>OX387272.1:3814049-8814049 GCA_947562075.1 Orthosia gracilis
GCTGTGTCTGCTGCTGGCACGTATAGATTTGTTGCTTTTAATTTCACACACCATTAGCATGGTACCTTAGCTTTTATGAAACTAGATCTTCCCACATTCAAACCAGATTTAATCTTGCTAATAAATACAAAACTGAGCCTTTGCCGTTACATTTCCAAAGAAGGGTTATCTTTTCCACTTCCAACCCGCTTACCTTCATCCCTCGCACCACTTCGCAGTGCGCTTCACTATGCACGCGTTGCAACCTGTCTTGATCAATTTTCTGTCAATTAATTCACATGATTTTGTGTTATCAGCAAAAGATCACACCAGCAGTGTGTACAACTTAGCGCGTCGTTAAAAGTTTTTGTTTTATTATAAAATTCAGTTGGAGTTCGAATGGTATTTTTAAACACCATTACACAAACCGGATATTATAGTTTAAGTTTTTTAAGAACTACTAGCTGTCCCAAGCGGCTTCGCTCACGTCAACTGGCTACCTACCTACCCATTTACCCTACCTACCCTACCAACACTACATACATTATTTTTGCGAAACTTCAACCGCTTTTGCAACGCACGCAACGGAAGCTCTCAAAAAGGAATAATTTTGCCCGTTTTTGCCACATTTTTATTTGTGCTCCGCTTCTATTGATCGTAGCGTGATGTTATAAAGCCTATAAAATGCCTCAATAAATGGACTATCCAACACAAAACAATTTTTCAATTCCAACCAGCAGTTCCTGAGATTAGCGCGTTCAGACAAACAAACAAACTCTTCAGCTTTATAATATTAGTATAGATTTATGTATGTAACATGTAACAGCAGAAGTATATTTAACGAAAAGGTAGATTGGTAGAGAATGCTTTTTGCATTACGTTCGATTATTTAAGCAATATTACTAAACGTAAAATAAATTAAAATCTTTCCAATAAAAAAATCAAATCGACTTCCAAAACAAAACACTTCAAAGGCGAAAAATAACTTTCTTTTCCGGAGTCAGCGTCTTTGCTACCTATTGTTTTCCGTTTTTCAACACCGACTTTTATTTTTCGCTTTTAAGTGTTTCGTTTTGGTAGTCGGTTTGATTTTTTTGAAATCTTTTTATTTACCACTTTTTAGTTTTGATACCGCCAATTTCCATGAAAATCATTTATACCCAAATTACATCTCATCAAGATTTCAAAAAGACCAAACACAACTAGGATACATTATTTTATTTCGGAGGTCCGGTGCCTACCTTCCGGCTTCGTCATCAGATCAGTTCGATGGTACCATTTTCATCAGTGCCATTTATTTTTAAGTATTTGCTTCATCATAACGCATAACTACTCGAGGTACCCGTGACAAAAAGCATTAAAGAGTTCCAGTGGCCATCTGTGGTCTTCTTCGTCAGTTTCACTTCACCAAATGATATTTTCTGAGTGCAAATGATTGCATTGTTGATAAAAATATGAAAACCGCTATTTGTATCAGGACCCCATCATCAGATTCTGATCTAATGACTATGGGACTACCTGGAAAACATACCCTTTCAAACAAAAGAAGAATTTTCCAAATCGTTTTATGCGTCTTTGAATAAACGGGTAAAATACATTAAAAAAAGGTTCCGATGAACTGAGAACCTCCTCCTTTTTTTAATTCGGTTAAAATAATTACAAAGGAAAAAGACAATAAATGCAACATACAAAAGTACTGCTCACTTTTTTAATTTGCCAATAGACGTAAAAATAAATTGATAGCCGGTTAGTATCTCTAGTCATACAAAACAGAATATCGCTTAAAAATACAAAATCGAATCCTCTGCCTCTAAATTTCAAACCCGCTTACCGCCCATCCCTCGCACTACCTCGCAGTGCGCTTCACTATCTACACGTCGCAGCTCTCGGTCAATTTGCTGTATCGCTATGTGTACCAAGCTCCGTATATTATTGAAATAGAAATGTTTGCACTGCCAGAGTTATTGCCGAAATACAAGGACTATTTTGTAGGAGAATTATGATGTTTTAAGTGTCTACTGTAAGGATCGGTCGATTATGTGTTTGAAAAGTTGTAAATGTATTATCTTTTATTTAACTTGTCTTGTTAGTTTGTAACCAACGACTAAGTGACATGTTTGTTAATCCAATATGGCGAACCCCCAAAGATGGCGGACCAATTATTCCTAGATTTTTTATTTAGAATGTAAATTGCACTGAGAGAAATACAACATATTTAAAGGTCATGGAATATGTAGTGTTCTGATTTTTAACGTCTGAAAACATAACGGACCTGTTTCAATTCCATCTCGTTGGTCTAGTGGATGTTAGCGCTAATGTTAAGTATGAGGTCTTGGGTTCAATTGCCAAGTCAAGCAAAGTGCGCTTCACTATCTTCGAGTCACAACTCTCGGTCAATTTGCTGTAGAAATGTTTGCACTGCCAGAATACCAGAATAAAGGTTATTGCCGAAATACAAGGAATATTTCGTGGCCATCATCGCGTAGGCAGTTTGTGAATTGTGATGTTTTATGGGTCTATTATAAGGCTTTATCGTAAAGATATTTTGAAAGGTTGTTAATAGCAGAGCTTAGGGAAAAATCTATTTTTGAAAGGTCAGGCAACATAAAGAGTGGGCGATTTTCGACGTCTGATAACTAACTATAACAAAATGACAAGAGGGTATAGACAAGTGTCATTCGATGTCAGCGAAGGCGATAGTCGAAATGTCAAAATATATGGAATTAATCACGTGGTTTTTTCGATGTCCCTTGTCAATCCCATACAATTTTGCCTTTTTGACAATCACTATCGCCACGCTTTCGATGGTAGAGGTTAGTCACTAGTCTAGGGCCTCAGGACAATTAAATTTACTCGTATCAATGACAATGATGTATAATATCCAAAAAGTTCGGGTTTTACCACGAGCCATTTAGATTGCGCTTGTAGTTCTTATTTTAAAATTTGATAGTCGTTACCGCTGAAATCAAATGAAAAATACCCACTAACTGCACTCTAAATTATTTTAAAATATAATTATAATACATTAATTTAAAAACAATCCATCTCACCCATTTGTTCGCACAACCACTCAATCATTTCAGTAATTGGTTTAAAAAACCACTCTGTGGCCATACATGGTATCTATTAACTTGCTTGGCTTACCGAGATAATATACAGTTTTATATTTTAACGCAGACACAGTTAAACTTATCGCTTTATAGAATACTAATTTCCCTCGCCGGCACCACAGTTTTGCCCGTATTTAAAAAGTTTCAATGGCTTGTGACATTACACAAGTAATTGACAATATCGACCAGCTCTCTGTTTCAATAACTCATACATGTTCACCTGAGGATACTCATTCGGTACTACTGCATCCGCACAAGTATATAAAAATTTTGTCACAAAATATTCGATCTATTACTCGTAACTTTTTAAGTCTGCAAACGCTTTTACACCGCATTTCTTTTGACTGCGATTTGATCGTATTGACAGAATGCTGGCTACCTTGTGCTAGTAACTTTAATATTCCAATCATGCAAAACTACAGTATGTTTAGGACTTCTACACATAAAAACCAAAGTGATGGTGTTGTGGTATATCACAAGTCAAACTTGTTAGCTACCTGTGAAGAACCGGACCTTTACCAATCAGCTTCTGGTCTTATTATAAAGCTTGGTTCTGAGTTAGCAATAGTGTGCATATATCGCTCACCATCTGCTGACTGTATACGTAGTTTTATAGCTGCCCTCAATAATGTTCTCTATTCGCTCCACGCATTCAAATCTGTTATAATAACTGGTGATTTAAATTTGGATATAAAATCAAACACATCAGACATTCGTTCTCACGAATACTTGAATTGTCTCGCTTTTCATGGCTATCTTCCTGCCCATGTTCTTCCAACCAGAGGTGATAATTGTCTAGACCATACGATACTAAGAACAAAGTGTCCTACTCGTTCATTCGTCTTTAGTTCCACAATTACAGATCACTTCTCCACTTTATTATGCATCCAAACCCAAGACTTGACAATAGCAGCTTGCTCTACAATTACGAAGATAGACTATGAGGGGCTTGATGAAAACATAAAACAATTAGATCTCAAGCCTCTTTACGACGAAAGAGACGCTAATATTGTTACTGATAAATTCATAAAACTTATTAGTTCTGCCATTTTGGATAATACGATTATCAAAAAACTTCCTTCCAATAAAAGAATTTTAAAACCATGGATTACACCTGGCTTATTGCGATGCATTAGGAATAGGGATGAGCTTCATAAAAAAGTAAAAAAAAATCCAGAAAATGACACAATTAACATTACTTATAGGAGATACAGAAATTTTTGTGTTGGAATTCTAAAGAAAGCAAAAAGACTGTATGATACTCAAGAATTAGCTAAGGCAGGTAATAACCCTAAAACCTTATGGGATACCATCAAACGTGTAACCAATACTTCAAAAAATAAAACCACAGCTACACAATTACTTTCACTGTCACTGTCACCTACACAATCTTGTAATAGCGTTAATTCATTTTTTGTTAATATTGGCGAAAAGCTTGCCAATGACATTACAAATGATACAGGCAATCAAGCAATGCCACAGGATATACATAATCCCTCAAAGGCTTCCTCTTTTGTTCTAGACCGCGTAGATCCCGAAGAAATTATTACTGTCATTGACTCGTTGCGGTCTAATGCTGCTTCTGGTTGGGATGGCATCACACCTTACTTTCTAAAAAAATATGCAAATACCCTGGCACCTGTTCTAAGTCATATCTTTAATCTATGCTTTGATACTGGTATCTTTCCTACATCCCTTAAGAAGGCCATAATTCACCCAGTTTTTAAGGGAGGGGACGGGAAGGAGCCTAGTAACTATCGCCCAATAGCTGTTCTGAGTGCTGTGTCAAAGGTGCTCGAACGCATTGTCAATAAAAGACTGGTTAATTATCTTGAACATCATAATCTAATTTCTTCACAGCAATTTGGCTTTCGCAAAGGTAAATCCACCACGGATGCAGTACAATATTTGCTTAACAACATAGTGCATAACTTAGACAAGGGTAAAAGGGTGTTGACTATATTTATTGATCTTGCGAAAGCCTTTGACACCGTTCCAATTTCAATACTTTTACTAAAACTGGAAAGGATTGGTGTCAGGGGCTTGCAATTGGAACTTTTCCGAGACTATCTCTCGGGTCGCGCTCAAATGGTCAGTATAGATGGCCATAAAAGCGAAGAGCTTCCTATATATTACGGAGTACCCCAAGGAAGCATATTGGGTCCGACGCTTTTTCTGGTTTTTATAAACGAACTATGCAAGCTGAACATCGCAAACGCTAACATAGTAACCTTTGCAGATGACACTGCCATTACCTTTGTTGCTGACTCCTGGTCGGAACTTGAGCATATTGCACAGGCTGGTTTCAGCAAAGCCCTAAATTGGCTCTATTCTCACTCACTATCACTCAACACCTCCAAAACTAACTTTATTACCTATTCAATAAGTCCCGCCACCCAGCCAAGATTTCCTGTATCTATTAAAGCGCACAAATACAGGTGTCTACAAGGAAATGCCTCTTGCCTCTGTCCATCCTTAAATGTAGTCGATCATATAAAATACTTAGGAGTATATATTGACAAAAATCTTAATTTTAAAACTCAAATTAACCAACTAACTAGTAGAGTCCGCAAGTTAATTTATATATTTAAAACCCTCCGAAGTATAGCGAACCCAAATATTATACGTGTAGTTTATTTTTCCCTATGCTTATCTATTGTTACATATTGTATCACATGCTGGGGTGGTGCTGCAAAAACTATACTAAACCCACTCGAGATCGCACACAGAGCGATACTGAAAGTAGCTACTTCGAGACCTATCATGTTTCCTACTGATCTATTGTATAGTATATGTAATGTTCTTAACGTTCGACAACACTTCATCCTTCAAACAGTTCTCCTACAGCACCGCAAAACCCCTTACAAATTGGTAACAAAGCGTAGGAAAGACTTAATTTGTACTGTTCCACAGGTTCGCACATCATTTGCAAGTAAATTTTGTAATTACTTGGGCCCGACTCTGTACAATAAATTTAACAAAATCTGCTTGATCTACGGATTATCTAACTTTAAGTGCAAAAAGGTTCTACGTTCATTTCTTCAAAATAAAAGCTATGTTGAAACAGAAAATTATCTCGTTAAGTTACAGTAACAGTGACAGATCTAATATTACCATACACGATTTCAAACAAAACAAACACACACACTCTCTCACTCCATCACACACACTCGTACACTCACACATACCACTTACACAAATACAAACAATCACACACACACTCACACACTCGCACGTATTCAATTATAAACATTATTGTAGTAAATTACCTTTGTACTAGTTTATTGTAACTTTTTGTAAGGGACAGGGACTGTTTTTCCTTAATACAGGTTATTCTATAACCTAGCTAGGAAAGCAGAACTCCACCCACCAGATTGTGATTGAAATTGTAAAAACTTATATGTATAACTTTGTGTATGCCTCATGTACTACAATCTCCTTTTTTATGAAATAAATTTACTACTACTACTATTACTACTATTTGTCTTAGTCCAAAGAAAAAGTTTTAAAAAGAATACATCTACAGATTACGCCGGATGATAAAATTTCACTTTGAACAATAGGAAGTGTCGCCAATTAACTTTGTTCAATTAATTTCCCAAAGGCAACAAAGGAATATCAAAGGTTTGGGGGACAAACAATTCTGGGGGACATCAGGAACCAATTTGGGGACTTCAGAACTAAAGTTGCAAATGATTGTGCAACTGTGACTATTAATCGATTTTATTGTTGTTGAGTTTTGTTTAAATAACAATGAGATAATTTATGATGTCAGTTTGGTTGTTAAGATGAGTAGCTAGGAACTGGTGCACGCGAATTTAATAGCATCCCGGACTCACATTTGCGGTAGGAAAGATTGAGTTTTAGCTGGTATTAGACCGACGTTGCCGTTCCTCCAGACGGATTATCCCACAAAAATAAAATTACATAGATAATTAAAACTACTTTAATAGGTTTTTTTACCTTCAGAAAAGATAGTTTCTTTTAAAAGAAACTCACGGTCACCACTTATGTTTGGGCGAAGTCCAAACACATAATTTAGGTTAGATATTTTATGTTTCGTAAGTTTAAGTACAGTTTACAGGTAGGTAAATAATCGGCCACCGACCGTCATTGTGAACGACCAATGTCTCAATTATTATTACTATAAAATACGTAAACAAAATTCTGTGTTTGGACTTCGCCCGAACAAAAACCTTAGTTAACTAAGGTACACTGCAATAGATCCCAATGGGTCGAAGTGTCCGAGTTATTTCTCGTCCCCTCCACAAGAAAAGATAACGAAGGTACAAAATATCATCATCAAAATTTGAAGTTCATAACCTGCAGCCAAATGCTTGACGTAGAACTCTCCAATCCCAATTATCTAGCTCGAACTTCAGCTTCTCTGAGGAACCTGCTGTTATGTAACCTGCCTCTTGCTGCTAATTTTGAAAGTTATGTAAATAGTGTTTATATCAGTGCCGAACTGCAAAATAGGCCTTCTACTATGTTTGAATATAATAATAATAAACCTATTTATTTCCAATCATCAATATAACATGTATTATATATCAAATACATGTATATAAATAGACATTCATGCAACATTATAATAGAATATCAGTTAAATTATACTTCCATGAACATTAAAATAAACTATTAATTAAATTTTACAATCATAAACATTAAAATTAAAATATCAATCAAATTATACAGTCATATTATGTTTGAATACTAGTACTAAAATATTAAAAGCTTAATTGTCTGGTTTCAACGTTAGACTTGCAACAAATCAGCTCTGTCAGCAGTATCCAGATCTCCCTCACACGTCAGCACTAGCTCTGCGGCAATAGCCTGGAATAGCTCATAGCCGAATTGAATCGATTAGCAAGTCAGCGAGTTTCTTAGAGCAGCTGAGGTGTGGTATGTCTATCGTGAAGGTTCTTAGTAGTAAGTAAGGAGGTAAGGGAATAGATACGTGAAACGTTTTAGGTAACTATTACTAGCAGATAATTTCATAAGGCACAAATTCAGTTTTATTTTATAACTTGCTGTGCCTACCCTACCGACCTTCCTACGTAAGTAGACCTTCCTAGGTAAGTAGGGTAGTACTTACCTTCTTGCCTACCCGTAGATAGAGAAAGAGACCAATTTTTTTGTGGTTTTCTTTTGCGGAGAATCTTAACACCGCAATTCAGAAAATGATTCCGAACGCACAACGCCATCTATCAAATATGGGGTCCACGTCCGAGTATCTGAATTGTGTGTTTTTTGATAATTTTCATGAACACTTTTAATTCATCTAATTTTTGATAGAGTGAACCGATTGCGATGATTGACATAAACTGAGTAATTTCAAGTTACGCGTAATTTTATACATAAAAGTTATCTACATTGGTTCCGTACATTTTACGTGATGCGTGCACAAACAAATAGACAAACTGACAAAAATTCCAACAATTTTGGAAATGGGTTCTGTTGGTTATCTTTTTGTTAAAAGATAACCAACAGAACCCATTTTCAAAATTCCTTGGCTATTTTTTGGAAATATTTTCGAATTTTCTACAGATTTATTATATATATTGATGATTAATCAATGAAACTGTTAGCGCCTATCCACTTGCTTAAATAAAAAACCCTATGACTTCCACGTACTCGTGTAGAAATAAGATGACACTTGATAATTATTGATTAGCAGATCCATCTTATGAGAAATTCCATAATCGATTTTGACCTAGTCATCAATCCGCCTTCAACAAATGCACATTCAGACATTAACTACATTTACTACAAACTCACCGCCATAATTTTAGAAACCCAACCCCAACAGTTTCAAAAAGTAACACGACCTCCAACAAAAACGGGCCGAGCACCGAACCCCGGCCCTTCAGACAATGAGAGCTGAATTAATTAAATTTGCCGACATCTTGGGATGACGAATCGATCCAACTCGAAGATTTGGACAATTAATTCCTTCTCATAGTGCCCCATACCACTGGATTAATTGCGTTTGTCAATGTCAGAAATGGTTTGTGGTTAGCTATTTTGAATCTTATGTATTTATTTGTTTCTGATACCAAGGCTTAGCGGTAGTGCTTGGCGAACTGTGATGAACAAAGGCATCATTTAATTATCAGTGTTTGCCAACGACTTCACTTAAGGGATAGTCGAAAATTATCCTCGGGGAACGTATTATCTGCACTAACGTATTACCTACACTGACCCAGAAATTTAAAATATCATTGCTTTATTTACATTTGTACAGCTTGAACTCCCTACAAGTTGACACAGATGACCCGGTGCAGTTCCCAGGAAACCACTTGAGCGGCCAGATAAGCATTGATTACGTCAAATCTTGAAGGAGGCGTATATCTATAATTTGACGTTTTCCATCGAAACTGTGAACTTTAAAGTTGCTATATTTAACTAATAGGAACTTAAAAATACGCATGCAGTCACTTAATGACACAAAACTAAACACCATTTGTTGAAAACAGCAGGTCTTATTGGTTTTGCTCCTAATTTGGCAAAGTCACAAGTAACTACAAAATTTGGCAGAGCTCACAGCTATTGACGAAATTACTTCGATCCTCAAACTGAGCCGATACGTGTCTACCAAACTAATCATTCTTAGTTGGGACAAAACATGTATACATCTCTATAGAAATATTGTAACTAAACTTATAAATGCCAAAGTAACTCTATCTACATGAAAGTTTGTTTTTTACGTTTTTACGACATCCAGTTGTATATTTTATGTATTTTATCTTTTACTTCATTACTTGATATCATTTTTTCAAGTATTTTAATTTGTTATTTTTTGACATAGATATAGAATGGAAATTGGTAACTGTTGATCTCGGCAGTATGTCCCCTCGGCATTATTTTATGACTAGCACGAGGTGAAGCCGTTGGAAAATTCGAAAGGTATATCTAGAATTTCTATAGAACCTTTAAAACAAGGTTATTGTTAACCTATTTTTAATCCTTCGGCCAATTGTAACTACCTGTCAGAAGGATATTTTGTCTAATATTTTATCTGAAAATATAGTTTAAAGGATCCTAGTCTATTTATAACCCCGATATCCTTAATTAAGCACAAATCAATACACATTCAATTTTAATAGGACGATAATAATTATTCGGTGTATCTTCCACACATACCAATTAAAGCAGAAGGAGTATATAAGGATCATAGCAGTATGTTCAGTAGAGAACTACAAAACGAGGGGGCGTTCTGTAGTTTCTGCTTACCTCTTTGGGAAAAGGGCTTGAATGTATGTATTTTAATATTAACAGTACTCAATTTCCATTTTAGGCTGAGTTGATTGATCAGTAAGAACTCAAATGTCGTTTAATTAATAAAGATAATCCTTAAAAAATCAAAAATACGGACCGGAATACTGAATCAACATGCCCAAATCTTGACATAACGCAAGTGGTTTCATGTTCCCATTGTGAAGACAAAATTAATTTGATTCAGACGTCGGTTGCTAAAATCCAGAGTTCTATAAAGCCTCCCGCAAACCGACGTGACGCGACAATGCGACAACGATGCGACGACTCATTTTAATTGAAATTAAATGAAATTATAAAGTTCTAAAATTGCTCTACAGATAAAACAATTTCTGTGAAAAAGCATTGTCGCATCAATGTCGCATTTGTCATGTCGCACATGGCCGTGGGAGCATTACGCGTACTCTGAATTTTGGAAAATGATGTCTGAATTCAATTAATTTGGTATATTTTTGTCTGTCGCCGGGAGCTTTAAATCCTCAGAAATATAAATATCATCTTTCGGATAATATTTTAGTGTTCTTGAGCCAGTGGTTCTCAAAGTTATTCTTTTCTTTAAGTCAAGGAGTGAATATAAATTAGGAAAATTACAGAATTGTGATTTTAGGAAGTTGTAAGTTGTTGCGGGGAGGCTCGAGTTTCCTTTCAAGACTGTTTTAATACAATATCTTGTTTCGCCTGATTTGTTACTGGAGTATTATTCTAGATAAAACAATGGACATTTCGCGTTGAAATATCCGTTTTGTTGTAATAGTCTCTCTAGTTAATGTGCGCTCTTCTGAAGCTACAGTTTTACTTTGGGATGTTCTGGTTTCTATAGATTTAGTAAGAGATTAAATGTGGGCCAAAACTAACGTGATTTTTCAAAGTTCTTTGTAAGAACTAAGTTTAAAAGAGATTGTATCTCATGTTTATCGTGAGCGACAAGCTAGAAACACAAACTTTTGGGGTCATCTGTGTCCAGCAGTGGGCGTATCTTAGTCGAAATTTCATGTTCATAAAAACGTAAAATTTAGAAATTACATAAATTAGTTATCTAGAAATAAAGTAAAATAGTTTATTTACAACAAGTATGAGGCATACTCGTATCAAAAAAACAGGCAAAAACAAAATGAATAAACTAACTAATTACCTATGAAATTCAGTATCCAAAGGCTTCCACTCTAATTACCAGCTAAGTCTAATCCTATTTGATTATAACATGTTATTCTAATATAATTACGAACTCTATTCCCTCCAGTACTAGCAACCAGCGTAAAGATACCTAACTAATTAACAAAAAATCTCAAGGGACACATTCTGCGTAATAAACATTTTTTCTTTACGAAAACGTCTAACAATTAGGCCAACATTACGTAACAAAATGAGCGAAGGAACAGTCTTAGAGAGGCTTTGGCTCCCTTTAAGCCCACGTAAGCCAGCAAATTAAATATACAACGATTACCGATTAACGAACAATCGATTACAAACTCGCTCGTCGATTAAAATCGGTTAAGAAAACGCGTGAATTACGATTGTTGAGATCCTCATTTGTTTCTTTGATTTTCAATCGGTGTGTCTTTAGTGGATTATTTGGTTTTGATTTGAACTTGTATCAATTATATTAAAAAAAAAGTTTTGTTTGTATTATGATTATAAAGAAAATTGTTCTTTAAGATACAGAATTGTTCTATTTTGAAGGATTTAACGGATTTGTATAAATCTTGAATTATACTTTTATTTCGGGAGTACGTTCCCTTGGTATAATTTCTGACATTCACCCGGGTTTAGAAACTGGTAGAAGCTTATATATTATAAGTCTTATTAACATCTCTTTAGATCTTGTGTCTGAGAATAAAGCTAATATTTCATTTATTCTGCTTCGTCGTAGACGAACAGAAATCGCAACACAGATCAGTTAGATTCAAATTGCTATGATTCAGCAAGGTAAACATATTGTTTCCAAAGAATTTCCAGAATCAAACATCATCTTTATCAAAATCAATTATATACCTTATTTACTAGATAAATAATCTCACAAAGTTCTATACTTTTAATTTATTTTGAAAACGCCGTCCACCCGGAAAGAGCGAAACAAAATAAAACATTCGAAATGGACGCCAACAGGATCTTCGACTTTCCATACAATTGACACAGTAACACAATTTAACACCAAATCTAAAGAGCTTAATTTCTGTCACCAGGATTGCAAAGATTTAAGGTTCCTCTCGAATGAAGATAAATAATACGTTTTTTTTTCAAAGCATTATGCTGACTAACATTAGTCAATGTCGGTTGATAATTGACTGCGCAATATATCATTCGAGGCAACATTAATATGTTGTGGGTGCGTCCGGATATAGGGCGTTCCTTTGTTCGGATGTTATGATACGGTGATTATGGTGCTCATGGTGTTTGGACAATGTGCAGAGTGGTTTTTAGGATTTTTCGTTTCTATTTTTAGGTTTTTGAGGTCAAAGACATTTGAAAATGAGTAGGTTGAGTATTAATTTAGCTAGGTGACAGAAAAAGTGATATTTTTTAAGGGTTCCGTACCCAAAGAGTAAAAACGGGACCCTATTACTAAGTCAAGTAAACAATGTCCATCTGTCTGTCTGTCACCAGACTGTATCTCATGTACCGTGATATCTAGAGAGTTGAAATTTTCACAGATGATGTATTTCTGTTGCCGCTATAAGAACAAATACTAAAAACAGAATATCTAGATCTATACTAGTATTATAAAGAGGAAAGATTTGTATTTTTGTATGTAATGAATAAACTTAAAAACTACTGGAACGATTTCAAAAATTTTTCACCGTTGGGAAGCTTCACTATCCCCGGGTGACATAGACTACTTTTTATCCCTGTATTACCACGGGAACGGGGACTACGCGGGCGAAACCGCGAGGCGTCGGCTAGTAATAATTATTTAAGTGGGGTTCCCATACAACAAACGTGATTTTTTTGCCGTTTTTTGCGATAGTGGTACGGAACTCTTCATGCGCGAGTCCGACTCGCACTTGACCGGTTTTTGACCATGATATACTAAATGTATTAGCCTCATTAGTACAGTAGTCGCAAATGCTATTGCTAAGCATGAGTTCTTGGGTTGGATTTCCAGGTCGCTCAAAGTGTTATTGGGTTTTTTCATCTGAAATTTCTCAGGAGTAGCCTGGTGTCTGGCTAGCTTCGCCTCCTGACACTACATGCTCGTGACTACCTCTTACATGGGACTGAAGGTAGCTGGAATATCTTTGCCTAAACCTTCAGAGAGTACCGGCTAGATTTGTGTTATTTTATACTTTCAGCCATACATATTATACACAATAACAAAAGTAAAATGACCAATACACCCAAAACAACAATATCCCTTTGACAAAGTTATGTCAATACTTTCATAAAGAAGTACAACTAGGGATGTGCCGACTAGTCGGTGAAACCGACTAATCGGTAAAACCGACTAATCGGTGACTTTATAGTCAGCCAACTATCCGGCACCGTTGTAAGTAGTTCTTTTACTTGGATTTACGACTGGGACGAACCATGTGTGGTCGAACATTTGATCACAGAACCTTACCTACCTTAGAAGTATCAGGATTGGATGTCGTTATTTGATATGGTTTATATATTTATTTATTATATGCTTTATTGTGCAGCTTAAAATACAATCATAAAAAGAAACTTAAAATTAATATAAATACAATGGGCGCTTGGTATGGTTGTTCATATTCGTAGTATTTGCTGTTTTTCCTGCCCACCTCGAGAAATTATCATTTGGCACTGATTACCCTTGAGTTTATGGGAATCATTGTTCAATTGGTCAAAAAAATCATGAAAGGAGCCTTCCTGAGTGGCGATAATATCTAGCTGACAAATCATTTGACCACGATGGTAAACTCAAATCAAGAAACAATGTGAAATAAACAAAACATGTTCAGACACGCTCGCAGGCGGCGGTTGCGACTTCTCGATCTGTAAACGAAGCGTCACGGAAATTGTCGAATCCCCAGAAATCGGCCTCAAGTCGGCTTCTTCACAACCGTAGTCGGTCAAATTCATAGTCGGCACATCTCTAACTACAACGCAATTCGATCCCCAATCTTTCAGGAAAATCCCGATCTGAAAAGCATTCTTGTTGTTTTACTACACTGCACTGTTAGTCCCCCTGATAACCGGCTTAACTTCGCCAAAGAAAATAAACTAACGTGAAAAAACAGATTTCGTTTTCGCGGTCGAAAAACAGATATTGACTTTATCCCCGGACTGCGAAAATAAAACGGAAAAGGTTGGAATAAGCTGCTGGGATTATAAGGTTGCGGAATAAGCTAGGGTTATATGAGCGGGGTGGGGGTGTAGTGAAGAATGATGGTCTTGTGACGTCAGTAGTTAAGCCTTGGTGAGCCTACACCAAGGCTTAACTTCTGACGTTCTGTAGGAGGCATGTGATGATGACGTAGTGAAATTACCGATCTATCATGATCAAAAGCTTTTTTGGAGTAACGCGACATTATCCGTTTTTATTGTCTTGCTGTTTTATTCACTAAACTATTCAGATTGTATTCTTTTTGTGTGTTACATTTTGTTGTGTTTTTGTAGCACCCGCAATCGCTAAATATATCGCTCGTATAGTTTAATATGTCAAAAAAACAACGCTCAAAAACATTAAGCATGGTCTCATGCTTTTTATGTGGTCAATCAAAATGGCTCCTCACGGTGACGCTAAAAAAAATTCTATTTCAGAAATATGTCAGAGAAGATCGCTGCTGTCTGACGCTGGTTTCCAAACTGATTTATCTGTAATCAATTTAACATAATTCATGTTTATTATCATTCTCTTGCCCTTATCCCATTTATTGTCTTAATTTATAAATACTTCTCCATGGAATCTCAGTAGGTGATAATACTTCTCCATGAGATGGCATTTCAGTAGTCACATTTATTCCAGATGTATTATTCATATTATTCATCAAAATCGCTGGCCAACATGTACCTTCAATTTCCGTCATCACGCGACAAAAACTCACAATATTCTAGACAACAAAGCATCCACTGACCTATCACTAAAAAATCACCTCACATACTCTCGACGAAAAAGTTCTAACCAAAAAAATCTAGTCCAAAATTTGTTCTTTCCTCTCTCATAAAAGACAAATAAAGCACATAGAGGCACTATCAAACAGCTATTTGGTACAAAAGCTAATAAACAAACTCATTGAGGCGTCCGCATTGAATATTTCAACGGAGAACGGGCCACCAATAATAATGAGTTGATGAATATGCGAGGACAGTGAACGCTTCGGACCAGGATTTTCGGAGAATCGCACTTGACGGTTCGAACGCTCTGTTGAGAAAAGATTTTTGTATTTTCGTGAAAAATGAGAAGGTATTTTTTTCGATCTGGCAAGAGCGGCAAAAGATATTATAAATAACTAGCTGCCGCCTGCAGATCCACCCACGTGATATTAGTACTTCTCCCAATATCTTTATAAATTCTAGTATTATTCTGATGTATGAGCCAAATTTCTGTAAAGTTTCATCAAAAGTCGTTCAGTAGTTTTTGCGTAAAAGGGTAACAAAAATCCATCCGTAGTAGTAGGATTTCTGCTTCTGCTTTCTCACTTTTGTCTTCATGGGCTAGTAACATATTAAACGAAGATAAACCAGAGACCACACAACAAAGCTTTAAAAGTAGAAAGGGGCGGCCTTTGTCCAGCAGTGGCACATAAATAAAGCTAAGAAAAAATTAAGAAGCGCAATCAACTTATAACTCTATTTAGTTAGACTCTTTTATAACACTCACATCGACCGAGACGTGGTCGTTCATGATGGACCTTATCAGAAAGCTTAAAGTCATTCAAAGGGCAATGGAGAGGGCTATGCTCGGCGTTTCCTTGCGTGTTCGCAACAAAAATACACAACAAGACATAGCCCGAAGAATTGCCAAACTTAAGTGGCAGTGGGCAGGGTACATTCCTCGCAGAACGGATGGCCGATGGAACAGAAAAGTTCTGGAATAGCGATCGCGAACCGGAAGACGATACGATTGAAAGGCCTCCCACTAGGTGGACCGATGACCTGGTTAAGGTTGCGGGAAGGCACTGGATGCGAGACGCACGGGATCGGTCAATGTGGCGACGCCTGCAGGAGGCCTATGTCCAGCAGTGGAAGTCTTTCGGCTGAAATGATGATGATGATTGCACTCACATTTATATTTGTAGTATCCACAATAAGCAAATGCGTCTATACAAAGTTACATTATATCAGCGATAACAGTTCTTCAAACAGTTCAAAATGTACGAGAATCACATGCACTACCAATATATCACATGGTCAATCCCAAATATGGACCACCGAGACCTAAATTTGCAGTTAAAAGAGTATTTGTTTGATTTAGAAAGAATAAGAAAGAAAGAAAAATATATTTTTTTCGATTTCGAGTGGGAGAGTGTTTATTAACTTTTCGTGTTTCCGTAATAAGCGAAACAATAGAAAAGCTATTCTGTCTCTCGAAAGCAAAAATCTTAATCTAACCGAACATAAGAGCCAGCCAAAATTAGTCCAAAGTAGTCCTTTCTTTTCAATTGACTCTTCACCCTTCAACGACACAGAGAGACAAGCCACCAATACTAATGAGCTGATAAATATGCGATGGAGACAGCGAGACTGCGAGACCATTTTGAATATTGATTTTAGGAAACAGATGTTCTTAGTTAGCTTTGGAAGCATACAGGTGGAAGTTTTACATACACTTGGTAAATGTACCAATTGATTTTGAGTTTGGAAATATACCATTATCAGATGGTTACAATTAATCTGCACAGCCTTTTCCCGATTATGTAGGCGGCTTTACCGGATTCAGCTGAGTACCAGTGTTTTACATGTAGCGACTGCCTATCTGACCTCCACAACCCAGTAACTGGGTAACTCGATACCCCTTGGCAAGACTGGTGTCAGATCTCAAGCTTTCCCTAACGACTGACAAAGATCTTCAAATGACAGGCGGGACCAAAGGATCAACGTGCTTTCCAAGGCAAGGAGGATTCTCGGTATGTTGAAATGGTCACCCATCCACGGACCGACCTCGTCAAGCGTTGCTTAACCTTGAAGATCGACCCGTGCGGCTGTTATAATTTAGCCACGTGCTCTTTAGATGGTTACTCTTTAGTAATAATTGATGCACTTTAACAATTATAAAATAAAATAACAACAATCTTACGGTTACCGAATTGTTTATCTTTGGTTGAAAGATGCACAAATGAATGCTGATATTAAAACAAATGGAAAACGTTTTATTATACACCATTTAAATTACAAATTACAGAGATAGATTGTGATCTGGAATAGCACATAGGCTACTTGTTTATCTCGGTAAATGTTCTCTTGGGATGATAAGCCACTTTTCCTGCGGGCGAACCTTCTGGCAGAAGCTAATTTTAAATATACATCGCTTACCATCAGGTGAGATAGTGGTCAAGCGCAAGCCTACCTATAATAAAAAAAAAAATACATGATAATATAAGCGATTTACGATAGTCATTGGATGAATTTGAGAGAGAAATGATTCCTTTTACACTATACAATCCAGTTGCTTCATCTTAATTGAAAGACTTATTTAAAAGTAGGGATCAAAACAATCTATTGATGGTACGGTTCAAAAGAAAAATTTGAATCACGCTGTGTGCTCGGGTTTCGAGTATATTTATCATGAATATACAGATTTTTCAGAACAAGCACCGAATTTCGTAGTAACAAAATGAGACGAAAATAACTACATGCCATTGAGAACAGGTTTATTTCTTCATGTTCGCCATATTCGGATACCGTACCTTCGTGATTAAATTATCGGAGTTATTACCGTAGCCTGCTACGCCGTAGCAACTTGCTACGCTGAAGCCGGTGTAGCAAATTTTGTTTCAGTTTTGTTTATTCGGTTCGAATTTTTCATGTTAAAAAGTTAGAAGGTAAATAACTTGCATTGTAAAGTTTGGTAGTAAGTTAGACTTTGTTTCCATACACAGAACGAACGCATAAGGTATTGTGATTGGTTAGCTAGATTGGGCAAAAGATAGTGCATGTCATTTAGCCAGTATTATTCTCAAAGTTACAGCTCTTTTGAGAAATATTATTTTAGATGTAATGTCAACGCATTCTTTACAAACCTAATGTGTCAGTTATTATCACCGTCTAAAAGAGAAACTGAAGGCCCACGACAATTCTAACAGTGCTTGTGATAAAAACATGCGCTCCGCGCAATTTATTCAGCCACAAATAGTTATTAGTAATGGTGCTTCTAGTCGCTGCCAATACGTTGATGCCATGCTCAGTGAAATAATGAATCTTTAAAAAATATATCTTTATTTTTTCTGTCCCAGCGTCTAAAACGCCACGTCCCAACCCCAGCACGTCCGAAACTCGATTCATTTTACTTTCATAAGGCAAGAAACGTCGTGCTTAAAGAACTTTTAACGTCACCCATAAATTGCCCGAGTTCGCTTCGTTAGTAATTAAATACGCATATATTCAAGGAAAATAGCCCGACGGCTATTTGGAGGCGTTGACGGGCTATCAAATGGTAATTAGGTCAAATCTTTGTGCCAATAAAATTTTGTGGGTGATCGTGTGTACTCAGATTTAGTTTTTATTAATGGTCAGTATATATGCCTTTGCAGAGTAAAGATGTTTTACACGCATTTTAGTTGAAGCATATTGACAAGGGGTTAAGGAACAAAGGAAACGCAAGCCTCGACCATTGATGCTGTATTCGGAATGACACACTGACAGATGAAAATTTTAAACACAGTTCCTGTTGAACCCGGATGCAGTGATACAATGTTGCTAATGCTAATAAATATTAAGGTGAAAACACACTACATACATTACATTAGGTTATATAGCACATGTCATCACCATCATCATTCAGCCGAAAAACGTCCACTGCTGGACATAGGCCTCCTCATGGCGTCGCCACATTGACCGATCCCGTGCGTCGGCCCATCGGCCATCCGTTCTGCGGGCAATTTGCGCTGCCCACTGCCACTTAAGTTTGGCAATTCTTAAAACAATGGCAAAAGTATTCACGCTTAATAATAATAATCTTTTTTGACGTGACAACGTCTTATAATTCGATGGAGCCGGCTGCACGCACGAAAAAACATGACTCATGCGGCGTTATCTCGCGGCCTCGCTCTGAGGCGTTCCATTTAAGGCTTGAAGTGCAAGCGAGAGCGCGGAACGAGCGACAAAGAGGCACAATCGGCCTCCGCGTTCGGCAGCGTTCGACATCTGTCTCTCTCCTACTTGAGTGAGCGATGCGTCCGCGTGGACAGCTGCTATACAATAATACATTTACATGTTTTCGTCAAGTATGAAGTGCAGTGAAAAGTGAATGTAGTGTCAATTGTTTATAGCAACGATAATTGCGGCGATAAAGGTAATGATTTTTTCGATATTAAATATATGTTCAGTGATATATTGTCGAATATTCGTGCTTTCGTCATTAAAATAAATAGCATCGGTCCGCTAGTGCAGCGATTGTAGGTTATGCTATAATGACGTTGTCACGTTCAACTATCGTCAGTAAACCGACTTTACAGACAACCGATATTTTTCTTGAGAATCTGTAATTACCCAGTTGGGAAAAGTTCTAGTTGGATAGTTTCCATTTTACATTGTTTCAGTTCGAAACAATGTAACGTTGTTATGTAATGTTGTTGTAGTTCGAACTGCAGTGGCCAATCTGGAAATCCGTAAACCGATTGCGGACCCATGTTGGCCGCTGTAAAACCAACCTGGCCAAATGGAATATCATAGACCCCTCCGAAACACAGTGCCAGTGTGGGGCCCCTTCGCAAAATATGACCCACCTCCTTGTCTGCCCGACCACCTGCACCTTACGAGATTTGAACGTGGCGAATGACAGAGCTGTCCGAGTAGCTGCACAGTGGTCGGACAAAATGTGAATGGTTGACTACAGTTTGAGTTAATCGACACGAAAGAAGAAGAAGATTGTTTCAGTGCATATGTAATCGAAAGTTTTGATTGCTTGATAGTCTGAAATCGTCAAAGTGCATTGTTTAGCGTGGTAGACTGGGTTGGTAATTATTGCAATTACTTAACTTATAAAAACATAACGGAGGTCCTTGTAAAGAATTTATCAAAGTATCAAAATTTATGATTGTGACGATTGTCGACAAGGGTAAATGTTTGGGATTTATCACGTGTTTTGGGAGCATATAGCATGTATCGGCCCCATGCACAGAATGCCACCTTATCTAGATCCTAAAGCCTTTGTCTTGTTGCCAATTAAAAACATTTTGTTATTTACAGAGATAAGTAGTGCCTATTTTGTTCAAAAAAAAATATCACACTAATATTGGGCTATGTCATCAACTACCGTACGAAGCACATTATCTGACTGCTCATCAATTTAAATCAAAAAAGTGTTCTAGAGCAACCTTTTGGTGAAGTAAAGTTGTGAACCTTATTATATAATGTTTGCTAAATACAGTGAACATAGTGGAAGTGATCAGTGCCGCGAAATTAAACAATTATCACAATAATAAAATTAGTATTTGTTACAATCACCGTCAAGCGCAGTGAATTTTAAGCATCTCAGCAAAACGCGTAAGCGCCTGTGATTACCCGGCGTATACGACCTTTTTTTCGCTAATGTGTGGCGTGTCAAAGCAAACTGTGAATAAAATTGGTCGTTCTCTGTTCAAGGAATCTCTGCATTAGTTATAGGAGGATAAGGATCATTTCTCTGTAAACACAACAAGTAATTCTTAGAAATGGAGTTTGTTTGCTGTAATTTAACTACTACAAACGCTATTGGTGAACTAATTTGTTGTGATTGCAATAATTATTATCACTTTCGCTGCGTTTTTATGGATCGAGGAGATGATTGGGTGCCCAGTAATGATCTAAAATCCTCGTGGCAGTGTTCTAAATGTATAAATCCACTGGAACCAAAGGACGGCTCCTCAACGTCAGTTCGATCTAATATTAATACCAAAGCCAAAGCTAAGAAGGCTGAATCATCAGGTACCGAGATCGTCACAGCCAAGCCAATATCGCCGGTTAAAACTACCAAAGCGCGTCAACCTGTACGCAAGAATCCTAAGAAGGAGGAACATGACGTGTTGACCGCGGATAAGATACGCGGTATTATAAAAGAGGAATTTAAGGAGGTAATGTCGACTATTAATGTAACCTTGACAGATCTCAGGACTGAAATGTTTAGTCTGAAGGATGCGCTAAATTTTATTTCCGCAAAGTACGACGCTGTAGCATCACGTATTGATGATTTAGAAAAGAAAAATAAATTAATTTCAGTGTTGGAATCGGATTTGAGTGAATTAAAATCTCAATTGGGTGCCATACAGTTTGATATTCAGAGACAGGAGCAATGGGGACGTCGCTCGAATGTTGAGATTGTTGGATTGCCTGAGAAAACAGGGGAAAACCTGCTTAATATAATATCTAAAATGGGTGAATACGCCAACTGCCCTATTAATATGCAAACTGACATAGATTTTGTTACTCGAGTGGCCCACAAAAGCAAAGATGATAAAAAACCTAAACCTGTCGTCGTTCGCTTTCTCGCAAGACACAAAAAGGATAACTTCCTAGCACGCCTGAGGGCAGTTAAGGTTTTGAATGCAAGTGACATCGGTTTTCCTAACAGCAAGTCCCGCATATTCTGTAATGAGCATTTGTCCATTTCCAATAAAATATTATTAAATAAAACGAAGAAAATTGCTGGTGAGAAAAATTATAAATTTGTCTGGGTAAAAAACCAATCAATAATGATGCGGAAAACAGAAACCAGTCAAGCTATACATATTTCATCAGAGAGTGATTTAAACAAGATTGTGTGAGAATTATTTTAAATTTTTCGCTCCTTTTCACAATACGTTTCAGATTAAATTGCCATTTCGTATTGTTTAGGTCACTAGTAGTATTTTTTCTAAAGGAACATATTTTTATTTTTTCTAAAATAAATATTTACTTTGTGTTTTTTCAGAGTAAGGTGAAGAACTTAGTCACAACGGTTTTATTTTGGGAGAGATTTCTTGAGCCTCTAATTCATAATTTATTCAATGACGCTGAGAAACGTGCCATGAGCTGTATATCCAAACGTTTTTATTCCAGCGACACTTTTTGTCTAACTTGTTGTTTATTGAGTGTTCTGAGTTTTACATTGCACATTCGTTACTAATTTAAATATTTTCTATCAAAACGTGCGTGGATTGCGCACTAAAACTAATCTGTTTTATAATAACTTGTTGCTTTGCACGTATGATGTGATCTGCCTGAGTGAAACTTGGTTGTTGCCTGGAATTTTCAGCTCTGAATTATTTGACCTTAGGTACAATGTTTATAGGTGTGACCGCGACTATGATTCTAGATCAGACAAAATGGGGGGCGGAGTTCTCATTGCAATCAGGAAGGGCATTGCAGTAGGTGACATAAACATATCTTGCTCGAATAATAGATTATCGGCAGATATTATTTCTCTAACCATACGCCTTAAGAAAAAGTCTCAGCTATTACGACTCAGGTTATATACTTGCTATTTTCCACAGTGTACCTCTCATCAAAGCGATCTAGTTGAGTTTTTAGATCAAGTGTCGCAGTGTATAACGAGTTATCCGAACGATCACTTTCTGTTAACTGGTGACTTTAACATTAGGAATGCTCAGTGGTCATCTGCTGGGCTGGGAGCTCGTGCCACACTGGATGTTAATTGTACTGATGGTCTAGTTAACGCTTTATTGGGCTTTTTATCTTTTAGTAACCTCGGACAATATAATATAGTTTCAAATAAAAATGATAGGCAGTTGGACCTTGTGTTTAGCAGCTGTGACTGTATAGTAATTAACTCTAAGTTTCCTTTAGTGCAGGAGGATGACCACCACCCTGCCCTTGACATTTCTTTGGTTGACTTATATCCTGAAACCCTTCGTTCTCCGCGAAATAAAACCTACTATTTCTTCCGGGGTGCGAATTATGATGACATTAATATTGCTTTGTCTCGGGTGGACTGGCATGGTATATTGAATAGCATTCATGATATTAACGAGTCCGTAACAAAGTTTCATAATATTATTGATAAAATAATCAGAGAAATGGTTCCAGTGAAAAGATCTGTTGATCACAATAGGTACCCTATATGGTATTCTCGGGCACTGATAAAAATCATCAAAGAAAAAACTAAGTATCATACAAAATGGAAGCGTTACGACAATTATAGCGATTACCGTAGCTTTGCCTTTCTGAGAAACAGAGCAAAGAGTGTCAGTCTGGAATGTTACGAATCTTTTATTGCAAGGTCAGAAGACAATATTAAAAACAATTGCAAATACTTTTGGACCTACGTTAAATCTAAAAAGTCGTCAAATACTTTGCCAGATAACTTGTTCTTAGGAAATGTATCCTCCTTCGATGGTAAAGAGATTAGTGACCTTTTTAATGTACATTTTCACTCAGTTTTTGAAAAACACAATGACGTGTCTCTGACGTCATCTTCTCTGTCTGATTCTAATGCTTTAAATCTCAGCAATATATATATTCCATTTAATACTATTGAAAAGTATATCAAATCTCTTGATGTAAACAAGGGCAGTGGCCCTGATGGTATTCCACCACTGTTTCTGCAGAGATGTTGCAAAACTATTGCGCTTCCCTTATATCTGCTATTTAACTCCTCATTGCGATCTGGTACTATGCCTTTGGCTTGGAAACGTTCCTACGTTGTACCTGTGTTTAAGAATGGCGACAAGCATGACATTACAAATTACCGGCCAATTTCTAAGTTGAGTGTTATACCTAAGCTCTTTGAGCGGATCGTTTGTGACTTAATAACGCCCTTATTAAAGCCACTTATAATACCTGAGCAACATGGATTTGTTTCTAAAAAATCAACTGAAACAAACCTCTGCGAATATATTGACTACATAGCGACGGCCATGGATAATGGTCACCAGGTGGATGTCGTGTATACCGACTACTCTAAAGCATTTGATAAAATTTCTCACAATCTGTTAATTCAAAAACTTGAGTATGTCGGTGTACATGGCGATCTACTTCGATGGCTAGAATCTTATTTAAAGGATCGCAGTCAAGCCGTTACGGTAAAGGGGTATTGCTCATCCTTTATGCCCGTTACATCCGGCGTACCCCAGGGCTCGCACCTCGGACCTCTATTGTTTAATTTATACATAAATGACGTATTCAATATATTTAAACATTCTAAATTTATTCTTTATGCAGATGATAAGAAAATTTATAAGACTATAACTTAACCAGAAGATTGTCTAGAACTGCAAAATGATATTAACAACCTGTGTGATTACTGCAAAAAAAATTATCTGTTCCTTAACGTAAAAAAGTGCAACATTATATCATTTTCTAGAAAGATGAACACGATAAAATATAACTATAAAATCGATAATGATCATATTAATAGAGTGACTGAGGTGCGGGACCTTGGGGTCCAACTTGACAGTAAACTGGTCTTTGATTCTCATATTACCACTATGACCAACAAGGCATTTCGCATGTTGGGATTCGTACTAAGAGTTGGTAGGGATTTCAAACATAGGTCAACATTGATCCTTCTTTATAGGACAGTTGTAAGGTCAATTCTTGAATATGCTTCATCGGTTTGGAATCCCCAGTATGCAGTTTATATTGAACAAATTCAAAAATTGCAAAATACATTTACCAAGCACTTGAGTTGGCGATTTAACTCTGGAACTGATCATACACCTAGGCTTCAGAATTTGGAGGAACGTCGTGCAGAGCGAGATCTAGTATATTTATTTAAAATTATTAGAGGCCAATTGGACTCCCCTTATCTTCTCAGCACAATAAGTTTTGGATGTCCACGCTTAAATGCACGCAGGAGAACTCTCTTCCAAATTGGTTTCTCCCGAACCAATTACGGCAAGAATACTTTTATTAAAAGAGCATGTCGACTGTATAACGACATAATCTCATTAAAAGAAAATCAAGATTTAGATATTTTTTACCTTTCTCTACCCAAATTTAGGTTTTGCATAAGAAATATTTTGGCATATAAATTTAAATAATATAATGATATACAATAATATAATATTGAATTGTAACTTCTTTGAGCTGTGTGAACTTGTGGTTGTTGTTACACTTAGGTTATTTTACTTGTATATTAATCTGTGGAAACTGTTTCTGGATTGTGTTGAGCTAATTGTATACTTATGTTTGTTATTGCATCTGTTTGTTTCCCAAATAAAAAAAAATAAAAAAAAAATGTGAAGCGAAAGTTTGTGAATGTGTATTTGTTTGTATGTTTGTTACTTCTTCAGCTCAAACGGCTCGACGGATCTGGATAAAATTTGGCGCAGAGATCGATTATAGTCTATAGGGAATAGCACATAGGATACTTTTTATCCCGGGAATTTGTTCCCCCGGGATAATTTTCGATATCCACGCGGGCGAAGCCGCTGGCAGGAGCTAGTAATTACATAAATGTAAAAGTAACAAGTTGACAGCAACTTATCACAAGTCACGTTATTTAAAGTTTCGTGTTGCATTTTAACAATCTGGATTGCGATTTTAACTTGATACTGAACGTAATTTAACTCGAACACGAATATGGTGTTTTTTGCACATAACCTAGATATGTCTAGTTTTTTCTAAGTTTTAAAATATTAACTACTAGTTCCTAAAGGCCTAATGAAATGACATTTTCATTGTTCTGTTGCTCATATATCGATATATTTAAGGTTGGTGTAACATGTCTTCTTCTTTCATCATCATCATTATCAATCAGCCTGTTAATGTTTCCACTGCTGGGACACAGGCCTCCGCTCTGTGAGAGATGGAAAAGGCCTTAATCCACCACGCGGGTGCAGTGCGGATTGGTAGATGTCACATGTCTTTAAATTTTTGTTTTAGGACATGCCGATTTGCTCACGAAGTTTTCCTTCACGGTTTTTTTAGAGTAGTGGTGATGAAATAATTAGCAAAAAATATTCATTTAATACCCATATCATGGCAGTACACAAAAAATAACTAGTCCGCCATCTTAGGCCGTCCGCCATATTGGATTTAGAATGATGTCGCTAAGCTAACCATGTATTGCCATGTATTGTCATATATCGATATATTTAAGGTTGTTGTAACATGTCTTCTTCTTTCATCATCATCATTATCAATCAGCCTGTTAATGTTCCCACTGCTGGGACACAGGCCCCCGCTCTGTGAGAGATGGAAAAGGCCTTAATCCCCCACGCGGGTGCAGTGCGGATTGGTAGATGTCACATGTCTTTGAATTTTTGTTTTAGGACATGCCGATTTGCTCACGAAGTTTTCCTTCACGGTTTTTTAGAGTAGTGGTGATGAAATAACTAGCAAAAAATATTCATTTAATACCCATATCATGGCAGTACACAAAAAATAACTAGTCCGCCATCTTAGGCCGTCCGCCATATTGGATTTAGAATGATGTCGCTAAGCTAACCATGTATTATCATTCAAAGTAAACGTGTTTGCAAAATTTCATCTTAATCGGTGGAGGGTAACCACTTTAAAATTCAGTAGCAAGATTTGACCCGAACACACTTACATACATAAATGCTTACATAAATCATACCTTCTCATAATTTCTCCGCTCATTAGAAGATGAGTTTACCTAACTCCCTCCATCTCTCTCCAACATCACACAAAAGAGAGAGACGCACATCAAACAGTTGATTTTAACAACAGTAATTTCTAATCAAATATTTGACTTCACTAACAAGGATGGTTTAATTTGTTAACTCAATAATAAGATATAAACAATAATAATTAAATGAATTATTCAAACAATGTGTTGTCTTGGTGTTTTAATTTATGCGCAGTGGGAATTTCTGCCGATCTGAAGTTATGGAAACTCAAATAAACATGCACGTCAAATGGAAATGCGGGTCAACGTTGCTTTGACGAGGGTAGGCAGAACTACCTACTTTCTAAGAATGAAACAGAAAGGGCAATTTTGTTTCGCTTCAAATCCTCTATGGATGATTATATTAGTATAATGTGTTAGATATTTTTCCCATTATGGGTACCGTTAATTCACGTTAAAACCTTAATAAATAAAGACTTTTTCATAAAAATTACGTAATTTTTTTGCATTTTAAGCAGACTCTTAATTCAAATTATCTATTAAGGTCCACTTAGGTAGGTTTTACTTCAAGAAAGACGTCAACCGTCGTCGAATATTCTCGTCTAACAGTGGTATGTTGTATATGTGTTGAAACTTGCTAGGTGAAACTTTATGACTAATGTCTGATTTTTTATTTCGTTGGCTAAAATGAAATTTGGGGGGTTGCCACTTTATCGTTACATAAAAATAGTGTCGTATCCTGAATGATCGAAAATTAAACTATTTCACGGCAATACAATAACATTTGTTAAGAGACTAGCGGCCCTTATTTAAGTATACATTTAATAAGGACCGCTAGATTATTTCAGACGTCATTCTATCGATCGCATTTATTTTATTGTTCATTTCTTATTTAACACAATCAAAGTATGTTTGTTATGTGTATTAATATTCTTTTATTTAAATATACCTATGACGTTTATATTCATAAAATATTTATTTACACCAATTAGTATAATTCAATTGATAAGTCATGTCACATCGATTCGATGAATCACTTATCAGTGAGAGCCTTATCTACAACACTAATCTCCGCGCTTTCAAAATTTAAAAAAACTGAGGCCATAGGTAGCTGTTAGTTAAGTCTACGAAATTTAAAATAACAATATAGTGTCTGTTGTTATGATACTGAAACGTGGTCAGGGAAGAAGTTTCCTTCAAAAGTACTTAAAATTTGGATGCTCGTCTTCCCCGCCTCTGAAAGCCACTTTATTTTTTGTTAAGAAACTTAACAAAAAATAAAGTAAATTTATTATTAGCTATTTCTAGGCTTCCCCGTTGACCGCATAATCGCTTATCATCAGGGTAGATAGTGGTCAAGCGCAACCCTATTTTAAATTAAAAAAATAATAAAGAAAACATTAGATACTCTACATTCTGCTAGTCTTTCCTTTGCAATAACGTCTCCATCATTTTTCTGTAATGAAACGTATTGTGTATGTATATATGAAATTGTTCTCCAAAGAAACTTGCAAACTTGAAAAGTAAACTTGCAGTGTTCACGACAGCTGTGTTCCGAACTTAAACATTCGTTCATATCTCGAATATTAATCAGTTTTCTGGCATTTTAATTCGAACCGTTGTCTTAGATCATTACGTATGCTTGGGAGATTGTTAAAGTTAATAGGAATTTGTTAAAGCTAAGTGTTTTTTGTTGCAACTAATTAATTTGTGGAAATGTTTTCACTAAACAAACATATATACTTCTGATACATAAACTTGAATTATTGCCTATAGCAGCAGTAGTTTTCAAAGCTAAACATTTAAAGTAAAAAAATACAAGATACTGGTACTCAACTGGTAGATATCCGGTAATAATGTAAGCGGATCCCGATTCCAAGAAAGGATACTACTTTGTACATCGCAACCAACATCACAACAACGGGAAAAAAACTGTTTGATTGTTTCGAGAAGGTAATCTATGGAAGTTCTGATAGGGTTACGAAAAATCTTTTAGTAAAGAGAGCTAATCTATCTTTGCTGACGACACAATTCTGTGGAATAGTCCAAGGGTATGAATTCGCCAAAAGTAAGCTAAATGGCAATTTAGCAATTGAGGGGGCTAAAAGCAAAAGCGCCATTGTCCAGTTTTGCTCAAATTGAACTAAGAACTTAGTGTATATAACTATAGTGTTTTAATACCGTTCGGACGGTTCAACTCGTTTGCATGCAATCTTACCACTGCCCCATAGAAAATTGAGATTAAAAAGTCGGTTGAGAAGCAAAAACGAAATTGACCAATCACTGCAATCACAGAACGGTCGGCCATGACACTTTTGTAATAGCGATGGATGATTTTTGTGAGCAAAATCGCCACTTTCCAAAGCTGAGATGCATAAATTATTATACATATTTTTTTTATATATATATAAAATACGCTAAAATTTACATATTATATAATACTTAATTAACAATAACTATCTATATATACACTTAAATAAAATAAGACGAACACGTATGAAAGGGCAGGGGTCATAGGGCGTCAAAAAATTCGTCCACATTGCTGTCAACGTGAAAAGTACCCAGAACGCTGGCAGCATTGCCACGTTGGATGGCAATGCTGATTCTCTGGCCAAGGAAAAGCCCAGCCTTCTGGTCACGTGAAGAGTCGACTAATCGCTTGCTTACATCTCGAATTACTCGAAGAGCACTCGGACCCCATGGACCTAATGTTTCAACCCCAAACGGCTCAAATATACGCTTGTTTCCATGGTTTGAGTGTTTTAATGGCTATTAAAATGATCTATGATCTCATAAAAATCAGTTATCTGCTAATTTTAAGTCCCTGTAAACGATAAACTGTTTTTCCTATTTATCGTCAAAAAAAATCTTGGACAGTTGCGCTGTGCGGGTCACAAATAAATATGTTTTTCATTCTTTTGCTTTCAGCCCCCTCAATTCAAGCTTTACACACATTTTAACTTTTTAAAATACTATCAATTCTCAAGACAGACAGCCTAATCTAATCAAGCGAACTCATCTCAAAGTCCATGCTAAATAAATCTATCAAGCGTTTAAACTCAAGTTACAAAGGCAAATGAACTCGCAAGTTGAAATACTTAGGGTCAAAGCATAGAGAACAGATTCGAAGCGAAGCGACGCGTCTTCTAGCGCAGTCGCTCGTATTCGCGCGTAATTAAGTAGTAATGAGATACTTGCATTGACAGTTGACTTTTTATCACTCTTTTTTGCGTAGATGCCTTTGTGTTCGTGCGACTGCCCGCTCACCAATAGGTGTTTTTTGATCGCAGACGTCTTTTGTATACTTAGATAAGAATGTTTATGGGACAACCCCACCGGCCTATTCCCAAACCACGGCAAAGCCTGAAAGCCAGTTAACACTGGCGACCACCAGAAAAGCGCCGAGGCAATAAAGCTCGACAAAGTCTCGGCGAATGAATTTGACTGTCTTGCAACAAAGTTAATCAGAAAAGAATAACGGAGGAGTAGGAAAAAACATAATTTCTTATTCCCTCCAGGAATCGGGATCTCAGGAATGTGTTTCAAGCGTTGCTTAACTTTAAAGATCGTCCAGTGCAGCTGTTTTTATTTAGCCTCTTCAGTAAGCTTCTATTCCATTATAAAAAACATTTAACTTTTAAAAGAATCACGATAACAACATAAATTTGGTACTATTACGCTTGACACATGCATTTTCGAGATAAGCGTGATTGATTGACTCTTTTGCTTTTCATTTTTAGTTTCTTTATCATAATCGTGTGTTGTATTGTGGCAATGTTGAATGTTAAGTTGATTTTAAATGATAATGTTTTGATTGAATCGGAATTCGTTCCTTATGTTCTTTTGAATGATCATCATCATCAATTTTTCAGCCAAAAGACGTCCACTGCTGAACATAGGCATCTCCCAAGCTGATGCATGATCTGTTCGTCTCGCATCCACCGGACTCCAACAGCCTTGACCAAGTCGTCGCTCCAGCTAGTGGGAGGCCTTCCAACGCAACATCTTCCGTTTCGCGGTCGCCACTCCTGAACTTCTCTGCCCCAAAGGCCTTCCATTCTGCGAACAATGTACCCTGCCAACTGCCACTTAAATGTGGAAATTTTTCAGGCTTTGTCAGTAACCTTGGTTCTCTTGCGGATGTCTTCATTGCTGATTCGAGCACGCAAGTAAAATCCGAGCATATAGATCTCTCCATTGCCCTTCGGGTGATTTTAAGCCTTCTGGTGAGGCCCATAATTGTGAGCGACTACGTTTCGGTTCCATAAATAATCACTGGCAACACTCACAGATTTTCGTCTTTTGTTTCGCGATGGTTTGTTCAAATTATCTCATGAGCAACATCAAAAGTATTTAATGTATATAACTGCCTTTATTTAAGTCAATAAAATAGGATAGATTTGTATCTAGTCGAAATCCAAATTGAATCTAAACAATGTTTTTTCTTCAAAAAATCCATTACTGAAATGTTTCAGGTTTTGGTCCTGTTTTCTGTTATGGACTACAATCTTACTTGATTACTTGAACATGATTTTTTTTAAGATCGAATCCGAAGCTTGCTCGGTTTGTTCCTAAAAAGTAACTAACTCAACGTTTGCTAAGCCTGGAATACAATAGATAATTATCTGATCAATAACACAACATAAACTAATATTTACTCCATCGTTAACAATACCAACAACACAATAAAAAAACTAATGCCTCCGAACATTATTTACAAACAAAACAAAGAACTATCGATGTATCGTTAGCCTCACTATTTAACCCTGTTACAATCACCTTATATTCCCTTAACGCTATTACTTCGCGTGCAGCCAATCTATTTGATCAACCGAACGATTATTATAAAAAAAATTGTAGCCCACTTTGCGATAAAATCCGTGATAATGTACCCCACATCGGTCCCTTGACACGACCGGATTATTGTTTCAATATGATTATTTTTTGACAGCTTTATTGGGCTACCCGCGTACCCCACGGATTTGCTCGAGGCTAAGTTGATTGTCATGTTTTTAACGATGGAGGATTAAATTGTGGTACTGTGGCTCTCTGTTTCAGGTGAATTTAAGACAGCGTATAATATAGTTGAAGGAGGAGCTCGTGGCTAAATAATAACAGCCGCACGGGTCGATCTTCAAGGTTAAGCATCGCTTGACGAGGTCGGTCTGTGGATGGGTGACCATTTTCAACATACCGAGTTTCCTCCGTGCCTCGGAAAGCACGTTAAACAGTTGGTCCTGGCTGTCATTTGAAGGTCTTTGACAGTCTTGACACTGGTACGTGGCTTTGACACTGGTAGTCAGAAGCTTGAGATCTGACACCAGTCTTGCCAAGGGGTACCGTGTTACCCAGTTACTGGGTTGTGGAAGTCAGATAGGCAGTTGCTCCACGTAAAACACGCGTGGTCAGCTGAATCCGGTAAGACTGGAAGCCGACCCCAACATAGTTGGGAACAGGTTAGGCAGATTAATTGATTGTATAATATAGTTGAAATAGAATTATCGATTAAAGCATTCTACAGCTTACCAAGCGTGTTCGCGGACAGGTGGGACTCCCCACTGCTGCGCCACTAGATACGCTTGCAAACTTCCTTGTGAGCAGTGCAGAGTTCCTCCTTGTCAAAGTTAATGTGTTGCTCCTTCTGTGTTGTCACTCGTATTTTATTGATTGTTTGTATCCTTAAGGAATGTTGTTTTGTTTATTGTATGTATTGTTTGATTGATTTTTGTATATCTCATTGTATATATTGTCACTGTACCAGCAGTGCGCACAACTTAGACTTCTGTAGGTTGATAAAAAACATAATCAACTAGTTTCTGCCAGCGGCCCCGCCTGCGTGTAAAGTATTTTATCATCCCAGGGGAACATTATACCAGGGTGAAAAGTAACCTGTGTGCTATACCAGACAATAACCTATTTATGAGTCAAATTATATCCAGATCCGTTCAACCGTTGTGGCGTGATTAAGTATCAAAAATACATCCATCCAAATTTTGTCATTTACATATTAGTAAGACTAGTTTCTGCCAGCGGCTTCGGGGTGGCCACCTACTGGGCCCAGAATTTATAAGAGTTTCCCATCGACTTGAAAAGAAGGAGAAGAAGAAGCGGCTTCGCTCGCGTCAAAAGTGTATTTCATCCCTAGGGAATATTATACTGGAATAATAGCCTGTGTGCTAAGCCAGACCATAATATATCTCTGTGCCAAATTTCATCCAGATCCGTTCAGCCGTTCTAGTTATCCGTTTTAGTCGTTCGTTCGTTGATTGAGTAACAAACAAACATCCATCCATCCAAACATTCGCATTTATAATTTTAGTGAGATAAGTAAGATCTTACAAAGTTTCGAAGCATTGTTGGGGTTAAAATTCAATTTATAATACTTTGTCACCATCGATTGGAATTTCCCCAATTTTTTCCAATGACCTACTTTTTATGGTTCTCATACGCTGAGGTATTTATAAATCCTGTTTCCGTTTTACCGACAAAATTGGTTATTCATTTTGTATTTGCAATTTAAATGACCAAAAATAAACATAATTTTAATTTGATTTTAAATTTATTTCCTGTAAAATATTACCCGCAATGAATGTTACTTTTAGGTACTGGCTGTAATGTACATGGATATATGAACGAATAATTAAGAAATGGCTTTTGAAAATACGCTGTGTATAGATACTACTAAAAAGTGTAAATTCAAAACATTTAATGATTCACTATCTGCCATCTGCCACTACCCATAAATCAAGCTCTTACCTCTATTGATTCCTCTCAAATCCTTGTAACATACCAAAATACAATAAACAAAATACCCCACTCAAAAATGTTGTAACCATAATCCAATTTTCATTGAAACACGAAGTTTATAAAGCCCATTCAAAATGTTTAACTCTGTGATTTAGCAAGCAAGATTCATCCCATTCACAACAAAATACATTAAAAAAGAATTAATAGTATTGAAAAACTTTTATTTTGACACACACACAACACAACAGCAACAACGCAGGGTAAAAGCGAAGATTAATAAAAAAATAATAAAAAGAACAATCACAAATTGCGCTGTGTGTCCACATTCCGAAAAGGTTACCAACATAGCATTTGCTGGGCGTCAGACACCCAGGACTGGTTTTCAGCTGGCACTCCGCACCGGCAAATTAATTATACATGCAAATACTGAAGAAACAAAATAAACATCTCAACAAAAGACGTAATGTTATTCAGATTACTAAACATGCAAGTGAAATTATAATTTCCTATACAATATCATGCTAATTTTTACATAAAACGCCTGAAAAAGGTACTCTTTTAAAGTATAATTTAACACAAATTAAGCTAACACATTTATAATTCATGAATAAATAAGGCATGTACAAAGAACACGGCATTTCCTCAGTTTAATGCCAGTATAAATTTAAAAAGGAAAATCTTAAAAATGGTTTATTTTCGACTTTGATCTTGGAGGGGTTTTAAGAAATTTCAGCTGCTTTTAATTAGACTTATGTCAAATGTAACGATAAAATCTGCACAATAGGTTAATTGCGATCTTTATTTTAGTAATGACCTGCACCCATTTTGCGTAAGTGAATACGGCAACGCAAAGAGTTTGAACGCTATCCAATCGAACAAATCGACCAATCTCACAGACGGAAAATCCACATCGCGTCATTCATCTCGCATGTGATTGGTCGATTTGGTCAATTGGATAGCGGTCAAACTCTTTGCGCTGCCGTATTGACTTACGCAATACGGCCGCTGGTTTCTAACATAGAAAAGATTAGACGCGTTCATTCTTAAGGTATGTTAGCACCTACATATAAATATACCAATTTGTGCGTCAATGTTCGTATAATAAATCCCTTTTCTTGCTTTCTTCACAGAATATCTTTTAACGCTGTTCAAAACATGCTGCAATTAACTATCCAACTGATTTGCCTAGTGATTTGTCTTACTCATTTTGTTTAATTTCGTCATATCAATTGCCAAATAAAGAGCTATATATAATCTATTTATAGGTCTTTCGTAGATTATTAGCTTTCAACCGTAATAACTGTGAAATATGCGATGTTTATTTGCTGCAACAATATTTGAAACATTCATGCTAGCAGAAAATACTCCTACACATTTACTCCTAAACAATTTATTGGGAATAGTTTTCTAAAAACGTAAACTACAAATCATATTAAAACAAAAAAACTAGATTGTATATCCATTATCACTTAAGAAGAGCAACAACTCGCCGAGGCTGGATGTCAGGAAATGATGGGCGATGACCTGGATGCCCACTACAAAAGCTGGTTTGGGGAGGCATAAGAAAAAAAGTGTCTAAGAGGCCTTTGCCAGGCAGTGGGAAATTCAAGGCTCATTAAAAAAAAATGTCAAACGTGAAACTGGTATCATGCTGAAACTGGTAAGATATTTTAACCATTATCAGCTAAGCACCTAAATCTACCTTATTAGCACCTAACTTCCTGCTCACCATGAAACAGGAAAAAGCAAGCGCAAAGATACCAACACAGGCCTTTTCGCGAGATAACTCTCTATACGCATACGGAAGGTAATCCCCAAAGATTTATTGTGCAGAATTAACGTTAAATAAAGAAGGGTGGGTATATGATATATAGAGGTTGTAATAACACAACTTGTGAGAGTATGTTAGAATGAAATGTTGGATGATTCTCTTCGGTTAGTTGCCATGTGGAAGGTTGTTAATATGGTCGTTTGAGAATGTCCAGTAGTGTTATGCTGCTACTGTCTTTTAGGGGTAATGGTAATGATGTTATTGTCTAGAATCTAGATTATTATGAGATCTTTTATTGCCAAGTATCTGTAGATATAATGTATGATTCCATTTTATGTTTTCTAAGAGACATCATCATCAAAATATTTTTAACGTTCCCACTACTGGGACACAGAGGTTTATGGCCATGATCCACCACGCGGGCCCATTGCGAGTGACATATGAGAAACACAGAAGTATATTTGTCTCCTTACACTGAGGTGCGTTTAAAAACTACTTACGAATGTAGCTAATAAAAGATGATCATTATAATAAAATAACGTTTAAAAGAAACATAAAAGAGCCTGCTCGTTTTTCGAACCGTTTTAAACATATTCACAGAAACAAAAAATCTTTAGTTTACATAATTCCCTCAGAAAATCATCTCTTCGCATAAGAGACACAAATATTCGAGTATAATATAAGCATAAAACCGACATAAACAACGTTCCACATACAAAAGCGTCGCATTTAATAAACTTAACCCTATTATATCCTGCCCAACAAATGCGCGCGTGCCACGAAAATGTTAAACACTCGATTTGAAAGTCTAAAACGTCTGGTTATTGCCAAGCTCCAAGTTTAAAGCAGTCCACCATGAATATCCCGTGGTCACTTCGAGTTTGTGGCGGAATTATAGTCGAGCAGTTTGTCAACGTCCTTTGGTTTAGCGGTTGATGTGAAATTAAAGTTATTTTTAGTTTATCGATTGCCGGTTTATATTGATATCGGGTCGAAATTGAGTTAATACCGTACTAATTGTATGGTATTAACCAATCATTTACCTGGAAAATATGTACATTCTGAAGTGATATGGTAGTTTTCCTTTGTAAATGTATTCTTCTAATAAAATAACATAGTTTTATGAGAAACTCGGATATGTTATAAAAAATATCACAAACCTTAAATTTTCAAATTTTTTTATTTCTCGATTTTTAAAACAGCCAATAGGTACTGTTTGCTTCACGAATGTTTGCCGCTCTGAGGTGGTCCATGGCACAGCACGCTGCACACAGCTGTGCTTGTATGAGATTGACTACTGACTGCGCAGCCATTTATAGCTTGATTCAGAGTAGCAAAATTACATGAACAATTTTTTTTACAATTTATTTTAATATTTTCCTCCCACTCATCTTAATAATAAGACCCATTAATACAACATACAACCAGTCCTTTGCCATTCAAAAACTAGAACTAATACAGTTACAGAGCCGATTACAGCCCCATTAAAAAAGCATCCAAGTCAACGGCCACAACATTCATTTCTGCAGTGTCGGCATTGTACTGCCCGCTTTGTTCGCTCGCTTTGTCCTTATCAACGCTATCTGAGCACAATGGACAGAAAAATTGGCTCTCTATGGCTTCTAGAGCCGGTTATTAATATTTCATAATAGGCTCTCTTGTGGAGGTTGTTTATGTGGTTGGAAAACTAATTATAGTAGATGGTGTTCGGTTTGTTGGTGAAGGAATTTAATTTTGTGTATCGTGCTTTGTGTTTTTTTTGGTGTGAAAATGCATGGCTATTCTCAAGTGCTGGGTTTCTTGATCAACTAAATATTCATCATTCACCATCATCATCTACAGCCCTACTTCACCCACTGCTGAGCTTATGCCTCAATTTTCTTGTGTCAATCCCCAATCGCTAGCCTCGTTCAGGTCCTACTTGCTTTGGTTAAAATGTCATCTATCCATTGCTTAATTGTATGTGGTTAATTGAATAATGCAATTTTTGATGCAAAATTCATTGTATCTCCCAAATTACAAATACACAACACACATGCATACACAAACACATTCACACAGACACATTCACACACATATCATCATCATCATCATTACATTATACTTCTGAAATTCGTAAATATATTTTTTTTATTTACCAGTTTATTCCATCGTACCTAGCACCCTGCCTTGGACTGTTTTTTAACATTTTTACGAAGTAGCAGGCTAGAGGAGGACATTTGTCCCAAAAAATACTGTAGGTTGCCATGCTGGTGCTCGATTCTCAACACCCACTATTTCTTCCTCCTGGGGAACCCGAGCACCAATAGTCGGCGCCCCTGGTCACAAGCCTAAGCCAATATACTGATGGTTTTTCGCTGAAAGCTTCTGTCTAACTTGATGCAGCTGAAAACACCCTGAATATGTTTGACATTCAACTTAAGAGACCGGGACTTTTAAATTAGGACCTTATAACAAAATGTACTGTAGAAATATTGATTTCTAGGAAATACATTTTGGCACATTCCTTGTAACCACATCACTTGAGTAGCTGGCTCGTAGCCTTTCTGATTTCGTGCGGCGATGCGGTATATGATAGCAAATGGTAAATAAATAAATTATAATTTATTTTATTTACCAGTTACACCAAGATTTTCGCCCTAAAATCTCAACCTATTTGGCATCATCTTCATCATAATCATTACAAAATAAATGTAAGGACATAACCGAAATCTGTACCCATTTCGCTGAGCGGTGCAATAACAGACGATGTCACGCTGCCTGACCAAAACAGGGAAAGGGCGTGACTGTGCCCGAAACTTTTGTCCCGCACCGACGTGACGAAATAGTGGTTGCAGAAGGTCAGCTTAATACGAGTGAAAACGTACGCATAACATGTTATAGTCGACGCGCCTATGTGTACGTGCATTCACAGGCGTATCGATACGTATATTTTAAGTGACAAATGCTTTCCAGCATTCCAGTATCCAGAGCTGGATATGAATAGAGCAACCACTTATGTCTGATCTTAATTGATTTAGTATTTAATCCAGAGATCCATTTGTTTTCAGACATTTCATTCCAAGCCAGCGCTTTGATAAATACTGGTTGTTTATATTTAACATCGTCAGTGATGTCAAAAGACGTACACTGCTGAGTATAGGTATACCTTGAATGAATATGTGTACACCCGTGAATTGCTGTGCACACGTAAAGCGAGTCTATGTGTGCGTGCGTTTTCGTTTGTTGTTTGCAGTGGACCTTCTGCACCTATCTATTCTGTGGCGACGTGTTTCAGCTATTAAGTTGTTTATTGGTTACTATGAAATTTTTCAACAATATTACGCTCGGATTGAGTTGTGGTCTGTTTGTGAAAATATTAAGTGTTATTGGTTTGTGAAACATGGTTTTTTGGGAATGGATTCGTTAGGCTGTTCGGAATTTGCTGGAGGTTTGTAAGTGATATTCCAGTTATGAAACAATTTTTTTTTTGTTCGTGTGACGTCATCGTTGTAAATATATTGACAACTCTTTTAAAAGAAATAGTTCTATAGGTATTCGAGTATTACCCGTAGCATTTCTGTGATTAAAGGTCTTCGCATTGTCCCATCGCATCTGGTAGCAGGAGCCTCAACACATGTGATAAACTGCGTTGATAACTATGTATATTAGGTAAAAGACAGTTTTGTAGTAATCCAGTAGGTAATCATCTGAGTTACCCGAATGCATAATGACATTACCACACGTTGACTGAAAGCTGTTGTAGGTATAATAAGCCCTTGCCGAGGACAGGCGGAAGAAGTAGAATAGAATAGAACAGAATAGAATAGATTAGAATACTATAGAATAAAGTAGAATAGGATATAATAGAAAAGAATAGAATAGAATGGAATGGAATAGAATAGAATAGAACAGAACAGAACAGAACAGGACAGGACAGGACAGAACGGAACAGAATATTTACAAGAAAAACTTATTTATACAGGTACAAAGGCGGTCTTATCTACCAGACAACCTTTATATAGTGATAGCATTCACTTAGTGTAATATTACCGTATCAAAATATATGGTTGCTTAATCAAATAATTAGATAAATAATTAAATCCTATACTACTAATATTATAAAAGTAAATGTTTGTGAGTGTGTAAGTTTTGTTTATATGTTTGTTACTCTTTCACGCAAAATCCACTAGACGGATCTGGATGCAATTTGGCACTGAGATAGATTATAGTATGGAGTAGCACATAGGGTATTTTTATCCCGGGAATATATTTCCTTGGGACAATTTTCGACATTCATGCGGGCGAAGACGCTGACAGAAACTTGAATAGATATAAATCACAAAATCATTTTAATTTCGAATGTCGATTGGTACAGCATGATAATGAACGAATAAACAAATAGCAATCATTTGTTTAATATTTGTTTGTATTTAAATAATCCGCTAATTAAAAATTTACTGGTCAGCAAGCTCAATTGAAGGCTGGTTCAAAATTTACACATAGCTAACTAAATATAAATGCCAAAAAAACATTAACATTACATAATAATGTTCATCTGTTTTAATTATATTCATTTTATGCTTATCGGCAAAAGATGACGATGCAACATCGTCTGTACTTGCTGATAGCATCTTTCAGCGCCATGGTTGACTGCAGAAATTAAACTTTTACTAAGCAAAAAAACAGCTGCGAAATTTAAGTTTAAAATTAGGCCCGATGACGTCAAGGAGGAAATATACGTCTCAACAAGAAACCATTGCAACAAGGTGTGTAGAATCGTAAATCGCCATCTCCATATTAAAGTTCAGAATGGTGATCCAGCAAAGGTTTTCTCAAATCATTAGGTATCGAAAAAAAGTCTCATAACACGATGCCTAAAGACTTGGATTTCAATTTACTCAACAGTCATTTTTCTATTGGATAGGGCCACCAAAGCTACTATGCTAAGTCATCTTTCAAACCTTCCGGTACTTGATTTTTCCCCTTTTGTCATAAGTCAATTCACTGCTTGTTAAAAAGAATTTTGCATCAATTACTTCCAAGGCTGTGACTAAGTCAGCCATAAAACGATTATCGCCATCCTTTTATGACATTCTTCCTGTTATCCTTTACATCCTCAACTTCCTGTATGCTGATGATCTCCAAATTAAAAGCACAACAATACCATTGTTCCTATAACTCACACTGTGAAAAACCTGGGGATTTATATCGACAGCACTCTTTCCAGGACCAAACAGCTGCAGGAGGTTAGTCGTAAACTATTTGGTCTACTGGTTCCTTGAGACGCCTTCGTAATTTTCTGCCCATGAATACTAAAATTGCGATTGCACAATCTCTACTTCTCTTTATCCTGGACTATGCTGATACCAGCTATCTTGACCTCATCCAAGACCATTTGGACAAGCTTGAGCGACTTCAATATCTCTGTTTCAGGTTCATATTTGGCTTGCGCAAGAATGACTATGCCTCTGAATTTCGAACCAAGCTCAAATGGCTTCTTATTCGTCTTCGCCGGAATGCCCACATACTTTCTTTGCTATATAACGTGCTCTTTAATCCATCTAGTTCTTTTTATCTTAAAGAACGCTTTCAGTTCCTCTGTGACACACATTCTAGGTCCTTGAGATCATCGGAGAATCTAAAATTAGGTATACGTATGCTTTCTACATCCTTCTTCGACAAATCTTTCACAGTTCAAGCAGCTCGTTTGTGGAATGCATTATCTCTTTAAGTGAGGCGTGCTCAATCCTTACAAACATTCAAAAAATGGTGACGGAGCATTTCGTTTCACTATAATTCGTCTCCTCCTTTTTCTGATATTTTTTTATTTATTAGTATATTATGTATGATAAAGAATATAATAAATAAATAAATAGCCACAAACCGGGGGTCTTTTCGTTAAGAGTGAATAGGTTACTTCTAGGCAAGCGTGCTTCACTGTCAACCACATCATGCTCTCCTTCAGATGATATTCAGATGATAGTAGTCAAATGCGAGCCTATAAATAATACAAAAATTACCTTCACCAGAAGTGATCACCGTACAGTGATTCAGTAGCTTCAGTATCATCAGGATTGTATCGAATTAATAGCAGTTTGTCTTGGACGTAGTAACGACAGCAACTCTCCTGGCATGATCTCTGATATGATTTGTCTTGAGGAGACGGCAGCCACGTAACCATCACTGTGATGCCTCGCGAGAATGACACCAGTATCGGGAACAGCTACCGTCATTGCCCTTTAGAGAGGAACCTGCAACAGATACGCACTGTGTCCAGGAGTACTGCTTTCTGGATCAATCCCTTGATCCCACTTTCAACGACAGACTCCTCATATGTTCGTCGAAGCTCATGGCTATTTTACCATTGGCCGTAACGAACAGCGGCACTATGACTGCTGTATCCGTAAGAGCCTCCAAGAAGATGATCTTCCTCAGCTTTCACGAGGTTCTCGTCAGATCTTCAAGGTCGTGATTTTAGTTACACTGCTAAAAAAATAGGACTATTCCACTATTCCTTATCTAATATTTATTTATTAAATTTATGCTCACAAATAGTACATTGTTTATCTGGGGAGCAAACAAATACTTTTAAGGCGAGAGTGTTTCTTTTTAATGCAGAGCAGAGCGAAGGATTCTAGGAATCCAGAGCGATTCAAAGTACGTCACTCGAGCTTAAAATAGTACTGTTCCCAAGGTGGGACACTCTTTTTATCACCCTCTATAATGAAATAAGTAAGTGCAACTTATGAACCAGAACGTTACGTTTATTTATTTGCGTACAATTAGAAATCATAAGACATAACATAGAAATAATTACAGGCTAATATTTATAATTGAACAATTATGTATGTGATAACAATTTATTAGTACCATCCGTTACAGTTATAGATTTATTTTTTAATTATGCTCGCGCGCGGTTTTCCAGGCATTGACATGTTCAATACAATGTTTCTGTGCGGCTGAAATCAAATTACAATCGCTTATTAGCCATTCACCTCATACATTCGTCGTTATCGATTTAGACGATGTAATCCTTTTTTAGACAGCATGGTTTGTGAGTAATTTCTGCTGATTGGATCATTTACTAACAATACCCACATTCTAAATTCAAATCACTTTTAGGCCACCTTTAGGATTAATGAGCTATTTTAGTCCCTGTTCACGAAGAATAATCTAGCTCTTTTTGAATAGATGTGATAAAACAACATATTCAGGAAATATTTTGACAGGTATTCAAATGAAGCCGAAATATTTAATAAAAATGTATGTAAATTCAAAAACAGAAGCGTACCTGGACGCGAAAACATTCAGGCCATACGCGAGTAAAATAAACAATAAAAATATCTTAAATACTCGCTATGAAATTATTGGAGCCAAATAACGAGAAAAGGAGGCAAAAGGAAAATTGTTGAAGAACAAAGCACATAAAACTAAATTCGTTTCCCTCTCCGTTTGGCTAAATACTTGATTCAAAACAATCTATTAAAACAAGAAGTTTGTACGTTTGAGTGGGTGCTCACAATTCGGCTAACATTATTTGCATTTATAGGGACTTTTTTTTATTGGTAGGCTCGAGTTAGACCGCTGTCTCATCGGATGATAAGCGATGTTGTGATCGACGATGGATGCCCAGATGTAACCTATTCACTCTTTAATTATAGACCCCCAGGTTAAAGCTGCTAGAAAACATAGTATCCGGCAGAGAATTTTACTCTATGAGGGTATTCTTTAAAGTTGGGAGGAAGCAAGATGTTAATCTATGGAATGGTATAATGGGTATAAAAAACCGGCCGAGCCTGTCTCGCGCACATAAGGATGCGTATAAACAGCTACATTCAACAAAATAAATAGGTAACATTACTAACGTTTATGAACAATGAAAGCTCCGAACAGTGATCTAACGAAGGGACAAAATTAACTTTGAGTTCGAAAATTGTTGTCCCCATACATCAATATACAACTTTTTTAATTTTCCAAGTACATCTTATAAGCTGGTCGATTATTACTCTTAAACTTGTAAAGCCTACTTAGTTGTGATAGTTTTTCTTTTAATTTCGTTATATATACTACTGCCGCATAAGCAACCATTTAGCTGGCAGGGCGAGACACTTGACTCTTACAAAAATTAGCAATTTAAAGCTTAATTTTACGCAAACGTAACCCTGAATCGGAAAATGGTTTTCACAGACCCGTAATTGCAATATAAAAACAAGATAACCATGGAAAAGACGAAAAAAGACATCCATACTTTACGTTAACTTACACCCTTTTTGGGGGCTGGGTCACCCGCGTCCGTAGGAATGTACCCCTTTCGATTCCCTACACGTGGTCCCCGGGTGGTGCAAATCAGGTGACAAACTGGTGGTAGGCTTCGGCCGAAGGCTTGCGACCACCCACCGGGCAAAGACGTACCGCCAAGCGGCCTAGTCGTGTTCCGGTATGATGCTCGGTGCAGCCACTAGAGGAGTTGGGTCGAGGTAGTTGTTCCACAGCAGGCAGGCCGGCCTGACTCGCGCTGTTATGGACGTATCGGAAGACTGGTCGCGGAGGGTAGCGGGATCCGAGGCACGGTGCGCCGCTGGCCGACCGCAGGTAGTTGGGGGCCCAAGTAGTGTGCCAGCCCCACATGAAAGGCTGCCCCGCCAACTGTCGAAAAATCCCGGAATGCGCCATCGTGCTGGTTGGCGACCAGACGAGAGTGCCCGATGGACATTCCTGGGGGGGCTCGGGCGTCCCCGCAGTCTCCAGACCAGTCCCCCAATGATGGCGTCCTATCGGCGCGTGTCTGTAGGTTGCAAGCGTGGAACCTCATCTCACTTCCTTCTCCTCTCCCTCCTCTTCACTCACAGCAATAATGCAAAGGAACAAGAGAAAAAAAGCTGAACAGCGGCAGCACTCACTCTCACATAAGGTGCACCTCAGCAACATCCGAGGTCTGCACTCTAACCTTGTCGCAGTCCATCACCACCTTGAGACTGAGAAACCAGCACTTTTGTTCCTTACGGAGACGCAGATTGGATGCCCGTCAGACGTGGCGTACCTATCTTACCCGGGGTATACCCTGGAGCACATGTTCAAGCCACGCTCTGGTGTATGCATGTACGCCCGGGACGATATCTGCTATCGGCGTCTCCGTGACCTTGAAGACTCAAGCTATTCAGTGCTATGGGCCCTGGTGGACACAGGTCTGGATAAGATCATCTATGCCTGTGTCTACCGATCGCATAGCGGTGATCTGGAGACAACCAGGCTCGCACAGTACCTGAGTGAGGCGGCAGATGTGGCTCAGCTACGGTATCCCTCCGCCCAACTAGTGTTACTGGGGGACTTTAATGCCCACCACCAGGAGTGGCTCTTCCCATACCAGTGCACTGACCATGCTGGACGAGAGATGCGAAATCTTTCGATTGCGCTAAATCTCACCCAGCTGGTCCAAGGGGCTACTAGGGTGCCGGATGTTGATTCACATACAGCCAATTGCCTGGACCTTCTGCTGACAACTGATCCAGACCGATACTCAGTGTCGATTTCATCACCTTTGGGTAGTTCCGACCACTGTCTGGTGAAGTCTGTATCCGTCTACTCCCCGCCCGATCCCAGCCCAAGAGGCACCCGGCGGGTTTGGCGGTACAAGTCAGCAGATTGGGATGGTATGCGTTCTTTCTTCGCATGCTATCCTTGGCGGCCCACTTGCTTCTCTTCGGTGGACCCATCGTCATGCGCTGACGCAGTGACAGATGTGTTGCGTCGGGGGATGGAGTACTACATTCCGTTCTCTGACGTAACGGTGTCCAGCGTTGGCCGTCCATGGTTTGGCGCCGAGTGTGACCGCGCAAACGCGGTTAAACACAAGGCGTACCTAGCATGGGTCGACGCTCGTGTGCGCAAGGCAAATGACGTGAGTCAGAAGAAGAGAGCTTTCAACAGGGCTGCCAAGTCCTGCAAAAAGGCGATGCGAAGGGCACGGTTTGACCATATTAGCAGAATCGGGGACAAACTTGCTTCACACCCCGCAGGTAGCAAGGCGTTTTGGTCCCTGGCTAAATCGGTTGAATCAAACTTCTGTCGCCCCTCACTACCACCACTGCTGAGACCTGACGGGTCGCTGGCCCACTCCGCTGAGGACAAGGCAAACTTGTTTGCCTCCCTCTTTGCGGAATCTTCGCGTCTGAATACTGATGGCACGCGGCCCCCTCCTTCTGCTGTTCGATGTGAGACGAGTATGTCGGATATTCGCATCCATCAGAGGGAGGTCTGTAGGGTGCTGCGTAACCTTGACGTGAACAAGGCTAGTGGCCCGGACGGGATCCCGGCAATTGTACTTAAAACTTGTGCGCCTGAATTGTCTCCAATCTTGACACGCCTATATCGCCTTTCGATGGTGACTGGAAAAGTGCCGAAGGCTTGGAAGCAAGCTAACGTTCAGCCCGTGCCCAAGAAGGGTAGTCGAGCTGACCCGGCCAACTACAGACCCATATCAGTAACGTCCATCCTCTGTAAGAGTATGGAACGTGTACTGAATAATAAGCTCCTGGCATACCTAGAAGACAACGACCTTCTTAGTGACCGCCAATACGGCTTCCGCCGAAACCGGTCAACTGGGGATCTTCTAGCGTATGCCATTCACATCTGGAGTGAGGCCATCGAGAACCACGGGGAGGCGCTTGCTGTCTCCCTTGACATATCGAAGGCCTTTGACAGGGTCTGGCACGAGAGCCTTATTGGTAAGCTTCCTTCCTTCGGTCTGCCTAATGGTCTGTGTGACTGGATTACAGACTTCCTGAGGGATCGGTCCATCCGAGTGGTTATCGATGGCTGCTCGTCCGGTCAGTTAGGTATTAACGCCGGAGTCCCTCAGGGGTCAGTGCTCTCGGCAACATTGTTCTTGCTGCACATTAATGATCTGCTAAAACCCGGAACCTTTGGGTATGCAGACGACAGCACTGTTGCTGAGAGATACGTGTCTGGCGCACGGGCTACTGGGCCTCAAGTCCGGTCTCTTCGGGAGGCCATGGTTGAGCGCTTGAACCTGTCTTTGGAGGCAGTCTCCGAATGGGGCAATGCCAATCTAGTCAGTTTCAATGCTGCTAAGACCCAGGCGTGTCTTTTTTCCGCAAAAAAGAGCCAATTCCACCCGGCTCCATCCTTCCGTGGTGTAACCGTGCCGATAACGGACCATCTCGACCTTCTTGGTGTTACGTTGACATCGACCCTCAATTTTGGTCCTTTCATTGAGGCAAAGGCTCAATTAGCTGCAAAAAAGTTAGGGATCCTTGCGAAGGTGAGATGGTACTTCACGCCTGAACAGCTGCTCAACTTGTATAAAGCGCAAGTTCGGTCATGCATGGAGTACTGCTCTCACCTCTGGGACGGATCTGCCAGGTACCAACTTGACGCACTTGAGTCGATTGACAGACGGGCCAGGAAACTTATCGGCAATGATGCGCTGGTCGACTCAAAGCTCCAGAGCCTTGAACACCGAAGACGAGTTGCCAGCCTGTCGGTTTTCTATCGGTTACATTTCGGGGAGTGTGCGATGGAACTGCACAATTTGATTCCGCCTAGCCCTTTCCATCATCGGACTACAAGACGTACGGCAATGCGCCATCGTTACATGGTTGATATCCCACCCATACGCACAAAGCGTTTCGAAAATACTTTCATTGTGCGTACAGCTAAGGAGTGGAATTCCCTGCCGGCGTCTTTGTTTCCCGATAGCTACAACCTAGGGGTCTTCAAGTCAAGAGTGAATAGGTTACTTCTAGGCAAGCGTGCTTCACCTTCGACCACATCATCACTTAACATCAGGCGAGATAGTGGTCAAACGCGAGCCTATAACAAATAAAAAAAAAAAAAAAAAAAACCCCTTATCCGAAAAGACAACTTTTTTCATGATTTTATTTTACCACTTTGTCGGCGTGGTAAATATGTATATCCAAGTCAAATTATAGCTCTTTAGTATTAGGAGTCTCTCAGCTTAGCTGTGGATGGACGAACGGATAGAAAATTATGGCGAAATTATTAGGTATCCTTGTTGACTACGGAACCCTAAATATACATACTTGTATCTATGAATAGGTCATCAAATCACGTCCTGTTTCGTTAGAGGATTTTTTTTTGTTTTTTTTTTTACCTATGTATGTGCTTTTAGCTTTTTCTATCTTATATACTGACATTATAGACATAATGTCAGTATATAAGATAGAAAAAGCATGATAACTTTCCTATAAATTTAACGTTCATTTGTCACACTTCTTACGTACCCAAAAAAACAAATAAACTACAACAATATAAATGACTATTTATGAGGAGCTCGTGGCTAAATAATAACAGCCGCACGGGTCGATCTTCAAGGTTAAGCAACACTTGACGAGGTCGGTCCGTGGATGGGTGACCATTTCAACATACCGAGTTTCCTCCGTGCCTCGGAAAGCACGTTAAGCCGTTGGTCCCGGCTGTCATTTGAAGATCTTTGACAGTCGTTACGGGTAGTCAAAAGCTTGAGATCTGATACCAGTCTTGCCAAGGGGTACCGTGTTACCCAGTTACTGGGTTGTGGAGGTCAGATAGGCAGTCGCTCCACGTAAAATACTAGTGCTGAGCTGAATCCGGTAAGACTGGAAGCCGACCCCAATATAGTTGGGAAAAAGCTAGGCAGATTGATTGAATATATGACAATTTATATTTTATAGAAATAAATGCACAAAACCCCTCCATGACCAGGAGTGATACAGAACAGGCTGACAAAAAATGCATAAACGTCACAATACCGAATATACATTCAATTTTCGCTTCCACACCACGCGTGGTAGGCACAAAGCATGCAGGAATTTAATTTTAGGTCGCCATACAAAAACTTTAATAAAAAAACAAAAACCCACAACAACAATATAATGGAAAGCTCTAACAAACTGTTGCAAGTTTATGTTTGATTTTATTGAAACTCTATTGGAAAATGGAAAATTTTCACCGGATGAGTGCAACTTTCTAGAAGCAGGTTCTGTTTTTTGTATTTCTAGTAAACGTGGATTAAAAATGATTGATTATTGAAATTTTCGTCTGGAAAATAATTATGGAAATTGATGTTTTGGATGACAACGAAAGTGATTAATTTTATATTAATTTCGAGGAAACTGATTCGTGTATATTTTATTGGTACATCGGTCTGGCTTAGCCCGCGTTATAATTTATATAAAATGGAGCCTTTATCCATCTGGAATACTGTACCTATAGGTGAAATGGTTCCGGAGGATAAACCACCACATTTTCAAACTCACAGAATTCAATAGTCAGTTATTGAAATCTATGGATGAAATGTACGATGGAACTAGCGAGCCCAGAATAATTAAGAACTAAAAGAACAGATCAAGACCATCGATAAGTCGTCATCCAAGTGCTACAACACAAACCCTTGTTGGAACACAGCCACAGCAGACACACAGGTTTCTGATAGAGAAAATAATTTCACCTCCCCCTTTTTATAGCCTTATTGAGTAATAACTAAGTACTAGTTGAATGACATTATAATGATGACATATTAGTATTCATCAATATTCATTCATACAATATTCATTCATATGTATTACGACCAAATAAATAGATGTACCTAACGAGGCATAATATAAATGAGTTATTTGTTAATTTTACTGGCCAGCAATTATTATTTAATATTAATCAATCAAATTGTAATGTGTCAATAATTTCATCCCAAAATATACGAGTTGGTATTGTATAATGTAGTAATTGAAAATACATTTTACTAAACTCTTAAATTGAATAAAAGGAGACCAAACCAATACATACTTGCAAGTCACATATACATTCACGCCTCAAACTTATTAGTGGTCATTGAACACACAATCGATTTCTTCATATGACTATCGCTTTACTACTACTGAGCTGAGTGAGATGGCAAGGCACCATTTTTTTATTTTTTGCGTGGAGAAATGTTCATGCATACTGCGTTATCACGGGGAGATAGTGCAGTTATGTGGGACTCCAACCCACTAAAACTCCACGATGTCCTCCTATGATGCTTATGGCAGGAACACGGGCACGCGTAAGGACTCATATTGTGTCCGTCACCGGATCCTCCTCTGGAGAGTACCCCCATCACTGGCGTACCAGAACCCACCACCTGTCCAACAGTGACGGGTCAGTGTGGCCCCGCTGCCAACCATTTTTCAACCGCAGGGGAAAGGGAGAGCGGCCAACGCTATACTGACACTCCTCCTCCCTTGCGGTCCCATCGCGCCTGACATCAGACGGAGGCGATTCCGTCCAGGCCGCAAAAAGCGGGGCACCGTAGTAGCGGCAATCCTCACCCGCCGCGGCCTCCAACCCTCAGCCGCGATGCCTTCCACTCGACAGAGCGGCCAGCCTCAGTTGCGATATCGCCCAAGCGGCACCGTAACCTACTTAATGGCCGCTACTTCGACTTATCAGCAATCCAGCCATCTTTTCATATCGTTTGTATGCTCTCGCCTACTTCCCCGTATTGCCATCCACATTCATACCCAAAACTGTTGTTATGTAATTTTTTCCATTCCTTTGCTATACTTTAAAAAATAATTACCACACCTTGCTGTACGAGTACTTATTATAATTTTTTCTTTGACCCCTTTCTCACAACCCCTTAACTTTACTGACACACATTTTACTTATTAAACTCAAAACACGAATTCCTGTTTATTAACATTTCCTTGGTTCAATTCAGTAAATATTTGAAACAGTAAGAAGCTATAATCATATCGACCTCTGGTCAGTTGTTTCCGAGTACCTACTACTCTGAATTATTGAGCGAAGGACATTCGGTATTAAGTCTTTGTAATATACAAATGTACGTGGACAAGGTCAAAACGTTAATTGGTTTCAGAATTTGATGATGAATAAATATACGGAAGTTTTCTTTGTTGACAATAAATATAGATAGATATGTATAAGGGCTCTAGACAATTTGTCATTGTATCAGCGATGGGAAACGCCAAAATGTAATAGAGTTCTTACGTGACTGCATTATTTCATCGCTTAGCATTACAATAAATTTTTGATATTTTTCAACCGCTATCACGACGGTTTCGTTTATAGAACTTCACTTGTCTAGAGTCTTAGGTCTAGGTACCGACAGTCTTCCCCAGGGATATGCTCTAACAGGCGTTGCACAGAGGGGGCTGCGGGGTCTTTTGAGAGGTCACGGGCCTCTTCTACGTGCTGATGGTGATCAGCGGGGTGGTTTTAGTGAGGTAAAAATCTCACACTCCCTGGTCTTTATCCCCAAAAGTCCGGGCGCCTTTTGAAGGATTCCCCACAAAACAAAAAAAAAATGGTACCAACAGTCTTAAGATGTGATAAGTATTATCTAATGAGGTCCTTGGCTGTAATGTATTGTTTTGTAATAATAAAAAAAAACCTAAATAATTTTCTAAGCCTATAATTTCATGTAAAAGATCGAAGAGATAACAAATTTTCGTTATGTTCTCCTTGATAAAATAAAATCAGTCTGGTAATTATAAATTCTGTCACTGTTTTCTAAAAACCATTTCAAGTTCAAAAAAAATATATTTGCCAAACTAATGGCTTCATAATCATTTAATATCCCAATCATTTTTATTGGGACCATCGAAATTACACAGTCATTTTAAATACCCGATTATCGTCAACTAAAATCGACGATATTGGCACGTAAAATATGCCAGGTGGAATTGCACAATTCAAATGCAGGCTCTACCGTAAATTCTACGGTATTAAACTGCTCCGATGAAGCTGAAATTGTTTAAATGTTAATTACAGAATTTACCGCGGGTCAGTGACAACCACAAACCTAAATCTAACTAGATGACGCGAATGCATATACATAATATATCGCGTGGCAAAAACAGCGTCAAAGGAAGGGCATAGCTCTGCAGATCAGAAGCAGCGCTAAAGGCATTGCTCTCACTTTGATTAACTTTATGATTGATATGATTAACTGGGCATCAACTGTTATCCTAAAAAAAATACCTAATTGTGCCGTATTGAACCGTAGAAACTCTAGAAAATATGTTGCCCCAACCCAATTAAAATATTTACTGTCATCCTTTGCATACAAAGGATACTAGTTTTTATACAAATGGAGAAACTTGCGTTATCTAGTTAAACTTATGTCTGTGGTGACAGCTACCTATATTTTCTAAGGGTTTAATTGGTTGGTAACCTGGGGATATTGCACAGCCGGTATTCGGTTTTCGGACTCATATGTCCGAAAATCGAATACCGGCCCTACTACAAACCGGAATTACTAAAAACGAATAGTAGTAATTTCTGAAGCTAAAAAGGTAAGAAATTAAAGTCACATGAGTCGTGAGGAGGCTATTTTACATTATTGACCAAAAAACGTCAAATTTCAAAACAAGCCAAAATTAATACTATTTATCTTTGTTGAAGATTAAAACAAAATTGTATACAGTATTTTTAATATAGATTCAAAGATTATTAAAGCCCACGACTTAAGGCCCTTTACATGATGCGAGTTTCAACTTAAATTGATTTCAACAAAATTTAATGCAATTCAGTGATGTTTCTGTTAATATTTTGTCCTGTTCCATATTGAATAAAAAAATAAGAAAAAAACACCCAATTCACAGTGTAAATCAGTCTATACAATCAGCCCTTCTAAATAAATATCCTCTATCAAAGGTGAACGCCAAGTAACGTCATATCCGCTGTATGGGTCACATCCGGTAACGTTATTATTGTGTTAAGAAAATATGGTTTTCATAAAGAACCTGGTTTTCATACGGACATGGCAAGGATATTTTTAGTAGAGCTTAAAATAGTATCTAAAATATCAGTTCCCTACGGAAAAGGTGACTTTTCGGCTAATTGATAAGTCTATATCAATCAATCTGCCTAGCCTTTTCCCAACTATATTGGGGTCGGCGTCCAGTCTTACCGGATTCAGCTGAGCACTAGTGTTTTACGTGGAGCGACTGCCTATCTGACCTCCACAACCCAGTAACTGGGTAACACGATACCCCTTGGCAAGACTGGTGTCAGATCTCAAGCTTCTGACTACCCGTAACGACTGTCAAAGATCTTCAAATGACAGCCGGGACCAACGGCTTAACGTGCTTTCCGAGGCACGGAGGAAACTCGGTATGTTGAAAATGGTCACCCATCCATGGACCGACCTCGTCATGCGTTGCTTAACCTTGAAGATCGACCCGTGCGGCTGTTATTATTTAGCCACGAGCTTGAATGAGTGAATGAATAAATTGATAAGTCTATATGAAATGAGTAAAATATAATCATTAAAACTTATTACTTCAATAAGACCAGTCGAAGTTATGCTTACCCGCGATTTCATTGTGTAAAAAGTTTATGAGCAATTACCCCTAATCGAATCGGACAACAAAACCCAAAAGGTGAATCGTAAACATAATAAAATAAAGGTTACACGCCATCAACGTAGTAGATAACTACTCATTCACGAGAAAATTAGTTAGGGCTAAATTTGGATTAAAAGGGAACATTTCCCCTTTTCGCCACCTAAATTTTGCATACAATCCTCCTTAGTAACAGCTACTTACCAATTACCGTATCTAAACACGTTCACACTAAACCAGAATATCCTTACTTCCACCTAAAAACAGTACACCTACACAAAACCTCATCTAATTTAATTAAAAAGTAATGACACCTTTTGTCGACGTAATGAAAGGAAGGATGTTGTAATAATTTCTAAGTTTCAATGCTACGCAAAGACTCAGACACTCGGTTGGGCCAATGCTCAGTTCAATTCCAATGTTGAGTTGAGTAAGAGCCCTTTAAAACGTGTTGGCGGTTTATCTGTGTCGAGTTAATCTTTGAGGTTTCTTTGTCAAGTAAGAAGTGTAATTAGGTGCGTATACCTGAAATGTCGCGCGTGTTTTGTTTTGTGTTTTATTTTATACGTTTGATGTGCTAAATGAAAGATGTTAAAAAATGTTTGAAGCCTAGCGTTGCTAGTATGATCGCGTCTGAAGCTTGGTTGAAGTCTGTAGCCGAGCTCGTTTCGCTGAATGAGATAATTAGTAAGTTGAGGCACTAATTTAAATGGCGCGAACCAGTGCCAGGTCATGTGCGGTATAAGGTGTTTTAAAATAAGTTTTAGTTTTGATATGAAGCTTGTTAAATGTTTTCTTTTACCTCGAGATACTTTGGTGTATAATCCAATGAAATTAACCTGCATACCTTCTTAAAAAAAACCGGCCAAGTGCGAGTCAGACTCGCGCACCGAGGATTCCGTACAATCCTCAGCTTAAAGGTATTATAGCCCTGAGTATTTGATATGAATTTCAATTTAATACCTCTACGCGTTCATGAGGAAAGGGGTAGTAACTTTAAAATTATTAAAAGTATTTTTAGCTTATGATGTAACTAAAAATTTACTGTTTTCGCAATTTTTCCTTTATCTGTGCTATAAGACGTTGCTTCGTACCAAATTTCAAGATTCTGAGTTCACGGGAAGTACCCTGTAGGTTTTCATTCCCTTGCGAGTGTCGAAAATTTGCGCCATAAACTGCTGTATCTTTTGAATGCGTAGGCTTAGAAATTTGTACAGTAGATACAAGATAGACAAGTATATGATATAAATTTCAGCTTGATACCTCCACGCGTTCCTGAGAAAAAGGGTCTTGACAAACAGACAGACGGACGGACAACAAAGTGATCCTATAAGGGTTCACTGAAAAGTTTTTGAAAGAGACTTGGCAACAAAATGTTTCTGATGTCGAAGTGTATCTATTTCACGAAGTGTCAAATTCCTACAACAACGACTCTCATATTCAAAGTACCGAAAACTCATTTGAAAATCACTCTAAGTACAACAAAACGCTTGTAATATCAAACCTAGTCCTACCCCAGCTAATATTGTCACCCCTACCGTTTAATGAAGAAGCTGGCTGCGCAAACAAAGAGCGCAAATGAAACGGCTGCGGGGCCTGGCGATATTTTTTACCCCATTTTTAACAAGTCCTCCTTTGTCCGCGTACTAAGCTTGTTTTGTTACGTTTGATTGAGATTTACCTTTGTGTGCTATTTGTTGAACAGCCTTTGAGTTTTAGTTATCGAGGGGATTGCACGTTGTTACAAGTTGGTTGGCCGTGGATGCATTTGCTTTCCGGGAATATAGAGATTAATCTTTAAAATGGATTTCAAGTTTCGAACTTGAATAAATATATTATCTTGTGCTATATGTATCATGTTCTTTGCTCCATAAATCCCTACAATAGGTAGGTACTCTTTATTGTAATCATCAATGCCCGATCGACGGTTGAAATTATGACGATAAAAATGTGCTATCATTATGAAAGTTTTTCTTCCAAATTATTATGAAAAACACTTTATTATATACTAATTCATAAAAAAAAGTATTTCGCAGTTCCCTTTCCTGCAAAGTCTACTGTAGTATTTTTTACATCATCCGAAGTTTAACAACAGAGTTAGCTGGCCCCTTTTCCAAAACAATAAAATAAAAGCCTTACGATCCCGTTAATTACACTACATCAACAACTCCCCTATTGGACACTAAGCTTAGATTAAAAACTTTCCAATCGGCAAACAAGAAAAACAAACAACACGACTAAAGCAGTAAATACTCTATAGCGAATACAAGCAGACAAAATATACAAGATGGCGCTGAGATTACAGAACGCCAGGACGCAGCCCGGAAATTAAAGCAACCGTCTTACCTTGCAGAGCATCTTAGTTTAGTTCGTATTAATAATTAAAATTTGCGTTTAGACATGTGTGCACTAGGGTTAATTAGGGAGGTCGGATTAGTCATAAATGAATGTAGGATCTGATATTTGATTCAATATTTGATAAGGGTTTGCGTAAGTTACGTATGATATAAAGTAAGCCACGGTATACGCGTTTTCGTTTACGACTTGGATTCCCTGGATGGACATATAGGTGTATAGACTGATTGGTCAAATTCTAGAATAAATCAAATATAGGTAGCGAGACTCAGACACAAATTACGTAGATTGAAAAAAAAAATTTACAAAAATTTCAAGTATACATACTAGACACGATCTGCAGTGGTCAATCTGGAAATTCATAAAACGATTGCGGGCGCGGGTTGATCGCTGTAGAAAAAACCTAGCCAAATGGAGTCTCACAGACCCATCTCAAACACAGTGCTAGTATGGGGCCCCGTCGCGGGATATGCCCCAACAATGTCTGCCCTTCGTGCTGAGCCGCCTATACCTTTCAGGATCTGAACGTGGCAAATGACACAGCTGTCCTGGTGGCTACAAACTGGTCAGATAAAATTTGAGAATAGTTGAGTCAAAATTTGAGTTCATCGATACTAAAGAGATACTAGAAGTATACCAGTGGTAGTTGACACTGTATTCACTATTCAGATGTGGAAAGATTATCATTGGATATCGGTACCAATTACATTATCATTGGATATCGGTACCAATTACGTTAAATAGATTTCACCTTGTATAATATGGGAGTGAACCTTTTTTCCTCTCTCCTAGACACTCACTGTATCTAGAATGTTGCTGTGCCCGACAGACTAATTATTTCTGTAACTTATATTTATTACCTGTATGTACATTATGGATGCAATAAAAATACAACTAGAAATCGTCGAAAACGCGGTTTTCCTGGGAATCACGCTCGACTCGAGGCTACAATGGGGTCCTCATTTAACATCTCTGGCAGGACGGCTTAGTTCAGCAGCATATGCTGCCAGAAAAATCCGTCAATTTACTGATGTACATACCGCGAGGCTGGTCTATTTTAGTTACTTTCATAGTATCATGTCTTACGGTATTTTGCTATGGGGACGGGCTGCAGACATAGAGTCTATTTTTATTCTGCAGAAAAGAGCTATCAGAGCCATATACAATCTTCGCAGGCGCGATTCTCTTAGGGAATTATTTAAAGATATAAACATCATGACGGTACCTTGTCAATACATTTATGAAAATATAATGTATGTCCGGAAAAATATTCATCTTTTTACTAAAATAAGTGATAGGCACAATTTTAATACTAGAAATAAGGACAAGTTAGATCAACCTCTATTCAGGGTAGCTAAAGTAGCTAGCTCTTTTATGGGGTACTGTGTAAAATTTTATAGTGGAATTCCACTAGAAATTCTCCAATTAAACGAGTCAAAATTTAAAACATGCATTAAACGCACACTATGTAGACAAGCATATTATAAATTGGAAGATTATCTCCTTGATAAAAATGCTTGGCTAAATGCCGGTCCTGCTCCACAGCCACATACATTTGTAGCTACAAATTAGTTTATATTGGAAGAGATGCTGCTGTCCTTTTCGTATTGTTGTTTTCAGTGTTTTATTTTTATTTCATTTGTTTATTTCAATAGGACTTAGGATTCTTTACATGTTATATTTAGAAATAATAGCATTGTATAATGTAGAAGCACTTTTTTTTTTTTTCAAATTTGTTAATGTGAAGTACCATGGAGCATTTTTATTAGGTTACAACTTTTTATTTTTTTTTATTTTGACATTGCGAGCATGTCAGTTGAGAGTTTGTCATGCTCACTCAAATGTCTCGCTGTTGGTGGCGCGTGTTATTGGGTCATTCGGTTCCCTTCAAAATGGTTGAGCTGAGTGGGGTTGATGCACGCGTCATGCTCGTGAACGGGTGCCGTCAGATGAGACTGGTCATCTCTTAGCTGCCAGTGGCTTAATTCAGTTCCTATCTTTTAATATTTTTTTATTATTATCTACATTGTGCTCACATAATAGAAGCAACAAGAAATATGTAACCAAACATTATATGTAACACATATGATTTAAAAGAGTGTCCATGGAGTTTCTTGCACGTTCTTCTCCATAGAGATCTACTCCTTGGAACGTGCAATTTAGCTTCACTTGTTTGTTTGACTGACCGACATTTTGGCAATTCAAAAGTGCCTGTAATTGGTCTATTTGAAATAAACGTTTTTGATTTTGATTGATTTTTGATTGATACATGCAATGCAACAAAATAGCAAAAAGTGCATATTTCTTTCGTTTCGGCAGTCGGTGTCATTGGTACCTCTTGTTTTTATCGTTTTTCAACATCGACTTCCGAAACGAAAGTTATTTTTGCACCTTTTCGTGTTTAGCTTTACAAGTCGGTTTAATTTTATGAAAAGTTTTTAATTAATTCTCACTTTTTAGTTATAGGGTTTACATAGTATATAATACTTAATTAACAATAACTACCTATATATACACTTAAATAAAGATAAAATACGACGAACACGTATAAAAAGGGCAGGGGTCATAGGGCGTCAAAAAATTCGTCCACATCGCTGTCAACGTGAAAAGTGCCCAGAACGCTGGCAGCATTGCCACGTTGGATGGCAATGCTGATTCTCTGGCCAAGGAAAAGCCCAGCCCTCTGGTCACGTGAAGAGTCGACTAACCGCTTGCTTACATCTCGAAATACTCGAAGGGCCGCCCGTAAATTAATACCCGGAAACGAAATTAAAAAAGTCACTTGTCCTGTAATTTCACAACATCCAGTAACATCCTGGAACAAAACAACTTACGCGCAAAAATAGACTTAATTTTAACACTTTCCTTGAAAAAACAGTTCCCCAAAGAGCCCTGGAACCAACATTATCATTCTAGGTACTCCGCAGTGACCTCTCAAGTAATTTAAACTTTGTTTAATAACCCGTCAAGTCTAAAATATAGAATAACAACTTCTAAGTTCTAAGTAGGTCCTACAATTCCCTAAGAGCTGGGAACATACCCTAAGACTTGTAACTATAACAAAACTTATTAAGTATTCTCTTTGTTCCCGTCATAACGCAGTAAGGGGCATGAAAGTGATCTATGGTGGAATTAATGGTCACTTATATCTAGTTTACACATTTGATAAGGATTGCAAGGGGCGTTTTGTAGTTTTGTGTTATCTCCGTTGTAAATAAGTGAGTTTATATAAGAGCTCAATTCCTGGTTTCAGGTTTTTTTACCCGACTACCGAAGGAGGGTTATGTGTTTATCAGTCTATGTATGTATGTATGTTCCTATGTGGCGTTCTAGAGACCAAACGCGTTGGCCGATTTTGATAATTCTTACGTCAATCGATTCGTCTTAACCCTGCGAGTGTCACTGGTTACATTAAAATTGGAAAATAGAAAAATGGCGGCTTTTGGGCGCCATATCGTGGGGGCTCAAATTATATTTTTCTTCCAAACCCGTCATGGGGTATCAAAATAAAGGATTTTAAGAGGTGATTACAAAAATATAGAACACTTATATTTAAATGTACTTAGTCTAGTACCTACTTTAATGTTAAGTAGTCTAAAAAAAATAACTAAAAAGTTGTAAATAAAAAAATATTTATACATAACAAAAAACCCAACTGCTTAAAAAGGGATCTAAAAAGACGTAAAAAAGACGAAAATCATGCTGTGCAGTCGGAGGATACATCTGGTTGTGGTCAGCCAGCTCGCGTTTATGTATCCTCCGACTGCATAGCATGATTTTCGTCTTTTTTACTTACGACTTTTAGTTCGCCGTAGTCGGGTTTTTTGTTATTTTAATTTTTTTTTTCTATATTTAGGCTCGCGCTTGACTACTATCTCTACTGATGGTAAGCGATGATGTGGTGCACGGTGTAGCACGCTTACCTAGATGTAACCTATTCACCATTGACTTTAAGACTCCGAGGATGTAGCTAACGGGAAACAGACTCCGGAAGCGAATTCCTCTTCTTAGCTGTACGCATAATGAAAGTATATCCAAAACGTTTGGTGCGTATGGGTGGGATGTCCACCATGTACCGATGGCGCGTCGCCGTACGTCTTGTGCCGATGATGAAACAGGTTAGGCGGAATTAGATCATGCAATTAAATCGCCCACTACCCGAAATGTAAATGATAAAAAACCAACAAGCTGGCAACTCGGCGGCGATATTAAAGGCTCTGGAGCTTTGACTCGACCAGTGCCTCTTTGCCGATAAACCCGTTTTTTGATCGGCTCAGTGCATCAAGTTAGTATTTGGCAGATCTGTCCCAGAGATGAGAACTGTATTCCATGCAAGATCGAACTTGCGCTTGATACAACTTAAGCAGCTGTTCTGGCGTAAAGGTAAGAAATAATAGATGCATCACAAATGACGTGGTGGCATTTAACTACACACAGTCTTTTTGGCATCGATACTCTTAGAAGAAGTAGCTTACTGGCATCGCCTTTCGAGCTTGAAGTCGTAGGTTCAATACCGTTAAAAAAAGTGCCAATGTTACTTTTTCAATTCAAATGTAATTTCATCGTAAACCGTTTCACATACATGTCATATAAACAGAACTACTTACAAAAAGCTAACCAAAATATTAAGTCAAACATTGTGTTTTAAACATCAAGACAACATGTGAACACAAAAACATAGTTAAATTTATGTCCACAGACATCCCTCATGTATGTTTATGTCCTTAATTGATAGTTTGTTGTTTCTGTTTATGTTGACTCTACCTTTGCCTATGATTATTTGTTTTGTTCATCAAATAATATTCACATTGTAGACTTTTACGTGGCTTTAAGTAAGTGACTTAAGAAATGAATATATAAACTAGCTGAAACTTTTTATGATAATTTATAATTTAATCATTTTAAATACAGGATATGTAGTCTAGCTAGACTAAAGACAGAACTCGATTGGTTACGAGACGATTTAAGTTGTTTTTTTGAGACAATTCAGGTAAAAAACGTATTCCAATTGCTCTTGTTCTCAATAATTGCCTAATAAACGCAAAATAAAATCGAATCAAAACACAAAGTTTCAAAACAAAGATACTTCGTTTTCTTTCCAAATACTTGCTATATAATTAACCTACGATCAATCAAGTATCAAACAACCTTGAAGTATTAATAGAATAGAATAGAATAGAATTTCTCTTTATTCGAGTATCATTGACTCAAAAAATGGTTAGTAAAACTTACAACTATGTTAGTAACACAGATATTAACAAATTGACACTACAAAACAAAACAACAAATAACAGTGGATCACCGTTGCGACAAACCATGTGAGATGGCACAACAGCGACCCACGAAAACACAGTCTAGGCGACTTGAGATCATACTTAGGATACTGTTGGAGCTGCCCCACACCCTGCGTACCATGGATGCACACCTTTTGCGCATCGTTGTGTAGAAACAATCCACATGCGCATCAGCAAACATCCCCAATGCACTACAGAAGCGAGGCAGCCCAACCAGCATCCTAAACGCATTATTGAACTGAACACGGAGAGCGCTGTACGATTTTTGCGTATATCTAGCCCACAGGCTGCTCGTGTAAAAGGACGTACAGTAAGCTCGAAAGAGCGTTACTTTGACCGAAATTGAGCATCGTGAAAACCTGCGAGCCAGCATGTTCGCTCTAACCGACAACGATCTCCGCTCCCGTTCAATGTCGTCATCATCTTTGAGATTGGGGGTTAATATATGACCTAGATATTTAAACTTATGGACTCTTTTTAAAGGTGTGCCATAGAGTAAAACAGGTGGCACCTTATTAGGGCTCTTACCCCCAGCCTCAAAGACCATGATCTCAGACTTCTTAATGTTATATGCCAGGCCATGTAACTTAGCATATGCCTCACACTGGGAAACCAGTTTTCTCAACCCACAGATTGACGCACTCAGCAGCACCATGTCGTCCGCGTAACTGATATTATTAACGCAGATACCGTCTACGTAACATCCAACCCTGGTACTGCTGAGCTCGGCAATAAGTTCATTCACATACAGGTTGAAGAGCGTAGGTGAGCTCAACCCACCCTGCCTCACCCCACACTCCAACCCGTACGGATGAGACAACGCACCAGCCCATCGTACAGTGTTGATCTGGCTCCCATACCAAAACTTAAAAATGTTTATGAGTTCTGTGGGTAAATAAAGCCGCTCTAACTTACTCCATAAAACATCATAGGAAACCAGATCAAAAGCCTTAGATAGGTCGAGGAAGCAGGCATAAAAAGACGTCTCACGCTTCGCATAGTATGTGACAGCATGCTTAAGACACAACACTGCACTCTCAGTTGACAATCCAGCCCTGAAACCAAACTGGTTGTCATGTATTAATGACATGTTTTAAACATATCATTATAAGAATCCACAATTGAGGGTAGTCTAATAAAAGTAGATACTGGTGTCCCAATTGGATGCCAATAAGAAATTATTGGCGCCCAATTGGGACAGCAGTGTCTACTTTTATCCAACACAAACCGTATGACAATTTTTATCATAATAGTCAACAAGACGATGAAAACTAACAAAACTTATAAGATGATTAATATTCAAAGGTACTCAAACTTTCGATGCTATTAAAACCATAAATTTACTATACATTTTAAAAAAGGGTATTATTACCTAGCTAACTTGTAAATAATTGGTGTTTTCAGTAAACTTTCAAGGGTAAACTATGTTTGTATAATTAGAGGGAATTTACCTATAATATTTATTACATTTGGAACGAAACCGGCTTTTCCTAATGTCAATTTGACTAGCATCGATCTGTACGAGGAAATACAATTTTTCGTCGATTGGGCTGAGATATTAAGGCTTTTTTGTAGCTTATAGAATTGTTTCGGGTATATTGAGATTTAACGGTAATTCAGTAAAAATGATGAATGTAGAAGGAAGGTAATGTCGTGTGTGCCCGAATTTTGAATACAATAATAAAAACAGTGCAATAAGAGACCTTTGCGATGCTGATGATCGTGGTGATGTTGAATAAGAACATTAAATAATATTGTAAAGTGAACATTTGCACTGATATAGTTATAATATTACTAAAGATATTATTAATGTTAAATCATTGTCAATGTTTCATGGGGTGAAGGTACTCATGAAAATAAATCAATAAATAAGGGTTCAACTTTGAAATGTGAACAAATTGGGAAACACCATTTTTTAAAGTAAGTTGTTATTTTAATGGCACTAAAAATTGCCAAAGAATTAAAAATCATCCTATATGGAGTTGTAGTTTGTGTCGATATAAGAAAAAACTTTTTAACAAAAATTAATAATTACACTTCCAAAGCAAAACACTACAAAGCAAATAATAACTTTCTTTTCCGAAGTCGGTGTCTCTGTTACCTATTGTTTTTATTTTTCGACATCAACTTCAGAAAAGAAAGTTATTTTTCGCTTTGTAATATTTTGCTTGGGAAGTCAGTTAAATATTTTTGTTAAAAAGTTTATTATTTTTCTATGTTTAGTTTTGGTACCACAAATTACCATGAAAATTGTTTTTTGCCTAAGTACGAGTACATCTCATGACAATTCCAATAATTAATTTCGGAGTTCCAGTGCCTTTCTTTCGGCTTCATCATCAAATCAGTTCGATGGTACCATTTTCATCAGTGCTAATTATTTATTAGTATTTGCTTCATCAATTGACATACATTCATGAAAATAAAAAATGTTCAAATTTTGGTGAGTTAGAACTAACTTCACTGCAGCGCTAAAATATTTATGCTGTCTAATAAAACTTTTAAAACAAGCAGCGCTAGATCGCTGATAGACTTTAGTTTACTCGCGATCAAAGTGCCATGAATTTCATGGCGCTTACGCGTGTCGTTCAACATAGTGTAAAGTAAAGCGTACGGATTGCAGTACCGACCAGTGACAGGGTACGGACCTCCAAATCTAGTGCGTAGCACAAATACATCGATGTAAGAAAGAAATAACCATTGGTGAATTCTTAACAGACAATTTAAATAAATAATTTTGAAATAAAAAATTTGGTATGTCGTTGTGTGACTCAAATTTCCGATTCATTTATGCTCAATTAGATTTAATGGGATTAATAGTATCTCATTTAATTTGAATAATAATTTAAATAATACAATGCATAAAAAATTATATGTATTATATGTATCCATAATTTCTATTACTAAACATGGCGATCCTGACATTAGAATTAGATCCTATTATACTACTACTATGGTTTTATAAATAAGTAATATGAATTTGAAGAAATACGTTTATTTAAGTTCAGACTAAAATACACACAATACACTAGATATATAATAATATACATCACATAAAAATAAAATAAATCATAGTCGGTTAACTAAATATATTATACGAGTACCCGTGACATGCTTATCATTAAGGAGTTTCAGTAACCTTCTCTGTACGTCCTCTTCATCAGTTCCACTTTACCTTTTTGGAAACAATACTTTTTGAGAGCAAATGCTTGCATTGTTAATGAAAATACCAAAATCGCTAAATGTATACCTAATTATTTAAGGAGTTCCCTCGATTTCTCCAGGATCGCATCATTAGATCCTGACTGGGTTATCCAGTCAAGACTTAATGATGGGATCCATGGGACCACCTGATAAATATATCCTTTCATACAAAAGGATAATTATCCAAATCGGTCTAGGTGTGTTTGAGTAATTGGGGAACATACATGCAAAAAAATGCCGACAAAGTGACAATCTCCTCTTTTTTTTTAATTCGGTTAAAAAGAATAAGTACTATTTTTTTTTATTTTGCATTTAATTAAAAAAAGAACGAACAAGTAAACAAAGTCCATGTCTTAAATCACAATAACGAAACTTATGACCGGTAATTTTCCTCCCCTGGCCCATAAACCCGTCACGGCGTCTATTCTTTGCGCGGGTTCCTAAAACATTATGCACTATTAGGTTTAATTTAAAACTCAGCACCAGCGGTTGCCCCTCCCTCCCCTATTCGGGGGGAGGCCGCCAATTAAACCACTATTTTGTAGTTAGTCCTAAATTACGGCTACAAAAGCCTTCGAAATGCGCATTTGTTTGCGATGACCCTACATGAAATGGGTGAAATATTTTGTTTGTTGGTGGAATCTATTAATTAATATTGTTATATACCTTTATTTATGATATTTATGTCGTGATGAAAATCTGACCACAGTTTAGTGTCGAATGTATAGTCACAGATAATAGGAAAAATGTAGAAGGACAAACGACAAACTTATATCCAAGGCAACGCCCAACTCTTGGTACCCATGTAGTAAAAATGAAAAGAAGAGAGGCAGTGTACTGTGGTCTTTTGGACTAGCACAGGGTTTTCCAACTGGATTTTTTTAGAAGCAGCCTGGAGCCTGAATTTGTGCCCAGTTACCATTTGGTAATGGTTACCTACCAGGGGGTTAATGAGGCTAACTTATTGATCAAAAAAATTATAATATGGATGTAGTATTTGTGGCGAATAAACACTTTTTATTTCTTTGTTTCTTATTGCCCTAACTCTACCTAACCCTTCGAGGCATACAGGCGTGATATTACGTTTTTTAATTTATATTTCTCTGAAAGCACAAGACCTTTACAAACGCAAAAATAAACCACAGCTTTTCCAATACGGCCTTCAAATTTATGTTTACAGGAAATATTTTTCCTCAAGGCCATATCAATTCCCAGGTTCTTACATTTAGGTATATTCAGCCTTACATCTCCTCAAAATGATAGACATTAAGCATCAATTTACTGAGAAGATAATGACAGCGGGAAGTGGAAACGATTATGGCCTGGCCCCGCAAAATAGACTACCATTGAGTGCCTCATCTTTTGTTAGTAATTATTCTGTACAGGAAAAATGTTTGGTTGTATTGTTTTGTGTTTGTGTTATACTTACTTTAGCAAAGCGGGATTAGAGAGATTAGCTGTTGTCAAAGTCAGGAAACGGTTTGTGTTTTTATGTGTCTTCACTCTGTTTTGGATTCTTTTCTCTAAGAGTAACGATTTCCTGGGCCATTCGAGGTAGTGTTTCCAAGACATTTTTTCAATCTAGCCATTACTATCTCACTGCTGAATAAATGCCACCTTCAAGCCCTTTTGAGGCCCTAGACAAGTGACATTCTATCATTCTAGTGACGAAAGCGATTTTCAAAAGGCAACGTTGCATGGGATTGACAAGCGATATCGAAAAATATACAATTTGAAATTTCGACTATCGCCTTCTTTGACATCGAATGCCATGTCTAGAGCCTCTGATAAATCTTTTGTTAATATTTTTACAAAAGGAATTGCCATAAATAATAAGTATTTAATTATGTGTATCAAATGTGTATGAACATTATAGTATTATCTTAGTTAATAAATTGTATACAGCTTAGGTATTTTCTTTCTAAGTCCTTTTCTACTTAAAAAAAGATATTTTCCTAAGATAACCAATTTTATTTCGAGAACCATTTTCATAGTACCTTTATAGATGATTAATTCCTTTTACCTATGAAAGGAAGATATTTAAATTGCTTCGAAATAGAGTAAAATATTTTCCTTATTACTAAAATAATTTCTCATTTTGTGTACCAAAATTTTCTGCTGTTATTTTTCAGGTGATTTCAGAAAAAGCTACAACGATAATAGATTTATTTTAGATATCATTTGTTACACTAGTTTCCGCTAGCGGGTTCGCCCTCAATAAGGTTGTTTCTTTTTGTATAGAAACGTACTCGTGGGATACTGTCGTGGGACCTATGACCTAACCCAGGACATGGTGTGCTAAGTTTTATACAAATCCGTTTCGCATTTAAGAGGTGCAAAAGTAAAATTAATTCCATGTTACTTGGGGTCGGGACAACACCTTTTCTTTTTCGATTGCACCCTGTCCCCTGTATCATCACAGTCCATCCGTCTTTTCTTTTATATCACTCCTCACACAGTCCATCCATCTTTTCTTTGGCCTTCCTCTCCCTCTCCATCCATCCACATTTATATGCATAGCTCTTTTAATAACACGCGTTTCATCCCTCCTCATCACCATGACCATACAAGGACAAACGGTTTCCTTTCAATCTTTCTGTCACTGGCGCCACTTTCAAACTTCCTTTAATATACTCATTTCTCCCTTTATCCATTCTCGTCACGCTGCAACACACATCTCAATATTGTCATCTCTGCTACAAACAATCTCTTTTCATCTATCTTTTTCACAGTCCAACATTCTGATCCATAGAGTATGACAGGTCTAATCATGCACTTTTAGATTTTTCCCTTTTATAATATTAGTATGCATTAAATATTGCCAACGGATGTCACCTGTATATCATGAAAAGACGGAATGAAATTGTTTTTACGTTTGTAAAAAGGAACCTCTAGAAATTATTTTCCGATTACAACAATTTTATCTCTGATGGAAAGCTAAGCTACCCTAAGTCACAACAGTACAATACAGCACGGTCAAGATAACTGAGCATACGAAATTTCAAACGATCCCACTCCCCTCCAACCGCGCGGCGCCCCGCGTTCGCCTCGTAAGCCAATAGCGAGACTCAAACTTCAGAGTGACATTGACATTTCGGGTGCTTAGTTATCCTGAACGAGCTGTCCTATCGAATTGTCGATGTTATACCGAGGAACGCAGCGTGTATCAATTTAAGTTTAGCTTACAGATAGGTATGTTTAATCGGGTGATACAATATTCACCATGAGTGCCAAATGGAGTGTGTGTCAATTCACACTCTGTTACCACTATCGCTTCACTACCGGGATGCTCTCGCTTCGATACATTTATTAAAGAGCTCGTGAACATGTAAAATATAATATGTAGCAAACATGTAAAATATAATATAATATGTATTATGTACGCAGCGAATACAAAGAGATTCGATTTTGATGTCGTGGTCAGATACAATGTACAATATAATATACGTAATACCGTTGTATGTATTTTATTTTTAAGTTTCCTTTTCTGTGTTTTAACTTGGTGTACCTACAATAAAGCATACATAAATAAATAAATAAATAATACAGGTCCAGTCACGGTGGTGGTCTATCATAGAACAATCATGATTTGTTGCGTTATGTGTGTTATGTGTTATATGCAATCTAAAGATATAAACTTCCCTAATTTTGGGCAAATTTAAATTTGATTATTATTTACTGTGTTTTGATTTAGAAATGGTATCTTTATTTTTTATCATCACATGATTTTGAAGAGCGAACACAGATATATTCTGTTTTTCTGTTCTTTGGGCCGAATACAATGATCAGATCATTGCATTCGGCCCAAAGCTATGCAAAAGCTTACAATTTTTCTCATCGACAAAATAATTATGAATAAATATAAAAGTGCATTTGTAGCCGAACCTGACCCATAGCTCATTCATTTTGATAGACTTCTATACGGATACAAAATCTAAGTAATATAGTTAATAAAAATCTAGTTTTCTTTCTCTAAATCAAGTCAAAACAAATACTAAACTCCAGAACTATAAACTCCAATGTCATACAGCTCATATAATTTACAGCCAGCTTGAAAGTGGTTAATTTCCATTAACCCGTATATTAACCTTGCCTTGTAACCTTATGAGCGAGTTTAACGGCAAATGCTTTAGAACGTAAACTACTGGTTGCAATGTACAGTCGGGCGGAAAGATGCTTTGGAGTATAAGAAAGTTAAGAGTAATTATAAAGTATATTAACAAGGAATTAAGTAAAATAAATAAATAAATTTTTAATAAATTTTTTCGTAATTTATATACTTTAACCAGGACTTAATTACTATTACTTAAATTGTGGTTATATTTTTGATGTTTATTATTATTATTAATTTATTTATGGCCTTTATAAGATAACTTATACCTAGACAAACATAATCATGGTGTTAGTAAAAATATAAAATTATACCTATGTTATTAACACAATAACAACAGACACAGTTTGAAAACAACAACATTTAATATTCAAATACAGACAATCATCATTGCTTCAGTATTTTAGCTGAAATACTGGAGCAATAATTCATATGTACACAGTCCATCCTGTCAGCAATCGTGCCCAGGATGCTGTTGGAGCTGGTACCCTGCGCACCAAGGATGCACATCTTTTCCGCATCAATGCATAAAAGCAATCGACAAGCATTTCCGCAAACATCCCTGATGCGCTACAGAAGCGAGGCAGCCCCATCAGCACCCTGAAAAGTTTTATTATACTGAACGCGAAGGGCGCTGTACGATTTTTTATGAACTAGTAAAATTATTTGTCGACAAAATAAACCTATCGTTGTACTAAATAGAACTCAAAGAGATAATAACCAAAAATAGATTATTTAAATCTAAGTATGTCGTGGTGACTCTGTGGCTAATCTTTCGTTCCTCGTGATAAAGGTCTCGTGGGTTTAAATCCGGACAAGTATCAATTTGACTTTTTTAAATTCATTAATTTCTATGTTTTTTTTTTTTTTTGGACTTCGTTGACATTGTTGAAGGATACCGAATGCTACTTACTGAGATAACTAAGTTTTGTTAAGCCACCAATGCCATTTTTAACACAGTCCTAACAGCATCCATAGGAAAACTTAGTTTTGCTTTTGAAACCTAGTTCTAAACCCTGAAAATAAGACGAAATCCTCCAGACTTCCAAAACCAGTGAAAGAACGACCCTCACTTAGGAGTGCCTACTAAGTAATGGCCATACTGAGTCACGGTCCTATAATATATACTTATATTACTAGGCCATGACTTTCATTCTATCCGCAGTAATTGAACGCAGCCTCCTAACAGAAAGGATGGAAGCTTTTCTTCAAGATGTTTTAGTTTGATTTTTTGTTGATTTTGAGAATCGTTCATTGTGCGTACAGCTAAGGAGAAGAATTCTCTGCCCTCTTTGTAAATATTTAAATCAAATATGTGAACAACCAACTCCTTGAAAATTATGAAACTGTTTTCAATTTTACAATTTTTTTTATATTCATAAACACTTTAGCCCCCGAGTGTACGCACATAAACACTGTAACTCAGCTCCATAAACAGCTTAGTTTTACTCATTAATTAAAATGTTAATGTTTACACAAAACCCGGCTTACTTACACTTGTGTGACAGCATAACGTTCTTTACTGGTTAACTTTTCGTTAGTAATTGTCGCATAAATATTAGAGCGAAATTAAAGGGAACAAACACACACACACACATAATTTACTGAATTTTAAATTTTGAGAGACTTCTGGCTAAGTAATCGCAGCAGCATAGGTCGATCTTTTAGGTGAAGGAACAATTGCCGAGATCAATCAGTATATAAGTGACCGTTAATGAGGGCTACCGCGTCTGAATTTGCCGCTATGAGTCCTGCTGTAGTGTGGTCTTCAAAATGTCAAATTTCATAGATTTTTGGCTTTACGCGCGAGTTTATTTACTTCTTTTTTATTGTTGTGAATATTTTCCTAATATGACAAATTAAGATTGGTACGGGTTTTACCAACCTTTGCCACTACCGACTCTATTAAAGACTGCGGCGTGTCCGATTTTATGTTTAATCAAACTTTTACGGCTAAGAAATTTTAATGCAAACTTTGCTTGTATGTGTGTTATAATAACGTTTAACACCAACTGATGGGCAAAAAAGCGAAAGCCCTCATTACACATCGAGACGTCTTCGTGCCTCGGAAAGCAACTGAGGCTGTTGGTCTCAGCTGTTATTTAGCGAAGTCTTAGCTAGACTCGTTACAGGACACCAGTGGTGGCCCAGTGGTACCGGCCGCGACTAACAAGTTGAGTTTGAACCCAGGCAGGTGCTTTACTTTGTGTAAATTATTTCATCACCACTATTCTCAAAAGGGTGAAGAATAACATCGAGAGAAAACTGTCTTAGAAACAAAAATTCGAAAACATGTGACATCCTCCAACCCGCACGGGGTCCACGTGGTAGATTACAGCCCATTCCCTCTCACAGAGAGGAGGCCTGCACACACAACGGATCAAATGAAAGTATAAGTGCGGAATAGGGCGTCCATCTTTCCTGTCTTTGTAGAGTAGTCACAGGTGACTACTCTAGGACACACTACACTAGAAGCCCAAAAGTCTGAGAACCGTCTTACAAAGAGGTCCCAATCCAGGAACTAGATTGGTGGATTCTGAAGGTCAGGTAAGGAGTCGCTCCATGTTCAATGCTAGTATTTACAATGTATCAGATTAGACTGGAACCAAAACCTAAGATAGTTGACAAAATTCTAGGAGATTGATTTTGTTTAATAAGGAAACTTGTTGGGCTGTAGCAGACGTATATTCATTAAACAAGACTCTGGGTGGTAATCTAACATCATATTCTTATAAAAAAATCAACAGTATGCTTTCCAAGTAAAAACTCGATTTGATCTGAAGACATGATATGACATAACGAGTCACAATTTAAATAATGACAAGTGCATTTGATTGAAAAAAGAATGAACATGAAATATTCTGTTCAGCCAGGACTTAAATGAGTTTGATAACAAAACCTCATTCCAACACACCCCCTCAATCAATTGCACATGTTAAAACCCTTACATCTACACAAACACCTTGCATATCCTAAAGTTTCAACATATTTCTATTAGCACCCTGCATAATAAACTTCAACATAATTTCACAAACACCAAACTGCCTTTAAATAGAATCATAAACATACACTTATTAACATTATTATAAATTTCCACTTCAACAAAATTCTAAAAACAACAACAACACTTCAACTATCCTACAATATTTCCCACTCGATTCATCTAAACATCAATTTATCATCAGTATCAATAAAAAACTAATCATATTTTATTATTCCTACTACGCGAAAACATTTAACATCCAATATTAAATATCTCAAAACCTATCTGACTAAAAAAACATTTCATTAATATTCTGTAAATTAACGTGACAGAAATTCAGAAAATTTTTGGTAGGTGAATGAAACTTTTGAAACTTTTCCAGTAGAATCATTGAAACAAAAGCAGGACGTTTTATTAGTTTGTTATGTCTACAAAGTTTAAAGGTTACGCTTCAGTAAAGGGATGTAGCGTGGGTGGGTTTGAGTGTCATTCAATTTTCTCGGGTCAAGTGAAATAGAATGATAAAACAGTATAATACAGTATGATTTTTGGTTCATTGACAATACTTCTGGCGTTAAATATACTCATGAATATATTTCTTAAATTTTGTCGAGAAATGGTAATTTCATAGTAAATGTCATTTATATTCACCATGCACAAGATGCTGGAAAGTAGCAGATTCTATAGTAATTTGTACTCCATTGGTGTAATTGCTGCAAGGCATATACGAATAAATAAAAATAAATGAGTAGATAACACTAAAATACTCACGTAACGTCTACTCGTGTAACCCATTTTGTATAAAATGGGATCAGTTGAATACAAGAGCTACAAAGATACACAAAATAAATACCGCCCTGGGCTATTTTTGTATGATGTGGTGAATAGAAAAACGTGGGCAAAGGGTTTGGTAATCTGTTAGCATTTGATTTTCGGGTAAGATACCTTACAACATAGATATTTTTTTCGTATGATTGATACCCTTCGCCAAAGGCTGGATTCTTACCTTTAAGGTCGTGTTTAGTAAATTCGTTAAGGAAGATACAAAATTCGGCAGTAAATATGACACATTGAGTTTTACGAAAAGGTCTGGATTTATATTAATTCATTTTCGTCTTTATTTGTGAATATGTTAATTGGAAATTGATAATAACGTATTGTATTTAAATGAATGTTAATATTTTGTATATATAAATTATATAAAACGTAAAGCTGTTATAAATTAATTGAATAAATAATGAATATTGAATGTTAATGTTAAAAGTGTGTATACTCTCGTCTAAATCGATTCCTTCGCACGGTAAAAGTAAAAATGTTTTTGTAGGCGAAATTGTTTTCAGGCAGTTCCTACCGAGAAGTTTTTTTTTTATTAAAAGTAAGCTACATTATCGTGAAATATGTACAATAGGCTTCTTTATAACCCAAATAAATTCATAGTTCTTGTATGGAAGACCACGGGAGAACCGTGCAAAAAGATATTACTGTCTGAAAATCACCTTACAACTCTCTTTGTATCAGTAATATCATTATTTAGGTACGTATTAGCCCTACACAGCCATACCTACTATAGCCAATGAAACTAATACACTTGGGCATAATGCAACCTATGTAATCAAATCGCGTATACTAAGGCAAGCACATCGACATTTATTGCGCCCGTACTCTTCCAAGAAACATCTAATAGAAAAACACAATAACAATCTGACCATCCTATGAAGCGAACTTAATTTAAAATAACTTGCAACCACTAGAACATCTAAGTAAATTGTTATTACAGAATGTTTGTACAGCCAAATTGTTTGATTCGTGACCGCTTGATACGCTTAGACGGGTCATGAATCAAAATTGCTGATAGTACTTTAAAGTTATAACAAAAGCAGCAAAAAACTGTATAGTTATATAATTTAAGATTTGCTTCTATGCCTTCAGATTCACATTGTGTCATAAGCAAGAAAAAAATCGTAAAGATATCATTTTAATTAACAAGAATGTTAACAAGAACAACATTATAAAGAAACAGAAAACATTTACAGTATTTAATAAAAATAAAAGGAACGAATTTAGAATACGAAGTACGTAGGTATGTAAATACAACAAAGATAGTTGCACTAGGATTCCGAATATCTTTACTCTTTTATTTAAAAATCGAATGATGTACGTGTGGCCCAAAGAAACTCTGTTTTAAATAACACAAAATTGACTGAAAGACCCTACTCGTTTACCCCTAAAACACACAATCCCACTGTGAAGCCTAATATTTACCCAATTCCAAAAACACAACTCAATTAATTCCCCAAACGGAATCCCTAAATCAACGAAAAGGTAACCAAAAAAAAATATATAGCCAGAAAAAAAAACTTAATTCAGAAGTGCGTCTTCACAATAATTTATCATTCCGGGGCCGAGGTGCGAACACCCTAGGGTTACGACGTGAGAATGTTTAATTAAAATATACGTAAAATACGCAGCATTTATTAAAACGAAGTACGTACAAGGAAGGATTATCCTTACCTTAGAGATTGGCGCTTTTACCGTAATTAGTGTTGCGGTGCCCGGAATTAAGTCCGCTATTGGACCGGAATATATTTTTTCACTTTTTCCGCTTACGTAGCCATGTTATGGCTTTAGCTAGGGACGCGGGGTTAGGAAAATCTTGGCGGAGTGTTAAAATTATTTTCGAGTGGAAGGTTCCATACATACGTTAAATAAAATATTTTTTCGGTGTCGATGGGCTGGAATCTGATTTGAGAATTTTTACTTAAGAACGTGGCAAACCCTATTTGAATGTCAATGTTTGTTGGATTTTGAGGCAAAATTTTAGAAAAAAAGTTATCTTCAGGATAGGAAAGTAAAGATGAGATTTTTACTGAAATTTCTGAAATAAAGGATAGGGATCAAAAGCCAATCATAGAGGAATTGATACAGCAATACAAAATTCAAAAACTTGGTCTAGAAATCAAATCATTTTTTTTACTGTGTACTGAATGACGAAGTCCTCATGTTTAGACTAGCCTTTCAGCACTTAAGGCTGTCCCCAATCATATTAGGGTCAAGTTCCATCTACCCAAAAACAGCCAAATATCAGTATTTACATTGAAGCGACAACATCGGACATCCACAATCCAATTACTAGTCTACACCGATATCCTCGCTTTAGATTCACATAAGATGATCCCAATTCCAGCCGATCATTTATATCAACCCCTAAAACGGATGTGTGAAAGAGATAGCATGGAAGTTCGACTAAGGGTCAGCTCACACCGAGACGCGTTGGAACGACGCTTGAAGAGGCCAGTTTCTAACGCTGAACAGCGTGGCGTCGCGAAATGTATTAGTCTCATGATAGGAACGCACAACGCTGCGGTATGCGGTATGAAATGCCAGACACATGATTTTCCTTATCACTAACGCATACTGTGACTGAATAAAAGACCGTCCAGGCATTTACATACAACTATGTATCCGGCACAGGATACCGCATACCGCAAGTTCCAAGAGATCAAAGTTTTGCGTGACACCGTGGGGCCAATTTGAATTTGCGAGGCGTATAACTGCATCGCTGCAATGCTGTGCTGTGCTTCAAGGCGCAGTGTGACGCTGCGGTGATCTTTTCTTTTGTTTTAATTTTCTGACTGAAAATGTACCTTTTGTGTAGTTTATGTAAAGTACCATAATTATATCGCAAAAAAAATTGCGCCTATTGTCACGCCATGTCACGTTTCGGTGTGAGCCGAACCTAAAACAGATGTGCGAAAAAGACAGCGTCTTTATCCGACTTTAGAAACACGACTTTTGAAGATTAATTCCATTCCTTTTAATGAAAACGCCGGGATTGGATATCGCAGTTATTTTTAATTAAAACAGTTTTATACTCGATTAATCATTTATATCGTCTTGGTCACAAGCAATCGTTTGTTATTACAGTGACAAATGGGCTTGGACTACAATGTTATGCTGTGGTGTTTTTGTTCAGAAATGAGATAGATAATATTGTTTTTTACTTTGCACTGGCAGATACGTGGGTATTACTGCCTATACTAAGGTAGTTTCTTCTTATAGATAATATACGAGCGACCGGAACATGTAGTATTATCATTAGTATGCATTCAATGTTACAGTATTGCCTCTCTTCTTAAATGCTAAATTCTAAGTCAATCATCTACATTTTTCTAGTTTGAGAATTTCTTCGATAGGTTCTTACAGGGCCTATACTACAGATATTTCAGTATTTATTATGAACTAGCTGTCCCACGCGGCTTCGCTCCCGTTAACTGGCTACGTACCTACCCACTACCCTACCTGCCATACCCTACCTACACTACGCAGCGCACGCAACGGAAGCACTCAAAAAGGAATAATTTATTCCCGTTTTTGCAACATTTTTCATTTATGCTACGCTACTATTGACCGTAGCGTGATTTTATATAGCCTATAACCTTCCTCGATAAATGGACAATCCAACACAAAAAGGATTTTCGATTCCAACCAGTAGTTCCTGAGATTAGCGCGTTCAAACAAACAAACAAACTCTTCAGCTTTATAATATTAGTATAGATATGAAACAGTAAAAAGCACCATAATTATGTATTCGATTAGCAAAATAAATCCATAGTCTATAGGAACGTGATACCCATCAAAAAGCCGAAAAAAATTCTAAAAAAATGCCGAGAAAAAAATCACGCACATATTTCGAACGTTATAATCCGAATACCCGAATCGAAGACCTAAAAGTAAGCATTTTAATAATGAAAGCTTGGACTTTTAATTAAAAAATCTAAAGTACGCAAAAGCCTCTAACGATGTTACATTTGCGTGAGCGACTTTATGGTCCCTTCCATTTTGTGTGATTAAAAAAGTTTATTTTTTCGTGTTAGCTAATCCTATTTTTAGGTTAGGTGTAATGAAGTCCGCATTGTGATTTTTCCTTGAATAGGTTCAAGGCTGATCCCAAAAAAATGAGATCAAGGAATTACCTGGGTCTTAATTTTGAAATATCGGGGCGATGTATTATTATTCTGTTGGGGATAGTGCTATTTGTCTTGTACATTTTCATCTGTTTCTCTCTATGGAATAATCATGGACATTACGAGTCATAATCAGTCCAGTCTATGAGAAAGTGAAAAATTCGATTGCAATAGTTTGAAGTGTTGAATTATTAGGTACTATTTTATATCATTTAAAATCATAAATTGTTGTGTGAAAGTTTAAAACAAATATGGTAGTATTTGAGACGACGGCAAATAATTGATACTGCGCCGACCCAAAACAAATTGTAATGGAATCAGGAGGATTATGATAATTATCTATACTAATATTATAAAGCTGAAGAGTTTGTTTGTTTGTTAGAAAGCGAAAGTAAACGGTTAAAGTTACGCAACAATCATGTATGTAGTGTAGGTAGGGTAGGTAGGGTAAATGGGTAGGTAGGTAGCCAGTTGACGGAAGCGAAGCCGCGTGAACAGTTAGATTTTCATAATAAGGTGTTTTTACGTTTGTTTTTCTTTGTTTTTATCATAATTTTGCTTCTTAACCTTAAAACAATTTATACAATGTTCTCTCTTAACTCCAACTATTCATAATAATCAAACTACAGCACGAATATATGTGAGGTTTGAATGTCGACACTAATTTTGAATGCAATGATTGTAATTTCAGTTTCAAAGGGTAATTAAACGTATGGGTCGTGACTGAGAAGGAAACTAACAATATTATACGGTATTTGATCCGCAAATGTTTATATTTGAAGTCTATTATGCGCTACGGCGTGTGGCCTGATTTTTTAAAGCTTCAATGGGTAATTATGTATGTTTTTGTCGTAGCTCATTGGCTAATGGAAATGGCAGGAAATCTGACATTTGATAATTGATTGAATACTATTTACCACGGCTTCGCTCGTGTGGGCTATCCGTGAAGATATATAGAAGGTATGCATTTTTCAGGATCAATGATACTGAACGATACACTTTCGTTGAGTATCATTGGGTTGAGTTGGCTTGCGTTTCTATCAGTTTCATAAATGGATCAATTACGTTTTTCAAAAATATATCTAACCATGCAAACATTTTTTTAGGTTAAGATTAATACCTATGTAGTTCAACCTTCTTGTGCAATCAATTCACTCTACAAAATATAGCAAAACAGAAATGAGCAAGTAAATCAAGTTTGCAAACTTCTGTAAGAAGTGTAATTAAAATACGGGTCAGGGCTCATTACGGCTCCAATATCGTAGTCGAATGTTATTCGATCACCAGCTGCCGAAAATTGCCGAAGCTTTGCCGAAGTTAGCCGAGCTTTGACGAAGTACACCGATGTTCCCCGAAGCTAGATGTGTGTAATGTTCGTATTGCGTGACTACATTGAGTGCAGTGCTCCTAATCTAAGAGATATCAATCTTCTGATTCATTCTTTTACTATTGGCTATCTTTGGAAGGTTTTATGTAAGGTTACGAGTTGGTACAATTGGGTGGGTAATTATGTTGTACAAGCTACTGAAACAAAATGGTTAGTGGTATATTCAGTTTCTAACCTTTAATTCGTTTGGTGAGCCGACCTAGACGCGTACTGCAAGGGCTGGTTTGACGCGGTTTAGGAATACGATACCTGGAAAATTTATTGAGGCCTTTGTTCAGACGTGGGACAGTGGAGTGTAGAATAATTAAGAAAAAAAATCTCGTAACATGATCAATGAACAAATTATTAAGGACAAAGCTGTTGTGTTAGTTAGATGATATTGAAATTTCACTTAATTCTTAATAATTAAACCATCATAATAAACTACGTATTTAAATTGACATGATGTTTTTCATTTTAAACGTCGAATTTTATAAGAAAATGAAACAGACTAAAAATAATCTTGTCTCCACCTCTTTGGCTACAGTGTAGAGCTTCAAAATAAGGTTGGATATGCATAAACGGGCATAACGTTTCACCCGCAGTTTGGACCGCCGCCTAATAGCTCGATCTTACCACGCCGTACCAATTATATTTTTATGTAGGTACTTCCCAAAAAATTGTGCAACTTTTAGTCACGTATACTTGGATATTGGGGAACTGATAAAATATATTTTAGGCCGGGGAAGTAAACATTAATATTGGTTGAACTGAATAAATTACATCGTTTGAGGGACTGGGAAGAAAACAAGTCAACCTCGAAATTCAAATCGATTTTTTTCATTCATTAATTACCTGAAGGATCAAGGAGAGTTATGCCTACCTAAATAGTACACTCCCAGTCCCGATATCGCCAGTTACGTTTTAGTCTCCTGTAAAAGAAGGTGAGCTTATTCCCATCAACCAGGCAAAAATCCAGATTCCAAGCTGCTACTAAAAATATCAGATGAGGCAACCAAATAACAATTTGGCCGACGTGGCAATCAAAACCAATACCTCATGTTCAGTACTAGCAACTGCGAAAATCCCAAAAAAAAAACTTTTATCAATGATATTACTGAGACTATTAGATATTATTTTTATATATTTCTTTATAAAAACAAATCATAAAAAAACGTTTAAACATAAAAAAAAATGTTTGTGCGCCGGTGTCGTGAGCATGTTCCAGCTTTCGGTGGTTAGGTTTCCAGAGACTGGAACATCCTCACAATGCGACCCGTATTGAGGAGTACTGCCTTCTGTATAGGCCCTTGATCCAACCGTGCAATGACAGCCTCGATAGATGGTCGTCGAAGCTCTTCGTCATCAGTCTTGGTCGTAAGGAGAGTCGGCACAATGATTGCCGAGTCCACATTCCACATGTCGACAACCTCGTGTGCTGAGTCGCGATACTTAATTGGTTTTTCTTTCTCAGCTTTTACGAGGTTCTTGTCATATTATTATTATTATTATATATTTATTGATTATTATTATTGACAGAACAGGCTGAAAATAATTACAAAATATTAAATAATATTAATGGTAGGCTCGCGTTTGACCACTATATCATCTGATGGTAGGCGATGACATGGTCGACTCGCGATGGTGAAGCTGCGTAGCAAAAAAAATCTAAATCTATGGGTGAAGCACGCTTGCCTAGAAGTAACCTATTCACTCTTGGTTTAAAGACCCTCGGGTTATAGCTTTCAGGAAACACAGACATTCTAAAAATAACTAACAAAAATGCTTAAAAAAATAGCCACCAAGAAACTTTCCTACAAACCAAAAAATCTAAACGTTAACCCTAATACATATAATATTCAGGAGTAAATCAAGTGTATGCTGATCAAAGGGAGTAAATGACTTGAAACGGCCCGAAAAAGGTCGAGAAGCATAGAGGCTCCGATCGTGTGTGAGACACTTTGGCATAGATATATTATTAGATGTTCTTCATTCAAAGGTAACTTCAGCCCGCGGCTTCATCTGCTTGAAAAGTGTCTTACAATCCCAAACATTATACTAGAATGAAAAGTATCAAAGTATCAAACAATATACCGGAATGAAAAATATGTGCGAATTCAGGTTACAAACTATCTGTGTCCAAAATTCATATCAAATCTGTTCAGCGGTTTTTGCGTGAATTAAACACAAACACACAAACTTTAAAATTTACAATATTAAGTTGGATGTCTTTCGTTACAGGTACGTAAAGATGGCGATCGAGAGCGAGAACTGGTAATAAGGAAAAGAATGAAGATATTAGTAAGAAATGATGACCATGTTATGCGGTTATGTTGAGCCTTTTAATTAAATAGCGCATGGCAGAATTACTGTGATATGTGGATGATTCTAACCTCTGTTCTGTCTGTTGAATTGTTTTTGAAACCTAAATTTACCAGGTTTTTTTCCAGGTTGACTGGTAGAGAATGCCTCAGGCATTAAGTCCGCCTATGTATTTTTATGTTGCATGAAGTTATAATAAATAAATAAATTTATTTTTATCACGAAAATCAGTAAATGTGAAATAGTCAGTGGTAACAAAAGTCATTTTGTAAGGTAAGGCAGGCAGATGATATCAAATGTTTTAAAGTCTAACTGATTCTTAAACAGCATGAGATATAATTTCATTCGTTTTAGTAAAGTTTTTAAGCCATTAATATTTGTTAAACACATTCTCACTGAGCTTTCTTTCAAGAGAGCAAATAATGATATCATTATCATAAAAGTTAAAACGTAGGTGTACTAATACATGTGCAGATTATTCCCAAGAATTAAAAGTAGTCCAACTCTTTGTGCTCTTAAAGGGTACTCCTAGTGAAGTGTACTTCATTGAGTCCGTTGTCTAACGGCGACGTGCAAGGTACTTGACTTTTAATGAGAGCAGATTATGGTTACTTGAGATAAGTAAGGTTAATTTTAACTCATTGGCATTCTTTCAGGAAGTGAAATTACTCATATTATATAAACACTTTTCACTATGGGTTCAATTTTGAAATATTAAATAAAATCATAAATATGTACAGCAATTACTATGCAAAAAAAAATCCGATGTATGCAAAAAATTGTCTGCTATTCATCATTTATTTTTGCATACATCAATTTTTTTCCGCATTGTTTTGTTGTACATATTTATAAGTAGTTTATTTTTGCTGCTTTTCAAATTTGAAAGAAAAATACAAATCCAGAATATTTGATTGTTTTTAAAAGTTGTTCTTCTAGTTAAATATTTATTGAGCAAACAACACGTCTGAGTGTTGCGTATTCTACTACTATTCTCTAGTTTTTATATAACTGATAAAGTCACCTTGTTTGAGTTCCTGTGCGCCAAGTGCCTGCCGACATTTTCTTCTTTTCAAATCTTTATTCTTCTAATTGTACATAATATTATACAAGTTCAAGATGGTTAGTGACCCCTAAATCCGTCAATATACAATTTCCATGCATTTTTTTTTAATTTACCAGCTGCGGCCCGCGGCTCCGCCCGCCTTTTTTTAGTACTTCTCCCAATGTCTACAAATTAAATATAGCCTATTATTCTGATGTATAAGCTGTAATGTTTCATCAAAATCCGTTCAGTAGTTTTTGCGTGGAAGAGTAACAAACATCCATCCATCCTCACAAACTTTCACGCTTTCACAATAGTTGTAGGATGATAACATAATATGTGTTTACTACAGTCGGATTCCGCAAAAAAATCAAGCCCATTTTGACCAAAATATGTTTTTCTCTGCGCTCACCATGCTACCATATGCCCTATATTTGAAACCCTTCAAGAACACAGTAATAAAACCACCATGCGTATCGACCATTTATATTACAAAATGCTATCAGGAGTCAGCGAAATAATTTTCTGGAAAAGGAATATCCTATAAAATCCTACAGCATCTGAGAGCAGTCGTGCATTTTAGCATAAAATGATAATAAAATTATACTTTGGCACCATGACTGTGTTTCCTTAGCCCAAGGGACCGCAATACTGAAGCTAAATTAATTTTTTGCCCGTGTTTTCATATTTACATGGTTTTGTATATTTTCGTTTTAAGAATTGAGTTTCTATATTAGAGTTTTTAATTGTGGAAATTAAAATTTTATTTGGTATTAATTCCATTAAAAAAAATGGCAACTTGAATCATGTTCATCATCTTGTATTGTTTTATACATTCCTCTTGTTGTCAGATTGACAACTGTAACTGTCTATGCTCTAGCTAAATACTTTGGTGCATTTACGTATGATACGTTAGATTTTTGGAGTGATCAACAGAAATAATATTTATGTTACTCGCGTCATGCTGAGTAAAATAACTAATAAGCGTTTAGTTGCCAGCGATAATACCGCCTTTTAAAATTAAGATTTTGTAATAAAAAATATGTTTTTTTAAGTACAGTAAAGTGTCTATTCGAACTGTTTATATAATTATATTTATGTTATAAATCAATATTGCTCAAAATGAGATCATGTTTAAGCAGATTTTTTACCTAACTTGATTGATTACAATAAATTTCGCTTAGCTTCTCCAACTAGTTTATAAATACTCGACTCCGCTCCGTTCTTGACTACTCCACGCGATAATCGACTTCATAAAACAAACTTTTTACGACTTTGAGACACTCAGTTCAGCGAAATTCAAGTAAAAATGTCACGTTCTAACTAGATATATACCTAGACTATTATATACACTACACAAACACAATAAAAAGTCAATCTTTAAACACTATTTTACGATCGCACGGTTTTATCCTTACGCACCATTTGAGGTTTGAATCGTAAAGTAGGATGACTTACCAATAACTATGTTTTCGCTTTAAAATTTTACTTTAGTCTGCTTATCTTTCTAAGACTTAGAGGGATGAATGGGTTGGGTCGTAAGCAATGAGCTGGCAACTTAGATCTAGGACCGAATATTCTTTATGATATAAAAAAGGGTTTTTTGAAATATAATTATCCCTACCGAAAAGGTGATGGTTACGTGTAAAGTAGACTTGGTTCTTCTCGTCCAATTTACCGCAGTGTCTCAAGACAAAAGTCTATGACCAGTGTGTGTTGCCAGTAATCATCTATGGGACCGAGACGTGGTCGCTCAAAATGGGCCCTATCAGAAAGCTTAATGTCACCCAAGGGGCAATGGAGAGGGCTATGCTCGAAATTTCCACGTCAGAAATGATGATATCTGCAGGAGAACCAAAGTTACCGACATAGCCCGAAGAATTGCTTAACTTAAGTGGCAGTGGGCAGGGCACATTGTTCGCAGAACGAATGGCTGATGGGGCCGAAAAGTTCTGTAATGGCGACCGCGAACCGAAAGGTTAAGGTTGCAGGAAGGCGCTGGATGCGAGATGCACGGGATCGGTCAATGTGGCGACGCCTGGGGGAGGCTTATGTCCAGCAGTGGACGACTTTCGTCTGAAATGATGAATAATGATGATGAGGCTTGGTTTAATGGCATTATATTTCTTCTTCTTATTCGTTATCTTCATTCTGAAGGTCGTGCCCGTCTTGGAAAGCTATCACGGAGTCATTGACAAGCTGCTTCTAAGCCACTCTATCTTCGGCTCTTCTCAGGGCAGTGGTTACCGTGAGTCCCTCAATCGCCCTGATCTGGTCTGACCATCGATTGGGTGAGCGTCCGCGTGGCGTTTTCCCATCTACTTTTCCTACAACAAACAATATTTCCAGGTTATCTGACTGTGAGCTCAAGTGGCTTTCCATACGTCTTCGCCGGGATTCTCATATTTTATTTCTGCTTTACAGTATTCTATACAATCCTCCTACCCCCTCTTACCTCAAATAACGTTTCAAGTTCCTTCATGACACACATAATAGATATCTGAGGCCATCGGAAAACTTGAGACTAGAGATGCCGATGCATTCCACCAGCTTTTACGACAAATCTTTTACGGTTCAAGTACATGGGCAAAGCATTCCATAACCGCACCGCGGTTATGGAATGCTTTGCCCATGTCAATAAGGCGTGCTCAATCTCTGCCCGTTTTTAGAACTATGGCCAAGAATCACTACCTCTCTCATTAATAGTTGTTTTTCTTGATTTCTATGTTTTTGTTCCATCCTTATTACTGTATATATTTGCTATATAATATATATATATGTATATATATGTATTTATTTTATATATAAATAGTACACCAAAGACTACCTACAGTACTGTTTTTCCTGTCATTTTTAAAATCCATCCAAAGGTTGTCTTGAAAAGATCGCTTTTAGCGATAAGGCCGCCCATTGTGTCACCCAGTGTAATGTTTCTTCTTCGATACTTTCTATAACTTATATGGTGTACATAATAAAGAGTATTCTATTCTATTCTATGCTGTCTGCGGGCTATGTGACCAAAGTAATTTAGCACTCTTTGGTAGCAGATCGTGGCGAGTCTGGTTTTGATGTTCAACTGATCGGGACTGGACTTATTTGTGGGTATTGCTGTCCATGGTATGCACAACATTTTCCTCCAGATCCACATCTCGAAAGCTTCAATCTTTATTCGATCCACCGATCGAATCGCCCAAGATACGGAGCCGTAAAGGAAAATTGAGAATATCAGGGTTCTAACGAGTCTCTTCTTGGTGGTATAAGAGATGAAGCACTATACATTTTAGTTCAAAAAGAGCAGTAAAGAGCATTTCTACGAAGCCATCACTAGTCTTTTCTCAGTTATCTAAGGGTTCCAGTACAACTGGAGTCCCACATAATAAAGACAAACAAACCAACAAACTCTTCCTTGCGTCGTTTTCCAAATGCGGAGGGACGACTAGGAGACTTTCTCCTTTATGATGTTTCTCCACTTTATCCGACTTTCAGTAATATGAAAATATGCATGGCTTGTGAAGATTTAGTGTTCATCGAGATTCCGGTTTGGTGTGATCAGTGTATACGACTTTTTGCTCAAGATCGTTTGTCCTTGACTTTTCCAGTGAAAATAAACAGGCAACAAACACAAAATACTTTACCATAGACAAAACAAAACCAACAAAAATAAATTATATTTGCTACATTGATAAAATTCTAACAAAAAAAGAAAGCTTTACCGTCGCAGTCTATTCGAAAAAGGAACGACAAGAAAAAAGAAAAAAAAATGGGACAAGACTATCTCGTATTCTCGACGTTAATTTTAAAACTATTTTTCTTCGGCAAGAAGGTAACTTGTTCAAAGGAAATTCTATATTCTAGTACCGTCTACGAATCAAATTTCTAGAGGGCGACCTCGGTGGGGAAAAACTAACAAAAATATTTTTGTTCCATTTACTGGCAGGTACGCAATCGTGGGGTATCTATTTGCCGGGAACGGTGCCCCTCTGTGGCGTGGAGTATAACTGCACTTCAATTTTTAGTTTTTGTAGGCTAGCCTAGCCTTTTGTAAATTGAAAGGGTTGCGAGAAATGTTTTTTTGTAATATCGGGTAGTTTTCAGAGTATTGGGGCTTTTTTTATTTTTTTCCTGTAAGTGATCATTTTGCTGTCGTTTTTAGGAGATGTATCAAGAGAAATACCATCAATGTTTTATTTTATAGCAGGAAAAAAGAGAATTACTCTGGAATTTCAGACGGAAATCAACATTAACTAACAAACAAAAGTATTCAAAGTATTCAAAATTACTAAAACGAATTATAAACCTTACTAAACGTGCTCAAAATAATTACAGAATAAAAACATCGACTAATTAAAGTAAAACGGCATGGCATATTATAAATAATAATAAATTGAATATTCCAAAAGAATCAATAACTGAACTTAAAGTTAACAATAAATTAACAACAAATCCTACAGAAATTGCCAATGCGTTTAATAATTATTTCATTGAAAAAGTAATTCCTATTCCAGGTGCCGGAAAAAAAACCACAGCCCTAATTAATCCCCAACCGAACTCAATGTTTTTATCACCCTGTTTGCCTTATCACATGCAGAAAATTATAAGAAATCTAAAAGATACTAGCAGTGTGGGTTATGACGGTATTTCGACTAAGGTAATCAAAGCAGTAAATGAAGATATCTCTCATCACTTAAGCCATATACTGAATCTTTGTATACAGAGTGGGACATTTCCAAAAGACCTTAAATTGACAATTATTAAACCTATATTTAAAAAAGATAATAAATACTTAATGGAGAACTATAGACCTATAGCACTTATTTATGTATTCTCGAAAATCTTTGAGAAATATATTTACAGTGAAATTAATAGCTACTTAGACAAAAATAAAATCCTATGTGATGAGCAAAAAGGCTTCAGAAAAAATAAAAATATCAATATGGCGGTGTACGGCTTTTTATACGTAGTTTCTTCGCAAGTTGACAAATTTTTACCCGTTTGTTCTATTTATTGTGACATGTCACAAGCATTCGACTATGTAGACCACAATATTTTGCTGGATAAACTTCAGGCTTATGGTATAAGGGGTAATGTCTTGGAACTGATAAGTTCATATTTATGGAACCGCCAACAAATAACCCAAATAACAAAATTTAATGTTAAAGCTAAAAGAGAACTGATTTTTACCTCTGATAAGCGATACATAACATATGGTGTTCCTCAGGGAAGTGTATTAGGCCCTCCTTTGTTCGTACTATACATTAATGATCTACCAAATGCGACTAAGGAACCCATGTCATTGTTTGCTGACGACAGTACTGTAACCATAGCACCTAAAAATATGGTTAACTACCAGTCTGATTCTAATGATTCATTGAATTCTATAATTACCTGGCTTAGTAATAATAATTTGAAGGTAAATATTAGTAAAACAAACATAATGCATTTTAGTCAACGAGAAAAATTACGTAATACATCAAAATTTAATTTAGTATACAAAGATAATATAATACAAGAAGTTGAAACAACCCGATTTTTTGGCTTAATCATTGACAAACAATTGAATTGGAAAACTCACATTAATGAACTTTGTAAAAAGATTAGTACTTCTTCATACGCTCTTTATAAGTTGGCACCGACTGTCAACACAGATACTTTGCCTACAGCATATCACGGGCTTGCTGAATCAGTGTTAAGATTTGGCATAATTTTCTGGGGCAATTCAACTCTAAAGGAAATTGCGTTCAAAGCACAAAAGCGTTGTATACGGGCTATATTTGGGTTGCAAACCGTTGACAGTTGCAAACAATTGTTTATACAGCACAGAATTCTAACACTTCCCCACTTTACATATTGGAAATATCGATATTTGTAAAAACCAATCCTCATTTGTTTCCCCTTATGATTAATAATACAGGTAGAAAAAGACGCGAAAAGTACAGACTTTGGGTGCAATCACACTCTGCTAAAACAGCATTTCTAACAAAAAGTGTAATATGCATGGCTCCATTAATATACAATGCAATTCCAAATTCCCTTAAAATGATGAATATTAATTCATTCAAGACAGAACAAAAAAAAATACTAATTAGTAAGGGATACTATAATGTTACAGAGTTTTTGAATGCCAATTTTGATGATAATTTGAATTGTTTGAGTTTTATTGATTTTGTGAAAGGATTATTACCATTTTTTTTATGACCTTGTTAATTTTAACTGTCATTATGTATTCGAATTAATTGATTTTTATTTTTTTTGCTATTATTTAAATTTGACATTATTATTATCTGACATTTATTTGATAATTTAACAGATGTGACTGAATATGTATATTTTTGTACGACATTTTTTTTTTGATATTTTATTACTTTTATTGTTGACATTTTGATAATATTCCTTTTGAATTCATTTTAGTAATTGTTTATTTGATTGATATTTCGCACAGATTTGACGTACATCTTTATCTGAAACGAGTTTTTTTTTTGACATTTTTATTATTTTTATGCTTTTTTTTATTGTTTGACATTTTTTAATTATTGTGATAAAATTAATTTTCGTAATTGTTCATGGATATTAACTTCTAAAATATTTTTGCACGCCACAGTATGTGGCAAACATGTCCGAACTTTTTGTATCTTTTTTAATGTTATCCTGCATGCACGTATTGTTTATTCTTGCATGTATACACGTGTTTGAGCAAATAAATAAATAAATAAATAGATATGGTCCGTCAGTTTTCAAGAGACATCATTTTTCATTTGAAATATTCAGTTTTTTGTACACTATCGCCCACTAAGCACAGTTATTAAATACAACAGCATGATTGAATTACATCCTCACCAAAATAGCAATATGAATTTAATACTTTTAGCACACAAACGTACAGATGCGGACTTAATGCCTTAGGCATTTTCTACGAGTCAAAATCTCTGTCATGAAACATTTACTTAGCCAAACTGTGATATAGGCGTTCACATTTCTAGCGCCATCTTAATATCGTCGCGTCTACCGGCAGAATACTGGTTTGATCCAGTTTATACCGGTACGAAACTGGTTTATAGCGGTTCCAAGTGAGCGTTTTATGGCTGGATCTAAGTCTCTTCTATGATATTCTTGTATGATTTGCAGAGGTAATTAGAGTTTTAAACAGTATTCATTTTCTGTGTTAATCTTAGGAATCTTGTTAAAATTATGCTTTGTTCGTACTGTTCTTTTACCTGGTATTTTTCCATAGTGCTCTTTGTTAAGTATTAAGTTTCATCAGTAACATTTAAGAAAGGTCTATTTTATCATTAGTTCTGAAAAAAAAACCAGCCAAGTGTGAGTCGAACACGCGCACGGAGGGTTCCGTACCAATATCGCAAAAAACGGCAAAAACATCACGTTTGTTGTATGGGAGCCCCAACTTCAAAATTTATTATTTTTTTAGTATTTGTTGTTATAGTGGCAACATAAATACATTATCTGTCAAAATTTCAACTGTCTTGCTATCACGGTTCATGAGATACAGGCTGGTGAAAGACAGACGGACAGTGGAGTCTTAGCAAGAGTCCCGTTTTTACCCTTTAGTTACGGAACCCTAAAAAACATTGTGTCCAATCAATCATTATCATTGTGGCCAAAATTACTTGGTTATACTCATACAATTCGGACATTTAACTGATAGAATGTCACTTTGAATAGGTCCTCTTCTCACAATTGTGCATTTCAAGCCAATTTTGTAATTCATTTGAGATTCAAAACTCATCTGTAGTCAGGCATAAAGATAAAAACAAATTTACCGTGACGGTATAAACGTTTCCCGTAATTGGCTCTTGATACTCTGACATTAGGCTTACTTTTTTTTACTTCAGATCATCGACAAAGAGGAATAGAATGAGCGTCCTCCTATTCCACTGTGAAGGGATCGGTCAGGACGGTCAAAAAAGTGTAAGAGAACAATCCTCAATCCATTCCTCTGTCTTTGCTTCAAACATTTGAGTAGACTTCAGTTCACATTAATCGAAATGTGAAGGCCGGAGTTCGGACAAAATGGAAAGTTTTGAGCAATGAAAATATCTGGGAGTTTTGAATGGATGTGAATAGTTACAGTACTCGCTAACTCAAATAAATTAGAGTGATAAGGTCATTCAGCTGAATCACTCTATCTCCATTTCGATTTTATATACAAAATGGCGCGGTTCTATAAACGGATAGTTGCCACACTTTTTGAAATCACTCAGTATCTCTCAGTACAAAAAGCGCTCAGTATCTCTCAGTACAAAAAGCGCTCATTATCTCTCAGTACAAAAAGCGCTCATTATCTCTCAGTACAAAAAGCGCTCAGTATCGCTCAGTACAAAAAGCGCTCAGTATCGCTCAGTACAAAAAGCGCTCAGTATCTCTCAGTACAAAAAGCAAATTACTTTATTTAAAAACTGGCCCGTACTTTAGTAATATTGCCAGTGCATTGGCGATTTTTGCAGTCCTCTATGTCTTAGGACATCTATCCCACATAGGGGATAGTTGCCTTGTTGGATAGTTGCATGTTATCGCACAGAGACATGAGACACGGTCAACTTAGTGGTAGTTGGAGATTTTATTGAAACGAGAAGATTAGTAAAATAGCATGCGATTCATCAGTGAAACAAGAGTAGTTATAATCGGGGCAACTATACCCCTGGGGCAACTATCCTGGTTTTACCCTAAGTAGGTAAATTACACCTGGCGTTGAGATGACTATGCCAGCTTCTCTAGGAGAAATCTCTTTGTCTATTCCAAGAATTCTAATATTATCTCGCTCGTAATAATTTTCAGAGAATTCGTGTTATTGTAGTCTTTTAAATACTTCAAACTTTGGCTTTCTTTTTAACTAACGTGACAATTAATAATAAAACAGTTCTGAGGAAAGGTACATGAAAAAAAACAATTGAATTGAGAACCTCCCTCTTTTTGACGTCGGTTAAAAGGTAACTTATAATCGTTTTAGAGGTACCCTTAATGCGCGATTCTGATTTGGACTTTAATGCATTTCCGAATGTAATATTTTCACATCATAATACAACTTAACTCAAATACCTAAGTACACCGGTCTCATTAAATCCCATTATTACCCACCTCCCCCATCCTGGCGCAAAGACGCAGTCTTTAAAAAGCACTGAGAAAACGAATAATAACGATCTTTCTTGAAAGTAAGTAGCTGCAACGTAAAATGATCCCTTAACATCGCGCCTTTAAAAAAAGTTAATTGCTTACACAGATGTCAGACATCTTGTAATTAAAAACCCTTTGAGAAATTCATGAGGAAGAAAAAACGAAGAAACCCGAAGTTTGACGAATTAACAGGGATGGTGGAATTCTCTTGAGGATATGTGCAGAGTGAATAATGAAGGAAGGAGAGGGAGGGTGGAGGTGATGTTTTAAAGTACATGGTACAAGTAAATAGTGGATGAAGAATTTTTTTATTTAAAATAAGAAAGAGACAGATCAAAATCGTACAAAATGTCGTCATTTCTGCTAATTGCAATTATTGTGAATCAATATAGTCATTATTTTATGTTGCCTTTGTGACATAGTGCACGTGTTTAGTAAATATATAGTACAAATATTAAAAGAGACTGTGGCTTCTGAGTTTGTTTCGGCCTTTCTTATCAAAGTAGTCTTATAGGAAACGCCAACCCCATTTAGTTTTAAAAATATGATCGACATGTAAAAGTGTTTGTACAAACCATCTTACAGAAATAAACTCATATATCATTACCCTGCCTATCCTACCTTACCTATACTACACACATGACAGTTGCGTAACTTTAACCGCTTGCACGCAACGGAAGCTCTCAAAAAGGAATATATTTTCCTGTTTATGCAACATTTTTCATTTATGCTCCGCTCCTATTGTTCTCAGCGTGATGTTATATAGCCTCTAACCTTCCTCGATGAATTGTCTATCCAACACAAAAAAAAAAATATTTTCCAACCAGTAATTCCTGAGATTAGCGCGTTCAAACAAACAAATAAACTCTTCAGCTTTATAACATTAGTATAGATTAGTATAGATATGCGATTTTACGTTATACTTTAAGGCGTATATATTTATTTCTCAATATTAACGCAGTACTGGCCGTGTGCCCGCTCGGAGCCAGAATATCAATTTTGAATCTGCTTTTGGACAGGTTTGGTTTTCAAAATATTCTTTGATTTACATATGCTATTTTAGTTACTAAGAAATTCTAGATAACAATTTTTCTGTGTAAAAATATTTTGAAACATCCAATTCGTTTTGGAGGAGGGAGGATCGAGGACGTTTGGGAGGATCCAAAAATAGCGAAAAAATATAGTGTAATAATAATTTTTTTAAAGCAAAACTATTAGTTATACGAAACAACTAAATTTCACAAATAATGTACTATAAGGGTCAAAAGTGCAGTCACACTCTACCAAAACAGAAAAGGCATTTTTTTTGTAGGCGTATCAATAATAAATACTTTTTTTACCAACCTTTTAACTTAGCCGTTACTAAGGAGTATGCTTTAGAAAGTAACCGTTTTACGGCACCAAAGCGGTGGAAGGCCCTTAATAGTTATAGCTTTGGACTCTTGCAATCGATAGTATACATTAATACTCTAGTTTACATTAATACTTAATGTATTGTAGTGTGTGTAACATATTTTCATTATAATTATACTAAGCATATAAGTTGTGTCATTAAACGTTAGTACTTCAAGCAAGACACTTCTTTTATTTATCTACCGAACATTGCGACCCTGCCTGTAAATGGAGCCGGATCGATCGCAACCACAAACTGCGATTTATTCGGCATAAATAAATAGTAGATAAGCCTCATGCTCATGATTTATATAAACTTGCAAAAACATGTTGCATTATGTCCCATCAAAAAGGATTTCTGCAACCACTTCAGCAAACAAACAAAAATAAACTTATTTCATGCTACTAACAAACCGTTTAAACACTGCAGACGACAGAAAACGAGAAAATTGAAATAATTTTTCATGAAAGAAATTCTCGTACGTAAACAGATATTTTCCGAATGGCTGAATATTTGCAGTTCTTTCCATTCTAATCCATTCCCAGTAATAATGCGGTGCATTTGCGACTATCTTGTGGTGGTTGTTTTTATCCACTTTTCTTGATATTCTTGTGACGCAAGTGGAGTGTATTGAAGAATTTGTTTGTGTAGAAGTTTTATTGACGATCTTTGGATAACGTTGTTGCCAATTATGTTTTTACATACAATTATTACAAATTATTTAAATTAGGTATGGACTATATTAGGATCTCTTCTACAGATGATAACGATGGCACAATGTGAATATGTTTGAAATCAGGGCTACCGCGTTTGAATTTGCCGCAAGGGGTGCTGTTATGGAGTGAAGTCTTCAAAATGTCAAATTTCACAGATTTTTGGCTTTTAGCGCGTATTTATTTATTACTTTTTTATTGTTGAGATTGATTGCCAGATATAGCAGAATAAAGGTACGGCACCCAAAATTGTTCAATTAAAAAAATATATTTAAATTTATATTTCATCGCACTTCTACGGCATTAGAAATAACTGTTATTTAAACTTTGCTTTCGTGCGCGTAGTTACAAAGTTTAACAACTTAATTTAAGGTCCCTACTCGACAGTGCAAACGCGAGAACAAAAATGGAATCCCTCACTGACCACGAGGCATTTCGATCATCATCATCATATCAGCCGAAAGATGTCCACTACTGGACATAAGCCTCGCCCAAGCGTCACCACATTGACTGGTCCCGTGCGTCCCTCATTCAGTGGATACCCACAACCTTCACCAGGTCATCTGTCCACCTGGTGGGAGGCGTTCCAACGCAATGTTTTCCGGTTTGCTGTCGCCACTCCAGAACTTTTCCTCCCTCATCGGCCATCTGATCTGCGAGCAATGTGCTCTGCGCACTGCCACTTAAGTTTGGCAATTCTTCGGGCTATGTCAGTAACCCTGGTTCTCTTGCGGATCTCTACATTTCTGATTCGATCACGCAAGGACGCTCCGAGCATGGCCCTCTCCATTGCCCTTTGGGTGACTGCAAGCTTTCTAATGAGCCATTCCATTCCATTGTGAGCAACCACGTCTCAGAGACATAGGTCATAACTCGCAAAACACACTGGTCATAGACTTTCGTCTTGAGACACTGTGGTAAGTTGGACGAGAAGATACCGTGCAACTTTCCGAACGCTGCCCAGCCGAGTCGGATTCGACGGTTGACCTCTTTCTCGAAGTTGGCCCTACCAACTGGATCGTTTTTCCCAGGTAGACATAGTAGTCCACAACTTCGAGTGTAAAGTCTCCGACCTTAATAAGAGTGGGTGTAATATGGGCAATCAAAATCACCTTGTTTTTCTCTCTTATCGTACCGTATCTGCATGGCGGACCGACCAACCGTATGGACAGTTTCCTCGTATCCATCGCTGTATTTGTCCACGGAGCTCTCTAGGCACTTGAAACGATTTAGGAGTTTGAGCTGAAAACTCAAACCTAATTAATTACTAAGTTGAGGTGTTTTGGATCTGGATCTGTGCTGGACGGAGCGTAGACTTCATCAGTTGAGACCTTTCAAGCTAAATTTTAATGTCCAATGTGCCTCTCACCATGCGGTGATCGCTCCCGGTTTTCACAGAGTTGATCTGAGAGACATCATTGAAATTTTGCTTCTTGGTTGACACGATGAATTCGATCTCGTTTTTAGTTGCACCATCGGTGCATTTCGATACTGCATGTCAATGTCGCTTTTGAATTTTCGACAATTATTATCGCTGACAAAATATCACATTGTCTGGACTGATGTTGTGAGTTAGGGTTAACAATCGAGAACAAACCAAAATTCATGACGAGAAAATTATTCTTATTATTCTTATATTATTTATTAATTCCAATGCCTCGGTCAACTTTATTAAACAGTCTTTACACCTCAATATGCCATAATTAGGCATTTTTCTAGATTTCGGTGGATCGCCTTTGCCGATAAAGCTAAATTAAAACCTCAAATTGCGATTATTGATCGTAATTTTACTCCGTTTTTTGATACACGAAGTACATACAATTGCGTCATCTAGGTAAATTTATATCTGTGGTCGTGACAATCTAAGAAGTCGGATTTGACAACTAAAAAGATACTTGGACTGGACTTAATCATAATAAAACACCGGGTTTTTTGATGCTTACGAATGATATTCGTTGTTATAGTGCATGGGTAACTTAGTAATTAATTAGGATTATGAATATGATTTTTCAATTTACCTATATGAATTTATCGCGGCATATAAAATGAGAAACTTCGTCGGTCTTCTTAGATTTTCATGACTATAAGTAGCGGTTTTCATGTTAAAATTTAAATTAAAAAAGGAAAGTAACTTCATATTAGAATACGACAATGATCATCTAGTCTTAATTATGATAGTAAACAAACATACAAGTCAGGAATGCGATGCTACGGAACTGGCTACGAGGCTACGAAACTAGCTACGGGGCTACGAAACTTGCTACGAGATGCCATGTGTGTTACTTAAAGCGATCAAAATATGTTCTAATGTAAAAGTTATTTAGAGTTTGGTAAAATAATAACAATACGTCTATTTGCCCCAATGGTTAAGGCAGGTGCGGACCCATAGAACCCTCACATTTCGCTAGTGATATTTAAGTCCCGTGGTATGTGACTCGATGTCAACTGACAACCAGGCACAAGTTCAGACTCCGGACTGTTACTAAGAAATTCCGGTACCTATATAATAATAACACTGACCAATCCGGCAATCAAACTCAAGACCGCTGCAGTAGTAGTACGAACACTCGACCAACGGGCAGTCAACAAAACAATGTTAAATAATAGATACATTTTAATCATACAAACACAAAAGGCAGTGCATTCTTTTCTCTTTGAGAAAACAACGCTTCCTTGAGACCCAAATACATTTAGAATTCCGTAGATTACATCCAAAATTCGAAACGTTTAAATTATTTGCGTTTCGTTTGCATGAACGAAATTATATAAAAAGACTGACCGGCAAGAATTTTATTTTTGAATTCCGAATTTAGGCCGCCGTTTTCATTCTCACAAAGTAACGCCAATAAGCAGACGTTTATAACGTTCCTTTCGCTCCACTTTTTTTTAAGGAATTCTGAATGAAGAAAGGTGGGTCCCGTAAGGAGTTTTAATAAAATCCTGGGCCGGGCTTAAGTGTCACTCACGATATGAGCTTGCCTTTATTACGGTCTGTAAAAACTACGGCCGTAAGATTAATAATAAAGCTCATTTTTTTGTCTAAATTATGGTACCTACCTTGTTTCGGGTACGCCTCATAAAATTTTAATATCCCACATTTTGCCCAGAATTTTTGGTCAAATTGAATTTTAGAGATAGGTTATATTCGGCAATAAATAGTACGAGAGATGGATGGGAATTGTGAAAAAAGTTTGGTTTCGTATTTCGCGGGAGGACAATCCAATCGGCGTAAAACTGGTGTGTTCCCTGGAGGGGTTGTCATGGCAACGGACGGGGGGGGAGGTCGGTTGAAAGGGGTCACAAAATCCAAACTTATCTCATAAATTTACACGCCAGGTCGATCTCGTTCCGACACGCGGAGCGTTCTGCCAAATTTCATTTTGTACGGAACCCCAGGCGCGTTTAATTGGTATGAAAATTTAAGTATTATGTGTTTTTAGTGTTGACTCGTGAAATTATAAAAGCGTTTGCAGTCTTCTCATTTGCTAAATAACTCGTTGGTAGGTTTTCAGCGAGCGTGTATGTTTTTGTTCAAGTGTTCCTGTATCTTGGTAGGTATGTTTTAAGCTCGCTACACGCGGATACACATTAAAATATGTGGACAGTTTATAATATAGGTAGGTAGACAGCAATATCGAAGATTATCCCTACAAAATTCAAATGCTTTTTTGCATCTTTTTAACCAACTTCAAAAAGGAGGATCAATTCAATTGTTTTTTTCATGTGTGTCGCCTCACATCTTTCTACCAGGTGAACGTTTAAATTTGATCAAGATTTGACGACTAGATTTTGAGTTATACTTAATAATACGTATTTTCATCGTAATATAATGTATCAAAGCTAAATAGAGAAAAATAAAAAACATTTTAACAAAAAATTTAAGCTGACTTCCAAAACAAAACACTACAAAGCGAAAAAATTATTTTTTCGTAAGTTGGGTGTCAAAAGTGAAAAAAGTAGGTACCAAAGATTTTGAAAAAAAGTTATTTTTCACTTTGTAGTGTTTTGTTTTGGAAGTCGGTTAATTTTTTTTTGTCAAAATGTATTTTTTACTAAACCTAAAAAGTATCCAGAATTAACTTTTTCATTCAATTATTTAACATCAAACAATAGGCAATATTACATGGTTTTATTTGCAAACAAACAGAATTCAATCGCATGAAAAAAATCCTCCACAATGGCATTTTAATTTCAATTGGATGTAGCAAGTTAATTTAGTCCATTTTATTTTATTTTCGAACCCCGATGCGATTTGAGCAGTATCAAACAAACGATTGAGTTGGAACTGTCCGATTAAAATATCGGATTGTGCAATCGATTTGGGAAATCGGACTCACTCGTGCGTACCCTTTTTTTTGTAAAATTCTGCATTTCCTGGTGTGAAATGTCTTTATTATTGTGGGTATTATTTCGATTTTAATGGGGTAATCTATTATTGTGTTACATTCATTCATTTTGGACAAAATAAAAATACATTTTTGAATGAGGGTCGTATCTATCCGACATAATCAGTCCATAACGTTGCGATTGCTGGTACACATGCCTCTTCTCTGTGAGTGTTAAAGCTCTGCCGGTTTGGCCTCATGCAGGTTGGTGTATATTTCACAATGTCCTCGAATGATTGGTTCTAGGTTATATCGATTTCCCGACGAGATTTAAAAGAATGGTGTTGATGAAATCATTATACAAAAATGTATTAGTTTGATTCCACGACTACTACGGGTTCCCATTCCTCCAATCTATGGGGCGTTGTGTTACTAACCTATATGAGTGCATTTCCAATTTATTGTAGACAATTTTCATGTCAGCACAAGTTACTAGAGAATATTTAACACATGTTTAAAAGGTCAAATTTTCAGTTACATAACTGTAACTGACAGCCCTAGAATACTCTAGTCGTACATCAGGTAGCTAAATAGGTATCATATGTTCCTAGTCTGTATTAGATACGAAACCTTCTTTGGTCGAGACGTAACATTTTCATTTCTGTTTTGATTTTTTTGTCTCTTGTATATAAGGAGAAGTGCTTATGGAGTACTGTAAGAAGCGTATGTTCTTACAGTGCTCCATAAGCACTTCTCCTTTTTATTACAAGCTTTTTATTACTTTGCTTTCGTATGTGTACTAGCAACTAGCAATAAATTATTAGGGTTCCGACCAGAGAAGACATAATCATTGTGTTTGGGCTCATTGGATGTGTATTGATATTACATTTTTCACCTTTCAGTTCAAAAAGTTTGATTTAAAAAGATTTGAATTTTTAATTGAATTATTGTACACCATAAAAGTTATACATATCTTTTATAAGAAAAATTTAATTATACGGGTGGGTACAAAGGCGGTCTTATCGCTGACAGCAATATCTACCAGTCAACCTTTAGATGGACTAAAAGAATTTACAATGAAAAGGGGGTAGTCTGTGGTGTACTGCTATTACATTAAAACATAAAATATATACAGAGTTGATATGACAGAGGGGCATTAAATTACACTACGTATACTACACGTGTTTAGTATTAATTCGATAAGCCAAAACCTAACCAAACCAAACCAAACCAAACCTAACCTAACCAAATTAAAGAACTTCCAATGGTCCGCTTCAAAAGGGCTTTACGCAGGTGGTTAATAGAGAATCCCTTCTATAATATAAAAGAATTTCTTGATTATAAATTAAATTAATGTTCGAATTCTACCTATACCAAAAATTTGCATGTCATTAAGTTATGATTGAATATGTTAAGCTACTAATACTACCATTGTAAGAACTTTTGTAACCATATTTATCTGCAAATAAATCTTTGACTTTGACTTTTGACTTTGACTTTGAAGGTATAAAAATCAAAAGCACCATAAATGAGTTTTTTTTTTTTTCAAACACACTAAATAGCTTACAAATCAGAATAAAACGCAACCACCCTTTGTAAACAAATTTAACTGACCTTAAATACCTAGGCGGTAACAAAGGGGCAAGCCGGCAACGTCGCACGCGTTTTAAGGTACATGACCCATGCGTATAGACATAATCAGCTGTTAGGAAAGATACATCGTGTTCAAACGGAGCAAAAACTTAAAAAATCATTTGCGACTAAACTACTGCTCCTATTTAATTGATTTTTGGTACAGAACTTGAGAATGGTACCTAGTATAGGCAGTATCAAGGAAAGCCCCTCTGTCGTATCAACTCTGTATATACTAAACTTTATTGTTATAATAAATACTATCCATAAACTTACATACACATATACTAAAATACATATATATACATAGATAATATTACATGATAACAAATTCAAAGAAACGAGGGACAAATAAAAAATATTTAGAACAATAATGAAAGAAATTCGCTTACCATCAGGTGAGATAGTGGTCAAGCGCGAGCCTATGACAAATAAAAAAAATTATATTCACTATACTTACTTAACTTTTTTTATATTTTTATACGTTCTATTGTATACGTTCAAAGTTCATGGGGTTGACCACGATTTATTTCGCTAGCAAACGTTACCTATGATTGAATTTCACTTTGTTTAAATCTATAAATATAAAACTTAATAAGCTGTTTTTTTCGCGATTTCAGCTTTATCCTATAGTAAAAATTGTTCATAATAATTATGAACAATTTTTATGAGTGCAACATAATTATTATGAGTAGAATGACATCCGAAAACGGAAAAAAGAGAGAGGTGTCTTATGGATTCCCGGCTGGAACGAAGTTCGATTCATTAAACTTACAGTCTTTCAGTTTCGTAAAATATGATGAAACTGAAATAACAACAACACAGCTGATGCTCAGTATAAACACACAATAGCGGCTGCTAGGTACTGTACGTGTCTAGAGAGCGCGCGCTCGTACGTCTTCGATTTTCTTCGTGCGCCTCCGGCTGCCTTTTGTGCGGATCTTCGCTTCTACTATCCTGCATGCAGCACGCTGTGTCTCGCACTATTTATCTCGCTAAAATGATTATTTATATTAATAAAAAAGTGTATTTAAACGTTAAAATTATTGCATATTCTCAAAATTGACGACAAGCTGAATCTATTCAAAAAAGTTTTAGTTTACTAGATGATCGGAAAGTACCTCAAAAGTCACTGCAAAATGGTGTCGATTTTGGTGTCCCGTTTTTTTCATTGTTATACTTTTTTTCGGTCCAGCCCCTCAGCCCGCCAACAAATCAGAACTATAACGTGCGATAAGGAACTCCGTTCCAAAATCAGCTGCCTCGTAATTGCACAACTCGACAAAAAGTATTGATCAGTTGGTTTTATTTTACGATTTCATGTTTGGTTCCATATTTAAAGTTGTTCATAATGATAAGTACAAAGTCCCTTTCGGGAATGGCGGTGTTTCAATTACATCTTGTATTAATATTGTTTATAACTCACTAACTAATGGAATCCACGTAATAAATACTTCTCAAACAGAAGTCTGTGAAACTACGTTAAAGTTAAGATTACTAAGTTAAGCTGTAATAGATCGTTAACTTATCTCGAACATATCGAGTTCGTTAACGTTAATTGCTGATTACAATTTGTTGGATTAATTAAGTATGAAATGAGTAAGAAGCTTGGAATTGATTGTTTAATTGATGAAATCAATTATTTGATTATATCTTAGAAATTATGAATGTCTCTTGATTGAGAAGGTTTATCTGACAATGTGTATTTCGAAAGAATCTCAAAAGCATAACAAATCAAACAATTATGTGTGTAACTAATTAGCTTGTGTAGAATGAAAATAATCCTTCAAACACCATAAATACTTATAATTATTTATGCTCTGCTATATGTTTATAATGTTCTTATAAGATAAATGTTTTGTACACAACAAACATAAATATAAAAATAATTCTTGTATACCAATTTCTTCTATAAGGTCCACTTATTCTTATATTATTTCAGAAGTAAACTTAAGCGTCAAATCTGCAAGAATAAATTATTTATCTTACCTATCCTTTCTTCAGGTGAACGCGACTGCTCCTTTCTCAAAATGTAAATCTTCCGTAGATAGCCAGATCCTACCCTCTACTTCATCTATCCTCAGCTAATCCACATCGTGAATGCCTGTAATACTCCTACGATCACTCTCTGGAAGACTCGTTTTTGATGAAATTGTTTTATGTATGTGCATACTAATTCATTGTTAATAGCATCCTCGGAAAGTATAATTATGACTATAATAGTCTATAATATTCTCCGAGCCAAACTTAATGCTGCTTTTGAGCTCACGAAGTACACTCTTCTTCAATTATGTGATGCATATTTGTCTGTGTGTGAAGGAAAACATCGTGAGGAAACCGGCTTGTCCTAGAACCAAAAATTCGAAGACATGTGACATCCGCCAACCCGCGCACTGGGCCCGTGTGGTGGATTACTGCCCATGCCCTTTCACAAAGAGGAAGCCTGTGTCCCAGCAGTGGGAATATTAATAGAATTATGATGGTGAATATACGCACGAATATGAATATCTTTCTACTCAACCATACATCAGTAGCATAGGATTCTCATCTCAAGATTACAAAATAACAATCTCCTACATAAATTAATATCTACCCTACTTAATATCAATATCCCATACACATATCATGGTAAACCGTTTTACAGGGATATGTAACCGAATGGGTTATAATTGTGAAGGGAGAATTGTTGTGTGTTTCGTACGTGGGGTTAGACAATGGTAGAATTAGTTTACCACACCTAACACAATACTATACCTAAAGTTTAAAATTATATGAAACTAGCACTTCGCCCGTGACTTCGTTCGCATGATCATTTTTTTTTTTCCTACATATGACTTTTTAGTTTCAAGGTTGAATTTTCAAAAATCACTCCTTAGTGCTGCTTATTCTTTAACACGAAATAAATCGTTCCTAAATCGTTTTTAGGAGTAGTTTTGAAAAACTAATTATGAAAACCTTTACTATTTACTTAGGTTAGTGTTTATGCCAAGTTTCAAATATACAAGCCCAACTTATTTCCACTTTTTCACCTCCTTAGGGGTGTAATTTCCAAAAACCAATAAATACATGAATTATTTGTATCAACCAAAGCGGAAATCTTTAATTCCACGTGTCACTCCAAAAAACGTAGAATTTTCATACAAATTTTCATTTCTCTTTTTACCTCCTTTGGGGTGGAATTTCCAAAACCCAATTAATACATAACTTCTTTTTATCAACCAATAGCGTTAATCTAAAATTTCACGTGTCCAACTCACAATTTGTAGAAATTTCATACAAACTTTCAACCACCCTTTTACCCCCTGCCAAATTTCAAGTGGTTTTCAATATTTCGTGATGAATGAGTGAGTGACCTTTCGCTTTTATATATATAGATTGATGTAATGGAATTTCTTTGAGGACATACTACCAGCATCTTCATAATCATCATTTTCCTAGCCTTTTCCTTGCATGTTGGGGTCGGCTCCAAGTCTAACTTGATACATCTGTGGACCAGTATTTATTATGGAGCGACTGACTATCCGGCTTCCCCAATCCACTTACATACCTAAAATACAACCATGATTTCTGCTGCAAAGTAGCGTTGCTGTGTTCTGTTTGAGGTACTGATGTAAAAATTTTGCTACACGACTTTCAGTTTGATGTCTTCATCTCAGTATTATAGATTTTCACAAGCATAAGCAGCCTGCTTCTTTTTGCACGGTGAATGCTCTTTAAGGTTAATTACTCATTATCAATGGATAATTGCAACCAAAGCCACAGTACAAAATAGCCAGTCTGGAAAATCAAGGCTGTCCCATACAGCCTATATAAGTTGAAGTTTGTACTAATGATAGTCAAATCCACATCCTATATTATTATTATCCCATTTAGTACATCATCGATCCCCTCATGACGTCAGCATTAAACAAAATTGTTTTTGACTTATCCGAGCTGTCTGAGCGCAGGTGCGGCTAAGGTGGGATTAGGCGAGTGACAAACGAGGCGGAGTAATACGTTAATGATTATGTAAGCGCACGACGTATCGAGGTCACGTGTGCAGCCGGCCTTCTGACGAGTATTTATTTTATTCATATTCATTTCATATTTTGATAATTTCCTTTGTTTCAGATAAATTGGTTTGAGATGTGACAAAATGATTAAAAAAGCTTTAATTATTTTCAAAATCAATCTACCTAGATGATTCAGGAGCCAATAAAAGTCTGTATCTATTCACCGTAAAATCTAATTCAGAATCATACACAACAAATCCAAAGATGTGGATTTGAAAGCGAATCATGGTAAAAAATGGTCTTTGGTAGGTACCAGTTTTATGCGTTATGGACACCGACTTCCAAAAATAAAGTTATTTTTCACTTTGTAGTTTTGTTATTTGGAAGTCAGTAGTATTTTTTTAAGTAAGGTACCTATAATGCCAGAATTGATTACCCAAATATCATGAAACTGAACATAATCGGTGAAATTAGTGTACCAAGATGAACTGTGAACATCTGCGTACCCCTTTAGAGCGTACTGGCGTGATATTATGTTATGAAATGGTATAAACAATAAACAGACATGCGATTGCAGCAATCCCGAGAGATTTGCCGTTATTTATTGAAGAGTTCTGTTGTATATCTCCAAAGCGTTTCATCAGATCTTCACCAAATTAAAATGGAACCAATTTCGGAACATACTCTTTCACATAAAAGCAAGAATTTTCAAAATCGGTCCAAAATTGACGGCGATATCGGTGAACATAATAAAACAAAACGTCGAACATAGAAACTCCTCTTTTTTGGTAAGGAATACAACATTTTCAGAATTTCGTACCTATGTTGAATATTTTAGCATTATCACACTAAACTGAGTAAAGAGGGTGTAGGTCTAAGCTGGAGAGAATAAACAATATATAATGGTAAAAGGATACATATTGACCCTCTGTACAAACCCCTAGAGTTCCTAAATCGAGAAATTCAATTGAACTGAGACTGAGTAATGTAGGTCTCAAAGACAAATGGCTAACAATTTGTTACTTGATACCCACAGATCTTCGAGACTTCTCAGCGGCCACTGTTAGAAATACTACCTAACTACCCTTATAACCCGAGACGACCTCACACAAGACGCCACGAAAAAGCACAATTGCACGAAGAACTCTCGATATCAAGCCTATAGATAATAATTTAAAAAAAAAAATGTCGTCGTCATCATCAGCCTTTTAATCTGCCCACTGCTGAGACAAAAGCCTCCTCTCTTTGAGTGTGAATGGGCCGTTATCCACCACGTGGGCCCAGTGCGGGTTGGTGGATATCACATGTCTTCGAATTTTTGGTTCTAGGACATGCCGGTTTCCTCACGATGTTTTCCTTCACCGTTTTGAGGACATTGGTGATGAAATAATTTACAAAAACTAAAGCGCCTACCTGGGTTTGAACTCACGACTTACAACTTGTTGGTCGCGGCCGCTACCACTGGGCCACCACTGCTACTCTCGATAACGGTTATTATTTTGGCACGCCATAGATGGCGCTATCAATTTTTTCCATACTTACTATGGGTGTCAGTGAGTGTCATAGTTTACCCATAGAAATTGACGGCTTGTAACAACTCTCTATGGTTACGACATCCGAAACCTGTGCCCAGCGCACATTAGGTCGACCACAAATTGTATTAGCAATAGCGTCTCTAATCGCTTCCATGCTCTATGTTGATATCCTATCTATAAACCTAGACTTAGTATATCATATCCAAAATCATTTCTCCCTAAGAGCAGGCTTTCGTGATGTTGTCATTTTAGGAATTTATAGGGATGAATATGTCTGTAATGATATTTAGATGGGTCTGTGCAATGTTACTGGGTTTATGAATAATAAATTGGTCTTGTCTGTTGTTGCATATCACCGTTTAGTCGAGTCGTTGGTTAGTCCTGTGATAGCTACATTTCATCATCATCATGAGCCTTTTAATGTTCCCACTGCTGGGACACAAGCCTCTTCTCTGTTAGGGAGAATAGGCCGTAATCCACCACACGGGCCCAGTGCGGGTTGGTGAATTCACATGTCTTCGAATTTTTGGTTCTAGGACATGCCGATTTCCTTACGATGTTTTCCTTCACCATTTTGAGAGCAGGGGTGATGAAATAATTAACACAAAGTGCTCATCTAGGTTCGAACCCACGACCTAATCGCGGCCGTTACCACTGGGCCACCACTTCTCTGTACCATAGCTACAATTGCATGAATTAAATCTTGACTAACCTTGAGTATATACGGAAACTAGAGCAATTACAATTAAGATGTACTAGTAAACTATATCAGCAGGAACATACGTGTAAAAATATGATGAAATTTCATAGAAGATAGAAAATTAAAATGTGATAAAGGGGGGGTTAAGTGTGTAGTAACAAGACTTTATTTACAGAATTCAACATGTTAATATATAATTTTAACAATTTTTGATATCTACAAAAAGTCAGTACCTATTCAAAAAATCTAACAAGATACAGTAAATCAAATATTTGTACTAAAATTTCACCCTCCAGTCATTTACCAAAAAAAGCTACAACATTCACAGAAACCTAACATAAAACCGAGATTGCATTGGAAGTCTTGATAACATGTCAAAACAAAGTAAAATACCCCCGAATAGTATGAAATAGGGTCAGGATAGCAGGGATCGATGTTTTTAGAACTGCCTCAGGCCTAAAACACAATGCTTAGAATAAGCAGTAGAACAACTGTGAACAAATTCTTGAATTTATAAACTCAAAAAGTAACGAAATGCCTAAATGTTAGGTATGGACCACGTGACATTTGCTTAGTGTAGTCAATCCCAAACTTTAAGTTTATCTGGAACCCAAGGCCAACGGCCGTGTGTGCAGATATGGTTAAAACAGCCTCATTTGAAAGACTATCGCATTATGAAATCAATCATAGACTCATAGCACAAACACACACATGTAACAGACAGACTAAAAATCTCAATATAATGTAATGATGAAGCTGTTATGACACAAGACTATTTTGCTCTATCCAGAATTGCAATACAGGTTGTTGTTGCATCAAGGCATGTGGTTACCAACATTTTTATGAGATGTGCTGCATCCCTAGGTTTGCCAATTTTTCTAGATCAAAAATTGGCACTAAAAATGGTCCTATTGATTTACTGTTTCCAGTGGTCTACTGTGGTTAAAGGTTTAGGCTGCGTGTTCACTTGACGAATACATTTTACGATGAGATATGATTTAGTTGTAACACAAAGAGGTCTCTTTACCTGGAGGCGGTTAAATACTGAATATACTATGTGGAATGATTAGGTTATGAGCTGTGTGTCTATGTGAGATTTGAAATAATGTAGGCGGAATTATACTCTGATTTTCTTGGATTTTTTTTACCACGAAGTGGCAGGATTTTACTTTAAGACTTTTTCTATCCTGAAGAGAGTACAATGAGTTGTAAAAATGTTGTGTTTTGATATCTATAATTGTCTATTAAAGTGTCGAATGAAACCAAGAATTATCGAGAATATCCGCCCACATGACAGATTTCAAACAAAAACCAAATACAGACCAAAAACAACCGCCGAATGGGATTGCAGACATTTGACGCAAAAAGTCATTTTGCCTATTCGGATCGGGTGGCAGGGCAGGGGTGTTTATATTCTATTATTATTGTGCCTTTCATAATGTTCAGGCTAATTGTAAATTTCTTACTGTAATCTTCAGCTAATATTACAACTAAACCTTTTACAGATAGTTTTCAACTGCCAAGGTCAAGGTTGAAGGTGAAGGTTGTTGTTGAATTAGATAATTTAACTTTTTTTTGCAATATTTGTAAGTATGTGAGAACCATGTTCCTATTTTTCAAGTGAAGGAATTAACCTGTTAGTACTTGTAATACTTATATGTAATGTATGCACTTATGTACTTAGTAGTGCTAGGTGCATCGTCCTCACGTATATGAATTTATTAATGTATGTACATTAGTATTATAAAAGCTTATTTTTTTTAAAAGAGTAAGTATGGAGTTTCTTGTGCGTTCTTCTCCATAACAAGCTATTTTTCCGAATGCACGGTAGAATCAATTTTTATTACTTGTTAATTTAAATTGTTAGCGTTCGAAAGTGCCGCTTAATGGCCTAGTCGAAATAAATACATTTGACTTTGACTTTGACTTAAGGTCAAGTCAGTCAGTTAGCCAGCATTTATGTATATGGGGCAGAACGAGCAAGAGACTTCATGGACACTTAGACCTAGATTCGTTTGTCCCCATTTTAGATTTATTAATCCTCTGAGTTTATTTTATCCTGAAGGCTTCAAGCCTTTTTTTTTTCAATTAAAGAGAATGTTGCTTAGACACCCTTACACTTTAATACTTTTGCAAGCATGGGTTGTTTCTCTACATCGAACTGACAATTCATTCTTCAAAGTTACACTTTATAACTTAACTTTATTTCCTTCCTATATCAGTTTAGAAGTTATCGCGAGTTAGCACACAAGTTAGAGCACTAAACTGAGAACTTGCCGCGATATTCGTTGTAAATATGTTTTGTACGTGACTCGGTATATTTAGTGGTAGATCTGCTTGAGCTTGAACAAACGTATGGATTGTGGTGAAATATTTTTGTTAAACCAGAGAGTTTTTCTGTATATATTGTTTGTTTTGTTCAATGTTTATGTGTTATGTAACCTAGGCTTTTTTGTCGAAATAGATTGTTTGTGTACTAATCGCAGTTGTTAGTTGCAATGGTCTTTATAGTTAAAATATGATGATGATTATGTATACACAAGAGATAGATCAAGGAAATATTACAAATGAAGACACAATGGGCGATCGGTTTGATGTTATATTTTGGAATATGAGTAAAGATTAGGCAGATATTGTGGAAATGCCGGCTGCAGCATACTTTTAAAGTTTATATTTAACGGTCTTATGTTCCTGCTTACCAAAATATTTGCTTAAAATCTATGAGTACATAACTTTGCAAAATCTTCAGCTTCACTCACATACCTAGTGTATTTGGTCCTCTATGGATTTTCGCCGGGGAACCATGCCTTATCGTTGTTGACGCGCCTTGGGGCACAGCTCCGAAATATGGATGTATGTATTTGAGACAGATTGCATGTTATATAGTTGATATAGTCTTATGTAAACTTTATATACTACTATGTTAACTAGAACATGCCTCTGCCTATTATATGAGGCCTTATTGAGAACAAAAGCTTAATCACTTTGTTTATACATACAAACATCAAACCTTTTTCTTATGGGGGTTGGCAGAAACTACAGATACTATAACTACACTACCTACTACGATCTTTACCTTAAATACTCCTTTTGCTTTATCTGCATACATACATCTAGTCATACAAGCACAACGGTTATGAGTTCTGCGTACCTGGCTTCTCTGAAGAATATTACCAATATGATCCGTGTATGTCCTTCTAGGGAAAACCCTCCCGGCTTTGCTTTTTAGTAATGTGAATATAATAGAACCGTACGTGAGGGATCAGCACATAAAGTGTGAAGTTTGTGGTAGTGTGCCCGACACTAAGTGGAGTAAGAACGGTGTGTTTTTTGTTCAAAAGTATTTTATCTGACAACGCTAAAATAGCGCGCCATGGTCGGTAGGAAATCGATGAGGCGTTATGAGGAAATAGTGTGTTATCTTTTTATTAGAAAAGGTGAAAAGGAAAAGAGTGGGAAGGACTGCCTATCCCTATGGGAAAAGGCATGAGTTATGAAAGTCGAAGCTGAAGGTACACATAGCAAATCAGATAGGTTTGCAGGGCACACCAATATAGATGTTAGTAAATAGAAGTAATACACCCATTGTATTACTTCTATTTATTAGTGTTTGCTTCACAATAATCCGTTGTCTACGCATACACTTGCAATTTCTTGTCACTTTAATGTTGCGGGGAATATGATGCATAAATTTAGCTAATATAACAATCGTCTCCGTGGCGCATTAGTCGAGCGTGCGGTATATAATATCTTACGCCCTGGCGCCGTAATATCGAATCCGACTGCCGACGGCTAATGTTTTTGTATGTTTTAATAAAATATTTTACAATTTTATCTTCAATTCATTGCTAAACTATTAGCAAGTCTTCTTTATACCTGAGTTGGAATAAATTAATTGTCTACCCCTAAAAATGACAAATCATAAATAAGTTAGTAGTTGTTCATCGTCATAATGCTATTGACTATCGGGCTTTCGTTACGTTTTTAGACATTATACCTTGCAAGTTTTGAGAAATGCTTTTATTTGTGAATCACTTTAATATACTTAAGAGCTGAGATAATTATTTTGCATGAGCAAAACGTTTCAATTGGCAAAATTGCGAGGCATTTAATGATATCGCCATCGGTGGGTAAGAAAATGTTTTTTTTAGAAGTTTAGATAAATTATGTTTAATATGTTTAAATAATTCACATATTATTGATTGTTGTTTTTTGTAATAATATTACATTATTGTTCACAGAGAAGAACTGTGCAATTGTGGTTCCATGTGTTATGCAGATTCGGGAAGCATTGATCCTCGCCGACCGGAACCAAAGGCAGGATTTGCATACACAGATGCCAAAGCGCGGCACCGAGATATAGTTGCCGTGCATATGGCTGAGCCCTTCCTCACTAGTTCACTACTCGTTCCAGGGCGACCAAACATGACGTGATATTACAAACTGTACGGAACCACTTGCGTGCAACAGGTGTGAAATGTTGTAGGCCAGCCAAGAAAACAAGAAAATTTTACAGATATTCATAGGCAAAACCGGGTACAATAATATAGTTATATTTAGCGATGAAAAATGCTATAAGTCAGACAAGGACGGTCGCAAAATATTGTGGCGAAACGATGGTGAGGGCTTTATAAAAAAATATATTCTTCAAAGCAGGTCTAATGCCCGCATTACTTTGGGATATTGCGGATGGATGCCATCAATGGGTCCCGGTGAATTAGTGCAGTAGGGGGTCGCAATTCCAGTCAGGTTACTTGGACGTTTTACAAAACATGATGCTGCTGATGTTGCAACTGTGCACATCGCATACCCGCAAAAACACATTTACTTCGTGCATGATAACTGCGCTCTGCATCGCGCGCGACTTGTGCAAAGAAATTTTTTCAGTGATTGAATGGCTATCAAAAAGTCGTGTACCAATCGGCTATCTATAAAAATGTCAAGGGGTGTTGAAATTTGTTTTATGTGAGTGATGTTATTGTTAGTGAGATAACAATAATTAAGGAAACCTGTATCTTAAAATCTAACTTATTCATATCACTAATAAACAAATTACCCACTTGAGTATCAAAAATAACGTTAATTTTTGTCCGACTAATCGTCGTCCAAATATTTGTCATGCACAAAACTTTATGATTTGTAATTATAATTTAAAAAAAGCTAGTTAATAAATATTGTTGAGTTCTTATTAAAAATTGTTTAATTTTTACTTCAATATATTTTTTCTCCAATAATGTTCTTATTATCAGGTAAATTACAAAATTATTTTTTTACGAAAGTCAAAGAAATGGTTTTTAATAATGCAAAAAGTTAACGCGTTGTTGAGATTCAATCCTAAGAACTTTGATTTACCAGACGATTGTTTATACACTCATGCCACGGGACCAGTTAGTTACATAGTTAAATTTATGCTTCATATATATTGTGAAGAAAAACTAATAAATAGGCGAAGTAATACACACGTTGATTTTACGCACACGAAACATCTATGTTGGTTGCTGGTTCTCTGTACCAAAGCTTGATAATTATGGCTAATCCTCCTTTTTCCAGCACCTCATACAAACAAAATTTAACCCTGCAAATAGAGTAAATATCACCAAATATTATAAACCACTAATGTCTACAACAATACACATTGAACTAAAACCACACGAACTGATCACGGGCGATACCTCTCTATAAATATTTGTAAACGCTACTTAAATATGTATTCAAATGATTTCATGGATCTACTAATACATGGTCGAAATAATTGTGCACCTTGCTGGACTGCGACCCCACTCCTGCTTACCCGCGAGGCGCCCCGCGATCACCTCATGCGCCAATAGTAAGAGTCCAAAGTCAGAGTGACGTGAAAGCGCCAAGTGCACAGATTTTTTGACCGAGTAGTAGTTAGGTCCATCCGAGAGTAGAACGACTATATAAGTTATGACATCCCTTTGTATTGTACCTGTTTAACTCGCGTAAATACTTTACAAACACTCAGCAATATCGTCTCGTTCGCTAACGACAATCTGTGATTACGAATGTTCGTCCACAGTGGAACAAAGCTTGATAATTTCAGCTGACCCTCCTTTCTTCAGCACCCCATACAAACAAAATTTAACCCTACAAATATAGCAATTATTACCACATATTACAAACCACTAAAGCCTATATTATAGGCTATATAGGCCCTATAACAATACAGATTATAACAAACTAAAACCACACGAACTGATCACGGGCGACACCTCTCTATAAATATTTATAAACGCTACATAAATATGTATGCAATCGTTAAGCGCAGACCTCGCATAATACAGTGTGTTCCCTGAAAATTAATACAGGGTAGGATCCGCTACGAGAAATAATATGATATGTGAATTTCAGATTAAATAGCCAATTTATACGGTAGTGAAAAAATTATGGGATTATGGTTTAATTTTCCGTTTTTGGGTGATGGAGGGTGAATGGGAAATGGAGGGTGAACTTTTAAAAGAATATATTAATTTGCTTTTAGAGAAAGTAAGTATCCAGCTTGACAAGACGGAATCAAAACCAATGTAATTTTCGAATGCTTAATTTAAGTTTTGTTAAACTAAATTATTAATAAATTCCTACTGGCATTTCATTTTAAAATTCAATCTTGAAGTTACTGGTAAAAATACCTGAGTAGGATCACGTACACAGCGAGGCTTAGGGGAGACGCTTCTTCAATCTCCACAGGGATTTGCTCTAGTCGGCCTTTTAAAAGGTCACTGGGCACCACACTCCCCGGTTTTTTCCCAAAAGTCCAGCACCTGCAGCCAAGTTGACAATCTACAATCGATAACGCTAGTAGAAAACGAATCAATGTATGGGCATGACACATCTGAACGTTAATTCACGTGGTCAGACCATACAAATAGAAGGCGTTAACGATTGTAGAAGGAGATTCGATACGAAACGTTTGTAACTTGGCTAGGGGGGCAGGTACCTATTGAAGGTTTCCCGTGCATAACAAAATACAAAAAAGGAATTGAGAAGGAACGTTAACCAACACTCGTTCTGCCCTCTATAGAGAGGTAGGAGAAAATACTTACCTACCTGTGACCTACATGGAGAGTATTGGAAACTGATATAAGGTATTATTATATTATGTTCAATATAATCTTGTAACCAACATTCTTTCCACAGTCAATAACCATCTTTGAAGCAATATCCCGACCCAGCCTGTGCAATAATACATCTGATTACGTAAAATTATTCGGAATATATTACACTGAGGCGGGACTTAAGCAGTTCCAATTTACATCACATTGCTACTAAGTGTTGTAGCTCTTAAAAGAAAATATCGTTTTCGGGGCTATTTTATTACTTGTGGCTAAGTTATTTATTTTATTTATTTCACACCAATAAGTAAAACATCTTACAGTATTCCAAGACGATGTTATACCACAGAATAAATAATGTTAAACACAATATTTAACATTATTTTTTATTTTACAATATGAATAAAATAATAAAAACCAAAATGTTTAATTTTTGTTCATAGTTGTATGCCTCTTTCACCTTTGTGCTCCTGACACAAATTTCGGCGGGCTAGGGAACACATCTCCCGATGGCATATTATTTACAATACGCACGGCCCTTGACAAAGGGCAAACATTAATAAATATGTCCTAACCCTTGGCTCATCTAAAAAAGTGGGTTGGCGGCGCGCACCAACATACCCGTCCGGGACATGCAGCCACTAAGTGACAACAGTTGCAAAGGTCGTTCTTCAAGGTCAAGCAATGGTTAACGAGGTCGTTACGATTTTGGGTGACTACCCATTACATTTCGAGGCTCTTATGTACGTCCCAATGTACAAAAGAGTCTCGGTATGGTCGTAAACCCCGGATATCATTTGTAGGCCTTTAAAATAAGGTTATCGTGTTATCCAGTAACGGTCTTTATATAATCCGTGGCGTTTTCATCGTTTTACAAAAGCAGCCCACTTCTTCTGTCCATGTATAAGCAAAACTTTTTTCCAAGGGTCATCATCATCATCATATCAGCCGAAAGACGTCCACTGCTGGACATAGGTTCCGTGCGTGCTGCATTCAGCGAATCTCTGCAACCTTCACCAGGTCATCGGACCACCTGGTGAGAGGCCTTGCATCACAACGTCTTCCGGTTCGCGGTCGCCTCTCCAGAACTAATCTGCCCCATCGGCCCTCCGTTCTGCGAGCAATGTGCCTTACCCACTGCCACTTAAGTTTGGCAATTTTTCGGGCTATGTCAGTAATCCTGGTTCTCTTGCGGATCTCTACATTTCTGATTCGATCACGCAAGGATTCATCGAGCATGGCCCTCTCCATTGCCCTTAGGGTGATTATAAGCTTTCTGATGAGGCCCATTGTGAGCGACCACGTCTCAGAGCCATAGGTCATAACTTGTAACACACTGGTCATAGACTTACGTCTTGAGTCACTGTCGTAAGTTCAAGGATGTCATAGGCAATTTCCCAAAAATAAATTGGATTTCCATTAAAGTTGTCGTTAGCTGATCAAAATTTGTCTGGGAGAGGCGATTTTATTTTTGATAATTTACTATGATTTTCATGTAGAAATTTGTTCTTTTCATGGGCAGAAGAAGTGAGCTGCTTTTTTAAGACGGTTGAAATGCCACAAGGTTCATAGACATATTGTATTCGATGTAAAATACTGGTAGTCAGCTTCATCAGATTAGGAAGATGAACCCAAGACTGTTGGGAAAAGGTCGAGCAGATTAATTGGTACAGATATTTTTTTTATATCGTAAACCTAGTTCAAAATGTCATTCTCAACCGCTCCCCTTTACTGTTCCTATATTTTATGTCAACAATAAGGCCCTTTTTAGATAGTAGAAGGTATGTATACTTCTTAAGATATATAACTATAACTTATTTATTCTTTATTGTACAACAAGACATTACATATTAACATATTGATAACAAAATTCATGTACAAAGGCGAGCTTAACTCCAAATGGAATTTTCTTTCAGCAAACCTTTGAGTGATAGAGATCATAATAGAGGGGACACAGGTACGTGTAGATGAGGTAGGTCGGAGACACAATAAAAGTCATATGTGGGTCGTCAATTTCTATTGTCCGTTATACATACGAAACACGTAACACGTTTAATTGATAGTTTGGAAGGAGAATAGACGAGAGATTTACAGTAACTGGATTAAATGTTCACAGCACAGTACACTGAAACACAGATATAGTTATATAGTTCTAGCACAGATCGCTTAAACAATAAGTTATCGGGAGCTCGACAGCTGTCATGCGGGAGTTGCATACCTTCTTTAAGGTATTAGACTGAAAATATTTTTAGGTCAACAACAAGGCCCTTTACTATGCCTATATTTTTAGGTCAACAACAAGGCCCTTTTTAGATACCAGGAGTTAGGTAAACTTCTTGAGTTTATAACTATACCTTTTTCAAGGTACTAGACTGAAGATATTTTTATTTCATAAATCATCCTCCAACTCTTATATCAATTTATTTGGGGTTAGTACCTACTTACTTGCCGTACGTCTTTTTCTTTTATACATAACTAACGATCCGCCCCGGCTTCGTACGAGACAAGTTATATACAAAAAAAACAGTTCTGGTTTATCGCTTTTTGTAGTAGGGAATATGAAATTCCATTGCGAGGTTAAAAAGAAGTAGGGTGAGAAGCAGACAGTGACTTTGTTTTATACATGACGCAGATAAAACAGTATGAGGGGAAGCCGTAGCGGCATTCTAAAAATTAAATCGGACAAAATGAACTCGGCGGTCTTGCGTCGATTCATTGACCTGCATGTGAAAGGTGCAGGTTAAGGGCCTTCCATCGCTTTAGTGCCGTAAAACGGTTACTTTCTAAAGCATACTCCTTAGTAACGGCTAGGTTAAGAGATTTGAAAAAATATATATTTATTATTGATTCATGTACATTATTTTTGAAACAAGGTTTTTTCGTTTTACTAATAGTTTTGCTTTAAAAAGACAATTAAAAACACGATATTTATTCGCAACTTTTGGATACTCTTCCAAAACGACTTCGATGTTTAAAAATATTTTTTCACAGAAAAAATGATGGCTGGAATTTGTTTATAAATAAATGTAAGTAGTAAATGGTATTATTATTTTATTTATTTCTCATCTTTACTAACTTACTTTAAGTACTACTAATACTACTGTTAAGGGTTTATCATAAGCATATATTTATATTGTATGTCGTTTTGTTACAATTAAACACTTTTTCTTTCTTTCTTCTTTCTTCATAACTGACATAGCATATGTAAATCAAATAATATTTTGCAAATAAACCTGTTGAAAAGGAGGTTCAATATTGATATTTTGGCAACGAGCGGGCGCACGGCCAGTACTGCGTTTAGATTGGGGCGTATATATCGCCTTAATGACGAAACAAAATATAATGTAACTTTATCCCCATTTTTTTATTATGCTAACATAGTTTATATTTCTAATAATTTTTTTTCCATGGAATATGCATTTGTCTGACAAAAAACAGTTTTGTTACCATTATTTATTATAAAAACTATCTCAATGTTGATTTTCCTCCTAGTCATGTCGTTATCGCAGTCCATCTGATCACTTTATCGTTCCCTTACAGATGAGACACACACAACACAATAATACGTAATGGTCGTAAAATATTGTTATGGGATCATAAATAGATGTTGTTGACCATTGTCTTGACATATCTATTAATAGACTGTCTTCAACCATACCTTACACAAGACTTTACGTCGTTTCAGCCAACTAAACACAAGAAATTCATAACATTTCTTTCTCAATACTTTCAAATGTCTTCCACACTATAATTCCTCGCTTCAAACGCAATGAGTTCTTAAGTAACTACCTCTCAAACGAAACGAATACTTTTTTACAGATGACGATACAGGCAAATAAGAATTGCAAAGTTATAGCAGAGAAATGGAAACATCTTCTTGAAGTCCAGTGTAGTGTGAAACTGACCAATGATTCGGCAAATTAATCTCGGATGCACTAGGAATGAAGGAACTAAGGAATCTAAGTACGGAGACACGGAAGAACGGAGAAACGAAGGAATGGAGAAACGGAGAAACGGCTGCTTCAAGATCGTTGATATCTTCGAAAGAATTTTATTTTCTTTTATTTTTAACAGTTTTACTTTCTTTCTGTTTGTTTTTGTTAGAATTGGTTTATGATGTTCGTAGGTCGTCTTTAAGGGTTTTTTGGTACCTGGTGGGTGTTTAGTTTTATATTTAATTTGTTACGTTATTAGACGATATGTGTCTACTTTTTTTAAATGCATTGTTGTTAAGTAATAATATTTTAAACTATCTTTTTTATTTATTTGCTTGAAAATGGGTTGTATAAGGGTCGTCCGCAAAAGTTCTTTCAGGCAAAGTGAAAAAAAAAAACCAACAGAAATATATCTACAATATTTTTATTATTAACACATCATTTTCCATAATTAAATCCACTAATTGATTAAAAATAACGTCAACAACCCTCACGTAGCATTTCAATATGGCCGCCAAAACGTTTTAACACAAAATACACGCAGATACAAATTACAGTAGAACGCAAAATTCACTTAATATCCCACTAGGGAGACTTGGAGGGCTAAACATAAAATAGATCTGAACTAGTGTGGTTTTAGCTAGCCTATGTTAACGATCTGTTTCGGCAATGAATTTATTATCATATTTAGGATTTAGATCCCAACGGTGGTGAGAATCCATAAATCCTCTTTTACTTGATCTTCAGTACTATCTAGGGTTTAGCTTCACAGAGATAGGTAAATACACCTTCGTATCTTCACAGAGATAGGTAAATACACCTTCGTATACAACAATACATATAATTATTCTGTGGAAAAGTCGTTTTTGTGCATGGAAAATATTTTCAAAAAAAGCCAGGTTGTTAAAAGATAACCAACAGAACCCATTTTTGGATTTTTTGTTGTTTAGTTGTGCACGCATCACGTAAAATGTACGAAACAATTAATGAAGATAAATTTTAAACTTAAATAAAAATTGTGCTTAACTTGAAGTATTACATAGTTTTTTTTTCATCGCAATCGTTTCACTCTATCAAAGAAATATGAGTTTTAAGTGTTCAAGAAGTAAAATATCACAACACACTAAAGCTCAGACAGTTGAACTCTATATTCGATAGATGGCGTTGTGCATTTGACGTCATTTTCTGGATGGTGGTTTTAAGATTCTCCGCAGAAGAGTGACCCTAGAAAAAAAATGGTTGGTAGGCTAATAGTAGCTAGTTGAGTTCATATTAAAATAATAATGTGAAATGTGCCCATGTCTGTCTGTTTGTTTCTTTTCCACGTCTTAACAGCTGAACACATCTGGATGAAACTTGACACGGCTAGTCCATGTGCTAAGTTAGGAAATAAAAACATTTTAACCCAGTATTATGTCGCCTTAAAATAATTTTGCTGCACTCTGGCAGAAACTTTGTGTAAGAACATAAACTTATGCCCTTTTGCCCATAAGGGAGGCACAAACTACAGAACGCCACCTTCTACGATTTCACACTCATTTTATAAAGGTGATAGTTTGTGAATGTGTGTTTTTTATGTTTGTTACTTTTTCACGCTCAAACGGCTGGATGGATCTGGTTGAAATTTGGCACAGAGATAGTTTATAGTCTGGAATAGCACATAGAATTTTTATCCCTATATGTTCCCTTGGGATATTTTTCGACGTTCACGCGGGCGGCACTGCCGCTGGCAGAAGCTAGTCTAACATAATTATTTTACTTGCACGCACATGTAGAAATTTCTGAACATTTTCAAGGCTTACTACTAAGTGAAACAGCTCTATTTCTCTTGTCTCTCTCTCTCTTGAACACCATTTTGTCAAGATTTAGCCTCATCCATAGTTATATTATAAATGAGTAGAGATTAACTCCGTTTAAATAAATAAATAAATAAAACAAAGTTATTGTGCCTAAAATTTAGGTACGGATTACAATTTGTATGGTCTATTAGTAATAATAATAAGATTTATAATTTCAATAACTACAAATAAAAAAGTACGCAATTAGTGAACCCTGCCACTTAAACCAGGTTTACCTGTATCTTAAGATAAATTATATATTTATAATATATATCTTACCTGTATTTGTGACCTTTTCACGGCTAAACGGTTGAATCGATTTAGATGAAATATAATTGGTATGGATATAGTTTGAGACCGTGGAAAGGACATAGAACAGTTTTTGTCTTGGTAACGTGTTCCCTAGATAAAATATTTTTCACGTGGGTGAAGCCGCGGGCAGATGCTAGTCTACTAGAAATTCTTCTAATATTTTGCACTGACCACTTCGGAAGAGTTTCCTATTTATTATAATAATGCATAAAATTTTACGATACAAAATATTTAGCCCAGCCCATACCAGTCAATCGTAAAAAATAGCCAATTTCCCATGTTCTATCATTTCCTTTTCTCTTCGGTTATTTTGCGCGGATCCTTTGTTCTGTAAACGAGTTATAAAGCCAGGTCCACACGGCGATACGTTCAGGCGACGTACAGGCAATTCGACACTGCACAGTATGTGCGTTAATTGCTCTTTCTGCATGATCCATTTTTATTATTTTTTGCAAGCGCTTCGCTGAAAGTAATTTTGACAGTATCGTAATACAATGCCACTAACTATGTTTGTGAATATTTCAATAGGTAAAGCGTGTTTCTCGAATTTTCCTTTTAATTTATAAGGTTTTTAGCGAGCGTTATTGGGTACAAAAATATTAATTTGATTATACATTAAAATCTTCGGAGGATTCTTCCCAGAACGCAAACCAATACTAGAAATATTTTATAAGCTGACTGTTTGATGTGTTCTTGAAAAAAAAAAGATATCTCATTTCAGTTTTAGCGTAAAATTAAACAAAATCTACCTAGATACCTAATTAACTTTTAAGATACTGAATACCTGTAAATTTAGCAAGTTTATCAGAACCTGAATATAACTTTTAAAACCCCTTATTATCCCAAGACTTTTGTTTTTCTTTACACAATATCAGTAAGATGAGATGCAACTATACAGTTGCCTTACCATCTCTCCATCTGAACAAAACCCTCAGTTATTAAGGCCACTGAATAAATGAATAAAATTTCACGTGTATACGAGCCGGTATTATGTGCCATGATGGGGCACAATTCAATCGCGTTATGACTGACTCATGGAAAGGGTAGCGATATCAAATTAGGACGTGTTCCGATTTTGGGTGGAATTAGTCTCTGACGGGGTCTGCTGGATACAAGAAGCACGGGACCGGTTGATGTGGTGATGCTTGGAGAAGGTTTGTGTCTAGCAAGTAGCAGTGGATGTCTTTTGGCTGAATTGATGATGATAATGATGGGTTTTGAATGAGTGGAGTAGTGTGATCGAAGGTTTATATAGTTGTACAGTTTTTTTGCGTTGATATCTATCTGTACCTGAAAAACTATTCTTTGGCTCTATAATGATTTTTTACAATATTTTACAAGCGTTGTAATCCGGTTCTGTAATGACTATTTACTAGCACATTCTAAACAATCGCGGTTCTTAACAAAAACTATGGCATACAGTCAACTCTGTCAAGAGATATACGAATTATTAGCTGCTCTTACTTTTGATCAGGAACTACTTGATATATTGTATGCAGTTCTTTAATAAATAGCAAACATGAGGTTTGACTGCCAATTTACAAATCAAAGACTTTTCAAGGTCTTCGAAACCAAATTATCTCAATTTGAATCCTAATTTCACTAACTGAATTCATATTTTACTAGACAGAACTATTCAGCTTGTATCTCCTTCATTCATTCATAAGATTTATTACCAAATCAGTATGAATATATTATTCCCGTATGCGCCATTACATACGAAAACATTGTTATATGAAACAGTCTGTTGTTTTATTTTTAAACGTACTTATGTAACAGAACAGTATTGAACAGTGAATCTGTTAGTGAACAAAACAAATGGTTTTGACATCGACAAGTTATTATAATAGACAGTAATAAGTATAGTAGTTATTTGTTAGTTTGTTTTGCAATCAATATATACCCAAGTAACCGCTGGAACAGGCTTTGCCTTGCCATGGTTCTGGAGATTATCGTTCACATAGACTCACTTTTTTCAGTTTTTCTGGTATGCGTCATTCATACCTGGCGCAAATGAATACTTTTTCTATCTTGCAGTACTTATAAGCTAGTAATGACTAGCTACTGCCATCGGCTTCACCCGCGTGAAATCGAGAGAACATATTCCCGGGATAAAAGTTTCCTACTACTTTTTTTTTTTTTTTTGCTCTTGCTTCTTTTTTTTTTGTTCTTTCTTGCTTGGCGCAAATAAAACAATTTTTCTTTCTTTCTTTTTATGTGCTATTCCAGACTATAATCTATCTCTGTGCCAAATTTCATTCTGATCCGTCTAGCCATTTGAGCGTGAAGAAGCAACAAACACACTCACAAACTTTTGCCTCAATAATATTTGTGTGATTCCATAGGTCCAGCTGCACCTACAGAATTTACTCAAATCCATAATCCTTTTTTAAAACAAGCCTTTATTGTATCATAGTTTTTATTTCACAAATTTCGTTGATATCAATACCTGGTACACGTAACAAAGCCAAAATAAATGCAATTGACTGTATCATTAAAACATTGTCGGGTTTGGATTTAGAATAGGCCGGTCACTCGCCAATTTTAACTTTTTCTTTTGAACCAGCTGTAGATCTTCCTGCTCTTAACCAATTAAATTATCTACTTCATCCTATTTGCTGTCACCTCAATAGTGCTTTAGAAAAAAGACATATAATCATTCACACAATTCAATGATTATTTATTTTAGTGTTCAAACAATTTGTAACAATTAATGATGATGAAAAGGCCACGTCGTAGCACGACGCGACGTCGTATCATTTTTATGTGTAGGAGCCCTTAGGCTCTGCGATTCATTGCGCAAGAAACAGTTTGCCATCCAGTATAATGCATACAGTAACCGAGATAGGACGATGCGACAAACGTAACCGAGAGAAAGAGGCAGTTCTACAATGCTTTCTCTACTTCAACATTGACACCAAAATAACAACTGCGCAGGGTCTTGCAGCCAACTTTAGAGATACAAAGATACGTTGTGACAACTGTACTAACAGCAAAGATACCATACAAAATCTACTACAGAAAAAAGAAGTCTTAAAAAGCCGTACAGACATTTTCATAACCTTTTTACTTGCAAAAGGTAATAAAAAGACAAAATAAAAGCACTCTACTTCACAAAAATCACGCCCTTCAACGTTGTCTATAATTAAACAGTTTTCAAGTAGAAACGAAAAGCCCGTTAATATAAAAGTAGGAACATAAATAAGGCTTAGTTTCCACCGTCGACTAGTGCCTCGAGAACGGTGACAAGGCAAAGCCCGTTTAATACCACACCCTTCGTAGTTAAAAGCTCCTTTCGATACGAAGATGTAGTTCAAAGTGTTTTAAAAGATAATATTATGTATTTTATGCTAGGGTTGTTTTAATTTCGTAAAAAGGTTAGATGTGGGTTTAATAGAAAGTGTAGTAGGCTTTTATGTAGACGGTTTCTCGCGAATTCATGTCGTTTAAAGACCAGTAAAGAAGCCTTCATGTTATTTTTTGATATCTTATTATTTAGATATAAAAATACTTTTTCCATTATCATTTTATCTAGAACTAGCTGTTCCCCGCGGCTTCGCTCCCGTGGACCACCCCACAGGACCCGTTTTCGAGATTAAAAAATACCCTATGTCACTCAGGAATGATGTTTCTACTTGTGAAATATTTTTTTAAATCGGCCCATTAGTTTCGGAGCCTATTAGATACAAAGAAACAAACAAACAAAAAATCTTTCTTCTTTATAATATCGGTATAGATTTTTTTTATCAATAGTCTCGCGCTTGACCACTATCTCACCTGATGTTAAGCGATGATGTGGTCGACGGTAAAGCACGCTTGCCTAGAAGTAACCTATTCACTCTTGACTTAAAGACCCCTATTATGTTGTTAAAGTAGATGTCTGCCAGTTACTTTCTAACAAGTTCTGTAGGGTCTAATGAGTGACTTGATCGGCTCATCTCCGATTTATACAAGTTTTAACAAAACTATAGTTTTAAATAATTGCGAAAAGCTTTGAAACTCAAGGGTTATTTTCATCTAACAATTCACTAACATGAACACTGCAAAACATAACATTGAATTAGAAATACCTGAACAAACCATAATCAAATCACGGGTTAACCGAACAAAATTACATGAACACACATATCTACGGACATGTTAACATTACAAATACATAGCTGGTCGTCACAGCACATATTTCACAAACACAGAATACTACCAATAATGCGCTATTTGCGGTTGGCTGGCCACAGCAAATCCCTTGCGAGGCGCAAATTTATACGTCATCAAAGCCTCTACGTACTGTGAGCTAGGCGAGGCACGCTCGTATGCTCCTGGCTTTATATTTGCGAACTGAAATATTTGGGATTATGTTGCCCATTTTCTTTTTTTGCTCAACAGTTTTTTGGTACAGTAGAAATTGTAGATCTAAATTGACTTACAATTACCTAAACTTCGATCCCCGGTTTGGGAAAAGGGTAATTTGGGTTTGCCATCTGTAATTTACGTTGCGTTTATTTTTTTACTTTTGTCCTGTACACATTTTGTGGTATGCAATATATAATTTATTAATTAATAAAAAAAATCTCAGTAGTAGTTCGAAGTTGTACCCGATGATGAGAATAGATTCGCCCCCTAATAGATGGGCCCCTATAAATATAACTCGTGAAATGTGTGTGTACACTATTTGTACCTCTGCCTAACTTATAGGGGAGTCTATAACCTAAGCTAAATAGTTTTAATTTGACGCAAACAATAGTATCGTCTACTTGCTAATGTTCTCGGCTAAACATAGTCCTACTAACAAACCGTTACAAAGACCGCCTATTAAAATTATTCTCTCATAAAACAACATTTACGGCACCCACGAGCCTAGCCGTAACCGGACCGGCACCGTTACCACCTCGCAATGGGGCACGCCGCATCATCACATTCATCACTACTCACCGTAGGGTGCTTTTCCACGTGAGATGTACGAGGTAGCTAGGTGGTCTTCTTTCTAGCTCAATCCAATTCAGGCGGAGTCGGCTCTTTTGGATGGGTTACATCAATAGGAGATACGTTTTTTTTAAAATATATAATGGGTTTGCTCTTGACTCTAGTCTAGGTCAGACGTGACAGAGACAAAGTCGACGACGGAGTGAGTTTACCCAGAAGAAGCCTGTTAACTCTAACTTTGAAGAGATTCGGGTTGTATGCGTTCGGAAACACAGACGCGGGCAGTGAGTTCCACTCTTTTGCTGTGCGCATTACGTCATGCTAGCAGTATGCGAAGTAGCTAGGCGATGCCTGAAGCCTGGTTTAGTGAAGCTCTGGCTATAAAAGGATAGCGGAGCTGAGTATTTTTAAACATAAAAGGGAGAGATGTGTGCTGGCGGTTTGAGTTAAAAATGTGTGCAAAACTTTGTCAGGACCTAGAGCTACGTGTCCTCGTACCACTCTGCTACACACTCTTTCACAGCTTCGCTTCGATACTCGCACCGCCTAGCTAGCCTCGCACGTCGCTTCAGAAAATTCACCCTTAATAAAGCAACAAAAACAAATATAACACATCACACATTTGCATAATACCATCTATCAACCGACATTGACCGCTTACCCGAATCGGGAACGGCAATAAATACCACGAAAGGTTCCGTGCATCACAATATACGACCGTTTTAGATCGATGGCCAAACGCAAGGGATTTTTCATTTTCGTACCGATGACTGACGCGAAAAAAGGTTTGACAACTTTTTTTGTCGACGGTGTTCGGTTGGTCAATATTTTTTTGAGACTCGAAAAGGGGGATATGAAAAATTGTTTTGGATTTTTCTTTGTGAATGTACATACACTGGAACAGTTTTCTCACGTTGCTGATAGAACTTTGACCTTGAGGTGGACCAAATAGTAATAAATTTCATCAGTATCTCTTTTACTGGCTTTGTAACCACTAACTAGCACAAAACTTACGTGGTGACAATCAAACACTTGAACAATTTCAAAACTCAGTTTCAAACCGTGCTTGATCCAGATTTGCTTAATCTAACTTGCCTGGTTGCTTGCTTACTTGTTTGCCTGTCTGTCTCGTTTCAGCAGCTCCGGGTTTGAACTTGTGGCCGGTTGATGACAACAGCCTCGCCCGCTTTTACGTGATACTTAAAAATAACTGCCGAATTGTGTGTGTACTTTGCTTATCCCTTTGGATGAATACAGGCGTATATCACGCCGTTAATTGTAATCTTAATCTAACTTATACCTGGACATCTCAGGTTAGAAATTATCATTTCTTACCTTGCAAATAAAATCAACGTTCATACATTAGGCGTTTTGAAGCGCGCGCTTTAGTAACGCGCGTTTTAAAAACCATGTGATCCGATATATCCATCCACATACAAACGCGCGCTTCTAGAGAAGCGCGCATTAGACGCGCGTTGTAAGATTTTAGTTAGAGCAGTGGTGGCCCAGTGGTAACGGCCTTGACTTAGGTGTCGTAGGTCATGAGTTCGAACCCAGGCAGGCGCTTACTTTTGTGTAAATTATTTCATCACCACTGCTCTTTAAACGGTGAAGGAAAACATTGTGAGTAAACCGGCATGTCCTAGAACCAAAAATTTGAAGACATGTGAGATTCACCAACCCGCACTGGGCCCGCGTGGTGAATTAAATCCCATAACCTCTCTCATAGAGAGGATGCCTGTGTCCCAGCTGTGAGAACATTATAAGGCTGATGATGAGTTAGATCGCTCGTTGCGCGGGTGTCACCCGCGCGCTTCTAGATACATGGGCCTTTTCTGTTGTACATTCGATCGCGCGCTTTCGTTAGAGGCCGTCGATAATGGAGATCGAGCATTTTGATACGGTTTTCTTTATCGATGCTACCTAAAAATGACCAGCTATTTGGGATGCGGATAGGCCCGATTATAAAAATAAAGTATTAAAAAAACGTTGTCGTAGTCTATGACGTCTATTTTTTTATTGAGACAGAAGTATACTCGCCCTACTAACGCTCGTGAAATGCCATCCCGACCGAGTTGTGCGTTGTGTATATGCTACCAACGTGCGTTAAACGCTACAGCGATCGCTAAGTGTGTACTAGCTCTTAACCAAACGCAACAGCAACATCAAGAAACTGGCAGCCAACCTTTTGATTACAAAAACCACATTAATCCAATTCTCACGACATTGACAAGGGCAGAAACTTCCACATCTCTCACTCCTTCAAATAAACTTCGAAACAGGCACAAATTACCACTTCGCTCCCAGTTTTGCCAGTTCCCATGGCCATAAATTAATGACAAAGTAAACCATATTATCGGGTCAAGGAGGCCGTAAAAATGTGACCGTTTTGGCTCCACACGACCAAAGTGTTTGCCAACAACGTGAGGGTATAGTCATCAATCCCTGTTAGGTCACTGGCCTGTTTTATTTAATAAGTGGAACGAAATTTAGCTTTGTATTTTGTATGGCCAGGTCTTGGGGGTTGGCCAAATGTTGGCGCAGAATTTTTTTGTTTGTTTTTCTAGTCGGGTGAAATGCATTGGCGAAAATAGCTTCGATGGAAAGTGCATTGATATTTTTGGGAATTGTGCTGTGGATTTGTTTTTTTTTCTTATACTGACCCGAATCTCTTCAAAGTTAGAGTGAACAGGCTTCTTCTGGGTAAGCTCACTCTATCGTCGACTCTGTCTCTGTCATTGACCTAGACTAGAGTCAAGAGCAAACCCATCAAAAGTAAAAAAAAAAAAAAAAAAAACTGAAATGTACCATTACTATTACTTTGAATTGAAACATGGAAGACCAACCATCAAACCTTTTAAATTGAATAATATATTTTTAGAGAATAGAATAGAATTTCTCTTTATTCGAGTCTTTATACGATACCTACTATATTGTGACTGAGGTTCATTCTCATCTAAACTCCATTTGAAATAACATTAGACATGTTTCCAAATCTTTTTACAGACCGTTCTACCGATTTTGAGTTCTATCCCGTAAACATAAGGATGACATAAAAAGCATAACCCTGTTACCAAAACCAACTTACTACAGCTGCCATTTGTCGTATCACCAACGCAATAGAAGTCAAAATTGGTTGAACGGGCTGTAAAATGGGCTAATTTAAACGTCTAATGTTATCACAAATGGAGTATATTATATAATATTTTTTTAATTTAAACGCGAGCCGCGTTTAATCACTTTTGTGCCCAATGGTACACGATGATATGGTTCACTATTTAGCTTGCTTACTAGAAGTAAGTAAATTATTATATTAATAATTAAATTATAATTCTTTATTCTTTGTTGATGTAAATGCCCCAAGGTATGAGGAAATACTGATTCAGCTGCTTATCTTTCATGCAATTCGCAAACTTTGATTACTTTTCAAAATTTGATGAAATGAAATATTTCAAAAAGTCCCTAAACAAACATATTCTTAAGCTTTTCCTGCCCTATATCACTCTGGAGATTATTATTGTACACTACAAATTTGCATACGGCTCTAAAAATGGGGGAAAACATAAAATTTATCAACTTGCTGCCCCAGCGAGTCGTAAATGTAGATTGAGGGGAGAGTGTAACTGAGCTTATATTGTTTGTATGTCATCATATTTTCTGTCTTACATGCTAGAAAGGGGTGTTTTTATCTGTGATTTTCAAGGCTATGAGAAGAGATATCGTTTGCAAGGCCATGGTGTGAAGTTATGTACTCTGCTAAGTAGCTATAATTCATGTTGATGGGCTAAACATGCGTGTTCGTTTCTGTTTTGATGCAATTCATATTCTCTTTTTTTTGTTTTTTCAATAGCCTCGCGCTTGACCACTATCTCACCTGATGGTAAGCGATGATGTGGTCGACGGTGAAGCACGCTTGCCTAGAAGTAACCTATTCACTCTTGACTTAAAGAATCCTAGATTGTAGCTATCGGGCAACACAGACTTCGGCAGGGAATTCCACTCCTTAGCTGTACGCATAATAAAAGTGTCCCAAAACGTTTTGTGCGTATGGGTGGGATGTCCACCATGTACCGATGACGCATCGCTTTGCGTCTTGTTGTCCGATGATGGAACGGGCTGGGCGGAATTAAATCATGCAATTCCATCGCAAACTCCCCGAAACATAACCGATAAAATCAACCCTAAAAACTCTGCGCCCATTGCGCAACTGATTAACAAAATGATCTATAGAGAAAATATGGTAATGTTTAACAAATACTTAGCAGTTCATAGATGTTTATGGGAGTTTATGGTTACAGAAGAAGAGCTCATGCCGAGATAAAAATATTGATTGAGAGAGGTACAACCTCATTGTGCTAGATGTACAGTAGGCCATACGTCAGTGGTAACAAAACAAGTATAAGTTGGCCTTGCAGTATCATGAAACTCAATACTACGCTGGGCCAGCTCAAGGTCAAAGTGTTACCTCCGACTGTATAGTCAAGCACATCCCCATGGAAACAGTTTGACTTTGACAACGGTTTTCTTCAGAAGTCTACCTCTTTGTAAGTAAGGTGCTACTATTGAAGTTCTGAATATTCAGTTATCAACACCCGTGGGAAATGTTTATATCCCTCCTACCAAGCACAAACTTCTTCTGAAGATTAGATAAGCGGATCGTTCGGTAGTTAGCTCATGTATCGTATTGTTATCAATACATTCTATGCGAAAGTTCTAGAAGCGCTACGTAGGCGTATTCGAGACTAAACAGTAGGTAGCAAGAGTTTGTACGCAGCTGTGGTATCAATAACACACACAGGGTAGGAAAGTTGAGAGAGGATAGTTTCAAGTAACTAAACATGTTTATGGGTTCTTTACGTAAGATGAGATAGAATTAGCGGATAATAATTCTAAGTATTATTTTGAGGAGCTCGTGGCTAAATAATAACAGCCGTACGGATCGATCTTCAAGCAACGCTTGGCGAGGTCGGTCTGTGGATGGGTGACCATTATCAACATACCCAGTTTCCTCCGTGCCTCGGCAAGCACGTTAAGCCGTTGGTCCCGGCTGTCATTTGAAGATCTTTGACAGTCGTTACGGATAGTCAGAAGCTTGAGATCTGACACCAGTCTTGCCAAAAGGGTACCGTGTTATCCAGTTACTGGGTTGTGGAGGTCAGATAGGCAGTCGCTCCACGTAAAACACTTAGTGCTCAGCTGAATCCGGTAAGACTGGAAGCCGACCCCAATATAGTTGGGAAAAGGCTAGGCAAGAGAGAATTCTAAGTATTACTTTGTGCTAGTGGAAAAATACTGCTGTCTTTCTTTTTTTGAGGTTAGGGCCCAGTAGGTGACCATGTTTGTAGCGTAAATCAATACTTGTTGTAAGAAAATCACCTTTGTTAGCCTGTCCTCACTCATCAAAGGCCTCTATTAAGATCTTAAAATCTAATTCTTCATTGCACACAAAAAAAAAATACAAATACAATTGAGTGATCATAAAGTTTTTGTACAAAGGCGAGCTTAACTCTAAGAAGAGTTTTCTACCAGCAAAACTTAGAGTGATAGAGAGAAAAGAAATAATTAATAATAATTAATAATTGATTTATCGCGAATTTCATACTCCCTTATTAATTCTAGTTTACCATTTCGTTATCACACGGTACTAGATACTCAGTAAGTGTACATAAATACTAGTCTACATAAAATACACTACATAAATGACCCAGGAGCAGTGGTGGCCCAGTGGTAACGGCCCTGACTTACGTCTCGTAGGTCGTGAGTTGGAACCCAGGCGTGCTTTACTTTGTGTAAATTATTTCATCACCACTGCTCTTAAAACGGTGAAGGAAAACATCGTGAGGCAACCGGAATGCCCTAAAACCAAAAAATTGAAGACATGTGATATCCACCAACCCCCACTGGGCACTCGTGGTGGATTAAACCTCTCTCACAGAGAGGATGCCTGTGTCCCAACAGTGGGAACATAACAAGGCTGATGATGAAATGAGCATATAACATGATGTTAAGTATCCTATTGAAAACTGTAGGTACCGTAAAATCCCATCCCAGTTAAACAAGACAAATTACATCACTTCCAAAAATCTGAATTTACTGTAATTGCCTACCCATTCTGGGAATACAGACGTATTTATAAGCAACTAGCTTTTGTCAGCGGCTTCGCCCGCGACTTCGCTCACGTGAAAAGTGTATTCTTATCCCAAGGTAACATTATACCGGGATGAAAAGTAGCCTATGTGCTATTCCAGACTAAAATCTGTTTCTGTGCCAAATTTCATTCAGATCCGTTCAGCCATTCTGGAGTGATGGAGTAACAAACAGACATATATCCTTCGAAATTTCCGCATTTATAATATTATAGATTACTAGCTTCTGCCAGCGGCTTCGCCCGCGTGAAAAGTGCTTTCTTATCCCAAGGGAACATTATACTGGGATGAAAAGTAGCCTATGTGCTATTTCAGACTATTATCTATCTTCGTGTCAAATTTCATCCAAATCTGTCGAGCCGTTTGAGCGTGAAGACGTAACTAACATAAAAACACACACACACACACTCACAAACTTTCGCAATTATAATATTATATTGTGATTAGTAAGAAGTAAGATTTCATTAATAATTCAGTACCCACATGCAGCTGAATTAAACCGACTTAATATCTGACATATTATCCCTTAATAAAACTAAACTAAACAACACTAGCCAACTTCATTCCCACCCAATAACAACGACCAATCAATTGGCAATCAATCACCAACCTAACATATCACCCATAACGCAGCCATCCCGTTCCCTGGCTCATTGACGTCCAACTTTTGGACCAACGCCCACACAGCTCCATACATCGCGACGTACAATAGTCTGCCAGCTCGATGTATAGCCATAAAGCTAATGGGGGATAAAGCAGTACGTTTTCTATTTTGTTCTTACATAAGATATATTGAAACATTCGTTACTGTTTCAAGCCAAAATACCTTTAAATTTTAATGGCGGAGGTCGGAGTTCGATGGTTATTTATTTAGGAAGTTCGGGGGATTTTGTTTTGGATTGTGGTTTTAATATGTGATAGAGAGAATAGTAGGGGTTTCTGATATTTGGGAAACAATGTTGTTAATTTACTATTGGATAAAAACTTTTTTACAAAAAATACTACCGACTTCCAAATAAGAAAACTACAAAGTGAAAAATAACTTTATTTTTGAAAGTCGGTGTCTTTCGTAGGTATATCATTTTTTTGCGCTATGGACACCGACTTCCCTTTGTAGTTTTCTTATTTCGAAGTCGGTATTATTTTTTTTTGTACAAAAGTTTTTATTTTTCACTTTTTAGTAGTACCTACCTAATAGGCATGTTTAGTAGTTACCTTAACGCCAGAATAGATAACCCGAATATCAAGAAAATTTAACATAAGCGGTGAAATAAGAGATCTGCGTACCCCTTAAGAGCGTACTGGCGTGATGTTATGTTGTAAAATGGTATAATCAATAAACAGACATGCATTGCAGCAATCCCGAGAGATTTGCTGTTATTTATTGAAGTGTTCTGTCGTGTATCTTACGAGTTCTTTATCAGACTTTCACCAAATTAAAATGGGACCAATTTCGAAACATACTCTTTCAAACAAAAAAATAATTTAAAAAATCGGTCCACAATTGACGGAGATATCGATGAAAAAAAAAAAATTGCTAAGTCGAACATATAACCTCGTCCTTTTTGGTAAGTCGGTTAATAAATGAAGGCTTCCTTGTTTGATACGTGCTTTACTTTGATTTCAGCACGAATTCAATAGTTACAATTGAGGTGATCAATCGGCATGATACGTGTCCAAAAATAGGCCAGAATCACGAAATGTTTTGTAATTATCGTAAACACTCCAAAAGAATTACAAACTAAACTCAAAAATATTTCCAATCTATCATAATCAATAACGAAGCGTTGATCCAAAAACACGGCGGATATAATTTCCAGTTTCTTATCCGACCCAAATTAACCCTACCCGACTTTAATGCCGATCCAGTCAATCACATTCCTTCACCCAAATCAAACTTAAAACCTATCACACGTATCAAACGAACACCCAAACTCAAAGAACTTATACCCAAAAGCTGATTATAACTATTATTCCAACCTTTTTCGTCGAAAAAACCTTTTGGAACCTAAAAATTTTCTGTCGATAGGCCGTATCGGAGCTCACATCCGATGGGAGTAACAATTCCGAAGTCGATTTAACTTCGGGTCTTTTGCGAGCAATCCAAGGCACTCGCGGCCTCCGGGCGTAAATTTACTTCGCATATCTTCAAAACAAAATGCTCAAGGTTTGGACCCCGATTGCGAAATCTGTGAGCAACTGTGCCCAGAACTTCCTATTATTTTGAATTAAGTGAATTCGTTGGCTGCTTCGCTGCTTTTTTTCGCTCCCCAATCTTATTGCGTAATTCTGTTTTTACGGTGAACTTGTTTTCTGTTGAAAGTTTCCTGAGCATTGTGTATTGACTAACAAAGCGGTGAGTTAACCCAATTTTGGAGTTCTAATAAATCAACGCTGAAGCGACCTTCAATATCGAGAAAACAAAAGCGGTTGAAACATTGAATCAATTAACGAGGAAAGGAAAACAAAGACAATGAGAATATTATAAACTGTTAGTAATTTGTATCACACTCGTTAATAACATGATACATAAGGATCACCCAACTTATTTTATTTGAATCGATTAGAAGACATCCTACAAATAAAATAATCGCTTTTTCCATTATAGCTACACCATTCCTCAAAATACGTCTAGTCACTTCATATTTATCTAAGCTATCTTTGAGGCTAACAATATAAGCAAAACATGATCAACTGTTCTATAATAATATTATCCACAGTGGACAATAATTACTGCTCACTAGTGCTCACCCATCTGGAAACTGACCTTGCGGTAAGCCGCTTCACCGCGCCAATCAAACAAATTTAATGCATTCCCGTTATAATATATTCAGTGCTAATAGACTAGTTAAGGTATCCCACACATGATTGCTTCTACAGTAATCAATGGTTTGATTGTAACGACTATTGTGTCTAATCTTATTATGCTAATCACGTCAATTGTCTGGAGTACTTCGAATTAGGTGGGTTTAATAAGTTTGGCATAAGTACCATAACATTAGCTTGGGACAAAATATCAATCATCTGTATCATCATCTTCCTGCCCTAGTTCCATGTTACTTGGGAACACACTTTTGTTCCCACGGAATCAATTTCCGTATCTGATAGTTTCTGCGAATATATAAATTAGCTCCTTAGGCAGACAACATTTTTCACATAGGAACTGTTAAGGCTTTCCTAAAATAAGAATAACAACACCATTCTAAGAGTAGAGAAGAGAATCCAAGAATAGATTGTTCTCAACCAAAATAATAAAAACACCACCTACATTTAGGCCACCTCCGTTCATAATAACATCACCAAAAACACTTGGGAGCCGGCGAAACTCAGTTAAGTTCCACCGCTTATATTTGACATCAATCAAGCGACATAATTTCGTCCGGAGCGACCGCATAAAAAATTCAAAAACACAAAGTGACAGGCAGATAAGAACAGAGATAGATCCAACTAAGATATAGAAAGAAACAAAGATATAGCAGGCAATTTCCTTAGTAAACAGGCTAATATTAAAACAGAAACAGAAGAATCTTTATACAAAGATTCGTGAGACGTTGAATAATACAGGACGGGCGGGTCCATCTATAATGGAATTACACTAGGGACGGCAGTGTTTGCCCGGCAGGATAAATGGCAGAAAAATATTTGCTGTAGCCATAGTATATACTCTGGATTTTATGTGATGTCCTGTTGATTAGGATGGGAGCTGTTATTTATGTTTGTGGGCTGATTAATGGAAAGGATTCGGAGGCTGTAGGTGTCGGACGTAAGTCGATAATGTGATTATAGAATATGCGAAAGAGGAAAAAAAGAGTTGCGATTTACAGATACGTCAATTTAGTTGGTTAAGAATAAAGGGGATATATATTTTAACCGATCAGGTTTTTAGTTCTATTCGATTCAATTTCTTGTTCCGATCGATGCGGTGATACTTGGAAGTGACCTATGTCCCATTTCAGTCGAAAGACTTCCACGTCTTTCGACTGAAATGGTAATGATGATGATGATTTGTAGTTCTTCTTCTTTCTTTTCGTGTGAGGATGTGGCCACTGTGGTCTCTGGTGTCATAGTTAATTAAGCCGCCTTTGTAGTTTAGTAATATACTAACTGTGCAATAATATAATTGTTGCCTCTCTAAATTGTTAATCCCGAAAGTAATTGGAAGTAATAAAATAAGGCTTTACATAGCAGTAGTAATTGAAACTGAAGATACTGTAACTAACAGTTTTAATATAAATTTATTAGAATAAAAAAAATAACCAAGTATATCATACTTTATTTTTTTTTCGTCAATTATGTGTTTGATGACACAATAAAGGCCCATCAAGATACTCCATTCCATTCACAACACGATTCCCAGGCATTATTATTTAGGTTCGTCGGCATCTAGGCAAAATATTCCGACAACGTCCTGTATTGCTTTTCTTGCTTCCTTGTCTCGTTATTCCTGTCCTGGCTCTTTGGTAGCAACTGTTCGAATCCTCGAAAGCCTACATTTATTATTAGCGACTGTAATTCTGCCTCTGACGTCGGGTTCAGTTGTTTTTCAATGTCTGCTTGCGTGTGGGTCGCAGTAAACATGAGTAGCTCCTAACTTATTTACAGATGCCAACTAGTACGTTTCTGATTGATATATCTCAGGGTCTAAGGGTTTCGGAGATGTCGCCTTGCATTTTGTGAAAAGGTTGACTAAAAACTTGGACCTGAGAATAAATGTAATATAGTTTTGTGTCACTTTGACAAGAGCTTGTATGTTTATCATTAAGTAAAGAAACATTGGGTTATGAACAGGAGGATGTTGATCAAGGTATGTTTTCTAAATAAATATTATCTCGTGTAGGTATATTAGTTGTTGCCTCCAACGCTCTGGTCAGTTTCTCTCACAGAGAGTAAACCTGTGTGTGTCTTATCAGTAAGAAGATTTTTGAAACTGTGAGTCCGTGACGTTATTCTAATAGAACGTTCCTCAGTACCTAATCACACAAAACCACTTAATCCTAACTAAACCATTAACTAATCCCACTGAAATCTCACCAAGACTAAACTTCCTCAAAAATTCAAAGCCAAATTAAGCGTGTAACTCTCACAAACTCTCACTCGCTATAATAACACGTCTGGCTTAATCCGGAAAAGCCTTTGCCTCATCTAGACGAAACCAGCATTACTCACAGTCAGCCTTTCATATCTCATGCGTGACAAGTCGGGACATGTGGAGATTTCCCTGAGGACACCACAAGGTCATTTATGGGAAGTTTTGGATAAGATTATGATCAGGTGGCTTTTGTTATGTTGGGACGGATCGTGGTGAATATTTTTAGGTGAAGTTTCGTCTTGTTACGTTGGAAAGAGTATTTTAGACGAATCTTGAGATAGAGACTGAAAAATTCAAGGACTAAAATTATATGGTCATTTTTGTCGTGTATTTATTTATGACCGCAAAAATAAGATCATTTCTGAGAAGTCTAAGATTTTCGAAATACTGAAACTACTCTACACCGAACAGTGATAAATAAGATAGTTTTACAGTTTTGTTCCAAATATTATGTCTAACTGTGATCAAAACCATCAACCTAGTTATAAAACAAAGTGAAACAAACCACAACATACTGAATTCCAAAACAATGAAAGTCTGCATCCAACAACTCCTTTACCAAAGGAATTCATCCATAAACATAAACACGAGCAAACAGCAAATTCTTAACCAACCGATCACCAATCACCAAACACCCAACGTCCAGCACCAAGACCAATTGTTTGCTGTACATGTACAAACGAGGTGTTTGCCAACCAATGTTTGTACTACGTGCACACGTTTTATATTCTAGTCGCAACTGTTACACGAACGCGATACTTAAGCTATCTTAGTCTTGGACACGCTTTGTTTCAACTTGTGATCATCTTGAATTGTTGCAGAGATTTTTAAATGTGGAATATGGATTTGAAATTGTTGCTGGCTGTTGCGGCTTGCCTTTTTTTAACTTTTATTGGCATTCTTTCTATATTTTTGGTTTTAACGGTTACTTTTTGAATACAAGTCTATTGCTTGTTTATTGAGTTTTTGATAATACATTGTAAAAGGTTAAACGACTTACCTACGGATCCGTTTCACAGATAATCACCACAGATTTTAGATAGTTAAACGCGTTGGTGAACACCAGACGAGACTTAAATGGATTTATAAAAAAAACCCATTTTAGTTTTAGCATTTTTTTGATGTTGTCTAGTGTTAGCGAAAATAGGTATTATTCTAACAACGACCTTATAAAAGAGCACATTATGATCCATTTGCTTTAATATTTACTGGAATAACATCTGAATTTGACACCTTCTTTCTAGACTAAAATAAAAGTATTTGCGAAGCCCTATTTGGAATAAAACTTTAAGTTTTGTTTTTCCAAGGATCGTATTGATTATCGAGGGCCCTTGTACTCACAAAGAGATCAGAAAATAATAAAGAAATAGTAAAGCTTAAATAAATAGAAAATCTGTTTCTAAAAATTTTGGAATTAAGAACTTTTCGTCGTATATAGGACTACGCAGAAGTGAGCTTATAATTTGCTGACTTCAATCATAAAAGAAAGGCAAAACCGTTTTAAATTGGAAAACCGAGCTTATTTTCGAGCTTACATCTTTTCGAGTAATCATCATCATCATATCAGCCGAAAGACGTCCACTGCTGGACAACAGCCTCCCCCAAGCATGGCCACATTGACCGGTCCCGTGCGTCCCGCATCCAGCTGATTCCCGCAACCTTCACCTGGTCATCGGTCCACCTGGTGGGAGGCCTTCCAACGCAACGTCTTTCGGTTCGCGGTCGCCACTCCAGAACTTTTTTGCCCCATCGGCCATCCGTTCTGCGAGCAATGTGCACTGCCCACTGCCACTTAAATTTGGCAATTCTTCGGGTTACGTCGGTAACCCTGGTTCTCTTGCAGATCTCTACATTTCTGATTCGATTACGCAAGGAAACTCCGAGCATAACCCTCTCCATTGCCCTTTGGGTGAATGTAAGCTTTCTGATGAAGCCCATTGTGAGCGACCACGTCTCAGAGCCATATGTCATCACTGGCAACACACACTGGTCATAGACTTTTGTCTTAACGCGGAGTGACCGTGAGAAAATCTCTAGATTGTTTAAACCACATATTGACGTCTGGGAGGAACTTTTATCCGAATGGCAATGTAGTTGGGATAATTCCATCACGGGCCGACACTTCCACCAATTCTTTCCATCCGTTCGCGTACGGCTGGCCAGGACGTGGCTGGAGGTGGATCAGTGTGTTGCCCAATTTTTCACAGGGCATGGTAACTTTAAAAGTAAATTATTTTCTTTCAAGCTTGTTGCCTCGCTTTTATGTCAATGTTTCTACATCTGACTGCGAATATGTACAATCTGCACATCATATCTTATGGGTTGCGTTCATTCTGCCAAAGAATACACTCTATTCTTTGGCAGAATGAACGCAATACTATGTTGAATAATGTACAGGCTGTATCAGGAGCTGTTTACTATACGGACCTTGTGGAAACTAGAACAAATTTCCGTGCATTCAAACGTTTTTGCCATACCTATTATTGGAATCAAATATCACAATGTTAGGACCCATTAATATTAATGCTAATTTCTATCTGTGGTGCAACTGGGCTTTATCCCAGTTGTAAACGACCCTTTGTGCCTATTGGCCTTGTTCGATCTGTCTCCTGCTTGATATGGAGGGAAGTGGAAATTTGAATTTTTCCTACTCCTACTACTATTAATTTCGTTGCGGGATCCTTGGATCCCCAACCGAAGTCCCAGAGAATGAATTTAACTGTCTTGACAGTTAAATTCATTCTCCGGGCTTTGTCGAGCTTCATTGCCTCGGCGCTTTTCTGGTGGTCGACGGTTGACCTCTTTCTCGAAGTTGGGCTTATGGGCATTCAACATCACCTTGGTTCTGTCCATGTTCATTTTAAGGCCCACTCTTTTGAAAGTTCTGCTGAGGTCATCGAGCATTATACTGAGGTCCTCCATGGTCTCAGCCATGACCTCTATATCGTCGGCAAACCGAAGGTGAGTGATGGTCTCGCCATTGATGTTGATGCCTAGCCCTCTCCAGTCCAGAAGCTTGAAAACATGCTCCAGTGCAGCGAGCCTAGAGTATGACGGAATCAAACAGCTTGTGAAGGGCCTTAAGTACTGGTTTTCAACTCGCCTTCAGGAATTTGGCCGTAATTCCGTCACCATCCGGTGCCCTGTTGTTCATAAGCTTTTTAAGAGCCATCCTAATCTCGTACAGGCTGACGTCCAGCATGCTTTCGGTATAGGTTCGGGTCAATCTAGCTCTAGGGTCTTTCACTAGATTCGCGACGTGTTTACCGGTTGACGTGTACAACTGCCCATAGAAGCTCTCCATCTCCCTCAGAAACTCCGGTTTGGCGGATACGATTCTGGCATCATCGGTCTTCAGTTTTGTGAGCTGCCTCTGCCCAATAGTCGCATCTCTTGCAGAGACCTTGGAGCGCTTATTCCGCTCAATCGCGTCTTCAAGGTCGCTTTTCAAGCACATTGAGATTCTTCTATTAAGCTGCCGGTATTTCAACGCATCGTCTGAAGAATGCAGGATCATCTCACGCCTCTCCTTCATGAGCTTGAGAGTAGGTTCAGAGGGCTTTTTGTTCATATCTGTACGGTGGGGCTTGAAAAACTTAAACCCAACCGTATGGACAGCTTCTACGAATCCATCGCTATATTCGTCCACCGAGCTCTATAGGCACTCGAAGAGTTCGAGCTGAAAGCTCTTGGGGTTTTCGATATGGATCTGTGCTGGACGGAGCGTAGCATTCATCAGTCGAAACCTTTCAAGCTTGATATTAATGCTCAATGTGCCTCTTACCATGCGGTGATCGCTCCCGAATTGATCACAGACACATCATTGAACATTTGCTTCTTGGTTGACATGATGAAGTCGATCTCTTTTTTAGTTGCACCATCGTGGCTTTGCCAGGTTTGCACTTCCTGTGCTTACGCTTGAAGAAGGATTTCATGATATAGAGGCCCTCCTTCTCCATAAAACAGGCCAATAGGTGATCCCGGTGGTTCCGACATCCAACTCCAAATTGTCCCACTTGCAGCTGATCCTCGTCTGGTTTGCCCGGTTTCGCGTTGAAGTCCCCCATGACAATGGTGAAGTGGGTTTTGAAACCATGCATGGCTATAGAGATATCCTCATACATGGTCTCTGCCTCGTCTTCGGGGTGTGCCGAGGTCGAGGCGTAGACCTGTATGACCTTCAGCGAATATCTCGAGGATATTCTGAGTATAAGGTACGCCACCCTGGTCAACACACTCTCGATCTTCACCACGTTGTTCACAAGGGACTTGTGGACGATAAACCCGATACCACCCTGGGACTGCCGGTCACCCTCTCGGAAATAGAGCAGGATACCGGATTTGAGGATTATCGAATCCTGCCCCTCTCTTATATAATACTCCATCATAACCTGCTCAATTCTTCCTCCAGTTCAGTAGGACCGCTACCGTAATCGAGGATAGACGAGCTGCCGGGCACTTGGGGACGTTTTTTGTTTGTGCTTTTCATTTCTTGTTTGGGTGGGGGTTTGCCATAATCGCCACGCCTGGCTGGTGTGTTGGCGATTGCAGTTTGTTGTTACAGTACACAGAGGACGCTGCTGCCCATTCGCCCTTAGTCGCCCCTTACGACACTCATGAGAAGATATGGGATGATGAGATTCTTTACGTCCGACACCATACGGCACATTTTCGAGTAATAGAAACGCAATTATCTATAATGGACGCGAATAAAATGCACAGGAAATAAAATCTAATAACATTTGTACGTTCTCACATACCTATTTTGACGCTGCAAAGCCCACTCTCGTCAAAAGCTTTCCGGAAAAGTAGCGCTATACCGAACTTAAGCACCCTCAAATTCGCCTATAGATTGGACACAATGCAACTCAACAACTTTTGGGAGAAACTGAATAAATAGATAAAGCCGCTTTTTAATTATTCAAATGATGTCCCACTACCGTCCTCGAATCCCAACTTTGGATAATAAACGGCGAAGCAAATTGGACTTTATAATACAATTGTCAAAGTTCAATTTGGGTTAGCAACGTTTATGAATAGAAGTGGAGCCATTTCCTTTTGCGATATCGGTACTTTATTAAGCGTTTTGCCAGTTTGTGCTTGCAGTTTGGGAGTAATATCGTTTTTGAGCAATTTGGTACGACGACAAAAAGATTGGATTAGGTGTGTTGACTACTTCATTTACATAGTGTCGTTAGTAAAATAGGCAAAAGTCGAGGTGGTGCTACACAGAATTATTAAGCTATTTTCTAAACTGCTACTAACGATTCTATGTTCCCTTAAATGTAAAGCAATTCGAGAGTTAGTTGTAATTTTAGGGTTCAGTTAGATGTTATCTGTGGGCCATTACTCCATTAATTTTGAATGAATGGAAGTTTGAATAGTATGAAATTCTGAGCGGATATCGATCGATATTAGTTATCCCACTTGAGTTCGTCAGAATCGTAAAATCTCTGCCATAAAGTTGAAATTTGGAATTCTTGGGTATACTAACAAGACATTGTGGATACATTTTGTCTTTATTTCTTTTCTATACTTTTACGAAAGCATGACTTGCATTCTTATTTTGAAACAAAAATATTATGGTAAGAAATTGTATTATAATTCCTTGCTTCATTTTTTAGATATGATTATAACAACGTAGTTTCCTTACTTACTTGGTAACCTTCGCACGAAGATAAAAAATAAATTAAAACGATAATTTCTCTATGTTTACCTCATTTTAACACTTTGACGCTCAGCTCATTCCTTTTTTCGTGCGCGATAACCTTGCGATAACTATCGCACGCGCTCTGCAAGAAATATGCCAAAAAGCAAAAAAGCATTATGCCCGAAAAGTTCGTAAAATCAATCATAAATAATTAATTTAATAATGATCGAACTTCAATTGGAAGTTCGTTCGATAATATATTATTTTTAAAAGCTCGCCTAGTAAAATACCTCGTGGGAAAAAAAACCGGTATAAATTGGTTTTATGAATTAACGTGCACTGCAAGAATAAATAGCCTTTTGGTCTATAAAAAGTGTAAATCCGTCATTCTATAAAAAGTCAAAAATGTTTCGTATTGACCATGTGACATTTCGGCAACGCATATCGATCCCTTACATTGTTAACACGATTTTATTAGTTTGATATGTATGTATCTATGTAATGGAATCTTTGAACGTGATTTTCACCCCCTTCAAATCGTCGGATTAATTTGAATCTTTTCACACTTATCCAGGACCGATGACAATGCAATAATTTGAATAGCTTTGCCCATTATCCTTACCAGCTTCACCACTAGCCACCTCTTCAGGGTTAGTATTTTTTATATATCTGATAACCGGTAGAATCTTGTGCCAGAAATGCGCATTGCTTAATTTTTAGGTATATCCGAAGATGTGTCTTAGTGTCTTGCGCCAAGTACGCGTATTAAATAAATTTTCCGGAGAGGTAGCCTGAGAAACGACTATCACATCCAGGGAAAGCAGTTGACACAATAATTACCCACTCCCATCCCAAGGAGGTAGTTCCATAAATAAATTGTCGTTTAAAAAACTAAAAAACACACTTTAATTGAAAACCAAACTAAAAAGAAGAAAATAATCTATACACATTTATATAAAATTGGAGTCTGTTTGTAATATTGAAATAACCGTTTTTACTACATGTATATGAATATATATACGGTACATACACCAAAATATTTTTTTTTTATAATTGTTGTCTGTCTGTCTGTCTGTGTGTTCCGGCTAATCTCTGAAATGGCTGGATCGATTTTGACGGGACGTTTCATTGGCAGGTAGCTGATGTATTAAGGAGTAACTTAGGCTACGTTTATTTTAGAAAAATTCTTTTATTTTAGAAATTTGTTAGGTGGATTGAAGTTTGCCGGGTCAGCTAGTTTTCAATAAATTTATATTAAGAAAAGCCTGCGGTGCTTGATGTTAATTGTTACAATATTTTATTGACAGATATTGATAATAGTAGAGTCAATTTGAAAATATTTTAAAAATCACCCCATGCTTTTTCAAAGTAAAATATTTTCTTTGTTAAATTCGTCTTCAATTAAAGCGTATTTTTTTGAAACTATTATTTTGATTATACAAATGTTTTCGATTTGATTCGATCGTTTTAGCTGAAAGATTTTTTACTTTATCTAGAGCCTCTGATATGATTTGTATTTTACAAAGACCTATGCCAATCAAAGCTATCAAATAGACCAACGAAAAGGACATAATTATTATAACGTCCAGACACATAAATTCAGTTTAAAACAATTTCAAACTAGCTCCGTCCTATGTATGTCCCTCCTTTCAAAATAACATCAACACGGACGACGTCTGAACATCAAAGCCAAATTAGAAGAGCTTAACTCGATTTCCTGCACGTCTGTACTGAATAGTCAAATTTCGGGTATTTTCAGGGATGACGTCACACTCACGAAATAGGATTTATTCGAACGCGTTCGCAGTGGAAAGGTTTCTAAACAAGATTATTGGATTCGACTGAACTAGCTCCGTGACCGTTAGGGGTGATGATTTTAGGGGCCGTTTTGATTTTTGATGATGAGCGATTTTTTTTGTGATCGTGTTTGTTATTTAATTGTTTTTACTATCTGCCTGATATGAGTAGAGCTATGACTACACGTACAGTACGGCTATTTTTTAATGTACCTCGGCAAACTTCGTATATCGTCAGTCGTCGGCTTTCTATGAGTCGCCCTTTGCGCTTGGTGCAGACCGCACGCTCTCAATAAACTTGAAAGTTTGATAGAAAGCCGACGGCTGACAAAACACGAAAATTGCCGGGGAACAAAAGTAAATAGTTGCACTATAGTGCAAAATAAAATAATGTTGCAAAATAATGATGCCAGATTTGCTTGTCTTCTCTTAATCCATGGTAACTGAATTGGTAACCAATAAAATTCTTCTTACAATATTTTCATAAAAATATCCTGTATGTTCTCCATGTAATACCTACCATACATTGTCATTTCATTGTTAGCTACAAAGTGTGATTTTTGGAACTGAATCGCAAACCATGCACCACTTCTAGGGCTGCCCTCTTTGCCCCAAAACATAGAGCCAAATTTATATATGCGCTATGACTAAAATTTCTGCCAAACAAATCTGAATTACTGTAGTGCCAACGACACGAGGTAGTATGACTTAAAAAAAATATATGTTCCCTTTCTTTTGACACAGATTTTAAAGTTTCTTCTATGTTATTAGATTACCACTCAAAATGAAATACTGCAATCTTAAATTGAATAGGGATACTGACAAAAATATCTATTTAGTCCATCAGTTCAATAACCTAAAAATATTGATCACGTATTTTTTCTTTTGCCAAGTAAAATAAAAAATTACGACGATACAGTGCGTTGAAATATCGTATGACATCACGGCGTGCTACACTTTATACTGACAAAGTGACGTCACAAGCCCCGATTCCTGAAGTTTGATGCACTTTATCTTTGTCAATTTTTATTTATTTGATAAAGCGCAATACGGGTCCAATATTATTAGATAATCTCACTTGCAGACTAAATAGAATTATCATTTATCTACCCAGGAAACATCCCTATTATACTCAACTCTCTAAAATCCCACCACCAGATTTTTCGCAACAAAATCAAACATCCACGTCATTCGACATACCTACTAAATATAACCGAAACCGTCTCGTACCACACGCAAAGCCGACACGAATCGACATTCGGAAATTAATGGTGTTTCCGCGACGCAACGCGGCAACGCTTCGGGAACCGATTTCCATTGCAACCATATCCAATTCCGAGGATATTCAATAACGGCTCTCATAGACGTTTAGTTGCATGCATGTTTCATGATCTCAGATGGAAATGTGGGAAATTCTGCGGGAAGTAAACTGAGCTGTTGTTGCGTGTGTATGTATTGTCTATTTTATTTTTGGGTTATGGTTTTATGTAATACTTTTAGATAAGATTAATCTAGAGCAGGGGTCACCAATTACTTTATTTGGGGACCGCCTCTTAAAAATAATATGGCCGTCGCGTACCGCAAAGTTTAAAGTCAGTAACAGTCAGAAGTTTCGACTAAAGTTTGTGCCGGCTATTGTCATTAATTCTTGGAGGTACACATCAAATAGGTCGGCGGTCTGGATCCGGACCGCGGTCCGCCATTTGGTGACGCCTGATCTAGAGGGTCTTAATAAAGTCTAATACGATTTGATTTATTATATCCGATTTTCGAAATGCCAGAGTGGGGCATTTCGAAAATCGAATATAATATTTGGGCATTGACAACTTGATATTTCGGTTGCGAATTCCAATCCTGTCCCCGTACCATGACGTGTCAAAACTATAACGGTTCGACTTTTAACAAGGGACAGATGTATACAAGTCATAATATATGTGTCCCTTAAGTACACTGGAAATAACTGCGAAGATAAAGAGGTTATGGTCACCCCCCTGCGCATTAAGAACTTTTTGACAATTTGTTATCGCTGATAAAATATCACTGCCCTAGATACTTATGTTGTAGGGTTTATGTAAACAACCATGTACAAAAGTGTTATGGTTTAAAACCTGTGCTGCATTATTTAAAAATCACGCGATTTGTTTTGCGAAGAAACCGTGCGTCCACGAATATGACTTGGGTTGTTGGTTAAGCTACTAATTCCTCATTCTTATTTATGTTCTACAAACGAATTCAGTATAATACTCAAGGATACTTTTACAAAATTCCAATTCACTTTACCGTCGCAAATTAATTAGACACTCTTAACAAACAATTTTTAAAACAAGCAACGAGCTCAACTACCTATATTTTATTCAGACTTAGAACATTTTAAATCACTTAAAAGAACAGAGACTTGTTAGAGAACTACGGATAAACTGTGTCCGGACTAACACAAATACAGTACGCTTTTCTCAGTACAATGTCTCATTGCGTCCGGAGTTCCGGACACGGTAAGAATACCCGGACGTACGGATGTCCGGATGGCGAAGACGTCACTTATCCACGCTGCAACATGGCTCGATTTATTGTTTGAACTTCTTGCGATGTACATTTTTCAGCCATGATGTTCTTTTGCTTTTTTTTTTGTTGAGTATTAGCTTGCTGATATATGAAGGGATCGGTTTTATGTCATCTTTGACTTGCACATAATTATAGTTTGGTACGAATGTTTTTTTTTTGAAAACATTGTTGAAAATAACAACTGTCTTATTAGGGGTAATGTGTACATGTTTGAACAAAGCAAAAATTCGCAATATGATCGAATACATTCATTGTTGACAGCCTTCTTTCATCCTGCAGACAAAACCGTTAAAAAAAATATTTACGTCGAAAATAAAAACTCTTTTCATTAACTTAACAGATACAGATCTCGGGCCTACATCAACAGAAACGCTCTTCCGCTTCGTTTAATCCAGCTGAATAGCCAAAAATATGAATGGCAGTTTCAATAATATTCAAATTCAAAATCCTCGCGATCGACGAAATCCAAGCAGACGCGAAACAAAAACAGTGATAAATCTGCCTTTAGAAAATACCGTAGCTTGGGCCTAAAAATACAAGGCTCAAAATGTAAGGAAATTGAGGCCCTTCACTATGTTTTTATTGGCAAAAGAAATTTGGTGATTACTTTGATTTATTTTTAGGCGCAAAAGGACGTGTAACGCCTACTCACTGGTCGTTTCAGAGGTATATTAGCAAGCTATGAGGAAATAAATTATCATTGATGTTCTTTTTGATTCCTTGAAAGCGATATATGGAAAATAGATTTCATTTGTTTTTCGAAGAGTGATCATGACAGCCATAGATAATTTGATGTGACAGCTGTATTCAGAGAGAGACTAAATAAAGTAAGGTATACATACACCTACACTTATGTTAAATTTTGGTCAGCTGTCAGCCTTATTCTAATGAGGCTGACATAATATAATATAATATAATATAATATAATATAATATAATATAATATAATATAATATAATATAATATAATATAATATAATATAATATAATATAATATAATATAATATAATATAATATAATATAATATAATATAATATAATATAATATAATATAATATATTCTATATCGGCCAAGTACATCTAGCTTCAATAAACTATCCTGTAATACTAATCTACTTGCAATAATTCTGAATTTCTCTCTATAAATTTTATCCACTCCACCGTCAACTTTTCCGTATGGAACGGAAACATACATATAGGTTCTCCACTTTTACACTGAGAACAATATATGAAAGCGAAAACATCGTCCATTCACTTATTTTTAATTTTCAGCGCTGGATCCTTTTCTAAGACCTCCTCACAGAAACTCCAAAGGACTTGTAAGTTTCTTGACATGTGCTTGTGCTAGTTGCAACGCTTTTGCTCAGTTGAGCTTAAAAACTCTCGTGTCCACTCCGGCGATGTGAGTGCGAGTGAGAGTGAGTGAGAGCAAGTGAGGACGAGTGTGACCAACGATTACTATTCGCGAAAATGTTTTATGCGATGTTTCCGCTTTATGATTTTGGGATCTGAACTATGTGATGTTCGGACAGACATCTTATTTGGTGAAAGTTACTTTTTTTAAATTCCTCAAGATGTTTGCAGTGTACGGTGCAGCAGCAAAGGAGACTGTTACTTACGTCTTTTTGTATTATTTTTGGATAATAAATATGTAAGTCATAAATTGTTTATAATTTTAACTGAAAATAAAATACACTTACGCTTTCATTGCGTAGTAATGTGCAGCAAAACTTCGTATGCACTGTACCTACTACTATTGTAAAATTATTGTAAAACGACAAGACGACAATTTAGTGTCTATAGTTGACACAGAACTCCCTTTACTACAAAACTTCTTAAAGTTTGTCCGGCGACTTTACCAATTACAAGGTTCTTAGAAACAAACTGTTAAACTTATTTCTATGAAAACTATAGTTTAAAACTTCAATAATAGTAGTTAGACCAACTAATAATAGTTACTGTGATAAAAATAAATGCAAATATTAGGTATCAATATTGCGGCTTATTTTGTTGCATCGTGTTCCAACTTCAAATTCATAAAAAAATACTGCAAAAATCCATTTTTGAAATATAAAAAGAAAAAAATATGCATGTTTTATTAGGCTCACTGTCAAAATACCTTAAGCATAAATGATCACGGTTATTAACTTTTAAATCTGCGTTCCAAATTCAAATTATGAAAAACAATAGTAATAAAAAAATAGTAGTAAATAAAACTCAAGCGGTGTGGCACTTTTTCAAATGGTTCTAAATTCGGAGACGAAAGAATAATAGACTGAATTATTGAATACCTTGACCATAACAGGAGTGAAGTATAAAATTCGCGGGAAAAAATAATAAAAAAAAACAAATGAATGAACAAGGAGTGAATGAACGCGCCAGGGCTTTTTGACGGAATTCGAGTGAAGTTATGTGGTTCTTTTAATTACTTCTACGCAAATTCGTAATTGAGTGGATAATGTGATGTAAAATTATAGTAGTTTTGTTTCTCATATGTCTAAGCAATTGGAAAGTATCTGGAATCATTGAAACAGGTGCGAAGAATAGAATTTTCTGTTGACCTTTATTCAACTAAAACAAATGAATACTCGCAGTCCTAGAAAACAAAATTGATCGTGCTGATTGTGAAACGCAAAAAGACGGAAAATGTAAGTACAACACGGTCAAAATGCCCGCACAGTCCAGTCCCACAACCTTCTCAAATCCTCGAGCGGTTAATCCACATAAAATAATTTATTCATTAAAAATATTTTTTTAATACAAGTTTTTTAGTATTCTTTAGCGATTTAGAATAACGTCACTTATCTTACCATGCATTGTCACCCAAACTAAACGTGTATACAAATTTTCATCATAATCGGTGGAGGATAACTGTTTCAAAATTCAGTTGCAAGATTTGACACAAACACACTTAATTAAAAGCTTCTAGTAAGGACCTTTCTCTCCAAAAATAACCTACTTCCAGTCCGGCTTCCGCCCTGGTCATAGCACAACTACAGCGCTTCTGAATATTACGCCCGATATAAGGTCTGGCATGGAGATTAGATTTCAATGTTTTCCTTTGCTCTCTTAACATATCTCCAATGGTTGTTGACTTATTTCGAAGTTACTTGTTTGGTCGCCGAAAGCGTATTTGCAACGGAGAGACCTTGTCGTCCTGGTGTAGTACTTCTGCCGGGGTACCACATCCCTTAATTTTCTCAGTTTTTATTAACTCAATATCCAACGAATTAATTTCTTCCTACTACCTTTATGCAGATGATCTTCAAATTTACACGCGATCTCCTCTTGGAAATCTATCTGAGGCTATCTTGACCATAAATAGTGATCTGGCCCGTATATGCGACTGGAGCAAGAGGCACGGTAAACAACGCAAATTTTAGTGACGGGCAGTTCAAGGATGGTATCAAGGATCGACTGGAGGACTTTCTTAGCGAGAATGTTAAGAACTTGGAGATATTCATTGACAAGAATTTCTCTTGGACTGGAAGTTAGCTAGCAAGCTATTCGCATGTGCTGGATCTCTGAGCGGACTGTAATTTTCTGCCGACTGTCACCAAGATTGCGCTTGCTTGCTTCTTCTATCCATCTTCGATTATGCTGATGCCAGCTATCTTGATCTTACTGAAGTACAACTTGATAAACTTAAGCGACTTCAAAATTTATGTATATGGTTTATATTCGGTTTGATTGTTTCCGCGAGAAGATCAAGTGGTTGCAAATTTGCTTACAACCACTTGCCCTACAATGCTCCTATTCTTTCCCTCCTGTATAATATATAAATTATTTTTGCCCTCTAACCCAAACCTCAAAAACCGGAACAGATTTTATGTGACTGGCATACTAAAGTTAGATCATCAGATAACATGAAACTTAAAATGCCAATGCATCCCACTACCTTTCTACAAAAACCTTTACTATCCAAGCCGCTCGTCTATGGAATGCATTGCCTGTGACAATAAAACGCGCGCAATCACTACCGATCTTTAAAATTTTGGTAAAGGAGTACTGTAACTTTGATCTTATTCTTGTTGGAGCTGTATTGTTTTCTTGCCTGTATTTTTATATTTATGTATCTATTTTAGTATTTAATATTCAGTGCTTACTATGTTTGTAACTTATTATTTGAATTTAAATTGCACTTAGTGCTACCCCATGTCGTGTCCAGGCTATCACTCTCCATTCTGGTTTGACTGGAAGAGATGCCTGTTGTACGTTTCTTTTTATTTTAAGGTTTCCGTATGTATTATTGTTTTTACTTATCTTGGTGTACAATTAAGTGTATATAAATAAATGAATACATACATACAAACATAGATACGTACATAGACTGATAAACACATTATCCTCCTTTGCGTCACGCAGTCTGGTAAAAAACATATTGTGTTTTGTAATTATCCGTATGCTGCTGGGCTGATTCTCAGTTTTTCGTGACGAATTTCAAACGCGCGTTAGTTGCTGTGATTGCCTGAAATCAATTTAATCGACAACATTTATTTCCTTGCATTTAAATAGTGACAAAATATTTGATAGATGTGAACCAATCAAACTGTTGGCTAACCTACAATATTGTATTACGAGCAGAATCCTAACATCTTCGCGCCGGACGGGTGTGTGGGTGCGCGCCGCCGCCCCGCTCTGTTAGACGTACAGTTGGTTAGGACTAACTTACCTTAGTTTACCACTATGAATGACACAAGTCATACGTATTATAAATGTTGTAACGTTATCGGAAGATATATTATGCAAAAACCTGCCGAGTTTTGTCAAAGTAGCGCAAAATTTAATTGAAAAAGGTTTGGCCATTTTAATAATGATTTAGGTATTTCTAGTAACGATTGACGTATTGTATTGTAATGTTTCATATGTAAGCTATAACATCGCCTTGGAAGTTTCTGTAAAGGTGTTATTATAATTAATGAGTAAATAAATGAATCTTCTCTTTCCTTGTCCACAGTGCCGATGACACAAGTAGTAGCCGTGGCTGGTGAGCCGGTGTATCTGCCGTGCGACATCGCGACGCAGGATGAAGATGACGCCGTCTTATTGGTGCTGTGGTACCGGGAAGACCTCGGCACGCCTATCTATAGGTAACGATGCATTGACTTGTTAAACCTCACAAAATAAACAACTGCAACAATAACAACAAAACACAATAAAACAGCACAAAAGAGCTCGCCATCTTGCTGGTTCTATGGTACCGAAAAGAACTCGGCAGGCTTCAAGAGGCCATAGGCTAAATGACTGTAGCCTGTATCTTTGTGGGAAGTCAGATCAAAAAAGTTAGTACCAGGCAAAATTATTGTAAGGTAAAGTCGTCACGATCTAAGTATTGTTTCTCATTTTACATGCCACGAAAACTTTCTACGTAAGAAATTGAAATATCAAATTCATAATCTTAATTAATTACTATGTTACCCATTACACCATATCAACGAGTATCACTCGTAAGCATCAAGTTTAATTATTATTATGTATTTTTATAGCTGTCAAAACGGGCCTTTTGTTTTTTGACAACTTTAAATCATCGATTCATCGATTTTTGACCTTGGTTACCAATTGAAGATGCAGCTAATTCTCTTTTCAATCACAAAAAATGGAAAGTAAGAGCCCAGACGCGTAAAGTTTAGTTAATTTTAAGGTCATTTATAAGTTATATTAAATATTACGCCAAAAACTAAACTTTCATTTAATTTTATTACAGTCCAATCTTTATATACGCCGTAATATTTTAACTAAATCTAACTTTAGAACAGTTTTCCGAATATCTAAATTTTAATACTAATTTTGTATGAAGCCAGTGAAGAGGGACTAAAGTTGCCAAAGTTCATCTAGAGGCTGTTCAAAGTAATTTCAATAACCATTTTAATTTTCAAAACACTCGTTTTGCTTCAAACTTTTGCAATCGCATTCACCGATAGACTATATTTTTTAATAATGTCTTCGAGAATATTCCGGCATAGTCTTTTACCGAAACCCACCAGAGGGGATGAACTGACTGACTTTTTGAAATCTTTCTTAAAAGACACGGCATGTGAAATCTCTGTTATGTCTACCTAATTGACAAGATAATGAAGCCAAAATATTGCGATCACAAATCCAACAATCAAATGATTTTAGTTGTGTTATGCAAATATTCCACAAGCTTCGCACAATTTTGGCTATATGTAACTGTATTTCATCCCACTTCATTATTTACAAAATCAAAACAGCAATCGTTCACAATAACAACCGTACTGCGAATGTTAAAGTATACCTCATTATTATCGCCCACAATTGTATACAAAAAAAATAAAAACACCCTTCACATTTGTAATCCCATATTTCTGAAATACTGTTGATAAACAGCTATGAGAAAGTATTTTTATCCTTTGAGCTTACTTTTTGCTACACTCCGTGCATACGAAAAGTTTTGAGTGCATCGAAAGTATCGCTGCAAAAAGTATCAAATGTAGCCTTTGACGTTTGAAGCTAACGGGGGAAGTGACTTACATGCTTAAGGTTGGCACTTGGCACATATTTATCGCTTTAGCGCTGTACAAGCAAAGCTTCGCTTTATCGCTTTTCCATCTTCTAAATTAGAACCTTAGGAAGTGATGGCTACCGTTGAAACCGTTCGACCTTTAACTACCTACTATGCTCACGCATACTGCGCTACCACGGGGAGATAGCGCGGTTATGTGGGACTCTAACTCACTAAAACTCCACGGTGTCCTCCTGTGTCGCTTATGGCGGGAACACGGGTACGCGTTAGCACTCACCGCGAACCCGCCGCGCCTGTCCGTCCCCGGACTGGGGGAGTACCCCCATCACCAGCACACCAGAACACACTTTACGCCGTGACCACCCCAGAGACCAAACCAGCACATGGGCGCCAGACGACCCCGTGTATGGCACCCTTAGTCCCCCTGTGACGGGTCAAGGTCAAGGTACCCGCCACCAACCATTTTTCGGTCGCAGGGGATAGGGAGAGCGGCCAACGCTATACCGACACTCCTCTTCCCCTGCGGCCCCACCGCGTCCGCCATCAGACGGTGGCGACCCCGTCCAGGCCGCGGAAGCTCGGGAGGGGCACTCCTCTCCCGCCGTGGCCTCCAACCCTCAGCCGCGATATCTTATGGGACCTGGGACGCTCCATACAACATCGCGACCCGCCTCAGATGCGATGACGCCTGTTACCAAGCGGCACCGCAACCTACTAGTTGGCCGCTACGTCGTCGGCTTAATCGGCAAAAGCCCTGACGAGCGGCCTCTCCTCGGGTTCCTCTTCGCTTCACCGTGGGTGACCAACCTAGGGCTACTGAGCCCCTCCGCCTCGACAATGCGGGAACCCACCGGGGGGGGGAGGGCTTTAACTACCTAGAAGAATAATTTGGATGCTTCTTGGGTAGGAAATGAGAATTCTATTCAGTCCTTCAGTGAGGTTATTCATCATTATTCACCGTTTTGAGAGCAGTGGTGATGAATAAACTAACACAAAGTAAAGCGCCTGCCTGGGCTTGAATCTACGACCAACAACATATAAGTCGCGGCTGTTACCACTGCCTCTTAGAGTAGGTACTGCGTCACTGTAATTAAAGCCATTATGTTTTACAAACACTCAAAAAACGTTCATTGTAGCCTGCTAATATCTTTATGAATAACCGCAGTTACTCTTGTTATTAAAATTAAATTGGTACGAAGTTGAAGTGGCAAGTATGGCCCAACCTTTACACATTACCATCTGCCGAAATTCACGAATCGCCTTTCATTTCAATATGATACATAAAATCGACTTACCTTGCACTACTTTGAGAGCAAATTCCAAAGAGCCCTGTTTCCACTATGGATGAGGTGCCTTAAAAGGGTCGTGACTCAAACACGCTTCGTTGAACCCTATTTGTAGATTGAAGGTACCTTTTGAGTAAAAGGAAAAGACATAGTTTTAGTATATCGTTGCTTTTTGACCGGCTTATCGTAAATTGTGCTTGTTAGTAGAGTAAAATTTTTTGTTGCTGTAAAATTGATGATAGAATTTTCGTGTTTATGGGATTAATTCATTGATTTATTTTTTGTTGTCTTTAATAATATTTTAAATTAAAAATATAATATTTGCGAACGTCGAATAATTGAAACCTCGTATTATAATTAATTTACTTTTCGACTTTTTTTTAGGTTTATTGATACAAAAAAAAACATTTACATTTCATGTAAAAAAATTCATTGCTAACGAAAAACTTAAAAAAAATACATAAAAATAAAGCCAATAAAACCCCACCCACTTAGACAAAGATCAAGCAAAACTTGAAGATAAAAGAATTTAAAACAAATATCGCCTAAAACTTTCTTGAGGAAACGGCGGCAATGTTCCCAGAGATTTTGAAACATTCACGCTATGCACTTTTGTTAAAAAGCAGAGTTGAGGAACTCACAGTATGCTGTTTTGATTTGTAAGTAAAAGGAAACTTGGAATATTATGTTGAGTGCTTGTTTTTTGCAAAGGATCTCCGTAGACAGGCGCGACACGACAATGTAAGAACGCGTTTTACAGATTTCATTTTTGATGAAGCTGTGTGATAATGCGAAGACACAGCTTTTATTTATTTATCTACTATTTTTCACCTGCGTGGAATTAGCAAAGTTGCTAAAAGTACACCACAGTATTAAAGATGATTTTTAAAAGCACTGTGACACTTATAAGCAGTCTACAACTTTTATTGAACAACCTATAAAATAAAGTTAAGCAGTTCATCCGTCTTGCGACGGTCACCCATTATTTTCAATCCATTCCGTATTGCTAGCTTATTGTTTTTCCTATCCCAAACGAGTATCTAATAGAATTATTACAGAGAACAAAATAAACGTAACAGCCGAGTCAATACGGAGCTTTTTTAGTATTTTATTGGAAACAAATACCTAATATAAATACCAGTTATGCCTAAATGATGCTTAATTTCTGATGTTTTATAACCGCAGTATTACTATTTCTTAGAAGCATTGTCACTCTTGGGCCCTAGAAAAAACTCACTTCTGTATCGATTGTCAAGAAGTTCAAAATGTTTAGAACTGACCACTTGGCATTTTGATAGCGAAAATCAATCCCATACATTAGGCCAAACGAACGTAATTTTGCGAATTGTGAGTCACGTAAAATGAGTCGCGGAATTTACGTTCAACTGAAATTCGGTTAGGCTGCCACACGGAAGTAAGTTTAGATGCTATTCAACGTTTGTGCGGGGTGCTTGTGTTGTGCAATGGATCCATTAAAAATATTTTGCATTTACGAAGCATTAGAAGAAGATGTCAGAAAGAGAAAGAACAGCTGGGTAAATCGACTAATTTATCTACTAATAAAACACAAAAAAAGGGAAAACCTCTTAGACCATGAACCGACGCTTGCCTTGCTCGCCTCCCCCACCTCGAGCGCAATTCGGTTGAAGCAACGTGCGTGAGTCAGCAGACAACTGATTTTGCGTTGCCGTGTGGCACAAACAGGACTTTAGAATGAAACCGAATGCAGCGTAAATGCTGCGACGCATTTTACGCGACTCACTACTCACAAAATTATGTTCGTTTGGTCTCTCCTTAAGACTATCATTAGTTGATAGAATTACTCACTGTCCGAAACCTCATGACACGTTGCGTTTTGGGACACTGAAATGAAAATACAAGGCTCACTAAATAACTTTTCCGAATCAATACAGGGTTTATTTGAAAGCCTCAGAAATCGGGCATAATACGAATATATATACTTGAATCAATAAAATATTAAGGATTCTGTAACTCAAACTGTAGATATAGATACAATTTCTTAGTTAAACCCGGTGGGCTTCCTCCTCAAACTTGAACAAGAATAACTTGAAACTTGTCAAGGGCTCGAGTTTAATCAGATAATTTGATTTTCTATAATAAATAGAATAGTTGTGATTACAGCTTTTGTTACAAAACCGTTTTGTTTTCTTTCTAAACTCAAAGTTATACTTCAAGATAATTTTAATCTGTGTGGAACGGTAGTTAATACCTGGTCAATAATTTGACTGCTAATGAACGCACCGTGCGATTTTGGTTTAAACGCTTTCGTGATGGAAACTTTAATTTGAAGAAAGAACCACGTGGAAGACCACAGGTGAATAACAATAAATTGAAAGAGATGGTGGAAGCCGATCCGAGCCAAACTACCCAGGAATTTGAGGCATGGTATAACGTTACCTTACCAACAATATTGACTCATTTGCGTCAAATCAATGAAATAAAAAAATATGAAAAATGAGTGTAATATATAGTAGACTGTTGTAAAATATGTAGTGGTTTTTTTTAGGAACCTGAAATGATACAATTTGCTTGTTTTAATAATAATTTATTACTACTTTATACTCACATGAAAACGTATTGTCTCATCGAGTCCACAGCTGAAGGGAGCTTTTGACAGCTCTTTACAACAGATTAAAAATCTCATAGATAAAATAAAAATAGTAATGACTTTGTGTTGCCATTACCACAATCCACCGCCACCAACTCAAATATCGACTTTAGCTTTGTGTATTTTAAGTTGATTTTTAAGTAAAGTTTTGTTTAAAAGCCCCAAAAATATGGGTTGCAATGAAATTTGAACCTTGTGCTGTATGATACAGACTTTGTTGTTCCAAAATTTGATAATTATTTCGAAGTCTAAATAGATGAAAATTATTGTATCAGGATGGAAAGAATTTTGGCCTAAATCCCATGAAAAAATACTTTTTTGATAATTGGAGGCCAATTAGTTTATTCGGTATTTTGTACGATTTATTTGGAAACCTTGTAGGCGTCAATTGATGAAAATAACTAACGCTTAGTTACTTATTTAGTTTTACGAATGACCTTATGTTACGGGTTGTTTGTTTCGTAATAAGACTTTCTTCATTTAATTAAGAAAGTTCTTATTGTTTATTATGTTTGTGTACGATTGATCTCGCTCGTTTGTAGTTATTAGTAACTGTTGAATTGCGAAAACTTCCCTTATTGCTACAAAATATAAACAATTTCAATATTTCCATACACTTACGGCTGACTGTTAATTTTTTTTTCTACTCTCCACGTGAAAATATAAATTATACAGACTGAAATATAAATAAAATAGCTGTTCCCTACATTTTGTCAAGTTATACAAACATAATAAAAACTTTTTCACCAAAAAAATAACCGACTTCAAAAGCAAAACACAAAAAAATTACTTTCACTACGGAAGCCGGTGTCTTTGGTACTTCTTTTTTATCATTTTTCGACACTGACTTCCAAAACGAAAGTAATTTTTTTTGTGTTTTGCTTTTGAAGTCGGTTATTTTTTTGGTAAATATGTTTTTATTTCTCTTTTTTTAGTTTTAGTACAGTATCACTAAAAATAACAGATCCATGCGGATGAGGTCACGGAGTATCCATTTGCTGAATACCGAAACCATCTCTAGAAAATAACAAATACTTTTCTGAAAACCGCATCTAAATCGGTTCAGCTAAACGCGAGAAAATTACGGACAAAAATATAAACATACGGGTCAAACTGAGAAACTCCTTTTAGGGTTCCGTAACTACAGGGTAAAAACGGGACCCTATTACTAAGACACCACGGTCCGTCTGTTTGTCTATCAACAGTTTGTATCTCATGAACCGTGATAGCTAAACAGTTGAAATTTTCACAGATGATGTGTTTCTATTACCGCTATAACAACAAATACTAAAAACAGAATACATAAATATTAAAGTGGGGCTCCCATACAACAAACGTGATTTTTTTGCCGTTTTTTTGCGATAATGGTACAGAACCTTTTGTGCGCGAGTCCGACTCGTACTTGGCCGATTTGTTTTAATTCACTTAAACATACTGACTGAAAAACTGAGTTTAGTCCATAGTCGTGATAACCGGTGTAGTTACATTCGCTCCCTGAAAAAATGCAAAATTAAGTCATCCTGTACACATACTATTAAAAAAGTAGGCTGTATTATAGGTCCCAACATACTGCGTGGGTAGGACCAAACGAGGATAGCCTCGTTCATAAACATAGTACTTTAAAGCATTTTTTTTTCTTTTTAGACTGCACTAACTTGCTAATTTCTTACAGCGTCGACGCCCGAGAACGTGACTTCGGCGTCGCAGAACGCTGGTCAGACGAGAGTGTCTTCGCATCGAGAGCCTACTTTCTCCCCGAGCGAAGACCAGCAGAACTTGGTGTAGACCGAGTGAAGGCTTCAGACCAGGGGGTCTACCGCTGTAGGGTGGATTTCAAGCAAGCCCAGACAAGAAACTCAAGAGTCAATTTGACTGTTATTGGTAAGTTACAACCTCATTTTTATAACAAAACGACGGCATATCCCCAGGAGTCTTACGAGGTTTCAGCTTCAGTCAACTCTGGACATTTAGATAATTATAATTTTTAAACAGGATTTGAGATGGCACATTAAAAGCCAACGGTTGATATTGATCAACTTCGATCAGAGTCTGAATGCGTAACATTTTAAAACCATTATAAACATTCGAATTGATAACATCCTCCTTTTTTTCCTTTCCAGTCAGTAAAAAAAAAAAAAATTGTATTCCATTGCTTACTTTGTTTCGAAAAATCACCTAAAAAACGTAAATAATGTAATTAAATATTGTTAAAAAAATCAAGTCAATGCTATTGGTTTCTTGTAATGCAATTACCTCACTGCTTTCACCATAAGATTCTCGGGAGTACCGAAACCCTAGATGTTAATTTTTGTCTCATCATTCCACGTTTCTGCTCTCAAAACGGGGAAGGAAAACATCGTGAGGACACCGGCATGTCCTAGAACCAAAAATTCGAAGACTGGGACATCCACCAACCCGCACTGGGCCCGCGTGGTGGATTACGGCCCGTTCCCTCTCATAGAAAGGAGGCCTGTGTCCCAGCAGTGAGGCTGATGATGTGATGTGATGTGATGTGATTCCACGTTTGATAAGTTTAAATAAATACTACTACAACGCTTTGTTTCTGATTTACTGGCTACACAAACGGAATCACACTACCACACTTATATTACAAAGGCGAAAGTTTGTGAGTGCGTGTGTGTGTTTGTATGTTTGTTAATTCTTCACGCCCAAACGGCTGGATGGATCTGGATAAAATTTGGAAAAGAGATAGATTATGTCAGGAATAGCACATAGGATACTTTTTATGCCGGGAATATGTTCTCTCGGGATAATTTTCGACGTTCACGCGGGTGAAGCCGCTGGCAGAAGCTAGTAATTAACATATTTTTCTAAAGATCTTATTAGTGTGTATTTGATACACTGTCTTTGTCTACTTTATTTTCTACCTAAAATAAACTAGACCAGTGAATAGAAATACAATAAAAATATTTGACATAGACACAACACAACAGAAATAACCTCTAGTTCGATTTGAAAAAAAAAAAATATTGCGTAACATCTTTCATCAAAATTCCAAAGCTAATAAGAATGAAAAAAGCTCTTTGAAAACTCTAAAGATACATTATTCTTGGAAACATTACCAAATTATTAGCTCTATTTAAAAGGCAGTGCACACATTTTTTCAATACTAGTTCTTAAGTTCAGAGACCTGAGTTTCATAATAGAATCCCGTATTTTCATTGGAAAATACTTTGTGAGAAAAATATACGGTTGCTGGTTCCTAGAAATTTTTATTGGTAACTTAATAGGCATTTTATTTAATTAACACGTGCCTTGGGAAAAACAAGAAGAACTTTTAGGTTAGTTAGTAAATTTAAAAAAAAAACATAATATGATAGTGGAACTAATGAATCTGTATGAGTTACTAAATTGGTATTTTTAAAGATTCTCGGAAGAGATAATTTATAATTATAATTATTTATTTATTTCAGATAACAAAAAGTCTACATTGACAAAATACCATACTTAAAGGGTGTTAGTAACAAAATAAAAATGTACAACCTATGTTAGCGCTTACATACTAAGATATTGGTGACGATTTATCTTATGACCTACGTTAGTACTTATATACTATGGTGTTAGTAACAATGTGGCTTATAATCTATGTTAGTACTTATACACTACGATAGACAGTGTTGTTTTGATGAGATGTCCTATTATAGGACTCTCATCAGGCCTGTCACCTATCACCCTCAGGAGGCTGTTGCTACTACCACACAATCTGGCGAGCAGAGACGCACATTTCTTCCGTACGACAGCTGAGAAACTGTCGACTCGGGCTTCTGCGAACATCTCTGTCGCACTGCAGTAACGTGGCAGCCGCATCAGCGCCCTGAAGGCGTTATTGTATTGGACGCGCAGATCATCGACGGCACGTTTGGTACAGCTGACCCATAGGGCGCTCGAGTACAGAGATGTGCAGTATGCTTTAAAAAGCGTGTGTATGACTGCTGCTGTACATCTAGCGAACCTACGGGCCAACATGTTCGCCCGTACAGCCAATGCCATGCGTTCCCGTTCAACATCACTATCGTCCTTAAGGTCGTCAGCAATGAAATGTCCCAAGTATTTAAACTGATGTACCCGACGAATCGGGACAATGTAATTTTTTATTGGTGGCACATTCACTGGACATTTCTTGCCAACAGCCTTAAAGACCATGAGTTCGGACTTCTACACATTATAAAGCAACCCATGGCCGGCAGCATAATCCTCACATATTTTGACAAGTTTTCTCAGAGCACAGACTGAGGGAGCCAGCAGCACCATGTCATCCGCGTAGCTGATGTTGTTAAAAAAATAATGTCCATAGCGTCTATTAAGTCCTTAGTTCGAGCCAATTTAATTTTGCCATCATGCAAATTCAAACTCAAACCTTTTATTTCAACTAAAGCATTTACAGGCAATATTGAATCGTCAAAATCGGTCATACATACATAAATTAAAAAGATGAAGCAACGTAGTTGACGCGGACACACTCTAAAAAAAATACAGTTACCAAATAATGAGTACCTCATTAATTAAATAATTCATAAAATGGTATACCTAAAGTTAAAGAGATTGATTTATTCAATGCAACGATAGACTTACGATCGTATGGCCTTAGAAATAAATTTGAAAATTGGTCGACTGGCAACTTTCGCTGGTACCTGTAAGTACAATTCCAAACAAGCAGTAATTATGGATGAAATATTTCTCAATTGTAGCATTTGCTACATTTAGATTCCACAAATTAATTGCCACGTATTTCTAAATAAGTTTTCAGTCTAAACTGAAACCTTAATTGGTTATTGAAACCTATTTGTAAGTACTAGATTGCTAATTAACCAAATTACAAAGATCAAATCAATAGATAAATTCGAAATTGAGACAAAACCTTTTGACTGGTGCAGTGATTGGTTTCATTTGCTGACAATCGGGATACCAAAGCCTAAGCAAAGTGATATTCTACCAATATTAAGACAGATTGTTAAAAAGTCCTTAGGATTTTTTCGATAGGGGCGCTGGTGTAGTGTGAGGTCTTCAAAATGTCAAATTACATAGTTATTTGGCGCGAGTTTATTTACATTTGTTTTATTGTTGTCACTATTTTCCAAATATGGTAGATTTGGATAGGTACGGGATTTACCAAACACCTTTAATATTTTTTTATGTTAGGAGTAAATTATTTTTAAAATTATATAATATATCAAGCCCGAACCCTAACTGTGTAAGTAATTTAAAAAAAAAATGCGTATCTAAATCACTCAAAATACGCAAGCAGTTTCGTTACTTATAAGGACCTTGGCATTTAAAAAGACATCGTGTATTTCATCCTAAAAAAACAAACTTATCACGTGGACGCGTGGGTAGAACCCTAGCCAACATTGTAGCTACATAGATACATATCAATCTCACAGCTAAAGCTACATAGCGCCACGTCTTAACGACCCCTACACAGACCCATGGCTTCATACATATTCATGAAGAAACTATGGTCCGACTGCTGCGCAAATGTTTTGATACTAGGTATGACACTATGAAAAGGAACCAAGTATACTTAGGAACTAAGATAGAATGAAATGGTTATGCCATAGGCTGCATAGACTGGGCTCTGATGAATTAAAACCTAAACTAATAAAAAAAACACAGATATGGTCGTAAAGATTGCGTAATTGCTAAGGAAGAAAATTTTAAAACATAAAACTTCAACCATGTTCAGGTAATCCTCAAAATTAATTAAATTTCTAAAATAAAACCATTTTTTTTATTTCACATTGGCCGACATGGGTACTTATAAAACGTCGACAAGAGGAGCACGGTTTGGGTTGGTCGTTTCCCATGGAGAAGAACCGGCAATAAACTCCACGATTACTCTTTTAAAAAATGGTTTGGTTTTCCAATATTCCCATGTTACAGCATTAGTACTTAGTTATGGAGGGACAACGTAGGCCCGACAATAAGTCGTAAGAAACTAAAAAAAAAGATTATATATTAAATAAACACAAGAAAAAAAAAAGAAAGTAAAACGAGATAAAAAGTTAGCAAATGTTAACAAGCATCTAGAAATCTAATAGGCCTACAATGTTCACACATTCACAAAACAATCAGTAAAAGAATCTATACAAAGGTTAAAAAAAGGAAAATATAACAAGACTAAATTTCACATGCGGCACAAATGTTGTTATTTCTAGTTATTTCTAGTTGCTATTCTTAGCAAAGGGCTATAAGGTTGATTAAAAACCATTGTAAAAAGTCTAATTAAAAGAATAAAAAGAAAATTTGTTTGAGAATAGTTAGAGACCTCCACATATTTGTGCTGTTTATGAGTCACCAGGGAAGCCGCATGCGCAGAAGGCGCGAAAGCCAAGATTTTTATCTTCAACATAGTCCTTGATTTTATAATATGCTTTTTTAATAATGACACGTTTGATTTAGTTTTTGAACATTCTATCGGACAGTTCTATAACTGACGTTAGCAACTTGCTTTAAAAGGGTATACTGTTTACAAGAAAAGATTTGCTAGTTTTCGTTAATCTGAATTTGGGTATTAAAATTTCGTGCTTATTGCGTTTATTTAAATTATGGAAGTCGCTTCTAGGTTTTGAACATACTTTACTTTTCAGTGTTCCAAAATCAAATCAATCAAAATATCGACCCTAAAGGCGAACCACGGATTCACTCGCGCTAAAATGTAATTCAGATTTTCTTAATTTCAATTTCGAACACCCTGTTCAAATTTCAAACACACTTCACAGAATCCTCTCACATAATTACCCGAAAACTAACGAACAGTCCGACTACAATCAGGCCATTTTGCCATGGGAATAGCTCACATCTCAAGAGGCAAGCTCAGCTACACAGAATAAGATTATTCGTAGGTTGTTGCACAAAGTACGACTCTTAGACCGAGCACAAAGGCGGGTTATTGCAATACACTTGGGACCATAGAGTATACAAATTGATTTCATTAAAACGTCTCTTTGGCAGTTGTTTTGAATTGGAAACGTCTTTTTGGGAAGGTTATATTGCATTTTTTTTATTTGAATCTTTGTCACTGTTTTGGGCTCATATTTTCAAGATTTTTTATCAACCATTACTGTCTGCCACTCTTTGCGATTTGTTGCTTTTCCCGACCAATCTCAAGTAAACGAATAAATAAATGTAACTTATATAAATATATGTATCACACTTATCTCAGTACTATTCTCTTTTCAAAACTGCTACACAAAAATACTAAAATGCAAATAAGCAATTTAAATGGTACTAAAAACTATACGTTACTTTGCAGCTGCAGGCAAAAGGCAAAGAAAACATGTTTACATTTATTTCAAGTGCCACGATGTCCTTTATTCTAGATTTTATCTTCGGAATGTCTATTTTGCTCTGCATGACTTATACACATACAGTCCCCTAAAGGAACTAAATATAAAGTGTGAGGGGTGTTCAATTTGCGCCTGTAGAAGGCAAATTCAAAATATATTATTTCAAACAAGCTTCCTGCTAGCGCGTGAATTTCGGAAATTGTCCCAAAAGGAACGTACTCCTGGTATAAAAGTATCATTATGCATTTTAGCATTTTGCCAAAATATGATTAAAAAATCAGAAATAATAGTGTAGACATATCGAAAATATGTGACATTCACCAAATCGCACTGGGCCCGCGTGGTGGTTTACAACCCATTCCCTCTCGCAGAGAAGAGACCTGTGTCCCAACAGTGGGAATATTAACAGCCTGTTAATGACGATGATATATAGCGAATGTATGGATATAACTAAATGGTTACTTATGAACTCTTTGGTTACTCTTTATATGTTGGAGAATTTCACATTTATAATACCTGTGAGTATAGAGTCACATATTATAATTTGCGAGTAATCGCAATCATATCCTGAATTATCGGTTACGGCAGACCACGAAGGAGATGACGGTAGCGGGACGAACAAGACAGATTTCACCAGAACTGGTAAGAGGAGGCGCTGGCTCTCGTAAGTTCAAATTAGTGGAGGTATGCCTTTCCCCAGGAGTGGGCCTAACAGGGTAGCAGAAACAATTAAAGCGTGTTTGATAATAAAACAATTTTTGAACTATCATAATCTAATGAGCGTGCGAGAGCGTCTATGTTACGGCTTGGAAACTGCTCCGACTTGGTAACAGGAATATTTAGACATTTACCAGAATAGACAACTTACACGTGTTTAGTGCCTTAGAAAATACAAAAATAGACACAACAATGCCAGGAAGATATTCAAAGAAAAAAATTTAATTCTGGAGCTAGAGGTAAATAATGTTTTCATATGAGGGTTTCATTTTCATTGTAGACCTTAAGTATTTGATATTGCTCTCATTGAATAAGGACAATCATTGTTATATCAGGGTTATTTTCTTTTAAGCGTATCAACGGAAATCTATATAGAATCAGCCCAGAGGGCGAGATCTGGAGTGTCACATCAATTCTTATAACAAGCATGCTATAGAACACGCAGAAAAGAACAATATTAGCGCGATATTAGATTTCTGTGGAACAGTACCACAATTACACTCCAGAGGCCGTATCACGATCTATCAAAACTGTTATGGTGCTACTGTGAAAAAGGGACACATGTATACAAGTCATATTTTTATAAAATATACATCTGTCCCTCACGCACAATGGAAATAACCTTGCTCTAAGAGCTTATGGTAAACTCCCTGGGCGGATCTATGAATATACAACTCAGGTTTTCCTTGCTTTAATCAAGCAGTATCTAGAGTCGGTGTATCAGAGTTTCATGCAACTTTAAACTAAATAATAAACATTAACAATTTGCTACTACTCGTACTCATAGATTTTTACGGGATGAAAACCATATTATTTTACGAGCATGTCTCGGTGTAGGACATATTAGTTTTTCTGCATTTTCTCGTACTGTATTTATATGTCTCGTTTTATTTCAAAGTCGTATCGTCCCCGTAACAGCCTGTGAATACACCTGAATCTTTTATTGTCTTGAAGAACACTACAAAGCTTCGCTAGTTTGAATTAAATTATTAATTAAATTTCTGACCTTGTTCTAAGTTTTGTGCATAACTTTCTGATCTACCTACAAAAGGACGGGTAATTATTAATGAGGTCATGCTAAAATTATTACAGACTTTAATTTAATAGTATCTACTTTAGTTCTCTTTAAGAAAAAAATCATGTTTTTTTGAAAGTCGTGGTCTTTATCAACCTCGCTGAATTGTTTGTACACCAGAGTGTATCTATGCTTTCCTAAATAAAACACATTTTACTACTTCTTACTTAAATACAAAAAAAAATGTTCAACTAGGCGTCGAAATACGTATAAGTATTTATTAAATATATGTTTTTTACTTTTGTAAATAAAATGCCACTTTTTCACTGGGGATGGTTACAAATTTAATATATATCGAAGGGTCTCCTTCTTTTTAGAAAAGAGCTAAATCCATTTTTAAAAATAACCTCATCACTACGGTCCACTTCATTCCTTTAGAAAAAGAGAAATTTTAAACCACTTTACCATCCGCCATCTTGATCCATTTCCTCCAATCACAAGTCGTCGAGTAAACAGTTCTGTTTTTATATCATTCCGCCTTCCGATTCGATATAAACGAATATCTAGTTGCCGTTATACTTTGATTTCGAAATATTTCTTTGATCCTATCTTTTCCTTTATCAAATACATCTTACAATCTTAGATCTTCAGTAAATTATTAATAAAGACGAATATCTCAGAGTACATCCGTTTTAATTTGGGAATATTTTGTGATAAATATTTAGTAAATTTTCCCTTGGTTTAATTAATGTTTGTTATTTTGTTGTTTAAGGTTGTAGAATCAGAATTAATTACTAAATTCGTAGTTCCAATCAATATTATCGTAAATGGGAAAATAATTGAGGATCTTTCCCTGGAACAGGCTAAGATTAATGTAGGAATCATTTGTTGTTATTGTATTATCATAAAATATATGGGCGCACGGTAGGCGCAGTGGTTGAGCGATTGACTGCTGCGCTGCGTGTCGCGGGTTCGATTCCCGCACGGAACAAATATTTGCATTTCCTACAGATAGTTGTTCCGGCTCTGGGTGTTGTGTATGTGAGTTTATATGTTTATAAACGCACCCACGACACTGGAAGTAATTCCTAGTGTGGGGCAACGTTTTTACTAAATATATATATATATATATATTCCTTTTCATTAACAGCAAGCAGAAATTACTGAAGATTTTTTATCATTCAAATATGCCTAACAAAAAATGCTAATAGTACTTCTTACCTGCCCGGCTGAAATAGCCGTAAACCGACCGAACACCTTACATTTTTATCTACTAATTATGGATGTGATGGATTGGTACAGAGATGGAGGTATAGAGCTTGACATCCATATAAAATCTTCGTTACAACTCCACTAAAAGGCGGTAGTACCAGTAAGGCGGCTGCAGAGGCGAGGTTCCGTTACGTTCCCTAAAACAAACATGCGTTTCAAAATGTCCCCCGCATTAAATTTCATTTCTCCCTCCAAGGAATCCCAAAATTCAGTTAAACAAATCAACGGAAGGCATTATAAAATAATTGGACATAAAAGTTGTCCAATAAAAATGGAATTAATGCTAAATGAATAATAAAAAGTAAAGAAATAGGGCTATGAAAATTATGTTAAGGCTATTATCGATTCTTAGTCGAGATTTTATGCTCTGAGACCGATCAGCGGAATGCTTGCAGAGTAAAAGCAGAACAGTTTTGGACCATTTACTTTTATTTTTTTACTTAAAAACCAATATTTTTTGCTCTATGCTTGATAGTTTAGTAAAAAAGACGGTTAAAGAGTTTCGATGTTAGTCAAGGCATTCATTTTAAGACCATAACAAATAATAATTTGATTTATATACAAGACCGATTACCTATGGGACCGAGACATGGTCGCTCACAATGGGTCTTATCAGAAAGCTTAAAGTCACCCAAAGAACAATGGACAGGGCTATGTTCTGAGTTTCCTTCCGTGATCGTATCAAGAATGAGGATATCCGCAGGAGAACCAAGTTGTTACACTTGTTACTGACATAGCCCGAAGAATTGCGAAACTTAAGTGGCAGTGGGCAGGGCACATAGCTCGCAGTACTGATGGCCGATGGGGCCAAAAAATTCTGGAATGGCCACCGTGAACCGGAAGATGATTCGTGGTGGACCGATGACCTGGTTAAGGTTGCGGGAATGCGCTGCATGCGAGACGCACGGGATCGGTCAATGTGGCGACGCATGTGGGAGGACTATGTCCAGCAGTGGACGTCTTTCGGCTTAAATGATGATGATGATGATGACAAGACCGAAGCAAACTCTCAAGTTTTTTTTGTATGATGAAAGCGTTTAAGCAAACTTTCAGACGGCCATTACTTTTAACTTTACTGTTTAAATATACTGTGTTTCGTATAAATACTAGTTTCAAAACAAACACAAACAAATAAATAAATAAACATTATATCAGGCGTCTACACATTACCTCCTTTAAATAAACTGCAAGAGATTACACGAAACGTTGAATTAAATTACTGCAATAAACCGTGACGAAGACCAGGCAGGATTTCATTCTGTTAACTTGCTCGAATGTAACGAACAATGGAAACCAATTACTCTGGCTCAATTGACAGCAATTAATGAACTTCGTAATTATAATTAAGGCTAGATTTGTACACTGGTTTTATTACGTCAACTTCATTATGTTTTATTCAGTTTAATTCAGCGTTTTCATTCGGGTTTGCGATTGTTATGATAACCATTTTTTTTTTCAATATGACTTTTGTTGATTTAAAAATGTATTTTATTGTTTTTAGGGTGCCGTAGTCAACAAGGAACTCTTTTAGTTTCGCCATGTCCGTCCGCCCGCAGCTTAGCTCTTAGTACTAGAAAGCTATAAATTGGCATGGATATAAATATTAATCACGCCGATAAAGTAGTAAAATAAAACCAGGAAAAATTCACTAGTGCTGTCGATGCCATCAATAATGATCTTAAAAATATCTATCAGTGGGCTAAAAGTTTTGGTCTTTTAGTGAACCCAACCAAATCACAAGCGCTCATTATTGGTGGCAGACATTTCGTCAACTTACTGAGTAACCAGCATCTTCCTCCAGTGTTGTACGATTCTGTCGCTATAGCCTATACAAAAAAAGTTAAAAACTTAGGTGTTTTCTTAGACTGCAACCTATCTTGGGACGTTCACATTGCTGAAGTAAGCAGGAGGGTATTTTGCTCGTTTCGGTCTCTGAAGCGTCTCCAGAAGTTTCTGCCTTTCTCAACTAAAGTAACTCTTGCTCAGTCTCTTCTTCTTCCTCTTCTTGACTATTCTAATGTCTGCTTCCTTGATGCGACTGAGGAATTTCTTAATAAGCTCGAACGTTTGCAGAATTTGTGCATCCGCTTCATTTTTGGCCTCCAAAAGTATGACCATGTGTCGGATTTTCGGAGGCGGTTGAAGTGGCTGCCCATTCGGCAGCGCTGAGATACACACACTCTTTCTTTACTCTTTTCTGTTCTTCACAACCCTACCTCTCCTTCATATCTTCAGGAACGCTTTGAGTATCTTGTTCCGAGAGGAAAACCTTGCCGTTCCTCATCGTCTCTTCTCCTTCGTTTTCCTCCCCACTCATCAAGTCGTTACGGTGGATCATTTACTGTTCGTGCTGTCCGTCTCTGGAACAATCTCTCTCACTCCATACGGGATAGCCCTTCGTTGTGTATTTTCAAGAAAAGAATAAGGGAACATTTCCTGTCAGCATGTCGCATAGATGATAATGTATTTATTTATTAATTAAGGATTTTAGTAACATTTTATATAGTATGTATTATGTTTATGTATTGTGTGCTGTACACGTATTTGTTTAGTTTGTATAGTTAGTAAGAATTTAAATTTTAAGTTTTATTATGCACTTGAGTATGCTGTCCTCATTTAGTAAAATATCTCTATGGCACTGAGGTTTGCTGTAAGAGAACCCAATTATGGGTTAAGCTCGCCTTTGTACATAAGCTGTCCTACTGTATTTGTAAATGTTTGTTTTGTGTACAATAAAGAATAAGAATAAAAAAAATAGGGCATCTCCTGTTCACATAAAGCGGGGATGTTTTTTTCTCGTCTATTCCATAGTGTGGGGTATCGTTAGATAGGCCATTCAAAAATATTAGGAGCCTGTCAAAACCATTTTTCGATTCAGAGATCCTTTTGGGTAAAATTAAGTTTTAAATGACTAATTTTTGTTAGAGTCAAGTGTCCGCCCCTCCTGCCAGCTAAATGGTTGCTTTTGGATATGTGAAAAAAATCACGGCAGTAATATATATAACCAAATTGAAAGAAAACTATCACAGCTAAGTAGGCTTTACAAGTTTACGATTAATAGTCGACAACCAAGCAACTTATAAAATGTACTAGTAAAAGTAAAAATTTTGTATATTAATGTAGTTAATTTTGTCTCTTCGTTAGAGCAATGTTCGGTGCTTTCATTTTTCATTTACGTCAGTCATGTTACCTATTTACAAAATAAATAATGTGAATGTAGCTGTTTATACGGACCCTTTGTACGCGAGTCAGACTCGCACATGGCCGGTTTTTTTATGACAGCCTCATTTCTCGAAAATGTAACATTATTTCAAAATCGATTTAATAAGCCTAACATGGGTTCATTCAATCCTAGATAACAATAATTGTAAAAAGTTAATAAAATCAAAAAAACCCGAATGCAAAGACGTAAACAAGAAGAAAATCAGGCTGTACAGTCGGAGGATACATATTCGCAAGCTGGCAGACCAAAACTATAAAAATCCTTCGACTACACAGCATGAATTTCTTCTTGTTTACATCTTTGCAGTCGGGTTTTTTTAATTTTATTAACATATTTTATTTACAACTACTATTTATACTTTTTCGAATGTGTTTTAAACATATAAGTGATATATATTTTTGTAATTATCTCTAAAAACCATTTACTAATTTATTCAATCATTTTCATTGTTTACATATTTTGATACCCCACTCGATGGGTTTCGAAAAAAAAAAATGACAATGCCTACAATTTGGCACCTAAAATCCGCCACGTTTCATTTTTCTCAAGAAAGCCGTTTTACAAAAACACCTCAATGTACTGGTATTCGATCTGGCACCGTTGGAGTAACTGCAGAACAGCCCAAGTCTCGATTGAATCGAAGGCTTTCTCGGTGTCCACAAGCGCTAAACAGAGAGGCAGGTTATACTCTTCCGTCTTCTGTATAACCTGCCGCAGAGTCTGTATGTGGTCAACGGTGCTAAAGCCTTTTCGGAATCCGGCTTGTTCGGGAGGCTGGAAATCGTCAAACCTGCGCGCGAGACGATTCGTGATGACTCTTGAAAACAACTTGTAGACATGGCTTAGAAGTATAATGGGCCTATAGTTCTTCAGCCGGGCATTGTCGCCCTTATCGAAGAAGAGTACCACCACACCCCTGCACCATACCTGTGGCGTTTTGCCTTTCAGTATGACGGAATCAAACAGCTTCTGAAGGGCCTTAAGGACCGGTTTTCCACCCGCCTTCAGGAGTTCGGCCGTGGTTCCGTCGTCACCCGGCCCTTTATTGTTTTTAAGCTGTTTCAGAGCCATCGCAATCTCGTACAGGCTGACGTCCGGGATATCTTCGGTATAGTGTCGGGTCAATCTAGCTCTTGGGTCGTTTGCTAGATTCACAACGGTCTTGCTGATTATGTGTACAACTGCCCATAGAATGTCTTGATCTCCCTCAGAAGCTCCGGTTTAGTGGATACGATCCTGCCATTGTCGGTCTTCAGTTTCGTGAGCCGACTCTACTTAATAGCCAGATCCCTTGAAAATACCTTGGAGCCTTTATTTCGCTCAATAGCGTCTTTAATACGCTCGGTATTAAAGTGGCGGAGGTCTCTTTTCAAGGATTTAGAGATCCGTCTATTGAGCTGCCGGTATTTGCACACCTCATCTGAAGACTGCAGGATCATCTCACGCCTCTCCTTCATAAGTTCAGAGTAGGATCAGAGAGCTTTTTGATTCCATCTGTACGACAAGTCTTGCAAAATTTAGGCAAACCGTATGGACAGTTTCCACGAACCCATCAATGTAGTCGTCTACAGAGCTCCCTTGGCATTCGAAACGATTCTGGAGTTCGAGCTGTATGCTCTCGGGGTTTTGGACCTGGATCTGTGCTGGACGGAGCGTGGACTTCATCAGCAGAGACCTTTCAAGCTTAATATTAATATTCAATGTGCCTCTTACCATGCGCTGATCGCTCCCGGTTTTCACCAAATTGATCACAGAGACATCATTGAACATTTGTTTCTTTGTTGATATGATGAAGTCGATCTCATTTTTTGTTGCACCTTCGGGACTCTGCCGGGTCCACTTCCTGTGTTCACGCTTTTTAAAGAAGGAGTTCATCAATAGAGGATGTGAGACTAGGGTTCATTAATTCCATAGTCTTCTTCACCGTAGTTTTCTTTACTATAATGGACTCTGAAGACTAGCAAATTCAAATTTGGTTTTGAAAACTACACTGTGTACATAAGAACTAGTGATAACCACTATCCGAACGCCTGAACCAACTCGTGAAAAAGCTTTACCTATACAATTGGCTCAAGGTCACAAAAACACAAAATTTTATTTTTCTGTAATCAGTATACAAGTAGATTTACTGCTTGTCCGTCAGATATAATCACTTAAGTCCTCTCTTAAGAGTCTCGGAAGGAATTAGGTTGATATACTTTTCTCAACAATTTCGCTTTTACTGCAGCCTCAAGGCAAAGTTATGATTTTTTTATTATTCCTGGTAGCTAAAATTGTTCTATTTTTATGAACCTTAGCGGTATTCTAGGTGCTCATGCACATGCTTAACGCAACTCAAACTGGCAAAAATATTGCTTTTTTTTCGTGGATAGGTAAAATTAAAAAACAATAAAACTTAAACCACTTACGTCTCTAGGAGGTATCAGAAAAGAAAACATGATTTTATTTTACCACTTTGTCCGAATTATTTATATGTATATCCATACCAAATTACATCTTTCTAGTACTAAGAGTCTCTGAGCTAATCTGCGGGCGGATAGACGGACTTAGCGAAACTATAAGGGTTCCTTGTTGACTTCGGAACCCTAAAAAACACCATTATAGTGCAACATTTTTCTTCGATTATCAAACTAATAAAATAACTTTTTAATTTTTATAGGACACTTTTACTTATTTATTGGCGCATATACTTCAATTTACTGGCGCGTATGGGCTCATTGACTTAATGCAGAAAAATAGTGTCATTGTCTATGGATGAGCGCGCTGCGCAGTCATGCGCAATAAGAATCTAAATTGCCCGCCATACCACATTTTTTTTCCGTTTCCGCTTTTGTTTTATTCAACTATATGAGTGAAGCTAAAATAGTGTAAGCAGCGGCATTTAATTAGGCATTAATACCCTTATTATGTGATTGTTGCGTTAACTACTATTATTTTGAGTACCTATTCAACATAAGCGTAAATAATATAGCCATAATAATAACATATGTTTTGTCAACAGTGCCGCCAAACAAGATGGTGATCACAGATGATAAAGGAGACGTGAAGCAGGCCATCGTTGGACCTTACATCGAAGGAGATACTTTCACGTTGAAATGTGACGTCAGCGGGGGTAAGTTGAACTAGAAGTTGGCAACAATGTTAACTCTGTAATTTTGTTTTCTCTGTTGTTTACCTGTGGACAACGATGTGGAGGAGTTTTTCGACTCCATATTTTAGATTTGTTTATTTTTAGTTTTGCAAAAACCTAAGACGTGATATACACTTTTCGGGTCGATATTAATATACACAGCTGAAAGTTAAATAGATAAATTGTAGTAGTTATATCTTTGCATTGCTTTGCTAATGAATGTGAAGCACATCCTACACAGTAATATGAAATGAAAACTTTAGTTACAATCACAATGTTGATTGCATTTTTCAGAACTCTTTATTTATTGGTAATTCTTGGAACTTCGTTCTCAATCGCATCATGCTCTGAAAATGTAACTAGTATATATTTTTAAATAAAAGCAATCTTCATATAATTCTTTTTCTTTCTTTTCTTGTTTTATATGTTTTTATTATATTTAAAAAAAAATACGTAGATCAAAACTCTACGATCAAAAATATACGTCAGTTTAACACTTTATCTCCTTCGCAGGCCGTCCCCGTCCCTGGGTGAAATGGTTCCGGGATGAGGTCGAGACGGACACGCCAGCGACCCCGCTGACCGCCAATGGCGTCAGAGGGGTCCTCCACATCGGGCCCCTGACGCGCGCGGATGTAAGAGCCGCATTCACTTGTAGGGCTTCTAACCATCCGCGGGCGCACCCTATTGAGACCACACTCACTTTGGATATGAATTGTAAGTATAAGTTTTTGATGGATCGTTTGTAGATTTTTTATTTTTCTCTTAAGGCGCAGATACCCCTCCGTATTACGTTTAAATTATAATGAGAATTACGTCTAAACGGCGTATCATGTAATAGTCCTATTACATGGTACCACTTTATGCCTTCTACTGACACTAAGCCAGCTACTGAGAAATTCTAGAGAAAATACAAATAACACTGCCTAACCCCGGCATCGAACCCAGGACCTCACGCTCAGTAGTCCACTACTACACCGACCACAATCGACCTATGTATTAATTGTTGCATTGCTAATTTTGACCGTTATAAGGCTAGAATTATTTAATTAATTAATATTCTTGTAATAGGAGATGTTTCCATCAAATATGCAACAAATGGGCTTCAAAGTCAAAAGCAGCTTCATTCTTATATTGTGAGATTCAACCCAAATACTGACCTAATCTTGAACTACTGAAACTAATACGAATACTTTTATTATGCGTACAGCTAAGGAGAGAAATTTCCTGCCGGAGTCTGTGTTCCCGATAGCTACAATCTAGACTTTAAGTCAAGAGTGAATAGGTTTTTTTTTATAATAACACTAATCCCCGCCACATTGATGGGCGCCTATTTTATTCAAACATACTAATTCCTTCTTTTATGCCTCTCGTACTTTCATTCCGTATACTGTATCTTTCTTGCATTTTTCTCCATACATACTGTGGGTGGGAATCCCACTTTATTTAACTAATTTACGGGCTTTATTTATTTATTTATCTCAGGTTGTTAAAAATACAAAAATAAAATATACAAAGGTGCTGTTTATCACAGATAAATTACATCTAGGGATATGAACACAAAAGTGCAGATATCATAGCACAAATTTATAATCGTATACAGTCTACAAACTTAGGTACTATCTTAGCATACACCGCAGTTTTGTGCGTCGACTACTATGCTTCTAAGCTGATATGATTGTATAATACAAGTGAAGCATAGCGACGCTTCAACTTTGGTTTCGTGCGAAGACTTTGGTGGCCAGATTTACGCAGTATGCCAAAAAACTTTCCCTATTTTTCTTTGTCATGAACCCATAGATACTCTCGCTCGTCAGTCTCATGTCCAGCTCACATTCAAGTTGGTAGCGTTCCCTGATAAATAACGGGCAATCTACAATTATGTGCTGGAGACTTTCTGCCACGACCGGAGCACCTGTTTTACAATACGGAAAGCCGCTATTTCATCCGGAAGAAACATTTTCGTCACAGAGGCGGTCTCGCCCGACACATATCTTCGATTACATTCATCAAGCGATACCAAACAGATCTGTCACTTGATAAATGAAATCGGACACTGATCGTAGTCTGGCCTCCTTCGTAACGAGTGAATAGGTTTCTTCTACGCAAGCGTGCTTCACCGTCGACCACATCACCGCTTACTATCAGGTGAGATAGTGGTCAAGCGCGAGCCTACTGGCAATAAAAAAAATCTCAGGAATGATCGACGTTTTCCTACGCAAATGTTCTCTCGCCTGTCAAGATTACACCATAGCCCATCCCAAAAAATTCCATGACATATTTCGTAAACGGGCATGTCTACCTATCTCACAAAGAATGACAAGCAAGGTTATACAATACGTTTATAACCAAAGAGGTTTTATCCTATTTATTATAAGCCTTTTTCCTACTGGCCAAGTCAACCGCACTTGGCATAAAGACATGCTCACGAAATATTGCGTGATTACTCAAATACTAAAGTCATATTATCAGGTAATCATGTCTTACTTTATAAGAGAAATAAATAATATATTTGGAAGTCTTAATTTATTTTCTTTTGTGAACACGGAAGTTAAAATAATTTCGTTTATGTAGAGATTTAGCTTTTTGATTTCCCAAGCAGACTAAATCCTTTGAGAGTACTCTGAAGACTCTACGACCTGAAAGTAATTAATTTTCTGGATTTTACTTAATATTTAAAGATATAACGTTTGACAGAGGGCTTTGTCATGTACATTTAAATTAGCAATTCATTTAGATAGGTACACAAGGTTAATGGCCGATTTCTTACCGCCAAAAATGACGATATTCCATAAAAAAATCGTATGTATTATCTATAAATACATAAAATCATATCTATTTATCCCCTTTAAGGGGTAAATTCCAAAACAGTTATACATATAGGGCACTTCGCTAAAAGTTCCCGTAGTTTAACCTGTGTATTGTCTTTCTGTAATTCGAGGCCTTTTTTGCTAAACATATCTAAATAAAAGTCATTTGTTTACGCTCCCCATCAATAGTATTAAATTTTGATGATCGTCACGGCCATTTCAAATCCATAGAGACAGTCCCAGTAAAACCGGTCAGCAACAAGCTGTCAACAAGTCAAAACGGTCGACTACAAACCCATAACTTGACAACAGTTAAATTGACCTTTGACTACTACTGACCCTTGTTAAGGGATTAAAACGTTATAACACAAGTTAGCAGATTACAGAGATTTGTTTGGATGACACGATGATTATCATAAAATCATCATAATAAGTGAATAATATTATCTTTTTGGGCAAAAACTTCCGTTTGTAAAACGGTCTTGCACATCTTTTTCAGAATGATGGCCTAAAAAGTCTTATCAACAAAACAATTAAAGTTTTTTGTGTTGCACTAAGGTCAATTACGATATATTGAGTCACTCTATCAAAAGGTGATATGATCCAAGGGTTAAATGGTAAATCGTATAACTATTCGAAACCCTTTTAACCCTGCGGATAATAAAGGTTATGTTATGTTCGATTTCGTTCACGTAAACTTCAACTTTAACTGGATATGAAATAGCGCTTTCTAGTGACAATGACGGGAAACACTATTGTTCTATAAAAAATAGGCCCGTAGGTTGCGAGAATACACTGGGTTCAAATAGCACAGGACCGGTTGGTGAATTGGCGATGCTTACCTGAGAACTATGTCCAGTAGTTTTTGATTTCCGTGGAAAAGTAGTTTATAATTGCACCTAATAGTTCATTTTAAACGCTGACTTTATTTTTCCTTACAGTTCCACCACTGACAGTCCACATACTGGGGTCCAATCAGCCGTTATCAGCTAGCAGAAGATATGATCTTCTCTGTCAGAGCTCAGGGTCAAGACCTCCAGCGTCCATCACATGGTGGAAGAACGGACATAGGATAAACAATGCTAAGGAGACGGTAAGTGCAACCCTTTATAAATATATTGAGATGACAACTTTTTTAGCCGCGTTTGGTAGAGAGTTATGGGTTCGCGTCACCGACATGCGGCGTGTGACTCCTGTGAAAATTTAATACTTTGGAGTAACTGACTAACATTTAGATGGGCATTCTTTAGAGTGTATGTGTGGGATATGCTGTTGGCTTTGCGAGTGAACGTAATTGTGTAACATTTAGATACATTGAGTTCCAGATTATTCAGCTGACAATAGTTTTCTAGTCTTTCGAGATCTTGTTGCAACGAGTCGCAATCTTCGTCATTGTTTATATGTTTGAAGATTTTCATGTCGTCTGCGTAAAGTAAAAATACTGAATTTTGAAAGCATGTGTGAATGTCATTTATGAAAATAATAAGGTCCCAAGAAGCGATCCCTGGGGAACTCCTGAAGGGACTACATGCCGCTTCGACACAGCACCGTTGATTACGACAGCCTGGGAACGATTCTTTATGTAAGATGTTATCCACCGGTATAAGTTACCATGAATACCTGCATAAAAATCTTCTGTAAAAGTATATTATGGTCAATACGGTCGAAACATTTACTGTAGTCTGTAAAAATACAGTGTACCTAACCGCCATCGTCCATATGTGTCGGGCGAGACCGCTTCCGTGACGAAGATGTTCCTTCCGGATGCAATAGCTGCCTTCCGTATTGTACAACAGGTGCGGCCCGAAGGCGTCCTCACGCAAGTTTTGACGGGGCACGGTGGGTTCTCTGAATACTTGAATCGCTTCAAGTGTAAGGAGAGTCCATCGTGCGTCTGCGATCCAGGCGTGGCAGAGACTGTCCAGCACATACTTGTAGAGTGCCCGTTATTTATCAGGGAACGCTACCGACTTGAATGTGAGCTGGACAGGAAAATAACGAGGGAGAGCCTGCATGGGCTCATGGACAAAAAGACCAGGGAAAAGTTTCTGGAGTACTGCATTAGCGTAGCCACTGCGGTTATACGTCGAAACAAAACCTGAAGCGCACCGTGCTTCATTAGTATTTTGTATAATATTTAAATGTAAGCACGGAATGCAGCACAGGCACGTATAGCCGGCAGTACGTCAGGTTAGTACCTAAGCTCTTATAATGTGTAAAACTACTGTGATTTTTTAATAACTGTGCTTGTGGGTTTAATCCCGAATTTTTATATTTACACTATCAGCTGTGATAAATCACCTTGTACATCTATGATAATAGCATTTTGGCTCAATTGGTGATATGGCACTTTGTGCGACCTGTGATATGTTGCACCTTTTTATTGCACATTGTATTTTTGTTTTTACACATTCTGTTATTTTTATAAGAAATAAATCATGCCAGTAGAATAGATTAAGTGGGACTCTTACCCACAGAATGCAAGATGATGTATGAAAGAAAGAGATAGTATGAAGAATGAAAGTACGAGAGGCATGAAAGATTGACCGGAATGTTAGAGGTTAAGCACATAAGGCGCCAATTAAGTTGGCGGGGATTAGAGTTAAGGAAAAAAAAAAAAAAAAAAAAAAACCGCCATCGTCCATACAGGATGTAGTGAAGTCGACAAAAGACAGTAGGTGGTGGATCGGTTTTTAAGAAAGCCATGCTGTTCAGGAATGAAGGCCGTAGAAAAAGTGCTGTAAACTTGCGTGTAGATGATACGTTCAAGTATTTAATCAAACAGGCATAATTTGGATATGGGTCTGTAATTATTAACATCACCCTTATTCCTACTTTTGTGTACCGGTGTTATATACGCGTACTTCCATGTACTAGGAACAATTCTCTCCATAACCGAACGCGTAAAAATAATCGTTAGTGGCTTAACTAGTCCATTGGCACACTTGACTATAAATAATGGCGGTATGTTGTCAGGACCCGCACCTTTATTGAGATCTAAGGATTCTAAGAGCCTAAGCAGATGGTTTGGATTAATTTCAATCTCACCTATGTTTAGTGCAGAGTCAGTAGTGCGGGCATTTGTTGGACTTGGGGTACTCATATTTCGACCTGAAGTAGAAAGGAAGTTCGATTGGAAGTACGCTGCGAAAGCATCACTAATTTCTTCATTTGTATTGTAGCATCGACTTTCTAATGACATAGTGGAGGGGAGACTGTTAGTGTCATTTTTGTTTGCTTTTATGAAGGACCAGATTGTTTGGATAGTCTAATTGTGACATAAGATCTGTTTTTTTGTTCTAAGAAGCTTTGTTTCAAATATTTTCCGTTTAATAAACTTCGTAACCTCCACTTAGTACAAAGTTACACAAAATATACAAGTTTGCCTATTCGTAAACAAACATCTTATAATTGACTAAGACACTTCAACAACTTTAAAATTACTCCAATAACCCTCTTTTGTTTTCCAAACTTCCTTTTACAAACTCCTCTGAAGTAGTAACCATAACATTTAATATACTTAGGTATTGATATACGAATAATGTTATTAATTTACGAAGAGAATTATATTTCTTATTATTTAGATTATAATAACTTTGCGATTCATTTTGTACGATCAAAGAATTTCGATCAAGTCACGCGGTTATCGAGATTGACAACAAACAAACTCAAAAGGAGATAAGAACGAATACCTCATCAATTCCCAAACTTTTCGAGGGAAAAGCTAATTTTGCATAGAAATTTAATCAAAGTGGCCAATCTTATACTTGAGTGTAGCAACTTGAAATAGGGGCACGTAAAAGTAATAAATGTAGATTGAATGGGACAGAGAATGCTTACGGCGAGCACAAATCGCTCGTAAGAGGCCAACAGGGTTCCTGTTGTAAATGTCTGTAGCAAGTGAAAGTTACGCTAAGTTACGTTCAGGAAAATTTGTCAGTTCGTCCTTCGGTACCGTGATTAGCTGTGCTCTGAAAAATTTGGTCCTAAGACCTTTTTTTTCGTTTGAGATGTTCTTCTTGAGGAAGTATTCTTGTCCCGTATCTCAGCTTTTTAGGAGTTAATTTACTTTTTATATGTAAGGTCAATAAACTTCACTTTTACAACCAGAGTATAAAAATCGTTATTATATTGATCTTCAAATAATGGTTACTCATAAGATAGGTACATAGTTTTTCATGACCTATTTATTACTGTATCATTAAGCCTAAGATATAATACGGGCACTTTAAAAAAAGTAAAGAATATCTACCGGAAATATTTACCAAGCTATCCATAAAGTTCATCGCTAGAATTCTCAGTATAATTTCTTATTTTCTTACTTGGAATAATCAATAACATTGAAAAATGCATGAATTAAATTTCCATAGTTTCCATTTCCCGAATTTTAATTCATCCATAAGTCCATTTATCACGTTTTCGGGCCAAATAAAATGAATAAAACACTATTCGTAAAACAAGAGTGATGCTTTCATAAATATATTTAATTAAATCTGATTATACGAAACTGCTCCAATTTTGTATACCCGGAATTTACTTGTAAGGGATATTTTCATTGATCTCGTCTCCAATTTTTTTTCCGTGTTTTTCAATTCTGGCATTGAGTTTTTGATGTCCGAAACACCGAACTGAGAGTTAATGAAATCGAAAATTCTCTGAAATAGTCAGCAAAACTATTATATTAAGATGCCCTATATTACATCATATCTCGTCGTTGGAGACAAGGCGATACGTCTCAAGTCAAGTTTGGTAGGATATCTAGCTAGACCAGAGAGAGTTTAGGAAAATGAAACCAGAGACGTCCAAAGGCTTAGTTCTTCGATATCACGCGTGAAATATCTGGATGAGACGCACAGAAACGGGAAGTATGGCAGAAAGAAAACGAGGTTTAGGATAATTCAAGGCTGCTTATTGATGATGATTTAACACTGATAAAAACAAAGTTTTACTGAAGTGAAGACCTAATGCTGTCAACATAAAAACATACATGAATATCAGATACATCCGTATCGGGTTCCATGAATTCTTGTAACAAACAATATTTCATAGGAAACTTTTCCAGCTGCATTCCCCAATCTCTAACGAACCAAACATATGGCTCGCTTTACCAAAAAATCCTTTGAAATTATATTTCAGACTAGTTTTTCTTTACGTATCGTGTGCTGCGCTGGGACCCAATCACTCATCAAATCTGGCCATAAAGAATGGTGGTGAATTCTGCTTTTAGTTGTTCAGATTGAACAGGCTAGCAATTTTTTATTGTTTAATCTTCTTCGTTCTGTGGCTTAGTAGCAATTTTTAAGGTACCTTTCCTAATCCGTGTTTGATCATTGCCAACCATTGTAACGTGACGTTTAGCTCAGATGAGCTAACAGTATCAAAGAATACATAAAAGTGAGTCACATGAGTTGATACAATTTCAAAAGATAAAAGGTGTGGTTTTTATAGTATTATAAAACTTAAATAGACTAAAAATTGTGGATTTGTACAGAAGAATACCACACCATATATAGTTTGTCTGATTTCAATATTGTCACCAATATCTCTTTTTTTATATCGATAGCACATTGTTGTCACATATATGTGATATTAAAAACAATTACTGTTAAAATGATCACCAAGTAATAATCCTGACTAAAAAAATCATGTTATTAAAAGTGATCAGAAATAATAAGAATAAAACGACTTTCGAAAGTCTCTGTTTAGAATCTTAAGTTTTTTTTTAGAATTTTGGGATTAAGTTCTAGGGCTTTGGTAACATAATCAAGTTTCACTCCGTACAGCAAATATTAAAAAGCTTCATAGCTAGCCTGCGGGATTGCCCACGTGAAACATGTTTTATTTACCCAAAAGTATACCAGGATCAGTAAGATAAGATCCGTCTGCAAAATTTTATCCAAATCCGTTCGACTGTTTTTGTGTGATCAAAACACAAACATCACATTTATACTCGTAATATGAGTCGTATAAGTAGGTTTGAAATTCCATGCAAAGAAAGATACACTCTAGTTTAATACAATTTCAAACCTAATATTTCTCTTTCATCAAACTCATCAGCACAACGAACGCGTCACTAAAATTAAATTCCGTGCATCCACGCTTCCTTTAACAAAAGTGACGATCTAACTAGATTACATTGCCAAAGCCGAAATATCAGTGGGAACTCCTTGATTACAATACAACGGCGAAACGTCAATCAACTCACACACGCTATTCAGACCGGTTTGATTGTCGTACGTAATTTAATTAAACCAGCCAACATGCCAACTAGAGATTAATATTAACAACACTTAATTAAAATCAATTCTGAATACAAATTCGAAGGCCCTGTGATTGGCTGATTTGAAAGGATTTCGTGGCTTCTGATTGGTGTTTTTGATATCAATTTATGCGTCTGGATTTTTATTTAGGTCCTTGAACTTGGAACGTGATTGTCTTGTAGAATGTTTAACTTTTTTTTGCAAGTAGGCACATATTGTTTGCAGAATTCAAGTATTCAGATTCTTTATTTACCAAAGCATTTCTTTCATGAAAAGTCTTTTATCTTGGCATTTGAATGGTTTAAACGTTCTTTTGTTTGTCAAGGCAAGCTAAACAAGTCACCCCTTCTATTCGTATCTCAAAAAGCGACTAAAGGATTATATTAAGTAGATTGGCAGCCGCATTACTTCTTACTGATAGAATCTTACCAGTACAGTCTTATTTACCTGCCAAGTACAATGATTAAGACCGTTTAAAGTCTTCGACATTAATCAGATGACCTTTTAATTTTGTATTTTGATTTAGAATTTTTGAATTTCGTTGAAGTCAATTTTGATTATAAACGCAAGTTCAAAGTGTTTTGAGTGTAATTATGAATCTGTTATACGTACTCAATTATAATCATCCTTGAATAAAATTTAATATCTCAAAGTTATTAGTAGATTGATTAGGGATTCATATTTCAAAGTTATTTCGAACTAATCGATCGATTTAGAAAGTGTGTCTTAAGTTGGGTGTATTTATTTATGTTGGGGAAGGAAATCTTGGAACGTGTCGAATTTGGATTGATTTTGACTTTGTGTTCCATCTGAATCATTAATATTTTATTGTAGCAAGCTTATTTTCAAGTTTAAATCGTTAAGTTTCAGATCAATATAAAATAATTTACAACAGAGTTAGAAGTATACAAAAAATTTAGACAGGACTATTCATCATGTCAATAAAATAACGGAAACGGATAAGTTCATCTCGAACAAACGTTAAGGTATGTTTACGATTGAAACACCAACAGATTATTATAGAGGTGACTTCAAATTCTCACAGACAGATAAATGAAACAGGCTTTTAAAAACTGTATTTTAATCTCAATTCTCTTCCACAGCTATCAACAGATGGTAACACGACCACATCAACAGTTTCCCTGCAGTTGACCAAGTCTGACGCTGGAGCTAAGCTGGCGTGCAGAGCATCCAACCCTCAGATGCCTTTGGTACCGGCCCTAGAAGACGACTGGACGTTAGATATACAGTGTAAGTGCATTTTTGTTACATAACTCCTAGATTTTGGACCCTTAGGCGAAAGAGGCTTTAGAAAAAGAGGCATTCTTTAAGCGATATCATTTGAATAACTTGTTTGGGTTTGATAGGCACTACTGAAATGTTACTTTTTTATGCGGGGTGTCTCGCAGTTTAACCAAATGATGACTACTGCTTAACCAGACTTTCCCTGTGGAGATTAAACTAGAGCCTCCAGCCAGGCACAAAAACATAACCTAAGCGACCACGCTGAGGGCTTTATCCTATGCGATACAAACCTCGGCTCAGGGCGTCACTGGGGGAAAAACTAAGGCTAGATTTTGATTAAGTGTTTCTTCATACGTGTAGAAGAACGGATAACTGAAATGTTACGAGGTTAATCCAATACATGTTGACTTTTCGACAGTATTTGTTGCTGATAAAATATCACTTTATGTAGAGTCTCTCATTACTATAAAGATTACGTAGCTACGTCTAGCTTTGTCTAGTTCACCTAAGACCTAAATTAATTAGTTACGAAATGTAGGTCACATGTTGAATTAATTTATTTTTGAAAGAGACAAAACTACACTATAAAATCCGGCCAAGTACGAGTCGGACTCGCGCACGAAGGGTTTTGTACCATTATCGCAAAAAACGGCAAACATATCACGTTTGTTGCATAGAATCCCCACTTAAATACCTACTTATTTTATTCTGTTTTTATTTTATTTGTTGTTACAGCGGCAACGGAAATACATCATCTGTGAAATTATCAACGTTCTTGCTATCACGGTTTATTGAGATACAGCCTGGTGACAGACAGACAGACGGACAGTGGAATCCTAAACACAAACATAGACCGATAAACAGTTTACCCTCCTTTGTGTCTGGCAATTTCTTAAAAAATAGATGTTTTCTCTATATCACAGACGACATATAAATCAAAACTTAAAGATAAATCTTCTTTAATTTTTCACAATTGTCTAATATCTAGAACACCTCAAAAGCATAAATAAATGTGTCGCAAACAGGAGGGCTACCTTCAATATACCCTCGATCTGGTGGGCTTAATGTGGGTTAAATGCATGCACAAAGCAGGTCACTGTAGCCATTTTGGGTTAGTCCTTGTTCCAATTTCATCAAAGCAGCGGATTTGGTCACCAATCGTTTCGCCTTCTCTCAACAAAAACACACTTTTTCAAGTTTATACACGCCTCTTTAGGCTACTTATTTTCCTCACAACTCTTTTCAACTCCGAAACGCGCGTCCACACGCTTCATTTCTATCTCCGCGAATCCTGGCGAGAGATTCCACTCGAGAGAGCCAGCGTAGACCCTCCTAGCTTTTCATTGGCTTAAAGAACTCATCCGGCTGCTTATAACATCCAATCGAAATCAAGTATTTTGTAAAAAAAATAAAGTGTTGTCAATCGAATAAATCGAACTGAGATTTGATTCAGAAGCTAAATGTTGCCAATTAAACAAAACTGAATGATTTGAGTTAAAGGCAATTCGTCCGCAGTCAGCCTCAAGTTCTACTCCTCATACAAATATATTATTTTATCGCGTCGTTCCATCACGAGAATTGTAAGCTTTTCTAAAGTTGAAACATCTTAATCTTAAGTCTCCCATGAGGAAGTGAAAAAGGTAGAGAAAAATTAAGCTTATCCGAAATTCCCTTTCGAATTTTATTACGAGAGCAAGCCTTGAAACTTTGCACAACTTTGTTTTTCTTGAATTCTAGATTTTATGGCCAAAAATGAAATTTTGCGAGAGTGCAAAAACTTTTTGATATTGAAGACTGAAATAACAGTGTACTTGTTATATTGTTAGTACAAAACTTGGAAGAGCTTGGTTAACGATTATTAAATATGTATGGGTTGGGTTTTCTAGTAGGTCGGTGTTTTTTTTTGAGTGCAGTTTTTTTAAGGGGTTTGGTTTAGCGTCAATTCTTTCAGATTTCTATTTTTAGTTAAATAGGACATATAAGTTATAATCTAAACAAAGTGGCCTTCAGATGGTGATAGCGATTGACAAAACGTCCAATATTAGTAAAATTGATCTTTTTTCGCTAGTTAAATATACAGCTTTTTACTGGACTGCCGAAGGAGGGTAATGTGTTTATCAGTCTATGTTTGTATGTATGGTTGTTCCTATGTGGCGTTCTAGAGACCAAATACTTTGGGCGATTTTGTGATTTTTACGTCAATCGATTTGTCTTTACCTTGCAAGTGTACATTGTACATTAAAATTAGAAAATATAAAATGGCGGATTTTGGGTGCCATATTGTGGGAGCCCATTTTTTTTTCCTTAACTATCGTGTGGGCATCAAACTAAAGGGTTTCAAAAACACTGATAAGTGTTTTATATTTTTAAAATCACCTCCGTTTAAATGTAAATTGAAAAAAAATGTTTGTTTGACGACAATCTCGCCTGGTAAGCGATGATGTGGTCGACGGGAAAGCACGCTTGCCTAGAAGTGACCTAAATACCCCTAGGTTGTAGCTATCGGGAAACAAAGGTTCTGGACTATGAGGTGGATCTATATGTTGTTCTTTCGACAACGGTTATTGCTGATAGAAATAATACTTAGTCTAGAGCCTTTGATAACTTTACGATATCCTTTAAACATTCCTATTTAGTTCTAGGCTCCTAGAAACGTATCAGTCACTCGCAACTGACGCGATTGTAGGACTTAATGAAGCAAAAATTGTATTTTGAAATCTTAGCACATGGTGAAAAGCGTGAATTTATATTATGTTTTTATGAAACTCATTTGTTTTCTAAACAGATGTACCAGAAACGACAGTCCGGTTAGGAACGAACCTGGATCCCTCAAACATCAGAGAAGGCACCGACGTGTACTTTGACTGCATCATCAGAGCCCATCCTTATGTTTATAAAGTCGAGTGGAGACACAATGTGAGTATAATATTATTGTGTAACAGTTGATTTTCAATGGTGAGTATAATTGCCAACACGTAACTTGGCAAGAGTCGTTTGATGCGCACACGTCATTTTTATGTCTCTTTGATTACCAAGCGGGACGTGTGGAATCTTCAGCACCGTTCCGAGCGGGCCATTGGTTGGTCAGTTGACAAGGATCGACTGTTACATTGCGTCTCGACCACGTTTCATTCGCTCTATATGGTGGTTGGTCAGTTCGCGCACTATGCACGAACTTGGGGTAAGTTAAGTTAATTAAGTTCGCGCACTACGCCAAAACCTTGCCAAGTTACATGCCGGTGATTATTAGGTCAATAATCTTTGTGATACCTGGTTTATAAAATATAGCGATGCTTGATTTTATAATGTATTAAGTCGAGACGGCGCTTATACAATTATTCGTTGTAATTATATTGCTTTTAATTTTAAAATAATATGTTTTCGCTGAAACAAATATTTTTATTGTTAAGTTATACAACAATATTAATAAAGTTAACATTTTGTGTTTGTTCACAGTGTTGAAATATTTTATCAGATCATAAACAACTAACTGCGCAATTTTAACTATTCAGTTACAAAATAACAAACAAAAGCCAAATAACAAAAGTTATTACGGCATTTTTCAGTCAACCATCCTAAGAGGAGAAACTCATCAAAAATACCCCTTTACGAAAGGGTCAAACTTATATTCAACCCATGTATCTTATAGTGAAGAGACATAACCCTAAGTTTTAACCCCATGGGGCCCATGAAAGGGTTGAAACAGTGACTTAACTCCGAAACTAACTTTAACTTCGCCATAACATCATGGGAGCCTTGTGTTATGTACCAGCTTTTGGACTTGGGAAAAGAAACAACTTTGCTTTGCCTTCGGGAAAGATTGATTACGACTTAATATTTTATGATTAGTCGCCATGCCCTGTCGCGTCGGGATGTTGCTACACGATGTGCTACGGCGTAGCACTCGTGTTGCTACGGCGTAGCACCATGCAATGTGCTACGATCAATGGATTTGTTGCTAGTAATAGAACATTTTAGTTTTTTCATCACTGTTTTAACTAAATCTAACACATAATTTATTGAAACACCTCTGTGCCATTGCGGGTTTATAAAAAAAGTTGCTAAACGTTAAGCAAACCACATTTTTTTTTCGCATTTAAATGTCTCTTCGTGTCAGATCGTGAGGAAACCGGCATGCCCTAGAAACACAAATTCGATGACATGTTACATCCACTAACCACTAGGTCTTGCTTGCCCAATATCACAGAAATGAGAAAAGGTTATAGGCTGATTATATTTATGTTAAGCGTCAATTTATTTTAAACAACGTTTATAAATAAACCTTTAAGATTTAAACTCTGATAAAAACAAGTCATAATGACATAAAATTGGAAAACTATTCTTTCTCCATCAGGGTAAAACTCTTCTCCACAACGTGGGTCAAGGCGTGATCATCAGCAACCAATCGCTAGTGCTACAGGGAGTCGGCAGAAGAACTGCTGGAAACTATACGTGTGTTGGATTCAATGCGGAGGGCGACGGGGAGAGCAAACCTTTCTCCTTGAATGTTTTGTGTAAGTACCACTATATTTTAAACTTGATAAAAATCTGGTTTAAGGACGTCTAGTCCCCACTTTGTAGAACGAAAATTATTGTAATATTTATGTGGCATATTATTATTGTCAACAAAACTGCTGTAATTGGCTATTGTCAATTCACGTCATCAATATTTTCATTTCATCATTATATCGTGGTGGCCCAGTGGGTAAGACCTCGCCTCTCGTGGTTAAGGTCGTGGGTTTGAATCCGGGCAAGTACCAATGTAACTTTCTCAATTCATATGTACTTTCTAAGTTTATCTTGGACATCGTTGACAACGGTGAAGAAAAATATCGCGAGGAAACCTGAACTTATAGTTTCTTATAAGATTTTGCTCCATTTTTGTAATTGCTGCAAGACGTAGACGAATAAATAGACAAATAAATAACATTATTTTAATTGCACGTGACAATTCGTCACGCTTTTTTTGATAATATCGAACTAGAAACTGAGCTAACGCATATAATCTTGTGTTTCCATGTTTCGATCTTCTGCTGATAGAAACGCCTGTTATCAAAAATGAGAAGCTCGATCGTACCCAAGGTCCATCGCAACCTTGCGGTTCGCTGATCAAACGCAACTTAACACATCGACACAACCTAGCTGGGGGGTTTGAGTACTATTAAATCTATAATGTGATAACATGACATATGTAGTAATATGTAGTTATCCTAGAGAATTTTTTATATTTACTAAAAACGGTAGGTAATTCAAATATTGGAAACACCTTTAGGTATGTTATTTTGATGAGAAGACTACTAAGTTTGAAGCCTGCCTTGGAATTCCAAAAGCAACATGATCAAATCAAAGTTGTTTCTATAAGTAAGCATTTTCGAATGAATAATAACGATCACAAAATTATCACTTCAAGACTAATTTACATAAAATTGTAACAAAAATAAAGTCCCCAGACTGATGAACTCCCATATCAGAATATCAAATGGAGTGATTGTTAATATTAATTAAACGACTCCGCATGTGTTGGATTGCGTTTGCGGTCACTTGTCTAATGATGTCTCAAGTTCGATTCATGATTGCAAGTACTTCGAAGAGGCCACAAATGTGTTCGCGGCACTACTTTATTTATTATATTTGCTCAAAAAAAATATGTTTTGAATACAGGGGCCACCTCAAAATGCATGAGTAACTTGCGTAACGATCCTTCACGATGAGTTTTAAGGGGAACTATAATAAGAAATAATAATATTAAACATTTATTGGTTCATTAAAAGTTTTGCAATATTAAGATGTGACACTGGATCCTGCACTAGGATACCCTGTATCGCAGGATACAGTCTCTCTCGACAAATATAGTTGATCGTTAAGTTTAGATATCAAATGCAATCAATAAACATAACCAAAAAAGTGCAGTTTGATTTCAAAAATATTACTGAAAATTACAAAACGCCATCCCGATGTTAGCAGGCCTGAAGAACAACCCATAAATGTGTCGTTGACACTGAAAGTAACAATGATTGTTAACAATCGTTAGTGTTGATAGAGTACCACGTTGAGTAAAACACCAGTATTGATTTAGTATTCATTTAATTATTGTGATGAATTCGTTGCCACCGACTTTTTTGCCAGACATTTAATTTTTATTGTTTTAATCTAAAACCAACACAAAAAAAATCACGTCAAAATAATCTTACCAGACTGATGAACATCAGTATATTAAATAGAATGTTTGTTAAAATTACTTCAACTCGGCATGTGTTGGAATGCCTTTGTGGCCAAGTTGATGATGACTCAAGTTTGATTCGTTTAATTAATACTCGTATCTAAATAAGGATTTGCTAAAGATACCGCATGTCTTGGAATGTCATTGTGGCCACTTATCTAATGATGTCTCAAGTTCGATTCGTGATTGCTGTAGTAGTTCTCAGAGTCAATTATAGTTAATTGCCTCTTAGAACTACTTGCAGCCTTCAGAATATCATAAGTGAGCTAGTGCTCACTTATGATATTTTGAAGACTTACCAACTACTTCAATTAATAGTTTTAAATGGGCTTTGAGTATTGAGTGCGTTAATTGATAACTTTTGATGAAGAGTTTGTTGGTGTTTTGAATGGATAATATTGTAATTATGAAAGTATATTCGGAAAGGTTTCAGCACTTTACGTGATTTAACATTTTATAATTTAGTAGATTGTATTATCAACTAGCTTCTGCCAGCGGCTTCGCCCGCGTGAATATCGAAAATTATCTTGAGGGAACATATGCCCGGGATAAAAAGTATCATATGAGCTATTCCTGGCTATAACCTATCTCTGTCATGCATTTCATCCAGTTCCATGCAGCCGTTTGAGCGTGAAGAAGTAACAAAAATCCAAACACACACAGACACACACTCACAAACTCTCGCCTTTATAATATTAGTGTGATGAAAATGTTTGATAAGACAATTAAATAATAATTTAATATTTAGCTCACCTATGAGATTGTGAAGACTTACCGATTACTTCAATAAATAGTTTTAAATGGACTTGGAGTAGTACATGTGTTCTATAACTTACAAGCATAAGAAAGCTGTGATGTTTTGAGGTGTGTGCTGGTGTGTTACCCAAAGGTTGACTGGTAGGAATGCCTTGCTGCATTAAGTCCGCCTATGTATCACCATTGTACATGAAGTTTAAATAAATAAATAATAATCTGTTTATTATGTAAATCATTCGAAAAGGTTTCAAAAGGCTTTTATACATTATTTTTATACATTGTAACTTTCGTCAGTTTTTTATTGAACTGTCAATGTAAGTCAATCTGTAGGACAAAGGAGTTTTGATTAGGTATTTTTTTTTCAAAATACTGACTGAGAAAATATAATAATACGGGTATTTAAGAATAATATTTTTGATGAGGAAGCCGACACATGGACACGATAGAGCCTGTTTAAATTGAATATAGAAATGAATGGTGGAATTCAATGATCAGGTTCTATTTAAAATAAAATTATTACATTTTTTGTCCTAAATCTCTTGAACCTTATATTGCAAAGAGACTGTTTTAATTATTAACCCCATTGTTTTTGTCAACAGATGCACCAACCTGCAGAAGCTCTCAGCAGAGGGTACATGGGGTAGCCAAACAAGAACGCGCACACATCACCTGCCACGTGGACGCCAACCCTCCTGAAGTTGTGGTGAGTATAAGGCATCAAACTTAAGTATATTTATAATAATAAAATAACAACTAAAGAAAAATATTAAAAAGCCATTTGAAAACGAAGTAATTAACAAAGTTACATCCATCTAAATGTGATAAGTTTGAAATGTACCTAAGGCTAACTTATAAGGGAAATATGTAATCAGCATTTTAAAAGTTACAGCAACTGTTGTATAATAAAGGGTATTAAAACATGGATGTGGGCGAAGCCGAGTGTGACAATAGTATTGCATGAGTGTTTTAATACCTAATTATGTACAGTTGCATACAAGACTTTATCCTTAGCGAGAATATCTAAATCTACGTGGAGTCTGCCTTTTTTGACTTTAAAGACTATTTATGGGGCTACTTACTTGGGTTGTGTCTACTATGGGGCGCCTGTTTGGGCTGATAGGGCCACAATAAAACGAATAAAAAATTAAAAAAAAAAAATACGGTACAACGTAAATTACTTCAGAGTCAGCGTTTGGCTTTGATATTCGTATGCTAAGCATACAGGACGGTTAGTACTGAGGCCTTACCGGTACTTGCTGGCATTCTTCCGGTAAATCTTTAAGTGCAGCGACGTGCTGCAATGTACTATTCCGCACGAGAGACCATGGACTCGGACTTTTTAACGCGGAGTGGCCGTGAGAAAATCTCCAGATTATTTAAACCACATATTGACGTCCGGGAGGAACTTTTATCCGAATGGTAATGTAGATGGGATAATTCCATCAAGGGCCGACACCTCCACCAATTCTTTCCATTAGTTCGCTTGCGGCTGGCCAGGACGTGGCTGGAGGTGGATCACTGCGTTGCCCAATTTCTCAAAGGGGATGGTAACTTTAAATGTAAATTATTTTCCTTCAAGCTTGATGCCTCGCCCTTATGTCAGTGTTCTACATCTGACTGCGAATATGTACAATCTGCACATCATATCATATGGGAGTGTATTTTTTGGCAGAATGAACGCAATACTATGTTGAATAAAAGAATAACGTACAGGTTGTATCAGGAGCTGTTTACTATACGGACCTTGTGGAAACTAGAACAAATTGCCGTGCGTTCAAGCGTTTTTGCCATACCTTTTATTGGAATCAAATATAACAGCTCACAATGTTAGGACCCATTAATATTAATGCAATACTTTCCGTGGTGCTAGGCAACTGGGCTTATCCCAGTTGTAAACGAACCTTTGTGCCTATTGGTCTTGTTTGTTGTCTCCTGCTTGATATGGAGGGAAGTGGAAATTTGAATTTTTCCTACTCCTCCATTATTCTTTTCTGATAAATTTCGTTGCGGAATCCAAGGCAGTTAAATTCATTCTGCGGGACTTCGTCGAGCTTCATTACCTCGGCGCTTTTCTGGTGGTGGCCACTGTTGTTTCTGGCTTTCAGGAGTTGCAGTGGTTTGGGAATAGTGCGGCGGGACTGTCCCAAACAAAAAAAAAGACTTTATCTACACCCATGATATGAATCCTCTATAAAAGGTTCTGAAACCATTGGATGCTGTGCTGTGTTTTAAGAACTCTATGTGAAATCATGGAAAGTTTAATTGCTGAGTATCTTATACAAACAAAATATATATAAGTAATTTTTTTCTTCTTCTTAGCGAAATAGTTTTTTTTTTTAATTACGGCACTGTGGTAGTGAAACGCGCGTGAATGACAATGATCTTTTTTTAACTCATAAAGATACGTAAGTGAGTCATAAGTAATGGGAATATGGCTGTTTGATGTATAAGAAAGGGATCAAAAAAGCAAAGGAGATGAATAATAAAATTCAGTACAACTTTATAACACTCGTTTGGATGATATTATGCTTATTATGACACTGCTTGTTTTAATGTTGGCAATAAGCTAACTGATTCAGAAACTTTTAAATGTAAATAATAATAATTAAAAAAGCCGGAATGTTTTGAGTTAAGCCTGTGCTACACGGTTTAAAACCAAGGTCACCTTGGTTTGAAGTGGCAGTTTTAAACCGTGAGGATAGTGGTTTTAAACCAAATTTAGTACGACCTTTAAACGCCCTTGTTAGAAAGGCGTGCGTTGTTACGTTTGGAGTTGGGTTTGAAACGTGTATCCGGCACCACCCCACCTGCTTCAAACCAAGTTGACCGTGGTTTTAAACCGTGCAGCACGGGCTTAATACACATTAGAAAAAAAACACATTAAAATCGGTTTCGTACGCTTTCTACATTAGAAACTCTTGTTTATCGAACCCAAATTAAACTTGTGGTTATTTATGTAAAAATACATCACTTGATGTAAACAAGAAGAATCAAAGCCCTTCCTCCTTTAGTATGAAGGAGGGCGTAACTCCTGCCCTCACAAGGAAGGTGTAAATCAATTCAGTATTCTACCTTACAATCAACATAATTGCCAGGCGGTAGCTCAGTTCGTTTATGGTTTGTTAATTTAGTCGGAGATTATACAATACTCGTTGCCACATAAATATCTATAGGTTTGAGGGTAAATTTGCCAATCAAGAGGGAATTACAATGTGGTTTTCCTTAACCCCTTCCCTCCTTTCCTCTCGAGGCCTAAGACATTGACTCAATTATAACAATTCAATTGTAACGTTTCTTTCTTTATTTCTTTTCTCAGAATTCTTGTGGTCGGAAATGGTTATACAGGTTGACACTTTTTGAGATAGAAATATACCGACTGTTACAAGGTTTTCGGGGAGATATGGTGTTTTTAATTTCAATTCGTAATGTTTTGTGATTAAAGCATATATCAAAACAAGCAAGTTTTTACGACCCTGCTGTTCTTTTCTGATTTCGTTATAGGATCCAAGATCGTTGAATCGTTTTGCCGAGATTCTTCAAGATACATAGACTAAGCCTTTTTTTGGTAGTTGCCACTGTTTATTCTGGCTTTCAGGATTTTCAGTGGTTGGAAATAGTATGGTGGGTGGGTTTGTCCAACAATTTAATGGAAATTTACAAAATTAACAAAAATAAAAGTTCTTTCATAGGAAAATAGTATTATTTTTCTACATCTCATTTAGATTGGTCCATCTATTTTCAATTTCCAAGCTAAGTACGCCTTGTTAGCTTTCATTTCGAACTGTCACAAAGTAAACAGTAATTTATTCAGCCTCCCACATTAAAAATAACTTTGCTTACTCTTTCTCCTAAAATTAACTCAACTGCCGAAAATGGATAACTGAAAATAGATAAATCAAAAAGTTGTAAGTAAGAAGTTGATCAAAATCAACGAGTTTCAAGTTTTGTTTAAAAGCAAGCGTTAATAAGTAATGTAAGAACTCATTATTAAGATGGAATTAGTTACAAAATGCTGATAGAAATGGTATAATTGAATCTGCCTTATCAATATATTTATACTAAACACTAGATTTGGCGATCCGAACACTCACTCTGTTCAACTGAACTGTACTGCAAGCCGTACACCTTACTTTACACTATGTTGAACGAAACGCGTAAGCGCCATGAAATTCATAAAATGGCGTTTTGATCGCGAGTAAACTAAACTCTATCCGATGTACGGTGGAGACTTATTATGTTACCTACCTGTTGACCGATCTTGGCAATTTTTGCTTACCCTTGAAGATCGACCCTTGCGGTTGTTATTATTTAGCAAAGAGCTCCTCTAGAAATGGCATTGTTACTTAGTTAATATTGATATTAGTCTCGATTAATAATATTTTATTGTTTTCGGATTATCCATTGTGCCAATGATATTAATGGAGGAATATTGCCCGAAATATTTGTGTGGATCATTTTGCTAAATATAGCACATTTCTTGTAATCGGTGGGCACCCAATCTCTTAAATAGGTATAAAGGATATTCATGAGGATATATTGTACCTAACATGCGTGGAATCTTGTCTCACTTCTTTCTCCTCACCTCCATTCACTCTACTAATGTGATGTCAAGGAAAATTGAATATCGGACTAAAACAACGGCTGCATCCTATCCCCCACAAAGTGCACCTCACCAATATTCGAGGTCTGCACTCAAATCTCTTTGCAGTCCACTACCACCTGGGTGCTGAGAAACCAGCGTTGTTTTTCCTTACGGAGACGCAGATAGCGAGTCCGTCAGACGTGTCGTACTTATCTTACCCAGGATTTACCCTAGAGCACAATTTTAAGACATGCGCGGGTGTGTGTATGTACGCCCATGACGATACTTGCTATCGCCGTCTCCGTAACCTTGAGGACTACAGATTCTTAACGCTTTGTGCTCTGGTAGACACAGGTATGGATAATATTATACGCCTGTGTCTACCATTCGCACAGCGGAGATCAGGAGACAACCAGGCTCACAGAGTACCTTAGTGAGGCTGCTGACGCGGCACAGCAGCGGTAACCTTCCACCCCATTAGTGCTACTGGGGGACTTTAACACCCACCACCAGGACTTTAACACCCACCACTCTTCTCATACCTGTGCACTGACCATGCTGGACGGGAGATGCGTATGCTTTCAACCTTACCCTCTCGTACGACTCGCACACGGCCAATTGCTTGGAACTTCTGCTGACAACAGATCCAGACCGATACTCTGTGTCGATAGTTTCAGCTTTGAGTAGTTCCGACCACTGTCTGGTGAAGTCTGTGTCCGTCTACTCCCCGCCCGGTCCCAGCCCAAGAGGCAGCCGGCGGGTTTGGCGGTAAAGGTTAGCAGATTGAGATGGCATGCGATCTTTCTTCGCATGCTATCCTTGGCAGCTTACCTGCTTTTCTTCGGCTGATCCTTTGTCTTGCACGGATGCCGTGACAGATGTGTTGCGTCAGGGTATGGAGTACTACATTCCGTTCTCTGACATAACAATGTCCAGCGTTGGCCGGCCATGGTTTGGCGCCGAATATTATCATGCCGACGCGCTTAAACATGAGGCGTACGTGGCATATGTCGACGATCAATCGCGCAAAGCGTGGGTCTAAATGTGGGTCAAAAGAAGAAGGCCTCCAATAGGGCTGCCAAGTCCTGCAAGATGGCAAATTGTAACACCTAATTGTATTATGAAGCTACATTCTTAGCGAATAAATAATTCTATCTCTAAAACAAATCTATCTATGGTCTTGCGAATGGCTTGGTTCGATCACGTTGGCCGAATAGGGACCAAACTTGCTTACTTACCCAGCGGGTAGTAAATTGTTTTGGTCCCTGGCTAAGTCATCGAAATCGGTCTACTGGGGATCTTCTAGCGTATGCAATTCACATATGGAGTGAGGTCATCGAGAAGCATGGCGCTTGCTGTCTCACTTGACATCTCGAAGGCTTTTGATAGAGTCTGGCACGAAAGCCTTTTAGTAAGCTTCCTTCATTCGGCCTGCCCGGTGGTCTGTGTGATTGGACAGCAGACTTCCTGAGAGATCGGTCCATTCGAGTAGTTATCGATGGCTGCTCGTCGGATCAATTGGATATCAATGCCGGTATACCACAGTGATCGGTACTCTCAGCAATATTATTCTTGCTACACATTGACGATCTACTAAAACCTTTGGGAATGCAGACGACAGCACTGTTGCTGAGAGATACTTGTCCAACGCACGGGCTACCGGGCCGCAGATCCAGTCTCTCCGTGAGGCCATGGTGGAGCGTTTGAACCTGTCCTTGCAGGCAGTCTCCGAATGCAATGTGAAATGCAGTCTCTGCATGAAACCTGACCAGATTGGCACCGCCCGCCAATCTGGTCTGTCTTAATGCTACTAAAACCCACGCTTGTCTTTTTTTCCGCCTATTAAACACTTTTTTTTTATTGAAGTTCGCTTGCTTTGCTCGCTTACTTCAGCTCCCGTCATCCCCTTCGAACCTAATCTATACGTAGCGGGGTTCTCTAAGCTCTTGAGCTCGCTTCGCTCGCTCTTGGAGTAATTCATTGAAAACACGAATACACCCGAACTTCCGCGCTGAATAGCGATATTGCCACGATAGTTATGTAACAATATTATTACCGCAGCTCACAAAAACCTCCTTAAAGATATTACTCACACCGGATAAATAGCTACCTACTTAATATAATAGTCGCCCATTCAGTATATTTTTCGCCTGGTTAATATTTTCCCTTTGTAAAGCCATGGCAATGACTTGTAAAACAAGCACGTGTAAGGTCTTAAATAAAATTCTAAGTATTTTTTGTAAAAGCGAGAGTGATTGGGTTTTGTTCCGTTTCCATGTTGCTTGAGATTAAAAGAGTACGATCTGTAGCGCACCTACAGCATATTTATATGTATTCAGTATCGACCTTTGATACTAAAAACACACGCTTTGTGTACTTTCATCAAGCTTCAAAAGACTCTAGGCTGGTTAAGAGTGGGGAGCAAGGGAGTCTTAACTTACTTACACTGGTCACCAGCGTCACATGTTGGGGCACGATATTTTTGGGGAGACAACAAGCAAACACGCTGCTACTGAGCATTAATAATACTTATAATACTCCGTACTACGAGTAACAAGCTTTCTTCACCCATATGTTGCCCTTTCAAAGTCAAAACATTTTTTCAATTAGGCCCTTAAATGGAATATTTGAATGTATAATTTAAAAGTTAGAAAATAGTCATAATTTATTCTGCTGTCCATTCGCAAAGATAGTTTGTTATGGAGAAGAACGGACAAGAAACTTAATACCTACTCTTTAAAAACTTTTTTTATGGTATGGACCTGTATGTTTCTAAACATGTACTAACATCTCCTTTTCCTCCCACAGTTCCGCTGGACCTTTAACAACACTGCCAACAGCAATGAAGTCAGCGACACTTACGTCTCGCGAGCTGGTACCAGTTCTACCGTCACCTACACTCCTCATACAGAGATGGATTACGGGACGTTACTCTGTTGGGCTCACAACAGGATTGGGAAGCAAAGGGTGCCATGTGTATATCATATCATTGCAGCTGGTATGTTTTTCTGTTTAATTTGTATACTCTATTATCCCATTATTGGGCGAAGGACTTCTCACTCGCCTGTGTTTTGATAAATTTTAATTAAATTAAAACCTTTTGAACCAAAGCATTCAAAATATGACTTAAAAAATCAAGGATTTTTTTATTACCAGGCATCAAGAGAGATAATAAATTTATACAATTTACTAAAAAGCTTATTTTATACCATTCCACCTCTAAAAAGCTTATTTTATTCACTGAAAACAGTGAATAAAAAGCACTTTTAATCACTGTTTTGGTGTTTGAATTTAGAACACATCAATACATTCAAACTCCATCTCAATGCTATACAACCTCCTTGCGCATAAAATACTCGATACAAACTTCTTGTGCAAAGAATATTCGATTTTCAAACTCCTTCGTCGATTTAATTTTGAGTTTGTTTATGTTTAGGATTTTAATAATGGTTTTGATTTTGGTCGAGGATGTTTAGTGAAAACTTATTTGGATTGTAATTCTAATATTAATTGCATTGGTGTTTAATTAATTAAAATTATGTAACGTAACGGAGGTGGTCATTGGCCCCTAAAACACAGGTGCTGTTACCTAGCTCAGCTTCAATATACAAAAAATGTGAAACCCTGAGGTTTCTAATTTTTTGTAAATTTTGAAGGTTATAAACCATTTATTTATTTATTATTATTCCTTGTGATTTTTGCTTAAATCCTTCTTTTTCTCGTTGTCATGGTATAAAATATAGTATGCAACTCTTGAATAAAACGGATTTATATCGAGGGCCATGAATCACTCGCGTCGCTCAGGATTCTAATACTTGAATCACTCGCTATGCTCGTGATTCAATCATCATGAATCACTCCCTACGGTCGTGATTCAGTTGTTAGAATCCTTTACTTGTTCGTGATTCATCTATGGCCCTCGCTTTTAATCCGTCCTTTATTCACTAGTTGCATAATATACTATTGTTCACGGAAAACAGTGAATAAAAAGCACTTTTAATCACTCTTTTGGTGTTGAATTTAGAACAATCTAATATATTCAACCTTCATCTCAATGCTATACAACCTCCTTGTGCAAAAAATACTCGATACAAACTCCTTGTGCAAAGAGTTCTCGACATACCCTCGCTTTAAATCTGTCATTTATTCACTAGTTGCATAATATACTATTCATGCGCCGATTTTAAATGGTTTCTGTTTCAGAAATACCAACATTTCTCTATAAAGTTTTTTATTAAAACATATATATTAGCCAAAAGCCTGCAAATGATTATTTCTTTGAAAAATGCTTTTGCAAATTAATTTAGAATTTCAAAAATGAAACTCTAGCTTCGCTTTGGAGAGAGAAACATATAAATTAACATTTACCATTACATAGTTCATGTAATACCATTCCAAAATGTGTATTTGTATATTTTATCCCGCAAATGCCTCATCTTGCCTGAGGGCGGCTCAAAATTCTCGAGAGAAGCTTTCACAAGTTCTGATATATGTACTTGTGGCTATGTACGGTACACTAAAACAATCTTATTTAAGATGGAAACATTATACATTAGACTTATCTCTTGGCAGACGTATATCATGATATAACATGTTTTCCAATTCAGGGTTTTTTGAAGTTTAACTACTAGGGCTTACATTTAGGACTAAGGGGTCACCAATTACTATTATTTAGGGTCAATTTTTTAAATAATATGACTGTTGCGGTCCGTAAGGTTTCGAGCAACCCCTCCCCCCGGCCTTTACATCATCACTTGTATTTAATTTGTCAAAATTGGAATAATAAACTTATGAAATTATAGATACAATAACACTGAAGATTTTGCTGAGATGATTCTTCCGTTGTCGAATTGACTCTAGTAAAGATAACGCGCGGGATAAATTAATCAATACTTACTCAATTAACTTACACAACTAAATTATAGTGTCATGTTTACGTAAGGTCAATACAAAATAATTCGGCGGCGGTCTGCGATTTTGGTGACTCCTGATCATTAGAAATCATAGAAAAAACGAATCGCTTGGAACTTTCGTTCAAGTACTCATATTATTATGTTATTTTTACGAGTATTTGTGAAACGTGTATGTTTCTTTGAAATTCAAGAGTCTTAGGATATGTTTTTTTCTACTTTTCTAATGCTAGAAGTTATTGTAACCAAGTTTTAAAATATATCTTTTAAAACGGACAATTTTAATACCAAATAAAGCCTTTGTAGACTTTGTAAAGTGTAATCTTTCTTTGCTAAAACGCTACATAGAAATTTCAATATTCAAATAAAAAGAGACAAAAAGTCCAGTACCTACAGTATTTCATATTTTTTGTATTTTCTTTGAAACTTAGAGACGACAATTAGTTAATCTATTCCAAAAATATTTAATAGCTAAGAAAAGTGAAATTGCAAGAAAAATAAGAAAAGAGATCAAGAAGACTATTTTAGTTCTTTTCAAAGACATTTGGAGGCTAAATTTTGAGTATGGGTATGGGTATGGATATGGTAATGGTTATGGTAATGGTTATAGTAATGGGTATGGGCTTTTAAATAAATAAATTTAGGTTTATCTGAAAACAAGTTTTATGATTTTTTTCATTGAACATCTTTAGTTTATTTCTTTTATTGGCTTTCATTCTTTTTAATTTAATTTTGATATTAAAATTAATATTCTAAGAAGGATGCAGGTTTTTTTTTTATCTGAAGTAATTTGTCGTGTAACAATGTACCCATCAACGTTAAGTTTTTCTTTCATTTCCAAAATCAACTCGAACGTCTAAAGTTTACTTAGTGAAGCCTTAACTTACTTATCTTCACTTGGAGGCTACGTTCAGATTCAGGTACCCACTTCATCACAATTATAGTTTCGGTCAATTCTACAATGTTATTTTTGAAAGGTCTAGGTCATTTGAAATAGGCCAATTTTTTAAAAAAGAAATTTATTTTGATAAGATCAAGAAACCCACTTGATGCCAATATCATTAAAAGAATTTTTACATTGCTAGTTTCAAGGGTTTAAGATTGCCTTTAACTTGCCCATTTTCAAGGTCAAGGTCATTTACACATTGTCTTTTTTGTCACAGGTCGTCCCGATCAAGTCCACAACTGCACAGTGGTAAATGCATCACTAACATCGTTTGGGGTTCGATGTTCTGAAGGCTTTAACGGTGGCATGCCCCAGTCTTTTCTACTAGAAGTTCGGGAAATTGTTACGCAGGTAATTTTAAAAGTAAGATAATACAGTATTGTATATTATATCCTCTATGATTAAGTGCCTCTTACCTTAAAATAACGAATAGACTTTTGTAATTTCTATCACTGGCGATCGATATGAAGAAAAATGTGTTCTTTTAGCAGGTTCCTATAGTCACCAATAGTTGATCATAGAAAAAACTGCAGCAGCTAGACTTACATAAAGTTGTCCAAAACATCGTACCTTACAACGCTTTTGAATCTAAGACCCAGTTGTACCACATATTACTAAGGGCATCAAACTCCTTCTATCAAAAGTTTTAAACAACTGTCTCCATCATCTTTGAACAATCAAAAACAGAACTACGATTTGTAGTGCAAGTATTCAAAGTGGTCTGAGGCCCGACCACTTTGAATAAAATTATTTTCATCAAACTCCTGTTAATTTAACAATTTTCTTTTAAACAGGAGATCGTAGCCAACGTGTCAAGCGCAGTGCCGCGCTTCACCGCAGTGGGCCTAGCGCCGGGGAGGACGTACGCCGCAGCCGTTCTAGCATACAACGCTAAGGGCAGGGGAGACCCCTATCCTCTGAGAGCCAGCACCTTGAGGCCTCCGGAGAAACACCATGTTCATGACAAGAGTTTAGGTGAGTGGTAGTGATCAAATAATTGAGTGGGTAAAAAATCGTGAATCAAACGAAACATGGCGACAGTTGGGGTTATTTGCCAGTTTTTTACAAATGTTTATGGTATTTTCTTAAAAAAAAACACTCAAACTGTCATAACTTTTAAGGAGATCAAGTAAGGGCTCTCCCACAGAGATATTTTACTGCAAAAGGTAAAAGAAAATGTAATAAATATGCAATTAGAGTAAAGTAAGGTACTGCAAATTGCCCAAACTATTGCCCTGGTTCGTTTGATCCACCATTTTTTAACCAACCTGTATAGACAGCATCATCAACTGGTTAACTCCTTTTGTCTAAGAGGGTATTTAAAGTCTGTATTATAAGTATACGAATAAATGGCTGTCCACTGTTAGAAATAATGTAATCAGTTTAATAATTAATCAAAATAAATGTTAATTAATGTTAATAAAAAAAGAATTAATATTAATTAAATTTATTATTTTACAATGCATATCCTCGAAAAGAGCGTTTTCCAAGCAGCCAAAATGTTCGGAAAGTGTCACTTTCTTTCACTAGTGCTTTTTACTTTTCTGTATTTATTTAATTGTTAACTCCGTCATCAGCCAGACGCATAGAGTTTTCATTATTTGAGAAAAGTTTAACAAATTAGTTAAGTACAGATTATCATTCATATAAAAGATACAATACTTCATTAAAGACGATTTAAATTACTTTAGATTAAGATTTGATCAATAAATTAATTTTAAATATTCATTAAATATGTTTGCAAAGTAACTATTTTGTGATTTAATTAAATAATTTTGAGTGCAGTGGTGGCTTAGTGGTATAGGCCACGACTTATAATTTGTAGGTCGTGGGTTCAAACATAGGCAGGCGCTTTACTTTGTGTAAATTATTCACCACCACTGCTCTCAAAACCGTGAAGGAAAACATCGTGAGGAAACCGACATGTCCTAGAAACAAAAATTTGAATACATGTGACATCCACCAGCCCGCACTGGGCCCGCGTGGTGGATTACGGCCCAATCCCTCCCACAGAGAGGAGGCCTGTGTCCCAGCATTTATTTATCATCGTCAGCCTTTTTAATGTTCCCAACATTAAAAAGGCTGACGATGATAAATAAATAAATAATTTATTTGTAATATTCAAATTACCAATTTTCTCTTAATCTAAGTTGACCAATGACAATGAAATGAGTATCTAATACTGGTCATGCTTAAGAGATTTCGTTGACGACTGTACTAGTCTAAACTATGTCACAGTCGACATCGCCTTGCTCCCAGTGTTTTTCAATATTGCAAAATATAATTTGTATCTCTATTTTTTTTTTAATGACGTTAAACAGAATTCGATAATAAAAGTACCTGCCTCTCTGTGTAGTGTGATGAGTTGGTGTGTGTGGACGCAATTAACACTATTTATTATTTACTATTTCCTCCGTCTTGAAGAGTCCAATTGAAGGAGCCTGTCACGTATAACATTCTTGTACTTGCTGACAGTTAGAGGAAAGATGTTGTGGATTTCGTTAGCTTTGTTATATAATTGGTTACTTATAATACTGGTACATTGCAAGGATTGTTCTATGGGGTGTCGATTCGCAACCTCAAGATTTATCGCGATTTTGCATCGGTTTATACTTTATGCTTTTGTGTTTACGGCTTATGGTACACAGTATAAAAAGCCGTGTCACAGCCAGTACTGAACATTCGGTATAAAGAATATTAGTACTGTACCTTCGGGGTCGACCAAACATGACCTTCAAAACAGCTGATGATGTATTTAATTTATGACACAATTTTATTATTATTATTAAAAACCTCTGATGTGTTTAACAATTAATTAACAGATTCTTTATTCAAATTTTTAATTCAAAAAAACAGTAAATTCGAATATAAGATGTACTAAATAATCGGTCAACAGTATTGAGAGTTTCATAAATAATGTTGAATAAGCCTCTGGAAATATGCTAGCGTTGGCGTAGATCTTCTGACTTAAGGTCTCAGCACACATATGGGATCGGAAAGGGATCGTCACCGTATCGCCTCGAGCCGTTCAGAATGGTTTGTATTAAACTCCCTACTGCAACGCACACTAATCGGAATAATAACGTAATCGCCTCGCCTCGGAACAGGCTCCGAACTTGAATTCCCGCGCTTACGGCTCATCGTCCCCGCGCTTACGTTTCTCCGTCCCCGCGCTTACGTCTCTCCGTACCCGAGCTCACATCTCTTCGTCCACCCTTTCCCCTTTCCCCTCCCGCGACTTGCCTGCTAAAGACGCCGCCATTCGCAAGGAGTATTTCATTCGTGTTGCGCGTATGTTTTATTTAAAATTTTAAGTTCGATTCAAACACAAAATAACGATGCAAAGGGAGAAACTTATTGAAGAAGTGAGAAAATATCCATATTTATAAAAAAGGACGAGGCTTGGAAACAAATAAGTATTACTTTAAAGCAATCTGGTAAGTACCTACTCCTATTTAATTATTTATTTAATGTTTTTCGCGTATGTAGGTATGTATGGGAAATAAAACAGTTGTGATTAATATAATTATAATGAAAAATTTAACTGGAATATCCATTAAGAATTAACATTAATATTTAAAGCTAAAAGCTACTGCCATGGAACTCGTCCGGTAGAAGTTTGAAAATATGTTTTGAACTTTTCACGTACATTAAAAGCGGTAGCCATATGGGCACCACTAATACTTGGTAATTGACTTAACAATCGGTCTTCGCCGAATTCAACTGTAATTTCCTGTTCTGTTCTGTTCGGTTCCTGTAAATTCATCTCAATGTTATATGTCCTCATCATATTGTGTAAAATGCAAGTTGTTAATACCACTTTATCTACAAACTTTGGATGCAATTTAATATTTTTGTTGTAAATCGCAAATTTTTGATATAAAATTCCAAAAGCGTTTTCAACAACCCTTCTAGCTCGTGATAAGCGGTAATTATATTACCGTTCAGGATCTGATAGTCTCCGTGTATTTGAGCGAGGATATGGTCTTAATAAATATGTCTTCAATGGAAATGCCTCGTCTCCCACAAATACATGTGGCATTGCATGATTAGTTCCTGGTAATGGTTTGTCACATGGAATATTGAATGTGTTTCTTTCAAGTGCCTTTCCAAATGTAGATGATGAATAGATTCCGCCATCGCTGTTTTTTCCATAGGCTCCTACATCAACCGCTATGAATCTGTATTCAGAATCAACTATAGCTAACAAAACAATAGAAAATGTTTTTTAAAAGTTAAAAAACAACGATCCACTATTGGGAGGTGCAATTATATTTACATGTTTGCCGTCAATGGCGCCTATGCAATTCGGAAAGTTCCATTTATTTTTAAATCCTTCTTCGATTCCTTGCCATGTGGCTGTAGTTGGTTGAGGTATATGAATTGGCATTAATTTATTTATTATTGCATTGCACACATCTATTACTATCAAACGAATAGTTGATTCTCCTAAACGGAAGCTCGATGATAAATTAGTAAATGTAGATCCAGTTATGAAGTACCTGCAACAATAAATGTATATTTAATATACGTTTTATAATACGTGTATATGTTTATGTGAATGTGTGTGTACGTACTCCCTTTCACACATACATGTGTAACTACATGCGCTTGATATAGTTAACCATGATTTATTTTATTTCAGAATCTGAGTGCAAGAAAACTTGGTTAAAACTTAGAGAGTCTCACCGACGAGCTATGAAGAAGCGTAAAACTAAAAGTGGTCAGGCAGCCCCGACGACGAAAAAGTGGACCTTTGAAGATGAAATGAGTTTTTTAGTACCTCATTACAAAGAAAGAAATACGATCTCTTCGGTTGATGATGATGACGGTTCAGATGTTAGCAGTTTCTTGGGTAATGATGATTCACAGAACTCAATAAACATAATTCAGTCTCCAGAAAACTTACAAGCGGAAACTACTCCACTTTCGCCGCGTCCTGAGTCTTCTGCATCTTCAGTTGCATCCAAAATTTCAAAAAAAAAAAATCTTAATATTGAAAAAAATTCAGCGTCACAAACTTTAATGAAATATTTATTAAATCACAACGAAACCAAAAAAGAAGATGAGATAGATACATTTTTTAAGAGCATTGCGGCAACGGTTAAAAATTTTTCAGAATATAACCAAGCTGTTATGAAAAGTAAAATATATAACGCAGTTTCGGAAATGGAGTTAAAAGAAATCGCAGAGAAACAAAGCTATTATAGTTATCGCAACCCTTACATTCCCCAAAGAGAAGATGACATGCCTCGAGGTTATACCACTCTAAATAACATTAGCCACGAGATACAATCAACATCTGGCGCTTCAAACATTCATGATTTTAATATTTCAAACTTAGAAGAAAATGGCGCGTCAAATGCTGACGATCTTGATACTTCAAACAATCTTTAATTTATACAATGATTGTATTTTTGTTGTGGCGCTATTTTTGTTTAATTGCCATAATTTTTGGATTTAATAATATAGTTTTGTATAATAAAAAAATATGTGATTTATGGGTATTTTTTTTTTACCTAAACTACAAAAAAGTTGCATTTACTAAAATACCTTACGCAATCACACAAAATATATACACACATACACCAGACATAAAACGTACATCCCCTGTGCACACCTGATCGCAAATGAGGGTTGCGTTCCAAAAGAAATATTTTTTATCGACAGAGGATAAAAATTAATCTATCTTGTAGTTTCGGAACCGAGTATTTTTTTTGTACACTTAAAAAAAGAACAATAGAGATAATACAAACATTAAAATTATAGTACAAATATTTATGTAGACCAGATTAAAAATTCCAAAAACAAATGCAATTTCTCACCTTAACGTTACAGCTAGTTTTTCTTCGGGCGATATTGTTTCTCTGAATGTTGTATTCTTCTTCCTTATACATTCATCTATAGACTGCAATATGTTATAAAAGAGATATTTCGGCATATGAAAATAAATATAAAATTTCTCTTCATCATCCATCAAATGTTTTTTTATAGTCCGAAATTCCCCTTCAGTACTCCTTGCTTTATTCATACTGTGTACCCAATATCTTTTTCTTTTTTTCTTGCTATTTTCTTTTTCCTCTTCATCAAGTGCTATGGCTATGATAGCCAACTCACGTATTGTAAACCAAGACATAACCGTGCGCTACACTTAACGTTTGGATTCAAACTGATCTGGTGCCAACCAGGTCAGCCAGGGGGCGGCGAGGCGTAAGCGCGGTGTCGCCTAGCCGTAGCCGAGTTGACGTACAGGCGCTGCTGATACGCTTTCGTTACGTGCATACGGTAGGTTGACGCCTGGTTGACAGCGAGGCGAAAGGCGTCCCTTTCCGATCCCCCCATATGTGTGCTGAGACCTTTATAAGACTACAACCATATAATGCATCGTAAAATCTTGATATTCTTTCTTTGTTAAATCACACCTGAGCCTGTCTTTGACAAAACCATAACAAACTTTTTAAATTAATCTGTAGAAGATTTATTAATAAAGTTTGAAATGGTGTAACCATAAGTCTAAATCCTCACAAAGACCTTCTCTTCAACAGATCTACCCCGAACAGCCTTCCAAATGACAGGCCCCATGTCAGTAGCGGTGGGCGGCGGCATCATTCTCATGGTGGTGCTGATCCTGTTCCTGGTGGCGCTGCGCCAGCGCTGCGCCAAGCGGAAGCCTAGATCTGCTCCTCCTCCGTCCTCGCAGCCCGCCAGCCCCGACAAGCTGCGGGAGAAGGAGGACAGTGAGAGTGATGATAGGAACCCCGATATTATACCCTCGGATACTGATCAGATGCAGGTGAGGATTATAATCGAAATAATTTGTGTGTTGGTAGATGTTCTGTTGACTGCTAATATAAGCAGTTAATATCTTACACAGAATCAGTGTTTCGACTTTTATAGGAATTAATCATGTGATTACTTTGAATTGTCTAGAATGTTTTTTTAGCGATATGCAATTTTAAAGACCCGGCATTAGTACACAGTGGTAGTGTGCAGGGCACATTGCTCGCAGAACGGATGGCCGATGGGGCGTTCTGGAGTGGCGACCGCGAACCGGAAAACGTTGCGTTGGAAGGCCTCCCACCAGGTGTAACGTTGACCTGGTGAAGGTTGCGGGGTCCGCCGGATGCGGGACGCACGGGACCAATCAATGAAGCGACGCTTGGTGGAGGCCTATATCCAGAAGTGGTCGTCTATCGGCTGATATGATGATGAATTTTAAACCTCTTATTTTAAATGCGTCTGACTTTACCACACATATTTTTGCTCATGTTCAACAGAGACTTTTCAAAGACTTCTAAAAACACAATTCAATTAGTTTTTTTATTAGTTCACTGCTACTGCATCCATCTGTCCATCTGTTTGCAGTCTAAAAGTACCTAAAGATTTTCTTGGCATACCAGTTTAGAGCCATTTATGATCTTCGCTCTTTATTTGCACTCAGCGATGCCTTTTTCTTCTCTTTTACTGTATCAATTATTCTTAAAAATGGTTCAGAAGGTTGTCCCTCCGAACCATCTGTTTTTTTTTAATTATTTTTCCTCTCACGGTTAAATCAAATATTTACCTACTGCTTAACTAGGCTTTCTTGTAGAGACTAAACTACAGCCTCCAGGCAAGCACAAAAAACTTAACCTTAGCGATCACGCTGAGGGCCACCCCCTATGGGGTCGAACCTCAGCTCAGGGCGTCGCTGGGGGGCCAACAAAGGCTTGATCGTGATTAAGTGATTCTACCATCCTTTCGGCAAATACCTACGTGGAGAAGAACGGACTATAGTTCAGCATTACGTCAGCTAGCTTGAACTTATTGACAGAGACAACGCGAGGGGCCTCGACTGCGAGGACGAAACGAATGCTGTCGTTTTGTATGATAAAAGTTTAGGAGGATTCGTTTTTACTTACCAACCCATTGACCGTCCTTGTAAATAAGGCTATCTAGTTCCATAGTGATGCTTTCGTTCCTCGAGAAGAGGGAACTGCATGACTTTGGGGTGAGGACGCCTGCGTTCCTGATCTCTGCATCCAGAGCTCGGGCCTCAGGGGTCATCCAAATTGAGTACGCGCTGATTATCCATTCAACGACGCACAGATATGGCTTTTGCACGGTGGGGTTGACGAGGGGCGGGCACTTGGCGGCGGCGGTGGTGGGAGCCACCTTGCGGCTATGTGCGGGCATGGTGGCAGCATGGGCAACTGGGTCAGGGATTTTGATAGGCTCTGAGATGGGGAGGGCCATCAGCGCTGGAATGGCCTGTGGGGTTGTACTGAGATCCAACCGTATTCACAAATCTTTCTTTTATAGATGGACTACTACCGCCAACAACAAGTATCGACAATATCCCCGCCACTGGGGTCTCGTGGACCCCGGGGCTCAGTGGCGGGAGTGCGCGGTGGCCTGCCTGCTTACTGTGCGCTCAGAACTGGCCCACCGCCTAACCATGGGACCATGCATGATCAACCTCCGGTGAGTATGCACTGTTATGATTTAATTGAAGATGTTGAAACCATGTGAGGTCTTGTGGGAGTGCGGTTAGTAGAATAAAAATGTTCTTCATTCGGTATTGTGTACACCAAGATTTAAACACAGTAAGAACAAAATTTATGTACAAAGGCGAGCTTAACTCCAAATGAAGTTTTCTTCCAGCAACCCTTTGAGTGATAGCAGATCATAATAGAGGGCAGTAATCAAGTGTACAATTTCAGAGAGCAAAAAAATAATTATATTTTTTTTTTGCGTTGAAGTGAATTTTTTTTCATCAATATGTTTATAACAACAGCTCAGCTGCACTCCTGCATTCTATGAAATTGTTCCCATAAGTCATAAAAAAATATATAGGTGCATGCAAAAAATAACACTTTTCAAACCTATGCATGAACCACAAAACTTGAAATTGTAAAGAAAAATCTCTCCAGCAGATCGAAGAAGGATATTCTTATGGTGTTCTATTCGTCCAGAACCCGTCATCAGGCATTCCGCCGCCCGCGCGGTTCGCGTCAGGGTCCTGTACACTCCCACGGGGGTCAACGTTGGGCCCCGCGGGGGGCATCCCCATGCAGCACCTGCGCACACTGCCCCGGCCGGCGGGCCCCCAGGGACCCCCGGGACCCGCGCCCCAGGCCCCAGCGACGGGGCCCCGCCTGCCCCCCCGCGACACTCCACTCTGACAGACTACGCAGCTATAGGACATGTAAATACGACTGTGTTATTCAAGTGCTCAAAACTTTTTTTAATCGAGTGATTAGTGATTTTGTTGTTGATATCAATTACTTGCTGCTGTGCTGTTTAAGGAGAAATTATTTGTTATAAAGACTGGCCAGAAAAAATAATTAGGGTATCAAAATCTCTACCTATGTAATCTACATAATAAAAGAATCATCCTCCTGGACTCTTTCAGTGTGCTTGAGCTTAATCTCAGCAAAGTTTAAGTAGTATGGGTTGCGAGAGCAGTGGTGGCCCAGTGGTATCGGCCGCGGCTTACAAGTTGTAGGTCGTGGGTTCGAGCCCAGGCAGGCCCTTTACTTTGTGTAAATTATTTCATCACCACTGCTCTCAAAACGGTGAAGGAAAACATCGTGAGGAAACCGGCATGTCCTAGAACCAAAAATTCGAAGATATGTGACATCCACCAACCCGCACTGGGCCCGCGTGGTGGATTACGGCCCATTCCCTCTCACAGAGAGGAGGCCTGTGTCCCAGCAGTGGGAACATATTAATAGGCTGATGATGATGATGATGATGATGACTGCAAACCTCCACAAACCAGTAACTGGGTAACACGGTACCCCTCGGCAAGACTGGTGTCAGATCTCAAGCTTCTGATTACCCGTAACAACTGTCAAAGATCTTCAAATGACAGCCGGGACCAACGGCTTAACGTGCTTGCCGAGGCACGGAGGAAAATCGGTATGTTGAAAATGGTCAAACATCCACGGACCGACCTCGTCAACCGTTGCTTAACCTTGAAGATCAACCCGTGCGGCTGCAATTATTTAGCCACGAGCTCCTCTCGAACATTGAATAACACGCAATCTTCATAAAATCATAGGTGATGGAAGATTTCATAATAAATCAATTAAATTATAAAAAAAAATGGATTGCCGAGTTAGTTTTACTCAGGAGCCGAAGCTATATTAAACCAAGTACGTACTAAACTCCACGGCAATAGTGCAATGACTTCACGAACTGAAATTAAAACGGAACTAAAAGATGACGGAACGGAGAAAGCTCTTTATTACGACACTCAGACTGAAGCCCTAATTAAGTGTTGAACATAGAAGTTTCCTTGCTTTTAAATGTTCTAACTTGTTATTTGTTTTGAAAACTTCTTATAAAACGTATTTGTTATATGACAGAATTCAGTCTGCAATAACAAATTAAATTAGTGGGTGACACTTCACAAACGTGAAGAATAACTATGACAAATCATAAAATAAAATAAATATTTCATAAATTCAAATAACTACACTAATAGCCTGCATCCGTTGGATCCGTCACCAGCTGTAGTTGTCTGGTTACTTTTTTTCGAAGACAAAAATTTAAAAAAATCTTGTCCAACAATTTCAAGTAATTAAAGAATTTATTTATTTATTATTTATTTAAACTTCATGAACAATGGTGATACATAGGCGGACTTAATGCAGCAAGGCATTCTCTCTCAGTCAACCTTTGGGTAAAAAGGACACAACAGTGGTAGATGTACAAAATAGAAATTATGAACAACAATTGAAGTCGGATTAATAATACTACCTAACTAATAAAATACATAAATAATTAGAATCAGTGGTCATTGAACACAATAATGAGCTGTCTGTGACCTAGCCACACGTAGTCTTCAAGTATTACCAAAAAAATGCACGGCAAGTTATATTTGATAACTTCTCTGTGATGCGTCATTGTTTTCGTTCTCTGACCGAAATAACCAAATTCACCCCATCAAACCAGTTCATGAAACTTGACAGCAGACGAAAGTGGTCCAGCTGTTAGAAAATCCGGTAGAACCAACTGACATACTGCCAAATCTAGTTTAAGTGAAGGCCTTGATTTGGACACGTCTGATTGGCTAACAGCAATGGACTAAGGCTATCAGGTTGGTCAACCTATCAAGACTATATTTTGAATTCGTATTTGTTTCGGGATATTTACCACGTATATTTAGATTTTGGTTGAGAACTCGATATTTCAGTACCGTTACAAGCGCCATGATCACAAGAACTCATACATGGTAAATATCCCGAAACAAATATTAGTTTGTGACCATGTCAGCTTAATAACTTATAAGACTATATTTGCTTTTATTTAGGGACCATTCACATGTTTCCAGTAGATTGATGCTGAAGCACAAAAAAGTAATTAAGTGTTTAGTCAAGTGGCTGTTTACATTCAGCAAGTCAAAAGTGAGTTGATTCGTCTCGGCCCGTAGTAGCATGCCTACAAGGGTTCTTCAACCTATTAGTTCTTGATTTAAAGATATCCTTGAGGTCTTTAAGTCAAGAATGCATAGGTTACTTCTAGGCAAGCCAATTCCATCGTCGACCACATCATACAGCCATAGGTGAAATAGTGATCCAAAGCCAGTCTTCTTTAAATAATATAAAAAATCACTAAATATTTTAACTATACTAAAGACTGGATACGTGTAAACCTGTACTTTTGATTCGAGTAAATGATGAAAATGGCACACTTAAAGCATGTACTTGATATTATTGTTAATCGAATTCCGATTAGGTAGGATAAAATAATTGAAAATTCTGTTACGATTCGTTTGTAAATCAAGAAAATGTAAATATAAAACATATAAACTCTAGTTATAATATAAAAATACATTCAAAAACAATATTTATACTCAAAAATGTTAAACAGTGTAAATCAGATTGTCGTTGTTTTAAAACTTTTAATTTTCCGTTTATAAATGGTTGTGAAAATAAACAAGCCACGATTGTAAACTAGTTTGTATGAATATCAATATTATGTAATCTGTGTGTGGTCACAATTTGATGATAGTAATATTCAGAAGACTATGTTTTTGTTGAAATTAGATTATATTTGCAAAGTAAATGAAAACTTGCTTTTATTACGTGCAAGTTGTATTGTTTGCATTACGCAAGTGTATTATGACATACCAGCAGGTTGCTTAGACACAATTTGCATAATGCAAACAGTGACTAATGGAAAATAAACTTGCATGTAAGTTGCCTTTCTATTGACCCTTATTCTGTGTTACGTATCACTCGCGTACTAGCTACTAGCTGAGTGAAAACGCATCTTAAATGTCATTAGAAATTTAAGTAAGCTTTTCGTTCAGTATGTCTAAAGGTTCTAACAAATTCTGACTGCCCACAGAAAATAACATTTAAATTTTGGAATAAAAAAATGTGTTGAAGATTGGACTAATATTTCCTACTGTACTATAGTTAGTATGCAACTGATATTCTAGTTATTAAACATAATCACTAAAATGTGATAATTGAACCCCTTATTCCTGAATCACATTTGACAAAAACGCTCTTGAAATCTATACAACGTAATTTTTTATCACTTTTTTTAATTTTTACATGTATTAATGTCAACCAAAGACACGTTTTATGCAAAAAATAATTCATACGAAATAAAATAAAAAAGTCGAATTAAGTAAACGAAAGCTGCTGTTTTTTTTTTCTATAAAAGGTGTAAAGAGAAGTCGGTGTCTGCCTCTGTCTGCTTCTCCACTTATTTCTTTTAAACCACGCAACGGATTTTCATTCGGTTACCACTAATAGAAAGAACGATAAACGAGCAAAGCTGTGCGGATTTATTATCTTTAATAAATGCATTTATCGAGTCTTTAATTGATACTAAATGCCTGCAAAAATTTTGGATACTGAAAATAATTCAGGCAATAGAAAATCTCGTATTGATAAAATTTCGATGTCAGGTAAGATTTTTCGAGCGCTTTTCACATTTTTATGAATAAGGGGTGAGCCTCGATTCTTTTGTTCATTGTAGTGTTTGCTGAAACGGGTCACATAGTCACATGCTCACAGATTTCAATAAACTGGAAAAATCAAATAATGTTTTATTTTGCATACGTTTTATATGCTGTGCACTTAGTAGAGACAGATTGAAAATTATGTATGTAGAGAGTAAGCAGAATTTGAATGTGTATTTTTAAGAGAAACGGTGATTTTTTATCTTAAATATTTGAACGAATGATAAATGAAAAGTTCTGAAACTGTTTGATTTGTAATATTTTTAGAATAAGACTACAAATAACATACGATAACAACGCTCGAATATGGAGTTCAACTGTCCGAGTATCTGAATTGCGAGTGTTGTGATATTTTACTTCTTGATCACTTTATTTTCACTTTAGCCTTACTTTGCCGATTGCGATGAAACAAAAACTAAGTAATATTTCAATTTACGCACAATTTGTATGTATTAAAGTTATTTACATTACATACGTTTCATACGTTTTACTTTATGTGTGTACAACTAAACAGACAAACAGATAAACAGACAACAAATAACAAATACAAACAACAAATAATCTTTATTGACATAATTTACACACAAACATATCACACTGTTTGTTTACAGACAAACCGACATACAGACAAACAAACAAAATTTAAAAAATGCAATCAAATATTACAATAATGCAATATTTTATGGTTTCGTATCATAGGAACGCACTAAAACAATCCAGAAGGTTGTTAAGATTCGGATTGCGGATCCAGATCCATGACAACCATTTTCCTCCCTGGATTAAAACTTAACTAGCATTATTTACTAGCGCAGTAATAAAAAGACTGTTTGCGCTTTTAATCAGTAAAGTTTTTAATTACCGCAGATTTTAAAGTTTCGTAGACATAAAGCATCACTTTTTTGTGAAATCTTATTTTAGTATCTACTAAAATCTTGCATTCAGTTGAAAAATTGATTAGACTGAGATTTTCAAAGCTTCGTTAATAAGTTTTATTACTTTTTTGTGTGAATGCTGACGTTTTTAAATTGACGACTGAGTAAGTCTGAGTCTAAAAAGAGTTTTTAAGAAAATTCTCACCACCAGTTGGCACCACTTTTGCAAGGGGTCCTCCACTTGGAAAACGCAACTTATGACATCAACACGACGTTGACGTTGATTTAACTCATCTCTAAAAACATAAGCGCTTTGACAGGTGTCTGGACCTCACGTCTTAGTGCTGCCACCTAGTGGTCATCATATCAGAAATTTCTCATTGTTATTTACCTAAGATACACTATATACAGAAGAGTTTGATAAACCTTTGTTAATAAATAAATTATGTTTTTAAGTTGTCTAATGTGAAGTCTGATCTTTTATCTTGTCATTCTTCGAATTTAGAACCCACATCAAATAAAACGTTTAACCAAACACTTACCAGCAAACTCCATCAAATGAACATAAGACTTAGGCTATTAACAATATAGTTCATATTACTTTGTCCATTAAGGGTTTTGTAAATACAGTAACAATGTAAATATGTTTTGTATTATAACGGTTATAATCCTATTTGTGTCTTAAAGTGGTGTAAACCTAAACGCCGTTTATAAACATAACATGACTTTTGAAATCTACCTGTGAGTGCACCTCTATGTCTGAATTACGTGTCAAAGCAATTGTTTGGAAGTGACAGAAGGCATTGCTATGAGAATATATTATAGTCTAGAAAGTTATGGAAAGTTATGGCACCTTGAGCCAACCTTTTTGTTTTTGCGAATAAACTATTGGGTCTAAATGGAAATGGGGCCATTAGCAAATGGCTTGTACTGTTACGAAAATTAAAAATAGACTGTCTTTTTTTTGTAGGGGCGCTTCAAGGCACAAGGTATAAAATGCATCGCTACCAATTTCTTTTTTTTTTTTATTGTAAATAGGCTCGCGCATGACCACTATCTCACCTGATGGTAAGCGATATATATTTCAAGTATAATGTAACATATTTTGCCTATAGCGGTTTTTGTTTGTTCTGACTTCTAATCAATTCTCGACGTAATAAATATTGGGAAAATATGGTCTCCGAAATTTTAGTTTTAACAAACGTAGTTTAAGAAGCTTACAAATGATATTTTATTGTTTTCTTTTGTGCATACCTAGCCTTATCTATAAAAATTTTGACGCTATGCAGAATTTAAATATAGAATCTTTAAATCACTCGCCCACCTCCATCAAGATTTTATAATGTTTATGAAAAAAAACAAAAATATTAGACAATTATGTAACTTATGTGTAATTACAGTTAGATTTTACATGGTCATCAAACACGGCGCCCTAAGACGGGAATCATCGAACAATGGGTACATACTCAATTACACTAACGATATTAGTTAAAATTTTAAATTTTTGCAACATTTTAATTTTAGCGGATATAAAATATCCTGTTCTGTTGCTAGTTAATAATTTTATAATTAAAATAAAAAACAATTAAGTTTGTACGTTAAATAATTGTAAATAGTTTAAAATGAAGTCTTTCTAACTGTCGGAATGTTTTCACTAAACTATTGGGAAACGAAAATAAATGGAAATATTCGAAAATGTTCGCTTTTGATGTTTTATTTTGTCTGTGAAGTTTTACCCGAGAACTACTTCAATTAAATCCTATAGCTATTAAAAGAGATGATATACGTTTGTATAAAACGTTTGATAACAAATTACCAGAAATCATAACCTCAACAGTTGGAGAGTAAATGGAGAAGATTTAAAACCGTTTTAGATGTGACCATCCTAGGACATTTGAAAAAATAATTCAAGAAAACTATTTTGGGCCATTACTGTAAGTATATAAGAGGTAAAGAAAAGATGTGAAAAAGTGAAAATAGTTCTCATAACGGTGATAAAATATCAGTGTTGTGAGAATTATTTTCAAACTTATCCTTCATGCTACGTTCAAGCGGAATACTCTCATACAGTATCAGGAATAACCTTGCAAGTTGTTGTGGATAACCTTCAGAATAAAAATCTTAAACTCGATTCAAACTTAATGGCGGCTATGATGTTAGCTACCCGCTTCGCAGTACCCTAGCCTTCACTCCTGCTGTCACATAAAAGTACTACTGTGCAGCGACTCGCAGAGTGTTCCAAGCCGGCATCAAGTTTGAACCGATCTATAAACACACCTCCTTTAGCATTATTAAGAGTCTCTTTAATATCAATTTTATCAAAGATAAGAAAGAAAACTAATTCTCAATGACACACAATCACAATGTACGAGTAAATTATGTTTCTTTACTGCCAGAAAAAAATATAATTTTCATTCAAGTTAAACCTGAAACTGGACTTTCCCAACTCGTTATGGTTCCACAGAAATATCTCGACAAAACGAAGCCACTTGTAATCCGGGATTACCGTTTTTTGTTCTGTTATCCGGGCTAAGCCACGTGTTGGATATTTTAGCTGAATTACTTTTACTAAGTTCCTACCTAAATACCATTTAGGAACTTGATTCGGTAATGTTAGCTAAGGTTTTTTAAACTTTTGGTTACTTTTGGCTTGTTCTTCTTTTCGAGTCTCGCGTCAATGGCGTTCATTAGGTCCTCTAGGATTCTGCACCTCCTGTGCACCACAATGTGTGTCAGACGAGTCTAACGTGTGTACCTGTGTGTTTGTATATTTGTGTATCTGTCTGTGGCATTATAGCTCTTAAACGAATAAACCAATTTTAACTTCGTTTGTTTTTGTTTGAAAGTGAGAGTTTGAGAGTGTTCCTAGCTATGTTTGATCGGTTTAGGCGTTCAAAAGTTATGATAAATGATAAATGATAAATGATTTTATTTCCGTAAGTAGGTTTGTACAAACACTTTTACATGTCGATCATATTTTTAAAACTAGATGAAGTCGGCGTTTCCTATCTGACTACTCTGAGAAGAAAGGCCGAAACAAACTCAGAGGTCACAGTCTCTTTTAAGGTCCAGACAAAATCTTTGCTAGATCATGATATGAGCGTTTTACTATTTAAATTGGAGTGTTTTCGCAATATATTGTGTCATTTACGTGCTCAATAGATTGTCGATCGAAGGGTGTCGAGTACTAGATAAATTATGTAGCATACAGTAAAAATGTGTCGGGGTTTTTTAAATTTTAATGTTTCTTGTTTGATCTTCTTCTGTAGCCCATAGCTCTCGCTTTTTACTTTTAAATAGGAAGGGTTCTAAACAGTGCATTAAAGATAAAATGACCCTAAAGTGATATTAAAGTCCAGTATTTGACTACACTACAACCCAAGCTAAGTTGGACTTGCCAAATTATTATTATAACGTAATAGGAATCAAAATTCCTTCATCAAAGCAAATAGTTAGGCAACAATGACAGTAAACACATTTGATTCCCAACAATCTGCCGAGGTATTCCCCAAAAGGGGGCAGAAAACTTTGGATACAAACTCAACTTGACGCATTCTCTATAACTTTTAGAGTTTCTCAAACTATTATGTGGTGGCGCCTTAATAGGAGTTATGCGACGTTCAAGTTGTGTGTATGGTGAGTTTGGACAAGTTTTGGACTAAACAATGAAAACAAACATTGAAAACAGTAAGAGTAAAATTCGTGTCTTTCAAAAGAATAATAGTAAAAAAAACAAATTATTAAAACAACAAAATACCCGAATGCTAATAATAATTAAATGAAAAGAGAAAACAAATAACTACTAGGTATAATTTGTATATGCACACAAATATTATGAGGTGCTGCCAGCGGTGACAAACGAAGATTTGGTAGTATTCTCTATAATTTTTTCAAGCCCTTTCCTTGGGGGCCACCCCCCCATATTTAAAAATTACACATACGTACATACATATAGAAATATTACCCTCCCGCAGTCGGGTAAAAATAGACAGAAAGCACAAGGATGTAGCACACAAATCATCGTTATACAAAATAGTATAAATGGTACAATTTAAAATCCGAATTTCAGCAAAAAAATACATACACCACATAAGTTTTCAAACCAAGGCCTTAGACAAGTGACATTCTATAATCGAAATCATGGCGATAGATATATCAAAAAGGCAAGATTGTATGGGATTGACAAGCGATATCGAATCACGTGATCAATCCCTTACACCGTCCTTACACTATGACATTTCGACTATCGCCTTCGCTAACATCGAATGCCGCTTGTCTAGAGCCTCAGAATTTATATTTTTTTAGTAAGTTTATTTATTTATTTATTATATGCTTTATTTTACACCTTAAAATACAATTATAAAAAGAAACTTAAAATTAATACATATACAATGAGCGGCCTTATCGCAATACGCGATCTCTTATTATTCATTATATCTAATATTATTTTATTATTTTTATTTAAATACCAATTAGTACAACATATTACAGTATTCGAAGACGATGTTAAACCTAAAAACAAATAATGTTTTACATTTAATTAAAACATAAAAATTTAGCAATATAAATACAATAACAAAAATTAAAAAAGACTATTCAATTTTGTATGCTTCCTTCAAAGTTGCTCAGCGAGCTATGGAAAGGGCTATGCTCGGAGTCTCCCTAAGGGATCGAATCCGAAACGAGGTGATCCGACAGAGAACCAAAGTCGTCGACATAGCTCATAGAATAAGCAAGCTGAAATGGCAATGGGCCGGCCATATAAGTCGTAGAACCGATGACCGTTGGGGTAGACGTGTTCTTGAGTGGAGACCGCGAATTGGTAAATGTAAGGTGGGACGCCCTCAAGCTAGGTGGAGTGACGATCTTCGCGGGGTGGCTGGTAGCACCTGGATAAGAGTTGCCGAAAATCGAAGCAAATGGCGTGCAATTGGAGAGGCTTATGTGCAGCAGTGGACTGCTATAGGCTGATGATGATGATGATGAGCTGATCCGTTGAACTTAAATCGAGTGCAGGAACAGCTTGTTCTTCAATATTAAAAGTTATGAACTCTGTCATGTCTTGTTCACCGACAGCGCTGCCATCACCCGATCAGAAAGTGGTGAACGTGAAAAAAAAAATTGCTCGATTACAAATAGACGTCTTCAAAAATTGCCCTTCACACGTGCACAAAGAAAAACGCGTAACCAATTAACGCATCCATCCATACTGTAAAACAACCCCTATGATAAAAGATACAAGATCAAGTAAATCTATGAATACCAAGTTTCAAAGGCATGTGAAGTCCCAAGGCAATGCTAGTCGGAAACTAATAGGAAGCGGTGGCTGTCTGAATAGGGCCACGTATTGAACATAGTTGAATCGGTCAGATGCACTCGATATGAAAGGGGGAACGTCAATAGTTGATTAAAGACGTGAGCGATGTGTAATGTGTGCATTTTGTGGTGAGAGAGGATTAAAGCATGTATTTCGTGCAGATTTAAATGAGGATTGTATACACTGATTCTTAACTGATTTCAAAAAAGGAGGAGGTTGTCAATTCCTCGGAATCATTTTTTAATGTATGTTACCCGATTACCCAAAGACGCCTGGACCGATTTGGAAAATTCTTCTTTTGTTTGAAAGTGTATACTTCCCAGGTGGTGGATAGTAATCAGGTCAGGATCTGATGATGAGAAATCGAGCGAAATCCTCAAATATTATAGGCACACGTATAGCGATTTCGGTAGTTTCAACAATGCAGGCTTTAGCACTAAGAACGTTTCATTTGGTGAAGTGAAACCGATAAAGAAGACCGCAGACGATCACTGGAACTCCTTAGTGATAAGAATTTCACGGGTATAAGATGTCTCGAATAGTTAACCGACTATTATGAAATAAATACTTATAAATAATTGGACTACAGAAAAGAAAGTCATTTTTCGCTTTGTAGGCAAAACACTACAAAGCGAAAATTTGTTATTAAAAATATTTTTTGTTAAAAAGTTTTTTTGACAGCCGATTTGTTGCTATCGATATCGAAGTCCGTTTGGACGTCAGATTTCTCATCAGTGGAGTTTCTTGTCTGTTCTTCTCCATGACAAACTACCTTTTGCACAGACAGAAGAATCAATTATTATTATTTCTTTACTTTACATGTTAACATTCAAAAGTGACGTGTATTGCCTTATTGTCGATGATAAATAATGGCCGATGTGGCCGAAAAGTTCTGGGACGGCGACCGCGAGCCGGAAGACGATGCGTTCTAAGGCCTCCCACTAAGTGGACCGATGACCTGGTTAAGGTTGCGGGAATGCACTGGATGCGAGACGCACGGGATCGGTCAAAGAGGTAATGCCGTGGTAAGGAGCAGTGGACGTCTTTCGGCTGAAATGATAATTGAAATAAATGATTTGACTTTGAATTTGACATAGGCAAAATTCTGTGTGAACGTGCATGATTTCTACATCACAAGCGAATCAACGGTATTTAAAGTACCACAGAATTATCTAGCATTACAATTTTATTAGATAGGTACTCAATATTTACAAAAGAAAGAAAATAATTTATTATTTATTTATTTAAACTTCATGTACAATGGTGATACATAGGCGGACTTAATGCAGCAAGCATTCCGTTCGTTATAAAATTATGTTACAGATGGGCCGATGCATACAGAGTATTTCAAAGATCTATGAACTCCCAACGAGTACCTATCCTATCTCTATTGAAAAATCGCAGTGAGCTGATAATGTTTTTCGTTCCAGGGATTCGTATTTGGTAATCTCACGGATTTTCTGGCCGAATGCATATATGTAGTCAAGTTATTAAAAACTTCAAAACAGCGACCATTTTCAGAATTCTGGCACGAATGAAATTAATGATATCATTTTTCGAGAATGCAGATTCCTTAGTTTAGATTTTGAGCGTATACTTTATTACTACGATCATAAAACCAGAGAGTTTCAAAATGGCGACTTCACAGTAGCATCAGCAGACAAGTACTAAGGCATACATGAAGGTAATTTATAACGTAGGTACGTAAGTGCGTAGCTTCTTAAGTACCTATACATATTTAGCATAATAAATGAGGTCACAGCTGTTTAGACTAAAATAAGCCGACCCTAAGAACAGACAAGACAATGGATATATTTTCAACGTTATTTGTCATTTTGATTGAAACAAGTATATTACGCACAACACTATTACACCTAAAATCTTTTCTAAATCAACCAAAGACATGTTTAACCAGCTTTTTCCCGTGGCTTCGCTCACGTAACTGGTCCCAGGAGAAACATGCATTTTGCCGAGATAATATTTTTTCCAAACAATCAAAACTTTTTTTACCGTGCACTGTCATACAAACCAAACGTGTCTGCAAATTTCATCATATTCAGTTGAGGATATCTACTTTAAAATACAGTTGCAAGATTTCATCCCAACATACATACATACATTGCAAGTTATTAAAAAGCTTGTGAAAAGAAGCCAACGAAACTCAGCGATAATGCAGCCTTTTATCATGGACAGAATTTTCGCATGCGGTTCAGTAGATACTATGAGAGATTATCTTCTTAGTCGTCACACCAGCGTTTCCTAGGCTCCCTACGGCGACGATGCCTGTCTACATCTTTAAAAAAAAAAAAAAAACTTTAACCCACGGCTCCTCCCACGTTATAAATGATTTATTATCCCATGAGAACTTATTAATGGCTATGTCTTAATCCAAGTCATAGTATACCTGTTCCAATTTTTATCAAAATCCCTTCAGTGGTTTAGACGTGAAATCGTAACAAACGTACACACTTTGCCATTCATGAAAGTATAGGTTTAACCTCTTTATATTATAACTTCAGGCTGTAAAGGCGAGTCCAAGATTCTAACCTACATATTTCAATACTTTGCTCACACCACTGCGCCGTTCAGTATTTACGAGCCAGCTTCAACACCCTTTTAACCGCATTCTCGCTAATGTTAGCACATTAGGTCTACTATTCAGCTGATTGCTTGTAAAAACAACAGAACTCGCAATCCTGCTAAGTGGAGGAGCGTTTAGAACAAGTAGATATCGGGGGTAAATTGTTGTGGTTTTATAGATGAACTTTGGATCAAAGTTTTTTTAACCGACTTCAAAAAGGAGGCTTCAATTCGGCTGTATTTTTTATTTACTTGTGTCACCACAATACTTTTTACAAGATGAAACGATTTGTTTGTTTTATTCATGATGATTCTTTTTTATTTGAAAGCTGGTGCTTCTCATGTGCCCCTATTACAATTTGGTAACGATCTGATGAAGAACTTCGGAGATATACAACAGAATTATTCTTTAATAAACAACGGTAAATCTCTCGGGATTTCTGCAATCGCATTTCTGTTTATTGTTTACGCCATTTCATAACATAACATCACGCCGGTTCGCTCTAAAGCAGATGTATGTATGAAGTGCAGATGTAGAGTTCATCCTGGTACACCACTCTCATTTCACCAGTTATGTTCAAGTTTTATGTTATTCGGCTAAACTATTCTGGCATAACTTTGGGCATTATAAGCACCTTACTATAAAACTTGCTCATTAGGTACTACAACATACACAATGTGAAAAATATAAGCATAAAAAATAATATATAATATATATATTTTTCTAAGAATTCTGATAATACCCTAGCTTGTTACACTTTGTTGGATTTGTAATAAAACGTAATTATATTAATCAGTTCTGCAGCATAACTTTCATAGACATTTTTTTTAAATATTTCTGCAAGAAAAATATTTCTTTACGAATTTGTTTAATTTTATAACTATCTATTGTCTAATATAACCCAGTTGGTTCAGTTAACTGCTATTTTAGTATTGAGAACAATAAAGCAACTTATCTACTACACAAAAATCGCAAACATAAATAATTTAGAGACACAATAAATCAAAAAAGGCCAATAGAGAAAAATCGGCAATTTAAACAAAAAAAACGATTAAGTTTGGGGTACGAGTACGGTGTTTCATACTCAATCAGCGAAGAATGATGGAAACTACAATCTCTTAAAGGATCTAGGTCGACTTAACCTTTAGTCTTGTATATAAGACGAGGTTGTAGTCATATTAGGTCTAATAAATGCTTTTACATATTGGTGCTTCCATTATAAAGCAGCAGCAGAAGCAGGTTCGGTCATGCATGGAGTACTGCTCTCACCTCTGGAACGGATCTGCCAGGTACCAACTTGATGCACTTGAGTCGATTGACAGACGGGCCAGGAGACTTATCGGCAATGATGCGCTGGTCGACTCAAAGCTCCAGAGCCTTGAACACCGACGACGAGTTGCCAGCCTGTCGGTTTTCTATCGGTTTACCCCTCTTAACAAACATCTTTTTAACATAGGCGCCACAGACAGCCCACTTTGCAGGGGCTGTTTTAACGCCGAGGAATCAGCTGCCCATGTCATCCTGGACTGCGAGGCCGTGGTTTCCCAACGTGAAGAAATCCTCGGAACGGTGAGGTCGCTCCGCGAAGCCTGTGAAGCCCCCAGGAGGCTTCTGTGCTTCTGGACGGAGCTAGGCTGGCTACTTGAGCCGGTAACCCCACGCACAACGGACCAAATGGGAGTCTAAGTGCGGAAAAGGGAGTCCCTCTTCTATCTATCTTTTATCGGCCAGCCCTTTCCATCATCGGACTACAAGACGTACGGCAATGCGCCAACGGTACATGGTTGATATCCCACCCATACGCACAAAGCGTTTTGAAAATACTTTCATTATGCGTGTAGGGAGTGAAATTCCCTGCCGGCGTCTTTGTTTCCTGATAGCTACAACCTAGGGGTCTTTAAGTCAAGAGTGAATAGGTTACTTCTAGGCAAGCGTGCTTCACCTTCGACCACATCATCACTTAACATCAGGCGAGATAGTGGTAAAATTTTCTCCTATTTTATTCCTGATTTTTTTGACGTTAGACCAAAGTGAAAATATCACTTGAGAATCAAGAGGCAAATGTAAAATGTACTCGCCATCTCTGCCCATTTCATCTAATACCTTTAAACGAGCAATTTTTTATACATATATAATATTAATCTCGGCAACGGATCCAATGCTTTTCATGAAATTTATTATGCAGGGGGTTTCGGGGGCGATAAATCGATCTAGCTAGGATTCATTTTTAGAAAACGTTGTTTTTTTCTATTTTCACCCGAGCAAAGCTCGGTCGCACAGGTACTACAGTACTTACATAATAGTGAAAAAATTATAAACCACAAAACCACTAATTTTTATAGTTCTTTTCAAATCACAAGGCGATTTTCATGGCCCAGAATTATTCATCGTCAGCACTTAAAAAGTGTCAACTATAAATAATTCATATTCGTTAGTGAATATTGCAAATGTATGCCATAAATTAAATTATTATTGAAATAAACTTGTCTGTCTAGTTCGCTAGGAATAGAACCAATTAATCCTCGTTTGTCACTAAAAGCTATTTACATAACAAAAGGATTGGGTTTCAGTTTTCCACGAAAACTGTTTTATATTTAAATGATCAGATAGCCCGATGTTCGGTGGCCTTATCATCATCATCATCAACCTCTCGCCCAATTTATTTAAGACTAGCTGTGCCCGCGGCTTCGCTCCCGTCAACTGCCTACCGCGCGCAAGAAGAAAGTATTTTTTCACTTTGTAGTGTTTTATTTTGGAAGTCGGTAGACTTTAAATATAAAAAGTTTTTTTTTTATGTTTTCGTTTCGGTGTGGTGTTCTGAGTGCTACTAGATGGCGCGCAGCAAATCTATCCTAACATTTTTTGTATAAAGTCGACATTCTTCTCCCTAGAGTAAATAATATTCTGTGCAGCGAACGCTCGATCTAGGTAGATAGAAAGGTAAGTAAGGTAGGTCTAGCTACTGGCAGGTAGGTAAGTAGGGTAGGATAGGCAGTTAGCGGGCGCAAAGCTGCGGGCACAGCAAGTTAAAAAATAAAGTCCCCGCTCCATCTGTACGCGATAAACGCAAAAACTACGGAACGGATTTTCATACGGTTTTCACCAATACAAAGAGTGTGAAACGAGGAAGGTTTTGGTGTATAATTTATCACGGGCAAAGCCGGGGTGGGTCACTAGTTGACAATAAAATACTGCATCTACCTAACCTTATTAACACCCAAATTGCCTGAACCTACGTACCGTGCTAAAACATTAACAGGAGCAATCTTAGGGCCCTTTCGGACCAAGGGCGGTTGGGTGCCAGTAGGAGGGTCCAAGAGAGTGCTTCCAACAATTTGCATTTATTTACTGCTTTTCACAGGTAAGGTACAAAACAAAAGGTTAGGAACATTTTGTGGAGTCAGAACGGCCGTGCAGTCGTAAATTTTATTTTGTTTATTTTTTTCTGCTGTGATAAGCGTGATGGCAGGAGTTATTGTACTGAAGGTTGTTGGTTCAGGGTTTTTGGGAGTAGGTTGATACTGAGATGACCTCAGAAAGGGTATCGGAATATCATCATTATGGTACATTTTTAAGACACCTTTACTAAGTTTATGCCGTCATATTTTGTCTGTCACACAGCTAGATAGGACAAATAGACCACAATATCGGGCAAATTTCCATAAATGACGTGATTTCATTTACAATATAGAGACAAAGACGGATTGACGATTGTAGTTATTCATAGACAGTCGTTAGCTAACTCCTAGAGCTATTTCAATTTAGACGTTTGGTGTCGAACTGCTGCGGCGCTGCAGTGGTGCGAGTGTCGTACTGCGTCTAAATTGAAAGAACCTTTAAAGCAGTTCTTTGCATTCAAGAAGACTGATATCCCAATCCAATCTACGTAATTTCGGCGTCAATTACCTTTATTGATTTACAAAAAGCCTTTTTAACCCCTGCATTAATACCCTTCGTCGCAAACTCGGCATTTTCTGGCCCGAGACCATCACCAACGTAGAGTTGTTGGAGCAATGCCACGAGAACCCGATCAACCGCCAGATCAAGCGTCGCAAGTGGAGTTGGATTTGCCACACGCTGCGAAGGGATTCTGATCATATACCGAAGCAAGCGCTGGATTGGAATCCCCAAGGCGTGGCCATCCCCATCAAACCTGGCGTCGCACCGTGTTGGCGGAAGCGACGAGCATCGGTATGACGTGGAGCGAGGTGAAGCGTGAAGCTCAGGACCGATTGCGATGGAGGACTACTGTGGACTTTGCCCCATCCAGGGGACGTATGACATTAAGTCAAGTAAGTCATTAATACCCACCTATTACTAACCCTCTGCAAGTTTTAACCACACATGGCATTAAAAAAATAGGTCAAAAACCCTCATCACGCACCTACGGTTAACTTATAAAAACTTCCATTATTACCTTAGTCTGGTTAAAGCCACGTTGTACACAACTTTTTCACTACAAATTGTTATACAAATTACTTGAATTCAACGCTCTTAACTTTAAGTACTTGAAACCTTTTTGCCTTGTTGCTTTCAAGTTGAGGATTATAGGTGTTAAATATGAAGTTAATAACATTCGGAGTGGTGAGAATATTTGTAGAAATTTAAAAAATATAAGAGGTCCACGTTATTTGGGTACGATTTTTTTTTAAAAAGGTTTTACTGCTTTGGACGGTGAAACTGCTTCTTATTTTTTTAACCGGCTTTCTAAACAGCACGATTGTGATGTAATCTTTTACTCTAATATCTTTGCAGCAGAACAACCTCATGCCGTTCCGACGTAGAAAGTAGTTATCAGCACTTTGGTGACACGATTGACTGTCCAGTGATACTATCCCTTTATCGTGGAGTAGTCATGTCTAGCATATACCTGAGAAGAAGAAATAAGGATGGTGGGTACCTATGAAGATTTTGTGAAAGATTATTAGAGCTAGGAATGAAGTGAATGATGAGATTCCTTCTGTTAAAGTGGTCTATAAGGTGTTTTTTTGCAATAAGGAGGATGATGGCGGCCTATTGCTGAACTTGTCCTATTTGGCACAGCCGTGTGACATATAATGGGCAAGGGATCTTTATCATCTTTTACCTTTTTATTTTTTTCTCTATTTTTTATTGTTGTATAGTTTTAAGTTTTTTTTTTGTTTTTGTTGTGCTCTAGTGGCTTTAGTGACAAATAAATGCGTTTTCTTTCTTACTTTTTCTTGTCATCGATATCTTACCCCAGCGCAGTAATTTTAATTCAATTCTCCCCTAATCTGGTGACTAACTAAGCAATCGAATATAATAATAATAGTTATCTCATTAAAATTTTACAAAAAATATAAATGCGAAAATAATTCAGTCAGTTTGTTTGATATATTTTCACGCACTCATCGCTAAATTAATTTTGGCATAGTTATTACTACATTGGACCTTGGAATAAAACTTTTATACAAAAAAATATTGTGTCTTTGATAGGTACCAATTTTTTGGGTTATGGACACCGACTTCCAAAAGTAAAGTTATTTTTCACTTTGTAGTTTTCTTATTTGGAAGTCGGTAGTATTTTTTTGTGAAAAAAATTATTTTTACTTTTTAGTTGTACGTACCCACCTAATAGGCAATTAGTTTAGTAAGGTACCTATAATGCCAGAATAGGTTACCCGAATATCATGAAACTGAACATAACCGGTGAAATGAGAGTGTGCTAAGGTAAAATATACACATCTGCGTACCCCTTTAAAGCGTACTGGCGTGATGTTATGTTATGAAATGGTTTAAACAATAAACAGACATGCCATTTTAGTAATCCCGATAGATTTGCCGTTGTTTATTGAAGAGTTATGTCGTATATCTCCGAAGTTCTTCATCAGATCTTCACAAAATGAAAATGGGACCAATTTCGGAACATATTATTTCAAGCAAAAAAATAATATTCAAAATCAGTGCACAAAAAAAAAAACGTGAAGTCGAACATAGATCCTCCTCCTGTTTGGAAAGTCGGTTAACAAGAATGAAGGATACTTGATATCCCAGCAGTCATGACGACTTTACGAATCTGCTGTCAGGAGTAAGTTTATAGTTTATAGTATTTAGGTATCTCTCACGCAATTTGTAGAGATTGATTGGACCTTGGAGGACATGTGACTTATTAAGTATCTCAAAAGAAAGTCTCATAATTATCGACTTTTAAGCAGATGAAGCCGCTGGCAGAAGCTAGTGATATCATAATCTGTATATTAACAACACGGTGTACGTTTGTTGGCAGCGCAACGGTCACGTAACGATTACATCGCATTAATGTGTGCTGTTAGGCGATATCACGACGCGATCGGGGGCACTCACGGTATGGAAAGATGATTGGATACCATTTAGTATTTGTGTAACAGATCAGTAGAAAAATTGGCTTAGAAAACGGAATGAATGGAAATGTAACTTTTATGGTGTACATAATAAAGAGTATTCTATTCTATTCTATTCTATGAATATGTAAAGGCAGTTACGCACTACACGTCCGTTCCGCGATTTGAGTTCCGAGTTCAAAATGTTCTGAATTATGACGGATAGAGTTCGGATGTAGTACGTAAGCTTTCCTACAAGAAATAATTAAACTGATATTTTACGAACACAGCTCGGATGTAGTGCTTAACCGCAATAAGTAGGTAAGTATCATTCGTTGCATAAAATGTAGTAATTGAGAATAGAAATGTAAGTATTTTTATGATACAATACCACTTTATATTAGCTTCGAAATTCGCATTGCTCTAACTTCTCACCTGTTAATTTGCTTCACAATTGAGTCTCAATCCATCCAGATCCAGATTTACCTATATTAAGTTATGTTTCTCCTCTGTATGAGAAGAGGCCTATGGTTTCTAACTGCACTGGGACAGTTGCAAGCTAGTATAATCTAAGTCAGGAATAGCGGACCTATGGCACGCGTACCAGTGGTGGCACGTGGCTAAATTATTCGGCACGTCAAGGTAATATTAATTAGCATCTACGTCATTTACAACAATAAAAATAACACTTACTTTTACTTTATTATGATTAAAACTGTAAGCATTACGATTGCTTCGGGTTGCTAATAAGGAGTTACGCTAATAGCATCAAATTTTTGTGTACATTAAATCACCAATTCGATATTTTGACGGCTCGTCCTGGCCACATTATTATTATTTTTCTATAAAAATGGCACGGTTACCAATGAGGGTTCGCCGTCCTTGATCTAAGTGAAGTGTAGGAAACTTATTTCGCATTATCTCTGCATTTATTGTCTCTGTCTATTATGTTGTGTTGCTGTAGCTGTAGTATTATATTGTTATCTATGGAATGCGAGCTGGCAGCATCGTATTGCACCGTATATTGCTGTCCTTGTCGCCATTGTGCGAGCGTACAATACCGTCCTTATTGCTCTGTCGCCAACGTTGCCTCTCTTGGCAACGCCACGACCAGCGCCGGCGCAAAGCACAAGCCAGTCGCCAGATATTCTACCTGCGAGTAGGACGCGACCCTGTTTGCTACGTTGTCGTGACGTGAGCCCTGTTTTGCTTCAGCTCTAAGCTCCGTTATATCCTATTTGTTATCAAAGTCAAAGTATTTATTAGTGTTTTTGGTGATACAGTAGGTCTTATAGTTAGGTTATGGTGACTCAAAAACTACCCATACACTATTTGACAATATAAGAATTTAAAATCGATATGTCAGGCAAATTAACAAAATTTCAATATTAACAATACAATCAATTTTTAAAATAAACATTTAGAATTTAATTAATTATTATAATAAATATACAGATACTTTTGTGCATAAGGGCGGTCTTTGAGGCTCTTAGACATAATTCGTGACAATATTCTTGTCTTGTCGATCTATAGCGTTGCTCTGAAGCTTTTTTAAACAGTTCACTATTTTTCTTGACGAAAAATACGGTCTCGTATATGTAAAGACAAGGATATGTAAGTATTTTAAGAGATTTAAAATGCGGTTTGCAACTTTCCGTTGATTTAAGATTACTTAAATCAACGGAACTTGATGCATGGTGTTTCTAAGTTAGTTTAGAGTCAATTGTCAAGCCTAGAAATTTTATATGCTCTACTTCTTCAATTCTGTTATCGCCAAATATTGCGTATGCTGCATAAATTTAGTTATGTTTTTTATTTAAATTTAATTTTGAATTATTATGTTCAAGCCAGTCAATAGACTGTTGCAATGCATCTTTGATGTCACATTCATTGTTTCTATTTTTATAATTTCTTACAATTATCTTGCTATCATCAGCAAAGGGTATTGCAGCATTATCACGCTGCCTATTGATTCGGCTGAATAAAAACTATTCCGTTCGTGTAAGTCGACCTCATTTCTAATTTTTTCTTATTTCGGTTCAAACTTAGAAGTTTGATCATTCCATTGGATGACAGAGAAAATTTTTCTGGTGAATTGGCGACGTATCTACTTGGAAGTAACACGTTTAGTATTTTTTTTAAGAAAATTTCAAGTGCAAATCGTTGGATTTATATCGCATTGCGTCCATGCAAACCAATATGTTGCATTTAGTTCTGCAGCATTATTGGACATTTCTTTCTGAGAGTGTCAATTGTTCACCAGGAATTTAATTTGTTTCCGAGTTACCGGCGCATAAGGCCGTCTGTTACAAAGAACCGGTATGTATTTAAAACATTTTAAATTTTAACTGTTTGGAAGGTTCTGTTTTGAGTATTGTGGTGTTTATTTCCTTTTATTTTCTCACCATAGATTCGCTCAGTATCGGTTCTTGGAATATATAACAAGCTGTGGACTGATGTTCCGAGTTATTTCAACACCGACTGAGTTCGGGAAGCGTGTGCTTGCGGGGGTGACTCCATAATATACGAGTGAAGACCCCGGGAGGACGTCGTGACATCGCTCCGCGTCAAGTGATCCCAAAATTTTGTTCCTATTCACTTTTTATAATTTGTAGCAATAGCGAAGTATTTATTGAATAGTTTTTTATATGTATCACCTATTCGTGTCAAAAGGTCGTGAAATGAACCGTTTTTAATTTTACATTTATGCACGGTTATATTTTAATCGCGCCTAGGGCCGGATAGCGGTTGCAACCCCTTCTCTCCTATAGGCATTATTTTCCAAAATTACAAATTTTATTCTAGACAATCCATTTCCCAACTTTACCGATAGTCTTCCTTTACGTCGCCATTCCTTTTTTCTTTGTATATTTTTTATGTTGAACAATGTTTGTTTTTATTTTATCTTTTATTCGTCAAAATTAAACGTGACACATGTAGTGACAATTTTTTTTTTTACGCTACAAATTGGCGCCCGAACAACTAAAGTAAGTGTTTTTACCTAATAACTTTGAAATTTAAATGATTCGACATAATTTATTTTTTTTGCTTTATTGAGGATGGTCACTCCCTCTGGGAGCTAATGATTCTTAAGCTTATTTGTTTCAGGACGCTGATATTCTTCCATTCAAGAAAGGTATTCTAGGATTTATACCACCAGTACAGATCTGTGAAGCTGTTATTTTCCTTGACATATTTTTTTCATGAAATGTAATGTTTTTTAATGGAATTTAATTTTGTGAACTATAGTACACATAACCGTCTTTTATTTTATCCACTTATGGCAGCAAATATAACGATAGGTTTCCTGATTTTTACTCCTTATTTAGCCTAGATCTTTGTTTACTAGCTTGGCGTTCGCTGACTGCTGGTTGCTGGATTATTTTTGTCCAGCTGTTCATGCCGTGCTTATTTTTCGCTAGGATTCAATCGTCCTTTGTCTGTTCTTTCATTCGTTATTAGGTCTATACTAGTTACATCATGTCAGAAGAGGAGTTCCCTATTGGTGAGACTCCACGTTGTGATAGTCCCATCATTTCGCGACCACCACCTTGTCCCATTCAGCCAAGAGCTTCTCGCGCTTCCTCACAAAGTGTTGTTCCTTCTCCAATAAGATCTGATGAACGCCCACAATTTACCAGGCAGTTCTCTCTTACTAAGTGGAAGATTGTTTTCGATGGAAAGACCTGCGTACGGGAATTTTTCACGAGTCTAGAAGAGTGCAGGGAGGCCGACAATTTGTCTGATGGTTACTTAGTTAGGCGATTCCATGAAGTCTTGTCAGGTGTCGCACTTCAATATTTTAGGTCAATCCGTCGTCCGGATCTTTCCTTCTTTGAGATCAAAGAAGCCTTTTTTAGGACATTCGGTACGACCGATTTTGAATTTAAGATAAGCCAGGAGGTCCGTAACCTCAAGCAGAGACCGGAACAGCTAATAAGAGAATTTATTATCGAGGTTTCTTACTTAAATGCTAAACTGAGCAAGCCTATTGAAGAATCGGAGTTGTTGCGGATCATCACTCACAACATGTTGCCAAAGTACACTCCTTGCTTGTCCATCCAAAAATTTCATGACATCGATAATTTAATCGAAGCTGTTACTCATTTCGAGTCCTTTCTAAAACCTCCAAAGGCGGTAGCCAGTTTCGATTGTGTTGCCGACCAGTCGACTTCTCAGGCTGTTAACTCACCAAAACCCAGGCCGAACAAAACTTCCCATCAACCAACAACTAGTAAGCCTCGGACTTGTCCTAGTTGTAGTCAGTCTCAGCTTTGCTTAAAATGTAACAAAGTTGGTCATTCTTACCGCTCTTGCCCAGAGATCACAGGCATGATTTGTTTTAAGTGTCGCACTCCTGGATTTATTACTAGAGAATGTCCGAAATGTAATCCAAAAAATGCATAGACCACTGGCGATACGCTTCTTTTCGTACAGTATCCCCAGTGTTTACTACAGATTCATTTGATAACCGACCGTTTATAGAGGTATTATTATGTGGTAGAGTTGTTAAAGCATTGCTTGACACTGGTGCTCAGATTTCGCTTGTTAACGATAATTTTATTCAGCAACTTGGTATTTCTTTGACATCAAAAGACGCTTGTCCCCGTGTTATATCGGCTAATAATTCACCGATTGATATTCTTGGTTCTGTACATCTTCCAGTTAAATTTAACGGTACAACTTTTATTCATGAGTTTTTAGTGGCAAGTTCGATGTCATCTTCTGTTATTTTAGGTATCGAATTTTGGAATAAATTCGGTTTGACGTCTATTTTTAGTCAGGCTTTCGATAAAAATATTGATGGTAATATGTTTATCCCTTCTGTTCAGCACTCTCCCCCTCAAGTTTCCTCTGTTAGTGAGGTTCGTTATATTCATCCTCGTAACATCCTATCGCCGGATCAAGAGTCTTGTCTTCAACAAGTTATTAAGGAGTATGAAGTTATCTCTTCGGAAAAAGTTGGTCTTGGAAAGACATCTTGGTTGTCCCATAAAATTAATACTACGGGATACCCTATCCGTCAAAGATATTATCCCTTATCCCCAGTCAAGTTGAAGATTCTCAATGAAGAGATTGACAAAATGTTAGATATGGGTGTTATTCGTCCTTCTCGTTCTCCATGGGCTAGTCCTGTGGTAATGGTGACAAAAAAGGATGGTTCTGTTCGGTTTTGTGTCGACAGTAGAAAACTGAATAGTGTGACAATCAGAGATTCTTATCCTCTTCCCCGTATTCACGATATCCTCGACAACCTTCGTGGTGCTAGATATATTAGCTCATTGGATTTTAGAAGTGCTTTCTGGCAAATTCCACTTGCTGATAGAGAAAGTTGTGAGAAAACAGCATTTATTGTCCCACAACGTGGTCTCTTTGAGTTTGTTAGGATGCCTTTTGGTCTAACGAACGCTGCTTCGGAGATGCAACGCCTTACTGATATGATCGTTAATTTCGAGTTTACTTCTACCAGTGACGACTGTATTTTTGGGTACGTCGACGACTTGATAATCGTATCTAAAGATTTCTTTGGTCATATGGCGCTGCTCAGGAAGGTGCTTGCTCGACTTAAAGAAGCAGGCTTATCTATAAATTTGAAAAAATGCGAGTTTTGCAAAAGCGAACTAAAATATTTGGGTTATATAGTTAATGAAAAGGGACTTCAAACCGATCCCGGCAAACTTGATGCTATTAAAGATTATCCTACTCCCACTTCAGCTAAGTCATTACGCGGTTTCATTGGTATGTGTTCCTATTATAGGCGTTTCGTTAAAGGGTTTTCTTCTATAATTGCTCCGCTTACTGCCCTTATCGGTAAGAGAAAGGGTAATGATCCAATAAGTTGGAATGATGCAGCCGATCAGGCTTTCACTAAGTTGAAACAAGCGCTAATCGATACGCCTGTTATGGCATGTCCTGATTTCTCCAAGCCGTTCATCCTGCAGTGTGATGCATCAGCTGTTGGTCTTGGTTCGGTACTGACACAAAAGATAGACGATGTTGAGCACCCAATCGCCTATTATTCGCGTTTATTCACTCAAACTGAACGCAATTATAGTACTACAGAACGTGAACTCTTGTCAGTTTTGGATTCAATTAAACATTTTCGATGTTATTTAGATGGGATGAAGTTTTCAGTCATAACAGACCATATGGCCCTTAAGTGGCTCCTCACTCTTAACAACCCATCTGGTCGTTTAGCTCGTTGGGCTACTATTATCTCCCAATATACTTTTGATATTGTGCATCGTAAAGGTTCGCAACATATAGTCCCCGATGTTCTATCCAGGATCTATGCTAATCCTGTGTCGTTTGACCAGGGTCCTGAACATACTAATGACCGTTGGTATAAGAAGGTGTATATAGGTGCTCGAGACACGCCACAAATGTTCCCAGCATACGCTATAAATAACGGTATCCTTATGAGACGCATGCCTGTTACTAGTCCTTTATCTTCTGAACCATGGCACGTGGTGTTACCAGCTGAAAAGGTTCCAGACGCTATTTGGGAAATTCACAATAGTTTTCCTTCGATACATCCCGGTGTTACTAAAACGTATCTAAAGCTTAGGGAGTTGTTCTACTGGCCAAATATGTTCCGTGACGTTACTTCGACGTTAAGTCAATGTGAGGTTTGTAAAGCCTATAAAATCTCGAACACGCAACCTCGCGGTCAGATGTGCTACCCTAAAGAGGTTTCCTTGCCCTTACAGATGATTTCTATCGATATAATTGGTCCGTTGCCCTGTGCTTATTATGGTTATAAATATATCCTTTCTATGGTAGATGTTTTTTCCAAATATGTTTGGCTAGTTTCTCTGAAAAGGATTGACGCTCTTTCTGTTATAAAAGCGTTAGAGTCTGAAATTTTCTTTAATTTTGGGGTTCCGCGTACTATTCTTTGCGACAACGCTACAGTTTTTCGTAGTAATCAATTCCTTAATTTTCTCAGATCTTTTCATATTCAATCACCTACTTTTACGCCATATTATACACCCCAAGCAAATACGGTTGAGCGATACAACCAAAGTGTTATTACGTGTTTAGGTATTTTGGTTGGTGAAAACCAAAGAAGTTGGGCTAAAATGTTACCTAAAGTTAAGCTTTACCTCAATTCTTGTGTTAATCTAGCTACTGGCTTTACGCCTAACTTTCTTATGTTTGGTAGAGAGGTCCTTATGGATAGCAGTCGTGTAGATAGTCAGACTCGAAGCTCTAATTTGGCAGACAGTCGGGCTCGTCATGCTTCAAACCTATCCTCTCTCAGCGAAGTTTATGCAAAGGTAGCTGATAATCTTTCTTTAGCTTTCCTCCGTAACTCTCGTGCATATAATTCTAATCGATCAGCTATCACTCTGAATATTGGTGATACTGTATGGAGAAAGAACTTTTCCAAGTCTTCTGGAAATGATTTTTTTTCTGGAAAGCTTGCTCCACGTTTTATTAAGTGCCGTGTAATAAGAGTCATTTCTAGGACCACATATTTGCTCCAGGATTGTGATTCAGTCCACTCCGGACAATATCATATCAAAGATATCTTAAAATAAATTTGATTGAATTCTCTTTGTTCCATTTTAACATTAACATTTGCTTTCTAAACCTTTTTTCCTCTTTGGTTTATGGGAATATTTCTTTGCATAAGTTTTTGATTATGTTAAAAACTTCATGAATTATCTGTTAATAATGACATCTATTTATTTCTGTGTTGTGTCAACCTGTGTTCTCAGGTTATTTTATTTCTTTTAGATTAACACAAATGGTGTGTCATTCTACATTTAATTTGAATTTAAACTTGAGTTTTCTGACTTGAGTTCTCTGATTTGAGTTTTTTTGTCTTGAATTCTTCTTTGACTTAATTGACTTAAGTTTTCTTTCTCAAACTTGTTTTTTTGTTTTTTGTCCAACTTGTCTTTCGTTTCTATAACTAAGGTTGGACTTTACGTGTTGACGTTATTTATTTTTTGGGGATCCCCGGGTTTTTTCTTATTGTTGTTAGGTAATAGTTAAGTCTTATGTTAAGTTAGGCTAGCTTTACTTAGATGTATAGTTCCCTGGTTGTTCTTCATAGTTGTTAGGATGTGGTAGTTGTTGGTGTTTGTCTCTAATTGAACAATATATATTTAGATTTATGAGTTTGTTATTTTCTTTCATATTCTCCATAGATGTAATCGAGATATCGCGAGTTGGCGCGGATAACGTTTAGATGTGGTGGCCACCGTGTTTATTCAGTATCTTTTGCACTTCGATATCGTTTGATTCAGAAATGATTCCTGCTGTTGTCATTGCCTGTTCCAGCTTTATCTTTCTTCTCACTCGTACTTTCGTCCTTTTTTTTCTTAGAAAGGGGGTATTGCAGCATTATCACGCTGCCTATTGATTCGGCTGAATAAAAACTATTCCGTTCGTGTAAGTCGACCTCATTTCTAATTTTTTCTTATTTCGGTTCAAACTTAGAAGTTTGATCATTCCATTGGATGACAGAGAAAATTTTTCTGGTGAATTGGCGACGTATCTACTTGGAAGTAACACGTTTAGTATTTTTTTTAAGAAAATTTCAAGTGCAAATCGTTGGATTTATATCGCATTGCGTCCATGCAAACCAATATGTTGCATTTAGTTCTGCAGCATTATTGGACATTTCTTTCTGAGAGTGTCAATTGTTCACCAGGAATTTAATTTGTTTCCGAGTTACCGGCGCATAAGGCCGTCTGTTACAAAGAACCGGTATGTATTTAAAACATTTTAAATTTTAACTGTTTGGAAGGTTCTGTTTTGAGTATTGTGGTGTTTATTTCCTTTTATTTTCTCACCATAGATTCGCTCAGTATCGGTTCTTGGAATATATAACAAGCTGTGGACTGATGTTCCGAGTTATTTCAACACCGACTGAGTTCGGGAAGCGTGTGCTTGCGGGGGTGACTCCATAATATACGAGTGAAGACCCCGGGAGGACGTCGTGACATCGCTCCGCGTCAAGTGATCCCAAAATTTTGTTCCTATTCACTTTTTATAATTTGTAGCAATAGCGAAGTATTTATTGAATAGTTTTTTATATGTATCACCTATTCGTGTCAAAAGGTCGTGAAATGAACCGTTTTTAATTTTACATTTATGCACGGTTATATTTTAATCGCGCCTAGGGCCGGATAGCGGTTGCAACCCCTTCTCTCCTATAGGCATTATTTTCCAAAATTACAAATTTTATTCTAGACAATCCATTTCCCAACTTTACCGATAGTCTTCCTTTACGTCGCCATTCCTTTTTTCTTTGTATATTTTTTATGTTGAACAATGTTTGTTTTTATTTTATCTTTTATTCGTCAAAATTAAACGTGACACATGTAGTGACAATTTTTTTTTTTACGCTACAGTATGTGTAAAGTGGTGTATTGTTATGTGTTTCAATGAAATCCCATGATTTTGCAAGTCATTTGATATTGCATTTTCATTGTGTCTAAAATAATCCGGTCCTAACCGCAAAACGAATGGTTCACAAACTTTTTCTTTTCTTTTCTTTCACAAAATGATATAAAACTCTTGTAGCTTCGCAAGTGTAGTGCAAGGAAAACAGAAATGTCATTATATCACCCATTTCTCTAACACTCAACATCCGTACTTTGAACACAATATTGCTGATTCCTAATGGCTTGATACTAGTTCACGCCCCAAGTTGCCGCACAAATAGAATGTATTGCACGGAGAATGGCCCGGAGCCTCTCAAATGTATTGACGTGCCCCGTTGCATGATTTGTATGGTGATTCGAACCAGAAATTGTTGGGTATAGGCTTTAGTCAACATGGGTTTTCGTCTGGTTCGATACACCGCTCTATTTGAATGGTGTATTGTGCTCTAAATATTTAAGGCTAGGCAGCGTTGAAAGAGCAGTGAAGTGGCTAGTGTGTCATCATTGTAACAAATGAATTAAAGTTTATAATTAAATCAATCTGCCTAACATTTAGCTACAATTTAGGGGTCTTTAAGTCAAGAGTGAATAGGTTACTTCTAGGCAAGCGTGCTTCACCGTCGACCACATCATCGCTTACCATCAGGTGAGATAGTGGTCAAGCGCGAGCCTATATACGATAAAAAAAAAAATACCCAACTATGTCGAGGTCGTTTTCCAGTTTAACTGGATACATCTGAGTAACAGTATTTTACATGGAGTGACTGCCTATCGGACTGGGTAACACGGAACCCTTGCCCACGGGGTCCCAGCGCTAAGAAAGAAAATTTGGTTCAAATAAATCTCACTAGATGGCGCGATATGCACCAATTTGTAATTGAATTGTGTATTAAATTAACATTTTCTGGAATTTAACCTAAAAATTGCATGTTCTTCTTTAATCAACTGTCCTAAAGCCTCAAAAAATTATGGAATATGAATAACAATATAATATATTATCTCTTAATTCACATTTCAAAGATTATTTGAACAGATAAACTTGACACCAATAGATGGCGCGATTTTAAAGTTCTGATGCATTCTACTCGATTGTTTAAATTTGTATTGTAACACATTTTGGTGCAATTAAACTGTAAAAACATGCAAAAAATACTATAATTAAAGAAACGTCACTGTATTTAAAGAAAAGGTTTATTTGTATGGGATGAGGCATCTGTATGCTAGTATTACATTATCTGTGCCTTGGCTGACAGGTTTCAGATTTTCTGACTTCTGATTACCGTAACTATTACCTATCTAAGACCTAAAAAATCTAAGTCACAGGGATTTATGGTGTATCGTTTGTGTGTGTGTGTGTGTGTTACATTTATTTGAAGCATTTGCCTGCTGTTTTCTATCAGTAAAAATCAGTCATTCCAGAAATTTTCGCCTGCAACTTAACTTACACTCTCTTCAAAAAATTTGTTCAGCAATCAACTCTAGATATTAATTCTTCTTGATGGTAGATGTTCTTCTTCATGTTGAAAAACTGCAAGAGTAATTTTGTTTCTTCATTGATGCTGATATAGGTTTCATGAATAGATTTTCTGTTTTTCACCTGGCAGAAGCGACGAGCATTGAAATGTTGTGGAGACAGGTGAAGCCTGAAGCTCAAGACCACTCGCAATGGTAGATGCCGTCTACCACAGCTACATAGGAACTAAAAGCAGAACAATCAAAATCATGAAGCCATTTACATTTTAAGCTTCAAACGGGGAAACCAACCAAATCCAAGGGAACAGTCATTCCTTGTCATGTTCTTAAAGCCTGTCAACAAAATCTCTGTTAACAGGCTTTCTTCACCTAAAACCAACCTCCAATTAACTCCACGAAAATCCTTTCCAGCCCAATTACAATAAAATTCATTGACCGTCACTGACACGGTCGAATTCGCCGCCATTTTAGGGGGCACGCTTATTAAAATGGCCGCCGAACCGCGGACATGGTGTCGACTAATGACTATTAGCGACCTTGGTATTTCAGATCCAACTCTTGTTCTTCTTGATAACAGTTCTTTTTGAAATATAGTATCAGTGTCTTCATTGATGCTCAAATAGTTTCATAACTAGATTGTTTTTCCAAGAACAATCAAAAGAGGTGAAACGCACCGATTTAGGAGAAGCGAGGACTATCGAAATGTCATCAAGCGAAGTAAATCATGAAATTTAAGACTGCGAACAGTCAAGGAATATTGTGGACGCCCTCTACCCGTAGTTAGAACAACAAGATTTTTCAACCAAATCCAAGGTCACAGACATTCCACTAACTTCTTTAAAGCATTTGCTAAACTTCACCCAGAATCAACTACCAATTAACTCCACCAAAATCCTTTCCAGCCCAATAAAAATAAAATTCATTGACCGTCACTGTCACGGTCGAATTCGCCACCATTTTAGCGAGCACGCTTATTAGCCGTGATTAAAATGGCCGCCGAGCCGCGGGCGTGATGTCGACTAATGACTATTAGGAACCTTTGTACTGGCGGCTTGGTGGCGTGGCGTACGGGATTATGGGCACGTGATCGCGATTAGAAGGAACTTATTGACGATTGCGTACTTGGATTTTTGTTGGGATTTATGAAATTGGTTTTTGGTTCTTGAAAATTCACTATAGAACTGTAAACTCAAGAGTTGTAGATGTAAGAAACAAAGAGCGGCGTGGGAACGTTTTCGCCCAGCAAGCACGGTCGTCGGTATAGCTTCAGATAGATAGAATATTGTACTTTATGGAAAATTACAGCCTTTTCTTAACTATACTGGGGTCAACTACTAATCTTACCAGATGTACACATTTTATGGGTCGCATGACTGTTAATCTGACCTCAACAACCCAGTAATTGGGTAACTTCATACGACTGGTATCCGATTTCAAGCTCGTGACTATCTACTGCCTTATAATACTCACAGTGGATCTTTGTGTCTCTGAAGTTGGCTACAAGACCCTGCGCAGTTGCTATTTTTGTGTCAATGTTGAAGTAGAAGATATAATTGTATAACTTCCACTCGCTTACGTTTGTCGCATGGTCCTATCTTGCTTACTCTATGCAGTATACTCGATGACAAACTGTTGCTTGCGCAAAGATTCTCAGAGCCAACTTCAGAAACACAAAGATCCGCTGTGACTACTGTGCGACCGTCGAAGATCTCCAAATGACACCTTAACGTTCTTCTTGAGGCACGGAGGAGTCTCGGTACGTAATAACCGGTCACCCATCCACGCATCGACTTCTGGTAATTATTTTAAATTAAATTAATCTAGGAAGGAGTAGAGTATCGACTTGAATCAGTCACTTTATGAAACCGATGACGGTGCGCACGCTACCGCAGAATGTGTTTCATAGTGTTTGTTAAAAATCTACTGTTGATTGATGCTTTGTTTCATACACTCTGTGTTGACAGTCATAGTAATCTGTGTACACATTGATTTTAGAAATTATTTATTTTTTTATGCACCTGGCATGTTATCTCCTTACCATCCTTGGTTGACTGGCCCCAGGCATTAAGTCCGCCTATGTACCTTGTATGTTGCAGTTTAAATAAATACGAAAAAATGTCAAGACAGTAAATTCGTTTTCCAGCGAAGACACTGATAATTCAGAAATCTTTATTTATTATTTATTTTATACTCCATGTATGCAAAAGTACAGAGGCGGACATAATGCCTTAGGCATTTTCTACCAGTCGACCGACACGACTCGAACCGAGTCGGTGGTTTATTGCATATGGTAGAGGATAAATTAGTTTACGAGTATTATTATTTGCTTTGCATATTATTGAAACATCCTCCAACTCAGTTAAACAATTTTCCAAAGTTTAGAATTCCCTTCAATTTAACAAATGAGTGGGGTTCAAACTCAATAAGCTGAATGCTGGAGAATCAAGCACCTTACCATAGCATTGTTGTTACAACACTTGCAATAAGCAGCTTGTAATGTATTCATACTTTGTAAGCAGCTTATTTGCTAATTACTGCCGTAATATACCAACGCACGCTAATTGCCGAAGCTTGTTAGGTATTAGGAAATTAATTAAGGCGTGTTTTATTATTCAATGGGCACATTATACAGGAATGAAACATGACCTACTGCAAGATCTGGTCTATCCATATCCCAAGAAATCGTAACAAATAATCTCACATAAGCATTTGTTAACTTAGGGTAATTGTTTGTTTATGAAATGCAAATAAATTAGAAGTTTTTATCTAGCCTTTACTGTCTTACAATTAGACAAAGGCAACCCGCCATTTTCTTCCAGCTACTCTTGTCACGCGCCATTTTGAACCTGCCTTCATGGGACACGTCTTTTTGGGCTAGCCTCGACATCGCCTTCCTTCTTCAGAATAGAATTCACAGTGAAGGAAAACAGATTTAAAGATAACAATAGACTTTGGCTATTATAACTAAGCATCATTCAAAAAAATTAGGAAACCGAAAATTTGAACCGAAAAATTTTTTTTTTGGTATTTTGATAGGTTCTTTTGTTTATATTCTGTTGTGTAGGTTTGATACAGTTTTATCACTATGACTGACTGTTTTCTCAGTGTGTGATTATTGCAAAACCAGAAAGTTTGTTGTTTTGCTTCATAATGTTGAAGTTTGACACGATCTTCTTGTAAACAAAATGAACAGGTGAGTATTCGAAATAATGTTCTTAGTTAAATAATCTATTATGCAGAAATTAAAAGGCAAAATATCAAAATTATTAGCTCGACATACACTTCGTCGTTGCGATACTTTGTAAACATTGTTGTTTTTGGCTAAGAACGACACCGTGCTATTCTTTCACATTTTGGAATTGACATAACATGTTATACAATAACGCCCGCAATCCACTTCTAATAAAAAACAACACTGCACAGTGTAAGCAATTTGACAGCTCAAGTACCACAAAAGCGACAGATGTAAAAGCATTGATGATGATGAAATTAAGAGTTCTGCAGAGTTATAATAGCCAGAGTCTACATGTCTCTACGACCAAAATACGTATGAATTACTATGAAAATGTATTCAACTTCATTATAATTCATATATATTTTATTGGTACCCGTAATTTCCAACCCACTTACGCAAACACTCCACCCATTTCATGTCACTTTCCTATCTCGAAATCAAAACAAAAAGCAATCGAGGCAATCGGCTCATTTCTCCCTATACTAGTTAATAGTTCGAACGAAATATTCGTATCAGAAACAGGGCGAATTTGGGCAACTCGGTCCACTGGAGTAGTACAGCGAAAAGTTTTAGTCCGCGAATCGAGAGTTCGAGCCAATTTGCATCTATTACTGAACGTGGGGGTCTTCCTATTTACATGAACGAATGTGTGGCAACTCTCGCAACGTATTTTAGATCGTTTCGTGTGTTAAGTGAAATGAGGACGCCGAAATGCGTTTACGTGTGAACGAAATTAGCGCAGAATTGCCGAACGGGTGCTGTTTGTGTACCTCGAGGGTGCTTTGTGTCCAAAACGTGCCAATGGATCTTAGAAATTATTCGTGCTTTTATGGGGAAAATTGGGTACGTTTCGTGGGTAATTTTGTGAAGTTATATTCTTACAGAGCTGTAATTCCAAAGTCACATAATTTTAAATACATTTTTGTAGCTACTTCAACTAATTCACCTTGGATGTTTCTGTAAAGATGTTATAATAATTAATTAAATAATAATTATAACGTCTTAATTTTGTCATGGCATAACCAAATATTTTGAGGAAATCTTAGCATCGTCTAGAGGAAAACCTATATTACTGACCGGTCAAAATGGAAACCGGGATACAGTTATGGCGTTAATTGATTTTTAAAAATAGCACATTGTTAGGATAAAACTGCCCCAATGGTGTGAACGACAAAGTTGATTCTATCTTTGACACCGGTGCAGTTTGTCTATAGGTGATAAGCCCTACAAAAACTCAGACGTTCTGATTTGTAGGGCTTTGTAATAAAGCATTATTTACTTCTGCTTATTTGACTGTCTAATACATGGTAGGTTCTGCCTAATCGAATGAGAAAAAGTCTGTAGCGTATTTCACTATGTATGTAAACCTAGTGTTACATAATTATTCCTTACCAACATAATAAAAAATATTGGCGCATGTCCACTAAAAGCGGCCAACTATCCATCTTCCTCTATTACAATAGGGTTACTATCTTAATTGTATGCAACAGATACAAGCCGAGCTAGATCCCAGCGGAGCGAGGAAGGAACAGTACATGCGTCTCCTAATGAGTTTTATTTGTTTCAAATATTGGTACATAGGGCAAAACGGATAGGTAACAAGAGGCAAATAAAATTAGAAGCTATTCAAGGTATAAAATATGAGAAGGCTAATATTAAGAAGACGAAGATTTTGGAGTTAACAGCGCCCAACAAAACTAAAATTAAAAGATCCATTGGGAAACCGCAAAACAAAACCCTAAACCTGATTTCCATTGTTTATTGTGAGGTGACAAATGTACTAAACCACCAACAAAAGATTGGTTTCAGTGAGCAATGGAAAAGTTAGGCGCATGAAGACTGTACTTCTTATGTAGAACTTAGCAGCTACTTCTGTAATGAATGCAAAAACTGATCGAAACTAAATTATCATATCCTTTTTGCCCTTGAGAGTATCCGTTTTGCCCAACCCCTCCGGGCAAAACGGTCAATTGATCATCATCAGCCTTTTTAATTTTCCACTGCTGGGACACAGGCCTCCTCTATGTGAGAGGAAATGGGCCGTAATCCACAACACGGGCCCAGTGCGGGTTGGTGGATTTCAATGTCTTCGAATTCGGTTCTAGGACATGCCGGTTTCCTCACAATGTTTTCCTTCACCGTTTTAAGAGCAATGGTGATGAAATAATTTACACAAAGTAAAACGCCTGCCTGGGTTCGAACCCACGACATACAACTTGTAAGTCGTGGCCGTTACCACTGGGCTACCACTACTCATAAATAAATTTAAAAATCTATATTTTGGCGAAATTACTCCAAAAACGGTCAAATTTCCATCTTCCTCTATTACAGTAGGTATACTATCTTAATTGTCTGCAACAGATATTAGCAGAGCTAGTTCCCAGCGGAACGAGGAAGGAACAGCTTATGCGTCTCTTAATGAGTGTACGACTACTTCCTCGCAAAGGATGCCGGGAATAAGCCGAGAGTTGAACAGTTTTGCTGCAAAACTTTCGTCACCTTTTCCTTTGGTTTTCGATTGATCCTTTCGCCACTTTGATGAGGCTTATGTGTTGTTGATAGTTGGGGCATATAGGGATTGTATTAAATGGCTTTCATCATCATCATCATCATTTCAGCCGAAAGACGTCCACTGATGGACATAGGCCTCCCCCAGGCGTCGCCACATTGACCGATCCCGTGCGTCTCGCATCCAGCGCCTTCCCGCAACCTTAACCAGGTCATCGGTCCACCTAGTGGGAGGCCTTCCAACGTATCGTCTTCCGGTTCGCGGTCGCCATTCCAGAACCTTTCGGCCCCATCGGCCATCCGTTCTGCGAGCAATGTGCCCTGCCCACTGCCACTTAAGTTTAGCAATTCTCCGGGCTATGTCGGTAACTTTAGTTCGCCTGCGGATATCATCATTTCTGACGTGATCACGCAAGGAAATGCCGAGCATAGCCCTCTCCATTGCCCTTTGGGTGACTTTAAGCTTTCTGATAAGGCCCATTGTGAGCGACCATGTCTCGGTCCCATAGGTGATCACTGGCAACACACACTGGTCAAAGACTTTTGTCTTGAGACACTGCGGTAAATTGGACGAGAAGATACCACGCAACTTCCCGAACGCCGCCCAGCCGAGTCGGATTCGACGGTTGACCTCTTTCTCGAAGTTGGACCTACCCAACTGGATCGTTTGTCCCAGGTAGACATAATCGTCTACAACTTCGAGTGTAGAGTCTCCGATCTTGATAGGAGTGGGTGCTACATGGGCGTTCACCATGATCTTGGTTTTGTCCATGTTCATTTTAAGACCCACTCTTTCGGAAGCTTTACTGAGGTCATCCAGCATTTTACTGAGGCTTTCCATGGTCTCAGCCATGACCACTATGTCGTCGGCAAACCGAAGGTGAGTGATGTACTCGCCATTAACGTTGATGCCTAGGCCCCTCCAGTCCAGAACCTTGAATACATCCTCCAGCGCAGCAGTGAACAGTTTCGGAGAAATGACGTCTCCCTGTCTCACGCCACGCTGGAGAAGGATTGGTTTCGAGGTCTGATCCTGAAGACGGACTGACATGGTGGCGTTTTTGTACAAACACTTCAACACCTCAATGTACCGGTAGTCGATCTGGCACCGTTGGAGAGACTGCAGTACAGCCCAAGTCTCGATCGAATCGAAGGCTTTCTCGTAGTCCACAAACGCTAAACAGAGAGGCAGGTTATACTCTTCGGTCTTCTGTATAACCTGCCGCAGCGTATGTATGTGGTCTACGGTGCTAAAGCCTTTTCGGAATCCGGCTTGTTCGGGAGGCTGGAAATCATCAAACCTGCGCGCGAGACGATTCGTGATGACTCTTGAAAACAACTGGTAGACATGGCTAAGAAGTGAGATGGGCCTATAGTTCTTCAGCCGGGCATTGTCGCCCTTCTTGAAGAAAAGTACCACCACACCCCTGCACCATGCCTGTGGCGTTTTGCCCTCGAGTATGACGGAATCAAACAGCTTCTGAAGGGCCTTAAGGACCGGTTTTCCACCCGCCTTCAGGAGTTCAGCCGTGATTCCGTCATCACCCGGCGCCTTGTTGTTTTTAAGCTGTTTCAGAGCCATCCTAATCTCGTACAGGCTGACATCCGGGATATCTTCGGTATAGTGACGGGTCAATCTAGCTCTTGGGTCGTTTGCTAGACTCGCAACGGGCTTGCTGACTGATGTGTATAACTGCCCATAGAATGTCTCGATCTCCCTCAGAAGCTCCGGTTTGGCGGATACGGTCCTGCCATCGTCGGTCTTCAGTTTCGTTAGCTGGCTCTGCCCAATAGCCAGATCCCTTGAAAAAATCTTGGAGCCTTTATTTCGCTCAATCGCGTCTTTAATACGCTCGGTATTAAAGCGGCGGAGGTCTCTTTTCAAGGATTTAGAGATCTGTCTATTGAGCTGCCGGTATTTGCACGCCTCATCTGAAGACTGCAGGATCATCTCACGCCTCTCCTTCATAAGCTTGAGGGTAGGATCAGAGATCTTTTTGTTTCTATCTGTACGACGGGTCTTGAAAAACTTAGACCCGACCGTATGGACAGCTTCCACGAACCCGTCGCTATATTCGTCCACTGAGCTACCTAGGCACTCGAAACGATTCTGGAGTTCGAGCTGAAAGCTCTCGGGGTTTTGGACCTGGATCTGTGCTGGACGGAGCGTGGACTTCATCAGTCGAGACCTTTCAAGCTTAATATTAATGTTCAATGTGCCTCTTACCATGCGGTGATCGCTCCCGGTTTTTACCGAATTGATCACGAGACATCATTGAACATTTGCTTCCTGGTTGACATGATGAAGTCAATCTCATTTTTTGTTGCACCATCGGGGCTCTGCCAGGTCCACTTCCTGTGTTCACGCTTTTTGAAGAAGGAGTTCATCATATAGAGGCCCTCCTTCTCCATAAAACTGGCCAGTAGGTGACCCCGGTGGTTCCGACGTCCAACTCCAAATTGCCCCACTTGCAGCTCATCCTCGTCTCGTTTGCCCAGTTTCGCGTTGAAGTCCCCCATGACAACGGTGAAGTGAGTTTTGAAACCATGCATGGCTCTGGAGATATCCTCATACATGGTCTCTACCTCGTCGTCGGGGTGTGCCGAGGTTGGAGCGTAGACCTGTATGACCTTCAGCGAATATCTTGAGGATATTCTGATTATAAGGTACGCCACCCTGGTCGACACACTCTCGATCTTCACCACGTTGTTCACAAGGGACTTGTGGACGATAAACCCGACACCACCCTGGGACTGCCGGTCACCCTCTCGGAAATAGAGCAGGTTACCGGATTTGAGGATTATCGAGTCCTCCCCCTCTCTTCGGACTTCAGATAACCCTATAATACTCCATCGCAACCTGCTCAATTCCTCTTCGAGTTCGATGATCTTCTCGTCGGTCCGAAGTGTGCGCGTGTTGTACGTTGCCAGGTCCAGTCGTCGGTGATTGTTGGGGTAGCCGGATCTCGTCCGGAGATTCTTTGCACCCCTTGCCATGCCGTAACCTCGACCGCTACCGTAGTCGAGGGTAGGCAGGCTGCCGGGTACTAGGGGCCATTTTTTATTTGTGCTTTTCATTGGGGGGGTTTTGCCATAATCGCCACGCTTGGCAGGCGGGTTGGCGATCGCAGTATGGTTGTTACAGAAGCACAGAGAACGCTGCTGCCCATTCTCTGGTTTGTCCCTTAGTCGCCTCTTGCGACACCCACGGGAAGACATGGGATGGTGAAATTCTTAACGTCCGGCACCATACGGAACCATTAATGGCTTTGCGTTAAGATATTGATTAGAATTCCCAATCACAGTATGTGTTTCCTGATAGCTATAACCTGAGCGACTCTAAGCGCTACTACGCACTAGTGGTTGGCCGCCTAGGCGGTTCATTTGAGAGGTCAGCTGCCTGACGCGGTTGGAATAACGGCTTACCGCCATGATGGCCCACCGCAAAGAAACCGCTTCAAGCGATTGGACCGCTCGAAAGCGTAGGTATTGGTCCATAAACGAAATGGACACCATCTAGGTAGCTTATGATATTTATTATTACGTGAAAATAACTTCAGAAAAATATAAATAGATACTGGATTCATCCTTTACCGGAAACGCACAACAAATCTAGCTGGTTCGCAAGTTGTTTTAAAGAACGGAAGAAGCTCCTTCACAATTCCAAATAGCTTCTAGTTGTTGAATTTCAACAATTAATTTCTCTGTGTCAAAGTACTTACGAATACAACAAACATCAAAGGCGGCTCGACGCAAGGTAAACCGCCCATGAACCGCCAGTGCGTATAAATGAGATGGCAGCCAGCCGCGAAGCGGGCCGCGGCCATGTTTTCAACCGCAGCGGTTGAAATTTTGTGGCAATTAAGTGCGTACGAACACAAACGGTTTTATATTAAAAGCGTCTAGCCGCGCGTAGGACAAAAATGAATCGATTACGTCTAGGCAAGTGAGCTCCATCGACATAGGACAATGGTGGTATCGGCAGAAATAATGATAAAAAATATAGAAAAGATTCTGTATTGAATAACTTGTGAGGTGAGGTCATGGCGATGTGTACTAATGATCAACCACTGCTGTCGCAAGTGATTATTATCAAAGATTTATCCTGAATACTACCAAGGGTACTATAGTATCTGTAAAACTCTTTAAATGTAATATCTTCTGCCTATTAATGTTTCTTGAATCTTGGAAGTGCATTAAATATTATTTATTGTGTGTGGATCTTAAATGTAATCAATTTTTCTGACTTTATTAACCTCATCGATCAGCGCTTCATATTAAAGGGCTCGTTGAACGTCGTATGAAGCCACAGCCCGGCCTCCACACGCCTTGCTATCTGCATTACTGCCTACCTGCCCGTTAGCCTGACTACTAGTTCAGCTGCCTTGACCATCTACCTGCGTGCCTGCCTATCCGTCCTGCTGCCTACTCTACTGCCTACATATCCGTTTGCATGCTTATCCGTCGTGGTGTCTGCTCACCTGCTTGCTCCGGGAATACCACGTCTTCCTGCCCGTCCTGATGCCTGGTTAGCTGCCTAATTCAAGCAACCCACGTTGTGCAAATCGGCCTTTAGTTCATTTTTTTTACTATATCCTTTTTCTTAGTTTTTAATTTATAAATACTCATATTTTTTTTATTAACGTAGCTTACGTTTAGCTCGTCTGAGCTAAACGTAACGTTACAGCAGGTACCAATGTGACTTTTCCAAATTTATATGTATTTCTTAGTTTATCTTAGACATCACAGGCAACGGTGAAGGAAAACACCGAGAGACAACCTGGACTTATATAGTTAATTTAAATGAAAAAATAAAATGTAATAGACATGTCAGAACCCCGTGGGGTTCCCGAAGGCGGATTAATTAACTCTGACACCAGAGGTGGTCCTCACACGAAAAGAAAGATAGATGTATTAATCTCTGAATAAGATCTTGTATGTATTCTTCTCTACGTGCAATCCACAACTAGACATAGGCCTCTCTCAACTTGTGCCACTACATCCGGTTCTCTGCTATTTGCGGACAATCAATTCCAAGAGTATTTTAATACCGTCAGATGTGTTCAACAAGGGATGTATCGCTTTTCTTTCTTCCAAAAACATACCTCGTAAAAATCTTTCTTAAACCTTAAGAATCTGTATTATTTATATTAGTACCTCTGTACTTCACCAGAAAAGCAATAACCTAAACAACAATCCTCATCAAGTCGAAAATATCCTTAAAAGAGAACAGTAACAATTCTTTCTTACCTTTGTTTACGCGAACGCATACCGGCCTCTAAGAAAATATTTTATTCTCCGTATTTTACAAATGGCGGGGCTACAAAGGGGCCTGGACGCGGGGACATTTCTCAAGGCTGCTTTTATTAAACGTCTCATGTAGTTTGTCACTAGCACAATGAAGGTTCGTGGTCGCTGCAGGTATGGGTCGCGTGGAGGTAGGTAGTTGTTTGTGATTAGGTTGGCTTAGGAAAATAATGTGCAAGAAATGGCTTTTTTTTCTTAAAGTAACATAAACTTATAAGAATAAAGACGAAACTGAAACATCTACCTCTAAATATGTCAGTATTTCTGAAGATCATACAGAAAACAGCTAATGACACCAGTCAGTAAACTTAGCTTCCATTTTTGATAGCGTAATTGCTTTCTTTACATCTTTTGCTACAAATAAATTGAGTATCAAGAAAAAAATATGTATTTAAAAAAATTATATGTATTTAAACTGTTGTAAAAAAAATTACAACAGTTTAAATACAGACAGCAAACAACAACAACACACACGAGTGTTGCGAGTTCCTTTTTGTGTGTTATATGTCTGATGTCGTATTTATGGGTGCAATTAATTGTAATTGGGTTTTTATTTTTTACTCAGGCTGTGCATTGGGTGGCTAAGTCATGTAGATAGTTTTGGACATACAGATGTTGCAGACGTCATATTAAGTTGGCAGAGAGTTAATCCGGCCCTCCTCCCAGTTTCCCGTCTAGCAATGAACTTCCTATAGAACGCGAAGGATGCTTTACTGGCGTCGTCGACCACACCATCTCTGAAATGTCACATCTGGAAAGACAGGGTAGACTTAAAATATAATTATACGGCCTGAATTATTCCAGCTGTTCAATTAAGTACTACAATTTAATCTAGCGCACAAAACTAAGTTTCAAGAAAACAATAGACGCTAAATTCAAACAGCTACTTACCACAAGGCTGAGGTCAGGAAAAGATAAAGCGGTTTTCAGCTGGCGCGTATCTAAAGAGTTGCTCTTAAAAGGTATTATTGTATCTATTTTGTTCTGCCCAGAGCTATCATGTTAGTCAACATTATAAAGGCCCTGAATTGATGGCATATTCTTAATTGGAAATGTAGTTTATGTAGCGACAAACGTTTTTGAGATAGTTTGTTTTAGTGTGTTTACAAATAGCCTTATTAATCTTTTTGATTCTAATCGTCGTGATGGCCCAGTGGCTAAGACCTCGCCTCTCGTGCTTGAGGTCGTGGGTTCGAATCCGGGCAAGTACCAATGTGACTTTTTCAAATTCATATGTACTTTCCAAGTTTATCTTGGACATTGCTGACAACGGTGAAGGAAAACATCGTGAGGAAACCTAGACTTATAGTGAGTTTATAAGATTGTGCTCCATTGGTGTAATTGCTGCAAGGCGTTCCAGTGCGAGGATAAACTAATAAATAAATAAATAAACAGAGATAAGATCAGTAGTACATTGGAGTAAAATAAAAAGGTAAGAATCAATGGTAGCTGAGTGGTATAGGCCCCGACTTAGCGAGGTTACGCACTACATCCGATCTGAGTCCGTAAAATTTCGGTTTTGAAGTTGCCGTAGTAATTCTTGTAGGGAAGTTTACGCACTATATCCAAATTTTATCCGTCATAATTCAGAACATTTTGAACTTGGCACTCAAATCATGAACACGGATCACGGACACGGACGTAACCGCCTTTACAAGTGAAAGAACGTGGATGGCCCCGACTTAGCGAGGTTACGCACTACATCCGATCTGAGTCCGTAAAATTTCGGTTTTGAAGTTGCCGTAGTAATTCTTGTAGGGAAGTTTACGCACTATATCCAAATTCTATCCGTCATAATTCAGAACATTTTGAACTTGGCACTCAAATCATGAACACGGATCACGGACACGGACGTAACCGCCTTTACAAGTGAAAGAACGTGGATTCGAGCGCAGGGAGTCTTTATTTTGTGCAATTTATTTCATCATACTGCTGTCAAATAGTGAAGGGAAATATTGTGAAGAAATGTGACACCAATTCTGACTGGACTCGATTGGTGAATTACCCACTCCCTGTCACAGAGAGTATGACTTTGTCCCAGAAGTGGAAACTTATATATTTACGCTGGTCATACTGAAATACATTCCAATCCAATTTCACAAAAACATAAAATAATGTAAAGTCTGTACAAACAATAACATATTATTATAATGTACACCAGGAGCAAAATTAAATTACCTCTCATTAAAACAAAAATCCTACCTATAACAAACTATATCTCATCTCCAGAGCCTCAAAGAAACAGTAGGTAATTTACTTACATGAAATTCTTTTCATGTACGAAGCATTTTCAGCTCTAAGCATAATGGAATAATTTTCTCGCTGGCAATAAGGAACACAATTTTAATTAAGTCTTACAGGGAAGGCTCATAATAACTCGCCCATGTTCGAAGCTTGCACACTCGAATCAGGCCCTGATACACTGGTGGCCGTAAAATTCTATAGTTTTTGTTAAAAGTATTTTTAGAAAACAAGCCGGGCTTGTAATGTTACGGCATTAATTTTGTACCCGTGTTTAATTTTTTGTTCAAAAATTATTTTTCCTTTTAATTATTATCGTTTTATCTTGAGTTATGCTGTGAATGTGTTTTATTTTGATTTAAAAGGCTATGAGGCAATGTTACCTTTAATTTGCAACGTTTTTTTGTTGAGGACGAAATAATGGTTTTATTTTGGATTTGCGTTTATACTGTTATAAAAGTTACAAATGAAATCGGGTCTTATACTTAAGCAGCGACCCGCCCCGGCTTCGTACGGAACAATTTATATACAAAAACCATCCTCGTTTATTGCTCTTTCTATTAGTGAAAAATGCATCAAATCCGTTAAATCTTGGTTTAGGAGAAGTTACCGTATATACAGACAGACGCGGAAAGCGACTTTGTTTTATACTGTGTAGTGATGGTATAAGTCTGAAATCGACAAACCGCTCCCATAATGATCTCGCCTTCTCTGTATGAGAAGCGGCCTTTGCCCAGAAGTGGAACATTAAAGGACTGGTAATATTATATTTTTAAATAGTATGATGTTCGTATCTTTCATACAATAATAGTATATTATGCAACTAGTGAATAAAGGACGGTTTTAAAGCGAGGGCCATAGATGAATCACGAACAAGTGAAGGATTCTAACAACTGAATCACGACCGCAGGAAGAGATTCATGATGATTGAATCACGAGCATAGCGAGTGATTCAAGTGTTAGAATCCTGAACGACGCGAGTGATTCATGGCCCTCGATATAAATCCGTTTTATTCAAGAGTTGCATACTATATTTTATACCATGACTACGAGAAAAAGAAGGATTTAAGCCAAAAGCACAAGGAAATAAATAAATGGTTTATTACCTTCAAAATTTACAGAAAATGAGAAACCTTAGGGCTTCACATTTTTTGAAAATTGAAGCTGAGCCTTTGAGTTTGAGTTACCTGAACAGCACCTGTGTTTCAGGGGCCAGTGACCACCACCGTTAAGTTACATAATTATAATTAATTAAACACCAATGCAATTAATATTAGAATTACAATCCAAATAAGTATTCACTAAACATCCTAGACCAAAATAAAATCAATATCAAAATCCTAAATATTAACAAACTCAAAATTAAATCGATGCAGGAGTTTGAAATTCGAATATTCTTTGCACAAGAAGTTTGTATCGAGTATTTTATGCGCAAGTAGGTTGTATTGCATTGAGATGGAGGTCAAATATATATTGGTGTGTTCTAAATTCAAACACCAAAACAGTGATTAAAAGTGCTTTTTATTCACTGTTTTCAGTGAATAAAATAAGCTTTTTAGAGGGGGAATGGTATAATAGTATATTATGCAACTAGTGAATAAAGGACGGTTTTAAAGCGAGGGCCATAGATGAACCACGAACAAGTGAAGGATTCTAATAACTGAATCACGACCGTAGGGAGTGATTCATGATGATTGAATCACGAGCATAGCGAGTGATTCAAGTGTTAGAATCCTGAGCGACGCGAGTGATTCATGGCCCTCGATATAAATCCGTTTTATTCAAGAGTTGCATACTATATTTTATACCATGACTACGAGAAAAAGAAGGATTTAAGCCCAAAGCACAAGGAATAATAATAAATAAATAAATGGTTTATTACCTTCAAAATTTACAAAAAATGAGAAACCTCAGGGCTTCATATTTTTTGTAAATTGAAGCTGAGCTAGGTAACAGCACCTGTGTTTCAGGGGCCAGTGACCACCTCCGTTACGTTACATAATTATAATTAATTAAACACCTATGCAATTAATATTAGAATTACAATCCAAATAAGTATTCACTAAATATCTTAGACCAAAATCAAAATCATTATCAAAATCCTAAATATAAACAAACTCAAAATTAAATCGACGAAGGAGTTTGAAATTCGAATATTCTTTGGACAAGAAGTTTGTATCGAGTATTTTATGCGAAGGTAGGTTGCATTGCATTGAGATGGAGGTCAAATATATATTGGTGTGTTCTATATTCAAACACCAAAACAGTGATTAAAAGTGCTTTTTATTCACTGTTTTCAGTGAATAAAATAAGCTTTTTAGAGGGGGAATGGTATAAAGATCATTTTTACTACATTTGCTAAGTAAGATGAAAATTTTAGTTTCCATATTCATAAAAAATATAACTTGTGTATGCAGACGTTATTAGTAGCTCTAAAAAGTGAGTGCGATGAGGAAGATGCAAAACATCAAACAAAATAAAATGGTTGTTGCAGCTGCATTCAGGCTACAAATATTTTAGTTGAACCTGCTTTGTTGTTCGTGAGAACAGGTTACAGTAAGAAAAATAATTTCTAAAATGTGTCAATTAATAAAGGTTTATTTTAGATACAGTTACATATTATCTCATAGTTAAAATTAGGCCACAGATTATTAGAGTAACAAAAGTTAAAATATATATATATATGGCTGTCATAAACTAAAATCGGCAAAGTGTGAGTCTGACTCGCGCACAGAGGGTTCCGTATAAACAGCAACATTCACCAAAGCAAATAGGTAATATTACTAACGTTCAAAAATAATGAAAGGTTTTCCGAACATTGCTCTAACGAAGGGACTTTACTTTTCCAAGTACATTTTATGATTTTATTTTACCACTTTATCAGTGTGATTACTAATTACATCCATGCCAATAGCTTTCTAGAATCAAGAGTCTCTGAGCTGAGCTGTGGACTGACGAACAAACGGACATGGCGAAACTATGGGGTTCCTTGTTGACTATGGAACCCTATATCGAAAGCCTGTAAGAAACACTCAAACAAAACCAAGCAAAAACTAAAGGCACAATACTTGTCTCATCGCCGACGATCAGCGAGCAGCGAGTAGAGCTGGAACCTAGATACGAGTTGGCGAGCAGCGAGAAGTGAGTGTGTATTTCCGATAGTTTTACCGCTCGGCTATGAGCCAGTTTTTTTGTGCGATGGACTATTACTCGCTCCACTTGCTCGGGCGGTCAGTCCTGCACACGTCGGTTGGTTGCTCGGCGTGAGTTCTGCCAAGCGAGCATCGCCGAGCGAGTATCGCTGTGTGAGTATTATCTTTCATAGGTCTTGTCGCTTCGACAACCTTTTGGTGAGAGAGTACTCGCCGGCAATGTGAACAGCCAGCGATCAACTATTAATATATGTGTCGTTTTTATTAATACGGGATCCCATGTCTTTTGTTTGTTTCTTAAGGGAGAAAGCAGTCGAAAGCTAATCGCTTCATCGCTGGCGGTGGGACAAGTGCCGAATGCCGCTGGCACAACATTCATTCAAATTTGTTCGACTCAAAACTATGCCACAATAATACCAGTTATAAATAGTAGTTAGATATAAAGCTAGATTACTACGCGAAAATAAAATTTCCAACCGTCTCAATTAATTTGTCCGCCATGACAATCTTAAGTGCAGCAGAGTGAATATGATGGGGTACTGTAAACAATCTGAAGCAGGATATTGCTTGGCAGTTAACTGTAGCCATATTATAGCAACAACAGGGACAGAATATTATCTTAGTATATTGCTCGAGCTAAGATCGAGATCAGCCTGGCTCCGGGCTCGCTAAGATAACAGGCTATGTTGTCGCGTAATCAAAAACACAGTACGTGTGAACAGGATTTAGGTAGTGGTGGGTTTTCTGATTGCTTGTTTTTTTATTTATTAAAATAAGTAAAATACAGTTATGGTACCTCAGTGGCTATGATCTCGCCTCTCGTGCTTGATCTGGACAAGTAGCAGTGTGTTTCAAATTCATTATATATCTTGGACATTACCGACAACGGTGGAGGAAAACATCGTAAAGAAACCTGAACTCGCGAACCCGCATTGAGCATGGTTGGCGATCAATGGTCGTGTCTTCTCTGTATGAGTAGAGGCATTTACCCTGCAGTGGGACAGTTCCAGGCTGGTGTTATTATATTATTATTATACATAATATCACGCCTGTATTACCCGAAGAAGAAAGCAGAAGTGCATCTACATATTAACACTTACGTTTTGTCAGATATGTTTAAGTTCCGTGCCATAGGTGCAAGCCTATTGCCATTGGTTTACTTATGATAAGCATACAACATTGGCATAATTAACATTGGAATAACGAAATTCAGTGTATTGATCACTACGCAAAATATTATTAGGCATCAATGTTTTGCCATAATGTGTATTGCCATAAATACTGTTGGCATATAATTAAAGAAGCATATTTTTATAAAGCACAATGTTATTCACGAATAATGATATTTACACATAATGTTCTTTGGAATAAACAAACATATTCGCGGCTCAATGGTGGCCCAAGGGCCACCCCACCGCACCTTTACCTATTCCAATTGCTTCCTAATCTGTTTCTTTTTTTGCGTGAAGAAATTCTCATGCAAACTGTGTGACCATCCTAGGGACCAAACCAGCACATGGGCGCCAGACGACCACAACGTCGACGACGACTGGTATGGCACCCTTAGTCCCCCTGTGATGGTCCAGGACAGTGGCCCCGCCGCCTACCACTACCGCAGGAGATAGGTAGAGTGGCCAACGGTATACCGACACTCATCCTCCCCTGCGGCCACACCGCAGCCACCATCAGACGGTGGCGACCCCGTCCAGGCCACGGAAGGTAGGGAGAGCGGCGCACGTCAATTCTAGCACTCCTCTCTCACCGCGGCTTCCAACCTTCAGTCGCAATGCCTTCCCCTTGGCTCGACATACGGGAACCTACTGGGGGGACTTGACTCCTAAGCCACACAAAAACACACACATCAACATAAAATAATATTATGAGGAATAAATAATATGCCATAAAAATTATGCAACACCAAATTATACCAAAAGACAGTTATTCTAACTTTCGAATTATGCTTGAGAATTATTATGCCACAGTATTATTATGCTAATAAAAGTTATGCAAAAATGTTGTGCCAAACAATCTTATGCCCAAAATGTTGTGCCATGAGGGTGATTCCCATTGCCACCAACCGGGCGCAAGCCCAGACTCAGGGGTGCTACTGAATAATTCCAGATGGAAAACCCAATCACTATGCCTAACTTGGAAGCGTATTTGAAAACGCGGAGCCTTACTGCGTAATGAATTCGGCAAGGCAAAGGGCAAAGTGTATATAAAATCGCCCAATCACATACGAGATGTAAGACGCGATGTGGATTTCCATCTATGTGATTGGTCAATTTTTCATACTCTTTAATAACGTCCCTTCAGAGTAGAATAGCTCGGTGCACTTTTTTATTGTATATGCCATACAGCTACCACATAAGTTTAAGCCCTTAAAGAGCTGTACAATGCTTGTGTAACGGTTTCTGGAAGAAAGCGTCACTTTCTTTCATATCAAAGTATACTGTATCTTTCTCGAAGGCAGATCGGATCTCTATTATATACCGAAATTTAACAAAATTGGTTTAGACGTGAAAACGTAATAAACAGAGAGACAGAATTACTTTCGCATTTATAACACCGTAGCTTCTGCCAACGGCTTCGCCCACGTGAAAATCGAAAATTATCCCGAGGCAACGTATGCCCGGGATGTTTTACACTTTGATACTTTTGTATCCTATGTGCTATTCCTGATTATCATCTATCTCTGTGCCAAATTTTGTCCAGATCCGTCCAGCCGTTTGAGCGTGAAGAAGTAACAAACATACAAACAACACACTCACAAACTTTCGCCTTTATAATATTAGTGTGATTAATAAAATATGGATTCATGAAGACTTCATCTGACCGGTTACTCTGGATCGATCCATTCTCCACAGCGACTGCAGAGCCTTTAATTTGCTGGTTTGTTTAGGATTTGTAGTATTATGTTGTATGTAGCGTGACCGCATACGCACTGTCAAATTCAGCGGAAGGATACATTCGGCATCTGTGGTGTGCAGATATATTGAACAGCCTGTACATTAATTGTGTTTACATACAGCTCTGTTTAGGATTGGAAAGCGATTTGAGCATGGAATTATTGCGTACGCTGGGATGTGGCTCCAAGGACCAATGAGTGGCTGTGGTGATTTTTTTGAGTACTATTCTACAGCAGTGAACGTTCGACTGAATGATGATTACAAAATAATGGATATGGCATCCATTTTCGATATAAAGTCAAAGTCAAATATATTTATAACTGGGCCAAAAAGCGGCACTTTTGAAAGTCAAAGAATTAAAATTAACAAATCATAAAATAAAAATTGATTCTACCGTGCATTCGGAAAAGTAGCTTGTTATGGAGAAGAACGCACAAGAAACTCCATACTTACTCTTTTAAAAAAAAGTGTTTTACAATATTTACATAATTTATGTACATACATTAATATGATTGATTTCAAACAATTTGCTAGTTCAAAGTTTATCATAACATAACGACTGTATTGATGTTAGTTATAACCTTTTCTCCATTCCTTACTCAGGCAGAAAACTAAAAAAGCCCATAAATAATTCACAACCGTATCAAAAATAATTAAACAAAAAATAATACAAAATCCTTCACCGGAAAGGCTTTAGAAAACTAATTAATTTATACCTACCAAGTGTGACAAGGGATGGAGTTACCAGTTTAACTTTACACTTTCAAAGCACTTTAAGTCTTGGAGATAGAGTTGGATTTCATGTTTTTCGAGAAGTAGACTAAGTTTGTGAATATCTTACGTTTGGGTAAAATACATAGGTGTTAATTAGAGACTCTGAGATAAGGGCCTTTCGTTCGTTAGTTTCGGTTATCGGCTAAAATTATTAAATGTTCAAGATTGGTTTATTGTTTACATGTCATTAGGAAGTAGTGGCAATTTTATATGTTTGTGTTATTTCAGAGTTCGTAACGAGTTCTAGTCTGTTAATTAATATTTTTGGTTACAAATATTTGTAGAGTGTCGGAAATATTTGTGTTTCGAATTGAATGATTGGAAACCATGTAAGTTCATCAATCTAATGTTTACTGTACTACGTAAAACTTTTGGTAGCTGAGTAGAGAGAAGTATTGGCCCAATGGTTACTGCCCCAACTTACGAGTCCTAGTTCGTGTGTTAGAACACAGGCAGGCGCTATATTTTGTGTAATTTATTTCATCACCACTGCTCTCAAAACGATGCAGCAAAACATCATGAGGGAGCCGGCAAGTCGTAGATCTAAAAATTCGAAGACATGTGACATCTAGTAACCTGCATTAGGCCTGCGTGATAGATTATGGCTCATTGCCTCTCATAGTGAGGAGGCCGGTGTCCCAGCACTGGTAATATTTAAGGCTAATTGCTTATGCTAGGCAATATTTAGAGTGCTAGATAAGCAGAATACGTATACCAAAGAGGTACATTGCTGGCAAGCCCTGCCGGCGTCTGTGTTACCCGATAGCTTCAATCTAGGCGTCTTGTCAAGAGTGAATAAGCAAGCGTGCTTCACCGTCGACTACATCATCGCTAACCATCATGTGAGATAGTATTCAAGCGCAGGCAACACAATAAAAAAGAGCGTGACTGTAGAAGTACTGAGCGTTGGGTCTTGAGTTTGATTGGCTAGTTTGGGCTGAGTGTTATTGGAATTTTCCAACACGAATTTTTTACTTAGAAGCTCGAGATATAATTGGGAAAAATATGCCTAGGGCACAGTTTTTTTGGTCTGTAGTATTTATAAAATTAAATTTAAATTTATTGCAAAAAATATCATTAATACAACCAAACTTACATAGTTACATTGTTCGTGCACATTACAATAACAAAGGTATGTTTGGTTGCTCGAGTATGATTCGCAATGTCCTCCGTACTAGTTTAAACTGTCTCACGGTAGGGCAATCTTCCTCCACTCTCGCAACAACATTTGTACATGTTTCCACTTAGGTAGACAAATAATCACTTACTTCACAAATAACATTATTCATCCTTATTTGCGAGTTACAATGTGATTCAATTATTAATGTTAATTGTAATGCAGGTAGATCAAAATGTCTTTTAGTATATGCAAGAATTACAGACAACATTTTTTAGGTAAATTTTTATGACGAAAATATAAATAATGGTACAATGGTCGCTTTATTTAAATAAATGTGTATTTGGATAGTGTAACTGTTAAATGTTCATAAACTCAACCAATTATTAAATAATTATGCTAACCAGTTGTTTCAAATTTCGGTAAAACACGTATCTTCGTCAATTTTTAGTCTAACAAATGGTCAAATAATTAACACGCCTACTTATTTTACCATTTGTGAGGCTAACAACTGAAGAGAAATAGTGTTTTACCGAAATTTGAAACCGTTGGTTAGCTTATTTAATCATTGGTTGAGTTAACTACAGATCAAAAAACTGGGCCTAAGTACAGTAGCTGGCACGTAAGTTGGCAAGAGTTGTTAGATGCGCAGAAGTAGTTTTTTAAGTCTCTTTGGTTCTCAAGCGGGATGCGAGGAGCTAGGTAGCATCGAGGTAGAGCGCGCGATTGGTTGGTCAGTCAACCCAAGGATCGACTGATTAATCGGGTGAAAACGCGTCGCATCCACGTTCCGTTTGCTCCCGAATACACTTGCGTGTACTAAAATTCTAAGCTTTACTGTGTGTTAAATTTGAATAAATGCCGGCAAAACATAAATTTCATGCTATGGCTAACACTTAAAAAAAGATAGTGATGACGGCATAACATGACTATTAACGACAAATACAATTATTATTTTTAATACAAAAACATCTAAATTTCTCAACCCTTAACTGTATTTTATTTATTACACGTAATAAATTTCAAGAATTCCTCTCCTTTTTTAAACTTTCTTCTAAACAGACATGTTTCAAAATAAATGATGTCAATAAACATAGAATATTGAAAAGCAATAAAATCGATATTTTTTCGTTGCGTAAGTGTACTATGCGCGAACTTACCCCCACTACGCCAAAACCTTGCCAAGTTACTTGTAGCAAGTTACAAACTACTTCTTTGCAAAGTCGAAGTCAAATTATTTAAATCTCAATAAGACCATTGAAAGACGCTTTTGAATGAAAAAAAAATTCAGTAACAAAAATAATTATGATTGATTCTAGTTGTCCGGGACGCCGTATCAAGCAACCCGATATTAGATTTACACAGGAAAAAATATATATGAAAGTAAAATTATGTTAAAAGGTGAATAGAAACAGTCACTTCAATGGCTTCGCACCAATATTTTTTGTCAAAGTAATCTAGGCATTCTGCGCTGTTTTTATCAAATTTTCTATAGAACCTAGTTATTGACAAAGAGTAACTGGCTGGTCCTCACTGACAAAGGGATATTTGTATCCCAACCTTTAAAATTCGTTCATTCAATGTGTTTTAAAGATTTTTGAATTGGAAACACACACACATATTACCTGTGATACGATAGTATGTCGTGAGGCGGCTGATGACGCTTTGTCTAGTGCCAGGAACGACAGCCACAGTTCGTTGCCTGGAACCAGCTTGCAACATGCCGACAGCTCTCATGTATCTTCTCGTGTCAAATGATGTCGTCGATATATTTTTTTTTCATTTCGGATGCAGAAATTGTTATGGTTTTGTAAAAACGCTATTACACACTTTTATAGGAATCCTGATTGAGAGGTAATTTTCTATTTTTAATCAAAATTCTTTGTACACATAGTGAAATTCACTAAAAAGAATCAATAACGAATAACAATCCAAAAAAGTGAAAATAATAATACACAATTGCGGCGATATGTAAAACTCAGTACTTGATCTCTAGACACTTGTGATGTGTGTATATCCCTCTAAAGAGTAGAGCTTGGCAGAGGTTTATGATAGTACATTCATATTTCTATTTTCCTTAACCAGGCACAGATTCAAATACCAGTAAGCCATTTCCCGTAATTCATTATTACTTAAATGTTTTGGCAGCCACGTCTCGGCGACTATCAATTTTTAAATCTGGTCAAAATGCATGTAAATTAGAGCTATTTATAGATTAAGAGAGATTGGGATACGGTTGTTACTAAAAATACGGAAAAAGCACCTCCGGTTGCTACTTAGAAACTCGTAGTTTGGATTAAGCCCTAACCTGCCTATTATATTCAATTGCGGTAGGTCAATAATGTAGTTATAATCAAACCAATATCTATGCTACTTTTCTTTATATTTTTACTTATATTTACTGCACTTCCCTTTTTATCTAATGCACTCCAAACCCTTTCAAGTCCACTTAAACCTCATAGTCGACACAGTCGTCGAAATAATGCTACGCCTACATTTTTCAGCTTTTCATGTTGCTGACTTGCTAAATCTTGTTATGACGGCAAAAAGAGCCCGTTTTTTCATCGGTATAGACCGCGTCAAAAGTACCTTACGGTGGCGATGGAGGTCCTGCCTGAAAGTGTTTTATGTTGATGTTTTGGAGTATTGAATGACAAGCTAAGAAAATGGTGTTAAAACTGGTATTGCCGTAGCTAAATACTGGACCATAGATATTGTTTAAAAACTGTTATTGCCATTGACGAAGAGATTGCATGTATGAATGGGTAAAGGAGAATGGATAAAGTGAGAAATGAGTATATAATTTTCTGTCACTGGCGCCACTTTCAAACTTCCTCTAAAGTTTGAATGTGGCGCCAGTGACAGAAAAGTTGAAAGAAAACCGTTTTTCTTGGTATGGTCATTTGATGAGGACGATAAAACATTTGTTGCTTAAAGAGTTATGAATATACATGTGGATGGATGGAGAGGGAGGGGAAGGCCAAAGAGAAGATGAATGGATTGTGTGAGGAGTGATATGAAAGAAAAGGGAGTTAATGATAGCGGTGACGGTGAACAGGACGGTATGGAAGAAGAAAACGTGCTGTACCGACCCCAACTAACAAGGAATAAGGGCAGAAAGAAAAAGATTTGATCGACATCGACACGCTATGAAGAAGAATTGCATATCAAAACGTCGCGATAACGATAAAACATATATTTGTTTTATCGTTAACATATATACATATAGTCAAGCATAATCGAGCGAAACGTCATGGCATTTCGACATTTTGACACTTCAATCGTCACCATCGCTGACATCAGTATTCACTTATCTGGAGCCACTGACAAGAGTTGCAGGAGAGTTTTTGGATACTAGGATTCCGTTGTCTTGAATAACGTGAACAGAAAAAAAAACCCCAGTGACATGTCATGGCAGTAATTATGTCATTTCACATCTATAAAAATACTCTGATTTTTCATTGCCAAGTATTCATCTTTGTTGATAAATAAAATAGTATATTATGCAACTAGTGAATAAAGGACGGTTTTAAAGCGAGGGCCATAGATGAATCACGAACAATTGAAGGATTCTAACAACTGAATCACGACTGTAGGGAGTGATTCATGATGATTGAATCACGAGCATAGCGAGTGATTCAAGTGTTAGAATCCTGAGCGACGCGAGTAATTCATGGCCCTCGATATAAATCCGTTTTATTCAAGAGTTGCATACTATATTTTATACCATGACTACGAGAAAAAGAACGATTTAAGCCAAAAGCACAAGGAATAATAATAAATAAATAAATGGTTTATTACTTTCAAAATTTACAGAAAAAGAGAAACCTCAGGTCTTCACATTTTTTTTTTATTTAAGCTGAGCTAGGTAACAGCACTTGTGTTTGCAGGGGCCAGTGACCACCTCCGTTACGTTACATAATTATAATTAATTAAACACCAAAGCAATTAATATTAGAATCACAATCCAAATAAGTATTCACTAAACATCCTAGACCAAAATCAAAATCATTATCAAAATCCTAAATATAAACAAACTCAAAATTAAATCGACGAAGGAATTTGAAATTCGAATATTCTTTGTTTGTACAAGAAGTTTGTATCGAGTATTTTATGCGCAAGTAGGTTGCATTGCATTGAGATGGAGGTCAAATATACAGGGTGTTTGGAAGGGAGCTGTACATACGCCTAGGGTAGAAACTAGGGATAGTCTGCTACCTACCCCCGCCCATTATATTGACCTTGGCCTCAAGGTTTTTTTTTAATTTATTTTTATTTTTTATTTGACTTTTTTGTGATTTTTTGACTAAAACTACCTGTAGCTCAAAATCTATCCATGGGACCGGTCGGCTAATGGTCTTGTTTTAATCGTTAGAGTCTTAGGGTCCTGCAAAAAATTATTTTACACCAGAAAATTGTGGAGAAGAAAAGTTATGGGGCCTGAAGTACCATAGTAAGGTAAAGAAATAATTTTAAGGGCAACTTTCTATGGGGTTTAAAAAAAACTAACAGGGTTGGAGTTCTTCTGATTTTTTTAAAACATCCTCAGTCCATGCCCTTTCTAACGATATGCTAAAAGTGTATTTATCACTTTTAGTTTTAAAGTTATTAATTAATTTCCGCAACTAGGGCACTTTTACCACCACGAGTCGACATTTGTAAGACAAATGTAATTTCCAGAATTTAAACCAGTTTGGCCTACAGTTGGCAAATTTGTTGTCTCACTCTTACACGAGAGCAACATGTAAGAGACAAAACATGTCATGTCATGTCTCTTTCGCTCTTGGGTCGACGGGGCTGGGCAGGTAACTCGTTGGGGTCTTTGTTAGTCAGTCGAGATTTACCCATCTTAGCTAACTTACGTACTTGCCGTTACGACGCTCCACTGTTTTCGTTAATTTTGTTGAGTTTGTTATTACTTCGTTTTTGTTAAGTTTTGTTATTTGTTACCTTGTTGTTGGCAAAATGGCTGGATTTACCAGTGAAGAGTACACCGACATGCTGGTGGTGTATGGAATGGCTGATTGCAATGGGCGCGAGGCACGGAGGATTTATCAAGAACGGTATCCTAACCGGCGAGTGCCTAACCACCAAACGTTTGGCTCAACTTATCGGCGTCTGCGAGAAACCGGAAATTTAAATTTCCGGGAACCAGCCGTGAACAGATTTCAACCAAATTTGGCTGCGGAAGAACGCATATTGGCTGAATTTGAGGAAGATCCGACCAGAAGCGTAAGAACCGTAGCCCGGACGCTTGGTTTAAGCGTGTGGAAAGTCTGGTCGGTTCTTCGCGAAAATGGACGTCATCCTTTCCACTACACCCCTGTTCAAGGTAATTTTTTACATAAAGTTTTTGTTTTTAGCTCTTATGTAATGAACTAGCATGTGAATTTCATAGGCAATTTTTAAATTAACATGAGCATGTGTGTGAGAGAGAGAGAAATGGAAAGACAGAGATAGCAATCAATGTTACATAGCTACTAATTCATAAGGAAACCGCTAACGTTGATATTTTTATTGTTTTAGGCTTAGAGGATAACGACTATGCAAGAAGGGTGGAGTTTTGCCGCCACTTGCTCCATACGGACGTGGAAGATATTAATTTTTTACGGAGTATTCTCTGGACTGACGAGTCCAAGTTTGACAAGGAAGGAATTGTAAATTACCACAATCTCCATCACTGGGCACCCAGAGATCAAAACCCGAGAGTCAAGAGGCACAGAGGTTTTCAACGAAGGTTCTCCGTGAACGTATGGGCAGGCGTCATCGGTAATCGGTTGATAGGGCCGCACTTTTTGCCAGACAACCTAAACGGGCAAAACTACTTAGATTTCCTCGAAAACGATTTGCCTGATTTAGCGGAAGAAGTGTTTGACGAAGATCGGCCCATAGTCTTCCAGCACGACGGCTGTCCTGCTCATTGGAGCCTAGCAGTGAGGGAGCTTCTGGACAACTGCTTTCCTAATTCTTGGATTGGTCGGGGTGGGCCAATTCCCTGGCCCCCAAGGTCGCCTGACCTTACCCCACTCGACTTCTACGTCTGGGGAAGGGCGAAAGAGTTGGTGTACGCAGAAGAAGTACCAACAAGGGAGGTTCTAATTAACAGGATCCACGCCGCATTCGATACAATGCGCGAGGAACTGCTGCTTAGAACGGTGACCGTGGAGATGAGGAAGAGGTGCCGAGCATGTTTACAGGTCAATGGTCATCAATTTGAACAAAATTTGTAATTAATTAAAATTAGTAATTAATTAAAATTTGTAATTTAATGACATTAGTCATTACCAAATTTTTTGTTTCATTTGCCATCCTTTTACGATCGAACACATTTAATTTTCATTAGTTGAAATTTTTGCTTGAAGTGCCCTAGTTGCGGAAATTAATTAATAACTTTAAAACTAAAAGTGATAATTACACTTTTAGCATATCGTTAGAAAGGGCATGGACTGAGGATGTTTTAAAAAAATCAGAAGAACTCCAACCCTGTTAGTTTTTTTTTAAACCCCATAGAAAGTTGCCCTTAAAATTATTTCTTTACCTTACTACGGTACTTCAGGCCCCATAACTTTTCTTCTCCACAATTTTCTGGTGTAAAATATTTTTTTGCAGGACCCTAAGACTCTAACGATTAAAACAAGACCATTAGCCGACCGGTCCCATGGATAGATTTTGAGCTACAGGTAGTTTTAGTCAAAAAATCATAAAAAAGTCAAATAAAAAATAATAATAAATTAAAAAAAAACCTTGAGGCCAAGGTCAATATAATGGGCGGGGGTAGGTAGCAGACTATCCCTAGTTTCTACCCTAGGCGTATGTACAGCTCCCTTCCAAACACCCTGTATATTGGCGTGTTCTAAATTCAAACACCAAAACAGTGATTAAAAGTGCTTTTTATTCACTGTTTTCAGTGAATAAAATAAGCTTTTTAGAGGGGGAATGGTATAATAGTATATTATGCAACTAGTGAATAAAGGACGGTTTTAAAGCGAGGGCCATAGATGAGTCACGAACAAGTGAAGGATTCTAACAACTGAATCACGACCGTAGGGAGTGATTCATGATGATTGAATCACGAGCATAGCGAGTGATTCAAGTGTTAGAATCCTGAACGACGCGAGTGATTCATGGCCCTCGATATAAATCCGTTTTATTCAAGAGTTGCATACTATATTTTATACCATGACTTCGAGAAAAAGAAGGATTTAAGCCAAAAGCACAAGAAATAATAATAAATAAATAAATGGTTTATTACCTTCAAAATTTACAGAAAATGAGAAACTTTAGGGCTTCACATTTTTTGTAAATTGAAGCTGAGCCTTTGAGTTTGAGTTACCTAAACAACACCTGTGTTTCAGGGGCCAGTTACCACCTCCGTTAAGTTACATAATTATAATTAATTAAACGCCAATGCAATTAATATTAGAATTACAATCCAAATAAGTATTCACTAAACATCCTAGACCAAAATAAAATCATTATCAAAATCCTAAATATAAACAAACTCAAAATTAAATCGACGAAGGAGTTTGAAATTCGAATATTCTTTGCACAATAATTTTGTATCGAGTATTTTATGCGCAAGTAGGTTGTATTGCATTGAGATGGAGGTCAAATACATATTGGTGTGTTCTAAATTCAAACACCAAAACAGTGATTAAAAGTGCTTTTTATTCACTGTTTTCAGTGAATAAAATAAGCTTTTTAGAGGGGGAATGGTATAAAAGATATTTTTGTCTTGGTTGTTGAGAGTTCTCGAAAGACAAAAATAATTGTAAGGTCAAAGGAAAAATTTTAGTTCAATTTTTATAATATAATCTCCGGCACGTAAGATGGCAAGAATCTTTAGATACGCAGAAGTCATTTTTCAGGTATCTTTGGTAGTGAAGCGGGGCGCGGGGAACGTTTAGGAGTTCCAAGCGCCCTATTGGTTGGTCAGTTGACATAAGGATCGACTAACCAATCGTGCTGCGTCCACGTTCCGGTTGCTCTATATGGTGGTAGGTCAGTTGGCGCCATATGCGTTAACTTACCCCCGCTACGCCAAAACCTTGCCAAATTAAGTGCCGAGCACTATACCAACAATGGGATCTAAAAAAAGGCTTTCAACACCGTCTTTGTTCAGATCCTTGTGCGTAGTCTTGATAACATAGGTATTGGGCAGAGTCCCCTTAGCTTTGCTAATAGATTATCGCCGGGATAGACAGAAATGTGTAAAAATAGGAAATTACGTCAGTGAAGAGTAAGGGGTGAGTTTCGGTACCCGCAAGGTAGTCTTTTGGGTCCGACGATTTTCCTTATTTACATTAATAATCTTTGCAAAATGAGGCTTGGGAATGGACGTGTTTTCTCCTATGCAGATGACACAGCCCTTAATTTCACTGGAGATACATGGGTATCTGTATATGTAAATGTTGAAAGGGGGCTCACGAAGATTGCTAAATGGTTAAATTCTTATTTGCTAATATGAAACACGTCTGAAACTAATTATATCGCATTAACAAAGCACAACATCACTCAACCTGGAGCTAACTATCACCTTAGAAATCATAGTTGTGATAATTTCCTACCTAGCACAAATTGTTTTTGTAATGAAATCACAAAAGAGACTGATATCAAGTTTCTTGGTATTATGGTTGACCAACGCTTATCTGGGCATCTGCACACAGAAATGGTCATGGCTCGAACTAAAAAGCTCATTTGGATATTCAAGACTTTAAGACACGTTACCTCCAAGACTCTCTTAAACCAAATTTATGTTTTACTGACCCAGTCAGTTTTAGTGTACTGTATACCTGTCTGGGATGGGTTTACAAAAATTAAATTTCTGGAATTGGAGCGAGCACAAAAATCTCTATTGAAGGTCATGTATTTCAAAACGTATAGATTCCCTACTGAAAGCCTTTATTCGCAAACCGGTCTTCTCACAGTCAGGAAATTACATGTCCTTCCATGCTGTTTTAAAACTCCATAAAACTCTCCCTTAAGATGTCAAACTCGACAAAAAAAGAAGGAAATGTCTTGTTGCGCCGGAAATCTTCGTTAAACCGACATACGCAAAAAGACAGTATACCAGGTAATGCGCTTCCATCTACAATAAACTAAATAAACTTTTGAATATTTACCCCGTGACTTATCGAGATTGTAAACTCTGACAAATTGGCTAAAAATCAAAAACTATGGCGACATTGAAACTCTTTTACAAACTGCCGTGTACTTATATTGATGATAAGTGACGCTCAAAGACTTTATACGTATTAGTAAGAAGTATAAGGTCTTTGGTGACGCTTACACAAACACACCTCCGAATACGCTGACACACTATTTATACTTACACACACACACTCTTATACAACACACACCCACTCACACCCATACACGTACATGTTTTAAATTAATCGTTTTTATTTATTTAAATTGTATTTATTTTTTCTTCCATTAGTTAATAAGTTACCAAATTTTAAAAGTCCATGTAAGCACACTCCTACATACTATTGTACTAGTTTTAGAAGAGCGGGGCCTCCTAGCACAGGTATTTCTCATACTTAAAAGGAGACTTCTATGTAAGATATTTTGTAGAAGTTTGTAAAAAAAATATTTATCAACTATATCTACATTCCATCTACAATTTTATGTTTCGGTCTCATAATCGCTGATTTTACTACAAAAAGAACCAAGTTTATTTCCATACTAAAAAACCCCAAATACCAAATATAATGACATAGGTACTCCTTGAACCATTACCTGAGGCTACAAAAAAGCTGTATAAAAAAAAATAAACGTATACCGTAGAGAAATTTTAAAAGCAAAAAAAATATACACCGTAAAGGAAAAACAGAAAAATGCACCCTCTTGTAACGACAGTTTATTTTTTTATAGGGGAAGAATCTGAAAAGGAGGGGTGCTTATGATAGATAGCACTGAGTGCGAATTTTAAAAGACAAAGATTCTGTTACTTCATATTTTTGTAGGGATCTGTAATCAAGGTTCTTTGAGGGAGAGGAAACGGTGGGGTATAAATGTGTACACTGTTTTTATCATGCTCTATGTAGGAAATAGAAAGATTTTGTTTTTTGTTTATGCGACAAAGTGACTTCACCTTGCGGCAAAGTTTATTATCATCCTACAGAAAGGTAGTAGCGGGATAATACCGCCGTTCAGAAGTGATTGATTAACAAACATCCAACATATAGAACTTTCACGTTTGTGATATTAGTAGGAAACAGTAAAAGTTTCATCTAACTTGCTACTTTTCGGTCAGAAATTTTTTGATCTCTAGGGAGTTAAGTAGGTGTGCAAATTTTTTGTTGTATTTCATTATTTGAACTGATTACACAGTTTTCACGGTTGTAATACGTGAAGTTAGTCTCATGTAGTATAACCCTCACCTGAGATGTCTGCATTGTTGCAGCAAAATCAATATGAATTTTCTTTGGTGATCAATCATCAATCACATTTTGGAGTTTCGACAATCGCCATCTCTGACGTCAAATGACACTTGTCTCGAGCCCTTAGGTCTTTGACAGTCGTTACGCGTGGCCAAAGTCTGAAAGTGACAACATTACCCAGTATCGACAAACTTCTTGGTTGCCCTGAAGTTGGCTTTCCGATGAGCAAGGCGCGGCGCGGTGCTGTTTTTGTATTTTCTACTGCGCAGTCATTGTAGCCAACTTCAGGGCGGCCAAGAAGTTTGGCGAGAAGTTTAACTGAGTTAAAATAACAACAAGGCTTTATTCCCCGGTGGTTTGAGCGGAGGTGCAGCCACAGTACACCCACAAACAGAATCACTCCAAATAAAATACTGGTATTAACAGCTACATCCGCTTTGACTGGACACCGCCTCCAATGTAGTTACAAAAATTTAACAAAATACATAAATTATAAAAATTAAAAAAAACCTGACTGCTTAAGAAGTGAACTAAAAAGATGTACCTACACAAGAACAAAATCATGCTGTGCAGTCGGAGGATACATAATCGCAAGCTGACTGATCAAAACTATATTTACCACTACAAACCATATTAAAGATTTTTGTAATCACTTCTTTCAACTTTTCATTTTGATACACGATGGGATTGGATTAAAAAAAATTGGGACCTCTACAATAAGGCACCCAAAATCCACCAAATCTCTTTTTTCAATTTTAATGTAGCCAGTGAAACTCGCAAGGTTTAGACGAAGAAGAATCATCGAAATCGGCCTACGCTTTTGGTCTCTAGAACGCCACATATGAACAAACATACATACATAGAATGATAAACACATCCTTCGGCAGTCGGGTTAAAAGATTATGAATCTTTCAAAACCCATCACTCCCAAACCAAACTTTCTAATTATGCAGCTATAACCCACATGCCCTAAGTCAACCTAATCAATATCCAAGACCACGTATCCTAATAAACAGAGGGGAATGTATACCGCATCATAGCACATTAAAAGCTCATTGTGAACGGCGCAACCGTCGTCTGGTGCAAATTTATGCAACCGCTTCAGAGACTGTAAATGCGAGACAAATTACAACGTACGTATACACCTACAGTCTAGACCCAAGTGTGGTTGGAGTTTACGCGTTTTGTACATTCGAATATGGTGGTGGTAGTTTTATAAGAACAAAGTAGGATGAAGTTAAAAGAGCATTAATTATAATTGATTCTCTCCTTGAATATTTAAAGAGTGGAGTAGTTTTTTTGATTGATGAGGTTTTGTTTGACCTCTTTCTCAGGTGTTTGAGTATATCGCATGCTTGCTTTGAAGTAATAATTCACTATTGTCTTTAAATACCCTCAGACCCTAGTGCCTACTCTATCAACGAAATGATACGCATAGCGATTGAGAAAATCAAAATTCTATGGAGATGACAGTCCTCTGCTGCACCCTTAATGAAAGTATTAACAAAACGTTTTGTGCGTATGTCTGTTGAAACAGGGCGACAGTTAGGGTGATCTGCAGTTTTTTTTTTTTTATAATGTGTTACTTTAACACTTACTGCAAATAATCCCAACTATCGCCCTGTGTCGTTTGATCCACGATTTTGTGCCCACACCGTATAAACTATGTGCGCACCGCCTTATTTATTTATCCATTTATTTCAGGCATCAAGGCCCATATCAACATATACAATACTATATTCATATAAACAACTTAAAAATACTATAAATATATAACATAAATATCTAAAAAACTAATGCTAAGGTACACGAAGTGTCGGCGTCGTGTTTCGCTGACTGGTGTCACGTAGCTGGCCACGAAACCGGCGGTACATAACACCCTTCGGCCAAAAATCTGCCTTATGTCTGTACTTTCGAGGAGCCTGTAAATACAACAGTCTTTCACGTAACCTGGGGCCTTACTATCACGACCTAGTCTCCTAATCACACCCTGATTCCGTTGTGAAAAGTGGATAGTACTATGCGTCCTAGAGCCTTACCATAACGTGTCAAGACTTTGGGTCCATTGTGAAAAATAGACTGTGCTATTGGTCTTATGAGCACCATCTCTCTTTCATAGTGAACCATGACTGTTTTGACTCAGCGTAGTAAGGCCCCTGTATCCATCTCACTCACACACAAGTACCATGATGGATTTAAGGCGTCATACTCGGTAACCTGATCTGCAAATTAAAAAAATCTATGTTTTCTCATAGATGCATCAGTTTGCACCATTTCTTCCCAAACCAAATCAAATAAATAACATTCCATTATCAAACAAGATCCTTTATTGGTATTCAGAGTCCTTACAACCAAAATTCAAATGAATCAGGTAGAGAAATCCCCTAAAACTGTTATAAGTATCGCTGGGCGCCCTTTATAACCGTTAGAAAATTAATTGGCGAATAAATCATGATATCTCCTGACCTGGCCACTTACTAGGGGTGTTAATGTCATTTGTGTTTCACGGTGTAAAAGGTGAGTTGAATAATTATTTGGCAAAATTTGGGCATAACATGCCGTGCCTAGGTATTTCAACCTTGATTTCCGGCGTGATTTTTTTTCAGTTCTTCAGGAATTATTCGTTCATACTTTTATTATCAGCCTGATTTTCATGAAATTCCCTTGCTCTTAAAAGGCGCTTTCAAATTCAACTTGATTATCTACGCTAACTTTTATCTTTTTTTTTGCATACGCAGTCCCGAAGCTGGATGGAAGCCTCCACAATTTTTTTATTGTTTTATTTTAGATTTTTATCATTTAATTTTTTTATTATTTTTACTGCAAGGGAACAACTTCATGGTGATTCAGGTAAAGAATATCTGGAAGGATAGGGAGAAGCTTTTGCCCAGCAGTGGGACCGTGTGGGCTACTATATTAAAAATATGGCACAACAAAACATCAAATAAAAAACCAAATATTACCTTTTCAGTTACGATTCATTCCCTAATTTATTTGTTTTATTCTGCAAACGAAACAATGCAGTTTTATGTATTATTTAATTGTCTATAAAATGTTTTAAGTTCTGCCTTCTTCAGTGTCAGCCACGACACTTGACAGTCAGACTGAATAATTAATTGCATTAATTGCAATTCCGAGTCTACAGAACTCTAATTTGGAGTTCATTATAATTTGTATAAGGTAACTTTTAATTTTATAAATATTTAAGGTTGTCTGGGCACTCACTTTGTAACTCACTGTTTTAAAGTGCATTTTGTAGTATTTTTGAATTTAAAAGAAGGAAATAATTTATTTTCAAATTGGTCTAAAGTGGCATTTTACCCGCGATAACGCTTGTCAACAAAACCAAAAATTATCAGTTTGACATTCTTATCGAAATCCCTTACATTCTGGAATTTTGAGAATCACCATCGCTGTAAGTTAAGAGCCCAAAATCTCATTTATTTGTCTTATTCTATGCATAGAGTCTTATCTATTAGATTCCTACGTATAAAAACATCTGCATAGTCCATTTCCCACCGTGGTGTAGCAAACTTTCAGTCTAACCGGTCTACAAGAGTAGGAACTTTGAATTTTTGTTAGATCGTATTTAATCTTACAGACGGCTGCACAAATTTTCCCAATAGATACATTATCTACTTCCTCTTTCGTATACAACGAAATTTCACCCCCATCAATATCCCAAAAACAAAACACAAAAATCCTCCAAACAACTGACTGACCGACTAGTGACTTCAACAAAAATAGTAAGGACCGTACCCACCGACCGGACGGGGGCCAATTCCGCACGTACCGGCCGAATCTTTGTCTCAGTTCGGACTAGAATGTCCGCCAAACAATTATTTGCGTCGTAAACATGATTAATGTTGACTAGGTGATAGCACCATTTTCAGGGTTTGATTCCCGTTAAATTATTTGATATTGTATTTTGGGTATTTCGACTTTAAAGGGTATGGAAATTCTTGGGAGATTAAAGGGTGGATAGGGAGATATAAATAGAGCTAGAAACTGATTCTGAAATCCATCGTCATTAGACTGAAATCCATTCTACGTTAGCCATACCAGAAGGGTATCGATATCAGAGACACAGGCACAGAACAATAGCAAAAAACTAAAAATTAACAAGCCAAGCAAGAGTCATTTTGGAACGGTCAAAAATTAGCAAATGAAAATGTTCAGAATTTAATAATTCAGAAATAGTCACAAGTGGTTTTGCAGGTACATTAACATACAAAAAATATGCCTGTAGTCATAAGACTGATACCACTACATACATACATAAAATTACACCCTGAATTGTCCGAAGAGTTAGGTTGAAGTTTACTTTATTTTTCCAGTTATGTTTAAGTCCTAAGTAATCGGGGACGAGCTTATTTTCAACAACCGGGCACAAGTGCAAATACCGGGCTTCTACTGAGAAATTCTAGATAGAAAAACGAAATAACACATTGCATGTCCCGGGAATCGAACTAGAATCTCATGCTGTGCTGTAGCGCATCATCATAATAATATAACAATTAAGAACCAATTTAAGTAAAACTTAAGAATCAATTTAAGTAAAACAAAAATAATTCAATTTAACCAACGCATGACAGATATGGACAATCTTAATGTGAAATATAATGATAATAAAATTAGCGAGGTAGTTAGTACAAAATTTCTAGGGCTTGAAATAGATAAAAAACTTAGCTGGAAACAGCACATTGAGGTACTTTGCAAGAAACTAAGTACATCTGCATATGCTCTATATACCCTATCGTATATTGTAAATCTGGATGCATGCCTTACTGCGTACTATGGTATAGTTGAATGCCATCTGCGATACGGAGTTATCTTTTGGGGCAACTCAACAGAAAAAGAAACGGCATTTAAGGCACAAAAAAGATGCATACGATCTATTTTTAAATTGAAAAGTACTGATAGCTGCGTGCCATATTTTAAACAATATAAACTTTTAACCCTACCATGTTTGTACATTTTAGAAATGGCAGTATTTGTTAAATTAAACCCAGAGCGCTTCGCACGAATGGCTGATGTATTTCCACGGAATAGACGTGACAATACTAGTCTGTGTATCCCCAGTGCTAGAACAACTCTGATGCGCAAGGGTGTCTGCTGCATGGCACCGGTGATATATAATAAAATACCAAGTTGTTGGAAGGAATATAATTTGACATTATTCAAAAAAAGACTTCGGAATTTTTTAGTAGATAAGGTTTATTATAGTATTGCAGATTTTTTATTGGAGAAAGAAATTGTTTGACTATTTTATATATTGTATTTAAATAATTATTAGAAATTGCGACATTAACGATATTATTGACTGATGAAATAGAATTATTTTATTTATTGAATGAATTGAATGGTTGAACATTGATATTATTATTAGTAAATGACGAACCAAATTTATATTATTTAATGGAATTATAGTATTAAATTTTAAACTCTGTACTTTTGCATGCCTTGTAATTGGCAAAATATGGCTGTTTCTGTATTTATTTATTGTGTACCACCATGACCTGTACCCATATTTGCAAAATAAAATATCTTTATCTTTATCTTTATCTTTAAAAGAAATAGACACCTGTGATGCTGCAGATATCTTCACCCACAGGTATATAGTCACAAGAATAATATAACTATAATAATCCATACTAACATTATAGATTCGAAAGTAACTCTGTGTGTCTGTCTATTACCTTTTCACGCCTAAACCAGGCTCTAAGGTTTGCTGGTAGAAAACTCTTCTTAGAGTTAAGCTCGCCTTTGTACATTAACTTTATAATCACTCAAGGTGTATATGTAATTTTCTTTTTTTGTGTACAATAAATAATTAAGAAGAATTAAGACTGAACGGAATTCAATGAAATTTGGCAAGGAGATATCCATCCTGAGGAAGAACATAGGCCAAACTCTGGAAAAAAAAAGATTTCATGGTAGGTAGGTAGGGTGGAGAAGGTAGGGTAGGGTAGGTAGGTGGGTAGGGTAGGTTGGTTAGTAGGTAGGGTAGGTAGGTAGGTAGAGTAGGTAGAGTAGGGTAGGTAGGTGGGTAGGGTAGGTTGGTTAGAGGGTGGGGTAGGTAGGTAGGTAGAGTAGGTAGGGTAGGGTAGGTAGGTGGGTAGGGTAGGTTGGTTAGTAGGTAGGGTAGGTAGGGTAGGTAGGTAGGTAGAGTAGGTAGGGTAGGGTAGGTAGGTGGGTAGGGTAGGTTGGTTAGTAGGTAGGGTAGGTAGGTGGGTAGAGTAGGTAGGGTAGGGAAGGTAGGTGGGTAGGGTAGGTTGGTTAGTAGGTAGGGTAGGTAGGTAGGTAGAGTAGGATGGGTGGGTAGGGGAGGTAGGATGTTATGGTGGGTACGTGGGTAGGTAGGGTAGGGTAGATAGGTAGGTAGGTAAGAAAGTAGGTAGGTAGCCAGAGCCAGTTGACGGTAGCGAAGCCGCGGAGGACAGTCTAATTTAAAATAAAAACTACCTTAAAGATTTCGACACAGTTGCCAAGAATATTAAATTCAGTTATCGTCAGTAAAAGAATGCAGTTTTCCACATATATTCAAGACGTGTTTATTACTAAGAGGAGTTCAATAAGTGTCGACACTTGGCACGTAGAAAACGAACTAAAACACAGACGTGAAAGCATCAGGTGTTCAGAAAAAACGTCTGCGAAAGTCACGTAAGGTATTTTGATGTGGATTAGAATTGCCAGAGTCAAATATCCACTAAACTTCAATATATAATCGCCAATATTGCGTTATATGTAGACTCCCTACGGGTCTTCAGAAGCTGAAAGCCTAGACATACAGTCGTCACAAATTTTCTAATGACAACCTGGGGCTAACGGCCAAACGTATTTTTCGAGGCATGGCTCGTCTCGTTGCATCGTACGACCCCCATGTAATTGTCTCGATGTAAAGGATGACCAATCCACGAATTGACCTCGGCCATCCCAGCTTAATCTTCGATTGACCAATGCAGCTATAATAACTTAACTACGGGCACCTCCAATACCTATTTCATCACTACAACTATCAAAGTATCCACAACAAAAACGTCAATTAGCAACATGATACCAAAGCCTGCTTACCTCCACTCGTCTCATCATTATAATACCACCAAGAGCCTTATCTCCGGTAATGAACCGGCCATATACTGCAAAGGAGTTCTCTATAAGAAAATCATTACATCACACAAAGCCCGTTCAGACGCATGGCCTTTGAAAACCCCTTTCAGACGTGTATTATGCTCAGGTTTTCGAGGCAAAAATTCTTCGATTTTTTTTTGTAAATTTTTTCGCGGGTAGTTTTAATTTGGAGCTCGTGTGGCGTGTGGCGTGTGGCGTGTCCTTTAGCAATGTAAATACGGGGCGGTATTAGTGTAAAGAAGTTTAGGTCGAATTATTGTGAGTTGGGAGATGAATTGTTAGCTAGAGACGCTTTTCTACTTGGACTTAATCGACTTATCGATAGTGTAGGTAGATACCAATATAGGGTTGATTTTTTTGTTGTATAACTATACAATAAAATGGAAACGCATTGTTAAAAATGAGGCCCTTGTTTAGTCTTTACCAAATGGAAAATGAATTATAAAAACCCAGCCAAGCGTCGGAAGGGTTCCGTACCATTATCGCAAAAAACGGAAAAACACGTTTGTTGTATGGGGGGCCCACTTAAATATTTAATTTATTCTGTTTTAAGTATTTATTGTTATAGAGGCAACAAAAATACATCATCTGTGAAAATTCCAACTGTCTAGCTATCACCGTTCATGAGATACAGCCTGGTAACAGAGGGACAGACAGGCAGACAGACATACAGACAGACAGACAGACAAGCGGACCGCGGAGTCGTAGTAATAGGGTCCCGTTTATACCCTTTGGGTACGAAACCCTAAAGAATGTTTTGCAATAAAACTGACTTAAAAAACCAAAGTAAAAAAATACTTTAGTGTCGACAGTCTGTGTTACTGCCCTAGTTTTTTTTGCCACCATTTTTTAGCTTATTTTGAAGTTCCAAACAGAAGTACAAATTCAATGCAGCAGAGACAAAACTATTGCGATAATCTTAATAATATTTTAAATGAGAAAGTTTGGATGGATGTGTGGATGTATGTTTGTTGCTCAATCACGCCAGAAGGGCTGGACAGATCTGGATGAAATTTGAATAACGCGAGCGAAGCCGCTTCCGGAAGGAAGTATTCTTAAACACTATCGACCAACTAACAAACCACTTAAATCCACACCAAAACCTATCACAATAAACCAAATTCTCACCAACCGGAACCGAAACACATTAAAAAAAAATTCTTATAAAGACGCCGGGATAGCCGTTTGCTAGAGATATTCAGGAGAAGAACTAAGGAATATTTCCGGTCAACATGACGAAAATATATTTTAGCTTAAAAAATCGTGAATCAAACGAAAAAGAACGACATTTGGAGTTATTTGCAGTAGGACTTAAAATAAAAAATAAATGTTTTGCTTCATCTCTCCCCAACTATTGCCTGTATCGTTTGATCCACGATTTTTGCCCAGCCCTGTATAGTTTATGTATTATGTTTGTGCATTGTGTGCTGTATACGTTTTTGTGTAGTCAATTTCATCATCATCATCATCATTTCAGCCGATATACGTCCACTGCTGGACATAGGCTTCCCTCAAACGTCGCCACACTGATCGGTTCTGTGCGTTTCGCATCCACCGGACGCCTGCAGCTTTGACCAGGTTGTCGCTCCACCTAGGGAGACCTTCCAACGCTGCATCTTCCGGTACGCGGTCGCCACTCTAGAACTTTTCGGCCCCAACGGCCATCTGTTCTGCGAGCAATGTGCCCTGCCTATTGCCACTTAAGTTTGGCAATTCTTCGGTCTATAACGGTAACCTTGGTTCTCTTGCGGATGTCTTCATTTCTGATTCGATCACGCAAGGAAACTCCAAGCATAGCCCTCTTCATTGCCCTTGGGGTGACTTTAAGCTTTCTGATGAGGCCCATTGTGAGCGACTACGTCTCTCTATCCCGTGAGTAATCACTGGCAACACACACTGGTCATAGACTTTCGTCTTGAGACACTGTGGCAAGTTGGACGAGAAGATACATCGCAACTTCCCGAACGCTGCCCAGCCGAGTCTATTTAGTTAGTAAGAATTGAAATATTCAAGTGGTGTTAAGTTTTTGTTGTGGGTTTTCGTTAACTGTCCTAATTTATTGTTAGTCTCTCTATTAAACTGAGGTTTGCTGTCAGAGAATCCAACTATGGGTTAAGCTTGCCTTTGTACAGTTAAGGATCAAAAGTGCAGTCACACTCTACCAAAACTGCAGCGGCAATTGACTTATAGGTATATACTTTAATTTCTATACAACATATAATAATAGTTTTGCATAATTTACAAAAACTAGCCGTTTGAATTTTGGGAGAGTAAAACTGCACTTTTGACCCTTGACGTATATAAGTTGTCCTTTTGTATTTGTATATTTTTGTGTACAATAAAGACTATAAATATGAATATGATGTCTCTAGATCGTATCAAACCGAACCACGTGAATGCGTCCACCAAATCTTAGGGGAAATGAACACCTTGGTGTATAATAAAAATAATCTTTATACAAAAAACCAAGTACAAAGCAAATTTTTTTTCGATTCGGCGTCAGTGTCATGCTGAAGTTTTGCTGCATTTTTAAGCACCGACTTCCTCTTTTTTAAGTCGATTAATGATAAACACATCCAATGTAGCAGAGACGAACCTATTCCGATTATATCCCTATCAAACTATTCACCAAATACTAAATCATATCCATACCCATACAAAAATAAACAAACTGTATTCCACAGCTGGAACCTTCTTCCACAAAAATAAAGACGTATGAAATCGAATCACGGGAATATGGCTACAAAATCTTAGGGGCAAATGAACTCATCGGTGCCTAAGAAAATCTTTTTACAAAATATAAATAATAATAAATAAACGCCAAACGAAAACTAACCTCGATTCGAAAATCTGTGTCTTTGCTGAAGTTATGCTAAATTTTTATCACCGGCTTTCCGCTCTATTTTGAAGCCGATTACTGACAAACACACCCTACGCAGCAAAGAAGATCCTGTGCTAATAATGTCCCTATCAACCATCTACCTTACAAACTACTTAAATTCACACCCGTCCCAATAAAACAAACTAAAACAAGAAAAAAATCTTCGATACGGAAATCGGGTGTCTTACTGAAATTTTGCTTAATTTTTTTGTCAACGACTTTCTGGTTTTTTTGACGTTGATTAATGACAAAAACAACCAAAACTGCAAAAATGAACCCGTGCTGATAACCCTATCAACCTTCCAAACCACTCACGTCCACACCCGTCCTTATAAAACTAACTCCACAGCCGGAACTAAACCATCTTCCACAAAAAAGCCGTTTCTAGAACGTATCAAATCGAACCACGTGAATACGGCCACTAAATCTTAGGGGCAAATGAACACGTCGGTGCAACGATCGGATGCGATACATCTCCGCATTGAGACGGCCGGCCGGCATAAATTGCCCGCAGACGCGGCAAGCGATGCGAAACAAATTTATTGTTACGACTCCGTGTTTAGATTGTGTCGATCGTGTGCGGATTTTATTTTAGGTTCGGTTTATTGAGACGATCGTGTGCTGGGTTTGAAATGTGCTAAGTTATGATATGAAATAACCTATATATTCTCCTTTTAGACTGATATTTCAGTAGCAACAGGGTATAAAGCCAGACTCTGGATTGCTTCCATGAAACCCTACATGGATAAATCAAGCAATCATCATCTTCCTGCCCTTATTCCATGTTCCTTGGGGTCGGCGCAACACGTTTTCTTCTTCCATACCGTCCTGTCCCGCGTCACGCTATCACTGACTTCCTTTTCTTTCATATGCCTGAGGAGTGCCTCACACAGTCCATCCATCTTTTCTTTGGCCGACCCCTTCCTCTCCATCGTTCTCTCCAAATATTTAAGCAGAGATGTGCCGTTTCGGCTCAAAGTGCGGCAGCAACTGGGAAACAAAGCTGCTTCTGAGAATCCTACATTGGAAAAACCCATAGATATAATAAACAAGGAGATATGCCCGGTAGTCGAAAATATATCGGAAACCTGTGTCTCCAGTTTGCCCCTACCACACGGCAACTACTACACATGCAGTTCAGTAAAGGCAATAGATACGCAGTCGCGCACACACCCGCATTTCTTGAATCAGAACGTACTACACAATAAATTATAAACCTTATCCCTTCAAGCACAGCGTGTATATACCAATCACCGTACAAATTACGCACACAAAAACTCATTATTTCGCATCGATTTTCCAACCGGGTGGAAACGGTTGACAAATTGAAAATAAAATATAATAACAATATTTCATTCGTCTTCGACATTGTTATCGATAGCCTACGTTAGTGGATCTGCACAAGCACATCACTAACTCGTCGCAAGGAGCAGCGGCCGTACTACGCGATGCATCCGCTCAATGATGTATCGTTTTGTGATTTTTACATTGCTTGTCCAGTCACTTAGCGACAAACTTAGGTAATGGTTAGGAAGCAATGTATTTAATGCAAAAATAGTACAGTCGCTGTGATATTTCAATACGAAAATAACATAGTAGAAGCAAGAAATATTTTACGATTTGTTGTTTTTCATGATTTTAAAGACAAATATAGTGAAATACTTGTACTCACTTATTGTAAGTGATTCTATGATTTACAAAGTTTTGGTTTAGGCTTCGCTTTTTACAAGAAACCATTGAACAACACGGCATTCTTGTAATTTGTCACGATGACGGTCGAAAGCGCACTGTTTAGCGGAGACCGGCCATTTGCCTGTGACATGCTCAGTCAGACCACGTCGTGCGGACACCGACACGCCCCCTTGCCACTTCTCCTGTATTTTATATTTCTATGGAAAAACCCATCACCACTTTGCTCGACTCGCGAAATTCGATGTCAGTGAAAGCGATAGTCGAAATGTCCTAATGTGGGATTGCCCCCGTGATTTTGCCCTTTTTGACAATAGTTATCGCCACGCTTTCGATGATAGCATGTCAAGCCTTAGGACCTCATGTTCAAGATTAGCGCTTGCGAACAACTCAAACTAGGAACGCTTAGGATTTTTTACTTTTTCTCTGAGGTTAGTTGTGTATCAGCAACACCTTGGGCTCTAGATAACATGTTATTTTGACAGCTTTAACGATTGCCTAATTCCGTGCACATGACAGTTTTATAGTACATGTCAATCCCATAACTTTTTGACATTCGTTATTAGGTAAATTGAATGTCACTTTTGCCGACTTTAGTATTTCATTATCTAAACCGTTTATTGACAATATTATACGTTTCAATACACTGTTTGACAGTTAATTCATGCTTCTTCATATCTTTAACTTTTTGAAGAAATCAAAAGGCAAGGGTTGTTGTTGTTCTTCAACTAAAACAAAGTAACTAAATTACTTTGATTTTTACAAACGATTTTTAGTTTCTTTAACGCCATTTTTATAACATAAACCATATTCTCGCTATGACCTCAAATATTTTATGGCAATAAAGATATGACCCAAAGCAGAGCTGTAAAATCACTGACGTGACTTTTATCACCTCTACCTATCCTAGTACCATTAAAACATCGATAAATTCTATCAAACGCTTTCGTATTTTTGTTATTTTAATATCTAAAAACATTTTTCAGTACCTTTATAGCCCAACAAAGCGAAACAAATCTGTGAAAGCTCCGAAGTGCTCAAATCTAAAGAAAGTTTTAGCCAGATTTATTAAGTGAGGCTTTGGCCACAGAATAATTCAGAAGGTCAAGTCCTTACAACGAGTGAAAACGCACGGACAAACAGACACGCTTCACGTACAGTGATTGCAAGCGCACTCGCTACCGGCATTGGTTAAATGTTGAGATCACCGTACGTATGCGTCTATGTGTGCGTAGGAATATTTTCGCTCGTAGAGTAAAGTCGACCTTCTATCACAGAATAAATAATAGTACAAATACAAAAGCCTCACTTTGCACATCATATTGTAGAAATAGCGATTCTTGCTGCTAAGCAACAAAGTGCAATTCAGCTCGCATAAATATAATAGCCCAATTGCTAACGTGATATTCACCTAAACGTCGCCGTTCTCTTGCTTCTGTATCTACTATTCTATGACTTGAACAATCGAAAATTCATTTAAAGAAATTCTGTGCAAGATACAAAGAAATTTTTGCCTTGAGTTTTTATTCAAGTGTAAGTTTAATATTCGAAGTACTAACATTTATAAGTTTGAGATTAAAATGCGTTTGTGTAAAGTCTGAAGGAATCGCAAAGTTTTATTCTTTCACGTTAATCTTATTATTAATTTTATAATTTATAGATGTGATGATAGTTAAATTTTTAATCACAAGATCATACTTATCATTTATTAAAGTTGCCTGCTCATAAAGAATAAAATAATAGAAGAATAACAAAAATATTCAAGTCAAAAGAACTCTTTTTAACTTCGAATTGAAAAGATAAAATCGTTACGTTCACGCCCTGTTTGACTGTACCAGGGCAAATAAAATAAAACTCGAGAGTGAATCGATTTGGAAATTTGGAAGTGAAATTTTCAGCTGTACACTTAATTGGGGAACCCTTCTAAACAGTTTCAGTGATTATGCTGTACAATTTGCATAGCGGACGACTTTCGAGCCCAGGAGACTAAACAATGGTGAATTTATTGGAGATTCTCTCTTAATCACCGATTGGATTATCGATTTTTGTTTTGGGAGTTCTAACTTTTGTTATTTTGTTATGAGTTCCGAAATCTTTGGGTCTGAGACTTTGTGAATATTTATTACTGAAATCTTACCTTCTGACCTAGATCTCGATTGATAAAGCAACGAGTGTGATGTATAAACAAATAAATCCAGAAAATAGCAGTTCACCCTTGGTTTGATGGCTAAAGGCATTGGCAGAGAGTTTCACAAACATTGGGTGATAGATAGAAAATAAAATTGTTTAAAATTTTCAGGGCCTTGAAAATCAATAAATTTATGAAAAGGGTTTCAATTAATTCGAAATCCCGATTGCATTAACTCAGAGATATAGGAACGGCCCCGACTTACATGTCGTAGGTCATGGATTCGAACCCAGGCAGGCGCTTTACTTTGTGTAAATTATTTCATCATCATTGCTCTAAAAACGGTGAAGAAAAACATCGTGAGGAAACCGGCGTGTCCAAGAACCAAAAATTCAAAAACATGTGACATACACCAACCCGCACTGGGCCCGCGTGGTGGATTAAGATCCATTCCCACCTGAAACCTGTTTCCCAGCAGTGGGAACATTAATAGGCTGATGATCAAGATATAGGAAAATAAAAACATAATATGTATTTGTTTGAGTAAGAGTCTCAAATTAAACCCAATGGGAACCAATTCAATTCGTCCAGCCTTTTTTTATGTTCAGCTTTTTGATTCAGCTGAATACCAGTATTTTAGACAAAGATACTGCCTAACTAACGTCAAAAACCCAGTAACTGGGTAACACGGTACCAAACAAGACTGGAGTCAGATTTCCTGGCTTATCCGTAACGATTCTCAAAGATCTAAACAAATTAACATGCTTTAGACCAGGGGTCACCAAATGCCGCCACCCTTTTTTGTGTGGACCTTAAGAAAACAGTACAATATAATTAACTCATGTAACTTGAGTTCCTATGAATCACACTCATCATCATGGTCATCACATCAGCCGAAAGACGTACACTTCTGGACATAGGTCTCTCCCAAGCGTCGCCACATTGACCGGTTCCGTGCGTCTCGCCTCCAGTGAATCCCCGCAACCTTTACCAGATTATCGGTCTATCTAACGCAATGTCTTCCGGTTCACGGTCATCACTCCAGAACTTTTCTGTCCCATCAGCCATCCGTTCTGCGAGCAATGTGCCCTGCCCACTACCACTTAAGTTTGGCAATACTTCGGGTTATGTATGTGTTGCATCACACTAATATTATAGAGGCGAAAGTTTGTGAGTGTGTGTGTGTGTTTGTATGTTTGTTACTTCTTCACGCTCAAACGCCTGGACGGATCTGGATGAAATTTGGCACAGAGATAGATTATAGTCTGGGATAGCATAGCATATATATAGCTATAGCATATATGTATATAGATAGAATGATTTTTATTCCGGGAATATGTTCCCTTGCGATAATTTTCGACATTCACACGGGCGAAGCCACTAGCAGAAGCTAGTAATCGCCCGCGCTTTGTCTTTACCGCCGTGTCGATTCAAAAACAGACGAGCAGTGAACGCGAGATCGTCAGTCGTCGCGGTGGGAAAATACTTTTTGGCGTTGGCTTACCGATGTCCAAGATTAGATAAAAACGGCATTATAAAAATTCAAAAAATAGAAAGAATAAAAAAAAACTAAAAAAAAAATTTAATGAATAAAAAAGAAATCTAAAACATTATAAGAATAAAAAAATATTTTTAAATTATAAGTATTCAGGTGTCCTTGATGGCATTATACCTTACGGACCGCGACGGTCTCTTTATTTTATAAAACAACCCCAAATGAAAGTAATTGGTGACCCCTGCTTTAGACCAATGTGAACCAAATGTTTGACTTTAATATAACCAAATTTAACTAACTTCCCAGAATAACCCAGCATGTAAAACTCAAACAGAATTTCACATAATTATCGACTTTCAGAATACGGCAATTTGTTTTATTCCACGAACACAAAACCTTACACAAATCAAGTTAGATTTCGGATACAACTTGTTTACAGTACAAATTAATGTTGAACCTTTTAATTAACAAAATTGGAGGTTGCGAGTCCAATCGGAACAACTTTCTGTATACCTTGTTATTGTTTTTGGCAAGTATTGTCAAATTGGAAAGATCGATAGCTTTTGTGAGATTGAGGGCGGATAGGATGGGTCAGGAAAGAAAATATTGGAGAGAAATCGTTTGTTTTGGAGAAAAATAGAGTTGGTGAGAAAGCGTATTTTGCGAACTTATTAGAAAAACAAACATAGCATAACCTTACGCCTGATTATCCTAAGGGCTTAGCAGGGCTAAATCTTTACTTGACCTACAATTCGATAGTTATGTCTAAGTCCTAAGTATAGGGAGCGAGCCGGTTGTCATCATACAACAAAATCCAGAATTCGGGTTAGTACTGAGAAATGACAGATAGAAATACCATACAGTATTGTCCGACCGAGAAATCGAACCCAAGACCTCATTCTTAACAGTAGATTTAGCTTCCAAAAAACCAACCAGGCGGTTTCTGACAATTCTGACCATACATTGTATCCCCTAAGTTGTTCAGAGGCTTTGACGGCGATGGTTGCAATGCCAATATATAAGTGATTGATCACGTGACATTTTGACAGCGTTTGGCATTCTGTTTTTAGGGTTCCGTAGTCAAAAAGAACTTTTATAGTTTCGCCATGTCAGTCTGCCCGCAGCTTAGCTCAGATACTCTTACTCTTTACTTTTGCTATAATTTGGCCTGGTTATACATATTATAATCACGCTGACAAAGTGGTAAAATAAAATCACGAAGAGACATTTTTTTATGTTACCTGTACATGTTAGAGGGAATGACTTTTTTTCACGTCTATCCCGTGTAGGATAGACGATTTAAAATTCTATGGAACTGTGAAACCATTTTTCAATTCAGTGATCCGTTTGTGTAATATTAAGCTTTAAATTGTTATTTTTTGTTACAATTAAGTTGCCCGTCCCTGCCAGCTAAATGGTTGCTTTTTGGTATGTGAAAAAATTCAAGACAGTAGTATATGTAATGAAATTATAATTAAAATGAAAAAACTATAACAGCTAAGTAAGTTTTACAAGTTTACGAGTAATAGTCGACCAACTTTTAAAATGTATAGGAAAAGTAAAAAAAAAAAAATTATTTAGAGCAATGTTCGGTGCTTTCATTGTTTATGAACTTCAGTATATTTATCTAGCTATATTGGTGAATGTAGCTGTTTGTACGAAACCCTCGGTGCGCGAGTCCGACTCGCTCTAGGCCGGTTTTTTAATTACTTGTATTTTTGAATTGTTGGTTTTAGTCTCAACAATTTAACGTACACATCTTTTTACATGGTTCTCAAGTAATATGTTATTTTCCTACAAGAATGATGCAACCAAACACTTGTAATTGAAATTGATGGAAAATAGTGTCCGTGAAGTTTATTATGTGTACTTTATTATGTGTATTCTTCTCCATAGACAATCACTGACTCTTGCGAATGTGTAACTAGATTAAGTATTTAACCGACATGCCAAAAAGGAGGAGGTTCTATGTTTGACGTTCGACTGTATGTTTTTTTTGTGTATGTTCACAGATATCTGCGTCAATTGTGGACCAATTTCAAAATATTAAATATTAAATATTTTAATTATATTTTTTTTTGTTTGAATGGGTATGTTCCCGAATTGATCCCATTTAAATTTGGTGAAGATCTGATGTAGAACTTCGGATCGCATATCTGTTTATTGTTTACACCATTTCATAACATAACATCACGCCCGGGGTAAGCAGATGTATACAGTTCACCCTGGTACACTCTCATTCCACCGGTTATGTTCAAGTTTCATGTTATTCTCTAATACGCTCATAATTGATTTGTCTACTATTTCTGCGAAGACACTGCCCCCTTAGATACAGGATCTACCTATTTAGTATATTGCCTATCTTTCGCATACTATTTTTGTCTCCTAGTTGACGATTGTGTTTAGGTACTTAAATATTTGTCAAACTTGTATTTTCTGCTAATAAAATTTATATGAAAATAAAATAAAATAAATACTTATTAAAAAAATCTAAATAAAAAAATCTAAAACTAAATTTAAATTTATATTATCATTATTCGGGTATTCTATTCTGGCATCAATTTGAGCATTGGAGGTACCTTACTATAGAACTTGTCCATTATATACCACTAAAAATTGAAAAATAAAAAACTTTTCTACAAAAAAATACAACCGATTTCCAGAAAAAAACACTACCAAGTTAAAAATAACTTAAATTTTGGAAGTCGGTGTTTCTGTTTTCTTTTCGATTCTTCGTTTTATATCACCGACTTCCGACTTGTAGTGTTTTTGGAAGTCGGTGTATTTTTTTCTAAAAGGTTATGTTTGACAATTCAAAAGTACCTCTAAATGGTTTAGTAGAATTTTTTTTTTTTTGATTTTGATTCCCGTATATTTTTGAAAATTTTCCTATCGCTCAAGCCATGCTTTGGTGATAGAATGTCACGTTGTCTAGGGCTTTTGTTAATAGATGCAAAAACGTCACATCATCTTCATTCAGACAATCTAAAAGCAAACTAAGAACACTACTTACTAACAACTCAAAATTATCTCTCCAAGAAACAAAAAGCAAGGAACATCAACCTGATCTCCGGAACATCTGCTAACAAAGCACCCTAAATACGTTTTAAATAGATATATTCGATTTGCCGATGTTAAAAGGTTCGAATCGCGTGTGATAGCAACATTTTTCTTAGCACAGGTGTATGAGATTAACTCCGAGCTCCATCCAACAGATGTATAATATGAACTGGAAAAGCGAATCGGGATGGTAAAGCAGTTCGATAAAAATAGGGAAATTCGATGTGAATTATCATGTTGATGTTGGCGATTGGTAAATGATGAGGTCAAATAGTGTATTTAAAGATTTTGAGATTATATCGCTCATCAATACTGTGTTTTCTATGGTTTTTAACCGACTGCAGAAGGAGCGTGTTTACGAGTCTATGTAAGTATGTAATATATATGAATGTATGTATCTTTGTCCCTATGTGAAGTTCTAGAAACCAAACGCGTGGGCCGATTTTAATAATTTTTACGTCAATCGATTCGTATTAACCTTGCGCGTTTCACATTAAAAATGGAAAATAGAAAAATAGCGGATTTTGGACGCCATATTGCAGGTATGAATTTTTTTTTTCCAGACCTATCGTGGGGGTATCATGTAAAGGGTTTTTAGAGGTTATTTCAAAATATATAACACTTACATGCTTAAATGTAGCTAATTCGAAAAATAAAATAAAAAAAAGTTAATTCAAAAATCGAAAATGTATCCTCCGACTTCACATCATGGTTTTCTTCTTGTTTACGTCTTTTTAGTTCGCTTCCTAAGCAGTCAGGACTTTTTGATTTTTCGACTTAACTTTTTAAAGTCGAAGGTCAAATCGTTTATTTTAAGTAGACCGCGAAGATAGACTGTTATGCAGGAGAACGGACAAGACAAGATTTTACAAGCAAATTACGTTAGCTGCAGTCAGAGGATCGAAAAAAAAAACAAATGTACTTAGGAAAATATTTAATTAAAGATTTAATTAGAAAAATTATATTAATTACTTATAAAACAAAAGAGATGAGACCTAATCGAAGTATGATTATGGAATACCAAATTATTTAAATTATAGTTTACAAGAAAATGTTCATTGATGTCACTTTCACTGCACTTGCATTTGTACTTCGACCTAATGAACAAAATGTAGGGCAGCAACTCAGCGATCTTCATATTGTGCGATTGCGTATTTCCTCCCCCCTTAGAATGGCAACTATTTTAGCACGTTGAGTGAAAATGTTGCCGGGATCGCGTCATGGTGTTACTGATCTCCAGAATGTGGTGGTTGCTCTTCCTCTTTTGCTCGTTCGCTACATGTCCAGAAGTTGTAGTCGCGATGTAAAATGAAGATTAGTAGTATGACTGCAGCAAACAGCATCAGGTAAAATGGTATCGTAGTGTGGTATAATGTGTCAAGTGGGGCGCCGGCGTTATTGATCGGGGCTTCCATCATAATTTTGTCTTGGATGCTGTGCGGTCTGCAGTCCTTGCAGATCGATGGAGTTTAGCTTGATGTGGGATGCAATCTTGAATTGCCCTTCTGTATCAGATGGGATTTCAGTTAGCTTTAGGGGCTGTCCTTTCACTTCGTCATTGTCGTTGCTAATAGTGAATTCTGTAGTTTTGAGGTGACAGCCGACGGGGATGGTGATGAGGTAGCTCCCTTGAAGTGTGATGTAATCTCGCCTTCCGCAGAGAAGTTGGACTTTGCTTGGATGTGGAAAAGATAGGACGTAGTGTACGTCGTCCAATTTTTCCATGGCTTCCTTCTTCAGGGTGACTGTAGAAAATTCACAAGTTTCCTTCAGGATCTGGTTGGTGATGAGCTCGGTGATACAATTAGGTTTGGTGCGAAGCTGGTGGTGAGTGGCTTCTTCACAGAGATACCAGTTGTTGAGCTTCGGACATTCTGTCTCTATACAAGAATGAAATCTCGTTTGTTACTAGGAAGGGATAGGTCGGGGTTAGAGCTCGGTTATTTATATTGCGGACAATGGATAGATGATAAAGGTTGTATACTTCTTTGGAAATTATTGGGAAATTGTATATGAAAACTATTTGTTTGCCGGTGTAGTATGATCCTGGTCTAATTATATCAAAATATTGCCTAAGTTCGAGATTAGCTATTTGTTCATAACCATAAATATTCTTAAGTTTTCATATCATAGTTTATAGAGTGTCTACATCTATCATAGAATGGTGTGTGCTAGATGCACGGATGAATGCTTAGCTATTTTCTAACTTGATTAATTCTTGAGCAAGGTCTTCAACATTTTCGCTTACAATGATTAAGGCTTGAGCAAGCTTAGCGTATTTTATCAAGCTATTTTCATTATAAACGTTGTTTTTTAATATTGACTCAATAGTTGTGTTAATTCTACCCTGGTTATCTAAAATTTGTGTCAAAATGTTATTATGTTCAGATATTCACTCTTTACTTATGCTAATATGATTATTAAGTTCAGATACTATCTTATCCTGGTTACTTTTTAAAAGATTAATTGCTTCGTTGTACTTTACAGCATCATTATGGTCCAGGTTGCCAGTTGTGCTTTTGATAACGGAGCCGAGGCCATCTACAATACTTCTTTTTACTCTGTTAGTAACTGTCCCGGTGTGCCAAAGCTTTAAAGTTAAATTTGACCCACTACCCGGTGTTCGATTGAACTGAAATTTGCACAGTACTTGTTTTTTCTCGTGTTAATTCAATTTTGAATTTTCGCAACTTTGACAAAGACTACGGCGACGCAAAAGGGAGGATTATTTTTTGACCGGTATGTGTGTATGTATATTAATCAGTTCCCTCATAACTTCTAAACTACTTATCATAATTTGACAAATGAGGTGTCGTTGGAAGCGTCATATTAGTCCGCTGGTTATAGGTGACGTCACATTAAATTGAATATGGCGCCCTATAGACGGCCCAAAGTAAAGAACAAAAAAAAACCACGCCACCCCCATTATGTGTGGTATCATTGTACAAGGATTTTAAAATGAAGGTAGCCCTACCTTCATTCTAAAATCCTAATTTTGGTACATCATATTTTTGTCAAGTGTATCGTTTGTGTCAAAGGCATGAAAACTAAATTTTACCCGACTACGGCGTCGCAGGCGCAGTTTTTGTTGATCGGTATGTATGTAAGTATGAATGCATTTATGTTCATTTGTTCCATCATTACTGATGCTCTCAAATTTCAAATCATAAATCTATGTATGTTTCGTTAGCTTAAATAACTACACACACATAGCACAAACCTGTTCTTTAATTAATAGTTAATTTCCTAAATCAACGTTAACGTTATACGTTATCTAGAGTCCACTCTTGTAACTTATGCATTATCTAGTTAGATACATGTAAAACAAAAAACCTCAAACAGAAAAAAACTTTAAATTATTCAATAATAAATACAAAATACAAACAAATAAATACAATATAAACAACATCAAATAAATTCAAATACCAGTCTAAAACACAGAAGAACAGTCTGAAATCTGGATTAGTTGCTGACTATATCGGGTTCTTATCTTTATTTTTTTTTCGTTATCCCATTCCTAGAAAAAGGCTTCCCCACTCCTTCTATCCATCTTAGTGTGGTGCTTCATTTCACATTTCGGATCCATACCTTTAACTAAGTTGGCTTGACCTATATTTATCAGAATTTCCATTTTGAAATTCAAGCGTCTTTTGTAAAAATCTGGTCTTGCTTGCATCATCTCCAAGATACGGATAGTCTTCGTATAAATCGTGATCAGACATTGTCGAGCTAAGGTAGACTCAAGCTGGTGTAGAAACGAGAATAAATGACGTCACGTCTTGTGCAGCAATGCGAGTGATCTCGCCTGATTGGTCTGTTCGATATGAGCACGGCTGCTGAGCTCGGGTGTGAGGTTTATTTAAATTGTTATGTTATGTAAAATAGAAATCTTAATTTTGAAATTGTTTTTAATTATGGATTTAATTATTTATGTGGCTTAAAAGTAGCTTATGACTCTCAGCGATGTTGTTAAAATTTAATAATCATTAAGAATTTTCATTTTATATTTAAAATTTTTCGGCGTATTTAATATTCATTTTAATTTGATTTGACATTCGATACTAAGATGAAATAAAATGGGGAGGGCGCTGACTCCTGACATACAGGTCTGCCTAGTTCAGGAGTCCGAGGCTTCAACATTGCTGTAAACAATTATTAAGTCAATAAAGATTATTTGATTTAAAATGATTAAGTTCCTATTTTGTTTTTTACCCGACTGTCGAAGGAGGGTAATGTGTTTGACAGTCTATATATCGATGGGTCCTATGTATATGGGCCAAAATGCAAAATTACAACTTTACAGGAGAGGCTTCCAAAGTTTAAATTTACTATAACTTCAGATTCATAAAACCGAACTTTACGATTATTTGCTCGTTTGCTAAGACAACTATCCTCCTCATTTATACTATAGTATTTCATATTTACATATATAGTTTTTTTTTTTACGTCACATTGGCTCTTTTACGTTAGTTTTTGTTTAAATTATTTTTCTTTAAAAACACCCTAAAAGGGCCAATGTATCATATTTTTAATAATATTTTTTTAAATCAGACCAACTGAACGTTTATAATGGTACTAGCTTTTACCCGCGGCTTCGCTCGCAGTGCAGCCATTAAAAAAAAATGATAAAAAGTATCCTATGTTACTTCTAATACCTCCAAGAATATATGTACAAAGTTTCATGATGATCGGTTCAGTAGTTTTTGCGTGAAAGCGTAACAAACAAACTTACATTCACATTTATAATATTAGTATGAAGTATAGATAATTTATCTGACCTATAAAAAGGCTAATTTAATCTTACGTAACGTAAAAACACAGTAGGTAGGTATTTTGTGTTTATTTTAATTATCACCTTTCAAAACACACTTTGTAATAACCATCAATTACCGTACTTTCTTCAAACAACGTTTAAAGACCTTGCTCATACATTTTAATATAAATAATTTTACGTGTTTCTGGTGGCGAACGGGGCACGTAATGCTTCCTAATCTGCAACCATTTATCTTGAGAAATAAGTGACCCCTTGGAACACAGGGGTTGTTACAAAAATCTGTAAGTAATGCGATTATGCAGTCTTAGAACATGAGTTATGATTTTTCTGTCACATTTTTATATAAATATGACTTGAAACCGGTTTCTGAATGTGAAATTGTACTTGAATACTTAAGTTTGACGGCAAAAGGAGTATGAGAAAGGTAGCAAGTGGCGTTTTCTGTAGTTTCTGCCTACACCCATGAGAAGTAGACGTTATTTGTATGCATATTTGACAGGTTTTACTGCTAAATTAGACAACACACACACACAAACATACATTCATAACTTCTTATTCTTAATTTAGGAACCGAGGGATCTGTCTTTTCAAGCTAGCATTGCTGTTACTTAATTTTTCATGTGCTTTGAAATCTTACCGAAACAACAAACATATTCATTAAAGTCGTCACAGTCTAAGAAGCCCGTTGACGTTTCTCATTTTACATGCCACGATAACTTTCTACGTAAGAAATTGTAAAATCAAATTCATAATCCTAATTAATTACTATGTTACCCATACACTATAATAACGAGTATCATTCGCAGGCATCAAGTTTAATTATTATTAAGTATTTTTATGGCTGTCAAAACGGGCCTTTTATTTTTTGACAACTTTAGAGATAAAATGTACACGGCATTTAATGTCTCGGGCCTCGGCTATTGAATTTGTAACTACCAAGCAATTGTCAACTCTATTATAGCCATCTAATTACTAACATAAGAACCAAAGCTCTTAACGAAACTACAAACAAAGCCAGCGACATAAACAGCATTGCATCACCTTGCGTTCCCACGCAATTTAATAGTTGATTCCAGACATTCTTCTCACAAAACTGATACTCAGAGACCACCATTTAACGCCAGAGAAATTAAGCACTTCTGACAATAATTCCCAGTAAATAGAAAGCAAGGTTAATAAGGAACACAAATGCCTAAACTTTATTTTTTTCACATAGACAAATAGAACTTACAGTTTTATGACATGCATTGCAATCCTACCACTCTATTCCTAACTAAACACAGCAACTCTTGAAAACCAGAATCAATAGGGATGACTCCTGGAGAATCGATTTAGCCACAATGCGCCTGCATGGGTAAAAAATCCTACGTTTTATTTTATCATCTATACTATACCTATATAATATTATAAAGCTGAAGAGTTTGTTTGTTTGAACGCTCTAATCTCAGGAACTACCGGTTGGGATTGAAAAATTATTTTTGTGTTGGATAGTCCATTTATCGAGGAAGGTTATAGGCTAAATAACATCACGCTACGACCAATAGGAGCGGAGCATAAACGAAAAATGTTGCAAGAACGGGCAAAATTATTCCTTTTTGAGAGCTTCCGTTGCGTGCGCTAGGTAAGCGGTTAAAGTTACGCAATAATCATGTATGAAGTGTAGATAGGGTAGGTTAGGTAGGGTAATTGGGTGGGTAGGTAATCAGTTGACGGGAGCGAAGCCGCGTGGGACAGCTAGTATTTTATAAAAATCAACGTATATTCAATATGAAGATGTTAAAGAATTAACTCCCTGACTGTTCCTAAGTACTAAGCTCCCATAACCTATATCACCAGTAGGTACCTAAGTTAGAAACATGTAGTAAACTAATTGAGTTTGAGCACTTCATTAAGCTATGCGGTTCTCCTGTAGTAAGTAATAACAGTATTTCTGTAGTCCAGGAGTTGGGCGCACAAACCCTTGTGTACGTTAATGTACCCTAATGTTTGGGGCCGTTTGGGGCTTGAGGAAAGTACCTACACGAGTGTTATTGAGGAAGTGTTGAAGTAGGTACGGACATTGTTGGAAATATTGAACTGTTTACTGGAGTGGGTAGGTAGCTACAGTTGCGGTTGGTTTTCCTGAACGGTTGTCTGTGTGAATATGTCATAAATAGGTATCCCTTCAATATGAAGTAATGTAGGTAAGGAACGGCCAAACCAATTCTTTCACGAAAAATTAAATATTGATAGAAAACAATTATTTGACGACCGTCAAGAAGTACACGCAAATAAATAAATCTTAACCCACATCTTTGTTTTGTTTTTTGACAATGTTTTAGAATTTAAGCGACTCAATAACACCCCAATATACTCGTATGAAGTACTCCATTTTGAAGTGACGATACACATAAATATTTCCAATATGAGTTACAGTAAACTTCTATAGCGACATCTACACCCCCACAAACGAATTACAAATCACTCCCTGCGACACGCAAATCCTGCATCGCGCATGCAGAGTTTTCACGCGACCAGTATACAACAATCAACGGGAAGTTTTCCATCAGACACAAAACCCGTCTGGTTGAAGGATCCTTTCCTTTTTAAGTAGATGAGGAACTTTCCACCATGTTACTTATGCTTCTATGTTTTAAAAATACTTTTCAGTACAAATGTGAGACAAAAGCATAACGTTCTGGCGTGCCCTGGCCGCAACTCCGTTGCTGAAAACTTACAAACTACATATATATTATTATATTTTAATTTTAAGTTTTTCATTTTGTTTTTTTTCTTTTGATATTATTTAGTACTATTAATGATGCTCACATCGTCTTAAAACCTTTTACTAAATTCTTTTGCTGGGTGGGGAGGGAGGGGAGGGGCTGGTGACCTCTAACACAGGCTTTTTCAAAAACCTACTTCAGGCACCAGCCTCTTACATTGGTGGAATAAAGCATTATGTTAATATTAAGGTAACATATTATTATTAAGAGAGAACAAATAAATGAAATGAATTGAAAATTTATTTTACAAACTAAAATAACGGTCCTTTGAGTCATTACTAACACTCCCTATTGAAAGACATAAATTAATTAAAATAAGATCAATTAATAGCATATTCTAATGCCATAGTCTTATTAACCATTTCCCTGCCACACATCCCTCGCACTCGCTGTCTTCACAACGTTAGATCTTCACACTTGAGTACTCGCCCACTCAAGGATTCTAATGCTCAAACGACCATCGCTTCTTAAGCTGCCTACCTACCTTAGACGGAACGCATTTAAGAGCTAGTTTCCTTGATTTCTGCTATGGGTTTTGTGAACTTTGATTGTTACACAAATGATACTGATTCAATTAAGTGACAGTCAAGTTTAATTGAAGTCGTTAATTATTTCACTAAAATGAGGTAATGGGGTAAAAAGTACCATCTTATATCTTCCAGATTACGTGTGCCATATTCTGTACAAATCTGATCAGCCATTGAGTAGTGATTGTGTAATAGTAGTTTATGCAATGGTCATATAATAGGGGTTATTAAGACACGAGCGTGGGTTTATCACATGAGGCGAAGCTAAATGTGATTGTAATAACACGCGATTGTTTTAATACCTAATTATATGTCGTTGCATACACTACTTTATCTTCACTCATACAGTTGAAATAAAACAAAGTTGGAAACGGAAAAAAATATGTGGTATGGCGGGCATTCTCATTGCGCATGACTGCGCAGCGCGTGTATCCATAGCCAATGACACTCAGTACTTTTCTAATACATTAAGTCAAGGAGCCCTTAAGCGCTAATAAATAAAAAAGTAAAAGTGTGCTATAAAAATTAAAATGTTATTTTATGATGCAGTTGTTTTAATTGAAGGAAAATGTTGCACTGTAATGGTTTTATTTTTATTTTATCTATCCACGAATATAAAGTACGTGTTTCTACAATATTTTTTGAATTCATATTTGGAACATTACGTTGTGAGTGTAGATAAAAAAAAATATAATATAGGTACAAAAAAATAGTATTTCAACAGGCTACACAAGATTCTAAAGATACATTTAAAAAAGCAGAGCACAGCTCAGTCTTAGTTACGGTCGTCTCTGTTTGGGCAATACTAAAAGTTATAAATATTCACTCTCATTCATAAAAATCCAACCATATGATTACTTTTACTGATCCGCAGATTCTATATTTAGAATCTCCATTAAAAATATGAACTTTTAATTTATTGAGTGCTTAAACTGATCTTAAAGTTAAGATTTTTTTTATAAATAAGGACCATTTTAATTCTTTATTGTACACCAAAACAATGCCACAAAATTATACCACTAATATATTTGAATCCGAACTCCCGGTCCATTCCATCCTTGCAGCCGTTTATTGCAGCACGGTAAATGGAAATATTCATTAAACTTCGCAGTGGCAGCAACTGCATCGATCTTACGTACTGTACAAGCAACGTTTTGTTATTACTTGGTCGTTACTTTAACTGCAGTTTAAGTTCCAAGGGTTTTGAATGACTGAAGTTCTGTTAGGTAAGTATTTAAAGTGAGATTGGCAAAGCACGGGTGTCCCTATTATTCTATGCTATCCTAACTAACATTATAATTGCGATAGTAACTCTGTCCGTAAATTTTTCACACCACCTGCTCGACAATGTCCAATTACATATAATGCAATCTCAACTTAAAGTAAAGTATTACCTTCCAAGAGAGGCAAAGTTGTATGAAACGCCCAAGGGAGTGAAGTGATTTGAATTTGAAACAAATTCAAATTCATGTGGAAACTTGTGGCAAACTCTAAGTGATAAAATGCCTAGTATAGAGGTTTCAGCAAAAATCGAACTGGCCACCATAAGCAAAACTCAAAAAAAAAAAAAGAAAAACGGCGCGATTTCAAAGAAAGTGAAACAAAAGACGATGTTTTTGTGATTTTCAATGAATTTTATTGCAATATTCGTGTTGACAAAAAATATTCAGCGATAGTATTTTTCTACTCTAGAGTTTATCAAAACAGGCGCTTTAGAGACTATTAATAAATCTACTATCGGAAAAATCAAAACAAAGATACGAAAAAACCCCAGACTCTGGCTCAAAACTGTGTCGGAATCCGTCCGATTAGTTTATTTCCAACATTTTGCAGAAACTCGAAAGTCAAGCAGCCTATGTTGCATTTATTCTATGCTTAGATCTACAATAAGCATCAAACACAATATTCAAATCAATAGATATAGCAGCTTTTTATTGTCTCGCAGAAGGTGTGAAAAGCTGAGTATGCTCCTCTGGGATAAAGCCTGTCTTCGTCTTGAGTAGCTTGAACCCCTCGCTTCACTTGGGACTCAACATAACTCCCTCCTCTTAAGTTCCCTCGTTACGCTCAGGGTTCAAAATGCCGCTCGTGACGTAAGACACTGATTTATCCCCCCTTAGCACATAATCTACTATTTCACGTCATAACGGCTAAACGAATTTAGATAAAACTTGGTACACGGGTAGACCATATCCAATACTTTTTGTCCCGGCAGTGTGATCACTTGGGACAATTTTCGTAGGTGAAGCCGTGGGGAGAAGCCAGTCTAAAATATACCAAGTTATTAACAGCATTTATGTATTGTATCAAGTACACAAACTCAGGTTACAAATAGAAGTTCCTCAAAGGGGACTAAGTAAATTTGACTGGCTTATATAAATTAATCGACATGATACGAATTCTTGGAAATATTAATACTGGTATGAGAAGCACAATTTGTCGAGGAATCTAAAACCTTGTTTGAAGTCAAATGTAGCTACTGTAAATGAAACAGTTATGAAATCAAGATTCATAATGGCGGCTACTGCGATTCAAAATAACCGCCATTTTGAATCGCAGTAGCCGCTATTTTGATTTAAAATCGTGTTGGTTTAATCTTACTGCTACGTTTTACAAATGACTTTTGGACTTTCAGACAAGATGTACGTAAGTTCACAATTTTCCTCACCATTTTTATTCAACCATAATAACTTTTTACATCAATTTTTAATCCACAATTTAATAAAAACTTTACTTATTACAGTCCTCCATAGACGTTTTATTTTATCAATCTCAATAAAAATCTTTATTCTTCTAAATCCACCATCAGATAACCAAACTTTGAAACAAACTTTGAAAATTTTTTCACAAACTTTTCAACTAAAACTTTATAATTAAAGTGGAACGAACTAATTAAGTAGATTTTATAATAGTCGTGACTTTAATAGGTTCCTTGGAAGTGCCTGAACTTGCACATAGTCGGAATTCTCTGCTTCAATAAATAATTCGAGGAATTCGTATGCAATGCTTTTAGTGCACTTGAGTGTACCCGAAGAGTTATGAAGCTGATTTTGACCTAGTTTGATATGGCGGTTGGGACTGAACCACTGAATAATGAAGGAGATGTATCTGTAAGTAGTTTTTGCAATCATTTCTTTTAGTGAATTGATTCAGTTGGAGATATTCCTTATTGCTCAAGGCTTGTTATTGATTTTTAGAGTTCCGTTCAGTTTTGCCTTTGGGGTCTACTCCGCAAGCACGAAGTCCGTAGTTTCGGTCTACGTTACGGGCGTTTTCTACTCCGTATCACATACAGATGCATGATTCGTTCGGGGCCCGAAAAACGAATGAATGACAACACAATTTGACAGCTGTACCTACTCCCGACGTGTTTTCAGCCGTCGGAACAATTTAATCATTATGGAGTAGGGTTCGTTCCGAAGTTCCGGAGTACTTTCCACATAACTTCGTTGACCGAGTTGGGGAGTAATTGCCCCTGCTACTGGTTTCAATTCACTTCTATACTATCATCACAAACAAGCGTCATTAAATAGCCTTATCTGGTGATTTCTAAACGCACCCAGGAGAACTGCCTACGCTGCCTCCTTTGTCACCATCATTACACCCGAAATACGTCCTAGTCTACTGATAGACTTAGGGCTCTTCTAAGTTTCGCAGTATTGATAAACGTACCTTCGCCCGCTAGGCGATTATGACATTATATACCACAGTTTTTTGGAGGTATGAGGAACAGGGTGTAAAATCCGTGACCTCTATTGAAATGGGAGGATTCTTCAACCAGGCGGGTGATGTGTCAGGTCCGGGCAAGAGCCCAATGGTTGTTTTAGTATATATTAGACGCGATAAAAGTCTGCTTGCACGATGCAGGATATTTCGTTGAAAGGTTCGTGCCGATGCAACGATCAATATCAAGCATATTTTTTTTCTTAAGAATAGTTTTCCCCCATACAACCCTACCACATCCAAAAATATTCTTACATCCCAGTGATATAAGTTACGGCACGAATGGAGAGTGCGCCTGAATTAGTGGACGACAAATATCACGCTAATTTGAGACCCGTCCCGAATGTGTTTATTGCTAATGTCCGGTCTAAGTCCAGGTCTCATTGATTGAATGGGTTTGACTCTTGGCCTAATTTGCCTGATTTACTAGCGGTAATTTTGGAACGAAGAAAGTGATCGAAATGTTTCTTTATGGGCGTGGGAAAAGGTAAATTACCTACCTACTTGCAAAGGTATAATAGTAGACAAAGTAGTGTATTATCAGCGATATCTATTATAGAATGCAAGAAAGTTTGAAAGATATGAGGGAATAATGAATATTAAGTTTCAAACATTAAAGATACTTGCGAAAAACATAACCCTTTCCTTGCAGACGGGTTAAAAGGAGATTGACCACGTGCCCTTTAATTTTTGACAGCGCATGCCAATCCAAAACATTTTGAACATTTTTATTTTTACAATCTCGATCGAATGTCGTTTTGTAGCTGGCAATTGATTCCAGACATTTATCCAGCAAATCGTTAACAACCTAAGAAATATTATAAACATGACAGGCCTGGGATCACGGCCTACTGAGACAGGCTTCAGTCACACATTTTTGTCACAATTTGGAGCCAAGACCGTGATTAAATGTGTACATCAAGCCTATCACAGAGGCTGTGCTCGCCCGGCAGATCATTACCATCAATATTCCAAAAGACATTTGATGCCGTAGGCATTGGCACAACCAACAATAATCAGTCCTGTGCTGGGCAAATACAGAAGGTACCCAAGGCGTTTACTTTGTCTTTGGTAGAAAAGTATTATACCTCGTCTCACTCCACTGCAAAACATTTGATTCTCCCAGAAAAACTATAACTGGCAAACTGATTTCTTAAAATTAAATTAATGTTTGTAACAGATTTTGAACACTTAAAAAAATGTACTACATAATAACAGATAACAATTTAAAACAAACTATTCATACTTTGGTCTCACCTTCAATAAAAGGAGCCTGAAAAAAATTGTATGAGGGATCCTAAAAAACTCACGATCAATCAACTAATTAACTGTTCTATGTTAATTAAGTAACTTTGGAACAAGGCTTCATCATTACTGCTGAAAAAATCGGAAAGTGATTTTATTTTAACAAGACAACTTTGGCGTCCCAAAAAGTTTATTTTTAAAACAGTGATTTTCCAAGACAGGGCTTATTAGTTATAATTGGTACACCTTTTGTTCTACGTTGTGACGAGTTCTATATTTTGTACACGTGCAGGGTTAAATCAGAAGACCCAAACTCGTGTAAGCTGAACGGTTTTGGTTTTCCATATAAAATAAAGTTTTTTTGTTGTAACATGTCCCTAGTCTTAGTTTTAAAAATATATTAAACTTACCGCCGCCCACGGCTCCGCGTGGTATTAGTACTTCTCCCAATATCTTTATAAATTATAGCCTATGTGTTATTCTGATGTATAAGCTATATTTCTGTAAAATTTCATCAAAATCCATGTAGTAGATTTGCGTGAAAGAGTAACAAACATCCATCCATCCATACATCCATCCTCACAAACTTTCACGTTTATAATAGTAGTAGGGCTAGATTTTTCCTCTTCTTGGCTTAACCCACAGGAAGCTAGCGCTAGCCTAGGTGCTTTCTAGAATTGTAAAAACTTTCGTAATAGGATCAGTAGTTTTTAAAATTACCTCCTACAAACAGTTTAGGTTAAGCACTTTGGTACGTTTTATGTTCTCAATTAACATAAAATCCAAAATTCGCTGTACCAAATTACTATTACGATGTGCATATTTTAAAACGATTTTACAGTATATTTTTTTCTCTTTTACTTTTGTCTATGTCGAATATATATATGGATTCGCTCCCGTTAACTGCTTTCTTTATCCTACCTATCTACCCTACACTACCTATCCTACCCTACCTACCCTACCCACATACGTACCCTACCCACATACTTACCCTACGTACAAACCTGTCCTACCTGCATACCTCTCTCTCTCTTACCTAGCCTTTTTCCCATCTATATTGGGGTCGGCTTCCAGTCTTACCGGATTCAGCTGAGGACTAAGTGTTTTACGTGGAGCGACTGCCTATCTGACCTCCACAACCCAGTAACTGGGTAACACGGTACCCTTTTGGCAAGACTGGTGTCAGATCTCAAGCTTCTGACTACCCGTAACGACTGTCAAAGATCTTCAAATGACAGCCGGGACCAACGCCTTAACGTGCTTTCCGAGGCACGGAGGAAACTCGGTATGTTGAAAATGGTCACCCATCCACAGACCGACCTCGTCAAGCGTTGCTTAACCTTGAAGATCGATCCGTGCGGCTGTTATTATTTAGCCCTACCTACATACCTATCCTACCTAAAAAGCTATCCTACCTACATACCTACCCTAGCTACATACCTACCCTACCTACCTGCTATTTTTTATTCTTAATTATTTATATCTAAGAACCTTCTCCTAACAATAACAAACAACAAAAAAGAATTAGCAAAATCGGTAAAACCGTTCTTAGGTTATAGCATATACCAGGAGAAATAGGAATTCATTATATATATAGACAAAAATACTGACTACTCCACCAGGCATTCTCTACTGGCTGTTGACTGGTAGAGAATGCCTTGCTGCATTAAGTCCGCCTATGTATCACCATTGTACATGAAGTTAAAATTAATAAATAAATAAATGTATTTTTACATTAAATCTTTTTTTTTATTCTACAAATCAAACTAAGACACTTCTCATTCCAAATTCAAACTGACATTTTTTACCATCTTTATTCAATAAAAAGCTGACGTCACAAAATATTCATCGGGAAGCCATCGATCAAACATGGCGGCGATCGGTTAGGAACAATTACGTAACATCGCAGGTACAGAGTCAATCTCACACGAACGGTAATGGTCGCCCGTTTTAACACTCGATATGTTCCGGCGATTCTTTCAATATCACCAGCTGGCTCTGTTAAGGGAGAGATGGTTCGGAGTTTAAATATTTTCTTTTCGTTTAATGTGAGGTGTTTTTTTTTAATGTAGACACAGATCTATCTATATATCTTGTCTAGATCTTAATTTACAACACATCTTACTTCCTACTAATAAATGCAAAAGCTTAAATAGATGGATGTATGTTACTCAATTAAGCCAGAACGGCCGAATGGATCTGGATGAAATTCGGCACAGAGATAGATTGTAGTCGGGAATAGCACATAGACTACATTTTTGTGGGTATTATGTTTAATTGGGTTAATAAAACGCTATCACGCGAGCAAAGCCGATGGCAGAAGCTAGTTAATAATTTTGTTACTTTAATCTGTGGTGCTTGGCAACTTAATTTACCCAGTTGTAAAGTTTTGTGTGTCTATTGGCAAAGCTCTGTTCTGTGTCTTGCTAGATAGGAGAGAAGTTGTTTTTTTATTTTCTTATATCACTTTTGTTCTTTTCTGATAAACTTTATTTATTTATATATAGTTTATTGTACACCAAGATAAAAACAATAATACAACGTTGTAGAATTCAAGGCAGTTGAATTTTTCTCCGTCACACACGACACGTCGAGATATAGTTGATTCTGGCTTTCTGGAGTTGCAGTGATTGGAAATATTGGTGCGGGTTTTTCCCACTTAAGAAACAGCAGCACACCGTATCTGAACGAAAAGCGAATTCTAAAAATGGCTGGGCGAAGAGAATTGCACTTGGCATGCCTTGTGTAAAAAGTTATATGGACGGGAGGACCAGGGTACCTCTTTGACAAGGTGACCTTTGATCAGCGGAACCGACCCACTCGCAGCCATTTGCTTAACAGGCTGGTTGTCTGCCAGCATAAAACAGCCTCTTATAGAGGTAGTTTCAAATACAGTGCGGCCAAAATATGGAATGATCTGCCACCACCGCTTAGACAGAGCATCTCTCAGCCAGTTTTCAAGGCGAGAGTTAAGACGAAACTGCTACTCAAACAAATTTCAAATGTATAATGTAATTGCTGGTTGCTACCTCTGTCTGCTTAAAACTATGTCTCGTTAGGCAGGGCCTCAAATGTTATCTATATTATGAGCATAATCGTATGACTATAAAAATTATCGTAATATTAACTGTAATTTGGTATATTAATTATTTGAATGGATGATTTAGTGGCTTATATATATTTCTATTTAATTTAAATTTTTTATTGGAATTTTTGACTGGCATTTTTTATTTTTTTATTATTATTTTTGATTGGAATGTTATATTATTTTTTATTGGACTTTCTTTTTATCACTTATATATTATTTTTGTGTGCAATTTTTTTGTTCAATTTTACACTAACACTAACAAGCTCACACCAAATGGGTATATGCGTTCATGCTCAAACAATTAAAACTTTACGAAAATACCAATCAAACTTATGCACACACAAAATAAAACTCGGAACCAATTCAAACATTGCAACATTGCCCTTAATTCTCAACTAGGAATTAATAATGAAACGGTCCAGCTTTTACAATATTCCCCATGATTCATTACCATACGTTGAAACTTTAATTGAAATCAGAAATTGCCCGAACAATGGACTTCGGCGTCTCCTATAAATAATTGTAACATCCATTCTTTCATTACAAATGTAATGGGAATGTTACACAAGCTATTTGATTTCCAACTGTTGAGGTTGGCTTCCAGTTTAACCGGATTCAGCTGAGAACCAGTCAGACCTTCACAACGCAGTAACTGGGTAACACGGTAGTCCTTAGCTAGACTGGTGTTAGGTTTTCTGACTTCTGACTACCGAAACGACTTTCAAAGATCTTCAAATGAGAACCGGGACCAACGGCTTAACATGCTTTCCGAGGCGCGGAGTAATCTTGGAATGTAAAGATGGTCACCTATCCACGAACCAACCCCGGCAAGCGTTGCTTAACCTAGAAGATCGGCCCGTGTGGCTGTTATTATATAGCCACGAGCTCCTCGCTTCGTGTAGATGATTATCGAAAAAAGTGACCTGATGATGTCCAGCAAGGGCCCTGGTGAGGCTTCGAAAGTTACCAGCTACCAATATTTATTGCAGCACACAACACACAACGTCCGACGACGAATGCCCGCAGAAGAAGAACATTCAGCCGAGATTTTTTTTTTTTTTTAAGTGACGTCTCACAGTACAATCAAAGTGATTGGCTACTGCTTAACCGGGCTACCCTGTGGAGACTAAACTATATGTAGAGCCTCCAGCCAGGACATTCATTCGAGTTCGAGCACGCCGAAAGTATACACTTGACGGAAAATCTTAACATCGAGATTCACAAAATAAAAGAAAGTTACAACGCCATCTATCGAGCTTATGCTCAATTAATTCGACCATAAACAAACAGTTGTTACGAACTAAGCTCTAAAAAAAGATTTAAATACTTGGCTCGTTGTTCTAGTGATCGCAAGCGCTGCTGCTAAGCATGAGGTTCTGGGTTGGGTTTTTTCCATCTGGAATTTCTCAGTAGCATTCTGGAGTCAGGACTTGCACCCGGTTGATGGCAATATGTTCAACCCCTAATACATGGGACTTATAATATTACTGCAGAAATGTGAATGTGCTATGGATGCACCCCTGCCGAATCCTTTGGTTAATACAGGCGTGAAGCTATGTCTTCTTTGTCGGTCCGCTCTTCGCAGAGCGGTCGTGGTCATCATGTTGCAGTGAGATTTCGGGCTGACATGATTCGCCTCACAATGTAACGCTAAAAACTTGATCTGTTCGGTCCATCGCATGGGCAAGCTGGCGCGCGCTCTCATTACTTCCACTCTACCTTGAATCACAAGACCCTCAATAGAGTTAATGCCACGTCGGGACACGTGACCAAAGAACTGGGGTATTCGAGCCCGGACTACAGCTGTTAGAAAGCATTCTCCAAATTCTCGGAGAATGGTTAGTCCAAAACACTCTAAGCATTATCCTCCAGCACCACATTGCCGGATGGTGTTATGAAATATTTTCCTCCTCTCAGTTTCTTTCTGCGTTCAGATCTCGTCTGCTTAGAGGAATATAGGGAACACCAGTGCCCGTATGAACCGGGTTTTCGTGGCTTTGGTGGTTATGCGATTCCTGGCACACCTGCCCCCGTACCCTGACGTGTCAAAACTATCATAGTTGATCTGTAAAAAAGGGACAGAAGTATACAAGTCATATGCATCTGTCCCTTACGCACACTCAAAATAACTTTGCTCTAAGAGCTTATGGTCACCCCACTGATTACAAGAATCACCTCGACTCAAAAATTTCAACGACTATGTTTGAATAGTGCTTCAAAAATCTTTCTAAGCGTATTCAATATCGGAACTAAAACCGCTATCTTGATTTTCAATATAAGACGTTCTAATGACAATTTCACAAATTTTAACCAACAAAGCTGTGCCGTGTCAATGGCATTCAAGCGCCAAAAGTTATTTCATCATCATCATCATTTCACCAGAAATACGTCCAGTGCTGGACATAGGCCTCCCCCAATACTCGCCACATTGTCCGGTCTCATGTGTCTCGCATCCGGCCGATTTCCACAAACTTCATTATGTCATCGATCCAGCTAATGGACAAAATTTCTTTGTGGCACCATAAAACAAAAATCGTTTTTCGAGTTTTCAAATAACAAATCTCGAGTAGGTACTATCATCAACAATTCTCGAGTAATATTAAATATAATCACTTTCTTTTTCCGATAGTGGAAAATTTCCTCTCAATGTAAACGCGTCCTTAAATGAGGAATATTCTTTTGATTGTAATACGATATTTTACGCTTTTAATTAAATTAATTTTGTATGCGGGATACTTTCGAAACGTGATATTTTTGAAGTGAGAAATAATTACTGTTTCGAGTAGGTATCATTGACACAGAAATTAGCTTGTAATTTTATTGTTTCAGTACAAGGCTCTTTGGTAGGGATAATATTGATCCTCGTATTTTTACAAGCTCTTACTTAACTCACATATATTATGCATGTGTCAAATCTTGTAACTGAATTTTTAAACAGTTATTACGAAACATTTGAACTGTTAAAAAAATAATTGTTTAAAATGTTTATTTAATTGGAAAATAAATATTCTGCGTGTGTCTCATTTTTAACGCTTATCAGTTTCAGATTTCCAAATAACCTAATAATTTTTCAGTATGTCAGAAGGCTTACAAAATTATGCGACTGCGAGCCTAGGTTGGCCGCTTTAGAAATGTTCTGATCAAATGACACAGTGGTAGAGTGGGCAAAGGAGGAAACTTGTCTGGTAGAGTGGGGGCACTCTACCAGACAAGATTCACCTCTTTTTCTGTCTAGAATGCATAACTAAATAAACCTTCATAACTTAAACGAAGCATTAAGCTATTCAAAGCTGTAAAAGTGAAATTAAACAGCAATTATTATTGCCTAAACGTCAGATATTGGTTGCGCATGGCAATCCAATATGATTATATTCTGAGATCCCACTGCTAAAACCTACAGGTAAAGACGACGTTTCACAATTGAGCCAGAAATTGATACGAACAAACTGTATGCCGATCGATTGCTTAGAACGAGCGGAATAACCCTACCCAAGTCACATACTCCAAATCTATGGGGAATCGGTGCTATAGGCTGACAAAGTATGCATATAGTCTGCGACAGGTAGGGTTATTCCACTCGTTTTATGCAATCGATCCGCATACAGTTAATTCATATCGATTTCTGGGTTTTCGGTCCATACATTTTGGACCACCTCCTTTGTTTTTGATTAAAGTTCATTTTCATGGATGATACTCGATGTACAGATTAATATAGGGTTGTCTGGCAATTTTCTTGCGTTGGGCTCTCGTATTAATACTTATAGAATTTTTTGATAATCGTTACCACAGGCAGAATGGTAGTTTATCTACAGTTTAAGATGTCTTCATACTGGTCAGATAAACTTTCAGTGAAATCGATAAGATAAAGAAAAAGATGAAGATTGCTGATTTTAATATAAAAATATTATCCCTAACAAATCACTTTCCATAACAAATAAGACGATATTGCGCCCTCATAGGTTCCGTAAAGCGGTACCTCAATAATATTTGCTCGTTTCTCAAGTTTATTACTCCAATATCGATGCGGTTTGCACAAACAAACGTACTGACTGCGTATTAGATATTAGATACATAATTTAATAAAGGTTGTAGGATGAAGTTTCAATGTATACATCGCAGTTGGGTGTGCTGAAGCATACATAATTTGTGAAGATTAAGTAAGTCTGTATCGTAGGTATTGTGGTTACAAGCGCTACTACTGCGCATGAAGTTCTAGTTTTGATTCCGGGTCGCGAAGAGAATCGGGTTTATGGCATTCTCAAACGGCATTCTCATCCGGCATTTCTCAGTAGCAAATAGAAGACTGGATTTGTGCTTTGTTGATGAGTAAAGGTTTCCTTATTCATGAAACTTCAATTGATCATATCTGAAAAAAAATAAGTTTACTGTAGGTAGTGTGAGCTCACGGAGCTCAAATAATAAGCCAAAATAACTTTTAACTTGCAATGCAAGTTAAAAGTTATTTTGGCTTATTACTCAACAACGTGGCCGGCGTTTACAGAACTGCAAGAAAAACTAAAAAAAACCATCTTCAATATTTTCCTAACGTTCTGATTTTAATCACCTTCCAAAACTAAATAGTTATGTCTGTTGCCAGTTTTATAATGGGTAATGAGGAATGGGGAACGTAAGCGAGTTATGATGTGATTGTGTTAAATTTTGTAGGATATTTCGTACCCGCTATATAATTTGTAGTAGCGTATTCGTTTTACTAAGCTAATCACCCCAACAATTTTATAGTTAGGTACAATTTAAAGTCATGTTAAAAGAAACGACTGTAATCCCGTGTGGACGGGTCTAAGGACAACACAGGAACCAGTGCTCTCGGGATCTGGGTAGCCGAAGGGCACTCCGAATTTAAAATGTTTTACCTACATTAAACACATAGGAAATGCAGAGAAATCTTAACCTGCCCATGTGCAGAGATTGTCTACTAATAAAAGTATAAAGATATGAGACAAACACTCAAAATAATAAATGTAGTTTGTTGTAAACATTCTGTTCTATAACAGAAAAAATATAACTATGTTAATCTTGACTGTATTTCTCAGACCTTTGATGTTTCTATAAATGTTTAAATAAAAAACAAACTCAACTAACACTAACTCTTAACTCTTTCTTCGAATTCATATTTTTTTTAAATTATCTTGGTAAACAATAAAGTGTATTTAAATACAATTTTATCTGTATTACGAGGTGCAAAGGTGGATCAACTTTGCACCTCGTAATAACAGGAAAAACCAAACTCGTAATAACAGGAAAAACCAAAAAAATATATAATTATTTTGAGTGCTGATTTTATGTTTTTTCGAGTATGAATGTATATGTTATTTAATCTTATCTTCTCCTTCTTTATCCAATGCTCTACCCAGTTTAGCTGGATTCTGGTCTCTTTGTACGTCTGCGCCAGTGAGCTCTGTTCTTGGTTGTCTGAGTGCTCAAGTTCTTCTTCATGACCTATTTCTACAAGTTTCACCACCAGGCTTTAGACAAGTGGCATTCGATGTCAGTGAAGGTGATAGTCAAAATGTCAAAATAAAAGAGATTAATCACGTGATTTTTCGTTACACTTGTCAATTCCATACAATTTTGCCTTTTTGATAATCGCTAGCGCCACTCTTTCGATGATAGAATGTTACTTGTCTAGGGCATCTCTGACGTGGCAGGCGGTCGTCCCATTTCTCGCGGTCAATCGGGGATATTCAGGGCCTTTTTGATAGGGCTGCAGTCCCTGTCATCAACATCTACTTACGTAGCCGTACCAACGCAGTCTGCTTTCTTTGACAATCTCGCCAATTGGTGCTATTGTGAACGACGACGACGTTTGTATAAAAAAACCCGACGGCTTCTTAAGCAGACTTTTTTTATTTATAACTTTTTAGTTACCATTCTTATTTAAACAAGTGTTGTATATTTTTGAAATCAACTCTTAAAACCCTTTATTTTAATACCCCACACGAAGGGTATGAAAGAAAAATGTTGGGCCCACACAATAGTGCGCCCAAAATCCACCATATTTCTATTTTTTTAATTTTAATGTAGCCAGTGACACTCGCAAGGTTAAGACGAATCGATTGACTTAAGAATCAACAAAATCGGCCAACACGTTTCACTCTAGAACAAAAATACATACATGAATAAACACATTACATTCCTTCGGCAGTCGGGTAGTAACAGCCACACGGGTTGATCTTCAAGGTTCTGCCCGTGGGTGGTTAACCATCTATGACAAACCAAGATCCCTTTGTGCTTCGGAGAGCACGTATAGCCGTAGGTCCAGGTTGTCATAATATGAAAAATCTGACTCCAGTCGTCGAAAAAAACTGAGTACACAGAGTCACTGGGTTGTGAGGGTCTGATAGGCAGAAGCTCCAAAAAAATGGAATTCAGGACTGAAAACAGACCGCAGTATAGTTGTTAGGAGGCGAGGCGCATTGATTTGATGGCTGGGTTTTCAATTCTTCTTCTTCGTCGTATCGATGATTCCAAAATTAATTAGATTTTGACCAGAATTCAGCCACGTCAACAGTGTTGTCACTTGCCTCAAAAAGGTCTTTTAGCACGATAAAAGGTGAGGCATTGTTTGGGACGTGGCTCCGCAATCGCATTGTGGGTCATGGAAGTCATCATCATCACCATTATATTAGTCAAAAGACGTCCACTGTTGGACATAGGCCTCCCCCAAGCGTCATCACATTGACTGGTCCCGTTCGTCCCGCATTTAGCGGATCCCCGCAATCAGGTCTGGTCTGGTCAGGTTTCACCAGGTCATCGGTCCACCTGGTGGGAGGCCTTCCACCAAAACGTCTTCTGGTTCGCGGTCGCCACTTCAGAACTTTTCTGCCCCATCAATTATATTTCAAATTCATATTTCAGGTCATTGGAATACCCCCATCTAACTAGGTTGTACCTGCAGCGTCCCATCTGGCTTCGTTGTCGGATTAGAGATTTTCAAGTGTGCCAAGGCAGTTGGTGGCAATTATAAATTTATATTTGTGTTGGCAGTAGGCTCATCACATATAACTAGTGGCATTTGGATATGTGTGAATTGCATGGTAACTATGATCTTTATGAGCAGTGGTGGCCCAGTGGTAACGGCGACTTACAAGTTGTAGGTCGTGGTTTCGAACCCAGGCTTACTTTGTGTAAATTATTTCATTACCATTGCTATCAAAACAGAGAAGGAAAACAAGCGTAAAGTCTGTTGTTCTAAACATTTGGCAGATTCATGTGAATATAAATGTGCAGAACAGCTGATAAAAAAAAAACAATAGTTAAAATAATACAAAACTGTTTACTTTTAAAATTAAACTGGTTTTCCCAATCCGCGTGGCTATCGCATAACCTTTGCACTTGACTGTAATTATAAACTGTTGTCGTCTTTTAACGGCATCCCAGACAACATATGCAATATTATAAAAATAATTTAAGTTAAAATTATAAGAGCTATCGGAAGAGGACGTATATTTTTTTTGTACAAGTTTGCGAGCATTATGATGCATAAAATGTTTAAAACTCAGTTTGTGTTGGTTTTCGTAACCCTGTATGTCGGTATAGCGCAATCCTGGGGTAAGTACGAGAAAAGTACTATCTAATCTTGACCACTATACCGAAGACATCCCGGACGTCAGCCTCTACGAGATGGCTCTGAAACAACTTAAAAAAAACAAGGCGCTGGGTGACGACGGAATTACGGCCGATCTCCTGATGACGGGTGGAAAACCGGTACCGGGGTACCGAAGAATTATAGGCCCATCTCACTTCTTAGCCATGTCTACAAGTTATTTTCGAGAGTCATTACGAATCGTCTCGCACGCAGGTTTGACGACTTCTAGCCTCCTGAACAAGCCGGTTTCCGAAATGGCTTCAGCACCGTAGACCACATACATGTTCTGCGGTAGGTTATATAGAAGACCGAAGAGTTAAACCCTACCACTTTGCTTAGCGTTTGTGGACTACGAGAAAGCCTTCGATTCGATCAAAACTTAGGCTGTACTGCAGTTTCTCCAATGGTGCCAAATCGACTACCGGTACATCGAGGTGCTGAAGTGTTTGTACAAAAACGCCACCATCAGTCCGACTTCAGGATCAGACCTCGGAACCTATCCTTATGCAGTGAGGTGTGAGACAGGGAGAGATCATATCTCCGAAACTGTTCTCTGCTGCACTGGAGGATGTCTTCGAGGTTCTGGACTGGAGAGGGCTATGCATCAAATTCAATGGCGAGTACATCACACACTTTCGGTTTGCCTACGATGTAGTGGTCATGGCTGAGACCATGGAGGACCTCAGTACAATGCTCGATGACCTCAGTAGAGCTTAGAAAAGAGTGGGTCTAAAAATGAACATGAAAAACAGCAAAGAGATGTTGAATGTCCATGTTGCACCCATTCCTATCAAAGTCTACACTCGCAGTTGTGGACGATTATGTCTACCTGGGTCCAGTTAGGTAGGTCCAACTTCGAGAAAGAGGTCAACTGTCGAATCCGACTCGGCTGGGCAGCCCCATAAAATCATTAACTTAATTAAATACACTTCTTGATACTATTAGCTTTAAACTTATAAAAAGTTTTCAGCCGTATTAGCCATCTCTAGAACAGCTAATATGTCTATCCCCTTCATGCATTGTCTTCTAAAAGTATAATCTACATTGGACATATCTTCGTTTGTTATTCGATCACACCGCAACGGCTTTATGCATTTAGATGAGACTTTGTACATGGATAGACCAACTTCTGGATTCGATATTTTTATCCTTGTAGCATGTAATATTAGATTAATATCCGACTTGCAGTGGCTCTCTGGCAGTCATGTATTTTTCGAACCAATCTATTTAAATTTGTTAATGACAACAGGTATTCTTTTGACGTGATAACGTCTTTAAAATCGTTTTAGTCGGGTGACATGTTCAGAAACTTGTGTCACACCAAAACCTCACGAGCGCGATCGCAGGTATAACGAGAGAGAGACGGACCGATCTTCCGTCTCATCTCGAGCGCTGCCAGTCATTCCGTGAAACTTGTCACGCGGAATCCTCACGAGCGGAGGCTGGCATAGCGTTCGAGTGAGTGGACCGATCTTCCGTCTCTCTCACTCTAGCGGCATACAAACGAATGGAGATTTTCTCGTGCGGTTAAGTTTTCGTTGAATGTTTAACAGTGAAACAAAATGTGAAGTGCAAGTGAAGTGTTACAACAATTGCAACAAAAAAAGGAGATTAAAATAGCCTACTTACTAACAATTAACATTCTTGAATAAACTTGTAAAAGTAATGAAAGATGGAAAAAAGACACGTGTAAACAAACGAAATTTAGAGGTTATGTTATGATAAAAATGAATTGTGGTAGTGTTAAATAAAAACATAGTTGGACTCATACCCTAAATAATTATAATAATACGGAAAAAATAGATAAAGGAGCGCGTCGCGTCGTGTGAATGATTAGAATATCGAATTAAAGTGTGTTGCGTCACCAATAAGACGTTATCACGTAAACATCTCGATCGTAAACCTACTTTACAAACAACCAATTTTTTTATTACAGATATGTTTACTGGCTTAACACAAACTTGACGAAACCTCTAATAGAAAGAGTTCGATTAAATGGCACCGGTAGAGAAGTTTTTGAGACTCTTACTTCAATACCTCTCAACACAACTTATATATTCGAGCCAAACAGCTTAGCTATAGCCCAAAAGAATCGCGAAATAGGTTGGATGGACGTTGGGAGGACTCCAGAAAACTTGATTGAATACCAAATATTTCAAAGAGCATTGGATAAAAAGGACAAAGAAATTATATATCACTATGGACCTTTACCATCTAGTCCAAAATTTACCCATCCATCAAATGCATTGATTATTGGCAAAAAACTTTTTATCATAGTGCCCATTGTGGCAAAAAAGGCTGGCTTTTATAAAGAAACTACCAATGGTTTGGCGTTTAAGACAGTGCCTGGTACAAAAATGCCTGTCAGTATAGCTGCAAACTATAAAATTAAAGTTCAAATTCAGGGAATCCAGGATTGTGAGGTACTGGAACGTGATAAAGTTGCTACAGAATATGATGGGTCGTTTTGTGTTCACGGAATGAAGGATACGGAACAATCTGTTTGCAAATGCACACCTGGGTACACCGGCGAGCGATGCGAGGTTTCTATGTGTGAGAACTATTGTCTTCAAGGCAACTGTACTTTCAATGATAAAGGACTTCCTGAATGCAGGTAAAAGATATTTAACCTTTTTTATAGGCTTTCTTGCTTATTGAAATTACCTGACCTGTTTCGCATTTTCTTTATTTCAGATGTAATGCAGGTTTTATCGGTGAGAGATGCGCGGCTTCTGTATGTGAAAACTATTGTTTTCAAGGCACCTGTAGTTTTAATGATAAGGGACTTCCTGAATGCAGGTAAAACATATTCTACCTTCTTTTATAAGTTCTTGTATAAAAAATACTTACACATGTGGCTTGCGTTCCACTTGTGGCACGCGACAAAATAATTCGGGCATGCCGATAAGTTTCGTTAATGTATCTTTGCACTTAAGCCTAATTTTAGATTAATCATCTAATTTGAAACAGCTGAAATCACAGTTATTGTTATTTTAATTTAAAATGACGAATGACGGGTTGCAAAAACAGAGTTTTAAGTAGCATCAAGTTTTATTTTTTTAACGTTATTTGACTGCAACATGCCAAGAAAAGTTACCGACACAACCCGAAGAATTGAGAAAATCAATTGGCATGTCTGTCTAAATGTTCTGGTATGGTGACCGCAAACCGAAAGAAGCTGCATTGGACGGCCTCCTATTAGGTGGACCAATGACCTGGTTAAGTTTGCGGGAATCCGCTGGATGCGAGACGCGCGGGATCGGTCAATGTGATGACGGTTGGGGGCCTATTTTCAGAAGTGGACATCTTTCGGCTGAAATGATGACTATGCCATGACCACCTTCAAACCTCATTTTAGAAAAACTGGCAAGGTGATCAATAAAGGTTTGCTATCTCTGACCAATCGCGTTGCGGGATCCAAGACAGTTAAATTCATTCTCTGGGACTTAGTCGAGATTCATAGATTGTCTCACTTTTCTGGTGGTCGCTACTGTTGTTTCTGGCTTTCAGGAGTTGCAGTGGTCTGGGAATATTGCGATCGATCATCCCAATAAAAAATATCTCTGACCAAATGCCCCGATGTTTAAAATTTTCTTCATTTCAGGTGTAACGCTGGTTACCTCGGAGAGAGATGTGAATTTAGCGCATGTTATGGATATTGTCTTAACAACGGTGACTGTTCCCTCAACGAAGAAGATGAGCCTTCCTGTCAATGTGCTGACCGTTACAAGGGTACCAGATGTGAAACTGATACAAATGACACCTTATGCAATATCCCTACTTAAGACCTAATTCTAGTAAAATTCACTTGCAGGCCATATTTTTTTAAGTTTTTTTTTGTATTACAAGCTTTTTCCAAGCTTTAATTTAACTTGCTTTGTTGATTTGATAGGCCAAATCTTACAATTGAATTTTAAAACAGTTATCCCTAACTAATTGAGCTGAAATTGTGCATACACATTTGGTTTGGATGATAATGCACTTATAGGTTTGGGTTTAAAGATATTTTGTCTCAAAAACGACACAAAGTCACATGAGAACAATGCTTAAAGTAAATTATATAAAGTTCGTCCCAGACGTCACGGCAGCATTTATGATGTACCCATCCAATGCAATGTATTAGTTTTTGGTATTAGAATGGAATAAATCATATTCAAGACTAAAAATCATCATCATGTCATCGTTTGGAGTTACCCATATTTGAAAAATAAAGTTATCTTTATCTTTTATCTTTAAAAAAGAAAGGATAATTTAGGAAGTTGCGCGGTATCTTCATGTCCAACTTACCACAGTGATTCAAGACGAAAGTTTATGACCAGTGTGTGTTGCCAGTGATTACTTACGGGACAGAGACGTGGTCGCTCACAATGAGCCTAATCAGAATGCTTAAAGTCATCCAAAGGGTAATTATTGGAGAAAGCTATGCTCGGAGTTTTCTTGCGTGATCAAATCATAAATGAAGACGGATGTCAAGAGAACCAAGGTTACCGACATAGCCCGAAGAATTGCCAAACTTAAGTGGCAGTGGGCAGGGCACATTGTTCGCAGAACGGGTGGCCTTTGGGGCCGAAAAGTTCTGGAGTGGCGACTGCGTACCGGAAGACGAAGGCCTCTCTCTAGGTGAAGCGACGACCTGGTTAAGGCTGCGGGAGTTCGTTGGATGCGAAATGCACAGGAACGGTCAGTGTGTCGATACTTGGAGGAGGCCTATGTACAACAGTGGACATCTTTTGGCTAAAATGGTGAAGAAATGTTAACAAATGGTCTGAATCTCAAAAAGACTTCACTAAGCATAGTTACTTCATTTAAATTTTAAAATATTTCTTAATATTAAATTAACTGCCTGCACTGCTGTACCAATATTACGTAATTAAGATTAACATAATCACACTTTTATGAATTTATTTCAATACCTAACAGTTACTGAGTGGATAGGCTTTCTAATATGATTTATCGCGAATTTGGGACACTAACATTACAGTTGGATGGATTTCATGCAGGATTTGTCGCGGTGGTGAACAAGTAACAGTAAATAAATAATTAATTGGTAATAAACAAGCTTTTTCATATTCCTCTCAGCAAAGTCTTTCATTTGATATGCATAACATGGGAGTGCATAAAAATAATTAGTCCGCCATCTTTGGGTGTGCGCCATATTGGATTAAGAATAACGTTACTTAGGTTTCTAATGTTATTAAAATTGTATTCCACATTTGGCTCTTACGGATTAGTAGGTATTAGTGTTGGAACCTTTATTTTTTTTAGGACGTTAAAAAAATTGATTAAAATCAGTAGAGTTTAATAACGCGATAAAAATGTAAGTTCTTTTTTGCTTTTTTAGTAGATGTTGAACATTATTAGCATTTATACTCAAAATGCCAGAATCCTGAAGAAGTATTTGCGGGCTTAGAATCATAAGTGGTACAGATTAACAGAGTGCTGGGACAAAAAAAAAACGACGAATGACATGAAAAATGACGTATTCGAAATAGATGTGGAATACGTCATTTTTAATTTATTTCCAAACGTGACGATTTCGTTGATAGAGTACCACTTAATAGAACCTCTGGACGCGCACCGATCATAAGGCTGGTACAGGGCGTCACAGGAAAAGAGTATCTATAAATATTATGGGGGAGAAGACCTAATAATATTTTAACTAAAAAGTTTGTTATGAACACGCCTGTACGGCTGATAAGATTTTAATTAGACCATGACATAAATTAGGATGTTGGATTTTGATCCTGAAATTAGGTACGTTCCTCAGTGATAATACATTTCTCGTAGGCAAAGCACCAGGCAGAAGTTACCTATACAAATGAATAAAATTGAAGTTTCCGTTTCAAATGTCTCAATAACAGCTTTTTACTAATAATGCATAATTATGAATTGAATACACAGTATCTAGAAAAAGCTTTGGTTGTCTGCTTTTTTTTGTCCGGCTAACATCCGCAACAGCTGCACCAATTTTGACGCGTCTTTCACTGGCACATAGCTGATTTTTTAAGTAACTAACTATTTAGTAGTATTTTTTTTTTAATTATCAGATTACCGCCCGTTTTCAGAGTTCGACGCGGACGGAATCGCAGGCAACATTGCAGATAGTTGATAATAAATATAAACGATCTCAGGAAGGTTACAGACATATTGCAATCCGACGAATATCCTACATTATTCTTGAAAATATCTCTGTCATAATAACTCTTTCTTATATATATATCATCCAACTAAAGATGCAAGAATGTCCATACAAATCATCGGCAACGGATTTCTAACAAACACAATCATAATAACACTACGTGTTACCCCGGGTTCGCCTGCAAACGAGGCCGTAGATACAGAAACCCATTGAAAGCAATCCGGCAGAGTATGAAACACACATTTGCATATGACTCGGTATACAGGATTTTGATATACAAGCTGTGGATCGGTTTGGTATGATATGGCTTACTAAGGCCGTTCATGAATAATTTTCGAAGGGATCATTAGAAAAATATGCACGGTTTTATTGAAACCGTTAATTTTATCTATATAGATAAAAATCGGCCAAGTGTGTGCCGGACTTCGCAGATTTAGGGTTCCACACTAAAGAAAAATCTGATGAAATTAAATTTATAATTGCGACTTGAGAATACCGCCATCTATGGTCGGGTAGCTGAATTTGCTTGGCAATCGAATTTAATTTGCTAGATTATAAAACGTTAAAAATATTTCTGCACTAACACAAAATAGACTAACCGCGTAATTCTCGTACGGACGGGTACTGCCAACGACTCCGCCCACTCCAATGCGTTATTCGAGCTTAAACATTATTAATTTAGAGATCGTTATTTTTAAGGATGTTATGATTTCATTTTTGTATATTTTTACATGGCTCATAAGCATATATTTACAATATGTTTTCATAATCAATTAAGTAATTTTTCAATGGCATTTGTACAATTTTTTTACTGTTCCAAGTACATTTTATAAGTTGGTCGACTATAACTCGTAAATTTGTAAAGCCTACTTAGCTGTGATAGTTTTTCTTTTAATTTAGTTATATATACTACTGCCGTGATATTTTTCAGGTATCCAAAAGCAACCATTTCGCTGTCAGGGGTGGGGGGGGGACACTTGACACTAACAAAAATTTGCAATTTAAAGTTTGATTTTACGCAAACGGATCTCAGAATCTAAAAATGGTCAGACCCGTAATATTTTTGAATGGCCTATCCAACGATACCCCACACAATGGGATACACGAAAAAAAAACCCGCATTAAGTCTATATCTGAACGAAACGAAACAAACCTTTATTAACAAAACAACGATTACATATTTACAAGAACAGAAACAGTTCAAAAATCAACAAACTGTTACACAGCATCTATCAAACAAGTTGATATCAAGTAACAACTTGAAGACTAGTCCGAACAACTTATAAGTCGGATCACAATGTGTATTGGATTTATCCGAAGATATCCGAGAGTATCCGAGTCTCAGATCATATCCGCGGGTGACACGGTCATTTCTAACTTTTGTTTTGCGAAGTTTTCGCGCGGCGAAAGTGGGTTAATCACTTTTTGGGCGATGCATATGTAGGCATATATAAGTGAATGTTATCCCGAAAAATAAGGAAGAGAATGTTATAACAATTTAATTAGATATTTCTAGCTGTGGAACTTCTTAGTTCATTGATTTTTCGTCTAGCGTACTTTGACAGTTTTAAGGTAGTCAGAAGTTAGACAATTTGAAAATAGTCTTGCAAATGGGTACCGTGTTATCTAGTTACTAGGTAAAAGTCAGACAGACGGTCATCGTCATATCAGCCGAAAGACGTCCACAGCTGGACAAAGGCCTCCCCCAAGCGTCGCTACATTGACCGGTCCTGTGCGTCTCGCATCCAGCGGATCCCCGCAAACTTCACCAGGTCATCGGTTCACCGGACAGACGGTCAATCCATATAAAGTACTGGTGTTCAGCTGGATCCAGTTAAATTTGAAACCAAAACCTACATACTTAATTATGTAGTTGGTATGATGAGCAGTAGTGGCCCAGTGGTAACGGCCGAGACTTATAAGTGGGTTTGAACCTAGGCAGGAGCTTTACTTAGTGTAAATTATTTCATTACCACAGCTCTCAAAACGGTGAAGCAAAACAACGTGTGAAAACCGGCATGTCTTAGAACCAAAAATTCGAATACATGTGACATTCAGCAACCCGCAATGGGCCCGCGTGGTGGATTACGGCCCATTACCACAAACAGAGAGGAGGCCTGTGTCCCAGCAGTGGGAATATAAAAAATCTGATGATGAAGCTACGGAGATGTGGTGTGGCCTCACAGTCGTGATGTAGCTCATAGGATTACCTATCTGATTAAGCTGTACCTATCTGTCAGTTCTATCATTTGAATATTTTGGACTACAGATAGCATAAAGCTCAACCCTGTAGGTATATACTTATAAGAATATCTAAACACCATTTTCATCTCAAGAAGAGGAGGCGTTACGACCTAGGAACCTACTACAAAGGCTGGTTCGAGGTGGGTCATGAAAAGAATACCTGTAAGGATTTGGGTGCTGTGGGACAGGCTTTATAAAAATGTTGTGCCTACCAAAAACCCTACACAGCCTGGCATCGATTCACACACAACCCCTAACCACGCTAATCGTTAAGGTTAACAAACTTATTCAATCCTGTTTGCAGGGGTAACAAAACACATGCCTCTCTTTTGTTGTTGTATTAAACCGCGAGTCACCATCAATACGCGGCGAATTTTCCTCCACAATAGAACATTATTACTTTGCAATAACAGATAATAGTTATGTGGCGTTAGGCTGTGTTTATATTAGCGTTTCATACGACAATAGCGCTTGGCTGTCGACTTCGTCTGCAAGGATTTTGGTAACCGTATCAAAAAAGTGCCATAACAACTTTTGGAGTTATAAGAGTCAATAGGTCAGTTCAATGTGGCAACGCTAGGGGGAGTCCTACGTCCAGTAGTAGACGTCTTTTGGGTTTGATTGAAATTATGATGATGAGGTTACTTCTATGCAAGCGTGCCTCATCATCGAACACATCATTGCTTACCAGGTAAGTCAAAGCCTTGGGACACGGATATTTGTAAAAGAGTTACCGCGGCCGTTGAGCCACGGCCGCGAAACTGTAGTATTTTAGTCAGTAAAAGTCTGATATTATAAAGCTGAAGAGTTTGTTTGTTTCTTTGAACGTGCTTATCTCAAGAACTACTGGTTGGAATTGATAAATTCTTTTTTTTTGTTGGATAGTCCATTTATTGAGGTAAGTTATAACGCTATATAACATTACGCTACGACCAATAGGAGCGGGGCATAAATGAAAAATGTTGCAAAAACGGGAAAAAATGGAGCCGTCACGGGACGCCTGGTAGATGTGAAACATCGACGTTATTTCGTAAAAGTAGTATGCAGAAAAGAACAGATTGTGGTAGGAACTAAAAATGTCAATAAAATAAAATAAAAAATATAACGATTTTTTTTTTCTAGATAACGATGATTTTTTATTAAATAAACATTCATTTTCATTAAATACAAAAATTTACATATTTATTTTAAATCGAAACTACTCAATTAGTTTAATCAGTGACTTCGGTAATAGTTACATTCGATGTTGCCTCTGAGAACGGTATTACTGTGACAATTGGTCGATGGTAACTGAAGTACGATACGAAAGTATTGGACATAACATTATTAAGATATCTAATAAATACAGCATCTATTGTTGTTCCGTATCTGGTGGTAGGTTCTCTTGGATTGTTATTAATTTCCAATTGAAATTCTTCTTGAAGAAACGTAATTAATGGCGTTGATTCATCTTTTGCAAAATTTACATTGAAATCCCCAGCTAAAATCAATGGTAGTTGGTTTTTATTGGTTTTGAAAATTATTGAACCTCGGTGACTGTACGGAAATAATCTCTCGTGTAAAAATAAAATGATATCATTTATTTTTTTATTAGAATAATAAATTGGCAGCAGCCGGGGCAAAATATAAGTTCAACAGCTCACACTAACCTGATTGTGGGCTTCCCATGAGAAGAAAATATCGATTAATGGACTGTTTTCTTCAAGGGAGTGGTGTCGCACTGAGTAACGCCTCCCCATAACAGAGCATCCACAACCAATACACACCATTGGATAGCCCAGAACTCTGCTAGGTGTACCTTCTTCCGAGCATTGGTTTATCAATACATAACATGCATTACAAATCAATCCATCAGAAGGAAGCTGAAAAAAAATGAAATATTGTACTTAGTATGTAAGTAATACGAGATTTTTAAGTTATGCTAACACTCTTTAAGATTATGGCACATAACTGTTTAAAATGGCAGGTGAAGTTTGTAAAATATGAAAATAATGACTTACTACGTCGTACATACCTCTTGTATAGATAACCATTCAGTCAATGTATTTTGTAACTGCGGTGTTAAAGATGTTACAATATGCCTTCGCATTCGAGTAGTGGCCACACTACAATTCAGGCACCTTGACATCATGAAATCGTGAGCGTCCGAATCCAACCAAACAAGTCCAATATACACAGCACTAATATTCACGAAGAAGCGAAAACGAAAGTCCGACAAACGATAGCGTAGGGTCAAGCTAAAATATAAAACAGAATAACAAAATAGAACAGTAATACGTGACAATAAACAGTGATACGATCAACGCAAAACTGCACCACAGATTAGACAGCACCAGTGCAGTGCGCGCGCTTAGAAACGTCAAAATGACTAGGACGTTCGGATACACACTGGAACATATTGTCGATGTCGATCACAGATGTCGATGCATTAATCATTATGGTGACGCGCGGCAGCATGAAAAATGGTGTCTGCGATATTCATAAAATCTTAACTTTTATTTTAGAGGTATTTATCGTAGCAAAACAATTCATGCTGTTGTAGTTGTATTATATTTTAATCTGACCTTCAGGCGTACTTCAGAATCAGTGTTTGTCTTACTCGTGTATCCAAACGCAAATGCATTGCATACAATCCGCTCAAAAACAATTAACATACATATTTTTTGGAATTTTTTGTCGCCTGTTCTAGAGAAATGTAATTGTTGCGTTTAATTTTAATTTATTTTACAAATAATTTTCAAATATAAAGAATTACTGTACATTTACGTATTCTAAATTGATTCCAGGGCAGAATCTGGCCATGTCCTTTATTCTCTAAGCAATTGTTTTAATGCATTAATTTCAATAAGAATGAAATTAAAATTAATAATTAATTTAAAAACATGATATGCAATGAAATTTATGTGAATTTTAATCTACCTAGAGAGTAGATTTTACATTTACTGGCGCTCAATACACACCAAATATACGCGTGCTAAATGCACAGATAAATGCATACTTTAATTATAAAAATATAATTAACTTACTGATGACTTGATAATGTGTCATAGTGTGATTTTGCTTTCTTTGCAGGAGGCTGATCACTTCCACTCTCTAAATTATCACGGTCAGACATTTTATTATCAGAACAGAAAAATGATTTATTTACCAGAAAAACACAGGTTATGAGTACTGTAATAAACAGAGTATACATTATAGGTATCCGAGCTCAGTGGAGCGAAAGAGATGGCTTAACGCCGGATCGAGTGAGAGAGAAACGCACAGTCGATTGCGCGTGGCGACGCGTCGCCACGCCAGAAATCGGTCTCACGTGCGCCTATAGATGTTTCACATCAAAAACATTCCTTTTTGAGCGCTTCCGTTGCGTGCGCTGCGTAAATGGTTTAAGTTACGCAACAATCATGTATGTAGGGTAGGTAGGGTAGATGCGTAGGAAGGTAACCAGTTGACGAGAGCGAAGCCGCGTGAGACAGCTAGTCAATAACAATAATAAATATTTTAGGTAGATTTAGAATTGTCCTAGGTAAAGTTTTTTGATGTGAAACATCTATAGGCGCACGTGAGACCGATTTCTGGCGTGGCGACGCGTCGCCACGCGCAATCGACTGTGCGTTTCTCTCTCACTCGATCCGGCGTTAAGCCATCTCTTTCGCTCCACTGAGCTCGGATACCTATAATGTATACTCTGTTTATTACAGTACTCATAACCTGTGTTTTTCTGGTAAATAAATCATTTTTCTGTTCTGATAATAAAATGTCTGACCGTGATAATTTAGAGAGTGGAAGTGATCAGCCTCCTGCAAAGAAAGCAAAATCACACTATGACACATTATCAAGTCATCAGTAAGTTAATTATATTTTTATAATTAAAGTATGCATTTATCTGTGCATTTAGCACGCGTATATTTGGTGTGTATTGAGCGCCAGTAAATGTAAAATCTACTCTCTAGGTAGATTAAAATTCACATAAATTTCATTGCATATCATGTTTTTAAATTAATTATTAATTTTAATTTCATTCTTATTGAAATTAATGCATTAAAACAATTGCTTAGAGAATAAATTTATTAAGACTGACAGAACTTTATTTTAAAATCAGCTGATGGCGTGCAGCGCACGAATCTTTTTCTTATTTGTTATTAATTTAAACTTTAAAAAATTAATTAATTTTTCTAATCATAATGGAGTTTATAGTGAAACATTCATTATTTATATTTATAATTTACGATCTTTAGTAGTATATTGAAATAACTAGCTAAGATTCTTGAGTTCACTAATATATTGAAGCCATTTAAAATTTTTTTCTGCATATTTTAATAACTTAATATTTAACTTAATATTTTAAAAACTTAATATTATTTTTATAAATGTTTTAGAACCCAACAATCATCACAGGGGTCACAAGATATTATTATTGAAACTGGACATCACCAAGGTTAATATTTTATTGACATTTTTAGTTCCTACCACAATCTGTTCTTTTCTGCATACTACTTTTACGAAATAACGTCGATGTTTCACATCTACCAGGCGTCCCGTGACGGCTCCATTTTTTTTTTTTATCTAATTTAAGCTTTTTCTTAACTCATCTTTATAAACATTAACTAAGCAATCACAACATAAAAGTAATGGTCTTGATGTGGTTTGAGTCGTGGTGGACTTTTACCGAAAAGATGGGCCCAAACTGGTGGAAGAGATGTATAGAGAAAAAGGACAGAAAAGCCCATCAATGGGACATAACAGGCTAAATATCTAACTAGAAGTAATCACAATAATTACGGAATGCATAGAGGCGAAAGCTTCTGGAGCGGCAACCGCGTACTGAAAGATGCAGTGTTAGACCATGCCATGTGACATCTTTATGCGAGGGCTTCCCACAACCAATGATTTGGTGAAGGTCGTGGCAATCCGCTGGATGCAAAACACACAACTCCGGTTGATGTGGCGTCACTTGAAGGAGACATATGGCCAGCTGTGTGTCGAGGTTTTCCAACTGAAATGATAATGAATCACAATAATTTACTACGAAAATAATATAATCATTAAAACTGTTGTGAACCGGTAAGGTAACACTCGAAAATCAGAAATCTGACCCCAAATTGAACTGAAATCCAGTAATTATCACATTACAATAGATTGTCTAAATAAATCATTGTAATTCAATACAAATGCTATTTGAAATAAATTCGTTTTCAGCTACCGCTGCCGCGGGAGCAGATAACGTAAAGTACAGTATAGTATTATTCCGCTTAAATATTCAATTAATAATTTCACAAATAATTCGACAAAAGGTGATGTCGTTTTTGTGTTTAATTGAATGCCGTTTTAATTATGTGTTGGTTTTTTTTATACGCTATAGGCTCGCGCTTGACCACTATCTCTTATTGGCATGGTTACATCTCGGAAAGTTGGAGCCTGGTGAAATTGGCTCTTTTTAGCGGAAAAAAGACAAGCCTGCGTTTTAGTAACATTAAACCTGACTAGATTGACATTGCCCCATTCGGAGACTGCCTGCAAAGACAGGTTCAAACGCTCCACCATGGCCTCACGGAGAGACTGGATATGCGGCCCGATAGCCCGTGCGTTGGATAAGTATCTCTCAGCAACAGTGCTCTCGTCTGCATACTCAAAGGTTTCGGGTTTTAGCAGATCGTTAATGTGTAGCAAGAATAATGTTGATGAGAGAACCGACCACTGAGGGACACCGGCATTGATATCCAATTGTTCCAACGAGCAGCCATCGATAACTAGTCGAATGGACCGATCCCTCAGGAAGTCTGCTATCCAATCTAATATTACTGGATTATGGAGTTCAGATAGGCAGTTGCTCCATAAATGCTGGTACCTAAAGTCTCCGCCACGAGAAGCTATAAATTTTGTAAATAAAGAACTTCTACTAAGTTACATAGCGACAATTCAATCAACAACAAATAATCCCAAATTCAATCAACTCAAAGTAACGCGTAATACGAAACTAACGAGCAATTTCACTTGGTCGGGTAAAGCGCTGTCGTCTAATGTTTTGCGGTACTGGAACGCGTCTGTGTATGTGGTTGTGTTGTGTTGGAACGCGAATGTGTGTTTTAAAAATTTATAGCTTCCCGTGACGGGGACTTTACTTACATAGCTGCTGTCAGATAGACTGCAAGTCGACCCAAAAGGATAAATAGATTGATATAAGCAAATCTAAAACAATCCAAATTCCTTGAACACTTACTTCGTTTCATACTACGTGAGTTTCCAAAAGTAGTCTGTGACTCTCATGGCGTTGTACCAGTAAAAGAATTTTGGCATTCGAATAAAAAAATGCACAGATTACCCCTTATACACAGACGAAATATATCAACCCTTCTTTAATATAAGTTCACATTTCTAGCAGATAAAGATCATTTCAGCCGAAAGACGTCCACTGCTGGACATAGGCCTCCCCTAGGCGTCGCCACATTGACCGCATTCAGCGGATCCCGCAACTCCAACCAGGTCTACCTAGTGGGAGGCCTTCTAGCACATCGTCTTCCGGTTCGCGATCGCCTCTCCGAAACTATCGACCATCGGTTCTGCGAGCAATGTGCTCACTGCCACTTAAGTATCGCAAATTTTCGGGCTATGTCAGTAAGTTTGGTCCAACCCCGGATATCCTCATTTCTGAAGCGGTCACGCAAGGAAACTCTGAGCATGGCCCTTTCTATTGCCCTTTGAGTGACAGTAATAAAAAAAGTATTTTACGTTATAACAAACGTTTAGATAAACACTTGAAAACCCACAAAATATTCATCCAATGACTTATATTTTATAGCATTTTAGGCCTCTAAGTGTTATAGCAGCACATTTTTTCCTACTACTCAATACAAAAAATATATTATCTCTTTCCCCCTTACCAATATAAAGGCAGCCTTACAATGAACATAACTCTATACACGCGTGAAAAATTACTCCCAAGTCTATTGTCCATAGGCTACCATTTTTTATTTTTACGACCGACTTTTAAAGGCGTTGAATGACACAGCCGAATGTTGCCAGGTAGATAAAATGTATTCGGGTTTTTTTTTAAATCAAAAATAGAATGAGTGGGAGTCGGTTTTCGATTGACTTTTGACGTTTGAGGGGAATGTAAAACTGTAGGGTTTTTTGTGGGTTAGAGTTAGAGTAGGCAATATTTTTGTAATAAGGCTCAGTTAGGTATGCAGTAATCTTATGTATAGTCAAACATTTATTTCACACTTTTAAGTTAATGTGAAAAATAATGGAACTACATATTTTTAGTTTCCGATAGTGATGTTTGCACCTCGCCCAACGAGACACGGCGGAAAAAACTGATAATATGGTTTGTACGAATTCCTACGGTTTCTGTATTGACAATATTTATTTAAGAACGTATCAAAACCCACTTAATGCTCAAGTTTGCCAGATTTTCAGGCTCAAGAAGAGTTTGAAAATACTCAACATTCAATTCATTATTCAGAAATCTGGGCTAAGTCATTTCTCATCAGTCATCACTGAAAGACGTAGGAATCTCAAGACAGCTTTAATTTACTTAGACTGATTTTTTACTTTTCAAAACGTGTTTTTAACTTTTTAAGCAAATATAAAGACGTAGCAACTTTAATAGAGCGGTCCAAGTAGCGACATCTAAGCGCTCCGGATATCCGGGGTGGCCATCTTGCACCCGGATGTTGCTAGATATTACACGGGCTTAGATACCCGGGTGACCCGCCTGATTGTTGAACGTATATAATTATAGTGTAGCCGTCTCTTCCACAGAGTTACCTAACCTCTAGGGAATTTATATAATACCTGAAAGCAAGATTTTACTAAATATGTTTGCTTAGAAGCTGTTGTAGTCTGTAGACAGAGTAAGTCATGTTTTCATTGTATATTAATTAGGATTCTCAGAAGCAGAACCTAATTATTTAGTTGTGTTTACAATATAAATGTTATGGACCAAGTGATTTATACGGCATTATTCACAATGCCCAGACATTATGAAAAATGTCCAATATGAATCGGCAATATGCAAAAACTATTGAAATAATCAAATTGACCGGGCCTTCTAAATAATGCCCATCACTGGGCCGGGTAATAAAAAGATGTGTTTTTTTTTAATTTTAATTTTGACATTGATTTTAATATAGAATAGGTAAGTATACCCTCCCTCCCAGACACACACAAACAGAGGTGACATCCTCACAGAGAGGCCTGTGTCCCACCAGTGGGAAAAAAGCCTGGTGATGTTGATTTATTTAAACTTCATGTATAGTGGTGATACATAGGCGGACATAATGTAGCAAGGCATTCTCTAACTTTTGGGTTAAAAAGGACACAACAGTGGTAGGAGTATAAAAAATACGAACAATAATTAATGTTGGATATTAATAAACTACCTAACTAATAAAATACATAAATAATTTCTAAAACAATAGACTAATAAATACCAAATTCTAAATGAAACTGAAATTTAAATATATTAACTATGACGAAGACCGAGCTATGAAAGGGATGCCAAATAATAGTTCCGGATTCTAAGCTTAAAAGAAAATTTGCTTTTGAGCAGATAGTGAGGTAAGTATGATTACTATTTAAGCATCAAAGTCAACGGCTCCTATTTCTGTCTGCACTAAAATAACCTTACATGAAGAAGATGACGGGCGTTGAGTTTGCTCGCTTTGCTCGCTCACTTCAGCTCCTGGCATCGCCTTTGAACCTAACCTAGCCGTTTCGGATGCCCTAAGTTCCCGAGTTCGCTTCGCTCACCATAATTGACCATAATTATCGAATTGCCCAACCGTTACGTAGCAATATTTACAATGACCAGACAATGTGATAAATATAGAACATTAAATCAATATTCATTACATTGCCCGATTTGACTTGACTTGATTCTCATAGTGCACTGATTAATCACTTAATCCGTGACATTCTGTAGAGATTGGGCGGTATTATGTACAGATAGACCTTCAAAAACAACAATATCATCATTCATCATCATCGTCATCAGCCAAAAAAAGTCCACTATTGGAAATAGGTCTTTTCAATGGCACGCCAATTATCTCGGCACTCGGCAACTCTCATACTGCTGTCACCAGCCACCCTGCGAAGATCGTCGCTGCACCTAGTCTGAGAATGGTACCAAACCAATCAATCGATCGTCAACGCATGACTTTGAACGACATCGGCTGATTGATGTGGTAATATCTTAACAGACTGCCCGCTCTAGTCTGTTAGTTTTACCACACCAATCAACCGCTTCTAGACCTGCCCTGGAATTCAGTATAACAAGGACGTCCACAAGAATGTCGACATACAACCAAAAAACCATGGCCTTCCCCAAAGCAGGTAATATGATCGTTATACCGCTGAACGCATCAAGCCGAGCCAGAGATTTTGGCTAGGTCACACTGTACAAAATACATAATTATTTCATCATCCCTGCTCTAAAAACGGTAAAGGAACATCGTAAGGAAAGCGGCATGTTCTAGAACCAAAAATTCGAAGACATGTGACGTCCACCAATCAGCACTGGGCCCCCGTAGTGGATTAAGGACCAAACCCTCTCTCACAAAGAGGATGCCTGTGTCCCAGCAGTGGGTACAGTAACTGGGTAAAACTATATCTTGGCAAGACTGGTGTCAGAATGCCTGGCTTCTGACTATCCGTAACGACTGCCAAAGATCACGACAGCCGAGACCATATCTTAACGTGCATCCGAGGCACAGAGGAATCTCGCTATTTAAAAATGGTCACCCATCTACGGACTGACCTCGGCAAACGTTGCTTAACATTGAAGATCGACCCGTGGGGCTGTTATTATTTAGCAACGAGCTCTTCAACTAATTCTTCTTCCAGTAACATGTAATATTTTAAAAATTATTCGCAATATTTAAAAGACCAGGTACGAGTTACAACGGCATCTTTTCCTCGCTTTAAAAAGTAGGTCCACGCCAAACCAGCATACAATCAGCGCTTTCTTCCAGCGGAGCTAGCTCCAACTTTGTTCTCTTTGTTAAACCGGTAATACGGATGCATGGCTGTAAACAAAGCGCTGGATGTGCGGGTGGTTCTTTTAAAATATACGGGTATCGCACACCCGACCCGTCTGAAAGTACGGTTGCAGAGATTTGCGTAAAAATGCGCGGGTTTTTTAAATCAGTTTTTCTTTTAATTGGTGAGGGATTACGTTCGGTCGTTTTTTGTTTATTTTGGTGTCCGGATTTTTATTGTATGTAATGTGTAAGGTATAAAAAAGTTTTGAGCTGTAAAATGAATGGGAACTATCCCACGTTTATATTGTTTTTTAATCCAACTAATCCTACTTATACAGAATGTAACGGAAACGTGTGATCATATTTAATAGACTGCTTCTGCTCATCACCATCAGCCTTTTAATGTTCCCACTGCTGGGATACAGGCCTCCTCTCTGTGAGAGAAAATGACGTATAATCAACCACGCGGGTCCAATGCGTATTGGTAGATGTCACATGTCTTTTTTTAACGTTTATTAACTAAGACTTTTTTTTAAAGCCATAGCCGGGAGGTACGGCACTCTGTTATTGGGGGATGTTGTTCTGAAATGCATTCGGAACAACAACCTCGTTACTAAATAAGTTTTTGTTTTTATATTTTTTTTTTTTTGGAAATTAATGGTGTACTAAAATATGTATAAGTTTTCTCGTTTACTAACCCAGGATGTTACTTGTCCGAAATAAAGATTACTTTATTTTATTTGATTGAAATTATATTAACATATCAACACAAACCATCGCGGGTTTAACAGCGGTATGTCAGACGCAGCAACTCGGTGCTACAACATACTTTTAAATTGACAGTAGGTACATATCTATAGCTGGTCATTTGACGGTTCAGCACTCTTGAGCAGTTCTTTGAATTTATTGTGCTACAGATTTCCAGAGGTAATTTATATAACATATTCATTTAACATAACATTTCTGCGTCCGCGTTCCATAAACATGATTAAATTTAGGTACATTAATTGTGGGTAAGCATTGTGTAAGTATGTCAAACTACGCAGCGACTTTAGCCTTTCGTATTTACGAATATTACTTACATTATGGTAATTCTCGCTTATAACACGTAAACTTACTTTGTCAAAGACATTTACAATTTGGCAGTGCTTAAATAAACCCGCGTCATTATCCTGGAATTCATGTTTATTTCTTTTAGGTACAATCGTTTTTAAAATGCGTAACTGTAACTTGTAAATATCCTCGAGTCTTGACCTTTTTTCTTCGAATTTTTGGTTCTTTGGATATGCCGGTTACCTCACGATGTTTTCCTTCACCATTTTGAGAGCAGTGGTTGCTTCTCCCCATGTATTTGCAAAACTTTTTCCAAGGAAGTTATAGACAATTGGCAAAAAATAACTGGATTTTCCATACAATGTGGTCGTCACATGACCAAAATTTGTTTGAGAGATACAATTTTCTTTTTGAGAATCGACTATTATTTCCTTGGAGAAAGTTTTTCATAGACATGAGAAGAAGTAGTTTTTTTTAATTGATTGCACCTTTCCGTTACACCCTGTATTATAAATGTGATATTTGGGTTTTGTTTGTTTGGCTTTGTATGTTTGGGTTTCAATAACGCAATTTCACAAATTTTTCACATATCCTAGTGTAATGTTAAAAAAAAAAAAAACACTTTCAACGCAAAAGTAACGTATTATTTAGTATTACAATAAAATACACCGAAAATATAAAAGAGAAAGAGATTCAACACATTATTAGAAAAACAGGAAAAACTGCAATTATCAATATCGTAATAATCATTCCAAATAGTTAGTATACTTAGTAAGATAAAAACTTAGCAGTGGGATTTTGGCAAGGTTTAAAGGTATTAGCTGAATACACGTGCTTATCCTCAACGCAGTTGCAACAATTTTAATGCCATCATTTAAGCATTTACGTAAGGTACGATTCCATAACAAAATATAGGTAAGGTAATATAAGTTTTCAGCACGGGAACTTAAAAGGTAATCTATGCTACGTAAATCTAACACAAAATTGAATGTGGGAGTGAAGAACGCGCCGCAGTTCTCGAACTAAGCATCAGGCCGTTGAAAAAAATATATGAAAAGAACCCGTTGAAAGATGTACGCTATCAAGAAGACTGCAGGTATATCAGTGGTCATGCGCTTTGCCCGGGGGGTGAAATTGCTTCCATTGTGGTGTTCTGCTGTGCAGACCCACGTCATTAGTCTATTTACATTTTAATAAATACTTTACAATCTCACCTTCATATCTTCTGATATTTTATCGACTCATGTCTCATTTTTATATATTCTTTGTTACTGTTAACACCTGAAAAGCATATTTTTAGTTATCTCTGATTGTTTTAATATTCCATACCTAACTTATTTATATCGCTAATTTGTAAAATCTAAGAATATTTTATACTCTGACATTTTCATGTGATCTGACGCTTGTCTGTCTATTTTATTTTCTTAAGCCATAGACATAACGTACCATGGACTAGACCTTCCTTAAGCTAGTTGTATAGTAAGGGCAGCGGTAGACTGCCAGCTCTGTAAACCGTTTTTTATTTGTTCTGGTCATATAATTGGGCATTTGAATTCAAAATTTAGAAGAAATGACAGAACGAGAAAAAAACGGGCGTCAGCTTTTTTTAGAGTCAGATTCGGGCAGGGTACGCCGAAAGTCGGTTGACCTCTGATGAATATAATACCAAGTGTATCTTTTTATTCTGAAAACTCCTTAAACTGTATCTTCTGCCTACTAATGTTACTGTGTGTGCATTAAATATTATATACCTACTGTGTGTTTGTGAACTATCAACACTCGTGTATCATTTTGTCCGACGCCTTGCCTATCCTGCAGAAGGGTTTGCTGTTTGGCGTATAACGCCACCAGCCAGTTCCTTGACACTCCTTGTTGCATGCCTACAACCTACCTACCGGACGTGGTGCATGAGTCGCAGCTATAGCGCGCCCGCCAGCAGTACACGCAGGTTGCGCACGCTGAACACGAGCGCCCACAACTCGCGGTAGCGCTCTTCCAGCCGCCCCATCGCACTGTATCACACCGCCCTGGTCTGCGGTTGCCCCTTCGCCGAAAAAAGAAGACGCGGGCGGCACGTCGTGTGAAGCCGGCCCTTATTCTAATCTTTTCTTATTTTATCTATTATTTTAAAAGGCACGTCGTGTCAAGCAGCCCCGTCGTGTGAAGCCGGCCCTTATTCTATCCTTTTCTTTTTTTATCTTTTATTTTTTTAATAACGTAGCTTACGTTTAGCTCGTCTGAGCTAAACGTAACGTTACACCATGAAATCCCTAAGTTACCTCTTATGGACCTCTCGAGCAGGGAAGGGAGCTTGAGTCCCTCGTGGCATTATGTCAATATTTTTTTTTACTATTATTTGTGTACTTACCTTTTTATACGATAGAGAAGTATTTATACTTAGAATACATTAGCAAAAAAACATCTTCTGGTCAAACATTTTGTAACAAAAGAATTGTAATGCACACAAAAATGGTTATAGGCAACACATTTTTTTAAATAATAAAATATAATAAATAATTTTAAAATGGAACTGAAGAGTGATAAATAGTATACTATGCAACTAGTGAATAAAGGACGGTTTTAAAGCGAGGGCCATAGATGAATCACGAACAAGTGAAGGATTCTAACAACTGAATCACGACCTTAGGGAGTGATTCATGATGATTGAATCACGAGCATAGCGAGTGATTCAAGTGTTAGAATCCTGAACGACGCGAGTGATTCATGGCCCTCGATATAAATCCGTTTTATTCAAGAGTTGCATACTATATTTTATACCATGACTTCGAGAAAAAGAAGGATTTAAGCCAAAAGCACAAGGAATAATAATAAATAAATAAATGGTTTATTACCTTCAAAATTTACAGAAAATTAGAAACCTTAGGGCTTCACATTTTTTGTAAATTGAAGCTGAGCCTTTGAGTTTGAGTTACCTAAACAGCACCTGTGTTTCAGGGGCCAGTGACCACCTCCGTTAAGTTACATAATTATAATTATTTAAAAACCAATGCAATTAATATTAGAATTACAATCCAAATAAGTATTCACTAAACATCCTAGACCAAAATAAAATCATAGTCAAATTCCTAAATATAAACAAACTCAAAATTAAATCGACGAAGGAGTTTGAAATTCGAATATTCTTTGCACAAGAAGTTTGTATCGAATATTTTAAGCGCAAGTAGGTTGTATTGCATTGAGATGGAGGTCAAATATATGTTGGTGTGTTCTAAATTCAAACACCAAAACAGTGATTAAAAGTGCTTTTTATTCACTGTTTTCAGTGAATAAAATAAGCTTTTTAGAGGGGGAATGGTATAAAAGAACATACTTTGCTTGTTTTTTCATTCGAAATACAAAAACTACCAACAAATTTAAAAATAGAAACATTTTTCTCCACAACTGTATCTACCAACAAATTATTGTTTTACCCGTCCATTCATTGACAGCCAGTTTGTGTTCTCGTCTGTATGTATTTGGAGTTTATTGTTTAAAACCTGCATACTGGAAGATCCGCTTGGCTATTCAATGGTTGCCGGTTTGTTCCATATTTTTCGTTTATGATGTTTTTTCTGTAGCAATTCCTGGAATGAAGTTTTGTATGAAATAATGGGGTTTCCGCGAATTGAAACATTGTTCTTGCAATTTTTTTAAATCCTCTGAGGGATGGTTTTGTAGAATTAATATTATTACCTGGAAAATAGTTCTGTGCTTAAAAGGAAATATGTACTGAATAAAATTTCAAACTCTAAAAAATACCCGTTTATATCCATTATTGTGTTAGTCAGATATGAAATCTTGAACAGTGACAAATAAATTAACAATAAAACTGATGTTTTTATTTACTTTTTACCCAAAGTCTATTCTATTCTGCTTTTTAAGCTAGATTCAAGCAGCGCCCCGCCGCCTACGCACTTTGTGGTTCAAGTCTGTAGACTAAGTCAAACACGCACACTAATAACCCTTATCTGTTAAATAAACAGCGTAAACATTTAGAAAAAGTGAGCCGTTAATTCTTAATTTGTGGTGACAGCTCACTTCAAACAAACTCCAAAGTGTGAAAACTTTTAGTGGTGGGACTTTTTTATTTATTTTACCATTAATCCACACACGCATAATAAACAGACAAAAAGAAGAAGGAACAGAAAATAGGCATATTTCTAACGAAATTTCTTCCAGCAGATTTAAGACTGTCAGGCCTTTATCCACAGCGCCCGAACCGTGTGGCCGATACATTCCTAGAACGCATCTTGAGAACGGAGCGTTGGATCGGATCGCAAGGATTTTTTAAATTGGCTCTGATCCGTTCTACAATACATAATTAATTCTATTTCAAGACGGTCGCGTGAAAAATTACACAAAGGGTGTTCGAATGGAAAGCAACATAAGAAAACAACAGGCAATAGGGAGGTGAAACATGTTCAGATGAAGAGCGAATAGAAGATAAAGTACTGCTATTATCTTTACTGCTGGATAGAAAAAGAAAACTTTCTGGCTCCACGTCAATAACAAAAAAATAATAAATCAAAACAGCGTCAATCAAAGCTTCAGTAAAATTATTCGCCATCTTGAGGGCGTCCTGTTACCTCGGCGATCACGTGATCACTGTCACCGAGATCGCATGAGCGGCGTGCGATTATTTGAAAGCGTTGCGTTCTACCGCAGGCAGTGGGAAAGCATAAACGGGCAGTCATTGGTTACAGAGAACGTATTGCGTTCAGATCGCATCTTAGATCGTATCGGCGACACGGATCGGGCGCTGTGGGAAAAGGCCTTAGCCATTTACCCAACGATACTTAAGGTTACACTAGTCGATCATTCTTCCATACAAACGTAGTCTGGCGATTACTCCACTGTTTGACGATGTACGTTCAAAATAAAAAATGCTATCAATTTTTATCTAGCCCTGTATGGACTAGATAATAAAGAAAAAGTAAAAAAAAAATGAAATTTTATGAGCGTCGTAAGTTTCATATTTCAACACTAATTTTAACTCATCTTTGAGTGGAAATAAATACCATAAGAAGAAGAAAAATTGCAAAACAGTCTCCATACAAGGATAGACTAGTAATTCAACAATGCAAATAATTTTATTTTAAATAATATACATTTACTCGTTTTTTCATGATATCTAGACTCCCAAAGGTCTGTTTATAAAATTTCGATCGCTCGTTTTCGTCCTAAATCATCATCCATTTCGATACAAATTTGCAAAAGTGCTAATTCGTTCGCGAACTAGCTTCTTACTGCTCATCAAAGCATCTATCACTTTCGCACGTATTGTCGAATGAGATTGCATGCATTTTAACCTCGCGCACAAAATAGTTCATGCCGTCGACTAGGGGAACCTTAACCCTCCAAAACCCACAGTGTACTCACAACAGCACACCCACGCATGATGAATATGCCAACGTTAATATTTTTAACCCTCTGCTTGTCTGACGTTTAGTAATACAAATAACACGTAACACTGTTTGTTCGGCCTCAGCTCGGTGGTGGTATTTGTCAAAATGTTGCCAACGTTTGTCCAGTTAAATTGTTTGGACTGAGTGGCGATGCCGCGTGCTGTGTTGTTTGATTAGGTTGTGGTATTTAGTTTTTGTTTTTAAATTTTTCGTCAGGTTGACAATTTTTCTTGGTTGTTTTTTTTTTGCTGACTGTGGTATTAGCATATTTTTACCTAACAAACACAAAAAAACATATGTATTTTTGGTTTCATCAACAAAATATGTCAAAATTCGCCACAAAAAACGTTTCGCCAGATAGGCAAAATTATTTTTTTGATATGATGTTAGTTTTAACCATAAATGGTTCTAAATCTACAGCCTGTGTAGTAAAATAAAATAAAAACTGAACGGTTTATTAATCTGAGTCATCATCGGCCTTTTAGTGTTCCCACTGCTGGGACACAGGCCTCCATCTCATGTGGACTCCATGTCAGGTGGATGTTGGATGACGTGCCGGTTTCCACACGATGTTTTCCTTAACCATTTTTAGAGAAGTGGTGATATAATTTACAAAAAGAAAAGCGCCTGCCTGGGTTCAAACACTTCGAACCCACGACGTTCGACATGTAAGTTGAGGCCGTTACCATTGGGCCACCATGGCTCATATTAATTTGAGTAATCACTATCAAGTATCAGCACGATTTTCCATTGCACAACCCAAGAAACGCCAACGAGCACACGATCAATTGTGGCGATTTAACCCTCGCCTGCGACAGGACACGAGAAATCGGCGCGCGATTGCGTCGCAAACAGTGGCACCGCCGAGTGCTGTGTAAACTACTCGCGGCCACGTCTCGTAATACGCTAGCGGTTGAGGATTACATTGCATCATATTTTCAGTGGTCGAATGTTGAACTTATTTGTGTCCGTTTTTTGAATTTTTGAATCTACGGTTTCGTGTTCGCTTTATGTTTGTTTTGTTTGCGTTTTACCTGCGATCAGCTTGCGTTTTACCTTCGTCTACCAAGCGTTTTACCTGCGTTTAATTTGCGATTTAGCTGCGTCTAACTTCCGTATTATCTATGACTAGTTTGCTTTTAGATTTCGATAAACACCTTCACGGGTCGTTCTTCTAGGTTAAATAACGCTTGCTGACATACCGAGATCTCTCCATACCTCGGGTAGTATGTTCAGCCATTGTTCCCAGGTTTGCTTCGTAGATCTTTGACAGTCATTTCTTTGTCATTGTCAAAAACTCAAAATGCAAGGAGCTATTTTGTCTTCTTAATAATCGTTTACACTTTATACTAGTTGGTCAGTTTTTCTAGAGCCCCAGGAACACATAACATCACGCTTGTATTACACGTAGGTTTTTTTACCTTAGCAGAGCATATTTTAGCGGTAATAATTCTTCTAGAGAAGCACTACATCCGAACTCTATCCGTCATAATTCAGAATATTTTAAATTCAGATAGAATTCTGATCTCGGACACGGATCGGATGTAGTGCGTAACTGCCCTTATTGTGTAACTTCAAAGAACGCGCGCGCGTGTACCTTGATTGCATTTATTGCTTCATATATTTAAAAATCCGACTACTCGACAGCGTAAAACATGCAATGAATACTGTTGAGTTGTTTAAATGAAAGGGAGCGCGCGTGCTTCGAATACAATTCTTTAGTATTCTATTGAATTGTCAAAATGAAAGAGTTTGCGATCGATATCATGAATTTCTGCACCCTAATTGCGTAACATACATACTATTACGTTATAAGAAATAGTAAAAAAGTCCTGAAACCAATCAAAAAGTTCTTATTGTTTTTGATATTGCACCAAAATACAGATGAAGCTCTATTGCACACTATCTCAGCTGATGGTAAGCGAAGATTTAGTCAACGATGACGCATGTTTGATATCTGAAATAATTTCAAGGAAACTTTTATTAACTAGCTATTTCCCATTGCTATGCTCTAGAAACATAACCCAATTGAATTGTAAATTTCTCCGGGTTATAAAATTGGGTTATTCACCAACTCGATACGAGATACTGGACACATGTGTGTCCAGTTGGTGTAACTAAAAAATTGTATCACTTATTATTTCGTCATAAAAAAATAATAATTTAAGTTCCACTATCTGGGCACGCGTAAAAATCTTGGCGTATCCAGATGACGGAATAATAAGTGTTACACATTTTGAGTTTCACCAACAGGACACACGTGTGTCCAGTCTCTCGTGTCGAGTTGGTGCATAACCCATAATATAAACCAATGAGTCTCAATGATAATATCTCCCAGTGAAAAATTTATCATAACTGGTTCCTGAGTGTATCTCTAACAAGCAATCAATTTAACGTCTTTATGATTTAAATTCCTATAAGAAACAAATTCTATTACTTTGACTTAAGTAATCAAACATCAAATGACTCAAAAAATAAGCTTGCAACAAGGTAAAAAGGTCACAGCCTAAAAAAATTGTTGTCCAATTTGGCACCCAACATCCGAGTGTCTTACTTTTTCGTGAAGTCGAAAATTAAAAAAGTGGCACCGGTTCATTATCGCAAATTCCTTTCCGACTTGATCCGCGCTTTTAATTAATTAAAACGGTCATCTGCTTGATAAGGGTGACGGAAAGGAAAATGGCGGGCGTTGAGATGTATGAGTTCACGTTTATGTAGGGCCTCGTTTGTTTTAGAGTCGTGGTGTTAATTAGTAGTGTTTTAATTGTAAAAGACAAATGAAAAGGCATTGAAGTATATTAGCTATACTAAGATAGGTATCTATGTACAGTACAACTATTTTCTTTATGTACCTCGGCAAACTTTGTGTTTACAAATATTTTCTTTATAGGGACATGAAGAAAATCGTTGTAAACACGAAGTTTATCCAACAGAACTCATTTCCACCTTTTTTTTAGTTGTGCTCGCATCACGTAAAATGTACCAAACCATGTCGATAACACTTATACATAAAAATTGTGCGTAACTTGAAGTATTATTTAGTTTGTGTTTCATCGCAATCAGGTCACTATCAAAAGTTACATGAATTTAAATAGTTCAAGGAGTAAAATATCTTAACACACGCAATTTAGATACTCGGACAGTTGAACTCCATAGTCGATAGATAGCGATGTGCATTTGACGTCATTTTCTAAATGACGGTGTTAAGATTTTTCGCGGAAGAATGAGAATAAAAAAAAAATTGTTAGGTAGGTAGGATAAGTTGCTCCCCCCGGTGGGTTCCCGCATTTTCGAGGCGGGGGGGCTCAGTAACCGTGGCTTGGTAACCCACAAAAAATGGTAGATGGCGGGGCCATTGACCTTGACCCGTCAAGGGGGACCAAGGGTGCCATACACGGGGTCGTCTGGCACCCATGTGCTGGTTTGATCCCTGGGGTGATCACGGCGTACAGTGTGTTCTGGTTCGCTGGTGATGGGGGTACTCCCCCGAGGAGGGTCCATTGACGGACAGCCGCGGCGGGTTCGCGGTGAGTGCTAACGCGTGCTCGTGTTCCCGCCATAAGCGGCACAGGAGGACACCGTGGAGTTTTAGTGGGTTAGTGTCCCAGATAACTGCACTATCTCCCCGTGGTAGTGCAGTATGCATGAGCATTTCTCCAAGCACAAAAATAAAAAGGTAGGTTAGGTAGCAAGGCAAGTAAGATAGGCAGATAGGTAAGTAGGTATATTCTCTTTGTAAGTAGGGTAGGGTAGGCACTTAACGGTAGCGAGGAAGCGGGTACAGCTAGTGACGTAAATGATCTCAAAAATATCTTCACAAATCGCAAAAAGAATAAAAGTAGAAAGTTGCTTACTCCCCATTTTTCATCGCTACTACGTTTTTTCTGATTAAGTCCCTCGTGAACAGTTTAACTTCACTCTGTTTAACTTTTTATTCAGCGGAATTTTGATCGCGTCAATTTTATTATCTGTACTGCTTTATTCTGGCTAACTTTGTACCTATCTACGTAGATAATTATTAAGTGAGCCAATAGTAGGTTAGTCATTGATAAAGGGTTTGAGAAACATCAGTGGTTTTAGTCAGAAATATACTAACAGACTGTAAGAAGAGCAGTGGTGGCCCCGTGGTTTTGGCCCTGACTTACGAGTCGTAGGTCGTGGGTTTGAACCCAGGTAGGCGCATACAAAGTAATCTTTATGTAATCACCACTGCTCTCAAAAAGATAAAGGAAAACATAATAATGTTTTACTTCCAAAAAATCGAAGACATGTGATGTCTTGGTAGATATCACATGTCTTCGATTTTTTGGTTGGTACCTGTAGGTACAGGACCCGCGTGGTGTATTATGGCCACTTCACTCTCACAGAGACGAGAACTGTAACCTAGACTAGAGCCTTGACATTTGTCAATGGTCGAAATTCTAAAATGTAAACTCTCTTACGTACTAGCGGTTGGCCGCCCAGGCGGTGCATTTGATCGCGATGCGGTTGGACCGCTCATGTTCGTACGCAGAGCGGGACCCACGAATCTAGGGCTTAATATATGATATTAAAATTAATGTCTAATTGTGCTATTTATAGAAACTCAGAAACAGTTACAATTTAGTTTATTTTACGAAGAATAGTTTAAGAAATTTAAAAAATATTACTTGTTGATTTTTTATTTAACTAATTGTTGTTCTATTATTTTACGAATTTTATTTTACTCATAGAATAGACTATACTTTATTGTACACCATAAAAATTACACATCTTTTCATCGCTCTTCGCCATCTCTCATTCTTTCTCATCGTTGTTCTATAAGTAATATTTTTTTTTGCTTTTAATACATATTTAATAAAAGCTAAGCACTAAATAATTACATTAATTTTGTTCCTTTATTTTCGTAAATACAGAAGGGCCCCGCGGGCTGTAGCTTTGCTTCAAGTGAGCACCACTCCTTCATCTTTGGTGCACAAAATCTAAAGCCAAATAATTTGGGAAGCAGAAAATGAGCACTAAATAATTAGGTAGCATGCAAAGCTTGTGTACATACATATATCAACGACGGCTCACTGCAAACTAAACCGCACTTGAACCGCCAGTGCGTATAAGATGGCGGCCAGCCGCAAATCGGGCCGCGGTCAAATTTTGTGGCGGTTAAGTTCGTATGATACCAAGCAGCTAGCCACGCGGTTAGCCGCCCCGCGGTTAACTGCTAAAGTCTAGCAAACGAAAGTAGACACTCGAATTATTCGCAAACTTTTTATATGGCAATGCTATACTAATGTCAACTGACGTCGACGTCAATTATTTTAGTATACTATTATTTTTTCTATTCATATTAATACATAATAATAATTCATCATCTTCCTACCCTTATTCCATGTTCCTTGGGGTTTGCGCAACACGTTTTCTTCTTCCATGCCGTCCTGTCCCCCGTCACGCTATCACTGACTCCCTTTTCTTTCATATCACTCCTCGTACAGTGCATCCACCTTTTCATTGGCCTTCCTCTCCCTTTCCATCCATCCACATTTATATTCATAACTCTTTTAGTACCATGCGTTTCATCCCTCCTCATCACATGAATGGTCATAAAAGTTGAAGTGAATCCTAGTCCTGGTATGGACCAGGACAAACAGTTTCACTTCAACTTTTCTGCCATGGCACCGCTTTCAAACTGCCTCTAATGTACTCATTTCTCACTTTATCCAATCTCGTCACGCAGCACATCCATCTCAAAATTCTCATCTCTGCTACATGCAATACATAATAATAATTGATTAATAATAATTGGTCTTATTGCTGCAAGGCGTTCCAGTATGAGGATAAACAATTAAAATAAATAATATATAAAGCATTATCTACTTAAATTACTTTTATTCAGACGAAGTAAAATAAATAATTCTAAAGTATCAAATTAGGTTATTTCAGTTATTTCGTAGGTACTAGTTTTGCGGTTGCTTGTATTTTTTTAAATTTGCCGCGCTTTTTCAGTCTCTATTTTCGTTTGCCAGACTCAGGTGCTTAAGGAGGTTAGGGGATCACGTATCATCGCTTCGATAGCATTTGACATTCTCGTACACTTTTGTCATTTTTCCAAACGCTATCGCCACGCTTTCGATGTTAAAATGTCACTGGTCTAAAGAAAGATAGACGACAAAGACGCGTGCTCCAATAAAAAAACAACACGTATTTAGGTAGTTACACTAAACTTATTAACAGATAATTATTGTTCAAACTTTGTGGTGACCCATGCAATTTTATACGTTTTCTTATCATTGGGTTTAGTCCATTATACAATCAGTCAGCCAACTTCCTCAATTTTTTTTTTTTTATGTCTGATGTCATTTATTTGACGTAAATATGTACATACTTAAACACTAAACAAAAATAAACTTTACAAACTTATACTAAAACTAACTACTTCCTCAATCGATTACGAACATAAAAATATCGAATTTGTGGTCGTTGCCTAGCTCCGCAGCCAAAACATTGATTGCATTTTGATGATTAGTATTAGAAGATGGAAATACTTATCTTAGCACAACAATCGTAATTGCTCATTGTAACTCTTCTGGTTTCGACTTTCATCCTCGATACAGCACATACAGATATAAAGAAGAATTATGAATTTGAATCTAAGCTACAGGCAGACTGGAATTCCGTCTAGCCCTTTCCATCATCGGACGACAAGATATACGGTGATGCGCCATCGGTACAATGTAGACATCTCACCTAAACACACTAAACGTTTTGGGAATACTTTCAGTGTGCGTATTACTAAGAAGTGGAATTCCCTGCCGGAGTCTATGTTTCCTAATAACTACTCCAGGGTGGACATCGTAACTTACCATGAGGTTAAATATTGGTCAAACGCGAATCTATTATCAATAAAAAATTACTAGCCAGCTTTTCAGAAAAAAATATTCGTGTAAGGTTATGAACTAAGTTATAAATATTAACGAACCTAATCACGTATCATCCATCACACTGAGTGATATCAAACACAATAATAAGTACCTTTTTACTGAAAGGGTTGTGATTGATGAACGTTTTTAGTTCCATAGTATTATCAGCCTTGATATGAACAGTATGCTGTTATCTATGTACGCCTACGGATTGAATAATCTTATGTATGTGCTTGTAATCTGTGTATTATGATAACTTGGAATTTTATGAGGGCTATTGTGTTTAAATTTGCCGATAGGGGCGCTGGTGTAGAGTGAGGTATTCTTTATGTCAAATGTTATTGTTTCATGGCTTTTAGCATGACACAACAAAAAAAGTTTTAATAAACTACTTTTTTATTGCTGTGAATATTTTTGAAATATGGCAGATTAAGTTACGGTTTACCAACCACTGATTTAAGAGTTTTATCTTTCGAAAACTTTATCCCGGACTGCGCAACACTGCGGCATAGTCGATGTTATATTTAATCGCACTTTTACGGCGTTAGAAATGATTTGAATTCAAATTTTGCTTCCGTGCGCGTATTAACATTATTTGACAGACGGAAGTGAAGTTAACCCCAGATAACTAAATATTCACCCGCTCGACTACGCATCTCTCTGCAAAAGACGAAATTGCAAACTTCCCGGTACCCTTAGATCTCTGTTCTTTCTCTGCCTTCCTAATTAAAATAAAAAACCTTCCCTGCAAAAATATTTTGATAACCAATGTCAATTGATACGAAATATATGGTTGAATCGATGTCCCTTTCGTAGAGTTTTCGAAGAAAATGGTAAAGATAAAATCGACGCCTTATTTATTAGACCTGTAACTATATAAACGGATCAGTTATTTATTTTTTGTCATACTTCTCGTTACTCTCAATATAATGACTATATGTGACCTGTGGCTAATTAGTGGTAAAAATTATTTTATTAGTAGACGAAGTAGACACGGCGAATGTTCAGTTACTACGTAACTCCAAAATATAATTTAGGTATCTATGGAGTTAAGTTTCAGCGAACAAGATAATTATTAAAAACAGATTTATTTAATTAACAAAAATACAGATTTATTTAAATACAATATTAACTTTAAGATTAGAACTGCAAGACTAAAATTAAGATAACAATTATTATATCAACTAAACTTATTGCTAAATCAGTAAAACTGCAATCGTGCAGATTACGCAATGCTTCACGCGCGGATCCGGTGCATGATCAGCAGTGACCCACGCTAGGCGATTGCCTAACTAGGGTTAAGGCACAAATTAGAAAGCGCGCCGCCGCTTACGTACTTCGTGGTCAAAGCTTATATCATAACCAGCCAGAACCAATCGCCATGGCAACGGAAAAACCCTCCATTAATGTCAATAAATAACCAAATATCACTTTCATGACTTGGAATATACGGGTAGTAATGATACATTTTTAATCCTTTGCTAATATGAATGTTTGTTTATTAATTATGCGTCATCGGCTGAACTAACAGAATTTCTGTTGAGCTATAAAATACATGTCTGTTATAAATTTATAACTATCCGGAAATCTAGAAAACGTTCTGTAGAATGTTCTTTTCTGTGTTTGAGTTAGTTCAATTCCCGTTTCAGTCAATGGACTTCAAAAATTCTTAAATACAAATTTTCAGACTTCAGGTAAACGAATGTTTTCTTTGAGGATAAACGGTCGCATAAATATTTACTTCACCTTCAGGGGCCTCTGCAAACTTCAATCCTTTAATAAATTCGTTTTCTATACAATCTTCGTAATAATTCTTAACAATCATGTTTTGAAGCGAGTTCGTTTCATTTACCTTCTCTTCTGTTCTCTCCCCTTTCACCTCATAATGCAACACATGTAACAAGCAAGGATACTAGACCCCATCTTTGGAGCATGAGAACAAAATTATCCGTTGCATAAATTTGCTCCAACTCCACCGTTTCTCAGCCATAAGGCGTCCAACAAATTTAACAACCCATTACTGTGGTCCGCCTGTCACACCGAAGTGTAACTCAAGGTAGGTCCTTTTTGGCAGTTGGGTTTCTGAAAGAAGAAAGGTACTTATTAAGGTCCCAAAAAGATAACAAAAAAGATATAAAAGTCATTGATTCGACTTGTAACTTGAAAACCTGATTTTTTATTTTTGAGATATTTTGATGATTTCTGGTCTCAAACTAATTATTTAGTATTTTTTTTTTGGTATGCTCCCTCTTGACCGCTAAGGTCTATCACCTGATGGTAAGCGATGATGTGGTCGACGATTTAGCACGCTTGTTAGTCTTGATCTTGGTATAGGCGTGGAACCATTTTATCCGTTTAAATCATGTAAATCTGTCCACGCGTTTATGAGATACTTGCTTTTACCCGCGGCTTCGCTCGCATGATGCCATTTTTTTTTTTTTTTTTTTTAAAGTTTCATGATGATCGGTTCAGTAGTTTTTGCGTGAAAGCGTAACAAACAAACTTACATTCACATTTATAATATTAGTAAGGATTAACTCATTACTGAATGCCAAGTGAAAGGGTCACCAACGCTCCTTACTGCGATATGTTTGTTTTGATCGTGTTAGCGACACTGCCTTTACATTTTTTCGTATCGTTTGAAATATTGGAATACATTGGTAGACAGATGTTAACGACTTTTATTTTATTGTTAACCGTCTGTGACTTTAACACCCTTTTATTGTTTTAGGAGACAGACATCTGTCTGTCTCTTAAATTTCTGTCAATCGTCAGACAGAAATTAATCCCATACTACCGGTAGATGCTGCGTTCGAAGACCTCCCATGGCCGATGATTTGGTTAGGGTTGTGGAATGCAAGACGCACGGGACCGGCCAAAGTGGTGACACTTGTGGCTTGTTCAGAAGTGGACGTCTTTCGGCTGAAATAATGATGATGACTCTCATATCTTGAGACATGCTTCTACCAGACCTAGTCTGTGTTAACATAATTTCATAAATTTTCAACAACAAATGTTATCCCCATCACTGGTTAGCTATGAAGTGCTGTGCTCGACCGATGCAGTGAATACTTGGAAAGTGGCTTGCCCGAGAACCCGTTTTCTCAGAGATAGTGGGATGAGCCGCTTTGCAGGTTGGTACGGAATAAACTTATAGATACATCCACCAATGCTGCTAACCATGCCCGCCTGCTGGTGAATGAAAGCCGAGGCTCTGGCTATAGAAACTACCGTCACCCAATATATGTACTATGTTATGAATGACAACACCTTCCAAATCGCTACATATGTGCGTTTGGTTGCTCCTAGTGGAGCTCCACATCGTTTTCATTGTGGTGAATGCACGCCTGCTTTAATTACATCATACGTCGGGCTCTTGGCACCGCCGAGGTGCTAGCTGTTTTAGGACCCAATGGCTTGGCAAGCGACGATGGGAAGAGACGGGATGACCATAATGCCTTGGAAGGTGGGTAGGTGGTAGTTGGTGTGGGTTGCAACATGTGTCGAAACCCTTGCGCCATCCCATCTTCTTAGCACGGCGAGCTGAGGTACTGCTGAAGCTGAGGCGTCTGCTATCGGTGCAGAAAACCTCAAAAGTCGCAAATACAACAACCTTATTGGAAGCTATGTACTTGAGCCGTTTGGGGTTGTAACATTAGTTTCATGGTGTCCGAGTGCTCTTCGTGTTTTTCGAGATATAAGCAGACGTTTAGTAGACTATTCATGTGACCAGAGGGCTGGGCTTTCCTCCTGCCAGAGAATCAGCATTGCCATCCAACGTGATAATGCTGCCAGCGTTCTGGGCACTTTTCACGAAGGCAGCGATGTGGATGAATTTGTTGACGCCCATTTGAGCCCTACCCTTTTTATACGTGATTGTAGTTTTTAATTTAAGGGTTTTATCTTATTTGGAAAACTTACAGCGAATTACAAGGATGCTATAGTTAATTAAGTATTTTATACTATGTTAATTTATATCTATGGAAATAAATAATTGTATTTATAATATTTTATATTCAAATTAGGTCCATACAATTGTGCTATACATAAAACAAACTGCACTTGACAATAAAATGGCGTGATAAATACATCTTTAAAATACCCAATTAAAACAATTATATTCAACCGCATACCACGCACCACGGTGTGACAGCGTTCCAATGCTAAAGCTCTTTTAACTTAGTTTCCACTAGATTAACCAATGGATTACTCGTCTTAATTTGTTAGCATTAGGGGTCAAAGTCGCTTGCTAAACATAATTGCATAGGATTCAGTTCGCGGAACACAGCACCTAATGTTTTTATTATGTCATTTTGGTATTTCTATGAGAATGGCTAATGAAAAGCACTCTATGAAATGTTTTCGTTGTTTAAAATGGTTGAAGTAAATTGGATTGTAAAATAATTATGCTTTGACCTTTTGAATGTTTATTACAATTTGTATTTTTGTAAATATTATATATTTCCGTGTATTTTCCTTAAAAAACCAAACCGACAGTTGGTTTTGTAAGTGACTTATTCTTGAACTTGCTCGGTTTATTCATTTGCCTTTATATGGATCCTTTTACTTACAGTCGCAAGTTTTGGTAATGAATTAATTCTTAGAAATGCCTATTATGTCCAGTCACGGTTGAAACATTTTACGATACTTACATTTAAACAAGAAATATGAATAGAAGAGTTATCAATCATGTGTGATGTGCTAGATAAATTTTGATATAAATCGACTGCACGCAATTGGTTTAATGCATTTATTTACAGTAATTGAAGCCTGTTGACAAGTCTCAAATAAATATAGGATAGTATTTAACCGATTGCTCGCTCACTTCAGATCCCGTCATCACCTTGAAACCTAACCTATCTTTGTCGGGGTGACCTTAGTTCCTGAACTGGCTTCCCTCGCACTTGGACTAATTCGTTGTAAAAACGAATATACCCAAACTCCCGTGCTGCAATGTCGCCTCGGCGGTTGTTCTCTTCAAGGTATTATCAAATACAATTAAAGTAAGTAACAATTATATCATTATTATTACTGTAGTTCACAAAAACCTCCTAAAAGGTATTACTCAATCGGATAAATAATTGCTTACTTAGTATAATAGTCGCCCATTCAGTATACTTTTCGTCCGGATAATAATTGCCCCTAAATAAATAATACCTTTTCGAAGGTTTATAATTAAAGCACATTCCCCTCAGTAAAACACCCGGGGTTTTCCAACCATGGTTCGTTACCGTGTACATTAATTTTAGTAGAGATGATGCGTTGCCGTGGAAGCCCATGGGATATACGCCAATTAAATATATCATACTAGTTTAATTTGCAGGCTTGATTGGCGTTGCAGGTCCTTGCGGGCGGTTTTGCATTTCAGTGTGACAAATTGTGCCTGGATTTCACCATGCTATTAAAAAGTAGGTGTCTAGGTATTTTTTTATAGGACAATCCCACCGCACTATTCCCAAACCACTGCAACTCCTGAAAGCCAGAATCAAAAATGGCGACCACCATAAAAGCACCGAGGCAATGAAGCTCGACGAAGTCCCGGAGAATGAATTTAACTGTCTTGGATCCCGCAACGAAATTAATCGAAATAAATCAGAAAAGAATAATGGAGGAGTAGGAAAAAATTCAAATTTCCACTTGCCTCCATATCAAGCAGGAGACAGAACAAACAAGACCAATAGGCACAAAGGTGTCTAGGTGTACTTGTTAGGTAGGTTGATTAGTCATCGATCACCCAAAACCGGGAGGACGGTACCAATAATAAGTCATGATCCAGCCCGTCCGATTGCTGTCCCTCCCAGCGACGGCCTGCGCCGAGGTCTGTACCCCACAGGGGGTTGTCCTTAGCGTGGTCGCTTAGGTTTAGCTTTTGTTAACCTGGCTGGAGCCTCTAGTTTACTAGAGCAGTCTCCACAGGATCGCCCGGTTAAGCGGTAGCCAATCACTTTGATTGAACTGCGAGACGCTATTCAAACTTACTTACCAGCACACTGACGCTTACAACTTTAGTTATCTTTCAGTTTTTGTTTAATGATTGGAACCGTTGCATTTGGCATGTCTAATCAAACAATCATTTTATTTGTCTAGAGAGACTGGATTCTGCGACACAGGGTATCCTAGTGCAGGATCCAGTGTCAAATCTTAATACTGTAACACGTTTTTATTGAATCAATAAACTTTATTTTATTAACAAAAAACAAAAAAAGAACTTTGTTTTGCAATGGAAACAGAACGGGCTGCAAAAGATACATAAATAAAATAAATAATACCTAAGCTAAGCACGGTAGTGTACGAGACAAGTTCTCAAAACACAGACCACAGTCACACCGCTGCGCGAACAGTTTTGCGACACTTCTGACCACACTGTAGCTTAGTTCGCATTTACACTGAACATGTTAAATTAATTACCTTGGAAGGTTTTCGTGTTAATTGAATTTTTGCCAGAAACTAGGTCATCGCCTCGAAAAGATAGCCAGCTTTGTGTATTTCACTATCACAAAGTAAGCTTTGGTATCACTTCTGTCGGTTAACCCAATTTCTTTTTCATGGTTTTCTACTTCTTATTCTTTGGATTCCATATCTGCAGTTATGGTATTTATGAAGGAAGTTATGGAATTTTCTTTAAAAATATCATAATTTCACGAATTTTGTTTAGAACATCGCGTATACCCGTAAACGCAACACGAATCTTCGTCCAATAATGTAGCCCCGGCATTAGAAAAATGTTGTAACCGTATATCAATTAAAACATTTTGACTACACGCTTGAGGCAGTGGTTGAACGATCGACTGCTGCGCAGCGTGTCGCAGAATCGATTCCGCACGGAATAAATATTGTATGACAGATAGTTGTAACGGATCTGTCTGTTTGTGTATGCCAGTTAAAATGATTATAAATGCACTTACGATACAGGAGAAATACCTAGTGTAAAACGTTCAAAAAATTACTATGAAATCGACTTGAAAAATAATTAATTTATCCCGAAATAGCCGGTGGTACTTCTTTGATATACATTTATTACAATCTACGTTAATTCTAACACCATTTCAATCGAAACCCTCCTCAAACACAGCTACAGACCTACTGTATCAAAATTAACATCGAAATGCATCCAGCTCCAATATAGAGCCATTGTTTCCTTCCTCGGTGCGGTTTGAACTTTACTGCGTAGCCAGTCTCGAATTATAGCGGGTTCGCTAACGAACTTGGGCAATTACAATATCAATATGTTGCAGTGATTGCGAAGGGTATTCATTACTATTAATTATAGTGGTGTAATTATTATTAAGGTTGCTGTTTGTGATATTGTTATAGTTCAATTTATAGTCTTAACTTTTGAGAAAATGTCGTTTTTTAACCGACTGCCCAAAAAGGAGGTTTCTCAATTCAACCGTATATATTTTTTTTTTATGTGTGTTCGCGGATAACTTCGTCGTTAATGAACCGATTTTGATGGATATTTTTTTTTAAACGAGATATCCCTATGATGATAACGATTTTGGTATTTTCATCAATAATGCATTCGTCATTATGTAATTTGGCTATAAATAATTTTCATGTTAATTGGAGGTACCTACCAAAACTAAAAAGAGGAAAATAAAAACTTTTTAACAAAAAATGGAACCTACTTCCAAAACAAAACACTACAAAGCGAAAAATAACTTTCTTTTCCGAAGTCGGTGTCTTTTGTACCCATTGTTTTTCGTTATTCGACTCCGACTTCGGAAAAGAAAGTTATTTTTCGCTTTGTTGTGTTTTGTTTTGGAAGTCGGTTTAATTTTTTGTTAAAAAGTTTTTGTTCTATCTAATCGTGCTCCTGGATTTTAATGTGTTGCTAAGGAGTGTGATGCGTCATCTTCTTCCCAGCTAAAAAACTTGCAAATAGTGACAGGCGAGCGTCTGCTGGGACTATCTTTATCCTCGATCAATAATACACTAGATGCACATTCCCACACAAAACTTCTTAAAAACTGTCACCTATTGAGTTCCTACGTAATTCTAAGAATTATAGTTGAAATCATCATCATCATCATCAGCCTATTAATGCTCCCACTGCTGGGACACAGGCTTCCTCTCTGTGAGAGGGAATGGGCCGTAATCCACCACGCGGGCTCAGTGTGGGTTGGTGGATGTCACATGTCTTCGCATTTTTGATTCTTGGACATGCCGGTTTCTTCACGATGTTTTCCTTCAACGTTTTGAGAGCAGTGGTGATGAAATAATAAACATAAAGTAAAGTACCTGCCTGGGCTCGAACCCACGACCTACAACTTTTAAGTCGCGGCCAATACCACTGGGCTACCACTGCTCTTAGTTGATATAAATATAAATTAATGCAAATTCAATATTAAAAGCAATGCAATTTAAATTTGTATTCACAAAGCTATGTACAAAAAGCAATAAAAAATTTATGACCTTTCTTCGTTGCTCAACATACATCAAAACAAATTTAATCTTACACGCATGTTTTAAAGTCTAAATGACAATGTTCCAGGACAGTCGATTTTTGTTAGAAACGTTGGCGTATAATCATGATAATTTTGGTAATTGATTCATATTTACTATTTAATTCGGCCTGTACTTTAAGAAAAACACTAAATGATAAAAACTTACCGAACAAAAGATATTCCTTCCAAAATCTCAGTTTTACGATGTTTATTTACACAATTTTTGAACGCACACTGCGGCATTTTGACATCTCAATGTTGGCTATGATTGGACCATACTAATTTGAAAAAAGACCACAACCGTATTTGTGGCCTTAATTTTCGACCCGTTTTTGAAGCACTTACCTGTCATCTAGTGTACCTATTATTGATCGAAGGTCTTTATGTATTTTTTTAAGAAACGTTTTTTTTTTATCAGATAGTCTTGCGCTTGACCAATATCTCACCGGCTGGCCTGATCGTTTTGAAGCCAGAATCACAGTATAAATATGGACGAACAGTACGGAAACTACCTACAAACGCTCGAAACGGCACACTCACATAAACATACGCATCGACGAGATCCTAAGCGGCTCGCACTACTGAAAGCATCGCGACAACCGCTTAGGAGTCTCGTCGATGCGCTTGTTTGTGTGAGTGTGTCGTTTCGAGCGTTTGTGGCTAGTTTCCGTACTGTTCGTCGATATTTATTCTGTGCCAGAATATTGCAAGAAAATTAATTAATTACGAAAATAAATAAGAATGAGTCAATATACAAAATATCAGCACCTCTGTCAAACCCTTTGAGAATACAGGCGTTATGTTATGTAATGTTCAAATACCAGTCACGTAAAACCACAGACATAAATCTAACTAGATGACGCCATTGTATGTATTCACGTGTCAAAAAACGGAGTAAAGTTACGATCAATGATCATAATCTGAGCATTTTATTTAGCATAATCAGCACCGGCAATCCACCGAAATCTAGAAAATGCCTTTTTCATTTGTAAGAAAATTTGTTTTTAAATTGTTAGTAAAAAAGTGGCACGCTTGGTTATCATACAGATGAGGGACTTGCGTTATCTAGTAAGATTTATGTCCGTGCATGAAACACACTCACATCAATTCCAATTACGACGAAACAAAATCTGCAAACACCGTCACTAAAACAATTTGTTTAACCTAACAACGTCACTTTTAAAGCTTCGGGGCACAATGAATTCCCATAACTGCATGTAGACAAAAGAACCCTTGATATATTTCACAGTCAAGTGTGAAACAGTATCACAACCACAAGTTTTCATTTAAATTGCCTTGTTAGTTATTATAATATATGGGTAAAATCTTGCTAATGGACTTTAAAACAGTTAACGCCAAAAGGTTGAGTTGAAATGTTTCATACACGGTTGGTTTGGATAACAATGTACGATTAGCCATAACGTGACATTCATAACGTACATCCATTATGGCGGACTCCCAAAAATTGGGTCCAATAATTTTTATGCACCGATAACTATTATTGGATATCTAAATAAAAGTTGAGAGGAATAAGTTCCTTTTTGTTGAATTTTTTTGTTAACCCCTTGAGCGTTTATTAGCAGGACAATAGAAAAATAAATGTTTTAATTACCATAATTATGTCCCTTTTAGCGCTCAAGCGCATACGATTATGTCGAGAATCAAACCTCGACATGTTCGGGTGCTGCAGGCAGCGCGCACTAACCACTGAGCCAGACGGCGCAGTGCGGGGCGCGTGTGACGCGGCCGACGGGCTGCGCGGGCGACGGGCGGCAGGGACGGCCGCCAACGCGCACTCGCTACACCACACAAGAGACTTCTCCTTGGGCCACCGCGCTATATACATGTCGTTTTCGGTTCCTAATAAATTCAGTTTGTACCAGCAAAATACAGTCCACTTATTTCTCAAAACCATCTTCGAGACCTTTACACTGTCCTCAACAATTAACTTACCCTCGGTCACTTCGCTATGACAATAATAATTTGCTTGTTACACTAAAAACCATAAGTCTTAGTAAGCAAGTGGAGGACTACCAAATTGAAAAGAAGTCTGGCTCGCTTGAATCAGATAGTGAATATTTTTGATTGACAAAAGACATTACCATTAATTGTCCGTCACGGAATAACCTCACTCGTCCTACCATTCAAACGCCTTGCAAAATTGTTCACAGTTGACTTACGGTTCTTAAGTTGTTCTGTAACATATTCGCTGTTTTATAGTTGAAATCTGACTCAAGTGGAGGTACGACGAGCTTGCCTAATTGGAGTGTTCTGGAGTACCAAAGTACCATATGTGGTGGAAGGTATCTATACTGTATCCCGTAATATCACTGGCGTAAAGTTTGAAATCTACGACCAATTGTTTCCAACGTCTGCGATTGTGAAGTAGCTTTCAAGATCCTGTTTTATGTTTTCGATAGAGCGATCTTTGAGTCTTCTTATTTTGAATTATTTATTTAAATTCACCTTTTTTAAATCTCGACACTGTTTAGCGTCTGCTTAGTACCTTCTTTGTTTAAATTTTCGAATATATTCAAATAAAGAATTTGAATAAAGAATCAGTAGCTAAACAGCTCAGACATTTTATAAATAAGGGCCATTATGTTTACTCTGTGAGATACTTAATATCATAATAAAGTACTAGGATATCATAATGCGGTGGCAGACTATATAATTATAAACTTTTGACTTTCAATATAATAGCGATAAGGACGCCTGTTGTATGTATTTTATTTTTAAGTTTCCTTTTCTGTGTCTTAACTTGGTGTACCTACAATAAAGAATATATAAATAAATAATAAATAGATACCTATATAGTAAAGTCAATTGTTTGGAACGTCTGCAAAGATTTTGAAAGATTTCTGTGAGCGGCATTTGTTTTTATGGCTTGCCAAGAATTCATGATTGAGTATGGGGACTCCCGCAGGCACACGCCATGTGACAATACGATTTTTTTATAAAGAAATACTTTAAAGACATCTGCAAAAACTAATTGATGCTTCTGTCTGCCAGATCCTTGATACAGCACTCACTCAAAATCTAAATAAAAACTTTCATTTCTCCACCACGTAGGCACGTATTTGGCCCTACGACCGACTTCAAACAATTCGCTTATAAGAGCAGGTGCACCTCTAATAGGAATTAGGTAGGCCAGTCCGTCTGCCACTAATTGGAACACGGAACACCCCTATTCCGAGTGTCGAATGCACGCGCCCGTGACATACGGTACTGAATATTAAACAACTGAAATTCTGTTGCAAAAGTGTTTGTAACATTTGTTTATAGTTGGTAACTTTATACAAGGGTCGCTAGATTTGAAGTGTACGCAAAACCTAATACACATACTGCAAAAAAATATGACATCGATTTTCAGAAACACAAAAATATGTGGTATTGAAAGCGATGTACAAAATTGTCACGCAACTTTTTAAACGAATACAATGTCACCTTTAATCTGTTTTCGGTCACAGTACAAATATATTAGGGTCATTTTTAGATAATCCTATTATTCAAAATATTAGTTATCGCATATTATGATATACCTATTAATGGGTAATAGTCAAATATTAGTGAACCGATTCAATATTATAATATATTCAATACATGTGTAACATTCCCACAATAATTAATATGAAATACTCTTGAATATGCACGATAAATAGTGAAACCGTTAGAGAAGTACCGTGAATAAATTTTCCATCAACTTTTTTTTGTCTTTAGGCTCGCGCTTGACCACTATCTCACCTGATGGTAAGCGAAGATGTGATCGACGGTGAAACACGCTTGCTTAGAAATAATCTATTTACCCTTGACTTAAAGATCCCTAGATTGTAGCTATTGGGAAATACAGACTCAGACAGGGAACTGCACTCCTTAGCTGTACGCATAATAAAAGTGTTCCCAAAACGTTTTGTGTGTATGGGTAGGATGTCCACCATGAACCAATGGCGTTCGCCGTACGTTTTGTAGTCCGATGATGAAACGGGCTAGGTGGAATTAGATCGTGCAATTCCATCGCACACTCTCCGAAATGTAACCGATAAAAAACTGACAAGCTTGCAACTTGGCGACGATGTTCAAGGCTCTGGAGCCTTGTCTTGACCAGTGCCTCATTGCCTGATCGATTCTAGTACATCAAGCTGGTATTTAGCAGATCCGTCTCGCAGATGAGAACAGTACTCCATGCATGATCGAACTTGTGCTTGATAGAAGTTGAGCCTTGCAAAGGTGAGAAGGTACTTCACGCCGGAACAGCTGAAGTATCTTCTCACCTTTGCAAGGATCCCCAACTTTTTCGAGGCCATCTGAATGCCTCAATGTATGGGCCACAATTGAGAGTTGATGTCAACGTTACGCCAAGAAGCTCAAGGTGGTTCACAACTCTAGGTTACAGAGTCAGTTCTATTCTACCACTATATCAGTTAATTTTTCATAAAAACCTTATCGCTTGTTGCACCAACTTCGCTTGTTCCGTGCAAATGAAGTTGATGTTTATGTTGTCTTCTCATTTATCATTTTCTTAACCAGGAGTTGACAAGTGCAGCAGGCAAAATGAATGGCCCTGCAGTTAAGTGTCCTTTTTTAGGGTTCCGTAGTCAACAAGGAACCCTTATAGATTCGCCATGTCCGTCTGTCCGTCCGTCCGCAGTTTAGCACAGAGACTCTTAGTAGTAGAAAGCTGTAATTTGGCATGGATAACCATATTAATCATGCCGACAAATATAAATGTTGAAATAAAAAAATGGACAAAAGTAATTTTTAGGGCACTTTGTGTACACGTACAGTGGCGATGGTTTTTTTCTCGTTTATCTCGTGGTGTGGAATTTTTTGGATAGGCCATTCAAAAAATATTACGGGTCTGTGAAACCAAATTTTAGATTCAGGATGCCGTTTGCGTAAAATTAAGCTTTAAATGGCTAATTTTTGTTAGAGTCAAGTGTCCCCACCTCCCCGTGACAGCTAAATGATTCCTTTTAGATATGTGAAAAAATCACGGCAGTAGTATATACAACGAAATTAAAAGGAAAGCTATCACATTACAAGTTTACGAGTAATAATCGACGAATTTATAAAATGTATTTAGAAAAGTAAAAAGTTTGTATAATTATTGATGTATACAGTTTTCGAACGGCAAAGTTGATTTGGTCCGTTAGTTAGAGCAATGGTCGGTACTTTCATTGTACATGAACGTTAGTAATGATACCTGTTTATTTTGGTGAATGTACCTAGCTTTGGAACCCTCTGTGCGCGAGTCAGACTCGCACTTGGCCGGTTTTTTTTAAACTGAACGTGGTCTCCAGACTTAAAGATTCCTATCCAAAACTTTCAGATATATTGTCGATGTTATCTCAGCAAGCCGCACATACTCAGCAATCACACTTTTCTTCCTGAATATGCTTGTTCAAAAACCTTGCCAGCTTTCCCTCTATTAATTTTCACAATTAAGTACTACTGCTAGCCTGAACAGATATCAGTATGTCAGATATCAACGATTGTATATGCATTATGTTCCCTACATGAGGTAAAGTCGTCTTACAGCTACAAGAGGTAAAGTTATCCTAAGGAACTAAAACATCGGCGTTTGTAAAATCATCTAAGGAAACTTAAACATCTGATTTGGTACATAAAATTTTAGATTGGGAGACCCCGGTCATTTAACCAAAATGTTTTTGTCGACCACCATAATTGTACAAACTTAGGTGTTGTATTATAATACCACACGATTGCGAATCAGGTTGGTTAATATACTGAATAAGACCTGCATCCTAATTGCGCAGAAGTTTTGACAGCACGAACCACGCGCATTCTCATTCATTTTGACATCTCACACAGTATGGACTGCTTGTTTTACGCTGTCTAGCAGATGCACGGATTTATTATTTTTTAATTCGTAATAGGCTTGCGCTTGACCACTATCTCACCTGATGGTAAGCGATGATGTGGTCGTCGACAATGGAGCACGCTTGTCTAGAAGTAACCTATTCACTCTTGACTTAAAGACTCCCAGGTTCTAGCTATCGGGAAATAGCTACAACCTGGGAGACTCCGGCAGGGAATTCCACTCTTTTGCTGTGCGCATAATAAAAGTATTCCCAAAACGTTTGGGTGGGATGTCCACCATGTACCGATGCCGTACACTTGCTTTTATCAAACAGGAAAAAATATAAGGTACCTTCATCCGTACTATAAAAGACTTGCCTCTCTGCTAGACCGCATCACTTAGAAATCCAAGTTCATCAAAATGAACATAACTGGCACTTTGTTGGTTGTACTTGTATTTGCTGTGTTCAGGGTTCACTCTGAATGCTGCTATGGGACACCTATATTTTGGCGTGCTAAAAGTTGTTATCCATACCAAGAACTACATCTGGAAAAAATCTTCAATAAAGTTCAAAAAAGAGTCGCTGCTTTGGTCGATGCAATCTTAGGTCAGCGCTGTACGGCCACGGTTTGCGGAGATGGAAAGGAACATGAAGGATGGTACTGTGGGAAAGGTAAATGCAATATGTTCGGCTGCAACTGTGTCGGTGGTTGTATACCAGGCGAACGTTATGCTGTAGAGAACTTCAGAAACCTTACTGGTATCAGTGCCATATGGTTAATTTATTAAATGGACTAATCGATGTAATTTGAAAATATTACTCATTGAATAATTACCAAGTCTTTAACTGTGTTTTTTTTTGTTACTGGAGTTTCCTCAAACCTCGTAGAATTAATTACCTTGCATAAACAGGTTGCATTAACAACGACGCGAAATAGAGTACCAGAACATGATTCTGGACCTGGAATGGAATTTTTCATCGGAATTTTATAATAAAAAACCGACTTTCAAATAAACACACTACAAAGTGAAAAATAGCTTCAATTTCGGAAGTCGGTTGTATTTTTTTATTAAAAAAGTTTATTGATGTTTTTGGTGTGGTACATAATAAACCAATTCCAAAGGCTAGGTTACCTATAATGCCCAAAATGATGCCAGAATGGATTAAACCCAATAACATGAAACTTAAAAAACTGAAAATCGGTGGCATGAGAGTGTACCAGGATGAACTTTTCACACCTGTGTGGTACTGTTTAGAGTGTACCCTTTAGAGCGTACCAGTGTGATGTTATGTTATGAAATGGTGTAAACAATAAATAATCTTCATTTGTTGAAGAGTTCTGATGTACACATCCGAAGTTATTCATCAGATCTTGATGACATTCTGGGACTACATGACAAGCACCAGCTTCCAAATAAAAAAAAAACATCAAAATCGGTTCACATAGTAAAAAGTTCTGAGGTAACAAACATTAAAAAAATACAGTCGAATTGATAACCTCCTCCTTTTTGGGAAGTCGGTTAAAAATATGAAAATTCTGTATTTCTCTAAGATGTTTTCCGTCACAGTTGTCAGCACACATGAATTTTCAAAAGTCACATCGGTACTCGTCCGATTTTGAACCCAAGCATGAGAGGCGAGGTCTTAGCCACTGGGCCACTACAACATAAATATTAAGTTAATAAACTAATAGTAATAATAAGAGCTTATTAAATTCTTTAAATGTTTCGTATTAGTTTTAGTTAGCCAAACATTTTCTTAATATTTATCCATGTGGCGGTACCTTAGTATCCCCCATCGCTCCGTGAATGCAAAACTAACTCACAGAAACAAAACACTCCAAGAAAAGTAATACGAAGCAGGCTTTAACGACAATACTTTGAAACTCAGAAGACAGAAGGAAAGAGGCTGAGCAAAGAATTAATTTGAACAAGAACAACTTTGAATAACTATGAAACTAATCTATGAGACAATGGGACTTTATGCTTTTAAAGCCGAGGCTTGCAATCAACGTAAATATGAATTTAACGGTAGAATGTTGAATATTTGCTGAGAAAATGTGGTTTATTAAATGTGCTCTTGTAATAAATCTGGTTGAAAAGTTGTGGCTTTTAAAGGTCGTTAGGGCTTTCACTTGGAAATTAAACCAACATTATATAAAAATATCGTTTTGCAACATTTTCAGTGCTGGATCCATAGATTGAAATGGGTAACAATACTACAGCCTAAACATTTTCTTGTACGCGTTTAACTTATAAAGAATACGACATTTTCTGTTCGATATAATGGTAGATTGGACCATCCTGATTGTCCTTCATTGGATTGTCTTTCTCCAAGAGAAGGACATTAGGATGCTTTTAATGCGGCAATTCTTTTATGATAATTGCCGAATTTCATGCAGTTGAATCCGCTGGCAAAAGCTAGTTTATAATACTAGTTGCAGGCCGCGGCTCCGTACGCGCTTAATTATAGCCTAGTAATCGGATGAAAATAGAGAAAACGTATTTGTACAAATATGAAACCTAGCTAGATCCCCAGACCCCCATATCACAAAATTTATCGAAATCGTTAGAGCTGTTTTCGAGAACGTGATAACAAATAATTCTGTATAACTTAGATAACTGTAAGTTTCATTAAAATACGTTCAGTTATTTTTGCCTGAAAGAGTAACTAACACGCTTACAAACTTTCATATTCATAATATTTAGTATAAAGAAGGATTAGTAGGAAAGTAGTATACAGACTGAAGTCTGGAGTTACAATAAACAAGGCGGTTACGTTGATTCGAGCCCTCCCCGTCCCGCGTAATTTCCTGCACCCCTCCCACAGCTTATAGTCTTCCTGTGTACGGTTGGGTGCGAGGAACAAGGAACAAGCAGTAGCTGTTTTTTTTTAACGGGGAAAAATCCTCATGCATACTGCGCCACCACGGGGACATAGCGCAGTTATGTGGGACATTTGTATGGCACCCTTGGTCCCCTTGTGACGGGTCAAGGTCAATGACCCCGCCACCTAACATTTTTCGGCCGCAGGGGAAAAGGAGAGCGGCCAACGCTATACCGACACTCCTCCTCCACTGCGGCCCCACCGCGTTAGCCATCAGACGGTGGCGATCCCGTCCAGGCCGCGAAAGGTAGGGATAGCGGTGCACCGCAATACCGGCACTCTTCTCCCGCCGCGGCCTCTAACCCTCAGCCGCGATATCATATGGGTTTGGGAGGGCCCATAAGACATCACGGCCCGCCTCAGTTGCGATGTCGCTCAGGCAGCACCACAACCCACATGTTGGCCGCAACGTCGTCGGCTTATCGGCAAATGCGGCCAAGCAGCCCCTCTTCAGGTTCCTCTTCGCTTCACCGTGGGTGACCAAGCCACGGTTACTGAGTCCTCCCGCCTCGACAATGCGGGAACCCACCGGCGGGCTACACTTAGGCGGATACTCTTTTACATTTGTAAGTAGTTGACATCACAATAATAATTTGAGTAGGTACTTAGACATTTGTCGGTAGGTGCTTAGTAATTATGAGAGATATGTATTACGTAGCAAACCATTGGTACTTGAAAAATGAAAATTCATGGTTTAATGACGTCACACATACTTTAAATTCTAACAAGTGCATACGTCGTTTTTGATTTAAGCTTGTATGTATGTAGTAACAGTTATTTAAGAATATTATACTGTTTTTATTTTTGTCTATGTAAAGAAAGGAAATATTGTATGTATTTTCGGGATTGCATTTCAACCGCTGAACTATAATGTGACACATAAAAGAAAAAGTAAAAATAGAAAATGACTATCGTTCAGTATGCTTAATTTCCACCAAAGCTGTGCGAGTAAGCTGCAGTAAAACCCTAAGCCCTTTTTCACCAGATCAGAACTGTGCCATGCCATTAACATGTTTATTCTGCATCAATTACAATCTAGCGCGATTTATTATAAATTTACGGTGTTCGCAGTAACGCTATAATATCGCCACATCAAGACATCTCCCAACAGATAGATCGTTCAACATCATCATCATCATTTTAGCCAAAAGAAGTCCACTAGTGAACAAAGACCTCCCTCAAGTGTCACCACATCGACTGGCCTTGTACATGTTGCATTTAGCGAATTCCTGAAGCTGTAATCGGCCATTGGTCCACCTAGAAGTAGGCCGATGGAGGATGTGTCTTCCACTACGCGGGCACCACTCCAGAACTTATCAGCCCCATCCACCCTCCATTCTACGAGCAATGTGCCGATCGCCAGTAGCTTATAACTCAGACCTCAAGTCGACTTAGCCATTCGGCGAGCGACTGTCCTCTCCGCAATTTGGCCTATTGAATTCTGTCGCAGCGACGCGTTAGTACTGTTGCACCGTAAGCTGCATACCACGCGTTATTTGTACTGAATAATTACAGATACAGCTTGCAGTTTGGGCTTGTTTTTGTAGATGGTAAATGCTTGGGAAAACTGTGGAATGGATAAATAAAAGAACGTTATATAGGTAGCAAATAATTTGTACGTACAATTTTTCTCGTTTTTTGCTATTTTGGTTTTTAACCAATCTTCTGTAATAGGAATGAATCACTCTTTTGATCCCACTGTAATGGGTTGATATTAATTTTGTATCTATGAACTTTGCGTACGTAGACCATATAATTGTGTGAAAACCAGTACTGATCATTTCTATATTAATTATTCAATAACATAATTTTAAAGTTAAATTATGTACAAACATGATTTAACTTCAAAATTATATAAGATACACAATTTTCATGTGATAGAACAACATTTCGAAAGGCCCGAGTTCAACTTTTCTCATTGCTTCTACTACGAAGCTTCTTTTGTTGTCATATTTTTTTTAAAAAGGTTTTAATTTTTTTTTTGATGAATTGTTTCAGATTCCAGGATGGCAATCTCTTACAGTATCCAGGCACCCTTCAAGCAGTACTAGCACTTCGCCTGCGACTTCGCTCGCGTGATTTCTTTTATCCTATAAATGATTTTCTTATACGCAGTTAGTGAAGGCGACCAAAAATAAGCTACTATTAAATCAAAACAAAATTGGGCATCGTAGATATACAGGGTTTATTGGATTGGGACGATTCGTTATTTGACTTAAAGAATAATAATTTTAAAGTTATAGCCCCTTTTAGACCCGTTGAAGGTCGATTTTTGAACAAACCAAATATGTTATTTAACTCTTTTCTTTCATTTTTTTATTTTTCGTTTATGTCAGTCAGATTGCGCAGTAATATTCCTCAAAAAAACTTAAGATTGAGTTAAGGGGTGTTCCTTAACTCTATCTGGGGGTAGTTTAAAAAAAAGGTTTTATGTAAATTTTGATTATTAACTTTATCTCTAAGGAATCACATTTTTCATACAAACAAATTTTGCCCCTTTTCACCTACATAAAGATTGAATTGCCGATAATTCCTGCTTAGTGCTCCCCTAGAACCCTACGCCAAAACGAAACCCTGTCCAGTAAGATTCATAGCATGGTGTTGGTTTCGAATACTTATAATAACAACCTTTAATGTTTACTTAGGTTCGTATTTATGCTTAGTTTCAAGTTTATTAACCCAAGAAATATGATTCTTCAAAAAAACTTCAACACTTCCTAAATCGCCTTTTGGGAGAAGATTCGATAAACTAATAATGGCAACCTTTATACTAATCTTTTAACTCAGGATGGTATTTATGTAAATTTTCAAATTTATTAATCCAAGAAATAAGATTCCTCAAAAACACTTTAACACTCTCTAAGCGTCTTTCAGGGTATTATCAAAAAACTAATAATGACAACCTTTACCCCCTAAATCTACTTAAAAAAATAATAATAACGACCTTTTTTATTCATTTAGGCTGGTATTTGTGCAAAGTTTCAAGTTTACTGAAGAAATCAAGTTTTTTCATACAAAATTCAATCACCCCTAAATCATCATTTGGGGGCAGTTAAAAAAAGTAATAATAACGACCCTTATCATTTACTTACTATTTGTGCCAAGTTTCAAGAATTTTGGCCGAAGGAATTAGATTTTTCATACAAATTTTCAACCCCCTTTTTACCCCTATAGGGGTAGAAATTCTAAAAATCCTTTCTAACTGCTCACTAACGTCTCTTGAGAAACCCTTCTGCCAAATTTCATGCTTCTAGGCTTAGCGGTTTTGGACGTGCGTATCAACGCATAAGTCAGTCAGTTTCGTATTTTATATAAGGAGATATGTTTTTTGGATCAAATGATAATAGGGCATTAATTATAATGCCCAGAAAATTTGAAAAATACCCAACATGAGTAGGCAATTTTCTCAAATATATTGAAATAATGAAATTGACCGGGCTTTCTGAATGGCTTGTGTTTAAACACCGCCCAAAAAAGTACCTATTTTACTACCAAAAAAATTCTAAACGGTTACCAAAATGGATAAATGGTCACCAAATAACGTTTCCTAAAATATTATGAAATAAATCCATTTTTTCGTATTATTGACTGCCAAAAAAATATATGGACGCCTTTAAAATACACTTTAGACCAAATATTATATATTGTCACTACTTAGATGTTACCAATTATGTAATACCATGACTTCTAATTTAGTCATTTTTGTTAGGCTAAAAAAGCTAACGATCGCTAGAATATTTCCCAAATATCAATTAATATACTGGGGTTCCCAAACGTACGTCGCTTATTTATCGTTATATGGAATTCGCTAAATATATTGAGGTTCAAGGTTCAAGTACGATTAGTACTCTGGCAACATAGTCGACGGAGCCCCGCTGCGCGGGGCTCCTATTTCCGTCCGCAGGGTCTAAAGTAACCTAACACGAACGAGATGACGGGAGCCGTGTTCGCTCGCTTTGCTCGCTCACTTCAGCTCCCGTCATCTCGTTCGAACCTAACCTGTCCGTGTCGGGGTGCCCTAAGCTCCTGAGCTCGCTTCGCTCGCTCTTGGACTAATTCGTTAAAAACACGAATACACCCGGACTCCGCGCATTTCTAGTCGCTCACTTAGTAATTTAGTCGCACGGCTAGAATTTTCCGGGGGCGGTTCTCCAGGGTGCGGGGTGCGGAGTGGGGGGTTAAGAAATAAAGGGATGCAATTGTAATTTTAGTCTTACATTAAAGTAGTCTGGGGTCAAATAATGTATTTTGGATGGATACTTACTATTTTGGAGTAAGATTTTTGGTAGTAATATTAATCTTTGAGTTGGATAGAATTTGGTGACCGTTGATCCATTTTAGGAACCAAAAATAATATTTGTGCGAGGTTTGCGATTTTTCTGATGTTATTTTATTTATTTTGGATCATAACATTGTATACTTTAGAGCCCTTTTAATAAAGTCAATTGATTTTTTTTGGAGTTCTTTATTTTATTTGGTGCCTAAGCTTAGAGTCTTAAAAATATTTTTGGTGACCGTCTAAATTATACCCTTTCTGAATTATTCCCATCACTTATTGGGCAGGATAATAAAAATATATATTTTAATAAATTATTTTAATGTTGACATTGATTTAAATATCAGTGTAGCAGGTAAGTACGATTACTATTTAAGTAACAAAGCCGACGGAGCCCCGCTGCACGGGTCTCCTATTTCTATCTGCAGGTTCTAAAGGAAGTCCTCAGGTTCGTTTTTTATATAAAACATTTTCTAAACCAGTCACATAGTGATCATAATGGTATTGTTTACGCTATTGACGTCAAATAACTCAGACTGGAAAGGTAAGCGTTTGATCGTTATGTACGCACACAGCTGACGCAGCGCCAAACAGTATGAAAACGTTTAGAATGGTTTTCATCCAAAGACTCGTGCTTCCTCCTCAACATCTCGACGCAATATTATCGAAATTTCAATTCATGTTCTAACAAGTCTCACAACTATAATGCAATGCGCGCTGTTGCCGCACTTCTACACAAGAACTTATGCCAGTTTTACCTTCATTACTCTTCAAGTATGCCAGAATTATAAAGTTAGTTGCTAAGTGGCACTTTCGCAACGAAATGTTGCGTTGTTAAGCCACGGGGTACACGCGAACTGTGGCATGGTAGGGTTAAAAAGTATCTTAGTTTAACTTAGTATGTTTTGAGGAGTTTCAAAGTGGAATTATTTTCGAAAATAGTTGTTTAAAACTTATATGATTGTAGGTCATGTCAAAATTCAAACGTCGTTTCTAGGGTCGTCAAGATAAAATGAGACGTTGTTGCAAGACTTTCATGAATTCCCATGAGAATTATGGGCATTCATGGAGGAGCTCGTGGCTAAATAATAACAGCCGCACGGGTCGATCTTCAAGGTTAAGCAACGCTTGACGAGGTCGGTCCGTGGATGGGTGACCATTTCAACATACCGAGTTTCCTCCGTGCCTCGGAAAGCACGTTAAGCCGTTGGTCCCGGCTGTCATTTGAACATCTATGACAGTCGTTACGGGTAGTCAGAAGCTTGAGATCTGACACCAGTCTTGCCAAGGGATACCTTGTTACCCAGTTACTGGGTTGTGGAGGTCAGATAGGCAGTCGCTCCACGTAAAACACTAGTGCTCAGCTGAATCCGGTAAGACTGGAAGCCGACCCCAATATAGTTGGGAAAAGGCTAGGCAGATTGATTTTGAATTATGGGCATTCATGGATCCAAGGGCAGCGCATACATGATCGTGAATTTTCCATAGATTTCCCGAGATTTAAAAATTTATCACACAGGAACTGTCGTGCTTTTGTCGCGAGTGATAGGAAAGACGCTGTAAAAATAACTTTTTAACAAAAAAATTGAACCGACTTCCAAAGCAAAATATTACAAAGCAAAAGATAACTTTCAATTCCGGAGTCGGTATCTTTGTTATTTATTGTTTTTCATTTCTCGACACCGACTTAGGAAAATATAGTTATTTTTCGCTTTGTAGTGTTTTGCTGTGGCAGTCGGTTTAATTTATTTTTCTCTTTTTAGTTTTAGTAGGTACCTCAAATTATCATGAAAATTATTTATTGACAAAGTAGATTGCACGAAGATTCCAAGAAGCCCAAACTCGACAAGGATTCATTGTTTTATTACGGAGTTCCGTTGCCTACCTTCCGGCTTCACCATCAGATTCGATCTTGTGTCAAAATTTCAATATCTATGTTCTTCACATGCTTGGAATCTGCGTTCTTCCAGTAATCTCCTCTTGCTTTGTCCTTCTCATACTACTGATTTTGTTCACTCTTCCTTCAATTTTCAGTCCACACTGCTCTGGAACGCGCTTCCTCCCAAGATCAGACCGGCTACAAGTCGGTTTGTATTCAAGCGGCAATTGCGGATTTATTTTCAACTCAACTAAGGAGACTCATCTCACCTTCTCTTTTCTGTTACTTCATAAATATATATATTTATATAAGTATATATTATATTCAACATATATATACGTTTATTTTACCTATCTTAGTATGTTAATAACAACTCTTTTCTTAATGTTTAAGCAATGCACCTGCCATGTTATCTCTTCACCACCCATGGTTGAATGGTAGAGAATGCCTTAGTCCGCCTTTGTACCTTTTGTGCATGAAGTCTAAATAAATAAAATCAAATCAGTTCGATGGTACCATTTTTATAAGTACCAATTATTTGGTATTTGATTCATCATAGTCGGTTAACTTGTCGGGATATCTTATACCCGTGACATACTTATCACTAAGGAGTTCCAGTGACCCTTTGTGGTCTTCTTCATCAGTTCCACTTCAACAAATGATATTTTCTGAGTGCAAATGCTTGTATAGTTGATGCAAATACCAAAATCGTTATACATATGCTTAAAATATTTTAGGAGTTCCATCGATTTCTCCAGGATCCCATCATCAGATCCTGACCTGATGACTATGGGACCACCTGTAAAGTATACCCTTTCAAACAAAAGAAGAATTATCCAAACTGGTCCATGCATCTTTGAGTAATCGGGGAACACACATAAAAAAAAACGTGGCAACGAATTGAGAGCCTCCTCTTTTTTTGAAGTCGGTTAAAAACCCACCCGTGTTCCTCCAGTTGGTTGAGCCGGGTTCGCCGTAAGTCTTTAAAATTTATCCGCAACCCAGACAGGCATTTGGCCCTAGCTGACCGTACATCAACAAACAAGCAACGTACACGCTTTTTATTTTTATGCTTGGAGAAATGCATGCTACCACGTGGAGATAGAGCAGTTATGTACGGGGAGGGGGGGGAAGCAACGAACGCCCAGCATGATAATTTCGGAAAGCTTGTAGTACGATCATATTGCAGCATTTTAAATAGGAATGTAATCGTGCATGTGACTAAGCTCTGAAATGACCACCAATGACAATACTGCAATCCGGATAATCCGAGATTTGTAGTGTTTATCACAGTATGATAGTAAAATTAATGTTAGATGCTTATCAAATGGTGATAATAATACTGTGTGGTTTTAGTTTTTTGAGGTAATGTTAGATAGACACCCAATTACAAAAAAAAACAGTTCATTTATTGGAAGCTACGTTCACCGCTGAGTGAAGCATGCTAAGCAGGCTAACTTTCTGCCTCAGCAAATCCAATGGTTCGGGTTCAAGCCAAGGTAAATACCTACACCTATATACATAGCTTTGAAACCCGTTGGCTTCAGTTTTTAACAATCTTCCCAAAAAGGAGTTCTAAGTTCGACTGCATGTATATTTTTTCTTTTTTTGTGTTTGGTCACCGATTTCTGCGTCATTTGTGGACCAATTATGAATTATTTTTTTTTGACCATGTTTTATGGGTATACTCCCGAAGTGGTCCTATTGTCACCAAATCAGAATGTGATGATGGAATCCCAAGCAAATCGAGGGAACTCTTCAAATATTATAGACATACATATAGTGCTTTTGATATTTTCATCAACAATGCAATCAGTTGCACTTAGGAAGTATCATTTGCTGAAGTGGAACTGATGAAGAAGACCACAGATGGCCATTGGAACTCCTTAAATATAAGTATGTCAAGAAGTCGTATGTCGTGTGTGTCCTACTGTCGTGTGTTGTATGATAAAGCAAAATAAATCGTATTGATGAAAATGGTACCATCGAACTGATGTGATGATGAAGCTGGCAGGAAGGCACTGGTGCTTCGAAATAAAATAATGTATCCTAGTCGTGTTTGGGCCTACTGGAATCGTCATAAGATGTACTTTGACTAAGTATAAATGATTTTCATGGAAATGTAAGGTACCAAAACTAAAAAGGGAAAAATAAAAATTAAACCGACCTCCAAAAAGAAAACACTAAAAAATAAAGAACTTTCTTTTCCGAAGTCGGTGTTAAAAAACGAAAACAATAGGAACCAAAGACACCAACTTTGAAAAAGAAACTTATTTTATCTTTGCAGTGTTTTTTTTTTGGAAGTCGGTATTATTATTAAAAAAATTCTATCTAATTTTAAAAGCCTGTTTCGTTGTCACTTAGTGCGGGCCGGCCCTTTGGTTGGAAACGAGTTTGTCCGACCATCTTCTTTATATAGATACATAACTCAAAGATGCAGAAACATCACAACTCATATGCAGGCCCTGCTGTACTACTACGCCACGCTTCGTTTCTAAAATGTTCACCCATGGAGCGTTGTAAACCACGCATCATAATTATGCATCACACTGCAGAGGTGACGGGACGTGCATGGGACGGCGATGCGAGCGTGCCTGATGACGGGACACGTCATGCCCATGTCACGTTCACATTACATCTCTGCGCTACGTTCTATTTTCAAAATCATTTTCGTTGCGGGCTACGCTTAATCAAATATTTTGTTTTTAAATGGTTCTTCTAAGATTTACCAATCGTTAATATAAGATTTGACAGTAACTGGTCCAAGATTTTTTATTGTCCAAGATATTTTATTAGCACGCTTACAAGGATTAAGATACTGACCCTGCCATTATCATTTTTATTTCTAAAATGTTCACCCATAAAGAGAATTAGTAAACCACGCGTCATAATTATGTGATTATGTCTCTGTGTGATGGGATGTGAATGGGACGGCGACGCGAACGTGCCCGACAACGGGACACGTCGGTCAGCGTCGTTCAAATTTCAAAATCATTTTCGTTGCTCGCTACACTTAATTATCAAAGATTTTGTTTTTGTGTCATCTTATGATTTATAGATCAATCGTTAAAAATACACTAGGATTCGATCCTAGATTTCAGTAGGTTTCCAAATCAAGATACTTAAACATCATCAGCTTATAATATGAGCTGTGGTTGCCCATGGTAACGGCGCCGACTTTCGTGTCGTAGGTTCCCCAGGTAGGCACTTTACATTGCTTAACACGTTCGTTGTCAAGGGCTCGCCTCGCGCGATACATAATGGTTTTTAATTGTTTTAAAATTACGGCATTCAATGTGTTAAATTATTTCATCACCACTGCTCCAAAAATGGTAAAGGAAAACATCGTGAGGAAACCAGTATGTAGTAGAAGTAAAAATTTAAAGACATGTGACACCCACCAACCCGCACTTGGCCTACGCGGTGGATTAGTGACCATTCCCTCTTTCAGAGAGAAGGTCTGTGTCCCAGCAGTGGGAACGTTAAAAAACTGATAATGAAGATGATGATCAGCTTATACTGTCCACAGCTGGAATGAGGGTCTCCCGCCTATAGAACATTACTGCTGGGCATTTGTACGTCATTTAACATGATCCCTGGTTGGTCATTTAGCTGGCATCAGTCACCCTACGAAGATTGTCATTCCTCCAGTTGCGGACCACATGTTTGCCTATTCGCAAGTGCGATTTTCTTTTCATAACATTAACTTCTTGAAATCTCGCACTAGATTCCATTGCATATTAACAAATCGCTTCAGTATGATGCTCTCCTCGTATAGTAATCATGCAGTTTGCATACAATATAGTTTAATGCAGAAGACCAGGTTGCATGGAAGAGATCGCGGATTGCGATAAGGCAGCCCGTTGTATATTTTTAGTTTTAAGTTTCTTTTGTTCCAAATTTTCTGGTGTACAATAAAGTACCTATATATAAATAAGTAAGACCTATTTCGAATAACTTCACATCACATACGGGACACCGAGTTGGTTTTGTAGAGCATTGTTTCTTCCACTCATAAATCTATCTCTTTTCAATATTATTATGATGGTCTATTATTATGTCGATAAATTGTCGATTGAGGCGTATCTACTACTAGGTATATTATATGTAGTTTAAAAAGCATGAAATAAAATTAAAACAAAAGCAAAAAATAAACCTCGTACTCGCGTCGGGGAACCACTTAGTAAATAAAATAAACTGCTGTAAATATAGGCGGTTCCTCGGTTTTCGCTTTTAAGAGGTTTTTGTGTCGGAGGTTTTTTAAATTTATAATTTAATTTTGTACGTAATGACAACTTTTCTAGACCGTCTGGAGTTTGCAATAAAATCTTTTCTCTTACTAACCCGTCAAACAAACCTTCTGCGCCTATTTCTACTTTACCTCCGTTAATAAGCAGTGAGCACGCTAACACGTTGTTCAGTTAATATTTAAACTGACGTTGCTTTCGTAAACCGGGTTACGGAGTGATGGTGCAAAGTTTGGACTTATGCGGTTAACACCTACGTCATATGCTGTGTGTACTTATGTAATGTAACCGACGCGACGCCTGGCGTGTTTTCGGGTGAATGGGAGGTGTCTGTTGTGCGTTGGTGTACAATCGGGTTAAGAAGATTATAGGTCGAGAAGTTATTTTTTTTTATATATAGATTTTGGTTTTCAATATAATTTATCGGATTGATATTACTTTTTATTACTCAGCTGCATTTTGTTTGACTATAATCCGACCCTAAAATAGTTGGAAAAGTCAAGGGGGAGTTGGTAATGGCAACCCTTCATTTATTTATTTATTTAACCTTCATGTACATGATTGTGGTGTAACTAATCTGATGTAAACATCTTTATTAATTTCACTCAAATTTTAGGTGTACCGCTAATTGTTCAGGGTACAATAAACGAAGTAAAGTATCGCCAACCCATACATAACAGATTTTTGCAGCTTTAAAAATGTCTAGTGGATTGGATTTGATGTACCTTTATTTACATGAAAATTTTTAATTGCAAAATGCTAAAGGAAAATCTTAGCCTAGCAACGGCATCAAGTTCTCCAAAATGACTGGCAAGAATTCGACTGTACCCTTCAGGGTTCAGTACCATTGTACTACACTATCTTCAATAACAAATAAAGTTGTAAATTGCTAGCGTACGCCGTCAAGCATTACTCGATATCGTGACCCATAAAAGTTTCCTGGAAACCGCAAAACAGGTAAATGTAGAAGTTTTAAATCATTAAACCTAGTCTATTTCCAACTATGTCGGGGATCGGCCTCCGGTCTAACTGAACATAGCTAAGCATCAGTGTTTATATGAAACAACTGCTTATCTGGGTACCTTTTTGGCAAGACTGGTAGCAGGTTTCGTAGCTTCTGTCACGACTGTCAAATTTTACAAATAATATAACTATAATAATTTAAATATATCTACTAGCTGACCCGGCGAACTTCGTTCCGCTTAACAAATTTCTAAAAAAAAGATTTTTTCTAAAATAAACGTAGCCTAAGTTACTCCTTATTACATCAGCTACCTGCCAATAAAAATCCCGTCAAAACCGGCCCAGCCATTTCAGAGATTAGCCGGAACAAACAGACAGACAAAAATTGTAAGAAATGTTATTTTGGTGTATGTACCGTATAAATATTCATATACATGTAAATTACATTAAAAACATACACTCCAATTTTATTTATATGATGATGATGAAAATGATGATGATGATGATAAAAAACGGTTATTTTAATATGAAAAACAGACACTCCAATTTTATTTATATGATGATGATGATGATAATGACGATGATGATGATAAAAAACGGTTATTATAATATTAAAAACAGACTCTCCGATTTTATTTATATGATGATGATGATGATGATGAAAATGATGATGATGATGATAAAAAACGGTTATTTTAATATTAAAAACAGACACTCCAATTTTATTTATATGATGATGATGGTGATGTATAGATGTACCGTATATATATATTCATATACATGTAGTAAAAAACGGTTATTTTAATATTAAAAACAGACACTCCTATTTTATTTATATGATGATGATGGTGATGATGATGATGATGACGATGATGATGATAAAAACGGTTATTTTAATATTAAAACAGACACTCCAATTTTATTTATATGATGATGATGAAAATGATGATGATGATGATAAAATCGTTTATTTTAATATTAATTACGGACACTCCAATTTTATTTATGTGATGATGACGATGATAAAAACGGTTATTTTAATATTAAAAACAGACACTCCTATTTTATTTATATGTATGATGATGATGATGGTGATGATGATGACGATGATGATGTTAAAAACGGTTATTTTAATATTAAACAGACACTCCAATTTTATTTATGTGATGATGATGATGATGATAAAAAGCGGTTATATTAATATTAAAAACGGACACTCCAATTTTATTTATGTGATGATGACGATGATAAAAACGGTTATTTTAATATTAAAAACAGACACTCCTATTTTATTTATATGTATGATGATGATGATGGTGATGATGATGACGATGATGATGTTAAAAACGGTTATTTTAATATTAAACAGACACTCCAATTTTATTTATATGATGATGATGATGATGAAAATGATGATGATGATGATAAAAAACGGTTATTTTAATTACAAAAACAGACACTCCAATTTTATTTATATGATGATGATGAAAATGATGATGATGATGATAAAAAACGGTTATTTTAATATTAAAAACAGACACTCCAATTTTATTTATATGTATAGATGTATACATATAAAGCATCACCAGAATGTCACCTAAATACTGCTTCGATATCTGATTCAAAGCCAACTCCAGAATCTGTGACTTGTCATTCAAGTGCATGAACTGCTCTCTTGGTTAAGTCCGTCGGTCTGACAACTAGAGATTAAAGTGTTCGCTTTTAAACAAATTGATTTAGTATGTTTTTTTTTATTGCACCTTCTGTAAACCACTCTATTAATAGTCACACTGACACAATCTTCGACCCTTCCAAGCCCTGCCTATTTCCTCCTATAAATTTTAAATGTTCAACACAATTTTGCTAATGCATAACAATAATTATACATTCGAAGTTCAATGCCGGGTCACTTTATAGTTAACTTTCCTGTTTTGCTATCAGTACTTCATCTGTTTTGGGACGACTTTTGGACGTTAAGATGGACATGAATACTAGGTATACAAAACTGGCTGTGCAATATAAATGGGCCTTCCGTAAGCAAATCTATGTTCCTTACGGAAGGCGAAGCTACAAAAAGTGACATATCAACAATAACAATTGTCGAAAAGTTAAAAACGAATATGATTAACATTCGCTACCGAAATGTCTCATGATCATTCCCAAATATTTTGCACTCCTTGAAATAATTAATATCACTAATGCCCTTTATTTAGGACCACTATGTAGACAATAACTTGGAATAAACACATAAATTAGATAATTTTCTTAAGTAGATAAGTTCAAAGCACACAAACAGACGAGAGACGAATGAAAGAGAGCACAAAATCTAAAAGCCTAAGCTAAAGGAGAAAATAAAGCATTTGAATTTGAACATTAAACGCTTTAAAAATACACAAGATAGTGTAAATAACCTATTGTTGGTTCAGTGCCAAGTGACACTCGAGACTTTCATTAAAATACGAATTTTCAAAGGACTTAAACTGCACTCCAGTTCTTAAAAGCAAAGTAAGTTGACTAAAGAGTTGAATAAATAAAGCAAATTGTGATACATTTAGTTTCTGAAGTTCTGTTAAGTATCTTTGGGATTTGTTGAACAGCTTTAAGCTTATTTTACGTACACACTTAGAACAGTGGCGGCCCAGTGGTAACTACCGTGACTTAAAACTTGTAGGCTGTGAGTTTGAACCCAGGCTGGCGCTTTACTTTGTGCAAATTATTACATCACGACTGCTCACAAAACGGTGAAGGAAAACATCGTGAGGAAACCGGCATGTCTTAGAATTAAAAATTTGAAGACATGTGACAACCACCAACCCGTACTGGGCCCGCGTGGTGGATTACTGCCCATTCCTCTCACAGAGAGGAGGCCTGCACGAACAACGGACCATAAGTGCGGAAAAGGGTCCATCTATCCATCCTATCCTACGTCCACACTTATCCTCAATCAATCTGCATGAGTCACCTTTCAGTTTAAATGGGTGCAGCTACATACCAATATTTCAAGACTGCCTTTTTGAGTTTAATAATTCGGTAACTAAATAACGCGAACAGGTACCCCTTAGTAATACTGGTTTCAGATCGTCTGCTTTCTGGCTACGCAAAACGTCTATCCAAGATCTACAGATGATTACTGGGAGGTATTTACTCAGAGCGAATGGACCGCGCGCCATTTGACTGTAACCAAAAATGTTCTAAGTTTCAAAAAACCGGTGCTAAAATGATTTCAAAGTTAATTGAAAGTGATAGTCGCATTCAGTGTGTTAGTCGCATAGTTTATGAATTTTAAGTATTTAAATATTTACTTATTTAAAATCATCTAAAAACAACACATCATCTAATAACAGAATACATTTTCTTTTCTTTCTTTTTCTTTTAAATAAAACGGTGCCCCACACTAGGAATTTCTTCCTGTATCGTGGGTGCGTTTACAAACATATAAACTCACATACACAACACCCAGAACCGGAACAACTAATTGTACGTCATACAAATATTTGTTCCGTGCGGGAATCGAACCCGCGACACGCAGCGCAGCAGTCAATCGCTCAACCACTGCGCTAACCGTGCGCCCATCTTCATAACCGGTTGGCACGACTTCAAGTAGCTAGCTCAACAATGGCCCTGGGACCAACAGCTTGACGCGCTTTAAGAGGCATGGAAGCATATGTAATGGATCTGATAATGGAGTAAAGGAATGGGTACCCATTCACGAACTGACCTCGGCAAGCGTTGCTTAACCTGAAAAACCCGTGCGACTTTTATTTAGATACGAGCTTCATGCCTATCCTCTTAGTTTATCTCTACACAATAACTAGTTTCCACATCATCAAATATAAATTTTGTAGTTATAACAAACTTATAGTGAATGTCGTCCCATCCGGTTAAACCGTTTATTTCAGCAGACACACATAACTCCACGTTTCTTATCGCGCACGTTAAAAGCTGAAAGCTTTATGATGTTCGGACGAGAGAACAGTTGTATGAAAATATATATGTAGAGTTGAATATGAAACTTGAATCTCGTATGATTTTAGAAGTACTATATAGGGTGTCTCAATATGAGTGCACTACCTATTTAAACTTTGTGTAATTTTCTTTTTCGTGTATGTGGTATCTCTGAAATTTGACGGCCTGTTACCTATGATTGTTCCGATTAATAAAAATGGAGCGTTACACAAAAGAGGAACGTGTTATTTATTTATTATATACTTTATTATACATCATAACTTACATTTATAAAGGAAACATAAAAATTAAAACACAATGGGCAGCCTTATCGTATTCCGCGATCTCTTCCAGGCAACCAGGTTGGTATGGACAGTAATTGCTGGACATGAAGTGAGGCTGTTATTGGTGTGACAGTACCAGTGTTATTTTTTTATTAATTACTAAAGATATGCAGATACATCTCTGCTATGTTATGTTATTTTGAAAACTGGGGCCGGAGTTGCAGTTACTGTGAACAGCAGTCGTTACAGGAATAAGATAACGAAGTTCTTGTGGGCTCAATTGGATGGTATGGATCTGGACGACATGTTGTTTCAGCATACGGCGTCACCTGCCGCACCGCCCATGAAACAATCGATTTATTGCAGCAACGATTTTCAGATTAAATCATCTCACCGCATTCATATGTCAACTGGCCACCAAGATCATGCAATTTAACGCCGTGCGATTTCTTTCTTTGAGGTTTTGCGAAATCTTGGGTATATGCGAATGAACCAAAAACAATTCCTGTGCTTAAGGCCAAAATCCAACGCGTTATCAGTGAGGTACAGTCACAACTTTGTCAAAAATCCAACGAAAATTTCGTGAAAAGAGTAATGGCCTGTCATCAGAGCCGAAGAGCATTTGCTGGACATTTTATTCTATACATAATCGGGATATGTCTTTTTTATAATGCAATATAAATATTACAACTTACTCAAAAAATACGTGTTTTTATTTTAAACGAAAACTTGTCAAAAAATATCTATTTAGTCCATCATTAGGTAACTTAAAATATTTATTTGCTTCGTAAACAAATAATTACTACGATACAGTGCGTCGACATGTCGGGTGTCATCATGGTGTGCCACACTTTTTACTTACGTCACAAGCCCCCACTTCTGAACTTCGATGCGATTTATTTTTGTAAATTTTTATTTATTTGATAAATTTCATGGATTTCATGGACATGGATTTTCTGAACAACAACCTGCAAAAAACTTGAATAAAAGTTTGAAATCGCCAACCGGTCTTGAGCAATATTCAATATTCGATATCGGTTGTCCATCCCATACAATTTTGCCTTTTTGACAATGATGATAGAATGTCACTTGCCTAGGGTCTCTGTTAGAACGAACTTCCTTTCGCTATGCGTTATGTATTAATCAAACACTGAAATAAATCGAATAAATGATTCGAGATTTTAAAAAATAAAACATATTATGTACTTAGTATAGCAGAAGAGTCGTGATGGTCGCAGTCTTATATATTTTTTAGGGTTCCGTGCCCAAAGGGTGAAAACAGGACTCTATTATTCCACTAAATTCCCACTTTCGCCCAGTTGTCACACAATGTTGTCTGACAGCACTTAAAGATTTACAAAAAAATCACTGGGCCTGAAGACATCATGCTTATTTAAAGCGATTTAACAAACGTCGAAATTTGGTGCAAAACAAACTATGCGACAGCTCGTTTGCAAAGGTTGGAGAAATCCGGGGTCAAGGGGTTCTGGTGGATGATGGGCTCACCTTCAAGCCACACATCAACGACGTCGTAAAGAAGTCTGCGCAGATGCTAGTTTTTTTTTGTTAAACGCAACACAAGAGGCTTCCAACAACCAAAGACCAAAATAGTTTTGTTTACCACCCTAGTGCGAAGTCGGTTGGAATACGCCAGTGTCGCCTGGAACCCACTTTACGCTATTCACTCGCAAAGACTTGAAAAAATTCAAAGAGCTTTCACTAAACATCTTGCATTTATATCTAGGGGAATTTGTCATCGCTGTCCGTATGTACAGCGCCTACACTTTTCAAAATAAACACACTGTGTGATCGTCTTCGTACGCGTCATCTAATTTTCCTTTACAAAATAGCAAACGGGTTTATTAAGTGCAGTGATTTAGTAGAATGTATCCAATATTCAGTCCCTTCAAAACTACCCAGACATCCCATCACAAAATTACTCCATATTTCGTTCCGCAAATCAAACCTAGGCCTCAACGCTCCACTTTCCCGCATGTGTAGAAGCTATTATACGCGTGTATTATACGCGTGGTGGAATAAGGACCATTCCCTCTCTCACAGAAAAGTGGTCGTGTCCCAGGACGGGAAACATTAAAATACTGGTGATGCTCATCAGTGGACGTCTCTTAGCTGATTGATGATGAAGAAGAGTGGTGGAAATGATTAAGAATGTAGGGGTAACCATCGAAATACAAATCATGAATTCATATCATACCTATCTTTAGTATATGCTGAAATACACTTGACCCAGCTTATATAGACAACCAAATTGCCACTTAAACAAAGCGACCAAAAATAACCAATTAATTACATAAAAACACATATGCTTAATTGAATTTAAGTGAACAAGTACACAGTAATTACTGAAAGCGACAACAATAGCTGTATCACCAATAATTATTGTAAAGGTACACGCTTGGGTTCGTTGAAATATGTTTATGTACGGAATATTGTGGGGCACTAGCATTTTGCCTACGAATTTGTTCGTGTGGATTTAAGATTTTTAATTAAGGTGGTTTACCCTTAAAGTTTTTGTCAACTCCAGCCAAATAAAATTCCACTGCTGAACAAATATGTAGATTTATAAGTTTCTTCTTTTATCGTGCCTATCGAGGCTGGTGCCACCTTACGAACATCACCTGTATCTTGCCAGTTTTCAGTTACGTATAAGTTTATCAAAATTCATTTATTTATTTAAGGAAAGCACACCAACAACATAATAATTACAATTTCATACACAGAGTTAACATTAAATTTGAAAATGGTGCTGTGCAAACAGGTCAGTTACATACATGCATATCCCTCACAGTCCTGTGTTCGCGAATACAAAATTTGTCAAATAATAATAATCTAGTTGTTAAATTTGGAATTGAATTAAAATTGTGCAATAATAAAAATAAAATTTAAATTATATTACAAATGCAAATTAAGATAAAATATATAACAAACAAAATACTAGTGAGTCAGCGATAAAACAAAATTAAAATGATTACAATGCAAATAAAAATAATTATTATTTTACAAAAAAAAAAATATATTTTAAAATGATTACAATGTAAATAAAAAGTTTTTAACCTGTCTCTGGAGCCCTGACCGCCGGTAGCTTGGACTCTGCTCCCGGTCCCCAGGTCTCTGTGTGCCAAGTCTCGTCTAAATTCGTTCAGTCAATGAGGTTTGATTGAAAAACTGACGTCCATATAGATTTTCACATAATATAGTAGGAACTAGGATAATAAGCGTAGGTTACAGTTTTGAGTTTTTTTTATTTTTTGTGCGTTATCGTTAAGCCAGGCAATTTATAATCAGCCAGTTGGTCACAAAATCGCTTTATATATACGGAATATTGGCCCCGAACAGAAGCTTGCACAAAATTGATTTAATATCAGCTCCTTTGTGGTTGTGACACTTATAATTATTGCATTCGATCGCGGTCCGATTGTTCTTTGTGCGCAAAGTATTGCGGTCATTTGTTGGTAATTTCTGGGAATGAAATCTGCTGTAGCTGTTTTTTATTACTGTGGGGTGTGAAGGTGGTTGTGAATTGTGATTATTTTGTACATATCTGGCATATTTATTTATGTGTATCCTGACGTTTTAATGAAAATAAGTGCTGAATTCTGGCCAAAACACATTTAATTTGACATCATAAATACGACGAAGAAGAAGAATGTAAACAAGGAAAGTTATGTTTGTCCTACTTTCATTACAAAAAGATAGCAAAGGTGACTCTCACCCTCATGAACATATTAAGGCTCCCGAACTCAAGCGACGCGACGCGACGAGTTTTCATAAATTTTTACCAATGGTTCTTTGATTGGAGCAATTTTAGAACAATTTATATGCAAACGCGTTGATGTTGCATTGTCACGTCGCACTTGTCTTTGGAAGCCTTAAAAGGACACAAACAGATGAAATTATCGAAAATTATGTATATTAATGTTGACAGGTTAATTTTAGTCTAAATACATTCATCCACCCTGTGTATCTGCCGTGGATAACTATAATTGGCTACCCATGTAATCCTAGATAAGTACCTAGTTAAGTTTTGACAGCTGTTGTTATCCCTAAAAATAAAAAAAATAAAAAAATGCCAATAGTTATGTTACGCCTTTGGCAAGCTTCTAGAGAAAAGCTTCATTCGTCCCAACTTACTTAGTTTTTATTACTGAGATGCAAAATCTAACAATGAACAGCTTTGTTTTGACTAGTCTATTTGCTCTGATCTTATCTTGGCACAGCCTCCCAGTTGTTTTCTGATGAAATAAATGTTTGTGTTTTGAATATATGCTAAATTCCTACCGATTGCTTTATTTTGTTTGATTTATTTCATCACTACTACACTCAAGATCATGAAGGAAAACATCATGAGGAAACCGGCAAGTCCTAGACCTAAAAATTTTAAGATTTGTGATTTACGAACCAGTACTGGGCCCACGTGGTGGATTACAGACCACTCCCTCTCGCAAAGAGGAGGCTTGTGTCCAAGCAATGGGAGCATTACAGATTATGTGTACACCTACCAACAAGACAAGTTCAGGGCAGAAAAGAGAGCAACACAAAATTAAGATAAAATAACCCAACAATCCCAAATACATATAGTGCAGAAAAACTTCCACCATCCGAAGGTAACATTTGTGCCGGGTTTTTTTCAATTGTGAGACGATAACTCATAACTTATTTATTCCGCTCCGAAAACCTTACGGGACTGTCAAAATTAAGGCATAAATCTTAGCGGGGCCATTCTTTGGGCCCGACTTGTAATTTTATAAAGAATCGAAAATTGTTTTTTATATACGTCGAAGTTTTGGGCTTGATATTGGACGTTTGCTGGAGGTTTCGACTGTTTGGATTTTGTTTTCGTTTGAACGGGAATGGTAGAAGTGTGTCACGGTAATATGGATTGTTTTGCTGAACATGGGTGTTTATTTTTATTATTTACTAGCTGACCCCCGGGGCTTCGCTCCCGTCAATTGGCTACTTACCTACCTACACTACCTACCCTACCTACCCTACCTACCCTACCTACCCTACCCTACCCTACCTACCCTACCCTACCCTACCCTACCCTACCTACCCTACCTACCCTACCCTACCCTACCTACCCTACCCTTCCCTACCTACCCTACCCTACCCTACCCTACCCTACCCTACCCTACCCTACCTACCCTACCCTACCCTACCTACCCTACCCTACCCTACCCTACCTACCCTAACTACCCTACCCTACCCTACCTACCCTACCCTACCCTACCTACCCTACCCTACCCTACCCTACCTACCCTACCCTACCCTACCCTACCCTACCCTACCCTACCCTACCCTACCTACATACCTACCCTACCTATCTACAATTCTTTTTTTTTTTTTTTTTAATTTTTCTTTCATAAGAACCTTCTCCTAACAATAACAAACACAACAAAAAAAGAATTAGCGAAATCGGTCCAGCAGTTCACGCGTGATGTCGTGACAACGGAAAACGGGTTTCATTTTTATATATATAGATTATATTATACTTTACTATACTCACTGACTAACACTAGAAATTTTTACAACCCTTTTTTACATTCCGTTTAACCGATTTTGAGTTCTATCCCGTAAATTTATAAGGAAAGCATAAACCTGTTACCAAAACTAACTGTTAAATACAGCTGCCATTTGTCATATCACCAACGCAATAGAAGTCAAAATCGGTTGAATGGGCTGTAAAATAGCATTATTTGAATGTTTAATGTTATCTCAAATGGAGTATAGCTGTGCCAGTGGCTTCGCTCCCGTCAACTGCCCACCCTATTAACGTTCCTACCTACCCTAACTACCTACCATTTTTTTTTCTAGGATCATTCTTTCACGGAGAATCGTAACACCACCATTCAGAAAATGACCCCAAATGCACAACGCCATCTATCGAACATGGAGTTCAACTATCCGAGTATCTGAATTGCGCGTGTTGTGATATTTTACTTCTTGAACACTTATTATTTATTTATTATATGCTTTATTGTACACCATAAAATACATTAATAAAAAGAAACTTAAGTCTAATACACATACAATGGGCGGCCTTATCGCATACCGCGATCTCTTCCAGGCAACCTGGTATGGACAGTAATTGCTTGGACATGAAATGGGGCATGTCCAAGCAATTACTGTCATTGGTGTAACAATATCAGTGCTAAAATGATATACTGCAATAGATACACAGATAAATACATAAGCTATGTAATAGATACATAAATACATACATACCGACTTAATATAAAGGCAAATAAAAAGTAGTAACTTATAACTTTAAATTCATTTAACTTTTGATATAGTGAACCCATTGTGATGAAACAAAAACTAAGTAATACTTCAAGTTACGCACAAGTTTTATGTGCAAAAGTTATTTAAATACGTTTTTTACATTTTAAACAACTACGCGTGCACAACTAAACAGACAAAAATTACAAACTTGCTGGACATAGGTTCTGTTGGTTATCCTTTAACACCCTGGCGATTTTTATACGAAATATTTTCGATAAAAAACGACTTTTTTACAGATTTTTATATATGTGTTGATGTATTGATATTGATTGTACACCACAAAACATATTTATGTATGTTTTTATGTTTATTTTAAGGAAACAGAGAAAGAGGAGCTCGTGGCATTACAGGCGAATGCTCCAATTGAGGGAGCACCTTTATACCTCAATTCTAAACCACTTTTAGAAAGATTTTGTACTACAAAATACTCATAATATACTATAAACCGGGTCCAACAGAACACAAATAACTTATCTCTAGGCACACGGAAGTTAAGAGCGCAATGGAGCAGCAGAACTAACAATATCTATACAAAATCAAGCGGTGTAAACAATTCTAGAGCTCGCTTCCTTAACAACGAATGTACAAAGGTCCTCGCAGCTTGTTTACGGATGTTAAGGTCTGTTCATGCTGGAGACATTCTTGAGACAAAGATGGTGTCTCTTGTATACAGTGGGTGGAACTCCCACTTTATTTAATTACTTATGGGCTATAATATCTTTATTTATTTCAGGGCAAAAGACAAAAAGTTCTAAAATATACATAAGCATACAAAAGTCCTGCTGATAAAAACAAATTATGCAAAAAGTGCTATTTATCACAGACAGAATACAAAAGTGCTATATATCACAGGGAAATCAACTAAAAATATTAATTATGCCTTACAATTAGGGATAAGAAGCAAAACAATGCTTTCCACCACACAGACAATCTATTTTTCTTACTACCACAGTGCACCGTTTGTCATTACAGTTTTGTGCGTCCTATTTCTATGCTTTTTACAAAATATTCTCATAATACAAGTGAAGCGTAGAGCCGCTTCATCTTCGGTTTCGATCAATAACTTTGGAGGCCACGTTTACACAGTACACTAGAAACTTTTCCCTGTGTTGCTTTGTCATGAGCCCATGCAGGCTCTCCTTCGTCAGTCTCCAGTCCAGCTCACATTCGAGTTGGTAGAGTACCCTGATAAATAACGGGCAATCTACAAGTATGTGCTAGACAGTCTCTGCCACGCCTGGATCGCAGACGCACGATGGGTTCTCCTTACACTCGAAGCGATTCAAGTATTTAGGGAACCCGCCGTGCCCCTTCAAAACCTGCGTGAGAATGCCTGTGGGCCGCAACTGTTTTAGAATACGGCAATCCGCTACGGCATCCGGAACAAACATCTTCGTCACAGAGTCTGTCTCGCCCGACACATATCTTCGGTTCCATTCATCAAGCGATACTAAACGGATCTGCCGCTTGATAAATGAAACCGGACATTGGTCGTAGTCTTGTAACATCTATATCTACTAATATTATTATTAATATTATAAAGCTGAAGAGTTTGTTTGTTTGAACGCGCTAATCTCAGGAATTGAAAAATGATTCCTTTTTGAGAGTTTTGATTGCGAGCGCTGCACAGCGGTTAAAGTTATGCAACATTCATGTATGTAGGGTAAGTATGTAGCTAGTTGACGGGAGCGAAACCGCGTGGGACGGCTAGTTACTAATAAAGCCTTCTCTGAGCCTCGGACAGCATGTAAAGCCGTTGATCCCAGCTGTTATTTGCAGATCTTTGGTAGTTTTTACGGATAATTAGAAGCCCAAAAATTGGCATCATAGCTCCTTAATGGAGGAACCGTTTTCGATTTAGTTATTTTTATTTGAAAGGTGACTTTCGAGAGCGTTCTTTTTAGCTATGTTTGATAAAAATTGGTTCAGCCGTTCAAAAGTAATGGGCGTTTTACTGTTTGGTTCGGGATATTTTTGCATGATTTCGGTACATAATTACGTGTTCCATAGATGGTCGATCGAAGCGTGTCTACTGCTGTATAAATTATGTAGTTTATAAGCAAGAAAAATCAATAAACCGACTTCCAAATAAAAACACTACGAAGACGTCAGTTTTGTTTTCTTGTACTTTTTAGTGGTACATAATGGACAAGTTCTAAAGTAAGGTACCTACCTACAACGCCCACAGTGATGCCAGAATAGATTACCCGAATAACATGTAACTTAAATATAGATATTATATATATTGAGATATTAAATATAGTGGAAAGAGATTGTACCAGTGTGAACTTTATGCATCTGCTTACCCGTTTAAAACATACTGGCGTGATGGTATGTTATACAATGGTGTAAACAATAAACATACATGCGATTGCAACAATCCAAAGAGATATGCCGTCATTTATTGAAGAGTTCTGTTGTATATCGCCGAAATTCTTCTACAGAAATATTTCTTATTTCGAACAAAAAAAGAATTTTGAAAATCCGTCAATATATGTCGGAATAATGCCCAAACATACACAAAAAAAAAAAAAACAACCGAATTGAGAACCTCCTCCTTATTGGAAATTCGGTTAAAAATTGGCGTAGGAAATTTATTTTTAATTTTACTTTTAAAGACAAGAGGCTCTTAATAAGTATCATTAGATGGCGATGATTAATCACGTGAAATTTCGATAGTGTTGGCTGCAGTTATTGGAAAAATATGTTAAATGTATGTGCTTGCCCATATCTGCCTAGCCTTTTTCCCAATTATTGTTGGGGTCGGCTTCCAGTCTTACCGGATTCAGCTGAGTACCAGTTTTTACATGGAGCGACTGCCTATCTGACCTCCACAACCCAGTAACTGGGTAACATGATACCCCTTGGCAAGACTGGTTTCAGATATCAGGCTTCTGACTACCCGTAACGAGTGTCAAAGATCTTTAAATGACAGCCGGGACCAACGGCTTAACGTGCTTTCCGAGGCACGGAGGAAACTCGTTATGTTGAAATGGTCACCCATCCAAGGACCGACCTCGTCAAGCGTTGCTTAACCTTGAAGATCGACCCGTGCGGCTGTTATTATTTAGCCACGAGCTCATCATATATTTAAGACATTTTTCCAATAGCTTTCGAGATGCTTTTTGACGTGATAACGTCTTTAAAATCGTTTTAGTCGGGTGACATGTTCAGAAACTTGTGTCACACCAAAACCTCACGAGCGCGATCGCAGGTATAACGAGAGAGAGACGGACCGATCTCCCGTCTCATCTCGAGCGCTGCCAGTCATTCCGTGAAACTTGTCACGCGGAATCCTCACGAGCGGAGGCTGGCATAGCGTTCGAGTGAGTGGACCGATCTTCCGTCTCTCTCACTCTAGCGGCATATCACCAATAAGACGTTATCACGTAAACATCTCGATCGTAAACCTACTTTACAAACAACCAATTTTTTTTTTTGAAATATTGACACGATTTATTTACATAGGTACAAGTATATACAGTGTATAAAATACTTAATTAAATATTGACTACAAACATATACACTTAAACCAAAAAATACTCACTAACTAAACCTCAAAAAATATACTAAACTAAAATATGGCGTCGAAAAACTCCTCCACATCGTTGTCCACTGGTAATGTACCCAAAAGACTGGCAGCATTGCCACGTTGTATGGCAATGCTTATTCTCTGACCAAGGTAAAAGCCAGCCCTTGGGTCACGCGAAGTGTCAACTAGGTGTTTGGATAGTTCTTTAAACAACGCATGGGCACTCGGACCCCACGGACCAATTATTTTTGGATAGTATGTCACTTTTCTTGGACTTTAGGACTGTTGCATGATTAAAAGGACACGTTGGTAAAGTATTTGCGTCAATAATTATTAAAACATGGTGAAGAATAGACGGAAAAAATATATAATCACCAAAGCAACTTCACCTTCCTGCCTTTATCATCTTTGCTTTATAAGAATCATAATTTTACCAAACAACTTGATTGAAAAGATATAAAACCAATTCGTAGTAGAAGAAATTCTTAGGAATCTTTGAAGGCGTTTATAAGAAAATGATTTTTCTGGGCAACTTTTGATGATCAGAATTTCTGTTATATTGATAGTTGCTTCGTATCAAAAACTAACTTATTCATCGCTGTCCACACATTTACGGGTTCCGTTTCCTGACGGAGCACTTACATACGATTTGTATGAACAATCCGGATCCCCCTGATACGGAGATGAGTGAACAAGTTCGTTCAAATCGTATGTTACCGATTCCTGCTGTGTTCCGTCAGCCGTCAGGCACGGGAACCCGTAAATGTGTGGGCAGCGCTTTATTCGCCGCATGAGGAAAATGCTATAAATAATTGAAAAACATCAAGTTCGAATAATAAAAGATTTCTTAGCTTCTTCAATAAGGAAAAGTAGAAAGGTTAAACCCACCAATCTACACGGAACCTTACAAAAACGCAGAAAAATAAGTAACAGATAGTCCCAATGTACTCACAAGCTTCCAGCAGTACTAAAGGATCGTTGGTTTGATGCCAGATTATCTCGCATACACGCTCCGGAGATTTTAATCACTCAGAGATGTTGCCAAGACGTCGTCGGCGCGTTCCAGCAACTTTGTCCTTTTTGTCATTGGCTGTCGTTTGTACTAAGTTATAATAATATACCAATTCATAGAATGGTGTTTTTTGATTTTCGACTTCCTATTGTGTTTTGTTTTTTGGCGGAACAGGCAGTTAGCCAGAAACGCTGGAATGGAATTGAGTCTTTATATTGTCGGTTCGAATTTTGAAATTGTTTATTGGAGTTGAATTTATAGAATGAAACTCATTCAAAACACCTACTTATTATATTCCACATACGTTTAAGGCTCACCATTGAAGATAGTTTCTAGCAGGTTTTTACAAACTTTTATTTAACTGCCTTTTTAGTCTTATCTTGCAACCGAATTTCACAACATTCATCCTTAATTGATTGTAGTCAAATTTTGCAATACACGTTAGTTTTGGAAATGCACTAAACTAAGAAGCTTGTTTGAAAATAGTTTTTAACTGAAATGTAATTAGTTTAGGCACTGATTAGTAGATTCTTATATTGTTTTAATGGACAAATTGAAATTATAATCTGCTAATAAATAGTTCAACTCATCTTTGCGCGCGGCGCTATGTGTGGGTCGTTGTTTGCTCGGACGACGACTGCCGCGTCACTACCACACACATACATAATGTATAAATTACAAGCGCACGCACACATGGCGCCGCGCGCACAGATGAGTTGAACTGTCTATAATCATTATTATACTGCTAGTTGATACCGACCATTGTTAGTAACTATGATGAATGTTGCAAAATTATTCGTAAGTTGAGGATTATTATGAATTACATTATCTCTCGCAATAAAATAATTAATCGAGCTAACAGGAAGCTAGTCTTTTACTTATCCACTTTATATCAATCTGTGTAGCCTTTTTCCCAACTATATTGAATTTTGCTTGCAGCCTAACCAGATACAGCTGAGAATCTGTATTTTTTCACGAAAAGTCTGCCTATCTTACTTCCACAACCCAGTAACTGGGTAACACGATGCTTTTGGGAAGACTGGCGTCGGATTGCCTGGCTTCTGACTATTCATAACGACTAAGAAAAATATTTATACAAATAACAGCCGGGACCGACTTTAACGTGCTTTTCGATGCACGAAGGAATCTTAATATGTTAAAAAGATCACCCATCCACGAACCGACCTCGGCAAGCGTTGCTTTACCTTCAACCGGCTCGTGGCGTGTGGCTGTTATTATTTATCCACGTGGCCAAACTTTGTAAAACCAAAGCTGTAGAGTACTCCAACTTCCAAAAATTGAAAACACAACTTTCCCTCTCAAAAGCCCTCGATATACCGTCGAAAACAAAAAGCACCATTTAATTATCTATAACAGTTTATACAAAGTATGAAAATCATTTTCAACTCGAAGGTGAGACTTGAGTGAAACTTTCATTGCTTTTTCATAGTATTACAAAAGAGAATTAATTTGCATCCAGTCGCGTTCGCAAGTCGCAACGGTAGCGAGTGCGACAGTCGACAAGAGTTTTGTCTCGGAGTCTTGGTCGCAAGTTTGTAAAATAGGTTTAGGCTTGCCAGTTAATTAAGAATTGTATGATATTGAAATTTTGCTGTCTCGTCTTTTGTTTTTGGCGGTGTTTAAAAGTGGAAGATTGGTTTTATGGAGACTGTTCTTTGAAGCAAAGAAGTTTGTTAGGATTGTAGCATATGGCTTTCTGTAATGTCATCTGTTTTTACAAGTGACAAGCTTTTTATTGATTTACAATGTACTTATGTACATGTGTATGCATGTGTGTTCGGGTCAAATCTTGCAACGGAATTTTAAAGCAGTTATCCTCAACCGATTGCAATGAAATTTTCGATACACGTTTGGTTTGGATGACAATGCACGGTAAGCTAAAAAGTTTGTTTAAATTATTATTTTTTAATTTTTTGCTGTAGTCTTTGGTTTCCCTTATAGGAACAGTCGGGCGTTAGTTAAGGCTTTTGTTTATGAGCAAGAATAGAATATAATATATTTTATTGCACACCAAAAAATACACATACTTACATCATCATCATCATCATCATTTCAGCCGAAAGACGTCCACTGCTGGACATAGGCCTCCCCCAGGCGTCGCCACATTGACCGATCCCGTGCGTCTCGCATCCAGCGCCTTCCCGCAACCTTAACCAGGTCATCGGTCCACCTAGTGGGAGGCCTTCCAACGTATCGTCTTCCGGTTCGCGGTCGCCATTCCAGAACTTTTCGGCCCCATCGGCCATCCGTTCTGCGAGCAATGTGCCCTGCCCACTGCCACTTAAGTTTAGCAATTCTCCGGGCTATGTCAGTAACTATAGTTCTCCTGCGGATATCATCATTTCTGACGTGATCACGCAAGGAAATTCCGAGCATAGCCCTCTCCATTGCCCTTTGGGTGACTTTAAGCTTTCTGATAAGGCCCATTGTGAGCGACCATGTCTCGGTCCCATAGGTGATCACTGGTAACACACACTGGTCAAAGACTTTTGTCTTGAGACACTGCGGTAAATTGGACGAGAAGATACCACGCAACTTCCCGAACGCCGCCCAGCCGAGTCGGATTCGACGGTTGACCTCTTTCTCGAAGTTGGACCTACCCAACTGGATCGTTTGTCCCAGGTAGACATAATCGTCTACAACTTCGAGTGTAGAGTCTCCGATCTTGATAGGAGTGGGTGCTACATGGGCGTTCACCATGATCTTGGTTTTGTCCATGTTCATTTTAAGACCCACTCTTTCGGAAGCTTTACTGAGGTCATCGAGCATTTTACTGAGGCTTTCCATGGTCTCAGCCATGACCACTATGTCGTCGGCAAACCGAAGGTGAGTGATGTACTCGCCATTAACGTTGATGCCTAGGCCCCTCCAGTCCAGAACCTTGAATACATCCTCCAGCGCAGCAGTGAACAGTTTCGGAGAAATGACGTCTCCCTGTCTCACGCCACGCTGGAGAAGGATTGGTTTCGAGGTCTGATCCTGAAGACGGACTGACATGGTGGCGTTTTTGTACAAACACTTCAACACCTCAATGTACCGGTAGTCGATCTGGCACCGTTGGAGAGACTGCAGTACAGCCCAAGTCTCGATCGAATCGAAGGCTTTCTCGTAGTCCACAAACGCTAAACAGAGAGGCAGGTTATACTCTTCGGTCTTCTGTATAACCTGCCGCAGCGTATGTATGTGGTCTACGGTGCTAAAGCCTTTTCGGAATCCGGCTTGTTCGGGAGGCTGGAAATCATCAAACCTGCGCGCGAGACGATTCGTGATGACTCTTGAAAACAACTTGTAGACATGGCTAAGAAGTGAGATGGGTCTATAGTTCTTCAGCCGGGCATTGTCGCCCTTCTTGAAGAAAAGTACCACCACACCCCTGCACCATGCCTGTGGCGTTTTGCCCTCGAGTATGACGGAATCAAACAGCTTCTGAAGGGCCTTAAGGACCGGTTTTCCACCCGCCTTCAGGAGTTCAGCCGTGATTCCGTCATCACCCGGCGCCTTGTTGTTTTTAAGCTGTTTCAGAGCCATCCTAATCTCGTACAGGCTGACATCCGGGATATCTTCGGTATAGTGACGGGTCAATCTAGCTCTTGGGTCGTTTGCTAGACTCGCAACGGGCTTGCTGACTGATGTGTACAACTGCCCATAGAATGTCTCGATCTCCCTCAGAAGCTCCGGTTTGGCGGATACGGTCCTGCCATCGTCGGTCTTCAGTTTCGTGAGCTGGCTCTGCCCAATAGCCAGATCCCTTGAAAAAACCTTGGAGCCTTTATTTCGCTCAATCGCGTCTTTAATACGCTCGGTATTAAAGCGGCGGAGGTCTCTTTTCAAGGATTTAGAGATCTGTCTATTGAGCTGCCGGTATTTGCACGCCTCATCTGAAGACTGCAGGATCATCTCACGCCTCTCCTTCATAAGCTTGAGGGTAGGATCAGAGATCTTTTTGTTTCTATCTGTACGACGGGTCTTGAAAAACTTAGACCCGACCGTATGGACAGCTTCCATGAACCCGTCGCTATATTCGTCCACTGAGCTATCTAGGCACTCGAAACGATTCTGGAGTTCGAGCTGAAAGCTCTCGGGGTTTTGGACCTGGATCTGTGCTGGACGGAGCGTGGACTTCATCAGTCGAGACCTTTCAAGCTTAATATTAATGTTCAATGTGCCTCTTACCATGCGGTGATCGCTCCCGGTTTTTACCGAATTGATCACAGAGACATCATTGAACATTTGCTTCCTGGTTGACATGATGAAGTCAATCTCATTTTTTGTTGCACCATCGGGGCTCTGCCAGGTCCACTTCCTGTGTTCACGCTTTTTGAAGAAGGAGTTCATCATATAGAGGCCCTCCTTCTCCATAAAACAGGCCAGTAGGTGACCCCGGTGGTTCCGACGTCCAACTCCAAATTGCCCCACTTGGAGCTCATCCTCGTCTCGTTTGCCCAGTTTCGCGTTGAAGTCCCCCATGACAACGGTGAAGTGAGTTTTGAAACCATGCATGGCTCTAGAGATATCCTCATACATGGTCTCTACCTCGTCGTCGGGGTGTGCCGAGGTTGGGGCGTAGACCTGTATGACCTTCAGGGAATATCTTGAGGATATTCTGAGTATAAGGTACGCCACCCTGGTCGACACACTCTCGATCTTCACCACGTTGTTCACAAGGGACTTGTGGACGATAAACCCGACACCACCCTGGGACTGCCGGTCACCCTCTCGGAAATAGAGCAGGTTACCGGATTTGAGGATTATCGAGTCCTCCCCCTCTCTTCGGACTTCAGATAACCCTATAATACTCCATCGCAACCTGCTCAATTCCTCTTCGAGTTCGGTGATCTTCTCGTCGGTCCGAAGTGTGCGCGTGTTGTACGTTGCCAGGTCCAGTCGTCGGTGATTGTTGGGGTAGCCGGATCTCGTCCGGAGATTCTTTGCACCCCTTGCCATGCCGTAACCTCGACCGCTACCGTAGTCGAGGGTAGGCAGGCTGCCGGGTACTAGGGGCCATTTTTTAATTGTGCTTTTCATTGGGGGGGTTTTGCCATAATCGCCACGCTTGGCAGGCGGGTTGGCGATCGCAGTATGGTTGTTACAGAAGCACAGAGAACGCTGCTGCCCATTCTCTGGTTTGTCCCTTAGTCGCCTCTTACGACACCCACGGGAAGACATGGGATGGTGAAATTCTTAACGTCCGGCACCATACGGAACACATACTTACACAAAAACTTAATACTATGGGTACAATGGAAATGGTATATGTGCTCATATTGAGGAAAGATGAATCACTCACACCCCCACACACAAACATACAGTCACAATTAGTAAAGACAATAAAACATAAATACACAAAATACCATTCCCCGAAAAGTTAGGTTCAGATGTACCTATTGTTCACTCATGTTAAAGTCCCATGAAGTAAGAGTGTGTGCCGAGTGAAGTTTAAGGCTCAGATACGTGTGATAATAGTTCATTTTAAAATGAGGATCACGTCTAAACAGCTAGTCGTAATTTTTTAGGAAAAAATTCTACGAGTATGATACACTAGCTGTGCCCGCGGCTTCGCTCCCGTTTTTTTTTTTTAGATTCTTTGCCCCACACTAGGATTTTCTTCCTGTATCGTGGGTGCGTTTACAAACATATAAACTACACATACACAAACACCCAGAGTCGGAACAACTATCTGTAGATCATACAAATATTTGTTCCTTGCGGGAATCGAACCAGCGATACAGCGCAGTAGTCAATCGCTCAACCACTGCGCCAACCGTGCGCCCTGGGCGTTACCTGCTTATCCTAACCTACTTACCTAGACCTACCTACCTTACTTACGTTTCTATCTACCTAGATCGAGCGTTCGCTGCAAAGAATATTATTTACTCTAGGGAGAAGAATATCGACATTGACAAACATAGAAAAAAAGTAAGGACAGGTTTGCTGCGCGCCATCTAGTAGCACTCCAGAACACCACACGGAAATGAAAACATAAAAGTTTTCTATTTTTTTAAAAATACTAACGTCTTCCAAATAAAAATACTAAAAAGTGAAAAAATACTTTCTTTTTAGAAGTCTTTAGTAGGTACCAAGTTTTTTCGTCACTTTTTAGTTGTACCTAATAGGCAAGTTCTTTATAAAGGTGCCTACACTGCCAGTATAGATTACCCGAATATCATGAAACTTGAACGTAACCGGTGAAATGAGAGTGTACCAAGGTGAACTGTACACATCTGCGTGGTGAACCTACTCAAAAACAACGCTGAAATCTCTGTTTCTTCGAAATAATTCCAGCAAGTAATAATTCGGCAGGATTTCAGCAATCTTTTCCTTTGATATCTCGATTGTCGCAGTGGGGGAACGATTATGGGTCCTACGCAATGGAATGCATATTTTTATGGCGTTGTGATAGCTGATCTGGGTCAGCGTGGGGGCTGTTTATATGAGATTTGTAGGTTTAAGATGATGATTTAGTGATCCTGCCGTTTTCCCAAAATTATTTTGACAAAATTTCATTATTCAAAAAAATTTTAGCAGCCTTTTTTATACCAATGAAATATTTAGAATAATTTTAGTACGCACATTTTCAGATGGTCAAATTTTTACTAGGTAGAATATTACCAAGGATAATATCATTAAGGCATTTGGTATTTAATAAAATGTTTTATTACAGCAAGCAATCATTAGACAGTCACATTAAGTGAAATGATTTGTTTTGAAAAAAAATATACAGACTAAAATTAGATTTTAGTGACAGAAACAAATCGCTGTAAATCCGACACCACGCAGTCTTGTCTGCCCTACCCCTAGAGTGTAATACAGAATCGCGTAGGCGCGGAGGAGCGAGGCGGCCCGTGACTTGAGGAGCAGGTGGTTGTAAAGCTTCGTCTTGTGTCTTGTCCTCAGCTACGGTTGTGAGCGTTAAACCATCTGCAACGATAAGCTCGCGTGGGACCGCCGCGCCGGATCCCCGCAGCGCCGTAGCCGTGACAGAAACCATGCCTGCTGCATGTTGCATGTACGCTTGTATGCTGCTTGCTTGCATGCTCGCTTGCATGCTGCATGCATGCTGCATGTTTGCTTGCATGCTGCATGCATGCTGCATGATTGCTTGCATGTTGCATGCTTGCTGCATGCATGGTGTATGCTTATTTGCATGCTTCATACTAAATATTTGGCTAATTTTATTTTACGTAAAATATTTTAAACCAACTGAATAGGTATTTGATTTCATTAAAGTTGGTAAAAGTACTAGTTGCCAAACATTAGGTTTGCGTTAAAATTATTTGTGAGTTTATTTGCTAAGTAATAATAAAATTGTTTGGGCAGTGATAATTTGAAATTTTTTTTTGATGAAACATTGGTAACTCGATGATTTATGAGTTACGAAAGTTTGTGAGTGTGTGAGTTTGTATGTTTGTTACATCTTCAGACTCAAACGGTTAGACGGATCTGGATGAAATTTGGCACAGAGGTAGATTATAGTTAGTAATAGCACATAGGATAGATTTTATCCCGGGCATATGTTCCCTAAGGATAATTTTCGACTTTCACGCGGCCGAAGCCGCTGGCAGAAGCTAGTTATTCTTTAAAGATGTAGTGAATTATAAGAACGCGCGTACTGAAGACCACTAATATTTCTCTAAGATCTTTCCAATATTTAAATAATAATAATAATATAATAATAATATCGTTTATTTATAACATAAGGCACATTTTACAATAAAATATCTTAAAAATATAAAAGAAGACAATTTCTTATTTGCCTGAACTAGGTTGAACCTGTGTTTCAGGCTATAAAGTGCTTAAGAACTTATAATAATAATAAATTAACAATGGGTATAACTTGTATATGAATAATTAAATTTAATGACACAGTGGAATTATTATTTTGTTACAATCAGGAGATCTTCTGTCTCTAGGTAAGAGATGCTAAGAAGATGTTCAAGAATAGTATTTTTACAGCTAAAATAATTTAATTTATAGATACTTAATTTTCTATTTAATCTATTGTACAGAAATGGACCTAAGAATGTGAAGAATCTATTTACAAAGACATATTTTGAGGATGCATTAGAATCGCAGACAATGTCATTTCGTCTCTTATTATTTATGTATTCGGCGTTATAGGAAAGCATGGTGTGTTGTTTTAATACTAAGTGCATAATGAAAAGCTGGCGAACAGTTAGCACGTTGCAGGATTTGTAAAGCAGATCAGTGGGGTAGAGAAAAGGGTGGAAATTGGCTACTTTTAAAATTGCTCTCTGAGCCCTTTCAAGAGGCAGAAGATGCGTTTTTGGTGCTCCACCCCATGAGGTGATACAGTATTGGATTACAGATTGACCTAGGGCCAAATAGACTTGTTTGATCAATTTTGAATCTGCAATCGTTCTCAACTTTTTAAAAACATAAATTAATTTGCGCACTCTATTAACTAGGCTATCAATATGAGGTCTAAAGGAGAGTGTTTCATCTATGATAACCCCGAGATATTTTATGTTGCCTGTTTTGAGGATAACAGGACAGTTACACATGTTGACTGGTTGGAATCCACATTTATGGGCATACAGATGAGAGTTAGAAATGTTAAATTGAGGTTTGCGCATGGAGAAGTGAATGTATTTTGTCTTGTCAGCATTAAGTGTTAGTAAATTGCTTTGTAGCCAATTAGTCACAGTATTGAAACCTTGTTGAGCGTATTCGTACAAAGCATTACTGGTTTTTGCGGTAAAGATTAACGCCGTGTCGTCGGCATATGATATGAGTTTGCCTTGTTTAATATCTAAATTACACAGATCGTTAATGTAAATCAGGAATAGGGTTGGTTAAATGTGAGAGTTACGATGTTTGCATGTTTGTTACTGGAGTATGCCTAAACTCCTGAACAGATCAGAAGTTAGAACAAAAAATAACCACTAACATTTTCAGCTGTTGGCAAAACCTCCTAAATTTTCCACGAAAACCTCTCAATTACTGTTTCCGAACAAAAACCATCATATTTACAAATATAGAAGACCATAAAATTATTCTAATAAGCTCAGCGGTCTCGCATTCGATGCCCGGAAACAATTATCTGATAGTAGCCTGTATGCTGTGGTTATACAGAGTAGATAGTATACAGAAGGTCAACTCGATACAAAGAGCGAAAACTGGCACGCAAAGTAACAGTGGGTTCGTCGCTCGCAAGTCTTTGATAGTCGTGACGAGTAGTCAGAAGCCTGGATCTAACAACCTATGCTGTCTCCTTCTAACCTATGTTGAGTCCGTGATGATGATAAAGACTTTATCATCACCCTTCTGCCTTTATCAACATTTTTTTTTGGATTCGGCACAGCGTGCATTCTCCATCATCATTATCATCATCATATCAGCCGAAAGACATCCACTGCTAGGCATAAGCCTCCCCCAAGCGTGGCCACATTGACCGGCCTCGTGCGTCTCGCATCCAGTTGACTTGTGGAGAGATACGCATCACGGTGTTTACATTGCACTGCGTCCTGGATACCAGTATTTTGTACTTATTTGGGGTCATCGCCAGGAAAGATTTCCCCAACTGAGTGGGGAAATGCTATGTGGATGATGTCATATTCCCGATTTCTGAAGTAAGAATTTGAAGTTAAGTACTTTTCAAACTACTTTAGCTCGAAAACCTGTCAATCTATCGCATTCAAATTGAATTTGACTCGTTCTTAACTCCAAATACTTAATTTAGTAACACAGACAGGCGACTACGTATAATCAGTGCAAGCGCACTCGCCACTGTCATTTATTTGTGATGGCCGTACTTATGCGTCTATGTGTGCGTGCAAGCATACACAGATTTTCGCTCCGTGTTTGGAACTGACCTTCTGCACCAATCTATTCCATGGTTCTTATCACACTCATTTATTATTTCAGTTCGCCCACGGCTTGGGGCGGTCTATAAGGAAATTGTTCTTGACTATACCCAAGCTTCGAGTTTCGCCCACTTTTTGACTATGTTATTTATGGTATAATGTTTAGTAGTAATAATAGGGTTTCTGTATTATAATCAAAAACGTTTAATTGATTGATTTATTTGATATTAAAAGCTTGTTATTGGTAGAGCCTTGGGTTTTACCAAATTATTACATGAATGTCAGGTATCGAATTCAGATCTTGGAAAGTACTTGTGTGCATTATCTCACAAAACTATTACTTGTTTAATTTATAAAATCACAAAAGTGATATCTAGCTAGATACTGAAATGACTGATGGAAATGCCAGGATTGTGCCAAAAGAACCAAGGCAGTTCAAAGGCAAATTATGTTAACGATCTCCCCAATTGTACGCGAAACCCTAGGATAAGGGAAACACGAAACCAGAATGTATTATAGTGGAATAAATATACCCAGCAGTGAACGAATAGAAAAGTAAGAAAAAAGTACATATTTATTTGTGACCCGCACAGAAGACACGAGAAATAAGCAAAAACAAAAAAACTAAACAATCATAAAAATAAAACCCCGTGCGAGACCAAAAAGGAAATTACTCTGCTGTGATATGAAGCAAACCTAAACAATTTTTTTAATTTGAGAATCTTACAGAAAAAAAAACAGTTGACCATCCAACAAAAACAGTTCTATCTTTAAAAAAACCAACAAACAAAGCGCCTGGGCTAACAGTGAGCCTTAAATAGTTTCCACTAAACCACCCAAGGTTCTTATTCTTTATTGTACACAAAACAAACATTTACAAATACAGCAGGACAGCTTATGACAAAGGCGAGCTTAACCCATAATTGGGTTCTCTTACAGCAAACCTCAGTGTCATAGAGATATTTTACTAAATGAGGACAGCATTCTCAAGTGCACAATAAAACTTAAAATTTAAATTCTTACTAACTATATGAACTAAACAAATACGTGTACAGCACACAATACATAAACATAATACATACTATATAAAATGTTACTAAAATCCTTAATTAATAAATAAATACATTATCATCTATGCGTCATGCTGACAGGAAATGTTCCCTTATTCTTTTCTTGAAAATACCCAACGAAGGGCTATCCCGTATGGAGTGAGGGAGATTGTTCCAGAGACGGACAGCACGAACAGTAAATGATCCACCATAACGGCTTGATGAGTGGGGAGGAAAACGAAGGACGATGAGGAACGGCAAGGTTTTCCTCTCGGAACAAGATACTCAAAGCGTTCCCGAAGATATGAAGGAGAGGTGGGGTTGTGAAGAACAGAAAAGAGTTAAGAAAGAGTGTGTGTATCTCAGCGCTGCCGAATGGGCAGCCACTTCAACCGCCTCCGAAAATCCGACACATGGTCATACTTTCGGAGGCCAAAAATGGTTCAATGGTTCCAAAAAAGGTTCGTTTGTTATCTTTAAAAATGTTTTCGATCTTAGCTTGGGAAACCAAAACAATACATATCCGTCAGCACTCAATGAATGACTTGCATATTGCAAGCTTCACGCTTAGTTATTAAGATAAACGGAAGATATTAACTGAGTTTACTTATTTTTCCAATATGGCGAGTATAAGATTAAAAGCAATCAGAAGGAAGTACCTAATTATTACCAAAATAAGTGAGATCTGAAACGCTTATTGACTTTTTTCGGTTAAAGTTATTATTATGGCCTTTGTTCACTTAATTTCTTATTATCACATTTTAAAATATTTTTATAAAATAAACTACAAAAAAAGCATTTAAAAATATAAAAAATAGAGGCCCACTGGTATCGGGAACAGGGTCCAAGCTACCGGCGGTCAGGGCTCCAGAGAGAGGAACCTCCTAACAATACGAGCCGTGTCCAGCAGTACTGCTTTCTGGATCAGGCCCTTGACCCAGCGACTTAAACGACTATCGGTACAATGATTGCTGTGTCCACATCCCACATGTCGACAACCTCGCGAGCCAAATTAAGATACTTGATTTGCAAATCTTTCTCGGCTTTCACGAGGTTCCCGTCATGCGGGACGGTAATGTCAACAATCATTGCACGCCTCTCGATTCGGTCCACCACCGCAATGTCAGGCTTATTGGCTACAATAGTCCTGTCTGTGATGATGGACCGATCCCAGTACAAGGTGATATTGCCATTTTCGAGAACTGGGTCGGGCACATACCTGTAGTACGGTACCTCCTATGCCACGAGAGTGTACTTCAGAGCAAGTTGCTGATGGATAATCCTGGCTACAAGGTTGTGCCTATGCAATATTACTACTGTACCATTCTTTATTGTACCCAAAACAAGCATTAACAAATTCAGTAGGACAGCTTATGTACAAAGGCGAGCTAAATTAGTTTTTTTTGCGATAAACTGAATTATGATCAACAAAACTTCCTCAAATAAAAACACTGTCATCTATTTACTCGTAGCATTAGAAAACGTCTATTAATTCAATGTAAAAACTCATCAAAGTTAGAAAGAAGACGTCGATTAGTCCAAATCCTGTCTTAAAAAAACTCTTCCCTAATACAAACATAGTTTACAATTTCAACAGGTATCATTTTGGACCTTTTTATAAAAATCTCTGCGGTGTTTGGCAACTGATTAAAAGATTCTGTACAGAAAATAAACTTTTAACAAGTAAAATTGTCAAATTTTAAAAACACCGGACACATTTTTATTTCATGTTACATATTTTATCTAGTATTAGGCACGCTTCTATTGACAATCTATTGAACATGTAATTATGACACAGTATCTGGTTAAAATACCCCGATTCAAACAGCAAAACGCCTGCCATAACTTTTGTAAGGCTAAACCTTTTTTTACCGACTTCGCAAAAAGGAGGAGGTTCTCAATTCGACTGTTTTTTTTTTTTATGTTTGTTACCTCAGAACTTTTCATTGGGTGAACCGATTTTGATGATCTTTTTTTAATTGAAAGCTGGTGCTTGTCGTGTGGTCCCATTTAATTTTCATCAAGATCTGATGAAGAACTTCGGAGAAATACATCAGAACTCTTCAATAAATGACGGCAAATCACTCGGGATAGATCTAATCGCATGTCTGATTATTGTTTACACCATTTCATAACATTACATCACACTGGTACGCTCTAAAGGGGTACGCAGGTGTGAACAGTTCACCCTGGTATACTTTCATTGCACCGATTTTGTATAAGTTTCATGTCTTGGGTTAATCTATTCTAGCTTCACTTTGGGCACTATACGCGTAGGTACCTAGCCTATAGAACTGGTCTATTATGTACCACAACTAAAAAGTTGAAAATAAAAAACTTTTCTACAAAAATTACAACCGACTTCCAAACAAAAACAAAACGAAAACAGAAACACCGACTTCCGAAATTGAAGTTATTTTTTACTTTGTAGTGTTTTTGTTTGGAAGTCGGTTGTAATTTTTGTAGAAAAGTTTTTTATTCATCAAACATTGCTAAGAACACTCTCGATATGTCACCTTTCAAACAAAAAAAAAAAACGAAATCAAATAGGTTCATTCGTTTACGAGCTATGATGACACAGACAGATCACAAATATAAAGCCAACACTTCAAACTTTCCTCTTTTTTCGTCAGGGGTTAAAAATAAAATAAAGTCAAATAAATGTACTCACGGAAATACTGGTAATCTTACAACATAGACGAAGGTAGGTACGTTATTACACACACACACAATCAGAACTGGAAATTGAGGTTTAATAATCTTCTATTTAAAGCAACCCGCTCACAAACGATCCGAAAATATTTAATCACGACAAGAAGCACGTGTTTAGATAACCAGAATTTCCCAATACGAAATCTGATCTTTAATTTCCTAACTCAAAGAAACAAACTTCAAACAAAAACGAACCCTAACTTGTGAACCTCAAGGTTGAATTTCAAGGGTAAAGGTGCCTTGTTTATTAGTACACGTTCGTAGCTAGGTATTATTTTGTAAGAAACGCGAACCGTATTTTGTTGTAAACGCTTGCAATTAATACTGTTCGCTAGAAATAATTAATATTAAATTACTCTCGTGTTTGGTGTGAAGGGTGAGAGAGCAACTTTTAGGAGCAGGGTCTATATTTAAAAATTCCATGTAGGTAAGTTTTTAGGTAATATTGTAAGCGGAAAAATTGTTACTATAACCTAAGTAGACACATCCTTTTTGAGGTCTTGAGGGCGCTATCAAGAAGCCTTAGGTATGCCCTGGGGCTGCCTTTGCACATTGTACCTGTATTGGTTCGTTGCATTCCATCGAACCCCTTCAAACCTTTGTTTGGTGTGTTTGCAGGGGCAACCCCTTGATCACAATATTAGTTTATTGATTTAAAGAAATAATGCTCGATCGTTACTTAATCGGACAGTCGATTGAAGTGAACTCCTGCCGACTCCTCGATGTTAATACACCAAGTACGGGATTAACTTAATAATCGAATAATACAATCTATCAATTACGAACAAATTGCACGACGAAAATTATCATCCTTTACTCAACAATGTTTGGGTCTTTTTCCAATCTAATCGGATGCAAGTGAATACGGGTATTTTATAGGAGAAACTGCCTACGTAATCTACACAATCTTTAGACTGCGTTTCCACCAAAGATGTGCGAGGTAGCTGGGTGGTGCGAGGATGCGTAGCGAGGCTGTGAAACGGTGTGAGTGTTTCCAGACAAGTGATAAGCCGCTGAGCGGTGCGAGGATGCGTAGCAACGCTGTAAAACGGTGCGCAGATGGGTGGTGCGAGGATGTTTAGCTGTGCGTTTGTCTCTAGCACACTCACCTCACACACATTCCTCGCACACATCCCTCGCAACACATCCCTCGCACATTTTCTTCACTTGTTTTGTATGTACAAAAACCTCGCGCAGCTGAGCCGAGGCTAGGTAAATGAAGTGGTTATCTTGGTTCTTCACAAACACATCCATCGCTTCGCATCCTCGCGTATGAGTGTGCATTTCTACCAGAGATGTGGTAGAAACGCAGACTCATGCTGGGTAAAACTGTTTGGCAAAACTGGTCAAATTGAACGGAAATAGCACCATTAAATCTCACCCTCTGTTCTTTCACAACTTAACCCACTAGCTAATCTGTCGAAGATACTCGCCAAGAGAAAGGCTTATGTGTTCCTAGCATGTCTTAGCAAAACAAACGAGCCCCCGCGAACACTGAACTACGGACGATTAATTTAGATCATGTCATGTTTAACACTGCTTTTTAACGAGAAATTGCCAAGCAGTGTACTTTGTTTCGATGGTGTAAACAGGCTTTTGTTTTGTACTGTGTCTAGTCAAAATAATTTTGTCGGTTGGATTAGCTAAATATTTGTCAACCAGATATACTAAGTAGTATCTCGTTACAAGGCAACTGGATTGTGGATATAAGATATGTAGTCGCTCCAATTCAGTTGAATGCTAGTATTTTTTTAAATAATAAAAAATAAGAATAACCGATGATGACGTGCCTTTCATGTGTGTTCAGTTGCCTGAAGGTGATGATATATTCAGCGAAAATCACAAAATACGTTAATATTGCAACAAACTTGAACGATGCTTAACTGAGGACTCTTCTTCTTCAAAAGAATATAAAACCAACACATAAAAATATTCATTAAAACCCTAATATATCTTCCAAAATAAATTACGAACCAAAATAACATATTGCAAATTCCAAAATAAATATCCATCTACAAACTAAATAAATCTCCTTTAATTGTTACTGACAGTAACTAGAATTTCTTTCCTAAGAAAATTCGCTTTGTTTTTCTTAAGAAAACTCGTAATGTACGAAGGAAACAACGAAACAAGTGGCTCCAGGAAACTCGTAAGAATCAACTCTCCGCATCGGGCTAGTTGCAGTGCATACGGCTAGCATCTTTTAACCATTATGTAAAACAGACCCCAACCTAGCAGAGCAGTAAATAATAAACACAGGAACAAAATTGAGCAATACTTTTTGTGTGTAGCAGAAAAGACCTTTCTTAAACCTTAGTTGCAGAGGCCAAAATGAATTAAAGTTACAAAATATGTCATTCAAAAACTTTATGTAGTTTTATTTTTCGATTACCCATTATTAAGACACATACATAAACATCAAGCTTTTGTTAGTATTATTTTTGCACCCTAAGCTATTTTGTCCCACCACGACGCCATTTTTTAGCTCCTATTGATAGTGACGACTCTGGAAACTTTTACTCTTACTGGAAAATGGACTGGTATTTCAAATCAGGTTTGCAGCCGATGTATACCTCAACATTGTTCAGAAAAGACCAGGCAGATGCAGAATTAGTCATCCCAAACAGAAGATTGCTAATTCTGTATCTGCGTCAGGTACTAATTGTCTGGCATTTTTGCTGAACTGGGCCTTTTTGGCGCAGCCGTGAGGCACACTTTCCTGCTAACTTCTTACGTCAGACAACCACTTTTTTTATTTTATCTTATGTATATTATTATGAATCTAGAACCTATATTATGTGTCTTTTAGTCTGTGCTAACAAACATACTTTTTTTCCTTTCTTTCTTTTTTGCACTTTGGGTACGGAACCCTTTCTGGACCCAAAGTGTAAAAACGGGACCCTTTTACTAAAACTCCACGATCCGTCTATCTGTCTGTCTGTCACCAGGCGGTATCGCATGAACCGTGATACCTAGACAATTCAAATTTTCACAGATTATGTATTTCTATTGCCGCTATGACAAAAAATACTAAACACTGAAGAAAATAAATATTTAAGTGGGGTTCCCATACAAAAAACGTGTTCTTTTTTGCCGTTTTTTGCGATAGTGGTACGGAACCCTTCGTGCGCGAGTCCGACTCGCACTTAGCCAATTTTTTTCTGATTAGTCTAGAGGCCGACACTAACCTGGTTCGGAAAAGACTGTAAGTAGGCAAATGTTTCGTCTCTTTCTCGTATTACCTACCAAAAAAAAAACAAAACAAGCAAAAATTTTTCAGCGCATATTTTTAAACACTGGAAAAGATCAAGCCAAATGCAATTCAGTTAATAATATTTTTTCCAGCGTCTGTCCCGAACACTTGGCTACCTATTCGCTTTTTAAAATTTTCCCTCAACACAAAATGGCGACATCTTTCGGTTCTAAAGCAAGACCGTGTGCTGCCAAAGGCAATATCATTATTTCATACAAGATGCGTTCGGAAGCGGGCGGCCATTTTATTGTTTGCTACTTCAAAAACGGAGATTGCTTTCGAAAATTTGGCAAATGTCGCCATTTTAGCTTATGTAGGACGTTTAATTTTAATCGTTAATGGCACAGACTACATTAAGTTAAATGAATGGTGCTTTATTAAAAGAGTGTAGGTTATGTTTTTTTTATTTTTATTATTATGTTTTTGTATTTTTTTTTAATTTAATCTATACTATTTGACAAGTTAAATTTGTATTATACATTTCTCAATTATCAGAAAACTCTCGTCATCATTATCCGCAGCTTGACTTTGCCCACTGCTGAGCATAGACCTCTCTTTTCTTAAGCCAATCCCCACGCTTTTGTGCTGACATCATCCAGGCACTGCCCGCGATGGCAACAATGTCACCCACATAATCGCCGTCAGACGACCAACACTTCTTCTACCAGTCCTTGGACGCCTCTCGATCATTGGCTTTTGTTTTTTGTTCCGGGTTGATAAATACTCATTGGATGTCCTTCGCCCTGGGAGAGGGAGGGAGGGGAAACCACCCCGGTGTTCCATCTCACGGATCGCGGGAGGCGGCTGGACTCGATCACTGGCCTACTCCAACTTTCATCACCGCGCCTTGCCAAGTGTCCTGCCCAAATTCATTCGAGGTCCATACCTCAGAAAACACTAAATTAAAAATCAATCTCGTTTCTTTCGAAAAAATGCAATCAGTTCCGTAATGTATCGCTATAATTTTAGATGCTATACAATCCTTGGTAACACTCAAGGTTGCATACCCCTGGAATGCTGCTCATTCCACCAGGAAAATAACCGCAGTGTTACACCTCTGACACCTAACTGGAATGAGGAAAAAAAGGGCCGTTGAAAACATTATACGGAGTGACCCACTTTCCTTATTTGTAAAATTGTTTATATCTCTTCTGTTTAACAAAAGTAAAATAAATACAAAGGAAATTAATTTTCGAATTATTACATGCCCTTAAGCGTACAAGGAAGTAACTTTTTCTAATTATTAACTTTGGGTATTTTTATTTGTTAAATGTCAGTAATAAACAGATTGTTTTTAATTTTAAGACTTTCCAAAAATAGCAAAAGTGATTTTGAAATATAAAATAAGATATTTATAATAACGTACATTTTTTTTTTTTACTAGAAAGTCATTTTCTTCTTCTGCAATCTACACATTAATATACCAAGAAATTTTGTTGAAGTTAATTACCCTATTAATGAAAAGTATCCAAAAGAAAATTCTTGGCACTCATTCTAATTTAATTCGAGTTTTGAAAATTCTTTCAGCAGATAATAGAAAGCTACATGATTTCTGAACGCCATAGAATATTTTTTCCTCAGTAAACGCACGACTCAGGTATGGCCTCTGGACCGAAGCCAATGAAAAAATATAATAAAAGGAATATAACATTTTTGAACATTCTTTACAATCAAATTCTGAAACAATCGTGTAGCCTTGCCCAAGTTAACCGCTGTATAAATAATCTGGTTGAATGGGGCTCTATGCATCTATGCTAAATACAGTACCAGTGTGGCGTACCTTCACATGATATTTGTGTCAACTTCTTTGTTGCTCGTCGTGCACAACGACGAGATTCATTTTCCAGGATTTAAATAGTGCTGTACAGTTAACTTAATATAGGTTGCTTGATATTTCTGAATGGTGCACCTGTACTCGAAGTTAATTGCGACGAGAAGAAGAAAACATACCGTCAAACGGGTGCATAGGAATGCAGGGGTGAATAGAAGGTCGCGTATAAATTTGAAAAAGAATAACCGCGTCCCTGGCTCAAGCAACTGAAGGAACACGGGTGGGTTTTAATCAGTAAAAGTTTGACACGCCCTTCCGCTTCACCTAGAGGGAGAGAAAAAAGAGTGAATAGAAACAAAACTTTGAAGGGACTTTTCACGATATTTAAAAATTGTGTGCTACATTTTAGTAGGTACTCCAATATACCTATTTAATAATTATTTTTGTTTAAAACCATAAAGTGTTATCATAGTAAAAATCCTAATCAAACTTTTTGTTCCCATTCAACCCTGCATTCCCATTCAACCCTGCATTCCTATTCACCCCGTTTGTAGGTAAGTATTTTCTTATGGAATCTTAATTTAATTTAATTTTATCGACATAATACTATTATACCGCAAACAGGCAAAGACACTGGTCCGAATGAGTTTTGGTTAATACTAATTTAGGGGCCCAGAGAAAACTTGGTTTTTGAAGAAATTCGTGGTCTATGAACGCTAAGAATGCGTGAATTGTTAATAATCGATGTCAATCAAACACCCGATTTTATCTAAAAACTACTAAACTTTTATTTCACACAAAATTGGTTTGATTAACGAGACTGTGTCCAAGATATTTCTAAAGTAAAAGAATAAGTAATTACTGGCAGCTGAGTTAACCAATTTAAATAACAAATTCGCGAATTGAAATTTCGCGTTCCGTTTTGCACATGGATCTTAAAATTGGGGCAGATGTGCCAAGAAATTATTACCTCCTAGTGATGAAATTGGTTCTTTACTGAGTAAAGTCGACTGAATGACTATTTTCACTGTCTTCTATAATATTTTCAATTAAGAAAATGTAATATAGTACTTATAAAGAGCGTTTTCAAGTAAATTCTCGCCTTCAGTTGGCACAACTTTGGCAAGAGGTCCTCTTGGAAACGTAACTTATACTGCCTACACATTAATGTGTCGTGTTGTGCCGCGGCGTATCCCCCAATCATACGAATCTGTTCAAGCCTTTGTATATCACAACGAGTATTGTAGCCAATAAAATGCGTTATAAGGCGCCACGCGACGCCACGTAAGTATGTTTCCGCCTTTAAGACATCAACATGACGTTGACGTCAATTTTACAAATGTCGAAAAATAAATCCGCTTTGACAGGTGTCTAGACCTGACGTCTCAGTGAGTAGCACCAAAGTCGTGACAATCTAAGAAGTCGGATTTGACAGCTATAAAAATACGTTACATAAGTTAAACTTGATGCTTATGAATGATACTACACTTCATAAAAGATAGCTTGATCTCTGCGACAGGTTCAGTCACAATAGCTCTCGACAGGCTAACAATAAGTTTACGTCAGTTTGACATATGTCGCAGAGATCAAGCTATCTTGTATGAAGTATAGTTATTAATTAGGATTATGAATTTGATGTTTTGTAGATGTTCATACAAAGTAATCCGAATGTAAAATGAGAAACGTCATCGGATTTCTTAGATTATCACAATTATAGTGAATGCCATTTCATAAAAGCATCGTTGCCGCGATCTTGATATCTGCATTAGGGTTATTCTTTTTCCGATTCCCCTAGAAAGATTAGCTATACTTAAATTGTTGACTAATTAATCTTTGTTTGCCGCCACATCATCTCATTCTTCTTCTTCGTATCGGTGATTATTTTTCTCAAATTACGTGGATAGTTTTATTGCTTGCCTTATTGATCGGAAAATAGTTATGAGAAATCTTTTTCAAGAATCATGGCCGCGGAGCCCCAAGACAAGCTGTTTTGATAAATGTTTCAAGGTATAATCGTCAATCTACTGGGCAAAAAATAGCCATGTAGCTCTGAACCATTGAAGTAGTGTGTACCCATTTGTGACTGACAGAATATCTAAGTCAAAGCAAGTAATTTGCATAACCTTTTTGCAATAGCGATGTCTCCTGGGTAGGAAAAATCATAATTCTATTTAATCCGTCAGTGAGATTATCAAATAATATTGGACCCGTATTTCGCATCAAAGTTCAGGAGTGGGGGCTCGTGACGTCACTTTGTCAGTACAAAGTGTAGCACACCGTGACATCACACAATACTTTAACGCACTGTATCGTCGTAATTTTTTGTTTACGTGGCAAATAAAAAAAATACGTGTCCAATATTTTTATGTTATCTAACTGACGGATTAAATAGATGTTTTCTGCCAACTACCCTATTATGTTAGGGCCGTCTTTTAATCTCACCAGATGCAGCGGTATTTTAAACAGAGCGATATCTGACCTCCCCAAACCAAAACTCGGTGACACAGTACCTTTCAGCAAGACTGTATCAGATGTTCAGGCTTCTGACTACCCATAACGACATTCAAAGATCTTCAAATGAAAGCCGTTGGCATTACATGCTTTCCAAATCACGGAGGAGTCTCGTAATTGATAGGTTCATCCTTCCGTATTACTTACCATTGTTTTTTTTTGTAATCTATTATGAAATATTGATCAATATCTCTTTCGCACGATACTTGTACCAGCTGATGTTTCTACGGTTTACCTTTAGTAATTTGAAAAAGTCTACTTTTTAGTATAGGTAGCATCAAATCTAAAGGCGGGTTTGCAAGCGAATTGACGAGAAAAAAAGGTATAATTGGAAGGAGACATCTCGCGCGCAGTTGCCAGTTGTTGACGAACAAGTCGAGCCAAAGTGTGTACCAAAATGCTCGTATTTGAAACGAAATTAAAAAATGTCGTTTCTCCCATTTCTACAATCTTTGGCTGGGCCCTCCCTCCTTGCCTGGGGCTAAGTATAGGTCCTTTTTTAACTTCCTACAAAGATCAAAGGTTGAATATTAAAGATTTTTTTCTGTCACAACGCGATTACGCATTCAGTCCTAATTTTGAATGGGAGTAAATATTAATTCTGTGATAATTGGGCGATTCATCGTCCATCTTTGTTTTTTTATCTTTTTCTTTTTTGTAGCTGTACCTAGCTGTATTTATGCTTGTGGACGTCTATACTTCTTGTGTCTTTATAGATAAATTATGTATAATTAAGTACAAACATTTTACTAATGATGTTTTTTATTATAGATAGGCTCGCGCTTGACCACTATCTCACCTGATGGTAAGCGATGATGTGTGGTCGACCGTGTAAAACGCTTGCCTAGAAGTTATTCACTCTCGACATAAAGACCCCGAGGTTGTTGGTTGTTGAGGTTGTTGTGTGGTTGTGTTTCTTGTTACATCGCAGTATAGTCATGGTTGATATTAAAAAGCTTTTAGATTTTCCGCCATTTGTTATCTATACTGCTGTGTGCAGTGTGTATTATACACATCTATATTACACCTTGTTGTCATGTTATACCTATTTGTAACCAAATAACCAATCATCAGCAACGAGGGCTGCTGCCCTACGCAACTCAATACAATAGTCTGTCTACCCACCCATAAATAACAGCCTTGAAGCACACTCGAAAACCAATGTAATCGTATATTGATGCATCAAAGGCAAGTAATATTAACGTTACGAGTAAGAAACTCAATTAAGCTAACACAGATAAATCTTGTAGGGGATTGATAGGAGAGCGTGAATTGATCGCCCCCTGGTGGCAGCGCCGTGAAGTTTAATGAGGAAGCATTTTGTCATTGTGAGTATGTGTAATAAAAACTTTTTTTAAATAATATGATGTTTCGCAGTGTATGTGCCGCCAGATTATTGTAAACCATGTTTTATTGATAAGGAACGGATATACATTGTAAACTATGTAATTTGGATCGGATTTATTGCATCTAGATTGGCGATCAAAACACTCACTCTGTTCGACTGAACTGTACTGCAATCCGTACACCTTACTTTACACTATGATGAACGAAATGTGTAAGCAACACGAATTTCATGACGCTTACGACGTTTTGATCACGAGTAAACTGTTTATAAGTGATCTAGCGCTGCATGTTATAATAGTTTGACTAGACAACATAAATATTTTAGCGCTGCAAAGAACTTAAGTTCTAACAGCATTTGAACATTTTTTTTCATGAATGTTCTTGTCTATCGGTAGAACGTATGTCAATGATTTATTGTATTTGGAATGATCAGATCAAGATATTCATCATCTAACAAGATTTGTTACAAATTTAAGCTGTTTGCAATAACCCGATTACATATGCAAATCTTTTTACTAAGGCTTATGCTAAGGGTGAAGTGAAAATATGACTGTATTCTGGTATTAACAAAGGTTCTATTCCAAATCGCAATCTCTTCTCAGAAACAATCAATAAAAAAAACCTGATAATACGAGTAATAACCTATTAATAATGTAGATGTATTTTTGAAAGATTGGAAAACGAACATCCTAATAATTATTTTTTTACAAAAAAATACTATCGACTGCCAAATAAGAAAACTACAAAGTGAAAAATAACTTTATTTTTGGAAGTCGGTGTCTTTCGTAGGTATCATTTTTTTACGTAATGGACACCGACTTCCAAAAATAAAGTTATTTTTCACTTTGTAGTTTTCTTATTTGGAAGTCGGTAGTATTTTTTTGTAAAAAGTTTTTTACTGTCTATTTTTAGTTGTATCTACCTAATAGGCAAGTTGTTTAGTAAGTTACCTTAACGCCAGAATAGATAACCCGAATATCATGAAAGTTGAACATCACCGGTGAAATCAGAGATCTGCGTACCCGAGCGTACTGGCGTGATGGTATGTTATGAAATGCAGCAACCCCGAGAGATTTGGCGTTATTTATTGAAGAGTTCTGTTTTATATCTTAATCAGATCTTCACCAAATTAAAATAAAACATACACAAAAAAAATGGCAAAATTGAAGTCGAACATAGAACCTCCTCCTTTTTGGTAATGCCCCCAGCCTGGCCTTTCACATTATATTTTAAGTTAAGCTCAAACCCAGGCAGCACTTTTCCCATAAAATTTATTTCGTTATAAAGAAACCGGCATATTATTTATTTTATGCCAGTTCTCACTAAAAGCCAAAGGCTTCTCTTTATTCCTTCCTATTAAGTACAATTGAGGACCTATCCTGTCGATAGGCATCAAACTTTTCCCGCCATCTTCGCCTGGGTCAACCGCGACGTCGCTAAATATTTTCCCATATTGTGGTTGATTTAGCCAATGTCTCAGAAATAACAATTCAAACACGTGTGCCATCCAGTAGCACTGCGCATTTACATTACTGAGAATTGAAAAATCCTATTTATTTATAATACATTTCTCTACAAACACACTAAACTTCAAAGCCTCTAAAACAGCCCCATAATGTACCAGTAAACCCAGCGCTGAGCAGAAACAATAAATTGCCGACCGGTGCGCAATCATGCACTGGCACGCGAGAAATTACTGCCCGCCGCCATTGGTGCAATCACGCGATATATTTACGAATTTCGCAATTCTTTACTGGGTTAGCCAGTAACTGAAAATAAACATTTTCTGAGGTTGTAAACTTCGATGTTTGATTGTTGTTTTCAGGTGCTAATTGCTAAATAATAACTCTCTTATAATCAAGGTTATTTATTAAGCACATGTTTGGCAAACACTGCAGCTATTGTTCCGCACAAAAATTAAAGCCCTGTTAATAGCAAAAGCCGGTAACTGCAACTACCGGCAATTAGGCGTTGAAACTCAATTACGTAACAACTTTGAAGAAAGCCGGCCCATTTTACCGCTATCGACCATAAAGTGGCGTAATGGGGCAAAATAACTAGTTTATAACGTGTAGTCTTACGTAAGAGTATCAAAGTTCAGCCACAGATTAGTTGAACACCTAGAATTATGTTTGAGCTAGTTTTAAAGTGGAGCTGGAGTTCAGGGATAAATTATTCAAACAGCACGCTTTAATTAATCACAGTTTGTTACTAAAACGCTCTCATTACTTCGTTCTGTTTCGCTCTTGATCGCTCCGAATCACTTTCAAATTGAAAGTGCCCTTCGACGAAACTGATCGTCCTTTATAAAGCACCGCCGACGTTTCAGAAACATTACAGACTGTTCTAGACACGACGAGAACCTGCCCGAATGTTTGTCTGAGAGAAACATCCAAGAAGAACTTTCGAGATCGTTCTGGACGTGACCGGAAAATTCCAGAATTTTGGGCATAGAAAGAATTAAGCGACACGAACATTCGAGAAGATGACTTCCGCTATTCGATACGAAATGGCGCCACTAGCTACTGCTAGTTTTATTCCTATCGCCAATAGGAATCAAAGTTCAGCCGCAGATTAGTTGAACACTTAGGTTTATGTTGGAGCTAGTTTTAAGGTGGTTTGTTTGAAGGAGTTTATAGTTAAGCGTAAATCTAAACGTGGCCGTACCGGCCTATTCTGTAAAAATCTCACCGTAAAACTTAGGTGAAGTGCGTGTGAAGTAAACTGTCATTCTACTCTACTTACCTTTGGCTTATCTTTTTTATTGTAAACCATATCATTGTGTGTTTTTTACTTGAAGGTGCAAATAAACTATTTTATTTTTATTTTATTTATTTTATACAGTAGCTATTGATTGACAGCTCCCTTCGAACTCACTTCATCTAAACTTTTAAGGTGAGATGATTACAGAACTGACTGGCTGTTCTGAGGTATAATCGTAACCTTTAAGCCAGTTATGTTGAAAACCTATTTACTACGGGTCAAGCCTATTGTCACTAACCGGGCACAAAGCCAGACTTTAGGCTGATACTGAAAAATCGTTGGAAAAACCCAATAGCGCTTTGCTCGAACTAAGAATAGAACCGGACATCAAAGAAAAGAAAGCAAGAAAAAGTGTTGATTTGCCTCAATAACGATATAAAAATTTTCGATTTTTCCTGAAATTAATTAATTTATCGATAGTTCAAATTCAAATATTCAAGAATTTCTTATTGACAAACTTTCAAATACGTAATATAATTAGTCAATTTCACCACCGTCGACCATAAAATGGCGTAATGGTGCAAAATATCAAGTTAATAACGTGTAGTCTTGTGTAACCCTTACACCCAAACACCACTGCCCTTACTAAAAGTTCAACCACAGATTATTTGAAAACTTAGGGGTTATGTAGGGGCTAGTTTCAAAGTAATTTGTTTGAAGGAATTTTTAGTTAAGCGTAAATCGAAACATGGTCGTACAACCGGTCTATTCTGTAAAAATCTCACCGTTAAAACTTAGGTATAGTGAGCTGTCGTTCCACACAGTAGCTATGAATTGACAATTAACTTCAAGCCCACTTCACATATGCTTTTGTGGTGAGATTTTTACTGAACAGACCGGTTGTTCTAACGAATTACATACGTAACAGCCTGAATTCCTCATTTCGTTAACTTCCTTGTTAAACCTTCCAATAACAACAAATTAAAATTAACATTCAAACAGAAGGTACACCAAGCTTGCGCAATCCAATACCATCGCACAATGCAAAACACTAAGAAAACCCAGCATAACACTACAAAATCCTCACCAAATCCTGTTCCAAATATGTCACTACGCTAACAAGACCAGGGGCCGTCTTATAATGTGTCAACGCCATCATGATAATACGCTGTGAAAAAGGGATAGTGCTCTTCGTACTGTTTAACTTCGTCTCTTCCACACAGTGGAATCGGCAGTTTTGACACGTCCTATTAAGACCCAATTTCCTCATGATAAATAATGATAAAAATAATGCAACACAGTCACCCCACACTTTTGTCAAGTTCTCTTCCTAATCATTCTCTCACTGCTGAGAATCTTGACTCCGTTTCAATTTGTCACCGGTCTTTCTCCATCTGTTACGATCAGCAGCCTGGTGAAGTGTGGTGCTGATAGGTATCTCGATTTGCTCTGTTATTTGATCCGAACGATCCGATCCGGTGGTCGGTGGTCAGAACGGTCTTATACCCTTAATTTTTGCTGTCACCTTATGATGCTTTATTTTGTTGGCGCCTCTGCGGGCAATGTGGCCGAAGTATCTTACGATACGTTGTATTCCAGGTTCTAATCCTGTAAAAAATAAACCATTCCGTAAGCTCTAACAATATGATACCTTCGTAAAAAGCAAAACACTAAGAAAGTCCAGCATATCACTGCAAAATCCTACCCAAAATATTTCACTGTACTAACAAGACTAGACTAGTCAAAAGTAAGACGTCATAACACCCAATTTTCTCATCATAAAAACAGTGCAACACAGTCACCACACCAATCTTTCGTCAAACAAACATAGTAAAAACTAGCCAACTAGGAACTTTGTCGCTGTTGTTAGGGTTGTATCGAAACCTCGCAATCACCTGCGCAAATGCGGAAGAATCGTATTATTCATCAAGAAATCGTACCTCCGCGTCCGCTTGAGCAAGTTTTTTATGGGGACGAAAAGAACGTATAATAAAGAATATCGGTGAAGATAAATCTCTAAATTGTATCTTATTTCTTCAAGATATTTTCTTTCTTTTTTTACTTTCTTTCTTTCCTCAACCGCTCCCAGTGTTAGAATATCACTTAGTTTAGAATCCCATGCCACTGCTATTGCCAGGTTCAGTGGAACCAATTTAAAACTAGTACCAGTAACTGTTTAGTACTAGTAACTGTAGTAGGCTCATTGTAAAAGAGATGGTCCGGAAAAGTAGTAACACCATATGTATTTCTGCACCTATGTAACTTTACTTGGGCCGGATTTTAAGGCTACGGGTGCCGGAGTAATTAAAGGCACTTGAGACATTTCATCAATGTCTCAAGGATGGCAGCACATCTGCAACGCCTCTGGAATTGCAGATATCCACAGGCGATGTAGAAGTGACCACTCACTTCAGGCTGGTTTGCCTCTTGATAATACAAAATATTAAATGAATATTTTTCTTTTATTTTTCCACGTCCCCCACTGGTAACCTCCGCTGAGATGACCGTTACATCCCTAGTTCTAGCCCCACGAATTCAATTTGGCACAGGGAATTAGCTCGCAAAGTTCCGAGTACCCTGTATGTTAGCCGGCACGGACTGTGATTAGAGTTCCGGCTGTTTTTTGGCTATTGGGCTAAATGAGTATGAAAGACGGATTTCTGAATATGAGGATTGTGTAATTGAAATTTGATCTTGGCGTTAGGGTCTTAGAATTGTTGTTTTAAACGCAATATCTAGTACGTTGGACATACCTGATACCAAACGAATTAAATTCGGTATCTATGGCCCCAAATAACCTGCCTCGAAAATGTTATCTATTAATAACGTTTTAATGAAATAATTTAAATATTTAAATTCCTTAAATAGCACCAATTGTACATACCAAAAAGTTGTAATTACTTGTTTCAATGGATTGTCGAAATGTGAAACGTGTTTACTGGATAAATTATGTAGTTTAAAAATTATTTATGTCGAGTTTTTTTTATAAATTTGCCTTTTTTTCAAATATACGATATTAAAATAAGAGTAAGGGAAGACCAAAGAAACAATGAATTTTATTTGTGGAAAGACAGAAGGAGACTACAACCTGAGATGACATCTTAAAGCGAAGTAATAGAAGAAGAAGAAGACAATAATATATTATGTTGTTATGGTGGCTTGGGTGAGGCATATGTCCAGCAGTGGACGTCTTTCAGCTGATATGATGATGATTATGATGAATGGCCCATAAAACTTGGGTTAAGAGCAAGACAATGATGATTTGCAGTAAAAGATGAGTTGCAGGCAATTGTATAAGCACTTTCTGGCGACCTTTGATTTATTTTTGGAATATTATTTTTAGTAAATTCACAACCTTTTTATCAGAAAATTTAATTTAATTTAATAGAATGGAATATCTTTATTTCGGACGCAAAAATCCTTAGTGTTAGCAACATAGAAAATCTTATTACCTAGGACATTATCATCATCATCATTTAATCTAAGACAATTTAATTTATTTTAGGATATTTAAATTTAATATAATTTAATCCAGGCAATTTTATTTTGATATAATTTAATTTGTGACATCTAATTTGATTTAATTTATTCTGGGACACTTTTATTTAATTCAATTTAATCTAGGACTTTTTATTTGTAGTATCTGTTTCTTTTATTATTTTATTTCAATTCTATTATAATTTGTTTTATGGTGACATGTCTATTTTGAATAATTTTAATTTTGATCTTAATTATTGACTTTACTATTATTATTATTTGAATTCTTTATGGTAATTTTTTTTTCTATATTTCATAGCCCATGTTAATTCTAAATCTTAATATTCTTAATTAATTATTCAGAGCCGTGAACACTTATCAATCAATCAATCGTGCTGTAATAATAATATCATAATATTTATTACACAAAAACAACACAACAGGTTACAGCAATCTTACAGGCTAGTACTAAAGTGTAGAACTTTATAAAAGAGGCATCTGTAGCCGATCTAAGAAGGATCCTGTGTCTTGGCATACAGCGCCGTACACTCGAGAAAAGAAAATAATGTGTAGCCTAAAATACATGCAAAAAGATACATCCAATCACGTTTATCTATACTAATATAATATTATTAAGCTGAAGAGTTTGTTTGTTTGAACGCGCTAATCTCAGGAACAAAATTTGTTTTTGTGTTGGATAGTCCATTTATCGAGGAAGGTTATAGGCTATATAACATCACGCTACGACCAATAGGATCGGAGCACAAATGAAAAATGTTGCAAAAACGGGCAAAATTTTTCCTTTTTGAGAGCTTCAGTTGCGTGCGCTGCGTAAGCGGTTAAAGTTTTGCAAAAATCATGTATGTAGTGTAGGTAGGGTAGGCTAGGTAGGGTAAAGGGAGGGAGCCAGTTGACGGGAGCGAAGCCGCGTGGGACAGCTAGTATATTCATAAAGTTAAAAAGACTTCATTAAAGATTAAAAATTATAGACGAATTGTCAAAAATATAAAATAAAATATTAAGAACTATAAATAAGATGTCAAAAATCCAAGTTATCATCGTATTTATAAAATACTCATAAAATTGGCTGCGGTTGCCTTTAATTGAGTGTGTATTAAAAAATAATATTACTGTGTACCAATTTTTATATTTTGTAAAAATTTTATCACATTGTAAAAATCGTTGGTGATTCTTAAATAAATTAATTAATACAATTTGCAATATGCATTTCACAACATAATATAAAACTGCCTGTATACTGACACCAATAATAACTTCTTCAAAAAAGCAAAAATGTAGTACAACAGCACATGAGGGCAATTCCCATCTCAGCTGCAAACGTTTGTCTCAGTTATTTATGATTATTGTTCGATATAAGACGTCAAAGTTTCGCATACAGAGTACCTCATTTCATAACTGGATGGCAACTATTACCTAAGTGGGGTGTAAGTTATGAGTGCAAGCGATTTATTGGGTCTTGAACTCTTGGGCTTTGTGGCATTGTTGAGGTTTGGGTTTCGTTATGGCTAGTCTTAGGATAGTTTTGAGTTTCTTAAGAACAAGATTTTATTTGATAAAGACCCTAAGAGCATCTAAACTCCATTTAAAATAACATTAGACATGTTTCCAAATCTTATTACAGTCTGTTCAACCGATTTTGAGTTCTATCACGTAAGTATAAGGATGACGTTAAAAGCATAAATCAGTTGCCAAAACCAACTATTTGCTACAGCTACGATTTGTCGTACCACCAACGCAATAGAAGTCAAAATCGGTTGAACGGGCTGTAAAATGGGCTAATTTAAACGTCTTATGTTATCGCAAATGAAGTATAGAGAAAGTGAAGTATTCAGTGAAAATGGAGTATTCAATCAGCGACAACAATTGTCGAAAAGTCAAAAATGTTAGGGATTCACATGCGTTACTGGAATGTAAAACCTGAACATTTTGGCATATTAACAATCGCTATAGCCACAAAGTATTTTTTTATACATATAGGTAGGTGGCTATCGTCAAAAGCGCCAATTTACTTTGTCTAGAAGCCATAGTTTCTCGTAAGTTAACATTTATTCATCACATACAGAACAAGGGAGAAATCTGTCAAACAGAAATCTTGGTAAGCGACCTGTGTGTGTTTGTGTGTGTGGACTTATTGAAAGCACACATGATAGTCCCGCACATCTTTGTTTTTGTTCTTCTTTTAATTTATTATTCAATCAAAAACAACGTGATCCTCCAACTGCATCTGGCATTCTGGCAAAGCTCGTGAAGACACGAGATTAGAAAATCGCCAGCACCGTATACCTTACGCCAAAAAACGTGGAAAATTTATCGAAACGGTTATAGGTGCCTTAAATTGTTCCTTGAAAAGTTACGGAAGAAATATTCTGATTTGTTTGTTTCGGTCCGTAAACGTAAATATTTTGTTTTCGCACAAAATTGATATATTTTGCAATACCGATGTGTTTTTCAATTTAGATTCTAAATGCATATTTTTAGTTTGCTTGCGGAAATACAGGAGATTTTGTACCTGTACTGTATTCTTTGGAGATGGAAATGGACTGCAGTGGTGGCCCAGTGGAAACGGCCGGGACTTGCAAGTTGCAGTTGGTGGTCGTGGTTTCGAACCCAGGCAGGCGCTTTAATTTGTGTAAGTTATTCCATCACCACTGCTCTCAAAACGGTGAAGGAAAACATCGCGAGGAAACCGGTCGGTAAAAATTCGAAGACATGTGACAGCCACCAACCCGCACTGGGCCTGCGTGGTGGATTAAGGCCCATTCCCTCTCTCATAGAGAGGATGCCTGTGTCTCAGCAGTGGGAATATTAAAATGCTGATGTTGAAGATCACTGAATTCTTTTGTAAATGGAGCAAACTAGATTCCATTCAGTATTTAATTTTGTGAAAGAGAAACACTGTAGGTATACATAGATACTTATAAAAAATGCATATTTATTCCACAGAATAGACACCTACTCGATTATAGTCAATTATGTTTTATATCCCACTAACTTTCCTAAAGCCTGTGCAACAGGAACTGGTTTGTGAAGCAATTTTGGAACCAGAACTTCTAGGAAGATCCTCAAGCAAGCAAACAACACTGTTTTATTAAGATTTCAACACAAATGCACAAGGGGTTATAGAAATCAAATCAATCAAATTTCAATTCTAAATAGATAGTGATTTGGCATAATTTTAGCATACACGCCTAGCTTTTTAATCACTCTCAAAATCAAAAATTCACAGCCCCTTATCACGTATGTCGAATTTCCCATAAAAGAAAGCGCTCAATCTTACGATCATCTTGTTCCAACACCTCTTGTAGAACGAGTGTATGTCAGCACTTCTCTTAACCGACTCGTAAAAGTAACGATGTCGTAAATATTATGTGTTGTACTTAAATCAACAGCTACCAAAATATTACAGCTTGGATGATCGAAAGATATTGGTTTCAATCTTTTATGAGACTTGAGGCGTTTTTTTATTGAAAGACTCGCGTTTGATTTCTATCTCGTAATCGTTGATTTGGTTGACGATAGAGCACGCTTACCTAGAAGTGAGCTATGGACTCTGGAATTAAAAATCCCCTGGTAATAGATACCAGGAATACAGACACCGACAGGCAAAATGTTTAGTGAGTAGATGTGATGTCTTTGGATATCATTTTTTTAGCTTCGGGAAATGCTCATGCATACTGCACTACCACGGGGTCATAGCGCAGTTATGTGGGACTCTAACTCACAAAAACTCCACGGTGTCCTCCTGTGCCGCTTATGGCGGGAACACGCAAGCGTTAGCGTTTTCACTCGTCCGTGAACCCGCCGCGGCTCGCGGCCTCTTTTGGGGATAATCCTTTATCACCGGCACAACGGAGCATATTAATCACCCTAGAGACCAAACCAGCACAGTGGTCAGGTCATTGGCGTCGCCAACTACCACTTTTCGGCCGCAGGGAATAGGGACATCGCTTACGGACCCACCGCATCCGCCATAGACTGCCGGCATTCCTCTTCCACCGCGGCCTCCAACCCTCAGATGCAATATGGTCTCAAATGACTTTGCGGCCCGCCTCTGTTGCGATGTCGCCTCTGTTACCAAGCGGCACTGCAACCTACTAGTTGGCCTCTACGTCGTCGGCTTAATCGGCAAAAGCCCTGATGAGCGGCCCCTCCTCCAGTTCCTCTTCGCTTTACCGTGGGTGACAAAGCCACGGCTAATGAGCCCCCCGCCTCGACAACGCGGGAACCCACCGCGGAGGAGAATGTCCACCTTGTAACGGCGATGCATTTTCGAACGTCTTACCCACCGCGGAGGAGAATGTCCACCTTGTAACGGCGATGCATTTTCGAACGTCTTGTTCAAAAATAAAAATAGCCTTGCGGAATAAACTTAATACGAGTAGGATATTCAATTTTATTAATGTAAATTAAATTAAAGTTTATATATTGAGAAAAAATATTTATTATATTGTTTACTTTCCACATTGGAATAGCAAGTGAGAAATACTTCAGTTAATGTCATAATAATTAATGTGAAAGATTTATTACAAAGTTACATTAAAAATACCGACTATCAAGTTTCGTTATTTCCACAAACAACACAAAGAACAAACTAAATAAAATATCTAAAGAAGCACATTTAATGATCATTAAACTTTATAGTGAATTTCAAACGAGGCGTTGTCTCGCTATTTTTATTTGAGAAAAAAAAACCGTCTGGCAAACGAAAAAGTTTTAATTTTCCGTTTTGGGTCCTTCGGCACTAATTAAAAACTATAGTCGACGCGGTCGCTTGTCTTTAAATCTGTTATAAAATGGTGTTTTGTAATATTGTCTAGCTTTAACAGTTTTTTTGTGAAAATGTACGTTAACTTTTGGGTATGCGGTTTGGGATTTCAATGTGTTGTCGGCGTAGTGTAATAGAATTTATTAGAAGCATTTGCATTTTGCTTTGAGAGACAAGCAAAATAGGTAAGGCGACGAGCATCAGAATGACGTGGAGCGAGGTGAAAGATGAAGCTCATGATCGTTCGCGATTGAAGACTTCTGTGGACGGCTTCTACCCCATCTAGAGGACATAGGACATTAAGACAAGACAAATCATATAAATCAGCCAATGACATAATAAGTTCAAAGCCTAAAGAACTAAAAAATAGACTTGAAGTCACACAAATCCTAAATCGTGCAGGTAAAATTATCCGCCTGACTAGAAGATAATCAACAGCCCGACATCAGCCATCGTGCAGTTCCCACCATACACAGTCACCGTCTAGTCGGAGGATCCTCCATTTTCAATAGAGGATGCGGCACTTAATACACTGTTTCGCAATCCTCTATACTGTCACTTACCTACTTATTCCAAAAAAATAAGTCCTACAGTTGAGGACTTATTTTTCACTTGAGAATTTTATTAAAACCAAATAATTTACTCCTCAATTTGCAGTATGAGGTAAATGAGACAATCACATCAACAATGTTTATGATACATCGCATCCTTCAGATACTTAGCTAGAAATATAAGAAAAGAAAATACGATTATTTAAGAATTATGAATAACATTATATTATTTAAGCTCACTCCATCGTCGACATCTCAAAAAAGATAAAAATACCATAACCTACACTACATACTAGGTAACATACAAAGCTTTAAAGATTTAATCCTAGCAGTTTATTTCCCTAGACATGTAAATAAATATTGCATGTGTATGCTGTGCAACTCACTCACGTCCCGAAGGAGTTCGGTTAACAATAACTAACGGATCTGCACACGTTTCTTTACAAGAATTGCATTAGATGGTGTAGTGCTGAAATAATATTTATTTCTAAATGGAATGGATAAGCTAGTTTATTATGTGTGGCAAATAAAATGTTACACATTAAATGATTGCAATTGTATAAGGTCAGAAGGTATGAATAGATAAGGTAAGAATTGCCAAACTGAAGTGGCAGGGGGCTGGACACATTGCTCGCAGAACGGATGGCTGATGGGGCCAAAAAGTTCTGGAATGGCGACCACAAACCGGAAGATGATACGTTGGAAGGCCTCCCACTAGGTGGACCGATGACCTGGTTAAGGTTGCGGGAAGGCGCTGGATGCAAGACGAACGGGATCGGTCAATGTAGTGACGCCGTGGGGAGGCCTATGTCCAGCAGTGGACGTCTTTCGGCTGAAATAATGTATAAGGTCAAATTAAAAAAAACTAGCAAAATGCCGCAGAACATCGAACCTTTCTCAGCTATCTTTTCTTTATTATTTTATGTTTTTGTTTAGTACAAGTTATCATGAAAAGATTAACAAATAAATCAATGAACAGACAATAACTTTGATTTGATTTTAATGGCAACAACTGACAACGGGGTCCCAGATTACTAACAAGTTACTACGGGATCGCTGATAATGTGCTCAAATAGATAGAATGAACTTTATTGTAGTTACTTATATTAGTTAATATTAGATATTGATAAGCCCAATCGCTTTTTCAATCCACATTTATTTCGGATTTCCAGTGACTACTTGCTGGCTTCATCATCAGATCAGTTCGATGGTACCATTTTCATCAGTACTATGTATTTGTAAGTATTTGCTTCATCATAGTCGTTTAACTATTCGTGACATCTTATACCCATGACATATGTAGCATTAAGGAGTTTCATGCGCCATCTGTAGTCTTCTTCACCAGTTCCACTTCACCAAGTGATTCTTTCTGAGTGCAAATGATTGCGTTGTTAATGAAAATACCAAAATCGCTATATAGTAATAATCCTCCATAATCCTCGATTTCTCCAAGATCTCATCATCAGATCCTGACCTTATGACTATGAGACCAACTGGGTAGTTTACCCTTTCAAACAAAAGAAGAATTTTCCAAATCGGTCCAGACGTCTTTGAGTAATCGCGGAAAATACATAAAAATAAAAATAAATTGGTTCTTAAGACGAATTGATAACCTCCTCCTTTTTTTGAAGTCGGTTAAAAATTGACTTCTCTGATTTCCATACAACCCAATCTAGATATATTTGTCTGCCAGCAGCAGTAGGTAACCTAGATAACTACCATTTTCCTTAGCGCAAGTAAATCCAATCACCATTTCATCAGTCAATCGTTGCATACCGGAACAATCTTGTTTGGCAGGACAGATACCCAGGATCCGGCCAATTGTGAAAGGTATACTATTCCATTTCATTCAGCTGTATGTCCAATACAATTTTCTACGCACTAGCACTGGGCAGCTACATAAAAACGCAACAGTTATTAATTAAAAATTGGGCAAGTGCATGTCGGTATATACACAAAAAAAGGAATCCGTAGTTAGGTTAATGCTCAATATTGTTTTATCAACGAAAGCTAATTTGTTTTACATCTGAATTCGCGAATAAATGATTTGATTTTCAAAGTTAAATTCGGATTTATTTTTATTTACATGTTTATCTTTTCAGGTCACACCTAAAGCGTTATACAAAAATGATGATGGGATAAAACTTAGAAGGATTAGAGATTTAGCATTGCTCATATGTTTTGAGTTTTTTTTTTACCATTCTTCGGTAACGTGTAAGAGCCACCCCAATATTTTTTTTCTGGTTTCGCTACTACATGATTTTTAAGAGGCTTACAAAATACAGCTCCCTTTATTTCATCGATGTCTGTACCTTAATAGCGCCAATAGTCAGTTATACAAGACCAAAATTTAAGGGATCCTTGTTTTCGTGCCATGTATCTACGGAATCATAAAAAAAGGGAACAAGACTACTGGAAAACTGTATTCAAAGAACTACGATTTACAACACCAATCCCAAAAAAGACGGTAAAAACCAACTTTCAATGGAATCTTAACCCACTGGCCACAATAACTTACGTTCTCTTGTACCCAAGAAATTAACTACTAACAACCTCGGTGCAAAATGGCCGCCAAGATCCTTTATAGTTGCCTTTCAAAAGAGTCCAGACGGTCGCCTTTCAGAACGGTTCATTTTACCTCGCGACCGTCGTCGACATGTTGAAAGACCTAAAATTACGCGGCAAGCTACCGCTTTGGTGCTTTTTTTCTTTTTTAAAGGATGTTGTATATTGTATGGTTTAAAGGCATAAGGTTTTGCAGTGTAACATGTTTTGGTGATGATCGAGATTTTGTTTGAGAAGGTTGGAAAGGAAATAGAAAGATGGGTAGAGATTTTAGTGTGTTAAAGTTTGTCCATGTAGATTTTCCGTTCATATGTTGTGCTTTTCATAGTCTTAATCAAGACTAGCTAAGGATTGTGAGAAGTTATTTTGCATGTCAGCCAAGACAATCATCATCATCAGCCTTTTTAATGTGCCCACTGCTGGGATACAGGCCTCCTCTCTATGAGAGAGAGTGGGCCGTAATCCACCACGCCGGCCCAATGCGGGTTGGTGGAGAGACAGAAAACTTGAGGGAACTTGGCCTTCTTCTGTGAGACCGACAGAAGGCTGCCGAGCGGGATCGCAAGAGGGCCGATCCCACTCGGAGAAGAAGGCGTCGTTGAGGCAATCGCCTCGATGCCTAAAATGCCGAAACCCCGCCTGCTCCATAGGCAGGCAGGACTCCGAGGTCATGGGCTGTCAGATTGGGGACTCTGTTCGCCCACCAAGTGACTCCAGAAAAGACGGTGGCACAGTGATATCGTGCTGCCATGCACTACGAGGCTCAGGGGAGGCGCTTTATTAATCTCCCCAGGAATGTGCCCTAACAGGCGTTGCACATAGGGGATTCTGGGGAGGTTTAAGTGAGGTAAAAATCACACTCCCTTGTCTTTGCCCCAAAATTCCAGGCGCTTTTTGAAGGTTAAGCCCCGTAAACAAAAAAAAGTAGGTTATGCCGGTTTCTCCCCCGGTGTGTTCCTGCATTGTCGAGGCTGGGGGGCTCAGTAACCGTGGCTTGGTCCACAGTGAAGCGAAGAGGAACCCGTCGTCAGGGCTTTTGGCGATAAGCTGACGATGTAGCGGCCAACATGTAGATTGCGGTGCTGCATCGCAACTGAGGCGGGCCGCGATGTCGTATGGGGCCTGCCATTCTCATACGATATCGCAGGTGAGGGTTGGAAGCCGCGGCGGGAGAGGAGTGCCAGTATTGCGGTGCGCCGCTCTCCCTACCACTCTCTCACCGTCTAATGGCGGACGCGGTGGGATCGCAGGGGAGAAGGAGTGTCGGTATAGCGTTGGCCGCTCTCCTTATCCCCTGCGACCGAAAAATGGTAGGTGGCGGAGCCATTGACCTTGTCCCGTCACAAGGGGGCCAAGGGTGCCATACACGGGGTCGTCTAGCACCCATATGCTGGTTTGGTCCCCGGGGTGGTCACGGCTCACAGTGTGTTTTGGTGCCCCGGTGATGGGGGATACTCCCCAGAGGAGGGTCCGGAGACGGACAGTCGTGGCGGATTCGCGGTGAGTGCTAACGCGTGCCCGTATTCCCGCCATAAGCGGCACTGGAGGTCACGGTGGAGTTTTAGTGGGTTGAAGTCCCACATAACTGCGCTATCTCCCCGTGGTAGCGCAGTATGCATGAGCATTTCTCCACGCTAAAAAAAGGATCTGCCGGTTTCCTCACGATGTTTTCCTTCATCGTTTTCAGAGCAGTGGAGGTGAAATACTTTACACAAAGTAAAGCGCCTGCTAATAGGCCAACATTTCACTGCCAAGACAATAGACTAATATTATTTGTATCGTGCGTTACCTTTTTGGGTATTGATGATTTTGGAACCGTAGGACATTTTGAGAAGTGGACATTCTGAATCTGAATCTTTCTGCCTATGTTATTTTGACCCGACTGCCGAAGGAGGTTAATGTGTTTATCAGTCTATGTATGTATGTATGTTTGTTCCTATGTGGCGTTCTAGAGACCTATTGTGTGGGGTATCAAAGTAAAGGGTTTTAAGAGGTGATCTCAAAAATATATAACAATGTTTAAATATACCTAATTCTAAAAATAAAGAACTAAAAAGTTGTAAATAAAAAAAGTTATTTCAAATAATCTAAAAAATTTCACGATCTGGCTGACCAAAACCAGATGTATCGTCCGACTGCACAGCAAGATTTTCATCTTGTTTACGTTTTTTTAATTTAATAAAATAATAAAACTTAACAATAATATCTCACGTATTGGTTACTTTGGTTTACTGGCATATTTACCTTTGCCTATAAAACAAAAATGGGCAATGGAGAAGGCTATGCTTGGAGTTTCCTTGCGTGATCGAAACAGAAATGTAGAGATCCGCAAGAGTACCAGGGTTACCGACATAGCCCGAAGAATTGCCAAACTTAAGTGGCAGTGGGCAGGGCACATTGCTCGCAGAACGGATAGCCGATGGGGCAGAAAAGTTCTGGAATGGCGACTGCCGAAAAAGGCCTCCCAATAGGCGGACCGATGACCGGTGACGGTTGCGAGGATCTGCTGGATATGAGACGCATGGGACCGGTCAATGTGGCGACGCTTGGGGGAGTCCTATGTCCAGCAGTGGACATATTTCAGCTGATGTGATGATAATAATGGTATAACAAAATAATCACCAATAGTAGTAGTTTTTGTATCCATAGCAGAATTTATAAGGTATTCCTCAAGGAAAGAGGGCCCCATTGAAAATAAAATGATTTATCTTATCAGCACCCCTCAACGTACTTTATTTATTCTATTTTGCATGCTACGTGTTGGGGAATGTGATAATATTTTTATACCTTCTCTCTTTTGCATATCACGCCTATTCTTCTCGAAGGGATGGGTTGAGATGTACCTGTCTGAGCTAACTTTGCTACAGGGATGATAATTGGGTAAAAAACAATTCTTACAAGCAGTGACGTCACGCAAAATGTTAACAAACTGTATCATCGTCATTTCCTGTTTAACTACGTGGCAAAAGAAAATTACGTGTCCAATTTTTTTTGGTAATTTATTGATGAAATAAATATTTTTTTCAGGAATTTACATTCTTCATACTTAAATCCTTGTACCTGCTAAGTGGGAAATCTACATAAGAAGTTCTAAATATGTACCTGACGACACTTTACCCGATCATGCGATGAAACTTAGAACATTAAAAAATTTTTTACAAAACACCAATCCCTTGCCTTAAATCTGTTCAGGCACATAAATTATGAACACTGGGCAAAAGTCTCCACGCAATGGGTGCCAGATAGCGACCACACATCGCACACACACAGTGGCTATGGGGTCGATGGTGCCAGAGTATGGACGGCGTCGCCGAGGTCGGCCCAGAAAGCAGTGGCGAGTTGATCTGGACACTCACCACGAAGGCTGGTTCGAGGTTTTGCAAGAAAAGAGTGTCTGGAAAGAAATGGTCTTTGCTCAGCAATGGCACAGAAGATAATGCTTTGATCTTTTTAAAAGCTTGATATTATTTACTTTGCTTTCGTATATGTTTCAGGCAAATAGTAATCCATTTATCAAGCACTTCCTGGCCTCCCATTAAGCTGAAAGTTGGCGTATAAGCACGCCAACTTTCGTATCTTGGAAATATTGAAATAATGTGGTACTATGGAGCTGGTCTCTTGATGAAGCTGGAAGGTGGCCATAGCAACTCTTGGATTAGGTAAGATTACGCAATCGTGATTGGGCTCATTGAATACGTAATGCCAAGCGATATTGCATTTCATAACTAGTCCATTAAAAGCTTGTTTTAAAAAGATTTTTTTCTACACTCACAACATAATGTTCCAAATATGAATTTAAAAAATCATGTATAAACACGTACTTTATATTCGTGGATAGGTAAAATTAAAAAAAAACCGTTATTGTTACTTATTTTATTCACACATAAATTGTTCCAATATTTTTTTCAGAAAAAGTCGTTACAGCGTTGCCTCTATTTATTAAATAATCGTCACTTTACAAACCTGGGTTCGTCCATAGAGAAACACCTCAGATACTTCTTTTTGGCCAAACTGTCGGGTGTATTATGCTGGGTCAATGGACCCGTGATGAAAGGACTCCAGGATATGTGCTACAATTTCCTATAAGTTATTGAATGTTGCGTAATCTTTGAGTTTGTGGTGCTGTGGTTGCTAAGCGTTGGATGGACAACATTTTGCACCTTTCGAAGCCATTTCTTTACAAATTGTGGGTGATTGTTGACTGATTCTAAAAAGCCAAGCCAAGTGAAGAAATGTGTATTTCCAGTATAAGATTCATCACTTTTGAAATTTCAATATCTAATTAAATTAGCAAGCGACCCTAACTTCTAAACCATGCATACGACAGTACGGTCGAACACAGTTGAGAATAGGATATTTTACGAACAGGACGTTTTGTTACGGTGTCTTCACTTAGACTTACACACTAACACTTTGCTTTGAATAATCTGTTAAATGGTTTTTTTTGGAAATACTGATGCAGTTACGAAATGTTTTTCACTGACTGTACCATCGCGAGCCTAAACTACTTTTTATCACGAAAATATGCACGATTTCTGTGGAATATCCACCTACCAAAGCTAAAATAATAAATCATAGAAGTTCCATAGCTTCGCTTTCCATCGCCTGGCTTCCACTCCACAAATACCTATTTATCAATCAAGGCGTTTCTTTGGCGGTCGCTAGGGGAGTGTTGTCCCCATTGAGAGTAAAATGATTTATTTTATCAGCACCACCCAATATTTATAGGTACCTTCTGTGTTGGGGACGATATTTTTGGAAATAATATTGTTTTTATACTTCGAAGTTTTTGGTAATTCAAAGTTTTATGACGCACTTTTGATAAGTTTTACCAAACATTAGTTAAGTACAAGTTATTTTTGAGGAAAGGCAAACATAATTTTTTCACGTAAATCGACTGAAAGTTAATGAAGCCTTCTTTTTGTGGCTCCCGCAGACAGCATGTCGCAACAATACGACTACGATTTGACAACTCTTTTTCAAGGAAATGGTTCTATCTGAAAAGCAATTTTAGAATAACTTATTCAAAAATGTAATTTACTTTGATGTCACATTGTCACGTCGTGCCTGTCTCCGCTTTTAAAATTGGACATAACAAGAATCGTTTAGAAACGCCTCTCTTGGGTTTTTTTAAGTCCGTTGCATTATCGTAATTATTTCCAAAACCTTTAAATTCCTTTTCCGCAAGTCAAGAAAACCACCCAACACCTATTAAAACTTTTCAAACGAACAATAGTTTTTTGGACTTTAAAAACTGAAGTCGAAAAGACTTAACGCGAACAAGACTCTTCATTAGACTGACTAGCGTGACAAAACCTTTACAAACTATTGCCACTCAAAATTAAACTGTATTTTGAAAGCACTAGAGTCGACTTTCTATTGTTGACTTCTGAAACTATTTTATCGACAATCTCAATGTTATTTTGAACTCTATTTTATATAAACTTAAGGTTGATTTTAGCTTGCTATATAAAAACTATTGTCGTATTGTTTTCCATCTGTTTCTAGAAATTTATTGTTTTGTGTTTATAAGTGTATTTAAACATATCAAACGTATTTATTTACATGTCTGATTTGTTGGTACTGGTTAGTAAATCAGTTGGCATTGTGTTTTGCGGGTTATTTTGTTAGTAATTAAACATGTCATTAGGCATTTGTTTTGATAGAGGGTAGTTTAGTAAAGATAAAAACACTTTTTACAAAAAAATACTACCGACTTCCAAATAAAAAACTACAAAGTGAAAAATAACTTTATTTTTGGAAGAAGTCGGTGTCTTTCGTAGGTACTAATTTATTGCGTTATGGACACCGACTTCCCAAAATAAAGTAATTCATGTTATGAAATGGTATAAACAATAAACAGACATGCGATTGCAGCAATCCCAAGAGATTTGCCGTCATTTTATTGAAGAATTCTGTTTTGTTAAAAGTTTTTAATCAGATCTGCACCAAATTAAAACGGGACCGATTTCGAAACATACTCTTTCAAACAAAAAAAGAATATTCAAAATCGGTCCACTTTTGACGGAGATATCGGTGAACATAAATAAAAAAACTTACATAATGTCGAACATAGAACCTCGTCCTTTTTGGGAAGTCGGTTAAAAATTCGATAAACACAAAAATACATCCATTTCATGAAATGGTCGGCCACATCATTAAGTGATCAATTCTATGATCTGGCCACGACACATAGACTAGCTTCTGCTCACGACTTCGCTCGCGTAAAAAGAATGACACTGCCTAGGGAAGACAATTCTGGGATAAAAAGTATTCGAAGTTCTAATCCAGGACCTAACAGTGCATCTAAAGCCGTTTAGCCGTGAAAAGGTTACAAATAGACAGAGTTACGTTCTTATTGTACTACTAGATTAATTTTAATCTAGAAACTAAACTACGATCTCAATTTTGTTTTTGCGAAAAAGGATCGAAACATACTTAGACATTCGTAGTTACATAAGAGGCAAATCGTAGTTAAATTCCTCCGCGCGGCGCAACTTGTTGGTATTGTAAGTGATATTAATTAACGCGACCTATTTTCTCAGCAAATAATCAAGCAGTCTTACATACATATGGAATATTGGTACGGGGAACTACCAAGGGTGTGGGAAGTCACTAGATTGTCGTTCGCCGTAAAACGGTTACTTTCTAAAACATATGATACTCCTTAGTAACGGCTAGGTTAAAACGTTTGACAAAATTAAATATATTTAAATAATTATTCGTGTACATTATTCGTGAAATATGTTTTTTTTTGGTATGACTAATATTTTTGCTTTAAATAAATAATTAACAATACGATATGTTTTCGCTTCTTTTGCATACACTTCCAAAACGAACTGAATGTTTAAAAATATTTTAACACAGATAAATTGATGGTTAGAATTAATTCTTAACCTACATAGGACACGTGAATCAAAAAATAAACAGTTTGCAAACAAAACTGTCCAAAAGTAGGTCCAATATTTATATTCTGGCTCCGAGCGGGCGCACGGCCAGTGACGCGTTAACATTGGGTAATATATACGCCATAAGAAGATCTAACCAATCCCTTCCCCGTATATGTCAGTATTTTAAATGGAGTGCCTACCTATCTGACCTCCACAACCCAGAAACTGGGTGAACTGGTACTTCTTGGCAAGACAAGCTGTCTGAATGTCAGACTTCTTTGAATAGCAGCCAGGACAAACGATTTAGCGTGCTTTTCGAAGCACGGAGGAGTCTAAGTATGATGGATGATCCAGATTTCTTAAAGAATTACTGTGGTTTACCTTTACGTTTAATTTTGGAAACTAGTAAGTAGCTCCATGTATGTATTAGTATTTTCTTTAGCCGTGTACGCACGCACGAACGGACATAAACATGGCGAATACGAACATCGAACACTTTGTTCGCACGTGCGTACCACTAACGAACATCAAACACTGGGTTCGTCAAAAATGTTCGTGGCGATCCGATTTGGTTGTTCTATGCGGATGGTTTTCGGAGAAATTTGATGTAAAATTAACAACAACATTGTATTTTCACTGTCGACCACTTCCAAGAGTGAATCCATGGTTACTATGTTGTTGTTTGTGTTCGCTTTGCTAATTTACGTCCAAGCGTACGAACCAGATCTGGTCAGTTTCAATGCTGTTAAGACCCAGGCGTGTCTTTTTTCCGCTAAAAGGAGCCAATTCCACCCGGCTTCTTCTTTCCGAGGTGTCACCGTGCCGATAACTGACCATCTTGAGGTTCTTGGCATTACGTTGACATCGACTGGTCGAATCTAGGCTCCAGAACCTTGAACATCGGCGCCGAGTTGCCAGCCTGTCGGTTTTTTATCGGTTACATTTTGGGGAGTGTGCGTTGAATTGCATGAACTAATTCCTCCTAGCCCGTTCCATCATCGGACTACAAGACGTACGGCGATGCGTCATCGGTACATGGTGGACATCCCACCCATACGCACCAAACGTTTTGGGAATACTTTTATTATGCGTACAGCAAAGGAGTGGAATTCCCTACCGGAGTCTGTATTACCTGATAGGTACAACCTGGGAGTCTTCAAGTCAAGAGTAAATAGGTTTCTTCTAGGCAAGCGTGCTACATCGTCGACCACATCATCGCTTACCATCAGGTGAGATAGTGGTCAAGCGCAAGCATATCAAAAATAAAATAAATGTGCCGTGATCGATGTTCGTGTTCACCATGTTTTGTTCGTTCGTGCGTACACGGCTTTGATCATCATCATTAATTTATAAGTATTCTTCTATTGACGGTTTCACTTTTCTGAAACAAACAAAGTTTTTGTGTATTCCAGGTATTGTACATTCTTAGAACCGCTTTATTATTGCTTGCTAGAACACAAAAAACAGTTCGCTTATAATATGGTAAATTAAACCATTAAATACCCGTTGGTCTAAAACATAGTCACAACTGCTACAGCTGACCATAAAGTAGGTTCGATCCCAGAGTCAGGCAATCTGCCTGCTATTGGATTTTTCCATCTTTTAGAAACAGCCTGAAGCCTGGATTAGTAGTAGGCTTAGTGCTCGGTCGATAGCCTAAATTGCTCCTTATTCCATGAGTTTTAAAAGTGGATACCTCTGCCTAACCTTTTAGGGATTACATTACTTGTTGTGTTATGAAAATATTTAACTGAAAAAAATAGTTAATTCATAAAATCAAAAATACAAATTCGCGAGCTGGCTTACCAAAAACACAATTTAACAAAAAAAAATACCGACTTAAGACTTAACTAAGCTTTTTATTTTTCTCTGTTCAGTTTTGATACTTCAAATTTCCATGAAAATCATTAATAGCCATCTCGTGACGATTCCAATAAGTCCAAACACGACTAGGATACATTGTTTTATTTCGGTGTTCCAGTGCCTACCTTCCGGCTTCATCATCAGATCAGTTCGATCGTACCACTTTCATCAGTACCTACCAAATATTTATATGTATATGCTTCATCGTAGTCGCTTCAGTATTCGAGACAATCTTGTACCCATGACATACTTGTTAAGGAGTTCCAGTGGCCAGCTGTGGTTTTCTTCACCAAATGACACTTATTATTCGTGAAAAAAACATTTTTACAAAAAAATACTTGAGAACCGACTTCCAAAAAAAAAACTACGTATATAATATGTAATGTTTTTAATATGTAACTAAAAAGAATTAAAACCAGAAAATCATGCTGTGGAATTTCTTCTTGTTTACTTTTTTTAGTTCGCTTCTTAAGCATTCGGGTTATTGATTTTTTTAATATATTTTTATTTATAACTTAAAGTTTTAATCATAGAAATGTTATGCATTTTTTAAATCAACTCTTAAAATCTTTATTTCGATACCACACACGATTTGGAAGAAGGGATTTAAGACGGGTTTGAAAGAAGAAAAAAAATTGGATCCCCACAATATGGCGCCCAAAAGCCGCCATTTTTTCTGTTTTCAATTTTCATGAAGCCAGTGACACTCGCAAGGCTAGGACGAATCGATTGACGTTAGAATCATCAAAATCGGCCAACTTTTTGGTCTCTAGAACGCCATAGGAACACACTTATATAGATTGATAAACACATTACCCTCTTTTGCGTCGAGCAGTCGGGTAGAAAGTCACAAAATGATCACCCATAGTTCGCGAACCACTAGTACCACCAAAACAAATATTCTCCAGAAGAAGTTGGCGAATCAATTTGAAAGTTGAGCCTGCGCGCACTTTCGCGTAATTTAGTCGAACACGCTTTCTTTATTTACGCCTCAAGGCTTTGTTTCATAAACGTGGGCTACTCATTTATTTATTAAAACATAATGAACTTAGATTGTTGTCGTTAATATGCCACAGTTTATGAAAAAGTTGAGCTTTGAAGAACGTCTTCTCTGTCACTAATGTACCTGTATTATAGTTTCTTTCTAAAACTCAGTGTTTCAACTAGGGATGCATCGATACGCACTTCGATACGATACCGATACAAATATTTACAAAAAAAGAATCGGCGATACGGACAGCTACGATTAAAAAATAAATAAAAAGCTGTGGCTTTAGAAACAGACAAAATTACTCATGCTGTATTCATTTAGAAAAGATAATTGATGACAGATCAGTATTAACTTTTGTTTTATACCTTGTGTATGGTTACGTAGCCACTATATAGTACGTAGTGAAAAAAAATATCGGGTCGCAAGGTTAACCACAAAGAAATGAATATTATTATTACGCACTAAAAGCAACAAGCAACTAGCTAAATAGAATGGGCTCCGTGAGGTGGGCAGCGCAATTCAAAGAAAGAATATTGGTAACGCGGGGATTACTTTACAAATTACATGAACGCAATAAGCGCGATGATGACGCGTTCACATCAGTTTTCTATAGCATAAAATTGTGACCGATTCCAATATAGGGGAAAACTCACGATATAGCCGATATATCGGTATCGGTATTGGATGCATTCCTAGTTTCAACAAATGCAGTACAGAACAGGTGCGATGCAACAATGCTACATGATTTGACAACGCGTTTTCAAATAAATTGTTTGGTTTACATCGAAGACCATTTCTATAAAAAACCGTTGAAAATTTTGAAGAATTGTTTTTACATAAATTATTGTCTGTATGTAATGTCCCTTTATATGACTGTAGTTATTTTTGAATGTTTTGTTTCTTGTACACAGACTTCAATTGAAAAAATGAAAACAAAACACAATAAAAAACAATCGAAACTTCCGTTCTTTTAATAAATAAAGAAAACCGCAACCATTATAATCCGTCCACAAAAATGATGAACACTAATCACCTCATTTTTTAATTTTTACAACCCAATTACCAAAGCCTCCCAATATGGCGGCTTTTGATTCCTATTTTCCGAAAAATTCTCCGTCCACGGAAAAAGCTGAACTATTTGTGGAGCTATGTACTGTATGCTGGGCCACGAAGTGTGGAGTACACTGCCCTATAACTCTGACACGGCAGTGTAATGGCTGGAAGTAACTGGCAATTTATTGTTGGATTTCATGCGGAATGGACTGACGAAGATGTACCAGAAATCTGATCATGTAGTTACTGTCTTAGAAGAGAACTAAGTATCTATTTAACTTCACAATAGTAGGTAGGGTAGGATCCAGTGTACCATTTTATTTCTTGTTATTCCATCTACCCATCATGGGTCGGCGAACACCAATTCATAATTAACAGGCAGATTGATTCATCTTAGTTTATCATCAACAAGTTTTTAAGTTCATAACGGTGATGGAAAACATCGTGAGAGAACCAAACCTTTTGTAAAATGTGACACACTCATAAAGAGGAGGTCTGTGGTCCAGCAGTGATCATTATACGCTGATTATGCTAAGTTATTAATATTGCGACGTCACACAGAGATATTGAGAAAAGATAAAAATAAAAAACCTATGTACTCTAACTTCCAATTCCGAAAGCATAAAGAAAATCAAACGAAAGACAAGACCACCACCGCATATGCAACCACAACTCGCATACTCAACTATAATAAAAGTTAACGAACCAAATCGGGAAAACACAGGCACTTCTATATTTCTAATTCTTTACCAACATGCCACAGGCTGGCAGAATGCCAACGGCTTAAAATCCACCAGTATCTCACGTGGGGCCATTTGTCCCGCGATAACATAGGCACAAATTAACCAAATTACTGAAACTTACTGTCGCCAATATGTGGTCCTACTGCTCTTGAAATATATTTTAGGCTGTGGTGAGTTATGTGAGAGTTAGGTCTTATAAATTGTTTTTGTGATGGTGTAGGTCAGGTATGGTTCAAACCGTTAATTGTCGTCCATCGAATCTAGCGTTTTTATTTCGTAGTAGAAAGTTCGCAGTCAATCAAGTTTTTATGCCTAATATTTTCAGACAAATCCATGCTACAAAAAATTCAGCAACCTTATCGTGGAGTTGGCTAGATTTAGAAAATGTATATAAGTCTCTTCCATAAAAAGATAAACAAAAAATTTACTATTTGGCTAGTGGTTATATTTGCTATGGTTTGGTTTATGCAGTTGAGTTCTTAACAATATGATGAGATTATAAAGATAAGTAATATGGAGGTTCTGTGTAAAAGTCTGTATTGAAAAGCATATTTTAACTTCTATCGATAATAACGATAAAATGCCGTGCAACTACAATATAAACCACAATTTAATATTAGCTTGCCTTTTAAATTCTCGTCAAACTTTCTAACAAAAGACTTTCTTATCGGTATTACCCAAAACATGAAGAAAAATCTCAACATACCCTTCGTATTTAAAGTCCCATTGGGTCAAGAGACTCAACAATGGCCACCCAATACATAATGGCTTGTACTAATTTGTTTTTGTCGATTTTATATTATGTACATACAACCTTTATCGAGGAGTGATATACTGACGTGCAAAGAAAAGTGTTCACGTTATTATTTTATTTTTTTTAATCTTTGAATCCGAAAAAGCGTGGCAGACCCTCCTAACCTGCTTATTTATCTTTTGAAGACAACGAATTGAAGGCAGAGAATTAAGATGTCTTGAAGAACTAGCAAATAGAATCATGGGGAAAATTTTTGAGGCAAACCGACTCTTAATAATGGGGTCAATGTCCTCGAGTCGATGATACCTTTTTCTTAATTTATATTTTCTTCGACCAATACTCAGCTCTAGCCTCGCGAAGGAAACTCATGGTGTAATAAGTATGTAGATACGCCTAAACATGAGGCGTACCTGGCATGGGTCGACGCTCGGACGCGCAAAACAAGCGACGTGAGTTAGCGGAAGAGAGCCATCAATAAGGGTGCCAAGTCCAGCAAGAAAGCGATGCGTAGTGCTCGGTTTGACTATATACGACGTATTGGGACCATTGGCTAAATCGGTTGAATCGAACTTCTGCCGTCCCTCATTACCGCCACTGCTGAAACCCGACGGGTTACTGGCCCGCTCCGCTGATGAGATAGAAAACTTGTTTGCCTCTCTTTTTGTGGAATCATCAAGTCTGGATACTGGTGACGCGTGGTTTCTCCTGATAGATGCGAGACGAGTATGTCAGACATTCGCATCCACAAAAAGACGTTCGTAGGGTACTGCGCAACCTCGACGTGAACAAAGCTAGTGGCCCCGATGGAATACCTGAAACCCTGAAAACCTGTGCGCCTGAACTGTCTCCGATCCTGACACGCCTGTTTCGGCTTTCGTATGAGACTGGAAAAATGCTGAATGCTTGGAAGCAAGCTAATATTCAGCCTTTGCCTAAGAATTAGCTGCAGCAGTCGGGCTGACCCAGCCAACTACAAACCCATTTAAATAAGGTCCATCCTCTGCAAGAGTATGAAACGGGTTCTCAATCTCAACCTCTTGGCATACCTTAATTGCTAACAACATCATCAATGACCGCCGATATGCCTGCCGCCAAAATCGGTCATCTGGGGTTCGCTAGCGTAAGCCATTCATTGCTGGACTGAAGCCATCGAGAGGCACGTGGAAGCGCTTGCCGGCTCCCTCGACATCTCGAAGGCTTTTGACAGGGTCCGGTATGAAAGCCTTATTGGTAAGCTGCCTTCATTCGGTCTACTCAGTGGTCTGTGCGATTGCATTGAAGAATTCCTTTGGGATCAATCAATGGCCGCTCGTCTGAATAACTGGATATGAATGCCGGGGTCCCTCAGGGGTCGGTACTCTCAGCAACGGTTGCCAAAAGGTGAGACGGTACTTCACACCAGAACAGTGGCTCAACCTGTATCAACCGCAAGTTCGGTGATGCTTGGAGTACCGCTACTCTGGGACGGACTTGAGTCGATTGAAAAACGGCCCAAGAGGCTCATCGGCATTGAGATACTAGTTGAGTCTAGGCTCTAGAGCCTTGAACATCGGCACCAGGTTGCCAGTCTTTGGATTTTTATCGATTACATTTCAGGGAGACTGCTTTGGCATTGTATGAGCTAATGCCTGCTAGTCCGTTCCATCATCGGACTACATGGCACACGGCAATGCGTCATCGGTACATGTTGGATATCCCACCCATGCACACCAAACGTTTTGGGAATACTTTTATTATGCGTACACCAAAGGAGTGGCATTCTCTGCTGGAGTCTGTATTTCCTGATCCGACCATATGATCGTTTACCATTAGGTTAGATAGTGGTCAAGAGCGAGCAAAAAATAATGAAATATACAAAAAAAAACTCGCAAAGCATATCATTAAATTTATTTTAAGTAGATACTTAACGAACACAATAAAAGTCTTTGTATAAAATAATAGTGTACAATAATAATTCCCAACAAACAAAGTGTATCTACCGTAGTAAAAAGTCTGTAACAAGAATCTAGACAAGTTTAGGTCTCTAGGTTTTATTTAGGTCAACTTCAGAATAGTTTAGCTTATAGCTATAAGCTTGATCTAGAAAGAGTTTTATCCATACTAATATTATGAATGCGAATGTAGCTGTCTGTTACCTTTTCACGCTTAAACCGCTGAACCGATTTGAATGAAATTTTACATGGATATAGTTTGAGTCCCTGGGAAGGATATTGGATAGTTTTTACCACGGAAATCATCCTTAAGGCTGTGACAGTTCGACCGGTGAACTAATAATTTCACAAGTGAGGCAGCCTACACACCTACAACAGATATTATTGAGCGATATAAAACAATTGCTTTTTCGAAGTACTAATGTTACACAGGCGAAGTTGCGGGCAACAGCTTGTATTAAAATAAACTATCCGAACTTCTTAGTTTCGAACGAAATGTCGTTCAAAATTAACTTGAGATTAGGATCAAATAGTTGACCAATTAAATTCATGTACAGAGCGTATATTTATACTGTACTGACCCAGGCACGACTTCAGTTGTTAAAAAGATATTACAATACTCGTACCATACAGGATATGGGAAGGAATAATTACGGCAGGCGTAGGCGTGGCCTAGTGAAATAATAACAATTGTTTTCTAAAATATGTGTGTGTGTGTGTTATTATGTGTGTCTGGATGATAGGATTGGCTGATTTGTATGAAGACCTTAGTAGAAATATTGCGGTATAGGAAACGAACAAACTTGACAAAGTTTCGAAATGACGCATTTCGCATTTCAATGGCGCATTTTTTTCGTTAAATCGTATAATAATAATTATATCGGTGTGATCGTATTCTCTGACTTAACAAGTTATTTTTTTCTTTCGTGTTTGGTACTGAAAAAGTTACATTATACACCTATTATTTTTTAGATTTTAATCTTGCAATCTTTTGCTGAAAATAAGAGATCGTAAACCTTCAGACAAACATAACTTTTTTACGATAACTACTTTATCTCCTGTATAACATGAAATCTGTCTTCTAACTGCGAAAACTACGTTTTTTATACGTAGGTTTTTTAAATTGAACATTGGGCTTTGAACCGAATTTACATAGTCCTCTATCGCCATTTTTCAACTTGCATTTTCGCCATCAGGCCAGGATCTGATGATGGGATCCTGGAGAAATCGGGCGAACTCCTCAAATATTATAGGCATACATATAGCGATTTTGGTATTTTCATTAACAATGAAAGCATTTGTACTCAGAAAGTATCATTTGTTAAAGTGAAACTTATGAAAAAGACCACAGTATCACTGGAAGTCTATAGTGATAAGTATATCACGGGTATAAAAGATCTAATGATGAAGCCGGAAGTAAGTCACTGGAACTCCGAAATAAAACTTTTTATCCTAATCGTGTTTGGGCTTATTGGAATAGTCGTAAGATGTATTTTGTTAGTAAATGATTTTCATGGTAATTTGAGGTACCTACCAAAACTAAAAAGTGAAAATAAAAATCTTTTTAACAAAAAAAATAAACTGACCTCCAAAGCAAAACACTACAAAGAGAAAAATAACTTTCAGTTGCGAAGTCAGTATCGAAAAATTAAAAACAATAGGTAACAAGGGCACCGACTTCGGAAAAGAAAGTTATTTGACTTTTTGGAAGTCGGTTTAATTTTGTTGTTAAATTGTTTTTTACTTTATTTTTAAAGTTGTAATGCACAATTGCACTGCCAGGTTTGGGTACAAGACACTTACCTAAGTTAATCAAAAATGCCTTGGTAAATTTGGTGTCATAAAGTGCTGCATTGTCGAGGTTTTTTAAGACCGCTGTATGTGAACTTGTCCTCTAAATATCTTAGCAACGTGACCCTTTAAAGTATAATATCAAGGTACAACTTTAAGTGTATTGCATTTATATTCCTTTAATAGTTTTATTATGAGTATCAACTTAGCAAATAAATTCAAAGAAGAAAGTTCTAACCCCTTTTATTACACTTTAACAAAGTGTAAAAGTCGTAATAATAGAATTTAAAGTATTCAATTTGTTTTCTGATTGTAAATGGCAATCGCGTGTTGTCCGCAAGGCTAGTAAACCTATTGAAAAGAAAATGATCGCGTGCTCAGAAAATGTAATTATATTATCAATTTATAGAAGCAAGTGTGTCAAAGAAAGAAACAGTTTTAAAAGATTTGATTAATGAAAATAAATTGTTAGATTCGATTTGGAAGGACTTTTGCATTAGATGCTTTTAATGATCTTTTTAAAGCGATATAAACGCCCCAACGTAAACACAGTACTGGCCGTGCGCCCGCTCGATGCCAAAAAATCAATGTTGAACCTCTTTTTGAACAAATTTTATTTAGTTTGAAAAATATTATTTCTGATTTACATCTGCTATGTCAGTTATGAAGAAATTCCAGTCATCAATTTTTCTATGTAAAAATATTGTTAAACATCTAAGTCGTTTTGAAGGAATATCCAAAAGTTGCGAAAAAATATCGTGCTATTATTTATATTTTAAAGCAAAACTATTAGTTAAACGAAAAAACCTTGTTTCAAAAATAATGTACATTGATCAATAATAAATATATATTTTTTTCAAACCTTTTAATCTAGCCGTTCAAAGGAGTATACGTTAGGAAATAACCGTTTTACGGCAGTAAAGCGGTGGAAGGCTCTTAAGAGATTCGAGAGTTTTATATTCTGCATGATTGTGAACAGCATTCGCTATTACTACTAATACAAACTATCAGAGGAACTAAATAAAACTAGTCGCACCGCAAGTATCCCAAATGCGTTGACACACAGCGCACAACTTCTATCATGTTCGCCATTCAAAGCCGTCAGCGTCTTAATGTCATTGGTACTAGTTTGTATTAACTGTGACATGCTTGGTTTTTATGGAAAATGCTGACAACAACCTCCGAAGCCGTTAAATGTGACCATTATTGTTGTTATTGTTGGTAGAAATTAAGCTCTTTTGAAAGATCTTTGCGAGGAAACATCACAGGCACATTAGTTACTTAACCTTAGTTTCTGTGATGACAAAACTCTTGGGTTACCTGTGCGTCCCCGCTTACGTACTTTGTGTCTCTGGTTGTCAATGTTACATAGACCGATAACAGGCGGCCGTGACATCAATCCATTAGGCTGCCTGGTACTTTTTCTACAATAACAAAAAAATAGGTATCCATAAAAAGAAGCCTCTTTAGGTGGCAACGACTTCTAGGTATCTCCATCCTATTAAACAGTAACCAATAACTACTTATGTGCGAAATTCTCAGATTCCTAACAGCCCTATTTTAGTTTATTTGAAGCCATTCAATGGAATTGCTTTCGATAAATAAAACACTAAAACAAATAAAAAAGAACTTCAATTAGAAACTTTTACTACGTTTTTCTCAATCGAAATAGGCACTCGTAGATAAAAGCTATTTTGAAAATATTTGTCTTGAATGGAAAATTAGGTCGCTTTGCATGATTACGTATTGCTATGCAAATAAAATCTGTGAATGAATTTAAAAAGAGCATGTGAGAGTTCTTATCTAGCCGCGTTCAAGTATTCCGTATAAAATATTTGTTTTAAATTAATGAGGTTATTTGCAGTAAATATTATAGAACCGTTTTGTTCAGTTCTGTTCAATTCTGTTTTGTTCTGTTCAGTTCTGTTCGGTTCTTTTCGGTTCTGTTCAGTTCTGTTCAGTTCTGTTCAGTTCTGTTCAGTTCTGTTCAGTTCTGTTCAGTTCTGTTCAGTTCTGTTCAGTTCTGTTCAGTTCTGTTCAGTTCTGTTCAGTTCTGTTCAGTTCTGTTCAGTTCTGTTCAGTTCTGTTCAGTTCTGTTCAGTTCTGTTCAGTTCTGTTCAGTTCTGTTCAGTTCTGTTCAGTTCTGTTCAGTTCTGTTCAGTTCTGTTCAGTTCTGTTCAGTTCTGTTCAGTTCTGTTCAGTTCTGTTCAGTTCTGTTCAGTTCTGTTCAGTTCTGTTCAGTTCTGTTCAGTTCTGTTCAGTTCTGTTCAGTTCTGTTCAGTTCTGTTCAGTTCTGTTCAGTTCTGTTCAGTTCTGTTCAGTTCTGTTCAGTTCTGTTCAGTTCTGTTCAGTTCTGTTCAGTTCTGTTCAGTTCTGTTCAGTTCTGTTCAGTTCTGTTCAGTTCTGTTCAGTTCTGTTCAGTTCTGTTCAGTTCTGTTCAGTTCTGTTCAGTTCTGTTCAGTTCTGTTCAGTTCTGTTCAGTTCTGTTCAGTTCTGTTCAGTTCTGTTCAGTTCTGTTCAGTTCTGTTCAGTTCTGTTCAGTTCTGTTCAGTTCTGTTCAGTTCTGTTCAGTTCTGTTCAGTTCTGTTCAGTTCTGTTCAGTTCTGTTCAGTTCTGTTCAGTACTGTTCAGTTCTGTTCAGTCCTGTTCAGTTCTGTTCAGTTCTGTTCAGTTCTGTTCAGTTCTGTGCAGTTCTGTTCAGTTCTGTTCAGCTCTGTTCAGTTCTGTTCAGTTCTGTTCAGTTCTGTTCAGTTCTGTTACTGCGTAGTCTCCCACAAGATAGACCGATGACTAGGTAAGGAATGCGGGAGTCTGTCAGATTTGAGAAGCACAGGACCGATCAATGCGGCAATGCGTGCGAGAAGGCTATGTTTAACAGTGGACGTCTTTTGACTGAAAATAATGATTTTTATGAAAATCTGAGACCGTTTAAAAACAAATATATCAGTCATCTGCAGTCCATAACAAACTATTTAAAAATATTACCCTCCTTCAGCACTCGGATAAAAATACCTTCAGTTCATATTTTATCCAGAATATCTATAGCAAAATCTACCCGAAGACCTAAATAATTTATCTCCCTCAAACCCACTGGAAACCTCACATATTTTCGGGACATTTTTCTGGCAATATAATTCAGGTGGGCACCTAATTCTGTCCGCCACATCATGGCAGATTTGACCCGCCATTCTCGACCTTCGGGACAGGCATAATGTGTGCTTGAACAGTAAATAGAATAAAGGACGTGTCTTGATAATGTCTCTTCGGGGATACGTTTAAAGAATAAAAGAAGGCGTTTTTTAAAATACTTTATTCTCGTATATTATAGACACAAACTCCTCCTCCTTTCTTGTTTTTGTCGGCAACATCAACAACCTACAGCAGTCCGCTACTGGACACAGGCCTCTTCAATCGCAGGTCATTCGTCCCGATTCTCGGCAACACTATCATCCGGTTTCATTTAATATTATTTTTAATTAACAATAACTACCTATATATACACTTAAATAAAAATTATATATAAAACAACGATCGCGTATAAAAGGGCAGGGGTCATTGGGCGTCAAAAAATTCGTCCACATCACTGTCAACGTGAAAGGTGCCCAGAACGCTGGCAGCATTGGCTCGTTGGATGGCAATGCTGATTCTCTGGCCGAGGAAAAGCCCAGCCCTCTGGTCACGTAAAGAGTCGACAAACCGTTTGCTTTCATCTCGAAATACTCGACGAGCTCTCGGACCCTATAGACCTAATGTTTCAAACCTAAAAGTTATAGCTGCCCAAGAGGTATAGCTTCTCAGCTCAAAGATTTAGCTTCCAATAAGGTTATTGTATTTGGGCCGTTTGAGGTTTCTGCACCAGCAGCAGCTGCCCCAGCACAGCCCGCCGTGCTAAGAAGATGAGATGGCACAAGGGTGTCGACACATGTTGCATCCAAAGGCCTACCCACCTTCCAAGGCGTTATGGTCAACCCGTCTGGTCTCTTCCCATCGTCGCGCGCCACGCCATTGGGTTTTTAAACAGCTGGCATCCGGCGGTTACAAGAGCCTGACGTACGATGTCATTAATGCTGACGTGCCGTGCTATCCGACCAGCGCTCCTACTGCAGGATAGGCCATGGTGTCCGAGGCGGTCGACTGCTTCACCAGATTGACAACGATGTGAAGCTCTGCAATGGAGCACCCAAACGCAGAAATGTAGCGATCCGGAAGGTGCTGTCACTCAACATAATTATTATTTAGTATTTTATACTATGTAAATTTATGTATTGGTAACAAAAGTATTTTTTTTTTCTTAAACTTGCCCTTATGGATAATTGTAAATAATGTGTGTCCTATTTCTTATAAGCACATCTATAAGATACAGGTACATAAACCAAGTGTAGAAGTCAGAATTTTTGACTCTGGAACACTAGCTTATTTATTTATTACATAGGTACTTTATTTTACACCACATAATGAAAAAAATGCTTAAGTAATAGCTTTCATTTTTAGATCAAAATAATGTAACGCATTTAAGGAAAAATGAGGATGTTATTATTATTATTCCATTTATTCAGTTTTCTACACACTTTCTATTAACATCATACTAATATTATAAATGTGAATATAAGTTTGTTTGTTACGCTTTCATGCAAAAACTACTGAACCGATCATCATGAAACTTTGTACATATATTCTTAGAGGTATTAGAAGTAATATAGGATACTTTCTAATATATATTTTTTTAATAGCTTCCCTGCGAGCGAAGCCGGGTGTAAAAGCTAGTAATATTATAAATGTGAATGTAAGTTTGTTTGTTACGCTTTCACGCATAAACTACTGAACCGATCATCATGAAACTTTGTACATATATTCTTGGAGGTATAAGAAGTAACATGGGATACATTTTATAAAAAAAAAAAAATGGCTTCACTGCGAGCGACGCCGCGGTAAAAGCTAGTTTTTCAATATTTCCGTATGTGTGTAGCAGCCAGCCCAGCCCTCAAAGATCGTCGCTCCAGCCATCTTACGGTTGCCGTCTTTTTATGTCATCGTGTAACGATTTCAACCATCTTTTTCAATTACATCCCTGGGAATTATATGCACACACAGTCCAAGTTTATGCCATAGTCATCATATGCTATTTTAAATCTGTGCCAGGTGAAAGACATTTTTACTTGCGAAAGGTTATTTGATCAACAAGATTAAAACTTCATAGATCAATTTGTCGCTGCAATCATTAATTATTACTATAATTATCTAAATTTTCATGGTTTAAAAAAAATAGTAACGATAATTTTTTTTTTTCATATTTTGTCTCATGAACTTACTTTCTAGTTCTTTTTTTATTTTTATATATAGGCTCGCGCTTGACCACTATCTCACCGGATGTGAAGGTGGAGCACGCTTGTCTAGAAATAACCTATTCACTCTTGACTTAAACACCCCGAGGTTGTAGCTATCGGGAACACAGACTCCGGCAAGCAATCAAGGTAAAAAATATCGTCTTTGTTTTTTTTCAAATATTATCTCCTTTTTTATTCTCTCCACGATGCCCATCGCTTCAGCTACCAAATTACGGCAGGACTGAAGAAACCCTTTGACGTATTACATGATTAAACCGTTTTGCGAAGAAAAACCGAAGCTTTTTTCTGTCCCTAGTAATTGGACAAAGATAGCAGACAGGCTTCTTTAGAATTTCACAAGGTTTCTCACAAAGATATCTTTTAATTTCATTATGAATTTAGGTTCGTTTGTTATTCATGGTTTCTTTTTTAACCCCCGACGGAAAAAGAGCGGTGTAATAAAATTGACGTGTGTACCTGTGTCTTTGAGTATCTGTCTGTGGCATCATAGCTCCTAAACGGATGAACCGTATTTGATTTCGTTTATTTGTTTGAAAGGTGATTATATTGAGAGTGTTCTTAGCTATGTTTCACGAAAATCAGTACAGCCGTTCTAAAGTTATGGGCGTATTACTGTTTGAATCAGGTTGTTTTCGCAAGATATCGTGTCATAATTACGTGTTTAATAGATTGTCGATCAAAGCGTGTCTACTACTAGATACATTATGTTGCAAGAAATAAAAACGTGCCGGGAGTTTATTTTTTATTTTACTATTTAGGTAAATAATGTTTGTTTCAATTGCTTTCTAAGAGATATTTTTTTAGGGAAAATAGTGCCGATGGATCCGAAAAGTTTTGGAGAGGTGACTGCGTACCAAGGAATGAAGCGTTAGGAGGCTCACCTTGTGGACCGATGATCTGCCGAAAGATACGGAAATCCGCTGGCTGCAATATGGATACTACCTATTTATCTGACGACTCTTGGAGTAGGCCAGCAGTGGAAGTCTTTCTGCTGAAATAAGAGAAAAAGATAGGTAGATATCCGAGATAATGAATTTAACATGTTGAGCAACACTATTATACCTTCTACTGTTATTCAAAGATACTTCAGTCGGCCGGTTAGAAGTCAACTCAATGGAATGAGAAACAGGATAGAATGAATATTCGTTATGCATTACTCTATATGTCATGGTGGCCCTATGGCTAAGCCCCTATGGGTAAGCCCGTCGCCACTCACGCTTGAGGACGTGAGTTCAAATCAGGGCAAATACCAATGTGACTTTTTCCAATTCAAATGTACTTTCTAAGTTTATCTTGGACACCACAGGCAACGGTGAAGGAAAACATCGGCAGAAAATCTGGGCCCCGTTTAATAAACGTTACAAATTGTAATTGTATTTTATTACATGTAACAAATTAACAAGTTTATGTTTAATAAAAAATACAACTTATAAATTTACCATGGTGGAAAAATTACAAAATTGTAAATATACCTACATTTACCATTTTTACCAAATCCACATCGCGTCTTTCATCTCGCATGTGTTTGGTCGATTGTTCATACTATTTGCCGTTTGCCTTGCCATATTCAGTATGCAATAAGGCTGCGGGTCGGCAAAACTTCCGTCGAATATTTGGTAAAGAAAATAGGACATGATCTTATATACGATTCTAAGAGAAATAGTTACACCCACTAAGAAAGTTTTGTGTGCACTGCACTGAATGGGATGTGACGATACCATATTATCGCAAATGTAAGTAAAGGTGATACATAACTGCGTAAAAAATGTGTTTAGGTTTGTGGTCAGTAAATTATTTGGAGAAGAAATCCGCACAAACAAAAAATATTCTGTAAACCAAATGCTAAAACCAAATCCTAAATATTTCAACATGCTAAGATTTTTAAAATCTACCCTCGATTTAAGAATCTTCAGCAAAAGCTTACATTTAATACTATAATATAACTAATTTGTAACTTTCAATTACACATTTTCAGATACTATATTGTCATCGAAATCTTCAGAAGTTTGCTACACGTGTAAACGTTTATTAAATAGCATTTGTAATGGTAATATTTGTAATGTTCTCACTTGTAAAATTCTTATGTAACTATATAGTTACAAGGTTTATTAAACAGCACTTGTAATACAACTTTACAAATGTGTCACTTATTTACAAAATTAAATCCGACTAAAATTTTGTTTATTAAACAGCACTTGTCAATTTTGTTCACAGCAATTTTGTTCATTAATTAAACAGCACTTGTCATACAACTTTACAAATGTGTCACTTATTTACAAAATTAAATCCGACTAAATGTTGTTTATTAAACAGCACTTGTCAATTTTTTCACAGCAATTTTGTTCATTAAACAGCACTTGTCATACAACTTTACAAATGTGTCACTTATTTACCAAATTAAATCCGACTAAAGTTTATTAAACAGGGTCCTGGAATTACATATGTATGGAAGACTATGTAATTGCAGGAAAAGCCATTATTTGCATGGGTTCTTTTTGGACTATATGCTTCTTTGCTTGTATGTAGGGTCACAATGTAACTAATCACGTTATGTATTGGAGAATAGCGTATACGACATTCCACTAAGCACGTAGTTTGATCTACACGAACAAACGGTAACTCTCACTGTATTTCTCCTTAGGTATTATCACGAATTCACAACTCAATCCAACCCGCCATATTCTTACTCGATCTCTTCTTGTTCGCGCCAAAAACTAGTGCTTAGTGTTACGTCAAGTTGACATTGTCATTGTCATTCGAAACCATAGCTCTCTTCAGAACGAAACGTTTAGAAGTGCCGACATACAGTTAATCTAAGTCTGAAATAGCCAAGTCAGAGGCCTGTGGGGTTCACAAAGGCGGCTTAATTAACTCTGAAACCAGCGGTGACCACATACTTACACGAAAAGTAGATGACTTAAAAGCACATAATACCAGCCCGTTACTGTTTCACTGCAAGGTAAAGCCTCTTCTCATGCAGAGAAGGCATGCACGAGCATAAACCACCACGATTGCTCAAAGCCGGTTTGTTTTATTTGATCATTATGCACCTCTTATGCATGATTCGTATCAACTTAAGGGCCTACATGCGCTTTAGTGCCGTAAAACAGTAACTTTCGAAAGCATACTCCTTAGTAACGGCTAAGTTAAAAGGTTTGAAAAAAATATATATTTATTATTGATTCATGTACATTATTTTTTAAACATGGTTTTTTTCGTATAACAAATAGTTTTGTTTTAAAAAAATAATTAGCAACACGATATTTTTCGCAACTTTTGGATACTCCTCCAAAACGACTTAGATGTTTAAAAATATTTTTCCACAGAAAAATTGATGGCTGGAATTTCTTCATAACTGACATAGCTTAAGTAAATCAAATAATATTTTGCAAACAAAACTGTTGAAAAGGAGGTCCAATATTGATATTTTGGTATCGAGCGGGCGCACGGCCAGTACTGCGTTTACACTGGGGCGTATATATCGCCTTAAGCTATCATATAGCCCAGCATTGCTTATCAATCTAGTTGTCTTTGGCAGATTTAGACAATAGCTTAGATAATAATATATTATGAGCTGGAACGTATTATCCCTAGCAGCTTAGTCTATTGTATCAAGTTACTATAATAATATATTAGCTATGTACTAACTAACAAGCAACCATTTAATCATAATCTTTTAATCTATATCTATACAAATAAATTAAATTTAAGTGTCTGTATGTAATGTTTAAATAACAACATTTTAATGGATGCGTGTGAAAGTATACGGTACTAATAACAAATATGCAATTTTTAAGATTCTTGCCTGTTCGTTATCTCCGAAATGGCTGGACCGATTTTGACAGGACTTTCACTGGTAAATAACTGATGTTATAAGTAGTATCAAAAGCTACGTTTTATTTCGGAAATTCACAGTTCATGAGGGAAAATTAAAAAAAGAAAACATGGGCACGGTGTTGCTAGTTTTCTCTACAATATAATGCAATACGCGTGCTACTGATGCGCATGAGTTCCTTGGTTCTATTCCTGGGTCGGCCAACGTATAATTAGGTTTTTCTATTTGCATTGTCCCCGGTTGATGACAATCGGCTCAACCCCTACATGGGACTAAACCTAACTAGGGACATATCGGTATACTAATAGGGGCACCCCTACCTAACCCTTCGGCGAATACAGACGTGAATACTTTGTTCGAATATGTTGTGTTAATTTTATTGAAAGAAAAAACGAAAATATAGTGACCCGTACGGAGACACGAGATAAGAAAACAAAAAAAAACAAAAAAACCTGCATACATACATAAACTCACGCCTATTTCCCATGGGGGTAGGCTGAAACTGCAGAACGCCACCTGCTACGATCTTTACATACCTACTTCTTTTGTTTCACTCACGTTCATACATCTAGTCATACACACACGCTGGTTATGAGTACTGCGCATCTGGCCTTTCTGAAGAACATCACCAATAAGGTCTATGCATGTCTTTCTAGGGCATCCCCTCCCGGCGTTTCCATTCACGTCTGCCTTGTAAATACCTTTCGTTACTCGCTTTCATTCATCCTCTCAACAAAAACTATAATAAAAAATAGAAACCCCGTGCGAGACCAAAAAGGCTCCTTGCATTGCATGTAGATCTAAATATAAATAGAACTTAATCCAAATTTGAGATATAACCCATTTTCTGCAGATTCTGCTATGTCTTTTAATAATATGAGTGTCCAAATGACTCGTGTTTGTAAGTGGTGCCTTCAAAAACCTAATTTTTGCGATAAGGCACCAAGAAAATTGGCTTCCGACCTTCTAGTGTCATTTTATTTGCTGCTTCATACCGTTTGCTTACGAATTTTACTCACTCTCTTTTTGAATTCGAATTCGGTACATAGGTACAAGGATGTTCAGTACAACTGCAAAAGTAATGTGAATGTATTCACTGAAGCTCCATGACCATTCATCCTGCTGCCACCTTGCTTTTAAGATAAGAAAGCATAAACTTTATATTAACCACATCATCATTATCAACCTCTGTAGTGTCATTCAGTTGCCAGAAAGAGCGAATTCGCTGCGATTCAACTCTCTCGATTTCATACGCGCGTTAGCGAGGTACTGGGCGCCAGTAAATTGCGTCCACAAGTATCCCGCGAATTTCAAATACGAGCGTAAATCGCGGGCTTATCGCCGGACTCTTGACTCGGGCGTGGTACGCGCATTTAGCGCGCGAGTTGAGATACCAGAGACGCCTTGTTGCGTCCACTTTACGTGCGAACTTCAGAGCGAGGTCACTTACCAAGGGAAATGGAGCGTCAAAATTTTGTACGGAGTTGCCCAAATGCTCGCACGTTGTTAAGATCTTAGATGCAGTGAGTTCTCAATCCCTAGCAGCATGTAGAGTGACAGTTCATTTTAAGCTCACTTCACCTTAGTTTCCATGATTTATAAGCCTATTACGTAAATAAAAAAATACCTATGAATGACTAGGTAGTATGGTTGAAAGAATATAGCCTGCCCAAAGGGTGAAAAAAAACACCTTAGTTTCCACGGTGACTTTTACAGTAAAGACCGGCAGTATTTAGTGCCATAATGTAACGATAATTTTGAATAATACCCGTGTGAGTTCATTTACTTGTTCGTTTCTAAAGTAATTCATCTCAAGATTACTTACTCATACCTCAACACTATTTGAACTTCGAAGTGATGTACCAAACGTTTTGCGAATACTTTTATTATGCGTACAGCTAAGGAGTGGAATTCCCTGCCAAAGTCTGTATATCCTGATAGCTACAACATGGGAGTCTTTAAGTCAAGAGTGAATAGGTTTCTTCTAGGTAAGCGTGCTACATCGTCGACCTCATCATCGCTTACCATCAGGTGAGATAGTGGTCAAGCGCGAGCCTATCAATAATAATAATAAAATAAAATAAATGTTTAAAGAATGATACTACAGCGCCTGACTGCCGAAATATTCAAAGTGTATGGTATTGACATGTGCTAACGAAATATCCAAAATAATAAAAGTATTTTGGTATTTTTAACCCCCGACGGAAAAGGCAAATGTTATAAGTTTGACGTGTGTATAAAGACACAGGTCTTTGTGTATTTGTGTGTCTGTCTTTGGCATCATAGCTTAGGATAAGCGGATGAAGATTTTGATTTATTTTTTTTGTTTGAAAGGCGACTTTATCAAGAGTGTGCCTTTTATGCATTTTATTCTTTGAATCTGTGTATGTTATAATTAAGTTATTCGATCGATTGGCGATCGAAGCGTGTTTACTACTAGATAATTTATGTACCTACCTAGTTTAAAAAGGGATTTGTGTAAGGGGTTTATTAAATTTAAAATATTACTTGTGACAATCGCCATCAGATAGAATGTCACGTTGTCTGGTGAGTTGAAGATCTAATGCGAACCTATCCTAAAAAGAAAACGCTTAATCACGATCGAGAACATCTAGTAGGTACACGGGGCCCAGATCGGCGATTCCCTACACAGATTATGTCTACCTGTAACGGGGGAGAGCAAATTTTGCGAATTTGACCCGGGCGTAAGAAAATAATTGTCTATTCGCTGGGAGAGAAAAAAACGGTTTGCCTCCTAACCGTTTCGGGTAATTGAAACCGTTGACAAAAAAATTGCTTATGTACTTAATATTTTGTGTCTGAACACGTGTTGGTTTGTAGTTTTTAGAATTCTGTACGGTATCTTGGTCATGTCATATCTCACTCAAAAAAATACAGTTCTATCTTATATATTCATAAAAAGGCTCAATTAAATGCCTCTTGGCGTTATGTAAAATACATAAAACAATTCTTGATAAAAGAGAGAATCAGGAAATTTGAAACACTTTGCATGGTTTGCCAACAATATTTAATGTAAAACTATGTCTCGACTACTTAACCTTCAAGCGGGCACGCACTTATTTTAAAAGGCATGCAGCGGTCGCACGGACCTATGCTAGTTTTCAGGGATTAAGAAAAAAATGTAACTCACACACACTCACTTCACATATTATACTACAGATAGTTGTTCCGGCTCTGGGTGTTTGTGTATGTGAGTTTATATGTTTGTAAACGCACCCACGATACAGATTCCTAGTGTGGGGCAACGTTGTTTAAAAAAATAAATAATAAATAAATTATCTATCTTTGTGCTAGAATTTTTTTATTTAAATTAAAAACAAAATCTTATAACTAAAACACTTTCTTTGGATCAGGGAGGCCACTGATCCAAAGAAAGTTGCACGTTGAAGACTCCCTAAGCACGAAGTACGTACTTTCGGCCTTAGTTTCGGGCGTTCCCAACTCCCTAACACCCACGAACGGATTATTCGTTCGGGGTCCGATCTAAGAATGAATGGAAACACAATTTGACAGTTGTACCTACTCCCGATGTGTTTTACCTGTCCGCTAAATTGAACTTATAACTTGTTTTCTCACTCCGAGGTTTCGGAGTACTTTCGGACCGGGCCCGTAACTTCGTTGTGGGAGATAGGGCGTAGAACCCCAGGAACCAATTTTGTACTTCAAAAATAATTACCGATTTGTTTTTAATTATTTTTTAGATTTTTCCTTTTGAATCAGTTGTTGAAATCAAATCATAGATTCAAAAGTGTTTATTATGCTGCTTTTCTTCAAAATCAGTCTTGCCTTCAAGGTAAAATTAAGGGACAGGCGCGTGTCGTTTTTCCGACGCCTGCGTCCCGACACTTGAATAAAGATTTAGAAGAGAATGGAGTGATTTTTATTTTACCCGGGCCATAATAAAGAATCGATTGACACCTTATTCATCAAAATCGGATGAATAGTTTAGGCGCCAGGTAGGAGCATACGTAAATACAAACATACATTCGTAGACTGCTAAAATCATAACCCTTCCTTTTGGCTTCGCTGTGTGTAAAAATGTAACGAATGATATCGATTCGACGCTGCGCGGCCACTTGAAGGTTAATGAAACTACAAAATAAGACTTCTTACAAATAATTAATTGATTGAGAGTTTCGTCTGAAATCAAAAAATCCCTTTTGAAAAATTGTTTACCAGTTACTGGGAAACATTGAAACACATAGATACTTCTCCATCCATCGGTCTTTCGATCTGATATTTTTTATAATTTCCAAAACACAGGAAGCAAATAAAACAAAAAATAGTGTGTCTATTTTCGAATGTTGAATAAAATTTATTAAAGTTTCGGAAAATAATAGACAATCCGCAGCAGAGTAAGACCATCACACCACTAAGAAAACCACTGTGCACAGACGCCATTACCACTAAGAAAAACTCCATAATCCCTTTTCACTCCGAAACATCCTAAACAAAACAATAAAAGGAAACTCTTTCACAAAAACGTTCTTAAACTATTAAAATGCTCTAAAACAGAAGAGTAGGGATAACAAAAACAGCGAAGTGAGACTATAACAAAAGTTCAACAAGTCTATTCCAATAAAAACTAGCTGTATAGAACATAACGTAAACGTACGAACATTTTACAGAAGTTCCAATATGTTCGGGCGGGCGGAGAGAGCGTTTTTTGTTGTGGTACAAGTTGTAAAAGAATCATCCGTTGATTTGAAAAGACGGCACACACTGACAAAACAAGTTTTGCTCCATAAAAACTGTATTACGTAGACAAATTAAAACATCAACATTATGTGTATTTTTTTTATATTTTTTTTTTTTTTTGCCAATTTTTATTTTTACACGGTTTTTGTTTAGCTTATCCTGTTTTTTTTTTGGGTCAAATTTAGTCATTAAAATTTTAGATACCTTATTTTGAAAATATGTAAAGACTAACTATTATACCAATCTAACTGTTAACATATGCTATGTTACTTTTGATGTCCTGTAAGTACGCTCAACATAACTTAAATTGTGTAGATATGTAAGTTTCACATTTAAGTGAATGCCATTGTAATTATTTTGAGAAATAAAGATTCTTAACCGTACGTTGGTTTACCTTTGAACTCAAATGTTACGACGGCCAAGTAAAAAGGCGATACTTATACTTACATCTTTCATATTCATTCAACGTTTGACAATTGTGCTTTTACCCCTTATGTGCCCGTAACGTGGATCCACAAGAGACACAATGGCTTTTTAATTGTTCCGATAATTAATTAATTTAAATACCGAATTTAATTTATGTAATTCAGATATTTAACAATGTACTTAGATCTTTCATTAAGTGATGCAAAGTTATGCCGTGCATACTAAAAAAATATGCAACTTTTCTTTCTAGGATCTTTAATATGTAGCAAACATCATCATAACAACTATTAAATCGATCACAATAAGAACTACTAAATCAAATGACCTAATTATCTTAAACACCTAGATGAAGGGATTCTCGCGCAATAATAGTTATTGGCCAATTATAGCATTAAGTTTCAATGTGTGGCCTAAGCCTATCTCAATTGATGTGTTGTGGGTTCCTACCTACTAGTAATAATGGTCTGATACGTCTATAATCGATGGTAATTCAACTGTGTCATATATAAACGTTTGGTTCGAGTGAGGTGCGGTTTGGAATGACCGCGGCAATTGAGTTAGTACTAAATTGGTACCTTTGAAACAATACCGACCAATTAGATGTTGAATGGCCTTTGTAAAATAGTTAATTTTCTGTGGTTTATTAGGAAACTTGACTGGAATCTGGTTTTATAACGAATCTTTTACATGGGACTTCAAAATAACTGTCGTTACGCAAAGGTATAAAACGATAGGTTCACTCCTGTCGTATCGTATTTTTATGTCAAGAATAGAATAAAACGGAACATAGATACTCTACTGTACACTAAAGTAGTAACACATCTCTTTAACAAAAACATAAGAGTATATTAACTATTCAGAAAATTAAAACAACTCGTCATAATTTCACGATTTTATAACGTTCTCACTAAATTCACTTTTTACATCTGTCCATTATAACTGTTCGACAACTACTGACTACTAAACACTCGCAACACTTCCCATCACAGGTTTTCAACATGTGACATAAAAAGGTTGGGAACATACGGAAGTGGTGCGTGCGATAATACTATAACGTTACAATTTTTACAAATAGTATTGAATCACAGTAAATTTAATTACAGATAATAATTCTAAGATTTTTATCTGTAATTCATGATTAATGAAATCAGATGTCATAAAACAATTTATCGATTGTGGAAATAGACTATTGAAAATAGAGTTTCTAACACACATATAAAAATAATGTTTTACTAAGGACTCAATTAAGAAGCTATTCGAAAAATAAATAACCCGTAATATACAAATAACTAATTCATTTGTTAAATTTAATCATTGTGTGTAAGGTAATCTTTCCAACCAACTTAAATCGCTCCTCCCAAAACTTGTACCATACGCCAATGTGGAAAGAGTTTGCCGGATAATGGCGGAATGAAAGTTTTTGAGAATGTCGGCCAACGATAATATAACGCGACGCACGGTAAAACAGATCTGACCTTAAAAAGGTTTCCAAACGAAGGGTTTTCAACGGAAAATAGGCCACACGTGTAGGCTTTTAGTTCGCTTTTGTGATATGATATTGAATAAAGGTACCTATTTTTTGTGTAAATGTGGCCTAAAGATCAGTTTTTCTAGTTTTTGGGGATAATGTTTAGCTGCAAAATAGGCTTCTTACGGGTGGGTGGTAGGTGTACCGAGTTGTTAGTTTTAAGCCAGGTAGAAGCAAAAAATCTTCTTCTACTTTGATACCTGTATGTCTCGACGGTGTTCGCATAAACCATTCCGAAACCGCAAAAGATACCCCCAGGGTAACCATTGACTCCAATCTTTAGCGGCGTGCTCAGGTCAACGAAGTGAGTCGTAAGGTGCCTTTTTCGTTCCATTCGCTAAAGTCCATTATTGCCCTGAATGCCCAAAATAGACTTTCATTTATTTTATTTTTTTGCGAAATCTATATATGCGCAAACACTTATTTAGCCGATTATAGATTATGCCGACGCCAGCTACATAGATGCTACAGAGGAGCTATTAAACAAACTTGACCGCTTGCAAAACTTATGCATTCGATTTGTTTGTGGTCTACTTATGATCATGTGGTAAATGGTGGACATCCCACCCATACGCACCAAACGTTTTGGGAATACTCTTATTATGCGTACAGCTAAGGAGTGGAATTCCCTGACGGAGTCTGTATTTTCCTGATAGCTACAATCTGGGAGTCAAGAGTGAATAGGTTTCTTCTAGGCAAACGTGCTTCACCGTCGACCACATCATCAGGTGAGATAGTGGTCAAGCGCGAGACTATCAATAATAATAATAGTATATATTTCATATATTTTTAAATGTTTATCTTTTTTGTATGTGTTTTTTAAAATTATTTAAAAATGTAATAAATAAGAAAAATATTAAATAAAGGATATAATATAAAAAAAAATGTTTCTCATCTCACCTTCGAAAGGAACGCAAGTGACTCCCAATCCGTATTCGCAGGAACACTTGGATTTTATGTCTTCTCTTCAACCCGTCTTATCCTTCCTACCTGCGTGAGCGATTTTGTTACGGTCGCCCTAGAGATGCACTATTTAAGTAACTTCTTAGATCTCACCTTAATCCCCGACCTCATAAATCCATCTATTATTCTTATTTCATCTCTGTCCGTGCTGTAAGATTGTGAAACACAGCCTTCGCCTAGCATCAGAGATCGTTTTTTTAAAAAGGGAGATACTATCTCCCTTTTTAAAAAAACGATTAAAAGAGCATTGTTTTTCCTCTCAAATCTTTTTAAGCATATGTATATACGGTATTAAATATCTATATCTTTTAGAATTAAGTTTAGTCGTTCAATTTCTTCTCTTCCTGTTCTAACACATTATTTTTCTACATTTCTTTTTAATTTTTGCTTTTCGCGGGTCTGCTGGTAGAAATTTCTTAAGAAATAAGCATATTATGCTTTTAAAGGAACCAATTTTTTTTGCGGGTTGACTTTATTCATTGAAAATATTTCAAGGGTTGAAATTACTTATGAATATGAACAACTGTTAAAACAGGACCAACCCTGAAATATAACAAAGAACTGTTCAGAACTTTTGCTATGTATACGACTTAGATTGTGTCGAGTTTTAATTAACTCAACAGAATCTAAGGAGCAGCTGTTGATTTTTGTGATATTAATGAAAATTTATATGATAATGAAAGATTATATTAATGAAATAAAAAGTCACCCTGTGTAACATCCCACACTGAGCGCATGTTGTCATGCCAAGTCACAAAGACGATACTGTGAGAACTCTGCCTATGTAAAGGAAAACTTCTTGTCTACAATATGACTGTCAACAGAAAACTCTGTTTTGAAAAGGAATTGAAATTTGAACTCATAAAAATAAAAGAAGATGTTTTTATTAGGCTTTGATTGTCAATTCTAGAGAAGCCCCCTTAGGGCAGGCACATTGCTAAATATATCAGATAATAGTAATTTCTGCGTCTTAATACGTAGCTTCTTGGCTACCCCCCGTACAATACCCTAATTTATATTCATAGCACAATCTAACCTTCGAAACATAACCAAGTTGAAAGGCATCAAGATCTTGATAAGGAACTTTAAAAAAATATTCTTGGGACATTCTAGATTTATTGGCCTGGAACAATCGCTTAAGCCCGCAAAGATCTACATCAGTAGAATTTAGACTAGACAATAGGTACAAAGGCAAGAGGCTTATTTTAGTAATATCTCTAGCTATTGTACTAGCTAGCTGAATAGGTTCTGTTATTAAAGAAGTGTTTTAAATGATGATGTAACGCATTTTAGTTCAATTTTACCAAATTAGAACCGTGAAAGTTCGTGAGTATGAATAACCATCCAAACATTCTCACGAACTTTAATTTTTCATATGGATGGATGTTGATGAAACTTTACATGAATATCTATAGCTTATATCAAAATAAAACATAAGCTATCATTTATAAAAATATCGAAGGAAGTACTAATTCCACGTGGGCGGAGTCGCGGGTGGCAGCTAGTCGATTATAACAAGTTCATCAAGACCAACTATTATACTTAGCTTCAGCCTTGGTTGTTCCTAAGTTTTGTCAAAGTGTTACTAGACTTTTCTCTATGAAATAAGAATGCATGATGTTGATGTCTCCCCGAGCATTAAACATATTAACTGAGATTCCAAACGCCCGGCGTACCCTGGACAGCTAGCTCTCGATAACCCAGAGTCTAACTGGCTAATCATTTCAACAATATGGTGAACCCAAACGGCTCTTCTCAGAATCATAACTAAGTCTTAGGGGCAAATAACACCAAGTTCTCAAAGGTCATCAACAGCCTTTTAATGTGCCCACTGCTGGGACACAGGCATCCTCTGATGAGAGGTAATGGGCCATAATACACCAAGCAGGCCCAGTGCGGGTTGGTGAATGCCACATGACTTCGAATACGAAGGTCACGTACGAAGCATGACTTATTTGTTAGAGTGCTCCAAGTGCCAATTCAAGTGCAGTGCACTTTGACATGTGACATTTACTAATCGGTATTGGAAGGAGATCTACGTCTAAGTGTTAAATGTCAAACCAAACACCAATAATGTTTACACGAGGTTTTCTCTAAACTTCGATAGATGGCGCTGTACTACTTTCTGAATCGCGCTATTAAGATTCTCCGGCCGTAGCGTAGCTTCGACAATGTTTTACTTTTTTGGAACGATTACAAATACTCCAGTGCAAGCGACTATTTGTTGTTTTATTTATACTTCATCTAATTATTCCTTTCAGTTATCAGTGCAAGTTGTGTTGTTCCATCTCTGTTAATATCAGGCAACTCTTGGTATTAAACACTAAGCATAAGTAACATCATTTACTGATTATGCTAAAGATTTATCAATGCTATTTATAAAAATAAACGCCTATATCTTTTCAGTTTATATATACTTGTAGTTTCTTCGAAATAAATCATTTTCACGCCTTTTTAACCATTTTATGTAGCCACTTATGAAAGCTTTAGTCAGAACCGTTTAGATGTTCTAAGATGAGATTAGAAGCTCTAAGATAAGTATCATTGCGCTCGTAAAGTAAAAATGGATGGAGCCGTTTATCTTTACGACTCAACCCATTCTGGGGTTCGCAGGCAATGCTATGTGGAACGTATTTCATGTGATAGTTTTTTTGTTGATACTGATACGAGTATAGGATAGGATTCACACACTAGGAATCGTCCTGTATCGTGTCGTAGGTGCGTTTACAAACATATAAACTCACGTACACAAATACGGCCGGAACAACTATCTATAGGTCATACAAATATTTGTTCCATGCCGGCATCGAACCCGCGACATGCAACGTAGCAGCCGATCTCTCAACCACTGCGCTGGTATGTCAGACTGACTCGGACAATTCATTCCATATCAGACCCTGAGTTATCTTATGATCGTATACTATTTATTAACCGACTTCAAAAAAAGGAGGAGTTTCTCCATTCGGAATCCTTTTTATATTTTTTATTTTTGTTCCCCGATTACTCAAAGACGCCTGCACTGATATGAAAAATTCTTCTTTTTCTTGAAAGGGTATACTTCAAAGGTGGTCCCATGGTCATCAGGCCAGGATCTGATGATGGGATCCTAGAGAAATCGAGGGAACTCCTCAAATATAATAGCCATACATATAGCGATTTTGGAATTACCAACAACAATGCAATCATTTGCACTCAGAAAGTGTATTTTGGTGAAATGGAACTGATGAAGAAGACCACAGATGGCCAAAAAAACTCCTTAATGCTAAGTATGTCACGGGTATAAGATGCATCGAATAGCTAACCGACTATGATGAAGCAAATAGTAGTAAATAAATGGTACTGATGAAAATGGTAACAACGAACTGATCTGATGATGAAGCCGGAAAGTAGGCACTGGAACTCCGAAATAAAACAATGGATCCTAGTCGTTTTTGAGCTCATTGGAATCGTCGTGAGATTTACTGTGACTATAAATAATTTTCATGTTTATTGGAGGTACAACTAAAAAGAGAAAAATAAAAAAACTTTATAACAAAAAATCAAATTGACTTCTGGATTTGATCTTTGAAATTGATCGTTCTTGAAAAATAACTTTCTTTGCCGAAGTCGGTGTCGATTAACAGAAACCAATGGGAACAAAGGTTTTTTTACTATGCACTTAACATGTAATGGAGGGAAGAAGGACAGATAGAAGAGCACAAAGGAACTGCTTATTTTTAAAAAATCAGTTTCATCCAGCACACCTGCGAAAGGAGAAATGTATGAAAGACTTAAACAAGAAAGGTATTAGGAAACGTATAATGGACTGCAATAAATTAACTAATTTTATAGAAAATTTGCTGTTGTCCGCGACTTCACCTGAGTAGCATTAGTACTTCTAATAACCCATTTGTTTATATCGCCCAATAATATTTTAGGTTTTCCATATAAACTTCCACCCTCCTTTCCACCCCCTTGAAGATGATTTCCGGGATAGAAACTATGTCCTTTCCAGGGTCACTAATTATCTCCATACCAAATTTCATCTAAATCTGTTCAGTGGTTCAAGCGTGAAAAGGTAATATACAGTCAGACAGAGTTACTTTTGCATTTATAATACTAGTTAGGATTGGGATGAGAACGAAAGGCCATGATTATCACGTTTGTATTTAGGACAAATTTATTAGCATCCACAAAAACATTTTAAATTATTGGCATTTTACGTTTCATAATTGCAGTTAATATGTTTGCTGTTATGGAAAGTCTACTTCTAATACTGCAACTACTATAGTATATGTTTAAATAGTTTTAAGAGTTGTCTTCTTAGTCGGTGTATTTTAAGCGTGGAATAGGCCAACCTATGAGGAACTGCCCTAAAGAGTGACACATTTGAAACATTTCAAAAGTTTGTTTTGTTTAGCATTGCTTGCCTTACAGGGTGCAATTTCAAATGTAACCACACCTTCTCGCTTTCTAACCACAGCTAAGCATACAACACCTATTATTATAACAAAAATCACCCATAACCACAATGACCAATCCATCAACGAACCTCAGTGATTACTTCCCAGCAGTCTACAAATTATCGCCTCTAATTTACCCACTAACATTTCCACCACATTCGTGTACAAAATAGTCTTTATGCAGAGTTCTAGACGGTATCAGCAGTAAGGTTGCCTACGTGCGTGATAAGGTCGGTGAAATATGCCGCTACTGCAGCGGGGTAGGCAGATTTGTAGGCTTCAGGTAATTTTATTGCTTTCGATGTGTTTTGTAGATTGATGGGTTGTGTGTATTTATTGTGGGTGTGAGATAAGAGCTGCACCAGTTGTGATGCTTAAATGTAAGTGCGATGACTCTGACAGTCAGTTCTACTACGCTATAAGCTGTTCTCACAAGGGTCTTGGCGGTATGAGAGAGAAAATGTTCGAAAGTTTTCAAAGGATACTCACATTTGAAACCTTTCCACTTCTTAGCATACCAACCGCCTTCATAATTCGATCACATCAGTATGAGATCTAACCAAAATAAAAAAGAGAGCAGTGATGGCCCAGTGATAATTGCCGCCGACTTACAAGTTGCAGGTCGTATATTCGAACCCAGGCAGGTGCTTTACTTTATGTTAATTATTTCATCATCATTTTTATTTGTCGGTTGTATTTTTTTGTAAAACAGTTTTTTATTTTTCCCTTTTTAGTGGTACATAATGGACAAATTCTATAGGTAACTTTAGTGCCCACAGTGATGCCAGAATAGATTACACGAATAACATGTAACTTGAACATAACCAATGGAATGAGAGTGTGCCAGGGTGAACTGTACACATCAACATACCCGTTTAGAGCATACTGGCGTGATGGTATGTTATGAAATGGTGTAAACAATAAACAGACATGCAGCAATCTCGAGAGATTTGACGTCATTTATTGAAGAGTTCTGTTGTAATGAAGTTCTTCATCAGATCTGTACCAAATTTAAATGGGGCCATTTCGGGATAATCTTCTTTCGAACAAAAAAATAATTTTGCTAATCCATTTATATAACGGAGTTATGCCCAAACAAATATAAAAAAAACATCCGAATTGAGAACCTCATCCTTTTTAGGAAGTCGGTTAAAAATAGTCACGAACCGAGAAAACCCTTTTACTTGCAAGACACTGCTAACACCATTTATAGCCGTGGAACGGAACCGAACGCGATCGAATTTCTTATAAAAAATACCAGCCTAATCAGACGAAAAACGCTAGTTACGTCGGCACAGTTTCTTTGAATGGGATGAGGCATATGTATTCTTCTTCTTCCTGCCCTTGTCCCATGTTACTTGGAGTCGGCGCAACACGTTTTCTTCTTCCATACCATCCTGTCCACCGTCACGCTATCACTGACTCCCTTTTCTTTCATATCACTCCTCACACAGTCCATCCATCTTTTCTTTGGCCGTCCCCTCCCTCTCCATCCATCCACATTTATATTCTATGTATGCTAGTATTATATTATCTGTGCCTGTAATATTCTATAAACCAAGCTTAGCGAGAACAAACTGCAGGTATACCTAGCGACTAACATTGCCCACAAAGGGCTCTTGACAAAGTCACATTATATTAGCCTATTGTGGATGGTCAAGAATCCAAAATGTTTAGGATTGACTACGTGTCAAATCGATAGTGCAGTCCCATAAACACTTGACTAAGTCAAGTGTTTATTTTATTATTATTCTTATCGTTGACAGAATTACATCATAGTTCATCTCTGTTTCTTCTTTTCTGTTACTTTATTAATATTATAATCTATACTAATATTATAAAGCTGAAGAGTTTGTTTGTTTGTTTGTTTGTTTGTTTGAACGCGCTAATCTCAGGAACTACTGGTTGGAATTGAAAAATTCTTTTTGTGTTGGATAGTCCATTTATCGAGGAAGGTTATAGGCTATATAACATCACGCTACGACCAATAGGAGCGGAGCATAAATGAAAAATGTTGCAAAAACGGGCAACATTATTCCTTTTTGAGAGCTTCCGTTGCGTGTGCTGCGTGAACGGTTTAAGTTTCGCAAAAATCATGTATAATGGAATTGCTCCTCTTTAAAAGTTCTAAAAAAAAGTTCGCGACAGCATATGTCTATCTTTTAAGATTGACTCACTATAACCTTTTTTATGGTAATCAAATTTGTTCATTTGCAAAGAGTTTTATCAACATCTATACTAATATTATGAAGCTGAAGAGTTTGTTTGTTTGTATGATAGGTAGGGTAAGTAGGTTAGGTAGAGTATGTAGGTAGTGGTAGGTAGGTAGATAGCCAGTTGATGGGAGCGAAGCCACGGGGGTCAGCTTATAATAATCTATACTAATATTATAAAGCTGAAGAGTTTGTTTGTTTGTTTGTTTGAACACGCTAATCTCAGGAAATACTGGTTGGAATCGAAAAAATATTTTTGTGTTGGATAGTCCATTTATCGAAGAAGGTTATAGGCTATATAACATCACGCTACGACCAATAGGAGCGGAGCATAAGTGAAAAATGTTGCAAAAACGGGCAACATTATTCCTTTTTGAGAGCTTCCGTTGCGTGTGCTGCGTAAACGGTTTAAGTTACGCAAAAATCATATATGAAGGAATTGCTCCTCTTTAAAAGTTCTAAAAAAAAGTCCGCGACAGCATATGTCTATCTTTTAAGATTGACTTACTATAACCTTTTTTTATGGTTATCAAATTTGTTCACTTGGAAGGAGTTTTATCAACATCTATACTAATCTATACTAATATTATAAAGCTGAAGAGTTTGTTTGTTTGTTTGTTTGAACGCGCTAATCTCAGGAACTACTGGTTGGAATTGTTAAATTCTTTTTGTGTTGGATAGTCCATTTATCGAGAAAGGTTATAGGCTATATAACATCACGCTACGACCAATAGGAGCGGAGCATAAATGAAAAATGTTGCAAAAATGGGCAACATTATTCCTTTTTGAGAGCTTCCGTTGCGTGTGCTGCGTAAACGGTTTAAGTTACGCAAAAATCATGTATGAAGGAATTGCTCCTCTTTAAAAGTTCTAAAAAAAAATCCGCGACAGCATATGTCTATCTTTTAAGATTACTATAACCTTTTTTATGGTTATCAAATTTGTTCATTTACAAAGAGTATTACTAATATTATGAAGCTGAAGAGTTTTTTTGTTTGTAAGGTAGGTAGGGTAAGTAGGTTAGGTAGAGTAGATAGGTAAGGTAGGTAGAGCATGTAGGTATTGGTAGGTAGGTAGATAGCCAGTTGATGGGAGCGAAGCCACGGGGGTCAGCTTATAATAATAATATTATAAAGAGGAAAGTTTTTTTTTGTTTGTTTGTTTGTACCGAATAGGATCCGAAACTCTGTACCGATTTTAAAAATTCTTTTACCAATAGAAAGCTTAATTATTTCTGAGTGACATAGGCTATTTTTTAACCTGAAAACAGGTCCTGTGGTGTGGTCCACGGGAGCGAAACCGAGTGGAACAGCTATAATATTATAAAGAGGTAAAGATTGTGAGTTTGTAGGGGGTAATCTCTGGATCTACCGAACCGATTTAGATGAAATATAGCATGGAGATAGTTTGGGACCCTGGGAGGGACATAGGATAGTTTGTATTCCCTTGGGATGAAGAAAAATTTTACGCGGGCGAAGCCGCGGGCAGAAGCTAGTGTATTTATATCGGTATTCATTTTATTAAATACATTTATATGTATTTGTATTTTACCTGTTTTAGCATGATTACTACTAGCTTCTTACCCGACTAAAGTCACGAATACCATGACATGGTTTTCGTGACATACTGTGATATTTTTTTTTACTAGATTTTGAATTTTTAATTTACTCGAATTGATATAACATGGATTTTTTAGAATTTGTGACAATATATTATTGTACTTTTTATAATTTTTATCTTTTTCATTTAATTTTGAATTGACTCTATTTTTTTTCGGATTATCATTATTATTTGTTAGTCTATTATAATGAGTTTTTGAATTGACTGAATCTATTTTACTATTTAATCTTTATCTCTGAGATTTTAATTTTACTGTTAAATTATTACGAATTATTGTTATTAAAAGCTATTGTTATAATTATTATTTTTTTCGTTTGTGATTTATTAGTGGTGTTTTGAAATTTTTATTTATTACAAATTTCGACACAATGTAGATATTGTTACGAAATAAATTACTTATGACTTGTGACTGCAAGGAAAAGGTTATGATTTCGCGCGTATCTTGTATGTTTGCATGTATGAATGTTTGTATATCCGTAATATTCTTTATTAATTCATATCTTAAACCACTAAACGGATTTACATAATCAAGTTACATCGTTAGATACGTCTTGACCGCCCAAGTGTTTTTATATAGGTGACGTTAAAAAAAAACAAACATGGCGAATTTTGGGTGCCATATTGTGGGGTCTCAGTAGACTTGTCTAAATAAATGACTATTGCGTATGCCCTCTATGCGGCCGTTACTAGTCTATTTACAAACAAAGAAAAGTACCTCATACAATAGATAGTCCAGGTCGACCCGTCGCGTCAGTCAATGAAGATAGACTTGCTAAGTACGCACTTCACCCCGAACTATTAGAAAGTATCTTTTCACGAACAAAGCGAACTAGTGGCGTGCACTATTTTCCTACAGAAATTGGATTCGCACCCACAGAAAACTGAACAAGGTCGTAGAAGTAGGTGATATTGAAGGAATTTTGTATGACCGATATATGTTTTCCTATCACTGGCCTATATCACAACCCTTTAGCAGACAAAACAGAAACATAAATTGTTAAGATAAAATTCTGAAGAGAATTATCAGGTTGAAGTTTGTTAAATCAATGGCTTACCGCAGTAGCTTATTAGCAAACATTTGTGAAATCAAATGCACAAATAAAATAAAATGGCAAACACAATATTATTATGTTCTCTGAAACTTAAAACATCTTTTGAAGTTCAAATGCAAGACAATTCTTAGGAAGCAAAAGCACTATCCCACCTAAGGTACTCGTAATAAAGTTACCGAGTAACCTGTGCCCGCACCACTCGCTCGAACAACTTCACCAGATAAGATCTGGTTGCGCCAAATTACGCGAAGGGCTGGCCACACGCCAACGAGCCCTGATATAACTCGATACGTCCATTTAGGGCAGGCTAACACCAAGACGTAATTCTGAGCCACTTTTCAAAGGAAGACATTCGTACTCAATAAATTCTTGTTTTGTAAATTGTTTTTAAGCCAAATCTACTTAGCTTGAGGCTGCGGAAAAATATGTGTTAATCTCAATTATAATTCTGTGAACTTGGTTTTGTATCCAAAACAAGATTTAGCAAAATTCACTGTCTGTTTCTTTACTCCAATAGTCTGATGAAATAGCAGATTTGACCGGGTAGCCCCTCCCCCGGCCTGGATGGGATCGCCACCGTCCGATGGCGGACGCGGTGGGGCTGCAGGGTAGGAGGAGTGTCGGTATAGCATTGGCTGCTCTCCCTGTCCTCTGAGGCCGAAAAGTAGGTGGTGGGGCCACTGACCTGACCCGTCACAGTGGGGCCAAGGATACCCGGGGTCGTCTGGCGCCCATGCTTTGGTCCCTGAGGTAGTCACGGCATGCAATGTGTTCTGGTGCATTGGTGAAGGTGACCCCTAGAAGAGTACCGAGCAGTAACGGACAGCCGCGGCGAGTTTGCGGATAAATGCTTACGCGTACCCGTGATCCCGCCATAAGCGGCACAGGAGGACACCGTGGAGTTTTAGTTTGTTGGAGTCCCACATAACTGCACTATCTCCCCGTGGCAGCGCAGTATGCATGAGCCTTTCTCAAAGTAAAAAATAATAATAAGACATGACTGCGGAGAGTTTACGCGCAGGACTGGCTTTACGAGTTTTCCGAGGCACGGGGATGTCACACCACCAACTTAAAAACTTCACGTGATCAATCTCTTACATTTGACACTGCGACCATCGCCATCGCTGATTTAATGACACTTGTCTAATCACTAGGAATCGAACCCAGGACAGACAGTCGCGCATGCGAATAGGAGACCAACGGGTCAATAAAGTTGCTCTATACAGGGTGTGTCTGTCACCGACGCGAAAAAAAAATACTATGGATTCACTAAATGATTCTAGAGTTTTAGAATATTTCATTTTTTTTTTGTTTAGGTCTGCCTTTTTATTTACTGTAACAAGTAAAAATGTTAATTTTATCTAGTTTAATTAATTTTTTAATTATTCTGCTTTTGTTGCGTTGACCTCTATTATGAACTTTAGAAAATCAGCTGATAGGTATCGCTTTTGGTATTTTTTTTTTTAACAGCATTTTCTTTGCTGTTTTTTGTGAAAAAAGGTAATCTAAGATTAAAAAAAAACATAAATAGGAAAATACCTAAAAAATCCAACAGGGTCCAGAATCATGTACTGAATCCATGGAATCTTTTTTCGCGTCGGTGTCAAACATACCCCGTATTTTAACGCTATTAAATAAAAATCACGCCCTAAAAAGATTGAAACAAGAAAATATTCCCGTGAATTTACCGTGGTCGTATGCCACCTACCGTTACAAAACAATACATTCTGCAATGTAGCATACGACCAAGGTAAATTTACGGTAATATTTTCTTGTTTCATATTTTTTAGAGCGTGATATTTCAGTAGTCGGGTTTTAGTTTTTGAATTTATTATTTATTTAAAGTATTTTGGGGTTTTTGCAGAGCCTTAGGGAACAAATGTATATAAATGCATACATACATACTTACATTACGATCAAGAAACACTGCGACGCCGTAGTCGGGTAAAAAATTAGTTTACATGACTTTGACGGGATATGTCTCGGAAACCGTACGCTTGACAAAAATATGATATACCAAACCCTACCTACATTTTAAAATCCCTGTTCAATTATACTAAACATGATGGGATGGGGCGAAAATAATATTTTTGTTCTTGACTTCGTGGCCCTAGAGAGCGCCATATTCAGTTCAATGTGACGTCACATAACCTATAACCAGCGGACAAACAAAATGCTTTTAATGACACATCATCGGTCAAATTATGATTAGTAGTTTAGAAGTTATGAGGGAACTGATGATCATACATATATACATACATTCACACATACCAGTCAAAAACATAACCCTCCCTTTTGCTTCGCCGTAGTTGGTTAAAATGGACACAGCGTCGCATCTCAGTGTGTGCTGACCCTCATTGCGATAGCGATCGATTTTGGAATCGCTTTTGATTTATATTAATCGGATAAGACGGTTACTCGGTTATTTAATTTGGAAGGTTTGGAGAATCGGTTATTGGATGGTTTTGTGATTTTAATGAAATTGTTACGTCTTCTCATCTTGCATTGGCGTGGATTATTTGAGTATAGTCTCGTGTTGAAATATTTACTAGCCAGCATGGAGCTCTAGATAAAGAACTCCAAAATGTAAGTAGTCCAAAGTGTATAAAAAAACATTAAAAAAAACCAACCGAATTCTAAAACAAAACACTGCAAACCGAAAAATAACTGTCTTTGTCTTTGGAAGGTACCTATTGTTTTCCGTTATTCCACACCGTATTCGAAAAAGGAATTATTTTTCGCTTTGCAGTGTTTTGTTTAAGAAGCCGGTTTGATTTTTTTGTTTATCTCTTTCTAGTTTTGGTAGGTATCTCCAATTATCATGAAATTATTTATAGCCAAAGTACATCACATGACAATTCCAATAAGCTCAAACACGACTAGAATATATTGTTTAATTTCGGAGTTCCAGTGCCTACCTGCCGGCTTCATCATCAGATCAGTTTGATGGTACTATTTTCATCAGTACCATTAATTTATAAGTGTTTGCTTCATTATATTAACTGTTCGAGATATGTCATACCCATGAGATTCTTAGCATTAAGGCATTCCAGTTGCCATCTGTGGTCATCTTTTTCAGTTTCATTTTACCAAATGATACTTTCTGAGTGCAAATTTTTGCATGTTGATGAAAATACCAAACTCGTAATATGTATGACTATAATATACTAGAATTTTCCTACATTTCGCCGAAATCCTATCATAAGATCCTGACCAGATAATCATGGCACCACGTGGGCAGTATACCCTTTCAAATAAAAGAAGAATTTTCCAAATCGGTCCCCGCATCTATGAGTAATCGGGGAACATACAGAAAAAAAAATATTCCGACGAATTGAGAACCCCCTACTTATTTTTGAAGTTGGTTTAAATCTCACTTTGTACTAAGTTGGGATAAAAGACACTCATGGAAACTATTTCAATCATGCCATTAACTGCCTAGCCTTTTCACAAGGATGTTCAGATCGGGTTCCAGTCTATCCAAAAGCAGAAGATACCAGTACTTACCCGACTGCCGAAGAAGGGTTATGTGTTTATCAGTCTATGTATGTAAGCATGTGTGTATGTATTTTTGTTCCTATGTGGCATTCTAGAGACCAAACGCGTTGGCCAATTTTGATGATTCTTTCGTCAATCGATTCTTCTTAACCTAGCGCGTGTCACTGGCTACATAAAAATTGGAAAATAGAAAAATAGCGGCTTTTGGGCGCCATATTGTGAGGGCCCAATTATTTTTTCCACCTGGTTTTGGTCAGCCAGCTCACGAATATGTATCCTCCGACTGCACAGCATGATTTACGTCTTCGTTACGTGTTTTTAGTGCGCTTCTCAAGCAGTCGGGTTTTTTGTTTTTTTGAATTAACTTTTTCACATGGAACGACTATCTGACCTCCGTAACATAGGTAACACGATCTTCTTCGTAGCGTGTCGATGATAAACAGACGCTTTTGTTAACTTGGTATGTATGTATCTATGCATCTATGTAGAGGAATCTTTGAACCTGATTTTCACCCTCTTCAAAACGTCTGATTAATTTGCAACTTTGCACACTTATCAAGGACCGATGACAATGGAATAATTTAACTAGTTTGTCCCATTATCCTTACCAGGATCTTGAGAATTAGCGATTGAACTAAAAAGAAAAAATAAATAAAAGTTAAAAAAAACTAACAAACACGCTTTAATATAAAACCAAACTAGAAAGTAGAAAATAATGTTCAATAAATTTAAATTAAAACGCCCCGACCATTTCCTGGAGTCTTCGGAGACTCTTCCGCCTGGGCACGAATTGCCTTGGCCGACCTGGATAGCTCTGAACAGATTCCGCACTCAGATCGGCCGCAGCAAAGACATGCTCCACAGATAGCGGGTCTCGGATGGTTCCGGTCCTCGGTGCTTCTGCGGCGTCTTACCGCAGACCATGGCCCATCTTTCGTCTTGTGCTGCATGTCCTGATGTCTATTCACGTGAGGACCTTATAACTGCTACAGCGGAGGGCGTTGCCTTGGCTGTTTTCTGAGCCAGGCAAGGCATTTAAATAAAATTACAAAAAAAATAAGAATGTAAAAAAACATGGTGTGCTTGGTGCCAATTTTATAATATTTATTGAGATTGATATAGGTAGAGTTATTTTGAAAATATCTTAAAAAGCACCCACGCTATTTTAAAAAAAAAATTTTTTACTTGCGGGGTATATTTTAGTACGTACAACCCAAAAACAAAATTAACAAATTTGAAATTATTCAACGCTTGCTGCTTGATGATTGTTGCTAAGGAAATCTAACGTATAAATAGTTATGTAGGTAAGGAAGGGGTTAAGCCTCAACCTTAGTGTACAGTTAGGATATATCTTCTTACAAACTGTGATAATATCTCAGGGGATAGTCAACAGACGTCTGTTGGGACAACCTTTACATTGTATCACTAACATATTCCTAGTTTTACTTGCGATGAAATTTGCTTAGGGATTGACAAGCGATATCGAAAAATCACGTGATCAATCCCTTTCATTTTGACATTTCGACATCGAATGTCACTTGTCTAAAGCCCCAATTCACATTACAAAAACAAAGTAAAACATTAAAATCAGTAGCCTACAGTGGGGACAATCAATAAAGCGGCCGGCCTGTCCCGTGGGCACCGTTGACATCAATCGACTGGATTCCCAAGTCGTGTAGAGTTATTGTGGACCGGTGTTTGGAAGTCGATTGCTGCATAAAACTGGAAAAATGAAGATTATTGCGTGGATACTATTGATTACAGTGCAGTTTTTGAGAAAGCATTAATCAAAGTGTTTGACTTTCTGGGGAATCCCTAGCTTTAAAAATAACTTTAAACGCTTATCATAAAGTAGATACCTCTCGTAAAATGGCTATTGAGTTTTCACCGCATCCCGATCTTTATTTCATCATAGCCGACACGGTTTGCGTAGTGGATGAGGGATCGGCTGCTGCGCTGCAATATTTGTATGACCTACAGATAATTGTTCCGGATCTGGGTGTTTTGTGTGAGTTTAAATGTTAGTAAACGCACTCACGATACATGAATAAATTCCTAGAGCGGGCAAAGGTAATAAAAAATTATTTTAACCACCCTAACAGCAAAGATCATCATCACATCCTCATTGTAATCAGCATTGTAAATACCATACTAAGTAGTCTAGATAAGTTTCTTGAAATGTAGATAAATTATACCTGCAATAGACTAAATATCAAAACGCATTTCTTAAATGAAAAACTTTAAATTGTGACACAAAAGTCACGATTGACAAATGGCTTGCAGAGTTGCAGGTCACTGGTAACTGAATGACAGGAATTGTCTTTTCTTCACTGCTCAGATGCAGCTGAGTTCCTGTAATTTACATGAAGTGACAGTCTGCCTGACCTCGACACCCAGTAACGGTGGTTTAGTGGTCAAACGCGAGACCACAGATTACAAAAAAAAAACCGAGTAAACGAATTTTTGGTATTTTTATTTATAATTTTTGTTTGAATGTTTTTATTAGCTTTTATATATTTTTTATTAAATTATTAGATTTTAATGATTAGATTGATTTAATATTATTTTTAATTCCAATGTTTTATTATTTTTTATTGTTTTTATTTCATTATTTGTGAATGAATTTTTTAAATTAAATTGAATTTTATCATGTAATAGTTACTCTATATTTGTTGTTATTATGTGTAGGTATGAGGGTATAATTTGATATTTGGGGTGGGTAAGATATTTATTTATTAAGTGAGTATCACGAAAAGTGATGTGTGACAGGGCGCGGGCTGAAAATCAGCGTTGACCAGCTTAGTAGCCTTTACACTACTCAGCATATGCTGAGCCCGATCCTTTTGCCAAACTGAAATAATATTGTGCCTCAAAACTAATTTATTTTTGTTCATGGTCTGTTACAGTAGGCAATAGATGTTTAATTTCTTTCTAGACCGGTACTCCTTGCCAAGTTTGGTGTCAGACATTCTGGCTTCTGACCTGATCTATAAGGCATGGCGGCATCTTGCTTTGTAATTAATAGTCACCCATCCACGGATCGGCCTCGGCAAGCAATAAATTACCCCGGAGATTGAGCCGTTTAGTCACGAGTTACGACTGCGTTCGATAACTGCTATATTCAAATTTCTGCATTGTTAAAAGTGAACAGACCTAAAATGATTGAACACGTAAGTGAAAACTTCCACAACCGATCACAAGTTGCAATTGCTAGTTACACGATAGCCGATCACGTCTCTATTTCCAACATAACTCCACCGTACTCGGATAAGCCAAACGCATGAATAACGTTCTCTAGTGTGGCTGATAGGTTAATTATTGGCAACATAAAGTCTCTTATGTTTAGTTCACTGAATTATGTATCGTAAATGAAGTTTGTGTTTGTTTGTTAATTTTTTATTATTGTATTTTTTTTGTTTTTGCATATTTCTCGTGTCTCCTGTGCGGGTCACAAATAAATACTTTTCTTTCTTTCTTTCTTCCTTCCTTTGTTTCTTTCTTTCTTTCCTCCTTCCTTTCTTAGTTTCTTTCCTCCTTCCTATCTTAGTCTCTTTCTTTCTTCTCTCCTTCCTTTCTTTCTTTTGTATGCTGATTTTTGTGTAAGTGAAAAAACATGATTTTGGTAACGGAGCGCTTAATGGAATGCCTGCTCTTATTGCTTAAATAGCTATTCAATCAATCTGCCGAGCCTTTTTCCCAACTATGTTAGGTTCGGCTTTCAGTGTGGTAACACAATACATCTTGGCAAGACTGGTGTCAGATTTCAGGCTTCTGACTACTCGTCACGACTATGGAATATCAATTAATGACAGCCGGAACTAACAGCTTTAAGGGCTTTCTGAGACACGGAGGAATCTCGATATGTTATGAATATTTACCCATCTATGGACCGACCTTGGCAAGCTTTACTTAACCTTGAAAATCAACCTGTTATTATTAAGCAACGAGCTAAAAAAACAACAGTACAGAGTTACAATAATCAAGCAGATATTGAAACGTTCATCAACTGATCACAATTACACAATAACCGACTAATACACCACTATTTTGCAACTGTCGCCTGAGATACAAGTTAACGTTCTTGACACTATAGGTCAGGGATACAGGTTAATTACCTAGTTCAGGAGACGGAGCTTTTATGTAAAAGTGACACTTGTTTGCAAATAAATTAATTTATTATTATTATTTAAAAAAATAACTCCACAGTATTCGCGCAAGCCAAACGCATGAATTACGTTTTCAGATGTGGTGGATAGATGACTAATTACCACAAAATAATGTCTCTTGTGTTTAGAACTTTAGTTCACTGAACTTTGTATCGTTGTTCCAGTTTGCAGGTTAAATGGAATCTCATGATGATGCTGTTGAAAGTATTTTCATCCTATTCTTTCCAAACCTCTCAATTTTGACACTACGGTACGGGAAATTTATTGTTTATCGCATAACAAGGTATACAGGTTGTGTCTGACAACGACGAGAAAAAAAAAACATGGATTTAGTACATGATTCTGGACCCCCTTGTGTTGGATTTTTTTGTCGGTTTTCCCTAATTTATTTCGGGTTAGACTAGAAGCCAAGCCTGCTTTTGTTCGAAAAAAGCTACACTGATGATGATAACCCAAATCAATCGACACTGCTATCATGAATTACGTTAACTCCTCTTATTCGTTGTAGTCAACTCTTAAGGTCCCCGTGTTAATAAATACTCTGCTTATAAAAATCCAGCCAATAATAAACCTCAACAAGTCTAAAAAAACAAATAAGCTTAAAAAACCCCCTATTCCTTTTGTTCTAATCCTAGAGAAATGTTCCTGAAGCCTGCCTGTGATTGATGACAGGCCAGGCCGTTTCCAGACAGGCCATGGCCTCGAATGAATTATAACCGATTCGCAAAGACTTAGGTCTGTGCAGAAGTTATTTTTGGATTGAGGGAAGGAATAAAGGGTAAAATTAATTAATTGACTGCCTTGACTAAAAGCCTAGGCTTTATAACACAAAAGATGGAGGCATTGACCTGAATGATCAAAAAACGTGAACCGAGGTATAACACTCATTCCTAGAAATCTCTGCACCATTTAGCAACTGATCAGATTCTGAATTACAAATCAATTTCTGAACATATTTTGAGATTTTTATATATAAGGCCCTAAAAATGAGGACTATAGATAACATTATCGCTCCTGCGAAGTTCGTTTGACGTCAGTCAGGACTGCAGTCTGCCCAGATTTATGAAAATTAAATAAATATAAAAAAGCCGAATTTAAAACAATTGTTTTTTTTAAGGACCGAAATAAATTCATGTACGAAATAAGTCAATGCTAACCGTACTTTTCCTATTTGTATTAAAGTTTTCTTTAGGTTTTTTCAATTTATTTTTGATGTTATGTGTCATGTATGGCGCAAATAAACTCTTTTTCTTTCCCTTCATTGGATTAACGTTGACTCAGGTCGTGCTATTCTGCGAAAAATATTTTCAATATAAATAGGTAAGTAAATAAAAACAGTAAGTGCGACTCAAAGGACCATTGCTGATTTGTGTTGTGTGAGTAATAAAAGAAGCTTAAAAATCGAAAAGATAGGTAAAATAAAATTTATCCCGAATCTCACTTGCGAAAGTTTGCATGTATTCCTGTTACTTAATCACTCCAGAAAGGCTCAATGGATCTGGATGAAATTTGGCAAAGAGATAGATTATATTTTGGAATAGCGCATAGGCTTTTTTTTTTCTCGGTATACCCTTGGGATAATAAAACACTACTCACGCGGACGAAGCCGCTGGCAGCAGCTAGTCACACTAATATTATAGAGGGAAAAGTTTGTGAGTGTGTTAGTGTTTTGTATTTTTGTTACTCTTTCACTCAAAACCCACTGAACGGATCTTAATAAAATTTGACACAGAGATAGATTACAGTTTGGAATAGCACATAGGATACTTTTTATACCGGGAATGTGTTGCCTTAGGATATATTTCGACCATCACACGTGCGAAGCCGCTGGCAGAAGCTAGTGACAAAAATAACTTAACATCACGCCTGGATAATAGAAACATTACACAACACAAGTAAGATCATCAAGGATCATATTAAGCATTGCCCTTAAGCATCGCTTTTGGGCCTTGAGCACCTGTTCTCGTAGAGTACAGTTTCTCCAAAAAAATATCCCGTATCTTAATGTGGACGCGACTATACCATGGTATGCAATCACAGTTGTGGTGATGTTGACCTTTTTCGCCAGATTGTATAAGACATACGCGATTATACTTAATTTTTTACAAACCTCTTCTGCTTGAGGTTTCCAAGTCAACTGATTGTCTATCACTATACCTAAAAATTTTGCAACTTGTACCTGGTCTATAATTGCCATTACATTCTATTGTTATATTGGGTACTGATGTGCGTTGATAAAAATTCATAACGTTAGTTTTTTGCAGGTTAATTACTAATTTATTTTCGTTTAGCAATGTTTGCGTTTGTTGTTTGTTGCGTTGTTCATTGTCCTTAAGGGTATTATTTATGTCCTGTTCATATTGATTCAAATCTATAAATTTGACAAGTACGGTACTGTCGTCAGCGAATAAGACCATTGGGTGTTCAATGTGGTGTGGTAAGTCATTTCTGTATAGCAAGAACAAAAGTGAGCTCGGAACGCCGCCCTGAGGCACACCATGTCTGATAACCCATTTGGGAATCAAACCCAGTACCTCGTGTTTCAGCAGTAGCGTTTGCGACCACTATACTAACAAGGATGTAACCCCGAATGAAATAGTTATTTTTCCATCTTCACATCATAATATCACACTATATAATATAATATAACTTTAATATTTCAAAGGCGAAAGTTTGTGAGTGTATTTGTGTGTTTATGTTTTTTTTTATTTGTATCTTCACGCTCAAACGGCTGGATGGATCTGGGTGAAATATGGCACCGAGATAGGTTATAGTCAGGAATAGCATAGAGGTTACTTTTTATCCCGGGAATATGTTCCCTCGGGTATATTTCAACATTCATGCGGGCGAAGCCGCTCACAGAAACTAGTAAATCTCATCTCATAACACTATATATATATATATATATATTATATCACACTAATATTATAAAGGTGAAAGTTTGTGAGTGTGTGTGTGTTCGTATGTTTGTTACTTCTTCACGCTCAAACGGCTGGACGGATCTGGATGAAATTTGGCACAGAGATAGTTTAAAGCTACGAATAGTGCGTAAGTTACTTTTATACCGGAAACATGTTCACTCGGGATAATTTTCGAATTGCACGCGGGCGAAGCCGCTAGCAGAAGCTAGTAAAAAATAAAGCAGTCAAATAACCTTACATTACATATTATCTTTCTGAACAGTACCCAAAATCTTTCCATTGTTGCCTTTCGTAAAGGCCACGAAGTATCTCCAAGCAAAAGCTTATTTTATATACTACCTATATTATTAGACTATCTCAACCGAAAAAATATAAATATGACTCAACCACAACGAAGCTTATACTTTATTTTAGTAGACAAAGGATTGAAAATCGTCTAATGCGCACAAAGCGTTGATTCAAAACGAAATAATATATACAAAACAACGGCCAGAGATTAATAAAAGAAGACAATGAGATATAAAACCTCCTTTGTTATTTTTATGAAACACAATAAAAAAATTAAGGACTTATGAAGTTACTGATATTCTTAAGATATTGTTTTAAAAAAATGTCTGTTATCTATGTTGATTTGATAATGAAATTATGGAAGATGTTATTAGCTAACTACTACTATATAGACGTTGGTACAGTGATCGCAAATGCCACTAGTGTGCGTGAAGTCATGGGTTCAATCCCTAATACGAGAAAATTGCAATTAGGTTTTTTCATTAGGAAATTCACACAGCTTGTAATGTAAATTTCAATGTACTAAATGGTACCTAATAGGTTCGGCTATAATAACTGCACAACAATGACCTAATGAGGGCCGCGGCACTCCGATGGATACGAGAAGCATAGTACTAGTCGATGTGGGTGACCCTTGGGATCTTTCTTTCTTTTCGGAACAACTATCTGCAGGTCATACAAATATTTGTTCCGTGCGGAAATCGAACCCACGACACGCAGGGCAGAAGTCAATCGCTCAACCACTGCGCCAACCATGCGCCCAAAGCTTGTTTCCAGCAGCAGAATAGAATAGAATAGAATAGAATACTCTTTATTATGTACACCATAAAAGTTACAGAAAGTATAGAAGAAGTAAACATTACACTGGGTGACACAATGGGCGGCCTTATCGCTAAAAGCGATCTTTTCAAGACAACCTTTGGATGGATTTTAAAAATGAAAGGAAAAACAGTACTGTAGGTAGTCTTTGGTGTACTATTTATATATAAATAAATACATATACATATATATTATATAGACAAATATATACAGTAATAAGTAAGGAACAAAAACAGAGAAATCAAGAAAAACAACTCTTAAAGAGAGAGGTAGTGATTCTTTACCATAGTTTTAAAAATGGGCAGAGATTGAGCACGCCTTATTGACACGGGCAAAGCATTCCACAACCGCACCGCTTGAACCGTAAAAGATTTGTCATAAAAGCTGGTGGAATGCATCGGCATCTCTAGTCTCAAGTTTTCCGATGACCTCAGATATCTATTATGTGTGTCATGAAGGAACTTGAAACGTTCTTTGAGATAAGAGGGGGTTGTAGGATTGTATAGAATACTGTAAAGAAGAAATAAAATATGAGAATCCCGGCGAAGACGTATGGGAAGCCACTTGAGCTTTGTCCGAAATTCAGAAATGTGATCATATTTGCGCAGGCCAAATATAAATCTTATGCAAAGGTTTTGAAGACGCTCAAGTTTAACTAGTTGTGCCTAGGTGAGATTGAGATAACTGACATCAGCATAGTCAAGGATAGGAAGCAGAAGGGACTGTGCCAGCGCAATTTTAGTGGCAGTGGGATGAAAGTTTCGCAATCGTCTAAGGGACCTGGCAGATGCAAAAATTTTGCGGCTTACGTCCTGAAGCTGCGGACCCCAAGACAGATATTTGTCGATCCAAACCCCAAGGTACTTAACCTTCTCACATATTGGAATAGTAGTTCCGTTAAATTGTACCAGAGGAAGTTGTGTCCAATTTACTTTTGGAATCATCCCAGAGCTGCCAACAACTATGACCTGAGTCTTCGACGGATTTACCTGAAGCCCATTCGCCTTACTCCAAGTATATAGTTTGTATAACACCAAGAAGAGTTAGATTGTTCTATGCATATACGTTGCCGGCGGCCATACAGGTAACTACGAAACCAGTCAATCGCCGTTGGAGATATGTTAAGCGAGCGAAGTATGCCAAGCAGGATATCGAAATCGACAGTATTAAATGCATTACTTAAATCTAGCAAGCAAAGAACCGTCAAATGTCCTCGTTCCATGCCTAGCCGTATGTCATCCGTAACGTTCACTAAGGCTGTGCTGTGACCAGGACGAAATCCGGATTGAAAAGGATTCAACAGACTATTCTTACAAAGAAAAGCACTAAGCTGATTGTGGACAAGGCGTTCAAGGACTTTGGAGAGGAAAGGCAAGATGGAGATAGGACGGTATTCGGAAAAGGAAATAGGATTCGCCTTTTTGGGTAGAGGAGTGATTTTGGCCTCTTTCCAAGCTGATGGAAAGGCCCCATGGGATATTGAGTAGTTAAGGATATAGCAAAGGACAGGAAGGATTTCGTCGAGGACAGGGAGTATCATTTTTCGACTGACACAATCACTGCCAACTGCGTTAGAGGTAATTGACACTATGCTCTTCTTAACATCACAATCAGAGAATTGACCAAAAATAAATGGGGAATGATCCGGAGTTGGAAGGTTTGAAAGATGGATCAAAGTAGTTGCTTTCAGGGTCCCATTACATGAGGACGAAGACGAGAAGTACTGATTTAGTTGATCAAGATCAAGGTCTTTAGGAGCAGACCGCTATCGGCTGAAATAATGATCATAAATAACGCGGGATTTATGAAATAACTGGTGAAATAAGTTTTTATAATAGACTGAAATATCAATATGTAATTACGAAACCACAAACCTCCATATTCTTTGTTTTAAATGTCAAATGTTTCATTACTAAAAGGTCGCTGGTAAATTCCATAAAATTGTTTGTATAGTTCACGCGGAAATTACATTTTACTTACGTCAAGGACAGTTAATACTTTTTATTTAAATGTCACCAGTAAAGGGACTCCATTTTTACGAGATTTTTATTAAATTGCAATTTATGTTCGGGTCAAATCTTGCAAATGAATTTTAAAGCAGTTATCCTCAACCGATTACGATGAAATTTTGCATACACGTTTAGTTTGAATGACAATGCACGGTAACCTAAAAAGAATGTTTAAAAAAGATATTTTTATTTTAATTAATATTATTTTGTTTCCTTTTAATAAGCTTGTGGCTAAGGCCGGGTTTCTCAACGCTAAATTATCGCAGAATGAATGTGAAAAATTGTCATGAACGCGTTATCTGCTGTGATTGGTTGAATGAATTTTCAACAGCCAATCACAGCAGATAACCGGCGATAATTTGTCGATTAGGATAACAGCTCGATAATGGAATCTTAAGAAACCGGGGGTAGTTAATAAAGACGTATGGGTCGATCTTCAAAGTTAAGCAAAGCTTGCCGAGGTCGGTCCATGAATCGACGGTCGATTGAATGTGTCCGTGGGTCGCTATGTAAAGGACTATTCATTTTCACATGGACATTCACATACCGAGACTCACAAAGATAGAAAAGAAAGAAAAAGAGATTATTTGCGTCAGGTACAAATACCAAAAAAGATGTCGACAAAAGAAAAATATTAACTCAAATAGCATGCGTCACATCCGTTTAAAACGGCCATTGCTCAGCATAATGCTGGGAGTTGCGTGCGAAACAGAGCCACTGTCCTGATTGGTCTACAGTTAGCCAATGGTCTCGGCTATCAAAATGTTAGTCAGGAACCAGAAAATACGACACCAGCCAAGGTAAGTACCCAGTTACAAGGTTCTTGAGGTCAGAAAGACAGTCACTTCATATAAAATACTAGCACTCGGCCCGCGACTTCGTTCGCTTGATTTCGTATTTTATCCTACAGATGACTTTCTTATGTGCAGTTAGTGAAGGCGACCAAAAATAAACCATTGTAAGATCAATAATAAAGGGATATCGTAGATATCTAGGGTTTATTGGCATCGGACGATTCGTTATTTGACTTAAATAATAATAATTGTTAGGTTAGAGTCACAAAGTAAAATCCTCCTCTAAAATCTTAATCACCACTTTTGTCCCGTTAAGGGTCAAGTTGTTAACAACCCAAATATGGTATTCACTATTTTCTTCTTGTTTTTAAACCGACTTCCCGAAAAGGAGGAGGTTCTTAATTCAGATGTTCCCATTTTTTTATGTTTGCATATATAAAAAGGATATGCAAAATTATTTTTGGTCGTAAGAATTTGTTCCGAAATTGTCCCATTTAAATCTGATAAAGAACTGATGAAGAACTTCGGCGATATACAACACAACTCGTCAATAAATGGCGGCAAATCTCTCGGGCTTACTGCAGAACTTGTCCATCATGTACCAATAAAAAGTGAAAATAAAAAACTTTTTTACAAAAAAATACAACCGAATTCCAAATAGAAACACTACAAAGTGGAAAATAACTTCATTTACGGAAGTTGGTGTCAAAAAAAGAAGAAACGAAAACAGGAACATCGATTTCCGAAAAATATATAATCCTTTTTGTATAAAAGTTTATTTTTGATCCATTTATTCAACTGAAAGCTCTGCTCATCTAAAATTTCTAAATGCGTAAACGCTACAGAGAAACACCAGCAATCTGAAATGCCGTGGAATTGATATAAATCTCAATTTTTCTTAAACCAAGTTTTATTTTGTTTGGCGCCGAACTTTAGAACTGAAACCAATTCAATTATTCAGGCAAACAAAAGTAGCCAAGATATTGACTGACGAACAAACTATTTTTTCTTTTCATTTTTTTTTTTATGATGTTTTTCTTAGTTATTACTAAGATAAAAATTATGTTTTATCAGACTACAAGCTTTCCATCTTGCATTTCTCAGTAGCAGGCACCGTTTTGATTTATACCCGCGAAGGCAACAGGCTCCCCCCATTTTTGCACTACAAGGAACTTAAACATTACTGGAGAATGTCGGTGTACAAAAGGTGCAACTCTGCGGAACCCTTGATAAATGATAAATGATTTATTTCTGTAAGTAGGTTTGTACAAACACTTTTACATGTGGATCATATTTTTAAAACTAGATGAAGTCGGCGTTTCCTATCTGACTACTCTGAGAAGAAAGGCCGAAACAAACTCAGAGGTCACAGTCTATTTTAAAGTCCAGACAAAATCTTGGTTAGATCATGTGAAGACCATGTAGACTAAAGTCTGAAATGGTCTTTTGAGGAAAGAACCAGCCAGATTGAGTGGACCTGTCCAGTCAGTGCACGCATTTGTCAATAACCGTGCAGCTCAACTCACCTTCGTAGAATACAGTCGTCATGTAATGTTATGCTGTAGCACACTCTACGGATTTGCTACGCCGTAGAGGGTGCTACGGCGTAGCAAATCCATTGACTATACCATGAAACTGCGTCTAAATTATTCAATAATAATGTTGAAATTAAAAAAAAAACCTTTTAGCCATTTTCATAAGTATCTGATTAGCCACAGAGTCTTATAGCCACCATTAATAAGTCTGCTGTATAGCAACAAGGACAAAGGACCGAGGCTGGTGCATAAGAGCACTGTTTACGATGCTTGCGAGGTGCATAATAGATGGAACGCGGGGACACTCGACGGCGTCTGTGGTGGTGGGACACGGGCTTAGCTTGGTTCTTGATGGTGTTTTGTCTTTTTAGTTTTATGAAAGTTTGAGGAAGAGTAAAATCAACTCAATAAATTATAAACATCGTTACTTTTTAAGCAGTGTGATGCAACTAGTGGCCTTTATTTAAGTTCGATCCTAGATTTACTCTCTCTCGGCCCTTTTTTCTACTCTTTATACCGACTTCATAAAATAATTAACTGAAAAGAGACAAACAAGCACTAGATATAATTATACATTAAATATTATGAGGTGCTGCCAACCGTGACAAACGAAGTTTTGGTCGGTTTTTCTATAATTAATTTTTAGCAGTCGGGTTTTTTGTTTTTATAATAATTTGTATTATTTCAGAAATTTTAGTTTTATTAATGAATTTGTGCCAAATAAGGTACATTAAAGTGTTTCAATATATAATATATATTTTTGAAATGGCCTATTTAGTAGGTTTTATTTGATACCCATATTGTTAGGAAAACGAAAAAAAAAATTGTATCACCCCCTTTTTTGAGGGAGGATACAATTTTCTTATTTTGTTGTTTTAAGAAATGATATATTTCACTCCAAAAATTGAGAAGAATCCAACGACACCTCATATGTCATAATCCGTCAAGCCGTTTGGACTGTAGAGCATGCTGGACATACATACAGATGGAGGTAGTCAGTTCGTCACGAATATATGTAATATTGTTGGAACTGCACAATAATCACATATATTATTCTTTGTGGGCTTCTAAGCACAAGTGCCAAATTTCATAAGTCTATGTATGTTTGTTTGTATGTATGTATGTTTGTCCACGCATTTCTCCGAAACTACTTATCGGATCGTGATAATTTTTTGTGTTGAGTGATTCTCAACTTAGGGAATAGTGCACGTTTCATCAAAATCGGTTTAGCAGTTTTCAAGATATGGAGCACACAACCGACTCCTTAGCGACAAACAGCACGAATGTGTAAATAGAGTTGTTGTGGGTATTATGTCAATCCTTTAGGTACCGTACTATAGAAATTGCTCCTTTTTAGTGATGGTGTACTAAAACTAAAAATAGAGAAATAAAGACTTTTTCACAAAATATTAAATTGACTTCAAAAGCTAAACACTAAAAAGCTGATTATTTTGTGAACAAGTTTTTATTTCTCTCTTTTTAATTTGTGAGAGTGTTCATAGCTATGTTTGATGAAAACTATTGAACAGTTATTCGCATTTTCCACTTTGAATCGGGGTATTTTCGCAAGATATAGTGTTTTTAGTATCGAAGCGTGGTTACTACTATATAAATAATAAAGTTTAAAGATGTACTTGTGCGGGAAATATATAAATTTCACTTTTTAATAACTAAGATAAAAATTATGATTTATGAGACTACCAGGTTTTCCATCTTGAATTTCTCAGTAGCAGACTGGAGTCTTGATTTATGCCCGGTTGATGGCAATAGGCTCGGCCCAATTTTTACTCGACTGCGGAAGGGTAATGTTTTTCGAGCGTATGTATGTATGTCCGTTTCTATAGCACGCTCTACTGCCCAAACGGCTTGACGGATTATGAATTACGAGGTGTCGTTGGATTTGTCTCAATTTTGGAAGTAACATAAAAAGCGCCCTCCCTAAAAAAGGGGGAGATATTTATAGGAAAACCGACCAAAACTTCGTTTACACTCTACGGATTTGCTACGCCGTAGAGGGTGCTACGGCGTAGCAAATCCAATGACGATACTATGAAGCTGCATCTAAATGATTAAATAACATAATAAATAAAGAAAATTATCTTATTCATGTTTTAACAAACCTTTCCGCCCAAATTAATAAGTCCCCGTTTAGCCACAGAGTCTCGTAGCCACCATTAATAAGTCTGCTGTATAGCAACAAGGACAAAGGACCGAGGCTGGTGCATAAGAGCACCGTTTACGATGCTTGCGAGGTGCATAATAGATGGAACGCGGCGACATTCGACGGCGTTTGTGGTGGTGGGACACGGGCCTAGCTTGGTTCTTGATGGTGTTTTGTCTTTTTAGTTTTATGGAGGTTTCAGGAAGAGTAAAATCAACTCAATAAATTATAAACATCGTTTTTTTTAAGCAGTGTGATGCAAGTCGTGCCCTTTATTTAAGTTCGATCCCAGATTTATTCTCTCTCTTCCCATTTCTACTCTTTTTCTTCATTTCTTTCTAACTAAATTTATTTATTTAGACTTCATGCACAAAAGTACGAAGGCGGACTCAATGTCTTAAAAATTATCTACTAGTCAACCAAGCGTGGTGAAGAGACAACATGGCAGGTCCAAGGTTTAATAATAAAAAAACTAGTAGTTATCATACTAAAATATACATATAAAAAATTGTGTAAATTATTTCATCATCACTGCTCTCGAAACGGTGAAGGAAAACATCGTGAGGAAACCGGCATGAAGCAAAAATTTGAATACATCCACCAAACCGCATTTGGCCCGCGTGGTGGATTACGGCCCCTGCCCACTCACAGAGAGGAGGCCAGTGTATCAGCACACAGCAATGTCCCACATTAAATAGGCTAATGATGATGGTAAATGTTATATATATTTATGAAGTAACAGAAAAGAACATAGCACCGACTGCAACAGACCGCTTGAAAAGTAATCTTTACACATTTCCTTCCATTCTCCATACATAAACTCACGTCTTTTTTCCATGGGGGTAAACAGACAGAAACTTTACTTTTTATGGTTTTGGTGAAGGCTCCGTGACGATACAGCGTCTTATTGATTTGGGTGACAATATGTGTTACAAAGATGAAATTAAAATAAACAAAGCGAAACAAAATTTAGATATGTAAAAGGAAATCAGGCAAGCTTACATTATAGTGACATTTATTGATGCCCTAATCATAACTGTAGTGTATCTATACTCCATTTGCGATAACATTAGACGTTTAAATTAGCCCATTTTGCAGCCCGTTCAACCGATTTTGACTTCTATTGCGTTGGTGTTGGTGCTGTAGTAAACAGTTGGTTTTGGTAACAGGTTTATGCTTTTTATGTCATCCTTATATTTACGGGATAGAACTCAAAATCGGTTGAACGGACTGTAAAAAGATTTGGAAACATGTCTCATGTTATTTCAAATGGAGTTTAGATAGATACACTACAGATAATACAAGGATGAGATCATCGCAAGTTCACTTAGTCATCCCCATTTTTCTCCACACAGACAGAGACAGTCTCATGCGCACCGCGTCATTATTACGAGAGCCGTTAGCCAGTGTACACGTGTTGAAGTGTGGTCATTTACTGCGTGTACGAGCCTGTGGATTGCCCCACAATAGAACCGGTCACTATAATAACGCTTTTTATTTTCTTACAAAGATGAATTTAGCGCCACTTGTCGGTGGTTAACATAGAAATATTAAAAACAGGGGGTAACGCTTGATTCTTGAGCTGGCTGAGCGAATTGGTAATTTTAATAGAATGGGAAGCTATCTAATGCTGATTTTTTTACCACCGACACGCGTCGTACATTCCTGATTTTTTTTTCTGTAGAAAATCAGGAATGATCACTTCTCGGAAAAGTAGATGAGCATTAAAAAGCAGCTAGCAGCAAGAATATTAAGTCTCCTTTTATTTCACTCAAGGCAAGAAGAAAACTAATAAAACTGTAAGGCTAATTAACTTAACTTATTATAATTCAGGTAATTAATTCCGTTTTAGATCAAAAACCGAAATTCGTTGCAATCCGCTTCGGCGTACGTAAGCTAATTTCACGATTCCAACACGTATAGCGAGACTAAATTGTGATGCCGTGAATTTGAATAGGCTTCTACGATTTTGCGTGGCATACTGAATTTTGCCGGCTTATATACGGTTCGAACTGAAAATTAAGCTAAGTCAGACGGTTATAGAAATGCAGTTCTATTAAATATTCAAGTCAGTAGTGAGGGAAGTTATGACGAGTTTCCTACACTTAATGTATGAGCTGACTTGATTTATGTGTTGTCGTATTTCTAACTTAATTTCGCTGGTTAATTAGTGTCGTGGCGGTAAGTTAAATGTTTTTCGGAACTTTCGTTAAGGATTTAAATATTAGTTTTTGTTTCTGAGCAGCCTATATTGCTCGGACGACGACTGCCGCGTCACTGCCACTCAAATGTATTATGTATAATTACAAGCGCACGCACACATGGCGCCGCGCGCATAGATGAGTTAGACTATATATACTTATATTGCAATCTAAAGGAGTTCCTAATCTATCTTATCTTACTAATCACACTTCACACTAATATTATAAAGGTGAAAGTTTGTGAGTGCATGTGTGTGTGTTTGTATGTTTGTTACTTCTTCACGCTCAAACGGATCTGGATGAAATTTGGCACAGGCATAGATTATAGTCTGGAATAGCACATAGGATACTTTTATCCCGGTATATTGCTCCGTTAGGATGTCAAAATACTTTACACGCGGGTGAAACCGCTGGCAGAAGCTGGTAGCTTCATAAGTTTAAAATTCTTCTCGACAGCGTAAATACTGAACTCAATAAATAGTTACTGTGAACCATGATTTTGTAAGAGTTTACGATCAATTCCATGAATTTCTATGTTACACAATTACTCCGTACCATGTTTCTAATAGTTCATCTAGACTTACAACATTTTTGGAGTTACTATCCAAAATGAACTAACAACGTAGTAGGTAATTTTCTATGAAAAAAGCCAGTGAAATATATCGCATCAATTTTAGATTCATTCTGCCTAAAATATATAGTTAATTACCTTTTGGTTTCTCATAATTATAACATAACATACAGCCTGTAGGAATTCCCCGAAGTGTGAGAGTCAGCCTACTCATGCAAACCGCCTACATACGGGCAGTGAAAGCAAATCTAAGCCCATACCTACGTCACAAATTCCGATCATTACTTAGCTCGACCCACAGAGCACCGAGTCGACTTCGCGGTCACTGTTAAAGACTGCAATGTCAAAACTTTCCATACCAACCAAGCGTGTCAGACGTCAGTGAGTGTCACCGTGTACTCATAGAAATTGACGGCCTGTGACAATTCTAACTATAACTATGACAGCGGAGTATGTATTACTCTTTATCATCACCATCAACCTTTCAATCTTCCCACTGCTGCGACACAGGTCTCTTCTCTGTGAGTGAGGAAATGGGCCGTATGTATCCACCACGCGAGCCCAGTGCGGGTTGGTGAATGTCACATGTCATCGATTTTCGTTTCTATGATATGCCGGTTTCTTCACGATGTTTTCCTACTGCGCGGCCGCAAATATTATTAGCAATAGTGTCTTTAGTTGCTAGAGGAGCTCGTGGCTAAATAATAACAGCTGCACGGATTGATTTTCAAGGTTAAGCAACGCTTGAAGAGGTCGGTACCTGGATGAGTGACACAACCGAGACTCCTCCGTGCCTCGGTAAGCAGGTTACTCCGTTGATACTTCCGTTGACAGTCGTTACGGGTATTCAGAAGCCAAAAAATCTGACACCAGTCTTGCCAAGGGCTATCGTGTTACCCAGTTACTGGGTTGTGGAGGTCAGATAGGCAGTAGGTCCATGTAAAATACTGGTACTCAGTTCGATCCTTTATAAATAAATAGATGATTTATTTCAGATTCATCTAACGATTACATCCGTATTTGTACAATTGCGAGCTTACAAACTAGTGTTAGTAATTATTAATATAATACATATAATATGAACAGGACAGGTGACATTTCGGACAGAGGTAACTATCATCCCATTTCTTTTGCTACAATAATAACACAGGTATTGCACATGCTTGGTTCTTGCTTAAGTAACTGCATACATCTTCATGATGCACAGTTTTGGTTACGCGCCGGACTATCAACTGAAACTGCTTTTTTAAGTCTTAAGCATACTGTTTAATATATATATATATATATTACTTATATAGATTGCAGGACGCCGGTGTACGCCAGTTTCTTTGATCTCTCCAAGGCATTCGATCTTGTCTCATACGATGTGCTCTGGAGTAGGATGAGAGACAGGGGTGAACACACGCAAATATGTGGCCTATTCCAGTATTGGTATGGTGACCAGAGCAACCATGTGAAATGGGATGATACTGCTGTCTCTGAGCAGTATAGCTTGGTGTGCGAGGTGAGGCAGAGGGGTCTGACGTCCCCCAGGCTCTTCAACCTCTACGTGGATAACCTCATGGTCGCACTCAGCAGCATGAGTTTCGGATGCAGTGTTGATAGGGTTAGAATTAAAAACATCAGTTATGCAGTTGACATGGTGCTGCTGGGTCCGTCGGCGGGAGCAATAAGAGAGCTGCTTAAAACGTGTGAAGCCTACGCTACCACACATGGTTTGAAATATAATGTAAAGAAAAGTGAATACATAGTTTTTGAGGATGGTGGCAAAAGCCGTGAAGAAGGACCAGAGTTGCTCGTGAACGGGTCACCAATTAATAGGGTGTCTACTTTTAAATACCTGGGGCATTTTCTTGACGCCGACCTCAGGGACGATGTAGACACTGCGAGGGAGCTTCGGGCTCTAGCAGTATAACGTTGTACCGTAGATTTGCGCGGTGTAAGGACCTAGTAAAAGTAACACTTTTCAAGGCTTATTGCCAAAGTTTGTACACGGGCAATCTATGTGTCAAATATACTAAAAGATCGCTGGATGTCTTGCACGTCCAATATAACAATGCTTTCAGGATTTTGTTGAGACTGCCCCTTTACAGAAGCGCGTCGGTGATGTTTGCGCAAACCCATACAGACGGTTTCTACTCGATTATGTGAAAAACAGCGTCGCTTCTGGGGAGAGTGAGAACAGCCAAAATGGCATACTGATAAAAAAAAACTTAAAAAAAAAATACTACCGACTTCCAAAGTGAAAAATAACTTTATTTTTGGAACTCGATGTCTTTCGTAGGTACCAATTTATTGCGTTATGGACATCGACTTCCAAAAATAAAGTTATTTTTCACTTTGTAGTTTTTTTATTTGGAAGTCGGTAGCATTTTTTTGCATTTTCTTTTTGTTTTTTTTTATTTTCCACTTTTTAGTTGTACCTACCTAATAGGCAAGTTGTTTAGTAAGATACCTATAACGCCAGAATAGATAACCCAAATATCATGAAACTTGAACATAACCGGTGAAATTAGAGATCTGCGTACCCCTTAAGAGCGTACTGGTGTGATGTTATGTTATGATATGGTATAATCAATAACAGACATGCGATTGTAGCAATCCCGAGAGATTAGCCGTTATTTATTGAAGAGTTATGTTGTATATCTTAGAAGTTCTTCACCAAATTAAAATGGGACCAATTTCGGAACATATTCTTTCAAACAACAAAATTCTTTTCAAAATCAGTCCACAATTGATGAAGATATCGGTGAATACATAAAAACAAAAAAAAACATACATTAAGACGAACATAGAACCTCCTCTTTTTTGGGAAGTTGTTTATAAAATGTAGCTGAACGCTTCGGCTCTCTGATTGTGCAGCAGTTTGTGTGGAGGTTGATTCTTACCAACACTAGGTAATCAGTTTTTTTATGTTTCTAACTCAGTGAATTTTTGCGTCCGAAATAAAGATATTTTATTTATTACTTTTATAATAATAATTTAATATATATTATATTTTTATTTAATATAATTAGTACCTGGGCGACCGAGCTCTGCTTGGGTGAAAATAAAGAAAACGTCGTTTTCTTATAATGAAACCTAGTTAGATCGATTTATCGCCCCCGAAACCCCCTGCACACAAAATTTCATGAAAATCGTCGGAGCCGTTTCCGAGATTCAGATTATAATATATATTAAATAATTGCTCGTTTAAAGTATATATCCCACTGGTATATGATATTTTATCCTATTTAATTAAACAGTAAGTCAAGGCAGATTGAGTGACTCTAGTCACCGCTTATGGCGTTCTGTGCTCTATGGCTCTGCCTAAAATAAAAATACGAGTTAGCCGTAGGTACAAACAAAAGCACTTAAATGAATATATCAATAACTCGCGTGTTTATTATGAAAAGCTGTAAAAGTAGCTTGTTAGAGGCTCTAAGGCATTACGTAATATGAACGATAATTCTGAAAGGCGAACTAATTTTCGCATTGCTATTAACGTCGTAATTTCGTATTTATATTATTTATGCCCATAGTTATGTTACGGCTGGCTTAAATAATGTTATATTTGGCTATAATTTTGCCACTTTATGCGAAAGGTTGCAACCACGTTAGAAGGCTTCTCATAAGGTGAACCGATGACTTGGTGAAAATCTTGGGAATCCGCTTGGGTGGGCCTATGTGCAGCTGTGAACGTCTTTCATTCGGCACCATATTCAAACAAACTAAAGTAAATAAATAGAAATTACATTTAATATCGCTCAGGAATCTTACTATTATTATAAATGCGAAAGTTTGGATGGATGTTTGAATGTATATTTTAGTTAATCACACTAGCACTCACTACTCGGATCGAAGCAGAACATCTAATTAAAAACTAAATAAAGCAAAACACTACAAAGCGAAAAATAACTTTTTTTCCGAAGTCGGTGTCTTTGGTACCTACTGTATTTCATTTTTAGACACCGACTTCGGAAAAAAAGTTATTTTTCGCTTTGTAGTGTTTTGCTTTAGAAGTCGGTTTTATTTTTATTGTTAAAAAGTTTTTATTTATTACTTTTTAGTGGTACATAATGGATAAGTTCTAGTAAGGTACCTATATTGCCCACAGTGATGCCAGAATAGATAATTCGAATAACATGTAACTTGAACATAATCGGTGGAATGAGAGTGTATCGGGGTGAACTGTACACATCTACGTACCCGTTTAGAGCATACTGGCGTGATGATATGTTATGAAATGGTATAAACAATAAACAGACATGCGATTGCAGCAATCCCGAGAGATTTGCCGTCATTTATTGAAGAGTTCTAATGTATATCTCCGAAGTCTTCGTCAGATCTTGATGAAATGGGACCACACGACAAGCACCAGCTTTCAAATAAAAAAAGAATGATCAAAATCGGTTCACCTAGTAAAAAGTTCAGAGGTAACAAACATAAAAAAAAAACAGTCGAATTGATAACCTCCTCCTTTTTGGGAAGTCGGTTAAAAAGGAATCATTGACACGATGAAGAAGAAGAATCACAGTAGAACGGATCTGGATGAAATTTGGCGAAAAGATAGGTTATAGTCTGGAATAGCACATAGGCTACTTTTCATCCCGGGAATATGTTCCCTCGGGATAATTTTCGAATTTCACGCGGGAGAAGTCGCTGGCAGAAGCTAGTTTCAGATAACTAAGTCCGCGTTTGTACCTTTTGTGCATCCATATTATCACACTAACATTTTAAAGGCGAAAGTTTGTGAGTGTGTGTGTGTGTGTGTATGTTTGTTACTTCTTCACGTTCAAACGGCTGGACGGACCTGGATGAAATTTGGCACAAAGATAGATTATAGTCTGGAATAGAAAATAGGCTTTTCATCCCGTTATAAAGTTCTCCTGGGATAAGAAAATACTTTTCATGCGGGCGAAGCCGCTGGCAGAAGCTAGTGATATATAATATTACAAAACAATCTGTCAAAGTAACTTTGTCTGTCTGTCTATTACCTTTTCACGCTCAAACCGTTGAACCGATTTAGATGAAATTTGGTATGGAAATAGTTTGAGAACCTGGGAAGGACATAGGATGGTTATTATTCCAGGAATCATCATGAAGGGGGTGGATAGACAGGTGTAAGTTTGCCAAGCACCCACAACATTATCGCGCGATATAAAAATAATGTGCTATTCGATGTACTAATGCTACGTAGACAAAGTCGCGGGCAACAGCTAGTAAGGTAATTTTGATTGCTTAGTATTAAATCTTATAACATGAAAAATATGTCGAATTTAACTAGATTTTAAAATTGAATGTATTTTCTTTTTAATATCTAATTAGGTTAGTTAATATTAGGTTAGGTAATATTATAATCTATTTATGTATTTTCACACTGCAGGACAAAGGCTATCCCCGCTTTTATCAGCTACCGAAACAAAAAATTTCAAACCATGCTAGTTAGGATCCATACCATATTCATCCCTTTGCAATCACGTACACAGTACCATATCCTACCCTTTAAATAAAGAAATACAACACACTTACAAAGAACCTTAACAATACAACACTGGCCACCCATATCGTAAGCAAGAACCACCCACAAATACGATATAAAAAATTCAACCAAGTACGAACCCAGGATCAAAATTACTGGTCCTTATTGGCTGCCTTATCGATACTCTCTCCAGGCATTTTAGCTCCAATAATTTATTCAAGAACTCGAATTCAAAGGTCTCTGAAGGAAGTCCAAAGTTCCTAATTAGGGTCCCCATAGTAAATAGGAAGAGTTTTATCTGGAACTTTACGTTAGTTTATTTCTAAAACATAGCGTACAAACGGAATAATTTATCCCTAGGACGGAGATATATGTGGTTGGTTTGTCTGGATGTGGTATGAAAGCGTGGTGGTTTTAATGAGTTGGAAACCAAGAGAATGGTCTATAAGGTACGGATTGTGGTGTGTGGATATTGGTGCTAAAATAAATGCTATTGTCTGTTTTTGTAATTCATCCTTATTATACTTAGTTATGAGGAAAATCGGCGAATAGAGGATCAACACTTTTTATTAGCATCAGGATTAACGTAAAATGGTCACAAAAAAACTTGTTTGGAATAGAATTGAATATACTTTATTGCACACCAAATATACAAAAAAAAATGGGTACAAAGGCGGTCTTATCGAAGCGATATCTACCAGACAACCTTTGGATGGTCTGAGAGAACATAAAACAAAAACGTGTAAGGAACGCGTACTGCTACATTAAAATCTATTTATTTATTTATTTGTTAACATAGGCAAATAAATACAGATCTTATGTTTGATGAACAGAGCTTTGTGTTATGCCAGGAGGCGTACAAATATGGTGCGCAAATCTAGCTGAGGATTACAAATTAAAATTTACTAAAAATAATTGATAATCATGCATAATAATGGTATTATAAAATAAATTGAACAATTACATAATATATTATTTAATACTCCAACTATGTCAGACCTAAATGAGGAATTGTTAAAATATAAAAAAAAAGAAATCTATGTCAATATAATTAAAAATGTCAAAATTATATAATGTATTTATTTTATACGATAATTGTAATTCTAAATTAATTCGTCGTTTAATTATCGTCAATATTATAATAACATTTATCAATTTAGAACAATTTCATTTTTTTCTTAAATTGTGTAAAATTTAATTATTTTATGGCGTCTGGAATTTTATTATAAATGCATGGAGCCATACCCAGGACACTTTTTTTAATAATGCAAACACTTATAATTATTCAAAGGATTTTTGTAATGACTACGAATTGGAACATTTCGTAACATTATAATTTTTTCGAAAAGGTTGCGATTTGTTTGACGAACATCCTGATTTCTAATATGTATATCGCCGGTAGCGTAATTATTTTTAATGATTTAAGGTACCGGTAATACGAGGTTAAATTGATTAATTTTGAAATTAAAATTGACATAACTACTTCAATCATATTTTGAAAAATATGAAATAAATGCAGTGTTGGCGACTTTACAAAAAAATTTATACACCAAAATAAAAAATAAATTTCTTCCATAGTTTGGGATAAAATAAAAATAAAAACGAGCCTATGAACGTTAAAATAAAAATGGGGTTACTTTGATACCCCATTGTTTTTCATAGCAATACTTTATATTGCTATGCAAAACAATGGGGTAACCCCAATTTACAATTTATTTTTAATGAATTCACACTGTACCATTTAATATATTTTTTCTGCATCAATTAATCGTATTCTTGCGCTGGTTGATGCAAAACATGGCTGACATTAGTCAGAGTAGCAAATTTTAAATAGAAAATTGAGGTGCATTCCGTTTTCACTGAATTAGCTTTAAAAACCTAAAAACATAAAGTTATCATCAAAGTTGCCCCAGATCTCAATGTAACCCCATTCTACGGTACCATACTTTATTTCATAAAAAATATTTACACTTGCACAGCTGTCATCTGTTTTCAGACCACACATGGCTCTATTGCACCTTTTTTGTACCTTGAATAGTAATCCCTTATCCGTAGAATTACCCCAAAAAATAATTCCGTATCGTAGAAGTGAGGCTACTAGACCTTGATAGGCATTACCTGTTGCTTCTATATTTATTTTTCTAGCTAATTGAAAAAGTGCGTCGCCAGTTTTTTTTACATAGCTGTTCTATATGAGCTTTCCAATTAAGGTTATTGCCAATATGGATACCTAAAACACACTTACTTTTACTTCTTCTATTACGTTGCCATTGTAATTGACACAAATTTTTGAAGCTTCAATTCTTTAGTGGAAATGCATTATTTTGGTTTTCTTAAGGTTGATTACTAAATTATTCATATTAAGCCAATTAATTTTGTTAGTTAGAGTAGTATTCATGTCAAATTGATAAGTATTTAAGTCCTTACATTTTACTATGGCAGTGCTGTCGTCTGCAAACAAAATCCTTTTTAGTTGTGTCACTAATTGTGTCAAATATTTAAGAAGTATATAATTATACAAAATATGTACTATACATAAACTTCCAAATATAAACATAATAATACCTGTTACACATTTTTATAGAAGGGAAAAAAGGACAACTCATACCACAATCGCAGAGCCTAGCCCGTGAACGATTCGTTGTAAAACTTGGTAGAATGAGCTGGCTCCAAAAGTATCAAATTTTCTGATGATCTCAAGTTTCTACAATAGTTTCTGTATTTGCATAAAGGCATGTTTTTATTTTAGAATATTCAATTGTATATATGTTAATAAATTTTGACCTTCCTAAGTTCTAAAGTATCTACAATGTGTGTTATGAAAGAACTTAAAACGTTCCTTGAGATGCAACCCCCTATGTTGTAGGAATAAACAGAACACTAAAGAGTAAAGATAAAATATGGGTATTTCGGCGAAAAATATGAATCTAATACAAAAGCTTTGGAGTCACTCAAGCTTATCTAGCTGCAATTCAGTCAGATCTAAATAAATGAAATCAGCATTATCTAGGATTGGGAGAAGGAGGGCTAAGCGAGCACAATTTTGGTGGCAGTCGGAAGGAAATTGCGCTGTCTGCGCAAAGACCCCGCAGACGCAAACACCTGCAGCCTAAATTCCTGCAGTTGAGGACCCCACGAAACTTTGTCAACTAAAATGCCCAGGTCTTTCACTGAGTCGCTGTATGGAATAGCTGAGCGATCAAAAATAATCCGTACGAACTGCGACGAGTTAATCCTTGAGCTCAACCTAGGGCTGCCGACGATAACGACTTGACTTATTTTCTGTTCCTTCTTCTTGTCTATTTATTATGTGTGTGTACATTAATGGTTAAATAAATAAATAAATAATGACTTGAATCTTCGCAGGATTAACCTTCAAACCTCTACTCATAAATTCAAGCTAAATCTTTATTAACCATGTCAACTGCCTCAGACAATTCATCTGCCGGAGCTTGAGAATATATTTGCAAATCGTCAGCGTAAAGGTGGAGAGAAGTTCATTGGAAATATAATTAATAAAAATAGCGAAGAGAAGAGGAGATAGATCGTTCCCCTGTGGTACGCCTGCAGAGGAATAGCACCATTGACTAGCGTCATGACGAAGATGAACCTTCAATGCAAATAAGTTGTGTGCGGCCACACAGATAACTACGAAAGCGAAATGAAACTGAAGATATGTTAAGAGAGCTGAGTATGCCGAGTAAGATATCAAAATCGACGGTGTTAAAAGCACTGTTGAGGTCTAACACGCAAAGAACCGTCAGATTATTTATAAGTTCTCCTACTTTGAATATTCCACATCACTTCCAGTACCAAAATACTAGTAAAATTACTTTCCTTCGTTCAAGCAGAAATCTAATCCCTAGTTGTCTCCAAAGTTCGTCTTTGATCTTACGAGTGTCTAATGATGGTCCAAAGTTTTAAGTAAGAATCTTTGTTTTCCAAAAGTTGGAATGTTTTCCAATACCTATCTATCGCTGGTCTTTTTAGAAGATTTCGTGTCCCTGCCACTCATGTTCCGATTACTTTGGTAATTTTATCTTTATTTAGTTAATTTCTAAGAAAAAATTCTGGGATATAATGTTCCCAAAGTTTTAAAAACGATTCTCAAGGAGATTATTTTCTGGTACTTCTTTTAAGTGAAGTTTACCGGGAATTTTGATTTAGTTTGATGTTCTTTTATGTATATTATTAAATGTTACAATAGAAATTACGAGATCATGCTGAGTCGTATTAACTATCTATCTTATGCAGATCGACTTTGTGGAATGATTCTTATCGTAAAATTTATTTGTCAAATTGTCAAAGGCGCGGGTTATACAAGTTGTTTGGAAGAATTCATTATAGCTCATCGCATCACTTGATTTGCATTTGATTTGTTTTGGGTCGATAATTTATTTCCAGAAACAGTTAGTTAAGAGAGTAGATTCATAATCATTTTACCGGTTGTTTATAATTAGTTGGGTTTATTTTTACAAACTTTTAACGACGAGAAAAACGGCACATTGTAAGTAACAATAGGTACCCAAATAAAAATTAGAGCCCTCGACAAAGTGACATTGCCAGAAGTCCATAGCTTAGTAGATCCTGTATTCAAATTCCCAATAGAACATTTGAATATAGTATGTACTTAAAGTCACAGTAAAAATTCTTTATTTCATTAAGCCAATAAGCGGCACTTTTGAACGCCAAAAATTTAAATTTAAATGTGATAATAATTGATTATACCGACCATTCTGAAACGTAGCTTGTTATGGAGCAGAACGGACAAGATACTCCACACTTACTCTTTAAAAATAAAATCTTTGTACAACTTTAATTTAAATACATAAATCAATTCATAGATGTAAGGACGATGCACCCAGACTAACACTGCTGTACTACGTATAGGCATAAAGTATTACAAGCACTAACAGTTAAATTCATTCATTTGTTATATAGGAACATGGTTCTCACATACTTACAGATATTGCAAACATAAGTAAATTACCTATTCAAACAACAACGGAAGACTTAGTTAAGAGAGTAGAAATAGTATGTACGGTTTCATTGCCCTCTGGCCCTTGAAATGGTCCTTAATTGACACATCCACTTGTCCACTTCGCTGTTTATTTAATCATGTACCATATAACAAGTTGAAGGGCAATTTATCGAACAGGCCTGTATTATTATCGAAGTATAATTATGAACAGAATATTAACACAGGACCTGCCCTTGAGCGGAACAATTTAACATTAATAATATGACTAAGTTTTGGCCGGCCGGATCGCGCTTGACTGATTTGACGCCTCAACTGTTGCGGGTTGAAAGGACAAACGGGTTTCTTTGTAATTTCCTATTTTTACAGTTATAATTTTAGTAAGAAGTAATATTTAGGCTTAATGCTTTTTAATTGGATCTGCTGAAAGTGAGTTAATATAATTACGACAATCATGTCACCGTTATAAGACTACAATATCGCCGCGTCAAGTATCTTGCCATAACTTAACACCTGACTGTATTTTGTAATTTATATTTTAAATAAAAATAGTTAAAATACTATTTTTAGTACTTTATATTCCAAATACATGCGAGTTTTTTGTCATTTGTATTTTAATTAAAACAAAGCATGTGTTATGCGAAGCTCTGGTCAAAGACTATTTTTTATACGCGGTTGCTATGGCATAAGCCACAAAATTTTTGGTATAACTTGGTATAACGCAAGTTTGTTACAGAACTGATGAACTTGAATAGGGTTCAAATTATGATTCTTGCGTAGTACTCATCAATCATAATCGATTCATTCTCTTAACCATAACAAGGGTCTGATATTGACAAACTGTAAGGTGTGGTTTGGGGGTATGCATACTATATGTACTCCACATACCTTAAAGTCAGACAAACTGACATGGTGGGCATCCCCCCCATACGCACAAAACGTTTTGGGGACACTTTTATTATGCGTACAGCTAAGGAGTGGAATACCCTGCCGGAGTCTGTGTTTCCCGATAGCTACAATCTAGGGGTCTTTAAGTCAAGAGTGAATAGGTTACTTCTAGGCAAGCGTGCTTCACCGTCGACCACATCATCGCTGACCATCAGGTGAGATAGTGATTAAGCGCGAGCCTATAAGATAATAATAAAAATAAAAATAAACTTTAGTTGAGAAAATGTAAATACGTTTCTTAAAGTACCAGCTTTATGTTAAGATAAAGACAGTCGCCAACAATGAGGGTATAAAACGCGCACATACATGCGCGCGAACAAGAATTCAGTAGTTGTTTGTACTGTCCTAATTTTTGTATGAATTTAAATAATATCTTTAGATCTAAATGTAGATAATTTAATTGTCTTTGAGATGGTGATAATTTCGCCATCTCAAAGACAATTTTCACCGCCCAGCGGTTTTGGTGCGATTTTCGATTTGTACAGTTATGTCTACAAATAAATTACAACTGTACAAATAAATTACAATTATGCGAATTATAATTATACGAATAAAATTTTAAATGTTCATTGATTAAGAAAATGAAGAAAATGTCTAATTTAACATAATTATATTTTTTGCACTACTGAGGGGTGTTCTTTTCTCTTTATTTTTAGAATGTTTGCATGATTTGTTTAAATCTGATAAAAACAGTCAACATCATAAGAACCTAAAACGACCAATTTGTGTTATCCTATGCCCTAGTTAAATCAATCATTCAAGTCACAGCATTAGACTTACATAAATCTTTCAACCAAGCTTCACCTGCCAAAAGATATGAGATAAGTTTTTCTAACATCAAAATGAAAAACGTAGCGAAAATGACACATTTCAGTATTATGTCTACCACTGAAACTATAACTCAAAAGGTCCCGATGGAATTGCCAAACGTTGGTCTTCTAAGAATTTGGTGTAGGGTAACCATTAGTGGATGGTCATTTAAATAATGGGACAAAAATTTCGGTTTGTACCTTTTTAACTAATCGGTTCCTTAATTCCGTCTTATGACTCTAATCAGTAAATCTACTGTCAAATAGATAACGAACTGTTATGACAGGGAAATCAACCAGTTATTTGAAACACTTGACATAAGAATTCACTAAATGTTTCTATCATAAAAACATAAGGTAAGTTAGCCTTACCTCGTTTTTTAGGTTTCCGATGTCAACAAGGAAGGATTTTTTTTTCTGGTCCCTCCCTATAGACGTAAAGTGGGATGCCTTTTTTTTCTCGTCTCGTCAGATTTGTACATAATTCATGTTATTCGGGTAATCTGTTCTGGCGTAACTGTAGACATTATATATATGTACCACAGCTAAAAAGTGAAAAATAAAAAATCAGGTTAAGTTTGTTGTAGCAGTTGTTTTGAGCATGTCGAAAAAATGTTTACTTTTTCTATTAAGTGTATCTAGAATGACTTACTTCGCACATTGGAGTCTCTATGAGCATCTTAAAATTTTTCTACAAATGCAACGATAAAAATGCACAAAAACAACAAGCAGCAGGAGAACCAACACTCTCCCACCACACGCAAACTAGCCAAACAAAATCACTCCAGCATTCCTTATAATATCATGGTCACCTAAATTAACCCTTTCACGGTGACTAAACACACGCAAGACCAGGGTCCGTGGGGTCCGTAGAACCCCTGCTATATAATTAATCACAGACACTATTGACAGAGGATCATTGGGACCCACATAAGTGGAATCTATACACCTCCTACCTGACCACTGGCATTCCTGTAAACCGGTGTTTACTTGGCTATGGGACCATTAAGTTGATTTACTTACATTTGCTTATGGTATTCAATTAGTAAAGGGATGTAATGGGTTGTTTTTTTGTTTAAATGTGTTTTTATGTGTGCTAGACATTGACATTTGTATTGGGATTAAAAGAATTACAAGTAAAAATGAACTAAAAACAAAAATTCCGACAATTTTTTTATTTCTGACTTTTGTAACTACATAAATTTATCTAGTTGTAGACACGTTTCGATCGAAAATCTATATTGAACATTTAATTGTGACACAATATCTTGCGGAAACAGCCTGATTCAAACAGTAAAACACCCATATTTTTTGAACGGCTGAACCGATTTTCTCTGGTTAAAGTCACCTTTCAAACACCAATAAAAAAAAAAAATCAAAATCAGTTCAGCCGTTTAGGAGCTATGATGGCACAAACAGATACACAAACACACAAGTATAAGCATCAAATTTATAACACCCCTCTTTTTCCGTCGGGGTTAAAAAAAGAAAATATCGATAGATTTTTTGGCTGTTAAAAGTTGAAAACGAGGTATTAATCATGTTGTAAATTTAGTTTTTTATAAAATTTATTTTAAAATTATGTTGCTTCTTTACATCCATGGTAACTAATTGCCATTCGTTTAAAGGATAAAAGCACTCATGAATATGACCAACTTTCACTCAAAAATATGAAAAGCAAATCAGCTTTACAGAATTTAATAAAGTATAATTTCCACAAAATGTTGAAAGAAGCTGATTTTTTACTTCATATTGTATGTGTTGACCATAAGTGTGAAAGTTATTAAGGCGGTGAACCACCACAAAGATTGGAAATGGGTTAAAATTCATCCTTTACAGTTGATAAAATTATTAATCAAGAATTTAAAGTCACACGCTACATGGTAAGTAACGTGTGGGAGGATAGATTGAGTCTACCTCTTTATATTTTTCACATGTAAAGTATTCTATCGATATCTGCAAACAGATCTCTCACAAAAAAACTCATTCTAAAACCTATAACAATCTTCACAAAAAAGAACCCCATAACTCCGTCGACAACACGATACTAACAAAAAAATAATAATTTGATTTTCACATCCAACCAGTTTTCGGGGGGAAACAATTCAGGTAACTTATCTGCTGTGATTCCGTATTTCATTTTACAGACGTCCATTGTTGTAGATGATAAAGGGCGTACCCTAAGCCTGTTAGCCTAAGAACCAACTGCAAAAATCTGCAGGTATTTTTTTTTTATGAAACTTGATTTTTAGGAATGATTTTTGATAGTAAAATTGATTGTTGCAGGGTTGCCTGGCCGCATCTAGCCGCGAACAGATTTTTGTTATTTTTTTTACCAGGTTTAGCAGGTAAACTGTCAACCCACAAGTTGGTTGCAGCTAACCGGGAGCTGGCAACATTATTTTTGTCCTATTTTCTATACCAATTTCTTTCAAATGACTTTGGATTTACTTTAAAAACTTTAACTAACTTAAATATCAATTTATTTGATCAGGATCTTAAGGATTAAGATCCTCTTGATATTTCCAGGCAACCCTGCAGCAATCTATTCTACTATTAAGAATCATACAAAAAACAATTTCCATCAAAAACAAATTACTTGCAGATTGTTGCAGTGGTATCTCACACTATGTGCCTCCTAATACGATGGCTGCTTACCTGGCGGCAAAGATTATTTGATAGTCGTGATAGATATGACGGGCCCTTGATAAGGAGTGCGTTATAGAGACCCTTTTGAGAGTAGGGAAAGATTTTGTTGTGATTTTCGGGTGAAAAGAATATGTGTGTGTGGTTAAATTGGTATTAAAACGTATGGGAGATTTTTTCTCTTTGTAGTTGTACAATTTTGATGTTTAATTTCCGTAAAAAAGAATGATTGTCAAAGCAGTGGTCCTCTGTTAATTCAAGAAGGAATAATAATATGCATGTTTGTTTATTACAGGGACATTTGAAGTGTTTTTTTTTAAGTTACGTGTGACTTATTTAAGCACACAAATCCCATTAGTCTTTTACAGATTTCAAACTTAATCAAAGTCAGAATTTGCAATGAAAACAAGACGTCCCGTCTTCAGTAAACACAACACATACTCGTACATTACATATAGAACGTCCACATAAGTACTGCCAGTTATGATTCAGCCCCATCTAGTAGACGGCTTTTGCTATCAAACGAGCACAAATCCAGTGGCAGCCTTATTGCGTAAGTGAATTCGAAAAGGCAAAGGATTTGATCATGAGAGAATATAACAAAAATCAATCTGCCTAGCCTTTTCCCAACTGTGTTGGGGCCGGCTTTACGTGCTTTCCGAGGCACGGAGGAATCTTTCTATGCAAGATGGCCACCCATCCACGAACCGATCTCAGCAAGCGTTGCTTAACCTTGAAGATCGAACCGTGCGGCTGTTATTATTTCGCCACGAGCTCCTTTATATATTATTGGACTCTTTCGAAAAGAGTATCACCAATGAAAGCTGCCAAGAATTTTTGGCAATACCCAATTATTTAAAGAGAATTTTTCATACTCTATCATAGGTTCAAACTCTCGCCTTGCCGAATTCACTAACACAATCAGGCGGCTGCTGAAATGCTTCAGAAGATCTTAAATAATTTATAACTTTTATTAAATTCAAACTCACCATAACACTTATGTCCATAAACAAAACGAATAATTTTTCACAACTAATAAATTCTACTACAGAGTAAAAGCAGCTTGCTAAGAGCCGTGACTTTAATTTTACTTTATATCGTTATAAATCAAACCGACGTATCTACGGCCGCGTAATCAGTGGTATTTCTTAGAGAATAATGTACGCCCTGAAAGATAATACTTCGCAGTGGATGAAAGAAAATTAAAATTCATAAATCTGTGAAACGGTGGGCGCAGTATTAAATATGAGAACAGCCATTTTATAATTTTTATTATTGCGAACGACGCGAGTGGTTGGACGCGTTATGATATGATTTTTTTTATTACATTTGAAATGACTGAAAGGTGGTTGAAGGTTTTAATTTTTATGCTGATTTCGTGGCAAAAGTTATATGGGTTTTTTATGAGTAGATTTTTAAGTGCAATTTTGGTGGTTATATTTGATTTAATTTTAATCGTTGCCTTTTATGAGCCTTTTCGAGTGACAAAAGTACATATGAAGTATCGCGCCAACATCATTTAATTTTACATTTTGTATGTTCACACAAAAACTCGCGCCTTTTCTCTTGAGGTTTGGCAGGAAACATTTATCCAAGCAGAATCTGATAATTATTTAAACAAATCTTACTATTTAATGAAAAAATATTACGAAAATTCTTTAACTAATAAAATGCTTTACTATCGTTGTGTGTCACTGGCTACTTTTTCCTCAGGCAATAATCAAGTAGGTTTACAAATAAGTGCTCTAGTGACAGCTTGAAACGCGCGCTTATTTGAAACACGCATGTAACCTAAAGGATCTATGGAAGTTTTCAGGGATATAGAGCATGGATTAAGCTCCTACCACTGCTTTAGTGCCGTAATACAGTTACTTTCTAAAGCATACTCATTAGTAACGGCTAGGTTAAAAGTTTGAAAAAAAAAACAGTATTGATTCATGTATTCTTCGTGTATTTTTTTTTTTTGAAAATTATAATTAACAACACGATATTTTTTCGCTACTGGTGGATTTGGCTCTTTTTAGTGGAAAAAGCCACGCCTGGGTCTTAGCAGCATTGAAACTGACCAGATTGGCGTCACCCCATTCAGAGACCGCCTTCAAGGACAGGTTCAAGCGTTCAACCATGGCCTCCCGGATAGACCGAATCTGAGGCCCAGTAGCTCGTGCGCCGGACACGTATCTCTCAGCAACAGTGCTACAGTCTGCGTACCCAAAGGTTCAGCAAGAATAATGTTGCCGAGAGCACTGACCCCTGAGGGATGTTCATGTTCATGTTTCATGATATTCGGGTAATCTATTCTGGCGTTATGGGTACCTTACTAAAAAAACTTGCCTATTAGGTGAGTACACATAAAAGGCGAAAAATAAAAAAAACTTTTTACAAAAAAATGCTACCGACTTCCAAATAAAAAAACTACAAAGTGAAAAATAAGTTTATTTTTAAAAGTCAGAAAGACACCGACTTAAAAATGAAAAAGGTTACTTATCTAAAGGGTTCATTACACTTAACCCTTAAATACCTCGACACGTGTACCCCATGTTACAATAAGACCGGTAATCTTAAACTGTCATTATCAAAGCATGTCATAAGTTCATAAGGGGCTGACAACGCTTACATTAGATAAGATTGAGAGATAAGGGATGACGTAAGAAACCCCTTTATTCTCTATCAAACCCTTGGTTGACTTTAATAAGGGTGATAGTTTTGAGTATGAAGATAGTCCGGGTAAGGGCTAAGCGGTTGCTACGGCGTAGCGGCTTTTGCTACGCCGTGGTAGATGAACTGCTACGAATACTTTTTTACGTTCTATTTTTTGACTACTTAACATCATGCCTGTTTTTTACCCGATTGTCGAAGGAGGGTATTATGTTTATTCCTTTAGGATTAAATAGAGGTATACCTACAGTACATAACTGGTTCAAGTTCCATGTGAAGGTGAAGGTGGTGAGTCTTTTCGTATCAAGCGGGCAAAAATCCAAACTTTATTGCTGTTATTTTTTTCAATTGTTTTTAATTTTTTAATTTAAAGACATTTGATACTTGAACGATAAATTTCAATGGATTTTATTTTGCAAATTAATTAAAAATGACACCTTTATACGTCAATCTTTTTGTCAATTAAAAAAAAAGTTTACACAACAACAAAAAAAGCAAAGAGAAAAAAAGATTTTCACACTACCTGCTCGACAGTGTCAAATTATATGTTATGCCAACCTAACCTTACCTTAGTAACTCATTTATGACCTGAGGTCTAGCAGGGCATTAATATTGTTTTGAATTTCATGATGACCCGCTGATCATTACTGTGATTTGAATTTGGAACATAAAGTAGAAATCGCAAACGAACATTTACGATATTAGTAGGTACATACTAATTCCATGCATTCACCATTAAGACCTGCACTAAAAAATGTATTGTTCGAATATCGAACTGGCCATCACGAGGAGAACATAAAAGAAAAATAGAACACAAATAAAAAAGAGGCGCGAATACTGAAAATTGCTTTGCTTTGTTATACAACAAATTACTTAACAACATACAAATTCTCACAAAAATGTCGAGTGACGATAGTGATTTGACTCCGGAGTACATTAAATCCAAAGCCATTGGCATTGCCAACAATCTACTCCCAGAAAAGTCCAAGGTCGTACATGAAAGCCTACGACGATTTTTACAAATGGAAAACTACAAAGGACGCAATGTCTGTTTCTGAATCAGTGCTTTTAGTCTACTTCCAGCATGTATCATGTGCAAAGAAGCCAAGTAGCCTATGGTGCATCTATTCGATGCTCAGGTCAACAATAAGCACAAAAAATTATATAAACATTAATACATACACATAATTACTGGCATTTTTAAAAAGGAAATCAGAAGGACTTCATCCTAAGAAATCAAAAGTTTTCAGAGCTCAAAATTTGGAAACGTTTCTAAATGAAGCCTGACCTCAGCTTTTTTGCCACAAAAGTAAGTACCTACCTATTGATTAATTTTTTTGTAACTAAAATAGCTACATACTTACTATAGGTAAGTATTGGTACTAGCTACCCGCTCATGAATCGATGACGCTTGTGTGCGATTTACTGATAGAGTTAAATAATAAATATTATTAAGCTTATGAAGGTTTACCTTCGTAAGCTTAATATGTTGTTATTAAAAATAATATTTTTTCTTAGATTTGACTGACACACTCATAATATGTGTGAATCTAAAAAAGTCTAAAACATGTAATACTATATTACGTAAGTTACCTTCCTACTTAAATACTAACCTACCTATTACCTATTTTGTTACAGATGGCATTGATTTTTGGAGTGAATGGTGTTTGTGGTGTAAATGAACTCATAAACATTAAAATCGAAGATATCGAAAAACATTCAGATTTGTTGCTGGTAAATTTGCCAGATACAAAATCAAAGAATGAACGGCCATTCGTAGTACGTGGAGAATACGTAAGAATTATCGAAAAGTACCAAGCTCTACGCTCCTCTAATATAAAAACAGATTTTTCGTAGCTTATAATAATGGCAAGTGCACCTGGCAAATAAGATCAGCAGCATGCTCAAAGAAATTGCGAAATACCTGAAATTGACAAATGCCGAGCTCTACACGGGCCATTGTTTCAGGAGAACATCGGCTACTCTATTGGTGGATTCAAAAAAAAAAACCTTGCAAAGCGAAAAATTACTTTCTTTTCCGAAGTCGGTGTCTTTGCTACCTATTGTTTACCGTGTTATGAAACCAACTTCGGAAAAGAAATTTATTTTTCGCTTTGCAGTGTTTTTTGGAAGTCGGTTTATTTTTTTGTTAAAAAGTTTTTTATTTATCTCTTTTTAATTTTGTTAGGTAATTCAAATTGCCATGAAAATCATATATAGACAAAGTACATCTCATGACGATTCCAATATAGCCCAAACACGAATAGGATACATTGTTTTATTTCGGAGTTTATAAGTATTTGCTTCATCATAGTCGTTTAACTATTCAAGATATCTTATACTCATGACATATTTAGCATTAAGGCCATTGGCCATCTTCTTCACCAGTTCCACTTCACCAAATGATACTTTCTGAGTGCAAATTATTGCATTTTTGATGAAAATACCAAAATCGCTATATATATGCCTATAATATTTGAGGAGTTCCCTCGATTTCTCCAAGGTCCCATCATATGGGCCAACTGGGTAGTATACCCTTTCAATCAAAAGAAGAATTTTCCAAATCGGTCGAAGCGTCTTTGAGTAATCGGGGAAAATACATAAAAAAATAGAAAATATTCTGACGAATTGATAACCCTTTTTTTGAAGTCGGTTAATAAGGATCAAACTAAAAACACCGTTGATCTGATCCTTGGACACCTTTGTCACCACAACCTTCCACATCAAAACACTATTCATCTAGCCCGCTGCCTCAAACACCACCTTCACCAACTTTCACGATCCATAATGGTCCTCAGCTGATCCAAGTTTCTGAAACTTTAGTTAACAGTAATACTCAACTAAACTCTATCTCAACTTCAATAACTGTAAAGAATAAAAACAACTGGTCTTTCCACAACTGGTCTAATGTATCAAATATTAGACCATTTAATTGTTTATATAGGTCTACTAACTGTATTTGTAATTTTAATAAATACTTAGATTCTAGTACTATTGCTTTCTATTGTCTCGTAGATAGTGTGAAAAGTTGAGTATTCTCCTCGGGGATAAAGGTGCCTTCGTCTTGGGCGACCTTGAATCCCATGCTGCACTAGGATTCTTGTCTTAACGCTTTGCTAGGGATTCAATACGGCGCCCGCTACATAAGACACAAGTTTATCCCCTTAGTGCATAATGTACTATTATTTAAATGAAAATGATTATTCAACAAGCAAACTATAGTTCTAGTCAAAATTCTTCGTCACCCTGAAGTTGGCTACAATGGTTGCGTAGTAGTACCTATATCTCATACAAAAACAGCACCGATAAGTGCCTTGCGCATCGGAAAGCCAACTTCAGGGCGGCCATGAAGTTTGGCGAGAACTATACATGAAATTTTACAGAAAGCATGTCCTATCATAAGTTTCCAGTAACACCTGTGATGATGTCGTCGAAAGACAGCCAAACTAAAAAAAAACAACAAACAAAAGAAAGAACAAAGACATTTTTAAATATCTATTGAAGTCCCGTGAAAACTAAAAGGCACCCAAATTAAATAAACTCTTAACATTAAAAATAAATCAAAACCCTCGCTAAATTAAGCAGAGCTTAAATCAAAGCGACAAACCTTCTCACACGAGGACAATTTCACGAGACGGAGGAACTCCGTAACAGCCTGAAGTCGGCCAATTTCCACCCAGATTAAAACATGCCCACAATTCAGACTAAAACGTTTATAATATCAAACGGATGACTACAAAGAGTTGCGGAACGCTCCAGAAAGTACGGATCATGGAGTGGCGAAGGGAAGGAGATGTGGCAATAGGAAACACCGGCCAAGTGCGTGTCGGACTTCGCACATTTAGCACAAAAAAAACAGGTTTTTCAATATAGTGGTATTTGTTAGTAAAATATACAATATTAAAAAAAATAACAATAACATTTTTAATTTAATTTGTTAGTAAAATATCTGTTATAATAAATATTATTACCAAATATTAAGTTCATAAGTCAACAGGAAGTTAAAAAATTCTTCGGAACAAAATTGTGTAACAGGCGACGGACAGACCGACAGACGGATAGACAGACATGTGAGTGACAGCAATAGGGCTATGTTCCAAACATCCTTCGGGTACGGAACCCTAAAAAGAAAGAAAATAATTTACTAGAGAGAGTAATTTAAGCTCATTACCTGAGATTGGCGGAATAGTAAAAGGCTGTTTTTTTTTAGGTACACTTGCTTTTTTGCGGATAGCTGATGGAATCGGAACGTTCTGAAGTGGAACCGAGAACCAGAAGGTGGGTTGCATTAGGTAGATCACTTCGCTTACCATCAGATGAGATAGTGGTCAATCACGAGCCTATAAATAATAATTAAAAAAAAAAAACAAATTATTATTAAAACACATTCATAATATCACACCAATATTATATAGGCGAAAGTTTGTGAGTGGTGTGCGTGTGTGTTTGTATGTTTGTTACTTCTTCACGCTCAAACGGCTGGTCGGATCTGGATAAAATTTGGCACAGAGATAGATTGTAGTCTGGAAAAGCACATAGGATATTGATGATAGATGGAACGTTCAACTTTTCATCCCGGGAACATGTTCCCTCGGCATAATTTTTGACATCCACGCGGGCGAAGCCGCTGGCAGAAGCTGGTTTAATGTATAAATTATACCTTTTACTTGTTTTTCCCTTTTCACTCAATTATTTTTATAGCAGTCGACTTTTTTGTTTTTATTAAAGCGTTATCCGAATGAGTTATGAGGTAAAGATTATTTATTTCGCTATCAAAATTACGCTTATCTTGAATTTGTGGCAAAATAGTAACATTAAAGATATGATATACTAGCTTCTGCCAGCGGCTTCACCCGTATGGAATTCGAAAATTATCCCAAGGAAACATATTCCCGGGATAAAAAGTATCCTATGTGCTATTCCTGACTATAATCAATCTCTGTGCCAAATTTCATCCAGATCCGTCCAGCCGTTTGAGCGTGAAGAAGTAACAAACATACAAACACACACACACACTCACTCACAAACTTTCGCCTTTATAATATTAGTGTGATATATTTTTGGAATGGTCTATTTAATATCTTACATTTGATACCCATATTTTTATGACAACAAAAAATAAATTATATCACCCCCTCTACTTATTAGGCGGGCCACCATATTTAAAAGTTATATAGCCTATGTATCTCCCACGATTGGGACAAATCCAACCACAACCTCACACCTCATAATATGTCATAATCCTTCAAGCCGTTTGGGCTGTAGAGCGTGCCCTAGAAACAGACATAAATACATAGATACATATGCTCGAAAAACATTACCTTATCGTAGTCGTGTAAAAATAATAAAAATAAATATTTCATTATAAAATATTTTTAAAACAATTTTTTTCGTATTTTTCTCTGCAAACCCTTTCATTTGATACCCATAGTATGGCAGTGCACAAAAAATAATTAGACCGCTATCGTGGGCCGTCCGCCATATTAGAATGCTGTCACTTAGCTAACCATGCATTTTCATCGAAACTAAACATGTATGCAAAATTTCATTTAATCGGTGGAGGATAACTGCTTTTAAATTCAGTTCCAAGATTTGACCCGAACACACTTACATACATACATACATCGCAAGTTAAAAATAAAAATAAAATCTTGTAAACTACAAATTAGTTGAGCCAATATCAGTTAAAGTGTTAGAAATCTGCTGGATACGAGAAGCACACAAAAGAGTTTCATAACGATTTTTTTTAGTTTTTTTTTATTATCGATAGGCTCGCGCTTGACTATTACCTCACCTGATGGTAAGCGATGATGTGGTCGACGGTAAAGCACGCTTGCTTAGATATAACCTATTCACTAGACTCCTAGGTTGAAGCTATCGGGAAACACAGACTCCAGCAGGGAATTTCACTCCTTGGTTGTACGCATAATGAAAGTATTTCTAAAATGTTTTGCCAGATCTGCCACATATCTGAATTCACACCTCCGAGTCCCCGAGCTGACATGTGAGACTGCCTCAAGGCACATTTCTATTGTGGATAAACTTTATACCACGAGGCGACAACACAGCCTGCCTAATGGAGACATTATGATTTTATGCCGTCAACTTTAGACTGTTTGTTCCCTTATTGTATAGTAATTATTATTTTACGGCGTATATTTCGAAAGTCGTTACGTGTTTTGTTTTTGTCGGTCTAATTTGCTGTTGGATTTTGTTCTTTTGTTCTTATCCGAATTTATTTAGGGTCGTTGAAACATGCTGTCTACTTCTTTAAAAAAAAATGTTGTCATCTTATAGTCCGGTTAAATTCGATCAAAAAATAGGGTTAGGTTTACAATAATTCGCATAGAGCTGGTACGAATGTTCGGAACACTATTAAATGATAAATGAAATGTAAAAAATCCCCATCGATCCCACACTTGCAAAAAAAAAAATTCAAAGTCAAAGTTCGCAAATATGTGATTTTTGCGTTTTTTAGCCGAACGGTAAGATTTATGATGAAAATAGGTCCAACAAAAATTGTAGCTTATGCAATTATCTACAATTTTTCTCCTAAACGTCACCGTTTCTGAGACATAATGGTCGAAAAAGTTGTATTCTTCATAATATGCACATGTTTCCACGCCACCTGGGAGGTAGTGTACTTAGCGCGTTTTTTTAACGTGGTTTCCCCGATAGGCCTAATCCAAAATCTATTGTTTAATTCAATACTATTCAAAATTATGTAAAAACTGGTACTATTGGATTTGATAAAAGACATGTGAATTCTAAAAAAACTATGGAAAATTATCCGTCTTATTCATAATCATTAGATAATTCTGTTTCCTCTTCTTCTGGTTCTTGTTCATCTTCTTGTACTTCCTCTTCTCCTTGTTCTTTTTCTTCCTACTGGGTGGAAGTAAATTGTTCTAACAGCGATGTATCAGAAGTCTCCTCACTGATATCGTTCGAATCCTCTTCTGATTTCGATTCAACATTGGAGCACGACTGACCTTTGCAATTGGTACATGCTAAAGAACAAAACAATCCTACTTTTTTGCAGCGGCATTTAGAATTAAATCCTTTTTAACAATTGCAAAAAAATGTTTTGAAGATTTTTCCGGTGCAGGTGGAAGTCAAATCTGAATTGGTTCACAAAGTATTGTTGATTAACTTCCAACCCGTTAATCAATTGGACCCAAAAGACTTGATTCAAGGTTTCAAGGATTGAAGGGTCCAATTGATTGGATTTAACGGGTAAAAATCTTCAAAACATTTTTTCGTCGTTCATCAATTGGACCCAAAGTCTTTTGGGTCCAATTGATTACCAAGCCACACTTGTACTTAATAATATACCCAAAATAGATGTTGATGAACACAAGCAGAGGTTGGAGGAAGACTAGCTAATTGCACTCGCTTTAGAATTAAATTAATTTAATAATAGAATCATTAATTGTTTTGTTTATAATGGTGTTCTGAACATTCGCACCAATTTTCAGCTCTATGCGAATTAATACACTTTGATATGTCTAATTTGACCGGACTATTAGTAGTGACAGTCTATCTATCGTTTTTGGGTTTGTTCTAAAGGACTCATACTTAATGTTACGGTTGAACTTGCTTCAAAGTTAAAAATTAACTTGACTCCGTAGTTTCAAGGCCGTCACACTCACACGCATATGTTAGGACAGGCCGGCTGTATACGAAGCAGCTAGATAAGACTTTAAGAGGAAATGTGGTCACAAACATCCGACTAAATATTCTAAGTAAAGAGTTATAACTCGAGGTTTGGCTCTCGTCTATTGCCTCCTCCAATGTTGGACCAATTGAAAATATATTCCATAAACTGAAAAAGAAAGATATATATTGCTGACAGAAGACTTTGTTTTATACCTATCGACTGATCAATCGTTCGATAGCCACGATCCCCTCTACTGCGATACTTTTTAAAATAAAATCCCAAAAATCTCAAGCGCAAGGCCACCCCAACCGGTTAGTGCATAAGAGGTAAGTAGCAACATTGGAAGGCTCTGCATATCAATGTGCAAGTTTCGACAGCTCCCGGATAAACACGCCTTTGTACGAGTATGGCTAAACTTTAAACCGACATGTTCACATATTCGATATTTGAATTATGACTGTTTCTTTATGTGTTTTGGACGGTAGAATAAAATAATTTAAAGTCGTATATCGGAGCAATAATATTTTGTAAGTTTGACAGGCGTTCATATGAAACTTTGCAACCTTTTCTGCAGTTTAAACAAATTGTTATCTAGATTTCTAGATAGGGTTGCCAGATGGTCGGGATTCGTCTGGATTCTTCCGACATTTTAAATGATTTCCAAAATCCCGACAAAACTCAAAATCGCCAGACAAACAAGTTCCCGAAAAGTTCTTTCATAAATGCCAAATTCAAAGGACAACCTAAAATGAAATGTATTTAAATTAGTTTTTATTTTTATATTAATTTCTCCAGACAATACCCTGAAAATCCCGATATTTTTAAATCTGCTCTAGATATTTTGATCTTCCGATCTGCCAACCCTACATCTGGAGCAATAGCACTACTTTACGTAACTTTTTTTATAAGCTACTCTAAAACATAACATCATACCTGTTTTCCCCAAAAGGATAAACAGATTTGTACCTAGAGAACACCACATTTCACCAGTTACATTTAAATATGGCATGTACAACGGGTAGTAAGTTTTTTTTTTTATAGTTAATAGGTAACTAGTATCTGCCAGCGGCTTCGCCCGCGTGATAAGTTTTTTCTAATCCCAAGGGAACATTATACCGGGATGAAAAGCCTATGTGCTATTTCATTTAAGCCTGTGTGCAGAATATACAAACATACAAAAATACACACTCACAAATTTTCTCCTTTATAATATAAGTGTGAAGTGTAATGATCGCGTTTGAATTTGCCGCTAGAGGTACTAGTGTGGAGTGAGATCTTGAAAATGTCAATTTTCATAGTTTTTTGGCTTTTAGCGCGAGTTTATTTACCAATTTTTATTGTTGTTCCAAACATGGCAAATTAAGATAGTGGGTTTTACCAACCACTGCTTTAATAAAATTTTATGTTTCGGAAAATTTTATCCTCTTTTTTTCGAAAACAAAAAGGGCTGCGTGAAACTGCAGCTTACTCGACTTTATATTTAATCTCACTTCTACGCTAAAATGATTTTAATTCAAACTTTGCTTCTGTGCGCGTAATAACAACGTTTAACAGCCATTTTTAAGGACCTTACTCGCCAGTGGCGCCAACTGGTGAGCACAAAAACGAGAGCCCTTATTGGTTAGAAAATACAATCACCTCGACATAGTATTTGACATCAGAGGCTGTCAAAGACCTTATACTTCTTACTACTAGACTGTGCACTATGGCGCTAAAACCGGTCCGCGCGAGAGGGCTCCCGTTGGTAGTGTGTCTCTTTCTAATGAGGTAACCATGACCAAACAGAACACGGGACAAATTGAATGTAAAAACGATAGTGTATATCCCGATATATTTACGCTACCTAGTTACGCTACTAGGTAGGTAGCGTTATAGTAAATTAAAAAAATAGTATGTATATTTTTTGGAATTTACACTACTTACCGTATGCTGTCGGGCATAAATAATTTCATCATCCCATGTTATCCCGTGGGTGTCATAAGAGGTGACCAAGGGACAAACCACAGAATGGGCAGCAGCGTTCTCTGTGCATTTGTAACAGCCATACTGCGATCGCCAACCCGCCTGCAAAGCACTCCCCATGAATAGCACAAATTGAACATAGCCCCTATAGTTCCCGGCAGCCAGCCTACCTTCGACTACGGTAGCGGTCGAGGATACGGTATGGCAAGGGGTGCTAAGGATCCCGGACGAGATCCGGCTACTCCAACAAATACCGACGACTGGACCTGACAACGTACAACACGCGCACACTCCGGTCCGACGAAAAGATCACCGAACTGGAAGAGGAATTGAGCAGTTTACGATGGAGTATTATAGGGTTATCTGAAGTTCGAAGAGAGGGGGAGGACTCGATAATCCTCAAATATCAAGTCTCCTCAAGTCTCGTTCTTCAACACCCATCGTATAGATAGGAATAAAAAGCTCTCTGATCCTACTCTCAAGCTCATGAAGAAGAGGCGTGAGATGATCCTGCAGTCTTCAGACGATGCTTTGAAATACCGGCAGCTAAATATACCTCAAAGGATCTCAATGATTTCACGATTTCACATATTGTCCAGTTGCGTAGACAGTTGAGGAACAAAACTTCACCAATTGTATTCCTCTAGCAATCAATTTGCAAATAATATTAACAGACGCTGAAATTCACTCGAACAAAGCCCGCCAAAAACTCCGCAAATCACCATCTTACATTTAGTATTACCAGGCCCAAATATTTAAAAGTACTACTCTTTCTAAGTATTAATGAATCGTTTTTTAAATATAACGAATTGATTAATTATAGGAACTGTATAAATATTTAAATACGTTTCAAAGTCTATGAATCGTTTGTTTTGGTATAACATAAAAAAGAAAAATTTAAAACTTTCTTCCATTTCTACCAAACCCAATGATTAGTTGAGCTGGCAAGAAGTCAGACAAGGACACACTACCAGCGGAAACCCTCTCGCCAGGACCGCTTTTGATTAGCTACCGTTTATAAGGAAATAGCTAACCTAGGTGGATGATGATAGATTTCATTTTAGCTAAACAAAAATTTTTAGTACACAGTCTAGTAGTAAGAAATACGTATAAGGTCTTTGGAGGCTGTAGACAAAATTGACATTCTGTTATTCTGTCAGCGAAGGTAATGTTCAAATGCCAAAAATAAAGGGATTGGTCATGTGACATTTCGAAAGCGCTTGATATTCCCACACGTTTTACCTTTTTTCCGATCGCGAACGTTTTCTTGATGTAGTATGCGTCTAGAGCTCTAGATTTCCTAAAAAGATTCGACAACCAAATCAATCGACCGTACCCAAAGACATAAATCTAACTAGATGACGCGATTGTATATACTTCGCGTATCGAAAACCGGATTAAAATTAATTATCGTAATCTGAACTTTTCATTTAGCACTATCAGCACCGGAAATCACTGAAATTTAGAAAAATCCCATATAGAGTTGTAACGACTGTATAGAAAAAGTTAGCCGAGGCGTTGTAAATGTTTTCTTTCATTGATAAGTAAATTTGTTTTTAAATTGTTTGTGAAAAAGTGGCACGCTTGTTTTTCATGCAGATGGAGGGACTTGCGTTATCTAGTTAGATTTATGTCTGCGACCGTACCAATAGAAATACAGGCACCTTTTTAACATAGTCCATTTGATCTGAGTATTATGTATTTATTCAATCAGCAATCATCTTATTCAATGCACGAAACTTACATTCCATCCAACATGCAGTCAAAACCGCACTCCAACTACCTTACCGTTGGAAAACCTACCAATGTTAACCCAGTTACGATTCAAATTCTAAATATCAAAATTCCTAATAAGCGCTCCAGCGGCCTATTTGGCAAGTCAGCGGCTGCAGCGGGCCGGGTGGTCCAACACACGGCAGCCGCTCGTTAGCTCGAGAGCGCTAAAGCGCTGCACGTCAAATTGGACACTAGAGTGAGGTCCAATTTGTGCAGTCCCGCGTCGGTGTTAGGTGTGCTCTTGGAGCGGGAGATTTTTATTTGGGAATTAGTTTATAATCTATTTAAACGCAATTTCATGAAGACTCGTTTCAATTCATAGTCAACAGAATAAAATAATTGTATCTGCCATACAAATTTTGGTCAGCTGATCATAATTTTGTCTGAGAGATACAATTTTTTTTGAGAAGAGACTATGAATTCCTTGGAGAAAATTGTATATTCAAATGGACAGAAGCAGTATTTAAAATATGATCGCACCTTTCCGTTATAATCTGTATATTTCTAAAATTTTCATATTTTAGGTTTGACTGTTTTGTTCAACTTAAAATATTGTATATTGACAACATGGCAAAAACATTAAATGCTTTCACTAGTGCTTCAAAAAAGCCTACTGTTTATGGGTTTTAGAAATTGAACATACAAGCTTGTAAAACACACATCATCATCTTCTTGCCCTTGTCACATGTAACTTGGGGTCAGTGCAACACGTTTTCTTATTCCATGCGGCCTGTCCCCCTACACGCCATCACTCCTCACACAGTCCCTCCATCTTTTATTTGGTCAGTCCCGTCCCTCTCCATAGTAACATGCGTTTCATCCCTCCCCGTCACATGACCATACCAGGACAAACGGTGTCCTTTCAACTTTTCTGACACTGGCGCCATTTTTAAACTTCCTCTCATATACTCATTTCTCACTTTATCCATTCTCGTCACTCCGCACATCCATTTCAACATTCTCATCTCTGCTACATGCAATCTCTTTTCATCCATCTTTTTCACAGCCCAACATTCTGATCCATACAGTACAGTTACAGTAGATTTAATCATGGACTTGTAAATTTTCCACTTTCAACACACAAAGTCTGTTAAAATTCTAACTGAAAAATAAATCTCGGCAATAAGTATTTCCATTTATTCATAATAACATGAACTCGTAACCTATCTCCAAGTCAATAAACAGTTGAAATGTGTAATTTGATTATGTTTTAATGCTAATCAACCTGACGAATATTGTTTCAATAATATTTGCTTTGCTTCATGTGTTCACTAATATGCTTGCCGCAACGCTAATAGAAACTATTACGTAAAATAAACGAAAACCTCAAGCCACAGGTAATCAATATGATACCACAAATGTTTAATACGATGCAGCTGGGCTAATAATGTTCATTATTCATTAGATGATTATATTCAAGATAAGAATGTTTGGAAACATGCTGGTCCTGCTCCATAGGGCAATCTTTAGCGTAGACAAAATCAAATTTGTTCATTTATATTCCTTTTCATAGTAATTGTATTTTTTTTTTTCAGAATTTGACTCACACACTGTTCCGTTGTTGTTGAATTAGGTATTTTACCTACGTTCGCAATATTTGTAAATATGTGAGGACCATGTCCCTATTTATCAAATTAATGAATTTACATGTTAATGCTTTTAATACTGTATACCTGTACGTAGTATAGTGTATAGTGCTATTCTGGGTGCATCGTCCTCACATATATGAATTTATTAATGTATGTACTTATTTAAATATTGTTAAACACAAACTTTTTTTAAAAAAAGAGTAAGTATGAAGTTTCTTGTGCGTTCTTCTCCGTAACAAGCTACTTTTCCGAATGCACGGTAGAATCAATATTTATTACTTGTAAATTTTATTTAAATTCTGTGACGTTCAAAAGTGCTGCTTTTTGGCCTAGTTGAATAAATATATTTTGACTTTGACTTTGACTTATAGAGGTCTAAAAAATTAGCAAAAGAAAAAGATTTTATTTGCGCCAAATACAACGCATACCATAAAACAAAAACTTAATAGAAATAAGGAAAGTATGCAGAACCGGAGAGCCTCTTCATAAGATACTTCCAGGGCCTATTAGGGCCTATTCATTATCACCATGCCTAGCTATTTTAGTTGTCTAACCGGCTCCAGCTCATTCTTAGTATTTAACCTGAAGCGACTGCCTTTCCGAACTTTACAGAAACTGGGAAACACAAAAAAACTTCGTGTTAGACAGATAAACAATCTTATGCTTCGTCTTTTTTTTTATAAAACTTTGCGTCACACAAGGAATTTCTTCCTGTATCGTGGGTGCGTTTACAAACATATAAACTTACATACACAACACCCAGAGCCGGAACAACTATCTGTAGGTCATACAAATATTTGTTTCGTGCGGGAATCGAACCCGCGACACGCAGCGCAGCAGTCAATCGCTCAACCACTGCGCCATCCATACGCCCCTTCTGACAGCACATAATGATCTACAAAATGCCAAATGATGCCAGGACCTACCAAGTTTAGTAACGTGCTTTCTGTGAGACAAAGTCACTTGGTATGATATCGTGTCAGAAAAAAATCGAATCCTGCAAGAGAATTAAAGTTATCCAGATAACATTGATATTTAAAAGAGTTTACTAAAGGACCGAATTTTCAATAGTCTGATAACTTTTAACTGAGGTATAAAAATGGCCGTTTGACATAAATTTTCTATACAAAAGCTGTCAAACAGCCATTTTTATGCCTGGAAATATTCTCTTTTCAAATTGTTATGTACAAACTATTCGATATGTATCGGGTATTAAATAAAGGGATAATAAGAAAATAATAAATAAATAATATTAAGGAAAATAACAAAATTATAAAATTATATTAAGGAAATTATTAATTGTACTATAATCACATATTAATTAATTTTCATCATTTAAAAACTTTCTTTACATCAGAAATACTGATTGCACAGCAAATTAACCAGAGCGTACAAAAGTTATACTCATACATATAACAAAATAACAGCGAAGCGCGCTCGGGAGCTTAGGGCACCCCGACACGGAAAGGTTAGGTTTGAATCACACGCGGCAGCGTCTCAAGCCAAGTTCAAGCGAAAAAGGAACTGGCTACGCAGCTGCTGTGTGTAATATTACACGAACCATTTGGAGCCACTTTTGTCATCTTAATAACACAAAATCTATTCAACATAAACACATGAAATTTGGTTTATGTATTAAAATCCCTAAAATAAACTATACTCTTTAATCTACTATACCTACTCTTAATTTTATAAATATGGCTCAAACGGTAATTTAGGTATTAACGTCCAAAAATCGTCATTTTTACCACTGACTGACCTATAGATCAAAACTATATCTCAGTTTCAGATGACCTAGAAAGTTCAAATTTGGCATCCAGATAGGTAGTTGGTTGAATACAAAGGAATAAATCAGAAACTAGTAAATTTCTATAATTTTTAAATTTATTGATTCTATTAGGAACACTTACCTAAAGTGCCTGTAATGTAAGAATCAGCAATCAAAATTGATGACAACCGGTCTTTATTAGGCTAACGTTGGACTCTCCAGAATTAAAACCTTAGATGGACCGTCTTATTAATTAAGATCAAGACACAAGACTTGGCCAAATTAAGTATAAACAAAAAACGCGTTAAAAAAATCCGGATACTGAATGGGCAATTCACTCACACATACCACGTAAACGTAAAAAAAATACAGTAGATTAACAAAAACCAGTTGGTATTAATTTTATTATGAATATAATAATTTTGAACTACAATTTATCCTAAGTTCTGATCTGCTTTATGTAAATATTTCGACTTTTCAAATTTAATAAGTTGTATTTTAAAATAGCAAATATTTTTGTAGCAGAAAAAGCAAGAAATCGTGTTTTTAAATTTATTTTAGAATGTTTTATGTTCTTGTAAATAAATTTCAGGATACAGAATTTGGCACAATTCTTTTGTTGGCGTAGTCAACAACCGCGCATATCCTTAGTATTGAACTTGGCTCCCTTTTTCACATTTATGTTTTTGTTGGTATATTATAACTCAGCTCCCGTCATCTTCTTCACGTTAGGTTACTATAGATCCTGCAGACAGAAATAGAAGCTTCGCAATTGTTGCTAAAATAATAATATTTTATGGTGAGATATTTTGCTGTGGAATCATTATTTTTGATTGGAAATCGGATTAATTTTTAATACAAAAAGTAGTTTTTTTTTATTTGCCTTTAAATACTACCCTTAAATAAACAACTTACATGAATATGTAGATGCACGTCTGTGTTAGTTGGATGGTGAAAAAATGTCATTATTGATTTTGTTTAAAACTATTTACTACTTATTAAATTTCTTGCTCTTATTTCGATTACAGTTTGGTATCCTGATATTAAAAAAGTTGAAATTGTAAAAAATAAAGATAATATCTCTCGAAGAAATACCGAAACGGGATATCCGTGAAAAGTCTATGAAACGAAATACCGAAGACGCTGCACCAACACGACATAATATGGAAAATATTTCTACATTTCAACGAGAAGCACACAAATGTAGCGCGAGCTCCAGTCGAATGCACTTTTATATTGGTAGCAAATCTTCTTACTTGGATACTGAGTATTGGAAGACATGTGACATCTCCAATCCGCACTGGACCCGCATGGTGGATTATAGCCGACTGCTTTTCTATGAGAACAGACCCGTGTCCCAGCAGTGGGACAAATTAAAAGGCTGATGATGATGAGAGTATTGGTGGTTGGAATGGAAATAATAAATATTATTCATTTTATATTTAATTCTTACTAGAACCCCATACCGACATAGCCCGAAGAATTGTGAAACTTAAGTGGCAGTGGGCAGGGCACATTGCTAGAACGGATGTTGGATGGGCCTTCCAACGCAACATCTTCCGCGAATCGGAAGATGTTGCGTTGGAAGGCCTCCCACAAGGTGAACCGATGACTTTTCGAAGGTTACGGGGATCTGCTGGATGTGGGACGTACGGGACGGCGACGCTTGGGGGAGGCCTGTTTCCAGCAGTGGACGTTTTTCGGCTGATGTGATGAGAACCGCAATCCAACCCCTCCATTCAACCCTTCGGGGACAGTAGACGTATAATTAATTCGTCTCGCGGACTCATAAAATAAACGATAATACTAGCCACCACTTCAAAACAATTTTCCACTACAAAATGCAACAATAACCCACGTTAACATCCTACAAATCTGTCTCCACATTTAAAATATCAAACCTAATCGCCCCACTAATAGGACGACATTCCAAAGTCCGGCCACATCGCGGAACAAAAAGCAGTACCTAATGTCCGTCGTTACATTAACACAATTACTTCTACCATGCACCGAAAGAGGAATTGTAACATTAATTCCCTTAATTTCGGTAGAATGTTGCGGTCAACTACTGACATATTATATGTGTGGCTGAAAACTGAGGGCATTACTCCGGGGCGAGCAGACGGGCGATTTGTTAGTGGAAAGTGTTTAGTGACATCTGGTGGTGAAATATGGAGGTGGGGAAAGGTAGTGCGTATTATGTGGGGCCGCATTTGTGGTTGAATTGCTGGTTCGCGGAATGACGTTGCACTCTCAACGGCTGCGCGCGCTTTCTACGGGCAAGGTATGTTCTGCGGCTCTAGATAGATATCATTCGATGACAGCGATGGAATGTTGAAATGCCAAAACGTAAGGGGATTGGTCATTTGACCTTTTGATAGCGCATGACAATCCCATTCATTTTTTCCCATAGAGCAACACAGGCCACCGGTTCGCCGGTGGCCTGTGTTGCTCTATGTTTTTTCCAATCAATATCGCTACGCTTTTGTTGATAGAATGTTGAAATTTCGAATCGAAAAGAAAAAGACTTGTCTAGGGCTTCTGGTGTTGCAGATAAAGAGACATTTTTCACTAAAATTTTTGCGATCGACCATTTGAAAGTTCGGTGGCGATCGTTTTGGCCGATTGAATACCATTTGGTCTGGGGGCTTACGGAAGTAACCTTGACCTCTTAGAGCAAGATTATTTCCAGTGTGCGTAAGGGTATATGACTTGTATACATCTGTCCTTTTTTCACAGTCGAACTATTATAGTTTTGGCACGTCACTATCAAATTTTTTAGGCATAATTGTTTTGATTAATGAAGCTGCTCTTCTGGTATTTTTTAAAACAAACATCGAACTGCCGCATTGGCAACGTGACATTGTGTTTTTCCAACTGGAAATCAGTAACAGAGTACAGTACGACTGATGCGTCGTGGCCCATCTGAACATAGACTCAGAGAACTTTCACGCATATACTCTCGTGAAGAAAACAGGCATTTGGTTCGTAATGTATATTCCACTCAACCACTACGCGCTAAATTCAGACGAGCCACGACTCATCAGTCGTACTGGTTGAAGTCTGTTGTGCCCGGTTGATGGCATCAGGCCTTAAACATAACTGGCGTAAAACCATATAGGTACATCATCAGCCTTATAATGTTCCCACTACTGGGACATAGGCATCATCTCTGTGAGAGAAGTAATAGGCCTTAAACCACCACGCGGGCTTAGTGCGGGTTGGTGGATGTTACATGTCTTCGATTTTTTGGTTCTAAGTCATGCCGGTTTCCTCACGACGTTTTCCTACACCGTTTTAAGAGCAGTGGTGATGAAATAATTTACACAAAGTAAAGCAGGACTATATACTATACCCCTGATTCTTCATGGAATACAGCCTCAAAAAATCAGCAAATCCAAGAGGTACCAAGAAAAAAATATTTGTCTTCATATTTTTTTCCACAAAATTCACTTTATTTTTATAGATAACTAAGTTGCGGTCAGTAAATAAGAGAGGAAATTGAAAAAGTGACTCAATTTTAAGTTAAGTGATACAAAGTTATGATCGAGCGATCGTAACTTCGCGTGTCTGAAGGTCGAAACTTTGTTCGGGGAGTAAAAAGAAGTTAATTTTATTATATCAATATTCTGGTCTCTGTTGTGACCGTTTTCTATGTAATGTTATTAAATGATTTTCATCTCAGCTTGATCGTTAGATGTCGGGGACGTACTGTCTAGGTATATGCGACACGGTTGGCGGAGTTGAGCGATCGACTGCTGTGGTTCGATGCCCGCACAGAACAAATATTTGTATGGCTTTCATATAGTTGTTCCGGGTCTGGCTATTTGTGTATGTGAGTTTAAATGTTTGTGAACGCATCAAGGATACAGGAGAAATTCCTAGTGTGGAGCAACGTTTAAAAAAATGTGGAAGAAATATTGAGAAAATGGGATGATGCAGGTCATTCTCGCCACCGGCCTGTGAGATCAAATATTTTAATTGCATTAGCAAAACTTATATATAACTTATTAATATATATATTACTCAAAAAGAAAAAATAAAAATCTATACGACCTTTCATATTATTCCTTTAACTTAGGCAGTGAAACAGAGTTAATAAAAATACCTATTTTTTAAATTAAATTCTCTTTGATCTGTCATGAGAATGAAAATCACAAAATAGTTTAATGATCGTCATAGACAGCAATTCAAACAAAGTGATCACCGAATAGTTTTTGCTACTTGGACTCTAAAACAAACAACGGAATTTGATTTTTTTTTCTAAGCACCACTTTTTACAATTTTCTTCGGCAACTGTAAAATAACCTATCAATGAAACATGAACCGATCACTCTTTCGATCTTTTTTGTTCGAATTTCATTTTACCGAAAACTATTGACCGACGTTTTTTTTTTGCTATATGCATTATTTGACATACTTTCAGATCATTGAAGTATCATGTGGCATATGTATTATTTTACCGAACTACATTTCGCCGATTTACATATAGCTTTTTGCTTTTGGCCGAAGCCTCTTTTGAACTTTTTTCATTTGCCATATTTTCACCATACCGAAACAACATTTTACGGAATATTATTTGGTCACAAATATATAGCCGGTTACTTGGTAGCATTTTCAATTTAAAATTGAAATAGTATCATAAAAAATCAATAGGTTGTGCTAAAAAATTTTGTGTCAGAAACGTTTCGCTGCGAAACCGACTTCACGCAGTCTTGTCTGTGTTTACTTATTCATTTTGATTTTTCATACAAATGATTTATTAATAGCTGTCATGCATTAGTCATTTTCATTAATTAATTATTTCAAAGAATTAGTCCGAGAGCGAGAAAAGCGAGCTCGGGCATTTAGGGAACCACGACACGGATAGGTTAGGTTCGATGGGGATGACGGGAGCTGAAGTGAGCGATCAAAGAGAGCAAACTCAGCTCCCTACATCTCATTCCGGTTAGGTTACTTTAGACCCTGCAGACAAATCGCAACTGTTGCTAAAATAATAATATTTTATGGTTACTATTTTGCTGAAAACGGAAAATATTTCTGTCTATCTTCGTTGATTTGTATTCGCCCACTGTTTCTCTCTCACTTAGTATTTTGATAAGCGTATAAAAATAAATACTTCGAACAAATGTTATTTCAGCTAAGTGCAACTTCGGTAAAATGTTTTTCGACCAAATTAAACGTCGGAGTAACGAAAAACATTAAATTGATAATAGGTCAACTGAGACAGTGGCAGACGTTACTTCGATAAAGTAAAAAAAAAAACGAAACGATAACAGTTGAAAAGTTTTAGGTGACATTAAATTCGGTCAAATATTTTTCGAACTTATGATAGGTAACCCAATGAAACAGACAAACCAAATATATACTTTACATTAGTTTCCGAAAGCATTAAAGGTCTAACCACTCACATATAAAAGATACGAGTTGGCCAATGATGTTATATAAGGTAAATACGTTCTACTGCAGTCTTCTCGGCAATACAAACACAAGCTGACCAGCTTGAGTGAACTCAGTCCGTCCTGCGTCTGGCCGCAAAACGTACGTTCGTTTGAACAGTATGTTTATCTCTTCTGACAACGGGGTCATATTTATATCTCAGTGATCTTTTAACCCACTCAGTGATAGAAATGAAGTTCCAAATTCCACAGATCGTATGTAGGTAGCTAAAGAAAATATCGCCATGTTTTTATTTCTTTATAATGAGTATGACGTCTCTATGGTAAAATTTCATTGGTTTATAGCCAGATTATAGACATTTATAGACAGCATCTCACAGCCATATTTATACTGATAAGCAATTTCCTAATTCAAATTCTCCTTCAAAACCATCAAAAATATCTACAGCCCACTCACACCAAAATACAACAGCCCGTATACTTCTCTCATAATAGTTCACGAATTTCGTGGAATATCAAAATTAGTAATGACCCAGTAAACAGCTGTTTGAGCTAGTCGTGCAGCCTCCGGGGGTAAAGGCGAGGGACGAAGGGTAGAGAGGACGGGGGGTAGATTGCTGAAAACTGTCCAGTGCCCTGACTTTACAGTTTAATTGTTCTTGTTACGGTTACAGGATTGTATTATTATACATTCAAAGGGAATATGTGATTAGAGTTGGAATGTCTTTTAGGAAATCCGTTGGTTTTGGTGTCTTTTCATAGAAATTAGGGAATTAATTTCTTTTTAACACGCCTTAACATAATCAGTCTATAATGTTCTATTGTGATAGGTTCGCACTCAGGTCCTGTACGGGTTGTTGAAAGTCACAAATGTCTTCAATCTTTTGATTTTAGTTATACGCCGTTTTCTCCACCATTCGTTCACCGTTTTGAGAGTCATTACTCTCAAATGACCATCATAGGGAGCATTGTTCAGAAATTATTTACACGGGTTGGGTTCGAATCCACTACCTATAAACTCGTAAATCGCAGCTGTTGTCACTGGGTACATATGCCCAGGTATACGCCATAATATGGTGTTTAATTCTTAAAATTATAGTCTTAATTACCTTAAGTGATCACAATATATTCAAGACGAAGGCCCATCTTTTCTCTTTCCATTTCCCGCGTTTTTACACAAGTGTCTTTCTTACTTTTGTATCTATTTAGTGAATAGAAATAATATTTCCAGAAAATTCCTAACCCACCGAAATCAAAATATATCAGTCCCACACTACACTGCTTACGCCCGCGCCACAGCCGCGCATCACGAATAGTTCGCGGCAACATTTTCTCATCAGTGGCCTGTCGCGAAGTATTCCTGTAGCCTTCTGACAAGACGTGCCTACATGAGAGAATATTTACATAACCGGAACATTTACGTGAAGTTAGTATACTGGAATCGACACGCAACTGCATCTTCAAGGGGATTTTAGGTGTACGTAACTTGATTATTATTTTTTCTACGCAGTTTGTTCTATTATATCTATATTATATGACCTACCAACCTACCATTATGTTATTTTTAAGATTCAAAATTGATAATTTGCAGATAAACCTGTAACTTTCATTGATTTTAAATTACTATTCTTGAAATTGTGTTAAATTCTTTAGTGGACACCGCGAACTGGTAATAGTAAGGTAGGACGCCATCAGGTTAGGTGGAGCAACGACCTTCGCACTGGTTGGTAGTAGCTAGATGGCCGAAAATCGGATTGAAGAAGCTTACGAGTATGTCCAGACTGGACTGCTTTAGCCTGATGGTGATGATGACTATTCTTGAAATTGTGAGTAGGTACCGCCTAATGCCACATCATCGCTTACCATCAGGTGAGATAGTGGTCAAGCGCGAGCCTATTGAAAAAACAAAAAAAAATGTAAATACAAACTTCGAAAGAGTGAAGTGTCCTAACAAAGACAATCATTTGCCTAAAGGAATACTACAAACACTAGTGTATTTATTTCTCTCTGTTAAAGGAAAGTAAAAAAATATTAAAACATATATTAAAAGTCTTGCATCCAGCGGATTCCCACAACCAGGTTATCGGTCCACGTAGAGTACTAAATACCACTACGTGTTCAATAACATAACAGTCCTCCAACCTGCCACTTCTTTGCCCCACACATCTTCGTCCGAAGTTTTAACGAGCCGGTATTCCGCTGATATTTCGGACCGCCATGCACAACTCGGAATTAGTTTCTACGACTCAATCCCGCGTCATATACAAATCGTACACCGTACGGACAAATTAAATGTGTTACATTTCCATCCTATATCTAGAGCGCCACTATCTGACAATTCACTAATTTTAGTGATTATGATGCCATCGTAATCAGCAAAAAGATCTAATAAACTATGAGTAGTTGCCGGATAAAAAATAACGCAACAAATTGCTAAGTTAAACTTGGACATCGTTGACAACGGTGAAGGAAAACATCGTGAGGAAACCTGGACTTATAGTGAGTTTATTATAAGATTGTGCTCCATTGGTGTAATTGCTGCAAGGCGTTCCAGTGCGAGGATAAACTTATAAATAAATGTTTGTAGACCTATTTTTGATAAGATTTAGTCATTGCTTTAAACTAACAATGTTCCTATTCGAAAGTGCAAGATAAGATCAACTCGCACAGTTGATAAACGCATCGATTTTTAATCCTACGCGGTTTTTTGTTTTTCGTTTATAACTCGAAATATGATTTTGTCAGATAGCGACACTCTAGCTAGAGGACGGCGCAATGTGTGACGCTTCGATTATTCCACTATGTTACCTTTTGGACTGTTGATTAGTGTAATCGTGTTTCCTGGTAGGTTTGAGTGGAAGTTATTAATAAATTCCGGGACTCGGAAAGCTGATTTGTATTGTTACGATATTTGGCTGGTTAGGTTTATATTTTTTTAGTTTAGAATAGAGATGTCCAATGTTGAAGATTGAGGTTTTTACGATTTTTTTTTACTAGATGATAACATTCTCGATCGAGAGGTCAAACATCAGAATGACAGACGGACCGCGGATATATTCTACGGATATATCGTATATTCTACGGATATATCGTATATTTTACGGATATATCTTAGTTATAGGTACCCGTTTTTACCCTTTGGATACGGAACCCTAAGAAAGCGTTGTTACATTGTCGTTTCGTTACTTTACTAACTTATATTAACGCTACTTAACTATTTAATAAGTTGGGACAGTAACGAAACGACAATGTGACAACGCTTGTTTAGGGTTCCGTACCCAAAGGGTAAAAACGGGAACCTATAACTAAGAGTCCACGGTCCGTCTGTCTGTCTGTCACCAGATTGTATCTCATGAACCGTGATACTAGACAGTTGAAATTTTCACAGATGATGTATTTCTGTTGCTGCTATACAAATACTAAAAACAGAATAAAATAAATATTTAAGTGGGCCTCCCAAACGTGATTTTTTGCCGTTTCTTTTGCGATAATAGTAGGGAACCCGTCGTGCGCGAGTCCGACTCGCTCTTGGCCGGTTTTATAAACAAATTGTATATGGAAATTAATTTCAGGACAGTTTCTATTAATACGAGTCGTCGCATTGTCACGTCGGACGTGTCTGCGTGAGCCTTTCCGATCATGAAATATAGAGCAAGAGCTTGGCAAAAATACTTCTTCATCATCATCGTCATCATTACGGCCGAAAGACTTCCACTGTTGGACATAGGCCTCCCCCAAGAGTCAAAATACTTCACGCAATGGCAAAAATTGTATAGGGTCAAAAACGCAGACTACAAAAAGTGTATCACATAATAACATCCAAAAGATATACCAGCAATGTTTGCCAATAAATAAAAGACGATCTATCGGTTCCAACATAACTTCTGCCACAAACTCAAGTCTACCAATAACATATTACTTCACAATAACTCTACAGAAAGTGCAAAGAACGAACAAATCCGAAAAAGTAACTATTCAAATAAGTAGTAGAAAATCTTTTATCGCGAGACTTGGCAACGTTAGAGTTTTACTTACAAAGAGGAAAGTTCCATTCTAATATTTAAGTTTAAGCACACAAAATAACTTAGTTCACTATTTAAAAGTTACACCTTTTGTGCCGGATTTTGTGGCGAATTGTGAAATGGTGACTTTTAGCAGGATTATTTTAGATACTTTAAATAGACGCAGAATTGTATATTAGTACTAGCTGTCCCACGCGGCTTCGCCCCCATCAACTGGCTACCTACCTACCCCACATATGCATGAATGTTGCGTAACTTTAACCGCTTACGCACCGCACGTAACGGAAGATCCCAAAAAGGAATCATTTTGCCCGTTTTTGCAACATTTTTCATTTATTCTCCGCTTCTATCGGTCGTAGTGTGATGTTATATAGCCTATAACCTTCCTCATTAAATGGACTATCCAACACAAAAATAATTTTTCAATTCCAACCAGTAGTTCCTGAGATTAGCGCGTTCAAACAAACTCTTCAGCTTTATAATATTAGTATAGATTATATTGAAAATTCTCTTTTTGAACTGAAAATTATCTAATGATTTTAAATAATGTTGTGAGAAAGAGTGTATTCTACCTTTTCTTTAATAAGACGTGAGACGAATATTCTTTCCATGCATGATGTAACTCGTAGCGAGTTGGCTTCTGCTACGATAGTGTAGGAAACACCAGCGCTTCTGCTACGCCGTAGCAGATATACGAAGCAAGGCACAGTAGGAATAATGACAAAAAGCCAATTAGTCCGTCAGTTAGATTACTTAAAAATATTGGACACGTATTTTTTCTTTTGTCACGTAAACAAAAAATGACGACGATACAGTCCGTTGAAATATCGTGTGACGTCATGCCGTGCAACACATTTATGGAGAAAGTGAATTCAGAAGCCCCCACTCCTTAAGTTTGATGCGCTTTATTTTAGACAATTTTTATTTGTTTGGTAAAGCAATAATTACGTGTCCAATATTATTTGATAGCCACATTGACGGATTAAATAGAATTATAATTTTTCTACCCAGGAGACATCCCTATTTTAGCGCGAATACGTTTCGTAAGATTGTGAGTAATCTAAATACCAAATAATATTGTAGACGGATAAAACTGTTTATGTAGCGATAATCTGTGGAAGTGATGATACGATTACGGAAATTCTTGCCCAGACAGTCTTAAGCAAGCTTAGTGTCACAGACTAATTTTTACACCGGGAAATGACACAGCTTCTATGGAATAATTATGTCTCGGAAGTGAAACCATGGATAAAGCTTGATATTCAATATTTAGTTAAATATCCAAATATTATTCTCAAAAACTGTTAAGATTAAAAAACACACCATAGTTCAGAAAATTCTAAAATAAATTAACAAATTGCCATTTCTTGCCCGACGATAAACTTCGAAACGTTATAAAGTGGCCACAATAAAAACGAATGCTAATTACCAGCAAAGTGGCCTGAAACGGCACGAAGTGGCCAGAAACGGCTAACTTTAGGAGATTTCACGAGCCGAGGCCGAGAAATCTTGTTGACAGTTTTGTGGAAATCGACGGAGTTGCCTAATATTTCAATTAGGAATGGTTTAAAAATAAGCTTATTTTATTTTATTTTTCAACCGAATTCAAAAGGGAGGAGGTTCTTAATTCGACTGTATTTTTTACAAAAACATACAGTCGAATTGAGAACCTGGAGAATTGTTTGTTACATGATTTTTCCGCGAATTATGAACCGATTTTGATGATTCTTTTTTTATTTGATTGTTGGAGCTTCTCATGTAGTGTCTTTTAAATTTGATTAAGATATGTGCGTGTGTGTATTAATTTGAACCACAGATCAAATCAACACACACACGCACGTTCTAAGTTACTCTTAATAATGCGTATTTTCATGGTAATATAAGGCACAAAAACTAAAAAGAGTAAAATTAAAAACGTTTTAACAAAAAAAAAATTGTCTTTGATACTAAGTATTTTTCGTTTTTGATACCGATTTCCAAAAAGCATTGCATTGCAGTGTCTTTTTTCGGAAGTTGGTTAATTTTTTTATTAAAATGTTTTTTTACTAGTTTTACCTATAGATATATTGCAGTGACTACCTGCAGCCGTATTGGAAGTCCTGGATTCGATGCCCGAGCCGGGCAAAGAGTTACCAATTGGAATTTCTCAGTAGCAGCCAGGTGTCTGGATTTGTGTCTTGTTGATGAGTGTAGTCCCGCATCAATTTTTCACGTGACTTAAACACTACTAGTAAAATGTTGGTGTACTAATATATGCATCTCTGCTTACCCTTTGGAAAAAAACTAGCGTGATATTACGTCATGTACAATCCATCGCAAATGTTGATTAAAAAAGTGCGTGTCGGAGTTCGCTCATTTAGGGTTCCGTACCAAACCACAAAATTAAGTTGGTTGCAATAGGAAAAATGAGGCGGTTTACAGAAAAATATATATTGGCATTTTTTTAAATAAATTATACGTAATAATAAACATTATCACCGAATTTCAAGTACGTGGGTCAATGGAAAGTTAAAAAATTCGTTGGAACAAAATTTTGTAAAAAAAAGCTGGCTTTGGTGGCTTCTCATTCTTATGTTTTCCTATATTTTAAAGAAAAACACAGTATTTAAATTTAACTACTCAACGCGTTTTAAACAACAAAGGGGAGAATAAAAAAAAAAAATTCACACCCCCTTTAGCTGTATAATAAAAAATATTTTAAATGTTAACAAGATTAAGCATGATGCTTAATCTTGTGAAAATTTGAAGACTGTAGCTGAAACCGTTTAGCTATAAACCCCGTGTGACAGACGACGGAAAGACGGATAGACAGACGGACACGTGAGTGACAGCAATAGGGCTCCGTTTGGACCCTTCGGGTACGGAGTCCTAAACAACATCAAATATGTTATTTTTGTATCTGTTTTATTTTTATCTCGACATTTGCAAGATTGATATTGTCAAAATTATTCCTTCAATTGTAATTTGGACTAGATTATATTTAATTCTGTAACGACGATTCATCACATGACTTGGCACGAATTTCTTTAAACTCACTACAGCCAACCACCGCTGGAATTTAAACCTTATCCCTATACATACAAGGTCTACAATCAATTGGCAAAATGTGTCTAAACGACCTTTGATTTTCACGATTCATTAAACGCTTGATGCGATTTTTCATGAGAGATAGCTTTCAGTCTTATATTAAATCAGTATGTTAAGTGAATCGAAGTAGAGATAATGTTATAACCGTATGTAAAATGTAAAAACTTCAACCTTTTAGATAAAGTCTTGAAATTCGCCTTTGAGACGCTAACTACTCAAAGAAACTAAAATTAGAGGTCTCTTAGTTGAAGAGCCTTTTAGGCAGTTCGTTTGAAATCTTGTGTTAGTTTTGCGAGAGTAAAACGGAGAGTGTTCTCAACGTGCTGAGATCCTCGGAACAGTGGGGTCGCTCTGAGGAACCAGCGAAGCCCCCAAAGCTTCTGTGCTTTTGGGTGGAGATAGGCTGGCTATATTAGCCAGAATCCCCACGCACAACGGATTGAATGGGAATTTAATAATGGAAAAGAGAGTCCATATAATCAAACCTAACACAACGGGGAAAGTGCGGTGGAATTGCACAATTTCATTCCTCCTAGTCCGTTCTATCATCGGAAAACAAGGCGTACGGAAACGCGCCATTGGCACGTGGAAGATACCCCAACCCTACGCATTAAACGTTTTGGGAGTTATTGTGCGTTTAGCTAATGAGTGGTATTCCCTGCTAGATTCGATGTTTCTGGAAAGCTACAAACTGGGGGTCTTTATCATCAGGTCAGATGGTGGCCAAACACGAGCCTATCTATACTAATACTAATAATAATATTATAAAGAGCAAAAGACTTTTTTGTTTGTTTGTAGGTAGGTAGGTAGGTAGGCAAGGATAGGTAGGTAGGATAGGGTAGGGTAGGTAAATAAGTAGCCAGTTGACGGGAGCCAAGCCGCGGGGGACAGTTAGTATAATATAAAATAACCTCAATTATACCATTAAATTACCATTAATTTATAATACAGAACATTTTCATACGTCTAATGCAAGTTAATAGAACAGCAACAAAAAGACAAAAGCTCTCAGTATCATCCGAACCCGGAACCTTCTTTCACCATAAGTTTTCCCATAACACATCTACGTATGTTCCATTACATTTATTCTCGAAGCTAAGAAAAAAGAAAGATTTCTGTTTCGTTTGTCCTCCTACAATGCCTTTGGGAAATCTCTCGGATAAATTATTCCAATTCTCACGACATTTTCCAGAGACGGTTGTGTCAAAAGGAATATAAAAGTTGGCTGATAAACCAGTTTCCGAGAAAAATTAAATAAATCTTAATAATACGAATAATAAGTGTAAAACTGTCTGATTTGTTTAGATTAATGTGCGTGGATTTTGATGAGTTGGAAGTCAGGAGTTGGAAGTCGGTTTTGTATTGCTTTTATTTTTAACTGTAAAAGTACAAGTACGAGTCTCTTGCCAAAGGTATCGTGTTGGAATCTCATATTTTCGACTATCAATGACAAATAGATTTGATTAGAGACGAACCTATCTATTACAAGTAAAATTTAATAAATTTAAAAAGGCCCGACACATTTTTAGTTCTACGTAATTGTACATAGTTGCAACATAATGTATCTAGTAGTAGACGCGCTTCGATCGACAATCTATTGAACACGTAATTATGACACGATATCTTGCGAAAATACCCCGATTCGAATAGTAAAACGCACATAACTTTTAAACGGCTGAATCGATTTTGATCAAACATAGCTAAGAACACTCTCGATCAAAATCAGTTCATCCGTTTAGGAGCTATGCCGCAGACAGATACACAAATACACAAACACACAGGTACACACGTCTAACTTCTATCACCCCACTTTTTCTGTCAGGGGTTAAAAATACTTGATTTAAAGACTAAAAAATAATAAAATTTTGGGTTTGAGATTAACACAAAAAACTCGGTTCAGTAAATGATGTTATATATACTGAGGTAGATACATTTTTGCAACTTCTGCGCAGCAATACAAACACAAACTGACCAGCTTGAAAAAACTCAGTCCATCCTGCATCTGGCCGCGACACGAACGTACGTTTGAACAGTACGTTTATCTCTTTTTGACAACGAGGTCCTATTTATATCTCTGTGATCTTTTAACCTACTCAGTGATAGAAATTAAGTTCCAAGTTCCATAGGTCCTATGTAGATAGCTAATAGCTTTTCTTCTTTATTTATAACTAGCTATCCCACGCGGCTTCGTTCCCGTCAACTGGCTACATACCTACCCTACCCTACCTACCATACATACATGAATGTTGCGTAAATTTAACCGCTTACGTAGCGTACGCAACGGAAGCTCTCAAAAAGGGAATATTTTTCCCGTTTTTGCAACACTTTTCATTAATGCTCCGCTCCTTTTGGTCTTAGCGTGATGTTATATAGCCTATAACCTTCCTCGATAAATGGACTATCCAACACAAAACGATTTTTTTCAATTCCAACCAGTAGTTCCTGAGATTAGCGCGTTCAAACAAACAAACTCAACAGCTTTATAATATTATATACATACTCGTATATAAGTATATAGATGAGTATGACGTCTCTATTGGTAAAATCTCATTAGGTTTATTAACAAAAAAAAAACACGTTAATAACATGATTGATATTACTAAAACGAAAAGCTAAAACAAAACACTACAATAAACCTTCTTTGACAGTTCGCAACAATTGAGCAGTTTCCTAATAAACTTGTAGTAAATGTAGTCTATCTGGTTTCTTTTGCTATCTTTCGTCGCCATTTTTTGTGTCACTTGATACATTACTTTCGGGTGTTCGTGTTGATGACGGGGTATTTGACCTAGAATAAAAGTTATTTGGGCTTGCAATGAAGTAGGCTCTTTTACTCATCTTAAAAGACAGCCAAGCTATAATTTAAATAGCATTCGCTGCAGTGTCCTTGTTTAAAACAATAAAATTTAAACCTTTTAAAAACATGCGACACATGTTTATTTAATGCTACATAATTTATCCAGTAGTAGATAATATATTGAACACGTAATTATGACACGATATCTTGCGAAAACACCTCGATTCAAACAGTAAAACGCCCATAACTTTTGAACGGCTGTACCGATTTTCATCAAACATAGCTAAGAACACTCTCGATAGTCGAACTTTCAAACAAAAAAACTAAATCAAAATCGTTTCATCCGTTTAGGAGCTATGATGCCACAGACAGATACACAAACACGCAGGTACACACGTCAAACATATGAACCATCTTTTTAAAGTGTGTATAGTCATAGTCAAAAATAATAATGCCAGTATGTCCCACGGCCCACTTATAATAAATTAAAAAAAAAAAAACATTTATTGCAGACTATATCATATTTATACTACTAGTTGTTAGTAACAAAGGTCTTAAAACTATGTAAGTCAAATCAATGTAATAGTGTCATATTGCCTCGTGAAGCTGGATGACTCTCTCCAGCACCTCAGAGACTGGCCTCTCAGTAAACATCCTTAAGATTCTGCGCTCCTTCGCATCAGAGAAGTTCTTTTCTTGCGTCAGCAAACATGCCCAATTATTAGAATAAAAGTATTTTTTTTTAACTAAATAATTTATCTAGACACGCTTCGATCAACAATTTATCGAACACGTAAGTATGACACGATATTTTGCAAAAATACCCCGATTGAAACGGTAAAACGATCATATTTTTTGAACAGCTGAATCGATTTTCATCAAACATAGCTAAGAACACTCTCGAAAATGTCACTATTCAAACAAAAAAAAAACTAAATCAACATCGGAATATTAAGAATGTTTTATTGTTATATTTTAAATTTATTTCAATGTATCGTTACATGTTCACGGTCTTTAATTTCGGAATGCCTATTAATTTTAATCTTTTTTTTAAATTCATTTAGATTTGTGTAATTTTTGTATGCCATTAACGGCTGGTTGTAGCGAACTTAAAATTGTACCATTTTACATCCACTGTACCTATGACTCACAAATAAAGATTTCTAATTCTGATTCTAATTCTGATTCTGATCGGTTCATCCGTTTAGTAGCTATGATACCACAGATAGATACACAAACACGCAGGTACACATGTCAAACATATGACCATCTTTTTAAAGTGTGTTATAGTCAAAAATAATAATGCCAGTATGTCCCACGGCCCACTTATAATAAATTAAAAAAAAAAAACATATACTGCAGACTATATCATATTTATACTACTAGTTGTTAGTAACAAAGGTCTTAAAACTATGTAAGTCAAATCAATGTAATAGTGTCAAACACACAGGTACACACGTCAAACTTATAACACCCCTCTTTTTCCGTCGGGGATTAAAAATATAACAGCTCACAATGTTAGGACCCATTAATATTAATGATAATTTTTATCCATGGTGCTAGGCAACTGGGCTTATCCCAATTGTAAATGGGATAAGCCCAGTTGCCTAGTAAATGTTCTGCCTCCTGCTTGACATGGAGGGAAGTGGGAATTACGTTATTTTGCCGACTCCTCCGTTATTCTTTGCTGATTAATTTCGTTGCGGGATTCAAGACAGTTAAATTCATTCGCCGGGACTTCGTCGAACTTCATTGCCTCGGCGCTTTTCTGGTGGTGATCTCTGTAGATTCTGGCTTTCAAGAGTTGCAGTGGTTTGGAAATACTGCGGTGGGATTGACACTGCTGAGCAAGGGCCTCTTCTTATGCAGAGAAGCCACGAGCATTAATTACCAAACTTGCTGAATTTCAAACTTATATTAAAAGTTATGTACAGACATACAAATAAGAAATATTTTTGTAAAACGCTATTTCGCTAACACTATTTGCATTAAAACTACATCACCCAGAACATTACACTTGCTTGCCGTATTGTAGAACTCCAAGACCTCAGAATATCTGCTTGAAAATCAAAAGGACACATCACAATTCTCTTCTGACATCAAACACGCCATCATTACTGAGACACCGGTCCATGTTATTGGAATCTGAGCCGACACTCCCGGCACAAATAAACTGACAATCACACCTCTCGCTCGTTTCGCTTTTAGCGCTTTTTTCGCTTTGATGTCGGCGCCAATTGTAGTAGTCGTGTAGTATGAGAATTGGAGACGATTTGTACACGTTGTCGGGCTAAGAAAAGGAATTGAGTTGGTTTTTTGGCTGTGGGTTGATTGAACTGTCAGCTGGCTGAAGTATGTTTTGTCAGGGTTAAAAAGTGTCTCATGCTTGTTATTGTATACCATTTGCGGTCATCAATGAACATATATTGCTGAAAGCAAAGAACTCGCATATCGTAACAGTTGTCGTACCCTAACAGGGTCCATCAACATATTGAATTATTATGGATACTAATGGAGAATTAACAAAGCACTTTTTCTACCAAAATGCGGACTCCAGTCCGCTTTTTATTGGCAAAAACATGCGCTTAATATGAGTGATTTAATATAATATTCAGTTTATTGCTTTTTACTATAGAAACCTTAACAAATCACAAAATACTGAGAAAGACGACATTATAGGTACACAAAAAGTACATACTAAAAGCACTCACTTTTTGCACCCAATTCTCTCGGCTCACAAACCATTCGGATGACGTATTCGCACCCAATCTCAGTGCTCAATCATTTCCCTTCTATACCTTCATTGAAAAACAAGAAAACCCTAAGATAAGGGGGTGAAACACATAAGAAATACAAAGGAAACTGCTCCTTAGCATCAAATGTAATAGATTTACGCAGTTCGTTTCCGTTCTATTGATCAGCAACGGTATTACTTTCGGTCAACTTGACATGAGGGACAAACGGTACGAATCTGTATATGCTGTACATATAACTATATATTGTTTCTGTCCTTCCCTAAGGCAATTGGGTCGGAAATTTTGTATACTTACTCACATAATGTGATGTTCAGTTGGAATTGGTCAGATCTTAAAATAAATTTGAGATTTTGAATAAAAGCCAATTCCAGAATATTTTTTGAACACTTCAAAGCAGGTTTCATCAGGTTTACAAAGTCATTCTCTTACCTCTTCTTATCTCTTCTTTTCGTCTTAAAAGGTGATAAGATCACTTTTAATGTTTAGGCAAATTAAATCAAGATTTTTATATGGCATCTATGCCAACCGATACCTTGTGGCTCTGCTAAGATAAGCCGCTGTGATCGAAATTCGACCTGACGCTCTAGGTAAGTGAAATTCTACCAACGATAGCGTATGTCATGATGTTTAAGTCCTCGCCTCTGGTTTTTGTGGTCGTGGGTTCAGATCCAGGCATGTACCAATGTGGCTTTTAAAAATTCTCTTCTAAGTTTCAACGGTAACGGTGAAAGAAATCATCTTGAGGAGACTTGGACTTACTTAGTTAATGTAAATCCGAAATAGCCAAGTCGAGAGGCCTGTGGGGTTACCAGATGCGGCTTAATTAGCTCTGAAACCAGAGGAGGCCACATACGAAATAGAAGGAATGCAAGCGTCGCGACAGCAATTGGTAACGAAATGTTCTGTGATCAATCCCTTACATTTTGGCACTTCGACAAACGCCATCGCTTATACATCTTCTTTTTCTTCTTCTTAGTTCGGCACTCTTGGCAGAGTGGTCGTGGTCATGGGGGGGTCCTGATGCATAATGGCGCTTGCCAAGATCGGCATAACTGGTCGGAGAGCGACCCCGTGATCTCTTGCCCTGCATTCTGCTTGATTACAAGACGCTTCATTGAGTCTTAATTGCGAGTTATATGCGCAAAGAACTTGAGTATTCATATTTGAACAGTCAACGATAAACTCTCTTTGATGTGAAGTTATTTTAGGATCGATAATTGGTGCGGTAAGCAGTCCACGGAAACGGCATCAAACGTCTCCAGCACCACATTCCTTCAGCCTAAATGTCCACGTCTCAGCTCCGTAGAAAAATATTAAACATAGAATGACACTTAGTTTATAATGAGAAGCTCCTGTTTTAACCTTTACAATACCTATGATGTATAGGAGAGATAGAGATAGATATTCTCAAGATGAACATTTTCTTTGGTGGCCATAAGGGCAACAACAGTGTGAAAATTAAAAGTAAATATCTATTCTATATCCAATGAAATGTATTTCCAAATGAACAAAGAAAGGTCCAATCCAATTGGGTAATGACTGAAAAATTCTCCCGAAACATTTCGGTGTTAAATGATGAATCTCGGGTTCCTCGAATAAACAATAATGCTTTTAAGTTAAACTGCCATTATCCGTTTAGGGTGTGCCTTAAGTTATGATTAAGTTACGTTCATTATGATTGTTTTAGGGAAAATGTATATATTTTTAACCACCGAGGGAAGAAGAGGGGTGTTATAAGTTTGACGTGTATACCTGTGTGTTTGTGTTGCTGTCTGTGGTATCATAGCTCCTAAACGGATGAACCGATTTTGAGTTTATTTTATTTTTGTTTGAAAGGCGACTTTATGGAAAGGTGAATTTGAGAGTGTTATGTTGTGTATATATTATTTTTATCTCCCGACGGAAAAAGAGTGGGTCATATGTTTGACGTGTGTACCTGCGTGTTTGTGTATCTGCCTGTTTTTCTGTTTGAAAGGTCGACTATCGAGAGTGTTCTTAGCTACGCTTGATGAAAATCGGTACAGCCGTTCAAAAGTTATGAGCGTTTTACTTTTTGTTCAATATATTGTCGATCGAGGCGTGTCTACTACTAGATAAATTATATAGCATGAAAGAATAATGTGTCGGGGTTTTTTTTTTAATTTTACTTGTTGATAAGTTCTCTACAATGTCTAAGATAAATTGTTTTAACCGTCCTTGATTGTCCACCAATACCACAGGTATTGAAAACCATACTCTAAATAATGTGTCATGCTTAACGAAAACTCAAAAAACGCAAAGATCTTATATCTAACGATTTTGATTGAAAAAGACGTAGTTTTTTCTGAAATTGTAGCTCTCCAAGCATTGTCATTTATACTCGTGTCTTCGCTGTATGAGAAGAGGCCATTGCCCTTCAGTGGGAACTGTCCCACAAACTCCCACCTGTCTTACTGAACAGGCTGTTATTATTGTTATTAACTAGCTGTCCCACGCGGCTTCGCTCCCGTCAAATGGCTACCTACCTACCCATCTATCTTACCTACCCTACCTACATACATGATTGTTGCGTAACTTTAACCGCTTACGCAGCGAACGCAACGGAATCTCTCAAGAAGTTTTTGCAACATTTTTCATTTATGCTCCGCTTCTATTAGTCTTAGCGTTATGTTATATAGCCTATAACTTTCCTCGATAAATGGACTATTCAACACAAAAATAATTTTTCAATTCCAACCTGTAGTTCCTGAGATTAGCGCGTTCAAACAAACAAACTCTTCAGCTTTATAATATTAGTATAGATTTTAATGAGAAGCTCGATGCAAACGTGGTTTGAGTTAAGTATTCAATATAACATATACATTCAAGTGATCCTCACATCTCAACACACACAAACAACTAAATGTAGATTCGAAAGAAGACGAAAGCCCGACGGATGAAGGAAGCATTATCAGGAACATTCATCACCGAATAACAACTGCCAATTAAACAAAGGCACTTCATTCTTCGAAAAATAAACGTAAAGTTCTAAACAAAAGACTGATAAATTCCTTAACAAAGCCATCTCGTCACCCCGCTCTCCCTTCTCCCTTTTAACACACCCCAAAAGGGAGGTGCGTACTAATTATTGTTAATGTCAGTTGTCGGCAATTAGTCGGACCATTGTGTATAGGATGACAAAGCGGACGAACTAGGGGATACTGAGGTGCCGTGGAATAGGAGTCGGAGGTTACACCGGTGTACAGTCGGCGATGAAAGTTGATGATCGTTTTGAAAAAATATTTTCATGCGCATAGGTGGACGCTTAAAGTCACTCAAAGGGCAATGGGGAGGGCTATGCTCGGAGTTTTCTTGCTTAATCGAATCAGAAATAAGGATGTCTGCAGGAGAACCAGGGCCACCGACATAGCCCGAAGAATTGCCAAACTGAAGTGGCAATGAGCAGGGCACGTTGCTCGCAGAACTGATGGTCGATGGGGCCGACAAGTTCTGGAGTGACGACCGCGGACCGGAAGACGCTGCGTTAGAAGGCTTTCCTCTAGGTGAGCCAAAGACCTGGTTACGGCTACGGGAATCCAGTGGATGCGAGATACACAGAACCGATCAGTGTGGCGACGCTTGCTAGGCCATGTTTTATATAACAAAACTGCATAATGTTCCGTTATACATACATACCATGAATTTACGAAATCAGTGAGACTAAATTTTAAACTCAGAAATGCTGTATGGACTACACATTGTCAAATACACAATATCAAAGTCACATGTTCGTCCACCAGAATTCAGTAGTTACAAGGAATGGAACTCCGAATGTTGGTTAACTGTACCGATGCAATTATGCGCACTTTGAATGTTACATCACACTATTGATTCGGGTGGCACTTTCCATACCTGTGTCGGACCTTTTGGTACGTATTTGGTGGATTGAAAGGCCTGCCGTTCCGAGGCATTTCAAAAGAGCTTGTAGGTAGGACGAATAAAATAGGTACTAGTAATAGTGACTGCATTTTCAGTATGGCAAACAAAGGTTTAATAGCTCGCTTGCTCTGGATGAGAATCCCAACAATCCGGTATTTTAAGTTTTTTCAGGTATTTTTTTTAAGGTAGTTTGAAGCAAATAATAAATAAAAAAAACGTTTTGGGGACACTTTTATTATGCGTACAGCTAAGGAGTGGAATTCCCTGCCGGAGTCTGTGTTGCCCGATAGCTACAATATAGGGGTCTTTAAGTTAAGAGTGAATAGGTTACTTCTAGGCAAGTGTGTTTCAACATCGACCACATCATCGCATACCATCAGGTGAGATAGTGGTCAAGCGCGAGCCTACTGGCAATAAAAAACATCATGAGTAAAATGTATGTACTTGATTATACATAATTTATCTATAAAGACATAAGAAGTGTTGAAGTCTACAAGCTTAAATACAGCTACAAAAATTTTGAGAGTTTTTTTTTTTATAAATATTTAGTTTTTCCAAGCGTTCATATCTTTTTGTTTTTTTCTTGCTGACTTCATAGACTGAATGGCATAAGACTTAACGTTGACATTGACGCTTGTCACGTACAAAACAACTTAATTATTTAATTACAAGCCACACTCAAAGTTTCCTTTAAAGGGTACTTCATGACGTTATTTAGAAGTCAAGCGATTTTAAGTATTTTTGTGAAAATTAATACGATGTTAAAATTGTAAGTCCTTAAAATAAAAAAATAAGGCTTATAAACCTAAAATCTCGAAATGGTTTTTGGAATCGGCATGGGTTAATTTTTACTTTACACAACGAATTATGGGCAGTCTGATAAAAAAGGAGGCTTGACCCAAATTTCTGAATTGAAAGGACATAGCCAGATTCTGCCCTCCGGATCAATCAGAATCATAAATGCACAGTAATTATTATTATGTGAAAATTACTTATAAAATAAATTAAAATTAACCGCAAAGATTACATTTATCTAGAACAGGCGACAAAAAGTTACAAAAAAATATGTGCGTTAATTATTTTTGTGCGGTTTCTATGCAATGCGTTTTTGTCTGGATATACACATAAGACAAACACTGTTTCTGAAGTACGCCTGAAGGTCAGATTAAAATATAAAACAACTACAACTGCAAGAACGTATTGCTAAGGTAAATACCTCTAAAGTAAAAGTTAAGCATTAACGACTGTCGCAGACACCATTTTTCGAGCTGCCGAGCATCATATCATAATGCTGAATGCATCGACAATATATTCCAGAGTGTGTATCCGAACGTCCTAGTCATTTTGACGTTTCTACGCGCGCGCAATGCCTTGTTGTTCCAGTATAGTCTGTGGTGGCGTCTTGCGTTGATCTTATCACGATCTTATCCTATTTATAGTGTCTCTCGCTTCTTCTTTAATCATAAAACTTAAACTATTGTAAAGCTATACCTTTAAGCTTTAATACGACGTACTGTGTGTCAATGTACATGAATATTTATTGTTAGGGCACATCTCTTAAATTCTGGCCATGTCCTTTGAAGTTGAGTATTTGTCAAACTTTATTTTAGCCTTTAAAATAGGGTCTGTGTTCCCAACTCCAAACACTAAATTTAGAAATAGCTCTTTATACTCGACAGTGCGTAGAATAAGATTGGCAAATGATTCTCTGATTAAATATGTGTTTTGAATGAAAATATAGCCTAGAAATGGTAATATGTCACCTTTTGTATATGTTGCTTTGTTGAGAAAGGAATGTATTTGAATACCTTTGTCCTTTCAGTGTACACCCGTTGAGAAAACTCTTATACCTCACAATTAAACTTCATGGCCTAGTTTAATGTATAACTTTTGTAATTAAACCAATACCTCATTATAGGCTAGATATAGACCTTCCAAAATTAGTCGATCGAACTTTAGTTTACCTGTCATTCAGATATCCATACGTCGTGTAAATGACACGTAATCAATTACGCGAGACAGGCTTGACGGAGGTAGGGACTAATAATTTCACTTGATTGAGATCATGCATGAGCTAGTAATTCCATATCCAAAATGGATTTAAATGATTAACCTCTATTTTTAATAGAAGATGGGTGATTTATATTTCTGCACAGTTATTAGTGAATCAAATCAAATAATTTATTTCAATAAAAACAGAGATTGTAGCACATTTACAAAGTACAACTAGGAACAAGTTTGTACCATATCAATTACAATCAGGTGGGTGAAGTTCTGTTTTCCTAGCTAGGTTACAGAATAACCTGTATTAAGAAAACATGAAAGAATACAAGAAAATCTAATACAACAGTAATTTATTACTACAACAATGTTTACTTTTGAGTGCATGTGTGTGTGTGTATTATGTGCGAGTGTTTGTGTGTGTGAGTGTTTGTAAATGTGTATGGATGTGTGTGATTGTCTGTATGATTTGTATTGGTAGGTCTTGCCACTGAGGTACTTTTCGGTTTCATCATAGGTTTTGTATTGAAGAAATGTCCGTAGAATCTTTTAACAGTGAATGCTCGAATTGAAACAAATTGAAATTCATTGCTCAGATAATTTCAAAACTGGTTTTGGAAGTCTTTTATTCAAATTAAGCTGAGAATCAGTAATTTTAGAATTTCACCAAAACGCCCGCCCTTCTCTAAGTCAGTCGGAATTAGCCATACCATTGATCCACGTGTATGAACGGGATACCTAGTAACTGGGTAGCGGTGGTCAGAAAGATTGTCAGTTTATGCTAAAAGCTGATTCCTACATAGTTGGAAATGGGTTGGGCAGATGATGATGTTACATCCTACAAATTAAACCACAATAATCTACCAGAAAAAAATGTTTTCCATAGCCAATATTCAACATCAAGGAGTTTTTCGATGCGTTCCCAGAAAGAAAAGTCCCTTATGCCTGTAAAACCACCGGTATATGTTTCCACATTAAGCGACTGTTTTTTGTACTAAATATCTCAACAAGTACCGTTTGAAAGGGGTACAAGGGCCAACGGCTCGTACTTATTTGTCGCATTTCCATAAAACAAGGGATTTATTTACTTAGCTGCACTGCGTATTTTTACGTGTGTTGCCAGTTATGACCTATGGCTCTGAGACGTCGTCGCTCACAATGGGCCTCATCAGAAAGCTTAAAATCACCCAAAGGGCAATGGAGAGGGCTATGCTCGGAGTACCCTTGCGTGATCAACTCAGAAATATATATGTAAGAGATTGCCCTGTGCGATAAGACCGCCCATTGTACACTAGTTTGGTGAATGTTTGTCCTGTACATATTTTTGTGGTGTACAATAAATTATATAATAAATAAATAAATATTATATCATTTCCATTTCAATAATGTTTTTCGTTTTAAATATATGTTTTTATTTATAAGTAGGTACTAAAGAAAACAATATTAAAGATTAAAAGCGTTTTAGCACCAATGGCATCAATGAGTTAAAAACTCTGAGTAGTTACAGTAAGCCGGGCATCGATATTCTTGAGCTTGAAGTGGCCAAGCATAGTATCGATAGTTCAACTCATCTTAGCGCGGGGCGCCATGTGTGCGTGCGCTTGTGTGGCAGTGACGCGGCAGTCGTCGTCCGAGCGACAACCACCCACACATGCTTACACACACATAGCGCCGCGCGCACAGATTAGTGGAACTATCTATACAGAGTTTCAATGAAATGCAATGCCATAGGCTCTAGACAAGTGTCATTTTATCAACAAAAGTATAGCGATTGTTCAAATGTCAAAAATAACTGGGGTTGCCAAGCGCACATTTTGGCATTTCAAACGTCACCATCGCTGATGAAATGACAATTTGCTTCAGGTTATGCTGACTTTCTGACCACTGACCTTTTGGACAATCCCACCATAATGGAGGATTAGGAAAAATACAAATTTCCACTTCCCTCTATATCAAGCAGGAGACAGAACAAACAAGACCAGAAAAAAGATAGGCACAAAGGGGATAAGCCCAGTTGCCTAGCACCACGGATAAAAAATAGCATTAATATTAATGGGTCCTAACATTGTGAGCTGTTATATTTGATTCCAATAATAGGTACCTATGGCAAAAACGCTTGAACGCACGGAAATTTGTTCTAGTTTCCACAAGGTCCATATATTAAACAGCTCCTGCTATCCTCCCGCATCTTCATTTCAGCATCTTTTTTTATTGGTGTTTTATTTGATGAAGGTTTTAAGTTATTTTGGAAATTATATTTGGCTTTTCTGATGTTTTGTTAAGCCAATGAAGTATCTGACTAATGACTGGAAATTTAATAGCTTTTGTGATGCATTTGGTTTATTCTGGCTGAGATAATATTCTGATTTGTTAAGTAGTTTTTTGGTGGTTGCTCTCGATTTTGCTCGCATATTAGAAAAACTACTTCATACTTCGTACATAAAGTATGACTAAGTGATAAGAATATCCCATTAAATTGCCTACTAGCTCGTCTCGTGGCTTCACTCTCGTACTCTCAACAATAGTGTAAGTTGTTTACGCTGTAAAAAATCTTTGTCGGATCAGTACTTTCACAGATTGCCTTTACAAAGATGTGAACAAATAATCTAAGTTTTTTTTTTAATATTTTTTATCTAAGATTAAGTTACAAACAACCAAAATCTGTACATACGTACTTTTCCATTTCTAAACATATCCTATCTACCTACACAAGTAGGTATAGAAAAACATGTTCACTAAACCCTATAAAAGTCCCACTTCTTCTGTCAGCTAATCATAACTCACAGAAACACACCCAAATTAACTTCCTTACCTTTTAACAAAATCTAGACGCGACTGCAGTAAGAATGAACAATCAGGACCGCAGTTATAAAATCAGGGACTGCAACTCCTACGGCAGAAGTTCGCCGCGGACCAATTGAAAAGGTGCCGTTCACTCTAATTATATTGAAACTTGGCTGACGGCGGACACAGGGTAGGCAGAAGGCTAGGCCTAGGTGGGATGGAGGTAGAAATACTTAGAATTTTGAAAATATGCTGTTAATAACTGATTTTCCAACTATAAGAATTTCGTATTCATCTCAAGATACTTGCATAAAATTAATAATAAGAAGTATCTTTATGTATTTTTTTTAAATTAACTGATATTTATAACAGTACAAATGGCACTTCACCAAATTATCCGTTAAAAATAATTGTTGCATTTAAAATTACTTTATACAATTTGAATTAAAATTCTGTGTAAACCATTTAATTTTCTTGGAAATTTGAGGACGACCACTACTTTTGCGAGAGCTGCGATATTTACGACAGTTTTAGGGTATTTTTTTTATTTAACGTTTTTTTTTTCGTATGTTTAATTAAAGGCGCCCTTCTGCCTAAAACTTTTAGCGGATTACAGAGTGCTTGGTAATGATATCAAAATCCAATCAATGGAGATATTAAAAGTGCGAAAATATTCTAATGTGCCCACTGCTGAAGCTCAGGCCTATTCTCTATGGGAAGGTGTAGTAACCACGCTGGCCCATAGCCGATGTCATATTTCTTAGAATTTTGGTTCTAAGATCTAACGATGTTTTCCTTCATCACACAGAGTTGTACTTCTTCCATCTCCCTACCCCACGCCGGTAACGTTTTCATTCCTCTCTGCTTCTCGGTAGCGCCGTGCTAGAATACTGAACAGTTTTTGCGGTCCCCAAGACTTTCGCCTTGGTTTTATTTCCTTGATATTTCCAACAGCATTATACTTGCTAGATATTATGTCTGCGGCTGTCTGGTTAATGTTTTCACAGTCTATTTTTGCTGGTTAGAGGCTTCGTCGATGCTAATATTTTTAGGTGGAAATCGAAGAATTTTTTGCTAGTTTCTTATAAAACACAGAATTACTTTAAACTATGATTATTGTAAAATCAATCCCTTTGAAGTATCTCCTCCTTCTCCTCCTCCTCTAGTATCTTGGAAAAAGGTAGTAAACCAATTGGTCTCGGCTTTCAAATGAACATTTTTGTCAGTCGTCACGGGGAGTCAGAAATCAGAAAAATTCAACACTCTTAACCAGTATTGACAACGAGCATCTTGTTACTGGGTTATGGAGGTCAGATGGGCAGTCACTCCATGTATATTACTGATAATCAGCTTGTTCCGGTTACACTGGAAGCCAAACCCAACATAATTTATCTTTATCATTTATATTTAAAAAAAAAACGGCTCCAGACTGGGAATTTCTTTCAGTATCGTGGGTGCTTTTACAAACATTTAAACCCACATTCACATGAAACAGAAACATGCAGTGATTTGGAAAGAATAACACAAAACATCACTGATTATTATTTTCCTATTTAATGTCGTTTGTCTCGTTAACAACCTAGCCTAAAACCCAGAAAAACCGGAATAAAGTGACAAAAACAAAATCACGGTCTAACTACGTCCCACTCTGGACGGACAAGTGACAAATAACATCGCCGTTCGCAAATCCGGCGTGATGTGTTGCGCCTTATCGCTGCCCTGTATTGTATGCACATATACATATAATAACACAACCTTAATAAAAAAAATGAATTGCTAACATCCCTCTTAAATGTTAAATATATCTTAAATCTAAGTTATCTAGTCAAACACAAAAAACTAGCATAAATCTGTTACTAACTGCTTGTTCGCAGCAGGCTCCTTGTGAAAGACTAAAAGTCTTCCCTATCTTATTATTCAACATTTTGAAAATTCTAGTATAATTCAGCATAAAGTGTCCAAAATGAAGGCGCGCTCTAACTGCGACCATTCCGGACAAGTGACAAATCACGTCGCCGCTCGCAAATCTGACGTGATGTGTTGCACCTTATCACTGTCCTGTATTGTATGCATGGATATGTTTCACCAATTTGTGGACGTTGGCGTCGTTAACGAGGAGATTGGCTCAGATATAAATTAGAATTTGACAATAACTAAAATGAAATTAATAACTGCTAAAACGCAAAAAAGCGTATTTCATCGTTGAACACATCATCGCTTGCCATCTCACCCTAGCCTAACAATAATAAAAAAATCGGCCAAGTGCGAGTCTGACTCGCGCACTAAGGATTCCGTATAAACAGCTACATTTATAAAAATAAATATGTAACACTACTAACGTTATGGAGTGGCGACCGTGAACCGGAAGACGTTGCGGTGGAAGGTCTCCCACAAGGAGGACCCATCGGTCCAACAGGTCATCACCTGATGAAAGTTGCGGGGATCCGCTAGATGCGGGACGCACGGGACCAGTCAATGTGGCGACGCTTGGGGGAGGCCTATGTCCAACAGTGGACGTCTTTCGGCTGATATGATGATGATGACTAACGTTCATAAACTCTAAATTGCTCTAACGAAGGAACATTTTACTTTGACGTACAAAAACTTTTGTCCTCATAAATCATCTATCTAGGTAGATAATTATATATCTTCTAATATAAATACATAAAACCGAAAGTTCACTCACTCACTCATCACGAAATATCGAAAACCGCTTGACGCATAAAGATGAGATTTGGCAGAAATGATTCTCAAATAACGTAAGAGAGTTTATATAATCATTTTTGGAAATTCCACCCTAAGAGGGATAAAAAAGGGGTTGAAAGTTTGTTTGCAAAATCGAATTCTTGAAACTTGGCACAAATAGTAATCTAAGTTCCCGTTTCATCATCGGACTACCAGACGTATGGCGATGCGCCATCGGTACATGGTGGACATTCCACCCATACAAACAAAACGTTTTGGAAATACTTTTATTATGTGTACAGCTAAGGAGTGGAATTCCCTGCCGGATTCTGTGTTTCCAGACAGCTACTATGTAGGAGTCTTTAAGTCAAGAGTGAATAGGTTATTTCTAGGCAAGCGTGTCTCACCGTCGATCACATCATCGCTTACCAGCAGGTGAGATGGTGGTCAAGCGCGAGCCTATAAAACATAAAAAATAAGTAAATGATAAAGGTTGAAATTATTAGTTTTTCGAAACTACCCCCAAAAGACAATTTAGGAGGTGTTGAAGGTTGTATAGAAGAATCTTATTTTTTGGGTTAATAAACTTGAAACTTGGCACAAATACTAAACTAAATAAACAATAAAGATTGTTTTATAAGTTTTTCGAAACTACCCCAAAAAGAAGATTTAAGGGGTGTAAAAGTTTTTTTGAAGAATTTTATTTGTTAGGTTAAAGCTTGAGATTAACTTGACATAAATACCGACCTAAGAAAACAATAAAGATTGTTATTATTAGATTATCTAAACTTCCCCTAAAATACGATTTAGCGAGAGTTAAAGTTTTTTTGAACAATTTTATGTTTAGCAGGTGTTAAAGTTTGCTAATAATCTTACTGCACAAAGTTTCGTTTTTGATGTAAGGGTCTAGGGAAGCACTAAGAGGGAAATTTCGAAAATTACAAAAACCTTGAAGGGGGTGAATAGGGGTAAATTTGTTTTTATGACAAAACTAATTCCTTGGATAAACTAAATAATCAGTTTAAATATAATCAAAAAAAAAAAATCATAATGAAATGAATGAATGATGAATGATTTTCATGATAATCGGAGGAGGACCAAATCTAAAAAGAGATAATTAAAAAACTTTTTAACAAGGTATCTTTGGGACCTATTGATTTCCGTTTTTCGACTCCGACATCGGCAAAAAAGTTATTTTTCGCTTTGAAGTGTTTTGTTTTGGAAGTCGGTTTGATTTATTTGTTTTTATTAAGATTAAGATTGTTAAGTTTTTTATTTGAAAATCATTTATAAAGTACATCTCATGAAGATTTCGCTAAAACCAAACACGAATAGGATACATTGTTTTATTTCGGCGTTCCAGTTTGAAGATACCATTTTTATCAGTACCATTTATTAAAAGTATTATGCTTCATCATAGTCGGTTAACTATTCGATACCCGTGACATACCTTATAAGGTGTTCCAGTTCAGTAGCCAACTGTGGTCTTCTTCATCAGTTCCACTTCACCAAATGATACTTTCTGAGTGCAAATGAATGCATTGTTGATGAAAATACCAAAATCGCTATATGTATACCTATAATATTTGAGGAGTTCCCTCGACTTCTCCAGGATCCCATCATGAGATCCTGAACTGATGACTATTGGACCATCTGGGCATAATTTTCCAAATCGGTCAAGGCGTGTTTGAGTAATCGGGGAACATACATACAAAAAAGAAACGGCCAAAATTGGGGGAATTTCAAAGAAAAATGTGATGATTTTTTTTCTGATTGATTACATTGGTATTTATTGGTAAAAAATATTCGTAATAATAAACATTATCACAAAATTTCAAGTTTATACGTCAATGGGAAGTTAAAAATTTTGTAAAAAAAAGCGGAATTTCAAATTCAAATTCATTTATTAATTTTGTGAACATAGGGTAAAATTAAAGATGATATAAATAAACAATGATGGTCCATACTATGTCCCGCCAGAAGGCATACAAAATATTGGACATATAAAGGTAATAGAATGACATATTAACAAAAAAAAAAACAAAAAAAAAAATTTAATAGACGTCACAATTTCATGTCAAAAAAATAATAATTAATAATAATGTGTCAGTAAATTAAGACGGCACATAAACAAATAGATAGTAACTAGTCACAATTTCGTAATATAATAATAATTGAAACAAAAATGTCAAGTCAGAATATCATTATCATATGGGTAACATTTTAATTATATAGACAGATAAAAAACACTAAAATATTATTTTATCATTAAGATATTCATTAACAGAATAATACGCCTGGTCATTCAATAATTTAAAAAGCTTACGTTTAAACTCATTCATGTTATTGCTTGACACAAATTTGTTTGAAAGTGGTTATGTTACGGCTAATACCCGAAGTGCGGCTACACCTAGTATTAGCCGGCGCTTAGGGCACCCCGACACGGACGGAGGTTAGGTTCGAACGAGATGACGGGAGCTGAAGTGAGCGAGCAAAGCGAGCGAACTCAGCTCCCGTCATCTCGTTCGTGTTAGGTTACTTTAGACCCTGCGGACGGAAATAGGAGCCCCGCGCAGCGGGGTCCGTCGCGTGGCTACACCTAGTTCTAACCGGCTAAAACTAGGTGTAGCCGCACTAATACTAGGTGTAGCCGCACTTCGGGTATTAGCCGTAACAGTTACACATTTCTTTGATTTCCAATATTAAAAAAAAAAACACGGTATTTATTTACTCAACGAGTTCTTAGCAACGATACTTCACTCGACGGGGTATGACAAAGTTTTTTTTTCGCGCCTCCCTTTTGCTGTATGCAAGCCCTCCTTAAAACATTTAAAAATGGCAATTGACAATTTGTATAGCTTTGAATCAAAAAGATGCCTATGCTGTAAAAATTTGAAGACTTTAGCTCCAACCATTTGTCTATAAAACCTGTGTGTCAGACGACGGATAGACAGACAGACACGTGAGTGACAGCAACAGGATTCAAACCCCCAACTTCAAATATATATTGTGAGTAGAAGTTGGGGTGCAAGATTCAAAAGAGTTTCTAAAATTACTAACTAACTTCTTCTCTTAATATATGCTCCTTGTGAAAGTCTAATCCTTGGCAAACAAGATTTTCTGCCAGGATTTGTTTTTGTAGGGGCTAGAGCCCCTGATTTCCAAATTAAAGATTTTGAATTTGAATATTTGTCTATCTCTATTTTAGCCTAAAAACCTTTCAAACTTTGGCATTAATGTAGGTTTTGACTCGTTCATAAATCAGTCAGGAACCAGGTATCAATAGAAAGTGTCTCATAGTAAGATCAATAACCAAAACAGCAATCCAAACAAAAATAAACAATTTAAAAAAAGAACGCGACTTAAAGTAAACCCCGTAATTCCTATTCAGCCAGGGTAAACGCACCAATGAATGTACGTAACAAAATACTTTTTCCGGCCAACTGTATAACACAACGCGAACTGTTTATCACACAACGTACACTGCGCTCCTGACCACAACTAGCAACTTCACCCCATTCGCCGGAATTAATCGTCCATGTTGTGTTAAAAGAGGCGAAAATATACTGATATGGTTATTTTTATTAGATTTTTTGGTTATTTTTTAAGAACTGTTATGGTTTATTTTATGTGCTAGCGCTCTGACTTCTAAAACAATAATGTTTTGTTATGAATAACGAGGTCTCTTTGTGAGAAAACCGTATTTTTTAAAGCGTCTGGAAGATATGTTTTGGTGACTTTTAATGGCGAATACTCGTAGACTAGCTAAGTCACATAGTGGAATGAAAAGTACTATCACAATCGGCGCCTGAAATGTGCAAGGGTTTCTCAAGAGTTGATCTTTGAAAACACGTTTCGAGACACACTGCAAAAGCATGAAGCACTTGTAGCCTTTAATTAGAGCATAACAATGCTGCTTGGACATAGGCCTTCCCTAAACGTCAACACGTCGACCGGTGAGTTCTTCTTGGTAGAATAAACAAGGAAACTTCTCCAAAGTTGGATAATTTAACAAATGAAAGTATCTAACACCAAGATTGGCTCATGCATTCAAGTCTTTATTGTACCCAGAAAATACGTCAAAAGGCATGAGGATCGCCTGATAAATACGTAACTCTAGATCCCTGGAATACCTTCCACTCAACCTCAATGAATCTAAGATCCGTGCTACGACTATTTCCCTTCCACACACATATTATATAGCCGTAATTTATTCAACTGAACATGAAACCAATCATTCATGGAGTACTGTTCTCGTCTCGGGCACGAATCTGCGAAATACCAGCTCGATGCACGACACTCAATCAAAAAGAGGCCAAGAGGCTCATTGGCAATGAGCCTTGAACATCGTCGAAAAGTTGTCACGTTGTCGGTTTTTTATCGGTTACATTTGGGACTGGGCGATGGAATTGCATAATCTAATTCCTACCACCTACCTACATTCATTGGACTACCAAACCTAGGGCGATGCGCCATCGGTACATGGTGGACATCCCACCCATACGCACTAAACGTTTTGGGAATACTTTTATTATGCGTGCAGCTAAGGTGTGGCATTCCCTGCCGGAGTCTGTAGTAATAACCACGGTGTCTTTAAGTCAAGAGTGAATAGGTTTCTTTTAGGCAAGCGTGCTTCACCGTCGACCACATCATCGCTTACCATCAGGTGAGACTGCGGTCAAGCGGAGCGGAGCGGTGTGTAACAAAAAAAAACTAGATTACTACAAATAACCCAGCCTCAAAAAAATAACTTTTGACTTAAAATAAACTAATTATATTACTGTCTCTTTGGTCTAGTGTTTACGTATCTCATTATTAAATCGTGTCACAATTGGTGAAAATATCGCATTACTCAGTATAAATAAGTGTACACTTACTTTTAAGTTGAGAATCTCTTCCTGTTTGTTGGAGTCGCTTAAAATACGTCAAAAGGCACCATAATCTTCCCCATAAATGCGTAACTCGAGCCATTCTCAGAAGCGCCTTCCTCTCGGTGAGTTATGATCTAGCTGGGGAACTATTTCAACTCCTCACGAATATTTTATTCGGAGCCACCTTTATGATGAAAGTTTTAGTTGGTGCTGTTACGAATGTGTGTCTTTTTAATGCTATGTTTGCTTTATGTTGCATGAGACTTATGTACATACTATTTCGTATTTTATCCTTCAACCGCCGTAATTCAACCTTTAAAGGTTGAATTTACAAAAATCCCTTCTTAGTGAGCACTAAGATTTTTGGAAACTCAATTCAATTTTTATAATCCTCTTCATTATAAAAACAAGAAAGAAGCCCAGTAAAGTAAAATTCTTCTAAAATCTTCAACACTCCCTAAATCGCCTTTTAGGAGTAGTTTTAGAAAACTAATAACGAAAACCTTTATTATTTACTTAGTTCAGTATTTATGCCAAGTTTCAAATAACTCAACAAATTTCCATCTTTTCACCTCCTCAGGGGTAGAATTTCCAAAACCAATAAATACATGAATTCTTCTTATCAACCAAAAGCCTTGAACTTTTATTTCACGTATCACACTTAAAAGCGTAGAAATTTCACACAAACTTTCAAACTCCTTTTTTTGCTCCTTATGGGTGTAAAATTCCAAAAACCAATAACTACATGAATTCATTTTATCAACCCAGATTGTTAATCTAAAATGTAATGTGTCCAACTTTTAAACTGTAAAAAATTTCATACAAATTATCAACCCTTTTTTACCCCTTTAGGGGTAGCATTTCCAAAATCCGATATTATATATATATTTTTATCAACCAACAGCGTAAATCTTAAATTTCACGAATCCAACTTACAAACTGTAGAATTTATATGCAAACTTTCAACCCCCTTTTTACCCCATTACTGAAACTGCCAAAAATCAATAAATACATGATTTTTTTTTATCAATCTAGAGAATAATTGAAAAATTTCACGTGTCTAATTTACAAACTGTACAAAATTTTATAGAAACTTTCAACCCCTCTTTTATACCTTTAGGGGTGAAAAATACCGAAAATCTTTTGGTAATTCCACCCCTGCAAAAAATATCATGCACCATATTTAAAAAATCACCGCATTATTTTTATAATATAACTTACACTTAATCCGGTTTCATCAGAAATTTGTGATTGTATTTAGCTCATTCTTATGCAAGGCAATAATGTGTGCCCTAGTTTCTAAACTTATATTTGCTTGCATTATGACATTCAAATAAACACCGTTATTATAATACCTCGAACGCTCTGATTAAAGTTCACCAAACAACAACGTCGTACTAAGCGTTTCTTCAAGCAAATCATATTGTTAAAATATACCCTCATCTTCGGTGATTATACTGAATAAAATAAAAAGTTCTACCCTCATTCAAATGCAATGCTCAAGGTCCAATAAACTAAACACTTAACGCAAATGTTCCTAACAACTGAATACATTAGGTCATAATAATTGTAAAGTAATTAATGCAGCAACGAACATAATATTATTAAAAGGATAATAAAATTATTATGATACTATTACTACGTATTTAATATTTTTCTATCATATATGATATTACATTAAAAGAGATAAAAATCTTTATTACAATTTATGCTTTCAATTTAAATGAAGAAATATATTCATATTCATAAATTAAGTGTATTAAATTATAAAAATAATAATTTTGATTATTTTTTAAGTTAAAAATAATATTTAAAAATATATAAAATGTGTATAGAAAAATAAATGAATAAAAATAATATAGGTATATATTTTGTTTTATCTAGCAATGTTAAGCGCTAAGCCAAATGGACACATATGTTTGACTATGAAATTTAATACCTAATTCTAATCAAGTTCGTGCAGTGGTGGCCCAGTGGTATCGGCCGCGACTTACAAGTTGTAGGTTGTGGGTTCGAGCCTAGGCAGGCGCTTTACTTTGTGTAAATTATTTCATCACCACTGCTCTCAAAACGGTGAAGGAAAACATCGTGAGGAAACCGGCATGTCCTAGAACCGAAATTTGGAAGACATGTGACATCCACCAACCCGCACTGGGCTCGCGTGGTGGATTACGGCCCATTCCCTCTCACAGAGAGGAGGCCTGTGTCCCAGCAGTGGGAACATTAAAAGACTGATGATGTGATGTGAATCAAGTTAACTTAAAGTTAAATGATTATTTCGCGCTCTTTAGGATTCTTGATGAATAGCAATATACGGAAGTAAGTGCGATCGATATTGGCGACAAAACGTGTGGGTATTGTGTTTGAAATCTACCCACAATGTTTTAAAGTTTAGGTAAACGTTTGTTTTATAATATAATATCTACAGATGAGAATGGATTTGAAACACCAGCACCCACATGTTTTGTGATTTTAATAATTTTGGAATAGTATGACGTTGCGGCCATGTCGCGTTCTCATTGGTTCATTAAGAAAGAGTTCGATGTACAGATGTGTGTATGAGTGTGATGTGTCTATAGAAGAAGGTCGTAAGTGGGACTGATTGGCTATGCTATAGTTTTGTGAAGATAGGAGTGCACTTTAGGCTGTGAAATTTAGTACCTAAATCCAGTCTCAGTGTCCTAAAGACTAAAGTTACCAAGACCGATTTAAAAAAAACCTTTAAATAGAAGGAAATAGAGTTTATTTTTGCCAGTTATGATGCACACCATAAAATACGGCAAGCAAAAAGAAAAACTTATGCAAATAGGGAAAATACTTAGGTATTTCGTAAGTTTTCGTCATGAAATAAACTGAACACTCCTGTCCACACAGTCCTAGAGACTACTACCAAATTAAAACCTATGGGCAAAACTTATCCATAAACTACAAATAGAGCGTAACAAAAAAAACATCTAAAAGAAGATTTTTCCCCTGAAAAGTAATCCCCACCTACCAACAGAACCAGTGGACAATAGTCCACTTCGTATTGAACACAGTTCGGATGTTCTTATCAAAATTGAACTGGAAAAATATACAAAGAGAGCTCCAAGCTATAATCTTTGATGATTTCAGATTTCTCCAGGAAGAGTGGTCAACGGAAAAGAAAAAAAAAATATAAAACACCAGTCTGCAGAACTGAGAAATGAAAAATAAAAACAACTTCCTTTTTTCTGTAACAAAAACCTTTTCTTAGAAAAGAGACAAAGGACAATTTTTTAAAATAACATAATGCCAAGCTTCAAATCACCGAGGTACAAGGTGAAATATACTCACATTTTTCAAATCCCGTGTCCGTTATGACTTATGCTACAGAAAAATACGAAACAAAAAAAAGCCTATTTATATTGTTCTAACTGGCAATCCAACACGTGATTTGACACTCACGCGACAACTACATCAACTGTTGTATAGTACCAAAGGTAATTTATAGAAGTATCGATCTTCTAGCATGATAACATCAAGCTAGTGCCCGAAGGATTAGGCAGAGTAGTACATGTGACGATGATGTAATATCTCGAAAAATAGCTAAATTACTTTTTTGCACAATTGAAATCAAGAAAAAATACTGCGTCTGACGGTCTGAGCAACGTTTTCCTCCGACATTTTTTTATGATACGACTTTGTCTAAACTTTTTTAACAAAACATATTTCAAAATGCTGTTTATACTATAAAATCAAATATTTTTCAATGTTTATTCGATACAGCAAAAATGCTATACTTAAATACTTTTTAGCAGTCAAGATACATGGTCCTCGTTACAACTACCACCAAAGATGCTGCTTGAAATTGAAATATCAATTGCTGTAACTATTTTAGAATACTAGGACATGTGTTCCAAAAATGGTCTTTCCGATTCAGCTAGCTTACGAGTTATGAATTTTTTAAATAGTTTTTTGGCTCTGCTGTAAAGTTCAACTTTTCGATGTACTACGAGTTTTTTTTCATGCGTCGAGTACACCTACATATTTTAGCCAGTTCATACGGGGCGACCCCATTCATATCAACACCAAACAAATCTAGACCCCGGCTGCTACTGAATTCCATTCCAATCCAAATATTTCGCACAATCCATGAATCAAACCTAGGACCTCCAGCTTAGCAATTGAGCTTGCGAACATTAACACAGCAAGGCATTCAATAGGTTCTCGATTGACATTCTATCGGCAAAATCGATTGCAAAAAGTTCAAAATGTACCTATGGGATTGCCGAGCGCTACCGAGATATCACAGTCAATTCCTTAAATTTTTAAACCTCTGACTGAAAAAGAGGGGTGTTATAAGATTGATATGTGTACCTGTATGTTTGTGTATCTGTATTTGTGCTCCTAAACGGATGGACCGATTAAGATTTCGTTTTTTTTATTGAAAGGTGATTTTATCGAGAATGTAATTCTTAGCTATGTTTGATGAAAATCGGTTCAGCTGTTCAAAAGTCCCCATGACGTTTTACTGTTTTAATTGGGGTGTTTTAGCAAGATATCGTATCATAATTACGTGTTCAATAGATTTTCGATCGAAGCGTGTTAACTACTAGATAAATTATGTAGCTTGAAATAAAAATATGTCGCGGGTTTATTAAATTTTACTTGTGGGTAGGTATATTTATCTGAATACCTATTATAAACAAGGCTGTATTTTAGCGCAAGAAATGATCCTTATGTTTCATGTTATTAAGGTAGAGTTTAGTCATATTTATATAAAACAATATCGTTGATAATCTATAATTAATTAATAATATTATAGAGAGGAAAGATTTTTTTGTTTATTTGTTTGTATCGAATAGGCTCCGAAACTACTGCACCGATTTAAAAAATTCTTTCACCAATAGAAAACTACATTATTCCTGAGTGACACAGGCTATTTTTTATCCGGAAAACGGAAACTGTGCGGTGGTCCACGGAAGCGAAGCCGCAGGCAACAGCTAGTATAATTTATATCAATTCATCTTCAGCCTAAAATATACATCAATTCAAAACCGCTTAAAAGTCAATTTTATCACCAAAACATGTAAAACCAAGAAAACATAACCCATCCTAAACGCCACGCAAGTTATAAAATGTAATAAATGCATAAGAAGGGTATTACCTTACAATAATAACAGATTTATGAGCTCGCTTTGAAATATTTCAAGTACCAAACCCATAAAACATATCATTATTCATAAATCATAACATCGCGTGATAACGCATTTATTCCGCAAAGCGTAAGAAATGCATGAAATCACTTCCAGTTAGCCAGGTATTTTAATGCAATAGCTCATAACCATCAAATGGGCCCAAATCCTTTTTCCAGGGAGCTAATGATTGATGGACAACCCCAATGACAAGTACCTGAAACTTTTTTTTATATCCTGGTGAAATGCTCATGCATACTGCGCTACCACGGGGAGATAGCGCAGTTATGTGGGACTCTAACCCACTAAAACTCCACGGTGTCCTCCTGTGCACTCACCGCGAACCCGCCGCGGCTGTCTGACACCGGACCCTCCTCTGCGGAGTACCCCTCATCACCGGCGCACTAGAACACACTATTCTAAATAAAATAAAATAAAAATTAGGAAGGTCTAATTGTCGCGGTTTGCCGATACCAAGGGTTCCTAGGAACTTCCAAATATCGGCAGAAGAAGAAGACGAAATATTACGCAGAATGTGGCGCGTTTAGCATTGCGTATCATCTGGTTACATCTGTTCCTTGCAGCCTTGAATAGCACCCAGTTTTCGTCAGTTCGATCCTTTTTGAATTTTTGGAAAGCGCGATCCCTGCGTCGCCTTGCCATCGGTATGCCACTTGTCATCCAAGGCGCAAGAGGACGTTTCTGTTTCACTTTTCTGATGGCAGTGTGGAGGTTATAAAGGTTGACTTCAACATCGTTAAATATTGCCACCGTATCGACAACCGAAGAGGCCTCTGTCACAACCTCCCAATCGATAACAGAGGCATCCTTATTGAGTTTCTAAACGTCCATCCTGGCAAAACAACGCCTGTACAGAACCCTGGGTTTAGGTTTAGGAGGTTTGAGGATATAGTAAAGGAAAAACATGTCATGATGAGAGAAGCCAGGAACGTCATGTTGACCATGGGATGAGACAAGTGAGGGATTCGAGGTGAGGATAAGATCGAGCCAGGTGTCATCGCCAGAATTGTTATAATGGGTCGCCTGGAGCGGCAACACGTGCAGACTAGCTGACTCGATAAGATGGAGTAGCTTACGGTATCGAAGGGAGTTTTGACAAAGGAGGTTTGTGTTGTAATCACCCATGATGATGTGGTGCGCATTCTCCGAACCCAAAGATTCAAGAACTGATTCGAATTCAGTGAAGTAATCGAAATTGGGGGGATAGTAGACAACACCGATAACGAATTTGGCTGCTTTGACACAAAATTCAAGGAAGATGTACTCAGCAGAGGCAGAAAAATTAGAAAGGAAAGGAAGTAGCAAGTATTTTGTAAGGAAAATCACTGCGAAGGTATATGACGTCCACACCACCCCCTCCCTTGCCAATCCAATTGTTCCGTATAAGAACAAAACCAGTAAGAGGATAGCGTGAAATTTGCTGTTATTGAAGACATCATACAGCTCGCTTTAGTGACTGGCAACACTCTGAGTGTTAATGTGACACACATTCACCAACCGACAAGACTCATCGTTGAAATTATGTTGAATAAAGTCATTAAGGGACAAATCAAGAAAAAGAATTTAAGAGAACAAAATCTGGGTTCCCTTGAAGAAGCATATTCGTTAGCAGAAAAAAATGATTCATTGACAGACATAAACAGTTGAAGTCAATAAGAATTAATATAATTATATAAAAATAAATTGGAAGTATATCATTGCTGAACTGGTGCAAATAATGCTACTCTGCACCACCCGCCAGCTTACACCAACACTAAAATAATAACTACAAACAAGGTACTCAGCACATAAAAATACTATTCATATTAACTTAGTCAGTTATAAAAAAAAAAAAAAACAAAAAAAAATGTAATAAATAAAAAGAAAATCATCATCAAATCATTATCCAATTCGTCTTAAACCTAATATGTACGTCAATTCAAAACCGTTTAAAAGTCATTTTTATCACCAAAACACGTAAAGCCAAGAAAATATAACCTATTCTAAACGTCACGCAAGTTATAAAACGTGATAAATGAATGAGTAGGCTATGATCTCGGTCACCCCACCACTGGGGTTAATACATAATGCAGCGCAGTTCGCACTTAACGCGGTGTGGCCCAAGTTTTTGAATTGTGAGTGTATTATTAATTCTTATTGTCCCCCATGGTTGCGTTTTTGGTAGGTTGGTAAGTACTTTGCTTGATGTATTGTGTCATTTTAGGTGTCTGCTTTCTGTAGAGCTATTATATGGTATTTATCGTGATATTGAGACACTTTCTCGTAAATGTTAAGATTGTCATCATTTAGGACTGTATCGATCGTGAGTTCAAACCCAGTCGTTATTTTTATTTACATCCAAATTTTTTTATTACTAATTTTCTGTAAAGTGAAAAGCCGATTTTTGTTGGGTTTCCTTAAATTTAAAAAGATATTTGACATCTACCAAGACGCAAGCTCCGTCCTTTCATAGAGAGAGAAGCATGTGTCCCAACAGTGGCATCATTATATATATAGATTATTCACTAATCAAAAACGACTGTTAAAAAGCAGACTAAAACCAGGTGTTCAGAACAAATTGTCCAGTTTTGAAAACGTAAATGTATGGGACAGTTATTTTTTTTTCGAAATTTCGAGGTTTGTAGTAAAAAAAAAAACATAATGATGAGTACAATTACTCCTTTTCAGGAATTACTTTGTTTCTTTTACACATTTTATACGCTCTATGTAACAAAAATAAACGATCTTTATGTATTTATGCTGCTTCGATAGTGGATCGCAAGAATAGAGATTACTCAGAATGAGGTCCTGGATTCGATTCCCGTGTCGATAAAAGTTTTTTTGGATTTATTTCTTTTGGAATTTCTCAGTTGTATCCCGAAGTCTGGGTTTATAATTATGTACCTTAAGACTTATTTATGTACCTTAGTACATAACTGGTCAAATGGGGGTGTACTATATAGGCGGACTTCTACCCAACCCATCAGAAAATACAAGCGTGAAGTTACGTATTTATGCTATATATAAACTGTCAAATCAATAAACATAGAATTAATTAACTTCTCATTCAATTGCTGTACAATATTTTCATTCCTGTCTTCTTTTCGCAATCGTGTTCTTCTTCACAAATCATCATCATCAACACCATATCAGCCGAAAGTCATCCACTGCTGGACATAGGTCTCCCCCAAGTTTCGCCACATTGACCGGTTCCGTGCGTCCCGCATCTAGCGGATCGCCGCAACCTTAACCATGTCCACGGTCCACCTAGTGGGAGGCCTTCCAACGTATCGTCTTCCGGTTCGCGATCGCCATTCCAGAACTTTTCGGCCCCATCGGCTATCCGTTCTACGAGCAATGTACCCTGCCCACTGCCACTTAAGTTTGGCAATTTTTCGGGCTATGTCGGTAACCCTGGCTCTCTTGCGGATCTCTACATTTCAGATTCGATCACGCAAGGATACTCCGAGCATGGCCCTCTCAATTGCCCTTTTGGTGACTGTAAGCAGCTAATAGGGGGTGTAGCTAACAGGAAAAAATCCTGTATGAATTGGTGCGAATGGTGGCTTTTGTCACTATTCGTCACCAATACATCGTCAAAGGTAATGGCAGTTCGTTAGGCGGCTAGATGGGCAGACGACGTTGTTGGTTTCGTGTATTGATCATGAGTGAGCCTCACACAGGAACTAGAGGATAGACACAAGAGAGGCTATGTCCAGGAGTGGGCGAAGTGGGGAAGTTGGCTGATGATGATAATTATGCTGATATTCACTTCTTCCTTATCTACTATAACCACTACACGGGGTGAGTAAGAATGCAGGGGTGAATAGGAACATAATTTTGATTAGGATTTTAACTGTGGTACAACTTTATTGGTTTAAAACAAAGCATCGTTTGTTTTGTAATTAAATAAATGGGAGTATCTACTAAAATGCTGCGAACAATTTTTAAATAACGTGAAAATTCCGTTCAAAGTTCGTTTTTTATTTACCAATGCATTCCTATTCAACCCGTTTGACGGTACCACAACAAAAACTAATCAAATCCCACCAAGACCAACCACCACAAATCAGCCAACAAACATTGGTTCCAACCGATACCAACCAACATCCAAATACCATCACTCGTTCAGTTCAGAACGAACTAATCTAAATTCATTAGCGGTCGACAGTGTTGTCCAAATATTTGAATAATTTGATTTAGCTTTGTCGTATAGCTGTGGCTAAATTAAAGGGTTGGAGAAAGGGCATGATTACTAGGGACAGTGAAGGGACGAGGGTTACCGAAGCTACGAAAGGACACATTTATAATGAAGTTGAAACGGGGTGGAACGTTTTCTTGGAAGCGTTTAGCTGTGGATTAACGGAGTGTGTGTGTTCGCTTAATCGTTAAGGTTTTCCAGGGAAATTTGGTGAGGTATTGTGATGACATATTACTTCTAAGTGGCGGTAAGGAATGCAAACAAAATTTGCAGCTAAATTTCATACTTAACATTTTTTTTTGTTTTTTTTTTTCAGGGTGGAAAATTCCCATTGGATGTCCTCCGCACTGGGAAGGGTCTGTCAGACTCGCACTTACTAATAACCACCCGTAGGCTTATTACGTATCTTTTGCAAGAGCGTAAAACGATAGCGATCAAACGCTATATGTCATAAAAGTCTGAATCACCTGCAGTATAGGTATGGTAGGTCCTAAACAATCGTTTGCTAATCGCTCGCTGTTTGTCGAAAGCACTTATTTAAAAAAAAACGCCAGCTACTCTAAAAGTTCTGTATGGAAGAGCAATTATTGCGCAAAAATCGCTATCGTTTTGCTCTTGCAAAAGATACGTAATAAGCCTGCCGGTGTTCCATTTCACACCTACACCGGGGATCGCGTTAACGTACGTTCTTTCCGTAACCCCCAACACATACTATTCCCAAGGCAACTAACTAATAAAGAAGTAATGATATATAAGAACCAAAAGACCAATGACGAGGATGCTTTCTTATACATGCACAAATCCTTCTTTCAAACGCTGTGATTTTAAGTTCAGTTTATGAATTGAGTATTTATAGTTAAGAACGTGTCAAACCATAATATAATGCCAAAGTTTGACAGATTTTAAGGCTGTAAGAACTTGACGAATACTTAATTTCAAGTTCTTAATATATAAATCGGGGGTTTATCTCCCTGATTTCTTAAGCCGATGATAGTCGCCAACGACCTTGAGGGAACAAAACGCGCACTCGTTTCACACCCGCGCGATCCAAAATTTAGTAGTTCTTGTGATTTAAAAAAAAAACCTTAGATCAAAATATAGATAACTAAATTGTCTTTGAGATGATGAAATTTCATTAAAATACGCCCGGCGGTTTTGGTGCGATTGTCATTTTTTTCCGTGTTAGATATAACTTTACAAATTAATTACACTATGTTATACGAATAAAACTAAAATAATCAATATATCAAATTATTAATAAAATGGTTTAATATACTAGTAATATATTTTTTTTTCTAATAAATTACGGCTAGTCGTCTGCGCCTTAATGAAAAGGTCTTCATGACCTCTGAGGCCATATTGCTTTAGCTGAAAAAGACGATTTTTTTTTTCAATCTATGTCTTTAATAGATTCATTAATAAAGGAACTAAATGCCTTCTACGAAAATTCGTAGCTTTAATAAAACAATGTATTTCATCAGCCGACCGCAAAACTTTACTGTTGATAGAATTTCCTAGGTTCCGTACCAAAACACATACAGTACTTAAATAAAATGTTTAAGCCCGTTTAGTTAATTTATTAGTTTCGACCTGAATAAAATATATTTAGACCAGAGGCCTTATAATCCAGGCAAATAACTTCAATTAGAAGCCAATCTGCGAAAAAAATCTTAGTTAAGTACTTTCACCGGAATTATGTTCATTATGATAGTAGTAATGTCGCCTGAAAAGTTCATAAAAAGCCCATAAGAGCAAAAAAAAATGGGCTGGTTGGTATTCCCAAAAATCGGTAAAATTTTCATTTTACTGCAATCTGTGTTCAGGGCAACTTTATTTCTGCTTCAATTGTACCCAAAAAAGTTCTGCTCATGATTTACTAATTTTTATTATTAGTTTTCGGGATATGAGCTATGTCGTCAATTTTTTTGTGATACTGGAACGCGTCTGACTCATGGAACGTTCTAGTACCACAAAATATTAGAAGACAGCCGAGCGCTTTATTTCTCTAAAATATAAACCGACCAAGTGACATTGCTCGTTAGTTTCGTATTACACGTATGTTAATTACAGTTGATTGGAATTGGGATTATTTGTTGTTGATTGAATTGTGGCGTCGTAGAGTTCTTTATTTAAAAATTTATAGCTTTTCGTGACGGGGACTTTAGATATATTGATCAAGTGACATTTCGACAGCGCTTGGCATTCCCTTAAATTATTGACTTCGCAATTTTTTCACAATGGCAACGTTTTCGTTAATAGATTTCTCTTCTTCGTCACTTGTCTATAGCCTCAGATATGTCTACTAGTGGTAGCCCAGCGGTGAAATAGGCAGACAACATTATTGCAATCCCGTGAAATAATCTTGATGGGCTGGCACAGGAACTTGGGGATTGGTGCAGGAAAAGAGAGGCCCATGCTCAGTAAGCAAATTATTATTTCTATTAAGTTAGTTTTTCAACCCATTTTTCTTCTTCTTAGTCGTTACGCTCTTGACAGAGAGGTCGTGGTCGTAATGAAGTGTTGTTTCTATTTGCGGAAGATGTAGTGTGTCTCACTATGTCTCACCACCTTCCCGATTAGAAGTCATCCGGGTACATTCGTGCACGGGACTGCGCACAGCAGACTTGATATAGTGCCTTCCACTTTTCCTTGCACGATTAACCGCTCTATGGACTGACTGTCTCGCCTTGAAACGTGTCCGAAGGAAGTAAGTATTCGAGACTGTACTATTGCGGATAGACGCTGCTTGATGTGAAGTTATTGGAGTATCGAGACATTAGTGCGGAACTCGGTCCCCGAGCCTCCGAGCATTCTTCTCCAACACCACATCTCTCATCTCCAGAGTGTCTGTCCAACCAATCAACTCATTTTTACTCGACTGCAAGGCAGGGTTTCGTTTTTAATTATTGCTTCGTTCAAAGCATAATATCAAAGATGCCAAATTAAGTTTCATGTAGTGTGTTGTGGTATATTTTATTTACGTCAATAATATTTAAAATAACGTACAACAAACAGCCTAACACACCCAATCGAAAATCTTCATAAACGAAGTCCCTCACTAATACTAAACATCTTCAAGCATTAACACACTGATACAGCTGATCCCTCAAAGCAATAACATCTTCTTCCGTACGCCGTCGAGCCTTGGATGTGCAAGAAGTCAGTTTTTCACAGGACTGCTCGTTGTGTCTCCTGGCGTTTGTCAGGCTCAGGTCCAACTCGTATCCAAGGACTACTGCAGCTTTTGATAGTTCTTCGAGACAGGAGGATACGTCAGACCTGGGGAAAAATAAATAAATACAATTTTCTAAAATTAAATAAACCCTAAAAATGCTCAGTACATATTCATAATAAAAAAATGAAAAAACTTTTTACCAAAAAAATACTACCGACTTCCAAATAAAAAAACTACAAAGTGAAAAATAACTTTATTTCTGGAAATCGATGTCTTTCATAGGTACCAATTTATTGCGTTATGGGCACGGACTTCCAAAAAAAAGTTATTTTCACTTTGTAGTTTTTTTATTTGGAAGTCGGTAGTTAGTATTTTTTTGAAAAAAGTTTTATTTTTTCTTTTTCACTTTTTAGTTGTACCTGCCTAATAGGCAAGTTGTATAGTAAGGTACCTATAACGCCAGAATAGATTACCAGAATATCATGAAACATAACCGAAAATGAGAGATCTGCGTACCCCTTAAGATCATACTGGCGTTATGAAATGGTATAAACAGACATGCGATTGCAGCAATCCCGAGAGATTTGCCGTTATTTATTGATGCGTTATGTTGTATATCTTCGAAGTTCTTGATCAGATCTTCACCAAATTAAAATAGGACCAATTTCGGAACATACTCTTTCAAATCAAAAAATAATTTTCAAAATCGGTCCACAATTGACGGAGATATCGGAGAAAATACATAAAAAAACATACATAATGTCGAACATAGAACCTCCTCCTTTTTGGGCAGCCGGTTAAAAATATTTTTTTTACAACAATTAGGAAAAACACGAAGCGCACGAATAATATCAACTTATCCTATTCACCCTACTTAGTTTGTGTGCGATTTTTAATCCGTCTATAAAGAGAAAATATCCACGTACCTATGCATTTAAGTTATTTTTCACTTTGTAGTATTTTTATTTGGAAGTCGGTTTTATTTTTTGTAAAAATGTTTGTTATTTTTTTTTGGTGGACAAGTTCTATAGTAAGGTACCTGTAATGCCCACAGTGATGCCAGAATAGATTAACCGAATAACATGTAATTTGAACATAACCAGTCAAATGAGTGTACCAGGGTGAACTGTACACATCTGCGTACCCGTTTAGAGAATACTGGCGTTATGGTATGTTATGAAATGGTGTAAACAATACACAGACATGCAATTTCAGCAATCCCGAGAGATTTTCCGTCATTCATTGAAGAGTTCTGTTCTATATCGCCGAAGTTCTTCATCCGATCTTTACCAAATTTAAATGGGGCATTTCGGAACAAATTTCTTTAAAAGTTGAATTTTGCAATTCCGTTTATATATGACGGAGTTATGCCCGAACATACTTAATATATATATACAAACATCCGAATTAAGAACTGCCTCCTTTTTTGGGAAGTCGGTTAAAAATCAATGTGTATTGGAGAATCATACAAATCATTGTATTATCTACCATTCACATTGAACTATGGGGTTAAGATTAATGACCGTAACATAGTACTTATTTGGCTTAGTTTCATTAAGTTGAAAAGGCTGAAGATCAAGACATCTTTCTCCTCATCAAAGACACCAAGCCTTCTCATCAAAGACTTTATGTGAGTCTAAATCACATCTCAACAAAAAAGACTAACTAACTAACTTACTTGGGTAATACAGCACTCCTTTGGGCCCCAGGACCCACCACTTCAAAAGCCCTGGTCGCCTCTACCAGTGTAGCCTGCATATGGGTCCTGGTGATACCTATCATCTCTTCAGCATACTTCCCCATCTTGGCGATGGACCCGCGAGCATCTTCAGTGCAGCCGTAGATGGTGGAGACATGTCTGCTGGCCAGGGTTCTAGCTGCCCGTCTTTCTTCGTCACACATTTCTGATGCAGAAATAAAGGTCCAATTTATGGTATCTATGAAAGTTTTTCCCTGAATCATCTCGTAACAGCAGATTTTGAACTACCGCTAACGTGAGTTTTACTATCACTACAGTTGTTAATAAATACCATTGCATAAACAATTACTGAATAGTTATCAACAACATAATTCGAACTCAACATTGAGTTAAGCTCGCTTTTGTACATGTACTTTATTATCACACTGTATGTAACGTTGTTTTTGGTGTACAATAAAGAATTAAGAATAATCAGCATTATCACTTCAGCTGAAAGATGTCCACTGGAAGACATAGGTCTCCCACAAGTGTCATCACATCGATCGATCATATGCGTCTCGCATTGGATGCGATTGCCGCAGCCTTAACCAAGTCATCGCTCCACCAAGAGAATCTTTTCGGCCCCATCTACCATGCGTTCTACGAGCAATGTACCCTGCCCGTTGCCATTTAAGTTTGGTCTACCACTGGTAGATATAAGCCTCGCCCAAGCATCGCCAAAATGACCATGAATTACTGAGCATTCTGTGGATTCCCATGACTTTCACCTGATCATCGGTGCACACTACAACTTAGTCACATCATTCCTCATTTATCTAATGCTATAATTAGGCCAACTAGAGTCTATCATTAGAGTTCTGAGCTAATAGCCATTCAACGCCACATGATACAATCCCAAAACACAGTAAAACGACGTATGAATATCGCATAAAGAATAATGGGAGTGTTAATTTCAAAAATAGCCCGTGAACGTATCATGCAGGCGAGAGCAATTAAATTTGCATCGGAGTCCATCACGAATTGAACGTCATCGCGTCAGCTCGGCTCGATATTACTTTGCGCGACTCATAACACTGAAATTTATATTCGGCGTCATTGGAATGGAGTGGTTTCATGTCGAAATTGCCGGAAATTTCAGGTTAATGTCTATAGCTAGACAGACAGACTCATATTATTTATTGTTATATAGTTTTCTGACTTTCATGCCTTTTCACATTATTCCTCATCATCATCATCATGATCATTAAAAAGCTGTTGAACTACAATCATGTATGTTCACAAAAAACAACAACGCGTGTTCAGTGTTCAACGTTTAATCCAGCATAGGATTGGCCGTCTACAATATTCCAGTAGCGCTGGAATGGGCGAGCTAGAATGAAAGTAGCCAGTCAATCCTTTCAATGGACTGGATTGCTCGTTGAAATTACTATATTCCAGTGCCGGTTTACATTATTCCAGAGCTGTCTTCGATTGCTGGACTGGAATGCTACTGGAGTAATGTAAACCAGCCAAAATAAGTTTCATTTCCGTCGACCTTCAACTAAAATTGTTGATCATATTCGGTTGTAATTTGAAACTAATGTCACAGATTTCAAAATTACAATTCTCTGGTACACTTTACGTCTGACACGCTTTGTTATTGCCAGCCTTTTATTATAATTCACACGTCTTCACAACTCATGAGTTATCATAGAATAACTCCTCTACTACTCTGCTGTTATAGGAAAAACCTGCCAAGTGCGAGTCGGACTCGCGCACGAAGGGTTCCGTACAATTATCGCAAAAAATGGCAAAAAAGAAACACATTTGTTGTATGCGAGCCCCATCAAATATTTATTTTATTCTGCTTTTAGTATTTGTTGCTATAGCGGTAACAAATGTACATCATCTGTGAAAATATCAATTGTCTAGCTATCACGGTTCATGAGATACAGCCTGGTGACAAACAGACAGACGTGGAGTCTTAGTAATAGGGTCCTGTTTTTACCCTTTCCCTACGGAACCCAAAAAATGAAAAAAAAAAATAGTATACCTGGTACTTTCAAATCATCAGCCAACTGTGTCAAGTCGGTGTAGATCTGCTGTTTCTTCTGAATAGCGGCGTTGATCTCGTCTTTGATTCTGCGCAGAATCTTGCCTGTCAACTGCTGATATGAGTTCTGGATGTTCCTGTGATACGTGTCCAGGAATGGTGCTAGTACTGTGTCCATGTAGCGAGATATTTCACTGACATAAATTAATAAATAACATTAATAAGAAAGCTATTAAGAATCGTCGAAGAGTTGGAAGAAGAATGGAATGAATTCAACTTACAAAATAGTATTGTTTTAGAAGTCAAATGATTTCAATATGGGCCTTAAACATACGTAACTTGGGAAACAAGGAACAAGCCTTAACACAAGGAAACAGGCGTGATTTTAATACGCTTTTGTTAGCTTCTACTCTCTTCCAAAAACCAAATGTGAGGCTGTGATAAGGGACTGGTTGCAGACACCGGACTACATTTCCACGGAGAAACTACTATCATAGTAGTCTTTCTCATCTAATAACTAGGTAAAATCTCACACTATTTCATCACCACCACACTAACAAACACATGCACATACAAATATACAGACACACAACGCACACGCATATCACATTCTCACACCATGAACATTAATCTCACCACAGTCATAGTCACATTGTCTAGGGAATCAGGTATCTTTGTGTGTAACGGTATCTTTCAAACTGTATACAATATTTATTTTATCCTATCTCAGGATCTTCAGGATTAATGATTTTAAACTAAAAAACGCGCTTTAATGGTCAACCGTAAAACATATTTCTAATATAAGAATAAAATAACTAATCAAAAGATTAACTTCACTGTGAAATAAAAATTGTATTTTGAAAATTGTGTTTTGAACTGAAACGTACTAAATGCAGTAGCTCTTGTCAATACACATCCAATGAGCCCAAATCCGATGGTGCTACTTTATCTGGTTTAACGGTACGCGTACACCAGAACCGAGTCATCACCCGATTTCGGATCGGAACTCATCGGACTACTGTGTCGGATATTCGTCTGTATACTCGTATACTACTGCCGACATCGGACGTTGCCGGTCTTCATGTACAGTCTGACTGGTTCATTACACCTGTTATATTTTTTTCAAAATTGGTCCCTTAAGTTGCTCCATTTTTTATTTATGTCTATAACAGCTATATTAATTTCCGATGCAATTTCGGCCTATAACCGTTTTGCAATATCACGATTATTGCAACTTTTTGAATAGTTGTCCCATAGTGGTGGCATAATATAAATGCAGCTATTTTTTTTTTTTATAAATAATTTTTATTAATAATTATAAGTAATTAACTTTGTTGAAATAAACAAAAAAAAAAAAAAACGACGTAGTAGCCGGCCAATTGGCGAGACATTCCAATAAGTTTGGACTCGCCATTTTCGTCATTTTCGGACTTCGTCGGACGATGGCGGTTGTACTAGTGTACGCGGTCTCTTTGTTTTACATGCATTTGATTCGATCGGCCGAGTTCAGCCGACGACGTCCGAGCATATTTAGACCGATAACGGATTAGGTGTACGCGAGCCGTAAGAGTTCCTATGACCATCTTCCGGTCCCATCATGAGACCAGTTCCATAGCACCAATTATTTCAATGTTTTCCAAGTTACATAAGTACGCCAAGTTTCAGCTAAATTGGATGTCAGGAGGGGTTTGAAAAATGGATAACTGGTTGTCGGACACACTTACAAAAGCAAGGTAATATAAATCTTATAGTAAGAGTGTGGTTTATATCATATTTTCATCGAAAGCCCCATCAACTCTTTTATAAGTAAAGCTAGGACTACATATAATGTATTTAACTTTTTTAACTAACTAATCAAAACTAATCGAAACACGTAAGCTTGCTTTGTGAAGAGCTTCTTTGTGAAATACCTGTTAGCCAAAGCGAGCTGTGTCCTCAGCTGCCTCCGCGTGTCGCTGGTGTTCAACCTGGCCCTCAGCTCGACCAGGTGTTCCTCCAGCACGACTGGTTGGTGCTGCCACGGAGGGATCTCGAAGCAAAGGCCTCCATCTTGACGGAGGTGGTTGCTGCGGTACTGTAATGAAACGGTAGCATTATTTAACCTTCCTGTACCCGCGTGTTGGTCTGTGAGACCGACGAAATACAATTTCATGCTTTTTTCTCTTATAATCAATGACGGCATTTGGTACTTTCTTTAGTTGTCGTATTTGTTGCTACGATCATTTTAGGACGCAAAGTGCCATCGTGTGAGTCGTATTTGGAAACAATCGGACTATGGTATCGACGCGGTTATTTGTGTTTGATTTTGTACTGAAATTTAAATATTTTTTGGAACTCAATTTTTTTGTATGTTTATTGTTCTAAATGCAGTTATATTCCTTATTCAAAATTTTGTTTGAAGGAAAAAAATATTTATGCATGCATTTTGTAAACACTTACGAAAATCTCGCAATTTTTCAGTGACTGTTATAAAATAGTCTTACTCGGTAAATGTACTATAAATTGTTGATAAAGTGGGTTTATCTTATTCAGGTTATTCCCTCGATTGAGAAAACATAATTTCACAGTTTGTAGTTTTGATAAAATTTTGAGAAATTGCGTTCCAAACTTGCGTTCTGTGAAACCGTGCGCGGGTATGGGTTTTACAAAATTTGGCGCGGGTATAGGAAAGTTAACTGCCTAGCCTCATGATCTTTTTATATATTTTATCCCATTTTATTTGGGTTCGCCGCAATACGTTTTATTCACCACTGACTCCCTCTTCTTTTATGTCACACCTCACACTATTCCTTTATCTTTTCTTGGATCTTATTTTCATTAGCATTATTTCATTGATAACTATTAGTAATTCAACAATCATGAAAAGAGAAAAATGACATTTAAATTATTTCACTTCTAAGAACCTCCGCCAAAAGCCCTCCGCTCATATATTGACCGGCAAGACCAATCCTTATCATTCTTATTTCACACTCAGAGTTTTATTTTACCTAAAATTCACACACGAACGATGCACGTGTAAATAGCTATCAATCTGAACCCACCACAACTTATCGTATTCTGAGTCTGACTCGTACCTTTTTCGGGTGTATTTCGAAGTACCGATGAAGCGATTTTTCTGTTACAGAACGTAATGTACCGCTTGTTACATGCTTGTCTACATGTTTGAATGGATGTTTCATGCTCGCTTGTTACATTAATTCCGGGAGATATGCAAAAGGTTTAAAGAATAAACTTTTGAGATTGACCCTGAACTAATCCCAGTGATAGATGATTGATTACTTACCCTACAACTAATAACAGGTTCAGCAGCATAACTCGAACCAAACAGATAGAACCCAAAAATAATAAATGAAACCATAATATCAATACTGTTTTCCAACTGGCTTCATATGACGTGTTGACGTGCAACTTTTATGACTATAAATCAAATTATAAGCTTCAATGAATTATGACGATTGGATTGATATGATTTTATTGCTTGAAAAATTATTGAATTTCTACTGTATGACTTTCAGTAAAACAGTCTCTTTGCCATGTTTGAATCCAGGGTCTGTACTGTCAGGTCAAACTATTATATTTTGCCTGTGAAAAAAGGACAGTGCTATTAATATTGTATAGTTCCGTCGCTCTCTAACAAAACTCTACAATTAGCTAAATGAGAAATGTCTGTATGCAAATATATTTGATCACGTTATACAGTAGTATAATTGTTTCTAACATGTAATCTCAGAAAGTATCTACTGGATCACGGTTACAAAAAATCTTTTACCAGTATTTTGTCCTGGAAAAACATACGGTTCATATTGTAAAATATCGACTGTAATCCTTACATAGTATAAAACAAAGTCGCTTCCCGCTGTCTGTTCGTCCCTATGTATGCTTAGATCTTTAAAACTACGCAACGGATTTTGATGCGGTTTTTTTTTAATAGATAAAGTGATTCAAGAGGAAGGTTTATATGTATAATACACGCGGGCGAAGCCGCTGGCAGGAACTAGTTTAAATATAATTGAAATAATTTAATTAAGATTTTGTGTGTTGTGCTGTGTCTTTTGGGGGCACTAAATAACTTAATTATGTATCTATAAAGCGAATACCACAGAAGCCAGAAAAACTGACACCAGTTTTGCCAAAGGAGTTGTTTGCGCTTGACGTCGATTGTATTTGTGAGGTGCGAGTGTGTAGAGAGAGAACGTGAGACGTTGGGCTGGATTCATCTCCTACCCCCTTTTTCCTCTCCGCACAATGTTCTTGTACCAGGTGTGAGCGAGACTGCCAGACTCCACCTGCGTAAATCCAAAACTAACAGACATCAAGATCAGGCTGACAGAGACAAACCCATCAACTTTAAATCGGCTGGCGGCTCCGCCGCGGGCCTCTTTTCTACATTACTGCTGTTGCTAGGTCGAATCGTCATCGGCCAGTCTAATTTTGCAACTCTAATTTAAGTACTGCAGTTAAGAAAATCCTTAGTAGATAATGCTTTTGCATGCATATTTTGTCAGCCCATAGCACCGATACGCCATGGATTTGGAATATGTGACTTAGGTGGGGATATCTCGCTCGTTCTAAGCAATCGACCCGCCTACAGTTAGTTCGCATCGACTTTTGGGTCAATAGTAAAACATCTCTTTCTACCAATAGCCAATTCATTAACACTTTACAAGTAAACATCCACATCTGCACGTCAGACACTTTCTAGATTCTAAACTTATTACTTTCCTTAAATTCAATCCCGTTACAAATTCCTGCAAAATTCAGCTGAAGTATATTCAGTATTGCCCCTCCGATATCAAGTATCATTCCTCTTAATTCCCGAATGCCTGTAACGCAATTATAAATATTCCCGGTAGCAAAATTTGCTTCGCTTAATTTAAGGCCGTTGCTCTTGCTGTATTTTTTCTGGCTCTAAGTGCTGGCGAGATTTCTATCCGGAGACGTTACCTGAATTAATTATGTAGATATTTAATTAATATTTCTTACTTTGTTAATATAGACTGCCTCGTTGTAAGCGCTACTATTTTACATGCTGTCCTGAGCTCGGTTCCAATATTGAATAATGTGGATTTTCTTAGTAGCAGTTTGGAGTCTGGATATATGCCCGGTTGATGGCAAGAGCTCGCTCTCTGAAAAATAGGACTTAGCATAACTGGCGAAATTGTGTTCTATATAGCAGTATTGCCTAATCCTTCAGTTAAAACGGATATACTGTTATGTTATGAAGGGCTATTCATTCTATCATTCATTCATTCCTTTGGCGCTACAACCCTTTGTGGATCTTGGTCTCCTCAATGATCTTCTTCCATTTCGCTCTGTCACTGGCCTCCTTTCACCAAGATGTTTTTCTTCCTATCCTCTTCAAATCTTCCTCGACACAATTTATCCAGCGCTTCCTGGGTCTACCTCAGGGTCTTATTTGAATCGGAGTCCACTTGGACATGACTTTAACGGCTCTGGTATCGCCCATTCTTTCTAGGTGACCTGCCCAACTGAGCCTTTGCGACTTGAAGAACCTGACAATCGTTTCCCTATTAATCAGGTTTTCTAATTTGTGGTTCATTCTTACACGATACGTGCTGTCGTCTCTTCGCATAGGTCCGAAAACTCCCCTCACGACTTTCCTTTCGAACAGTGCTAATTTAAGTTCGTCTTTTTGAGTCAGCATCCAGGTTTCACAAGCATATGTCACGACTAGCCGAATTATGGACTTTTAAATATTGAGTATTATGTCCAGCCGTGGACGTCTTTCGGCTGAAATGATGATGACGATAAAGAGCTACGGGAGGCGCGTTGTTAGTAAGTTCTTAGAAATTGTTAGTTGCTCCAACAATGCGATTCTCAAAAATGTTTTTTTAAGTATTCACCATTCCAAGTAAACCTAGAATCCTAACAAATTCTCCCTTTGCGTTTCTGAAAAACACCCCTCATTTTTAATGAGGTTCCACACGGCAGAAAACAATGTTCCTTTTAATGAAAATTTTGAGCGTTTAAACCTATTATATAATTCGCCTCAACTTTTAGAAACAGAGATTTAAACTTTTAAGGCTTTACGAAAACCGCATTCAAATTCTAACGATCTTATTCACAAATTGCCATATTGGATGTACTTTAGAGGCCATTATAAGATCACTCACCGTTGTAATGAAACATTTGGGTATAAACGGAGTAGTGGATTTGGAATTATAGAGTTGTCTTTTTAAAAAGATGTATCTTAGAATCTTTTGGGAGCATCTAAAACTCTAAGCGCACAGTCATCTTTGACGCACAATAATATAAAAGTCGCAGATAACACCTGGATGAAGAACCCAGGACAGACAGCACCAGGTAGTACGGCAAAAGAAAAAGGACGCTAATACCCAGCAGTGGGTAATTCAAAGTTGAAATGGTGATGGTGATAATTCAGATTTCGATAGTTATCTAAGTCGCTTGTGATTACGCACGGGACTGAAACGTGGTCGCTCACTATAGGCCCTAATCAGAAAGCTTAAAGTGACCCAAAGGGCAATGGAGAGGGCTATGCTTGGAGTTTCCTCGGCTGTGATGACAACTCGTCACATTAGCTTTCTCGTCGTTATCTCTAATAAGTCTCTTTCACTAATACGTCACTTTTTACATGTAATCAGTTTCCCAACTCATCCGACGCTTATGTACAATTAAGCACAAAATATGTTAATAAAATATTTAGGAAACACACTCCCTACGCGATAGCCCTTCACTCGATGTCTTAAAGAGGAAAATTAAAGAGCATTTCCTTTTAACGCAATGTTATATTAGATATATATATATATTTACATATATATTATGTACTTCTGGATCCTACCCTCTTTTGTCATCATTCTCTGTCACCCTAGCGTTTGCTGTTAGAGAACTCAACATTGAGTTAAGCTCGCCTTTGTACATGTACTTTATTATCACATTGTATTGAATATTGTTTTTGGTGTACAATAAAGAATTAAGAATTAGTAAAATTTGGAGACTGCCTTCAAGGTTCTGCGCTCAACCATGGCCTCCCGGAGAGACCGGATCTGAGGCCCAGTAGCCCGTGCGTCGGTCACGTATCTCTTAGCTACAATACTGTCGTCTGCATACTCAAAGGGTATTTGCAAAACGTTTATGTGGAGCAAGGACAATGTTGCTGACAGTACCTCTGAAGGACCCCGGCATTAATATCCAGTTGATCTGACCTAGTATCGTACGTTAAAATTTGTACGTTACTGTACATTGAACATATGCGTCGGACGAGTTGGGAACGAGACAAAATACGGCTTGAGACGAGTTAGGAAACTGACTTCATGAACAAAGTAACATATTAATGAAAAAGACCTATTAGAGAAAGCAACGAGATAGCTAGTGCGACGATTTGTCATCACAACCGTTTCTTCGCGTTATCGAATCAGAAATGAAGACATTCGCAAGAGATCCAAGTTTACCAACATAGCCCGAATAATTGTGGCAGTGGGTAGGGCACATTGCTCGCAGAATGGATGGCCGATGGGGCAGATAAGTTCTGGTGTAGCGACCGCGAACCGGATGACGTTGCGTCCCACTAGGTGACCGATGACCTGATGAAGGTTGTGGGATCCGCTAGATGCGAGAGGCAAAGTGTCCACATTGGGCCGCAATGGGAGAGGTCTATGTTCAGCAATGGACGTCTTTCGATTGAAATGATGATGATAAGTCGCCTGTTTGGGTAAAAACTCAAAAATATTACAAACGCTTAAGGCGCGTAAAGTGACGAATCGCAGTATGACAATATGTCGGTGTTGTATTAACAAAAAGAAAACCTTGCTCTCAAAAAAGTGCTAACATAACTCACTGTGTAAAAAGGCATAAAACAGTATACGGAAGTCTACAGCAACACATATTTCTCGTATATGTCGTCCCATTTTTAATGAAATCTCGCCCCACGTAATCCTTACCTGCGTGACAATCAGGGTGGCTCGTTTCTTTTAAGAATTAGCATAGGAATCTAGTGAGGAAACGTTGATAGTAGTCTTACCGACATTCCTTTATTTTGAGCAGGCTTATGTGCCTAACCGGGTTATGTACGTAGCAGGATTAATTCTAGTGGGGCTTTGTGCCTAGAGATTAACAGTTCGGTTTCAGTAGATGTATTTAAATAAATTTGGTATACGCCTTTAAAAACTATGTTTGGTTGAAAAATCTTTATAAGTATTCGTTTCCCTAATAACTATACTCGTACACCTTTGTATCTTTAAATCAGGGTGAGTAGGTGGCTGCTACAAGTGTGCTCCATCGTCAAATACATCACCACGAGCCGCGCTGTGGTAAGTCGTGTCGTCAACAAACTCATACTTGTTTTGCTTTGCCTCTAAATCGTCACCGCCAAAAAGTCACGACGACATAGCGGCATCGATGACATAGAATGAATATGATGAAAAAAACACGTTTTACAAAAAATACTACCGACTGCCATATAAAAACAATACAAAGTGAAAAATAACTTTATTTTGGAAGTCGGTGTCCATAACGAAATAAATTGGTACCTATGAAAGACACCGACTTCCAAAAATAAATTATATTTTTTTATTTGGAAGTTGATAGAATTTTTTTTGCCTTTTAGTTTTAACTGCCTAATAGGCAAGTTGTTTAGTAAGTTACTTTAACGCCAGAATAGATTACCCGAATATCATGAAATGAGAGAATTGCGTACCCCTTAAGAGCGTACTGGCGTCATGTTTGTTATGAAATGGTATAATCAATAAACAGACATGCGATTGCAGCAATCCCGAGAGATTAGCCGTTATTTATTGAAGAGTTCTGACGTATATCTTCGAAGTTCTTCATCAGATTATCACCAAATTAAAATGGGACCAATTTTGGAATATATACTTGCAACTAAAAAAATATTTTCAAAATCGGTCCACAATTGACGGAGATAGCGGTGAACATAATACTCGTATAAAATAAATAAAAATATAATGTCGAACATAGAACCTCCTCCTTTTTGGGTAGTCGGTTAAAAACAATTTGTTAATCGTGTCGCGTGTAGTGCGGTGTCGTGTGAACGAACAGTCCAAACAAATAATTGGAGTTTTGAATCGTGACCTTTTTTGTCGTGTCATCTGTCGCGTCATGAACAAACGACCCAAACCTCTGTATACGGGCAGAGAAATACTCGTTGTCTCGGTGCTTGAGGGATGCCTAGGTTATAATTACATTGTACGGCTTTCGTCTAAGATGATGAATATGATATGTAAATTACCAGTGTACCTAAACAACAAATCAAATTAAACTCTACCAACAAAGATTTATTACGTGGGCAATTCAGCAAATTCTCAAATACAAATCCAGATACCAAGTAGGTCAACGATCTGAGACTTGTAAGCTATATTAATAGCATTATCTTCAACTTTGCCTCAACTTTTCTACTTCTTATTAGACGGGTCTTTTACTAATTAAAAATCAATAGTTGATAGCCTGAAATACAATAGAATCAGAGGTATAGCAATTACGTCTTGAGAAACTTTGAGAAGTTTTAATTTAACGTTTCTTTTGAATGATTTTTAGATTCAGTTTCTGATTTGTTTATACAACAGATTCTAAAAATCTTTTAAATTTTATTTCTGAAATTGTGAGAAGCAGATAATGAGAAAATCGAACTATAAATGGCGTTTCGCCCATTACAGTACAATTGCACACCAGCGCTCCTAGCGGCAAATTTAAACGCGGTCGCCCTCATATGCCTAGGGTTCCGCACATCATTTGTATTTACTAAGTATTCCAATTTACATTCTATATTCAATCAGATTAAACTACAGTTAGTGCGAAAACACGTTTTTAAAATTAGATCGACTGATACTACGACTAATTACTGAAACTAAGTAGAGTTGTCTAGTCTAGCCCGATTTGTAAAACTTTGTGCCAGTGGGGTATAATTTATTAAAGATTAGAGCAGCTGCCTTGGGAAGTTACTTGAGACTTGTACATTTAAGATTTAGGCTAACTACTTTACCAAATCTGTATTTCCCCAAAGGTTTAGCAAGTTAGGTATGATACACCAACATCAGATTATTGCCACTAACTGGGGCTTATCATGCTGTTACTGAGAATGTCTTACTTTAAAAACAATTTGCTCGGCCAGATTGAACCCAGGGACTAACGCAGAAGTCGCCATTTGCGTCCACTTAACCAAAATAAAAATTAATTCTTATTTCACTACATATAATATATCTAGTAGTAGTCACGCTTCAGCCGATAAATCTATCGACACACCTAATTATGACAAGATATCTTGCGAAAAAACCCAAAAAGTAAAATGCGCATAAGTTTTGAACGGCTGTATCGATGTCAATCAAACAATAGCTAAGAACACTCTCGACAAAGACATCTTTCAAAAAAAAAAAACTTAATTAAGATCGGCTCATCGGTTCATCAACACATGCCAAACTTATAACACCCCTCTTTTTTCGTTGGGGGTTAAAAAGAACTCTACTGTATTTCTCAAAGGTGAAAATCCAATATTTTTTTTGCGGTATGATCGAACCAAAGATCTTTTACTCAGGAGTCTCGTCTGTAATCACTTGACCAAAGGAGGCTCTGCTAAGAATTTCCCAATACAAAAACCCGATGAAAGACCGAAGCTCAGTTGTCGTGACTCTAAGCTAAAGATTCAAAATCACTCTTTTATTTAATCCTGATAGAAGGATTGCATATAATTATCAACTTGAAATATTACTAGTTACATCCAAATACAGGATCATCACCATCCATTTAAGGTTCACGAAACCCATTAAAAGCATTATAGTTTCGCTTACAAATTTATTAAGGGCCCCACGATTTATAATAGAGGTGACCCTTTCGGATTAACTCAACATGTATTTGTCTTCATTTAGTAGGAGCTTAAATTCAAGGGAAAGTACGACACAGGGTCAGTAGGTTTTAAATTTTTGGAAATCTTTTTACCCGACTACGGCAATTCTAAAATGAAGAGTTATGATTTTAGCAGCAGAGTAATGTTTTTGTGTCCGACCGTAGCTATTTTGAGTACCAAATAAAAGACGAGAATTTTTTTAGTCCAAAAATATAAATTAGTACATGAGCGAAATAAAAACAATCCTACTAATATTATAAATTTTGTCAGTTTGTACGTTTGTGTTTCAATCACGCAAGAATTGCTAAATGGATTTGGATGAAATTTTGTAAACAGATAAACTCGGTATAAAAATCCCTTAGGATAATAAAACACCTTTCACTTCGGCAAAGCCTTGGGCAGAACCTTGTATTTTTTAATATTTCAGCGTATAAAAATACTAATAACGTTATCCATCGGCAGTTCTGAATTTTAATCTTTTATTTCCGTTGTCCGCTTTTGGATTTTAACTTCATGCTACTTCAACTTGTTATTTGTACGAAACATTTTGCTAGAGATGTTAACGCCGTATGAAAAATGCATAGTTAGCCTACTAAAATTCCGACACCGGTTGGCAAAGCCGGTCAAAATGCGACCGGAGAATATAAATAAGTACTGCTACAGCGTATCCATGAGAATGACGATATAAACAAGTAAACCACAAGACTGAAACTCGGAGAGACTGATCCTATCTGACGTCCACTACCCAGCTACTGGATAAATCGATACCAGTTGGTAAGACTGGCTGTCAATCTTTCGACTCCCTTAAGAGAAAATGCGGTCGCAGATACCCCACTGAATTCCCCAAGTAAAAAGTCATAATTATGACTTTTTACTTTTTATATTGGAGGAGGAAATAGGCGAGAGCCAAACCTCAAATTTGAGTTTTGGCTCTCGCCTATTTCCTCCTCCAATATTGGACCAATTTAACAGATATTCCATAAACTGAAAAATAAATATATATAATGTGACCGTAGGTTTTCCTTTTTGATGATACATATATTTAGAAGCACTATACTCCATTTGAAATACCATTAGAAATTTTTACAACCCTTTTTTCATTCGGTCCAACCGATTTTGAGCTATATCCCAAAAATATAAGGATAGCATAAGAAGCATAAACCTGTAACCAAACCTAAATGTTAAATACAGCTGCCATTTGTCATATAACCAACGCAATAGAAGTCAAAATCGGTTGAACGGGCTGTAAAATGGGATTATTTAAATGTCTTATGTTATCTCAAATGGAGTATAAAACCCTCAAAAGACTTATGCGGGGCGCGCCTATTTTATAGTACTTACCTATTATAAAAAGTTTTGATACCAATTTCACTTGTCTGTGGCTACGCCCGCTGTAGCGCATACGTGGTTAATGCGCTGATGTGCTGGGTTTTGGCGCCATTCATACGTTTTGCTGTACTGAATTTCACAAGATGTTTTTATTCTTATTATTAATTCTTTATTGTACACCAAAAAAACAATATTCAATACAATGTGATAATAAAGTACATGTACAAAGGCGAGCTTAACTCAGTGTTGAGTTCTCTTACAGCAAACCCTAGAGAGTGACAGAGAATGATGACAAAAGAGGGTAGGATCCAGTGTACAATTTTAAAATAACATAATTATAATCATAAAAATAAATCATAAATATATACATAAGTACATAATATATATATATTAACATTGCGTTAAAAGGAAATGCTCTTTAATTTTCCTCTTGAAGACATCGAGAGAAGGGCTATCGCGTAGGGAGTGTGGGAGAGAATTCCAGAGGTGCACTGCAGTTACAGAGAAGGAGCCATCATAACGGCTGGAAGTGTGACGCGGAGTACGAAGGAGAAGCGAAGTGGCGGTGCGACAAGGTTTGCCCCTCGGGACGAGGTACTCAAACCGTTCGCGAAGGTATTGAGGAGAATTAGGATTGTGCAGGATAGTATAGAGAAGGGATAGGATATGGGTATCTCGTCGACGCCGAATCGGCAGCCACTTCAATCTGGTCCGAAATTCCGACACATGGTCGTACTTACGGAGGCCGAAAATAAAGCGGATGCACAAATTCTGCAATCGCTCTAGTTTGTTTAGGAGTACCTCCGTTGCATCCAGAAAACAGACATCCGCATAGTCTATGAGCGGTAGAAGAAGAGATTGAGCAAGAGTGACCTTAGTGTGAAATGGTAAGAATTTTTGGAGACGTTTAAGAGACTGAAAAGAGTAGAAGACCTTCTTACTCACATCTGCAATATGAACCTCCCAAGAGAGGTTAGTATCTATATGGACGCCTAAGTTTTTCGCGCTTTTGGAGTAATATATGGGCACTGAGTTATACATTACTGGCGGAAGAGACTGGGGATCTAATAGATTGAGCATGTATCTGCCACCAATAATGAGCGCTTGAGATTTAGTTGGGTTCAGCAGCAGTCCAAAGGACTGAGTCCACTTGTTGATATTCTCAAGGTCATCATTGATGGCAGCCACAGACTCGGCGAGTTCACCCACTTTAAAATGGCGATATAACTGCAAGTCGTCTGCATAGAGATGAAAGTTAGAAGTTAGGACCTTAGTGATAGCATTTATAAAAATTGAGAAGAGAAGAGGAGAGAGGACACCACCTTGAGGAACACCCGCAGTCAAGTCACACCATTCAGAGGAATCCTCATCAGATCGAACAGACTGCGAGCGACCCCGGAGATAAGATTTGAACCACTCAATTACCGGGGCAGAGACATTAAGGGAGGAAAGGATTCCTAAGAGAATGTCAAAGTCTACCGAGTTAAAAGCACTGCTGAAGTCCAGTAGAACCAATATAGTTAGACATTTATTGTCCATAGCCAGTCGTATGTCATCGGATATTTTGACTAGAGTCGTAACGGTGCTATGGCCAGGTCTGAAACCAGATTGGTAAGGACTCAGCAGGCCATTAGAGGATAAATAACAAGATAGTTGCTTCTGAACAATACTCTCGAGGACTTTGGAGAGGATTGGGAGGATGGATATTGGACGGAATTGGGATGGTGAGGAAGGATTTGGAACTTTGGGAAGCGGTAGGACGTGAGCCCTCTTCCAAGCTGTAGGAAAGGAGTTATTGAAAAGAGAAAAATTAACAATATGAGTTACGACAGGAACTATTTCACCCAAAATAGGTAGGAACATTTGTAATTGAAGGCCATCATCACCTACCGCCTTAGTGGAGATGGATTGAATATATTTCCTAATGTCTAGTTCAGTAATTGGGTGGAAAGAGAAAGAAGTATTTGCAGGCAATGGAAGATTAAAGAGATCGTTGAGAGTGGAAGATTTAACATGGTCATCTAGAGTAATTGGGGACATAGAAAAGTGAGCATTAAGTGCATTTAGGTCCATCTTATCAGAAGAACTCTTGTTAGAGGCTTTGCCAATACCGAGAGTCTTTAAAAACTGCCATACTTGTGTTGGGTTGAAGTTGTCAATTGAGCTGTGAATGTGGCGCCTTTTCGCATTCCTACACAAACGACTGCAGCGATTTCGCATCCCTTTATAAAGGCCCAGTTTTCTTGCTTAATAATGTCCGATATTTTAGATGCGGCGACGAAAATTTATCATAATCTATTACCAACAGGCCGCAAGATCAACCTAATTTCGACTTAAAAGCTCACTCTTGTGATAATATCAACCAGTGTTCTTGTCCTGGCTTGGTTAAAACTAGTTCTATTAAATATCTTGGTATAATTATAGATTCCAGACTCAGCTTCCAACAACATATAGAATCCCTTGTTAAACGAATACGCAAATTAATTTATATATTTAAAAACCTACGACATATTTCCAATTCATCAGTTCTTAAGAAAGTTTACTTCGCATTATGTCAATCACTTATTTCTTATTGAATTACCACATGGGACGGTTCCTCTAAATCATACATGATCAATCTAGAAAGAGCCCAAAGAGCGGTATTAAAAGTTAGTTGCTTTTTCCCAATCCTGTACCCAACTGCTGAACTTTATCAACACTGCCAAGTACTTACAGTCCGGCAATTATTCATTATCATGACGGTATTAAACAAACACGCTGAACTACCCCTAGATCCCGATCTACAAACACAAAACAGAAGATGAAAAACTTAGACCCGAACCCGTCGCTATATACGTCCACGGAGCTACCTAGGCAATAGAAACGATTCTGGATTTCGAGCTGAAAGCTCTCGGAGTTTTGGACCAGGATCTATGCTGGACGGAGCGTGGAATTCATCAGTCGAGACCTTTCAAGCTTAATATTAATGTTCAATGTGCCTCTTACCAAGCGGTGATCGCTCCCGGTTTTTACCGAATTGATCACAGAGACATCATTGAACATTTGCTTCTTGGTTGACATGATGAAGTCGATCTCATTTTTTATTACACCATCGGGGCTCTGCCAGGTCCACTTCCAGTGTTCACGCCCTAATTGCCACGCTTGGCAGGCGGGTTGGTGATCGCAGTATGGTTGTTATAGAAGCACAGAGAACGCTGCTGCCCATTCTCTGGTCTGTCCCTTAGTCGCCGCATACGACACCCACGGGAAGACATGGGATGGTGAAATTCTATACGTCCGGCAGCATACGGAACAAAAATCTCTCAGCGATCGTAAACGTATCGTCTTTCACCTCACCTTCAAACAGGCGACAACCTTACGAAAGTACGTAACCAATGCGGATCAGCAGCTCCGGAACGTCCAACTCGGCTATGGCTAGGCGACGACGCGCTGACGGCTCGCCGACCGCTGGTTGATCTGGCTGGCACCAGATCAGATGACGAGCTGTAAGTGCAGTAACTGCAAGTTGACTACGCACCGCACCGGATAGGCGAGGCGATTACGTTACGATTTTCATTAGTGTGCGTTGCAGTAGGATACAAAGGTTAGGTTTGATACAAAGAATGTTGCACGGCCCGAGTTGATACGGTGACGATCCTTTTGTGTGGTATTCTTTCCTTTAATAAGCTTTCCAAGACAGGAAGAATCTCAGTATGTAATGGTCACCCATCCGCGGCACAACTTCGGCAAGATTTTCTAACCTTGAAGATCGACTTGTACGACTGGCATAACTTAGCCACGAGCAATTTTTTCTCTAGAGGTGTGTGCTCCCACATGTTTAAATACCAACTCATCTCATTTTTAACGACTCATTTATTATTAACAGGTATTTATTCAAACTATACGTATATACATAATGTAAGTAGTAGTAGCAGTGGTAGTTCTCCAAACCACCGCTAGAGGCGCTAAACTGACTCTCATCTCCTTCGTTCGTTGCCTTCATAAAGAAACCTCCATCGCAATCTAGCAGATAAGATAAAATAATGCCAATTGTCCCGACGCAGCGACCTCGTTCATGTTACCATTTTATTGGGTAAACATGGCAAAAGACTTGCTTTAATTAAGGTAATTTTGTCCCTGATAAGTTTTCTTGCAACAAATTGAGGAAAAAGGTACGAAAAGAAAGTGGAAACTTGCCTGGGAAAGGTAAATATGGAAGGAATGAGGAGGAATGGTATGACTTGACAGTATGTTAAACCAGTCTATGAGAACCATTCGATGTAAAAGGCTGGCTGGTTAACTCACAGTAACTTACCGCCTTTTTTTTGTGTTCCTTCTAAATTTAAATTCAAAATATTTTATTTACTAAATAAAATATTTTAAATTTGAATTTAAAAGGAACACAGCCTACATGGGCTCAAAAACGTCCGAAGCTAGTCAATAAATCTACTAGCGTTTTTCCAACTGTATTGGAGTAGGCTTCTAGTCAAAGCGGATCTTTATTATATTATTACCCGACAGGCTCGTGTTAGACCACAATCTTACCTGGTGGTAAGCGAGATGCGGATGCAGCTAAATACCAGTACTTGACTTGAAGTGCTTTTCTGACCTCCACAGTCCAGGTAGACAACGGGCCCTAACGCCTTTGCTGGCATCAAATGCCACACTTGTCTAGAGCCTATTGGATAACAAGTTTTAACGGTCTAAAACCATTTAAAATCCTGGCAGGTAAGCTCAATATCGCTTTTCACATTCGAATATCGAATAAAAAAATGGTGTATCTGATTTGGTTTTTGTTCGAAATTCAAAGCAATAGTGAGCTAACTTCCCTTGCGTAGGGAAAAGAGTTTAGACTAAGCCAGCCAGTCTCTGACACAACTATCGTACTGCAACCTGCCGCCGAACTCTGATGTGACAAAACTACCATATTTCGAATGTAAAAAAGAGATAGATGTATCAATCAATCAATCAATCAATCATTTATTTGTCTGAATGTGGTACATTATGGTCTTAAGATTAATAAAAGGTATCATCACAATCTGCCAAGTGTGGCGTGCAAATATAGGTACATACATTATAGGACACATATTAATAGGCCATATGTATACAAGACATATACATCTGTCCCTTACGCACACTCAAAATAACGCTCTAGACAAGTGGCATTCGATGTCAGCGAAGGCAATAGTCGAAATGACATAAAGTAAGGAATCAATCATGGGATTTTTCGATATCGCTTCTCAATCCCATACAATTTTGCCTTTCGAGGATTCCGTACCCAAAGGGTAAAAACGGGACCCTATTACTAAGACTCCAGTGTCCGTCTGTCTGTCTGTTACCAGGCTGTATCTCATGAACCGTAATAGCTACACAGTTGAAATTTTCACAGATGATGTATTTCTGTTGCCGTTATAACAACAAATACTAAAAACAGAAAAATATACATATTTAAGTGGGGCTCCCATACAACAAACGTCATTTGTTTGCCTTTTTGCGATAATGGTAAGGAACCATTCGTGCGCGAGTGCGACTCGCACTTAGCCGGTTTTTACAATCGCTATCGCCAAACTTTCGATGATAGAATGTCACTTGTTTACAGCATTTGCTTTACTCAAAACCACAATTTCAAAGACCTTTGACACTTAACAAAAGCAAACCACATGATCCTAATTTCAAAAACAATATTCCTTCTCCACAATTTCGAAACTCGCACAAAGCAAATTGTTGAAATGCACAACTCAAGAGAAAACAAACTTCATTTCTGAATACATTCCGACGTGCGCCAATTAAATAAATCTTTGTTTTCCACATTTCTTGTTACGGAAAGTATTTCTTAACTGTAACATTCCTAGGAGGAGTTTAGGCACGACGCGAGACCGAAATACAATGAAAATATTTTCTCTACCTTAAAAATGTTTGTGAATTCTTATGGTAAAGTGGGGATATGAATAAAAATATACTCTGTGTGTAATGTTAGAAGGGATATTTTCAGTTGTTTGGTGTCTGAAGTTCTGCATTGAGTGTGAATAGGTGTATGAATTACTTAATAAGCTGTCTTAAGGTAGGTATATTTCATGTCAACGTCTCAATCAGAAACTTATGTTTCAGTAAATATGAAAAGCTACAACGGAAACATTTCCTCTTCTATAAAAGTGAAATTATTACAGTTGAATGCCCAATCCGATTGATAATATTATTTGTTTTTTTTTTATGTCGATGAGTACCTAAAACTAAATACGTTTTATCCCGAAAAGTGTGGAGCTCCTGTGGGATACGCCACGAAAACGATAAACGAGATATTTGACAAACGATTACTGCTATTTGTATAGGATATTGAAAGAACATAGGCATCACTTCTCTCATGCTTCAGCAACATACCAGAGTACAGATTTAATCCGAGTTTACACCAATAGAGTAAACCCTCAAATGGGACTTAAAACATAACTATTAACACACCTCTGCTAATGGAGCGTTCAGAAAATTCAGACTTGAATGACCACACAAATAATATACCCCCAGAAATCTTGCAGAAAATGTTGCAAGAAACACCACATAACGTTCTAGCCTAAGATCCCCCTACTAATATCTGCAGGCAATTTTGTTTTTGATTTAACTTACGTTGTATAAATGATACTCGATAGCAGGATAGATTGCTGCAGGATTGCCTGGAACTATCTAGCCGCAATTATTGTAAAATAAATAAATTTTTAGTTAATTTTAATTGTTAATTCCAGATATGTCATTTGAAAGAAAGTGATGTAGGAAATAGGAAAAAGATGTTTGCGAGGTCTCAGTTAGCCGCAATCTATGGGTTACCAGTTTGCCTGTTTGAATCTGACAACCCCATAACTTGCAGCTAACTGAGAGCTGACTGATGTGTCATATTGTATATACATGAAAATTGCCCGAGTAGGGCAAAAAAAAAAAATTGCAGCTGGATATTCCCAGGCTACAGTACTGTAATCAATATATCAAGTGTCTAATATGTTTGTGATGGATAAACTCAAAAACCACTTAACCGATTTTAAAATTCTTTCACCATTCGAAAGCAACATTTTTTCTGAGTAACAAAGGCTATTTATTTATCCCGAAAACAGGTCCTATGGGGCGTACGACGGTATCGAAGTCGCGAGGAAAAGCTAGTCTTTCATAAAAATTAAGTATAGTTTACTGCAGATTTTTTCGGTGAGATCTCGTACTATTTTACCTTAGCGACAAAATTCGTCCGAAGTCTCCTTAGTACACGTCTCCTTCTAACGTGCATTTAACATTTTTCTCCTCAAAATCCAGGTAAATGTTGTGTTGTATAAAATTCTTTCCAACTTTGGTGCAGCTCCGCAATCGTTTTACACAATTCAAGGGTTCTCAGGTGATATTTCTATTCGGGGTAAGCTTTTTGGAGGTTTTGTGTTGTTTTTCCTTAGTATTACCTTAGTTTGGACTATTATTTTTAAGTAAAGGTAAGTTTTTAACTCCCGACGAAAAAAGAGGGGGGTTATAAGTTTGACGTGTGTACCTACCTGTGTTTGTGTATATTTGTATTTGTGTGTCTGTTTGTGGCATCATAGCTCCTAAACGGACGAACAGATTTTGATTCAGTTTTTATTTTGAGTGTTCTTAGCTATGTTTGATGAAAATTAGTTCAGCCGTTCAAAAGTTAGGGGCGTTTTACTGTTTGAGTCGGGATATTTATTCAAGATATCTTATCATAATTACGTGTTCGAAAGATTGTTGATCGATGTGTGTCTTCTACTAGATACATTTTGTAGTTTAAAAGCGTGAAATAAAAGATATTGTCGGCAGAATACGGTTATAATTTTTACTTGTTGTTCAAACACTTTAGCACCTCGATGTACCGGTAGTCGATTTGGCATCGTTGTAGAAACTGCAATACAGCCCAAGACTCGATCGAATCGAAAGCTTTCTCGTAGTCCACAAACGCTAAACAAAGAGGCAGGTCGTACTCTTTGGTCTTCCGTATAACCTGCCGCAGCGCATGTATTTGGTCCACGGTGCAAAAAATAAAGGTTAATAAGGCAGTAAAATATTAAACACTGATGCAAAAAAAAAATTAGAAAAAGATGATTCGAATGGCTCGGTCGCGAGTCGACGACATGGTTGGTGCAGTGGTTGAGCGATCGGCTGCTGCACTGCGTGTCGCGAGTTCGATGCACGCGGACCAAATATTTGTAAGGCTTACAGATAGTTGTTCTGGTCTGGTTGTTTGTATATGTGAGTTTATATGTTTGTAACTGCACCAACGATACAGGTAAAATGCCTGTGTGGGGTGTCGTTTAAAAAAAACCATTAAACAAAAAAATTAAACCAACTTTCAGAACAAAACACTACAAAACAAAGAACTTTTTTTTTCGGGATTCGGTCTCAAAAACGAAAAAAAAAATAAGTAGGTACCAAAGACACCGACTTCCCAAAACAAAGTTTTACTTTGAAAGCCTGCATAATTTTTTGTTACACAGTTTTTATTTTTCTCTTTCTTGTTTTGGTACCTTATATTATAATGAAAAAATAAATATTTAAAAATAACAAAAAAAACCCGACTGCTTAAAAAGCGAACTAAAAAGACGTAAACAAGAAGAAAATCATGATGTGCAGTCGGAGGATACATATGTGCGAACTGGCGATGGTGGCGGATGATCTAAACCAGATGTATCCTCCGACTGCACAGCATGATTACGTCTTTTTAGTTCGCTTTTAAGCAGTCGGGTTTTTTTGTTATTTTTAAATATTATTTTTATTTACAACTTTTTAGTTATTTTTTTTTTATAATTTGATACATTTAAACATATAAGTGTTCTATTTTTGTAATCACCTTTTAAAACCCTTTATTTTGATACCCCACACGAAGGGTTTTGAAGAAAAAAAATGGGGCCCCCACAATATGGCGCCCAAAAGCCGCCATTTTACTATTTTCCAATTTTAATGTAGCCAGTGACACTCGCAGGGTTAAGACCAATCGATTTGCGTTTGCTCTCTAGAACGCCACATAGGAACAAACACATACATACATACATTGACTGATAAACACATTACCCTCCTTCGGCAGTCGGGTAAAAATCATTTATAGCCAAAGGGCTTCTCATAACAATTCCAACAAGTCTAAACACGACTGGGATACATTGTTTTATTTTGGAGTTACTAGTGCCTACCTACCGGCTTCATCACCAGATCAGTTCGATGGTACCAGTTTTGTTAGAACTATTTATTTAAATTGGCTTCATCACAGTCATTTTACAATTTGAGATATTTTAAACCCAAAATATACTTATCATTGAGAAGTTCCACTGGCCATTTGTGGTATTCTTTATCAGTTCCACTTCACCAAATGATGTTTCCTGAATGCAAATAAGCGCCATATTGATAAAAAACACCAAAATCACTTTACGTATGAACATAAAATTTGAGGAGCTTGCTCGATTCCCATGGGATCATCAGATCCTTACTTGGAAACAATGGAAGCACCTCGAGAGTAGCCTTTTCAAACAAAAAGATGTCAAAATCCTTCCATAATTGACGGAGCAATCGGTGAAGATACACAAAAAAAGCATACAGTCGAATACAGAACCTCCTTTTTGGAAAATCGGTTAAAAAAAGTAAAGAATACTGATCTAATCATTATTTTTAATTAAACCATTTAATAATAAATAATAATAGTCTTTATTATGAAACACACAAGTTTCATGATACACAAGACCAGATGTACAAAATAACATAAGATATTTACATAAATCTACACAGTTCAAGTAACCCTGTCTCCTAAACTAACCGTAGGTAGTCCTGTAACTTAAGAGACAGTGATAGTATAATTTAAAAGATACTTTTGAATTATCAAGCAAAAGATGAAGCTAGTTGGACATTCGCAAGCGTCTTCAGAAAAACGTGCAAGAAACTCCACGGACACATAAAGCATGTTTCTCGGTTAAACTGTTTAGAAACAATCTGTGGCAGATTTTATTGAGTTTTACCGAGAGGCTGTAATATAAAATCCATTGTTACCATTATTTACGACTGCAAGAGTCATTTTTACTCACAGCGTGATATGAATACTTATTCAAATATCTAAGGTAAAATTAAACTAAAATTAGTTTAAAACTATTCGCACAGATGTTGGGCGATCTAAATTAATTAAGAAACAATTAGAAGTTGAATGAGTGATTAAATCGTTTGAAATTAAGATAGACATCACTAAGATTCGGGCTTACGAAGTTTCTTAATTAATTCTAGTTATAAAGTCACCAAGCAGCCATGAATATGAATGAATTAAAAACTAATGTCCACTAAAACCTAACAATTTATTCACAACTAGCTGTGCCCGCGGCTTCTCTCCCGTCAACTGCCTACTTTTTTTTACAGCCGTGGATAAATTCTCATGCGTACTGCGCTGCCACGGGGAGAAAGCGCAGTAGTGTGGGACTCCAACACACTAAAACTCCATGCCTCCACGGTGTCCTCCTGTGCCGCTAAAGGCGGGAACACGGGCGCGCCTTAGCTGTGCGCTGCGGCTGTCTGTCATCCTACTTACCTACCTACCCTACTTAACATAAGCCTGAGTGCCTACTTAATTACTCACCTACCTACCAACCCTACTTGCCTTCGCTACCTAACAACCAATTTTTTTTTTCTAGGGTCATTCTTCCGCGGAGAATCTCAACACTGCCATTCAGAAAATGACGTCAAATGCACAACGCCATCTATCGAATATGGAGTTAAACTATCCGAGTATATAAATTACGTATGTTGTGATATTTTACTTTTAGAACAATTTAAATTCATCTAACTTTTGATAGACTGAACCAATAGCGATTAAACTAAAACTAAGTAATACTTCAAGTTACGGACATTTTTATAAAAGTTATCTACATTGATTTCGTACATTTTACGTGATGCTTGCACAACTAAACAGACAAAAAATCCAAAAATGCTGGCAATGGATTTTGTTGCTTATTCTGTAACACCGTGTTTTTTTTTAAACATTTGATATATTCAAAAACGACTTTTCTACAGATTTATTATATGTATTGATGATTGATTGATCATAGACAGGACAGGACAGGATCCATGAGAAAACTGTTATTTTGTAGAGTAATTCTAGGACAACTTTTTGAAAATGTGTCCTTTTTTTAATTTGTTATAGGCTCGCGCTTGACCACTATCTCATCTGATGGTAAGGGATGATGTGGTCGACAGTGGAGCACGCATGCCTAGAAGTAACCTATTTTTAACCTAGTTTTCACATCGCTGTTGCACCGCCACGTCACACTTTTCTGCGGGAGCTCTCAAGCTTCTCCTTTACGTAAATCATTATGCGTCCTATGTGCTCATCTGTGGCGGTATCAAATTTTGACGCCGGCCCATTGTTTTACGATTGTTTTCCTTACGAATTGAACCCATTGCCTGCGTTTATCTCTAAATAGTTTAAAACAAAGTCAACGTCTGCCTCGATCTGTTCTTCCGCTTGCTTCTTCTAAACCACGCAACGAATTTTGATACGGTTTTCACTGATAAAATGTATATAAACGAGGAAGGTTTTATTAAATAATTTCTTCAGTGCAAAGCCGAGGCGGGCCACTAGTAGTTCATAAATTAATATTCCTTCACATTTTTAATATCCACACGCTTGTGGACAACACAGGTGGCTCCTGACACACACCAGCCATAAATTACTCTCCAAACAGTATATTTTTCATCTTAAGCCTTCCCCGTAAAAATAAAAAGGTTGCAACTATAAAAATGTAATTGAGGAAGTCTGGCAACATTACATGGCCCGAGGGAGTGATCATAAAACCTTTGTGTAGTGCAAGAAACCGGGACAATAGTAAAAATTGTGTAGGTACATAGGTGATAATTAGTCAAGGGTGTCTCAAAAAGAATTAGGTTCTAGTCAAAATGATTTTCAGATGTCACAAGAAGAGAATCTATCAACGATTGTAGAAAAATCCAAAATTTTGTGCTTTAAATAAATAAATAAAAATCGTTAATTCTCAGGCATGACACCCATATTACAAATTTACAATTTACAATTAAAATTAATCGAACATCACAATAACAGAAAATTAAAATTAATAATAGAAATAATCGAATTTTTTAAAGTTGCAGTATTTGTGAAGACCAACCCAAATCGATTTCCCAAGCTGTCGGATAGAAATGGACGGAGTCGACGATACGTCAATATGTTGTGTTCGAGACAGTCCAAGACAGCACTGATGCATAATAGTGTTTTTTGTATGGCACCAACTATTTATGACCATATACCGGAGTCAATTAAAATGTTAAATATTCACCTATTCAAAAAACATTTAAAGAACTTTCTTATAAGTAGATCTTATTATAATAAAACTGAGTTTCTAAAGGAAAAAATATCACTGTAATTTCTTAAATTTTGACATGTCTGTTTAATTGTATTATTGATTTGACATCTTATTTATCTATATTGACAAAATAAGATTGTATCTTTGACATTTTTTTTGTATTTGTTATTTTAATTTATTGACCTTTGTTTACTTTATTACTTGACATCAAAGTTTTTAATGATATTTATTTTTGCGATAATTCTTTGATAATTTTATTATTTACCATCTAACTTTTGTGATATTTTTATATTGACCTGTGTTTAATTGTTTTACTAAATTACAATATGATTTCGACGTCCAGTTGTGTACTTAATGATGATACTTATTCAGTATTACTGGACATCTAATCTTTAATTATATTATTATTTGTTTTATTTAATGGATAATTCATTTTATGATGACTAATTTTTAATGTTTCTTTGATTTATTGACAATTTATATTTGCATTTAATTTTCTTCTAAACAAATGTTAATAGTAACCTAAAGCTCTTCTTATGATTGAAAATGACTTCTTATTGATATTTTTTTTTTAATTAATGAAATTAAATGTTATAATATTTGTACGCTCCACGGCAAAACATAGAGAATCTAACTAGTATTGTAACATCTCGCACACCGTGTAAATACCTATGTTTACAAATAAAGATTCTTATTCTTAAAATAACTAGAAAACACAGTGACACATAAATAAATATATTAAAAATAATCAAACATTAAAATGTAATTTAATAATTTGACAACACATTTAAACAGTTTTAAACCGAGGAAACCAAAACAAATGCAATGCATAAAATTGGCAAGTACCTTTATTTTGTCTCCCTCAGTATATATACTTTATGAAACACCACACAAGATCATTTTTACATGTAATTTCCTCGCGTTAGACGCCCAGAGTTTCCTCATCAGTGCAAAGGATTTTGTAACTCTGTTTTCAGCAAACATGTCAGTCGCACTACACCGCCAGGGCAAGTTGAGCATAGCCCGAAACACGTTATTATACTATACACGGAAAAACTATCTTAAAACTAGCTTGTGTTTTGTTTATGTTGTAACATTTTTCAGTGGCAATAAATATTTTCTTTGTTTCTTTCTTTCAAAGTTTTTGGGTTTGACCATGTGACATTTCAGTAGAATATCACTTTTCCTAGTGCCTCTACACACAGCTTACAAGGCTTGAGACTGATTTGATTGCCTACCGACAAAAAAGATAAACTTACGTACACAAGCTTCCTTCCCGGTTAAACTTTATGGCAGAAATTCTCAAAATGTCTGCCATAGTGCTTAGCTTCGTTATATAGAGAACTCTTCAAGACTTTGCGATGTCTGCCAATTTAAGAATTTTAATAATAAATATAAGTTATCCAGGCCGCCGACGTGGGTATGCATCGAGATGTGGTAGCGGTGGACAAGGGCCTTACCCCGCTCTCCTTGGCTAACGAGAACTGGCGCAAACCTATGATATTAGATACTTATTACCGCAATGAGGTAAGCAGGGCAAGGAGCTTCACGGACGCTTCTACCGGGTCCTACATGGGCCCGATGTAGATCTTTTAGCGCCCATGACCTGGCTGTGATTTGTTGACCTTTTCGGAGAAACCGAAGGTTTTGTCTTTGCGATGATGGACGAAGTTATGATGACAAACCACTACCGAAAATCCATTGTGAAGGACGGCACGGTTGACATCTGTCGGAAATGTCACCGACCGGGGGAATTAATCCGTCACATTATCTCCAGTTGCAGTCTAGCTAACGGAGACTATTTGCATAGACACAACCATGTAGCCAGGATTATCAATCAGCAACTTGCTTTTAAATACAATTTTGTAGAATAGAAATTGCTTTACTATAAGTATGTGCCCGACCCAGTTCTCGAAAATTCACAGTTCTATTGTTGCCAATAAGCCTGACATAGTGGTGATAGACCGAATAGTGCGTCGCACAATGATTGTTGATATAGCGGTTCCCCATGACGAGAACCTCTTGAAGGCTGAGAGAGATAAGAAAAGTAAGTATCTTGATCTGGCTCGTGAGATTGTCGAAATGTGGGATGTGAATACAGCAGTCATTGTGCCGATAGTCGTGACGGCTAAAGGCATAACAGCCAAGAGACTCGACGAATATCTGAAGAGGTTCTAGTTGGGCAGCTGGATCAAGGACTTGTTCCAGACAGCGGTACTCCTGGACACGGCGAGTACCGTTAGGAGGTTCCTCTCTCATGAGCCCTGACCAGTGGTAGCTTGGACCCTATTCCCGATACAGGTGGGCTACTATTTTTTTATATTTTAATGTTACTATTTAATTTATTTTATTTTAAACTAGCTGTGCCCGCGAATTCGCTCCTGTCAACTGACTGCCTACCCTACCCTACTTAGCTTCCTGCCTACCCTTTTTTTTGTGTGAGAAATCATCCAATGACTTCACCCGTTCTGGGTGAAGCGGGAGGGCGTGTCAGATTTTACTGACTAAAACCCACCCGAGTTCCTTCAGTTGCTAGAGACAGGGCCGCGTAAATCTTTTTCAAATTTATCCGCGACCCAGACAGGCATCGGTCCTAGAGGACCCTGTCAGTTTTTGCTGACAATTCCTTAAGGCGCGCTTGGAACACTACGCGCCGTCGACTCGGGCCTGGTCCTTCTCGGACGGTGAGTTATCCACTACTCGCTCTCCGCGCCTACGGTGGCCGGGAATCGGTTTGCGAATCCCGACGCCCAGGGCCGAGTGTTGCCAGTGGCAGATAGTCAAATATTACATGAGACATCTCAAAAAGTTACATTTTCATGAGAAAAGTTATCTTACCTTATTTTATATAGAAAACGATACTAATACGCTCACTCACTCGCCGGAGTAAGCGGGATGGAAGATTTAGAAATACACGTGAAGGAGAGAGCGAAAATGCAATACGTCAATTTGTGTGTGACAAAATCAGGTACGACAACACGACGAACGAAAACTTTCTTAGATGCGTTTCGTTTCACGGTTATTCTTTGTTTGTAGAAAAATATTTAAATATTTTTTTAAGTCCTAAAAGTATCGCAAAAATTACATTTTGCGTCGGGTTATATGGAGGTTGCATGAGAAGATCAAAAGTAACATAAAATGTAACAAAAGTTACATTCTGGCAACGCTGCCGTCTCCTGCGGTGGCTTGAGGCATGACGGCGTCTCCGTTGCGTCTCCCTCACGCGTTCCGCCTCCTCCTTCGCGAGCATGACTGCTTCGCAGAAGGAGGTGGCAGCTTCCCATGCCCTCTCGCCCCGTACCATGGCCTGAACCAGGGCCGGCCGTGAGAAGCCTCCACCGCCGATCGCCTACACGAGGACATGGCGTTGCTCCACCCAAGATGGGCACACCTCCACCGTATGCTCCACCGTGTCCTCCGGGCGGTCCTCACATTGGTGACACCCGGTCGTTTCCTCCCTCCTTATCCTGAACAGGAACCTCCCGAAACAGCCGTGTCCGGTGAGCTGTGTCAGGCGGAAGGTGACGACGCTGCGTGACCCCTCTCAAGCCACTCCTGAAAGGCCCTTATCGACCGCAATTGTGGCGAGCCCAGCGCTGGGTTACGGCAGTCGCCCTGTCCGTGTTGCCATGAGATCAGTCGGAGCACTGACGCCAAGCCGTGATTTGTTGCGGCAACGAAGTTTCGCCCCGGCTTTTCGCCTCCATGCGCCACGCTTCCTGCCTACCCTACATACCAACCTTCCAATTATTTTTCTAGGGCCATTTGCGGAGAATCTTAACAACGCCATTCAGAAAATGATTTCAAATGCACAACGCCATCTATCGAATACCGCGTTCAACTGTCCCAGTAACTGAATTGCGTGTGTTGCGATAATTTTATTTCTTAAACACTTTAAATTCATCTAACTAATGATGAGAGTGCACCGATTCGAATAAAACAAAAACTAAGTAATACTTACAGTTACGCAGAATTTTTGTGTATAAAAGTTATTTAAACTGGTTTCGTACATTTGACGTGATGCGTGTACAAATAAACAGACAAGCAGATAAACAGACATACAGACAAAAATACCAAAAATTCTGGAAATGGGTTCTGTTGGTTATCCTTTAACACCCTGGCTATTTCTTTTGGCAATATTTTCAATGTACAAAAATGACTTTTCTACAGATTTATTATATGTATTGAAAAGTTAACATTCAAAAATGTCACAAATATGTATATAAAATTAATAAATGAAAGAATAATATAAGTAAGGTAAGTATAAAATAAAATTTTTGAAAAGCGGTAAAACCGTGAAAGAAACTACAAAATGGTTGAGAGGTTAGAAGCATTTTCCGGGAGGGCTCAAACTCGGTGCAGTATATAATGACACAGCCACAATATAGCGTAAGGTACTAAGATACTGCCGCCGTGATACAAAAAAATACATTTTATTGAATGATAACCAACTTGGGCTAGGATAAAGATAAGTGCGTGTCGGACTTCGCACATTTAAAGTTCCGTACTAAAACGCAAAATAAATTTGGTTGTAATAGAAAAAAATCGGGAATTCCAGAGAAAAAAAAATGTATCAATATATTGGTACATTTGTAAATTATACATATTAATAAACATTATCACGAAATTTGAAGTACATAGGGAAGTTTTTAAATTCTTCGGAACAATATTTAAAAAAAAATCTGACTTTGGTGGATTCTCATTCCTTTGTTTTCAAATATTAAAAAAAAGAAATGAAGGGGCAGGCGTGTAAATAGCCGTGCTAGGGGCGGGATGAGAACTTATTACGCCTTCACACGTAGATGCGTGAAAGTCCAACATCGTCTATATGTAGACTATGGAAAGACATGGGGGACCATTTGACCAACGAGAAAATTGCAAATCGCTTACCGAGAGTGCTTCAGAGTGACTCGCTCCAGATGCCAGAAGATTCTCGTTGTTCTTGTCTTCTTGGTGGCTACCAGTGTTCCAAATATCCAATCAAACATACACTGTTGATATCTAGGCTGTTGCGGGTTGTAATGAGCTCCAGATGGAGATGATTTTCAAGTAGTAAGAAAACCAAATTCGACGCTCAAAAGAGCGGACGTGCGCGGTGGTTGAATTTTTTAGAGTGACATTAAAAAGGGCGTCACAAACACACATATACGAATCTGCTAGTGTGGTACCCTCGGGGAGTTATCGGTTTACGATAGCAAATCTCGCAAGGCAGATGTCAAAGGTCTCCAAGCCATCACATAGACTATTACTAAAAAATATTATGCTATAGGCTAATAGGGGGTGAATATCTGCCACACCGATATATATATTGTCGTGTGAAAATTTGGAGACTGTAGCTCCAACCGTTTGATTGTAAAACTTGTGTGACAGAAGACAGACAGACGGACAAATACGTAAGTGACAGCAATAGGACTCCGATTGGACCCTTTGGGTACGGAACCCCGAAAAAACAAAGATTTTATTTTTCACAACTGTAACGTCTAGAAGTCGGTATCGTGAATGCTAAGCATGAGGTACTGGGTTCGATTCCCTGATCCGGCAAACCTTTATTTTTTCCAGAATTCCTCATTTGCAGCCCAGAGCCTAGATTTGTGCCTGAATGATAGCAATAGTATCGCCCCCAATTATGCTGAGTGGTGGACATTTTGCGCGGATGTGACGCTTACTTTCCCTATTTGTATTTAAGGTTTTATTTTATTTTATGCATAGCGCAAATTAAATCTTAGTCTTTCTTTCTACTTTTTACTCGCAGCTTTCTACTCGCACACTGTTCTGTTATCTGTAAGCATGTGAGAACCATGTTCCTATTTATCAAATTAATAATAATAATTTAATTTATCAAGCGCAAGCCTATAATCAATAAAAAAAAAATGAAGGAATTTACTTGTTAGTGCTTGTAATACTTTATACCTGTAAGTAGTATAGTAGCGCTGGGTGCATCATCCTCACGTATATGAATTTATTTATGTATGTAAATGTTATGAAACACTTTTTTTTAAAGAGTAAGCGTAGAGTTTTTTGTACGTTCTTCTCCATTACAAGCTACTTTTCTGAATATACGGTAGAATCAATTATTATTCATTTTAAATTTAGACGTTCAAAAGTGCCGCTTTATAGCCTAGTTGAAATAAAGAATTTTGTCTTTGTCTAACAAAGTTGTACTTACTCAAAATTCTGATTGCAACATAAATTAACCAGCTCTTATCTCATCTTTCACATATCTACCTATAGCACAAATCTCTTATAACACACAGGATAATACATTTTCCTTTTACTCCGAGATCACCGCGAAAAGTTACGAGTATTTCCATTTCCTTAGCAAGAGGTTCAAGCGTTGCCAATAAAAGATGCATTAGACCTCCTTACTCCTTAAACTTACATTCGGCAGCCATGTTGGATTTAAAAACTGCACTGCATGTATAATGGATACTGATTTTCTATTGGTTTTGAACATGTGAATGGCTAAAATATTATGGGAAAGTGTATGGCTTGAAACGGGGTGGCTCGTGAGACAATAATTTATTTTAGGTTTTAGGGTTCCGTTCCTCAAAAGGATCACTTCGTTGTCTGTTTGTCTGTCCGCGTGTCAAGACCTTTCTCTCTGGACCGCCTGAAATTATCAAGTTGAAATTAATATCATTTACTTTGGTCTACAATCTCTTGAAGCTGTGAAAAAATCAAACTTCAAAATCAACACAATCAGAAGACACGGCCGTTTATGTCGCATTTTTGAACAACTCAAGGGTATCAAAACCAATTATGGTACTTCCCGTTGACCTAAAAAATTTGGCAAGAAGCAATGTCTTATAGCACAAGTAAAGGAACAAAGTCGAAAACCGTAAATTTGTAGCTACATCTAAAAAAAATGGTTATATGAATATACTTTGCAGTTTGTAAGTTGACCGCGACCAATGTCGCTGTATAAGGATAACAGTTTTCCAAGGGTTAAATTTGTCTCACTCCCGTTTGTCTTTTCTTTAGAACAAAGTTCGGTGCTTTCATTGTATATGAGCTTCAGTAATGTTACCTAATTATTTTGGTGAATGTAGCTGTTTTTACGGAACCCTCGGTGCGCGAGTATGACTTGCACTTGGCCGGTTTTTTAATGCTGAAATGGACTCTTGTGCAACTATTTTCCAAAATAAAACTAAATATAAACTATAATAACATTACAGCGAGGCTTTATGTAAAATATCTTATCGTCTATTACGCGTACAGCTAAGGAGTGGAATTCCCTGCCGGAGTCTGTATTGCCCGACAGCTACAACCTGAAAGTATTTAAGTCAAGAGTAAATAGGCTTCTTCTAGGCAAGTGTGCTTCATCGTTGACCACATCATCACCTACCATCAGGTGAGATAGTGGTCAAGCGCGAGCCTATCAATAATAAAAAATATTGGTATTCAGCAGCATCTGTCAGCATGGAACTTCTGACTCGAAAATTGTTGGAAAATGGCGAGACAGATTGATTAAATAGTATATCTAGGGAAATTTTTTATAGAAAAGGTTTGCTTATACTTATGTTTGTGTGAGGTACTCTCTGGAAGGACTGTTCTAATTAGGTAAACTATTTATATGAAGGAAATCACAGTATTGCTGAGAGGCACATGCTACTTTATATCCAAAGAAAATTATCGAGGCAAACACCAGGGAAAAACTAGTCAATTTTAACCAAAAATCGTTAAACTAGGGCACAAAGAAAACCACAAGCAAACTTATTTTCACCTCATAAGTCTTTTATACGATTAGTTACGGTAGTCAGAAGCCTGATATCTGACACCAGTCTTGCCAAGGGGTATCGTGTTACCCAGTTACTGGGTTGTGGAGGTCAGATAGGCAGTCGCTCCATGTAAAAACTGGTACTCAGCTGAATCCGGTAAGACTGGAAGCCGACCCCAACAATAATTGGGAAAAAGGCTAGGCAGATGATGATGAAGTCTTTTATACGATTTTTACCCAACTACGGTGAAACCAAGTGGAGGGTATCATTTTTAAATGTAGTATTTCCCTTACATAGCTGAATAAGAAATACCAGACAGTTTTCAAGAAAATGCCGTAAACAAGCAACACGGGAACACGAAAACCCACCGTCTTGCAAACCGATGCAGCGGTGAATGATGTGGAAGATTCGTGAGAAATGAGTCAGAAGCGCCATCTGTTGGTCCTCTTCAGTACCTACACAGACCACGGAACGTGGAACTGGCTGTGACTCGAAAGACCACTCAGTCTGCCAAGCATTTTCTCAACTATACTGGGGTTAGCTTGCAGTCTAGCCGGACGCAGCTGCGTAGCAGTATTTTACATGGAGCAACTGCTTATCTGACGTCCACAACCCAGCAACTGGGCAATACTATACCCATAACCTTGGTAAGACTGATGTCAAATTTCCTGGCTGGTTTTTTGTCCATAACGACTGTCAAAAACTTACAAATGACGGTCGGGACCAACAGATTTACGCGCTTTCCGAGGCATGGAGAATCTCACCATTGCTAATAATGATGTTACGAGCTGGGGTTCAAGATAAATTATTTAAACAGCAGACTTCAACTAAACATACTTTATTTCAAAAACACTTCTTAAACAGTTCTATTAATTCACACTATTTTCCTTTTCCAATTGCTCTGTGTCGCGTCCAAATCGACGGTGATACTCACCGTTTACTGCCACCTTTTACACCGTCTGTAGAGAAATTGTTGACAATGATACCTCTAGCAGGGACTGGCAGGAGTTTCAGAGCATGCAGGAGTCTGCAGAGGTAGTCTGCGGATAACATACAAGCTTGGTTTTTATGGCAAGTGTTGGCAATGCCGTCTCTCTGTCTGTCTTGTCGAGTAGTTTCAACGCTGTGTGTCCGGCACCGCATACCGCAGCGTTGTACGTTCCGATCAAGAGACCAAAGCTCTACAGACTTGATTTCTAAGGCAAGTATTGACAATGCCGTCTTTAGGAATGGCTGCAAGGATTTTCGATGTTCTGTGGACATCGCGCTTCATTTCCACACGCCATCGGAAAAACAAGGGGATGCTCAAGTTCGGAAAATCGATCCAAGTTTGAAGACGCGATGGTTTATTTTGTATGTGAGGTTCTTTTAGCGATGGGAAGAATGTTTTAGAACTTAAAAACTTATTTTTTGCTACGTGTATCCACTTGTAGCAAAAAAGGAAAACTACACTGAAACATAGAAATAACCGAACAACTTTGTAAATTTTGTGAGCAAGTTTATCAGAAAATAAACTTTAATAAAATAATACAATACTAATTTAGCAAATAGCAAAACTCTGTTTTGTTCTAAAGGGGGGTATTACTATTAATTAATCTGTCGGAATTACACTTTGATATATCTTTGATCATAGATCTACGAGTCATATTTATATGATATTGTAATAAAAACTTATAAATCATATCGTATTTGATAACATATTTTTGACATTTATGGCAAAAATAAATAAAGCATACTGATTCTGACTCTGATTCTTAGATAGAATCATAGAAACAGGAGCAAGACGGAGCTATACAAGACAAACAGCTCCGTCCCTTTTTCAATGTCGCACTACGATAATTTAAACACGTAATGGTATTAGGCTCCTGGTCTTGCCTTAAATCTTGCTATATTGAATTATAATTTTCATAATCTCCTGATGCAATATTCGTCCATAAAATAATGTGATTTTATATTTCCACTTTTGCTACTGCCATATTCTACATTTTAAGACAATTAATTATTGTGACGGTTTTGTTGACGGAATAAAGTTAGTACAACGTTTTGGCGTACTTACACCACGCTCACAATATGCTTAGTAGATGTGGAATTCAAAAATTTTTTGTTGGAAACACTGCTGTACACACTGCCGAAGCAATAGTAGTACACACAGCCGACTTGTCCTACATTGCAACCAAATATGACAAAAAATAGGATCAAAGAACTATGATAATTTAATACACAGATATTACTCTAGAGATCCTATCACATCACATCGTCATCATCAGCCTATTAATGTTCCTACTGCAGGGACACAGGCCTCCTCTCTGTGTGAGGGAATGGGCTGTAATCCACCACGCGGGCCCAGTGCGGGTTGGTGGATGTCACATGTCTTCGAATTTTTGGTTCTAGGACATGCCGGTTTCCTCACGATGTTTTCCTTTGCCGTTTTGAGAGCAGTGGTGATGAAATAATTTACACAAAGTAAAGCGCCGAGATCCTATATTTAGGATAAAAGATAGAATCCTTTATTTTATCCTAGATACCTATATGATAGTGTAATACCCCCTTAGACAAACTTCGCTAGTCCCAATCATTTTGTAACCAGCAACTAAACCTTATGTAACACTGTTAGCTTAAAAATTTATTTCAGTGTAGCTATTCTAGGATTGCCCCATTCCATGAATAAAAACTTAACCTTGTATTCTTCGAAGGGATTGGAAGAGGTGTATAGTTCACCCAAATTAAAACACACAGCCATATTTATAAAAACTTGCTAACTATATGACTACGTTAAACACTAAAAGTTCATAATTTCATAATTCATAATCATTTATTTGCTAATATGGGTTAAGAATATAGCACAGTCCAACCATATGAAACATTGAGGTATGCAAATCACAAGCTTTATTACGCACATTTACTTGCAAAAAATAATTTATAATTAACAACTCACTTTTAATTTCTTTTGTTTTGTTAATTTCACCGCGAGGCAAATAACAATGAAACATAACAAATTAAGCTACCAATAATGTCACTACAAGAATTAAATTCCAAATATTATATATTAAATGAGAATGTCAAGATCCATTTATGAACAATGTTTAATAAAAATATATAATTATTAAATTCGTGCATTATTTGGTAATTTGACCACGGCAAATAAAAATTAAACACAACAATCATGAAGCAAAAAATAATGTCACTAGATTAATTAAAAATTAAATGTGATGTATTAAATGAATGTCAATGTCGATGTCAAGATATTTTCGTAAATAAAAGTCAAAGTAATAATATGAATTTGGTGTACTAGTTACATCAGCAATACGTCCCTACATCCTCTTTTAAGTAATCCTGAATACTATAATAACATATACATAGCAAGAATCTTTTTTTTTTTAATCATCGATGGATGGAGGCTTTGGCAAGTGATTGTATACACGCGGCGCCATACTGAAAATGCTTTTGGAATATAAGGCTGTCTTGTAAGATTTGCAACAAATTTTATCTTTATGCCGCCTACTTCTGTACTTATCAAAAAGATGTTTATTAGCAAAGCTAGCAATCTCATAAATGTAGACAGACGGCAATGTTAATATATTATGCTAGATAAAATATGGTCTGCAGCTATCAGTCTGTTTGATATTAAACATACCCCTAATACACCGCTTTTGCGCCATGAATGCCATATCCATAATGGTGGAAGGACCCCAGAATAGAATACCATACTTTATTAAGGATCCCACGTAGCCATGGTATGCTGCAAGTTCAGCAGAGGTGTTTACCGTTTTTCCCGGCGTATGATTGCTTATTTAATTTTTGATTTAAAATATCAACATGTGTCTTCAAATTCAAATTATAATCAATTGACATGCCTAAGAATGCTGTAGTTGCTATCTCATTTATTTTATTCCCTGTATAAAGTACATTAATGTCAGTAAATTGGGCTTTACGATTGTGAAATATCATAATTTTAGTTTTGTCAAATTTCATTTTCAAATTGTTATTAGTTAGCCATTTTATAATATCACTTCTAAGTGCGAGAGAGAATGAGAAGAAGAGTGCTGTTTATATCTTTCTCTAGGGATTCCTTATTTTTACTTGTAAAAAGTATAGAAGGATGATTGGTTACTTTTGGAAGGTCATTTATATAAATGATCAATAGCAGAGGGCCCAAAACCTTTCCTTGTGGGACGCCTTGTTTAATTTCTCTGTATTCCGATGTGTAGTTAATTTCTTTTCTGATTTTGGTACATACTTGAGTAACTAATGTGGAAAAGAAGATTCTAAAAACGAATTCTCCAATCTGCTTATCAGTGTTAAACTTAAACATGTGGTTAGAATGTTGATACTAACTACTGTAGGTACTCAGTATTTCCAAATAGAACACCACCTCCACTAGAGTCTAGTTCCGTAGGCCTTGTGACTAGAGCATATTAGAAAGAAAGAAAACTTCGTAAATCACATAATTTATTTCCCTGTAGCAGCCATAAAAAGGTCCCATAGTAACGCAGATTGCTAGTGGAGCCACAAAATGCTCTTGAATTATCTCTATTCATCGGAAAATATTCCAATCTCAAATGATTGAAAACTGATTAAGTTTCCGTCTATTGCTAAACTCCATTTATTCCACGCTCCATAGATAAAATATTCGTCTCTTCCTCTAACGAGAAATCAATCACCGAAACGACTGAATTTAATCCACGCGCAGCGAACCGAAGACAATCGAACCAAAAAAACTCAGTACTAACCCAAAAAGTTTGCACCAATCCCCGGATCCCCGGATCTTCCAAACCGAGTTTTTGATAGGACATAATAAATTACCAGGGCCAACTGTAGTTGTTCCATAAATATCATTCAGACTGAATCGAGCCATAAATTGAATAGACGCAAAGAAAGGGCAGAAAGCAATTTCCCAGAACGTTATCACATAAATTGGTTCCATCGTATGGAAAAATCTTGTTGAAGGACATTCCCAATAAAATTGGAATTATTATTTTCCCCTTTACGTCCCTCTTATAGTTAGGTGGGCTAAAGAAATGTTTAGATATTTCTTTTCCTCACATCCTTTGTTAAACTGGCAACTTACCTTCCCAATGTGAAAAGAGAAAGGTTTTTATTGTATTCATATCGTCATCGTAGATGTGACGCCCCCACGGCATTGCCGCCGAAACCTGATAGCAGCTACACGACACTTTTATTCTTTACGAAAATACGTAGGTCAATGATCTGACTTTTTCTTTTAAGGAAGCAAAGGTGTGTGAGGAAATAACAAACGTTTTTACACGTTGAGCCATGTGAAAAAATCCTGTGCCAGGCAGTTTACGCCAATCCCTTTCAAATACTTTCAAACTTGCCCCTAATCCTTCACCATGGTTTATCCAACATCAGTCATTCTGTCCCGGCAGTAAATAATAACTACTACAGAACTAAACTGTATTTCCAGGGCTTTTTCACTCCGTACAAGCAAACAGGTTTCGAATTCCTACATTCGCTTCATAAATAAGAAACAAAATGTACTTTGAAAAGAGAAAATAAATCGCATTACAACTCACGGAACGATTTATTAAAGTAAAATGTGAATTTAACCTAACCTCGTTGGCCATTTGTACGTTATCCATTTATTCTTATTTGTACGAATAGCCAGTCTGTATACTGCGCATTCCTATCAACGGATCTACCAAAAATGGAAATCCATCGCAACACAAAACACAAAGCACCATTTAAAAAATAACTAGTAAAAATTGGCTCGAAAAGCGCGCCAATACAGCGCGTAGTGTTGTCTTTAGAAAAAAACGAAGTAAGGCAACGACCACCGGCGGTACAGCCTATATTTCATTCGAAAGCCAGTACAAACCCACAGCCACAGAGCCGATAAATCCACAGATTTCTATTACAGATAACGCCTTGATTCTTTCCGGATATTTAATTTTATATCCTGGTTTTAGAACGGGGTTCTTATTTTGGACTTTTTGAATTCTTTGAGTTAGCGTTCGATGGCAGTAGTGACTGTATGGCGGATATCGCAAATATGGCGTTTATTTTTTTGTTAACAATATTTTAATAAGGTTACAGCAAATAAGTAATGTTTCATAAATCAGTTTTCATCTGACCATTTTTTGTTACCGTGTTTCATAATTGTTATGATGGTATGAATTAAAGATATTGAGTTCCAATTTCAATTTATTGTCAACCTGCGTGCTTGCACTCGTTTTGGGTCAGCTATGGATATATGAAGTTCTATTAAAAATTTAATTTGCGCACTGCAATTCATCATCATCTTCATATCAGCCAAAAGACGTCCACTGCTGGACATAGGCCTCCCCTAAGCGTCGCCACATTGACCGGTCCCGTATGTCTCATATCCAGCGGATCCACGCAACCTTCACCAAGTATGTTTGTGTGTAACGGCATCTTTAAAACTGTTCTTTATACAATGGTTAATTAAATTTGTCCAACGTCTTCCGGTTCGTGGTCGCCACTTCAGAACTAATACTGCAAATAATTAATCGTAAGTAAATATAACCAATGACCGATCGAAATAATTTCGTGATATTATTTTGTTCCGAGTCAAACAGGTATTGATGATATTATTACGAGTATAATATGTAATGTTCAATATTGTTTAATATTTAACATTATTATAATAACAATCATTTGTCAATATTATCAGCTTATACGTTGAAAGTACTGTTAATTAATTGTGGTTAATAATAATAACTGCTTCATTATTTTTCGGGTTCCGTAACGAAATAGTGAAAAAGGTACTCCTATGCGGTAACACTTTGGGAAGGTTTATGTCCAGCAGTGGACATATTTCGACTTAAATGATGATGTTGATGACGATGATGGTGCGACTTCATCTACCTGTCACAGCTGCTTATTACAACATAATATAGTTTGACTTGTCCCGGTGTCTGTATGTAAACAAATCTTCCAAGCTATGAGGAAATGAGGTCGCAGACATCCGACTGCATATCCTAAGCAAAAATTTATAATTCGAGGTTTGACTCTCTCCTCCAATATTGGAACAATTTAAAAATTATTCCATAAACTGCAAAATAATGATAAAATATATAATATACCCTTTTGATTTTCTTTTGATGATATATTATCTTTAGAAACACAAGAACCCTCAATTAGTGCTCAAAATTGTGCTGTCAACTGAGGCATAATGTACAAATTTGACAACTATAAATTAAAAAAGAAATACAGAAGCACAACATTTTTTTTTAAATTCAGTTTATGGAATATCTTTTAAATTTGCCCAATACTGGAGGAGGAAATAGACGCTACCTGGAGTTATGAGAGAGAGCTCTGACTAAATTTCCTTATTATTTTTACTAAGGAAATTCAGTCTCTACCCGCATTTCCTCTTAATTTGGACCCCCTTTCCGGAGTATGTAATATTATAAAACTGTCTTGTTTTGTTTGTAAGCTCCTAATTTTTTTCCTGTTTGCTTATTAATTTTGGCAAAACGCTTCCCGCTTTACTCATTCAATGTAAACATAGCCTTAAGCCAAGCCATGGCCCGTTCTCATACAAATAAATTCAGCGCAGTTACTGAACAATTTATAAAATATAAACCCTCTTATATTTAGATAATGTCTCGACTCGAAGTATTGTAAAAGATAAAATATATTATTTGTTATCTTTTTGGTAAAGTGTGCAAAGAAAACAAAGTAATATTACTATAATATTATAATTGCGAATATATGGATGGATGTGTGTGTGTTTGTTACTCAATAACGCTAAAACGGCTGAACGGATCTGGATGAAGTCTGGCACAGAGATAGGTTATAGTCTGGAATATCACATAGGCTTATCATAACGGTATAATATTCCCTTGGGATAAGAAAACACTTTAGACGCGGGCGAAGCCGCTGGTAAAAGCTAGTCCATAAACACTATCCTTCCTACTCCCCACTACTATTATTAACGCGAAAGTTTGTGAGGATGGATGGATGGATGTTTGTAACAATTTCACCCTAAAATTACTCGGATTTTGATGAAACTTCACAGTAAAATAGCTTATACACTAAAATAGCACAAAGACTATAATAAAATTAATTGAAGTTCAAAATCCACGTGGGCAGAGTCGCGGGCAGCAGCTAGTAATATTATAAATGCTAAAGTAACTCTGTCTATCCGTTTGTTATCTTTTCACATCTTAAAATCTGAATGGATTTGGATGAAACTGTCTACAAGGGTAGACCATGTCCTTGATTAAGACATTGGATACTTTTCATCCCGGTATAAAGTTTCCTTGAGATAATAAAGAACTTTTCACGCTTGTGAAGCTGCTGGCAGAATCTAGTTCTAAACCTATTTTTGGTAAATAAATAAGTTTCCATAATAACATCGCACGAGTATTCCCTGAAGGTGTAGGCAGGTGTATATTTGTACTCCCACACTTCGCCAATTTATAAGTCCCTGGAATTCAATTAGGTACTACAATATATTTTCTTTGAGTTATGTTATAAGTAAATAAAATTGAAAAAAGCAATGATAGGAAAATACTGTTTTGTGATATGTAAGGCTTAGGAATTCAACCAAATAACATTGAGGTTAGCATAACTCTCCTTAGCTTCAATATTCGTTAGTCACTATAGTACTCGCCAAACTTCTTAACCGCCGTGAAGTTAGCTACAATGGCTACGCAGTAGTAAGTCTCATAGTAAAACAGCAGCGTGCTATGCCTTGCGCATCGGAAAGACAACTTCAGGGCGGCCAAGAATATTGGCGAGTATAGTCCCCGGCATGTAAATTGCCAAGATTACGTAAAAAATAGTTTTTATTAAAAAATATTTTTATAACACAAGCTTTTTTTGTATTCTACTCAGCAAACCCTTTCATTTAATACTCATATCATGGCAGTGCACAAAAAATAACTAGTCAGCCGTATTGGGCCATCCGCCATATTGGATTTAAATGATGTCATTTAGCTAACCATCCAAACTAAGCGTGTATGCAAAATTCATCTTAATCGGTGGAGGATAACAGCTTTAAAATTCAGTACAAACAAACATTGCAAGTTAAATAAAAGCTTGTAAAAAACCTTGAACTATTTTTGTTTTTTTTCTTCAAACTTTGCCCCACACTAGGAATTTCTTCCTATATCGTGGGAGCGTTTACAAACATATAAACTCACACACAACACCCAGAGCCTGCCTGCTGAGCCAGAGATTGTAACTATCTGTAGGTCATACTTATTTTATGTCTTCTGGGGGGTAACCATAAACTCTTAGAACAAGGTTCTTGCGAGTGTGCTTAAGGGACAGATGTATATGACTTGCATACAACTGTCCTTTTTTTTCCAATTACAATTTACCGTTTCGACTGTCTGTCTATCTTCAAATGACAACCGAAGTTTCCGAAGCACGGAGGGATTTCGGTATGTAACGTATGGTGGTTTGCGCTCCATTTGCTTCTAATTGTCTAAATGTATCTATTCGCCCAAAATATCATAGACCCCAAATCGCCCCCGATTATTATACTTCATAAAAGATAGCTTGATCTCTGCAACAGCTGTCAGTATCCATACAGTAACAATAGCGCTTGACAGGCTACCAATAACGTAACAATAACGTGTACGTCAGTTTGACATAATTATATGTCGCAGAGATCAAGCTACCTTTTAGGAAGTATAGTAAGTTAAAAGTACTGTCAGCACTCTAAGGCCGGGTTTCTCACCGCTAAATTATCACAGAATTAATGTGACAAATTGTCAAGCCCGCGTTATCTCCTGTGATTGGTTGAAAGATTTTTCAAAAGCCAGTCACAGCCGATAACCGGAGATTATTCGTCGATTACGTTAACAGCCCAATATTCGAGTGTTGAGAAACCGGGGGTAAGTTTTTAAACAGTTAAATGAATACATTTCTTAAAACTTCAATAGTGTCTTCTTGGGATTTATCGATTATGCCTGATGTCCAGCACTGGGTGACAGCGGCACAACTTTTAAAATTATTTCCTATAATATTATTTATTTATACAAAATAGAAGTTAAACATGTATATCAAGACGGCCAGAAACCTGAAGAAGTATTTGCGGGGCTGGAATCATGAGCGGTAAAGACTCACAAACTACCACGACTCATCTTCGCTTGACTTAAGAAGTTATTTTGATAGTCTAGTACTACTCTGTCAACATAACTGAGAACCCGAAATATCAAATGATCCCACTCCCGCCTACCCGCGCGGCACCCCGCGTTCCTCTCGTGAGCCAATAACGAGATTCGAAAGTCGAGTTGGTGAGATTACAGATAGAGTTATTAAAGTAATTAAACATGGCGTTATTCATAATGTGTGCATTTTTAACAATGTGTAAAAACGGGACCTTATTCCTGAGACTCCACTGTCCGTCTGTCTGTCATCAGACAGTTGAAATATTCACAGATGATGTAATTCTGTTGCCGCTATAACAACAAATACTAAAACAGAATAAAATAAATATTTAAGTGGGGCTCCTGTATAACAAACGTGATTTTTTGCCGTTTTTTGCGATAATGGTACGAAATCCTTCGTACGCGAGTCCGTCTCGCACTTGACCGGTTTTCCTGTCTAACTATACCTTTCGTGATCAAATTTCAAATGTAATGCCGCAAAGGGCCAATAAATACACCAAAATAATTATGTATTTTTTTTAGAAAATGGCAAGATCCAAGGAGTGAACGGAGCCCAAACCTGTATGGTTGGTTACCCATCTATGACTACCGACCTCGCCAAGCGTTGCTTACCCTTTAAGATCAACCCGTGCTTATTACTACGCACGCATTTGCGTGTTTTTAGATATTTATGTTATATATTTATAGTATTTTATTTGTTTATATGAATATAGTATTGTATATGTTGATATAGGCCTTGATGCCTGAAATAAATGGATAAATAAATAAATAAATAAAATTACTGAGCCACGAGCTCCTTTTTAGTACTACACAATTCTTCAACCACGAACAACCAATGCCATCCTTAAATCTATAAAAAAATCTGGTCAGTGGATCGTCTTAGGGGCGCTGAAGGGCCACTCTCAAAACATACCCCAACTAAACAAAACAATTGAAAAATCTAAGCCTTGTAAACTCAAATTTCTCATCCCGACGGTACCAGACGGAACATGAGACAATATTGTTCCTACCCACAAAACAAACACGACCCCACTGTGTACAGCCATCACATATTGACTTTTAGCTACTTCGTTTATTAAAGCATGGCAACATTATTCCTATTTTTATTCTGTCTTCGATTTTGAAGATGATATTGTCTGTGGTTATGCGGCTTGGTTGTTTTAATTAAATAGTGGCTGGACATACATACCTATAGAACTACAAAATGAGCCGTTATAAAATTATTCAGGTGTTTTGAAACGAGTTTACTTTGATTCTCACAACATTTCGTATTTTGTAAAAAAACTAAAACCCGACCACTGATCACGTAATAAAATAATAATATTTCAGATGAGAATACTTTCTTGTTTCATATTTTTAGAGCGTGATTTTTCAGTAGTCGGATTTTAGTTTTTGAATTTATTTTTCATTTAAAGTATTTTTGGGTTTTTGCAGAGCCTGAGGGAACAAATGAACATAAATGCATACATACCGATCAAAAAACACTGCGACGCCGTAGTCGGGTAAAATGATTTTTTGATGACTTTCACGGGATATGTCTCGCAAATGGTACGCTTGACAAAATATTATGTTCCAAATCCTACCTTTATTTTACAATGCCTTTTCAATGATACCACACATGATGGGGTGGCGCCATATTTAATTTAATGTAACGTCACATAACCTATAACCAGCGGACAAATAAGAGGTTTCCAATGACACCTTATTTGTCAAATTATGATAAGTATTTTAGAAGTTATGAGGGAACAGATGAACATACATACATACATACAAACATTCCGGTCAAAAACATAACCCTTCTTTTTGCTTCTCCGTAATCGGGTAAAAAGCCATTTGAGGGTAAATCAAATCACCAAGTTCGGCAGGTGGGTTGCCGAACGCAATAAGTTGTTAATAGTAAATAACTTAGTAGCGTTAACAAAACCCAAGACAAAAGATGAAATGGCACTATTCTTCACCTCCCCGATACTACCTCGTGACACCGGTACCTGGTGAGGGCCGTGGAGTACGATGGAGAAGAGCACAGGAACGGTCGATGTAGCAACGCTTGAAAGAGCCTTATGCCCAGATGTGGACGTTACCGACAACCAGCGTAATCGAAATATAATACAAGGCTGGTAAGAAAAGGTAAAACGGATTAAAATTGTTCTGTGTTGTTGAAGAAAATATGTTTATATTTTCTTCAACAACACAGAACAATTTTAAAACACCACGAGGCTTATTAAGTCATGCTTTTTAAATTACATAATTTATCTAGTCAATCAAGCTTCGATCGAAAATACCCCACTTCAATGAGCAAATTACACATAACTTGCTGCATTAAGTCCGCCTATGTATCACCAATGTACATGAAGTTTAAATAAATAAATTATAAATAAATTACTTTTGAACGACTCAACCGATTTTTATCAAACATAGCTAAAAACACTCTTAATATAAAAACTAACTATCCATCAAACTCGCTTCATCCGTTTAGGAGCTACGATGCCATAGACTGACACAAATATCTTAACGACCATCGTTTTCCGTCGGGGGTAAAAAAAGGGTATTGGCATCGTTGTCGCAATATCTCTCCGCGTCTGTCTGTGAGATCCTTAAAAATCTCACCACACAAAGAAGTTCAAATGAAGAACCGCTTTGTGAAAAACATTCACTGAATAATCTTTATCTAGTTCCGAAAACTGTTGAACTGAAACATGCATTAAAGTTTTTCCTAATCCCTCGTTTTACTTTTCAAGTAGTGGATTCGAGCATATTTCTTCAAGAGCTCAGGGATTTAAAGTTCCTAGAGTGCTTACATACTTGCGTTTATATAATTAGGAGTGCTAAGTTTAGAGGAATGTCTGAATATGTTTTAAAGGAAAAGGACTTTGTCCAAAGAAGGTGGAACCTACAAACAGCTACAATCACCAACATAATTAGTTAAATACTGAAGTTCATAAACAATGAAAGCACCGAACATTGCTCTAACGAAAAGATTTTTTTTTACTTTTCCAAGTACATTTTATAAGTTAGTCTGCTATTACTCGTAAACTTGTAAAGCCTACTTAGCTGTGATAGTTTGCCTTCGGCATATAACAACAAAAATATTGATAACATCTCACCAAACTGAAAATAACAAAACCAGTTTAGGACCTGTTAAATATACCAGTTTTATCATTTTAAATTAATTTTATTTTGTATAGTCAAAATAGTTTTGTTATTTCTTTTTTTCAGTGTTTTACTACTGCCGTTTTTATCATTTTGGCGACGCGATTAATATGTATATCCATGCCAAATTATAGCTTTGACTCTGAGCTAAGCATGTCCGTATATCGGACGGACATACGGACATGGCTTCACTATAAGGGATATATACATTATACTTACCTATTCCTTGTTGACTACGGAACCCTAAAAAGATAAAAGCCAGGTAGTTTCTCGTCTTTTTTTCAGTTAAATATATTTCAGAGGTCCTATTAAGGCAAAATTTACAGCTAGCTGCGTCATTTCCTCTTTCTACGTGGCTTCCCCCAAAATTTAGAAGGCAGCCTTTAATGCACCCTTTCTTCAATGACAGGTAATTGAAACATTTAAACATTTAACAAGACAAACAGATTGTAATAATAAGCAATAATAAAGAGCAAATAATTCGGACAGGACAGTGAACAAAAACATGATAAGGTTCCGGATGAATATTTTAGTTTTGATGTTTATCTTAAAGATCTTCTCGTCACAGTTGAACATGGAATCATTTTAGACAATAAAAAAAAAACTCATTATGATGACATTAATGTAGCATCATAAAAGATAAAACAACAGAGAGTTAAGCCGTTAAGTTCCTATATTTTCTACACTTAGTGATTTTCCGAACTTCTTTTTTCCATAACCGTAAAAATTCCTTAAACAAAAAAAAAGGTAAGAATATAAATATACTCTGTGCTGTATTTCTTCGAATTTTAGTTTTTCCTGCCGTTTTTTGTTGAAAAATCGTTCATATCGTTGTGGAGAAAGCTGTTGTTTTTGTAGATTTTTTGGTCACGTTACCATCGTCAGTATCTTAAGCGGAAGGCAACATCATATCACAAATTACTGTACAAACTTAGGTGCAGCTCTATTATATATATGCATGCGCTATTGCACAAAATTCTATTTAAAACAACACTTACAACTTCATAACCACCGCTAAACGAGAAAGGGTAAAGAAAACTAAATCAAAATTACATGATTGTGGGAGGACGCTGCAAAAACAAGTGCCGGCTGCTGTCCCTCCCACGGTACGGGGTCGGAGGTCGGTGCTCGAGGACGGAGGACGAAGCCCCAATCTATTTTAAGTGCAGTATTTTTGAGGTATTCTTGTAGGTTTTGTCTTTGTTAATGGGTATGGACAATAATGGTTAGATTGTTTGGCCAATGATTTTTTAGGTTGGAGTAAAAATATGGTGCTTTCTTTTCGATGCCATAATGTTATAGAAACAACCACAACCATCTCTCGAAGGCTGATGAATCGTAACAAATTACGCTTATTTCGACGTCATAAAAGTAACGTAACCCGTGAGAACAATTTTACCTTAGCCTAGATACTTCTTTTTTAATTTAGTAAATTTCAAGGGATTGTAGTTTTTATTTATTTATTACTGTTATTGATAGGCTTGCGTTTAACCGCCATCTCACCATCTGCGATGATTTTGTCGACGCGTTGGAACACGCTTGTCTAGAAGCTATGTGTAATGAAAGTATTCCCAAAACGCTAAGTGTGTATCGGTGTAGCACCATGTTATCTCAAATTAAGATATTACCTAAGAATTTAAAAGAAATAATAGATTTTACGAGAATATGGCGATCATCTATTTTAACATGTACCTATATAACCAACTACGGCGAAGCAAAAGGGAGGGTTGTGTTTTTGACCGGTATGTGTGTATGTATGTTCATCTGTTCTGTCATAACTTCTAAACTACTTATCATAATTTGACAAATAAGGTGTTGTTGGAAGCGTCTTGTTTGTCCGCTGGTTGTAGCCTATGCGACGTCAGATTAAATGGAATAAGGCTCCTATCTAGGGGGCACGAAGACAAAGACAAACAAAAAATATCGCTCCATCCCATTATGTGTGGTATCATTGAACAGGGATTTTAAAATGAAGGTAGGGTTTGGTACATTATATTTTTGTCAAGCAGACCGATTGCGAGGTATATCATGAAAACAATGTTTTTACCCGACTACGGCGGCGGCGTCGCAAAGTCCACTCTTGTAACGTATGCATTATCTAGATACATGTAAAACAACAAACCCTGAATAGAAAAAAATGTGATGTGACTCTGTGAAAACCCCAAAAATACTACATTAAATAAAAATAAGTTCAAAAATTAAAACCTGAAAAACCACGCTCCAATAACCCTTCATCGTAGTCAATAATTTGCTTCATCGTAGTCAGATAAAAAGAATGAAACAAGAAAATATTCTCGTCTGAAATTGTTATGTACAAACTATTCCGTAGAGCATAACCGTGTATATAACAATTTCAGATCAGTATATTTTCTTGTTTCATATTTTTTAGAGCGTGGTTTTTCAGTAGTCTGGTTTTAGTTTTTGAACTAATTTTTTGTCTCTGACTATTGCTTTTCTCCATTTCAATGTATGGCTGCTGAGCTCAAGTATGAATGTTGATCTATCATCTTTTATATTGCAATACGTTCTATGTCAGATTAAGCTGATTTTTCAGGAGTGACATAAAATTAACATTTTAGTGTCATATCGATTCCTTATAGTGATTATACTTTTAAACAAAATTTTCAATGAATATGTTTTTCATGATATTTGACAACAAAATAGTAATATTAAAACTTCAGTTCAGAACCAATTATTGTATTGCAGTTTTAGTTTAATAATTATATTTCAATAATTTCATTTTTGTTATCCGAAAGTTTTTCACTCAAAATTAAAACATTTCTATTAGAATCAAAACGTTTAAGTGTCTATTTTGCAAACATCTACCCAATATTTGAAAAGATTGTAAGTGAAGACAAATCCGACATAGAAAATAGTTAGTTTAGTATAATTTCGACGGGCTGTTTCATTTCGCCTCTTTTTTTGGGGATATTTGAAAGAAAAAGTGTACGTCATTTAGGCTTGTTCTTACTCGGACACTGTATGGAACGCTCTGAACTAGTACAATCGTTGAAATGAACTAGTTCGGTCTTCTAGTACTATTAGTTCATTTTAGTTCACCGTTCATTTAGACATCAGTCGGACGTAATGTTCTTGACGCCAGATCGGTCATCGTGATCGTACGTAGGCAGAGCAAACTAGTACATCGTTCATCAGTCATCACGTTCGCGCGCACGCTTGTCAATAATCTCTCAACTTGTTCACTCGCTCAGGCTTAGACACTCGTAGTTCGTACCGTACTAATTCTTTCTGATTCAGGACTCGACCGATCCGATGTCGCTTGGATCACTGTACTAGATGAACGATTTAAACGACCGAATCAGAATAGTTCGTTCTCGTTCACCTAAAGGAATTGCTTCCTAATAGTACATAGTACATGTACTACACAAGCCTAACGTCATTAAGCCTAGATCAATTCGAGACCTAAAGGATGAGATAATTCGGCACATTAACGACATTGAACCTCAATTATGCCTCAGTGTCATAAAAAAAGTGAACCATCGGATAGAGGTATGCCACTGAAGCCGTGGCGAGCATTTGGCCGATATTTAGTTTTACACATGACTGTCATAGATCCTTCCATCTTAGTAAAAAAATTAAGGTAATTCTCTGACACTTTTTATTTTATTTATAACTACGATGAAGATTTATAATTAACATCGTGCGTTTTGGTTGGACCACTCTTTATTAAATTATTATAAAAAAGACCGATGTTTTGTTTCAAACCAATAAAGTATCAAAGGTAGGTTAAAGTAAGGTATCAAAGTAAAAATCCTAATTATAGTTTTGTTCCCATTCACCCCTGCATTCCTATTCACCCCGTGTAATGGTATTGCAATATCAACGACGCTAATGACGCATTTCTTTTCATTTAGCTTTGTATTTCCTGCTATTTTGGCAATAGCTACGTCTAGGTTAAAATTTCTTTCCTGTGCAGTCAAAGGGAATCTGCCATGCTCACAAATACTCCCGTCACATCCTCCGACTTGACATCTATGACACCTTTTACTACGAGTACACCTGCAATGTTTATTCCCCTCCGAGAAATACTCGAACAAGGCTGTATGTTGCCTTTCCGTTTGAGCGGAGCAAGCGAGCGGAGAAGACCGAAATAATAGTGCAACAGACGATCCCTGTTCTGTGAAGCGTGAATGTCTTGAATTCAGTAGTACGATATTCTATAGGTTTATGTTGTCCTAGCTCTGTGTAATAAATTTGGAAATTCTAGGCATAAACAGTCTCTAATGTAACCGTGGAAAAGATACAGGTCTCATCTCACGTTATTGTTTTAAAATTGTGTTATTTTAACCTACCTTTTTATATTATATGTAATCATTGTGTGTGCAAATAAACATGTTTTTTCATGGAAATAAAATAATCGCAGTCAAATCGCAGTATCTACTAACTGTTTCTTGGTTGGATGAATTAATGGTAAACAGCAGCTGCATCACTTGACTTGCGTTAAAGTGGGACATCATCATCATTTCAGCCGAGTGACGACCACTGCTGGACATAGGCCCCAAGTGTTGCGACATTGACCGTTCCCGTGCGTCTTGCATCCAGCGGATTCCCGCAACCTTCACTAGGCCAAAAATAACATTGATAATTTAATAAAAATTAATAATACATAATTATAATCAAGTATCTTGATTTGGGTCACGAGGTTGTCGACGTGTGGGACGTGGACACAGCGATGATTGTACTGATAGTCGTCTCAGCCAATACTTAATAGCCATGAGCCTCGACCAACACCTTAGGAGGCTCTCGTTGGGCGGCTGGGTCAAGGGCCTGATCCAGAAAGCAGTACTGCTGGACACGTCTCGTATTGTTAGAAAGTTCCTCTCTCTGGAGCCCTGACCGGTGTAGCTTGGACCCTGTTCCTGATACCAGTGGGCCTCTTTTTTATGTTTTTTTTCATAAAAATGTTTAACAATATAAATAATAATAAAAATAATGAATGAAGGACATTATAATTAATAATTATTATTTTTATTTAATTATTAATAATTATTCTATTCTATTCTACTTTTTTAAATCGGGGATTAGTATAACGAGACATAAAATTCAATAACCCTTCACCGAATTTAACAAAATACCCAGCTTAAAAGTTTTCATTGAACCAAAACAGCCGGTTCGCCTGGACAGCTTCCAATTTTTCTCATCAACAATTTTTAAAGAGATGCCGTTATTTTAATTAGGGACCGAATGATTCGTCCTCGTAATGGAAAGAGGTGCTTCGCGATAATTAATATTAGTATTCCGCTGCTAGCTACCAATTTGGAGGGTTCAGTAGGTTTATAAGTAAAAGTCTTTTTCCAAAGTCATTGTTTCAACAATGACTTTGGAAAAAGAAATATTAAAATTAAATATTAGTCCAACATTTACTTTTTTAGAAGGGTTTTTGAAATACTTACCTAGAATAGTTATGTATAAAAGAATCGACATTCTGGCCCTTATACGAATTTAAACGTTTTTTTTTTTTTTTTTGTGTTTACGTGTAAAAAAAGAACCGTGCATAAGCTAAACCCAAAAGCCCGCAACCTTTTTTTTTCTAGCCTCACTTTCATTTGTTTTCATTTTTCTTCTTTTTTTTTTAAACGCAGCATGTTATACCATGAAAGGCAGCATCGAACATTTGAACCCATTTCAAAATGTTGCCATAGCGAATAATCTTAGAAATTAAATAAAATTCAATTTTAATATAACCTAACACTTCTCTATTCTATGCGAAAGATATTACGGTTAAAAGAGTGTGGATAAAGAGATGATGTCTAATATCTGAAAAAATGAGGTATATAAATCATATTCATGATCAGCCTTTTTAATGTTCCCACTGCTGGGACACAGGCCTCCTCTCTGTGAGAGGGAATGGGCCTTAATCCACCACGCGGGCCCAATGCGGGTTGGTGGATGTCACATGTATTCGATTTTTTGATTCTAGAACGGTTTTCTTACCTGTTTTACTTCACCGTTTTGAGAGCAGTGGTGGTAAAATAATTTACACAAAGTAACGCGCCTGCCTGAATTTGAATCCACAACCTACAACTTATAAATCGCGGGCGATACCACTAGGCCACCGCTGCACTCTAAATATATACTTTTGTAATTTTCATCAAAGATATTTCCTTATTATTGCAATTACGTGAACAGCATGAAACATACTCGCTATGAAAAGAGAACTTTTTATCGCAAGAGCCACCAAATAATCATTCAAATGATCTTTTCCAAACTATATTAATCAACATCTGCCTAGGCTTTTTCCCAATTATTGTTGGGGTCGGCTTCCAGTCTTACCGGATTCAGTTGAGTACCAGTTTTTACATGTAGCGACTGCCTATCTGACCTCCACAACCCAGTAACTGGGTAACATGATACCCCTTGGCAAGACTGGTGTCAGATATCAGGCTTCTGACTACCCGTAACGACTGCCAAAGATCTTCAAATGACAGCCGGGGCCAACGGCTTAACGTGCTTTCCGAGGCACGGAGGAAACTCGGTATGTTGAAATGGTCACCCATCTACGGACCGACCTCGTCAAGCGTTACTTAACCTTGAAGATTGACCCGTGCGGCTGTTATTATTTAGCCACGAGCTCCTCTCTTTCCAAACTTATTAATGCTGTCCTTAATTCGCTCTAGACTTTATACAACTTGCAGTCTCAGATTTCGAAACTATAGGCATCTGAGCTTGCAGTTTTTCATCAAGCCTTCAATTCCCAAACCTCAGAAACAAACCAACACAGCAATAACTCTGTCAAACGATTTTCTTTGTCAAACGCCATGTCTAATTATAAGAAACATGAAACAACTACGGGTCCCATTCTCATTCGACTAACGAACCTCGAGCGCTCATGATTGGCCCAATATCAGTTTAGTCACGAACGTTCGAAAGTCACTACTTAATGACATTCACGTTTGGAAAGTGAGTACTCGTAGTGACTGACGTATGACGTATCTATAGGCTGTTTAGCTTTTGTTTTGAGGTTCTAAATTTGAATTTGTTTTGTTATTGGATTTAGAATTAGGTTTTTATTTTGTTTAAAAATAAAATTTGCGGTTTTAACCGTATAGTTCGGAGCAGTTTCATTTTGGGGCGTGAAAAGCAGACCTCCGCTGCCTCAGCCACGGCTTATTTTGAATCCCAGATTTACGTCATACGACATCCTAATTAATAACGTAATTATTGATTAAGATAACTAACGAATCTTCTATGGGGGCGTTAATTAAAATAGTTGGATAAAAACTTAGAATGTTAGCACCAATTTTTTTTTTAGATTAATTGCGCAAGTTTTATAATTTACCTTTGTAAAATACAAGTGATAATCAAATCAAAAATAAAAAACATGCGATAATCACCATTTTGATAACAAAGGTGGTCGAGGCTAAAAAACATAAAAATGCAGATTCTGAACACCCAGTCTCCACGACAGGGCTAGAGATTTGCTCATTTATTAATTATTTGGCGAATTCATCCATGTTTCAAAATAAATCAAGTGGGAATGAAGATATTTATAATCTAAAGTCGAAGTTTCGTGCCAATCTTGTTATGCGTTTTGAAGGGAAACCAGAGATTGCCAATCTTGTTAACATTTTTATTTTACACTAATATCACCCACCCATATGTCAAAACGATTACAAATATGACAATTATGTCTCTAAATTAAATAAACAACAAGAAGAAACCAAGATCTTATCGTAATTAACAAACACCGTTCCTTGGTGTGCTCAAACGATTTTAGTAATAATTTTTTTATACTATCGACTCGATTAATTAGCGATTATCCTTATTACTTAAAATAATTACTATTATTACTTTCTTAAAGTAATCATAATAGATTTTTGGACATTATTTGACTAAAACCTACTAAACAAATTCATCGAACCGTGGATAATTTAGGGCCGAATTTTCTAATCGATTCAAAATTTAAATTCGGAATGCGTTGGCTATTCAAAAAATTTGTATAAAAATAATAATGATTGAGCCTTTTAATTGTTGATAGTCTCAGAAGAATACAGAGTGCCTAGTATATTTTTATGTAACGCAAGCTTAGGTCCATTTAGGTTCGGGGAACCAACGATTTTATGATTATTCGTTATATTGTAATGAGGCCCAGTGGCTAAAAGCCTCGCCTTGCCTGAGGTCATGGGTTCAAATTCAGGCAAGTTTTAAAATTCATTTATGTACTATCAGGGTCTAAACTGCAGTCATAACTTCACGAAAGTATAGCATAGCTAATCAGTCCTACTTACGACCTTTTCTATAGACACATCACACTCATACATACACCTGTATATCGAACTCTTTCATAATGAGCCAATGAGAACGCGACATGACCGCAATGTCATTCAATTTATTAAAATTACAAAACATGTGGGTGATGGTGTTTCAATCCATCCTCCATTCTAATAGTGTGGGTATATTTCAAACACAATACCTACACTTTTTGTCGCCAAGATCGATCGCATATCTTACTCCCGTATATTGCTATTCATCAAGAATCTTAGAGAGCGCGGTAGATAATCATTACTTTTATGTTAGTTTGATTAGAACGAGGTGTTTAATTTCAATGCTAAACGTAAGTGTCTATCTGGCCTAGCGATTAAAACTGCTAGATAAACCACGGTAAACCTGGTTCAAATCCCATTACACATAAAAATAATATTATTTTATTTTTCTTCATTTATTTTCTATACATATTTTATACATTTTTAAATAATATTGTAACCTTAAAGAATAATCAAATTATTATTATTATAATTTAATACACTTTATTTATGAATATGAATATCTATTTTTTCATTTAAATAGAAAGCATAAATATTAATAAAGATTTAAATCTAAACTATAATTTACAGTAAAAATATTGAATACCGTAGCATAATAATTTTATCATCCTTTTAATAATAATTCAAGTATTATATTCGTCGCTGCATTAATTACTTGATATTTATGACCTAATGTATTCAGGTTTAGCTAACTTGAGAATTGCATGTGAATGAGGGTAGAACTTTTTATTTTATTCGGTAAAATCACCGAAAATGTATATATTGAAACAATATGAATTGCTTGAAGAATTAGTACAACGTTGTTGGTTGTTGAACTTTAATCAGAGCATTCGAGGTATTTTATTAGTGGTGTTTATTTGAAATTGTTGCCTTGCATAAGAATAGGCTAAATACAATCAAAAATTTCTGATGAAACCGGATTACGTGTTATTTATATTATAACAGTAATGGGATGATTTTTTAAATATGGTGTATGATATTTTAGTGTCAAGTAAGCAAATAAATAGCATTATTAAAATATGTACTAAGTGTTTTTTTTTTAATTTTTTAGACGAGAATTGTGATTATGACGAGGTTTGAGGCAGAAGGAAGTCTCAAGAGTCGTGCATGAAGTGGAAGACCACCGCTTATAAGTCAGTCTCAACGAAGTTTTATGGTGAATGAATAATTATGAAAACAATGGTTTTATACCGGTGTTTTGCTAGTGAATTCGATACGTCATTGCGCACTGTTTACTGCGCACTCCATGCTGAAGAAAATTAGCGACTTCATGTAGTATTTTTAAAAACAAATTATTTATCATAATAATATAATGATACGGATAAATAATTTGTTCCTGTTTTGTTTTTTTTTTACAATGACGAGACACTGCATTGAATTTCTTTATTTTCTTAAGGTGCTTACAAACTAAAATCAGTGTTTGAAATCTTTTAACTTATCTCGGGCATGTGTTGAATTCGTTTCTTATCTAGTCGACAACGAACCATTTGTTTTTCTTTTACCCTAACTGGGATAATAATTCGAAAATGATTGCATATTGTTTTAAGTGACAAATTGTCTTAATGTGACTAAAGTTATTTAAACCGATCTAAGAACTAATTTATTCTGTAAAACTAGTTTTAATTGTATTACAATGTTATTATTTATTACCATTAAATTGATTGTTTTAGCTATAAACGGTATTCTATGTAAATGTCGCATCATGGCTGGCCGATAGCCCTTATGTTAAGACATCGTGTATGGGCAGGTCGGTGGGTACAGTCGTGCAAATGAAGTAACATAAATTATTCGATACACTGGGTTTATTTAAATGGTTCCCTATCCATTTGCATAAAATTTTAAGACCTAATATATCTTAGCATAATTTTGTTTGGCATAATTATATTTACGCATAATATAATTACGCATAACAGCTTACGCATAATTTTTTTAAGCATAATTTCTCTAACCATAATAATGATTAAGCAGAATATTCTAAAGCATAAATTTATTAAGCATAAAGTTCTAAAGCATAACTTTTTTAAGCATAATATCCTAAAGCATAAATTTATTTACACATACAGCATGCAAGCAAGCATACAGTATGCAAGCAAGCATGCAAGCAAGCATGCAGCAAACAAGCATGCAGCATGCAAGCAAGCATGCAGCATGCAAGCAAGCATGCAGCATTCAAGCGAGCAGGCAACATGCAGCAGGCAGGGTTTCTGTCTCGGCTCCGGCGCTGCGGGCTTCCGGCGGCCCCACGCGTGCTAATCGTCGCAGACGGCTTTCGCTCACCACCGCAGCTTCGGTTTGTTGGCCGGCTTCGCCGGCCAGCCTCAGCCGCGGCGCCTCGCTCGCAGCCGCCTGCTCCTTTTGAACCAACAATATTATTTAATTGTTACAGAAACTATAGCAAATTGGTTTGATCAGAATTATGTATGGGGCACTACAAGTTCACCACCACCATTTCCACCCAAAGTCTGGAGTACGTATCTACTAGAAAAGGAAAATAGACCTAGGACACAAAATCATGCAGAGGCATGGCACAATAGATTTGCACATTTTGTGGGAAAACACCATCCTGGATTTTATTTTTTGGCAAAAAAGATCGTTCAAGAAATAAAACATCAAACCATTGAAATAGATAAACTGGATGTCGGAACATCACTTATACCAAAAAAAAGAAAATACACGGACAAAACCAAAAGAACTGAAAAAAATATTAGTAAAAAAGATGAGTATACTTCTAAACTAGCATATTTACAAGCAATTGCTAAAAATATACACCTAAAATAAATAATTATACATAATTAAGGACCAGTGTTTCAATCAGTTAACTTCTATCTGAGGAATAACCTCCATATTTATTTCTCATAATAGAAGTTAACTGATTGACATATTTTTATACAAAAGCTGTCAAAACATCTAAAATATTCTTCAGATAAAAGTTATCTTGCGATTGAAAAATCGTTTAAGTTACATAATGTTATGTATAATAAATCATTTGCATGATAATTATTTTTGTTATTTATATTAATTGTATGCCTAAATATGATTATGCCAACATAAAATGTATGCCTAAAAAAATTATGCCAAAGTATTATTATGCCAAAACAAATTGTGCCAATATCGTTATGCCGAAGTATATTAGGCTAAAGAACATTATGCGAAAAGAAGGGATCCCTATTTAAATAGTTCCCAGTTACAATCTTGCTCACTAATGTTACTGATCGATACCGATTCTACAACGTCTTAGCTCTAGGGCGGTCAGTACTCAACTCTTATTTTCTGTGTCCCCACCACACAGGTCGTTAGAGAAAGCGCGCCACAGCGTAGTTGTTCTTGATTTGCCGACAGGTGGCGTGCTCGTGATTTGTTTTGACGTCCGTACTATTGACTAAACCCGACATAAACATCATTGTATCATATTATTTAAATCAATGGTTGTTTGGTTTTGAAACATGTCATGTCTTGGCTATAGTAAATATTTAGCATTGTATTGTTGAGGTTAAGCTTCAATCCTCTTTCCCGAGAGAAAACGAATAATTAAGCTATAGCTTTAATAATAATAGTTATCATATTATTATTTAAATATTAAAACTTATATATCTTTTTTTTACAGTTAAAGAATCTTTATTTCTCAAAAGAATTACAATGGCATTCACTTACATGAGAAATTTACATATTTAAACAATTTAAGTTTTGTTGAGCGTACCATACTCTGTAAGAGTATGGAGCGTGTACTAAACACTAAGCTCCTGGCATACCTAGAAGCTAACGATATCCTTAGCGACCGCCAGTACGGTTTCCGCCGAAATCGGTCTACTGGGGATCTTCTAGCGTATGCCATTCACATATGGAGTGAGGCCATCGAGAGGCACGGGGAAGCGCTTGCCGTTTCCCTCGACATCTCGAAGGCTTTCGATAGGGTCTGGCACGAAAGCCTTATCGGTAAGCTTCCTTCATTCGGTCTGCCCGGTGGTCTGTGTGATTGGATCGCAGACTTCTTGAGAGATCGGTCCATTCGAGTAGTTATTGATGGCTGCTCGTCGGACCAACTGGATATTAATGCCGGGGTCCCTCAGGGGTCGGTACTCTCAGCAACATTGTTCTTGTTGCACATTAACGATCTGCTTAAACCCGGCACCTTTGGGTATGCAGACGACAGTACTGTTGCTGAGAGATACTTGTCCAACGCACGGGCTACCGGGCCACAGATCCAGTCTCTTCGTGAGGCCATGGTGGAGCGCTTGAATTTGTCCTTGCAGGCAGTCTCCGAATGGGGTGATGCCAATCTGGTCAAGTTTAATGCTACTAAAACCCAGGCGTGTCTTTTTTCCGCTAAAAAGAGCCAATTTCACCCGGCTCCAACTTTTCGTGATGTAACCGTGCCAATAACGGACCATCTTGAGCTTCTTGGCGTTACGTTGACATCGACTCTCAATTTTGGGCCTTACATTGAGGCAAAGGCTCAGCTGGCTTCCAAAAAGTTGGGGATCCTTGCGAAGGTGAGAAAGTACTTCACGCCGGAACAGCTGCTCAACTTGTATCAAGCGCAAGTTCGATCGTGCATGGAGTTTTGTTCTCACCTCTGGGACGGTTCTGCCAAATACCAGCTTGATGCACTAGAGTTGATCGAAAAGCGGGCCAAGAGACTTATCGGCAATGAGGCACTGGTCAAATCAAAGCTCCAGAGCCTCCAACTTGAACATCGTCGCCGAGTTGCCAGCTTGTCGGTTTTTTATCGGTTACATTTCGGGGAGTGTGCGATGGAATTGCATGATTTAATTCCGCCCAGCCCGTTCCATCATCGGACAACCAGACGCACGGCGATGCGTCATCGGTACATGGTGGACATCCCACCCATACGCACAAAACGTTTTGGGGACACTTTTATTATGCGTACAGCTAAGGAGTGGAATTCCCTGCCGGAGTCTGTGTTTCCCGATAGCTACAATCTAGGGGTCTTTAAGTCAAGAGTGAATAGGTTACTTCTAGGCAAGCGTGCTTCACCGTCGACCACATCATCGCTTACCATCAGGTGAGATAGTGGTCAAGCGCGAGCCTATATACAATAAAAAAAAAAAAAAGCGTACTTACAGGACCACAAAAGGAACACAGCATATGTTTACAGTTAGATTGGTATAATAGATAATCTTTACATTTTATTTTTACTTTGACTCAAACAAAACGAATCACAAAATAAAAAACTCGCAAAACTAAATCAAAATTACAAAATTTTTAGTAGGTAGAAGTAAACCATTACAAAGAATTAGTGAACAGTTGACAAGAAGCGCCATTTATGTTGACGCTGAGCGTAATCGAATCGATCGTAATCGTTTCTGCCTACTATTTAAATTAGTTGTAATAATATTTATTAAATCAATAAATTACTTTATTTTCAACATGTTTTTGATGGACCCAACCATCATAACCAATATTAACAAAGGATGAATAAAAAACTTTTTTTTAATTTAATACCTATTCTAAGATGCATTCCTTTCGCGTAAATTTCTAGTCATTATTTGTTACCTTGAGTATAGGTTACCAAAAATACAAAAAGAAACTTCGAGCAGCCGAGATTTGAACTCGCGTCTACTAGGAATCTAGGATCCCGCTATGGAGTGGCACTCTCTTACGAGTCTGCCACGATTTACGATAACTACTCTGACTAATTTTAGACTTAGTTATGAACCGGCTCGATGTTATATCTAAGTGAAATAAGTAAGTATTTTATCTTTGTGTGGCGTTGACCGCGCCCCTTCACCTCGTGCTTAGACTGTATGATGTCTTATTGTTTGCGTTGAAAAATCACGCACACACTTACATACACAGAACCGTACAGGTGACTATAAACATAGAGATCTGCCTGCAATTTAGACCCCTTACTGTACCTACTTTGTAAGTATATCTTGGAGATCGTTGACAACGGTGAAAGAAAACATCATGAAGAAACCTGGTCTTATAGTCTCAAATCGCCAACCCGTATTGAGCAAGCGTGGTAATCAATGGTCGTGCCTTCTCTGTATAAGAAGAGTCCTCTGCCCTGCATTAGGACAATTATAGGCTGGTATTATTTATTATAATATACATATTGGGTAATGAGTTGAGTATGGTGTGGTTAGGTTTTGAATTCGGTCGAGTTTGTTGTAATTTTATGAAAATTGGTTATTCTATAGATACTTTTAGAAGTTAATTTTTATTTGTTTTAAGAACATAAGTTCGTATTTACATCTGCATTCCCCAAAAACAACTAATTTCAATAACCTTGTGCGTATCTTCTTGCGCGATTTCTTACCAAGCGAGTTATGCCATGGTTTCAACCAACTAAGCTGTAAATCAAAATCCAAGATGGTGGCAACGATAATTTGATTTTCATTATTGGATAATATGGTTTCTCCGACAAAAGGTTGTTAACTTCTCTTTTTTTGGGCATAATTTTCTTGGTTTCCGTGTATGTAAATAACGAATATGGCCTTAAAATCAAAATCCAAGAAGGCGCCGATGAAAATTTGTTAACTTTTCGTCATAAGGTTAATTTTATAGTTTTCTGGGTCGCTAAAAACGAATACGGGCTTTAAAATCGAAATTATAGAAAAATAAACAACCTGAAATAGCTGCCATCTTCGAGACATAGACAATCCTTTAGAATATTTATAGCTTTGAATAGCCGCCATCTTTAATTTGTGAATGTGCTAGCCCTTAAACTTATGTATGTATTAAGTTGTCGTAATGCAGCTTGGTGCATATGCACCGCCTTCTTAGGTTTATTTTGAATGAATTTTCTGTATCACTACCCTCGAAAATCATCTTAATGACTTCCATTATGATTAATTGTATGGTCACCATCTTGGATTTTAATTTTCAGCCCTTTCTCGATTGACAACCATACCATTACAGTTGGCTTCGTAAGGATTCGCGCAAGTATACCAGTTCCTCCCTACGCCTACTACATACATAGATAATACTCGTATTTATACTGGTCATTCTGTATAAAACCTTCTGAAAAAACCAAAGTAAAACTCTTAAATTTATACTAAAATTTACCCGATAAAATATTTTTAATACCGACTGCATTCCAAATTTGAATTTTGAAATCATGTACGTAATAGAAAATTCGGCGCGAAATTAGCCACGAATCCGATATTTTTCTCAAAATACTGTTAATTTATGTTAAGTTATGATGATACTATAAATTGTTAGTGTATTTTATGCCATCGAATCGATCAAAATAATACAAAATAATGATTTGATAAACTTAATCGATTAGGCTGAATGCAATTTTTAATCGATTATGAGCACAAAAAAACAATACCAAAGAAATGTCATGTTGCAAGGTTGCATCAAAACTTTCATCATTTTTTTTCTAGATTTTAAAATGGTTTTTGATGCTAAAACTAAAACGCGAAATATTAATAATACAAGTAGATTCTTTGTTAAAATACGAAGGTATTTAACCTACGCAGTCACAATTGAAGAAGGGATCAAAATATAGAGTTCAATCCGCACGGTACTAAAAATAAAATGAGCTTATAAAAGTCTATTTTAATCTTGAAATAACAAAGGAAAAATAATTGAAAACTTCTAAAGAAAAATAGCTAAAGTCCTAATTAGGTACTTCTTCCTTCACTATAGTTGTTACCTTTTAGGTCGCTAAAAGCGGAGATTGACCCACCTACATTTTTTTAATAATTTAATTTAAAAATAAATGCAAGTCGGACTGGTACGCAAAAGGTTCCAAATGAATTATATTTTTTGAACATATTACATTAAATCATACACTTCTTACATATAGGTTTTCTGTAATTTATACATAAACAAATAAGTTATGTATTTTTTTTCAAATTTATGGTCAGTAGTTTCGAAGTTAAAGGGGTCAATTTATTATAATTACACCATTGCCATGTTAAAACGAAATAACTAAATACCTCAAATAATAATCGATACCACAACGCCACAGCCTGTATATAAACTTTTAAGCTCAACAAGGGGTCGCTCTACGTCACAGACGAGCTGCCGACACCAAAATGGTACCCTTAAGGTGCCTATTTAAGGGTGGAAATGTCAGCACACCCATTATAATACCGTTCCAGGCGTCGCTAATTTCAATTTTTTCCCTCGGTGACAAAAAGAATCACTGCTTTGTCCCTGAAACCGACCTTCGAAGGCACGGGTCAGCGAATCTTTTATCTAAAGATAATTTAGTTGAAGTAATATTTTCTTGTCCCCAATAAAATTGTGTTTATTCAATTTATTGGAGAAGTGTATCTTCATAAATCATGATAAGTATATAATTCGATATTAGACATTTCTTGAGTGCGTGAAGTGAGATCTGTCTAGGTCATAAGTCAGTATCGTTCGCCTGTTGAATTATTTATTAGTCTAGGCTAGTCATTCCCAAAGAGATCCTGCAGGAACCCCCGGGGGTCTGCACAGATCTGAGAGAGGTCAATGGAATTAGAGAAACTGGGGGTACATGAGAGATAAATTATGGTCCACGATAGGATTTATTACAAGTAACATTAACAATAGAACATTACATGTTTTCAGCTTTTTAAAATACATAAAAAAGACTAATTAAAATTAGCAACATTCACCAAGGGGTCCTCGAGACAAAAAAGTTTGAGGACCTCTGGTCTATGTTGATAACTATAGCATAGCATTATTATTCCATTTGGGACGAAGGGCATACTTCGAGCATCAGGTGCCAGCTCTTGAATATGTCGTAATTTTTCAAGAAAATTGCTTGGAGTATGTATATTTAAATAGTTTTACTGATATATTTTCTTTATATTTACCTACATTTTTACATTCAATGTAATTCAAAGTTTCGATTACGAATATGTCAAAATTTTCTTTTTAGTAAGCTGATGTTTTGAATAATGATTTCAGATAAGTACTTTTATTTTTGTTACGAAATGGTGTTGTGGTTCGCATTTTTATATCGGCACTTGACACTCAATTTATCTCGAAGTGTAATTTTTCAACTAAGGACTACTAGAAATAAATTGTACTGTAACACATAAGAATAGCAATTTGTCATTTCAAATCAGTAGATTTTAAATCTGAATATTCACATTCAAAAAGGAAGTTTTTACACAAAAAACAAAAAACCGAAAAAATTCCCAAGAATACTTGACAAAACATTCCTTGACAAAACAATTTGTAATAATAATACAAAAAAAAAGCGCGCGAGCTGAACTACATTATTTTTCCTTTTCTATTCCTTTTTCAAATGATTTAATTACTAATGTACTGGCCGTACACAAGGAGTATACAAAGATAGTCCACAAACAAAGAGGTTTTAATTAAAGCCGGGACGAGGCCCCAGTACCCGCCTGACGCTGACCCGAGACGTACGCCACACGCCTCAAAATTTTACATTTAAATTAACCGAACCATGACTGAGCCATTCTCCTTTTCAACGGACAAAAAACTGTATCTATGATAGAGAAACAAGATTTTTCTTTTTATGAAAAACTTATCGTATTTCATGCTTACTATGTTAAGTAATTTATTTAAAGAACGTATTGTTGTATTATTGATTCGACTCTATTGGCGCAGTGGTTAAGCGATCGGCTGCTGCGCTGCGTGTCGCGGGTTCGATTCGCGGCCGAAACAAAAATGTGTATGGCCTATAGATAGTTGTCCCGGTTCTGACCGTTTGTTTATGTAAGTTTAAATATTTGTAAGCGCATCCACAAAACAGGAAAAATTCCTTCCACATGGAATTTCTTTTTTTTATTAATAAATGTATAACAACGTTGTCCTTCTTTGATAACATAATCGTTATTCAGACACAACAATAGACTAATAAATATTGTAATACTAAAATAAATACCAAATAAGACAGTTTATATAATAACTACGACGAAGACTGAGCTATGTATTAGAGAACAAATAATAGTGCCGGATTCTACGCTTAAGGCGATATATACGCCCCAATGTTAACGCAGTACTGGCCGTGCGCCCGCTCGGAGCCATAATATCAATATTGAACCTCCTTTTGAATAGTTTTGTTTGCGAAATATTAATTGATTTACACATGCTATTTCAGTTATGAAGAAATTACAGCCATCATTTTTTCTGTGTAAAAATATTTTTAAATATCCAAGTCGTTTTTGACGAGTATCCAAAAGTTGCGAAAAACATCGTGTTGCTAATTATTTTTTTAAAGCAAAACTATTTGTTATACGAAAAAACCATGTTTAAAAAATAATGTACATGAAACAATAATAAATATATATTTTTTCAAACCTTTTAACCTAGCCGTTACTAAGGAGTATGCTTTAGAAAGTTACCGTTTTACGGCACTAAAGCGGATATAAATTAAATTTTACTCTCAACTTTTTTGATGTCAAGGGGAAGCACTTTCCAGAGTTTTATAGTTAAGACAGTGTAAGAATTAGATAGAAACCCAGTGCGGTGGAAAGGAATATGGAGAAGTAAGTTTTTGGAACGTCGAAGGTTAGGCCGTGAGAACTGCCCAACACTCTATAATGTTGTTTTAAATAATCGGGAATACAAGGATCGTTCATGATAGTGAAGAGCATGCAGAGAGATCTGAGGGATCTTCTTTGACGTATAGGCAGCCATTTAAGCTGAGAACGGAAGGAAGAAATGTGAACATATTAACAAAGGCCAAAACTAAAGCAAATACGGTTGTTAAGAAGTCGATCCATTTTGTTAAGAAGTCGATCAACTTTGTTAAGAAGTTCTTGAGAAAGATCAGAATAACAAACATCAGCATGGTCGATTACAGGCAACCAAGAGCTTATAAATTGTCCCTTAAAAATAGAATGGCCCGACTACATAAATGTCTCATAGTCCGTTCTCCAGAAATATCTTGAAAATGGTAACAAGAAAAAGATCGAATTTTTAATTTTAGTATTTTCTTGCTGTAGTGGCAAGTAGCTGCTAAAGTTTGTATGGTAAGTAATAAAGGCGTGTTTAACAAAGAATGAGATTGTTATCTCTTTTCTTGGATATTGTAAAAGAAAACTAATAGTCTAAGAACCCACTGGAAAAATCTGCAGGGAACTTGTATTTTATTAAACTTAATTTTAATTCATGATACTTGATAGTAGAATAGACGGCTGCAGGGTTGCCTGGAAATATCTAGCCGCAATTACCTTAATTAAACAAATTGATTTATATTATGTTTGATAGTTAACGCCCAATATACAACTATTTGTAGTGAATCCAAAAAAATAATCATATTCTATTATTTTTTGTTTTTAATTTAAATTTATTTAAGTTAGTTTTTAATCATGGTCTGGCAGTTTGAGTAGTTTATGCGGCCTATCCGAATGTCCTTTCATTGGTATTGTTCGTCGAATCGTTGATCTCCTTAAATTCTGAGTTGAGCCGCACGGTTATTGACAAATGCGTGCACTGACTGGACAGGTCCACTCAATCTTGCTGGTTTTTCCTCAAAAGACCATTTCAGACATCGTCTACATGGTCTTCACATGATCTAACCAAGATTTTGTCTGGAATTTAAAAGAGACTGTGACCTCTGAGTTTGTTTCGGCCTTTCTTCTCAGAGTAGTCAGATAGGAAACGCCAACCTCATCTAGTTTAAAAAAATATGATCGACATGTAAAAGTGTTTGTACAAACCAACTTACAGAAATAAAATCATTTATCATATATTTGTCAATAAGGTTGCACGTAACCAGTAGGTGTCCAGTTAACCTGCTAAAACTGGTAACCCATGAATGGCGGCTAACTGAGAGCTAGATGATGTTGCATACGCACCCAAGATACAGGTAAAAATTCCTAGTGAAGGGCAAAGATTTTAAAAAAATCTGTTTGCGGCCAGGCAACTTTGCAGTAATCTATTCTACTATCAAGAATCATACTATCACACTAATATTATAAAGGTTAAAGTTTGTGAGTGTGTGTGTGTGTGTGTGTGTGTGTGTGTATTTTTGTTACTTCTTCACGCTTAACGGCGGGACGGATCTGAATGAAATATGGCACAGAGATAGATTATAGTCAGGAATAGCACATAGGATACTTTTTATCCCGGGAATGTGTTCCCTCGGGATAATTTTCGACTATCACGTGGGCGAAGCCGCTGGCAGAAGCTAGTCATTCATAAAAATCAACACATATAAAATCAACATAATAATTCATCAAACATTAACCTGCAGATTTTTGCAGTGGGATCTTACACTATAAAGATTAAAAGATAGAAAGGCTCTCATTTATTCCACACCGTATTTTTTTGTATCTCTAAGTTCTACTTATATGCAAATTTAGTGTTCGTAAGTGGTACTGCTAGGCTTAGCTCTTGAGTTCGATTCAGAGGTCGGACAGTGGGATTTTTCATCTGAAATGTCGCTATGCTCGGAGTTTCCTTAACTAGAAATAACGTAGAAATCCGTAAGAGAACAAGGGTTACCGACACAGCCCGAAGAATTGCCAAACTTAAGTGGCAGTGGGCAGGGCACATTGCTCGCAGAACGGATGGCCGACGGGTAGAAAAGTTCTGGAGTGGCGACCGCGAACCAGAAGAAGTTGCGTTGGAAGGTCTCCTACCAGGCGGACCGATGACCTGCTGAAGGTTGCGGGGATTCGTTGGAATCGGGACGCACGAGACCGGCTAGTGTGGCGACGCTTGGCGGAGGCCTAGGTCCAGCAGTGGACGTCTTTCGGCTGATATGATGGTGATGTTGATGAGTCTGGAGTTTGGTTTTGTGCTCAGTTTATAGCAAAAGAATAACCCTCTATAACATGCATCTTTAATATAACTGGCGACATGTTGATGCTCTACAGATAGTCATCTGCCTGACATTTTGAAGAATATAGTCGTAATTTTATGATTAAATAGGCTTTCTCAAAATGGTTTTCGTTTTTGATACTTAGTTCAAACTCGTTTTATTACCCGGCAGCAAGAAGGGTTATGTTTTTCGCGCGTATTCTGTATGTATGTAATATTCTTTATTATGTCATATCTTTCAAACCGCTTGACGGATTTTTATGATTAGGACATCGTAAGATACGTCTTGACCGCTCAAGTGTTCTTAAATCTCTTATTATTCATTGTCTTCATTACTGAAGGTCGTGCCCGTCTTGGAAAGCTTTCACGGAGTCATTGACGAGCTTCTTCCAAGCCACTCTGTCTTCGGCTCTTCTCAGGGTAGTGAGTCCCGTAATCGCCATGATCTGAGGGCCTTAGTGCCTCACGCTCAATCGCGTTAACGTAAACTTCAATTTGTATTGAAATTGAATAAGCGCCGTCTGGGGACGGTAAGGAGAAACCTCTTTTTTTGTAAACATTTTGACATAAGAGATCGTTTACGCTATCACGAGTGAGTACGTTAAAAAACTCGGTATAAGCACACTGGTCTGATCACCGAGTGGGTGAGTGTCCGCGTGGCCTTTTCCCATCCAGTTTTCCTACAACAACCAGTTTTTCCCGGTTATCTGGCTGTCTCCGAGCAATGTGACCAAAGTCTTCTGTAGTGGTTCTCCAATAGGTGAAGTTAAAGAAAACAAACATGGCGGCTTTTGGGCGCCATATTGTGAGGCTCCCATTGTTTTTCCTTCCAAACCCATCGAGTGGGGTATCAAAATGGAGGATTTTAAGAGGTGATTACAAAAATATATACCTCTTATATGTTTAAAAATAATTCGAAAAAAAAATAAACGAGTTGTAAATATAAAAAGTCGATTTAAAAATCAAAAACCCGACTGCGTGGTGTTCACTAGTAATACTAGTTGAGGTTTGGGTTTTATAATAAAACAACCAGATTTATCAGTCAGTAGACACCACTGAATGGGACGTCCAAACACCGCTCGTGCGATCTAATAATGAATAAATGGTACATTCTTTTCGTAACCTGCGTTTCATTCCTCCTCATCACATGACCATACCAGGACAAACGATTTCCTTTCAACTTTTCTGTCACTGGTGCCACTTTCAAACTGCCTCTAATATACTCATTATTCACTTTATCCATTCTCGTCACTCCGCACATCCATCTCAACATTCTCATCTCTGCTACATGCAATCTCTTTTCACCTATATTTTCCACAGTCAAACATTCTGATCTATACAGTATGACAGGTCTAATCACAGACTTTTAGATTATCCCCACTTCCTATAAATATTTAAATTTAAAAAAAATCTCCAAGTAACTATGTTTCAGTTCAAAAACTCGTGAAACTAAACTACAATGCAGCCTAATTAATTCTTAATTAGTCGATGTTCTTAACTCAGGCAACACTTAATCCGTTGTGTTGCCACTTTACACAAATTAATTAGTGAAATGCATGTTTTCTAGAAATTACGCCGCCTTTCGCCAAGTGTTTTGTTGTTAATTACTCTCAACAATTTTCGCCGTAAAACTAGGCAATGTGTGAAGGTTAAAAGAGAAACGAGTTGGAGTGGAGTTTAGTTAGTCGTATTTTTGTGTTTTCTCTCTAAAAGGTGCGCTGGGTTTTAAAGTAGAAAGTTCCTGGAGTTACAATAACTACAAAACGTGTTGTTATTTGTTTTAAAACCTGGAGGATTACCTGTGGTTTCTGGGATTTTCATGTATTTGCACTATCTGAATCGCAGTTAAAAACGCTATGCATTTTCACTTTTCGTTTTTAAGAAAAGTTGTCGCATCGTAGTCACATAGTCCCGTTGCGCCTCTTTGCGGCAGCTTTGATCGAGACCAAAATTATGAATGGCAGCTGTATAGTATATTTATATATATATATATGTGTGTATAGCTGTGCTTTGGTGGAAGTTTTAAGCCTAAGATGTTCTAATCCTACATCACTACTATGGTATGCGACGAACACCATATTTAGTTAGCATATTTACGTGCTTGAAGGGTTAAATAGAAATAATAATTTATGTGTGCACGTATCGCCATATGCATTCCTAAAATTAATACGCGGCGAAAATTTAGCAACTTGTATAATATCCCCCGATACAGATCGAATCATGGGTTAAATTTCCCAACAGCAAGGCTGCCAGTAACATACAATACTTGGTGCGGGCTTCTAGGCTCAGCTCAAGCGGAAGTTGTAGGTGTGGGTTGTTGGGTTGTTGGGATATTTGAAATCTATGATTTTTTATATTTTATTAAATTAAGACAATCTTTTTCTTGTTTTATTTTTAATCAACTTATATTACAATTCTTTTATATTTCTTTAAAAAAAAGAACCTTAGCACCCCACACTAGGATTTTTCCTGTATTGTGGGTGCGTTTACAAACATATAAACTCACATATACAATACCCAGAGTTGGAACAACTATCTGTAGGTCATACAAATATTTGTTCCGTGCGGGAATCGAAAACGCGACACGCAGCGCAGCAGTCAATCGCTCAACCACTGCGCCAACCGTGCGCCCAAACCAAATTCTCTTATTCATTTTAATTTCAATATCATTTTGCTATCTATTTATGTCATATTGTGATTTTGCTTATCATTTATTTTTCCTCTGTCAAAATTATAATTTTATTGTAATATTTAAGATTATTTATGTAAATGTTGTGTGCGTCTTTTATTGACATAAATACTAGAATAAGACCTCATAAAATTTAATAGGTCCATGTTTGTGCTGTTGATGTGCCTTGAATAAATAAGTTAATAAATGTGTAACTTCAGCACTAGAAAACTGAATAAAATACCTACCGTATGTTATACACCTTTCCACAAAACGTAATACCGCCTAGTTCTGATGAAATATCTCACTCTATATTACGAATTGTGCGCAGAAAATTCCATATATTTTATTATATTAGCCCGCCATATTCTCGCGACTCAGTTGAATCGAATAACACCTCATTTGTCAAAGCTACTGAAGGATTTACGAGTAAATGATAAGAAGCCACTTAAGTGGGTTTGTGTCTTTCTCCGAATTGGCTGGTTTTCTGACTACGCTTAGTAGTTAAATGTTGAAGTTCTTTAGAGGACGTTCAAGTTATTTGGTAAGTAAATGTATTTATACGTTTACTGGGAACTGTGGGAGGTAGAAGATAATATCTTGTCTTTGTTCGGTACCTAGTATAAAAGGTTTGTTTCTGTAGGTGCGTGGTAATACGGAATCTACCACGGTGTAGGTAGGTATGTTAATTTTTTTTTAAAAAAAAGCAAAGACCCGACTGCTAAAAATATTTAACTAAACTTGCACCTCATAATATTTAATGTGTTACTTGTTCTTGTTTTTCTCTTTCAGTTAATTATTTTTAGCAGTCCGGTTTTGTTTTATATAATAATTTGTTTTATTTCAGACTTTTTATTTTTATTAATGAACGAGTTCTCCAAATAAGTTTTGTGGGAAAAGATTTTCTTTTGCTATCAAAGTTACGATATCTTGAACTTGTGCTTAAATAGTAACATACAAGTGTTACGATATATATTTTTTGCAACGGTCTGTTTAGTAGCTTTCATTTGATACCCATATTGAAAGTGGCGCCATTGACAGAAAAGTTGAAAGGAATCCGTTTGTCCTGGTATGGTCATGTGATGAAAGAGTTATGAATATAAATGTGGATGAATGGAGAGTCAGTGTTGGCGTGACGCGGGACAGGAAGGTGTGGATGAAGAAAACGTGTTTCTCCGACCCCAAGTAACATGGGACAAGGGCAGGAAAATTAATACATTGAAACAAAATCCTTTAAAAAAAATGTTTTTTATGCTGAGCTAAATAAATTTATGCTTTCTTTCTTTTTATTTCACACTTAAATATAGAGTTCCCACCACAGTGTCGAAAATTGAACCATTTTTAAAGTTCATGTTTAAATGAATTTCGCTTCAGGACGTATTCTAGCAGTGTGTCATCGCAGATCAGGGAGTTAGTAAAATAATAAATTTTACGAACATATGGAGTTTTCTGAATATGCACATCACAGAGTTTATTATTAGAGATAGTATGCTTAAGACCTATGTTCGTTAACTCTATGTATTGCAAGTCATATTCTTTTTTGTATTAAAAGTGTGAAGTAAGCCTAAGCGATTCGACTATTGGCCACTGTGTTATTGTGTTTCTGCATTATATAATTCCAAGAATATACTAATAATATACTAATACTTTACCTAAAGGCTCAAATCCAGACGATTTCAGAAGAAGGCTCAAATCTAGAAGAAGAAGTAGTAACGTGGTGGCCCTGCGGCTAAGACCTCGCACCTCGTGCTTGAGATCGTGGGTTCTAATCCAGGCAAGTACCAATGTGACTTTTTCAATTTCATATGTACTTTCTAAGTTTATTTTGGACATCACAGGCATTGATGAAGGAAAACATCGTGAGGAAACCTGGGCTTATATAGTGGGTTGGTGGTGGTTATTATACTGGGTTGTATAAGTCAGAGGCATGTGGGGATACCATAGGTGGCCACATCCTTAAAAGAAAACAAGAAGACAAAAAGTAGGTAGGAGCCTAGGATCTTCAAGGAACAAACACTCACCGAATTATTTTAAAATCGTCACAAAGATATCGCATCTCCTTTGTTTCCTCCACCTGTGTTCCACAGAGCACTCTATGCTCGCGCTTTTATTCTCTCTCGAATAGATTTATGTAGCTGATATTGTTAGGAAGCAACCCACCTTCCCGACCTGTTTGAGAAAGATATCTGAATGCATTATATTCACAGTTGAGGTCGCATTGTGGTTTATTGTTTAGATTTTAGAGTGGAAAGAATTTGGTAATAGTACATTTCGCGTCGGGCATAAAAAGTCGAGATTTTAACACGAGCGATGTAGCCAATTTCGAAAGCTACACGCGAGTGTTAAAATAAAAGCTTTTTATGCGAGACACAAATGCTTCTTGTTCCACTACCTGGTGAGCTTACTAAATTAAAAGCAAATAAGTTCGAACAACAATTTATAAGAAACATTCAAACCAAAAACCACAGACTAAATACACACAATCAACGCGCGCTTTTTCGAGAGGTTACAGGTCAGTATCATTCTGCTGGATGGGGCGGTGGAAAATGCGCGGGTGTAGCGGCAGAATGCGTCTGCCAACAGTAGCCTATTCAATTCGGAAAAAATAATTAAGTTAAACTTACATAATGATATCAAAACTCCAAACAATAGTTATTTGTTTTACAAGAGTGCAAAGTTGCTTTTTAACCGTGTGCTCAATTTTGATGACCGAGCAAGCGAAGGATTCTAAAATTGAATCACAGCGCAGCGAGTGATTCAAAAATTATAATCCTGAGCGTTAGCGAGGGAATCAAAAGAGCACGAGGTGAAAAATCTTTGCACTCAAGTGCAACACGTAACTTGTCATCCCACCTCAGCGAGGAAATGACTAAATGCAAAAAAAATACAATTATTTCAGTTTAGTTATTAACTACTACATTATGATAGGTAAATATTACAGAATAATTATATAAGAAAAATAATCCTTAAATAACAAAAATAATACTTAGGTATAATTAAGAAAAATTGAAATTAACGTTGGTACAGTTACTTAAGTTGAGTGTTATATTTTTGTAAGGTACTGTAATGTAAGTGACTTGGGTACTGTTTTTCGGTAAACTATCTGTCATACTTAATAGTTGTGCCAATTCATCGGATTCCCTTGGCGTAAATGTTGGCGAGAGAGGGCCATGGTTAAGAGTTTCGTAACGGCTCATTTTTGATGTAGAAGGACCAGTCCAAGGATCTGACTGAGGATCTTTCAGTGTAATGGCTGCTACGATGCCTTTACATATTTTAGACTTATTTTGGATGGAATCCTCTATATAACCCTCTTCAACCGCATTGGACTTCCAGCCTCCATGGCGCTTAAGGGACAGGAGATCAGCTCCTGAATCGGCCAAAAGTGTGACTGAAGTTCGTCGGAAACAATGACCCGTGTACAACAGGGGTTCTGGAAGTTCAAGAAATGTTGCTATTTCTCGTGGGATACTGCCAATTTTATTAGCACCCATAGTCCGTCTAACACACTTTCCGTTGCGATATTGTAGAAAAAATCGATTGATTGGAGTGTTAGGCGGGCGTAAGGCTTGATATTTCTCAACAATTGTTACGTATTCCTTGCAAATGATAAGTTGCGGACTCTTTTTATCTTTGTATTAGGTAAATTAATTAATAGTAAGTCATGTTTCTCAATGTTTTTGACTTTAAGTTGTGTTAGTTTATTAGTTCGACATGCTCTATTTATACCAATAATAAGAACAACCAACAAAGTAAAGAGTATTGTAGTAGATACATTAATAAATTTGATATGCATGCATAATTATGCCTATCAACATCTACTAATCTACTAAGTACGTATTAGATTATGTTAAGTAGTTGATTAATATACTTAAGTAAGATATAAGATACTGAATGTGCAACTGACTTACTTTTGCCGCCAAATATACGAAATAGCAATTTCAGATGCTGTGCAAACCTTCGATTTTTTTGGTTGATGAACAGATGAGGCTCTTTTTAAAAATGCCAGTAATTTTGGATAGGTGTCGATATGTATGTCTTTTTTATCCTTAATTGTTGCTTTTAGCATTGAATACGTACTCCATAGAGTGCTTGATTTCTTGGTCTCGGATAAATCAATAAAATATTCCAGCAAAACGTTTTCTGAGAAAGTTTTGGCTCCTTTAGCTAGTCGCCACGTGTTAAACATATCGTACTGTTTCAAACACTTCTCGCGTGATTGTTGAGGGAGACGCTCATTTGCGCATTATTAACAGTTTCAGTCAATTCTGTTGGCGACAAATAAACATCCTCGTCGCTAGAAATAATCATTTTAGGTTTTCCACTTGTTTTCAAGTTTCTGATTTTTAACCTAAGGTTTTAACAATATGAAGTAAAAAGAAAATGGCGCGCGCAAAGTCAATTAAAAAAAAGTACACCAAGAAGGTTCCGAGTCTGAGTTTTTAACAAATTAAAAAAAGGTTGTATGATAAATTCGGCACCATGGAGGTAAAAGTAAATAGGTTTAATGATGTTTTGAATTCATAAACATAATGCACACGATGTTCTAAATTCAATTTACTTTATCCTCTAGCGGATAAAAACGGCTTTTGCACTCAGATATCGAAGAGCAAACATATTCTTTCCGAGATGGGGGGATGAAAAAGTCATTTCGTAACTGTTATTATGTAATTTTGTTTTGTTTTTATAATCTTGTGTCTAAATGTTCTTAATTCGAAACGAATTTCTTAGGCAATGTGTTAAATAATAGACCATGTAGTGGAAAAATTTTATTTATTCGTTTATCCTCGCATTGGAAAACCTTGCAGCAATTACACCAATGGAGCACAATCTTATAATAAACTCACTATAAGTCCAGATTTCCTCAAGATGTTTTCCTTCGCCGTTGTCAGCAATGTCCAAGATAAACTATGAAAGTACATAATGCTATTAACGTGAATGTTTGGGAGGATGGATAGATGGATGGAGGAATGGATGTTTGTTAATCTTTCACGCCAGAACGACTGAACGGATCTAGATGAAATTTGACACAGAGATAGATTATAGTCTGGAATAGCACATAGGCTACATTTTTACTGACTATCACTCGGGTAAACCGTTGGCAGAAGCAAATAAATAAAAATTTATAGCCCACATAAACCGGGACATAGCTTTTCAATGAGAACATTGTTTTCTTATCATGCATATACATTAGTTTGTTATAAGAAAATCCCTATTTATAGCCCACACACACACAAAAACTATGTCCCGTCAATATTTCTCGTGAAATCCTCCGCGGAGGTTTATTTACCATCATTAATCTAAAAGTTAGTCCGAACTTCGCAACGTGCTCGGAGCCTCGGACCAATACGAGGCAAAAGAAAGTTTCTGCTATTAGAATATCGTATGGGAAATAGCCTTGTAATGTTTTGGATAAAAATAGAAAAGTTGCTCATTCTGTTTTCAAGTTTCCTGATGATACTTGTGCTGTTTTAAGATGGATAGCACTGCTTGTAAAAACTGAAACAATGAGGATTATATGAAAGAGATTTCGTCTCGATAAAAGCTGAGATACCAGATTTAGTTGAAAACCTAGAAATAAGTGCTGCTTCTTTTCATCATTATGAACAACTTTTACATTGCAACCAACCAAGAAATTGCGAAAACAGTTCCTCCAACTATATTCGCATTACTAGACAAAATGTAGGAAACGGCTTATTTTAGTGTAGTGAAAATCACGTATAGCTAAAGTTTTTCATAATGCATTTATAACAATCACCCCTTTTCAGATTTCAGTTACATCTTATACATTGTCAAATTTCTATTTAGGTCACCAGTGATTTGAAGGCTTTTTCCAAAGAAATCAGTTTAACAAAACTTTATACTAAACTATTGTTATCTACTCACACCAAAACAGAACATAATACATAACCACTACCGCAGAGAGGCCATAAGAGCCATTTTTCAGGGACAAACAACGTGTAATCAGCATAAATTTTCAATTTAGCCAAGTTAACGTATAATTTGTCACGGAGGCGGTAAGTTTCAGTGTAACGTATAGATCCGTGGAGTACTTGATTTATTTATGTCACTTATAGGATTTTAGAGGCGATGAAAATAGTTTGCTTTGTACAGGGGTGAAGGGACGAGAGAGTTTAACTTATGTAGGTATAGGAAAACGTTTTGGAAAGACAGATTTTATGCGGTCCTCATCAGGTCATCGGTTTATCTTGTTGGTGGCCTTTCAACGCTACGTCTTCCGGAACACGGTCGCCTTTCCAGAATATTTATACCCCATAGCCCAAATCTTCTGCAATATACTGCTGGCACAATATGCCACTTTATCATACTTATCGACATTTCAGCCGAAAGTCCACCACCCTAAGTTGCCACATCGAACGATATTGTGCTTCTCAAATCCAGCGGAATTCTGTGGCTCTCACCAGGTCCCACCATCTTCTAAAAATTCTTCCAATGCTGCGTCTTCATATACGTGGTCATCACTCGTTAACCCTTCAGCCCTATCAGTCAAACATTCTACGAGCAATGTCGCTCGTGCCCCTCGTAGAGAAAACTTTACTAACTTTTAAAGGATTATAAATACACTTTTATATCATCTTTTCTGAGAAAAGCCATTCTTTATTTATTTCAAACACAAAACAAATTAACAAAACGAGAGACCAACAAAATACTCATTAAAAACTACTTTCGTCACAGCTATCTTAAAACGTTCATGAAAAGAGGATCAACATCCTATCCACCCTTAATTCCCTTAAGGTAAACATTCATACCGATCTAGAAATAATGGAAAAACAGCAAATTACTTTGGCAGCATCATACCCGAGCTGATGGAAACTAAATACTGTCGAGTCTTTCGGAATCGTGGGTGGTACATTAGGTAACTAGTTAGTATGAGTGCAGACCAGAGACAATACTGTATTTAGTTTTCGATAACTCGCGACAAAACTGCTGATTGATTCTGTAACTGCCAGAAGTGACAACTTAAAACTTTGGAATAGCTGTTTTTTGTGTGACAGACTTGTCGTCTGTCAGCAGTATTCCCTCACACATCAATCACATTAGCATGTCAATGACACTGTCATATTAGCATGTCGCTGACGCAAACCCATACGTTTTGTCCCTACCAAAAATCGCTCAACGCTAATAAAGAAGCTATCACTTCAAAATTCACCGTGAAAATTTAGGTGAAAGGGAGCTGTAATTTAATTGATGCTAGGGATTAACAACTCACTTTTAACTAAGTTATCACAGTGAAATTGTAACAAAATAACACTACAGAGACCGTACCTAATGACTTGATATCCCATTGCAAAAATCTGCATGTAATTTGTGTCGTCGATAAGTTTAATCAAGAAACAAAATTACCTGCAGATTTTCGCAGTGGGATCTTGGGCTAATATAACACCAATGTTCAAAGTCATATCATCCGAGTCGTATAATCGAATTGATATTTATGGCTTGTTAATTTGAGACGCAAATCGTTCGTTTTTTTTTTTTTTGTAAAATGGCTCGCGCTTGACCACTATCTCACCTGATGGTAAGCGATGATGTGGTCGACGGTGAAGCACGCTTGCCTAGAAGTAACCTACCTCGTGTTTTTTATCAGTTGTCAAGTCGATTGAATGGACCGGAGTTCCTTCAAACTGCCGAGGAATATAAGTAACAGTCCCTTTTTTACCTTTAAAAGGCTTCTAGACCTTTGGGGAAGAGACCAGGAAATGTGGGACTTTTACCTGATTAAAACCACCGCGGTGATCACCATCAGCACGTAGAAGGGGTGACCCCGTGACCACCTGGGCAGCGCATGATAGGACACATCCCTGTGAAGCATCTCCCCTGAGCCTCGCTGTGCACGGCAGCAATATGGAACTAAGACAAAGTTGACTAAAATTTTCTAAAATTTATTTCGATACAAGACTATTCTGTCTACCTCAAAGCTATTTTGACTCAATTTTGCGCCCTGTCTTAGTTTCCGATTACTTCAGTTCCAAGGAGGTACAAAAATAACTGAAGGATTCTTGGAAGGGCTAATAAAAGAGTGAACGGGTACTTGAGTTAACTTTCAATATTAGTGTAGTGAAACAATCCTAGCAATCAATCTGCCTCGCGCCATCTATTGACAGTTATTTGAACCAAATTTTCTTTGTTAGCGCTGGGACCCCGTGCTCCAACTATATTCGCATTACTAGGCAAAATGTAGGAAATAGCAAATTTTAGTATAGTGAAAATTATTATTTAAATGTCTTTGACAGTCTCGGGACCCTGGCATCTCGGTCCTTTGAAAGGCGTGCGAGGGGCCGAATCCAACTCGTAGAGGCCTTGTTAGACATGTATCAGGAAATGTGACTCCAACCGATGATTATCCCTGTATGCACAAAAAGATTGAAAAAAAATTGTTAAGTTATTATTATAATTTAAATATTAAATATTAGTATAGTGAAACAATCATATCAATCAATATGCCTCGTCTTTTCCCAACCATGTTGGTGTCAACTTCCAGTATAACCGGCTTCAACTGAGTACCAGTATTTTACGTGTAGACTGCCTATCTGGCCTCCACTACCCAGTAACTGGGTAATACGATACCCCTTAGCAAGAATGGTGTAAGTTTTCAGTATTCTGACTACCCGTAACAACTGTTAAAGATCTTCAAATGGCAGAGAGGATCAACGGCTTAAAGTGCTTTGCCGAGACACGGAGGAATCCTGCTATGTAAATATGGTCACCCATCCACAAACCGACCTTGGCAAACGTTCCTTAATTTTGAAAGATCGACCCGTGTGGCTGTTGTTATATTACAAGCTTTTATTTAACTTGCAATGTATGTTTGTATGTATGTATGTAAGTGTGTTCGGGTCAAATCTTGCAACTGAATTTTAAAGCAGTTATCCTCCACCGATTAAGATGAAATTTTGCATACATATTTAGTTTGGATGACAATGCATGGTTAGCTAAGTGACGTCGTTCTAAATGCAATATGGTGGACGGCCCAAGATGGCGGACCATTTTTCAGTTTTTTAATGAATAACTTATATTATTACTAAGCCAAGTCAGAGGCCTGTAGGGTTCCCAAAGGCGGCCACATCCTCACACGAAAAGAAGATTAATCCTTTATTGCTGGTACTAAAGATTTTACATAAACCGCATCCGCATTGGATTGCCTGGTTTCTGTAACACATAGGCCTCTTCCTGCTGTTTCTACTCATCTCTATTATTAGCTTTTGTTGACCGGATTGTTCATCCAATAATCTTTACATAATGTGTCCATCTTTTAGCTTGTCTGCCTCTCTTCCTTTTGCCATCACGTGGTTGCCATTCCGTTATAATTTTATTCCATTTTATCCTGCTGTCCCTTGTCATGTGTCCTGTGCATCGCCATTTCAACTGTTTTTATTTTTTTCATTTTGTCTGTTTTCATTTAACCATGTGCTAAATAAAATAGATAATAATACTTCCTACTAATATTATAAATGCGAAAGTTTGGATATATGTTTGTTACTCAATCACGCCAGAACGGCTGAACGGGCCTGGATGTTTGGCACAGAGATAGATTATAGTCTGGAATAGCATATAGGATACTTATCGCGATTAAATTTATATAGTGATTAATCCCACGGGAAAATAAAACACAATTCACGCGGGCCAAGCCGTGGGCAGAAGCTAGTGAAATTATTATTAGATGATGAAATTCTTGTCATGTAATCCAATATCAGTAGGAACAAAATCCATACAATTGTTCTTGGTAATTAACTTTAAACATCGCTTGAGTCGCTTAAATTATGGTTTATTTCCTACTTGAATAATAAAAGTGACATTACATATCATTATCATGAATGTACTTCAATTTCTCTCATCATTGTTGTTTAACATATTGTGTTTCCCGCGGCTTCACTTGTCTTTATTTTTTTATAATCTATAGGCTCGCATTTGACCACTATCTCACCTGATGGTAAGCGATGATGTGGTCGACGGTGGAGCACGCTTGCCTAGAAGTAACCTATTCACTCTTGACTTAAAGACCCCCAGATTGTAGCTATCGGGAAACACAGACGCCGGCAGGGAATTCCACTCCTTAGCTGTACGCGTAATAAAAGTATTCTCAAAACGTTTAGTGCGTATGGGTGGGATGTCCATCATGTACCGCTGGCGCATCGCCGTACGTCTGGTAGTCCGATGATGAAACGGGCTGGGCGGAATTAGATCATGCAATTCCATCGCACACTCCCCGAAATGTAACCGATAAAAAACCGACAAGCTGGCAACTCGGCGACGGTGTTCAAGTTTCTGGAGCTTTTATATCGATATCCTATTGTAAATTTAAAAACATGTTTGTCAATATGGGCTATATCTATTTAAGAAGATATTTAAGGCCAGTTTTTCCTCTCCTTCTTTTCGAATCTATGGTATTAAGGCAATTTGAGCCTTTCAAATTCTCTTTCACCGCATACACCTTTAGTATCACATAGGTCTTCTAGGTGGAATCTATTGATACCAGTCAAAGATTACATAAATATAATTATAATAAATTAATATTGTTAAAACTAAAACACGGATCTAATGTATAAATAAGATAAGATACGAGCATAGCAACGGTCATTATCAACATCGATAGTCTATCGTGATAATATTATATATGAATAGTTTTAATGCTCAGCCTTTACTGCCCCATTACAGGGAGGCCATGCCTCCCTTCTCTCCTGCCACATTCCCCATTCTTCTGCGATTTAAAACGAGTCCTTTGAGAAGGAGTTCAGCTCTCCAATTTAAATAGGATTCTCAATATTTCGACTTGCCTCCAGGATGGTAAAGCGTTTGGCGGGTGGGGGAATCAATACAAAAAAAAAAAACATTATTGAAGAAGAAAGAGAGAAACATTTATTGCCAACAACCAAGAAGACCCATCAAGAAGTAAAAGGTTTTATTTCAGCATAAAACCGTTATCAATAACATAACACGAACCAGTCACACCTCTGGCCTTATCACTAGCTAGATACAGAATTATATCTCCAACTTCGTCAGCATCTGAAGATCTTCCTAACGCGGTCATACTCCCAGGATTCCGATCCTTAAGTAACTCCGCTGGCAAGCCAGAACTCAACATAATGTCTGTTTTAACTGGTCCAGGGTTGACAGAGTTCACTCTCACGCCAGAAGATGCCAGTTCCATTGCAGCAAATCTAGTAAAATGATCCATACCAGCTTTGGAAACGCTGTAAGACATCATTCCTGGCACCTTAACTAATGTAGCTGCAATACTTGATACATTGATGATGTTGCCTTTTGTTTCTATGAGGTGCGGGATCGCTAGGTTGGTAATGAGGACGACGGGCCGCAGGTTCGTGTTCATAACCTCGTCGTAGTTCTGTAACAGGTTGGGTTGCAGCACACTCGCGAGTCTCACAATGCCAGCGTTGTTGACGAGTACGTCGAGTTTCCCGAACTTGTCTACAGTTTTTTGGACGATGGTCTTTGCTTCATCTTCTTTGGAGACATCTGCTTTGATAATGAGGGCGTTGGCACCATGCTGCTCACAACGTTTAGCGACTTCCTTCAGTTTTTCTTCGTTTCTTCCAACAATGGCAACCGAAGCCCCGTCCTTGGCAAATAACTCGGCAGTAGCTGCTCCGATGCCGGCGCTGCCCCCCGTAACTAGGACTACTTTGTTTGAAAACATGATGAACTACTATACGACGCAAAATTAGATAGCTTACTAAACTCAATGGTATCATGGATGGCTCAAAACTATCGCCTTATCGTGTTAAATTATTTATATCTTCGTCTATGTAATAAAATAATATCTATAATATCATTATAGATAAGTGGCATGAAGGTAATATTGTACTATTTTAGTTATACGAGTAAGTCATTCGAGTTTAAGGAAGGAGGATGATAATTACAAATGTTTATCATTTCGGCCGTCTATCTACTCACAGACTGGATAATGATTCTGACTTTCATTTTTATTATACCTTAGTTTTTCCACTGTTTTGTTATTCTATTTTTCAGGTTATCTTATTATTATCATAGACCGATAATTTCTAGACACCTGGTCATTATAATGATAATTGTATACCTTTAAACGAGCAATTCTTGTATATATCTATAATCTGAATCTCGGCAACGGCTCCAACGATTTTCATGAAATTTTGTATGCAGGAGGTATTTTTTTAGAAAACGTCGTTTTCTCTATTTTCACCCGAGCACACAATAAAAACCAATAACTAGATAACAAAAAAATCATAGGAAAAGTAAATTCAGCTTCTAATTCACATATCGCAATTGGCATCTTAGCTTATATCATTGATATGAAACGGTAAATTTATGGAATAATTGATTTATTTGATGATGAGAACAGATCAATAGACAATCAACAGATCAATTATGTTATTTTAATAAAGAAGAGATCTTGTTCATTAAAAATAACATATACCTAGTATAATGTTATTTCTGAAAAATAAGAGAAATGTTATTTTTGCTTTAAATAGTAGAGTAGAGTAGTAGACTGAGATCTGACACCAATCTTGCCAAGGGGTACCGTGTTACCCAGTTACTGGGTTGTGGAGGTCAGACAGGCAGTCGCTCCACGTAAAACACTAGTGCTCAGCTGAATCCGGTATGACTGGAAGCCGACCCCAATACAGTTGAGAAAAGGCTAGGCAGATTGATTGATTGACGAGTAGTTTCTATTTCCTATGTAAAATAGAAACATAAACCTCATAAATAAAAGCAATTAACTCAAATACCGTACCCCCAAAAATAATTCAAAATTCATAGTTGAACAAAATATTAGATTACAAACATGAATTCTGTTGGGCCCACTTAATGACTTGTAAATAGGGGAGGGGGGCGTGCCTGTCATTAATAACCAAGGGAGGGCTGTCTTCCGCAGCTCCTTCGAGCAATTACCCCGTCGACGAGCCACTGTGGCTCGTGTGGAGTAGGGTAAGTCCGAACAGGAATAGTTCTTGGAATTGAGTAACATATTTTGAGAAACGGGTTAGAAACCTTTCTTGTAGAAGGTATAAATGGAGAATCTTTGGGAGCTTGTCGAGCCACTGTGGGACTTACGGAGTAGGATAAGTAAGAAAGGGAATAGTTCTGGGGAGAAAATATTTTGAGAAACAGAAAACCTCGAGAAGTATTTCTTGCATCAGATAGAAATGGGGGTTTTCCTAGCTCCTTCGAATAACTAACCGGTCGACGAGCCAGACGGACTTGTAAAATAGCATCAGAAATATTTCTTGCAATAGTTGTATATTTGGTGTCATCTGACCACAGGCTTGACAGGCCTTGCCTGGTGTGATTGACAAGTTTTTATCAACTATGGTTTTTGTTATTTGTTGTTGCCTTGATGATTAAAATATAATAGATGTAATTAATTTTATTGTACAATTATGTTCACCTTGTTATTTATTTTACCACATGTAAAATAAATAACAAGGTGAACATAATCGTACGCTAATTATTAATTTTATACATAAAATGTAAATGTATAGAAACATATGCTTTTGATGGTATAAAGCAAATGAACACGTCTTGTGCTTTAAACCCTAACAATTTGAATGCACTGAATAAAGATCTCTCTTCCGTAAACGGGGAGGATTAATTTACTTATCCGTAATTTTTGTTTATTAAATTAGTCTTACTACTAGGTGGACCGATGGCATACAGACTTAATCCGCAAGTGAATTTGGCAAGGCAAAGGGTAAAGAGTATGAACAATCAACCAATCACATAGACGGAAATCCACATCGCGTCTTTCATATCGCATGTGATTGATCGATTGTTCATACTCTTTGCCCTTAGCCTTGCCTAATTCACTTACGCAATAGGGCTGCTGGTGAAGTTTGCGAGGACCCGCTGGATACAAGACGCAAGACCGGTCAATGCGGCGACGCTTGGAGGAAGCCAAAGTCCAGCAGTGGATGTCTTTTGGCTGATATGATGATGATGATGACGTAGGTATCCGCAAAAACCGAATTAGGCCGCATTCCTACTTAATTATAATTTTTACTCGCTCAGACCAATCAGCTCTGCTATCACCTTAGTCACTGGTCAATATTTCATCACGACCATTTCCAAATACGAATATGACAAAAGAATAACTTGCACTACTGTAAGTCCTCCACTGTGACGTAGGTACTTTGATAACTCTGTATTTGTGTGCCTTACTTATGCATACAAAATATCATCTCTACATAACAGAAAGGGAACGTCATTATGTCTGTACAGACGTATAACCTTGAAATACTCAATTATGTATTACATAATATATCAATGTCAGGACGTTGGTAGAGAAGGGTCCGTATCTCCTCCATCTTAGAGATGGAGATATTATCCTATCGCGATATGAAATAAATAACTCGTATCAACAAAATTAATAAGATGTAGGACACGGCACGAAAATACATCTAGATTGTTGGAATGAATTCGGAATGACAAAAAGTTACTTGGTAAATAAACACCTAAAAGAAGTCACGGACTATTGATTATGCCAAATTTGTTCGATCTTGTTGGCTTTATAAAATTGCATGTTGAAACACACCAAAGTTAACCAGGAAACATCAGGCCAGGTAGTTGCAATTTACCGGAAAAAAAAACTTAAACTTCATAACAACCAGTCCTCTCATTTACCTCCAGATAAAAAACTGCGCACGAAACTCCCCTTCGCGTGCAACGAAACGCAACACAAATTCTCTATAAGTAGACGTAATCAGCGCAAAAACGCGTAAATTCGCGAATAAAACCACGCGGCAACTTTTTAATTTTACGTGTTTACGCATAATTGCGCTCCGTTACGCGTAAAAGCCCGTAAATCTGTCCGATTCGTTATTTATTTGCTATTTGCCGCCTGTGAAATATAAGCAGCTGTAAGTGTTTGTGGTTCAAGCTGATTTACTTGGTACGACTTTTGAGGGGGGGAAAGAAATTACCGTTTATAGAAATCAACAACAAATTTTTGCATAAAAAGTTAACCCAGTTTACTTGCTAAAGTGGACCGCTGACCTCATGAGAGTGTGGAAATACACTTGATATGAGAAACACTGGACTGGTCTTTGTAAGACGCTTGGTGAAGACTTATGTTCAGCAGTCGACATCTCTGGGCTGCATCTTTTAGTTACTTCCTTTTTGAACTATTTTGAGATCATCAATTTTGGTTTAATGTCTTACTTATTATTCATTCGAGAATAGCTTCTGCCAGCGACTCCAACGCGCGAAATTCGGAAGCTATCCCTAGGGAATATACTCCCTGGATTACAAGTAAAGACATTTGTCAATTTTCATCCAAAACCGATCTGCCGTTGAGACGTGAAAGGTAACAGACATACCGACAGTTATTTTTGTATTTATAAAATCATAATTTAATATGTTAATTACCTTTATTATTAATATGAATTTTTTTTTCATCGTTTAAGAGATTTTTTCATCCAATAATCTTTCCTACCTCCTGCATAATAGACCTCTCATCGTCATTACACCAGCATGGAATCCCACCGTATCGCAACACCGTCGTACAGTGTAAACAACGCTTAGCACAAATAGCACTCATTTCGAAATTATTCTATTATTCATAATATTGAATGGTGGAATAATGTCAACATGGACCATAATGAAAAATCATGTTTTTAAATGATTTTCAAAATTGAATTTAAAATTATTATTATGAGAAATCAATAAGAAACATGATTTTTTTCATACAATTGAGGTTTCAAAACACCCTGTTTACTTTTTAAACCTTTTTATTACTTTTATAAATCATTTAGAAACACGAGATTTTTTCCACACAAAGGACTTTTTTAAATAGTCCTGTCTAATTGACCTTTCATCGTAATTACATCACCGTATCGCAACATCGTCGTCCCGAGTAAACAACGCTAAGTATTAACAAATAGCACTAATTTCGATATTATTCGCCGAACGTGACGCGAAACATTGAATGGCGGCCAGAATGTCTACATAATTAACTTTAATGAACGGGGAATTCTTTTTTGTTATGGCAATGTTTTTTTGGGCGAGACTAGATCGATGTTTTTACGATACCCATTAGTTACAACAAGAGCAAAGATGGTCAAGTGGTACTTTATAGCCCCAACTTACGCATTGTTCTCGCCTGATGTTAAGGGCCTACAACAGCTTTAGTGCCGTAAAACAGTAACTTTCTAAAGCATACTCCTTAGTAACGGCTAGACTAAAAAGTTTAAAAAAAAAAATATATTTCTTATTGTTTCATGTACATTATTTGTAAAACATGATTTTTTTGTATAACAAATAGTTTTGGTTTTAAAAAAATAATTAACAACACGACATTTTTACGCTACTTTTGGATACTCCTCCAAAACAAATTGAATGTTTAAAAATATTTTTACACAAAAAAATGTATGACTAGAATTTCTTCATAACTAAAAATATTACACACATCAACACGGTCTAGGGATATTTAAAAAAAAGCGAATTACTATCAATGTGTTAATTATTTATATGACATGTATATATTTAAAAGATACGTTATTTAATGTTCTACCATTTTTTAATAATGGTTAAGGTACTTCGATTAAAATTTCAGGATTTTATGGAAAAAAAATGAAGCATAGACGGAAACCGTATATGAATTAACTTTTAATTTATGAGTAAAAACTGAAAAAAATAGAAAAATCATTTAATTTGTGTTTATAAACTTGAAGTTAGTAGTCTGAGAAAGCGCCCATGATGTTCATAACACATCGGCAACGATTCGGCATGCTCAGAACAAGGTTGTCAATGTCTTGCTGCGGAATATTGACTCATGTCCTTCTGAGGTGCGCAAAAAGTTGATCTTCTGTAGCCAGATTTTCAGGAACTTCCTTCAGAGCTCTTCTTTGCAGCATATCCCACGCATGCTCAATGGGATTTAGATCTGGCGATTGAGCAGGCCAGTCTAAGGCCCTAACATTGTGTGTATGTAACCAAGCTGCTACCGTTCTCGCCGTGTGTGCCCTGGCATTGTCGTGCATGAGCAGGAAATCTTGCCCCATTTATGTTCTGTGGGGCAAGATTACGGGCCCCAGCACCTGTTGGACGTATCGTTCTGCCGTCATATTGCCCCGCACCCAAACGAGATCCGTCTGTCCTCCAAGACGAATTCCTGCCCAAACCATAATTGTTCCTCCTTGGTATGGGTGAACTTCCTGAGGGTTCTGAAGACGGCTCCATCGTCCAGGCACTCGCCAAACACGCGTCCTTCGTAAATCTGGATGGAAGCCGAACCTGGATTCATCCGTGAACAGCACGTTGGACCATTGCTCACGGCCCCAGTCCACGTGGTTCCGAACCCATTCTAATCGTCGTCCACGATTGCCTCTCCGTAAAGGTGGGACCCGGAGTGGTCTACGAGAGCGTAGATTGCTTTCATGCAGTCGCCTTCTTACAGTTTGGTCACTCACAAGCACTTGGTGTTCCACTCGCAGCCTTTGGACCAATTGAGTCGCCGTTGCATTTGGTTGAGCTCGCGCAATAATTTGCAAAAATCGGTCTTGTCTGGGGGTAGTGATGCGACTTGGCCCCCGGTGCCTCTCCGCTACTTCACCTGTGGCACGATAGCGTGTCCACAATCTTGAAATTACATTTTGGTGGGTCCCTATGGCCTCAGCAACATTACGCTGAACAGACCCAGCTTCCAGCATTCCCACAGCTCGTAACATCTCCGCCCTCGTCAAATGTTGGCGTTGCAGGGCTACAATACCTCAATTTTAACTATATCTTTCGTTTAAAAATGAAAAAAAAAACTGTCACTAAACGTAATTCGTATTGTTTTCTAAATTTCGCACAAATGAATATTCCCTCTCCTACACATCAAGACGTTTTTATGCCACCGAAACAAAAGAATTTTCAAAAATTTGAATTTGGAATTAGTCTGAGATAAATTACAAACAAATCGGTGTTTAGAAGATTCCAATGCAGCCAGTAATTTTCGAGTTATTTAATTGAGTATGAAATATCCCTAGACCTGTTGATGTGTTTATTTGATTTACATATGCTGTTTAAGCATATGTAAATCAAATAATATTTTTGCAAACAAAACTGTTCAAAAGGAGGTTCAATATTGTTGTTTTGGTTCCGAGCGGGCGCACGGCCAGTACTGCGTTAACATTGGAGCGTTTATATCGCCTTAATCTATGAAGTGGTCGACGATGAAGCACGCTTGCCTAGAAGTAACCTATTCACTCTTGACTTAAAGACCCCTAGGTTGTAGCTTTTATTACATCATACGTCTTTTATTTCATCACGTAGTCTTTATTTCATCACTGGCAGACAGTAAACAAAAAGCATGTCCAAGAACCAAAAATTCAAAGATATAATTATGACATCCAAGACCTATCACTGGCTCCGAGTTTTAATCACAGCCCAGTCTCTTTCCCAAAAAGGAAGCCAGTTTCCCGCTAGTGGAAAACTTAGGTTGATTAGTTGATAATCTCTTGCAACTTTGGCAATATCCGCAACCAGACCACCAAGTAACACTGATATCGTTCCCAACATGAATAGGCAAATGTTAGGTAGACGATGATGATCTTTGACAATATCACAGCGTAGTTTTCCAAAACAATAACAATCAACTTTGTCTTTAAAATTTTTGTAGAACTGTCTAGTTCTAAGATGGGGTAGCTGAGCTTTTATTATTATTATTCATTTATTTAATTCAGACAATTCCAGCCCATATTTTAACAAGATACATTAAATTACATTACACAGGTAAAAACTCAAAATAAAAACAATCAATAATAAAATTCAAACAGTAAAAAAATTCATCATGTCATACAGTCAAAAAAGCAACAATTAAAAAGGTCCAAGAAATTATAAAAATGTCAGAAAATTTATTAAACAGTGTCAAACGTAAAATTGCCAAATGTTGAATATTATAATTTAAAAAAAAAATTCAAAATATTAAAAATTAAAATTATATAAATCGTAAAACAAAATAATAAATATTAAAATAAACTATGATAATTATACTTTTAATTATTCTTTAGCTTTTTTTTTTCATCTCATGCATACTACGCTACCATGGGGAGATAGCGCAGTTATGTGGGACTCCAACCCATTAAAACGCCGCGGTGATCTCCTGTGCCGCTTATGGCGGAAACACGGGCAAGCGTAAGCACTCATCCGCGAACCCGCCGTGTCTGTCCGTCACCGGACCCTCCTCTGAGAAGTACCCTCCATCACCGGCGCACCAGAACACATTGCACGCCGTGACCAACCCGTGACCACCCCAGCGAGCAAACCAGCACATGAATGCCAGACGATCCCGTGTATGGAACCCTTGGTCCCCCTGTGACGTTTCAGGTCAGGTCAGGAACCCCGCCGCCAACCATTTTTCGGCCGCAGGGAGAGCGGCTGACGGTGGCAACCCCGTCCAAGCCGCGGCAGGTAGGGAGAGTGGTGTGCCGCAATATTCTTGTCTCGCCGCGGACTCCAACCCTCAGCCACTATGCCTCCCATGCGGCATCACGGCCCGCCTAAGTTGCGATGTCACCCAAGCGGCACCGCAACCTACTTGTTGGTCGCTATGTTGTCAGCTTCGCCAAGAGCCCCGACGAGCGGCCCCTCTTCGGGTTCCTCTTTGCTTCACAGTGGGAGACCAAGCCACGGCTACTGAGCCCCTCCACCTCGAAAATGCGGGCACTCATTGCGGGACAGGGGTAGTTGGCCTAAATCAATTCTTTTAAAGTACTGGTTTTGCTACCAGTACGAATAAACAAATCAGAAGCTACGACTCTATCAAAAACAAACAATCAAAATCAAACAAGCAATCCACAAAACTATTTACAAACGAAACTAATTAACAGCAAACAATACATTTTCATTTTTTTTTTATAAATCCTGTTCACCAGAAATTCGACATTCACATTTCGAATACAAATACAATGTTTCATTTTTCACGCAAACTACAATACACAATCAAATTGTGTAGCAGTAACAAAAAAACAATTTAAAAATGTTTTTCCAAGGTACTATCGCATGCATAAATCCATTAGCAGTTTTACAAATTTATTGCATCAAAGCAAGTCGCACTTACGACCTTTCAATATAACAAACCTTTTGCACACATACACGTCTCGTATATCGCACTCTTTCATCATTATTTATTAAGAAAGAGTACGGTAGAATGATCATTTGTATAATACTATCTAGTCTGTCATATCGTGGCGGCGTATTAAGATAGTTGTATTTAATTTCGGTACTATTGCCATATAGCTATCTGGCTGAATGGTTAACGCATTGGTTGTTTCACACGTTGAGACCTGCTTTCGAACCCCAGCTAAGTCGATCTTTTTGTGTTTTTATCGAGAATTTTAAAATAATATCTATCTTTGATATTACTCGATGAGAATAATGTTTCTTATTAGTTGAACTTGTAACAAAATTAAATAAATGTGGGTGAGTGTAAAATAAAATAAACTTACTGGATTGAAGAAGTAATTACCTACGATGTTGTTAGTTGGCGAACTTTATTAAGAGTACTTGTGTTATTATTGCGATTATTGTGTTGTTTGAATATCTGATTCGAGATGCAAGCTAATATTCCTATTGATGCCAGGGCAAATATTGTCGCTTTGCATAGAAATGGGCTTAATATTTCTCAAATTTCTTCCGAAACCGGTTTAAGTGTAAGTTATTTTTAAGGATTATTTTAGGTATGATGATAGTTGCGGCGTATGATACCTATTCATAAATCGCTAGTTGCAAGTGTGTAATAAAATATTTTTGTTTTTTAGTGAAATACTGTGAGCCGTTGGGTAAAGAGGTTCGAGGAAGAAGGTAGTTTGAAGAGTCGTGTGAGAAGTGGAAGACCGCGGCTTATTAACCCGACTCAGCGACGTTCAATGGTGGAAGAATATGAAGCAAATGGTTTCATTCCAACTAAACTGTTTGCAAATCGATTTGATACGTCTTTGGAAACTGTTCGCCGTGCACTCCATGCTGAAGGTATACATCATCGGAAACCAGCTAAAAAACCATTTCTGACACAAAAACACAAGGAAGAGCGATTACGTTTTGCTCGAGAATATTTAGATTTCAACTGGGAGACTACTATATTTTCCGATGAGAAGACTTTCAAATCTTGTCAAACAGGACGACTTCATTTATGGCGAAAAAATAATACTCGCTGGTCAGAACAAAACATTATTCTGAGTACCGAATCAGGTAGAATAAGTGTGAATATGTGGGGGTGGATTAGTGCTCAGGGGCCGGGCGAGTTGGAATTCATACCTACGCGTGCCAATAGTTATAATTACGTCGAAGTTTTAAATGACATAATGCTACCAACTGTGCGTAATGTTTATCCAACTGAAGACTTTGGTGAACTAAGTTTTGTTCAAGATAATTGTCCGATACATCGTGCCAGTGTTGTAAAAGAGTGGTTTAGTCAGCATACTGATATTAAAGTTATTCCATGGCCAGCTCGATCCCCTGATCTTAACCCCATTGAAAATATATGGGGTTTAATGGTTCAAAGGTGGAAAGCACGAGATGAGAGAACTCCTGAGCAGCTTAAATCCCATTGCACTCAAATATGGGAGGATTTACGTGGCACAGATATATGTGCAAAGATTGTCGCCTCCATGCGTCGACGTCTACTTAGTTGCATTGACAATAATGGAGGTGTAACTAAATATTAATGAATAGGATGTTTATTACAGGAAATATACTGGTCATAATATCTATAGTTATACACGTAAGTTAGGTTATGTTTGTAAAATTGGGATTAAACTTCAATCTTCTTTTCTCCATGAGAAAATGAAAAATTAAGCTATAATCTCAATAAAGTTAAGACATAGAAACAATTTTTCATAGAAGCAAACTTGTTACCTAATTTAATTATATTTGTTTGAAATTACCCACTATTATTTTATTTTAACCTACAATATGATTCCTTTTTGTAATTTTCGGATCAAAAGTATTATATACCAATATTTATATATAAAGCATTTAAATTTATATATTACTTATAACATAACATTAATTTAAACATAAAAAATATATAATAAAAAAAGTAACGAAAATACTAAATCGATCTCAATAAGTCATATGGGAATCGAACCCACAGTCTCTTGCTTACAAGTCATATATTTCTGATCTTAGCCAAATGAACTGATGACAAAAAGTTCGAATTTTAGCTTTAGGTTTGGATTGACTAAGTGCGAATACTAATTAGAAGAAAATAAAACTATATCTTTATCTTTGTCTAGTATTGACCTCACAGCCACCTTTTCGTATTTATACCGTATGACGAATAAATGTTTGCGTTGAATTCACTCACACATGAATGAATACACGCTACTGTGCACGCGATAATGATTATTGACGTGCTAAAGGATTTTTGTGGCCTGACTGTACATCAATCTGGTTTAATCCGGCTGAATCCAGTGCAATCTAACTTTATTACATCAATTGCTAGTTTCGATAATTAATACTTGCCTTGCCGGCGGCGGCGAGGCCATGTTGCCATATTAAAATTTGAGACCGCTATTCATTTTAGTTTTATGTGTGTTTGATTTATGATATTTTAATTGAATTTAAATCGTACATGGATTCTGTATGTACTGGTTGGATTTTTACTTCATTGGTATAAATATCGTTATCTTTTATTGGCTGACTGTAGGAGGGGATATACCTATTATGAGCTACTTGAGCAAAATTATTTCCATTGTGCCTAAAGGACATATACATATATGACTTGTATACATCTGCCCCTCACGCAGAATGGAAATGACTTTGTTCTAACAGCTTACATTACCAGTACTACAATACCTGCTGACAAGCCAGCTGCGATTTTCCTTTTTACATCATCACAGGTACCTAAACGTTTTGCTGATGATCATTCACGATTCCTCTCACTCTCTTCTTTGCTTCAACTTCATGAACAACAAAACAATATAAGATTTCGTTTTGTTTTGTAATTTTAAATTATAAATGTTCAATCGAAAGAGAAAGTATTTAGACTCACAAAAGCATTCAGGACAAATTTTATTAAGCCCGGCAGCCACTCGTAAGTCTCATTTAGTTCAGTAAACACTAGACGAGCACAATATCTCCTTGTTGCGCACTCAAGCTCGACGGAGGTTACTCGGGTGCGCGCACATACAGACTAACAATCCAGACAGAGGTTTTTTATTAGATTTTTACTTTCTTTTCGGTTTTAGTTGTGTTGGGAATTGTTTTAAGTGCTTAAAGGAAAACAAACATACTCGGTTGCTTGGATTTCTAAAGAATAAAGCAGACCGTTTGGCGACCTATTCCAAAATGAAACCGTATAGCCCTACAAAGTAGACTTCTCTCAGCGATAACGACTGTTGTACCGACACTCTGATCTTGATTGAGGCTCTACATCAGCGGCTGTCACACTTTTCACTGCGGGCCGCATATTCGTGGTTTGGGTAGTTGACACCACAAATAGGGATAGGTCCGATATATCAAAACGTAACTTATATCGGATATGTGATAGATATCATATCATATCGATATCTACTTCAAAATAACCGATATCACAAAAACTGTATAGAATCAAAACTTCTATTTGCGTGCGAGAACAAATAACTCAAAACTTAAAACCGTAACAATGCGAAAGTTAACATGTTATTTAGATGAGCAAACTAACAACGAACATGAACTAAGAACAAAACGCAAACTTCACAAACGATACGAACCAGCTATAAAAATACATAATAATAATTAAACTTGATATTTGCGAATGATACTTGTTGTTATAGCTTATGGGTAACATAGTAATGAATTAGGATTATTTTATTTTATGAATTTGATTTTTCAATTCCCTACGTAGAAAGTTGTCGCGGCATGTAAAATGAGAAACGTCAACGGGCTTCTTAGATTGTGACGACTTTAGCATTAATAAGGGGAATGCGTGCAAATAGAATATATACCTATTAGTATCTCTTTATGGCGGAGGGGTCGCTGTTTCTGTTATTTCCCTTAATCCGCTGTCGGTGCGTTTTCGTATATCAAAGAAGTTACGGGCCCCGTCCGAAACTATGAAATGAAAAAATAACAAGTGTGTCGAATGATCGCTCGCCCGAAGAACGATAATTTTTCGGGCGATCGGGATACACTCCTCCGTCACGGCTCGCTTAAGTTCAATTTTTCGTAGGTACTGGTAAAAACACATCGAGAGTAGGTACTACAGTCAAATTGAGTAGTCACTTATTCTTAGTTCGGGCCTCGAACGAATCATGCTTCCGTAGTTGATACGGAGTAGGAAACGCCCGTAACGTAAGCCGAAACAACGGACATCGTGCTTACGGAGTAGACCCCTGTACCGAATCTGTACAGATTTGCTGTATGTAATTATATCGCTCGGTAAAGAATCTTTACCGAAACGACTTAAGCCTGACTTAAGTTCCTTTATTTAATTGACTTCATGTGCAAAATTAGTTATGTTAATATTGTTGAAAACGGTGAATTAAAAGATAGTGTAGAAACCGGCATGTCCTAGAACCAAAAACTCGAAGACATGTGACATCCACCAACCCGCACTGTGCCCGCGTGGTGGATTACGGCCTATTCCCTCTCATAGAGAGGAGGCCCAGCAATGGGAACATTAAAAAAGGCTGATTGTGATGATGGACGAAGACATGTGTCTTAATTGAAAGAGCCCAAAGTGTCGATCTCGTGACATTTCGATAGCGCATAAGAATAAACAAACAAACAAAGAATAAATAAACATTTTTGACATTTTACCAATCGCCTACGCAACGTTCACGTTGATAGAATGCAACTTGTTGATAGAATGAAGCTTAAGGTATTGTTATCGTCTGCGCTAGCGCGATGTCACGTGAAAAATGCCTAACATTTTGAACTTTTCATAATTGCTGTCACTTGTGTGTCTCCTTTTAAGATTCAAGCAATTTTCAAATAGTTTCTGACTCACTTAATATTATCTTTTCTATTACCATAACTGCTGTAAGAAACAACTGAATGTGATGGAAAACAGGTGATCTCTAGCATTCAGCCTTATCACAAAAACAACAAACAATGTTATCACCAATCAGTTCGCAAAACGTGATGATTATAAAAACCACTTCATGCCCTTTATTGAATTCTACTGTCCCACAAGCTTAGCATTCTTCTACAAACTGACAGAAAATTCCAACCGTTCTATATACAGTATGTTGCCTTAACGGTTAGAGACAAAGCGGACACTAGTGCCCTCTACGGCTAGATTGTGAAACAAAACTGCAGCGCAGAAACGACACAGTGGACATTATCATACGAAGTGATAAAATAAAGTGGAATTAGCAAGCACTCGCTGTTTACATGGGGCGAGATAAAATGAACTCGTACTGTTTTTAGAATAGGGAGTTTAAATAGTGTGGCGCGTAGTTTTTTTTTTGGTGATTCTTTATATACCTACCTACACACTCCTGGCAGAGCGGCCGTGGTCATCATGTTGCAGTGAAACTTCGGATTAACAAGATTCGCCTCACGATGCGACAACATCCCTGTCTCGATTGTGTCTCGTGTGCACTCATGCAATCGACCGCCTACTGCAAACTTGAGCTGGTCGGTCCATAGCATGGTTGACCTACACATTTAACAACACTCCAATAATTCCTAAGAGTCCCGTGTAAAAGAGACCCTCTTGCCATATACCGGAACACAAACCCAAAATTCAGACATGGTACAATAATTTGCTATACAAACCAGGAAACCACGTTCAAGTGTCAAAATTGCAACATCTAAACCAACGAAGAACCTTCTCACAAAAAACTGCTTGCGAAGCCCTCGTTTTTTACTTAATCCCTTCTCCTAGACCCAAATCCCGAAAATCTTCATAAAAAAACGGGTGTAAAAAAGAATATCTCTAGTTACATTTATTTAAACTGGGTGTCCACACGTCGCGGCACGTGACCGGAATATTTTCGACACATCCTGTATAACTCAACGCAAACTCAAAACAAATTATGTCGGCAACTAATTTGTGAGCAATGGATTTGTGTAATTACATTTCGTTTGTTGGGAAATTTACTGGGTTGTGACGTCATAATGCTGTAAAAATTACGAGGGTGAACGCCGGAAAATTTGTGTCATAATGATTTTAATTACTGTCAACAATTTGTAGACTTATTGTTGGAATTCGAGATGGAATGTCATTTTAACAGAGCCATGGCTACTTCGACGAAATATTGAGAGAAAGATCGAGGGTTTAAATCTTACGACATCACATACACATACTTTCAGGTGAGACAGATCAAGCAAGCCTATTAATTCCTTCATCATTTCAATCGAAAGAATCTGACATCCAGCTTATCAATAACAAAAACCCATCGCGTTCTAATTACAAACTTTCAGCTGATTTTCAGGGGACAAATTTTAACAGAACCAAATCTCAAAAAGAGGTATAATTAAAATGAGACATTCACATTTTCCTCTTTAATCCTGGTATAAAAGGACCCGACTTATCTCGTTCATGCAAGTTGTAAGTCTTCTTGGTGAAAGTAACTGTGCTCGCGTACCATGCAGAAAGGTTCCCGGACTACCTACTAGTAATTCTTTTCTGCAGGCTAATTTGCTTTTTTGGGGTTCTGTGCTAAAATTGGCGAGACGGAGGACTTGTAAAATTACATTTGTAAATGGACACAATCGGTTTAGATAGTTACGCACAATGAGATATTATACTCTTTATAAAGAAATAAAAACATGGCGATATTTTAGTTTAGCTACATAGGACCTATGGTACTTGGAACTTTATTTCTATCACTGAGTAGGTTAAAAGATCATAGAGATATAAATAAAACCCCGTTATCAGAAAGAGATAAACATACTGTTCGTGTCGCAGCCTGATGCAGGACGGTCTGAGTTCACTCAAGCTGATCAGCTTGTGTTTGTATTGCAGCGCACACGGTAAATCATATCTACCTCAGTATATATATAACATCATTAGCATCATTATTTAAACTTAGAAATAAAATACTAAGAAAAACAACCAGTCGATCGATGGTCCTGTAAAATTAATCGGTACTATGTTGAACTAATTTCAATAACTTGAAACTATTTAGTAGAGTCAGCAAGAACAAGTTGGTTTACCATTTCACTTTTAAATACCATCCAAAATTATGATTAATTGGTATCAAACATTGCTTATCAGTATTTCACGTAACAGCTAAGAGTTTGTTGCTGACCGTTTTTTTGATGTAACTTAAAAAATAAAATAATTTTAATGTATGCCCCATATGTTCAGCGCTTTCCACCATTTATACTTCATTCATAAAACTATGCTATATTTAGAACCATATTCATTCAAAGCCGACTTAATGTCTGGCCTTTAAAATCCAACTTGAAGTAAGCATATTTAAACGTATGCTCTGAAGTGGGGTGAGAACTAGTTAGGACTCTCCAAAATTGTCCAGAACTTATAAGAAGGATTATCTTATAAAAAGCTTTTTAGTTTTTACTGGGGGGCGAACAGAGGGTTGAATTTTGATTCTGTCGCCAACTCGCTTTTTTGTTTTAGGGATTTAAAAAAACACATAATAATAATTAAACTTGATGCTTGTGGATGATACTCGTTGTTATAGTGTATGGGTAACATAGTAATTAATTAGGATAATGCATTTGATTTTTCAATTTCTTACGTGTAAAGTTATCGCGGCATGTAAAATGAGAAACGTCAACGGACTTCTAAGATTGTGACGACTTTAGTACGACGTATTTAAAATTATGATCAATATAATCTTATCTTTCGGAGTGCGATATTAAAGAATTCAAGCAACCAAACACAGCACAATATAGTTTATAATTTTTCTTTGCCATATTAAATAAGTACTTGAACTTATTTCAATCAAAAGATCACATATCGCACGCTTACAAAACCATCACACCGTTCGAGTTCATTCGTCACTGAAGCGCGTTCGCAACTGTTGTGTATAGAGTGCATGCTGCACTCGAGGCGCGTAGGTATGACTCGCTTTCCGAACGTTTGTATGAAGATAGAATTCTGTATAAAAGCGCTGTCCACACAGTTCCGTGTTCCGTACCGGACGGGAACTGTTGACAGCGCTTAATATCATTACCGTGCTCACACCTTTTTCCCACTTTCTGACTATCCGTCAGAAAGTACAAATCCTTATATAATCCTTTTCTTTTGTTTTCGTTCATGCATCCGGTCGAACGCGCACGGTTGTATTTATATTATCTGTGGTTGTGAGTAATACTTACATATTCTTCTGAATAGAAATGGTGGTCCTGAGTTACCTGACTAAAAGGCAAATAACCTACGTTATTTTCGAAATTTGGGACCAATGTTGATTGAAATATCATGGCTTTGTCAAAATAAAAAAATTACAAATATAATAATTGAGGACCTCCTCCTTTTTGGGAAGTCGGTAAAAAACAAATTAAAGTCAAACACGAATGCCTAACAAAACAGTATTTGCGGTTACGCACTATATCCGATCCGTGTCCGTAAAATTTCGGTTCCGAAGTAGTTGTAGTACTTCTTGTAGGGAAGCTTACGCACTACTTCTGAACCCTATCCTATACGTCATAATTAAGTACATTTTGAACTCGGAATTAAAATCACGGACAGGGATCACAGACACGGACGTGTAGTGCGTAAACGCCCTAAAAGATAACCAAACTATGTACGATTGAAAATTGATGTCAAATACAAATACCCAGTGAAACAATAAAAGATACACGTGCCACACATTTCGCAAAATCTACATCTGCCTCTGAATCCAACATCAGCCTATCAGTCACAATAATCCAGAAACTTCCATACCAATCGCAGAAACACTTGATTAATAGTGTACCCATTCACACATCACACGCCAACCCGAACTAATCAATCATAGAGAATTCTGATTTATATTCCAAAGGGACACAGCTCTATTCCCGCCCATTGATTTTTTTGTCAAGTTGGCATGACGGGAGCACGATGTCAGGTGAATTTGCGTCTAGATTTTCGTTTTTAGGTTGGCAGAATTGGATGCGAATTTTGTAAAGGATTTCGGAGTGATCAATGGATGACCTAATCGGTGTCGATGGAACAGATATTGAGTTAGTGATTGATAGGAAATTAGTGGGGTATAGATGTATTTGTGATGTGAAAATTGGTAGCCGTTATTTAGACAAATTGGTTTGATAAAGCATTGATTGAAAATCATGTGTGGACAAAGTATGTTCATTTTTAGGGTTCCGTTCCTCAAAAAGTAAAAATAAACCCTTATTAGGATCACTTCGTTATCTGTCTGTCTGTGAAAAAATCTTATTTCTAAATCAACGCGATCAAAAGATATAGCCATTTATGTCGCTTATTTGAGGAATCTTAAGATAATCAAAATCGAAAGGGTACTTCTCGTTAACCTAGAATTATGAAATTTGGCATGAAGCAATGTCTTAAAGCACAAGGAAAGGAAAAAATCTGAAAACTGTAAATTTGTACCTACATAAAAAGTTGGTAAACCGCGATCAATATTGATGTATAGGGACAACAGTTATTGAACGGCAAAAGTTAATTTTGTCCCTTCGATAGAGCAATGTTCGGTGGTTTCATTAATTATGAACGTCAGTAATGTTCAATTATTTTGGTGAATGTAGCTGCTTATACGGAACCCTCGGTGCTCGAGTCCGACTCGCACTTGACCTTTTTTCCTTTCAATAAGAGTTCCATTACTACTGTAAGCGTTCATCGAAAAATTTAAGCAGAGGTCTTAAGCAATGGTATACATAGATATAGATAGGTGTGTGCACCCACATTTCACCAGTGACGTATTCTTCTTCTTAGCGTGTCGATGACAGATATATAAAAAATGTTATGTCCGGCCCAGAATTCCGCTACGGTAACACCATTCGGTGACGCAGTCGGTCTTCGTACGTACAAGTGACAGGACACGCTGCGTACTCCGAGAGGTGGGCCATGGTCTGCGGAGGGATAACGCACAAGCACTGAAGGCCATCCGAGAACCACCACCTCTGGAGGTTATCTTTGCTGCGGCCGACCCGAGTGCGGAGTCTATTTAGAGTTTCCAGGTATAAGTGAAGTATTAGTTCTATGTTATAGTTTGGGGAGCCTTTTGCAATCAACCAGGCATAAATCCAGAGTCCAAGAAGAAAACCAATAATACTTTTGCCTGCCTGGAAGACCTTATGCTTACCAGCAGCGCTTGGAACCACCACAATCACATTAGATGATCACAAATTAGATGTGATTATCAGCTTGCTCTTTGGCACAGGCCTCCCCTAGGGTTTTCCATACTTTCCTGTTTGCAGCTTTTCTTTTCCATGTTTTTGTAACTATTTAATTGATGTCATCCTCCCATCTTGTTTTTTGATATCCTTTCTGTCTTTTTCCATCGAATCTGAAACTTATCCCCGACAAACATTTCTCTGCCGAATGAGCCGCCGACAGAATGTTTCATTAAAGTTGTTCATCGACAGAACCTTTCAACTACGAACGTTTCGCTGTCAAAACGATTAATTCAAGAGTGAATCAACGACAGAATCTTTCATCAAAGAAGGATTCACCGACAAAGCTTATTTAGACACGGCTTGATACTATTAGTGACTAAATCTAAAGATTATACATACATTTTAAAAGGTTGAATGAAAAATATTTGCTTACTCAGAATCAATCAATGTTGTGTTAAATTATTAGCTACTTGCTGTTCACCGCGGCTTCACTCGCGTGGCCCACCCCACAGAACCCGTATTTTTACTGCTTACATGTGGTACCATACAGAGCCATACAGTAACATCTTTTGTCAATTTTTTTCTCCTCTTTCTTATTATACACCGTGAAATTTAAATGGTTGTTTTCCCGCAGCGAAATGGTTTTGTCTATGTAATACAATCGTTTCGTAGTTATATAAAATATTAGAAACAAAAACTGGCATATTTAACATTGTGAAAAACTAAACTCGAAAGCGATCACGAACCAATAGTATACCTCCCGATAGGCCGAACGACAGCAGGCCGTTGACCCGGGTGCTAGGTCACCGTCGAAAGGATTAGGTTCGAAGGCGGCTCCGTTTGATCATGTTACGCGCGGGCTAGATTATGCCGTATAATTACACGCGAGAGCTTATTTTACTTTAAACATTTAATAAATCGGTCTTTGCTTTGTCGGCTTGTGGCGCGCTCGTTTGTTTTGCGTGCAAACTTTTATGCCGTATCACCACGTGCGAGAGCTTATTTTGGTTTGACATTATTTTGTGCATCGGTTTTCTTTGTAGGTGGTGACACGAGTAGTACCTAGTACCTACAAGTTACGTCCAGAGTTACTATTGTTACTCACTTTTTCGAGTTGATGAATATTTTTTTAATTATTTTAAAACAGAAACGTCGTTATTTATTTACTTTAACTCTATACTTCGAAAGTACTCCTTAAGGCAAGTCGTTCTGCCGCGGGAAAACAACCAATTAAATTTCAGGGTGTATAGCCTGCCCATTTCCACATAAAGGCCTTCCACCACTTTAGTGCCGTGACACTGTTACTTTCTAAAGAATACTCCTTAGTAACGACTAGGTTAAAAGGTTTGAAAAAAATGTACATTTATTTTTATTTACAAAGTTTTACTGTAACTAATAGTTTTGATTTAAAAAAATAATTAACAACACGATATTTTTTCGCAACTTTTGAATACTCCTCCAAAACGACTTGGATGTTTAAAAATATTTTTACACAGAAAATTTGATGGCTGGAATTTCTTCATAACTGAAATAGCATATGTAAATCAAATAATATTTTGCAAACAAAACTGCTCCGAGCGGGCGCACAGCCACTACTGCGTTAACATTGGGGCGTATATATCGCCTTAAGTGTTTTCACTGTGTATAAGACATCCGTAACTTGTATCTTGCTTCTTATATTTGTTAGTTTGATTATATCCCATAGCTCGATGTTGAGTGAATGCTTCTTTCCGTTTTATTTTGGAATACTCTTAGTGTTCTACTCTGCTTCTTAGTATAATCTTATATAATAATAAGTAACAAATCAATTTTAAATTAGTAGCGTGATAATATTATGAAATGATATTATATCATGCATATAAAATATAAAAAGACTAGCTGTCCCACGCGGCTTCGCTCACGACAACTGGCTACCTGCCTACCCATTTACGCTACCCTACCTACACCACATACATGATTTTTGCGTAACTTTTACCGCTTACGCAGCGTACGCAACGAAATCTCTCAAAAAGGAATATTATTTTCCGTTTTTGCAATATTTTTCATTTATGCTCCGCTCCTATTCGTCATAGCGTGATGTTATATAGCCTATAACCTTCCTAGATAAATGGAGTATCCAACACAAAAGGAATTGTTCAATTTCAACCAGTAGTTCTTGAGATTAGCGCGTTCAAACAAACAAACGAACTTTTTAGCTTTATAATATTAGCATAGATGTAATAATAATAATAATTATCAAAATATATTAATATTATCATAAATAAAGGTTATTTGTATTTGTATTAGATGTTATAGCAATAACTCCTTTGCGTGTGTTTTTGCAAAGATTTATAAATTAGCAAGTAAATGTCTCTTTTACAACTGAACGAAACTCACAACAATTAACATTCTCTTCCCAAAATTTCTAAATGATTTAAAAGACAATGCTTCATCACAAAACAGTACTAAATGCAGTACTGTCAAAAAACACTATAGCGTCCTATACTTGGGCACATTATAGGGCCTAGACCTAAATTAAAACGTTGGTAATAAATCTAGGTCATAGCCTAACCTTTTCAGACTTGGGTACTAAAGTTCTGCCTTTATGTGTGGTTAGAGCTTTTGTAAAGGTACTGTATTGAAGTACATAAGGCTATTTTACTTGTGACAAGGATAGTAAAAGGATAACATATTTAATTCCCTAAAAAGGTAGGCAGACAAAGATAATATACTCACTTTGTGTCTGTTATGGTAAAGCCTAGTGTGGAGACGAGCCCTCTTACTTACGGTATATGTCTGTAAAGCCCGCATTATGAAGAAATTTTATTTGGTCTGAGATTGATGATCGAGCCAATTAAGACTGAAACTATTTCCAATTGGATTTCAGAATTCAAAACTCAATTAAATGGGGCAGTCAAGCTTTTTTAGTAAAAATAGTTCAAAAAGACTACAAAACACGCTGTAATAAAAAACCAAACCAAAAAGTAGAGAATAGTTTTCAATAAATTAAAAAAAAGGTATTTTATTGTAAACAAGTTTTTCCTTTTTTTGTTAATCACACTAATCTTAATTTTAATTTATTGAAAATAATTTTCTAGATTTTTTTTTAGTTTTTAAACTTATTATTTATTTTTTTACTTTTTATTTCAATCGCTAATCCTGAAGATCCTGGTAAGGATAATAGGACAAACTATTTAAATTATTGCATTGTCATCGGTCCTTGATAAGTGTGCAAAGTTTCAAATTAAGGCAATGTTTTGAAGGTGGTAAAGATCACGTTTAAAGATTCCGTTACATAGATACAAAGATACATAGTTACATACATACCAAGCTAGTAAAATTTTGATAAAAAATCTAACATTATCTAAGTAAGAAGTTATAAACTTTGTTTCCAACAACTTACACCACTACTACACCGCAACTTATTTTACCCACTACTGCTATGCTAAACAATAGTGGATATCACATATAGTCCAACACAATAGAACCATCCACGAACATAAACGCAACCATAACCATACCCAACAACCATAACCTAAATCTTTCAACTACCCTCACTTGGAATCAACAAAAAACCCAACGAACACTACATGAGCAGTCCTCTTTAACCCACTTAGCCAAAATCCGGTTCACACGTGTACCTACCTTCAGAAAAGGCCCATAATCCAGAATCGATATCACTCGATTCAATACCACAGAGCAAGGAGACTTCTCTTAGGCTACTGCTAGAGACGGCATTGTTAAAACTTTCCATAGAAACCAAGTGTGTCAGATGGCACCATGAGACGATTTCTTCTCTTTTACTTTGTAATCGGTGCTGTTAGATCGGTGCGGTGTGCGGTGAGAGCAGTGGTGGTCCATTGGTAACGGTCGCGACTTATAAGTAGTAGGTCGTGGCTTCGAACCCAGGTAGGCGCTTTTCTTTGTGTTAATTATCACATCACCACTGCTCTCAAAAAGGTGAAGGAAAACATCGTGTGGAAACTGCCAAGTCTTAGAACCATAAAATCGAAGACATGTGACATCCACCAACCCGCACTCGGCCTGTGTGGTGGATTATGGCTCATTCCCTCACTCAGAGAGGAGGCCTGCACGCACAAAGGACCAAATAGGGGTCCATCTATCCTATCTTTGCTGCTGAGTTGTTTTTGTGTCGAATAAATGTTTCTCTATCCTATTCACCGAGAAACCCCAGTAGCCATTGTTATAGACGGCATTGCTGACACCTTTCATGCTTGACAAACCAACCATGTCGGGCGGTAAAATAAATTAACTTTTTCTTTCTTTCTTTCTAGAGCACTGGAACAGAGGAGTCTCCTCTGTGGCCATTGCCAGACACATCATCATCATCATCATATCAACCGAAAGACGTCCACTGCTGGACATAGGCCTCCCCCAGGCGTCGCCACACTGACCGGTCCCGTGCATCTCGCAACCAGTGGATCCCCGCAACCTTTACCAGGTCATCGGTCCACCTGGGGGGAGGCCTTCCAACGCAACGACTTCCGGTTCGCGGTCGCCACTCCAGAACCTTTTTGCCCCATCGGCCATCCGTTCTGCGAGCAATGTGACCTGCCAAGTGCCACTTAAGTTTGGCAATTCTTCGGGCTATGTCGGTAACCTCTTACGGATCTCTACATTTCTGATACGATCACGCACGGAAACGCCGAGCATAGCCCCTTTGATTGTCTGTAAGCTTTCTGATGACGCCCATTGTAAGCGACCACGTCTCAGAGTCATGTCATCACTGGCAACACACACTGGTCATAGACTTTTGTCTTGAGATACTGTGGTAAGTTGGACGAGAGATACCGCGCAACTTCCCGAACGCTGCCCAGACGAGTCGGATTCGACGGTTGACCTCTTTCTCGAAGTTAGCCCTACCCAACTGGATCGTTTGTCCCAGGTAGACATAGTCGCCCGCAACTTCGAGTGGAGAGTCACCGATCTTGATAAGAGTGGGTGTTATTTGGTCATTCACCATGACCATGGTTTTGTCCATATTCATTTTAGGACCCACTCTTTCGGAAGCTCTACTGAGGTCATCGAGCATTGTACTGAGGCTCTCCATGGTCTCAGCCATAACCACTATGTCGTCGGCAAACTGAAGGTGAGTAGTGTACTTGCCATTAACGTTGATGCCTAGACCAGTCCAGTCCAGAACCTTGAATACATCCTCCAGCGCAGCAGTGAACAGTTTCGGAGAAATGACGTCTCCCTGTCTCACGCCACGCTGGATAAGGATTGGTTTCGAGATCTGATCCTGAAGAACGACTGACAAGGTGGCGTTTATGAACAAACACTTCAACACCTCAATATACCGGTAGTCGATCTGGCACCGTTGGAGAGACTGCAATACAGCCCAAGTCTCGATCGAATCGAAGGCCTTCTACAGGCTTCCTGTATAACCTGCCGTAGCGTATGTATGTGGTCTAGGGTGCTAAAGCCTTTTCAGAATCCAGCTTGTTCGGGAGGCTGGAAATCGTCAAATCTGTGCGCGAGACTATTCTTTATGACTCTTGAAAACAACTTGTAGACATGGATAAGAAGTAAAATGGGCTTATAGTTCTTCAGCCGGGCATTTTTGCCCTTCTTGAAGAAGAGTACCACCACACTTCTGCACCATGCGTGTGGAGTTTTGCCCTCGAGTATGACGGAATCAAACAGCTTTTGAAGGACCTTAAGGACCGGTTTCCCACTCGCCTTCAGGAGTTCGGCCGTGATTCCGTCGTCATTGCCAGACACGGCAGCGTCAAAACTTTCCATAAAAACCAGGTGTCACCGTTTACTAAATTGATGGCCTGGCTATGCACTATATGCTTTGAATATGATAGCTGAAACTTGCGTTCAGCGCTCGCGTATATGCAACTAACTGAATTTGATAAAGGTATCCTGGATATATCCTAAAATTAGTCAACTCTTTTCTTGCCCAGCATGCACAACCACAGGCAACTTCCAAGATTTTTGGTTAGTTATATACTGATCGGACAAAATTTGAGAAATAGACACAAAAAAAAGGGAAAGCATTCAGTCGCACAATGCTAAGGCCGGGTCTTCAAGACTTCTTTTGTAAGACAAACTGTAAAGGCTGGGTTCACACGGCATTGTACTGCATGTTTTTTGCAGTATATAGTGACAACACGTTGCATGGCATTACACTGTACTTTTTTACAGTATCAACAGTGGGATATTGCCGTTTCATCCCAGCATTATACTGCAAAAATGCAGTAGATACAATTTGTTTTTTATTGGTATGCTCGCATTTGACTACTATCTCACCTGATGATAAGCGAAACACGACTATTGGCGCCTCTAGTCCTGCCAGGGCAAAGTTCCGTGCTCTATGCCCGATACCTAACAAGATCGAGTTTGGTGCGATTCGTGACATTTAAGGCGGCGCGTGACTCCATTTACGAGCGATACAAAAGGACTCGAATCAAAGGACCAGCTGAGTTAAAGACTAGTGTTGGACAAAATCGAGATATAATCGACTATGTTTTGGGGGAATTATGATCACGTGTTTTTTTATGAAGACTAAGAATTCTTATAATGCAGATTGTTTTTGTTGTGAATTTAACTTGTTCTTTCCTACACCCGTGCCGGTCGTATCTTGAAATAATTTATCTATGCGTATTAAAATTAAATGCTAATCTAAGTGACTCGACTGGCTTTTCATTCAATAAATCACAGCAGCTAACGCGCGTTTGACAAATAACTTTTGTGATGTTTTCGTTCCAGATACGGGGTTTAGTCTGATACACTTCAAGACGTTATAATTCATGCACATCTGCAATTTAAGGTTGCAGACACAATTCGTCACATATACAATCTTACTAATATTATAATGTTTCGGGCGCACGGTTGGCGCAGTAGTTGAGCGATTGACTGCTGCGCAGCGTGTCGCGGGTTCGATTCCCGAACGGAACAAATATTTGTATGGCCTACAGATAGTTGTTGTAGGAAGAAATTCCTAGTGTGGGCAAAAAAAAAAAAAGTTTGGATGGATGTATATTTGTTACTCAATCACATCAAACTGGCTAAACGGATATGGATGAAATTTAGCACAGAGATAGATTATAGTCTGGAACAGCACATTACTTTCATCTCGGTATAACGTTCCCTTGGGATAAAAAGAACACTTTTCAAGCGGGCGAAGCCGCTGGCAGAAGCAAATACATAATATACAGGATATATATTCATAAATTGTCGACAATACCTAATTGATCACCCAAAACTGAATAATTACAAAAGCTATATACTCCTATATATCCGATAACATTTAGGTGTCTCACCGGAAAAAGAAACCAGTACACGAAGTAATACCAAATTATTAATGATTCATTTAAATGCGAAACTGAAATAAATGTCACAAACTTGAATTTACAAAGGAACTATTTAAAATGGAAACTTTCTGAAAATGCTCGCTGCATTCATATTTAAATTAATTTTTGTTAATGATGGCACTTTCATTATTGACGTGATTCTCTTTAGTTTATTACTAGTATTTTATCCGAAAATGTTAATGACACTTGTAGCTGTCGTAGGTAGGTGTTACAACAAGTCAAATTTAAACACTTTAAATTCCGCGATTTTTTTTCATGCTACATAATTTTTATCTAAACATGCTTCGATTGGCAATCTATTGAACACGTAATTATGACACGATTCGTATCGTGCGTAAACACCCCGATTTAAACAATAAAACGCACATAACTTTAGAACGGCTGAACCGATTTTCATCAAACATAGCAAAGAACGGTCTCGAAAAATCATATTACAAACAAAAACAAACGATTTCAAAATCGGTTCATCCGTTAAAGAGCTATGATGCCACAGACCGACACACAAATACACAAACACACAGGTACACACGTCAAACTTATAACACCCCTCTTTTTCTGTCGGGGGTTAAAAAGTGAGAATGAAGAAAAACGGTTAAAATAAGTACAGGATTGACCTCTTTGCAAATGCGATATTTGGTTGTCAACGCCAACCAATAACCAATCGCGTCGCGTTAGGAAAGATCTGTGTGTAAACGGCTTAATGTGATTTCTGAGGTACGGAGGACTCTCAGGATGTAATGGTTGCTCAACCATTCACAGACCGACCTCGGCAAGCGTTGCTTAACCTTGATGATCGATCTTTGCGTATATAATGGAATAAATAATCAATACGTATAACAAATCTGGGTAGTTCTGGAGTGGCGACCGCGATCCGGAAGACGTTGCGTAGGAAGGCATCACACCAGGTGGACCGATGACCTGGTGAAGGTTGCGGGGATCCGCTGGAGGCGAGACGCACGGGACCGATCAATGTGCTGACGCTTGGGGGAGGCCTATGTCCAGCAGTGTACCTACGTCTTTCGGCTGATATGATGATGATAATAAATCTGTAGAAAAGTCTTTTTATACATCGAAAATATTTCCAAAAAAAATAGCCAGAGTGTTAAAGGATAACCAACAGTACTCATTTGCAGCATTTTTAGAAATTTGTCTATTTATCAGTTAATTTTTTGTCTGAATTTTTTTAGTAGTTTTTTTTTTGTTGGTCTGTTTAGTTGTGCACGTATCACGTAAAATGTACGAAACCAATGAAGAGAACTTTTACACAATTTTTTTTCGTAACTTAAGGTTTCGTTTCATCGAAATCGGTTCACTCTATCAAAAGTTAAATGAATTTAAAGGGTTCAAAAAGTAAAATATTACAACACACGCAGTTCAGATACTCGGACAGTTGAACTCCATATTTTTTTTTTTTTTTTTTTTTTTTTTTATTATTCTACCGCGGACATAGACGTCCGCGCCCTTTTTTACTATCTTAACTTGTTTGGTTTTATTTCATAAAATTACAATTATTTGACTCCTACGTCGGACATTATTCCTAGGCTTACTTAACTAACTTATGTCTACGTGAGTACATCTTTCACATAATTCTACATTTTTATCGTTTATTATATATTTCACACTGGCTTTACAATTTTATATTTCTATTTACTACTTATTTTTATGTTATTAACTATTTGGTTTATTAATTTCTATTGAAACACTGCCTATGTTATTCACTATTTTGTCTACTTATTTCTATTTGTACACTTTGCGGGGGAGATGCATGGCAGTGCGAGCAGACCAGTACCGGCCGACGGTTCCCGTTCTAGTACCCCGTCGTAAGAACGTTAAGATGAGTATGACTGACTCGTTCCACCATGCAGCTTTACATGTATATTTTTATTTTATCATTACAGGATTTAGACAGGGTGATGGTTTGGGTTTGGGGAGGTGTTTGGGTTGGAGTTTTTGGATGGGACTTGTTAGGTGGTGTTTTGGTGATGTCTGCTGACCAGGGACTTCGCTAGCGTGAGCAAGGCCTCTATGACGACTACGTCTCGATGCTGCATGGCCGTCTTAAGATTGTAGTTGACGACCGTTTTAGTTGGCGCATCCATCGCCCTCTTAGCAAAGCGGCCTGTGGCGTCATCGGCGTCGTCGGTGTAATAGACGCAACTAACTGTATGTCTGGACACCGCCACTACCGCGTGGGAGATGCTGTCGTGGACCTGAAGCCTCCTGGACTTGGTGTTGATGATTATGACGTCATCGCAGGTCAACCCCTGAGCCTCGTGTATGGTTAGCAGGCGCGAACCTTCGCCGGACCCAAATCCCTGGCTCGCAAGAGCAGCTTTCTCCCCCTGCGTATGAACCAGGAACAGGGTGTTTTGGGCAGTGCTCGGTATTTGCGCCCCTGTATAACCTTTCACCTTCAGAGAGTGGACCCGCGACAGCGACGACTTGGAGGAGTATATACCGGGGTATATCTCACTCAGTGCCAACGCCACGTCCATTGGATTGCGGTGTGTGCAGAGAAACTCCTGGGTGATGCCAGCCACCAGGTCTGGACGGGTATACCTAAGCTCGAAAAGGTTCTCTCTGTCCAAAAATGGAAGCTGGTTAACGTCTCCGACGAGAACAAGCTCGCTTGCTCCAGACAACTTTGCTGCCATGACTATGGCCCCAAAGTGGTTCATAAGAGCCTCGTCTACCGTAAGACGGTAGCATTTGTCTTGACTCTTGAAACCGTTTGCTAGTATTGAGGCCATAGTGCGCACCTTGGTCTTTGCTCGGTCTCCTAAGCGGCGCGCAAGCTTTTCCCTAAGATCTTTGGCAGCTTCTGTTGTCGTGGTGGCTATCACGTCCCCGTCCTCGTCGAAGTGCTTTACCAGCCAGGTTGTCTTACCGCAACCCGGAACTCCGTTAATCCACCTGATATTGGGTACCGCCCAGCTTTCCTGCGATGCCGGGATACCTGAGGTTTCCGAAATGGACTGTGCCATTTCCAGGATCTTATCATCCGGCATTATTTTGGTACATTTGGCGGTAACCACTATCGGGTCGTCATTTGGCACGCTGAACTTGAGTTTGCCTGAGCGCTCCGTCTCCTCCTTGTCCAGGGCCACAAAACCACTCCTCGCGCTGTAGGCTGCCATATATGACCCCGTCATTTCCCCTTTGATGACTTGGGATGTGACGTTGTCGTACACCGCTGCCCCTGCTTCCTCGAGCAGTACCCCTAACAGACCGTCTGTGTGTCTGTGGAAGGTCTGCAGGATCTTCCTGCATGTCGTAAGATTGACCTCTCTGGTCGCTCTTACGATTGCTACGTACTCGAGGAACGCGCTCTTTACGTGGTCCGTGGCACCCGAATTTACTGCGAGGGTCGGCGGGCTGACTTGCCCTTTGTCGGCTCGTGTTGGCTTAGGCTTTTGCTGGGTTGGTTTCTTTGGTGTTTTTCTGAAGAACCTCTCCAGTGCTGTCTCCTGCTTGTGAGATGGTGATGTGTGGCTGGTGCTTGGGAGCAGTGCACTGAGGAAAGAGCCGAAAGCTTTCAGGCGACTCCTCGACCGGGCCCAGTCTTCCGGGTTTATGGTGTTGCACTGCTCCTTTGCAGCTTTTTCGGCTGCTGCCTTCTGCTGGGCCCTTTCCGATCCACTTTGAGTGGTAGGGCTTGTTGTGGGGCTCGTCGCGCTGGCTGTTGGTTGTCTGGGGGCTTTGAGGAAACTCAGGGTTTCGCCTCTGTCCTCGTAGACAACGACCTCATGATGTTCTGAGGCCTTTAGACAGCCAAAGCGGTCTGCGACGTCTCCTCTGTCTCCTCCCACCACCATTGCGTCCACGCTTATGGTTCGGGCCGCGGCTGACATGTAGTCTCCTGCCTCCCCGATCTTCTGAAGCAATGAGCTTGCCTGACCAAATGGAGTAGCCTCTCCCCACTCTAGCAATGCGATTGTTTTCCCTTTAAATCGCATTACACGGCATCGGTGAGTGGCCACTTCCACTTGAGGTAGTGCAGCATACTTGCTGCTTTTTATGCTCGTTTTGGTGGTGCTTCCGTTAATCAGGGCGGCAATGCCCGGTGAAAGGTATATCCGGGCCGCAGCTTGACTTGAGCCTATGCAGAAGCCTATGCCTAACTTCTCCTGATCCCTGTTCATGAACAGAGCGACGCCTCGCAGTCGGATGCCAGGGATTCCGTCTTCTCCGCATGCCAGGAATTGTGTGGTAGTCATGATAGAGGCTGGTTGTAGGCTGGCTGTTGCTGCATCCGCTGCTGCTTCCGTTGGTAATGGCCGTTGGTTAGAGTGTGTGTGTGTAACTTGTGTATCAGTCAATGGGGTGCTTGTTGTTGTTTGTGTATTTGTGGTTGTTGTTTGTGTGGTTGTGGTTGTTATTGTGGTAGTGTGTGTTCGAATGTGTCTACTTCGCAAGGTTACGTCCGTTTTGTTGGCCCTTGCTGCGATTGTGGCGACTTTACTCGCGAATGCCAAGAATGGAATCCTAGTAGCTGGTCTCCCCATGATGGTGTGAAGTGTGGACTGGCTAAGCTGGGTTTCGAATTTTACTTCGAGCTCCATTCTGTCTTGGCTGAACCTTGGGCATTCGAAGAGTAGGTGCCAAACTGTCTCTTCGCAGCTCGTGTCACAGACGCACGAGGGACTATCTTTGAGGTGGAAGCGGTGGAGATACGCTGAGAATCCTCCGTGTCCTGTAAGGATTTGTACGTGGACCGGTGTGAGCACTGCGTCTCTGAGTGTTCTTTTTGCCGCTAGGACGTCTGGAAAGAAAACTTTCGTGACCGATCCTGTACTCGAGGACTCGTACCGCGCTTGCCACTTCCTTATAGTCCCCTCCCGTATCTTCCTCCTCACGAACGAAACGGGGACCTTGCTGTAGTCAGATGTGAGTTTTGTTAGGGCTGCCTCCTTGGCCAGCTCGTCCGCTCTCTCATTCCCAGCAGTTCCCACATGGGCCTTAAGCCAAAAAAACCTCACTTCTCTGCCCTCCTCTCTGATTTCACGGACGCTTCTCTTGATTTGGAGTGCCAGGTGGTGAGTTACGGACGGTCTCCTCAGCAGGTCAAGTGACGATCTCGAATCACTAAAGATACTTACGGAGGCCGCCTTGGATTCTCTTGCCATCCTGACAGCTCTGAAGAGAGCGTACATTTCCGATTGGAAGACAGTGTTGTGAGGCTCCAAGCCGAAGGTGCTGAACTTTGACTCCGTCCCGTTTTCCCACCAAGTTAGGGCAGCTCCGACTTTCCCCTCTATCTTGCTGCCATCTGTGTATATTTGGGGGCCGATTATTTGGTGGGCTTCCAGGGTTTCGGGAGTCAAATTCTGTAGGCATTCATATTCGGTTGTTGTGAGTTGGGCTGGGTGGGGATTTCTGGAATGGTGCACGTTGCGCTCCAGCACGCGGCCCAGCGGTATAAACTCTTGGGAATGTCCCTTTTTGATCTTGAAAAGGGTTGCCGCCTCGATTACTCGGAGGTCTAGGGGGAGTTGACCTGACAGGATAAGTGCCGATGTCAGAGACACCGTGCGGTATGCTTTGCAGATCTTCTGCGCGAAGCCCCTCTGCAGTGAATCAAACTTTTTCCTTGTCATCAGTTTCTCAGCTGCGGGGGCCCACGCACTCGCTGCATACATCACGATGGGCTCTATCACCGACACGTATATCGTCCTGATTATATCTCTGTTGAGACCCCAAGTCACCCTCGCCGCACATGCCAACTGATTATAGATGGCTGCGGCCTTTCTACAGGTCGCAGAAACGTGCGCATTGAAGGTGAGTTTGGAGTCTATCGTGAGACCTAACAGCTTCACTTCCTCAACCAGGTTAAGCCGCGTGCCCGACATGTGAACTCCATATTCGATAGATGGATAAGATTCTCCGCTAAAGAATCATCCTAGAAAGAAATTGGTAGGTGGGTAGGTAGGATAGCTAGTTGGTGAAGTAGGGTAGGGTGGGTAGTTGACGGGAGCGCAGCCGCAGGCACAGCTAATAAGTAATAAAAACCTAATTTATTGATCCACATCCACTTTGAGATGAGTTGATTATGAGCATGAACACCTAAAATACCTACATAAATGACTAGAGTGTGTTTCACCGAATAGTTCCTATGGCGTTATGTTGGCAGCAATGTTTTCCAGTGTTGCTACATTACCTATAGTAATCTACCTCAAATTAAGGGTGATTTAAAGTATATTTTTTTTGTTAGATTCTTACATTTTTACAAATTGTTCCACAGCTATATTTTAAAATTCAGGACAGTAATGAAAAGCATTTATTATTTAATATTTTTTATTAAAATATAATATTATGAATGTGATTTTTTGTACGGATCATAATAATGACTTATATATGTTTACAGTAATTATGTTCATCCAACCGACTTATACCCGGGAGATCGTCATCCTCCATATCATCCTCGTCATCGGAAGTGTCGCTATCGTCTCCCACTTCAATAATGAACCTATCCGTCTCATTATCAATAGCAGGACCATCGGCGTAATACTTTTGTTCCAGTTTTATAACATGCTCACATTCTTTTCTCCATTCTTCTTCGGTGATCGATGCGAAGGCTTCCTCTGTGATTTGAACGATTTTATTTGCTTCTTGACCCACGTTCTTTTCAGCAATTCGTCTTTTTAAGACACTCCATATGAGCTCTATAGGGTTTAAATCGCAGTGGTAAGGGGAAGCCTTACCACTTTATGTCCATGCGCTTCCAACATTACATCGGCTTCATAAACGGGCGGCTGTTTGTGCTCATTTATTATTTGGTATAACTGGGCTTTAACCATAGTTGGCAAGTAAGAAAGACCATTACTCGAAATCCAATTTTGCATGTCTGCCTTTCTGCTTGCCATTGTTGGTGGTTTATTAACTTGTACTGTGTGGTACGAGGCGTTGTCCATCACCACAATTGATTGGGGAGGCAGATTTGGTATAAGTTTTTCACTAAGCCACTTATTGAAATTCGGTTTATTCATGTCGTCATGATAATCGGCCGCTTGTGACTGTGATCTGAAGATAAGTTGAGCATTGGGAATTAAACCCATAGCATCACCCGCGTGGACAATAATCCAACGAGGCCCTTTGGAGTCTGATGTTAATACACCTTCTTCTTGCTCACTTTGCCAACATTTTCCGGCGCAATATGTTGCGTGTATATACGTCTCGTCCAAATATACAACTGGGCGCTGATCTCCCAGACGATTATTTCGCAATTCTTCTAGGTACCGATAACGCCAGGCGACAATATCGTACCTCTCCATCAGGACTTTCCTTTTAGATTTACATTTTTCAAATTAAAATCCCATATCTTTAATAATTCTCCACAAAGTGGTACGACTTCCTTTGAACTCTATCTCGCTTCGCATTTCATGCAATTACTTTGTAAGGGTAGGCAATTCCTTTTTTACGGCATAGAATTCATGTATTTTATGCCTTATAGCACACCGTTCGAAATCATCCAGTTCGATTCTTTTAGGCCAGGGACCGCTTTTGCGTGGTGTTGAAACCTTAGTCGACGTGCTGGCTGCGACCTCACCTTCTTTGGTGATTTTAGACACCGTTTTTTCGGATACACCTAAAACAAATATTTCGGTTTATTTGTCTATTGTCACAATCACACATAAACTACTGCACCCGTCGCATTAAAATAGTTAATAAAAAAATGGCATTTTAAGTGAGGAAATTATTTCTCATTATCAGCTACTGGTAACCCTATTTGACTAACCTGTAATGGCGGCGACACGAGCTTGAACACATTTTAAAGGAATTAACGGGGCCTCATTACGTTTTTCACGTTCACAAAAGTTTTTCACCTTTAACACCATCATTCTTTCACCACTCTTCAAAGTTTTGGGCATGATTTCAGTCAAAAATCAAATGAAAATCAACAAAATCTGCGGAAGCGTCTTCTCGAGCCAATGACTTTGACAGACAGAGGTGCCAACATAACGCCATAGGAACTATTCGGTGAAACGCACTCTACAGTTTGTCAGTTAAAATAGATACAAAGCATAGACAAAAGTCGCTCGGTCCTATAAATCGATTTGAATTCGGAACAATATAGTTTTTCGCAATTTCCTGCGCCCCAACACTAAAAGAGTTTTTCCTTTGTACCACCATGATGTTTTTGAGATGTTAAATATTGCAAACTGTTTGCCAGCCCTTTGTTGCATCGATTTTTTAGAAAAGCCCGACTGTAATGGGACTGGACCTCATGGGGTATTTCTTCTATGTTTCGAAACTATGGCGTGAGAAGATTTTTCTAAAGGGCACAGTACTATGGTATTTTAGTGATGTTGATTAAATGAATGTTAAACCGGTATTTTCAATGCACGCGTATTTTACATTTCTGTGCAAAAGTGGGAAATGAATGAAGAAGTTAGTTTTTTTTTAATATGAGCAAATATGGAAATATTAATTTTTGCTCGGCAACATAGATAGACCCTTGATAGATCCTTTAGTCTTCCCAAAAAAGGTAAAGATTATTTAACCATAATTTCAAAGATAACTCAATTTCTTACCTAAAAAGATTCCACTTTGTCCTACTTTTGTAACACCAAATACAGTTACAAACAAGCGTTACATATAAAGGATAAAGCAGTAGTATTTTATCTTTTTCGTTGCATAGCATATGAAATATTTAAGGCATTTGTCACAAAGCGCCCTTCCAATAAAATAAGGCATCAATGCTATGCTGTTACCGATGTCACAGCAGAGCACCCGCACTGCTAAACTCCCACTAGTACTCGTCCTCGTTTTGTTGTGGTTCACCTCGCCTCGCCGAGAATTCAGAATCAGCTTCTGGACTTGCTGGTAACAAAATTCCAGTTTATATTATGGAACAAAAATCCAATAAATCTCTTCACGCTGCCGCAAGGCTCAAGGCCCAAGAAAATGATATAGGTGGACAGGATCTTTGTGAGAAAGGCTGATGGCGAGGGACATATACTTATCAAAAATTTTTTCTCTAAATAAGATAATCAAGCTTTGTAAACTTATATTTAACACATCTTGTTTTTATTAACATTACACATATTATAATAAATTTTGCCTGGCTATGCGGCATACTACTAAAATCAAATCCAACTGCTTAAAATTTTGTTACCGAAACAGTCGAGGCCTACGAACAAAGACCCATGTCTTTTAACGGAATATATGCTGTAAGTACTTTGATGTAGTTATATTGTCAGAGACTTGGCTTAATAGTCTCGCTCTGAGCGGAGAGTGGCTCCATGATAGATATGTATTCTACGAGTATAGAAGGGACAGAGAAAGTACCCATTCAGATGGTGTGAAAAAGGATGATAGAGGAGTTCTGATTGCCAATAAGAAAAGTATTGAATCCAAACGTGTAAAGGAGTGGGCACCTCATAATAAAGATCTCTAGGTCTACGCATGCATTACGCCTCACATTCGCTGCGTCTCGAACGTGCACAGAAAGGGATCGCTGGGCATCTTGCATTTTCTAATGGTATCGCCAAAAAATACGTTCTTATAACAAAAGGTTACAGCATTTTAACATGAAAATGCGTAGAAACCCGGAAATGCGTAGGGAACTGATTGACGCGTTATTGGCCTATAAATTCATAAACAACAAAATAGACAGTTCTTGTCCGCTTACATTTTTAAATTTTCTGGCTCCTGCTAGAATCCTGCGTAGTGCCTCCTTGTGCGCCCCGTTTTGAGAACAATAATGTGTATGGAAGTAAATAGCTATAGTGCTGTTGTCGATCGTCACTTTGACTCTTTGGCTAGACTGAAATCCATCCTTTAGTGTTTATCAAGTAGTCCTTAATCTTGTTACTGTAATTTATTGATTATCAATCACTTTTATTAAATGCATGTATTTAATATGAAATATTTTGTGTCAATTTTATCATTTTTTATCGTTATTTGTAAATGTTTTTCAATTATATTTATATTTTAAACTAATAAATTTTGTATACTTTTCTAAATTATTAAGTTTTATTAATTATATCAATTGTATATTTTTTGCAAATTACGAATTTTTTTAACCAATTTTATTCATTTCATATTTTATGACTATCCACTTGTAAGAATAATTAACACTTATTACTATGTTAAGCTTTTTGATTCCTTCAAATTGTGAATGTAGTGTTTGCCTCTAAGTAACTGTGCAACAATTGTACTGACTGTAAGATTAGTTTAACAATGTATTTTTTGTTTTAATCAAGTGTAAACAATTGTTGGTGGATCTAATAAAATAAATAAATAAATTATATTAGTGTCATCAACTCTTAATGTTTTTTATATCTAGCCGTAAGAACCTGTAATTGACTTAATATAACGTACTCAACTTGTTTTATTCATTTTATTAAGCTGTTGATTTTCCATCTAATAAATAAATAATCACTGACACTGCGTAACAATATCACATTTTTATGTTTTACCTCACCAACATTTTTGATTTTGATTTATATGGTATGCCCACCTGTTTTTTTTTGCAGTATCTTGCCTAGCAAAAATATGACCCTACATACATGTATAGCCCGCGTAAGTTATGCGAGGTGTCTGTCACCAATCCTTCTGTCCAATCCCACCGCACTATTCCCAAACCACTGCAACTCCTGAAAGCCAGAATCAACAGTGGCGACCACCAGAAAAGCGCCGAGGCAATGAAGTTCGACGAAGTCCCGGAGAATGAATTTACTGTCATGGATACCGCAACGAAATTAAGAGTCCGTGCACAAAACTGACTCGCGCAAGATTAGGCATTTTCATGTTCGTGTGCACGTTTACGCACACATGGGTGCGATTAAAGCTTAGACATCGCGTAAACAATTTTGATCCTTTAGTTGACAATTAAAATATTTTAATAGCGTTTAGTAAAATGCGTGATTTTTGTTATATATTAGTAAGGTATATTTGGTAAGTTTGTCTACATTCAAAATTGTTAATTATTAAGACAATAGGATGAAAATAAGTAGTATCTAAGATAAAATTAAATAGAGAAACAGAAATCGTATCGTACAGTAATCGTTTCTTATAATCGCTATATAGAATGAAAAACATCATTCAACACAGACAATAAAATGGCAACAAACAAAAAGTACTACAAATTACATAGTAAAAATATACAATTGCGTTGAGCGTGCACCGAAAGACCTACCATCTCAGAGTTTGCTGGTCGTTAGACACAGCGCTGGTTATCAATTTGGATAAAGAGTTTTCTATTCTATTTTATAAATCAAACCCAATACTGGTAAATCAGCCACAGGGACAGCTCACTTTACCAAAGTCAGGGAAAGAAAACAACATAAAATCTTTAAAAATAGTCAGGAATGATCCATTTCAGAGCAAATATATAAATAAAAATTGTTTCTTTTAGACTACATGTGTCATACCTGAAATAGCTTATCCTCCCCCTCTAAGAGACAACAAATATTGAAAGTTGTTGTGTTGTTTACATTAACTTTAAAACTATATGCAGGGATTAAAATGAAGTGCTTCGAAGGGGCATGGAACGGGCTTTTCTTGGATCGACAATTTCAGGCAATAAGCATTTGTTATAAAAATCCTCAAGTCTTTTCTCCATTTTTGTCTTCCAAAAACTATCATCTCTAATAACTCGTTCGACTTTCATCGTATAATTAGAACCTGTCCATACTGCAAACAAACACACATCCTTTTTTATAATGTGCAGTTGACCTTGAATCTGGTACCACCAGTCGTGATTTTTATTAATTATCGGTTTTTCATTTTGGATTTTCCAAAACGTTATTTTTTTTTCTCTTATAGCTTCATCAGGGCTCATTCCAAATGCTGAAAATGGACATTTTAGCTCTACGATACCATTTTCAAATAGAGCATCTGGCGTTGCACCCAGAAAAAAATGTTCATCGTCAATGAACAGGCCACATTTTTCTAATATAATATTTTCTTGCCTTTGCAGCTGAATTAATGCGTTCTGTTCATTCGTTTTGCCATGTCGAATTGCTGCAACATGGTCAAGTGAATACGAGTAAAGTAAATTTTTTACAAGACCTGCAGAACTTATATTTTTTCGTCGCTTACACACTTTACCAAAATTAGAAGCCGTCAAAAGGCATCTGTGTAACTCGAGCCACAACGCACTTTCTGCTTGCAATATAGTGTCCCTTTCAATTTCATGTCTCTGTTCAATTAGGGACATGAGGTTTTCCAAAAATGCGGTCTTGGCTGATAAAAATTCTTCATTCGACAAGTCAGGCTTTTGACAAGAATCACCATAGTCAATATGACTGTCATCGAATCCTAGTTTTAGTTTAGGCTTCCAGATTTGTTTTGTTTTTTTATTAGCTTTAGCTTTTTGGGCTTCATATTTTTTTGCTGCTGTTGAGGGACTGTTATCAAAAATTATTTTATAAAATGTATTGATTGGTTTTCCTGTGTTGTAGGCGACCACTGCGGCATAACATCTCAGAGCATATGAGTTTTTTAATGAGTAATTGATACGTTTACCACCTACATATTTAGCTACAATTGCATTAAATTGTTCAGCTCTGTTATTATTTAAATTTTGTAACAAACTCCGAGCATGGTATGATAGATGGGACGCGTTTGCCATTAATTTGAGCATCAAAGTTTTGATTTGAGGCACAAGATTCACCTCTGACTTTTTTTCGTCTGTGCAGTAGTAACTTTCGCAATGGGAATGGTCGCCGAAAATATGATTTGGACTATTTATAATATCTTTCTGTAAACTTTTTATTTGCTCAGCTATCGGGATATTTTGAGCTTTTCGAAACCTTACTGCTGCTTTCACAGCTATGCGTAATCGGTTTACGCGATCCGAACCGAGTAATTTACGCTCGTTTAATGGGATGGATGTGTCCTTAATTAAACTCAAATTCTTCCCGTTATAATTTCGCATTAAGTGGTTGGAACACTCTATTTTTTCTACCGTTACGTTGGAATATGGTCTGCTTTCTAAAATATTTTTATACACGCTTGAGTCTCCATCTGCAACTAGTTTTGCGTACACCAAATTATGCGTTTCTACGGATTTACTAAATCCTTCAACGATAACTGTTTTCTCCATGCTTGTAGAAGAACCCGTATGATTTTTGTTGCACTTGTGTTCCGAGGGTGTCATATTTTTATTCGCTGCACGGGAACATACGACACAGTATTTATTTTTAATGCCAACATGTAGTATTTTACCCGTTTGTAACCCTATTATAGCTCCAACTCCTGCTGCGGAGGAGAAGTTAGTTTTATATGACCGTTTTCCCCAAGCAGCATCAGCTGTTACAGCTATAGTAGGAACTCCTGAGGGACTCAAACTTCCACTCTCCAGAGCCAGAGAAGCTTCTTCTTTACCTGCTTCTATCATAGTTGCTTCGGCTGTAGCCTTCCACCAGTTATATAAGCTATCGTGACAATTTAGATATGTTGTTTTACTTATAAGTGGCAAATTTAGAGAAGCAGCTAGTTCATTCAAGTTGGCTCGACCACATCCAATACTTATAACTCCCGAAACTGCACTTTGATTGAGGTCCAATGCATTTGTGTTACTCTGACACGTTTTCAGCAGGAATCGACTACCATACATAGTACAAGATAGAGAAAATGTTGACGAAAATCCTTGCTGCTTTTCTTCTACTATTTTCAAGTTTGATGCATTGCATCCGAATTGAAGACTGTGGTTTGTGATATCAATCCACTGTTCAAAAAAATATTGGAAATCCACTATTCTTCGCCCTTCGATAAGCAATGATACCGGTGATTTCTGAAACAACAAGAGTTTTAAACTCATGTGTGCTGTCTTATGAATGGATTTTTTTTTTTATATTCACTAATTTGTGCAGGTACATCATACCTTGTTTGATTCAATTTCGATGTCATCGCTTAAATCTAAATCTATTGGCGGACAGCTTTCTTGGTACGCGATATTTTCTTTACTCTGCAATAAATCGTATCAATATTAATAATACTCCCTAGACCGAATTTCGATCACCGATAATATCAATTTATGGGATACGAGAAACCTACCATGCCTAGATTTTTTGGAACTGAATAGTTGACATCTCCACGCATGACAGTTTTATCAGGGCTTCTATTGTCATTGGCGTCCTAAAAATGCGAAAATATTAGTATTACAGAACTATATTTCTATTATTCATTGTATTTGCAAAATGCATGCATGTGTAGTGTAATTAGCAATAAGCACAAAGAAAACCAGATGTAGCCTCGAAGTGCTGTAAAAACGCAGTTTATTTGCAATTATTGGAGCTGATAGTAACTAAATCTTACACCATCTACAGATGACGAAGTTGTAGCCAGTTGATTATAAGTGCGTTCTCTTAGTACTTGTCTTGCACGCTCCAATCCCAAAGTATTCCGTTTTCGTTTATTGACACACTGGTAGTGTGTTCCTTTCTTCCGCCCCATTATCTATAAATGTAATATGTATAAAGTAATTATGTAGTATGTATAAAGTCAATAAAAAAACAAGCTAGCAAATCAAAACCTGTAGGCTATGCGATTCTCTAAGAATACAGCGTTAAGCGCAGCGTCGAGCTCATAGATATCAGAAAGGTGGACACATGCCCGTTAGTTGATTTTTTTTTAATGTTACACCAACTTCCGGAATTTAAGTTATTTCAGTGTGTTTTAGAAGTCGGTTATTTATTTTTTGTAAAAAGATTTTAATTTTTCACTTTTTTGTTGTAAACTTGGAAAGTACATCTCGCAGCAACCAACAAGCCCAAACACAGCTAAGATACATTATCTCATAACAGAGTTCCGGTGCCCGTCTCTTGGCTTCATCATTAGATCCACTTTACAAAATGGTGCTTTCTGAATGCATCAAACAAGTGAATGAATAAAATACCAAAATCACTATATGTTATCCTATACAATTTTAAGAGTTTCCTCGATTTCTCCAGGATTCCATCTTCAAATCCTGACCTGATGACCATGGACCACATGAGAAGTGTCCCATTTAAACAAAAAAAAAAAAACAGATCGGTTCAGGAGTAATCGGGGAGCATAAATAAAGAATTGAGAACCTCCTCCTTTTTTGCAGTCGGTTAAAATCTATCGAATTGATAACCTCCTCATATTTAAAGTCGGCTAAAACACATAATTTATAGTTTTTCGAACATAATAAAAAACGCGGACATGCATAATATACATAATACAAACTGTTCGAATACAGAACCTCCTTTTTTGAAGTTGGTTAAAAATCCAAACTTCTTTTAACACACAATGTATTCACAACTATATTTTTAATATCAGTAAAATGTACTGAAAACAAAATAAATACTCACCGGATCAAATTGTGGTAGTCGTAGTATATTCTTGCTAAAATTCTAACGTAGAGTTCGCGAGCTCCAGTGACACAAAGCGATATGTCCTCCCGCTGCGCTAGCTGAGTTGACACTGAGGCGATCGATTTTGCGCGCTTGTTATTATAGTATATTTTGAAATTTATTTTCTATACTTATTTCTTTTTTTTATATAAATTAAAATTTTGATTTTATTATAAAAATAACTTAAGTTTATTATGTTATTTTTTAATTTCTTAAATAAGGAGCTAAAAATTAGAAAAAAAATACTTATGTGACTGCATTTTTCTGTAGAATGACGTAACTTCATCATTTTTTTTCTGCCGATTTTTGTATGGGAATGGAAAAAAGTGATCAACACAAATGCAAAAGGGTTATATGTTGTTGTTACTTATATTTTTACATGGTCAAAATTTCTCGTAGTTTTTCCTGAAGCGATGTTCAAACTTCACTCAGACGTCATTTTTTAAAAAAGGTGGCATTGAATATTGAAGGTTTACTATTAGTTATGCAGTTTTTTTGTAAATCCCTTCAAGCCACATGCAAGATGACGAGATGAGCTACCCATAACGTCCATAGTTTTGCTAATATTATGTTACACCTTCTAACAATTACAGAACAAAGTTGACCGATATCAGTCGTTTGGTAGGACGGCCTCTTAATCAGAAAATAATAAAGGAGGAGTAGGAAAACAAAAAAACTTAAGTGCTGCTGGAAACTTGCTGGATTACATCTCTTAAGGTGACGGGTGACTTTTTCCACAACACATAGATACACCAGAAAAATTGGTAACCCGAGGTCTATATTTATCTTATCTTGTGGAGGGGCTGAGAAATAACACGGACACTTCGACCCATTGGGATCTATTGTGGTCCCCTAGATACCTTACTCTTCCCCAATCTCGTTGAGAACTCTTTTCATGAGTTTTACGAGACTAGGTGATATGAGCCTATAGTCTTCCGGTTTTGGATATCCAACCCCTAGGAGACTCATTCGCTTACCAGCCAGTGCATCGCATGTGCACAGAAGGTGCTCCATGCGTTCCGTATGTTCCCCACACAACCTGCACATGGGTGTCGCGGCCAGACCCATCTTCATGAGCATGTCGTTGGTTCCAAAGTGCCCAGTAAAGGCCCCAAGCAGGTAGCGGATTTGCCCCCTGCTCATATTCCAAATGCATTTCCGGGCTTTGAAAGTAGAGCCTAGAAATTTATTTGAGTGATGTAGACCGGTATTAGACAGCCAATGTGTTCGCTGTCTGTGATCTAAAACTCCCTAAATGCGGCTTTTACGAGACACGTCGAAATGCCTACCCATGGTTCTGGGCCCACAAAACCATTTGCTGAGCCCTCTCTTGCCAGTTCATCTGCCACTTCGTTACCATGGATTCCTTTGTGCCCAGGGTCCCACGTCAGTCTTACCCTGTTATGCTTCCCAAGCCTGTTTAGGGTCCGGATAGCATCCAGAACAAGTCCGGAGTCCACTTTGTAGGATGCCTTGGCTTTGATTGCAGCCTGGAGGTCTATATTTTGATTTTATATAGCCGAAACGAAACGCCGCAGACATATTCGCTAAATATTAAATCTCGTATTTTCACTACACAGAATTAAATATGATTTCCTTAATCACATTTTGCGTGGGTGAAATTGAAGCAGACAAGCTAAAGAATGAAATATAAAAGTAACTTAATAAAGTCTCACCTAGATCTAATTTCTTATAAATGTATTCATAAAGGCTTTTTATTATACATATGATGTTTGATACAAAGTGAAAAGCAAATTACAACAAATTTAGTTCTTAAAAAACAACTGAATCATAATATTTTTAAGCAATCCTGTATTTTTTTTTACATAACTTATTCTAAGGGAAAACATTAAAACTAATCAGATTTTTAGTGACGCCCGATAATTTCAGAGCTGTCTACTCACACATCAACTTGATGCTCGCATTTATAACAGGCTAATTTTGACATATTCTTTTTTTTTTTGTAGGAACAAAATGCGAAGAATTTATTATTTTGGGCTTCTTGATGTTCCATACTTGAATCAATAGTTTTTACAAGAATTTGGCTTAAATTTTCACGCAAAAATCTCTAGTTACATGAAGCCTAAATTTACATCACACAAGCGTGCACTAACTCAATAAGTAAAAAAATAGCGGGACATATCTTAGCGAAACAGGCACCTTCCGCTAGCTCCCGTCGGCTAAAGAGTGCCACGCACTAGCTTCAACCGTTAAGAGACAAAGAATTTTCGTTTGTGTGTACGCCTCGCAAGCGTAGATTAGGCTTCTAGGGTTAATACTACTTATGTTTGTATCTTGACCAAAAAGGCGTTCTCGATCAAAGAGAATACTGAAAAATCACGACAAAGATTTCGCAAAAAGTATACCGACTCATCTCTGCAAAAAAATACATAGACTGTAAATTGTACTGTGGAATTTATTTATTTATCCATTTATGCACACACATAATATACAGCAAGAAGAAGGAACAGAAAAATAGGTACATAAGTGATGCTTATTTATATTGAAATCTGTTCCAGCATACCTGCGACAGGAAAGATGTAAAAAAGAGATGTAAGGTAGTGAGACCGATGATGGCCCGGCTCCCAGGATGGCCCTCTTTAAAAAAAATCTAGTAACGTACGTCCAAACCATTTCAAATTTCGCTGGTGTATGCATCTGTGACCATAGTCAAAACTGCATCTGCGTTTGACAACAAGCGCGCTACCATTTTGAGTATGACTGACAGTTTTCAGTGTCGTGTCCAACGGTGCACGTGTTTCTAACCTCTGTCAAGTAAACTTTTACATTAAGTAACAAATTTAAAGCGCGTTTCCTTTTTTTTACTAGTGAAACAGTTTATTAATGAACTTAGGTTTAATTTCCTATGATGGCCCACCCCATGTTTCCCAAACATGGCCCGGGCCTTTCTAGGAGCATTGAATAATGCATTAAGCTTACAATGAATTGCAAGTGAACTAACAAATCAGATTTCTTTCTTTTAAAAGTTTCCTTAGGTATAAAATTAACATAAATTTAAAAAAAAATGTAGCTCGCCTAACGTAACTGTTCGAACAAAATATTTTATTTTTGTACTTAATTATTATTTCCTATTTTAACTGTAATTAAAACACAAACACAACACACAACAACACTTATTTTTTAAACATTGGGCTTTTGGCTACACGGCTTATTTTGTGTGTCGTAAAATTGCTTAGTATGGTTTTAATTCGTTCCTAGCCAAAAAAAGAACAAAAGAGCGCGTGCAGAGTAGACAGAAACTCAATTTAAGGAAGCTCTTTATGCTGTAAATAGCAGACGATGTCTCAAGGCAAAACAGCTGCAAAATATAGCATACCAAGCAATAACTAATTTGTTATTTTTTACATCGAACAGGATCTATTTAATCCTTTAGGATTTCGCTTTTGAAATTACACCTTCACTCTCTTACGTAAGGTATTAATTTAAAAAGCAAAGTTGATAAAGAGCCGCCTAACTAACCGCTAAATGTCTCCGAGTGCGCCAGAAAGTGTACTTTATTAAGTTTATTAAAGGTAAAGCTTAATTGAATAGTTCCTATTTTAGCAATATGTGTTAAAGTTGATTTTAATACTCTTAACAAGGCCCATAAATAAATGTTAAAAAAATCCATGATTGAATAAAGAACTCATTTAATAATATTTTGTTACAAATTATTATGACAAATGTCTACGTACGTGACATTTCTCAATTAAGAAAGTTATTTTAGTTTTATAGCAATTTTAATTTTTGATTGATAAACAACCAAATTTTGGATTGTTTTTTGACTTTGTTGAATATAATTAAAATTAAAACTGTATTTCAAGATCAGTTAAAGAAGAAAAAAGTGTTAAAATGTCGATTAAGCATACATTTATATTGATATACTTCGGGCCTTCTTAAGTGACCACCTCCCTAAGGTGGCACTCTGCCTATGTTTTTATAATTTGTTTTATTTCTGTCACAATGCAAAAAACGTCGCAATTTTTTTTATTATTATATTCTATTAAACCAATTACGATTCTATGGAAGGTTTTTCTTTATTTATCGCACTAGAACGATTTTAAAAGCCTTTGAAATTAAGTGGGCTTTCAACGGTGTGCACAGCCCTGATTCAAGCGCCATCCGGATATAAGTACAAATAGTCGAGAGATGATTCGATTTGATGAAACAACCTTAGACATAGTGTGTAGAGCGGAAAAATAATAAACACAAAACGATTCATAACTAAGTAATAAACAATACTGATTACAAATAAAACATATTGTCATTTATACATACATATTTGTCAAATAAATATTATAGCAATAAATACTAATACCTATATATATATAAAACATAAAAATACATAATTATGAGCAACTGTGACGGAATGGAAAGGTAGTGTTCTTTCACTCCTCTTTTTAAAACTGCAAGAGTTTGGCAATCCCTAATGTCAGGTGGAAGAGAGTTCCACAATCGCACGACGTACACAGTAAAATAGTAGGAGTAGAATTCGGTAGTGTGGGAAGGGATACAAGGAGATTTTTAAAATGCGACCTGCAAATTGCATCGGAAGGATGTGAGTAGGAAAAGTGTTCTCGGAAGTAGGAAGGCGTTTTAGGTTTATGAAGGATGTTAAATAATAGACACAATAATTAAAAGAAATTCTGCATTTACAATAAAAAATAGTCACCAATGTTTCTATACAATTAGTGTAGCCATTTTATAAGTTTACCTATAGTAGACTTACCTATAGTACACATATCTGCACACATCTTTTGTCACAGTCACGAGACGTGACACGTGACAAAGAAAGTCGATATCGGGATGTGTCGACATGTATCCGACGAGTACAATTGTGTTACAACAAACATATCTTTACAATTTATCACTTACTTCAAAGGGGGGAAAGAAAATACAGTATTGAATTCTTACACGAGTATACCTGTATACCGATATATACATTTATACAGTAGACATGTGCTGAAATTAAGAATGATCAAGTTTGAGTCAAGAAACGTGTTGCTTTCTCTTAAGCTCTTTCGTGATCCTGGGTGTATTTGAAAACACACATAGCTTGATCTAGAATAACTAAATATTAGTTCGTCACACAAATCTATACTAATATTATACAGCTGAAGAGTTTGTTTGTTTGTTTGAACGCGCTAATCTTAGGAACTACCGGTTAGAATTGAAAAATTCTTTTTGTATTGGATAGTCCATTTATCAAGGAAGGTTATAGGCTATATAATATCACGCTACGACCAATAGGAGCGGACCATAAATGAAAAATGTTAAAAAACGGGAAAAATTATTCCTTTTTCAGAGCTTTCGTTGCGTGCGGTGCGTTAACGGTTAAAGTTACGCAACTTTCGTGTATATACCGACCTATAGCCAGTTGACGGGAGCGAAGCCGCGTGGGACAGCTAGTATATTTTATAGGGGCCATCAGTTGGGATGGGTCTTCGATCGGTCATAGACTTGGTTGCCTCGGCCTGTTTTTGATTAGTTATTATATTTTGAGCTTGTTTATTCTAAAATCTTTTACGTGCACGTGATTTTACATTGTTCTCACAATGTAATTTTCCAACAAGAATGATGGAATTAAAAATTATTGATGGAAAAGAGTTTCTTGCACATTCTTCTCCATAGAGACCTACTGACACTTGCGAATGTGCAACTAGATTCATTTTTGTTTTTTTTTGCTAACAATTCAAAAGTACTAGTTGAAACATAACAGAAAAAAAAACCTTTTTCCAAAAAATACAACTAGCTACCAAATAAAAACACTACGAAATTAAAAATAACTTCAATTTCGGAAGACGGTGTTTCTGTTTTCGTTTCTTCGTTTTTTGACACCGATTTCCGAAATTGAAGTTTTTTTAAACTTTGTAGTGTTTTAATTTGGAAGTCGGTTATATCTTTTTGTAATTTTTTTTTTCACTTTTTAGTTGTGGCTAAGTACCTATTACGCTCAAAGTGATGCCAGAATAGATCAACCCAATAACATGAAACTTAAACAAAACCGAAAGAACTGAGTAAACTGAAAAACCAGGGTAAACTGTTCACTCCTGCATACCCCTTTATTGCGTACCAGTGTGATGTTATGTTATGAAATGGTGTAAGCAATAAACAGACACGCATTTGCAGCTATCCCGAGTGATTTGCTGTCATTTACTGAAGAGTTCTGATATATATCTCCGAAGTTCTTCATCAGATCTTGATGAAATTTAAATAGGACCACATGACAAGCACCAAATTTCAAAAAAAAAAAAAAGAATGATCAAAACCGGTTCACCCAGTAAAAAGTTCTGAGGTAACACATTAGTAGGCCTTTTTGGTGCAGCCGTGAGGCACACTTTTCTGCTAACTTCTTACGTCAGCCATTACACTTTTTTTATTTGTTTGTATTTTATCTTATGTATAATATTATTTTGTGTGTCTTTTAGTCTGTGGTAAATAAATGTGTTTTCTTTCTTTCCATAACTGAACTACTCACTCACACTCTCCAACACTGCCAAATTACATCAGTTTTATTTCCCAAAATAATAAGACCCACGAAACCTAATACCAAAAAAATAACATCAACATTATCCTAGTTATTTATCACATAAAAATAAAGAACCTTTACCCAATAAACCACGAGGAGGAGATAATAAAACGAATCCAGCAGTACTGTAGGAGTCAATTACAAGGCAACGCACATATACAACTCATTACGTAGAGTATACGCAGAGGTGTAACCGACGGGTCGGGCGGGGAAAACAGCGGGTGAGATAGCGGGAGAGGAAACGAAAATTTACGTGAAAATTCTTCATAGGTTTTAGATTTAATCGAAGTTTTAAAGAGACTTCACGATTGATGACATTCAAGTACCAGCAAACTGGCACCGTTACTGGCTAAACTTACGGAGTGGCTTATAGGTTACCTTTAAAGATTAAGAGATAAGTGAGAATCTCATATTTTCTCATACATCATCAGGCTTTTAATGTTCCCACTGCTTGGAAACAGGCCTCCTTTCTGTGAGAGAGGGAGTGGGCCATAATCCGCCATGCGGGCCCAGTACGTGTTGGTGAATGTCACATGTCTGCGAATTTTTGGTTCTAGGGCATGCCGGTTTCCTCACGATGTTTTCCTTCACCGTTTTGAGAGCAGTGGTGATGAAAATAATTTACACAAAGTAATGCGCCTGCCTGGTGTCGAACCCACGACCTACGACAAATAAGTCGCAGCCGTTACCACTGGATCACAACTACTCACGAGCCTGCTAATTTCAAAGACTAACCTAACCTATCTCATTCATTCATTCGCATTTGCAGTACCTATTTATGAGCCAACTTCATACATGCACAATTGTGAAGTAATAAAAATTGTCTAAGCAGATATGCTATGAAGTCTACAACTTTACTAAACATGACATGACATTCTGGAATTATTATTTTGATTTGAATTTTATTATTTTGATTTGTTCTTTATTCTATTTCTAGCTGTCCCACGCGGCTTCGCTCCCATCAACTGGCTACCTACCTACCCGTTTACCCTACCTACACTACATACATGATTTTTGCGTAACTTTAACCGCTTACGCAGCGCCCGCAACGGAAGCTCTCAAAAAGGATATTTTTTTTCCGTTTTTGCAACATTTTTCATTTATGCTTCGCTCCTATTTGTCGTAGCGTGATGTTATATAGCCTATAACCATCCTTGATAAACAGACTATCTAACACAAAAAGAATTCTCAATTCCAAACAATAGTTCCTGAGACTAGCGCAGCGAACGAACAAACAAACTTCAGCTTTGTAAAATTAGTATAAATTAATATTTGCTTGCCATTATTTAAGGCAAACATGACGTTCTGTATTTTTTATTAACATCTCTGAAATATTGGCAATTTGTTGTGTGTACTGTACTCATGTTTGAGCAAATAAAGATTGAATTTGAATTTTACACTTAAACAAGCGTAGTCTAGTTATATACTTGGACATCACTGGACTCGCTTACTATTTTTTTATTCTGTTTGTTTTATCTGTAAGCCGTCCTTATTTGATAAATAAATAAAGATGACCAAAGACACGAAAGCCAGTAAGCCATACAACACTAGCATTACCTTCAACAATAACCATTCCTCCTCACTTTCAGATACACCAGCATTGCACCAGATTTATGTAGTCTCGCTATCCCAACTATATCACATATAGTTTGTGCAATTTACCGTCACACTCGTAGCTATGCTGTTGATAAACTGCGCTTACTATCGTCTTGAACTATTACTAGCGTTTACTACTGCAATGTTTTTAGATTTATTGGTTAATGTACTCCTCTAAACTTACTGTTCTAAATAGGTAAGTTTTTAGGAACAGCTTTGGTTTGGATAATAAACCGATAACTTTGTCACTGCAGGGACACAAACTTCCTTTCTGTGGTATGGTAAGGGCCATAATCCACCACGATACTATAGGGTTTTCTATAAATATTTTAAGCTGCTATTTAGACAAAAACACATCCAGACTCAATGGTATTCTAGTAAACAGATATGTTATGAACGCGCGCATTGTGAAGACTCGAATACGTCCTAATTGGGACGTGTAGTCTTTAGTCTATGTGTCGCATGGCGAAGAGTGATACGCTTTGTTGAAACAAACACAAAATTAAAAAAAAAACCATCGAGTGTATTTAGAAAGTGTACCAATTATGGTACCAAAGTACATAAAACAGAAGGGATCTCATACCATATGTAAGTACGCAATACACCTCAATTTACAAATTAATTTCATTTTTTTTCCTAACATCTATTATTCTGTACTAATATTCTGATATTTGGAGGTTAGAAAAAGAAAGAGATGGTAAATACATTGGTGGCCAATATGATGTTTGTTTACATTCACACGCAAGTGACAAATACTAGCTGTCTCTTTTTTCTTGTTGGTTTTATCAAGCCATCCCTTTCGACTTGTAGTGAAATGTCAGATGAATGAAAAGTGTGTGTGCTGCCGCTGCTTCGCGGAACACTTTTTTCAGTTGATTTGTGAGTGTATAACGTATCTGTTTACTAGAATATCTTTGTCTAGAGTGATTAGATGCAGAAGATTTGTAATAGGTTTGTGAATCTTCTCGTGCATGGGCAACACGACCATCATTAGTGGCTACAAAAAGAAATTTAAATCTGATCATGCATTTGTACCTGAAAGGTCCTTTCTTCTAGAAACTGATCAAAGAATATGGTTAAAATTAAAATTAGACGATTCCTTAAACTGTATATTCGTACCAACTTTGATCTCAAACTAAGACTAAGATTATTGTGATTACTCTAATCTACGCCTAATTCCACCTTCAAGACGCTCTTGTGTCATTTATTGGAATAGAAATCCGAATTACCAATTCAATTTGAATTTCTAAGTATTTTAATTACAAAGTTCTAGATTACTATGACTTATTTCCTTAATTTAATCTTACTTAACTTTAAGATGTGTCATTTATTTCAATGTTAGGTTATGTTTTGTCAATCGCTTCAGCTTATTTCCATGGGGTCTTATCGAAGGCTTTAAAGCCCCATCCTTAGACACATTTCGCGCCGTACACTCTTTTAAAGGCTCGCACTTGACGTTTATTTCCTTTTTTATTCTTTGTAATCTACGAATTTAATATAGCCGCCATAAAAATATGGCGTCTGAAAAAAATGACGGGCCTGTTTAATTTGAACGCGAGGGAAACAGGAATGGAACGCTTATTTAAATTTCGAACTTCCATTCGGTATGTCATGTGTTATACGTGAAATTCGGTCGATTCTATTTTTAAAATAAATTCCAATTTTAACATCGATACATTCTTGAATGTGTTATTCTTGAATACCTATAGTAATTAGTTATGTGTTTATCCAATTTACCATTCAATAGACCAAAAAGCGTTTTCCAAGGAGTACAATGTATTAGGTCCGGGCAGGTACTTACCGGATCCATTGAGTACCTTTTGTAAAGTGTAGTTCGTCTGAGTTACGTACTACCTCACAATGAAAAGTCCTTTCCTTTGTATTTGCAGCCATTACCAGCACTCTCTTAAGGTTAAGGTCGATTCAATACCAATTCTCGAACTTTAACGACGGAAATCGACGTTACGTTCCACACGTTTCGACATGGAAATGTTATTTCAACCGTGATGTCGAATAACACTTTCAAAATATCATCCACGTTTACCTACAGTATCTGCTTGTTTGTTATTTGATCGAAATTGCACCTTATACGTTGAAAATAGCTATCATTTTCGAATATAGACAGTTGGGAATTTATCGTGTCATTCACAGAGCTTCAAACGTCAACCGACTGTCATCGCAGTTGGAAAATCCAGTTTGTGCTGACCTGTCAGTTGTTTTAGCTATCGTGGTATTTGAGTTCAGGTTACATTGGTGTAGCAGGATTATAATTTTTGATCCTGGGAGTGCACTAAACCATACACGTGGCTCATTAGGTCTTGATCTCGTGTTTAACGAGGCGTATCTAATTGCGGAGCGCGCCCCTCTCCGCAAAAATGGCGGGTGGTGGAATACATTACGGTAATTTAAAATTTATGTTTCACACTCTTTAAACTTTTTTATGGCGGAGTAGCTGAGGATGTTTACTTTGGTTGCCAGATTTTTGTGTTTATTTATATTTTACAGGAGTTTCGTAATGAGGTTTAAAAAGTTTTGTAGTGGGTTTATGGAAAGCGATTATTGTTATTTATCCAGTAGCCAGAAGAAGCTTACTATTATTATTAGCTTATTACTTACTTACTTACTTTAACCTTTTAATAAACAGTAAAGTGCTGGATGGTTTTGAGTGTTCTCTACCTAAGCAATTTTTATGACTGCTTCAGAATTACACTGGGTATATAGTACACAACATAGAACAAATACATAGTTACATAATCGAATACCTGTCTTATATCAGAATCCCCCATTTTCTTATATCAGAACCCTCCATTTTCTTATATCAGAACTCTCCATTTTCTTATATCAGAACCCTCCATTTTCTTATATCAGAACTCTCCATTTTCTTATATCAGAACCCTCCATTTTCTAATATTTCAGGCTATTGTATTTTTGCGAATTGTAGATCTTTTTGAAACCTCTGCCCGCACCTTTGGGGAAGTGGTGTTGTTATGATAATTAGTTGTTTTTAATGGGGGTTACCGCGTATGAATCTGCCGCTAGAAGCGCTGGTGCCGCGTGAGGTCTGCGATATGTCAAATTTTCAAAGTGTTTTGGCTTTTAGTGCGAGTTTATTTTATTTTTTTATTGTTGTTTATATTTTCCAAGTTTGGTAGATTAAGATAGGTGTAGTAAGTGTAGTATTATGTATCGGAAAAAAATATTCCCCCATTTTTGGAAAAAAGGGGATGCGCAAAACTACTTTTATTTTTTTATGTACACACAAAACACTTAACAGAGAAAAGAAGGAATACAAATAGAAGAGCACAAAGGTACTGCTTATTTCAATAGCAATTTCTTCCAGCAGACCTGCGACAGGAAAGTTGGATGATAGACGAAAACACAGTGTGTAGAAAGAAATAAGAAAACTTAAAATAGACTTTTTTATCTTAACTAATTATTTATAAATTACACATATACCTTAACTACATACATAAAAAAATAAAATACATACAACTTATAATATAATAATATATAAAATTACAAGATGGTGAAAAGGTAATGTTCATTGACATAAATATACATTTTTAGGGTCAAGATTTTAGGTGGAAGTAAGTTCCATAGTCGTGCTACATGAATAGAGAAGGAGTGGGAATAGAAATTAGTATTGTGGGAGGGGAAGTTTAAATGATGCTTTAGGTGGGATCTACACTGGACATCGGCAGCGCGAGTAAAGGAAAAGCGATCGCGCAGATATACAGGGTAATTAGGGTTAAAAAGGATATTGAAGAGGAGACATAATACTCGAGTGTTCCTGCGAAGACGGATAGGCAGCCACTTGAGATCCTTGCGGAACTGAGAGACATGATCGTATTTCCTCAGACCAAAAACAAAACGGATGCACAGATTTTGCAAGCGGTCAAGCTTATTTAAGAGCTCCTCCGTAGCATCCAGATAGCAGGCATTAGCGTAATCGAGGATCGGCTGAGTTAGAGTTTGAACTAGATGGATTTATTTTAAAAGTGCAATAGGTTTTGAAGGGATTTCAAAAGGGGAAATGAAAAGTGCACCTTGCGACTTTTCTCATTAACTTGAGATCGCCAAAAGACATTACTGTCTATTAAGACACCAAGGTTCTTAGCAGTATCAGTGAAAGCGATGGTCGAGCCGTCAAGGGATAAAGGTGGCAAAATGGACACGTCAAGCGCAGTGCGATAGTATCGACTGCCTATGATCATAGCCTGGGACTTGGATGGGTTGATCTGTAATACATAGGACTTAGCCCATTCACTAGCACTTTCCAGGTCACGATTCATGGCGTCAATTAGAAGTCCACATCCGCAAGTAAGAATTGTCTATAAAGCTGCAAATCGTCTGCGAAAAGATGGAAGTTGAAGCTGATTATCTTGGTAACAGTGTTTATGAAGATATAGAAAAGAAGAGAAGAGAGAACGCCACCCTGAGGAACACCAGCAGTGAGATCACACCAATTAGAGAACAGCTCTTCAAGGCGAAAACACTGCGAGCGACCCCGAAGATAAGATTCAAACCAGACTAATGCAGAAGCTTTTATATTGTATAGCACTTCTACGGTCTTGGAAATGATTTTAATTCAAAATTTGCTTCCGTGCGCGTAATAAAAAACTTTAACAGCTATTTTTAAGGACCTTACTCGCCAGTGGCGCCAACTAGTGAACACAAAAACGGTAGCCCCCATTGGTATGACTCGTGTTCTCTAATCTTCCTAGCCCATATTGCCCCATTACAGGTCGAAAGCCAACCATTCTCTTTTCAACACATTGCTGATTGTCCAACAGCGACCACTTGATGCTGCCGGCTCTGACTGCTCCAAGCAGCCTTAATCTAACAAATAACTGTAACTACAAAACCTGCCAATCCATATGATTATATTAATGAGTGTTATAACGCGAGAAGTATGGGCCAGTGACCGCATAAAAACACCATTCGTTGGACTGCGGGTCATTATTATTTCCGTCTCATTGAGTCCACCCACCGAGCTACCCGGCCATCGTGACCACACGGTCAGGAATAGATGGAATGACCTTTTCTAACTTACAGGAAGGAAGTCATTGTCCCTCTCTATCCTAATAGAAGAGAAACACCTAGCCTTCACTTAGCGTACCTAAATGCTAGGTGATTATGTTTCTAACATTTTGTTTTTTTTATGTATTTGTTAACATAGGTAAATAAATACAAATCTTATGTTTGATGAACTGAGCGCTATGTTATGCCAGGAGGCGTACAAATTTGGTGTGCAAGTCTAGCTGAGCATTACAAATTAAAATTACCTAAACAAAAAAATATTTTTAATGTTAGTAAGCTTGTTCTAAGGAAAGGGTTATCTTTTTCGCGCGTATCTTAAGTATGTTTGTTTGTATGAAATATTCTGTATTGTTAAAAAAGAAAACTAACACGGCGGTTTTTGGGCGTTATATTGAGAGGGCCTATTATTTGTTCTTCCAAACCCATCGGTAGGGGTATCAAATGAAGGGTTTAGGGTGGATTACAAAAATATATACAATATGTTTAAAAGTAATTTGAAAAAAAACGATAATTAACTAAAAAGTTGTAAATAAAAAAGGTAATAAAATCAAAAACCCGATGGCTTAAAAGAAGTGAACTAAAAGTATGTAAATAAGAACAAAATCACAGGATGATTTTCTTCTTGTCTACATCTTTTTAGTTCGCTTCTTAAGCAATTTTTTAATTTTTTTTTTATTGTAGTAGTTAGAACTAAGTTGCTACGGGTACTCGGATAAATGATAAATGATTTTATTTCTGTAAGTAGCTTTGTACAAACACTTTTACATGTCGATCATATTTTTTAAAACTATATGAAGTCGGCATTTCCTATCTGACTACTCTGAGAAGAAAGGCCGAAACAAACTCAGAGGTCACAGTCTCTTTTAAAGTCCAGACAAAAACTTGGTTAGATCATGTGAAGACCATGTAGACTGAAGTCCGAAAGACTTAGCACCAGTCTTATCGATATCATTCGATTTTTAATGTTCCCACTGCTGGGACATAAGCCTCCTATCTGTGAGAAGGAATGGGTCGTAATCCACCACGCGGGCCCAGTGCGGGTTGGTGGATGTCACATGTCTTCAAATTTTAGGTTCTAAAGTATTTCCGGTTCCGCCGCTTGCTGGTACGATGTTTTCCTTCACCGCTTTTAGAGCAATGAACAATTTACACAAAGTAATGCTCCTGCCTGGACCTACGGCATGTAAGTCAGGGTCGTTACCACAGGGCGTCCACTGCTCTATCTATATTATCGATGTGTATAGTGTTATCTAGTTTCAGGTTCAGGTCCAGTTTTGGAGATCAGATAGACGGTTTTTCTATGTTATATATTGGTATTCAAGTGCATCAAATTAAATTGGAAGCCGACCCAATCAATCTTATTTGGTAAAAGGCTAGCGTGGAGATGCTCATGCATACTGCGCTACCACGGGGAGATAGCGCAGTTATGAGGACTCCACCCACTAAAACACCGCGGTGTCCTCCTGTGCCGCTCATGGCGGGAACACGGGCACGCGTTAACAGTCACCGCGAACCCGCCGCAACGCAAATATTTGTGCGAGTAGCGTCGTTTTGCCACGGTCCAACTCTGCATTTTCCTTCGGGAAATAAAGGTATCTGTGACATTCAAATGTTTATCATTCTTGTTTAAGAAAAACTCTTCGACAAGTTGTAGAGCAAAGTGTGTGGTAGGTTTATATTTTGTATTTTGAATTTCCCTTCAGCATTCATGGTCACCTGTGTGATTAAAATATTCCTATTAAATCTCTAAAAATAAATATTAGGTAGATGTAGGTAGATAATCTAAATAGCTCTAATATTTATATATCCTTACAGTAGTAGTTATTTTACCGAGGCTGGTAATACGAAGCTACGAAATTGGGGCCACGAAATTGATGCTACGAAATTGAGCTACGAAATGGATGCTACGAAATTGGGCCTACGAAATTGATGCTACGAGCTACGAAAATAAGACTAAGAGTGTCATCGATGCTTTGCTTATCCACATTCAGATTACAACTTTGTACAGTGTGTCATGCACAAATACACGAGTGATAACAACTCAAACTTATAACACCCCCTTTTTCCGTCAGGGGTTAAAAATAACCTTCAGTAAAATAGTTTCTTCTATCTTCCAAACCAAACTATCCTTCCCACAACAAAATATTTGGCCATAACACAACCTACACGAAGTCGATACTTATGCCACGCGTGACCATTTATCCGTTATGCCATCCATTTGTCCACCATTGTAAATGATAGAGCACATTTTTGGGGTTCCGTACGTGTGATAAAAACGAATTTCAATGGATTTCCCATTAGTGTCGAGCCCGCATCGCATTCTGAATGGCAATCATATTGATAACTGTACTGTGAGGCTTTGAAGAGTATTGTTTGGGTATTACTTTGTTTATTTTTATTGTTTTTGGCTGAAATGCATTACTGTGTGTAAAATCGTTAATTTCATTTGATAAACTTTACGTTTAAATAACTATGACCTATTATTGTTAAACTGTGTATCTGTGTTCATCAGTAGTAGAGACCGTAAATAAGGTTTTATTAGTCAGTAAAGAAAAATAATGCCTTGATTGACGTCACCATACTTGCAAAGAAATTATTTTTATATCTGGCTTCAAACAGAGTGTATGTGAGTTTCAATGTTTGTAAACTCACCCACGATACAGGAGAAATGCCTAGTGTGGGGCAATATTTTTATCATCAATAAATAAATTATAATATAACTAGCTTTTACCCGCGGCTTTACTCGCAGTGAAGCCATTAAAAAAATATTTTTTTAAAATAAAAAGTATCCTATGTTACTTCTAATACCTTCAAGAATATATAAACAAAGTTTCATGATGATCGGTTCAGTAGTTTTTGCGTGAAAGCGTAACAAACAAACTGACATTTACATTTATAATATTAATATAGATGATATGATGCTATGTATATAAAAGAACTTTGCTTATTTGGGTTGCGGCAAAGTTGGAAGTGTGTGTTGAAGTTATGGGCATAACCAGTTTATTATAAAGCTTTTGGTAACTATACACTACGATAAATCATGATCTCATCATTTCAGCCGAAACATTGGCACCGCAGGTGCTGTCCACTGCTGGAAAAAGGCCTCCCTAAAGCGTCGCTACATCAACCAATCCTGTGCTTCTCACGCCCAGCGAACAACAATCGTTGCTTCACACAAAAATCTACAACATCTGTATTATGTAGACAAATAAAGCTGTTAAAAAAGAAAATGGCTATTCTTCTAAGGATCGTTTTGTGATAATATTCTTAACAAAACTATCACAAAACGAACCTAACCAAATTCTCCTCGATTACAACACTAACCAGTACGTTGTACAAAGATCACGTAATAACAAATTCTATTTACCTTATTCGCTTATAGCAGACTAAAGGCAATCTTGGAGGCTGAGGTAACTAGGGCTAAGCACCTACATAATACGGCCATATTATGTTGGCCCAGCAAAATTGCATTCACTAAGCGATTTTGGGGTAGGCGTGTATTGGAACAAGGAGGTTGATAAGATGGCTTGGGTGGGTTTAGACGGCATGGGGTTAGTGGTATTTTATAGTTTTAAAAACTTGTATCTTTGTTTTTCGTTATGGACACCGACTTCCAAAAAGAAAGTTACTTTTGACTTTGTAGTGTTTTTATTTGGAAGTCGGTAGTATTTTTTTGTAAAAAAGACTTTTTTATTTTTCACTTTTTATCTGTACCTAATAGGCAACTTGCCTTTCGTAAGGTGCCTATAATGCCAGAATAGATTACCCGAATACCATGGAATTTTAACATAACCGGTAAAATGAGAGTGTACCAAGGTGAACTGTACACATCTGCGTACCCCTTTAGAGCGTACTGGTGTGATGTTATGTTATGAAATTGTAATAAACATTAAACAGTCATGCGACTGCATCAATCCCGAGAGATTTGCCGTCATTCATTGAAGAGTTCTATTGTACGAGTATATCTCTGAGGTTCTTCATTAGATCTTCATCGAATTAAAATGAAAACAATTTCGGAATATACTCTTTCAAACAAAAAAGAAGTTTTAAAATCGTTCCACAATTGACGGAGATATCGGTGAATATACAACAAAAAAAAACAACAAAAGGTGGAACATAGAAACTCCTCGTTTATGGAAAAAAGTAGGTACCAAATCACGTCCCCATTCCACGAAGGGTTAGGCAGAGCTGCACTTATAGTTAAACTACATTTCGATGAGACGGCTTTTCCTTTTTGCGTGGAGAAATACCCCACAAACCCACAACCCACTAAAACTCCACAGTATCATTATATACGTGGCAACACGGGCACGCGTTAGCACTCATCCCTGAACCCGCTTCGAAGGTAGGGAAAGCAGCGCGCCGCAATACCGGCACTCCTCACCCGCCGCGGCAACTAACCCTCAGTGACCCATATGCCTATGGAAATTTTTGAAGTCGAAGTCTTCGACAAAACGATGCATTTTTCAAGCTTTTATTAGTTGTTTTTCTTATACTAAGGCCAAGTTCCTGAGGCTTTGCGAGATTAAAACCGCGCTAATAAAATCTTCATTACTAATTGCTGAAAGTTGTTCCAGTGCGAGGATAAACTAATAAATAATTATTCAGGCCTTAATATATTTTAGTTTACAGAAAAATATATAGCTTAAAAACCGACTTTGCCAACAGAACACTATTATTCAACTTTCATCTATCCGATATATCTTGTATCTTCCCCAAGACTTGCTATCCGCCGCCCTTAACAGTCTATTATGTTCAGGCATTAGTATTCCACTCCGTCCGAATGTTTCCCTTTATATTCCGCGCGTGATTCCAACAATTTGCAGGATATCGGCCGACGAACACGATTCGGAGCCCCGAGCCTATTTGTATAGGGAATCGGTTTACAATGAGTATGGGAGTTGTAATACGTCTTGAATTATCGAGGATGTTTGGTTATTAGTTCGGAAAAGAGTGATGTGGTTTTCATGGTAGTTGGTTTTATATAATACTAGCTGGCCCCGCGGCTTCGCTCCCTTCAACTGGCTATCTACCTACCTATCCTACCTACCTACCCACCCACATACCCATAAATTTTATAGGCAAAATTTTGCTACTTTGGGTTACACTATTGCAATTTTCATAAGGATCTCTAATTTTTTGAAAATAATTTATAGCCTATGTTACTGGGGAATAATGTAGCTTTCCATAGGTGAAGGAATTTTTAAAATCGGTCCAGTAGTACAAACAAACAAACAAAAAAATCTTTCCTCTTTATAATATTGGTACTCGTATAGACTAGGAGTTAAATTCCCTGCTGGAGTCTCTGTTCCCTGATAGCTACAACCTAGGCGTCTTCAAGTCAAGAGTGTTAGGCTACTTCTAGGCAAGCATGCGTCACCTTCGACCACATCATCGCTTGCCATCAGGTGAGATAGTCAAACGCGAGCGGCGAGCCTGTCGTTATTAAAAAATATTTTTTACAAAAAACTTGACTTTCAAATAAAAAAACTTCTATTTCGGTGTTCCTGTTTTTGTTTCTTCGTTTTTTGACACCGACTGCCGAAATTGAAGTTATTTTTCAATTTCTAGTGTTTTTATTTTGAAAGTATTTCTTTGTTAAAAAGATTTTTATTTTTCTCTTTTTAGTTTTGGTATCTTATACTACCAAGAAAATACGAATTAATTCTTTTTTTTTATCAAGATAAAAATTATATGCAAGCACAGCTTTCAAATTAAAAAAAACAATCATCAAAATCAGTTCATAATTGACGGAGTAATCGCGTACTAAACATACAAAAACATATAGTCGAATTGAGAACCTCCTCCTTTTTGATTTCGGTTGAAAACTAGCTTTTGTAACAAGAACCGTGTATTTTTCCGGGATAAAAGTGTAAGTAAGCACAAAGCAATAGTTTAGCATTCTTTCGTGGAAGAGCTTACAGAATCAACTCAGAACATCCAGAGATTGCCTTTTACAATTCTCTTTCTTTATGTATGGAACCATAACTTTTATATTTCACAACTTGTATTTAGATTGGGCCTAGAAGGCTACGATCGCAGTCACTTTGTAGTTTGAAGGTGGCTTCGAACGTTAAATTTTCGGAGGTGCCTAGAAATTGTAATAAATCCAATCGATAGAATGAACCCACAATTAGATGACTAAAAGGTGCATTATGTATAGCGTCCGTTAAAGAATTACAGTTCAACTATTTTCTTAATGTCCCTCAGCAATCACCGCATTTCCCGCGTGACAGAGTTCTTTCTATTTTTAGATCATGACGTCAGCCGCACAGCGCGCCGGTCTGAAACATCCTACCGCCGCGTCCGCTGAGAACGCAGCTGGGGGTCCTGGAATTTTTCTAAGTGCTGTTGATGGTGTTGATAAATGTGGTGTCAGTGCTGTTAAGAAACAGAAGTCTGAGCGTCCTGGCACTCAGTTTTTTTTTAACTTTTGATTTATTAGATCATACTATTCATTGTCGCCAATGTTTGCTTGAATACAAAGGAATGCTAATTTCCATGTCCATCAATTATTAGATTTGTCGTGTACTAGCTGTCCCACGCGGCTTTGCTCCCGTCAACTGGCTGCCTACCTACCCATTTACCCTACCTACACTACATACATGATTGTTGTTTAACTTCAACCGCTAACGCAGCGCACGCAACGGAAGCTCTCAAAAAGGAAAAAACCGTTTTCGCAGCATTTTTCATTTATGCTCCGCTCCTAGTGGTCGTAGCGTGATGTTATCTACCCTATAACCTTCCTCGATAAATGGACTATCCAACACAAAAATAATTTTTCAATTCCAATCTGTAGTTCCTGAGATTAGCGCGTTCAAACAAACAAACAAACTTTATAATATTAGTATTGATAATAAATAATTTTAATGCAGAACTAAATACCTTATTGTTGTTTTGTTTTGATTTCCGTGTGCAAAAATGGCAGCTTTAGTAGTTTGCCTACCATTTTAAAAATAAATTACATTATGTTAGAAGAGTAATATTTTTATTTAGTCCACAGGTAAAAGGCCTTTTCATATTTTGCCAGCTATCGGTATTTCTTGCCTTCTCCTAATTACATATTAAATCAAGATATTCGAAATTATACTTTTTGTAAGATAATTCTATAAAAATATTAATAGCAATTTCTTACGAATTCTCAGAATACTTAGGAAAATAATAGTATAATAAGCTTTCACATTTATAATATTAGGAAGAAGACTAACTTCTGCCAGCGGCTTCGCCCGCGTGAATGTCGAAAATTACCCCGAGAGAACATATTCCCGGGGCAAAAAGTATTCTATGAGCTATTCCTAATTATTATCTATATCTGTGCCAAATTTCATCCAGATCCGGTCAGCCGTTCTGGCGTGATTGAGTTCGCATTTAAAACTATTAGTAAGAAGTAAGATTATTAAAATTCAAAGTGGTTTTCCAGTCATGGGCCAACTATGTATTAATAGTGAACGCCCACGGCTCCATACACGTGGAAATTGTACTTCTATCTTTATAAAACATAGCCTATATGATATTCTGATGAATAAATTATATTAGTGTAAAGTTAAATGTAAAGTAAAAGTAAACGCCGGGAGGGGACGACCACGAAAGACATACATAGACCTTATTGGTGATGTTCTTGAGAAAGCCTGTTGCGCAGTACTCATACGTCGTCATACGTCGATGAGTTCTTGGATGACAAATGACAACCATTTTAAGACTAGAATTGAATCAAAATTTTATGTGTATTATAATTTATTACTATCATTACATTGCTATTGTATGTCGTACCATATCATTGTTTGTTTTTTTATTAATTTTTATTTGTCTATGATTGATTTAATACGGATTATCGATTTGAATTTGTTATGGTAATTGTGATAAACTTATTACTGAACTTTTTATAATTTTATCTTTAACATTGAATTTTTATTTGACGGGAATTATTTTTTATTATTATTTTAAAATTGTAATGGTATTTGTGACATATTGTGACATTTTATATTCTTTTCTTAGATGTTGAATTGTTTATTGACTCGAATTGATATAACATGGATTATTTAGTATTAGTTTTTACCCGCGGCTTCGCTCGCAGTGAAGCCATTAAAACAATTTTTTTAATAAAAAGTATCCTATGTTACTTCTAATACCTCCAAGAATATATGTAGAAAGTTTCATGATGATCGATCAGCAGCTTTTGCGTGAAAGCGTAACAAACAAACTTACATTCACATTTACAATATTAGTATGATTTGTGACATATTATTGAACTTTTTATAATTTTATCTTTTTCATTTAATTTTTAATTGACTTGTTTTTTTTTCGAATTATCATTATTTATTTTTAACCTATTACAATCACTACCTAATGAATTTTTGTATTGACTGAATCTATTTTACTATTTAATATTTATCTCTGACATTTTAATTTTACTGTTAAATTATTACGAATTATTGTTATTGAAAGTTATAGTTATAATTATTTTTTTATTTTTCGATTGTGATGTATTTATTAGTGGTGTTTTAAAATTTTTACTTATTACAAATTTCGACACAATGTATATATTGTTCTGAAATAAATTACTTATGACGTGTGCTAGATGTATGAACGTGAGTGAAGCAAAAGAAGTATGTAAAAATCGTAGTAGCTCGCGTTCTGTAGTCGCAGCCTAAAAAGACGTGAGTTTATGTATGTAGTGTAAAGTTCCATCAAACTCTCTTCCGTAGTTCTTGCGTGAAAAAGTCTTTTCACCCTTTTTTTTTGTCTAGTGAATCTAGAGCTCTGCTGCTGAGAATGAAGTAGTACCGGGTTTAGTTCTCGGGTCGATCATAGTATCATAGGGGTTACGATTTTTCCGTTTTTAAACGGTTTTATTTAGCTTATCCTGTTTTTTGTTTGTTTGTTTGGGTCAAATTTAGTCATTGAATTTTTTTACGTGATTGAAACACAAACATACAAACTTTCACATTTATCATTTTAGTAGGATGACATATAAGAGTTGGCTGAGAAACGTTATAACATACGCTGTATCTAAATCCACTTTTCCGTTTAATATAATTGCTTGAATCTCTTTATTTGTACCGATAAGTGATACCCCATCTACGAACAAACCGAGAACAACACGATTCACAAAACCGCACGACTATTTCGGAAACCGGATTCAAAACAAAATCATTTGTCAAAATGTAATCCAACCAAAAAATACCAGTCTAAAAACAAAAAAAAAGAAGGTGTTGTCGTAAAACCGTGGTTTTCATTTAAGGTTTTTAATTAGAGACGGTTCAAAAGAAAGTCGTCGTTAATCCACTGTTCCAGGGAAAATTAAAGGGGTCCCTCGAAGATGTAGTTTTGATAGATAGGGCAGTGGTAGCAAATATTTGTTTTATTTATCTTATTCCTTATATATTTTTTGTTCCGTTTCCGTGAATGTGACCGTGGCGTCAACAGTGGGCCCTATCAGAATATCTGCGCAGCTATATTTTCTTTTTAATATCGTTGCACATGCTGAGATAGGTCTCGCACGGGGTTACTTTTTTATTTTTTATTATGGTTTGTGTTTTGCTTATCTCGTGTCTCCTGTGCGGGTCACAAATAAATATTTTTTCTTTCTTTCTTCTTTCTTTCAAATGTTTTATTTTGTGGGTCGCTTCAGGTGCTGACAGAAATGTTTTGTACAAGTTTAATGCAGAACAAATTTTTGTGTTGTCATTTTTATGGCAGTAGGAATCTTAATTTCAACAAAAATGTTCGTACTATAACTTGTCAGCGCCATCGTGATTCTGCTGTGAAAAAGAGATATTGCTCTGCGTCCTGTTTAGCTCCGTCCCTCTCTCTCACAGTGGAACCATGAAAGTTTTGACAAGTCAAATAAAGACCATCGGTGGGTTCGCGGTAAGTGCTAACGCGTACCCGTGTTCCCGCCATAAGCGGCACAGGAGGACACCGTCGAGTTTTAGAGGGTTGGAGTCCCACATAACTGCGCCATCTCCCCGTGGTAGCTCAGTATGCATGGGCATTGCTGCACGAGAAAAAAAGAAACCAAAAAGGCGGGGACGATAAGCTTTATAGTAAGGTTATTTTTAGTGTACATAAGGAGAGATACTTTTTTGACCGATTTAGGTTTACATAAAAGTAATCACACTCCCATATTTCATTAGCAATTTTAATTATACTACCACAAAAGCTGAACTTTCTCCGGTATTATCTTGAAGTTCTCATATCCTATATTTCGTAAAACACTTCTTGTCTTTGTACATTAAGGCTTAATTTACATTCATTACCGGCGTGTGTGTATGACTAGATGTATGAATGTGAGTTTAACAAAAGAAGTATGTAAGGATCGTAGCAGACGGCGTTCTGTAGTTTCTGCCTACCCGCATGGGAAACAGGCGTGAGTTTATGTATGTATGTATGTTATACAAAAGGTCAAAGGTGTCAATCACATCTTCAATTTCCCATTTACAAAACGTATCCTCGTCACATCCAGGTCGTCTACATCAGTGGCTTCACTGACAAAAGTACAAATTAATAAGAATCACCTAACGACCTAAGACGTTCTTTTTCTCGGCAAATAAGGTTTTTTACAACATTTTGACAAAGAACTTTGGACTAACTCGTGATTTTACTTGTCGTAATGAAGTTTTACGTCTGCTCAGTTACCGGTGAATTATGTCAGTCAAGTTCTGTGTTTGTTTGGGTTGGATTCGTGTTTTAGGAATTATTTTGTTAGTAGAGTATTTACCATCATACTCATTAGTAAATGTACATGGCCTAAAAATGCTCCTAGATGATTTTATTTAGGAGAAGGAAATCCAAAGATATTTGAAAAGATAACCATACGCGAGCTACACACTACACATGTTATTGATGTAATACAAAAATCGCCTTTTTCTACATTTAATTATCCAGATTTACGATTATCTGAATGACTTACGACAACTATTAATTGTGTTCATTCAGTCTCCACTGTACTTGAGATACTCCAATTTTGTTTTTGGGGTGGCAACACTCCTGCGATGCCTCTGGTACCTAAAAATTAAGTCAACATCATCATCCGAAAGACATCCAATGGAGGACATAGACCTCCGCCGAGTGTCACCATATTTACCGGTCCTGTGCGTCTCGCATCCAGTGGATTCTCCCAGCCTTAACCAGGTCATCAGTCCGCCTAGAGGGAGGCTTTTCAATGCTTAATAAAGCATAGGCAACATACACACCAATACACACCAATAAGGATATACACCAAAAATTAACTTTCAAATCTTCGAGCAAAAACCAAACCTTGTTCTCATACAAAGTTCTAGTAACAAGGCACAAACAAAAACTTTTTTCCTCCAAATAAACGTACAATAAACGTTACAAGAACAAACAGTAAAAGCTACACGAAACGAAATAAACCCGAGTTATATCCAATTTTCAATTAATCGAAGTGTGCACGAATATAACACTTACATTATAAAGCTGAGTTTACACAGGCGGCAGAAAAATGAACCGCTAATATGGCGAATGGAAGATAATTAGAATATTCTAAGTTATAGATAGTTAGCAGCATAACATCACTCCTTGTTTGTCCAAAGGGCAGGGCAGAGGCTGGCAGTATCTATAGAGCTTGAAAGTTTAAACTTATGAATGAAGTCAAAAAGCAGCACCAGACCAAACTTCCAATGACAAAGGTATGCTAACATAACAGCACAACTGTTATCCCCGTAGGGTTAGGCAGAGGGTTTAAAACATGGAAGTTATGTTAAAGTCACAGCAGTGTTGTCACATCAAGCATTTGAATTACTTGCAATAAAAATACTTAATTGAAATTCAAATACATATTCGGTATTTACAATTCAATGGTTTAAAAATGCATTCTGTATTTCAAATACCTGACGCTGAAGTATTTTATAGTTAGTGTTTAAAATACTTATGGCTTCAGAATACATTTGAACATAAATACATTTAGCGATCTTACAAAAGATAGCGCTTGATAGCTTTCGTAAGCAAATGGCGACCGCTAAATAAGTCAATCTATAAAGTTGGCAAAACTGTACCTGTACTGTACGTTAAATTGTCAAGTATCTTTTTGTAACACACCTGATTGTATTTTGTAATTAGTATTTTAAATACAAATATTTAATACGTTGTATTCTGTATTTGACTTAAAAATATTTTGTATTTGGTATTGTAAATACATGCGAGATATTATTTTGTAATTTGTATTTTAATTCAAGCAAAGCATGCAATTTGGCCAGCTCTGCGCGTTATAATGGGCGAGCTTATTGAATAATTAATGAGGTAGTGCAAAGACGATTGCTGCTTTTTTAGTTAAGATACCATAAGATTATATATCCTCCCTTTTTTATTAGAACTCACGTTGTTTCAGATTGATCCATTTTTATTTGTTATTGTTTGTTTTGCGTAGTGTCACTATGTTTATGTATATGTTAGTAAAATGGTCATAAGTTTTACTTACCACTTTTGACCTATCAGAACAGAATTAAATAGAAAAATTGATAAATAAATTCTATTCTATTCTGTTGCCAATGGCTCACGTTAAGATTCCCGCATCATTATCATCAGCCTTTCAATGTTACCACTGCTGGACTGAGGCAATGGGCAGTAATCCACCAAGCGGACCCAGTGCGGGTTGTTGGATGTCACATGTCTTCGAAGATTCCCCTATTTTAGATGCATCTTAGACACAAATCTCACCTACCAGACTTGGACCAACCCTCTGCATACAATGCAAATATTAGTCGCCTGTTAGAATCATAAACACGGTGCAGACCGTAAGACAAATCACTTGGCACTTGCTCAGCCGACATGCGCAGTCACTCAGTCTGAAATACTGTTACAACCGCATACAATGCAACACAAGCCCAGTGTCCCCAAAGTTAGGTACACTCCCCTCGGGTGTAACAAGCCTAATATGATGTTAGTTTCAGTTAATGCTGTACACTCGAACATAACAGTAACACAATAAAGTTAGCTGTACAATGCACCATAGATTAGAAATTTATAGAAAGGAAATTACTTTTCTAGAGGTTAAGGTCAGATAAAGTACTGAAAGTCAGATGCATTCAGTAAGATAGCTAGCCCTATGATTGTTAAGAAGAGGCTCGGCATGAGAAGGGAAAGAGCAAAGTCCCGCTATTAACCTAGTTCAAGTTACTTATTGTACTTAAGATACCATTTTTTGGGGTGGGAAATCATTCAATGACTTCTGTCGCTGTGTCAGCTAGTACTGTAGTAGTTACTGACTAAAATCCACCCGTGTTCCTTCAGTTGCTTGTGCAAGGGCCACGGTATCTATTTTTCAAATTTATTCGCGACCCAGACAGGCATCGGCCCTAGCGGACCCCGTCAGTTTTGCTGACATTTCTTTAAGGCGCGCGTGGAACACTACGCGCTGTCGACTCGGGCCTGGTCCTTTTCGAACGGCGAGCTACCCATTACTCGCCGTCCGCAAGCCTACTTAAGATACCTTCGTTTATCATGGACGAGATTGCATCGCCATTGGCAACACTGACTGTAGTAAAGGAAGCATCAATTTTGACATAAATATTCATTTCTTTTTTGTCATCGTACAGATGAAAGACGTCGATTACTGGATATTAGTTTGGTGTCTAACTCTTGAGGACTTGAGGGATCAAGTAGTCGATAATACAACGACAATTTCTGCGTTTCACACATCCAATGCAGTCCTGCAACCACGTCGTGAATCTACCTTTTGAGAAACATCCGCGGTCACCGACCAAAACCGTTCGGCCTCATTATCCATCAACTCCGAAAGCAATTCTATTCACTACAATATTCTTAATCTATGACAATAGCAAGTCAAACTCGCTTAGCAATCTTCCACAAGATTAAGTCGACGGCGTTGCAAACAAAAGTTGAGCGCCTGTACCACAGCGTCCGCTTAATGTACCTACCTGCTACAGGTATGTACGGGTATTAAGAAGTTTCATAATTTATTACCGGCTGAGATTCTGCTGAGGAAGATTAGTTACTTTGGCTGTGAGGTCATTTGATAATAATTATTCTTTGGGCTATTTTTCAATCATGGAGGAATATTCCGTCTGTTTTCCTTGATGCCCAGCAAGTTATAAAGAGTTTAATTATTTTGCAGCTATTTATAAAGATTAGCTCTGAGAAAGAAACAAACTATAACATAAAGAAAGAAACCAAAAAAAATCTAATAATATCCTCACAAACTCAACAGTGTACCTACACTCGCCCTTACGACACAATATTAACATACATTTTGCAGATTGCAGCTCGTCTCATTACGCGCGGCTCTGTAACGAACCAATTTTATGGAGTGCCTCCGTATTACGGGCATTACCTTACGTAATATTGTTTTTATAAGCGTGTTATGGGCGAAAATCTTCATTTGTTATTGAATTTTCAAGACTTTTGAGAGTTAGAATAAGATTTATCATCAAAAACTTTGATTTAGGCAACGCAAAATATAAACAATCGTACGGGTAGACAGAAGTGTTTGTAAACCCGTATTTATTTATTTCATTCTTTATTGTAAGCACACCACAAAAACACTTTTAGCACAAACGTTTGTAAATAGACGGTCTTTAGCCAACATCATTGTTCTCAAAAACGTTCACTGCTAGATATTGGCCTCCCACATAGCCTCGCCACATCGATCGGTCCATTTTTCTCTCATCCAGCGGATTTCTAAAACCTTCAACCAGATCATCGGTCCACTTTATGGCAGACATTCCGATGATACCTTCTGGTACTCGGTCGCCACTCCAATCTTTCGGTTTAATCGTTCTTCTGTTTCCAATACTTCGCCAGCTCCGTTCTAAGCGTCGTCCACTGATGATAATATTTGCTACGAAATGCAAAGATGAAGGCAATTTTTCAAGTGCCGGTCTAATCTAACATTAGACCGGCACTTGAAAAATTGCCTTTGCTAACAACGACTCCTAATTTACTCATATCATCTGGAGACAACCAGATAACCATTAAAAACTGGTTGTAGTGGGAAAGAGGAGATCGTGCGGCCGAACTGTTTTCTTTTTGTTTTGCTTGGAGAAATGCTCATGCAAACTACGCTACAACCCGCCGCGACTGTCCGTCACGCAAACGCTGGTCTGATCAAATAAATGCGATAACAGGACTCAAAATGACCACTGCTGCACTGCCCTAAGAAGAGCCGAAGACAGAGTGGCCTAGAAGCAGCTCGCCACTAAATCCGTCAAAGCTTTTCAGAACGGGCTCGACCTTCAGCAATGAATATAAATTAAAAAACCAAAAGCCCTAGTCTATCAAAATTATCAGCAAACAGCCTAACAACAAACAGCTACACAAAAAGTTATTATTTTCTACTCTGCACCAGTAGTCGTTCCCCAACTTCCTGATCATTCATCAATCGTTTGCTTATGAAATACAAATTAATTAACACACGATACCTTTTAGTGTGCAGGATATTGTGGCGATACGTCATAGTGACGTGAAATATAATTTAAGAGTCATTTGTTTTATTCTCATTGACGACCGCATCCTCGTTTACCTTCAGATGGGATAGCGGTCAAACGTGAGTCTACCATATTAATTAATTTATTTTCAACCTGTTTTTCTCACTACCTATTTTATTCTAGGGTGGACCAATCCTGCCTGTAGACGTCAAGGCCATCAGTACAACTTCTTAAAAACAACGAAAAGAGATGCCTAATTCGATTTGTTTATTAAACTAAGCAACTCGGTTAGTCGTCACCTACCACTGAGACACTCTACAGAAGATCGGTCTTTTCCGAACTGGAAAACGGTGGTTCATACCACAAAAAATACCTCAACTCCTAGTGTAATTTTTTATCGAAATATTGGCATATTCAGTACTTACGAAATTAAAAGTCTCAGTCCAATGAAAAATCATCAATATGCTTCTATATTGTCCAGAAAACCACTACAACAATGACTTTACTCCACAACTCACGATTTTATCGGAACTCGACCAATAAACTATCAATCTTTGCCAAACAGTGACAAATTAAAACGAATGATCGTTAAAATCTATATAGGAATAGTGTTCAAATTTAAAATGAAACTAAGTACTAATTACATTTCTTGCTAAACTAAGAAACTAATATCGGATAGTGGTTTCCTACGGCCACATGAAACACACAAGAGAATAACGATTACCGATTACTTATCCAGTTTTGAATATAAAATATATATATAGTTTATTTCTCACCAAAATAGCAACTACGATTACATAGTAAAAGTATGTCGCATCATGGCTGGCCGATAGATGCAAACCATCGGGAAGTCAGGATGTATTCCCTTTAGGTTAAGACATCGTGTATGGGCCGGTCGGTGGGTACAGTCGTGCAAATGAAATAACACAAATTATTCGATACACTGGGTTTATTTAAATAGTTTACAGTTACAATCTTGCTCACTAATATTACTGATCGATACCGATTCTACAACGTCTTGGCTCTAGGGCGGTCAGTACTCAACTCTTATATACTGTGTCCCCACCACACAGGTCGTTAGAGGAAGCGCGCCACAGCGTAGTTGTTCTTGATTTGCCGACAGGTGGCGTGCTCGTGATTTGTTTTGACGTCCGTACTATTGACTAAACCCGACACGGCCATCCTGCGATACAGGCGTCCTCGTCTGTTCCTCATTGTCAGGTTTTAACAGTGTATCGAATCATGTGGAAATCCTCAATGGATGTCCTCAGCCCTTGGGGAAAGCTGAGGGGTCTGTCAGACTCTTACTGACTAAAACCACATGGTGTTCTCTAGGCCGTAATTCCTATTGAGAGGCGAGCGTGGAACACAGCACGTCGCCTTCTCTGGCCTCTCTCAGGTGACAGACTCCCCAAATCTATCACCCGCAGGCATTATCTTCTTGTCCTTGCTCCATGCCATCTCATGTCGTGTTGCGCTACACGTTCTTAGTCCACTCCGTTCTACCAGTCTCCCATCATACAAGGGAAGTTTTCTGAAACACACAAAATCTCCACACAGTATTCGCTCGTCCAATCCTGACTCATACTCTAGGTGAGTGAGGAAACATTTTGCATAGTTACATATCGAAAGGATCACTGGTCTAGGTATTTCTTTACAACAGAAAACCCCTACAGTTACTGGCTGGTCTGAATCGTCACCCACTAAAGCAGGTGAGACTCCTACAGCGCAGTTACAGTCAAGCTGGTCTGAATCGTCACCCACTAAAGCAGGTGAGACTCCTACAGCGCAGTTACAGTCAAGCTGGTCTGAATCGTCACCCACTAAAGCAGGTGAGACTCCTACAGCGCAGTTACAGTCAAGCTGGTCTGAATCGTCACCCACTAAAGCAGGTGAGACTCCTACAGCGCAGTTACAGTCAAGCTGGTCTGAATCGTCACCCACTAAAGCAGGTGAGACTCCTACAGCGCAGTTACAGTCAAGCTGGTCTGAATCGTCACCCACTAAAGCAGGTGAGACTCCTACAGCGCAGTTACAGTCAAGCTGGTCTGAATCGTCACCCACTAAAGCAGGTGAGACTCCTACAGCGCAGTTACAGTCAAGCTGGTCTGAATCGTCACCCACTAAAGCAGGTGAGACTCCTACAGCACATTTACAGTCAAGCTGATCTGAATCGTCACCCACTATTGCAGGTGAGACTCCTACAGCACAGTTACAGTCAAGCTGGTCTGAATCGTCACCCACTAAAGCAGGTGAGACTCCTACAGCGCATCACAGATCAACACCCACAACAGCAGGAGTGATCTTGACATCCCATTTACAAAAATGATCATCTTCCACAAAAGTAGAAAAGACCACATACTAATTGATCATTCCAAAGATTCTATTATAGCTTCGGAATTATCTACACTTAAGGTGCGAGAGCTTATGGAAAATGTTTCCTCCGACTCCAAGGGCGTATTATTAATTACAAGTACAAAAGACATACCGAACTCATCATCTGTCGTCACGGTCCATTCATCATCATCATCACCATCATTTTCGCAAATTTCCAAATAACCTTCTTGCCCTTTAGGTACTTACTTAAATTTTACTACCCTTAAATTTTTATTAGCAATTTTATAAATTCTGTTAATCAAAATTAGAATACCAAAATTATTTAAATTTTCGTAATGAGGGCTTGACGATTCGAACGTCATCAACATTAACATGGTGACCTCACCTCTGGCGTGACTATGTGAGATTACCTTCTTTCAACGTCATAACTCAAAATGAACCTTCTGCAAAGTCTCTAACATAAACATGAACATTCACACCAGACATAGTGTCACACAGACTTACAGGTGCCATACAGGCCTTCAGTTGACACACAGGCTCACAGTTGCTACACAGGTCAACAGCTGCCACACAACGCTCGGCTACTCCTGACCAAAATAGATCATTGGGTTCGTGAAAATAGGGAAATTTTAGAACTCTACTCTTTAACTGAATCATTACCCTGGGCCATGTACCACAAATCGATCCAAACCAACTTTAAAAATTCTGCTGCTGCAAAAACTGTCAAGCTTAAAGAAACCCTCGAGTAAAATCTTCAACGCCACGGCCCTCTAGCCGACCAGCAATTGTATTGCTCTCACAACGGTCTCTAGACCCCGACCTCCACCAGAATCCACTGGTACGGTCAATCATAATATATTCGATAGACTGAATTACTAGACACTTTAAGCTTGCTCATCATCATCAAAATTCCTTTAACATCAACATCGACTGGTACATGACCCGTTGGCATCTTCCCTAACCTACCGCGTGCATACTTGTAGGTCCTAAGCATTCCTATTTAAAGCTTTCATTGTATAACTATCACTGTCCTGTCATAATAACCTATCGCGGACTTAATAAAGGGCCCATTTAGTTTTCACACTAGAGTTGTCCACACAACACTATTGATTAGAAAAAGATCCGACGATCAACAACTAAATAAAGTAATTTTAACATTTCCGTTAATCTTTACCATAATTCAAAGGCAATGCATACTCAACGACACCTCTTCGTAGACCCATCGCCACATGTTACTCATGAGGGGCGGTCCAGAATTCGTCGCATGAGTAGACATGTTAATCAGATTTGGTTTCACTACCACTGTTATCAACTATGATGTCTAATACTCAAGGAACTTGGTGATCGAGGATCCTTCCCAAAAGATTCGCACTTTTTACTCAAAGATTTACATACCGACTGCTAACAAAAGGGAAACAACTAACCCTGATAATATTAAGGAGCTTCACGAATTAATTCGGATCAAAATCTTTATAATTAAATATCAACAGTAACCATTTACTATCGCTCACTACCTCAGTTTTTATGTAAGGAAAACGATCGCGAGATCTACTGCTATCCTAATGTTACTTTGAAAGTAAGCAAGTGAATTCAGATCTGAAGACGGTGGTCGTAAATCGTGACGCAACATAAGATTTGTTCTGAATACACGTAAATGACCAGTACCGTTACTAACTCGATACAATTGCGATGGCCCTACGTCATTACTAACTGGCTTTGTTACTGAAAATCTCCTTCTTATGGGATATCTCATCCTAAAGTTCGTATTGAACCAAAACTTGAAACTATACTGCCAATAGGAAACTCATTACCCAACTAATTGCTTTTTACAAGTGTGTCTTAATTACCTAGTGATAGTGCTAGATATAACCACTACCAATTCGGTGATCAAACATGAACACTTAAAACTCGAAATAGCATCTCTTCAGAAGAGAACTTTCCACCTCACTATCGAAATAACATGGAAGCGACTCACCGAGTATTCCATTTCAAACTTGCGCGCTCCCAACCTCAAACTGCTAGTCTGCCGTTCCTCCTAACCTCTCAGATGTTGACAGGTCAGCCTTCGTATACAGCATCTGAACTGCTAGCAGCAGCAGAGGCTCCACTGCGATACAATATGGTATCTGAAACATGAAAAACACTACGAGAGTACTTGTTTACACGGTTATCTTAACCATACACAGCTTTGATGGAAATTAACCGGTGTAGTAACCTAAACCGGCACGGCAAAATGGGTTATTATGAACACTGAATGTGAATGCAGAGACCTTCAGTGTCTGACTACAATGTCCCAAGTGCCCAGGTAGGTATTCTTACTTCCAAACAATGATAGTCAGCCAAGGCCAGTCAAGGGCTACCGCCAGTGATAGTAGAATAATAACCCTTCAACAACACCCAACTTGACCATCGATAACTAACATTATAACCTAACACGGGCCACCCCGACGATCCATTGACCGCCACAAAACCAGAATTTTGAATAATTGAACACTCTTGGCCATAGTCAATAACAAAATGAAAACGACTCACCAGATTGGCTTAAAGATCCATGTGTATGGATCTTTCCACACGTCCACACGCTCCTCCTTGACCTGTCCAGCTCCTTGGTTGTTGCTAGCTTCCTTGCTGCTCCGCTCTAGACTGTTTTTTTTTTTATTCTAGACTGAGGGTAGTCGCAGAAACGAACCACTACTGTTTTTTTTTCTCAACTGACACCGCATTTTTTTTTGCAAGAATGTAACCGCCATTTTCACTAGCATTGTTTTTACGTGTGATCTCATTAGCACGACCGAATCCCAATTCTGATGTCGCATCATGGCTGGCCGATAGATGCAAACCATCGGGAAGTCAGGATGTATTCCCTTTAGGTTAAGACATCGTGTATGGGCAGGTCGGTGGGTACAGTCGTGCAAATGAAATAACACAAATTATTCGATACACTGGGTTTATTTAAATAGTTTACAGTTACAATCTTGCTCACTAATATTACTGATCGATACCGATTCTACAACGTCTTGGCTCTAGGGCGGTCAGTACTCAACTCTTATATACTGTGTCCCCACCACACAGGTCGTTAGAGGAAGCGCGCCACAGCGTAGTTGTTCTTGATTTGCCGACAGGTGGCGTGCTCGTGATTTGTTTTGACGTCCGTACTATTGACTAAACCCGACAAGTACTTAATACTTGAATAATATAAAGAATCATGTGCGATACCTGTGTTATTATTTCGATAAAAATGTCTTGTTGTTGTGGCAGTTAAATTCCTAGTAGATCCTACTAATATCCTTACTATTATTATAAATGTGAATATAAGTTTGTTTGTTACGCTTTCACGCAAAAACTACTGAACCGATCATCATGAAACTTTGTACATAATCTTGGAGGTATTAGAAGTAACATAGGATACTTTTTATTAATAAAATAATATATTTTTTTAATGGCTTCACTGCGAGCGAAGCCGCGGGTAAAAGCTAGTAAGTACTATAAAGGCGGAAGTTTGTGACTGTGTGTGTTTGTATGTTTGTTACTCTATCACGAAAAAACTACTGAACAGATCTAGATGAAATTTAGTGTAGAGGTAGATTACAGTCTGGAATAGCATATAGGATACTTTTTACCCCGGAAATATGTTCCCTTGGGATAATTTTCGACACTCACGCAGGGGAAGCCGCTGGAAGAAACTAGTTCCTTATAAAACACTAGCGCCTGCCAGCTTCACCCCCGTGAAACACGGCAATTAACTCAAAAGAAATTAAATTAACTCGTAACACACAGACAACAGATAGTTACTTTCTCATTTATAAAATTAGTATGTGCATTTTACGTCTATAATTTTGCAATTCCTTCAACAATATGCGCACAGCTGAGGAGTGGAATTCCCTGCCGAGTCTTTGTTGCCTAATAGCTTCAACATTGGGGTATTTAAGTCAAGAGTGAATATGTTACCTCTAGACAACCGTCGTCCACATCATCGCTTGCCATCAGGCGAGACAGTGGTCAAACGCGAGCCTATCGTTACTCGAAAAAGAGGCAGCAATACCTCAGTGTAATCCAGATTATCAACTGCAAACTACAACAATTACTCCAGTTACACCACAAAACCATTTACAACTCACGATTGTATCGGAACCCGACTACCAACTATCAATCTTTGCCGAACAGCTGCAAATTAAAACGAATGATCGTTTAAATATCGATTCTTCGCAGTTTTTTCGATCAATCCATTATTGTGTCAAAACTATTGTGGAATGGAAAAAGTGATTAGTCTTTGTCTTTCATTTTTTATAACTTTGCCTGGCTACAGTGCTTATTAAAGGCTGCCACAGACCGGTGCGATCCGACAATGCGACACTTATAATGCGTCACCAATTCGCAGAAAACTTTCTATGAAAATGAATAAAAATTTCTGCGGAAGACTTAAAAGTTGTGAGGTCTATACTATAGATATTATGTATCTCAATCAAAAGGCGTACAGTCAGACAAATGAATTATTGATCACCTTAAAGTCAACTGACGCTTGCATATCAAAGAGAGCATGCTCTTTAATAACTAAGTATTGATGTAATGATCAATCTAATGTACTAAAATCGACTAGGGCGGGTAACTAATAGATCGTTGAGAAGAAAAAAACAAAATTTTTAATTTTAAGCTGTCGACGGCCATAATAACGAATCGACTGCTTAAATCATAACCCTTCCTTTTGGCTTCGCCGTAGTCGGGTAAAAAGGAGTCATCTTGTCATTTCACCCACGTCAAAAACATACATCTACATCCCAGACGGACAGGCCAACCCCTAAAAAAACAACACATCAATAAAATATATCACGAACGAAACGAAAACCAATAAAACGTGAAAAATAGTTACCCATCTAGAACGCAGCCGACCGTGTAACGGAATATCTCACAATTGGTACACCGCGAAAATGTTTGCCATGTATAAATCAAGTTGTCAGTGTTGCCGTTATAAATTCGCGGGGCGCCACCGCGAACGCACCTGGCAACATTTACCTTGATTGCGAACGCGGCGCTGCATTTGCCTTCCTACCACGTGCTGAACACAGTGAAAATACACCAGTATACTGGCAATTCCACACCCCCTCTCTGTTAGAGTAAACTAGGACCATCACGGGGAGATTGCAGTTGCCTGTAAGGTCTTCACTTATTGGTCATCGCTGGAACCACCACTATTCGCCAAGCTTCATACCCCCTCTCTCTCTATGAAAATTAGGGCCATCGCGGGGGGTTTTCAGCGCCGTGTTGTCTTTCCACACATTGGTCATCGCTGGAACCATTCGTCACCAAACTTTCTTGCCTTACGTTCTTTATGCATGGCTCTTTGTCTCTCAGTAATGAGTCAGAAACTCTTAGAATTAGTCTGGTATGTTTTGCCCCGTTTCCTAGGTACTCCATCTGACTAAAATCAAAGTTATGAATGTATGCTTGCTGTGGTTGGGTTTTAAGTGGAATTAATTTCCAAGTTTTAGTTCAAACCTTTTATATACTTTGTGGGATGGTGCTCTTTTGAAGTTTGGAGATTTAATTTTGTTTTGCTAGCAATGTTTTAACGGTAACGTTTGCATATTTCAGTGTTTAGTTAGCTTATTTATGAGGAAACTAGAATGGCTTGGTTGCGTAAAACTTTAACTTCCGTTTTTGTATGCGTTGGAGATAACTTTACTTAATGGCTAAGTATCTGTGTTATGCAATTTGGACATTTTCCTTGCGCTTGTTTCAAACTTGAATTGTTACAACGGACCTCTTTGAAAATATAGAAAGAAAGAAAGAAAGAAAAAGCGTTTATTTGCGCCAGGCACGACGCATACCATAAAAAAAAAACAAGGAAAACTTAAAATACAAATACAGAGTATGCGTCACAACCACGCAAAACGGTCATCGCTCAGCATAATGCTGGGACTCGCGTGCAAGACAGAGCCACAGCGCTGGTTTTCAGCGATAGCCGGTGTCGACTGGGTGACGCCGAAACAATGTAACCTAAAGGGCAAGTGACGGAGCGAACATGTTCTATTTATAAACAAAAACAAATAAATAAGTAAAAAGAAATACAAAACACAAGTGTCCAAAACAAAAGTTCAGTCTTTATAGTAATAGACTAGTACTTATACGAATATATAATAAACTAGCAGCCCGTCCCGGCTTCGCACGGGGTAGACAATTATTTATTTTTGGAAATTTGGATATAAAACACTTTTTTTCACAAATATTTTTATTTATTAAAAAAAGTGACATAACTACAATAGTTGGACATATGCTACCGCGGAGTTTTTTGTAGACATTATGATGTTCTTCAATATTGTTGTCAATTATTTTGTTCTATCGCTAATAGTTTCGGCAGCGCATTCGACGAAAGACATTTTAAGACTCATTTTTCTACACCTTCGGTTACATTGTTCAAATTTTACCAAGGATCCCTAATTTTTTTCAAAATAAAATGTAGCCTATGTCAAATTGGAAGAATGTAGCATTCTATTGGTGAAAGAATTTTTTAAATCGGCCCAGTACTTTTTGAGCCTATTCATTACAAACATACAAAAATAGGTACAAATCTTTCCTCTTTATAATATTAGTGTAGATATATAGTAAAAGATATAGTTAATATTTTATGAAATCAAAAAACTCCGCGAAAGTTTCTAAAGTAATACATTCAGTGTAATGCCGACTTATTTGTGTAGGGTAAATAATTCAATTAATTCATTCTGGAAGATATTTTGAATTTTTTGTCCGGCATATTTTAACGCATTTATTAATCAAATTAAAAACACGAGAAATGCAGATTAACCAGCTTTTTACCCGATTGCCGAAGGAGGGTAATGTGTTTATTAGTAATTTAGTATATGTATGTATGTATTTTTTTTCTTCCAAATCCATCGTGTCGGGTATCAAAATTAAGGGTTTTAAGAGGTGATTTCAAAAATAAATAACGATTACATATCTAAATATAACTAGTTCGAAAAAAAAAAATTAACTAAAAAGGTATAAATAAAAAAAGTTAATTCAAAAAATCAAAAACTTCTGGTTTGAGTCAGCCAGCTCGCGAATATGTATCCTCCGACTACACAGCATGACTTTCTTCTTGTTTACGTCTTTTTAGTTCGCTTCTTAAGCAGTCGGGTTCTTTGATTTTTTGAATTAACTTTTTTGAGCAGATGTACTCGTAACATGTACCGACTCTTACAAAATGCATCTGATTTTAGAATTTTGCGCATTCAACGATGGAATAGCAAAGTCACTTATTTTGACAACTGTCACGTGTTAAACGTGTTGACCAAACTATCCACATAGGTAATAAAATAATCCAACCAAAGTTTGTTGTCATATTCTAATAGAGTGATATGCAGTCGATGGAATAAGTTATCGACAACGCAGCGGCAAAGTTCCACCGAGTTCTAGCCTGTCTAGTTTGAAAATCACTAGGAGGTACGAAGACAATGGGGAATCGGAGAATTTACAAAATTAAACAATGTTTTTGTATATTTTTTAAGTACATAGATAAAAGCAAAAGTTAATCGTTAATTTTTGGGTCAAAGTAGTCATAGCAAAACAACGACTTTTTGCACTTAATTTTGTATAGTACATAATCAATCATTTTCACGATGTATTTCTCTACCAAAAATAAGCAATATGCATCCCCTCTTTGTAATTCGTGATATTATATTATAAAAAGCGGCTAAGTCAAGTCTAAGGACCGTTTGCCTAGTATCAACAAAATAATATTTATGAAGTGAAAGTTCAATTTTTTTTTTTTTTTTTAATTCATTACTCATTTTTATTTCATGCTACATAATTTATCTATACTTCATAAAAGATAGATTGATCTCTGCGACAGCTGTCAGTATCAATACAGTAACAATAGCGCTTGACAGGCTAACGATAAAGTATATGTCAGTTTGACATATGTCGCAGAGATCAAGCTATCTTGTATGAAGTATAGTAGTAGACACGCCTTGATCGACAATATATTGAACACGTTATCTGGCGAAAACCGCCCGATTCAAACAGTAAAACGTCCATAACTTTTCAACGGCTGAATCTATTTTCATCAAACATAACTAAGAACACTCTCTATAAAGTCATCATTCAAACAAAAACAACAAAATCAAAATCGGTTCATCCGTTTAGAAGCTATGGTGCCACAGACAGATACACATATACACAAACACACAGGTACACACGTCAAACTTATTATATCACCTCATATAACACCCCACTTTTTCCGTCGGGGATTAATAATATTCTTCATCCATTCTTCTTTTGCTTTTTCACGCAAGCGACACCACTACATACACACAAAAGCTAATTTAACCATAACTATTTTTTATTTTATACATATGTAATTTAGTTTCTAAAAATCACGAATATTTTTACTCTTGTTGTACACTTGCAGCGCCGTCATAGCACATCCGTAGCTCTCTCGTAGCACATTCGTAGCTCGTAGCGCTATCGGCGCACGTGGAGTTCGTAGCGCGGCTGCGTCGTCGTCAATATTGGTTAATTTGGCGCGCGGACTATGCGCGCGCCCCCGATTCGCTCGCGCTGTGATATTGCTTGCATATAGCTCTTAAACGAATTGGGACTTTATTAAGAATCATTCTGGGATGGCTGGCTTTGTTTGGCGGAATGTTTTGGGTTTGGAAGTTATTGTATCGGTAGTATGGTACTATGAATCATAATGTACTGCTCTTTAAAATCAATTGTGATTTCCAAAGAAAAATTAAAAATCTGATGGCTGTATTCTGGAAATGTTCCTAGCCATAAAGTTTTCTTCCCATTTGTTATCAATAGAAATCTATTTTAGAATGAGAAACTATCTATTCTAACTGGTTTCTTGCAAGTACGAAAATATCTGCAAATAGAGAGACCATTTCATTTATTTTAGTTTGTTTTTTTATTATTATTTGTGTTTGCTCTTTACTCTAGTCTAGGTCAGAGATGACAGAAACAAAGTCGACGATGGAAAGAGCTTACACAGATGGTGCCTGTTCACTCTAACATTGAAGAGATTCGGGTTGAATGCGTTCGAAAACACAGACGCAGGCAGTGAGTTCCACTCCTTCGCTGTGCGCATTATGAACGATATTTGGAAACGCTTAGTGCGAATTTGTGAAATGGCAACCAGGTAAGGATGGTAACTTGCAGTGCGTCAAGATGACCGATAGTAGAAGGGGGCCGGTGGGATGAGTACGTGGAGTTCTTGAGCACACTCACCGAAGTGCAGTCTGTAGAAAACCAACAAGCAGACAACCTTGCGGCGATGGCCATCCACCAGAAAAAAATATTATTGGAATAAATACTTGTAAATTATAGTTACCTACCTTTACATTATTTATTAAGAACTGAATCACAACCTGAATCCATTAAGTCCCTAGACCTAGAGGACATATTAACATACTCTCAATTGAATATGCAGGACACACGATAGGCACGCGACAAACGAGACATTCTAACACGTTCAAACTCGCGCAGTATGCGTCTATGAGGCTTACTATGCTTCTGCGAGACTTGCCTAGTATGCGTCTGGACGACGTGTGTGCACCGCCTAACATGCTGATGTGTCATGGTTTGAATACCTAATGAATGCGTGGGTAAGTAATTCTGCAATGCACTTTACACTGTCTGTGCACTACCTGCACCTTGCAAACACCGAATATATTTGTAGATCAAATATATTTGGTCTCGCCGACTCTCGTTGACCAAATACACATCAGGCACGAAAAACTGGACCGATTTCCTAGATCAAATAATACCGGTACATTTCTGTTTGTGTAATCTCTTGAAGTACTGAGTCAATTTTGAGTTACAATCTATGGTGGTATTGATCCGATTTCGAAAACTCTTTCATTGACCTACACAATTGCTGCTCGCCATAAGCTACTTTTTATCCCGGAAAAAATATGGCTCCTCAGGTATAGGCCACAGGAGCAAAGCCAAGAGAGAAAGCTTGTAAAATCTGCCAAGACGAGCCAAGCGAAGCGCAAGGGCACTACTTACCTTTTCTCGAAGCGTTTCATCGTTTTTTTCAACCCTCATAACTTGGATTTGGATTGTACCCGAAAAACAAAATTCTCGCGATATGATGTCAATAGTGGACGGTAGCGAAACGGCCTAGCCACATATTTTGACAAAGTTGTAGAGTTTGTGACTAACTTCACAAACTCTACAACTTAGCTTGTAGAGTTAGGGCGTGTAGCGATAGAAGCTTGGCTCTACATGAGATCTGACAACTTTTTGACAGTGCGAGCCATATGGTCTCGTCTTGGCAACATTTAACATGTAAATGCTTTTTGTGGGCTATATTTTGTCTATGTACCTTTTATCTTGACGTGAGTTTACACACCTTATCATCACACGCTTTATAAACCTTTTGATGTTCTAACACCGTTGATTGAAATAGATCATCTAGTGTTCAAATTAACTTCTTAGATAGTGGATATTTGCTGCCTACAGCAAATATCCCTAGATAAACATAATCGGACTTAAGACAACTTAATTATTAACTTTGATCAACAATTTATCATTTCAGCTCTTCATATGACCAGAAGGGCTGGTCTTATTTTCGGCCAAAGCATCAGTTTTGCCATCAAAATCAATACTTATTGCTAGCTTTTTTGGGCACTTTTCCTATTGTAAGTGATGCGGGCGAATATGTTGATGCCCAATGAGTCCTCCGCTCCTTTTCTATATCTTTTTAGCAGTATACCACAGACAACCCCATTTTATGTTAGTTCTTTCAGACTGTCCAAAGGTTTCCTGGTAGATATCGCTGTCAGCAATAAGACCGCCATAGAACTCATACGCCATAGAACTAGCCATTCGTAGAAAAGAGTTGTGTAACTGGTTTGGTTTCAATAAAGTACACACATACACATGTCCATATATTCTATCAATCTTCTTGTATATACCTACCATTCTTGTTCTAACCTTGTATAATTTAAAATGGACTAAATGATATTGGGATAGATATCATTTTATTCATTCCATTTATACATTTATTCAGATAAAATCCAAAACAAATTTGATGAGCAGAGTAACATGGGACCTGCAGAACACGATAAGATATTTTTCACAGAGCTCAGAACATCGCATATTCAAAGCCTTGAGACACTATTGCTATAGCGCAATTGCACTAAATTGCTAACACGAGGTTACATTGATAATATTATATAGTTTGTTAACCTCGCGTTAGCAACTAACTCCGAGTTAAGTTTTTCACGCAAGTGGGCCTAATCACAAGTTTCTTCAGTAACAGCCATCGCCAGAACAGTCACGGGTCGTCAATTTCTATACGTAAACGGTGACTCTCACAAACACGCTTGGTTTGTACCGAAAGTTTTGACGATTCAATCTCTAGCGATGTTGGTCGCCGACACGGTACTGTGACTTATTTATTTATTATTACAATTACTCTTTGCACAGTGTCATCAAAACGTACAGAGAGTCAACAAAAATAAATAATTAAAATTATAAATATTTAAAAATAAATTAAATTTCAAAATAACCATTCAATAATTTGATAGTAAAGAGAACCAAGGTTTCCGAAATAGCCGGAAGAATTGCCAAACTTGAGTGGCAGTGGGCAGGGCACAATGCTCGCAGAAGGGATGGCCGTTAGGGCCGAAAAGTTCTGGAGTGGTGACCGCGACACGGCAGACGTCGCGTTGGAAGGCCTCCTTCTAGGTGGAGCGACGACCTGGTCAAGGCTGCGGGTTTCCGGTGGATGAGAGATCCGGTCAGTGTGATGACGCTTGGGGGAAGCCTATGTCTAGCAGTGGACGCCTTTTAGCTGAAATAATGATGATCGTGATAGATTGATAGTACCTAATAATTATATAATCTAATAATAATATTTCGATAATAATCATTTAACAATAATCATTCAATAGTACAATCGATCAACTTTTTAGTTATGTGCATGTGCAATGTACATTATTTGCATTTAATCAAAAATTATCCACATCCAGATGTCCCTCTAGATGGGGCAGACGGCATCCACAGAAATCCTCCACCGCAATCGGTCTTGAGATGGTCTTGAGCTTCACGCTTCACTTTGCTCAACGTCATTCAGATGCTCATCGCTGCTGCCTACACAGCGTGCCGCTGGGTTTGGCGGGGATGGTCACGTTTTCTTTTCCCTTGAAGATTCCAGTCCAACGCTTGTTTGGGTCATATACCCCGAAGCATAAGGCCAATCCATCACTACTTGAGATGCTTGTTCTGTCGGTATCTGTACTCTGTGGTATTTTAATCAGGTTTTAAAATTAAAAACAACTGATTTAAATATTTGTGTTTCATTATTTTTCTCTTCAACTTAAACTTTGTGGTATGATAATGGAAAATTTTGCTTTTGCCTACTTTACATATTTGCAATAAGTGTAATAGGTTTTCAATGAAAGCACTTATATCAGAATTCATTTACACTAAGTGCTTTTTGGCAAACATTATACTTGATCGTTATTGTGAAATTCTCTGCGTCATCCAAATTCTAACACTTGACGATATTCGTTAAAAATTTTAAAATAAATTATATTCACTATTTAAAATGCGTTGATTTTTCAAAGAATGATGTAGTTTTTATTTTCGAAACAAAGAGTATACTAAAAAACAAAATACTTAAAAGTGAAAATAGTAACATACATTCGAATAAATCGCAGGACTTGCCTACAGGCGAATAAATCGTAATATGCGAATATGTCGCAGGTTTGTCTATATGCGAATAAGTCCCGGTTTGCCTACAGGCGAATGAATCGCAGTACATATAAATTTGAGAATAAGTCGCGGGCTTACCTTCAGGCGAATAAATCGCGGGTTAGCCTACAAACGAATAATCTCAGTACATATAAATTTGAGAATAAGTCGCGGGCTTACCTACAGGCGAATAAATCACAGGACTTGCCTACAGACAGGTTAGACAGTGTATGCCCTAATTTCGCCAGTCATGTTCAAGGCCCAGTTTTTTATCCGGAGTGATAATAACATAATACTGTATAAATTCCCCGCAGGGTTAGACAGTGTAAACCCTAATTTTGCCAGTCATGTTTAAGGTCCAGTTTTTTGATCCGGAGTGATAATAACATAATATCACACCTGTATAAATAACCCGCAGGGTTAGACATATACCCTAAATGTCTAACCCTTCGGTATACCCTAATTTCGCCAATCATGTTTAAAGCCCAGTTTTTTGATCCGGAGTGATAATAACATAATATCACACCTGTATAAATTCCCTGCAGGGTTGGACAGTGTATACCCTAATTTCACCAGTCATTTAAGGTGCAGTTTTTTGATCCGGAGTGATAATAACGTAATATCACACCTGTATAAATTCCCCGCAGGGTTGGTCAGTGTATACCCTAATTTCACCAGTCATGTTTAAGGTCCAGTTATTTGAACAATAGTTAACTCAACCAGTGGTTAAATATGCTAACGAATGGCTTAAATTTTCGCTAAAACGCGTTTATTTATAAGTTTAACAAATGGTCAAATAATTAACTCCCCAACTTATTTGACAATTTGTGAGGATAACAATTGATAAAAAAGGGCATGTGACAGAAACTTGAGATCTTTGGTTAGAATATTTAACAATTGGTTGAGTTAACCATAAACAGGGCCATGTAATAGGGGGCGATTATTAGTAGTAGTAGTAAGTAGCCGGATACAGGTCTAGAATTCAGGCAGCTACTTAGAAATTCCTCTGCCTATCCCTTCGGGAATTACAGGCGTGATGTTATTTTGTCTACAACATCACTACATCCTCATCATGTCCTCTTCAACTCCAATAATCCCATCCCCCACAGGATAGGATAGATGGACCCCCTTTTCCGCACTTAGACTCCCATTTGGTCCGTTGTGCGTGCAGACCTCCTCTCTGTGAGAGGGAATGGGTTGTAATCCACCACGTAGGCCCAGTGCAGGTTGGTAAATGTCAAATATCTTCGATTTTTTAATTCTGAGACACGGTTTTCTCACGATGTTTTGCTTCACCGTTTTATGCGCAGTGGTGATGAAATAATTTACACAAAGTAAAGCGCCTACCTGGGCTCGAAGCAAACCCGTCGAAACCCGTGGCCTACAACTTGTTATTCGCGGCCGTTATCACTGGGCTACCACTGCTCACTCCCATCACACACATTTCAACACAACAATCTCACTCCGCCCCATACCATTTATTCTACATACAACTGACAAATAGGTACGAACAATTTTCTCCAACAATTTTGAGCAGAAACTTCTCCGTCGCTTGATCGATTGAAAGAGCGATCAATCAAGAGTGTCTTTAACACTGAAAGCCGAAGCAAAACAAAGTCGTTTGAAGTCCTGAAGGCTTTTAAAACGGCATGTATGTAACCTCTTTGTAACATAATCACCTTGGCATCGGCTAAGTTTAATAAGGGGAAACATACGGGAGATATTTAGGGAGCTTAGACGCTTAGAGAGAAATGTTTTGTTAGTATTTGAGTTTTTATTATGTCCTTTATTTATCTGTTTTCTTATTTTGTACATTTTAAAATATTTTTATAAAATAAATTAAAAAACAAAAACATTCAAAAATATAAAAAATAGAGGCCCACCGGTACCGGGAACAGGGTCCAAGCTACCGGCGGTCAGGGCTCCAGGAGAGGAACCTCCTAACAATACGAGCCGTGTCTAGCAGTACTGCTTTCTGGATCAGGCTCTTGACCCAGCCGCCTAAAGAGAGCGTCCTAAGGTGTTGGTCGAGCCTCGTGGCTATTAAGCCATTGGCTGACACGACTATCGGTACAATGATCGCTGTCGGCAACCTCGCGAGCCAAATCAAGATACTTGATTTGCTTATCTTTCTCGGCTTTCACGAGGTTCCCGTCATGCGGGACGGTAATGTCAACAATCATTGCACGCCTCTTGATTCGGTCCGTCACCACAATATCAGGCTTATTGGCTACAATAGTCGTGTCAGCGATGATGGACCGATAACAGTACGATGTAATATTGCCACTTTCGAGAACTGGGTCGGGCACATACCTGTAGTACAATACCTCCGATGCCACAAGAGTGTATTTCAAAGCATGTTGCTGATGGATAATCCTGGCTACAAGGTTGTGCTTATGGAAGTACTCTTCGTTAGCTAGCCGAGAACAACCAGAGATAATGTGGCGGATCGATTCACCCAGGCGGTGACATGCCCGACAGATGTCAACCGTGCCATCCTTCACAATAAATCGCCGGTAGTTATTCGTCATGATAACTTCGTCCATAATTACACAGACAAAACCTTCGGTTTCCCCAAAGAGGTCACCGAAACGCAGCCAGGCTACGGATGCTGATTGATCTACATCGGGCCCATGTAGGGCCCGGAAAAAGCGTCCGTGGAAGCTCTTTACTATGCCATCCCTGCGGTCGTTAGTGTCAAGCACTACAGGCTTGCGCCAGTTTTCATTCGCCAAGGAGAGAAGGGTGAGTCCCTTGTCCACTTCTACTACATCTCGATGCATACCCACGTCGGTGTTTAAAAAACATTCCCTGAGATTAGATATCTCGCGGTTGTGGAGGTTTTTGGCATTTAAAAAGCTTCGTCCTCCACACTTCCGCGGGATATACAATCTCATCACCGACGATCGTGGTTGATGCATTCGATATGCAGTCAGCAGTGTACGGACCCGCCTATCCAGGGCGTCGAGTTCCGTTCGAGTCCATTTGAGAATGCCGAAAGAGTACATCAATACCGGCATGACCCAACCATTGAAAGCCCGCACCTTGTTTCTGCCCGAAAGAAGGCCCTTCAGGCAGCCAAAGATTGCTTCATGACAGTAATGTATATAAGTGATACCTAACGCTTCTGACATACACAAATACTTATAGGTTTCGTTTGGGGAGGGGGATCTCAGGTTTATGGAATCCGAGAGATGAATGCGTAGGATTCCACAATCTTCTCTCGCTTTACATGCATGACCACACATTTGTTCACACCAAACTCCATCCTGATGGCGCTACTAAAAGTTTCAGTTACCTTCAGTAGCTCCATCAGCTGAAGATTTCTGGCGGCAAAGAGCTTCAGGTCATCTATGTAAAGGAGGTGAGATATAACCTGACCACCTCTCATCAACCGATAACCTAGCTCTGAATTCTCCAGCAGTATGCTTAGAGGATTCAGGGCTAGGCAAAACCAAAGTGGACTCAAACTATCGCCCTGGAGTATACCTCACTCGATCCTTACAGGTCCACTATTCCTCTGGATATTTCGACATCCTGGATAGCGAAGGACTGTGCTCCATTGCCCCATACACGAAATCAGGATGTTGCGTAGAGTTGTATAAATTTTATACAATTCTAGCACCATCATGAGCCATGTATGAGGCACCGAGTCATCGGCCTTCTTATAATCTATCCAACATGTTGACAGATCCTTTCGGGAACGCCGAACCTGTTGGTTTTCATTCACCTTCGATGTGACTGACAGGCACCGACCAGATGCTGCACCAGAATGAACACACGGATGATGACGATCCGGCAGGCGCGTATCAGTCACACCTTGGTCGGGTCACTCCCAAGCCCGATAAACCCACCTTTCATTACTTTGGAATTTTTGCCTCTGGGTGTATCGCTCCACTCCCTCTCTTTTTATTATTATTATTATTTTCATATATTAAAGGCATCAGAGCCCATAGAATAACTTAACCTATATACATATATTTAAAGTGTTAGTAACAATATAAACTTATTCCTATGTTAGTAACACAATAACAACTGACAACATTTAAATACTCGTACATAAACATTTACACATAGACAAAAACTATCATTGCTAAAGTATTCCAGCAAGATTCCAGCTGAAATACTGAAGCAAGGAATCAACACCATACAATCCAAAAATGTCCAGCCTGTCAGCAATCATGCCCAGAATGCTGTTGGAGATGGCCCGTACCCTGTGCACCAAGGATGCACATCTTTTACGCATCAATGCATAAAAGCAAAGGACGCGCATTGCTGCAAACATTCCTGATGCGCTACAGAAGCGAGGCAGCCCCATCAGCACCTGAAACTTAATGATTTTTGCGTAAAATTAACAGACGGGCTACAGATGTAGAACTAGGTACAGAAGACCCTAAACAGAGTCTTCTTAAACCCTGCAGTAGCACGTGTAAACCTGCGGGCAATCATATTTACTCTGACCAAAAGCGCTATCCGCTCTCTCTCAATGTTTTCATCGTCCCTGAGGCTAGTGGTCAACATGCGCCCAAGATACTTAAACAATCATAAAAACATTTATGAAATAATTATTAAAATTTAACTACCTTAGCGTAGCTAAGCTAGTATAGCGAGTCCAAAGACGACGCAATAAGACAGAGCACATTTTCCACCACAAGAGAAGCGAGCGAAGCAAGTCCAATCTTAAAACGACCGCGAAATAAGCCCCCCGTCCACGATCCCAGTGTCGAGTGAGCTGAGCGCGGTATCACACGAAAGAAGCGAAGGGACTCGCTACTTTCGTGTGATAGCGCGCTAAGCCACCCATAGGACTTGGGGGGAGTTGAGCTTACACCTGTCATACTCTACCATTAATATTCGCCATTATAGCGTATTTTTAATGATTGAATCTTTTAATTTTCTCGTCAAAAATATTTTATGGCAAAATGCATTCATGTTCATGGGTATGGCCTCCTATAATTTCCTAGTTAGATATTCCATACAGAAACTATAAAATTAAAAAATATGTAAACAGTAATAACCATTCATTTTTCATCGCAAACACAGCTTCTCGAAGATTGCGAGAACCAGACAGAATCGCGCCATGAATAAAATTAGATTAAGTATTTCTCGGAAACCAGGCTTTTAATATTGCCTGGATTCTTTAATGTAAGCTTATTAATAAGCTTCTTTCATGTTTTATGTTATCAATTTATTTGATGTTGATTTTAAGAATTTATTAGGATCTGCGTCTTGCGGCAAAGTAGGAGCAGAGTTTTTAAACTGGCAACTCTGAAAAACATGCAGAAAAAGTAAGGTTTTTAAGCGCGTTTTGAAGCTTTCGGTGCAGAATATATAACCGTAGAACGTTTTCAGAGATTTATCATTATTTCAAGTGTTGATATTCAGCAGATCACGTGCTGCATTACTAGTTAATGCTTTGCCTTCAATGTCGACCCTACCTTCAGCGTATACAAAACCTAGGCAGTTTTATCAAATACCTCCTCTAAATCATGAAAAATTCAGGTGACCTGCTTAACCATGCAGGTGCATGATAATTGATCAAGTAGGTGAGGCATACCCAGTGAAGGAGCTTCGTGATTGTACCTAGTCTGTATTGTGTGATATTTGACATGCCTAGAAAGGATATGAGTATTGAGATGATTTCAGGAGAAAGGAGACTTGCTGCGCCGATCTAAAATAAAGTTGCTGCATGTCGGGTACAGAATTGGAAAAATTGACACTACATTAGATTAAGAACAAAAGGAAACGGCAACAAGGCTCAGGAGGAGATGGCGTGACGAGTAAAACTCCTATGAAAAGGATTAGCAGTGTGACCCAACAGTCTCATTTCTTTCGCAGTTAATTCCAATCACAGACAAGAAATAAAAGGCATCGTAACTCGTCCCCGGTACAACCGCGCAAAACAGTACATTCCATCAACTAGTAAGTACATTCGAAAACACACGCTTTTGCTTGTTAACGTTTCTTAACACTCTCTAGTCTAAATACGTTCGTTACTACACAATCCCGTTTAAATTAGACTAAAGTGATTTGGAAACCGTCTGCGGCTTCAAAACGTCTTATTTCAATTTAGAGACATAGGTCCCTACTGTTCTGTAATACTTAGTACAGACTTAGTGTATGTAAATAATTTAATTTTGTTAAGTTTCTTGTGTTGTCTGTTATGTAGGTAGTATTTAATAATTTAATTATGTATCTTCGTGGGAAGATTATAAACGAATTTTGATATTTGTGTGTATGTAACATCAAATGTGAGTAATACACATGCGCAATTAAGTATGTGTATAGTTGTACCGGACGGACGGGATCGCTTGAGCTCTGTATACGGGAGGTTATAAGTCGCCTGCCCAAGCGCGTTGACGCCCTGTACCTATAGTTCAGGTTTAAAGAGTCCTGGATTCTGGGGTGTTGATTAATGGCTGCTGTGTGTTGAGAGGTGTAGGCTTCTTAAATAGGAAATAAAAGACTCGATTCTTCATGACTATTTGAAGCGATTCTGCAGGTCCCCAGTGAACAGAAGGAGTGGTAAGGAAACTAATTCCATGTCGATGGATACAATTTGGGCAGACGCGCATGCGTACTATCATACCCCGAGACTTTACTTTATTGAGGACCATGAAATCGCTTGCAAATTAGTTTTTATTTTTAGGTATTTTTCATCATGCACTTAACCTTCAGATCAAAAAAATCCCCCTTGTTTCTGAAGGAATCATGACGGTTTATATATGGGCGGATGCGCCTTCATCCTCTATTCACAAATCCGCAACCAGGTCCATGACTATATTCCTTGAAGATATTCTTCAGGAAGAACGAGGGATGAATTTGGAAATTTGGTTGATTTTTCAACTTAGAAGCTATTTTCTTCTAAAACTATACAAGTTATAACTATTCTACTACATGAGCCATAGTCCTTCTATAAGGCTATAGAAATACATTACATCTATAGTTACGTTTACATGCTACAGGCGCGTAACTGCCTGAAAGCGTCAGTTCGACGAAAAAGTGCAAAATTACAACATTAAAAGTTAATATGTACTTAAACTGTCTGAAGGATTTCCACCCACCAAAGACGACTCGGTATCCATCCCGACAGGCCACCCTGAGGTAGCACTTTGATAGGTGCAACTTTAACCCTCGAGCGAGTACCCACCACCTGGAAGGGTTGAATCTATGAAGATTTGTGGGATCCCGCAACCTTGCAAGTCGACTATCACACAAACCATCATAACTATCCTCACTTTAGAAATGTGGTTGGGAAGAAAGGCAAACGGGCTTGCGAGTGGTAGTACTTAAACAGGTACTTAGGACACCTGAAAGCGACTAATTTTGCAAGATTGCGCGATCCCACCATCTTATAAGTTGGTTTCTACTTAAACCGTCCAGGCGATATTCATCATCAATGGATGGTCCAGGGTACGTGCTAGAAGGCTCCCGAGAGGTAATGCTTCAGAAAGCATATCTATAAGCCCGCTAAAAAGTTTATAGAAACCTCTGTACTGGTTCATACAAACACATTATCTCAACTAAGTGGTTTTCATATACTAGAATCACTTGAGTTTAATCTAAATACGGGGCCTATGTACAAGTCTAGGTTACCTAGAAGCGCTAAAACGAAATTGAAATGATTACTGACCGCTTATTTAAGGAAAATGTGTGTGTGTGTATGTACCGTTCCAGGGTGAGATTCTATTAGCCCTTGCTATGTACCGTTTTTATGTACTGATTATCAGTCATAGACATAGGGTAAATTTATTAGGACACCTAGTTTGTTTTTCCTAAAGGGTCTCGAAGAAAAATAATAAATAAAATTGTATTTACTTATCCTATTACATACATATCTCATGCTAGTATAAAAGCTATGTGACGTCTCGTCGCGAACAATAGTATTTGCGTTTCTCATGAGATTGAATTTTGATAAATTGATTTTAAAATTCTTGGAGGTGATATAGATAAACTGAAGATGGTGCATAAGAATAATGGCGTACCATAATGGCGGTAAGTCCCCTCTTTGAGGCGTGGCTGGAAAGACCTCACGGCGTCCTTACCTTCCGCATGACGCAGGTCCTCACCGGACATGGCAAGTTCGGGAGGTTCCTGCATCGGATCCAAGCGGAAGAGACGCCCGGGTGCCGCCACTGTGCGGAACGCCCGGAGGACACGGTGGAGCACACAGTCGAGGTGTGCCCTGCTTGGGCAGAGCACCGCCGTGCCCTCGTGGGGGCGATCGGCGGCGGAGACCTCTCGCGCCGGGCCTTGGTTCAGGCCATGGTCCGGAGCGAGGTGGAGTGGCAGGCGGTCGCCTCCTTCTGCGAAGCAGTAATGCTAGCAAAGGAGGAGGCCGACCGCATCAGGCACCGGCGCCCTCGCCGCCGCCGCCGGGATCCCAATCCCGATATCCAGCCACCGTAGACGCGGGCTCGTGGACAGCGAGCCATGGGTAGCTCGCTGTCCGATCGTCCGGTAACTACCCGGACCGAGCCAAGGCGTCGACGGCGCGCACTGTTCCCGCGCGCCTCAAGGAGTTGTCAGCAAAGAGAGGGGCCCAGCTGGGTCGAAGCCTACCGGGGTTCGGGGTTATCCGAAAGGAAGCTAGAGCCCCGGTATGAAGGCTAGAAGGAACGGCGCGGGGTTTTTAGTCAGTACAAGTCTGACACTATCTCCCGCTCCACCTAAGAGCGGGATTTGTCATAAGATGATTTTCCCCGTCGACAAAAAAAAAAAAAAAAAAAAAAAAAAAAAACACTCACTTGATCATATATGCAGAAAGAGGTCCAGAAAGAGAACCTGAGCACTCAGACAATCCAGAATAGGTAAACTAGAAAGAGGGTTGGACAAAGAGAAAGATAGATATCCTCTGCCTTTCCTGCCGCCAATTTTAGTGGACCTAAAAAATATTATAAACTCTTTGGTACATTTTGGTCAGTAATGACACTTCAAAATACAGAAGATTTTTAAGAAATAATGTGACCGTACTGACGGTTTGACAGAGTCTTGACTCTGTCAAACATTCAGAAATTGCGAAAAATGTTCTCTGAAAACAGAATTACAAAATATCGATTTGATAAGAAATATGAGCGTTAGTACTTTCTTTACTTTTCCAAGTTTCTTTCAGAGTCATGTACATAGTGATCAAATTCTAACATCATCATTTGAGTTGGAAGAGATCCCCAGCTGAACATAGGCCTCTCCCAACATCCGTTCTATGTACTATTATCTGACTACGCGTTTTCTCCGTATCAGATGCCCGTAGCTTGACAATCACTATCACTACATATTATAAAACAAATTCCCCACCGTGTCTGTACGCGTTAAACTCAAAAAAATGACCAAATGGATTTCCATGCGGCCCTCAACAATAGAAAGAATGAGAAACGAGGAAGGTTTTTGTATATAAATTGTCACGGGCGAAGGGGAGGGGGGGACGCTAGTAAATTTATAAATATTTGGCACACATAGGCATTAGCTGTTTATTGTCATTCATTAGTTGCATCTGTATTCTTACTTACTTCTTCGGCTCAAAATGACAAAAACCAAAGAGGGTAAGAAGTCCATAACTCGATGGTCTACTATCCATGTGGAGAATGCCACTCATTCCTTTCATTGTGCTAGCTACCTATACCTTTAAAATATCTTCTAAGAAACGTTTTACTATAATATACCCACATTTAGTTCTTTATCAAAGAAATAATAATATTCAAGACATAAAAAAGGATAATATTCAAGACTCGTGTCCTTCACTTCTGTTATCCACATCCCACTTGAGATTATTTCTCATCTATTAAGATTAACTTTATTTTCCAGGTTTTAGAACTGCAATGGTGGGTGTATGTATCTCTTGTCGCAAGTTTTTTTGGAATATGCCTGGGTCTTAACTACATAGTAAAGAAATTTAATGGTGAGTTGAGAATCAAAGAAAGTTTATATTACCTTACACAAAAAAAATATAAAAAATACCTTAATTAATTGACCTTATCGCGTTTCAGAAGCAAGGATCGAAGAAAGACTAATCAGGATGCTCCAGAAAGCCTCTACTACACAATCTACACAAGTTAATGGGCCCTTGATAGCAGTAGAAACTAGTGGAGTTGACAGGATTAGTAATATAAAAACACTGCAAGATTCCTCACATCTGGGCATCTCTCTAGTATTCAATCGAGAGGAAAACAAAAGAAGAAATGATCCCTACAATCTGATAAAACCTTTAAAACCTCGCGTTTCACTAGAAACAATCAACATTATATCTCCAAATGAACGTACTGTAAACTCTGTTCCAATAAGAAGGGTCGAATCAGGACCCGTTGTAGCCAAAGCTAAATCTTCTCATAGCATAACTGAAAAAGTTCTGGTTAAAAAGGACGAATTCGGGCCCTATCCAGTTAAAGAAGATTCATCAATGACTATTAAAAGCGATTGTTATGTAACTGAACAAATAAGTGTTAGAAAGAATGAATTCGGTCACATCTGTGCATTAAGACCTTTATCAGTTACCCGGAAATATAGCAACACAAGCGAAACAGTTTCCACAAATGAAAGCGGACGTCAGATTCCTACAAAAAGTTCACCCTTTATCCATGTTCAAGATGTAATCGATACACAGAGTGTAACCAGAAAAGAATCCGGACCTATTAACGCTGACGTAACTACACCTGGTGAGCCAACTGAATCTGTAACCGAAAAAGTCCACTTTAATGTAGAGATTACTGTGAAGAAACCAACAGACTTAAGTGAAAAAAAATCTAACGAAGAAGTAGACACCAACTGTTCTATAATAAAATCTATAGAAAGCATTATGACGAAATTCGCTAATTTAAAAAATAAGAATGAGGATCAACAAAAAAATAAAAATGCAACTAATATTTCGATTTCTACCAAACAATCTTTACCCAATGCTGGAAGTTTTAAAAATGTTACTGAGATAAGTACCGTTGAAAAGAAAGCATCCAGATCCAGTGCCGCCAAAGAAACGTCATCCCTTAACGAAATTGACCATGCTATTGAAAACTTTATAGCTAAAGAGATTGTACCGGAGATAATAAAAAAGTCTTTTTATGATTTCAAAATTAACCATGTAGGAGAAAAAAATCCAGTTAAAAACATCAAATCTGAGCACATTGTTGCGAGAAAAACATTTTCTCACTCCAACACTGAACTTTTAGTAGAAAACTTTCCAGAAATTGAATCAGAGCATATTAAAGCAATTTCATCACATTTCCATAGTGACTGTGTAGAAGAAAATGTTCCAGCTGTAAAGGTTGAACTAGAGGATATTGCTGTTAAAGAAACCACTTCATCTCATTCTTTTAGTGCCCATATAGGAGAAAACATTCTACTAAAAAACAGAGAATTGGAGCAGTGTGCTGCCAAAGAATTTTCTCATTCTCACATAGACCAGGCAGAGGGAAACATTCCAGTAAAAAAGGTTGAATCTGTCCATACAGTTACCAAAGAAACCGCGTCTGCTCATTCCCATAGTAACCATGTAAAAGAAAACTATCCAGTTAAAAAGGTTGAATCGGGGCATATTACTGCCAAAGGAGCAGCTGCTTCTCATACCCATACTGATAATGTAGGCGAAAACTGTCCATTAAAAAAGAGAGATTTGATGCAGATTTCTGCCAAAGAATTTTCTTGTTCTCACAGAAATCATGCAGAAGAATACATTCCAGTAAAAAAGGTTGAATCGGGCCACTTAGTTACCAAACAAACCGCTTCTACTCATTCCCATAGTAACCATGTAAAAGGAAACTATCCAGTTAAAAAGGTTGAATCGGGGCATGTTACTGCCAAAGGAGCAACTGCTTCTCATACCCATAGTGATCATGTAGGAGAAAAATGTCCATTAAAAAAGAGAGATTTGGTGCAGATTGCTGCCAAAGAATTTTTTCATTCCAACAAAGACCATGCAGAAGAAAACGTCCCAGCAAATAAGGTTGAATCGAGCCATATTGCTGCTAAAGAAACCGTTTCTACTCATTCCCATAGGGACCATGTAGCAGAAAACTGTTCATTAAAAAAGAGAGGTTTGGTGCAGATTTCTGCCAAAGAATTTTCTGGTTCCCACAGGTACCATGCAGAAGAAAACATTCCAGTAAAAAATGTTGGATTGGACCATATTGCTGCCAAAGAACTCACTTCTTCTTATTCCTATAGTGACGTTTTGGGAGAAAGCATTGCAATAAAAAAGAGGGAATTGGTGCACATTGCTACCAAAGATTTTTCTCATTCCCTTAGGAATGAGAAGAAAGAAGAAAATTATCAAATTGAAAAGATTGAATCGGGACATATTACTATCAAAGGAACAGCTGCTTCTCATTTCCATAGTGACCGTGTAGGAGAAAACTTTTCATTTGAAAATATTGAATCGGGATATATTACTGCCAAAGAAGCAACTTTTTCTCATTCCCATTGTGACCTTGTAGGAAAAAACATTTCAGTTGAAAAGATTGAATCGGAACATATTACTGCCAAAGAAGCAGCTACTTCTGTTTCCCATAGTGACCGCGTAGGAGAAAACATTTCATTTGGAAATATTGAATCCGAACATATTACTGCCAAAGAAGCAGCTACTTCTCATTTCCATAGTGACCGCGTAGGAGAAAACATTTCAGTTGAAAATATTGAATCGGAACATATTACTGCCAAAGAAGCAGCTACTTCTCATTTCCATAGTGACCGCGTAGAAGAAAACATTTCAGTTGAAAATATTGAATCGGAACATATTACTGCCAAAGAAGCAGCTACTTCTCATTTCCATAGTGACCGATTAGGAGAAAACATTTCAGTTGAAAAAACTGAATCGGAACATATTACTTCCAAAGAAGCAGCTTCTTCTCATTACCATAATGACAGTGTAGGAAAAGACAATCCATTAAAAAAGAGAGAATCAGAGCACAATGAAAAAACTTCAACTCATTTCCATAGTGACCGGGTAGAAGAAAATTATTCAATTAAAAAGATTGATTCTGAGCACATTGCCGACAAAGAAACCACTTCTTCTCATGACCATAATGACAGTTTAGGAGAAAACATTCCATTAAAAAAGAGAGAATTGGAGCAGATTATTGCCAAAGAAATATCACTTCATGCTGTATTTGAACCCTTTGTGAGAGAATTGGTATCCGTAAAAAAATGTGTTACCATGATTGAATCCAGAAGATTTGATTCCGAAAAAGCTTCATTTAATGTGCTAAGTAACTTTAACGTGATCGAATATCTTCCCATTAAAATGACTGATTCCGAACGCATTGCTGAAGTAACTGCATCGTATACCCGAAATGATCCTGTTGTGACCGAAATATTGGTTCATGACGAAAAAAGTTCTTCCGTTATGACCCTAGCAACGCTTTCTCATAACAACAGTGAGTGTTTCATTTCTGTAAATAAACCTGGCCCCATTAAAAAGAAGGAAACCGAATCCACTATAGAAACCTCTAATTCACGAACCGATGATATTGTAGACGCTTCAAGTGTCGTTAAAATGACTGAAGCCGCACGTAATGCTGTTTTAGCAAAAAGAGCTTTAAAATCAAAAAAGAAAGAAGTAATAGAATCGGAAAATTTGAAAAAGAAAACTGAAGACTGCATTGCGATCTTTGATGAATCCGTAGCTACGTATGACCTAGAAGACGAACCTCCCTCTAAGACTCTGGCGGAGAAGATCGTAGAATTACTAGAAGATGAGGACACCATGAACATCAAGTTATATAAACCCAGCTCTAGCTCAAAAAAATGATTTTAAAAAGTAGGAGAAACATCTCCAGTTGAAAAGATTGAATCGAAGCACATTGCTGTCAATTAAAACCACTTCAACTCATTCCTACGGTCACCGTAGGAGAAAACAATCCATTGAAAAAGGGAGAATCAGAATACATCACTGCCATAGAATCCACCTTTTATCATGCCCATAGTGACCGTATAGGAGAAAACTTGAACTTCAATTGAGAAAACATGACTGTGTAGGACACCATGAACATCAGCGCTAGCTCTAGCTCAAAAAAATAATGTTAAAGACTTAAAAAATGAGGTTATGCATGCATTCAACGAGTTTTTTAATGTAAATATTAATTTAGTACTTAGTCCTTATAATGCTTGCTTTTGTGTGTATTAACAATTTTAATATTTAATATGCCGAGTAACTATTTAAGGATTTAAATAAAGCTAAACACTATATTTCTGTTTGTTTTTTTTTTATTTATGAAATTGGTTAGAAAAAACACTACGCGTCTGTTTTTACAGTACAGGCCCCAGATGGCCTCTGCAGTGGTATGGACACACGCCGCCGGCGCCGGCGTCCCTAATTGCTTCATAAAATCTGTGGACCTACTGAAAACGGGTATAAGTCCGATTTTGTCTTAAATGAGTTAAGTGATCCGAAAAAAATGCTCTATCGTTTGGTGAAAACGGATCTAAGCTATTTATAAAAAAAAAAATTACTACATTAGGGTCGAAATGACACCAAAAAAAGTACAAAATTCAGTTTCAAGTATTCTTTAAAAAGGAAAAAAATATTTCCTTTTTTATCTAAATTAACATAAATTATCCACGTTTTAATTTGGTTGCTGCTTATCAATACAACAACACCTGATCCTTAAAAATGTTTTAGTGAGTAAAGATATCCATGGCGAATATACATGGCGACCCTGCCACTAAACAGGGCTTGAATCATGTACGCGATTAGTATCGGTTTTGCTCAGTGTGGCAACTGTTTAAGTGAAAAATATATTAAAAGTGACTTTGAAAAATGTGCAACTCAAAAGTAACTAATGAGGAGGTTTTTCTCAATCAAAATAGCGCCGCTAAAAACACAGCGACGGTAGAGGAATTTAAATTTCATTTATCGGCCATAAGTATCGTGTTAACAATAATTTGCACGATATTATTCATCGGTGCACTATACTCCATCTTTAAAATTTACAAAAGATGTCATGAGTCCTGGGCGCGAGAGCAGATAACGAGACACATCTTAAGGCGTTCTGTGGATCGATCCAGAAGGTGTCGCGACGGTGCTTGTAACGTGTCTGCAGGCGAGGAACGTCGGGTCCACGCTTCCAACAAGAATCCCTGACAACACAGAGGCGTGTAACAAATCATACAATTCGGCTAGTGTTCTTGTGAGTTCCGTGTTCTAATGAATGTGAAAGTGTGGTAATTCTAACATGGGCAGTGTATGCGTGCAACAGTGGAATCATAGTCGCGATATGAACTTGCATTTGGTATATGAACTATAAAATTATGGACAGTTATGTATGACGAATTGTTACAGATATACAATGACCTTGGTAAGATAAGAATATATTTAATAAAAATAGGACCAAGTAGACGAAAGGGTGAAATTGTTTTGAAAAAACTAAAAGAGGCCGATAAATTGCTGAGTAATTTCAATGAGAGCTTAGACCATTTAAGGCTACTTAAAACCGGATTAAAAGACGAGGAATTATGTAAATTTAATAAATTAAACAAAGATTTTGTTAACCTGTATGACAATATTTTAGATTTGTGTAATAATTCATCGACTGAAGAGTCAATTGTTGAACAACAAAATATGGCGAAATTCGATTTAAAAATCGCCTTGAGCTTATTACCAGTTCTAAATGACGACGGCACAAATACGAAACAGCTCATTGATGGCGTAGAATACTATGAAACGGAACTTGACGTAGACGGACAAATTAAATTGATAAATTTTGTTTTAAAAAGTCGACTTTCGCAGTCTGCTAAACTTAAACTTAATGCAAAGTATGACAGTGTTAATGAGTTAGTAAAGGCTATGAAAACATGTCTGTTACCAAAAAAATCAGCAACAGCTCTACAACACAAATTGTACAATTTGAAACAAAATGATCTTACTATAGATGACTACGGTAAGAAAATAACTGATTTGTTTGTTGACTTGACGATTTCCCAATCTGAAGGCAATGAGTCTAGCTTCGATATATTGAAGCCTATTAACGAAAAATCAGCCATTAAAAGTTTTGCCGACGGATTAAGAAATCGTCGACTAAGCACAATAATAGCAGCACGACAGTTTACATCTTTAAGTGATGCCATACAAGCAGCCATCGATGAGGAAGTTTCAACACCGTCCACGTCAGGTGACATTTTATTTATGCGTCGTAATAACAATTACTACCAATATAGGAATTCCAGAGGCCAGGGGATGTCACGAGGACGAGGACAATCAACGCCACCGGCGGAACGGAGGGATGATCGAATATCGCAAACAGGTCGCGGTGGATGGAGATCTCGTGGCCGCGGCACATTTAACCGTGGAGCTAAAGGTAGGATTTTTTTTAACCAAGCTACTATTCACCAGGAACAGCAACAAAATACGCATATTTTGACAGATTCAAATCCGCGAGAAAATCAATCTGAAAATAACAATGATAATAATAATTCAGAAGAGTTTTTTCGTGAATAAAAGCGTTATGATGTCATGTAGTAGCATATATCATATTTCATTACACTCTAAACATAACAATCTTACATATACGTGGCTAATCGACACCGGTGCATCCATATCGGCCATAAAATATAAACACATTGCTGAGTTGAATGAACCCATCCAAAAAGGAAAACTTGTTGTAAATGGTATTGGTGGAAAAATTGAAGCGATCGGTTTTGTTTATCTTGAATTAAGAGCAGGTGAACAAATTCTAAGCCATAAATTCTACGTATTTGAATCCTTACCCTGTAAGGCAAGTGGCATTTTAGGCCAAGACTTTTTGAGCAAATATCATTCGATTATTAACTTCAAAAATTACTCCTTAGTTATGTATAATAACAATAAAGAAATTTGTGTGCCTATTACCAAACATAACGAGACGCTAACTATACCCGCTAGGTCCGAAAGCACACATTACATTACGACCGATATAACAGAAGATTGTGTAGTTTGCGCAGAGCAGATAGGAAACGGAATATTTTTAGCAAGTACAATAGCAAGCCCCGCGGACGGAAAGCTACCAATAAGAATTTTGAACACAACAGAAAACGATTTTTATGTACATAGCATTAATCCTAAAATACATAAAGCAAGAGATTATAATATCTGTATATTTGACAAGCCAAAGAAACATGCAGAACGAGTCAAAAAACTGCTTCCCTTATTAAAATTAGATCATCTAAATAAGGAGGAAAAAATCAGCATTAGGAACATATGCGCAAAGTATAACGATATCTTTTATCTCGAAGGAGACCAACTCACTACGACAACTATATATAAACATTCAATAACAATACAACCCGGTACTAGACCAAGTTACAGCAAACCTTACAGGCTCCCACATTCACAAAAAGGGGAAATACAGAATCAAATTAACCGCATGCTCGAACAAGGTATAATAGAACCCTGTAATAGCGAATGGTCTAGTCCCGTTCTATTAGTACCAAAGAAATCAAATGGAGAGAAGAAATGGCGTCTAGTCATTGATTACCGAAAGTTAAATAACTGTGTTCAAAATGATAAATTCCCACTGCCAAATATTCATGAGATATTAGACTCGCTTTCTGGTTGCATTTATTTTACGCACTTAGACTTAAGCCAAGGGTTTTATAACGTGGAACTTGAACCAGATAGTAGGAAATTTACAGCTTTTCATTCAGGTCAATATCAAATGACTAGAATGCCAATGGGTCTTAAGACAAGCCCGAACTCATTTGCCCGAATGATGACAATGGCAATGGCGGGCCTTAATTATGAAAAATGTTTATGTTATCAGGACGATTTAATTATAATGGGACGGGACTTATCAAATCATAACAAAAATTTAATCGAAGTACTAGAAAGATTACGCAGTGTCAATTTAAAATTAAATCCGATGAAATGCGACTTTCTTAAAAAGGAAATGCTCTATTTAGGCCACGTCGTAACAGATAACGGTGTACTACCCGATCCAGAAAAGATTAGTGCTATACAAAACTATCCAATTCCCCAAAACACAAATGAAGTAAAGCGTTTTGTAGCCTTAGCGAATTATTATCGCAAATTTATTCCAAATTTTGCTGAAATTGCAAACAGTTTAAATATTTTGTGTAGAAAAAATGTAGAATTCATTTGGAATAGCGACGCACAAAAGGCATTTCAGACACTTAAAGAATGTATGTCTACACCACCAGTTCTCCAATATCCGGATTTATCAGATAAAAATCAGTTTATTGTACAAACTGATGCGTCAGGGTACGCGATAGGAGCGGTTTTATCCAACGGCAATGGTCGGCCAGTCGCTTACGCCAGTAGGAGTTTAAACAAAGCTGAACGTAATTACCCGACTATTGAAAAAGAACTCCTGGCTATAGTATGGGCCGTAAAACATTATAGACCCTATTTGTATGGTCGTCCATTCAAAATAGTAACTGACCACAAACCACTGGTATATTTATTTAGTTTAAAGGAGCCATCAAGTAGACTGCTCAAATTTAGATTATGTTTAGAAGAATATGACTATTTAATAGAATATGTCAAAGGTCAACAAAATGCAGCCGCCGATGCTTTATCTCGAATTCCAATATCATCGAAAGATTTAAAGAACATGCACGAAAGTTTATTTGTAATGACACGAGCACAGATAAAACGATTAGAACAAACTTCTCATATTCCGGAAGATACCGCAGACAACTGTGTCCCGGATCAAGAAGATCAAGCAAGGATTGTGGGAACAATTAACAAGCCTAGTAATGCAGTAGAGCTGCAATTCATTGATAAAACAAGTCTAAACAGGCTACAAAAAACGAATAGAATATATAAGGGAAATAATATATTTTCATATGATCAAGCAAAAATGATGTTGTATATAAATCCATCTGCTCGATCACAACTGACGCCAGCCGCATTTGTGAGAGCGATGTGCGATTTCTGTAAAGTTAATGATATACATGAAATATGTTTCGTGAAAAATAAATCCCATAACTTATTCTTAGGAAAATTATCTAATGAGGTTAAAAGATATACTAAATGGGAAGGACCGCGATTGTGTATTTTAAATAATATAGAAAAAGTAGATAATTTAGAAGATCGGAGAGTCATTTTAAATGACTTTCACTTATTACCCACAAGTGGCCACGCAGGCACAAAAAGAATGTTTAACAACATTAAAAAATATTATTTCTGGCCGGGTCTCGAAAAGGATATAAATAACTATGTTAAAAAATGCCCTATTTGTCAAAAACAAAAGTATACGGTTATGGTAAAAGAACCCATGGTAATAACCACAACGGCACAATCATCATTTGAGAAGATATTTTTTGACATAGTAGGGCCTCTTGATAGAGATTACTATAACTACACGTATATTTTAACACTTCAATGTGAACTATCAAAATATGTATGCGCTTTTCCACTAGTGAATAGAACAGCAGCTGAAGTCGCTCGTGTGTTCGTCAACAACTTCATCCTCGTGCACGGTGTGCCTCGGGAAATCGCTACTGACAGAGGAACGGAGTTTATGTCAGAGACATTCAAAGCGGTATGTACAATTCTTAATATTTCCAAACTGAACTCAACAGCCTATCATCACCAGAGCATTGGTGCACTGGAGAATTCTCACAAAACCCTAGGGGCCTTTTTAAGAATGCACATCAATCAAAGACCAGACTCATGGAGTTCATGGTTACCTTTTTGGGCCTTTGCATACAACACCACAGTACATTCATCGACAAAATTTACTCCCTTCGAACTTGTGTATGGAAAGAAATGTAACTTACCAAGTAACCTTTTAAGAACAGTAGAACCACTATACAATTATGACAGTTATCCCCTTGAGCTTAAATATAGATTACAGATTTCACAAACAGAAGCACGGGAAAACTTGATTAACTCGAAATTAGAAAGGAAAAACAGATATGATAAATATGTAAGACCTGTAGAATATAAACCAAATGATAAAATATTGATTAAAAATGAAACTGGTAATAAGCTCTCAAACCTTTATACTGGTCCCTACACTGTTATTAGAGATTTGTCGCCAAATGTAGAGGTAAACATTAATGGAAAAATTGATGTTATTCATAAAAACAGAACGAAGTTGTATTACTCATAAAGTCATAATATATTGTATACTTAGCAACAATACCTAGGTTACTGACCTTCGTTGCGATCGTGGCTGTAAAATGATATGCACTCGTGATGCCCTGAATGAATGGTGCCAACAAAAAGTACTTACATGTTTTATTTGTAAACACAGAACTCAACTGTAATCTTAGGTATAAGTTTGGAAAAAAAAAAAAAAGCAATTCGCTTGTTTGTAAACACAAGCGATACAACAACTGTAATCTTAGTTATAACACAGTATAAATATGGACAGTACGGAAACTACGTACTAAACGTTCGAAACGGCACACTCACACAAATACGCGAATCGACGAGACCTCTAAGCGGACATCGCGATGCTGTCAGTCGTGAGTGCCGCGTCAAGACGAGTGGTTGTGTTTATCTCCACAAAATGCCACGAGTGTATTGCGTAGTGTACGGCTGCTTGAACTCGGCTTCATCAAAACCGGAGCTTTCGTTTTTTAAACTCCCTGCTGATTTTGAAAGGTAAGAATGATTTATCGATATCGAATAATAATAAGTCCGCGTGATCGATCTATAAATTCGTAAATTACTTTGTAGTTATTCGTAAACCAACATGGTGGCTGCTACATATTTCTCATTGGTTGTTTTTTCATGGTTTTCGAGGGTGTTGAAGCCGATAGTGCTGTCAAAATGTAAATTCAAGATGGCGGCTGCAAAAAATATCAAGGTTTTCGTCATGGGTGTCGTTTCTTGGTTTTCGAGGGTGTTGAAGTCGATATTGCTGTCAAAATCGAAATCCAATATGGCGGCTGCAAAAAATATCAAGGTTTTCGTCATGGGTGTCGTTTTCATGGTTTTCAATGGCGTTGAAGCCGATAGTGATGTCAAAATGTAAATCGAAGATGGCGGCTGCAAAAAATATCAAGGTTTTCGTCATGGGTGTCGTTTTCATGGTTTTCGAGGGTGTTGAAGCCGATAGTGCTGTCAAAATGTAAATTCAAGATGGCGGCTGCAAAAAATATCAAGGTTTTCGTCATGGGTGTCGTTTTCTTGGTTTTCGAGGGTGTTGAAGTCGATATTGCTGTCAAAATCGAAATCCAATATGGCGGCTGCAAAAAATATCAAGGTTTTCGTCATGGGTGTCGTTTTCATGGTTTTCGAGGGTGTTGAAGCCGATAGTGCTGTCAAAATGTAAATTCAAGATGGCGGCTGCAAAAAATATCAAGGTTTTCGTCATGGGTGTCGTTTTCTTGGTTTTCGAGGGTGTTGAAGTCGATACTGCTGTCAAAATCGAAATCCAATATGGCGGCTGCAAAAAATATCAAGGTTTTCGTCATGGGTGTCGTTTTCATGGTTTTCAATGGCGTTGAAGCCGATAGTGCTGTCAAAATGTAAATCCAAGATCGCGGCTGTAAACAATTTCAAGGTTTTCGTCATGGGTGTCGTTTTCGTGGTTTTTGAGGGTTTTGAAGCCGATAGTGCTGTCAAAATGTAAATCCAAGATGGCGGCTGCAAAATATATCAAGGTTTTCGTCGTTTTCATGGTTTTCGAGGGTGTTGCAGCCGATAGTACTGTCAAAATGTAAAAATAGGACGGTATTTTTACGAAAATTGTTGTTTACTTTCCTCCTGAGTTGTAAATAGTGGCTACTATCATAAACTTTTTAGTTATAGAGCCGAAAGCTATCTTTTCGGAAACGTTTCATGGTTCATACATTTTAACATCTCTGCTTAAAATGACTGTTTTTTATCTTTTTCAGACGTTCCCAATGGCTTCGCTTAATATCTCGAGAAGATTTGATGAACAGACCGCCACAAAACTATACCGTATGTGAAGAACATTTTAGCACTATGGATGTTCTAGTGGGAACCTCGAGCCTAGTTTAGGCACCAGTCTCCCACAATATTAAATAACAACTGTGTATTTTCGCACTACTTGTAATTAATTTGTTTTGTTATATTGTGGCGAGAGAATAAATGATTATTATTATTATTATTATTATTGACAAAGCTCACAAGTTGTTGTGTATTAATCTGTATTAATATAAAACTGTTCCGTGATAAAAACGATCTTCTTTTACTAGTATTAACCGAAGCCATGAGATTACCTATTTAAATTTTATTTGTAGTTTAGTTTTAACTGGATTGTTTGATCACTACAGAACACAGAATCAGATGTTTTAATAAACACAGTTCAGTTTAAAAACATTAAGAGTGACAACCCTAATGCTGTAGTGGAGCGTAGGTATTTATTTCTACAACTAGGCCTAGTTTCCATACTGTCCATATTTATACTGTGGTTATAAGTTGTTTATTAATATATTTATATAAAAAAAAAAAAAAAATATATATAAAAAAAAAAAAAAAACCTGCGAGTAACTCAAACGCATAACCATTACTCATAGATAATAAACAGTAATTTTACATTAAATTTGTAACCACATTACGTAGTTTTATATATATAAAAAAAAAAAAGTATCCATGCAAAGGAATATTTTTTTTTTTTTTATTGCCTTGGGAGGTGTGATGTAGTACGTATGCAACCTCTATTTCAATGTGTGTAACCAATATATAAGTCATAGTATCAACATAATAAAGGCAGTCTTACACCACATTTTGGGATGTTTTATTATATCTGACACCCGACCATACATGGCTATACTAGAGATAAATCCGTTTTCACCAAAATAATTGGAAAATCAAAATTTGTTTTTTATTCAATTATATCATTAAAATTTACATAGTATATAATACTTAATTAAGAATAACTACCTATATATACACTTAAATAAAGATAAAATACGACGAACACGTATAAAACGGCAGGGGTCATAGGGCGTCAAAAAATTCGTCCACATCGCTGTCAACGTGAAAAGTGCCCAGAACGCTGGCAGCATTGCCACGTTGGATGGCAATGCTGATTCTCTGGCCAAGGAAAAGCCCAGCCCTCTGGTCACGTGAAGAGTCGACTAACCGCTTGCTTACATCTCGAAATACTCGAAGAGCACTCGGACCCCATGGACCTAATGTTTCAACCCCAAACGGCTCAAATATATAACTTCCAATAAATTTGTTTGCATTACTTGGGTAACGTAGAAATCATTCTAAATGCGTATCCTTTTTCACTTATGTGATTTACATTTAAATTATTTATTTAAATTATTTATAGGGTTTAACGTATTTTATACCCTCAAGAAATTCATTTTGTGGTTAGTATAAGTCACTATCTGAAAACTATTAACTTTACACAAAATAACTCAATAATAATAATTAAGAGCATAACTTTATTGACCGGTCGGTGTGAACACTGAGGAGGAACAGAGCTCCCATCTCTCACTTGCCTTAATTGGCTGGCTTGAGTGGAGATTCGCTAGAGCAAACGTGCTCGGAGGAAGGAAGTAAACCCAGTAAGGTGCTGGTAGGAATCTTGACCGTAATTTCGGGTTTTTCCTGATAGCCGTGGCATACCTCTCCACTCCTCAAGCACCTCCGTACATGTTGTCCCCTTGGCGCTACGTCACTAAAGTGCTAGCGATTGCTTATGGGGGGGAGGTATTTATTGAATGTACAAGTCATCCCCTGCCATTGCGTCATACGCCCCGTACGTCAGTACTTTCCGAAAGCTATGAAAGCTAGGGTACCTCAAGGAAGTGTGCTAGGCCCAATTGTGTACTTGTTATACACATATGACATCCCAGAACTAGAAAACAACCCCATTGAGACCTTTGCAGATGATACTGCAATTATGGCTACCGGGTCAAGCCACAGAGATGCAGTAGAAAAAGTTCAACTAGCTGTGTACAAAGTTTATGTCTGGACACAAAAATCGAAGATAAAACTATATGAGTCAAAATCAATTCACATTGACTTCACAAACAAACACTTTGGACTATCACCCAATCTACATAAATGGCATGCAAGTGCCTTATGCTAATACAGCCAAGTTGCATTGGAAAGCTCATGTCAAAAAGAAAAGACAGGATCTCGATATACATTATAAAAGTATGTATTGGTTACTAGGATGGAAATCCTGTCTATTAATACATTATAAAATAACCATATACGAGCATGTACTGATGCCAATTTGGACGTATGGTATCCAACTTTGGAGTTGTACTAAAAAAGCAACATCTCTCGGAACCGTGGTTACGGGTACGATGACGTTTATTGCAGTGCTTCCTTATAGACATGCTGGCGGCATCTTTTTAAATTCCGAGCAGAAGACGACCCATGATCAGTGTCCATACCCGATTCATTAGATTTTACTGTGACAAAAACACCGGCTGGAGGAACAAAGTCCCCCGAGTCGGGCGGGTCTTTCATCCTTACACGCTAAAAAGAATTGAAGAAACTTACCACTATGCCACTACCGAAGAATGTACAAAACTATATCTTAACTACTACTACTATAATTGTGAACTTTTTCCAAATAAATATAAACAGGTTATTTTGTTTTAAATATCAATCCAAAATAATACGCGTCCGCCAAGTTGAAAGTTGCCCGCGCTTTTTTCTAGTGGACTACTTGATATCAACGAATATACTGTCATTGACTATACACATAAAGACGGAACCACATTTACGTCGCGTGGCGTGTCGTGGCGCCTTCCGACGCAGTTGATTGGCTACAAAACTCGTTGTGTTATGACGTAGGCCGGAACAGAGTCGTTTGATTGGTGGATCCCGCGCCACGCCACGTCACGACACGTAAGTGTGGTTCCGACTTAATACAGAGAGAGTATAGATATAAATAATAATGTATTTTATACTCTGTGGTTCGCCGCGTAACCATACCGTATAAACGTAAACTGAAACGCGGAAAGAAAATATTTTGATAAAGTTCAGTCATTCAATAAAACAATTTGCGACTATTTGTCCATGTTATCTATTGTGGCAGTATTTTAAAATACAGCTATGTGGTATTAGATTTTGGATTAGGAAAAGGAATCTAGCTGCCGTAGCCGGTTCATCATGACTTCGATTATCAAGTTGCATTGCCTTTCGGGGGCTGGCGACGAAACTCCACCATGCTACGTGCTTCAGGTAGACGAGTTCAAGTTTCTCTTGGACTGCGGATGGGACGAGAAGTTTGATATGGACTTCATAAGAGAACTGAAAAGGTAACGCTTTGAGGTTATGTTGTCAATACAACTTGTTGAAATTTTTTAGTTATTTTTTTAATTCTTTTTAAACGCTGTATTAATAATAACAATGCTATCCTACACCGGAACAAAATCTAAGCACTTTTCTCATGTTTACCTGCTAGTACCAAATGCTGCATACATGTTCATGAATGCCAACAAACATAAATAGATAGTATTTTTAGTATTTCACAACAGTTAATTTATCTTTTTAAAGCTTACTCAAGTAAATCATTCTATGTTAGTAAATAATTACTGTTTTCTCTTCCAGACATATAAACACAATAGACGCAGTACTCATATCGCATTCAGACCCCATCCATCTCGGTGCCCTACCATACGCAGTTGGGAAACTCGGTCTGAACTGTCCAATATATGCTACACTACCCGTATACAAGATGGGTCAGATGTTCATGTATGACTTGTACCAGGCACACAGAAATGTATCGGACTTTGACCTGTTTACATTGGACGATGTTGATGCTGCGTTTGACAGGATTGTACAGCTAAAGTACAATCAGAGTATTGATATGAAAGGTATGGAGGTTTTTGGCGTAATTCACTCAATTGATTAGGTTAAGTTAAAAGATTGGTGTCTGTTTCTCCATGTCTAAGCACATATTTTGTATATGGGTGGGATGATGATCATTATCATTCAAGAACTGTGTGGCTATTCAGTGCTTGTAGGACGGACATGCTGCCCTGCAAGTATGCAAGTGTACATGTTTATTTTATTAGACTTTTAAAAGGCTTCCAAAAAGTAGTATTCAGCAATTTTCCTATAATCAAGTATTGTTTCAAATCTGTCATAATGTGATGCAATTGGAGCTTCAGCAGAAAGATGTCCATTACTGGACAAAGGCCGAGCATCGCCACATTGACTGGTCCCATGCGTCCCTCATCCAAGATGGATTGGATTTCAATGATTTTTTTATTTTTGGCCCTGCTTGCCAACATACAATTGCATTACATTATGACAGATTCTAGCTGATCCATTATAGAGATGAACTGTTTTATTTTCTTGCAATGACAAGAATATTTACTTTTTAAAGTACTTACAAAGTATTATGTTATTTTAATTATTGTGAATGTGAAGACTATGTGGATCATTTTTTATTTTTGTTTTTAATTTATCTAAGTTAGTTTTTAATCATGGCAGTTTGAGTAGTTTATGGGGCCTACCTGAATGTCCTTTCTTGGGTATTGTTCGTTGACCTCCTCAAATTCTGAGTTGAGCTGCACGGTTATTGACAAATGCATGTACTGACTGGACATGTCTACTCAATCTGGCTGGTTCTTTCCTCAAAAGACCATTTCAGACATCAGAATTCTGTCTACATGATCTTCACATAACCTAACCAAGATTTTGTCTGGACTTTAAAAGAGACTGTGACCTCTGATTTAGTTTCAATCTTTCTTCTCAGAGTAGTCAGATAGGAAACACCAACCTCATCTAGTTTTAAAAAATATGATCAACAACTTTTGTACAAACAACTTCCAGAATAAAATCATTTATCATTTATTGAATAGAGCCTTTAAATTATGTAATTGTTTCAGTTCTTACACTAAAATAAAATAATTTTGAATTCCCTAAATAAATCAGTACAAGTAAGCATCTAATTTCTGTTTCCAGGCAAGGGCCTAGGCCTTCGAATCACCCCTCTACCCGCCGGCCACTCACTTGGTGGCACAGTGTGGCGTATCGCCGCCCCAGGAGAAGAAGATATAGTCTATGCACCTGACTTCAACCACAAAAAGGAACGGCATCTGAATGGGTGTGAAATTGAGCGATTAATGAGGCCATCTCTGATGCTGTTAGGTGCTATGAATGCTGATTATGTGCAACAGAGAAGGAGATTGAGGGATGAAAAATTGATGAGTAAGTACAGATAAGAAACTTTTTTTATTCTAAAGATGATTAGGCAGGTTGGAACCATTACAATCCCCAATCCATACTTCCATACTAAATATGTGACAGTAACTCTGTCTGTCTGTTACCTTTTCATGCTTAAACAGCCTATTTCGATGAAATTTGTTACGAAGATAGTTTGAGACCTGCGAAGGACATAAAAGTTTTTATCCTGGAATTCATCCTTAATGGGGGGAGGCAGGCAAAAGATAGTAGATAACATGCCTTATGGCCTGCCTTAACATGAGGATTCCAGATGGAAGGTCAAATTGAAGAAGATGATGTATACCTTGGTACTGGGAACTGTGAGCTATTGCCTAAAATAATAATGCAATGCAATATATTTTATCAGGTCATTCATTTCACATAGTTGGAAAATTTATTTAAGGCCTACAATTGTTTCGTCCAATTTGCTTATTTTGTGTCAAGCCTCACCCAATCAAATGTATTTGTAGGACTCCTTTAGGGAAATCTGAAAGTGGACTCCTCATAATATCTAGAAGATTATGAAAGATACACTACCTAAAACACATATCTAAAAAAGTTTACAACCTATAGAACTTTATTCTCAGGGTAGAATTTATAAATTAGTTTAATTGTTTTAATATTAAAATAATGTATAACGCAGCGTTCGCCGAACGGCTCTTTTGTCGCCCGCGAGGCCGTGACGAGGCAGACACCTATGTCACTTTTGCTCGAGCTCGACTTCCCGCTAATCTATCGACCGATTTATTATGAGACCACAATTGAACGAAATCAGTAGGTTAGGAATTTTTTTAAACAGACTTCAAAGAAGATCGAAATATTCGTCTTGTATCTAAAAGGCTATAATAAGGCTTGTATCTAAAACTTTTCTCATATATTCTTGTTTTTCTCTCAGCATAATGCAACTTTTCAATATTTACTTTTGTCCTGGATATGCTTGCTCAAAAACACTGCCGGCTTCCCCTTGAACTCATTTACTGAAAACAAACTTAAAAATTATCTTTTGTATTTTCCAGCAACAATTCTAACAACACTGCGAGGAGGTGGCTGTGTCCTTGTCTGCACAGATACAGCCGGACGAGTTTTGGAGTTAGCTCACATGTTAGATCAACTATGGCGCAATAAAGACTCCGGGCTGGTTGCCTACTCCCTGCTACTGCTGTCCAATGTCAGCTACAATGTTGTTGAGTTTGCAAAGTCACAGGTAAGCTAATAAACTTTACAGAGTTAGAAGTAGCCTGCATGTTACGCAATCAGGGCGCAATAAATTTTCTGGGCTGATAGCGTACCAGTTGCTACTTCTGTTCAATGCTAGCTACATCGATATATATGTACTACGCACTAGATTTGGCGATCCGAAAACTCACTCTGTTTGACTGAACTATACTGCAATCCGTACACCTTACTTTAAACTATGTTGAACGAAATGCTTAACGGGACGTCCTGCGTGAGCGGTCTAGACGCGAACGCGAAGCGGCGCGGCGCGGCTCGAAAACAACAAACAGTCGAAACCTATTGAAGTGGCCTACGTGACCAAACGCACGTGGGGTGCGGTACGCGATCAGTTGGCTTGATATTTTCGCGCGAACTGGATGCGGTGTCGTCGTGTTTTTGTTTGGTCGTATTTGAGTTTAAGTATTACTGCTAATAATAAATGTAAGAAATATTTCTTTTTCTTTTTTCTTACCTTAAAGTCACCATCAATCGTTCTTCTACAGAAATAGGTCGCTGGAAATTGATACTAGTTAATTGCAAAACAGGTTTTATGGCTTGCACAATATAGTCAAACGTTGAAGGCAACATTCGACAATATTCCTTGAATAACAACGGTTGATCCCGTAATTCCTCATACAAATTGTGAAATTCCCCATAAATATGCCTTTCTAAGTATACAATATTAGTCCCACTTCGTCGCCGTACATACTTCTTGAGTATTTGGTTCTTAAGAAATGAATTTTCCAATAATAATTGTTTCCGTCTGTCCATGACAAATGCACAGTGCCCACTGAACGGCGGCGTCGTCGGTGATGGCTGTGCGAGACGATTCGCGTGCACGTAGGACATAGCCGCCGCGTCGCACCGCATCGCATTTAATTCGCGTGTCACCGCTTCATACTCGCGTTCGCTTTGAACCGCCCACCAAGACGCCGCGTAAGTGCCATGACTTTCAGCATTGACGTTTTGATCGCGAGTAAACTAAACTCTATAAGCGATCTAGCGCTGCATGTTTTAATAGTTTGATTATGAAAACATAAATATTTTAGCACTGCAGCGAACTTTAGCTCTAAATCATCAGCAACAGAAAAAAAAAACTGTATGTTCTTGTCTATCGGTAGAATGTATGTCAATGGTTAGTTGCAACGTCGTGGACTTGGCTAAGTCACAGGCAGAACAAGTTCTAGAGGGGGCGAGCCGGGTAAATGCCGAGAGCGGCATAAATGAGGGGCAGCCAAACTGCAAAATCAGAAAACCTAACTTATGCGTGGTGTGGTACTAAAATTTTCAAGCTCGCTTCACTGTCTAATGTTATTGGTTGTTGTTGTAACATTCATAATGTTGCAAATATTCTTAGGTGAAATTTTCAAGAAATCCCCCTCTTGGCATAATTTTTTTAGGCAATATATTGTTTGACATAACTTTTATCAGCATAATAATACTTTGGCCATTTCGCATAACTTTTATCAGCATAATAATACTTTGGCATAATGCTAAGGTTAGAAATACTGTCATTTGGTCTAATTTGTTTTGCCATAATTTGGAGTTGCATAAATATTTAAGGCATAAATAATATTAAATTAGTCATAACATAATAATTTTATGGATACTTATTTGAACGTCGAAAATTAAAATACCTACGGGTAAAATGAAAATTTTAATATCGATTTGAATAGATTGCAAATTGTTTTACCTAAGCTTAAAACGTCGAATTAAATAAAATCTTTTGCGAAAAAAACGGGCGCTTTAGATTTTTCTACTTCAATGAAGAAGAACAAGAGGTTATATTAATTTAAAAATTTTTGGCATGTTATTTGAAGCATCCTGGCATGATTCTTTACGTTCCAAATTTAAATTTTGAAATTAACAAAAGAAAAATATTGATTATTTTTGTAAAATTGTTTTACTAATGGCTTGAATTGCTGAAACGTTTTTTTTACTGGTTACTAAAATTTTAAAACTTTTTGGATATTTTCTCCAAATTAAAAAAAATAATCTTTCTTTTAACATTACATACCATTTTTTGATATGGGTGATAAAACGATAAGGGCCGGTAAAATTATAGCTCTTCTTGAAGAAGGTTGTTCGCAAACTTAGCCCAGACGACTTGGCAACAGTATCAAAAGACCGGTTCGGTCAAAATAAGACCCGGTTCGGGAAGAAACCGATGCACAGAACCAAGAGATGACCGGTTTTTGGTGAGTCATACGTTACGGCATCGTAAGGTTTTAAGTGAGGACTTGAAGAAGTAAGAGGAGTATAAGTTAGCTTGTGGACGGTCAGGACAAGGCTTTTGGCTGCCAATAGCAGGAGTTACACCCGGCTCGGCGCCCTAAATTACTCCGGGAGCACCATGTTGCTCGACTTCAGTTTGCTTGAAACTGTGTTTCATGAACTCTGAAGGAATGGAATAAAGTATTGAGTCTGATGAAGCTAGAACCTCTTTGTGTGGAGAGGACCGACGCCGGCGAGTGCTGCGAAGACCACGGGAACGCTATGCTGAAGTGTATTTCGAACAAACACTCCTTATGGCGGAGACTTCGTTATGTTTTGGGCAGCAATTAATTCGACGGAGCGTACGGAGTTAGTTTTCATATAAATGGAACTTGGGGAAGATTCCATTTTTATGGACGAAAATGCTCGCCCGCACCGTTCTGACGACGTGGAAGCGTACATCCAAGAAGTTGGGATCCGTCGTTTAGATTGGCCAGCTCGAAATCCTGACCTCAATCCAATTTAGCATGTCTGGGATGTTCTAATGTTCTGGTAAGATCGGTGCAACCTGCTCCACAAAATATCAGGGAGCTAAAAAGAGTCATTGCAGAACAGTGAGAACGTATTCCTCAAAACGTTATTAAAAAATATCGTGGAAAGCATGCCCAGAAGGATTCAAGCTGTGATTTTGGCAAGAGGAGGTCACACTCGTTATTAGTAATTTACATTTGTAATTAAAAAAAAAAAAAAATCTTGTCTTTATTGCCGACCATTTCTTATTGTTTGGCCGTGTACATCGGTTTTAAAGAATTCATCGAAATTAAAAAGAAAAATTGCCAGTATTCACTTCAAGCATATTAATTTACACGATTATAAGTATACAAACTACGTCAAACAATTAAATTTGATTGAACTAACCCAAATCGACCTTAGAATGTAAATTTCCTTAGGTGCCCGCTTTTTTTTTTTTGCAAAAGATTGTGCAAATTTGTTATAAGGACTCAAATTAATAAGGTTAAGGTGCGGTGGGGTGGACCTTGATTCGCGAACATGTTTGTTTTATTCCAAAAAACATTATGTGTCACAGTCGTAACCTTCGAGCTTTTAAAAATCTACTCCTCCAAATTCCTTCACACCGCACCGGTTTTATGTCCAATTCATACGCTGTCTCAACAATAAAGCTCTGGAACGCGCTACCCTTTGGCATTAAAAAGGCTGAAAGCAAAGTCTCTTTTAAAAGAAAAGTTCGTGACCTCTATTTGAGTCACACTAAATAGCTCTCATCTAGAGTCAGAAGTTTAGTCATAATAATTATTAACAGGTTTCTCGTTTTTTTATTGGTATTTATTAGTTTATTTTATTTGTATATGTGTATTATTAATATTTATTTTTTAATTTATTTGTATATGTCGGGTTTAGTCAATAGTACGGACGTCAAAACAAATCACGAGCACGCCACCTGTCGGCAAATCAAGAACAACTACGCTGTGGCGCGCTTTCTCTAACGACCTGCGTGGTGGGGACACGGAATATAAGAGTGGAGTACTGACCGCCCTAGAGCTAAGACGTTGTAGAATCAGTATCGATCAGTAATATTAGTGAGCAAGATTGTAACTGTGAACTATTTAAATAAACCCAGTGTATCGAATAATTTATGTTATTTCATTTGCACGACTGTACCTACTGACCTGCCCATACACGATGTCTTAACCTAAGGGAATACATCCTGACTTCCCGGTGGTTTGCATCTATCGGCCAGCCATGATGCGACATCTATGTGAACTATTAATATTTATGTAAGTATATACATTTTCGTATACAAAATGTAATTTTTAAATATTTTTTGTACCCATTTCACAAAGTTGTCCTTTTTAACCCAAAGGTTGACTGGTAGAGAATGGCTTGTGGCATTAAGTCCGCCTATGTACCACTATTGTACATGAAGTTTAAATAAATAAATAAATGTGTAAATATCATGACGCGTTTATAATATTATGCTTTACAAGATTATGCATCATTATTATTATGCCAACAGTATTTATGGCAGTGTACATTATGGCAAAGCATTTATGCCTAATAACACCATGCGTAATGATCATTATGCTAAATTTCGTTATGCCACTGTAAATTATGAGAATATATTAGTAAACCAAATATTCGAGCTCACTTCGTTTTCACTTCGGAAGTTGTTAAAAAGCGGCTTCATCCAATCTAACGGTTAAACCGCATATTTTTCATTTTCGTAAAAAAATTACCTCCTTTTAAGGCGTCATTTAAAAGGTCGCCAAGGGTGGCAAATATTGTCTATGCCCGGAGCGACGAAATTGCTAGATCGGCCCTGGTCACAGTTACCTAACCTAGTAAACTTTCGCAGCAGAGGCGCAACAAATACATCGAGAGGGTTGCGTATTGCAACGTCGCGGAGTGTTAAGTCACAGGAAATTTCATTTTAAAGATGGACATAAGTTGAGGCTATTGAAATTCAGATCAAGGTTCTATGGTTAACTAGCCTATGATTTGGTAACATTTCTGTGTTTTATTTCTCGCAGACTAATATTACTGGTGATTGATTGATTAAGACTGATAAACCAACAATTAGTCTAGCTACCCAACTCCCCTTGCCATAGAATTACGTATATCTTACATGAACCACTAACTGACCCCCGCGGTTTCGCTCCCGTCAACTGGCTACCTACCTACCTAATACCTACCATACCTACTCTACCCACCTACCCTACCTACGTACTAATTTGTTAAACTATTTATTTGAATAAGAATTACACTACAATACGAATGTAACCAACTTTTGTTTATACCGGGCGGCGATCTAATTAAAATTTAAAATATAAAAGCTGCTATTGTGCTTAACTATGATAGTTAAATATTTATATTCTCTCGCAGACTTTACTGTAAGTAATAATGAGTACTTTAATCATGTAGTACATAATTTTTATGTATCATCAATAGTTTTCTCAGTGCACGCCAAAGAATGAATTTTATAGGCAACATTTTGCTACTTTGGGTTCCATTATTGCAATTTTCATAAGGATCTCTCATTTTTTTTGAAAATAAATTATAGACTATATCATTCAGGAATAATGTAGCTTTCTACTGGTGAAAAAATTTCAAAATCGGTTCAGTAAAAAGTATCCTATGTGCTATGCCTGACTATAATATATCTCTGTGCCATATTTCATCCAGATCTGTCCAGCCGTTTGAGCGTGAAGAAGTAACAAACATACAAACACACTCACAAACTTTCGCCTTTGTAATATTAGTGTGTTATCAGACATTGTTAATGAGACTAAGGAAGACTGTTGTTTATGGTCTAGCTATAATCGTTGACGGTATGTCACGATAACAATTAAAATGTCTCATTAAACCTATTTGCATTTCACAGATCGAATGGATGAGCGACAAACTAACTCGCGCGTTTGAAGGCGCTCGCAGCAACCCGTTCGCCCTTCGTCACCTTCAACTGTGCCACTCAGTGGGCGAAGTGAGCCGCACTCCAGGACCTAAGGTCGTGCTGGCTTCCTTCCCAGACCTGGAGTCAGGGTTCGCGAGGGACCTGTTCTTGTTATGGGCTCCTAACCCTCAGAATTCTATTGTTTTGACTGCTAGGTAAGATTATTTATTTTTCACTTTTATAATAATAATTACATTTGTTGTACATGTTTTGAACAAAATAACAATTAAAAGCTGTAACTGCACGGAAGTCATACGCTCATTTCACAATACTCAAATCATACAGAAAATCTTCTTCCATCTGTCCATATCACAATCAGGTATAATAAAGGGTAGGTTTCCTGATAATTATCAGGACACCATTATCAAATTAATATAATCAATCAGAGAGTAAAATATTTTTTGTAGTGAGTTCTGAAAGCTCTGTACAAGGGTTTCTCAGGAGCTTGTATGACAGCGCCACCTGTATACATTCGCTGTAAACATGTTTCAGCTAAGAAATGTAATACTGTAGTGGTTCGTTAATGTTACTTGAGCATGTTGTTTGCAGTGTTGAATCTTCGTATCTAATAATATTGGACCTGCAATTTGACGCCTTCGTTTACTCGCTGCACCGTATATAGAGGCACCCGAGGCTCTAAACAATTGGCTATCCATGAATGAATGCATCGCGATAGCGATTTGTAAAATTTTAAAAACAATTGGGATTGCCAAGTGCTATAGAAATGTCATCGCCATCAGTGACACAATGATTCTTTGTCTAGGCACAAAGTAAGTAAGCGGCGGCGCCCGGCAGACAGAGAGGCCAGTACGAACAAAGAGCCATTTTGCACGCGCACATATTTTTTTTTTTTTAATGACGTTGCCCACTAGGAATTTCTTCCTGTATCGTGGGTGCGTTTACAAACATATAAACTCACATACACAACACCCAGAGCCGGAATAACTATCTGTAGATCATACAAATATATGTTCCGTGTGGGAATCGAACCCGCGACACGCAGCGCAGCAGTCAATCACTCAACCACTGCGCCAACCGTGCGCCCCATTGACATGTTTGTAAACTTACACTACCTACTCCTTTTTAAAATTTAGAATCAATATAGTAGCAACCCTAGCGACTCCGGCAAGTTTAGGTAACAATTTTCGCGGATGCATATTACCTGCGCCGTTTAGGAACACCATAGCTTGGTGCTACAAGTAGAACTGCCATGGATTCTTATAGTTTTTTTATTGAACAATAATTTCAAACTATGTCTATATTCAATTATCTAACAATGATTTTTTATGAACAGGACATCCCCCGGCACGTTAGCCCGCGACCTCATAGAGAAAGGAGGCGACCGCACCATAGAGCTGGAGATCCACCGCCGCGTGCGACTCGAGGGTGCCGAGCTGGACGAGTACATGCAGAAGCAGAGGGTCAAACTCAACAGCACTGTCAAGTGAGTACCATAGAGGCTAGTCTATGACCGTACCATAGAGCTGGAGATACACCGCCGTGTGAGCATCGAGGGCTCCTAGCTGGACGTGTACATGCAGAAGCAGAGGGTCAAACTCAACAGCACTGTCAAGTGAGTACCATAGAGGCTAGTCTATGACCGTACCATAGAGCTGGAGATACACCGCCGTGTGAGCATCGAGGGCTCCTAGCTGGACGTGTACATGCAGAAGCAGATGGTCAAGCTCAACAGAGCTGATAAGTGAGTACCACGAAACTATTCTTTGACCACACAGAGAAAGGCGACGATTGTATGGTATCAGTGATGTGTGGTTAGGGTCTCTGTTAATGTAATCACCACTTTTGGCAGACCAAGATGGATATTATTAAGACTGAATGCTACTATTGCATGCTTGGTTGTTGTACTGACTTACGTCGCCTTTTTGTTTCATCCTCGAGTCTAGAATACATTATATTGTACTTTTCCAACAAGAATGATGGAACCAAACACTTATAATTAAATTTTATTGACGGAAAAGAGTATCCGTGGAGATGCTTGCACGTACTTCTCCATAGAGATCTACTGACGCTTGCGAGTGTGCTGCTAACTACTAACTAGCTTATTTTTTTTAGGTCGGGCAATTCAAAAGTACCTTTAAATAATGACTGAGTTGGAATTATCAATTTGGAATTTCATTGTCATCACAAATTTTATATTATTACTATTTCTGGCCTTTAAGTAATATAAAACACCACAAATCACATCTCTTTTTCAGGGAAGAAACAGCCGGTATATCATCCGATTCAGACTCGGACGGTGAACTAGAGATGTGGGTAGTGACCGGCAAGCATGACATCCCCGTGCGACACGACGTGCGCGCGGGGGGCTGCTTCAAGTCCAACAAGCGACACCACGCCATGTACCCCTTCCACGAGGAGAGGTACCGGGCTGATGACTATGGGGAGATGATCAAGGTAACTATAATATACAACATATCCGTGCGACACGACTTGTGCGCGGGGGGCTGCTTCAAGTCCAACAAGCGACACCACGCCATGTACCCCTTCCACGAGGAGAGGTACCGGGCTGATGACTATGGGGAGATGATCAAGGTAACTATAATATACAACATATCCGTGCGACACGACTTGTGCGCGGGGGGCTGCTTCAAGTCCAACAAGCGACACCACGCCATGTACCCCTTCCACGAGGAGAGGTACCGGGCTGATGACTATGGGGAGATGATCAAGGTAACTATAATATACAACATATCCGTGCGACACGACTTGTGCGCGGGGGGCTGCTTCAAGTCCAACAAGCAACACCACGCCATGTACCGCTTCCACGAGGAGAGGTACCGGGCTGACGACTATGGGGAGATGATCAAGGTAACTATAATATACAACATATCCGTGCGACACGACTTGTGCGCGGGGGGCTGCTTCAAGTCCAACAAGCGACACCACGCCATGTACCCCTTCCACGAGGAGAGGTACCGGGCTGATGACTATGGGGAGATGATCAAGGTAACTATAATATACAACATATCCGTGCGACACGACTTGTGCGCGGGGGGCTGCTTCAAGTCCAACAAGCGACACCACGCCATGTACCCCTTCCACGAGGAGAGGTACCGGGCTGATGACTATGGGGAGATGATCAAGGTAACTATAATATACAACATATCCGTGCGACACGACTTGTGCGCGGGGGGCTGCTTCAAGTCCAACAAGCGACACCACGCCATGTACCCCTTCCACGAGGAGAGGTACCGGGCTGATAACTATGGGGAGATGATCAGCCGCATGGATCGATCTTCAAGGTTAAGCAAGACTTGCTGAGGTAGATCCATAGATAGGGTGACCCTAAAGCACATACTGAAGCCCTTCATTCGTAGATTTTTGAAAATCGTTACGGGTAGTCCAAGATGACGTAATACGTCTTCTATACGGGGTTCAAACTTCAACGTTCAACTAAAGTTATCAATTTATTATAGGATCTTAAATTTTTGAAGCAATATCCTAAATTCGAAGAATGTTTTATAAACCTTTAGGTTTTAATTAACACAGAAAAAAATCTTAACCAACAATAAAACTCATGTTCAATTACGCCTACTTTTAAAGAGTTGTATTTTAAAATTTTAGCCGGAAGACTACAGACTCGCTGAGATAGTTGATGCAGAAGGGGAGATCAGAGACGTGCCACCCGCTCCTCCACCAAAACAGGAGCCAGACGGTAAATCTATCAGAATAGTTTATTAAAAGTATAACAAACTGTTCCCTATTCCTTTTTACAAAATATAGGTTGAGATGGTATCAAGGGTACTATCAGACGGTAAGCGGTCATGCGGTCAAGCGTTCAAGAAGTCAGTTTTGCGTTCGAGCGTGCAGTTGCTCACGAACACCGCTTTTGGACGGTCTATGCGGTACCACTATATTCACCATGTTTTTTTGACGATAGTTCTTCATCGGAAGACGAATTATTGATTTTATTATTGTCATTATCAGCATCAAGAAGGATAAGGAAATACTGGGTGCGCCCAGTAAATAGAGAAATAAAGATGGATAATTTCATAGACTTTCTAAATGGGTTAAAGATGAAGAAATTCCAACAACATTTTCAAGCACACTTCTGCTACTTTTCCTCGGTTTTTATAATCGTTATCTTTCGCATCGTATAAATCACCTTTTACGTTCTAACATGATTAGCTTTTCAGTCTCTATCTTTCTTCAATTTTGGTCACCGAAAAAGCAGTGAACGCGCGAACGCGTGCGTTCTGGTTGACGGACGCGGTCAGTATGCCTCCTGTGTGGCTATATCTATGTAAGGTAATACAACACAACGAACGCAAAACTGACCTCTTGATCGCTTGACCGCGTGACCGCTCTATGTCTGATAGTATCCTTAGTACTGACTACTGAACGGCGTGGCAGGAACTCAATCAATCCAGCTGTGCTTAATAGCTTATAATACAAATAGGGTAGGATGGTTGGGTACTACAAGTTGGAGGTAAGGCACAACCTCGCTCTTGTAAAATATGTATTTATGATTTTTCGTGGTATGCTAAATAATCCACAAATATTAGAATTGTTAAGATTACTCATTCAAAACAGCTATGGTTAGGACCGAGGGAGGAGCTGGTTAAAATCGCGGCAACCCGTACAAACTTATTAAAGTTTGCACCAGTGAGTCGAGCAGTCCGATACTAAAAAGCGTCTGTCTGCGTTTGGACATATTTTTTTGCTCTTTAGCGGAATTCCAGAGGTTGACGCTTAAGTGTGTTGTCCACTAGGTAACTTGTGTTTGTAACCAAGGGGCATGTCAATTAGCAAAGTATGACAAATATTTTTTTGTGTAGGAAGAACCCATAGTTGGCTTAACCGAAAGCCATCTATGCCAACGATAGATTGCTACTAAAAGCCACTTATCAAGATGATATTAAATCATAACTATTCATACATGACAGAGGAGATGACGGAAATACCAAGCAAGTGCGTCTCCCAAATGCGTCAAGTGCAGATAAAGGCGAACATCCAGTACATCGAGTTGGAAGGCCGCTGCGACGGCGAGTCTTTACTGCGGGTGGTGACGCAGGCCAAGCCGCGCGCTATTGTAGGCCTAAGAGCTAACCTTGGTGCTCTGCAGACTCTCAAGTAAGATATTAATATATATTGCCATCTTCTTCTATAACCTACTGCAGTTTAGTAGAAGTTTTTCAATTCTATGTACGATTCAATTCTTTATTGCGTACTATAATGAATATGGTTTGTAGGGAAATAATTATAGACCGTGTCGGGCACAGCATAGATCAAGTAGGAGAGAGGAGGCACAGACAAACAGTTTCCACATTCGATATATTATGTACTAGTTGTCCCCCGCGGCTTCGCTCCCGTCAACTGGCTATCTATCTATCCTACCTTCCTATCTACCCGACCTATCCTACCTACCCTACCCTAACTATACCCTACCCCCTACCTTTTTTTTTTTTTTTTTTGTTCTCGCTGGGAAAAAATGCATTACGCATACCCACCCATTGGGGGAATGGGAGGGGTATGTGGGACTCCCCGGAATGAATCCGGTATACCCACTAAAATAACCCAGCGGCACTCCCGCATCGTCTTGAATTGGAGGAGGACTGGGAAACTGGCAGAGCCTTTACGTCCAGTCCCCCGCCGACGACCGCCCGCCTTTACAGCGGGGCCTTCACGCCCCTCCCTCAGTGGAGGGGCCCGGGAACGACCGCGAGTGCTCGGCCGTTCCCGCCCGACGAGGGTGGTGACTCGTGCAATGCGAGCGAAGGCGCCCCCGCGCCTGTCGCCCGCTAGTCACCACCAGGAGGTGGGAGGAGACGATCGTACAACCGCCTTCTCCCACCCCTTCTTCGCCTGCGGTGCGGCGGCGCGAGAGGATCGTCCTCCCGCGCCCGCTCCGCCGCCTCCTTTTGCGACATCACGACCTCGCAAAAGGAGGCAACCGCCGCCCAGGCATCCTCACTCCCCAGCATGGAGTTGACCACACCGGGAAGTGAGAGGTCCTGCCCGACCACATCAATCAAGGCACGGCGCAGCTCAGCCCAAGCTGGGCACACCTCCAAGGTGTGCTGCGCCGTGTCCTCCGCCGCGCCGCAGTCATGGCACGCCGGGGTTTCCTCCCTCCGGATCCGGTGCAGGTGCGTTCCGAAACAACCATGTCCAGACAACACCTGCACCAAACGGAACGAGAGGAAACCATGTGGCCGCTCGAGCCAGCCCTGCAGGACTGGCCCGAGCGCGTCCAGCGTCCGGCGTCCAAAGGCGGCGGTGGCGAGGTCCTCCGCCCAATGGAGGACGATGGCGTCCCTCGCCTCCCGCCGCACGGCCTCCCGCTCTTCTGCGGCGGGGCGCTCTCCCTGCGCCCTACGCCGCGCCGTCCACTCGTACACTCTGGCGAGCACCCATGCCTCCAACTCCCAGGGATGGGTGCCCGCCAGAGCGCACGCCGCCGAGAAGCCCACTGAGCGGTAGGCCCTCGCCACCCGCTGTGCAATGGCCCTTTGTGGCCTGCGGATGGCGGTTGCATTCTCCCTCCTCTGGAGGGAGTCCGCCCAGATGGGCGCCCCGTACAGGGCCATGCTGCGTAGGATGCCGGCATACACCCTACCCCCTACCTACACTAACTACCAATTTTTTTCTTTCAATTCTTTAAGTAGCCAATGTCCTTCTTCAGGATGCCATCTATCTCCTTGACAAATTTCATTGAATTCCGTTTAGCGTGAAAAAATAACCCACAGACAGAGTTACTTTCGAATTTATAATATTAGTATGAATTTACTGGCTATGCTAATAAACGAACTAGTCTGCCCATCCCTTTTATTTTTTACGATATACTCTGAATGAAAAGAATAACCATACAAGTTGGTCCAACATAATTTTGATTGTAATATTACAGGAAACACTGCGAGGCTGAAGGAATTGACAAAATATATATTCCGTATGCCGGCGACATCATCGATGCTACCACGGAGTCTCATATCTATCAAGTAAGTACATTCACAATCCACTTTTATCATACCTTAATGGCGAACTGAAACTAGCGCGCTAGTATTTATCCCGAGGGATCCCATTGAACTAATGTAGTATACCAACTACCAGGATAATCAATCTTAGTTTAGCTAAAAAATAAAGCTCGATAAGAATAGCTTCAAGAATCACTAAAAGACTGTTATAAGACTACTTTTTTTTTCTTGAATGGAAAATAATTTGCAATTTTCAAAGATAGTTTTGGTGTCGACACCCACAGAAAAGATGCGAAGAACCTTTATGTCCAAAAGTAACTACATTAGTATAGGTTGATATACAGCACGTCATAACGTGAGGAAACCGTCATGTCCGAGAACCAACAATTCGAATAAATGTGACATCAACCAGCCCACACTGGAGCCGCGTAGTGGAATATGGCCAGCTGCTTCTCACAGAGAGAAGGCCTGAGTCTCAGCTATGAGAAAATTATGATGATTTATAGACTTTATAGCATAAGAATAATCAGAGTCATAATCTATAGCAGGGATCACCAAATGGCGGCCTATTTTGTTTGGACCGAACAATATAATTTACTTGAATACAGTGCGTGCCACGAAAGATGACTTATACAGAAACTGCCTTGACTTGCGCAGTAGACGATTTATAGATCTCTTTAGCGGTATGAGGTCTGAGGACGGGCAGGGACCGGGCGCCACCGGGGTGTATGAGGTCTGAGGACGGGCAGGGACCGGGCGCCACCGGGGTGTATGAGGTCTGAGGACGGGCAGGGACCGGGCGCCACCGGGGTGTATGAGGTCTGAGGACGGGCAGGGACCGGGCGCCACCGGGGTGTATGAGGTCTGAGGACGGGCAGGGACCGGGCGCCACCGGGGTGTATGAGGTCTGAGGACGGGCAGGGACCGGGCGCCACCGGGGTGTATGAGGTCTGAGGACGGGCAGGGACCGGGCGCCACCGGGGTGTATGAGGTCTGAGGACGGGCAGGGACCGGGCGCCACCGGGGTGTATGAGGTCTGAGGACGGGCAGGGACCGGGCGCCACCGGGGTGTATGAGGTCTGAGGACGGGCAGGGACCGGGCGCCACCGGGGTGTATGAGGTCTGAGGACGGGCAGGGACCGGGCGCCACCGGGGTGTATGAGGTCTGAGGACGGGCAGGGACCGGGCGCCACCGGGGTGTATGAGTTCTGAGGACGGGCAGGGACCGGGCGCCACCGGGGTGTATGAGGTCTGAGGACGGGCAGGGACCGGGCGCCACCGGGGTGTATGAGGTCTGAGGACGGGCAGGGACCGGGCGCCACCGGGGTGTATGAGGTCTGAGGACGGGCAGGGACCGGGCGCCACCGGGGTGTATGAGGTCTGAGGACGGGCAGGGACCGGGCGCCACCGGGGTGTATGAGGTCTGAGGACGGGCAGGGACCGGGCGCCACCGGGGTGTATGAGGTCTGAGGACGGGCAGGGACCGGGCGCCACCGGGGTGTATGAGGTCCGAGGACGGGCAGGGACCGGGCGCCACCGGGGTGTATGAGGTCTGAGGACGGGCAGGGACCGGGCGCCACCGGGATGTATGAGGTCTGAGGACGGGCAGGGACCGGGCGCCACCGGGGTGTATGAGGTCCGAGGACGGGCAGGGACCGGGCGCCACCGGGGTGTATGAGGTCCGAGGACGGGCAGGGACCGGGCGCCACCGGGGTGTATAAGGTCCGAGGACGGGCAGGGACCGGGCGCCACCGGGGTGTATGAGGTCCGAGGACGGGCAGGGACCGGGCGCCACCGGGGTGCTGGACAGAGTGCGGGAGGCGCGGCAAAGGCTCATCTTTCGTGGCACGCACTGTGCGTAATAAGTAATTTATTCCGAGCTTTGTCTTTGTCTACCGTCGATGAACATCTCCAAAATTTAATGACAATAGCTCGCATCAACTTCAGTCCAAACTTCGAACTTCGTTTTACATATTTAATAAACTTAAATATGTATAACGAAATCCGAAGTTTAAATTTTGTCAAAATACACGTGACGATGTAAAGGCGGGGAGGAGGGGGTTTCTTGGGTTTAAACCTTACGGACCGGGACAGTCATATTATTTTTAAGAAACGGAACTTAAAGTAATTGGTGACCTCTTATCTATAGTACATATTCTGACTAGACATTCAAAAAATAAACCAGAATAAGTATAAAACTTGTATTTTTCAGGTAAAACTAACAGACAGCTTGATGTCTGGTTTGGCGTGGCGCTCCGCCGGCGACACAGAACTAGCTTGGTTGTCCGCCGTCGTGCAGCCGCGGGCTCACCAGCGAGAAAATACAACAACTACAGGTTTGTCACACAACGTATCCGTTCTGTATAGGCTGTATGAAGATACAAATATTTACGCACCTTATTGCCACGTGGTTTATTTTATTTTATTTTTTTATTGATGTTAGGCTTGCGCTTGACCACTATCTCACCTGATGGTAAGCGATGATGTGGTCGACAATGAAGCACGCTTGCCTAGAAGAAACCAATTTACTCTTGACTTGAAGACTCCCAGGTTGTAGCTATCAGGAAATACAGACTCCGAAATTACCTCACAAAAGCCGCATTTTTGCAATGAACTTAGAAATAGTTTGATAAATATTAAAATCTGTCTAAATCTAAAAAACTTCGTGTTGCAATCACACTAGATTCATGGAACAAAAAGTGTTTACCGATTTCAAAAATAAAGGAGGTAATCATTTCGACACGTATGGTTGTAATATTATTGGATCTGCACAATATTTACATATGTTACTCTATGTGGGCTTCCAAATACGTGTGCCAAATTTCATAAGTGTATGTATGTTTGTATGTATATATGTTTGTCCCCGCATTTCTCCTAAACTACTTATCGGATCGTGATTAATCTTTTTGTGTTGGATTAAGTATCTCTCGATTTAGGAAAAATTTAAGTTTCATCAAAATCGCTCCAGCAGTTTTCAAGATATAGAGCATACAAACGAACTCCTTAGCGACAAACAGCAAGAATTTATAAATTGAGTTATTATAGGTATTTTGTCAATCCTGTACTACTATAGAACTTGCTCATTTTTAGTGATGGTGTACTAAAACTAAAAAGAAAGAAATTAAAACTATTCACAAAAAAATAAACGAACTCCAAAAGCGAAAACACTAAAAAGTGCAAAATAACTTTCGTTTCGGATGTCGGTGTCTTTGTGAAAAACTATTACACTATATCGATTCCTATAAAATTCCCACCGGATCTAGACTCGACTAGAGAATCAGAAACATTATCCTACTCAAAACAAAATAAAAGCCAGTTTGTGTATCTGTCCTCAGAAGAAGCAACGTCAGACGTGTCGATGTGCCTGGAGGCGGCCCCGGGCGGCGCGCACGCAGCGTCGTTCGTCAACTCGCTGCGGCTGTCAGAGCTGCGCGCCGCACTCAACAAGGTCGGACTCAGCACTGAGTTCACCGCCGGCGCGCTCGAGTGCTGTAACGGCACGCTTGCTATTCGCAGGGTTAGTATATAAACCTTATGGGCCCAGAAAGAGGTGGCGAGACGACCTAGACGACAACCGTAGGGACTGGCGAGGTGGCTCAAGAAAATATTACTTGGAATGTTTTAAAACTCGCACAACAAGTGCGAGTCATTTCTGACCCGCTCTATGTTTGGCTTGTAGTATGTGACTGTAGGTGCGCCGCGGCGAGCGTTATAAATGTTTCACCGCATTTTCACGACACCCTGGCGGTCCACACCCACCAGGTGGGACTTATGGCGTACCTTATGAGGCTAAGCGATGGTAACCAGCGGCAGGAGTGTTGGATGGACCTACAGTTTAAAATAGAGTGGCACCCGTCTGCCCAACTCGCAGAGCTAGCCGGTCACTGCACAGACAGTGGCGACGTAGGTCATGTGTTGCACCAATAACACTACTACGCTCCATTGACTCGGGCCTGGTCCTTATCGGACGGCGAGCTACCCATCACTCACCGTCCGCAAGCCCGCGCCTACGATGGCCGGGAATCGACTTGCGGCTCCCGACGCCCAGGGCGTCTCCTGCGCCGGCTAAGGGCGTGATTCTCCCGCACGCGTTAGTAACTGCCTATCTGAACTCCACAACCCAGTGATTGTAAGAATCAAATAAGCAATTGCTCCATGTAAAATTCTGGTGTCCAGCTGCATCGAGTTAAACTGGAAGTTGGTTCCAACTTAGAAAATAAGGTCAAGCAGATTGATTGATTTTAGGTACAAGTCTGTTTCTCGTTAGCCCAAAAGAAGCTTGAAATTTAAGTATTTTAACTTTTTATTTCCTTTTCAGTTGGAGAACGGCCGCGTGGCGTTGGAAGGCGTGCTATCCGAAGAGTATTTCAAAGTTCGAGAACTGCTGTACGAACAATTCGCTATAGTTTAATCTCAGCTAGACTTTTTAAAGTTGTAAAATCGTGGAACGAAATTGTAAATATTGGATAGTTTTTAAGTAATAAAAGACTAAAGATTTTTACTTCATTTAATTTTTAGAAATTGTGTCCCCACCTGACCCTTGATTGCTCTTGATCCATAATGGCTCCAAGTATCATAAAACAAAAACCACCGATTTGCTGTCAAATGTACGAACATAGTATTGTTGGGGACGTGCATCTGGACTGAGGGCCCATTTTTCAAATCCTTGCGTAACGAAATAAGACTTAAAGGGAAATTAGTTAAAAATAGTAAAAACTTAAAGCAATGGGCCTAAAATTTCTTAAACGTAAATTAAAACTGTTATGATGAAATTACTTGGGCCCTCAATCCAGACGCTTGCATAAACTGGCATACCCTAAATCTCAGAAAGTACTATCTCTGGGTTAATCATTTTAACTTAGGAATTTAGTTAAGAATTTCTTAAATATTTTAAGAAATTCCCAAATCTGTAGAATATGACATTACAGATTTATGGCGATATATCAAGGGCCCTCAATCCTTTAATGTCTTTACCGAGGAATCTGCAAAACATGAATTTATCTGAAGAAATACATGAATAGGACTGTAATAAACTTTGCTTAGATACCTCTGTGAATTAGTTAAAAAGAAATAATGACACAAAAGTGAATTGTTAAAAAGTAAATGAGAATCGAATTTCACTTAAACGTCTGAACTGAGAGCCCAATATTTTCGGCTTTATTGACTAGGCTCAACCTCATAGATTAAGTCAAATTAAACTAAGTTTTTTTTACTATTTTTTAACTAAAATGTCACATATCGTCCGTTCTTCTAAATGCAATACATTAGGAGAAAATTGATTTTTATTTTTTTATAGGAGAAAGTTTTGTAGGGTACACATGATTTTGTTACTTTTTTTGGACTGATCAGTATATATCCTCATATAAGCTATTTTTTAAGCGACTAAAGTAAATATTTATGGTTTGAACTGTCGGAAGCGACTGTGTTTTTTGTGGTGCAATATTTTGAAGGGAACACAGTGCAATTATCAGGCAAAGCTATTATTGCATGGGTCCTTTTTGGGCGAGGATAAAACAAATGAACGTCATTCTTGGTAATGTACCGTAGCAAAGTAACTAATCGCATTATGTAATGGAGAATAATGTAAAAGTTTATTTTTTTATTACACTAGGCACGTATTTTGATGTACACGCACAATCTGTAACTATAACGATGGTAATACTCTTCCAAGTTTTATCATCAATTTACCACTGATCAATGAAAAATAACTTTCTTTTTCAAAGTCGGTGTCCATAACGAAAAAATAGGTACTTACCAAAGACACCGACTTCGAAAAAGAAAGTTATTTTTCACTTTGTAGTGTTTTATTTGGAATTCGGTAGATTTTTTTTGTAAAATAGTTTTTTTGTAGTTGTACCTACCTAATAGGCAAGTTATTTAGTAAGTTACCTTAACGCCAGAATAGATTAGCCGAATATCATGAAATTTGAACGTAAAGGGTGAAATGAGAGAATTGCGTACCCCTCAAGAGCGTACTGGCGTGATGTTATGTTATGAAATGGTATATAAAATAAACAGACATGCGATTGCAGCAATCCCGAGAGATTTCCCGTTAGTTATTGAAGAGTTCTGTTGTATATCTTGGAAGTTCTTCATTAAATCTTCACCAAATTAAAATGGCACCAATTTCGAAACATAGTGTTTCATATAAAAAAAGAATTTTTAAAATCAGTCCACAATTGACGGAGATATCGGTGAATATACATAAAAAAAAACATACATGAAGTCGAACATAGAACTTCCTCCTTTTTGGTAAGTCGGTTAAAAAGATAGATTGATCTTTGCGACAGCTGTCAGTATCAATTCAGTAACAATAGCGCTTGTGACAGGCTAACAATAACGTATACGTCAGTTTGACATACGTCGCAGACATCAAGCTATCTTTTATGAAGTATAAGTTACTTTTAGGAGTTTAATATAGTCTAGTCCCAATTTCTTGTCTCTTCTATTAATATGCACTTACTACCGCTAGATGCTACTCACATGGCTCCTCAATCTTCTCCTTCTCTATAAGATCTCATTCTAATTTCCGACCCTAACTAAGTAGGCACACATGGACAGCTACCTTCTCCTTTTTCCTACCATGACCTCATTTATCTTTCCTACAATATTCGACCTCCTAAACGCAAGGCCAAATTTCTTTCTCTTTGTTCTTTTAAAAACATTGATTTGGAGCGTTTGAGAGCTGATGCGGGTGGTATTGACGGGTCTCCTGTATACGCCTGGGAGTATATGGACACTATGGTGTAAATATTCAGCAAGACAATGTTGGATTTATATGAGGTACACGCGCCCTTAAAAAAGGTGAGGGTCAAACACCTTCCTGCACCATGGCTATATCCAGCAATAAAAAACCAGATGGCTAAGCGAACAAAGCCAAGTGCCTGTACAGAAAGTGACTGACTAGGGAAAACTGGGACCTTTATAAAAGGATGCGAAATCGCTGCAGTCATCTGTGTAGGAATGCGAAAAGGCACCACATTCCAACTCAATTAAAAACTTCAACCCAACACAAGTATGGCAATTTTTAAAGACTGTTAGTATTGGTTAAGCCTCTAGCAAGAGTTCTTCTGATAAGAATGAGCCTTAATGCACACTTTTCTAAGGCCCCATTACCCTCGATGACCATGTTAAATCTTCCACTCTCAACGATCTCTTTAATCTTCCTTCGCCAGCAAATACTTCTTTCTCTTGCCACCAAATTACTGAACTAGACATTAAGAAATGTATCCTTTCCATATATATAACATAATAGTAACAAATTGTTTGTAATTAAATTGATGTTACGATATCAGACTATTTTTAGATTACATAATATAAGTGAAGTAAATAGTTTTCATAAATTTATATCGATTGTGTTTTATTCATCGAAATGAATTTGATTGATTTGCGTATTGCAACGTCTGTGGTGCTGCATATACTGTCCATAGAAACGATGATATATGATATGATTTTCCGTCCCAAAAAGTAACAAAATCATATCTACCCTACATAATTTTCGCCTACAAAAAATTAAAAATCAATTTTCTCTTAAAGTATTAGAATTAGAAGAACGGACGATATGTTACATTTTAGTTAAAAAATAGTAAAAAAACTTAGTTTAATTTGACTTAATCTATGAGGTTGAGCCTAGACAATAAAGCCGAAAATATTGGGCTCTCAGTTCAGACGTTATAGTAAAATTCGATACCCATTTACTTTTTAACAATTCACTTTTGTGTCATTATTTCTTTTTAACTAATTCACAGAGGTATCTAAGCAAAGTATGTTGCAGCCCTATTCATGTATTTCTTCAGATAAATTCATTTTTTGCAGATTCCTCGGTAAAGACATTAAAGGATTGAGGGCCCTTGATATATCGCCATAAATCTGTAATGTCATATTCTACAGATTTGGGAATTTCTAAAAATATTTAAGAAATTCTTAACTAAATTCCTAAGTTAAAATGATTAACCCAGAGATAGTACTTTCTGAGATTTAGGGTATGCCAGTTTATGCAAGCGTCTGGATTGAGGGCCCAAGTAATTTAATAATAACAGTTTTAATTCACGTTTAAGAAATTTTAGACCCATTGCTTTAAGTTTTTACTATTTTTAACTAATTTCCCTTTAAGTCTTATTTCGTTACGCAAGGATTTAAAAAATGGGCCCTCAGTCCAGATGCACATTTGTTGGGGCCCAGCTATGCTCACTATAGCTGACATCGAATGACACTTGTCTAGAGCCTCAGATATAAAAGTATAACGCCCCAGTGAAAGAACATTGCCTCTTCGCAGCGCTTTGTGGGTCTGTCACTACCGCCTTGGTTTAGATTATAGCCGGGCGCAAAAGTAACACGCCGCCATCTCTTTTTAACCCCCGACGGAATAAGAGGGCCGTTATAAGTTTGACATGTTTATGTGTGTATGTGAATCGGTCTATGGCATCATAACTCTTAAACGGATGAACCGATTTTGATTGTTTTTATCGAGAGTGTTTTTAGCTATGTTTGATAAAAATGGGTTACGCCGTTCGAAAGTTATTCGCATTTTACTCTTTGAATCGGGGTATCTTCGCAAGATATCGTGTTATAATTACGTGTTTTAATGAATTGTCGACCGAAGCGTGTCTACTACTAGATCATTTAGGTAGTACCTATGTATTAAAGAGATATTTGTGTCAGAGGTATTTTAAATTTTACTAGTCGCACATGTTATGCATGCGTACGAGGTAGCGTGGTTTATCTTGGTAATTTTTCGTAAACTCTTCGATCTAGCTCTTGTTCTAAATCTTAAAAATGGAACTCATTTTATGTTCTAAACTAAGACACGACTAAATCTGTGAGGGCGAAAAATTGCGATTAATGAGCGACAAAATTTGGGAGAAAATAGATCTTCGCTAGGTGCCCTAGCTTTTGAGAGTGCCAAGCTGGGCAGACGACTAATTAGCGACATTTTTTTGTTATCATAATTAAAATTTCTTAAGGTGTCATGTCAGTGTCGGTCACACTAGCTTATGTACCTACCTAGCTTTACGCTGGTTGAATATCTACTTCGGCATTCTTCTGTCATGTTTTGGCTAACTCAAATCAAATGTATAGTGCTCGCCAAACTTCTGGGCCGGCCTGAAGTTGGCTTTCCGATAAGCAAGGCACGAAACGGTGCTGTTTTTGTATGAGATTGACTACTGACAGCCATTGCAGCCAACTACAGGGCGGCCAAGAAGTTTGGCGAAAACCAAACTTTTTTATAGTGGTAGGTTTTATGTTAGATCGATGACTGTCCTTTGGTTCTGGATTTCCAAGTCGGACAATCTGTGGTTTTTTTCCATTAAGAACTTGTCAGTTGTCGTTCCGTAAGGCCCGGATTCCAAAAAAGCTGAAAGGAGAGGAGACGAGAGATTTGTTTTGAATAATCAATCAGATTTCGTTATTGCCACATCTCCTCTCCGCTAAGCTTCGGTGGAAATGGATCAAGCGGAGAGGAGAGATGTCTCATTTTTGTATAGAATTTAGTGCCGCGAGCGTGCAAGCGGCGCGGCAGAGCGGAGATGTATGTAGTCGGGCGGTACCTGTGCCCCGCACCCCGCATGGCGTCTTCCATTAGTAGACAGCCCTTGACTGATTTCGAGCTCTCACAGCTCACATTTCCGCTACGCACAGCTCTCATCTCATCTCCGCTACGCATCTCTTTTCCGCTTTGGTGGAAATAACCTGCCAGCCTCGCAGCATATCTCCTCTCATCTCTTCACCTCTGCGCTTTGGTGGCTACCGGGCCTAAAGGTTGCTACACAATTATGTCACATCATGGAGTGTGCCTCCAGCAGTGACATAATAGTAGATAAACCCGAAGACGTGTGTGCCTACCCTTTCGGGGAACGCAATGGCGTGTTATCGTGTTGTGTAATTGCGCTATCTAAGCATGGCTTGTATAGTGTTAAGGGTATTCTTGACCAAACACAAATAAAAATACAAAATAAAATGTCATCACTTTATATATTTTTAATTTTATATCCGGGACCGGTTCACATTAATAACATTATGTAAAGAAATAAGGTACGAATTTATTAAATACAAAATTTAAGACACGGGTATTATATTGGTTTTACCTAAGGTTCTCTAGTTTGATCTGAGATTACATATCACTAACTCCACCTACACTCGAATCAAAATGTTCTACGATATAGAAATTCAATTTATGTTTCAAGTCCAATCAGTTCATTAATACAAAGTAAAATTTTATAAAAGGCAATCAAAAATTCTTTTGATTTTTTAGATAAATATTATAAACAAAACTTGGGGTTTAAATCTGTATGTAAACAGGTAAATAAGCTGCCGATTAGAAATTTAAATTATTGATACAAGATTGATGACAATACATGAACAGGGTTTTCTAACTCATCAATTCTTGGATATAAAAAAGGCTATTTCAAGCCGTTTGTTTTGATGTTACCGGTTCACATACAGACTGTGACCAAACAATCACAATTTTCCTTAATTTTATATTTCAGTAATCGCAGATCAATAATAACGAAGAATAACATTAAACTTAATAAATAATCTGGCACAGTCACACGTCACAGCTCGCTTACTGACTACCACCGGTTACGCATTAAACACTATTAAATAAAGTAAATATTCTTAACATAAGAATAACTACAACAGAACGCGTTAAAACTCACATGGAATTTAAGATACGTAGAAATGTTTTATTCTGTGATTCTTGAGTTTTGACCTGAAATTGATAAACTTTACTTAGCACATGCTTTACCGTACATATAATTAACCGTCTATATCTCGCACTTACGTCACATTGGTACAATACAGACAGGAATAATGCGTAACCAAAGTACATGCCAAATAGCATTTATATCTCGGCCTAAACGTGGCAACTTTCAAAATTATTTGCATATTCTTAAACCTAAAGCCATCACATTGATTTTTTACATATCATTTTTGTAACTATGTTACGACAAATATCATTTTGAAAGTTGACCTACTTATTTATATTTTGACACTAAAATACCGTTGATCGGTACTTAATTTGCGTATAAACAACCTTTAGCTTGTTCAAACACATCGTATTTTTAACGTTATAGCTAAGCCGATATACAAAAATAATAATAGAGAATTAAACTTCGAATCCGAGTTTTTTTTTGTTGACGTTACATTAAAGATATCACTCATTCAAGGTTTTTCGCCAGCGACATCTGCTTATGATGTAAACTTATTTTATAAAGAAAAAAATCATCACAGTCATACAGATTTTTTTGCAAAGATTTCCTTTGAAATGAGTGTTAAAAACCCTTAGTAACTTCAGCAACAAAATCACTAGTCCTGGTAATAATGCGAAAACTTATCGACTCAAGTTTTGAGCAAAATCACAACAAAAATGCACCATGCACAACAACCTTTTGTTTACGGTAAAATTATCGTCACTAACAATTTTACAAATCATCCGAACTATGGGTGCAATTTTGAATAGATTTCTTTCTTTACAACATTTTATTACAACTTAATTCTTATTTTAGTCGTTTTCGCATTGATTGTTCACACATTTTGTATTGGCAACGGTAAGACTCATGCCAGAGCTTAGGTAGGCGGAACTAGCAAAAAGACATTGAAATGGGAGCTACCGCGTATGAATTCACCGCTAGAGGCGCTGGTGTAACGTAAGGTCTCCGATATGTCGAACTCCACTGTTTGTATTGTGAGTGGGTTTTTTTTCCTAATTATATTATTGTAGTGAATAGTTTGCGACACCTCAGATTATTTATGGCAAATATGAGTTATGGGTCAATGAATGTCAGTGATTTAAGGTATTAAATATGATTTAAATATACTTGGTTTTCACGCCTGTCGTAGGTAAGTACCAAACTTTGACAGCTATACTTCTGGAACTTAGTCAACGTTCCAAGTTGAAACTGACGTTAATTATGTAGTTCATCCTCATTGCTTCAATTATCATATTTTTTTATCGAATGCCAAATGTTATTTAAACCATGATGAAGACATTTTTCAAATATATTTTAATATAATTACTTAGTTTATTTCAAATGTCTTTTACGCAATACTACACATCTTTCTTGCATCATAATAGGAGAATCTTCAAAATGCCAACCCATTGCTAGTTCCAAGTTTCACTACCAGAGGCGCTGGCATCAACCGCACTGCTGTACATGTACTTATTTACATTATTTCATAACAGTTTTTATTTTATAGTCACTCGTTCATGGTAACAGGTATTGAGGTATTCGATATTATCTGTTCCACTACTCTTTAATATTCACTCTATTTACAAATTAATATTTTTATGTACTTAATACAATTCTGTGTTGTTACACTTAGGTATAGGTGATTACTATAGTGCCTCATATGGAGGATGCTTCTGTATTTTGAATATTATTCCGTTATTCATAAATATCAAATTCCTATAGCTAAAAGCTCTATGTTTATTTACAAGGGAGGGATACATTATTAATTTAGCAGTTGCACTTATGACTGAACTGCCTTAAGGCAAGTATAAAATAATCTTCATTCATGTAGAAAATTAAAAATGAGACGACATTTATATTTAATTAGTCTTATGTAATTTTTGACAGTTTTGAAAGCAAGGAAGTCGGCTGAAGCCGGACTGAATGATTACACATATTGGCGCACGGTCGGCGCAGTGGTTGAGCGATTGACTGATGCGCTGCGTGTCGCGTGTTCGATTCCCGCACGGAACAAATATTTGTATGACCAACAGATAGTTGTTCCAGCTCTGGGTGTTATGTATGAGAGTTTATATGTTTGTACACGCACCCACGATACAGTAAGAAATTCCTAGTGCGGGGCAACGTTTTTAAAAAAAAATGCGATTTATATTTTACACCGTCATACATATTTAGAGTGCTCTTGCCAAATAAATATCATATTAGAAGAGACATAGACATTTTATGAATAAGGGTTTTTTTAAAGTCCAGAAGAGTATTTTTCCTTGTACTTTGTACATTACGCTAACTATCTACAGATATGTTACAATCACGACAACAGATTTGACAGAAACAAACTCCAATATAACAACACTATAGTAAGTTTACTTTATATTAGAGGAAAATATTTTTAACTGCGGTTTGGGTTCTAACGCCTAGTTATCTAGTCAGTTAATTATAACTAGGGTTTAAGATAAATTTAGATAGGGTTCTACTTTTTTAAACGCGTTTAAAAATACATCCATCTAATACAGGGGTTATATATACTTCTACTAGTCTATCTAAGTTATTAACTTTAACCGGTTATTGTGAGAAATTATTTATCATAATAACCGGGTATTGTCGATAAAGGGATCAGACATTCACTGGCATTACAAACTACACAACTAAGTTCAGTTAAAATATGTTTTTTTTGTTAGTGGAACAGCTCTAGAAATACATTTATAACCTTTATATAGTAAATATTGCTACATAAACTGTATTTTAAATAAATTCTATGTTGTTATAAGTTCATTATTTGTATAAAACAGTTGTACATTAGAATGGGGGCGCGTTGTTGCACTGCGACTTAATTCTTAAGAACTAAGAATGATATTGCCTGATATTTTTCGTTCAGACAAACATTCTGACTTCATAGAATTACTTTTATATTTTTTTAAATAATATTTAGCAACAATCTACATCTCCTTCTCTGAGAAAACAAGATTGTTTATAAGAAAACAAGTGTAAAAATTATCTAAGTATATATTTGTACTTTCGAAATTCTAGTAGTAAAATTACAAGAAATCCATTTGATATCATAATGATGCATTGTTTTAACTACGAATATTTAGGTCCACTAGCGCGTTTACTTTTTTTAAACAACGCAGTGCTAACGACACCCCTCGTAGCATAAACAAACAGAATAAAAACAATGTTATATTTAATGATAAATGCGCCGAATACGGCCCCCGCATTCACCGAGACATACAAAGAAGTAGTTCGTACGGTCGGGGAAAAAATACCTTTTTCGCTAAACCGAGGGTCCAGAGAGCCACGAAATTTAGACAAAACAAAATGGCCTTTAAAGCTAACAGTACTGAGTCTGTTCAGAACAGAACTAAAGACGTTTCAGGTCACTAATACTAGTGGATCACTCACGATCAGTTCGAAGATAGTTTCCTCGACCATACAATAATCTCGAAACTTCCACAGTAAAACTAGATATAATTTTTATTTTTTAATATTATACAAAAATAGTAACAAGTTTTGTACTAGATCCGTCCATCGTTTTGTACATTTGTCGCGGGAACGCCCGCCGAAGGTAAAGAAACGAAAATGTTATTCCGAGAAGGAACATGCACACGAACATTACACACTGTCACATCACCAGTCTTGCCAGATTTCAACCAGTTACTGCATCAGACAGGTAGTCGCTCGACTCCAACAACATTGAACTTACACACTGATGCACCTCCATAGTATTGCTGGTATCCTGGTGCCAGATGCTTCAAGCGTATCTTCGATTGTACATTTGCACACAAATCCTCTTCTGCGGTACTGATATCCTGGTACATCTTACCAGAGACAAGTTGATTGTACACGCACAGTGATACACCTCCTTTGTGGTGCTGGTATCCTGGTACTTATTGTAGACATGCTTCAAGCATATGTAGCTCACATGTACACTAATCCTCCTTTTTGATGCTTATATCCTGGTACATCTTAATGCAAACACCCTTCCAGCACATTCACGAAGATTTTGTTCATATGCACACAATAAACCAGAGACAGGCCTCGAGCATATCTACGGAAGAGTCTCTTCATATGCGCACTAAACATCCTTTTCATTACTGTTATCCTGGTACTTCTTACCGGAGACAAGCCTCGAGCATCTCGACGAAGAGCTTGTTCATGGGCGCGCGCCGGTCGCGGTGCACGGACGCCCAGAAGCGACGCACGGCCACGTCCGCGTGACGCAGCGCCGGCAGCACCAGTAGCAGCTGTTGCAGCGCTGCGTTGCCGTTGTACGGCCTGCATACGACATCACTATGGATTATTAGATTACTCTATACTGGACACATTTTATTGGTTGCCCAAAATAACTGTATTTTTTTACGTTTTCAATATGGGGGTGTAGGGATGAAACGATACCACTGATGTATCGATAGTCCTCCTTTGATAGTCGCGTCGCTCCCGAAAGTATCGTTATTAGTATCGTTTCATCCTTAGATGGTTGTATTTAGCAAATAATCATTACGTCAGACTCTTGTCAATAAGGTCGAAAAAACTATGCAAGTAGCTTGTATGCCATTGAGACATTCACTAACTATCAGAAGTTATTATGGCTTGCTTTTATGCAAGTTATGTGTATTTTTGTCCTAAAAATCTCATAGAGTTTCTAAAGATACTTTACAAAAGGCACTTTGAAGTGGAGAAAGAACTTGAAATTTCTTTGGGTTTTGAAATCTCAAGACCATTGGTTTATTTCAAAACAAAAAAAAAACCCAAGCGGTCCTTCCAAATCTAAATAAATAATCAGTATTTGGAAGCTGTAAGCTCACCTTAAAGCGGACACAGCATCATTAAGCGCCGCGAGTATAGAGTCCCGGAAGCGGCGCAGCGCCGCGTGCTCGTCGATGCGCGCCTCAGAGTTGGCCAGCGCCAGCGCCTTCATGAGGTAGCACTCCTCGCGCAGTGCCGCCGCGCGCTCCAGGCGCTTGGCCACGCCGGCGATCTGGACGTACAAAACATCATTTAATACTACTCGTATATTGTTTATCTAAAGCGGAGCGAAGAATTCTAAAGTAGAATCTTGAGCGCAACGAGGGATTCAAAGTACGTCACTCGAGCTTAAAAAAGTGTTCCTCCCGAGGTGGATACTCCACTTTTTATCACCCTCTATGAGAAAATAAGTGCAACTTATGAACAAGTACGTTAGTTTATTTATTTACATACTATTAGGAACCGTAAGACATAACATAGAAATAATTAGAGGCTAATGTTTATATTTCATCAATTATGGAAGTGCATCGAAAATTTTGGACCGCATGGTTTTGTGATTCATCTCTTTGCTCATTGGAACATTTAATAATTTCCACTTTTAGTCCCTAGGGATTAATGAGCTATTTTAGTCCCTGTTTACGAAAAATAGATTAGATCCTTTTAATCAATGTGATAAAACTTTATTTTGCTTTAAAATCTTCATGTGACATTCTTTGGAGGCATGGAGAACAAGGTGTAAATTCCACAAATCTCCATTCAAAAGAAACTTAAGTCTTACATTAATAAAAATAAACTTAAGTCTAATACACATACAATAGGCGGCCTTATCGCATACCGCGATCTCTTCCAGGATGCTCTGACCAGAGTGTTGTGTCTGGTCCGGGCAACTATTGTTATCAGGCAAATGAATATGTTCAAATCGCGCCGAAAACTATGCTTACGCAACGCAGGATATAGTGTGACGTCAGGTCAATAGTTCGTATGAGTTGGCATAGATGACGCCGCTACAATTCAACCGTAAGATGATAAACAATTAATTTCATAGACAAACATTTTAGACGATCGTGTCTGGCAAACAGTCCTTCCAAGGAATACCATTCCTCTAAGTAACTGGGTGTCAGAGCGCAGATACCAAGTCACTTCATATAAAACACTGTCATATTTAGCATCATTCGGCTGAATTGGCGTTGGATCCAAAACCTCTAAACATATCTTAAAAAAAAACTGACCTGTGTAAATAAATCATGCGCCCCAATCTCCCTGGCCTGCTGCTCGTCGAGCGCGAGGTCTGTAGCGAAGCGCAGGCGCAGCGGACTGCCGCCCGACATGGAGCGGTACGCCAGCATCAGCGACAGCATCTCCGCCCATGTGCTTTGGAGGAGGCGCATCTGTGGACGAGGAAAGTATGGGATTATTTCGCATCTGTGTGAGACCAAAGTATGGGATGTTTTTTTGGACACTAAAGTTGACCACGTGATACTTATTTTCTACCGTTAACAAAATCTCTAAATAGTATAAAACAAAGTCGCTATCCACGTCTGTCGACATAATTTCTTATGGACGCCACTGACGCTGCAATTGGCGTGGCCACCTATTGGGCCCAAAAAATTTAGAGTTTCTATCGTCTCGAAAAGAAGAAGAATACGTAATATGTGTTTTTTTTAATCTTTTCTACGTTTGCCGAGATTACCAAAAGATTGTTTTCCTACATTTTAAATGTCATCTATTTTTGTATTTTTGTAATCGAAATAACCAAATCTATCGAATGTACCTGGTTTTGGCCGTAAATCGATGAGACAAAAATATTGGTCATGAGAGCTTGTACTAAAAGTTTAGCTTACAAATCAAACTCATTAAGTAATTTAAATGTTTATTTTAAAGTATAATTAATGTATTCTAAATATAACACTGTATGTTAGACTATTATTTGAGACTGATAAAGTGATAAATTATGTTTATTTCGTAATTCGTTTTAAAATAACATTTATTTCGTAATTCGTTTTAAAATAACATTTATTTACGTCATTCTTTTCTGTCGGTCTAAACTAGATGAAGCTGGTGTTTCCTAGCTAATTACACTGAGAAGACCAATTCGAATAAATAATATGCACTTAATAACGTTTATTTTTAATATACGTAATTCAGCGCTTATGTGGTTTTAAAATTATTGTTTCATTATCTGTCAGCTATTTTGACGAGTGTTTATCATCTCGCTGAGGGGATTTACCTAAGTGATAAAAATCAGATCACATGATTTTTCAAACTTAACTTATACAACAGAATAATCAAACATAGCATAGTTAACACCACTCCCTTGGGGGTAGGCAGTCGTAAAGATAAACACTAATGAGTTTCAAGCGTTGGGGGCAAACCCTTTGCGACTACACTTTGCATACTATAAGCTTCTGCCAGAGACTTCGGCTGCGTGAAAAGCATTTTATCTTCCCAAAGGAACGGTATACCGAGATGAAAAGTATGTGCTATTCCAGACTAAAATCTATCTCTGTGCCAAATTCCATCCAGATTCGTTCAGACGTTCTGGCTATTGAGTAACAGTCAAACATTCATCCATCCATCCAAACTTTCGCATTTATAATATTTGTAGGAATGCTGCTAAGAATACTCCGTTCCAGGAACTGAACCGAAGACACCACGCTCAACAGCCGATCCGTCGACCACTACAACAACGAGCTGCCATCAATCAAAATCACATTTAATAATTTCCTTATTATAAAAGCAACAAGTTAAAATAAAAAAAAACTAAACGCCAACAGACGGAGGTTCCAGACGGCCTTAGAACTGACAAGTTAGAGACTGAAGTTAGTTATTACGTACGAGCTTGTGCCAGCGGCTTCGCCTGATACCGTTTTGTTGCAGATTTTTATTACATCACCTGTCTATCAAGAGCTAAACTGAAGGACAGTATACCGAAATGTTATTTATAAAATCGATGAACACGTTATTATGATTTCCCTTTAAGATTATATCAAGATGATGTCTGTCCGGTGCCGGTGGGATTTCCAATCGTCAAAAATAGCAAAGGAAACTAAGTGTAATTAAAGGCCATTCTGCGAAAATAAATCTATTTGAGTATTTTTACCGACATTACTCTATACATCGGCGGTGAAAAGTCCTTAAAGATTGCAGCGATATAGCGAATAATACGAGAAATTGGCTGTCAAAGATCCGAAACATATTTTTTTTATTTATAGGATTGCGCTTGACCCATATCTCACCTGATGATATAAGCGATGATGTGGTAGACGATGATTTTTCGTAAAGTTTCGTAAAATCATGGTATCAGAGTGGAATTTACAGATTTTCTAATGCTTATAATCAGTGGAAATTGACAATCTCTGTTGCTCACAGATATTAGAATTCTGATACTGACGTACAGTTTTATTCTTAAGTAGGTTTTTTGCGCGAGTGTACATTATAACTGTAATGCTATTTTAAATATTTTCAAGGTTTTACAACATTATTTATATCATCAATAAAACTGAAATGCCAAAATTGCTGAACCGGTTTCGATAATACACATAATGTTTGCATACAATGCTGATAAAAATTGTAATGAACAGGAAATGATTATTTCGTTAACAATTTAATGCAGTCTAGTGATTGATAAAATTCGCTTTTAAAATTAATGAAACAAAATGACATCATATAAAATGTAGGTCAGTGAAAAAAACAGAATATAGTAGTCCTCTGCTGGACAAAGGCCACCATTCATCCAGATTCTCGACCTCTCTCATCCTTAAAAGTGACATAATATCGTTCAAAAAACTCAAGAGCTATAGTCCCTACCTCAAAATCGAAGCCGCGAATACACTAAATAGTACAAAACTACAATATTTTACCAAACGCATTCAGACTGACCCACACCAATATCAAAAACCTTGACTGTAACCCACACATACACCCAAATATACTCACAGACAGTCAGACAATGGACAGGGATATGCAATACACACAGGTCCAGAACTATGTTATCAAAAAAAGAACTAACTTCCACGTGCTAAGAATTAATGTATGCAATAATTGTTGCATCCAAGGCCATAGACTAGACTGTAGTTTTTACTGGACTAGTCATAATTATAGTTGTCTATACAATAATTTTTAAAATTCGAGCGTTCTTTTTTTTCGTGAGTACGGGACTTTATTCGTTTTCGCTTTTATTTAGCGTGTCGAAGGTCGTTGCTAACGGTGTTTTTATTATCAGGACTGTTGTTTTTTTTTTTAATAATTTTATCAATATGGGTATGTTCAATGCGTTTGTGGTCAGTTTAATTAAAAAAAATAGGATTGGATTTTGTCTAGCGTTTGAAGTTTCTTGAAACATGTTGATTGGCTGAACTGAGGTTCTTTTTCGCTTTGCATCTATTTGATGCATGTTAAGTTACTTTATTACAGCTTATCCAAGTGACTTAATTTTTTTTTCGTCACAAGCCCTTTCCTTTCATTATTCCTTTTATCTTTTATTTTCACTGCGTAATTGGTTTGTAGAACGAAACTCGACTTAGCATATTATTTGAGTTCGATACTTTGGGATCGAACTCAAATAAAGTCAGCAGCAGTCGGGAAGCGTTACTGAATACTATTACGTTTTTTTCTCATTTTATAGGCAATAGTCTGTTCCTCTATTTCATAAGAAAAAAGTCAGGGGACGTAATATAAAAAGGACCTCTCACCTGATCATTCAACTGCAGCTCTGTAAAGCCAGGAATCTGTTTGGCCCAGCCGATGACTCCGACCAGCTCCCTGTCGTACAGGTCTGCCAGCATGGCCAGGGTCTTGGCAGCAGGCTCCACGACTCCGGCCGGCGGAGCTGAGCATGTAAGGAGTTCCGGCTCGTAGGAGTTCAGGGCTTCGAGAACCTAGAAGGAAGATTGGGTTGGCTTTAGAGGAAATATCGATAATGTATTTGAATACAATTTATTTAGCTTATGTTTTTCTTTTCTAAGTACAGAATGCATTTTTATAGCGATAGCCACCATAATTCCTAGTGTCTCTCTGGTTTGTCAGAAGACTGGAGAGAAACCTAAAGCTTGACGGTCAGAATCTTTGGATTAGCACACACTGCGGTTTAAATTGGCGCGAATATTTTGAGCTCTATTAATAGGTGTAAAAAGAGACAAAAATCGCGCGGTATTTTATCCGCAGTGCGTGTTAATTACGTTACAGTACACGGACAAAAATTCGCACGAATAAATATCGCATGTGTGCTAGGCCTATGCTTAAAGAATTGTATTCTACCTTTGAAAAAAATATGCAGCCACCTCGGTGGACACAACATGTTGACCTTTTATTTGACTTAAAAATCCAAGGTACACACAGAAACTCTTTACAGAACCGTTTATTGCGTATAAAAGTATATTTTACTAGATCCTGAATAATGTAGCGTCTGTAACTTGCTCAGATTACTACATAATTATGTCATTACTGAAATAATAATGTGTCAACGAGCACTTAGGCACTTACGGGTTGATTACCGTACAATGGTTTTATATGGCAGTCTCACCAGTGCTAACTGTATCTACTTTGAAATTATCTCACAAAACAGTACATATTACACAACACATACCTTGATATCATCAAGCTGCGGCCTCGGTTGCGCCAACGCCGGCGCGTCGGGGGCCCGCCTGTACTTCTGGCGCCCCCCCCGCACGCGGTCCAGCCTCACCCCCTCGCGCAGCATGCCCGTGCGCAGACACTTGCGAAACCGACACGCCTGGCACGCCTTCCGCCGCCGCTTGTTTATCTCACACTCGTTGGAGGCGGGACATGTGTATTCTATGTTGCCCTGGTACACGAGATTGGAGAACGTAAGTTTTTGAGGTAGTTTTTCAATGTTATGGCAATATTTTTGAAAGCATTATTTCATCTCATTCATTGTATTTTAAGTTTCGTTCGAAAATTTGGAGTTGTCATGTTCAAGATTTCATTAAATGATAAAAATATTTGTTTATTTTCATTAATAATTAGAACCGATATGCCTGGCACGCCTTCCATCGCCAATTTTTTATCACGCACTCTTTCGAGTCGGGCGATGTGTATTCTATGTTGCCCTGGTACCGAGAAATTGATGGACGCTCATAGTAAGTAAAGCTACTTGTTTTTTTTTTGATAATTCATAAATGTCATGTTCAAAGCTTCATGAAATGATAAAATAAGTATATTAATTTTCATTTAATAAGTGGAACCGACAAGCTTGGCACGCCTTCCGCTTGTTAAATAATTGTTTGTCTCGCACTCGTTTGAGGCGGGGCATAATATGACTTTGTATTCTATGTTGCCCTGGTACCATGAATGAGTTTTTGAGGTAGTTTTTCCGACTACGCCTAAAAAAAAAAAAACAATTTTATGGCGCAACCAAAATTTTTTTATACGTGTTTTTGGGGTAGTTGGTACATTTTTACAAAGTCTTGTTCCAAATCTAACAATCTCAATTAATTTATAGTCCCTCTAACTTTAATCAATTTTAGCGGTCTTCAAGCAACAGTTCATTCGGGCTTTTAAGGATTAAGGCGTCCTTAGTAAAGTTTCGTTTAAGGATTTGGGTGTCTTGAAGTTGAAACTTATGTAATTTATCATAGTTTCACAACTTTACGTCATAGGTTACAGGACTTTGTGAAATGGTGAAAGTAATTATGATATAATTTATTCATTATCTTTACAATTTTTTTAATTTTTAAATATTATTGTATTAAAAAAATAAACATTTAAAAATTATTATTATTTTGAGCCTGCATTCCTCTCACCTGCAGTAGGACTCTTTCGTTAAAGACTGGTGTAGCCATAATTCTATACAAGTGGCGTGTGAGTGAGAGTAGGGAGGACTTTTATAGGAGCCTTTTTGACCTCGCACGGGGTTATTTGTTTTTATTTTTTATCATTGGTTGTGTTTTGCTTATATCGTGTCTCCTGTGCGGGTCACAAATATATATTTTTCTTTCTTTACTTTACCTGCAGTACAACTAAAATACCTTTTTAATGACGCTCGCTAAAGACTGCGACTTCGTCTGCATAGCAATAGTACTTCGAATAGCCTATTATTTTATATCGCGCAATAATATAGTACGTGTGTAGGCTGCCTTAATTAAAAAAATATTGTTTCAACGTACAACCCTTTCTACCCCCGTAAGGATGATTTCCGAGATAAAAACCATCCCATGTCCTTCCCCGAGTCCATACTAAAGGTCATCTAAATCGGTTCAGCGGTTTAAGCTTGAAAATGTAACAGACAGAGTTACTTTCGCATTTATAATATTTACTAGCTTCTGCCAGCGGCTACGCCCGCGTGAATGTCGAAAATTATCCCAAGGGAACAAAATCCCGGGATAAAAGTTATCCTATGTGTTATTCCAGGCTATAATCTATTTCTGTGCCAAATTTCATCCAGATCCGTCGAGCCGTTTGAGCGTGAAGAAGTAACAAACATGTAAACACACAAACACACACACACTCACAAACTTTCGCTTTTATAGTATTAGTGTGAATGGATCATCATCATCATCATTATATCAGCCGAAAGACGTCCACTGCTGGACATAGGCCTCTCCCAAGCGTCGCCACATGGAATGGGAGACAGGTTTTAATATTAGATATGAAGAAAGCACTATTACATCAGAAGAAGCTGAAAAATGTGAGTCAGTGTACCTAGCTACCTATATAGAAAGATCTAGGTGAAACTATTGAAAAATGTGTTAAAGTGTTCGATTTCAGTCGCTGGCACTCGACTCGTTTGGCAAGAATCTGTATTAAAAATACATATGTAAAATATGCTGCGTGAAATATGTTAAAGATGTCAGAAAACACAGCTAAATCTAGGTATTTTTTTCAGGCAAAGCTTGGCTTATTAAAGTGTAAATATTTTAAACCTATAATCGTGACAGTCGTAAGAAGTCCGATGACGCGACGTTTCTCATTTTACATGCCGCGATAACTTTGCACGTAAGAAATTTAAAAAACAAATTCATAATCCTGATTAATTTCTATGTTAGTCATACACTATAACAACGAGTATCATTCGTAAGCATCAAGTTTAATTATTGGCATCGATAGATTCTAAAACCTGTGCTTGTTAATTAAAGGATACAAATACGAGTCTAAACTCCGGGCTACTATTAACCCCCCCCCCCCCCCTTCGATCGAACCTTCCACTACACAACCAACGAGGCAATTACATAGAAAAATACCTGAACATTGATAGGTTTATTTTCACAAAGGTATTTGGATATTAAATATCTCAAAGGTCTTGAAGAGTTAGTTAAATATTGTAATATTGACACAGAACTCCACAAACTTTGAGAAGAGAATTAGACAGATTTACGTATATATGTACATAAAGAGCAGTGGTGGCCTATTGAGTGGTGGGTTCGAACCCAGGCAGGCATTTTCCTTTGTGTAAATTATTTCATCACCACTGCTCTAAAAACGGTGTAGGGAAACATCGTGAGGAAGCTGGCATGTCCAAGAACCACAAACTCGAAGACATGTGACATCTACCAACCGGCACTGGGCCCACGTGGTGATATGTACCTGTAAGAGTATGCAACACCTGCTATTCAAAAGAGGGCGTATACGGAATAGCATTACTAAAATAGTTTTAAGACGTCGTTAGAACTCGAACACAATTTGGAACATCGCCAATTTTTATAAATCTTTCCATATTCTAGTCATTGGTGTCTAAATGTCTAGGACCTGGGATTTCTATGATATCTAGATTTATAGACTGAAAGTTTCAATCTGGATATTTGCTTTGTAAACATACATACATCATCATCATCATCCTTTAAACGTTCCCACTGCTGGGACACAGGCCTCTTCACTGTGAGAGAAGGAACGCGGGCCCAGTGCGGATTGGTGGATGTCGATTTTTTTATTCTAGGACATGCTGGTTTCCTCAAGATGTTTTCCTTCACCGTTTTAGAGCAGTGGTGATGAAATAATTTACACGTGCCTGCCCGGGTTCGAACCCACGACCTACGACATGTAAGTCGGGGCCGTTATCACTGGGCCACCACTGCTCAGATAATTCACATGATAGATGAGATGAAGATGAGACCACGAATGGGTAAAATTATCGATCCTCGCAAGATGGATGGGAGCTACCGAAAATCGAGACAAATGGCAAGCGATTGCGAGAGGAGATATATGTCCAGCAGTGCACTACTGCAGGCTGATGATGATGAAATAATTTTAATGCATGATTTGTCAGTGGACAATAAATGTTTTATTTAGGCTGAAATGTATGATAGATATGTTAGTCTATAAAAAATAACAAAAAATGTTTATCACCTTCCTACTGACCTGTATTGTCCTCTTGAAAAACGCCTTACAGGCCTCACAGCTCGCGACTCCATAGTGGAACCCTGAGGCTGTGTCTCCACAGACGAGGCACACTCTCCTCGGTGCTTCATCATCCCTCGCGCCACTGGCTGCGGCGGCTGTGGTAGACGAACAGTGTTGCTGCTCCGGGCTGGTGTTGCCAACAATCGTGCCATCTCCGGGAGACACGCAGAATTTGACGTCCTCCTTTGAATCGAGGTCCAACTGGTAAAATTGAAAGAACTGTTATGAATGAAAAAGTTTTTGATTTGAAATAATTAAAGGAGATAGTAAGCTTTTGTGTTTCTACTCCACCATGATTTTGAATTGTTGCAACACTGCTTCAATTTAAATTATGAAAGTTACAGGATTACTTTGAAATTCTAAATTCAAAACCCTATTGTAAGAGTCTAGCAACTCATTACTTTTTCTCACCTGATAAAGCTTCATTAAACAGTAATAAAGATTGTTTTAATGTCATAATATGTATTATTCATTTTAAAAACTTGCAAAGGTGTGATTAACAAGAGTGATGCACGAAACACGAAGGGATCATTCTTTAACCGACGGGGCGCATCCATTTTTTTAAAATGACTCGTAATGACATCATTTTGTTTCGCAGTGTGGTACCTATTTTTTTTATTCCAAATAATGATTTTTTTTTTTATTCGGGATAATGTTTGTAATATTACCATCGGTCGAATGACAAAGCCTATTTGAAAATCAATCAGGCTTGGTATTACGAAAACGTAAAAGGGTGAAGTAGGTATTTGCAAGGTCCGTTGAATTAGGTAGGGTTGGGCTATCTAATTGATTCAGCCTCTTTTTTACTTTTAACCGATTTCAAGGGCTTAGCAAGCTGAACGTGGTTAAACAATTTGGATACAACATTCATGCAATTTAAATGTCTGTCTAGACTAGTAAAATCAGACAAGAATTTTAGTTCTGTTTAAAGATATTCAAGATGTTGCAATCAACATTTTTGGTACTCGAACAAAGTCTTTTTATAAATACACTTAGATGAAATTTGATATCAAGAAAACACTTATTATTTTCCAGGAATTAATAAAAAAAAGTCTAGTAATAAAATATGAAAGAACCTGTTCGTCAGACAGCTCTAAAATATATATTGGTACTTACAGCAATCCAATTAGAAGTAATGTAGCTTCTCATAATGCGATCAGAAATAGAATTATGGATCGATATCATATAGTTATTCCAATGCCAAGAATCAGGTCGTTCAAGACTTGATAAAAATGTGAAAGTAATCCTAAGTAATCCTACCACGATTGCCCTTTTAAGGCAAGTAAGCGAGCAAAGGCGAAAAACTGAAAATTAGTTTTTAAAACAATGGACGAGATTTTAATTCTGATAGTCAATCACACGGTAGACCAAATCTTACATGTAGTTGTCAACAAAGCCACTCTGCTACAATTTTTGCAGAGCGACAGTATGAGAGACACAGAGGATAGAGTTTGATGGTGGCCAATTCTTCACCATCCGCATACAGTCTGGCAGTGCAGAGACCTCAGAAGCGATTGAAGAGACCTATGATCATTGATATGACTGTTTTAGACTGATATGATGATGATTTTTGATTCTAGTCAAGTTGGATTGTAGAGCTTTATTTCTACGAAAGCCTTGAAGCGGTGGTCCATAGGCCTTGTAACCATTACAAACTTCGAAGAATGGTGTTTTTTCACCTACCTTTGGCTGCATTATAGGCATGGTGGGCGGGTGTAGTGGCTGCGACTGCGGTTCGAGCAGCGAGTACTGTGGGAGCTGTCTCCCGCGTGGCTTCAGTATATCAATGTGTGCACCTACCTCTGGCTGCATCATCGGCATGGCGCGCGGGTGTAGTGGCTGCTGCGACGAGTACTGTGGGGGCTGTCTCCCTCGTGGATTCAGTATATCAATGTGTGCACCTACCTCTGGCTGCATTATAGGCATGGCGCGCGGGTGTAGTGGCTGCTGCGGCGAGTACTGTGGGGGCTGTCTCCCGCGTGGCTTCAGTATATCAATGTGTGCACCTACCTCTGGCTGCATCATCGGCATGGCGCGCGGGTGTAGTGGCTGCTGCGGCGAGTACTGTGGGGGCTGTCTCCCGCGTGGCTTCAGTATATCAATGTGTGCACCTACCTCTGGCTGCATCATTGGCATGGCGCGCGGGTGTAGTGGCTGCTGCGGCGAGTACTGTGGGGGCTGTCTCCCGCGTGGCTTCAGTATATCAATGTGTGCACCTACCTCTGGCTGCATCATAGGCATGGTGCGCGGGTGTAGTGGCTGCGGATGCGGCGGCTGTGGCTCGGGCGGCGAGTACTGTGGGGGCGGTTCTGTCTCCTGCTTGACGCGCCGCAACATCGGCTCGCCACTCACCGCAGACATCAGTTGCACCTGCAACAATGGAAGATTTTACTTAATTCTGGTGTAGACAAAAGATAAAGCAATAAAATACATTTATTCCACACAGCCTACATGGAACCTAAACAAAATACATTGAAGTGTATTTGAATATTATACAGTGAAATAAATGGAACGATTTTTTGCGATCTTTTTCGAAACTTTAACTCAGATTATTATCGAAAGTAATAAATTAACTACACATCAATAAAAAATCGTATTTTTTTTTTTACTTCGATTTTGCACGGTCCTTCGAGACTTTAATTAACTACTTGTACTTTTAAGAGAACCCAGACTAAGTGAAATGAGATAAGTTGCCTTTCAACAGACGTCAGTAGCACAAACAAGCTTACCAGGTTAGGTAACGTTCGTGGTTCACAAAAGCATTATTAACGGCTGACGAAGTTTCAGAGCAAGTATTCGAAATTAGGACTCGGGTCCTTAGAATGGATTAAGTTATTAGAATTTCGTGTTAACCGAAGTATGGACACATCTTTCGCACAGAAAGCCTAGACTGGATTAGGAATAATGTTTCGCAAATTCACGTTAGTTAACCATTAAAGAAAATGGCATACGAGACTCAAATATTATCGTATTCTATCTTCAAAAAATTCTTAGTGAACTTGCTGTCCAAAAACACAGACAAAATTTTCCACCATCATATAGCAGTCACAGTGGATCTTTGTATCTCTGAAATTGGCTGCAAGACCCTGCGCAGTTGCTATTTTTGTGTCCAATTTTGAAGTAAAAGATAGCATTGTATAACTGCTTCTTTCACTCGCTTACGTTTGTCGCATCGTCCTATCTCGCTAACTCAATGCAGTATACTCGATCTCAAACTGATTCTGATTCTGCAATTGTTCGCAGAGCCAACTTTAGAGATATAAAGATCCGCTGTGACTACTGTACCGGTTTCATCACCACATCCCAAAACACTGGAATGCGAATACTTTTTTTTATATTCTGTCAAATTCTTATTCTGCAATATTTGTAACGCTATCCGACGCTGACGTCATGTTTCTATTATAGTTGGTTCCAAGGTCTTGTTGAGATAGGTCAGGTTTGTATCACATTGAATAAAAATACTCGGGTGTAGCAGTCATAATGAGTCTTTAAGCACCTAATTTGCACCTTGTAAAAAGTTATTTGGTCGTACATGATTTTGTACGATATTTTGGTCCAAATAGTGACAAAAAAGTGATGTCAGTTTTATGAGTGGGAGAGGATAATGTACTTTTTAAACGTCTTCAAAAAGGAGGAGGTTCTCAATTCGACTGTATTCTTTTTTTAATGTGTGTTACCTTTACTAGGAGAACCGATTTCGATGATTCTGTTTTTATTGAAAGCTTGTGCTTCTTACGTGGTCCTATTTAAATTTGGTGAAGATCTGATGAAGAACTTCGGAGATATACAACAGAGCTCTTCAATAAACAACGGCAAATCTCTCGGGATTGCTGCATGTTTGTTCATTGTTTACGCCACTTCCAATACAAAATTACTTACAAAGAGAAAAATAACTTCAATTTCGGAAGTCGGTACCAACAAACGAAGAAACAAAAACAGGAACACCGACTTCCGAAATTGAAGATTTTTCACTTTGTAGCGTTTTTTTTGGAAGTCGGTTGTATCTTTTTATAATAAGTTTTTTTCACTTCTTCTATGCGAAATAGTGTCAGTCAGAAAAAAATGTTTTAGGAATGGTCTGCTTAGGTTTTCTTTGTGTTCAAAATTAGTGAATTCTATTGAATTGTGGAAACAAAATTGGCTTCCTTCTAGCATTTAATTCTCTTAATCTATAATCACGGGCAATCCCATGATAAGGTTGTAGGCATGATGTCATTTAAATGATTCTACAATCAAATTGTGTCAATGGTGCAATGGTGAAATATGAATGGAAAGGAAACGGTTAATAAAATCATTTGGGCTAATGATTTGTGAATATCTGGCGTTCCCAATAGCATAAAGGTTAGATCTATACTAATATTATAAAGAGGAAAGATTTGTATGTTTGTATGTGACGAATAAACATAAAAACTACTGGACGGATTTTAAAAATTTTTTCACCGTTGGGAAGGTACACTATCCCCGGATGACAAGGAACTTTTGAACAATGTACTTTTTATCCCTTTATTCCCAAGGGAACGGGAACCATGCGGGTGAAACCGCGAGGCGACCACTAGTATTATTATAAAGATGTAGGTAACACAAACCTAACAAAATAAAAAGCAAAGAAAAAGAATTTATAACCTACCTAAAGCATGATATCTACTGACAGTCTTAAAACAATGCAAAACAGAAGTTTTCCTGTTAACATTCTAGATAAGCATAGGTAGGCATAACAAAACCGGTCAGTGCGTGTCGGGCGTCGCACATTTAGGGTTCCATACCAATCTATATTATGAAGAGGAAAGATTTGCATTTTTGTAACGAATAAATCTAAAAACAACTGGACTGATTTCAAAAATTCTTTCACCGTTGGGAAGCTTTACTATCCCCGGGTGACATAAACTACTTTTTATCCGTGTATTCCCACGGGAACGGGAACTACGCGGGTGAAACCGCGAGGCGTCCGCTAGTTTACCAATGTATGCTTACTAAAATATACTTATTAATAAACATTATCACCAAATTTCAAGCTCGTAGGTCAATGGTCAGTCAAATAATTCTTCCGAACAAAATGTATAACAGACGACAAACAGATTGACTCGTGAGTGACAGCAATAGGGCTCCGTTTGGACTCCTACGGAACCCTAAAAAGAAAGTCAGAAAAAACAAACAAGTCAGAACATTCACACAAGCTGTGAAAAATATTAAACGCAAAATAAAGATATGCGTCGACTACGCCGCAGACAAAACATACAGATATAACTACAAATATGTAATCATGTTCGTAATATTAGGTAAGTACGGTCTACCTATGGAACAAACAAACGACAGATTATACGCACCACATAACCACACGCCTTTATTAACGAAAGGGTTAGACAGAGGTTTTTTTTTATTATTATAGTAAGGCTCGCGCTTGACCACTATCTCATCTGGTGGTAAGCGATGATGTGGTCGACGGTGTAGCACGCTTGCCTAGAAGTTACCTATTTACTCTTGAATATAAGACCCCTATTGATGGACGTAGCTATTGGGAAATACAGACTCCGGCAGGGAATTGCACTCCTTTGCCATACGCATAATGATAGTATTTCCAAAACGTTTGGTGTGTATGGGTGAGATGTCCACCATGTACCGACGGCGCATCGCCGTACGTTTTTTAGTCCAATGTTGAAATACATGACAAAATAAATAGGTGAACCTATATAATACACCCGAATTTCATCAGTTATGTTGTACAGTCTACCTATGCGAAAAACAAACGACAGATTATAAGCAAAACACTCACATAACTCACACTCGTTCGTTATGAAGGAATAATAAATTATTTTGAATTTGTATTTATAACATTTTCCTCTTATCCCGGAAGGGTTAGACAGAGTTGCTCCTATGGTACACCTACATTTCACCAGTTATGTTTAAGTCCCTAATAAGGCCGAGGTAATTGCCGTAAACGTAAGAGTCCTGACTTCGGGCTGCTACTGAGAAGTTCCAGATTAGAAAAACCCAATAACACTTTGCCCGACATGGAAATCGAACCCAGGAACTCATGCTCAGAAGCAGCGCTTGCTAGCACTAGAGCAACGAAGCAGTCAAAACATTCAAAAATCACATCATCACCATCAGCCTTTTTAATGTTCCCACTGTTGGGACACTGGTCTCCTCACTGTGAGAGGGAATGGGCCGTAATATACCTCGCGGGCCCAGTGCGGGTTGGTGGATGTCACAAGTTTTCGATTCTTTGCTTCTAGAACATGCCATTTTCCTCACAATGTTTTTCTTCACCGTTTTGAGAGAAGTGATGGTGAAATAATTTACACAAAGTAAAGCACCTGCCTGGGTTTGACCTACGACCTACAACATGATTCGCGTCCGATACCTCAAAAATGACATCACACTATCCAAAACCAACTAACCAAACTAATATTATAAAGGCGAAAGTTTGAGTGTGAGTGTTTGTATGTTCGTTACTTCTTTACGCCAGAACGGCTGAACGGATCTGGATGAAATTTGACACAAAGATGGATTTATAGACAGGAATAGCACATAGAACTTTTTATCCCGGGAATATGTTCTCGGGATAATTTTCGACTTTCGCGCGGGCGAAGCCGCTGGCAGAAGCTAGTAAACGTATCCTTACTAATAATATAAATGTGAATGCAAGTTTGTTTGTTACGCTTTCACGCAAAAACTACTGAACCGATCATAATGAAACTTTGTACATATATTCTTAGAGGTATTAGAAGTAGCATAGGATACATTTTATTAAAAAAAAAAGCTAGCGAATCCGCGGGTAAAAGCTAGTAATAAATAAAACAGCTTTTGTTCATCCAATCAGGCTTATCAACCGCCAGTAAAATCAACAGTCAATAATTTGCAATTAAAAGAGTAACAGGTCAACCGCATTGAAAACAAACTTACTTTGTTTTTGAAGAAATATTACCTACCATTCAAGGCTATCAAAATAGGAATAAACTATTCACCGTGATCTTCTTCTTTCTTTCGTTTTCGTGTAAGCATGTGGCCACCCCTGGTGTCAGAGTTAATTAAGCCGCCTCTGGGAACCCCAGGCCTCTGACTTGGCTTTTTCATACTTACATTAATTAACTATATAAGTCCAGATTTCCTCACGATGTTTTCCTTCACCGTTGCCTGTGATCAACGTGATTTGTCATAGAGATGACGCAGTTATGCAATTTTGTAATCTACAAGAAGATATGAATTTAGAACAGTGTTCAATATCCATGTTTTCTCTTACATCGACTATTATTTATTCTGTGGTCGCGCGTTGGCGCAAATTAGACAGAAAAAGCTTAATGCTATTGTAGAATATTTTTCAATCAGCCAATTAAAGGACCTTCTTCCATAAGTGTCCTTGAAAAAAAAGGACCTTGTTCCATAAGTAACACCTGGGTGAGCAACGTCCGGAACCGGAAAGTATGGCAGAAGAAATAGGTACCGAAAAGAGGGTGAACACGGGTTGAAACGATGATGATAAAGATTATGGAGTTGGTAGAGGAGCTTACTGTCTAGGAGCACGACCAAAGCCATAATAGGTTAATGAAGAAACCGAAAATATGAACTAAAATTGAGACAATACAATATCAAAATTTCGAGCCCTCGAATTCCTAAATGCAAATGTTTGGGCAGATCTGTAGACGGTATTATTTCAATGAATAGATGCAGACTTACGTAGCTAAGCTACCCAGATTTTGGTATGCAGACTAGATTGGATGCTAGTGGGTCGTATGACATTGTAAAGATGTCTGGAAGCGTTAAGTAATACGAGGCGCAAAGGCACGACTTATTCAAAGTGCCTCAATAAACGAGAGACTAATGCTTAGTACATTAGGCTGGTTTCAGGCAAAAGAGATGACGAAAATGCCCGCTTATAGTTAATTATGTACCTTATATAAGCCGCTCTTGTACATATAGCACTAAATGTAACGAGGTTCAAGTAACTGGAATTTTACTAACCTAAAATAACAGAGTTGCCTTTAGTATGGATTTTTATTAAAATAGTGAATAAAAATGAGTAACTAAATCCGCCTTTAATCCTTAATATTGCATAAATTTTAAATAAATGAATAATATTCATTTAAGTAAAACTAAATCAAACAAATCGTGCTATCTTTTTACTAAGTTCCTTTTCGATACCGCGAGTTAATCTTTGATACGCTACGACCTACCTCGATTCCTGACCTACACAACTTTCCTTTTCTTCGACACGTGATAAAATCATTATGAGATATCACATGACGTCGATCACTACGCAATCCTCATTTTATTTGCATATGCAAACAACAATTGACAGCTAAATCAAACCTCAAATGTTGCCTACCCCAAATATCATTGAGATGCATCAACGTCTTTTTAAAAACATTCCATTTTTAAAAGAAAAAAACATGGCGGCGCGGCGGCTTTACTCATTCGTTCGCGGAATGAGCGTACACGTGAAAAACATCGTCTATCTTTATATAAACAGACTTACAGAGTATTGAAAAAACAAAATTATCTATCAAAAGATAAGTACAAAAAAAGTTTTCAAGGATGCAAGTATTGTGGGTTCAACGTACTCATGACATTGCTCTGTGCATGTGATAATATTCGTGATGCAACGTAAGTAGGTGACTACCTATATCTAGTACCTACTCATGCATCACTAATTAACCGTCTGTTTAAATAATGTAGGTAAGCTTGGAACGTCTGGCTATAGTATTTCTTATTCAATTTTTGTGATATTGCGTTGGTTCATTTTTATTATAATAAGGGTCACATAGTCTGCCTCGTGGGTGGTATTCTGATACCAGATTAAACAGCAAGACTTTCTGGGGAAATATGGCAGTCACCTGACATTTTAGGATTCCTGAAATCGAACAAAATGGAAACGCGATTGCCGAAAATACTGCCTTAGAAATTGAGCCAGCCAATGCCAGCGTATCATCAAAAATCAAATGGAAATACTTAGTCGATTTTGATGTTATGCTCATAATTTTCATAGAATCTGAAGGAACAGAACAAAGTTTTCATGAACTTAAAGACAATAGAAATGAAGTGAAATAGTTTCTGAAACCCAAATATTCAGTCAAATATCATGTCGAGTCAGTTTCATCGTTCAACCAATGACGAAATATTTCATATTCTTAATTGTACATCAAATAAACATATTCAAATACAAATGTAAAACAAGTACAAAGGCGAGCTTAACCCATAATTGGGTTCTCTGTCAGCAAACCCCAGTGTTATAGAGAGATTTACAAAATTAGGACAGTTAACGACAAATACACAACAACAAATACTAAAATTTGAATACATACAAATACTGCACATAATGCATAAACATAATGTATACAATTATATTTAAAATACATACAAATTTATGCGTCATGTTGACGGGAAGTGTTCCTTAAGGGGAGGAAAACGAAGGAGAAGAGATGATGAGGCAATTGCACATTTACCTACCAATCAAGATCTTGATAAGGATTTCAGAAAGTGGGATTTCAACTACGGATAAAGTGAGGGAAAACTCTATGACTAAGAATAGCAGATCTGTTTTTAATTTCTCACTTCTGAGAAAGAAGAAATCTACATACTCTTTGATTAATCAATTAGCCGGATTATCCCTAGACGACCGCTACTTAACTGACTCATAGGTACTTGAAATTCAGCTCTAGGGTCGGCCGCGGTCATAACTAGTAGTTTTGTGTTTCAAGAAGAGCTACACTGCCATTAGATCTAAAAGGTTAGACAGAATGGTTTTGAGGTACCTAGAGCACGGGGTCCCATGGCTAACAAAGAAAAATTGGTTCAAAAAATATCACTAGATGGCAGAATATGCATCGATTTGTTATTTAATTGTGTGTAAAATCAACATTTTCTAGAATTGATCATAAAAATTATATGTTCTCGTTCAATCAACTCGCCTGAGTACAAAATTATGGTATATTGAGCTCTTAATTCACATTTCAAAGATTATTTAAACGGATCATTTAATATTGATTCCAATAGATGGCGCGGTTTAAAATGTGTGAGGCGTGCCACTAGATTTTTTTAGATATTATTACACATTTTACGTCGGCAAAGTTTGTTTATATGAGATTAGGCATCTGTATGCTAGTATTATTATCTGTGCCTAGAGCAAAATGTTAATAGCCCTCGATTGGGCCGCGTTCCTAGTCAAGTGAAACATAATAACGCATAATCTTTATTAATAATATTTGAATAAAAGCGACATGAATACGACTCCATCAAGACAATATTTTCAGAAAAATAACCTTCAAATACCGAAAGACAAAATTATTCGGCGATACATCCTTTCCTTCTTTGACAAATCTTTTACGATTCAAGCTGCTCGGTTGTGGAATGTATTACCTATTGAAATAAGACGTGCTCAAACACTGCCAACATTTAAGAAAATGGTAAAGGAGCATTACCTCTCACTATAATTTGTATTCTTCTCCTTTCTCTGTCATATATTTGATATTTATTAGTATATTATATAGTATTGTATTTATGTATTTTATTTTATTATGTGTAAGTAATGTTATTTATGATATATTGTACACTGATAGCCCTAAATTCATCTCCTCTTGCTCAGTCCATCCAAAGGTTGTCTGTAAGAGATTGCCTAGTGCGATAAGACCGCCCATTGTACACTTGTTTTTTTTTAATGTTTGTCCTGTATGTTTTTTGTGGTGTACAATAAAGTATATAATAATAATAATAATAATAGTCAGTGTGTGGACCAAATTATAATTTTATTCGACTAGCAACACTGACAAATTAATTTAGTTAGGCCCAGGTATTTTGCTAAAGGAATTTAATTACTCAAGTAACATCGCCGACGCCAAGTAACATGGGACAAGGGCAGGACAATGGTGAAATCGCTAGAGACAGTAAAAAGAGACTTAGGTACAAATAAGAAAGAGGTTTATAATCTGTGGTGGTGTAACTGTCAAGAAGACAAAAGTAACGATGGAATATGGACCGGACTGTATGACAGATGATAATTATAGTTAGAAATGGGGCTAAATGCTGAGATAAAGACTACCTACTCCTCAGTATAAAAGCAAAATACATTTTGCGCAGATTCTAAATAAATTGAGGAGATTTAAAATGATGATGTTCTCGTAATTCTACAGAAGAATCACTCAATTTGGCATTATATAAGTCTCTTAAACGCCCAGACTAGTGTTAAAGCCACACGGATGGGCGTTGAAAACAAAATGGCTGTCTTTTTTTGTTTTAATTAAAACTCGTTTTGGCAGATTACATAAAAATAAAAATGTAAGGGTGTTAGCAGTACCAACATTTAATTTTGTGTGTAGGTATAATTTGTAATTTAATAGAAACCCATAAAATAATCTCAAATTGTACGAATTGATTTTTTACAATTTAAATCTTTATAAAGCTCAAAGATGGCGTTGATTAAAAACGATTAAGAAAACGTTATCTATTTTCAAAAACAATCAAAAAACAACACTTTTATTTTTAAACGCCAACACAAATTCAAATAAGTCATCGAATAAATACGAGTCGCAGACAGTTAAGTAATTACATTTATAATTGTATGGTAAGCGCATACATTACCATTAACTGGCTAAACAAAATGGTCTGTTTTGACGGTACGGCGCTGGATAGGGTAGGTCAGTACGGCTATGCGGCCTGTCTCAGTCTAGACTAAAAGCAAGTCATTGTTATTTGATAAAGCAATGTCTACTACCAGACAAAACTTGTTCGTAAAATTGTGAAATACTTCGCCTATATTTATCGATCATATTTTCGGGTTGAGCCTTTTTTAATTAGTGACAAACAGATAATAAATATGTTTGTTTTAATAAATATCAATCAATGAACTCGGATTATCTTGGTGCAGTGCTGGGCATAGACTATAGACTACTACTACTAGACTATAATAATTGCAGCAAACGAAATTAAGGTATGAACATGATTCCAGATACAAAAAAAATCGGAAGTCATCGCAAATTGATTACTTACAGAAGAGGAGTGCAAAAGGAAGATACTTATTTAGTCTATTTCCAGATATATATTTTTTTTCGTCACTGAACATAGATGATATTATTTCTAATTTGGTCACCCATTGGCTGTGACGTCATATTGGCAAAGAAAGACAAAACCAAGGTTTATTACACGTTATTATTTCGCGTTGAACATCAGCATCATGAATTCAACACTTGATTTAGTTAACGAACCTACAAAAATTCCTTCTAAAATTCAATATGATGATCTTTTAATCCAATATTTAAACAAACAAGGACGCAATAAATATCAACATAACCACTCCTAAAACTTTTGTTCTCTTTAAGAACAACATAGAAAACGTATTAGTAACCTGTTCTGCACAAAAAAGAATGACAATATTCTAGAAATAAAACCGATATCTCCAAAATATCTTAAGATTAATCGATAATACAAGGATTGATTGCCGATAATTGAGCTACGACGTCTCAAAATCTGGGAGCAAACAATTAAAATCAATATTCCACGCCTCCAGGATTTGGGCCTTAAATAAATACTCATAAAGGTCTGTAAACATAGGCCGTAAAGTGTATTAGAAGCGTATTACGTATTTCCATATTTAATCTATCGAGCTAACATACTCAGAAATCCCTACGCGAATTGGCGCCCAACGCCCGGAAAAACCTACTTCATTGCAGCATATGTGATTGGGAGTGACGTGAGATATTCAGTCTCAAGATCCGGCTTAAGCCATTAACAAATCAAGCGGAAAGGTCCTCAAAGGCCATATCCAAAGTGCATAAAGACATTTCATAACATTACAGTATTTGCTAACATAATTAAATTGTATAACAATCGAATGAAAAGAAAAAAGTTTTATTAACACCTAATTCCTTACTGCGCCACAATACTATTTATGTGTTGGCACAAAATAGGTAGGTATTCATAATACGCGGTTGAGTTCAGCGACCGTGCGTCCGTGGTCTCACCTTCATAGATAAACGTCATTTCGAATAGAGCAGGCGGGCGCGCGACCGCCAAACCGTGTTCGTAACTACGCCGACGTTGAGGCAGGCTCGGCTCCGTCTTGTGTTACAAATTGGGGCACCGGGAACCTCACACTTCTCCCAGGCTCAACTACACTTTACAGACCGCTATAGAACTTAACACAAAACACTCGTGCTTTTCCAACTGCATTGCACGATTATGTATTGCAAAAAAGATTTATAATTAGAACGAATTATTCAACAGCTTGAAATAACTGAAAGAATATCCCACTAAATGAGTGGCAATACTTGGACACTGAAAGTCAGACGGTTACAGGCAGTCCAAACTAAGACCAATAATATACATCATGTAGCTAAATATAATAATTAGAATAGTCTTTAAAAACTTCAATAAGGATACAGATGTTAACCTTGAAACCAATCTAACAGTTTATAGATTTGGCCACCTCGACGCCCAAACGAGATCATGTTTGCACGATCCATTTTTAAACATCAATTAGCTAGAAAGATAACATATTAAAATAGCGTGAAATCATAAAAACATTAGCGATAAATCGTTTCAAAGCCTGTATCTAATCTAGTGACGTTGCGTCACGAACGCACAATAGAGTCTCACAAAAACGTTTTGGACAGCTTGTCGGCAATTCTTCGCCGACCCGGACCTACCTCAACACAGAACCGACTATTCAGTCGCTACGTATGGTAATTTTCCATGCGTTATCATATCTTATTTTGGCACTTGATAACTGCGCTAACGCATTCTACAGTATCATTGTGATAAAAATGCAGAACACACACGAAATCGTTGGAGGTATGCATGTAGTTTTGCAAGTAAATGATCACGATGTTTGCACAGATGCATCCTTACCTTACAACGCTGGCTTTGTAGGTCTCGATAAGTAAACTAAATTTAAAACAGTGAGTCTTGCTCATGAATATTTTCTATGAGTTCTCTGGATTTAAGTTCTAGATGTATGAAAAGAAAAAGATTGACAGGTGAGACTTATCGATCATTTGTCACGTTTCTTTCGTACCCAAGAATAATAAATTTGACTTGGAAAAACTTCAGACCGAATATGTACTTTTCTCTTAAAGGAACATTATTGATCTAAGGATAAAAGCCCGCGCGAGAAATGGCCCAACATTTGCCCTACAGAAAAAAGTGGGCTATGTCTTTCCTTACCCTTCACCCGGAGAGTTCAGACCGGGTTCAAATGTAAGTCGTTAGATCACTACTGTATACAAAAGACATAAATAAATTAATATGCATAGTCGGTGTCTCTCTAGTAATAATGTAGGAACTTTTTTCGGCTGTATATCTTTAGAATACACTCTGGCCAGTGTTTATAGCTCGAACTGATTACATCATTGCACTCAGAGTTTTTTCGACGCATTAACAAAATAAATTCAAGACCAAGGCCAAACGGAACTTTATTTAGATCTAAAAATCTCTGAGTTTTCTTTATTACGTTTCAGAAATTTCTTTAAAAGCAAATCATTGCTTCCACGTCAATTTACTGCCGCGGTTATAAGATTTGGCAGGATTGACGTCAATATATAGTTAAACCACTATTCTGCTACATCTATGGCTTTTCACGAATTGATTTATGTTATGTATGAACCATCGAGTTCTACTGTACCTACTCCTGAAGGACTATATATGTAAATTAAGTATTTCCAGAAAATGTGACGTCAAAATTCTTTAATAAACGAACACAAAGCCACTCATAAAATATTCAATAAAAAAAATAAAAGCATGCCCAATAATAGTTTGGAGGCACGCCAAAAAAAAAGAACTGGCCGAAAACAAAAACACGTCATGTTTTTCTAGTTATTTAAATTCGGAATTCGTCATTATGCCGGTATGACTGTATCTAATCTTAACCTATCACAAGCGGAGATGTGTAACCATTGTAATAGATATGTTATGTTTGGGCAGGTCAGGATTCAGTGAGCTGTGAAGCTTGGCCCAGGCAAATTCGGGAGTGGAGGTAAAAATAGGTAGTGTGAAGGTGTAGTCTGGTTCGGTAGGGTGAGAAGGAGGTTGAAGGGGCGGGGATGCGCGCGCGGGGGGGTGCGTCTAGACGTCGGCCTTGACCGCGACGTGGTTTCCGCGCGCCCGAGGTCGTCGCGACCCACAGCCCAGAGACCGAGTGCGAGCAACGGTATACTATGCCATGCTATGGGGTGCCGCATGGCATGTGCTCAGTCTGGTTTTAATCGAGAAGGGTTGGTACATACGGTGGTTACAGCGACTCATACCATCTAGGTGTACGGCTACATACACAGACCAAATAGACCCAGGACTAAACTCCAGAAATTGGAATACATTGAAATTCCGGGCTCTTAGTTATCGTTATATTCATTTAATGATGCTTCTCCTCTTACATAATTACTTAAATATACTCCTTTTACAAGTCTTTATTGTAGACTTTACATTAATTGTTGAGGTAACAGCATAACGCAGTGTGTGTATGTAATTGCAATATCATTATTTATGTACACAAGCCCATTATTAAAACAGAAATACCTAGAATCGATACTATCTACAATGTATGTGTAAGTGTCTATAAAAATTCGGTCGAACAACACAGTTGGGTGAGGAACGCGTCTCGCGCCTCGGTCTGTGAACTCGAGTGAGTTTCGACATTGCGCCGACATTGAGCCGGGCTAAATAACGCAGATAGCGAGGGGTCGACGACCGACATCGCCCAATATCACGCGGACGATCGCAAGATTCGCAGGCACCTGCCGATGCCGCGTGGACGTTATATAACCACGACCTAGCCCAATGGGGCCTGCGGTTTAGCATTTTTTGCACATGTCGAAAACCGCACATCTGCCCAGAAAAATGTAATGAGTTAAAAATTAATAAAACCAAAAGCAAAAAAAACGAAAGCGTTTAAATGATCGAAGTCGAAGCAGATTCCATTCCATCCAGCTCGAGGAACTTGCATAAAGCGAACCAAAAGCAGAGAGGCCACAAAAATTGCGGATCGGAAATGATGCGAACAAGGCGAGGCAGGGTGTGGGAGCGGGCGGGGTGGGAGCCGAATATCTCGGCGCGGGGTGACATTGCGCGGACGTCGACACTATGCCCGACCTACGGCATGGCTGCGCCGCCCGCCCGCGCCGCAGCCCGCGGAAAAACGATGCCTCATCCGCACCACTACTTCGACTACACAAATTCACTAGACCAGAATGTTCAGCGTGTTCAGCGTGTGCGCAATGCGTATCAGCCTCAACATACAACATTTTTACATTATACCGTGCGTGTATAATGTAAAAAATGTTTAATGTTATGTCCCCGATTAGGGAATCGTGCGTTGTTCGACAGGACGGTCAAACACCGTTGTTATTAAATAATTCAAAGCTCGTCGCTCTGTTATATAAAATGACGCAATGCGTTTTCGAGATATTTTGTGACCAAAGTGATCGGGGTAAACAATGCAGCGTGTGACGCAAATATCAACATAATGAGACAGTATTTTCTCGCTTGTTTCTCGATACATGTCCTCATTTTGGACGAAAGCTTTCAATCATGTATGAGCCTCTTTTGTGTGAAAACGATGATAGTATCTATAGCAAAGATAAAAACATACCAAATTTTGCTCAGGCAGAAGATTCTGGGGCGATTCATACCTTTTAAGTTTGAGGACTTTTTCATTCGGACGTAATTGCCCCCCAACTTTTGGGTCTATAATTCTATACTACTTAATTGCCAATTAATTTACGTGTGACATTTGAAACAGACATATCTGCCTGGATTTCCGACCAAAAATCTAAATCTAAAGACTTTGTTCTCTACTCAAACTACTTGACGATCGACGACACGATTATCTGAGACGATCTTTCCAAAATGACTTGTATCCAAAAACATGAAAATAATCAAAAAAGTCGATCGTTTATCATGTCCTGAATCTGTCGTATCGTGTAGATCCATTGCTTTATTTGGCGAGACGATCAAAACCTCACAGACACAAATCATCCTCTTCTTAATACAAATAATAGCCATAATGAAAGACAAAGATATCTCTAGTTAGGTCTATCTTAATTTAAAGCACGTGGTTAAAACTCTGAGTAACATTATTCAATCCACAAAAATCCTTTTCGCTTCTTATTTTAAAGAACTTTTATTTCTCTTATATATCGCTGTTGAGATATTACTTAAACCATTATAGCCATATTTCATTCTCTTGTTAAAATCATTATTATAATCCTTATCTACATTTGTAATATCACACTAGAGACCGTCATTTATCTCAAGTTGTACATTAATTTATGTAAGAGACACTTGCACTGATTAAGCTTCATCTAGGTGATGGGTAATGACGTTACAAATGACAGAACTGTCATTGTCACTGGTATCATTTGATAATGTTACGTTGCAAACTGAGTGGGTCATCATTATACTTGTCACTATGAGTAATTGCGTTTTCTCAGTAAGACACTTAGGTAGAAACTACAGAACGCAAACTGCTACGATCCTTACATACTCCTGTTGCTTCATTTACGTTAAAACGTCTAGACAATCACGCAAGCCGCTTATGATAACTTTTCTGAAGAACATCACCACTAAGATCAGTACTGTATGTCCTCCTCGTGTGCTTGGCTTCTCCCGCAGTTTAGTGTATTTGAAATAATCTGTTCACAATACATTAAGAGTTTATAATATTAGTTACTAATAATCCGGTGACATACAAATTTCAATGAAGTAAATTGCAAATTATTTGACAATTCCAGGTAATGATAAGAAAACTATGGATTTGGACGCATAAATATTTCAATGAAGATATACATTACAATCCATTTAAGAATAAATCTAAAACGCTAATAAAGAAATACAAAGATTGATATTGAACTGCTTGGATGCGAAAACGCTATTGGTTTACTGCACCCTATCCCTATTTACCTGGATGACATTTTTATATTCTCATGTTATGAAGCGGGCGCAATCACAAATATTAAAAGTGAGATATTTAAAATCGGTTAGAGAAATTTGTATTATGCCATCCAAAGGTTGTTTGCAAGCGATTGCCCTGTGCGATAAGACCGCCTATTGTACACTTGCTTTTATGATTGTTTGTCCTGTACATTTATTTTAGTGGTGTACAATTAAGAATATAATAAATAAATACTATTTGCATACAAGTAAGTAATTAATAAAGAATAAGCATTGCCATTCATTCAACGTGGCAATGCTGCCTGTATTTTGGGTACTTTTTGACAGCGCCTATTTAGTTCTTCCCCACGTCCTTTTATACCCACTATAATTATGTACTGCATACATAATTATTTTTTTTGCGTGTATGAAAAATACTAAGTAATTTATTAGTCTGTAAATGTATATTACAGCCAAGAGTTATTACAATATAGATGACTTCTTAAATGATAACATAATATTTGCCATTAGTTTGATTTAATTAATAAAGATTGCTATCAATGTATTGTATATTTTGATTATTTTATATTATTATTAGTGATCAATCAAGATTAAATTTGTTAATTTTATATTTCTACGCCTCGCCAGAAAAAATATGTACGCGCTTAACAATTTTAATGAAAATCCTGCATTATTGTAAGTTAACACTGTTATGACTAATAAGTTATCTTTATCTTTAAAATAACCGACATTGAGTTCAAACCTAGTATTCATGCTTGTATTTAAATTTCTCATGGCAAAACATAAAACAATTGACAATTTTAATTAAATTATAGTAACTAAAATAATAAATAATGAAGTGATAAAAATTGGGCATGGTTCCTAAACAATCAATTACTCTGCATCAAGCAAAAACTATAAAATAATCTATTTCAAACAAAACATAAAAAATAGTGCACGGCCACAAATACCTAGTAAAAACAGAACTATCTGCGTCGGCCATCTTTCGACCGGAATATTTAGATAAAAAGTGCAACAAGTTGAATGCAGTTCAATGCCCATTTGACATTGAAAAGGCAAACAAAATGCAATTTCATTTATTATCGTCTATCTCGTGATGTAGGTAGGTCTGAAATAAACACTCTGTATATTTGTAGAAATACTTCCGAACCCACTTCTGATGAAATTGAGTGTCTGTTTAGGGCCCTTAACTTGGCGATTTTGGGGGCCCTAAGATACGAAAATTGGGGACGTCAAAACTGTCAGAATTTGATTTGCCTGACAGAGGTGTGGGCGAATTTAGGCATATTCTGGTCTTTGGAGGCAAAATTTGAGATAGTCATCTATCGGAATTTTGATTTAGAAAAATAGGTTTATGTTCGCTTTTTTTGTTCCACCACCTTTGTTGGCTCACGCAAGTTTAGGAATATTTTGGTCTTAGGAGCCAAAAAATAGAGGCTTTCTGAATTGTAATTTTAAACATATTTCAAACGTGTATAATTTTGGATTTCCCTGAGGCTTTTGATACGTTTGACCATGAGAATCAGGGCCTTCTTCGGTGTCAATCTAAGATTACTATACCAATTTATAACAAGGTCTTTATAAATGATAGTTTATCTATTTCTGTATTTACGAACATTGTATCTAGTAGGTACTGAGTAAATATACAACAACTGTACTTATCATGAAAACGTCACGTGTTCAGACATACGCTATAATGTTTATGTGTCGTGTTTTATTCCAATTTATAGGTCAAAGATCAGCTATTGGAAAAGTATATTTTTGCTTTTCATTATCATTATCTTAACAAACGTGGAGGTTTTTTTGTCGATTACTATCCTACGCATAACAATACGTAATGTAAGTACTTAACCAATGCATTCAAACATACACAAAAAATAGACAATAAAGATTAACTTAGTAGTACCTGCACCGAACGGACACGGAGTTCAATCCACTTATGAAACTTTACCTACATAGTGATTTATAACACAAATAAAGGAAAACATGTTACCGCCAAAAACCCAAGTTTTTCAAAAACATTAATGAATCACCCAAACAATACATTGCACCTCTCAAACTTTTGGAAGTTTCAGTACTCACATTGTGAGAAGATTCAATCATATCCAACGTAGTGGCTATATTTGAGAACAACCACGCATCCTCTACCGCACACATTTTTATGCCTTTATTAAAACAAATCACAGAACTTATGCACAAACATTGGAGTTCAAAGCACTTTGTACGTTTATTTTAATGTATTTGTATTTAGTGGAGCGCAATGGTAGTAAAGCTTGATGCGCGTTGAGCGACTCGCACGCACTGTCCGCACGCATTGCGTACACGCAGGCCACGCCTCCACGCCCCTCCAATGTTCACGACTCACGCATGCGCCGCCCAACCAAACGCCACGTGCTAACCGCCTTTCAGATTGGTCCCTTCACATACTATCCGACGAATAAAGGTAAACGTTAATTTTCCTGAAGCGCTGCCAAGGGACGGCGGCCGTCATTGGTCGAGCGCGCATTCGTTATATTTCCAACGTTTAGGAACATTTTAAGACCTTTTTTAAGACAACAAACAACGATATTTTGGTACTTATGGGTTGTAAAATATGCACTTTCAGGAAGACAACAGTTTTTGGTGTTGCCATTCAAATAAATCGTAATCTTACACAACAACTAAGTTACTTCATTATGAGTAATGATGTGTTAACTTTATTAATGTAAATAATATAAATTATCGCTTGTTTTGCAGCGTAATAGATAATTACTAACATATGTAGAATGAGTTTAATTACGGTCGGATTAGAAATACGGATTGAGTTAGAAATGTAACAAGATTGTATACAAAAAATAATTAACAAGTTATTACATTAAAAATGGCATCGTCACGAGACACAAACGTGTGTGCAAAACTTCAGCTCAATCGAACACCGGGAAGTAGGTCAATTTTTACTTCCAATCTTTAATTATGATTAGGTAAACCGAGACAGGTGAAACTAAATAAAACCTTGGCAAAGTACCTAGATATCATCAAGAAGATATAAAAAAGAAACAAGGTATGTCACCGCGATTAATCAAATTGGTAGAATGACGTTTCGGAAAAAATATAAGTAGATACCTAGGTAGGTATCATCAGCAAGCTTAAGATACAGACATTTAAGTCCCTACCCACTAAAAATTTTTATATATCGGAGATCGATTCGGCCGCCATGTTGATTTTGGCAAAATTCAAGAGCGCTAGATAATATTTCTTACCAATAATTTCATAATCCACAGGAGGCCAATCATCCAGATATACAATTACGCAAGCTTGTTTTAAATCCATTACTTAGTAAGACATTATCAGAAATGTATCATTGAACAGTTTTAACGACTGAAAACTGTGATTATGAAAAGAATAATTAAGTCTAGACTGGAAAATTGATTTACAAACATGGTAAGATAATAATCAAAAATTACACGTGTCTGAAATATGGTTTTCAAGGTAAGAACAAGAAGGTGCAGACACTGAAAACCGCTTTAATTTTCAAGCAGGTAAGTTTGATGCAGATATGTTGAATGATATAAATCTTTACATTAAATTAACTGTTAACCGTGATAGATGGTTGTAGAGTCATCTATCACGATATCAGGCCAAAACAACTTATTAGAAAACCAAAACTCGTCATCAATCAAACTGAAGATTTAATAAGACTCGCATTTTTTGCCACTCGCTCGAACCAAATAAAAGTGAATCCGAAGAATAAAATCCTACACGTGCTGCATTTGTCCAAGTCAAGGATACTGCAACCAATTATTTACATACAAAAACAAATTCTAAAACTGAAAACAAAGAAACAATACGATAACAGCAAGTTTATACGCTATGGGAATCTAAATTAACAAAAAACTGAAGCTAGATCACTTAAACGTTTAACAAAAGAAACAGTTAAATATCTATATATACCAGTACTTATATAGTTATAATGATGTCATAGACAAAAAGCAAAGCAGACATACAAAAACCTTCATACGTATGTAATTTGTACCTGTAGGATATATAAAATTACTTACTGTCTAGCTCAATATGAGACACTGGCCTTGGGGTCTGTTGCCAACTCTGGCTTTCTACAATTATATAAATCCAATTACCTAATTCTTTTGGTGAAGCTTTATCAGATAAATTTATCGTCACCGAAATTGTATCTATACCTACAATTTGAAACATCATTAATCTGAAAATTATTGTCCGAAATCAGGATCGTGCCATTCCAGAAATATCAAAGGTGCATTAAGCTATATTTGGGAATGTTAACGTTTCCGAAAGTCCAAATTGATTGCACAAACAAAAGGCTATACGGGTATGTACAGTAAAGCAACACAAGCCAGACTCAGGACTCGTTAGTGGGGAATCTTTTGGCATTATCGATAAACATCCCGTCGGGCCCTAGGCTGTCTATGTATAGGTTGTCTTAGGGCAGGCACGCGGCGACGGCGCGCCGGGCCAGACTGAATTTGTTAGCTTTTTTGGAGGTAGGGTTGGCTCAGTGCCTATTGTGCATGACAATTAATACTTCACTTGAAGAATTTCCTACACCAAATATTATAGAACGAATCCGTATGAATCCTGTCGCATCTTTCGCTATTCTGGCTATCTCAACATCTGACAATTGACAAGGTAAAAACTAAATTGTATATAGGTATGCTAGAGCCAAGATAGAAACGGTATTTAAATTTAGCTTCAGGTAGCGAAATTGTTTAATCATATAAAGACGAGTTCATTACCTACAAATTTCAAAGATTTTGATCGAAACAAATTTAACCATTTCATCTTTGTTTTAGTTTTAACATCTAATTTGACCAAATAACGATCTCCCTCTCAGGTCTTGTTTCAATTCCTGATCAGACTTCCTGTGCACTGAACATTTATTAATCATTTACCTAAGACAGCCCTAATATTTAATTGTGTGGGAGGAGGCAATTCGTGGAACAGCTCCTAATTGTGTGTGTGCGTGTATTTCAAATACAAATAAAATCGCACTTGTGTGCGCGCCGCCGGTTCATTGTCAAGGCCAACAGCCAAATCTCCCGCTCGAGCCCCCCTCACTCCCGCCTCACTCCACCCATAGTCAATTATTCGAATTCGCCGAAAACATTGGTTTGCTACATGCATATTGCTCGGCCGGCGAAGCCTTCTGCTTCGTTGCTCCTAGGTGGAGCAGCAATAGTTACTAAACTGCATCAACTATGAAATTTTAGGTTTCATTACTTTCTGGTCTTTTGGTACAGACACTGTGGTTGCCGCCGACGCGATAATCGAGTATTTTTAACGTTGCATATCGCATTCCACTAGCTTTTTATCTACGGTATGCCGCTGCGGCAGTGTGAAATCTTATTGCAATAAAAACAACATTGGCCTGCATCTATCGGTCTAGACTAGATGCTAAAACATCTCCAAAAGGTGACGCTAGACATCACGTTTTTTCATCAAGGCCCGCCGCATTAGTCGTTACTCAAATTTGATCACAGATCTATGTAAATTGCGTGACTAATAAAATGCACTGTCTGATACGATATTATGTAATTGTCGTTAAGGCAAGATAAAGGTGCAAACTTTAAAACAAATAGACCATTCACGAAGGGTCTGTGGAAGTTTTCAATTATTGCAATTTCGATAAACGATTATAATCGAAATTAATCGCGGAAGCATTAACATAAACTAATTATTTTACTATCTCTGAAAGCTGCCCTGCCCGTGACCAGTAGTCTTGTAACCTAAGGTCGATTGATATCGATGTATCATCTGCAATTAATTAAAGATATGCGAACGCAAACTGTTTCGTTAATACAAATCCACTAGCTGAAGTAATTAACTATTAATACAAAGTTAATTTAGAATTATTTGGAGATAAAATTATTGCCTAAAAGATAAGGCATAGACGACTTGATTAAATTTATATGTCATTATTTGCATGCCTATTCAAATTCGTAATAACTGAAGTGGCACGGCGAACAGAGGCCAGAACACGTGATAAAAAATGTTACGGCCTCTTATCGTAATAATTATTGCATCGTGCTCATGTAGTATTATGCCAGGAAAAGAATAAAATAATGCTCGACTAGTAACTGAATTAGTTGAAAACTTTTCCGAAGTGTGACTTAACATTTCACAGGATAGATTCGATTTGAAGACGAAAATTATAGAATTAAACATGTAAGCGTTGATAACCATTTATAATACAAAAACAATCGTTTAGTAACTAATTATTTCGTACAGGAGGTAAAGCTGCTAAAAATATGTGTCAGTGCATGGAAAGATTGAGTCGATAAGTCCAGTCAAGGCCGCGTTATATCACCAACGTTTGCATCACGTTGCAACAAAAAATGATAAGATAGAGTAATCGCTGCCTTTCTTTAGTCTCAAAATTGTGGTCATAATATTTATAAAATTTTGTATGAAATTCTTCTTAATTTTGAGAAAAGACATGTTAAAGAAAATTACTCAAAGAACGAACAAGAAATCAAAACGAATTCTGGACTCCAAATACTAATGCAGAAGACCTAAACTTGAGTCAGCTAAAGGAACAGAGAAACAAAGAAACTTATTGATATAACGCAGATACTATTAATAAGACAGAGCGCATCAAAGAAGCCATTATACGCGCCCGCGATAAAAACGAGACACGGTATCAACCCGAACAGGATTATTCAATGCACGAAAAAATAGACAACATTTAGAATTTGTCCGGACGTGAAAAAATTCAAGCCCCAAAATTCAGGAGCAAAGAATTTAAAATTTTGGAATTATACCAGCGGCTCTAAATACTTTTAAAGATCATCAATAAGATAAGCAATTTTGCGTGACTAGTTGCTTTTAACTGCCTGTAAAATTTTACATCAGTAAAATTAACATAGCATGTTTTTTCTCGAAGAAAAGAATGAAAGTAATAATAACATTTTGAAAAAATACTGCCTTACGACTTAGATAATAATGTGCGAGATGAAACATCAACCCCTAATACACCGATAATTAATCAAGGAGGATGACAGCGGAGAAGCACGGAATTGAGAAAGAAGCTTTTTTTTCTGGCTGGTTGAGAAAATAGACGCTACGCACAAGGCACAACAGTTATAGGTGGGTAATGGTAGGCGGCGCGATCGATGACGGGTTGGGGCAGGTCGGGCACAGTGCGGTCTACGTGTGAGCTGTGCCCGAGGCTCTCGCATTCGAAATTTGAAATTTATATTTAGAATATTTGAATGGCAGAGGTAATATATTATGGAGTATGCGTAATGATTGTGATACTTGAGAAAATAAATTATTTCACAATTTGAACCATAAAGATTTGGACTTAAAAAATATGAAGTTCACATTAAAGTGTTCTTTGGACACATAATCAACGTTCAAATTCTACACATTTTGTCACCATTATTTTTGAATGATAAATTATTTATGATTATTCAATACATATGTATTTAAGCTAATAAATGCACTGGCCACAATTTATTCAAATCACTTTCAATGTTTTGAACGTCTTCAATTATATAAATATTTTTTTACTGATTTTGAATAAATAAAAATATTGTCTAAAATTGACTGTTGGATGCATTATGAGCTGAAAATATATAGGAACCAACAATCATAAAAAACTTTAACACCATAAGGAAACATAACACCAGTGCGATAAATATTCGGCAGCCCGGCGTGTAACTGTTGATAAAATGTTAGCCTAGGTCAAGGTAAAATTGAGTTTACAAAAAACCGGCATTTTCACAATAAAAACGCCGGTAAATAGTTTATAGGATAGAAAATAAAGTATTAAATGTACGCACCACATCCTCCATCTCCATCCAGTCCATGTCAGCTTGTTATTGTATGTCTAGGTTAGCTTAGAAGTCTGGATCTAGTGCTGCGCGAAAGTACTGCGCGAGGCGACGTTCGGTACACGAGTGCAGCGTCGTGTAGTGTGTGTTGCACCGAAAATTCGTTCCCGCAGCTCAGACCCGCGCCCCGCACCGCACCCCCGGGCTCGCAAATTTTTCAAACTTCGAACGATTCGCGCAACGCCATCTAGGGGCGATCGGCGCCCCATTGCCTCCGCGTGTGGCCTTGAACTTGACTGTACACGTCGCGAGCGACCCACATTTGCGGCTCGTCCCGCGCCCCGCGCGCCAGTCGCGCGCATTGTCACGGCCGCGCCACCTGAATGGATCTTAGTCGGCCATAAGGAGTATATTCGCATGGCGGCGCCGAACACTCTCGTTTTCACCGTACTGTATTACGTCACGCTGCACGTAACATAGCTGGATTATCTTGCACACATTCAGCGCGGCCGATAGCAGGCCAGAAACTTCTCACGAATGTAATAATGATGTGAGTACTAGTTTGCTGATTCGATGTTTCCTCGTTATGTGATCTATTGACAAGCTATTGACATAGTTTTGACGCTTTTTTCTAAGTCAATGTTGTGATTGTGAGTAGTATTTTTTTGTTATCAGTTAATTTAATAACAAGCAAGACATAAAAAACAACCTAAGGCCATCTTTATTTTTATCATCACCATTTTCTTATATAGTGACGTTCTTTTTTCTAAACATGTAGAACTCAATAAGTTATGGCATAATTAAGTATTCCATCGCCGATTGATATGCATACACTGTTTGAGATGGTGGACTTCGGAGCAGAGAGTCGTTGTCAAGTTCAAAGTTTCTTCAGCCCGTGGCTAGCGCGCGGGTAAAATTACGTCGTGAACTGAGCAGAACGTGAACTTTCTGCACTCTTGAAATCGTCGCGAACTTTAAGGTCTTGTTTACATTTTCTCACTCATAATAACTCACTTCACACTTAGCAACCAAACATAATAACTATCTGCACGACATCTATCAAAACGTAATCAATTAGACAAAATAAAAAAGTCATCTAAGTACGCAAAGTAGGAAGCCTAAGAAACTCCAAATCTCGCTAGTAGACACTATCTATAATGCATATTGAAGGTAAAACGACTTAGAATCTCTAAATACAAAGTAAGTAAAATTTCAGGCTTCTGACTTCTCGAAACGACTGTCAAATATCTATAAAAGGGCACGGAGAAGTCCCGGTATGAAAGGAATGAAGATAGATTCAAGTCATCCTCAACATCATTTCAGCTGAAAGACGTCCACTGCTGGACATAGGTCTCCCCCAAGCGTGGCCACACTGATCGGTTCTGTGCGTTTCGCATCTCCCTGATTGCCGCAGTCTTGACCAGGTCGTCGCTCAACCTAGAGGGAGGCATTCCAACGTTGCGACTTCCAGTACGCGGTCGCCACTCTAGAACTTTTCAGCCCCAACGGCCATCAAGTAATAAGTAGTGGTTTCAAGTAGTTGTATAACAGTTCCCGGCACAACGGACACATAAATGTCTACAAGAATATTGACTCAGAGTCATGAATGGATGCACGCTACTACAGACTGCATCTAGATTGCATTTCCACCGCAATTTAATCATAAGATGATTCAACTGCTGTAATAGTTGAGATCAATCACCTTCTGTCCTGATGATTACTTCAGAAAATCTCAATTGTCGACCCCTTTCGTTTGAGGAATATTATTTATAGCATGTGTAAAATTGAGAAAGGTATTTTTAACCTCTAAAAAAGTTGGAAGGCTATTAAACGCGAATTATGTAATGCCTAGAAAAGTTAGAAGTTTGGAACAGGAACTTTGTGGGTAAGTAAATGAATGCTGTGAACAACATTGTTGTCGTTTTTTCAGCGCAGCTAGGGCTTCTCTTTGTTGATGTTCTACAGGTTTTTCTGATTTTTGTTTACAGTTAATATTTACGTCTTTTGGAAGATCTCATCATTCGTTCTTACTCGTTTCTTGCTCGAGTTCCGTAATCATTAGCAACTCTGTTTGGGCGCGAGTCATGTTTAACATAATCGTGTACCTAATCCCCCATCTTTTTGACACCGAAAGGTATGGCATGGCGCACTGCTGTTTTAATAAGTATTGCTTTTTTTAAGCAATTTTGCTTTGGGTTCCCACAGAGCACAGAAACCTGTTCCAAGGGTGCGCAAAACCTCTGTCACGGAACGGAAAGTGTTAACCAAAAACGCCTCTCGTAGCGGCCAAGGCGCCTCTTTGGTCTGTGTGCCAACCAACCAAAACTAGGTCAAAGTATATGTTCTACCAAATCATTCTTGGAAATTATTCAGAGAAAGTTCTTAGGCACTTTACACCGAAATGTTTCAATAGGTATAATGTAATTTATAATGAACTTTTGAAAATGAGTGCAATTGATCTAATATATTTTTTTTAATATTACAGATGTTATCATTCCAAAACCAATAACTTCCGACTGAGATAAAGATCTTAATGAAGTAGAGCACAGAAACCTCAAATAATCTGAGCGGACTATCAGCAGTAGTACGAAGAAGTCAAAATATAATACTATCGAATACCGACCTTCGTTTAAAAGTGAGTCACGCCCTCTAGCTATGAAAGACGACATTAATGGTAACTGCTAAAGGTTCGAAATGCAGCCAAAACATTTGAGTGAATCATAGTACAATAAAATATGCAGTTTATGAGTGTGAGAAGCACGTGTAGAAATTTTAACTGAGAATTATATCACAAGATGGAGTTGTGAACAGCGATTTATTAAATGTGTCATGTACAGAAAAGAATATTCTTTGGATAAGAACTAGACGACATGATGTTATAAGATGGACTAGCCTTGAAATTTAAAGACCGAGTTCCAAACGTCGACATCGGAAAACGAATTACTATGGCGCGAACTAAAATGGTTCGGGTCAGGACACCTGGCAAGACGCGGAGATGATAGGTGGAGTATGGTGGTGACTGAGTGGCATCCAAAGACTGGAAGAAGAGATGTCGGTCGTCCAGCGGCAAGATGGGCTCACGCATTGTTGCCATCGCGAGTAGAACTTGGATGAGGCTGGCATAGGAACATCGCGATCGGCACAAGAAAAGATAGGCTTTCGCTCAACAGTGGGCGAAGTCAGGCTTTGGTTGATGTAATGAAAACCACTGGAAACGAAACACCCTGGCAATCTTCAGCAATTGGAAAGGCACGAGAAGAAGAAGAAACAGGTCTTAAGGATTGGGACATTCCCACCGCACTATTCCCAAACCACTGCAACTCCTGAAAGCCAGAATCAACAGTGGCAACCACCAGAAAAGCGCCGAGGCAATGAAGCTCGACGAAGTCTCGGAGAATGAATTTCACTGTCTTGGATCCCGCGACGAAATTAATCAGAAAAGGAAGGATGATAAGGGATTATGCTAAATTGATGACCAGCTCCTGCGTTGCGGGTCTGACAGAGATGAATTTGAAACAACACAGTCAAATACAAAAAAATATCGCATAAATGGTAAGTACAAAACATCCTTAAACACAATGCTCTAATTAAATCCTTATTTGAAACTAACCTGAGAAATAATCAAAGAAGCAAACATACTTGAACAGTTTTCACCAAACAAACACGATACCAATTTAAATATAGTACAAGTAGGTATAAGTATGATATCTTTTACGTGAAATTCTAACCAAACTAGGTCCAAACAACCTTGGCTTTGTTATATAACCCAAAAGTTATCTACCACATCCGCAAAAAAAATGTGATAACCTTTCAACCTTATAAAGTAATTTGCCGTAATGGGACATCGCAACTGTATATTTCTACCACGGAAACGAAACAAAGAAAAAGAAACGCCGCCATCGCCTGACTACAGCAGTACACTGCTGGACCTAGGCATCTAAAGACTCCGAGGTTTGACTCAAGCGCTTGTGTCTTGACTTAAAAATCAAGATTGAATAGGTTACTTTTAGGCAAGCGTGCTCCATCGTCGAGTACATCATCGCTTACCGTCAAGTGAGATGGTGATCACACGCGAGCTGACCAATAACTAATAAAAAAGGGACCTGTTCAATTTCACGTTATCTAACTTGATCCGCTCTCATTTTTCAGGTGCTCATCAACCCAACCAGGCACAAACAAGAAGGCTGTCGGAGGCAGCATGTACCGAACGGTCGTCCGACACTGCAGAAGACCGCATAACTTAGAGACGAGTCACATATGGTTACGATCACAATCCTCAGCCCTCAGCATTGAGGGAACAATGAAGAAAATAGAACAGCTAACCTTTGCTCCACCTTGCTATAAAGCATCCACTACATCGACCAGTGCGCTCTCTGCACTCAAGAACACGACAATCCCCTCACCATCATCAAGTCATGTGTGAATGCAAATATCTAATCTTATTCTAAATTACTTCGTACAAACCAACGTTTTTATTAGGCCTCAACAACAGTAGGTCAGTGGTAACAAAACCAGTACAAGCTGGCCTGTTATTTTATTGAAACTTTTGCGAGGCCAGCTGAAGGCCAAAATGTTTTCATCACCGACATGCAGTCGATAGCACAATAACCCTCATGGGTTTCATAAAGCGCTACCCGAAATAACGAAAAGGATGACGTAAACGAAGGTGCATTATAAGTGAAATTACCATCAGAAGATGGCTGGTCGAGCTAACCAAAACAAATGACCTAATAATGCTTGAGTAAACTGAGACTGGAACAAAAAAAAAATCTAATTTAAAAACCCCCTACAAATACTTTCTTAAACTACATAATTTATCCAGTAGAAAACACCTAATACACACCCACAAATACACAAACACACAGATACACACGTCAATCTTATAACAACCCTCTTTTTTCGTCGGGGAAATATAATACTAATCACAGATAATATAATACTAGCATACCCATACAGAGAAACCGTGCCGACGTACTACCTAATTAGCGTTTTTCGACGGACTATGCCGATTATTTTACGAACGCGGTCTGTCCTCTCCCAAGCGATACGTGGCAAGCATTAGCAGTGACTTACAAGTAAAAAAGGGTTTACTCGGTTCGTGAATATTTATATATTTAAATACAGAGACGATTTATTTTATAGTAGGTATTTTTTGTACGTTTTGTTAGTTTCATGGTATCAAAATGTGTTACAGTACAAATTTAGAAATTCGAGCGGGAAATCTCAGAAATTTAAAACCGTCTATTAGAATTAATTTGAAATGATCCGTTCAAATAATCTTTGAAATATGAATTAAGAGCCCAATATTCCATAATTTTATGCTCAAGTGAGTAGATTAAACAAGAAAATACAAAGTGTATGCTAAAAATTTTAATCTTACACAAAATTCAAAAACAAATCGATGCAAATCACGCCATCTAGTGACAGTTTTTTCAACCAAATGTTATTTTTAGCATCGGGTCCCCGTGGTTAAACTAAGCATCTAAGACTCAGACTACCTTTGCTTTTGACTAAGAACCTACAAGGAACTTCGCAGATACTCCTAAATTATTAAGAGAAGGAAAACGAGGAGCAACCGGAAAATAAAAGCCATATCTTTGGCGTAACAGTTACAAGAGGAAAGATATGCTAATCAAAGACGAGCCAACCTTTTGTCTCGGAATCACAAACTCGTCATGAAACAGCAGACTCGTCATCGAATGAAAATGTGAGCGCCGCCTTCACGGAATTACGGTATTACAACTTGGTCATTGACCTGGGTACTATAACTTCAAACGCAAAGACATTTCTAATTAATAAAAAAGTATTTATTGAATGTGTGCAATTTGCCAGCCAGACTTGAAGTTTTGAACTACCTTGCTTTTGTTTGTGTGTCCAGCATCTATTACATTATAATCCATTTTCGCAAGCAGTTCCTGGCATCCGATTAAGCTAAAACTTGGCATACTTGTGTATAGTCCTCGCCAAACTTCTGGACCGCCCTGAAGTTGGCTTTGCGATGCGCAAGACACGAAATCAGTGGTGTTTTTGTATGAAATTCACTACTGCGCAGGTACGAGTACTATAAAGCTGCGGCAAGTGGCATTCGATGTCAGCAAAGGCGATAGTCAAAATGTTAATATGTAAGGGATCGATCATGTGATTTTTCCATATCGCATGTCAATCTCACTCAATTTTCTCTTTTTAACCGACTTCCCAAAACTCGGATCAAATCGGATGGTTTTTTTTTCGGTATTTTCGGGCATAACTCAGTAATATATAAACGGATTTGCAAAAATCTTTTTTGTTCGAAAGTTTATTCCGAAATGGTCCCATTTAAATTTGGTAAAGATCTGACGAAGAACTTAGGCGATATACAACAGAACTCTTCAATAATTGACGGCAAATCCCTCGGGATTGCTGCAATCGCGTGTCTGTTTATTGTTTACACCATTTCATAATATACCATCACGGCTCTAAACGGGTACACAGATGTGTACAGTTCACCCTGGTACACTCTCATTCCACTGGTTATGTTCAAGTTACATGTTATTCGGGTAATCTATTCTGGCATCACTGTGGGTATTATAAGTACCTTACTATAGAACTTGTACATTATGTACCACTAAATTGTAAAAAATAAAAAAACTTTTTATAAACAAAATCATTCGACTTCCAAATAAAACACAACAAAGTGAAAAATAACTTCAATTTCGAAAGGCGGTGTAAAAAACGAAGAAATAAAAAAAGGAACACCGACTTCCAAAATTGAAATTATTTTTCACTTTGTAGAGTTATTATTTATAGCTATCGCCACGCTTTCTATAATAGACAAGTGCAATGTCACTCGTCTAGGGCGTCCTGGTCTTATGGCGGAGCCGAAAGATGGCTATAGCAACTCCTCAACCAGAAAAACTAGCACCATCTTGTTTGAGCTCATTGGATGTATATTGACAAGTGAGATTACATCTAGTAATTTTCAGCTGGAAAGGTTGAATTAAAAAAAAAATACTTAATACTTATTTACAGCTTAATTTCATGCTTGAGATTTTTTGGTAATGGATCTGTCCTAAATCTGTTCAGTCAGTCTGATGAAATGATGATAATATTAGAGCAACCTTAGACTTTACTCATGTTAGAAACTCATACGAAACGGAACCTTAACGCCCTTATTAATAAATGCGAAGTAATGTTTTACAAAACTTAAACCTCAAGGTCAATCTTGGGCATAAACTGTTTATTTTACTTTGCATTTAATAGTAATAAGAGGGTAGGTGAATATATAAGTTTATGTTCATACTAGCTTCAGCCAGCAGCTTCGCGTGAAAGCCGATAATTATCCCGAGGGAACATATTCCCGGGATAAAAAGTATCCTAAGTCCTATTCCTGACTATAATCTATCTCTGTGCCAAATTTCATTCAGATCCGTCCAGCCGTTTCAGCGTAAAGAAGTAACGAGCATACAAACACACACACTTTCGCCTTTATAATATTAGTGTGATTTAACTGAAACACTTGTCACTTTTTAACTATATGAGTAACACACATAAGGTTCATATTCCTATGAAAGACTTGATTATGTACTTTTCTTAGCTTGAGTTAAGTTCAAGTAAGCTTTATTGATGTTTAACCTTAGAAGCTACTTTTGAGTGCTCCTAGCAGAGCTCCACATTTTTGTCAATGTGGTGAAGTAATCGACCGCCTCGGGCACCATGGCCTATCCTGCAGTAGGAGCGCTGGTCGGACACGCCAGCATTAATGTCATCATACGTCGCGCTCTTGTCATCAACGGGGTGCCAGCTGTTTTTGAACCCAATGACTTGGCACGCGACGATGGGAAGTGACCAGACGGGATGACCATAATGGGCCTTTGGTGTGACATGCAATATGTGTCGACACCCTTGCGCCATCCTATATTCTTAGCACGGCGGGCTGTGCTGGGGCGGCTGCTGCTGGTGCAGAAAAATTCAAACGGCGCAAATATAACAATCTTATTGGAAGTTATATGTTTGAGCCGTTGGAGTTGAAACAATAGGTCCATGTAGTCCGGTCTTCAGAGTTTTTCGAACCATAAGCAAAAAGCTCATCGACTCTTCACGTGATCAGAGGACGGGACTTTTCTTCAGCCAGAGAATCAGCATTGCCATCCAACGTGGCGATGCTGCCAGCGTTCTGGGCACCTTTCCCGTTGAAATCGATGTGGACGAATTTTTTGATGCGCAATAATCCCTTTTCCCTATTTTCTTGTATATATAATAAACTGATAATATAATACTAGCATACAGATGTCTCATCCCATACAAAGAAACCGTGCCGACGTAACTAGCGTATTTCGTCTGATTAAACCGATTTATTTTTTGTCCATCAATCGCGTTCGATTCCGTTCCACGGCGATAGGATGGTGTTAGCAGGAACTTGCAAGTAAAAGGGTTTACTCGGATCGTGAATATTTTTTTTCGTTAAATACAGTGAAGGTTTGTTTTAGAGTATTTTTTGCACGTTTTTACAGTTTCTTTGCACCAAAATGTGTTACAATGCAAATTTAAACAATCGAGTAGAATGCCTCAGAAATTTTAAATGATCCATTCAAATAATCTTTGAAATGTGATTAAGAGCCCAATATTCCATAATTTTGTGCTTAGGAGAGTTGTTTTTTTTTTTTTTTTTTTTATTTGTTATAGCCTCGCGCTTGACCACTATCTCACCTGATGGTAAGCGATGATGTGGTCGACGGTGGAGCACGCTTGCCTAGAAGTAACCTATTCACTCTTGACTTAAAGACCCCTAGATTGTAGCTATCGGGAAACAGACGCTGGCAGGGAATTCCACTCCTTAGCTGTACGTATAATAAAAGTATTCTCAAAACGTTTAGTGCGTATGGGTGGGATGTCCACCATGTATCGATGGCGCATCGCCGTACGTCTGGTAGTTCGATGATGAAACGGGCTGGGCGGAATTAGATCATGCAATGATTAAACAAGAACATACAATTTTTATGTTTAATTCCAGAAAATGTTAATTTTACACACATTCAATAACAGATTGGTGCATATCGCGCCATCTAGTGAGATTTATTTGAACCAAATTTTCTTTTTTAGTGGTAGCCCGTGATATATATAGGTATGTTTTTTTTAGAATTATATCTTTAAAATACACAGATTATTATTCTAATAAATTTATCTTAGATGCTATTTTGTGAGTATGTCTGAGAGAGAGTATAAAATACTGACAGAGAATAATTGAACTACTTTGAAAATTACTTCTATAAATCAGTTGCAGTACCTTCAGTAAATATTGCATCTATGAACCAAATTCTTGTGAATACTCTAATTTGTGACAGGATATTTTTTACTACGTTCTTCATTTAAAAAATAAATGTTTCTAAGGTATATAATAAAATTTTCACTTTATTAAACTCGCTTAGCGCAAATGCTATATTTGGTTAAAGCACTGAACAGGACGAATATAAGAAAATACTAAAACAGTTGGTAATTTAATGACAAAGATTAATCCTCTTTGTACCAGTCTACTGCAAAAAAGCGAAACCTTAAGTGCTCTAGGCCATCGGCGTCGAGTTGCCAGACTGTCGGTTTTTTATCGGTTACATTTGGAATTGCATGAAGTGATTCCTCCTAGCCCGTTCCATCATCGGACTACAAGACGTACGGCGATACGTCATCAATACATGGTGGACATCCCACCCATAGGCACCAAACGTTTTGGGAATACTTTCTTTATGCGCACAGCAAAAGAGTGGAATTCCCTGCCGGAGTCTGTATTTCCCGATAGCTACAACCTGGGAGTCTTTAAGTCAAGAGTGAATAGGTTACTTCTAGGCAAGCGTGCTCCATCGTCGACCAGATTATTACTGTGAAATTCTTAAAAACTTTTCTTGCTGACTATACCCTAACTAAAGTGACTTACCTGATTAATCACGTCTCTATATTACTGGTTGTCGGTCACAAATTTCGCCCGAGTTTATGATGCCATTGAGCTCAGGTTTGTGTCGAGACATAGCCAGCTGAAATACAATTTTGAATTTCATGAATAAATTATTTCATCAATTACATTGTTTATATTCATTTGTTGAAAGAAAAAGCGAAAACATAACACTGAGGTACAAATCACAAAAAAAAATTGACAAATTATGTAGATCAATGAGCCCAAAATTTCAAACTCAAAGCATTATTAATATGTCAATCAAAACCATTTCAGGCACTTTTGAGTTGCCAAGGTTGGTCAGACAAAAATATTAAAATATTTGCATGTTCCAAAAAGTTCATCCCTGTGAAGATTAACATGCAAGAACTATTTTAAATACAACACAAGTTTGATAACATAGATTCAAGGTGCAGTTCTAATATTTTAGACATAAAGAAATTTCGCCTTCTAATCTAAGCCTCAATCTTTTATAAACTCTGATTTCTTTACATTTTAACAAGTTTTTAAGAGTAATAGTTGTCGAGACAAAATTAAGACTTGAATTTTTCTAAGTACCAGAATTTACTTTCTGACATATTTAAGCTCTTTGCGTTAAACAAACGCAATAGAGAGTATGGTCATGGTGGAAACAAAAAAAACTGGAAATAAAATCCAATTGGTGCAATAGATAATTCTTTAATTTTATACCTCTTATACTAAATACTTTTGAATGCTATCTTCATACAAAAAATAACTTTCATTTGTAATTTTTTTGGGGTTATTTAATAATATTGAAACCTATTTACAATATCTACATACAATTTTAAATCAAAACTTTAATGAAAGTTTTGACACTCTAAGAATAATCTGTCAAGTAATTATATCTAAATAATTGATACTTACAGTACCTAATATCAGTATATGGATGTGATAATTTTATGGAAGACTTCCAACTTCTTGTTGTTTATGTATAACTCCACAGGTATTCTGAAAAGTCATTGAACTCTTCATAATTTGAAACTTAAAACAAAATAAAAGGAAGATAAGAAACTGTTTCTCAAAAATGCAGTTGCATTTCTGATGAAAACTATACTATTATGTAAACATGTATTTATCTTACGAAATAATACTACTTACTCAGAATTGTTCCATAAGAAAATTTGTTAACACTGAGACGTATGTTCCCAATCGAAGGCTTTTAATTGCACCCTCAAGAATCCAATTAAAATTAATAATTTCTGGAATAGTAAAACCAGGCAACTGTCAAACAGCCAAGGCTGCAGTTTCAGATTTCACGATTTTAGAGACGCTTTTCAGCTTATAGCCTTTCAGAAACCTTTTTTGAAGCTACAATAATCTTACACTTTAGAAGATATGCACAATTTTCGCTAAACGCTAAACCAAAATCAGTTTATTAGGTTATCTTGCTGTTATTTATCCACTTGCACTTTCTAGTAAAAAAAGTGCACTCCAGTCATTCCACTAAACTACAAATATTTATATGTTGAGCTTATAGCAATGCATTCAGCTATCCTGCTTACACACTATTCGAAGTATATATGGTTGTTTCTTTCTTACGCTTACATACAAGGGCTGTAGTATCGAACATTTAATTGGAACGTTACCGGAGTGCTGCCATTTATCGCAATGAAAATTGACATTTGTGTAAAAGCAATAATTTATTTATTTGAATTTGAACGTTAAATTCTTCTACACAGCTTTATGAAAAATGAGCGTAGCTATTTAGATTATCAAAATAATCTAACTATATAACATTTATGAAATAATATGAATGGCAACACAATTTCGCCTTTCCATTGAACGCAGATTATTTTAACACGGTTTAATAATGATTGTAAATAGTAGATTAGAAGCACTTCTACAACGAGCAAAATAAAAGAACCTATTAAAAAGCTTTAGCAATAGCAAATTTTTGGAGCAGAATTATTATTCATCCATTCATGGATCATGATGCCTTTTTCTATTTTTTACCAACTTCATTTTCAAAATACGTTCCGTTTCTTTACTGACGTGTAACTGTACCTTATTCCTGGCAACTTTTCTCTAAAAGCCGACGACGACGTTTCTCCTCGTTTTAGGCCAACTCATCGGTCTTTTTGACATAGAATATGTTTGTTTTCAGTTCTTTATGTTATGAATTGTGACTGAATTATCGCGATAGAGACATACATTTTCAATTATAAACATGGAGGTGCAATATCTCGTGTTGTTTTTGAGTGTATTATGGCACAGCACGGATGCTATCATGTGGAGCCTCGCGCCCAACACTCAGAAGTGTTTGAAGGAAGAACTGCATGCTAATGTGCTCGTGGCAGGAGAATATGAAGTCACAGAGGTTGCCGGACAGAGAGTCGACTATATCGTAAGTTATAAAGATCATTTATCTTGGCAAAATTCCACCGCCCGTACGGGATTGGCATAACAGTAAAAGCGAACCGAATATTTGTCATGTTGTAACACTATAGAATAAATTTATTATGATCTTGCTTAAATCAGTTAAAAATAGTATAATCTTGTATTTTGTCTAAAAATATTGGTGACATAGATATTCCAATTCAAGACAGCTCTCACTCAGCAGGTCACTTGTTTATTGACGCCTCCTTCCCTTCATAGCGCATACCCATACTTGATTAATTATAAGATAGCTCTTATTGACATACTTAAAAGTATAAACAAGAAAAGATAATCAAGAGCATCACAACCAATGGATTTCTGATCTTATAAATATAAGCAAACATGGCTAACAGTAGGTAGTTGGTACTCTGCTTATCTAATGTTCACATTGAAGTGTTGAATATAATAATTAATGTTATAAATTCTCCATTGATACTAATTGAGCGTTGCTGTGTTACTGATAAGCAGCTTAGTGTAACTTCATTGTTCTCATGCATTGCCTTTTTTTGCAATACTTACCTGACGTTATAATACTGGACTTCATAGCGGAGTAAAGATTTTGTTCTAAAACAAATTTAGCTAGCAGATTCAAAAATCTACTAAGATTCTTATAAGATAAGGATTTTTATTATGAATATGTACTGTTCTGCCGCAGGGCAACACCCTCTCTTTCTAAACTTTTCTTTTTTTTTTGAGTAAAATATTTTGACACAATACAGCTACGTTAATTAAACTTTTTTTAGTTTTCCTTTTATTTGGGATGGGTTTGCTCTTGGCTCTAGTCTAGGTCAGAGGTGACAGAGACAGAGTCGACGATGGAGTGAGCTTACCCAGAAGAATCCTGTTCACTCTTAACTTTGAAGAGAATGCGTTCAGTAACACTGGTGGAAACAAGTGTAACTCACACCTCTCAAACGTCGTTTGCACACCAGGTGTGCGTAAGCTAATGTTGTTTCTATTGTGTCTGCAAATTAGAAGCTCAAAGGGCTTAATAACTTTATAAGTGTTTTGTACTTACTTGGCGTTCATGAAAAAGCCTTCCAAGTGGTAGTTCATTGCTTGAAAATATTGTCCGGGATACCTTCACTTGTAATAATAATCAACTGTCAGTTAACTGTCAAGTGTCAACTATCCATCAAACACCACAATAAGTTAAAGTTATGACTATATTCAAATATTCACACCTCTTTTCAGATTAAAGACTCCAAAGACCACATATTATCACAGAGAGATTCCATAACCAAAGGGAAGTTCACATTTGTGACAGAAACTTACGACACATTTGAAGTGTGCTTCATATCAAAAGTTCCTCCGGGTAAGTGGGACATATTGTTGTTTTTAATTAGCTGTCTCCTGTGGCTCTACCCACATGTTATTCGAATTTTCTCCATATCTGTACAAATTATACCCAATCCAAAAATTCATCAAAAACTGTACAGTTTTTGCATATAAGAGTAACAAACATCCTTCCATACAACATTTAAATATTAGTAATAAAAGAAGCTTTTGAATGTGACCATGTCTATATATGTAGACGTTGGAATCCCTAGGAAATCTTTTACTAGGAGAAAAAGTATCCTGTGTTAAACAGCAGGACATAGGCTGCCTGTGTCGGAAAGGATTATCAAAAATCTGTTCTGCTATTCTAGATGTTTCAGTTACAAAAATTTATAACTGAACATTTAATATCAAGTTTAGTGAAACAGTTTTCCACAGCTATAAAATATTGCTGTATAGCTTATGTAATATTACAAAAGATTGGTGGTCATTGTAAAGTTTACGTTGTAAAGTAAATATATCTGCTTTCCTATTTTTTTAATAGCACAGCTGTATATTAATGATGTCATTATTGTTAATCTCGAAATAGATTACTATTGTGAATTAATAATACAAATACAGTATGTACAAACATCTAGTAATTGAAGTGCTCTTTTAGGAAAAAATAGCCTGTAGTTAGAGCACTTCACTCTTCCAAAACATATTATTACAACAAGTACCTATCAGCATACAATTTTTTACAATTTTGAGGATATAATAATTGTAAAAATTAAATCAAATCAAAAGAATAAAAAATGAAGATTCCAATCAAAATGAAAATGAAATAAAATCAAAATTTAAATCAATTATAAATTAAAATAAAATCTTAATTAAAATAAATTGAAAAATTGCTGGAATTGTAGTTGAAATTTATTGACTTCATGTCATTCCATGCATACTCTGCACAGCGGGCTGTCCATAATCCCTAAGACAAAAAGGTGCTTATTAAAAGTCCCGTGGCCAGTAGTTGCGGCTGTGACTGCTCGTAATTGCTGTTTCGTCAGATGTAGGGCCTTCTGCGTGAAACGTCCATCCAAAGCGGGAAGTGCCTCTTTGGACTGCCTGAACTCACTGTAGTCATTCCACAATTTGTGGTGTTGCTCTTTGGTGCGTTTCCTAACCAGATTGATGAAGCTGAAACTGGCAGCCAAAAAGTAGCAGCCAAACTACCCAGGGCCGTAAATAGTGTGGGTCCCTGTGCAACTTTTTTTAAAATTTTGATTTCTAACACTAGATGGATGGCATTTAAAGAAAAAAATATAATTAATAACTTGAAAATTAGGGAACTGTTAAGTCCGATTTTCGAATATTAAATTATCAGTGGATTAGACATTTTTATGAAATTTGCCACATGCGCGCCTGTGTGTTGTGCTTGTGTGGGTGTAGGTGTTCTCGTCGTTCCCTCGTATTTTTTCTGTTTACTAATTTTCCACGTCGATAGAAAAATTGTGTGAATGGTCTGAGACACTCGAGTAGATGCGTAGAGAATAATTGAGCATTATTTAGTAGAGAGTATTTACTAGGCATCTGCTAGAGTGTCTCAGAGAATTTATAGAATTTTCCATCGTTGCGCGACATAGGAAATAAGAAAAATCTAAAAATTCTTGCAAGTTTTCTGAAAAAATGTCGTAGTTGTATACTGTGGTCCCTGCTAAATCATGCTTAAATATTTACTAGGCATCTGCTAGAGTGTCTCAGAGAATTTATAGAATTTTCCATCGTTGCGCGACATAGGAAATAAGAAAAATCTAAAAATTCTTCAAGTTTTCTTAAAAATGTCATAGTTGTATACTGTGGTCCCTGCTAAATCATGCTTAAATATTTACTAGGCATCTGCTAGAATTTCTCAGACAATTTATAGAATTTTCCATCGTTGCGCGACATAGGAAATAATAAAAATCTAAAAATTCTTCAAGTTTTCTTAAAAATGTCATAGTTGTATACTGTGGTCCCTGCTAAATCATGCTTAAATATTTACTAGGCATCTGCTAGAGTGTCTCAGAGAATTTATAGAAATTTCCATCGTTGCGCGACATAGGAAATAAGAAAAATCTAAAAATTCTTCAAGTTTTCTTAAAAATGTCATAGTTGTATACTGTGGTCCCTGCTAAATCATGCTTAAATATTTACTAGGCATCTGCTAGAGTGTCTCAGACAATTTATAGAATTTTCCATCGTTGCGCGACATAGGAAATAAGAAAAATCTAAAAATTCTTCAAGTTTTCTTAAAAATGTCATAGTTGTATACTGTGGTCCCTGCTAAATCATGCTTTTATATTTACTAGGCATCTGCTAGAATGTCTCAGACAATTTATAGAATTTTCCATCGTTGCGCGACATAGGAAATAAGAAAAATCTAAAAATTCTTCAAGTTTTCTTAAAAATGTCATAGTTGTATACTGTGGTCCCTGCTAAATCATGCTTAAATATTTACTAGGCATCTGCTAGAATTTCTCAGACAATTTATAGAATTTTCCATCGTTGCGCGACATAGGAAATAAGAAAAATCTAAAAATTCTTCAAGTTTTCTTAAAAATGTCATAGTTGTATACTGTGGTCCCTGCTAAATCATGCTTAAATATTTACTAGGCATCTGCTAGAGTGTCTCAGAGAATTTATAGAATTTTCCATCGTTGCGCGACATAGGAAATAAGAAAAATCTAAAAATTCTTCAAGTTTTCTTAAAAATGTCATAGTTGTATACTGTGGACCCTGCTAAATCATGCTTAAATATTTACTAGGCATCTGCTAGAATGTCTCAGACAATTTATAGAATTTTCCATCGTTGCGCGACATAGGAAATAAGAAAAATCTAAAAATTCTTCAAGTTTTCTTATAAATGTCATAGTTGTATACTGTGGTCCCTGCTAAATCATGCTTTAATATTTACTAGGCATCTGCTAGAATGTCTCAGATAACTTATAGAATTTTCCATCGTTGCGCGACATAGGAAATAAGAAAAATCGAAAAATTCTTCAAGTTTTCTTAAAAATGTCATAGTTGTATACTGTGGTCCCTGCTAAATCATGCTTAAATATTTACTAGGCATCTGCTAGAGTGTCTCAGAGAATTTATAGAATTTTCCATCGTTGCGTGACATAAGGAAATAAGAAAAATCTAAAAATTCTTCAAGTTTTCTTATAAATGTCATAGTTGTATACTGTGGTCCCTGCTAAATCATGCTTTAATATTTACTAGGCATCTGCTAGAATGTCTCAGATAATTTATAGAATTTTCCATCGTTGCGCGACATAGGAAATAAGAAAAATCGAAAAATTCTTCAAGTTTTCTTAAAAATGTCATAGTTGTATACTGTGGTCCCTGCTAAATCATACTTTAATATTTACTAGGCATCTGCTAGAGTGTCTCAGAGAATTTATAGAATTTTCCATCGTTGCGCGACATAGGAAATAAGAAAAATCTAAAAATTCTTCAAGTTTTCTTAAAAATGTCGTAGTTGTATACTGTGGTCCCTGCTAAATCATGCTTAAATATTTACTAGGCATCTGCTAGAGTGTCTCAGAGAATTTATAGAATTTTCCATCGTTGCGCGACATAGGAAATAAGAAAAATCTAAAAATTCTTGCAAGTTTTCTGAAAAAATGTCGTAGTTGTATACTGCGGTCCCTGCTAAATCATGCTTAAATATTTACTAGGCATCTGCTAGAGTGTCTCAGAGAATTTATAGAATTTTCCATCGTTGCGCGACATAGGAAATAAGAAAAATCTAAAAATTCTTCAAGTTTTCTTAAAAATGTCATAGTTGTATACTGTGGTCCCTGCTAAATCATGCTTAAATATTTACTAGGCATCTGCTAGAGTGTCTCAGACAATTTATAGAATTTTCCATCGTTGCGCGACATAGGAAATAAGAAAAATCTAAAAATTCTTCAAGTTTTCTTAAAAATGTCATAGTTGTATACTGTGGACCCTGCTAAATCATGCTTTTATATTTACTAGGCATCTGCTAGAATGTCTCAGACAATTTATAGAATTTTCCATCGTTGCGCGACATAGGAAATAAGAAAAATCTAAAAATTCTTCAAGTTTTCTTAAAAATGTCATAGTTGTATACTGTGGTCCCTGCTAAATCATGCTTAAATATTTACTAGGCATCTGCTAGAATTTCTCAGACAATTTATAGAATTTTCCATCGTTGCGCGACATAGGAAATAAGAAAAATCTAAAAATTCTTCAAGTTTTCTTAAAAATGTCATAGTTGTATACTGTGGTCCCTGCTAAATCATGCTTAAATATTTACTAGGCATCTGCTAGAGTGTCTCAGAGAATTTATAGAATTTTCCATCGTTGCGCGACATAGGAAATAAGAAAAATCTAAAAATTCTTCAAGTTTTCTTAAAAATGTCATAGTTGTATACTGTGGACCCTGCTAAATCATGCTTAAATATTTACTAGGCATCTGCTAGAATGTCTCAGACAATTTATAAAATTTTCCATCGTTGCGCGACATAGGAAATAAGAAAAATCTAAAAATTCTTCAAGTTTTCTTAAAAATGTCATAGTTGTATACTGTGGTCCCTGCTAAATCATGCTTAAATATTTACTAGGCATCTGCTAGAATGTCTCAGACAATTTATAGAATTTTCCATCGTTGCGCGACATAGGAAATAAGAAAAATCTAAAAATTCTTCAAGTTTTCTTAAAAATGTCATAGTTGTATACTGTGGTCCCTGCTAAATCATGCTTAAATATTTACTAGGCATCTGCTAGAGTGTCTCAGACAATTTATAGAATTTTCCATCGTTGCGCGACATAGGAAATAAGAAAAATCTAAAAATTCTTCAAGTTTTCTTATAAATGTCATAGTTGTATACTGTGGTCCCTGCTAAATCATGCTTCAATATTTACTAGGCATCTGCTAGAATGTCTCAGATAATTTATAGAATTTTCCATCGTTGCGCGACATAGGAAATAAGAAAAATCGAAAAATTCTTCAAGTTTTCTTAAAAATGTCATAGTTGTATACTGTGGTCCCTGCTAAATCATACTTTAATATTTACTAGGCATCTGCTAGAGTGTCTCAGAGAATTTATAGAATTTTCCATCGTTGCGCGACATAGGAAATAAGAAAAATCTAAAAATTCTTCAAGTTTTCTTAAAAATGTCGTAGTTGTATACTGTGGTCCCTGCTAAATCATGCTTAAATATTTACTAGGCATCTGCTAGAGTGTCTCAGAGAATTTATAGAATTTTCCATCGTTGCGCGACATAGGAAATAGAAAAATCTAAAAATTCTTCAAGTTTTCTTAAAAATGTCATAGTTGTATACTGTGGTCCCTGCTAAATCATGCTTTTATATTTACTAGGCATCTGCTAGAATGTCTCAGAGAATTTATAGAATTTTCCATCGTTGCGCGACATAGGAAATAAGAAAAATCTAAAAATTCTTCAAGTTTTCTTAAAAATGTCATAGTTGTATACTGTGGTCCCTGCTAAATCATACTTTAATATTTACTAGGCATCTGCTAGAGTGTCTCAGAGAATTTATAGAATTTTCCATCGTTGCGCGACATAGGAAATAAGAAAAATCTAAAAATTCTTCAAGTTTTCTTAAAAATGTCGTAGTTGTATACTGTGGTCCCTGCTAAATCATGCTTAAATATTTACTAGGCATCTGCTAGAGTGTCTCAGAGAATTTATAGAATTTTCCATCGTTGCGCGACATAGGAAATAAGAAAAATCTAAAAATTCTTCAAGTTTTCTTAAAAATGTCATAGTTGTATACTGTGGTCCCTGCTGAATCATGCTTAAATATTTACTAGGCATCTGCTAGAGTGTCTCAGAGAATTTATAGAATTTTCCATCGTTGCGTGACATAGGAAATAAGAAAAATCTAAAAATTCTTCAAGTTTTCTTAAAAATGTCATAGTTGTATACTGTGGTCCCTGCTAAATCATGCTTAAATATTTACTAGACATCTGCTAGAGTGTCTCAGAGAATTTATAGAATTTTCAATCATTGCGCGACGCGACATAGGAAATCAGAAAAATCAAAAAATTCTTCAAGTTTTCTTAAAAATGTCATAGTTGTATACTGTGGTCCCTGCTAAATCATGCTTAAATATTTACTAGACATCTGCTAGAGTGTCTCAGAGAATTTATAGAATTTTCAATCATTGCGCGACGCGACATAGGAAATCAGAAAAATCAAAAAATTCTTCAAGTTTTCTTAAAAATGTCATAGTTGTATACTGTGGTCCCTGCTAAATCATGCTTAAATATTTACTAGGCATCTGCTAGAGTGTCTCAGAGAATTTATAGTATTTTCCATCGTTGCGTGACATAGGAAATAAGAAAAATCTAAAAATTCTTCAAGTATTCTTAAAAATGTCATAGTTGTATACTGTGGTCCCTGCTAAATCATGCTTAAATATTTACTAGACATCTGCTAGAGTGTCTCAGAGAATTTATAGAATTTTCCATCGTTGCGCGACATAGGAAATAAGAAAAATCTAAAAATTCTTCAAGTTTTCTTAAAAATGTCATAGTTGTATACTGTGGTCCCTGCTGAATCATGCTTAAATATTTACTAGGCATCTGCTAGAGTGTCTCAGAGAATTTATAGAATTTTCCATCGTTGCGTGACATAGGAAATAAGAAAAATCTAAAAATTCTTCAAGTTTTGTTAAAAATGTCATAGTTGTATACTGTGGTCCCTGCTAAATCATGCTTAAATATTTACTAAATCATGCTTTAATATTTACTAGGCATCTGCTAGAGTGTCTCAGAGAATTTATAGAATTTTCCATCGTTGCGCGACATAGGAAATAAGAAAAATCTAAAAATTCTTCAAGTTTTCTTAAAAATGTCATAGTTGTATACTGTGGTCCCTGCTAAATCATGCTTAAATATTTACTAGGCATCTGCTAGAATGTCTCAGACAATTTATAGAATTTTCCATCGTTGCGCGACATAGGAAATAAGAAAAATCTAAAAATTCTTCAAGTTTTCTTAAAAATGTCATATTTGTATACTGTGGTCCCTGCTAAATCATGTTTAAATATTTACAGGGCATCTGCTAGAATGTCTCAGACAATTTATAGAATTTTCCATCGTTGCGCGACATAGGAAATAAGAAAAATCTAAAAATTCTTCAAGTTTTCTTAAAAATGTCATAGTTGTATACTGTGGTCCCTGCTAAATCATACTTTAATATTTACTAGGCATCTGCTAGAGTGTCTCAGAGAATTTATAGAATTTTCCATCGTTGCGCGACATAGGAAATAAGAAAAATCTAAAAATTCTTCAAGTTTTCTTAAAAATGTCGTAGTTGTATACTGTGGTCCCTGCTAAATCATGCTTAAATATTTAATAGGCATCTGCTATAGTGTCTCAGAGAATTTATAGAATTTTCCATCGTTGCGCGACATAGGAAATAAGAAAAATCTAAAAATTCTTCAAGTTTTCTTAAAAATGTCATAGTTGTATACTGTGGTCCCTGCTAAATCATGCTTAAATATTTACTAGGCATCTGCTAGAGTGTCTCAGAGAATTTATAGAATTTTCCATCGTTGCGCGACATAGGAAATAAGAAAAATCTAAAAATTCTTCAAGTTTTCTTAAAAATGTCATAGTTGTATACTGTGGTCCCTGCTAAATCATGCTTTAATATTTACTAGGCATCTGCTAGAGTGTCTCAGAGAATTTATAGAATTTTCCATCGTTGCGCGACATAGGAAATAAGAAAAATCTAAAAATTCTTCAAGTTTTCTTAAAAATGTCATAGTTGTATACTGTGGTCCCTGCTGAATCATGCTTAAATATTTACTAGGCATCTGCTAGAGTGTCTCAGAGAATTTATAGAATTTTCCATCGTTGCGTGACATAGGAAATAAGAAAAATCTAAAAATTCTTCAAGTTTTCTTAAAAATGTCATAGTTGTATACTGTGGTCCCTGCTAAATCATGCTTTTATATTTACTAGACATCTGCTAGAGTGTCTCAGAGAATTTATAGAATTTTCAATCGTTGCGCGACGCGACATAGGAAATCAGAAAAATCAAAAAATTCTTCAAGTTTTCTTAAAAATGTCATAGTTGTATACTGTGGTCCCTGCTAAATCATGCTTAAATATTTACTAGGCATCTGCTAGAGTGTCTCAGAGAATTTATAGTATTTTCCATCGTTGCGTGACATAGGAAATAAGAAAAATCTAAAAATTCTTCAAGTATTCTTAAAAATGTCATAGTTGTATACTGTGGTCCCTGCTAAATCATGCTTAAATATTTACTAGACATCTGCTAGAGTGTCTCAGAGAATTTATAGAATTTTCCATCGTTGCGCGACATAGGAAATAAGAAAAATCTAAAAATTCTTCAAGTTTTCTTAAAAATGTCATAGTTGTATACTGTGGTCCCTGCTGAATCATGCTTAAATATTTACTAGGCATCTGCTAGAGTGTCTCAGAGAATTTATAGAATTTTCCATCGTTGCGTGACATAGGAAATAAGAAAAATCTAAAAATTCTTCAAGTTTTGTTAAAAATGTCATAGTTGTATACTGTGGTCCCTGCTAAATCATGCTTAAATATTTACTAAATCATGCTTTAATATTTACTAGGCATCTGCTAGAGTGTCTCAGAGAATTTATAGAATTTTCCATCGTTGCGCGACATAGGAAATAAGAAAAATCTAAAAATTCTTCAAGTTTTCTTAAAAATGTCATAGTTGTATACTGTGGTCCCTGCTAAATCATACTTTAATATTTACTTGGCATCTGGTAGAGTGTCTCAGAGAATTTATAGAATTTTCCATCGTTGCGCGACATAGGAAATAAGAAAAATCTAAAAATTCTTCAAGTTTTCTTAAAAATGTCATATTTGTATACTGTGGTCCCTGCTAAATCATGCTTAAATATTTACAAGGCATCTGCTAGAATGTCTCAGACAATTTATAGAATTTTCCATCGTTGCGCGACATAGGAAATAAGAAAAATCTAAAAATTCTTCAAGTTTTCTTAAAAATGTCATAGTTGTATACTGTGGTCCCTGCTAAATCATGCTTAAATATTTACTAGGCATCTGCTAGAGTGTCTCAGAGAATTTATAGAATTTTCCATCGTGGCGTGACATAAGGAAATAAGAAAAAACTACAAATTCTTCAATTTCTTCAAGTTTTCTTAAAAATGTCATAGTTGTATCTTCTGCTCCCTAAGTAAACAGGACACACACACTCACACAGGCGCACGTGTGGCAATTTCATAAAAATATCTGATCCACTAATCATTTAATATTCGAAAATGGGACTAAAAGTTGTTGCCTAATTTTAAAGTAAATAATCTAAATTTTTCCTTAAAATGTCATCTTATGTTAGAAATTATTTTTTTTGAAAAGGTTGCACAGGGCCCCACACTATTTACGGCCCTGGGTAGTTTGGCTGCTACGTTTTGGCTGCCAGTTTCAGCTTCATACCAGATTGCGGAGGTAACAGAATGGCAAGAAAGGAAAGAAAGGCCTTCGGGCGAGCTCTTCCGCCGCATCGTTGCTTCGGGAATCGCTGTGCCCCTTGAATGGTTACTTTATTGTTTGACCCGACCTGGTTTAGGCGTTGGTGACATTCGTATATCAGACCAGAGCAGACCGTGTGGCTGCTCAGCGCCTGCAGGACGGCCATGCTAACAGAGAGAATGCGTATTGGGAAATCCTTTACCTTCCTGTCTAGAATGGCTGATGCTGCCAGGTGATGCCCTCACACTCTTCCGGAAACACCGTGTTGTGTGCCCCAAGTGGCGTGGCTTTATGGATATTGAGGTCCTCTGAGAACACCCCCGCACCTGAGTCAGTACCTGTCTTGGAACCATCGGTGAAGATCCTGATCTCTTCTGGACGAGTTGGATCTTGTATTTCTTGTCAAAAACAATCTGCTTAGGTATCCGTCGTAAGAGGGAACTCGTTATTTAAGTCCTCGAGCAGAGCCGTGTGTTGTGTCACTCTCTTACCTCAGAAATCCAGTGCCTTAAGACGCACTGCTGCTGTCGGGGCCTCCTGCTGAATGAACAAGTGGAGCGGAGACCCAGCATGGCCTCGAGCGCAGCAGTCGGGGTAGTACTCATGAAGCCTGTCGTCGCCATGCAGGCCAGTCTTTGCGTGCGTTGCAGTTTGTTCACGGCTGTACTTATCTTTTTGCGGGGCCACCAAACTACGGCCCCATAGGAGATCATGGGCCGAATCACCGCGCAATACAGCCAGAGAATGATTTTGGGGGACAGGCCCCATTTCTTGCATTACCATAAGATAATGCACGCCTGTAGTTGCCTTGTTCAGTTTGTTGTCTAAGTGACTACTCCAGTTCAGCTTACTGTCAAGAATGACCCCCAGATACTTGACCTCGTTGGACAACTGGAGTTCAGTGTGGAATAGCTTTGGTAGACGGAAAGGACCTAGTGCTCTTTTTTGAGTAAACATGACCAGTACAGTCTTAGTGGGGTTTACTGAAAGATCATCCTCCCTGCACCATTGTTCCACTATGCGAAGAGCTTGCTGAGTAAGGTTGCATATAGTAGAAAGATTGCGAGGCCTTCTGCATACCCTATTGTGTAATAACGGTGTTCGTTAAGTCTCGCGATAATCCCTCATTATGCAACAGTTTCATAAACTTCTATTATTTTACATCTAAAAGTTACACATATCTTTACAAGAATTTAATACTTTGGGTACAAAGGCGGTCTTATTGCTAACAGCGGTATCTACAAGACAACCTTTGGATGGACTGAAAGAACTTTACATAGAAAAGTGGGCAGTCTGCAGTTCCTACATTAAAATATAAATTCATATAAAAATAATAATAAAAAAATAGGTATTTTATTTAATTTGAATTAAACCCAGGACTTCATCCTGTCCAACCTTTTATAATAAGAGAATTCTCTTCTATCCTTCATCAGTACGGTCTGCCCTGCTATCAAGATCTAAGGCCTGTCACATTTCGGATTGTTTTCTTACAAATAATAAATTGTATTTCAGAACGCCGTGGCGTCACCCAAGATGTAATGTTGGATGTCAAAATTGGAATTGAAGCCAAAAATTATGAAGGTGTAAGTATTATTTTACAATTTCTCGTATTTTAATACCTAATTCTTAGTTTTCTACATACTTTAATTATTATAGAAGAATTTACTTAGACCTGCAATTTTATAACTGGCAACAGTATTGTTGGTATCTTTAATTTTAAATGGCTTGTGTTTAAACACCGCCCAAAAAAGTACCTATTTTACTACCAAAAAAATTCTAAACGGTTACCAAAATGGATAAATGGTCACCAAATAACGTTTCCTAAAATATTATGAAATAAATCCATTTTTTCGTATTATTGACTGCCAAAAAAATATATGGACGCCTTTAAAATACACTTTAGACCAAATATTATATATTGTCACTACTTAGATGTTACCAATTATGTAATACCATGACTTCTAATTTGGTCATTTTTGTTTGGCTAAAAAAGCTAACGATCGCTAGAATATTTCCCAAATATCAATTAATATACTGGGGTTCCCAGACGTACGTCGCTTATTTATCGTTATATGGAATTCGCTAAATATATTGAGGTTCAAGGTTCAAGTACGATTAGTACTCTGGCAACATAGTCGACGGAGCCCCGCTGCGCGGGGCTCCTATTTCCGTCCGCAGGGTCTAAAGTAACCTAACACGAACGAGATGACGGGAGCCGAGTTCGCTCGCTTTGCTCGCTTTGCTCGCTCACTTCAGCTCCCGTCATCTCGTTCGAACCTAACCTGTCCGTGTCGGGGTGCCCTAAGCTCCCGAGCTCGCTTCGCTCGCTCTTGGACTAATCTCTTCTCGCCAATGGATGACGACTTACTATTTTGGAGTAAGATTTTTGGTAGTAATATTAATCTTTGAGTTGGATAGAATTTGGTGACCGTTGATCCATTTTAGGAACCAAAAATAATATTTGTGCGAGGTTTGCGATTTTTCTGATGTTATTTTATTTATTTTGGATCATAATATTATATACTTTAGGGCCCTTTTAATAAAGTCAATTGATTTTTTTTGGAGTTGTTTATTTTTTTTGGTGCCTAAGCTTAGAGTCTTAAAAATATTTTTGGTGACCGTCTAAATTATACCCATTTTAAATTATGGCAACCTTCTTTATCTTTCATCACCTAAACTTTATAGCTCTCTTTATTTAATGTAAGTACCTATGCTAATATATTTTCTTGATTATCGGTGACTCTACTATGACAATCCACATCTCACCAGAATACTTGGGTAATAATGGCTTTATGTGTGACTAACTGCTAAAGTGTGTTTTTGAAGCATGCATAGTGATAATATCGCCATAAAGTTCCATTTAATTTTACAGCATTTCTATTCTTGACGAATTTATTTTTAAGCCATTTACAAGTAGCAAAGAAAGAACAATAGCAGGGTAATGCGATATTGTCCTTTCACTTCCACGAAATTGAATAATATTACCTGTTAAACACATTATTAAAAGTTACCCAAACATAACCTACAAAAGTTCATGACTGAATATCTATTATTCTCGGCATTATTGAATAAAAATTCTTGCAAAAACTAGTTCAGGCCATGACCCTGAATTAAATCAGATACTTTTCATTTAGGGTCGTAGGAATTTAATCTCAGCTATAACAATGTATGGGTTTCTGCCATTAACCTTTAAGTCGGCTAAGATTTCGCCATTGTTCTTTAACCAAATTTATTAGAAATAAACATTTACTTAGTTGGTAATATATTTGGTGTTTTTAATAAATCAATATTATTGACAAACATTGTAGTCTGTGCCCTACTACTAATGCGTGATGTGTTGTATTTTTTTCTTTAATTAAACTATCATATCTGCTCATCAACTGCTGCCTTGGGATTGTGATTAAACCAAATGGTTCAATTTGGGACACAAGGGGATGTACTTGTTGATATTATCCCCAATCATGATGAATGATTCACTAAGCTCAAACCATCTTTTTCATTCTGTATGATGGAACCACACATTCTGAAATTCAGCAGTTTACGCCACACATTCATTTCAACTCATAATAATTAGTCAGTTTGCGTTGGGCTATCAAGTCATCCAGGCGTCCTCGTAGCAGCCAACAAGGGCCGCGTAACTCACTTCATTCTTCACACCATCAGTCCATTAAGCTCATTTAATCCTAAAACCTTTTGGACAATACATCAGTGTTTTAATACTTTAAATTATTTTATTACATTCTTCTCTCATCTAAAAGTAATGTAAACCCGAGCAAGGGGCCATACACATTCAGTTATAAGAATCCACAAGACCCACCATAACTTCTATAGAACCTTAAAAAAAATGGTGCCCAATAATATGTGTTAAAACTTATTCAACAGTCCTCACCCAAATCTTATCTTCACTGTTGCTGCCTTCCAATTACAGAAATTTAGTCCCTACTTGCCTGCATAAAAATTCAATATGACTAATACTTTTTAATGCAAACCTCTCTCATATCCAGATTGGTGAAGCTGCCAAGCTGAAGCCCATGGAACTTGAACTTAAGAGACTAGAGGACCTGTCAGAAGCCATTGTTCAAGACTTCACCCTTATGAGAAAGCGAGAGGAGGAGATGAGAGACACCAATGGTAATTTTATTAACTTTTATTCATCTGCCTGAGAATTAAAAGTAATAGACGAGGGTTTTCACAGATCAAAAGACCAATATTTAAAGCTCCTTGGATATAGAAAGATCTTGACGATTTTATTACAAAAAACCACTATACGTTCTCAGTTTCGACGGCTCTTATTTGTTTTCAGTGTAAAATCATTTACATCTTAAAACATATTAACAAACCTAATTATAATTTGATCATAGTTTCCATTGTCATTCTGTTTCAGAGTCCACAAACAACCGAGTTCTATTCTTCAGCTTATTCTCAATGGCATGTCTCCTGGGTCTCGCCACGTGGCAAGTTCTCTACCTTCGTCGGTACTTCAAGGCTAAAAAACTCATTGAATAGCACAATAAATATTTAGCCGCGGCTAAAGTTGCGTGCGGGCCCATATAGGCTAGAAGTTTGCTAAGAGGTTACATACGTCATGTGTGTTCTTACACGATCTCTTTTTATTTCAAAGTATTCCGTTTTTTTTTCATAGTAATAAAGATGTAAATATTTTATGTCTAACATAGTAGAATTCAAATCTTAAACTGGCAACACTGAATTCGATCAAATCCCTAGTGATAATGAAATGTTGAAACAGTTCACCAAAACACCCCGCAGGCCACTTTAACCGCGAGAGTAGATCTTATATTACTTTATATTTAAATAATAAAATTTTGGAATACTTAATGCAGATTTATTATTTAATATTTTTGTTGTAAATGATTGCGTTCTTGTCTGTTTACGAATGTGGTAAATAATATATTTGAAATTATGTTTTGTTTTATTAATGAGAAGTGACTAATAATATAGTGAAAACTAATATTAAAGAAATAAATTAAATTAATTGGCAGAGCCCGCTTTGGCTTGACTTGTCTCCAAATGACTTGTTGTAATCTTTGTTGAAATAAATGTCCATTTTCGTATAAACGAATGTGAGTAAACGTTTAATACTAGCCTCATGTGTTTAGGAACAAGGTTCATTCATAAATCTAGTTACAGATCAAGAGGAAAACTTAGTTTGCATAGCTGAGACAGTTTTTCATATTTGTGTGCAGACCGCAAACTATGTAAAAATATCTCAGCTGTGAACTAAGCTAAACTAGCCTAGGTATGCAACGCCAACTTGAGTATGCAGAATACGTTCAGTGAATCCCGCCCTTACATTCAAATGAAATGAATATTTTGGTTTATAACCCACTCATTACACCCAGTATCTGAAGGGTATTGATTGTTAACTTTCTAGATAATTGAGACCCAGTGGGGGCCACGTTGATAGCAGCATCACTGGCGTTCCGCGTTCTGTAGATCTTCAAACTCTTATCAACACAAATGCGTTCGCGCATATCCCATTAGTGAACTTCCAAACATATGGGAATTAACATTTACTACAATTTTTCCCGTACGCAAAATACGCGCTTGGTCGTGGAATTGCGAAAACCAGCCCGTTTTAACCTAACATTTACTACAGTAAAAATAATGGTCCTAAGGGTACGTTTGCACAGAACATGCGTATTGCCAGGATCGTTTTTACCTAATGGATCCGTCGCTATAGTTTTCGCCAAACTTCTTGGCCGCTCTGAAGTTGGCTACAATGTCTGCGCAGTAGTAAATCTCATACAAAAACAGCACCTGGAAAGCCAACTTCAAGGCGGCCCAGAAGTTTGGCGAGAACTATAATGGAGGTGATGTACACACCGCATTTTTACAGTACCGTTTTGACAGATCCGTCGCCACTGTGGGGTAATGTCCACACCACAATCTATTCAGTGTACCACCAACTTTAAAACAAAACGGATCATTATTTTAACACAGTTGTGTATGTGAACTCGCTCATACAAAGCCGTTGCCGAATAAAAGCGTAGGTATACGATAAAGCGGACCAACAAAACGGACTGCTATATATTTTTACAGATCGAAACGGATTTTTTCACACAGAGGTCCACTTTATCGTATGTTTTTATTCGACGCTGACGACGTATGTAGTTGAATGAGCGAGTTCACACACATGACATGGTTTGAACCGATGGTTGCGGCGCGGCACGCCATGACGGCACCGTACCGCGTTACGACGCCGTACCGTTGCACGGTGACCGTGAAGTTGTTCGTTGGGCTAGCCGGTTATTGCATGGACTCAGGGCCGAACCGCCCATACCCAGGGCAATAGGGGCGCCGTCGCCGCCGGATGAAATGCCAGCCAGCGCCAATTATTGAAATTATTTTAAAAACGTATTCGTTACAGTTTAGTACCCATCGATAAGTAAGTAGATACAAGTCTCCCAAGACAATATTACGTTTGTGATTTAATTTTACATTATTTGAAAATTTATGAAGGAATAATACGGTAGTTACTTAAGTTTATCGAAAAACATTTTTTTATCTGTATGTCTGTCTGTTTCTTAATCTTTGAAACGCCTGCACCGATTTTGACGGGGCTTACTCTGGCGGATAGCTGACGTAATAAATAGTAGGTGCCTACTATCGAGCCAAAAAGTATAGTCCTCTGACTTTGAAAGTTTATTGCTCGGGCTAAAAAATCATAGAACAATTTAATAGAGATAAAATTATTTGTCAAACGATTATTGATAGATGGTGTAAATAATTCTTATTTTTTTAAATAATATTTAAACTAAAAAAAAAACGTTTTTAGAGGTAAGTAGGTACTATTGACAATAGTAAACTTTAGAGGTTAATAAAAAGATCAATAATCGTCCAGTAAGCGCTTTTTTTTCTCTAAAAAATTCCATGTCCCCCCTCCCCACCCCCCATAGAATGCATCTAATTCAATAAATAAACTTATAACGGTATTCTTTTTTGATACATATTTTTCTATTTTCAATTCTACGTATTTTCACTTTGTCTCAACTTTATACGTATGTGAGAAGCAAAGATAGTGTGTCATCATCATCATATCAGCCGAAAGACACCCACTGCTGGACATATGCCTCCCCCAAGTGTCGCCACATTGATCGGTCCCGTGCGTCCCGCATCCAGCGGATCCCCGCAACCTTCACCAGGTCAAAGGTCCACCTGGTGAGAGGCCTTCCAACACAACGTCTTCCGGTTCGCAGTCGCCACTCCAGAACTTTTCTGCCCCATCGGCCAACAATCATAGGCGAACAATCTGCCCTGCCCACTGCCACTTAAGTTTGGCAATTCTTCAGGCTATATCGGTAACCCTGGTTCTCTTGCGGCACTCTACATTTCTGATTCGATCACGAAGGGGGGCTCCGTGCATAGCCCTCTCCACTGCCCTTTGGTTGACAGTAAGCTTTCTGATGAAGCCCATTGTGAGCGACCACGTCTCAAAGCCATAGGTCAGCACTGGCAACACACACTGGTCATAGAAATAAAAAAAGTTACTTCAAATAATCTAAAAACCCGACTGCTTAAAACGTGAACTAAAAGGACCTAAACAAGAAGAAAAGCATGCTGTGCAGTCGGAGGATACCTACATATTCGCGATCTGGCTGACAAAGACCAGATTTATCTTCCGACTGCACAGCATGCTTTTCTTCTTGTTTACGTCTTTTTAGATCACTTTTTAAGCAATCGGGTTTTTAGATTTTTGAATTAACTTTTTTTATTTGCAACTTTTTAGTTTTTTCTTTTTGTATCACGTACATTTAAACATATGAGTCTTAATATTTTTGAACTCACGTCTAATCACCAAAGACCTTATACTTCTTACTACTAGACTGTGCACTATGGCGCAAAAACCGGTCCGTGCGAGAGGGCTCCCGTTGGTAGTGTGTCTCTTTCTAATGAGGTGACCATGACCAAACATAACACGGGACAAATTGATTGTAAAAACGATAGTGTAAATATCCCGATATATTTATGCTACCTAAACCTACTTATTTTATTGAAAATAAAAAAAATTGTATGTATATTTTTTGGAATCTACATCACTTACCGTATGGTGTCGGGTGTAAATAATTTCACCATCCCATGTTTTCTCGTGGGTGTCGTAAGAGGCGACTAAGGGACAAACCAGAGAATGGGCAGCAGCGTTCTCTGTGCATTTGTAACAACCATACTGCGATCGCCAACCCACCTGCATAGCACTCCCCATGAATAGCACAAATAAAACAAAGCCCTTATAGCGCCCGGCAGCCTGCCTACCCTCGACTACAGTAGCGGTCGAGGTTACGGTATGGCAAGGGGTGCTAAGAATCCCGGACGAGATCCGGCTACCCCAACAAATACCGACGACTGGACCTGGAAACGTACAACACGCGCACACTCCGGACCGACTAAAAGATCACCGAACTCGAAGAGGAATTGAGCAGTTTACGATGGTGTAATATAGGGTTATCTGAAGTTCAAAGAGAGGGAGAGGACTCGATAATCTTCAAATCCCAAGTCTACCGGGGTTCGGGGTTATCCGAAAGGAAGCTAGAGCCCCGGTATGAAGGCTAGAAGGAACGGCGCGGGGTTTTTAGTCAGTACAAGTCTGACACTATCTCCCGCTCCACCCAAGAGCGGGATTTGTCATAAGATGATTTTCCCCGTCGACAAAAAAAAAAAAAAAAAAAGTCTCCTCAAGTCTCGTACTTCAAGACCCATCGTATAGATAGGAACAAAAAGCTGTCTGATCCTACTCTCAAGCTCATGAAAGAGAGGCGTGAGATGATACTGCAGTCTTCGGACGATGCTCAATAAAAGGATCTCAATGATTTCACATATTGTCCAGTTGCGTAGACAGTTGCGAAACAAAACTCTACCAATTTTATTCCACTAGGAATCAATTTGCAAATGATATTAACAGCCGATGAATTTCACTCGAACAAAGCCCGCCAAAAACTCCGCAAACCACCATCTTACATTTAGTATTACCAGGCCCAAACATTTCATAGTACTACTCTTACTAAGTATTAATGAATAAATACAACGAATTGATTAATTATAGGAACTGTAGAAATATTTAAATAAGTTTCAAAGTCTATGAATCGTTTGTTTTGGTTTAGCATAAAAAAGGAAAATTTCATTTTAGCTAAACAAAATTTTTTTGTACACAGTCTAGTAGTAAGAAATACGTATAAGGTCTTTGCTAATCACAACGACAAAAAAGAGGCGCTTCATAGGTTTCGCACACAGGCGCTGCCAGGTGTCGGCGTGGCCCTGGGGACTTAAAATAACTGGCGAAATGAGTGTGTACGATAGGACCCCCTCAGCCTAACTTAGGTCTATCTAAAAGTCAAGAAAATTACCTATGTGGTCAAAATAAAAGTCAAGAAAGTTCGGTAACTTAAGTTTAATCTCGTAGAAACTGATTTAATCGGATTTTCGGGTAAATACAATTCTCACTCGTTGGAATAGCAGCTATATTACAAAACATTGTACCTTTATACATTCTTGTAGTTAGTGTAAAAACAGAATACTGCTGATAAGGGACTACCCTCCCCTTCCAAGTCGATAATCTACGAGTGGCAATCAATCAATGAAATAGAACGGTACTGCAAATATTGCAGTAATTATATTTCTCACAGGAGACAGAAAGAATAGTTAAGAGCTTAACTAAAGGCGCGGTCCCATTGGGAGCTATTAAATAGTTGTTTTTGTGATAAAGAAGAACTGCAATTGCATCTACACGGTTATACAGAATGGCAATATAATGGTGCACTATTTTGTAAGCACAGAAAACTAGCTAATAGCACTCGTTGGGACTGCGTCCGAAGCAGTTAGTCTCGCCATTTTAATGCAAGTTTTTGACAGCTGACGGGCGAGCACGGCCTATGTGATAGGCTTGAGTCACGCATCGGTTTTTGTTTGGGAGCAATGTGTGACTCAAGCTTGTCACAGTAGGCCGTGCTCGCCCGTCTGTAACCTTCTTTCTTTCCTGTTTCACCTGTAGGTTAAAATATTTGTTTTATGTAGTTTGCTTTCAGAGATCGCTATTTTGAAGGTTTGAAATAGAGATTTTATAGAAATCGTAGAATATCATCTTGTCGATTGAGGCTAATAACTATAAAAGTAATATGAGGGGATTTGTACAACAGAAACAATTTATTAATAAGCTCACGGCAGGCAGAAAGCTTCGAACGGCAGTAAAGGGTGGTCTTTTACAGTTAAAAGCTCGAGTCTAGAGAGAATACTCCTGGTATTCTTGACTCCAGTTTTATGTTTTAAAAACGTCAGCTTCTACTGCTCGAGAGATTTAAGCATTATACCCTCCGCCTAAGTGTCCAATTTGCAAAACCGTTTGTAATTGTACACTGTGCTTCTATCACATAGAGTTCATAGAGTATTATCTATTGAAATACTAAACATAGTAGTTACCTACAGCCAAATCCCTGGTATTATTATATCCTAAGCCGAAAAATATTTTGTGGCCTTTCTATAAAACTTTTCAATATACAAATATGTTGGGTCATGGATACTAAGTTCTTAAAATTTTAAGAATCTTCTAAATGCACTTTTTTAACTATTTTATGCTCGCCTTCCAATGCGGGGTAAGTACGACCCCAAGCAGATTAAAATGGAAATATAAATTAAACTATAAAATTACATAAATATCCATAATTTAAAAATAAAAAACCGAAGAAAGAAGTTTATGTACATTTTTAGAAAATGTCTAAAAATATTTTAATGTTAAATTAACTATTAATTTGCTAATTTCATCATTTGTTTCATAACTTTATAGGGCTATCTATGTGCTTCAGTGCGAGACGCGCTTTTGGAAAGAAGTGATGCTCCACTTAAGTATTTGTGATGCAAGGTTCTGCAGTAAAATACAATTTTTAACAGTTAATTGCACTTTATATTTTTCATTGGAACTCACAATCTTCATCAACAGTGCGTCTTTCCCCTAGCACAAAGACAACGCTAATTCTTATTTATTTTATCAGATTTCAAAGTAACCAAGAAACGTTAGTTCTCGATTAATTAATCAATTGGAATGTTAAAATACAAATAAAAATAAATACAAAGGAAAAATTATAATATAAAAATATACTACACAAAGCTATACGCCATGATAACATACAATTTAAGCTAATATACACTAAACCAATACTTTTCAAGCAGGTAATTTCAAAGGCAATACATACTGTATTTGGTTTAAATTTTATGGAAATGTGAACAGTAAAAAAAAAGAAACTTCTTCATCACAAATTAATAGATCATACAAAAGTTAAAACTTACGATCATCCCACCGAAAGCATAATTGCACAGTACGTTTAGTTAACTTATTCTGCTTATATACAAGACACGGGGCCACTAGGTGGTCAGGTGTGTGTTTGTGATCATCAGAGTGGGTAGTAATCGAGTTGTACGGTGAGGTGTTTGACGCCTGCCTCGCGGAAGATCCGCGACGTTTGCTCGGTGACGTACCTAGGGTCCACTTCCTTAGCCACTTCTATTTTAAGCGCGCCCACATGGACGTCACTACACAGGGTCCAGAAGTGGGGTTCGTGGACCGCGTGCACGCCGGCGAGACCGACCACGCGCGTGTATAAGTTAGGCAGCGCGCGCTCGAGTGACGTGGGAGTCCGTTGCATGAGCACGCCTGCAGAGTCGCGCACTAAAGGTACCACACTAGCGGCTATAAGTAGAGCTATAGCCATTGAGCAGATGGGGTCGGCTCTCATCCAGCCGAACGTTCTCATGAGGATGGCTGAGATGATGACTCCAACGGAACCCAGCGTGTCAGCCAGGACGTGGAGGAAGACGCCCCGCATGATGGCGGAGCCGGCACCTGTGGGAGCCTCGGTGTCGTCGTCGTGCGAGTGGCCGTGGCTGTTGTGTGAGTGGCCATGGCCGCCTCCACCGTGGGAGTGGCCGTGTCCTCCATGGCCGTGGCCATGCCCGTGGTGGAACGCGTAGATGCCCACCATGTTTACTAAGAAGCCCAGTATCGACACCAACAGCAGGCGTTCGTGCTTCACCTGGAAATAACACAAATATTTTATTTTACATTTCAATAGCTTTTAAAGGCAATACTTTTATCATATTTTTTTTTTTTTTTAATAGACGCTATTTCAAAGTTGGCAATTATTTAAAATGTGATTCTGATTTCTGGTAGTTCTAGCTAAATCAATTTGTTTCGACATTGGCAGTCAACACTGCGATATAACAGTTGTTCGATTTCACTATTCGTGCAATTAATAAGGCGTTTAAATACACCTTAACTGCCGTAATTATCTTACTAACAAATCACTTGAATATAATTATTATAGCATATGTGTACTAAAGTACCTAAACTCTCTGCTCAAATAATCTTCACAGTACATTAGAAAAAAATAGAATTATAAATATGCTCGTTTCAGTTTTGATTCAAAATAAGAACAGAATCGCAATAATGTGGCAGGTAAGCTAAGCGAACGTGATCCAAAAAACTTCGTCAACAAAAAGAAGGCGTGTCTATAATTTTGTATGAAGATATATATAAATAATAAGCAGTCTGGTCTAGATAACATAGTTACCTAAACATCACGGCCTTGAGTCCATAATGTGGGTAAGTTGTTACAGCAAGAGAAAGTATAATAATTGTATTACAAAGAAGAATGATGGGTATGTCCGGTGGCTGAGTTAAGGTTCTATTAAATCATAATAAGCAATTGATGTTAGTAATTGTTACAGAATGGATAATGATACAATTTGTTTTTTTAGTCACTAGTGCTGCATTGGAATTTCCAGACAAGGCAAAGTATAGTATTAACTGTAGTGTCTACTTCACCCAACCTCGGTTTTAACCTCAAGCTGAGGTGGTTTAGAAGATATTGGACCTTTTTTAAAGTAGATGTGCAAATGATGCAAATGCAAAATCGTCTGTTAAACACCTTCAAAGCAAGTGAGTTAAAATTAAAGAAGATCTGAATTATAAAAAGATAAAGTTTATTTCAGACTAGTGTTAGTAGTTATGTACTATCAGCCAAATCTATATCTGATCAAGTGATCACCGTAAGGCCTATTCCTGCTTGCAGGGCTCGCCCACTACAGTTACAGTAACGCCGACGTATACTCATCAACCAATAGCATCGCATCATCGGGTGACCCGTCTGTGTTGCTAATTGTTTTATTTGTTTAATTTCACCGGCACGCATACTTTTTACCCGACTACCGAAGGAGGGTAATGTGTTTATCAGGCTATGTAGGTATGTTTGTTCCTATGTGGCGTTCTAGAAAACAAACGCTTCGACCGATTTTGATGATTCTTACGTCAATCGATTCGTCATAACCTTGCGAGTGTCACTGGCTACATTAAAATTGGAAAATATAAATACCGGCCAAGTGCGAGTCGGACTCGCGCACGAAGGGTTCCGTACCATTATCGCAAAACACGGCAAAAAATCACGTTTGTTTTAAGGGAGCCCCACCAAAATATTTATTTTATTCTGTTTTTAGTATTTGCTGTTACAGCGGCAACATAAATACATCATCTGTGCAAATTTCAACTGTCTAGCTATCACGGTTCATGAGATACAGACTGGTGACAGGCGGACCGCGGAGTCTTAGTAATAGGGTCCCGTTTTTACCCTTTGGTTACGGCACCCTAAAAATAGTGGCTTTTGGGCGCCATATTGTGGGAGCCCATTTTTTTTTCTTCCAGTGCCATCTTGTGGGGTATTACAATAAAGGGTTTTAAGAGGTGATTTCAAAAATATATAACACTTATATGTTTAAATCTAACAAATTCGAAAAAAAAAATGTTAACTAAAAATTTATATTTGCAGTCGGATCATACATCTGGTTTGGGTCAGGCAGCTCGCAAATAATTAGTTTTAAACTTTTAAATATAATTGTATATAAGGAAAACAATTAAGATGTCAGTTTCTATTTCAGAAGTTAGAAACAACGTAGTGAAGGCGCATGCCTAAGCGATTCTAACATCTTGCAAATGTCCGATTGGTTATCTAGAGGAAGGAAAGGGACACCATATACATTGATTGAAAATTTGGAATGTAACACGAAAAGATATATTTTCACGGGAAACGCGTCAGCACGTGCCGACATTTTCGACTTCTGACGTGATGCAGATAAGTCCTATCCTTTAGTTTAGGGCACGTGTATAAATATCTGTGTATTAGTGTCGTAACTTATCGCTTGATTGTAAATCGAACTGAAACCACGTTTTGTCCGGCTACGTCATCATTTGTTTAACTAATTTGTACAGAATAGAGTATCAAGAAGAATAATTACTGGCTATCGGAATGCATTAAAGTTATTATTGGCGGAATTGCGGGCAAGTTCTTGTGCTAGCAATGGGCTTGTTAGGAGAATACCGACATCATGCTTGTACTCTGCTGAGAGCGTTTATTAGTCTTTGGTATAATAAAAAATGTTCATTGAAAAATCAAAAAACCTGACTGTTCAAGAAGCGAACTAAATAGACGTAAACAATATGCTGAGCAGTCGGCTCGGCATGATAAAAATCATGCTGAGTAGTCGGAGCACACATCTGGTTTTGGTCAGCCAGCTCGCAAATAGGTATGTATCCTCCGACTGCTGGATTCAGGGATATGTAATCCAAATGTTTCGTCTTACTCACAATGATTGCATTTACATAATAAAAAATAGGTACGTTTTATCAGCTGCATCAAACACATTTTATCAAAAGGTATTTCCTGAACAGAACGCTTAGGTAAACAATACGTGAGATTTTATCTTTTCTGACTGCCATCCGCACAGTGAGGTAATTAGTTTCAAACTTTTAAATATAAATTTAAATAAGGAAAACAATTAAGATGTCAGTTTCTATTTGAGAAGTTAGAAATAACGTAGGGAAGGCGCATGCCCAAGCGCTCTAACATTTTGCAGTTGTCCGGTTGGTTTTCTGGAAGATGGAAGGGGACACTTTATTCGTTGATTGAAAATTTTGAATGTGCTGCCGAATTTCCTTTCCTGTTACCTAAACTCTGCACTTCAATTAGTGTTTTGAATTTTTTGCTACCCCACAAAGTAGGCCATACGAATATTTGTTCCTTCCAACTATGCAAGAATATCTTCAAAATTTGGTAGATATTCGGTAATCATCAGATCCACAATTGAATCACTTATACATATAGCCCAGGAATTACCACGCTACGTTTGTTTAACCCCAAGTCTGGGCGTCTCATTCACCGCTACTTTCATTAAGATACCTCGATTGGATTACGCGGATTAACTCGCTTGACCTTTGGCTTCGCCCGCCATTATATTTTCTATTTAGCAAAGGAGCGGACTAGATTGAACGTTGGATTGAAGAAGAACACTAACTAAAAAAACACGGTGATCTCAGACAGACAGGAAATTAAAGATACTACTTTAAGTACACAACTATAGAAGCCTCAGTATTGGCGATAGGGATTTTGGAACCTGTCTTCTGTCCGTCTGCTCGTTTAGCTTCCATCCTTTAAGTCTAAGTCAATCTAAGAAGCCTGTTGACCTTTCTCATTTTACATGCCACGATAACTTTCTACGTAAGAAATTAAAAAAATCAAATTCATAATATTAATTAATTTCAATGTTACCCATATACTATAACAACGAGTATCATTCGCAAGCATCAAGTTTAATTATTATTAAGTATTTTTATAGCTGTCAAAACGGGCCTTTTATTTTTTGACAACTTTAGTAGACCTAAGGATGGAACGGCGCTAAACTATCAGAATATAAAATAACCAGCTGACTCCCGGAGCTTCGCTCCCTTCAATTAGCTACCTATCTACCCTACCTACCATACCTACTCTACCCACCTTCCCTACTTACCCTATCCTACCTACCCTACTCTACCTACCATAGCCTATCTACCATACCTACTCTACTCTACCCTACCTACCCAACCCTACCTACCCTACCCTACCTAATCATATAGTACATATTTTTTATGTATAATCAATAGTTTTCTCAGCGCACGCCAAAGAATGAATTTACTTTGGGTTACATTATTGCAATTTTCATAAGAATCTCTAATTTTTATGGGCATAGTGGCTTCCACATAAAAGGTGAATATATGCTGTCAAGGACTTTTATTTAGAACTATTTAAGACAAACAATCCTACGGTACATTATATTTGTGTATCTCCAACGGTTTAGGCAGCGCACGCGAAGATAGCTCTCAGAGGGCAGAAATTTTTTCCGACTTACTTGATATTTATCGTTATACTAGCACTTCGCCCGCGACTTCGTTCACGTGATTTCGTTTATCTTTTGAATGACTCTTATGTGTAATTAGTGAAGGCCACCAAAAATAAGCTATAATTAAATCTATAAAAATGGGGTATCGTAGATATACAGGGTTTATTGGTTTAGGACGATTCGTTATTTGACTTAACGAATAATAAATTTTAGGTTACCGCCACAAAGTAAAATCCTTTCCTAAAAACTTAATAACCCCATTTTGCCCCGTTGAAGGTCGAGTTTTGAACAACCCAAATATAATATTCTCTCTTTTCTTCTCTTTTTTATTTTTCGTTTATGTTAGTAATATTCCGCAGTAAGATCAAAAAAACGTTAACACCCCTTAACCATATCTGGGGGGAAGTTTTAAAAAACGTTTTATGTTAAATTCGATTATTTACTTTATCCCCAAGGAATTAGATTTTTCTAACAAACAAATTTTGCCCCTTTTCACCCCCTTAAAGTTTGAATTTCCGAAATTCCTGCTTAGTGCTCCCCTAGAACTTGTCCAGTAAGATTCTTAGTTTTGAGTTTGTTTGAAACTTATAACGCCAACCTTTATTGTTTACATAGTCTGGTACTTATATCACGTTTCAAGTTTATTAACCCAAGAAATAAGATTCTTTAAAAAAAAATTGACAACCCCTACATCGCCTTTTGGGGGAAGATTTGAAAAACTAATAATGACAACTTTTATTCCTTACTTAGGTTGGTATTTATGTCAAGTTTCATGTTTAATAACTCAAGAAATAAGATTTTTCAAAAAAATAAAAACGTCCCTTAAATAATCTGTTGGGGGTAGTTTCGAAAAACTAATAATGAAAACTTTATGTTAAGTTTCAAGTTTATTACATTAACTAAAGTAATAAGATTCTTCAAAGAATCTGTAGCGCCCCCTAAATCGTCTTTCAAGGGTAGATTCGAAAAACTAATAACGACAACCTTTATTGTTTACTTTTGTTGATATTCCTGTCAACTTTCAAATTTATTAAACCAAGATGTAAAATTCTTCAAAAACACTTTAACACCCCCTAAATAATCTTTTGGTGGTAGTTTCGAAAAACTAATAATGAAAATCTTTGTTGTTTATTCGGATTGGTATTTGTACCAAGTTTCAAGTTTATTGACTCAAGAAATCAGATTTTCCATACAAATTTCAACACCCCTTAAATCATCATTTAGGGGTAGTTTCGAAAAACTAATAATGACAACCTTTATTATTTACTTAGAATACTATTTGTACCAAGTCTTAAGAATTTTGGCCGAAGGAATAAGATTTTTCATACAATCTTTCAACCCCCTCTTTACCCCCTTAGGGGTAGAATTTCCAAGAATCCTTTCTTATCGGATGCCTACGTCATAGAAAGAATACACCCTCCAAGTTTCAAGTCTCTACGATCAGCGGTTTAAGCTGTGCGTTGATACGTCAGTCAGTCATTCAGGCTACTTTGTCATTTTATATGATGTATAGATTATGACTAAATTACAAAAAAAAAACATTATAAATTGTAGCCTATGTGTTATTCTGATGTATAACCTATATTACTGTGAAGTTCAATCCAAATCCGCGTGAAGTTCAATCCATTTTGCGTGAAAGAGTAAGAAACATACATCCATCCATCCTCACAAACTTTCGCATTTATAATATTAGTAGGAAATAGGATGGTGGACGAAGGGGCAGACTGAATTTGAAAAATGGAAACAGGTGATCTGGCGTATACCTAGTTCTTGCCAAACTTCTGGGCCGCCCTGAAGTTGGCTTTCCGATGAGCAAGGCACGAATCAGTGCTGTTTTTGTATAAGGTTTACTACTGCGCATCCATTGTAGCCAACTTCATGGCGGTCAAGAAGTTTGCGAGAACTATAGCTAAGTTTAAGAGACATTTTAAATTTGAGGAATGTGATAGCTGTCTTTACAAATCAAATACTATCATATACAGGCCACTATTTCTAAATGGTGTAATTTCTATTGTAAGTGCTATGCTTTTATTTTTTCATGTAAATTGAGTCAAGACCACACCATACAAAACCCTGATAGAATGGTGCAACGACACGCTTATTTATGACAAATAAACCGTTGGTCATACTTATAAAATACGTGTCTTTTAAAACAGAATGGTCGCAGCTATTTGCCAAGAGAATTTCGACATTTTTACAAAGAAGCTGTGTTGAAAATTGTGTGGCTTGGTAAGGTGAAAGTTTGGTTTACAGTCGCAGTTTTTCGGTGTGATTTTGTATTGATGATTGCATTACAGATCACCTGCAAGCACCATATTTGGAATTCATGTAATACCTTTGCTTCCAGCATATGGAGCTCAAATTTTGTGTCAAATTCTGGTAAATAGTACTTTCATGCTACTGGCTGGTGTGATCACAGTGTGATGTTAAATGTTTGTTAATCAATCAGGGCACAAGAGCTAAAAAGATTTGGATGAAACTTGGAACATGGGTAGACCATTATTTAGTCAAATAAGAAACTTTTTATACAGACACTATATATTCTTTTGGGATAATTTTTGATATTCACAGGGCAAAACTACTGGTAAAAACTAGTTTCTAAATAAATTAATAACAAAGAAGTTTTGTAACATAGAAAATGGCAAAAAGTAATAAGTTCTGAAACATTTATTCAGACAAAACATGGTTTGCCCAGAAAAAAAACATAATTTTGCTGATAAGAAGAGGTGACTTCTAAAGTTATAATACATATTATATCAAAATGATATTTGAAAAATGTGAAGTCATCATAATTTAAACTATGTTATTCTTCAGTAACACATAGTTTCAATGATTTATTGTTTTGCTTAAGTCAATGGGACCATAAAGCTGATTAGTTCTGCTGATATCTTTAAAGACATTCTACTATTAAAACTATTTTAGATCTTATTCTGAATGTTAAAAGGTTGAATCTTGTGTGACTAGTTGTCGATCTTATCAATATTACAAGGAAATGTGTAAAACAATTAATATTGCATTGCAAAGCATTTAAAACTAAGCAATTTCGTTTTCTCTTACTGGGTACATAAAACATTTGTTTAGACCTTGAACTCATTTGCCCAGTGTAGCAATAACATACTTTCCATACAAATATTATTATAAAAGTTAGTTATTATTAATCTAAATGACAAAATACCAGCCAAGTGTGAGTCGGACTCCCGAACCGAGGGTTCCGTAGTAAACAGCTACATTCAACAACATAATTAGGTAAAACATTGCTCTAACGAAAAGAAAAATTACTTTTCCAAGTACATTTTATAAGTTGGTCCTGGTCGACTATTACTCGTAAACTTGTAAAGCCTATTTAGCTGTGATAGTTTTCCTTTTAATTTCGTTACATATGTCATAGAGCAAGTGATAAATCAGGGCACTATGTATATTGTCCAGGCATTATGAATCTAGTCAAATCAAATCGGGCAATGTAATGAATACTGATTTAAACTTCTAAATTTCTCACATTGTCTGGTCATTATGAATATTGCTCCGCAACCGAATAAAAAATTCGAATTAGTCCAAAAGCGAGCGAAGCGAGCTCGAGAGCTTAAGGACCTCGACTCGGATAGAGTTGGTTCGAAGGAGATGACGGGAGCTAATGTGAGCGAGCAAAGCCAGCGAACTCATCTCCCGCAGCAAAAAAAGATAAAATTGTTTGTTTATAGTTTGTAAAAGGTAAACCACAAAACAATTACAAAAATTCATTCTCTATAAAGCCATACAATTTACTACCGCTGAGCACCAAGGTACGTTTTATGCCAAAAAAACGGACTGTTTTTGTGAGAAATACTGGAGTGCGGCTGCAAGCTAACCTAGTTTTTAGGGTTCTGTACCTCGAAAGGAAAAAACCGAACCTTTAAAGGACCCCATTGTTGTCCGTCTGTCTGTCTATCAAGACCCTTTTTCTCAGGAACGCGTGGAGGTATCAAGCTGAAATTTTGATCAAATTCTCAGGTCTAATGTCCCTTAAAGCCGTGAAAAAATCAAACTTCTAAGCCAACGCAATCAAAAGATAAAGCCGTTTATGCTGCAAATTTTTGACACTCGCAAGGGAACCAAAATCCCTTGAACTCAGAATCTTGAATTTTGTTACGAAACAATGTCTTACAGCACAGATAAAGGAATTATTGCGAAAACCGTATTTTTTAGTTACATCATATAATAAAAATATTTTTAATAATTTTAAACTTACTACCCCTTTCCTCATGAGCGCGTAGAGGTATTAAATTGAAATTCATTTCAAATACTCAGGCCTATAATACCTCTAAGCTGAGGTTTGTACGGAACCCTCGGTGCGCGAGTCCGACTCGCACTTGGCCGGTTTTTCGTATTACAACCAACTTAATTTTGCGTTTTGGTACGGAATCCTAAAAGTGCGAAGTCCGACACGCACTGGGCCGGCTTTTTCTTGATTCTTATTTTTGAAAATTTTAAATCAGGATAAAGCTACTTAATAAGTTTCAGCTACAAATAAATATCCCTAAAATAAAAAAAGGGAATATTATTGATCTAAGATAAGGTTCAACTTGAGTAAATTAACGTAAGTTACACAATATAAAATGGTAGATGTTGTAAAGTTGTAAACTTATCATTAAATTATCAAGCCAAGCAATATTATAGATAAAAGATTAAGTTCAACTTTGAAAATAAAACTTTATCAACACACAGATAAAAATTGTTGCATAATTGATTCTGTAATTAATTTACATTTTTCAAACAAATCAATCAATCTGCCAAGCCTTTTCTCTGCTCTATAAGGGATGACTTCCAGACATACTGGATGAAGCTGAATACCAGAATTTCAAATAGAGATAGAGCCAGCAGTGGTGGCCCATTGGTAACGGCCACGACTTACAAGTTGTAGGTCGTGGATTCGAGTCAAGGCAGGCGCTTTACTTTGTGTTAATTATTTCATCACCACTACTCCCAAAATGGTGAAGGAAAACATCGTGAGGAAACCGGCATGTCTTAGAACCAAAAATTTGAAGATAAGGGACATCTACCAACACAAACTAGGCCCGTGTGGGGGATTACAGCCCAGTCCCTCTCACAGAGAGGAGGTCTGCACGCACAACGGACCAAATGGGAGTCTAATTGCGGAAAAGGGGGTCCATCTATCCTATCCTAGAGATGGTGCCTATGAGGTGATCTTCACGACCCAGTGACTGGGTAACGCAATATCCGTTAGCAAGAATAGAGTAAGATTTCCTGGCTTCTGACTCTCTGCAATGACCATCAATGATCTACAAATGAAGTTGGCCTATTTCCTAACTAAATATTAATATTTGTGTAGTCTTTTTAATTCTAAAGTAGATAGCCTTTTTTTTTTTTTTATTCTTGTGATTGGCTTCTCAAGCCATTAGCAGGTGCGTTCTGTTCATATTAGCGCTTCGAGTACGGTCCTCCAGTGAGAGCCGACCCTCTACTTTGTACTCGACTATGTCAGATTATGTCCCATGTGTGCTGACTTCTTAGTTGACGGTGTTCCAGTGGGTTGGTCAGTACAGAAGCCAGACTGTTGACATGGTTTTCAAAGCGCAATTTATATAGTGTTGTTCTGTGCTCAATCTCTTCTTTTATGGTGTTTATTTTTAGGCATTCATGTAGCTCATATATTTTGGTAAACCATGGAGCATTTTATATGGTTTTGAGCACTTTATTTTGGAATCTTTGCAGGATCTCTACATTGGAGTTGTTGGCTGTACCCCAGAGTTCCATACCAACACACATAAAACAAACATAAAACCATACTGAAGCCAGTATGTCCATACTGGCTTCAGTATGGTTTTATAAATTAGTAACTTATTGTCAAGGGATACTTGTGAGTGTCTTCCCAGCATCCACTTCAATGTTTGCAGACGTTGGTCAAAGAAGTTGGAAAAATTTGATTGGTAAAAAATGTTTTGTTGCATTAATCCCTCCTATGTATGTGAAACTATCATACATACATGAAATTTAAATAGGTACCTAAATAAATTAATATAATTGTCATGGAAGAAAAAATAAATGTTGCATTTGGTAATTGAATTACCAAGCCAGTGTTTTACCTATGAAATTGATCATGTTGACCTGTGATAACTTTGGTTAGGCTTGGAATTATAAGTTGAAATAAACTTTAAATTTTAGGTATATTATTGGTTTCTTTTATTATTATTTTTTTTTCTTAATAATTTAGTTAGTCTTAGTTATTTGTGCCTTTGGCTTTCATAAAACGGCAATTTCCTACTACATACTTTATTTAGAAGAATGATTTATTTGATATATTTTTAAATAATATTTACAGCAGTAGCAGCGTCTCTTGTACTTATTGATTAAAAGACTGGACTAGACAAAACTTATTTTTTTTGTGTCTTTGGTTTTTTATATTATATCTTGTTGAATGAGCGCTGGGGCCATCTCAAATTTCATGATAGTTAGACCAGTCAGAATGCTATGGGGTGATCTAAAAACTGTTTAAGATTCTAAGTGCTAAACTGAAAAGGTGTGCTTGCACTATTTATAAAACCAATTATAGAAGGAAATAAGCTGAAATGAGTATTTACCTCTGGTGGCTCGATAGCTCTTTCCACAGCCTCGCTCATGATGAAAAATGCTATAAATAACAGGAACAATCCATTTACAAAACCAGCCAGCACTTCAGCTCGCGCATAGCCATAGGAAAATCGTTCATTTGCGCGCCACTTCGACACTAAGGAGGCCGCCAGGCCTGCCACCAGCCCCGTACAATCAAAGAACATGTGGAATGCATCAGAAATTAGACCTAAAACCAAAAACAATCACAGTTCAGCATGACATTAGTTTGCAATATGCTACAAAAGTCTTACAGGAAAAAACAAGATCAAAATAGTGAATAAAATATTTTTCTTTTAACTTACCTAAACTATTCGTCCAAACACCGTAAAACAACTCGACAAACGCAAAGGACAAATTTAAAATAAGGAACATGAATAAATTCCTCGAATTCTTATCAGAATAAATTAGTCTCATCCAATTTGCAATCTTTTCACGAATTCCACCAACAGTCCCGCGCGGAAGCCGCGTGTCCTTTTGCGTAAGGGGCAACATTGTTTCTCTTGTGTTTTCTGCGGGCTCTATTCACGTCATTTCACTCAAAAATCACAAAAACTGAACATTAGTAACATAGCTGCATACGTGTACTTGACAAGCGGTTCTAACCTCGCACGATAATAACTGGAGGTTGAAGGTTTTAAAGAAAAATAACGATATTTAAAACACTTCAGTGTCTAGTATCGTTAGTTATTTCATTTACACAAACTTTAATTGCGATTTTATAATAATTTATAAACTTTACATCGTGCGACAACCCAACTTGTCGTTCATAAACTGTCAAATAAATACGATGTTACCAATTATAAAATGGCTTGGGATTTCCAGAATTACTCTAGAATCACATCCCATTTTAATTTTAAGTTTTATTCCAAAATGAGACACTGACACTCAATTATATATTTTATTAAAGTTTCCTGCAAAGGAATCTGACTTTCATTAATCATAAAAAATCAATACTAAGGAGCTGCGCTGATATGAATTAATTTCGTGTGTTCATTCATAAAAGTTATTTTACGCATAAAATATTAAAAAAATTATGTTGCATATAATTTTGATTTTATTTTTGTAGTTTGTCTATGGTATAATGCTTGTTCAATTTCAAAACACTGAACGTTTACCTATTGGTCAAAAATAACAACAAATGTTTCTTGGCCAATAGGAACAAAGACCAAACCATAAATATTTGTAATCGAAAGAGCACTTTATGATGAGTCATAGACTTTCAACTGACACTCGTTTCCGGAAAAGTTTTGCATAAAATCTATGAACATTAGTTTACATTGTTTATGTCTTCAAATTGTAAATTCCATTTTGGGTCTCATTTTATTTGATAAATTAAAATGAACTTCCCTATTTAACCATAGTAAACAATTTTCGTGGCCAAGTTTATTTTTGTGTGGTTTTGTGATCTTTTTGCAAGATTTAATTTTCTTCCCGCCAACTTTTTAAATCGATTCCACCGGAAATTCGTCTATAGATGCGTTTGTTTCCGAAAAGTGAACGTTTCACGAGTCAACAGCAACGTCTTTCGAGAAGTTCTAGGCGCTGTTTGCGACATTTTTCCTTCTTTTATCCGTCATCCAATGTTTTATGTGATGAAATAACACGTTGATTAACGCTTATTTTCAATATTAGTGTTCATAGTCGTAATTAAGTAATCGCTAGATTACGATATAAGCTAATATGGGCGACGAAAGCCATCCCAAAACTCTCTACGTCGGTAATTTGGACGCGAGTGTTTCAGAAGTATTCATATGTACGTTGTTCGGACAGATAGGCGAAGTAAAAGGTTGTAAGATAATCCGCGAGCCAGGCAACGATCCCTATGCTTTCCTCGAGTTTACAAGTCACACGGCGGCAGCAACAGCTCTGGCCGCCATGAACAAGCGAGTGGTCCTCGACAAGGAAATGAAGGTTAACTGGGCTACGAGTCCTGGCAATCAGCCGAAGACTGATACCAGCAACCATCATCACATATTCGTCGGAGATTTATCACCGGAAATTGAAACGCACATATTGCGAGAGGCATTTGCGCCATTCGGTGAAATTTCGAATTGTCGGATAGTCCGCGACCCACAAACGCTCAAATCTAAAGGGTACGCTTTTGTTTCTTTCGTTAAGAAGGCTGATGCAGAGGCCGCTATTCAGGCTATGAACGGGCAGTGGTTAGGATCCCGCTCCATACGTACGAACTGGTCGACGCGCAAGCCTCCATCGAAGCCAAATGAAGGAGGAGCTCCAAGCAGCAAGCGAGCAAAACAGCCTACGTTTGACGAGGTATACAATCAGAGTTCACCAACGAACACAACGGTATACTGCGGTGGATTCACTAGCAATGTTATAACTGAGGAGTTGATGCAGAACACATTCTCACAGTTTGGCCAGATACAGGACATACGAGTCTTCAGGGATAAAGGTTATGCCTTCATTAGGTTTACAACTAAGGAAGCTGCGGCACATGCCATTGAAGCGACACACAACACTGAAATTAGTGGACATATAGTTAAATGTTTCTGGGGCAAAGAAAATGGAGGAGGAGATAACCAGGTTTGTATTCTTTTGTGCAGGTAACTAATATTTGTTTACAGCGTGCACAGACTTCACACAGAGGTTACAGCAAATATTTGGTAAACAACAATTTTGAAGAAACACCACATGGATCTTATGCGGTAAAAGTTCACAACAAGTAAGATTCTAAATAATATTGGCCAATAAATACTACAATAGTATGAAACACATGGCAGGGTAAGTAATTACAACTGGTATATTTTTGTAATTACTTTATGCCTTAGTTTAGCTTTCAAAGAAATCAGCCTACATAATGGTTCAAGTATAAAAGAAACACAGCAGATCATTTTGTAATTGTAGAATTCATAAAATTCTGTAATATTTCTAGAAATGTTCATGTGACTGCTCATGGAAACATTTCTTGAATGAAAAACTAGATGGATATGTGTACTGGGTGTCAATCAACCTACTTTTTTGCTGTCAATCGTTAAACATAGGCCTCTCGTTAATTTTATAAGGTCAATCAGACCTGGTGGAGACTTTTTTTCATGAAATTATTAGGCCTAAAGAATTTTTAACATATTCAATATCATAGGACAACAGTTGGACATCAATCATGGTAATTTTTGTTCACATAACAATGTATGTCAAATACTTCACGTTAGCAACAAGTATTATTGATCAAATTGCTTTGTTGCAGTCAATAGTAAAACATAGGCCACTTTTAAAAATTACAAGGTTTAAAAGCTGGTGAAGCCTTATTTATGCTAAATTATTAGTCCTATTTCCTACAGCATTTTTGCCATATACAAAATTGTAGGTAAACAGCTGGACATCCATCATGGCATCTTTTGTTCACATAACAATGTTTGGCAAATACTTCACGTTTGTAACAAGTATTATTGATCAAATATTGGATATAAACCAATTTTTGTAATAGATGATACTAAGTATTTGTATAAAAGCAAAATTTTGTAAATTTCTGTTGAATTGACTAAAGGTTTGTTGATAAAAAATAAGTATGTATGTAATAATAATATTGAAATGGAAATCCCCAAAGTATTTTACCCTTATCATTAAAAATTTACTGCAGTATAGCTTCCTCATGAATTTTAGCTAGGTTATTGTTAATTATTAACATACTAGACACATTTTTGGGTCATACATATTCTTGCACATACTTCCAATCTGCATATTATGTAAATGTACGTAAAAGACCTGTTTCTCAATTTAAATCAACCTGTTGATCACTTGTGTGATTTAAAGAACAGTCATATGTTTGAGGTTATCTTAATTTGAATAATTAAAAACCAATTTCCTCATACTTATCAAAAGCATTGTAAGAATGTTGTTATCAATATAGTAAGCCCAAAATATGCAGCTTGTTCAAAAATGCCAAGTCACCCTTAACTTGTTGTAAAATTAACCTTAATCCGTTGCAATTTTGGTTGCTTTTAGTTTGCAAACTTTCTCTCTTACTAAGAAGTAAGAAGACAGTAAATTGGCATTAATTCATGCAAACAAAACAACAGAGCAGCTGTGAGAAGCGACACTTGTTACAATTATAACAAAAGAATGGTGCTTTATGTAGCATTTTTAGCACTTATTCAATCTTGTCATCAGATATGTAGTGTACATTTTTAGAATGCTACCATTTGGAGATACTAAAAACATATTTTAGCATTAATGTGTGATTAATTACTTTTTACATTACTGCTGCAAACTTGCTAATGATTCTAATGAAACAAGAATGCAAGTACATGTAAAAAAGAAAATCAAATGTGGTATGGATCAACTTTCATGTTGGCTATTGTGTGAAAAAATACTATGAAAGTACTGTATGTGCATACATATGACCAAATTATTGCAGCTTTAGGAAACATCATTGTTATGACCTCATAATTATTTACCGATATCAGTAACTTGTATGATGTACATACGTGAAAAATGCACTTAAACCTGCAGGTAAAACTAAAAAAAAACAATTTGTATGCCAAATATTTGCACATTAAATTCAAACTATGAATCAATAAATGTAATTTTGTTGAGCATAAGGAGGTCATGTTTCTCTTAGCAACATTATAAATATTTATTTTTATTATAAGAACTTGATAAGTGTTACTACTGAAAACTCAACAAATCGACTTACTACTGTATGCACTGAGAAATAATTCTTAGTAAAAAGTCCAAGTTATAAATTTTCTACTTTTGATTGTGATAATTTTTAGAACAAACTCACAAGTACTTTATCATAATTTCTGTTGGTCAGTGAACTTCTCCGGTGTTTTTAATTACATACATTGTTTTCGTATTACGTTAGATGTGCAAATAATTGCTTTGTAAGTATTCCAATAACATGAGAATAATTTGTGATTCCAGAGTACGAACAATGCGACTTCGGCGCCTCCCGCGATGGGTGCACAAACGCAGTACCCGTACCCGTATCAGCAAGGAATGGGCTACTGGTATGCTCAGGTAAATATCAAAAACACTTCATATTTGCATTAGTAATCTCATATCTCTATTCTTCTTCTAACGTTAATGACTCATATTTTGTCAGCCAGCACGTAGGGACATGAAAGGCTATCTCCATTCGTTATTAAAACAACCATGGAGTTGTAATGTAAAAAAATGGTGTGATCATGCACACGTTTCTGAATCACAATCGCCAAACAAGTAAATGTTTCTCATTGGCTAATGGCCTGTGTCGCGTTATGCAGCCTTGTTTTGATTGGTCACTAACTTTACTCGCACCGCGTTATGCGAATGAAGGCGTGCATCACGCCGTTCGGGCACATTATCACTCCATTTCTTACAACTCCGTGATAACGACCTTAACAACTCTTAAAAGAAATTGCAGAACATTAGTTTCATATACTGAATGTTATCAATACGGAAATAATACTATTTTTTATTTCAAAAGGATTAGTGATCTCAGTACGGTATGATTACTTTATCGTATATTGGGTCAAGGTTAGAAAGCTGAGTATGCTTCGTTGGCTCAAGCAGTCTCATGAAATAAGTACCCACGGTATAATGACATATACATATAACTTAAAAACAAATTAAAGTCTTCAAAAAATCTTTGTGACCTTGACCAATATTTATACAATAATATGCTGATATCTAACATTGTAATATAAAGATTGTTTTTTATTGTTTTGCATACAGAATCAGGTAGTACTTCTGAATTAATTTACTTTGTATTCTTGATGTGTGGTAGATAGATTTGATTGGCACTTTAGTAGTTTAGTAAAACTTTTTACAAATTTAAAGTTGTAGAGTAGATTTTCGATTGTGTTATTACTATTAGTTAGTTTCTTTTCAACAATATTCCAGTCTGTGCGTTGAAGTTTCTTGCTTAGTAAATGTTACTTGAAACAAACTTTGTACTTGCGGATAACAACGGGTAAATGTGTTTTGTATTTGCTTTTATAGCCGGATTGAAAACATGAATAATCAATCATAAAAATGCTCTTACTCGAATGTGTTTCAAAGATCGATAGCATATCGTAAAATCGTTAAAAATCCATGAGGTACCTTTCAGTAAAAACTTTGTGAAAAGTATGTGAATACGTTTAAAAAAAACCGGCCAAATCCGTGTCGGAATTCTCACATTTAAGGTTCCGTACCAAACCGCAAAATTAAGCTGGTTGTAACAGGAAAGACGAGGCAATATAAAAAAAAAACAGATTTTCAATTTATTGGTATTTGTTAGTAAAATATACGTAATAATAAACATTATCAACAAAATTGAACTTCTTAGATCAATGTGAAATTAGAAAATTCTTCGTCACAAAATTTTGTAAAAAAAGCTGACTTTGGTGGCTTCTCATTCCTCTGTTTTTCAATATTTTTTAAAACAAAAATCACAGTACGTTATTTATCTACTCAACAAGCTCTAAACAACGACACCCCACTCAATGGGGCAGGTCAACATTCTTTTAGGGCCTTTACTTGTATGGGAGATGTCATTTAAAAATATTTTTTGACGGTTTGTATTGTCAACAAGATACTTATACTGTGAAAATTTAAAGACTGAACCTCCAACCATTTGGCTGTAAAACCCGTGTGACAGATGACGGACAAACATACGAACACGTGAGTGACAGCAATAGGGCTCCGTTTGGACCCTTCGGGTACGGAACCCTAAAAAGAAGTTATAAGTATTATTTTGGAAGCGTATAAGTACATACAATAGTTATTCCCGAGTTCAGGTTACTACATAATTAGTTTCTTATCTTTAAAATAATAATCTAAACATCCTTTTCCGGTTGAGTAATCTATTGTCATATTTCTAAATATTTACTCCCCTACTTAAATATAACACTGTTTGTGCATGGAGTGAGCACCTATGACTAAATTAAACAATGCATATTGTTTGCCCTACAGTCAAAAGTAACTGCCCTTAGTTGACTGTGGCCTAAGCTATAAGAATTCCAATGGAACGCGTGTTTTAAATTCTCCACGCCAACAAGCAAGTTACGTATAGGCCAATGATAAGAGTTTGTTATCACTTTTCCAAACAAATTCTAGATGAAGTATACAAGATTTGAATGAATTTTCGTTAACATTTTGTGGACGAAACTATCAAGTCTTTTTGTTTTCTAATTATTTCTACTTGAGAGTTGCATTATAAACGAGTCTAGACTAGACAGCTAATTTCCATAAATTCCATAAAACGGTAAATTAATTTCTCATAAATTTATTTAAAGCTCGCACGAAGCCGTGCTTTTACGTTTATACTTTCCCCAGAATGATTGCATAAGATTAATGAGCTGCTGAATTCTCAACTTAATAATCGATCATCGAAAGTTCACTTCACCATGCTCAAGTATTTTCTACCAGTCATTTGCGAAACCTGTAAAAGTCAACTGATAATAATTTATTGCTAATACACTAGCCAGATACGTACAAGGTGCTATACCTGTTAGCCAATCAGATGACGGATAAAATCCTAGATGCTAACGGTAAATCAGATTAGCTGACGCAGTTCGGCTCTCTAATGAGACATCTACGAACTACGAAGTTCACACTAGTCGCTCTAAAATTAAAACCAGAAAACAGGCAATTCCAAATACTAATTTAATATTATGGAATTGATTATAAAAATTCTAGACTCAGTCTACAGGTGGTTATGGCTAAGCTCAGCAACTTTTTAACTGTGTAAACACCGGCATCATTTTAACGCTTAAGTGTTACAGATCTGAATTACAGTAAACCACGATATGTACTCGTGAAATATGCAAATGCGTCCATTGAAAGTTTCACGTTCACGAAGCCGACTATTGAATTTTAAACGCGCGTTGTTTTTGTGAGAGTTATGCGTGGTCTTGTCGGTAGCGAAGTAGCGCTACTTATTACATAGTGTGCATGACATTCGACTGTGCGCGTAAATAATGATGAGGCATGAGATTTTACATATTTTTCTTTGTTTTATTTAGTTAGCTGGACTTTTGTATGAATTATTCTTTTTCGAAGTTTTGGCATGATTAATGTCAAGAACTATTGGTTGGTAAATGTTTTGTATTCCAATAATAATTGCATGAAAACAATGGGACGCTTTGAATTTATTCTTATTACTGAAGAGGTAATTTTAACAGAAAGTTCTTCCTCATATTAGATTGATATTTTTTTTTATTCTTTTAATAGGAATTCACATTATAAGGAAATACTACAGGAAGTAGTGAGAAATCAATGATATCATGCTCGTATTTTTAAAACATTCAATCATTGTTATAAATATCCTAAAATAAGGGTATCAATTCGACGTTCCTAAGACAAAATCCTTTATTTTTTCAATAAGGGCATGAAGCGGCGAACAGACACTTATCAATTTTATATTACCAGCCTATGCATGATACTACTACAATATTTCTAAGCTAAACTTGACATCAATATTATTTGAAACCTCTTCACAAAATAAAAATTCATTTGTTAACAATTTCTCACTCGAAAGTAACGTAGCGTGTCTATCGGGCGATAATCGCAATGCACCGGTATTAATTGGAGCGCGTGTGCTTTCAGGGCTATCCGGCGTTACAAGGGTACATGGCGCCGGGGTACTACCAGCAGTACGCCACCGCCTACAGCAACCCGCAGGCTGCAGCAGCAGGTATGTTACATTAATTTTCTTTTAAATATGTTTAATAATGCATCCAAATCATCTCGCCAACTCTCTCTGGGCCGGCCTCGACAGATCTTTCCATATTCAGAGACCCATTGTGCGGCTTCTCGCCCAGTGGTCATTGTGCATACGGTTGAGGAGAAAAGGGAACTTGGAAAGACTTGGGGGAAGCCTTTTTCCAGCAATACGATAGCATGGAAACGAGATAATCAATGCTACACGTAAACTCATTCTCGCCTGTTGGACAGCGGTTCATGTGGTCAATGATAGAAAAACTGCGACTATTCTCCAAAGACTCCTTCGGATCCAGTAACGTCAGCTTATTCCTTTTCAAACTCTTGATTCATTCTATCTTTGAAGAGTAAAGGGAAACCCAGATGCTTTGGTTATTTGCATAATGAAGATTGATGAGAAGCGCTTTTTCGACATCAACTAACGTCTTTCCCAATTTACGTGGAATCTAAACCACCGCGGGCTGGTCTCGGGAAATACTGCTTGTTTCAACTACTTAATATAATAATATCTATATTAACACCAGCCTGTTACTGTAAAGGTCTCTTCTCATACATAGAAGCATTAACAATATTCAACCAATTGTTTTGGTATTTTATATCTATAGTTCTTGAGGTTTCTGGTATACGCTAAGCATATTTGATCAGTGTTATCTTTGAACTTCGGCTTATTTGGGATTGCTAATGATCCTTTAACGATTTCATTACTTATTGTTACTCGTTTAGGACAACACAAGACTAGGATAGCAGTACAATTTAAGAGCTCTAGCGCTTTTATATTTTGATCGCTTTGAATATTTATGTCTATGAAACTTTCAAGTCCATCCTGACATGTCCTTTCACCTGGGTTTCTAATTCAAATAAATGTGAACCATGTTGTCAAACATACGTGCTGTCGCTATCAGTATTGTTATCTATCTACCTCCTCAATTCTATTGTTATCATCGTCAGTGTGTTAACTAACGACTTCTGCGAACATTTTTATAGCTCAGTGACCGTGGTTCGTCGTTACGTCAATTTTCAAAGCACATTTTTCGAGAGATCATAACTTCCTTGACAATCTTACCTCCTAATTAAAAAAATGGAATTATGATGGTTTTATTTACATAAACCCCTAGCTAACCCTTCGGGGAATCCAGGAAGGATGTTGAGTTAAAATCCTTATTTAGTTTTCTCCATTTGTGAGTCTGCTATGGAAAATAATTCTCTGTAGCGTGACGAATATTAAAACAGTTAATCGTAATTCACCATTGCGGTCGTTAAACTCGTTATTAATGCGACCTACTTATTATTTTTGCGGAAATATTAATGAGTAGTGAGGCTTCACTTGTAAGTTATTTTATAGCAACAGGTTGGATACTTTAACGTTTTATGGCTTTTGAGAGTATTTGAGATACATTCATCGTCTTATTTGTAAAGAGCACGTCCCTGGGTCGTCGCAACACTTTTTCTTCTTCCATTAGATGCTATTTGAGACACATCTTATGTTGCGTATTTGTTGAGATAGTAGGTTAATGCTTTGAATCTTTTCGAGGTCTTGTAAGCGTTTGCTAAACCGTTTAGACAGGAATCATTAATCCGTTTAGTTTGCTATAATGGCTACGCAGTAGTAAATGTCATGCAAAAACAGCACCGTTTCGTGCCTCGCGCATGTGGAAAGCCTACTTCAGGGCGGCCCAGAAGTTTGGTGAGAGCTATACCCGAAGTAACGTTCATGAAAATAATTTTAGTCAAATGGCCAATCTTCTGCATAATTGTTTTCTTGTAAAAGAATTTCCCAAGGTGAAGTTCAGGTCATTATATTGATAGCTTTTGACCTCCTTCAATTCTGCGGTTTCTCCCAGTAACTTTACTGATATTTCCAGAACGCTTCGTAAACAAAATGCTTTAGCAAGTATTTGTGACCAGAAATAAAAACAGTATTTGCGATACATTCTCTTTAAAAATCCAAATTGAAAGATTTCTAAAATGCTTTGTAAACAAAAAAGCTTTAGCAAGTATTTGTGACTATAAATAAAACAGTATTTGCGATACATTCTCTTTAAAAATCCAAATTGAAAGATTTCTAAAATGCTTTGTAAACAAAAAAGCTTTAGCAAGTATTTGTGACTATAAATAACAAACAGTATTTGCGATACATTCTCTTTTAAAATCCAAATTGAAAGATTTCTAAAATGCTTTGTAAACAAAAAAGTTTTAGCAAGTATTTGTGACTATAAATAAAAACAGTATTTGCGATACATTCTCTTTGAAAATCCAAATTGAAAGATTTCTAAAATGCTTTGTAAACAAAAAAGCTTTAGCAAGTATTTGTGATTATAAATAAAAACAGTATTTGTGATACATTCTCTTTTAGAATCCAAATAGAAAGAGGCCTACTGAGCCTATTGGCGTCTGCTTTTATTGTGGGATACGACAGTCAGAATCTTTTTCATTGCTCAGAGTGAGACAAGGTTCTTAGCTTCACCAGCTTAGATGTGTGTAGTCTTAGTAATCTAACACAGTCGCAGGATGCTATCAACAGTTCGAGCCGTGCTCAAGCTCCATACAGTGTATTGTTTGTATGACAGTAATATGTTCCCTTGTTGCAGCTGGGTACCGCATGAGCATGCCGGGCGGCGGGTCCGCGGGCGTGGGAGGAGTGGGCGGAGTGGGGGGCGCGGGCGGCTGGGGCGGCGGGCCGGCGCCGCTGATGTACGCGTCGCCCATGCCGTCCGCGCAGTACCCGTCGCAGTAGGCGCTCCGTGCGACGCCGTGACATGTCGCCTCATTCTGTGCCTCACGCGGTCCCTAGCGGACCCGACGTAATACAATACGAACTCTGCGTCAATTTTGTAAACTGTCCCTGGACAGATAAGTTTTGGTTTAGATTTTATTTTTGTACAAGTCCAAACGGTTTTCCGTGTGGGGACTCCGCGTTGCGTGCTTGCAACTACATTTGTATAAAATTGTTCTTGTTACTGTATAATATGACGGCGATGGTGTTCACGTCGCAAATGTATATTTCATAATAACATTGCACACTGTCAGTCGAGGGACCTACATCGTCAGCATGTGTGGGTGGTGTGCCGAAAAATAAAAACAATCGAGCTATCGCACATATCTCGAGATGTTGACATTGGCAGAGCAGTCAAACAGTGTACAAAAATGTTGGAAAATAGCAATACCGTTCAGCTCATGTTACAGGCGGTGGTTAGAGACGGGAGTCTGTGGCCGGCTCTGGACGGTATCTCAGTGCCTACAGTTGAATTTCATAGAGATTCGAAGTGTGAGCCAGCAGCCGCCCGGCGCCCGCCACGGACTTCCCTCGCTGCTATTGACCGACCGTACCCATTAAATTATCTGTGTTGTCCAACGCCATCTAGTTTCTATAGACACAACTAAATGACGCTATGTTCGCAGCACCGTACAGTTTCGGATTCACGGCGCAACGGTGTTAGTCGACCTACATAGATAGGACATAACGAAATAAATTATAAATTTTTAATGAAAAGTTATAAATATATAGGGAGGAGTAGTGTCGCGAGTGGCCTCGTGTACATACGTTGATATTTATTGGCGCCCTGCGCTGGCAGACTGAACTATGTTCCCCGAGACTCCTCACACGACGCGCCAGACAGTTTTGACCTATTTATATTAAGTTGGGCACATGTTGTTTTGTTTGACCTGAATTGTTATGATTTAATTGTATGGAAACACTGGTGAGTCAATAAAGCTGTGGGTCTGGGACAACGGGTGTTTGATTTGCCGTCTAGATTTAATATACAACAACTGTATTATGTTTCTGGGTCCAAATTTTTTGAAATGAGTCGACTGCTAGGTCCATCTGTGATCGAATACAGCATACGTTCGGATAACGTGAATGATTAAAAATTATTGTAAATTCATAATGAAAAATTTTGTAAAAGGATAAATAAATAGTTTAAGTTTACAATTACTTTTGATTATTGTTGTATTATTAGTGGCGTCGATCTCTGTTACGATTTTCCCTTTATGTGAAATTCCAGAACTATCAGTTTCACTAAATCACACAGATGCAGGAGGCATGCAGTCTTGTTCTGAATTAAAATTATAATTTGGGACACTTGAAATGATTTGTTATTACTGTTATCACAGAATGTGATAGGCCTTACACCATAAAAGCGCACGTCTTACATACAATTTTCTTTCTTTCCACTTTCTTATATAAGTTGTTGCCTTACTTTCTGAATGCTTATATAGTGTACGGCCTATCTTAGCATAGAGAAATATTGCAACAAGTGTGCAGAAAATATACAATTTCATTACAAAATATGAGTTGATTTACATTACACCTATTTGAGACAATACATTTCGCGATCAACGAATATTATTAATACTGTTGAAATAAAAAGTGATATTTTATTTACCCAAATTGAAATAAATAACATTGAAAATATTTCATATCAATGATTTCAAAGCAATTTTAGATAAAACACCCATTCCAACTGAAGCTATATTTTAGTCTACATTACGAGAACCAAGGCTAGATGAAAAGGTACCTGGAATTAAAGCTATTAGGGGCAAGAAACTCAGGCGCTAAGTAAGTAGGATTTAACTTCGACTGAAGCGAAAAAAGTAAAATTGAAAAAATAGTATACATAGCATATTGATCCGTCGCAACAACTTAATGCACAAACGTCTATATCAAGATATAATCTAAGGAGCGTGAATAAAAGCAACAAGTCAACTGCCTCGACAGTACCCACTCCTAAGGTTGCCCTAGTCGGCGGCACAATCTATTTTTTGGCTGGGGTTAAAATGCATGCTATCTCATCCGACAACACGTACGAAAGGTAAAGACGCTATGATGAGCAGTAAGAAGCTAGTGCGCGTACGAATATACACCCATGGTATAAAAATAATAAATGGATGATGATGAAAGCGGTGCTACACTGCACCCTGTCGATCCTGGACGATCTTCACCTTCTTATTATAAACGTCAAGATGACGGCACGCCGCCAGGTTTTTCGAATAGGATTTAACTCTTCAATTCCCATGTCCAAGATAATTAAGATTTTTTGGTTTCGTTTTAATTATACCTAATATTCATTTCATCGTCATCATTTCAGCCGAAAGACTTCCACTGCTGGACATAGGACTCCCGCAGGCGTCGCCACATTGACCGATCCCGTGCGTCTCGCATCCAGCGCCTTCCCGCAACCTTAACCAGGTCATCGGTCTATCTAGTGGAAGGCCTTCCAACGCATCGTCTTCCGTTCGCGGTTGCTATTCCAGAACTTTTCGGCCCCATCGGCCATTTGCCATTATCGCCTCGCTTGGCAGGCGGATTGGCGATCCCAGTATTGTTGTCATAAATGCTCAGAGGATGCTGCTGCCCATTCTCTGGTTTGTCCCTTATTCGCCTCTTACGACACCAACGGGAAGACATAGGATGGTGATTTCACCCATCATTCTTTACGTCCGGCACCATACAGAAAAATATACATTTTGTTATGACAAAAAAATTATAAATAAAAAATAAACCACCCCAATATTTTTATGGGGTGTCACCTACTGGTGACATTGGGCGTTTTGAAATTAGGATTCTGAAGGAGACTGACTGATCGTTTCTTATTTTGATGTACCAGTTTCAGTAAGTAAAAAAAATAATATCTCATCATTATATGTATTATTTTTCACTTTTAATTTGTACCTACTTAATAGGCAAGTTGTTTAGTAATTTACCTTAACGCCAGAATAGATTAGCCGAATATCATGAAACTTGAAAATAAAGGGTAAAATGAGAGATCTGCGTACCCCTCAAGAGCGTCCTGGTGTGTTGATATGTTATGAAATGGTATAAACAATAAACAGACATGCGATTGCAGCAATCCCGATAGATTACCCGTTATTGATTGAAGAGATCTGTTGTTTATCTTCGAAGTTCTTCATCAAATCATCACTAAATTAAAATGGGACCAATTTCGAAACATACTCTTTCATATAAAAGAAGAATTTTCACAATTGACGGAGGTCAGGTTCAGGTCCAGAATTGACGGAGATAAAGGTGAAAAAACCAAAACACAAAGTCGAATATAGAACTTCCTCCTTTTTGGTAAGTCGGTTAAAAAACATTAACCAATAATACATGGCATGATCTTAAATTGCCCCCGTACCCTGACGTGTCAAAACTATCATAGTTCGACTGTAAAAAAGTGACAGATGTGTACAAGGCATATACATCTGTCACTTACGCACACTCAAAATAACCTCGCTCTAACAGGTTATGGTCACCCCCTACTGACCACAACAAATTTTAATACGTTATAGTACGACTATGATTGAATCGTAATACTATTGTAATTTCAATAAAAAAGTGTTTATTATATTTACATCAGAAAAGCACCTGAAGAAAACTTATAATTTTAAGCCAAGTATCATTTTGTGGCTCTTAGCTCTTACACTTTATTTAGGCGTTTGTTACAGTTTTACTTTGGGAGAGTTATTCTAAAGTTCATTTATGAATATTGCGAAAAACCATAATAAAAAGCATAAAACAAAAAAAAAATAGGCTCGCGTTTGACCACTATCTCGCCTGATGTTAAGTGATGATGTGGTAGAAGTAACCTAAAATGCCAAGAATTCCTTTTCAATGTCAATCATTCCATGTCAAAAATAAAACAATGTGTTATTGTAACACTATTGCACGTGTGCTGTACTACCTACTGTAAAAATATTAGGAAGCTACGTTAAAAAAGACTATCACCGAAACCAAGGAAAGGCTTGATAAACATTATTGGGACTCTGCACCGTCTATTTCACTGGTTAAGAAGTGGTTTACTTAGTTCCGTTGTAATCGTACAAGCACCAATGACGCCGAACGTTCAGGTCGCCCAAAAGAGGTCGTCACACCAGAAATCGTCGATAAAATCCATGGAATGATATTGGTCTTTAGGCGAATGAAAGTGCGTAAGGTGCGTGAGCTGGCTGAGGCTGTACGCATTTCAACTGAGCGGATACATCACAATTTACGTGATAGTGAATATTTGGACATGAAAAAGATGTCCGCGCAATGGGTGCCGCGATTGCTCACACACGACTATAGGCGCAACCTATAGTCAGCTTGTGACAACTTCGATGGAGTGTTTGGGGATGTTTTTACCTGCAATCTGAACGCGTTTTTGCGCCGTTTAGTATCCGTGGCCAGTGACGTGGCCAAAACATGGATCCATCATTAACACCAGAGAACAAGAAACAGTTTTCTGGGATGCACGCGGTTTGATTCATATCGACTTCCTTAAAAAGGGTAAAACAATCACCAGCGAACAGGCTCGATATTGACTTGAAGCAAAAACGACCGAATTTGGTGAAGAGTGCTGTTCCATCAAGACAATGCACGGGTGCATACGAGTGTAGTCACCATGGCAAAAATCCATAAATCAGGTAACGAACTGCTACCTCATGCAGCATTTTCTCCAGATTTGGCCTTCTGTGACTATTTCCTGCTTCGAAACCTGAAGAAATAGCTGGTGGGTAGAGGAAGAAGATTAGGCTGATTTGGATTGCGGGTAAAAACATCCACAAACACTCCTTCGAAGTTGTCGGTTGCGCCTATAGTCGTGTGTGAGCAATCGCGGCACCCATTGCGCGGACATGTTTTTCATGTCCAAATATTCACGTAAAATGTGATTTATCCGCTCAGTTGAAATGCGTACAGCCTCAGCCAGCTCATGCACCTTATACGCACTTTCATTCGCCTATAGACCAATACCATTCCATGGATTTTATCGACGATTTCTGGTGTGATGACCTCTTTTGGGCGACCTGAACGTTCGGCGTCATTGGTGCTGGTACGACTACAACGGAACTAAGTAAACCACTTCTTAACTCTTACACTATTATTTATTCTGCTTTTAAGCTTTATTTTATAGACGGTTGGCTGAGTCGTTGCTGCTTGCTCCACTTGTCGTGGGTTCGATACGCGCAAGCCGCACAGAACAAATGATTGCATACGTTGGCGTTCGACAGTGTTTGTGTAGTGTGGTGTGTATGTGTACACGGCCTATCTTGTAATACAGGATAATCCAGAAAAAAATAGGAACCAATATTAATTACTACAACGGTGTTATGATAGGTAGGCTTGGATTTGGATAGCTCTCGCATAAGCCACAAATCATGTCTTGGTGAATTCGATCAACGCTTGATGGCTTGACCGTGGACTATAGTCGTACCAAACGTGACAGAATAAGTATGTGGCCCCACGAAATCTACGTAATAAATATGTAGGTAAAACCTACAGCGTGTGCTGCTATTGTCTAAAGAACAATTTGTAATTAAATATGGAGATATTATAACGTCAGATGATATAATTACATAGTTGACTACCCTACCTATATCTTCCTGCAAATAATCCTATCTGCTAAGTATCTACGAGTAGGCTACCTAATTAATTTTATCGGCAGAATCATCAAATTATAGCTATTTTACCCACCTACTGAAATAAATAACTATGATTCAAAACAACTCCTACGTAAAAGAGAGAATAAAATATAACACACATTCCCTTTTGTGTCCTCGTCCTACACAAGTTCGTCCGACATAGGAATTTGAAAATTTACAAAATATAATTATCTCTGTGACTCAAATGGACCATTCTGGGAAACGTCAGTTCATAAATTATTTTTATTAACCTCTGCTTGTCTTCTGTTGCACCCAACGTTCTTCGCTGACATTCTGATTATCCTTAACCCACTTGTGACATCACAAGCAAAACAACAAGTATATTATAATTTCTTTGAGAAATCCGTGCGGGGTTCGGGAATGACGTGAAAATTGCAATGACAGTGATCTAAAAATAAGGTGGACAGCGTCGCGCCACTGCGTGCGCGCTCTCTTCAGTCGAGGACCAACCGTCGCGAGTTACAGTCGAACGAATATAAATCAGCAGCCATGGTATACGAGAGTGACTTCTACACGACCCGCCGCCCCTACAGGCCCAGCACCAGCTACAGCAGCGTGACGGTGAGTGCCGCCGCCGCCCTTCTAACACCTTCTACTGAGCGTGCCTCGCACCTCGCTCCACTCTCTCCCGGGAGCCGGACGCCCCTCGCACCAGCTCGACCTTCGCCACTCGCGTCCCTCAACAAACGGCTATCGACGCCATTCCCGCCTCATCGATTATGTACATAGTGTTCTTGTTCAGTGACCGGGATCCACAACTATGATAACGTGATACTATGATTTCTCACTGTCTTCCCAAGTGTTTACTTGTTCCCGTTTTCGTTAGTTCGCTTGTAAACATCATTGCTAATGATAAGCTAGATCTACGTCGCCGCTTCTATCTGAAAGGACTTAGGTTTTGATAGGCGTCGTTCGTGGTAGCGTTCCGCAAGTGGGTCATTTCGAATCGAGAATTGGAGTCGGAAAGCGGAGCTACCGGGCGCGCCAAATATAGCCGCGGCTGGAGCCGCGCCCGCCCGACTAACGGCGACTTCTCCGCTTGCAGCGGCAGCCGCTCGGCGACTGGGACAAGGTGCCGTACGTGCCGCGGCCGAGTCTCGTGCCGGATCCGGTGACGGCGTTCGGACGCCGCTCGCGTCCCGGCGCGCGCCAGTCCATCCTCGAGCCGGTCACGCGGCAGAACATCCCGCCCAAGCCGGAATCGAAGCTGGCACCGCTCGCGCCGTACGTGTCGCCGCGAGATCAGACGCGAGCGCGCGTGCTGGCGGCCGTGGGCCAACGCGAGCGGAACCTGGAGGCCGACCCACTGCACACGCCGCGCGACCACATGGATGTGCTGCTGGCGCAGTCGCACGGCCGGCCGCTGCACGCGGCGCACCGCCATGTCTTTTACAGCAACTACGCGTCGTACTGACGAGCGTAGTGTCTTTGTCGTGTGTCGCTTTCGCTATAGTAAGCTAGTCGGTCGGGTCGGGTCGGTGCGAGGGTGGGCGGCGAGGTGTGATCGGCGGTGGCTATAGGGCAGGGTTGTTGCAGACGCCGCGTCACTACGTGGTGGTGGACCGCGACCCCATCCGCCCGCGCCGCGCCGAGGAGCAGTACTCGTACTCGTACCAGAGCACGAGCGAGCGCACGGCGGGCGCTGGCCTGCCGCAGCGCAGCTCGTACAGCAACACGGTGGAGAGGCGCGCCGGCAGCGGCCCGGGCGGCTACTCGTACAGCAGCGAGCGCAGCAGCAACCTGGGCGGCCCCGGCGGCTACTCATACTCGTCCACGTCGAGCGGCCGCCTGCCCTACGGCACCACCTACCGCCACTACTCGTACCGCGTGTAGCGCCCCGGCTCCCGCCCCGGCCCCACCTTGATGTCCCTGCTCCCTAACCCCCGACCCCCAGCCTCCCCAACATGTAACTACCTAATCAGTATTCGCTGTAACGTAATGTGATCGCTCTACTTTATTTTGTTTACAAGTGGAAGTTGATCCAACAAGAGCTTTTTTTTTAAAGTTATTTAAAATTATTTAAAATGTGATTTAGACTGAATTTTTAATAAAGCTTGCGTTTTCTAATATAATTCTATTTTCTTTGTGTCGTGTTCACACAACTACCTAAAGAAACGGGTCGATGATGAGCTCGATCCTTGTTCACTAACAGTTTACTTCCAGTTTCATGTTACCCCTCTATGTTGGTTTGTTCTGTATGTCCTATTGTAATAATAACTTTTGAATAAGTTTCTTCTTATTTTTTACGTTTAGATAAATTCAAATACAAGTTTTACCAGCTTTTGATTTATTAAGAGATATTACACTAGCGTCTAATCAAAATAAACAAACTATGAAAACAGCCAGAGTTGTTACGCATTGAAACCGGAACATGACATCATAGTATCTTACTAAATCCAAAAACAACACAATAATTATAAAACATGCTAACGTGTTTACGTAGGTACACAAACTTTTTCTAGAAACATAACAAGCACACATGAACACATGAACTATAAGAACATTTTTTAGGACTAAGTTCAGAAAACTTGCAGGACCCTTTCCAAGCAGAACAGACCTTTTCTAAAATCAATACTTAATATAGGACAACCAAGAACAAATAAGTAAAACGACATAGGATAATTTATTAAATGGATGAGTTTAACTGGTGCCCATTTGCCCTGACAGCCGTGGTGGTCAATGTACAACCTACCCTACTACTCGTCATACGACTACCTACCCTACTACTCATCTTACTATTCCGAGCCGTACATTACGTACGTACCCAAGCTCTCACAGGTAAGTTCGGGACTTCTGTAGATAGTGCACTGTAAGTAGATCATCCATAGCTGCAGGGTATACGCCGCTATACATATACACCGCCCATGGACATATGCACTAGCTAAGCAAAGCTAAGTAAGTAACATTGCTTCCAGCACACGTAAGCAAGACCCATATTATTTTAAGATTGCACCCAATGTGCTTGATTATAGAATTAGCACGTACATGCTAGTATTTGTAAATATGTAAATTGTAAATATTTAATTTTCTTGTTTTTCATCACTAGGAGACAGTAGGTATCTATGTTGCACTAGGTATAAGAAGGATGATTTAGTTGTTCATATATAAAAGAATAACATACCTCACAAAAAAATACAACTGGTTTAATACCTATGTTATTTATTTTATTATAATATTTTTGCACATCTGCCATGGTAGAATATGGTCCAAAGAACTTTTATAAAAATGTCACCCTAAGAACTACCCATATTTCCCAAATAAATGATTTGATTTGATATGAATTGTTTAAGATTCACATATTATTTGAGTTATTAAATCCATAACATCAAAACTCGGGCCTAGAATCAAACCTTGTGGGACCCCAAATTAATGTGATCTTTATCGTTGAATCTCTTTCAGTCTCGTGACTCTAATAAGTTATAAATATTATAATTGAAGTAAAACGAAATTAAAATACTGAATTTTACAGCTACTGTAGAGTAATCTTTTTGAGATATAATTTACAAACTAAGGTGAACACAATCAAAAGCCTTCGACTAACCAACCGACTAACAAAACAATAACAAACAATCGTCCAAAATTTTGAAATTTTGTAAAATATTCAATAATCAGCTACTTCATAATCTAAGTAGGTAGATGATATCAATAACACATCAAGGTTGTTAAAAATAAAATCCCAAAGAAACCATCACTTTTGAAAGAGATGAGTAAACAAGTCTGAAAATTAAAACTTCTCAATCAATCAAATCAGTTTTAGTTTACCTCGACCTAATAACGTAGCATTCAACAAGTCGTAAAATTAAACGCTCTTGCATTGTTTATTTCCATCGTGTGCCAGAATATTGGAACTAAAGGGCTGACTACCAAATTGTAAACAAGCAAATTCAAGTTACCCAAATAGCTCTTTGCGAAACACAAATTCTTTTCGAAATATCAAAAGAGTTTAATGGTAACAAAGAATTTCCACCGTTTCACCGTAGCAAAGGGGACATGAAAATGGTTTAATTATGCTTTTGTTCTCCAGCTGCTCACGAGAACTGCTTCTGCTAGGTTTCAAAGAAATCTGATAGGTGAAAATTTAATGTACTCAGTCACTTTCTTTGTCTCCCACATTATTCATTTATTGATATGAATAAATACGCTGTGGTAGGGCGTTGTTGCTTAGTTTTCCTTTACAATCCTGTGGGTATCATGGGTAAAACATTTGGTAGATAGCTACTATCACTTTGGAGCCATTCAAATGTCAATCTAAGCTTCATTTGATACGTTAAAACGAATAATAACCTAGGTAGGTACCTGAGAAATTGAATCTTACGTGGCTTATTGGTCGCTGTTACTAACTGAATCCTATCCTACGCGTTCTGTTAGCCGATCGCCAAAAAGTGCTGGACTTGTATGAAGGCTTTCAGCACGAGTGAGTTTTGAAATCTATTAAAAACTCATTCCAAGACAATTTTAACAGAAATGGCTTAAGTAGTTTTGGCAGTTGGTAGACATTATTCATAACTGCTCCAAAAGCACCTGTGGCGAGCGAATATTTAGCAGCCAAAATGTTGAATCAGACGTTTCGAAACGCAAGGGTTTTGTAAGTCTGGCATAACCCGCATAACTATCTCAATCATTATTTAAACGGCTAGATATTTAGCTAGTTAATAGTTTTATATCTCAAGAGCAGCATAGGGCCATTTGGCCATTTGGCATTTCGAGTGGGATCAACGACTTTAGAAGTTGCCCTTGAATTATTCACTGTGATGCTATAACAGATATGAAAAGATCTATTATAATGTTTTCGTAAAATAAATATGGCTGAGAAAAAAACTTCATTTTCTGAACAAATGGATTACATCCAGTATTTAAAATACTCGTACCGTTTTTCTCATATGTTTTCACAGTTGGATAATAAAATATGAGGTGGTATACGTAGACTGCCAAAAATCATGACAGGCATACTATTTCGGGCATTCACACATTAAGCCACAGTTTTTTGATCCGTAGTTAAACCTCAACCAATGGTTAAATATGCTAACCAATGTTATCAAATTGATGTGAAACGCGTTTTTCATCAATTTTTGATCTAATAAAATGATCATATAATTAACTGTTTAACTTACTTATATAATCATTTGTGAGGCTAAAAAACTAAGCCTTAGTCCAAATTGAGACATAACTAATGGTGTAGATATACCTAAGCTTTCTATTTTATACTAATTAAACAAATCAACACTTGAAAGAATAAATCCACCTGATGATTTTAAAATAAATAGTAACACATTTTAGAATTTTCATTACGGTAATTTATTTTTTATAGTGACTTCTTTGACTTTGGATAAATGCATATTGAGCATGATCAAAAATTTTCCAGAAGGTTATAAGGAAAGGTACAAAATACGTAAACAATATTTTCACAATGTCATTTATGAAAGGGAGTGACATATAGTATAGGTAGGTAATCGTAGATACATGCGCACGCGCACGCAGCGGATACGGCGATTGTTCAAGAATAGTGGAGGATTTCGTCTACTGGCTACTTATAACTGTTTATTCTAGTGGGATGACCTAAGTAACAATGGATATATTATGTGATATATGATATGGCTAGAATGGAGGTGACTATTGAGATGATTGCAAATAGAGTATCTAGTATAGCAGAAGAAGACACGCTGTGCCGATTCCAAATAAATTGGTTTATCTAAGGGACAGGAGGATGATGATGACAATTTGAGCTCCGGCAACTTCGGCTATATGTAGAATAAGAAATAGAGGAAGTCTGAAAGTGGCACCGAATCGCTTGTCATTCGTGTGATGCGGAAGAATGATAAAAATGACTTGAGGAAGGTTTTGATAATAGTTATAAGGGAATATCATAAAAACGATGGATGGACTATTTGAACGCTTGAATGTCTAGAAAGTGGAGTGGGTGACTTTTGAGATGAAGACTAATAAAAAAGTAGTTATGGAATAGGAGGACATGTAGCCCCCCAACAAGACGCGTTAAGGACAAGAAAATTATGATGATGCTGATTCGTAAAATCAACTTCTTTATTATCATTTCTCTTAAATGAACACCTGTAGCTTTAAGTTTCAGCCGGCTTACTACATTTAAAGCGGATGCTTTTGACGTAAGTATCGGCTGCTTTCAATTCTTAACGTTATTTATTGTGGTTTAAACAACACAGTAAAATAATTACAGCTTACAGAAATCCACGTAACACAAGTCGTGGCAGCGTGCCAATGTAGGTAGGTACAAACTTACTGTAATCAAAACGAACGTTAAAAACATTCTTCGTCGTAATAAAATGTATGTTCAAAAACAAGTCGTTTACAATTATACAAGATTTGTACGAGGCACACATAATACCGACGACGTAGACGTAGTTTACGGAGGGATATTTAACAATAGAAAAATCTGTACTAACAGAAAAAAAAGAGTGAAAAAATCTGAATATAGATCTGTTTAAAGATAATTTACGATTCATCAAGGAAATATTTATAAACATGAAAAACCAAATCACTGATGAAATCACCCGGGAGCTTAAAAAGCAGTTAGTGTTATTGAATCATTTAAACTAAGATGAACAACTAAGCCAAGATTGATGGTCAAAATATCTTTGGAGTAACAAAAATATTTTTTTTGGTTGTTTATTCAACTGCCCTGGCAATGACAACCTTGAAATGAAAAACATTCCAAATATTTCGTTAACGAAGAACCTTGAAAGTCTTTAATTAAAGATGTTTATCCAAAATACCGCCCGGATGTATCACTCCCTAGGCAAAGTGTGAAAACAAAAGCTGGAGCCGGATCAAGGGAGAAGCATTTTTGGCAACCGGACAGAAGCCAAGAATACCGTTAACGCCCATGTTATTATAAGAAACCTATAGAACATTCTACTCTTCAAAATTTCCAAACATCCCTAGTATTTTCTAGCTAGAAGACGAGATAACACGACGCAACAATTTATTTAAAGATCGGATGATTGGTAAGTCGCTGGCAGAGATGGTCATAGTAACTTGATAGCCATAGCCTGTCACTCTTCCATGACTGAATGACGGCTTCCCGTTGATTGAAACTTGGCAATTAAACAAATGAGTACGCAAATTACATTACTTTGGAAAATGACATTTTCCAAAGTAATGTAATTTCTTTTCTTTCTTTAAAATCTTCTTCTAGGTACCAGACATTGTCTGGTACCTAGAAGAAGATGAGAAATAAATGCAAAACTCCAAAAATAGTGTCGCTGCTGCTCATTAACATTAGGACCAAGGTTATGGCTTCTAACTGTTAGATCATGTTTCTACTAAAACAGAAGATTTCTATAAATAGAAGGTAGGAAAGTCGCTATGGTAATAAAAGTTGCAATCACTCTCGCCATCTCCGTTGCGGCGTGTGCGCAGCGAAATAATCTAATTTTACAACACTCGACCGATGATTCACGCCGCCATTGAGACGTACAGTAAGGTCCACCACCGAAATAGCCCTATGATTTAACGTATTATAAACAAACAGAACTTTACAGAACTGTGTGGAATGCACTGTTTTGCGCAGAATTCCATCCAGGGAAATGCGTCAATGCTGCACCCATATATACATATATCGTTACATTTGCACCCACATAATGTTTCACTAGCAAAGCTTCAATAAACAGAGTTATTATTGTAAGATTATTTTCGTCAGAAGCTTTTTAATAATATCGTTCTTCTTGCACGTTTTAAATTCTTAAAAAAAACACGTTTTTCTTGCATGCGCATGACTATCATGAAAATACAAATACATTTCATGACATGCTTTCTGCATTACTATTACTACAGAAAATGCAAATTCCGCAGAATAACAGCATTCACAGAATGTTTGGTTTGCCAATTTGTCTGATACGGCCGTTTGACTGGTACGGCCGTTAAACGTTTATATTGTTCATGAATGCGTTATGCAAGGTGTTACATCAATATTCTACTAGCTTTCGCATAGCTGTAACTCATTTTAGGGCGAGCATATGTGCCTCCTCATCTTCAATTTAGAAATGCCTCAACAAATTGTACTCTTTCAAATGTTACTGCCACATAAATAACAGTACAATGGAAAATTTAATAATAACAGCGCATGGCGGTAACGAGAGGCCATATGCTCGCTCGTAAACATATAAGTTCATAGTTTTAGCCATCATAAAGCATTTGCCAGATTCCAATTGACCTTGGGCTTTACAAACATTCCAGGCTGAGCTGATATACAGGCCGTCTGCCTCTCGCACTGTCACTCGACTCGTCACATACCCGGAGGCACCCCACCATGTAGTGCGTGTTCGCGTGCGACCTTCAGTAGTCCTGCGGGAGTTGGATCGCATTGCATACCGCCGTCGCCCCGAATTTTCCGTGTCAGCCGTCGATGATTTCTTCCGCTCTGAATCCACCAAGGTATGCCCAAAATTTGCATTTGAAGCTCATTGAAATTCAGACATTCCATTCAACTGAATCCGGTTACACTAGAAGTCAACCTCAACGTAGCTGGGATAAGGCTACGCAGCCGATGATGAAACTTTCGACAATTTGTTCTAATTTTTCTGTGTGCAGAATGAATAAGTTTGCTAATGAACAATCCAGAAGACTGAAACTGGGCTTAACAAAAGGCCAATAAAATTTTGTAATCTTTTCAATCACTTAAATTTGTCTGCGACAGTTCCTTTAACTTGGCTTATCTACTAAAAAACATGCCCTAATGTTTCCAGAACTTCGAAGACGAGACCAGCCGCATCCGTGCTGACACCGCTGCACTGCTCACCCGCGCTCGTTCGGTTGTGCCCCGCGCGAAGACCGTAGCACCCCTCGATACGATTTATTCGTGAGTAGACACCCCATGTTCCTCTGGCATAAATTTTGAGGTAGATCATTTAGGAGAAGTACTACGATTATATTTGTGCTGGAAAAGTCTTCTCGTAGTTACGTCGAAAGAGACAAAAGTATCTTATTTAACATCCTTGGACTCAATAACGTCCAGAAGACCTCGCGCATTTACCAGTTCCAGTGCTAGGTCAAGTTTGACATTGCCTGAAATAAAAGTACTAAAATAGCCGGCCCATTGATGCGTCTATCTATCAAAAGACCGCCCTGGCAGTGACATTGACGACACAACTACCTGTCGCATGTCATTTGGCAATCATGTAGGTACACGATGCAATAATGAGAAACCTGTCTTGCTGCCAAAATCCAATGAACTTCTGGGGTTCAAAAACGAAAAATAGTATGACCTTCAAAAAGGAAGGATGTCCGTACCGTGTACATCAAATTTCATAGCTAATTTCTTGCGTCAGCGCATGTTTTGAGAGTTACGTACGTGTCCGCTATGTACAGCCGTTTTATTTATGCCCCGGTTAAATGTCAGCGTGTGTTGTCTTGTGTCCCCTAATAAAAGAGCTAACGATTTATTTTCATTTAGATCTTGGCATGTTTATCGTGACGAGGTTTACAACATCCGTTATAACACACACGTAAACTGCGGTTTTTTATTTTTCTTACAAATTCATCAACAGATATTCGTACGGGGAACCAGTTCCGTATCGTTTCAGCAATGACGCTTACCTCGCTAAGCTCGTGATGCCCCTGCGCAGCGTGGCCGACCACATCCGCAACATTTCCTACTACAACAAACCCGCCGAGAAGTTCACTGGTGAGAATAATAACAAACTCCTTTATCGCACAGTGAATACGACACGATGTTCTCCAACTAAACGAATTAAAAAACCTTATGATTTTATCTTTGTCTTTAACTGTGTCGTCCGTTGTCCTTCTGTTTGACCACCGATTAACAGTTAAATTCCAGTTTGACCCTATGGTAACCGTGAGGTGTTCTCGTCAGGACGCGGTCACCTCGCATGTCTGCAATACACCGGTAACAAGACCTTCTCCAAGCGCAGGCCTCTCTACCACGAGCTTAGCATCAGGGACGACGTGAACCTCCTCTCTTTCTATGCCAAGAACAGGCTCGCGGCCGCCGGTCTGGCCATCGAGAGTGCCACAGGTACCTCGTCACCGTCGCATCACTAGCGCTCGCTTACAACCCCTCGCTTAATTCTTTAAAATGAGTATTTAAACCGATCTAAAAATGAAAAGCTACGTCTTGATGGGCTCGAAACACTAAAAGAATATTAAACAGAGATATAAAGTCCGTGTCTAACCCTGCGTGTGGTGTCTCTTGCAGCGGGCGGCGCGCCGGAACAGCCGACGGCGGCGCAGTGCGCGTAGCTCCCTGCGGCGCGGCGCGGGCGCCGGGGCTGCCTCCACTCGGGAGCCCCGCGCTCGCGTCGCGTTCGCCCTTCGCGCTCTCTGATCTCGGTATAACACGCTAGAACTAACCAAGATCATCTATTTTTTTATTCATATTGCAGATTACATATTTTTGTTACTATGTTTACGAGTTGCGACGAACGAATTAAGTATATGTATTTACTAGTCATCCATCGTTGTGATAGCGCGGTGTTCTGCGCCGAAATTTTGTCGGTGGCCGAGAAGTCTCGTTTTCAATTAACTCGACTGATTTTACTTAACAATAAAGAATTTTTACTGAAAATGTAGTTGTTTTAATCATTTGCATGTTCATTGTTCCCAATGTCACGCTTATCAATCCAAGCTTTAGTAACGCTAAGCTTTCTGACTAAAATTGTTTTAACTGTTCGTATAACACACGTAAATAAATATGATAAAATTACAATATAAATTAGTATTATATCCCTCTTAGTTCTTTAGCTTTAAACGTAAAATAAACACTATTCATATTAGGCAACACATACACCATTTTTCTGGAACATGCTCGTGTCTTATGCATATTCTACTGAATTTAATAATGTTTGGGAAAAAAAACGACCCAATGTTGACGCCACACTGGACAACTGCACTATCATTCGCATTACAGCATGAAGCAGCACTGAAAAAGTATACGAAGTCATAGCGAATACCATGCCATCAGGGTTTGTCATCGAGCTTGGTGCTGGGGTCTAACAGCTTCGATTAGACGGCATCATGATCATAAGCGTTGTACTGCGTCGCTTACTGTCCGTCATCGTTCTTGTAACAATGACCATTGACATTCATCACTCATGCTGTGGAATGATTAGCAGTTGTCTCTAAGAGAGCTAATTGTTTCACCAATGGTCATTGGTTTACGGGACGCGCGTAACATTGGCCTCGGTGCAGTCAAGCTGCTCCCATGGAGGCCGAGCCGCAAGTTCCAGGTCCCGCAGATGATGGAAGATCCCGCTCTGGAGTTGAAGGCAGCCAAGGCTGACCGCGCAGCCAGATTCCGTGCGACTACCGTTGAGCCTGTTATGACTCCAGCGGCTGATTTGGCAGAAATCAAAAGGAAGAGGCAAGAGGAAGCCCGTGCAGCCGAAGAAAAGTACGTACACTTTATTATAATACTAGAAGGTACGGATTAAACGATAACAGAGATTTGAGGAGTTCTGTTTTCAACTTTGGTTTAATTTCTGTTACAGAGCATTGAAGGAGGAAGCGAAACGCGAGGCTGAACGCAAGGCTCAAGTACGTAGATATCATTCAGCACTGTTCATGTTTATAAAATAACAATTATTAGTACACCTATCTAAATAAAACCTTTCACTGCTTTCAGGCTGAACGTGAAGCAGCGGAAAAGAAGAGGGCAGAAGACGAAGCCCGTAAAGCAGAAGAGGCCAAACGCAAAGCTGATGAAGATGCTAGGAAAGCCGAGGAAGAAGCTCGCAAAGCTGAGGAAGCTCGCTTAGTTGAGGAGGCCCGTTTAGCTGAAGAGGCCAAGCTCGCCGAGGAAGCCCGCAAGGCTGAAGAAGCAAAACTTGCCGAGGAAGCTAAGAAGGCAGAGGCTGCCCGTCTTGCTGAAGAAGCACGCTTGGCGGAAGAGGCAAAACTCGCCGAAGAAGCCCGCCTGGCTGAAGAGGCCAAACTCGCCGAAGAAGCCCGCTTGGCTGAAGAGGAAAAGCAAGCCGAACAAATGAGACAAGAGGAACTCGCCAGGTTAGAGGAGTTAGAGAAACAAGCACAGGAGGAACGTGAAGAAGAACTTGCACGACAGGTAAGAACCAACCCACTTTAAAAAACAATCATATATATAAACCGCAAAATAATAACAGATTTGAGAGACTATAATAGAGTATAATTACTGAATTTCTGTCATTTCAGGCTGCTGAATTAGCCGAGATCGCGAGACAAGAGTCCGAACTTGCGGCCGCGCGCCTTGAGGAGCTTTCACACAGTGGTTCTACTGCTGATGTTCCTGAGGCTGAAGCCAGGTGAGCATCTTCACATAATAAAAATTATTTAAGACGTTCAGATTCAAAAAGTAAGATCACCTTCAAAACTTTAGAAACGAAAAATAACACGAAAGGATAACGCCAGGCCAAACCTGGTCAGATGGGGATACTCCGATTAACCACAATTCGATTGTGGAACCATTCCGCAAACGATGCCCCATCCTGTTGCCCTGCTCCTTATGCACCAAAATCTGCACCATGAGAGACCTTTACGAGACCAGCGCTCTGGCTGCCGACGTGGCTGAGTTCTGTTCGAAGCACAACATAAATTTAAGAATATAACATAGTATAATAGACAGAAAAATAAAAACGCGGCAATGAAGAATTTTATCAGTTTGAAACCTTTGTATTACTTTGCAGTGAACCTGCTGCCGATGAACCAGAACCCATCGTAGAAGAGCCCGAATCCCCTGTCATCCTCCCTGAACCTACCGAGCCCGAACAGACCGGAGACGTCAGCGAAGACGAGAAAGCAGAACCCGACCTAACTGATGAAGAATAAACATCCATAGGGACTAATAAAAACATAAATATCGTTAAGCATTTTCTGTTATTTAATGTATGTATCTAAATGCTAAACATAATTCATGCGCATTTTCTTTTAGAGTAGACATGAATGATGTAATAGCACCAAAGTGGTTAAAATTGTCACCGTCCTTTCTTCTGCGTAATCAAATTACGCAACAATGAAAGTCATTCTTCCTTGTGTATATGTACCTATGTTTAGGAACTCTACCACCGTTAACCAAGTGAATTTTTAAACTAAAACTTAAATGTTTACTAGTTTAAGTGTTTTAATGATGTTATATTTTGTTAAATTTTAACAATAAAAGACATATTAACATGTTGGTTTTCATTCATTAGATCAGGGCCAATTCCGTTATTTTTCATTAAAGTTCGCATTACAGTCTCAGTAAATCTTTCAAAATCACCTCTGAACTAATTCTATACATTAAAAGTTTTTGACGGTGACCTTCGCTGCAATATGCAATTAAAACTTAAAATCGCTAGTTTCATGGGATCCTCTTTACTTCAATACGGGTCCTGTAGGGTGGGCCACAGGAGCGAACCACGAGAAAAAAGCTAGCTGATATAACACTATATTTTATCTAAAATACTCTACAACTACTTCTGCAATTTATAGATAATATGAAAGGAGCCTTGTTTACTTGAAATAATAATAATACACAACAGATATAAATAAAAAATATAATTATACTAAATACTTAACAATATAACTTAATGCTAGAGTTTCTAATTTTACTAGGTACTTAAAAAAATATTATAAGTCCATTTTCACCACTCCTTCAGCGGCTTTCGCGACTTCTTCTTTAGAAACTGGTTGCTTCTTCACCTTCGCTGGGACCTTGATGATTGCTGGTGCATTTTTGTGCTGGGGTGCTTTCGGTTTCTTGTTGATCTCAACAAATTCTTTATCTATATCTTGTACTTTTTGTTTAATCTGAAACAAAAAGCGAAGTTTTTTTTAAGTAGGTGTTGTTGTAAATTGAATCAAATGAATCTGGAAGTAATTTATATCAGTCTCTTAAGGTTTTTTTTTTAAATCAAACTTTTAATTCAATGACATCTTCATAAACAAGGTAATTTCTGTACATTACTATATGCATATCCAGATCAAGATAAATCTATTTCTGGATCAGAGTGTGAAAAAAAATACCAAAAAGATGACGGGGATGGTCGATGGAGGTCTTTGCTTGCCCACTTTCCTCACTTACTAGATCCCGCTATCCTCTACTAACCTAACCTAACTGAAGTTAAAATACTCACATTGTATTGGTGAGGTTTGAAGTATAAAATAGGTTGTAAAAAAAAAAAGGTTAGGTTTATTCTATGTTATACAAAATACTCATACAGAGTGAAATGGAAAGTTCTGTTTTTTTTTCCGAAAACTTATCAGATAGACTTCTGCAATATTTTATCACAGATAATATAGCATCCAGATGCCTCATACAAGAAACCGTGCTGACGTAACTAGCGTTTTTTCGCCTGAATAAGTTGATTATGTTTTGTACATCTATCGCGTTCGGTTCCGTTCCACGGCGATAGATAGATGGTGTTAGCAGCGACTTGCAAGAAACAAGGTTTAATCGATTCATGATTTTTTTTTCCATAAATACATTGACGATTTGTTTTATAGTATTTTTTTGCACGTTTTTACAGTTTCATTGCACCAAAATGTGTTACAATACAAATTTATACAATCAAGTGGCATACCTCAGAAATTTAAAACGGCGCCATCTATCAATTTTAAATGATCCTGTCAAATAATCTTTGAAATGTGAATTAAGAGCCCAATCTATACTAATATTATAAAGCTGAAGAGTTTGTTTGTTTGTTCGTTTGTTTGAACGCGCTAATCTCAGGAACTACTGGTTGGAATTGAAAAATTCTTTTTGTGTTGGATAGCCCATTTATTGAGGAAGGTTATGGCTATATAACATCACGCTACGACCAAAAGGAGCGGAGCATAAATGAAAAATGTAGCAAAAACGGGCAAAAATATTCTTTTTTGAGAGTTTCCGTTGCGTGCGCTGCGTAAACGGTTTAGATGGGTAGGTAGGTAGCCAATTGATGGGAGCGAAGCCGCGTGGGAAAGCTAGTGTTCCATAATTCTGTGCTAAGGAGATACATACAATGTTTATGTTCAATTCCAAAAATATAATTTTACACACAATTCAAAAAGATCTATATTTTGGAAGTTAGCAAATTTATAAGGAAACACCAGGCACTGTTCCCACTCACTAGTGACCTTCGCCCACAACATCGCAGTATTAGACGCCAAAACAAGAACGAATTAGCCTTACCAAGCTCAAAATTAAATATATTCCATTCAGGACCTTTAGCCATGTGCGTTAAAATATATAATAAGCTTCCAAATTCAATTAAGGACATAGAATACGAATATAAATTTAAAAACAGTCTCCAAAAATACCTTGTATTAAAATCGTATTACACCCTAAAGGAATTCTTTGACGATAAATAAATTATGACATTGAAATTCTAATATACAATACACACAGCACTTATTACTATTTTGACTTAAGACCTACCTATGTTGTTGTATGATTATTATTGTTATCGGTGTTTGTTTTAATTTGATTTTTGTTTTAACTTAATCTATGAATGGAAACGATGACCAAATAGTTTGTTTTAATTTAATTTTTATCTTATTTTTTATTTATGAATGGAAATGGTGACCTAATTGTTTGTTTTAATTTAATTTTTATCTTATTTTAGTTTATGGATGGAAATGGTGACAAAATTGTTTGTTTTAATTTAATTTCTATCTTTTATTAATTTATGAATGGAAATGATGACCAAATTGTTCTCACCTGTCCTATATTTTTAATATGACCGTTAATTACTTAAATAGCAAACGTTGGACACTTGGTACACATGTAAAAATTAGTTGTTTAAGCACAGTAGTTTGCTTGTTATTGTGACACTGTAGTATTTTAAAACTATTTATATTGCTGTGCCCTAGCAGGGTTCATGTATGAAACATTTATATTTGTAACAACTTTGTAAACTACATGAATGCAATAAAAAAAAAAAAGAAAAAAAAAAAAAAAAAAAAAAAACGGTGCATATTGCGCCATCTAATGATATTTATTTGAACCAAAATTTCTTAATTAGCGCTGGGACCGATTTTGATGATTCTTTTTTTGTTGGAAAGGATATATATCCCAAGAGCTAAGGTACCACGATAAGGAAACCGGGATGTGATGATGGCATCCCAGAGAAATCGAGGGAACTCCTCAAATATTATAGGCATACACTTAACGATTTTGGTATTTCTATCAACAATGCAATCATTTACACTCAGAAAGTGTCATTTGGTGAAATGGAACTGATGAAGACTACAGATGGCCACTGGAACGCCTTTAAGCTAAGTATGGTACGGGTATAAGATATATCGAATAACTAACCGACTACGATGAAGCAAATACTTATTAATAAATGGTAACATCGAACCTAGTCGTGTTTGAGCTTATTGTCATCGTCATTAGATTTACTTTGGCTATAAATGATTTTCATGGTATTTGGAAGTACCTACCAAAACTAAACAAAAATAAATAAAAACGGTGTCGAAAAACGGAAAATAATAGGTACCAAAGACACAGACTTCGGAAAAGAAAGTTATTTTTCGCTTTGTATCGTTTTGTTTTGGAAGTCGGTTTGATATTTTTTGTCTTGATGAAAGTGTGTGTGTATGGTGCTCTAAGATTTTTCCTCAATAAATTATTAGTATTATAATATAATCTTTATTTGGAACGAAAATACAATATGCAACAATTAGGTATTTTATTTGTGTCCGGAAATACCTGCGTTAGAAATATCATTAATTCTCTTGGGAATTCTTCTTTTCCGCATAATTCGATAACAAAATCAAACTGCTGGCTGTGAAAAAAAATTCGAGATTGCTTCGCTCGCTTATTCAATAAAAAATGTTTTCAATCATTACCAGAGTTTTAATTTTTTGTTGGTTTTGTTGGCATAACTCCATGACCTGGGACGCCAAATCTTTGTATATACCTCTGGTCGCACGGCCAGCATCGCGGAAAGAGTGAGAGTGTAATAGTACATTCAAAGCCTTTTTATGCGAGACAGAAACGATTCTTTTTCTACTACCTGATGAGCTTACTTAATTAAAAGCAAATAAGTTCCAACAATTTATTAGAAACGTTCAGACTAAATACCACAGACTATATACACACAATCAACGCGCGCTTTTTCGAGAGGTAACAGGTTCAGTATCATTCTGCCGGATAGGGCGGTGGAAAAAGCGCGGGTGTAGCGGCGGAATGTGTCTACCAACAATAGCCTATTCAGTAAAGAAAAATAATTACGTTGTAGTTACATAATGATATCAAAACTCCATACAAAAGTATATCGTAACTGTTATTATGTAATTTTGTTTTTTTTTCTTAATTTTTCTTTTTTATGATCTTGTGTCTAAATGTTCATATTTCGAAACCAATTTCTTAGACAATGTGTTACATAATAGACAAGGTAGTGGAAAAATATCTTTTCACACCACTTGCTCGATAATGTCCAATTACATATCATGCAATCTCAATATAAAGTAAAGCATTAGTAAAGAGGAGGGTAAAGCTGTATTAAACTCCCAAGGGAGTAAAGTGATTTGATTTTGGAACGTCAAATTCGTGGAAAACACTAATTAAAAAAAGGTCGGCAAAAGTAAAGTAAAGTTGTAAAGAGGTTTGTTCGAAAATCGAACTGGCCACCATAAGTAGAAGTCAAAAAAAAATGGCACAGTTTCAAAGAATGTGAAATAAAAGTCGGTGTTTAGTTCTGTGATTTTCAGTGAATTTTATTGAAGTATTCATGTCGACATAAAACGCCGCGTCAGAAAACTTTTCACCAATGTTTACGATCCAAAATGACACCCAGACACAAATTTCTACATCTTTTGCATTAGGAAACTTGTCAAAACTGTTCACGATCCAAAATGACACCCCAACAAGTTTCTACACCTTTGAGTACTGAAATAACTTCCATAAATGTACCGAACAAAACTGTTACTCAATCCTTCCATAACTGGACTAATATGTCCAACATACCTAAATATTAACTTATGATTTAATTACAAAATAAATACTTATTTTATGGTCTTGGCTTTTTATAGTCTCGCAGAAGGGGTAAAAGTAGAATATGCTTTCACGGGATAAAGCCTGTCTTCGCAGGGCCTGATGAACCTGTGTGCCCAGCCCACAAATATACATACAACTTTTATATTCCATATTTTCGCGAGACCGCGAGTGTCTAAGTTTCGATCCGATTAGCCGTAAACGAGATCACAATCGATTTCTTGACGCTCTACTAGCGATCTTGACATGTTTTTTTTTCGAGAATTTCTGATCTGGCTGCTACGCACACCAGAATTGTAGAGTATTTAAATTTTAAACAAAGGACATTCAAATTTATCTAATAGGAATAAGACATAAGAGCCAATGTTATAAATTGGTTCCTTGGCATCGAAAGGGATTTCTTATCACGGCATTGGAGAGCACGCTAAGGGATCCCGCGGCGGCATGCCACAGCACACTGCGGTATGCAACCGCAGGCCGAAGGACGCCGTGACATGCCGCGGGGCGTGGCAGTGCAAGCGGGAGTACATGCACACCACATTTGCAATATTATAGTATATTATCAGCCAAATTGTCGACTGGATGTCTTGGTAGGCCGCCGGAATGCTACAATAACTAAGCTGTGTGTGCTGACTGGCGCAAAATGCTCTGCCATTCCTTCCAGGTGGGTGTAGGCTTTAAGGCCTTTAAGTCACGTCTTAAGGTTTATTTAGCACGAGCAATCCATAAAAAAATATACCGTCACTTTAATTTGCAGTAGACTGTTTATATAAATAAGGCATACCAACAATATTTATGCAATTTCATCACAAAGTAAATATTTACATGATGGCCCTGTGCAAATATGACAGTTGACATGCACATCATTCAATCTGTTTTATTTTGTGTTTGTAAATACAAATCTAATTAATTAAATACTTTACTGATTAATTAAAAACTTTTTAATAAAAAAAAAACAAAACGACTTCCAAAAAAAAAACACTGCAAAGTGAAAAATAACATTCTTTTCCGAACACGGTGTCTTTGGTACCTATTGTTTTACGTGTTCCGACACCAAACAAAAGAAGAATTTTCCAATACGGTCTAGGCGTCTTTGAGTAAACGGGGAATAAAAATAAAAAAAAGATAACGACGAATTGAGAACCTCCTCCTTTTTTTGAAGTCGGTTAAAAATTGAACTACAATTGGATGAGATTGAAAACATTCAAATGTTTACGTGTTTTTTAAGGTTATTATCATAAGTTTGAAAAATATTTGACCGAATTTCATTTTTCATCTTAAACTTTTCAACTATTATCGTTTCGTTTTTTTTTACTTCATCGAAGTCACGTCTGCCACTGTCTCAGTTGACCTTATCAATTCGATTTTTTCGTTACTCCGACGTTTCCTTTGGTCGAAAAACTTTTTACCGAAGTTACACTTATCCGAAATAACATTTGTTCGAAGTATTATGTTACCGAGCATTACCACTGTTTAAATTACGATATTTTCATTTCACCAAACGCCTAGAAAGATTGTGCACACTATTTCATGGTTCCCTATCCATTTGCATAAAATTTCAAGACATAATATAACATGGCATACTTTTGTTTACCCTAACTAAATTTAGGCATAACATTATTTACGCCAAACAGCTTTATTTTAAGAATAATTTCTCTAATCATAATAATGTTTAAGCATAACATTCTACAGCATAATTATAGTAAAACATGATTTTTATATGCATATCAAATATGCATAATAATTAACTCCAAAAATACTAAACACTAAAACACTGAATATAAGCCTTACTGAAATACTAAGTGAGAGAGAAAAGTGGGCGAATGCGAATACAAACTTATAAACAGCAATTTGAAAATAAAAAAATGTTGATGGAGTCCCACTGCTCCTATTTCTATATCTGTCGTCAGGCTCCTATTTCTGTCTGCAGGGCCTAAAATAACCTAACATGTAGGAGATGACGGGAGCTGAGTATATATAATGCATGACAGATATTAATAAATCATTTGCATGAAAATTTAAAATAAATATGCAGACAAGACTGCGTGAAGTCGGTTTTGCAGCGATTTGTTTCTGTCACAAAATTTTGTAGCAAAACATTATGACTTTTTATGATTTTTTTTCAATTTTAAATTGAAAATGCTACCAAGTAACCGGCTAAATATTTGTGACCAAATAATATTCCATAAAATGTTGTTTCGGTGTGGTGAAAATATGGCAAATAAATCATTTGGAGAATGAACAAAGTTCAAAAGAGACTTCGGACAAAAGCAAAAACTTATTTTGTAAATCAGCAAAATGTAGTTTGGTAAAATAATTCATATGTCACATGATATTTCGAATATCTGAAATACTTCGGTCAATAGTTTTCGATAAAATGAAATTCAAATAAAAAAGTTTAGGTAAAGTGATTGGTTCCCATTTTTTAAAGTATTCAAATGCAAACAGGCAAGCTTCGCTGAGGTGCAACAATAAAGATAGGGCTATGTTTTTTATTCATATCTGGAGTATTTATATAAGCAGATGCTTTACTTTGAGGGTACATTATCATATTATTATATTACATTGAGATCAATGTCTGGATGGATTTTAATAAATGAGGTGTCTATCGATTTGTCGTAGGTTAGAAATTAATGAATTTTTAGGATAATTTTTCTTTGCAAATAAAGCTCCAAATTTGTGGGGAATTTAATACAGTGGAGCCAAGATATCATTCCGTTCATTAGTAAATGGGATAAATATTGCAATGTTGAGACGGGAATGAACACATGACTACAGACAGAGAAGGTAGGGTGAGACATAAATTTAGATCAACCAATACATAAACACTACCAGTTGAGCAACTCAATGCATTAAAGCGTATTATTTTATACTGGAAGGAGATCTCTCAATAAATAAGGTATAAAAATAATATCTGAAAGTTATGCTTACATTTTTCAAACCTAGATTGACGGCCTTAGCTTTCGTTTTCTTCAGGCTCTTAGCTCCAGCTACTTTGAAGACGTTGGCTTTAGGCCCCTTTTTGTTGCTTTTACCCATGTTGATTATGAAAACTTTGTGCTTTTTTCTTCTTTATATCTCACGTGCGAGTTAAGTGTGACTTTAGACTTTAGGTCAAAAACAAAAAATCCAAGGCCCAAGTTGTCAATGTCAAAACTCAAAATACTAACGTTTTTGAACGAACATCACTTAATTTTCATGCATTATTGAAAAAATGGTGGTGGTCACCCAAAAGTTCATCACAGCATCACACTCTCTAAAATTAATTAGATTTCAAAATATTTTTGTTATAAACTTATTCCTCAAGACCTCAACTGATTCTTTAATTTTTATAAAAGCAGGCTAGGTACACAACCTTGCGTCCTCGCGACTTGCATGAATCTAATTCCGAACGTAAAATTGATAACTAGCGAATGAACTCTGTGCAACACTTTGCTATTTCAGTGTTAAAGGGGCTGATTATTTGTTTTTACAAAATAAAACAATAAAAAATTGCTTCTATTTGTGAACAAAGTACATTAACGCCGTCAAAATTAATTACTACTCCAAATACAACGGGAATATTTCCGCCATGGCTAAGGTATGAATTTAACACACCTGTTTACTTCTCGCGACTTACACTTTTTTTTTATTGAACGAGATATTTGCATACTGGACTATCTTGAAGGATAAACTTGTTACAAATATCTGGTTTAACTTGTTGAATACTGTGTGACATTGACTACGGTTCATAATCATTAATAGAAGTATTTAAGACTGTGCCTTCGAAATACAGATCCGTGCTTTTAAATTATTCCTACAATGGGCGATGTCGTTGAAAGTAAGGTAAATAAAAGAGAATAATGAAAAAAAAAACAAAGCTGTTGATTAGATAATTGTTCTACCAAACATATGAAACAAGTTAACTACTTATTGGTATCAAGTCTATACCTTCACACAATTAGTAATATTGTGAAGCCATGCTTGTAATTTATTTTATTAAATATTCTTCATTAAATTGCCCTTGCCACCAATTTTGCCACCCAAAACATTAAACTTACAGAAAAGTTTAATTACAAACTTTAAAACAAATGAAAGTTCTAATTCCAAATTATTTTGTTTTTTTTTTCATAAGCAGCCAGTATTATATTCATACTGGCGAAGCTCATGTTCCTGGCGGGTGCGAATCGCGCTCAACCTGAAAGAGATCCCATATGACATCAAGGCGGTCAGTCTGATCAAGGGTGGAGGAGAACAACACTGCAATGAGTACCGGGAAGTCAACCCTATGGAACAAGTCCCATCTCTATGTATAGGTAAAAATTAATTACATAACTGCCAATAACTTCATAACTTTAGTTCAGAGAGTATCTTTAATTTAATTGATTTCCTTTTTTCTGAAGTTTTCATAAATATCTTTTATTTTTGCAGATGGGCACACTCTTGTGGAGTCTCTGAACATCATGCATTATCTGGAGGAGACAAGGCCAAACCAGAGACCTCTGATGCCCCAAGACTGCTTCAAACGGGCCAAAGTTCGTGAAATATGTGAGGTACGGTGTGTTGTTTTTTAATATTTGAACCTGGGTCTATATTTCCACTTGCTTATAAAAAATGAATGCGCGTTTTGTTTAATATTCCAGGTGATATCGTCAGGCATTCAACCTCTGCAGAACCTGATAGTCCTCATCTATGTAGGAGAGGAGAAGAAGAAGGAATGGGCTCAGCACTGGATTACCCGTGGGTTCAGGGCTGTGGAGAAGCTTCTCTCAGCTTGTGCTGGGAAGTACTGTGTGGGTGACGAGATCACTCTGGCAGATTGCTGTCTGGTGCCTCAAGTTTTCAATGCTAGAAGGTAAAAAATATTGCAAATTTTGTGGTATTTCATTTTTCTGGGTCCATAATATGAATGGAAATCCGCTGGATATGAACACCACAATTTGGATTGTTTTGGCAATCCTTGAGCTTATTGCTTGTGATTGAGAAAGTTGGCTCCAATTTAAATTCTAATTCTCTCTTTTATTTTTATTCCAGATTCCATGTGGACCTACGCCCATTCCCCATCATCCTTCGCATCGACCGCGAGCTTGAGAACCACCCAGCATTCCGCGCGGCTCATCCTTCCTCTCAGCCTGACTGCCCGCCGGAAGTCGCCAAATGAACCCGAACTAATGCCACGTCCACATATTGGCCGCACACGTCTGCGACTTCGCTTTTACAGCGCTATGTCTGAATTTGGAACGTTTCGAATTTAGGCCTTAAAATCAGTGTTGCCAATGAAATTTTGGAAAATTAGGCAAAGAAGCAGGATCGAATTTTAATAAATATCAGTGCCATTATAAATATGATCGTATTAATATTGTTATAATAAAAATAAAAACATAGTGGAATTTTTTTATTAAGCTTAAAAATAAAACTGCTTCTGTATGTACGTACAAAGTGTATAACCAATTTGTGGACATGTAGAAGTAACTTGAGTAGTTACTTTTTTTTCTCAAGATTTTTGCAATTTTATACAAAGGTCGTTCTTTTATTTTACTTAACTTACGACTTTTAGGTCGTTATTTTACTTTAAAAGTAGTCTTAAGATTCTAATCTAGTCTGGTAACTAATTTTTCTAAAAATGTGTTAAAATTAGTTACCAGACTAGATGTCTGGTAACTAATTTTAAGACATTTTATAAGGTTTTTGGGTATTAGATAAAATATTACGCGTCGTATCAATGTATGTATAAGTTTAATCTTTGTGTATTTTGTTCATAATTTTATATTAAAATGAAATTATGTCTAGGTTTAAGATTAAAGAAAAAAAATGGTCCAGTCTTGTGATTATTGTGTTATGAATTGGATTCTATTTTGTAATTAACAATAATTGTAGTGACTTTTACTGTTTTTGTTTTGTATTTTTATTATAAATAAAATATTTTTTGTTCAAATACCGTAATTTTTACTTAATTCTATGAGAAATCATGAAATAGAATAACCCAATATGTAAACATTGTAACAATAAATTATCTCTATTTGATTTCGAAGCCGATTCTTTTCGAGTAACTAGCTCCTGCCAAACTTCGTCCGCGTCAAAACCTGAAATTAAAGACGGAACCTCACATCCGTGTCTTGGCGCCTTCCGATGCAGTTGATTGGCTACAAAACTCGTTGCGTAGGCTGGAACAGAGTCGTTTGATTCGTGGATCCAGCGCCACGCCACGCCACGACACATAAGTGTGGTTGCCACTTAAGCCAGAGCAGCGCTGGCCCTAGAGTTAAGTGAGAGGCTAGGCGTCAGATGGCAAGCCCAATCCCGAAAATCTGTTACCAGTGCAAAATAAAAGTTTTGGGGGTGGCCGGCAGGACATTTTTAGGGCGCCGAACCAATTCCGAAAAATTATTTCCAACGCAAAATAAAATTTTGGGGGTAGCATCTTCAGGATCCCGCCTCGTTTAGGATAGGTTTTTTTAAGCCAGTCATACGAGGTAGCACTAAAATTGTCGACTTATGCAGAAATGCTTGAGAAGTAAAGTAGAAGGACGCACGAGCGAGCTCAAAAATGAAAGTACCTCAACTCGGGTTTGCTGGAAGTTTTTTTTTTGGACAAGGAACCTTGGCGAGCGTACGCAGAACAAACCACCAAAGTTTCATCACAATCGGACCAATGGGTTGAAAAGTCACAATTATATGACCTTCATAACACATTATTTTTTATTGATATTGAAAGTTAGAGTAGAGGGGTGCTTAGTGAACCCGCTTACACCCCCTTCCTGTAGATCCGTTTAGTCGCTACGAACTTTATGCAATGTTAAGGATAATTATCAGGTTCACAGTCACATGACGCACATAAAGCATTTGTGACTGTTTTAACAGTGAACCTATTATGCATATTTTATAAACCAAACTCCATCTATTATTTTTTCTTTACATGCTCTTTATCAATTTTCTGAAGATGACTCACCTATTTAAGGTCATTCTCCAAATTACAATCATTTTTATTTTAAATTTTGATTAAAAACTCAATTCCAAAATATAAAACAATAATTGTCGGTTGTGAAAAAACTCAATAGCGCTACTTTGCAGTATGAGCGATCAGTAAAGTCATTTTTTAAAAGCATGCTGCACCAGTGACTTATGTACTCTTTGAGTGCACCTACGGTTAGGGGAAGGTTGATCACTTAGCTATCCGTCTTTCACGTGTTAATTAGTCATTATAATATAAAAAATATATAAATATTATTATTATATTTTATTACCAATGGGAATTTGACAATACGAATTTGTGTGTTTTAGAACGCATCCATAAAGTGACATCTGTCGTTGCTTTTTGACAACTAACGGTGTAGCAGGACTAATAAAATTGCCCAAATAGTGGAAAAATAAATTAATCGCGAAATTTATAAGTATTAAGGTTTAAAGGATTCATTTTTAATACGTATGTATGACTTAGATGTATGAACGTGAGTGATGCAAAAGAAGATCGTAGTAGGTGGCGCTCTGAAGTTTCTGCCTACCCCCATGGGAAAAAGGTGTGAGTTATGTTTGTATTTTTATTACCTTTTTAGCCGACTTCCCAAAAAGGAGGATGTTTCTCAATTCGACCGTATATTTTTTTTTATGTGTGTTCACGGATAACTTCGTCATTTATGTACGGATTTGATGATTCTTTTTTTTAATGGAAAGGAGATATCCCAAGGGTGGTGCCATGATAAGGAAACCAGGATCTGGTGATAGGATCCTACAAAAATCGAGTAAAATCCTCAAATATTATAGGCATACATATAGCGATTTTGGTATTTTCATCAATAATGCAATCATTTGCACTCAGAAAGTATTATTTAGTGAAGTGGTACTGATTAACAAGACCACAATGCCCACTGGAACTCCGAAATAAAACAATGTATCCTAGTCATGTTTAGGCTTATTGGAATCGTCATGAGATGTACTTTGGTTATAAATGATTTCCATGTTAATTGGAGGTCAAAACTAAAAAGGAAAATAAAAAAAACTTTTAACATAAAATCAAACCGACTTCTACAACAAAACACTACAAAGCTAAAAAAACTTTCTTTTCCGAAGCCTGTGTCGAATAACGGATAACAATGGGTATAAAAGACACCGACTTCGGAAAAGAAAGTTATTTGTAGCTTTATGTTTTTATAGTGTTGTGGAAATCGGTTTGATTTTTGTTTGTGAACCACATGTTTGTCATTAGGTAAACTAGCAAAACTTTGAATTCCACTTCGCTTAGGTGGCAGTGACGCTGAGAATTAATTAGATCATGAAGACAACACATTAGATTGTTGAATTTGACCATTTACTTAAAAATGATAATCTTGACAGACTTGAGATTTACGATATTATCTAATTTAAATAATTTGAGAAAATAACGAAATCACGGGCAAAACTATTTTATTACAAATATGTGGAGTATCAGGAGTTGGTATTCAAAGCGAGGCAACACTGGGCAGCTGGCTGTCAAACGTATCGAACGCCCTCGGTTGGCCCGCTGCGATTCGCCAGTTGACCGTGCTATAAAATTACTGAGTATTGTTGTGATTTCATCGGCATCGGCTTCGTGTATGAACTGTGTTATAAAAATGAATACAGTGTCGTGTTTAGTGATTAAATAACAATGCCAATTATTGTAATGTACATTAGTGTTGTGCTGTGAAACCGTTGTTTGGTGCTGTTTAAGATGACCGAGAAAAATAAATCGGATAAGATGACTAATGCATCGAAACCTGTTCCCATGAAACTTTTTGCGGCCTGGGAAGTGGACAGGACGCCTTCCAACTGCATTCCCAGGTGATTTTGTTGTTGTTAAAGTTAAAAAAGTGTGATGTTTATGTTAAGTTTTGAGTTTCACATTCAGTCAAATATTACGTTGACCACGATTTGCATACCTTTGTATTGGATGGAGATTGTAACGTTTGTGTGTGTCTGTAGCATTATGTTGTTTATAACGATGTTTTCGTGGGGCGTCGCTCGTAATCGGCTCGCCGGCTTATCGGCATGATGCCACATTGTTAGGTTCGTCTAAAACTATACGAGTTATTGTACTGATAGGTACTTCCACGGTTTATTATTGGTCTCTGTCATTCAAACTTCCTATTAGCATACTTCTTAGAATAATCTTAGTCAATTTCAATACCTTATGCATTTTTCATTCATTTCATTTTATGCTTGCTTATTTGTATGTAGGAGATAAGAAATTGAAGCACCACTCAAGGTTATTTAAGAAGGAACCTTTTATTTGTAATCCAACTGGATTACAATATATAATCTCATACATAATTGGACCAATTGGATTTTTCCACAAGAATGAACAACTGTGTGTAAATTCAATACTATCATAAAAATACTGTTAATAACATGTCTGGTACTCATAGTCAAACCTTTATCTCTAATATTATAAAGAGGTAAAGTTTGTGTGTTTGTGAGGTTGTAATCTCTGGATCTACTGAACCAATTTAGATGAAATTTGGCATGGCGATAGTTTGAGACACTGGGCAAGACATAGGATAGTTTGTATTATCTTGGAATGATAAAACACTTTTTTAAGAAGGTGAAGCCATGAGCAGAATCTAGTTTAGAATATAGATACTTTTTTTTTTATAATCTTTAGGCTCGCGTTTGACCACTATCTCACCTGATGGTAAGCGATGATGTGGTCGACGGTGGAGCACGCTTGCCTAGAAGTAATCTATTCACTCTTGACTTAGTTAGTTACTTAGTTTTTAGATTTTATTCCCCTATTTGCAATAAAGACCAATTTGATTAAATTCATAACATTTTGTAATAGGAACCTTATTATATAACAGTTGAATTTTTTTTCCAAACACTGTAGCCAAAACACTAAAAATAAAATAAAAGCAAACACATTAAAAATTAATCACCTTTGATTCTTATTAAATAAATAATTATAATTATTGGCCAGTATAAAACATCTCTAATTAAGTGTGTTGGTAAAATATTAATTATTAATTAAGAAATTAGTTGAATCACATCTTGCTATAAGTTAAAGTAGGTAAATTGATCTTATTGTTCTATTTACTACAAGTGAAATTTAAAATTTTTGAAAAGCCCCTACACATTTTTATGTCATGCTAAATAATTTATCAATCACAAGTCAATCTATTGAATAATAATTAATAATAATTAATTGATAATAATAAAAAAATTATGACACAATATCTTTCGAAAACACTCCAATTCAAACAGTAAACCACCCACAACTTTGAACGGCTGAACCAATTTTCATCAAACATAGCTATGTACACTCTCAATAAAGTCACCTTTTTATTTTAATGATATGTAGTATTGAATGTATTAACAAACTATGTATATGGTTTTCCTCATTATATTGGACTGACTTTGTTTCTAATTAATGCCTAAATAAGAACAATTTTTCGCCTATTTATTCAATAGCGCAGTCCACACAAACGCAAATCATAATCAGCATAACAAAATTTCTCCAAAAAAAAAAAACATATATTATAATCATCATATTTCTTGTTGACATGTCCAGAATATACTCAACAGATTTTTTAATTTCTTTACAGCAGAGTAGTTTTACCAATATCATTGCTGTTTCAAAAATGGTACTTGAATTTAGTCAAGCTTTGGTTACTGCAGGCAATATCTTAAAGCTGTTGTTTTAGTCTGTAAGTTCTGTAACCATCTTCTGACAAGAGACATTCTTATAATCACACCATGGTGATTAAATTTTAGTATAGTCTGTCAATGCCGATTAATATCATCCTCAATAAGTATAATAGTCATAATTAATTGTCAATGGAATTTGCACAAAATGGGTGCTGGCAATCAGGTAAGTCTGCCATATATTTCTATTCTATCAAGTAAAGTTAACAAAGTTTAAATTAACTACACATTTTTATTTCATGTTACATAATTTATCTAGTAGTAGATACACGCTTCGATCGACAATCTATTGAACACGTAAGTATGATATGATATCGTTCGAAAACACCCCATACAATAAAACGCTCATAAGTTTTGAATGGCTAAACCGATTTTCATCAAGCATAGCTAAGAACACTCTCGATAAAGTAACCTTACACAAAAAAAAACGAAATCAAATTCGGTTCATCCGTTTAGGAGCTATGACGCTACTGAAAGATACAGAAATTCACAAACAAACAGGTACGTCAAACTAATAACAACCCTTTTTTCCGTCGGGGATTAAAAATATATAATATGTATGTACATTCAGCATAATATCTAAGCCCTTCTAAAGTTGCCTATGCACGCGCGATCTTCGGTCTGTAGGACTGGCTCACCCATTCACATGTCTCTGCTGCATCTCTGCGGAAAATTCTGATACGAATCCTTTCCAAGTGGTTTTCGACCTTAATATACTGTGGTTAAGTCACGAACTAGTCTTGTCTTCGGAAATACATTTTCTGAGTACAGACATGTTAGTCTTTTCAGCTTATCAAAGCGAAGTTGCGTTTGCATGCACGATCTTTCAACCGCAACAAAGAGTAAATACAGTGGATACCGAACGTTAAAAAGTTCCTCTTAGTGGAGCATCGTCTTCACCACTCAAACATTCCGCCAAACAAACATTCAAACATTCCAGCAAAGCAGGAAATTCTTAAACATGTTCAAGTGAATTTTGCTTATCCTGGCCCCTGCTAAGCCGCGTATTTACGCACGCACGGTCACCTGCGAGCCAGTATAGTACGCGCAGTTTCTGGTGCCATGGTGTGACAGCCTCTTAAATTCTATTTTTAATGTTGCCATACTTTTTATCATAATCCGAAAGATTTTGAAGAAATACCTTCCTTCTATTCTACTCTTGTTAGCTAAATAACGCTATTAAATGAGTAGATTTTGTGGTACGCAATAACCCCACGTACTGGGTCCCGTAGGGTCCCTACATTCACACGATTATGAAAGGAAGTAGGAAACAGTCCCGATTACTCCCGATACGAACGAATGATTGGCATGTGGGTGTCGACCTCAGGATGCCGTTGGTCCACAATAAATTGTCACTGTTTGATTACGTTTTTAACTCAAGGCCGACGGTATTATTCAATTGAAATTTTTATTCCTAGTCTTAGCTGTGTCCGCATGTTTGCCTTGTGTGCCCTGCTTGGGCAACGCTCGATCTTTTTCGATGTCGCAAGGTCTGACTAAGAAAATTAGACAACGAATGATTAGAAGAAAATCTTTCACAATTAAAAATTTCCTAAAACACCGATTTTTTTTGTTTCTTATTTTTTATACTACATAATTTGTCTCGTAGTTACGCTTCGATCGATGGAACACTTAATTATGACATGATATCTTGAGAAAATACCCCGATTCAAACAGTAAAACGCCCATAACTTTTGAACGACTGAACCGATTTTACTCCCAATAATCTCACCTTTCAATAAAAAAAAACTAATTCAAAATCGGTTCATCCGTTTAGGAGCTATGATGCCACAGACAGATACACCATACACAAACACACAGGTACACACGTCAAACTTATAACACCCCACTTTTTCCATCAGAGGTTAAAAATTCAAGCCATTTCGTCCAATCTTTCGTCCTTGGGTTCTGGTCCTATGTTGATTGATTTACTCAACATTATTTAGTAGCATCATCCTTTTTTTGTCCAGGTGCTAGGTTAGAGTGTACCTATTACACATTTGTATTTTCAGTTAAATTGGTCCCACGGAATAGGGGGACGAGTCTGAGTTTTTTTTGTCAGTATAATACTATAGAACCGCCTGGCCAGAGAATCGAAACCCCCTCAAGATAAGAACGACTACTTGACCGAGTCTTGTGTTAACGGTTTCCAAAAAGAATAACATCAAAAGCTATTTCCCCTCACCCATTTACAGTTTAATAGAAGCAGCTGCATTCGTTTACATTTGAATAGTTAAGTCTAAGTTAGTGTGTCGATCAAGGAAGTGTTGTACGAACCAGTTTCTCGTAGGGTCGTGAGAGAGTCTAATTGGAGAAAAAACTAGGAAATAAGGTCCTAATACTAGGGTAATGTAACTATAAATACTTTTCTCTGCATTTAAACCATTTCTAGCACGTTTTCGCATCGTAATAATATCGAGTGTCGACACTTTTCCGCTATATAACATTACCGTGGCTGTAGTGTAATCAGAGCCGTAAACATGAGTTAGATAACAATAAATATATGTAAGTAATACATATTATACAACTAAGTAGTATCAAGTACATCTTACATCATAATAACACACAACAAACAAACAAACTTTCCACATACACAACTGGTTTTTAGGAGAAATCTAATTCGTGCCTTCGCTTTTACTCAATTTACTTTACCCAACTGTTATATGAAATGTTCTTCAGGACCTGAATACAATGTTTACCAAAGAACCGTTTATCCCGGCCTATGAAAATTATTATCGTCTGTAGTTGTCTGTAAAAAAACTGTTTTTTGTCAGGCAAAGGTATTAAGAAATATTCAGCCTAGATGAAACCTTTTTTGCGGTATAAAAGTTTGGCGGCGAAAAACATACATTAGGTGAGGCATCCATTTTTGTTTGGCGTTGTTATAGTAAACAAGATATTGTATTTAATTAGTTGTTGTTACGTAACAATTGAGTGCACAGCTGCCGGGGAGTCGGGGACATGCTTACATACCATAGAGTAATTATCTAGTTACCTAGATACTCATTCGTCGGTACGTTGTTGCTTTGAGTGATTTTTTTACTCTGGGATTCCACTAGATAAATGAGATCTTTCATTATTATCGTATATTTGTCGGTATTTCGCTTCGTTTTCGGTGGCCCAGTGGCATAGACCTCGCTTTTCGTGCTTGAGGTCGTGGGTTCAAATCCGGAAAAGTACCAATGTGACATTTTTAAATCAAATGTACTTTCCAAGTTTACACGGTGAAGGAAAACATCGTGAGGAAACCTGGACTTTTGGTTGTTTTTTTTATAAGTATTGCTCCATTTGGTGTAATTGCTACAAGGCGTTCCAGTGCGAGGATAAAGAAAGAAAGAAATAAATCCAATCTATTTTTTGTTTTATAACATTATTTTCATAAAGGTTTCGTCATTTATCCTCTTTTGTATATAAGGACACCAAAATTATTTGGTTTAGAAATACGTGGCGTGGAATGCCTATCATAATCTGCTACTTTGTAATAAGATGTTTCATCTGTCACTCCGATTTCCATTGATTCGAAAAGAAGAAAAAATTCGAAGGATCTATTGCCCGTAGAGATTCACTTTATTAAGCTTCGATCTTCAAGTACCGTCGAAACCAATACGTCATCGGTCATTGCGTATGATCTGTGGTATGATACATCTTCAGCTTTACTCATACTTATCTATCTACTTATTTGTCTTTGGTTTAAGAACATAATTCCTTTGCATTGTTATGTAATAACAAGATAGCTACTTCTTAGCTGATAAGAATCTGTTGTTGAATGAGAGAAACATGGAAATCCCAGAAGAAAGCTGCACCTTCGCTCGTTTATCTTAGGAATTGACTAGAGAATAATTTCCTAGTCGGCCTACAAAATACGTCTTGAAGAGATATTTTCTAGGATTTACAATGTAGTTCAGTTTTTCACAAAGAGTGAGAGCTCTGAATCATTCTTATGCTAATGACAGTATTGGCATTGACACACAGTACGATATGAGCTCCTCTTTACAATGTGTTATATTGGGTAGAAATAAACTCAGTGTTATTTGCCATAGTCTACCTAAATAGGCCTGTATAGAATACAGTCAGACAACGAACGACAAAACTTTCCTAAAAACGTAACCCACGTTGGGAGACAGGTCCCTGTCATATTGTAGTGCAGGACTTAATTTAGAACATAAGTGATGTTATTTCTCAACTCTTCGTTAAACCAATGTTGTGGCACTAAAATCGAATATCGAACCTTAGAGAAAGTTTCAGCGGTTGAAGACCTCCCGATATTTCTATGTCAGAGGTTAAAAGTAAGCGACAAATATTAAACTGTGGGCGGTAAATCGTGTCAATTATTATCGGATTTTATTTGAGAAGCTGGTACTAAATTACACTTCGATATTATCAAGGGGTAAATTATGGAAACCCGTATTTAATGGTTTATGTTATATTATTTTCCTTGTAAGTGTTGTGTACAAAACAAACCACAAATGACTGGAAGTGTATCTCTCAATAGAATTCCCCGTACCTAAAATAATGATTTAGTTCAAGAAGCATACCAATGTAAATTAATCGTGGCGTAAATAGGTATTACAATTTTTGTAAAAAAAAACTATATTTCTGGCATATTTGCTCCTGAGTACGGAAAAAACGACCACTGTCATAATATGATGACCATTAATTGCCATATTCTGTTTTCAAATTCAAATAAAGAACATGAAACAACGCTTGTCGCCGCTGGCATGTCCTCGCGCAGTAATTGATGCGCCTGCGTCGCAGAGGGTGACCGCAAGGTCGGCGTTACCGGGGGTGACACAACGAGTGGGTGATCGATTGAGTCATTGTGGTCGGTGCCCACTTACGACTCATCTTACAACGACATTCAAGATTTTGGACAGGGTTCCGTGAACCAGAAATACACTACTTGGCCATAAATACAACGTGATTTTTTTATAATCATTGGAAGTTAAAATCTGGTTATTGATCAAAAATCTTCCAGAATAGGCACAACCAATCCGCCTAGTTATTTCCGTCTAGTTGACTCCAGTTTAGCTAGATGCAGGTGAATACCTGTACCGGCTGCTTGTTTGACCTGCACAACTCTCTAACTAAGAAATATCTCTCAGTTAGAGCGGTTATCAGACTGGCACTGGCTGACTGGCTGGTGGGCTGTGGTTGGTTGTGGATGTCCTATTATTGGAATCAAATATAACAGCTCACAATGTTAGGACCCATTAATATTCATGTTAGTTTTTTTAGGCAACTGGGCTATTCCCTGTTGTAAACGACCCTTTGTGCCTGTTGGCCTTGTTTGTTCTGTCTCCCACTTGGTATGGAGGGAAGTGGAAATTATGTTTTTGTTTTCCTACTCTTCCTTTATTCTTTTTTGATTAATTTCGTTGCGGGATCCAAGAAAGTTCATCCAAGAAATTCGCCGGGACTTCGTCGAGTCATTGCCTCGGCGCTTTTCTGGTGGTCGCCTCTGTTGATTCTGGCTTTCTGGTGTTGCAGTGGTTTGGGAATATTGCGGTAGGATTGTGTCAGACTTTCGGGTTTCTGACCACTCGTAACGACTGTGAAATTTGTATAAATGGTAGCAGTATTTTAAGAATATCTAGATTTGGAATTGAAAGGGTTTTGTAGAGATTCATCTCTCCCATTCTTATTTTTCTTTAGTTTGATGTGTCATCATACCGCCTGAGTACTGTATACAGGCTAAGAGACTACGGTACTCTTTTGTTTAGTGTTTTTATTAACAATTAGCGGTCTGGTTTCGCACGGATGCCGTTTTTCGTGATGGATGTCTATTTGGAGTGTCGTGTTTTCATACTGTCCCGTTGTTCGAAACGGTTAATTGAACTTGAGATTTAAGAGTTTCTTTTCTTTTCTATTGTTGTCCTACATAAGTTGTCTCGTTGCTTGGAAAAGAAACCTCATTAAATATGCCGTTAAATCTACGCAACTAAGGGTGCTTTAATATCATTGAAACTCGGCAAAAAGTGCTCGATCTTTAAAAGAATTTTCACCACTACGCTACACTAGCTTCTTCTGCCAGTGACTTCGTCCACATGAAAGTCGGAATTTATCACAAGGGGCGTACTTCCAGGACAAGTTATCCTAATCCAGGACAGAACATGGTCTACTCATGTGCCAAGTATCATTTTAATTCGTTCAGCTGTCAATAGTGAAAAGGTAAAACACAGAAAGACAGTTACTTTAGCATTTATAATTATGGATGAAATATGGATCTTATTCTTACTTAAAAACCCTGAAATACATCGGCAATGGATTACGAATACTTTATTACAAAAATAAAGGAAAATGATAATTACCGAAAGCATCGAGGTCATGACTGTCTCGATCTAATCTACATTATTGCTAATTAGCACGTTTATACAAGGTCTCCATTTTACACACACTTAAACAGAGCATGTTGCATTCTAGACGTATTGTTTATGATTACCCGTGTTATGGCTGTTATTATTATCTATTAATCATACACAACAAAAACATTATGTTGTGTGTGTAGGTATTTTTTGCTGGAATGCTTGATGTGAGCATGTGCCCTTGAAATCGTAGTAATGCATGATGATTAGATTCGGGGAAACATCTAGGAAGTTATTTGTTGGTCCTCATATGGTAGTATGTGTGAAACAATGTTAAATGTAAGTCTCATTGTACCATATACTAAGAAATAAATACTTACTTACATACTAAGTGGCAATGAAATAGAAGATGTGGTTCTTCTCTAGGGCTGTAAGATCCTTACAAAATTTCATATAAGTATCTACTTTCTGTATTCGCGACTCATACAGTAATAGCAAAAGAACACTACAAGGACTCAAGAAATGTTGGAGACATATTCAAGACCATAATAAAAAAAAAACCGGCTAAGTGCGAGTCGGACTTACGTTTGTTGTATGGGAACAAATCAATATTTATTATATTCTGTTTTTAGTATTTGTTGTTATATCGGCAACAGAAATACACCATCTGTGAAAATTTCAACTGTTTAGATATACCGTTTCATGAGATACAGCCTGGTGTCAGACAGAAAGACAGACAGACCGCGGAGTCTTAGTAATAGGGTCCCGTTTTCACCATTTGGGTACGGAACCCTAAAAAGTCACGCGTCTTAAAATAAGAAATAACCTTTTAACGAATAGTTTAAATCAGGAACGAACGTTCTTTATTAAAAAAATTGACAATAGAGAAAAATCTTTAGATTTATAATCTTACACAAATAAGACCATTGAAATATATTACGCTTGGTAATATCGACCTTCCTAGTTATGTAACGTACCTCGTAGTAACAAACAAGATTATACAAGAGCATTTAATACATTATACAATATTAATTTGCATAGATTATGTAATATTGTCATTCATAATATGGTTGAATTGGAAGACTGTAAACAAAAGGCAAACGCAGTACAAGAACTATAAATGGAGAATCCTGCTAACCAATGAATGACCATGAAGCCTACGAACCACGTAAATTCTATGTTATTTATCTCTAATATGTTTTTACCCATAGTATATTAACGAGTCATCCTACAATACTAAATATGTAAAGACAAAAATACAAAGAATATGCATGACCAAATATGATGTGTGGTAATAAGCTTGACTAAAATGGCCAATCTGCGCGTTACCTAAATGGTTGTCAATGTCGACTTAAAGGTGGAAATGAGACTTGCAAATATAATATGAAATATTGATTGTTTTCATTATTCATAGCTCCTTTTTCATGCTGAAGACTAATGTATTGAATATCAACACAATTATGTAATTATCATTGGCTTACCTATATCAGTGTATCGCAACAATCATGTCTTCTTCACCCATACTTAGTGAAATCGTCATCTTATAGTCATCCGCTTTCTAAACATATTTTATTCAATGTCCACCACCCTTGGTTAACGGGTAGAGAAGAATGATAGTGATATTGTGATTGTGAGGATCTCAATCAATATTGTTTCTAGGTCTAGTTTTCGTATCAAAGCTTCCAAAGAGAGATCAAAAACAACCTGGAAATATAAAGACGGTATAAAAAGAAACTCCGTTAAAATTAGTAGTACAATCATCGCTCTAAGTTTAGCCGTATCTAAGACTAGTTCAGATAAACAGATAGATAACGCTGAGAAAGTAAAAACGGTTGTATTTACTACTCCAAGATACACGTCATTAAGCAAATGGACTTTGAATTTAGAATGTATCTTCTATTTTTAAATCGCATTCATCGTAAGTAAACGCTATATGCATTCCATTCATGATATTAACATCTTATTGTTCAGTCAGTTCATCGTTTTCTTCGAATTTTCTCCTATCATCATTTACAGCTTCTGCACTGTATTTTAGAAACATTTATGGCATAGTTTTATTTTCTTTAGCAAACTCTATAATCATGTTTTCCATTCATTATATTATTCTTGCCAACCCGTCTTGCCTTAGCCCTGCAGTGAGATAGTCACAGGCTGAAATTATTACTACTTTATATTAAACTTCTTTGTCAGTAAATTCACTGTCTTCTTTGAATTGACTTCTATCCTCATTTATGGCTTCTTTACTTTATTTTACATAAATTTACGGCATATTTTTAAACTAAAATTTTAAAGATTCTACAAGACGACCTTGTTCCTCGGTACAATACATGTCCCAAATTCCTCGCCTTAGCAACCGCTCATCCGTGACCGAGTCACCGACTCTACTCGACAGCCAATCATTCAACGCGACACCCATTATCTCTTTCGACGATAATAAATATATACTACCAAAGTTTCCATACGCAAATTTTTACGACTCAAATAGTAACGCCGAAACGTATTTACATTTTGTAAAAGGAAAAGCAATATTAGGAAAATTGTTAAATGTTAGAAAGATATTGAGGAAAAGCGGAATTTTATTATTATGATACGTTTATTATTATCGTGATAAAATATTGTAATGTTGAATTTTCTCATCTAACAACCTTTCTCGGAAATCCAGAGGTTTCTTAATAAAACATCCAACGTTAACGATATTAAAGTAGCGGGATATTTTATAAATTAACCTACAATGGGTGCTAAGGAAATTGGAGCATTCGAAAATTCCAGAAAGATTTCGGTTATCGACGATCCATCATCCAATATTGATACACCAAAACATACCAATAAATTGTTGGAAAAAATCTTTTGTAGTAAAACGTTATATTCCCCAGATGTCGACTACATGTTTTGTATCGGTTTACGTTCAATATTTATTGGAAGGCTCCGTTGTTTTACGAAGTTGTTATTTAGTTCTGGACACAATAGCTTTGCCCTGAAGCTTTAACACAGCAGATCCTTTGAGCATTGTTCTGAAGATCAATAGACAAGTTTTCCAATAGTAGTTTTGTCTGTAATTAGTTCTGGTGGTATATGAACTATGTTTGTTCCATGTTCTCTGAACCCGTATTATATTGCTTTGAGCGATGTTTGATTGACAATATTGTATTTCATGTTCATTAGTGGGTTACTATTACGTGATCGTTTCTGTATATATAACACCATTCTGTACTAGTGTTTGTTATTAAAATATTTCTTGCATCATCGGTAGTTGATTCATACAAAAGAATCCTATTAAGTCTTCGTTCATTTTTAGTTCAAGAGTTGCTTGCTCCATTATTCAGGTGCTCAACAACAGAATTGTCAACACTACCGTCACAGGAAAACACGTGCAAATCAGGATCCCCTGTCGTGATAGCAATTTGTCGAGCGATAGAATTACTTACAAACGTGCGCAGAGCGAGTATATTGCGTACCTGTGATACATCGCTGTCCCACTTCGTAACTGCCAGAGCTCACATTACCAACATTAATTGGATACAATGCTTGTAAAACACAATTACTCTACACTTACAATTGGCTCGGCAAATCTAAACAGTAATTTCGCTTCGGCCCCATATCTCAATACCGTTAACTGCAATGAGTGCGAACAGCCCAGATCGGTACACTTTTTGTGAACTGGTCGATGACCCGTCTACCTCACGCTCCATCTAATCGTAAAGTACTTCATATTTGGCATATTACTCTTTTTTTAGATTTTAGGGAGCGGAATTAACGCTAAATTCACCTCGATCTACCTTTTTATAATAAACTAGGTTAAACCAAATTCATTTTTCGTGTATTAAATTTAATCATGATCGAGACTGCTGTACTGAGTTTATGCTAAAGAACCAAGATGTCCGACAATTCCCAGATGAAATGTCTATTCTAATTTTCAATTTTTTTTCTAAGAACCGTGCAAGTAAATCATCCTGCAATTACAAAAACTTTAATCAGGCAGTGCCGTTTTTTGTCTCAAAACCCCATTGTTTGCGAAAATATCTCATAAGATTTCATCAATAGAAAACAGCACCAAATCTTCGTGATTTATTTCGTCATTTTAGTCTAGTCTCGGTTTTAATACAGGTTTTAAATCAAGGCTTTTTCGGCGAACAATGGGTGATATTTTTTCGTTACTTATTGCGGTATTTTTTGCTTGTAGAACCTGAAAAGGCTTTAGAATTAAAATTGTTTGGAGCGTAACAGTTTTCCTAATCTTGAGCAGTTCTAGCTCTGGCAGTTGCTAGATAGATTACTGTAAAAATTTTTCGTACATTCGGTACTATTGAGATTGACTCATTTGCAGAGAATTCTGTAGTTTACACCATTACGATTTTACTACAACGGTTTTTAGTTCATCTATTAGCATGTTCATTATTGAACAGTTAGATTGACGTCAGTTTGTATCTGACGGCTAGTAATTTGCAACGTACGGAAGTAATCAATTTTCGGGATATTAGAACAAAAAGTGCCATCACTGCCGGAATAGATCTCTAGTAATTACACAGAGTTAATCGAATGTCGGAGTCAGTCAGTTTTGATGGCTTGACGCTTGATGTGTCTCGTTGGGAGCGACAGTTCACGGCTGATGGATTTTGAAATTTCAATCACGGTGCAATTTTCGGTTGGATGGAAACAACGTTCTTTGTATAAAGATTTCAATCAAACAAAGGTGCTGCACTGTTATGCACTTTATTGATGCGTGCGTGGGTGACTCTTTCCTTAACTTTAATGATTCATCAATGACTGAGTAATGGTCTTGATTCATCCTGTTTGTCGTGTTTAAAATATAATACAATGTGCGTTGTATGTATTTTAATGAGCAACTGATCTTTGTTAAGTGAGTCCTTTAGCCGTAGTCCGTTTTCATTCAGCATATGTTGGTCCTTTTGTCCATCGTAATAAAGAAAAGGTTACCCAAAACAAATGTGGCATGAACAGATTGCGATGATTAACTCAACTACACTTGCATCTTCTTATTCATCGATTTGTTTAAGTAATCGCCAACCATATGCATTCTTTACTGACAAGTACACTGTTTATAAATCTACTTTCAGATTAACTCCATTGTGTCTTGCAGTTTGGAAATTGTAATCATCTTTTGTTGTTTCTTGTACTGATTTAATGATATCCTCAATAGTCACTACTTCTTTCTACTAATTCTTTTCATCATCTCTAACTGTATTATTATTAAGTTCTCTTCTTACTTAATAAGGTGCATTTCATTTCCACTTAGCTCGATTTTACTAATCGTGCGCGTCATGTCCCAGTTCTTAGTTTTTACGACAGACACCATAATTAAAGATTTTCACAAACACCGTGTCCTCGTCGCTGTGAGCATTGCCGTGCAATTTGATGTCACAACGATGCCTACTCCACTATTATTTACTTCAGGTAATTTTCTCTACGTGACACATCCGAATACATTGTGAAACCGCTTTTTGTATACCCGGCTGCGATTCTGCAATGCTGCAATTAGCGTTCTGTTCCATGGCTTTGTCATGAACTGTTCCCTTTTCGAAGTTTACTGTTGTTTTGATTAATGGTTGGTTGGACTCTGGTATTAAACAGTGTTTCTTCATTTCAAAGTTCAAAAGCACTATTGTTTCACATTTTGCAATTTGAGATAGAATTGAAGATGTACAGTATATTGGTAATTCGATTTGTCTAGCTTTAGATCGAATCATGTTTGAGTGTGTATATATTATTATGTATTTCTGAAAATATAAACCGTGTTATCAGCACCTTGTCAACGCAAACCATAAACCTCTACTAAGAGAAAGTATGGCAACCGCACAGTGAATTGTGACATCCTTTCAGACCACGTTAGTCACATCATTTGCAACTGCAGTTTTAATAAGTTCACCACTGCCAATTTAACTTCTGCTTCGTCCATCAGCAAGTTTTAATTAATTCAGTTATCCTTATCAAAATGCGAAAGTAAAATTGTCTGCCTGTTTGTTACGATGTCACGCCTACACAGCTGAATCATTTTTTATAAATTTTAGTATAGAGATAGATTGGACGTTTGGGAAGGATATAGGATATCGATTTATTCCGGGTGAACATTCCCTTGGGATAATATACGACGTTCACGCGGGCGAAGCCTCTGGTAGAAACTAGTGTTATATAAATCATACAAAGGTCAATACATCGTGTTAATTGCCACCGACTCCTAATGACCATGACTCAAAGTGATAGTTTGTTCAACTCTGACATTGTGGCACCGATGCTTTATGTGATCGTCGTGCATGTAATGCGACAAACGTGCGATTAATCGCTTTGATCGCTTTTAGGCTTTGCTTTTATAGAATTATTATGAGTTTTATTGATATTCCCTTAAGGGCCTTCCAGCGGCTCCTTAGTAACGGCTAGGTTAGAAGGTTTGAAAAAATTCATGTACATTATTTGTGAAACTTTTGGGTACTCCTCCAAAACGACTTGGATGTTTAAAATTATTTTTGCACAGAAAGCACATCATTACTCTTAACTGAAATAGCACAATTGTGTAAATCAAAGAAAATTGTCCAAAAGGAGGTTCAATATTAATATTCTGGCTTCGTGTGGGCGCACGGACAGTACTGCTTTAACATTGGAGAATATATACACCTTAATGAAAGAAAGAAAGAAAGAAAAATGTGTTTATTGGCATTACAAAACAAAAACACCTTAAAATTAAACAAAATATTTTTTAACAATTAATGCCAAAAGGGCCTCAGCTCAGCATAATGCCAAATGGAAATACAGGGTATTCCACCTGACGCTGATTTTCAGCTGCAGCCCACGAGTGCCATACGCTCGAAAACACAAACAAACATTTATAATTAAATTTTTTGTAAAAAAACCACCTATGATAAAAGTTTTTCGACTCTTAATTATAACAAAACAAAAATAAAAGTTCTATGTGCCCAGTAACAAAAGAGAACAAATAAATAAAATAAAAATTGTATTACGTCATCAAAACGGGGATACGTCGCTGGACCAAAATTAATTGAAAGACAATAATAAAGATATTGTGCTTTAAATGGCTGACGTGTCAGCACGAATATCTTTAAATTCATTCTGATGATTCAATAAAAACAACTTTAACTTTAATTTGAATGTCGAGCAAGTTTTACTATACTTTATTGGAGGCGGGATATTGTTCCAGCACTTAGTAGCTGCGTACCGAAAACTGCCTCTAAAAGCCGCCGACTTATGCTGGGGAATAGAAAGCTGTCGGGAACATTTTCTTCCCTCACCGATTTGGTGTCTACTAGTCCACGACAGCTTATCGTATAAGTAAGAAGGGGACTGAGACTTGATAACTCCAAAAAGTAGGGTCGCCAAGTGCAGCTTACGTCTAGCTTTCATTTTCAGAATGTTGTGTTCATTCAAAAAAGGTGTAACATGTCCTCTAAAGGGAACTTTAAAACAGAAGCGTGCACAGGCGTTCTGAAGTCTTTGGATCATTCTTTCGGTTTTTGACAAAATACGTTGACCATACACTGTGTCCGCGTAATTTAATTTCGATAAAACCAAAGACTCCACAAGCAAGACTCGCAATTCTTCGCTAAGATACGGACGAGCTTTGTATATAATCTTAAGCCTATAATAACAATTACGGATACACTCTGTCACGTGTTTGTGAAAACGAAGCTCCGTGTCCATAATAAGTCCCAGATTACGTGCTTCGTATACTCGTTCGATAGGCTCACCCATAATTGTTACACAGCTGACACAGGGTTTAATTTTACTAAGCTGGTTTACGGTGCCAAACAACATATACTTCGATTTCGTAGGATTCAATGCAAGCGTGTTGGCATGAGACCACCGAACAATACTTTCAAGATCTGCATTAAGATCAATTAAAGCTTGTTCGTAGTCTTCCGGCTTAAATGATATATATACTTGTGTATCATCGGCATAAATATGATATTTACACTTCTTAATCACTTTAATCAAATCTGCACAATACAAAATAAATAAAACTGGGCCAAGGATCGAGCCCTGCGGAACCCCTCTTACAACTGAGCATTGCCTTGAAACGACTGCCGATCCGTCCGCCCGGCGTATTTCAACGAATTGCGTACGATCGCTTAGATAGCTATCGAACCATTTTACTGTGGCCTCTTCAAATCCATAGAAAACCATTTTTGACAATAATAAAGGAACGTTAATACAGTCAAACGCGCGTGAAAAATCAAGCAAAACCAAGAGTGTGCACATTCCACTATCTTGAGCTGACAAGACATTGTCAGTCACATCCAACAAAGCCGTGGCCGTACTACGGCCCTTCCTGAACCCTGACTGAACATCTGGGAGGATTTTATTTGTCTCTAAAAAATCAACCAATTGCGCGCAAACCACTTTCTCTAAAACTTTAGAAAGTACTGGCAGTATACTAATAGGCCTAAGATCCTTCATGTCTAAAGCATTAGAAGTCTTCGGCAATGGAAGCACTTTGGCTATTTTCCAAGAGTCAGGGAAAGAAGAGGACGTGATAGATGTATTCACTAAGGCGGTCACGACGTCCAAAGTCACCGGTAGTGTCAGAAACAGCATATTAACGGTAATGCCATCGCAGCCTTCAGCATTCGATTTAATAGTTCGCACTATATTCGCGATATCCTTGGTAGTTGTAGGTGACAAGCTAAACGTGGAATCATTATTCCGAGTTGATTCATAAAATGCAAGCATTGATTCACTAACCGTATCCGTTCCTGGCACTCTCAGAAAATGGTCACAAATTTTATTGGGGTCGTTAAAGTGCAAAGGCAATTCCTTATGTTTAGACGGGAGCAGGTTAGATTTTAAGTTTTTCCAAAGCGCTTTGGAATCATTTATTTGGCTGTTGATTTTGTGTTTGAAGTATGCTGACTTTTCATAAAATAGAGACCTAGAAACCAGCGACTTTAATTCTTTGTAATATTTCTTTTTGTGATCGTTTTCTTTGTCCTTTAAATACTCTGCATGTGCTTTATTTCTCAAATGAAACATCAATTTAACATTGTCAGTAATCCAAGGGCAACAATACTCCTTAACAATACTAGTTTTTAGAGGTGCATGGACATTCAATAGTGTGAGCAGGTGCGAATTAAATTCATTTACCATAGCATTAACATCTTGCAGCTCAGTTATCGCTTTCCAGTTCAGCAATACGAGATCCTGATCAAAACATTCCCCAACTATATCCTTAAGTGGTCGATACGTAATGGTTCGCCGTGGAATCTTTGGTCGTACAAAACTAAACTCGCTGGAAACCAGCGCGTGCGCCCCTAGATCTGGTATTATATCAACTGATACAGAGCGAGGTTTAACATTTGTACAGATGATGTCAATCAGAGAGTTGCCGTGTACTGTGAAATGCGTGGGTGACTGCACTAATTGCGTGAGACCAAGGCAGTTCAAAAATGAGACTAACTTGTCCGTCTTTGAGTCCAAGGCGTTGAGTACGTTTATGTTGAAGTCACCCATCAATATCGTGTACTCACATTGCGTTAAGGAGTTTACTGAACTAGATATAGCGTCCAGGAAAAGATCAACATCTTGCCAGGGAGGGCGGTATGCAGTGCCTATTGCTAGCTTTATTCCGCGAACACTAATTGTGACCCACATCTGTTCGACCGTGGTGTGGGATGTACTAGCAGAGTGCGAGTGACTTCGAACATTTATTCCGTGTTTGAAATAAAAACCAATCCCACCACCTCGTCCCCCCTTGACAGACAAAGAGCGTGGTATATGCCGCAGCCTATATCCAGGCACGGAGGGCGCGCGCCCTTCTTCACCTATTCGCAACCACGTCTCATTTATGGCCATAATATCTACGTCCAAACCTAGTAGAGCTGCTATAAATTCATCATGTTTCGTGCCCAAAGAACCAGCATTCCAGAAACCAACCTTCAGGTATTTAGTAGACATCATTGCATAAATAATTTACTAACAATAAATAAAATAATACAGAAAATAAATACTAAGTAAAAGAACTCAAAGATTAATAAAAGATGCATGTATACATACTTGTTTTGGTACATAAACAGTGAGCAATGTAAACAAAAATTTATGAGCGGCATGGTAAAAGCATATTTATGTAAAATGGCACCGTGGGCAACGCAAATTGTTAGTAAAGATTGAAAACTTAAAAAACTATAGATACCAATAGGGTGAAGCTCACAGAGGCAAGCAATTTTCATTGTACATAGTATCCTAAAAGTAGTTAAAAACAAAAAGCACCTACCGAACAACAACATGCAACAATTGACTAAGAATAAAAATATGCTATTAAGTAAACAACTTATTGGATTAAATAGAACATTATAATAAAAAACGCTGATGGAAATCCCTACCGCACAAACGAGCAAACCTATTGTGTGATAAAAAACCGCGAGATGTCCTTTTCCGTTCGGATATGCACGACCGGCTTTCCCTCCTCTTTGCGAGCAAAAATGCGACCATCTTTAGTCCAGGTGTATTTCCATTCAAGTCGACTAGCAGCTTGGCGGGTGTTGTAGTATAATTGCCTGTTAGTTTTAGTTAGGCGCTCGTTGAGGTAGATTCGGTTTGGCGTTCCCGGAGCTTCGATGTCAGCAGTAGTGAGATTCCGGCGCACACGCGCGGCACTCAGTAAACTATCACGCGTCGCGCGTCTTGCCAGTCGGGCAACGATGATTCGAGGTCGGGGCTTTTCACCTTCGGTGTGGTCACGCCGAACGTTCCCAACTCGTTTAACGAAAACAAAGTCTCGTTCCTCGTTAATCATTTGTTTTATCATATAAGATTGTCGTTAATACTCCTAATAATTATTATTTCAATTTTACTTACGGTAAATTCAATGCGTTTCACTCATCTACGATCATCATTCTTCTGCCCTACATATCCCAATTTATTTGGGGTCGGCGTAACATATTTTCTACTTCCATAAATGTCTATTTGACGTCATCTCAATAATCGCCTTCTGTCAAGCCTTATTATCCTTCACACAATCCATCCATCGTTTCATTTTTCTTCCTCAGCCTATATAAACAATCTCGTCTACAGTATCTAATTTAATTAAATGCTCTTCCGTGTACTTAATAACAGCAAACAAGAAACCATTTAAACTTAATCCCATTATGACCAATAAGGTTCTTATTAGATCTAATGATACTGCAGCGGCAAATATCCCAAGCGAGCAGAGGTTAGAGGTAATAAATATGGAAGAGACATTTCAGAGTGCCGATTGGAGCTACCGGTGTGACAAATGGCGCGGCATTAAAGTCGTATTCTGCCGTCCTATAGCTAAAGTGCCACTATATGACATTTGGCCGTTTTGAAGTTTTTAATTCCTCCTTATGATCGTATTCAACAAAAAAATCTCCATCTCAAACTATCTAAGCAGTATTTTTCTACTATCAATAGATTTCGGATGAAGAATAAAACCAATTTTTGATAAGATTTAGTACCTAATTGATTTAAACTAAAAACGTGCCTATGCGAGAGTAAGACATCAATTTTTGACACCGAAAACTCTCGCAATAGTTCGCATGCAATAGTCTCGCGTTTAGTTATAAAAAGCATTGATTTTTATTATTTCGCGGTTATTTTTGTTTTTCGTCTATAACTTAAAACATGATTTTGGCAGATAGCGATATTTTAGCTTTAGGACGGCAGTATCGTCGCGTCTATGGGACACCCACCTTAATGCACGAACAATGGACGATTCCAACAATTCCGTGCGTATTGTCACATTATGTTATTTGTGGACGACGCCATGTTTCCTGTTAACACATTGTTTTCATGTCATTAACATAATATTAATTGTTTTATATTTCAACGGTTCGTGTTTTAATAATTTTGTAATATTTTTTTATTGTGTAAGCTTGGGGTAATGGAATGATCACGTATTTAAAAACCTGTATCTTCGTGTAGACTTCTATATTGCCTTTTACTATAAATATTCCACAATATACTTTTAATATATTCTTACAATGGTTCTCACCAAAGTCACGTCTTATTTTCTCAATAGATTCGAATATAATAATACTTCTTTGTATCTAATGATTTCGTTATTAGGTTTCTAAATTAGAAAAGTGCAACAATATGTGTCTTTGGACTTTCATTAGTTTGTCTATCTCTCTCTATCTGGAGACTTATTAGGAATTATAGTGTTAGTATTTTACAACAGATGTGCGCAATCGGTCTTTCGATCCGAGAGATTCTAACATAACCGTTAAAATAAAAAATAAAATTAAGTCGGACAATAATACCAATTTTGGAACACCTTGGTTTTTATGATCACGTTAACGGTCAACATTCCCTTTTTATAAATAAGTACATGAGTCTCGCAATGATATCATATCAAATAGTTTTCCTGCGTGAATACGTGCAACACTAAAGACGGAACCATTGGCACCAATAACTTCGCCACTATCGTTGAAATTGTCAAACATTAAACACTATACGGCCAAATTACTATCATCTACTATTCAAGTCATTGTTCCACCGGAGTCATAGTAACATAACAATTACGATATAGCATTGAACAGACGTGGAAGTTTAAACAATAGCAATGTTTAGCGTCTTCGTGACATGTGAATTTCCTTGTAGTATCTTAGCCAGTTTTATTATCTCCTCTTAATACCTGTTTGTAATAATCATCATCTTCCTGCCCTTGTTCCATGTTACTTAGAATCGGTAACGTTTTCTTCTTCCATACTTTCCTGTCAACTATGATGCTAACATTCACTTACTTTTCTTTCGTATTCCCATCCATTCATCTTTGATATAATTTTATGTATGGACTATGGACAGTTATACCTAACAATGATGAGGCAAGTTTGCTTCATCTGGCAAGTCGGCTGCAGTCATCCAGTCAGTAAGAGATGTTTCTACTTTCTGCCATCCATCGTGTTTACCTACGTTATTTAAACTATGAACTTCAAGAGCAGAACTTTTTCCTTTTTAAAACTTAGCTTTTCTGCATATAGCTCTATGAGCTTCACACTAGGTATACTTTTTATTATAGAAAAGTTTACCTTCTGTATCTTTAACTGTTTTTGAAGTTGCTTTTTACTACATAATGGTGGAAACTAAACTGTATAAATTCATCCATTACAGATTGACCGAATTGGTGCCCAGTTTGATTGCTAACCTGCTATGCAATCAGCAAGGCATAAAGTTTAAAAGCAGTTAACTTTACCAGAAGTAGTGAAACTGATTTGAATTGCCCTATATCGCCGCCTTATAAAGTGCAAGTTGTAGCCAAGTGAAGACTAGAAAACTTCGTTTTCCGAACGGTGGTGGGTGAAATCTACCAAGTCGACTCTTCATACTACTTCGTATTGACTTGATCTTGAGTTGCAAGTTTCTAAACTTGATTGCATTGCAATTTTATGTTAGTTCTTTCTAGAAACTTTGAATCTAGGACATGTACTTTTACTTGAATCTTTTAAGTACTTTTCTCCGAAGAATATCGAAAGAAACTTGGATCTGGGTCAATTCAAGGCACGTAAAGAAGGAAAGGAAAAACTTAAGTTTCATTTACTGTGCCTTACGGCGACAAGGCGCGTTTATTTCGATTAAAACTAGAGTTTCATGGAGAAACATCGTAACTTCAATGCAAACAAACAAAGAACAGAATTCTTGCTCTAACTACAACTTTTTTACATTCGTGAGCAAATAAGGAATGCTGCTTCATCTATATAAGGAAGTATCTTATCAATGCGACCCGTTTTTTCAAGGGAGACAAGAGCACTCCGGGTGAAAGTCCAGCCAAACCTTCGACATTCGTCATCACACGATCGAACTTAATAACCAAGTTGCGTAACGATGTATCGAAAGCTTATATCCAAATATAAATGACAACACAATAGAGGATTTAATTCATTGTACGTCCATTATTCAGTTTTGGATGCCTTCGCTTTCCCTCTCAATCAAAGTTCAGTTTTTATAAGGTAAATTATTAAGAAAGTTATGGATTGGAATTAACCGATGAAAGTGAATTGGGAATTGTCTTTTATGATGAGTATTATTAGAATGATAGGGCGACCTTTTTTCTTTTAGATTGAGTATAATTTTCTGAAGAACGTGAGTGCAAAGGCATATTGTAAATCAAAGCAAAGTAAGGTCTATTTTCGGCATGAAGTTACAATTTGGCTAATTGGACTGAACTTCCGTTTCTTGAGCAAGTGGTCGATCCTTTACATTTTATCCAGCTTAATTTGGAACTGTTCTAATTAATCCTGACACCTGAAGCGTAACTCGCGACTAACTCCCGAAGTAACAGGCTTCATTAGTAATTTTGCCCAAGTTTGGCTTTTGCCAACTCCCTTGATTATTTGTCGCTCACGGTTTCATGTAAATAAAGTTTCGTCTATAGCAAATTGCCATTTAATATTCCTTTGGAGCAAACTTGTCCTTTTTAGTAGATAATTTTAAGCTTAGACTTTTTGGACGGGTCTAGAGGCGAAAGTTTTGGGATGACTTTGAAGAGGTAATTTTATGAAAGTTTTAGACGTTTTCAGATGGCAAATGGTTCTTATTATGTATAGTAACCCCCAATCTTTTTGGCCGGGATTTGGTTTTCCGGCGTCCTTCTGTTTTGGTATGAGATTTACAATTGCGCAACGATTGTAGCCAACCTCAGACCGGGCAAAAGGATTGGGGATTACAGTATGTAGGGACAATGACTAACAGAAAAATGCGCACGACCTTTGTAAGGTCAATAAAACTATAAATGATTAACTAACGTAAACCATGCTTGCTTATAGTCACAATATCGATTTGTGATGCTCAATTGCTTACGGGTACAACAAGCAAGCTATTTAGAGATCCGAGGGATCCGGATTAGATTGCCGCCAGTTTGATTGTGTCAATAGAATCGCATAAATTGTATTTGCTTATCATCAGGCTTATTTCCTTGTAGAGATGGAACGAATACAATTTAATTTAAGATGATCGATAAACTTGGTGCTTTTGGAAAATCACATATTCATAATATTTTACAAGCTGTTACCCGCAGCTTCGCTCCTTTAGCCTTATCCCACAGTTTCCGTGCATTCATCCATTTCGAATCGGATCAGAACTTCAGGAACGTTCGAACTCCTTTTACGAACGTATTCACGAATAATTTTACTACTTTACAGTATTAGTTTAGATCAGAAGTATCCTCTTATTTATTTTCAGTACAAAGCTAATTTGGGTAATAAAAATACACTCTGCAGAGAATCATCCTATCTTCGATTAAACACGTGGTGTTGATTTCCAACTTCAGGATGGAACCTTTTATTTTAAAGTTCAAAGCCGGAGGAACGCTGAAATGGAGAAGCGCAACCTGTGTAAACAAACCACATGTTATTATTCTAAACATTAGTTGTATTATTGATACAGCCGGGAAGCGGCTTTCCTGTTTAAGCGCATGTTAGGTATGTATAAACATTGAACCTGCGTGTGTCTGGTCTCGACTGTCATATGTAGCTGTATTATCCTTAGTTACATGTTGTTATTGTTGTAATAATGTTATGTTTCCTTAAGTTTTCTGACTGCAACTTGGACACAGCCACGGTTTAGATGCAGTAGGTTCTCCTTAGGGATTTCTGTGGTTCAAACAAGTTTATAGTGACTATTGTTCTGGTTATTAAGCTTCTATAATTCAGAAGCTATGCTCTACACAATGTTTATTTTTCTACCACTAGAAGTCGTTTCAGCACCATGTATAAATTTCCGTCTCCAGATGTTGTTTCTCTAATAATGTTTTTAAATGTTTTAGTAGGTCAATATGCTAATATTATAATTATGCACCTACTTTATAGAATCCTAAGCTGAGCTTATGTAAAATTATTCTAGTCACGTTCGAGAGGGCCCTGGATCATTCTCGAAGGTTCCAAGTCTCGGGATTTCTTTTGCAGAAAATTAATTATGTTTCTAAGGCGCTCAGGATATTAAATGGTATTCTTTTTAGCATTTATTCGTCCATTCCGGTGCTCAAAATGGGCTTGTTCCAGTTTTAGATATAATATCTTCGCTTTTGTTAGCACTTTTAACATAGATATAGAACTATCTGTATCACTAGTATCTAGTACTTTATCTTTTTATCTTATCATTTAGTGGTCAAATGGTCTGTTGTTTCCAAGAGTTTTAGTTCCAAGTCCGTAAATTTTGTTCGTGCATTCATGTTTAAACTACACTGTAAGATTTCCAACGCAAATGTTCTACCGAATTAATATCGGTAATCTGTTTTATCGACGATCAGAAGAAATGAACCTTGAAAAACTTAATCGGATGGAACAGCTCAAGTTTTCAAGTTGATGTAAAAAGTTTCGAACTCAGCTTTGACAGTTTTTCTGCCATAGGATGTTCTACTTTATTTTAATATTCTTCTTTAAAACACGGGTAACAAGAGAAGTGTTTTAGCGCGCATATTAAGGGCACTCCCTTTCTTGCGTAGGTACAACCTTGACACGAATATCATCTTTGTAACCAAACCGAGTGTTCAACCTTAGCTGTCAATCTAGAAAATGCAAACGTTCAAGTCCATAAAATGCCTCTTCAAATGCTTAGGGACTTGAGCAGTTAACACTTTGAGCAAACGCACTCAACGATAGTAAGTTAACGTTTACGTAACCGCGTGCGTTTGTTTTACGTAACGTGCTAGTTCGGACAATGACCGTGGTTAGTGGAAGGTTGAAGTGCTTTGTTATGTGTCGATGACAGACGGAGCTAATTCGGTTGTGGATATTGTTATTGAAAAGACAGAATACTCATCCATGTTTATATATACATATATTAATATTGTAAACGTTAAAAAACCCTTCTCTGTGTTTGTTAACTTTTCAAGTTTTGACGCTTCAACTGCTGATCAGATTTGGATGAAACTTTTCACACGGCTAGACCATGATCTGAATTACGACGTTGGCTATTTTTTTGCTGGTTAAATCAATTCCTTCGGGGTAATAGAACACTTTTCATGCGGGGCTTCAAAGCTTGTCATCTCTACATAATTATTATGTATATCGTCCCTGTATTACTTTGGCTATATCTTTCATCTCCATTAAGTTATTAACCAGATCAGTGAGAGTGTTTAATAGGGTAACAGTTTCACACTCAATGTAGTAAACCCATCTGATAACCTCTCCGAAAATTGGGTCGTCTTTAGGATCGTTGGATAGATCTATATCAAGAAGTTGAGTGATGAGGTTTGCTATCTTATATATACTAATATTAGTATCTGGGCGACCGAGCTCTGTTCGGGTGAAAATAGAGAAAACGACGTTTTCTAAAAATTAAAACTCGCTAGATCGATTTATAGCCCCGGAAACTAAATTTAACCCTTGCATACTAAATTTCATGAAAACCGTTGGAGCCGTTTCCGAGATTCAGATTACGTATATATATACAAGAATTGCTCGTTTAAAGATATTAGATTAGATAGACAGATAAATTCAAAAGTTATTCTGTGTGTCACCTTTTCACGTCTTAATGCTTGATCGAATTTGGATGAAATTTGGCACACAGGTATAGTACTCGCCAAACTTCGTGGCCGCCCTGATGTTGGCTTTCCGATGCGCAAGGCACGGATCGGTGCTGTTTTTGTATGAAATTTATTACTGCGCCGCTATTGTATCCAACTTCAGGGCTACCAAGAAGTTTGGTGAGAACTATAGACTATATATTGGTTGAGGACATAGAAATCTTATAATTTATCCCGGGGTAACGGCCCCTAATAATATATTTCCAACTTTCATACGGGCGAAGGCGCTCACAAATACGAGTACTAGGAATTTATCATCTTCAAATTCGCTGCTGTTACCAACGTTTTTATGTCAAGTCTGACTTCTATGTACTTATGGTGCACTATATGCTTGGTACTTTAGAAAGTTACATATAAACCAACATTACAGCTTTCGTGAGAGTTTGTCGTAAATAAATGTACATCAGATAAACCGGACGAGTACTGGGTGACATGAGTTATGGCTTCTTCTGAAACGTGTTTGTTTTTATTTATGTCAGCAATTAAAGCTTACACGATAGAAACGATGAAGGAAATTATATGTATTACGACAAATCGGCAGGTGGATCAATGAAGCCACATTCTCATCGAATGCATGTGCTGAGATAGGACCCTTTTTGGTCTCTCATGCGGATCTTTTTTTAAATCAGTGTTTTTATATTCGAGTTTGACCACTATCTCACCTGATGGTAAGCGATGATGTGGTCGACGGTGTATCACGCTTGCTCAAAAATAACCTATTCACTCTTGACTTAAAGACCCCTAGGAAGCTGTCGGGAAACACAGACTTCGGCAGGGCATCCCACTTCTTAGCTGTACGATGTCCACCATGTACCGTTGGCGCATCGCCGTACGTCTGGTAGTCCGATGATGAAACGGGCTAGGTGGTGGTATTAGATCGTGGAATTCCATCGCACACTCCCCGAAACTTGTTAATACATTTTAGTTTTTTTTACTGTACCAGTCACAAATTTAATATTTCGCTTTCTTTATTTGTTTTTTATTAATCCATCATAATTGTTTCCTCCAATTTTTGTGTTTGTGTCAAAGTACTTAACATCTTTTCTTGTCTCTACAAGGAACATTGTATAGTTCATCAGTCCGTATTTCAATTGAGATGTCAGTATATATCAACACCTGTAGCCAAGTTGAGAATCTACAATCGATAACGCTAGTAGAAAACGAATCAATGTATGGGAATGACACGTCTGAACGTAAATTCACGTGGTCAGACCGTACAAATAGTAGGCGTTTTCGATTGTAGAAAGAGATTCGATACGAAATGTTTGTAACTTGACTGGGGGGCTGTAGAGAGATAAAGACCCATCTCGTGTTTTCTAAAGGAAAAGAGTATTTTCTCTTTCATTTTCCCAAGAAACGGCGCTATTGACTACGTTATCAATCGTCGTGAATGCTTAAGCCTTATCGACTTCAATACAATGCATATTCTACGCTCACTCCCTTATCTCAAGCTGTCTGATAATAACTGATAATATTGTTCTGTATACCATTGCAAATATTTGTATTTCCTTAACGATATCATTGTTGTAGATTTTGTTCTTTATCTTCTGTTGTAAAGGTGATTCATTCTTTATTAAATCTAAGATTGTGACTTTAGGAGTCGACACACTTCTTTTGTTATCGGTATGATTATGTGTATGTACTGATAGGTATACAATAAGTACACTTGCACCTAAACATGCAAGTATATCAATAATAATATTAAAATAGTTTTTTTTTTCTTTACTTGATTTAAGTTGGTCTGAGCCCTTCATTAGCGACCGCGAACCGGAAGACGATACATTGGAAGGCCTCCCACTAGGTGAATCGATGACCTGGCTAAGGTTGCGAGAAGGCGCTGGATGCGAGACGCACGAGGTCAGTCAATGTGGCGACGCCTGGGGGAGGCCTATGTCCAGCAGTGGACGCCTTTCGGCTGAAATGATGAGCCCTTCATTAGCATACTGATATGTGTTTTGATTTTTTATGCTTCCATTCACATCATTGTATCATTTCATTCATGCATTCATCATTAACATTTTCAAATGCGTTAATAAAGCAGTAAATAACTTTTCAAAAGCTAACTCGCAATCAGCACCTGCAATGTCACAGTGAGTAGAAATAAATTGAAGTACTAAAGTATTCGCAGAACCAGCTGTTTACATAAACGAAAGCGCAAAAGCTTCTCCCTAGACATACAAAATTCAAACACTACCCAAGATCAATTTTACTTCAGCAATTTAAATGTCATTCGCTTGTATATTCGAGTCAACTGTCGGTACCGTTCACATCCTGAGTTTCTCTGAACGTAGGATGGCAGTAATAAAATCGGGCACTGAGCACGACACTTTCTCCGATACGCTCGACGAAGTCCGTTGCTCAATCGACCGGGCGACTGGCTGCAATCGCTAAATTGCCCCCTTCATGTGAACCAGTGACAAAACAATGTGGAATATCGTATTTCATGGAAACAACTGCGACAGTGAGACAGCTTACGGTATGCGGAAACTGTGCTGCTGCAGACTTCATTGTATCTTACAAAGTTATGACTACGAAAAATATTTGGAACAAGAATATGCCAATGACAAAATATACAACCTCATATTTTCTTGCTAGAATACACCATTGCTACCACAAGATTAAATTCTTCCGAGCTGTGCAAGGAAATAGCCAAGAGATTTATTTATAAAATTATTTACCGAGCTTTCGCTACGGCTCTATTATAGAAAATTAGATTTGCTTACGGAACGTCATGATGAAATCCGTGGGGAACCAACAATAATATGGTTGCGCGCGTTGGGAATAACAATTTCTCCGTAATAAGAGACTGCAGTGGAAAGTGTTTATGAGGTGTATAAAATCTAAAATGATGGGTTGTTGAGCAAATCTATGGTCTAGGATACAACGTGACTCTAGTAGACTAATACATAAGATTTTAAAGAAAACTAAGTAGACGTAAAATTACCATGCTGTAATCGATTTACTATGTGTTTTAGTTACAATCTTCAGATACACCTGCTATCATCAATTTAAGATTATCACTAGACATTAATAGTCATCTATGCCCCTCAATTTATCGTTAAAGTCTTAGCACGTATCGGTTTCAAGTAAAAGTGATTTTGAACACGATTTGGTGTCAAGGATTTAATTTATCATCCGTGCACTTTCGAGTAGGTGTTCTACTTATCAAAAAACAATGACATGTGCAATTAAAAATAGATTAGATGAGCAGGTCGAAGGAGTACAAATGCTACCAATAAATAAAATAGGCCAACAAATTTTTCTTTCATCACTAGGTAACTTTTACCGTCAGTGGTTTTATCGTCGGTAACCTTAGGGAAAGGTGAATCCTTCTCCTCAAGTTCGGGACCGCAAAGCTTTAAAATGTACCTCTCTAATACAATAAAGCTTGGCTAGGAACATCTCATTATTACAATAAATTAGATTGTGGTGAGGTGTTTGTTTAGAAACCTTCGCTAACAAGGTAACTCGGTAGCTTCCACGAAAGTTGAGCCAAGGAGACACCTCATTACAGCCTTTTATCCTGTTGTTTGTGAATACATTACTAAACACGATAAAATGGCGGATTTTGATAACCTAATCATGATAAACACATTTCTAATCAGACCAATAGTCACTTTTGCAGATATGCCATTCAGTATTTACTCGTACAATTCAATCGATATTTTCATTGGAACCGATCAATTGATTCCGATCATCGAACTCGCGTGCAAAGCAGTTTATAAACACACGGTAGAGCACATTGGCATTAACAGTCACTTTCTCTATTATCTTTCTGTCATCGATCATTACTCCATTTATGAGTTATATACATATCGGATCATTCGGACTACCGCTACTCGCTTCTAGCCATTGTTCGCTGCTCCACTGAGGTTTATTTCTTGGATGATGGACAGTTTGCGTAATTGCCTTTCGCGTCCAGAATATTTGAAATGACGGATGGAATTCTGTTAATAGGATATTAAGCAGCTGGCACGGGATCATTAATAATAAAGTTCGTAAATGTTTTCAAGAAGACTGCAGTGTTGATAGTGGAGAATGATTTAGATGCAGATTTTTCAAGATTGTTCTTTTCGCTATTGCATTTTTTATACAAAACAATGCATTGATTTGTAATGATGGCTGCCAAACGTCGATATCGATAACGACATAACTTTCAATCATGTTATCCTAAGCTTCTTTAAAAACAATTTGAGAAAGATGAGTATCGTTGAAACACTTACCAATTATTCCAACAACGCAATTGAATTGTGGGTGAGATAATCCAATCTCCATATTTCTGTATTCAACCTCTTTTGAACAATAAAGCAGTCGGCTTATGGCCATTAATTTAATTCACCTTATCGGTGATCATGGGAGAATCGAAACAATGTGCCGCTTCTTGTGTCTAGTGCGATAGTTCTTCATTCTTTAGAAGAATGAGTTATGTAGGAAAATTGACTTGTGTTTATTAGTCGTAATTTACTGTAAATCTTATTCTAAAATATATTTTATAAAGGTAAAATTGTATATTTGTTTGTTGGGTTATCGTTGGAAGTACCGGTCTTGCGGTCCACGGTAGCGAAACCGCCGAAAAATGCTAGTGTGTGTTCTATCCTTGTATTCGTTACTGAATATAAGATTCTTTAAACAACTCGTTTGATAATGGTTGGATTCATAATGCTTCACACATAAATGTATGTGATATTTCATAAGCATTAATAACTTCTATGGACAACTGTCAATATTTTCTAGTCTTACTAATCTGTGTATCACGTCTCTCAAAAGTTATGCTACTGTGATATTTGTCTAATATTTTACTGTTATAGTTTCTGTCTACAATGTTGGTTTTATATTTAACATTTGTAACTTTGATATTGCCCGAATCCGAGAGCAATTGAAGGAAGAAAGGGAGATCTTTGCCCTGTAGTAGGACAGAGCAGTCTCTTTCTTTGCCTAGTCTTATCCCATTTCATTTGAGTTCGGCTCTCATCGTTATTCTTCGCCAAATGTTTCGGTTCTGGGTCGTCGAGTCATTCGCTTGGTCTTGCTTCAAGTCGTTGGATAGAGTAGACTGAAAATAAATAAATAATTGTCATCATTATTGTAGCGTAACTTTTACTAAATCTACTGAAAGGTGGGTCTTACTCGTATAATAATGTGAATTATGTTCTTTTTCTTACTACAAGTATTCATTTCCCTTGTATTTTCCTCATCCATCATGTCATCATTATTTTTATGAGCTTGTATGTTTCCTTATCTCCGTGTCCCTACGCCTCCGCGCGGTTTACTTGGGAATTTACTTACCGACATGACGATCATAGCAAGCTTGTAATTGTTAATGACTTTAATTAATAAACTTGGCAGTTCCATTAAAGAGTACGCAGGAACGTTGTTGTTTGTAAAAATGCGTGCAATTTTCATTGTTTGCGGCGTTGTGACGCATGGCCATTTATACTTAGATCTTTGGATTAGTTCAGTTTATTCAATTAGCGATTCACCAGCACGTGAGCCGATATTGTGCGTGGTGTGTTGCGTGACTATGAGCCTACGGGTAACGAGATTTGTTCGAATATTTAATACTGTTGCACAATGCGTGCCTCTGATTGCACTTATTAAACCTATCGTGAACCAGGTTTACTCCAGTAGCGCAGTGATTTGTGGGTATTTTTTAATTTATTGCATCAATTATCATATTCTTGTTAACTGCCAAATTATATTGCCTCGAAATTGGGACGATTGATTTTATTATTGCTCATTATCTTCTACCTGCCCTTCTCCCGCTTGTTTCTTGCGGTTTGCCGCTTGTTTCTACTTCCATTCCGTCACACTATCATTGACTCCCTTTTCTTTCATATCACTCACAACGTCCATCCATATTTGTTTTGGCCTTCCTCTCCCTCTTCATCCATCCACATTTATATACATAACTCTTTCAGTAACATGCGTTTCATCCCTCATCATCACCATATACAAACGATTCCCTTTCAACTTTTAATATTGCTACTCATCATAGGATAATTCTAGCTCACTTATGTTATGTAGGTGATACCAAATCCCGGATAACTTTCTGCGTGGTGTAAGATGTCGGTAAAGTGTTCTAGTTTGACCCGATTGCTTTGAGAGCTGAGCCGCTTGAATATAGAGATACGATCTAGACTTTAATGGAAAAGGTCTCAGATGAATTTAGACTCGTCATATTAGACAGTTCTTGCACGTTATAAAGACTGATGGAAATCCTAATAATTAAATGGACAATTCATTTTTTTTCTGCATAGTATATGAATCAATCTTTGGAATATGGCAACGTATCAACGTAATCACCTTGTCAAAAATAGTGCTATATTCTGGTTTTTCGAGCAAACTAAGAAATACACAATATCAAGATGAGAAGAAAAAGATACTTGTGTTAGGACTACACTAACAAACTAATCCGTTGGACTGACAGAATGATCCCTGTCTAAACGACGGTACTTGTTTGAAACCAGTGGAAATGTTGTCTGTCTGTTTGTCAGAGTGTTCAATTCTGTCTTCAAAAGTAGCGTTAATCATGGGTCAGCCTGAAAAAATCTGGTGTCTGGATTCTGATGATCAGCAGTCTGACATTCCTTGATTAAAATATTCCATGGCTCAGTGCCCTAGCTTAAAGTGTACTTGTCTGATCTGAACATTTGAAATATATATTCTATCTATATGTGCTACACAAGAACCATAATAGAATCCAATCGTGACCTAACACTTGAAACTAGTCATGATCTTCAGAAGCGCGGGAGGAAAAACCACGCGAGTATTTTTTTCGCTGTTCAACATGCCAAATTGTTTTCAATTGTGCGATTTGTTACGTTACGCCATTGGGATTATTCATGGCTTTGCAATGACTACATGTATCTGCTCTCTTTCTTTTGTATCAAAACATCATGTGTTTCTTCTTAAAAATGATCAAAGAATATTCGATGAAATTGAAATATTGTGGCATTTAAAGTGAATTCTGAATGAACATCCATATTATTTGTTTTCCTATTCGAAATTCTGAATTGAGCAACAAATTGCTTTTTGATGCCGAATTGATGCGTAAGACTTATTATTGGAATGAAATCTATTTTACTTCAACCCGCAATTTCGGAGTTTAATTTATGTGGGTTTAGTGTTAGCTCTATCGTTATAGAGCATCCATTTGTATTCTCCGACGCATGTAGGTCTCGCGATACGCCGCATCAGACCCATTTCTGCTGTCTGGCATTTGCCACCCCCCGCAGTTGAGTTTTATCAGTCAGTGACATCCCGACCTCTGCTATCTAACCCAGTACGTCTGTAAGTAGGGTAAACTTTATTGTACTATAAGGACCTTTTACGTAAGGGATAATAGGATTCTGTTTGTGATATAATAAATTCCTTTTGTTCTGGAATTTTATGTCTCATTCCTTTTTGGGTAGCTATAAAATCGTGTGTTACTTATGACCCTACATTTGTTTCGTCCAACAATTTGCCTCGGGTTGCTAACGAAATTGCCAACAAAAATCGGAGAGGTACAAAAGCTGTTCTACCGAAACCTTTTTGCGAATATTGCATTGAACTAGTACACGTGTCCGGGGTTCGGACTGTTTGCATCCACGGCGCAAAATATTTGTTTTCATATAAAACAAGAGTCATTAATTCAAACACGCCATGCGGTGCGACTGCGACGCTTCAAATACCAACGTCATAAATTATGTAGACGCGACAACCGCTCTGAAACATTATCCTCTCCCGAAACTGTCTGAGAATGTTGATGGAGGACGTGGCACATATACCGCTTGAACCCGTCTGCGAAAATGTGAGGTATCTCGAATTTTTTTTAAACAGTTTTGCTAACATACCTACTATGTCTGCTGTCTGATGATATCAACAAAACAAAGAATCTAGTTGATAAACGAAGATAGACCATACATACTTGAACTGCAATGTCTTCTTAAATTTGCCACATGATTATGTTGCCTTGTCTCATCATCTTAAGTTTTTAATTCGTTTTCTAATTGCGATTAAGATGTCTTGAACTTATATCGTGACCCCGTCTAATTCGATTGCCATTTATTGTTATGCAGATGGTTGAATAACAAACGTAATGGATTTTCTTAAGTAAACAAGATAAGAATTACTAGGATTCCGTAGAATAACAATTGTGGATATTCAAAATTGCTGCAGTGTTAGTAAATAAAGCTATTGGTCTCAATTCGAATCGATAAGAGCAATAACTATTTTTGGTATAAATCGTGAGAATTTATTGCTAAGATTCAATAACAAATTTGGATCAACCAACAGCCAAGAGATTACAAATCTTAATCTCTGAAGAACCATCTTCATAAGTTTCTACAACTGTAAATCTATTTATATCCAATCTGCTTGATCGCTTGTCTCATGAGTGGTGTTATCCAGCTGTCATTAATTATATTTTGATATGAAATAATTAACGCTGTACGAATTAGGATAACGCGATGGTTACATATCGCGCATATGTGCGTCGTCCTCATTATTTGAAGCCAGCTATTGTTCACAATTCTTGGAATTTAGAGCATTTTGTATCATTACTATTATTACTTTGACGCTTTAGTCCTTCTTTGAGCTTTGACGTGGGTTTAAAGTTCATGATTTGCATATTTGTGGTTAGCTTCGTGGTAACTGATGTAGTTGGTGGTCATTACGGTTGAGTTGTAATTGTAATTTAAGAACTGTAATTTTATAATGAGCAAGTTTGTATTTATAGGTTTGACATTATTTTCCAGGGTATTTGCTACATACGTTTCTTGTCGATATGAAACGTATTATTGAACGATTTTTTAACAATGCTCAATTATATGGCATGAACTTTCGGTATTTTCCTTTCACTGAAGAGTATTTTTAATCTTTACAAACTTGAAATTGGTTCATTGGCCTTCTTTGTTGATGTTGCACTCGTAACGTAATATTAAGTCAACAAGGTCTAAATAACATCTTATCGCATTCAGATATCATCGTATTTATAAACATTATGACATTGTACTTATTTTGTATTCTTTTTGTTTCAGGTAATTATTGTTTGTTTGCGGAAGAAGAGTTTTGGTTCATAAACAGTAAAGGACCGGGTGAGGTTACTTGCGGGACTCCGGATAGGATATCTTATTAAAATAACAATCGAGCCTCTGTCCGCTTTTGGATTTTGCAATGCGTGATTTCTCGCGCTGCTTATTATTAACAGTTAACCCTATGACAGGGGACTGCAAATATAATCCAAATTCAATCTAAATTCCTATTAGCATAGCTAATCAAATTCTAATTTAGGTTCCATAAGCAAAACTGGCATACAAATTCCGACCTTATTTCGTGCAGAACCACTTATTCTAACCCATAACACGTTTCTGTCCAATTCGTATCGTAGCAACAAGTGACGGATTTCACTTTCGCGTTTACCGGGTTCGGTGAACTGGCTATGTTTGCCCTACCGGCTTGGAAAACCAAAGTTAATTTCTTGCTAAAATGTCAAGCAAACAATGTTGTAGCCTCTATTACAAAGGCATATGGTCCTGAATTAAAGTGCTTATATTTATGTAAGAGCATTACTAATGCTGGCTGAAAGCTACCGTCCAGCGATTTACCTAATCACGTAAGCTAACTGATAGTGGAATGGTCGTAGATGATGGTTTATTAGGGCTGGCCTTTCAGATTATCTACTATGTTATGCTATAACGTAGTATTAGCCAATGAAGTTGTTAGTTAGAAAATGTTGGTATCAGTTTAATTAATAATAAAAGGCAAAAAATTCTGTTAAACCACAAAATAATACTTGTACCTATTGATGAAACAAATTTATATTTATTAATAGAACAAACAAAATTTACCTTAATCTTCAGAGCAAACGGTACTTATCGAGGTAGCATCGACTGAGAGGTCAGTAAGTTCGAAAACATTTTTGGTCTCTAAGTCTATCCACGTTATTGTTATATTTCTCTTAGCCCCCCTCTTTAGTCCACTCAACTCCCAGTTCGTTCGCCAAATCAATAAAGCTTTTAACGTTAATGGTCGTCTCGCCGATGTTTACGAATCAACCAACCTCAAATTGTTGACAACTGAAATTCTGAGATTTGTGGTTCTTCGCGTCATTGTCATATATTTCTTCTTCGTCATTAAACTCTGCATCTTTAAAATGTTCAGTAAAAGGTTTTATAAAAGCTAAGATATTTTTTTTTCTTAATTATCGAATACTTTGTTTGTTGTCCGTCTCGTGTCTAATTAAAAAGCAATTTGTAATCTCTTGAGCGTTTCTGTTTACTCCATAATGAATTCGTAATTTAAGTAGATCAATATCATTAAGAGACATTCTCAATATTATATTGGCTTCATGTGCGACAACTTTCGCATAGTGATGTACAGTTTCATGTTTTATACATTTTGTTCTGAGAATGAATAAAACTGTTTTTCACTTGTTTGATATAAACTATTTATGTCTTATAAACTGTCTAAGTGATTTTGTTATATTATGTCGATATTAGTGTTAAGTCCAAATTTCTGGCAATTCTACTATCGCAACATGAATGGGACAAATTTTCAAACGCGCGCTAATTGCTGTGTTTTATTTAAACGAATTTTTAACAGCCAATAGCAAGTCCATGCGTGCGTTTGACTTGCGTCGATAATATCTTTATGGACACCGGGTTTTGGTTTGATATTGAATTAACATTTTGTTACGTGGTCATCACCTTCACTAACGTAAATTCAAGTCTATCTTTACACTTGACTGCGGAACGTCAATGTCTTAACTCCCGAAACTAATCGATTTCTCCAAGCTGTTTCAAACTTGCTACTTCTGTACATCTCATTGAATCTATTGTAGTTTCTCACTTGAGCGATATTGTTCTTATTGTTCAAATATTTGAGCATGGTGATCATATTATTGAACAATGTTCTTAAACGTTATTGAGGCGTCCTTTTGACGTCTAAACTGTGTTTCTGTTTTTGAGTTAAAGACTAAATTAAGCACCTTTTTTAAATCATGCTCAAAACTCAGACATTGACCAATCTCCCGCATGGTGGATTAAAGATGCAATGGAAACATTATATAAGGTGATTATTGCAGAGTTACTTTATCACACTAATACATATAATAATTATAAAGTGTTTGTGTGACATTTCTTGTACTATGTTAATTAATTTAACATTACTTTAACATACGTCATGTGTGAACAACTGTTAATTTCTTTCAATGTAACAGGATACATTATTTACTATTGTTTCGACTTGTTTTCTTTAATTAAATAGGAATTTTTTCATGAAAATTCTCACGTAGCTACTGTTTGTTATCTTTAATGCTCAAATTAGTTATAATAAAGTTTTGATAGATTTAGGTCGGGTTTTGTTTAGGCAGTTAGTTTTTTTTTCTAGATTGCTAAAGCGCTTTTAGTCTTATTTTGTTTGAATGCTTAAGACTAGGTCTAGCTAATTCTGTTGGAAAGAATTTCGTGTCTTATATATTTTAAAATTATTTGGTCACTAGCTTTTACCCGCGGCTTCGCTCGCAGTGAAGCAATATATATATATATATTTTTATTAAAAAGTTTCCTATGTTACTTCTAATACCTCCAAGAATATATGTACAAAGTTTCATGATGATCGGTTAAGTAGTTTTTGCGTGAAAGCGTAACAAACAAACTTACATTCACATTTATAATATTAGTATGATTATGTAAAAAAATAATAAAATAAAATACTGATTTAAACATCCATAATATTATTTCATGCCTAGTTTCTGCCGAAAACATACTTTTATTCTCTTACAAATTGTAAGAGATAATCCATTACGAGACTTCTTTGATACTAAATTTATTAACGTTTTGGGTAATTAAGTAATTTACAACTCAAAAGACAAAAACGTGGCATAATACAAAATAATTTTTTGTTAGCTATTTTCATGATGATAAAAGTTGCAGTATTGGTTGTTGAGATAAAAATGATGCTAATGACTACCATATTGAATAATTATGATGTAACTTGCCATAAAAACGCTTTTTTAATGCCGGAGAATAGCCCAGAAATGTGTTTATTGGCAATATGCAACAAGCCTTGTGAAGCAGAAAAGCTATCAAGAATATGAAGTCAATCTGAAATCAATCTGACGGACCAACGTTTATGTAACATATGTAGTCATTAGAAGACAGAAGTTAGAAATAAGAACATGATTCAGTGAACTTGAAACTAGAAGTCGATGCACTGATTTCAATATTCAAATCATACAATTGAGCAAAACAAGGAAAGTGGAAAGAGAAACTGATTTGAATACGTTAGACAATGAAGAATTTTAATCGAGTCTTTTATTTAAACATAAATAATTGCCAGACCGACCTTCACCCAGTAAGAAGTTGCAAATTTTATGTTTCGGAGCGTTTCAAATAAAGCCGTGGTTCTTTTTGCTGCAATTGTTTAGACAGTTTTATTACTAATGTTGATAAAATCGTTGGTATAATGTAATAAACTGGATTTGACTTTTGAATGGAATATTTTGGTGTTCTTAATTATACATCAATAACGACCATTTCAGTCTATCTATTTTAAGCCTAGGCATAAAATATTATAGATCCAAACATGGCTACAGACCACAAGGCTTAAAATAGTTTTTAGTATAGCTATAACAGGGTTTCTAAATATAGACAGGATCTGAGTTATCGGTGCTATGAATTTAGTGCTGATTACTAAAAACCATAAAGTTTCCATTGACTAGATTATAGCTGAAATCGAGGTCGCATAAACACAAGAAATGAAGATACATTTCTGAGCGATTATAAGGAGTTAACGGTCATCGGCACGGGTTGAAGAAATATCGGCTAAGTGCGTGATATACTCACGTCATTCTCAAAATTTATTATTCGTTGAGTTGTTCTTTGATCCGAAAATGGGGCGGTTAATCCGAAAAGTTTTACAATAACAAATTCCATTGAGCTGTTCCTTCCGGGTGCCAATGAATAAAGATAAAAATCTTTTTAGGTTAAATTATAAGACTGTAAAAGGAACTTTCTTCAAGATTATCCTCATGAAGCGGATCTCCTTTAAAATTAAATCAAAATTTCATATCATGTGAAGTAACAAACCAAGTCAATGAACACTACCCTTATAATTGAATATCATTTAACCATATTATCAAGTTACTAGGGTTTCCTTTATAAATAGTAATAGCCTGGTCCTACAAAATAATTGAATTGTGGTTATTGGGATATAGAAAGCCAATACAATATAAATTAAATTTATTTGGGACTGAAATATAGAACCTTTAACTACAACTGACATTGTGTCAGAAAGTGTTAAGGCTGGTAACGCTATTATAACAGGTCGGGATATACTTGAAAGCCATATTACCAATGCTGAATTTGAATATCAAATTGTACCTGTACAAACAAACACAATGGTTTTTCTAAGTAAGTCCCACATTAGGCAACGATAATGGAAGACTACGGCGGTCGGCTTACTGTTTTTCTATTATTTTTATCATTGATAGGTTCGCGTTTGACCACTATGTCACCTGATGGTAAGCAACGATGTGGTCGACGGTGGCGCACGCTTGCGATATAAGTGAAACTTCACGTAGTTTTGTGGATTCATTTGCCTCAAATTTTGCATTAGACTCTAAATTCTTCGGACATTTTTTTGCCGTGGCCGGGCCCTCAGGCGATACGAGTACCACTAAATCTTTTAAAATATAATTATAAACAACCGCACCGTTAGTACTGCAGGTTGTTAACCGGCAACACAAATACCGGTCGAAGTTTTAGGACACTCGTCATCGTGATCCTTGAACTTGTGGCACACTTTGAGGTGAACGTGTCCGAAGTTTGGCGTGCTGCTAGTACATAGTTCAGTTACGCACCGCACGCTTAGCTGTTGGTATGTTTGGCCGCCATTCATAGTCCTCGTGTTTGGGAGTAGTAGAGTAATTGGCAGTGTTATTCTTTTGTTTTGTTTGTTTACTTAGGTTTTTAGAGTCAATGGTTACTAATACTTTACTACTACCTATTTTATTTGTTAGAATTACTATTTTGTCAAATGCGTCACCAAAATATATCACGGAGGTGGATGTGTCCGAAGTTTAGTACGTAGTTAGGTTACGCCGTATGTTTCGCTGTTGGTATATTCCGCCGCCATTCATGGTTCTTGTGTTTGGGAGTAGTAGAATTTTTGCCAGCGATGTTCGTTTGTTTATTTGCTATTGGTGTTTTGATAACATTAAAGTTCAGATGATTTTTTTATTTCTTAGAATTAGAATTTTATCAAATGTAAACAAAAATAACCTTTCCGCGGCTTAGCCCATGTTTTCCCAAAGGGACATTTACTGTGATAAAAACACCTATCCAACATACCTACCGCCTATTTCCTTATCCAGTTACAAAACCGGTCAAGTGCGAGTCGGACTCGCGCACCGGGGGTTCCGTATAAACAACTACATAATTAGGTAACTAGGTCAATGGGAACTACCATATAGGTGTTCGACCCAAAACCTATAGGGTACTTCCGGTTGATCTAGAATTGTCAATTTTGGTTAAAAGCAAGGTCCTACAGCACAAATAAAGGGAAAATGGCGAAAAATAAAAAAAAGTTGAAATCAAGGTAAATTTTGGTACTTACAAGTTTTCGCGAAGATCTAAATGAGCCCATATCTTTTTATCGTAATTATTCAGGACCTTGATTTTTATACACCTAATAGGGACTATAGACCTCAGTATCTGGTATAAATATCAACTTGCTAGGTCTACCCGTTTCTGAGAAAATCGGTGGTGACACACGGACAAGAGATTGATCTTATAAGGTTTCCTTTTTTTACTTTTTGAGGTACGGAACCCTAAAAATCATATTTGCTAATCCAGGTCATGGTCCAGTTGTGTGCCAAGTTTTAGTTAATACGGTTATCCGTTTAGCCGTAAAGACGTGAAAACATAACTTATTTCGAGAAAAGTGTTTTCCCGAAGGGACATACTAAGGGATAAAATTTATCATATCGCCTTATCACCTGGATTTATCTCATGATCTACTCGTGTGCCAAGTTTTGTACGAATTCGTTCAGCCGTTAAGGCGTGTAATTTTATGTAGTCTTAGTTTAGCATTAATAATAATATTAGTAGGTATGGAGGTCACCAAAAACTATTAAAATTTTCAAACAAGTGTCAGTTCAACAATACCGCAGTCGGTTGATAAGATTCGTTCAATGCGTTTAACAAACTAGAATAGGAACAAATAAAGAGAGATAACAGCTTATAATTAGAACGAGTGTTTAATCAATTACTGCATGTCAACATCCTTTAACATAATATATCAAAATAAACACAGTTAAATGGTACGCAGACGTAAGGTCCCAGTGTGCGATAACACAAAATGATTAGGTACTTCAATACGCATAATATTTGCTTTTTACCCGACTACGGCGTAGCCAAAAGGACAGTTATGATTTTAACCCGTTTATATGTATGTTCATCTGTACCTTCATAACTTCTTAATTACTTACCTTAACTTGACAAATGCGGTATCATGGCATACGACTACAGCTACCCGCATTTCACATCAAAGAATATTTTCTTGTATGCAACAAGAAAATATTCTTTGATGTGAAAAACTTTCTACTCAGAGCGCTATTTTTTTGCAGTCGAGTTGTAGTTTTTAAACTTTGTTAATAATCAAAAACATTTTCTAAACTCATCAGTACATTAATTTGGAGTGGAAGTGAATCATCGAGGTAAGCGATATCTCTCCACAAAATCACTGGGCTGAGCAGAATTCAATTGCAAAAAACGCTTTCGAATGTTTCAGCCGGAACAGGTAAAATAAGCGAATCGTCTAGCTGCTGATCGGTGTTGCTAGACTATGGCAATTTGATTTTATTCGACGGAAGAATAGTCTAGGCACGATATTATGAACTTTATGATTTGGATCTGATCTTTGACTTAAGATCCGAAATTGAATTTTACTCTCGAACTCAGGTCTCGTAACAAATAAATTAGACTTCAATTCTTTGAATTATTTTGTTGAGCCAAGAACAAACTAGAACGTTTGGATTTTCGTCAAATTGAAATGTTATTTGCTATTGGATTTTGTACAAAGTTTCGCGTAGCGACAAAGTGCTGAATTTTATTTCATTTCGTCGCGTCGCTTATTTGCCGTTTCTATTTCACATGAAACGCGAATGATTTTATTCCTACGTGTACGTACTTTTTATTAATCTACATCTCTCGGTTCTGCAAAACGTTTGGGATGCCCAGATCTTTTTTGCCCTTAAGGGCTTTATCGATTCCTTTGTGAAACGTTGTTCCAAATTGTACTCTATTTTTCATCCATAGCAACAAAGTTGTAAGATTTAAATCAAACTGCTGGCATTTCTGGATTTACATCATTGTGATCGTATACTTCTATTGTGATGCTAATAAAATGGTGCAAATTAATCGTGAAGTAACGAGAATTTACATGAACGTGCTATAACTAATGAAAGTTGAGGAAGTAGTGGTTATCTACTCATGCTGTATGAGAGTGATCATTTGGCAATATCCGTCGAAAGTCGCTATTCTTTTTAGCGAATCCGGAATTCCGCAAGGGTCTCGACGCAAAGACGTGTCTTGCATCCAAATATTGTTTTGACATCCTGCGCGTTTCAATAATGCATAGGTGCTTTATATGTTAACGAATGAGAATGTCATGAATTATTACTTCTGCCTGACCTGCCGTGTCCTCTATAACAATGTTTGAGCTTTTAGCGAAAATTGCTTGTAACATTATACATTTTGGTGCTAGACACCAGCTGCGCCATTTTGTCTGCCTTTTAACATAAGTACTATAATAACTTTTATAACAACATTTGTGGTTTCTTTCTCATTTCCTAAAACAATAACTATCTATCAAATAATGTTTCCTTATTATAGCACTTTTGTATTTATGAGTGAGGAATTAAACAATTATTTTAATTCGACGATTGATTGGTCTATTAATGTTCGTCCGGTGATTTTTCATAGCTTCAAATAATATAGGTAATTTAACTTTTTTAATTTCTTCATATTTGTTTTTTTTTAATGACCTCGCGTAAGCACAACGCTAGGTCATTATATAACCATATAGCGTTTGCTAAGTATCAGCTGAATTAGGACACTCTTGCCTAAACTCGATCGAGATGATTTTTTCATCACCTATATTTTAAACCAATACCTTTATTTGTAAACTGGTTCTGCTTTCGACAAAGATGATAGGATCTGGGAAAATGACAGCGTTTAATGCTTCAAGAAGATAAATGGAGTCAAGCATAGCAATATCTATCCTCGTAATTAGAAGGTTGGTTTCTTCCCACCCGAGTATGATAAATTCGCTAATTTCTCTCTGCCAAGGGATGCAACGTGCGCCGCGCGATAAGTAATTGACGTAATATGTTTTACTTTTCTCGCTTGGTTAGTTTCTAGTGTGTCTACTCTGATTTGTGTATTACATATATTTTTTTACCAAGAGTTATGTTGCTATTTTATTTAAACGGTTTGTTTTCTTCTTTCTTTACATCTTGTCTCGTACCGTCATGGACTATTTATGACCATATCAGAAATAGAAAACATTCTGCGTGAACCCTTAGTGCCTACGCACAGTTGATATATGTCCTTTGGTAGACTAGACTTTGGTAGTGCAACTACTAAACTTTTGTCGCCGCTCAAGATGTACAGATTTTCATTAAGCACACCGCAATGCTCGTGGCTCATTGTCGACACAATTTCTGATGTAACATTTTAGTATCCAAAGTAACACACGGTTCCTTTGTGTTCTGCCCTTGGAACGTCGATCAGTTACTCGGATTAACAGAGCGGGACTCGGCCCGGTTCCCGGTTACGTTACTCTGTGAACAACAATGTCACTTAATTTTAATTCCGTTACTTTCCCTTCTTCGGAGTTAAGTGTTTTGTTCCGACATGTTTCATCAATGTCATTTGGGTTTGTGGGTGAGTATGCTACTTCAGAGTCGCTTTCTATAGTTATTATCAACTTTGATCGCTGCTTAATTTGTTTCTTGATAGAAGCTTTTGTTCTCATGTTAGAAATTACATCGTGTCTCCCGATCAGAAATTACATCGAAACTACTTACTGGTACCTTACCTCTTTCATATGGCTCTATAACACCTCGTTCTCAGAAACATCATCCACTTTAACTGCATCAACAGCGCTCTTAAGGCCAATTCGACAGCTTCTACCCACTACCATTATTTTAACTTTAATCTCATCTCAAGCTATTCTAAGTTTCTTATATTTTCTCTCCACAACCTCTGCTTCCTATATAAAATGAAATGCTAGATTCTCTCAGACACGACTGCACTTCGCGTTTGTCACGTAAATACTTGGTCGTAACTCTTTCGAGAATTGGAATGATTCCGATGAGCTTTCATAGAAAATCGTTTTTGCTCTGAGTTGAATTATTTTTCTGGTTGAGATGATATTTTTTTTTGCTGATAAAATCATATTCTGGTTTCCGTTTTTGTTGTCATCTGTCTCAAGTAATTATATTCTTATAAAATCGCTTTATCTATCCACTGGATGTCCACATCTGAATATGAATGGGCATGGATCAAATTAGTAAGTATTGTGCGCACATAGGTATTTGTGTAAAACTGCGCAGTTGTAACCACTTGTTAGATTACTATGGTGGATTGACAGAATGATTGATTGATGAACGGTCCAGGTGTAGAAACATGCCGAAAGCAATCTGTTACGGTATGTTTGTTATATGCAGATCTTGTTTACTACAGTATTCATGAATATTCATTTTAATGTTCGGATGTTGGTTGAAACAGATTGTTTCGCTGTTTGTAGTTTGGCACCAACTGTAAATAGCATGACATAAACAATAAACACGTTAGCCAGTACGAAACATATTTTGTGACCGACATTGTGTAGTAAACACAATGTCGGTCCCGGAAAATGAAATGTAAGGCGACATCGTGGCAGATCTAGGCAAAGATGGCGGGATGAACTTGACAACCACAGAAAGGACTGGTCTACACTTACCCGAAATCGGGAGAAAAGCAAAGAAGAGAGGAAGGTCTTTGCTTGTAGTGGGACAACAGAACTGAGAGATGATGATGATGCTGATGTGGGGTCGAAAAAATAATATAATATACATACACAATCATATATTTAGCCATCTTCCTTATGTCCCTAATGATGTCCCAATAAAAACTTATTAAGAAGAAAATGTTTGGAACTTTCGAGTTTTATTTGCCTCATCAGACAAAATGTTACGAAGAAAACTTTCATTAATACCTTGCGAAGTATTTATTGAATTACCCGATTTAAACTCAAAACTTCCTCTAAATATAACGTCGAGTTCCGATTTGGTAATACCTTCAATTTCTAGTAGACGATTCAGAAAAAGTTTTACGGAATCGAATTTGAGTTCGAAACATGATTGGACTCCCTCTTTTACGGAAGCCGATAATATTTTTATTTGATTTGTCTTCTTGGTTGCTTTTGCCAAATATAAGTATCTGTCTATAAAAGATATCCTAAACCTTTATTTATTTCACTTATTTGTCCAATTCTGCCATAACCACACACCTGAAATGTGCTTCCTGTGCGTTTTTGCGCTCGAACTAATTGGACGTGGGTAATTATTCGATTTGTCACAAGCACAACAATACCTTTGTTTACCTCCAATTAATCTAATTATAATTATGATTAATGGCTTGATATAATTAGCGAAGATGCTTGGGCGTTAGCTGACGGATTTAACTTAATCGAGCATGTTTCAATGTGACTATTACCGCTAATCAGCTTGTTATATCGCCAGCCGTCTTGGCGATTAACCAGATAAGTGACGAAAACCGTTCCAAAATATTTTCGACCTCAAATCAGAAAGTCGCTCGATCGATCAAAACTTCATATAGGAAACATAACTCCCATATCTATGAATTATCCAACCAACAAGTTTTAATCACTTTCCCATTTTATCGCCACATAAAAGTACCAGGCTACCAGAGCATAATCAATAAAATCAATTAGGTTAATTTGATTGTGCAGCGGTTTCGTTCTTGCAATAGTGTTAGTTATCTCAGGCACGTGGCGACCACCGTGCTTTTTATTATTCACCATGTTTTATGGGGTTTTATTGTAATTAAATGGTTAGTGGTGGAAAGCAATTCATTCAGTTTACATTGATTCGATTAATGATCGATTTTATTTGGGTTGGGTTCGGCTTTACTTTTATTGGTTGGATGATGTGATTTAGTGCGATGGATACTGGTAATGGAGTTGTTTGTATTATGGGATGTTTTATTGATTTCAGATTTAAGGTCATATGGAAATTATTGTAAAGGAATTCATTTTATTTCTTTGAGTTTTTTTTTGTCGACTTCTATTCGTGTTTCACAATATTATTTCATGTCCTTCAATCACCTTCACATAATGTACAATCCTATATTCCAACCACACCTTATTTCCATATCAATCATAAATTTGCACTATCAGTCCTATCAAACAAAAGTACACCGTGTAAGTTCCGAACAACAAATTGTAGACGCATTCACAAATTGCATAACGAACGATGCGCTAGCTAGATGGTCTTATCCAGCCGGTAGTAGCAAATGACTCACACGCAGCTCCTGTAACCCTAAAATAGCGGCACAATTGCGAGGGGTCGTGACTAACCGTCCGGCATGCATCCCAGTTCGCTAACATTTTTATTGTGAGAACAAGTCCTTGTATAGACATGGAAGTTTCTAGCCTTTCTGAATAAGTCCAAATATTTCGTTAGAAATATATAGGACTTATTGGTTGCACTGCCCGACAGAGTGGTGTGATATATTTCCAAGACGCAATTGGAATTTTAAATTCATATATGGAATGAAGCTATATATTTTATAGCCAGTGATATTGCCTTAGTATTGCCAATAAGATTTTTATTTTATGATGGTGAATTTAATATTCTTTGGCGCTGCATCCTTTTAGTCAACTTCGCTTGCGAGCTGTCTTGAAAATCATGTTCCATTCCAATGTTGTAACCAGTGTTTTTTGGCTGACAGTAATCCAACCTGGACTCAAGCCAGACAACATACAAAGTCACTCTGAAAACTTTTACTCCTATAAACAGCAGCCCAAAGACATGTATAGATTTTAGAAGTCATCATAAGTTCTCTAAAATATTTTCTTGCTTGAAGTTTGCAATCTTTCGTTATTGTTATTCAACGCTCGGAGAATGGCAGAAGTTTTATAGATTCGCTAAGTTTGTTCAATGTGACATTTACCTGTAACAATGTTAGCTAGTTTAGCGAGTTTGTTCAGTAGATTAAATTAAATCAGCTCAAATGGAGTGAACGTTGGAGCTGTTAATGCAAAATTATTTGTTTTTTCACTCGCAATTTTCTCTTTTGGGTGTGTAATGAAATGCATTACCTTTATCCATCTAATCTTTGACACTAAACCAGTGATCCATTAGGTTGTTATCAGGGAGCTCCTATTCCATATGCAGCACTGTCTCCCGTCACAGCCACTTCTGATATCAAAGACATTACAGATACCAGAATAGTTCGCTTGCTCCAGATTATTTGATTTCCTATGTCAAGACCGCCGTGGGAATTGAACTGGTGCAGTACGGGTGCTATTATTAAAATAGAGTTCTATTTCAGTGATTAATTCGAATTGTAACTGTTTGAGGGGTTTTTAATAAAATGTAATGTATTGTTGCAGGTAATTGCTACGTCTAAGGAGCCATCTTGCTGTTCTGGTCAAGGTTTTTTGGTCTAAACTTTATACAAAGTTTATTGACCATAAAATTGGTAAAGTTATGTCAGCTTTAAAGCACCGCCATTTATACTAGCCCTGCCTCAAATGTGATTAGTTTTGCAATCACAGCCATGTTCATTTTATAACGTCTGCAGTCCACCGCCTACGCATTTCAAATGTCCATATCGCAGTAAGTGGGCGATTCGCTTATTTTTCTTCATTTTAATAGTGAGCCCAGACGTGGTCCTCTTGCAAACCTACGTAGTTTATTGACCTGACATCTGCGTCGCGTGCACTCTATGTACGACCATATTGGTCTTGAATAAGTTATTGAATTTACTGTGTCGTTCCCTTTCTGCAATGTAAGTATTATTTTTCATGTTCTGTTGGTGTTCTTGCCTTATCTTATTTATGAATCTTCTTTTACCCATTACGCGTTCGATCATCTGAGTCATCCTACCATGAACTCTTCCAGTACCTATTGCGTAAAAATTGACATGCAATAGACCACCTTCAGCTTCCATTATGCATTATCTGTCCATCCGTGAGTCAGTAACTCAATCTGGCATGCGTGTGAAGCCCCGGGCTCCATATCGCATATTTGACAGTAGTATCTAAACATCGCATTCAATAGCCACAATGTGCTCGATTGAATGTGAATGAAGCAAGGTACGGTGTCGGTGAACTTAGGGCTATGTCAATTGGCGTCAATTGATTCATATCTATTGATAGCGACTTGATGATTGATTGACCCTAACTCGCATTCCTTTGACAGCGTCGTTATTGTTAATCGAGTGAGAGTTCTCAAGAATCTATTCTTATTCTAGTTCAACAAGGTAAAATGACTCAAAGAATTTCCGAATCTCTATGAATATTAATGGAGTTTTAAATAATATATACTTGGGCTAAAAACGGGTTTGACTATAAATAGCTGTATTAGGAAGAAATGTGAGCAGGTATTGCCAAAGCACTTAGTGAAAGTTGGTTTTTGTTTGTTTGGCGAATCCTTGACTTACATAACATCTGTGATATCATTTGTCATGTCTTTCGCTTTCGAAAACACTATCTCTTTTTAAACTTTGTTTCTGAACTTGATAACATCGTTTTTATGCGCAGTAATCCTTTAATGGTTATGCACCTATAACATCCATGGCATAGCTGGCTAATTAATATTAATCAAATTCAAATTAACGATTGACTGATCTGATCAACAATCCCACCTATTAGTGACTCATCGACTTCTATTGATATTAGAGTGATCGCTATATAGATATTAACCAATTAGGAATGACTAGCTTTTGCCAGGTGGCTTGAAAGTTAGAAATTATCCAGAGGGAACATACGCCCGGGATGAAAACTCCTATCGTATATCGTTGTCCACTCTAAAGGTCCAATCTATTTCTATGCAAAAATTCATCATTATTTTTAGCGGTTTAGGCGTGAAAGCGTAACAAACAAACAGACAGAGTTATTTTCGCATTGATAATAGTCTTATGAATTAGTTTATAATTCAGTGAAAGAGTAAGTGATAAAATACATTGAATTATAGAGAGCAAAAGAAAACTAGATTAGGAAAAACGTTTACATAAAGTACCAGGGGGCCAGGGATTCGAAGAGGACAGGCGTAGTTAGATTTCCCTCGAGGTTACATCCTGGCATATAAGACGACGGTTGCCGAGTCGTAAAAGTCTATGCTAAATAACCCTCGTTATTGCCTAGGACACGTAAGACCTTGGCACAGAAGATAGACCTTTTCCATCTTGTATCATCCTCAAGTAACATGAATAACAACGCAGTAGAATAATATTATCTGCTTACTCAACGACCATCGGTCAAAACTGTAGTCTTAGTCTAAGTCTTATATATCTATATCTATACTAATATTATAAAGAGATAAAGTTTGTGAGTTTGTGATTTTGTGAGTTTGTGACTTTGTAGGGGATCTGTTGAACCGATTTTGAAAATGAGAAAACTATTGCTGATACATAAAAAATTTTGTACTACATGATTAAATTACTCATTATTACCTACAAAAATATGTGAAAGAATATATCTAACTATCATAGTTAAGTCACAAGAGCAGCTTTTATGTTCTAAATTTTAATTAGATCGCCGCCCGGTAGAAATAAAAGTTGGTTACATTCGTATTGTAGTGTAATTTTTAATCAAATAAAAAGAGTAGAGTAGGGTAGGATAGGTAGAGTAGGGTAGGTAGGGAAGGGTAGGTAAGGTAGGGTAGGTAAGGTAGGGTAGGTAAGGTAGGGTGGGTAAGGTAGGTAGGGTAGGTAGGGTAGGTAGGGTAGGTAGGGTAGGTAGGGTAGGTAGGGTAGATAGGGTAGATAGGGTAGGTAGGGTAGGTAGGGTAGGTAGGGTAGGTAGGGTAGGTAGGGTAGGTAGGGCAGGTAGGGTAGGTAGGGTAGGTAAGGTAGGTAGGGTAGGTAGGGTAGGTGGGGTAGGTAGGGTAGGTAGGATAGGGAAGGGTAGGGTAAGTAGGGTAGGGTAGGTAGGGTATGGTAGGTAGGATAGGTAGGGTAGGTGGGTAGAGTAAGTATGGTAGGGAAGGAAGGTGGGTAGGTGGTTGGTAGGGTAGGTGGGTAGAGTAGGTATGGTAGGGAAGTTAGGTAGGTAGGTGGTAGGTAGGTAGCCAGATGACGTGAGCGAAGCCGCGGGGGTCAGCTAGTTAACTATGCGTAGGTAACTAAGTCTAGGTTTCCCCAACAAATATAAAAATATGTAAAATAGTATGAATGAATAAATGATATAATATATGCTTTGAATAAATCCATCAAAATACATTTAGATAATAATCAACTTACGGCGAATAGTTCAAAAAGTGCAATCCATTATAGGCCGGGAGCCAGATTGAATTATGGCTGCGGTAATGTACTAACAGTAGGTAATGGATAGGCTCACAGTAATTTATCATCGGAACGTAAAGGCTCGTATACTTTATTTATTAATCCACAACACACGAGGCAGGTTGCCAGAGTAAAAAATAGTAGATCTTTTTCTATGTTGATATAATTTCGAATTAGCTCAAACATTTGTACAAATATTGGCGTCAGTTATTATTCCGTCAGTCATTTTGCTTTTAGTATTTAATGTCATGGCTGTAACTCTGGAAAATAGTCTAAAGATTTATTTTCAACGACCAGTTTTATCAAAATTTGAATCATAGACAGCCGTCGGCTTAAATTGATGGAATATCAATAGATTTAGAACATTAAACTTAGTACTAAAGTTATTTTAGTATTTGAATTGAATAGTTGCCTAGTCACGTGAAAGTGCGTAAAGTTAAAAGCACTAATGATATTTAATGGTTTCAGAAATAAACTGCCATCGAATAGGCATTACTTTTGTGGCAATATTTTCTAGAAATTGTTTTTACTAAATGGAATTCTTTGAACTTGCCAATTTCTTTTTTTTTATTTCAAAAATGTTTGCTTAGTGAATGTGTAATTTCTACCTTTCTTGCTAAAATTATAAAGACGTTTTTTATTCAATTTACTAAGGCAATTTAATTTACGTCCCTGGAAGTTCTTGTTAAATTCTAAAAATGGTTTTCCTTTATTACTTTTTTACCGTCAAATATTAATTTTCATCCTAATATTAATGCAATAAAAATATGTAAATCACGATATTTCAGCAACTAAATACGGAATTTAGTCTTTTAAAACATAATGATACTAAAATTGTTCTTCGTGAAAAGAAATGAGGTAGATTTACGCGATTGGTGCTAGCTACGGTCACTTAAGTTTAAATTATACGATCTTAACACGATAACACTTTGTTTATGTAGCTGTAAAGCTTTTTCAACCTCGTAATCGTAAACTTCTTTTAAATATGCGTGTTTTATGCACGCTTTTTTACTTATCGTTTTGAGATATCATTGGACTTTTGTAGAGCATCATCATCTTATCCGACTGCATCTTACTTAGATTGCTTCTGCACTTTTAGAAGTAGATATCGTATATTTTTTTGTTATTAATGATTCCATAGAAGCAGATGATATCGTTGTTTTGATGTATCGTTTAAATACGTTATCTTGTACTAATGATTACCGTTGCACGATCCTATGACCCAAAGAAAACACGCAAAGGAAATCTTGCTTTCTGTTATTTCAAAATAAGAGCTTTTCCAATCTTAAAAGACTTTGTTATACAAATAAACAATGTACTACCGATCCAATAATAAACTATGCCAATGAATCTCCATTAAAAATCAATCTTAAAATAATGCTGTCCGGATGTAGTCATGTAAAGTTAATTAAAAACATTACAAAAGCTTTTTGCAATTCAAAACAAGGGGCTTGTCGATAAAAAATGTTCCTGACGTAATCATATTGAATGTAAACCTAATAAATTGCGTCAAGCTATCTAATGGAAAATGGGATGTTCGCTTGCGAGTAAATACATTAGCCTACTCGACTTTGAATGACAGAGAAAAATCTTTTTTAATGTGAAAAACACTGACGAGCCTCTCCGAACGGTTTGATTACGTTCCAAATTCGAATAAATTTGAATTATTTAGAATGGCGGCGTTTCTTTTTATTCGAAACATAAGTCATCATGGCATTTCGGCGGTCGTCTATTGTTTTATTTAAAATTCGATGCTAGTTATGTTATTTGTTTAATGTTGAGGGTTAGCTCTTCGACTACATGTGTGGCTGGATTCTTTTAACGGTTTGATTTTTACGATTTAACATTTCAAATTATAGTTTTGCATTGTAGTTGGTTTATAAGAATTGAAGTACATTGTAACTATCTTTCGTGTTTTTCTGCAGAACACATTACTTAGTTGGTATACACTTGCTGCAGTAGCGATATAAACTTGATGGTGGCCAGTTTAACATAGAAAACGTCCATTTATCTACAAGTAGCCCAGTAAAAATCGATATTAAAATCGCAAAGCTCGATATAGCTCTGTTTCTTTCTCTTTGTATGTTGTACCTATAGGCCAGTTAGGGTAGTATTAAGGCGATATACACGCCCCAATTGTACGCAGTACTGACCGTGCGCCCTCTCGGAGCCAAAATATCAATATTAAACCTCCTTTTGAACAGATCAAAATATTATTTGATTTACATATGCTATTTCATTTATGAAGAAATTCCAGCCATCAATTTTCCTGTGTAAAAATATTTTTAAACATTCAAGTCGTTTTGGAGGAGTATCCAAAAGTTGCGAAAAATATCGTGTTGCTAATTATTTTTTAAAAGCAAAGCTATTTGTTACACAAAAAACCATGTTTAAAAAATAATGTACATGAAACAATAATAAAAATATATTTTTTTGAAACCCTTTAACCTAGCCGTTAAAGGAGTCTTTAGCCGTAGGAGTATGCTTTAGAAAGTTACCGTTTTACGGCACTAAAGCGGATGTAGGGCGCTTAATCCAAATTCGCAACTTCAGAAAACGTCTGCTCGCTGCGCACCACGCGAAATTTTAGTACCTTTTTCACTTTTTGCTCTTTAGTCATAAACTTGGCGTTATTCGACAAATAAAATTCCATACTTTTTTAAAGTTCATTAAATTTTCAACAATTAAGCCCAACCGCTCTATAACCAAGGCACCAAGATATGATTTTTTTAAAATCGTAGTCTGCAAATGTAAGAAGGGATGCAGGGGGGCGAGGACTTTCCTGAGAGTAGGGCTGAAATGCCTTTTTACATAATTTTATGCCTTTTCTTTTGGCACTAGGCTCACAAATACGTGGGTAACACTGAAAGTTTTTAAAAATTATTGAATTTACAATACCCTCAAACGGTGGGCAAACTTTCTAATGGGGGGCCACAAAGTTTCAGAAATTTCAGAGGAGGGCCAGAATTATAGGGAAAATGCATTTTGTGTTGAAACTTTTAATCATATAAAACCATAATTGCTATAATGTTTTTATGTGATTAAATAATATAAATATATTATTATAAGTTACACACTTGCACAAAAGTAAAAAAAAAACATTAACTTTTATTCGAAGGCCCTGCCATGGTAGGCGTGTCAGACATATGGAACTAATTTTGATTTGCCATAATATTTTCGAATGCCTATTATTCTACTAAATAGAATCTACTTTATACTTCTGTACCGTCAAAATATAATTATCGCGGGCCATATACTATTCATGTCGAAGGACCGTCGTCGGCGGGCCGGATTAAATGCTTTCGCGGGGCGGAGCTGGCCCGCGGGCCGTACTTTACCCGTCACTAGTTTTTTTTTTTTTTTAAATCAGAACTACTTCATGCTTTGCGTTTTTAGCCTTTTTTAGTGTCGATATCTACTGGGCTAAATGACAATAAAAATGTTTCGTAAATATCTAAAATTTTCCTCGGCTTCCCGCCCGTGGTTTATCTCACAGGAACTGTGCATTTTCCGGTACAAAGCAGCTATAACGCTTAACGATAGCGTAACCTTTATAATCGAATCAATGTTGCCAGAGAGAAACCATTTACCAACACTAAATAAAAGAACAATTTTAGCCCTATATAAACGATTTAGAAAATGCCTAATTGATCGTTGCTGCATAGGGTTCTTAGACCTCACATTAATGACCAGGGGCTAAATTAAATAGAACTCACTCTTTTTAGTCTAACTGAATTAATCGGACCCTTGTTTTCAATTTTACCATTCAGGGTAGGTAATGGAATGGAAAATAAGTTTGGACTTTAAATAGAGTTAGTGCTTTAGATAATAGTTATCCTTTACTATTAAGTTGAGCCCTCACATTCGACCGCCTTTAATTCTGGGTCTACATTTTTATTAAAGAATTTTTATTTTCTGCCTAATATTTATTAGTCTGATTTTACAGCTACTACACTCAATCTTTCTTTCTATTTATTATTTACTAGCTTTTACCCGCGGCTTCGCTCGCAGTGAAGCCATTAAAAAAAATAATAATAAGAAGTCCTATGTTACTTCTAATACCTCCAAGAATATATGTACAAAGTTTCATGATGATCGGTTCAGTAGTTTTTGCGTGAAAGCGTAACAAACAAACTTACATTCACATTTATAATATTAGTATAGATTTGAGATCAGAATTTATCGTCCAGCTCATCCCATTATCTCCTTTTGGGCCTGCCATGTCCGCACATGTCTCTCGTCTCAATGGATCCTCATCCATTGAGACGTGAGTTAGTTTAGCAAAGAAGATTTTAAAACTGGTTGTGAAAATTCGTTTCTCAAAACAATTTCACAGGGAAGAAACACTAAAACTGACTAGAAAAGACGTCTCAATAAATCTACAACTACACTAGTTTCACAACCGTTAGCATTTTATCAAAGAAACCCTGTTAGCATACACACAAAACACTGCAAACATCAACAAAGCACGAACAATTTACGGGAACTCCGCAGTTCCGCGCCCTTTTGCAACATAGATGCGTTTATTCAGCTCTCCATTCAACGGACGAGCGTCCATGTGACCTGGATACAGTTTTCAGCTCATTAAAATTCCTCATAGTGTACTATTATCGTGGCTGAGTACACTTGACCGCGCATTTGTGCAGACCGCCCGTCTATTCTGTCTAATCGGATGCGTTTAGTTATGAATGGAGCACGTGGTATCAAAGTTGCCAGCTCCAAAAATGTTAATGTGAAATATTGCTGTCAGTTGTGTTTCGTCGTACGCAGCTCGTAAAAACTAATATGAGGGAACTGATAAACTGTTTGTGGTCGTAAAAACAGACTTTGTAGATTATCATAAGAACTCATAATGCGATTACCTGGCTCGTTGTAAAACAGCTTTAGTCTAACATTTTGGTGTAAATGTTATCTTCTATTCCGGCATTTCGCTTCAAGATTAATGTGATGTTTATCCTCAGACACGATCTCTATCCAATTTCAGTAAGAATTTCTAAAGCTTTGCTCTCAGCTGATATCTATTTTCATTTCCTGAAACGCAAAGCGCTTGTTAAGATTAATTTGTTCAATGCTACATTAGCTGCTTCCGATAGCTGTCACTATGAAGTTCTAATTTCAAACGAGTAACGTGTCTCTAATAAATTAAATGGCTAGTTAGTGTCAGATGGAATTTGCAGCGGCCAGTATCAAGCTCTTTTATTAGAAGTGACGTAAACACTGCAGTGAATTAAATAGTGACGAAATTAAACTGTCTCGTTGGTCTAGTGGTTGTGAGCGCTACAGCAGGGGTATGTATCCTGGGTTCGATGCTCTAGTCGGGCAAAATGTTGTTGGGTGGCATTTGTCAATAGCAGCACGGACTCTAGATTTGTATCCGGTTGATAGCAATAGGTTCGCAACCATATTACATGGGACTTTGAATATAACTGGCGATATGTCGGTGTGGTTGTGGGTGCGCCTCTGCCTAACTCTTCGGGGAATAAAGGCGTGATGTTAAGTAAACACTGCAGTGTATTAAATTGTGACGAAATTAAAAGCGCACCACGTTTTATGACTACCCTGCATCGCTGGATAAAATGCGAGCCGACACGACAAGGACACTGCAGCCGCAACCAAGGCTGCTGTTACCATAACCTTTACAGCTTAAGAATGCTATGGTAATTACCACCTGTATTAAAATAAACACAGTTAGTTTTCCTAAACAAATATGCAAAGTATGGAATTGATATTTTATATTGTTATATCAGCCGAGAACTAATATGCGTTATTGCGCCATCGATAGAAGGACATGTCCGATTGAATTATAGTTTACTGCCTTTTACCCGCGGCTTCGCTCGCAGTGAAGCCATATTTTTTTTTTTAAATAAAATGTATCCTATGTTACTTCTAATACCTCGAAGAATATATGTACAAAGTTTCATGATGATCGGTTCAGTAGTTTTTGCGTGAAAGCGTAACAAACGAACTTACATTCACATTTATAATATTAGTATTAAGTTTTATTTATTAGTATGATATTTTAATCTTTTAAACAAATTATAAGTTTTGTGTTAGTTAAATGGGTTTTCGATAGTTATTGTAAGCTAATAGCACCCTTTTAATTAAAGTAACGATATATCCTGCAATGAAAATCGAATATAACGGAGCATTTTTACAATATATGAAAGTAAAGGGAATTAATGATAGCGTGACGGGTGACAAGGAAGAACAAGATGAAAAAGTGTTTCACCGACCCCAAGTAACAAGGGACATGGGCAGGAAGATGATAATGACAAAGCAGTTTCTATGTTTGATTAAATTCTCCCAGAAAAGTTCATGACTCAAAGAAAACCTTTTGAATACCATGGTCAAGGACACGGACACTGGGCATTTGGCACTAAAGCAAAAATAACGCAATGCAGAAAAATATAAAATATCCCACATATACTTGCCAACTCATTTGGCATTACATTACTTATTCCGAAACTTCGTATTGGACAAACGATGGCGATTTCAATATTATTTCAATTTTGATGAAAAATAATGTCTACTAAAACGTCTGCTCTTTACTTTACCTATGAATTGTCGACTCACTAAACTGGATTGACTCGGTATTATGAATTCAATTAATCTTTAAATTTGAGGCTTGTTTTATTCCTTTTCTAACTGATCTTATTAATTTGGTTTCTTAGCGGTTTGTTATTCTGTAATATCGCCAAATGTAAGAAAATTGGTGTTATTTCATAACTAGCTTCTGCAAGCGGCTTCCTCGCGTGAAAAGTTTTTCTCATCCCAAGGGAACAAATATACCGAGATGAAAAGTAGATCTATCACTGTGCAAAATTTCATCCAGATCCGTTCAGCTGTACTAGCATGATTGAGTAACAAACATACGGATCACACACACATCTATTCGAAATTTCACATTTATAATATTAATTAGTAACATTCGAAGTTACCCGTTTCATAAAACTGCTATTTCGTAGGTAAACTATTGGTTTGTTTGGTTTGAATATATATTGTATCCTATTTATTGACATCACATCATGCAATCTCCAAATTAAACAACTTTTAAATTTTACAAGAGAGCAATACATTCGTCTGCAGAAAAGACTGCAAGAGCGAATGAAATAATAATATGTTACGTAGATTTTATTTAAAATATTATCAATCAATCAATCAATCAATCAATCAATCAATCATTTATTTTGTAAAACATAGGTATGATTATAGTTGGTATTCAAAATAATGTGCACTATGTTTTGCCAATATCTGGCGTACAAAATTAACATAAATAAAATAAAATAATATAATACAATTAAGGTGGCATGTCAATATGTAACATTAAAAAAAAAAAAAATCAATTCAAAATATGTCAGTTAGGTAAACAGGTCATTACAATTTCAGATAAATAAACACATTCACACATAATCAATAAATAAAATCATAGCTGTTTAACTGGCAAGTCGGAATCGTCATACCTCTGTTTGTCAGTAGTGAACTCAGTGATGGAGTAGTAACATCTATCTACAAGGAATTTAAACAAAGACCTCTTAAATGATCCCAGACACTCTTTATTTCTTATAGCTGCTGGTATACTGTTATAAATTTTTGGGGCCATACCTAGCACACTTTTGCCGAAAAATGCGGTTTTATGAGAGGTAACATGAATGGTATTCTGATAGCGGCGAGAGCGCAGTTTTTCAAATAAATGCAGGTTACAGCGAACAAACACTCCCATTTCATATATGTACATAGACGGTAGAGTGAGCAAACTGAGTTCCCCAAACAATGGTTTACAACTCTCAATTGATTGCAATTTGGTAAACGATCGCAAGCACCTCTTTTGAGCTTTAATATTAGCTTATCGTATCGCCATTAAAATGAACGACTGTTGGTTGAAGGAAATTGCTACAGATAAATTCTTCTCTTTAAAGGAAAATTTAATGGGGTTTGTAACGAGATTCTGAAACGCAATCTGTAAGGCAATTTTGAGGTTTCTTTAGTCTACAGGAGAATTTGGTCAAATTAAGGGAGATATCTAACAAAAATCTTTATGGCCATTGTAAGAATCGCATCACTAGATAAGGCCGTTCTATTAAACCGTACTGATATCTATAATCTTTTCAGGTAATAGTACTGATACCAGACGCAATTATAATTTCGTCCGAAAACAATGGTATAACTTCTTATAAACCTGAATACAGCAGCCATTATTTAGAAAAAAAACCTATTGCTATAATAAAAATGGATGGTATAAAATTATTCTAAAATATCAAAGCTTAAAACAAAGATTGTGCTGAGAAAATTCTTGTTACAATTATTAAACTGCGTGAGGCTAATATTCGTCAGCTGGGCCTTTAGGATTTCTCCTACCACAGTGGTAAGAATTATCACCGAAACTTCTGTAAGTAATCTAAAATTAATAAATCAGATTAGCGCCAAAAACAGATAAGATTTTGCAAAATTGTAGTGTCTACCTGAAATAGTAAGTAATGCTTTTGTAAATGGGTTTTTTGCTAGGCATGATTAGACATTTCTCACAGAATCTAGAGATGATTCAGATGGATTCAGAATACTTTGAATCGAAATTAAACGGCCAGTCAGATGACAGACGAAATTACTAAATAAACTCTTCTAAGCTAACATTGAATTGATGGAAACATTACGATGGAATGAAGCTCGTGGCTAAAGTGTCAGCTGAACAGGTCGAAATAAGCGGTTTATGAACGCTTTGCCGAAGTCGGTCCATAACTTACCGAAGCTCCTTCGTGCCTGGGAAAGCATAGGAAAGGTCGCTGCATAAGTAACGTGTTTTATTCCGGACGGAACGAGACGATAACCATTGAAAATTTCGTTTCATACAAAACGTATACGGAAGAGTATACGTTACGGCTGCGCGGACGGAACGGCGTAAGACAAAGTACATAACGTATGCAGCGACCTTTAGCTCATGTTCCCGGCTATCATTTGTAGTCATTATGGATAAATAGAAGCCAGAAAATCTGACATAAGACTTGCCATTTTATCCTGCTACTCGGTTGTGCTCCTGCTAAACGATTCAGTTGGGTAGGGCCAACTTCGAGAAACAGGTCAATCGTCGAATCCGATTCGGCTGGGCAGCGTTCAGGAAGTAGCGCGGTATCTTCTCATCCAATTTACCACAGTGTCTCAAGACGAAAGTCTATGACCAGCGTGTGTTGCCAGTGATGACATATGGCTCTGAGACATGGTCGCTTACAATGGGCCTCATCAGAAAGCTTACAGTCTTGCAATGGAGAGGGCTATGCTAGGAGTTTCCTTGCGTGATCGAATCAGAAATGTAGAGATCTGAAAGAGAACCAGGCTTACCGACGTAGCCCGAAGAATTGCCAAACTTAAGTGGCAGTGGGCAGACATTGCTCGCAGAACGGAATGCCGATGGGGCAAAAAGGTTCTGGAGTGGCGACCGCAAACCGGAAGACGTTGCATTGGAAGGCCTACAATCAGATGGACCGTAGCCTGGTGAACGTTGCGGAGATACGCTGGATGCGAGACGCACGGGGCTGATCAATGTGGCCACGCTTGGGGGAGGCTTATGTCCAGCAGTGGACGTCTTCCGGCTGATATGATGATGACGGTCACTCCATGTAAAATACTGGCCCTTATCTGCTTCTGTAGACTGGAAGCCGACCCCAACATAGTTGGGTAAAGCCTGAGCAGATTGATTACATTGGAATATAATATATAATCAGAAACACGAGTATCATCGATCTTGTTAAGCTTAATTTAATCCCGATCCTTTTATCGGATTGCGTATAAAGCAATAAGCATTGGAGGCTTTGATGTGTACACAATGGGATTCTGCATTGTGCTCACAGATTGCAATAATGTTATTGACAATCGCTTTAACGTAATCTCTGAATACAACACAGACGATTCCATTGTTGTATTCTTTTTCTGCATTGAAATTGATAAAGGAGATACAACGGTTATTTTCTTCTTTGAAAACGGATGTCTGAACAGCTTTCATGGATGATTTTCTTTGATATTAAATAGTTTTTGCTTGCAACATTTTATTTGAGTAATGGTCAAAGGTCTTGCAAAACATTTCAGTCATTTGCATATCTTGACGAATTGGACCTAAATCCTAGTTTTGTAAATAACTCAAAACGTAGTCCAATTACTTAAAAGTTTTAGCGTCTGGTCCTGTTTGATCCCAATAGCCTTACCCAGTAATAAGGTCTAATTACATTGTAACCGCGTTGTTAAGTGTCCTAAGATTGGTCTTAAATTGGAAACGTTTCGATTGATCGAACGATCGATTAACATTTTAGGTACTTGATTGTGGAAGAAAAGAAACTGTAATGGTAGCGTTATAATACCTAACATGCAACTTTTGTTTTGATTTCTAAAAGAGTTTTAAAGCCTATTCAATTCATATTAATCAAATGCTAATTGCTAATATAGAAATCAGCGACAATAGGTTCACCCATTGTATGCAACTTAAACTGGGCCAAGAGAGCGGAGTGGGCACTATAATTATATTGTGTCAATATCTCGAGTAGTTTCCTTTCTGCCGCGCCCCCTGTCGTGTCAGCTGCACGTTAACTCGATGCTACGTCCATCATTCTGCCAAGTTCAAGTAAAATACTTGCTTTTGTAAGTAAAGTAATTGTTTGCTTCTTAAAAGGTTGGAGGCTAATGTGTTAACTTTAAACGATGCGAGCTCCTCCTGTTAGCTACTGCGCACTATTCTTGGTTCCCTAGTAGTTTTTCTTTATTCTGCAGAAGTAGTGTGTTTTCCGTTTTCTTCTCAAGATTTTCTTTTATAAGCAACCCTTTTATGATTTTGTTCCCAATTTTCTTTATAGCTTAAGACGTGACTTTTCGTTGGATTTAACACTCGGCGAATTTTTGCTTGTTAAGGATCAGCCATTTTCTTAGTTTGCTTGTAAATGTAGTGACTCGTGCGTTTGTTTGACCTTACAATATAAGTGAAAGTACTTGAAAAGCCAGCCGTACGTACACGTCTTCTTACAAGTTCATGGTCAGAGTTGAATGTGGGGACTTGGAGCGTCTAGACCTTTACGTAAGGTGACACGCTACAACGATGGGAATATATTGATTAAAATCTGGGGCAGAAGTCAATCTTACATTCAATGGAGCTCCATATACCATTTCCATAGTAAAAATATATCTGACCGATACACAAACTCCGAATTAGAAGTCGTGTGTAAAAATAAACCCAAAACATTTCTGTATTTAAAGAATTCGTTCACGTAGTAAAATTAACGGTCACACGCATATGGCGCGAAGTCGTTTCAGCTACATACATAAAAATCTTTTATGGGTGACTTGAGCAAATTACTCCAACCTTCCAAACACCCTGACTAATTAGGGAAAATACTAAAGATCCATAAGTTACCCATTTAAAACCGTCCACGCTTTTGCCTTCAAAGTTAGTAGAACTAATAAAAACAAATTCTTGTTAGTTTTTCACGCAGTGCTTTCTTCTTGGACATAAATAGCTTTGCTACAGTTTATTACAAAACAAATTAGCTTTGACATTATTTGCCGTCTGTACCGTGGTGAATTTCAACATCCTTCAGAAAATCGCTTGGATTTTTAAGTGCTTTAAAAATCTCCACGCATTTTTCTGCAATAAAAGCGAAAAAGACAGTTTCATCCAAACCCGTAAAATATTTATTACCTTCATCAGGAGGAATGGGACTCTTCAATCTTTTTGCAGTATTTAGCTCGGTTCCGTGCATCTGATGACACACTCGGAATATAAAATGGTTTACATTTGGAAAATTGTTTCGGTTCGGGAACATTAGCGTTGATTTATATGTTTTCGCTTCGGTCGGGTGAATTCAGTTCCATGTTCATTATCATGGATGGAAGCTGCACACGTGTGGAATTAATGTGCTGGTTTAAAGCATTAATTGTGAACGAGTAAATTGACACCGGTGTAAAGCCAAGACATGTATTTATGATGATGATAAAAAGGTTGTACAAATCGTTGTTTTTATAAACAGAATTACAGAACCCAATAAACTTAAGCTGATTTCGTACCCACAGAGCATGATAAAGACACTGTAACTGCTTTATATTTACATTAATGTATAAAATTTTGCATACAAATGGGCGTTCCGAAGCGTCCATCGATTTCGGCCTACAATGAATCCATCCCGAAACGGAACAATACATGTTAACATATAGTAAGTGAAGAACAAAGGCTTATTATAAAATCAATGATCACGACATTGTGTTCGCAGCTCGGTTCGCTCGCTCGTGATCCGGCTTGCAATCTGCGGGATATTGAGGGCTTCGAGGGGCATTGAATGTTGACTATAACTTTGTTTCGAGCGAGACTGAAAATTTTTCTCACCACTTACTGATTGAATCGTGAAACAAATCATAATTCAATATTGCAACTTGGTCTTCTATTATTAAGCCATTTTCAACATCATCGTCATCGTTATCACATACAGCTTAAAACTCTTTCCTCTTAATACCTCTATCTACTTATGCCTTTTTGGGTATAACCTAACCCTTTCCCCAAAATCTCGCAGTGCCTTTTCATTTTACTTAGTGAGTACACGAAGTCTATATTGGAATTGTAATAATTCGAAGCGACATTCACCGTTACGCCCACGTAAGTGGGAACGCCTGTGTGGGATGATACTTTTTACATTAGTAGATCTGAATGAACATTGGAATGTCGCCTGAAAAGTCTTATATTGATTATAACGTTTTGGGGCCTCCTACTAGTTGGAGCGATGTCCTGATTTAAGTCGGCACCACACTTACGTGTCGTGGCGTGGCGTGGCGCGGGAACCACCAATCAAACGACTTTGTAGCCAATCAACTGCGTCGGAAGGCGCCACGATACGCCACGCCACGTAAGTGTGGTTCCGTCTTTAGGCTGCGGAAATCCGCTGAATGCGAGACACGGGACCGGTCGATGTGTGACTTGGCTATGTTCAGCAGTGGACGTCTTACGGCTAAAATCATGATGATGATTATGATAGGATTTGTATCTCTGAACCTTAAAGCTCAAAACTAAGACAAATGATAGATATTTCAAGCTAAATGTAGGTGGTACATGTAGCTATCATAATGCTGGGTACTTCAACTGGACTAAAACTATTACTTAGATCTTCTCATTGTTATTCTGCACGAGTATAATTCAAGAGAGCTTCTACTAATGATATTATGTATAAGAAGTTAGCGTAATCGAGCCAGAAATGATCTCACAGGTCACTCCCCTCTGCGGAATTTTAGCTTTATCTTGTCATCCTTTTTAAAACTCATTAATTGTTACTACGGAACCCCTAAGCATTTTACATAAAATAATATCGTCTATTTTTAGCTTTTTTTCGGCTGGATTATATAACACAAAGTATTCTTTTTTATGATCTCTTTTATTATTCTGTTTGGAGAGTTTTATATGCTCTCTGGAACTATCGTAGTAAACAAATTTTACCTATGGAAGCTATGAACGTTGGAGGTTTTATGAGTGTGGCTTCATATTGAATTTTATGTAGTTTATAGTACCGAGATGTTTGAAAAACGAATGCTATTGAAAATTTATTCTGAGCAACCACAACAGGTAGACGAACGTGGTAACAGTCATAACAATATATGAATATATTTTGCTTTCAATTCAAATTCTACGAAAATTTCAAAGAAATACAAAAAAGTTAAATACGCAAACACGTTTTCCGGAGACGTATCAAAACAAACAAAATTGAATTTCGAGCAGCAATAACGTATATCTTGCAGAGCTGATTTAATCATTAACCGGCGAGTAAACATTGGTATCACTCGCTAAGTGGCGATTATAGAATCGATTAGAAATTGCGCCGGTGCCAGCAATAATATTTGCATTTCGCGTGTGCCAACGTCAAGTGTGATCAAGAGACAGAGAATCTGTGTAAACTCGGTTTAAGAAAATAGGCACATTTTCTTAAACCGAGTTTACACAGATTGTGAGCTAGTCTGCGGTCTGTAGCAATTAAGGGTTATAGTGGTTTTAATTGCTTTAAGCAATTAAACTCAAGCTGCTACAGGGATTAATCGACTTGTTGGGGTTAACCTCTTAATACGTTCTTGTTATTTCTTGTCAAAGTATTTCTTAGTATCATTATATATTTCGTCTTGTGGTTGATGCTGGGGTTGGAATGGTAGCAGCAGTAAAACTTTTATTGGCATCCTTTTATATGTTATGGCTGGTCGCATATGTTTGCTGAAAAACTAAACGACACTTTTAGGCCCAATTTTATTATCCGTAGTTAACTCAACCAATGGTTAAATTCGCTCACCAATGCTTTTAAATTTCTGTAAAATGGGTTTTTTCATTAGTTATTAGGCTCACAAATGATTAAATAAGTTTGGAGCGTTAATTATTTGACCATTTGTTAGACCAACAATTGACGATTAAACGCGTTTTACCGAAAATGTAATCCACTCGTTAACATAATTATTCAACTCAACCAATGTTTAAATATGCTAACTAATGGTTTTATATTTCTGTAAAACGCGTTTATTCCTCAATTGTTAGTTTAATAAATGATCAAATAATTAATTCTCCAATTTACTTGACCATTTTTAGAGTTCCGTACCCAAAGGGTACCCTAATACTAAAACTCCGCGGTCCGTCTGTCTTTCTGTCTGTCACCAGGCTGTATTTCATGAACCGTTGAAATTTTCACAGATGATGTATTTCTGTTGCCGCTATAACAACAAATACTAGAAACAGAATAAAATAAATATTTAAGTGGGGCTCCCATACAACAAACATCTTTTTTGTCGTTTTTTTGCGATAATGCTACGGAACCTTTCGTGCGCGAGCCCGACTCGCACTTGGCCGGTTTTTGAAACAAACAGCTTAAGAAAATGGTGCTTTACCGAAATGTGTAACCAATGGTTATCATATTTAACCATTGGTTGAGTTAACTACGGATCAAAAAACGGGCCTTAAAATCCTGTTACAATTATTATCTTTTGTATTTTGGTTAACAAATGTATTCTTTTGTTTCAGGTACGAAACGTCATCAAATACAAATGAATGTTAACGAGAAATCTGCCATCAGTTTCATCACATCCAATAGCATCTATTTATTGCTCTGCCTCGTTGGTCTAGTGATCGCAGGCTAATGCTGAGCATGAGGTCCTGGCTTCGTTGTCAGGGTCAGGCAAAATGGTACTGGGTTTTTCTATTTGGAATTTCTCAGTAGTAGCCTGGGGTCTTGGGCATGTGGCCGGTTGATGGCAATAGGCTCGTCTCCTTTTACATGGGACCTAAACATAACTGGAAATGTAGGTGTACTGTAGGTCCACCTCTGCCTAACACTTCGGGGAATACAGGCGTGATGTTATTTTCTTACTCTCTGTTAATCTTATTCACAAATAGTGAATGTTTTTTGAGTCTACATCTGACTGCGTATATGTACAATCTGCACATCATATCTTATAGGAGTTTATTCTTTGGCAGAATTAACGCAATATTATGTCGGATAAAGTACAGGCTGAATCTAGAGTGGTTTACTATACGGACCTCATGGAAACAAATTTCCGTGCGTTCAAGCGTTTTTGCCATACCTATTATTGGAATCAAATATAACAGCTCAAAATGTTAGGACCTTTTAATATGAATGATAATTTTTATCCGTGGTTCTAGGCAACTGGGCTTATCCCAGTTGTAAACGACCCTTTGTGCCTATTGACCTTGTCTGTTCTGTCTCCTGCTTGATATGGTGAAAAGTGGAAATTTGTTGTTTTTCCTACACCTCCGTTATTCTTTTCTGATTAATTTCGTTGCGGGATCCACGACAAGTAAATTCATTCTCCGGGATTTCGTCGAGCTTCATTTCCGCGGCGCTTTTCTTGTGGTCGCCACTGTTGATTCTAGCTTTCAGGAGTTGCAGTGGTCTGGGAATAGTACGGTGGGATTGTCCCAAAAAAAAAATGGTGAATGTTTTCCACGTTTAAAGCGATGGCATTAAACCCTTTTATTAGCTATAATGTTTAAATGAGTCATTTGGCGGTTGGCGGAGGTGTCCCGACGTGAACGGCATGGTTACCGCTTCATTTATATTTGTGGCTTTATTGGCTTTAGTATCATTATTAATGTGGCTTATTAAAGGTGTGTTAATGATCTGTATTATGTCATTCTCATTATCATCGAGTGTTTTAACGTTATGGTGTGAACTAACGAAGATTACATAGGTATTATATTCCATTGTTGCTTCTATTAGCTCTGGGTATATGTTACTTAACAGTTGCTACGTAACTTGGAGTTAGTATAGTTAGGCCCAATTTTTGATTCGTAGTTAATTCTACCAATGATTAAGTACATGCTAACCAATTGTTTTAAATATCGATAGAATGCGTTTTCATCATTAGGGATGTTTCTTGGGTAGAGAAATGATTATTCTATTAAGTCCATTAGGGAGATTATAAATATTAGACCCGTATTTTATGCTTTATCAAATAAATAAAAATTGACAAAGACAAAGGGCATCAAAGTTCAGGAGTGGGGGCTTGTGACGCTTGTGGTAAGCTGTGGAGGCTTGTGATAAAATGTAGCACATTGTGACGTCATACGATATTTCAGCGCACTGTATCGTCGTATTTTTTTGTTTACGTGGCAAAAGAAGAAGTAAGTAAAAGAAAAAGTAAGTGTCCAATGTTTTTATGTTATCTAACTGACGGATTAAATAGATATTTTTGTCAACTACCCTATTGTTAGCCTCGCAAATGGTCAAATAAGCTGGAGAATTAATTAAATTAACTACTGATCAAAAACTGGGCCTAAGTCTGAGCTCTCTGCCATAGCATAATAGATCTTTTTCCATCGCCATATACATAACTTGAGTTGACTTGAGTTTCTACTAGCCTTCTCTAAGTTCTTACAAGTTAAGCACGATGTTAGGTCAAGCAGGCGTACCAATTGTTGTTTGCCCTCTATGCTTTTCTTTCTGAGTGTATGTTTCCACACAAGTTTATGATAATAGATAAAAAAGGGAAAACCGAGGTAAGAGCCCTCCTCCTCTCTGCTTTTCTTAAAGAAGTATGTAGGGATCGTAACAGATGGTAATTATTTGGTCCTCCCATGAGAAAAAGGAGAGCGTTTGTAAATGTGTGTATGTTGATGGTCCTTCGAGTCTTTAACACACTCGAAGGACCAACTATAACACTAATAAAACACGAGTGAACGTGCAAAAATGGAATCCTTTTAGCAATCCATGAATTCAAAAGGACCATCTCCATCCAGTTTTTGTAGAATCGTACAGCAGTTAAAAAAACATCGACAGTTAACAGCGTTCAAAGAGGCACCAGACAGAGCTAGATCTAAAAGCTGTATAAAATAAAAGGCTGGGAAAACGCCGAGAGATTAGGGTTGACAGACCGAACAAAAACCAAACTGGTTTTTGTTCGGTCTTAACCGGATATTTCGTGAAACTTGCAGAATTTTCTTGTTTTTAACTTAAGTAAAATTTGAATCATAATCCGGTCGTTGTACTTACAGGAATCTTATTTCTGCTTATTTGACTGTGACTGTAGAGTCTGCGATGAAAATGATAACAGTGAAGTGCCAATAATGACTAAAAATATGGTAATCAATGCAATGTCATCACGAAAATTCTCGGGTCGATCTTAAAGGTTAAGCAAATACTATACTTATAATACTCACCTGTATCCTGTTAAATTGGAAGTTGGCCCCAATATAGTTGGGGTAAAGCTAGGTATATTGATTGTTATGACGAGAATTCTGCAACTTCAGACAGCCCTATTCAACGAGTTCGCAATGCCACAGAATTTCACTACAAGAGAAACACAGCTACATACGTATAGTTATATTCGTTTATGGTTTTCTGAGCAGCTGTTAGGTATGCTTTCATTTTCAGGACCGCTCATTTTGTGGTTAAAGTTAAAAGTGAGAAAATAATCAAACTACCTGTCTAGTTTAATAAAACCTTAGTTGTTTTCGTTGTTTGCACTATTTTATTATGTAAAATATTCTAAGGATTTAACGAATAGAAAATTGTTGGTAAAACATTCATTAGACACATACCTATGTTCTAAAAGTTTTGGGAATACTTTCATTATTCGTACAGCTAACGAGTGGAGTTCCCTGCCGGAGTCTGTGTTTCTACAACTACAACTTAGGGGTATTTAAGTAAAGAGTGAATATGTTACTTCTAGACAAGCGTGCTCATCCGCGACCACATCATCGCTTACCATCAGGAGAGGTAGTGGTCAAACGGGAGCCTTTTTTTATTGGGAAATCCCACCGCACTATTCCCAAACCACTGCAACTCCTGAAAGCCAAAATCAACAGTGGCGACCACCAGAAAATCGCCGAGTCAATAAAGCTGGACGAAATCCCGGAGAATAAATAAAACTGTCTTGGATTCTGCAACGAAATTAATCAGAAAAGAATAACGGAGGAGTAGGAAAAAGAACATTATTTCCACTTGCTTCCATATCAAGCAGGAGACAGAACAAACAAGGCCACAAAGGTCGTTTACAACTGGGATAAGCCCAGTGGCCTAGCACCACGGTGTGTGTGGCCTGTTATATTTGATTACACAGGTATGGCAAAACCGCTTCAACGCATGGAAATTTATTCTAGTTTCCAGTAAACGGGAACCTATCAATAATTAATTTAATAAAAAACAAAGTGAAATAAACAAGACACGTTCCAGGACTCAAAAGGTAAAATAATTACTTAAAGAAACAAGAAACATGCTCGTACAATATACTTTACGAATAATTACAAGAAGCCTACATAAAATACATGAAACCTAAAACATTCCTAATTAGCAAAAACATGAGCCAGAGCATTAAAGAAAACATATTACTTGTAAGTTTACTTTATCAGAACAACGTGAACTAAATTCGACGAAATAATCCTACAAGAATGCTCAAGTGTGTGTGAGTATGGATGGATGCTTGTAACTTATTTTACGCAAAACAACTACTGAAAGCATTTTATTGAAATTGTCGGATGTATGTGGAAAATGGTGAATAATTCCGCAAACCCTATTGAAAAAGGAGGATACCTCCGACCAGGCAGGTGTTGTGACTGGTCCGGGGAACTGACCAAAGGTTGTTGTCGGATACCTATGTTTAAATCGAGCCGAAAACTCGATTTAGTCCGGTCGGTATCTGATTGCTGGTTAGTATTATTTTGCACTCCTGTCTGATCCACTATAAACTTTGACATTCCGATCTGATCCCCTTACTCTTTTTGACAGGTAAGTACAGTCAAGATAAAAACAGTTGTTCGGTTTGTATTTTTTTTCTTACTTGCGCCATGCAGGATGAAAGTTGTCGCTACAAAACTTTAAAGTAATATAGCTTTACCTCAAAATAACACTAATACCACGCGAGCACAATTTACAGTTATCAGTTAAAATACTCTGAACCACCGTAGTGACTTATCACTCCGGTTTAGATTCCAGGTCATTAAGTTGTATTTGCGTCATAAAACGACTTTTAACGAGACTTGGCTTAGATTTATTAACCACTAGTATCTGCTAGCGGTTTCGCCCGCGTGAAAGTCGGAAATTATCCCAAGGGAATGTACTACTGCGATAAAAAGTATCCTATACTCCATTTGAAATAACATTAGACGTGTTTCCAAATCTTTTTACCGTCCGTTCAACCGATTTTGAGTTCTATCCCGTAAACATAAGGATGACATAAAAAGCATAAACCTGTTACCAAAACCAACTGTTTACTACTGCAACCTTTTGTCGTATCACCAACGCAATAGAAGTCAAAATCGGTTGAACGGTCTGTAAAATGGGCTAATTTAAACGTCTAATGTTATCGCAAATGGAGTTTAAGTCCTTCTCTAAGGTCCAACCCAATCTATCTCTATACCAAAGTTCAGCGGTTTATAAACGTAACAAACAGACAGATAGGTGTCGTGGTGGCCTAGTGGCTAAGACCTCTTGTGCTTGAGGTCGTAGGTTCAAATCCGGGCAGATACCAATGTGACTTTTCGAATTCCTATGAACTTTCCAAGTTTATCTTGGACATCGCAGGCAACGGTGATGGAAAACAACGTGAGGAAATCTGAACTTATCTAATTAATTAATGTTAGTCTGAACTAGCCATGTCAGAGGACTGTGCGGTTCCAAGAGGCGGCTTAATTAACTCACACACGAAAAGAAGACAGACAGCTTTATTTTCGCATTTATCTTAGAGAAGATAGGTATTAGTTTGGATTCATGATTATCTGGGCTTAGTTTCTGTCTCATCAAACATTTCTCCTGCTGTGGTCCTTAAAATATTAAAGGAGATTTCTACTTCATTCTCTCTTAGTAGATTTTGTAAGTTCTTGTTGATCGTAAATCCGACGCCAGCATTGTTTTAAGAGCCGGTTTTGCATCCGTTGTAAAGCGAACCATTATGTCTTAGCTTGTGCTTTCGAGAAATTGCCGTCGGTTTGCGCAGTTTCCAAGAGAAACTAGATTTTTTGCACTGTAATTTTATGCTTAAGTTAACAGTTCCTTATTTCCGTTCTTGCACTGTCTTACGATTATTAATTACTAGCGTGTAACCTGCTCGAAAAATATGAAAATCATACCAAGGGACCATACATCCGGGATAAAAAGTACCCTATGCCATAATCCACGTTCAAGTCTATCCGCATACAAAGTTTCATCCAAATCCGTTCAGCCTTTAAGGCGTGAAAGCGTAACAAACATTTATAATATTAGTTAAGATACCTTACAATTACAACACCAAAGGAAGGATATAGTATCATGACGTCATTTTAAAATATTTCTCCAGCTGTGGTCTATTTTGAATTAAAGAAACAACTCCCTGTTGAGCTTTTACTTAAATTGAGTAACCCGCCCGCCTGTTATCTAAAGTAGCACTTTTATTTACATCACAAAGAAAACTACACCGTTCATACTACCTTTCCACACCATTGCACTTTTTCAACCCATTGGCTTACCACTATAGAGTCCAAGCTACACCTCGGATTAGCTCGCTGCAAAGCCTTATAATGCAAGAAAAAACACATAATGGACACTTAGTTACTCTACGGGACACAAACTGCTCGCAATAATCGTTTAAGTGAAGTCCAAATGACTTTTGCATTCTTAGTAGCTCCGGTCTTGCATTTGATGTGTGTTTCAAGCGCATCCAAAGAGCTTTGGCTGTGTGTGGGTGCCATTACTTTGATACGAAGTTCCAGAGCAGTTTATAGTGTTGCATATTGAATAACCCGCATATTGAAACTAACGGCTGTGGCGTTTCAAGTTTGTTTGATAATTCAGGTTTGCTGTGGCCTTGTTTAGGACCGTCTTGAGTTTGTTATTGCGAATTTTGATGCCCTTTATTAGCAGATTCTATTGGTGTTAGATTCTACTTGTGTTAAATGTTGAATTAAACGTTTTCTTTTCAACCGTTCGTTCTGGTTAACAGACTAAATATAGAAAATAATCAACTAAAAAATTCGGCAACACCAAGGACCAAATACATAGTCCTTCTCAAAAACTTATTCATTGATTCCTTTTCTTTTTTTTTTTGCGAAGACAAACCTTGAAACTAAAAGATGTTAAGTGCCATTCCAATTTATCTTGCTCGTGTTCCAGTAACCCTGAGCCAGTTTAGTATTCTGCACGGCATTCAATAAGCTGTCACCAACCACAGGGTGGGTTGGAGGCAATCCAACATTCTAATAGATTCTGGATCGCGTGGCTTCCACTTCAATTTATTTAACACTTTTCTCTCTTCAGACTTTCGACTGATTATTTGGAATTGTAAGAAAAATTTTGACTTGTTTATATTGCGCAAGTGCTGTAAAGAACTGCCTGGTAGATTTAGTCGGGCTTCCAGAACCTTACAAATACTTTTGAAAGGAGTTCGAAGGTGCGAGGACTTTGGCTTTCATTCTTATTTTTATTAGTCGTATATTTTCTGTTTCTATACCTACCATGCTTAGTCGTTCTGGATGAAGAAATAAAATATCATCTCTTACTAAATTATTGCCTCATCTCTGTTGTATGTTTATGACTGAAAACTCTATTTCTATGCCTACCTTTCAACACTTCGTCATTGCTGGGCTTTTCCTTAAGAATATCATTCCTAAATAAATTATTGCAACATCCCTGTTCTACAAGACTTCAACCTCCATATCTGTATACGACAGTACACCTACTCTTGAAGAATTGTAGGCATGGGCGTATCAGAATGTTATGATAAACAACCCACCGAGCACATGGTTTAAAGCGGATGTCAACACAAATAACATCCACATTCACCCCTTTAAAATTATGTTTACCATGCGCGCCAAACGCCATGGCAATAAACACAAACAAACAATAAAGTAAGTAAACCACAGACATAAATGGAACTAGATGACGCGAATGTGTGTACATCGCGTTTTTTTTATTAACGGTGGCTCGCATATGACCACTGTCTCACAACTGATGGTAAGCGATGATGTTGTCTACGGTGAAGCACGCTATTCTAGAAGTAAACTATCAAATAATAATAAGTTCACTTAATTTTTCTCACAATGGTTTTAGCACTAATCAGTTTTTAACTAATCTGTATAAATTCACATTGTGAGAGCTGATACCTGCTGTAGGTTATGTTAAAACCTGCATTATAGGTCACCAGGACCGACTTAGTGGCCTCATGCAAACAGGCAGGTGCCATGTATTTCCACTAAACACTTAAAACAAAAAATGAATAAAAAATTAAACGGAAAACAAAAGTAACAACAAAAGCAGTCAAAAGGTGTATGAGAATTGTGGTAAATTTTTAGGTAAATTGTGGTGAATATATGGGTGAATGGTGGTGAATATATGGGTGAATGGTGGTGAATGTTTAAGTGAAAAGTATAGCTGAATTGTGGCGAATGAGTGGGTGTATTGTGGTTAAGGTACGTTTTAGCAGCACCTACCCAGGATATGATGCAGTAGTCTATAAGCGACTGGCACAAGGCGTAGTAGACCATCTTGATGGTACGAAGGACTGCTACATGTTTTAGAATCTCGTTACCAGGACGTATGTGGTTTGAAGCTAAGGAATTGTTCTAATATAACTCCAAGAAATTTAATGTGATCGGTTCTTTGGAGGACATGCACATGGTTGGTATGTTGACCAACGCGTATTGGCTGTTATAGGAAGTGAACGTGGGGCTAGCGCATTCGAACGATGTGCAAATGCTATATATTTAGTTTTTGGCACATTGAGAGTAAGCACATTACTTTGTAACCAATCAACAACCCTATTGAACCCCTGTTGAGCCACATCAAAGACTTCATACCAGCTATCACCACAAAAAAAAAGAGCCGTGTCATCAGCAGATGTAAAAATTTGACCATTACTGAGGTGGAGTTGACAGAGGTCATTGATATAGATCTAGAAGAGGGACTGGCCAAGAATACTGCCCTGAGGCAATCCAGAAGTCACTGGCAGTTCGTCACTCACCCTGCCATCAACTCTAACCTGCTGTTTCCTCTTTTATAAGTAGTCCTGAAATCATTTTAAGGATAGACCTCGATTTTTTCCAAATTGCCCAATAAGTATGGGACAAAACTTTACAAAAAACGTTGGCCGAGACTTTGGAAACATTTTTTTTCATCGGTAAGCCTTAAATGGTGCGTAAAAAAGTGGCACGCTTGGTTTTCATACAGATGGAGGGCCATGCGTTATCTAGTAAGATTTATGTCTGTAAACTAAACCCTCATTTGTAGGTTAAGCCGTTAAACTAAAACTAGGCTATCGATTCAACGTTATTAAGCTTACTCACTTTGTTTGATAAACTAATATAGACCATAAATATGAAAAGTTGGTTAGTAATCGAGGTGCTTCCGATTTAATTTGATTAATGTTTCTAATACTGTTAATCTATTATTTATTTGTAGTGAATGTACGGCATTTGATTTGTAATTTATTTAGTCTGTTTGTTTGGTATTCGGCAATGATACCATCAACTTACGAACCTGACCTAATTGCCATTCTACCAATTCGCACCAAGCGCTTCCAAAAATCTTTCATAATGTGCACAGTAAAAGAGTGGAACTCACTGACTGCGTCTGTGTTTCCGAACGCATTCAACCCGAATCTCTTCAAAGTTAGTCAGAGTGAACAGGCTTCTTCTGGGACAGACTTTGTCTCTGTCACTTCTGACATAGACTAGAGTTAAGAACAAACCCATCTAAAATAAAAATAAATAATTGGATATCTCTTTTATTTCCATAGGTAACTAATAGGACAGGTAATATCTACATAAAATCTTATTCTCTGCTTCATCATCATCCACAACCTGATTTCGCCCACAGCTGAGCATACTCTTTTCTTGTACTTAACCCCACATTCCTATACCAGCCTCTACCATGTTCTTCTCTGATTACCTAAGCAATGAATCCATACTCACCGTCGTCGATTTAAGGGGTTGCTTTTGGCCAGATTTATTTAAGTTTATTTCTCCATGAGGAGCTCAAGTTCATCAGAATACATAAAGATACCAGCTGATATAATGATGAATTTATTGTTTTTATTCAACCGGAAATTTATTCGATTTGGTGTCGCAATAAATATTGAGCCGAAACTAATCCAGTTTCGGTCGTTGCGATTCGGAATGTCTGGCTGAAAAATAAAATACTTTTTTTTAATTTATTCGAATGATATTCTCATTTCTCTTCCATATTTGAATCAAATTGAAATGCTGGTTTGTTTCTGTAAGATTTATCTTTACATAAGACCAAAAGGAATCCAATCATATAAGGTTCAGCGCAAAAAAAGTAGTATCCTTATATTAATTGTCCTTGGTGACATAAAAGGGCTTCCTTTGCTGAAAGGGACGTAAGCTTCTTACAGTCTTGACAAACCAGCTTTTGAGACGTATGAATGAATATATTTCTGTTTCTTTGGTTAACTGGCTTATTTTTCCGACCGTCTTTTAGGATATATGTGTCGTGTCGTTCAACTGAGAATGCACATTCACTATCTACTAAATATTAGTTCTATTCCCCCCATTCTATTGCTTCTTCAGGTCTAAATCGATTAAGAGTGGTGATGTCTCCCGTTAGAAATATTTCTTCAACCACAGCATCGGCTACAGGCATTTTGATGTCATTATAGAGAATACGAGATTGGGTATAAGTTTCTTAACTTAAACTGCAATATTCAAATAATCCATCTATACTAATATTATAAAGATGAAAGATTTGTATTTTTGTATGTAACGAATAAACTTAAAAAGTACTGGACCGATTTCAAAAATTCTTTTACGGTTGGGAAGCTACACTATCCCCGGGTGACAGGCTACTTTTTATCCCTTTATTCTCACGGGAATGGGAACTGCGCGGGTGAAACCGTGACGCGTCCGCTAGTCTTGAATAAATAGGTGTTTAATCTGATACCGCTGACCCCAAAAGCGAAAACGAGCATAAACTGAACTTATAACGTTCACAGATAAACCTACATAAGTGGAGTCCCCCGAACTCATAAGTCACTGTAATTATACCAGAGATAACTTAAGTATGCAGGGGTTATCGGGTTATCGTTCTTGACGGCGTAAACGCACCCTTTGTTGCGCCAGTGAATCATTCAAGTGTGCTTTATCTTCTAATTGATGGGAACCAATACGTAACCATCTTTCTAGAACTTGTTCATTGTTCTATACTACAGATGAATACATCTTTGTAGTAGGTTCAGGAATTTGAGCAAGTGGTATTTTGAGATGATTCACATGAATCTTGGGTTATTTCAGGATGATGAATCGTTGTTGTTTTGTGTTTGTAGCTAAACTAGGATTACCAGTTATGAGATTTAGGTTAAGCCGTGGATCTATGATTATGGAAAGAGAGAAAAAGAATTGACGCACAATTTTAACAGTATAAAATAATACAATAACATTCTAACGCTACTAAACTTATAAAATAAAATAAACTAATAACTATAAAACATCCCAGACGTGTCTGGATCGGGCATTACTGTCTGCTATTCTGTCTATGTGGTCACATTTAAGACACTGACACTAACAGACAATGACAGCTGACACAACATCGACAAAATCCTCCCAAAGATCTCTGTAAAGGAGTTACCTAAGTGCCGGTATTTACACAGTAGCTCTCCTAGTGAGCTAGGTACTGTGTAAATACTGGCACTAAGGAAAATAGCGACATAAATGATATCCTCGACAAACTCGACATCATTTTAACGAAGCTACCTGAATCCAGAATTAACTGCACAAACAAGAAAACCTAATTAAATAATTTGCAATATCATTCCCGACCATTACCAAAATCCTAACCAAACAGAATAACAGAACCACAGACAAACAATACTTCTTAAAGTCAAGGAAATACGAATTCCTATTCAAATTAGGTGGCTGCTTCGGTCTCAGCGTAAACAAGGTTCGTGTAATTAAATCTAAATGCGTATCTTCATTTCTCCCGAGTTCCGTACATAGAATGTTTACGTGTTCGGCTAGAATGTTTAACATTGCGTTGTTGAGGTGTGGTGGACCAAGGGATAAGGGACTAGCGGAGAAAAACACTTTATTACCGCGAGGTATGACGCATACTATTAAAAAAAAAATGTACCTACTAAAAATGAAAATGCGTCACATCCATGCGAAAAGGCCATCGCTCAGCAAAATGCTGGTACTCGCATGCGAGACAGAGCCAAAACGCTTGTTTTCAACGACAGCCGGTAAAAAGATTCAACGTATTATTGTTGGATCTTTTTCGTTCATCTTCCTTTGCAAAACACAGTATTCTCACCAGGGAATGTTCTCTTTTGATAAGGGAGCCGAAGTAATTAGATCAGAGGTTAAAGATAGGTTGGAAAGTAATCTTGTAACAGATGTCTCCTTTGATGACGTAATTGAAGTAGGTGGAGTGAGGGATAACAGAAATCTTGGCGACTGATTTTCTTTCATCTCTTCACATTCGTCATGCATTTCGTTTACATTATCCTCCTCTTGTAGAATAGATAGTACTGCAATATATATTTAAATATATATAAATGTTTCACTAGCAACCTTACCCGGCTTCGCACGAGACAAATTATATACTTAAATCTACCTAGATTATTGATCATTATATTAGTGAAAACCTTATAGACATCCGTTGCGTGTTTTGAAAAAGTAAGCGGAGGAACAGACACTGACTTTGTTTTATACTCTTTAGAGATGTAAAGCCATCCAGTTCAATATCGCAACAGTTCAGCGCATAATTCAACATCTTTAAGGAAACCGGTCGCTATAGCCGTGGAGTGCAGTGTTGAGAAGCTAATAAATATTCCGAACAGACGTACTCATACGCAGGTCTATTTATGTTCCTAGGAAGTATCGTTTGTGCTACTCTATTAGGTATGTATTCATGACTTGGACGATAGTCTTATGACAGAATTGGGGTGTGTCAATAAGTTAGCATCAGTTGTTCGATTCGATTTGATTTTATGTCGAAGTTTTTATTTTAGTTTTTTCTATTTCTGATTTACAAGCTTGTATTTACTGTCACCTGTCCCGGTGTCTGTAATCAAATCTTGCAAGTTAAATTTGGCCCTCTTTGCGGTGTTCGATTTTTTATTTTATTTTAAGGTTTGATCTTACTTTCTTTCTATTTCTGTCGTTGTGAAAGTTTTATGTAGTTTTTAATTTACTAAGCATCAATTTAGTGACGAGTTTGTCTGTTTCGTTGTCATTAATTCTGTCTAATAAGAAGGTCAAACAGACCGTTCCTCACTAGGAACGGTATATTTGAAACCGCACTCGGTTTGCGTACAAAGGTATAAATCAATTAAGTCGAAGATTTAAGCAACTTTGCCGAGAAATCCCCATCGTTATCAAAGGGGTTCCAGAGAGTAAGGTAACATCAATTCAGACTCATCGTTGTTACTTAGTGCTAAGATTGACAATCAGAACACATATACTAGCATATAGAAAAAAAAAGCTCTGTGCGAAAACAAAAGCCTTCACTGCCCGCCAAACTAATACCATGCCATCCTGCCTCCATAAGCCGTAAGCCCTTATAACAAGTCGGTATAAATGATCAGCTAAGTGCATATATGCTGTGAAATTTCATCCGAACTGTTATGACGGTCTTGCCTTCATATTTCGCGGTTCTCGGGCAGCCGCGTCTTTGGCGGTAATGGCCGACGGAATTAATATGGACTCCGTTAAGTGTGATGTTAGGCTCTACATGGGCGGTGGTGTAATGTATTCCCTCTGCACATCCATCCCATAGGGTCATAGTCCATATCATTAGGTTATTTACTTATCATTATTCATAGTCCATATCATTAGTTCATGTATCAACCATTATCCTTTTTCATTGTTTGTTTACTTTTCCCACTAGCTGTTAACTAATTAGTTTTCCTCATTATTCTAAAGATGTGTATTTATCCCATGTCCTTTTAGTATATAAGTTTAGCTCATAGTACATTGGACACATTACTATTTCCGAATTCCTCCGTGTCAAACCTATTGTATCTTAGTTATTATATTGTAAAATTCTAATAAAGTATTTTTATTATCAGTGAGTTGTTTACTGCGTAACAGTGGTACTGTGTATGTGGGTGATTGTTAATTCCCATGTATGAGAACACACTACAGAAACAAACAGTACTTATTGCTATACAAACTGACATGCCCATATATTACTACTAGAGGAGATTTCATGCTATATTTTTTTGTATTTTACCTAGATGACTTTCAAAGGACCAACCAGTACAGGATCAATAGGAATAAGAGGAAGTTTAATTAAACGTACTAGTCCTGTCCGCGTATTAATTAGTTTAGTCCTTTTGATAAGTTTTATGTAAAAAAAGTATGATTACGACATCAAGGTAAAACTGAGGAACAAAGAATTCAGAATATCAAGCAGATTTCTTAACACCATTCCTTCAATTCTCATCTTACAAATATCATTTTGATCGCCTGTGAATTATGCAAAGACAGTCAAAGTTTTTTCGTCTCCCCAGCCGACTCATCAACTTCAAATATGACAGCGAAGTTATTTGATTATTTTATTTTATTACTCTTACTGAGGCATCATCAATTTTAATATTGTCTGCGCTAGTTGTCTTTCTTGATTTGAAGTCCCGAATAAACAAAGAGAAAACGTTCATATAAATCCATTTTACAAGCGAAGTCTAATCCTAGATTCACTTTGTCCAATGATGTCTAGAAGCTTGTTTAATCTAGTACAATATTCACCTATATCTCTAAACGAATTCCTTTGATCTTAATTAAGATTTATACCTAAATCAACTATGGTGAGCTTTGGAGCAGAATTATTAGGACCCGTAGTCTACCTAGCTTCGATCCCATATAGATGAAGTGCCTCAATTAGGTTGGCAACATTGGGCAATCATGCGCGTCGGCTATTACGGTGACCGTAGCCCAGTTATCCAGTCTGACGTGCCCACGGTACGTTAGGTCGGCTGCTTTGAGCTTTATTTTGTCGTAAAATAGTCTAGGCTAGGGTTTACTACAGGATAGGTTTAAAGGTTTCCTGTTTTTGGTATTTGCTGGACTAGAAACGGAAGTACGCAATCTTGTTTTTAAGATATGGTAATAACTATTTTTACATTTTTGAAAAAATAATAATGATCTCTGATATAGAATGTGTGTTGTGTACCTACGTGTAAATGTTAAAAAAAAACAACAACAAAAAAAGCCTTTTCTCAAATATATCAAACGAATAATTCGCTTCAGACTCTATATTCACCTCAAATGATAATGTAATTAAATACAAATCCGATACACAAACACAGACCGACACAGAAGAAACCTTCGAATTCTAATTGTATCCCAATTTAACGTCGATATCAATGGGCGATGCTTAAATTACGGAATTCTGAATAAACACAAAGGAATCAAGGATCAGATTTATTCGTGCATGAAGACAAAAGTGATCTTTTAGGCACCAGCACTCTGGTAGCCCTATGAAGGTCAAATTGACACGTGCCGGAATCATAATTATGATTGCCAAGGCTTATAATATTACCCTTTTTTGGTAATTACTATTACGAAACGGTTTCTATAGTAAAAGTCGACTTGTTGGTAGAATGCTAAGACAAGTACTAATATTGCCTTGTGAGATTTGTGAATGTTTATTTTAATGTGGCTCAGATTTTCATGGGTGAACTTCAGCGTCTTGCTATCTCAAATTGGTATAACTTAAATGGCATTAATTCTGCAATAAGTACTTTTCTGTCATGTATGTTGAGTAGTTCTGCACCCGATTTGTGTAATTTCAAAGAATGGCGCACGCGTGCTTTGCTTGCATTCATTGCTTGTTCAAAAATCCATCTATTCTACAGCGTAAAACACGCAATGAAAGCTGTTGAGTAGTCAAATTGAAAGGGAGCGTGCGTGTTTTGAGCCGACAAAACAGTAACGCAATTAGGATGCTGCTCTATATGGTTGTTCATTAGACACAAATCCTTCAAAATCAGAAATCATATTATACATTCTGAGTTGGCCTCAATGCCGATACCCAAAGCTACAATTACTGTTCTGAACAAACACAAAGGAAGGTGAAATCATTGAATTGAGGACGATCGTGCGTGAAGACAAAGACACAAGCCCTACGAAGGTCTATTGCCGACACATGCTGGAAGATGATGAGGCTTCTAATATTGTTGGTGCAGATTCTGAAATAAGAAATAAAATGGTAATTCAGATGTTCCTGCTACTCAAGAAATCAGAAGACATAGGTAGCAGGGATTGAATCTGGTCGTGCGTAAAGACAAAGGTTTTCCTTTAAGTGCATGGATTGCCCAACAAAAGGGAAATGACGCGTGCTGCAGAAATAGAAAAAGGAGGACATTCAGCTCAAAGAAAAAGTACAAAACAAAAAGGACTTCTGGATACGCCGATATTGTAAGAAACACAAATCTTCGAATCACACTAACCAAATTATACCAAGGCAGCAGGGATCATTAGATTGAATTCGATCGTGCGTAAAGACAAAGGCGGTCCGTTAAGGGCACCGGTAGCCCTGCGAAGGTCGCATACCCACGTGCTGCTTAAATATGTATTTACGTTTTAATCAACCTCAGGACGCGCATGTTCGGGGTTCTAATGATGTCGCTTGTTTGATTATTATGGGATGGTTTAGCTTCTACGTGCCTGATGGTAATTGTACTTGACATTCTTGTTAGGGTGGTAAATATACCTACTGCATGATTGTTATTTGGAATTGGTGCTTGTTTCGGATTTGGTCTACACGGGTCTTTGTCTGATAATGACCCTACTGCTTTTAGAGAGGTTAACTTCTCATTGTTTAAATAATAGGAACAGCTTTGATAGCCAAGTTTTGACTCCATTCGAACATTCCAATGAACTTGCACTAAAGGAACCATCCTTTACTAACTAAAGTACCAACAAAATGAGGGGGAAGGAAACAGTTATGCCGCACCATGTTAAATTACCAGCAATCAAATCCTGTGATGACTCACTTATCTCAATTGATTTTTATAATTTACCTTATGTCCACGGGAGGAAACTGGTGTACAGAATTTCCTAGAACCAGTTATTAACCCAGATATATCTGCTAACAAAAATAAATATTAAATCCTCTACTGCGAATTTCAACTGCGGTTTTCAACCAAAAAAGTCCATGTAATCTGAATTCAGATGAATAGTAGCAATTTCGAAGTTACACACGTCCCTCGAAGAATAAATTAATTCAATTTGGCTGAGTTGCCAAGCCAAAGCTTTCCTCTTAAGGCCTTTGGTTTGCCTGGCTTGCTCAGTTTGGGAGCTGCTTTGGTATCGCCTCCTCCCACTGGCTTCTCATTGTATATCTCAAAAGGGTTTGGCTTAATTCCATTTGCAACAATGTCATGTTTTCGTCTTTGATTGCTTAAGTTCTTGAAAGGAGATTTCAGTAGCGTCATTGTTTTATATTTTGTGTATCGCTTTGGTGCAACAGTGTCTGTCATAAACAGTTGGTTGTTTGTTTAAATTGTGCAAATTGCTTGGTAGCTTAAAACATCACAGAAGCAGCTGCATCTATAACCAAATAAAGCAAATTAACAACAAACTAACTTTTCTAATTCGAAAATATGTGTGTGTTCGTACCTAAATATAGCCATCTCGATAATATGGTAAGTTTCGGGCCGAAGGGTCGACCTTTAACCTAAAAGTCGTAAAATAAATATGACAATATGTCACATAAAAGTCAAAAAGTATTTGATCTATGGTAAGTAGTTAAAAATACCAACATAAGCTAAAAACCGTATCCAGCTAATAAAACACAGAACGTAACCTGAGCTCACTGCGTTGAAAGAATAACTTTTTACAACGTCACAACTTATTACGACGATATAAATAAAAGGGCTCGTAAAAGAAAATAAAACTTCTTCGACACGACCACTTTGTCACTTGATATACTAAATCCTTAACGAACGGTTTCTTCGGCAAGTGTCCTTTCATAAGAGCACAGAGGAAAATTCGCTGGCCGGTGCTTCGAATCGTCAATCTTATCTCGATGGAGCAGGTTGACTTATTTGAGTAATGTATTGACCGTTTATGTGAGTCGATGAGTTGATTTATTATTTGTACGGGATTGCATCGCCTTCGAAATGAGTGGCTTGCAAAGACTGTCTTTGATCCGGACATTCCAATGTTCAAAAGTATCATACTGTATTGACAAGCATACGAATGGCCATTAAGCTCTGCTGCGTTGGCTATTTATATTGCCTTAAAATGTTGTCGTAAAAAGAAATGTAATGGAAATGGTAACATTCGAAGCGGAAATTACTATGTATTGTTGTACAAACAATCGTACGGTGCCAGTAACTTGCATGATCGGTCTCAAATAATCTACACCTTATCTATCACCACATATTTGCTCGGTTTAATAACGTGTTTCAACTATGCAACAGCGTCATACTGCATAATTGAAGTTTACATTGTTGTATGAGCTAGAATTTGTAGCGTGTTAACGTTATCGAGTTCCCCAGAGGAGGGAACCTTGTGAAAGTAGGTAACGTTCGACTAATCTTATGTAAATGTAAGACTTTTATTATTATATTAATATACTTACCTTCCTGCCAATTTTTTTTCTAGGGTTATTCTTTCGCGGAGAATCTTAACACCCCCATTCGGAGAATGACTTCAAATGCATAACGCCATCTAAAGAAAATCGAGTTCAACTGTCCGAGTATCTGAATTGCGTGTGTTGTGATGGTGTTTATCAACAAGAAACTTCTTCCTACATAGTTATTGTCCGAAAGTCGACTAATATGAACGAACTAGCTAAAATCTACCTTATAATTTAGCGCAGTTATAAACATCTGGAACACATGCTTACGAGCGCTGCCAAATCGATTAGCGTTGCTGTCGCGAGTTTTAATGCCCAAATGACTTCATTTAGGTAAATAAGATGCCAAGTTCCAACTCTGTTTTCTTTAACATTGTTAAAGAACCTGGAACATGACTATGACTATGCATAATTTTGTTCATGATTGTACAAGTATATCATCCACATAGGAGAGGTAGTCTATGCATGATATTATTTATGATGGTATAAGTATATCATCATCATAAGAGAGGTAGTCTCTGATCTCTGAGGTATTAATGTAAAAAAATCTGACACGAGTTTGCTCCTTTCGAAGGCAACGATGTGCGAGGGTGCGAAGGCACTTTCGGCGATTAATACCTCCTCTAGTTAATTGATACGTAGTTGGAACACGGCCTTTGTCACGTTGTTTCTTTTTGTTTTTTCTTGATATGTTTGTTATAGGATTGGATAATCTATTTTTGGATGGAATCGGATCCTGTTGTGTCGTTTGTCTCGTATGATATTGACATATAATTTCTTGGATGAGCTGGGTTTCCACTTGCTAACTTTAGGAAGTTTTACTAAATATATCGGTCGTATTTTTGAAAGAACTTTAAGTGATTTTTCATTTTTTAGTTTGTTGGACCGACGTTTTACGAAATATGACATCTAAAAATATAAGCTTTATATAAGCATAACAAACAAATAACAGAATGTAACAAAATAACAACACAACAACATAGCAACACACAACACACAACAACAACAACACATGACATACACAAACAAACATTAAACATAAACAAAAAAACAACAAACATTTTTACTCATGTAACAAAGTCGAATTAATTCGTTTGCGTGATATACTGGGGTCTGGCACAAAGGGTAACGTAGATTAATGTGGTGGTTATTAGGGGGCTGGATATCGGCTCGGCATCGGAAGCTTTCCACAATCGCTGAGTGCGTTTATTTCAATGGAACACCATTCTTCATTTTGATTGACGGTTTCAGGAAATCGAGTTCTAGACAGATTTCGAAAGAGAAGTATTCCGAAAATATTTTTTTTGAGGTACCTAGAGGTGAAAAAGGCACATATTTATTCAGAATTTTAATGCAATGGTCGTAAGTAGCGTCACAGACTCACAGTAGACCAGATACATTTCAAATATGAACTGGCAATAAAAATGTGATCCAATTCACTGTTCGAAGTAAAAATATGGTTTTACAGCTCAGGAGTCATAAAACTCTCGTCCATAAAGATAAGTACAATGACGTCATATTTCCTCTTCCGATATTTCTATATCCTGTGATTGTTTATTAGGATGAATCACATAATTGTCATGTGGCTATATTAAGTCCCTTACCCTGTCCGTTATTGCGCTTATCCAATTGTCCGGTCGTCAAAGTCCCTTACATGGGGAGATAAAGCCATCTGGTCAGGATTATGTCCTTAGGGAAACCTCCAAAATTGCCTGAAATATACTATCTTTATATATTTCTTTATGTACTTTACATATCGATGTTCATGCTAACATCGATATGTAAAGTACAAACAGTATAATCAGTAAACCATTTATATTGCCTTAAAATGTTGCTATCACAAAGAAGTGTAATGGAAATGGTAACATTCGAAGCGGAAATTACTATGTATATATATATTATTGCACAAACAATCGTACGGTGCCAGTAACTTGCATGATCGGTCTGAAATAATAGCTAGTTCTACACCTTATCTATCACCACATATTTGCTCGGTTTAATAACGTGTTTCAACTATGCAACAGCGTCATACTGCATAATTGAAGTTTACATTGTTGTATGAGCTAGAATTCGTAGCGTTTAAGTTGGTTTTTTTTCTGGGGTCATTCTTTCGCGGAGAATCTTAACACCGCCATTCAGAGAAAGACTTCAAATGTAAAACGCCATCTATCGAATATCGAGGTCAACTGTCCGAGTATCTGAATTGCGTGTGTTGTGATAATTTTCAAACTTCTTGAACACTTTAAATTCATCTAACTTATACGATAGAGTGAACCGATTGCGATAAAAAAACTAAGTAATACTTCCAGCTACGCACAATTTTTATGTATAAAAGTTATCTATATTGGTTTCGTACGATTTACGTGGCGCGTGCACAAATAAACAGACAAAATTCCAAAAATGCTGGCAATAGTTTCTGTTGGTTATTTTTTAACACCCTGGCTATTTTTTAACCGACATTCCAAAAAGGAAGAGGTTCTATGTTCGACTTCATGTTTGTTTTTTTTATTTTGTGTTTGTTCACCGATATCTCCGTCAAATGTGGACCGATTTTGAAAATTCTTTTTTGGTTTGAAAGAGTATGTTCTGAAATTGGTCCCATTTTAATATGAAGAACTTCGAAGATATACATCAGAACTCTTAAAGAAATGACGGCAAATCACTCGGGATAGCTGCAATCGCATTTCTGTTTATTGTTTACACCATTTCATAACATAACATCACACTGGTACGCTCTAAAGGGGTTCGCAGGTTTAAACAGTACACCTTGGTATACTCTTATTTCACGGGTTATGTTTAAGTTTCATGATATTCGGGTAATCTATTATTTCTGATATTATAGGTACCTAACTAAACAACTTGCCTATTAGGTAGGTACAAAAAAAAAAAAAAAAAATGTACTGGAAATAATTTCTTAAAACGACGAAACGACTTTTCTACAGATTTCTTATATGTGTGGATTGTACTCGAGTTTAAGCCTACTTAATAATCTGCGAAAGCAATAGAGTAAGCTAAAATACTCTATTTGTATGTGTATATAAATTTATATTTTATAAATATACTCTTTTTCATTAATCTCTACTCTTAATTACCCTCTCTAAAATCAGATATATGTTCTATTTCTTCCAAAAAAGTTGGTAACTCTAAAAAGACTATCCACCAGGTAGCTTAGCGTTTTAATTGGGATCTTACGGGTGCAGCCTTCGGTATGTTCGTACCTTTACTGTCGTTTAGTATGCTTTCTACTTTAGCTTTCTCGCATTACAGTTTCAAGAATTCGTCGAAACATCTCCATGTTTGAGTAAAACTTTATCGTGCTGTTGGGTTCCAAATGAGTTTAGAGCTGCTTAATATTTAACACGGATATTACTTCAGTGCCACTACTGAATATATTATGTGTTTTTATCTTGTCGTTTCACATTAAGTTTTCTTCTTTCTGTTTCAGGTAAACATCTTTTCCTTTGCGAGATCCAGGATTGGGTAAAGTAGGCGAATACTTGGGAATTTCTTATTGATTATTACAAGCTGGTATTGTTTCCATATAAGTCTGTTATTACTTGATCTTAAGGAGAAACTCTGAACCAAAAAAAAATACTTTTTTACAAAAAAATACTACCGACATTCATATGAGAAAACTACAAAGTGAAAAATAATTCTGTTTTTGGAAGTCGGTGTCTTTCTTAAGTACCATTTTCTTTCCGTTATGGACACCGACTTCCAAAAATAAAATTATTTTTCACTTTGTAGTTTTCTCATATGAATGTCGGTAGTATTTTTTTGTAAAAAAGTTTTTTTATTTCTCACTTTTTAGTTGTATCTACCTAATAGGCAAGTAGTTTAGTAAGTTACCTTAACGCCAGAATAGATAACCCGAATATCATTAAACTTGAACATAATCGGTGAAATGAGAGATCTGCGTACCCCTTAAGATGCTCTTACCTCTCTGCTCTTCTGGCGTGATGTTATGTTATGTAATGGTATAATCAATAAACAGACATGCGATTGCAGCAATCCCGAGAGATTTGGCGTTATTTATTGAAGAGTTCTTTCGTTTATCTTGGGAGTTCTTCATTAGATCTTCATCAAATTAAAATGGGACCAATTTCGAAACAAACTCTTGGAAACAAAAAAAGAATTTTCAGAATCGGTCCACAATTGACGGGGATATCGGTGAACATACACAAAAAAAAACAAACTCGAAGTCGAACATAGAACCTCCTCCCTTTTGATAAGTTGGTTAATGAAATGGTTCTATCAAAATCTCGACCCCCTAATAAACGCTGCACCTTACTAATGCGTGCATTCTTATACCCACATATTTTGCATCAACATACGCACATACTTTCGTATCGTGTGACAAGTGTATATGCGACTGCATAATTATGTAAATGCTCGTAATTTATGTGTTTCATACTGTCTGTGTCGCACTGTACGTCTGTACCAACAGAAACTCACCAAGTTCGCATATCATTCGTGCGGTTAACTTGTACGAGGACAGTCGCGTACAAATTGATTCGGAATTTATAATAGTTTCGACACGCTTTGAAAATGAAATGGTGAGCTAAATTTTCATTGAACTTATGTTCGCTGCACTGATAGAGATTCATGCACATATAGACACACCATTTTAATCATACCTATGTAAAAATCTTACGCAAAATTGGAAAGGTTTGAAGTTGACTAGACGAAATTATTGGAAATCCCAAACGGTCCAATCCAGTCTAATAATATCGCAATTGGGATAATTTGATTTCAGATCGGAGCGTTTGCAAAGTTCTCAGTAAAATCATTTGCTTTCAGAGCCCTTTTATGAAACAGATTTTCCAAATTTACAAATTGGGACTGGGCTTTCTTGTGAAATCCCAACTTAACTAGAAAAAATAAAAATGTTTTTAGCGTGGACTTTAATGGCGCTCCTGTATCATTAGCACATTAAATAAATCACACACACCTTGTTCGTAATAAACCAGCCACATCTGCCCAGTTTCAGCTGTGGCAGGTGTTTCCAACGATTTCGGTGATAACATCGTTAGCATTGTCGACGGGTGCTGCAGGTTTTTACGTTAACGTATTAATTTATACAGCTTTATTAAATTCTGCCTCGACAGCTGAAACTTTTTGATAATTTGGGTCTCCGAGCTTTATAACGAAGTTCAGCTGAATTGATTATAGCGTTGATTTCATTTATTTTTCGTTCGTGTTTATCGTCATTATTTTTTTTAAATATACCCAGATTATTTAAATTAATCTGTGGTAGAAATGTTACCAAATAACCTTGCTCCTCATTTTAGCTTGCTTCTTCTTCTTTAGGTATTGGGTTTGCGCATTTTTGTCTGTAATGGGGACAATTGTGCGTACCAGCCAGTGCACCTCCCTCCTCATTTTAACTTGCTTAGTGTTTATTATTTTGTAATATTTCTTATTCTGATTTCTTAAAATAATTTAAAATGGTGCAGTCTAGCACTTTGCCACCGACTTATACGTTTCGCGCAAGTCAACACAATGCGTGCGTCTACTTTCCTTATTATCACATAAACATCACGGCATGTATGACAGATACAGCAGTTTTTAACGTAACCTTTTACGTAACACTAGCTAATCATCAATCTCCCAGTCTGTAATGAAGACACTCTTGACCTTTCCCTAATCGACATTATCGAAACTCCGTCTGGTTGCAAGTTCTTAAGTGGAAAACTTCTGATTAGCTTATCAATACTTACATGTAAACATGTGTTCGTGAAATCATCTGAGGATTAAATAACACGCAATCAATATCTTTGAACTTGTTTTATCAAAACATAATGTCATCAAAAACTATCAAGGTTACTAAGTTTTTTCCGACAGACCAAAGTTGCTAATGCAACCAAAATATGGACTAGTTTTAAAATATTCACATAATATTGCCGCGTTGCCAAAAACTACGAGACTATGTTTATATGTATAATAGTGTTGATACATATTATATCGAAAGACAACAGCTGCTGAGTCCATTCAGCAAATTTGGCACGCTCTTGAACTTAAAATGCCAGTATTTCTTCCGCATTTTCTCGAATTTGGACCTTAAGAGCCGGTGTTAAAGGTCATGTGAGTTTTGGCAATAGGAGTCGTGTTGCGGTATTCAAATATGTTGGATAGCGGGGCATGCAAACACGAGGGTTGTGCCAAACTATATGTATATCCGTGCATAGTAATAAAACGACTGGATATCATCCAAATTATAGGAGACATCTTCCGCTTTTGAGTGCACGCAGTACCATTTAATTTCGAACGTGAGTACGGGCCATCATCATCATTTCTTCCCCAAGTGTCACGACATCCTTTGCGTTTCGCATCCGGTTATTCGGATCCACAGTATGGTCATATTTAATCATTTTAATTGCTATATCAAATATTATAAGTGAAGCATAGTTTGCATAAACTGCCAAAGCAAAGCTCCCAACATCCAATTTCGTGGTTTCGTCCTTAAACCTAGAGTTATCATAACAAGTATCTAGTTGCTTACAAAGTTTTCGTACATGAACTTTAAATTAGATATCTCTGTGACAAACTCGATCCGTATGTGTAACTCCAAGTTAGGAAACTAGTTGAACTGAGTCTGAAAGATATCTAGAGCAAACAGGATTTGGATTTAAAGAAGGGTTTCCACCGGATAAAAATAGATGGCTATGATGGGAAGGTGCCTGGAAGGTGCTAATGATGTAACTTTATCTAGACTTTATATTCTGTTTTTAGCACGGAATAGTTTATTTACTCTGAATATTGGAACGTTTTGATAGGCATGTTCAATATTTTTGTACCCTTCCTTAAAATAAAATATGCGTTTAAAAGTAAATCGGCGGGTTTTCAAGATAATCTCAAATGGTTACAGTAGCATAAAACTTTTAGTACACCGATAATGTAGTTATTGTTCATATTTCATGATTGATGTGATCTACGAATCACATTCTCTCGGGGGTAGAAAGGGATGATTAATATCGTAGAATCTTTTACGTAATACTGCTTCATTAATAGTTCTTGGTTCTGACGTTGCTTTTGTTTCGCCCCGATATTTAATTCACTACTTTGCTGTATGATTGATGTCACCGTCTGTCTCTAGTGCTATATTACTGTGGTCACATTATGATGGCCTCATAACTGTAAATTATGATGTTCAGGAATCGATTAAGGCCGAGTCTTTGATTTTCAAGAAATCGAGTGCGGTTGGTTTACCTTGATGACTTACTCATGTATTCCGTATTCATTAATAACATGAGGGTTGAACCGTTACTTCCTGGAAGCAAATATACATTAAGTTTCGTAGCAACAGTGTTATCAATAATGTATGTGACACTAAAAATAACATTCCCAGCTTCTAAATTTGAAATGTGGTCTTAAGTGTCGGAACCGTTACACATATCTCCAAACCAAATTAGGTTATGTTTGGGCGTTCTCGTGTATCCTCGTTCGAGGCTCCATGCCCCTGACATTCCGGTCACGGACAAGACGAATATTATTATTTATGGATGCAGTGAACGGGATATAAAAATTTAGAGCAAGAGCAAATAGAATGACTGTCTGAATTCGGTCACGTTTTCGATAAGGACTGTCTCATAATTTAGGTAGAAAAAGAAATCAATTTATTACAATAAACGGTACGTTGATTCATACACATTCTCTTCGGTGAAATAATATGATGCTCTTGTATGATAAACAATCCCACTTATAAGATAAATAATACATTTGATCCAAAGCCAAAAAAATACTCGATCTGCATTAGCTTTCAGAAACCCATTAGTAATGTTATCTTTTAACAAAATTGGGTCAAGTTTATCGTCTGCGGCAGTTCTTGCGGATCTCCAATCACCATTTGTGGGTCCGTGTCTCGTCCCTGACATTCACATTCCCCTTAACGGCTTTAACATGATTCATTTATTCCACTAGTTTAAAAATAGCGTTGAAAATTCTTATAGGAACTATTCTCTCGGTTTAAATAGCGGGGTACATGTTAATTAGCGGGGTATTTGTACGGTTTGAATTTATTGATGTGTTTGTCAATTGATATTATACGAGTACGTTAATTTTTTTAAGGATTATCTTTCAATTGATAGTTTGGGATTGATAGTTTTTTCTGTACAGAACAGAAAAAAAGTAATTCAAAAAATCAGAAAACACGACTGCTTAAAAAGCCAACTAAAAAGATGTAAACAAGAAGAAAATCATGCTGTACAGTCGGAAGATACATCTGGTTTTGGTCAGCCAGTTCGCGAATATGTTTTATTCGCTTCTTAAGCAGTCGGGTTTTTTGTTTTTGGAAATTACTTTTTTAATTATAACTTTTTAGCTGACAATTTTTTTTTTCGAATTATTTATATTTAAACATATAAGTGTCTTAAACTAAAACTCACCTCTTATAACCTTTCATTTTGATACCCATCACGATGGGAAGAAAAACAAATTGCGTCCCCACAATATAGCGCCCAAAATCCGCCATTATTCTTTTTTCCAATTTTAATGTAGCCAGTGACACTAACAAGGTTAAGACGAATCGATTGACGTTAGAATCATCAAAATCGGCCAACGCGTTTGGTCTCTAAAACGCCACATAGGAACAAACTTACATAAATAGACTGATAAACACTTTGCCCTCCTTCGGTAGTCGGGAAAAAAAGAGGTGCACATCTGGGTAACCCTTCGGAAATATAGTTAGTTCGGAATGACAATGGGCATAATTAATAATTTACTGAAGGATAAAATCATCATTCATCGCTAATAAAATTTCTTATACGAGTGTAAGATTATTTTTATGTCTTTAACATACTGATGTTTTATTTTTATCATGCTTCACTTCTGTAACTGTTTTGATATAAATGAACAATGAAATAGCGTTCAACGTGGTAATATTATTTCAAAAGGTCATACGATGTCAAGTTTCTCGCGGTTGATGTATTTTTATTGAACCCTCGTTAACATTAATTGACGTTTTAGCAAAAAAGTGCAATAAAATAGAAAGTGGAGATTTATGGTAGTAACATGTCGGTTTGACATCTGAGTACGTTGACTGAGGACGAAAGGTCAAAGAGGTCGAGAGGTAAAAAAAATACAGACGTAAAAATAAGTAACTTTCTTTTCCCAGAAGACATTGATGAGGATTTATTATTGAATCATTTCGATTTTGGGGTTTCATTCCATCAAATCAGCAAGAATGCATGGTATGACTGGGATTCAGGAAACCGATGAATACTCACACAATTAAATAGTTACAGTATAATTGATCCATTTAACAATAGCAGAAATGACTAAGTACTGAATAACTAGCTATTTTTAACATAGAACATAAACGAGGTACGAGGATAAAGTCATGTACAGAAGTTAGTCATCGTGTACTGATTTACAGATTGGTCATCAGACAGTTCCAAGAGAAAATTATATTAGTACTTGCCTGAGAAGTGAATCAGGATAAACCGACAAGGAAAGTGATATACAAAGAATTTCATTATTTTAATCCATCAAATTTTAAAACCGTGAAATTTTCTAACCCACGCCCGAAACATGACCAGAATTTTATTTTGAGGATTGAGTCCGTGTGTACCGAACGAGATTAGTGGATTATTTTTATTTCGTCCTCTCAGCCTTCAGTGTCAATCTAGACGAGGATCATCATAATAAACGTCTGCAGTAAAACGAGTGTTTTGATCATAAAGTATGTCATTTCTTTTCCCGATTATGTCACCCGAAAAGACACGACCTTCAGGAACGTGTTACGGTGCCTCATAAAGGTTTGTTTTATCGCGACCCCCATGGGCAACCTTGCACCTATAAACAGTATCATTTGACCTAGACCGTGTACTCGAATTTATCTTGTGATAAGTATGGCGCCGCTAATAATAGACTAGGTGTCGCCGTCGGGCGTTGCCCGGAGCCCCGGACAGAGTCGTTGAGCTTAACTCAGACGGCGAGACTTGAGACGATTTTGGTAGGTAATAAGGTTGATGTATTTTCAGGTCTGCCTAACGTCCCAGATAATGTTTCTAGACATAAAACCAGGCACGGAATATTAAACAATAAAGTATGTCACTTTGAGGATGAAGCAAGTAAATCTCCCAAAGCTGTCCTTATTTATGCTTGACGACTTTGAAACCCTAAACTTTTTCGTATACAAGTTTTTTACTTAAACGCTTCTTAAAACAAACCCTAGGAGAACTTGGAAGATTAATTTCCTCCAAACAGCTGTTACCGTTTCTGTGAATTTCAATAATTTGTAATTGAATTCTCTTATAGGTCGTTCTCATTTTCACCGTGGCTTATGCTAGGCTAGCTTTGATGTTCGATATTCTTAGTAGTTGTTTAAATCACGCTAACGGTAGGCTCTTGATCATATTAATTAAACTTTTCAGTAAACATTTCAGTCTCAGATTTATAACAAGCCATTTTTACCTCTACTCTGAGGTTAGTTAATTCAGATTTTTTCTTGACAGTTGTAAATTACGGCCAAGTCCAATGAGAGAAATGTTAGCACAGCAGAGTTCCTTACATATTTGTTCAGGTTTGGAACATATATTTAGGTTGTATTCAAAGTAGATAAATTAGGGTATTAGATGGAGCACACAGGGGTCGGTCGACGCATCCGTGCATGTAATGCCAACCTAATTTGTGGTGACCTTGTGAGGTGCTTTATTTCCATACTGCTAGTTAGCAGGATTCCTTTAGAAATCCGTTCCCCTACCTTTATTGTTTATTACTCACAATCTTATCATCTCGAAAGCCTTGGCGAGGTCTAACAACAATGGACCGATAATTTCTATTAGGATACAAATATCTTTGCTCATTACAGCCAATATAATAACCACTCGTAAAATTAATTAGTTTCCATTATACAAGTATATCACATGTACTCGTAACAATTTCTCGTATAACAAGCCAAATAATAGGTTCTTAATTAATTAGTATGCGAAATTTCATTGCAGTATATTATAAATTGTAGCAGAGGTGAAGGTCGTGAACTTGGCTGTCGCTGGCGGCAGTTCACAAACTTCGTTAATAAGCAGCGAGTGCTGCTGGCAGCATTAATGGCTGTTTGCAACGTTTCAAAACTTGGCTCAGTTCTCTCTCTCTCTCCGTGCGTCTTGACATCCGATTTGCAGCTTAATTGTAAAGCGCTTTTCTTTATAAAGGGAAAAGGAAAAGCGCTGCACACGTTGGGAATGTTTTGGCACGCTCACATGACATCTGTCGCTGCAATTTTCTGTGCAATTTGGGGATTTGAGGTGCTTTGTGTGTAATTTCGTTTACATTTACCTAGCTCTTGAGCTCTTTGGGTGTTATTCGTGCAAGGGTCGGATTCTGGCAGCAAAAACATATTATGAATTTCATCTTGAATCAGTCAATCAAAGGTTTATTTATGCTTGTGTTTAGTTATTCTGTTATTTAAAGCTCTATGCAGCGCCTTGCTCGCCAATGTCTTCTTTTTTTAAACCTCTATAACTTCTGACATAAACAAAATTGTCTCAATCCGCCATTTTACTAAATCTTAACGATTTCCCGGTTATTAATCACAAAATTGCGCAATGTACTTGTTTGCGTACAATGACAGATAACAGAAATAGTATCAACGCACTTCTCTTGGATCGGCGCCGAAGTGTACGCATACGAATTCTTTACGCGTGTATCTTATCGAACGTGTCTTGTCGGTCGTCAGTAACAGCTGTGCATACAGACTGAGAAAATTATGGAATGTTATTAGAATTTGGGAGATCGGAACGGGGTATATATTTTTGGACTATATTAAGATAAGTTTTAGGGTCCTGTATCATCTGTTCGTCTCTATCGCAGAGTTTTTAATCCCCGACGGAAAAAGATAATATTTATAAGTTTAACTTGTGTAACTGTGTTTGTGTTTTTGTGTATCTGTCTGTGGCATCATAGCTCCTAAACAGATGAACCGATTTTGATTTCGTTTGTTTTTGTTTGAAAAATGAGTTTATTGAGAGTGTTCTTAGCTATGTTTGATGATAATCGGTTCAGCCGTTCTAAAGTCTTGGGGGTCTGTTTGAATCGGATTGTTTTTCGCAAGATATCGTGTCTTAATAACGTGTTCTGTAGATTGTCGATCGAAGCGTGTCTACATTTCTTCTCTCGATAAATTATGTAAGTCGCATGAAATAAATTATATTCGTTTAGGAGCTATGATGCCACAGACAGATACCTAAATACACAGATACACAAACTCACATAATACCCGACTCGCACTCGGCGAGTTTTTAATTTTACTTGTAAACTATCTGTCGTAGCTTTATATGCACCAAGTTAAAACATAGAAAAGGACTTAGGAACTTATTATAAAGGAACCGCGCATTTTCGCGGGTTAAAAGTAGCCTTAACTCAGCGACAATGTACCTTTCTATCAGTGAGAATATTTACCGAATCCGATCAACACATACAAAAGAATCCTCTATAGTATTATTTTATATTTCGGTTGAGAACTACTAATCTTAAAATGTCTATTATCTTCTTCCGCATGACGTGAGTAATCCCGGCTTTCAACCGTTCGCCTAATTAAGTTAAAGAAACCTTTACAAATTATTTCCTATTCAAAGTTGATTTACGCCACTTCCTGAACGAACATACTGAGCCGAATTCTTTTTGTGGAATGTACTCTAACACTTTCTTTAATAGGTCATAAACATACAATCTTTGTTGATTAAAACACGCACGTACTCTCCCTCTCTTTTGAAACTCACACGCACTTGCCCGAACTTAGGTGTAGGCCATACAACGAGCTAAGCGAATGTGGTATGCATAGCTTAGATTGCGACTGTGGGAGCTAGAATATATTTATCCACAGCCAAAACAAAGAATTTAGTAACGATGCTTGACACGTGTAGACCACTACACGGGTTTTCAGATAGCGAGTCTGCTGATCTGAGCCGAAATCTTCTGGCTAGCTTAGCCTACCTAGTTCAATTAAGCTCACTAGCAGAACTGTAGTACTCGGACCAAACAATGAAAAGACTTCGGGATTTTTCTCTTGCAAAATCCATTTTTTGACTTCGATCCCGTCTGATTTTTAAACCCCTCTTTTTAAAGAGGGGTGTTATAAGTTTGACGTGTGTACATTTGTGTTTGTGTATCTGTCTGTGGCATCATTGCTCCTAAACGGATGAACTGATTTTGATTTCGTTTTATTCTTGTTTGCAACATGACTTTATCGAGAGTGATCTGTTATGTTTGATGCAAATAGTTCAGCCGTTCTAAAGTTATGGTGGTTTTATTGTTTGAATCGGGGTTTTTTTGCAAGATTTCGTGTCTTAATTACATGTTCAATAGATTGTCGATCGAAGCGTGTCTACTACTAGATAAATTATTATGTAGCATGAAATAAAAATTTGTCGGGGGCTTTTTTAATTTTTTTTTTTTTTTTGTAAAGCAATGAATGAGGTCTACTCCAGAATATGCCTTTTCACTCTTGCTTTGAAGACTGACGGGCTTGGAAATTATGAAGAACTTCGTAAGCTAAACTTAGCTTAGCTCGCAGTGTTGCCCTGCCCAAACCTCGCACGTCAGAACCCGGTATGCTGATATCTAAATATTATTCTTAATTAATACCTCATATGTTTTGTTTCACTATACGTTTACGTTAACCGCTACAGTTATTTATAAACATAGTTATATTTAAGTTTTCTGCTTATGTATTGTTATTTTGATGGTATTCGATAAGGCTTCCGTGCGTGTTTACTATACATATTTCGTAATTTATGCGTGCCAGAGGTATTTTGTGCGTACGTTTTTGAAATAGTATTTGGATAGTACCGGTATTATGTATAATCTTTTGTTGGTTCAGCTGTGTTCTTACACAATGTGTTTTGTGTTATAAATAAATTAATTAGCTAAATTATGGTGGTTCTTTGGTAATAGGATGTAAACCAAAGATTCTGAACATCCCACTTTCAAAATTTTTAATTTTACTTGTTGCTACGTAATTTTTAACCAACTGTAAAGAAGTACTCATTTCCAGCGTGCGTGTATGACTAGATGTATGAATGTAAAAAAACTTTTTCACAAAAAGAAATAAACCGAATTCAAAAGCAAAACACTAAATGTGCAAAATAACTTTAGTTTCGGAAGCCGGTGTCTTTGGTACTTCTTTTTTATCGTTTTTCGACACCGACTTCTGACGAGCGAATGTATTTGCTTTTTTTAGTGTTTTGCTTTTAATTTCGGTGTATTTTTTTGTGAAAAGTTTTTATTTCTCTCTTTTTAGTTTTATTACACTATCACTAAATAGTGAGCAAGTTCTATACCTAAAAGATTGACAAAATAGGCATAATAACTAAATTTATACATCCGTGCTGTTTATCGCTAAGGAGTTCGGTTGTATGTTCCATATCTTGAAAACTGCTTTACCTAATCCAATAAAAAAAGAATGGTCACGATCCGATAAGTAGTTTCGGAGAAAATCGTGGACAAACATACATAACATACAAACAAGTATACACTCATGAAATTTAGCACACATATTTAGAAGCCCAATTAGAGTCACATAATTATCTGAATATTTGGCAATTCCAACAATATCACATACATGTGTGTTGAATTGATTACCTCCTTTTTTTGAAGTCGGTAATGAAGCGTAAGGATCGTAGCAGGTGGTATTCTATCGTTTCATAGAAAAAGGGGTGAGTTTATTTTTGTATATATGTAAAGAAGGTACCTACTTGTTGTTGTGTTGTGGTTGTACCCATTATCTGATTTTCCTAATCCCGTACCTAAACAACATGAAATTAAAATGTATAAATTTAATTTATTGTTCACCTAATGACGGTCCTTTGTTTACACCGGCCGCATTATACCTACCGTACTTTGAATTATATCATGTTATCACAAGAAAAATAAATATTGTTTATTTTTGTAATTATGAGCCGATTCAGGTCGGTAACGAAGTAGGTAATCAATTTTGTGCTAGAACAAGGGTTTTCTTATTAAAATTATTATGATAAAATAATTAAAGGTTCTGTTTGCATTTATAGCCAAACTTCAATAGTAGAGAGGTGCTGCTAAAAGATTAATTCATATATGGACTGTAAATTTACAGCGTTTAACTATTTTCATGCCTTTTGAACAGAAATAAAGTTTTTGTAAATTTTTATCATCAGCGTTTTAATATCTCACTGCTGGGACACGGCCTCCTCTCTGTGAGAGGGTAGGGGGGAGAGGTAAACTTTTCTCATCTTATACCATAAGATAAGATAATAATAATAAAAAAAACGAAATGTCAAAGCTTTCAACATCTATTTATTTATCAAAATCTTTAATCGCAATGATGATGATCAATAGAGAGCACAAGTGCGTGCCTTTTAAATTTTTCTATAAATAACCAAATGTGTTCGCTCTTCGCGCATTGTAAATGAAAATCAGTAGACAATATTCAATCATATTTTCGAGTTCTTGCGGGCACGATTTTATACAAGACGCTTCTAGAATAATTGTCGAAAAGTTTTGTACATTAAGTACACCTACCTTCCTTTCTTAAAAAATTGTATCTGGGCGACCGAGCTCTGCTCCGGTGAAAATAGAGAAAACTATGTTTTCTAAAAATGAAACATTAATCGCCCCCCGAAACCCCCGAATACTAAATTTCATGAAAATCGTTGGAGCCGTTTCCGAGATTCAGATTATATATATAAACATATACATGAATTGCTCGTTTAAAGGTATTAGATTTTCTAAAAATACATAGTTACAGAAATTTATTTAAATCAACTCAGTCTATAATTTACCCCTATTAACCTTCTAATATTCAAATCAACTAAAATAATAACCCTACTTTACTTTACTCCTACTCGTACTAGGTAAATCCATTACAACCCCTTGCTGCAAAAAGCTAAAAATAGCGCTTCTAAAAATAGTGTAGTTAATTACACCCTCACAGGTAGGGTTACCATATCTCAGGATTAGTCCTGAAATCTCAGGATTATTTAAATTTTCAATAAAATATAGTAGATTTTTGAGATATTTTTGAATTAAAAATAAATAATTAAATTTCAACTTTGGTCATGTTAATTGCACAAACAAAATCAACATTTAAAATCTATGAAAACTATTCTAATCATCAGTTTTATCACATTTATTTCGCGAAGATACCTTTTTTAAGTAAACTTTTGTCTTTTAACACTTCAAATTATACTGTGTTAAAAGTACAGCTTTGACTACATTTGACCATTGAGCTTCCATGATAGAAAACTCTTTCTACGTTTGCATTCTGGGCTGTAATAGCAAATACGTATTGACCACAGATATAAATCTCACTAGATGACGCGATTGTATGTACTTCGCGTGCCAAAAACGGAGTAAAGTTACGATCAATCATCGTAATCTGAGCTTTTCATTTTGCATTATCGGCACCGGAAATCCACCGAAATCTAGAAAAATGCCTTTTTATGCTAAATTGAGCCGTAAAGATTGTATAGAAAAAGTTGGCCCAGGTATTGGAAATATATTCCTTCATTGGTAAGTAAACTGGTTTTTAAATTGTTTGTGAAAAAGTGGCACGCTTGGTTTTCATTTAAAGATGGAGGGACTTGCGATATATAGTTAGATTTATGTCTGTGGTATTGACAAATACTTACGCATTATGTCTGAAAATCTTGAAACATCGATGGTCTTGAAAATGGTTGCTCACAATGTAAGCAGCATTACATCAAAAAATGCGTTTGCTGTAAATTACGTTTACGAGAGAATTCGCATAATTGGAGAAAATCTAATGATTTTTCAATGAAAATCAGGCTTTTTCTACGGATTTTTAAATTTCATATCTGGTAACCCTAACTCACAAGTAGCGTCAGCGTCGTGTCGTGAGTCATCGTTGCGTCATAGCGTCTGACTGTATGTCTGAGGAGCTTAACATTTATATCACTCTCACTTATCACACGGTGACTTTGAAATGATTAGGGCAGATTTAAATGCATCTTTCGGAGGGCCTTTCGGTCACTTTCGTCCAAACGTCACCAGGTTATTGCAAATACCGTAAGTTTATAATACATCTCGCGAGATTATTAAATTTTTCTAATAGCCCTTACAAAAATAGTGTAGTTAATAACCCTAATAGGTAGCGTCATAGCGTCTGACTGTATGTTTGTTGAGGTTACCAATTATATCACTCTCACTTATCAAATGTTGGCTTTGAGACTATTAGGGCTCATTTTCTCTCAATACATCAGGTTTTGGTCAGCCAGCTCTCGAATATGTATCCTCCGACTGCACAGCATGATTTTCTTCTTGTTTACGTCTTTTTAGTTCGCTTCTTAAGCAGTCGGGTCTTTTTATTTTTTTATTAACTTTTTTGTTTTGTAGTAATTGGTAGTAGTTAAAGTTGATGTATGAGTCCAAGTGTATGAACATCTATAAAGTCTAGTCGCTAAAATGAAGTAATGATTCATCTTCATTGCCATGCATTTAATTGTTTCTACCTGACTAACAATGAACTGCATATCTACACCGTTATTACCTCCAGCGGGTTTTAAAGAACAACTAGGACTAATCATTATGAAAAAGACGCGGTTGTCAGGGAAGTTCCCACGACAGGTAGAGCGTGGCGCCCGCGCCTTCTTCGATGTGAGTCATGTTTGTTAGTTCGTCTGCCGGCACGTCTGTACTACTTGGCCATAGGGCTGTCCCAAGAATAATTTATGGTTTTTATCGACTAATTTGCTTTTTTTCATATCGCGTGATGGCACATGCGTAGCCCATAGCACAATATGAGCTAGGCCACATCTTTTGTAAGCTTAGGTCCCTCATCATCATCATCTCTCCGACCTTGTCCAATGTTACTATGAGTCAGCGCAATATGTTTTCTCGTTTGGGTGAATGAATAAACAAATATTAACTACTAGTATAGGCAGTTAACTACTAGTATCGGAATTGACTGCCCCAAGTACGTCGATGGCGTACCTACTGAAATAATTAAGTTTCGTTACGGGAGCAGAAAATTTTAATTCTAGAGTTTTCAAAGTTTTTCTTCCAAGAATGTTTTAGCTACACTGAATTAGTCGAGCAAAAGAGAAAACAAATAAAATAGAAAATTAAATCAAACTTGAAACCTCACTCTAACAAATTACCTACAGTTATTTTCAAGTAAGAATTTATAAGTTAAAGAAAAGTCACCGAGAGGAACGCTTGAGATTATTAAACTGTCTCGGGGTTGGCCGAGTATTAGTTCAAGCGGAAAGCGATAGGGCTTAAAATGCACAGTTCTTGACTTGGTGCAGAATATTTTACAAAATTCTACCTTAATTGCCGAGGAAATTGACTGTTTCAAAAGTTAGAAAATAGTTTCAGAAAATTTCGCTGTTTTTCGTAGAGACTGTGTTGTTTGAATTGAAGCCATCGGTAACGTAGGAAATACCAAAGCCGTTGGTTCTGAATGTGATTTGTAGATCTTGACAGTCGATGACGGGAAGTCAGAAACATGGTTTTGAAAATATTTAGGCTGGTTGGTAAAGTTAGAAATCCATTTTTATTCTCCAGTATGAAAATAAATTATTACCAGGAACTCAAATGGACATCCCTTCTAAAACTATCGGGCGTGACCCCTCGCGATGCGTCGATATGAACGACCGGTAGCACAGGAATGCCGACAAGACAACTGATGACGTAATTTCATTTGTTCCAACTCCTGTGAACCTAGTACACGGTTTCAATGGAAATGTATATTTTTGGTTTAATGAAGGCGGAGGGGAGGTTGATAAAAATGAAATGCTTTTTATCTGATTGTTGATTTTGTTTGAACGTGATATGTTTCAGCAATTACTTTAATGGTCTGATGGAAAGACGCTTGATATGACTTAGTTAGATTGGGTTTAACGACCTATATGTATCACTGTAGTGGTTCTGATTTGGGTAAAGTTTTAAAATTAGCCTTAGCTTCTTTGTAATCCATTGATGTTATTGTATTTCAATATAAGGATAGTACAGGTTTTAGTGGTCAATTAGGTAGTGGCTCCATGTTAAATACTTTTACTGCTGCATCTCGTTAGAAACAAGCCAACATGGAAAAAAAAAACAAATATATATATTTTTTTAAATACCTAAGCCTTGATTCGTATTTGTCTCAGCAAACATTTTCATTCTTTACCGATATCATGGCAGTGCACAAATAATAACTAGTCCGCCATATTGGATTTAGAATGTCGTCACTTAGCTAACCATGCATTGTCATCCAAACTAAACGTGTATGCAAAATTTCATCTTAGGCGATATATACGCCCCAATGTTAACATAGTACTGGCTGTGCGCCCGCTCGGAGCCAAAATATCAATATTGAACCTCGTTTTGAACAGTTTTGTTTGCAAAATATTATTTGATTTACATATGCTATGTCAGTAATGAAAAAAATCCAGCCATCAATTTTTGTGTGTAAAATATTTTTAAAGTCGTTTTGGAGGAGTATCCAAAAGTTGCGAAAAATATCGTGTTGCTAATTATTTTTTTAAAGCAAATCTATTTGTTATACGAAAAAACCATGTTTTAAAAATTAATGTTCATGAAACAATAATAAATATATATTTTTTTCAAACCTGTTAACCTAGCCGTTATTAAGGAGTGTGCTTTAACGTTACCGTTTTACGGCCTTAAAGCGGATGTAGGCCCTTAATCAGTGGAGGATAGCGGCTTTAAAATTCAGTTGCAAGCTTTGACCCGAACACACATACATACATACATTGCAAGTTCAATAAAAGCTTGTAAAAAATCAAACCGACTTTAAAACACTAAGAAGCGAAAAATAACTTTCTTTCCCGAAGTCGGTGTCGAAAAACGGAGAACAATAGGTACCAAAGACACTTGACGATGACCATGGGACCACCTGGTATACCTTTAAAAAAAAAAAAGAATTTTCCAAATCTGTCCAGAGTCCAAGCGCAATCGAGGCACATTTATATTAAAAAAAAGATTCCGTCGAATTGAGAACCTTATCCTTTTTTTGAAGTTGGTTAAAAAGACGTTGCAGATTAATTGATGTACGAGTATTAGGCAGCGGCATTGCAAGTTCTTCTGATACTGGTGCCTCTTTAAATAGTCAAGTTTCAATATCTCTGTTTGTACCTTTATGATTAACTAGCTGTCCCACGCGGCTTCGCTCCCGTCAACTGGCTAGCTACCTACCCATTTACCCTACCTACCCTACCGTACCTACACTACATACATGATTGTTGCGTAACTTTAACCGCTTTCGCAGCGCACGCAACGGAAGCTCTCAAAAAGGAATAATTTTGCCCGTTTTTGCAACATTTTTCATTTATGCTCCGCTCCTATTGGTCGTATCGTGATGTTATATAGCTTATAACCTTCATCAATAAACGGACTATCGAACACAGAAAGATTTTTTAAATTCCAACCAGTAGATCCTGAGATTAGCGCGTTCAAACAAACAAACAAACTCTTCAGCTTTAATCATAAGCATTAGAGGATTAAATTCTCCAATTAACGTTACGAGCTCTTTATTCTCCACCCTATTTACTTCTGTTCCCATTATGCCACAATTACACTAAAGCATCTTTAGTCCACAGTTCTTTTCTCTACAATCTTGTAATCATCCTTTCGGGAGCCTCCACTAATAGTAATACTCATTAGTTGAGCACTCGTCTTTCTCTATGCCTGTAGCTACAATACTACTGCTGAATATAGTACTAGGGTCGACTCCTGGGTCAGGCAAAGTGTTATTGGATTGTTCCATCTGGAGTTGGTTTACTAATGTTAAGCATAATTTTAATATATTGTCATAATTTACATTGGCATAACGAAATTCAGCATAATGATCATTACGTTTGTTGATCAAATGTTTTGCCTTAAATTCTGTTGGCCTAATAATGATAAAGCATAATGTTATAAACGAATAATGATATTTACACATAATGTTCTACTAATTAAAAAAAAATATGTTTGCGGCTCAAAGGTGGCCCAAGACAGGCATTTTTTTATAAGGCACGGTAATGACATATCATTACAGTTCCTTAAAAAAATAAAATTTATTCAATTCCATATAATGCCAAAACAAATGAGAAATACGCACCAAACGTTTTGGAAGTACTTTTAATATGCGTACAGCAAAGGAGTGGAATTCCCTGCGGGAGTCTGTATTTCCTGATAGCTACAACTTAGGAGTCATCAAGTCAGGAGTGAATAGGTTTCTTCTAGACAACCGTGCTTCATCGTCGACCACATCATCGCTTACCATCAGGTGAGATAGTCGTCAAGCGCAAGCCTATCAACAATAAAAATAAAATAAATGACAGTTATCCTAACCGTACCCTGCGTTACACCAAAGTATTATTATGCAAATAAAAGTTATGCCAAACAATATTATACCTGAGAATTTTATGGCAAGAGTGTGATTCCCACTGGGATACCGCAGTAGCAGCTCGGAGACTAACCTCGTGCCCGGTCCATGTCAATAAATAAGTTCGCCCTCCATTTTATGGGACTTAGACATAGCTGGCGAAATGTGTGTCATATCTTTGCCGAATCGATCGGGGAATACTGATGTGATATTATGTGATCGATTGCACTGAAGCTGCTTAATTTAGTTATTTTCTTGTCGTCAAAACTTCATCCAGTCGGATGTCTCTGTCGATAGTAATGCTAAGAGCACAAAGCTCATTAGTTGAACGCTCGTCTTTGTAGCAACTCAACTGTCATAATATAGCAGGATTACACTCCGGGGTCTTATTGTCTGAACCGGAGTATTAGTAGCGGCTATGGAGATAATGATTACATAGCATGCAGAACTGTGTCCACAATTGTAAAGAGCATTTCGGTAGGGTTATCGTCTTGTTAAATACATGGCAGATGCAAAATAAGTATCACGCAAATGTAAAACGCCCTTTGAACGAACGTGACGTCTTTCAAACGGCTTCACCGTGACATCTTAAAAAAAACGTTGTGGTAAATATGTGTAAAAATTAATGTTTGAATAGGTAAAGCTATTTTCACTAACCGGGCATAAAATACATGTTACAGGCTGCTAGTTTACGACTGAGAAATTCCCGTCATGGAAAATCCAGGCAAACTGAAAAATTTCGCTTGCCAAAACAAGTGCAAGAGCAACACCGTCAAATACATCTTCTCGTATTTCTGTCGAAAGTGATACCTCAATCATTCCACTCGGCACACAAAGAAATGTAGATCGTATTTCTCCGAAACATTCCGAGAAACCGGCACGACACCGCAGTCTTCCATCTATCAGTTCGTGACAGCCGCAAGTTATTCAATCGAATCGATTAGAAAAAACAAAACAATGACATCGTGCGAATCGACTACATCTTGTTATGTGAATTACGTGAGCGGAGCCGGCCCGCATGGCAACCGCCATTGTTCAACATAATCGATACTGTAGCGTCCCGATCAATCGAGATGTTAGCACGGGAATAGCACAGAAGATTCAGTCTTAACAACTTGGGATAGAACAGATTTTGTATCTTAAAGTTTGACTGTAGTCGTGCGATAGTTGGCATGACATGTACGAGGGTCATTCAATAAATACTTAGCCTACAAAAAGTAAACGAAAATTTTGGAGAAGTGGCAATTTATTTTTCAACATAGTCTCCTTTTAGTTCGATACACTTAGCCCAGCGATGCTCCAACTTTTTTAACCCGTCGGAAAAATATTTTTTGTCAAACTCTGCAAAATAGGCCTCCGTGGCGGCGATGACCTCCTCATTCGATCCATATCTGTTCCCGGCGAGTGATTTTTTCAGATTAGGAAACAGAAAGAAGTCACAAGGGGCCAAATCTGAAGAATACGGTGGATGGGGCAGCAATTCATAGCGTAATTCGACCAATTTGGCCATGGCAGCGGCAGACGTGTGAACCGGTGCGTTGTCGTGGTGAAACAGCACTTTTTTCTTCGCCAGATGGGGTCGATTTTTCTTTAATTCGGCGTCGAATCGGCCCAATAAATCGGCATAGTAAAGCCCTGTAATTGTTTTACCCTTCTCGAGGTAATCGATGTAGATCACACCTTGTGAATCCCAGAAAACGGTGGCCATAACTTTTCCGGCCGATTTTACAGTTTTCGCCTTCTTTGGAGCACGTTCCCCGGTCTGGATCCATTGTTTTGATTGCTCCTTGATCTCTGGTGTTTACCAGTGGATCCAGGTTTCATCGACGGTTACAAAACGACGCAAAAACTCCGCTGGATTCCGCTTAAACAGCGCCAAACACGTCTCCGATGTGGTCTCACGGTTGCGCTTGTTTTCTGGTGTGAGTAAACGCGGCACCCATCGCGCCGACAGCTTTCTCATGCCGAGTTCCTCGTGAAGAATATGATGCACTGTTCCTTCTGAAATGCCTACAGTCTCAGCTAGCTCCCGAACCTTCAATCGGCGATCTGCCAATACGAAATCATGGATTTTTTTAATGTTTTCGGTGCACCTGGACGTGGTTCATCAAAAACCGACGTACGGCCACGTGCAAACTCGTTGAACCAATTCTTGACGGTGGCCATCGATGAAGAAGAGTCACCGTACACAGCATCCAAGCGCTCTTTGATTTCGATGCGCGTTTTCCCTTCCAAAAATAGGAATCGAATCACCGAACGATATTGCTCTTTTTCCATTTTTGTAAAACCGATCGACACGTTCGCTTACAAAAGTTGTCAAATTAAAACAAATGAAGGGATTGGAATGAAAATTTGAAAAAAGAATTAAAAAAGAATGTGCTACACTGTGGTAAAACTCTTTTGAAACTACAGCGCCCTCTGGCGATGAGGCTAGGTACTTATTGAATGCACCTCGTACATAGCGTGTGATCTTGCATTAGAGTCGAAATCGACTCATTATTTTTTAATCTTTTGTTGTTGTAGTCAAATACAACAAGTATTTGACTTGTCTATATTTTACTGAGTAGACCGAATATTTCCTCCGAGATCCTGATGTCTCTCACAGGTCGCAAGACTAGATAGGCCATCAGAGACTTTGCTGTATGCAATGTTCTTGATAGAGAAAGCTTTTTTATCCTGGGATCTGAGCCCATTAACTACTGGGACCCTTACTGCAGATAAGCTTGTTGTGTTTGTAGTCTCCTCTCACAAATCGAGTGGATCTTCTGCCCCCATCTCCTTGACACATTACACAATAGCCCGAGTGCGTTAACCGACCGTTTAGCTGAGCCGACCAGTATCGATTGCGTGCGCCAATTAACTGTGATAATAATATAACCTGTGCCAGATCTGTTGGGTTTACACTACACCTTGTAGTATTAGTGAATGAATGGTTATTTACTTATACAAGCGTGTACAAGTGGTATTTGTTTGTATTTGTATAAAAATGCAACATGACAATTAATACGCTTGGCATTTGGGTGGGAGAGTTACGGACTACCTCTTGGATTGAATAAGATTTCTATCTCCATCAGCATCATCAATGACCGCGAGTATATATCTCCTCTCTTTGTTTTCATGTTTCCTTGGTGTGTTCCGAGTCCTTTGTAGGTTCATCCACCCCTTCTATACGTTGATCTATCTGCCTTCGCTTCTTCCGCTATTTATTTTGCCTTATGATAATAACCAAGTTTAGCTGCCCCAAGTTTTCATAACATCGCTACGCTACTGATATCTTTAAACTATTCAGTCCTCACTACAGCAGCGTGGGTGTAGAACTACCACCCATGCTAGTCTCGATTTCTCTCCGCAGATGTATTTTACCGTTCAAAGCGTCCTTTTAAGATGCTGCCAGATATTGATTTCAGATCGAATATAAAACAGTTCTTTGTTCATTTTTCTAGTGTTTCACAGAGTTCTCGAACGAGGGTATAATGTAGATATAACTGCTGAATATTTTCTTGGGTTGTTAGACTGAATAAATGGAAGCTAGAATTGTTACTTCTTTATATCTTCATGTAGGTAAGGTCGGCTTTCGCAGCGTTTTTTACTTTTTGTGGCTGATGTTTACTTTATTTGGAGCATTTATCAAAATTATCCCTTAGCCTGGATGTTTCTTATGTACACAGTCATTATTCTTAATCATTCTCTTTGCATGCACGCGACAAGGCCTACCATATGTTTGGAAGCGATATCAGGATTATAAATGATCCTCATTATAATGATATATTACAGTTGCAATCTCTCCATTTAGTATTTTCGTTTATCATAAAATTACGAAAACGGTTTTTTGGTAACACGTTTTCTTAGGTGCCGTGGGCTGGGAACGTGAGTTTTGGATAACATTATAAAATAATAAAATTATCTCTGTACGTTTCATCCTAAACATTTTCTGTATCAAGTATCTATATCACGGCGATTATAAAAAAATAACACATTTATTTATAAAAAATAATGTTATGTTGTCGCCTTTGACTAGATATTTGAAAATTGCCCATATTTATTTCCAAAGATCCTGAGCGACCGAGCTTTGCTCAGGTGAAATAGAAACACAATTTTTCGAAAATACGGAGATAAAGAATTTGTCCAGATATTAGACCTAGCTAGATCGATTTTTCGCCCCTGAAATTCCAAATTTTGCAAATTTTATCGAAATCTTTAGAGCCGTTTTCGAGAACGTGATTACAAATATTATACAAATATTGCTCGTTTAATAGTATAGGATGTCCAGGTCTCCTTATCCATCCATGTCTATCTTTTGTGTTCCAATTTGATTTGGACATTGCTCAGAATAGCGCACTTCAATTCCAATTCAATCAGAATTATTTGATCAGACAAAACAGAGTCTATACTTCTGATACTATCTGAAATCGTGACTTACGATACAAATAACAATTTCAAAGCTATTATTGATGTAGCAATCAAGCACTACAAGAGTGTAATAGTTTCTTTTGTACGAAACCTGTAACAGACAGGTTGACGAAGCACGTAAGTGATAATATAAGGGTCCCGAGTTTTTCCTTTTGAAGTACAAAACGCCTTAGGCCCTGACGGTCCACTCAGCCGAAATCGATGCTCAAGTAAAAGATGCTTTGTTGTTAACTTTATCACTAGAAAAAGATAAGGCGATTTTAGCGAACCCTCTTAGATGAGTAGACTACTAGAGTTTTTATTTGTAACAAAACATCCAGCTGTTCTAACAAAACATCGACATTATGTTCGAAGTGTGGTTGAAAAAGGCGCGTATTCTGTTACAAGTAAATGCTCTAGTCTATATTCACCTATAAACTTGTAGCACCAATATATTAGTTATATTGTGTAGGTAAATGGTAGCCGACTGCCACTCGAAAGTCGGACCCAATAGAATAAAAAGTTAGCACCGTCCCATTGTTTCCTGTAAAGAATTTAGCCACAAAAAGGTTCGGTTTATTTTATGTGAGAGAATGATGTTTAGTGTGGTTTCGTACTTTCCTTGCGTTTAGAGAAAATTGTTCTAGTAGTATGTCTCTGTTCTTAAGCAATAACTGGGTTTGGTGTATGATAATGATAATCTAATCTCTATACTACCTATCCTTTTTAGGGTTCCTATCCCGAACGGTCCAAACGGAACCCTATTGCTGACACTCACATGTTCGTTTGTCTGTCCGTCTTTTTGTCCGACGTTTGTCACAAAATTTTGTTTGGATTTTTTTTAACTTCCCTTTGACATATAAACATGAAATTTGGTGATAATGTTGCGAAATGTATTACGTATATTTTACTAACAAATACCAATATATTCTACATTTGGTACGGAACCTTAAATGTGCCAAGACCGACACGCACTTGTTTCTACCAGGCATGTCATTATTTGTCATACCTCAGATTTTCATTTCGGTCATAAATTCTTTGTCACTCGGGGGCTTTCATTTCTATCTTTCCTAAATTCTTTCCATCAGGCCTGCGGTACCATTTTTCCCGCTATCCACATTGTTTCCTTTACACCCAAAAACATGAAAGCATTCACGCGTAATTTTTTCGCCCCTTTCCTTCACACATATCTACGCTCTTTCTCTTCCAGACCGTTAAGCTCTAAATTCCATTAGTTGCGTGTCATGTGGCTGTGTAAGTCTATCTCCTAACACCGCTTCACGCGGGGTTTGGTGTGTATTCTAATGTCTGTCTATATCTTTTTTCTATCAAATATTGTCATTTGTCACATCTCAAGTTGTTTGTTTCTATCGATCTCAATGTTTTCTATACCTGCTAAAAGGTAGTGGTTATTTTCTCTGTGATACCTGCGGTACCCAGGCTCCACAGCTTTTCAGCCGAAAACATGCCTACACCGGTCATATGAGTTTTACATCTTATTCCTTTTGCATCTTTACTTATGCACGTATCTTCGCTATGGTGTACAAAAATACTATTATGTCTATCTATCTACGCTTTTCTCTTCCAGACCGTTAAGCTTTAAATTCCATTAGTTACGTGTGTGTCTGTGTAAGTCTATCTCCATAAATTCGCTTCGCACCGACCGATATTCATGAGGGTGTCGCGAAGGGCCTAAACCTCGTGACATAGTGACAGCTGCTTTCGAGCTTGGTTTATGGTACTTTACCTAAATATTTAAGCTTTAGACTTGGGGTACAGGACAAAGACCATGTGTCCTTTTGATAAGTTTCTACAAGCTGTTTCTTCATGTTCTTGAAAAATATATAAAGTATTATAAGGGAAAAGGTGTGATTTGCGCTTCAGTGGGACAATCAAGGCAAGTTAAAGTTTAGGTTGTGGCGAATTATCTAATGATTTGTAGGTACTGCAAATGTGTCTTGTAAATGAACATGTTAATGATGATACCGCCGACTACTAATGTTCAACATATATTTATTTTTATCCTGGATAAATGCTCAATCTTACTGCGCTACCACGGGGAGATGGCGCATTTATGTGGGACTCCAACCCACCAAAACGCCACGGTGTCCTCTTGTGCCGCTCATGGCAGGAACACGGGCACGCGTTAGAATTCACCGCGAACCCGCCGCGGCTGTCCGTCACCGTACCGTCCTCTGGAGAGTAACCCCCATCAGCGGCGAACCAGAACATATTGCACGCCATGATCACCCCAGGGACCAAACCAGCACATCGTCGCCAGACGAACCCGTGTATGGCACTCTTAGCCACCAGTGACGGGTCAGGTCAGTGGCCCCGCCACCTACCAATTTTCGACCGGGATAGGGACCTCCCCTGCAGCTCCACCGCGTCCGCCATCAGACGGTGGCGACCCCGTACAGGCCACGGAAGGTAGGAAGAGCGGCGCACCGAAAAACCGCCACTCCTCTCCCGCCGCGGTCTGCAATCCTCAGCCGCGAATCGTTTGAGTATGGGAGACCCCATACCCCATCGATGCCCGCCTCAGTTGCGATGTCGCCCAAGCGGCACCGCAACCTACTTATTGGCCGCTACTTCGTCGGGTTAATCGGCAAAAGCCCTGACTAGTGGCCTCTCCTCGTGTTCCCTTCGCTTCACCGTAGGTGACCAGCCATGGCTACTGAGGCGGGGGGGCCGTCTCGACAATGCGGGAACCCACCGGGGGTTTTCCCGTATTGTCGATCGATGTTCGATCTTTTATTAAACCTGAACACCTATTTCTATTAACAAAGCTTTCATCATCTAACCTCTTCTTCATCGTCATTGCCAGTCTACCTCTTGCACCAAACTACCTCTTACCTAACATAAAACACACAAACAAAAACCCTGAAATAAGACCATTACTTATCTCCTAACACACGAAAGCTCGTAAAAGCGTGGCGTGTCTCAACATGAATATATACTACCGGCATCCTCTACAAGTCTACAGAGGCATCGCCGTCGTCGGTAAACCCGGCACGTGCCCGAACGTGACCCGGAGTAAGCACCAAACACCTCAGACATGTGTTAAAAAATACGAGCGCTCCTTCAATATCGTTGCAACGCTGCAGGAATTTTTTCAACGGTTTGCGTTGTATTTTTTGCGTGAAAGCATAGCATTTCAACAGAAATACTGCAGGATTTAGTTAGTTATGAATGTAAGGTTGGTTTCAAAATTTCATCCAGATCCGTAGGCTTATTAAGTATCGTGCAAGAGCAAAACGATAGCGATTTTTGTACAATAATTGCTCTTCAATACAGAAGTTTTAGAGTATTTGGCGGTTTTTTTTATTAAGTGCATTTGCCTAACAGCGAGCGATTAGCAAACGATTGTATAGGACCTACCATACCTGCACTGTAGGTAATTCCGACTTTTACGTCATAAAGCGTTTGATCGATGATTGCAGATTATTATAAGCCTGCCGTTTAGTTATTCTAGCGTGATTGAGTAACAAACATCCATCCGTTCATCTATCCATCCATCCAAACTTTCGCTTTTATAATAAGGATAGGAAGTAGGACCAACGTAATGTTCTGGTGTCCCGGGTCAAGACCGCACCTTGATTAATAACTTTAGGATTATTCCGGGTCCGTTTACTTAAGTCTGTTTGAGTAGGATACAACTGACAGATCGTTCCCTTATCTAATCTCTCGTAATTAATTCCTTTTTAGTGTTGGCGAATGGGGATGAGTAAATAAATAGAATACTAACTTTGGCAGCGGCTTCGCCAGTGAAAGTTGAAAATGATCTCAAAGAGTTACCAGGATAAAAAGTATTTTATCTCCTAATCGAGAATTTGGTCTACTCTCTGGTGTACCAAACTGCATCGCTCAGCCGTTTTGAGGCGTGATTAAAAAGCATCCAAACTCTTTAACTTTAAAATACCCAACTAAAAATACTTTCACAACACATTTTTTTATTAGCAGGATAATGAACTAAAATCAAGATTGTGTTAAAAATAAAAATAATAACCTAAACCAAATAAATTTGCTCTAACTAAAACAATATTAGACATTTTAATTGAATGCAACGTTGGTAATCGCTAACCGCGATACCAAACCTGACAGACCCTCATACGTTTAATCTTCTTCTGTAAAAGCAGCATGGCGTAGAGAAGAGCTTCAGCTGTCGGTGGACAGCCTGGCACGTATATATCCACCTGAAAAATAATGGATGTAAAGAAGAAGAAATATGGAAAGGAATAACTTTTATCACAAAATCAATTAAATAAAATCTACTGTTGCACTTCATTGTGACGGAAACTCAAATAATGTCTGACACATTCTAGACACGGCACATCATTTCAAACTAAGCCAGAATCTTTGTCCAGCCACTTACCGGTATAATCCTATCCGCACCCCGGCACGTGGAATAAGTGTAATGGTAATAGCCTCCGCCGTTGGCGCAGCTGCCCATAGACACGACCCACTTAGGCTCCGGCATCAGGTCATAGGTCTTGCGAAGGATTGGCGCCATCTTGTTAGTGACTGTGCCGGCCACGATGATCACATCGGTCTGTCGAGGTGAGGCTCGGAAGACCATGCCGAAACGGTCCATGTCGTATCTGAAATAAAAATTCAGTTTTGCCTTGTATCTATTGATTGAAAATGCTTTTTAATGGGATATCATACTAACAGCTCATAAAATAAAAAATCAACAATAAAACCACCAGAAAGACGCCGAGCCGAGACATTACAGCTCGACAAGTCCCTACTAGAGAAACTATTTGTCTTAGATGAGCAACGATATTAATCAAGAATTAACAGCGGAGTAAGAAAAAACATAATTTCCACTTCCCTTCATATCAAGCAGGAGACAGAACAGAGCTAGGACACAAAAGCAACTGAGATGAGCGTAGTTGTAAAGCACGCCAGTATAAAAAAAAAACTTTAGCAAGATTAAGGGTCTCCAAAAGTTCAGGGTCAACAAGCATTGTCACGACTGACTTGTAAACTTGAATAGAATTCTAAGCGACCCCACCATAGCCTTAACAAGGGCTTCGACGTAAGCAAAACCCATTGACGATACTATACAATGACATTTGATGAGAAATGTCATGTCTCAACCTTTAGAGGTCGCGTCGTGGATATCGAGAATCTTAGCTCCGTTCCAGAACAATAGTATTGTTGTTGCGGACTCGTGATGGGAACCTTTGCAACTTTTCAGAGTTTAATGTCACGGAAAAGTTTACGAAGCAGTTGAATTATTAAGCGTTTCCTCTAATTTATCATGAAAGGGAGAGTAAATAAATATTCGCGTTTCCTTTTCCTGTTCCTTTTGTTGTAAATGCTTTTTGTGGAACCGAAAAATGTGCTGGAAGTGTCTTTAAATTAGAATCGGTGGCAAGCTTGCTATGAGAAATTATTTCCAATTTGTTAGAGAGGGCTGCCTATTTGGTCTTGTTGTAGAAAGCGCTACTGGTGAGCATGAGTTCCCGGGTTCAATAGACGGGCCAGGCAAAATGATATTCCATCTGAAATGTCTTGCTAGTAACCCGGAGTTTCGGATGTGTGCCCGGTTGATGGCTAAAGGCCCGCCCCCTATGGCATGGTACTTAAACATAATCAGCGCTGGGTGTCTCAGCCTGACGCCCAGCAAATCCTGAGTTGGTAACCCTTTCGGTACGTTCAGCGCAAAGGAAATGTTCCAGAAATGTATGGAGCCTGGGCCAACACTATGTATACTACTCGTATATGTAAAAAACCGTTTTTTATTATTCATTTTCTTTAACTTGACTTCTTTTCAATGTAAACTCAAATTAAATTTGTCAAGTAGAGCAACACAACTTAAGATTAAACATGGTGGATCAAATCAGCAGCACGGTAATGATATCTCAGCAGTTTGCGCAAAATGTCATTTTGACAATGACGTTTGATTGACGTATCGTCGTGTTATCTGCGTTAAAAACACCACGAAATCAATAGCAACAGATAAGCAATCAATCAATGTTCGTAGTAGTAGACTGGGTTGCAAAATAATCAAATACAAAATAAAAACGCCGAAACTTATCCAATTCTAAGTCAATGCAATTCAAAGACGTCACTTCTTAATACTGTCAAAATCATCAAACGTCATGTCAAACAACTGTCATGGCTGGGCAGCCATAAGGGCTTTAAGATTGCGCCAGGCAAATCGGATTATGCTTGAAGGTAAAAAGATAGAGAAAAAAAGACTTACCTTCAATATTACATAGATATTGCAAGGTATGTAGCAGAATTATACCGCTTTCCCTGATAAGGGCTTAAAATAGGGCTATCTTATTAAAAAAATTATCAAACGATCAGTTTTGTTCGCCTGTACCGTTCTTAAAATTTGTTGTAAGTATTTTTATGGCATTCTTCATTTATGGCATATTTTTATTCCTATTTATCTATGTAGTGTACACAGTGATGTCATACATCTCGTTTGTCTTTGTACTTTTTTTTACAGTCTTTTACTCTGTGTTTGCTGTTGTGTTATATCTTTGTCGAGTAATTGCATTTCTATTCTATTCTACGCTAGCGAAATGTGGGCGTATAGGTGCGAAGTGCACCCTTCGGGGATACAGAGGTGATTTTATGTTGCTGGTGAGCTTGTATAAATTTTCCAATGCCCTACTTGTCAGAGGTTGTACGTCAATTAAGCAACAAGTACATATAGGTGCAGTGAAGCGTGTCGATAACCACGCCTCGGCTCGGCTGCCTCTGTAACGATCTCCTATCAGTTACGCGGTTACGATGCGATATTGTTTTATAGGTAGGTACTCAGCTGCAGGGTACTCGATTCATAACTGGATCGGTTGGACTAGGATGGATTTGTAATTGTTTACTATTTAAACGGTTGTTTAATAGGTTTTTGATCAGGTTTCCGGCAGAATTCCCAAAGTTCTTCCGGAACCCGGCAACCTGATTGACTGAATATTAAATGAATTTTATTGGTTTTTGGTTCCTTTGCAGTGTTTGTTCTTATACATATATAGAAGTATCAGGATTTGGAACTAGATTGAGAGCAGTTTTAGAGTATCAGTGAACGTTCCAGCAATAAAATAAGCAAATCGGTAAGATACCTGGGTCCAGCATAATGCATCATCTCGAGGGCACAGCAAGCTAGCCCGAAGGTTACAGGCCATAGAGAATTCCTGCGTCCCCAGTTGAGGATATCGTCTGATCGGGCCATAACCCATTCCATCATTGTCTGCAATGAAAGAGTGTATAAATAAAATAATTTAATCGAAACAGCCAGTTAGCTAAGCCAATAACTATTGCCTGTATACAATTTAAGCTGGTTTATACTTAACCAGCTTAAGTGGTAGTGGGCCGGGGCACATTGCCCGCAGAAAGGATGGTCGATGGAGTCGTTCAGAGGGTCTACTCCACTCCGTGGTTTCAGCCTTCGTTACGGGCGTTTCCTACTCCGTAGACTGATGATTCGTTCGGGAGCCGAACTAAAAATAAATGACAACACAATTTGACAGTTGTACCTACTCCCGATGTGTAAAAATTATGTTACTCGTCCGAAAAAATTAATTTAACACTTGTTTTTTTTTCACTCCGAAGTCTCGGAGTGTTCGGACGGGGCCCGTAACTTCGGTGACAAAGATAGGGAGTAGATCCCTGGAGTGGCGACCGCGTACCGGAAGACGCAGCGTTGGAAGGCCTCCCTCTAGGTGGAGCGATGACCTGGTCAACGCTGTGGGAATCCGATGGATGCGAATTTAAAAGGACCGATATGTGTGGCGACGGTTGGGGGAGGCCTATGCCCAGCAGTGGACGTCTTTGGGGTGATATGATGATGATGATCATCAACCTTTGTTATGTCAAATTAAATGCATAATCCATAAAGGAAATAAATATTGTTAAATGATAAATAATCAGAAATTTTGGAAAACAAATACTAATTTGTGGATCGCAAATTTGATTATTGGAAAACTGATTAACATGAATATTTTTGAAAGCTGCGTTGGTACTGAATTTCCAATTAAAACCCAATCAACACTGAAATGAATTCTCTGCGAATTATATTTATTTTAAAGGAAATTAAAAGAGAACTCTCAAGCGATACCTTTTTGATTGGCAGTTGATTTATTATGATGTCGTGTTGTTTATTTCTTGAAGCACTACATACTTACATGACAATATAGCATCACGCCTGTATTGGGCGAAGGTTTAGTCAGAGGGCAATCCATAGTTCACCCACATTTCGCTAGATATTTAAGTCTCATGTAACTGAGGTCAATATCAATACATATAATAAATCTGTAGAAAAGTCCTTTTTGTACATTAAAAATATTTCCAAAAAATATAACCAGGGTTGTTAAACGATAACCAACAGAACCCATTTCCAGCATTTTTGGAATTTTTGTCTGTTTCTCGGTTTGGTTTGTCTGCTTAGTTGTGCACGCGTCACGTCAAATGTTCAATACCAATGTAGATACTGTCCGTCTGTCTTTCTGTCACCAGGCTGTATCTCATGAACCGTGATAGCTAGACAGTTGAAATTTTCACAGGTGATGTACTTCTATTGTCGTTAAAACAACAAATACTAAAATCAGAATAAAATGAATATATAATTTTTGCGATAATGGTACGGAACCCTTCGTGCGCGAGTCCGACTCGCACTTGGCCGGTTTTTTGTTTCATCGCAATCGGTTCACTCTATTGTATATTATATAAAAGTTAGATGAATTTAAAGTGTTCAAGAAGTAAAATATCACAACACACGCAATTCAGATACTCGGAAAGTTGAACTCCATATTCGATAGATGGCGTTGTACATTTGACGTTATTTTTTATATGGCGGTTAATTCTCCGCGAAAGAAGACCAAAGAAAAAAAATGATAGGAAGGTAGGGTAGGCAGGAAGGTAAGTAGGGTAAGTAGTTGGGATTAGGAAGGTAAGGGTAGGGTAGGGTTGACGGGAGCGAAGCCGCGGGCACAGCTAGTTATTAATAATACGACTGTAACGCTGTCTGTTTGTCCGTCTGTCTGTTTATTCACGTCTAAACCACTGAACCAATTTTCTGAATTACACGCAGGTGTAGCCGCTGGTAGAAGTTAATAATGTCGGTATAATATCAAAGCTTATAACCACATTTCGTGTATGGCCTAAGCATTACATATTTATTGCATCATTGACGTCACACAATATGACACATGTTATCATTTTGACATTGACATTGTGCGTGCTGTGCGTGATGACGATGACGAAGAATTTGACCGAAATTGAACCCACTCATCCAATAAATATTTCGGGCATTCCGACTGTATCATCGGGAATGTTTAATGAGTGAGTGGACTAGAATTCGTAGATGTTGGGCCAATCTTTGTAACTCCTGAGCTTGTGCCCAATGTTTGGCCGTCATTCACATTAATGTGTTCTTTCGAGATAATACTATTAGTAAAAATATCGTAAATGCTTGGCAAATGTTTGTCAGTCCCTGGAGCTTTATATACCTATTCCTTAGAGAGTGTACCTATATATATTATAATTAATGTATTCCTTAGAGAGAATTAGTAACCTGCTATTACTAACAAATATCCAGTGACGTAAGAGATTCCTGGTTGATTAGTAACTGGGATTTCAAACTAAACAATAAATTTCATCTAATCCCAACAACACGGAACAAAGGACCAACTTTAATAGGAGAAATTTCCAGAATTTGTGTAACAGGCTGAAAATAACTTTCCTGTATTAAAATGTTATCAACAACAAAATTGCTTTTATAAGTAACTTCCCAACTCTGGTACCCGTGTAATCTAAATCCCTTTGCTTATTTATCCATACTAGTATCCGTAACTCTGTCTGTCTGTTACCTTTTCACGCCTAAACCACTGAACGGATTTCAATGAAATTTGACAGTTTGAGACCATGCGAAGGGCATAGGGATAACGTCAGTGATCGCGTGACGGGGACAGGACGGTATGGAAGTAAAAAACGAGTTGCGCGTTTCCAAGTAACAAGGGACAAGGGCAGAAAGATGACAATGATATATAATAAACAAACGAGGGTTCGGCAAATTAATGGTGACGGCGGCACCTTCCTACAAATCCTGTGGGAGTGTGAATCAATCCGTTAGTGACCCTTGGCTAAAGATATTTGAAGAAACATCGGTGCTTTTGACCCTCAATTGATAAATGCGGAGTGCAGTTACAATTAGCCGGTCTACTCTATAAAAATCTCCGCGAACGTTTAAGTGAAGTGAGCTTGTTGTACATGTTTACTGAATATATTGAAATGGAGTTCTGATTTACCTTACACTTAGGTTTGGCATAACTTAACCCCGCAGGTATTAATACGGGGGGGTTTTGTGATTATTTTCTACTAAGAAAGCGTCTGACGGATCCCTTCGCCTACCTCTCCTAAAATGGGTTCCTTTACATCCGTTACAAATCGTTATTTGCCAAATAAATGATTGTAGGTAAAAAAATAAACACATATTGTTGTCTGAACAATACGGTCCAACCATATTCCTTTACAGAAACTGCTCAGGTTGTATATTCCCGGTATCTCAGGCACGTTTCACATTGTGTGTAGTTATTTCGGTCCACATCCTCCTGTATTGCAATCCGGGGATGTGATAAGAGACGGACACGTACCGGATATCCAGATAACGCTCAATCCTGTTCTGTAATTGGAATGTCCGTAGGGTTGGCGTGCCGGAAAAACCTGAGGTACAATGCTCGTATTAGGCGCTGGATGCAAGACGCACGGGTTCGGTCAATGTGGCGACGCCTAGGGGAAGCCTATGTCCAGCAATGGTCGTCTTTCGGCTGAAATGACGAAATCGTCATTATCATCAGATAATGACGATGAATGCCCGTATTTTTGTTTGCATTTTAATCACGGTCTAAATTTTGTCTCGGTGACAATCAATGTCAAAAACTTGCTAAAATGTAATTAAATAAGTTTTCCCAATTAAAAAACCTTTTTTTTCTGAACAGGCTTTTTAGCTTACCGTGCATTGTCATCCAAACCAAACGATCATCTTAATCGGTTGAGGATAATTGCGTTAAAATTCAGTTGCAAGATTTGACCCGAACACTACAATACATACGATACATACATTGCAAGTTAATAAAAAAGCTTTTAAAATGAATTGTTTTTGACAGAATGAGACAGTCAGACAAAATCAATGTAGATTTATTTAAATAGGGTGTGAACATAATAGTCTGCAATTTGAGATAACTTTTAAGTAAAAAATTCTTTTTAACATAATAGCAATCTACCGACTTAAAACAGAATACCGAAATGTAGCAGCCCTACAAACTTCAATACCTGTTCCGAACACACTATATCAGCTGTGTGTGATCCAGAAAGGAATTACGACCCGGATGCGTATTTGCTTTCAACGTTCTGTGTGTCTTCTATACAGAAACTAATGCGCTACAATGTTCTAAGCGTCAAAACAACTGCAGAATTCTATACGTCTTTTCAAGGAGACTAATTGTATATAATATGCTCGTCTCTCCGTGGGGGACATACACAAAACAAAAGTTAAATCGCGTCGCGGATACCGGTTCCTAGTAATTTCTCTTTTAGTCCGGAACCGTTAATTCGGGATTACCGCCGGATATAATCCCTGGATGCGCACTAGTGTGTTTTTGTTTTGTCGTATATGTTAGGAAGATTATGGTCGTGCATTAGTAATGATAATGGAGCTATGCTAAGAGCTATTTTAGGCTACTTAATCTAAGTGAGATGCTTTCTTAGAACAGTTTGTGTTGTGTTTTATATTCTACTAGATTTTTTATTGATTACCCGCGACTTCGCTCGCAGTGAAGCCATAAAAACATTTTTTTTATAAAAAGTATCCTATGTTACTTCTAATACCTCCAAGAATATATGTACAAAGTTTCATGATGATCGGTTCAGTAGTTTTTGCGTGTAAGCGTAACAAACAAACTTACATTCACATTTATAATCTACGAGTATATATAAAAGAAAGTCGTGTTAGTTACACTATTTATAACTCAAGAACGGCTGAACCGATTTGGCTGAAAATTGGTGGGGAATTAGCTTAGAACCAGGAGACGGACATAGGATACTTTTTATCTTTTTTTTCTTTTTTTTTACTTTTTTTCATATGTTCATCATTAGGTAGGGTAGGGTAGGTAGGGCAGGGTAGGTAGGGTAGGGTAGGGTAGGGTGGGTAGGTAGGCAGTTGACGGGAGCGAAGCCACGGGCACAGCTAGTATTAGTATAAATTATAAGGATATGAAACTAAAGAAATCAAGAAATAAAGTTTTTATATAAAATCTCGACAATTAGAATAATGTGAAGGTAGTTTTATGGCAAATTTCCTCACTTCTAAGCCACAATAGTAGAGAAAGCTCTACTATTGTGGCTTGCTCAATAATACTGATGTAATGCATAGGAATTTGTTTTAACATAGAAATAATTATGAAATTTGCTATAAAATAATATTATGACGCTAGTCTGGCTAATGCCAAACACTGGCCCGGGGGCAGCGCGAACAAAGCACTGTTTAACATTAGTATCATAAATAATACCCGATGTATAAAGTTAGTTCCTTCAGTTTATAATTATGACTATTTACGACTTCTGTTTCATCCCGGCTGCCAAAAATCCCTTTGTTTCAAACTGGAAGTTTCTATAATCCCACAAATTCACAAATAATGTGAGAAGTTTATACGATCTGTGTCAGGCGATGGGCATTAAAGAGGTTAAGCCAGATTTAAGGAAGTTCGAAAACGATGGATATCGGGCGAATGACTTAGAATCGGAGATAAGGGGAGAGGACACGCGACTTGTAAGACCAATCAGATTTTTGCTGACACGAGATTTATAATGTTCGCGTCATAAGTAAGCCACTCTGAAGCAGGCTACAAATTACTGCGCTGTAATAAATCTTATACTAAAACAGTAGTGCACCGTGCATGATAGTGCGCTTCGGATAGCCTGGTTTCACAGTAGTAAAGTTACGAAATTGTACAAAGTAATATTTCGAAAAGAGTTGGACAATTTCTCATACCCTTTTCTTATACTAAGGTTTTCGTTATTCCCGCTTGTCTTGTCTCCGCTTATTTCCATCAGACGATTTCTACGACATCCAAGTTAGTTAACAAATACGAAAAAAATAAGTTGAAAAACCCGACTACAAAAAAATCGCGCTCTGAAAAGTATGTAACAAGAGAATATTCTTAGACGACAGCTTTGGTCGTAACCTTCCTTTTGCCTTCGCCGTAGTCGGGTAAAAAAAAACATTATTGCGAATATTTCACGAATAATAGTATCAAACTAATCCTCTTTCTGGAAAGGTATACTAATCGCTAATCTATTTTTATCTCTACTACCTATAAAATTCGTGGCATTTTCCACCTCGCTCGTATATCACCGGTGTCACGCCATAACTTACACTCATGAATTATTAGGTACACAGACTACACGACAACTTTTAATATGCACTACCTTGTTGTACTGGTCTTGTAATGCACTGTAGCCTGTCAACTTGTTGTACAGTACACTGTGTCCTGTATAGATCTCCACTAGTGCCATTCATCATTACTTTAAACAGGACTATATCTTTTACTATGTGGAGTTTAACTTTTTTGTAAAAATGTTTCTGTATATACGGGAAAAATATTTTCTACGGACAGACTTGGCTTAAAGAGCTAAGCCCTCCAGAATTCTGCATCTGATGAATGGAAGCAAGAGGATTAGTTTGTTGTCCGCTGCAAAACTAAAATACATTTGATACGATCCTAAGCGATCTTAAGCGGTACTATGGTTGCTTACTTGCAGAGTTACACCACAATCCATTTAAGATACCTGTTGACTGCAAACCTGTGTCCTCATGTAGCTGTACTTAAATCTTTTAACGCATGGTCGAAATCGGACTACCGTATTGTTTTTGAAATAAATTTTCAATAGACTTTTTTTTTGCAACAACGCCCCATGACAGCGTCATTCAAGCGCCCGAAGATCCTGGTACACTATAATAGCTAGGATGCTACCCAAATCCGTTAACTGAATAAAAAAAAAAACAAAAAGGAATATGAAAATAAAACGTAAGAACATCACATCCGAAAAGTTTTCCATTTTACTTCTTTCATATTTTCAATTCGGAATGTAAAGTTTGTCTTGGTTAACACCCACCGCCCCAGTTTGATGGGAATGAAAATTTGAGCGCGATTTTGCGAGAGACGGTTTGCCAGATTTAATTCAGCGCAGATTTTTGAATAAAAAGATTTGGGAGCTATTACTATTTTTCGCTGAATTAATATAGCGGATATCTTGGCAACTAGCATTCTTAATCGAAGATTCTAGAAGTAATGAGCCACAATTAATCATGTCATCATCTGCCTACTTTTTACCCGACTGCAGGGAAAGGGTTATATTTTCCGCTCGTATGTTGTATGTATGTTGTATGTAACATTCTTTATTACCTCATATCTTTCAAACCGGTAGACGGATTTAAAAAAGTAATTAAGATGTCGTTAGATACGTCTTGACCGCCCAAGTGTTCTTAGATAAATGACGTTCAAAAAAACAAATATGGCGGATTTTGGACGCCATATTGTGGAGTTTTTTTTCTACCAAACCCATCGAGTGGGGTATCAAAATGAAGAGTTTTAAGAGATGGTGATAGAAATATTTACCACTTACCTGTATGTTTAAAAGTAATTCGAAAAATAAAATTATAACTAAAACAATTTTTAAATAAAAAAAAACAAAAACCCGACCGCGAGTATGCATCATTCGACTGCATAGCGTAATTTTCTTCTTATTTACATATATTAATTCCCTTTAACAGTAGGGTTTTTAGATTTTTAAATATATATCTTTTTTTTCTCAAGTATTTCGGGGTCGGCTTCCAGTGTAACCGCGTGCAGACGAATACCGATATTTTACATGGAACGATTGCTTAGCTTACCTCACCTCTACTACCCAATTACTTACTGGGTAGCACAATACCCCTATATAAGACTGTCTTGTTTGTCAGACTTTCGGGCTCCTGACTACGAAAGGACGAACTTCCAATTAATCATCTGTAGGTCTACCGGGATTTCATGGCATAAAAAAATACTAATATCTTCTTATCTTCATACACCTACTTAATATACTATATACTTCATGTTCATTAATACTAAAGACATATATAAAACGTAAACAGTATCAAGATAGTTTAATCCAATTGCCCCAGTATTGCACACAACATTTTTTATTTCCACATTTGCCATGAGATTCCGGTAGACGTATACCTATCGTTACGCTATTCCCGGGAATCAGTGCAGTGTAGATACAAGAGAAAATCCTTAATAAGAACTTTATCTGTTTAATTAACGCAACACCAAAGATTATTACCTCTCCGGGGAAATGGAACGGAGAATATCTTCGAACTTCATTCCCCTTGTAGGCTCTACTGGCGTGGGGGAAAACGGGGGGGACCCTCCTTTTAATGCTGGAGGCCTTAGCCGGCTCATCACAGTCACACTTTGGCTTCTCTTGATTCACGGCGTTAGTTCGAATCGTGCGATTTGTCACGATTCCCCACATATCCTTTTTCTTAGAAAACATGACGGTCTTGAAACTGTTTTCTGGTCTGTAATACGAAAATTAGATATGAACAAAATACCAGCTTGTCACTAACTCAATGTAGAACAAAGGCCCCTTGTTATCATCGGACTACCAGACGTACGGCGATTCGCCATCGGTACATGGTGGACATCCCATCAATACGCGCAAACGTTTTGGGAATACATTTATTACGTACAGCTAAGGAGTGGAATTCCCAGCCGGAGTCTGTTTTCCGAAAGCTACATTCTAGTCTTTAAGTCAAGAATCAAGGTTACTTCTAGGCAAGCGTGCTTCACCATCGACCACATCATCGCTTACCATCAGGTGAGATAGTGGTCAAACGCGAACCTATCAACAATTAAAAAAACGGAATGCACGAGTAATCACCACGCTTGCTCAAGACGGGCTGGCATGCTGGCAATTCCAGACTTTTAATACCTTAGTATGAAAATTAGACATATTCATTAATAATCTAGGCGGGCGCGTTACTTTGTGTTAATTATTTCATCAACACTGCTCTAAAAACGGTGAAGGAAAATATCGTGAGGAAACCGGCATGTCCTAGAACCAAAAATTCGAAGACATGTGACATCCACCAAACCGCACTAAGCCCGCGTGGTGAATTAAGGCCCATTCCCTCTCTCACATATAGGAGGCCTGTGTCCCAGCCGTGGGAACATTAAAAAGGCTGATGATGAGAACTAGTTGTTTTAAGAGGAAAGCGGCTTACAGTAAACAAAGTTTAGCGGAGGGTAAAATGTTGCTGATTTATTCAGGAAGGGTAGCTTTGCGGTCAGAACCTTAGTTGACAACCCCTGTTCCCAACGCGTACGTGACTGATACGTGTTAGTCATGACTACACCGCAATAGAATTCCAGCTTATTTCTGCTTCAAATAAGACTCTCTCTACTATTTGAAACGTGAAAGTTTGTGAGGATGGATGGATGGATGTTTGTTACTGTTTTACGCAAAAATTACTGAACGGATTTTGATGAAACTTTACAGAAATATAGCTTATTCTTCAGAATAATACGTAGGCTATAATTTTTAAGATATTGGGGGAAGTACTAGTATCACACGGGCGGAGCCGCCGGGGGATATCTAGTATAGAATATATAGGTTGGGCAAAATATCGTGGATCAAACGAAACAGGGGGATAGTTGGGGTTGCCAGCAGTAAAAAAAAATTGGTACTTTAGGACCTACTGCAAATAACCCCAAATATCGCCCTTGTTTCGTTTGATTTTTTGCCCATCCCGTATAGGATACTACGAGTAGCATTTGCCCGCCCGTTTCGCTCGCATGGCCAATCATACAGGAAACGCGCCTTTTTTTCGGGTAGGCTATACGAATTTTGACGATAGGATTCACTCTCGTGGAAACATGCGCTGGTGTCGTACAATTTTTTCGGGATAAAAGAAAGGGTGAAAGCATTTTCGTAATCGGATTTGAACTTTCAGAGATTACAACATAAAAACGAACAAACAATTCGACCACACATCACATCATCATCAGCCTTATAAAGCTCACACTGCTGGGACACAGGCATCCCCTCTGTGAGAGAGGTAATAGGCCTTATAATCCACCACGTGGGCCCAGTGCGGGTTGGTGAATGTCACACGTCTTCGATTTTTTGGTTCTAGGACATGCCGGTTTCCTTAAGATGTTTTCCTTCACTGTTTTAAGAGCAGTGGTGATGAAATAATTAACACAAAGTAAACCGCCTGCTTGGATTATTAATGAATATGTCTAATTTTCGTACTAAGGTATAAAAAGTCTGGAATTGCCAGCATGCCAGCCCGCCTTGAGCAAGCGTGGTGATTACTCGTGTATTCCATTTTTTTATTGTTGTGAGACTCGCGCTTGCTTACACAAAAGCGCCTGCCTGGTTTCGAACAACAATTCGACCACTTTAAAAAAAAAATGGCAATAACTTAGGTATATGAGTTGTGGTAGCCCCTTTCCTGATGGTGCGAAAATATTCGATTTATATCACAACCATAAGCGATTTTTACAAGCTTTTATTTAACTTGCAAAGTATGTAATGTATGTAATGTGTTCGGGTCAAATCTTGCAACTGAATTATAAAGCTGTTATCCTCCATCGATTGAGATTAAATTTTGCATACACGTTTAGATTGGATGACAATGCATGGTTAGTTAAGTGACGTCATTCTAAATTCAATATGGCGAAACGGACCAAGATGGCGGACTAGTTATTTTTTGTGCACTGCTATGATATGGGTATCAAATAAAAGGGTTTCCTAAGAAGAATACGAAAAAAGCGTGTTTAAAAGAAATATAATGAATAATTTTATTACTAAGCAACATTGCAAGTGTGTTCACATGGACGCAATGCGATGCATTTCGACTCATACGCACTAAATTTTTCTGTACAATATATACGAGTATATTCTATTTATATTTACAAATGCACTTTCAAACTCGTATTTATTGTATATGCGTACGTGACTCATTTGACCCTGACTCCTATGACCCTGGTACACTTGGTACCGTAACATGAACCAGACTTGAAGACTAGTTTGTCCAATGCATTTATACATTTTGCTGACATAAAATATTGTTTTATCTTTCTAATATTAAGCAAAATTAATAGAAGACTGACATCTTCATATCAAATCGATTTTAAATGCAATTTTTAAATATGTTTTGTTTGTTAATATGTATATTAAAATTAATGATAGCATTTTTTTTTATAGTCGATAGGCTCGCGTTTGACCACTATCTCGCCAGAAGGTAAGCGATGATGTGGTCTACGACAAAGCACGCTTGCCTAGAAGTAACCTATTCACTCTTGACTTAAAGACCAAGTTTGTAGCTATCAGGGAACAGAGACTCCGACAGGGAATTCCATTCCTTAGCTATTTGCACAATGAAAGTATTAGCAATACGCTTTGTGCGTATTGGTATTGTGTCCACCATGTACCGATGGCGCATGGCATGTAGTCCGATGATGGAAAAGGCTAGGCGGAATCAAGTTGTGCAGTTCCGTCGCAGCATGACGGGAGAATTGTAGAAAAACCGTATTGCGCCGAACACAAATAACATAGGCAAAGTAACAAAGACGAAAAGAAGATGGTGTATAATAAAATTATAATTTAAATACACAGTGCGTTACACAAGGTTCAAAAACATAAAAATCTGCATTTGAACTAATTCAACGTCCTTCAAAACAAACAAGAACGCACAAATTCAATTCCAAATTACACTACTAGCAAATGAAGCAACAATCAGTCATGATCACGTCTGCCAGACGTATCAGTAGCTAATTCCATCTTGTTAGTGAACATGAAAGCTCGCACATCAACACCTTACTCGCAACTCAAAAGTAATTAGTTTTGATTGACTCTTGAGATATCAACAACTTGTTTAATGTCGTGACGTCTCTCAGACGTAATTTGAATGTTCGGGCTAGGAGACGTGTCATTAGGTGGAAAATTAGGGGTTAATTGGAGTGTATTATTAATGTATTAGGGAGATAATTTTGTCACTAATATACGGTTCAGTGACTCGTTTTGGCTCTAAGGCCCCGAAATTAAGAGTATTTTGTCATATGAAAGGATTTGGATTAAGATTAGAGATCTGTGATGAGTAACATTCATTTATTGAGTTATTTATACAGCCTGTTCGTTACTTTTGCTATGCGATCAACTAGGAAATGCGGATAAAAATAAAAAAAATTATGACTAGGCACAGCCTATTGTTGAACCAAATACACTGTGGTCAAAACTCTAAGCTGTTTTAAAAATGTATGGAAATGCATCTTTAAACTGCTTACTATTTATGAAGAAAACTGTTGAGGATTTTACCATGGAATTTGTTTTATGCTCAAGAAAGGAGGAAGTGCGTTCAGGGAATACTAGATATTATAACGAAGCTCCAGTTCGCGTGTGCAGTTTAGTCTTAACAAAACATCCCTGTTGTTTAAGTCATTCCTTAGGGTACTATTTGCTTACACTGTTAAACTATACGCCTCTCTAGGGAGTTGAACAGTTTTACTAGTAGACAGTTTGTAGCAAATACATTATTCGCTCTTGGATTCTGTGCGCTCCTGTGTCTATTTTAGTTCTTCTATTTCGTTGGTCTGGTGATAGAAAGCACGACTGATGAGCACCAGCAGGATTTGGAAACCGATTGTGGGTTTGTTGGGTTCCCAAGTCGGGAGAAGTGATATTGGATTGTAGTATCATGGAATTCTCGGCAGCAGCCCGGGGTCTAGAATATTGCCCGGCCAATGGCGATAGACTTACAAACAGTAGCGTAGTGGGTGCGTGCTTTTAGGGGGCGGCAATATTTCACTATAAATAATTTATATCACAGTAAAAAAAAACGTATCTAAAAATTAATAAACAAGATAATAACTTGTAAAATCATATAAAGAATAGTGTTCAATATTATAAAATAACAGCTGTAAAACTTAAAAAAAGGTGGTTATCAATTCGTAACGTATAATATATATATGTAATATTGTTAGAATTGCACAATATTCACATATGCGTTACTCTATGTGGGTTCCTAAACATGTGTTCTTGACACCGACTTTCGAAACGAAAGTAATTTTTGCACTCTTTTGTGTTTTGCATCAAACAAAAGGTAAACACCTTTTGTCCAAAAGGTTTATTTTAGTCTTTGGAATTGTAATACCTAAACATGGGTGCGGTGAAATATTCCTCCGCCCCGGGTGACTGAAACCTACGCTACGCCACTGCTCACAGTCTGTCATGGGTGAAATTTGCAAAATAGAGGAGTACTATACCTTCGGTGAATATAGGCGCCATGTTTTGCTATATGAATTCTGTTCTCTCCTATTTAAAGTGTCTCTTTGTCTAAATAATGAATATAGCGTAAGTGATCGAGAATCCTTGGCACCCGGCGTGCCCTCGTTAAGTGGAACGTGACTAGAAGCGCGACGTTCAGTCGCATTCATAAAACTGACGTATTATACGCCGTTCAATAGCATAAGCATAGCGCTATGAACTTATGCCGTAAAGTCATTGGTCCCGCGGCATGCAATTGTAGATTTTTGTGTCGAGGGTTCTGGGATGTGGAGGACAGATAAGCAGTCGCTCCATGTCAAATACTGGTAATCAGCTGTAACTGGTTAATTTGGAAGCCTGCCCCCGTTCGGAAAATGCTAGATGGTGGACACTATGGTCCCGTGATTCATTACCTATATCAAAATGTTGCTTATGTGGCAACCGCAGAATATGAAATTCGTATGAACTGAAATTTATGTTGAATTAATGTTGCATTAATTGGATTTTCTGTCACATTACAGTATGTGAACCGAAGCTTATAAAAGGTCGGAAAATGTACGTGTAGTAAATGTTCCTGATAAATTGCCTTCCCCGACGAATACAATGTCTGATCATTTGAGCAAGCACAGAAGAATGCTCATCTCTTGGCAGAAACCCTAATCACCTTTTAAGACTTACGAGAAGTGCAATGGCTGTGCCCATAGATTTCTATATCTATGGCTGTGCCCAATTTCATTGCTAAGATCCACTCGTAAACTTATACTTTATAAATTTTCGATATTTACCTGACCAGATTTTCCCTGAAAGCGTGTCCATATAACCGCAACATACTAGTACTAGTAGTTAAAAAGTAATGTTCAGTCAAAAATTATTTCAATAACCGTTGTGCCGGCTCGCAGCTATGCATTTGACAACTTGACACACGACACATTGACGGCAAAGCGTTCGTTCGGAATTCGAAACTTGTTAAATTGTGTTCTGAAAAGGTTTTATGCATGTAGGTTTTGAATTTTCATTTTGTATTGGGTGTTTTTGTATACAGGCAGAAGAAGAAGAAGTTTTCTGGTTTTACTGGGAATCTTTTCCGTCTAAAAGGAGTATGTTAGGATCGTAACATGCGGCGTTCTGAATTTTCTGCCTACGTTCACAATGGGACAAAATCGTGACTTTATATTTTATTTTTTCGACTTAAATAGTACTTACTTTCTTCAGTTTGTATTATTCTTTTTCGTGTCGTAGTTACGACAATAATTTAGATTTTTTGTGCATAAAACTTCACTATTTGTTTTGTGGCATGCAATCTCATACAAAGCGTTACTAAACCGAAGACTTAACTAAGAAATAAATAACATTTAAACTAAATTATCCAACAATCTCACACGAAAGCAGAATTTAAACGATACATTTTAAACACGCTAGAAGCCTACCAAAACATTTGGCGCCCCCATTAGCACGATAGGCCTGCAAAGTCGTCGACCCAGTGCCCGGTCTACATAGATTGCAGGCGCTGCAATTACCGCAGTTGGTTGGCGAGGGGTTTTCCAATGACTTGCATGCATGGCGGGAACTGGGCCAGACATGTGTGGGCTAATGGCTTCCTTAGACGGAATGGTTTGCGGAATGTTCTTTGAGAGATATGTGAATGAAATTGGTGGAGGGATTGGTCATAGATATTCGTCTAGCGATGGTGTTGTAATGAAATGTGTCTGTCCAGGGTTACCATTTCATTAGTGAATTCCCTCTGTACAAAGCCACATCTTACTAATATTACACGAAAGTTTGGATCGATGGATAGGTATTTTTTTGTTACTCAATCACTCTGAATTGGCTGAAAGGGTCTGGATGAAATAGATTGGCACAGAAATAGATGATAGTCTAAAATACCACATAATCGGGATACTAAAACATTTTTCACACGGGCGAAGTCGCGGGCAGAAGCCGTAAGAGTCTTTATTTTACACGTTAATTTTAATATTTAGATACCAATGGTATCTAAATATTAAAATTAAATGTAACAAGAAAGATAAATATTTGAAAACTTGATGAAAATTCCTGGGAAACCAAGATGAAACAATCTTCGTCATAATATTAGCAGTTAATTACCGAGAAACAAAAACTTCTTGAGAAGACAAAGGTGATGAATGACGTATAACAAAGTCTATTTATACTTTTGTCTTCAAAACGAACGACCGTGACAATCTCATTTGGAAACGCGAAATTCAGAAGTCATTTCCTTCCTTTGTAAATGAAAAAACTTTCCCTATTACATATTCTTTGCATCTCAAATTATTTGTTCATAAAACGTCGCGTTGAGACGAAATTCCGGATATATTTTTTTTGGAACGGAAATAAATTCGCAATATATCCGGGAAGCGTTCGGAATACCATGAAAAAATGTTTCAGATTTAGTGGTCCGTAAAGGTATTTGAAATTGATGAGTCTTTGAGAAGACTTTGTGTAGAAGTTTGAAATCTGTAAATAGTATAAAACAAAGTCCGCTTACTTCTTCTAACCACGAAATGGATTGATACTATTGATACTGACATTCCGAAAACTGACTGTGTTTAACCGACATTCTGAAAAGGAGAATGTTCTATGTGCGACTTTAGGTTTGCTTTTTTTGTGTATTTTCACCGATTTATCAGTCAATTGTGGACCGATTTTGAATTTCATTTTTTTTGTTTGAATGAGCTTGTTTCCAAATTGGCCCCATTTTAATTTGGTGAAGATGAAGAATTTTGGAGATATACAACATAACTCTTCAAAAAATGTCGGCAAATCTCTCGGGATTGCTGCAACCACATGTCTGTTTATTGTGTATAGCATTTCATAAAATTACATTATGCCAGTACGCTCTAAAGGGGTACGCAGATGTGTACAGTTCACCTCGGTACACTCTCATTTCACTGGTTCTGAAGTTTCATGATATTCGGGTAATCTATTTTGGCATTATCCCTTATACCTTAATAAAGAACTTGCCTATTAGGTACAACTAAAAAGTGAAAAATAAAAAAAAACTTTTTTACAAGTCAAGTATTTTTTTATAAAAAAAGTTTTTTTCAGGCATTGAAAGAACGATAAACGAAGAAGATTTGCGTAATATAATATTATCCCGTACCAAACCAGGACGGGTCGCTAGTTAAATGTGAAAGAACATATTATACTACCTCCAAGGGAAACACGTGGAAGAAATATAGAAAATGAAGTGGAAGACACAATATTGTTCCCAACCATCGTTATTACATTGTCTTCGAATGCAAACGTTTTCCAAATCACATTTGCAAACGTATTTCAGTACGTAACGAGAAATGGAAAACAGCTTTGGATTTGTCTTGTTTCTACGTATCCTCTGAATGTCTGGTTAGCATTTATAACATGCAATGTGGCTAAGCTCCTTGTGTAAAGGGTTACTGGTAACTCGATGTATTCTATTCCTTCCAGGACATGATTTGCAACAATTAGCTCAGGCTTAGGTGTTAATCTATAGGTTTTGAGAAAAGCCGCGTTTCTTTTCTCCGAATTCATCATTAAATGGTGTTTTTTCATTAAAACTGCTAATTGAATGAGTTTCTTTGAAATGGTGGCTAATGGTTTACCAAATCTTTCGAAGTTCGAAAATGTTCTGAAACATGTTAAATATGGGAAACCCCGTCTAGTCTTCTTACTAATTTGTTGTTACTTATCTTGTGGGTTTTCGCCTCTGAATTAACTTTAGAAAATTTAATTAAGATTCTGCCAATTAGTTGCCAAACTGCATCGAGATTTTTATAAGTACATTATAAAAATAGACGCGTTATAATTTTATTTCGTGCTACATCATTTATCTAGTAGTAGAAACGCTTCGATCGACGATCAATAGATTAATAGAACACGTAATTATGACACGATATGTTACGAAAACACTCCGATTCAAACAGTTAAACGCCTATAACTTTTGAACGGCTAAACCGATTCAACTCAAACATAGCAAGAACACTCGATAAAGAAAAGAATCAAAAATATTAAAGAACGGAATCAAAATCGGTTCGTCCGTTTAGGAGCTATGATACCACAGACAGATACAAAAATACACAAACAAACAGGTAGACACTTAAAACTTATAACCTCTCCTTTTTTCCGTCGGGGGTTAATATATAAGGGCCATAGTTTTCAGATACTTCAGTTACCAACTAACAGCATGGTGCAATTAAATCTCCTCTCCAAAAATTCCATCTTTTCAACCTAAGTAGGTACTACATAATCGCTGCTTGCTCGTCGACTTGAAAGTCCGGACCACGCACAACGGCTTTCCTTCATTTTTTTCCACAAAAAGTTATATTATTAAAAAGTTTCCATTGTGTTGAGCCCTTCCATTCCATGAATCCTTTTGAAAACCACTTTTCTTTCAGATATATTGCCGGACCATTTTATGAGTTCATTGCTACAGTTTTTGCCGAATTCCGACGGTGATATAAAAATTCTTGTGGTTTGTTTGATTTATTACCTGTAGTGCTAATTCGCCTTTTAGGATGTTGAACTTGTTTGAATTTTGGAAATATTCTGTTGGAAACTTAATTTTTCTAGCACGTAAATGAGGAAACTGTTTTAATTCTTGAAGACCTGTATTACAATATATAGCTTCTACTTCCTTCATGGTCTGATTGGTGTTTGGTTATTGCTAGCCGACAGATTGTATTTTGTCCTCTGAACACAATTCGAGTCAACTTTTAATTTGAGGACCCTGCCAAAACGGCACGACAATATTCCAGTCATTCTCATTTTTCAAACAGTTTAAAATATACCGCCTTCCTGTATGAAAGTTGAAATAAATCCAACGGGAAGCGCCATCATCCTGAAAAAGCGTTTTTATAATACTTTTTTAAAAGCCATAATGTGTTTTTTCTTGCAATTTACCGTTCCAACAAATTAAATATCCATGGATTACCTTTCGTAACGATTATAGCTAACCGTTAGATACATTGAACAAACAAAATTAAAACCATTACTTTGGAAACGGTGTTTATTGGTTTTCTTATCTAAAATCATCTCAACGGTTAAAGATTGAAATTGCTCGTAGTGTACATTCAAACTTGGTCTGGTCTGTGAAAGATATGATTTCACCATCATCCAACATCTTCTAACCTCATCATGCCTGTAATCCCCAAAAGTTTACCCAGAACACCATTGTTGCATGGCGTAAACACACATAAAAAGGTTACACAAAAAAAAATACAAAAATGACACTTTTTACAACCCTCTTACACCACGTGTTTGACCTACAAATATCAAACTCCCATTCCTTTTTTTTACAGGGGTTCCTAATAACGAAAAAATGCTTCCTTGGGGAACCTATCTGCCAATTCCTGCCTTTATTACATATTTAATTATGGATACACTAGATAAGCAGTCTTAAACCGGGTTAATTTTGCTAATCGCAGTTTATCAAAATTTATTGTTAGAGATACGTCCGTTAGCTAACCAATGATTTAGTTTTGTGGTTATCGTTTCGCTCGCAACCGATGACGGCTTTCATAAATTTTATTTGGTCTGCGAATTGTGACCATCGACTTGATTGGATTGCTGTGAAATTGGCGAATCGAGAGTTTTGTATTGTGTACTAGAATTGTTGGTTAAACTTTGATGGTTTACTGTACTGCTAATTGAATCAACTGTTTAAACAGTAACTTACTCAGCTTTGAATTATATCTAGACTGCCTATTCGTCATTTCTTCAAAGTACTAAGATTACGATTGACTTATGTTCAATTGTCGAAAAGTTCAAGTTCAGTATTTTAGTCTGCATTTATTATTCCAGGCTTATTTGACTAAGGTCTGATTTTTTTAATCGTCATGTAAGTTTTCTCGGAGGATTACATTTTTTGACAACTTTTGTATTAGAAAATATGACATAAATTTATTCTTTATATGAACGTTATTTGACTATTTAAAAATCAGCCGTAAGTTCTATCACTAGTTCAGTTTGAACTATAATTCTGTTACGATTCATTTGCAACATAATCCCACAAAGAGCCCACAACATTAGTTCAACCATGCACAAATACGATCATTCATCAACGATGGAGCCTGTCTGTCAGTTACAAAGCGTTGCATCCATTATTATATTACTATTTGATTTGCATTTGCTACAGATTGATATTCAATATTCATGCCCTAATTGACGGGTTCTAATTAATCCTGTCGATCAAATGTTATGGCGCTCCGAGTGACAGGACTTGATGCCAGCTGTCGAGTGATGTTGAATGAAGTGCTTATTGCAACTTAGCATTTAATATTTATCACCTTATTAATAACAAATCTAATCATTTGATTTGTTTAAATATTGACTTGCAGATTAGATTAAAACTCTCCATAGACAATTTAAATTAAGAATCTGCTAATTAGTAGTTAACTAATCGTATGGTTAAAACATTTTTTTTATATAAGAGCTTCAATGTTTCATCATTACTCAGCAGTGTTCTGTTTATTCCTACAACCTCCTCTAATATCAAAGAACGCTTTAAGTTCAATCATGACACGTTTTAGACACTAGATACTGTCGGAAAATTTGAGACTTTTATTGCCTGCTCACTCTACTAAATTCTACAATAAATCGATCACGGTCCAGGCTGTGCGATTGTGGAATGAGTTGCCGATGTCAGTAAGGCAAGTCCAGTCACTAGCATCTTTTAAAAGTCTTGTTTTAAGAACCATTTCCTCTCTCTTTAATGCTTTTCTGTTTCTATATAATTTATTCTATCATTGTTCAACCCTTCTTTGAATATTTGTAACATGTAATATTATGTATGTATGTTTATTTATTATAATCACTACATAGTATAAAACAAAGTCGCTTCCCGCTGCCTGTCTGTCCCTATGTATGCTTAGATCTTTAAAACTACGCAACGGATTTTGATGCGGTTTTTTTTATAGATAGAGTGATTCAAGAGGTAGGTTTATATGTATAATACACGCGGGCGAAGCCGCTGCAAGAAGCTAGTATTTTATATAGCTATATAATTTTTATGTATTAATATATACTTTCTTTTTATTTTTATGTATTTTTTTATTAATCTTAGGTACCCCTTAGTCCATCCAAAGGTTGTATGGTAGATATCGCTATCAGCGATAAGACCGCCTTTGTACCCATACTTTTAAGTTGCTGTAAAATATATGTGTAATTTATTTTTTTGGTGAACAATAAAGTATATTCTATTTTATTATATTCTATCCAATATGAAATCAACATGGAACTTGGAACTCAAGAGTTATTTGGGTGTAAAACTAACAATGTGCTCTCGACTCAATCTTCATCAGCCTTTCTAGGCTTAGCTTAAAGACTTTCAAAATCGTGTCCAGTGCTATTAAAATCGGTGAAAGGCTAGAACTTTGGTCGTGATCTAGTTGCAGGTGTCCAGGGCGGCCATATTATGCTATAAACGACGGACATGCGCATTCCAGTCGCCTTTCTCTTCCCCCGGAAACTGGTACGTGTAGGGCTGGCTGTTAATATTTTTCAGATTCAGAGTATTTATTTGTAAACATTAATTACAGATACATAGGCGTGTGAGTTGTTTATATGGTTTTCTGGATTTTTTTTTTATACGAGACGCTTTAGAAAGGCTGGCAACACTGGACGTCTTTCCGCTGATATATTGATAATGCTTGCAATTTTGCTTCTCATTTATCTTTACTTAAATTTAGTGCAATCTCCGTTTTGAGAAGTGCTGAATACTTTAAGCGGAGGGATGTCATAGTTAATTTTGTTTTTTTTTTATTATTATTAGGTATAGGCTCCTTGACCACCATCTCACCTATTGGTAAGAGATGATGTGGTCGACGATGAGACACGCTTGCCTGGAAATAACCTATTCACATAATAAAAGTGTTTCCAAAACGTTTTGTGCGTATGGGTGGAATATCCACCATGTACCGATGGCGCATCGCCGTACGTCTGGTAGCCCGATAATGAAACGGGCTAGGCAGAATTAGATCGTGCAATTCCAACGCACAGTCCCCGAAATGTAACCGATAAAATACTGACAAGCTGGCAACTCGGCGATTATCTCTGCAAGTAGCTTAAGTAGGTGGTGTAACAAGTAGTTTGATTTAAACTACCCCTTAGTTTAAATTTAACTTTTCAGTTTTCGAGAGTAGCGATATAAATACTGTCGCTTTGCCTTGGCATAATAGACTAACAAAAAAAAAATGACATTTTTGTTTGATCATATAATTTTGAAGGTGGAAATTACAGTAGTATTGCTAAAGCGCTAATTATTTTGCTCGAAACTTTTCACAGGTGCTCTTGATCTTAATTTTCTCTTCACAAAGCTAAGTGGATCTTGAAGCTGTTCTGTGACAAAGATACGAAATTTTTACTTGCTTAATTAGCCCTGAAGTGGCTTAATTTACTATCAAAAGCTAAGTTTTCTGTATAGACTAGAGGCCGTTAACACTGAGGCTATTAACACTAATTGAGGCTATTAAATATTAGTGCAATTACTTGTTTTATGTAAATTATTTAGCTGTTTAGTACCTACGTGTTATTAAAATTAATTATTTTCAACACCACAGCTTGGTCTAGTTGCATTAATCATCGTGACAGCATGTTTTGTCGAACCTAGTCGCATGTTGAAAAGGCTAATTAATTTGACTTAGGGCAGAATCTAAGTGAGAATTAATAAAAATTACGATTTGACAGACATACACATACATACATAAAGATACATGTGTATATGTGAATAAATGTGTATATGTGAATAAATCTCAGTGTCAACCACCATTTTATAAAAGACTAGCTGACCCCCGCGGCTTCGCTCACGTCTTCGGGCTACCTACCTATCACCTACCTACCTACCTTACATACTCTACCCACCTAGCCTACCTACTCTACCCTATCTACCCTACCCTACCTACCCATCCCTACTTACCAATCTACTAATTTTTTAAACTATTTATTTGAATAAGAATTATACTACTTTTTATTTCTACCGGCGATTTAATTAAAATTGAGAATATAAAAGCTGCTATTGCGACTAAACTATGATAGTTAGATATATACTCTCGTAGTCTTTTTTGTAGGTAATAATGAGTACTTTAATCATGTAGTACATAATTTTTATGTATCATCAATAGTTTTCTCAGCGCACGCCAAAGAATGAATTTTAAAGGCAACATTTTGCAACTTTGGGTTACATTATTGCAATATTCACACGGATCTCTTATTTTTTGAAAAAGATTATAGCCATATATGACACTCTAGAATAATGTAGCTTTCTACTGGTGAAAGAATTTTCAAAATCGGTTCAGTAGATCCAGAGATTACCCCCTACAACGTCACAAACTCACAAACTTTTACCTCTTTATAATATTGGTATAGATTTGTAACTATAGAAAAATTAATCCTTAGACTATACAAATTTAGCGCCCGATTTCGTCTGCTTAAACGTAGGATTCCATTAGTCCTTACTAAGATATAATGTGTTACTAATCCTATTCCGGATTCAGACGGCTCGGTATTTAATTAACATAGAACGAGTGTCTTTCATTTTGACAATTCAACAATTTAATTGCGTTATTTTCACTGTTGAGCATATGATTTTTTACAATTCATGATGCAATAGATTAGGAGTTTCCTTCAAAACCTTTCGGATAGTGACAGAAAAGATGTTACTCAATCATTGTGCTGCTCAGACCTTTTATGATTAAAAGGTAACAAACTTTGATTAGATTTTTGTTCTTTCACCACCGACATACTAAATTAACTGTCCACCACAACCAGACAAGCTTTACGACCGACAACAGCACAAAGACAACTAAACGATCTCTAAATATTGCCAATAAATACTTTATTACGGTGCTTTCCATGTGAATACCGCTAACTTTTACACGGAAAACATAAAGTTAAACCTCGGTTAGACAAGGGAGAAGTGAGCCCTGTTCTAGCTACTATAAAGCTGTGGCTAGATAAAGGTTGGTATAGACACAGTATAAATATGAAAAACAGTACGGAAACTACCTACAAACGCTCAAAATGCACACCCACACACACATGCGCATCGATGAGACCCGTAAGCAGTTTTACGTTTTCAGTAGTGCGAGCCGCTTAGGGGTCTCGTCGATGTGCATGTTTGTGTGAGTGTGCCGTTTCGAGCGTTTGTAGGTAGTTTCCGTACTGTTCGTCCATATTTATACTGTGGTATGGATGAGCTGATTAGCAGGCCGGCAACCAAGTATAATAAAGTTGAACGATGATACGGAAGCCTGCTACCGTTTATGTGAGGTTGCTTGGAGGATTAAATTTTAAAAAAAAGGCCTGTCTTTTACTCAGGAAAAAAAAGTTGGACATCGGAGAAGTTAGTGGTAGGGGAGAAGTTAGCAGTAGCCCTGTTTTAGCTGCTATAAAACTGTGCCTAGATAAAAGTTGGTAGTGATGCAGACTGGCCGAATAGTGCGCCGCGCCGGGCGACCGAGTATGTTAAACTTCCACGGTGATGCGCTAATAGCTTCATGAATGGGGAGGAAGAGGGAAGCCAAGAAAAAGATGTATGGATTTTGTGAGAAATAACATGAACGAATAAAACAAATTATTATAAAGTGTTGTGCCGACCCCAATCGTCTTGGGACAAGATGATGTTGATGATGATGGTGAGGGCCACTTGCAATGATAGATGTCATTATATCAATCGTTTTAAGATGACCGACATAATGATGTTTTGAATATGGTTAGCGTTAAATGGATTTAATCTTACTATGATTAATAGCAAGTAAGCCTTAAGGGCCTACATCCGCTTTAGTGCCGCAAAACGGTAACTTTCTGAAGCATACTCCTTAGTAACGGCTTGGTTAAAAGGTTTGAAAAAAATATATATTTATTATTGTTTTATGTAAATCATTTTTCAAACATGTTTTTTTCGTATAACAAATAGTTTTGCTATAAAAAATAATTAGCAACACGATATTTTTCGCAACTTTTGGATACTCCTCCAAAACGACTTGGATGTTCAAAAATATTTTTACACATAAAAATTGATGGCTGGAATTTCTTCATAACTGAAATAGCATTTGTAAATCAAGTAATATTTTGTAAACAAAACTGTTCAAAAGGAAGTTCAATATTGATATTTTAGCTCCGAGCGGGCGCACGGCCAGTACTGTGTTAATATTGGGGCGTATTATATCGCCTTAATGTTTGTGCCACCTAGGACCAATCTGGCATTGTTACCAGGTTCGTCCTATCGGATTGAATGTTTTTTTTTCGATATATATATATAAACAAGCTCTTGTGCTAATTCAAACAAAACGTATAAGCAAAGTTCGGCTCAATCGATTCGAGATAACCGTTACAAGATTTGCCCCACACATAACTAACAAGCTTGTAATAAAAAATGAATACTCAAGTACTAAAGTACGTAATAGGAGTCTTTTCAGTTATTTGCAGTGTCAAGTTAATTTCAGAGAAACCTTTCATGAAAGGCAAACATTCCCCTACGCGACGAATTCGGAGAAAAACGAAAGCAATTACTAAATTCTGTGAATTACGCATACCAATTAGCTAATGAGACTGTATGACCTAAGTTTTAGTAGACGCTTCGTTTAGTTTACAGTATAACGGTATTTGTAGTAAGTCTGCATATTAGTTTCATAGACGAGTAAGGTCCACCTGCACGAAAAACTTAACTCAGAGTTAGTTGGTGACTCGAAGTTAAATTGTCATTCTCATACAATTTTGTCAATTTAACCTCGTGTTTGCAACTAACTCTGAGTTTAGTTTTCCACGCATATTCGAGTTAACTAAAAGTTATAAATTTCATTATGAAAGGTAGGTAGCTATTTACAGTAGGCGTTAAATATTTACTCAATTTAAAAAAAAAAAAACAGGCTTTTTACCTTACCGTGCATTGTCATCCAATCGAAACATGTATGCTAAATTTCATCTTAATCGGTTTAGGATAACTGCTTTAAAATTAGGTTGTAAGATTTGACCCGAACATCATACATTCATACACATATTGCAAGTTACTAAAAACCTTGTAAAATTGATAATATTAGAAATATTACTGGAAACATTATATAATTTATGATATTTATAATTTTAGACAAATGATTACCTACTTATTCATCTATGGTGAATAGGAAAAACGCACAATACGTAATATCAATACATACCGGTTAACCAATTCTATATTTTATTGTTTAACCTACTGTGTCTATTGTTATCATTAATTTAGTATCCTGTATCATCAAATCACAGTACCTACAAACAGCGGAAAATAAATACAAAAATAAATAAAATTAAAGGAAAAATATTTTCTTTATTATTGTGAATACAAAAGGTAGGTATTTTTGTTAACACGTAATAAACATTATTGCTCATTGTATTCTGGCACGAAAAGTTCGCCCCGGGCGCCAACCAGGCCGGTGTATTTATGTAAGAGGAAATAGCTTAGGGCTCTTGGAGACTTGCTACTTTTAGTAGCATCGCCATACAACGACTGAGCTCTAAGCGCAGCTTTCTTTAAGTATCAGCTATAAGCGATAAACTACCTAGAGTTTGACAAATACACAATTTCAAATGATTAATTCAGAAACCAGGAGTCTGAAAACCTGCCAACCTTTTGCATTAAATACAATTCAACAAGTTCTTTACTCCAATTTTTCAGTTGATAAAACGGGTAGAATTCACTTTTCGGAATCTCAAATTAACCCACCTGGCTGACCCATCAACCTCGGCACCAATACACCCTAACCAGCTGAAACATCGTCGAAGTAATCGCGGAAACGGATATGCTACCGATAGTTGAGAGTTACCAAAACGCGATGCAGCGTTGTTAAAGTTGCAAAATCGCCGATGTTAAAAGTAGCAAGTCTGCTTCAGCCCATACAGAAATTATCTTAAATCACCAGGAAGAATGACAAACATTACTTTTAAGGATATAAACGTTTTCTCTGCACATGTGACCTGTCTCAACGCCTGCACCGTCTTATTTATAACGTGCAGAAATTCTTAATGGCTTCGCAAATGTATGTAAAAGGCTCTTTAAGATTAATTATTACAACTTGAGTATTTTTTGACGTGTTAATAATTAATATTGAAATAGGGTCTGAAGAGCTTTTGTAAATATTCGTCTTGAATATTGGGTTTGATATAGAATTCTGAGTCAGGAGAATTAATTACATTCTGTAGACGTAAGGCTTTTTATATTATTTGTTTGAAGCGTATATATAACTCAATTCTAACTGCGGTACTAGCCTTGCGCCTTAATATTGGATCTCCTTTTGGGCAGTTTTGTTTGCAAATTCTTTTTTGATTTAAATAAGCTATGCAGGTTAAAAAGAAATTCTAACCATAAATTGTTCTGTGTAAAAATATTTTTAAACATCCAAGTAGTTTTGGAGGAGTAGTCTGAAGTAGCCAAAAAATATGGTGTTTTTAAATATTTTTGTAAAGCAAAAGTTTTAGCAATACAGCACTAATCGCGAGGCGCATAAGATACATTCTACTTATCCTTCTATTTGGTTTTTAACCGACTTCCCAAAAAGGAGGAGGTTCTATGTTCGACATTATGTATGTTTTTTTATATGTTTGTTCACCGATATCTCCGTCAATTGTGGACCGATTTTGAAAAATCTTTTTTTGTTTGAAAGAGTATGTTCCGAAATTGGTCCCATTTTAAAAATAAATTTATTTTTGGAAGTCGGTGTCCATAACACAATAAATTGGTACCTATGAATGACACCGACTTCCAAAAACGAAGCTATTTTTCACTTTGTAGTTTTTTTTTTTTCGAAAGTCGGTAGTATTTTTTGTAAAAGTTTTTTTATAAGTTAATGGTATGGATCATCGTGTTTGACCACTATCTCACCTGAAAGTGAAGGTAAGCGACGATGTGGTCAACGATGAAGCACGCTTACCTAAAAGTAGCATATTCACTCTTGACTTAAAGACCAGTAGGTTTTTGCCATTTGGGACATAAAAAACTTTATACCTCTTTTTCGAAGACCCGCGGGTTATAGAAGAGCCATGTATCTCTTCTTAATCCTACCAATTTTTAAGCATAGATAATAAATCAACCTATCATGGCATTTCCAAATCGGATCTCCATTCCACAAGCTCTTCTCAAAGGATTAATGGCGGATTTACTCTAATGCCCTTAGAATTCGATGAAGATGTATTAAAAATGGTAATAAAAATTTCTCCTTACTCAAGTCGAGAATAAATGGTCACATTTGATACGAAGATCAGTCATTGGAACTGAATCTGAATGTGAAGGATATGAGGCTTTGAATCTGGTTTATACCGGTCAGTTGATCCAGCTTATTTCTTTTTCTGAAGCGCATCACTTAATCCGGCTTAGCTACGGAGCGGACTTTACAACCAATAGATTTGTTTTAAAAGCTTTATTTAACTTGCAATGTACATATGTATGTATGTAAATGTGTTCGAGTCAAATCTTGCAATTAAATTTTAAAGCAGTTACCGATAGAGATGAAATTTTGCATACACGTTTATTTTGGATGACAATGTATGGTTAGCTAAGTGACGTCATTCTAAATCTAATATGGCGGACGGTTAAAGATGGCGGACTAGTTATTTTTTATGCACTGCCATGATATGGGTACCTAATGAAAGGATTTGCTGAGAAGAATACGAAAAAAGCTTGTTTAAAAAATATTTTTTGTAATTGTTATTTGAGAATAGTTTAGCTTCTGTATTTTTTTTGGTTTATGGTCGTTGTTTAGTAAGGAAGAGCTTGTGACTAAATAATATCAGCTGCACAGTTAGATTTTCGAGGTTAAGCAATGCTTGCCGAGGTCAGTTCGCGGTTGGTTGAACATTCATTGCATGCCGTGAATTCTCCATACCTCGGAAAGCATGTTAAGCCGTCGACCGCCCCTTGTAGTTCTTTGACAGTTGGGCTCCGGGGTGGTCTTGAGAGATCATGGGTCTTCTTCTATGTGCTGATGGTGATCACCGGGGTGGTTTTAGTGAGGTAAAAATTCCACACTAACTGGTCTTGTTCCCAAAAGTCCAGGCGCCTTCGCCTTTTGTAGAGTCCCACCAGTTAAAAAAAAGGTCTTTGACAGCTGTTACGGATAGTTAGAAGGCAGCAAATCTGACCCCAGTCACAGATAATATAATACTAGCATACAGACGCGTCATCCCATACAAAGAAACCGTGCCACGTAACAAGCGTTTTTCATCTGATTATACCGATTATTTTTTGTAAATCGATCGCGTTCGGTTCCTTTCCACGGCGATTAATAGATCACCATCTAATAATCAATCGATATCGATAGATAAATCAAAGAATCAGTATAATCAGTGCAGTACGTCGGGTTTCAGTCACGTCAGTTTCTTTATATAGGATGAGACACCACTGCCCCAGTCTTGCCAAATAGTACCGTGCTACCCAGTTACTGGGTTGTAGAGGTCACGTAGGCAGTCGATTCAAGTAAAAGATTGGTACTCCACTGCGTCCAGTTGGATTAGAAGCCGTCCCTAACTTAGTTGGGAAAATGCTAAGCAGAATGATTGAGATTATTTTTGAGAACAGTCAAATTTCTGTAATTTTTTAGGGTTCCGTACCTCGAAAGGAAAAAACGGAACCCTTATAGGATCACTTTGTTGTCCGTCCGTCCGTCTGTCTGTCTGTCAAGACCCTTTTTCTCAGGAACGCGTGGAGGTATCAAACTGAAATTTATATCAAATACTCTCTAAGCCAACGCAATCAAAAGATACAGCCGTTTATGCCGCAAATTGTCGCAAATTGTCGCAAATTTTCGACACTAGCAAGGGAATCAAAACCTACAGGGTACTTCCCGTGCACTCAGAATCTTGAAATTTGGTACGAAGCAACGTCTTATAGCACAGATAAAGGAATAATTGCGAAAACCGTAAATGTTTAGCTACATCATATAATAAGAATATTTTTAATAATTTTAAACTTACTACCCCTTTCCTCATGAACGCGTAGAGGTATTAAATTGAAATTCATATGAAATACTCAGGTCTATAATACCTTTAAGCTGAGGTTTGTACGGAACCCTCAGTGCGCGAGTCCGACTCACACTTGGCCAGGCTTTTTGTTATATGTAGTACGTTGTTTGATAAAATAATATTCGGTCCTTTGTAAATATTAAGATAATATTGTGTGGCTCGTTTCGGCGTATTTGCTCTCTAAGGTCTCCCGAGGGCTTTATTAACATTTTGCGCACGATATTAGATTACAAAAAAACGTCTCGAATGTCTGGCAAATTATTTTTATTTATTTAACAGTCGCTAGGGTATATATTAAGGTGGCTTCAATCAAATTTTTAGATTGGAATATCAATGTACTGTTGCTATCTTTGCATTACCTCTTCTTCACGCCCTTGCTTCAAGTTACTTGGGGCAGGGGTCACCAATTGCTTTCATTTGAGGTTCGGTTTTTTTTAAGTAATAAGACCGTCGCGGTTAAATAAAGCCCTCTACTCCGCCTTAATATCATCACGTGTTTACTTTGTTAAAATTGAAATAATAAACTTAAATATGTATAAAGATACAATATTAACGAAGATTTTGATGAGATGATTCGTTCGTTGTCGAATCGAGGGCAGTAAAGACAAAGCGCAGGATGCATTATTAAATTGCGTACTCAAGTAACACAAGCATATTATTATATTGTATTTTTTACTTAAGGTTCACACAAAATAGGTTAAATACAGACAAATTAGGACCGCGGTTCCCCATTTAGGGACCGTGGTTCCCTGTTCATAATACCCTGCGCATGAAATCAAAACAATTCACCGAAAAATCCTTGCAAAAATAGGTGCCGGTAGCAGCTCCCCGACACGTAGAATAAGTGTAAAGATGATATAACTAATATCCGCTCCATCTCGCCTCGAAATTGCCTTTTTTTTTAGCTAACATGAGTATTCATCGATAATTTCTGTCAAATCCTGTAGCATCTAGACACTAAAGGCAATCGCAAAAAAACCCGTGATCGAATTCTCGTCAGAAAATCCATGTTCATTACAAACGGAACTCCCAAAGCCTCGTAGTTTGGTCCAAATATTTGTCAATCACGACAAACTTGATGCGACATGTAGTCCCAGTTATACCGTGTAATCTCTTGGTGTAACGAGCCGAGAACGATATGTCGACATATTTCTGCTATGTCATACATTTTTCACCTGTCTCTCTTTATTTATTGTGACACGAGATAACTTTGGAATTGGTTTTCAGATTTTTGTAGATATTGGAAAAGCAAAAATATCGATATAATTACAGTATATCTGGTTGGCAAAAATATTCAAGGTTGTAACTCAATTCAAAATTCAAAATTCAAAATTTTTTATTTCACATAGGCCTACATGGGCACTTATAAAACGTCGGCAAAAGGTGCACGGTTCGGGTTGGTCGTTTCCTATGGAGAAGAACCGGCAAGAAACTCCATGGTTACTCTTTTAAAATGGTTTGGTTTTACAATATTTCCATGTTACAGCATTAGTACTTAGATATGGGGGGACAACGTAGGCCCGACAATAAGTCGTAAAAACCAAACAAAGTAAATAAAAGATTGTAAAACAAGATGAAAAGTTAACAAATGTTAACAAGCATATCTAGAAATCTAGAAGGCCTACAATGTTCACACATTCACAAAACAATCGGTAAAAGAATCTATACAAAGGTAGTAAAAAGAAAACCGTATATCAAAACTAAATTTAACATGAGGCACAAATGTTGATATCAGTGCTGTAACTATTCTTTGAGAAGGGCGTATAAATATGATTGAAAACCATTGTAAAGAGTCTAATCAAAAGAAGAAAAAATGAGATTGAGAATAGTTAGAGACATCCACATATTTGTGCCGTTTATGAGTTACCAGGGAAGCCACATGCGCAGAAGGAGCTATAGCCAAACTTTTTTATCTTCAACGTAGTCCTTGATTTTATAATATGCTTTTTTAATAAGGACACGTTTGATGTAGTTTTTGAACTTTCCATCGGTCAGTTCTATAACTGCCTTTGGCAACTTGTTATAAAAGCGTATACTGTTTATAAGAAAAGACTTGCTAGTTTTCGTTAATCTGAATTTGGGTATTACAATTTCATGCTTACTGCGTGTATTTAAATTATGGAAGTCGCTTCTAATTTTGAAAAGCCTTCGATTTTTGCGGACATACATAATACATTCCAAAATATAAAGTGAAGGCAGAGTCAGTATATCGATCTCTTTAAATTTTTCTCTGAGTGACTCGCGAGGGCCCATTTTAAAGATCGCGCGGACTGCCCTCTTTTGTAGGATGAAAATTGAGTCAACGTCTGCTGCAGACCCCCACAGCAGAATGCCATAAGACATAATACTGTGGAAATAAGCATAGTATACTAACCTAGCTGTAGCTACATCAGTTAACTGTCTCATTTTTCTTACTGCATATGCAGCTGAACTTAACCTACCTGAAAGAGTTCTAATGTGCGCGCCCCACTGCAGTTTTGAATCGATAGTAATCCCCAAGAAAACAGTTTCCGCTATAACTTCAAGATTTTTGCCGTCAAGATACAAATTTAAATCACGCTGTGGTACATTTGGTAAAGAGAACTTTAGACATTTTGTTTTATTCGCATTCAGTAAAAGATTGTTAGCTGCGAACCATTTTGAGAGAATAGTTAGGCTTTCGTTGACATGTAAGACATCCGTATCTTTCCTATCTATTTTAAAAATTAGCGAAGTATCATCAGCAAATAGAATTATATCAGATAATTTGGCCATCATAAAAGGGAGATCATTAATGTAAACAAGAAAAAGGAAAGGGCCGAGAATTGAACCTTGAGGCACGCCCATCTTGACTAGAGACCCGGAAGACGTCGCCCCATTAACATTAACTTTTTGCTGCCTGTTTGATAAATAGGAAAGCACAAGATCAGCAGCTTGTCCTCGAATTCCGTAGTGGTGTAATTTACAGATCAGTGTGTTGTGGTCAACGCAGTCGAACGCTTTTGAGAGATCACAGAAAATGCCAATGGCATCCTGGGACTTCTCCCAAGATTCCAAAATGTGGCTGATGAGTTTTACTCCCGCGTCCGTTGTCGACCTACCTTTCGTGAAACCAAACTGCTGACTATGCAGAATCCCATTTGAGTTAAAGTGAGACAACATCTGGTCCAGCATGATTTTTTCGAATATTTTACTCAATGCTGGAAGCACAGATATAGGTCTATAATTAGAGGGATCACTCTTACATCCTGATTTGAAAATTGGTACTACTTTACTGTGTTTCATTAAGTCGGGAAACGTGCCGCTGTCCAAACATTGGTTGAATATGCCTGTCAGGATAGGAGCAATTGAGTCAATAATACCTCCAAGAACCCTAACGGATATTCCCCATAAGTCTTCAGTATTTTTTATGTTGAGACTTTTGAACGCGTTCTTAATTGTATCAATACATATTGGTTTAAAATTAAAGTTTGGTATCTCTTTAGTAAAGTTTTCTTTAAGGAGATCTTCAGCTAATTTAGATGAGGAGGGAAGAGACTTCGTAACCTCTAACGGAATGTTGGTAAAGAAATTTTCTAATGTCTCAGCGACTTCTTGCTTATCAGAAATGGTTTGATTAGCTATTTTCAAAGACAACTCATTTTGATCGCGTTGTTGTGTCTTTCCAGTTTCTCTATTAATTACTTGCCACACAGTTTTTATTTTATTACTAGAAACACCAATTTTGTTAATAATTATTTGAGATTTTGCTTGAGCGCAGACTCTTTTGAATATTTTGGAATAGTTTCTAACATAAGTGTGAAAAGCTTGATCGGAAGTCAAAGATTTTTCGTAATATAAATTATATAACATATCTCGGCTTTTTCTTATGCCCACAGTGGCCCATTCACTAAATTTCGATTTGGAATTGTTGACTTTAACTGTTTTTACAGGACACGTTTTGTTGAATTCTTTGCAAACCGTAGAGAACAGCGTGCCGTAATTTATATTGGGGTCTTTTGAATCAAAACTAGCATTACAAAGGTTGCTAAGAACATTATTATTAAAAGAGTTTAATTTATTTTTGGTAAGAGGTCTTAATCGAATTGATTCAGCCAGGTTAAACTTTTTATCTGACTCAAAAGATACTAGTTGACCAGTATGGTCTGACCTAACGCCACTAATTAAAAACGAATCTTTCACTTTACAATCAGTGAATACATTATCTATGCACGAAGCTGAAGTTGCCGTTATTCTTGTCGGTTCATTAAATAAATGTTTTAAATTAAATGATTTGAACAATGAAATGAGCTTACATTTTTCAGGTGAATTGACTAACAGATCTATATTTAAGTCACCACATACAAAAACTGATTTATTATCTCTAAAAACTTTACTTAATAATTCTTCCATTGCAATTAAAAACAAAGACAAATTCGATGCTGGTGGTCTGTAAACACACAAGATAGTATGGCCCTCGACCTCTGCACATGCTACCTCACATAAGCGATCAACAGAGTAAGCAGTGATATCCCTCCTTTCTTTATATTTAAGATGACTATTACAAAGTATCAGGGTACCACCACCCACTGTGGATCTGTTGAACGCGCTGGCAACTGAAAAATTATTTACATTAAACAACATCCTATCTGGTTTTAACCAGGTTTCACAAAAACATAAAATATCCATGTGGTATTTATCTGCTAACAATTCCACGTCTAAAATTTTGCCGGAGAAGCGATTTATATTTTGATGATATAGTAAAATATTACTATTCGTCTTCTCTTTTGTCGGCTCTAATAGTTTAAAGTATCTACTGTAGTATTATCAGAAAAACTGGATAATACTGTTAAATTACTAAACCTAGGCTCAGTTAAATCATCAATAACTGCGTGTATATTAAAAGCTAACAATGTAGCTAATAAATGTCGACTTTTTTTGGGAAGAAACATATGCTCCCGAATCAAAACAAAATCACTAACAAAATTGTTAGTGTCAAAAAATAATAAACGGTCACTATGACGACACGATAAAATATGCATCAAGTTATTTAAACTTGAAATATATTCATTTTCCTGAGCAAGTAACTTGTCAGAATAGGGCAATGCACATAAAATTAATTTGCCTAATCTTAACTTAAGTAGGGTGTCGATACCATTAACTATGTCCCTTTTTGTTACACTAAGACTATTTCCAAAAAGAAGTACTACAGTAGTTTGCTCATTCAATTGTGTATGTTGAATTTTATGAATAAGCTCATTAAAATGCAGTTTATGATAACAATGGTTCACTATTGTATGTTTAGAGTGGTTATTTAATAATGACCCAAAACCTGTTCCTAGTCCATCAGAATATACTAAGACATTACTTTGAGTGGGGTTCAAAGTTGTTACAGTATGAGCAAGAGGTAAGGTTGAAGGAGTAACATGTTGTGACATGAGAGGTAGCGGAGTGGCAGCACAACTACAGGTGAGGTTGTTAGTCAGTGACTCATACCTCTCTGCACTATACTTCACCAGGTCCACCAACTCACAAGCCTCCTGCATGCGCTCACTTAACATCTGTTGACTACATTCATATTTACAAAATATTTCCTTAAGTGTATTTTCCCTACTCAATAATTCCCTTTGAAGGTTCTGAATGTCAACATCATACATTTGTGAACTAGTTTCTAATTTACTAATACATATATTTAATTGGCCTTTTAGGTTTCTGAAATCTCTTCTAAGTTTAACATTATGTTTGTAAACATTTTGAGTTTTTAAAAGTTTCTTATATTTCTTAATACTCTTGTTGATTTTAATATATTTCTTTATTTTATTATGACTACTTAGAATTGGACATTTAGCTATGGTATCATCCACTGTAAGGTCTATGGTTATGGTGGGCCGCTCACATGCCAGTCCGGATGCACTATCCATCAGCTCATGGTACAGGTTCTTGGTGTTAGAAACCTCTTGGCTGACTTTCAGCGAGTCCATGGAGGTTATGGTGTTATGGGCCTCGCACAATTCTGCTTCTAGTACAGATATACGCTTTAGTGCATGGTCATGAGTGTCATGGCACTGCTGAAAATCAGATAATTGTTGACGGAGACGGTGATGCTGGTCCAGTACATCCAAATGCTGGGAATGTAGTTCTGCAAGCTGGTTTTTGAGTTGAGCGTTTTTGTTCACTATTAAACATATCACGCCCAAATATATCAGGTGCTACGCCGTAGCATTCGTAGCTGTATCGTAGCGCTTTTTCTACGCTACGCACTAGAAAAATCTTGATGATGCATTATTTTATGACTGCTTACCGCTTTAGTGCCGTAAAACGGTAACTTTCTAAAGCATACTCCTTAGTAACGGCTAGGTTAAAAGGTTTGAAAAAAAAATATATTTATTACTATTTCATGTTTGTATTTCTGTGCCATCCAGATCCGTTCAGGCGTTCTGGCGTGATTGAGTAAGAAAGTTCCCAGAAGTAAGATAATTATGTTGTACTTCACCCATGCTAATAAATCTTTCCTTTTGTCCCCAGGCTATGCACACTCCGAATAACCCGGCTCCGTGTATGCGGCGCGCTGGGCGACACCGGTGGCGGGGCAGCAAGCGGCGCGGGCGCAGGCGCGGTGATCCTGGCGGCGCGCATGCACAGCTCCAAGCGCACGCTGCGCTCCAACGATATCGCCGTGCCGCCGCTTGATGTCGAGCTCGACCTGTGTTTCTCCTTGCAATACCCGCACTTTGTGAAGAGGGATGGGAACAGGTTGGTGTTGAATACATAAACCATAAACACAGGTAATTGTGACAAGTCAAAAGATAGTCACGGGTACGAGTAGAAGATGACGGTATAAAAAACCGGATGACGTGTTTTTAAAACTCGAAGCGCCATATTTACGGTCAGCCAGACCCCTTATATGTTGGACCATTGTAGGAGCGCTATTTAAATATGACTGGTTTAGAATAAACAACATGTTTGATATGTATAGTATTGGACTTTCATATAAGACACTTCTCATATATTCACATAATCCGCCCTTGACATAGTAGGTAAGTAATCTACAAATTGTTTGGTTTCTTCAATGTTACCCTCTCTTAGGCAAAATGGTACAAGAAAACTTTTCACACCTAACATTCTGCCTTTTCACCTTATTATTCTTAGTGTCCTTTATTTCGGAAAAATGCTACTAAATACCTCCTCATACCTGTCACTTGATATCAGACAATACTCCTACTGCGTAGTTGTCCTTATCTTTGTCTCCTAGTCCTACCTAACGAAGGAGACGAAGGTGGTATTTAAATCACCTTAATACTTGTATTATTATACCTACAGAAGATTAAAAATAATGGTCAGTCGTAAGTTTTATCGTCCAGAAATACTATCACAATAAAATCTCCAAGCGTATGGTCTCCGGAATCCACTAGTATTAAGAAAGCTAATAAAAGTTCAGCAAACTATAAACTGTGTCTCTCGTCTCTTGTTATGAAGACATTAATCCCGTTTTTGCTGTGTGTGTTTATTTATGGTTAACTATATAGCTTCTGCCAGCGGCTTCGCCTGCGTGAAACTCGTAAATCAACTCAATCGGGACATACCTAATCCCGACATAAAAAGTCATGTGCCCGTCTCCAGTATTCATTCTTTTTCTATGCAAAAAATCATCAAAATTGGTTTAGAGGTTTAGACGTGAAAGCGTTACAAACAGACGGACTGACAGAGTAACTTCGCACTTATAATCTTACTACAGATTTAGTAGTTTTTTATTGCAGTCGTTAATGCAGGAATTTTCTGAAGTATTCATGTTATACGGTCAAGGTTGTGAATGTTACTAATTTACTTCACTCTTCTTTCTAGCTAATTGTCAGTTTTCCTTGATGTTTATCTAGTCATTAGCTAGATTCATATATTTATCATGATGATTTATGATATGATGTATTTTACGGCAGCAGAAGGATGATGTTGATGATTACTCTATGTAAAATACTGGTATTGAACTTTCAGGTTAGACTGGAAACGGATCCTTAAGGGCCTACATGCGCTTTAGTGCTGTAAAACGGTGACTTTCTAAAGCATACTTCTTAGTAACGGCTAGGTTAAGAGGTTTGAAAAAAAAATATTATTGTTTCATGCACATTATTTTTTAAACATGGTTTTTTCGTAAAACAAATAGTTTTGCTTCAAAAAAATAATTAGCAACACGATATTTTTCGCAACTTTTGGATACTCCTCCAAAACGACTTGGATGTTTAAAAATATTTTAACACAGAAAAAGGATGGCTGGAATTTCTTCATAACTGACATAACATTATGTAAATCAAATAATATTTTGCAAACAAAACTGTCCAAAAGGAGGTTCAATATTGATATTTTGGCATCGAGCGGGCGCACGGCCAGTACTGAGTTTACATTGGGGCGTATATATCGCCTTAAACAGTTGTGAAAACCCTTAGCTGATAAGAACGTATTTAGTTCCGATAATAAACTCAAGAGGGTTGAAACTAGATGGAAGGACTAAACTATTATGTCAATGTTTAAATTCCCTATTAACTTTTTAACCGACTTCCCAAAAAGGAAGAGGTTATCAATTCGACTGTATTTTTTTATGTTTTGTTACCTCAGAACTTGTTACTGGGTAAACCGATTTTATCTCATCGATTATAATTTTCATCAAGATCTGATGAAGAACTTCGGACATATACATCAGAACTTCAATAAATGACGGCAGATCCCTCGGGATAGCTGCAATCGCATTTCTGTTTATTATTTACACCATTTCATAACATAAAATCACACTGGTACGCTCTAAAGGGGTACGCAGGTGTAAACAGTACACCTTGGTATACTCTTATTTCACCGGTTTTGTTTAAGTTTCATGTTATTGGGTAAATCTATTCTGGCTTTACTTTGGGCATTATTGGTACCTAGCCTATAGATCTGGTCCATTATGTACCACAACTAAAATGTGAAAAAAAAATCTGTTTACAAATATACACCCGACTTCCAAATAAAAACACTACAAAGTGAAAAATAACTTTAATTTCGGCAGTCGGTGTCTAAAAACGAAGAAACGAAAACAAGAACACCGACTTCCGAAATTGATGTTATTTTTCACTTTGTAGTGTTTTTATTTGGAAGTCGGTTGTATTTTTTGTATAAAGGTTTTTTTTCTTATAGGGTGGAATCCTTTAAAGGCAATGATGTTCTAGTAAACAGATACATTACACACTCACAAAACAACAAAAAAAAGTGTTCCACACAGCAGCGGCAGCACACATACACACTTTTCATTCATCTGACATTTCACTACAAGTCGAAAGAGATGACTTGATAAAACCAACAAGAAAAAAAGAGACGGCTAGTGTTTGTCACTTGCGTGTGAATGTAAACAAACATTATTCTGACCATAAATGTATTTTCTTTGGTATCATAATTGGTACACTTTCTTAATACACACGATGGCATTTTTTTATTTTGTTTTTGTTTCAACAAAGCGTATCGCTCTTCGCCATGCGTGACATAGACTAAAGACTATACGTCCCAATTGGGACGTATTCGAGTCTTCACAATGCAAGGGCTTCTAGGTTTTTTCCCCACATTAACAATTAACATTCACGATAAAATTACGCCTAATTCGGACCCAATAATATAAGTTCATGTTCTGTTTTTACTTTCAAATAACAAAGTTTTAAAACGTGTCACTCCAGTGTCCATAAAGTGTTTTTAATAAAAGTATGAGCGCTGTACGAGCACTGGCTATAAAAGTTAGTACTTAATATTGGATGGTTTCAATAACACAGGCGATATTAAAAATGTATAGCAAATAGTTTTCAGTTATTTTTTGCAGCCAGTTTGAAGGTATTTTAATTGATTTGTCCATGTCATGTTTGTACAGTCCAATAATTGTAATTAATAGAGGGAAAAGAGGAGGGGGTTGTGGAGGTCTGATAGGCAGTCGCTCCCTGTTAAATACTGGTATTCAACTGCATCTGGATATATTGGAAGCCGACCAAAACAGTTGGGAAAAGACTGAGCAGATGACTATTGTACTAAATAGAAAAAAAAAAATATTCTTCTCAGCAAACTCTTTCATTTGGTACTGATACCCATATCATGGCGGTGCACAAAAAATAACTAGTCCGCCATCTTGGGCCGTCCGCCATATTGGATTTAGAAAGTCGTCACTTAACTAACAATGCATTGTCTCCCAAACTAAACGTGTATGCAAAATTTCATTTTAATCGGTGGAGGATAACTGGTTTAAAATTCATTTGCAAGAATTGACCCGACCACACATACATACATTGCAAGTTAAATAAAAGCTTGTAATGAAATCTGACTCGTTATATTTAGTGTTTATTTTAAACCATTACAAAGCCTACAAAAAACAGTGCTACTCTGATGATCCTTGCTTCTTTTTATAAGCTTTATATTGCGTTGCTTGCCTATTTTCTAGATCTTTGTCTGAATTTTTATCGACACTTCAACAAGCAAAACATTTAATGGTGTTAACATGTTTTCAACACACCGCCCTAAGCAACTCACTTGTTAAACCAAAACATAGTAATATATTGATGGTAGTTTCAATACAAAGTGTGTTGCGTCAATAAATGCAACAATACATTCTTGTAAAACCAAAACACAGTTGTTTATCGAACACAAATTCTCTTCAGGTCTCAAAACGGCAATAAACCAGCATCTATATATACAACTTTGGTCTTTTCCCATATATCCGAGCACTTGATCTAAACAACATGGTATAAATATTCGGGACTATAAAACTGGCCATAAAACTATACTAGTTAGAAGATCCAACGTCGTAGTTCACGTTCGAACAAAATTCATAAACGGTTTTACAATACGAATAATCGATTTGTTTGTGTGTTTGTCGATGGTATAATGGATTTTCTGTATGCTTAAATGATTATAAGTTGAAGTTTGAATTTATGAGTGGATTCGTTTCAAAGAGGTTTTTAAAGCGGAGGTTATAAAAGTGTAGACTAAAAATTCTTTTGTTTTGTATTTGAATTAATCGTAACGAATCTTAGTTAAAACTTAAACCTTCGAACCATAAATATTTTGACTTGGGTTTTGTAAAACGATTACTTCGGGTCCCTAAGATATTTTCGGGAGCAGAAGACTCCTGATGAAACCTATATTTTGAATGATGTTTGATATAATGTTTTCTACATTTTAGGTTGCAAATAATGCTGCAGCGTCGCAAGAAATACAAGAACCGCACAATTCTCGGGTACAAGACATTGGCTGAAGGTGTCATAAGAATGGACCAGGTCAGTTCATATCTATCAAACTTATTATCTGCAGCTATTGATGGACTGGATTATAATTCGAAAGCAGGCACTTTTAATAATACTTTATAGAAAAAGTAACGTTTTCAAATTCCCTTATAGTCTAGCATTTGCTGTATCCCTTACTGTCCTGTAGTATCGTCCATTGCCCTATACTGTGCTACAATGAACATTGCACAATTCCGATCGGATATTGTCGCATCTTCACGCTTGACCGGCAGTTTGATCGCTGTACAGGTGGATCTTACAATTCTTACAGGCCATTGTCTTACTCTCTTCAAGAACAGTGTACCTATATGTGGGTTATTGATTTTGTCATTCAGTGTATTCGATCCCGTTTGTTATAAACCGAGTACGTTGCACTGTGCCTTGACATACTCGAGGCCGAAGGAGGTCGATGCTTCCATTATGATCGGTGCAGAACTACGCATTAGTTTTTGCTGAACATGTGCCATAAATTGAATGATTTCTGTATGTGTGTGTTTTGTGTTAGTCAGACGACCAGAAAATAAGAAAGAAGGGGTCGAATCTACTTCAATTTGATCTAGTACCGAAAGTTACCAGAAAGAACGTAAGTAATTCTGAAAGATCTTGTTTTTATTCTGTCGGTCAAAAGTTTGGCTAGCTACTCAAGCGCAGATCGAGTTCAATGCCAGATGACTACCAAGGAGCAAGGTTACTCTCAACACTCTCATCTGAAAATAGTATCGCTTTCAAAGATCTCCAACGGCTATAAAGTTATGAACGCAGTGTTTCGGGAGTCGTAAACCGTTTCAATTGATTCTTCGAAGGTCGGCGCGAATCTGCGATTGTTTGTAATCGATTAGTTAGTAGTTCATGGCTTTGTACCCGATGATTCCAGTGTTGTGGCAATATTTTGTAGCTAGAAATTATAGGTACGTAAGTTCGAAGAATTTTTCAGACGGTACTAGGTACTAAATGACACAGTTACTTTGGCCTCGCTTTTTCGCTGATAAGAGACCTAATTCTAGTAACCGAGTTACAATTGTCTAAGTTTTTACGCAATTTTTATGCTACTATCAAAGGTAGTGTCATAACTGATTCGTTAATCGAAACAATAACTTACTTTGTGGCAGCGGGAAGTGATTAGCATCAAACATCACTTTACTTAATATAACATCTGCGATAACTTTGAGCTGAGAGACTCGGGGTTAGTCATCTGTACTATACTTTATAAAAGATATTGTCAAGCACGCGTTATCTGCTGTGATTGTTTGAATGAATTTTCAACAGCCAATCACAACAGATAACGCGTGCTTGACAATTTGTCACATTAATTCTGCGATAATTTTGAGCTGAGAAACTCGGGGTAAAATTTATAGAAATGTAGATGAAAATGCGGTTGCAATTGACGTTATACGGGTGTGAACAGCAAGCATAGATACGATCTATTTTTTCGAGTTCAGACTACAAAAAGAACACCTCAAACAAAGCTGCCAACATTCCAAAAATTCTCGATTCCAATCGCATGTTTCCTCTATTAGCCGTTAACATACCGGATGCGTCCTCTAAAACGGCCATTAATTCCACACAAACAACGTAGTACGTACATAGATAACTCTAAAATTATCCGCTTAATTGCAACGCACTCATTATCAAGGCTCGCAGGACATTTGCTGTAATTAGTGAGTCACGGGTAAATGCGCCATCCAGTCGGATTAAAATGGTTTTCTCTTATTAGCGCTACGTTTTATGGTGGGCCTAGCGTTGTAGTCTGGTTTTGTGCGGAAAATTTGTTTGTTTTAAAAATAGATTTGGATTAAATTCTATGGTTTGTTCCAATACCAACCTCTTTTACGTGTAAGCGTCGTAGAAGGTAAAATGAGAATTAGTATCGTTCAAGAGCTAAGTCGCTTGTGTCCTCATTGTGGTAACGTTCCGTTTGCCAATTGCAGTTTTCATCAGAGGCGAGCTAACGCCGTGTCAGCCGTATAAATAATACGGGGGCCCCGACAAATGGAATCAACAGTTCATCAAATTAAGATCACAGCCCTTTTTGATAACAGATTCGATTTTTTTATTTTGGTTAAATAAACTTTATTTGTTTTGATGACACATAATCTATCCTATGCCTTCCTTAAGCTCCAATTTAGTAAACTGAAGCATGAAAAGTTAACCGCGGACTCTATCGTGATTTATCCTTGTCCCTCAAAACCCGTTTAAGTTATTCAAGTGAAGAATTCAGTCTCCAAATATATTTATTTTGTAAGAAACATTATTTTTTTTATTCTTTTCTGCATTTCGGTAGAAAGGGCCCCCAACAAATTTTTTAACCGGGCTCCTGTAGCAGTAGTTACGCCACTGATTTTCATTGCATTATTCGTATTGTATCGTTTTACGAGGAGTTTAAGATCATCAATAAACGCTCTTCGGCTGATATGGTGATTTTCTTCTTGTATCATGTAGGCTCGAGTTAAACGATATTATGTACTGACCTATGATCCAGAACAGTGTGCAGGACTTTTCGCCGAAAAAGTCATAAATAAAAAGCTATATATATTTACCTGTCAATTAGAAGATTCGAAGGGGAAGCCGAGTAGAATATGGGCCATATTCTACTCGGCTTCCCCTTCGAATCATCAAATTGCTCTCTTTAAGCTCTTGTGTTAGCGAGGCTCACCTAGTTAGGAGAATAATCACTCATAAAAATTACAAACAAATTATTATAGAACAGGAAAACATAAAGTTGATAAACTCCAATAATTTACGTGTAATGCCACATTGTTCTGACCTACTCGTACATACTCCAACATTGATTATCCTGTTAGCTAGTTTAGTTCAGTGACCGGTAATCGATAAACAATTTTGAATCCGCCAACAATTTGCCTCTAATGTGTGTAAATTGCGAGCCTCGGGTGGTTTCCGTCGCAAATTGGCGTCCACACGATTATCATTAAGTACTTAGTACCTGTGCGGTATTTGTGGAGAGTACATTGTGATATTCAATTTTTTCCCGACGATTAATTTACAATTACATATGCTAATGATTGCATAAATTGCTGGGCGTTTAATGAGGTATTTTATGAGAAATTTGTTGCTGGTTTAGCTACATGCATCGTTGAGAGACGATTATTTCTTTACGTGTGTATGGTAACTGTGCAATCTGGTACCGTTTGTTGTGGTGACGCTGAGTGTTGCTGAAGGCCGTAACAACAGCTTACTCGTAGCCAGATTGTCGTCCACGCGTGCTTCAACTTGAATGAAATTTTCGTAAACTACGGAATCGCAACGCTAACAAAGAAAATTTGGTTCAAATAAATGTCACTAGATGGTGCGATATGCACCGATTTGATATTGAATTGTGTGTAAAATTAACATTTTCTAGAATCGATCATAAACATTGTATATTCTTCTTTAATCAACTCTCATAAGCACAAAATTATGGAATATTGTGCTCTTAATTCACATTTCAAAGATTATTTCAACGGATAGTTTAAAATTGATTCTAATAGCCTTTTACTTGCATGTCGCTGGTGCTAACACTATCTATAGCCGTGGAACGGAACCCAACTCGATGGAAATTCTTATAAAAGTAATCATCTTAATCAGTGGGAAAACGCTAGGTTTCTGCTTTGTGCTTAGGAGAGTTGATTATACAAGAACATACTATTTTTATGTTCAATTCCAGAAAATGTTAATTTGACACACAATTCAATAAGATATCGGTACATATCACGCCATCTAGTGATATTTATTTGAACCAAATTTTCTTAGCGCTGCGACCCCGTGAAAGAGTACATCAACAGTGCACCTTTACACAATAGACTTATGCCCAGTTTCTGAAAAATGTCAGCAGTTTACGCGCGATGACAATAATGCGTTAATTTTCTATCCATAATCTCGGGGCAATGTTATAACTACGAATGCAACTAATTTCTACTCATCCTTTTTTCCCAGGTGCTACAACGCTCAATGGACATGGAGTTGGAGCTGACGGGGGTTGGCGGCAAGGTTGGCGCCGCTGCTGGCCAGCCGGTGGCCAAGCTGACGATCACCGGGCTCGCCTCCACGCCCGTGGACCATGACACAAAGAACAACAATACTTTGCTTATTACTGGTAAGTTTTTTATCCCTTGATTGACTATTTATTATCATAAGTTAGACTCTCCACCTAATGGGCGTACGTTTCTGTTTGATTGTGCCAGTCTCCACGCTCCTGCGCCAATGCCATCCAAGTTTGGTCTTGTGATGGCAGTAATGTTTTCTCGTTCACCCGTCTTACTGCCGACCAGGGTTTTTATTTCCAGATCTTAGTTATATAGTTACTTCTCCCTATAATATGTACCCATTATGGCTACAAATAGTTTGTGGTGCGTTGTTGCAGAAGAGAAACCAAAAAATTTGGTGACTAGATACATGTCGTTCTGGTGAAATAAATGATTTTTCCTTCAGTTTGTGGCTCTTTAAGTCTCATCGAATTACATTTGTTTCCTTGCAATTTAGCAAAGTGCGATTAATCCCTAAACTATTACTTGAAGTATAGTTCAATTTATAAATCCAAACGCTCTTATTTCCAGAACGCGGCTACTCAGACGAAGAGGAAGAAGGAGAATTCAGCTCAGTGGAGGAAGCCGATGAGATGACTTACGGAGCGCCCGCCAGGCGGCGCGCGCATCGACAGCTGGGCTTCAACAAAACTGATCTCTCTTATACCAAGGTAATAAGAACCATAATCGGTTTTGTGAACTATAACAAAAATAATAGGGTTTTTCTTCTTATATAAATGTAGTACTAGCTCTCTGACTAGTAACATTTAGTACAAGAGCCAATTGTAAGGCTTTTTTACTACCTAGCAGTTGGATTTATTTAGTTTAAAAGAATTAGGAGAATGTTTGGGTACCCGTACATAACAGTAAAAAAATAAAGACGAAGGGTCTGCTTACTTTTATATAAAAATTCTTTTAATAAAGAATAAAAAGACGCATGTTTTAAAAATACGCTTTTGCTTCAGGGAGCTTTCCATATTTACCATATTTTTCCTATTTACAGGCCAACCTTTTAAACTGAAATAATTTATAATATTTTGTTTATTATAGCTTATAAATATTTAAGTAGAAGATAAAGCTTGTGCGTAATAGTTGCGTTGCATTGCACGCAGTTTTCCCGTTCTCGGGATATGAGCTTCGTGGAGCGCGAGCGAAAGAGACAGAGCTATATGCACTCTAAGGCGAACGACAGGGACAGCGACAGTGAGCTAGAGAACGCGACCGCGAAACGCAAGGCCAGCCGCGGGAAGCTCGCGGTGAGGGCTTGCGTATGCACGCTTAGTATGAACTTGTATGAGAATAGAAATTGTACTGAAAAGCCTTATTCTTGGATAAATTAACCTTATGGTCTTTGTAATAAGGTTGGAAATTGGTCAACATAGAACTTTACAGGGTGTCCTAACAAATTTCAATACAGGTTGTAACGGAAAGGTGTGATTATATTTTAAAATGTACAATAAAGTATACAGGGTGTCCCAGAAATCGACGTCAAGCCGTAAATGGGTGATAGACCAAGTTATAACAGTTCTCAGAAAAATACGAAAAAAAATCTATCTCATGTTTTTAAAAAATTATGTTCACTTTAAAAATTTACTAAAAAAATCAATCCCTGTAATGGTTCTTTAACTCCAATTGCTACAAATCCCATAATTTATCAATTTTTTTTATTATTATGTAATCTTGAATAATGCTTGTGTAGATTTTTGCCTAAAATTTAAAGCCAACTCCTCCTACTTAGAAGAAAATTAAACTTTTTCAAAACCAAATTATTCAAATTTACTGTTTCGCCCAACTTTAACTGACTGTACTGAAAAAAAAATGTACTACGCTAGTTTGGCAAGTAACATGAAAAATTGGCGCATTTAATAAGGATTCAAAAATGGTGTAACACTTGCTAGATTACGTTTTCAATAATTGGTTAAATTTTTTTTTGTAAATAGCCTCGGTTTTTACACAAAATGTCCATACTTCCTTAAAATGACTTTAGCTTACCTAAAGCTTTGCTAAACTCCGTTTCTAGTTCGATACAGACGTTACGTAATTTAAGAGCAAAGTTATGATAGTGACTCAACCTTTTTACTTTAAGTCAGGACCAGTTTTCTCATCTTAGAAAAAAAAAAACAGAAATCGACGTCAAGCCGTAAATGGGTGATAGACCAAGTTATAACAGTTCTCAGAAAAATACGAAAAAAAATCTATCTCATGTTTTTAAAAAATTATGTTCACTTTAAAAATTTACTAAAAAAATCAATCCCTGTAATGGTTCTGTAACTCCAATTGCTACAAATCCCATAATTTATCAGAACAATAACTACTGCTAATAGAAACGGAGTTTAGCAAAGCTTTAGGTAAGCTAAAGTCATTTTAAGGAAGTATGGACATTTGTGTAAAAACCGAGGCTATTTACAAAAAAAAAATTGACCAATTATTGAAAACGTAATCTAGCAAGTGTTACACCATTTTTGAATCCTTATTAAATGCGCCAATTTTTCATGTTACTTGCCAAACTAGCGTAGTACATTTTTTTTTCAGTACAGTCAGTTAAAGTTGGGCGAAACAGTAAATTTGAATAATTTGGTTTTGAAAAAGTTTAATTTTCTTCTAAGTAGGAGGAGTTGGCTTTAAATTTTAGGCAAAAATCTACACAAGCATTATTCAAGATTACATAATAATAAAAAAATTTGTTAAATTATGGGATTTGTAGCAATTGGAGTTAAAGAACCATTACAGGGATTGATTTTTTTAGTAAATTTTTAAAGTGAACATAATTTTTTAAAAACATGAGATAGATTTTTTTTCGTATTTTTCTGAGAACTGTTATAACTTGGTCTATCACCCATTTACGGCTTGACGTCGATTTCTGGGACACCCTGTATAATAAATAAATAAAAAAGAAGAGAAACTGCTTCTGCTCGTAAATGAACAAGTGTCTCCAAGGAAGACAGGCAATTCCCAAAAAGACATATTTGATTCTCTATACGTCAGCCGACCAAAATGTGTATGACTATAACATCCTTGGAGAAAGTTTTTCATTCATGTAAAGAATGAATAGGTTACTTCTAGGCAAGCGTGCCGTCAACCATATCATCGCTTACCATCAGGTGAGATAGTGGCAAGCGCGAGCTTACAGATAATAAAAAATAAAACATCTTGTGCAGAAGAGATTATTAAAATAGGACCACACCTATCCACTATACCCTGTATAGTACATAGGTCGAAGTCCAAACTATAAGTTACTCTTAGGGCCGGCGCTCACTGACGGTATGGCACAGGATTTTTTCGTGGACATGTGATTATCACACTTCCCGCACCCTAAATTCGAGTTGACCGGCCCACAGGACGCAAAACGCATCCAGTGTGGCAAAGCCTTTTATCTATGAATACTTATAATTATAAAAGTTTCGAAGAGTTTGGTGTGATTTCTAACGTGTTTTGCATGTTTTTTTTGGGGTGTGGTGTGAAATACACTAAGACTTTTTCTATAATTCTATACTACGTGTAATTTCCTTAATCCAGATTGACAGCCAAAGGCATAAAGTAATAGTTTCAAAATCGAGCTCACACAGAATTGTACCCTATAAGTATAGTTCTGAGGCTTAAAATTTCTATTCTCATACCGTAGAGATGTGGATTTCTAGTTTGGAAAAGCATGCATCATGTATTTAGTTAGTTGTTTTCTGTGAAACTTTTGTAGTATAGAAACTCCTGGAGACATCTTCAACACTAGGCACACGTTCAAGACCAATTATTTTTTCAGCTAGACCAGACTATTTTCAAAATATAAATAATTCAACCATTCAGTGTAAGAGATCAGGTACTTAATAGTTATGACAAGGGTGGGCCGCTTAGTTGCTATGTCTATGGTCGCCAACGGAACTTCTTATTAATCGGTTCCTGGGTTTGATCCCCGGGTCAAGCGGAGTTTCTGGCTTTCATGAATTTGTCCGTAGCAGTTGTAGCGTAAAAAAAAATTGTCACTACATGTGTCACGTTTAATTTTGACGAATAAAAGATAAAATAAAAACAAACATTGTTCAACATAAAAAATATACAAAGAAAAAAAGAATGGCGACGTAAAGGAAGACTATCGGTAAAGTTGGGAAATGGATTGTCTAGAATAAAATTTGTAATTTTGGAAAATAATGCCTATAGGAGAGAAGGGGTTGCAACCGCTATCCGGCCCTAGGCGCGATTAAAATATAACCGTGCATAAATGTAAAATTAAAAACGGTTCATTTCACGACCTTTTGACACGAATAGGTGATACATATAAAAAACTATTCAATAAATACTTCGCTATTGCTACAAATTATAAAAAGTGAATAGGAACAAAATTTTGGGATCACTTGACGCGGAGCGATGTCACGACGTCCTCCCGGGGTCTTCACTCGTATATTATGGAGTCACCCCCGCAAGCACATGCTTCCCGAACTCAGTCGGTGTTGAAATAACTCGGAACATCAGTCCACAGCTTGTTATATATTCCAAGAACCGATTCTGAGCGAATCTATGGTGAGAAAATAAAAGGAAATAAACACCACAATACTCAAAACAGAACCTTCCAAACAGTTAAAATTTAAAATGTTTTAAATACATACCGGTTCTTTGTAACAGACGGCCTTATGCGCCGGTAACTCGGAAACAAATTAAATTCCTGGTGAACAATTGACACTCTCAGAAAGAAATGTCCAATAATGCTGCAGAACTAAATGCAACATATTGGTTTGCATGGACGCAATGCGATATAAATCCAACGATTTGCACTTGAAATTTTCTTAAAAAAAATACTAAACGTGTTACTTCCAAGTAGATACGTCGCCAATTTACAAGAAAAATTTTCTCTGTCATCCAATGGAATGATCAAACTTCTAAGTTTGAACCGAAATAAGAAAAAATTAGAAATGAGGTCGACTTACACGAACGGAATAGTTTTTATTCAGCCGAATCAATAGGCAGCGTGATAATGCTGCAATACCCCCTTTCTAAGAAAAAAAGGACGAAAGTACGAGTGAGAAGAAAGATAAAGCTGGAACAGGCAATGACAACAGCAGGAATCATTTCTGAATCAAACGATATCGAAGTGCAAAAGATACTGAATAAACACGGTGGCCACCACATCTAAACGTTATCCGCGCGAACTCGCGATATCTCGATTACATCTATGGAGAATATGAAAGAAAATAACAAACTCATAAATCTAAATATATATTGTTCAATTAGAGACAAACACCAACAACTACCACATCCTAACAACTATGAAGAACAACCAGGGAACTATACATCTAAGTAAAGCTAGCCTAACTTAACATAAGACTTAACTATTACCTAACAACAATAAGAAAAAACCCGGGGATCCCCAAAAAATAAATAACGTCAACACGTAAAGTCCAACCTTAGTTATAGAAACGAAAGACAAGTTGGACAAAAAACAAAAAAACAAGTTTGAGAAAGAAAACTTAAGTCAATTAAGTCAAAGAAGAATTCAAGACAAAAAAACTCAAATCAGAGAACTCAAGTCAGAAAACTCAAGTTTAAATTCAAATTAAATGTAGAATGACACACCATTTGTGTTAAACTAAAAGAAATAAAATAACCTGAGAACACAGGTTGACACAACACAGAAATAAATAGATGTCATTATTAACAGATAATTCATGAAGTTTTTAACATAATCAAAAACTTATGCAAAGAAATATTCCCATAAACCAAAGAGGAAAAAGGTTTAGAAAGCAAATGTTAATGTTAAAATGGAACAAAGAGAATTCAATCAAATTTATTTTAAGATATCTTTGATATGATATTGTCCGGAGTGGACTGAATCACAATCCTGGAGCAAATATGTGGTCCTAGAAATGACTCTTATTACACGGCACTTAATAAAACGTGGAGCAAGCTTTCCAGAAAAAAAATCATTTCCAGAAGACTTGGAAAAGTTCTTTCTCCATACAGTATCACCAATATTCAGAGTGATAGCTGATCGATTAGAATTATATGCACGAGAGTTACGGAGGAAAGCTAAAGAAAGATTATCAGCTACCTTTGCATAAACTTCGCTGAGAGAGGATAGGTTTGAAGCATGACGAGCCCGACTGTCTGCCAAATTAGAGCTTCGAGTCTGACTATCTACACGACTGCTATCCATAAGGACCTCTCTACCAAACATAAGAAAGTTAGGCGTAAAGCCAGTAGCTAGATTAACACAAGAATTGAGGTAAAGCTTAACTTTAGGTAACATTTTAGCCCAACTTCTTTGTTTTCACCAACCAAAATACCTAAACACGTAATAACACTTTGGTTGTATCGCTCAACCGTATTTGCTTGGGGTGTATAATATGGCGTAAAAGTAGGTGATTGAATATGAAAAGATCTGAGAAAATTAAGGAATTGATTACTACGAAAAACTGTAGCGTTGTCGCAAAGAATAGTACGCGGAACCCCAAAATTAAAGAAAATTTCAGACTCTAACGCTTTTATAACAGAAAGAGCGTCAATCCTTTTCAGAGAAACTAGCCAAACATATTTGGAAAAAACATCTACCATAGAAAGGATATATTTATAACCATAATAAGCACAGGGCAACGGACCAATTATATCGATAGAAATCATCTGTAAGGGCAAGGAAACCTCTTTAGGGTAGCAAATCTGACCGCGAGGTTGCGTGTTCGAGATTTTATAGGCTTTACAAACCTCACATTGACTTAACGTCGAAGTAACGTCACGGAACATATTTGGCCAGTAGAACAACTCCCTAAGCTTTAGATACGTTTTAGTAACACCGGGATGTATCGAAGGAAAACTATTGTGAATTTCCCAAATAGCGTCTGGAACCTTTTCAGCTGGTAACACCACGTGCCATGGTTCAGAAGATAAAGGACTAGTAACAGGCATGCGTCTCATAAGGATACCGTTATTTATAGCGTATGCTGGGAACATTTGTGGCGTGTCTCGAGCACCTATATACACCTTCTTATACCAACGGTCATTAGTATGTTCAGGACCCTGGTCAAACGACACAGGATTAGCATAGATCCTGGATAGAACATCGGGGACTATATGTTGCGAACCTTTACGATGCACAATATCAAAAGTATATTGGGAGATAATAGTAGCCCAACGAGCTAAACGACCAGATGGGTTGTTAAGAGTGAGGAGCCACTTAAGGGCCATATGGTCTGTTATGACTGAAAACTTCATCCCATCTAAATAACATCGAAAATGTTTAATTGAATCCAAAACTGACAAGAGTTCACGTTCTGTAGTACTATAATTGCGTTCAGTTTGAGTGAATAAACGCGAATAATAGGCGATTGGGTGCTCAACATCGTCTATCTTTTGTGTCAGTACCGAACCAAGACCAACAGCTGATGCATCACACTGCAGGATGAACGGCTTGGAGAAATCAGGACATGCCATAACAGGCGTATCGATTAGCGCTTGTTTCAACTTAGTGAAAGCCTGATCGGCTGCATCATTCCAACTTATTGGATCATTACCCTTTCTCTTACCGATAAGGGCAGTAAGCGGAGCAATTATAGAAGAAAACCCTTTAACGAAACGCCTATAATAGGAACACATACCAATGAAACCGCGTAATGACTTAGCTGAAGTGGGAGTAGGATAATCTTTAATAGCATCAAGTTTGCCGGGATCGGTTTGAAGTCCCTTTTCATTAACTATATAACCCAAATATTTTAGTTCGCTTTTGCAAAACTCGCATTTTTTCAAATTTATAGATAAGCCTGCTTCTTTAAGTCGAGCAAGCACCTTCCTGAGCAGCGCCATATGACCAAAGAAATCTTTAGATACGATTATCAAGTCGTCGACGTACCCAAAAATACAGTCGTCACTGGTAGAAGTAAACTCGAAATTAACGATCATATCAGTAAGGCGTTGCATCTCCGAAGCAGCGTTCGTTAGACCAAAAGGCATCCTAACAAACTCAAAGAGACCACGTTGTGGGACAATAAATGCTGTTTTCTCACAACTTTCTCTATCAGCAAGTGGAATTTGCCAGAAAGCACTTCTAAAATCCAATGAGCTAATATATCTAGCACCACGAAGGTTGTCGAGGATATCGTGAATACGGGGAAGAGGATAAGAATCTCTGATTGTCACACTATTCAGTTTTCTACTGTCGATACAAAACCGAACAGAACCATCCTTTTTTGTCACCATTACCACAGGACTAGCCCATGGAGAACGAGAAGGACGAATAACACCCATATCTAACATTTTGTCAATCTCTTCATTGAGAATCTTCAACTTGACTGGGGATAAGGGATAATATCTTTGACGGATAGGGTATCCCGTAGTATTAATTTTATGGGACAACCAAGATGTCTTTCCAAGACCAACTTTTTCCGAAGAGATAACTTCATACTCCTTAATAACTTGTTGAAGACAAGACTCTTGATCCGGCGATAGGATGTTACGAGGATGAATATAACGAACCTCACTAACAGAGGAAACTTGAGGGGGAGAGTGCTGAACAGAAGGGATAAACATATTACCATCAATATTTTTATCGAAAGCCTGACTAAAAATAGACGTCAAACCGAATTTATTCCAAAATTCGATACCTAAAATAACAGAAGATGACATCGAACTTGCCACTAAAAACTCATGAATAAAAGTTGTACCGTTAAATTTAACTGGAAGATGTACAGAACCAAGAATATCAATCGGTGAATTATTAGCCGATATAACACGGGGACAAGCGTCTTTTGATGTCAAAGAAATACCAAGTTGCTGAATAAAATTATCGTTAACAAGCGAAATCTGAGCACCAGTGTCAAGCAATGCTTTAACAACTCTACCACATAATAATACCTCTATAAACGGTCGGTTATCAAATGAATCTGTAGTAAACACTGGGGATACTGTACGAAAAGAAGCGTATCGCCAGTGGTCTATGCATTTTTTGGATTACATTTCGGACATTCTCTAGTAATAAATCCAGGAGTGCGACACTTAAAACAAATCATGCCTGTGATCTCTGGGCAAGAGCGGTAAGAATGACCAACTTTGTTACATTTTAAGCAAAGCTGAGGCTGACTACAACTAGGACAAGTCCGAGGCTTACTAGTTGTTGGTTGATGGGAAGTTTTGTTCGGCCTGGGTTTTGGTGAGTTAACAGCCTGAGAAGTCGACTGGTCGGCAACACAATCGAAACTGGCTACCGCCTTTGGAGGTTTTAGAAAGGACTCGAAATGAGTAACAGCTTCGATTAAATTATCGATGTCATGAAATTTTTGGATGGACAAGCAAGGAGTGTACTTTGGCAACATGTTGTGAGTGATGATCCGCAACAACTCCGATTCTTCAATAGGCTTGCTCAGTTTAGCATTTAAGTAAGAAACCTCGATAATAAATTCTCTTATTAGCTGTTCCGGTCTCTGCTTGAGGTTACGGACCTCCTGGCTTATCTTAAATTCAAAATCGGTCGTACCGAATGTCCTAAAAAAGGCTTCTTTGATCTCAAAGAAGGAAAGATCCGGACGACGGATTGACCTAAAATATTGAAGTGCGACACCTGACAAGACTTCATGGAATCGCCTAACTAAGTAACCATCAGACAAATTGTCGGCCTCCCTGCACTCTTCTAGACTCGTGAAAAATTCCCGTACGCAGGTCTTTCCATCGAAAACAATCTTCCACTTAGTAAGAGAGAACTGCCTGGTAAATTGTGGGCGTTCATCAGATCTTATTGGAGAAGGAACAACACTTTGTGAGGAAGCGCGAGAAGCTCTTGGCTGAATGGGACAAGGTGGTGGTCGCGAAATGATGGGACTATCACAACGTGGAGTCTCACCAATAGGGAACTCCTCTTCTGACATGATGTAACTAGTATAGACCTAATAACGAATGAAAGAACAGACAAAGGACGATTGAATCCAAGCGAAAAATAAGCACGGCATGAACAGCTGGACAAAAATAATCCAGCAACCAGCAGTCAGCGAACGCCAAGCTAGTAAACAAAGATCTAGGCTAAATAAGGAGTAAAAATCAGGAAACCTATCGTTATATTTGCTGCCATAAGTGGATAAAATAAAAGACGGTTATGTGTACTATAGTTCACAAAATTAAATTCCATTAAAAAACATTACATTTCATGAAAAAAATATGTCAAGGAAAATAACAGCTTCACAGATCTGTACTGGTGGTATAAATCCTAGAATACCTTTCTTGAATGGAAGAATATCAGCGTCCTGAAACAAATAAGCTTAAGAATCATTAGCTCCCAGAGGGAGTGACCATCCTCAATAAAGCAAAAAAAATAAATTATGTCGAATCATTTAAATTTCAAAGTTATTAGGTAAAAACACTTACTTTAGTTGTTCGGGCGCCAATTTGTAGCGTAAAAAAAAATTGTCACTACATGTGTCACGTTTAATTTTGACGAATAAAAGATAAAATAAAAACAAACATTGTTCAACATAAAAAATATACAAAGAAAAAAAGAATGGCGACGTAAAGGAAGACTATCGGTAAAGTTGGGAAATGGATTGTCTAGAATAAAATTTGTAATTTTGGAAAATAATGCCTATAGGAGAGAAGGGGTTGCAACCGCTATCCGGCCCTAGGCGCGATTAAAATATAACCGTGCATAAATGTAAAATTAAAAACGGTTCATTTCACGACCTTTTGACACGAATAGGTGATACATATAAAAAACTATTCAATAAATACTTCGCTATTGCTACAAATTATAAAAAGTGAATAGGAACAAAATTTTGGGATCACTTGACGCGGAGCGATGTCACGACGTCCTCCCGGGGTCTTCACTCGTATATTATGGAGTCACCCCCGCAAGCACATGCTTCCCGAACTCAGTCGGTGTTGAAATAACTCGGAACATCAGTCCACAGCTTGTTATATATTCCAAGAACCGATTCTGAGCGAATCTATGGTGAGAAAATAAAAGGAAATAAACACCACAATACTCAAAACAGAACCTTCCAAACAGTTAAAATTTAAAATGTTTTAAATACATACCGGTTCTTTGTAACAGACGGCCTTATGCGCCGGTAACTCGGAAACAAATTAAATTCCTGGTGAACAATTGACACTCTCAGAAAGAAATGTCCAATAATGCTGCAGAACTAAATGCAACATATTGGTTTGCATGGACGCAATGCGATATAAATCCAACGATTTGCACTTGAAATTTTCTTAAAAAAAATACTAAACGTGTTACTTCCAAGTAGATACGTCGCCAATTTACAAGAAAAATTTTCTCTGTCATCCAATGGAATGATCAAACTTCTAAGTTTGAACCGAAATAAGAAAAAATTAGAAATGAGGTCGACTTACACGAACGGAATAGTTTTTATTCAGCCGAATCAATAGGCAGCGTGATAATGCTGCACAGTCCAGTGTCTGGACTATGCTCGGTAGATTGGAAATGGAATAGACTCGCCTATTGCCCCACCGAACTAAGCAAAATGTGGGAAACACAGAAGTAAACACAGAAGTGACATCATACTACGTCAACAGACACAATCGAGACTCGAACCCGCGACCTCTGCCTTTCACTAATTACAAACAAGATACCGTCGTATCTTCTAAGTAGTATAAACAATATGTCACGTTGTTTGTGAGCTTATCAACGGCCAGATTAGATTAACTGCGCCCAAGACGGTAGTCGCAGTAGTGCTCGGTCCATGGAGGTGAAAACTGTATGTATTTTTGGCATAGATTTAAATAGTAAAGATACGGTCGTTCCAAACTTTTAACGTACCTAACGAAAAACTTTTTTAATATCTCGCGAAGATAGCCGACATTGTGGCAATTTCGCTTCGGTCTAGTATGACCTATGTATGACTAAATTGTGGAGTCTAAATTGTGGGTGTGTTTTGGTGTAGTTGTGGTGTTGATATATAGAGTTGTGTGTTGTGTTGTGTGTTTTTGTGTTGTTAAAGTCTGTGTTTAAATTTGTTTTTTTTTTCATCAACGTAAGTTGACCCACTGCTGGACATCGGTCCCCTTATCGCTTTCAGCTCTTATCTGTGTGGAATATAGAAAAAAAAAACTTCCAATAAAGTTTGAAGATAAAAGAAGTGCAGATGTGTAAGGATATAATTTATTTACATATAAAAAATAAGTATATGAGATTCTAGTTTTGGGCATGGCCGCTCTGATTTACACAATCTTATAAACTCACCAACATTTTTGTTCTTTGTCGTCACCTATCTCAATTTTAATTACCTAACTTATATCATAATGCACCAAATTATGTTCAAGGTCAAAATATTTCATTTACGCGTGCCTTTCTAAGTTTCACGTTATTGTTGTATTGAAAAACATTAAAAAAAAACATTTGAATTGTGGTGTCAATAATTCGGTACGGTGTCAAACTTTTGTACTGATTAGATTACTTCAAAGAAGTAACAATAAAATCATTATCAGTCCGGTTTTGATTAGATTTAAGGTAGAAATGATGAATGAATTTCGACTTGCGGTTATTAGTCATTAAATCATTAGTGATAAATAATAATAAAAAAGGCTACTTATATAATTGGCGAAACTAGGGTGTTGTATGGGCACGTCTGACTAATCCTTCGGCAAATACTGGCGTGATATTATGTAAATGTGTAAGATAATTGATTTTAAATATTAGTTCGAAACGCATAAAAATAATGTTAATTTTAAGGTCACTATTATTGTAAAGAGAGAACAAATAGTTGAATTGAATTGAATGTTACATAAAAAATAAAAGGACCCACTTCTTGCAGCTCTATCACAGTACCTAGGTTGTAGTTACATCACTTAGAAACCAGAACAGACAAGTATAAATCATTTAGGTATTTTTCGCACTACAGTTATCACCTAACCTAGTCTACTCGATCACCCTTTACCAAACACAGCACCATCTCTACAAACATAAGTGACTTGCAACTAACGTTACATATCATGTTACAGCAACGCAACCTGAAGCAGAAGTTCGCGGCGTTGCTGCGGCGGTTCCGCGTGCCCGAGGAGCTGTCCGAGCGTGGCGCCACACGGGACACGCATCACGCGCAACATGACATCGATGAACTGTTCCAAGTGAGTGTTACAAGCCTGGTTGCTGCAACATAATAAGTTCTCATTAATTGTAATCTGGTCTCTTCCAAAACTATGTAACAGAAAAGTCTCATAATTATGGTAGAATATATTGACAGCATTGTTGCAGCAACGTATTTTGACATTACTGGAAACATGTTACCTGCAACAACTACACGAAATGTTTTATTGTTACTGGCAGTAAGTTAATTATTTACGTCTTTTCTGGTCTAGCTACCTCTAGCTTAAAAGTTCAAGCAAAACTCATTACTGGAAACATGTTACCTGCAACTACACGAAATGTTTCATTGTTACTGGCAGTAAGTTAATTATTTACGTCTTTTCTGGTCTAGCTACCTCTAGCTTAAAAGTTCAAGCAAAACTTGCTAAGATGCCATTTTCTAACTTTCAGGAACTGGAATCCTTATCATGCGGCGAGGGCGAGGACTCAGGTCCGGATCAGATGGACACCATCAGCATCGGCTCCACCCCCAAACCCTCGTTGAGGCCCTTCTTTAGCAGCTCCAGGAGCCTCGCCAACCAGGAGCACCACAGGCATTCCAATGGTACGTACCACCTACACGGCTCATAATACAGTGCCAGAAATATTGTAATAATTATGTTGCCAAGCTCTCGGTCTATTTTATGAAGAATTTTTACTGTTTTTTGATGAATTGATGAAACATTTACATTTATGTGATATTATTGTGTTATTATTTTTGTGAATTTCTTTATTATATTTGCAATAAATTAATGTTAATTTTGAAACTGTTTTTCATTTCACAAATCCTTGAAATCGAGTTAAGAAGCAAAAAATATAACATTACAATATTTGGTCTCAATTTTCATAAGTTAGACCAAGAGCTACACAGCATACACACATACTCTTATATTCTAAGTCATTTCCTCTAATCGAATAAATCAAACATCTTGTTTTTTATTGACATTAATCGAGCTGTTTCCTCAGTTCTCAAGGCGACAGATTCGATTTGAGGAAGTTTCCTTCAAAAGGACTAAGAATATACACACATTTATAATATAACATTACTAGTGTTATGGTAATCAATATAATCAGTAACAAATTAATTGCCTGAGCATCGAAGCATACATTCGAAGATGCATTGTGTGACGTAATCGCTTAACTTTTGTTTATGCTTACATACATTTTAATGGAAGATGATATCTTTTATGTTTTGTTTTGTAACGCTGTGTGCATTAGATTAGTTTGTGTGCGAGGTGGAATACTACTGGCATGACTCACTCATTTTGCTAATAAGAATAATTTTAAAGCCAAATTCAGTTTTAAATGGCATCTAGATGAGGAAATTTAGACATTTAACTAACTGGCAGTATAATTTCTTGTTCTTGCTACATGAAAAAAATCAACAGAGAAAAATATAGACCAATTTGCTATTGCCAACAAACATAACATGGCCATGGCCAAAATGATTTTGTAAAGGCCATCTTTGAATCCCAAAGAGTAATAAAAAGTCTGGATACAAACCTATCCTTACTTAATGTCTATGGAGCATAAAAAAACTATCGAGTCCGTTTTCACATCAAATATGTGGGCCGTTACGATCTTCTTCATTTCAAGTCTACGGAAAACTCTTTAAATATTTTGGGACTACTAGGTCACGTTAATTGCAGCGTCATAAGGTCCTCTTAAGTACAGTTACGGTACATACAATCTGTTGCAAACTAAACCCAATAAGATAGACATGTACGATTGTATGACGAGATGGTATCCGCAACTCCACGTCCAAGCGCGTATTTTGCGTACGGATATTTTGGGCCACGTTAATTGCAGCGTCAATGGCGTTCATTAGGTCCTCTTAAGCACAGTTACCTGTTGTAAACTAAACCCAATGAGACAGACATACTAAACATGGCCTCACTCACGTCCTACCATATCGCACGACCACGGTATTCCACATTGCACGCGGTACTGAAGGCCGGGCATGTGCAGTGATGCGGCACGCCAGCGTCGCGTCGGGAGCCGAATACAGCGCGCTCCGGGAGAGGCATCTCGCTACACAGACACTTACAGGTAATGCAAGATGGCTCTATGGACTGATTGGACTAAAGATTTATTGGTCTGTGGACTTGTGAGTCTATGTACTTAATGGTTCTATCAGACAGAGAGCGGTCTCGCGGTCAAGCGATCAAGAGGTCAGTTTTGCGTTCGTTGTGTTGTATTACGTTACATAGATATAGCCACACAGGAGGCATACTGACCGCGTCGGTCAACCAGAACGCACGCGTTCGCGCGTTTACTGCTGTTTCGGTGAACAAATTTGAAGGCAGATGTAGACTGAAAAGCTATTTTAGTTAGTGAAAGGCGTTTTTTATATGATGCGAAGGAGAACGATTATAAAACCCGAGGAAAAGTAGGAGAGGCATGTTTGGAATTTTCCCGAGAAATGGGGACCGAAAATGGTACCTAAGTCATTAAATAGATATCTGTGGAACATGTATTTTTCGCCATTCGTTGAGAAACTGCCAAATTCAAATTTTGTTAAGAAAATAGAAAAATATCTTCAATAAATTCAATGATTCGTCTTCCGATGAAGAATTATCGTCAAAAAACATGTTGACAATAGTGCTACCGTGTGTGACTGTCCAACAGCGGGGTTCGTGAGCAACTGACCGCTTGAACGCTAACTGACTTCTTGAACGCTTGACCGCGTGACCTCTCTCTGACTGATAGAACCCCGAGGGTCTGTAGACTCAGGGCGAAAATGCACATGCCAAGTACACGTGTGCAAGTAACTTGCATGCTATAATAATATCTTCGGAGAATGTCAGACTGGCATGCAAGGAACATTTTTATGCAAGGCATCTATATTTTCGCCCTTACAGTTTATGGGTCTAAGGAATTATGAGTCTATGGCATCACGGGTCTTCAGATCTTTGGGTCTATGATTTTTTTATTGTCTACTTACCCATGCGTCTATGGATCCACAAGGGTACATAGACTCAAGGATCTATGGGCAAGTCCATAGATATACACATGGTCATAGAAGGTGACGATGAGTATTGACAATATTGGGATGATGCTATATGAAAATATCGAACCCAACATTTGAACTCGGGTTACCTCTCTCAGTGCAAAACGGGTTTATCAAAACAAACGTTTATGATTATTGCACAACCGTATGTACAATCTAGTATTGTCTAATATTTACTCGTCCCCGTCTATTAACATTTAGTTTAATTATATGTTTGATCGAGATTGTGACATAACACTGAAAGCGCATTATAAAATAATTCATAAAAATATGACCTTCTTTATATAATTATTTTTATTATTATTTTAATTATTAATTACCTGAGTTCTTTCACAATCTCTGTCAAATTATTATAGTTTTATTACGACTATTAGCGTGCTTCTGTCTGTTATGTTATGTTTTTATTATCACTATCACTGCTTTCTGTCTTCACCTGTCCACATGATACCAGTGACACGGTTGCATGGTTTGATCAACTTTATAACTTACTTAATTATTTTAAACTTATTCATTCTAACTATGTTAAATACACTGTTTCTAATATTTCATTATTTCAGAACTATGATAACAGATATATAAATACAAAATATGATAACAGATTATTTAAAAACAATATTTCTTTTGTATATAGGTACATACATTCAAAACCTAAATAAAAACCTTCGTAAATATTTTTTTATCTGATTTTATACCTCAACAAAAAATAGAGTTCTCAGAGCTTAAACTTTAACGACCAATTATCGTTTCTGCCCGCTTTATTTTTTCGAACACCCTGTATAAATGAAGATCCATAAAATTTTAATGACGAATTGTGCCCAACCAAAGACTAGACTTAAAGGCCTCAATAGTCAAGTCTTTTAACTCCTACAAATAAATGTGGCCATTTTACTTTCGAAACACTCCAAGGCTAGATAAACTATTGTAAAAAAAAAACATAATTTTTGTGTTGTCTAACACTCCGAAACTCCTCTCTAACTTCAACTATGACGTCAGAATCAGAAGCAGTGAGAAGTTCAGCGGGCGATGAGCGAGCCAGCGATGGAAACAGTGATGGGGACGCTACCATCGATGCGCCCGTGTCTGGCGCTTCCGTATCCAGCTCTCCGCCCAACGAAACTAAGCTCAGGGTGAGTAGGATAAATTTAAATTAAATTATATTTAATTTGGGATATCTAGGTGGGGTACCCAGGAGAAACGTGTATTAAAACTGACGGAAAAATCGTCCTCGATATTTTGATTGTGTTACAAAAGATTTTTATTAAAATACAAGAGAAATTTGTAGGTCAATGCGGCAAATCGTGCGGTCATTAATAATACTTACAGGAAACAAACACTAAGCTGACCGTCGGTAACTCGGTCGGGTTCCGTTAATCATTTTACGAAAAAAAAGAGGATCTTTATTTTGGATAAACATTTTAGATATACCGTTGTTTCAGGAGGACAAGAGATCCAGGCTATTCCGTAGCGCGACTAGTGGCGGTAACCTCATACCGGGGGGCGGAGTGGCGCGCAAGAAGAATTCGCTGGTCGTGGGGGCGGAGAGGCCGCTGTCAGCGCATGACTTGCCGGCGCAGAGTCCCACTACCTTAGAGGTATGTGTATATTAGAACTTCAATATGAAAAGTTTTTTTTTCATCGGTTACTTCTAGGCAAGCGTGCTTCACCGTCGACCACATCATCGCTTACCATCAGATGAGATAGTGGTCAAGCGCGAGCCTATTTTAAATAAAATAAATAAATTTCATAGTGAACTAGCTTCTGCCCGCGGCTTCGCCCGCCTAAAAAGTATTTTATCATACCAAGGGAATACAAACTATCAAATGTCTTTCCCAGGGTCTCAAACTATCTCCATGCCAAATTTCATCTAAATCGGTACAGTAGATCTAGAGATTACGCCCTTCAACCTCACAAACTCACAAACTGTACCTCTTTATAATATTAATTAGTATAGAGTACCTGGGCAACCGAGCACTGCTCGGGTGAAAATAGAGAAAATGACGTTTTCTAAAAATGAAACCTAGCCAGATCGATTTATCGCCCCCGAAACTCCCTGCATACTAAATTAAATTCGTTGGAGCCGTTTCCGAGATTCAGATTATATATACAAGAATTGCTCGTTTAAGGGCAACGACGATATAACCACTTGACGGCGCATACAGTGCCCCGACGCTCGAAAACTATTAGTATTTTGTCGCCTATGTAAAGGCTTCGGTACTAGTAACCATTTTAGTTGTGACCAGTTATTAGACCTGTATGCACGCTAAATAAATACAAATTGTTTTATCTTTTTATTGCAATTATAACGCATAAAATGCCCTCATGCGCCGTAAAGGGGTATGGGAAACATGCCAAGACATCTAGTTACAAAAAGGATGGCATAACTTTTCATCGGTAAGTAAACAGTACGAAAATTATTTTTAATTTAATCAGATTATGAGACACCGCAGGGATCTAGTTAAAATGGTGGATGGGGTAAACGAGCACAATTTTGAGTCCCGCGTTGATGTCTTTTGGAAAAGTCTCGCTCTTTCACTAGACAATTCTAATGCTTCTATCCCTTTCTCTCCCTTTGTATTTTTATCGTAAATATCTGTGCTGTTACTTTTAATAGCTGAAGTCGATATCGATAATAATAAAATTAAACTTAAAAAAAATGTATGAAAAAATATCTATCTACTTTTAACCGACTTAAAAAAAGGAGGGTGTTCTCAGTTCGTCGAATTTTCTTATATATTATGTTCCCGGATTACTCGTAGACGGCTTGACCGATTTGGAAAAATACTTTTTGTTTCTCTATGTCCCCGACACACATATTTATATTTGTAATTGATTGATTTTTATTAAATAATATTTATATGATTTTAATTGAGTATTTTTAATAATGTTAAAATCCATTTTATCGATATCGAAAATTTTCCCTTAATCGAGTTGATCAACCCTAACGATAGCCATACCTACGCAACTTACTTTGAACTGACCAATTGCAGCCGCGCGTTCTTCCTCGTCTCCCGGCCCGCGGTAGTGAGTCGTGTGCTTCGAAGAAATCGGTCTATAAGCTCTCTAGTGGTTATATTCTCTTTGTTTAAGGGTATTAGATAAAGGTTTATTTGTGCAACTTTCGGTGAGGGTAAAATAAAATAGAAAACAATAATGTTTTGCGTTGAACTCTCAAAATTATCATGAAGTTTATATGAAGCTAAGCTAGCCAGCTTCCCGATTAGATGGGAAGTGGACCTTTACATAAATTGGGAAAAGACTCCGCAGATCTATTTATATATAGCTAAAATGACAGTTTTATGGGTGCTTGATGGATGATGTTTCTTCTCGTTCAGCCCCGTCGCACCTGGGCGGAGCAGGTCACCCGGCTGCTAGGCGAGGAGGCCGCAGGGCCCGAGTGCGTGGCCGTGTGCGGCGGCGCGGCGGGAGTGTCCGGCGCAGTGGCTGCAGCGCTGCACGCGCTCGCCGTGCCAGCGCTGCAAGCGCCGCATCCAGCGCCCGACCCCAGGCCGCTGTTACTTGCGCTGTATTCAAGAGCTAAGCAGTGAGTATTCTTTCATATACTTTTATGTTTATTTGTATAACTTAGAAGATGAGGGTACGCTTTGCTCGCTTGCCTTGTAAGTAAACTCGCAGTGGGTTTAGTGCGTGTTTTGTCTCATAATAGATTCCGTCAACGTCAATTTATATTGAAACTGGATAAGCGCCTTCTGGTGACAGTAACGATAAACCTCTTTTTTGTATAGAAATTGAAGCCCACTGGATAAGAACGAACTCACTTCATTCGCTGAGCTCGTAAGTACGATCGTAGCAGTCGCTTTTTTGAGAATGGGCTCGGTTCGCTCGCCTTAAACTCTATTTTTGAGTGGAGCGACCGCCACGATTTCTTTTAAGGACGGATAAAACCACATATTTTTCGCTTCCGAACATTGATAGGTCGCCGCTTCATAATACAGTCTGAAGGCTTGATCAAGAAGTTGTCTTCCAGAGGGAGACGCACACGTTTTTGGTGCACTGAAATGGACTTGAAAATTTCGGACAAATTAAAATACGTCTCAAGATCAGAACTCAGATTCGTTTAAGCAGCATATGTACTAACATCGTGCATTGTCCGTAGAAGTTCGCGTCGCTCTTGCATCCGAGTGGCCATCTGCGGCGGTGACGCGGCCGCCAGCGCAGCCCTACGTGCGCACGCGGAGCTGGCCGCGCGAAGACCACACGACGCACCCTCTGTGCGCTTCTATTACGTGCCCATAGGTCAGTGCCATACGTAATAACGTACAGTAATAGTGTAGTTTGGTACAACGAGTGATTCGACGCCCAAACATTTCACAGGCGAATTCAAAATTGACAGAACACTCAATAATTGGGTTTTGGGAATGGTAAGTTATGCAGATTTATGACATAAGTTTAAAATGACCGCTATCTTAAAATAGTTTTTCACAACCTAAGGTCCTTATTGCTGGGCAAAGATTTCTCCGTAGCCTTTCTTTCATTCTTCACGGCGGTATTTCAATTATGCCATGAAAAAAGGACTAATTCCATCGACGGCATGTTGGATTCAGGCATGGACTGCTTATTCGGACATAGCATAAAATTTTCCAAAAGTTACTTCTACTTTCTGCTTCAATCATCCACATTTCTGATCGTAAATTCCCCACCAGGTCCCAGTGTGATAGCTCGCCACCTGGCGGCGACGGACGGCGGCTACGCGTCTCTGTTCACGAGCGATTCGTGGGCGAACATCTGTGACCGCGCCGCCGAAGGCTCAGCGCCCGACATCGCCGAGATGTCCTCACGGATCGGGCGGTGAGTTACATACGCGCCTATGTTCACAAGCGACTCGTGGGCGAACATCTGTGAGCCCGCCGCTGATGGGTCGGCGCCCGATGTCCTCGCGGATCGGGCGATGAGTTACAACTTTACACAAGATCGTGTGGTGTTTTAACAACCTTGTTTTTACTATGTGGTGAATGCTACGTCAAGATTAAAAAAAAAACTAGTTTTTTCGTATTCCTCTCTAGCAAACCCTTTCATTTGATACCCGTATAATGGGTGTGCGTGCAAAATAGTTGGTCCGCCGTCTCCGAGTCCGCCATATTAGATTTAGAATCTGTCACTTAGCTAACCGTGCATCGTGATAGTAACCGATTTAAAGATCTGACTCATACTAACAAACAAAACAAGATAAAATTGGATGACTGGTAGAGAATGCCTTGTGGCATTAAGTCCGCCTATGTACCACTATTGTACATGAAGTTTAAATAAATAAATAAATAAATAAAACAAGATAAATAAAAACTTATAAAAAAGCGAAACTGAAACGACTGACTGATAGTAGTGTTCGCAGTTATCCATTTTTTGACCTTATAACTAATTGCGTAAGAGTCAACTGTCAACTTTACCAAAAAGGAAGAGGTTCTATGTTGGACCTCATGTATTTTTTTTTGTTTTTGTATGTTCATCAATATCTCCTTCAATTGTGGACCGATTTTGAAAACTCTTTTTTTTTATGAAAGACTGTGTTTCGAAATTGGTCCCATTTTAATTTGGTGAAGATTTGATGAAGAACTTCGAAGATATACAACAGAACTCGTCAATAAATATCGGGAAATCTCTCGGGATTGCTGCAATCGCATGTCTGTTTATACCATTTCATAACATTACATCACACCAGTACGCTCTTGAGGGGTACACAGATCTCTCGTTTCATCCTTTATGTTCAAGTTTCATGATATTCGACTAATCTATTCTGGCGTTAAGGTAACTTACTAAACAACTTGCCTATTAGGTAGGTATAACTAAAAAGTGAAAAATAAAAAACTTTTTCTTATTTCTAAGTCAGTAGTTTTTTTTTGTAAAAAAAGTTTTTTTTTGTATTATCATACGACTGCTAAGAATAAAGTTGATAGTGAATATGTCAAGCAAAAATTTTCTTCGACTGTACAAGTGAATTCCCTTAGTAACGTATTGTGTGTTGTGCAGGTATCTGAACAGCATCGGTCCAGTGAACAACGTGCCTATCGGCGAGGCGATGGTGGCGTACCGGGAGAAGTCGGGTGACGAGGACTCCAGTCAGACGTTTGTGCCGTTCATCGCAGTGAGTTTACTTCACGAAAGCTTTTTTTTTTTATTCGTAGTCATCCACTGACTTCGCCCGCTCTGGGTGAAGCGGGAGAGCGTTCAGACTTTTACTGACTAATACCCACCCGTGTTCCTTCAGTAGCTTGAGCTAGGGCCGCGGTAACTCTCATTCAAACTTATCCGCGACGCAGACAGACATCGGCCCTAGCAGACCCCATCATTGCCTCACGAAACCTAACATTATTATAGTTTAAATAAACGATATGAAAATTTTAGGGTCCGTGAAAGTTTGACTATCAAAGAACAATAGCGAAATCTTAGCTGACTTAAATTTGAGCGGCTGAATGTAAGTTATATACGAAATAAATTATATTAATTGACTACGTTTTTTCAAAGTATAACATTAACTTGTTCACCACGGATAAAAAAAAAACATAATAAATGAAAGTTATTTGATATTTTCGTTAACTCTCATTGGCTCAGTGTTGCCATTTTACACTTATACTGCCAAGTGATAAGTAGTAACTGTAGTAAGTATATCATTATTGTATTTGTTATTATAATAAAACGGAGTAAATTAATTAACAATACAATTTATGTCTAAGTGTCCTTGCAGGTAGGTAAGAATACTGTAATGTAATAGAAATAAATGAATTACTTACTTTCAATTAATAGGCAAAAAGACTAGGATCTAAGTCGGTTGTTGACTACGACCTTTTGATACACGTCAAAGTCGCTTAAATAAATAAGTATACTCTTTCCAAAGAGTATATTTTACATTTCATGCTGAAATAACTAGGAAAGGCAAATATTAATTTGATATTGCCCTTTTACTTCCAAGAAATTGAATAATATTATCTATTAAACACATTATTAAAAGTTACCCAGAACTTTTGTAGGTAATGCCAACAAAAGTTCATGTGCTTTTATTCTCGGCGTTCTTGACCAAAAATTCTTGCACAAATTAATTCAGAACATAACCCTAAATTAAACCAGATATTTTTCATTAAGAGTCTTAGGAATTTACTCTCAGCTAAAACAATATATGGGCATCTGCCATTGTCCTTTGTAGCAGATTTTTATGACGTCAAACATATTTGGTGTTTAACCCCATGTCTATAGATTCGCGGACTTGGTTTTGGTTTAGATGCAGAGCGCTAGCAGTGTTAGATATAAATTATATTGTATATGTTCCATAGGAGGTCCGCGTCGGCTGCAGCGAGGGCGGAGTGTCCTCACTGGAGATAGACGAGGGCGGCTCCCCGCCCGCGCGCGCGTCCCCGCCCGCCACGCCCGCGCCACACCCACTGGCGGCGCCGCACCTGCCGGATCTGGCCGCGCCACAGCTACCGCTGCCGATGTTAGCGAGAACTGAACCGCTGGAACTGCAGCTGGATTACTGGCTGGTGAGTTACCAACAGCTAGAGAAGGGTGTGCAGGGTTGTGGTCCTGCGCGTCACCAGCCCCATACTCGCATCCGACTGCTGCTGGCGCCACTGTTGACACATGTTGTAGTAGTAGTCTAGCTGGTAAAACATCAACAGCCTAATCTCCTCCCTGGAGCTAAAGCCACTACCCCTAGCGGCGCTGCACCTGCCGCACCACAGCTGTACCGCTGTTAGCCAGGACTAAGACGCTGGAGCTGCTGCTGGATTACTAGCTGGTAAGTGTCTCCACCTTGCAGCTAGAGGGTGGCGTGTCCCCACCTTGCCACGTCGGCGCCGCACCTTCTTTAAGCGTTTTGGAAATAATTTTATTGTGCGTACAGCTAAGGAGTGGTAATCCCTGCCGGAGTCTTTGTTTTCTGATTGCTAAAACCTAGGGGTCTTTAAGACAAGAGTGAATAGGTTACTTACTTAAAACCCGCGGGAGCCACAGCTCCCCCTGTTAGCCAGTACCGAGCCGCTGGAGCTGAACTACTGGCTGGTAAGTTAAACTGAAGGATCTACAAGTTTTATAGAAACTATTCAACGTGTTTGTGTTAACAGATTCTGTATAACCTATTGAACCTTTGGCTCATTTGAGGTGAAATAATCCATGCATCAGGAAATTATTTTATTGTATGTTGTTTTAATAGGACTCATAATATATCTTTGTACCTCCTGATTTAGATCTCCAGAACCAACTTTCATCATAGTGGTCCACAATAATGGTAGCATGATTTGTAACTTCATTCATCTCCTACAGGTGCCAGGTCGTCAATCCGAGGGAACCGACAGCAAAGTGACAGTGAAAGCGTCGTTCCGAGCACTGCACGTGACGCGGCAGAACGCGCATCTCTGCATCACCTACCTCACCAAGGAGAAGAAGCAGAAGAGTTAGTGTATTTGCCATTATCTTCTCACCTTCAGAAGAGGCCGTGAACATTTTTAGAAAGGGTTTTTGCCCTAGTGAAGTGAAACGATTGCTCAGTTAACAATACAGTACCTGGGTGACCAAGCTCTGCTCGGGTGAAAATAGAAAAAACGACGTTTTCTAAAAATGAAACCTAGCTAGATCGATTTATCGCCCCCGAAACCCCTTGCATACTAAATTTCATGAAAATTTTTGGAACCGTTTCCGAGATTCAGATTATTTACATATATACAAGAATTGCTCGTTTAAAGGTATTATAGATTAGATTAGATAGATTACGTGAATTTTCATACAATGGGCATTATAAGGTCTACGGGTCAAAGTACACTCGGACAGTGTCGAAGCGAAGCGACACGTTAATACATCGTTTAGAATTACTTTGAGGCGATAGAGGCTATGTACAATTTTAGACCGAAGCGTCACTTCGCTTCAACTCTTGTCTCAGTGTGCTTTGATTTTAATAATGTATTTCACATTTAAACTCGATTCCTGTACGTGACGGGTTTTAAAGTCTTACTGTTTCCACATGTTGATCTGTTGACTTGAACTCCAGAACACTAGCGTAGGGCTCTTTAGAACTTCATAACGACAGTTTACTCAAATCCTATGTTTTTTCCAGTAATGCGGCTAGGCAAGAAGAAGGAGAAGCCTGGCGAGGCGGAGGTGGGGCGCGCGCAGGCCGTGGACGGCGTCGCGCGCCTCATCTGCTCCGCCAAGAGCTCGCACAACGTGCCGCTCAAAGGTACACTGCTATGCACCGCTTGCTTTACACTTCTAACTATATCATCATCATGTCTTCTCATACCTAGAGTGTCTGGCGTACGTTCAGCACGTAACCCAAATGAAAAGAGGGGACATTGACCCCACACTTTAGGAGAAACAGGCACAAAATCGGCCCGAATGGAAACTTCGTGTGCAGCGGTAGGCGCCACCTAAGGAGGTCGGAATTAGACCGAAAACACAACGACTTCAAAACTAGACCACCAACAGCTACCATATATGTGTAATGTAATGGTGTTCTGACGTGTCGGCTTGTGCTCGGAGTTTTTCGGCCAAAGTTGGTTATGCAAGTCACATAGCAAAGCAGTACATTTGAGCTCGCAACCGCGATGAGGAGTCAAGGAACGCGGTCCCTATGGTCGAAATCGGCTCGGCGACATCATCACGCGGCGTTAGCTTTGCGTTTGCGCAGCGTATACATTCTGCCACTTCCATTACTCCATCGTATCCTCTCATCATATTGATCTGAAGTCTTAGTTAATTTCTATAAGTTCGCAAGAGGCTTCCACTGAATTATAAACATTCTGGACCATGTTATACGCGCATTTGTGTTTTTAGCAATATTGCTTATATTGCGAAAATGATACTTAATGTTAACCATTGCATGTGTTTGTCCACAGTTTACATTGACGGCACAGAACTGAACGGCGTGAAGTTCTTCCAGCTGTCGACGCAGTGGCAGACGCACGTGAAGACCTTCCCCATAGCCACGTGCGGGGCTCCGCTGGCGCCGGCGGAGTCCTAGGCCGCGCGCCCCTTCCGCTACTACTCGCTGTGGCTGCGCCGCCAAGCCCGCAGGCCTCCGCCCCCGCCCTAGCGCTCGGCTATCTCCGGAAACACTCGGAAACACGAAGCGAAGCAGAGGCTCTAAACTTTGTCTTACAAAACTGACAAATGTATTGTAAAATTTAACGTTTATTTATTAAGCTGTCGAGCTGCCATGATTATTGCGTAGAACACGCCTTCTGTTATGTATCTTGAGTTCAATATTATTCGCGTTAAAATTAAATTGTTAATGTATTCCTCTAGCGTAGTTATTCGCCATATACCCGCATGCTGTATGGCTCGATGTCGTGATTCAAGCTACATAATAAAGGCTCAAACGCGTTAACTATATCGTCATAGTCATTCATTAATTAGTTATTATCGTATTTAATATATAATGTAGTTGTTATTCGTGTACTCAGTATATATCGAGAAATAATGGTTCGTGACATTTCCAATATGTGTATGTTATTTTAGGTTAGTGCGTCGGTGGATGTAGCACCGAAGTTGTGTGCGGAAGGCTTTTCCGAGGTGAGTGTGTGATGATGAATTTTCAACGAATCTTAGCTTACATTTTAGTCAAAATTTCGCCGAATACCGGTGTTCGTTAGTCGGTTTCGTTCTGGCCGAAGACAGTCGGCGAAACTTTTGTAAAGGGGAGCTCGTTTCGGCGGCAGTTAGTTCGTGAATGTTCGTGCGCGAGTCAGTGATACGAGTAGTTTAGTACTGGAGCGAGTATCTTCGGCACATATCAGCGTAGATTCGGTTCGAGTGTTGTGCGCGATTTTATTTTTGATCTGTGATTCGTGAATGCAGTTTTTTTTAAATATCGTAAGGCAATGGAAACGCGATGTTGCAGTCATATTTTTGTGTAATTTTTATATAAGTGCAGCTAACAGTGCGGTGTTTACATTTTTAATTTTGTACGTCATAGATGTTTTGAATGAAATGTAGATTTTTACATAACGATAAACGTTCTTAATTCTAAAGGATATTAAAGAGATTGCGACTTATATCTTCCTGATGGATTTCCTTGCGTACTTTGAACAAAGTCTTCGACTTCCTTACTTTGTGACCAAGCCAAAATTTTTGATATTTTAGTCCTGAATAATGAAATTCGAAATTTATTCCGAGCCAATTTGGAAACTTATTTTCTATTTCGGCTAGTTTAATTTTGTAGCGATAATCAGTAGAGGGCGTTAGTAACCCTGCAGGCCAACGACTGTCTCATGATATCATAGAGTTAGCAATATATTCTCAAACTTTACATATACTATGTGTAATACTTAGATATAGCTGTGTGTAATTCAGATAATATGTGGCTGTGTGTACGTATGTTAGGTATACTGCAAACTTTTATTGACGAAATCTGGCATGGAAGATTCAACTTTAGTGCTTGTGCTTTAAGGTCTGTAATCCATTGTAAGATTTCATCAGAAGCATTGGAAATTGTATGAATGGCTTCTCGTCTCGATATTCTGTATTATAAATATTTTATCGATGTTAGTTTCGTTCGTAGAGAAGCCTAAATTAAGCAAATGTTTATCAGTCTTATAGGCTAATATATTTAAAGGCATTTGAATATCGAAACGGAGGCCATGACAGTAACAAAAGACTTCCGAATATATTGGTCTTAGATTACATGTTATTCATTTAACGTATTGACATATCGAAGTCTCGCTAGATATTCACATATTCTATATTTAAAAGTAGATTTTAATATATTCCTTGTTATGATAAGATGTATAAACAATCAATAACCGGGCATCGAATTTGAAGGTCCAAATTCTCTTTACAGTATTTGAAGTATTTGAAGGAGTATCGAGAATGTAGCATATGCGCTTAAAAGTAAATAAAGCCAATTTGCCAAAAATATTATTACACAAAAGTCTTCTCTTCAATGGCTATGCCGCGGTAAACAGATTAGCTATCAATTAAAGCAAATTGCCCAGGGTGCAAGTACAAAAGCAGGTGGCTTTTTTCACCTCTATAAAGCCTAGAATACAAATGCTATATTTTATAAAGCATGCTAATTTCAAGCCGATGCTACTTAGCATAACATTAGCAAGTAGGTAAACGCGAAAAGAGTATGATTACTTTACATATACGGCGAGCATGCTGTAAATAAGCATACTAACTACTAGCAAACAAGTTTACTTTTCAATAACATGTGTATTTCATGCCTTATGATAGGCCGATCGCTTAACTGAGACTGTTCCTGGGGCCGTACCTACTATAGCGTGTCAACGTCATCACAATGAGGGTTTCAATTTGTCGCTAGGGGCGCTGGTGTAAAGTGAGGTCTTGAAAATGTCAAATTACATAGTTTTTTGGCTTTTAGCGCGAGTTTATTCACTACTTTTTACTGTTGTGAATATTTTCCAAATATGGCAGATTGAAATAGGTACGGTTTTACAAACCTCTGCTTTAATAGAGTTTTATGTTTCAGAAAATTATATCCTCCTTTTTTTCTAAAAAAAAAAGAGCTGCGCAGAACTGCGGTTTATTCGATTTTAAATTTAATCGCACAGAAGTGCGATTAAATTCTAATGGCGTGATTTCTAATGGCATAGAAACGCCATTAGAAATGAATTTTACTCAAACTAGCGAGGCGTAAGGACAACTGGTGGGCCCACAAACGGAAGACCTCGTTGCGTTGTGAAAAAGAGATAGTACTCTTCGTCCTGAATAGCTCCGTCTCTGTCTGTGGAATCATGATAGTTTTGACACGTCAGAGTAAGCATTGCTGAAGGAGTGGTCGGCACCCATCAGCGAGCGAATGACTAGTATGTCACCTCACCCCGAACTGCGCACTACCTCGGGAACATTCTCAGGATCAAAGCCACAGTCAAAGCAAACTCAAGAGTCGAAGCGACGCTTCAGTCTACAAATGTACATAGCATATTGATCCTTATCTCCACAATGTAAAGTCGAGTCGACGCAACGCGTGATATTCTGTAGTATGAGTGCAAATTCGCGCGTCTCCGCGTCTTTTATTTATCTTGATAATAATTTCTGCTTTACGTGATGTAGGTAGGGTCAACTCTGTACATTTTAAGACTGCCGCGTCGCTTCGCTTAGACTCTGTTTTAATATGCTTTGATCCTTAAGTGATTGGTTTATGTTACCGCAGTCTTTGACCAACATATTGGGCAGACCCAGTTACATAAGTTTGTATGCATCGGGATGTACCCCACTAATATTGAGACAATAGTTCGCGTATTATTGAATGTACGCTTTTTCAAAGTAATAACACTTTTTAAATGTATGCTCCTAGTGTAAGTCGTGTTATTATAGTATTAGGCCTGTTTACCATTTTAAATCTAACCGTATCTTATATTCGATTATATTCATATCTTGTTCTGATATGGCTGATGTTTCTAGATGTTCGGCAATGTGTGTAATGGCTAAAATTACTTATCGATTAATTCTCCAATTACTTATCGATTAAAAATCCAATTTCGATAATCGCACAATCCTGGCAAAGAGAAAGATTTTCTCTTGAGATACAACGTGGCTTTGAGTAAATGATTTTAATGATTGATTGTTGTAGATAATAATGAATTTAATTTCGTTGAATGAACTTTAGACCTTATAATAATTCTCTTATAACTCAGCTCATTTATGTTTTCTGAAGCTATTATGCATCGAGGCATCTTAACCTGAAGCAACTAAGGTTGAACTCTATCTTCTAACCTCAAAATAAACAGAAAGGCAAATAAAATGTGGGCCATATCAGAACAGGACAACAGTTGTAAAATAGCGTCAATAACAGTTTAACTCTAATTATGCGCAGAAAATTTAATTGTTCTATTTGTCAAAATATTTCTGGATGCCAGTATAACTAGTCTTAGCGCAGAAAAAAATTTGTACTACCTACATTTGTTGAAACGCGAGTGATTTTAGACGGATTACACGCGCCATGTCATACAAAGCAAAAGAAGGTTCATGAACATACAAAAAAGGTGGCAGTCGGCACAATCTGATAATGAATGGAGTAGACGAATATTTCAACTATTAAGCAAAGGTTCTTCATCATCAATGTCGTCCTCCTGACGCGTAATAATTCGAGTTAGTGACACTGCGCTCTGAGCCTAAGTGCCCGGCACGTAAGTTGGCAAGGTTTTGGCGTAGTGGTGGTAAGTTCGCGCATATTCCGCGAACTGACCAACCAACATAAAGAGCGAACAGAACGTGGACGCGACACGATTGGTCAGTCGAACCTTGTATCAACTGACCAACCAATCGCGCGCTCGTGACGGTCCCAAATGTTCCCCGCGCTCCACTTCATTACCAGAGATACCTAAAAAATGACTTCTGCGCATCTAACGATTCTTGCCAACTTACGTGCCGGGGATTATATAACTTATTTTTTTGAAGGTATTTCCCCTTCCTTAAGCATTTTACAATAACTACTTATTCCTGCTGCTGTTAATCGCTATCTAACATGTTTTGACAAATAGAACAATAAACTATTACTGTGTATCATATCAAATCGCTTGTATGTTGTTATATGTAAAATAGGCTACGGACTAACTTATCGGTAATATTCTTAGGGTCTTGTTATCAAATGTAAACGACCCTCATTTTTAATATTCCATCAAATAAGCGATACAAGATTACGCCCAGTAGACATTTCATATTTAACCGTAATAAAATAAACAATAATAATATTATTAGAAACTGTATAATGGTTTGTCTGTATATTTCTTTTTTAAAGGAGACATTATGGCCAATTATAATTTAATGAAAATTGTACCAACTGTTTAGTCATTGTATTTTATGAAATATTGAGGATTATATTTGTATGAAAATTAATTATCTAACTTTGCCATTTCTATGCTATGAATTAACATTGATGAAATTACTTTGAATGCGCTTTCTTCCGAACAATGTAGGAAGGGTATTTCTTTTTCGCAGAAACACGTGTTTGGGAAATCTCACATGTCTACATGTAACTGAAGTGCTATTGCTTCACAAATATTCAACAATTGAACGAGAACATTTCGTCAGTGTTAATTCTGCGTTTAAAACTACTCTGACTTTCAAACTCCTTCTTAAAAACTCTTCTATGATATTGGGAAACATGATATGTGCGCGAGCGCAGGACAGCATGTAAATGAAGAGTTAGACCATGGTTTAGAATGAGATTGTTAAACAATGAGTGGCAGTGAAAGAAGCATTCCTATTTTCTCCTTGTGAAAAATGGATTAATAATAAAATAATTAAAATTTAATATGGTTAATAATTGTCTTGTAATAATATAAGGGTCGTCAACTGGTAGTGCTCCAATTTAAGTCACTAAAATAACAATAATAACTATTGATCGAAATAAAATTTGATCAATTGAATGCCTATGTTGCGCCTACCCCAAATAAATTGAGATAATGCCAAGTAAATGATAACGATGATAATTGTGGGGAGGGCTGTAAACAAAACTAATTAGGTCCTAAATAACCGAGGAATGGAATACTGCCTTTCATATTTTTCTTTTCACCATGGTCTGCAGAGGTAAACACTTCTTGAAAATTGTAAGTGGTCTAAAGAAAGCTGTTTTTCATGCTATCAGCTTCCGACTAGCTCTTTGAAGTTACTGTTAAGAAATATCAAAGTGGCCAGTGTCAAATGAAAAAATAATATATTCATAAAATAGTTTTCTCTTAGACCCGAAACAACTGAAGAGAGCGTTGGTTTTTGAAAGGAAACATCGCTTTATAGGCAGACTGGATTTTTGGAGCATCGCAGCGCAGTTATCTCTGGAGTACCAAGCATCGAAATCTATACCTTATTTCGATTGGATAACTATTAAATTCAATTGATAAATTTAAAATCCTCTGCCGTCCCGTTCGCCAGTCTGCGCAGGCCTTAAGTCTCCCAAGCTTTCGTTATCGGCTAAGCCAAACGAATCCAGATAATGACATTAACTTTTATTATTAAGTATTAATCATAATGTTATTTTAACTAACGTGCAACTCTGGCCGCTTACAAGTAACACATTTGATGATATTGCAAAAAATATAATGAACATAATGGTTTAAAAAATTCTTGCTTTCTAAAAGTTATGCATTTTTTTAATTTCAGTATTCACATTAAAAACTCGGCTGGAATTCTATGCTTCAGATTGAAATGTCTTTGATTGTTAATTCAGTTTTTTAAAAGACAAAAAAAAAGGTTTTCTTCTGATTTATGTAATTGTATCCATAGAGGCGTAGTTTGCACACCATAATAAGAGGCAGAGTCTGCATGTTATTTTTTTTAATAATTTAAAATATCATAAGGGCGGGCCTTGAGATAAAGGCGACTATCTGTAGCCATGCAACGCCTCATATTGGCTTCAACTTCTGTAGTGAATCATCCCTGCCCTTTAAACTATGATTTTGATCTCATTACTGCTGACTGATTGATACACTTGGCACACTTCTATATTACAATGGAATTCAAATTTTATTTATTTTACAAATGAGCTTAAAAGCCAGAATCGTCATCGACATTTATAATGTATTATTTGCAAATTAATCATCACAAATTATTGTATGTCCATGAGAAATGGCCAAACAAACTTATATTTAGTGGAAAATTCATTTAAGTTGAATAAATTTAGTACAAAAAATATCTTACATTTTATGTTTCATTAACATTAACTATTTAATTAATTGAATTCAATGCATTCTTCGCAAAAATGCAAAATAGACTGTGCAATAATGTGAATGTTTCAACAGAATTTAATGTTCATTTAATTTGACTTGTAAGTCAATAAAAAATATGATTTCATTACGATATTTTTAAGTAATGTGATGAGATTTATTATTTTATCATAATTTGCAAGTATAATTTGTATTTATTGTACAAATAAACATTTTGCATTAAAACAAAGTTGTCTTTTATTTATTTTGTATTTAATAAGGTCCGGTCCATCTATCGTAAACGCGAGCATGGCCGAAAAGCTTGTTGTTTTCTGCGCAATGTTTGAAAAAGAGGCAAAGCGAAAAGAGAGATAGCGCCTGAACGCTCGGTTGTCATTCGGTAACTTTCGCCGCTCACACGCGGGCGGCCGGCCGCTTGGGTGAGTCAGCACCACAGACATAAATCTAACTAGATAACCCAAGTATCTCCATCTGTGAAAAAACCAAGCGCCAAGCTTTTCAGCTCAAATTACGATCATTGATCGTAACTTAACTCCGTTTTTTGGCACGCGAAGTACATACAATCGCGTCATCTAGTTAGATTTATATCTGTGGTCAGTACATTATAAATCAGTTATAAACAGTTTTTTTTTCCAAAATTCCGGCAAGTTCAACACCACTATTAAAGAAATTAACACCACAGGTAATAAATCAAACTACTCACAAGAACATTTATATTACCACCTGAAATTCACAAAAACTGTAGCAATGAACTCATAAAATGGTCCATACATATCTCTCAAAGAATATTCCGCCGAACATTCCGGCTAAGGAAGCTACACAAATGCCCACAGATGCCTGGCCCAGTTCCCGCCATGCATGGTCACGTCATTGGATAAACCAACCCACTGCGGTAATTGCAGCGCCTTTAATCTATGTAGATCGGGCATTAGGTCAACGATATTGCACGCCTATCGTGGGGAGCCGGAGGGTTCCCGCACTGTTTAGGCGGGGGGCTCAGTAGCTATGGCTTGTTTATCCATGGTGAAGCGAAGAGGAACCCGAGGAGGGGCCCTATAAGCCGACGACGACGTAGCGGCCAAAAAGTAGGTTGCGGTGCCTTTGGTAACAGAAACTGGCGGGCCGCGATGCCGTATGGTACTCCCATACGATATAGCGGCTGAGGGTTGGAGGCCGCGGTGGGGGAGGAATGCCGGTATTGCGGTGCGCCGCTCTATCTATCTTCCGCGGCCTTAACGGGGTCGCCACCGTCTAATGGTGGACGCGGTGGGGCCGCAAGTGAGGTCCGTATACCCTGCGGCCCAAAGTTGGTAAATGGCAGTGCCACTGACCTAACCCGTCACAGGGGGATCAAGGGTGCCATACACGGGGTCGTAAATCTAAAATTTCATAAGTCCAATTTAAAAACTGTAAAAATTTCATACAAACATTCAGCCCTTTTTTTACCCCTTTAGGGGTGGAATTTCCAAAAATTAATAAATAAATGAATTCTTGATATCAACCAACAGCGTAAATCTAAAGTTTCATGTGTCCAACTTACAAACTGTAGAAATTTCATACAAACTTTCAACCCCTTTTTTACCTCCTTACGGGTGGAATATCCAAAAACCGATAAATACATGAATTCTTTTTATCAATCAATTAGGGGTGGAATTTCCAAAAATCCTTTCTTAGTGCGCACTTACGTCATTTGAGGCACCTCCCAGCCAAATTGCATCTTTATACGGTAAGCGGTTTTTGATATTTCGTTATGAGTGAGTTATATATGTTACGGCTAATACCCGAAGTGCGGCTACACCTAGTATTAGCCGGAGCTTAGGGCACCCCGACACGGACAGGTTAGGTTCGAACGAGATGACGGGAGCTGAAGTGAGCGAGCAAAGCGAGCGAACTCAGCTCCGAGCGAATTCATCTCGTTCGTGTTAGGTTACTTTAGACCCTGCGGACGGAAATAGGAGCCCGTCGCGGGGCGCGGGGAGCGGGGCTCCGTCGCGTGGCTACACCTAGTTCTAACCGGCTAAAACTAGGTGTAGCCGCACTAATACTAGGTGTAGCCGCACTTTGGGTATTAACCGTAACATATATACATATAGATAGATAAATTCACGCCTTTGTACCACATAAACGTAGCCAGAAACTACAGAAGCCATATGCTACGATCCCTACATACTCCTTTTAGTCATAAATGTTTCCTAGTAAAAGCTCAATTACACAATTAATAATTAGACAATTTGCCCGTTTACTTAAACACTTTTCTTTTTGTAATGGATACAAAAAGAAAATTCTACAAAAAACCTCTTAATAACATAATCATAATCAGCCTTTTAATATGCCCACTTCTGGGACACAGGCTCTCTGTGAGAGGGAATGGGTCGTAATCCACCACACGAGCCCAGGGCGGGTTGGTGGATGTCACATGTCTTCGAATGTTTGGTTCTAGGGTTTTGAGAGCAACATGCATAAAAACTTTTTAGAGCACACTTTAGCAAGTTTCGTATTCAGAACGCCGTCATGTGTCGCTTGTCAAATTGTTAAATGCATAGCTACGAGGCTACGAGCCAGCACGACGGCTATTGAAATATATTTTTTATTGAATATTAGTTTTATTTTTGATAATTTTTACTTTAGAAGAATGTTGCGTTTATATGGACACGTTTTCAGGGAAAATCTGATCAGGTAAATATCACAACTTGTAAGTAAGCAGTAGTAAATGTGTATAATGTAATTTTTAATTTTGTAGACCAACTGACGACTGCCAATGACCTTATTTTATTAAAATGTTGCAAGCATGAAGCATAGTGTTGTAGGTAAGGCTCAATCATAAGTGATTCATCGAATCGATGAGACATGATTCCTCAATTTAATTTTAATAATCGGTGTAAGTAAATGTTTTATGTATAACAATCGTAACATATTTAAATATAACAGTATTCATAAACATAATACTTACACTTTTATTGTTTTAAATATGAATTCAGCAATATAATAAATGCGATTGATAAAATGAAATCTAATATAAATTAGTAGAAACTAAATAAGGGCCGGTAGTTTCTTAACAAATGTTATTCTTTTGCGGTGAAAAAGTTTCATTTTCGATCTACTTCGATTTTCGATCAATTTTGGATCATACGGGATAGACCATAATTTTTATTATTTTTATAGCCATTATTTTTTTTTCATAAATGTTATACTATGTTTCTTCTAATACCTCCAAGAACAAACTTTCATGATGATCGGTTCAGTAGTTTTTACGTGAAAGCGTAACAAACAAACTTACATTCATATTTATAATATTAGTATGATGACTCCGCCGCTTTAAAACCGAGCGTATTTTTTTTTGTATGGCAGGATCGTATCCGCCAAACCAGAGCTTCTGAGGGAGATCGAGACATTCTATGGACAGTTGTACACATCAATCTCCCGAGTGTATTCAAGGTTCTGGTCTGGAGGGGGCTAGGCATCAATGTTAATGTCGAGTACATCAATCACCTTCGGTTTGCCGACGACATAGTAGTCATGGCTGAGACCATGGAGAGCTTCAGTACAATGCTCGATGACCTCAGTAGAGCTTCCGAAAGAGTGGGTCTTAAAATGAATGGACAAAACCAAGGTCATGGTGAATGACCATGTGACACCCACTCCTATCAAAATCGTAGACTCTACACTCGAAGTTTGGGCGACTATGTCTACCTGGGACAAACGATTCAGTTGGGTAAGGCCAACTTCGAGAAAGAGGTCAACCGTCGAATTCGACTCGGCTGGGGAGCGTTCGGGAAGTTTCGCGGTTTCTTCTCGTCCAACTTACCCCAGAATCTCAAGACGAAAGTCTATGACCAGTGTGTGTTGCCATTGATGTCATATGGTTCTGAGACGTGGTCACTTACAATGGCCTTCATCAGAAAGTTTACAGTTAAACAAAGGGCAATGGAGATGGGCTATGCTTGGCGTTTCCTTGCGGGATTGAATCAGAAATGTAAAAATCCGTAAGAGAACCAGGGTTGCCGACATGGCCCGAAGAATTGCCAACAAAAGTGGCAGTGGGCAGGGCACATTGCTCGCAGAATGGATGGCCGATGGGGCAGTAAGGTTCTGGAGTGGCGACCGCGAACCGGAAGACGTTGCGTTGGAAGCCTCCCAACAGGTGGACCGATGACTTAGTGTAGGTTGCGGGGATCCGCTGATTGCGAGACACACAGGACCGGTTAATGTGGCGACGGAGGCTTGGGGGTGGCCTATGTCCAGCATGCGCTGCGGCGACGCTGAGCGGCTGATATGATGATGATGAATATGACAGAAAAACCTCTTAATTCAACTTAATTTTTCGGCGAACTTGAAATGAATTTCAATCCAGTTATGACTTTCATATTCTGCGGTTGCCATATGAGCGACATTTTGATATATGTAATAAACCATGGGACCATAGTATTCATCATCTGCCTAGCCTTTTTCGAACTATGTTCGGTCAAGCTTCCAGTTTAACCGGATACAGAGCTTATTTGCATTGTGCGACAACTTTTCCGGTCTCCACAACCCAGCAAGTTAGTAGCACTATACCCCTTGGCAAGACTGCTGTTAGATTTTCTGGACCCTGACTACCGTAACTACACACAAATCAACAATTGCATGCCGGGACCAATTACTTTACGGCGTAGGTTCACAACGCTATGCTTATGCATTTTAATATACCTACGTCAGTTTTAAGAATGAGACTGACTGAACGTCGCGCTTCTAGTCACGTTCCACCTAACGAGGGCACGCCGAGTGCCAAGGATTCACGATCACTGGACACTACATTCATTATCTAGACAAAGAGACACTTTAAATACGAGAGCAAATGCGCGTTTCCTGTGCAATCCACGAGAGCGAAGCCGACGGGAAAAGCTAGCATCTTTTACATTCTATACTTGAACCAGTAATAAGCTTGAATTCTTTGGTCGATTGATAGCGGTCAAACCCTTTGCGTTGCTGTATTTACTTACGAAATAAGGCTGCTGCTTTGAGTAAGTGTGGTGAGTATTCTCTGTACCAGAAGAGGCCTCTGCCCTGCATTATCATAGTATCAGACTGGTGTGTATTCTATTTGTCTAATTTTCGTATTACAGATCAGAATACAGTTTGAAGATTCTCATGTTATCTAAGAAAGAGGGTATATGGGGTGTCGTGATAACTCGCACGTTTCGTTCTAACGCCGTCAATCAGACGAAACTGACGTGTGACAGTGATGAGCCGGGATCCAGCGTTACAATGAGGATGTTCCCCATTTTTCCCCACGTCAGCAGAGCGCACAAGGCGGATGAAGTCCGAAGTTATTCACCGTTCTATTTCCCCGGACAGGTAATAGATTTAGAAATATTTGGTGTTGCGTTAATTAAACAGATAATGTACTGAAGCAAGCATCTGGCTATTCCGATTAAATTAAAATATTTTTTTTAATCACTCTTTCATTGCAGACAAAGGTGGAATGGTTCCTGGCCCGTTCAGAAGATATTCTCAACTGGGGACGCAGGAATTTTCTATGGCCTGTAACCTTCGGTATCAAGATGATGCATTATCTGGGACACAGGTAACTGATTTCCTTTACATATTGTTTTTGACTTTGCCCGGTTATTATGAACGTGTCAAACCCTTCTTTAATGCCAAAGTTTGACAGGTTGTCTGGCCAAAGTAGTACCTATTCTCAGAAATCTGGCGAAGGTATGTTTATGACAGTGGATCGATGTTTACCCGAAAAAATTGCTGTACATCTAGGTCCAAATACCGATACTAATGAATAACAATAATACATTGAAATGGACACTAAATACGTCTTCAGCACTGCCGGAACACCAGAACAAAAAACCATTCGTATTCGTATTCGTAGTGGGTGCATGGTTGGTGCAGTGGTTCAGCGATTGACTGCTGCGCTGCGTGTCCGATTCTCGCACGGCACAAATATTTGTGTGACCTACAGATAGTTGTTCCGGATCTGGGTGTTGTGTAAGTGAGTTTATATGTTTGTAAACGCACCCACGATACAAGAAGAAATTCCTTGTGTGAGCAAAGTTAAAAAAAGCAAAAAGATGGTTGAAAAGACATTGCACACCCGCCTGCGGCTGATTTGCTGGTGTTTGGTCCCTGGGGTGGTCACAGCGTGCAATGTGTTCTGTTGCGCCAGTGATTGGGTGTACCAAACCCAATAAGACTTTCCTCGACCAGGCAGCCGGAACCAGAACCTCATGATTAACAGTAGCGCTTGTGACGACGAGGCATAATATTAAAACCTTGAAGAAGTTTTGAAGGGAAAATGCTACACATACACCAGCACTTTAGAAGAACCTGATGAACGCCTTTGATAATGCCAAAAGGATTGTGACAATTCTGCCTAAGACCAATGTCAAGCAACATAAATCTCGTAGCCTACTCCTCAGGAACGTACAGTATTCCAGGATAAAAAATAAAAACTCGACGTTACTATATTGCCCAAAGTCACTTACTCTTACAAGTACAATAACTATATATATGCATTGTCTTACGTAGAGATCTCCTTTTAAGTATAATAAATACCTGTGCTAGGAGACCCGCTCTTCTAAAACTAGTAACAATAATAATCTAGGAGTGTACACACACGTACCCTCCGTTTTGTGTGTTTAACGGAGGGTACGTGTGTGATTGTGCAGCTTTTATATGCAAGGTTTCTCGTGATTTAGATGTAATTAACAAAATACTGTTTGCTCCTGTGATCTGCATTCCTCAAAAATCCAAACCTCGCATACATCTCAATTATTACCCGACTGCCGAAGGAGGGTAATGTGTTTATTAGTGTATGTATGTTTGTTCCTATGTGGCGTTCTAGAGACCAAACGCGTTGGCCGATTTTGATGATTCTTACGTCAATCGATTCGTCTTAACCCTGCGAGTGTCACTGGCTACATTAAAATTGGAAAATAGAATGGCGGATTTTGGGCGCCATATTGTGAGGACCCAATTTTTTTTTTCTTCCGAACCCATCGCGTGGGGTATCAAAATAAAATGTTTTAAAATGTGATTACAAAAATATATTACACTTATATGTTTTATGTGCCTAATTCTAAAAAAATAATTAACTAAAAAGTTGTAAATAATAAAAATAACAAAAAACCCGACTGCTTAAAAAGCGAAATAAAAAGACGTAAACAAGAAGAAAATCATGCTGTGCAGTCGGAGGATACATCTGATTTTGGTCAGCCAGCTCGCGCATATGTATCCTCCGACTTTTTTATCTTTGAACATTCAAAAAGTCTTGGTAGTCAAGATAATTGAAATAAAAATGTTGTTTGATCTATTTACTAACTGACTGTGTTCCAAAACACTAACCAGGAATGAAGCTCGCCATTTTGTCCAAACGAGTTTTCAAAGAAAAAAAACCTTTTTACAAAAATTACAACCGACTTCCAAACAAAAACACTACAAAGTGAAAAATAACTTCAATTTCGGAAGTCGGTTTTCCTGTTTACGTTTCTTCGTTTTTTGACACCGACTTCCGAAATTGAAGTTATTTTTCACTTTGTAGTGTTTTTGTTTGGAAGTCGGTTGTAATTTTTGTAAAAAGGTTTTTTTTTATTTTTCACTTTTTAGTTGTGGTACATAATGTACTCCAGTTCTTTAGGCTAGGTATAATGCCCAAAGTGAAGCCAGAATAGATGAACTCAATAACATGAAACTTTAACAAAAACGGTGCAATGAGAGTATACTCGTACCAGGGTGAACTGTTCATACCTGCGTTCCTCATTAGAGCGTACCAGTGTGATGTTATGTTATGAAATATTGTAAACAATTAACAGACATGCGATTGCATCTATCCCGAGTGTTTTACCGTCATTGAAGAGTTCTGATGTATTTCTCCAAAATTGATGAAAATTAAATGGGACCACATGACAAGCACCAGCTTTCAAATAAAAAAAGAATCATCAAAATCGGTTCACCCAATAAAAAGTTCTGAGGTAACAAACATAAAAAAATACAGTCGAATTGATAACCTCCTTCTTTTTGCGAAGTCGGTTAAAAACCAAAGGTCGTCAAAAAAAAGGAAAAATAAACTTAAATAAATTTTGGTAAAAAAGAAGGGAAACTCACCATTTAACGCCGTTAACATATAAAAAAAAAAAACAAAACACTACAGAGAGAAAAATAACGTAACGGTCACAAGATTTTTTCGTTTATTCGTCGATTTAGTTTTAAGTTAAAAAGATTTTTTTTTATCTTTTTAGTTTTGGTACTTTATACGAGTATTACCCTGAAAGTCACTTGTAGCCAGAGAGCTTCTCACAACAATTCCAACAAGCCTAAACACGACTGTAATACATTGCATTATTACGGAGTTCCAGTGCCTACCTTTCGGCTTCATCACCAGCGAAGTTCGATGATACCATTTTCATTAGGACCATTTATTTAAAGGGTATAATTTAGACGGTCATCAAAAATATTTTTAAGACTCTAAGCTTAGGCACCAAATAAAATAATTGGTTCCCAAAATGGATCAACGGTCACCAAATTCTATCCAACTCAAAGATTAATATACCGGGTGTATTCGTGTTTTTAACGAATTAGTCCAAGAGCGAGCGAAGCGAGCTCAGGAGCTTAGGGCACCCCGACACGGACAGGTTAGGTTCGAACGAGATGACGGGAGCTGAAGTGAGCGAGCAAAGCGAGCGAACTCGGCTCCCGTCATCTCGTTCGTGTTAGGTTACTTTAGACCCTGCGGACGGAAATAGGAGCCCCGCGCAGCGGGGCTCCGTCGACTTTAAAGGCGTCCATATATTTTTTTGGCAGTCAATAATACGAAAAAATGGATTTATTTCATAATATTTTAGGAAACGTTATTTGGTGACCATTTATCCATTTTGGTAACCGTTTAGAATTTTTTTGGTAGTAAAATAGGTACTTTTTTGGGCGGTGTTTAAACACAAGCCTTATTTAAATATGCTTCATCACATTCATTTTACTATTCGGAATATCTAATACCCAAAACATACTTAACATTGAGAATTTCCAGTGGCCATCTGTGGTCTTCTTCATCTTTCTGAATGAAAATACATGCCATGTTGATGAAAATACCAAAATCGCTATATGTATGCCTATAAAATTCGAGGAGTTCCCTCGATTTCCATGGGATCCCCTCATCGTATCCCGTTCTCTGACAAATTGACAATGGGACCACCTCGAGAGCCCTTTTAAACAAAAAAAAATAATTTAAAAAATCAGCCCATAATCGACGGAGTAATCGGTGAACATACACACACACAAAAAAAGCATCAGCTGAATATAAAGAACCTCCTTTTTGGCAAATCGGTTCAAAATGATTTATCTACGTTATCTAAGTAATTAAACTTAATATTAAACAAATTGATACCGCTACTAATGACTAGATTAAATATTATTATGCGGCCCTAGCTTAGCTTCAGCCTTAGACTCAGCCTGAGTCTAAGGCAGGCTTTTTTTAAATTTTTTCTTACAGAAACGTTGCCCCACACTAGAATTTTTTCTTGTATTGTGAGTGCGCGAAAAAGAAAGAAATAAATAATACATATTTATTTCTGACCCGCACAGGAGATACTGCAGCACTGAGGCTCACTTAAAAAACAAAGTAGTTGTGATCACCGGAGGAGCTGACGGCATTGGTCTCGAAATCGCTGACAAGTACCTACAAAACGGAGCCAAAATCGCCATCCTTCTCGACACCAACGAAAAACTCGGAGCTGACGCAGAAAAAAATCTAAACGAAAAGTACGGTAAGAACAAAGCAGTCTTCCGTAAATGTGATGTCACAAAAGACCTAAATTCCATTTCCAAGTGGATCTTCGACTCTCACAAAGTAGACATTCTCGTCAACAACGCCGGACTCCTCACCGAACGTCAGTTGAGGAAGTTGATCGAGTGTAACGTCACTGCCGTGTTGGAATGGGGCCTGCTCTTCTGGGATCACATGAGGCAAGACAAAGGTGGGCAAGGAGGTATAATCATAAACCTTTCTTCCATATACGGATACAGAGTCGACCCGTTTCTGCCAGTTTATCAAACTTCGAAGTTCGCCGTTATGGGATTCACAAAGTGTTTGGGACACATCGCCAATTGTAGGAGGAGTGGTGTGAAAGTATTAGCAATTTGTCCAGGATTTACTTACTCCAAGATGACGGAGCATCCTATCGTGTGGGACTTAGGACAAGAAAAGGAATTCCGCGCGCACGTAGCGGCTCAAGCGTGGCAGAAATTGGATTCAGTAGGCATCGCTGCATTGGACGTCTTGCCGAAGCCCACAGGGACAGCTTGGCTCATTGAAGGTGCTAAACCTATTTCAGAGGTGGCTAAGTATTAGTTACTCGACTTACATTGTGACTTCATATTGATGTTGGTAATTACTAAACATTGTTTTATTATTTTAAATGTAATTTTATTTTTTATTATTTTAGTACCCTTTTTACTTGTATTTGAATCTATAAAACATCATGCATTTAACGCTGATAATTTATTTAATTTAACAGGACCTAGTAACTACAACCGATCAACCCCACATCCATACTTCCATACTAATATTATCTATAAATTAAAAAGTAACTCTTTTCACGTCTAAACCACTGAACGGATTTCAATGAAAGGCAAGGATATAGATGGCATCCTCAGAAAAAAATACTTATCCTAAAATAAAAAATAGTAGGTAGGGTACGGGTAGATAGGTTAGGGTGGTAGGGCTAGCTCCTTCAGAGCGAGGGCTAGCACGTTGCCATGGATTCCATCGGGCCTCGGAGCCACGTTCTTGGCCCGGAGCCGCATCACGGCCGCCCCCATCTCTGTCTGTGTCACCTCTGGGGTGCTGATGGCGTCCTCCTCTGTAGACTCTGCGGCCGTGGGCAAATCCATCGGCGGCGAGATAAGTTATGCTCAGGAAGGCTGGGCGCCCTGCGGACTCGCCGTCCGCGTACTGGCCCATAGTGCTGCTAGAGTATAAGCCGTTAGAGCGTATGTATAATCGCTGCTCGCCTCGTCAGCCACTTGTACAGAGAGGGGCCGGACCTGGACGATAGCCAGTTCGGCTTTCGGCATGGGCGCTCCATCATCCACGCGATATCGCAGGTGAGAGGCGAGATCCTGGCGGAGGAAGCGGTGTCCCGGGGTGGGATGATGTTGGCGGTGTCCAGCGGAAACAAATTTTATCGGTTACCTCGTCATGCAAGTCCCATTCACTCGCTGCTGGTGAGATAGACAAGCAAGTAAACGATCGCTCAGCGGATTTTTATTTTCACGAAATAAAAACACGTTATTAGGTAAAGTATTTATTATAATATATCACTACAATCAACAGAACAATAATATAAATGTATTTAGATAAAGTATTTACTATAATATCTTAAGAAGTTAACGTGCCATATAATTTTCGACACTTACATTTTCATCAGTTAATTCACCTGGACAGAATCTTATTTTTCTTTGGCTACTGCAATATTTCGTAAATTACCTAGACCTTGTAGAGCAAAACGATCGTTACGCAGGATAGAAGATATTTCATAAGGCCCTTTAAATTAAGGTGCCAATTTATCATTTCGCCTATGATTCTGTGAGACTTATACTACATCTCCTACGTTAATATTTACGTTGTTACGACGAGTGGCGTCAAAACGTTTTTTGAATTTTTCTGCTATTTGTAATAGTCGTAGTCTAGGTATTTCTCGGTCAGCCTCTAAGTTATTTGGATTTTGTTTATCATTTTCGTCAATAACGTCGTCTAAACGAGCTTGGACAGACGGAATATTTGCGTCTACTAATCATAAAGTATCGCAAAAAATCGCATCAAAACATAAGTAATCGCAAAGGGGTAAAGCTTGTGGATTTTTGTTCAGTTGTGTTAATTGATTATTGTACTTTCCACATAACGTTCGACCAATCTGACTGTTCATTGCACAGTGTTAAGCATATCAGTTACAGTGGACACGTAACGTTCTACTTGACTATATACTAAGTAATTTAGTACATAATTCCTCGCAATGTCCTGTTCAGACCCCCAATCCCATTTTTGGTTTTTCGTTATACAAGCAGTATGTGTTGCAAAATTTGGTATAAATTTCCTAAAATAAGAAGCCAGACCCACAAATTGTCGTACTTGTTTAATGTTACGAGGAGTTGGTGAATATATTAGGGCAGAAACTTTAGATGTACTTGGCCTGACACCTTCTTGAGATATTTGTCTACCCAAATACTCGATACAGTTAACAAACAGTTGACACTTTTTAAGGGTAATTTTAAAACCAGAAGTAGTGAGAGCTGATCAGGAGCAGATACTGTTAGTTCTAGATATTTCATACCTTCTTCGAAAGTTGAGAATGGAATAAGAATGTCATCCATATAGACAAGTAGGAAATCTAAATGTGAAACGGCTTTAGAAATTGCCCGTTGAAATACGAATGGCCCATTGCAAATGCCAAATGGCATTTTTACGAATACATAATGTCCGTCAGGGGTTGAGAAAGCTGTATTTTTGGAAGAGTCTACAGACACTGGAATTTTATAAAAACCGTTTTTCAAATCTATGGAAATATAAAACTTGGCCTTTCCTAATTTGTCAATTTTATCCTCAATAAGAGGGACAGGATAGGTGTCTCTTTCAATGATTTTATTTAATGATCTATAATTGATGCAAAGTCTGTCACTGCCATCTTTTTTAAAAACTAAAATCACAGGACTTGCAAACGGTGAGAACCCTAAGTACTCCCGCTCCTACCTACATGTCTTACATACCTGTCTTACATTCTAGAGTTTGGATAGCTTTGATGGTTTGGGAGACAGTCAACTTGCAAGGTTGCGGGATCACACAAGTTTTCATAAAATTGGCCCTTCCAGGGTGGATACGCGCTCGAGGTTATAGTTGCATCAACTAAAGTGCTACCCCAGGAAAGCCCTCAGATAGTACAAATAAAAAATAAATACAAATTAACTTTTAATGTTGTAAATTTGAACTTTTTCGTCGAACTGACGCTTTCAGGGAGTTAGGCGCCTGAAAGATGTAAATGTATCTATAGATGTAATGTATTTCTATAGCCTTATAGAAGAGCTACAAGGTCCATGTAGTAAAATAGATAAAAATTGTATAGTTTTAGAAGAAAATAGCTTCTATGTTGAAAATCAACAAAATTTCCCTTCATCCCTCATTCTTCCTAGAGAATCCCACCCAGGTCCGTAACTATATCCCTGAAGATGTGTATGTAGTTACGGACCTGCAGGTTTGCTGGATACAGGGTTTCAAGGCGCACACGCCCATATATAATGTAATAATATATAATATGTCATAGTTCCTTCAGAACCCCCTTATTTTGTTGATCCGTAGGTTATAGACATAATGAAAAATACCTTAAAAAGTCTCAACTTAATATTATAAGGAGTTGTGCACATTTCAAAGAACGATTGAATACTGTGTTCCTTCGACTTTTTTTTTTCTACGGGCGTCTCACAGTTCGATCAAAGTGATCGTCCACTGCTTAACCGGGCGACCCTGTGGAGACTAAGCTATATAGTCTCCAGCCAGGCACAAAATTACTAAACCTAAGCGACAACGCTGAGGGCTACCCCCTGTGGGGTACCAGGGTGCTCCCGTGATCTTACAGACGAATCGGTTTTGTATAACCTGAAGCTTATGAATGTGGTGGTGCTTTGCGTGTGCGAAGACAGCAAAGGCATAGCTCATGATGGGACGGATGACCGCAGTGAAAATGCGCAGCTTGCACCTAAATGACAAGTTGCTGCCTGCATTCACCGTCCCATGAAGTCTGCCCTTAGCAAAGGTGGCTCGCGAGCGCGCCGCCTTAATGTGCTTGGCGAAAGTGAGGTGATTATCTAGGGTGACACTTATATAGTTACTTGGCCTGCTCCTCCCAGGGGATCGGCTTGCCGTACATGGTGATAGGTTTGGGGAGACGGGGGCTTTTGTACCGGTTGTTATATTTTCGGTCGGGCCTCGAGAAGAGGACAGCCTGGCTTTTGTCTGGATTGACTTCTATTCTCCAGAGGCGGAACCACTTGGCAGTGTGTTGGCGGCTCTCTGGAGTTTTTGGGCTATGGCATTTGGTCTTAGGCCAGAGTAATAGAGGGCTGTGTCGTCAGCGAAAAGTGCCAACTGGCTCACTTTAGTTTTTGGGATATCGCTGGTATACAGCGTGAAAGCTAAAGGGGATAATGCGCAGCCTTGGGAGACTCCGGCTCGTATGGGGTGAGGGGAGGAGAATTCTCTGAGACACGATAGCGGAAAGTTCGGTCCGACAACCAGTCTCGTAAGATGAGCAGGAGACGATCTGGCACGCGAAGTTTGTATAGCTTACAAATTAAGCCATTGTGCCAGACTTTGTCGAACGCTTTCACTATGTCGAAGAACAAGGCACCCGTCAATATACCACGCTGGAACTCAGCACTAGTGTGTTCGATGATACGGTGAACTTGTTGGACGCAAGAGTGTTCGGAACGAAAGCTGAATTGCTCATGAGGGATAAGGCTCTTTCGCTCGACAAAGTCTTTGAGCCGCTTATAAGTAAGTCGTTCGAAGACTTTTCCGAGTGAATTTACCAGACTAATGGGACGATAACTGGTAGGCTCCGATTTGGGTTTACGGTTTAGTGATGTCTATCACAGTGGCCTGTTTCCAAGCTTGTGGGAAGATATTTTTGCTTAATGCAGCGTTGAATATGGCCGTCATTAGCAATATTATTTGGGGAGGGAGGAGTTTCAACACCTTATTGGTGATGCCATCTAGGCCTGGGGCTTTATTAGGGTTAAGCCTTTTGATGACCTCTTCTACTTCGTCTGGGGTGACGGTATGATCGTCTTCAACGGGAGGCAGGGAGGTCCTACGTTCGACTTCAGCGTCCGCCATGTCTAGGTGAGCTTGGTCTACTGGTTGAGAGCTGGGTGTGCATTGAAGTTCTACACTGTCAGCCAGGCATTCGGCTTTTTCAGTGTTTTCACATACAACACTTATCAGGGTGAATAAGCGGTGGGAAGGCTGAGTCTTGAGTGGAGCGTAATTTCCTCTGAAGATGCCAGAAGGCGTGGTGGGTGGGCTCAAGCTCGCTCAGCATCTTATTCCATGTCGCAGAACAGTGCTCAGCAATACGTTTCTTTACAGCACGCTGTAAGTTACGCATGTGAACTCTGTTTGCGACACAGCGCAAGTTACTGTAGGCACGGATAGCTGCGTTCTTCTCGGTTATCAGCTTCCGTACATCGTCTGGGAGTTTCCCTTGCTGGATGTCCAGCACTGGAACCTCAGCGACCGAGTTTATTTCAGTTTTACATTTACTTTCCTCCAGTCGGTCAAAAGTCTAGTGGGAGGTGGCTGTCCTAGATCGGGGAGGCCTGACCGACTACCTAGGTGCATGACCACAGGGCGATGATCGGAATCTAGTTCGTGTAGCGTTTCTATGGAGTGTAACTGAAGGTTAACGTTCTTAATCAACGCTATATCGAGAACATTTGGGTTATGCGTAATATTATTCGGGAAGTGAGTGAAGCTCATCGGGGCGAGGACGTCGTAGTGGAGTAATGAGCCTAGGTTCAGCACCAACTTTCCTCTAGGGTTAGTAACGGTACTGTTCCAGGCTGGTTGCTTAGCATTGAGATCACCTGCTAGGATAACAGAGTCACTCAAGGTGAAGAGGGCGGTAAGGTCTTTTTTGAGACCATCTAGGTTATCTACCGATGACGCCGAGGGTAATAAGCGGCGATGATGGTGATCGATTGATGAACAGTCATTCCTAGCCGACAGGCTGAGTACTCAAGGTACGAAGTGGGGTCGGGTGGGGTGATTACGCTACAGTGGAGCGCTCCACCTTGGACCGCGTCCTATCATTGCGAACTATACGATATTTGGCAATTTTGGGGGAGCGGTGATGGGGCTTTAAAAAGGTGTCCTGGACGAGGAAGATGTCCAGCTGATGATCGCGAAGAAACGTGGCAATATCATCACGCTGTGTAATAATGCTGTTGGCATTGAAGAAATCTAACGTAGGGTATCGGGTTTTGAGGCAATAATTTCTTAATTGCGAACCCATTTACCATTTACAAATACAAGGCTATCAAGTTCCTTGGTAATAGTAGGATACCTCGAGAAGATTTCAAGACATGAGATGGCGTTAGGGGGATTAGCTGGATTCATTAATTCAGCGTGAAGGGCTCGGGCCTCTGGAGTTATCCAGATCGCGTATGCGCTGAATATAGTCTCAGCGACACAGCGATAGGAGCTCTGGGCGGGTTGGGCTACAGGGATTGGGCGCGCATCAACGACGTTGGTGGGAGCCGTCTTGTTGGTTTGCGCTGGGGCCGCTGTGGCCGGGATTGGGCTAGGCACTGGGATGCTGAGATCCATCAGCGCAGGAATGGGAATATATTTTTTAATTAGCCCCCAAAACTTTTAACGCAACTGTACGGACAACAGCTTAGGTATAATACGTCCAATAAAGAAGGTCATCGATATGTATGAATCCGTCGCTTTTTAGTAGTCATTCAAATTTGGTCGGATAACCAGCCGTTGTTTACTTAATTTGGTTTTTTGTTTATATTTACTTAATGCGAAACATTCCAAGCTCAATATTTTCACCATATATTTTTGACTAAAGGCACATGATTTTGGTTTACACCTACACATCTGAGATTTAGCCAGTTCCTTGTATTTTGCCGTCAAAGTTATGACACCATCGTTTTGACTTTTAGCAAGATTATTCAAAAACGCATGCATGAAGCGTTTTGAAACTTTGTATGGTTATTATTAGCGTCAAGAAGGACCGAATACAGTTTTCAGCGAACTTATGCCTTGTCTCATTTAGGCGCTGCAATGTTTTTTCGGATTTTCATAAAACCGCGATAACTTGAAAACTATAAATATTTTCTTAAATCTAATTGGGGCACACAGGGGCACACATTAAGAGCTACTCGTGTATGTTTATTCTACAGGGGCACATGCAATGGTTTTAGAGATATACGATTCATCAAAACGTTACTGCAGCAGGAAACGCATTAACTCGAAAATCTGAAGGGGCACACATTTTATTTTTGGGGGCACATAGTGGCACACATATAAGCTCTCTGGCCATGCACAATTTTTCTCTCTCCAATCACTCGTTTAGAATATGCCTGCTAGAAAAACGTTACCCCAGCAAGAATCGTTTTTCCGTTTTTTTTTTCAAAACGACAGGGGGCACACATTTTTTATGTGGGGCACATTTACAGCAGATAAGGCACCAAATATACGTTCTACTCATATATCTCTAGGAGATACTTTCTGGCTGGAGTAACGTACACTGGGAAGACAGGCAAACGGGCTAGCGAGTGGTTGTACTTCAACAGTACTTAGGGTACATGAAAGCATCTAATTTTGCAAGATTACGCGATCCCACAATCTTATAAGTTGGTTTCTACTTAAACCATTCAGGCGTTGTTCATCATCCATGGATGGTTCAGGGTATGTGCCAGCAGGCTCCCGAGAGGTAATGCTTCATTAAGCATATCTATATTATTACACACACACGTTCTAACACGTATATAAAAGTCTCTGTACTAGTTCGTACAAAAAAAATATCTCAACTACGTGGTGTTTATATACTAGAATTACATGACTTTAATCTAAATACAGAGCCTAGGTACAAGACTAGGTTTCCTTTTTTTGTTTTATTTATTATAGGCTCGCGCTTGACCACTATCTCACCTGATGGTAAGCGATGATGTAGGTAGACGGTGAAGCACTCTTGCCTAAAAGTAACCTATTCACTCTTAACTTTAAGACCCCTAGATTGTAGCTATCGGGAAACACGTACTCCGGCAGGGAATTCCACTCCTTAGCTGTACGCTTAATGAAAGTATTTCCAAAACCTTTAGTGCGTATGGGTGGGATGTACACTATGTACATCTGTGTGTAATGTGCGTATGAGTGTGCTTTGCTTGTGGGTTTGATACTGAGAGCGTTCCTGAGGTAGTGCGCAGTTCGGGGTGTGGTGACATACTAGTCATTCGCTCGCTGATGGGGGTCGATCACTCCTTCAGCAACGCTCACTCTGGCGTGTCAAAGCTATCATTTTTCCACTGTGAGACAGAGATGGAGCTATACAGGACGAGGAGTACTATCTCTTTCGTTTTTGTGTTCACCAGTTGGCGCCACTAGCGAGTAAGGTCCTCAAATATAGCTGTTGTTATTACGCGCACGGAAGCAAAGTTTGAATTAAAATCATTCTTACCCTGAGTTTCCCAGCTCAAAATTATCGCAGAATTAATGTGACAAATTATCAAGCACGCGTTATCTGCTGTGATTGGCTGTTGAAAATTCATTCAACCAATGACAGCAGATTATCTACGCGTGATTGACAATTTGTCACATTAATTCTGCGATAATTTGGAGCGGCGAAACTCGGAGTAAGTGCCGTAGAAGTGCGATTCAATATAAAATCGAGTTTCGCACAGCTCCTTTTACGCTTTTATTAGCTTGGTATATAGTATGTATCTATGTAACGGTATCTTTGAACGTGGTTTTCACCATGGTATAATAACATGGTTTTCACCTCCTTCAAAACATCGGATTAATTTGAAACCACACACTTACCAAGGACCGATGACAATACAAAAATTTAATAGTTTGTCCCATTAACCTTAACAGGATTTTCATTATAAGCGACTGAACTAAAAGTGACAAATTACTTTTAGTTCAATTTACCATTAAACGACAATTTATTTCGATAAAGTAGTGGTTGGTGAAACCATACCTATCTCAATCTGCCATACCTATTTGGCAAATATTCAGAACAGAAAAAAGTTGTAAATAAACTTGCGCTTAAAGCCAAAAGCTATGAAAGGTCATTGGGCATCTTAGGCCAAGTTTCTCACATCTAAATTATCACAGAATTTATTGAGACAAATTGTCAAGCACGCGTTATTGCTGTGACGTTGAAAATTCATTCAACCAATCACAGCAGATAACGCGTGCTTGACAATTTGTTATCTACATTAATTCTCTAATTTAGAGGTGAGAAACGCGGCCTTAGTATGGAAACCATACCCATGGCATACATAAACGACGAAGTACCTATAGCAGAATGTATTGATATATGCCTCAGATTTATTATGGCATTTATCAAATTAATGCGAGTCAAAAAAATATTTAATTATCTTAGACAGAGTGAATTTTTCAAAATTTGATACATTTTGTTTCATTAACATTAACTATTAAATTAGTTGAATATTGAATTCAACTAATTAAGTACCTAGTTAATGATATTCTGTTTACGCATTCTTCCCAAAAATGCAAAATAGACTGTTTAATAACGTGAATAAATACAAATATTTGTGTTTATTCACATTATTGAACATTAAATTCTCTTGAAACCAAGAGAATTTAATGTTCATTTAATTTGACTTGTAAGTCAATAAAATATGATTTTATTACGATATTTTTAAGTAAAACAAAGTTGTCTTTTATTTTTTTTATTCAAGATTAAAAAATCAACAAAAAATATATTGTCCCTTTGAAAACTAGGTACCTACATAATTTATTAAATTATTACTTAATTCACACAATTTATACCATAAGCTTTTGCTTAACAACATTTCTTTAAAATAATAATAATTCATTCAATAAACAAACCTCTGGGTCCTTTGGATAACCAAAACATCTTGGTTGTCCATATAAAATAATAAATTAGGCATTTTATCATCATTGAAAATGAGTACCTAATAGCTTAGGCTTATATCATCTTAGATAATATGATTGCAGTAAGTATAATTATTGTGCAATTATTGAACACCCCTTTTAAATAAATGTACAGAAATAGTACCAAAATTATTTATTTGATCATCTATTTTGATATGATTCAACATTTTGTGCTTACAACTAGTCAAAAACCTTCAAATATCAAAAATTGGTCCCTCAGTCCATTTTCCCCTCCCAAACCCCCCTCAGGGAGTATATAAACTAAGCCATCAGTCCCTTTCTTAGGAGAGAACTCAAAAAGATTATTGTTGCTCTGTGCAAGGTCATACAAGTTCCATGCAGCTAAGTAGTTGGACTTTCCATGTTTGCATAGTACATATACATTCTTGGGGTCACTGACAAAGTCATCTCCAGGATCGTTGACCACTATGACTCCACAGATGATAGCCCAGTGGGCCGTGCGGCCATTCCTTAGGCACGGTGAGTGATCACAGTCTGCGTCATAGCTGATATTAGGAGTTAAAGATTATCTATGACAATTTTATAGCCGAGTTAAATGTCTGGAAAAAGCAAGGAAAAAAGAACAAGAAAACTTAATAATCATTAAAAAAAAGATTTGGTTGACCTATTCAAATTGTTTATAGTTAATTAAAAAGGATACGGAACTAATAGAACAGCACCATTCATTAGTCTTTTAATTGTCTCTGAGCTAAAGAGGCCTCCTCGTTTTAATGTACAGCTAACATGCTCAATCTCAGCTAAGCTGTGGACTTTCTCAGCCAGTTTGGCCATTTGTTTGCAGCTGAACATCTCGCCATTGCTTGTGAACCCTTCTAATTTTGCGATACTCAACAATTCTTCAGGCAATACTGCCCCATTGACTGACATGGATAAAGCTACTAATCCACAAGTCGGACCTATTTGTTTTATGGATTTAAAGTATCTGTATTTGTATCTGAAAGGTGATCTTTCATTACAGATTTTGTTTCTAGTGCACGCTTCCCTTAATTCGTCATGGTCGGAAGCCCAAGTACATATTGCAGGATCATAGTAAGGCTTGTTAACATTGCTGGTTTCTACCTCTTTCGTGGATGAATTTATATTGGGTAGAGTTGGTGGCGGCGGAGGAGGTGGTATTGTGCACATTGCAATGGATTTTAAATTTCTACTAATATAAAATAAATCAAAACGAATACAACTTACATAACCATAAATTAAAATATACTAAATTAAAATTAACATAAGATCACAAAGTAAAGTTTTTGATTATTATTAAAATAACTGTTTTATACATTGTCCTATATAATTATTTCCTATTTTTGAAATAAATCATATTTCTACCTAATTATTAAACTTTTACTCAAGTTTCACAGAAAAGCTGATTGACTTTGACGATTGTTTTGACTTGACTTGACAATGTCAGAATTGACAGACTTTTTGAAAGCTGGTAAGCCAACCTTGACAGTATTTGCGTTTCACTTTACGCACAAAGTCATACTTTTAAAATTTTTAGATAAGGTTTTTGAAGTTTCCATCTTCTCGAAATCGTATTTTCATAGTTTTACGGCATTATAAAATTAAAGTATTCGTTAGTTCTCACAAATTGTCAATGCAACGCAATGCTCCCGTCATTGCCGCAGTAAGCAGCAACGATCGACGACTTTGCAACCCACGGCACGTACTTTAATTCGTTCGTCCATGATAATCGTTTCAGCAGCCGATGGACATAGGCTTCTACATCCCATAATTCCGGAGTACATGGATTTCATTGATAAAGTTTTAAAACTTTTCGTTTGACCACTCGGCCATGACGAACAGATACAGAATAAAATCAACAGCGCCATACAAAACATAATCAGGCAGCGAAAGGAGGAGGCGGGGGGACGCGAGCGAGGGAAAAGAGATGCACCTTTACATCACAGCAAAGACGATATACGGCGATATTCCTGTAAAGTCAAAGCGGGATAAACAAATAATTAATTGCACAGATAAACATAAATATACGGACAATTAATAGCAATCTAGCCGGCTATTGCACTAGGTAGTTGAGCGATTGAATTGGCAACTTGGCGGCTATACAATTGCAACAAGAAATTGACAAAAAACTAGTCCGTTTACCTTTAGAAGTTTTAGATGGTACATAATCAATGAGAATATGTCCCAGCTGCCAGCAAAGCAAGAGCAGTGATGAGAAGAAATACCGTGTGGTTTTAGTAGGTAGGATTCTGACAGACCTTTCCGTCTGCCCAAAGACGGACATCACATTATAGTAATCTTTGGACATAAAAAGGGCCCTAGAACCCAATTCTAGTACTCTAAGGAAACCGATGTCCATACAAAAGTAATATTTCGGCTTTCGGACCTATGCCCATTATCGAGTAGGTGAGTGAATGAGCTAAAGATCGTTATTGAAATGAGATGAGGGCGTGGCGTTATCGATCTTTCCATTCCATACCATTTCATTCTTTACATCTTCCCTTCATTCGTTCGCTGACAGCTGTTAAGTAGCGAGCAGCCGAAGCGCTTTGTGAAAGTGAATTATTTCAATTATAATTTATTGAAGGGAAAGGGCAAGGGCCCACTTTCTTGGTATTGCAAAACCGGTCGGGCGTGTCCCTAATTCATCATGTCGGAGCCACGGAAAAACCATCTCTCCATAGATGGAGGGCAGGTGAAAGAAGACGAACACGTCGCGTCTTACAAGCCCATCCCTGAGACGGATACAGGTATTTCTATTGTCTTATTTGATAGCATGCTCTATTTATTTATTAATTGACTATTATTTTCATACTAGGATCATGAACTCTATCGTAGATTGTCCAATAAACTCGTGCTAAAAAGATTGCAATTTCATTGTGATGTCATTTTCATCAAGTTCGTATTCAAATGAGAAGCCTTGATTGGTCTGTCTTGTCTCCGTTATCAATTTTATTGTGTCATGAACTCATGACGTTATCAATGAAAGGCAAAGATAACAAGGCCGGCAGCAAACGTCAAAAGCCTAAACGCAATCCGACAAAAATAAAAAGCTCTGTCATGTACTGTATTTTTATTTTATCACATTACATTTTTAATGCTGATTCGTCGTTCATTGTGCTTTATGATTATTTTATGCTTATCGTCACTCGTTTAAATCCAATTTACTGTTTTGTGTATTATTTCTAATTGAATTATGACCTACTTTCTTCATACCATGGTGACTCTTTCTTTCGGTCGGGTTATAAAGCGCTTTATTCGCCGCGGCAGTCAGCGCCATTTTGTTCTCGTCCGCTGAATGATGCAAGACACAAGTTTGTTTGCATTTTAAAAACGTTATTTTTATCAAGGATTATATTAAGTACAAAGATTTTGAAGAACGGTTCCGGCAAATGAGTGGTAACCATGTTTTTTTTACTTTTCTCTTTGAACTCAGACAAGTGGCATTCCTATCCACTTGTGAAGATAAGAAACTTCCTGCGAATTGAATTGACTTGAATAAGATATGTGTTTGAATGGACCGCTTGTCACAATTGGTCAACTCAGTCCAACTGAGAACCAACAGCTTGTACAATCAGACACTTGTCTTATGCAAAGAAGGCTATCACCACAGAATTTATTTTCAGCTGAACCTGTTGAGTATCTGGAGACTGAGGAGGTATACATGCAACTGAACCAAAGTGAAGTAATGGAAACAGAGGCAGGAGACGATCTAGATGACCACTGGGAACACAATAGTATCAAAATGCTGTTAAACGCATATCTACAAAACGTTGAAAAGTTCCGAAGTAAAAAAGTTAAGAAAAAGAATGTGTGGATTGACATAGCCAATGCTGTTGGTAAAAACCCAGATTGTTGTGACAAGAAATTCCGGAATTTAAAACAAACATACATAAGATTACTGAGAAAGAGAAATAGGAATGAAGTAGTTGTAGTCAAATGGCCTTATTTTGAAGTCTTTGAGCAGATTTATAATGTTAATGGAGAATATCAGCCGGAGATTCAGCAAAAGATACAAGATGGAACCACAGAGAGTGTGACCAAAGCTTTGTTGTCAATGGCAGAGGCTTCAACATATGGCTCAGAGATACAAGAAAATGGTGAAACATCAAATGGACAAAGCGAAGAGTCAAAAAGAAAGTTGAACAGAAAACGTTACACTGAATTTAGAAAGATAACCTTAGAAATGAAAAATAGACAGCGAACTGTAGAAGAGAAGTTAGATAGACTAATAAATATAGTACAAGAATCAAACAGTATACAGAGAGAAAGAAATAGGTTATTTCAACAGTTCCTCGATGGTTTAAACCAAAATACTTGAGTGTGTTGTCTATGAATTTTATATTTTATAAATACTTACATGAAGAAGAACCATGATGGGAGTTATTTTGTGCCAGATGCTCTAAAAGGATTTTTTTCAGATTAGAAATGAATGAATTTAGTTAATATTTTTCTAATAATAAATTTTGTATTAAAATGACTACTATTGTATTATTTTGTAAAATGGAATGTCCCACATACTAAAAATCTTTTTCCTCTTCAAATCCATTGTCCTGTGATTACCACTTTGCTTATTATTAGTACAATGATGAGCCAACTCCCTTAATGGGGCATATTAAACAATATTTATGAATAAACAAGTCTGTCTGTGTTTGTACTATTGACAAAATATATTTATTGAAAACTGGTTGTAGCTTCAATGCAAGCTTCGAACTCTTTATTGTATTTTGGACTTATTTCCTTCTACTTTAAAGTTCTGAAGACAAAATTGACAATATACGCTGTGTTCTAAACTCGGTTCTAAGCTTAGTTTTTGTTGTATAACGAAGATGCCATACGAAAGTAATTTTGTGAGTTGTGAGTCGCGGAATTTACGTTCAACTGAAATTCGGTTAAGCTGCCAGACGGACGGAAGTAATTTCAGTTGCTATTCTACGTTTGTACGGGGCGCTGACGCTTTCTTCGCTCCCCTTCCTCACCTCGAGCGCAATTCGGTTGCAATAATGTGAGTGAGTCAGCAGACAACTCAGACAGGGCTTTAGTATGAAACCGAATGCAGCGTAAATGTCGCGACGCATATTACGCGAATCACAACTCACAAAATTACGTTCGTTTGGCCTCACCCTTAACAACAAGCATACCTATCAACTGTCATTATGAAAGTTCTAAATAAAAAACACTGGCTCCATGGTTTGTCTTAAACTATAAAGGTCATTAGGCATCTTTGTACACAAAACAAATATACCCGAATATATGGCTCTGGTTTAATATGGCAATAATTACATTAAGGTGATTCACCGGAATCTCGAAAAAATTGTCGTATACCGGGTGAATTTTCCAAATTGGCCAAATCCGAAACGATGTGGAAAACCGAAACACAATGAAAGGAGTCTCGGGGCCAATTTTGGTGAAAACTAAAATTGCATCATTGGATTTTTGAAAACTCAATATTCTTCGCTAGGTCTCGTTGATTTTGTAAAAAATACACATGCTGTTTTATTACGCGATCCGATAGTCTTACATCCTTCCAAGTAAAAAAATAATAAAACTTGGCAATATTATTCAGTTCGTATAGATTGGTCTTGGAACAATATAAAAAATAAATGATAGTTAAAAGTGTACAAAGTTTCTATACAAAATTGATTAATTTCATACATTGATAATTTTCATTATTTGAGTAAGTATATTATTTAATCGAATTAATTGACTAATTGCATAATATAAAAAAATAACAAACGATTGTGTAATTAATAAAACTATTGAAAAACCTATCATGATTAGCATGCATGAACCTCTCACATGGTGAAAGTGAAGGCCTGCTCCAGGGATAAGTGGTCACGGTCTGAGGCTTCTGACATCCAGTTTTTTCCTGCGACTCGTGTAATGTCGTCAGCCCATCTAGTTATCGGTCTACCTCGTTTTTATTGCCTGTAGGGCCAGGCCATGACGTCATGCGAATCGTCCAACGGTCGTCACTCATTCTTGCTACGTGTCCTGCCCATCTAAATTTAAGTATTAGAGCGTAGGTGAGAGCATCTGTGACTTTGGTATTTTGTCTTATAATCGAGTGCCAAATTCTTTGAATTTTTTATATTTTTGCCATACTTCTTCCCTCCATACTTCGCTGGCAGGAAGTTATTTTATTCTTTACTCGATGAGTGAACTTCCACGTTTGACACGTGTAGATATGATTTCATGATTTTCGTCTTGAATTTCATAGGCATTTGGCTTTTTAGAATTTCTTTTGCACCTCAAAACTTTTTCCACGTCGTTGTAATTCTTCGATCTACTTCTGCGTCATTGTTGATTTTATTGAAAGAAATTTGTTTTCCTAAGTAGATATAACTATCAACGTACTCTACAGATGTGTTGTTGAGAAGAACTGAGTTTTGAGTAGAATTTGTCATCAGTTTTGTTTTGCTCAAATTTACCCTGTGACGCATATGCTCACCGTTTTCCAATTTAATTTGCCAATTATTGATTCTAGAACCGCTATAAAGATACGAGATGATAAAGGATCGCCTTGTCGTATTCCTCTTTTGATGGGGATAGATGGTCCCGAGGTCTCTAGTTTCACTCTACTTTTTTTAAGCCCTGTATGTATTTCTTTTCCACCTTTTGTGATCGTAAAGCTTTCCACATATAGGGATGTAGTATCGAATCAAAAGCTTTTTGTTAGTCGATAAACACTGTATAGAGAATGTTGAAATTCTAGATACTTCTCAATCAGCATCTCTAGAGAATGGATGTGGTCCACTATGGAATATCTTCTTGGAAACCCTGCTTGTTCGATTGGTTGGCTTTTTTCTAGTGTAGTACAAATTCGCTTCTCTACAGTTGTTGAGAACTAACTAATAACATAAAAATACACATTATGTTTTATTACGCGATCCCATAGTGTCGGATCAAATTCTGGGTAGTAATGACATACGGCAAACTTAAGGAAATCCTAATTTTTAACAAAATATCCAGACTAGAAATACAATCCTCTGAAACCGTTTAATTTTTAAAACGATTCGGTAAATTTTCCATCGAATTTTAGGGTTCCGTACCCAATGGGTAAAAACAGGACTCTATTACTAAGACTCCGCGGTCTGTCTGTCTGTGCGTCTGTCACCGGCTGTATTTCAATAACCGTGATAGCGAGATAGTTGAAATTTTCGCAGATGATGTATTTCAGTTGCCGACATAACAACAAATACTAAAAACAATAAAATAAATATTTAAATGGGGCTCCCATACAACACGATTTACGAAAAGGTGATTTTTTGTTGTTTTTTGCGATAATGGTACGGAGCCCTTCGTGCGCGAGTCCGACTCGCACTTGACCGGTTTTTTCTTTTGTTAATCAAATAAGTATATGCAATGAAAAGTCATATTATTCCCTTTAGAACTATTTTGGTTAATGTACGCCAACCTTCACAAAGCGGGTCAGATTATGTCCAAATGACCTTTGGAACACTGTTTATTATAATGTGACGGGAATTATAGATTTAATCATTCCCATCACACATACCCAAATGAAGGAGTGTCTCTCCTTTTTGTGTAGCTAACAAGTCGAAGAAGAGAGAAAACAGATTATTATAGTGCTCGCCAAACTTCTGGGCCGCCCTGAGGTTGGTTTTCCTATGCGCAAGGCACGAAATGTTGCTGTTTTTGTATGAGATTTACTACTGCGCAGCCATTGAAGCCAACGTCAGGGCGGCCAAGAAGTTTGGCGAGAACTGTAGATACTCAACCGTGGTCATTAGGAAATAATTGATTTTAACCGACTTACCAAAAAGGAGGAGGTTCTATGTATGTTTTTATTCATGTATGTTCACCGATATCTCCGTCAATTGTGGAACGATTTTGAAAATTCTTTTTTTTTGTATGAAAGAGTATGTCATGTTTCTAATTTGGTGAATATTTGATGAAGAACTTCGAAGATATACAAGAAGAAAGAACTCTTCAATAGTGTCCGTAACGCAAAAAAATGGAACCTACTAAAGACACCGACTTTCAAAAATATAGTTATTTTTCACTTTGTAGTTTTCTTATTTGGAAGTCGGTAGCATTTGTTTGTTAAAAAAGTTTTTTCTATTTTTAAACACCTGATTCAGGTTTCATCACCACTACACAAGCATCTAATAAACGTTTATATATATAAACAATAAACTTCTCAAACCAGATCATCAATAGCGCATCGATAGAATTAAATCAGCACTAAAATATCAAATCAAATTACATAGAAATCAGTGTAATACAATACAGCTAGAATCTATTTTCAAATTCACAATACGTATCAATACCTTCTATTTTTAGTTTTACACAAGTTTCTAAGTACTTACGATCGCTAATTTTTTTTTCACACCACTGCTTGACTCTTCTCTGGCCAGTACCAAATACAAAGTTATCAATGAGGTCGTGTTGAACAGATTGTAGGTTAATTTCCATTGGATATTTTCGTAAAATTAGCTATTGTTTTCATTGATTTTCAATCTAAAGTGCGTTTATAGGTCTTTGTGGAGAAAGGAGTAGGTGAGTTGGGGACGAATTTTATTTATTTTGTTGTATGTTGTACTTGGCCTGGCCATTTTGGCTAGGGATTTTTTTATGATAGAGCAGAAAAATGCGGTATCGAAGTCCCAGGTCAGAAGTGTTTTTTTTTCGGCCAGATAAAGCACTGAAATATTTCAGCTTGCTGCACATTTTTCCGCCTTGATTAGTCCCTAACGGTATCTCGCCTCCAGTATAGTCATTTCCTTTAATTGTTGCGTCATTTTAACGGGGCTTTCCATTTGGGACCATTTTGCGGTAACTTAACTACCATTTCTCTTAGTTATAACACATAATAATGTACATTCCAAGGTTATTATAATTTTCAGCTTCGAAATCGGAAACTTTAGCACGTACGATATTTATTAAACACATCGTATGTCCCTTCCGTGTCTTATTTATTACTGTAGAAACAATTTCGTTACGCATTCCAACTGGTACATTTCTCTCGAAGGATCACCGCATTACTTGGCATGATCCACATTAAACGCGTGGCTGCTCAATCACTTAAGGAAATGGGGCCACTCACGATAATCTAGCAAACAAACGAGGGGTGACGACACAAAGTGCGCCAAGTATGTCTAGGGTCAACATACTTGGCATCTTCTTACAAATTATCCCAGGACCTGTAGATTCACAACTGCACTTGCATTCTTCAATTTTTAGCCACAAGTAACATCATTGTGTGAGAGGAAACTCTAAACAATTGTTCTGGATCGACAAATAATCTTCATCAGCCTTGTGCCCACTGCTGAGACACAGGGAAGTCGTTTCTGTGAGAGGGAATGGGTCGTAATCCACGACGCGGGCTCATTGCGGGTTGGTGTATGTCACTTGTCTTCGAATTTTTGGTTCTAGGACATACCGGTTTCCTCACGATGTTTCCTTCACCTTTTTGAGAGCTGTGGTGATGTAATAATTTACACAAAGTAAAGCGCCTGTCTGGGTTCCGAAACCACGACTTACAATTTGTGGCCGTTACCACTGAGCCACCACTGCTCGAAGTTTTCTTCACTCATTATTCCCTGACATATCAACGGTCACGCTATCATTGACTCCCTTTTCTTTTTTAATTTCACACAATCCATTCATCTTTTTTTAAGTATTCCTCGCACTCGAATAGTTTCATTTTTAGGGTTCCGTACCCAAAGGGTAAAAACGGGACCCAATTTACTAAGACTCCACGAACCGTCTGTCTGTCTGTCTGTCTTTCACCAGGCTGTACCTCATGTACCGTGACAGCTACACAGTAGAAAATTTCACAGATGATTTATTTCTATTGCCGCTATAACAACAAATACTAAAACCAGAATAAAATACATAATTTAAGTGGGGCTCCCATACAACAAACGTATTTATTTGCGATAATGGTATGGAACCCTTCGTGCGCGATTCCGACTCGCACTTAGCCGGTTTTTGACCAATAGTTACCTAATTACCAAAATTTTACCAATTAAGATATCCAGGTCAAAAAGGGTCAACTTCCTAATCACTCCTTCACTATCCATCCTAGTCTAAGCAAATGTCTTATCCGCAAATGAGCTTGTCCATTTGGACCGAAGCTATTATTCCATTAGTCGTTAACTGAGACAGTTTACCTACTTCATTTCTTAGCTAGTGGTCTAGTGGAGTTGATAGCGGACTGTGGGTTGTAGCCGTCAGCCATATTTTTTTTACGTGCGTTGTATGTGCGTTTTCTGTAAGTGAGACATTTTGTTTTGAAGAAGTATTAAAAACAACTGTATTGTCTGATTTCGGGTGTTTGTGGTGCAATGTGATACAAGCTGTATTGTTTGGCTTCTGATATATAGTGTTTTTGATGTAACGTGAAACATTTGTGGAAAACTTAATGTCGAATTTTTTAAACAAATACTTTTTCAGAGACTTCTGTACTCGTGGGCATTTTGATAAATGCAGGCTTAAATTGCCTGCAAGAGCATATCATAAAGAGCATCTTCGCAGTTTCTAGGTCGAAAGGGTTTGGGCTGGGCGTTGACAATTCAGTTAGTGAGTCAGGATTTCTCTTTATATATCTTTTCCATCATAAAACTTTACTACAGACGTCTACTCTTCTTTTAGTTGCATACTGCTCATTTTGTTCAGATTCCAGAATATATTGACTAATACATCTTTGGCAAAAATTACAACTGGAGCCCAGAGAGAATATGTGCAAGGACTCGTCGCCCTGTAATTTGTTCCTCTCAAATAATATATGAGATGCTGATGTATTTGATGTGCACTCCATCAATTACATCAGCCAACATTTTTTGTTCGCACGAAACCAGCCTCATTGCATCGCACCACTGAGTTCCATGATAAATCAGGTTCTCGAGACAAAAAGCTGCTTGCACCGCCTCAAACGCCCGCTGACTTTCGGGAATCGCCGAATTCATCTTGCAAAACATGCAATGCATCTTATTCCTTTATTTTGCTGAGAGATTTTTTATTTTATTACACGTACATACGCAAGCTTGATATTTAAAGCGTCTGGCACTTTCGGGCGACTGCAGTCGTATTTTTGTGTCGGAGTGATAATCAGTGAAGCTTTTGAGAAAGTGAGTCGGTATTAGTTTAGAAAGTTGATTAGACCCTTTGGTGTTACGCCGGAGAAAATACCTGGTCGTACCTACAGATGCAAAGGCAATACTGATGACGAGATAAAAATTTGCTCGTACGCGCTTCGTGCGTTTCCATCTTGATCTAAAAGTGCTGTCTTTGCTCGCGTCTGCGTCTGCGTTAAATCGCTAGGTATGACAAAATCTGTCGCCCCTTTTCATACAAAAGCGTTGGCCGAGGGGTAATAATCTCTTTACCCACCCCTTGACCTAATTTAACGTGCAAACCACGTGGGAATAACATAGGACCCACAATCCACCGTATCAGGGTGACATTTTTAGCACGACAAGGATAGAAGACGAGAATAGAACGTATCTATCTATTCCAGAGTTTATTACCGTTATGCGGCCACCGCGGCTTTCCGAGCTGGTTCGTTAGTGCGAAAACGTGCTCCGGTGGGGGCAGGAGTGTGACGTAACAGTGTGGGATATTCGCATTACGATATTTTTCTACGCGTGCTTGGTACGTTTTTCGTAGTTTGTTGGTGTTTTTTGAGTCTATACAGTTTTGAACAGATTAGGGGACATCAATCGTGTTCATGAATGGGAGTATCTCCGGATTTATAAACAAATAAAACATACATATTCAGTAATCAATGACTCAAGTTTAGCTCCTCTATTAATTGGGTATTGTCCTTGTTATAGTGTAGTTGGTGACAATTTAACCCCAGTTTTTAAAACAATTAGAACCACAGTAGTGCTTCGATTTCTAGGTATGGTTGCGGTTTCCTATCTAACCTACTGTAGATTCGTCGTACAGGTCGTACTGCGGTAGTCCGGTTTCCGTTGCCTAGCGGTGCAGTTCAGCTACCTCATAGCGTATAATTAATCAGGTTAGCGACACTGAATAGTCTTCATCCCTGCTTTAAAATAGTCTTCGTCGTATATTGGGAGTGGCTCATACAGTAGTAAAAATATTACAAGATAAACCGATAGATGCAAGGTAGTCAATCAACTGAACATTCAGCTGTTCAGGGAAGTTGAATACGTTCATACACATTGAAACAGTTTTGTATTACCCGGTTATAGTACATCAAATTTATATCCGCCATTTTTTTTTCCAGAATTCCGTACCTCAAAGTCAAATCTCTCCAAGTCCAAGGAGAAGATCTCTCCTGACGGCGCGGAAGAGAAACTGCTGCCCAAGGAGGAAGAGGCCAAGATCGTGACCAGGGTCGACATGGCAGACGCCAAGTATGTGGTGGAGGACCACAGGAATGGCGACGCGAAGATTGAGCTTGATGCTAATAAGAAGGTAAGTCTTTCAAATCTTAATCCTTTAGGACCTGCAAACTTCTAAGAGATCCATTAGCATAAGCTTAATCAGCTTCTTATAAGAAGTCCCACTGAAGTCCCACTGCTGGGAAACAATTAAAATGTAATTGACCACGCGGGCCCAGTGCGGATTGGTAGATGTCACATGTCTTCGAATTTTGCGCAACAATTATTTTAATGAGTCGTAGTAGAGGCTTAATTGTTTAATTTCCTTATTTAGATTAAACAAATTGATCTATCTTTGAATTGTTTGTCTGAATTAAACATAAGCTCAATTGATTGAAGTCTAACTGCTCTTGAAATAGCACAACGTTCAAGCAATTCGAGCAAATTGTCGATCAAATTGTGTTACACTCGGACTAAATTCACAATAGACTTTTTGACTTTAGTTCAAAAGCTATCATCATCAAGTTGGTTCTATAGACTGCACGGGGGGTAGCCAGGAAGCTACGTATTAAAACGCAGAAATTACTTTTATCTGATATATTTAGCGACAATGTGCCTACCCTAAGGCGTCTTCTCTAGAATTGACAATCAAAGCTTAGCAAAAATGTCTTCATCTATTTTATGTTCGAATTTCAGTTCCCTTTCAAAACTACATTATTTGTTGCCAGTTTTATTATATGCAAGGAGTTTCCCTTTACATAGGCATAACCTACATGTTATGGTACCTAGATTTTTCGCATGATCTGCTCTTCTTCTATCTCAAACTAGGGCCGTCCCCAAGTAGTAAATTGATCTAAAAGCTGTTTTCATGGCCTCCCAGATGCCTGTCTCCGTAACCCTGTTATTTTCGTTGCTCATTAGTATTTCAGAACTAAATATTTCGCATACGGCATAAAACGAATTGTTTTTTTATTTAAATAAGTACTTATTCACACATGATACCAATTAGCGTGTTTTACACAACCACAGTATAAATATGGACGAATAGTACGGAAACTACCTACAAACGCTTGAAACGGCACACTCTCACAAACATGCGCATCGAAGAGACCCCTAAGCGGAGTGCACTACTAACCGCATCGTGAAAACTGCTTAGAGGTCTCGTCGATGCGCATGTTTGTGTGAGTGTGCCGTTTCGAGCGTTTGTAGGTAGTTTCCGTACTGTTTGTCCATATTTATACTGTGACCCAACATTATTGTTGTTGCCACTAGCAGTAGGTACCTTCGTAAAATACTGAAAACAGGAAAACTACAAAAAAATAACAGTTTACTCAATGGGCTGGAATGTCAACGTGACATAAATATAAAGAAATACACAATGTGTCATTTTGTTCAATATTTAGAAATAACGAAACGTTACTCTAATGTAATAACCGAATGGCAATATGAACATTGAATCGAGTAGATATAGGATTCTCTACTCAAAATGTTTTGACGGATCAGTTCTGATTTGTCTCCTTATTTATTTTACCATAATCGCATTTTTAGGGTTCCGTATTCAAAAGGTAAAAACGGGACCTTATTACTAAGACTTCACTGTCCGTCTGTCTGTCTGGCTGTCTGTCACCAGGCTGTATCTCATGAACAGTGATCGGTAGACAGTTGAAATTTTCACAGATGATGTATTTCTGTTGCTCCCAGCTCCCATACTACAAACATGTTTTTTTTGCCGTTTTTTGCGATATTAGTACGGAACCCGAGTTGTGCACGAGTGGTGCGCGAGTCCGACTTGCACTTGACCGGTTTTTTTATAAGAGCTCACACTTATTATCCATTGATGGCGATGAAACCACTTCTAAAGAAACGGTTCGTATTATTTGAAATACCTTCCAAATAACGCGAACGTCACCATGCTGGGTATGGGTAGGATCTCTTACAAATCGGCAGGTCCTATATTGGTATGGTATACTAGGTATATGAAGCACAATTAATATTATAGGTTGGCTTAGCATAGGAAAGAAAGAAAATACATCTCTAAGTCAATTATCTCTGATGGTGGAAGCTGATTGCAATAAAACCTGGATTACACGGGGCTATTTTTCAGCTAGGATTGCAAAATTGTGCTACTAAGCCAACTTAGTGACAGTGGGCCTCATTTTTGTATGTGCCAAGTCAAGCCAGGATATAGTTTGCTAATTTCAAAAATAAGTAGAAGTTTTGTACGTTATTCTAGCAATATTTACTCGTCATTACTTTTTACCCGACCCGCCGAAGGAGTGTAATGTGTTTATCAGTCTATGTATGTATGTATGTTCCTATGTGGCGATCGAGAGACCAAACGCGTTGGCCGACTTTTATGATTCTTACGTCAATCGATTCATCTTAACCCTGCGAGTGTCACTGGCTACATTAAAATTGGAAAATAGAAAGATGGCGAATTTTAGACGCCATATTGTGGGAGGCCAACATTTTTATGTTTTCTAAACCTATCGTGTAGGGTATCAAAATAAAGGGTTTTAAGTGGTGATAACAAAAATATCACAACACTTATATGTTTTATTGAACCTAATTAAAAAAAATAACTAAAAAGTTGTAAATAAAAAAATTATTTAAAATGTTGGTTTTGGTCAGCCAGCTCGCGGATATGTATCCTCCGACTGCACAGCATGATTTTCTTCTTGTTTACGTCTGTTTTGTTCGCTTTTTAAGCAGTCGGGTTTTTTGTTATTTTTAAATATTTTTTTGTTAGCGTGTAGCCCTATACAGTTATATGTATAGCCCTATACCTGGGCAAAAGTTCGACACCTGCGCCATTTCTAACCAGACGTCGCGGTATGCGTGATCTTAATACAAGAAAATAATTTCGTCTTACGTAAACAAGCTATAAAAACATTCGATTTAAGTTCGTCATTGAAGAGAACTATTAAGAATGATTACCGAGTTCGCCCTAGAATCCTAGATCGCCTTTATTACTGGCTATTATTACTGCTTAGCTCTGTTTCAATGTAATAATTACTCCAGTACAGTACACTATTGTTTCTAGAAGATTAATTAGTGTGGCAGGCAACTATGACATGGACAATTGTATGGATAAGATTATAATGAAATGAATGATATTGAATCTCCTGTACCATGTTTATAGATTAACATTATTAAGCGGGATATTTACCATGTTTACTGTTTGTTGCGAGTTTCCGATATTTCGGTGCTGTTGTAAGCACTATGATCACGGATAAACTGAAATTATTGCGGGTGGGTGTTTAAGAGGAGACAAAACGGTCTACCCTCTTTCTTGTTCGTTTTTTTGCACTCAGTACCGCTACCACTGTCACTCACAACTCGATTCTGTACCCGACACACGAAACCCACAGTGTCCGCTCGCGAACTTTTTTGGGCACCTTTTCGGGTTTTACACAGCTGAACCCCTGGATTCCAAGCTCTCGACTGTTGAATCTCTTCTCGACTCTTGGCATCCAGTGGTTCAGCTGTGTAAAACCCGAAAAGTGCCGTAAAAGTTCGCGAGCGGACACAGTGAGTTTCGTGTGTCGCGAACAGAATCGAGTGGCGGTTGACAGTGGTAGCGGTACTGAGTGCAAAAAACGAACAAGAAAAAGGGTAGACCGTCTTGTCTCCTCATAAACACTCACCCGCAATAACTTCAGTTTATCCGTGATCATGGTGCTTGCAACAGCACCGAAATATCGGCAACTCGCAACAAACAGTAAACATGATAAATATCCCGCTTATAAGTTGTAGAGGGTTGGTAAAAATTTGTTTTAATTGTCAAATATGTTTTCTCATATTTCCTTAAAGTGCATACACAGTTGTGTATACACAGTTTGTGTTACCAGTAACCTAATTGTTAGAAAAGAAAACAAATCTTACTACACTTAAGCTTTCCCGGTATAATGTTCCCTTGGGATAAGATAATGCTTTCTACGCGGGCGAAGCTGCTGGCAGAAGCTAGTAATGTTATAACTGTGGACTACACACTAAGAAAAGCCCGTCTCGTGGTAGATACACATTGCGGTGCTTAAAGTTTTCTTTGGTAGATTTAGTCTCGATACAGAGGCTCTTGAAAATGTTTGATTTAGCAATAACCTACTCGAAGCATCTACACTATCGCAACCACTGAGGGTATTTAACTATTTAGTCAGGGCACTTTATTCTTGTGTGGAATATAGTAGGAGTCTTTTTCACTGCAGTGCATAAAACGGGCACTTTATTCTTGTGTGGAATAGTAGTAAGTCTTTTCACTGCAGTGCATAGAACGGGCTAATGAGGTTTTATATTAAACTTTACCGAATGTAAATTTGATTTCAGTCGCGTACCTCCGTCAACCGACATATTATACTTTGGCTCATTAGTATGACTCCTTGTTTCAAGTGTCCTGGGCAGTTAGCCAAACTATCAATCCGCTGACTGTCCAAACTCAAACGAAAAACGGGATGAAAACTATTCCTAACAATACCATCCGTTTACAGCAATTTTCTGGGTTAACAAAAGAAGAGTTGCTCAAGTATGCGGAGGATCCGTTCTGGAAGAACCTTCGCTGGGCGATGTTCATCCTCTTCTGGGCCCTGTGGCTGTGCATGCTGGCCGGCGCCATCACCATCATCGTCAGGGCTCCTAAGTGTTCTGCACCGGAGCCTAAGAAGTGGTATGTACTCATTCAATATATTTTCTTTCATTCCTTCCTTTATTTCCGTATCGTAATTTATTTGAGGTTGGCAAACATGTCTTCTTCATCAATGCTTCTCTTTTAGTTGTATTCTCGTAAAAAAACCCATTCTATTGGGGAAGCTGGATAGAAATGTTACAAAAAAAAATTGAAACTTCTACACATCGATTGATATAACATGATAATTATCAAGCCCAGCTCTACTATTATTACCACTTGTTAGGTTTTTTTTGTAGAATCGGAATAACCACTACAAAACGATTTAAGATGATTAGTGGTTTTATATTTTTTATGTACCATGTCGCCCGGACCCGTAGGATTAAGTGTACCATATCGTCTTTCCGGGCAATCAAGAAGGAGGCGCAGAAAATTTTAAAACTTAATTATAATATAGGCACTTACGAAGCGTATGGAACTTAACGAGTTTCTTTCGTCGAAACATCATAAAGAATTTCGGTCAAATGCAGTTTTCAGAAAAAATAACTTTCTATGCTCCATAGGGATAACTTTGATAGACGGTTTAGTGCCACAGTAGTTCGAAGACTATTTTCATGATTTTCTTTTTCGAAAAAAATCTAGGTATAGGTACAACTAAAAAGTGAAAAATAAAAAATCTTTTTTACAAAAAAAAATACTACCGGCTTCCAACTAAAAAAACTACAAAGCGAAAAATAACTTTCTTTTTCGAAGTCGGTATCCATAACGAAAAAAAATGGTATCTAGGTACCAAAGACACCGACTTCGAAAAAGAAAGTTATTCTTCACTTTGTAGTGTTTTTAGTTGGAAGTCGGTAGTATTTTTTTTGTAAAAAAGATTTTTTATTTTTCACTTTTTAGTTGTACCTATAAAGCAACTTGCCTTTAGTGAGGTACTTATAATGCCAGAATAGATTAACTGAATGCCATGAAACTTGATCATAACCTGTGAAATGAGAGTGTATCTAGGTGCACTGTACACATCTGCGTACCCCTTTAGAGCGTACTGGCGTGATGTTATGTTATGAAATGGTGTAAACAATAAACAGACATGCGGTTGCAGCAATCCCGAGAGATTTGCCGTCATTTATTGAAGAGTTCTGCTGTATATCTCCGAAGTTCTTCATCAGATTTTCACCAAATTAAAATGGGACCAATTTCGAAACATACTCTAACAAACAAAAAAAGAATTGACGGAAATATCGGTGAAAATACACAAAAAAAAAAGAAAAACAAACTCGAAGTCGAACATAGAACCTCCTCCTTTTTGGGAAGTCGGTTAAAAATGGGCGCTCTCCAGTGAAGTTAGGCACCATCAGCATTCTCAACTTAAACTCAACATTTGGCTCTTTCAAATAAAACTCTGAAGTTTAGGTTTTCGAGTAAATGGTAGTAGAAGAACTCCTTTGATCTTCTTGAGAATGATCACTGAAGTGAAATGCATCGGCCAATTGCTAACCTAGACTTGGTTCCAAATCATCGTATTTTGACCAGTTTTTTTCAGTGTAACGTATAAATTAGTAGCTCTAAATTATTAAGAAGTCCGAATCGAGAACGTTGCGTGTCGTTACATGTAGACTTTTAGTTAGAGGAGGGACATCATAGCTGATTGATCACCGAATTAAAATCAGAGACTCTAATTTTGTTTTTGCTATATGTTAACATATTGCGCTTTACTATAATCAAGCGGATTCAATCACATTCCTTGTTTTACTGCGTGATTGTTCATACTCTTATTTAATCAATTTTCAAATTAAGATTACAATTGTGTTATAAATAAAATTATAGTTGTATCTTGGTTCACTAATAAAAAACATTGAATTCATAATTCGAGCTACGGTATTGCTAATGTGTATAATCGAATTATTGAATACTTATTTGTGATCGACAGGTAATTCTTTCCATTGTTATAATGTTGCTTATACTTGAGAAATAATCCAAGAGATAATGCATTAAGGAATATTACCGACTCCAAAAAAAGAAGGAGGTAATTAAATTATAAACGTATGTATGTAATATTGTTGGAACTGCACAATATTCACATCTGTCAACTTAGGGAATAGTGCAAGTTTCATCAAAATCGGTCCAGTAGTTTTCAAGATATGGAGCATACAACCGACAAACAGCACGAATGTATAAATTGAGTTATTTGTGATGGAAAATGATTCGATAAAATACTTTAAAGAAGTATCCATGTCCTTTCTCATATATCAATCCATCATATAAAAAATGCATTGTCACGAGTAACAAGCATGAGTGCAAAATTTTATCTCAATCGAACACCGGGAAGTAGGTCAAAATTAACTTGCAAGTTTTGATAACTGACACCGGGACTGGTGAAACTAAATGAAAGCTTAAAAAAAAAAACAAATTTTGGAGGCTTCGGGGTTAGAGCCTGTTTTGCCTGCTCTAAATCCGGCCCTGTATCATTTATACAGTTGATGCATCGATTTCTTTTGCCCTATTATTTATGTTAATAATACCAATATCTATGGTTTTTTTTATATCATGTGAGCTTTAGTTATCTGTCTTAATTATTTATGGAAAAACGTATTTTTAGGAACACAAGACAAGTATTGGTTGCATAAAATTAGAATAACTTTTCCTTACTCGAAAAATCAATACACCTTTTTGCAAGATTTGGTTCTTGCCTGCATTCTTGGAATTAGATTTACATAAAATCCCCGTAGTTTATTTAAAATATGTTAATTAAGAGGTACACCTTACAATATACATAGATCACTGAAACTAGAGACGCTACTATCAAAACTTTCCAAACAAACCAAGCATGTCAGTGGGTGTTTATTTACAAAACAAGTTTTTTTTTATTGAAAACGATTTTTTTTAAACTAATTTTCTATTGAAAAATTGCGTTGTCACGAGGAACAAGCGTGTGTGCAAAATTATAGCACAATTGGAAACTGGGCAGTGGATCAAATTTAACTTGCAAGATTTGATTACAGACATCGGGCGTGGTGAAATAATTAAATTAAATAAAAGCTTGTAAAAAATACTTTCACTTCCATTTCAAGCATGTCAGTGGACATGCTTGAAATGGAAGATCCTCCGACTAGATGGGTGTTGTCGGGCTGTACACAGGTTGTCTGCCACCGACGTGAAAAACTACCAGTAATGATTCTAGACTCCCTAATGTTGGAATTTTAGGCTTTTCATAATTTTTGAAAAAGATCTGCCTTTTTTTAAAGTCGTTATTCCTATTTAGCTTAATTATATAAAAAAAATCAAAATAGCAAAAAATCTACGAAAAATACCAGCACCAGCGGGTCCAGAATCCCTATACTTGTTCATGTACCTATACTTGTTCATGGTATTTTTTTCGCGTCGGTGGCAGACACACTCCGCATGTTCAAAGTTCTTGACGGCATAGATACCGTTACAGATGTCATTATCTTCCTGCCCGTATCCCATGTTAATTGGAGAAGGCGCAACACGTTTTCTTCTTCCATACCGTCCTGTTCCCTGTCACGCTATCATTGACTTCCTTATCTTTCATATCACTCCTCACACAGTCCATCATCTTTTCTTTGGCTTCCCCTCCGTCTCCATCCATCCACATTTATATTCATAACTAAAGAGTTATAAAAGTATTTACATGCGTTTCATCCGTCCTCATCACATGGCCATGTTAAGACAAACGGTATCCTTTCAACTTTTCTGTAACTGGCGCCACTTAACACATGAACGCTGCCTAATAAGCAAAAGCGAGAATACTCCTAATAGTAACTTCCAAACCTTTCCAGGTTCGAGAAGGGCCCTCTAGTGGATATCGAAGACACGGAGTACGCCGTCGCTGAAGCCAGTCTACCTTTGCTGCAGAGCTTCAAGGTGCAGGGCATCTTCATTGATGTGCCAACTTACGACATAGACTCCTCGCCGACCGCCAAGCAGAGCTTCGAAGCTTTCGTTAAGAAGGCTAAGGAGTTTGGGCTTAAGTGAGTATTTACTTATGGTAGATTTCACAATCGCTGGTAAAGAGCCTTGCTGCAGAGCTTCAAGGTGAAGGGCATCTTCATCGCTGTTCCAACTTACGACATAGACTCCTCGCCGACCGCCTACCAGTGCTTCGAAGCTTTCGTTAAAAAAGCTAAGGAGTTTGGGCTTAAGCGAGTTTTATTTATGGTAGATTTCACAATCGCTGGTAGAGAGCCCTGCTGCAGAGCTTCAAGGTGCAGGGCATCTTTATCAATGTGCCAACTTACGTCATAGGCTCATCGTCGACCGCCAAGCAGAGCTTCGAGGCTTTCGTTAAAAAGGCTAAGGAGTTTAGGCTTAAGTGAGTAGGCTCTTCACCAGCTTTTGATATTTGACGACCACGTTATGGATCTCCCGTTTTGAAATGATATCATGTATATTATCAACTGCCTAACTAGTTGCAAGTTCAACTGTTCAACTTGCAGTCCTGGGTCCGGAGTTGGACAGTTTTATTGGATTTTTCCATTAGGTGATTTGTTTTTCAGGTTCAGTTTTCGAATTTAGGGTTGGTTAATGGCAGAGATGTTAGCAGAAACTGACAGGTTCCGCTACGGCCGATGCCTATCTGGGTCGCGGATAAATTTGTAAGAGTTACCGTGGCCCTGGCACAAGCAACTGAAGGAACACGGGTTGGTTTTAGTCAGTAAAAATCTGACACCCCGCTTCACCGAGTGGAAGGAAGTCATTGGATGATTTCCCACAACAAGAAGTCCGACGTGCAATCTGACGTCAGACAGCACGAAGACGATATTTTTTTGCAAGTTTTTACAGTTTAATTGCAACAAAATGTGTTACAATACAAATTTAAACAATCGAGTGGAATGCCTCGGAAATCTAAAACCGCGCCATCTATTGGCATCAATTTTAAATTATCCGTTCAAATAATCTTTGCAATGTTAATTAAGAGTCCAATATTCCGTAATTTTGTGCTAAGTTGATTAAACAAGAACATACAATTTTTTTGTTCAATGCCAGAAAATGTTAATTTTACACACAATTCAATAACAAATCGATTTATGTCGCGCCATCTAGTGAGATTTATTTGAAGCAAATTCTCTTTGTTAGCGCTGGGACCTCGTGCTATTAGTATTCTATATAGTGTTTAAATAAATAAATAATATGAAATCATGAAAACATTACAATTTACCACTCGTCGTTTCAACTTGGTCAGTCTTGCACATGGCAAACCAACTTAAACCTTACAATCTTACATCATTGCAGGGTGATCGTGGACCTGATTCCTAACTACGTATCTTCGGACCACCAGTGGTTCAAGCTGAGCGAGAACAAAACGGAGGGATACGACAACTACTTCGTGTGGAGGGACGGCACCGACTTCGAGGAAAGTTACCGGTTACCGCCTAATAACTGGGTGAGTTCTGTAAATATATTTTTTGTAAACTAAAGGTCATTGGGCATAATTTGACCCGCTTTGCGAAAAGTAGGGCGGACATTAACCAAAATAGTTTTAAACTAAAGATAATAATGTGACCTTTCATTGCATATATTTATTTGATTCAAAATCGATGGAAAAAAATGTAACGAATCGTTAAATAATAGTATATTATGCAACTAGTGAATAAAGGACGGTTTTAAAGCGAGGGCCATAGATGAATCACGAACAAGTGTAGGATTCTAACAACTGAATCACGACCGCAGGGAGTGATTCATGATGATTGAATCACGAGCATAGCGAGTGATTCAAGTGTTAGAATCCTGAACGACGCGAGTGATTCATGGCCCTCGATATAAATCCGTTTTATTCAAGAGTTGCATACTATATTTTATACCATGACTTCGAGAAAAAGAAGGATTTAAGCCAAAAGCACAAGGAATAATCATAAATAAATAAATGGTTTATTACCTTCAAAATTCACAGAAAATGAGAAACCTTAGGGCTTCACATTTTTTGTAAATTAAAGCTGAGCCTTGTTTGAGTTACCTAAACAGCACCTGTGTTTCAGGGGCCAGTGACCTTCTCCGTTAAGTTACATAATTATAATTAATTAAACACCAATGCAATTAATATTAGAATTACAATGCAAATAAGTATTCACTAAACATCCTAGACCAAAATAATATCATTATCAAAATCCTAAATATAAACAAATTCAAAATTAAATCGACGAAGGAGTTTGAAATTCGAATATTCTTTGTTTACACAAGAAGTTTGTATCGAGTATTTTATGCGCAAGTAGGTTGTATTGCATTGAGATGGAGGTCAAATATATATTGGTGTGTTCTAAATTCAAACACCAAAACAGTGATTAAAAGTGCTTTTTATTCACTGTTTTCAGTGAATAAAATAAGCTTTGTAGAGGGGGAATGGTATAAAATTAAAAATCAAACGATTTCAGAGGACTTTATTTTTCGTCTGTACATTTTGTTAAAAATTAGGTATTTCCTTAGGTTTGCCGTGTGTCATTGCTTGCCAGCATTTGATCCTTATTAGCGACACTATCGGATCGTGTAATAATCAGCGTGTTTATTTTTCCAACATCAACGGGTTCGATACCTGGACATCAAAACGGTCCCGAGACTTCTTTCAATTTTTGTAGCTTTTCCCCATAGTTTCGGATTTGGCCCACTTGATAAACTCACGTTGTATACGATGTTTTTTATATTTTTCGACATTCCTGTGACTCACATTAATTATGCCATAGTAAATCAAAGCCATAATCAATACATTCTGCAATGTTTCGTTTGTGTACGTCATGGGTATAGTTTCCATACTATGATGCCCAATGACCTTTACCTATGATGTAGCTTGCTTATCCATCAGGCTATTGCGGATGAAAAGTACTGTGAGGACTCCTCACCTATTTAGAGGCAACCTCCTTGCCTATTATAAAACTGGCAACTGATAACTATTTAGTTTTGGAAGGTGATTGAAATCAGAATGCTAGGAAAACAATTGAAGTTGTTTTTGTTTAGCTTTTCTTGTCAGTTCTGTGAAAGCGTGAAGATTGCGATAGCGTGAAGACTATGATGAAATATAACGTATCAAAGTAATTAAATGTTTAATTTCAGCGGTCTCTCTGGCTACCCTCTTCTTGTTCTCCTTCCACCTCGCCACTACCCGTTAAACTTATGACTCACATCACTATGTATTTATTTATGTTACCAAACCAATAAATATTCAAACTTAGGCAGAAAACTAAGTGGTGGATTAGTTGTTCTCAAGGTAACATGCAGACAGACAGATTCATCTGGATTTGCGATTAGTTTACTTACTAAAGCGTTTGTCACACTGGATAAGTTCTGCGTCCTGCGGTCTGTTCACTTGAACATTTCCCGCACCAAATGTTCGAGTAATCAGACCGCAGGACATAGAACGCGTCCAATGTGGCAAAGCCTTAAAAGGGCTTCTTGCCCCAACACAGCTGCTGAAGGTACAGTAGATGTTGATGACTAAGTACCTGTCATTATTCACTCAGATTGACACTCAGTATTCACTTAGATTAGTTCTCAATTATTCACTCAGTTTGGCACTATCTAAAATTCAAGTAAAAGAAAAAACCTCTGGCAGATACCTAAATCGTAAAAACTCATAAATAGACCCAGGCCATCAGTTAAATAAGGTTTTACTCAACAAAAGTTCGTCTCGCCAGGTATCTACCCTCAACACATCAGCATGGACGTATAGCGCCACCCGCCAGTCTCACTACCTGCATCAGTACGAGGAGTCGCAGCCAGACCTTAACTTTAACAACGAGGAAGTCGTTAAAGAGTTCGACAAGATCCTGACGCTGTGGATGAAGGCCGGAGCCGCCGGAGTCAGGTTGGTGGCAGCCATTATACGCTATTCTTTGTATTATAATGCATATTGAATGAAGGAAAGGAAATTTATTTGCATAAAATATGACGCATAAAATAAAAATACTTATATAAAAACTGGCACCAATAGGGAAATTATGCGTCATATTCGAGCAAAACGGCCAGTATACCAGGACTAGTGTTCAAATCAGATCCACAGCGATGGTTTCTGAAGTTAATCAAATAAGTTGTACTATTTAGTTCCCAGTTTAGGTACCCAGGGTCGCTTGTCCAAGGGGATGTCGAGGTAGATCGAGACATAACGCACCGGATCAACACGGGACGGATGAAATGGCGACAGGTCACTGGAACAATTTGCGATCTACGGATGCCCCTCAAGTTAAAGGGGAAAATTTACAAGTCCGTGATTAGACCAGTCGTGCTGTATGGATCAGAATGTTGGGCTGTGAAAAAGATGGATGAAAAGAGATTGCATGTAGCAGAGTTAAGTTAAGAGCATAAGTTTACTGAACTCAAAAATAACTATCAAAAATTTTATCACCAGGTTAAACAAAGTCCGCCAACTCCTAGTAAACACAACCTTCAAGGACGAACAGCCAGCAATAGGGCGAGGCAGCGACCTGGCGGCCGACCACACGTACTACAGCTACTGGCGACACACCCACACCACTGACCAGCCTCGACTGTTGGAGCTGCTCAGCCACTGGGCCAAGGTCGTGGATGACGCTAGCGAGGCACCCGGCACCGGTGAGTGTCTATAGTATAGTACGAACAACCAGCAATAGGGCGAGGCAGTGACCTGTTGGGGAACCACACGTACATTGTTACTGAGAAATTCTAAGTGCAATACGTAATAACACTGCCGTGCCACAGATTAGATAAGTTACTACTACTAGTAACAGATATTTCACTCTCCGAGATACCCACCAAGCACGCAGTCCCCTCGCAGATGCAGCGGTGACAACGGCTGAGCGGTGCCGGGGCCGCGCGGAACTGTAGGTATTCATCGCTGTAAGTACGGTTGAGTGAAGGATGCCTGGCCGTACCTGGGTTTTGAACTATATAAAAATAAATTTAATTTAACCCTCAATACAACCAGCCTAGTAAGTACAGTCTAGTAATCATCATAATCTGCCTAAGCTTTGTCAAATGAATCAGATGTAGCTAAATACTAGTATTTTATTTAAAACGACTGTATCTGACCTCCACAACCCAGTTAGTCAGCAGTTATGCGGTGAAATAGAAATACACTTAGTATATACCCTTTTAAATCTCGACCAGCTTGTCCAGCCAAGAAACAAATGAGGGCTTCCGTTTTTATACCCACCAGCTGGCGCCACTGGCGAATAAGGTTCATAAATACGTTGTTATTACGCGCTCGGAAGCAAATTTTGAATTAAAACCATTTCTAATGCCATAGAAGTGCGATTGAATATAACATCAATTATGCCGTAGTTTTGCGCAGCCACTTTATTTGGAAAAAAAGAAAGATAACATTTTCCGAAACATAAAACTCCATTAAAGTAGTGTTTGGTAAAAAGTCCATACCTAACTTAATTTGGTACATATTCATAACAATAAAAATGTAGTAAATAAACTCGGGTTAAAAGCCAAAAAAATATGAAGTTGACATTTTGAAGACCTCACTCTACACGAGCGCCCCTAGCGGCAAATTCAAATGCCGTAGGACTCATTCAATGCTCAATAAAACCAGAAAAATTCAGCTGTCTATAATTCATCCGTCTTTTACCAGGCAACACAGTATTCACGCTACAGGAAGACGGCGGTCGTCCGGAGCTGTTCTTGCTTCAACGCAACATGACGTCACTGCAGCCGCGCGTGGCGCAGCCCATCTACATCGGAGACAACGTCACCGCCGCCGCCGCTGACATCACACAGAGGCTCGGCAAGTGGCCTGCTCTTCAGGTTGGTGATTGATAAGAGCTTTTTATGTAGGTAAATGTTAAAAGGTGAAGAATACACTCCAGCCGTTTTGGAGATGCAATTTATTTTATTTATTTAAAACTTCATGTACAGAAGTACAATGGCGAACTTAATACCTTGGCATTCTCTACCAGTCAACCAAGGATGGTGAAGAGACAGCGACCACACAGCCACTAGACGCCTAATGCTTGATCTAATACATCAAAACAATTCTGTCAACTAGCTGAGGTATGAGGGACGGGACGAATGCGCTCTGATTGGTCCCTTACCAAGTTCATACGCCTTATTAAGGATGGGACAGGTTTAAATAAACCTAGGAAGGTATCGATATTTTTATAAATAGTATTGGTACTTATTTTTTTTAATTATTATTTCCTTTTTTATTATTAATTATACGGCGTTTTAACAATTAAGTAATAACATAAAATGTTAAAACTAAAAAAATAATTCAAAATTCTAAAGTTCACATACTTTTTTGTTGGTTCTTAAATATAATAATATTAAATATTAGTAAAAGCGTAATCAAAAAATCGTTTCACAATTAAAAAAATATTCAATTTAATGTCTTTATTTGTAAGGTTTGTAGTCCTATCGATAACAGATTTGGTCATACGATATGGTGTATCACTAGTTTTGTTCACGAAATTATAGAGGAGAAGAAACAGCGAAAAAAATATTTTAAAAAGAAAGAGACGCAAACATGCGGTGGGAGTTTTCACCTACAGACTTGACCAGTATAATATGAACTCCGATAAATAATATCAGAAAATAAATCTAATTATGTTTATGTAACTATTAACTTATCAATGAAATGTTATGCCATTTTTTCGGAAACCCGAAGTCTGGCTGTTGTTACCATACCAACGTTTTCTACAAGAGGCCATTATAATATTTATTTCATCACTTTTTTATTGACTGACGCAGAAGTGTTTACGACTCACAGAAGTGGTCGCTACTAATTCGAAATTGTCGAGTGGACCTGTATATGATCTTGTAGTCATATGTGTTGACAGACATCGATCATCTGTTGTTAGGCGTCTAGGGGCTGTATGGTCGATGTGAAGAGACAACATGGCACGTGCATTGTTTAAATTTTATTGACAGTATTTGTCGACAGTAAAAAATAAAATTAAAAAATTAAAATAATAATTACGGAGGGCTATCTTCAATATAGCCTTGGTCTTGTGGGCTTAATGTGGGTAAATGCATGCGCAAAGCAGTTAACTTATGCCGTTTTAGAGGTAGTCCTTGGTCCAAATTACAAAAGCAGCGGATTCGGTCACCAATCGTTTCGCTTTTCCTCAACAAAAACACATTTTTTCAAGTTCATACATGCCACTTTAGGCTACTTCTCAACTCTTTTCCTCACAATTCTTTTTAACTCCAAAACGGGCCGCCGCGTGTTTCTTTTTCTATCTAAACGAAAACATGGCGGGAGACTCTACTCAGAGGGCCTTTATAGACACCCCCGCTTTTTCAGTGACTAAAGAACTCATCCTGCAAAGTACCGCTTATAAAATCCAATCGAAATCAAGTATTTTGACATAAGAAAAATAAAGTGTTGTCAATCGAATAAAATTGAACTGATATTTGAATTAGAAGCTAAATGTTGCCAAATAAACAAAACTGAATGATTAAGTTAAAAGGTGAATCGTCCGCAGCCATAGCCTCAAGTTCTCCTCCTCCTACATACATATTAAATATAATACATACCAATATAAACATATATATTTATAAAGTAATGAAAATAATTTATCAATGTGACCCTTTTCCCCCCGCTGAAAATAAAACCGCAATATCCGATCGAACGCATACCGGCTGGTTGCCGTCCTGATTTCCAATGTATACTTACAAAGTAAAACAGCATTTTTTTTAGGGCTACCCTCTATTAAGCGACAAAAATAAAACGAATTCGATATAGAATGTTGCATCTGCTGAACATTGTTTTGCTGAGTTAGTACAGATGAAAGATAGTTAGAGAACACAAAATATTCAAGGTCATAGGACTAAAAGATTAGATTAGAACGAACTTAAAATGTTTACCCCTGCTGTCAGATGATTGAGCTGTCAATGCTTTGTTACTAAATATTGTACCTTCATCTTGGTCAGAGTGTAGTGCTGAGCACAGATTTTTGTTAAACATTGAATAATATACTTAAAAATCAGTGCCATTGAGAGTAAATTTGTATCTACAGTTTTTTTTTTCTGTATCTGTACCCAAAGGGTTAAAACGGGACCTATTATTTATTAAGACTTTCACAGATGATGTATTTCTGTTACAGCTATAACAACAAATACTAAAAATAGAATAAAATAGATATTTAAGTGGGGCTGCCATATAACAAACGTGATCTTTTTGCCGTTTTTTTTGCGATAATTGTACGGAACCCTTCGTGGGCGAGTCCGACTCGCACTTGGCCGGTTTTTATTATTTAACAATAGGCCCACTTTTGCCATATTTCCTGGTTCCGTGCGTTCCTCGTGTTTCTGATGCCAATAAACCATATTTTTTACAGTTCGTGACATCTCCGGACGCTGAGGCCGAGTTTGCGGCGTTTGAGCTGCTGATTCCGGCCGCGCCCATCCTTAACGTGAGGCAGTTCCAGAAGGAGGCTAATGACACTGTGAGTATATAGAGTGTACTAGCATCTGCCCACGTAAAAAGTGTATTATCATTTGAAGAGAACACACTGCTGGAATAAAAACTATTCTATGTCCTTCTCATGGTCTCAAACTATCTCCGTACCAAATTTGTTTATTTTTTAAATTATAACATGTTATGTTATATTTTAAATGTATTATTTTAACAAATATACACGACTAGAGGCCAAAAAAGACCGATTTCCACCATTTATTGATTGACCGGGGTCAATCAATAAATTGTTCTTAAATTCTGTTATGAAAATACGTTCGGGCATTATGTTAGGTAAGGTCATATTCGTATGACCTTGATTGACGTCGCTCACCAGCACGAAAAAAAATTATACATGAATTCTCTGCCGGAGGTCTTTGATTCCTGATAATTACAACAAAGGGGTCTTATATTCAAGAGTGAATAGGTTACTTCTAGGCAAGCGTGCTTCATCGTCGCCCACATCATCGCTTACCATTAGGTGAGATAGTGGTCAAACACGATCTTATCGTTAAATAAAAATTTAATTATTCATTAAAAAAATCTTTTAAAACAAGCTGTTTTGTATTCTTCTTAGCAAACCCTTACATTTGATACCCATATAATAGCAGTGCACAAAAAATAACTAAACTGCCATCTTGGGCCGTCCGCCATATTGGATTTAGAATGACGTCACCTAGCTAATCATGCATTTTCATCCAAACTAAACGTGTATGCAAAATTTCATCTTAATCGGTGGAATACAATTGCTTTAAAATTCAATTGCAAGGTTTGACCCGAACACACATACATACATTGCAAGTTAAATAAAAGCTGGTAAAAAACAACGACGACGATCGATCAATGTGAATCATATAAAATATGCTTTTTCTTGTATTTTTCTTAAAACCATTGTTTATTTGTAGGGTGAAGATCTATCCCACCTCGTAGCTCTGCGCGAAGATGCGAGTGTTCAACACGGTCACTACGTGGTTCAAGGTGTTCCTGCCCGGAACTCCACAGGCAATACACTGCTTGCAGTGGCCAGGTATGTGCATTACAACTCTCTTTTGTAGTGTATTAAAGTCGTATTTCATTTTCGGTAGAAAAAGAAAATCTTATGTTGTGATAATCTAAGAAGTCGGCTTTTGCAGCTATAAAAATACTTGAAGTAAGTTAAACTTGATGCTTACGAATAATACTCGTTGGTTTCGTGTATGGGCACAGATAATATAATACTAGCATACAGATGCCTCATCCCATACAAAGAAACCGTGCCAACGTAACTAGCGTTTTTCATCTGATTATACCGATTATTTTTTGGAAATCGATTGCGTTCGGTTCCGTTCCACGGCGATAGATACATCGCCATCTAATTCCGTGGAACGGAACCGAACGCGATGGATGTTCAAAAAATAATCCGTATAATCAGTGCAGTACGTCGGCACGGTTTCCTTGTATGGGATTAGACACCACTGGTATGGGTAACATAGTAATTAATTAGGATTATGAATTAGATTTTTCTTAGACGTTCATACAAAGTTATCGCGGCATATAAATGAGAAACGTCAACGGACTTCTTACGATTGTCATGATAACAATCAGAATGTTTTCATTAAAAGTGCGCGTTAGATACCCGTGGAGTTCCAATCAACTCGATTCCTAACGGCTTGCCATTGAAATAATCCATAGTCAATTTTGATTTTGTTGGATTATATAAAACTCATTTCCTTTGGCTTTCATTCTGCCTTCGCCACTGTTTGCCGGGTCTGAAAATAGTGACTTTTGCAGTTGAAATCAAAAATTTCTTGATCGGTACATGAATGGGTAAAAATAGAACCGTTCTCTTAAAAATTGGGACTTAATTGACAAAATATAAGTTTATAAACTGATTGCCTATTTGAGAAGTTCAGGCGAGGTGTTTAGTAAAGCCACAACCACAACTGAACAAGTCCTAACTACTACAGCAGTCAACTACATAACACTATTATTCTCCAGATGGAAGAATGGCCACACTGGCTACCTGGCGCTGTTCAACCCGCTGGACTTGGAGCAGCGCGCCAACCTCACGCTGGTGTCCACCGTGCCCGCGACTCTGACGCCGCACTACATGTCGCCTGCCGTGCGCGCGTACACTAAGTGAGTATACAAAGGAACCATAGAATCGGCACAGACATAATAAATAATAAAATCGTTTATTCAGGAAAAAACAAATGTACAGGATCAAAAAAATAAACATACATTGTTAATAATAAAAACGGAAAAAGAGAATCGTTGGTACCTGTACGAAAATCATTGTATCACAGGCACCAACGTCTTCCAGAATAGGTTAAACAAGAAGAAACAACTTCAACATATACAGTAACGTTTTCTTTTGTTCTTATAAAAATAAATATAATAAAATTAAAATTAGTTCAAATTATAATAGTGGAAGACATCCCATACCAAACTTTCCTATTACTATTTGATAAATTGGATGTATTGACAGGCAGATGAGAAACTGCTTGAGTAGTTTTCTCAAAACTATCCCAACTGTATCAATTTCACCCCAACTGTCTCAACTCCACCCAGAGCTTCTTCAAACGGTCTCAACCCCTCCCTAAACGTTAACAAACAGTCTCAACTGCATATCCGACTCAAACTACCATAAGGCCGCTATCCCACTGGCATTTTACGAGCGTTGGCGTTTCTCCAACGTGACGGCGTGATTGTACCTGTTGCCAAAAAACGCAACGTTACCGTCGCGTTGACGCGTCGTTAACGTTGCGAAGTCTCAGCGCTGACGCTTGCCACTGGTCTCGGACGTCAACGTCGCGTCTGCGCAGCGTCATCGCTGTGTAGACGTTGGACGAACACCAACGCTCGTAAAACGCCAGTGGGATAGCGGCCTAGCTGTCTTAATCCCACCCCAACTGGCTTCTTTCCTCTCCGCAGGCTTATTACGTATCTTGCAAGAGCAAAACGATAGCGATTTTTGCGCAATAATTGCTCTTCAATACAGAAGTTAAGTTTATGGCGCTTTTTTTCTAGAAACAAGTACATTTGACAAATAGCGAGCGATTAGCAAACGATTGATAAATTGTGTGGGTCTTACCTTTCTTTGCAGGTAATTCTGACTTTTATGACAAAGCGTTTGATCGCGCGATGATTGCTGTTTCTTATGTAATAAACTTGCAGAACTGTTTTAATGCCATCCCATCTGTCCCAATTTCACCCACGGTCTGTTTCGACTCCGCCCCCATCTGTCTCAACTCCATCTAACGTGTTTATCATTGTTTCAGCTACTCCATCCACAATGCGGAGCCAGCGGACAACCTCTTGGTCCCGCCCAAGTCATCATTGGTTCTCTCCTACGTACCCCTGACGTCTTCGGAGAACTAAATATTAAAAAATAAATGAACATAATGTTTTCACCAAAATAATATTCACGCTTCCCCGGTGTATTGAGTGAGGGGCGATTATTTGCATTTACGTTTTTAAAAGACAATAAGCGAAATATAGAATTTGAAGCATATTTCTGTGGTTTAATTTGAGGTTTGTTAGTGGCGCCTCAATGGCTGAGACAGGTTTCAATGAAAATTCGGTACACTCTGGTTAATCAGACGCAGATTAGATCGTAGGTTACCCTATTTAGGTACGTTCCCTTGACAGAGTTTCAGAATCAATATTGCAAAGCTGTTAGCAAAAGTTAAGCAACCACTTACCGATTCTGATGAGGTACGGGATCTGGAAACTGGGGATCACAGCAATTCACAACAACCACCCTATTTAGTATTTTGTTTTGTGAGTTTTGGAACACGCGTCGATTTTTGTCTTATTTTTGTAATGAATGAAGGGAAACGGAAGTGGGAGGGACAAGATGGCGGGTAGTTGCGATCAACCAATCAAATCGATCCACTGTAGTTATTTCAAAATTTGAATCTACGTTCCCTTTTTATGCAGTAATTACATTGATTATACATACCCCCGGCTAAAACGGGGATATCCCTTTTTTATACACAATAGTCAGATGCTGGTAATTTACAATATAAAATAGTTTAGTGGACTGTATAATAAACAAAAGAGATTAGCTCAATAGACATTAACTAATGAAGCTGAGAGTAAATGTATAAGTATACGATATATCTATTTAAATAACTACTAAAATATAATTAAAACTATTATTGTTAGAATGCGCTTGAACTAATCCATGTTATCGTTAACTGGTAATGGGCAGACCTTAGATAAAGATCTTATAAATAAGCCCTTAGCTGTTTTAACTTCCACCACTCTAACAACTGAATCCTGTCCAGGCATAACCCTTACAATTCGACCCATACACCACTGCAAGGGCGGTAAATTATCTTCCTTAAGAAGTACAAGATCATTTACTTTTATGTCATATTTAACAGAGTTCCATTTATTCCTCTGCTGTAATGTATGGAGATATTCACGGCTCCATCTCTTCCACACGTCCGTAACGATTGACTGCAATAAATACCAATGTGAAATTAAACTTTCGTTAATGGGCAACTCGGGCACAGCTACCAGTGGAGTTCCTATTATGAAGTGACCCGGAGTCAATACTGAAAAATCGCTAGGATCGTTGGACATAGGGCACAGTGGCCTTGAGTTAAGAATGGATTCGACTTGAACCAATATAGTCGTTAGCTCTTCAAAGGTTAGGTTACGATCACCTATAACTCGTTTCAGGTGCATTATGCATGATTTTACAGCAGCTTCAACTAGTCCATTGAAATGAGGACTAAGAGGAGGCGAAAAGCTCCATTCAATAAAGTGTTCAGATAAATATTGATACATATTAGGGTTCTCTTTAATTTCTTTTGCGCCTTTGAAATTTGTTCCTGAATCTGTTCGAATTTCTTTAGGTAAACCACGTCTACCTACAAATCGCTTGAATGCCGCTAGAAATGCTTCCGCTGATAAGTTACTGACAAGTTCAATATGAACTGATTTGGTTGTAAAGCATACAAATACACACACATAAGCTTTAATAATCTTGGCGTTCATAATCGAACTACTCTTCAAATTAAAATGGCCCGTAAAATCAAGATAAGAACGGTCTATAAGATTTAGTAACGCGACTAGAAGGTAAGTTACCCATAAGCGTTTCAGGAGGCTGACATTTTTGACGAAAGCATTGCAAACATTTAAATATTCTCTTACGTATCACACGTCTAGCGGACAAAATCCAGAATTTTTCTCTTAGAAGTGACATCAAAAGACTAGGTCCGGCATGTAAGTGTTTTAAATGATAATAATCCACCAAAAGATTAGTAAAATGGCAATCATGAGGCAACACCAATGGATATTTAGCAGTATATGTAAGTGACGAATGTATCAGTCTACCCCCTACCCGCAACAAGTCATTATCGTCAATGAATGGATGTAACCGTTTCAATCCAGTGCTACATAACTTATTACTCTTAATAAGTTTAATATCATCTTTGAAATGATTATGCTGAACTATTTTGACTAAAACTAACAAACTGGTATCTAATTCTATGTGTGATAGATGGCCATTAAATATTAACAATTTTCTACAGTTGCTTATAAAACGTAGGCACCATGCCACTACACGGGTAAGTTTAGTAAACGAACTAAATCTGTTAATCAAATATTCACTAAATGATTTATTTTCAACTACTGAAACAGTAACTTTGTGTTTTCTTAAACCGGGCACTGTGCTATAATTTGGTTGTTCACATGGCTCTGGCCAAGTGGACTTGTCTCTTAGTAACCAAGTTGGACCCCACCACATATCATGGTGAACAAGCTCTTGAGGTGAAATGCCCCGCGAGGCTGAGTCAGCTGGATTTAGTTCTGATGGCACGTATCGCCAGAACTCAGGTGACACTGTATTTTGTATTTCACTAACCCGATGAGACTCGAATACCTTTAGCTGATGTGGTTCCGCTCGTAACCAGCACAACACGATTGACGAGTCACTCCACGCATACGTGTGTCTCAACAGATCGGTATTTGATCTTAAGCTGTCAATAACGCGTGTTATTAGTCGAGCTAATAACAAAGCCCCAGACAACTCGAGCTTGGGAATCGTCAGTTTTTGTTTGATGGGTGCGACACGTGTCTTAGAAATAAGAAGATATATGGTCAACCTACCATCAGTATGGATGCATCGTATGTAAACGCAAGCCGCGTATGCTGCGTCTGATGCATCGCTAAAACCATACAAATCAAAATATACAACGTCTTTAGATAAAACCTTTCGCGGAATGGACAAATTGGTAAGATAATCTAGATTGTTACAAAAGGCTTGCCATTCAGCAATAATGGAACTGGGTGGTGTCTCATCCCACTGTACACCCAATTTCCACAATTGTTGCATTAATATTTTTACTTTAATTATGACAGGGGCTAACCAGCCGTTTGGGTCGTAAATGCCGCTTATTTTTGACAAAATTTCTCGCTTCGTTCATTTGGTAGAATTAATAGAAACTTGATAACTAAAATGATCTGAAATTGGATTATACTTGAAAACTAATATTTTGAGTGACGTATCTTTGTCTTCTACAAACTTTATTTCACAAAATTCTGATGGCAAATCGGCAAGCACCAGCGGTTGATTACTTGTCCACTTCCGAAGTTCTAAACCTCCTAGTGCTAATATATCTATGAGCTCGGCTTTAATTTCTTGTGCTTCAGAAACGTGGCTTGCTCCGGTGACTATTATCGTCAACAAAAGTATCATTTTGTAATACCTTCGCAGCACGAGGGTGAGTTTCTCGCCCTAAACTAGCAAGCTCATGAACACACCGCATTGCTAAAAATGGAGCTGAAGTGACTCCATATGTCACTGTATTAAGTTGGAATTCTTGTACATTACCAATTTCATCCCGCCATAATATTTATATTGATAATTACGATCGTAAGGATGGACTAATATTTGCGATACATTTGGCGGATGTCTGCGGAAAAAACTATTTCGTGCAATCGAAAGTGAAGAATAATATCTACTATATCTTGTTGAAGCTTGGGTCCAGCTAATAAAATGTCATTCAAAGAATTCCCCGAACTACAAGGACGCGTCGAATACACAACGCATCTTATCAGAATCCTTTTTATACACTCCGTGATGAGGAATGTAGTATTTTGGAGAACGTTGTGCACATGAGGATTCAACTGGCTGCATGTGGTCCAGAAGGTGATATTCTCGCATAAAATCTTTGTATTTTTGTTCTAAAACAGGATCGCGACTAAATTTCCTTTCGAGTGAATGTAATCTATTCAATGCTAAAATCCTAGTTTCCCCTAATGTATGTTCACCCTGTTTGAAAGGTAAACGCACTATAAATCTACCATCTTGAGTACGTGAATACGTCTGCTTAAAATGGTTCTCACAATAGATGTCGTCGGGATGTGGTATTTTATTTTGAGACACTTCCTCAATCTCCCAAAAATGTTTTAACGTCTCGTCAATGTTGCTAATGCATGAAAATGCTTGCAAACTTGTTGGCTTATTTACATTGTCAGAGTTAAAATCGCCCATTAAAACCCACCCGAATAATGTTTCAAAAGCTGTAGGTAAGTTGTCACCCAGAACTAATTTATTACCCTGAAATATTCGAGCGCACACTCCTGCACCCAGGAGTACGTCTATAGGTTTCTTAATATTACATATCGGATCAGCAAGGTTCAACATTTTAAAACAGTCTTTGTGGTTGTAGGTAAGTCACACGTAAAACGCGGTATAACAAAAGTATCTATACACAATGATGACTCATTTTTCTTATTTCTCGCCTTTAAATACAATTTTAAGTGTCCCTTTACACTGAAACTAATCGCACCACCTATCCCTGTTATATATATGTTCGATTTATCATACTTAGCGTTCAATCTCTGTAAACAATTCATTGAAATAAAGTTAGTCATGCTACCGGGATCGAGCAACGCGCGGACTCGTTGAGTGCAACCGTCCTTAACAGAAGTGATATCTATGATGGCTTTTGCGAGTAGTGAGTGTCGCTGACCACTATCGGGGTTCGCGCCGACACCGTGTGAAACATGAGTGTGAAAGAGACGAATTAATGTTCTGTGCTTTGTCATCGCGTTGGATTCCCTCAGACGTATAATACTGAGATTCCGACGGTATTTGAGAATCTTGACTGACATTTAATGCTGAAGATGGAGTATTATCAATTGGATAATTACTATGATTTAACTGAGCACTATTCACGGGGGTTTGTTCACTTGAAAGGTGAAGCAACGAGTTATGTTTTCTATTGCAAGTTTAGACACCGAGACTTAGAAAAACAATCAGTTACCCGATGAGGACGTAAACAATTAAAACATAAGTTTTTTGACGTAACAAAATTAAACCGAGATTGTGTGTCCATGTTCATAAAATTCGTGCATTTAAATAAATAGTGATACCTATTGCATAATGGACAGCTGCTATTATTTTGATTCGGTTCGTTTGATTGAACTGAATGATTATCGTGATTGGCTGATGTTAATGAGGCCTTAAGGAAGTTATTAGGACCCTTGTTGTGGGGAGCAGATTTGCTCCCGCTGTGAGGTCCATTAAGACCTGACGTTTCCAAAGTCTTACAAATATTATCTAAGTATGTGTTTAAATTATCGAAAGTAGTATTTTCACATTTTGGTATGCAAGTTCGAATTTCGATCGTAAGTCATTACCTATCCAGTTTTCGTACAAAAATGTGTAATAAAAGCAAAGACCACTCGCTCACAGGAAAGCCAAGACTTGTTAAGCCCCGTGTATTTTCCTGAATATTACTAATAAAATTACGTAACTGAGAAACATTCCTGACAGATACAGTAGGTAAGGATAACATTGCGCTCAGATGTGAGTCGGCTATCATTCTCTTGTCATCATACCTATTTATCAATATTGAACGGGCCTCCTCATAATTCTGCGGAATATTAGTCAAATGTTTAACTAAGTTAAGCGGCTCGTGTGAAAGACAACTAAGTAAATAATGTTTTTTCTGGACTGGACTTAGCGATTGTTGATTATGTACTAAACTGTCAAATAGGTTTATAAAATTAGGAAAATCACAATAATTACCCGAGAAATGTGGTAAGTTAATTCTCGGCAATTTAATATTGTTATCTGATTGGAAACCAGTTTTAAAGCTACTAGTATTCGGAACATAATTCAGATACCTACATTTTATTTCTAAAAATAAAATTGATCTTCGAAATGAACATACTTTTCCTTAAATAACTCTAATTGTTCTGTATTAGAAGCAAATTGACTTAACAAACTTAGATAACAATCCTCAACACATTGTTCGACTTCATCTAAATCGGCACATCTAATCTTGAACTTTTCAACAAATAATGGATCGTTTAAGTTACTTGTTGAAAGCGAATCGTATATATTTTAACAATCTTTGCAATATAAAACTCAAATTTTATTACCAGCATCTGATTACTTTTAGCCATTTTAGCAAAATATTAAAAACAATTATTATGAAAGGGAAATTCCAATGAAGTTGCAAGAAGAGATTAATGGCCGCCGGCCGGCGTGTCGTAATTTACACTATCCAGCGAAGAATGGACCAAATTTGATTATAAAAAACACAACCATTTACCGATTCTGATGAGCTACGGGATCTGGAAACTGGGGATCACAGCAATTCACAACAACCACTCTATTTAGTATTTTGTTTTGTGAGTTTTGGAACACGCGTCGATTTCTGTCTTATTTTTGTAATGAATGAAGGGAAACGGAAGTGGGAGGGACAAGATGGCGGGTAGTTGCGATCAACCAATCAAATCGATCCATTGTAGTTATTTCAAAATTTGAATGTACGTTCCCTTTTTATGCAGTAATTACATTGATTATACATATAACATTGTTTCAGAAATATGTTGCCGTGCTCCCCACTCGAGCAAGGCGAAATATTTAGTGGACTAACAAAAGTTGACAGGTATGGACGTGTGTTGCGGTATTGGAAGTAGTGTGATCCAGCGACTAGGTTTCGATGCTCATAGAGCTTTATCGACAGCGTAATATGTATAATTTGGGATACCATCCTAGCAACAACTAAGGGCTCGTTCACAAAGAACATCCGTATTTCCATAATCGTTTTAACGGATCCGTCGCTACTGGGGGTAATGTTCGCACCAACCAACTTTCTACAAGGATGGACGTCTGATAAAACGGATCAGTATTTTAATACCGTTGTGTGTGAACTCGCTCACAACTACCTACGCCATTGCCGAATAAAAACGTAACGATAAAGTGGACCTGTAAAACGGACTGCTGTATGATTTATCGGATCGATATTTTTTACTGGATTCGGAATACTGTCATGTGTGAACTCGCTCAACTACATACGTCAGCGCCGAACAAAAACGTATACGATAAAGCGTGCCTGTAAAACTGACCTCTGTGTAAACGAGCACTAAAGTGTGGCCTTTCAGAAACAGTATTAGGGTCGGTGCACATCTGACGGAAAATGCGTCGCGTATCATCGGTCGCGTAACGCTAGAATAGACAAATATATATGAAATAAAACATTCAACTTTTCACACTCAACTACTACTAGCTGACTACGCTCGACGCATTTGCCGTCAGCTGTGAACCGATCCTTAAGTGTATAAACTGGCGAATAAACATGATAAAAGGCTTAGTAAATAATGGAAAGAGTTAAATAAAACAAAATTTTACAAAATATTTTGAACATTTTAATATTCCAATAATATCTGCATTGTTAACATTTAAAAAGCAAAGTTCTTTTGTACAAAATGTCAATTGACTTTTAAAAATCCTTCCTTGTAGTCATACTTTTTAATATTTATAATAAGGTCCCAACATTCGTGTTTATGGCGCTGTACTAAGTACAATAAGATCTAAGTACAAAATGACAATTTAAACTAAGTTTCTTAAAAGTTCGTCTTTTCAAGTCCTCATAATAATAAAATTGAATGAAATAATAATGTTAGAATGGTGATAACTTCCAAACAACGGCAACGTAGAATAATTACCTCCTAAAGTCGAATCATTCATTCACGGAAGTACGAACTGACAGGTGAATAATGTCACTTTGAAATACTAAAATGGTAATATTTATTGTAAAAGGGATCTTAGTTTACTTGAATAGATTTATAGGTATTTAGATGTAGTTCTGTAAAATAGTGAAATAACTGTGAAAAAGCAATAAAGTATGACCATTTCATTCCACAAAGTGACAGTAGGCCCCGTCAGTTTACTCCTGTGTAGGTACTAATAATTCGACTATGGGATTGTATGAAAGTTAATTTTAATAGTTAATTTAATAGTGACAACTCGAAGTTGTATCTTACGTAAGTCATGCGTGAATCTTGAATAAACGAAGTTAGTATTGAAATTAAAAGTTACATAATTTGGTAGATGATTTAAGAAATTGGAAATTGATGTTTTTTTTTAAGTTTGTTTACGTTAAAATATCTGCAAGTACCCTATGTCTAGCAAATGTTGGTCTTTGCGCATCGCAGAAAAACTCGTGTATATAACAGATAGAAATCCAGATTAGATAGTACACTATGGACGCTAAGCACATCCGGAGAACAAAGTCTTGGAAAGAGAACGGGCCCCGACTGCTTCTGGGGCCAACGTACTCAAACCTATAAGGAAATGCTCCTCCATCGCCCATATCCATCTTACTTCTATTTGTTAGGGCTTATAATATCAAAGAACGACTTCACCAAATAAAATAATGTGAAAGTGAATATCATTTGCAGGAAAGTTTCAAGAACACAAATGGAATAGAATTCCTTGATACCGTCGATGTTATAATCGAACATAATGTGAACAGGGTCAGAGAGCGGGGATCTCGAGCTTAACGATTAATTTGTTATTCCTAAAATTAATACAGCCAAAAATCACACCTGGACACTGCGACGACTAGTTGAACAATACAAGAGTGATGCTACCTCAATCAGTTATTAACTAGCAATAAGGTGTACAAGTTGCTTACAAGGTCTTCTAGAATGTATCAATTTTAAATGTAACGGTAGTTGTCCGTTCAGCGTCACTCGGGTAAGCTCGGCTGTAGTCGCGTCCCTTCGGACGGTTACCGGCGCTTGGTATTACTGTTGCCGGCTGGCTTCGGTTTGTTGAACTGGTAGCTGGCGCACTTGGGAATGTGCCTCTCGGCTGCCTGCTGATTGAAGCGGCGCCCACAGTGAGGACACGCCACGTAGTCTGGGTTCTCGGATGGTGGGGGTGGTGGCAGGTCGCTTAGTTTACCTGGAAATGTGAAAATGCTGTGAATTTTCGGCTTAAAACTAGTAGCTTGAAAATTTTGTGGAAGACCTTAGTTGAAGAACAATGATTAGGGGATTCAGACTGTTGTAAACTTAAATTTTATTCCATGGAAAAAGTCGTTTAGATCTTTCGATGTCGCAAACACGACGAGCTCGACGTTTTGCACAAATTGAGGATCCAACTCAATCGCATAAAAAGGACCGAGTAAGTCATATGCGTCTAAAGTTATTTCTTTCTCAACTGCAATACTTAACCAGGTCTATCCAAACCTGTTGCTTAGCAAACCTGAACCTATTCTTCATGCTAACTAAGGTTTTGAATTGGTCATCAACGCTCATGGTGGGTTCATCTACTCACCTCCCGCATTAAGATGTGCCTGCACCTGCTTGGCAGCTCGTATCGCCGATATGAACTCCTCGTGCTTCTGTCTCCAGTTGCTGTTCAGATTCTTGGTGACCTTGGCGTTTGACGGCTGGTTCGCTGGTGCCTTGCGCAGCTTGCCTAAGAAGGGTTCCGCTTCCGTACCCTGGACAATATGCGACTAAGTAAGACGATGGAATGAAAAGATAATTTGTTCGTGCGAATGTAAGTGGTTGATCAAAGAAATGCGATGTTAAAAACATAATAGGCAATTTTGGAACGATTCGTGTAAGTCAGGGTTGCCTTTCAATTTGAATTGAATTGAAACTGACAGTCGTTAATTTAGTAACGATAAAAGACATGTAAGCACTCGCACCAGTCGTTAAGTGGAGTAGACAGAATAATGTTGCAGTGTATGAACATTTTTGTGATGGTGTACTTAGGACATACAATGCGAAAAGTTCATCAAGTATTGCTTGCCTTATAACCATCAGCTTCGGTTCCCTATTTGTTATAGCAGCAGAAAAATACAGTTAATTAATATTTTAACTTAATATTGCGTTTAATAGATTTCAAGTTAATTTAGTAGCTTTGTAATTTAGTGACATGTTTATTGACAGTGTACTCGTAAGACCGTTCCAATGTAAGAAGTCGTCGCGAGATATTTAAGGTCACGGGATAAATTAAATTTTTGGCTGAGACCTCGCTTCCATATCCTCGTAGAGATCTGAATTAATTCAGCAAAGACCAAGCTTGTTTTTTTTTTAAACTTTTTTTGTGAAATCTAGCTAAAGGCAGGACAAAATAGGAAAGACGGAAGGGAGGAGGCCCTGCAGTTTGCAGGGACACCCAACAAGCTCATAATAATGTCATGTAGGCCTTTGGTTTATAGATACTTACAGCAAGCCTATGCTTAAGCGCGTCGAAAGGCTTCCGCTTTTTAGCGTGAGCTTTACGGCAGATCTCCTGGTGCTTCTCGATGCGGTCGGCTGCGAACCGGCGGCCGCACACGGTGCAAGCAGCGCCCGAGCCCCCTGTGCTTGCCGTGAGCGCGGGCGCGGCGCCGCCCGGGCTACGGCGGGCCGGCCCTGACCCGGTGCCGCCCGACGGGACGCTGCCGGAACTCTGCTCAGAACACAACACGTGCTTGATGGAACTGCTATTGAGTAGGTTCACTAATATAACTCTCAATCATCATAGTCCTAACCTTTTTTCATATTACTTGGGGTCGGCGGAACAAGTTTTCTTCTTCCATTCCGTCATTTTAATCGCCATGCTATCACTTATCTCTCAATGACTCCCTTTAAGGGTGCCCTAGTCGGCGGCACTAACTATTTCGTGGGCGGGGTTAAAATGCATGCTACCTCATCCCACAACACGTGCTAGCAGTAAGAAGCAAGTGCGAGTACGAATACATTTTTCATTATACAATACACGATTTAGAAAGAAAACGATAGCGCGTAATTTTATAAACAGACCTCTGGGAGTATAGATATTATGAAAAAACTACATCTGTTTAAAATAACATTATTTTCATTTTGAACTTCTTATCTATCCCTGTATGGTCACTGTTTTGCAATTATGATATTTATTTCCGCCCAAAGATGCGTTAGAATTAGTGTTGAAATATGGAACCTTCGACGCTCATAACTTTCAAATATATGTTTTTTTAATTACTTTTTTGGTTTCATTACAGGTAGCTCTGTATGAAACCAAAAAATGATATGATGAGACAAATTGATATAATTTTTATTTTTAACGTACACCGTCAAACAGTGGTAATCGCCATACTACATTTGTATGGAAGAATGACCGACTAGGGCACCTTTAAGTGGCGTAGCGTAGACGGGGCGGCACGTCGGCCTGCCCTTGGTGGCACTTTTAAGGGCCGGCAAAATTAAAAATATACAGTAGTTATTTAAAAATGCCAAAATTATTACTTTATTATTTTTTAAACACAATAAGTGGTTTAATATGTGTTTTAAAATGAATAAAAGGTATAAAATCTTTTAAAATGATATAACGAATAGTGTTCAATATTGTATATTAACACCTACAAATTAGAGTACAGGTTCTTCGGAATTACTGTATATTTTAGTCTTTTAAATAATAATACATAAATTTGGGGAGTTGCTAGGTTTTCCTTCGCCACGGGCAGCTGAAACTCACGCTACGCCACTGCTCCCTTTTCTTTCATATCATTCCTGGCACAAACCACCCATCTTTTCTCTTGTCTTCCTTTCTCTCTCTCTCTCTCTCCATCCATAACTCTAAACTCGGATGAAAATGGTCTTAGAAATCAAGAGCGTCCAAAAACATTCGAATCACCAAAGTCGTTAGAAATACATGGACGAGAGACGCAAAGAAACGGGAAGCATGGTAGAAAAAGGAAAGGAGGTCTATGCAGGGTAGTGAATGATTCGTGGTTCCAGGCTGGGAGAATGATAAAAATATAGGTAATGGAGTATCTGGGAGGTTTCAAACAACCGACAAATCAAGGTCATTTCATGATAGTCAATAATAACACAATATTTATGACGACACTTGCCAAAGAAAGATAACTAAAAGTCGAAAAGAGCGAAAGGAGTATTTTCAAAAGAAAACCTTTCGAAAAACGAAAGTTTAAAAAGTTAATAAACTACTTTTTAACTTGTTAAACTTTCGTTTTTGTAGTAGTTTCGAAAGTTTAGTTTTTTTCTTGGTTATAGGTTAAAGGGGGTGGGGTAGGATTTTCTATTTTCAAAGTATAACCGAACATTGGTGATTGTCTTGTAATTACCTAGTTCACGCATAAAACGGAAAAGATTTAACCCATAAAAAATAAAATAAACCTACCACTGGTGGTCTTCTAGTCAAAACCTGAAAAAAATAAAATAAAAATCAGCAAAATAAAACAAAAAAGGGACTTAAATTAAATAATGCGTGGAATTAAAAACTAAAAGCTCTAATTTATTTTTCGTAAGTAAAAGGTGGCTATAAACTCAAATATACAACATAATGGCTACCATACACTCTACGTTCAGAGTAGTGAAACGTAGAGCTGGTTAGGCTCTAAACTTTGAACATGCATGCATTTGAACTGCAGTTGATAGCCCAATAGATATCCACATTAAAATCGCAAAGCTTGATGTATAGAGTCCGGCACGTAAGTTGGCAAGGTTTTGGCGTAGTGGGGGTAAGTTTGCGCATATTCCACGAACTGACCAACCACCATATAGAGCGAACGGATCGTGGTCGCGACACGATTTGTAAGTCGATCCTTGTGTCAACTGACCAACCAATCGCGCGCTCGGAATGGTCCTAAACATTCCTCGCGCCCCGCTTCACTACCAAAGAGACCTAAAAAACGACTTTTGCTCATCTGACAACTCTTTCCAACTTACATGCCGGGGATTAATGCCATTTTCACAAAAAAAACTTTTCGCGCACCAAACACGTAAGACTTGCAATAGCGTGCAGTGTCGCGCCGCTTGCTATACAGCATTGTCCGCAGTAGCGGCAGCGGAACTACGAGACGCGCCACGGCGCGTCAAAGTTGGTAAGTTGTTCCACTTTGTCGCGCAGTCCCGCAACGCGTAGTTCCGCTGCCACGTAGTGCATTAAATCTCATACAATTTCATACAAAGAATATTTGGTCGTGTCGCGTCGCTTCGCACCGCTGACGCGTAGTTACGCCTAGTGCGGTCTAACCTTTAGTCTGTCGTTTGAATTATATGCCAACAAGCGGTCTGCGTAGCCGGTTGGCAATTTCGATGCAGTTATGTCAACTGCACAAAAAGGGCATCCAAACTGAAATTTTGCAGCGCTTGTTCAGTTCAGAGTCTTTTTTGTTTACAGCCTTGCATAATAAAATTAAAAGAAGATTTAATTTTAGACAAAAGCAGCTGGTTTCTATCAAAAACATACGAATTCACTCAATTAATCTCGATAGTCAAGTTGACGAGAGGGAGGGATTAGGAAAGTAAATGTGTTGGTTTGTTTGCTCACCGGTTTAGCACCTCGCTGCATGGCCACGCGGGCCTTGTTGTTCTCCGACACCTGAACACATCACATACAGACTATTGAGAACCGATATCTTCGTCAGCTAACATTACCCAAAATTAAACCGAAAAAACTTAATAATTTTGCTAACAGAAAATTTTGTTGGTCATATTGACAAACTTAGATTTTTCCCAATGATTCGAATTTAGAATGACACTTCAACTCTTTTTAAAATGGCAAAACAATTTTTTCTTCACAACGGCCAGTTCTTTTTCTTTCAGTAAGTATTTAGTTTTTATTTTCATTTCGCCTTCTTGGTCTAGTGCCAAACGCGACGGCCTAGCCTGAGGTCATGGGCCGAGGTTCCAAGCGGTTTCTGCAAGGAAATAAATGGCGATAAGATCGCCCAGGAAAGGAAGGTCTGGAAGACTTGCCCAGCAGTGGGACAGCAATGGTTACACAAAAAAAAAGATCGACCATATCGTGTGGGACCCAATACCCTTCAGCTGACTAATCCTGCCGGGTTTACTGGCGAAATTAAATTCAATAAGAATAATTCGAAATTAAATATAACAAGATCGAACTAATCTAACCTACCGTTTAGCCTATTTCATCAACAAAGGAAATAGGTAATATTGTAAAAGAAAACTTACAGCATTATCGCTTGTAGCTCTTCGTGGTGGTGAAACTGCTGGTGCTGGCTGTGGTTTTGTTTTGGCTGGGCTGGCTCTTTGAGCAGGACTTCTAAAAAACAAACGCCATAATATGATATATATCTAAAAAGATAGATAATGTTAATTGGGTTTATTGAACAGAAAATCTCGGCTTGAACATTTTAGTGCCTTAGAACTTTTAAGTGTCCCGCCAACGAAAAATTAGCTACAGAAGCTCAAAAATCTATAGAAGCCTCTGCTAGTCTTAGATGAATTGCTAATTCTCTGATTCAGTGGTCTATCCTGGAAACCCCACTTTTTAATGCCTGTTAATCTCGTATGCTTCAACAAGATTTCTTAAGATGTTTCTCACGGAATAAATTCATACTCTTTTTTTCTTGTTTTTATTTCCAGGGTATTCTAAGTTGATTCCAGCCTTATTGCGTAATGAATTCGGCAAGGCAAAGAGTATCAAAATCAACCAATCGCATAGACGGAAATCCACATCGCGTCTTTCATCTCGCATGGTCGATGGATGGTGGTCAAATCGCCAAAAGTCGCCTTGCCGAATTCACTTACGCAATTGAGCTGCAGTTGATTGATTCAGAGTATAGTTACCTTCTTGGAGGAGGTTTCTTGTTGACTACAGGTGGGTCTGGTGACCTCGGGGTTGGTGTCGGTGCCAGAGCCTCAGGGAACGTCTCATTCTCTATCAGGTTATTATCAGCCCTGTCCAGGTCGTCTGTGCTCGGTATTACTTCGCCGTTGCTTTGTGGCAGCTAAAGTGACATGAGAAGATGACAAAAATTGAGCAAAAAAAATAATGTTTGACTGGACTCTGGCATTAGACATTACCTACAAATAGGGTTTGTACAAGCGTGAAAACCTCACATTTTGGAGCTTAAAACCCGGACATTGGAACACGAACGAGTACTTTTCTAAGTTTCTCAGTCGAATAAAATATAGTTTTAATGATTATAAATCAACTTTTTATTTATTTTTATACTATTTTAAACTAAATTTAGACGGACGCACCCCTGTCGCCTTCTAAAGTAGGACAAATCCGGGGAAACCCGGACGGATGGCAACCCTACCTACAAGGCAACAATGAAAAGGAACGATCTGAATGTTTGAATAACCAGGATAATTATGGTCAGGGAGCTTAGGCCACCCCGACACGGATAGGTTAGATTCGAAGCGCGCTTGCGCACCGACGAGACCCCTAAGCAGCGTTCGCGGTGCAGTCAGTAGTGCGTGCCGCGTCTTGACGCGTAGGATACATATTCGCGAGCTGGCTGACCAAAACCAGATGTATCCTCCGACTGCACATAATGATTTTCTTTTTGTTTACGTCTTTTTATTTCGCTTTTTAAGCAGTCGGGTTTTTTGATTTTTTAATTATATTTTTAGTTAACTTTTGTTTCGAATTAGGTACTTTTAAACATATAAGTGTTATATATTTTTGAAATCAACTCTTGAAACCATTTATTATGAGAAAATAAAAAATTGGGCCCCCACATTACAGCGCCCAAAATCCGCCATTTTTCTATTTTCGATTGACGTAAGAATAATCAAAATCAACCAATGCGTTTGGTTTGGTTTCGTTTACATACATAGACTGATAAAACACACTACCCTCCTTCGGCATTCGGGTAAAAAACAATATCAAAAACATTAAAAGTTACAAACCTATTGCTTCAATGGAGCGTAGGTAATTAATTCATCAACTTGGCTTAGTTTCCATACTGTTTGTATATTTATATTGAGACACAAACATAAATCCACACATCGAAACTTTCGCCTTTATAATACTAGTAAGATTATACAACAGGGCGGATAATGTATCTTGTGCTGGGATCAGAAGAAATTATAAGCCTGTCTGCTTACCACATTTTTGTCAGAGTTTAGGTCCGCTTCGTGGTTGTGATTGAGATCGCCGGATCCATTTACTATGTTCTCTATTTTCTGTAACAATAACAAATAAGTTTGATTCATACCTACAATTATTACAAAATGAGCCTGATTGATGTCTAGGAAATGGTCTGAAACATTGTGTTTAAATTTTTTACAGGATAAGTGCTGTTTTACAAAATAAATGCTGTTTTAATTGCGACTGTGCGGTTACCAATTTTACAGAAACACAGAGATGATCCGCAGCCTTATTGCGTACCTAATGAATTCAGCAAGGCAAATGGCAAAGAGTATGAAAACTCGACCAATCACATAGACGGTAATCCACATCGCATCTTTTATCTCGCATGTGATTGGTCGATTTTGATTTCGAATTCATAACGCAATAAGACTGCAGGATATTGATCACACCAAGACCAAAATCTGATTTAGGACTGATTTAGTTACTTACATGTTGCTGCTGCTTCTTAATGCTGTGTGAGTTGTTGTTGATGACGTGCTTGCTGACCTTCCTCTCCAGGCTGAGCTTGTTGGTGGACACCTTGCTGTACCCATTGGGAAGGGGCTTTCTGGCCGCAGCCCTATCTGTGTTGTGGATCGGCTGAAGAGGATAACTCTTGTCAATGCCGGCTTTCGTTCGGCGCTCCTCGAACATCTGGCGCACCTGGTACACAATGAGAACATAGTCAGCTTTTAATATAAAGCTCCTAATGTCTGGACTTATATAGTTAATGTAAGTCTGCAATAGCCAAGTTAGAGGGCTGTGGGGTTCCCAGAGGCGGCTTAATTAACTCTGACATCAGACGTGGCCACATCCTCACTCGAAAAGAAGAAGGCTGAAGGCCGCAGGCCTCCTCTCTGTAAGAGAAAGAGAACTGTATCTATTCCACCACGTAGGCTAGGGTTCATGGATGTCATATGCCTTTAATTTTATATGGTTCTAAGACATGTCGGGTTTTTTGAAGGTGAAAAGGCAGACCGTAAGGAAAAGAGACATGGTTAAGTGTTATTTGACAAATTGGAGAACCTTTAATTTTAGTGGGAGCAATGGTGGCCCAGCAGTAAAGGCCGCGACTTACAAGTTGTTGGTCGTGGGTTCGAACCCAGACGCTTAACTTTGTGTAAGTAATTTACACAAAGTCATGACCACTGTTCTCAAAACGGTGAAGGAAAACATCGTGAGAGAACCGGCATGTCCTAGCACCAAAAATTATGTGACATCCACCAACCCGCACTGGGCCCGCGTGGTGGATGCCCTCTCACGGAGAGGAGACCTGTGTCCCAGCAGTGGGAACATTAAAAGGCTAATGATGATGATGGAGAATCTGCATATGTCCCAGTATTCATAAGGAACAAGTTTGGTTATCCATCGCTATAAATATATCGTTGTCTTTAAGCATTTAAAATTGACCTTGTAAAAACATTAATTAGGAACATAACAAACACTAGGAATATTTTACTGTATCGTAGGTGCGTTTACAAACATTTAAACTCACATACACAAGACACCCAGATCCGGCACAACTATCTGTTGGCCATACAAATACTTGTTCAGTGCGGGAATCGAACCCGCGACAAGCACCGCAGCAGCCGATCGCTCAACCACTACGCCAAGCCAACACTACGCCAACATTGTAAGTATATTATTATTTCCAAGATATTTCTTCACCTTCAATAATTGTGTTATAATATTCTACCGCTACAAATTAATAATAAAATAGTATCGACTACAAACATTCGTGGGAACGTAAGTATATTATTATTTCCAAGATATTTCTTCACCTTCAATAATTGTGTTATAATATTCTACCGCTACAAATTAATAATAAAATAGTATCGACTACAAACATTCGTGGGAACGGCAGTGACTTTTTCAGCTGTTCTTTTGGGTAAACCTGTACTTAGAACACATATTTTATGTATTGTTTTTTATCAAACTCAAAGTTAACGTTGTATTTTCTTGAAACTTTCCAAGGTGGCAAAGCAGTCCCAGCTGCTAGCTCTAGAGGAGAATTATCTTAACATCTCGAGCAAATTGCCCCCATCGGCTCTATTTACCCGACTGCCGAAGGAGGGTAATGTGTTTATCAGTCTATGAATGTATGTATGTGTTTGGTCAGCCAGCTCGCGCATATGTGTCCTCCAACTGCACAGCATAATTTTCTTCTTGTTTACGTCTTTTTAATTAGCTTTGTAAGCAGTCGGGTTTTTTGTAATTTTTAATGTTTTTTTTATCATGATTATTTAGCAGCTTATAATTTTATAGCTCAACTAGCTGTCCCACGCGGCTTCGCTCCCGTCAACTGGCTACCTACCTACCCATCTAAACCGTTTATGCAGCGCACGCAACGGAACCTCTAAAACAGGAATATTTTTGCCCGTTTTTGCTACATTTTTCATTTATGATCCGCTCCTTTTGGTCGAAGCGTGATGTTTTATAGCCTATAACCTTCCTCGATAAATGGGCTATCCAACACAAAAAGAATTTTTCAATTCCAAACAGTAGTTGCTGAGATTAGCGCGCTCAAACAAACAAACAAACTCGTCAGCTTTATAACATTATAAAGTATAGATATAGGATGATATTGATATGAGATATGAGATATGTATGGATAAATAAGACATCCTGCGTCGATAACAAATCAAATGGAGAAATAAGAGACGTTTACGGCAGATTGGCTAGTAAAGGCAACACAGCGCCAGGCTAATTACGTAAGAAACAGCATTAAGATAAGTAATCATCGCTCAATCAAACGCTTTTTGTCAAAAATGTCGGCGTTACCTGCATTGTAGGTAAGGTAGGTCCTATACAATCGTTTGCTAATCGGACGCTGTTTGTAAAAAGCACTTATATCTAAAAAAATCGCTAAAATCTCAAATACTTCTTAAGAACAATTATAGCGCAAAAGTCGCAATCGTTTTCTCTCAGTCGCAATCGGTTTCGTGCTCTTGCAAGATACGTAATAAGCCTGCCGGAAGAGTGAATGTCTATGGGCGATACCTGCCCTGAAATGGGACGTTTTACTCGTAGGGCAGAAGGATGGTGACAATGGTGAATGTTTATCTAAATAACAACTTCTCAGATCTCTGAAATACCAAGTGTTTTTTGGCCTGGATTTTCGGCAATATAGAGAACAGCTTTAGTAGTCAATCAACTTTATTTTTCGAAATGTTTTTACCTTCCCCGGTTGATGGGCAGCGGGTGGCAGCGGTGGCGAGGCATGGCCCACGTTGCTGGGCGAGTGTCGCACCCTGTCCAGGGCCCTCGCCTGCTGTGCCTCGTACAGAGAGGCGATCTTCAGCTCTCTCTCCTGCATCTGCTTCTGTTGGAAACGAGCCTGGGGGACAAGGAAAGGAATGTTTAATTTTTATGGGCAAATGTTGAGGAGTAGTCGATGTGTTGGCATCGCTTTTACCTGTTCATGATTGGCGTTATTATTTTTGAGATCGATTACGATTGTTTTCGAGTATGAATCGTAAAGTTTTTATCAAGGAAAGATAAAAGTTTATTGTCAAGAGTAGTTCTTAGACTAGGCTAGTAGGTACTTTTCAAATGAAATCTTTGCTAGCTTTACTTTTGTTCATGCAGTTATAATCAAACAGAGTAGGCCAGTACAGTACTACCTACTTACTAATAAATGAATTGCGATGATAGATAAGTTACTGAAACTGTCTCTAAATAAATTGTTCCCTATGAGCAATAGAATATACCTGAACAATTTTCTACCTTTAACAATTGCAAAAATAAAACCCAAATTACACATTCAAATGACAATCACGTCTGCGATAAGATTACTCATCTCTTCGACTACGACTAGTTTCTCACCGTATCGCGATATCTTGGTGCGGGGGCTTGAGGTCGGCGCCCACGCATCGCTGCGCAGGCGCACAGACAACCTGTCAACCGGCTAGTGACTTCCAATGACATTATTGTTCGGTACCTTACATCCGTAATTGTAATACTGGATTGAGTGTTTTGTTTAAGGAAGTATGAGTAACGTTAGATAGTGGGAAGTTTTTTGCTGGATTTTGTTTCTCGATTGTACCAGTTTTTTGGAAAATACCAACGTATTCTTTAGATTAAATCAACAATGAGATAATCGTTTGATTGAATGTACTGTGGATTTTTACTCGGTATTTTGTATAGCACAAGCTGCAAAATGGGAAGTTGTAATGATGAAATAGCTCTATTCGCTTTTAGGAAATACGATCTGCAGAACACTTACGGAACAATTAAATGAATTATGTAGGTATGTACACTACGTATACAAATATACAATGAACACTTACTATCAGGTGGGCCGCCAGCTCATTTGCTCCTTTACGACATATAAAAACCTGTGTGACAGATGACGGACAGATAGACAGACGGACAGACAGACACGTGAGTGACAGCAATAGGGCTCCGTTTGGACCCTTCGGGTACGGAACCCTAAAATACTATCGATTAGAAGCAGACACATGAGCAAAATGGAGCTATGATATTTAACTCCATCCATAACTACAAAATCAAGCAAGTCAAAAGAATATATCAATCAAATTGATTGATGAATAGCATGTCGTCTACATCTTACCACTTAACTATTAGGTGATAGGAAACTCTATCCTGCACTGGATCTAGATGAGACAAAAGCATTTGACATCTTTGTGTTTGATTTAGCAATGTTCCATGACTTTAATAAATTAACAAAGAATGGCTGTAGCATATACCTAGTATGGAGAGTTGGAGACATATATGACTAGGGATGCTATTGTTCAGAGAGACAAAGGGAATTACGCGTTTCAAGACTTTATTTACATAGGTTTATGGGTAAACCCATACCGTCTTGTTAATAAAATAAAAATGGCTTATTACCAGCTTACTCCGAAGTTACTATTGGACTAGCTAATCCCAGAGTAACTAAGGATTAACTTATATTTAGCAATGTCATTAATAAACATGGAGTAACCTCGAACTAACTGTAATTCCTTATTCTTGGATTTACCGTGTCAGCTATGGCAACCCAGTTGAATAAAAAAGTAAAAAGAATGAACCAGCGAATGAAACCAAGCAAGTTGATGACATAAAGTAGAAACGTCAAATTTGGCGGACAGAGTGACATCTGCCATACAGTTTTGAAAGTGAAGGAGGCAATTCTAAAATTATCTCAACAATTTAAATCGATCAGAAATAAGAAATGATTGTAGATATACTTACAATACATTTATTTTTAATAAAAAGTTTGCATCATCAAATCACAACTATCAAAATGTCAATCAAACATAATAATAATTGTAGTCGTCAGGGATACACTGTTAATCCGACCTTAAGGCGATATATTTATTTATTTATTTATCCATCCTTTTATTTCAGGCATCAAGGCCCATATCAATATATACAATACTATATTTACATAAAAAACTTAAAAATACTATAAATATTTATAACATAATTCAAACATTAAGCATTAAGCAGCACTGGCCGTGCGCCCGCTCGGAGCCAAAATATATCAAAATTTAAACTCCTTTTGAACAGTTTTGTTTGCAAAATATTATTTGATTTACAAATGATTTCAGTTATGAAGAAATTCCAGCCATCATTTTTTCTGAGTCAAAATATTTTTAAACATCCAAGTCGTTAAGGAGAAGTATCCAAAAGTTGCGATAAATATCGTGTTGCTAATTATTTTTTTAAAGCTAAACTATTTGTTATACGAAAAAACCATGTTTAAAAATAATGTACATAAAACAATACTAAACTACTACTATACTAAACTTTAACCTAGCCGTTACTAAGGAGTATGCTTTAGAAAGTTACCGTTTTACGGCACTAAAGCGGATGTAGGTCCTTAAACTAGCTAGCACCATGGTGTAACTTTTAGTAAGAGACTTGAGTCAGTTTATTATAATCCCTCCTTATTCCATGTTCATTAATACAGAAATTTGTTAGTACCAACCTAATGCTTGGAGTAAAGTTAATCTTAACTTATTCTACATTTATTAATATGACGGTTAAGGTTTAATATCCCTTGCACGTAATCAACCGACAAGGTCTATGCGGTAGTTAGATAGTTTCAACTTTAATAAACTTTCTCTTGACCGAAAATTGTTGTGAAAAGTTCTCGACATTGAATTGCCTTGTATTCATCTTCTATATATATAAAAATGAATTCCTATTTCCCTTGGTCACGGCATCACGCGTTGTGTTTGTTATTGTTAGGAGAAGGTTCTTATGAGAGAAAAATTTAAAAATAAATAATTGTAGATAGGTAGGGTAGGTATGTAGGTAGGGTAGGTATATAGGTCGGGTAGGTATGTAGGTAGGGAGGTATATAGGTAGGGTAGGTATGTAGGTAGGGTAGGTATGTAGGTCGGGTAGGTATATAGGTAGGGTAGGTATGTAGGTAGGGTAGGTATGTAGGTAGGGTAGGTATGTAGGTAGGGTAGGTATGTAGGTAGGGTAGGTATGTAGGTAGGGTAGGTATGTAGGTCGGGTAGGTATATAGGTAGGGTAGGTATGTAGGTAGGGTAGGTATGTAGGTAGGGTAGGTATGTAGGTAGGGAGGTATATAGGTAGGGTAGGTAAGGTAGGGTAGTTAAGGTAGGGTAGGCAGTTGACGGGAGCGAAGCCGCGGGCACAGCTAGTATTTTATAGATTAATCTAAGAAGGTTAATGGAATGGAAGGGAAGGTATAAACATGTAACCTACATCAACGTATAAACATGTAACCCTTAGTCTACATTCAGGTAATGAAAAAAAAATTATAGCCTTTTTAATATTTGGGTTGTGCCTAAATAGTCACTAAAATTAACCTAATTATATAATTTAAGTCGACCTTCATCATATTCAATTAGGTCCAGGCACGAAAACCTAAGTAGATTTAATATACGCTAAGTGAGATATCATGGTATCTATCGTGAATAATTTAAATACAAATAAAATCAGTCCAATTAAATTTTGTGCATTATTGAGAACAAACCATGTGAGTTTGGAAAAAAAAAGGTCTGTTGATGTTGCAGACTCTCAACTTTTATTTAATCTCCATTTTTTTCTTGTCTGTTTATTATGTGTGTACTGACATCATGATCATCATCAGTCTTTCAAAGTTACCACTGCTGGGACACAGGCCTCTTCTCTGCGAGAGAGGGAATGGGCCGTAATCCACGACGCGGGCCCAGTGCGGATTGGTGGATGTCACATGTTTCGAATTTTTAGTTCGAGGACATGCCGGTTTCCTCACGATGTTTTCCTTAACCGTTTTACAGCAGTGGTGATGTAATAATTTACACAAAATAAAGCACCTGCCTGGGTTTGAACCCACGACCTACGAAAGGTAATGCCGCGTACCTTTACCACTGGATCAACTCAACACTACTCCAGGTATTTGTGTGTGTACATTCTTGCTTAAATAAATAAATAACCCCTTTAGGGATGAATTGTTATAAATCATTCCTAGGGTTCACTTCCATAGTGCTTGTATGAAAATTGTTTGCTCTAGACACACCAGTTAAGGCTGTACACAATGTCTGTCAGTGAGTTTTTGACTTGAAAATTTAATTCGGAATGTTCCGGATTGAGACCAAGTATGTGGCGGTGGAAAATCGTCCATCCAAGAAAATATAAAAGGTGTTATAATCTGAATAACATAAACACCTCTCCAAAGTTCAACAAACATACAACTTAATGAACTTGTAACGTCTTCGTTACTTTTAAGGCGATATATATGCCCCAATGTAAACGCAGTACTGGCCGTGCGCCCGCTCGATGCCAAAATATCAATATTGAACCTCCTTTTGAACAGTTTATTTTGAAAAATATTATTTGATTTACATATGCTATTTCAGTTATAAAGAAATCCAGCCATCTATTTTTCTGTGTAAAAATATTTTTAAACATCCAAGTTGTTTTGGAGGAGTATCCAAAGTTGCGAAAACTATCTTAATTCTTAATTCTTTATTGTACACCAAAACAATACATTTACAGAAAGTGAAATCAATATTCATGTACAAGGGCGAGCTTAACTCCAAAATGGAGTTTTCTTCCAGCAAACCTTTGAGTGATAGAGATCATTATAATTGAGGGCAGTAATCCAGTGTACAATTTTGCAGTAAGATTTATTAAATATATAAATATATATATAATTAAATATATAATAATAATACATACATAAAAAAACTACATTCATAAATACAAATATACATATATATACGTATATATCTACTAATATTATTTATTGCGTTGAAAGAAAATGCTCCTTAATTTTCCTCTTGAAGACATCGAGAGAAGGGCTATCGCGTAGGGAGTGTGGTAGAGAGTTCCAGAGATGCACTGCAGTAACAGAGAAGGAGCCATCATAACGGCTGGAAGTGTGACGCGGAGTTCGAAGAAGAAGCGAAGTGGCTGTGCGACAAGGTTTACCCCTCGGGACGAGGTACTCAAACCGTTCGCGAAGATATTGAGGAGAAGTAGGATTATGCAGGATAGTATAGAGAAGGGATAGGATGTGGGTATCTCGTCGACGCCGAATCGGCAGCCACTTCAATCTGGTCCGAAATTCCGACACATGGTCGTACTTGCGGAGGCCAAAAATAAAGCGGATGCATAAGTTCTGCAGTCGCTCGAGTTTGTTTAGGAGTACCTCCGTTGCATCTAGAAAACAGACATCCGCATAGTCTATTAGCGGCAGAAGAAGAGATTGCGCAAGAGTTACCTTAGTGTGAAATGGTAAGAATTTTTGGAGACGTTTAAGAGACTGAAACGAGTAGAAGACTTTCTTACTCACATCAGCAATATGAACTTCCCAGGAGAGATTAGTGTCAATATGGACGCCCAAGTTTTTCGCGCTTTTGGAGTAATATATGGGCACAGAATTATACATTACTGGCGGGAGGGACTGGGGATCTAATAAATTGAGCATGTATCTGCCACCAATAACGAGCGCTTGAGATTTAGTTGGGTTCAGGAGAAGTCCAAAGGACTTAGCCCACTTGTTGATATTTTCAAGGTCATCATTGATGGCAGCCACAGCCTCAGCGAGTTCACCCACTTTAAAATGGCGATACAACTGCAAGTCGTCTGCATAGAGATGATAGTTAGAAGTTAGGACCCTAGTGATAGAATTTATAAAAATTGAGAAGAGAAGAGGAGAGAGGACACCACCCTGAGGAACGCCCGCAGCCAAGTCACACCATTCAGAGGAATCCTCATCGGATCGAACAGACTGCGATCGGCCCCGAAGATAAGAATTGAACCACTCAATTACCGGAGCAGAGACATTAAGGGAGGAAAGGATACCTAGGAAAATGTCGAAGTCAACCGAGTTAAAGGCACTGCTGAAGTCCAATAAAACCAATATGGTGAGACATTTATTATCCATAGCTAGCCTTATGTCATCAGTTACTTTGACTAGAGTGGTAACAGTGCTATGGCCAGGTCTGAAACCAGATTGGTAAGGACTCAGCAGGCCATTAGAGGACAGATAACAGGACAATTGCTTCTGAACAATACTCTCGAGGACTTTGGAGAGGATCGGGGGGATGGATATGGGACGGAACTGGGATGGTGAGGAGGGATTAGAAACCTTGGGAAGCGGCAGGACGTGTGCCTTCTTCCAAGCTGAAGGAAAGGAGTTACTAAAAAGAGAGTAATTAACAATATGAGTTATGACGGGTACTATTTCACTCAGGATAGGTAGGAACATTTGGAGTTGAAGGCCATCGTCGCCTACCGCCTTAGTGGAAATGGATAGGATACCTTTCTCAATGTCTAGTTCAGTAATTGGGTGGAAAGAGAAAGAAGTATTTGCTGGCAAAGAAAGATTAAAGAGATCGTTGAGAGTAGAAGATTTAACATGATCATCGAGAGTAATTGGGGACTTAGAAAAGTGTGCATTAAGTGCATTAAGGTCCATCTTATCAGAAGAACTCTTGCTAGAGACTTTGCCTATACCAAGAGTCTTTAAAAACTGCCATACTTGTGTTGGGTTGAAGTTGTCAATTGAGTTGTGAATGTGGCGCCTTTTTGCATTCCTACACAAACGACTACAGCGATTTCGCATCTTCTTATAAATATCCCAGTTTTCCTCAGTCGGCTGCTTTCTGTACAGACGCTTGGCCTTATCTCGCTTAGCCATCTGATTTTTCACTGCTGGAGATAGCCATGGCGCAGGAAGATGCTTGACCCTTACCTTTTTAAGAGGGGCGTGTGCCTCATATAAATCCAGCATAGTCCTGCTAAAGACTGACACCATAGTGTCAATATCCTCGCAGGCGAACACAGGAGACCAGTCAATACCACCCGCATCAGCTCTCAAACGCTCCAAATCAACGTTTTTATAACTACGAAGAGAAAGAAATTTGGCCTTGCGTTTAGGAGGTCGAATCTTATAGGAGAGATAAATGAGGTCATGATAGGAAAAAGGAGCGGAAAGCTGTCCATGTGCGGCTACTTTGTGAGGGTCAGAAACCAGAATAAGATCTAAAAGAGAAGGAGTACAGTGAGGAGCCCTATGAGTAGCATTTAGTGGAAGTAAGTGCATATTGACAGAAGAGACAAGTGATTGGAGTTTACGGCTGCGCGAATCTCCCTTCAGCAGACAAGTGTTGAAGTCTCCGAGAATAAGCGTATGCTCATATAGTGCGGAAAGATTTTCCAAATTAGCTTCAAAGGAAGAAAAGTAATCAACTTGACAAGACGGACTATAATAGACTCCCAAAAGAACTTTAGTATGTCGGAAGTCAATTTCAATAAAAAGATGTTCAGCAAACTTTGAGTATAAACTCGGAGACTGGTCAACTATCTTGTAGCTGATATCTCCACGGAGATAAATGGCAACCCCTCCACATCCCTTGCCCGTTCTATCATTGCGTACCATCTTGTATCCAGGCAGAGAATACTGCGTGGAAGGGAGTGCAGGCTTGAGAAAAGTTTCAGATACAAGGACAGCGTGAATAAGATCTGCGTCGAAGGACGACAGCAGATCAGAGTAGTGAGCAGGAATGCTTTGAGCATTTATGTGAACAGTGTTAAAGAATTTTCTGCAGTTTGCAAATGTAGAAGTTAGGAGGTCTTTAAGATTCAGAGAATCATCATCGCCCAAAACACTAGCAAAGCTCTCATCCGACGCACAAGAGGATGAGCATGAAAAAAAAATATCATCTAACATAATAAATATCTAATGAATAGACTACAATTAAAATTTTAAGACTAATTAGTTAGTTACTATAATAAAATAAAATAAAAAAAAACTAATCAAAGCACCTCGATGCACTCGCCGGTTCCATTAACTGGGAAACAAAAATAAAAATATAAATATGGATAAAAAGCCAGTATGCCAAACATCATAAAAACAAATTAGTGTGTTTCCGAACGTAAGAAAAAAACAAGAATTACATTGATACTGCGCACAATCAAAACAAAACAAATTTAAACGAAAACTAAAAAAGAAATCGAATGACCGACATAAATGACAAAAAAAAAAAGGAGGAATCATGAAAAACTACCATCACTTCGCTGGCTTGCGAGTTCTCTTCTCAGGCACTGCAGGCTTCGTAGCATGCTGCGACGATATAACGGCTGAGGACTCTGCTACCGGGAACTGCGCGACTACCTCTCGATACTCCCTTGCAGACTCAATCTTCCGACGCAACTTTTCAGCCACTTGGATGACTATTTTGCCCTCAGATGTCCAACACTTGTGTATACCATAGTACTTGCGAGCGTTCATGAATATCTCGTGTCTACTATCGTGTTGCTAATATTTTTTTAAAGCCAAACTATTTGTTATACGAAAAAACCAATGTACTAAAACAATGTACATGAAACAATAATAAACATATATTTTTTTCAAACCTTTTAACTTAGCCGTTCCTAAGGAGTATGCTTTAGAAAGTTACCATTTTACGGCACTAAACTGTAGGCCCTTAACAACCGCCTCACGTTTGTAAGGCAAATTACATACTAAGAACATTGTACACCTACTAATGTCCGCAATGAGTGATAAGCTGCTATCATTCAAAGAATAGAAGATAAGAGCAACAATCTGAGTAACATACTCATATTTCTAAATTAGGAATTTGAAAGTGAGAACTTGTCTATTTTTCAAATTTTTAACTTCGAATTCCCAATTCAAAAATCACGTGATTAAAATCGATGTAAGCTCTTCTCCAAAGTTCAACAACCAAAAAAACGTATAATAACTTAATTATCTTTATCTTGTAACATCTTCTGTGTAGCCTTAACAACCACCTCACGTTTGCAAAGCAAATGGCATACTCAGAACATTGTATTCTAATGCGGGCGTAGGCCAGGTCATTAGGCAGAGACTAGATTAAATACTAATCTGTTGAGCAACGGGTTATAAGTAGCTATTAAAAGTCGACACACTTGCATTGATTACGTTGTTTTACATCAAGGAGCAATGGCGGAATACATGCATGATAAGTGCAATTTTTTTGGGGATGGCACACAAAGCAGAGTACCTACTGGTTTCTCCACGTAAGGCACTTCTGGAGTTCACACTTATTAGGTAAACAAATAAATAGTCCAAATGTTTAGTCAAGGTAAAATTATATATATTAGGGTTTACCTGAAAGCACTCTCAGGAGCTTCATGCTATATTGGTTACATAGCATAGCGCAGTCTCGTCTCGCTTTCACTAACTTTAACTATCATCTTCAGAAAGATTATTAGAACTCTTCTCGCTTTCGGAAATAAACTTGACGGTTTTTACAGATTTGTGTGGATCGAGAGGGAGAAAATTGTCGTGAATCGAGACAGGCTAGATGGTTTAGACAACACAATTTGTGTTTTTCTAAAATTGCGGGAACACCTATCTCAATAGACGCTCTTACACCAAACGGATCACATTTTGATTTACACAAATCTGTATTACCTACATATGCACTGCATAAGTAAACACGTATCAAAATTAAAAATCCCAATGTCCAGCATACGATGAGTACGTAACGATGCACGTTTAACGTTTAGTATACGCGTGTGTGCGTTGTGCTTGTTTCGTGCGATCGTGACCGATACAGAGTGGTGTACAGTTGGATTAGCTATTGGGTATACAGGTGCATAAATTGCAAATGTTTTTGAGTATGCTGCTGAGAAGTCCAAAAGTGAGAAATACTATTTTGCATCGAATATATTCATATAGTAGGAAGGATGGAGAACGAGGCCGAAAAAAAGGTAAATGGATTGTGTGAGGATGATATGAAAGGAAACGGATTGAATGATTTCGTAACGGTTGACAGGAAGAAAATGATGGAAGATGACTCTCTTACACATTTCTTATACGTAAGAGCACTTATTATACAATGTCAAAAGCATAAGACTTTTATGTAAATATGGTTATGATATTTTATGTAAATGTATATTTGGCAGTGTTGGTAGTAGGAGTAGGCTGATAATTTACCAAAATCTTTGTTTGTCTGTACCTAGCATGTTCTACCTAGCTACTGTTTATGATGCTCGCCGCTTTGGTTGCTAATGTCAGCTGCTGGATTGAAGACGAGTGTTTGTTTATGCTTTCTGTAAGTTGGTACTTAGCTGCAGGCTATTTTTAGAGTTAGTATGTTGAGTATTCTAGTCTATTCTAATCTGCATCGTTAGGTCGCGGGAATTACAAGAACGACTAAGTACGCTGCCAAGTTAACATAAGCTTCATTAATTAATTCCTTCAATTATCAGGTCGTTATTGTCTTTTCATCTCAGGTACCTTAAACCACAACTAATTTAAATTTAAGGCGGTTACGTACTACATCCGATCAGGGTCCGTGATTTCAGTTCCGAGTTCAAAATGTTTTGAATTATGACGGTTAGAGTTCGGGTGTAGTGCGTAAGCTTCCCTACAAGAAGTACTACGGCTACTCGGACCAGAAATTTCACGGACACGGATCGGATGTAGTGCGTAACCGCCGCCGCCGTTAGAATTACGAAATAAGTTTTTCAAAAAGATGAGAAGCAAAACGAAATGCTTAGGTAACCTAAGTTCTGAATTGAGAATTCGAAGTTGAGGACATGTCAAACTTTATACTTTAGCATAAGAACTTGGAGAGTTTGGCTCGTTCATAACTACAATTTTTTTAGCCAGGACCTAGCGGCTTGAAAGGTAAACTTCACAAGAATTAATAATATCAAACCATCATTGACTCGATTGACCATAATAGCTTCGATGGAGAAATAAAAATTGAATAGGCTGTAAAACTATTCTATCTCAAAACAAAGGCACTAAACGTCACAAAACGACCTTGTTAACATATTAAACCTATTAAAAGTGAAAGGTAAAACAGTATTTTTATAAACATCGGACAATACCGCCGTGGGTGTAAAATCAATAGCTTGTCCGTATGCAAACGGACAAGGTCGTGTCTACGACCATTTGTGGAGACAATCGGCACTACGCGGAAGATTGGCGTTGGTGACGAATTGAAAGGCCATACCGGGTGCGATGATTAGTTCCAACCGTCCAAGTGGCTATACAATTTCACTATTTGAGTTTATTCTTAAACTAGCTGGCCCACGCGGCTTCGCTCCCGTCAACTGGCTACCTACCTACCCATCTAAACCGTTTATGCAGCGCACGCAACGGAAGCTCAAAAAGGAATGTTTTTTTTCCCGTTTTTGCTACATTTTTCATTTATGTTCCGCTCCAATTGATCGTAGCGTAATGTTATATAGCCTATAACCTTCCTCGATAAATGGGCTATCCAACACAAAAATAATTTTTCAATTCCAACCAGTAGTTCCTGAGATTAGCGCGTTCAAACAAACAAATTCTTGAGCTTTATAATATTAAATTAAATATATTAGTATAGATTAAGATGGAGCTGAATTAGATTAGCACAAAACAGGAAAGCTTTCCATCATATCCAGTGCCCAGGGTACAGAGAATTATCTCATTTATTGAGTAAATTGCTTCTGGCAATAGAAATAACCAGATTACTCTTTTCCCAGCCCAATTGAGGTCGGTTTCCTCATTAACTTAAATCGTTTTCAGCAGAGCCCTGAATTAATAACGGGTTTCCTTCATTACATCACTCTTTCACTTTTGTCTACCAATGGCCACAGCACTATAACCGCCATGATGCGTCACCATTTCATATCCTGCGTTCACTAAAACTTGCGCTACAAGATCTGAAAGACGCTACTGATGACGCCAAATACAAAGCTAAGTTCTGGGCTGACAAGCTAAAGAGAATCATAATAATAGCGTCGCCATGCTGTTTATTGATTGACGGGATGTTCTAAATTCAGAAGTGGAAATTAAACTGTGCGCAATCATTGCGCACTCCTACAAGTTATGGGCACAAACTTGGCAATCGGCGCAACTAATTATATCGAGCAATTTATGACACATTTGAAATATGATGAGGCACAGCGTCGGATGAAGATAATTACAGTAAAGCAACATCCGCGTGACTTACTACTGCTAATGTGGCTGCTAAACTGTCTAATTATCGCAGTCGCAATGCTGTTCTTGAGAGACGTGATAAATAAGGGCCCCGTAATAAGAAAGAAAATTTGGTTCAAATAAAATGGAAAATTTTGTTATTGAATTGTGTGTAAAATTAACTTTTTCTGGAATTGAACACAAAAATTTTATATTCCTGTTTAATCGACTCTCCTAAGCACAAAATTATGGAACATTGGGCTCTTAATTCACATTTCAAAGATTATTTGAATGGATCATTTAAAATTGATGCCTATAGATGGCGCGGTTATAAATTTCTGAGGCATTCCACTCGATTGTTAAAATTTGTATTGTAACACATTTTGGTGCACTGTAAAAACATGCAAAAAATACTATGAATCAAATCGTCACTGCATTTAAAGAAAACAATATTAACGAACTGAGTAAACCCTTTTACTTGCAAGTCGCTGCTAACACCATCTATCTATCGCCGTGAAATGGAACCGAAGGCGATAGATGTACAAAAAATAATCAGAAGAAAAACGCTAGTTACGTCGGCACGTTTTCTTTGTGTGGGATGAGGCATCTGTATGCTAGTATTATATCATCTGTGGTAAGGTAAAGTTTTACAGTAAATACCTGTCTGTAATCTAAAAATTTAACTAGAAGAAATACCACTGCAATTTTAGCTTAAAAGGAGGAGCTCCTAAAATCTTTAAAGTCTAAAACGAAGACATTTAAGCTACAACGGTGGAATCCTACTAAATTTTACAAACTAAAGGATTGCTTATAAAAAACTAGTGTTACCTAGGTTCATTATATTTTTATCTGCCTGAAATGTCCATTCCACCTAAATGGTTTTCTCTTATTCTCTCTCTCTCTTGCCTAGCCTTTTCCCAACTATATTGGGGTCGGCTTCCAGTCTTACCGGATTCAGCTGAGCACTAAGTGTTTTACGTGGAGCGACTGCCTATCTGACCTCCACAACCCAGTAACTGGGTAACACGGTACCCTTTTGGCAAGACTGGTGTCAGATCTCAAGCTCAAATGGTTTTCTCTTATTGTTATGACAAAAAAAACTTTTTACAAAAAAATGCTACCGACTTCCAAATAAAAAACTACAAAGTGAAAAATAACTTTATTTTTGGAAGTCAGTGTCTTTCATAGGTACCAATTTATTGCGTTTTAGACACCGACTTCCAAAAATAAAGTTATTTTGCACTTTGTAGTTTTTTATTTGGAAGTCGGTAGTATATTTTTGTAAAAAGCTTTTTATTTTTCACTTTTTAGTTGTACCTGCCTAATAGGCAAGTTGTTTAGTAAGGTACCTATAACGCCAGAATAGATTACCCGAATATCATGAAACATGAACATAACCAGTGAAATGAAAGATCTGCGTACCCCTTCAGAGCGTACTGTCGTGATGTTATGTTATGAAATGGTATAAACAATAAACAGATATGCGATTGCAGCAATCCCGAGAGATTTGCCGCTATTTATTGAAGAGTTCTGTTGTATATCTTCGAAGTTCTTCATCAGATCTTCATTGAATTTATATTTATATATTATTAAAATGGAACCAATTTCGGAACATACTCTTTCAAACAAAAAAAGAGTTTTCAACATCGGTCCACAATTGACGGAGAAATCTGGGAAAATACATTAAAAACAACATACATAATGTCGAACATAGAACCTCCTACTTTTTGGGAAATCGGTTAAAAAGTAGGAAGCACTGGTCGCTTTCAAGGTCGCTGATTGCCTTTCCAGGCAGTCGTCACGTCTAGAAAAGACGATATATTTGTTCAAAGATGAAGAGTGATAGACAAATACCTTCCTACTTATCTATCAGAATAGACATAGTTCTGAAAGCTTTCTGAAACCACTTATGATTAAATAAATCCACCCGTACCTATTATAAAAGATTTTACTCTAAGACCAATTAAAATAATTCCAACAAAAATTTAGGTCAAACCTTTTCTCCATTACCTCACATTTCTTTCTAAGGCCCAATTAAAAATATATAAGGCCAAGATAATCATCACCAGTGTTTAGACGGGCGGCTATGCAATGACCATAACAAGCGGGCTGCGCGGACGCAAGTCAGGCGACTGTGTGAGTCACCAGTCATCGACCTTAAACATGTAGATTGAGGTAATCGCCATGATAAGTTTGTGTTGTTTACGTTGTTCTTGAGAAATAGTATAATCCTACTACTAATAGTGTTGAAGCAAAACAAGTACGTTCTATGATTTGTGCCTATAATAACCCCCAAGGGTTATACTAATACTATCCCGTTCAAATTATAAATTAATAAATCTGTAAAGATTTTTTGTTAAATCAATTCATCATCATCATCATTGCCAATTTTATTTGTATCAATAAAATATGGATAAAATTTAACACGTGTAGTGTAGACCATGGCCTGGATTAGAACTAAGATGACTTTTTATCCCCGTAGTACGGTATTGTGGAATATTTCCGAATTTCAAGTGGACAAAATAGCTACAAAAAAACATGTTTTTGGCATAAAAAATTGTTTTTTTTTTATTGCAAAAAATTGATTAATTGATTGATTTTCAACTTATTACCCATTTTTCATTGGGCATTAAGTTGAAACTGTGATGTGATTTTAGATTTTAAAAGAGATTTTGTTATTACAATGTTATTATTATTATCTATTTGTTATTATTATTCTACAATATTTTGTTTTCGGCATTAATTTGTGTCAACGATCTCCGAATTATATTCGCCAAGATGAGCGTTGAAATAAAAAAAAAACTTTTGAAGAATTTTCTTTGCACTTTACTGTTGCATAGGGAATCAAATACTGCATCAAAATCATAATCGTTGATCCCGTAAGCCTGTGGGATTGAGGTCATCAATCCCGCGGATCCGCGTTTTTATATATTTTAGTTTCATGTAATGTTTTTTCATTTTTACTATTTTAAGTAGAGTTATCACTCGTTACTAATTATCAATTGAATATAACGATGTCTTAAAAGGTTAAAAATCAGCTTCTTTTAAGGGACGATATAATACAATATTTAACGTTTCATCTTTTAGATTTGTATTGACAATTGAACATATTTAAATATTGGTTATCAGAAAAAATTGCAATTTTTTTATGACTTTAAGCATAAAAAAATTGCTATTTTTTCTGATAATATTTTCGAAGAAATGATAAAGTTTCATCTTTTAGATTGATCTTGTTGCAATAATAGCCAGCGGCGAAAAACCACACTCGGCTCCCACACATGTAGGCGGAATTACCTTCACATTTCTAAGTTGAAACATAAACAGCTTACAATAACTTTTTTTCTTTTCCGCAAACTTGTGGGATCCCGCAAGAGTAATCCCGTAATTCTGAGCCTGCAAAAAAGATGCGGGATCCCACGTTTGCGGGATTGGATTCCGTACTGTTGCATAACATTGTTAAAACAAAAATCTGAATATTTCTAGGATTAACTGCGCAAGAAACTGCGTAGACATTCCTATATTATTCCACTTGAACGATTTCAAAGTGGATTAGTTAAGTCGAGTCACATAACATTATGTAGGTACTTACTACTTAGATACCTACTTAGTTACACCTATAACTCTTACTTGGAACTTAGTACACTCTTGTATAATCCAATTCTAATAGGAACATCGGAAATAATTCCTAGTGTGGGCAATGTTTTTTTTTTTTTTAAAAATCGGAACTGTTTTCAAGAACTGTTGACCGCCCGAGGAACCCTGACCCTGACTAATGTTCGTTACATTTCGGCAATTTTGTATGTGCGATAAAATCTTAGATTACAACTTCAAAAGTTTATGAAGTTATCAACCATAATAAACAAAATAAAATTATATTTGCACGATGTGTTTGCAAATCGGTTATAGTTGAATTGTTAGATAACAAACAAACTCAGGGTCGTATTGATGAGTCATTTTATGTAAATAAAAGTTTTGGCTTTGATAGAAATGGCAAGTACGGAATCTCGAGGTTATGCAGTTAATAGAATTATTATAATTATTTTTTGTTTCATGGTAGTTCCATTCAGAAACTCTTTTTTATAGCTTCGGGGAGGATTTTGCCCGCCTGTGGCACCGATGAGGTGGACTGACCAAATTTAATCTGTGGTTGGAGATCCTGTAAATGAATGCGCCAAGCTTTCCTCTAACAGAGCCAAAAGGAGAGAGCTCGTGAGGCGAGTGACAAGATCACCAGCGATCGGACAAAATTCATCGTGACCACGACCGCTCAGTTAAGAGCGAAACGGAGAAGAAGAAGAAGAGGGACATTAAGGGCTTACAAAAATAGGTACCAAATTTATGTAAAATGGCCACAAATTATCAAAATTAATGGAGTAGGTATGCATCTACTTTTCCTCATTCATATTGATCAAATTTCTCCAAGTTAATCATCATTATTTATTAAATCATGAAGGTTTATGATGGAGAAACAGCAGCCTTATTTCGTAAGTGAATTCGGCAAGGCGAAGCATTTGATCCACCAATAGACAAATCACGTGCGAGATGAAAGGCGAATTGTGGATTGCCGTCTATGTGATTGGTCGATTGATGGGATCAAATTCTTCTTCTTGCGAAATCACATACGCTATCAGGCTGCAGGAGAGGTGCACTTCTTCATAAGGTTACAGTCCAAAGATTTTCGAAACGTTTACCTGTCATAAAAAAAGTAAATCATTATGTCATTGTTACTAAGGTTCGACGTCCTGTCAAATCCGATCGATATGGAACACCCTTGATAAGCACTTTACTAGTTCATCAACCTTTCAACCATTACCAATCCCAAATATAGTGGACATTGCAATTAGATACCACATTACCACCCCATCACTCGCTTTTAGAGCTCACGTTAATATGTCCATAATATCTTAACAACAAGCAAGAAGTAATATACACATATATATATAAAACAAATACCTACAATATAACTATATTCTTAATGTTCCTCGGCAAAATTCGTGTTTTTTCAGTCGTCGGATTCCTATGAGACTTCCAAGATGGTTGAGAGCGTCCGGTCTACACCAAATGCAAGCTGCAAAGGGTAACTGATAGAAATTCGACGACTGACGAAACGCGAAGTTTGCCGAGGGACATTAAGAAAATAGTTGTAAACACGAAGATTGCCGAGGGAAATTAAGAAAATAGTTGTAAACACGAAGGCTGTCGAGGGAAATTAAGAAAATAGTTGTAAACACGAAGTTTGCCGAGGGAAATTAAGAAAATAGTTGTAAACACGAAGATTGCCGAGGGATATTAAGAAAATAGTTGTAAACACGAAGGTTGCCGAGGGAAATGAAGAAAATAGTTGTAAACACGAAGATTGCCGAGGGATATTAAGAAAATAGTTGTAAAAACGAAGTTTGCCGAGGGAAATTAAGAAAATAGTTGTAAACACGAAGTTTGCCGAGGGAAATTAAGAAAATAGTTGTAAACACGAAGGCTGTCGAGGGAAATTAAGAAAATAGTTGTAAACACGAAGTTTGCCGAGGGAAATTAAGAAAATAGTTGTAAACACGAAGTTTGCCGAGGGAAATTAAGAAAATAGTTGTAAACACGAAGGCTGTCGAGGGAAATTAAGAAAATAGTTGTAAACACGAAGTTTGCCGAGGGAAATTAAGAAAATAGTTGTAAACACGAAGGCTGTCGAGGGAAATTAAGAAAATAGTTGTAAACACGAAGGCTGCCGAGGGAAATTAAGAAAATAGTTGTAAACACGAAGGCGGCCGAGGGAAATTAAGAAAATAGTTTTAAACACGAAGGTTGCCGAGGGAAATTAAGAAAATAGTTGTAAACACGAAGGCGGCCGAGGGAAATTAAGAAAATAGTTTTAAACACGAAGGTTGCCGAGGGAAATGAAGAAAATAGTTGTAAACACGAAGATTGCCGAGGGATATTAAGAAAATAGTTGCAAACACGCTTTTCGAGTTGTACTGAAAGTCAATTTGTATGCTTTAATTAATTAAACCTTTGGTTTCATCAACATTTCAAAGAAAACTATTAATGAGAAGTTGCTTTTTTGGTCTACTGGTTGCAAGCGCTGCTGCCGAGCCTGAGGTCCTGATTCGAGTCCCTGGCCAGGATGGCCTGCCACACTATTTCCAACCAGAAGAAGTTCTGAAAACCAGAATCGTAGAAACTTTCATTGGGTCTTGCCATCTGGAATTTCTCAGTTAGCAGCCTGGCTTCTGGATTTACATTACGGGGAAGCCTGGTGAGAATGTGCCTGGTTGATGGCCTGTACACTTGACCCTTATTGCTTTGGACTTATATAATATATTTGACGAATTGTGGGTGAGTCATTGCCTCTGCCTAATTCTGGGAATACAAGTATGACGTAATGAAATGTTGTCCTTGATTATACCGACAATTCAGGGAAAATATCGTTTCGTTAAAAACCTTTAAGGGGCGGACATTGAAAAGTTGAAGGTCGAACCGATTACTTACATTTTACATTACCAACTTTCATTTGATTAAGACTGGGAATTGATTCAGGTGGTGTTAGTGCCAATAAAGGGAACCTTCAGAATATGTAAGCGTTTTTAGAAATTAATAGTGAAGGTTAAAGTTTTGACTATTTTTGGACCATCATGTGAGATGAAATTATAGTTTGTAACAGCTGTCGTTTCAAACTCCTATAAGTTATTTACGTTAACAGAAAGGTGGAGAAAATGTACGCGTCTATTTGACATTGAGAACCTCCTCTGTCTTTCGTCGGTTGGATAAATAAATATAGAATACTAACTTCATCTTGCAGCTTCGCAAGTGATTTCTTATCCCAAGGGAACATTATACCGGGAACATTATCATCAAGTAGCTTAGTGCTATTCCAGACTAATCTCTGTGGCAAATTTCATCCAAATCCGTTCAGCCGTTCTGGCGTGATTGAGTAGCAAACATACACCCATCCATCCAAACTTTTCATTTATTATATTAGTTAGAAGAATAACACTACAAATAACCTAGAAGCCTCCCGTAAGGGCTGGTTCGAGCTGGCTCAAGAAAATATATATATACTTGTAAAATTTGGGAAGGCCTTTGCCCAATAATGGGATAGTGTAGGCCGAACAAAGAGCCAGCCAAGTGCGTGTTGGATTTCGCACTCTTAGGGTTCCGTACCAAGCTGCAAAATGAAGTTGGTTGAAATAGGAAAAATGAGGGAATGTCAAAGAAGAGATTTATCAATATATTTTTTTTTAATACTTTACCCCACACTAGGAATTTCTTCCTGTATCGTGGGTGCGTTGGTATTTGTTAGTAAAATATACGTAATAATAAGCATTACAGATTTTTGTTTTTGTAAAAAAAGCTGACTTTGGTGGTTTCGACACAATGCAAATTGTTTGAGAATATAATTATAAATGAAATGCAAATTAAATGAAATATTTTTGAAAACAAAAATAACGTATTTATCTACCTAACGAGTTCTAAACAACAATACCCCATTCGATGGGGTATGCCAAAATTAGTTTTTGTCTCTATCGGAGCCCCCCTCAAAACATTTAAAATTATTTTTTGACAATTTGTATGGCTTTGGGCCAATAAGATGCTTATACCGTGTAAATTTGAAGACTGTAAGCTGCATCCGTTTTGCTGTAAAGCCTGTGTTACAGATGACGGACAGGCAGACAGACTGACACGTGAGTGACAGCAATAGGGCTCCGTTCGGACCCTTCGGGTGCGGAGCCCTAAAAAATATAATATTCAACGAAGCGTTTATTTATGGAGCCTTTAACACTCCTTCCTTAAATATATCGCCATTATAATATGCTTATAATCCAATAAAATTCGTACGCCAGTATTTACAACCATCGATCAAATTGAATATCACCAAAACTGCACCCTTCATGTTTGTAAACTTTGACACAATACCAAACAACCAACATTATTCACATATTCCCTGTAAAAAGGTTACATCATGCATGCATATTCCATGCCACGTCTAAACATAGACCGGTGTTACTGTTCATGCATCCTGTTTCAGGGGTGCGACAGGAAACCATGTTGTTTGGCAACAAAAGAAAAAGAAAATCCTAGTTCAATGGCAGCAGTTATCTACTGTGATTTTAAAACCGGTTTATTGTTGCTAAATCTTAATTTTACATGGTGTGGATAATTTGCGTGTAATGGGTGAAATTGAGGGGTGAAGTTACTTTCAAAACTTTGATTAAGTTTAGAAACTTATTGTAGATTATTATATTATAGTGTTATTTTATGTTATAAAAATGCGAAAGTATTTAACTGTATCTGTCTGTTTGTTTGTTTCGTTTTGGCACCTAAACCGCTGAAACTATTTTGATTAATTTTAGTATAGAGATAGATTGGACCGTGGAGAAGGACATAGGATCCATTTTATTCCGGGAGTAATTTCAGACCTTGGAATAATTTCAGACTTTCACGTGGACGATACCACTGAAGAGACTGGAGACTGACGCTGAAGCAATGGTGGCCGTGAGTTCGAACCCAGGCAAGCGCTTTACTTTGTGTAAATTAATCCATCACCACTGTTACTGTTACTTAAAACGGTGAAGGAAAACATCGTGAGGAAACCGACATGTCCTACAATCAACCCGCACTGGGTCCACGTGGTGGACTACAGCCTATCACTCTCACAGAAAGGAGGCCTGTGTCCCAGCTGTGGGAGGCTAATGATGATGATGATGATACAACAGCACTGGCAGAAACTAGTGAAAAAATAAGGAAAAAAGTTTGCAAACAAATTTTGCTTATCTATAATACGCAAGGAGAAAACTTTGTAATCTTTCTTGATTTCGCATACCTACTTAGTTAGCTTTATAAGAAAATGCAAAGAGCTAATTTCGACGGCTGGGTGACTACTTTTATCAGACATAATTCTAAGATAAAGCTATACAATTCCTTTTAGGGAGATTTATTTATGATGAACACCACCAAAACATATAGGACAAACACACATTTACAACAAAAAGTAATTTTTGTTGTAAATGTGTGTTTGTCCTAAACAAAAACACTACAAAGTGAAAAATAACTTCAATTTCGGAAGTCGGTGTTCCTGTTTACGTTTCTTCATTTTTTGACACCGACTTCCGAAATTGAAGTTATTTTTCACTTTGTAGTGTTTTTGTTTGGAAGTCGGTTGTAATTTTTGTAAAAAAGTTTTTTATTTTTCACTTTTTAGTTGTGGTACATAATGGACCAGTTCTATAGGCTAGGTACCTACGCGTATAGTGCCCAAAGCAACGACGATATAACCACTATATTCTCTTTGGCCCAAAGTGAAGCTAGAATAGATTAACCCAATAACATGAAACTTAAACGAAACCAGTGCAATGAGAGTACAGGGTGAACTGTTCACACCTGCGTACCCCTTAAGAACGTACCAGTGTGATGTTATGTTATGAAATGGTGTCAACAATAAACAGACATGCGATTGGATCTATCCAGAGTGATTTGCCGTCATTTATTGAAGAGTTCTGATGTATTTCTCCGAAGTTCTTCATCAGATCTTGATGAAAATTAAATGGGACCACATGACAAGCAACCGCTTTCAAATTAAAAAAGAATCATCAAAATCGGTTCGCCCAATAAAAAGTTCTGAGGTAACAAACATAAAAAAAAAAAAAAAACAGTCGAATTGAAAACCTCCTTCTTTTTGCGAAGTCGGTTAAAAACAAGTGTACATTGGGCGGTCTTATCGCACTAGGCAATCTCTTACAGACAATCCTTGGATGGACTGAACAAGAGGAGATGAATTTAGGACTGTCAGGGTACCAAATGTCATAAATGATATTACTTAGACATAATAAAATAAAATACATATAAATAATACTACATACTTTATATAAAATAGAATTTTGAATAATAAAGGCCTTTTATTTCATACATAATATACTAATACATAAATAGGAGACCTTTGGGAATTATCTTACGATTAATAAACTCTGGCAAACATTTATCAAAAATCAAGTGATATATATTGCCCTATTTTCTCAAATACCTTAGGACGTTGAATAGTCAGCCAGCCGTTCCTGATCTCAGCGGGATCAGCGTCTTCCAAAGATATCGAGGATATCGTCCGAGGTCCCCGAGCCTTCCAATGTTCAGGTTCCCACCAGTTCACGTGATCTAGAGAACGCGAGATGCCACGAGCTTCCATGAGATTAGAACAGCTTTTTCTCCACAACTTTCTTGGATATTATCAATACTTTCTTGCTATATAAAAATGACCTCATATCATGACCATCACTTATAGAGCTAATTTTTAATCCAAAAACTTCAAATACTTTTTACAATTTTAGGAACCACCACGTCTATTCCACCCCGAACTTAAAACCTGAATGAAACAGAGGGTTGTTTGTTTGTCCCCCCGATTGCTAAGCAACGGAGCACGTGGAAATTCAATGTCACGGCATTATGAATAAATCATGACCTTTGCGGGACTACTGTTAACTTGGCCCAGTCAAGCAAATGTTCCTGGTTTTAGCGAATGAGGTCTTAATTCTCGGAGTTAAAGTTGATATTTGATCGGTCGATTCTAAAATTTGTCTGATTTCTGACGCTGACGTTTGGTTTTTGCAAATTACAACTTAAAGGTTGGAGTCAAGGTTGATATTGTTGATGGGTGAAGCTGTATATCTTAGGAATGATTATAATAACATTTTTTTTTTTCTGTCATTACCTACTTCTTGCTGGTTAGATAAACAATAGGTACTGGGAGGTTCTCAAGTTTCCTGCGGTCTGACAATGGATCGGTTTACCTGGTTCATTGTTATGGTTACAATAGATGTATAACTCTTTCGATGAGCATCTTTATGTAATTATGTTAATTAATATTTGATTGGGTCTTTGATTTACTTCCTCATTAAGCACTTTGTATGGATAAAGTAGTTTCTAACAGGCTTTCGCAGAATTTTTGAAGATTTCCGCAAGCTACGTGCAACAAACTTCATTCAACTTTTTGACTGACCGACCTTGACAATTCAAAAGTGCTTTGTGTCCTCTGAATGGAGCCAAGATATTCTTTTCGAAGGGTTAAGATTAATGTGAGTAAATAGTTAAAACATTCGCTTCTGGATTGGCAGCGATATGAGTGTTTCAAGAGTTACAACCATCAGTTGTCGTGATTATAGGTAGACACTCGGGAATACGTAAACTTTGGCACTGCAATTTCAATACAAGCATTGCTAAAAATAACATTCAAGCTTTGCCTTCGTGAACAAATAAAGTTTTGCAAACAAATCGTTTATTATCATCACTTTCTAACTTTCGAAGCTTTCAACGATCCTCTCCATATATTGCAAATATAAAGATCATGGTACTGGCATGATCTCTCCAACTGTTATGACAATTTAAATCTTATCACGTAAGTTTTATGCATCATATTGTGATGTACCGCCCACGTTAGGCAAGCAACTGGCCATGTATGTTCCGAAGATTTATGAAGGTTACTGACTCACAGGTCCTTGTATGGCGCCGTGGCAGTTAGACAAACTTGAGAGATGACGTCACAAGGCAGTACTTTCCTTCTCGCTGCTTGACATATCCAAAGGTCGTCTGAAGGCTCCAGATTTTCTTATTCACTAAGGTCAGTAAAGTTGGGCAACTACGACAGTTTACATTCATGCTAATTTAGTTCTTATGTCAATAAATTAAATGTTGTAGTAGTGTGTGCTGGGATTTAACCTCGCTTGCGATTTTATATGGTAAAGTTGTATATGGTCATTGCCTTAATTTTGCATTGAATCTTTTAATGATGTCGTTCCAAATTGTTCACTGTAGTTACTAAGAAGTTAAGTTGTACATATATATAATATTTACTGTGTTTCATAATCGACGTCTCCTTCATTTGGAGACACTTTGTTGACTTGGCACCGATTCGGTCTACGACCGCCGGTAATTTTGCTTGCAGTTTATCATTCTCTGATCTCAATTTACTTGCGGTCTGCAATACAAGTCTTTTCAACTTTAGATGGAAAAAGAGGGGTATCATAAGTTTGACGTATGTTTCTGTATAGCTGTCTGTAGCATCATAGCTCCTAAACGGATGCACTGAAATGTTATGGCCGTTTTACTATTTAAATCGAGGTGTTTTCGCAAAATATCGAGTTCGATAGATTGTCGATCGAAGCGTTCAAAAACCATGAAATAAAATTTTATTTGATCTTGTTTGTTTTATCAGTTTTCATCTAAGTTGTCCTTTTTAGTGATATCGACTTTTACACTGTCTATAAATCGTTACCATGGTATCCTTTACAGCCAACAGAGGATACTTGCAGCTAAATTAATAAATTCGCTCTGGTCTGCGGCTCTCTACGTCAGGTCAAGTAAGTAGAAAGAAAGAATGAAAAAATATTTATCTGCGACCCGCACAGGAGACACGAGATAAGCAAAACATTAACAAAAATAAAAATAAATAACCCCGTGCGAGAACAAAAAGCATGCTCAGTATGTGCAACGATATTAAAAAGAAGATAACGCTCTGCTGATATTCTGGTAGTGTAGCAAAAGAAAGTGTTACAATACAAATCATAATAATGTCGCATTGCTGACAATATTGATTGAAAAGAAGCAAGGGTTCACAATCATGACCAAAACATTGGCGGTAATCCGCAAAAAATGCTTGTAATGCAACTTAATGATTATTTATTTTTACCGTTCTTAATTCCGTGACCCGCAATCAAGTTTTACAGTTGAAGTAAAGTAACATTCAAAATAAAAATTATCGTCTTTTTAGCTTAGTCGTTATTCTGATTTCTTTGGGATTTAGGGCAAGATGACTTTCTATAAAACTAATTTGCTAGTTTGTAGATTTGTCTACTTTTAGGCAAACTACAATGAGCTTTGGTATACAACAAGTAAAAATTTATCTAACAGTTGTCTCCCAGTGGTCGAAATGCGACCATAATTTAAGCTTGCTGCACTTCTTTCGCATAGTAAATTTAATTATGAATTGACAAAATAGATTTTATGTATCTATCTCCATTGAGGCCTCACTAGAATCCTAAATCAAAAAATAAGATCTCAGTGGGCCTATGCAAAATCTGCATCAGTAACACCTGAGACAAACAATAAACAAGCCGCTATTCCAAACCGGTTCCTCAACGATTTGTCTCCGTCCACCCCAGCATCCTCCCACATGGCACTGCATAAGGCCGTACGTGCGCTCGCGCTGGTTTTCAAACTATATGTAGGTATAGTGATCTAATCTGCCAACTGAACAGGTTGTAATGTATCTAGATTGTTATTGCTATTAATTACAGATAAGTGGTTATTGTTAGTTGGTAAGATACTGCGAGCTTCGTGGTCTGAGATTGTATAGTTGTAGATTTTCAGCTCCGTGCTGTATTGAAAGTTACAAGATCAACAGATCATAATTTTTACTAGGAAATTGAGTAGGTGTTAAGTAACAGCTACGTAAAATTAAAATTGTATTGAGTTAATTACAGAATAATCAGAAAAAAATACAACCGACTTCCAAACAAAAACACTACAAAGTGAAAAATAACTTCAATTTCGGAAGTCGGTGTTCCTGTTTTCGTTTCTTAATTTTTTGACACCGACTTCCGAAATTGAAGTTAATTTTCACTTTGTAGTGTTTTTGTTTGGAAGTCGGTTTTAATTTTTGAAAAATGTTTAGTTGTGGTACATAATGGACCAACTCTATAGGCTAGGTACCTACGCGTATTCTGGCTGGGTTAATCTATTCTGGCTTCACCTTGGGCAAAGTGAAGCCAGAATAGATTAACCCAATAACATGAAACTTAAACAAAACCGGCGAAATGAGAGTTTACCAGGGTGAACTATTCACACCTGTGTACCCCTTTAGAGCGTCCCAGTGTGGTGTTATGTTATGAAATGGTGTAAACAATAAACAGAAATGCGATTGCAGCTATCTAATTAGCCGTCATTTATTGAAGAGTTCTGGTGTATTTCTCCGAAGTTCATCATCATCAGATCTCAATGAAAATTAAATGGGACCACATGACAAGCACCAGCTTTCATATAAAAAAGAATTATCAAAATCGGTACACCCAATAAAAGGTTCTGAGGTAAAAAACATTTAAAATAAAATTACACTCGAATTGATAACCTCCTCCTTTTTGCGAAGTCGGTTAAAAAGTGACCTGTGTTTACTATCAAAAGACCTAATCTATGTTCCATAACATGATGCCAATCATTTCAGCCTAAAGGCGTCCAGTGCCGATCTAAGGCCTCCCAAATATTATCACATCGACCGATCCTGTACTTCTCGCATTTATTTTGAACATATTTTCAATCGAATGAAAGTGAGACCCTTTACACCAGAGCTTCATTCATTTAAGAAAAGAATCCAAGAAACAACGGCACAACAAGCAAAAATTGCGTTGTTTATAACCCTTTTACCCAATATATCGCGCGTGGGTGAATCAGGCGACTCTCGATCGCATTGAAATTGATTAACGATATTGTTGATAAATCGATACACTTATCTTGTTTTAAACCAATTAAAGTGCTAAAACAAGATGTAGTGCTTTTAAGATAAAGAAAGACGTGAATCTATTTCTGTTTTAGCGCCAACTGTCTTGTGGAATGTTACGTCTACTTCGCCTTTGTCTAAAGAAAGTAAGATTTATGGGTTGTTTGGGGTTCATGGTGAGATTTACAAGATATCCAGGGAGAGGGGAACGGGGGTTTTATCTGTCTATGTATCATTCACTGGATATACATCGTTCTCATTTTGTTGTGGCATCAACAGTAGGACTTACCAGAATACCAGCGCGGCGTTATTTATTATTTTTAAATATCGCTGCTGAGGTAGGAGCCTTTTTGGTCTTGCACGGGGTTTCTTTTTTATTATTATTTAACTTTTTTTTGTTACCTCTCGTGTCTCCTGTGCGAAACGCAAATAAATATACCTTGCTTTTTCTTTCTATTTTTTGTAACTCTTTTCTAGTTCTCGATTAGTATTATCGGCCTCCTTTTGGTATTATTACTATTTCTTCCGTGAGAGTTCGTGCCGCTGTTTTTTAATTGTCAATCAAACCCAGCTTTTATATGCCAATACTATGTTTATATTATGTAACGCAATCAATTTCATATCGAAGCGAGTTTCCTTGTCCCTTGATTCGTTTATTACGTAACTTGTGCTGTTATGTCTAATCTCGATAAAATCTTAGATAAAAGTAAACCATTCGTCAATTGCTAATGGTCAGTTAGGTGCTATTTACTAAAACATTAACACAATATCTAAATCAATGGCGGCATTTCTTTAACACAAATTGGCTCTGAATGTGGTCCGAAATTAGCTTTTTATGGCCGTTTTGGTTAAACATAGCTGGAGCCTTTTATGTTAGTGGGCCAGCGGATGTCGGTGGCGTGCGAACTTGGTATGGAACCTGTGGCACGTGGAGCTAATAGGTCGCAAGTCGCAACCCGCTATATGACTCACGGGAAAAACAATAAGTGTGTAAGGGATAGCAGAGCAAATCTTTGTAAGAATTTCATTCAACATTAAAGGAGACTTCATGACAATCGGAAAACTTGAAGTGAGCTGCGATTCCACTTGATACATAGGGATAGTCAGCTTATTTTCATACACCAAGCTCATAATTATCATTAAAATTTTACAGAATAGTTCGGTTAGAATCAGATTTTCTGAGGTTCCGATTTTAGTAGTTGCAAAGCTAACCATATCGGCTACACTAATTATTAATCTCTAAGAAGTAATAGACTTAGCGGACTTTATGGCTCATTTATTTAAGGGCGTTATGACCGATTCGGTTGCAGCCCGTATTCGGTCACCGACTAGTGTAAACAGGTTTTCGGTTAGCCATATTTGGCCGCAGACCGTTTTCGGTGACCGAACACGGCTGACTTGTTGAAACTCGCCACTCATTGTGAATGAATGAATGGCTGAATGCGGTCGCCGATTTCGGTAAACTGATAACTTAAACGAATACGGTTGCCTAATTCGGTTAACCGATCCAGTTCAACCGAAAATGTTCGCCGTATACGGTGGCCGACCCAATGTAAACGCGCCATTAAGGAGGCTAAAAAACTGACCGTACACTGCTATTCCGAAACAGCATCCTTGCAACGAGTAGATTTATTTATTGTACACCACTTAAATAATTACAGGACAAAACATTTATAAAGATAAGTGTTCAATGAGCGGTCTTATCACACAGGGCAATCTCTTACAGATAATCTTTGGATGGACTGAACCGTGAACTGTGAAGAATAGTTACAGAGAAAGAAAATTCACCTTCACCATTTTTTTAAATGTAGGTAATGTTTGCGCACGCCTTACCGCAATAGGTAATGTAATTCCACAATCGAGCTGCTTGAACCGTGAAAGATTTGTTGAAGAAGGATGTGGAATGCATATGAAAGTATTTATTTATACTTCATGCACAAAAGTACAATGGCGGACTTAATGCCTGTAGATTGCCAGAAATTTAGAAAAAAAAAGAGAGGAATACGTATGAGCATAACCTACTCGGATCGGCCCGTGTGGCATGGGTGTGTTTCGTTAGAACGGTGATGGTGACGAAGACTATGCTTTACCTACTATATCGTAAAAGTAGGTTAAATATTTAAATGAGGTCGCTTTTCATTTAAATGAACTTGATACTGAGACAAATATATGTAAATGAAAGCATAAGTAGGTAACATACTGAGCGTGCACGCGATTAAAAAAAGGTTTCACATGTTCTATTATTATTTTGCTGTGGCTGAAAATATCGCGACCTTGATAGGTCAAGGTTGAGCCGAATTCCGCCCTTTTGATGATTTAAAAACGTTTATTTGTATTTTATACAGTAGGTATTATTTATAGGTACATTGATACTTCGGCATTTGTTCTTTTTCCTTATGATTTGTTGAATTTGTTTTACGTACCTAGGTACGTGAAATTCTGGATATCCTGGGGTGTATTGTAATCTACACTAGAGGAGTAAAAATGCAGGTTTTTTTGGAGATCAATGAGTATTTTGCGGCAGTTTTTTTCTTTGTTTGTAAATAACTCCTGGCTGCGGCTTCGCCTGAGTGAGCCGAGTGAAATCCGGAAATTATCCCAAGGGAGGGTAGGTACTCTAGATATAAAAAGTAACTATGACTTTCTACCTTACTAGCTTCTCCTAGATAGGTTCTGCAGTTGAGACGTGAAAACGTAGTTTAACTAATAAATAAACAGACAGACAAAGTTACTGTCAATTCTATACTAATATTATAAAGCTGCAGAGTTTGTTTGTATATTTGAACGCTTTAATCTCAGGAACTACTGATTTGAATTGAAAAAATCTTTTTGTGTTGGATAGTCCACTTATCGAGGAAGGTTATAGGCTATATAACATCACGCTACGACCAATAAAAGCAGTCATAAATGAAAAATGTTGCAAAAACGAGAAAAAATTATTCCTCTGTGAGAGCTTCCGTTGCGTGCGCTACGTAAGCGGTAAAGTGTAGGTAGGGTAGGCTAGGTAGGATAAATGGGTGGGTAGGTAATCAGTTGACGAGAGCGAAGCCGCGTTGGACTGCTAGTTTATAATATTTGAATGAATTAAAGCAAGGTAGATAATCATTAAAGCAAGGTAGATAATTCTACGATATTCCAGATAGATAACGAAAAAGAAAAGTAAACACAGATTTTTTGGGGATCAACGCATATTACGTGTATTTTTCCTTATGTGTAAACATTTTACTTATTGCGGCTACATGATACACCATATATTTTTATGGCGTGCTAAACAGGAAACAAACGGGCGTGTGTAATAATTAGGTTAGCTATGATAATATTCGCAGGGTTGGGCTCACCGTAAAGGCTTGGGTACGGTAAGCGTGGGGATCTAATATGGTACTAATTCACTGTTTATGGCCAATTTTAATGTAATATTTGCCTAATTCCTCGATAAGTTCTTGACAATGAGGTAAGTAAGTATTCTTTGAGTCAGTAAAGTTGACTGGAGCACGGCGACCCGACGCTAAGAAAATTTGGTTGAAATAAATGTCACTAGATGGCGCGATATGTATCGATTTGTTATTAAGTTTTGTGTAAAATTAACATTTTCTAAAATTCATCATAAAATTGTATTTTCTTCAACACTCCTAAGCATACAATTATGGAATATTGGGCTCTTAATTCACATTTCAAGGATTATTTGAACGGATAATTTCAAATTAATTCCAATAGATGGCGCGGTTTTAAATTTCTGAGACATTCCGCTCGAATTTTTAAGCTTGTATTGTAACAGATTTTGGTACAATGGAACTGTAAAAACGTGCAAATAATACTATAAAACAAGTCATCACTGTATTTAAAGAAATATATAGCCACGAACTAAATAAACACTTTTTTTTTTATTGTATATAGGCTCGCGCTTGACCATTATCTCACCTGATGGTAAGCGATGATGTGGTCGAAGGTGAAGCACGCTTGCCTAGAAGTAACCTATTCACTCTTGACTTAAAGACCCCTAGATTGTAGCTATCGGGAAGCACAGACTCCGGCAGGGAATTCCACTCCTTAGCTGTACGCATAATAAAAGTGTCCCCAAAACTTTAACTTGCAAATCACTTCTAACACCATCTTGGGAGAGAACCGATCGCGTTCGATGCGGTTTAGTAAAGTAATCAGTTTAGTTCGTCAAAAAACGCTACTTTCGTAGGCACGGTTTCTTTATGGGATGGGGCATCTGTATGCTAGTATTATATTATCTGTGACTGGAGTTTAGAATTTTCCGAGGATTTTTGACCAGCATCCTAAACGCGTTATTCTACTGAATGCGGAGAGCGTTGTACAATATTTGCGTATATCTTGGACTGCGCAACACAGGGAATCCTAGTGTGGGTTCCAGGGAATTTGTTAATACCTTGCACTAAGGCTATCTAATTAAGTATTGTATAGTGTAAAAATTAACGGAATAAAGATTTATTTATTACTAGCTGACCCGGCAAACTTTGTTCCGCCTAAGAAATTTCTAAAATTAAGATTTTTTCTAAAATAAACGTAGCATAAGTTACTCCTTATTACGTCAGCTACCTGCCAATAAAAGTCCCGCCAAAATCGGTCCAGCCATTTCAGAGAATAGCCGGAACAAACAGACAGACAGACTGACAAAAATTCAAAAAAATGTTATTTTGGTGTATGTACCGTATATATATTCATATACATGTAGTAAAAAACGGTTATTTCAAATTAAAAACAGACACTCCAATTTTATTTATATGTATAGATTTATCTAGTCCACAGGCTGCTAATACGATAATGACGTGATATTATGTTATGCTGAACAAGATTGACGGATTATAAAGAACTAGCTTCTGCTTTCTTATCCCAAAGGAACATTATACCGGGATGAAAAGTGTCCTATGTGCTATTCCAGACTATAATCTATCTCTGTGCCAAATTTCATCCATATCCGTTCAGCCGTTCTGGCGTGATTGAGTAACAATCATACATCCAAACTTTCACATTTATAATATTACTAGCTTCTGCCAGCGGCTTCGCCCGCGTAAAAGTCGAAAATTATCCCGAGGAAACATATTCCCGGGATAAAAAAAGTATCCTATGTGCTATTTCTGACTATAATCTATTTCTGTGCCAAATTTCATCCAGATCCATCCAGCCGTTTGAGCGTGAATAAGTAACAAACATACAAACACACGGACACACAAACTTTCGCCTTTATAATATTAGTGTGACTAGTAAGGCTTTTCGACGATTTTATCTTCATTTCAATTAGTTAGATAGTGGTCAAGCGCGAGCCTATTTTAAATAAAAATAAAAAAGTTAGATACCTGTCTAAATACTTAGACAACTTCGGCATACGAAATGACTGACCTATTCCAGGTGCTCATGACTCATACTACGTGAAAAGAATTGCAAGAAACTTCAAATCTGATTGCTTATCTATATTTGTGTGAGTCAGCCACAGATCTAATTGTAAAGCGTAAATCGAGTGAAATGGATTATTGAAAGCATGCGTCGAGACTGTGAATGGATGCAATCCATTGGGTAGTCGAGAATTAAGTCTGTCTGGTCAATGCCATCGAGATTGGCAGGCGAGTCTGGAATTTATAGTCTCGATTGAGTACAGAATTCCACAGAATAATGATTATAGAATGTAGATATTGTCTAAGCAATTAATAAAGAGAGATTTTCACTACGTTCAGATGTTTGAATATTTACAATGCCTCAACGTTAATTTGCTTGCTAATTTTCGATATCATTTGGAACACAGACCATAGCCTGCATTCAGGAAAAGGTTATTTTTAAACGACTTTCCAAAAAGGAGGAGGTTCTATGTTCGACTTCTAGTTTTGTTTGATAAAGTATATTCCGAAATTGGTCACATTTTAATTCTTTGAAGATCTGATAAACAACTTCGGAGATATACAACAGAACTCTTTAATAAATAACGGCAAATCTCTCGGAATTGCTGCAATCATAACATAACATCACGCCAGTACGCACTAAAGGGGCACGCAGATGTGTACAGTTCACCCTGGTACACTCTCATTTCACCGGTTATGTTCAAGTTATATGGTATACGGGTAATCTATTCTGGCATTATAAGTACCTTACTAGAGGCAAGTTGCTTAATAGGTACAACTAAAAAGTGAAAAATAAAAAAACACTTTTACAAAAAAATAACTTCTTTTTCGAAGTCGGTGTCCATAACGAAAATAATTGCTACCTACCAAAGACACCGACTTCGAAAAATAATGTTTTTTTTCACGTTGTAGTGTTTTTAGTTAGAAGTCGGTAGTATTTTTTTGTAAAAAAGATTTTTATTCAGTATTTATTTCCAGGGCTTAATATGTCACCCCGATGATTTCACTCATCTGATATTGGTGAGGCCAGAAGGCTATTATTAAAACCTACATTAAAACTATTACCAAAAGCTTGAAGTCTTTGGACCCCAACACGAACACACTCCGACTGGATGCGATGTGCGTCTTCTATAACTCTACAGACAAAACAATTGGGCGAATCAACTTTACGCATCATGAATCCGAAACTGTTGAGAGGTATGTGGCCGGAACGGAGTCCCAAAGCCGTCAAAACTTCTTGTCTTGTCATCCCTCCATCGCTGAACCAAAGCATCCGTGGAAGAGATGGTAGAATAGATCTTCAGCAGGTGACATAGAATACCTTTTTATCCCGGATGTAAGTTTTCGTTGGATATTTTTGACTTTCAAGTGGGTGAAGCCGACGCCATTAGCAAAAGCTAATTCTGCCGTTACAAAGTTAAAAAGTTCCAACTGGTCATTATTGCCGAATAGTCACGGTAGATGATCAGACAAATAGTCTATCACAACACAATACACTGCAACCATCACGTGTGTATTATGATTATTATGACATACACATTATTATGGTACACTTATTATTATTATGGCACACTGCTTGATAACCGGACGGACAATGCCAAATTATTGGCCAAGGAAAATAAAATAAATATAACGTTGTTATTGTAAATTTTAATGGTTGTGGTTTGTCACCATAATCATGAATATGGTGACTTAATCTTCCTATAGGTAGAGTTTTCATTTTAATATTAAAATACACCTAGTAGGTTCTTAATTTATGGATGATTGAATACATCTAATCCGGTAGGGTCTTATATATGATAAATGATAGGTATAAAAAAAATATATTTTAGTTTTGTTCGATACTGCACAGTAACTTTAGCTTCATAATTAAGACTTAAATCTATTAATCCAATCCAATTTTGGTGAACATAAGTCCAGTAAGAAAACAAAAACTCCGGCTAAATTCCACATCAGCGCCGGCGCAAAACTTCTGCAAGCAATAACTAAACAGGCGTCTCTCAAGCACATACACACATACCGCACGCACTCTCCAGACGGATTAATAGCAAACAAAGAGCAAGTTCCCCTATTAATAACTCCACTAATCATCTTGTGCGCCACTCCATCGCTTATGATTATACCTATGTTAGTTCCCGACGTACGCTCATAAGTGCAACGTTCTCAAGATAGAACATAGACAGCTGTGGAGTCGTCATTGTTGTGTCTTTTATGGAATGATAAAGAACAAAGGTTGTTGAATTGATAGAACGTGCGGTGTTTGGAAATATGAGGCCAGTATTTCTTTCTTTTCGTTTCATTGTGTTAAGTAAAGTTCAAGAATTTATATCATGTTCACCGTCGGCGAAGTAGCCATAATAATTAAACAATCACGATTAAAATGAGTGAAAGTAATCCAAAAGGCAATGGAGAAGGCTTTACTTCGAAATGCCCTGCGTTAGCGTATCAGAAATAAATCCAAGGCTACCGACATAGTCCGAAGAATTACCTAACTTAAGTATTCGTGGTGGTACATTGCTTGCAGAACTGAGAGCCTCCTACAAGGTAGACCGATGGCCTGGTTGAATGGATGCGGAAATCTGTTTGATGCGAGAAACACAGAACTAGGATATGGCGATGCGTGGAGAAGGCCTACGTCCAGCAGTGGACGTCTGCTGAAATGTTGATGATGGGACAGGGAAAGGATTAACAAAGAAAAAGATAGTAAGTAAGTTATTGTTCTTGGTTTAAGGCGTATATCAGAGCCTGAAGATCAATTTTGAACCTTCTTTTAGACAGTTCTTTTTGCTAAATATTCTTAGAATTACAATATGCTATTTCAGTAATGAATAAATTGTAACCAAAATTTTTTTTGGGAAATATTTTTAAACATCAGAATCGTTTTGGAGGAGTATCCAAAAGTAGCAAAATATTATCGTGTTGTTAATTAATATTTAAAGCAAAACTATTAGTTACAATAAAAAACCATGTTTCACAAATAATGCAAATAAATCAAATGTTTTTTTTTTCTTTTAATCAAGCCTAAGGGTATGTTTTAGAAAGCAACCGTTTTATGGCACTAAAGCGGTGGAAGGCCTTTAAATAAACACGTCTTGTTGCTATTTTGCCCCTTTACGTCACTCGAGTATTCGAAGTATCAAACACGGGTGCTTCAGCTTTGCATGTTGTTACATATTCATACATTTCTGATTAGTCAGAAGGGCTTGTTTGTACGAGACAACACTAGGAATTAATGCAAGTGTAGGAACTTCGTTGAATAACCCGCTTTAGGACTGTGTGTGGAATAGTTAGAGATTCATTGTAGTTATATCAACAGTGGAAATCTTATTAGAAAGAAAACTCAAAGGAAAGGTAATACATTGTGTAATGTAAACATGGATATACCCTAAAAATAAATATGTTTATTTTTTAGTGTTCCAACCATCCATGGTGAGTACCATGTTTCCATGTGGGTGTTTCCATTTTATTTGGTTCCGTATCCAAAGGGTAAAAACGGGACCTATTACTAAGATTCCACTGTCCGTCTGTCTGTTTGTCTTTCTGTCACCAGACCGTGGTAGCTAGACAGTTTTAATTTTCACAGATGATGTATTTCTGTTGCCGCTATAACAACAAAAACTAAAAACAGAATAATATTAATATTTATGTAGGGCTCGTATATAAAAAACGTGATTTTTTTGCCGTTTTTTTGCTATAATGGTACGGAACCCTTCGTGCGCGAGTCCGACTCGCACTTGGCCCGTTTATTAAAGCATGTTTGTTTGTTTTATCACTTTTTTGTCTAAAATAATATTAAAAAAATGTAAAATTGTTTGTTTAGGTATTATATTTTTGTAAAACAGATCATGTGGAAGACGAAAATCTTGTTAGTGATAGAAAGTTTCACTATCGCTTAATGTTATTGTTTAGCTTTATCTAGAAAAACTTCAAGTTTTTAAAATTTTCTCTGAATTTACATTTAATTTAAAAATCAATATAGATGTAATCTGAAGTAGTTTTTCTCTAAAGTGTTAAAATAGGTAACTAATTATTATAACTAATTAAGCCTAATTCACCAGGTTCATAATTGTTCAGTGAAATTATCTCCACAGATTCCCTGTTCTATTGAGTCAAGTGGCCATTATGGTACATTCTTCAATTAGTCAGGGCAGCATATTGCCCACCGACGAACAACAAAACTACTAGGAACGCATATCTGTTAGATGCTTCGAGGAATAGCTCGCGACTGGAGTATTAATTGTATGGAATTACTAACAGCTAAATTATAGTGGACATTCACTTACAAACTTAAAGGGGAGTTAATGAAATTGATGGTGCAGATGAATACTAAAGAAAGAAATACTGACGCTAAGTTTTGGATATTCGTCTGTAATAGACGAAGGTATAAATATAGAATTTGAAAGATGAACCTTGGACGAGACCGCCTGTCTTGAATGGACCAGAAGAATGACGTCATAGGCAACATTAATCTATATATATATAAAAAAAAAAATCTTCTTTACAAAAAAAAGACTACCGACTTCCAACTAAAAACACTACAAAGTGAAAAATAACTTTCTTTTTCGAAGTCGGTGTCTTTGGTAGATACCTATTTTTTTTGTTATGGACACCGACTTCGAAAAAGAATTTTTTTTTTTCATCATCTTCCTGCTCTTGCCCTATTTTATCACAACACGTTTTCAACTTCCATTGTAACCTGCCAATTGTCATGCTGTCATTTACTTACTGATTTGCTGCTGTATCAGATCAACTAAGAATATATTGCTGTTAGATGCTTTAGAGAAAAACTCGAAGATTAATTTAATGGAATAATTAAAGGCCACATTTAAATAAAGGGAATACTTTCAACGTAAGAATCTATCTGACTTTGTAATAATCTAAGAATGCAGCGAGCGCATACGCAAGTCAAATACATGCTAAAGAATGAGGCAGACAATTTATTTAAAGTGTACCATGGAAATCATTAGAGTATCTAATTAAGGAATACAGAAGCGACAACTTAACCTAATTACTTCTAAATAATCTTTTAAAAAACATCTGGTTTTCTATTCTAAATACATAAACTATTTATGACTAGCTTCTGCCAGCGGGTTCGCCCGCGTAAAAGTCGAAAATTATCGCGAGGGAACATATTCCTGGCATATAAAGTATCCTGTGTGCTATTTCTGACTATAATCTATTTCTGTGCCAAGTTTCATCCAGATCCATCCAGCCGTTTGAGCGTGGTGAAGTAACAAACATACAAACACACACACACTCACAAACCATCGCATTATAATATTATATAAATTGTATAGTGTACAAGCTTTTTATTAACTTGCAATTTATGTATTTTAGTATGTGTGCTCGTGTCAAATCTTGCAAATGAATTTTAAAGCAGTTATCCTCAACGGATTAAGATGAAATTTGCTTTATTGATAAAGTTTTTTTTTTATTACAAAAAGATATTTTTATGTTAGTCTACAATATCCCTCTGCTGCGCAAAGACCTTGCCCAAGAAAAGTCTATTAAAAAAAATTAAATTATTATTATATTATTTTTTCTAGCAGGTAATCTGTTTTAATGCTGATCTGAATTAGAAAACAAGAGCATGATACTGTAAGAATACCAACATTAGTTAGCCCTGAAAATTGCACAGTCTCTGTGAAAATGAAAATGTAATTGGTTTTTTTTCCAAATTCCGATCAGGGAACTGAAAATGCGTATAAAATATAGTTTAATTATAAAGTATTACAATTAGATTGTTCAAATTTGGCATAGTAACAAACATATCTCCTATTCAATTATTAGTTTCACGCCATTTCGGACTATAATAGCCAGAATTACATAACAACAGCATTAAAAAACCAAAGACAATGTCAGTTTAGGACAATGTTTTGGTCAAATTTATTCTTGTCATTACAAGCATAAATTAGACCAAAAATGACAGTCAAGACCAAAACCAGTGTAGGACGTTCACAAATCTGGTATCTGGTATCGGTATCCGATCTTGGCATTATTATATTACACCCACTGCGGTAGTTTTGAACGGCCCTGAACATTTTTGGATGCGGGCCTACGGTTTTGGTATCGCCAATTTGAATTAGCGTCGTAAATGTCCGTTTATTTTTAATATGACAGTGATAGGTATATGAATTAGGATTAGTTTATGAGAGATAAAAAAAAGTATTAGATAAATTATATATGTCAATTGATCTTATAAAAGTAGGCGTTAAAGTCTACACTATGAATTTTTGTTGTTGTACTATTTACAGCATTTTATTTATTCGTGATTTGAAATAGCATCGTCAAGGGTGAAACCAGGATAGTTGCTCCAATTGTAATTACTCTAGTTTCGCGGATGAATCAAAAATTTAAAACAGTATGTTTTAAACTTTCATGTAGATAAATAAACCGGCCAAGTGCGAGTCAGACTCGCGCACGAAGGGTTCCGTACCGTTATGGCAAAAACGGAAAAAAAATCACGTTTATTGTATAAAAGCCCTACTTAAATATTTAAAATATTCTGTTTTTAGTACTTGTTGTTATAGCGGCAACAGAAATACATCATCTGAGAAACTTTCAACAGTCTAGCTATCACGGTTCATGAGATACAGCCTGCTGACAGACAGATAGACAGACGGACGGTGGAGTCTCAGTAATAGGATCTCGTTTTTACCCTTTGGTTACGGAACCCTAAAAACCAAAGTACCGGCCAGTATCACTACATAGTATAAAACAAAGTCGCTACCCACTGTCTGGCTGTCCCCATGTATGCTTAGATCTTTAAAACTACGCAACGGATTTTGACGCGGTTTTTATTTTAATAGAGTGATTCGAGAGGAATGTTTATATGTATGATATACGCGGGCAAAGCCGCTGGCAGAAGCTAGTTACTAATAAAGTACTTTGCTTTCTGTACTAAGAGATATAGAGTGATTTTAAAAAGTTTGGCAACTATCCGGTTTGTACCCTAATTGGAGGCCAGCCGTCTTCAGCTAGACAAAAGTTACTTGGGCCCTCCCCAAAATAGTACCCTTGTTTTTCGCATAAGATATTATTTTATCTGTGGCATAAATATAGTTCGCTACAAAAATTCTAACACTATCTACAAGTTACCTTTGTTTGAAACAAGCCACTGCACATTGGTATAGCGTATAGTCTTTAGCCTACAACAAAAATCAAAATTAGCCATCACGTAGGCATAATTATTACTAACATCCAAACTTATAAATGCGAAGGTAACTCGTGTCCGTTTGCTTGATACATTTCACGCCTAAACTGCTAAACCAATTTTGATATTATTTCGAGAGTTCGTTCCCATCGCCATTTACGCGGTCGAAATAGTAGTTTATGCAATGGTCATATAATAGGGGTTATTAAAACACGAGCGTGGGTTTATCACAGCAGCAGAAGCCGAATGTGATAAAAATAACACGCGAGTGTTTTAATACCTAATTATATGCCGTTGCGTACACTATTTTATCTTCACTCATACAGTTGAAATAAATCAAAAGTGGAAACGGAAAAATATGTGGTATGGTGGGTAATTTAAATTCTCATTGCGAATGAATGCGCAGCGCACGCCTCCATAGACAATGACACTATTTTTCTACATTAAGTCAATGAGCCCATAAGCGCCAATAGATTAAAAAGTAAAAGTGTGCTGTGAAAATTAAAAAGTTATTTTATGATGCAGTTGTTTGAAAATCGAAGGAAAATTATGCACTAAAATGGTTTTTTTTTTAATTTTACCTATCCACGAATATAAAGTACGTGTTTATACAATATTTTTTTAATTCATTTTTGGAATATTACGTTGTGAGTGTAGGTAAAAATTATTTTATTTATTTATTCATGTGCACGTGTTTATTAAACTTGATCTTGGAGTCGCTTCTTTTTTAATACAAAACAATAACACATTTGTACACGCACATTCCTTTCACACTTGCATTCAACACATTGAGCGTGTGAAAGCTTTCAACTCGTCTTCCATACCGCACACTTTATGCATACATTACTGCATGAACAACTACATACTAGTGTCGCAAGAATTATGTGTCCCCAGATGAAGCTACAATAATTATCTAATATGCCTGCTGTTACTAAAGCAACCAAAACCTTCAAAGTGGTGTGGCACACAGAAACGTAGCAGGTGGCGGAGAGCTACTTCTCCGGACGAGCATTTTCATACTGAATTATATTAAGGCGATATATATGCCCCCATGTTAACGCAGTACTGGCCGTTCGCCCGCTCGTAGCCAAAATATCAATATTGAACCTTCTTTTGAACAGTTTTGTTTGCAACATATTATTTCATTTACATACCTATGCTATTTCAGTTATGAAGAATTCTAGCCATCAATTTTTCTGTGTAAAATATTTTTAAACATCGCAAGTCATTTGGAGGAGTATCCAAAACTTGCGAAAAATACCGTGTTGCTAATTATTTTTTTAAAACAAAACCATTTTTATATGAAAAAAAAAACATGTTTCAAAAATAATGTACCTGAAACAATAGTAAATACATATTTTTTTCAAACCTCTGAACCTAGCCTTTACTAAGGAGTATGCTTAAGAAAGTTACCGTTTTACAGCACTAAAGCGGATATAGGCCATTAAATAAAATTAAAGGTTTTGGAGGAAAAGCTATTTTTCTGAGTAAGTAACTTGTTTATTTTGCAAATATAGGTATGGTCCATGCAAAGACCTTATACGTATTTCTTACTACTAGACTGTGTACCAAAAATTTTTGTGTAGCTAAAATAAAATCTATCATCATCCACCTAGGTTAGCTATTTCCTTATAAGCGGTAGCTAATCAAAAGCGGTCCTGGCGAGAGGGTTTCCGCTGGTAGTGTGTCCTTGTCTGACTTCTTGCAAGCTCAAATAATCATTGGGTTTGTTAGAAATGATAGAAAATTTAAAAAAATTCTTTTTATTTTATACCAAAACAAACGATTCATAGACTTTGAAACGTATTTAAATATTTCTACAGTTCCTATAATTAATCAATTCGTTGTATTTAAATAATAATTAATTAATACTTATTAAGAGTAGTACTTTTAAATATTTGGGCCTGGTAATACTAAATGTTAGATGGTGGTTTGCGGAGTTTTTGGCAGGCTTTGTTCGAGTGAAATTCAGCGGCTGTTAATATTATTTGCAAATTGATTCCTAGAGGAATAAAATTGTCGTAGTTTTGTTTCTCAACTGTCGATGCAACTGGACAATATGTGAAATCATTGAGATCCTATGAGGTATATTTAGCTGCCGGTATTTCAAAGCATCGTCTGAAGACGCTGCAGGCTGCAGGATCATCTCACGCCTCTCCTTCATGAGCTTGAGAGTAGGATCAGAGAGCTTTTTGTTCCTATCTAAACGATGGGTCTTGAAGAACGAGACTTGAGGAGACTTGGGATTTGAGGATTATCGAGTCCTCCCCCTCTCTTCGAACTTCAGATAACCCTATAATACTCCATTATAAACTGCTCAATTCCTCTTCGAGTTTGGTGATCTTTTCGTCGGACCGGAGTGTGCGCGTGTTGTACGTTGCCAGGTCCAGTCGTCAGTATTTGTTGGGGTAGCCGGATCTCGTCCGGGATTCTCAGCACCCCTTGTCATACCGTAAACTCGACCGCTACCGTAGTCGAGGGTAGGCTGGCTGCCGGGCACTATATTATACTATGTTTTATTTGTGCTATTCATGGGGAGTGCTTTGCAGGCGGGTTGGCGATCGCAGTATGGTTATTACAAATGCACAGAGAACGTTGCTGCCCATTCTCTGGTTTGTCCCTTACTCGCCTCTTACGACACCCACGGGAAAAAATGGGATGGTGAAATTATTTATGCCTGACATCATACGATAAATGTTGTAGATTCCAAAAAATATACATACTATTTTTTTATTTACAATAAATTAGGTAGGTTTAGGTAGCGTATTAAGGTAGCATAAATATGTCGGGATACTTACACTATCGTTTTTACAATCAATTTGTCCCGTGTTCTGTTTGGTCATGGTCACCTCGTTAGACAGAGACACACTACCAACGGGAGCCCTCTCACGCGGACCGGTTTTTGCGCCATAGTGCACAGTCTAGTAGTAAGAAGTATAAGGTCTTTGGGTCCATGTTGATAAAGTGAGAAACAGAAAAAGTTCAGCCATATTTTACCAGTAGTCTATGCCCGACATTATAATCCCATTACATTTTAAGAACGGATTAGGGAAGGCAATAAATGATTGAGTATTGTCCACAAATAATTATTCCCAAATTATTGGTCACACACACAGTTCTGACATGAAAGTTGTCTGTCGATAGGTTTATAGGCAATCGACGCATCGATCGCTAGGGAGCAACCTACGCCCCGAATTTAAGTAATTGGGCCAAATGTAGTGGCTTTTAGCCGATTTTGTTTGCGGCACGCAGTTTTTTACGATCGATTGGCCATGTGCGATAATGAACCTTTGTTATAGTGAGTGAATCAAGCGGATTTAAGAAGAGATAAAGAAGCTTTATCGTGAGAACGTAAACATTCAAGTTTTGAAATGCATGATCTAATTCCGCCCAGCCCGTTTCATCATCGGACTACCAGACGTACGGCGATGCGCCATCGGTACATGGTGGACATCCCACCCATACGCACTAAACGTTTTGAGAATACTTTTATTATGCGTACAGCTAAGGAGTGGAATTCCCTGCCGGAGTCTGTGTTTCCCGATAGCTACAATCTAGGGGTCTTTAAGTCAAGAGTGAATAGGATACTTCTAGGCAAGCGTGCACCATCGTAGACCACATCATCGCTTACCATTAGGTGAGATAGTGGTCAAGCGAAAGCCTATAACAAATAAAAAAAATAAAAAAAATTCGAAGTTGATTTGGTAGTATGGAGTAGTTCTGAGTTTAGCGTATAAACAGGAACAGGGTGTATTTTCAACTGGGACGGTGTGGAGAAATTCGAATCCTTTTATGATACTTAGCGTAGCTGTTTCTATAATGACGGTACTTTATTACTAGGGCAAGTCGGGTGGTTCATAAAAATGAGCAAAATATGTGTATATTCAGTGTCTATGAAGTATAGTAAACTGACATGGATTTTTCACAATACTCATAAAATTTATTTAAATTACCAATATATTTAATTGTTGTTTGTTTTTATTTTATGATTTTTGTTTCTAATGGTCTTTTTTCAAATGTCTTAAACAAAAATGTCTTTGCCTTTGGCCAAGTTATATTAAAATAACACAAATAAAATAAAAAAAAATCATTGCAAAATACATTGTAATAAAATTAAATATTATTTTTTTCATTAAAAGATCTTTTATTTTTAAACAATCTTTTTTCGTATTCTTCTCAGCAAACCCTTTAATTTGATACCCATACCCATATCATGGCATTGCACAAAAAATAACTATTCCGCCATCTTGGGACTTATTAGGTCCGCCATATTGATTTAGAGTGACGTTACTTAGTTAACCATGCATTGTCATCCAAACTAAACGTGTATGCAAAATTTTATCTTAAACGGCTGAGGATAACTGGTTTAAAATTCAGTTGCAAGATTTGACCCGAACTTACTTGCATACATTGCAAGTTAAATAAAATCATGTAAAATAGTCACAGATCAAGTAGAAGAAAAATACATAAAAAAAAGAAGAAATAAAGTCGGTTTTACGGGCGAAGATTTTACGTGACAACGTATTTTTCTCGGTAGAATATTTATTGATATGAATATAATTAAATTGTACTGATTTTACGTTCATCCGATCGATTTCCACCAGACCGATCATAGTTGAGTGGGAGAGAGACGCAAGGCATTCGGCGGGCCTCTCTCTCGTTCGGTGACTCATCGTAACGTTACCGAGCGTTACACTTTTTCATAAGTGCCTCCCAGCCACAACCTAATTTAAGACGTTGTCACGTCAAAAAATAGTAGGCTACAAAGTTGAACCATTAACTACAGCCCTCCGGTTGGTCCTAAGAGCAACAAGTACCCACGGTAGTTAATAAGATAACGTGAGGTAATAGCCACAATCAAGACTTGTACTAATTTACAACACGTTCTTTATGGTGGCTTTAAAATACTAAAGTTAGTGGCAATATTGTTTCAGGTCAAAGTCAAATAAAAAAATAAAAAAAAACTAATAATAAATTATATTTATTCAACTAGGCCAAAATGTGGCACTTTTGAACGTCAAAGAATTAAAATTAAAATTTACAAGTAATAAAAATTGATTCTACCGTGCATTCGGAAAAGTAGCTTGTTATGGAGAAGAACGCACGCGCTTCACCGCCCAGGTTGACTGGTAGAGAATGCCTCAGGCGTTAATTCCGCCTATGTACTTTTATGTTGCATAAAGTTATAATAAATAATAAATAAATAAATAGACGCACAAGAAACTCCATACGTACTCTTTTTAAAAAAAATATGTGTTTAACAATATTTACATAAGTACATACATTAATAAGTTCATATATGTGAGGATGATGCACCCAGAATAGCACTACACACTATACTACGTACAGGTATAAAGTATTAATTCTTTACATATTATATTTAGAAATAATAGCATTGTATAATGTAGAAGCACTTTTATTTTTCAAATTTGTGAATGTGAGGTACCATGGAGCATTTTTATTAGGTTACAACTTTTTGTTTTTTTTTTATTTTGACATTGCGAGCATGGCAGTTGAGAGTTTGTTATGCTCACTCAAATGTCTCGCTGTTGGTGGCGCGTGTTATTGGGTCATTCGGTTCCCTTCAAAATGGTTGAGCTGAGTGGGGTTGATGCACGCGTCATGCTCGTGAACGGGTGCCGTCAGATGAGACTGGTCATCTCTTAGCTGCCAGTGGCTTAATTCAGTTCCTATCTTTTAATATTTTTTTTATTATTATCTACATTGTGCTCACATAATGGAAGCAACAAGAAGTATGTAACCAAACATTATATGTAACACATATTATTTAAAAGAGTGTCCATGGAGTTTCTTGCACGTTCTTCTCCATAGAGATCTACTCCTTGGAACGTGCAACTTAGCTTCACTTGTTAGTTTGACTGACCGACATTTGACAATTCAAAAGTGCCTGTAATTGGTCTATTTGAAATAAACGTTTTTGATTTTTGATTTTTTGATTTGATTTGATTTAAAAGCAATTAACTCAATTTGTAACTTACCATCTAAGTTCACGTGATTGTGGAAGCAATACATATACTGAGTATTGAATATACGCGGTAATTTATTGATCTCTAGCAGCCTTATTGCGAAACTTCGAACAATCACATGCGAGATGAAAGACGCGATGTGGATTTCCGTCTATGTGATTGGTCGCTTTTTCATACTCCTTGCCCTTTGCCTTGCCGTATTTTTTACGCAATAAGGCTGCTGATCCGATTACAGAAATAATTTTGATAAAACAAAATTGCTATTGTTGAGTATTCTAGCCTACATTCTATCCCGCAAAGATGATCTGTTCTTGTGAGAAATGTCACGGAAGCAAAGACGAGCAAGTTAACAACGAGCGAAGAACACCAGGTTTTTACCCGACCGCCGAATGAGGGTAATGTGTTTATCAGTCTTTGTAAGTATGTATTTATGTATGTATGTTTGTTTGTTCCTATGTGGCGTTCTAAGGACCAAACGCCTTGGCCGATTTTAATGATTATTTTGTCAATCGATTCATTAAAATGGCAAAATAGTAAAATGGCGGATTTTGGGCGCCTTAGTGTGGGCGCCCAATTTTTTTTTCATCCTTACCATCGCGTGGGTTATTAACATAAAGGGTTTTAAGAGTTGATTTCAAAAATATGTAACACTTATGTGTTTAAAAGTACCATTCGAAAAAAAGTGTTAACTAAAAAGTTATAAATAAAAAAACTTAAATCAATAAATTAAATAACCCGAAGCTTAAGAAGCGAACTAAAAAGACGTAAACAAGAAGAAAATCACGCTGTGCAGTCGGAGCATACATTCTGGTTTTGGTCAGCCAGATCGCGAATATATGTCCTCCAACTGTACAGCATGATTTTCTTCTTGTTTACGTCTTTTTAGTTCACATCGAAAGGAGTCAGGTTTTTGATTTTTGGAATAAAATAAAAAATGTAACTCTTGAAATTTAAACTCGTGTTGAAGGTACCTGAAACACGAGTTTAAATTTTGTTTACCTGTTTAGTTGATTTCGCAAAATATGAACAAAGTAAAGAGTCAATCTTGTTTAGAAAGATCTATGTTTGTGAACATACCCTCGTTTAGAATATCCTCTAATCTGTTTCTTAACTCAGACAAGATTATAATCTTAAGCAACGCTTTTCCCTTTGATAAGATAAGGTGACTTGGCAGAATCCTTTTCATTCCTGAAGCCTTACTTAGTAACGGGATTATAATAGATTATGCTGCCCCGGTTATGCGCGAGATATTTATACATCTATATCTAATCTATGTATATACCTATATATATATAATATTATACTTAAAGAGGAAAGTTTTCTTTGTTTGTTTGTACCGAATAGGCTCCGAAACTACTGGACCGATTTAAAAAATTCACTCACCATAGCAAGCTACATTATTCCTGAGTGACTTGGTCTATTTTTTTATCCCGAAAACGGGTCCTGTGGGGTGGTCCACGGTAGCGAAGCCGCGGGGAACAGCTATAATATATATTGTATATGTCATGTGTAAATGGTGAAAGAATTTCGTAAATAGCTATGGTTATGGAGATAAATAAATAAATAATAACCAAATACTTCTTCTAAACCACGCAACGAGTTTTTGCTAATTGAAATAAATGTAAACGGTTTGCAAATATGAGGAGCTCGTGGCTAAATAATAACAGCCGCGCTGGTCGATCATCAAGGTTAAGCAACCTAGACGAGGTCGGTCCGTGGATGGGTAACCATTTCAACATACCGAGTTTCCTCCGTGCCTCGGAAAGCACGTAAAGCCGTTGGTCCCGGCTGTCATTTGAAGATCTTTGACAGTCGTCAGTCAGAAGCCTGAGATCTGACACCAGTCTTGCCAAGGGGTACCGTGTTACACAGTTTCTGCATTGTGGAGGTCAGATGGGCAGTTGCTCCATGTAAAACACTGGTACTCAGCTGAATCCGGTAAGACTGGAAGCCGACCCCAATGTAGTTGTGAAAAGGCTAGGTAGATTGACTGATAAACGGTTTGAAAATATCATTTGTCGCGTGCGAAGCCGAGACGGGTCGCAAGTAATCCATATGCAAAAGTAACTCTGTCTGTCTGTTTGTTACATTTACAAGCACTGCACCAATTTTTGATTGAAACCCTGGAGAAGGACGTAGAATACTTTTAACCCGGGCCTAGGTTCCCATGAGATAATTGCCGACCTTTACACGTATGAAGCTGCTGGTAGAAGCTAGTATTTTATATAAGTATGGATAGCGTGTTATAAGGGACTTGTAAATGAATGGGTTTCTAGGGCATGTTAGAGATGTCTCGATTTTTCTTGACATCCCGGATCGTTACGTTACCGGCCTTGTTGTGAACTTATATAAGTTTTATGCACTTTATGGCTTTTGCTCAAAAGGCTTATATATATGCAGCGTGAATTTTGTTTGAATGGCATGATACCATTAGATTAAATCTATATATACAACCTTTTGATAAATGATCTTTCTAAAACTTTCGACAGATTATAATCTCGCGAGATGATAAATTGGTCATAAAATAATCCGATGGCTGATTTTATTTTCCTAAAGCTCAAATAGAGTTTAAAGGTAGTCGTAGTTCAACAGCACTCCTAAAAGCAGACCAAGATATGAAACAAAAAGTTACAATACGCTATAATCGCTATAATGACACCATAAATCGAACCATATCGCAGACAGTTATAAATATCCAATACAGTAGATTAGATATCGATAAAACTCAGCTGCAATAGTGGGCAAACAAAAGCCACTAGCCTATATAAAAATAAAAAGTAACCCTCCCAAAACCGCAAGCCGTGAATTTCACCGCATTCCAAGTATTTCACCGCCAACATTCCAGTCCTACCTGGCGACCAGCCAAACTAAATGGGGGTCCGCAATTCAAGTTAACCTTGTGCACTTGCGAGGAGAGTTTGCGCATAAATGACGCTAACGGTTTGGCTTAAGGTACACTTCCGAGCAGGGAGGCTCCAACGACACAGACGCTGAATTCGTAGAAAGAAGGTCTACTCGAAAGTGAGCCTTAAGGTATACCTTCGAAAAAAGCGGTTTCATGGAGCTGGGCAGCCAGATTTAACAGTGGCGACCACCAGAAAAGCGCCGAGGCAATGAAGCTCGACGAAGTCCCGGAGAATGAATTTAGCTGTCTTGGATCCCGCAACGAAATTAATCAGAAAAGAATAACGGAGGAGTAGGAAAAAATACAAATTTCCGCTTCCCTCTATACCAAGCAGGAGACAAAACAAACAATCAATAGGCACAAAGGTTCGTTTACAACTGGGATACGCTCAGTTGCTTAGCACCACGGAAAAGCCGGGCAGCTTCAACTAACTCAGCGACATCGAAAATGTATGGAGCACCATTTCAGCGCAGCGATACTGTTTCCGTCCCAGTATTGCAGCGCTCCAATAGTGCCCCATGTCCATAGTGCATAGTCACTCTATCACCGCGGGAGTCTCTGCTCGGAAGTGGGCTTTTACAGTTAACGCGATAACTATTGAAGGTGCGATAAACATGCGAAATAGGTCGTGGGTGCGATAGCGGATGGGGTTTATCATTTTGCAGTTGTAGGAACTGCATAAAGTATTACAAAAGCAAGATACAGAGTTTGAAAGCTGATTTGCTGATCAAATTATTCATTTTATAAAGCTTTCTTTCAGCTGCAGTATAGGTACTCCTGCCATGAAGTGGACCCCACGCTAAAAATAAGAGATGAACAGGTGCTATGTGAAATGACTATGAGAATAGTCAAAACCAGGTAATGATGACTGCACGGTTGTAATGTCTCATGACGTTGACGAAGAACTAGTTCTTGTATTAACAAGTAAAATTTGAGAATCACCCTACCTATTTTTTTAATGCTACATAATTTATCTAGTAGACAGACAGACTTCGATCGACAATTCATTTAACACGTAATTACGACACGATATCTTGCGAAAACACCCCTATTCAAAGAGTAAAACGCCTATAACTTTAGAACGGCTGAATCGATTTTCATCAAACAAAGATCACTCAATAAAGTCACCATTCAAATAAAAAAAAAACAAAATCTGTTCAGCCGTTTAGGAGATATGATGCCACAGGCAGATAAAAAAACGCACAGGTAAAAACTCATAACACCCCTCTTTTTTCCGTCAGGGGTCATTGTCACGAACGTGTGCAAAATTTCAGCCCAATCGAACACCACGAAGTGGCTTTGAAAGCTTTGATTACACATACCCGGACAGGTGAAACTAAATAAGAAATGATTAGTTGTGGGTTGTGGTTTTAGACTAGAAAGGTATAGGAGTTAATAATGGGCTCGCCCAGTATATTACTTTTTAATCGACTTTCCAAAAAGGAGGAGGTTCTATGTTCGGCTGTATGTTTGTTTTTATTTTGTGTATGTTCACCGATTACTCCGTCAATTGTTACCGATTTTGAAAATTCTTTTTTTGTTTGAAATCTATTCTGTCATCACTTTGGGCATTATAGGTACCTGACTGCAGAGCTTGCGCAATATGTACTATAACTACAAAGTAAAAAAATAACATAACGTATGAGATAGGCAAATCTAGAAATGCTGGCGTATCGTGATGTGGCCCGGCAGATGTCGATCGGCCGGCCCAGTTCGACGATTGGCCTACGACACATACATACGTTGTGTGTGTTATGTTATCATATGATTTATCAGACATGTTATCAAACAACATTTTGATAATTATAGAATAGGGGGCCTTAAATTAAGTGCCCTACTTGCTGTGCATAGTTTAATGTAGATATAGAAAGAAAGAAAAAGTGTTTATTTGCCACAAAAACGACATACAATTTTTTTTCAATATACATATATATTTTTTCAAATCTTGATAAATTAACCCTTTTTATTAATGCAGTGAGTATGTAGTTTAAAAAATCTTTAAAACCAAAAAATACAACCGAGTTCCAAAAAAAACACCACAAAAAAACTAAAATAACTTCAATTTCGAAACGAAGTAACCAAAACCGGAACACCGACTTCACTGACTGGCTGACTGAGCACACCATGAAATAATCGGACATATCACGAAATGATGTGCCCAGGCAGATCTTGATTGGCCCAGTTCAACGATTGGTCTACGTACGACATATGCACGGTGGCGTTGCATATGTTTACTTTATTCATGATCACTGCATTAAACAGCTCAAATGAATAAACAGAGAAAAATTTCACAAATTAAATTTCGTGTTATCAAGCAGAGCAGTTTACCAGATTTAACTAAAGATGTACCTATTGCACTACTTTAGAATACTAACGATGGTATTATGATATGAACTTAGATCAATATCAGTTACCAGCAGCTGGTAGTTGCTATAGTTTTAATTAAACAAACATTAATTTATTGATTCTGGCTTGAAACAATATGACAATGTTACTTCTAGTCGAATGTTAAACATGCTAGCTTTCAAGTAATATTTCATAGGTATTGACTCTACACTCTTTGAAGGCTTTCCTCACACTTTCACCACGTTTAAAAATTTTTTAGGTTTTACTTTTCTTCTCCACTGTGTCGATGATTCCATTTTTAGTTTTTTATTTAGATGTTCTGCTTCCACCAGAACTCAGCCACGTCGACAGCCCTAGCGCTGGCCTCGCACAAGTCCTTCATGGTGCAGTTTTTACTATGATAAGTTTCTTAGATTCAAAATTTTCGATGCAATCAATTATATTTTATTCAGGAAATGGTCTTAATATCAATGATCGTCTGATTCTAATTCTAAATAACCAGTATTTATCAATTTCAAATGAAACCACTTGCATTCACTAAACGATCTATCGAATATTCCAGAGTTACCAATTGCGATTTCAACCCGACAATAAAAAAGTCATCAATTCAAATAAGCAATTCACTGATGTATTCGCTTTACGGCATTATGCATAAGGAGGCAATCCATTAGGCGATACATTTATCAATAATACCAACTAGGGCATCGGGTCACAGCTTTGTTTGTATGGCGTATGCCTAATTGTCTCGACACTCGACTATCGAACCGGTGAACTGGAACAATTATGTAATAGGGGGTAATAAAAGGTGTCGGGTCAGATAAGAAAATATAAATGAAGAAGAGAAGGATAGACTGAATGACAATCAGAGTTCAGCTTTTGGAGATATCGCTGATGAAAAGACAGATTGTGAAATGAAAAGGAAGGTGATGGACGCACAATTTTAATTAGAATAACTGTCGTATCCAGATGAGAAATGAGCTTAAAGAACTTAATGTCTCTTTAAACGCCAGACGACAACAAGGTAGACCGAGGCTTAGATGGCGGGACAAGCTTGACTCTAACCAAAAGGACTGGCCCTTATTAACAGAAAATAGAATTGAATGGCAAAGGGAGAGTGAGGTCTTCGCCCTGCAGTGAGACAAAATAAAGGTTTCATAGATTAGATAATGAAAAAAATACAACTATTTAATCAAAGGTGCAGACTACAGAGCTTAAGTTTAAGATAATGTAGTTAATGCTGTCTAGAAAGCCCAAATTAAATAAATAAAGATTATAAAAAAAGATAGAACAGCAATATTATTTTGTTGAGAGGAATTGAAAAGCCCTACCTATAATTACATGGTGGCCGGTAAATGCAGAGCAAATTTACTGAGCAAAAAGCTATATCGCAACAAAATCTTAGCACTAAAAACTTAATAGCTGGAAAGTGGGAGAGGAGTCTTCTATAATTTCTAGCAATCTTGCGGTTATCGTTACGATATAGGTAATAACATCCAAGATAAGACCACCGGCAATGATGTAAACGTGAGAAGATAGCACGGGAATGTGGTAGGACCAGTTAGGTGGCACACCTTATACTACAAGTGTTTTTAGATAGCATAACCAAACGCACAACGAGTGAGATTAAGATCACTAACCTTAAGATGAAGTAAAGACGATCAATAGAAACTAAAATTATTTACATATATTTAGAATATACCTTGATTGGGAACAAGATGCCAACCTCTTACCAATGGGTACCTTGTGACTCAGTAACTGGGTTGTGCAAGTTAGATAGGCAGTCGTTTCAGCTACATACGATTATACTGGAAGCTGACCACGAAACAATTGGGAACACGTTAGACAGTTGACGAGTGGTACAAGATGAGTTCGTGAAACCTCCAATTTTATACTAGACTTTAGCACAGATTGCTATCCGGAAGAGCAAACTTTATATGATTGTCTTAGTACAGCAACTATCCACCTTTTGACCAAAAATATATCATCAATATATATCAAATATATAATAGCAAATTCATCTAAATAGTTGGACTGCAGGTCAATCCTAATGATGGCCTTCTGATAACACGGACAGCAGACGTCGTCTGCGAAGACAGACGATTTAATTATGTATCAGACAGATATGTTGATATGTTGATATGTTGATGTTATTTTATGTATCAACATAAAATAACATCAACATTGTACACTTAGTTCGCAATAAAATTTTGACTTTGACTTTGACTTTGACTTATATCTATGCAGTATACTAATTTATTGCAAAGTGATATAAGCTGCATTTACATAACGGGTAGGGCTGCAGTTTTGAAGACAAAACTAAACTTATCATAAAATGAAAAGTTCAGAATTTGCATTTGGATGGAAGATTATGCTATAAGAGAAATGGAAGACTGAAAATGGTTAAATGGACATCGTGAAAGATTATATATAACTAGTAAGGAGATGTCGTGGTGACCCAGTGGCTAAAACCTCGCCTCTCGTGCTTTGAGGTCGTAGGTTCAAATCCGGGCAAATACCAATGTGACTTTTCAAGTTCATATGTACTTTCTAAGTTTACCTTGGACTTCACAGGCAACATTTTAGGAAAACATCTTGAGGCTAATATACAATATGCAGCGTGAATTTTGTTTGAATGGCATGATACCATTAGATTAAATCTATATATACAACCTTTTTATAAATGATCTTTCTAAAACTTTCGACAGATTATAATCTCGCGAGATGATAAGTTGGTCATAAAATAATCCGATGGCTGATTTTATTTTCCTAAAGCTCAAATAGAGTTCAACAACATCAAGATCTCTTATAACATTTTTCGGTTGACTAGACTTCATTGATTATAAATTCTAAAATATGAGGCCTATATTAGTTGATTACATTAAAAAAAACTTTTCTACAAAAATTACAACCGACTTCCAAACAAACACTACAAAGTAAAAAATAACTTCAATTTCGGAAGTCGGTGTTTCTGTTTTCGTTTTTCGTTTTTTGACACCGACTTCCGAAATTGAAGTTATTTTTTACTTTGTAGTGTTTGTTTGGAAGTCGGTTGTAATTTTTGTAGAAAAGTTTTTTATTTTCCACTTTTTAGTTGTGGTACATAATAGACCAGTTCTATAGGCTAGATACCTACGCGTATAGTGCCCAAAGTGAAGCAAGAATAGATTAACCCAAGACATGAAACTTATACAAAACCGGTGCAATGAGAGTATACCAGGGTGAACTGTTCACACCTGTGTACCCCTTTAGAGCGTACCAGTGTGATGTTATGTTATGAAATGGTGTAAACAATAAACAGACATGCGATTAGATCTATCCCGAGTGATTTGCCGTCATTTATTGAAGAGTTCTGATGTAATTCTCCGAAGTTCTTGATCAGATCTTGATGAAAATTAAATGGGACCACACGACAAGCACCAGCTTTCAAATAAAAAAAGAATCATCAAAATCGGTTCACCCAATGAAAAGTTCTGAGGTAACAAAAAAAAAATAAAAAAAATACAGTCGAATTGAGAACCTCCTCCTTTTTGCGAAGTCTTTTGTTTTGTGAAGTTTTGAGAAGTTAAAAAGCAACGTTCAAGCCATTATCAAAACTGCGCAAATCGAATTCAATAACAATGGTCCTCTGCATGTTATATTAAAATTTGTGTCGGTTGTTGCACAAATGTGTACCAAGGCTTATTTAGACGGTATTCTGATGATTCTAAGTGAACAACAGAAGTCATACAAACTAATAATATTTGTCAGCGAAACAGACGCGTTATTATCCTCGTAATGTTGTCCATTGACGTCATCAAGTACATTATAAGAACAAGTACGGAATAAAACCGAATCATTTGTATTCTGTGGTTCCAGTCGCTGAGTGTAATAATATCGCCATCGTCGAGGTCAAGGTTCGCATCCCGGCTAGCGTTCGCCGAACTCTCAGCTGGGCCACAGATGATAATGGTAGAAAAAGGGTCAGTTGATATAAATGATTTTGAAACCTTACTTATATTATTTTTGACAATGATAATTATTACAGAAAAAGGCAAAAATCAAAATAGCGAATAACGATTCCGGAATCTACTACAATATAAGCTTGGTATGAACATACTGTGTAATTCGAGTAAACGGAGGCTTTGCCAATTATTTGACTAAGTTATACAAATGATGAACTTAGCACGTAGAAAACTTATGACATCATCAAGTTAAGAACCTCTTGTCAGTCAAGGACAGCACTGACTTGTTTGAAGTCCAAAATATAGAATCTACAAAGATTTTTATTTTTTGTTGTCTTGAGTGTCTAACATTTGTTTAGGTTCCACTTTTTCTTTAACAAGTAGAGAATCTTCGCAGTTTGGTAGATAATCTTTCCATGTTAGAACTTTTTTAATATTTTGTTCCTTTATTGTATTTCTTATTAAATTCATATTAATCAATTATACCGTAAACAACATTTACAATGACAACATTCGTGCTAGACTTATTTACCTTATCTTCAAGTTATCTCAAATCTCTGTATATATTTTGACCTGCTGCAGATATCTTACTCTATGATTCCGGTGATATTAAAAAAAGTTCGTTGTTGATTCACGAAGCGCCGCCCGTCTGCTATTGGTCTGTTTGTTTTATGTATGAGATCGTCAAAGCTAACGATTTTTTAAAAGAATAGGCTCATTTATGTTAATGCTTTACTAATGTTATTGGTATCACAGGATAGGATGGCCTGTTCAATCATTATTTTTGTCTTTGCCTGAAGTATTTTTCCTGTTATATGACTGTTTATATTTTTGAGGAAGTATTTGCTGTTTTAATTTAAATATAAATAGGTAAGCCTTCAAAACATTTAGCAATAAAAATCTGAATTATCAATAATGATTATGATTCATACTAATGATATTATGTTCCTACATAACGCGTGGCGCATGTTGCTGAAATTCAGTTACCGGATGCCGGCAAAATTACAGAATCAAACTAGCGAGAAAAAAAAACAAGTTAATCAACAGTGATTATTAAGTTAGTATTTGAAAAAGTGAAGATAGCTTGGCTTTCGTTAAAGCCTTACAAATTATTCGTAAAGATAAAATAAACATAGAGTCACTTACTTGCATCTGCAAGAGCCTGGAACCACCGTTCTTCTCCATTTTCAAGATCAGTGGCACACAAAAATAACAAAAACCAAGTAAACTAGAAGAGAACAAAAATTTAAACAATTCGATGTGTCAAGTTATTGAATCGATGTAAAAATAATATAAAAAATACTACATGCGATTTATGTATTGTTCATTATTATACACCATTCACAAAATTTGACACGAAAATGTCAAAAATATGTTTTTGTCCGTCAGTGTTGAGCTTTCGCGCGCAATTTATAATTGGAATGCGTTTATGATTTAACTTTTTTAATTAATCGCCGCGTTCTCGGTTACAAGAATGATTATCGCAATACCGATCAAACGAGTCAGCGGTCGCCAAGCGACTCAGCTGTTGTGAAGCACCGAGGCGAATTAGCGAGAGATGGCGGGGACGGGGAGCGAGCAGCCTGCATGACTACTCGCTGAGTAATCGACTGGCTGCACCTACACGCCCTGTGAACCGACAACAATACATTTGCCGCTATCATAACATGATCAACCTTTTTTCGTAGCATCATAAAGAATATTTTTCTGTGACACTAACTTTTGTTCGTCTGTACAAAAAGTTTGTATTTCGCCGCCGATAGACAAATGATTGTTTACGTTTGAAGCAAAGGAAAATGTTTTTTATTGCTTGCCGGTAAAAGTTTTGCGGGTGGAATTGTTGTTATTTAGTTAAATGGCATAAACATTGAAGAAATTCGCGAGCCCGCAGCCAAATTCAGTGAAAGCGTTATCATAAGTCACACGGGGCGTTAACCTGCTGGAAGAAGTGTCAGGGTAATTATAAGGGATAGCATAAAATGCCAGCTTCACATCGGTTCACGCAGTTTGTGCAAGAAAACTGGTTAATGAAACGGACCATCTGTTGCATAAAGTATTGATTTAACGAAGTGATAAGCTTATAATTATTATTTTGAGTGTTTTTTTATTTTGAATGATGTCGAGATTTCTTTGACATTTTTTTAACTATGTATTTGATATTTTTAACCGACTTCCCAAAAAGGAGGAGGTTCTATGTTCGACATTATGTATGTTTTTTTTTTATGCATTTTCACCGATATCTCCGTCAATTGTGGACCGATTTTGAAAATTATTTTTTTTTGTTTGAAAGAGTACGTTCCGAAATTGGTCCTATTTTAATTTGGCGAAAGTCTGATGAAGAACTTCGAAGATATACAACAGAACTCTTCAATAAATAACGGCAAATCTCTCGGGATTGCTGCAATCGCATGTCTGTTTACTGTTTATACCATTTCATAACATAACACTCCAGTACTCTCTTAAAGGTTACGCAGATTTTTCATTTCGCTGGTTATGTTCATGTTTCATGATATTCGGATAATCTATTCTGACATTATAGGTACCTTACTAAAAAACTTGCCTATAAGGTAAGTACAACTAAAAAGTGAAACAAAACACTTTTTACAAAAAAATACTACCGACATCCAAATAACAAAACTACAAAGTGTAAAATAACTTTATTTTTGGAAGTCGGTGTCCATAATGCAATAAATTGGTACTTACCTAGGAAAGACACCGACTATTTTTCACTTTGTAGTTTTTTTATTTGGAAGTCGGTAGTATTTTTTATGCTGGTGTAATCAACAGTAGTTCAAAGGTCTATTTGATCAAACCAAAGTTAACTTGAAGATAACTATGCGATGAAATGTGAATCATATGAGTTAATAACCACTACGCTCCCCTTACAAGAGATACTCAATTTAGATAGACAGTCTTCAGACATCTTAAAGTGCGGCTATCTTTGTAATAAATCGCAGTGCACACTTGTTTGAGCTGATCTTATAAATAAAGACAACCGGATACAGAGATAGTAATCTGCTTACACTCGTCTCAGTTCGTCCATTTCGAAGAAACGACATGGTTTTATATTTTTTATGAATTCATGCTTTTACTTGCGGTCGTTTTTGGTGTTGTGATATGTGGTTTACTGCTTGGACTACATTTTAAATCGATCTGCTGATGCTAAAAGAGGTGCTTTTAAGGGTTTAATGAATAATCGAAAAATATCTTGGATATCTTTAACGTAAGTGAAACATAAAATGCTTGTGATGTAATAAAAAACAATCCAGTAAAACTATATTATCGTTTTTGAGGTTCATTGTCATCTCATTTTTTACATTCTCAAATATTATTGCTTAACAGATTTATCTTAACTGATTTACCTTTTTACTTTGCTAAGGCTTTCGACTACTTAGTCTGAAACTGTTTGTGAGAAGTTCTGTACTAAGTAGCCCAAATGAAAGTATTTGTAATGGTCCTTAGTACGTTCCTCTTCCTTACGCAGGTGCCTGAACTACCAAATTCGATTCAATTGTCTTAATACTGCTCCCCTATTTTCGTTCATTCAGGCATTCAGGGTGTACCTCAAGGGTACATTCTAAGACCCATCTACCCCGTTACATCCAAGTATGTATATTGTCTTCATTCACTTTGTGTAAAAAGGAGAATTATTAGATTAATAAAAGAAATTAAACACCAAAAATTAACCATACGGTATATTTTATTAAAAAAATTACATACAAACATTCATAATCTGTGATTGAACGTCACTATCATACGGTTCATACAACACACGACGTCGATCTAACTACGCACGCGCTAAACTTATTTGTCCATTTCGTAATTCGTAGCGATACACCGCTATCCTCTACTGTGTTAATGTGATGAGGTACATAACTGGTATTATTGGCAGAATTCATGATGGTACTGTTCAGAGCCAGGTTGCAGAAGATGATTTCTTAAAGGTAGATGCTGACACGAAAAGTGACGAAGTTCTTCAAATTGTTATTCATGGTACCGATCTTGTCGCTATGTTCTGGACCGACTCCGTATAAAATTTCATCGATAAGTTAAGAAGACTTATGTCTGAAGCTATATATATCTAGATTACCATTATCACCTTCTGATTTTTGTATTACTTTCATCCAATCTCATATATATTCACAAATATGTATAATTATGTTGTTTTTTTTTAAACTTCCTTCTTTAATGAGAAGCTTAACAAATGAGAATTACTTGAAATCACTTATTGGCTCTGCTTAGCTTTTAATTTCTTTACCAGTTTCCTGTTTTGTATTGAGTACCTAACGGGAAGGTGTAAAGTATTTATGTCACTTTGCGGTCTGCAGCACCTTGTTTGATCATTTATGTAAATCGCATTATTAACCATCATTCTTGTAAAGTTTCAGATACATTTATAATACCAGTGATGTTATAAACAATATATGACTTATTGTCTGCACAAATAACAGTTTTAGGGAATGAAAATCGCGACAATCATGAACAAAAATACGCGAAAGTTAATTTTCTTCTCGACGCCTATCATTTGCTATAATATGTCATAGAGATTTATTATATATCAGTATACCACACATTAACTTTTCTCTCTCTTTTTCATCAATTGACTAAATCGATTCACTCAATTGACAGAAATACGATTTCCATTACAAATGAAGCATGTTGCTGCTTCTTCTCATTCATCATAATTATTATCATGGATTAATAATTTATAAGACACATTGGGTTACACCTGAACTCAGACCATTCAAAGAAAAATTCAAGGTACTTGTGCAGACAATTTTACAAATATATTTTTTTCAAAGAACAAGCGCTCCCAAATAAGTTATCAATAAAACTACTTACAAATAACATGAAGGAACGAACACATCGAGAGGATTCCATTTCGAAATCAAACATGCAAGCTTCTCATACAAAAATATCTCATAATTATATTATTACTAGACGTTAGTTTTAACGTCTTATTGCTGTCTAATATTCATTAATTTTACAAATAATTTGTATAATTATTTTACCAAAAAAATATACTTTCTAGAGTGGTTTTAAACATAAGAAATGTGTTGGTGTTTTATGTTTTAAGTGTACAAAACATCGACTTATTTTAATTGCATTTATTTTAAACCGCAGAAGTAAAAAAAAACTTAGTTCGAGAATTAATACCTTATGTGACCAGAACGCGTTGTGGCCTCACATTTAGTAAGTTGAATTTATTCTTTGTGTTCGAGTCGGAAAAAGTAATAGTAGGAAAACAAAAAGGTAGCATTTAGCAGAAAAAACTTTATGAATCAAAATTTTTCTATGAAAAAAATATTTATTTACTTTGCTAAAATATTTTACATGAACAGAAAAATAAATCGCGGTACCTATTTTAATATATTTTAAACGTCTAATTAATTATTCTAATATACATTCGTATAATACAATAAATTGGCTACGACATCTATAACTACATTGCAAGACCACAAATTATATTATTTTTGTTGTAATATTTCCCGCCATTGGATAGCTGTCAAAATTTTGTTTGAATGGTCAAAGATTAGGTACAATACGTTGTTATGCAGACATGACAGAGCAATGGGCCACTTAGAAAAATATTATTTTGTGCCTATAATCTGTGGCAGGAGGCATGTTACGCCAAATCCAAATAAATTGGGATTGGGAAGAGCAAGAGAATAATGTTGATGATTTGGAGGCAGTCCAAGTCCATCCAATGGCAAAGAAAGCTTTCCAATTAATGTAAGCTATTTTTTAAGTGTGAGTAATCATAAGTCATTTTGGCAGTTATCAGTAATATAAACTGATTTTATAGCAGTTAAATCTTGCAATGTAGCGTTCGCGGGGCGAGGGACATTTAATCGCGTTTACCATGCCTAGGGTTACACACAACACGGGTAATAGGTAAATAACGTTAGGCAGTCTTTGGGTAGGTCGGAAGATTTTGTAGCTTCTAGATATTTTCTTTAAATAATTTCACTAAATTTAAACACACCTAACCACCGACAATATCCAAAAACGTCGCCATTTTTTATAACAAGTTCTTTTGAAATAGGTGTTTTTTTTTCAAAAGACTTTACATTATATTCGTCCAGTTAGGTTATGTTCTACCGACCACGATTACTAATGCTAACATCAACTTAATACTAAAATTCTTTATTTACGAATTCAATGAGTAAATATACTTTCTCAATTCGTAATTGGTGTCATCTGGGGACAAGCATTGAATGTCTTATCCTATGTGTTAAGGTGGATGGCCAAAGGCAACCGGAGAAAATCAAATATTGAAAACTTGAATTCCACGGGTTGCGTTAGAGCATCTCCTTTAAATAAATACTATTCTCAAGTTACTCTCATTTTGTGCGACTTTATACATTCAGCGAACATGAAAAAGTTTTCAATAAAGCAGAATAATGTGTACCCTGATTTGTGTAATCACATAAAACCTTCGAAAACTTCTTCTGTCATTTACCAAGTTTAAAAAAGGCGTTATATTCAAATTACTTTTTTTTATCATCTTCAATAATCCCTCAAAATGCATTATTTATAAGAAAAGGGGAAACAATCAACGTTACAGTTTATCAAAGATTTAAGAGAAGACAGTATCAAACGTTTCATAAATAATATTTTACCTAATAAATATCGCTCTGAGAGATCGAGATTTAGTTCTATCCCTAACCTACATGAACATCCTATGGCTTTATCAATAGGCCGTACTTCATGAATTTGAAAATGTCTAGAATTTCATGGCTACACACATCTTTCTATAACAACATGCAGTTTCTCTATAGAGCACATCTATTTAATGCATTTATAAGATAATTGTGTATATGCCTATTCCGGCCGCTTTTAGAACATTGGTAGGTATTTGTTCGATTGAAGTTTGATCGAAATATTATTTTATCATAATAAGTCAAACAAATGATAAAAATTCTCAAAAACTAAAAAAAAAATGGGTTAGGTAAATTTCTCCATGTTACTGGAGAAGTGTCACGTTTATCATATTTTTATAATCTTTGATGCATCCACAATTATTTTTCTTTTTTAATACCATCAGTAAATTGGACAAAGAAGTTTAAATACAAAATAGATACATAATTGAAAATTTCTTTTTAGAATTTCATAAGATTGTGTCAATTTTATTTCATTATATTAATAAATTTTATGATTGGCACATATTTTTTTGTGACCAGCACATTATAAATATATTTTATTCAATCATTAAATACGGCAAAAAATACATAATATTTGGCATCATCATCGTAATTTTAGACACTAGACATCTTTAATCAAGATACTGTTTACAGTTTTTTTTAAAGGACACTTAAAAAAAAAGATTAAATCAGTAACTTTTTAGTTATATTTATCAAATCCAATAACCTTTCGTTATAAAATTATGGATCGACAATGGTATCAATATAACTTATATTTCAAACCTAAATAGTATGTTAAACATGACCAGCATATAACATGAAAAACCGTTTAATTTTTCGGAATAAAAGTGTCCTTCATCGATATTTGGGTGATTGTCAAAATCTTTGAATAAAACACGCTGTTTCTGTGAACTGACTGACTGACTTTTCGTTTTCAATTTTTTAGGGGTTTTTTATAGTCTTTAGTCTCGCGCTTTAGCACTATCTCACCTGATGGTTAGTGATGATGTGGATGACGGTGAGACACACTTACCTAGAAACAACCTATTGACTCTTGACTTAAAAACCCCTAGATTGTAGCTGTCGGGAAACACAGACTCCGGCAGGGAATTCCATTCCTTAACTGTAAGAATAATAAAAGTGTTCCCAAAACGTTTTGTGCGTATAGGTGCGATGTACCGATGGCGCATCGCCGTACGTCTAGTAGTCCGAAGATGAAACGGGCTAGGTGGAATTAGATCATGCAATTCCATCACACACTCCATGAAATGCAACCGATAAAAAACCCGACTAGCTCGGACGGATGGATCTGCCAAATATCAGCTTGATGAACTAGAGTAGAGTTGCCGTCGACGATGTTCAAGGCTCTGAAGCTTTGAATCAACCTTTGCCTCATAGCCGAAGAGTCTCTTGGCCCTTTTTTCGATCGACTCTAGTTCATCAAGCTGCTATTTGGCAGATCCGTCCCAGAGATGAGAACAGTACTCCATACACAATGATACAAGTTGAGCAGCTGTTCCGGCGTGTTGTGTGCTGTTGCCGGCCGTGAGGCGTGAAGTACCTTCTCACCTTTGCATTGATCCCAACTTTTTAAAGGGTTCCGTACCAAGGAGCCAAACGAAGCTCCATTGTTGTCAATCATGTGTCTGTCTTTCCGTTGTCTGACAAACAGGTTTTACAGCCATGGTTGGAGCCATAGTCTTCAAATTTTCACAGTATAACGTATAAGATTCTTGTTGACCCAAAACCATACTAATTTTAAAACAATATTTTAATGTTTTTAAGGGGGGCTCACATACAGCCAAAAGCAGGAGTGAAAATAAATCTAGATCTAGATATATACTGTATTTTTTGTTTTCAAAATATTGGAAAGCAAAGGAATGAGAAGCCACCAAAGTCAGCCATTTTTTTACAAAATTTTGTTCTGAAGAATTTTTTAATATCCCATTCCCCATTTTTTAACTTCAAATTTGGTGATAATGTTTTTTTTTTTGATGTGATGTGATCGAAATCAGATTTTTCTTTGAAATTCCCTCAATTTTCCTATTACAACCAACTTAGTTTTGCGGTTTGGTAAGGAACCCTAAATGTGTGAAATCCGACACGCACTATAAGACTTTGTCCTAGCGAGAATGCAATCGCGATGTTTCTTGGATACCAAAGGATTACCAAAGAAGCGTGGACATTCGTAATGTTTGGCAACAGTACAACATTTGCAAATACGTATCTAATGCAACGCCCAGCTAAGACGAATGTTTCAGTCCTTCAGTCAAAACAGCGCATCTATTCCCTAGATCATGACATAGATCACCAAAAAGTTTCTACATCATGAAATCGCCGCAGTCGACGCCGAAATCCCAGTCGTCGGACGCAGTATCATCATACTCTGCCAGGGCCTGTTCGTAGACCGAAGCTTCGTAAGCCGTGACTCCATCAAGCATGGAGCAAGCTTGGGATACGTTGGTGTGGTGCATGATCGGCATCGCGTGCAGGGCGAAGTCTTCGCCTTCTTGGGACCAGGTGAGACCTGAAAAAAGGAAAAACAATCGTTAGTTTGCGGAATCACTTTGATATAATGTGGATGGTCAGAGACTCAGAGATGAATAGGAATTAAATTCATGCCGTCTTATTAACAAACGTGGAATAAGGTAAGATTAACTTTATTCCATGGATTAGGTTGGTACTAACAAATTTCCGTATTAATAAACACGGAATAAGGAGGGATTATACTAATCTGACACTAGTCTCGGACTAAAAGTTAAACCATGGTGCCAGCTAGTTTAAGGTCGGAATAAGAGTAGTGTAACTATGGCAACCACAATTTTTTTCCTTCGCCCTACTCGGGCAGGCTAAGGTCTTCGACCATACCGCCACGTCTTCAGTGCATAATATCCTTCTTGAATTCTTTAGTATGCATTAGAATGCGGATGTAACAGATTCTAATGTTTTTTTGAGTATTTGGCAGCAAATTCTATCGAGTCAACCTTCCCAGTAAACTTTGCAGAGGTAGTCAATAAGTACTACAATAAAATTCTCCGCTCCACTATCCCGAGATTGCTTCTGTCAATGTTTTCACATATTGTCCAGTTGCGTAGACAGTTGAGACACAAAACTACACCAATTTTATATCACAATATCCACTAGGAATCAATTTGCAAATAATATTAACAACCACTGAACTACGCTCGAAAAAATCCCGCCAAAAACTCTCGCAACCACAATTATTACATAGACTCTGATTTTTATACCGGATATTAAATATTTATATGCGTCCAGTGACTGTTGTTGTTTGAACTGAATACAGTAAAAGAGTGTAGTTAAACTGTTATGATTAAGGTTTTAAGATTGTTGAAATCTGAAGTTGAAGGTTCGAATGAACACGAAAATAAAATGAAAAATAAATGTAAAAATATATTTAATGTATTTGTTAGCTGTTTTTCTTCACGAAATTTTCGTATTTCCAAGATTTCTCTTTCTATTAAGGCACATTTTAATTGTTCTTTGTGTAATTCTTATGCCATCTCCATACACCTGTTATGTTCTTCCAATTTTATCTCTCTCGATAGACTTATCATGGCGCTCACATAGTTATAGTCCTGAAATGACAAACACTTTAATAAATAGATATTTGTTAAGGTAGGCCTTGATAAGACATGTTATCATATTTTAAGTGTTCATCATTATAAGTAATTTTTAAGTTTAAAGCTATTAAGATAATTTAAAATTCCCTCCTTCGCCTTTACTGTCAAATCTCTAAGGCAGATGTCATTTTAAGTTTTTTTTTTCTACATAATGTCTTCAACTTGCTTATTTTCATTCACTAGTTCATTCTTTTTACTTTTAAATTCAACTGGGTTGCCAGAGTTTAAGCGTAAGTCCAAGACTAAGAAATGAATAGTTAGTCCGAGGTTATTCCATGTTTATTACCAACATTGCTAGATCTATGTTAATCCTTAGTTACTCCGGGATTAGCTAGTCCAAGAGTAACTTCGGAGTAAGCTGGGAATACGCCATTTTTATTAATAAGACGGATGAAGTCTATACGTCCATATAGTTATTGTAACTGACGCATGATCCCCTTGTACATAGAAAAACCAGCCAAGTGCGAGTCGGACTCTCGCACCGAGGCTTCCGTATAAACAGCTGCATTCAACAGAATAATAAGGTAACATTACTGACATTCATAAACAGTGAAAGATGTTCGGACATTGCTCTAACGAAGGGATAAAATAAACTTTGCCGTTGGAAAACTGTTGGCCCCATACGATGTAGGTCGCTCGTCAGTTTACCAACTGCAAATAAGTTGATATCGTTTTTTTGTTATAGTTGCAAATTTGCAGTTTTCAGATTTTCCCTATAGTTGTTAAGATATTGGTCCTTGCCTAATTTCATGATTCTAGGTCAACGGGAAGTATCCTTTAGGTTATTGATTCCCTTGCGATTCCTCAAATATGCCATGTATATTTTGATTGCGATGATTTAGAATGTTGATTTTTTCACACTTCCAAGATAATGTAGACCTGAGTATATCATATTAATTTAAACTTGATACCTTAAGGCATTCCGGAGAAAAAGTTCTTGACACACGGACATACAGACAGAAGAACAACGAAGTGATCTTGGCAGGGTTCCCTTTTTTTTTCTTTTGAGTGGAACTCTAAAAAATACATGTTTTTGTCATCCTGAGCTCGGGGTTTTCTTTGGGGCAAACCATAAATGTTTTAAAGACTCCTCCCTCAGACCTTTTTGGCGTTTGTACACATAACAAGTGTCGATCAGGATCTTTTAGAGAACAAGTTAATTTTTTGCAGATATAATTTTTGATGACGTTTATATAAATATTTTTGTTAACAAAAATTGATTGTTTTGAGCTGGCAAAATGTGATTATTATAATAATTATGCCCAAGACACCATGTTCAATATTGAGATTAGCTGAAAGATACATGCAATAGAAAAACAATACTTACGTCCACTCCACACTCCGTTAGGCAAGGTGACCCAGCCCCAGCCTTGTCCCCAAGTGAGCTGGTGGTCCAGCTGTCCAGCTAGCGGCACCTGTCGCTTGATGACGGCGACTAGGCCGCGACCGTCTAGCGCTCCCACAGCGCTCCGAGCGTTGCGGTTGTACGTCTCCGAGGAAGTCGCTGCTGAAACCAACGGTGGTAGAGTCTATATTAGATGTACAGGTATTTCAATGCAGGAGGGTCCGGTGACGGACAGCCGCGGCGGGTTCGCGGTGAGTGCTAACGCGTACCCGTGTTCCCGCGATAAGCGGCACAGGAGGACACCGTGGAGTTTTAGTGGGTTAGAGTCCCGCATAACTGCGCTATCTCCCTGTGGTAGCGCAGTATGCATGTGCATTTCTAAAGGATAAAAAATAAAAAAGTATTTCAGTGCCCCTTACACCGCCGCCTCAGAACTATAAAATGAGACCAGCAAACATATCACTTAGTGAATTTGGCAAGGCAAATAATATGAATAATCGACCAATCACATAGACGGAAATCTACATCGCGTCTTTCATCTCGCATGTGATTGGTCGATTGTTGAGGCAAAGGTGCCCTGCTGAATTCATTACGCAATCAGGTTGCTGAGCTGACGTTACCCAAATCCTGAATCGGGTGCAATTACAGTTATACGCACTACTAGCATAATACAATGACTATGGGTCGGCCATCATAAAACAACCGCTTAGTCAGAGCATTCTTCTTTTTCTATGGAGGATGAGTATCTTTTCACCATGTTCAATATACCTCTAAAGATATGTTCAAATACCCTCCATTAGTGTTTAGTCTATAGCTAACTAGATAAAGGCGTCTTCAATCTGTTTATCTTGAATCTCGGCAGCTCTCATTATTTTGCTAACAGTCCTGTAATGATCGACGCTTTTTTTTTATTATCAATAGGCTCGCGCTTGACCACTATCTCACCTGATGGTAAGCGATGATGTGGTCGACGGTGAAGCACGCTTCACCTAATCTAAAGCTGTTTTAATTTATTTTACGATTCTACTGCATCTGGACATTCAGCTTCGCTACCATCTTTTTGGCTGGCTTTTTTACCACGGCAAGAATTGTTCTACAGTAAGCAGGTAAGACAGAAGAAATACAATAGATTTTACACACTATGCACTATGTTTAATTAGGTAATAAAATAAACTTTCTCGCAAATCAGCAGCAATCAAACTCGTAATCCTTTCGTCCCGCCATGAAAGCAGTAATCTGCCATTAGCAATAACAATTTAATTGGTATTTTAACTAGTCAGTCACTAAAGTTTTATGGGATGAAAATTTTATTGTCAAACGGGAGTAAGTACTAAGTTACCTAATAAACATGGCCATTAAATAGATTCTAAAATGCTAAGTTTTTTGTCTTTGACTGAGATAGAAGCGCAGTTTTGATAACCTATAAAGTATTTTACCCTTTAAGTTAATCCTACGAAAATAGTTGACGTAATCAAGGAATACACGGAAGAAGTAAAACAACGCAGATTCAAATAAAATAATTTTCATTGGACAGATAGAGTAAGCGAGTCCAACAAATAAATCTGATTGAATCAGCAACGAAGATGTTACTCATGAAAAACAAGGAACGCCTGACAGAACTGAATAGCAATCACTGTAATACTATTGATAGATATTTTGCTTCCAAAGGCGCTGTCGAGTCAACAGAGGTACCGAAATTAATCGCGTAACACTTGACTTAATTAATGAAGTGGCTTGCTGCCTGTAGTTTTGGCGGGAACAATGTCAGCTCGTGGGGCGGCCATGATGGATTGTCTATAGTATTGCGTGTTTACTTGTTGTTGTGCTGCCTGTTTCTGTGGACTGTATTGTAATGTACTGCGCGATTGTTGGGACGAATTTTTTTAATAGAAAGATCTGTTATACTGAACCAAAAAAACCTAGTTTTTGCTGGTCTGTGTTTATGATTTTTTTTAACAAAACATCCTCGGTCGGGCAAAGTGTTATTGATTATCTGAAATTTACCAGTATAGGCCTATGGCAGCCTATGACATGTGATTAAAAATAATAGTTAAAAAATAACTAAAAAACACGCTTTAATAGAAAACCAAACTAAAAAGTAGAAAATAATTTTCATTAAATTTAAGTAGATATTTTGAAAATATTTTAAAAAGTAGGTATCTCACGCTTTTTTACAATAAAATATTTATTTTTATAATCACACTATTCTTAATTTAAATTTATTGACAGTTATTTTCTACTTTTTAGTTTGGTTTTCTAAAAAAGCATGTTTTTTAGTATTTTAAACTATTATTTATTTTTTACTTTTTAGTTCAATCGCTAATCCTGAAGATCCTGGTAAGGATAATAGGACAAATTATTTAAATGATTGCATTGGCGTCGGTCCTTGATAAGTGTGCAAAGTTTCAAATTAAGCCGGCGTTTTGAAAGGGGTGAAAATCACGTTCAAAGATTTCGTTACATAGATACATACATACCAAAACCAAGCTAATAATAAAAGCGTGTTAAAATAACTTGAACGAAATGCGGGTGTAGTTTAGCCATACCTCTGTCTATCCTTTAAGGAATCATCAACATCAGCCTTTTAATGTTCCCACTGCTGGGACACAGGCCTCCTCTCTGTGAGAGAGGGAATGGGCCGTAATCCACCACGCGGGCCCAGTGCGGTTTGGTGGATGACACACGTCTTCGATTTTTTGATTCTAGGCATGCCGGTTTCCTCACGATGTTTTCCGTCACCGTTTTGAGAGCGGTGGTGATGAAATAATTTACACAAAGTAAAGACGCTTTACTTTGTGTAAATTATTTCATCACCGCCTAGGTTTTAACCCACGAGCTACAACTTATCAAAGGAAGTAATACAGGCATGTTTTATGGTTATAATACGTGGTTTACCTATTAAATAGTTAGATATGTTATTTAACTATGCTTATAACTAAATTGCAGTGACGCCAGGTCATTCCCCAGCTGTCATTGCCACATACAAACTAATGTACTGCAGACAGAGGCATAATGTTTAAAGATTTAGTCGTAATGGGTTTCGCTATGTGCCTGCCATTTTCTATTAGTTTCAGAGCAAGATTTTCAAGTTAACTGATATTAAAAACAGTGTATTTATAAACTGAATGAAATTACACGCTTTAACAGAATGTGGCCATCACTTACGTTTAGGGATTTATGTCTCTTCATACGCTAGATGCGTGGTCATATAATATTTCTGATTGGATCACAAGGCACAAGTTGGACTGCTTTTTACAAGATTTTTATTAATTTGCAATGAATGTATGTTATTTTAGTTGACAATGCATGGTTAGCTAAGTGACGTCATTCTAAATCCAATATAGTGGACGACTCAAGATGGCGGACTAGTTATATTTTGTGCACTGCCCTGATATGGGTATCAAATTAAAGGGTTTGCTACAAAAAGCTTATTTTGTAGCAAATCCTTTCGGTTTGCTACAAAATAAGCTTGTTTGAAAAAAAAATGTTTTAATGAATCATTTTAGTTTTTATTAACTGGCAATGTATGTACTATAAATTCGGGTCAAATCTTGCAACTGAATTTTAAAACAGTTATCCTCAACCGATTAAGATGAAATTTTGCATACACGTTTGGTTTGTATGACAATGTAAGGTCAATTTTAAAATTTGTTTAAAAAAAGTTTATTTTTAATTAGAAAAAGTATTAGGTCATGTAGTCATAAGCGCTACTAACGGTGAACATGAAGTCCTGGTTTTGATTCCCCGATCGGGTAAATGTTATTGAATTTATCTGCCTGGAATTTCACATTAGCAGCCCTGGAGTCTGAATATGTGAATGGTTTCCTATTACATGGAACTAAAAGTAACTGACGAAATTTGTGTGTACATAAATTGGTACACCATTTTTTTATTGGATATTCCCACCGCACTTTTCCCAAACCATTGTAACTCCTGAAAGCCAGTATCAACAGTGGCCACCACCAGAAAAGCACCGAGGCAATGAAGCTCGTCGAAGTCCCGGATAATGAATTTAACTGTCTTGGATCCTGCAACGAAATTAATCAGAAAAGAATAACGGAGGAGTTTTTTTTCTTTAGTCTCGCGCTTGACTACTATCTCACCTGATGGTAAGCGAAGATTTGGTCGACGGTGAAACACGCTTGCCTAGAAATAACATATTCACTCTTGGCTTAAATACCTCTAGTTTGTAGCTATCGGGAAACACAGACTCCTGAGTAGGAAAAAATACAAATTGCCACATCCCTCCATACCAAGCAGGAGACAGAACAAACAAGGCCAATAGGCACAGCCGGTCCTTTATAACTGGGATAAGCCCAGTTGCCTAAAAAAGTAAAAAAAAAAAGATAGGTACAGTGTATACATAAACGGATACACAATTTGCTAACTTTTCGAGGAATACAATTATGATGCTATGTTAAGGCACAAACCTCTTCCACTGCTTAATAAGGGTAACATTTGTTTTCAAATTTATTTTATATAATATATTTCTTTTTTTTTATTGTCGAACTATGATATCATTGCATCTCATTTAAATAATGTTTACATGCCAAATATAAGGTAGATTGTAAAAGGATCACCCATATTTTAACTGTCACATCTTATTTACTGTACCTACCATCTATGCAAATAAACGTTTACTTTACTCTACCATATAGGTGCATTTCCTTGACTTAACAAAATCTTTTGTTTCGATGTTTGACCGTTTTTAGGGTTCCAGAGTCCCTAAGCTAACCAGACGAATTGTGAGGCTCAGTTTATTGTTATTCGTAGACAGGACAGCAGTTCTTGACATTCATCCTTGAATACATTTTACGACACATCCAGAGACACCTCATTTGATTAGTCTTAAAATGCGATCAAGATTTTGTTTTTGCAGGAAATAACAAGTAAAATGGAGCCATTGATTATACTCTTTTTAACCCCCGACGGAAAAAGAGGTGTGTTATAAGTTTGACGTGTGTAGCTGTGTGTCTGTCTGTGGCATCATAGTTCCTAAACGGATGAACCGATTTTGATTTATTTTTTTTGTTTGAAAGGTGACTTTGTCCAGAGTGTTCTTAGCTATGTTTGATTGAAATCAGTTTAGCTGTTCAAAACATATCCGCATTTTACTCTTTGAATCTGAGTTTTTTTCTACATCTCCAAGGCCGACTTGCATCAAAAACTTTACCCAGAGTTAGTTGCTAACACTAGCTTAAATTGACAATATGTCATACTTAATGGGTCCGGGTTAACTACCAACTCGGATATAGTAATTAAGGTAGCCCAGGGTGGCACAAGTGGGCCCTAACGAAATAAACACAAAAGCATTACAAGCCGTAGCTTACTTTCACTCAACTCATCATCATCATCACCCTTTTTAATATTCCCACTGCTGGGACACAGGTCTCCTCTCTGTGAGAAAGGGAATGGGTCATAATCCACCACGTGGGCCCAGTGCGGGTTGGTGGATGTCACATGTCTTCGAAAGTTTAGTTCTAGGACATGTCGGTTTCCTCACGATGTTTTCCTTTACCGTTTTAAGAACAGTAGTGATGAAAATATAATTTACACACTCAACTTATTTCTCTATAATATTATACCCAGTTCATTCCCGCCAGCTTAATAATTTTGACCTTTTCCTATAGATACGTACCTATAAGCCTACCTACATACAAAGTCATTGTAAGGCCTCGGGCGACAAGGATAACGCATTACAACTTCGCTAACGCCAACCCACAATGCCCTTGGGTGAGTTTGGGACCCGCTAAAGTTTTTTTTCTGTTTTTTATTTAAAAATTGTTTAAAGGCTTTTTCCGAACGGCCAAGTCAATGAAGGGTCATCGTTTGAATATTGGAAAAAGGGCACAGACATTTTCTTTTCAGTAATCCCTTGAAATTCTGTTTGGGTATGTATTATTGGGATTTAAGTATAGCGGGCCATTCATAAAATTAAAACCAAATGAAACCTGAAGGATAATAATGATGACAATATTTCTATAGGTGAAGAGATGAGTACCAAACAATAGAAATCTGATTTAATATTGTAAAGATATTGAATCTTTTAATCATTTGATATTTTTTTATTTGATATTGAATCATCATTGCCATCCAACGTGGCAATGCTGCCAGCGTTCTGGGCACTTTTCACGTTGGCAGCGATGTGGACGATTTTTTTAACGCCCAATGAGCCCTGCCCGTTTTATACGCGTTCGCAGCTTTTTTTATATTTTATTTTTATTTAAGTGTATAAATAGATTGTAAAAGCATATTGTAAAGAGAGAAAATTCATTATTTGTAAGAGGTATATCTCTGAAAGTCTTGATCCAATTAGAACATACTAAAAAAAAAACATATTCTATTCGACACAGACATAACAAAATAGCAATGATCACAAAATAAGAGAAATGAATATTGGTGTTAATTTTATTACGAAAATTATTTCACTTAAGTATAGGAAGCTATACTTCTGATAAGTTTTCGTTTATCTCGGCAAATGCATGGATGCTGTTGGATAAATCATGGGAGCAAAACCGCGGGAAGAAGCTAGTAAACAATAGGTGGATAAAAAGTTTTCAGAACCAATTATTTCAGTTTAAACCAAGGGGTCTCGCCTCAAATGTTCTAAATTCAAACTGGCCACATTTTCAAGATGGCCGCGGTCAGCGGCCCACAGCTGACGCACTGGCCATTACAGCCCCTTTTGAATAAAACCCCATTTTTTCACCTAATGGCTTTACGGATTGAACTGAGGTTTAATTTTAGAAGGCATAAGTTGCAAATAAACTGGGCAATTGGCCTTGTGAGCTTTTTATCAGATAAAACCCCAAATGTGGAGGATTTTTCTACGACCTATGTGATGTCCAACAAAACCTAGACATGTAGATCTGTAGGAAAATTTAAAAACAAAATGAGTTTTCATAAAGGTCATAATTTTTCCCAATGATACTTTCAAAGTTCACAAAATATATTATTTTTCTTGAAGAGGTAATATAAAAGGGTCAGATAGAAGCGTGTCCTTTATCACGGTATCCACTTTAATATTACCGGTAAGGGTCAAGCAAACTTTCGAGATATATTTCGTGTAAGTAAATGCAAATTATGAAAACAACGGTTGCTTATTTGGGATGCCAAGTTCAGCAGCTTTTGGAACTATTAAAATATTCAATGTTTCTGCTGGGATTTTGATTCGGCAGGCCTCCTGTCAGTGAGGAAGAAAATAAAGAAAGAAAAATTGTTTATTTACGCCAGGCACGACGTATACCATAAAAAGAACAAAACATCTTAAATACAATCATTACAAAGTATGCGTCACAACTACGCAAAACGGTCATCGCTCAGCATAATGCTGGGACTCGTGTGCGAGACAGAGCCACAGCGCTGGTTTTCAGCAATAGCCGATGTCGACTGGGTGACTCCGAACCAATGAAACCTTAGTGGCAAAATAAAAAAAAAAGGGAGCAGGCACATGTTTTCGATTTCTTGGTTCTTGGGCGTTCCTACAGACAGGACAGACTTCCGTTGGTTCTGTTCAGACTGGAAAAAAATCCGACCCAAAAATTGTTGGGTAAATGCTAGGGAGATGATAAATTCACTTATGAAACAATGACACTTGTCAAAGGAGAAAGAGCTAAATAACCAGACAAAATGGTGCTTTCTCATTTCTCAGCTTTCGATTCAGCTGTGAACACAAGTTTGTTTCTCGTGATAATGAAATTTATTATCATCATCAACCTTTTAATGTTTCCACAGGGACACAGACCTCACCTCTGTGAGGGGGTTTATACAAAATGAACTCGTATACGAAATTATTAACCTTAAAAAATGCACTTGCTTATGTATTATGCCAACTAAGTAAATGCCACTTTAGATGTAACTAGTCGTAACTTTAGTTGTAACTAGAATGCAATTTAATTTGAAATGTGAAAAATAAACGTTGTAGTACTAGTCCTTTAACAAAATGATATCATGTGGCAGCCATTTCGCATGTTACTTAGTATGCGAGTGAGCAATCCCTCTAGCCTTCGTTGAATTAAACTTTCAAAGTCGTCGGGCTACGTTGAAGTTTTTCAGTTATAAGCTCTTGGTGCGGACTTGCAGTGGATTGAAAGTCTGGCTGTCTTGAAAGATGGGTGAAAGGCTGTCTTGTATTCAACTTAGCCAAAAGTTTATATAAATTGAAAATATGAGTTGCCTTTCAAATCTTAACTAATCGCAAGCCGATTCGCGGCCACCGTAGACGCGGGCTTGCGGACGGCAAGTAATGGGTAGCTCGCCGTCCAATAAGGACCTGGCTCGAGTTTACGGCGCTTAGTGTACACGCACGCCTCAAAGAGATGTCAGCAAAAGTGACGGGGCCCGCTAAGGCCGATGCCAGTCTGGGTTGCGGATAAATTTGAAAGAGAGCACAAGAAACTGAAGGAACACGGGTGGGTTTTAGTCAGTAAAAGTCTGACACGCCTTCCCGCTTCACCCAGAGCGGGAGAGTACCATCATTGGATGACTTCCCACCCACAAAACAAAAAAAATGGGTATCTATACTTCTATACTATCTATACTAATATTATAAATGTGAATGTAAGTTTGTTTGTTACGCTTTCACGCAAAATCTACTGAACCGATCATCATGAAACTTTGTACATATAATCTTGGAGGTATTAGAAGTAACATAGGATACCTTTTATTAATAAAAAAACTTTTTAATGGCTTCACTGCAAGCGAAGCCGCGGGTAAAAGCTAGTAATATTATAAATGTGAATGTAAGTCTGTTTGTTACGCTTTCACGCAAAAACTACTGAACCGATCATCATGAAACTTAGTACATATATTCTTGGAGGTATTAGAAGTAACATAGGATATTTTTTATTAAAAAATAATAATAAGTAGTCTATAAATTAATATGACCCGGACAAAGCCCGAGCGGGCCACTAGTCAGTCTATAAACTATAAAGTTCCAAACGCTCTGAAACAGGCCTCCTTTACGTGAGAGGATGTGAGCCGTAACATGCCGCGCATGTCTACGATTTTTTTCAGTTCTAGGACACGCCGGTTCCCTCATAATGTTTTCTTCGAGCACCATTTACCCATACCACTTGTAAGTCGAGCCCGTTACTACTGGCCCACCAACTACTATTGCTCTACTGATAAACGCTGCATCTACAGATCCGTAAGATAGGGATGCTGACTAAAAACAATTTTTTGTCCGTCAGGTAGATGAATAAAAAAAAATCTAGACACGTATTTTTTTCTTTTATCACTTAAACAAAAAAAATAAGTTACAATGCGCTGAGTTTTCGTGTGACCTCACGTTTTAGTACGGTCTATTCCATTACTCAAAAGTGACGTCACAAGCCCCTTCTGAACTTTGATGCACTTTATCTTTGTCAATCTTATTTGATAATCCCACTGACGGACTAAATAAAATTATCATTGTTCTAACTAGGAATCATACCTATTGCCACAAAGAAAAACCGGCCATGTGTGAGTCGGACTCGCGCACGAAGTGATCTAGACTCCGTACAATTATCGCAAAAAACGGCAAAAAACACGTTTGTTGTATGGAAGCCCCACTTAAATATCTATTTTATTCTGTTTTTAGTATTTATTGTTATAGCGGCAACAAACTAATTTCAAAAAAATAACTGTCTGGCTAACACGGTTCATGATTACAGCCTGGTGAAATACGGACAGACAGACAAACAGACAGACGGATCGTGGAGTCTTAGTAATAGGGTCCCGTTTTTACCCTTTGTTTATGGAACCCTAAAATATCATTTAATGTTTAAGAAGAAAACCAAGCATGATATAGAATACCCGTGGCGTGGGTGCCATGAAAGGTGGTTAAGGTCAATTTAGAGTATGGCCACAAATGGGCTGCATTGTACTTGACTCAATACAATATAGGGTAGGCAGCAATCATTTTGAGCAATAGAATTTTGTTTGCTGTGCATGCATGTTGAAAGATTGACCTTTTCAAAATCCACGACGACGACTGTGTCTGTATCAACGAGCAATATTTTTATATATATTTGCAATCACGTTATCGAAAACGGCTCTAACGATTTCGATTTTCGGGGGCGAAAAATCGATCTAGTTAGGTCTAATAACTCGACAGCTCGGGAATAAAAATAGAGAAAACGAATCCATTTTCTCTATTTAAACCTGAGCACTAATCGGTCGCCCAGGTACTGTACATTATGGATGCAAAAAAAAAAATATGAATTAGAATTTAGGATTGTTCCAGGCAATTCTCTACTATCAAAACAATTCAGATTTGTAATGAATTTCGAGCGATGTTCAACTAAAGCCTCACTAACGAATTAAACTAGGGTAAATCAAAGTCAAAGTCAAATGTTTTTATTATTCGACTAGGCCATTAAATGACGCTGGTTATAAATATTTATTACAAACGCTTGCCTCTACCCGCGGTAGTACTTAAATAGATAATATTTTTTCTAATTTCACTAATGAAGTTGTACGATTACATCGCACATTTATTAAGAACGCTAGCATAAGCATTTTTACTTAATGTAAATCGACGTTTTCACTAATATTGTTGAGTACACTTTCGACCGTTCTATTGTAAACAAGTACAATCAATAAATATTTTATCAAGAAATCAGCAAGAATAGTTTTCTTCCATCTACACATGTATTAGCAACCAAGTGCTCGTACACATTGGTCCTTCGAGCTATGTGTTGGTGATTTGTGTTCTCTCGTGTGGCTGCGAATCGGTTCCGTTGGCCTCCCACAAGCGGGAATCACTAACGTGAATTGAGAAGGCGCATAAGGTCGCACGGAAGAATTTCGGAGCACCTACACAGACCAAGTGACAGTGGGCTAGCAGTCCAAGATCAACAACAGCATCAAGGCAAAAATCAAGTAAGCATCTTAGCATCAAGGCTCCATACAAGACAAGACAAACACATCAAGAAAAAGCTATATAGTAACCCAAAACAGATCGATCTTCAGCAAGATTCAAGAAAGTTGACGGCGAAAGAACTCCACAATCAGCAGGGAAAATCAACCTAGTTATTTGAATTTCCTATTTTACAAGTATCAAGATGGAAGAACTATTTCACAACCAGCAAGTTGCCATCAATGGCATGCGACAACTTTGGTCAAATTTCAAAAAAGATGGACCAGATCGCAAAACATCAGAATACATCAAGAAGAAAACTGAGACTCTGAACAACTATTGGATCGAGTTTCAAAAAAATCATGAAAAATTGTGCAGGTACGAAGATAAAACGCAAGATTATTTTATCGGAAACCACTATGAAGAAACGAAGGCGTTCTACATAGAAGTCAGAGATTCGATTCAGAGAGCAGGTCTGATCAAGCCAACCCTGTTCGGCCGTCAGCAGCCAGGTGCCTCGACCGCAGAGGGTAGAACAACTCCAGTGAGTCCAATGCCAGCTCCGGAGTATACTACTCGAGGAACTGATAGCAAGTTAGATGAGAGGTTGCGTAAACAAGCCAGCAACTTCAAAGCCTTTTCTCGCTTCGTGACTAACATAGATCTGTCAACCATAGAAGAAAAATGGGAGTTTGAAGACATTTTGAAAACTCTAGAAACCCGTTGGAATGCGGTTGATGGTCTCCACTGGAAAATAGACAGCGAATTTGATGAGGTAGACGAAAAATACGAGACTTCATACACGCAGCATGAGCAGATGTACTTCAATATTAAAAAAGAAATAAATCGTAGATTATTCTCTGCATCCCATCGAGAAAAGTCTACGCCGCAGCTGGATATTCCTATATTCAACGGAAATTACCAGAATTGGGTATCATTCAAGGACTTGTTCACGGAAGCAATTCACGGTAACCCATATTTATCTGCTGCACAGAAAATGCAATTCCTGAAGAGCAAGATTAAAGGTGAACCTGAACGCCTAATACAACATCTTCCGATCAGCGCGGATAATTACATCGCTAGCTGGGATATATTAAACCACCGTTATAACAACAAGAAACTTATCTTTACTACTCATATTAACACCTTGATGAATATCCCAGTTACGCAACAAGCGACATCGAATCACATCAAACGTATACATGACGTAACAACCGAGTGCCTTAATGGTATCAAGAATTTAGGTGTCAACATTGACACCTGGGATCCAATGGTAGTACACCTGCTCACTCAAAAAATGGATTCCGAAACATTGAACGAATATTTCACTTCACTCAAACAGCCAAGAGAACTGCCATCTCTGAAGGAGTTTTTAGAATTTCTGGAGAACAAGTTCACTACCATGGAGTCAGCACGTCGTAAACAAGATGCGATTCAAAAATCTACAAGTCCTCCTTCAAATTCAGGGAACTCGAGATCGAATCAGGGAAAACAATACTACGTCAGCAACAAGGCTACATCAAAGAAGACCCCTTATGTCTCCTGCCCCATCTGCAAAGATCATCATGGCATATATTATTGCAATCAATTCAAAGAAATGGCACCAGGGCTAAAGAGAAAAACTATAAATCGACTCAATTTTTGTACAAATTGCCTGTACAATCACCACGAAAAAAAATGCACGTCCAGCAAACGTTGCCGCCAATGCAACGGACAACACAATACGGTGTTACATGACGCCTATGCAAATGAAAACACGACGTCATCGAACGTTTCCGGCCACGTGCCCCTCCAGCAAGAATCAAGCCCCGGAGCTCATGTTGCACAGCAAAAACTTGCTTCGACAGTTCTTTTAGCAACTGCAATTATCAAGGTGACAGGAGCTGATGGAATAAAAAGAACGATGCGAGCCCTCATTGACCAAGGATCCCAAGTTTCCTTGATCACCGAAAACGCAGCGCAAGAGCTAAGGTTACCACGACAGAACTGCAAGGGAGTTATTACTGGCGTTGGTATAAATGACAAGACCTGCAAAGGAATGTTGAGTATCAACTGTACATCATTGGACGACAATTACAAGTTCAGCACTAATGTTCTCATAATGAACAACATAACAAGAAACCTGCCGAATTCAACATTTTCTAAACCATCATGGGTATTTTTAGAAGAAATTGACTTAGCCGACCCTCAGTTCTACGTTAGCAACCCAGTTGACATATTATTGGGTGCGGATATATATGCTAAGATCATCATGAACAAGATTCACCGAGATGATTTAGGTAGCTTTATTGCGCAGCAAACACGCATTGGGTGGATTTTGTTCGGCGGGGTCCAAAGTCTTCAATGCAACCTAGTCCGGAATAATATACAAGACATTCAACAATTTTGGGAGATCGAAGATATTCCTGAAGATGATCAAATATCATTTGAAGACGATGAATGCATTCAATTTTACAAGTCGACCACGATAAGGTTGGAAGACGGAAGATATCAAGTGAGACTACCACTAAAATCAACTTTCAACAAGGATATTGGGGAATCTAAACACAAGGCAGTCGCTCAGCTGTATCAGATAGAAAGAAAGCTCGCAAAAAACAGTTGTATTGCAAAACAATACAAAACATTTATTGATGAATATTTATCTCTCGGTCACATGAAACCGGCGCATAGCAACAAGAAACTAGAGTATTTTCTACCGCATCACTGCGTACTACGTAACGAGTCAACAACTACGTCACTCCGTGTAGTATTCAATGCATCATCAAAAACTTCTACTGGGACGAGCTTAAATGATTGTATGTATACGGGACCCAATCTGCAAAAGGATCTTATGACACTTATACTGAAGTGGAGACAACATCGCATAGCCTTTATCGCGGACATTGAAAAAATGTTTCGCCAAATTTGGGCACATGAAGACGACCAAAACCTCCAAAAAATCGTTTGGCGAGATTCTTCTGATCAATACGTACAAGAGTATCAACTTACTACGGTCACCTACGGCACCAAGGCCGCGCCATTCTTGGCAATGATGACCCTAAGGCAATTAGCGGATGACGAGAGATCAAATTACCCATATGCAGCTCAAGTCGTCGAAGAATGTTTTTACATGGACGATTTGTTACACGGTTCAGACTCGGTAGCATCAGCAAAACAAATACAGCAAGATGTGATGGCAATCCTCAAGACAGGTGGTTTTAATTTACGAAAATGGAGGTCCAATTATCAAGAACTGCAAGACAGCACCAGCAAAGGCGACCAGGAGCGTTACGACTTCAAACAAGCTGAATCGACAAAAACATTAGGCCTTCACTGGAATCCGCAACAAGACATTTTTACATTTCAATCCAGGATTGAAACCACTACCGGTACGCAACTCACGAAGCGGAAGTTACTGTCTGAAATGTCCAAACTCTTTGATCCCCTCGGTTGGCTCACTCCAGTTTCTACCAAGATGAAAATACTGTTTCAAGACATCTGGAAAGAGAAGAATTTGAATTGGGATGACAAGATTCCCGAACAAATTAACCGAGAATGGACAAAAATTAAACATGACGTAGAAAACATAAATCAATGTAAAATACCTCGATGGATAGGTACGGCATCGGCCGGAAACAATATCGAGTTACACGGATTTTGCGATGCATCGCAGAAAGCGTATGCATGTGTCGTGTATTGCAAAATTACAAGTCAAGGTGTAACAAAAATAACTTTAATGGTTGCGAAATCAAGATTGGTTCCATGCAACAAGAATATCTCTTTGCCCAAATTGGAATTAAGTGGAGCTCACCTACTATCTAAACTAATGGTCAAAGTGAAGGAAAGTTTGATCGGTCATAACATTAAAGTTTATGGGTGGACCGATTCTATGGCAGTTCTGGGATGGATACAAGGCGATCCCAATCGCTGGCAAGTGTTTGTTGCCAACAGGGTGCGACAAATAACAAAGGAGATACCACCTCAATGTTGGCGATATGTGAAGTCAGCGGAGAATCCTGCAGATTGCGCGAGCCGGGGATCAACAAGTCTGAAACTAAAGGAAAACAATCTGTGGTGGAATGGACCCACCTGGCTACCTCACTGTACGCCGGAAGTCCAAGCAAGTCGCCAAACTTATTCAACAGATGAAGAAGCCCTTAACAAGCAAGTAAATATTGTGACCCAAGAAAAGTCACAAGTAAACAGCGTTATCAAAAGACTTCTTAGCAGACTGAGCTCATTTACAATGATTCTGCACGTACTAGCACGTTTACGGCGCCTGGTTATCAGAAAACCAGAAAACATATCAAAACCCTACATTACCTTAGCGGAGCTACGCAAGGCCAAGGTCGTAATAATCAAAGAAGTTCAGTCTGCGGAGTTCCAGCAAGAAATACGTGACCTGAAGAAAAAAAAACAAGTGTCCACGACAAGCAAGATCATGAATTTGAGTCCGTTCCTAGATGAAGAGGGAATACTGCGTGTGGGAGGGAGGCTGCATCATGCAGCGATCAATCCTGAACTCAAACATCCTATAATTTTACCTCATGAACATCGTCTGACGGAACTAATAATAGAACACGCACACAAACTCACATTCCACGGCGGAGCTCGAGTTACATTAGCATGTATCAGGCAAAAATATTGGATAATCGGGGGAAATAATGCAACGAAAAAACAAATACGTCAATGTATTACCTGTAGAAAACAAAATCCTGCCAAACTACAACCCCTGATGGGAGACCTGCCTGCAGCAAGAATCAATCCATCTCGACCTTTTATGCACACCGGCGTTGATTTTACTGGCCATGTCTATATCAAAACCAACAAGGGCCGTGGTGTCAAGACCACCAAAGGATATGTGTCAGTATTTGTTTGCATGGTGACGAAGGCCGTGCATTTGGAACTAGTCTCCGACCTCACAACGTCATCTTTTATCGCTGCCTTACGTAGGATGGCAGCTAGAAGAGGCACACCTTGTCACTTGTATAGTGACAACGGCCGCAACTTCGTAGGAGCCAGCAGGGTTCTACAAAACGAATATGAAGAATTGCAGAAAATCATTAATGATAAGCTATTGGCTGAGATAACGGATATGGAGATCTTATGGCATTTTAACGCCCCTTCATGGCCATCAGCAGGAGGCCTATGGGAAGCTGCAGTGAAGAGTTTCAAGCAACACCTCAAGAAAGTGATCGGTGAACAAAAATTGACTTACGAAGAGTTCACCACACTTCTAACACAAATTGAAGCCTGCCTAAACTCAAGGCCACTGTGTGCAATCTCAGAAGATCCTGAAGACCTAGATTTCTTAACACCTTCTCACTTTATAACTGGTGGACCCACGTTAACGTTAGTTGAAACTGAAAGAGATCTGCGAACACGCTGGCAGTTAACACAGAAAATACTACAAGATCTGTGGAAAAGATGGCGCACAGAATATTTAGCGCAATTAACTGCAAGAAGCAAGTGGAGGCAACCTCAATCCAACATCAAGTTGGACGATATAGTACTCATCCACGACGACAACCTCCCACCCGGCAAGTGGGCGATGGGAAGAGTCGTAGAACTACATCCAGGCAAGGACGGCCACGTCCGAGTCGTGACCTTAAAAACGAAAGGCGGCATTATTAAGCGTCCCGTCATAAAAGTTTCCATACTTTTAGAACATAAAAAAGTTGCCCCACAGTGCGACACGGCACGAGACAATAACCAAGACGTGGAACACCAGCAAGCCCAAGCATCCTCAACAAGGAGGTCAACGAAAAGCAAGTTCAACTTGACAACCATGGTCACTGCTCTCATGTTATTTTTCACATTCATTACAAGTGCAGAATGTAACATGAAGATAGCCCCATTCCAAACAAGTCAAAGCTTGTATTTTGACAAAGTATCCGACATGATGCTTATCAGAGACGATTGGAATATTGTGGTTTACTACAACTTGGATACGTACTGGCAATCAACTGCAAGGTTCAATGAATACATCCAATCGCTCAAACAAACATGTGATATCATACAAGGTCAAGTTCACTGTGACGTTATTATACAGCAGCTACGTCATGCGTTCTCAGAACTCGAGCACTACAACCAAGTGTTGCAAAGTCAGCATTCCGGCACGCGACCCGGGACTCTGCGTCAGCGCCGAGGCCTTATCAATGGCGTGGGATATATCGCTAACAGCCTATTCGGAGTGCTCGACGAAAGTTTCGCTGAAAAATATCGCAAGGACATTTCTCTCATTCGAGAAAACGAAAGGCATATAGTTTCTCTCTGGAAAAATCAGACTTCACTCATGGAAGCAGAAAACAACCTTCTTAAGCGCACAGAGCATGATATGAACCAGCAACTTAAAATGATAAACCGTCACATGAATAAGTTACACGCAGCAGTGGACCAATTGAAAAACAACATTGAAGCTAACAGCATCATTATTGACTTCAACATGGGAGCTATTATAGCAAGTAATATGATGTATAATTTAAAGAGCATTCAGAATACGTTATTAGACACCGTTACTGACATATACAATGGTCGTTTCAACTTACATTTGATTACACCTGAACAACTCATGAAAGAGTTAAGCACGATTTCTAGCAAGTTGCCCAAGGACGTCTCCCTGCCAATTGACAACATACACTCGGACCTTCGGAAGGTATATGATCTACTGGAAATAAAAACAAGACTTCTGGAAGACATTATCATCTTTGAGATCAAACTACCTCTCATCAGTCGAGATTCATACGAAATCCTCAAGATAATTTCGATCCCCAAGACAGTGGGCCAAGGTGACATGATCAGCATAAACTCAGTATCCGAGTTCATATCTATCAACATGAAGAAAGATACCTATATTAACATTTCGGAAGAAGACTTGAGATCATGTCAAACCGTTTCTGGCGTTTATTACTGCCACATCTTACGACCCATATACCAAATTAAAGGAGACAAGAATTTCTGTGAAACGGAAAATTCGGAATGCAAAACAACATCAAGTTTCTGTAAAAATAAACTACAAGAAACATATACATTGAACAGATATTTTTACTTTTGCTGCGATAGGTGTAACGTTCGAACAATATGCGGCGATCAAATAACCGCACATCAGCTGACACAAGCCGGACTATTCAATATAGGCCAAGGATGCATCGTGAAAACAAATAACTTTACCCTGCATTCACACAAACTTCACATAAGTGAATTAAGGACGAACGCAGCTATTTATGCACCAATGATTGCCCCTATCAACCACATTATCAACATCAGCATACCTAAACTAGTTTTGGACAACAAAACTCAAGATTTAGAACAAGAAATCAGCGAAGTAGACAAAAGGATCCAGTCTATGAAAGCGGCAGAAGTGATGTTACCTGATGATCTATCGTATCATGATATTCATCACTACGCTGTGATCTACACTCTAGTTGGAATATTGGGCATCGCTGTAATCATCATTATGGCTCGCCGTACGCGATGTCGATGGCGAGTTCCATTGTCACCACCACCGTCCGTTGCTGAGGAATCAAGAACAGGGCCTGCTGCGTCGCGCCGCGGGAGCAACAGCGATACAAGGGAAACAAGTGGACACCTCGACTGCGTACGCGTCCATGGTCCTCGCAACCCTCGCGTCCATACTGGAACTTCACCTTAATAGGAACTACCCCTTAATTAAGTTTATATAATTTATAGCTCTAAACTTTCATTATCATGTCTAAAACTTTAATCTATTTTTCTAAATCTAGATGCTCTTCATCCTGCCTATCTCGTCCGGGAATATGTACGATTACATCGCACATTTATTAAGAACGCTAGCATAAGCATTTTTACTTAATGTAAATCGACGTTTTCACTAATATTGTTGAGTACACTTTCGACCGTTCTATTGTAAACAAGTACAATCAATAAATATTTTATCAAGAAATCAGCAAGAATAGTTTTCTTCCATCTACACATGTATTAGCAACCAAGTGCTCGTACAGAAGTTGAATTTTATAAATCGTTCTTCTTACCACCATCCTAAGTTGGCCCCGTTTTTAGATTTTGTCAGCCACTGAAACCGTTTTAATGTTCATGTATCAACAAAAAAACCCTTTTATTTATCCGCATTATTATGCAACTACGGAACCCTATTACTGCGCGTGGCCCGACACGCACTTGGCCGGTTTTTTAATATTAAATTTAAGAATCTATGAACAAAACAAAAGTAAAAAATAAAAATGCTTATAAAAATATTGTTATATCTTGTTTTACTTATTGTATCAAACGATGATAAAGATAAAGTTTAAAGTTCCAAACAAAAAGAAACGTGAGACGAGTTGCAGAATGAAAATGTTATTCATTTTGATTTTCTGCAAGTTGTCCTAAATTGGCCGTGGGCATGTAGGATGAGTTAATGAATATGTTTTGGTTCCGGATGAGATTTTTTATTACTGTTCTGCAGCCAAAAGTATCATATTAATGGCAGTACAGATACAAACAACTGATGAGATCTTTATCTAAGCTTTAATGATTCCTTAATAGGATATAGCACCGTTGTTACCACCCGCATGAAAAGCTACTATTTTTTCATTTTCGTTTTTCGTAAATGAGTAATGATTTTATAGGAATGATGATACCTTAAAAACCTTCACGGTTACCCAAATTTAACAACTCTTATTTTTATTCTACCAACAAAAGGAGCACTATTCTACCTTAACCAAGTCTCCGAGTCATGGAGAGTTGCAGCCTAAACTAACCAACCAACTTATTCAATTTGCATCTTCAGCGTACCGCCGGCGACAGTAACTGAGATGTGTGTGTTGGATGCTGCGGCTTATTGGTTGCAAATTGGCTACGACTGCTGAATATCTAGGAGACTGAGAATACTCTACCTCTGGTGTTGGGTATTCAATTTAGAAGCCTGACATAAACAAGTTAGTATAATGTGTATTGGTCTTGAATTTGTATCTATTTACACATGTCACTTTCTTGAAAAAATTCAGACTGACTGATTGATAGATAATGAACTGCTTCTGGTCCTCCATTTATCATCATCATCTTTATTTCAGCTGAAAGATGTTCACTGCTGGACATAGGCCTACCCAAGCGACGCCACACTGATAGGTCTTGTGCGTTTTGCGTCCACCGGACTCCTACAGCCTTGATCAGGTAGTCGCTCCACCTAGGTTGCTAAGATGTTGTTAAGTTATTTTAGACCCTGCAGACAAAAAAAGGAGCCCCGCGCAGCTCGGGCCTCGGTTGACAATTTTTTATTTTTCAAACATTTGTTTTCGCCCACTGTTTGTCGCCCACTAACTATTTCATTAAGCCATATTCAGTATTTTTTACATCTTTAATTTGAAATTATTTTCGCTCGTTTAAATATTATCCTATTGTATTACATTAATGGCCATTATTTAAAACCTTCCTCACGTCCAATTTACATTTCAACCAACCTAAAACACGCCTAGCTCTGACACAAACATAATCAAAACAATTGATCCCCTCACTAAACGAAGGACAAAATGGCCGACAGATATTGTTAATATAACCAGTGACGGATCGCTCGCCAACCCTTTTCTATTAGCCTAGAAACAACTGAATATGGATTAATATCTCGCCAATTGTCTCCACGACGGCTGTAACTTGTGGAACTAATTTATGGACAGAAAAGTAGAGGTCGCACTGCGAGATGAGCTAACTAAGCTTAGCTTAGCTAAAGTAACTGTGGCGTCTTGCCAAGCGAGTTGTTGCCATGTTACCTGACGCCTAACGAGACTTTCCTATTCTGCTGTACTCTGGGTGAATTCACAACGAGTACTTTCTTAATAATCTATACCTACTAATATTTTAAAGCTGAAGTTTGTTTGTTTGCACGCGCTAATCTCAGGAACTACTGGTTGAAATTGAAATATTCTTTTTGTGTTGGATAGTCCATTTATCGAGGAAGGTTATAGGCTAGATAACATCACGCTACGACCAATAGGAGCGGAGAATAAATGAAAAATATTGCAAAAAAAGGAAAAGATATTTCTTTTTGAGAACTTCCGTTGCGTGCGCTGCGTAAGCGGTTAAAGTTACGCAACAATCATGTATGTAGTGTAGGTAGGATAAAAGGGTAGGTAGGTAGCCAGTTGATGGGAGCGAAGCCGCGTGGGACAGTTAGTTTAGTTATAGATGTCAAAGTGCATTTATCGCATTGAAGAATCCTATACTTAACTTACTTACTTACTTATGTCATCAAGATATAATAAATAAATGTTATGTTATATTTTACTAGCGACCGGTGCAAAGGCATCATGTAAAACGTCAAGATTTTGTGATTAACTTGAGTTAAATGTTAATGTTTTACCCACAACATTCTTCCGAAATAAATGCTTTAAATAATCCCATTATGGCTATTTGGCTAGGGATGAAGAGAGAGAGAGCTAAAGTAGCTGAGGTCTCCTTTAAAAGTGACTTCTGGAACTTAAGGTAATCACCAATCAGCACGTCTCTGTAATATTTTTTATAGATTTTATTTAAAGTAGGCTTGCGCTTGACCAATATCTCACTCGCTTAGCTAACTTAGCTTAGCTTGCTATGCAGCCTAGTCTTAATAATGTAATTATTCCGAGGCGATGACACGAGCCGATTACATTTGCATGTATTTTCGATAATCCTGAGTTTAGGAGGGTGCTTTCTGATACTGATTACCCTTGCGATTATGTGTTTTTGTGGTCAAAAAGCCTGAAAAACTTTTGAACCAGAATTTAAATGATATTGTAAGAAACGTATTTTTACTCCGGTGATTGCAGCTGAAGTATTCACTTATGAAACTACTTTTATTCATTACATGCGATAAAGGTGTCTTCAGGGAAGTATTTCTTTCATTCAAAATCCCGCCATGCAATAGGTACACAATCCTATTAAGCACCACAATACACAACGTACGGACAATGTACTATAAGGGTCAAAAGTGCCTTCATACTCTACCAAAACAGAAAAGGCAATTTTTGGTAGGCAGCAGAATTTCAACTTTTCGCGGTTAGTAGGAATAATTTACTTACTTTAATTTCTATACAAAATATTAAATCAGTTGTGGATAATTTAACTTCTTCTATAAAAACTAGCCATTTGAGTTTTGGGAGAGTATGATTGCACTTTTGACCCTTGACTGTATATCTGTAATTAATTTTGTATATCGTACTTGACAGAAATCCTTATATCAATGGGAGATTCCGCAAATTTCTATGTGTGCCGGATAAACTACTTTGGGCTAATGGCACTCACTCACACACTCTTAACTTTTGAGACAATAACTAGCTAAACTTTTTGGTGAGACCGAGTCCTTGACAACTCAAAAGTAAAAATGGATAAAATGAAATTAATGATTTCAGTCTGAATTTGACAATCTTACTAGTGAGAAAACAAAAATCCTCTCTCATAGAAAAACTTATCTTTTATCAATAAGCTAATAAAACGTCACTTGCATTATCATCAATCAATTTGTGAAATGAAGGAATAAGTATGATCTTCTTTTAATTTAATAAATGTGTCAATCTGTCGCAGCTTGTGACCAATTTATTAATCTTCAAAGACGGCTATTACCGACCTTCGAAATCATTTAAAACATAAATAATTATATTATGTAAAAGAGAGTGCTTTTCGAGAAACGTTTCGGCTGATAATCGAATTTTTTGATTCGATGCGAGCGACGTATTTCTAGGTGTTGTGTTCGCAAGTGTGATTGTTGAGTGTGATCCGCGTTTGGTTCCCAAGTTAGGTTATTGGGTTTTTTTAAGTCAGGAAGGCCTCCCGTGTTAGACTTTTGTTCGGTAAAATACTCTCTTCGGGGTATAAAAGCGTGATGGCATCTCAAATAGGAAGATACTTTTTCGAAAAATGCACCTTGCTTTGTTCCACGTCGTAATTTTATTTAAACTGAAACCATATCATTTTATCATTTTTTTTTTACGTTTGCCCCACACTAGGAATTTGAAGAAATTATAAACACACCCACGATACAGGAAGCTGCATCGTGGGTGCGTTTACAAACATATATAAACTCACATGTACCTCATCCCCACATCAACACCAAAGGATGTGGGGATGATGCTTTCCTAGAAGACAAGCTGGGTTTTAATCCTAGCTCCAAGAGACTTTCCTGATGGTGCGATAAGCGATATATTGCACGTATTTTCTGAGAAATAATCAAGTGCAAATCAAGCGGATAGTATTGCATTGCGTCCATGTGAAAGTACTTGCAATTTCACTTAATAAAAATCGCTTGTTGATGTTAGCCTAAGATCCGCATGCAGAAATCTGCAGTAATCAGGGCTTCTGATTAAATTTAATTTTCATGAATGGGGGGTTGCCCGGTAATAGGTATCTAGCCGCAATAACTTACCTTAACTAAATAAATTGATATTTATGTTTGATAATACCTACCCCAAATTTTTACAAGTTTTTCAAGTGGATCCAGCGTCATTTGAAAGAAAGTGGTGTAGAAACTAGGAAAAAATAAAGTTCCCAGCTCTCAGTTAGCCGCAACCTATAGGTGGCCAGTTTACTTACTAAACCTGGTAACACATGAATGGCGGCTAACTGAGAGCCAGTTTTTGTTCAATACGTACTGACGATACAGAAGAAATGCCTACTATAGGACAGAGTTAAAAAAAACGTTTTTTCAAAATTATAACCGACTTCCAAATGAAAACACTACAAAGTGAAAAATAACTTCTATTTTGGAAGTCGGTGTTCCTTTTTTCATTTCTTCGTTTATTGACACCGACTTCCGAAATTGAAGTTATTGTCACTGTGTTTTTATTTGGAAGTCGGTTGTATTAATGCCCAAAGTGATGCCAGAATAGATTAACCCAATAACATGAAACTTAAACAAAACCGGTGGAATGAGAGTATACCAGGGTGAACTGTTCATACCTGCGTACCCCTTTAGAGCGTACAGTGTGATGTTAATTTATGAAAATGTTGTTTTTTTATTATTTGTAATATACACATACTACACATTTATTTTTATCTATTACATGTAAAAGTACTTGTTTCATATACACATTTACGGACACGGCATGTGTCAATAAATGTGTTTTAAATTTTAGGCGTTAACAATAAACAGACACACGATTGCGCTATCCCGAGTAATTTGCCGTCATTTATTGAAGATTTCTGATCTCTGAGGTTATTCATCAGATCTTGGTGAAATTGAAATGGAATTGACAAGCACCAGCTTTCAAATAAAAGGAGAATCATTTAAATCGGTGCACCTAGTAAAAAGTTCTGAGGTAACAAACATAAAAAACAGTCGATTTTATAACCTCCCCCTTTTTGGGCAGTTGCTTAAAAAACAAATAAACTGTTTGCGGCCAGATATGGCCAGGCAACCCTGCCGTCATCTATTCTACTATCAAGAATCAATTATAAAAATCAATATTCATAAAAAAATAATTTCCTGCAGATTTTGTAGTGGGATCTTATGCTAAATAATCGAATCGCATCGAGCCATCTGTATCGCTTAGAATTTCAGGATAAGATCTCGAAAGAAATACCCGGAAGAGTTGTGACTGACTTATAGTTTGTACTATTAGCAAGCTGAAGTTACATTGCCATGTCAGACTAGAAACCGGCGTCTTTTTAAGCATTAAGTTTCTGAAATTCAAACGTAGTATAGAACGCTCCGGGCTAGATAGACTGACGTCCTGGAAAACAGCGAATGATTACAAACAGCGGGGAACCAGTATTGTAACGTAACTTGGAAGAGACTTATGTCTAGCAAGTGGACTGCCACGGGCTAAGTGAGCTTATTTGATTGAAGACAAAATATCCTTTTAAAAAGACAAGCAATCATTTATGAAGAATACTGATAACCCAATGGTTACGGCCCCAGCTTACGAGTCATGAGGTCGTGGGTTTCAACCTAGGCAGGTTTTATTTTGTGCGATATATATATTTCATCACTACTGCTCTCAAAACGGCGAAGGAAAACATTGTGAAGACTACGTCCTAGAACTATAAATTCGAAGACATGTTACCCCCAAACCACATTGGACCCGCGTGGTAGATCACAACCCATTCACTCCCACAGAGAGGAGGCCTGTGGCCTAGCAGAGAAAAATTTTTATCTGCTTATCCTATTCAATCGTTTCTAAGCAACTTCCTACAATCAGTTATTTTCGAAACCTCTGTCTTGTACGCGAGGCCCAGTTCAATGAAGGGCCGTTTTATCATCACCATCGAGGAAAGACGTCCTTTGCTAGAAATAGGCCTTCCCTAAGCGAAATAACACTGATCGGTCCTGTGCGTTTCGCATCCACCGGACTCCCGCAGCCTTGACCAGCTCGTCGCTCCACCTAGAGGAAGGCCTTTCAACGTTGCGTCTTCCGGTACGCGACGCCACTCCACAACTTTTCAGTCTCAACGGCTATCCATTCTGCGAGCAATATGCCCTGCCCACTGCCACTTAAGTTTGACAATTCTTCGGGCTACGCAACATTGGTTCTCTTGCGGATGTCTTTATTTCTGATTCGCAAGGAAACGCCGAGCATTGCTCTCTCCATTGCCCTTTGGGTGACTTTAAGCCTTTTGACGAAGCACATTGTGAGCGTCTTTGTCCCGTAAGTAATCGCTGGCAACACACACTCGTCATAGACTTTCGTCTTGAGACCCTTTGGTAAGCTGGACTAGAAGATACCGCGCAATTTCTTGAACGCTGACCAGTTGAGTTGGAAGTCCTCCATTACTGAAATATAACTCAGAAGACAAAAAATTCAGCTCTAAACGGGTTGAAAAGGGGAGAGCTCTTATTTACCTGCCTAGACCTCAACACACACCGGCCATAGACTTTCGTCTTTAGACGCATGTTTTCCCTATTTGTACTTAAGTTTTTATTATTATTGGTATGTGTCATCCTGGCGCAAATAAACTTCTTTTTATTTATTTCTTTTCTTTCACTAGGATGGGCTGGAGGCGTCAATAGTAGGCTTCTACCGCAAACAGCCTTGAGCTTTACGCTTCACGAACATTGCTTAGTTTACCGAATATTTACACAACTTAGTGAGGTACCTAGACCTACTAAGTATATGTATACAAATATTAACATTTCGTTAGTGCTGTCTACAACATTATATACAAAATGAGCTCTCTGAGGTTGATATATTTCTAAATAACATCCCGTCAAAGCAAAGCTCCTCATAAAGGAGTTTATAATAATTATACGTAGCCTAATCTTATCTCCGGCAAATTAAATATAAACGTGCCTCCAGATTTCGTACCTCCATACAAATGAGCTCGTCTCTGGCACATCTAGTTAGTACTGAGTTAGGGTGGTTTTCCATCAAAGATGCGTTATATAGCGAGGCTGTGCGCGAGAAAAAGATCCTCCAATGGTATCGCTTTATTTTCTTAGTCAGGCTTAGTGAAAAAGGGCTCTCAGAGCTATGTATTTTTGCATATGAAAAAGCGAGAGAAGTGTCTAAGGGATGTGTGCCTCAGTAAGCTACACACAGTTTCCTCCTACCTCGCAAAGTTTTTTTGGAAACAGTATTTCGTTATTATTAAAATTCTTAGGCTTGCGTTTGCCCATTACCTCACCTGATGGTAAGCGTTGATGTAGTCGACGGTGAAGCATGCTCGCCTAGAAGTAAGCTATTTCACTATTGACTTAAAAAGACACCCAGGTTGTAGCTAACAGAAAACACATTCACATTCACATTCAGCTCCAAAGCTCCATAATTTCAAAGGTTTGCTACGCATCGTCGCGAAACATTGCCACAAAGTGCATTTTTGGTGGAAAAGCAGCCTAAGGACGGAGTTGGAGTAGTATAGTGTTTACGTAACGAGATTCCAGCGCATGTCGCATCTACTCGTAGTTATCTGGGAGTTAGCCTGAACAGTCCTGGGTAAAGGCGGGGTAACGAGTTTGGGAGACCTATGCATAGATCTGACATATTGAATGCACTGATGTAGAATAGATTGATCTTGAAAACTGTATTAACAGAAAAGATTCTGTGCAGTTGGATCAAATGATACAGAGCGATAGTTGGGGTTATTTGCAGTTCCTAGGTTCTAAAGTTTTTCTTTCTCCATTTTACTCTAATTGCCTAAATACTACGGGCACGTCTAAGTAGCAAAAACAAAGAAACTCTTTTATGTCTCAAGATACAGTGTGAGGTGATGAATCCTGGGTGATACTAAAAAACTCAAATTGTCATAACTTTTAAAGAGATCAAGTTAGGGCTCTGCCACGGAGATATTTTTTACTGGAAATAACCTCAACTATCGCCTTGTTTTGCTTCATCCACGATTTTTATCCAGCCTGTATAAGTGTTTCAAAAACAGTCAATGCGGATTAGCAGAAAGAGAAAGAAAAAAAAAATTTTTTTGTGATACGCGCAAGTAAAATTTATAAATATTGAAATTGCCATTCCTTACTTATTTTATTTGGAGCGACAGCCTTTCTAACTGACGTACGCAACCTAACACTTAACTAGACAATATGATCCCTCTGGAAAGCATTTTCGTTAGGCCGTTTGTTCACGACGCGACACACGACAAGACAAAATGTGGTCATGATTCAGAGCTCCATATATTTGTATGGACCGTTTGTTCATTGCACGACACCGCACCACACGCGACACGATTTAAAAACGGTTTTTCGGCTATGTCGTTGATGGCGCTATGTCGTCGCGACTTTTATGCGGTGACGATTTTGCGGCTGTACAAAACAAGTATGAGCTTGTTGACGACACGACACACCGCACCGCACTGCGCACTCGTGGTTCGTCACTCACGCGCTTATAAAACAATACAAGTGCACTGCATAGTCGTTGCAGAATCGTGTCTAGCACAGATAATATAATACTAGCATGAACAAACGAACGGACGACAGACCGTCTGCAGTGTGCTAAAAATCGGGTCCGCAAATCGTGTCATGCGGTGCCTCGTGAACAAACGACCTTAGTCTTTTGGGCTTCTGATTATCCGGAAAATCTACAAATGACTGCCTGGACCAACGACTTGCCGAATGCTTTTCCATATAATGTTTTATTTGGCCATGAGTTACCCAAAGGATAGTTGTCGGCACGAAACTTGGCAAGAGTCGTTACAAATCGTTTATAGATGTCCGTACCCAAAGAGTAAAAACGGGACTCTATTACTAAGACTCCAGTGTCCGTCTGTCACCAGGCTTTATCTCATGAACCGTAACAGCTAGACTTGAAATTTTCACAGATGATGTATTTCTGTTGCCGCTATAACAACAAATACTAAAAACAGAATTATAGCTTCCATACAACAAACGCGTTTGCCGGTTTTTATTCAGGTCTCCTTGGTTACCAAGCGGGACGCGGGGCACCATTTAGCACCGTTCCGAGCGCGCGATTGGTTGTTCAGTTGACACAAGGATCGACTGACCAATCGCGTCTCGTCCACGTTCCGTTCGCTCTTTATGGCGGTTAGTCAATTCACGCACTATGCGCGAACTTACCTCCACTGCGACAAAACCTTGCCACAACTAACAACAATAACAACCTAGTCGTTAAAAAATCGTCCGTGTTCACTGGTTAACTTGATACATGTTCAGTGGACGTCCTTCGGTTGATATGCTGATAATGACTTCGTTTTCCACAACAAAATCTAAAGAGACAGGTACAAATCCTTAAGAACCAGCCATTTTTGAATGACTCGCCAACTGAAATAAGTTTAATCCCAAAAAAATGGCATAAATTTTGCCATACTAACTTCATTTCATATTGATGCATTCATATTTCAAAATCGCTTTTTACCGATATAAAAAAAAATATCAGCATAGTTAATTGACTTAGCGATAATTGGCTTATATGCATAATCGTTTAAGTGCGTTTTATAAAGCAAACACAATACCATAACACATATTATAGAACATGAACTTACTTGATTTAATCGAAACAGAAAGCCTAGTCGTACTGTTTAACCATCGACGGAAAAAGAGGGGTGTTATAAGTTTGACGTGTATCTATGTCTTTGTGGGTTTGCGTATCTGTCTGTGGCATCATAGATCCTAAACGGATGAACCGATTTTGATGTCTTTATTGAGAGTGTTCTGAGCTATTTTTGGTGAAAATTGGTTAAGCCGTTCAAAAGTTATGCGAATTTTACCCCTTGAATTGGTGGATTTTCGCAATAAATCGTGTTATAATTATTTGTTTCGATGAATGCATGTTTACTACTAGATTAATTATGTAGTTTATAGCGCTGAGCACACATTTCCGGGTTCCTGTCCCTGACGGAACACTTACAAACGATTTGTATGAACGGTCCGGATCTCCTTGATACGGAGATGTGTGAACAAGTTCGTACAATTCGTATGTAACCGATTCCTGCAGTGTTCCGTCAGGGATAGGGACCCGGAAATGTGTGGACTACGCTTTGAGAGGTATTTGAGCCAGGATTTTTTAATTTTACTTGTTTAATTCACGCGATTGTGTTAACGTAAACGTTCGCTTATTTCAAATCATTATTGTTTTTCGTTGTAGTGTCACTGAGGCTTAGTCACATCTATCACTGCTAACGATTGCCAAAAATACAAAATTCCAGGCCGCTTTTCTACCTGCAAGCAACTTGCATGTAAGTTAATATACATTGCGGACGACCGATTGAACAAATTATGGCTCAGTATACCACTGTGTAAGGCAACTTGCATGCGAGCTGGTTGCAGGTGGAAACGTAGCCTAAGAGATTTAACGCCATAATATTTCTCATGTTAATTGAATACAATTTTGAATTTTCGACAATCTAGACCCGAAAAGTTCTGAAGTGGTGACCGCGAACTGGAAGACACTGCGTTGGAAGGCCTCCCACTAGAAGGACCAGTGACTTGGGGATCCGCTGGATGTGAGACGCACGGGATCGGTCAATGTGGTGTTTGGGGGAGGTTGTGTTTTTATTTTTTATTAAGTGGCTTCTCACAGTTCAATGAAAGTGATAAGCTACTGCTTAACCAGACTATCTTGTGCAGACTAATCTAAGTCTCCAGCCAGGGTATTTGGTTCTAAAACTAAGCGACCACGCTGAGGGCTATCCCCTGTGGGGTACTAACCTCGGCTCTGGGCTTCGCTGGAAGGGACAGCAAGGGGACAGGCTGGATCTTGATTATTTTTTATTCTACCGTCAGTTTGGAAAGTACCTACTGTGGAGAAGAACTGACAAGAAACTCCACTTTATCTATTTTGAATTTGTTCAGCAACGGGCTCTTTTGCACTAGATTAGATTAGACCGGGGCGGGTTTTACGGGCCTCGGCGTTGAAGACGGAACTATTTCAGTTTGTAAAAGATCTATGTTCATCAAGGACGTCTTTTGGCTGAAATGATGGGAGCCTCAAACGACATTTATCCAGTTTTAATTAAATTTTACAAATTTGCTCTAAAGCCTCAAATTGATTACGTAACTTCGAATATCAATCTACTTAACCGTTCAACCTTATACATTGCAAAAGGCTGAAGAAGAACCTTGTAAATCAATTTCAACCTTACACTGTATAAATTAATATTGATTTTCCATTTTCAGTGATCGGTGTCGTTTTGCTCTAAATCGGCTGGGGCGCATTAATTAAGCCTTTTAATTGATTTATCTGTTCTTTGTTGGTTTTTGTCACGTGTTAGTGATCATTGGGGTGGTTAGAATGGAAGGGCTGAGTTGTTATGTCAACAAGGAAGGGTCTGATGGATTAAAACGATCGTTTCAGTTATGGACAGAGCTTGGTATTAACTAAAGGAAGGTATCTATAGCGGCCTCGGTAAAATAATATTGAAGTTTTAAGCACTTATAGAGTTGACACAATATGTGTATCTTTGCTATTTACTTATTTAATTTTATTTCAAAGTAGACAGACTAGGCTTAGGTGGCTGGGAATGCTGAAACATACATTTTCACCATGTATAAGTTACCTCTGCACATTGTCACAAGGTGTTTTGAATGTAATCCACGGCCTAGACTCAACTAACACTTTATTAGACTCAAAACTTTAGTTCACACCTGGGTAGGAAACTACCCTATATATCGATGTTACAAGTATCAATTGTGATTACATGATCTTCCTTCAATTTAAGATACAATGTCGCAGATATTTGACCCTTAGGCCTTGCGATAAACCTTAGGCGGGCGCACGGAGCGGGTCTCCTACGGGGACGCACGACGCGGGCCAGGCGCCTGGGGCGGCCATCCGCTGCTCGCCTCATTTCAGCGCCGCGGGTACGCAAGTACAACTTTCGACTCGAGCATGTACAGTTGTGTCATCCATGGACTATATCTATACTTATTTATTATTTGATAAAAAGTCGTCGTCGACAATACAGTCGACAGATTCGTCGCCCGCACGCCGCGTGTGTGAACGAAACAAAAACAATCTTATATTGTTAACTTACAAACAAATTAAAAATAAATCAAATCATACAACACGAAAAGAAGAAGACCATTGACAAACATTCCACCGATAGACAAGAACATTCATGAAAACCATTTATTAAAATGCTGGTGAGTTAGAACTAAAGTTCGTTGCAACGCTAAACATGATTTATGTTGTCTAATCAAACTATTAAAACATGCAGCGTTTACTCGCGATCAAAACGTCGTGAAATATCAAGAAATTCATGGCGCTTGACGCTTTTCGTTCAACATAAAGTAAGGTGTAGGGATTGCAGTACAGTTGAGTCGAACAGAGAGAGAGTATTCGGATCGCCAAATCTAGTGCGCAGTAAATTATAAAGACCTTTAGTAACTAAACTTGTGTTTTCACCTTCTAAAGTTCCTTCTCGACAAATATCTCGTCATCATTGATATATTGTTAAAATAACAATTAAATAACCATATCGATGAAGAAGGTTTACTTTTGAAATCGATAGTTTACTTTCATTTAAAATTGGTAGCATCAATATTTAACTACCAGGGATCGTTGTATTTTCCACCAAGTTTCTGTTCTAGTCGATGGAAAACGCTTCAAATATTTTGGGCCCATTAGGCTAAATTAATTGCAGCGCCATTGGCGTTAATTAGGTCCTCCAAAGTGCAGTTGTAGATATGCACTTGGAGAACTTTAGCAAGTGTGTCATGCTTTAATTCACTATGGTAAACTAAAATCATACTTCACATCTATACATCTATACATATAAATAAAATTGGAGTGTCTGTTTTTAATATTGAAATAACCGTTTTTTACTACATGTATATGAATATATATACGGTACTTACACCAAAATAACATTTTTTACAATTTTTGTCTGTCTGTCTGTTTGTTCCGGCTAATCTCTGAAATGGCTGGACCGATTCTGACGGAACTTTTATTGGCAGGTAGCTGATGTAATAAGGAGAAACTTAGGCTACGTTTATTTTGGAAAAATCTTTAATTTTAGAAATTTGCTAGGCGGAACGAAGTTCGCCGGGTCAGCTAGTTAATATTATAAAAGCGAAAGTTTGTGAGTGTGTGTGTTTGTATGTTTGTTACTTCTTCACGTTCAAACAGCTGGACGGATCTGGATGAAATTTGGCACAAAGATAGATTATAGTAAGGAATAGCGTATAGGATACTTTTTGTCCCAGGAATATGTTCCCTCGGGATAATTTTCGACTCTCACACTGGCGAAGCCGCTGGCAGAAGCTTATAAGTTATAAATCCGTTTGTATGCTCATTAACAATGAAAACAAAGCTATAATCAAACCGAAAAGCCGAGCAATTTTTAATTAGACAGATAGCACCATTCCATTCCTTAGCGGCATTACCAGCGGTATTCGAAATAGCGCATTCCTATCCGTTCATTTCATTGTTATTTGCCTTGGAACTTCTTTAGAATAATAACTCAAATTGCAGTGAATACGAGTAGAAATCGTTTGAGATATAGTTAATTAAATCTTTGCTTAAGGCGATATATACGCCCCAATGTAAACGCAGTACTGGCCATGCGCTCGTTCGATGCCAAAATGTCAATATTGAACCTCCTTTTAAACAGTTTTGTTTGCAAAATATTATTTGATTTACATATGCTTTTTCAGTTATGAAGAAATTCCTGCCATAATTTTTTCTGTGTAAAAATATTTTTAAACATCCAAGTTGTTTTGGAGTACCCAAAGTTGCGAAAAATATCGTGTTGCTAATTATTTTTTTAAAGTAAAACTATTTGTTGTACGAAAAAACCATGTTTAAAAAATAATGTACATGAAACAATAATAAATACATATATATTTTTTAAACCTTTTAACCTACCCGTTACTAAAGAGTATGCTTTAGATAGTTACCGTTTTACGGCACTAAAGCGGATGTAGGCCCTTAAGTAGTAAAGGCACAGAGTATGGAACGTCGCTCCGGCAGCGAAGAGAGACGCCATTGCTAAAATATTTTTTTATCCAATCAGTTTATCGATAAATATAACAAATAAACTTTTTAACAAAAATATTAAACCGACTTCCAAAATAAAATACTACAAAGCGAAAATTAACTTTCTTTTCGGCAGTTGGTGTCTTTGGAATCAATAATGTAATCAGCAAATGCTTTGACTATCAACCTAAAAAAGGATAACGATATTTGAGTAAAAAAATCAGATGCTGCCCGAAAAATTCAAAAGTTGAGCGAAAAACTGAAAACGCTTTTCTGTGTGGCAATTTTCTATGAAGTATTAGACAAGAGAGAATCTGTCGGGTCAGCTGTAATATAATAACAAAACATCGGCCAAGTGCAAGTCGGACTCACGCACCGAGGGTTCCTTACAAACCATTCACCAAAATAATTGGGTATCATTTTTGAGAAAATAAAAATTTCCTATGTTACTTTAAATACTGTAGACTTCTTATAGGTTTTCCTGTAGTCTTTATGTAAATAACTACTTTCTGTAGTTTATTTCAAAATTGTGTAGTTTAGTCGGAGATAAGGGAAGGGGGATGGGTTAATTCACGCCTAAAAAATAATCTTAAATAGCTTCAAAACTATTTATCTAAAAATCATTAGAAAAAAACAGGTTCTCACAACAAGTCCTTTCATTATTTGACGACATATGATATAGTTTGCAATTTTCTAATTTACCCTCGAAAGCCCATATTCCCCATGTTTAACATTGATTTATTTACGTTACACGACCGTCTTTAGGTCACGACTTACATAATATGTGTACCAAATTTCAACTCAATGGGTCCAGTTGTTTCGGAGCAAATTGGCTATGACAAACGGACAGACAATGAGACAGGCAGACAATGAAGTGATCCTATAAGGGTTTCTTTTTGAGCAACGGAACCCTAAAAAGGTAACAAAGGAAAAATCAATAATCATTTGATTAGAAAACCGATAATTTCTCCAACACTTATTGAATTACGATGAAGTGCCCGACTCGCGTCGCACGATACTCGACATGTGTAATTGCGAGGCACGTGTAGAGGAACAAAGAAGCACGTGCAACCCAACGACAACTCGTCTATTTGTCTGCGTACTACGAGTTGTAAGGCTGACCCTGTCGATGTTGCTATCGAGTTTCATGTGCTCATTTTCCTCAATGGGAAAAAACACAGTTTTATACTAGTTAAAATGTAGGTAATATGTACAATACAAATTTTAAAAATCGAGTGGTATGGCAATCTTTGAAATGCGAATTAAGAGCCCAATATTCCATAATTTTGTGCTTAGGAGAGTTGATTACAAAAGAACATATTCTAGAAAATGCGCCATCTAGTGACATTTATTTGAACCAAATTTTCTTTGTTAGCGCTGGGACCCCGTGGAAATACAAATACCTACATTTTGCAGAACATCGGCTTTAGGGTAGTTTTGATATATTTTCGGTTAAGGAACATCCTATCCTATTTATTCTTACTAATATTATAAATGTTAAAGTCTGTACGTTTGGATGTTTGCTGACCAATCACGTTTCAACGGCTGAATGTATGCGGATGAATTTTGGAAGCCAGGCCTTGTTGGCCAGACCTTCATGGAATACTTTTATTCCGGTAGTACCTAGGTACGTTCCTGTAGAATAATTATCGACACTCACACGGGTTACGCTCGAAGTTTCCTTGCGTGATCCAATCAGAAATGGAGACATCCACAAGAAAACCAAGGTTACAGACATAGCCGGAAGAATAATAACTTAAGTGGCAGTGGGTAGGGCAAATTGCTCGCAGAACGGATGGCCGATGGGGCTGAAAAGTTCTGAGTGAGTGGCGACCGCGAACCGGAAGACATTGCGTTGGAAGGCCTCCTACTAGGTGGACCGATGACCTGGTGAAAATTTCAAGGATGCGCTGGATGCGAGACGCACGGGACCGGTCAATGGTCATGTCCAGCAGTGGATGTCTTTCGACTGAAATGTTAATGATGATGATGATGAAACGAGCGAAGCCGCTGACAACAAGCAGTGATATCTTATTTCGACAATCCTGGATACTCGTAGGTATCAATAGAACCAAATTATTTGCCAATATTAAATGGTTGATTTTGAATATCCTTTAGTTTCAATTTATGGTTAGATTAATCCTGATCAATCCTGTTATAGAAATCTAGGTACTTGATTTATATATACATACATCTACTTGAAGGGGTATAATATGGGATTCTCTGCGGTCTGAACATAGAGGAGTGTCTACTAATGTACATAGATCTACTATGTTTATGAAGATACGATGCCTATGTGTTGCGGTGTATACCTAGTTACATCCAGCAATGTATGCTATTGAAGTGATTCACAGCGTTTACAAACAGAATAACATTACTACTGTTTTCTTCGAAGGGATAAAGAGAGATGAAATCTAGACATAGGGACATTCTATAATGAATAACGATTCTGAGATTGAGATGCTCTAGCCACACAATACTGAGATGCCTTTGCGGCAACTGCTAAAGATGGCATTGTCAAAATATTCCATAAAAACCAAGCGTGTCAGTGAGTGTCACCGTTTACTCAAATAATTGACGATGGTCTATAACTGGTTTAATTTATAGTTTAGAATAAACTAGCCGCGGACCATTAAATTTCTTTTACAAAAAAAAATGGGTAATTTAGTTTCGATAGAGTGTAACTTCACGTTTGACCCTTGACGGTGAAAGCTTTTTTTATTACTATTGGTGTGCTCGCGTTTGACCACGATCTAACTTGATGATAAGCGATGATATGGTCGATGATGGGGCTGCCGCTGGCGCTTGCCTAGAAGTAACCTATTCACTCTTGACTTAAAGTCTCCCAGATTATAGCTATCAGGAAATACAGACTCCGGCAGGGAATTCCACTCCTTAGCTGTACGCCCAATTAAAGTATTCCCAAATCACTGTGTGCATACGGGTTGGATGTCCACCATGTACCGATGAGACATTGCCGTTCCTCTTGTAGTCCGATGATGGAACGGGCTAGGTGGAATCAAAATTCTATTACGATTCATCCTTTGCACTTAGTGACTAATTAATAGTAAATAATTTAAATAATACCTAATGACTCAATAATAACAATCCGTATGGTGTATGGTGTATATGTGCCCATAAGGACCCATATATGTTTGTGTCTGATCTATAAGCCTGAAAATAACACCAGTAAAACAATAAGATATGCAATAAATTAATATGAATAGTTTCCTTTTTTTATATTTGTAAAATATAATTTGCCAGACAAAATGGTAGCGGGACTGTAATTTTTTTCAAAAGTTAAAATGCAGAAAATTTGCGGCAAGTATGCAAATCTGTAACATTACCAAAATCAGCGGCATCAAGCGCGGTTATTTATTGTAACTAGTGTTTCTCATTGTAAGTGAATATACATTCTGTTTTTGAGAAATAAATGTCTTAAACCATATTTACTTCTCTTTACATCGGTTTGTCCCTAATATCAGCAAAAAAGACTGTATTTTACTGCAGCAAAATGAACCCACTACCATACGATTGGCTTAGCTGTAAACGCCTTTATGAAAGAGATGTGTAACCTTTTTGGTGTACAATAAATTCAATTCTTGCATGGGGCTGGAATTTTGGAAGGATGGATCTGTCTGCCCTTAGCTACGCCACTGGCTATTCAGAAAGGGAAAGAGAGGTACTTACGTCTCACTCTAACGGTGGGTCTCTTGAATGCTGTGCGGAGGTACGGCATCGCCATCACCAGCTCGATGTGCGGGGGTGCTGGCAGCTGCAAAGAAAAGTAGTGCTTATAATCTCAGTCACTGAAGATGGTATGAAATGAATTTTTACAGCATATTCATAGATATTTCCTCGACTCAACTCAGAACTCCACACCTAATTGACAGTTATACCCTTTTATTTATTGATTTTAATTCATAATGGCCGTTGTAATGGCGACTTAGTTGACTAGAGTCGAGAAAGTTGCTTTTAAAACGACTTCAAAAACGTACGTTCTGTTTGTAAAATTACGTACCTAAATAAATTGAAAAATAATTTTGGAAGTGCACATATCTATTGTATATCGCGATATATACGAGCAGATCCTTCAATGAAGAAAATATAAAGGCGGATACAGACATTGCAAGGCATGCGCAGCACACGGCGCTCATCGCATGCTTCACAATGTGTGTGCACCACTGACATAAATCTAACTAGATGACGCGATTGTATGTACTTCGCGTGCCAAAAAACGGAGTAAAGTTACGATCAATGGTCGTAATCCGAGTTTTTTATTTAGCATTATCGGCACCGGAAATCCAACGAAATCTAGAAAAATGCCTTTATATGCCATATTGAGCTGTAAAGAATATATAGAAAAAGTTGGCTGAGGCATCGGAAATGTTTTCTTTCATTGGTAAGTAAATTTGTTTTTAAATTGTTTGTGAAAAAGTGGCACGCTTGATTTTCATACAGATGCAGGGACTTGCGTTATCCAGTCAGATTTATGTCTGCAGTGTGGACGTTCATCTTCGTGGTGAGGCATGTGCGACGAACACTCTAATCAAAGCAAAGGGCGTGCGCGGCGCATGCCTCGCAATGTCTGTATCCGCCTTTAGCTATTGCTCGTACTTTACGTTATATTTATCAAAAAGTTACTAACTTAAGTGCTTTCACTATGTGAACAAAAACTGAAACACAATAATCAACATAATTTAATTGAAAACGTTATACGATTTAAACTCCACGTTGAAATCCATTAACAACGACTCAATCACACAATCCACTTCCACATAAAAGGTTTCCGATGGAACACATTAGGGAACTTCATTTTATATAATAAAACCATTTTCATGGTCAACTTACCGTTTTCGTTATTGCCGTCATCCATTCCCTTTGGTTAGCATTGAAAAAAAGAGATGAAATATTAGTTAATGTTATAAGCGGGTGTTTAAGAAGTTTCAGTACTGGATTTTGGCTGTTGGGCTATTTGGATAAAACATTCCTTAACAATAAACGGTAAAAACATGTAAACATACTTGTCACCTTTTAGAAGGGTTTTCAAAAAATTAAATGAATCTAGGCACAGTTAATATATTACTAGCATACAGATGCCTCATCCCATACAAAGAAATTGTGCCGACGTAAGTAGCGTTTTTCGTCTGATTAAACTGATTATTTTTTGTTCATCGATCGCGTTCGGTTCCGTTCCACGGTGATAGATAGATGGTGTTAGCAGCGACTTGCAAGTAAAAGGGTTTACTCGGTTCGTGAATAGTTATTTCTTTAAATATAGTGACGATTTCTTTTATAGTATGTTTTTGCACGTTTTTACAGTTTTCTGCACCAAAATGTGTGACAATACAAATTTAAGCAATCGAGTGGAATGCCTCAGAAATTTAAAACCGCGTCATCTATTGGCATCAATTTTAAATGATCGCGATTTAACGCACTTGCTATTTCGCTTGGTAAAAATCGCTTATCCTTGAGATATAAATCGAATCGTGTCGAGCCATCAGGAAATAGCGGGTTTAGACTCGCGCTCACAACATGCAAGGTCCAGGGAACCACCGACGGGTTTGCTGTTGCGAGCCCCGGTGCTGCACCCGCGCGGGCAGGGAATAGAGTTCCGTGACGGCCTTTCTCCTTACGGGGGCGACGCGACTTAAACGGAGTCATCAGAAAGAAGCTTACAGAACTGCATTTAAAATAGGCAAGCGTGCTTCACCGTAGACCACATCATCGCTTAACATCAGGCGGGATAGTGGTCAAAGGCGAGCCATTAGATGATAAAAAAAAATATTAAAAAATGTAACAGCTCACAATGTTATTACCCATTAATATTAATAATATTTTTTATCTGTGGTGCTAGACAACTGGGCTTATCCCAGTTGTAAACGACCCTTTGTGCCTATTGGCCTTGTTTGTTTTGTCTCCTGCTTGATATGGAGGGCAGTGGAAATTTGTATTTTTCCTACTCCTCCGTTATTATTTTCTGATTAATTTCGTTGCGGGATCCAAGACAGTTAAATTCATTCGCCGGGACTTCGTCGAGCTTCATTGCCTCTGCGCTTTTCTGGTGGTCGCCACTGTTGATTCTGACTTTTAGTAGTTGCAGTGGTTTGGGAATAGTGCGGTGGGATTGTCCCAAAGAAAAAAAAAGACCTGCTTTTGGGCAGCTATTACTTAAATAAACCACTACAATGAACGGCTTAGAAAAATAATGCCATAACACGTCAATTGCTTGCATGAGGTTATCGGTTCGATTCCTAAAGGTTTTTCTATAATTTTACTATACATAATTTTCTTGAAATTACATAAAGATGCAAACTGGTTCTTCTACACTATACACTAATAATATTATAAAGAGCAATGATTTGTTGGTTTGTAATGGATAAACTCAAAAACAACAAAACCGAACATTCTTTCACCAATAGAAAGCTACATTATTCCTGAGTGACATAGGCTATTTTTTTAATTGCGAAGACGGGTCCTGTGGGGTTTGCCACGGGAGCGAAGCCGCGGGGAACAGCTAGTAAGTTATAAAGTCTAAAAAAAACAAAAAGACAAGTTAAAAATTCAATATCTAAGAAAACAATAAATTATTTTAAGTTCATAGGCGAAAAAACTGCACATTGAAGTTTTGTTTAAGCAAAAGCTATGAAACTTGACACCCTTCTAGATCTCAACTCTTCTTCGTTGAACTTGGCGCCTTTTTCAAATTTATGTTTTTTTCGAGTTTGATGCCTCTCCACATTTTTATATTTTTGGTGGGATCTTTATAACACCATTGTTATGTCTTGTTACCATCCAATCTTCGTCGTATATGCATTTGATGCTCTGTCTACCCGCTAAGGCATGTAAGCATGATATGATGTATGTTTAGACGAATTGATGTATTTGTGTTTGTACCTTATAAGGTACAAACACAAATACATCAATTGGCAGTATACTGCCTACTCTTTTTTCAAATTCGGAATCAATATAGTAGAAAACCTAGTGAATCTGTCAAGTTTAGGTGTCAATTTTTGAGAAGGTAGGGTAGCCCTTCTGTTTACTATCTATTCTGTGGCAGAAGCCAAAGCAAGTTCCGCGCTAGAAATAAACCTGTGTTACAGGCACTGGGCTCCTACTCCTCCAGCGCAATTGCAATACACTTACAAACACGTTAGTAGCAAGTAGGATTTTGACTCTTTAAATTTTCCATTTAAGACAAACCTGTTTATAGGGAATCAATATAACAAAAGCTAATATTAAATGTATAAATTAATATATAAATAAATATATAATATGTGCCACATTTACATTGTATAGGTGTGTGTGTGTGTGTGCGTGTGTGTAATGTTTGTATGTGTGTGTGATGTATGAATGTGGAAGGGCCTTAATGCAGGTAGTATATTAAGATATTAAGATACTTATACCGAGTTGGTTTTATAAACGTTTAAGTTTTTATTCGATTTATTTTAATTATTTAATGGGATTCTATTAATTAATTACAGAGATCTTGCAATCTATTGATTTAGGAGATTTTCAATTTATATCTAACTTTATTGTAAAAGCCATGATTTAAGTTTTATTTTTTAAACTCGTTCTGTTTAGTGGGAAAAAAATTAAGATTTTGTTAGCTTTATTGTATACTAGCTTCTGCCCGCGGCTTTGCCCGCGTAAAAAGTGTTTTATCATCCCAAGGGAATACAAACTACCATATGTCCTTCCCATGCCAAATTTCATCTAAATCGATTCTGTAGATCCAGAGATTACACCCTACAAACTCACAAACTCAAAAACGTTACGTCTTTATAATATTAGTATTGAAGAGACCGCTAGAAACAATACCGTTTAGCCATTGCCGTTCTGTGTCTCACTGAGGGGCAGACTATCCGATCGACGACGTTTGTTTTGATAGGTCTTAGATAAAGTGCGTTAACCCGTTGTTCCCGGGTGTCATTATTAGATCTTCGACAGTCGTTCCATGTTAAATACTGCACCCGGCTTCTCAGCTGCACCCGACTATATTGGAAAGCAACCCCAAGGCAGATTCATTGACCTATTTTCTTTTTACCCGACTGCGGGCGGGTAGTGTTTTTCGAGCGCATGTATGTAAGTATGTTTGTCCATTTGCATAGCATGCTCTACGGACCAAACGGCTAGACAGATTATGACATATGATGTGTTGTTAGATTCGTCTCAATTGTGGGAGTGACATAGGCTATATATTTTTTTAATATCCTCCCCCCGTCCAACAAAAAGGGGTTGATACAATTTTTTTTTCGTTGTCTTTACAATATGGGTATCAAATGAAAGCTACTAAATAGACCATTCCAAATATTGTATATATATATCGTAACACTTTCACGTTACTATTTTGGCACAAATTCAAGATAAGCGTAACTTGGCAAAATAAATAATCTTTTACCACATAACTTATTTGGAGAATTCATTCATTAATTAAACTAAAAAGTCTGAAATAAAACAAATTTTTATAAAAACAAAAAACATGACTGCTATAAAATATTTAAATGAAAAGGGAAAAACAAGAACCAGATAAAATTTATGGATAAAATATTATGACGTGCTGCAGGCAGGGACAAACAAAAATTATAGATAAATTAACGAAATTTTAAAAAAAAGTTAGTAACCGCTATTCTGACAGCACCTCATAAATATATAATGTACAAATTATACCTAGTACCTAATTGTTATTCTCTTTTCAGTTAATTATTTTTTGGCAGTCGGGTTTCTTGTTTTTATAATTAATTATTAGAATGCAATTAAAATTATGTTCAAGGACCAGTACGCTCAGACTCTATTTCTGTCAATTACAGTCAGTTATTGATCATTTTAATGATACCTCCAACCAACATCAATCTGCCTGCCTTGCCTTTTCCCAACAATATTGGGGTCGACTTCCAGTCTTACCGGATTCAACTGAGCACTAGTGTTTTACGTAGAGCGACTGTCTGTCTGACCTCCACAACCCAGTAACTGGGTAACACGGTACCCCTTGGCAAGACTGGTGTCAGATCTCAAGCTTCTGACTACCCGCAACGACTGTCAAAGATCTTCAAATGAGAGCCGGGACCAACGGCTTAACGTGCTTTCCGAGGCACGGAGGAAACTGGTATGTTGAAAATGGTCACCCATCCACGGACCGACCTCGTCAAGCGTTGCCTAACCTTGAAGATCGATCCGTACGGCTGCTATTATTTAGCCACGAGCTCCTCCAACATCAATTTACTAAAATCGGGCCTGTATCAGATTTACCAAGCGCATTTATTTTAACTTGCAACATTTCTCACCACAGCTTTGTGGCTTAAAATTAAAAGAATGGTAGCAAAAAGGTCTGTGGGTGGGTCAATGTGTCACGAGGTGGTTTGGCGGACGCCATAAGTCACTACTGATCCGGGGAGATGCGTTTTTAACACGGGGTATATTTTATCTGGCTGCCACAATGTTTTTGTGAGTATTTTTCTCGTTCAGCCGTATGAATACGCACTTTTTTTTTTGTTAACGGAGGACACCTACAAAAGGCGCTTAGATTTTTGGGAAAAGAATAAGAAGTGCGTTATTTTTAGCTCACTAAAACCACCTCGGTACGTACAACGTGACCTCTTAAGGCCGTACCCTGTACAAAAAAACCTTGAGCATTCCTAGAGTTTTAAAAAAAAAAATAGAATAAAATCTTTACAAAATCGAATATTGGCCTTTTTTAAAAAGAATGTTCCAAAATTTTCGTCATTAAATTGTCCATCCATTAGTGTTAGTAGAAAAATAATTAATGAACACTTTCACTTTCACTCCTGAGGGTGATAGCTGACAGGCCTGATGAGAGTCCTATAATGGGACATCTCATCAAAACAACACTGTCTGTCGTAGTGTATAAGTACTAACATAGATTATAAGCCACTTTGTTACTAATACCATAGTATTTAAGTACTAACGTAGGTCATAAGATAAATTGTCACTAACATCTTAGTATGTAAGCACTAACATGCGTTATAAGATTTTATTTTATTATTAACTTCTAGTTCAGCTACAGATGCTCCCATTTTGAATAATTTTAGTTACTGGCCTGTAATACTCTATGCAATTTGTTGTATTACTTTTGGTGAAAAAAAAAAAAAAAAAATAATAATAAGTATTTTATTTTGTCAGTGTGGACCTTTTTGTTGTCTGACATAAATAAATAATTTTTATTATTATTTACGAGGAGATGCATGTTTTTGATGGAGATCATTATTTCTCATTTTTAACCGACTTCCTAAAAAGGAGGAGGTTGATGGAGGGAATTCGACCGTATATATTTTTTTTATGTGTGGACGCGGATAACTTCGTCGTTTATGAACCGGTTTTGATGATTCTTTTTTTGTTGGAAAGGAGATATCCCTAAGGTAGTACCATGATAAAGAAACCCTGGTCTAATGATGGGATCCTAGAGAAATCGGGGGAACTCCTCAAATATTATTGTCATACATACAGCGATTTTGATATTTTCATCAATTATGCAATCATTTGCACTCAGAAAGTATCATTTGGTGAAGTGGAACTGATGATGAAGACCACAATGACCACTGGAACTCCGATATAAAACGGAATATAATGTATCCTAGTCGTGTTTGGGCTTATTGGAATCATGAGATATACTTTCGCTATAAATAATTTTCATGTTAATCGGTACTAAGTACAAGATACCTATCTCCTTACCCTTTACCTATCTCTACTTATCGTATTTTGCTACGATGGTAACTATGCACGTAGATATAGGTACCTATTTATAGTAAAATTATTATGAATTTCAATAACTAAGTATCCATTTCTAATCCGTGAAAACGTATTTGTTTGCGTCGCTGAAATTCACGCTCGACCCAGAATTTTACTACGCAACCGGAAATGTTGGTAGGTATTGCAAATATTTCTTATTCTTTCCTTTACAAGATTGACCTACATTCATCCTCAAGATCCGACAGAACCCTTTCCAATTTGTCGAGTAAACTTGACAACACTGGAGCAAGGAGTGTGAGAATCCTTTGCTCTTAGTAATCCTGAAGATAGACTTCCGAACAAAGCGGCTTGTAGCGACTGCAAACACACTTTTTGCTCGGATGTGAAGTTTTACGCGTTCGAATCAAACCACATGATGATTTCTACTCGCTTTATAGTAAACATATCGAGTAATACCTAATGCTCGAACGGTAGCCCATACATTTCCAGTGTACTTGCGTTTGAGACGCCGGAGCAGCTTTTCTCGGCAAAAGAGACAAGATCCCGAAGGATTAATTTTATTTTGGACGAGCTCGTTGGGAGTTCGTGCCGTGCTGACAGAGGCGAAGATAAAATGGTTTGTTTTATTAGACCATGGAAACGTGGAGTAGTGAAAATGGAGTGACCAGATTACATTATTTTTAAAACTCTTTTGTAACATGTTGTCCCAGAAAAAGCAAGAAATGATATCTGTAAATCCGCACGAGCCTGCGTGGTATCCACCACACATACAGCATTTGCATTGCAACCCACACCGTCTCTCAGAGAGAACCCCTATGTCGCAGTAATGAGGATATTTTAGGCTGATAGAATACGTGTTATGTTTGTATCACCATAAAAATTGGCGTATTTCAAAAGACTATCGCCATTAACCCGTCTGACAAATATAAAGAAGAATTTTTATAAAATACATCTTCTGCTGTTGGTACAATTGACTTGACTAAATCCTGTAGTCGCGCCTCTACTTTTAACGGAGGCAGATTTGAATATATTTGGGCAAGGAATAGGCTGGATTTCGATCCAAATGGCGACTATATCTGACCAACCAGCCTCATTTCTTATTCTCACATGTTATTTGACTTGGAGAAAAAATAAATCTATGTCAAAATAGCCCGATATTAAATTAAGCCTGATTTCCTCGAGTTAATTTTTCCTATTGAAAAATAACTCTTATAGTGTGAGCCAGGCTTTGTTTTATACGGGTACCTATCGTCACTCGCAATCGTTCAGTAAACGCTCTACCTTGACGGATCCTGTGTATTTTCTGTAACTTATGGTATATGGTATTTATTTATTGATATAGAACGGCCGGAGCCAACTACACTAATGCAACACTTTACAAACACTGTATGTGTAAATAATAATAATAATTTATGTAATAATGTAAAATAAAAAAAAATACAATTAGCGAACAATAAAAATAAAAGGCGTAAGTAAAATTATAAATAAAAAATGAAATCCAAAAAAAATAAATTTCGAATAATTTAGACTAAACATGTTAAAATGAATTTAAGAAATGTCAAAAAATAAAAATACAAATGTCAAAAAGGAAAAAAATCAAATTAAAACCAAATACCTACCGTAAATTTAAAGTAATTTACATTGAAAACAAAGGTTAAAATTGACGAAATGAATTTAAGACAAATGTCAAAAAAAAAACAAATGTCAATAAAAGGATACATAAAATAAAACTTTAAAATTAAATGTCTACAATAATGTACATATGACATCATTGTAGACACATACAAAAGTAAAGAAAAAGACAAACAAAAGTATTCTATGTATGAATTTTGCCCCTCACTCGGGTGTCATGTTACCTTTACATGAACACTCCATTTTCTCCTTACTCCGTGTTTTGCCCAGACAAAAAAAACGAGACTAAGGCTCACACGTCCTCCATATTTTAATGTACACTGTATTTCGGACGCCAAATTAAGTTGGAAATATGTTTCGGGGGTTAATTCTGGGCAGATGTAGGTGTGGTTTATGTGATGTGTGTGTGTGGTTACGTACGCGTTTTTATTTTGCAAATTTCTGTGTAATAACTCGACACGGTTTGATTAAGCAAACCTTTTTTCACGAGATATGGTTGCGTGTTTTCTTTCTACGTAAATATTAAATGATTTCCAATTTGTTTTTACAAACTTTTATTTAACTTGCAATGTATGTATGTATGTATGTAAGTGTATTCGGGTCAAATCTTGCAACTGAATTTTATCAGTTATCCTCCACCAATTAACATGAAATTTGGCATACACTTTTAGTTTGGATGACAATGCATAGTTAGCTAAGTGACGTCATTCTAAATCCAATATGGTGGACGGCCTAAGTTGGCGGAATAGTTATTTTTGGTGCACTGTCATGGTATGGGTATCAAATGAAAGGATTTGCTGAGAAGAATACGAAATGTTTACAAAAAGATAATTTCTTTACTTATTATTTATTTAATTGTTGTAATCGGTTACAACCAAATTTTACTTTCTATAGGTTTTTCCTTTTCGGTTAAAAGATAAAACCATAACGCATGCATGGCTACTGCCGAGAACTGTGAAAACTTGGAATATGTGTGATTTTGAGTGTCAGACCTATTCCGTCACACGTCACAATAACATGTCGCAAACTCATAAGTTTTGCCTCTACCAAAAATCTCTCAATGCGGCTAAAGTAGTTTTCAGTTCAAAAAATAATAACATGACGAGCATCCAAAAAAATAGAGAGGCTGAAAAAAAAAGATTGGTGTCGTATCGAGTGGAGGTCGGAGGGGTTACCGTAAGCTCTTAGAGCAATGTTATTTCCAGTGTGTGTAAGGGACAGATACGTTTTTTTTGACGAGCTCTGACCGCGGTGAAAGTCGCAACAGTCGTGGCAGCTAATAATAAATCTTACTTATTATGTATATTTTAATCAAAAGAAAAGCCAATTTGCTTCATATTTACATTTTTACTCAAATATAATACTTAATACATTGCGTCGAGGCTTACTTCGCAAAATTACGTGTTGCGGTAGAACACAGTGCGGCACGCGCCACGCGTACGCACGCCTTTGAGAACAAATTTGACACGTCATGGTAATGGGCCAGAAATATTAATTAGCACAATATTTAAAAAACCAAGCGACAGAATATCAACCTTTTACAACATTTCAGAGTTTTAAAATACTAACTAGCCCTATATGTCTACAACTCTGAATATAAATTGTGGTATTTTCCGTAGGCGAGTTTTAAATTTTAAATTTGATATTACTTCTTCATGGTGAAGCTATAAGAACTATGAGATTAATTAGGCTTATACACATACTAGCTGTTTCCCATTTCTCCCCCTTCATTTTTTATGCGAACAAAGTAGTTTATGTCCTTGCCAAGGTCACAAACTATCTTCATACCAAAATTCATCTAAATCGATTCATTGATTTTAGCCCTATTAAGAAGTATCATACAAAACTAACGCCCCATCCCCCATTTCTCCCCTTTCGTGTTTTATGAAAAAAAAATAGCCTGTCCTTTCCCGGGTCTCAAACTATGTCCATACCAACTTTCATCTAAATCAGTTCAGCGGTTTAAGCGTGCAAAGATAACAGACAGACAGAGTTACTTTCGCATTAATAATATTAAATATGGATTTCTACTTCAGTCCCCTAGGTAAAGTAACCTTGCAGAACTTGCAACTATATCACAAAGGTACCGTTCTCTTAGAGCTTATTCTACGTAAAATAAGTCCCTAGCGAATCCTTAGGGTCAACTCATACTGAAAAGTGAAGAGACGCGATGATACTACTACCACAGATAATATAATACTAGCATACAGATACTTCATCCTTTACAAAAAAACCGCGCCGACGTAACTAGCGTTTTTTATCTGATTAAGATGATTATTTTTATAAGAACTTCGATCGTGTCCGGTTCCGTTCCACGGCTATAGATGGTGTTAGCAGCGACTTGCAAGTAAAAGGGTTTTCGCGGTTCGTGACAATTTTTTATTTAAATACAGTGACGATTTGTTTTATAATATTATTTGCACGTTTTTACAGTTTCATTGCACCAAAATGTGTTACAATACAAATTTAAAAAATCAATCAATCAATGCCTCAGAAATTTAAAACCGCGCCATATATTGGAATCAATTTTAAATGATCCGTTCAAATAATATATATAATAATATATTATATTATTGGAATATTATATCATGTGAATTATAATAATAATGATGGAATTCAGATAGACAGCCGCTTCATCAATGCTAATATAATGAAGCGAAAGAATTTGATTGTTTGTAAGTTTGTTTGAACGCACTAATTTCTGGAACTACCAGTCAGATTTGGAAAAAATATTTTTGTGTTGGTTAGCCCATTTATCAAGAAAGGCTACGACCAATAGGAGCGGCGCATCAATGAAAATTGTAAAAGGTAGGGCAGGTAGGTAAGAAAGGTAGGTAGGTAGGTAGCCACCGTCGTCCTGGAGTCACTTGGTGGGTGGACAGAGTCCCCTATCTGAGCTCCCGTGACCCAGAGATCCACTTGCTTATGATGTAGGCGAGGTTTCGGCGTTTTAGGTACAGGGGCGGTTGCCTCCTCAGTTGCAACCGGTAAGATTGAAAGACAATCCCAACATGTAGTTGGGAAAACAATAGGCAGATTGAGCAATTGTGACGCTTTCATAAAAAATGCGCGATTGTATCGCTATCATAAAAATTGTATCGCACCCGGTATGAGCTGACCTTTATATTAACTCGAATTAGAAAGCAAGCATAAATATCTCAATAAGTTAATCCAAAGATAGCGAAGCGTTTGAAATATTCAGCGTGAAGTCTGTCTGACGTCTGAATCTAATTATTAATTAGGCAAGCGTGGCATAAAATTACTTTAATAAAATGGAAGGTCATCTCTTAGGCTAATATGAAATTGGACTGAGAACTACTGCGGGCATTGACAAGGAAAATCTTTGAAAATCTTCATTCTGTCTATGTTTTATTCTTATCTTGAGTCTTGTGGCTATATATCAAAACAGCTGCACGGGTCAATCTAGAAAGTAAAATCAAAATCAAAATCAAAATATTTTATTTCGACTAAACAATTAAGGTACTTTTGAATTGTCAGCAAAAGAAATACTAAAATTAAGCTTATTGCACATTCGCATGCGTCAGTAGTAATAGAGACTATGGAGAAGAACGTGCAAGAACGGACAATCTTTTCCATCAACAAGTATTTGGTTAAAACAATGGACCGAGATTACTCTGTGCCTCGGAAGGCACGTTAGCGTTTGCTCCCGGCTGTCAAGTCGCTAGAATGCTGATACCCGGCAGCATCCAGTTAGACTAAAAGCCGACTTTAAAATGCAACATAGTTGAGAAAAGGCTGGGCAGATTTGCTAAAGGTGCGAGTACACCGCGCGACCGCGACGCGAGACCGAGACTTGCGACCGGTGCAAGAGACGCGCGACGACGACTAGTCTATAAGTTTTGTATGGGAGTGAGTCAGCGCGCGAAACCGCAACGTGCGACAGAAGACCGCTACCGGCTAGCGGACGAATGGTGTCGCGTGTCGCGCTTGAAATGCCAGAACATTACCACAACCATCAGCACCACTGTCATTACCAATATTATTTATTTTGTCGTTTAACAATTAAAGAACAATTTTTAATTAACTTCCATATTGAAAACGATATTTTTTGGCCTCTAGTTGTATATAATTAGTAAATAGCCAATCTGTATTATTTTATAATAATAATATAATATCATATCACCATATTCTTTTTCCTCCAATAGTAATTTGTTAACTAGGCTTGCCATTGCAATGTATAATAATAATTTTCAGCAATGTAAATGATTTTAACGAGTAAAATCGAGGAGAGTTTGTGTGCGACACATGTCTCGATCGCTTGTTTCGGTCGCGCGGCGAACTGGCACCTTAAGGTTTGCCTAGTCGACGGCACGACCTATTTTGTGCGCGAGGTTAAAATGCATACTATCTCATCCGACAAATCGTGCGAAAGAGATAGATGCTGTGATGAGCAGTAAGAAGCTAGTTCACGTACGAATTAGCACTTTTGCAAATTTGTATCGAAATGAATGATGATTTAGGACGAAAACGAGCGCGCGTATATAAACAGACCTTTGGGAGTCTAGATATCAGGAAAAAACTACTAAATGTATATTTTCAAAATAAAATTATTTGCATTGTTGAATTACTAGTCTATCCCTGTATGGAGACCGTTTTGCAATTTTCTTTCTTCTTATGGTATTTATTTCCGCCCAAAGATGCGTTAAAATTAGTGTTGAAACATGGAACTTTCGACGCTCATAACTTTCAAACATTTTATATTTTTCCTTTTTTGTTTCCATACAAGACTAGATAATGGTGAGACTAATTGATACCATTTTTTATTTTGAACGTACATCGTCAAACAGTGGAGTAATCGCTAGACTACGTTTGTATGGAAGAATAATCGACTAGTGTAACCTTAAAGTGATATTTTGTCAATGCAAAGGAGTGCCTTGACGCTGGTCTATTTGCTTTCTATCATAATACATTTAAAAAAGTTAATACCATAAACCGAAGTCAAATAAATCGTTGCCTTAAGAATCTTCGACAACATCATTCATTTTGAAAGTTTGAATGTTTATATTTACATTTCAAAGAGAAAAAAGATAAGGCTTTGATTGCTGGACTCTTTTGTGTGTCTTTGTATTATATGAACGGTCTATTAACGTTTAATATCTTTACTTTAACTACTTTTTAAATTACATGTTTGAGACATATGATGAATCTTGTAAAGCAATATTAGTGATATTTTTATGTTTGTTATTATAATTACAATGGTCTAAAATGTAACGTGAAGGTTCTCAATTGTTGGCTAACCAAAAAATAAATACTTTTAAAGTGACTTTAACTTTGGTGTTTGTTTTGATCTGTTTATGGTAGTTCAAATGTGGTTATTATCAAGGTATACGCCGTCGGGGTTCGCGCTAGTCGCCAAGCGTACATTTTTGGCTGATATTTACACTTTTTATCCAGGTAGAAGGTTCCTATAGATTAATTCCGATTTTCATGCAGGCGAAGTCGCAGGTGGCAGCAAGTTCACTATAAGTCCATGATTACTCACATTGATGTAGGTAGTGTGGCGTTATACAAAAAAAAAACTTAACGCCACATTAATATGTATAATTAATTTTAAAATAAAAATACACCGAAATATATAAAAACCAGCCTAGAGAAACTGGTGTCATGTCTAGAACCTGTGTGACCAACATACTCGCCATTTCTAATAAAAAAAATCTGCCTTCTCTTTTTGAAATAAATTTGGAAATTTCAAAAATGGAACCAACCAGTTTGTGAAATCAAAAAAGGCTTCTGGCAATTTGTCTGGCAAATTGCAAAATGTCTTGTGGCGGATACGCTATAGAAGGTATGTAATAATAATATATGTTTTCAAATGTAGCATTCATAAGTAAGGTTAAAGTTACATAATTATGAATTCCTGCCCATTATTTTCATCCCATATTAGGCATTCCTCCCTCCGTCACCGCTAGGTAACCAATTTGAACGCCAGAAAAACACCCTAATGATGTAATAGTTACACGGACACCGCACGATGGTTTCACGTTAATCCGAGATGTGATAACACGTTGCCATGGCAACGGCAACTCATGCTAGTGATGAGCCATTATGTTTATATAAAAATATTAACTTGTGCCAGTGGCTTCGCCTCGTGTATAGTATTTTCTTATCCTATGGGAACATAATATGGGGATGTAAAGTACCCTTGTTTTATTCCGGATTATAATCTATATCTTTGCCAAATTTCATTCAAATCCTTCCAGCCGTTCTGGCGTGATTGAGTAACAAACATATATCCAAACTTTCACATTTATAATATTACTAGCTTTTTCCCGCGGCTTCGCTCGCAGTGAAGCCGCGATTTTGTGTTGGTTAGCCCATTTATCGAGGAAGGTTATAGGCTATAAAACATCACGCTACGACCTATAGGAGCGGAGCATAAATGAAAAATATAGCAAAAACAGAAAAAAAATATCCTTTTTGAGAGTTTTCGTTGCGTGTGCTGCATAAACGGTTTAGATGGGTAGGTAGGTAGCCAGATGACGGGAGTGAAGCCGCGTGGGACAGCTAGTTTTAGATAAAAATGGACTCTCGTAGATTTTCCGCTGTTTAACGGATGCACCCAAATAAAAGTAAAAGATGGCGTAATTGCTGTTATTGTAAATTACCTACTTAGATGATGTGATGCGATTTTATCTTGGAGTGCTTGAATTATTTTGCCACGTCCCACAGTTCCGCCATTCCTGTCATAGGTTGACCATCAAGAGGCCACTCCCAAAAAATATCTCTTTCTGCAGGATTAACCAATTTTGTGACGGTAATTCTCAGTACAGTTCTCCATGTCTATGAGATGAGCCAATAAGACAATTGCCGGCATTCGAGACACTCGAAATGATCAAGTTATCGGATTACGACCTTGAGTCCCTTAATCTTTTATTAGCTTCATTTTTATTATCGGCATTGAGAATAATTTGCGCCGTTTATCTGAAGAGGAAATAATATTAGCTATTCTGAGTACCGTAAGGAGGAAAAGTAATGTGGCGTCATTTTGTGGAATTGTAATCAAAATGTTCACTTGTTTCAATGTGGAGTAGAATTCCTTGCCAGAGTCTATGTTTCTTGATACCTATAACATGGGTGCCTTTGACTCAGGAGTACTATTTTTAGGTAAGCGTGCTCCGTCGACACCACCATCGCTTATCATCAGGTGAGATAATGGTCAAACGCGAACTTGGTTTTTTTTTTAGCATGCACGTGTATAATGTTATAATAAAAAAGTAAATGCGAGAGAAGGACACTAAAGCCCCAATCATCAAATCAGAAGACACAAAGAATAGTCGCTGTGTCAGAAATTAATGAAATAACATATCCTCCTACTTACTACTACTACCTCAACCATCATCACCTTCAGGATTAAAATTAACGGAGCCTAGGTGCCTCTTGAACTATTATTATTTTTTTAACATAATTATCGTAAACATGCGTAAATCTTGGAAGAGCCTCGGTCACAAGCATGAATCTAGATTTATGTGCACAAAAAACAACTACCTCGTATAGCGAAGCAACAAGATCAGTCTGGCTCAGGTTGCAGTCCACTTAAGTCTATGCTAGCTAGATTAATCTCAGGGTTTCAGCTTTTCTAGCTACATAGCAAACGAAGCGCTTTATTATGGACTTAAAAGCAGCTTTTATGCAGCTTTGTTTTGCTGCAGCTGATGGTGAAAATATTATATTAATCTACTCATAACGTAATGGTTCAAATATGAATTAAAAAAATATTGTATAAACACGTACTTTTTTCGTGGATAGGTAAAATAAAAATAACATTATAGTGCAATATTTTCTTTCGATTTTCAAACAACTGCATCATAATAGTTTATTTCGTGTCGAGCATAAAAGTCGAGATTTTGAGTGTTAAAATAAAGCCTTTTTTATGCGAGACACGAACGATTATGTTTTCCACTACCTGATGAGCTAACTTAATTAAATGCAAATAAGTTCTAACAACAATTTATTAGAAACGTTCAGACTTAAAACCACAGCCTATATACACCATAAACGCGCGATTTTTCGAGAGGTAACAGGTTAAGTATCATTTTGCCGGATGGGGCGGTGGAAAAAGCGCGGGCGTAGCAGCAGAATGCGTCTACCAACAGTAGCCTATTCAGTTACGTACTTTTTTTCTTTAAATTGCAAATTTTTTCACTCGTACTTGGTCGCCAAAAAGAAAAATAACTACGTTGTAGTTAAATAATGATATCAAAATTCCATATAAAAGTAATTTCCTGTCATTACTGTTATTATGTTTTTTTTTTTTTTATTTTAATTTTATAATCTTGTGTCCAAATGTTCATATTTTGAAACGAATTTCTTAGGCAATGTGTTACATAATAGACAAGGTAGTGGAAAAAATCTTTTTTTTTATAACACCTTTTTACTTTTTAATTTATTGGCGCTTTAAATTCATTGAATTAATGTAGAAAAATAGTGTCATTGTCTTTGGATGCGCGCGCTGCCTAGTTATGCGCAATGAGAATCTAAATTGCCCGCCATGCCACATTTTTTTTCGTTTCCACTTTTGTTTCATTTCAACTGTATGAATGATAATAAAATAGTGTATGCAACGGCATATAATTAGGTATTAAAAAACTTGTGTGATACTATTATCATACTCGGTTTCGCCTCGTGTGATAAGCCTGTTGATATATTTTTGATAACCCTGTGTTTTAATAATCCCTATTATATGACCGTTGCATAAATTACTATTACGTTATATGATCCTTTTGTTACCTCGTTTAAAGCCACAGTCCTTTCAGGTGTTTCTACGCAAGTGGACTCCCATGTTTTACTTCGTGCTTCTATTTCATTCTGCAGTATTATAAAAAACGAGTTGAGTTGATGTTCATGAAACTTTCTACCATAATTAATATACCAGAGTCAGCTTCAAACAATCATCAAAGAGGGAGACTCTTTCAAAAGCGTAGACAACACATCTGTAGTGCCCCTGGTATTGCAGGATTCTACAGACGGTGGTGACAAGGTTTATGGCATAAACAAAAATATGTAGGCACCAAGGAACAAGAACATAGCCCCACACTACGTTTAACGTCGCATCTAAGACCGCTACGTGATGAATTACCGCGTTTTTTTCCTCCAAGCTTATAGCACGGATACGCGTCAAGTTCCACCCCTTTCATCCCCTTTCACCCAATTATTATAAATAATGAGATAAGATCGGGTTCCGTCGGGTTGTTCCTGTGAATAATGTTGCCAATTTTGAACGACTCTACGCAGTTTGAAATACTTCACGGTTGGTGATTGTTTTTGCAACAACAAAATGGAAGTTTCTAGAAAATAATCTATTTTCTGAGTTATTTCTTCCATTAGCGAATCTTTTGCAGTATTCCAGTGTTTGGATTTTAGGTACTTCCGATATATAATAATATGTGTATTACGGTGAGCCTATAGCTAAAATCTTCTTCTTGGTACTTCAAACTAGATACAGAAACAATTAAGAAAAAATTCGGCCAAGTGCGAGTCGGACTCGCGCACCGTGGGTTCCGTATAAACAACTACAATCAACAACAAAGTAATTAGGAAACATTTGACGATCGTAACAACGAAAGGCCAAAATTAATTTTGCAGTTGGAAAACTGTTGTCTTCATCATCGACATAAGTCGCGGTCAGTTTACCAACCGCAAATGCTGTAAGACATTGCTTCTTGCCAAATTTCATGATTCTAGGCCAACGAGAAGCACCCTTTAGGTTTGATTACCTAGCGATTTCTCAAATATTATTATGTGACATAGACGGCTGTATCTTTTGGTACCTTTTGAACCCTAAAAAGGAATAACATGCATGCATGAATAATTAATAAAAAGCTTATAATTCCAAATCAAACCGTAGTTATCATCGTTCAAAGTGAGCGTTTCAAAAAACTCCAATTAATACTATACGAAACTACCAACCCCATTCGGACGAATACTCGTAACATATTAAACATAACATGTTGTCTGTGTATGTATGTGTTATCAATAAAATCAAGGTCATGGATTCCGCTTGCCTGCGACATAATACATATGTCCCAATAATTGGCAGACATGTGACATCCACCAAACAGCACTGGGCCCGCGTGGTGGACTAACTGGATTACGGCCCATCCTCTTTCACAGAGAGGAGGCCTGTGTCCCAGCAGTGGGCACATTAGTAGGCTATTGATGAAGGTGTCGGCTCGCAATTTAGTCGGATACGGCTGATCAACATAATATTTAATATGGAGAGACTGCCTATCCGACTTTTACAATACAGTAATAAGAGAGATACCCCTTGGCAAGAATAGTTTTATACTTTCTGGCTTATAGCGAAATGTGGGCGTAATATTGGTGCACGTCTGGCTAACCTTCGGGGAATACCGGCGTGTTGTTATGTTAGGCGCGTCGCTTTGGCCGGTGCGGACCGCACTAAATTCAAACATATGGCGTTGTATGAGAGCGTTTACGGAGAAACAATGGCGTTTACTTAGAAACACATCATCGCTTACCATCAGGCGAGTTAAATAAAAAAAGAAAATAAAAAAAGCGATGCACCGCGAGACACCAGGCTGCACGCGACGCGCGAAAAAATTGAGGCGTTTGGGCGCATCCGATCCGTGTCCGTGATATGAGTTCCGAATTTAAAATCTTAGGATTTAGTGCATTAGCTTCCCTACAAGAAGTACTACGGCTACTTCGGAACCGAAATTTCACGGACCCGGATCGTATGTAGTGCGTAACCAACCTGTTTCTGGCTTATACTCGTAAAGACTGTCACAGATAAGTGACAGCCGGCACCAACGGCTTAACGTGCTTGTCGAGGCACGAAGTGGTCGGCGGATTTCTGTTTGTAATGGATGAACCCATCCACGAACCGACCTCGGCAAGCGTTGCATTACCTTGAACATCGGCCCGTGCGGTTACTATTCAGCCACAATCCGCTCTTCGTGTAATCATTAATTATCTGAGCAGAAACTATAGAGGCAAACACGAAAGTTATGGCTCACTTGTCAGCTTGGTGTTAGTTGGAAAGGGTTTATCGAAATTCGACCCGTAAAGGGTTGTAGGGGATTTCGAATTTCATGTGAACAGTGTGTAGTCACGTATAGCAATCTGTTTGTAATTCAAGGGTAAACATATACGCCCACTTATTGTTAGTATCTAAACAAAATTACCTCCTAAAGCGCAGTCAAGCTGCTTGATTCATGCCCCACTCAGCCGATGATGCTTAGGACAGTTCATGTATTAAATTGTCGATAGTACCTGTCGATTGAAATTATGTGTGGTAGTAATTTTTGCGAATTGTATCACATTTTAGGGACCAACTGCACCTTGAAATGCGTTACTGGCGTAATATTTCTAACTGACCGACTCCATAATAACTTAAAAGTGCCTATTAGCGACATGTCTGATAGCTTGACGCGATTTGATTTATTATATCACACCTATATGCGATTTTTGAGTACACTAAACATCACAAAATAATTTAAACCATATTTAATTCCTTGGTAAGTATGACTAATGTTCGTCATTTGAAAGACAATTTATTCAGCTCTCAGAAAAAGTTAAGGGTTCTTGGTTTCATCACAGATAATATAATACAAGGCATCTGTATATATATATTCTTTGTATGCGATGAGGCCATCGCATACAAAGAAACCGAGCCGACGTAACTAGCGTTTTTCGTCTCATTAAACCGATTATTTTTTTGTGTTAGCAACAACTTGCAAGTAAAAATGTTTACTCAGTTCGTGAATATTTTATTTATTTAAACACAGTGAAGGTTTGTTTTATAATATTTTTTTGTACGCTTTTACAGTTTCTTTGCACCAAAATGTGTTACAATGCAAATTTAAACAATCGAGTGGAATGTCTCCGAAATTTAAAAATGCGCCATCTATTGGCATCAAAATTTAATGTTCCGTACAAATTATCTTTAAAATGTGAATTAAGAGCTCAATATTCCATAATTTTGTGCTTAGGAGAGTTGATTAAACAAAAACATACAAATTTTATGTTCAATTCCAGAAAATGTTAATTTTACACACATTCAATAACAGATCGGTGCATATCGCGACATCTAGTGAGATTTATTTGAACTAAATATTCTTTCATAGCGCCGTGACCCCGTGGTTTCATTTACTAAGGGATGAAATAAAACGGATTAACTGAATGTAAGAAAATTCATTTTATCGTTGTTTTTCTTGCCGTCTAGAAAAACAGACTCCGGCAGGAAATTTCACTCCTTAGCTGTGCGCATAATGAAAGTATTTCCAAAACGTTTAGTGCGTATGGGTTAGATGTGGTTTATTAACTGGGTTTAATGAGTTTATGGCAGGACAGGCATGATTGAATGCTATTTTCGAAGAGGTGCGATTTTTGTGATGCTAAGTGCAGTATGTTTTTATTAAATATGTTCAACGCAATACGCAATGCGATACAATTCGACCGATTTGCACTTGAAATTTTCTTAAAAAATACGTGTTTAATATCCCATGTGAATGCAATTTCTATTGCTTAGAGCCATCCGAAGGTCGCTTAGAGTTTTTTACAACTAATCTGATTGTGAACGAGATACATACCATGACATATTTCTGGCCTTGACTGTACTTTCTTCGTAGACTTGCAAGGATAACATAATGAAGAGATACGTGACAGCACTTTCTTTTCATTTTGTATAAAGCCCTATAATAATATGATGGATTATGGCTGAGATAGAAGTCGATATATTCCGAAAGAAAGAATCAAGCCTTTGTTGCTTTGGCAGGTATTATGCCGGCGAATGTGTAAAAATCAATAGACGATAAACGCTGTAATTTGAAAGTTGCCAGATATTAAACAACGTAATTTTGGGAAGAACAGAATTTATAAGCACTTACAAGAACCGCGAAGCTATATAAAAAAAATCTTGGCAACTAAAAAGAGAATAAAAACATGTTTACAAAAAAATACAATCGACTTCTAAAAAAGAAAACTACAAAGTGAAAAATAACTTTATTTTTGGAAGTCGGTGTCCATAACGCAAAAAAATAATACCTACGAAAGACACCGACTTCCAAAAACAAAGCTATTTTTCACTTAGTAGTTTTCTTATTTGGAAGTCGGTAGTATTGTTTTTGTAAAAAAAAAAATATTTTTCACTTTTTAGTCGTATCTAATATGCAAGTTGTTTAGTAAGGTACTTATAATACCAGAATAGATTACCTGAATATCATGAAACTTGAACATATCCGGTGAAATGAGAGTGTACTAAGATGAACTATACACATCTGCGTACCCCTTTAGAGCGTACTGGCGTGATGTTATAATATGAAATGGTAAAAACAATAAACAGACATGCTATTGCAGCAATCCCGAGAGATTTGCCGTTATTTATTGAAGAGTTCTGTAGTATATCTTCGAAGTTCTTCATCAAATCTTCACCAAATTAAAATGGGACCAATTTCGAAACATACTCTGTCATACAAAAAAAATAATTTTCAAAATCGGTTCACAATTGACGGAGATATCGGTGATCATAAACAAAAAAAAAACAGAAACATTCAAGAAGTCGAACATTGAAGTCTCTTTTTTGGTAAGTCGGTTACAAATAGAAAACTTTTTAACAAAAAAAAATAAACCGACTTCGAAAACAAAAAAACTATAAAGAGAAAAATAAAATCTTTTTAACAAAAAAAAAATCTTAAACCAACTTCCAAAACAAAACGCTTTAAACCGAAAAATAGCTTTCTTTTCGGAAGTCGGTGTCCTTGGTCCATTTTTTTTCGTTTTTAAAATCGACTTCCAAAAACAAAGTTATTTTTCGCTTTGTATTGTTTTGGTTTGGAAAAGTTTTGGTACCGTATATTACCATGCAAATACGCATTTTTAAACATAGCTTAAAAACTACACGTCAGATCTTAGTCAAATTCGAATGGGACCACATGAGAAGCACCAGCTTTCAAACAAAAAAATGAATCATCAAAATCGGTTCACAATTGGCGGAATAATCGCGTAACAAACATACAAAACATACAGTCGAATTGAGAACCTCCTCCAATCGGTTGAAAATAGAAAACAATGTTTAAAAAAATACTGTGTCTTCACGCACCTATGTACGTGACTCACAACAGCTGTGAGACGACCGCGATAAAGGCGTGTATAATTTTATTGGGACAGCCCACCTTAGCCCACTATTCGCAACCACTGCAACTCTTGAAAGCCAGAATCAACAGGAAAGCCCTGAGTCAATGAAGGTCGACAAGTTCCGGAGAAGCGAATCAGTTGTCTTGGATCCCACAGGAAAATAAATAAGAAAAAAACAGCGGAGGAGTAACACAAACATCCTGCCCTCTCTTCAAATTTTCTGTTATATCAAGCAGGACACAGAACAGAACTAGGCCAATAGGCACAAAGGGACGTTTACAACTGGGCAAAATATATAGGTAAAAAACATTATTCATATCACAGCTACTTTTATAAGGCAGTTATTTATTGCCTTCGTAGATTGTATTCGGTCCAAAGTTTCCTGTTTTCGCCACGCTTTGAGAGATAGTTTCTTGTTATAAGAAACTTTGGCACACCATTCAATACTTACATTACTTACCAAACATTATCACTAACACTAACATTAACATTATAAGCGGGATATTTACCATGTTTACTGTTTGTCGCGAGTTTCCGATATTGCGGTGCTGTTGCAAGCACCATGGTCCCGGATAAACTGAAGTTATTGCGGGTGGGTTTTTGAGGAGACAATTTTATCCGTGATCATGGTGCTTGCAACAGCATCGAAATATCGGAAACTCGAAACAAACAGTAAACATGGTAAATATCCCGCTTATAATGTTAATGTTACTAAACATTGTACTTGTAGCGCGCTCTAATTCACTGTGTCACAAGATGAGTCTGTCGCCTGTTTGGAACATGTCTATGAAAGTTCTTTCAGCCTTTTAATGTTACCACTGCTGGGACACAGGCCTCCTCTCTGTGAGAGGGAATGGGCCGTAATCCACGACGCGGGCCTAGTGCGGGTTGGTGGATGTCACATATCTTCAAATTTGGTTCTAGAACATGGCGGTTTCCTCACGATGTTTTCCTTCACCGTTTTGGAGCAGTGGTGGTAGTAGCAGGCATAGAGGAGCGTTTGCTACCCTTTCCAAGAGGTCCCTCTTAAATTGTTACCCCCCGACGGAAAAATAGGGGTGTTATCTGTGTTTCTGTGTGTGGGTGGCATCATAGCTCCAAAACGGATGAATCGATTTTGATTTAGTTTTTTTGTTGAAAAGTGACTTTGTCGAGAGTGTAATTTGTATGTTTATGCTAGCCATTCAAAAGTTTAAATTTTATTTGTAAGGTATCGTGTCATAATTACGTGTTTCAGTAGATTGTCGATCGGGTGTATATTCTATTCTACATAATTGTTGTTTAAAAAGCATGAAATAAAATATTTTTATTGTTTAAAGCATTCATGTTGTAGTTTTGCAGAAAGCCCCATCCTACATGGGGCGCCTGTTTGATTACCACTCCATAGCAAAAAAAACATAGCCACGATGTATTTGAACGTTCATTTTCAGTAACGGAAGCTCGAAGGCATTTCAAAAGTCTTCAAAAGAAAAGAGCACAGATTTTTTATTGTTACCATGCTTACCCACTAACTTTAGTTTATTGATATTGGGGCAGCATCGCTGTCAGATACCGCCATTATTCACGCTTACGCTTTACTATAAAAGCCTCCCTTATCTACAGGATGTACGTAAATAAGTACGTATGTACTAGGGAAATGACGGAACTTTAACTCCGACTCCGACTTCGATAAGTCGGAACTGCCGATTGATATTACACCTGCGGTTCCGAACTTCCGACTTCGGCTCCGACACTTTAAATCGGAGGTTTTAATCTTAGATTGAAGCAACGGAAAGCGGCTGATGGTACGCGCCTGGTAGCTGCGGTTAACGTGTACGAACAGGTTTATGCATGTCGTTCAGGGAACCTCCCTTCCTACGTACTTTCTGTCGCCTCCAACTCCAACTCCGGTTCCGACTCCGACAAAAAAAGTTTAAAAATTCCGGTTCCGACTTCGGTTCCGAAAAAACCACCTCCATAAAATCTCTAGTATGTACATGAAACTGAGGCGATACTCGATCGAAGTGTGCATTTACAACAAAGTGACGGTATGATAGGAACTACCAGGGTACTACTGCCAAAAGTGACGGTATGATAGGAACTACCAGGGTACTACTGCCAAAAGTGACGGTATGATAGGAACTACCAGGGTACTACTGCCAAAAGTTTAGAAGTATTTTGTGTGTAATCAAAGTTTGCAAGCTAAATTTTACCCACTTCTCGGGGTTCGATTGAGCCGATATGTTATACGTAAGCTTGTTTCTTCTGACGATGCATTTTTTTCTATTGTTAAAAGCTTGTTTTAAAGTATACAATTAATCATCAGAGAAAGTTTAATCTGGGCTTAATCTGGGCATCTTATTAAAGGTTTTGTGACAGTTGAGGGGACACTTCCACCGCACTATTCCCAAACCACTGCAACTCCTGAAAGCCAGAATCAAGAGTGGCGACCAAAAGAAAAGCGCCGAAGCAATGAAGCTCGTCGAAGTCCCGGAGAATGAATTTAACTTGGATCCCGCAACGAAATTAATCAAAAAAGAATAACGGCAGAGTAGGAAAAATTACAAATTTCCAATTCCATCCATATCATACAGGAGACAAAACAAACAAAGCCAATAGGCGCAAGGGGTCGTTTACAACTGGCATAAGCCCAGTTGCCCAGCACCACGGATTAAATTTATTTATTTAGACTTCATGCACAAAGATACAAAGACAGACTTAATGCCTTAGGCATTCTTTCCTGTCAACCAAGGGTGGTGAAGAGACAACATGACAGGTGCATAGTTTAATTATAATAAGCCAGTAGTTATTATACTAAAATAGGTAAAATACACGTACAAATATATTGAATATAATATATACGCATACAAATATACAAAATGGGTCCTAACATTGTGAACTGTTATATGATTCCAATAATATCAATTGCAGTTGAGGGGACACTGCTTCTAACTCAACACGATCACTAGAACCCGGTTTCAAAAAGGTAGACCGAATTTAAAAAAAAACATTGCACGTACCTGCGATACTATTCTCTTACTAGGAATTTCTTAAAGCCAAAATCAACATTGGCGACCAGGAAAAAAAGAAAAAGACCAGCTGGTCAGTACATTTTCGTTCGCATAACTAACTTAGCATAAAGGGAACAGCTGTTTTCCTGTGAAAACTTTGATGGTGATAAAATAAATCAGGCAATATCTACCAGTTGATAATTTAATATAATTCAAATTCTTGATTTCAAAAAGTAAGCCTTTAAGTATTTTTGCAAACAATTAATCATTGATGTACCTACCTTCAGTCATTCAAGATCATTGAAGTTAATCTTTCAAAAACTTCTAAATGTTACTCCCAAGTCATTGCTCAAGCTCAGTACCAATAACTTTAATGAAACTCACTCTAATTCCAATCTAAGTTAGAACAATTGCATGAAACAATTGACGTTTGTTTTACTTAATTCGTCTGACTGTTAAAAATGGAGGACAATCTTATTGTCAGGGGTCAGTGATCCCCATTTATTAGCTGATTTTCGATAGTAGATATTTGTATAATAGGTACATTGACTAAGTGAGGTTGAATAACATATAAGAAAGTGTTTTCTGGACGTGTCAGTGATAAATTATAATTGGTAGATATATGTTCTTTATATGCATATTTTTATCAATGGATATTAGGCTATTGATCTACACTACATGTACACATACAATAAAATTAGGTGAAGTATTTTATTAGCTACCTACTATATAAATATAAGCAGCTTGACCCGCGTTCTAAACATACAGACTTTCTCAATTATAATAATTAAGAAGGATAGGATCCCGCTAGATTAATTGTATTCATAAATTACGTCATGATTAGACCGTGTGACTTAGAAAAGTTGTGCACAAAATGGCAAAATAATATAATTAAAAGGTAAACATCGTCAGTAATTCGTCAGTGTCCAAAGCGCGGGTAACGGACGATAAAATCAAGATGGCGGCAAAGCGTGTTTGTTATCTTGAAAATTTATATCGTTTGAAAAAGTTTTCGTTAACGGACTCATTTATTATTTATGTAAATAGGATATTTATGTTGATATACAGTGTTGGTAAGTAACTTTTAATAGACATCGATACTTATTTACTTGTGTGGAAAATTGAATCGTTTTGAGTTAGAATGATGTTTCAAGTGTTGTTGTCTAGAATTTACAGAGAACAATCTAAACTTGACGAGAAACAACTACAATATTTGCTAAAATAGGCTGAGAGCGACAATTACAGTAAAAATAGGACTTTAAGAACCTCAAAACAGAAGATTTCTAATGTTCAATTAAATCTGGTCGTCCTTTTTTTAGGGTTCCGTAGTCAACAAGGGACCCATATCCGTCTATCTGTCCGTCTGTCCGCAGCTTAGCTCAGAGACTTAGTTCTAGAAAGCTATAATATGGCATGGATAATTAATCACGCCGACAAAGTGGTAAAATAAAATCAAGATTTTTTTTTAATTTTCAGCCTGTACACGTAATGTGGAGATATTTAGTATTTTTTCACATCTAACACATGGTGTGGGGTATCATTAGATAGGCCATTCAAAAACATTACGGGTCTGTGTAAACCATTTTTACGTTTGCGTAAAATTAAGCTTTAAATTGCTAATTTTTATTAGAGCCAAGTGTCCCCGCCTGCCTGCTATAAATTGTTGCTTTTAGATATGTGAAAAAAATCACGACAGTAGTATATGTAACTAAATTAAGAGGAAAACTATCACAGCTAAGTAGGCTTTACAAGTTTATGAGTAATAATCGACCAACTACAGATTACCTACAGATAGTTGTTCCGGCTCTGGGTGTTGTGTATGTGAGTTTATATGTTTGTAAACGCACCCACGATACAGGAAGAAAATCCTAGTTTAGGGCAATATTTAATTTTTAAAAAAAGAAAAAAAACTTATAAAATGTTGTTGGAAAAGTAAAAATAAGTATATTGATGTATGGGGACAACAGTTTTTGAACGGCAAAGTTAATTTTGTCCCATTGTTAGAGCAATGTTCGGTGCTTTCATTGTTCATGAACGTTAGTAATGCTACCTATTTATTTTGGTTAATGAAGCTGTTTTTACGGAACCCTCTGTGCACGAGTCAGACTCGCACTTGGCCCGTTTTTATTTATTCTCTTTGAATCTGGAGCAATGAATTATATTAATCTGGGAGTGAATTTATTTATTTCGCTGATTAACAATTCTTTATTGACACGACTGCAGCTGATAAATAATATAATTATATGTACCAACTCATTTACAAACAAGGCAGTTAATAATACTCGTATGAGTGCAACCGCTGGGAGCGGACGCTCTTGAAAGATACAAATGGATCTAAGCAGGTTCTGTAGTTTCTGAATACCCCCATGAAAAAAGACTTGTGTTTATATCGAAAATTGAACCGGTAAGAAACGCATTCCTTCTTAGAAATATGAAAAATCCAATGAAATCTTGTAACTGCGGAAACGATAAATTACTTGCAACTTATCTCTATGGAAAAATGATGAGAGTTTATAGCCGTAAAAGACATGGGTTTCAAATAAAATACTGAAACCAGGCGGTTTCAGTAAATAGAATAAGTCCCCTAGTGTACCCAGACAGTAGACAAACTCAAGAGTAAGACAATCTTAACTAAATCTAAGTAAACGGAAAACTGATACTGTTTTTGGCGACAAACAAAATTCAGAACGTCTACGAAGATAGTACCAAGTTAGCATCCCAAACTTATACAAGAGTAAACGAAGGTCAATCAACTTTGTACCCGGCTCAAAATACTTCTAACACCGAACTTGTCTAAAATAAACGGCATAATATCAGAGACGATCCACTAAGTTACTCCGTTTAAAACTCTAACGGGGATGACCACAGAGTTCGGAACGCCGCGACTAGACCAGAGACGCTAAAAACTGTGTCGCAATTCCATAATTTGTTTGGGTTATAATTTTGACCCGTAAAAATTTTGGTGATCTGATGAAAACTTTATAAGGAAACCAAAATATTTTTTTAGGAATAGAAGTATTTAAAATATGACCACACCCTTCAGTTGCACCCTGTATACATAGTTGGCTCCAATTTTTATCTTTTACAGTCGTTAGGTAATCGTAAGGGCGAGGCCAAACGAGCGTAATTTTGTGAGACGTGAGTCGCGTGTTTTGAGTACCACAATTTACATTCTACTGAAATCCGGTTAGGCTGCCAGACAGACGGACGTAGCTTCAGTTGCTATCCAAGGTTTCTACGGGGCGCTGACGCTTGCCTCGCTCTTTTCCCTCACCCCCAGCGCAATTTGGTTGAAATAATGCGCGTGAGTCAGCAGACAACTCATTTTGCGTCGTCGTGTAGTACAAACAGGACTTCAGTATGAAACTTATTTATGTCTTTTTATCGATAAACTGGTTGATAACATTTTTTTTATCACATCTATTCAAAAACAGCTAGTTTATTCTTCGTAAACAGGGACTAAAATAGCGCATTAATCCCTAGGGACTAAAATAGATGTGAATTTGGAATGTGGATATTGTATGTAAATAAATAAACGTAACGTTCTTTTTCATAAGTTGCACTTACTTATTTTCTCATAGATTGAGATAAAAAGTAGAGTGTCCACTTCGGGAGGAACACTATTTTAAGCTCGAGTGACGTACTTTGAATCCCTCGCTGCACTCAGGATTCTACTCTAGAATCCTTCGCTCCGCTCTGGATTAAAAAAAATACTATCGCCTTTAAAATAGTCGTTTGCTCCCTACATGAACAATGGACTATTTTCATGCATATTCCCTATTGTCCCGGGCCGTCAATTTCTATGAGCAAACGGTAATACTCACTGACAAGCTTAGTTTATATAGAAAATTTGACAGAGCCGTATCTAGCAGTGTCCGCTTAGAAGTCTCGATGCTCTGTGGTGTTTATCTACCTGAACGGTTCAGTCTTTAGAACTTTTATATCCAATTCTAGCAACTATTAAATAATTCAGTGTTTAAGTAAATTTAATTCTTGTTTCTATAGTACTTTGTTTCCTTTGAAAGCTTCGGTATCCTTTCGAGGTGAGTACAATAACAGTGGGTATTTTTGTCTGTCAGAGCAATCTGATGTTTTGGCCTCTTGGGTAAATAGATAGACAAATGGTTATTACTTGATGATATAGTTTTTGGGAGTGGAGGTAATTGAAAATAGCCTAGCAATCTGTCAATTGTTTTCTTTTGATCTTGTGTTGTCGAAAACCTTGTTATATTAGTGTTCACCGGCCGCCTCAATTGCGTTATTATGTTCTTTTACAGCCCCATACTTTCTAGCCTGTACTTTACCAGTGCTGAACAAAGGTCTTCTACAAATTTCAAAATTTCATCCAGATCCGTTTAACCGTTCCGGCGTGATTGAATAACAAACATCCATCCAAACTTTTGCATTTGTAATATTAGTAGGATGTGTTGCCTTTTCAGGGTATACCGGGATGAAGTCCGGGATCTATTTACAAAGTAGGTATATTCTCAGACCCATCAAAATCTAAACCCGTTCAACCCAAAGCTGGCCGTATCTTCACAGCTAAGTAAGTAAGCCGTTGGATCCCAACCCGAAGGTACTATTGCGAGCTTAAGGTATGATAATAGAGCATAATTGTTGGCAATGACGGGGATTATAAACAGTCGGTGCTCAGATTAATCTTTGCTCGTTTGCGCAATCACCAGTCATGTATTGGTGATAAGTATTGAATAGGGACGTTTCCTAGGTATAAAAATTATAAATCCGTCAGTGAAATTATCAAATGATATTGGACACGTATTTTATGCTTTATCAAATATATAAAGATTGACAAAGATAAAGCGCATCAAAGTTCAGGATTGGGGGCTTGTGACGTCACTTTGTCAGTATAAAGTAACGTACCGCGCACCGTAACGTCACACGAATACGTGTCCAATATTTTTAGCTTATCTAACTGACGGACTAAATATATATTTTTTGTCAACTACCCTATTCCGTATTTTGATGTTTATTTAGCACCAGTAGTAGGCGATACCAGATACGTCGTGTTTGAAAAATTCGTCCGCTCGATGACTTGGTGAAGGTTATTGAATTGAGAGAATGACCGTTATTATGCGTACAGCTAAGGAGTGGTATTCCCTTAATTGTTTCCCGATAACTAAAATCTCGGGATCTTTAGGTCAACAGTGAATACGTGTTTTCTAGGCAAGCGTGCTTCACCGTCGACCACATCATCGCTTACCATCCGGTGAGATAGTGGCCAAGCGCGAGCCTAAATATTGTAAAAAAAGACAGACATTGCCAATAATGCGTTTTACTCAAACACTCCGTTGCGGACAATGACAATTAAACTTTTGGGCAAAAAGAAGTAGCCTTGCTGATGTAATTCATTCGTTGCTAATAAATCGAAGATATACTTAGTACATTGACATAACTTAGTATATGGGCAATGATAACCGATTGCACTTTAAACTTTAATAATTAAAAAAGATATAGCACTTTATCATGACCCGGCGTAATGACTTGTGAGAACTTATTTGTTCGGAGTTCATTCGCTCTGGGCTAAGGCCGTAAGGGGTAAGGTCACTGGGATCCATTTAATTGGACGGCTGGAACATTAATCTTTCTCGACTGCTGGGTCTAGGGCACAAAAAAGTGCAGAAAGTCAACACCATACAATGAGCGAAAATGGGCTCACGCACACATAGATAACACAATTAGGAGTGGGCAGTAATCCACCACGTGAGCCTAGTGAAGGTTGGCAAATATCACATATCGTTGAATTTTCAGTTCTAGGACATGCCGGATATCTCAAGATGTTTTCCTTCACCGTTTTGAGAGCAGTGGTGATGAATTAATTTACTCAAAGCAGTCAAAGCAAAGCGTCTGCTTGGGTTAAACCCCACCACGTCTGGGTTTAAAGTTGAAACTTACGACTTTGACTCGTAAGACGAGGCTCTTGCTACTGAGCCACCTTTATTACATAATTATGTACGTACGGCGATCCCAAACAGAAGATAGTCGCGAGTGCGCTCGCACTCGCTGTACGTGATAGCCGGCGCACACGGTGCGCTGCGTCAGCGTTGCGTTGACGTAGCGTTGTCGGTGCGTCGTTTTACATACTAATAACCATAGTGTACCTACGGTGCGCTGAATCGACGCTACACGCAAACGACAGACTGCAACCCGCGACACGAAGCGGGAGGGTTGTGCTTATTGCGACGCCGGAGTGGCAGCGCGCAGTTGTTTGTGCGTTGATAGAGAAGGGACAAACGCAAGCTCATTTCGATTTTTTTTACGTATTTTTCTATTCAAAATGATCGCCGCAACTGTGCGTGACTGCTGCGACGATGAAAAGTTACGACTGCGTCGTAGCAACGCAGAGCCCGTGTGGCCGGCAATGCGACAAAATGTTAGCGCGTTGCGTTGCGTTTCGACGTCGCAACGCAACGCGCTAATCTTCTGAATTTTCTACGTGTAGCGTTTCTGACTTTAGCCCTAGGGCTTATCTGCTATCTTTAAAAGCTACTTGATCTGTTGGCTATTGAAGCAGTGACATATAAGTGATTCTATTGTAAAGTGTGTGACGGCAAATACTTATATAGTGTTCATTAATTTCGCAGTTAATTAAAAAGGTTGTAGTGCTGCAAACAGCCTTTTAATTTTACGGGGAGAATAAAGCTTGTTTGATTAAAAACTGTATGTTGACGGGCGTTTTAATCAGTGAAGATAGTCAGTCAACAAGTATGCGTGTTCTATAAAATACTAGTATTTTTCTATGGCTTCACTCCCGTAACCCTACTGGAACCATCGGTTTTTTTCGGGATGAAAAAAGCAGTCTAGGCGATAATGTTCCTCTAGCCTTCTACAGATAGAACAAGAACCGTACTTCCAGAAATAACATTTTACAAACATAAACAAACAAATAATTGTACCGATTTATCATATTAGTTTAGACTAAAATTGAATATTGTAATATTGGTTTACAATTCTAAGACATTTGAAATCGTATCCGGGGCATCGGAATTTCATCGAACGATACTGCAGACGTCGTGTGACTACATTTCGTAAGCAATTTACAGGTGTCCAATAAATGGTCCTGATACTGGCCAATAACTACTAATTAAATGAATTGTTTGCACTGAGTTCAACTGGGTATTCGCGTTCCCCGTAAAATTCGTTTTCGTTTTTCGCATTCGTTTCACACCCGCGCGACCCAAAATTTAGTAGTCTTTTGTACTTTCCTTATTTTTCTACGACTTTAAAAAAAAGCCTCAAATCAAAATGTAGATAATTAAATTGTCTTTGAGATGGTGTCGATTTAATTAAAATACGTCCAGCGGTTTTGTTGCGATTGTCGTGTTTTTGTCCGTTTTAGACGTAACTTTACAAATTAATTACACTATGTTATAAGAATAAAACTCAAAATTTTCTTAGAATTATTGAGAAAATGGTCTAATGTAACATATATATGTTTTCCAAAAAATTACGACAAGGAGTTTAGACGTGATGCTCATTTTAAAATCAGCTATTCAGGGGTCTCTGCGCCTTAAATAGTGGTCTAACGGCAATTATTAAAAAAAAACCTTTGAATAAAAGCAGGCACCGCGACGAAACAAGATGCGCCGAGCATGGCTGGTGCCCGGACATAGTAGATATTCTTTTGGTATGTTTTATGCTCAGCGCAACTTTTGATTGACCTTTTTACTAGGTACCTATACCTAGGTAACCCAACCCACCATCATTTCCTAAGTATATTCGTTGATAAGAAGAAATGATGAAACAAACTTCCCAGCACACATTTCTGTCTGTTAGCCATAAAGACTATATAAGTAAAACAATAGTGATGTATGAAGTTAATTAGACAAAAGTTTTGCAAAGTGCATTATTTACCTAACGGAAGGAAGTTGGTAGGAATGCTACGCTTGCGTCGGTAAATACGTTTACTTGAATAACGTTAGTGAGTTCATTGATAATAGTCTAGATTTCCCACCCAAGTGACGAGCGACCGCTAATAGCAGCAAGCACGTCGTACCCGTACTACGGGGCCTAGAATGCAGGTTCTAGAGAGAATCTGCTGCGGCTCCAAGAGTACAAGCTCCCTATGTTCTAGCATGCCTTGCCCAGTCCTAATACAGTGGTCAGTTTTGTGCCTAATTGCCACTGACGTTGAGCGAGGCATGCTACCAGAATTACATTTATTCTATCATTGGTGCTGCTGAATTGTGCCTATGTTGAATAAATGTTTTCTATTCTATATCCAGCTTTAGGTTGGGGCTGATTAGTATCGGGTGTGACTGTCAATCGCAAATTGTTTACCCAGCTCGGCACATACTCGTTGTACGCTCAGTTAAGTAATTACACATCGCCCTGTGTGATCAACTCCTGGAAATCAACATTAAGTGATGGAAAATGGAGTATCTGATAGTGTGTGAGTAGCGGGTTGTCAATAGTATGGTATCTCACATATTTTTAGTTATCTGTTAGTATGGTAAATTGGCAATTCTTTTTCCGTTCATTGTAGCAGTTATTTTTAGAGGCCCATGTTTAAGTTTGATGGATCTTGATCTTGATTTTGAGCTAAATTACTGGTGTAAATATTTTTATATAATTTTATTTAATGACAAATGTTTGGTTCGTACCAACCAGTTTCTAAAAGCCTTGCATTCGATTGAATGACGTTCAATCACTTGATTTCAAGTAGTTTAGTATTACACAGTAAAATAAAGTTAGCATACTCCAGGACCAGGCTATCAGAAACTCTAGAAGGTAATATCCATAGCTCTTACTTCATCTCTGCATCAGATTTCGCCAGCATCCAGACGACGGATCCTGGGTTGCGTCGGGAGCCCAGAGCCATGAGCTGTGACAGCTTGGCTCCAAGTGGCAGGGTTGGCCTGCGGGGCACCTGGCCCGTCCATGTTGAGATGGCCAGCATCTCTGGACACTCCTTCACCAGGTGCTTTTGAGTCGCCATGCATTTTCCTGAAGCGTCCTGTTGATAGAAAAAAAAAGGTAAATTAAGAAAAATAAAAGGTTTCTGCTGTTGGATGGAGGTATTAAATTAAAGCTTTTAAGTAGGTCCGCGGGGAAGCTGCTAGACCATTAAATAAATAGTACTTTAGTATGCTTTGTTAAAAGGTATGAGTAAATTGAAATTAATTATAGGCACATGATTCGCCACACCACAGGGCTAACCACAGGGCTGATGGTATCGATTTACTTTTTAATACACTGGCGCGTATGGGCTCATTGACTTCATGTAGAAAAGTAGTGTTGTCTATGGAAGCGCGCGCTGCGCTGTCATACCCAGTGAGAACCTAAATTGCTCGCCATACCACATATTTTTCCGTTTCCACTTTTGTTTTATTTCAACTGTATGAGTGAGATAAAGTAGTGTATGCAACGGCATATAGTTAGGTATTAAAACAATCGCGTGATATCATTATCACATTCGGCTTCGCTTCGTGTGATAAACCCACGCTCGTGTTTTAATAACCCCTATTAAATGACCATTGCTTAAACTACTATTATATTACTAATATTATAGACTCGATAATTTGTGAGGATCGCTGGATGTTGCTCATCAGAAAGCTTAAAGTCACCCAAAGAGCAATGAAGAGGGCTGTACTCGGCGTTTCCTTGCGTGATCGCATAAGAAACGAGGATATCCGTAGCAGAACGAAAGTTACCGACGTAGCTCGAAGAATTGCGAAACTTAAGTGGCAGTGGACAGGGCACATTGCTCGCAGAACGGATGATGCCGATGGGGCCGAAAAGTTTAGGAATGGCGACCACGAACCGGAAGACGATGCGTTGGAAGGCCTCCCACTAGATGGACTAGATGACCTGGTTAAGTTTGCGGGAATACGCTGGATGCAAGACGCACGGGATCGGTCAATGTGGCGACGCCTGGAGGAGGCCCATGTCTAGTAGTGGACGTCTTTCGGATCGTTTAATCTTTTCAATAGTAGCAAGCAGCAGCGGCAGCTAGTTTCATTACATTTCAATTATATTTCCAAAGCCATGAAAACACCAATCAAATACCCTCCACAAAACAATAACAGTTTATTCGAAAAACCTGGTAATAACAATAAAATTCTCATATTAATTGTAACAGCAGACATTTCGTTAACGAATTCGGTGCGGTACGTACATGTGGTTAACTAATACCTATAATACGCGGTGGCGCTTTAATTACTACCTACTACGAGTACCTAAGGTGCGGTGTGGTGAAGCCTCCACCTGCGGGGAAACTTATTGGTTTGCTGGCTGCGTATTTGGGTTATATTGTTTTAAAAATTATATGTATGACGATGACCTGGTCAAGGTTGTGGGAATCTGGTGGATGCGAATCGCATGGGACCGTTCAGTGTGGTGACCAATAGTTCCGTTCAGTATGTCCAGCAGTGGACGTCTTACGACTGATATGATAATGATGATACGTATCTAGCCTATTTTGTCTAACTACAGAGCGGAGGCCTACCAGGAATGAAGATAAATTCTATCTTCTTTAAAAATACCAGCCAACATCATCCCACAGATGAAGGCTGACTTCAAACTTTTTCGACCGAAATCTGTATTTGTCTAAACAAATTTTTAACCCCCGACGGAAGAAGAGGGTTGATATAAGATTGGCATAAATATCTGTGTATATTTGTGTCTGTCTGTGGCATCATAGCTCCCAAACGAATTAACCGATTTTTTAAGTGGATATTTGTAATCAGGAAGCACTCATACGATGTAGTTTTTTTTATAGATTTAAAAAGACGCTATGGCGGTCTTGCTAAGGCTGCAGTGGTGTGTGTGGTGTTCCTTCACCTGTTGGGAGGAAAATTATTGGTTTGTTGGGTAATGCTTGTTTGGGTTATTGTGCTGAATAAATTCTGTTTGTCTTTAATAATAATACCAGCCTGTATCATCTCACGGCTGGGCATAGACTTCTCCCCATGACATCCAGCTTTTTCAACAGACATCACATACTCATATACACAAAAAAATACCCCAAAAAAACAACTACTTCCATAGACAGATTTTTTTATCGAAAAAGCAACACGGTCAAAGCTAATACGTCATTCAGCCATAAGGTAGCCGTAAATACACCAAATGATTAATATTCGTCCAATCAATAGCGATATCAATTCTGCGACTTAATCAATTAGTATTGCTATCTTTGTTTTGATAGTGTTGCAGTTCAATTAAACAATTGTTTTTGTAAGTAGACAATGAACAGACGATGAATTGTTTGTTTCTATAAAACAAATATTATCATAAATTACATTATTATTGTTGAATGTAGACAACTGTTCGTGCTGTCAGTACTGCAGCACGATTATATTTTTTCATTTTTAGTTGGAGAAATGTTTTCTTAGAATTAAAAGAAAAGCCACTATTACAAAAGCATTATTTTAAATGCTAAGAGCCAATGAAAGATAAACAAATCAAGTTTAAAATTATGGCAATAAAAATTGTTATGAATGACTATAAAAACACATTTACGTGGGAGTCAATAAAAATCCGTGTTTTATTTTTTAGTTTGGCAATAATATTGGTGGTGCCATCTCTTGAAATAAGCCATAAACAAATAACCAAATTTGTTGACAAGGCATCTGACATTTACCGGGCGATCTCTTGTTTATTATATCTATGGTCCCTACCCTTTCCGACTCCGTATTTACGCCTGGACCACGGACATTTCATAGCGATTAAAACATTGACCGTTAGAGGCATTCATATCTCGCCGCTAGCTCTTCATGTCACATGGATCTTCAGTCTTCACTGATGCATCCCATTAGTTGGATTGCAGAGTACTTAATAACCCGTGTCTATTACCCGCTTCGAGAATATAAAAACTGTGGAAAGTGTTCTGTGCAACATAAAATCACAAGCTCGCCAATCTTCGCGCCACGTGTGTTGGCTTCGACCTGCAAGGCGTACTATTCCCTCATTCCCATAATACTGACTGCCTGGTTTAAGTCCGCAAATAATTGCCCACATTTTTCCGCAACATTACCAGACCCTTCAAATATAGTCCAAAATTTATAATAGGCACACAGTTTTATGATATTCTCATACCGCTGTAACAAATAAATTTTCTTGTCAAGTCTCTTTTTGTGATCAAGACCGGAAAAGTTTCCTTTAAATTGAATGGTCTTTCACTCCAAGTTAAGTTCGTACAGACCTATTTATTTCGACAAAAGATAAACCTAGTTAAAGTCAAGTCGAACTACTAATAAAAGTCGATCCGATCAATCGTACCAAAACAAATCAGCCGATCGATCACGTTCAACATCCAATATTCAACTTCACCATTTAATGCTGAAACGTTCGTCCCAACACAAAACGTCTTCTACCGTTCATCGATCAAGCTCAAAAATTCGCACGAATTTTCGCGTAAATTTTCGCACAATGTAACAAGAGTCCATTTGATGGAGGTTCTGCGAACAATGTGCGAATTATAAGGGACTATCGGATACGTGTCAAGCATCGCACGTTCTGAATTTAAAATTAGGGAATGGCCCAGAGAATCGGTTTAATTTTGAATAGCGTCTCTTGATTAACTGCCAACAAGCGTTGAGAAATATTAATGGAGGCTTTGTTGATTACAAGAAATTTTATTAGGTGGTAGAATTAATGGTTGGCTTTTTTTAATGGAAAATTTTGGTAGCTGAACAAAAGGTGTTAATGATGGCAACTTTTTTTCTTTTGTGTAAAAAGCGACCGTATTTTTATTGTATTGGATTGTGATGGGCTTCACAGCTGAAGTGTTATGGTAACATTATAATTGCCAAACTGGGCCACAGTTGAGACAACTTGACCCAAAGATTCAGCAATTAACTCGGGCTATTCACTTGATTTCATCAGTAAATTAACGTGTCTTCAACTAATTTCCCAAAGATCACCCAAGAGACTGAAAATTACTAAGGTAGTCAGTTAGTAGGTCGAAGCAAACGTCAGAAGCGTTGGAATCTTCGTGCGTCACACACCATTCACGACGCTTGACCTTTCAGCTTGACCCTACAGGAGATAACGAGTACCACCATATAGATATAAGTACTAGGCAAGCAGAATACTACAGCTAGTCTCATTGTCTAACGAAGCGGGCTAAGGAGTCTCAGGGAAGAAGTTCGTATTACCGACGCGAAGGCAAAAAGTAAAATAGTTTGACGTTCTTTTTAGGGTTCCGTACCTAATACTAAGACTCCGCGGTCCGTCTGTCTGTCTGTCAAAAGGCTGTATCTCATGAACCATGATAGCTAGACAGTTGAAATTCATCACAGATGATGAATTTCTGTTGCCGCTATAACAACAAATACTAAAAACAGAATGAAATAAATATTGAAGTGGGGCTCCCATACAAAGAACGTTTTTTTTTGGCGATTTTTGCGATAACGGTACGGAACCCTTTTTTGAATCGTTGTTTTTTTTTAATTCTTCTTGTTATAAATTACAATCTACGTAGTAACTATACTTCGTGTTGACTATAGCTTAGATGCACTTAATTTTGTTTGTAATATTTTTATTTGGTTATAGTGCCCGGCACGTAAGTTGGCAAGATTTTGGCGTAGTGGGGGTAAGTTCGCGCATATACCGCGATTTGGCCAACCACCATATAGAGCGAACGGAACGTGGACACGACGCGATTGGTCTGTCGATCCTTGTGTCAACTGACCAACCAATCGTGCGCTCGGAACGGTCCCAAACCTTCCCCAGCCCCGCTTCACTACCAAATATATCTAAAATATCACTTCTGCGCATCTAACACCTCTTGCCAATTTACGTGTCGGGGGTTATACCAGCTTCTCCTGCGACTTCGCAGCCCGTCACAAACTTACCTAGAGTCTTTATTTTACCAATCGATTTAGAACTCAACTTAGTAGGAACGTAGAAGTGGACTACAACAATTCTCAATTCCAATTTATCATACAGGTAAGGGCGATTCGACACAATTTGAATCTCATAATATCTTCATTCATCAAGGAGTAATGCCCGTTTTCATAAACACATGTGGACCAAGTGTTATTTATTTATTTATGTACACATAAAAATACTTTACAGAGTAAAATATATACAGAGTGAAATAATACAGATTGAAGAGCACAAAGGTACTGCTACTGCTAATGAAAGAGAGTGTTACTGAAAATGGGCATTGATCCTTGTAACTTAGTGTAAATGAAATAGAGATCGGTACACTCTCGTTGTTCTACCTTCCATACCCTCTTTAGCAAATGACAACATTCCAATCAACCAAACTGTATCTAAATTTTGAATCTTGTGCCAGACACGTGTAAGGCCAAACAATCTTCTTTTACGTATATACCCAAAACGTTTCAAAAGGAACCCTTGAACCACGCCATTCAACTGCAATTGAGTCACTCGACGAATACAGACGTGCTCAGTAAAGCAACTTAACAATTGCATAAATTAACAGTTTTTAATTGTGACCTAGTTTTAGAGACATAGACGTTTTTGTTGTGTTATACAGTTTTTATTGCGAATATGGTCAAAAGTAAGTGATTATTTACAAATATGGATAGCAGCCCCCTCAATCGTGGCGGCCAGCCGCATCGCTCTCCACCACCAGCAACAACACCTAGAAGTCAAGCACAGGATGAAACGGTTGAGGTTTTTTTCTACTCCTGAAATTCAATCGTGGATGTCCAGCATTGAGCAGTGCCTAAGTGAGGTGTCGACCATAGCTTCGGAAGGAAAAATGAATTCCGAACAAAAGCTTAGAATTAGTAGCCTATGTCGTAAAGTCGGACACGGAGTCTCCCAAATGGCTGTGCAATATCAGTCACTGAAACATAAAGCCCTCCAAAACTACGCCACCCTGCAAAGTTTAAAGGAAAATGAAGACCTCGCCATTAGTTTGACTGATATCAAGCATAAATTAGAAGAAACTCTGACCAAGCAAAAACAGGAAAGCACTTCTTTTGCAGACATGGTGAAGGGGTCAAAAAGCCTTATTCGGCCTCAAGCAACTAGCTCAGTCGCTATTTATCCTAGCGACAATACCAAGACCAGTGAAGAGACCAAAAATCTTGTACAAAAAATTGTATGCCCTGAAGAAATGAAGCTGAAGGTTCGAGGACTTCGGAAAATAAGAAACGGAGGTGTAATCATTAGCACGGAGACCAAGGACGACATCCAAAAGTTGAAGCAGACTGTCGAGCGTTCCACATCAGGACTTACTGTAGATGAGCCTCAAAAGCGGAAGCCCCGTATTTTAATAATTGGGGTCCCCACTGATATGACAGAGAAAGAGGTATTTAAATGTATTTATGAGCAAAATATCGTCGATAAACTACCAACACTGACCAAAGATACATTTTTGACCTCAATCAAATTAAGCCATAAGTCAGGAAAACGAGATGCCGACAGCTGCAACTACATTGTTGAAGTTCCAGCCAGCGTCCGGAAAGCCCTAGTGAACCAGAACAGGCTTTATATAAACTGGACGTCGTGCCCGGTACGAGATTTCACCCTTGTGACTCGGTGCTTCAAGTGTCAGCAATACGGTCATGCATCCAAGACTTGCAAATCCGCCATCTCAACTTGCGGCCACTGCGGAGTAGAAGGCCACGCGACTCAAGAGTGTTCTTCGAAGGATGAACTACCGAAATGTGCAACCTGCAAGCGCTACAAAAAACCCCACAACCACAAGACAGGAGATTCTGATTGCCCAGCTAGAAAAGCCGCTGAATACAGGTATATCAACTCTGTAGATTATGAAGGCGCCTAAGAGCGCCAAACTCTAGATTATATTTAGATCTAACGTATTTTTACAGAGTACATACTTTTACATTTTTTACTTATGGATAGTTTGATTACTGATATAGATAACGCTTTTTTGTCAGAATCAAAAACTTGTGAGGTGGAAGACTGCAAACAATATCTTTCCGAATACCAAAATCCTTTTACAGTACTAACACAAAATATTCGTAGCATCTGCAGGAACTTTGACAGTTTTAACATTTTTCTTCATAGACTAAACATAGCTTGCGATATCATAATACTAACCGAATGCTGGTTATCAAAACGCCAAGAAAACATCCCTACTATGACGGGATACAACATGTTCCATAGCACTACTAACCAGAATCAAAATGATGGTGTCGTGATTTACGCTAAACAATCGCTTATAGCCACAGTTGAAGAACAGAATCAACAAGACTGTAACTGCCTTATAATTAAAATAGGTACAACTATAGCAATACTAGCTATCTACAGATCCCCATCGTTTAGAAATCTGGACTCATTTCAATATTTCTTAAACCAGGCCTGTCGTAATCTTTCCGCTTTTAAGCACATCATACTAACAGGTGACATTAACATAAACATCACTGCTGAAAACTGCGATGCTGGAATTCAAAATTACCTCAATTTATGTTCATACCATGGGCTTCTCATCGGTCATACGCTACCAACACATCAGAGTGGCTCGTGTCTCGATCACATGATGATAAAAACCAGCCTACCATATATTACCCTAGTTACTAATTCAACAATTACTGATCATAATGCTGTCCTACTAACAATGAACTTAACGCTACCTAAGCAAAATCGTCCACTGACAAAGTCCAAACTAAACATGCACAAACTAGAACATGACCTGCATAAAATTGATTTTAGCCCTGTTTACGATTCTCCTGACGCTAATTTGTCTTTATCGTATTTAATTAAAAACGTCCAGCAAGCAATATTACATAATACGACCGTAATAACATTAAATCGGAAGCATTATAATATTAAACCGTGGATTACTCCGGGCCTTGTTCGATGTATAAGGCACAGAGACAAATTACATCAGAAAACCAAACGCTACCCTGATAATATAATGCTTCTTGTAATATACAAGAGGTACAGGAACTTTTGTAATAATCTCTTGAAAAAACTTAAAATTGAATACGATAAAAACGAATTGCAGAAAGCAGGCAAAAATAGTAAACAGATATGGAAACATATTAAAAACTTGACTTACAGATCTAAACAACGGGAACCCGTTTCAAGTTTACTGCTCACTAACTCTTCACCCCTATCATCAGCTAATAATGTAAATAACTATTTCGTGAATGTAGGGAAATCCCTCGCGGAACCACTCCTGAAGCAATCGTCTTATCGGTCTGCCGCGCACTTTCAGACTTCTCTCAAGAGCTGTGCTAAATCTTTTGCACTTTTGGATACGGACGAAAGTGAAGTAGAACTAATCATCTCAGCTCTGAAAGATGACTGTGCAGTCGGCTGGGATAATATTGATAATAAAATACTTAAGCGTTTTAAACACATTTTACTCCGACCGTTAACATGTATATTTCAGGCGTGCCTCCGAGAAGGAATTTTCCCTAAAAGTCTAAAAAAAGCGGTGGTCATCCCTATCTTTAAATCTGGATATAGATATGTTGTGAATAATTATAGACCAATATCTATACTGCCTTCTTTATCCAAAATTTTAGAAAAAATCATTAACAAAAGACTCGTCAATTACTTGGAAACGAACAACTTATTATCTTCTTCACAATTCGGGTTTAGAAGCAGATTGTCCACAGCAGATGCGGTTCAAAAGCTGACAGACCTCGTTGCACAAGAACTCGGCGATGGAAACCAGGTCCTGACTATCTTCCTAGACTTAGCAAAAGCTTTTGACACCGTATCTGTTCCTTTGCTTTTAAATAAACTGGAAACGTTAGGTATAAGAGGTACACAGCTGAAACTATTCGAAGATTATTTAAACGATAGATCGCAATGTGTTCGAATAGAGAATATAACTAGTAACGATGAAAAATCACTAGGATTTGGAGTTCCACAAGGCAGTATCCTTGGTCCATCATTGTTCCTCATTTACATTAATGATCTTTGTAATTTAAATGTAGGAAATTGCAAAATAATATCGTACGCTGATGACACTGCGCTTATTTTTACCGCAAAAACTAACTCCGAGCTGTATAATGTTGCACAGGCAGGTTTTAACATCGTTCTAAACTGGCTTCGTTGTAATTTACTAACACTAAATGCAGATAAAACAAAATATATTCAGTTCAACATGCGCAATCTTAATAACAAAACTAATCCCCATTTATATGCACACCAATGTAACAATCAGTCAGCCACTTCTTGTACCTGCCCTATGATCCTGGAAACAAAGTGCCTCAAGTATCTTGGAGTTTTTGTTGATAACACGCTCTCGTTTAGGCAACATATTGACAGTTTGGTTACTAGAGTACGTAAACTGATGTTTGCTTTCAAACAACTGCGCTCCATTGCCGACACTAACTTAGTCAAACAAGTTTATTTTGCTCTATGTCAATCAATACTTCAATATTGTATAACCTCATGGGGCGGAGCATCAAAAACTATCATTCTCTCACTTGAAAGAGCACAAAGAGCTGTTCTAAAAGTAGCAAATTCTCTACCTTTCCATTTCCCTACCCACCAGTTATTTAAATCCTGCAAAGTCTTGACTGTTCGGCAAATTTATTTACTGCACATAACACTAAAACAGCATGCAATGCTTAAATATAACCTAGATATAACTAACAAAAGGCGAAACGATATAGTATGCAGCTCAACCTCTACCTCTAAATTTGCATTTACATATAGATTCTTTACATTTTTAGGGCCCTTTTTATATAATAGATTAAATAGAATACTAAGTTTATATAATTTAAATTATTTTAGCTGTAAAAGCATTGTTTTAAACTATTTGCAAGGCTTGTCATATGACCAGACTGAAGACCTGCTTCTAGTATTAAAATAAAATTAGATTAAAACTATGTAAGCATGTTTAAAAATAACACTACTATGTATATTTCCGCAGTGTCCTAGTTTTACTTAAAATTGTTAATTTATTGCAATACCTACATTATTAAATATAAATAAGCACTTTTACGCCTGAAGCACAGGTTCTACCTAGTTCAGGCAAATTATACATCAGCACTTTTTAGAACATAAGCTAATTATTGTAAATTGTGTACTTTAAGAAATAAATAAACGATTTTATTATTATTATTATTATTATTTATTATTCACAACTGACCAATAGTGACTCTTCAAAACAAAGCTCGTGTGGTTTGGAAAGTCTCGGCAGATTTCGGAAATAGAACGGTTTGTTTTAAAGGATTCAAGCAATTACTTGAATTGGAGTTCCAAGATCAAAGGTAGGTTTGATAAATGGTTCGAATAGTTATGGTATTTATTAGATTTGCAATCGTACTAGATTACAAGACATACAAATAGCTTCTCGGAGTTTCGTCACCCTGGATCATTATCTTAGTTGGTGAACATTCTATCTGGTTTAAAATGAAACATTCATAAATGACTGTGATTTTGTATGTGATAAAGTTAACGTACTTAACATGAATAGATTATATAGAGTAATTAAATCTACCAATTTTAGGTTTCGGCCGAATTTCTATTATTATATGAAGAACTATTATATGAAATGTAACAAACTTCTACAAAACAATAACACATAGATCGTTATACCGAATCGCCCTATAAGCAGGATGTGGTCAGCTCCTAATACGTGCACAAACAAACCGCGGTTACTTGACCGCAATTACGATATTACCTGCTTGCCTATGTTATCGAATTAATTAGGCTAAAGGACTGCTAATTCACAACTATGTATGCAATAAATGGGTGCCGCCTGCGACTGTATTCGCATGAAATCGGTATCAACTTCCCTCAATATCTTTAGGTATAGTTCTAAGTTAAGCTGATGTATAACCTATAATTACAGTAAAACACCATCCAAATCCGTACAGTAGTTTTTGAGTGAAATAGTAACAAATATCCATTTATAATATTACTAGCCGGTGGATCCGCCCGCGTGGTAGTAGTACTTCGCCCAATATTTTTATAAATATTATGCCTATGTGTTAATTTGATGTATAAGGTAGATTTCTGAAAGTTTCATCTATCATCATAATGTAGTAGTTTTTGCGTGAAACATTACCAAAAAGCCATTCATACTCACAAACATTCACAATAATAATATTACTAATATAGCTTTTGCCCACAGCTTCGCTCGCGTTAATGTTCCCTCGGTAACAGAACTTTTTTCTGGATGAAAGGTACCCTTAATTCTTTTCTGTACTCCTGACAACACGTATGCGCGTGATGATCGGTCGAGTAGTTATGGTGTAAAAGCGCAACAAACAAACGATCATTCGCATTTATAATATTAGTTAGAGGATAAATTCTCATAGAAGTACCTAAAAATCATAGTTTCCGCTTTACCTATTAATTAGCGGATTAATTATTATTCCTATTAATTCCTTTTGGATATTTCAAAGCACCAACCCGGTTATAGCTGCATCCGGTTAGATTGTAAGTTAGATAAGATAAGATAAATTTATTATGTCACCTTTCTTTAGATACATTATTATTGTGTACAGAGGATACATATTCGCGGGCTGGCTGACCAAAACTAGCCGAGCGAGCACGGACTAATGTGACAGGCTTGAGTCACACATTTTTATCACAGTTTGCATTTGTTGTTTCACAGCAAAAACTGTGATACTGTCCAAAAATGCGTGACTTAAGCCTATCATAGAGGCCGTGCTCGCCCGGCAAATGTATCCTCCGACTGCACAGCATGATTTTCTTCTTGTTTACGTCTTTTTAATTCCCTTCTTAAGCAGTCGGGTTTTTCGATTTTTTTGATTAACTTGTTTTATTAAATCGTTGTAGTTAGCATTTTTTTGCGAATTAAAATACATGTACATATAAACGAGTATATTGAATATAACATATCTACGAGTAGGTATAATATAAAAAATGAATCGCAAAATGTGTTGGTGAGCGCATAACTCAACAATGCCTGGACAAATTTTACCAATTCTTTTTTTTAAATGTTTGTTAAAGTCCAAGGATGGTTTTTACGGCGAGAAAAAATCGAATAATTTCCAAAAAACCCTAAAAACAGCCCTTTTCTTTTTCCCATACGAACGTTTTCTAACGAAACTGACATTTTCATGTGATCTGACGTCTGTCTGTGTTTAGGGTAGGTAGGGTAGGATAGGGAAGGATAGGGTAGGGTAGGTAGGGTAGGTAGGGTAGGATAGGGTAGGTAGGGTAGGGCAGGTAGGGAAGGGCAGGTAGGGTAGGGTATGTAGGGTAGTTTAGGTAGGGTAGTGTAGGTAGAGAAGGGTAGGTAGGGTAGGGTAGGTAGGGTAGGTAGGGTAGGGTAACTAGGGTAGGGTAGGTAGGGTAGAGTAGCTAGGGTATGGTAGGTAGGGTAGGGTAGGTAGGGTAGGGTAGGTTTTTTTTTTTTTTTTTTTTTTTTTTATCTTAACTCTAATCCCCGCCAACGTAATTGGCGCCTTATGTGCTAAACCTCAAACATTCCGGTCAATCTTTCATGCCTCTCGTACTTTCATTCTTCATACTATCTCTTTCTTTCATACATCATCTTGCATTCTGTGGATAAGAGTCCCACTTAATCTACTCTAAGGGCATGATTTAATAACCTATAAAAATACGGAATGTGTAAATACAAAAAATACATTGTGCAATAAAAGGTGCAACATAATATATCAGTTTGCGCAAAAAGTGCCGTATCACAATTGAGCCAAAAAACGCTGCTATCACAGGTGTACAAAGTGCGACTTATCACAGCTGATAGTATATACATAAAAATTCGGGATTAAACCCACAAGCACAGTTATCAAAAAAAATATCACAGTGAATTTTACACATTTAAAAAACTTAGGTACTAACATGAAGTACTGCCGGCTATACGTGTCCTTGCTGCATTCCGTGCTTACATTTAAATATTATACAAAATACTAATGAAGCACGGTGCGCTTCAGGTTTTGTTCCGACGTATAACCGCAGTGGCTACTCTAATGCAGTACTCCAGAAACTTCTCCCTTGTTTCCTTGTCCATGAGCCCATGCAGGCTCTCCCTCGTTATTTTCCTGTCCAGCTCACATTCAAGTCGGTAGCGTTCCCTGATAAATAACGGGCACTCTACAAGTATGTGCTGGACAGTCTCTGCCACGCCTGGATCGCAGACGCACGATGGACTCTCCTTACACTTGAAGCGATTCAAGTATTCAGAGAACCCACCGTGCCCCGTCAAAACTTGCGTGAGGACGCCTTCGGGCCGCACCTGTTGTACAATACGGAAGGCAGCTATTGCATCCGGAAGGAACATTTTCGTCACGGAAGCGGTCTCGCCCGACACATATCTTCGATTCCATTCATCAAGCGATTCCAAACGGATCTGTCGCTTGATAAATGAAACCGGACACTGGTCGTAGTCCGGCTTCCTCCGTGACGACAATGCTGCCTTCTTTGCCAACTCGTCCGCTCGCTCATTCCCCGGCAGGCCCGCGTGGGCCTTGATCCAGAACAAAGTCACAGCTATGCTCTGGCCCAGGGCATGAACCAGGTTGGCGCGCGCGCGAACCGCCAGGGGATGGAGAGAGCTATGGTTTGCAAGCGTCTGCAGTGCGGACATTGAGTCGCTGTACAAACCATAGCTCGCCTCTTGCCGCTTGAGGATCACTTCAGTGGCTTTGCAAATGGCCAGGAGTTCCGCCTGGTAGACTGTGCAGTACGCGGCAAGGCTAAGCTTGAGGTTCCGGACTTCGCCTTCATTATCCCAAATGGATAATGCGGCTCCGACCTTCCCCTCAATCTTGCTGCCGTCGGTGAATATTCGCACCGTCTGCACATTGTTACTGTCTAGTAACTCTTGGTCTGCCAGGCATATGAATTCCAGGGGCATTTGCGTAGCCGGATGAGGAGCTTCCGCAAACCTCACCGCACCCTCGATCGCCCTGTCTCCTGGCACAAACCGGGATGACCCTCTCCTCGCTTCATACAGGGCGGCTGCCTCCTGTATGCGCAGGTCTAGAGGTAGTATCCCAGACAAGGCCAGTGCCGAGTTCAATGAGACAGTGCGGTAAGATTTGCAGAGCTTCTGAGCGAATCCTCGTTGAACAGAGTCTAACCTCTTCCGTATACCCAACTTCTTTGCAGCGGGTGCCCAGGCGGCGGCTGTGTATGTAACTATGGGCTCAATCGTTGCTGTGTAAATTGTGTGAATGACCTGTGAGTTTAATCCCCAGCTCACCTTTGCGGCTCGGGACAGCTGCTTGTATACGTTAGCTGCCCTCTTACAGACGTTCGCGGCATGCTCATTAAAAGTAAGCTTTTCGTCTATGGTTAGACCCAGCAACTTCATTTTCTTGACCATACCGATGCCGACCCCGGCCATGCTCAGTATTGGAGTGTCGTACTTAAGCTTGTTGGTTATGGTCATCGCACAGGTTTTGTGCGGTGCAAACCTTAGCTTATTTCGGACGCCCCAATCATGAACATGGGCGAGGGCTGCATTGGCAGATCTCGAGACTTCAGTCGCCGTGTCCCCATCCACGACCAAGACGATGTCATCCGCGAACGCCTGAATGAAAAGTCCACGCTGTTCAAGGTCCTGCAGTAGTGGGTCGAGAAGGAGGTTCCACAGGATTGGACCTCCGATCGACCCCTGAACACAGCCCTTGCTAGTCTCTCGAGTGCATTCCTCACCGGCATACCGAACCCTGACCTTCCTACCATCGAGGTAGCTGTCTAAAAGCCTCCTGATGTTGACCGGGCACTTTTCCTCAGCCAGTCTGACTCTTATAGCTGGCCACCAGGCGCTATCGAAGGCGCCCTCTATATCCAACGACACCAGGACAATTAGCTTCTTCAGCCTCAACTTGTCCTGTACGTGCTTCATTAGCGTATAGAGGGCGTCCTCGGTGCTCCTCTGGGGCATGAAGCCAAACTGACGAGTACTAAGCCGCGGTACAAGCTGCCATTTTAGACGCGCTACGACCATCCTCTCCAGGACCTTCCCCAGAACCGGCAGTAGACCAATTGGTCTGTACGCCTTGGGGTTGGTATAGCTGTCCTTGCCCGGCTTCCTGAGGACTACAACAGTAGCCTCCTTCTAGATGGTAGGGAAGTGTGCCAGTTCGAGGCACTTGTTGTAAAGGGCAAGGAAAGCGTCCGGGTCCTGGTGGATCGCTCGACTGCAGATATCAGAAGTCAATCCGTCCCCTCCTGGTGCCTTTTTGGGATTGAAACCCGCCACGGCGGACTTCAGCTCCAGCGTCGTAAATGGGGGATCATGATGTTCATCATGGACCCACTCATTTACTCGGCTGGCTGCTTCTCTGATTCGCCTGTGGTCAGCGTTGTCCTGGTCTACTCTGTCTTCGGGGTAGAACGTATCTGCTAGTAGGGCGGCCGATTCACTCGGATTGAGAAATGCACCATCGCTGCAAAGGGTCAGTTCTTCTTGCCTTTTGGCGGTCCTACGGATGATCCTGTAGATACCCTCCCAAACTCCCTCACGATCCTGCTTTCGGCAAAACTCCTTCCAGCTGGCGATTTGGGCACTCTTTGCCTGCATCTCGTACTCTTCTTTTGCTTTCAGGTACTCGCCAACGACCTTCGCTCGGCGAACCGGCGCGGCATTGCGGATGCGGTTCTTTTTAGTCATGACTTCCCTCTTCTTCACGGTGAGCTCCTCGGACCACCACGGACAGTTAATTTTAGCTTTGTCGTTTATTTTTGGGATAGCGACTTTACTTGCTTCTGAAATAACCTTTATGTATTTATTAACTACGTTCTCTAAATTTTCCTTACTATTAATCTCTTCTATCCTTTCTAAATTTATGTTATGCACAATTTTCATTTCCCCCAATTTAGTGTCAAATGCTTCCCATTTAGCCTTCTTGGTATTATACTGTCTCGTTGTCCTATTTATATTTATGCCTTTTCCCCTTTTCGTGTTGACATTAAAAAATATGGTATTATGGTCCGAGGATGTTGCTCCCGTATCGACCCGCCAGCCGTCCACCAGGTCAAAAAGGTCGAGCGAACATGCCGTGACGTCCACATGGCTTTTGTACGCTCTACCACCTCTGATGGTGTCAAAGGTGGGAGCGTCACCAGTGTTTAGCACCTGAAGCTCAAGTTCGTCCAGGGTAGCGGACATTTCCTCTCCCCTGGAGTCTTCTTTGATGCTGCCCCACCAGGCACTTTTCGCGTTTGCGTCGCTACCTATCAGCAATCTACCGTTGGCCACTTCCGCTTGGATCCGGGTCACCTGGTCCAGGTATGGCCCTATGGGTTGGTCTGGCTCGAAGTAATAGGAGACTACTGCGATTTCCCAGACTTTGGTTCGGATCCCCACCACAACGATGTTATTTGTGGTTAGTTTCGGGTAGGGTATGACGTCCAAGTCATGATCAAAGACGGCTATCGCCGCTTTAACCCTCCCACTTCCATCGTCCTCGCACTGGTAGATTCTCGCTCCACGGTAGCTCTTCATACTTCGTGCTCCTCCCACATACGGCTCCTGGATCAGTGCCCACGAGATCTTCCGTTCACTGGCCTCTAAAAAGAGTTCGGTGGTCGCCAGTTCCATGCGTTGAAGGTTCGCTTGGGCCACGCGGTATGGTCTTCCTGATTGCTGGACAGGAGTCCCGGGGGTGCCATTAGCAATACGCTATGGATGAGCGGGCTATAGCGTCCCACCTTCTTCTAACAGTGCATTCTGAGCTGAAGGCGTGGTGATGCGTGCTGTCAATTTTGGCCCGCGTGCAGTTGCAACAGGTCGGTGGCAGCCCGGCGCTCCAGTCCGTGCACTCCGTCCTCATATGAGGTCCGCCACAGTGGCTGCACTTTGCCACGGTCTCCGTGCAAGTGCGTCGGCTATGCCCATACCCGAGGCAGAGCGAGCACTGGACGAGCGGGGACTGGTCTTCGACCCTAACCCGCTGAAGGTCCACGTGCACCGCTCCGACCTCGAGCATGCGCCGCCAGACCTCTGTGGCGACCCTCAACACTACGTGACACTTAAGCTGGTTCCTGGCGCGCTTCCTATATAGGACTTCCACCTTGCTGTGCTCGTCCCTGAGATTTAAAAATATGCTGGAGGGGTAGGGTAGGTAGGGTGGGGTAGGTAGGGTAGGGTACGTAAGGTAGAGGAGGTAGGGTAGGGTAGGGTAGGTAGGGTAGGGTAGGTAGGGACGGGTACGTAGGGTAGGGTAGTTAGGGTAGGGTAGGTAGGGTAGAGTAGGTTGGGTAGGGTAGGTAGGGTAGGGTAGGTAGTGTAGGGTAGGTAGGGTAGGGTAGGTAGGGTGGGGTAGGTAGGCTAGGTTAGGTAGGGTAGGTAGCCAGTTGACGGGAGCGAAGCCGCGGGGTTCAGCTAGTATTTATATAAATATACATATGATATATAATTTTGAAGTAACAGAAAAGAAGAAAGTGAGATGACTCTGCTTATTTGTGTTGAAAATAAATACGCATTTTTTGCCTAAATGCGTACCGACTGGTGGCCGTCCTGATCTCGAAAGGAAGCGCATTCCAAAATAGAATGGACTGGATATGAAAGGAAGAGTGAACAAAATCAGTAGTATGAGAAGGACAGAGTAAGAGGTGATTATTGGAAGAACACAGATTGCGAGCGTGTGAAGAACTTAGATATTGAAAGCTAGAGATAAGACAGGCAAGAGGGGTAGGTGAATTGAGTAGAGAGAATAGCGTGGTCAAACCGCGTTAGCTTCTTCTCTGGCGTATGGGCAACCATTTTAACTCGAACCTATAGCTCGATACATGGTCATATTTCCGAAGATTAAATATGAATCTAATACAGTTGATAAGACCCTATCTAGTTTGTCCAGCAAGACCGCGCTCAAGTCGTAGTGGTTCACGTCCCCATAGTCGATGACTGAGAAAATCAAAGCCTGCACAAGCGTTGTCTTTATTTACTACTCAGTGCTACACTGCACTCTGAAGCAGATATGTTATTGAATAAAAAAAATATTGCCCATGACTTCTGCCTACACGTATATAGAGTCATCATCATCATTTCAGCCGCGGGATGTCCACTGCTGGACATAGGCTCCCTCAGAGTCAGCACCTCGATCGGTCCCGTGCATCTCGCATCCTGCGGATTCCTGAAGCCTTGACCACGCCATCGCCATCGAATACAGGGTGATTTTGTGTTCTTACGTTTCTGCATTTTAAGTTCCATGCACTTTTAAAAGTTGTGGAAAAGCTTTTTCGGGATGATATTTTGTATGCAAACATAGTTAGGGAAAGGCTAAGCAGATAATGATTATGACGATAACAAAATTAGTTCGATAGTTAGTAATTTTTTTTTGTTCCTGACCGTAGTGATCCCTGTAAATATACAATGTGTCCGGACTTGTAGTAATAAAACTTTAAGGCCGTAGAATACACTTAGTTTTATCGATAAGAACACCCCCACACAAGGGTTTTAATCCCCTCAATATTTTATTGCATTTTCTAAAATTCTGCATAAATTATTAGGCAAACTATGCGCGGTTTCTGTTTAGGCAACTTAATAAAATTAAAACTAGTTGGCTTAGAGCTGTAATTCTTTTGCCAGTATGTATACCAACTCAAAGACTAAAAACCTATACAAATTTTGCTGAATTTTAGGTAATGCAATAAAAACTTGTGAAATTACGTTTAAAATTTATCTTTTACGGCTCAATACAAAAATGTCTTATCTTTTGAGTGTTAGATGAATATTTTTAAGATTTGCCTACTATGCTATGGCCGTAAAAAACACTAAATGGAGGCCTCTGTGAGACCTAGGTTCAAAGTTATGGTTGTTGGACTATGTGGATATCTTATAAGTAAGTCAGATACTAAAATTGCTCAATGTTTAGGGTGTAGTGATTTCAACACTTATGTGGGGTTTTTTTATTGATAAAATTAACTGTGTTTTAATTAATTAATTGTATAAACTCTTTGGACCTAGTGAAATTCGAAGAAACGTGACATCTACCAACCCGCACTGGGCCCGCGTGGTTATGACCCATTCCCTCTCACAGACTGTGTCCTGAGAGTGTGTCACTGTGTCCCAGCGGTCGGAACATTATAGGCTGCTTATACAATGATATGTAATGCTTGGACCGTATGCGAGCAAAATATGAAATGTAAACAAATTAAAATCGGACTAATTTTAAAAATACAACCTTACAACGCTATATTGTTACTTTAGTAGCACTTTTAAATTTATTATCATAACAGTTCCGAACTCCAGGCTTTCGAGATGCTTTAAAATGTCGCCTATTGGTTTTGGTTTTATTTAATAATACCAATTTTTTTGTTTATTGTTATTCATATTGTATAATATTGATATTGTTGTAAAATACAGTTAAGAAAATAATAACTTAAATATTTGTGCATGTGCGTATTTGGTTGTCGAATTAAATAAAAATCTTATGATATTTTTTATTTTTGATCTTAGTGACAGATAAGAAGCCACTGTAAAAACTTTTTGTATGGTTTGTTTTTTTCAACCTAGGTATATTATCCCACTGGTGGGCAAAGGAATCCCCCATAGCTTTCCAATCTGCCCGATTTTTTCCATCTCCTGCCAATCTCCCGTAAACTAACTAAGTGGTCACGCCAGCGTTTCCTAGGCCTCCCACGGCAACGACGCCCATCTTCCGGCTCCAACTGCGTGGCAATTCTGGCCCATCTATCATTACGTGTTCTGCATCTATAACCCGCCCAATCCCACTTCAGCCCAGCAGACTTGCTGCGCACATCGGCGATTCCTGTTTTGGAACGTATCGTAGTATTATTTATTTGGTCGCTTAATACCCAATACGCTACGCTCCATCGCACTTTGGCATACCTTAAGTTTGAACTTTTGAGACTTGGGTTTGCTTACCTTTTACTTTCACCCCTTGAAAAATAGTCTGTATGAGAAAACATTCTTGTTCTATTCTACAATGTCTTGTCCAGTGTAGGTGACGGCGCGTGTCAAGTGCGCACTCGTGCGTAATGATGCTTTTGTCGTACTGCCGGAGTTTGTTGCTACTTTTTGTGGAGCTAGCAAGTTAACAGGGTCAGTTTCAGTTATTTACAAGATTTTAGCGAACAGTTTTATTAACTTATACCTATAACTTGGGCAAGTAAGTGAGCTGTGGTCTCTAAATCTGAGTTTAATATTTTTGTTATGGTCGAATCACCCAATACATTGGATAGACTTTCAAGGGGTAGATGAATCTCATTTATTTATTACGGCCCGACAGATGTTGTAAAGTCAAAACCGAGGTTAAAAAAAAAATCCATAGAAAAATGCACCGTCAGAATTATACATTTTACGGGCAACTTTTGAATTTATTGTTTTCCACGGAACTTTAACATCTAGGACTGTTTAGAAAAGTTAAAAAAAAAACGGTCCAGCCGTTTTCAAGTCCAGCTTATAGAAAATACAGTTTTTATTAGTTACATTAATGAGTAAATTTCAAATTCATAAAATTTTAATTAGAACTTCAGTTTACAGACAAGCGTGTGGCAAAGTACTTGTACATTGATAATCACGTTGCAATATAAACGAAGAGACCTAACTAGAGAGTAAGTACTCTCTGTATTTTTAACCCCCAACGGAAAAACAGGGGTGTTATAAGTTTAACGTGTGTACCTGTGTGTCTGTGTATTTGTACATATTTGTAGGTATTTATGTATCTGTTTGTGGCATCATAGCTCCTAAACGGAAGAACCGATTTTGATTTAGTTTGTTTTATTTAAAAGTTGATGTCGGGTCATTAACGGGAGGGTTCTTAGCTATGTGTGATGAAAATCGGTTCAGCCGTTCAAAAGTTATGGGCTATTTACTGTTTGAATCGGGGTAACAAGTTATGATTAGACAAATTATGTAGTATAAAAAGTATAAAAAGAAATTGTCGGGGGTTTTGGAAGTTTTTAATTTTTACTTGTGTCATTATTTTTTAATTTATTCAGAAATTCAAATTATGTAAAGCATTAATATCAAATAATTAAAGGTATTAATACAAAAAAACAATTAATCAAGATAACGCCACGTGCCAATATCAATCAAACTTCGTTATTAAAACAAGTTAGTTGTCAGGAGCGCCGCAAGGAGGCGCCGCCTGTTCTCTAATGGATGGCTCGCTCGTGAATTACTTTAGACGTAGACTCTCGTGATTTTAAGATCTCTTAAGATGACACGCTGATAATTCCTGGTATAGCTTTTGACTGGGTGGTTTGTTCCTGTTTTTGTTTTAGGTATCCGAAATTGCTTTATTAGATTTTCCAGAGATTACCTTTCAAAAACATAAGTAGGTTATACCAAAAAAATACCTTTTTAGGGTCCCGTAGTCAACAAGGAACCCTTATAGTTTCGCCATGTTCTTTTGTCCGTCCGTCCGTCTACAGTTTAGCTTTGAGGCTCTTAGTACTAGAAAGCATGGATATACATGTCATATTAATCACGCCAACAAAGTGGTAAAATAAAAAAAAACATTTTTAGGTAACCTACTGTACATTTAAAGTGGGGTAGTCTCGACTATCTCATGGTAAGGGATAACGTTGGATAGGCCATTCAAAAATATTACGAGTCTATAAAACAATTTTTCGATTCAGGGATCCGTTTCCGTAAAATTAAGCTTTAAATGGCTAACTTTTGTTAGAGTCAACTGTCCCCCCCCAGCCAGCTAAATGGTTGCTTTTAGATATGTGAAAAAAATCACAGCAGTAGTATAGCCGACCAACTTATAACATATACTTGGAAAAGTAAAAATGTAGTAATTGATGTATGGGGACAAAAGTTTTCGAACGGCAAAGTAAATTTTGTCCCTAAGTTAGAGCAATGTTCGGTGCTTCCATTGTTTATGAACGTTAACTATTTTTTTTAGTGAATGTAGCTGTTTATACGGTATCCACTGTGCGCGAGTCAGACTCGCACTTGGACGGTTTTAATAAAGCAAGTTTAGATGATCACCGCCCTGGTTGACTGGTAGAGAATGCCTCAGGCATTAAGTCCGCCTATGTACTTTTATGTTGCATGAAGTTATAATAAATAAATAAATATAAAGCTCTGGAGGTAAAAATATTTACCGCGCTGTTATTTTTCTGACTTAAACTAAGAACTAAGCAATAGTTCAACTTTCAAAACACCCTTGAATTGCAATTTTATATAAAAGTATATCATCCAAATAGCAAATTAACAATGCATAATATGAAAACGATTTCTAAGGAGATATCGTGTAACTAAGAATACGAAGTTTTTGTTCGATGTCCTTGACACTCAAAGCACACGAGCAAAACGAAATGGGTACCCGTTTGTAAATAAAAATTCCTTAAGCTTTGTCTAAAATTCGGCAAGGAACAATCAGTAAGAACTCTTGTTATTTTTGCAACGTACATTGTCAAACAGTGGAGTAATCGCCAGACTACGTTTGTATGGAAGAATGATCGACTAGTGTAACCTTAATGAGCAAGTTCAATAGTAAGGTATCTAAATGAACTGTACATATCTACGTACCCCTTTAGAGCGTACCGGCGTGATGTTATGTTATAAAATGGCGTAAACAGTAAACAGACATGCAATTGCAGCAATCCCGAGAGATTAGACGTTATGTATTGCAGAGTTATGTTGTGTATCTCCAAAGTTCTTCATCAAATCTTGATCAAATTTAAATGGGAGCACAAAAATAGAATCGTCAAAATCAGTTTACCTAGTAAAAATTATTGAGGTAAGACACCAATAAAAAATACAGTCGAATTGAGACCACCTCCTTTTTGAAAACTGTTAAAAAAGAAAAAGTACTTTGATTCCAGAGAAACAAAAAGAAACTACAGTATCAATCCCAAATTCTTGCAAAAAGCGAGTGATGTTGGCAAGAACCAAGGACCAAATCTAGCTGTTTTCGCAAAATTTGCTTTGTGTAGGTATCTATAAAGTTTGAAACTAAGATGGGTTTAGGGGTAAGACCACAGACATAAATTTAAATAGATAACGCAAGTCCCTCCATCTGTATGAAAACCAATCGTGCCACTTCTTCACAGACAATGTAAAAACAAATTTACTTAACAATGAAAGAAATCATTTCCAATGCCTCGGCCAACTTTTTCCATACATACTTTACAGCTCAATATGGCATAAAAGGCATTTTTCTTGATTTCGGTGGATTTCCGACGCCGATAATGCTAAATGAAAAGCTGAGATTACGATCATTTGTCGTAACTTTAGTCCGTCTTTTGGCACGCGAAATACATACAATCGCGCCATCTAGTAGGTTTATGTCTGTGGGTAAGACAGTACTATTTTTTATTTATTTATATCTAACTTTTTTGTAATTAAGAATACCATCTATCTTTGTTTAAAGGATGTGCCCTCTTTAGTATTAGATAATATCGCATTTACCCTCTGTAATTTAATATTTTTTCTTACTTTTTACCTAAGTACCTAATTAAGTGGTTACATTTTTTTCAAAATTATTGTATCGATGATTTTGGTGCACGGTAAAACTCTAATAAAGAAAGAAAAATATATTTATTAAACGCGTTTTTATTGAGTTTATGTCGGGATCAACTGATATATAAAATGTTTGCGTGTACTACTGAATAAATTAATAAATTGTTAATCTGAATATTCTCAAACCATTACTTGAAAAACAGCTAGTTTTATGTACCAATAAAACATTTTTTTTAATTATATATAGGCTCGCGCTTGACCACTATCTCACCTGATGTTAAGCGATGATGTGAAAATAAAAAATAAAAAACTTTTTACAAAAAAATACTACCGACTTCCAAAAAAAAAAACTACAAAGTCAAAAATAACTTTATTTATGGCAGTCGGTATCCATAACACAAGAAATTGGTACCTACCAAAAAGCCGAATGAGCGGACTTGAACATGAGCGGTGAAATGAGAGTGTACCAAGGTGAACTGTACACATCCGCGTACCCCTTTAGAGCGTACTGGCGTGATGTTATGTTATGAAATGGTATAAACAATAAACAGACATGCGATTGCTGCAATCCCAATAGATTTGCCTTTATTTAATGAAGAGTTCCGTTGTATATCTCCGAAGTTCTTCATTAGATCTTCACCAAATTAAAATGGGACCAATTTCGAAACATACTCTATCAAACAAAAAAGACTTTTCAAAATCGGTCCACAATTGATGGAGATATAAAACAAACATGAAGTGGAACATAGAACCTCCTCCTTTTTGGAAAATCGGTTAAAAATATCCAAACATCAGGTACAAAACCCACGACCTTCACGGTAAGACACGAAAATATTCTAATTGGAAAACTTGGCACACGAGGTATTCTCGTTCATGCAGCGTCATTGGACCCTCGCGACCTCGGAACAACTTCTGATGATTACACTTTGAGAATTTTAATGACTTTTAATTAGTGCTTAAGGTACCGCGTAAAGGTCTGACAACTTGGTTTCTAAGTAATTAGTGTATTTTTTGTCTCTTTTTGGGTAGGAATGATTAATTTTCTATCCACTTGTTCTGAGAAATAATTAGTTCTTACAAAGAAAAGAACAATTCTTTTCGGCACGTGTAGGTCATTTCAGGCCATTCCTTGGTTTTTTTCTCCAAATAAATGACGAAGCTTAAATGGGACTGGCCACGTTTTTCGCACGTTTAACAATTCATGGGCTAAAGCTATCACAATGTGGGTTCCAGAAAATGTACGGTGGCCTCGCAGTAGATCCAGGTGAACTTGACATATTCAGAAAGGACTGGTCTACACTTACCCAAAACCAGGCAGAAATATAAAGTAGAAAAAGAAAACTTTGCCATAGCACATTTTTTAACCGACTTCCCAAAAAGGAGGAGGTTCTATGTTCGACTTCATGTTTGTTTTTTTTTTTTTTTTTTTTTTGTGTATGTTCACCGATATCTCCGTCAATTGTGGACCGATTTTGAAAATTCTTTTTTTGATTTTTAGAGTATGTTTCGAAATTGGTCCCATTTTAATTTGGTGAAGATCTGATGAAGAACTTCGGAGATATACAGCAGAACTCTTCAATAAATGAAGGCAAATCTCTCGGGATTGCTGCAACCGCATGTCTTTTTATTGTTTATACCATTTCATAACATAACATCACGACAGTACGCTCTAAAGGGGTACACAGATGTGTACAGTTCACCTTGAAACACTTTCATTTCACAGGTTATGATCAAGTTTCATGGCATTCAGTTAATCTATTCTGGCATTACTACCTCACTAAAGCAAGTTGCTTAATAGGTACAACTAAAAAGTGAAAAATAAAAAATCTTTTTTACAAAAAAAATTCTACCGACTTCCAACTAAAAACACTACAAAGTGAAAAATAACTTTCTTTTTCGAAGTCGGTGTCCATAACGAAAAAAATTGGTACCTACCAAAGACACCGACTTCGAAAAAGAAAGTTATTTTTCACTTTGTAGTGTTTTTAGTTGGAAGTCGGTAGAATTTTTTTTGTAAAAAAGATTTTTTATTTTTGGGACAATACAGATTGACTATCAATAATAATAAAGCGTCAGATTTGAACCCGTCAATAACTTTTCTAATAGTTTGATGATATTCATTATTACAACAACGTCGATTGTATTGATAAGAGATATTACATTGGATTAAGCTTACTTGCAAACGCATGTCTAATCGAAGCTCAAAATACTTGCTCCGTTGACCTTTAATTCTTGACATAAATTACCTATTTTTATATTCTATAGGCTCGCGTTCTCTACCTTTAATGTTCTCATGTTTTGTTTGATACTTATACATTTTTAATTCAAACATTTCTTACATCACTCCAGACTCCCAAAGAGTCCTCATCTTTTGGATGGTGGAGTGTTGTAAGAAAACACAAAAATATCCACCCGGCAACACAAATATGACATCTCTATATTTGATCAACAAGGGCGCCGCAGTCAGCACCTTCGCTCGAGGACAGTGTCTGAGAGCGCCGAGAGCGAGTGTCGAGTGTCAGACAATGGGCCGACACCACCCCTTCGGCCTTAACGAGCATTTGGCGTGTCGAGCGAAACTCTAGGAGTTATTGCAATAAATTTCTTGAGACGCTCATAGTGTGTTGTGTTTATGGAGGTGTTATTTTGTATTTATTTTATTAATTGTTGGCGAGACAGTGATGTAGAAAACTAGTTAGTTGCTGGTATTTATTCCGATCTTAATTCTAGAGGCACTATTATCTATGTAGGAAGTCGAAACGAACGCAAAGCACAGACACACCAATAACACAGACGGAAATCCACATCGAGTCATTTATATCGCATGTGATTGGTCGATTTGATAGCGCTCAAACCCTTCACCTAGCCGAATTTACTTGCGCAATTCGGCTGCGGGAGAGTTGAACCGCTTTTCACATAAAACATCGTAATTTCTTGTTTAGAGAATGGATTATACATTTTCTTAGTCTTCACATTCATACAATTAAAAGAATATAATTTAATATGAATTTTATCTTCATCTAATTTGTTTCGGTACTTTCTATCTGTGCCATACTTGTTTGAGTTTTATCATCCCAAGGGAATATAATACCGGGTTAAACAAAGCCTGTGTCCTATTCCAGACTATAATCTATCTCTGTGCCAACTTTCATACAGATCCGTTCAGCCGTTCTGGCGTGATTGAGTTACAAACATCCAAATTTTCGCATTTAAACTCGTTATATTAGTAAGAATACTTAGTTCTGTGAATGGTAATTATGTCTGACTGGTACTTGGCGACTGAGTAAGTTTGATGCTATTACACTCTGAATGAATTTGGTTAATGCATAGAGAATGATGACCAATAATATCATCCTATTAATAAATAATTATTAATAAAAATAAATAAATGTAAGTTTTAAAATTGAATACAGTTTCCATGTCAACAAAGATATTTCTTCTAGCATCTACAAACGATGAAGTTTTGATAATTTTGAAAACACCGTTAAAGAATAGAATTGAACGTTTTTGAATAAATTGTTTTGAAAATACAAAGAAGTAGTAGAACTGCCCTAATTCTACGAAATGATACTCGAGTAGTATTTCATAGAAATTCTTATGAAGTTCAAACGTTTTGATTTCACTTTGACTGCTTTGTTCTTTAACTAAGTCACGTCAATTTACCCAAAAGTTTATTAAAACAATGATAGTTATTTATCTACCAAAACTATTCCAAAACTGGACAAAGGCCTCTTAATATTAAATAAATATTAGATTCAGTCAGGCATACCACTTTTGACAATAATTCCTGGTAAATTGAAACTTCACTAAGGTCGATATTTAAGGCTTCAGACAAAGCGAATATTTAATACTTCATGCACGCAAAAGTACAGAGGTGGACCAAATGCCTTAGGCGGTTTCTACCAGCAAAATTAACAACCGGTGGATGCGAAACGCACAAGACCGATCAGTGTGGCGACGCTTGGGGGAGGCCTATGTCCAGCTGTGGCCGGTCTAATTAGACATACCAAAGTGCATTAATTCGCATAGAGCTGAAAATTGAAACGAATTTTAGGAACACCATTATAAATGAAATGTAAAAAGTCCACATCGATCTCACACTTGCAAAAAAAATTATTCAATGTCAAAGTTCGCAAATATGGGTTTTTTGCGTTTTTTAGCCGAACGGTAAGTTTTATGATAAAAATAGGTCAGAATTGTAGATTATGCAATTATCTATAAAATTGTCTATGAAGAATACAACTACAACTACCAACAAAAAAAAAGACTTGGCGATAACGAATGTCAAGAAGTTGTAAATGTATGTGATCGTTATTGCCGATAGAAAGTCACTTTATCTTGACTCTAGAGCCTTCTTATCATTTTACCAACAATTTCATTGTTACAAGCTTTTATTTAACTTGCAATGTTTTTATGTATGTATGTATGTACCTATGTATGTAAGTGTGCTCGGGTCAAATCTTGCAACTGAATTTTAAAGCAGTTATCCGCCACCGATTAAGATGAAATTTTGCATACACGTTTAGTTTAGATAACAATACAATAAAATTTAATTTATTTTTCAATTTTAGTAAAGTTAAAATAATAACCACAGTCTAAAAATGATATTTTTCAACACGTACGCAATAAATACTATTCGTACAACAGTTTTCATCAAAAAACAGTAGCATTTATCTTTCCTGTGTTCAAATTCTGTGTGGCTCTGCTAGAGAGCACGCTCTGCAGCAGAGCCACAATCAATGTCTATTTTATAATTACCTTATGCACGTACAGCGATAACGGTATACGTACATTATGTACGTTTAAAGCACATTATTTTTTTAAATATAATTGACCGGTTTCTAAAATGGTGGGTCTGCGGCAGAGCATGTCACGCATGGTTAGCCTAGTGACGGCCCAAGATGGCGGACTAGTTATTTTTTGTGCACTGCCATGATATGAGTCAAATGAATGGATTTGCTGAAAAGATTACGAAAAAGGCTTGTTTTAAAAAAGAGTTTTTATTATAGCTGTTCCTCGCGGCTTCGCTCCCGTCAACTGGCTACCTACCTACCCATTTACCCTACCTACCCTACTATACCTACACTTCATACATGATTGTTGCGTAACTTTAACCGCTTACGCAGCGCACGCAACGGATGCTCTCAAAAAGGAATAATTTTGCCCGTTTTTGCAACATTTTTCATGTATGCTCCGCTTCTATTGGTCTTAGCGTGATGTTTTATAGCCTATAACCGTCCTCGATGAATGGTCTATACAACACAAAAAGATTTTTTCAATTCCAACCAGTAGTTCCTGAGATTAGCGCGTTCAAACAAACAAACAAACTCTTCAGCTTCATAATATTAGTATAGATTAAAGGAACAGTCATCATTAAGGTAATAAACAATTAATTTTCCCGACTGAATATCACGCATCTAATCAATAACTAAAGAAAAAATATACTAGAAGCGCCGTTCCCGCGATTCGCCACGCTCATAAGCGACCCAGCCATACATCAGCCAGAAACTACGCACTTTACCCAAGTCATTACTTTTATTTCGTACCCTACGCGAATAAAACACGCCTAAATAGAGGCACTTCTAGTAAAAGCCGATAAAGACGAACACATTGAATAACTGAACAGTTTCAGTGGTTTCAAATACTCAACTCTGTAGGGAAATCGAATTGATTTATCTTTCGGGTTGAGTTTGAGTAATTGTGTAAAGTAGTTACTCAATTCGTTATTTTAGTTGAGTAACTATTAAGAATCTTATTAGGAATGCATGTTTCAATTGAGTTGCGGTACGGCGTGAGATTCCTCTGTGTATTAGAATGCAATGCAGATTAAAGTAAGTGGAGGAGCTCGTGGTTAAATAATAACAGAAACACGGGTCGATCTTCAAGGTTAAGCAACGCTTGTCGATGTTGGTCCTTGGATGAGTGACCATCCATGACATATCGAGGCTTACGTGACTGGGAAAGCACGTTTAGCTGTTGATCCCGGCTGTTATTTAGAGATTAGCTTCTGCCAGCGGCTTCGCCCGCTTGAAAGTCAAAAATTATTCCGAGGGAAAATTTTCCCGAGAAAAAAAGTTTCCTATTCCTGACTATAATCTATCTCTGCGCCAAATTTCATCCAGATCCGTTCAGCTGTTCTGGCGTGAAGAAGTAACAGATACACTCACAAACTTTCGCATTTTTAATATTAGTAAGATGTATATCAGGATTATTAAGTGTGATCTTTTTCATTGGTTACTGGTAGTATATTGTAATCCAGTTCAGTAACTACCTCGCTGACCTTTAAAACCTAGTGGATGAGTGATCGATGAAGATCAGGTATATAGCCGCACTATGTAAAAAACAATATGGCGGCTGCAATCGGTAAGATTGGAAGTCGTACTCAACATGGTAAGGAAACGGCTAGGCAGATACAGAACAACTATTTTCTGAATGTCCCTCGGCAATCATCGACTTTAGCAGCTTTCCTCTTACTAACCGACTTCGCAAAAAGGAGGAGGTTATCAATTCGACTGTATTTTTTTTTATGTTTGTTACCTCAGAACTTTTTATTGGGTGAACCGATTTTGATGATTCTTTTTTTATTTGACGCTGGTGCTTGTCATGTGGTCCCATTTAATATTTAATTCATCAAGATCTGATGAAGAACTTTGGAGATATACATCTGAACTATTCAATAAATGACGGCATATCACTCGGGATCGATCCAATCGCATGTCTGTTCATTGTATAAACCATTTCATAACATAACATCACACTGGTACGCCTTAAATGGGTACGCGTACGTGTGAACAGTTCACCCTGGTATACTTTCATTCCACAGTTTTCTTTAAGTTTCATGTTATTGGGTTAATCTATTCTCACTTTGGGCATTATAGGTAGCTAGCCAATAGAGCTGATCCATTATGTACCACAACTAAAAGTGAAAAATAAAAAACTACAAAGTGAAACGGAAGTCGGTGTCAAAAAACGAAGAAATGAAAACAGGAACAGGAACTTTCGAAATTGAAGATATTTTTCACTTTGTAGTGTTTTGTTTGGAAGTCTGTTGAAATTTTTGTAAAAACTGTTTTTTTTTTTAAGATTAATTACTTTAAGTAAAAAGAGTATTAACAACTCTATATACTTCCAAGTTTATTGCATGCGTCCGGTCTGTACCAAGTGCAAAGGACAACTGATAGAACGCCGACGACTGGCGAAACACGAATTTTGCCGAGGACGGTAAGAAAATTGTTGTACTGTAACTAGATGTAATCTTAGTTGTGAAAGAGTTGGACAACTTAAATTGCCGAGATAGCTTTACAAGTTTACAGTCTATAAAGTTTTCTTAGATATTTAAGTTCTAGTGCTTTCAGAGTCATTAACTTTTCTTTATTAATGGCAGCGTTTAGTTCTGGTTCAAAGGGTAAAATTGGGGCCTCAAGAGACTTCCTAAAGCTTTCAGGCATCGTTATTCACGGGATTTTTTTCCCGGAAATTGGCCGTTCACACAGGCATTTTTTTGGTATAAAATTTCTATGGCATTCAGCGACCTGGGAAAATTGGTAGAAGTGGAAAAGGTGGATGGAAAACGATCACGTGGACGATCACTAACTCGGTGCTCCAACCAGATCAGGGCAACTACAGGAGTCACGGTGACCACTGCCTTGAGAAGAGCCGAAAACAGAGAAGCTTGGAAGCAGCTCGTCAGTGACTCAAGACCTTCAGAAATAAAGACAACAAATAGAAAGATGAATTCTGCGGTTGTGTATCTTTATATCGGTGTAAGAATTTTCGTAATCGGCTATGTACTTTCAGAGATTACCACCTAAAAACAAAAAAAAACAGGTTAAGTGCTTGTCGGACTTCGCACACATAGGGTTCCGTACCAATTTATCAATATACTAGCGGACGCCTCGCGGTTTCACCCGCGTAGTTCCCGTTTCTGTGGGAATATATGGGAAAAAATAGCCTATGTCACCCGGGGATAGTGTAGCTTCCCAACGGTGAAAGAATTTTTGAAAATGGTCTAGTAGTTTTTATGTTTATTCGTTACATACAAAAATACATACAAGTTATTACAAACAATGTTATTAGTATTTGTATAGTTTGTTATTTGTTACAGTTGTTCTAACTCACGACTTATTTGCAGCATGCTGTATTTTATTACAGCAATGAGGCCAACTCGCCGTCGCGTCGTGAGATAGAACAACTAGTTCTATCTCACGACGCGACGGCGAGTTGGTCTTAATCGTGTGTATGATGCGCATGCACATTGTTTCTGTATGCGTAAGCTCGGGAGCGCTCAGTATTACCTGTGCACACAGAAACATTGTGCATGTGTATCTACACACATGACAAAGATCAACTTACCGTCGTGAGATAGTATAACTGTAGTAAAATATACATAATAATCCACATTATCACTAAATTTTAGGTTCATAGGTCAATGGGAAGTTAAAAAAAAAATGAGTGACAGATGACAAGCAGACGGACACGTGAGTGACAGTAACAGGGCTCCGTTTTGACCCTTCGGGTACGGAACCCTAAAAGCAATATAATCTCTTGATGATTGTTCCTTCAGTTTCCGGGTTTTCATAAGCATATCTACTATTCCCATATAAATAAAAACTCACTTAAAAGCAAATATCACAACACACAAGAGACAGACAAAATATCATCGAGAAAAATATTCCAAGCATAATCTCTCATCATACGCTCCGTTCCACACGGGTCGATTTTCATTACTCGACAAAAGATTTAAAATCGCATTTGGTGGTAAATCGTGCTCGCAGTAGTAGCGAAGTAGATATCGCATCCACAACGGAAAGATTACCGGGCAAACGTCCCGTGTAAACTGATTCTGAAATTGTGCTGTGTGAGTTAGAGTCGGGAGCGATTTCGATATGTTGTTAAGTTTTGTGAGATGAGTGTTTGAATTTTGTCTAATTGTATTGGCTGATAGCTTTACGTTAAAGTCGAATAACGATACAAAAATATATATATTTGTGAAAATACATCGTTAAAGTATTTCAATGTATTTAACAAATAAAATTGGTTAATGAGTTGTCAATTCGTGTTTGAATCATCGAATAATAAGCACCTAGATTTTAAATTAATTATTATCTTTTTTTGATTTATCAATGAATGAAGATTGAGAAAACTTATCATTTATAAACTTTTTTTACAAAAACATACAACCGACAAATATTACAAAGTAAAAAATAACTTCAATTTCGACACCGACTGCCGAAATTGAAGTAATTTTTTCACTTTGTAGATTTTATTTGAAAGTCGGTTGTAATTTTTTGTAAAAAAAAAACACATTTTTTAGTTGTGGTACATAATGGGTAAGTTCTATAGAAAGGTACTTATAATGCCAGAATAGATTACCCAAATAACATGAAACTTGAACAAAACCGGTGAAATGAGAGTGTACTAGGGTGAGCTGCACACATCTGCGTTCCCTTTTAAAGCGTATCGGCGTGATGTTATGTTATGAAATTGTGTTAACAATAAACAGACATGCGATTGCAACTATCCCGAGAGACTTGCCGTCATTTATTGAAGACTTCTGTTATATATCTTTGAAGTTCTTCATCATAAGGAGTCATAATGGGAACTTCTAAATAAGACCACATGAGAAGCACCAGCTTTCAAATAAAATATAACCATCAAAACCGGTTCAAGTAGTAAAAAGTTTTGAGGCAACACACATTAAAAAAATATACCTATACAGTCGAATTGAGAACCTCATCCTTTTTGAAGTCGGTTAAAAATCGTTGGCACTTGAAGTTGGTTGAAAACGGAGAAATATAAGAGGAAGGCTATTAAGTTATAAACTAAATTAACTAATGAGTAATCTAGGCAACATAACTCATCGATTACTTGCCAAAAAACATTGCCTTGTTTAAAACCGGATGACTCAGCAGACATAAGAGTCTTCAGTAATACTAAACTTTAAGCCTTTTTATAACACATTTTACTATCATTATGGAATGTAAATAAAATAATATGATGTTTACAATAAATATGAAGGAGAAAGAACAGCCACTCTACACTAACCTTTATCCACAAATTACTATCGCTCCACACTTAAACCGCTGCCTTCCTGGAAGTTATTATAACTTTTGTCGCAATAATCTCGGCGTGGCAGCCACTGGACCAACTCGTTTACCTAAGCGAATGAACCGTGTGATTCACTTGCTTACGTACACATTGCCACTTTGTAAAAGTGATCGCCGTTTTTGTTTGTTTTACCGATAGAGACTTCAAAGATATGAAACTAATTACATACAAATGATTGTTGTGTAAATTTTTAACCGACTTACCAAAAAGGAGGAGGTTCTATGTTCAACTTCATACTTGTTTTATTTTTTCATTTTTATTTATACCAATATCTCCGTCAATTGTAGACCGATTTTGAAAATTCTTTTTTTGTTTAAAATAGTATATTCCGAAATTGGTCCCATATTTATTTGGTGAAGATCTGATGAAGAACTTTGGAGATATACAACAGAACTCTTCAATAAATAACGGAAAATCTCTCGGGATTGCTGCCATCGCATGTCTGTTTATTGTTTATCCCATTTCATAACATAACATCACGCCACTACGCTCTAAAGGGGTGCACAGATGTGTACAGTTCATTTTGCCGGTTATGTTCAGTTTCATGATATTCGAATAATCTATTCTGGCATTATAGGTTAGTTACTTACTTGCATATTATGTAGGTACAACTAAAAGTGCAAAATAAAACTTTTACAAAAAAATACTGTCGACTTCCAAATAAGAAAACTACAACGTGAAAAATAACTTTATTTTTGGAAGTCGGTGTCCGTAACGCATAAAATTTGTACCTACCAAAAACCAACCGTTTGTTGATGGTCTTCTGATGAGGAGGGATGAAACGCATGTTACTAAAAGAGTTATTAAAATAAATGTGGATGGATGGAGAGGGAGGGGACGGCCAAAGAAAATATGGATGGACTGTGTGAGGAGTTATATGAAAGAAAAGGGAGTCAGTGATAGCGTGACGGGAGACAGGACGGTATGGATGAAGAAAACGTGTTGCGCCGACCCCAAGGAACATGGAATAAGGGCAGGAAGATGATGATGATTTTCTATGATCTATTATCTATTTTTCAATTCACAAGTCTAAGCACCAAATTTTTTTTTTATATTCACCTAATGGTAAGTAACTTATAAACTACGCCCCACAAAACCGTAGTAATGGTTTGACTATGGGTTTACATTATAATATAACATTATATTAATTATCTATTTTATTTAGCCACGTCCGTGTCCCTAGCGGGGTGCCAACTGAAAATTAGCGCTGGGTGTCTGGCGCCCATCAAACGCTGAATTGGTAACCCTTTTGGTATGGGCACGCCCGGCGCAATTCTTAAACCTTGTTTGTACTTTTCACAATTTTTATGTTACTTTTTGATTGTTTCTTTTGTGTTTTTTTCTAATAAATGTTTTCTATTCTATTCTATTCAAATTCTCAATTAATAAAGCGGGTATTTGCTGTTAATTAACGTTTAAAGTAATTTGTTAGGACTTAAAACTGGTTACAGACTACCAAGCTCAGTTAGTTAAGCTTATGTCACATGTTATATGTCTGAAGTAATTTTTCATACTTGTCTTAGCTTAGTTTACAAAGTTTACGGTGAAATATGTTTTTTTTTTAACTATTCCAGTTATTTTAAACTAACCTAGCTTTAAGTTTATAACCGTCTTTAAATTAATAAGAAATTGTCTATTTTAAAAGAACCTTTTTATCATGAATACGTTTGATATTCTAAAATTTTCAAAGATTCAATAATATTCTTTACTTCTTTAAAAATTTACTATATTATGCCGAAAGTAATGTAATCTTTGATACATTCGACACGAACTTATAGCCTATTCAGCATTCTAATTATAAATGTTTTGCTATTTGTAACTTAATCACGCTTAAACGGTTAACCAGTTCCGAATGAAATTTCGCTCCGGATTAGCATATAAAGTACCTTGCTTCCCGGTTAAGTAAGCACTTACACGCAAGTGGAGCCGCGAGCGAAACTAGTCATAAATTATGTATACAGCAATAATGAGCGAACACAAAAGATTGCCAATAAAGATAACTAGCGACAGCCTGCCAATCCATTAGCGAGTTTTATCTTTTCTATCTTTTCATGTTCAGTGATAAGCTCGACCCAAAATCAAGTCTAAATGGTAACGAAAAACTTATTGATGTAGTATGAAAAAGATACCTACTTTTTATCGTCCAAAATGGTACAAATATTTTACGAGAAAACTTCTCAAATAAACATTTATAAACAACTTTCGAAGCGCAATAAAAATATCTATTAGGATCACAAATAAATAAAAACAGCGTCAGAACCAAAAAAATCTCACTTTTACGAGAATACCTACTATTGACAAACAGACTACGAAAATATCTATTCACATAAAAATATCTAAATTACGAAGTGGAACAGAACTGTAACCGGAGTTAAGTTTATTCCGAGTTCGTTTCGTAACCGGCCTACGGCGGCGTAGCTCCCGGCGTAGCTCTACGGCTACGAGCCGATCGTAGAGGCGTTTTATCATATTCGGGTGACGTTGTAAGCCCCCGATCTGTCGTAAGCCGTCCCCAATATCGGGGGTAAGGTCGGCAGAATGATGACGACATTTTCTACTTACATACAAATTACTCTGGTTTGACAATGTAGGGATAGTGACCTCGTTTTTGGGTTGGTGAATAGTTCCCGTAGGATACATTTTTCAAGGGTACGGAGTTCAAGGCTGAGAATGTTACTTTATATGTTATACACGTGTAGAACCGAAGCCCTTGTTATTCTGTTCTAGATGTTTATCTGAGTGAATGAATTTTCATTGCTTAGTGCGAATGACACAACTACACACAATTTCGATCTAATCACATTTTAAATTATTTAGTGTAAGGCAATACTGATTTTTGGCCTAAAAAAGCGAGCCTTTTGGTCAAAAGCCAACTAAGTGCTTACCGATATCCCAAAAACTCGATAAGCACTCGGAGCCCATGGCCCTAGTTTCAACCCCAAACGATCAAGCATGTAAGTCCCAATCAGTATTATCTGCCTATATTAAATAAAGCAAAAAAAAAAAAAATGATGAAAATCCTTAGCAAAAAATTGCAATTTTTAATATTGCTTAGTTTGAGATTATATTACTGTTATCCATTATCTTACATGAAGCTATATTCCTTCAACATAAAACGAAAACATTAGTAACGTGGAGCTTCCAAATGAATGCAATTCCACAAGCTACCTAGAAAACTCAATATTTTGCCAATATTCCCAGTAGAATCGTATTGTTTATGATATTTCACTAATGATGTTACAATTTCTACGAAGGGATAAGGAAACTTGTACAGTGTACACATAATATTCAGCTATGTTATGTTGATTCATCTGTACTGCTCCGTATAAACCTTCTGGAAAGTGAAAGTTAGTTGCTTGTTCCGTACTGGAACTTCAACATTCTGATTAAATTTTCAAGGAAATTAAAATGTTTTGTAAATGGTAATATTTAAAACAAACTATGAATTTTGACTCCCATGTAAAGGGGCTATTAATTTGAATCGCTTATAAATTTAGACTGCAGGCTGCTACAAACGCAAGCGCTATAGACGAATAGAATACTCTTGTAAACCATAAAAATATCAATGATTTTATTATTTTTAGCCCATTCTATAAATTAACAATTAGGAACAGAAAAGATACTAATGAGAAAATCACAAAAAATAATTTATCCGACTAATCCAACAAAGCCATTAAGCCAAGCATTTTAATATGCGTACAACATGAGAGTATTGATGACTGGTGGTCCAGTGGTGATGATCGTGTAGTTCGTGGGTTCGAACCCAGGCAAGCGCATTACTTTTTGTAAATTATTTCATCACCAATGCCCCCCTAGCCAAGTTACAAACATTTCGTATCAAATCTCTTTCTATAATTAACCGACTAACCAAAAAGGAGGAAGTTCTATATTCGACTAAATGTTTTTTTTTTTTTGTGTGTGTATGTTCACCGATGTCTCCGTCAATCGTGGACCGATTTTGAAAATTCTTTTTTTGTTTTTAAGAGTATGTTTCGAAATTGGTCCCATTTTAATTTGGTGAAGATCTGATGAAAGATTTCGAAGATATACGACAGAACTCTCGGGATTGCTGCAATCTCATGTCTGTTAATTGATTATACCATTTCATAACATAACATCACGCCAGTACTCTCTTATGGGGTAGGCAGATCTCTCATTTCACCGGTTATGTTCAAGTTTCATGATATTTGGATTATCTATTCTGGCGTTAAGGTAACTTACATACAACTTGCCTATTAGGTAGGTACAACTAAAAAGCGAAAAAAAATGGTACCTACGAAAGACACCGACTTCCATAAATAAAGTTATTTTTCACTTAGTAGTTTTCTTATTTGGAAGTCGGTAGTATTTTTTTTAAGTTTTTTATCGTTAACGCCTTTCATTTGTATGGTCTGACCACGTGACTTAACGTCCAGATGTTTCATTCCCATACATTGATTCGTTATCGGTTGTAGATTGTCAACTTGGCAACAGGTGCTGCTCTTAAAACGGTGAAGGAAAACATCGTGAGGAAACCGGCATGTTTTAGAACCAAAACCAACAAGATACGCCCCATTCCTTCTCACAGGGAGGAGGCCTGCACTCACAACCAAATGGGAGTCTAAGCGCGGCAAAGGGGGTCTATCTAACCTAGTGTAGTCCAAGTGCGTACAGCAAGGGAGTGGACTGTTCTCATCTCTGGGACGGATCTGCCAAATACCAGCTTGACGCACTAGAGTCGATCGAAAAGCGGGCCAAGAGGTTCATCGGCGATGAGGCACTGGTTAAGTCAAAGCGTCGAGTTGCCAGCTTGTCGGTTTTTTATCGGTTACATTTCGGGGAGTGTGCGATGGAATTACATGATCTAATTCCGCCCAGCCCGTTTCATCATCGGACTACCAGACGTACGGCGATGCGCCATCGGTACATGGTGGACATCCCACCCATACGCACTAAACGTTTTGAGAATACTTTTATTATGCGTACAGATAAGGAGTGGAATTCTCTGCCGGCGTCTGTGTTTCCCGATAGCTACAATCTAGAGGTCTTTAAGTCAAGAGTGAATAGGTTACTTCTAGGCAAGCGTGCTTCATCATCGCTTACTATCAGGTGAGATAGTGTTCAGCCGCGTGCATATATCCAATAAAAAAGATAGCAGTCGTGCTGGCTACCATTAGACCCGTTGGTTAACGAGACAGTAGATCAATTTAGAATTATATCCAGAGGTCGGAATTAGGTAGAGTTATTTATGTACTTGCATCGAAATGTTAATATTAATGTGGACCTTCCCGAGATTTCTAATGGACAATCCCGTGTGGCCAACAATATTACAACTAAAGAATAATAAGAACGTCAGAGATAGACAATTAAAACAAAGATAATTAACATACAATTTTTATTAGTTTGCATTTGCGCTATTGTATTCTTTTGTTCTCACAAGCTATGTTGTGCGAACTACAAATGTGGCAACATCGCGCGTATTGGTATTTTGCAACTTTGGACATCCGATGTCATTGATGTAAGTTTGGCAACGTCGTGCGTGCAGTAGTTTAAATTGTGTAAAAGTAAATAACTTTTTATTTAAAAAATCACGGGATTTTTTCTGCTCTTTAAAATTAATCTCGGGATTTGAGGCATATCCACTTTATTCTTTCGCTGTATGAAATCAGTGTAAGTACATGAATAACTCTACCTAATTCCGACCTCTGATTATATCAAAGATCTAATTTCATATGAAATCGTATTATTATAAAATGAAAGCTATACGGGCACATACTACAAAAATAACAAACAAGATAAAACATAACATAATACAATTAATCTTAAATCAATCAATGGATAAATACAATAAAAAACACATCTAACAAAAAACTTTTACAGACGAGATAAGTGTTATAGAATAAAAGAAAGAAATATTGGAGTCGTCAATTTTTAGTAGCGGTTGAAGCGAGGTCGAGTTTGAGACGAAACAAAAAATATTATAAAAACATTGTTATGCAGGGTCAAATTAGTACAATGAAAGAAAGAAAACGGTTTATTTGCGCCATGTATAATGCATACCATAAAACTGGAAAAAATAAACACAAAAAAAAATTGATTAATTTGCGTCACATCCGGACAAAAAGGCCATCTCTCAGCTAATAATACTGAGACGTAGTTCGTAGATCGTGTTCGAGACATAGCCAGAGTGCATTGGTTTTTAACCGTCTTCAAAAAAGAAGAGGTTCTCAATTCAACTGTACATATTTTCTTTAATGTTGTCTGCCGTAGTCGAATAAAAAATTGTTTTCATGACTTCGTGCTCCCTAGAGGGCGTCATATTCAATTTAATCAGTGGACAAACAAGGCGCTTCCAACGACACCTCATTTGTCAAATTATGATAAGTAGTTTAGAAGTTATGAGGGAACAGAAAACATACATACATACATACATACCGGTCAAAGATATAACCATCCCGTTTGCTTCGCGATAGTCGGGTATAAAAAACTTCAATTTCGGCAGTCGGTGTCAAAAAAAGAAAAACAAAAACAGGAACACCGACTTCCGAAATCGAAGTAATTTTTCACATTGTAGTGTTTACAGGTGGTAGTATGTTAGCTCCAAAGTAACAACTTTCATAATGGGACCAACTATCATGACTGGGTATTATTAAAAGACACACATCAGCAGTGGTGGCCCAGTGGTATCGGCCGCGACTTACAAGTTGTAGGTCGTGGGTTCGAGCCCAGGCAGGCGGTTTACTTTGTGTAAATTATTTCATCACCACTGCTCTCGAAACGGTGAAGGAAAACATCGTGAGGAAACCGGTATGTCGTAGAACCAAAAATTCGACCAACCCGCACTGGGCCCGCGTGGTGGATTACGGCCCATTCTCTCCCACAGAGAGGAGGCCTGTGTGCAGAGCAGTGGAAACATTAATAGGCTGATGATGTGATGTGATGTGACACACACCTTTTGTATGTTCGCACTTGAGAAAATGTAAAAAACAACCAATTTTTAGGAGTTCCATGTGTATGACGACGAAAAACTCTTATCAAAATATTAAGTAAGCTGTAGTCAATATTTTCGCTTCGTAAAAAAGTACTCGTAGTATTTACGAAAATAAACATGTTTCCACACATTACACAATTGACATAAAGATCCCTAAAAGAAAATCAGCCGAAGTAACCAACACGCCATTTCATACATAATCTATAATACCAAAACCATACTCCTCTTACTGTATATTTTTATGTCTGTAATATTTGTTGTACCAATAATAACTACCCACACTTTAGCTGTTACAAAACAACTTCTTACCGAGACGACAAACAAGATTTTTTATTAATATTATTTAGATATCAACGATTCGGCAAGAAACTTCTCTCGAGATGAGATAAAGAAATTCATATTTAATAGGAACAACGTGATACACAGTCGTTAGTGTAAATTAAGCTCTGCTACTAACCAAATAAGGTTATATTTACATTGGGTTGCTGCGAATAAGGGATCTTTTACAATGCTGAGTCGAGTTTCTTAACAGCGTTATTTCGAAAAGTTTTATTTTATTGAAATACTTATCCGCAGTTGCTGGGAGTATGCATTTTGGGATACTTTGTCATATCAACTGGAAAACTTTGCCTGAGGGTCGGACATTACCACCGCGCTGAGCAAGACGAGTGATTGACGTTGTAGACTGAAGGTTTATACCTACACTCTACAAGTCTAGACGTTATATCGCTCTTGTTCATATACTGAATTATATAACAGTGAAAACTGGTTAAGTGAGACATCAAGCGACCTGCAATGTTGTTTCACTTAAAGAGGTATTCCACTGTCCAGTGCCTCAAATATCCAGGTATAAATAAATAACTATCTCATTTACAGAGTGTTCCATTTAAAGAAGTCAGAATACAGGTTATTTCAGTTATATAGGGTGCGATTATTAAATAACATATCATCAACAGAATAATTGCGTAAAAGAACTGGCAGGTCTTCGATCCATTGGCTACATTCGTTAACATAAACAGCGTTATTTTCTCTACAAATTGAAAATATTAAATTAAATTTTATTAATTACCAAAATAATTTACTGATAAATTAAATTACGAATAAATAATTTATATACATATTGTGACCAGCCAGGAAGGAACCCTGACACCTGAGATACAGGACATGTCCTAGTTTGGGTGTCATAAGTTTCTATTTTTTTTTTTTTGCATGTGCCAATGTAGCCTACTTATTGTATTTCTTTTGTCAATTCTCTCAATGTGTATTAGGCTTAAATTGCTTTGAAAACTATACCTTTTCTTTTTTTAAACCCTTCCATCCAACCATTGCTGCTACAAAAAATATGAATATCGAGCCTTCGCGCGAAATCTTGTGCCTTTTCTGTAATAATCGGTCCACTTACCGGAACGTTTTTGTTACGAAGTTGCTTGACCCATGTTAGAAAACCCAAAAGAAAAACACGACACATTAAAATGTATAATTTTGTTTTAAAATAACAATACAACGAAAATATATTAAAGAATACAAAAAGGTTAACATATATTGATTATTGAAAATAAAAAAAGCCGCAGATATTGATATTGCATTTGTTTTCCTATTTATGTATGGTAAAAAAATAAGGAGAGAAATTTTAACTAGATTGGACAGTATTACGCTTAATACACTACATAACTATCCTCAGTATATCCTCAGTATAGTATTTGCAACTGTTCAGATTCTGTGTTACACATCCAGGTGTAAACAAATCCTTTACTATATAAAACTAAGTTTTAATCCGTGGCATTTTAAAAGTTCAAACATACGTGATTGTTTGAACTTTTAAAAATTTCATCATCATCATCATGTCAGCCGAAAGACGTCCACTGCTGGACATAAGCCTCCCCCAAGCGTCGCCACATTAACTGGTCCTATGCATTCCGCATCCAGCGGTTCCCCGCAATCTTTACATAGGTCCACCATCACGTAATTTACTAGATAATTTTTAACACAAAAATAAAAATACGTCAACTACTTTTCGGAGCTTTGTGCCTGAAGAAAAATCCACGGTCTGTAGTGCTGTTTTAATGCTGGATTAAGGGCACAAATAGCACCGCAATTCACGGAGTAAAACATAGGCCGTTGTAAACGTACGAAACCTCGGACTCGGCAGGCTCACGCCTCTAGCCCGAACGGTAAAGCCGGAGTACGGTTTCTAATAACTGATATCTTCGGACAAAGAAATGAAGAAAAAGAGTCTTTGAGATATCAGAGATAACGAAACTCTAAAGAATAAATAACTAGAAGTTACGTTTAAGTGAGCTACGATCGGCACACACAAGAAGTCATAACAATCAAGACTTTAAAATTCAGGCATAAAGTTTGACCAAAAAAAGTATTTATACCATTCCCCCTTGGTGTTAGAATTTAGAACACACCAATATATTCGACCTCCGTCTCAATGCTATACAACCTCCTTGCGCAAAAAATACTCGAAACAAACTCTTTGTGCTAAGAATACTCGACATACAAACTTTTTGTGCAAATAACTCCTAGAGATTTGATTGGTCGACATTTTCGACAAGGAGTTAGAATAAAACTGTTTTTTAGGAGTTTTTGCGGGAGCGTGATAGCGTCTATGTTGCTTCTCTGTTTTATTTTCTTATAATTGTGTTAAATTGAATATTAATAGTGTAAAAATTGTGGTTTTTTATTCTAATAATTAGTGAACGTGCTCGAGTGTGGGCAAGTAAAACACAGCGGTAGAACATGAGTTTGTTCATGTTGTCGACAAAACTCCGTAGAAGCTTGCAATAAAATTACCGCCATTTTATTGGGACCTAACAAAGATATTGGACTAAAACTAAAGGAAATAGAACTTCTAAACCTGGCATTGGCTAAATGCACAAACCGTGCGAAGACAAAAAAAACACAAAAAGAAAAAAATGTTTTGTGTTCTTTGCTTTCATTTTAATTAATTTAACCTTCCTTTTTTTTCATTTAATGTCTATTTTCGCCAAAATCTTTTTTTTTCTCGTAGTCATGGTATAGTATGCAACTCTTGAATAAAACGGATTTATATCGAGGGCATGAATCACTCGTGTCGCTCAGGATTCTTACACTTGAATCACTCGCTATGCTCGTGATTCATGAATTGCCCTCGCTAATCCGTCCTTCATTCACTAGTTGCATAATATACTATTTACTTTCATTTACGATGTTATTTCTGCAGTGACACTTATTTCCATCAGTTGACATATTTTTTTTCTAGTCAATCGAAATTTGAAAATTTGTATAAAGTAACTTGCCAGCTTGACAAATAAAAAAAGGCGTCATTGCAAGGCGTCCTATAGCGATCTGCTATACTACGCTTCTATGGAATATTTTTTTATAATGAGACGGGAAAAGCCCCTGATCAAATCTAATAAATAAATAATAAATTACGAACATCTCCAGTTTCCTTCCTAATCCATCGGAAGCAGGAAAACAATAAAATAAATGGCTTCTTCTCAGAATTCTAACGCTGCGATATTAAAACTTCAATATTGTTAAACAACAAGAAATTCAAAAGTTGTAAAACTTTAATATTTACTCTAAATGTTAAATACATAAGCGGATCTTACTATTACGGTTCAGCTAACTTTCTGTTAACTTTATTATTTCCTGTGTCAATAATAAAGCTTATAAACTTTTAATCTTCGACTGCGTAATATTGGACGACACGGTTGGCGCAGTGGTTGAGCGGTCGGCTGCTGCACTACCTGTCGCGGGTTCGATTCCTGCACAGAACAAATATTTGTAGGGCCTTCAGAAAGTTGTTCCGGTCTGGTTGTTCGTGTATGTGAGTTTATTATGTTTATAAACGAACCCACGATACAGGAGAAATTCCTAGTGTGAGGCAAAGGTTTAAAAAAATAGGATAAGTATTGAATGATAGGTTGGAATGATGGCCCGTTTCTTTATTGAGAACAATGCTTAGCGATACGTGCTCTCTAAGACTCCTTTGAATTCTAGAAACCTGTACACTTTGATAAGTTATCTTGTATCACGTAAATACTATACGACTATAATATTCGTAATGAAGACAATCTTAAGGATTCTTCTAAATTAATTTATACAGTGAAATGAGTGTTGTTTTTTTATCAGGCATTTCTTCAACTTAACGTTTTATTATAGGCTATAGGCTCGCGCTTTACCACTATCTCACCTGATGTTAAGCGATGACGTGATCGGTGGTGAAGCAGCCTAGAAAAAACCTATTCACTTTTAACTTAAAGACTCCTACATTGAGCTTAAATTAGCTATCGGGAAACACAACTCTGGCAGGAAATGCCGCTCCTTAGCTGTACGCATAATAAAAGTGTTCCCAAAACCTTTAATGCGTATGGGTGGGATGTCTACCATATACCGATGGCGCATCGCCGTATGTCCACCACGTTCAGAAAATAAATACCAACAATCTTGTTTTTATACTATTTTTCTTCAGGTGTACCTCTGCCCAACCCTTCAAAAAATTCAGGAGTGATGTTAAAGAAAAGAAAGAAAGTACGAAAAAAAATTATTTGTGACTGGCACGAGAGATAAACGATAAAACAAAACAAAAAAATATGTAATAAAAAAATATTTATTTGTTTATTAGTTTATACTCGCACTGCAGCAAATACACCAATGGAGCACAATCTTACAAACTCACTATAAGTCTAGGTTTCCTCACGATGTTTTCCTTCACCGTTATCAGCAATGTCCAAGATAAACTTGGAAAGTACATATAAATTTGAAAAAGTCACATTGGTACTTGCCCGGATTCGAACTCACTACCACAAGCACGAGAGGCGACGTCTTAGCACTGGACCATCACAATGACATATAAAAGATTATTATGCTGTTCTTCCTTTCGTCAGTCTGAAGAATGTCAAATCAATTTGAAAGTAGATAAATTTCATTCTAATCAACACTTCCAATCCTGCTAAACCTACACATAGGTACAATATTCCGTCTGTTAGCAATACAACACAAGTTTGGAGCAGTTGTCACAAGAATAAGTCATGCAAACAATTGGATAAGATGGGCTACCGTCGGGCTCACGTCGGGCCCACTTCGGGCCCCTGATTGTTGCCGAACCCGACATGTGAATAGAGCGTCCCTTTGCGAAGTGTACAAACCATTGAGCATGGTACACGTTACGGGAGAGTGTGTTGACAAAATAAAGAAAACTTTTGTTGACTGAAAAGACCGACGAAGGACTCCTGACAAATATGTCTGTAACTTCATCGTATCATATATTTGTTGAAGAGCATAGCATTTACAATATGTTGTTATAAATTTTGGCAAAGCAAGTTTGGAACAGATCAAACTAAACAATAAAGTCAATGCTCTGCGCCAAATCTCGAAAATGAGCTGTATTAATCTTTCTATATTGAGTTACAAACACCCGGTGAGATTACGAAGCTGTACAAACTAATTCCTGATTTGCTGAAGCGTCCCAAATGTCCATTCACTTGCACCCTAAATGAGCTGTAAGAACATCGCATTCGATGCTGCAATAAACGCGAACACCTATTGGGCCCAAAGAGTTTGATTTAATGTACCGACAACACGGAAATAAGAAGTTAAGAAATCCCTTTCTACACTGTCAAAATTATACTATTCAAGCCAATCCTATTCCCATTTGGTCTTACAATAAATCGGCCAGGTCCCGTTCACCGCTCTTGCCTTGAACCACAAAACATTCCACACAAGCAACGATCGAACACCGTCGTAAATTCTATGAGCGATTAGACCAAGCAAGTTTCTTAATCAACAAATAGAAAGTCATCATAACTCGCTAGAGTGAAGTTTATCGAATGAGATTCTGATATTACAACGTTGCTGACTCACATGTGCAAATAATGTTTGTACGTTATCACTTACAATATAATTTACTCCTTTACTGGTATTGTTGTAAATAGGAAAGTCTGTTTATTTATATGGATATAAATTTGCAACTTTGTTAAATCAATCAAGAGAGTTTTATCTCGGTAGTTACGTACCACAGTTTTCGACATTAGCGGGTGAAGCGTCTAGCAAAGGCAAGTGCTTACATTCTCGAGGTATAATTTTCAAAATTGTCTTCTATTTTCGATTCTTTCCTAAGGTCTATCAGACTTACAATACAACTATTTTTTGGTGCCAGCTGTTTTAGAACCCAATGGCTTGGGAAGAGACCAGACGGGATGACCATAATGCCTTGGAAGGTAGGCCTTTGGTGTGGGATGCAACATGTGTCGACACCCTTGCGCTAAACCATCTTCTTAGCACGGCGGCTGCTGCCGGTGCAGAAAATCTCAAACTGCGCAAATATAACAACCTTATCGGCAGTTATATGTTTGAGCCGTTTGGGGTTGAAACATTAGGTCCATGGGGTCCGAGTGCGCATCGAGATTTTCGAGAAATTAGCTTAAACCTCGTCGACTCTTCACGTGACCGGCTGGCCTTTTCTTCGGCCAGAGAATCAGCATTGGAATGTGACAATTCTACAATGTGACCCTTCCAACGTGGGAATGCTGCCAGCGTTCTGGGCACGTTTCCCATTGGCATCGATGTGGACGAATTTTTTGATGCACAATGAGCTCTTTTCCGTCTCCCTTTTGTATTTGTATAAAGTTTTTTTTTTGCATTTTCATTTGTACATATGTTAATACATATATATGTTGTTGTTTTGTGTATATATGTTTGTATAAGCTGGGAATCCTTGCAAAGGTGAGAAGGTACTTCACGCCAGAACAGCTGGTCAGCTTGTATCAAGCGCAATTTCGATCATGCATGGAGTACTGTTCTCATCTCTGGGACGGATCTGCCAAATACCAGCTTGATGCACTATAGTCGATCGAAAAGCGGGCCAAGGCTCATCGGCGATGAGGCACTGGTTAAGTCAAAGCTCCAGAGCCTTGAACACCGTCGCCGAGTTGCCAGCTTGTCGGTTTTTTATCGGTTACATTTTGGGGAGTGTGCGATGGAATTGCATGATCTAATTCCGCCCAGCCCGTTTCATCATCGAACTACCAGACGTACGGCGATGCGCCATCGATACATGGTGGACATCCCACCCATACGCACTAAACGTTTTGAGAATACTTTTATTATACGTACAGCTAAGGAGTGGAATTCCCTGCCAGCGTCTGTGTTTCCCGATAGCTACAATCTAGGGGTCTTTAAGTCAAGAGTGAATAGGTTACTTCTAGGCAAGCGTGCTCCACCGTCGACCACATCATCGCTTACCATCAGGTGAGATAGTGGTCAAGCGCGAGCCTATAAAAAATAATAAAAAAAAAAAAATGTTGATAAGACCAATATATTGATAAATCAGATTTTTCTTTGGTATGGAACCCTAAATGAGCGAAGTCCGACACGCCTTTGGCCGGTTTTTTTTATAAGTTTAATTTTGGTATTTTGACCAAAGCCATCGCTGACATCGAATGATGCTTATTTAAAGCCTCTGGTCTCCTCACAATATGAGACAAAAGGGATTCCTGAACAGTACATGAAAATAACTTGCCCTGAAAATTCTAAGACATTCTTCATCCCTCCGTTTCTACCTCTGCTCAACAGGTATAAATATACACTGCAGAACGGAAGTGTACCTTACTCGTCAAACTATTTTAATTAGTTCCAGTCGATACGCCAACTTTTCAGAAACTTTTCTTTTAAACCTGGAGAAATTCTCATGCGTACTGCGCCACCACGGGGAGATTTTTTTTATTTTTTTTATTGATTATAGGCTTGCGCTTGACCACTATCTCACCTGATGGTAAGCGATGATGTGGTCGACGATGATGAAGTACGCTTGCCTAAAAGAAACCTATTCACTCTTGACTTGAAGACTCACAGGTTGTAGCTATCAGGAAATACAGACTCCGGCAGGGAATTCTACTCCTTTGCTGTACGCATAATGAAAGTATTCCCAAAACGTTTGGTGCGTATGGGTGGGATGTCCACCATGTACCGATGACGCATCGCCGTACATCTTGTAGTCCTATGATGGAACGGGCTAGGAGGAATTAGTTCATGCAATTCCAACGCACACTCCCCGAAATGCACAGTTATTTAGGATTCCAACCCACTAAAACTCTACGGTGTCCTCCTGTGCCGCTTATGGCAGGAACACAGGCACGCGTAAACTTTTCAATACCTACCTCGACGGTTGTGTAACACTGTTTTCAATATTCACACACATTTACAGGGCTTCAGGAAAATTACTCGGCAAATGCGTGTTATTTTTTAGCCAAGTTCGTTACCCAACATTTTGTTGCCACAGCGGTATTTCTACTATTCCAATTAAATTTATATATTATACTAGCGGACCCGGCAGACGTCGTCCTGCCCGCCGTTTAGGAGAAGATCAGTGACATACCGATAGCAGCGACACCTACCGGATCCAATTGTGTTTTCAAAAAACCATCAAAATATACGGAACCCATTGAAATATACACACAAAATTTCATCCAAATCAGTCCAGCCGTTAAGGAGAAGTTAGATGACAAACACACGTACAGAAGAACTATATATATACATATATATATATATATATGTTAAGATATTTTATTAGTCTTTTGTATTTTTTATTAGTTACAACTAACAAAATTTATACTTATTTTTATTAAATAAAATCGATTGGTAGATTGGCCGGCAAAAGCAAAACAACAGAAAGAGTGGAAGGCTGCTATAATGGAGAAGACGTTTGATCTGCAGTTGGACAAAAATCTAATCATTACAATTCAATGACATCACCAACTTCACCTAAGAAAAAAAAAATGGAAATAAAGCTAGACTTATGTACTACATAATAGTAAATATAAATCTGATATCACCAACTTGTCTCCAGCAACAGTGCTAGAGCTTTTTTACAGTTACAGGCTGGCATTTGTATCATTTCTGTGCCAACTTGAGAAATACAAGAATCATTCTGCAATAGATTGTAAATAGAACGTATGTGCTTACCTTGAACCATGCCATAGTGGAGTCATCATACAGAACCACCCACTCTTCTGACCAGGAATTCCATAGGTATTTGCCTAGAACAAAAACACACGTGTTAATTAAAGCAAACTGACAGTCCACGTAAAAATAATGGCCAAAAGGTAGCAGTATTTTTACTTTTTTACTCTTTTACAAAAAAATAAGCGAACAACTCAGAAGGGAAAGAAAAACAATAAGATTAACAAGACTAAGAAAACACATAGAAAAAACGGGAGTAATAAAAAATGCACCAAATCTTTTCTGTAATCCAGCTCTTTAGCTGAATTACAGAAAAGACTGGATTCCAAAGAGGAAAAAAATATTTTTTTGAAAATACCAGCAAACGATCAGATATATTAACAATTGCTGCGGAATACTACCGAAATATATACCAATGCCGAAAATGGGAATGAAAAAGAGAAGAAAATAATTCAAAAAATGCATTTGAGATAAAATCAATTCTATAGAAAGAAACAATAAAAGCTATCAAGACACAAAAACTAGACAAGGCACCTGGATCAGATTTAATCACAAATGAACTACTCAAAAATACGTTACCAGTGATAGCACCCAAACTTACAGATTTGTTCAATGAAATCTTAGAAACGGAAATCACCCCGGCAGACTGGATCAAATCGACAATAATACTGCTGCATAAAAAAGGAGACTAAGGAGATTTAGGAAATTACAGACCGATCAGTTTAATGTCCAAAAATTACAAGATATTTTCAAAAATCATACCAAGTAAAAAGACAATACACTAGAAGAAAACCGACCGAAGGAACAAGCTGGTTTCCGAAGCAAATTCTCAATTATAGACCATAGACCATAGTACTCTAAGACAAATTCTACAAAAATATAGAGAATATAAAATATATCACCTAGGGTTCGTTGACTTTAACAAACATGACACATAACATGATTATATATGGGACGCTCTAGAAAGACAAGGGGTGCAAGCAAACTACTTAAGAATAATCAAAAACGTATACACAGCTAGAACAGCACAAGTTAAACTGAATCTACTGGCAACGAATTGCCCATCGAGTTAGTTGTACGCCAAGGAGATCCTACATCACCTAAATTATTGTCAGCGGTGCTGGAGATGACCTTCCCGAACCTAAACTGAACCAAAAATGTCCAGAATATTATTGGTGAAAATCTTAGCCATCTACGCTGCGCGAGGACGCAGAAACTCTAGGATTAAAGTTACAGCAATTAACTGATGAAAGCGCTAAAGCCGGCTTGACAATGAATTTAACTAAAACCAAAATTATGACGAATGCCCAACAAAAATAAACCTTAATAGTAAATAACGAACTTATAGAACACAGAAAATGAATCTTACTTCTTACTAATCTTACTATCTTATCTTACTTCTTACTAATATTATAAATGCGAAAGTTTGTATGGGTGGATGTATGTTTGTTACCCTATAACGCCAAAACCGCTGAATGGATCTGGATAAAATTTGGCACAGAGATAGATTATAGTCTGGAATAGCACATAGGCTTTCCCACTTTTTATCCCGGGATAATGCTTTTCACGCGGGCGAAGCCGCTGGCAGAAGCTAGTATTATATAATATACTCCTATATATGCCAGCTTATATCTACAGAAGGTTGCATGAGTAAATAAATAGAAGAAGAATTACTAATACTTGGAAAGGAAATACTTTGGTATTTTAGCAAAATAACGAAGGATAAGGACATGCCTATGAAAGGAAAAAAATAATTATAACAATAAAAAAATTATTTGCATTATGCCTTACATATTATACGAGTGCCAGCCATGGGCGTTAAGAGATCAACTAGAAAACAAATTAAAAGTCTGCCAAAATGGAATAGAAAGGAATAAAAAGAAGGGACAGAGTAAAACTACAAGAAATTAAAACGAAAACAGAATTTAAAAATGCAGACACTATTTACACACAGCTAAAATGGCGATGGACAGGGTATAATGCTAAGTAAAAACAAATGGACTTATTATTATGCCATTTATTCAATTTTTTACACATCTACTATTTACATTTTTAAATATTTCTTTATAAAAACAAAAAAAAAAACATTTAAAAATATAAAAAATAATGGTGGTCCACCGGTGTCGGGAGCAGAGTCCAAGCTACCGGTGGTTAGGACTCCAGAGACAGGAACCTCCTCACAATGCGAGCCGTATCGAGGAGTACTGCCTTCTGTATCAGGCCCTTGATCCAACCGTGTAATGACAGCCTCGACAGATGGTCGTCGAGGCTCTTGGCCATCAGGCCGTTGGCCGTAACAACAATCGGCACAATGATCGCCGAGTCCACATTCCACATGTCGACAACCTCGTGTGCTAAGTCGAGATACTTGATTTGTTTCTCTTTCTCAGCTTTCACGAGGTTCTCGTCATGCGGGATGGTGACATCGATTATCATTGTGCGGCGCGCTAATCGGTCTATCACCACTATATCCGGCTTATTGGCGACAATAGTCCTATCAGTGATGATAGACCGATCCCAGTACAATGTGACATGGTCATTTTCGAGAACTGGGTCGGGCACATACTTGTAATATGGTACCTCAGAATCCACTAGATTGTACTTCAAAGCAAGTTGCTGGTGAATAATCCTGGCCACTTGGTTATGCCTGTGTAAGTACTCGCCGTTAGCCAGACGAGAACAACCAGAGACTATATGTCTGATGGATTCACCCGGACGGTGGCATGCCCGACACATGTCAACCGTCCCGTCCTTCATTATATGTCTCCGATAGTTATTCGTCAGGATAACTTCGTCCATGATTGCACAGACAAAACCTTCAGTTTCCCCGAAAAGGTCACCGAAACGTAGCCAGGACACAGACGCTTGAAAATCTACATCGGGCCCATGGAGAGCCCGATAGAAGCGCCCGTGTAGCTCCTTGCCTTGCCATACCTCTTTGCGTTCATCAGTAGTTAGTATTACAGGTTTGCGCCAGTTCTCTTTAGCCATAGACAACGGGGTGAATCCCTTGTCCACTGCGACCACATCCCGGTGCATACCCACTTCAGCTTTTAAAAAAATATTCTCTGAGACTGCACACTTCGCGGTTGAGAAGAGTCTTGGCGTTTAAGAAGCCTCGACCGCCACACTTCCGCGGAATGTACAGTCTCATCACCGATGATCGTGGGTGATGCATCCGGTTTGCGGTCAGCAGTGTCCGGACTCTTCTGTCGAGGGCGTCGAGCTCGGTCTGAGTCCATTTGAGTATGCCGAAAGAGTACATCAAAACCGGCATGACCCAACTGTTGAAGGCGCGCACCTTATTTCCGCCTGATAAAAGGCTATTTAATACCTTTTTCAGGCGGCCAAAGAAACGCTCCTTCAGCAGTTGCTTCATGTTAGTACTGTTGATGCCCAACGCTTCCGACATACCCAAATACTTGTAAGTTTCAGTTGAGGAGAGGTGTCTAAGGTGTATGGAATCAGAGAGTTGAATTCCCTCGGATTCCATAATCTCCCCTTGCTTTACATGCATGACTGCACATTTATCCACACCAAATTCCATCCTGATGGAGTTACTGAATGTTTCAGTTAACTTCAGTAGCTTCGTCAGTTGGAATTTGTTGGGAGTAAAGAGTTTCAGATCATCCATGTAAAGGAGGTGAGATATGACCTGACCACCTCTTCTCAACCGATAGCCTAAACCTGAATCCTCCAGCAGTGTACTTAAAGGATTCAGGGCTAAGCAGAACCAAAGTGGACTCAAACTGTCGCCCTGAAATATCCCCCGCTTAATCCATACAGGCTCATCATCCCCCTGAATCGGTCGACATCCCGGATATCGAAGGACTGTCTTCCACTGACCCATACATGACTCAAGGAAGGTGCATAGAGTTGCATCTATTTTGTACAACTCCAGCACCCTCATGAGCCATGTATGTGGCACAGAGTCGTAGGCCTTCTTGTAGTCTATCCAGCATGTCGACAGATCCTTGCGGGATCGACGAACCTGTTGGCTTATGGCCATGTCAATGAGGAGTAGCTCCTTAGTGCCACGGGACCCATTCCTACATCCATTCTGAGAGGTAGACATTATTGAGTTATTTTCAATGTGTTTAACAATTTTTACTCTCAGGATGGATGTAAGAAGTTTATAAACCGTCGATAAGCAAGTAATCGGTCTATAATTCTTGGGTTCCGCGGGACTACCTGTCTTATGGAGCAGATGGGTAACGCCTGTTGTTAAAAACTGTGGAAGCGACCCAGACTCTAAACATGACTGGAATTGAGATGCCAGAAACGCGTGTGAGCTGCTATACCATTTTAGCCAGAAGTTATGCAGTCCGTCCGGTCCCGGAGACTTCCAGTTCGGTAGTGGACGAACTGCTTTGGCTACATCAGATGGACTGATGATCACTTTTTCCATTGATGGTATAGCTTCACACACGCGCTCAACATCACGCATCCAGCCGTCCTCAGTGTGACAGACGGGTACCGACCAGATGCTTCGCCAGAATGTACTCGTGGCGACATCATCCGGGCGGCACACGTCAGCCACATTTTGTTCAGGTCGCTCCCAAGTTCTGTATACCCACCTCTCATCACTCTGGAACATGCGATTCTGCGAGTACCGGTCAACCCGCCGCTTATACCGCCGAATACGACTGGCCCATGCACAAACTTTCTGCTTCAGGAAGTCGATGCGCTCCGTGACACTGGACATGTATTCTCGAGGACTGATTCCAGTCCCCGAAAATGCCCGCCTCACGAAGCGCATCACACGTGGTCGTGTATTGCCCTCCCTGAAACAGTATAGTTTGCCGATGAGTACTCTGGCCCCATCGATACGCCGTTCGATCCTGCATTGCCAGGCTGGCACAGCAGGCTTTGGTCGAATAGCCTCATTTGGGAACTTAACTTTGGCTAAACGACATGCTGCAACAGCCCCACAATACAGGATTGAGTGCGTATCAACGAGGTTCTCGCTGCTCTCAAAGATGTTCTCAAGCAGCGAGTCCAAAGCACACACCAGCGCCTTATTTTTCTTGTGCATAGGCAACCGTGGTAATCGGGGTCTAAGTTCAGACGGAGTGGACCTGCACTCGCGGAGCGCATCCTCCAGTGCGCTCCTCAACCTTTCGTTGCACTGGCTACTTACTGAAACAACCCTATCATCTTCCTCAACATCAACTTGAATGGACCGTGGCGGGACTACAATAGTGGTTGGCGGCGCCACGGTCTGTGTCGGGGTTGAAATGATTTGGTTGCTCAGCACTTCTGAGCGCAGCCTATCAAGTGCGGCGTCGTCCAACCTGTGATTATGCTGGATGACCCGCACCTGATCCGACAATCGTTGGGCCGAGACATTTACCGTTGGTTCTAGGTCCCGAAACAGAGACAGCATCCTAACACGGTACGCAGTGAGGTTAGTTCCCCCCTCTGTAGACCCGTAATATGCGCGCATGACGTTCTCATTCATACCTTGAGTCCATCTCATGCGCTGCACACAACCACCGGCAGCGGGGACCCGGCTCGGGGCCGGTTGGCCCCTAGATCCCAAGCTCCTCGGTGGCCGGCCTCTCCCCTGCCGACGTACAGGTGTTGGCGACGTCGGCGGGGAAAAATACTCGTCGCTTGAGCTCGACGCAACTGCAGCCGCCGATGATACTGGTGATCCGAGGTCCGGCGGCGGCGAGGCGGAGCTGAGCGACGAGTCCGGGGGTGGATGGCGTGCGCGATAGGCTGCTGCTCTGGTCAACATTCTTTAACTTTTCCCATACATTTTTCCATTGTATATATTCCTTAGTTGACGTCTGTCAGTGACGACTTCAACTGGTTTCTTGTAATTTAGACATTTTTTATTGTATTTATTGTGGATTTATTCAACTGTATATTATGGGTATTTTATAACTGGTTTATTTTGGTGTAAATGGTTTCTAAGTTTGATGTTTTTATGAGTTTGTAAATAAATAAACAGTGCAGGAAAAAATTTGACATGTTGACATTTTAGGGTTGCCAGCTTTTTTTTTTATTATTATTTCATTTATTTATTTTATAAACATACTTTTATATTTTTAAATATTATTCTATAAAAATAAAATAAAAAAACATTTAAAAATACAAAAATAGTAGCCCACCGGTATCGGGAACAGGGTCCAAGCTACCGGTGGTCAGGGCTCCTGAGAGAGGAATCTCCTGACTATGCGCGCCGTGTCCAAGAGTACCGCTTTCTGGATCAAGCCCTTGATCCAGCTGCCCAACGAGAGCCTCCTCAGATGATCGTCGAGGCTCTTGGCTATTATGCCATTGGCCGTCACGACTATCGGCACAATGACTGCTGTATTCACATCCCACATGTCGACAACCTCGCGAGCCAGATCAAGATACTTGCTTTTCTTATCTCTCTCAGCCTTCACGAGGTTCTCGTCATGGGGGACCGCTATATCAACAATCATTGCGCGACGCTCTAGTCGGTCTATCACCACTATGTCAGGCTTATTGGCAACAATAGTCCTGTCAGTGATGATAGACCGATCCCAATACAACGTGACATTGCCATTTTCGAGAACTGGGTCGGGCACATACCTATAGTAAGGCACTTCCGATTCCACAAGATTGTATTTTAGAGCAAGTTGCTGATGGATAATCCTGGCTACAAGGTTGTGTCTATGCAAATAGTCTCCGTTAGCCAGACTAGAACAACCGGAGATAATGTGACGGATTGATTCCCCCGGTCGGTGACATGCCCGACAGATGTCAACCGTGCCGTCCTTCACAATGTATTTCCGGTAGTTGTTCGTCATCATAACTTCGTCCATAATCGCAAAGACAAAACCTTCGGTTTCCCCGAAAAGGTCACCAAATCGCAGCCAGGCCACGGACGCTAAAAGATCTACATCGGGCCCATGTAGGACCCGGTAGAAGCGTCCGTGAAGCTCCTTGCTCTGCCATACCTCCCTGCGGTCACTAGTATCTAATACTATAGGTTTGCGCCAGTTCTCGTTAGCCAAGGAGAGCGGGGTAAGGCCCTTGTCCACCGCTACCACATCTCGATGCATACCCACGTCGGCGGCCTGGAAGTATTCCCTAAGACTGCATACCTCGCGGTTGTGCAGGGTCCTAGCATTTAAAAAGCCACGACCGCCGCACTTCCGCGGGATATACAGTCTCATAACCGATGATCGTGGGTGATGCATACGATTTGCGGTAAGCAGCGCGCGGACCCTCCTATCCAGGGCGTCAAGTTCTGTCTGAGTCCATTTGAGTATGCCGAAAGAGTACATCAACACCGGCATGACCCAACCGTTGAAGGCACGCACCTTGTTTCCGCCTGATAAAAGACTATTTAGTACTTTTTTCAGGCGGCCAAAGAAGCGTTCCCTCAACGACTGTTTCACGTCACTAGCATTGATGCCTAATGCTTCCGACATACCCAAATACTTGTAAGTTTCGGTTGAGGAAAGGGATCGAAGGTGTATGGAATCCGAGAGTTGTATTCCCTCGGATTCCATAATCTCCCCTCGCTTTACATGCATGACTGCACATTTGTCCACACCAAATTCCATCCTGATGGCGTCACTGAAGGTTTCTGTCACCTTCAGTAACTTCATCAGTTGCAAGTTGTTGGGGGCAAAGAGCTTCAGATCATCCATGTAAAGGAGGTGAGATATGACCTGACCTCCTCTTCTCAACCGATAGCCCAGGCCCGAACCCTCCAGCAGTGTACTAAGAGGGTTCAGGGCTAAACAAAACCACAGTGGACTCAGACTATCGCCCTGAAATATTCCACGCTCGATCCTTATAGGTTCGCTGTCATTTTGAATCTGTCGACATCCTGGATAGCGAAGGACCGTCCTCCACTGCCCCATACACGACATCAGGAAGGTGCGCAGAGTTGCATCAATTTTATACAACTCTAGCACCCTCATGAGCCATGTATGTGGCACTGAGTCATAGGCCTTCTTGTAGTCTATCCAACATGTCGCCAGATCCCTTCGGGAACGGCGAACCTGCTGGCTTATGGCAATGTCTATAAGGAGCAGCTCCTTAGTACCACGGGACCCGTTCTTACATCCATTCTGAGAAGCAGACATGATTGAATTCGTATCAATATGATGATTAATTTTAGCTCTCAGAATGGATGTAAAAACTTTATAGACCGTCGGTAAACATGTTATCGGTCTATAATTTTTAGGTTCCGTAGTACTACCTGATTTGTGGAGCAGGTGGGTTATTCCTGTCGTTAGGAACTGGGGCAGCGATCCTGACTCTAAGGAAGACTGGAACTGAATAGCCAAACGAGCGTGCGACCTTTGGAACCATTTAATCCAAAAGTTGTGCAGTCCGTCCGGCCCTGGAGATTTCCAGTTAGGCAACGGGCGGACTGCACGAGCTACATCTTGGGGGCTGATGGTAATTGCCCCCATTTGTGGTATCGGATCGCACGCTTGTTCGACCTCCCGAGTCCAGTCACCCTCGGTGTGACTGACAGGCACCGACCAGATATCGCGCCAGAACGAACACATGGCGTCATTATCCGGTAGGCGCGTATCAGTCACACCTTGGTCGGGTCGCTCCCAATCCCTATAAACCCACCTTTCGTTGCTCTGGAATGTGCGATTCTGAGTGTATCGCTCCACTCGCCGCTTGTACCGACGAATACGGTTTGCCCATGCATAGATCTTCTGCTTCAGGAAGTCGATACGCTCTGCGACGCGGGACATATAATCTCGGGAACTGATATCAGTCCCCAAGAACGCCCGCTTCACAAAGCGCATCACTCTAGGGCGAGTGTTGCCCTCCCTGAAGCAGATAAGCTTGCCGATGAGTGCTCTAGCCTCACCGATACGACGCTCAATCCTGCACTGCCAAGCTGGTATAGCTGGTCGTGTAGCTCTGTCAGTTTTGGGAAACTTGACGTTAGCTACACGACATGCCGCTGCAGCCGCACAGTACAAGATCGAATGGGTATCGGTAAGGTCTTTGCTGCTATCAAAAACATTTGATAGCTGCGAATCTAGAGCACACACCAGCGCCCTATTTTTTCTATGCATAGGCAGACGAGGTAATCGAGGTCTAAGCTCAGGCGGTGTGGACCGATACTCTCGGAATGCACACTCCAAAGCGCTCCTCAGTCGTGCATTGCATTGGGTACTCACGGATATAGCCCCGTCGTCGTCATCCTCTCCAACACCGTCGGGTCGCGGTGAAACACTGGGTTGCACCGCGGCCGGTGGCAAGGCAGGCGAGACACGGCTACTCCGTGATTCCTCACGCAGTCTATCAAGTACGGCGTCATCCAACATACGGTTACGTTGGATGACCCGCACCTGATCCGATAGACGTTGGGCCGAAACGTTGACAGCTGGCTCAAGCACCTGAAACAGAGAGAGCATTCGACCACGGTACGCAGTCAGGTTACTTCCCCCCTCAGTAGCCCCAAAGTATGCACGCATGACGTTTTCATTAATCGATTGCGTCCATCGCATGCGTTGCACACTTCCACCGGGAGCGGGGACCCTGTCAGAGGCCGATGGGCCTCGAGGTCCCAGGCTGTCCGGCGGCCGGCGTCCTCCCCGTCGACGCGCAGGTGGTGGTGTCGTCGGCGGAGAGAAGTATTCGTCGCTCGAGCTCGACGCAACTGCAGCATCCGGGAAAGCTTGACTCACGATTGTAGGTGGTCCCGGCGGCTGCGAGGCGGAGCTGAGCGACGAACCCGAAGATGTTGGGCGTGTGGTTAGTGCTCGGGCCTGGCTTCTTGTGAACATATTTTTACTGTCTCATCTTGTCAAAACATTTTTCTTGGTTTATGTTGAAACTATTGTAACTTTTGCATTACCTTTTTTTTTGTCGTTGTTTTATTGCGTTTAGTCATTTTTCTATTGTATTATTCTATATTAATATTGTAGTAGATTATTATTATTATTATATACTTTATTGTACACCACTTAAATAATTACAGGTAAAAACATTATAAAGATCAGTGTACAATGGGCGGTCTTATCGCACAAGGCAATCTCTTCCAGACAACCTTTGGATGGACAAAACGAGAGGAGATAGACATAGGGCTGTCAGTGTACAAAAACTATATTAAATAATATTACTTAGATACAACATAAAATACATACATACAAATAAAATAATATACTAATACATATAAAAAAATAGGGCAGAGAAAGGAGAAGAATAGTTACAAAGAAAGGAAATGCTCCTTCACCATTTTTTTAAATGAAGGTAATGTTTGCGCACGCCTTACCTCAATAGGTAATGCATTCCACAAACGAGCTGCTTGAACCGTGAAAGATACTAACACTTAGTTAATAACAGAATGGTGTCCAAGACATAGGAAAAGAAATAGGGTTGAAAGTTGGGAAGATGACTTCAAGAAACTAGCTGGTCCAGTATGGACCCGTTTAGCAAGAGACAGGTATACATGGAAATCTTTAGATGAGGCCTTTATCGACAGACAATAATCCAGTTGCCGATAATTAAAAAAATATCATTTAGATTTAGAATTATAATAGCATTAATTTAGTTAATAAGCAGGCATCTATCCATTATGAGAAAGATAATGAAATCAAGGCTAGTTTTATTTTATGACAGTATAGAACTTTCAGATAAAAGTTTTTAATAATCTTCGTTAAGGCATAAAATATACTGCCTACGAATTTTTAACCATTACTTAGTTTTTAAAAGTCGACAACAAATAAAAAATAACTGACAAAATTCTACATCCAGTCTGTTTCATCCTCACCATCATCATTTCATCCAAAAGACGTCCACTGCTAGACATAGACCTCCGCTAAGCGTCGCGACACTGATCGGTCTTGTGAGTCTTACATCAGTATATTTACTAGTAAAATAATATATTTTAACCAACCTAGTTTTTTAGGGTACCGCACCCAAAAAGTTAAAACGGGACCCTATTACTAAAACTCGCGGTCCGTCTGTCTGTCTGTCTTTCCGTCTGTCACTAAGCTGTATCTTATGAACTGTGATAGCTAGACAGTTGAAATTCTCATAGATGATGTATTTCTGTTGCCACTATAACAACAAATACTAAAATAGAATAAAATAAATATTTAAGTGGGGCTCCCATACAACAAACGTAACTTTTTTGCGACAATGGTACGGAACCCTTCATGCGCGAGTCCGGCTCGCACTTGGCCAGTTTTCATATAAAAACCTTTATTAAAACCCTTTATTACATGCATTAATTGTTAATTATAACTTAATCTTATAAATGCATTTGGATAAATGGATGTATGTTTGTTACTCAATCAAGCCAGAACGGCTTTTTATCCCGGTAAAATGTCCCTTGGAAATAAAAAAACAATTTTCACGCGGGCCAAGCCGCTGGCTAGTAATTTATATGTCAATTAAAATCAGAACCGTACAAAGTCAAGTATTGTTTTATTAGTTAAAACACTTAATAACATGTTTTAACTTATTAATTTTATTTTTAGAAATGTGTTTCATTATTTAACTTATTATATTATTTAATCTTACTTATATATATTTACTCAATCACGCCAGAACGGCTGAACGGATCTGGATGAAATTTGACTCAGCGATAGATTATAGTCTGGAATAGCACACAGGTTTTTTTAACCCGGTATAATGTTCCCTTAGGATGAATAACACTATTCACGCGGGCGAAGCCGCTGGCAGAAGCTAGTAATTAATAATTATGCCAATTAAATTCAGAACCATACAAAGTCATATAAACATCATTAATTAGAACACTGAATAACATATTTTTACTTATTTTTGTTTTCGTTTAATTAATTATTTTTAATTTAGTTAATCTTTTTCATTTAGTTAATTCTTTTTTATTTGATTATTAGAAATGTATTTCTTTATTTAATTTATATTATTATTTAATTTATTTAACTATTTAATTTCTGCTGCATGCACCTGACGTAAAGGCCTCTCCCAACTCCTCCCAATCTTTACTGTCCCATGCCTTTTCCACTACTGGCTTGTGAATTCCGATATGAAATCTATCCATCCTGTTTTCAGTCTACCAACTCCTCATCTTGTCTCTTGGAACCCGTTCTGTAGCCATCTTTGCCCAGCTTCCACTTCTCATCCTACTAACGTGGCCAGCCAATTTCCACTTTAGTCTTTTAGCTGTTTTGCCCTTAGATCGACAACAGGAGTGGAAAACGTGGTGTTTTCCACTCCTGTTGTCGATCTAAGGGCAGTATTTCTGACCCGTTCTATTCGCTTAACTTCAATCACAGATCTCTCCATGGCTCTTTGACAAGTGCTCAGTTTTTCTTCCTTTTTATTTGTAAGGCTCTAAGTCTGGGCTCCATAAGTAAGGGTTACCTGTATAGCAGTCGAAGACTGCTTTATTCAGCTTATTCGATAATTCGCATTCCATCATATACCTCAGATTCCAGTATTTCCTTCAAGCATTAGCTGTTATGTGTTAAATTTCTTTGATATGTCGGTCTTGGAAGATTACAAGTTGTCTTTGGTAGTTATAGTCCTGCACATGCATAATCTATATTTTTTCATAATAAAATAAAAAGGAATTATCTAACAAAATATTACATCCAGCAACAGACTAGTAAAATAATTTTAAGGACCAACTTATTACCCAACTCTCCCCGACTAAAATTCTCATCAGTGTTGCTAGAGCTAAAATACATTCATTTAATTTTACGACTCTTGCATAATAGTCACTGATAGAATAGTCATTAAGGGGCAATTCAAACTATCTCGAAATTCAAACTTTGGGCGTATTCAGACTCTAGCGCGCGCATACTTAATGCTCTCTTGTCTCTGTCACCCATAGATATAGTGATATAGTATGTACAGCGAAAACATACTAAATTTATACTGTCACCACAGGATGACGTCAGGATTTTCCGTCTCTTTCCTTCATATTTCTATCTCATAACTCTCTAAAGCTACTTAATAGTCGAGTTACTGGCTTGCAAGCTGGCGTTTTTACTCACATTGGCAATTTCGCCCCAGTTGGTATCACAGTCCAGACGTGAGAAGTAACTCAATGGCTTATAAATAAAAGGTTTTTTGGAGAAGAAAACAATGAGTTTGTACAGTTTGTTGTTGGTTGTAAGCCAATAAGTTTTGCAGCCAAAAGTTTTAAGAGCAATGGGTTTTTTCGTAATTATATTATTCTTGTGAATATTTTGCAATACCTCAGATTAGTTATGGCAACTATGAGTCAATGAATGTCAGTACTTTAGGGTATTAATTATGATTGAAATATAATTTTGGTTTTCACGCCCGTAGTTGGTACGTAACAAAGTGACCGCTATCAAAAATCGAAATCATTTTTTTTTATTCAATTAGTCCATTAAGCGGCACTTTTGAACGTCAAAAAAAAAAAAATTAAAATTAATAATAATTGATTCTACCGTCCATTCGGAAATGTGGCTTGTTATGGAGAGAGCGGACAAGAAACTGCACACTTACTCTTAAAAAAAAATCTGTTTTATAAGTTACATTTGGTTACATTATTATTGTTGGAAAAATACATATATGTGAGAACGATGTTAAAAGACGTGCACGTAAAAGCGTCTAGTGTAAACCAAACAAAAAATACATTAAATTGGTAATCCAAAACAGGCCGACGCAGCTAAGTTATGACCACTCTCAACTGATGGCGCCCGTTCACGAACATGACACATGGATCGGCACCAGTCAGCTCGATCATCATGAAAACCGAAATGAACCGAATGATCCAACACATGTGCCACCATCAGAGAGACATTAGAGAGAGCATGACACACTATCAACTGCCAGGGCACACACAATCAACGAACGACATATAGGTACAGTAAATGTTAGTTGGCACATAGTATTCACATATGTGCTGTGCAGTTATATAATACTAAAATAAATTGAGTTTATACTATATACCTACTTATTATATTAGATACTTCTGGACGTTAGTCAACGTTCCGAGTTTAAACTGACGTTATTAAGTTCCCCCTCATTTAACGGGGCCTCACCCAGAGGTGGTGAAACATGGCATTATTCTAATATTTACCGAAGCTCCACATTACTTGATCTACTCCTTCAACTCGATACCATAAAACCTGAGTTACTGCGTACGTCATAACAGTAGAAATAAACCCTCGCCAAGTGTCGTAAAGAAACTTTGCTTTATGAACGAATGAGAATTAACCCTAAACGTAGGGTTGCCAAACGACATTGTAGGGTTATTAAATATTAAGTGAGCGGATCGATCTTCGAGGGACATTTTGTCAACCTTAATCTTATGATGTCAGTACTAATATTTTCTGTCGTAAGCGCTATTAGAGCATGATTGATGTCCTGTATATCAGCTGAAAGACGCCCACTCTTGGATATAGGCCTCCGCCAAGCGTCACCACATTGATCAGTCCCATGCGTCTCGCATGCAGCGGATCCCCGCAACCTTCACCAGGTCATCGGTCTACCTGGTGGGAGGCCTTCCAACTCAACGTCCGGCTCGCGGTCGCCACTCAAGAACCTTTCTGCCCCATCGGTCATCCATTCTGCGAGCAATATGCCCTGCCCACTGCCACTGACTTGTGCCCGGTTGAAGGCAATAGACTCGACTTGACATGGGATTAAAATAAAACATAAGTGCGGCGAAATGTGGGTGAACTACACACATCCAAAAAGGTTTGCGTTTACTTGGAATACTAAAGATAATTTATGGTTATAATAAAACAATATTTGAAAAATCTTTTTAATTATAACATCTCGTTTGAATACATACCATTTAGGCTACAAAATAAATTAATATACTTTTATGGGCATGCTGAAGATCAAGTTATCCAGTAACTCCTATGGTATCATGTTCTATTCTTGAAAATTGGCTTCTCTGATCTCTATTAAGGTATGTGGAGGTGACTGGCGATACCAAACAGCTCGCTTAAGAGCATCCCATGCGTGCTCGATCGGATTTATGTCAGGCGAACCGGCCGGCCAATCTAATCGTGAGATGGTATTCACTCGTGGAGCGGTGTTTTCTCGTACAGCTCGATGTGCAGGCGCATTATCATCGAAAAACAGGAATTCGTATCCGTATTTTTTACAAGCTTATAATAACCTTGCTTTCGTGCGTCCGGTGCAGTTTAAATAATACTGTACTAAGTACTAAGGAGCTGGTCTCATGGTAGAGCTGGAAGGTGGCCATAGCAACTCCTCAACCAGACAAGATATCACTATCGTGTTTGGATTAATCGGATGTGCACTGACAAAAAGTGATATTGCATTTAGAACCTTTAAATTCAAAAAAAAAAAAAAACTTTATATTTATACTTTGTACTTATACTTTATACTTATACTTTATACTTATACGTATACTCTATAGTTGTACTTTTTTTTTATTTATTTTTTTTTTATTAAAAATTAAAAATTCCTTAAAACTAATACATTGCCCCACAAAACTGCTTACGCAGTTTAACTGTGAGATCATTGAGTCTCTCTTATTATAAGTTACATCTAGAACCCAACATATACTAAACTACTTAACCTAAATGCACTAAATAGAATCTAACAAATATTTTTTAAGTTTCCGTGCGAATTTTAATTTATTATCTTCTTGTCTGATGTCAGCAGGCAAAGTGTTCAATAAATAGGGAACGCGTTTTTTTAAAGTTCTGTCGCCATAGTAATTAATAACTCTGGGTACATCATATTTGCCCGCTGTCATCGACCTTGTAGTATACCTGTTAGAAACTAGTGCGTCACTCCCGAACGCCATGGTTATTGACTAATAATACGTATTTATGTTTAAGGCTAACTGGTAGAATTTTACATATTTTGAATAGCCTACTATAATCTCCTTTACAGCTATTTTTAGTTTTCTTGTTTACTAATAATTTCAAAAATCTAGTTTGTATTGATTCTAGTTTCTGCATATTACTTTTAAAAGTCAACCCATAGCAATCAAGAGAGTAACTCAGTATTGATTCAACTAAAGACATATATAAACATTTTAAGGTGCTGGAGGGAACTTTAAAGCTTAAATGATAGAATTTACTTAACAATATTCTAAGCTTACCACAAATGTAATCAACATGTGAAGACCAAGAAAAATTTACATCAACCTTCATTCCAAGATAGGTGACACCTTCTACTTGTTCAATTGGTTTACAATTGCAGTTTAAATTATGATTATGCATACAATCGTAGCTATGTGTAAAAATGGAAGGGCATACTTTATTTAGATGAATATGAGGGGAATGAATCATCAACTGGTTAGTTTTATCGCCATTCAGAACGATACCGTTGTCATGAGACCACTTTACCACTGCGTCTACGTCATGTTGAACGAGCCGACAGGTGTCAGCGAGGTCGGTGCCGGCGCGCAGCACACACAGGTCATCCGCGAACATATGCACCGAACAGTGGCGCAGTACGCCGCACACACTATTCACATGTAATAAGTAGCACACAGGCCCGCATCCGGACCCCTGCGGCACCCCGCACCCCACCTTCCTCTCTTCGCTGAACTCATCACCTACCTTTACTCGATAGGACCGTGATGTGAGATAGTCGCGGAACCATTTGTTCAGCGGCTCTCTCACTCCACACTCCTCCATGGCATTCAATAAGGTCTCAGTTTCAAGGGTATCGAAGGCTTTTTTGTAATCAAAGAAGACCGCGACTACAAACTTTTTTTCACTCAAATATGTATTAATTTCATCAGTAAATCGAGTAAGAAGAGTGTTAGCACTTTTACCTTTTTGGAAACCATGTTGACAATAATTGATTACATTATTTTTCAGCAGATAATTATTCAAACGGTTAATGACTTAACGACTTATACTTTATACTTTTACTTTATAGTTATACTTTATACTTATACTTTATAGTTATACTTTATACTTGTACTTTATACTTATACCTTATACTTATACTTTATACTTATTTTCAAGACTCTCGATAATGGCCGTTTTGTACAAATTTGACTTTATATGGAACTATAGCTCCAATCATTGTTCCTCCCCAAGACGATACTGATTTGCCACTTTGCTATACTTTGACGCTGCCTTGCTAATTGTACATAATCTGCGTTGTCATCTTTGCCATTACTTCAGCGAGGCTCGCAAAAACTATAGTTTTGTAGAATTCGTCCCCACAAGTCAGGAATGTCACGACCGGTGCATTTACAATCAGAGTCTGATCGGCGGCGCGTCGACGATGATGTGACAACGACACGAACGTACACCCACATCAGGCACGTCAGTCAAAATGCAGCGATTGGCAGACATGGTGTTGTCTGATCAGATATGAATAGAACATGAATGTATTGTTTTGTACGCAGATGAAACCCTAGCGACGTACTGCACCAAACGCAAACTATGACACGGAAATACTTGTAGGTAATTTGGATGTAATTTTTCCCTAATGCGTTATGAGTTTATGACACATATGGAGCGTGTTATGGTCCTCCGTTTTCTCGACATCCTCTCTAGCAGCCCATAGGTCTCTTTGACTGCAGGTTTTGTAGCACATAGAGCAGGAAAGTAAGTTGAATATATATAAAATATCTGGTGTGATATGGTAATCTCATAAAAAACACTACATTCACAAACTCCTTGATACATCAACTTTTCACTAGTTAAAAATAACTACTCTCCGTCAAGCATGATATTTTATATTTGACAGTTGCTCGCGTTTCCTAATTATTAACAGGCAACAATAGACAATAAAACTCAATACTTCATGGACGCTTACAGTAGTGAAGCGACGAGCTTATTCACACCGTTATTCAGTTAAATTAAATCGAATATATTATTCATAGTTAAATCGAATTTACATAGTAGTAAATATCGCAGTGTAAAGGAATGAAGGAAAAATTTTGAAAAAAGAGTAATTTGCTGTTTTGTCTATATTTATATAATCTCGTTGCTTAGTCTCGTCTTCGTTACGGGTTGTCAGAAGCCAGACTACTGACACCAGTCTAGCCACGGGTATCGTGTTACCCAGTTACTGGGTTGTGGAGGTCAGATAGGCAGTCGCTCCATGTAAAATATTGGTACTCAGCTGAATCCGGTTACACTGGAAGCCGTGGTGTCAGCTTCCAGTCTTACCTACCTACCACATAGTTGGGAAAAGGTTAGTCAGATTGATTGATATAATGCAATATAAATATATAATAATAGCAAACAAAATAACTATAAAACTTATGATTTTATTATGATGAATCGTTGGCTTCTTCTCCATATTAACTAGAACCATCATTTGAATCAGAGTAGCAGCCAAAAGACTCACCCTTGGTTTCCCAAAACTGGATTATCCGGCTGTTACCGTAATCGACGAATAATCGCCGGTTATCTGCTGTGATTGGCTGTTTTAAATTCATTCAACCAATAATAGCATATAATGCGTGCTTGGCAATTTGTCACATTAATTTTGCGATAATTTAGCGTCGAGGAACCGGGCCTCAGTAACATTAATTATTTATTCTCGAGTGCACAAATGATTGATGTTGCAAAATAATAAATACATTGTTTCTGTTATTTATATTTACCACCTTTATGTGCATTTTGGATGCAATAAATTTGATTTGATTTGATTTCAAACAAAACAAAATTTAAAGCAAAAATAAAATAACATTGTGTTAAATCGATTAAAATTGATTCATTGATAAAGTCGATTGTTATAAAAAATCGAAAGGCTGCCGCATTAGTTGATCACTAAATAGTAAGTTTTTGATTTGTCAATTGTTAAATTACAGGCTGGACGAAGAGTAAGTCGAAAGTTGAAGAATCGTTTTTTTTTTGGTTTTCTTTATTTAGCGTTATCTTCATCTAGAATTACGAATCACTATCGTAATAATAATTATTTCACTCTTCATAATAATTCAAATATACGACTGTGTTTGTCAGCAATTTCACACTTAACCACTTTTATTTAACTGGTGTGAATAAAAAAACTTGCCAACCCTATTCTAGGCCTTTTTACGTCGCCGACATTCTTCAAGATTATTGACTCGGCTTCGAAAATGATTGAGTGACGATGTTTTATTGGTGAGAGAGTTTTACGAGAACACTATAAACAAGTTGAAACTACCCTCCCTTCGAGTTTGTTGTTATGGGATGAAAAAGGGCTGTTTTTCCCTTTGGTACTTATTTTTTAGAAGTTTTTGTACTACGTTATTTACGTTCGTTCACCTTTGTAATCCACTCTCTCTATTTTTATTCCAAAATTACTTTCAGGGTTCAGTACATCTAGGGTTATCATCCATCCGGATTTGTCCGGACATGTCTTGGCATTTGTCTTTTTGTTCGTACTTTGTCCGGCCTTCTAATTTGTCCGGATTTATCACTTGGGTGGCAAAATATTGTTTTTTTTTCGTCCAAATGTTTTTCGTCCAACAATGTTACGAATTATGTGTAATGAAAAATAAATTTTATATTTGTAACGAAAATATTTGATCATTTTTTTAAATTTTTTACATCCTACGTACATCCTAATAATAGCACAAAAGTTTTGAAAAAAGAAATACCGAAATTGTAATTTCACATTTGCAGTTAGAATATATGGGTGAACTTGTTTTTCAACTACTTTAATGATAGACAACACACTTGAACACACCTTTTTATCGTACGGAACCCTCTCCACGCAAGTCCGACTAGCACCTAACTATTCAAAAAACAATTTTTGTCTAACAATATTTAATGTAATCGAACATTTAGAATCAGAATTTGATTAAATAGTAAAAAGGGATTTACAATATTGAATTCATACAAGTGCTACGAAGGGTCTACGAGAGTGCTACGAAGCGCTACGGATTTGCTACGCCGGGGCTAAGAAAGGGTTACAATAATTGATTCTACGAATGGTTTTTTTTTCGTATAATATAAATTTGTTTCGTGAGGCCATTTTCAATAACATTAAACGGCGTCTAAATTTCATGCATAAACAGTAATCTGAACGTACGTCAGTATTTAAACGTACTCGAACTCAATGTGTACTTAACTGAACAAGCACCGCATTGTGATATGATGGGCAACCCCATTTTTAAATACAAATTGACGTGAGAGAAAGTTTACGCTAACGCTATCGAGTACTTATAAAAAATAGTAGTAATATATGCGAGAGCTGGCTGACCAAAACCAGATGTATCCTCCGCCTGCACAGCATGATTTTCTTCTTGTTTACGTCTTTTTAGTTCCCTTTTTAAGCAGTCGGGCTTTTGTTATTTTTAAATATTTTTTTATTTACAACTTTTTAGTATTTTCTTTTAGAATTAAACATATAAGTGTTATATATGTTTGTAATCACCTCTTAAAACCCTTTATTTTGATACCCCACACGATGGGTTTGGAAGAAAAAAGAATTGGTCCCCCACAATATGGCGCCCGTAATCCGCCATTTTTCTATTTTCCACTTTTAATCGAATCGATTGACGTAATAATCATCAAAATCGGCCAACGCGTCTGGTCTTTCGAACGCCACATAGGAACAATCATACATACATAGACTGATAAACACATTACCCTCCTTCGGCAGTCGGGTAAAAACTCGCACTAAGTAAGTCCTCTTAGGGGCAATCCCTGAATTTTAAGAATGTTCCAATCTTTATCTCAATCTGTCAAAACAACCTTAATTTACTTGTATTTTTGAAATTGATCGCTGAGATGAAATTGCGACTAGAACTTCAACGTTTATGAGAAAATTTATCTTCCGATAAAGTTAAGACACCGATTTTCCGAAGCGTAATGCTGAGACAATATTATCAGGGGGCTGACCATAACCTCTTAGAGCGAGGTTATTTTGAGTGTGCGTAAGTGAAAAATGTATATGACTTGTATACATCTTTCACATTTTTACAGTCGAACTATGATAGTTTTGACATGTCAGTGTACGGGGGCAGGTGGCCTAGCAATATAGCCAGATACAGAGCTTTGCTTATGAAAACTACTGAAAAGTGTCAAAGTAGATTTCGAAATCACGAGTTGCATAGTAAAAAACGAATCGTGAAACAATAATGGTTGCTTAGGAAACATTAAAGTCGTCACAATCTAAGAAGCCCGTTGACGTTTCTCATTGTACTTGCCGCGATAACTTTCTACGTAAGAAATTGAAGAATCCTAATCAATTACTATGTTACCCATACACTATTACAACGAGTATCATTCGTGAGCATCAAGTTAAATTATTGTTAAGTATTTTTATAGCTGTCAAAACGGGCCTTTTATTTTTTTGGCAACTTTAGTTAAACAGACATACTATACCTAATTTATGAATAAAGAATTTGAAGTTGGGCATTATATAAGTTGCCAAGTAACTATAGTTTTTTAGTTGGGGTTTGACACGTTCTTAATATCAAATTCTCAATTCAGAAACTGACCCTACCCTGCCTGAACTTACTAGATTTTAGTGAACGAAAGAAGATAGAAAAAAAAAAGAAGATAGTACTAGTACTTCTTTTAGTTGGTTCGCATTTCCTGAGCTTAACTTCAAATTCTTAATTCAGAAACCGGCCCTTGGTTTTTATTAAATAGTAAGTATGTTTTTATTAAATAGTAGGTGTGTTTTTATTAAATAGTAGGTGTGTTTTTATTAAATAGTAGATGTGTTTATATTAAATAGTAGGCGTGGTTTTGATACTCACGTTTGTAGCGCAACATGTAGCCGCCTTTGATTTGTGTCGCGCCATGTTCTGAAACAAATTATTGATTTCAGTTAATTTGTAACTTTCACTTTACTGTAACGACTAACGTCTGGATCGCTTGGAATTTAGCTTCTTTAGTTACCCATATAAATCTATTGAACTGTAAAGTTATGAGTTAATTGGAATTTTCCAGTGGAACAGGCTTATAATTTTCTAGAAAGTGTTAAAATTTATTGGTTTCAATTTAATAGATAACGATTTCACCAGCCACGCAAGAATTCGTGTCGTACACGACCAATTCATCATGTAAACGACAAGATTTTTTTCGGATATGGCCACGAATCTTATTCTAGCACAGACTAGATTTTTTCTTGTTCAGCACCGGGGCAGTGTACACAGTTCGTGTGAAGAAACCACACAAATTCCTATGTAGGTGACTTCTCTTAGCGTTTAAAATTGGCCATTTGAGTGTGAGCTCTCTTACAAATTATTTGGTATATTTTCTGAATCCTGTCGCCCAGCCTGCACGCTCCAAGACTTATATTGGGTGAATGATAGAGCTGTCTAGGTCCCTTCCAGCTTCCACACTAAGCCGAGATCCGTACCACACGGAGGGTACCCTTAGACCGGTATTCCAGATGCTCATACTCATGCTCAACTAATCTCAAACTGGAAATGGACACTTGTGATTGGTTGGCTTGTTTATTTTTTTAACATTTGCGTGCTCAAGTCCAAGATCCTAGACACCCCAAACGATACCGAACTCTTTTAATACAAAATCAGTGGCTTTGAGAAGTTTAAGCGTGTACTTAGAACTTACTCGTACTTGCTTACTTGGAGTTTCATTATCATTCAATAACTAACATACTCGTACATTCTGTGTAAAAAGAACTCAGTAGCGTCTGTGTTCTTGCACTATTAAGCACAAATAATTATGTAAAGCTGAAGAATCATATGCCAAACTCGAGAGTTGTAATTGGTTGGCAGTTGATTGGTAGATGTTGCCAATTTTGAGTTTGAGTCGAGTATGAGCATTTGGAATACGGGACTTAGCATATAGAAGTGGCAGAATTTTGGTCAAAATAAATATAAACTAGGAATCATCGATACGACGAAGACACTTTAGTCGCATAGTTATTAAAGCCACCAAAGTAAAAACCGGGTAAGCAGCCGAAAATAGTATTATACGTATAACTAAGGAGTCGAATTCCCTGCCGGAGTCTATGTTTCCCGATATCTTCAACCGTGGGGTATCTTTGTGTCAATAGTGAATAGATTACTTCTAAGCAAGCGTGCTTCACCATCGACCACAAAATCGCTTACCATCAAGTGAGATACAGGTCAAGCGCGAGCTTATAGACAATTTAAAAAAAAAATATTTTAAAACCACGGTCTTTATGAACTTAACGGACAAAATATAAGCGGTTGGCACGAGAAAACAATAAGAAAATCAGCCTGTATCAAGATGGAACCTTAATTGATCTTCTACTTCGTTTCGCTCTTGACTGCGCAGTCGAGGCCACGATGAATCTGATGAATAAGAATTCGATATCCAATCGCTGGTGTTATCCCGCCTCACGATCTCTCATTAATAGCAATCCTAAAAAAACAATCGAGAAACAAACAATGTTTGGCAGTTTGCTTTTGCCCAGAATCATCAAAAATACCTAACAAATAAACAAGCCGCGAGCAAAAAACCGAAAATTCAAAAACTATCCGAGAACCGCGGGGAATATTAACAAAAGCAGTTTATTTGTGGCAAACAGGAAAGTCCCGACGCGACGAGACGAACCGAAATCGTCGCGACGACGTGTGACGGCTCCGCAATAACACACTAAATGGACCCTACACACTGCCGGGCCGGGTTTGCCGCGTGGTGTCAGAAGAATTATTGAATACGGCTTTTAAGGCACTAGTAGACGAAACTGCGACAGCTATTTTTCTCCTTCTCGATTAAAGGCTATGCTCTCATTTCCATCAGACTGTACAGTGTTATCAAAACTAAAACGCCTTCCAAAATTATCATTGTTATTCAAAAAATTATTATTTTCACTGTTTATTCTATTTTCATCTTCATTTGTTCTACCAACTTCACTTGTTTCGTCTTCATTTGTTTCACCTTCATTTCTTATAACAATGATTAACGTCATTACTAAATGATTACTTTCGTTGCGGAATGCAACAGCTGATTTGGATCAGGAATTACTCGGCGCTTTCCTGTAGATCGCCACTGTTGGTTGTACCTTTCAGGAGGAGCAATGGTTGGAAATGGTGAGGCGTCCTTGTCTCATCTATTCATCCATTAAAATTATGCGACAACGTTTTTCCGTAAAAAATATTCTAACTGTAAATCATAAAAAAAGTTTTTGAAAACGCGTGGTCGCCTCGCACTTGTCTGTGGACCCTTTATTCCCAAGGGTTTTCGCGTGGTTTCAGATAAAGAGTTGAACGGCTTTTATTCCTAAAGGTATTGTTAAAAGGTGAATTCCCTATTCATCTTTTCCAATACTAGCATGTCTATGTCTGTTCTGTGAAAGAAACGATTGATGAATTGTGTGGGAAGGGTGAATACTGACATGACGGCTGTTGGGATTGTATGAAAGAAGAAGAAATGCCGCTTTGACTACAATAAGGCTCGTCTCTCTGTCACTCTAGAGCAGTGATTTTCAAACTAGGGGGACGTGACAACATGTAAAGAGGGTCCCAAATCCGCGGGGCGAGTGGATAGTACCCCGTCGCAATCTTGATATTGCTAAAGATTTACGATATGCACTTTCTTCTATTCAACCCAGATCTGGCAATCTTGTCATAAGCATACATGTGTGGAAATAATAATATTCCGTCAAAACCACCTCTATTCTTTCTCTTTTCCCTCGTCGTTGACGTCATCAGCAATGAGGTTGTTTTTAATATATGGGTTGAGTGTGCGGAGCGCGCTCGTCAGCGGTCAACATGATATTATATCTCCAAAATACAATCGAATTTCAAAACAATTTGGAATCCAAAATATTAAAATGAATTAATAACTAAAAGTTGTATCGGCTGTTTGCCATTCCACGTAAATTCTGATTCAATATAGAATCGCCAGATGGTCCGTAGATATTGCAAAGACAGTCCGATTTCCATGCAAAAACATTGGAATATTAAAAAAAGGGCATGGAAACTTGAATTCCTAATATTTGGTGATTGTACTTCGATAAAATGGGGCATATCGAATTTGCGGAATGATACCCAACCTATATGAGGATATCTACATGCCCAAGTAAAAATTACTCTTTGAAAGGGTATACTCTCGAAGTTCAAGTTCGCGAAGGCGACCGCGAACCGGAAGACGTTGCGTTGGGAGGCCTCCCACCAGGTGGACCGATGACCTGGTGACTGTTGCGGTGATCCGCTGGACGCGAGACGCACGGGACCGGTCAATGTGGCGACGCTTGGGGGAGGTCCGAAAGACGTCCACTGCTGGACGTAGACCTCCCCCAAGCGTCGCCACATTGATCGATACTGTGCGATTCGCATAATGTCATCATATTTACATTGATGGTATGTCAAGTGTTGGCGTTACAATGAAAGATAGACCTCGATGAATATAATGGTTTATACTTCTTATTAACACAACAGTATTAGATATAAAATATGATACTGTTATCATGACAAAAAAAGTGAAGTCCGCCGCGAAATTGCAGCTGAATCTAGCCAGCGTAGGATGCGTTCATGCATACAGTGAGAGTTCCAGCGTAGACATAAAGAAAGCAAATTATTTGCGTCAACTACCTTTGACGCATGGGTACCATAGACACAAAATTAATAAATATGCTTTCACAACCTTAAGGTGCCAACAGATTTACTAGATTTGTAATGTAAGCTGATGTAATTTTTCATATCTATGCGATTTAACTTTGCGCTCTGCACACACGTTTTCAAATACTACTTTAGCTGGGCGAGCTAAGAAAAACTAATTTAGTTTAGAACTTAGGCACTTGTTCCACCGCCGATGATCAGCGAGTAAAACTAGAAACTAAAATCGAGTTGGCGAGCAGCGAGAAGCGAGTGTGTAATTCTGATAGTTTTTTCGCTCGGCTATAAGCGAGTGTTCTTGTGCGACAGGCGATTACTCGCATCACTCTCTCTGGGCGGTTGCATTGTAGGTAGAAATTACCGCTGGTTGGTCTATCGGCGAGAGTTTTGACCGCCAAGCCAGCAAGCGTGCATCTCTGTGCGAGTGTAACTTTATTAGCTCTTGTCGCTGACACAAACTTGTGGTGACAGAGTACTCGTCGGCAGTGTGAACAGCCAACAATCAACTATTACTATGTGTGTCTTTTGTATACGTTTCTTCAGCGAGTAAATCGATTGCTAATCGCTTACTCGTCGATGGTGGGGCAAGTGCCTTAGTCTACAACCAGCTTGCTTCATTCCATACATAGCAAGACTATGGAAAAAGTATTGAGATCAGCAATAAATCGTTATTTCGAAGAATCGAATGTATTTTTTTTACTTTCGATTAATTTTAAGCTTTCATACATTTTCTCATCTCATTTTAATGTAATAAATATTCATTAACTGATTGCTTTTAAATAATGAACAGATAAATCCTACTGATATTATAAATGTGAAAGTTTGTAAGTTTGTATTTCAATCACGCAAAAACGACTGAACGGATTTAGATGAAATTTCGTCTGTAATATAACCTGGATTGTATTGGATTAACACATAAGTTATTTTTTATTCTGAAAAATTTGGTATTTATTGGTGTTATATTACAAAACTCTTTTAACGCGGGTGAAACCGCGGGCAGAAGCTAGTATATAATATAATTAACACTTAACACAATTAACGTTAAGTAACATGGTAATTAAATTCCGTCGGTAAAAACACAGCGAGCAAAGCTGTCGGTTCTCAGAACTGTGCCGGGTTTTGATTGGCTCAACTAAATTGCATATCTACATACATAAATTCACGTCGTTTTCCCATAGCAATAGGCAGAAACTATAGAACGACACCTGCTGCGATCCTTAGATACTTCTTTTGCTTCACTCACGTTCATACATCTAATCATACACGCACACCGGTTAAATTAAATTGAATTTAAATTAAAACGTCATTTGCAGAATAACGAAGCTTGATTGCACAGTATGTGTGTAATTGCGTAAGTTACAGTTAAATTTCAAGTCTGTTTATGTCTAAGGTTAGTATTACAATTTCTTAAAGGTTAGCACCGCATGCCCCATAAAATAATAGAGTTAGTTAATGATGTACTTTTTAGGGTTCCGTACCCAAAGGGTAAAAACGGGATCCTATTACTAAGACTCCCTGTCCGTCTGTCACCAGGTTATATCTCATGAACCGTGATAGCTAGACAGTTGAAATTTTCACAGATGATATACAAAGTTGATACGACAGAGGGGCTTTCCTTGATACTGCCTATACTAGTTACCATTCTCAAGCTCTGTACCAAAACTCAAATAAATAGGAGCAGTAGTTTAATCGCAAATAATCGCTGCCCGTGCCGCCGCGCGCCGGCCGGGCGGCTCCTTTGACACGAGATCACAGGCCGCCGCCGCCTACCAGCGCGCGTGAGACGTTGCCGGCTTGCCGCTTTGTTACCGCCTAGGTATCTAAGGTCAGTTGAATTTGTTTACATAGGGTGGTTGCGTTTTATTCTGATTTGTAAGCTATTTAGTCTGTTTGAAAAAAAAAACTCATTTATGGTGCTTTTGATTTTTATACCTTATCGAATTAATACTAAACACGTATAGTATACGTAGTGTAATTTAATGCCCCTCTGTCATATCAACTCTGTATATCTGTTGCCGCTATAACAACAAATACTAAAAAAACAAAATGAAATAAATAACACAATAAAACTTCGTGAGCGAGACCAACTTTCACTTGGCCGTTTTTTTTACCCTGTTCTCTTTTTGTGCATTCTAGGAATGTGCATAACATTATTGGTATTTTTAACCGACTTCCCAAAAAGGAGGAGGTTCTATGTTCAACATTATGTATGTTTTTTTATTTTTTTTGGAATAATATCTTCTTGTTTTGAAGTGAAAACTTCTTTAGCCGCGTTGAGCGATTTTTGGTACAGTCAAAACTTATAGGTTCGCTTTACCGTTAAGCTAATGTGACGTGTTGTGCCAGTGAAAAATAAACAGGCAGCTACAGTAGTCACAGCGGTTCTTTGTGTCTCGAAAATTGGCTGCAAGACCCAGAGCAGTTGCTATTTTTGTGTCAATGTTGTAGTAGAAGATATCATTGTATAACTGCCTCTTTCGCTCGCTTACGTTTGTCGCATCGTCCTATAATACTTTCTGTATACTCGATGACAAACTGTTTCTTGAACAATGGTTCACAGAGCTAACTTCAGAGACGCGAAGATCCGCTGTGTCTACTGTACGCATTCTGTTTATTATTAGCGACATTCCAGAGTTTTAAGTTTTCGCTTCTGTCGGCAGTGCCCATGACTGCTTCTTATACTGCATGCAGTGGATTGACGTCCGATGTTCAACGGTCAACGGCTAGGAATCGAATGCACAATCTCTCCCTCAACAGTTTTCAGTTTAACCATTCGATTATTAGGTACCGCATTTTACGCAGAATCCAAAACGAAAAAATTTGACGGAGCTCGTGGCTAAATAATAACAGCCGCACGGATCGATCTTCAAGGTTAAGCAACGCTTGACGAGGTCGGTCTGTGGATGGGTGACCATTTTTATCATACCGAGTTTCCTCCGTGCCTCGGAAAGCACGTTAAGCCGTTGGTCCCGGCTGTCATTTGTAGATCTTTGACAGTCGTTACGAGTAGTCAGAAGCTTGAGATCTGACACCAGTCTTGCCAAAAGGGTACCGTGTTACCCAGTTACTGGGTTGTGGAGGTCAGATAGGCAGTCGCTCCACGTAAAACACTTAGTGCTCAGCTGAATCCGGTAAGACTGGAAGCCGACCCCAATATAGTTGGGAAAAGGCTAGGCAAGAGAGAGAGAGATTTTACGCAGAATCCAAACTAATATTATAAATTCGAAAGTAACTCTGTTTGTCTATCTGTTACTTTTTTAAGCCCAAATGAAGAACGGAATTCAATGAAATTTGGCAAGGAGATAGATGGCATCCTGAGGAAGGACATAGGTTACACGATATGAAAAAAAAAAGATTGATAGGGTTGGGTATCTCCTCAAGAATATTACAGTACTACATCACTGACGTCAAACACAATTTTATTACAAAACAGTCTATGTTCGAACATAGACTGTTTGCAAAATACTTCTACAAAATCTGTCTTCTAAAAATACCATACAGCAAAAACCCTAATATCATATTTTACAACAACTCAAACGAAATGTCGCCGAATGACACCGTGGGGAAATACCGTCGCGGTCCCGTGGTGACGTACGGACCGGACTTACAAGTATATGAAATTCCTTTAGTACACTTTCATACGCTCCGGTCCCTGGGTACCCGGTACCGAATTCCCGGAGGTGAAAAGTGTGGGAAAGCTATCATCATCTGCCTAGCCTCTACCTAACTAGCGACCTACCATAGACTACGACCCATACGATCGTAATCTACGTCGACGACACGGTCTTTTAGTCGCAATTGGTTCAATTCGAGGTCCAATGTTAAAAAAAAAACAATTTGCGTTTGGTCAAATTCGCGGTTTGTCCAATTCGCAGTTGGTCCAATTCGCAGTTCGTCCAATTCGCAGTCGGTCCAATTCGCTGTTTGTCCTATTCGCGGTCGGTGTTCCGATTCTGGCTGTTTGTGTACGTGACTTTATACGAGTATGTTATAAACGCACACACGGTACAGAAGAAATTCCTTGTGTGGGGCAAAGTTTAAAAAAAAGCAAACTGTCTTAAGGCTATATATATGCCCCAATGTTAACGTAGTACTGGCCGTGCGCCCGCTCCATGCCAAAATATCAATATTTTACTTCCTTTTGAACAGTTTTGTTTGCAAAATGTTATTTGATTTACATATGCTATTTCAGTTATGAAGAAATTCCAGCCATCAATTTTTCTGTGTAAAAATATTTTTAAACATCTAAGTCGTTTGGAGGGGTATCCAAAAGTTGCGAAAAATATCGTGTTGCTAATTATTTTTTTAAAGCAAAACTATTTGTTATACGAAAAAACCATGTTTATGAAATAATGTACATGAAACAATAATACACATATATTTTATTCAAACCTTTAACTTAGCCGTTACTAAGGAGTATGCTTTAGAAAGTTACCGTTTTACGGCACTAAAGCGGATGTAGGCCCTTAATCTGATAAAATATAATAACTATATATAGCCCTATTTTGAAATTATTAAAAATATCACTAAGATATGATTTTGATATTATGAGATTTATTTTCAAGGGTATAGTTAAAAATTCACCATGCATCAGGTACCCGGGGCTGATTACTCGGACCGTGTGAAGGGACCTTTACACCGACGCCAAGGCAACTAATCAGTAAAATGATCCATCATTGTTACAGCTAATATATTTTGTGTAATTTCTTTAAACGCCGGCGAATGTTACGGAGAAATGTTTACTGTTATTTTTGTGAGAGGTATTTAGGGATGATTGAAAATATTGGTTTGCGTGAGAAAAATAAAATGGTTTTGTTGAGAGAATATCACAATATCGTTTAAGAGATAGGCCACTTCTAAAAAAAGACGTACTACGTTTGGCGTCTCGAATTTGAGCGACCGTTAAAATGGTTGAACTTAACATATTTTTTATGTAATTAATAGTAGTTTGAGTTGGTTAGTGTTGGTATAGCATTGATTGGTCGCAGTATTTTGTGACAGAAAGTGATAATCCTCGTTGTTAGCAATTCCTCGGTTATACACAGGAAACTATAATTGTTACAAAAAACAATCTCACTACCGTTGCATCTTTTGTCTAGAAAAGCAACAAAATTATGTTTCCTCGTGTTTGCAATGAGTCACAGAAATAATGTTCTGTTACTCATTGCGAACACGAGGAAATATTCCTAACATACAACAGCAGAATCAAAACTACAAAAAATCACTTCCAACTACTTTTGAAACCCACTGTATAGTACACGAACCAAGTTAAATCTACCCTTTAAGTAATGAAAGATGAAAAAAATTATTTAAATATAAAAAAAAAACCCGACTGCTTGAAAAACGAACTAAAAAGACGTAAACAAGAAGAATATCATGCTGTTCAGTCGGAGGATACATATGCGCGAACTGGCTGATCAAAACCAGATGTATGCAAGCAATGCACTGCAAGCAGTCGAGTTTTATGTTATTTTTTATTTATTTTTATTTATAACTTTTTAGTTGTTTTTTTTTAGAATTATGTACACTTAAACATATAAGTGTTAAATATTTTTGTAATCACCTCTCAAAACCCTTTATTTTGATACCCCACACGATAGGAATGGAAGAAAAAGAAAATTTGGGCCCCCACAATAAGGCCCCCAAAATCCGCCATTTTTCTTTTTTCCAATTTTAATGTAGCCAGTGACACTCGCAGGGTTCAGACGAATCAATTGACGTAAGAATCATCAAAATCAGCCAATGCGTTTGGTCTTAAGGACGCCACATAGGAATAATCATACATATATACATAGACTGATAAACACATTACCTCCTCCGGCAGTCGGGTAAACAGGTAGAAAGTTACATGAAAGTACATTTGTTGTAGTTACTTACCTCAATATTTAGATGTGACACCTAATCGTGGATATAATTTCCTCTGAGAGTTATAGAAGTGAATGAATCAAGCTCTTGAATGAATGAAGCTGAATGGAAATACAACTGTGAATCTTTCTCACTTTATATTCAGAGTCAACGGCGGATCATTTGTCTCAATTAGAGTATTTGTAAGTTAGGTCATTTTAAGAGCTACAAAGTAAAAAAATCTTATGGTTCTTATAATAGTACCGGAAGTTATTGATTTAATATATTCTATCATATTTATGTATATGAATGTAGTTTTAGTTGATTAAATATTTTGGCAGACGATTTACTTTGTGTAAATTATTTCATCACCTTTGCTCTAAGGGTGAAGGAAAACATAGTTAGGAAACCGGCATGTCCTAGAATCAAACATCTACCAAACCGCACTGGGCCCGCGTGGTGGATTACGGCCCTCTCGCACGGAGAGGATGCTTGTGTCCCAGCAGTGGGAACATTGAAAGGCTGATGATGATGATGAAGTTTTTTGTACACTGTGAATGTTTTTATCTATGTAATTATGTAAATATACCGCATTATTAAGGCTACCTACCATACTCGGGTCATAATGTACCCACAGCTGGGACGCTGACGTCCTCTCTTTGAAAGGAGTGGGCCGCCAAGAGAGCCAGTGCGATTTGGAGGCTGTCAGATGTGTCCGAATTTTTGGTTCTTGTACATCATCTTTTTCTCATATAGCAGACAATACATTGAAGAAAGTTAACAATCCCCTCCGACGTAAAGCCTCCGTTGTGCCCGGCCGAAACCGCGATTTCTCCGTGTTCACTAAAACTACGATATCTCAGAAATTACGTATCATAGTTCTACAACCCTATGTCATTAAAATTGTTATGAAATAAGCTATTTTATTATATAGAGTTAGATACTCGTACACTTTTAACTTGTAATATATTACTAATACGAAGTTGAAAGTAGGGAGAGCGACTTTTGCCCAGTTTTTGGTACAAAAGTCGTCATATAAAATGAAAGCATTTTTTCCAAAAGTTAATTTTTACATAAAAACTAGTATTTTTATAAAGTGACGAAGTACCTACAGAAAACGGAGATAAGATTGTTTAGCTAGGTTCACTTCATTGTTGGCAAACATGAGTGTTGCTTCTAACCCATACCTAACGATCGATAAGATTTAAAAATCAATCGGCATCAGTCCCTTGATATACCTATCTACCTTCCTCTTAAGCCCTGACCCAGTCTCCAAATGACTAATAAAGTGTATTTTCCTCGGCCTAAGGGATATTTTTCCTCCCACAATATTTGGCCGTAACACTTGGAATCACTTTCGAATCCCCAATCCGGGCTTATACCTGGAATATACCGTCTTGTGCCACAGATGAAGGAAAAATAAAGACTATATAAACTTCTTACTTTTACGTAGGCGGTATAAACTTGAGGTTGTTACTATGTAGGATGATCGGATTAGCTTTGACAAATCTGAAACTATCGGAAGTGGAGTTCGTTGCGTGTATCGTCGATTTAAAAAAACAACTCTTTTTCAAGAAAATACTACCGACTGCCAAATAAAAAAATTACAAAGTGAAAAATTACTTTCTTCTTGGAAGTCGGTGTCTTTGGTAGGTACCAATTTTTTTCGTTATGGACACCGATCTTCAAAAAGAAAGTTTTTCTTTCACTTTGCACTGTTTTTATTTGGAAACAGGTTTTATTTTTTTGGAAAAAAGTTTTTCAATCTTTAATTTCTCAGTAGCAACACGGAGTTTGAAGTTTCGGTTTGATGGCTGACTCCTTATTGCTTGGCACTGGTGAAATGTGACAGTATACTATAGATTCACCTTTCGCGGGCACAAGTTGTGATGTAATTAGAAACAGGCCTTAACTCCTACACTCGACCTGACCATTAAACTTGAACCTTTCACGCCTGGATGCACCAATTACTTTAAGGGCCTACCTTTGTTAAACAAAGACAGCTTTGAAAATCGGAGGGTAAGATTTGATTCCAATCGACTGTGTTTTCAACAGAGAATCTGTGGTGTCCTGTTCTTAGCTCAGAGAGAGGGGTTCCGGGTTGTCTAGCGAAGCGCAACAGTGCGGGTAACTTAAATAATGCCTATCATAGCCTCAAGTTTCTTGTTAGTCACACAAATAACATAATACAGCAGAACATTACGCCAGTATTCCCCGTTAATATTAGCAGAAGTGTATTTGTTAAGATTGCCCTAGTCGACGGCACGAACTATTTCGCGCCCAGTGTTAAAATGTATGCTATCTCATCTGACAACACGTGCGAAATGATTGATGCTGTGATGAGCAGTAAGAAGCTAGTTCGCGTACGAATACACACTTTTTTTTTGCAAAATTGATGATGATTTAGGACGAAAACGAGCGCGTAAAATTTTATAAACAGACCTTGGGGAATATGCATACCATGAAAACCGACTAAATGTATCTGTTCAAAATAAAATTAATTGCATTGTTGAACTACTAAACTATCTCTGTATGGTGACTGTTTTGCAATTTTCCTACTTCTAATGGTATTTATTGCCGCCCAAAGATGCGTTAAAATTAGTGTTCAAATAATTATGGAACTTTCGACGCTCATAACTTTCAAACATATATTTTTTTACTTTTTGTTTCCATACAGGGCTATATAATGATGAGTCAAAATGATACCATTTCTATTTCGAACTTACACCGTCAAACAGTGGAGTAATCGCCATACTAGGTTTGTATGGAAGAATGATCGACTAGAGCAACCTTAACTCTTCCCTGAGGCGGCGACCAGCCCGCTTGTTGAACGCGTCCCAAAGGGTCATGGCCATCCGGCTGATTCGGGGATACCGCACGGTCTCCGGTGAGGCGGCGAGCCTCCTTGCCGGATTGCCGCCATGGGATCTGGAGGCGAAAGTCCTCGCGCACATTTGGGAGTGGCGCGAGGAGGCGAAACGCCGGGGCGAAACCCCGTTGCCGCGACAAATCGCGGCTCGGCGGACAGAGCTCCGGCAGGATCTCATGGCGACATGGAGATAGCGACTGTCGCAACCCAGTGCTGGGCACGCCACAATTGCGGCGGTAAGGCCCCTCTTTGAGGAGTGGCTTGAGAGGCGTCACGGCGCCCTCACCTTCCGCCTGACGCAGGTCCTCACCGGACACGGCTGCTTCGGGAGGTTCCTGTTCAGGATAAGGCGGGAGGAAACGCCCGGTTGTCACCATTGTGTGGATCGCCCGGAGGACACGGTGGAGCATACGGTGGAGGTCTGCCCCGCCTGGGCGGAGCACCGCCGTGTCCTCGTGGAGGCGATCAGCGGTGGCGACCTCTCGCGTCCAGCTCTGGTTCAGGCCATGGTACGGAGCGAGAGGGCATGGGAAGCTGTCACCTCCTTCAGCGAAGCAGTAATGCTCGCGAAGGCGGAGGCGGAACGCGTGAGGGAAACACAACGGAGACGCCCTCACGCCCCTAGCCACCGCAGGAGACGTCCCTAGCGTCGGGAGTTGCAAGCTGATTCCCGGCCACCGTAGGCGCGGGCTTGCGGACGGCGAATAATGGGTAGTTTGCCGTCCGATAAGGACCAGGCTCGAGTCGACGGCGCGTAGTGTTCCACGCGCGCCTCAAAGAGATGTCAGCAAAAATTGATGGGGTCCGCTAAGGGCCGATGCCTGTCTGGGTCGCGGATAAATTTGAAATAGAGTTACCGCGGCCTTGGCACAAGGTACTGAAGGAACACGGGTGGGTTTTAGTCAGTAAAAGTCTGACACGCCCTCCCGCTTCACCCAGAGCGGGAGAAGTCATTGGATGATTTCACACCCAAAAAAAAAAAACAGGGCAACCTTAACTCAGAGAAATGTTTGCAGCTTTGATAACCATTATCTTTGTATTGAAACTTTATAAAGATTAAAGCTAACTGTGGCAAAAATATATTATTATGGTAGGCAATTAATTACTCTGACAACATATCCTCACTGCAAAAGCTACATCCTCCACGTCTTAGTTCCATGAAAAGCCCTATTACAACATGCAACTTATTAAACGATCACAAATCCAGTACCGATACCACTCCTGAGAAATTCGTAATGATATAACCAAATATCACTTTACAAGATCCCAGATTTGAACCCAGGACCTAACATATTACAATCTACTTACCCTCCAAATCCAAATTCCAAAAACTTATATCAAACGCGCTATTAAAAATAGATCCGAAAACAATTGAAAAGCGATCGGCCAAACAAACTCGAAAGAAATTCCGTTTTCAAACGAATATATAGGAGCAAGTAATTTTATGAAACTTGCAAGGCAGGTGTCCGGAGACTGAGCAGAAAGCTGATATTGGATTTATGCTAATATTTATTTACCCGGACGGGGCCTGTCCGGGATGAAATACCCGAGTAGAAATACCCGGTATTTTCGTGATACGCCCAATGAAACGCCTATTGGGACCCGCTATTTGAGACTCTGGTAGCTTTGTTATGCATGATTTTATGTAGAGTTGGCTGTTTTATTTATTTTTGTGGGTAAATGTTTTATTTTCGGATATTATATGGAACCTAACTTGTTTTTTTTTTTATAGATATAGATTTTTTAGCGCTAAAACATAACAATAATCCAAAATTGATTAACTAATTAGTGATTCCACCACTTAAACTTTTTCATAAATATTAAAGAGTCAAGAAACATCATACAACAATTAATTACGGACAAAAAAAGAACCTCCATGATTTCAATCTTTGAGTTTATCTTTGAAATCAATCACTCTGCCTAGCCTTTTCCCAAGAAACTATGTTAGGATCAACTTCCAGCACAAAGGATGCAGCGATGCAACTAAGTACAGTTGTTCTATCTCACGGCGTGTGTGTGTAGATGCGCATGCTCATTGTTTCTGTGTGAAAGAAATAAAGAAAAATTATTTATTTGTGACCCGCACAGGCAATACGAGATAAGCAAAACACAAACAATAGTAAAAAATAAAAATAATAAACCCCGTGCGAGACCAAAAAGGCTCCTATCTCATCATGTGCAACGACCAACGAAGTGCGATGACCAAGCCGCCCGGCGTCGTGAGATAGAACAACTGTGCACAGGCACAGTTGTTCTATCCATTTTACCTGGGTACTACGATACGCCACGCCAATAAAGAAATTAATGTTCACAAATCTCCCTAAGAACATAACATTATGACGTCATAAGTACCTGTATTTCCCCGAAGGCTGAGGCAGAGATATATATACCTGTACCTATAATACACCTTCATTTTACAAATTATATTTTTAACCGACTTCAAAAAAGGAGGGGGTTCTCAACTAGTCGAATTTTTGTTTAAGTGTTTCCCTATTACTCAAAGACGCCTGGACCAATTTGGTAAATTCTTCTTTTGTTTGAAAGGGTATACTTCCTAGTAGGTCTTATACTCATCAGATCAGGATCTAATGATGGCATCCCATGGAAACCGAGGGCACTCCTCAAAAATATTGTACAGAGATTTTGCTATTTTCATCAAGTATCATTTGGTGAAGTGGAACTGATGAAGAAGACCAGAGATGACCAATGGAACTCCTGAAGGCTAAGTTTGTCATGGGTATAAGATATCTTGAATAGTTAACCGACTATGTTGAAACAAACACTTAAAAATAAATGTTACTGATGAAAATAGTACCATTGAACTGATTTGATGATGAAGCCGGAAGGTAGTCACTGGAACTCCGAAATAGAACAATGTATCCTAGTCGTGTTTGGGCTTAATGGAATCGTCATGAGATGTACTTTGGCTATAAATAATTTTCATGGTAATTTGAGGTACCAAAACTAAAAACACTATAAAGCGACAAAGTACCGAAATCGGTGTCGAAAAACGAAAAACAACAGCTACCAGATATCGACTTCGGAAAAGAAAGGTTTTTTTCGCTTTGTAGTGTTTTATTTTGGAATTCGGTTCAATTTTTTTGTTAAAAACTTTTTTGCAAGATTGTTTTAAGTTGTCTTTAAAACTCGCGAAGAAGTAGGTACACATACTCGTCTGTAGGTGGGAGCTATAATATTTTCAGAGTCTGACTCAACAATAACATTTACATTATAAGGTAGAAATATTGTTTGATTTAATGTTCCCAAAAGAGGAATGTATTTTTAGAGGCTTATGTGTCTTGTATGTAATGGGATTTTATAGCATTACGAGTATGTAGGAACTCTCTGTAACTGCGTATGTATTATTCTTGAGTGCAGTCAAGTACGTTAAAATATAGGAAACACATTTTCTTTCAAGGTTTAGTTGAATAAAATAGACTAGCTTCTGCCAGTGGCTTCGCCCGCATTTCGGTCGGTAATAATTCCAAGGAAATTTAGTCTCGCAATAAAAATCCGATGATCTTCTACAAGATCCATATCCTACACCAAAATTCATCAAAATTATTTCAGCGGTTTAGCGCGAAAAGGTAACAAACAGGGTTATTGGATGATTCACTCGAATTGAACTCGCACGAAACGTGCGAATTGACGTTTTTTAATAACATTATTTTAGGTGTGGCGATTCGCACGAAGTAGGAGCTGACTGTCATCTATATATTTTGGAGCGCGCTATTTTGTTGGTTCGAGACACCGATGTAGTTGGCATGTCACTCGCATAGTACCTACACATGTGGATTGTGGACTGAATATAAGCCTTTGAACACGTACCGACGCATTTATTACTGAACTAACATACGTAACTAAAAGTTCCCTTTAAGATAGTAAAACAAATAAACAATCGAAGATTTATCAAGAATCATCAATAAGTCCTATTCTATATTATTATGGTCCTATATACTAATATAAAAAAACTGGGCCTTAGTTGAGTTAAAATCAAACTTAATTAGTGATAATAAAAAATATAAAAAATGTAGTATTTTTATACTATATTCAGCATACTATATTAGCCTATGTCCAGCAGTGGACGTCTTTTGGTTGAGATGATGATGAAACGAACCCGCGAAGCGCAGCGTGACAGCCAATGGCTCAACCACTGCGCCAACTATGTCGTCTATACCTCACGCGTACACCATGAATTGCCCATAAGTATCTATGTGTTGTTTGCGTTAGAAACTAATTGCCCTGTTTACTGAAACCGCCAGACAAGTTCGGTCGTGTTCTTATAATTACGTTCCGTATATTGATTTGCTCTAGTTCTTTGTTCGGCTCGAACTGAACTGGAGCTGGCCTATTTTGCCGTTGTGTGATGTTTGATGCCATATTTGTGTCATGTTGAAGTTGAACATGACGTAATACAATTTTAAATGAGTATGATTGACTAACTAAGGAGCTCGTGGTTAAATCATAACAGTCGCACGCGTCGATCTTCAAGGTTAAGCACACTTACCGTGGTCAGTCTGAGGATGGTTGACATAGCGAGATTCCGCCGTGCATTGGAAAGCACGTTAAGTTGTTGGTTCTGGGTGTCATTTGTCACGGATAGTCAGACGCCGGCCGACCGCGAACGGAAGACGATGCGTTGGAAGACCTCCCAGTAGGTACACAGATGACCTGGTTAAGGTTGCAGGAATCCGCTGGATACGAGGCGCGTGGGATCGATCAATGTGGCGATGCCTGGGGGAGGCCTATGTCCAGCAGTGGACGTCTTTCGGCTGATATGATGATGATGATGAGGATAGAAACAGCTACACTACGGATGATCTTTGGAAATTTTATTCCTGACCCGCTCAAGGTCGTGGAGGGCGCGGCCAACAAAAACAAAAATAAAACTGTTCAACTTAATTGATAAACAAACTTAACCAAATCCCCGACTGTAAAAACAGCTTACCGTAATCCCGTAAAAAATCTCCCAACTCAGCAAAACCGACTTATCTGCTTAAACCTTTCATCGCCGGAATGGATCTCTAAAAATGATTCTTCAAGAAGAATTCATTATTACCATTACAAAGAACTTTGGAAAGAGCCTGTCGTTATCTAAGGGAGGCAGACGGAGAGAACTTTGCTGTTTACACTTCATAGAGATGAGGATGAGTGTCACTTAGTCCTATGGCTAGAGCGCCGCTATCTGACAAAATCTTATTTTGTATAGACGAAAAACAAAAACCGAGAAACAATCAAAACCGGCCCAGTGCGAGTCGGACTTGCGCACGAAGGGTTCCGTACCATTATCGCAAAAAACGACAAAAAAATCACGTTTTTTGTATTTATTTTATTAAATATTCATTTTATTCTGTTTTTAGTATTTGTTGTTAAAACGGCCGAAATACATCACCTGTGAAAATTTCAACTCTCTAGCTACGAGTATCACGGTTCATAAGATACAGCCTGGTGACAGACAGACAGACGGACCGCGGAGTCTTAGTATTAGGGTTAAAAATCGATATGGTTTGTCACATATAAATCATATGCGAGAGTTTTCATTGTCAATTGCGCACTTTCGAAAATGGGCACATAGTTTATATCAATTACTTAATCTTATCAAAAATAGGTTTGTAAACATAGCAATTTAAGTTGATTTTATTTTTATCCGAGATCTATTGACAGTAGAGAAATACTGCTGAGACAGATCGATAGAGATTTTTTTGCGGATTATGATGGCATCAACAAACTAAAATTGGCCAATTGTTAGATAGCGGCAGTCGAGCTATAAGACGGCAGCGTAGCCAGCTTGAATAAACAAGATAAGTTAATAGGGACACATATTTGGTATTTAAAGGGTGTTCGGAAAAGTTTCGGGAGGTGTCATAAATAAAGTTCCGGGAGCCCTTTTTCAGATGCTGCCGGAAACTTGCCGGTGCCGAAAGTGGGTTACCGAATGGTCTTACCGGTACCCGATAAGACCATTCGGCAGTTGCCGGAGAAGTTGAACAGCGGCGGACTGACTGATGGGTAACTGATTGACAGCTTACAGTGAACCGAAGCAGTATTTTATTTTGATTATAGAAAGGCACGCGCTTGACCACTATCTCAACTGATGGTAAGCGATGATGTGGTCGACGGTGAAGCACGCTTGCCTAGAAGTAACCTGTTCACTCAGTTCAGTTATCGGTTAACACAGACTCTGGCAGGGAATCCCACTCCTTAGCTGTACGCATAATGAAAGTTTTTCCAAAAAGTTTATAGCGTTTGGGCACAGATAATATAATACTAGCATACAGATACCTCATCCCATAAAAAGAAACCCTGCCGACATAACGTTTTTCGTCTGATTAAACCGTTTATATTTTATACATCGTTCACGTTCAGTTCCGTTCCATGGCGATAGTTAGATGGTGTTAACAGCGGCTTGCAAGTAAAAGGGTTTACTCGATGCATGAATATTCATTACTTTAAAAAAAGTGAAGATTTGTTTCATAGTACTATTTTTCCACGTTTTTACAGTTTTTTATCACCAAAATGTGTTAAAATACAAAGGACAATGGCAGAAGCCCATACATTGTTCTATTCTTACGACTCTAAATGAAAAATATCTGGTTTAATTCCGGGTCAGTAGTGGTTTGTAGGTTATGTCTGGGTAACTTTTAATAATGTGTTTAATAGGTAATATTATTCAATTTCGGGGAAGTAAATGGGCAATATCACATTATGATTTCCCTTTCCCGTTATTTCAGCATGAAATGCAAAATATACTCTTTGGAAAGAGTATATTTACTTATTTAAGTGACTTTGACCTGTATCAAAAGGTCGTCGTCAACAACCAAGTTATAACCTTCTGGCTATAAATGATTTTCATGGTAAATTAAGGTACCACGCAAAAAACTTTTGCACAAAAAAATAAACCGATTTCAAAAGAAAATCACATAATTATGGGTATTTTATCAACCCTTAAGCCAGTTAATATAGAACTTGCTCATTTTTACCCGACTGCTGAAGTAGGGTAATGTGTTTATCAGTCTATGTATGTATGTATGGTTGCTATATTTTTTTACACTTGGGTACTAGTCTTTTTGCCTATCATTAATTGAAAGTAAGTAATTCATTTATTTCTATTCACTACAGTATTCTTACCTACCTGCAAGGACCACCTACCCTACTTACCTTCCTGCCTACCCGACCTAACTACCTACCATTTTTTTGGTTTTTTCCATTCTTTCGCGGAGAATCTTAACATAGCCATTTAGAAAATGACTTCAAATGCACAACGCCATCTATCGAATATTGAGTTCAACTATCCGAGTATCTGAATTGCGTGTGTTGTGATAATTTTACTTCTTGATAATTTTAAATTCATCTAACTTTTGATAGAGAGAACCAATTGCGATGAAAGAAAAACTAAGTAATACTTCAAGTTACGCACAATTTTTATGTACAAAGTTATATACATTGGTTCCGTCCATTTTACATGATGCGTGCACAAATAAACAGACAAAAATTCCAAAATATCCTGGGAATGGGTTCTGTTGGTTATCCTTCAACACCCTGGCTATTTTTTTTGGAAATATTTTCGATGTACAAAAACGAATTTTCTACAGATTTATTATATGTATTAATTATTTTTATCTGTGATGATGGCTATTATCGCTAAATTAAGTTTACTAACAAAGTGACCTATCGGGAGTATCAGAATCAAAATCTGCGTTAAGACACAGTAAGACTTCTTTGATGAATTTAATAATGCTCCTACATTATAACTTTAACAACGTAAAGAAAAAAAAGGCATATAGTGCTCATTCCTTGGCATATCTTTAGCTAATACAAGCAGATATTACAAATCGTTCCAGAAATTATTTCAATACAGAAAATTGAAATGAAAGAAGCTGAAAGTAACGAGTCGATATCCCCTGTTATCTCAATATCTGTCTCTATAAAGCCTTCATTCTTTTTGTTCGTCCCCAACTTAATTGGCCGAGCATACAGAGCCAGACTGTCGAGGAGCTCACTCAACCAGCCAAGCAATCCAATCTCAACTAAATCTCGAAACATACTTTAGGAGCTTGAGATCATATAAATCTACCTAAAACAACACATCCCCCTCACTCAGACGCTATATTACGGGAACGTACACAATCCATTGCGTTTTTAGTGGCGTCTTATTACCGGGGGGATTCCGTTGACCAAGCAATGAATGCGGGGAGCGCGATGTAGTAATTTCGAGTGACATTTTGGGGTAGGTGAGACGTTTTATATCGATCGGGCTTAGTTTTATGAATGGCTGGCTTCGCTCTCGCTGGGTAGCACCCCCACCTTCCCTGTCGCCCTCCCCTGCCACACCTGGAGCCAGTTCGGTAAAGTACCAATTTAGCCAGCTGATTTGTGACGGGATCATTAGGCAGGTGATTAACTCAACCGGGGGAGCAGGAGTGATGTGTATCATTAAAATTAACTTTTATTTAAATTGGTAACCAACTGTAACGCCTATTATTTGGGTTAATCGCGTGATGGTCGATAGGAGGGAAAGAAAGAAGAAAACGTGTTAAACCGACTTCAAGTAACATGGGACAGGGGTAGGCAGATGCATGTTGATTTGGTATAGCGTCGTTATTTTGAGTACACTATTTTCTAGATCGCATATTATCTGAAGGCCATTTCTCGTACTTAACAAAGTTCTAGTTCAATTGCAATAATATTTCAACGATAATATGTATAGAGTGTTTTTGCATTCAACCTCCATTAAGCCTTCGATTTGAATCATCATCTTTCTGCCCTTGTCCCATGTTACTTGGGATCGGCGCAACACGTTCTCTTCTTCCATACGGACAGTATCACTAACTCCCTTTTCTTTCATATCACTCCTCACACAGTCCATCCATCTTTTCTTTGGCCGTCCCCTCCCTCTCCATCCATTCACAACTCTTTTAGTAACCTGCGTTTTATCCCTCCTCATAACAAGACGTAAATGAATGTTTCTCAAAAAATACGGCAATTTCCCCTCTGAAATTCAGTTATTTAAATAGTACTACTTACTTACAGTCTTTAATATCATTAACAATAAGCAAAACACCGATAAAAAGTTAATTGAACGTAAACATGACTTGAACGCGTTCTGCTCGGCAGTTCATTAATTCATAAATACATTCATAATGCGAAGTTCGTGTCGCGAAATTCAAGAGAGATTTTCTTATTAGGTACCTTGAACATACTTTGAAGTAAATATACGCATGTGGATTGAAATAATTACGAAGTGTATATTCGACGCTGGATGGAAAAAAAATTAAATGGCGTTAGACAGGACATATGATGAAAGAAAATTGGACAAAAATAATTACAGAATGGTACCCGAGAGGAAGTAAAAGAAGTAGAGGAAGACAGGCAAAGCGGTGGGAATACGATATAAAGAAAGTGGCAGGTCCAGAATGGATACGGGTAGCGAGGGACAGAGTCAAGTGGAGAGCCTTGAAGGAGGCCTTTGTCGAAAGACAAGCTGGTGCGAGGGAAAATAACCAGGTGCCGAGGAAAATAAATAAATATATATAAATACAGTGTAAATAGGTTATAATCTCATAAAAAAAGTATAATATTTTGTAAATAATAAGTTAAGCAACTAGCAATATAGGCTTTTTTTTATATTCGACTCCGTTACTTGGATATATTATGTTCGCAGATAGGCGGGTAAATATTAAATTACGTGTGGTAACTTTTAAAATCGACTTATCATGTCGTTACGTATCGTCGGCACACTGCTAATATCATTATCATTTATTTATTTATTATAACTTCATGCAACATAAAAGTACCTAGGCGGACTTAATGCCTGAGGCATTCTCTACCAGTCAACCAGGGTGGTGAAGAGATAGCATGGCAGGTGCATAAAAATGAATTAATAATATTATAAACTCTAATATTATAAACTACAACAAAATTAGTACAAAAGTATCATCTACACTAATATTACAAAAGGGGTTTGTTATATACTAATATAACAGAAACCTATCTTCGAAACTCAGAACCCGATCTGAAATATGATAAAACACAAAGTACACTGTCGCTGAGTGCCATAGGCTACTATTATACGAAATTCAAAAAAAGGAGGAAATTTTGGTCAGCCAATTCGCGAATATGTATACTCCGACTGCATAACACGATTCCTGTGGAATAGAACAAAGGGATAAATATTTTCCCCAAACAAACAAACCAAAAACCTAATTAAACCGTTTAAAGTGAGTTAGTTAGTTTTATATAACGGGCTGTTGTCCTCATCTCTACATCCAAGCGTATTTTGCTCATCCCAATTTTTATTCGTAACAGCATATTTTCTTCTTACATACATCACAGCCTCATCTCTTTTAAAACCTACCTCACCACACCGCATTTAAGAAAACCCATTTAATTTTTTTCCCACTGCCCTCTTTTTCCACCATTCATATACAAAAAACACTTTTCTATTCTTCCACGCTGTTATTACATTAAACGAGTATATTATGTACACTTACAAGGTCAAACGTACATACAGACTTCGCAATAGGCACGGGCGTATAGGTAAACAGTACCAGGACATCAAAAGATTCAAGGAGGTGGAAGAGGAGATGGAACAAAAGGCGCGTGTAAGAATCGTAGCACGTTACATTCATGGCCGGTAAGAAACGCAGGTGATGCCATTAAATGAATGCAAAATGGGGCGAAAATTTGAATGTACTCCGTAGATAGGTACCAGGGCATCAAAAGATTCGCGAAGCTGGAAGGAGCACGGAGTAGAAGGCGCGAGTAAGGATGGTAGGTAGCACGTTACACTCATGGCCGGTAAGAAACACACGCGTTACCATCAATCGAATGCAAAATAAGGTAAACATAATGTGCTGAATTAACTAAACATACTTTTTCACTTATTAAGGTGAGTAGAGGTAAATTGAAAACCCACATTTTGCCACATTTTATAGGTAAGTGCTAGCAAAATGTTTATGTTGAGGGTTGTGTAGAACATTTACTCAAGGTCGAATCATATTTTTTTATGATCAACACAAAAACATCTTTTTATTGTTCGGTTATTGAAAACAAGTCAGTACCTACTTCAACATTAATTAAATATATTTTCATTCAAAGAAATCCTGATTTACAGAAATACTATCATAGAAAAATACTCGAGTACATATCGAGAAATATTCCGGTATACGTACATCTAATAAATGTACTCGTGTTATATTCAGGGGCTAAGAACAGATCACCCGAGGATGTAATCGGACCGGAATAAGATATTCGTATTCGTATAGGTCGTTGAACGGGACTATATTGGTACCTAGGAACTGAAAACCTATACGGTTTTGAACTACTTTAGGAATCTGTTATTTTACAACAGAGCACGAAATCACGGCATCGATAAGAGACGCCATTATTAATCAAATACCCACCCGCGCAAATTTTGCTATGCTTTAGTTTTCATGGACATGGACAGAATCGAATTGTCACTGGCCGTCAATTTCTAATAGTTTACGAAACTGAAACAAAAGGAGTGTCCGTGTAGTTTCTTGCACATTCTTCTCCAAAGAGATCTTCTGACGCTTGCGAATATGCAACTAGATTCATATTTTGCTTGACAATTCAAAAGTATCTTTACTTGGTTTAGTTAAAATAAAATATTTTGATTGATTTATTTAAAGCAACTCTAGGAAAATATGAAATCTTGTTATCACTACGGTATGCAATGGCGACCACTCGCCTTACGTCAAAGCAGTCTGTCACAGACTTTTTCTAGGAAATTCCATGGCGTAGGGATTTTAAATTTAGAACGACATTGTGAGGTATGTTTTGAAAGTCGAACCGTGAAATTAGTGTTTTAAATATAATAAATATATACTTTTACGTATATTCTAGGTTCTCTTGGCAAGCCGTATACGCAATTTTTCACCCTGAAAATGCTTGCTCAAAAATCCTGCCAGCTAACTCTTTATTAGTCGCTAACAAATAGCATATAACCGTGGGTGCTGCGAGAGAGGTGCACTCCCTTGCAGTTTCACAAGCCCGAATAAAAAATAAAAAAAACTCGCGCACTAAGGATTCCGTACCATTATCGCAAAAACGGCAAAAAATCACGATTGTTGTATGGTAGCCCTACTTAAATATTTATTTTATTCTGTTTTTAGTGTTTGTTGTTATAGCGACAACAGAAATAGATCATCTGTGAACATTTCAACTGTCTACCCCTATCACGGTTCATGAGATACAGCCTGGTTACAAACAGACAGACAGACAGACGGACAGTAGAGTCTTAGTAATAGGGTCCTGTTTTTACCCTTTGGGTACGGAACCCTAAAAAAAATTAAATAGTAGGTATATCAAAAAAGCCACATATCAGATAACCTAGCATATGCGCAGCGAGGTGCTAATTTTAAATATTATTGCAAAAGCCGACAAAATTAGCTCTGTCTCTGTATTAGTGGGAGTGTAATTATTATTATATGAAATCTGGTCCAAAAATAAAAAAAATATTATTATAAAGTATAAATGGACAAAAACATTTTTTATTTTCGAGGCGGGTTTCTGAAGATAGTTCTCACGAAAATAGTTTGACGGCCCCCATGAATACAACTAAACATACAAGGCTTTGCAATATTTATTTCTGTAACCACAACTAAATCCTCTCCATCCCTTAAGACTCAAACAAACTCTGAAAACCGCAGAGCAGAATAATGTGATCATTCATTACAACAGTGAAATATGCGGCGCTGCTAAACAGAGAGGATTTAAGAAAAAAAGCAGTCAAGAGCGAGTCGGACTCACGCACCGAGGGTTCCGTAGAAACAACTATATTCACCAAAATCATAAGGAAAATTAGGTGAAGTAAAGTGAGGTGAAGTTCATTATAAACTATGAAAACAACGAATATTGATCAGGAATAAGTTTTATCGCAAAAAATAATTAATGCAATTATAACTTTACAATTTTCGGATTTTCCCTTTAGATACAAGATCAACAGGAATGTTTTGATTCACTTGCGAGTGTCAAAATGTGCGGCATAAACGACTGTCTTTTGATTGCGTTGACTAAGAAGTTTGATTTTTTATCAGCTCGAAGAGTTTGCATAGTATTTGGCATAAATTTCAACTTGATACGTTCTCGCGTTTTTGAGAAAATGGGATTTGATAGACAGATGGTTTGATGAACCCTAAAAAGTACTTTTTCGCTTTAAAACACATAAATCTAGAACGTGCTGCGTATGCTACGCAGGGGTCCCGAGGCCAATTAACTATGGTGGTTGGAAAATCGAAAGCGCCTATGTTGCAGTAGAGTATATAATCTAGTTAGTGATTGTCGAGTGTTCACATATATTCTGGTAAAAGGTTATGATATTGGGGACAAGTAAAGGTTATAAACCTAATACGAATTTTAGTTGATCAATACTTACTTTGCCTCGTATGTCTAGTGGTCGCAAACGCTACTACTGAGCATGAGGTGGTGGTGGATCCTGGCTCGGGCAAAATGTAATTGGGTTTTCCCATCTGGAATCCTTCAGTCCGGAGTCTGGACTTGTGCCCGGTTGATGGCAATATATATATATATATATATATATATATATATATATATATATGTATATATATGTCGAATTGATCAATAAAATTGTTATAAAATTGGTATTGTATTAATGTTATTTTTTAATCATCTCTCAATGAAATTGTAAAAACGTGCAAAAAAATACTATAAAAATAAAACGTCACTGTATTTAAAGAAAAAAATAGTCACGAACCGAGAAAACCTTTTACTTGCAAGTCGCTGCAAACGCCATCTATAGCCGTGGAATGGAACCTAGCGCGATCGAAGTACTTATAAAAATAATCATCTTAATCAGACGAAACACGCTAGTTACGTTGGCACGGTTTCTTTGTATGGGATGAGGCATCTGGATGCTAGTATTATATTATCTGTGCCTCTGCCCAACCTTTTGGGAATCACAAGCGTGATCTTATGTCATTTACTTTGCTGTTTTTTCTGGATATTTGACTATCATCATGATATGAGCCTGCAGCCGTATTGCGTAAGTGTTCAAAGAGTTCAAACTCTATCCAAGCGACCAAATCGGCCAATCACATGCGAGATGAATGACGCGATAAGGATTTCCGTGTTGTGTGATTGGTCGATTTGGTCGGTTGGATAGAGTTTAAAGGCTGCTGGAATCACCCAAAACTGGGCATAGGTAACTATTCTTTTTCTTGAATACTGCCCGGCTCTGTGCGTCCTTTATCCTGTAATCCTATTCTTTATAAATCTCACCGTGAAAACTTTGTGTAGTAACAAATGAACATGAAACGGCCGTCAATCCATGCAAACAAGATTGAATGACAGCTCAATTCAAACCACTCCACCTCAGGTTTCACGGTTGTTTACAGAATAGACCGGCTGTGTAAAATGTTTATTATATAAAACTGATTGTATTCTAAATATTGTTTTTTTTTCTTAATTTGAATGTTATACCAATTTCAAATTCTTATATTGTTAAATAGTGTGTGTAATGGATAGTTTTTTGAGATACGAGAGACCTAATGTTACAAAAAAAATACACTAAGAAATACTTAAATTTGACTGGTACTGTTATCCCCATATCGTCGCGATTTTAACTAACTACGTCGGAGTCTGTGTCGATCGACATATAAACAAATATTTGAAAACACATAGTAATTGACATAAGTTTGTCCCTCTGACTGCAAGGCAAAAGCCTCTTCTTATACAAGGTAAGTTTTCCAAGTGGACGTAGATGGACAAATCCGAATCTATGACGAATAGCGAAAATATTCATAAAAGAGTTTCGGCCCCGATCTTAATAAAAACTAAAACCGCATCAATGGATTTTTGAAAAACCAATATTCCTAGCCATAATCCAGAATTGGAATCCAGAATAATTTTCAAACTTGAGAAAACAGTTCATTTATATCTAAATACTTTTTATACTCTGTCCAACCCTTTGAGAAATACAGGCGTAATTTTATATTATTTAATGTTACACAACAAATTATATTTATTAAAAGATGATTAATTTATACGGCAGTTAAAATTAACCCAACATAAGCGTAAAACCCATATTAACGTAGACAACAATCCATTCAAACGATATGGAAAGATTATTCAGACAAACAAATTCAAAAGAGCTGACGATTAATCCCGAATTCCTACTGCCGAAGTTTGCCGAACGTTACCGAGCAGGAAAGGATTAATGTCAATAAAATATCACTGCAAGGCCACGCACATAAAGTGATACGACCATTCTGTTTACATATGGTCATGCATAATGGATTTTGTAACTAGCGAAGCTCGCTGGATGACAACGGAAATAATTAAAGGTTGTTTAATCCATGTTCTCACCATTACGCACTAAGCCGTGGTGGATAACGCACAGTGTACTCCCTTTTGCAGAGAGGAGGCCTCAGTCCCAACAGTGGGCACATTATAAACCAATCACATAGACGGAAACCCATATCAAGTCTTTCATCTCTCATGTATTTGGTCGATGGTTCATACTCTTTGCCTTGGTGAATTAATTATAGTATTATTACTTTGTAAAATAATCAATCTCTATTTCTTTTTTTTGTGACGCTGTGATCGTTCTAGCCGTCAAGCCAAATCATCATCATCATCATATCGGCCAAAAGACACCAGTTGGACATATGCTTCCTGGACATAGGCATCCTCCATCCATGGTGAAGCCAAATATTAAAAACATATTTATCTCGGGACTGCAACCGATATTGCTGAGTTTGTAAACAAGATTACTAACTAAATTATTATAGCAAGTGACTAAATGATATAACTCACATTTAAAAAAATGTACACTCATTATTATTGCAATGAACCCTAAAAAATCATCAATACGGATGATGAAAAAAAAAATATTTTTAGTCCGTCAGTTAGATTTCCAAAAAATATTGGACAGGTCCTTATGTCACGTTAACAAAAATGATGACGATACAGGGCGTTAAAATATCGCATGACTTCATGCCTTGGTACACTTTTTACATAGAAGTTACGTCACATAGCCCACTCCCGAACTTTGATGCGCTTTTTCTTGGGGAATATTTATTGATTTGAATAAGCAAAAATTTGGCGTGTCCGTTATTTTTTGATAATTTAACCGGCGGACTAAGACACAACATCACAAATGAAAGTATGTCATTCTAAAGGTACGTACAATCTAGAGCACTACCATTAAGCGTAACATCCTCGCGAACGATACAAATTGCACGCTGAGCTTGACAAAATGCTAACGTCCCGTAAGCATTTGCTTGTAGCCATGTATGTAATATTAATTTACATGAAAAATATAACCTTGTTTTTATATGTAATTCTTTGTCAAATTTAGGAAATCCTGATTTTTTTACGCGACTGCCGAAGGAGGCTGGTTTATCAGTGTATCTATGTATGTTCCTATGTGGCGTTCTAGAGACCAAACGCGTTGGCCGAATATGATGATTCTTACGTCAATCGATTCGACTTAACCTTGCGAGTGTCACTGGCTACATTAAAATTGAAAAATAGAAAAATGCCAGATTTTGGGCGACATATTGTGGGAGCCCAATTTTTTTTCTTCCAAACTCATCGTGTGAAGTATCAAAATTAATGGTTTTAAGAGGAAATTCCAAAAATATACAACACTTATATGTTTAAATGTAACCTAATTCGATAAAAAAATGTTTACTAAAAAGTTATAAATAAAAAAACCAGGCAAGTGCGTGTCGGGCCACGCGCAGTAATAGGGTAAACATAAAAATTGATGGCCAGAATTTCTTCATAACTGAAATAGCATATGTAAATCAAAGAATATTTTGCAAACAAAACTGTCCAAAATTAGGTTCAATATTGATATTCTGGCTCCGACCGGCCAGAACTGCGTTAACATTGCGGCATATATACGCCTTCAACTGCCATGCAATTAAATATAGAGACTATAGTTCTACAAGTCCAGGATAGTCAAAGTTTTATGCTCGACAGCTTTCTTTAGGGAAACAGTTTGCCGAAATCCAAGAATCAGGAGACAACTTCGTTGTAGAACAGCACTTCTACCTGCATTGTCCTTTCTCTGTTAAGAGCTTTGTGTGTGTACTTCAATAAATAAATGATATTAGATTTTCCGTAGTTCACAATAATATTAGTTCTTCAAATTTTCATTAAAATTTCTAGCCGGTTCTTCTTAGTACTAAATAATCAATTAGAACCATCCATCTAGTTTCTGACGTTTCATCAGTGCCCATAGATGTTTTTACTATGTAAAATATTTTGAATTTGAAAATTAAACGCCAGCAACCGAACACTAAACTTTTCTCTATAAAAAAGAAACTGCTGAACTAAAATCTGATTTATAAGTCTCGGGTATATCGTCCTGACATAGATAAAGTACCCCTGTTATAAGGGTAGCTACCTCGCATTTTTGCCCCTAAACTATTTGGCCCCAAACCCATTAGAATATGACCAAGGGGCATCAAAACTTTGCTCTCGGATAGGGCAAGTACTTGGCAAATTAAATAATTTAATATAATTATATTACGAAGTATAAGTGCGAAATGCTCGGTAGAGAAATGGGGTGTTCAAAGTGATTTTAAATCTGACATTCGATAAAGTTCAATCTTTAACGTAGCAATATAGATGCATTGTTGCTACGCGACTATCTCTTATTGCTCCTGATACCGGGAAATGAATATGAGATTGAAAAGTCGTAAGCAGATTCCTTATCGGTATTGGATGAGGAATAAGAAAGTATAATAAACATATTGGATTTCACATTCCGCTTTCCGATTTTTATAACAATAATCTACTGTCTAAATTATAACATTCGTACTGTGACGTGAAATTTTGTGAGTAAGAGCGGATAAATGGGTGTTTGTTAGTCTTTCAGGCATATCAATCAATCTGCCTAGCCTTTTCCCAACTATATTGGGGTCGGCTTCCAGTCTTACCGGATTCAGCTGAGCACTAGTGTTTTACGTGGAGCGACTACCTATCTGACCTCCACAAGCCAGTAACTGGGTAACACGGTACCCCTTGGCAAGACTGGTGTCAGATCTCAAGCTTCTGACTACCCGTAACGACTGTCAAAGATCTTCAAATGACAGCCGGGACCAACGGCTGAACGTGCTTTCCGAGGCACGGAGGAAACTCGATATGTTGAAAATGGTCACCCATCCACGGACCGACCTCGTCAAGCGTTGCTTAACCTCGAAGATCGAACCGTGCGGCTGATATTATTTAGCCACGAGCTCCTCTTATCGAGTCTTTCACGCATATAACGAACATATTTTGATAAAACTGTACAGTAGAATAGCTTATTCATCGGATTTACCACAAAATAGCTGCGGGTGGAAACTAGTAATATATATAAATAAAACCGGCCAAGTGCGAGTTGGACTCGCGCACCGAGGCTTCCGTATACACAACTTCATTGAGCAAAATAATTAGGTAATATTACTGATGTTCATAAACTATGAAAGCACCGAAAATAACGAACGGACGAAATTAACTTTGCCGTTCGAAAACCTGTTGTCCGCATACATCAATATAGTTCGTGGTCAGTTTACCAACTGCAAATAAGTTAATAATCTTTTTTTTATGTGGGTACAAATTTAGAGTTTTCAGATTTTTCTTTACTTGTACTAAGAGACATTGTTTCTTACCAAATTTTATGATTATAGGTCAACGGGAAGTATCCTTAGGTTTTGATTACCTTGCGATTCCTCAAATATGCAGCATAAACGGATATAACTTTTGTTTGATTATTTTAAAGCTGTATCCAGATATTCCAGAGAAAAAGGTCATGTTACATGGACAGACAGACAGACAACGAAGTGATCCTGTAAGGGTTCCTTTTTTAACCGATTTACCAAAAAGAAGGAGGTTCTATGTTCGACGTTATGTTTGTTTTTTTTTGTGTATGTTCACCGATATCTCCGTCAATTGTGGACCGATTTTGAAAATTCTTTTATTGTTTGATTGAGTATATGCCGAAATTGGTCCCATTTTAATTTGGTGAAGATTTGATAAAGAACTTTGGAAATATGCAACAGAACTCTTCAATAAATAACGGGAAATCTCTCGGGATTGCTGCAATCGCATGTCTGTTTATTGTGTATACCATTTCATAACATAACATCACGCCAGAACGCTCTTGAGGGGTACGCAGATCTCTCATTTTACCCTTTATGTTCAAGTTTCGTGATATTCTTTTGGTATATTTTGCTTTAACAAATCAATAAAAATTGACATAGTTAAAGCGCACCTAAGTTCAGGAGTGGGGGCTTGTGACGTCACTAAGGCAGTATAAAGTGAACTAGAGGCGTGATGTCACACGATATTTCAACGCATTATATCATCGTCACTTTATGTTTACGTGTCCAATATGCTTTATTAATCTACCATTCGGACAAAAAAAAAATTTTCAGTAAACCTATTACAGCAGATTGTAGTCAAAAGAGCACAATTAGTTGGCACTGCTACTTGGAATCGTGTGGTACTTATTCTAATTAACAAGATAGACCATATAACCAATGATGGCCACGGTATCCACCGGAAGTGCAGGACCGTCGATGTGGGGACGCTTGAGGAAGGCCGTGATAATGCAGAGCTAGCCGTTTTTTTTATCTTTTATTGTTTTCTTTTTTTGTATATTTGACTTTTTACTGTGTGCCTTTTCAGATTAATATTTATTTCTAAATTAATGAACCACTTCGTTCACTTGAAAATACGCCGTTATAATAGGTAACTAAAAGACTCCCGTCTCACTAAGCAAGTTACAAAGAATTATATTCCTCGTCAAAAGTTCTAGACGGAGTCGATTTTTGTAACTCGATACTTTTGTAAAGAAACGCCAAAACAAATTCCAAGGTTAAAAGTATTTTATCAAGTTCTGAGTATTGTTTTGTTCAAGCAAAACAGGTATTTACCTATAGATCACTAACATCTTCTTAAAAATTTTCATATTTATGTTAGAAATTTTGCTCAAAAATATGTATTGAAAATCATTTTTTTTTTAAGACCTTACCTAACTTAATTAAGGATTAATGCATTTACGAATTAACCTATATATATACAATCAAACACATGCCAACCTAACTCGTATCAAAGACAATTTAAATTGATGACCAAAAACCACACTCCTGAAAAAAAACGAATCTCCCTTGTCTTTTAATTACTTCCTTATGAAGACCTTGGATCGACGCGTTAATTAAAAAACCTCATTTTTCCAATTTGAGTGAGAATAAATCATAAAAAAAACATTATTGCCTTGCGGCGAAGTACGAGTATAATAGGTAGATACATGTACATTTGATTAATCAACTCTGTTACTTGAAAGATAATTCATTACAGGGCCAAATGAAATTAGCTTTCGAAACTCTAGACGTTATATGTAGGTATCGTAGTTATCGTTATGTTGTATTTAGCCCAATCTGTCCCACTGCAGTTCAAGGGCCTGCTTGCTTCTTTCAATTCCTCCCAGTTTAGGGCAATTGTGGAACAATTCCATCGATCGGCGTCAAGCTCTTTTTGCAATCTTCGCCTAAGTCTGTCGCAATGTCACCGCACATTTTCCGGGACACACATTGTTGTTGATTTGTAAGGAATTTGTAAAAATATTTTAGCCAGTAAGCATATGATAAATAGGCCAGTGGCTCAAGATGCAAAGAGTATATCTGATTTAATTTCCCTGTGTATCGCCAACCGCGTGAGCTATTTTAATTAACCCAAATATCTCATTTCTAATTTATAGATTCTACAAACACAAACTCACACCTTTTTCCCTTGGGGATAGGCAGACACTACAGAACGCTCCCTGCTACGAACCTTACATACTTCTTTTGCTTCATTAACATCCATACATCTAGTCATACACACACGCCGGTTATGAGTTGCGCACCTGACCTATCTGATGCACACTACCACATGAATCTAGATTCTATGATATTAAAAGGGTAGTAATAAGAACTACGAAAAAAAAATGAAAATATGAGCATTCTCAGAAACGAACGAAGAAAACACTGAAAATTCCGAATAAAATACTGAATTGCCGAAAAATCAATACATTTCAGAAAAAAAAGAATTTATCGTCGGAGCCCCGTTGCGCGGGGCTCGTATTTCTGTCTGCAGGGTCTAAAGTAACCGTGTCGGGGAGGCCTAAGTGCCCGAGCTCGCTTCGCTCGCTCTTGTACTAATTAGTTGACAGCACGAATACACCCGAACTGCCGACCGGTAGGTAGTTATTTTCACTATAGTTGAGAGTTGAAAACCTTGTTCTATAACCAATAGTAGAAATTAAGCTGGTTTCTATAGAGCTTATGAAAACGATAATTTTAGCAGAACATAATAAATTAATAATAAACGTAATAAATTAATAATATTATTATGTTTTCGGAAACATAGTATTTTTTCCGAAAGTTTAATTTTTTTTTCGGTAATTTTTTTTAACACATCTATTCTTAGATAGTATTACTTTCAAACACAGATCATTGGAAGTTAATTTGTTTTTTTGGAAGCTTTATTATTTTTCATATTCTGTGAACGCTCAAGCTAGTGTCATTATTCAACTGTGTAAAATTAAACGCGAGAACCCATAGTTCCGATTCGGAAGAAGGCTCACATGTTTTGATGGCAGACTTCCAAATGCCTTCAACGATTAGCAATAGGTAGGACAAGACTAAGTGCCAAGATTATTGTAACGCCTGGCTTGTAGTGGATTTGTCGCTACTGTAGAAATAAAAATACAACCGACTTTCAAATAAAAACACTACAAAAAGAAAATAACTTCAATTCCAGAAGTCGGTGTTCCTTTTTTTGTTTTTTCGTATTTTTGACACGGACTTCCGAAATTAAAGTTAGTTTTCTGTTTGTAATTTTTTTATTTGGGAGTTGGTGGTATTTTTTAAACGACTTACCAAAAAGGAGGAGGTTCTATGTTCGACTTCATGTTTGTTCTTTTTTTTTGTGTATGTTCACCGATATCTCCGTCAATTGTGGACCGATTTTGAAAAATCTTCTTTTGTTTGAAAGAGTATGTTTTGAAATTGGTCCCATGTTAATTTGGTGAAGATCTGCTTAAGAAATCCTTAGATATACGACAGAACTCTTCAATAAAATAACGGCAAATCTCTCGGGATTGCTGCAATCGCATGTCTGTTTATTGATTATTATATACCATTTCATAACATAACATCAGGTCAGTATGCTCTTAAGGGGTACGCAGATCTCTCATTTCACCGGTTAAGTTCAAGTTTCATGATATTCGGGTTATCTATTCTGGCGTTAAGGTAACTTACTAAACAACTTGCCTATTAGGTAGGTACAACTAAAAAGTGAAATAAAAAGCTTTTTACAAAAAAATACTATCGACTTCCAAATAAAAAATCTACAAAGTGAAAAATAACTCTATTTTTGGAAGTCGGTTTCCATAGCGCAAAAAAGGTAACTACGAAAGACACCGACTTCCAAAAATAAAATTATTTTCACTTTGTAGTTTTCTTGTTTGGAAGTCGGTAGTATTTTGTTGTAAAAAACTTTTACTTGTTAAAATGTTTCTATTTTCACTTTTTAGTTGTTATACATAAGGAGTAAATAATCTAAGTCTAAAATAGCCAAATCAGGGGCCTGTGGGGTTCCCAGAGGTGGCTTAATTAACTCTGACACCAGATGTAGCCACATCTTCACACGAAAACAAAAGATGAGCAAGCAAGATGTAAGAGACGTATAACGCCCAAAGTTAAGCCTGAATAGATTACCCGAATAACATAAAACTAACATTACCGGTGAAATGAGAGTGTACCATGGCGAACTGTACTTATCTGCGTACCCGTTTAGAGCGTACCGGCGTGATGTTATTATAGGAAATGGAGTAAACAATAAACAGACTTGCGATTGTAGCAAATCCAAAGAGATTAACCTTAGTTTATTGAAAAGTTCTGTTGTATATCGCCGAAGTTCTTCATCAGTTCATGATCAAATTTTAACAGGACCACATGAAAAGCTTCAGCTTACAAAAAAAAAGAGTCATTAAAATTTGTTGTCCTAGTAAAAAGTTTTGAGGAAATAAACATCTTAGCTTACTGATATAATAAACTAGCAATTCGCCCGCGACTTCGTTCGCGTGATCCGTATTTTATCCTACAGATGACTTTTAGTTTTAACTTTAGTTTTAGTACTCCCTACATCACAAAAAAGCACTGAAGAGTAAAATTCTTCAAAAATCTTTAACACTCCCTAAATCGCCTTTTAGGAGCAGTTTTGAAAACCTAATAATGAAAACCTTTACTATTTACTTAGGTTAGTATTTATGCCAAGTTTCAAATATATAAGCCCAACAAATTTCCACCTTCTTACCTCCTTAGGGGTAGTATTTCCAAAAACCAATAAATACATGAATTCTTTTTATTAACCAAGAGTATAAATCTAAAAGTTCACGTGTCCAACTTACAAACTGTAGAAATTTCATACACACTTTCAACCCCTTTTTTAGCCCCTTACGGGTGGATTTTCCAAAAACCAATAAATAAATGAATTCTTTATATAAACCAAGAGAGTAAATCTGAAAATTCACGTGTCCAACTTACAAACTGTAGAAATTTCATACAAACTTTCAACCCCGTTTTTACCCCCTTAGGGGTGAAATTTCCAAAAATCCATTCTTAGTGCGCACTCATGTTACTTAAGGAACCTTCCTGCCAAATTTCATCTTTATATGTCAAGCGGTTTTCGATATTTCGTGATAGGTGAGTGAGTGACCTTTCGCTTTTATATATATAGATATATGTAGTTGTGAAAGTTTGGATGGATACGTGTGTGGATGTATGTTTGTTACCCATTCACGACAGAACGGTTGTACGGATCTGGATGAAATTTGGCACAGATATAGATTATAGTCTAGAACAGCACATAGGTTATATATCCCGGTATAACGGCTATGTATCCCTTGAGATGATAAAACAAAAACTAATAATAAATATAAAAAAATATATTCGAATTGAGAAACTCTTCCATTTTGAAGTCGGTTAAAAAGATGTCAATTTTTTGGAATATTTAACATTATTTCAAATGTAGTAACAAAACCCCCAAAAAAGATATGAATGTGTTTTTTTCTGAGTGAAAGAATAAAAAGAATATTAATGACAGTTTCACCTGAGTTTGACATCTTACTTCTTATCTTACTTCTTACTAATATTATAAGGGTAGTATTTAAACGAGCGACAATAAATTCAAGTTAAAGATGTAAAAAATACTGAATATGGCTTACTGAAATACTAAGTGGGCGACAAACAGTGGGCGAATACAAATGTTTAAAACAGCGACTTGATTAGTACTTTGGCAACAGTCGACGGAGCCCCGCTGAGCGGGGCTCCTATTTCCGTCCGCAGGGTCTAAAGTAACCTAACACGAACGAGATGACGGGAGCTGAGTTCGCTCGCTTTGCTCGCTCACTTCAGCTCCCGTCATCTCGTTCGAACCTAACCTGTCCGTGTCGGGGTGCCCTAAGCTCCCGAACTCGCTCCGCTTGCTCTTGTACCAATTCGTTGAAAACACAATTATACCCGAATTCCCGCGCTGCACAGCGATGTCGCCTTCATTTACGATGAAGAATAATATGCTAATATAGAAAAAATAGAACCCCAAATACAATTATAGTATGTCACAATATTATTACTGCAGCTCACAAAAACCTCCTAAAAGGTATTCCTCAAACCGGATAAATAGTTGCTTACTTAGTATAATAGTCGCCCATTCAGTATATTTTTCACCCGGTTAATTATTTCCCATATTATAAATGCGAAAGTTTGGATGTAGACTGTTTGTTACCTAATCACGCCAGAACGGCCGAACAGATAAGTATGAAATTTCGCAAATAGATATGTTATAGTCTGGAATAGCACATAGGCTTTTCTATTCCGGTATAATGTGCCCGCTGCCGCTGACAGAAGCTAGTATTTTATATACCTTTAAAACCTATTAAACCGCATTATGTGTGATGTGTTTCAGATGTAGCGAAGTAGTCAAAAGTAGCCTTTTATGGCTCTCCCTCCTTTATTGGAAAATTCATTTAATAGGATGAGCAAAACACTCATTGTGTTGTAAGATATTATTACAATTTATATTTTAAGCTATTACTCACCGTGATCATCTTTGTAGCGTCGGCATAAGGAAAACATTGTGCTCTGCAATCGTGGACCTGCAACCAAAACTTTCTTTTAATGTTGCAAAACATCTGTTATCTCGATTTGTGCCGTCGTTTAAAAAAATCAGGAAAATGCCTTCTATATAAGGACGAACCTCGTAGGGCGAATTTGAAACAAATCGTCAATATTTTGCCTTGGTTAACTCATATAGAATGCCTTATGCATAAAGGTGGAAACATACTGTTAAAACCCGACGCCATCCGACACATTACAGTACTAATCAATCCCATATATTTAATATGGTCAGAAACACATTGACAAAATCCAAAATCCAGTCGGTCTGGATCAGTGTGTAGTTACTCGCAGTGTGTTTCTAAACAACACCCAACGCCACGCGTCAGTCAGTCGAGAACATTTCTAGTATAAAGATATTTTTTGTTAGTTTTTATTTTAAATGTCGGATGAACAATTAATAGAGTTAGTAAAACGGTACTCAGTATTATATGATATGAGTTCAGGCCAATAGCGTGATCATAATATTAGAAACGAAGCTATGTTATACTAGCGAAGCGTGTTGTAGCTTCACGTGGCGTGTTGTATAAGTGCACGGGTCGCATCGGGTGTCGACACGTCACGTCGCGTCGGTTTTAAATAGTATATTTCCACCTTTAGAATATAAACTTTATGATTTTTTTCAGGTAAGAATTTTGATTTTTTACCGAATGACATTGATAGTCACTGGAACATTTGAAAGGATTGTTTCAGTTCCTGAAATATTAATAAAAAAAGGAAAATGGTCGCATCACGCCTGTCTTAAGAATTTAATAGAATAGTTCTTTATTTGCACAGAAAATAGGTACAAGTTACAGATGGTAAGTTTAAAATGATAACCCTTTGAACCGCATATAAATTAAACATCGTAATAGACATAGGTACCCTTCCCTAATAATAACTTTGTTAATGTTACCCATTGTGTCAATAATAAGTCTGTCTATGTAATCAATAATACGTTTCTGGCGTCATATTCCACCAAAAGGTACATTTAATATACTACCTTACCCTTTAGGGAGGTATTACCCTATCATATATCTCGGATCATACTTAAGATTCTATCCGTAACAATGTGACTTTTCAAAGTCATATGTACTTTCCAAGTTTATCTTGGACATTGCTGGCAACGGTGAAGGAAAACATCGTGAGGAAACCTAGACTTATAGTGAGTTTATAAGATTGTGCTCCATTGGTGTAATTGCTGCAAGGCGTTCCAGTGTGAGGATTAACTAATAAATAAATAATCCGAAATATCAAATATATTTATCAAAGACGATATCTATTATTCATATGTTTATATTACACTATCATATAATTTGAGTCATAGATCTATGATCCTATATTTATAACAGTGTAAAACCCGCCATAGGGCCATAATAACTTTGCCCCTCATATTACACACATACTTCTTAATACCTACCGTATGCTATCGACACTCAATTAGCTGCGTGAAACCGTATGATTGACAAGCTTTCCACCTCGTGTTTCTTAAGAAACTTGTTACAACTCTTGCCAAATCGAGCGGCTTATGGATTAGGTACTTACAACTTAGTGTGAATTAGATGTAAATTGAAGTCGTCTATCATAATTAAGAGTGGCTTACGTAGGACGAATGTTTGGGAAAGGATAACGTCATCGTCAAAAGGTAATGCAGATTATCTTAAGTTGTCTTAAACGATTTGGAAATACTTTTATTAAGCGTATTGCTAAGGGAGAGGCATTGCCTGTGATAATCTGTGTTTCCCGATAGCTACAATATAGGGGTATTTAAGTCAAGAGTGAATAGGTTTCTTCTAAGCAAGCATGCTTCACCGTCGAACAGATCATCGCTTATCATCAGGTGAGATAGTGATCAAGCGCGAGCCTATCTAAAATAAAAAATATATATCTAAATACTACCTTATTATTTATTTATTATATGCTGTTCCACACTATTTCACTCCTGTTGCCTAGCGCACTGAAACACTGCGTGCTTGTGAAGCTCAGTACAAGAAATTAAGAACGTATTCAGTAACGAAATTGATATTTTCGATCACCTGCAAAACGCCGCATTATATTATTGGCTTAGACCCGTTAAAGGCGTTTCCTATAATGCAAGTCTAGTTTTTAGAAGTTGGTTACATTATTTTTAAAGTAATTCTATATAGATGGATCGATTTGACGCTATCAATTAGTACCACTAGAGACTACAGATTAATTTTATTGGCTCGAATTTCTGTTATACGAGTATGTAAAACTAGCTGTTCCCCGCGGCTTCGCTACCGTGGACCACCCCACAGGACCCATTTCCGGGATAAAAATAGCCTAAGTCACTCAGGAAAAATATAGCTTTTTATTGGTGAAAGAATTTTTTAAATCGGTCCAGTAGTTTCGGAGCCTATTCGGTGCAAACAAACAAACAAACAAAACAATATTTCCCCTTTATAACGTTATTAAGTATAGATAAATACTGATTCCCCTCAAATGTCGTGGTGGCCCAGAGGCTAATACCTCGTCTCTCGTGATTGAGGTTTTAGATTCAAATTCGGGTAAGTACCAATGTGAATGTTTCTAATTCATATGTACTTTCTTAAGTTTATCTTAGACATCACAGGCAACGGTGAAAGAAAACGTTGTGAGTGAAACCTGGACTTATATCCTTGATGTAAGTCTGAAATAGCCAAGTCAAAGGCTTGTGGGGTTCTCAGTGACGGCTTAATTAACTCTGACACCAGAAGTGGCCACATCCTCACACGAAAAAGAAAGAATAATAAATACTGTTTTATTAAAACATAGCGCAAGTTTAAAAGTGATTTGTTTCCCTAATTCCTAACCCACACGTAATTTACCACCGAGTTGTATTCCCTCGCGAGCAATATTTTGGTTTTGCTTCATAAATATTTCGGCCAAGAGCAATGGACTAGTCGTCTGCATTCCACAAAGGTCGTACACCAGCCATATTTATTACTTAAATAGATTAATTCAATCATAGTTCACGACTAGAGCCATTTGTAATATTTTGTGGTTATATTATATCTATATATATTATAAAGCTGAAGTGTTTGTTTGTTTGAATGCGCTAATCTCAGGAACTACTGGTTGGAATTTGAAAACTCTTTTTGAGTTGGATAGTCCATTTATCGAGGACGGTTATAGGCTATATAACATCACGCTACGGCCAATAGGAGCGGAACATAAAAATATCGCAAAAACGGGTAAAAATATTCCTTTTTGAGAGTTTTCGTTGCGTGCGCTGTGTAAGTGGTTAAACTTACGCAACATTCATGTATGTAGAGTAAGTAGGGCAGGGTAGGTAGGTAGCCAGTTGATGAGAGCGAAGCCGCGTGGGACAGCTAGTGTTAGATGAGTCTATTCATCGCGGCTTTTAGGTCTCAAAAGGGACGATTTTTAGGGTTCCGTCACCAAAGGGTAAAAACGAGACTAAGATTCCACTGTCCGTCTGTCTGCCTGTCACCAAGCTGTGTCTCATGAACTGTGATAATTAGACAATTAAAATTTTCACAGATGACGTATTTCTGTTGCCGTTATAACAAATATTTCTAAAAACCAAATAGAATAAATATTTAAGTGGAACTCCCACACAACAAACGTGATTTTTTGCCGTTTTTTGCGATAATGTTACGGAACCCTTCGTGCACGAGTCCGACTCGCACTTGGTCGGTTTTTAGTAATCTTAAGATTTTTTCCAAATGCGGTGCAATAGGGTAGTTGACAGAAAATATCTATTTAGTCCGTCAGTTAGATAAGCTAAAATTATTGGACACGTTTTTTTTTTTATTTAGTCACATAGACAAAAAATACGACGGTACAGTGCGTTGAAATATCGTGTGACGTCACGGCGCTCTACAATTTATACTGAAAAGTGACATCACAAGCCCCCACTCCTAAACTTTGATGCGCTGTATCTTTGTCAATTTTAAGGGTTCCGTACTCAAAGGGTAAAAACGGGACCCTATTACTCAGACTCCATGATCCATCTGTCTGTCTGTCCGTCTGTCATCAGTTAGTATCTCATGAACCGTGATAGCTAGACAGTTAAAATTTTCACAGATGATGTATTTCTGTGCCGCTATAACAACAAATACTAAAAACAGAATAAAATAAATATTTAAGTGGGGCTCCCATACAACAAACGTAATATTTTTGCAGTTTTTTTGCGATAATGGTACAGAACTGTGTACGGAACCCTTCATACGCGAGTCCAACTCGCACTTGGCCAGTGTTTTTTATTTATTTGATAAAGCAAAAAATACGAGGTCAATATTATTTGATAATATCTCTGACGGATTTAATTGAATTAACATTTTTCTACCCAGGAAATACTTAACCCAGGAACTGTAGTGGAGTAAAATATCAGACTTCCTTCATGTTCTCAAGTTATGAGGTGAGATAGTGCAAACCATTTCAACACTAGGATATATTTTGGACTTGAAAATTTTTTCTGCTGTAAGATTTGATTATGTGATTTTAATTATTATTAACTAGCTGAATAAATTTACAAAGTACTCTTTCCTGTTTTTTACCCAACAACTATAATAAGTGCTAAGTTCATGCCCCAAAGTAAAATAATTGCAAACGTACGGAGAACGGGCAGCCATAAAACACAGGTTAAAAAAAATCTGTACACATAAAATTCTATTACATTCATAAGCAAAAAAAAACGCAAAATCGCACGCAAAAATAAATAAATTACATGTATTTTTTGTTATTTTTGCTCAGTGACAAAACAAAAGGGTAAATGTTGGCATAATGAAGAGGATTGTCGTGTAATAGCGTCCTCCATTCTCCCCGTCTGATGTTACTACGTCTATATATTTTTATCTTCCCCTATTGTTTCTGCTCGATTGGGCTACGGGCGCGCTTCGCCGTAGCGCTGGCGTAGCACTTTCGTAGCACTTCGTAGCAAGCACGTAGCAATATTTTTGTATAGAGGTTCATCAAAGATTGTGTTATTCAGGCCCATGTCCAAATTATGTCCTCCAAATCGACTCCACCTTGACTCACCAAATTGACAATTATAGCTTGTTAGTTTTTTTTTTCTTTTGACTTGAGTCAGAGAGTTTGACTCAAACTGACGGTACATGGGCCTTAGTTGATAAAACCCCAAGTAAATACTCCAGATTTCGGTTTACTAAGTGTGCGATCCAATAAATCTCTATTAAGCAAAACCAAAACAAGAAACTAACATTCCATTTATCTGTGTTTACACGAAAATCCCTTTTAGTTACTCGCCAAATATTTTACGTAACATAGATGTATTTAGACAGACGATCAGGGGTGACGCTCTGATCATGTTCGTGCCAAATAAATAAATATTTTGCTCGTCCGTAAAGTGCCAGCAAAATTTATGTAGGATTATTTTTTAGAGAAGATTTTGAGATCCTGGTTCTGGAATATGGTACGAAATTAATAAGTTTGGACTAAAATTGTGTATTACGTTACTCTCGATCATTCTGTGAGAAACTCGAAAATAACATTTATTTTACATGTGTCTTAGAGATCTACTTTTCGAAAAACCTAAGAAATAAAAATTAACTCAAGAAAATATTTTTTTCTCACATTGACTACGGACTTAAATTGTCTGTCTCTAAAATTTTACATTACATTGACAATTGCATTGGTAAAAAGTTAAAAGGGAGAAAGTGCTCAAATGGTATAAAAATTCTTCCGCATCGCTATCAATGGGAAAACTGAGTTGGCATACAGCTATATCAAATAGTTTATAAAAGCTACCCATTTTTTTAAGAACATGTAAATTAACTATTATAACTATCTTGGCGAATGGACAGTAGAATAAATTATCTTATTATTAATCATTTTCTGTAAATTTTGACATTCAGAAGTACCGTTTAATGATCTAATTGAAATAAATGATTTAATATTGCATTTGACAATCAATTAATTTCCGCGACTGTACAATGATAATCTCAATCCATCCACGCGTACCACAGGTTTACCACCCCTGCTCATGTAGAGGTTTAACCAAGTTAATACAGTTGATTACCGCGTAATAAGCTCGCTCGGAGACAATTGTGCTTAATTATGGCAACAACATAATATATTTAATTAGTGCATTACCGATTAAGTTATCTTTAAAGCCTGTTCATGTTGCGTGGTTATCTTTTGAATTTTTTGTGGGATATAAATGAACTTCTGTGTGAGTTTTGCTTACAGACCCGGGGTGGTTACAGATACGTCTAATTAGTACAAGTTTAAGGATTCAAATCTTCTTTGGAAATATTTATTTCCACATACATAATTCTACGAAATCTTAATCTTTCGACTTCTCTTTTAGATCTAATTTATGTTTTCCTATGGAGAAGAATCGGCAATAACCAAACGCATGTGAAATCCAACTAATAACGGCAGTTGGTTCAGGCCATGGTCCGTAGCGAGGAGGAGTGGCAGGCGGTCGCCTCCTTCTGCGAAGCAGTAATGCTAGCAAAGGAGGAGGCCGACCGCATCAGGCAACGGCGCCCTCGCCGCCGCCGCCGGGATCCCAATCCCGATATCCAGCCACCGTAGACGCGGGCTCGTGGACAGTGAGTCATGGGTAGCTCGCTGTCCGATCGTCCGGTAACTACCCGGACCGAGCCAAGGCGTCGACGGCGCGCACTGTTCCCGCGCGCCTCAAGGAGTTGTCAGCAAAGAGTGGGGCCCAGCTGGGTCGAAGCCTACCGGGGTTCGGGGTTATCCGAAAGGAAGCTAGAGCCCCGGTATGAAGGCTAGAAGGAACGGCGCGGGGTTTTTAGTCAGTACAAGTCTGACACTATCTCCCGCTCCACCCAAGAGCGGGATTTGTCATAAGATGATTTTCCCCGTCGACAAAAAAAAAAAAAAAAAAAAAAACTAATAACGGCAGGCTTTTTAATATAGAAATTTTCATCTTTCAACTCTAAGGTGTTCACCACTAATTGTAACGTAAGGCTACTGGACGGATTAGCGGACAGTATGAAATTATACATAGTAAGCAAGAGTGCAAGTTAATTATTTAAAACGTACATAGGATGTGTATGACAGTATTTATAGGTTACAGTGCAGTTATGAGACGAATGCCAAACTGATATTCTTATCAATATGAAAAGAAGAAGAACTCAGGGTATACTCATCTTCCTGATGATAAACATTTTAATTTATCTATTAGTTTCTGTACAGTCAAGGCTCAAAACTGCAGTCTTACTCTCCCGAAATTCAAATGCTAGTTTATGTAGAAGAAGTTAAATTTAATTTAATTCATTTAATTGAATGCATAGTTTTTTTCATAATTAATCAAAATTGGTTTAATATGATGAATAGAAATTAAACTATAGATTATACATACTAACCGTAAAAAGCTTCTGCCTACAAAAAAAAATAGCGCTACTGTTTTTGTAGACTGAGACTGAACTTTTGACCCTTAACTGTACAAACATATAATAAAAAATCGATGTCGAGGCGACGCCTATTTCTAAAGAAATCACTTATGGTAAAAAGTCGAAGTCAAGGTGATGCTGTGACGAGGTGAGTTTCTAAAGAAATCTTCCCCGGCAACGGCATACCTGCGATAGGAGATTTTCATCAATTACGATTATGATGACATTTTATGTAAAGTTGAGCAGATTTTTTTTGTTCAACATTTTTTTTTTGTTAAAATTAATTATTATTTTTCTAAGCTTTATTTGACCATCTATCTTACTTACTAACATTATAAATGCGAAAGTTTGGATGTGTGGATCTATGTTTGTTTGCCAGAACGGCTCAAAAGATCTGGATGAAATTTTACTCAGAGATAAATTACAGTCTGTAATAGCACAAAGGCTAAATCCCGGTAAAATTTTCCCTTGGGATAATAAAACACTAGTCACGCAGGCGAAGCCGCTGGCAGAAGCTAGTATTATCATATATTATGTTCCTTTCCACATAACAACAGAATTATTGATCACCGTATTACACAACATTGTTTAGGGTGACATGTATAAGTTTTATTTTCCCCAAAACTGAACCCTTAGTCACACGAGATTGTGGTTACGGTACACCACAAACACGCCAAAAGGTCTATGTGATAGCAAAATAAAACTATAAAACTGTCATGAAATGCTTGGCTTTATTGCAAATTACAGTTTTTAACCCTCTTTGAAATTGCTTCGACATAAATATCTAGTTTCGTCTAACCTCGCGTATTTATTAATGAATTAATTCATAACAAATATTGTAAAACATTTTATAAATAATAATGTTGGTGGTTTTTCCGTTCTTCTTCATAACAAACTACCTTTTTTAATGGACCTTACAATCAATTATTATTAATTAGTTAACTGTAAATGTTGACATTCAAAAGTGTCGTTTGCTGACCTTATTAAAATAAATGATTTCACTTTGAACTTCATTTTATTTTACTATACACTTTGATAGATTTGCAAAGTTGTTGTACTTGTTGTACTTTGTCTTAGTTTGACCTATTTTTGTGACATACTTATAGAGGGCGTTAATATTACATTATTTTTGCTCATAAATAAATTAATATTTGAGCTCGAATATATCGTATCGTATTTTAATATATGGCTTCAATAATTAAGGTGTACTTTATCAAAATTATTAAATTTGCATGGTTTTCACATTAATTTTCATCATTTCGTTTATTACTGTGTGCGGTAGTTTGAATGCAGTAAAAACATAAGTTAATTAAATATGAAAGCATTTTTTTTTAAAGACTCAACAAGTACCAATGCAGTAATAAATAAAGTAATTAGTTCATAATGTAATAAACTGTTTGAATAAAAGCTTTGATACAAGAGCGTAATGAAAGGTTTCACTTGTCAGAAACTTAATTAAAACCAAGAAAAATGACGCTAAAATCTAAAAAAAAAATCTAGAAAATACCTTACTAAATAACAAGGAAAATTACTTTCAATATAAGTGAACATTTTTACGTAAAACTATATATTTTTTAAAACATGAGAACTAACCTTTTTCTGGTCTAAACGCTCCGTCTGGCCACTTCGTAAAAACCCATTGTCATAAACACTTAATAATAAAAAAACTGTCAAATGAAATTCAAGTTTAGAATCTGAAAGCACTGCACTATTTTATAAAAAAGTTCACATGTGTAAAGTGAGTGCGAGAGTAAAAGCGAGCGTTTGTGGCGGTAGATGTTTTGCGACTGGCCTGAGTGAACGGGCCTTGGGGTGGCGAGTCTGCAAGTGGAATGGAGCTGGAATTAAATTCCCCCGAATACGAGTAAGTGGTTGAGAGAATTTTTCGTTGTGAGAGCTTATTAGCGTTTGAAATACATGGACCTTTTTTTACATTGTGAAGGGCATTGCTAACAAAACTGTGTTATTTGAAATGTGTTTGCCCTAGATCATAAGTTTACGAGGAGGGATATTTTGTGTTATTAGTGTACCCTACATGTGTCTGCAACTCTATAATTTGAGACATATTTTCTACGCTGGGAATCAAACCAAGAATTGATTTAAATCAAGATTTTTTATTTACCCGCCAAATTTAATTTACTTATTCGTAATTTTGATTTATTTGCCGAATCTTGGTCAAAAAACTGAGCGGAACAATCTTCAATTCCTATGTTACTTCATACATACATAAAGTCACGCTTTTTTTCCATGGGGATAAGCAGAAATTACAGAACGCCACCTGCTGCGATCCTTACCCTTCGATACATATTTCATTTACAAGAATTCTTCTACAAATCAATTCCTAACAACAGTATAATGTACTTTCCCAAAACACAACGCCAAACATAAAAGAGCTTCAAAAAAAACAACACAGTGCATTCCTTGCTGCAAGGCAAAGATACAAAGGCTGGCAACATTACAAAGGTTCATTCGGGGGAGTTCGACAGCGTTCGGATCGGGTCCCGCTCTAAGGCTTACCCTCGGGCCTCGGGCCCACAGGACGAGACGGCGACTCCTCCACTGAATTTTGATGCTTTTCCCGATGAAAAATGCAGGAGGGTGTCGTTATTGCATCAGTATGCGAGCTCCATTACAGTCTCGTCTGTCACGGTATGATGACGTCAAGACTGGAGAATTCTCCTGTCTCTTTATTTGCCTTTTTGAGCGATGATCTTATTAAAAATTTAAGTTTTCTGCTGGCGCAGATGTTTATGAACGAAGTTTTAAGACTTGCGTGAATTTATTTGGTGTTGGTTTAAGTAATTGGTATTTTTAATGAGTAATAGCAACATTCTTGCTTTAATTAGTGCCCTTGCATCAGTATATAATGCTTTAGCAAGCCTTTTACACTACTTAATAATATTATATGCTCCTTGTGATTTGAATGATTGCAAAAATCTTAATAAAATGAATCAGTCATTTTATTATGATTTTTGCAATTTTTGCAAAGTGCTGAGATAAGACTCAATCAGGACCTTGCACTTATTTTATTCGTTTTCGTTATTTAGGCAATTTCTACTTGTCAATTAACAATTCACGCTAATCAAATTCAGAAGAGGCCTTTGTGGCCTGTCTGCCCAAAAGTAGTCTGCGGATAGCTGAATCGATTGGTCCTATCGGACTTATAAATATTACATGTAAATCAGTATCTTTGGATGTTTGTACATCAATCACGGCTAAACGGATTTGAATCAAACTCGGTGCGAATAGACCATGACCTGGATAAGGACACAGTCAAATACATTTTTATCCCAGTTTTGTGTTCTCGTGAGATTATTTTCAGTTTTGAAGTAGGCGAAGCCAGTAGCAAAAGTGAGTTACCTAATAAATTATTACTGACTTAAAACTTAATTCAAACTATCAATTCTTTCAGGAAAAACCCTGCCACATAATTACAATTACTTAAAACAAAACTGTGATCACTTAGTGAAGTTTGATCAACCTAACTATTTGGTTCGGCAAGAACCGAAGCAATTTAGAAATTCTATCACAAACCGGCCATGCGAGGCCATGGCGAAGTTTCGTTTGCACCGGACTTTTGTAAAGCTCTCCGAGCGACAGTTACGTGAGCAAATGGTCTGGGTTTGTAGGTGTAGTGGTGCTAGATGGTGTAAGTAAAGAAAGAAAGATTAAATGTTTTACTGTCTCGAAAAAACATGTGCATGTAAAAGAAAATTAGAATACTAAAAATAAAGACAAATTCAAAGATAGGATAAATATAGAGAAAATATTGAATGTTTGTGAAAGCATTCGTGGTAAATGTGATATGTTTTGATAATGATAGTTTAAAACATAAAGGAGTATGTATTAAGAGTCTACTTATATTAATGATATATTACTTATAAAATTGTGTTACAGGAACAACTCTTTTCATTGATTTCCCTTTCAACATCACATCTTTTATTTATTTAAAAAGGTCGGTGATTTGCAATACACTTAAATAAGCCAGTAAGATTCTGATATTACTATTCAAATCTTCCACATATTGCAGATCTCCTATGTCCAGGTGAGGACGTCTTTCTTTTGGCTGAAATCATGATGATGATTGCATCAAACTAACTTCCAAAACAAAACACTACAGAGCGAAACATAACTTTCTTTTCCGTAGTCGGTGTCGAATAACGGAAAACAATGGGTACCCATTCAAGTTATTTTTCGCTTTGTAGTGTTTTGTTTTGGAAGTCGGTTTGATTTTTTTTTAAATCTTTTTATTTTTCTCTTTTTAGTTTTGGTAGGTACCTCCAATTAACATGAAAAACATTTATTGCCAAAGAACATCTCATGACGATTCCAATAAGCATAAACACGACTAGGATACATTGTTTTATTTTGGAGTTCCATTGGCCATTGTGGTCTTCTTCATCAGTTCCACTTCACCAAAATTACTTTCTGAGTGCAAATGTTTGCATTATTAATGGAAATACCAAAATCGCTATACGTATTTGAGGAGTTCCCTCGATTTCTCTAGGATTCCATCATCAGATCCTGGTTTCCTTATCATGGTACCACTCTCCGGATATCTCCTTTCCAAAAAAAAAATCATCGAAATCGGTTCATAAACGACGAAGTTATCCGCGAACACACATAAAAAAATATATATATTTATATACGGTCTAATTGAGAAACCTCTTCCTTTTTGGGAAGTCGGTTAAAAAGAGTGTCCAAAATTCGATACAATTTCAAAAAACTTCAAACTTTCTACAGTGTAAAACCACAAGCAAAACATCGAAACTTAAATAAAATACAGGAAAAAATTAATTTGCTAAACCAGTGCATTAACACTTCTAGGCAATCTAACTCCGTGATGCACAGTCAAACTTCACAATACCGCCAGAGACTAACGTAATGAAAACTGAAACGAATACTCAACTCTAATGCTCAACAGCTCACCAACTCGGCGGCTCAACGAGTCAACCATCAACTGGATTATGCTCATAATTAATATTACACCGTATGTCGCCCGTGAGTGACTGCCCTTAAGAGGCAGATGTACGACTTTCGCTGATTTTATAGCTAGCAGCAGCTAGTTGTAAATAAATAAAAATATATATTTTGATCTAGACCATTATTTCCTTAATAATGTGATATGTGAATATTTAAAGTTATATTTGTAGTTAAATTGTAAAATTATATCTAACGTGGACATTAAAACGACAAGCACACTGAAACAATTGACCTTATTTTTATGTTTTTTTTTTGCATTTCTAAGACAATTTGATTATTTTTATTTTAGTACTAGCTGATCCCCGCGGCTTTGCTCCCGTCAACTGGCTATCTATCTACCTACCACTACCTACCTACCCTAACACCCTACCCTACAAACAACAAACTCTTCAGCTTTATAATATTAGTACCTATAGATGTTGATAAAACTCCTTCGCAAATGAACAAATTGGATTACCATAAAAAAAGGTTATAGTGACTCAATCTTAAAAGATAAACATATGCTGTCGGGAACTTTTTTTAGAACTTTTAAAGAGAAACAATTCCATCATACATGATATTTGCTTAACTTAAACCGTTTACGCAGCGCACGCAACGGAAGCTCTCAAAAAGGAATAGTTTTATCCGTTTTTGCAACATTTTTCAAAAATGCTCCGCTTCTATTGGTCGTAGCGTGATGTTATATAGCCTATAACCTTTCTCGATAAATGGACTATCCAACACAAAAAGAAATTTTCTCTTCCAACCAGTAGTTACCGAGATTAGCGCGTTCCAACAAACAAATAAACAAACTCTTCAGCTTTATAATATTATCTATATATATAAAACAAAGACGGGTTTGTTACAACACTTATAACTCGAGATCGGCTGGATCAATTTTCATGGTTTTTGTTTCGTTGGATTTGTCTCCGCCCTGAATAGCAGAATACATTTTAAAAACAATGAAAACTTGACGAATAAATAATTATGAAAATGAATCATTTTCCATTTAATTATGTTCCTTTGTTTCGTACCTGTCAAACATTTGTTTTCCTCCTGTCATCCTGTCAAATACTGTGATTGACATTTATGCATGCGTTCAGAAATGTATTTTGTGTAAACTATTTCAAAAGGGTGAATAAACTTTTGTCTGTATTTTTGTAGGGTAGGTAGGGTAGGGTAGGTAGGTAGGATAGGGTAGGTAGGGTAGGTAGGGTCGGTAGGGTAGGTAGGGTAGGTAGGATAGGGTAGGTAGGGTAGGGTAGGTAGGGTAGGGTAGGGTAGGTAGGGTAGGGTAGGTAGGGTGGGTAGGGTAGGGTAGGTAGGGTAGGGTAGGTAGGGTAGGTAGGGTAGGGTAGGTAGGGTAGTGTAGGTAGGGTAGGGTAGGTAGGGTAGGGTAGGTAGGGTAGGTTAGGTAGTGTAGGGTAGGTAGGGTAGGGTAGGTAGGGTAGGTAGGGTAGGGTAGGTAGGGTAGGGTAGGTAGGGTAGGGTAGGTAGGGTAGGGTAGGTAGGGTATATATATCGCTTTCGCTTTGTACACGGTTCTCCCCGATATTGCGGTCGGAGGCTTATTTTTCTGTGACAATTTTATAACAATATTTATTTTTCTTTATCATCAATAGAATAGTAGACGCAGGATGGGACTACTGAGGTTACAGACTATATAAAAGACTATTTTTATTAATCTACTTAACAATATTATTGGACATGTTATCTTCATCTGCTCAACAGTATTAGCTTGTACGGGCATTTATTTTTTTATCATTGATTTTTTTTTTTTTTTTTTCTGGCCTCTTTTACAATACATTATATATTTAACACTTTGTACAATATAACTCACTATATTTACTGTGTTAATTTCTTAATCTAAGTTTTATTTCTATCTATTACATTTCTTATTATTTTTAAACAAAAATCTAAAAATTGACTTCGTGTGTCTTTATTTATCATAATTATGTTTATGTTATTTTCGTTTATTTTTACGTCCAGTTTTTGTTCCAGGTTGAATCTGGTTTTTTTTTTTTTTTTTTTTTTATTGTAAATAGGCTCGCGCTTGACCACTATCTCACCTGATGGTAAGCGATGACGTGGTCGACGGTGAAGCACGCTTGCCTAGAAGTAACCTATTCACTCTTGACTTAAAGACCCCTAGACCATACACTGGGCACTCTGCTATAAGGTGCAAGATCGATTCTTCTGCGACCGGGTCGCAGATACATGAAGGTGAGTCCTTTTTTTTAAAACGGTAAAGATATTGGGAGAAACCCCCGTGCCCTGTAAAGATTTGTGTGTGTAGGTATGTTAGTTGTATCTTCCTACTTGTTCTATAAGCTTCTGTGGCTGAGGGAAAGAATATTTTAGTGACACTGGCTTTGCATTCCCTTTGATATCTTTCCTCCCACTCTTCAATCGAAGCACTTCTTATGGCTTGCTTGACAAATGAGATAGGACATTTATCGTAATCTGATTTCCTTTTCAAAGTCAGTGCCGCTGTTTTCGCTAGTTCGTCTGCCCTTTCATTTCCCTGTATCCCAACGTGGGCCCTGACCCAATACAAATGTACATTCTTGCCTGAAAATTTCAGATTCTTAATATTTATTTTTGTTTCCAATGCGAGCGGGTTGCAGGTGTCACCATTCCTCAATAGCTCTAGAGTTGATCTGGAGTCACTAAATATGTTGAACTCTTTTGCCACGCTAAAGATTTGTACTGTACCCTCCCTCATGCGCTGCTGTACCTCCGCTTCGCTCTCCAAGCATTGGAAGTCGAGTTCTTCTTCCTCAGCTGGGTGAGGCCTCGCCAGGAAACCTATTTTTGCTTCGACTGTTCGATCTCTGAGGAATGACTGAGGCTTCCCTCTCTTCGCCTCATAGAGGGATGCTACTTCCTTGACTCTTAGGTCAAGAGGCAGCAATCCTGTCAAGATCAGAGCCGAATTCAGTGACACTGTCCTGTAAGACTTGCTGATTTTCTGGGCGAAGCCCCTTAGAACAGCGTTGAGTTGCTTTTGTACGTAGATCTTATCCGCCGCTTTGGCCCATACACTAGCTGCATAGAGGATCACCGGCTCTACAACCGCAGTATAGATAACCCTTACCACTTCCGGGTTTAATCCCCAGGTTACCTTTGCTGCGCCGGACAGCTGCCTAAATATGTTGATGGCTTTTTTGCAGATGTATGTGATGTGGCTCCGGAAAGTCATCTTCCGGTCGATTATAAGTCCGAGCAGCTTTATCTCCTCTACTAGCGCAATGTCAACCCCGCCCATCCGCAGCCGGGGCGTGTCGAACTTTAGCTTCTTAGTTAGCAGCATGGCATGAGTTTTATGCGGTGCAAACTTTAGTTTGTTTCGAACACCCCACCGCTGCACATGTGCCAGGCTGGCATTGGCTTCGATCTCCAGATCCAGAGCTGTTTTCCCGGCAAATATAAGCACCACATCATCTGCAAATGCCTGGCAGTACGTTTTCCTCTCCTCCAGTTCTTCAAGCAGCGGGTTCAGGAGCACATTCCAGAACGTGGGGCCTGCGATCGATCCTTGTACGCATCCTTTTGAAGTCCTCTTCCTGTATTCCGTTCCAGCATATCTCAACGCGACCCTTAACCCGGTAGGTAGGGTAGGGTGGGTAGGGTAGGGTAGGTAGGGTAGGGTAGGCAGGGTAGGGTAGGTAGGGTAGGGTAGGTAGGGTAGGGTAGGTAGGGTAGGGTAGGTAGGGTAGGGTAGGTAGGGTAGGGTAGGTAGGGTAGGTAGGGTAGGGTAGGTAGGGTAGGGTAGGTAGGGTAGGGTTGTTAGGTAGGATAGGGTAGGTAGGGTCCCTCAAGGTCGTTGACGGTTGTTGTCGCCTTAACATGACACAGGTTTGTACCGTGTCGTGAATGACTGCCCTTAATCCCGGGGGAGCCGTAAACGGTGTCTGGTTTAAATCAAATGGATGGACGGACATGTGGTTTCTGTTGATATCATACGAAAATACGGTGTTTGTGAGCTTGCCAAGGTTAACGGTATTTTTCTGGTTGTTAGTTAGTTAGTAATATGCTGGTGACTGTGTGATGTGACGTAATTTTCAAAGCTTTAATAATACGGTGCTTTTAAACCTGCAATTTTACTGACATCACAATAAGTAAGCATGTATTATACACGGTTGTACTTATAGTACACAATAAGTAAGTAATTCTGTAGATTTTGATGTTTGTTATTTAATCTCGATTCAACGGCTGTACAGATTTGAATGAAACTTGGAACGTTTAGACCATGCCCTTCATTCAGGATCATTTTCGACTTTCACGTGAATAAAGCAAAAGCTAGCTAAACATGTTTGTCATCTTCAAACTAGAAAATGTAATAAATTCTTCATCATCAGAAGTCACCATATTTCTAGTTGTAGTAGAACGTCTCTAGACAAAATCTTTCACAAAACCTCTTCTTACAACAAAACGTTCTCATACATTTAGATCCTCGCACTAATAGACGGAGACACAGATAAAACTTTATAGGAATAAATCTTAATAGAGAACTAGGTCGCCAAACCAAATCGTAAGATGTGGTAAAACTTCACGTTAACTAAAATCGATGAAGATGCTCTGGACCGCTGCTGAAAATAATGGAAAGTATATCCCTTTTGGGTTGTTGGGGCAAACTGGCCTATAACCTCTACAGCTTTTCACTTTGCCTGGTGATACATGGTGCCTTGCTAGAGGCTTATCATAAACTCAAAGTGGTTAACCGACTTCCCAAAAAGGAGGAGGTTCTATGTTCGACATTATATATGTTTTTTTTTTATGTATGTTCACCGATATCGCCGTCAATTGTACACCGATTTTGAAAATTCTTTTTTGTTTGAAAGAGTATATTCCGAAATTGGTCCCATTTTAATTTGGTGAAGATCTTCGAAGATATACAACAGAATTCTTCAATAAATAAAGGCAAATCTCTCGTGTTCGATGCAATCGCATGCTTGTTTATTGTTTATACCATTTCATAACATAACATCAGGCCAGTAAGCTCTTAAAGGGTACGCAGATCTGTCATTTCACCGGTTATGTTCATGTTTCATGATATTCTGGTAATCTATTCTTGCGTTATAACGCTTACCTATAAGTACCTTACTAAGCAACTTGCCTATTAGGTAAGTACAACAAAAAAGTGAAAATTAAAAAGAACTTTTTACAAAAAAATACTACCGACTTCCAAATAAATAACTACAAAGTCAAAAATAACTTTATTGTTGGAAGTCGGTGTCCATAACGCAATAAATTGGTACCTATGAAAGACACCGACTTTTTCAATTTGTAGTTTTTTTATTTGGAAGTCGGTAGTATTGTTTTGTAAAAAGTTTCTTTTATTAATTTATTTGATCTAACTATATATTCATGCGAATTTATTAATATTTTGCGACAAGCACAAGAGGTAAACAGAAAATGTTATCAAAAAACGGATAGTCTGAGGGCTTTTGTTTAATACTAGGTACAACACGATCACGATCTCCGCGTGGTGGATTACGGCCCATTCCATCTCACAGAGAGGAGGCCTGTGACCCAGCAGTGGGAACATTAATAAGCTGATGATAATGATAACTCCCACAACATACTCAAAAGTGATAACTTGTCCCAATGAATAACATAGTAATTCGACTAATATTGTAAATGTGCAAGTCTGTTGCGATGTTTAAAGAAACGTCTTTATATATTCACGTACTTGATTAACATGAAGTACGCTTCAACGGCTGTAAAAGTCGCTCCATATAAAATTCTGGTATCCAGCTGAATCCGGCTGTATTGGAAGCTGAGGTCAATATGATTGGGGACGCCGACGCCGACGCATACACATCAACGGCTGAACGGCTTTCGATGTGATGTGGGTTGAAAGGGTTATGTTTTTCGCGCGTATCTTGTATGTTTTTTTATACAGGGTGTCCCAGAAATCGACGTCAAGCCGTAAATGGGTGATAGACCAAGTTATAACAGTTCTCAGAAAAATACGAAAAAAAAATTATCTCATGTTTTTAAAAAATTATGTTCACTTTAAAAATTTACTAAAAAATTCAATCCCTGTAATGGTTCTTTAACTCCAATTGCTACAAATCCCATAATTTATCTAATTTTTTTATTATTATGTAATCTTGAATAATGCTTGTGTAGATTTATTATAAATGTTCAAACTGCCTTCCATTCCATTCCATTTATTGTAATAAAAAAAATTAAATCTGATAATTTGTTTTTTTTTCTAAGATGAGAAAACTGGTCCTGACTTAAAGTAAAAAGGTTGAGTCACTATCATAACTTTGCTCTTAAATTACGTAACGTCTCTATCGAACTAGAAACGGAGTTTAGCAAAGCTTTAGGTAAGCTAAAGTCATTTTAAGGAAGTATGGACATTTTGTGTAAAAACCGAGGCTATTTACAAAAAAAAATTTGAGCAATTATTGAAAACGTAATCTAGCAAGTGTTACACCATTTTTGAATCCTTATTAAATGCGCCAATTTTTCATGTTACTTGCCAAACTAGCGTAGTACATTTTTTTTCAGTACAGTCAGTTAAAGTTGGGCGAAACAGTAAATTTGAATAATTTGGTTTTGAAAAAGTTTAATTTTCTTCTAAGTAGGAGGAGTTGGCTTTAAATTTTAGGCAAAAATCTACACAAGCATTATTCAAGATTACATAATAATAAAAAAAAATGATAAATTATGGGATTTGTAGCAATTGGAGTTAAAGAACCATTACAGGGATTGATTTTTTTAGTAAATTTTTAAAGTGAACATAATTTTTTAAAAACATGAGATAGATTTTTTTTCGTATTTTTCTGAGAACTGTTATAACTTGGTCTATCACCCATTTACGGCTTGACGTCGATTTCTGGGACACCCTGTATGTATGTAATATTCTTTATTACCTCATATCTTTCATACCACTTGATGGATATATAATTAAGACATCGTTAGATACGTCTCGACTGCCCAAGTGTTCTTAGATAGGTGAACTTAAAAAAACAAACATGGCGGTTTTTGGGCGGCATTTTGAGCGTGTCCCAAAATGAAGAGTTTGAAGAGGTGATTACAAAAATATATACCACTTATATGTTTGAAAGTAATACGAAAAAATAATGTTACCTAAAAATATTTAAATAAAAAAGTTATTTTAAAAATCAAAAACCCGACTGCTTAAGAAGCAAAACATCATGCTGTACAGTTGGAGGATCAGAGGGTCAGCCAGTTCGCGAATATGTGTCCTCCGACTGAGTTCGCTAGTTCGCTTCTTAAGCAGTAAAATTTTTGATTTTTAAATTTACATTTTTTATCCGGGTGATATGTTCCCTATTCAAGAGAGCGAAGTCGCGGGTAGACACTAGTAAAAGGAGTAGAGGTACACGTACTCTATTTTCAGGATTATAGGTGCCACGTTAATGTAATTACAATGTAAGTACGAATTTCTGCTCCCAGCTTTTAAAGTTGCGAGTAGTGTAAGTTCACGTGGTCCCGGCGGCAATTCAATTAGACCCACGACTGGCATTAGTTTGGCCTCGCGCTGGGTTACCAGCCTTGGAATAAATTCCGACTGACTTTTGACTGAGTAGATAATAATGAATTTGTTGGGTAGGGCTTATGTTTGAGGCGATGGGAATTAGTTGTTAAATTAACTAAAGAGGTTTTATCTAATAGTCATCATAACATAATGCGACGACTGTATACTAAATTAAGCAGAGGTGCCAGTTATGTTTTTAAGCCCACGGAAAAAGAGATGTTATAAGTTTACAGGTACACGTTACAAACTTATAACACACCTCTTTATCTGTCGGGGGTTAAAAAAGCTGCCAAGTACGCACTCTCGCACGAAGGGTTCCGCACCAATGTCGCAAAAACGGCAATAAAATCACGTTTGTTGTATGGAAGCCCTAGTAGTTTAGTATTTGTTCTTATAATGGCAACAGAAATACATCATCTGTGAAAATTTCAACTGTCTAGCTACCTACCTAAACTGACTAGAACCGTGGTTCATGAGATACAGCCTGGTGACAGACAGACGGACCGCGGAGTCTTAGTAATAGGGTCCCGTTTTTACCCTTTGGGTACGGAACCCTAAAAAACTATAATTAATAGATAACATAGTATCGTTTCATCATCATCAGTATTTCAGCCGAAAACATCCACTGCCAGACATAGGCTACCCCCAAGCCTCGCCATATCGATCGGCATCCAGCGGATTCCCGCGGCCTTCACCAGGTCATCGGCCGGGTCATACGCGATGCATTGGTTTGGTACCGATATCAGTTCATTACAATGGAATGAAAATGAAAGCTCTCTCTGTATATATTGAACTACCTCAACAAAACGTTGTTCCTACTCTAATCGGATTTGTAGTATCATAAAAAAACTTTTACAAAAAAAATATAACCGACTTCCAAATAAAAAACTACAAAGTGAAAAATTATTTTATTTTTGCAAGTCGGTGTTTTTCGTAGGTACTAATTTATTGCGTTATGAACGCCGACTTCCAGAAATAAAGTTATTTTTCACTTTGTAGTTTTATTATTTGGAAGTCGGTAGTATTTCTTTTGTAAAAAGTTTTTTTTTTTCACTTTCAAGTTGTACGTACCTAATAGGCAAGTTGTTTAGTAAGTTACCTATAACGCCAGAATAGATAACCCGAATATCATGAACCATACTATAACGACTTGAACATAACCGGTGAAATGAGAGATCTGCGTACCCCTTAAGAGCGTACTGGCGTGATTTTATGTTATGAAATGGTATATACAATAAACAGACATGCGATTGCAGCAAACCCGAGAGATTAGCCGTTATTTATTGAAGAGTTATGTTGTATATCTTCGAAGTCCTGAATCAAATTAAAAAGGGACCAATTTCGGAACATATTCTTTTAAACCCAACCAAGTAATTTTCAAAATCGGTCCACAATTGACATAGATATCGGTTAACAAACATAAAAAAAACATACATAATGTCGAACATAGAAACAACTCCTTTCTGGGAATTCGGTTAAAAATAAATAGTGCAAAATGTTAGATAGCGCGGCAACTATGCGCCAAAAATTATCTTATATTCAAACAATACACACATCTTACTTAATATTATAAATGCGAAAGTTTGGATGGATGGGTGTATGTTTGTTACTCAATCACGTCAGAATGGTTGAACGGATGTGGTTGAAATTTGGCACTGAGATAGTTTATAATAATAATATGTTTTATTTAAAAGACAACTACATTGGTCCAATGGTTAGTAACAGCTTAACATTAGGTAAGTAAACTTAAAAATTATGCACCAGAATAAATAGTAAAGATAATTAAATAGGCATTTTATCCCGGTATAATGTTCCCTTGCGATAATAAAACACCTTTTACGCGGGTGAAGCCGCTGGCAGAAGCTAGTTACACATAAATCAAAATCAAACCTGTAAGTTAGGTAGATCAAGTTTATAGTGTCTACAGACAAATCATTTTCGCCCGTTATGTTTAAGTCTCATGTGTGACATCAGCATCAATTCAGCTGAAAGACGTCCACAGCTGGACACAGGCCTCCCCCAAGCGTCGCCACACTGATCAGTCCTGTGCGTCTCGCACCCACCGGATTTTCGCCATCGGCCCACTTAGAGGGAGGGCTTCCATCACATCGTCTTCCAAGTCGCCATTCCAGAACGTTTTAGCCGCATCGACCATCCGTTCTGAAAGCAATACCCACTGCCAATTCAGTTTGGCAATTCTTCGAGCTATGTCGGTGACCCTGGTTCACCTGCGGATATCCTCATTTCTGATTCGACCACACAAGGAAACTCCGAGCATAGCCCTGTCCATTGCCCTTTGGATGACTTTAACTCTGATAAGGCCCATTGTGAGCGACCACATCTCGGTAGCTTAGTACCATGGGTCTTCACCGGCAACACACACCGATCATAGACTTTCGTCTTGAGACACTGTGGTAAGTTGAACGAGAAGATACCGCGTAACTACCCGTGAACGCTGCCCAGCGGAATACACGATTGATCTCTTTCTCGAAGTTAATTTTAAAGCAGTTACCCTCAACCGATTAAGATGAAATTTTGCATACACGTTTGGTTTGAATGTCAATGCACGGTTATCAAAAATCTTACTTAAACAAAGTCTTTTAATGGAAAAAAAAACCACTTACAAAATAAATAGGTAGATACCATTCACTATTTTACGCCGGTCCCAAATAAACTGAGATAACAGTAAAATAATGATAATTAATGTTCAAATTACACGAAGTTAAGAGTCAAAAGTCACACGCTACCAAAATTAAAGTGTTTACAATATATTTGTAGTAATGGTTTCATTGGTTCACTGGTTGGGGTCACTGATTTAATGTAAACAACATTTGCGACACTTTAGTTTTGGTAGAGTGTGAGTAGCCACCACTATACGCGGAGAAATTTGAAAGAGAGTTACCGCGGCCCTGGCACAAGCAACTGAAGGAACACGGGTGCGTTTTTAGTCAGTAAAAGTCTGACGCGCCCTCCCGCTTCACCGAGACGGGGAAAAGTCATTGGATGATATCCCACCCAAAAAAAAAATTGCCCCCACCAGCGAGCAAAATTCATTCTATGTAATCTAAACGCCTCATATACTACAGAAACAGTTGAAAACTTAAGCTTACAACTAGTGGAAGGCGTTAGTATTGAACTTAGTCTGAACTGGAAGCAATCTAGGTCCCATCCTATCCTTGGCTACAACTATGAAGGCTAAACATGACTGATATTGCAAAACTATGCTAGTCTGACCTATTAAAGGATTGATATTTGTTATATGTTAATGCTTGTATTTTTATGGAGTAATGCTGAGATTGATAATGCATTTTGGTTTACTGAAATTGGTATAACGGACCAATAGGGAATATGCATGTAATTTTTTAACTTAAGTAAACAAATATGAAAGATTTTAAAATATCTTGATCAGAGACGAAGTTATAACTGCCGACAAACTGTCCTGCACTGTCGACAAACTGTCCTGCAGTTTGGCAGAAGATTTGTATAATACCCACTCATGTAACTTTTGTTGAAAAAAATAAACCGTCAAAGTTGAGAATCAGAAAGAGATGTCCTACGTGCCACATGACGTCAGATGGCACGACGCCCATACAGGTACCATAGTAAACGGCGTTTTCAAAGAGAGGGAGATATTTTCTTTAATTTGTTATATCTCTTTCGTATTTCGATCAACTTTGTTTTTTAACCGACTTCCCAAAAAGGAGGAGGTTCTGAATTCAGATGCTTTTTATCGAAAAAGTGGTCAAATAACAAACATTTTTTTCATGCATATTCCATCTTTAGCATTTAACAGCCCATAACTTTCTCACTGCTTCCTTTCTGTGAGATGCACTGCGCCATTCTACCATGCAATTTGGTAACCATGGTTGGTGGATGTCACAAGACTTCGAATTTTTTGTTCTAGGATATATTCCTTGCAATATTCTCCTTTAACGTTTCCTAAAGTCGTTAATATCGAAGAAATCCGTTGACGTTTCTCATTTTACATGCTGCGATAACTTTCTACATAAAAAATTGAAAAATCAAATTCCTAATCCTAATTAATGACTATGTTAACCATACACTATAACAACGAGTATCATTCGGAAATCATCAAGTTTAATTATTATTAAGTATTTTTATAGCTGTCAAAACGGGCCTTTTATTTTTTGACAACTTTAGCAGCAACTCAGTGTATTATACACAGTAAAGAGCCTGTCTAAGTTTCAACCCACCACCGATGTACAATCATAACAACTTGGCTAATAATTTCTTCTTTTGTGTCGATTAACTCAAACTATAGTCTCTACCATTCAGATTTTGTCCAACCAGTATATACTCCAGCTATTCGGACAGCTCTGTCATTCACTATGTTCAAATTCCAAAGGTGCAGGTGGCCGGGCATGAAGGGCAGACAAGGAGGTGGGCCATATTTTACGAAAGGGCCTCACACTGGCACTGTGTTTTGGACGGGTCTATAATACTCATCATTTGGCCAGGTTGTTTCGACAGCGGCGCAATCGGTTTACGGATTTCCAGATTGGCCACTGCCGTTCATTTCCAGGGAGAAGATGCTCTGCCGGAATGATGAAGTGTCCTCCACACTTCAAAATTCCGGTAGAGTGTGTGTTTGCATAATTCACATCTCTCGTCAGTTGCGTTGGTTTTCAAGGAGTCTCAAGAAGCTCTTAAGACTCTTCAGGCGCGCAGATTGGAGTTGATGCTAATAACTAAAGTTTGGGAAATAATCCCAACATTTCAATAATTTCGCCCACACTTAACCACCGGACTTTTATAGACACAACAAAAAGTAATAACCAATTCCACTTATTTTCCAATCGGGTTCCTCTTCGATGTACAAAATATAATTGACTTAAATTAAAAATCAAAGTTGGAAACTTTTTGATATATTGTTCCCTAAAATTACTTTCTTTAATTGGGAGTAACTCAATCAATAGAGTAGGTAAATGTTTAGTGGTTTCTGGGGTACACGTGTTCACGTTTCGAGGAATTCTGATTAGTTTTGAAACGGACTGGATTTTTTGAAAGAAGACTGTGATTGCTAACTGAAAAGCGCTGTAAACTTTTTCATTGGCTTTTATCACGTGGCCTATCCAACAGAAGTCGTATATTTTCCGGAATAAAAAGTCCACTCAGCGAGGTTCCCAGTAGTGAACGAATTTTCATAATTCTTTTCACACCACCTACTCGACAATGTCCAATTATATATCATGCAATCTCAACGTAAAGTAAAGCATTAATTACTCCATATAGGAGGTAAAGTTGTATGAAACTCCCAAGGGAGTAAAGTGATTTCAATTTGGAACGTCAAATTCGTGTGGATACTCGTGGAAAACTATAAGCAATTTTATTTTATTTATATTAATTACAAAATAAATACTAAATTTATGGAGCCCTGGTTTTTTTTGTCTCGCAGAAGGTGTGAAAAGTAGAGTATGCTCCTCTGGGATTAAGTCTGTCTTCGTCTTGGGCAGTTTTTACCCCTTCTACTTCTTCACTCAGGACTCTACATAACTCTACGAGTTAACTCTTGAGTCCTCAGAGTTCAATATGCCGCCCGTAACGTAAGACACTTCTATATCCCCTTGGTGCATTATCTACTATTATTGTATACCAAAACAAAAAAAACAAAAAAAAAAAAGATCATGTAGAATGGCGAGCTCACTCAAACTTGAGTTGTCTCCTGCAAACCTTTGACTGATAGAGATCAGAAGAGAGGGTAGGATCAGGAACATGAGTTATCAATTTAACAAGAACTTATACAGCCTACTTAGGATACTATAGCATGGCAAATTCGTACGTGACACTCCTATGGTCCGCGCGGGTGGTGGGGGACGTTACTACTCAATGACATGAAGGCGAGATGAAGCGACGAGCGACGCTGTGTTTCGGCTAGAACAAGGTAGTTACTTTATATATCTGTACAATAATTCAAATATACAAAAAAGCAATGCAATAACTTAAAATATACAAAGAAACTAAAACGAAAAAAGTCAAATACAAAGAAAACGACAAAATTAGTTCGCTTAAGGCTCAAAAAAAAATAAAATAACGAATAAACAATAAATTAAAGAAGATTATCACTAATCCTCCTCATCAGACTCGTCCGATGAATCAGATATGTGATAGACTTCGAAATTTTGAGGAAAAAGGTTTGGTCGTGGTACAGGTCGAACCTCTATAGTAGATGCTACAATTAATTTTAAGACCTCTGGACATAAATTATCTACCTTCGGACTTGCACTTATATCTTTAATAACTTTGGCAAGGTTCCTGTTTCCTGTCGAACGCACAGCTAAACCCAAACACTACGCGATTGAACAAGATCTGCAACTCAACGCTTCGTCTTAAGGGCCTACATGCGTTTTAGTGCCGTAAAACGGTAACTTTCTAAAGTATACTCCTTAGTAACGCCTAGGTTAAAAGGTTTGAAAAAAATATATTTATTATTGTTTCATGTCCATTATTTTCTAAACATGGTTTTTTCGTATAACAAATAGTTATGCTTTAAAAAAATAATTAGCAACACGATATTATTCGCAACTTTTGGATACTCCTCCAAAGCGACTTGGATGTTTAAAAATATTTTTACACATAAAAATAGATGGCTCGAATTTCTTCATAACTGACATAGCATTTGTAAATCAAATAATATTTTGCAAAAAAAACTGTTCAAAAAGAGGTTCAATATTGATATTTTGGCATCGAGCGGGCGCACGGCCAGTACTGCGTTTACACTGGGGCGTATAAATCGCCTTAAATGATGATTCCACGAAATATTTTGACTTACGTCCCCCGCGCCTGCGGACCTTGGGAGTGTCACGTACGAATTTGCCAAACTCCAACAAAGTTTCAGCGATAAATTTAAAAAAAACTGCAAGCATATAAACCAGCAGTGCATTTAAGCTAGTTAAGAATTCATGGATTCGCACTAATTTAATTTTGCTCTAACCAATTTACAAATATCAATATCGCTACCAACTTAATATTTTTACCCCGTATTACCTCACTGCTGGACAAGATCTCCCCCATAGCTTTACGTACCAGTCATACTACTTTTCATAAAATAAAAAAATCTGTTGACTTTCATCTAAAATAAATATACGCAAACTTTAAAAATCTTATCTAAGAAGTCCGATGACTTTTTCATTTTACATGCCGCGACAACTTCGTACGCAAGAAATTGAAAAATCAAATTCATAATCCTAATTTTAATTGTGTAATTAGTGTATGAGTATACCCCATACACTATAACAACGAATATCACTCGTAAGCGTCAAGTTTAATTGTTATAGCTGTCAATTCCGACTTCTTAGATTGTCTCAGGTATAATAATCATAATTTATAAATTGTTTAATTAACATGTTTACAACTTTATTGTGAAGGCCTTCTTTTAAGTATGCAAATATCTGTAATGAAAGACCACACTCATCCATAACCTAACTTTAAGAAAATACGTCTAATAATGCGTCTAATAACTCCAAACCATTCTAATACCTACTCTACTAACTTTACTTACCGTGTACCTACAAAGTTATTAACTTGACAAGTTAAGCTTTCAGGTTTGTTTACCGTCACGAAAACCAACGCTAACATCCACCAACGTCGTCCTTGACACTCAATTGAAAAGGTTCCCCATTTATTTTGTAGATCATCTTTATTTTCCTTACAAGAAAAGCTTGTTTTTCTGATAGAAATCACTGGTTTTGTAAAGAAAAACTTATGACCTGCGTAACAACAACTTAGTAAGTTCTGGCTATCTTAATTGGCAGATAATCTCAAGTAAATGCAATCGCAAGCATGTTTTTCTCTTAAATTAAAACTGGCCAAATGTGTGTCTGACTTCGCACATATAGGGATCCGTACCAAAGGAAAAATCTGATTTAACAATATTGGTATTTGTTAGTAAAATATATGTAATATTTTATTATCACCAAATTTCAAGTTCTTGGGTCAGTGGGAAGTTAAAAAATTCTTCGGCAAAAAATTATGCGACAGACGATAGACAGACCGACAGCAATAGACCCTTCGGGTAAGGAACCCTGAAAAACACAAGATTTTTACTGAAGAGACCTGCGTCTTTACTTCTTAATTACGAGTAGTTCTGTTTATCTTAATGAGTAGATAAATCTCTAGCAAATGCTGCTCATTATTATAATTTTGTCTGATATGCAGTACACATTACAAATACACATTATAGCATTGAAGAATATAGTATCATAACAGTACTCATTTGAAGACTGAAATAGGTCCTAGTTTCATATTAAAAGAGTTTTACTTACCTGTATGTTTAAATGGGTAGGAAACCAGCCTGCAGTCACAAACACTAAACGTATTACAAGTACATTTGCCACTAAAATTCGTAATAATGCATCATAACAAGCTTAAATGTTCCGCGAACTAAGATGAGCTTGCACTTAATTCAATATCGCGTACACTTCCTACCTAACACACTTAAAATTACGCTTACACGAAGGTTTCCACTGCACTAGAAATGTCACAATATTTTCCCGACCTTATTAAAACATTTTTCTACATACCATCTCAATTCGTAGCCCAATCGTTATGCACCGAGATGCACTCAAATACCAGGCCCCTCAGAAAGTATTGCGAAAAAAAGTTTTTATATATGGGAGACTGGCCAGTTATAATGTTTTTCGAAAATATGATTATTTATAAGTAAAAATAAGTAAGTTCCAATTTCAAAATTTCCCTCCACATTTTTTGCGAGTTAATTCAAAGTATTGTGTCTCACTGAAATATGGATCTGCGCCGGGAACATTTTAGAGCTATGATTTTATACGATTTCAAGTGTCGCCTGAAACCGGATGAATCGTACGATAGACTTCAAATGGCATTCATGGATGAAGGCCCTTCCAAGGCAACCGTGTATCGTTGGTATAACGAATTCAAGCGCGGTCGACCAACTTTGGGGGATGACGAAAGAAGCGGTCGCCCTTTGACGGCTGTTACCGAAGAAAACGTGCTAGCAGTGAAAAATTTAATCCAAGACAATAGGCGAATTACATATCAGGAGATTCAACACATATTGAAGATTGGATCGGGAAGCGTTCACGAGATTCTACACAGCCATCTTCGCGTGAGGAGGATAGTATCACGCTGGGTGCCGCACAACCTCACCGATGCTCAGAAGCAGGCCCGGGTGGAATGGTGCCGTGATATGCTTAACAAATTTGAAGCAGGCTCGTCTCGGCGTGTTTACGACATCGTTACAGGTGATGAGTCCTGGATTTATCAATACGACCCAGAAACCAAGCGCCAGTCGACTGTTTGGGTGTTTCAAAATGAGCCAACGCCTACCAAAGTGAAGCGATCTAGAAGCGGGGGTAAGATTTTGATCGCTAGCTTTTTTAATTTGACTGGCCACTTGGTATCAATTCCCTTACGGGATCAAAGAAGCATTAATGCCGAATGGTATACTACCAAATGTTTGCCAGAAGTTTTCTCTGTTATAAGCAACAAGCGACCAAACACAGGGCTCCGCGGGCTACTGCTCCACCACGACAATGCACCTGCGCACACCGCACTCAAAACGAGGGACTTCCTGGACAGCACGCCAGTCAAACTCCTGGGTCACCCTCCTTACAGCCCTGATCTAGCACCGTGTGACTTCTTTTTATTCCCAAAAATAAAAAATCAGCTCAAAGGGATACAATTTTCGTCGCCGGAAGATGCGCTGGCTGCGTTCGAGCAGGCTGTAAACGAGGTGTCTGCGGCGGACTGGAAAAAGTGTTTTGAAAACTGGTTTAGGCGCATGAATCTTTGTATAGAGGCTGGTGGAAAGTACTTTGAAAAGATTTAATAAAAATATATGTACGTATAGAACAATTTTTTTTAGTTTCGCAAAACTTTCTGAGTGTCCCACGTACCGTCAAATCCGATGAGACGACCTCTCCTTTACCGGGTATGATAACCGGCAGGCGGGCGTGTCTCACCGGCGACCCGGCGACCTGGTGACCGGGTGGGCTATGACCGCATGACCCGGTCACGGCCTGACCCGGTTACGTGCAGCAGGGTATGCACCACCCCGCCCGCCCGCCTGCATTCTGCGATTGATTCTGTACAGTATCAGACCACTCTTTTGTCAACGGAATGTGTGTCGAGGTAATGTACTATGTCTCCGACATTCGACTTACGTAACACATGCTTCACTAGCATTCAGGGATAATTTTATACAGCTTTCAAGACTTCTTGGAAACGTATCAATACATATTAATAATAAACTAGCTGACCCGGCAAACTATATTTTGCCAAAAAAAAAACATCAAACATTCATCTACCCTACCTAACCCTACTTACCCTACGTACCCTACCTAACCTACCCTACCCTACGTACCCTAACCTACCTACCTACCCTACCTATCCTACCCTACCTATCCTACCTACCCTACCTACCCTACCCTACCTACCCTACCTTCCCTACCTACCCTACGCTACATACTCTGCCCTACCTATCCTACCTTACCTAACCTACCTACCCACCGTACCCTACCTTACATACCCTACCCTACCTATGTAGGTAAGGTACGATTTTTTTTTCTTATTTTTTTTTTCATAAGTTCCTTATCCTTACAATAACAAACACAACAAAAAAAAATATAAGCGAAATCGGTCCAGCCGTTCACGCGTTTTGCCGTGACCAAGGGAAATAGGGATTAGTTTTTATATATATAGATCTGTAGAAAAGTCGTTTTAGTACACCGAAAATAAAAAAAAATAAAAATAGCCAGTGAGTTAAAGGATAACCAACAGAACCCATTGCCAGCATTTTTTGAATTTTTGTCTGTTTATCTGTTTAGTTGTGCACGCATCACGTAAACTGTTCGAAACCAATGTAGATAACTTTTATAAATAACAATTGTGCGTATTACTAGCTTTTGTTGCATCGCAATCGGTTCAATCTATCAAAAGTTAGATGAATTTAAAGTGTTCAGGAAGTAAAATATCTCAACACACGTAATTCAAATACTCGGAGAGATAAACTCCATATTCGATAGCAGGCGTTGTGCATTTAACGGTCTGAATGGCGACGTTAAATTCTCCGCGAAAGAATGACACTAGAAAAAAAATGGTTGATAGGTGGGGTAGATACACAGGTAGGGTAGGTAGCAAGGTCAATTGGGTAGGTAGGCAGTTGACGGGGGCGAACAGCTAGTTTCTAGTTAGTACTCTCTCTGAAATATTATGTAAGACAAAATAATATTACATTTTAATACCAAAGTAAATTCATAAACTAGACAAAAGCTTGTAATCAACTAATTAATCTACCGGCAAATAGCCACGGTTAATCATAACTCTTTAACATAGTTTATTGGAAGTAATTGAGGTCTCTCTCTGGGTCATAAACTCATAATGAATTTTCTTGGAACCCAGATATTGGAGAGATTAATCTTAAGTCAAAGTTAGAGTTGGTGGAGGAGCTCGTGGCAATATATTATCAGCCGCACGGTTCGATCTTCAAGGTTAAGTAACGTTAGACAAGGTCGGTCTGCGGATGGGTAACCATCGTTACATAGCGAGATTCCTCCGTGTTTCGGAAAGCACGTTAAGCCGTTGGTCTTGGCTGTCATTTGTGGATTTTGACTATCGTTCGTCAGAAAATCTGACCGCCCGTTACCGTTACTGTTACCCAGTTACTTGGTTGTGGAGGTCTTATAGACAGTCGCTCCATGTAAAACACTGGTACTTAGCTGCATCCGGATAGACCGAGTAATAATGTAATATATTATTAATTTATTATTAATATATTAATAGTTTATTATATATTATAAATATAGTTGGAAATAGGCTAGGCTAATTGATTGCTAATTCTGAAGCAAAATTATATACCGAATTCAATCAAAACGTCTGAATCACTAAAGACAATCTAAATTTATTTCTTACTATCATTCAAATTCATAATTACAGTAGCAAAAACTAGCACAAAACGCGCTCTAAATATTATAATAGACGCTTATCAAATGAATATTTCGTATCTTTCGAGATGGAGCTATCAAACGTAGCCATTTCATCAAACACGTTGCTCGCAAACTTAACTTTAAAATGATTCCTCAGTTCGTTCTCGAAATCATCATAGTCTGGTTCGGAGCTGCATGTCACATTCTCCGACACCTGAGGTGGCGCGTTACATATACTCTTTATAACATACCTCATAACCTTTTTCATACTGACCAACTCCTTCTTCAATTTATTTAACATATTAGACTTTGAAACAAGCATACTCTTCAATTTCTCGTTATCCAATTGTAAAGCTAAGTTCTTGGTCTGTGTTGCCATTTCGCTTTGGTTTGCCGCGACTAATTGCTTTCTCATTTCACGTACCATCTCCAGGAACCCATTCCGAGATTTCGTCAGCTTATTTTTTACAGCATTTAAATCGCTTTGGAGTCTGACTATATCATCTTGAAATCTCCTGGTTGAATTTACGTCGTGGTATTCTGATGGTGGGGCTGTTTTCTTCTTGGTTTTAGGCACTTCTTTCACTATGACTTCAACTGCTGTTGTGTTATTTCTGAATACCTCGTAGGATGTGCCAGGATCTGAGTCGATGTTATTGGTCTTAATGTTCTTGTTTCGTAAAGAGTAACTAGAGAACATTTCTTCGGAGACTGACATTTTGAGGTTGGGCTGCAACGGTTCAGACATTTTTAGGTTCAGCCCTTTTTATTTTTGTAAACACTTGTATTTTACACAAAAAAATAATACAAAAAGGATTTTATTATGATTTTTTTTGCACAATCAAGTAGCCTTGACTGTCACTGTTGACAGCCAAGGCAAAACATGTCATAGACTAAAATATAATTGAAACAGGTAAGGTCACAATTGGTACCTACTAGGTAAAATGAGGTTGTAAATAAACAGGAAACATAACATTAAGAGTCTGTTCACCCCGGTAAAGATAATTGATAAGTACAAAAAAATAAGACAAGAAGACAGAGATAGACATGCTAACTAAGGTAGTTAATGATAAGGATACACAAGAATACGAACCCAAATCTTATAACTCAATCCCCAGCAAGTTTAACACCCACAACAGGTACACCAAATTGTAATTCAGAGTTGCCAAATTGTATTTATACTTAAAAATAACCTGTCATGAGGTAATGGTTTCTTCAGAAGTTTCCACAGAGCACAATGGTTTCGCCTAATAACAAGCTTTTATTCAACTTATCTTGTTAGTTAGTTTGTTATTATGTTTGGGTCAAATTTTGCAACTGCTTTTTACATACAATTATCCCCAACCGATGTAGCTGAAACGTTTGATTTGGATAACAAAACACGGTTAGCTAAGTGACAGCATTCTTAATAAAAATGGCGGCATCCCAAAGATGGCGGACCAATATTTTTTCAAGCAACCCCAGTGAAAGGCTGGGCAAACCCCTATAATGAAAGGGTTTGCGAGAGGAATACGAAAAATAAAACGATGTATCTCTAAAATTTTGCTTAAAAGTTTATTTTTAATTAATAATTTTATTGTTTCAAAGGATCCTACAACGTCATCCATTTGGGATGGAATATTTAAAAGCCAGAAACATTCCATACAAAATTAGACCCATAAATTACTAAATGACGTTTTACCGGGCTATCAACAATCATGATTACACACCTTAGTGCCCCACACCATGGCGAAAACTCTACGAGCGGTTATACAAGCGTTTATAAAGCGAACCATACATCTGATATATTTTAAATTATAATAATAATCAGTCAAGGTGCACGGTTGCGAACATGAGCCAATGTATCTCTCGCTTCGACACGTGTTTTTCTGATAAAAATGCAGTGAAAATGTAACGGAGCTGATGCACCAGGATACGCTGAATTTAGATAGCTTTAGCTAAATAAGATTATCTTGTTCTCACTACAAGGGTACACACAGAAAGAAGCTATCATTATCACTTTATCCCAACTTATTTGTACCTACATAATTTATTTTACTTCTTAAAATCCCTTTCAGCGTGACTCTTTCAAGTAGTTTCAAGCCATAGCATATTCTTAAAAAATCATCTATAGTTTTCTTAATGTTCTGTTTTTTATTAAACTTACAAAACATTTTACAAAAAGCTAGTAAATAATAAAACGTCAAGTAAATATTAAATGGTGGCATGTCATCGAGATGGGTAAACTAATTGTCAGCATGTTTTCTGCTAAGGAAATATATATTTAAGCAAAAATCGCCTTATTGTATTAGAATGTCTTTAGTAAAATACTCTTAGGATGGGTCATGAATGAAATTGCTTGACTGTACATACGTACAAGGTCCCCATATGCTTAACCCTTTGGGGGAATACAAGCGTGAATTTATGCTATGATCACAAGAAGACGGGCGAAAAATTGACGGAATCAAGAAAATCGTTAGTAGAGCAAAAATCAGCGATCAAGACCAATAAAATGTTGGGTGATTAGATGCTTAAGAAATATAACCTCTAAATTGTGTATTGTGTATACCTGAAGATCGTACGACGTCCATATACAGCCATTATACAGCAAGCTTTATAAAACTCCAGAGCAAAATATGTTTTTCTAGATATTTTCTGCGCTAAGTTGGGAGTTACGTAACATATTTCCTATGTGTGTCAGAATAATAAAGGAAACGGCTGTAAAACTATTGTTATTGTGTGTTCTAATCCGTTTTATTGTTTGGTTTCAGACAACAAGAAGTGACATGTTATTTATTTGGTTTATTCCTAGTGTAAAGGCCCACCGTTGTAGTGAAGAGGGTTCAAGCTACCGGCGCCGGCGATCAGGGCTCCAGAGAGAGGAACCTTCTTACTATACGAGCCGTGTCCAGAAGTACTGCTTTCTGAACCAAGCCTTTGATCCAACCGCCTAACGAGAGACTCCTAAGGCTAACATGGCTTATTACAAGTCATGTCCTCCAACTCCACTCCATCTCGAATCGACATATTGACGGTTATTTATTAACTTAAATCGAGGATCGAGGGGTTTTCCAGTTCCCATGATGACTGAGACGAGTGGAAGTTCTTCAAACTGACTAGGAATATGGGCCTCAAATCAGTTCTACAGTATGACTGTTTCAGGGGACATAGAAAACTGTCCATGGAGAATGAGTCATGACCGTCACCAATCGTAAATGGGTGAGTCATAGAATTTTTAACAGTAACGTGTTGCTTTGATAAATACTTGACCATGGACAGACTGCGTTAAAGAAGATATGTCTACACCGTGAAATTTAAATGGTTGTTTTCCCGCAGCGAAATGGTTTTGTCTATGTAATACAATCGTTTCGTAGTTATATAAAATATTAGAAACAAAAACTGGCATATTTAACATTGTGAAAAACTAAACTCGAAAGCGATCACGAACCAATAGTATACCTCCCGATATCTACACCCGAACGACAGCAGGCCGTTGACCCGGGTGCTAGGTCACCGTCGAAAGGATTAGGTTCGAAGGCGGCTCCGTTTGATCATGTTACGCGCGGGCTAGATTATGCCGTATAATTACACGCGAGAGCTTATTTTACTTTAAACATTTAATAAATCGGTCTTTGCTTTGTCGGCTTGTGGCTCGCTCGTTTGTTTTGCGTGCAAACTTTTATGCCGTATCACCACGTGCAAGAGCTTATTTGGGTTTGACCATTTATGCATCGCTTTCCTTTGAGGGCTGCGGCGCCGGCGCGTGCGACGCCAGTATTACCTACAATACATGTTACGTCTAGTGTTACTATTAAAGGCCGCGAGGCCATTGACCCACGTGCTTTTCAATCAGCTGTTATGGCGCGTACTTCGACGCGGATCCCGTTCGAAGTACTCGATGATCTCCTCGTCGAGCGCTGGCAAAATAACGGCTGGTCGACCTCTGCCCTGTGCATGTGCCGGTGCATGGAACTGTCCATGATCTAGTAGCCGCTGTGTCGCCGCTACGATCGTCCGTGGAGATGGGACTTGGGGGTTCAGAACCCCGCGAAGACGGAGCGACTCCAAGTGTTGCCGCTCTGCGTAAAGTCGCCGGGCAGCATGGGAGTCATAATCAGCCCTAGCATACAGCTGCACCATAGCGACGTACTCCACATTGCTGTAATTGTAATGTCGATCCATTGCAGTTTACAGTGATGGCGCGTGCTGCGCGTACGACATTCGCGGGAAAACTAAGTAGGTCAGGGTCACAGCCGCGCGTGCCGCACGGGTAAAATAGGCGCCGGCGGCTTCGTTTGAAATTGTTGCGCGCAGGCTAGTTTATGCCGTATCACTACACGCGAGAGCTAATTTTACTTTGAACATTTCTAAATCGGTCTTTTCTTTGTCGGTATCGCGATGATTTTTTGTATTGTTCCGTGCAAACATTTTATGCCTTATCACTACGTGCGAGAGTTTATTTTGGTTTGACATTATTTTGTGCATCGGTTTTCTTTGTAGGTGGTGACACGAGTAGTACCTAGTACCTACAAGTTACGTCTAGAGTTACTATTGTTACTCACTTTTTCGAGTTGATGAATATTTTTTTTGTTATTTTAAAACAGAAACATCGTTATTTATTTACTTTAACTCTATACTTCGAAAGTACTCCTTAAGGCAAGTCGTTCTGCCGCGGGAAAACAACCAATTAAATTTCAGGGTGTATAAGGCGGATTACAAATAAAATGACGACATAGAAGTATGGAACAAGAAGACAAGAACACAAGGAAGTCGGTGTCTTTCGTAGGTACCATTTTTCTGCGTTATGGACACCAACTTCCAAAAATAAAGTTATTTTCACTTTGTAGTTTTCTTATTTTGGAAGTCGGTAGTATTTTTTTGTAAAAAGTTTTATTTTTCACTTTTTTGTTTTACCTACCTAATAGGCAAGTTGTTTAGTAAGTTCCCTTAACGCCAGAATAGATAACCCGAATGTCATGGAACTTGAACATAACCGGTGAAATATAAACTTAACATCACGCCAGTACCCTTAAGAGCGTACTGGCGTGATGTTATGTTATGAAATGGTATAATCAATAAACAGACATGAAATTTCGAAACATATTCTGTCAAACAAAGAAAGAATTTTCAAAATCGGTTAAAAAATGGAATGAGGACAAGAGAATTATGATGATTTTGGCATTCTAAGCTGTGAACCCGCAACTCCATTCCTTAAACCTCCGAAAAATTTAAAATGGATAATCAGCTCATAAATTATTAATACACTACACTAGCTGTTGCCCGCGACTTCGTCCACGTCAAACTCGTATTTGTTTTTATAATTTTCCTCAGAATCTGTGAACTTTTTCGGTATGCCATTTATAACCAAAGAAAGTCCCGTCAAAGTCGGTCCAGCCGTTTCAAAAATTAACTGGAACAGACCGACTGACAGGCAGACAGATAGACAAAATTCTTATTTATTTATTAGTTTATCCTCGCACTGGAACGCCTTGCAGCAATTACACCAATGGAGCACAATCTTATAAACTCATTATAAGTCTAGGTTTCCTCACGACCTTTTCCTTCACCGTTGTCAGCAATGTCCAAGATAAACTTGGAAAGTACATATGAATTAGAAAAAGTCACATTGGTACTTGCACGGATAGAACCCACGACCTCAAACACGAGAGGCGAGGTCTTGGCCATCACGAAAAAACGTAAAAAAAACGTATTTCTTTACTGTTTATACTTTTACATACATTCAATAAAATGTTGTTATTTTGATGAAACATACCGAAACTTCCTTTTTATTTATTTGTACCTATAGATTTAACACCCTATAAGCTCCTGCTTTTAACAAAAAATATTCCGAAAAAACTGCAGGGTAACTAGACCGCATGGTCTACATCTTACTGCTTTAAAATATTCTGAGCCGTTCTTTGAACCCTCCTTGTTCGATTCAGAATCAATAGCGAGTACCTTCTGACCCAGTTCTCAACGACCATCGCTCGAAAAGGTCCATTAAAGTCCTCGATATTACACCAATGAGCTTCGAAACTTGGTCAGCATCATCCATTGTGTATCTGTGAACTGAAGCTTTTGGGCCACTGTTCGATTTGGCTTGCCATAACGATTAAACTAAAACATATTTGCAGGAACTGTTCGAAAGTGCGGTTGCATCGAATCTGCTCCAGTTACATTGAAAACTTTTTCGAGGTTTTCGAGGAATCGGACTCTGTTCAAATGTTGTAGGGAAGTCAAATATTCTCGCGCATATATAGATTTGTTTATATGCAGCTGTAACCCCGTTTCGCGAGTACATTCCCGCCCTAGATCCACGGCCTCGCAGCCAGTCTACAATACCTAGGCACCTAGATAGTATACCTTTTATCTATGCCTACTTAACTGTATCTCGGTTTGCAATACCTATTGAGTTTCCTGTTAATGTGTTTGCGAGTTGATCGGATTTTTAAGATGTTTGTAGTTTCTCTTTCGATAATTGGGAGGACTATCTCTAGCAGTTGATTTCGAATTAAGTGAGAATTGATGATAAAATAAATATTATTATGCATAAGTCATGTTATTAACTCAAAAAAGATGTTCCCCAACATCGCCTCCGAAACCTCGTCTTGAATATGCCAAACCGGCTCGAAGATGTAATCAGAGCCAGAGGAGGCAATACCAGTTGTTAAAATGTAATGGCTACTTAATTATAAATACTTATTAAAATATAAATACTTATAATTACTTATTATACTTAAAAAAAGATAAAAACCAAAAAAAACAAAAACATTTTAACCTACTGGCAAAAACTCAAACAAAATTTATAAGTATTTAAAAGAAAGTTTGTGAAATTTTCTATAAAAAGTTTTTTATTTCAAAACTCTGACTTCTACAGTTTAGGCGAAACTGCATGTTTAAAAGTGTGGTACTAAAAGAGTGTTACTAAGCTTTGAAGGACAGTATATTTTAATAACCTTAACAGAAATTATTGGTGATGAATCCTGCCGTTTATTGGGTGGTACCTAGATATATTATTTGAAATCTAATCTGACAATAGGCCCACGTTTTATTACAAGGGACTTAAACAAAAGTGGGGGATACGGGCGTGATGTTATTTCATTTGTAACTTAGTACCTACATTTCATCAACGGACTAAAGGTACTTTTACCGAATAGGTACCAGAATTATGTTGAAAAATATAATATCGTCCACACAAACAATACAAACAACAAAAACAAACATTCAGGCTACAATATGAAAAAAAAAAGTTGAGTGACATTCCCCTTTGCCCGTTCCGAGGGAGGTCAGGGGGTATTATGGAAGTGTCGGCTGCAGGCCTCTAGTGGCCGACGTATGTGCAATGTGACCCACCAACGTGACCCGACACGGTGCGTGCAGAAGCCGTGCCCTTCGTCGAATGTACTTGTTACTGGCTTGTAAGTTTTAATTAAGAAGTTGTATAACGTTTGTTTTGACTACTTGTGACTTAAATTGTGGTTATGTTGGAAGCGGGTTTGATTTTATACAACAACAAAAAATTCGTTGTCGAAAGTGCACCTGCTAAGCATGGGCATAATTTGGGTCAACATTACTGGGTTTTTCCAGTGACAATTTTGGATTATTACATCCTGGAGTCTGGATTTGTGCTCGATTTATGGCAAAATGCTCATAAGTGAGACCTTAAAATAACTGTTTTGAAAATGGTGGTGCCCTGTAGGTACTGTACGTCTACATCTAACTCAATGTAACGGACAAAAAATGCTCTTCATAACGCCTTACGCCGTAGGAACAGAATGAAGGCAAATTAAATAGACCTAGCAACACATCAATGTCACGCCCAGACATGCCTCCTTACATTCCCTGTACCTCAAAACAAACCGACATAATGACGACACGACCATTATTCCAGACTATTCTATTGTTAACAATTACCGAAACTGACAACAATTACCGAACCGGTGTCGGGTCACTAATTATGTAACATTGGAAATCTGTATCGATTTAAGTCGGTCGGTTTGAAACTTCAGACTCAGACTGTCCGGCACGCCTACGGACAAGCGTACACCTCTTCTGTCATCGGACAAAGTCCGAAACTCTGAAGTATACTTGGACGTCGTCGGCCAAACTCGCCAACTTCCTTCTTCGTGTCGCTGGCACAATACTGGTCATTTATAATTTCTGGTCCAAAACTTTGCCACTGCCACGTTATTGTCGGTGGCAGCGCATAAATCACTTTAGCTGCATGAGCACAGAGGACAGAATAGGAGGTGGAACATAGTTTCCAACTCGGCTCCGCATCCACAACTTGCTGTTGGTTGTTCCGCCAATTTGACCAACTTTGTGAAGTTGGATTTACACCTCCCTACACGCGTTCTGTGGCATTTCAAGGACTTTCATGTGGAACGGAATGTTACACCCGGCGGGCAGACACTCGCTTGGTTGTAAATAGTCAGTGGTGGGAGAGAGTAATCTGCCATAATTTTTAGTGGGAGTCGGCTGGAAATCCTAGCAGGGCAGCTGAAAATCACCAAAATGCCTGCGCAATAGCACAAGTTTCGGCTGCCGTGTGATCCTAGATATATGATAGTAGACAGATTGATTGAAACAGTGACACTCACTAATACACTTCGTTTGTAGAAAGTTTTTAACCGACTTTTGATAATGCCGTCTCTAGCAGTCTTAATAGTATTTAGCGTATTTATGCAGTCTCTAGTAGGGGTTACCGAAGCTACTCGTCGCTTTGTGGTATTTCTCATTCGTTATCGTCTGTTGAAATCAGGATACAGTGTACGCGTACCGCCGCCACCTTTGACCGGACCGTTGCCAGCCGAACGTCGGAATAAATGTCGGACACGGCTAGTTTACGTGCGGACGCTTGAATAGCTGATTGTTTGAAGTTTGGATCACGTTCTATTAATTAATTGTTGTGGTGAGATCCGTTAAATTGGAATTGAAATTATTTGGAAGGGAACAAGGTACAAATCATCATTATTTCAGTTGAAAGAGATTTCCAGCTGGACATAGGCCTTCCCCAAGTATCACCAAATCGATCTTACATGTGCGTGCCGCATCCAGCGGATTCCCGCAGCCTTAGCCAGGTTATCGGTCCACCTAGAGGGAGGCCTTCCAACGCTTCGCCTTCCTGTAAGCAGCTGCACCTCCAGAACTGTTTGCCTCAATCGACCAATCGTTCTGCAAGCAATGTGCCCTGCCACTTAAGTTTAACAATTCTTCGGGCTATGTCGGTAAATGTAAAGAAGCGAAATTATTTTTTTGAGGTCAAAATGTTTTTGTTGTAAGCATTTTAGGGTAGGTTCCTAATGCTACGACTTGATTAAGTACTTATATACCTTGATAAATATAACATAATGAGTTGTTGTAATTCTCATCGGATTTTGTAATGTTTTGCTTCATTTGAAACCTTGCCTCTCGTTAGTAACATTTTCTTTTATCATTCATGCCGACTGACATAGATGTTAACTTATATAAGCATAAAAGAGAGAGATCTGAGGATGAAAGAGCGAGCATGGCGAACTCGAAAATTTTAGCACCCCACTTCGGATAGGTAAAATGTTATTTCTATGAATCTATTCTTACGCCAGTTTTATACCTGTATTCGTAGAAGTTACAGTGTGTGCTCATGCAAAAACTTTCTTAAATGAGGGGGCAAGAGCGAGCGAAGCGAGCTCAAAATATTTTGGCACGCTGCCTCGGATAGGTTAGGTTTTCCTCTACAGTTCCTTTTTATCCGACTGCTGAAGGAGGATAATGTGTTTATTAGTCTATGTATAAATGTATGTATGTTTGTTCCTATGTGCCGTTCTAGAGACCAAACGCGTTGGCTGATTTTGTTGATTCTTACGTCAATCGATTCGTCTTAAACTTGCGAGTGTCACTGGTTAAATTAAAATTGGAAAATAAAAAAATCGCGGATTTTGTGCGCCATTTTGTGGGGGCTTAATTTTTTTTCTTTCCAAACCATCATGTGGGTATCAAAATAAAGGGTTTTAAGCGGTGATTTTAAAATTATACAACACTTATATGTTTAAATTTACCTTATTCAAAAAATTATATGTTAACTAAAACTTAATAAATAAAAAAAAATAATTAAAAAAATAAAAGACCGGCCAAGTGCGAGTTGGACTCGCGCACGTGTTCCGTTTCATTATCGCAAAAAACGGCAAAAAAAACACTTTTGTCGTATGGGAGATCATGTGCGCCCAAGTTTGGAATGGAATACTTGGCGAGTCGCTTCCATGTTATTTCGATAGTGAGGTCGAATGTTGAAGAGTTGCTTTTTTGAGTTTCATGTTTGATCACTGAATTGGTAGTGGTTATATCTAGCACTATCACTAGGTAATTAAGAAATAACTACTAAAAAGCAAGTAATTAATGTGTTTCCTATTGGCGGTATAGTTTCAACATTTGCTTCAGTGCGAACTTTAGGATGAGATATCCCAAAAGAGGGAGATGATTTCCAAAATGACTGCACAACTAGTGATTTTCAGTGACAAAGCGAGTTAGTAATGTCGTTGGGCCAACGAAATTGTATCGAGTTAGTAACGTTACTGGTCATTTAGTATATTCAGAACGGACCTTATGTTGCGTAACGATTTACAACTACCGTCTTCTGATCTGAATTCACTTGCTTACTTTCAAAGTAATTTTATGATAGTAGTAGATCTCGCAATCGTTTTTACATCAAAATTGAGTTAGTGAGCTATAGTAAAGGGTTACTGTTGAAAATCTGATATTAACGATATTGATCCGAGTTATTCGTGAAATCCCTTCACATGAGTTATTAAGACACACATATTATTAGGCTTAATTGTTCTCCTCATATTAACAGACGGTATGTTCTAAAATCTTTGATTAAAATCGCGAATCTTGTGAGAAGGATCCCCAATCACCAAGTTCCTATAGAATAAGATGTCATTACTGATGACAGTGGAAGTGAAACCAAATCAGATTAACATGTCTATTCATACTCGAAACTCTGGACCGCACCTCATGAGCAACGGGTTTACGAGGCAGTTTCATGAGTAGAGTATGCATTGCTTATGAATTATGGTAAAGAATAACAGAATTGTTAGAATTACTGTGTTGTAACTTGTTGATCGTCGGACCTTTTTCTAGTGAATATTGTTGTGTGGGAAACTCTGGTACGAATACTAAATAGGCCCTGTACTAAATCCGCGATAGGTGATTATGACAGGACAGTGATCGTTATACAATGACAGCTTTAAATTGGTACGCTTAGAACCCACAAGTGTGCACACGGTATGTTAAGGAAGGGAGGTCCCTTTCTACACAGTAAGACAGTATGTCAGGGGAAGGGCTGTTCTAATCCTAACCCTGGTGTTGAAGCAATAAGCTCGGATGAAATAGCTATTGTGGATATTGGTACGCTTAGAACCCACAAGTGTGCACACGGTATGTTAAGGAAGAAGCCAGCGGGTCATGTACCAGTCGATGTTGATGTTAAAAGGATTTTGATGATGATGAGCTTAAGTTTTCGAGTAATTCAGTCTATCGAACGCATTATGCTTGTCCGTACCAGTGAATTCTGGCGGAGTCTAGAGAGACCGTTGTATGAGAGCAATGCGATTGCTGGTCGGCTAGAGAGCCGTGGTGTCAGAGGTTTTACTCGAGTTCTGTAAGCTTGGCAGTTTTTTCTATAGCAGAAGTTTTAAAGTTTGTTTGGAATTACTGTGGTAAATGATGGCCCAGGTGTCGCCGCCGCCTAACCTGCGGCCCGCCGCGACGCCATGCGCCGGACTAGGACGCGAGGACTGGCCAGGTCCGCTCGTCCGACCCGTACCGGATAACGCAACGTAGAGACGCAGCGACGGGATTCATTATTATTTGTAGATCTCGGAACAAACCCCAGGTACATACAATTGTACCTGGGGTTTGTTCCGAGAGGAATCTTCAATAATTTGGGAGGTTTGCTTCGCGTAAATCGGCTTTGAGTTCTTACTAGCTCGCACCATGATTCAGCTCGCTATCTGTAGTTTTAAAGTAAATTGATTCCCACCATTCTATACATTTTGATATACATAATTACATACTTAAACGATTCTGGTGTCTTAGGTGTGAAGTTATAGTATAGCACAGAAATGTCCTACACATACACATCTGCTAGTATCAATTATTCAGTTACATGCTCTACGAGATACAAGTCATCGTAGTTTGTTGGGTATTAAAGAGTTAACCGCAGCCAAGTCTGCCAATTAACCTCTTGCTATCTCTGTGTGCACAACAGGACTATTTCTCACGAGGTTTCCGCATTGAAATATCGAAAGACGTCTTAATGTAACCGACTTCTAAGAGCATCAGAAACTTTCATAAAGTTAGGAAATCTATAGTTTAGGCGTTTAGGTGAGGAATCTCTACACTATTGTCTTAGTGCTACCACTTAGCTTATATCTCTCTCAGATGAGCCGCCACCACGTTGGACGCCTCCATCAAGACACCAATCACTTTTACTTTGCACTTATTGAATTAGCTACCTTACATTTGATTTAGTTCAAATGACTCTAAAGAAGCGGTAAACGCCATAGACTATCTAGAGATATTACTTAAACACCATAACCATAAACTATAAATAAAGAGTATTTATAGTTTATGGTTTATAGTTTATATCTATGGTGATCGCTCTATTGGTTCGGTATTGCCAGCAGATCACCTCATGTTGTCATGTATGACTAACCTGTTACACGTTTCGCCCCTAACAATATTAATATGACTCTGTTACCTGTTTACTTCGCGAACCACACGTCGCGACACCAGGGTAATGGATTTAGTTAAAGAGTAGAGTTCTAAAATTTCCCTATTTTCACGAACCCTATAATCTAATTCGGTCAGGAATAGCCGAATGTTGTGTGGCAACTGTTGGCCTTTATGGCAACTATAGGCCTCTGTGGAAACTGGAGGTCTTTATGGGATGATATGAAGCAGGTGGGTAATTCCAGTTGAAAGGAACTTGGGTAGCGAACCAGACTCTAAGGCTGCCTGGTACTGAGATGCCAAACGAGCGTGCGACCTTTGTGGCCATTTTATCCAAAAGTTTTGCAGCCCGTCCGGCCCTGGAGGTTTCGACAACGGACGGACTGCACGAGCTATATCTTGGGGGCTGATCGTGATAGCCCCAATTTCTTCTATTGGATCGCACGCTCGCTCAACCTCCCGAGTTCATTCACATTCGGTGTGACTGACAGGCACCAACCAGATACTGCGCCAAAATGTGAACATGGCATCATCATGCGGCAGGTGCGTATCAGTCACGCCTTGGTCGCTCGTCTTGGGTCGGTGGTCTTGGGTCGCTCCCAAGCCCGATAAACTCACCTTTCATTTCTTTGGAATGTGTGATTCTGGGTGTATCGCTCCACTCGCCGCCTATACCTACGAATCCGATTTGCCCATGCATACACTTTTTGTTTCAGGAAGTCGATGCGCTCTGTGACATGGGATATATAGTCTCGGGGGCTGACATCAGTCCCCGAAAACGCCCGTCACACAAAACGCATCACTCTTGGGCGATTATTGCCCTCCCTGAAACAAACTAGTTTGCCGATGAGTGCTCTGGCCCCACCAATACGACGTTCGATCCTGCATTGCCAAGCCGGTACGGCTAGTTTCGGTCGTGTAGCTCTGTCATCTACAAATTTCACGTGGGCTACTCGACATGCCGCTATAGCCGCGCAATACATGATCGAATGTGTGTCAGTGAGATCTTCGCAGTCATTAAAATAGTTTGACAACTGCGAATCCAGAACAGTCACCTATTTATTTTATTGTTAAAGTTTTTTTATTTTCCTCTTTTTAGTTAGGTACCTTATATTACCATGAACATCATTTATAGCCATAGAGCTTCTCATAAAAATTCCAACAAGCCTAAACATGACTGGGATACATTGTTATATTCCAGCGTTCCGGTGTCTACCTTCCGGCTTCATCACCAGATCATTTCAATGGTACCATTTTCATTAGATCAATTTATTTAAATTTGCTTCATCACAGTAATTATTCCTATTCGAGATATCATGTACCCAAAACATATCAACTTATCATTAAGAAGTACCCTTGGCCATCTGGGGTTTTTTTCATCAGTTCCACTTCACCAAATGATACTTTCTGAACACAAATGCTTGTCATGTTGATGAAAACACCAAAATCGATGTATGTATACATACAAATTTGAACCATGTAATTTTACCTGATTAATAAAATTCTTTCACTATTAAAAATGCTGTTCCTGTGGTGCTACGAGAGTGAAGGCTATGGCGAAAAATAAGTCTGTGCCTACATTTTGTATACTTATGGCGGCTCAAACAAATTTTTATAAAAAATGCAAATAAATATTAGGTATACCTCCGTGTATACCTCGAGACTTGTTATATTATTTCATTTCGTTGCGACGTACCCTGACATCTATCGGTGCAACAGCGAACTATTGATATGGCTCGTCCATTCTTATTAATGTTTTCGGGAGTTCATAGTATCGGCGAAACACGCCTCAAATAAATTTAGATGTATTTGGTTGAAATAAAATAAGTGTTTTCATAAAATATCTTTATTGCAGTAAACAATTAGTATCAAATTCGTTTATAACATTAAAGGTGAATTTATCAAAATATTTCGCTTATATCTAACGTGTCGTGAATTATGCGTTCTTACATCTTCAACGAAATTACATTGGCATTTTTAAGTAGGTAAATAGGAATTTCTATAGAAAATAGGTACAAGAGTAAAATTAACAAAAACAGTTTCATAGTTAAAATAACATTGAAAAAATAATAACAATTCATAAGCACACTAAAATCATAATTTGAAAACATTTTTAACATCTAATATAATTAAAATTCCAAGCAACGCTCTTGCCTTTTGCGACGGTATGAGACTAATTCAAATTCGAAACTTATGTAAAGTGAGATAAGACTCATAATGCGTGAACGTGGAATGTAATAACTGTATTTTTAATAACACAGAAGCTATGTACATTTTTATCGGAATAAATACGATTTGAAGGCACTTCTTTACATTCTTTAACTGTAAATACTTGTAATGCATATTTGTACGTGTCTTTTAATCTACAGAATGGCAATTTCAAACAAAAATTATGATAACGAATATGGAACAATAAAATTACATGTGTAAAACAAGCAATAGCTAAATAATATCATACCAAGATATCAGGTACAAGCAGGAGTCATGTAACAGCTACAAAGTTATTTAAATTTCGACTGTATTCCTCTTTGCTAAAGTACAATTTTATAAATGGTGAGGAATATTTTTCAATCTCTAAAAATGACATAAGTTTTAAATACCTCTACAAGTTGGCACAACTTTAGGAACTGTCTCCTGTAGTAAAACAAGCAAGCATGTATCGAAGACCACACTTAATTTCAAAGCTGGTTTTTAAAAATAATCGTTATGCCAGCGACAAGTGGCCAGTGATAAATCGGCAAAGCCAGTGTTACCGCAGCTACCACTTCGCCTTGCATAGACACGGCAAGCTTTGTTTTGAATGTTGTTGATGACATTTGACGCACGGCCCAACTGATAAGGGGGTAACCACAAGTCACATTCCATGGTCTTTGCAATACCAAAAAGATGCGTTGTCATCCGAGAGAGACAAAACTGAAATGTTTAATTGCCTGTACCGCTGAAGCCTGTCGCAGAACGCAGCCATGATAAGGTCTTTTCCCAAAGCGACTGGTCTTTTGGCATAGGTACCTTTCGACACAAGTTCATTATATCACCAGCTGTTTGATTTGTATTTTTCCATAATTCGTGTGCCAACCTGCAGAAGCATGACATTATTTTTTTTTAAACATATTTATCCAATTGAGCATAATGAGTATAATTTTTGAGTCTTTGCTTATTACATAAAACATTAGTGATAAAGGTACACAAAATGGAGAGCATAAGTTGTTTGACTATATTTTATGAGTAATTAAGACAAGTATTATTAAATTACAGTTTAGTTAGTTAGTTTAAATAATCTATTTTTTTTTTCTAAAACATATCTTAAGAAATTCTTAATAAGAAAAATAAAAAAAAGGCAAAATGTCAATCAATTTAGTTGATCACATAATAAAACTTAAATATAACTAATTCAAAGTATGGCCAACCGATTTCAGAAACATGATTTCCTCCCTTTATAATAAAAGTAATAACTTATGATTACAAAAGATTAGTGTCGATTAATGCAAATAGAAATAAAATAATATTATTAAGCAAGGCGTACCTAATTGATTAATATTTTAGAACAATTATGTCGAATAAGAAACAAAACGTTGTATCAGGTGTAACAGCATAATAAATGCAAAACCTGAAAAGGTGTCATTCTCACGTATCATTAGAGTAACTTTTACTATGGGACTGAACATAAAATTGAAAAGGGACTTTCCGAGAGTGTTCTTAGTTATGTTTGATGAAAATCGGTTATGCCGTTCAAAGTTATGGGTGTTTTACTTACTGTTTGAATATTATTATATAGTTTGGTATTTTCGCAAGATATCGTGTCATAATTACCGTTTTCAATAGATTGCCAATCAAAGCGCGTCTACTACTAGATAAATTATGTAGCATGCAATAAAAATGTTCTTGTTCTTTCTTCATTCTTTCGATTCCCGCACGGAAATATTTGTATGGCCCACAGATAGTTCCAGATCTGGGTGTTTGTGTAAGAATATGAGCTTAAATGTTTGTCAATGCACCTTCAATACAGTAGAATTTCCTATTCTGGGTGCAAAGTTAAAAAAAAAAGAATTTAAATATAATTATGGCAATTGTATTTTTTTTTCGCTAATACATGGTTGGTCCCATAGAAAAGTTGTTTTTAATGATGAATAGAATGACACTTCTTTAGTTTTTGCGTTTATTCTGTTACACTTTGTATAAGGAAATCTAAACAAAACACTTACGTTTTTTTTTGTAAGTCCTTGATAAAGTATTGCGTATATAAATAATATGAAACATAACAAATGTTTTCGTTGTGGTTTTCCTGGTACTGGCTGCATTTCGTGGAATCGATAAGATGCGGAAAACCCACCTTCAATTCGATAAAAGTACTAATGAGTAGAATATATGCCCTGTCTTAATTGTACATACAAGCATTGGGCACCAATGGCCAGCTTGGTTTGTATAAACAAGGTGAGGTTTGGAACTGGTATTATCATGGCGGTCATCGAACAGATATAATTGCAATCAAAACGTTTAAAAAAAATAGTATTTTGGTCATTTCAATGGTTTCAGCCACTGGTTTCATACACTAAGTGGATTTCTCACAAGACATCAATATTTCTATCTTCCAAGACGCCATCTTGATCCATGGTCAAAAACTGACCCTGTATCTCTACGTTAAGTGTTTTACATAAAATCTCTGATATGATCAATCGACCAAACATCTATTGTATATTTAATCATAATAAAATTATTCAAGAAACCTGCAGTAAGTATACAAGCCCGTAATAGATCATTTAAATATCACAAACACATGTCACACATTTGGACCAACATTTGCATGGCCAATAATGGCACCAATATGTGACCAATGCCTATATATTCACAACCAATTATGTTTCAAATATTTTCGATAAGGTTACATATTATTATTTATTATAAGCAGATCTAAATTATTCGTCGTGGTCGTTATTGAGACATTATTATGAACCATTGTTTTTACTGAAATGTTTGTTATTATAAATTGTTTTAATATGGTTAAAAAATAGGGTTACCCTTTAGTAAACTTGGAAGTGTTTGAGATCACTAATTTGCTAAAGGGTGTGCGATAAAGTTTTGGTTGGTTCAGTAAATGACTTCTAAGCACGGCAGAATAATTAGGTAGTAGTGTTTTGGCTAGACAAAAAAAAATGGTAATTTACCTACAAAATTATTATACAGGGTCAAATTCAAAGAGCTGGCGTAATTTTACAGACGTGATGAGTATCAATAGCGTACAGGCGGAAACATACTGACGTGTCGTGGCGTGGCGCCTTATGACGCATCTGATTGGCTGCGAGACTCATTGTGATATGACGTAGGCTTGAACAGATTCGTATGATTGGTGAAATCTGCGTCACGACACGACACGACACAGTAGTGTGAGGGTAGCTTTAGTTTTTAATAATTTCTGTATATATTTTAGTTTTTATTTAGTCGATACTATAAAGTGCATGCTGTGGCCTATAATTGAAGGAGCGCAATTGGCATTACTTCATATGATGGTTCATTGTTTTTTTTTTGTGTACATCTTTCGTTGGAGGTCCATGTAATTTAACTAAAATACGCGCAGCCGGTACCAATTTTAATCACGTTTGATTTCGATACTTGATCACATCTATCAAGTTCAACCAGTCAATTTAATTTGACCTTATAACTTAGCATTCGCAGGCAATGTTGCTCTTAGTACATGCAACAGTAAATCATTTTGTTAGGGAGACTTCGTATTGCAGCACCGAAGGTCTCCTCTAACGGACTGATCACGGCCTTTCGCCCAGTCTAATTCTCACGAGGTTTCCGCATTGAAATATCGAAAGACGTCTTAATGTAACCGACTTCTAAGAGCATCAGAAACTTTCATAAAGTTAGGAAATCTATAGTTTAGGCGTTTAGGTGAGGAATCTCTACACTATTGTCTTAGTGCTACCACTTAGCTTATATCTCTCTCAGATGAGCCGCCACCACGTTGGACGCCTCCATCAAGACACCAATCACTTTTACTTTGCACTTATTGAATTAGCTACCTTACATTTGATTTAGTTCAAATGACTCTAAAGAAGCGGCAAACGCCATAGAATATCTAGAGATATTACTTAAGCACCATAACCATAAACTATAAATAAAGAGTATTTATAGTTTATGGTTTATAGTTTATATCTATGGTGATCGCTCTATTGGTTCGGTATTGCCAGCAGATCACCTCATGTTGTCATGTATGACTAACCTGTTACACGTTTCGCCCCTAACAATATTAATATGACTCTGTTACCTGTTTACTTCGCGAACCACACGTCGCGACACCAGGGTAATGGATTTAGTTAAAGAGTAGAGTTCTAAAATTTCCCTATTTTCACGAACCCTATAATCTAATTCGGTCAGGAATAGCCGAATGTTGTGTGGCAACTGTTGGCCTTTATGGCAACTATAGGCCTCTGTGGAAACTGGAGGTCTTTATGGGATGATATGAAGCAGGTGGGTAATTCCAGTTGAAAGGAACTTGGGTAGCGAACCAGACTCTAAGGCTGCCTGGTACTGAGATGCCAAACGAGCGTGCGACCTTTGTGGCCATTTTATCCAAAAGTTTTGCAGCCCGTCCGGCCCTGGAGGTTTCGACAACGGACGGACTGCACGAACTATATCTTGGGGGCTGATCGTGATAGCCCCAATTTCTTCTATTGGATCGCACGCTCGCTCAACCTCCCGAGTTCATTCACATTCGGTGTGACTGACAGGCACCAACCAGATACTGCGCCAAAATGTGAACATGGCATCATCATGCGGCAGGTGCGTATCAGTCACGCCTTGGTCGCTCGTCTTGGGTCGGTGGTCTTGGGTCGCTCCCAAGCCCGATAAACTCACCTTTCATTTCTTTGGAATGTGTGATTCTGGGTGTATCGCTCCACTCGCCGCCTATACCTACGAATCCGATTTGCCCATGCATACACTTTTTGTTTCAGGAAGTCGATGCGCTCTGTGACATGGGATATATAGTCTCGGGGGCTGACATCAGTCCCCGAAAACGCCCGTCACACAAAACGCATCACTCTTGGGCGATTATTGCCCTCCCTGAAACAAACTAGTTTGCCGATGAGTGCTCTGGCCCCACCAATACGACGTTCGATCCTGCATTGCCAAGCCGGTACGGCTAGTTTCGGTCGTGTAGCTCTGTCATCTACAAATTTCACGTGGGCTACTCGACATGCCGCTATAGCCGCGCAATACATGATCGAATGTGTGTCAGTGAGATCTTCGCAGTCATTAAAATAGTTTGACAACTGCGAATCCAGAACAGTCACCTATTTATTTTATTGTTAAAGTTTTTTTATTTTCCTCTTTTTAGTTAGGTACCTTATATTACCATGAACATCATTTATAGCCATAGAGCTTCTCATAAAAATTCCAACAAGCCTAAACATGACTGGGATACATTGTTATATTCCAGCGTTCCGGTGTCTACCTTCCGGCTTCATCACCAGATCATTTCAATGGTACCATTTTCATTAGATCAATTTATTTAAATTTGCTTCATCACAGTAATTATTCCTATTCGAGATATCATGTACCCAAAACATATCAACTTATCATTAAGAAGTACCCTTGGCCATCTGGGGTTTTTTTCATCAGTTCCACTTCACCAAATGATACTTTCTGAACACAAATGCTTGTCATGTTGATGAAAACACCAAAATCGATGTATGTATACATACAAATTTGAACCATGTAATTTTACCTGATTAATAAAATTCTTTCACTATTAAAAATGCTGTTCCTGTGGTGCTACGAGAGTGAAGGCTATGGCGAAAAATAAGTCTGTGCCTACATTTTGTATACTTATGGCGGCTCAAACAAATTTTTATAAAAAATGCAAATAAATATTAGGTATACCTCCGTGTATACCTCGAGACTTGTTATATTATTTCATTTCGTTGCGACGTACCCTGACATCTATCGGTGCAACAGCGAACTATTGATATGGCTCGTCCATTCTTATTAATGTTTTCGGGAGTTCATAGTATCGGCGAAACACGCCTCAAATAAATTTAGATGTATTTGGTTGAAATAAAATAAGTGTTTTCATAAAATATCTTTATTGCAGTAAACAATTAGTATCAAATTCGTTTATAACATTAAAGGTGAATTTATCAAAATATTTCGCTTATATCTAACGTGTCGTGAATTATGCGTTCTTACATCTTCAACGAAATTACATTGGCATTTTTAAGTAGGTAAATAGGAATTTCTATAGAAAATAGGTACAAGAGTAAAATTAACAAAAACAGTTTCATAGTTAAAATAACATTGAAAAATAATAACAATTCATAAGCACACTAAAATCATAATTTGAAAACATTTTTAACATCTAATATAATTAAAATTCCAAGCAACGCTCTTGCCTTTTGCGACGGTATGAGACTAATTCAAATTCGAAACTTATGTAAAGTGAGATAAGACTCATAATGCGTGAACGTGGAATGTAATAACTGTATTTTTAATAACACAGAAGCTATGTACATTTTTATCGGAATAAATACGATTTGAAGGCACTTCTTTACATTCTTTAACTGTAAATACTTGTAATGCATATTTGTACGTGTCTTTTAATCTACAGAATGGCAATTTCAAACAAAAATTATGATAACGAATATGGAACAATAAAATTACATGTGTAAAACAAGCAATAGCTAATAATATCATACCAAGATATCAGGTACACGCAGGAGTCATGTAACAGCTACAAAGTTATTTAAATTTCGACTGTATTCCTCTTTGCTAAAGTACAATTTTATAAATGGCGAGGAATATTTTTCAATCTCTAAAAATGACATAAGTTTTAAATACCTCTACAAGTTGGCACAACTTTAGGAACTGTCTCCTGTAGTAAAACAAGCAAGCATGTATCGAAGACCACACTTAATTTCAAAGCTGGTTTTTAAAAATAATCGTTATGCCAGCGACAAGTGGCCAGTGATAAATCGGCAAAGCCAGTGTTACCGCAGCTACCACTTCGCCTTGCATAGACACGGCAAGCTTTATTTTGAATGTTGTTGACGACATTTGACGCACGGCCCAACTGATAGGGGGTAACCACAAGTCACATTCCATGGTCTTTGCAATACCAAAAAGATGCGTTGTCATCCGAGAGAGACAAAACTGAAATGTTTAATTGCCTGTACCGCTGAAGCCTGTCGCAGAACGCAGCCATGATAAGGTCTTTTCCCAAAGCGACTGGTCTTTTGGCATAGGTACCTTTCGACACAAGTTCATTATATCACCAGCTGTTTGATTTGTAATTTTCCATAATTCTTGTGCCAACCTGCAGAAGCATGACATTAATTTTTTTTAAACATATTTATCCAATTGAGCATAATGAGTATAATTTTTGAGTCTTTGCTTATTACATAAAACATTAGTGATAAAGGTACACAAAATGGAGAGCATAAGTTGTTTGACTATATTTTATGAGTAATTAAGACAAGTATTATTAAATTACAGTTTAGTTAGTTAGTTTAAATAATCTATTTTTTTTTTCTAAAACATATCTTAAGAAATTCTTAATAAGAAAAATAAAAAAAAGGCAAAATGTCAATCAATTTAGTTGATCACATAATAAAACTTAAATATAACTAATTCAAAGTATGGCCAACCGATTTCAGAAACATGATTTCCTCCCTTTATAATAAAAGTAATAACTTATGATTACAAAAGATTAGTGTCGATTAATGCAAATAGAAATAAAATAATATTATTAAGCAAGGCGTACCTAATTGATTAATGTTTTAGAACAATTATGTCGAATAAGAAACAAAACGTTGTATCAGGTGTAACAGCATAATAAATGCAAAACCTGAAAAGGTGTCATTCTCACGTATCATTAGAGTAACTTTTACTATGGGACTGAAAATAAAATTGAAAAGGGACTTTCCGAGAGTGTTCTTAGTCATGTTTGATGAAAATCGGTTCTGCCGTTCAAAGTTATGGGTGTTTTACTTACTGTTTGAATATTATTATATAGTTTGGTATTTTCGCAAGATATCGTGTCATAATTAACATTTTCAATAGATTGCCAATCAAAGCGCGTCTACTACTAGATAAATTATGTAGCATGCAATAAAAATGTTCTTGTTCTTTCTTCATTCTTTCGATTCCCGCACGGAAATATTTGTATGGCCCACAGATAGTTCCAGATCTGGGTTTTTGTGTAAGAATATGAGCTTAAATGTTTGTCAATGCACCTTCAATACAGTAGAAATGCCTATTCTGGGTGCAAAGTTAAAAAAAAAAAGAATTTAAATATAATTATGGCAATTGAATTTTTTTCGCTAATACATGGATGGTCCCATAGAAAAGTTGTTTTTAATGATGAATAGAATGACACTTCTTTAGTTTTTGCGTTTATTATGTTACACTTTGTATAAGGAAATCTAAACAAAACACTTACGTTTTTTTTGTAAGTCCTTGATAAAGAATTGCGTATATAAATAATATGAAACATAACAAATGTTTTCGTTGTGGTTTTCCTGGTACTGGCTACATTTCGTGGAATCAATAAGATGCGGAAAACTCACCTTCAATTCGATAAAAGTACTAATGAGTAGAATATATGACCCGTCTTAATTGTACATACAAGCATTGGGCACCAATGGCCAGCTTGGTTTGTATAAACAAGGTGAGGTTTGGAACAGGCATTATCACGGCGGTCAAGCTAATTATTCATTGAAAAGATATAATTGCACTTAAAACCTTTAAACAAAATTAGTATTTTGGTCATTTCACTGGTTTCATACACTAAGTGGATTTCTCACAAGACATCAATATTTCTATCTTCCAAGACCCCATTTGGATCCATTTTCAAAAACTGACCCTGTATCTCTACGTTAAGTGTTTAACATAAAATCTCTAATATGATCAATCGACCAAACATCTATTGTATGTTTTATCATAATAAAATTATTCAAGAAACCCGCAGTAAGTATACAAGCCCGTAATAGATCATTTAATACAAACACATGTCACACATTTGGACCAACATTTGCATGGCCAATAATGGCACCAATATGTGACCAATGCCTATATATTCACAACCAATTATGTTTCAAATATTTTCGATAAGGTTACATATTATTAATTATTATAAGCAGATCTAAATTATTCGTCGTGGTCGTTATTGAGACATTATTATGAACCATTGTTTTTACTGAAATGTTTGTTATTATAAATTGTTTTAATATGGTTAAAAAATAGGGTTACCCTTTAGTAAACTTGGAAGTGTTTGAGATCACTAATTTGCTAAAGGGTGTGCGATAAAGTTTTGGTTGGTTCAGTAAATGACTTCTAAGCACGGCAGAATAATTAGGTAGTAGTGTTTTGGCTAGACAAAAAAAAATGGTAATTTACCTACTAAATTATTATACAGGGTCAAATTCAAAGAGCTGGCGTAATTTTACAGACGTGATGAGTATCAATAGCGTACAGGCGGAAACATACTGACGTGTCGTGGCGTGGCGCCTTATGACGCATCTGATTGGCTGCGAGACTCATTGTGATATGACGTAGGCTTGAACAGATTCGTATGATTGGTGAAATCTGTGTCACGACACGACACGACACAGTAGTGTGAGGGTAGCTTTAGTTTTTAATAATTTCTGTATATATTTTAGTTTTTATTTAGTCGATACTATAAAGTGCATGCTGTGGCCTATAATTGAAGGAGCGCAATTGGCATTACTTCATATGATGGTTCATTGTTTTTTTTTGTGTACATCTTTCGTTGGAGGTCCATGTAATTTAACTAAAATACGCGCAGCCGGCCGGTACCAATTTTAATCACGTTTGATTTCGATACTTGATCACATCTATCAAGTTCAACCAGTCAATTTAATTTGACCTTATAACTTAGCTTCGCAAGCAATGTTGGCAAATGCACTTAAAACGCTACAAAACCTTCATATATATAAAACAACCTACCATATATTTCTCCATTAGAACTCAACTTAGCGTCTATCGATGACTTACGACCTAGCAAGATGGACTTGTTTAATACAAATGAAAAGATGGACGTTAAAAGGAGTCTGAGATGCACAGAAGTCATTTTTAAATGTCTCATTTCACTTAAGTCTAGACTAGCTAGCGACTCTAAAATACATTAATGTTTTGGCGGTCTTAAGACACTGGACAAGAACTATACATTTTTTTAGACAACCCGGGCATTATTATGAAAAATCGAATATTTTTTATTTTCAAAATCACTACATTTACTGCCGGCCATACCAGGTCGCATCTTAGAACTGGCTGAAAACAATTCCTTTTTAAAATTTCAAATAAGGAAATCTTTTTTAGGACTGAGAAAGACAAACATTGCTTAGTACGTAATGTTACGTCTCTATCTTTCACTTGTAGTTTGACAGTAGTGAGACGGTGACAGAAATATTATTCCATCAAAGTGCAAAGTAATGTTTATTTTTCTTGGCCTTGCAGTCCTTGCCGGGTTCTAGAACCCATATCAAGCGATTAATTTCCAGTATAAGCTGACCTTTGCATTGGATAGGTATTTAATAAAAAAAGAAGGTCAGCTTATTCTGGGTAGATATAGCTTGGCAATTGGCATGTAATTAAAGCTTGGGAGCACTGGTTTGAAACACTTCTTTTCGATTTTTTTTTAAGATAATGTTAGGCGAATGACGATAATGATATAAAACCGTGGTCAATTAACCTCCGATTTCGAATTAAGAATTTGGAGTTGAATATTCGTCAAACACTGCTTTAGACTGAATCTATCAAACTTTGGCATAAAATTGGGCGAGTTTGAAACGTTCTTAACTCAAAATACTTACTCAATTCAGAAAACCGGTCCTAAGTCCTTGCCCAGTAGAACTAAGATAACTAAAAAGAGGCCAGAGTCTTTATACCAGGTTTTATATAACAGCGCTGCTAGCCATCTGGTTGACGCCACAGGTGCCGTCTCCTCGGTACACGCGGTAGTATCCCTGCTCACCCCACGACTGGCCCCAAGAATTCTTGATGATCCAGTACGGTAGCTTCTTGTGGAAGAGCGGGTAGTCTGTGGAAAATGGGAGAGGTTAAAGATGCGTTAGCGTTTAATAAACATTTTGAGAACAGTTTCATCGTGCGTACAGATAAGGAGTGAAATTCGCTGCCGGAGTCTTTGTTTCCTGATAGCTTCAGCTTTTTTTAAATATTTTTTTTATTCGTGCATGAATGCTCATGCATACTGGACTACCACGGGGAGATAGCGCAGTTATGTGGGATTCCAACCCATTAAAACTCCACGGTGTCATCCCGTGCCACTTATTGCGAGAACACGTGTACGCGTTAGCACTCACCGCGAACCCGCCGCTGATAGCTTCGGCCTGGCCTAGCCTTTAAGGGCCTTCCACCGCTTTAGTGCCGTAAAAAGGTTACTTTCTAAAGTATGCTCCTTAGTAACGGCTAGGTTAAAAGGTTTGAAAAAAAAATGCTATTGATATATGTACATTGTTTTTGAAACAAGGTTTTTTCTTGTAACTAATAGTTTTGCTTTAAAAAAATAAGTAACAACACGATATTTTTGATACTCCTCCAAAACGACTTGGATGTTTAAAAATATTTTACACAGACAAATTGATGGCTGGAATTTCTTCATAACTGAAATAGGATATGTAAATCAAATAATACTTTGAAATCAAAACAGTTCGAAAGAAGGTCAATATTGATATTTTGGCATCGAGCGGTCGCACGGCCAGTACTGCGTTTACATTGGGGCGTATATATCGCCTTAAGTTTTTTTTTTTTTTTTTTTTCTTTATTTGAAAAAAGGCTTTAATCGCGAAGCGATTATGCCAGCCTCGTAGGTATACAAAGTTAATAAAAATAAATAATAACTAAGATTTTAAATTAATTGACCAATCCCTATGTTCTAAAGCCTGCTTTGGCTAACCTATACAAAGCTCTTGCCTCCCTTGACAAAGGTGACGCAAGAACACTGTTGCACGTTCCTACATCTAGTGACTTAGGTAGAATTGAAATTCTTTCGGTCTCGTTCCGGACGCATTCCATCAGTATATGGTAAGTGTCTTCCACTATACTGCACTCCGGGCAATTTGGTGAAGCAACTTTACCCATAAGATAGGCAAAACTGTTCATTGGTATATGTCCCGATCGAAGCCGAAGAGCCATTACGATTTCTGCTCGACTCATGTTTGCCTGGTCGAACCATGGACAACGCGAAAGTGTTGGTTGGATCGTTCGATACCAGATTCCCTTGCTCAGTGACCTTTGGTCGAAGTGTTCATGCCACATTTTACTGCATTCTGCTTTAACTGTATACAAAAAATCACTGTGCACGGGAAGGCATGGACTGAGTAACCCATCATCACAAGCATCTTTTGCCAATCGATCAACTATTTCATTGCCTTCCAAGCCAACATGAGCCGGTATCCACTGTAGTACAATATTCTTTTTCTTAGAGATAAGTTTACCTAAAGATTTAATAACATTGTACGCAATCGGAATGCCTCTAAAATTTGTTGTACACCGAATTAAATGTTGAAGGGCGCTTTTCGAATCAGTCAAAATTATATAATTACCACTTTCAAATGAGTCAACGTAAGATAATGCTTCCTCTATTGCGACTAATTCTAAATACATTATATTGCATTTTGAATTTACCTTTAATTGTATTGAAAGATTGGCTTGTGGGTCGAAAAACGCTGCTCCAGAACCAATTTTGTCCTTCGATCCATCTGTATATATTTTGTAGAATGCCGGGTAGGTCTTATTTAAAAATGTATTGCACAGCTCACTCAGTTTAATATTTTGGTAGCACTTTTTAGCCGCGACCAGGCCATCTACTCCGGGAAATACAATTTGAGACAGATCAATCTTGTGAACCCAAGTATCCAATGAGAACATTTCTAGCTTTGGGCTTATGTAAATAGGTAGCGAATCTAAAGACTCATGGATTCTGATCAACAACGGTACTTTTCTTTTCCAGTGCGACTGTTGACAATGTACTTGCAAGTCTTTTAATACAGTAATAATATTATTATCGGCGTATGATTTTATTTTAAGCCAAAATTTACCCGCTAGATAATATCTACGAAACTTCAACGGTTGCAAGTTCAATTCATTTTCCATAACGTGAATGGTCGTAGTTTTAATAAAGCCACCGATAATCCTCATGCAAACATTTTGAACCTTGTCTAGTTTACTTAGGTGAGTTTCACAGCTACTGTCGTATAGGAAACAAGCGTAGTCGATTCTACTTCGAATTATTGAAATGTATAACCGCCTCAGATGTTTAGGATGTATACCCCATCCAGGGCCAGAAAGAATTTTGAAAACATTTATCAACTTTAACACCTTTTCTCGGGTCTCATTAATATGTTTAGTCCATCTAAGTGATCGGTCAAGCCAAACTCCCAAATATTTTACATTTTGTACCACTGGTAGCGATATCTCATCAATTTTTAAATTTAGGGTCTGTCTTGGTACACCATTTTTAAAAATACAGACGTTACTTTTCGTAGGCGATATTTCTAGACCCAAATTCAAAAAGAGTTTAGATATTTTATTTAAAGCGGGTTGTAATCTTTGTTGGGCTGATGACACATCACTGCAAGTAGTGTACAACACAAAATCGTCCGCATACTGCGACAAAAATACGTCTCCGCTACTATGACAAACGCCCATGGTTGCTATATTAAAAAGTAACGGTGACAATGGATCGCCTTGTGCCAATCCCCTACCAGACTGCCGACAAATGTCGTCGTTACCTACTGTAATCTTAAGGTTTCTCAGCTTCAGAAAGTTCCAGATGTAGTTACAAATCCTGGCTCCGACACCAATTCGTTGCATGATTTCTATCAAACTTTTCACGTCTACGTAGTTGTATGCATTGCTTATGTCTATGAAAATCGCAACCGTAATAAGCTTTTTGGCGAAGCCAATTTGAATGCGCGAGACTAAAACGGATAGGTTATCTATAGTTGAGCGACATTTTCTAAAACCTGTAGTGGTGCTTGACAAAAGCATATGTTTTTCGATAAACCACTCTAATCTATTCATTAAAATGTTATGAAAAACCTTACAAACGCATGACATCATTGAAATAGGACGAAGAGATGATAAACTTTGGGAGTCTCGTCCCGGTTTAGGAATTGGCACAATTACAATAGCGCGCCATTGTTTAGGAACAAAACCCGAAATGAAAATCTCATTATACAACTGAATTAATACTTGTTTACAGTTTTGTGGTAACCTCTTGATCATGGAGTAAGAAATGTTATCACTTCCAGGGGCGGTATCTTTCGATCGGACACATTTCTGAAATTCCGTGGAAGTAATCATAACGTCAAGTTCCGGGTTATTTGTGTCGATAATCATGTCGCACGGTGATACAAAGTCCGGCGTTAAACTAAGAAGCAGATCAGTAGCTTTATGCTTATCTACGTAATTATTTGAATATTTGTGTCCCTTCAGCCATTTCATTTTTTTCCATACGGTTGACTGAGATGTAGAAAAATCTAATGAAGAACAAAAATCACCCCACGCTTTACCTTTAGCTATGCGAATCATTCTCTGGGATTCTCTAATCTTATTTTGTAATTTTTCGTGATTTTGAGGGGTTGGATTACGTCTAAATTTAGACAACGCAAGACGACGTTCAGCCACGCATTTAGACAGCTCAGGCTTCCAATAAGGTTTGGGTAAAAATTTACTATCCGGGTTCGGGTTTATCTTAACTAAAGGGATACAAACATCGGAGGCCAAGTTTACACAATCAATGAAGGAGTCATAATCTTTCTGTAAATCTCCAGAAAATGAGAATTCAGAAAAGAGGGTGTTAAGTAGCTCACTGTATGAAGTCCAATCAGCGTTTTTGAAATTTTTCCGGACTGTTGACGAGGGTTTTGCTTGAATATTTGAAGTGATTTTAATAGCCCTGTGATCACTGCCTAATGTCTCATTCATGACTGACCAGTCAAACAGTAACGCTATGTCAGATGATACCAAAGAAATGTCGGGTGAAGATTTTTGGTATCCCGAGTTAACCATTTTTAACCGTGTTGGTTCGCCATTGTTTAAAGTAATAAACTGATTGTCTATTGCCGCTTCAAAAATTTGGAGACCCCTTCTATCCGTTTTATGTGACCAATTAGAATGGTGGCCATTAAAATCACCAAGAACTATAGTATTTTTTGCAACAATAGAAAGTAAAGCATCCCAATCGTTTTGTGAAGTTCTAATTGAGGGTGGACAGTAAATAGAAACAATATTTTCTATCATGCCACAGTTAAATACTTTTACACACACTAATTCTATGCCTTGGTTACTGAGTTGGATATCATAAAGTTGGCATTTTATTGATTTGTGGGTAAGAATTGCCACACCTCCGTACCCATCAAACCTATCCTTACGATATATTGTGTAGTTGCTCAGCCTCATGCAACTTTCTGAATCCAGCCACGTCTCACTTATCGCAGCAATGTGTACATGTTCTTGATTCAATAATTGTTCCAACAAAATTAGTTTGGGTTTCACACTTTGTGCGTTCCACTGCAATAACTTTAACTGAACAATATTATTTTTAGGATCCATTACTCAAGTATACCATAAAATAACTCTAAACACTTGTTCAATATAGGCCACTCAGGTATACGATCTACTAAAACTAAAACTAGCCATTTACTACAACACTTAATAACATCGTAAAACTTATCCTGAATACTCCGATTTCGCATATAAATAATGTCTTTTAAACGTCTAATTAACTCGTCCAGATGTACCTCCCGCGTGTTGTTTACATTACCTCCAACATCGTTATCAGTTGGTTGCTTAGGAATGCGGTCCGGTGACTTCCGATGTCCCCGCAACTCCGTATTACCTTTCGGCGCATAGAAGTATTCTTTCTTGTTCTTAAGGTTTTGCAAATGCGATTGCCTGTTGCTATGACTTACTCGCGGTGATTCAGGTCGACTGCGCGTAAACAACGGTGGGAATGAATTAGAGTTACCACTGCTTCCCGTTTCTTGCAAGCATAGACCGCTATAGGTATTGTTGGTATCGATTTTCGGCTTCTCCGTTTCCCTACTCGTTAGAGTATCATTTGGCATTTTCGGTCTTACGTACATATTGCAGGCCACGTGATAGGTGCAATTATACTCCGCCATGAGCTCCCTCACGCGCCTTTCTCGAGCATACACCGGGCAATTTCGGTTCAGCGCCATGTGCTCGCCCCGACAGTTTACACATTTAAATGATGTGACTTCACAGTTACTGTGCTCCTCTGTACACTTAGGGCATACTATTTTTTTTAATGTACACCTTAATTTGACGTGACCAAACTTCCAGCAGTTGGAACACTGCGTCACTGGAAAGACAAAAGGTTCCACCTTGACGCGCAGACAGTCCACATAAACAAAACTTGGCAGGTGTGAGCCCCTGAACCCCACCTTAGCTGCCTCACTAGACACCCAGCCTCCATCTTCTCGTCGTTGTAGCCTTTTCAAGGATACGATTTGCACTTCATTAGGACACTTGATTGCTTGCAGTACCTCCTCGTCAGATAACTCGAGGTCCACATCCCGTATAATGCCGTAGGAAATGTTAACGTCCATTGCGCTGTAAACCTTCCACTCTCTGGTTTGGAACTTCTAGGCAATTGAGCTCTATCGTTGACCAAATCATAGCTTATCACCAGACGAGATCGTGGTAAAAAAAAGTCCTGAATTAAATTCGGCAGCTTGATCATAGAAATTGTAATTCAATATATGCCAAACAAATAGTTCTACCGGACAGAAATATTTGTTTGGCATATAGACAGTTTGTAAACCGATTCGCGATTTGTGTTTGTAATTGCACCGGAGACATTCCTTGAGTGGCGTACGCAATGTTTAGAAAATGAGTAGCGGAATTCTTGATAGTGGGTACTTACTTCTACTTGATAGTAATTCTTGGTATTATAAATGGATAACAGGGTTACAGATAATGTAAATCACGAGAGTGCATCATGTGACCTTTGCTTGTAAAAAATTAAATTTGGGATAGGCCACAGGAGCGATGCCGCGGGAAAAAGCTAGTCCTAGCTACTATGATAAACACGAATGTTTATGAAGAGTGAAGATAGATGGATGGATGTTTGATACTCCTTCACGCAAAAAGTACTTAAAGGATTTTGATCAAGTAATAGCTACGAAATACTACACACAGGCACGAGTGCCAGCCCTAAGAAAGAAAATTTGGTTCAAATAATTTCACATTTCAAAGATTATTTGAATGGTTAATTTAAAATTGATTCCAATAGATGGCGCGGTTTTAAATTTCTGAGGCATGCCACTCGATATTTTAAATTTGTATTGTAACACATTTTGGTACAATAAAACTGTAAAAACTTGCAAAAAATCTTATAAAACAAATCGTCACTATATTTAAAGAAAAAAATAGTCACGAACCGAGAAAATCCTTTTACTTGCAAGTTGCTGCTAACACCATCTAAAGCCGTGGAACGGAACCGAACGCGATCGAAGTACTTATAAAAATAATCATCTCAATCAGATGAAAAATGCTTGTTACGTCGGCACGGTTTCTTTGTATGGGATGAGGCATCTGTAGTATTATATTATCTGTGACACAGGCCAATAACTCAACACATAGGTCATAATTTATGAAGATAACGGGGGAAGTACTAATTACTTGAAATTATTGCCACGCGTTCGTGTTATGTAACATCTGTCTTACCTTTCACTCCATATCCTACGATGAGCACGCCATGGTCCAAATTGGTAGGGTTACACAGCATCTTCCAAGGATGCGAGATGCCGCCCATGTAGAACTGCATAGCGTTCGCGTTTATCCCTGCAGGAAAAAAAAAAATTGTGTGAACATAAACGCAAGAGGCAGACAGTTTCTCATTTCCGATGGAAATGAGAAACTGTTCGAGTCAAGGCTCCTGCCTTGAACATCGTCGCCGAGTTGCCAGCCTGTCGGTTTTTTATCGGTTATATTTCGGGGAATGTGCGTTGGAACTGCACAATTAGATTCCGCCTAGCCTGTTCCATCATCGGACTACAAAACTAACGGCGATGCGTCATCAGTATATGGTGGACATCCCACCCGTACGCACAAAGCGTTTTGGAAATACTTTTATTGTGCCATTTTTATTCCACTCCTTAGCTGTACAGCTAAGGAGTGGAATCCCCTGCCGGAGTCTGTATTTCCTGATAGCTACAACCTGGGAGTCTTTAAGTCAAGAGTGAATAGGTTACTTCTAGGCAAGCGTCCCCATCTTCGAGGATATCAACGTTTACCATCAGGTGAGATAGTGGTCAAACGCGAGCCTATCAATAATTGAAAAAAACAAAACTTGGCATTTGGTCTTTTGAACAGTAACCTGCTAACTAATCTCAAGATGTCCAAAGTAATAATAATCGATTTACTTGAAAAACAACAAAATGTGGTTGTTAGTAAGGTGCAATCGATTTGTTTAACCCTTGTCAATTTTTAAATTCTTTCCTTTTGAAGCTACGGCACTGAGGCTGGGTTTCTCACCGCTAAATTATCGCAGAATTAAGGTGACAAATTGTCAAGCACGCGTTATCTGCTGTGATTGGTTGAATTTTTTTTCCACAGCCAATCACAGCCGGCCTATGTCCAGCAGTGGACGTCTTCGTCGGCTGAAATGATGATGATGATGAATCACAGAAGATAACCGGCAATTATTCGTCGATTACGTTAACAACCCGATACCGAGGGTGAGCAAATTACTGCATAAAAAACCTATATTTTCAATCACTTGAACTTAAAAGTTACAATAGCATAACTTTTTCTGGTAGATATCAAACTAAAACTTTCACTGTGACGGTGCCAATGAGGGTATTCTGAAATCATGTACACTAGGTGGCATCACTGAGACGTGAGGTCCAAGCTGCTGTCAAATGCTTATGTTTTTTGACATTAGTCAAATTGACGTCAAGCAAGTTGATGTCATAAGTTAAATTTTCCAAGTAAAAGACCTCTCACCAATGTGGCGCCAACTAGTGGCGTGAATTTTCTTAAAAACCCTCATTGAATTTTGCATAGTATTGTCAAATATTTTTTGAAAGTTGTCATATCTAAGTAATTTTTGCTTATTGTTTGAGCTATCCTCTCACAATACTTACCAATAGAAATGGGCCCATTGTGAACAAGCCACTGGGCCATACCGGTCTCGTTGGTGGTGATGTTGACGGCGCTGCTAATCTGCACCTTGGCCATCGTCTTGTTGAACAGACACTTGTCGTCAGTACCCTCGTATGGGTAGTCGCTTTCTAGTTCTAGGCCACCCATCTGCTCTATGGACCTGGAGCAAAAATTTGTACGGTTAGTTACCGGGCTTTTTGCCAGAATTTGGGGTAAAGAATTTAAGGAAATAAGAACAAATTGAAGGAAAAACCACTATTGATATTTAGAACTGCCGATAGATAATGCTATTCAAAAACTTTGAAATAAAGCTCCAAAATCATCGAACCCCACTGTTTTGGAAGTAATATACTTTTGTTTCCCTATAAAATGAAGCCTATATGATATCTTCTATCAAAATCTGATCAGTAGCTTAAGCGCCACGACGGTATTTTGGCTTTTTCGTGGTCAGTTAAAGTCAAGGTAGTCCCCATTTTCCAGGGCATAAATCCAGACTCGTATGTCTCCGATTGATGTCAATAACAAAATCCCTTAATACAAGGTTTTCTATTGCTGAGTACATCTCTGCCTAATTCTTCGGGGATAACAGGCGTGATATTATGTTATAAAATTATTAAATTCATGTCTCCTTTTGACAACCTATGATGTGCTAAATTCATTCACACCGTCCTTGTAAGTTGTCAATTGAATTCTTATAAAGAATGATTCTTATATAATTACAACGAGGTCTGCAGTTCGAATAACCGGATCTATAGTTATGAGATGCGCCGTGATCTTATGACGTCATCTAATAATGCGTATTAAATCAATGCATCTGAAGTAAACGTAGACAGAGTATGAGCAATAGACGAGTCAATAAATCATCACAACAAATAATAAAATAAGTAAATATAAAAAAAAGCTCCGACACATTGTTATTTGCTACATAATTTAAACTAGTAGTAGACACGCTTCGATTGACAATCTATTGAACACTTAGTTACGACACGATATCTAGCGGCGGGCGTTTTACTGTTTGAATCGGGGTAAAAAACCGCGATTCAAACAGTAAAACGCCCATAACTTTAGAACGGCTAAACCGATTTTCATCAAACATAGCTAAGAACATTAAAACGAAATCAAAATCGGTTTATCCGTTTAGGAACTATGATGCCACAGACAGCAAATACACAAACTCACAGGTACACACGTCAAACTTATGACAACCCTCTTTTTCCGTCGTGGGTTAATAAAGTCCCCCGCTACGTCTGTACGCGATAAACTCAATAACTACTGAACTGTTTTTCAAGCGGATTTCAACATAGAAAGAGTGAGAAACGAGGAAGGTTTTTGTGTTTGATTTGTCACGGGTAAAGCTGGGGCGGGTCGCTGGTACTTCATATTAGATAAGGACACAAGGCACTGAGGCACTGGTCGAGTCAGAGCTCTTATAGAGCATCGACGCCGAGTTGTCAGCTTGTAGGTTTTTGCCGGTTACATTTCGGGGAGTGCGCGATGGAATTACATGACCTAATGTCGCCTAGCCCGTACTATCAACGGACTACAAGACGTACGGCGATGCGCCATCGGTACATGGTGAACATCGCTCCCATAATACGCGCTAAACGTTTTGGGAATACTTTCAATGTGCGTACAGCTAAGGAGTGGAATCCCCAGCCGGAGTCTGTGTTTCCAGATAGCTAAAACCTAGGGGTCTTTAAGTCAAGAGTTATTAGGATACTTCTAGGCAAACATGCTTTACCGTCGAACACATCATCGCTTACCATCAGGTGAGATAGTGGTCAAGCGCGAGCCTATCAATAATAATTTAAAAAAAAACCTATTACATCCAGTAGCAAGTGTAAATGAGACAGACATTGTATCCTCTTTATGTATGCAAATATATAATATATGTCGGGTCCCAGTTGTTATAGACTGGGGCCAACGAACAACTGTCACGGTAAGGTTTCTTTGTTATGTATTACCGGACACGGTACACAGTAAGATTTATTATTTATATCTTATCTAATTATTGCTTTAATTACAATATAATTATGAAATCCTGATCCCTTGCTTCATAATATTATGTTTATAAATTAGTCTGCTCGACAACGTAAAGCACGCAATGAAAGAAAGAAGTGACATGTTTATGTTCGTTTGGCACACACAATGGATACACACAGGTACAAAGGTATACGAGATAACTTTATTTTATGACAAAAACACTATGTGACATATTCAACTCGAATGTGCGTGTCTTTCTAAAAGGATGTAAAGAATGTTTATACTACACCTGCTCGGAAAGTACCTTGATACTTTATCAAATTTACGGTAGAAAGTACGTCATTGCATATCGAACAAATATGCGGCGAGAAAACGCATCTGAGCGGGAGAGAAAAGTGTATGAAAATCCATTTCTTACGTGGTTTTTCTTTTTTAATTTTGGGTAAGACTATGCGCTGGTAACCTAAATATCAAAAGCCAAAAAGTTTTTACAGTGAGTTTTTATCTCCAAGTTCGCAAAATGACACTGGCCACTAGCTGTGTGTTGGATGGTGTCAAACAATTTGAAAAAAGAACATGTGAAAATTGCAGACGCCATTGGCGCCATTTTCAATTTGTGTGTTGTTTGAGGATTCAGTTTTCGTAGAAAAGTAAAATAAAACTATCAAAATGATAAGTAGTGATAGTGATGATGAAGATTTTTTAACTCCGCCGCAGTTGAAGGAAACAGCAAAAATACTGATTGATAACCTTTTACCACAGAAATCAATTAAAAAATATAATAAAACTTATGACGATTTTTTGCAATGGAAAAGTGAAAAAAATGCGGCATCTTTTTCTGAAACTGTTTTGCTAGCTTATTTCAGTGAAAAAGCGCAAAAATACAAACCAAGTACGTTATGGTCTATGTACTCAATGTTGAAAAGTACTATATTGACAAGAAACGACATAAATATTCAAGAATAGGTACAAAAAACTTACAGCATTTCTGAAAAGAAAATCGGAGGGATTCCGTAGTAAGAAATCAAAAGTGCTTACTACAAAGGATGTTTATTCCTTTATACCATTCCCCCTCTAAAAAGCTTATTTTATTCACTGAAAACAGTGAATAAAAAATCTTTCTTACAAAAAAAATTCTACCGACTTCCAACTAAAAACACTACAAAGTGAAAAATAACTTTCTTTTTCGAAGTCGGTGTCTTTGGTAGGTACCAATTTTTTTCGTTATGGACACCGACTTCGAAAAAGAAAGTTATTTTTCACTTTGTAGTGTTTTTAGTTGGAAGTCGGTAGAATTTTTTTTGTAAAAAAGATTTTTTATTTTTCACTTTTTAGTTGTACCTATTAAGCAACTTGCTTTAGTGAGGTAGTAATGCCAGAATAGATTAACTGAATGCCATGAAACTTGATCATAACCTGTGAAATGAAAGTGTTTCAAGGTGAACTGTACACATCTGTGTAGGTACCCCTTTAGAGCGTACTGTCGTGATGTTATGTTATGAAATGGTATAAACAATAAAAAGACATGCGGTTGCAGCAATCCCGAGAGATTTGCCTTCATTTATTGAAGAGTTCTGCTGTATATCTCCGAAGTTCTTCATCAGATCTTCACCAAATTAAAATGGGACCAATTTCGAAACATACTCTAAAAATCAAAAAAAGAATTTTCAAAATCGGTCCACAATTGACGGAGATATCGGTGAACATACACAAAAAAAAAAAAAAAAAAACAAACATGGAGTCGAACATAGAACCTCCTCCTTTTTGGGAAGTCGGTTAAAAAAGCACTTTTAATCACTGTTTTGGTGTTTGAATTTAGAACACACCAATATATATTTGACCTCAATCTCAATGCAATACAACCTACTTGCGCATAAAATACTCGATACAAACTTCTTGTGCAAAGAATATTCGAATTTTAAACTCCTTCGTCGATTTAATTTTGAGTTTGTTTATATTTAGGATTTTGATAATAATTTTATTTTGGTCTAGGATGTTTAGTGAATACTTATTTGGATTGTAATTCTAATATTAATTGCATTGGTGTTTAATTAATTATAATTATGTAACTTAACGGAGGTGGTCACTGGCCCCTGAAACACAGGTGCTGTTTAGGTAACTCAAACTCAAAGGCTCAGATTCAATTTACAAAAAATGTGATGCCCTAAGGTTTTTCATTTTCTGTAAATTTTTAAGGTAATAAACCATTTATTTATTTACCTTGTGCTTTTGGCTTAAATCCTTCTTTTTCTCGAAGTCATGGTATAAAATATAGTATGCAACTCTTGAATAAAACGGATTTATATCGAGGGCCATGAATTACTCGCGTCGTTCAGGATTCTGACACTTGAATCACTCGCTATGCTCGTGATTCAATCATCATGAATCACTCCCTACGGTCGTGATTCTGTTGTTAGAATCCTTCACTTGTTCTTGATTCATCTATGGCCCTCGCTTTAAAACCGTCCTTTATTCACTAGTTGCATAATATACTATTTTGCAGAATGCTCCAGATGACAAATATTTGTTGATGAAGGTAAGTTTATGAACAAAATGCACTGGTTTATGATTTATTACGTACCTATTTATGAGTAGAAATCTACTAGGTTTTCATGTTTGATATTTTTGTTTACAGGTTATTTTGATTTTAGGAGTAAATGGGGCCTGTCGTTCGCAAGAACTTGTGGATATGACAACAGACGATATCAAAATCCTCGAAAATGGAATAATCGTCAATATTCCTAAAACAAAAACCAAAATTCAGCGATCATTTGTTATATCGGGCTTATTTTATGAGATAGTGAAGAAATATAACGAAATTCGCCCCAGTGACCCCAAAACCAATCGGTTTTTACTACAATATAAAAACAAAAAATGTACGAAACAAGTAATTGGGAAAAACAAAATAAGTACTGTGCCAAGAGAAATAGCTTCCTACCTTAATTTACTCAATCCACTAGAATACACTGGCCACTGCTTTCGCAGAACTGCAGCGACTATTCTTGCCGATACTGGTGCTGATTTAACCACAATAAAACGTCACGGTGGTTGGAAATCGTCCGCTGTTGCAGAAAGCTACATAGAGAATTCCGTAGAAAACAAAACACGAATAAATAACCAAATATCGGGATCGATTAATGTGCATCAAGACTCATCTCCTCAACCATCAACGAGCGCGGCGATGCCAGATGCCCCTCAGCAGCCAGTTGCCCCTTTGGCACCACAGCCTTCTACGAGCGCAGTGCCAACAGCACAGCCAGTTATTCCTCCTACATTGTCGCAAACATCTCAAACAAACATTAATGGAAAAAGTGTTACATTAAGCTTCACTAACTGCAACAATTTCAATATAAATTTCAATTAGTAAAGATTTAGTTTTTTATTTTCCTCGTAGGTGTAGTATAAAGCACTATGTATCACTCGAGAGAAAGTGCGATTCCCGATCTCGGGTGTTTTAAAGCCCTCGCCTACGGCTCGGGCTTCAAACGACACCCTCGACGGTAATCGGTCACTTTCTCCTCTCGGTGAACAATGTACTATTTAGTATAGATCTGCTGTTCATTTCTTATTATTATATCGTTGAACTATCTTATTGTTAAATTTACTGTTATTAAATTATTTCTATCGAATTACTATTAATTTATTGTTGAATTATTATTATTTGATTTTCGAATTAAAATTATTGTTAATGTTATTTGATTATTTGGGCATTGCAACGTTTTGTTGATTATTATGTTGTTACCGTTTTATTATTCTAATTGATGTTCTATTAATATGTATTAGTGAAATTGTTGACTCACTGCACGTGTTGGCTCAAACTGTAAGTGCATAGAGTAATTGTGATAAATAAATAAATCTGCCTCACTGCTGCGTGACCGAATCAGAAATGAAGAGATCTGCAAGAGAACCAGGGTTACCGACATAGCCCGAAGAATTGCTGACTTAAGTGGCAGTGGGCAGTGCACATCGCTCGCAGAACGGATGGCCGACGGGGCAGAAAAGTTCTGGAATGGCGACCGTGGACCGGAAGACATTGCGTTGGAAGGCCTCCCATCAGGTGAGCCGATAACATGGTGAAGGTTGCGGGGACCCGCTGGATGCAGGACGCACGAGACTGGTAAATGTGGCGACGCTTCGGAGAGGCGTATGTCCAGAAGTGGACTTCTTTCGGCTGATATGATGATGATGATGATGATGACGGCTGCGCGCCAAATAGGTTCAGCTCAGGAAAATGTCAGACCACTATAGTAGTTGCCGGTTTTATGTTTGCTTTGTTCAGGTTTGTATTTCAGTTGTTTTTTCCCCTTATGATTGTGTCCCCGTGTTTCCTCGTGTGATTTTTGCTGCTGTGTGTGCCGCCCCGTGCCGTGCTGAATAAATACTTTAATTTTCTTCTGGCTTTCAACTGAACCAATGAATACTGTTGGAATTGGCATAATAAAATATTTTGGTATCGATTGCTTGAATTTGTGTGCGTATTAAGCGTCATCGCTCAAGTCACGAAAATGATGTGAAATTATTAACAAAAAATGCACTGAGATGAGCATCTGATGATGTCATTATGCGTCACGATACGGCACGCCACTGATTATTATTTGACTGAGCCACTTGGGATAACCCGAGTTACAATCATACAATGACAGTGGTTTATTACCTGAACTAGATTCTGCCAGCGACTTCACCGATGTGAAAATCGAAATTTATCCCAAGGGTACATATACCCAGGATAAAAAAGTATCATATGTGCTATTCCAGACTATAATTTATTTATTTAAACTTCATGTACAATAGTGGTACCTACATAGGCGGACTTAATGCCACAAGGCATTCTCTACCAGTCAACCTTTATAATCTATCTATGTACCAAATGTCATCCAGATCCGTTCAGTAGTATTTGCGCAAAAGAGTAACAAACATACAAACAAGTAATATTAAATAGGAGAGCCGTGAACGCGTCAGAGTTAACGTCTGTATTCTGTATGCATTGAGTATATTTCCTTAGTCATGATTCGGAGGAATATAGCTAAGTACCTAATAACAGCCGCGTAGGTCATCTACGTTAAAATGCCTTCCTCTAGTATATTCTAAGTAGACCGATGACCTGCGGGAATCCACTAGATGCAAAACGCACAGCACCTTTGTCCACTATGCCCAGGCTAAGCCTATGTCCAGCACTGTACGTGTTTCGGCTGTTAAAATTATTATGATGATGGGTTTTCTTCAAGGTTAAGTAAAGCTGTTTTGGTCCTTGGATTAGGGACCTTCCATTACATACCGTGGATCCTCCAAGCCTCGGAATTTACATTAGTTAACAAACTGTTAGTCCCGGCTATCATTCGTAGATATTTGAAAAAAGTTATTATTATATCTTTTTTTTTATTAATTATTATACGGGCATTGGCATACCATCAGCCCAACAATCGCTGACATGCGTTAACAGCGATGACCATAAATTACCTGCATCTACACTCACAACTTAATGTTCCAAATATGAATTCAAAAAATAGTGTATAAACACGTACTTTTTTTCGTGGATAGGTAAAATTTAAAAAACATCCATAATTGTGTCGTTTCGCCAACAAACTCATACCGGTTCTGTTCAGCCGCTAAATCGTCACCGCAAAAAAATCGCGACGAGATAGCGGCATCGACGACATAGCCGAAAATACGTACGAAAATCATGTCGCGTGTGGTGCGGTGTCGTGCAATGAACAAACGGTCCATACAAATATATGGAGCTCTGAATCGCGACCACATTTGGTGATGTCGTGTGTCGCGTCGTGAACAAAAGGCCTTACAGTGTAACATTTTCCTTCGATTTTCTGCAACTGCATCATAAAATAACTTTTTAATTTTTATAGCACACTTTTACGTTTTAATTTATTAGCGCGTATGGGCTCATTGACTTAATTTAGAAAAATAATGTTGTTGTGTATAGATGCGCGCACTGCGCAGTCATGCTCAATGAGAATCTAAATTTCCCAACATATCACATATCTTTCCGTTACCACTTATGTTTTATTTCAACTGTATGATTGAAGATAAAATAGCGTATACAACGGCATATAATTAGGTTTTAAAACACTCGTGCGATACACTCGGCTTCGCCTTGTATGATAAACCCACACTCGTGTTTTAATAACTCCTGTTATATGACCGTTGCATAAACTACTATAACGAGACTTCTCCGTTCTTCGAAATGCACGCTAAGCTAATCCCGGCTGTCATGACCGAACAACGCACAACACAACGCTCTTCGCGTTCAGTTTAATAATACGGTAAGGATGCCTGGTGGTGGGGCGGCCCCGCTTCTGTGCGTCAAGAATGTTCGCAAATGCGCTTGTTGATTGCTTCTACGCAACCATACGTAAAGGTGCTCTTCCCCGATGCGCAGGGTGTCGGGCAGCTTCAATTTCAAAGTGGGTCGCTGTTGTGCCATCTCGCATGGGGTGCCGCAACGGGGATCAACTATATTTTTTTTGTATTGTGTGTTTTGTTTTGTTGTTCTTTGTTTAGTGCACGGATATCAATGGTTTATTGTTAATGCCTACTAACATAGTTGTAAGTTTTACTAACAATATTTGGGTCTTGATATTTGATTTAAGATTAATACCTGTACGACCGAGGCTCTTCTCGGGTGAAAATAGAGAAAACGACGTTTTCTAAAAATGAAACCTGGTTACATCGATTTATCATCCCCAAAAGGCTCTGCATTCTAAATTTCATGAAGTCGTTGGAGCCGTTTCCGAGATCCAGATTATTTTTATACAAGAATTATTCTTTTCAATGTATTAGATTCTATTCTATTCTATATATAGATTTTTGACAGACGTTCCGGTATTAGGAAGGCAGAAAATCTGACAACAGTCTTGCCAAGAGGTATCGCGTGAGCCAGTTACTGGGTTCCGGATGTCAGATTGGCAGTCATTCCAAGTAAAGTATAGTAGACAAAGCAGATCTTTGTGTCTCTGAAGTTGGCTCTGCCAACCAATGCGCAAGAATCAATTTGTCATCGAGTATACTGCATACAGTAAGCGAGATAGAACGATGCGAAAACGTAAGCGAGTGAAAGTGACAGTTATACAATGCTATCTTCACCTTCAGAATTGACACAAAAATAGCTACCTACTGCGCAGGGTTTAGCAACCAATTCAGAAACACAAAGATCCGTTGTGAGTATTATAAACGATACTCAACTACAGCCGGGTAAGATTGGAAGCTGACCCCAACAAAGGGAAGGGGAGACACGTTGATTTTTGAGTCATGATTTTGTTTTGTACGTATATTTTCGTTGAAAAAAAATAGCGATTACCAGCATGGCGAAAAAGGAGTGCCTAACTTCCCATGTAATGTTGTCAAGGCTTTTGAGCAAACAATGCACTATCAAGTTATTGTTTAGGTTGGTTAAACACAGAAGCAAACAATGACTGTAAAGGCACACTGTAACACAATGCATTTAAAAATGCCTGTATTCGCAAATAAACTTATCAGATAGCTTGATTTATTGACTACTGGCTTGACTCGACAGATTGAAACAGTCATCAGTGATAATTGAAACTAATAATGATGTGGTTTTGGATTTTTAATTACAAATGTGAGGAGGTATACACACCAGGCAGCCAATATTAGATTGTTTCTTTTCTTATATGTTGGGTTTCATCTAAATTCTATTTAAATATCACAGATTTTTATGAAGCAAAATTGTACAAGTACATTCACATGGACGCAATGCGACGCAATTTATACCATTTGTACTTGATTTCTTATAAAATACGTGCACGATATCTCCTATCGACGCAACTTAAATTGCGTCGCGCTATCCCGCCCGGCAGGGTCCATAATTGTGACTAATATTATTATTTCCCTACCAACTATATACATTATAGTATGCAATAAAGAATTGAGTATTGAGGCAGGTCATCAGGGGTCCCTAAGGCGGGAACTAATAAGCGTTCTGCAAATGCACATAGCGTGCGCGCAGATGGTTTTTTGTTTGTTTCACGAACACATTAAAATGCATTGAAATAAAGGAATATGCGTGTAATTCTTTTATTTGCTAAATGAAGTACTTGTTAATTCTAATAAACAAATATGAAAGATTTTTTTTAAATATCTTGTTCAGAGACGAAGTTATATAGCGCCAAAGTTGAGAATTAGAAAGTCCGACGTGCCATCTGAATCAGATAGCGCAACGCAAAGGTAGGGTAGGGTAGGGTAGGTTGAACGTAAACAACGTAACAACGTTTGTCCTGTACGTATTTTGTGGTAAATAATAAATAAATAAACAAAAATTTAATACTTAAATGATATGCCATTACACAGTTGTCGTGTCGCGCCAATTTAAATAAAATCATAAATGATAATCGTTACCCGTTAAGCATTAACCACTATCAAGGTACGGTTCCATATTACAAGGCATTAAAAAAATGTGTATTTTAAACTTCTTCCAAAAGACTGAATAACGTGGCAAACGCCCGCACAAGCACTAGTGAGTAGTCTTCGTAGTGGACGGCCCACTTCTCACAGAGTGAAGCCCTGTGTCCCAGCAGTGGGAAAACTATAGGCTGATTATACTTATGCTATTAGGTATGCAACAAAGTCGACGGAGCCCTATTTCTGTCTGTAGGGACTAAAGTTACCTAACTTGAAGAAGATGACGGGAGCTGAGTTCGCTAGCTTTGATCGCTCAATTCAGCTCCCGTCATCCCCTTCGAACCTAACCGATCCGCTTCGGGGTGCTCCCGAAGTCCCGAGCTCGCTTCGCTCGCTCTTGGACCATAATTATCAAATTGCCCAACCGTTACGTAGCAATATTCATAATGACCAGACAATGTGACAAATATAGAAGTATATATCAGTATTCATAACGTTGCCCGATTTGACTTGACTAGATTCATAAGGCCCGGACATTATACATAGTGCCGTGATTGATCACTTAGTCCACATACATGGATAAGTCATAAAAAACATGACAATATCATAAATATTTCAGATAACCACTGCCGTAATGTTGTAAAACACCTAACTAAACAAATGTTTCTTGCAAATGACACATTAAGGTAACTACGAATCCTTGAGCAACAATTAATAGGTACAATTTATTAAGTGCAAACAGCTATGTAATCCTCACATAGCAGTCATGATTAAATAATGATTTCATGAGACGTACCTAAAGACTGTCTTGTTGGTCTAGTACAGAGGTCACCAATTAATTTAATTTGGGGTCCGTTTCTTAAAATTAATATGGTTCGAAGGTCAAATAAATCCTCCGGCCTTATAAATATTTTGTTAAATTAAAAAAAAATGCAATCAATGAAAGTATGTATCAAGAACTTTTTTTCAAATACTAAGGGCCTAAATTTCAAATTCAAATTCATTTATTAATTACATACGCTTTAGTGCCGTTAAACGGTAACTTTCTAAAGCATACTGTTTAGTAACGGCTAGGTTATAAGGTTTGAAAAATAAATATATTTATTATTATTTCATGTACATTATTCTTCAAACATGGTTTTTTCGTGTAACAAATAGTTTTGCTTTAAAAAAAAAAATTAGCAACACGATATTTATCGCAACTTTTGGATACTCCTCCAAAACGATTTGGATGTTTAAAAATATTTTTACACAAAAAAATTGATTGCTGGAATTTCTTCATAACTGAAATAGTATGTAAATCAAATAATATTTTGCAAACAAAACTGTTCAAAAGGAGGTTAAATATTGATATTTTAGCTCCGAGCGGGCGCACGGCCAGTACTGCGTTAACATTGGGGCGTACATATCGCTTTAACGTGAAAAATGTTTTGCTTTGAACCATCCGTCAAAAGTTTAGACTAAAGTTGGTGCCGCTGGAGAGCTTGGAGATATATTTTATCGGAAACTTCATCTTGGAAACTATCTGGATGCGAGACACACTATGTTCAGCAGGATGTCTTTCGGCTAACATGATAATGATGAAAACTATCTTCGATAGGTCCGCACAAAATAGATCCGCGGTCCGCCATTTGGTGACCCTTGGTCTAGTGGACGCGAGCGACTAAGCGCTACTTTGAGCATGATGTCCTGTCTTTCCATCTGGAATTTTTCAGTGGGAGTTCGGAGTCTAGATTTATGCCGAGTTGATGGCAATATGCTCGCATTACATGGGAAGAACATGGCGAAACGTGGGTGTAATACAGGTGCCCGAGAGTCGATGTCTAAAGAGGCTCGACTCGATGTTCACAACAGCATGCAAAGAAAAAAGAACGTTGTGGTTTAAAAGATGTAGTGATTAAAATTGAAAAGAATACCAATGCTACTCGTAAGATGGTTTGGCCATGTTGAGGGAATGAATGAAAGGCGACTAATGAAAGGTATTGACAAGGCAGACGTGAATGGAAACGCCGGGAGGAGACTCACTAGAAAGACATACCTACATAGATCTTATTGGTGATGTTCTTCAGAAAGGCCAGGTACGGAGTACGCATAACCGGGGTGCGTGTATGACTAGATGTATGAACGTGAGTGAAGCAAAAGAAGTATCTAAAAGGCGTGATGTTATGTAAAAGGTGAACATTTCTTGAAAACGATACTTGCATATCGAAAGTCTCACTCTTTTTTCCGATGAGGGTAGGCAAAAACAGAACGCCACCGGGTAAAATCCTTACACGCTCCTTTTGGATCGTAAACGTTCTTATATCTGGTCATACACGCACGTCGTTTATGAAACGCGAGATTTTAAAAGTGCTTGATCGCGTTAACGTTATCGTTCTCTTATGTGAATTTGAATAAAAAAAAATATATACAAATTGACGTATAATTTAATGCGGTCGAGCACGAGTAAAAACTCGTACTAATCTCACTTAAGAACACCAACATTTCACTAATGAGATCTCCTATGCCTACCACTAGTCGTGTCAAGTCCCTCGTCTTAATAATGATGATTTAACCAACTTATTTACCTGTAAGCGTTATCAGGCAACCCGCCACTGCAGCCATTGTCCAGCTTGTCACAGTCCACCAACTCTTGTTCAGACAAGGACACAAGCTGTCCCGATTGCATCTTCCATTGACCCTCAATGTTGCCTGAAGAAAAGGACCTTAAATTTATATCGGTTTATTGTCAAAATTAAACCGATTCGTTCAGCTTTGGTCCCTTGATTGATCGTAACGCACAACGCTGCGGTATGCGGTACCAGACACATAATCGTAAGAAACAGGGCTAGCATGGGGTTTTGTTCCATCGCAGAATTAAGAGGATTATGTGCCTGGCACAGCATACAGTTGCGTTATGCGTAACTATTAAAGATACCAATGCTTTAGGAAGGGAAAGTGCAACGCAATAACATGCTGGAGTTACAGAAATTATGGTGTACTTTAAGTATGAAAGGAAAACCACAAAAAAAATCTTAAGAAAAAGCGAAGAGAAGCAAGCAGGTACTCCGACCGAAGTCGTCTATAACATATAAGACTATTCGCATCATACTTTGGTCGGAGAACATACAAAAATTTTCGTTGTGCTGTAGTAAAAACAAAATGTATATCTCACCAGTGACGCTGAACGCCCAGCAGCTGCCACATGAGCCCTGGTCCTTCACCTCGGTCACGGCGTCATACTCCCGCCAGTCGAAGTTATCAGGAACTTTAATATTTGGAATATCAGCTTGCTTCATAGGAACCTGGTTCTCATTAGTTAGATTCGTGTTCAAACCCATATATGTAGTACTGAACTCCTCATAAGTTAAATCAGTGAACCTAGTCACCCCGTACACAGCTGTTCCTTTCTCATGAACATTCAACTCGTGGATTTTTTTAATATTTTTCTTAAATATTTCAAATCTTTTATGCATTTGAGAATAATTGTTTACATAACTAGGACTGTAAGTGGTCAAAAAGTTATAAAACAAATGTTCAGCCTGTACATGGTGGTACAAGTCACGTGTAGCGCCTTCTTGGAAGTCGCACGCCACTCGGAAGTTAGGAGGATGGTCAGTCCATGGTCGAATCCACGCATTAATACGACAGAACTTGTTCAGGCCTTGATTCGTTACCAACTTGCAGTCTTTTTGGTCACTCAAAGCTAAACAATCCGTGAAGCCGACTTCAACTTTTATTTTGTAATGAATGCCGGCAACTACTTGCTTCTCCAAAGAGAATATCCTAACAACTTTCTGTTTGCTCGGGTGAGGATACTTAGCTTCAATATGTTTCAACGCCTGTTTCGCCAACTCGTTGGCCATTTCAGCACTTTCGAATTCGATATGAGATTCCAAAGGGGTCTCATCATCTACACAATTTACATCAATATTCTTTCCGTTGCTGATCCATAACCTTTCCCATATTTGCGCCACACAACGCCTTCGCGGTAAATGCTCAAGGAAATTGCAACTGGTTATGTTTGCAACCCACTCGTATTTTAAACAAGAAGTGTAGCCGACATCAAAATCAATGGTGGTCACTTTTCCCGAAGTTATCCTGGTAGAGTGACTGTTAATCTGAAGAACTCTCTGTTTGTATCTATGCAACGACTGCATTTCTAATTGTTCTAAAGCTGCTCCCACCATGCTCTGTATTTCTGAATAGTCTAAAGTTACATTTTCTGGATCTAGAGGAGATCTCCTGGTCCGTCCGGCGGGCACACAGTGAGCTACGATGTTACTTATATATTTAGCTTCAGGCTTCAACCAAATATAAGAGCGACAGTGCCTCGGAGGTATATTTGGATTGAGGAAACACTGAAAGGGATTTTTGTCTAGATTGACATCTTTAGAACAGTTTGTAATAGCAATTATCAAATTTAATTTGAAAGGACGTCGTGAGTCAAGACTTGGTAAAAGTTGCGGCTCACCTTGATGGACCAATTTATACTTATTTTCTGGAGGGCTCTCAAGAGCAACGACAGATAGCCTGATAAGTTCGGGTATGTTCACACCTGTAATTGATCTAAAATCTTCTTCATCGTCACATACGACAGATACGTGTCTTACTACCAATTCATCTTCAGATGAGGGCCACAGTCTGGCCAAGCATAATCTATGGTTCAAACCACTCATCTCTTCACAATCTCGAAGATCCTTTCCCTTGTGATGCCGTAAACAAAATGTTTCGGCTACTTCAATGTACATTTTAACCGTTAAAGTTCCCATTTGTATACTATTTTGCACGGCATGTATAGTTATTAGTTTATGTAAATTATTGGAACTCGATTGGTCATTTATATGTTGAACAGCACGGTCTGCGTAATAATAAGTTGTATCTTCATCTATCTCGTCCTCATCTTCGACTACATTTTGTTTCAGATTCCCGCCGGGAAAGCCACCTGCCTGGCGTTTACTCTTTTTACCTTTTGTTTCGCTAAGTTTTTTACATGTAACTGTGATATCATTTTCAACATTCAACCACGGCCGACTCTGTATATTTGCTTTACAATTAAAGACAACTAATGGTTGTTTCAAAGTACATGACGTTTTATTAGTAGTTTCATTTCTTAAACATGTCGTAGGTGAAATTGAGAAATCAATATTAGTAAGCGTGCCGTCGGCCACTTGTTCACTAGCGCTGAGAATCTCTGTAACTTTATGAACGTATTTTCTATTAGATGTCGTTAAATATTTTTCAGAAGCTTCTTCTGCCAGTTTCATATACTTTTCATTATTATTTTGAGGATCAGATGGTTTTACATCATTATCGGTTTCATACTCTGCTGGGCCATTACATTGAACGTCAATCTTTTTCAGTTTTAACCAAGGTCGATCCCAAATGTCAGTGTGGCAGTAAAGAACAACATCATCGTCTGCTTTGCAACTGCGCGCGCGCACGCTGGAAACATTAACCGAACAGGATGTGGGTGCAGCAGTAAAATCTATTTGATACTTAAAACCAGAAACCACACGAATCACAACATGTTGCACTGCGAGTACTTTATGATATACAGTGCTTTTCTTTCGGTATAATTTACGTAAGGCCTCTTCGGCCAGTTGTTTATATTCTGGCTTATCTGGTTCTTCTTCTTCTTCAACGCGTCCTCGTAAATTACGGACCGGCAGTTCTGAATCATTTTTAGTGTCATTTTCTCGGATCCACTCTTTGTCTAGATATTGGTACTTAGATTTCCTTAGACTATCTTTTGATGCACCACCAGGCATTAACAGATCTCTTTTTACTCTTTCATTGTTTGGGAAACAAGAAACTGCCATGTCTTTTTGCCCCAGCGAAGGCTGGTCCCAAATATCTGAGTGGCATTTAATGATGTTTGAATCGTAGCTACCGGATATTGTAAAATCGATGCTTATCGTTTCTAACACTCCAGAAACGAGTTCCGTAATTACTCTTTCTACACGCGCTACTTCCAGAGGTTGTGTGATGCCAGAGTCAATCACATATTTTCGCAAGGATTCCTCGGCCAGCGCTTTGTACAAAGGTTTGGACGGATCTTGATCTATAAAACTACTGCTAACGCCTCCATCCCCATCATCGTGACATGAAACATCGATTTCTTTATGGTTGAGCCAGCCCTGTTCAAAAATCTTAGAGTGACAAATAATTGTAGTGGAACCGCGGTTAACTGATACTACAAAGTCGATACGAGTTAGTAAACCGGCAACCACTTGTGTAGAAACATTTTCAATACGCACTAGTTCAAGAGGTTGTCTGATGCCAGAATCTATAGTATATTTTCGCAAAGACTGCTCAGCAAATGCTCTGTACTTAGGATCTGTCGGGTTTTGGAGTTCTTCACCACCGAGAATTGCTCGTTTACTTCTATGATCACCACTCTTACAAGAAACAGTTATCTCTTTTATGTTGCGCCAGGGCTGTTCCCAAATCTCCGAGTGACAAACAATTGTTGTAGAATCTGAGCTACCAGATACCTCAAAATCGACCCGAGTCAACGAGCCAGCAACAACTTGCGTGGAAGCGTTTAAAATCTTTCCTACTGCCAGAGGCTGCGTGATACCAGAATCAACCGCATATTTTCGCAAGGATTCCTCGGCAAGTGTTCTGTACTTAGGATCTGTTGGATTTTGCTGGCTTTGACCACCGGGTAGTTGTCTTTTACTTCTATGATCACCACTCTTACAAGAAACAGTTATCTCTTTTATGTTGCGCCAGGGCTGTTCCCAAATCTCCGAGTGACAAACAATTGTTGTAGAATCTGAGCTACCAGATACCTCAAAATCGACCCGAGTCAACGAGCCAGCAACAACTTGCGTGGAAGCGTTTAAAATCTTTCCTACTGCCAGAGGCTGCGTGATACCAGAATCAAGCGCATATTTTCGCAAGGATTCCTCGGCAAGTGTTCTGTACTTAGGATCTGTTGGATTTTGCTGGCTTTGACCACCGGGTAGTTGTCTTTTACTTCTATGATCACCACTCTTACAAGAAACAGTTATCTCTTTTATGTTGCGCCAGGGCTGTTCCCAAATCTCCGAGTGACAAACAATTGTTGTAGAATCTGAGCTACCAGATACCTCAAAATCGACCCGAGTCAACGAGCCAGCAACAACTTGCGTGGAAGCGTTTAAAATCGTTCCTACTGCCAGAGGCTGCGTGATACCAGAATCAACCGCATATTTTCGCAAGGATTCCTCGGCAAGTGTTCTGTACTTAGGATCTGTTGGATTTTGCTGGCTTTGACCACCGGGTAGTTGTCTTTTACTTCTATGATCACCACTCTTACAAGAAACAGTTATCTCTTTTATGTTGCGCCAGGGCTGTTCCCAAATATCCGAGTGACAAACAATTGTTGTAGAATCTGAGCTACCAGATACCTCAAAATCGACCCGAGTCAACGAGCCAGCAACAACTTGCGTGGAAGCTTTTAAAATCTTTCCTACTGCCAGAGGCTGCGTGATACCAGAATCAACCGCATATTTTCGCAAGGATTCCTCGGCAAGTATTCTGTACTTAGGATCTGTTGGATTTTGCTGTGTTTGACCACCGATTAGTTGTCTTTTACTTCTATGATCACCACTCTTACAAGAAACAGTTATCTCTTTTATGTTGCGCCAGGGCTGTTCCCAAATCTCCGAGTGACAAACAATTGTTGTAGAATCTGAGCTACCAGATACCTCAAAATCGACCCGAGTCAACGAGCCAGCAACAACTTGCGTGGAAGCTTTTAAAATCTTTCCTACTGCCAGAGGCTGCGTGATACCAGAATCAACCGCATATTTTCGCAAGGATTCCTCGGCAAGTGTTCTGTACTTAGGATCTGTTGGATTTTGCTGTTTTTGACCACCGCGTAGTTGTCTTTTACTTCTATGATCACCACTCTTACAGGAAACAGTTACCTCTTTTTTGTTGATCCAGGACCGTTCCCAAATCTCCGAATGACAAACAATTGTTATAAAATCTGAGCCACCAGACACCTCAAAATCGACCCGAGTCATCGTGCCAGCAACAACTTGCGTGGAAGCTTTTAAAATCTTTCCTACTGCCAGAGGCAGCGTGATACCAGAATCAACCGCATATTTTTGCAAGGATTCCTCGGCAAGTTTTCTGTACTTCGGATCTGTTGGATCTTGATCTTGTTCACCACCGGCCATTTCATTTAAGCCACCTAATTGCCTGCGGGCTCTTTGTATTGAAACCTGCCTTTCGGAAGTGTACAAGTCTTTTTCTAATTCACACTTAACGTCTTGAATTATTTTATTTTTGTGTAACCATGGCTGTTCTAGTAATTCAGCAATACAATGTTTGCTCTGTGATAATTCGCTGTTCTCTGCATCTGGAGATATGTTAAAATTAATAATAGCTTTAATGCCGTCATCCCACTGCACGGTTACACTTCCTATATTTACCAGACTGTAAGGCAAGCTGTTCATTTTCGTAAGATAATTATGGAGACATTCATCTGCCAATTGTACATATTTGTAGTAATTCGGATCATCTTCTAAAATTTCAGCTTTTCTGAAAATATTGCCGATTAAATGGCACTTCACGTAAATTTCACTTTTAGACTCTCTTGTTGCGGACACTTCTGCAAAACAAAGAGTATCGCCATCGCCTTCTTCGGCACGAGACGCGATAAATCTGATTATTATTGTTTTTCCCTTTTGTAACACTTTATCAACAAAAGCTACACGCACAAGGTGCGATTCAGGTTTATTCTTTATGTATTTCTGCAAGGACTCCACAGCTATTTGCATGTATTCAGGATCATCTATATTTATTTTATCAATATTTTTCATCTTCTTTTTCATTTGACAAGAAACATTAATGGACTTGGTATTAATCCAATGCTTTTCCAAAATTTCGGAATGACAACGTACAGTTTTGCTGTCACTGGCGCTTTGGCTCTTTGGAGATATTATAAAGTCGATCCTTGTGAGTAATCCAGACACTATTTGTGTAGTTACATTTTCCACTCGAACAATCACGTGATGAGGATTGCCAGTATCTTGGAGATATTTCGTCAATGACTCTTCAGCTAATTGATAATATTTCGAGTCTTTTGGATTGCGTTCCTTTAACTCGTTATAGTTCTTTTGCGGTTGGTATTTTATTTTGCATTTAACAAAATACTGTTTTTTGTCAATCCAATTACTTTCTAATATTTTAGAACGGCAGTGTAATATATTTTTAGGATTCACTATTTCACATTCAGGCGACGACAAAATACCATCATTTTGAAAGAAGCAGTCTGTGGGTGAGATTGAAAAATCTATTTTTATTAATTTTCTAGAAACGTCTTGAACTGTAACTTTGTCAACTTTAACGAGTTCATAATGTTGGTGACTGTTTGATGACTGCATAAACTTATATAAAGATTCATTGGCTAATTTGTTGTAATCAAGATCACTATCTTTAGTTAAATTGTGTTCTTCTTCACCACTGGTGGAATCAATAGATCTTTTGCTCCTCGTATTATCAAGTTCGTTATTTGTCGAAACATCATCACATGAAACTTCAATTTGCCTTCCATCCATAATCCATGATCTGTCCCAAATTTGGGCTTTACATGAACGAAATCCTTTGCCTTTCAACAATTCACATTTATTTATTTGATCTCTTGAGTAACTTTCGTCCGTGCAATCGGTATAACCAACGACAAATTCTATTTTAGTCAAAAAACCAGCTATAATTTGAGATGAAATAGATTGTATGCTTACAATCTTTTGTTTGTTAGATTTATCAGATTGCGATTCCAAATATTGTATGGCTTCTTGCAACATTTCAATAATTTCCGGGTCGTCTATGGTGACATTTTTCTTCACTTTTTTAGTTTTCGATATTCTCATGTCAACCGGTCTATCTGTACAAGTATACGAAACTTTCTTTTCTTTAAGCCAATGTCTCTCATGGACGATGACATCACAAATTTGTGTTCCTAAATGTTCTAGAACTGTGCAGTTAACTCTTAATGGCAATGGTACGCTTTTATTACATTTTAAGTTCTCAACGACAACTGAAAATTTTGTCAATGTTCCAGATGTTACCTGAATAACAGCCGACGCTATTTTATTTATTCCCAAAGCATATTGAGATTTTGATTCGGATTCAATTTGTTTAACGGCCTCTTCGGCCATTTTTTGTAGTACAAGATCATCTGTGGATATTTGTTTAATATCTTCTCTGTAGTCACTATCTTTGTTATCATTGTAACAGAAAGTATTTAGGATTCGTGGACTTTTTTCGTTCGAGCAATCGAGAACCCCATTACAAATTTGAGTATCCATTTCTCTCGATTCACATTCAACTTTGTCGCAAGGTATCGTGACACGAGCCTGTATGTAAACAAAACGCTGAAGATTGTCCGTTTCTTCTTCAGCTCTTATGACATTTTTTACGGCTCTATTTTTTACTTCCATATCCATCTCATTCAAGTAATCAACCATAGCTTGTGCCATTTCGTACATAAAACGAGCATTCTCTATACTATTTTTAATGCCACGATAGTCTTCCGCGAGCGAGAGCACTTGCAGATCATAATCATAACTTCGCTTTACCCTTGGTACGACCTCTTCAGCTTCAGTTTTAGGTTTAAATCCAGAAAAGTCGAAAAAATCTAACATATCATCTATAGCTTTCTTTTTATCCAGATTTATGTTAAAAGCTTGATGTTCTGTTTTTTCAGATTCAGTTACGGGAATGGAATTTTCATTACGGTTTTCAGATTCGATTTTGAAAACATGTTGTTTGCTTACATCAGACGAATCTGGATTCGTTGTGAAAGACGTATCAGGAGACGTTGTGAAAGACTGCCGCTCTGATTCAGTAACTGCTTGAAATTGATCAAACGAAATTATTTGCTCTTGTATTTTTTTTATATCCTCGTCTGTAAGGGACCTTTCCTGATTCGGCTGGGATTGGACATCTGTATTGTGTTTTATCTTTATATCATCATCACCAGAATCTACAGATGTGTTGCCCTTAGACTGATTGTTATCAGGAGAGGGTTCAGGCAAAACTTCACCGTGTTCTCCAAATAGCCATTCTTCTGTACAATTATTTGCTAGAATTGCTCTGTAATTCTTACCGTTGGACAGCTTAACCCATGGTTTCACTAGAAAAGTTATCTTACAGGTCTTAGATGAAGCACAATTTTCAGCTTCTACTTGAGTGCAATTGTTGGAATAAATTGATAGGGTCAGAATATATCGGACACCGTTTACCACCTGCGAAGGAAATTTCAAAACAATGTAGTTGTTGTTGGTGTACCTAATGTATCTGATGTGCGTATCTAACAATGTCGTTACTTACTTGAACTTGCCTTTCTACGTCTATAACACTCTGTAGGGTGTGTTTGACGCCGGGTTCATGCAGGTCGAGATGCCTCACTCCAAGGTTGGCGAGGTCGCTGACTCCCGCAGCCTGGGGGTTCACGTGCGAGGCGCATCCTACGCACGGGGCGCTCGGTTGATCTCGAGGTATCGCAATGAACTGTTCGCCTGATGTTATCTAGAACAATCATATATTTTTTAAGATTATTATTTATAAAATACAAATACTCGCACTTGGCCGGAAAGAGATGACATTTGTTTACATGGATTAAAAACAAAAAATCTGTGGACTAAACAAGCCTCAAAATAAAATAGAATTAATTATGTCTGAAATAAATATATTTTCCATAAGAATCATTATGTTATAATGGCACATATAACTCTATTACTATGAAGATTAACGTTTAAATAACGAACAATGAATTTCGTTATCGTCAAGTGTCAACATACATTTTATGTAAAATTATTAACGCCATTTTGAATCTTATTTGTTACGGGTATTCAGTACATTTGTGTTTTCTCTGCTTGTGTTCAGTCACGGTTTATCGCCATCGATCGATTATTGAGCCTTTTTTTCAATTACTTTATTGCCTAAGAACGAAGAATTTTGTAATTTAGGCGCCACTTCCACAAGCGTGTCTTTTCAAGTCGGTGTCTTTCGTAGGTACCATTTTTTTCCGTTAATGACACCGACTTCCAAAAATATAATTATTTTTCACTTTGTTGTTTTCTCATATGGAAGTCGGTGGTATTTTTTTGTAAAAAAGTTTTCTATTTTTTACTTTTTAGTTTTATCTACCTAATAGGCAAGTAGTTTAGTAAGTTACCCTAACGCCAGAATAGATAACCCGAATATCATGAAACTTGAACATAATCGGTGAAATGATTTATTGATCATTGATCTGCGTACCCCTTAAGAGCATACTGGCGTGATGTGATGTTATGAAATGGTATAATCAGACATGCGATTGCAGCAATCCCGAGATTTGGCGTTATTTATTGAAGTGTTCTGTCGTTTATCTTCGGAGTTCTTCATCAGATCTTCACCAAATTAAAATGGGACCAATTTCGAAACGTACTCTTTCAAACAAAAATTTTCAAAATCGGTCCACAATTGACGGAGATATCGGTGCACATAAACAAAAAAAAAAAAAGCAATCTCGAACGAACATAGAACCTCCTCCTTTTTGGTAAGTCGGTTAAAAAACCGTAAATAGCAATATAATGTCGTAATGTTACGTGAAACATTATGTCTGACTGAAACTAAGTTTTTGTTAATAATGTTTTTTGGATATGGTTATCGATGATAGTAGGTAATCAATTTTAATAGTGTAAAAATGAATCTAAATCTATTACAAGAATTTATAAAAGTATTTTTACAAAAATTGTAGAAAATTTTGAAGAAAGAAATGACGTTCTTTGAGTCCGATGATATCAGAGGAGAGTACCTGACGCTCGCCTATGAATTTATCTTGATGGTTCAGCCTACTAGCGTAGAAACCGAGAGAGCGTTTTCAGCATCAGGATATATTTGCAGTTCACTCAGAAGCAGGCTCGGAGATGATACAATAAATGCCATTTGCTTCTTAAGAGCGTATTTTCAATAGTTATCACCATAGTTTGATATCATAATAATAGCATCTAAGAGAAAGTTGTGATTTGATTATTAGTCATTATATAATTAAGACTGAATTAAAATATAAAACTGTTGTTAGGAGTAAGGATAAAATTAAACAAAACTATTAAACTATGCCAAACATTTAAAGATGAATCTAAGAAAACGGATTACTAATTATAATAAAATTAATTAAAAGAAAATAAATAATTTCTGTTGCTTAATGTAAGAAATGTTTAATAAAAGTTGATTTTTACACAAAAATCTGTAGTTTCAATTTGATTTTATAACATAATTTCAAAGATGCGGGATCCCGCGTGATCCCGCAGGGGATTGAATAATCCCGCAAATCAATCCCGCGGGATTGAATGAGCTGCGGGATTGCAATCCCTAAACATAGTGTAATTAATTTGTAAAGGTTTGCCTTACATGGACAAAAAAACGACAATGGCACCAAACCCCGATCATCATCATCATCATTTCCGCCGAAAGACGTCCACTGCTGGACATAGGCCTCTCCCAGGCGTCGCCAGATTGACCGATCCCGTTTCGCATCCAGCTCCTTCCCGCAACCAGATCATCGGTCCACCTAGTGGGAGGCCTTCCAGTGTATCGTCTTCCGGTTCGCGATCGCCATTCCAGAAATTTTCGGCCCCATCGGGCATCCGTTCTGCGAGCAATGTGCCCTGCCTACTGCCACTTAAGTTTGGCAATTTTTCGGGCTATGTCGGTGAGTTTCCTAGACTAGTCGGTAAGACTCATAGGAAGTTCTTTGATCGACCTTGTTTGTTTTATTTTTTGGTATGTTCACCCATATCTTCGTCAATTGCGGACCGATTTAGAAAATTGTTTTTTTGTTTGAAAAAGTATGTTCCGAAATTGGTCCCATTTTAATTTGGTGAAGATTTGATGAAGAACTTCGAAGATATACAACATAACTCTTCAATAAATAACGGCAATTAACGGCGGGTTTGTTTATTTTTTTCTTTCTTTTTATGAAAACCTTGCCCCACATTAGGAATTTCTTCCTGTATGGTGGGTGCGTTTACAAACATATAAACTCACATACACAAACACCCAGAGCCGGAACAACTATCTGTAGGTCATACAAATATTTGTTCCGTGCGGGAATCGAACCCGCGACACGCAGTGCAGCAGTCAATCGCTCAACCACTGCGCCAACCGTGCGCCCAATACATAACGGCAAAACACTCGGGATTCCTGCAATCACATATCTGTTTATTGTTTATACCATTTCATATTATAACATCACGCCAGTACGGGCGGTACGTGGCGGGTACTAAAGGGGTACGCAGATGTGTATAGTTCATCTTAGTATACTCTCATTTCACCGGTTATGTTCAAGTTTCATGATATTCGGGTAAGCTATTCAGACGTTATAGGTACCTTACTTAACAACTTGCCTATTAGGTAGGTTCAACTAAAAAGTGAAAAATAAGAAAAAAAAATTACAAAAAAATACTACCGACTTCCAAATAAAAAAAAACTACATTGTGAAAAATAACTTTATTTTTGGAAGTTGGTGTCCATAGCGCACAAAAACTATACTAACTAAAGACACCGACTTCCAAAAATTAATATTTTTCACTTTGTAGATTTTTTATTTGGAAGTATTATTGTGTAAAATATTTTTGTGTAAAATAGTAGTTTATACAATAGTATATAATAGGGGTTATTGAAACACGAGCGTGGGTTTATCACATGAGGCGAAGCCGAATGTGATAATAATATCACGCGAGTGTTTTAATACCTAATTATATGCCGTGCATATACTACTTTATATTAAATCATACAGTTGAAATAAAACTAAAGTGGCAACGGAAAAAATATGTGGTATGGCGGGCAAATTAGATTCTCATTGCGCATGAATGCGCAGCGCGCGCATCCATAGACAATGACACTACTTTTCTACATTAAGTCAATGAGCCCATACGCGCTAGTAAATTAAAAAGTAAAAGTGTGCTATAAAATTAAAAAGTTATTTTATGGTGCAGTTGTTTGAAAATCGATGGAAAATGTTGCACCGTAATGTTTTTTTTTTTAATTTTACCTATCCACGAATATAAAGTACGTGTTTATACAATGTTTTTGAATTCATATTTGTAACATTACGATGTGAGTGTAGATAAAAGTTTTTTTTATGTTGTATAAGTTTATACAAAGTCTAGTATATTGTCTTGCTGCGTAAGTTCATTTAGCTGACACTATGTGTGCTACTAAATAATTACTCCTCTTTTCTTGGGACGCCGGGTGATACGGTAGTGTTTTATGCAGTTTCAAAATAACTCGTAGGGAATATAACTTCCTAATCGTCAGGTGATCACTAAGTTTATATCGGTTCTCAGAAATATTTATGGTTTTAGATGGATTACTTTTAGAAGAGACCGTTGTGCACGCTCCAGTTCGAGAAATTTTATTTTAGTAGCCCCTCCCCATACTGGTATACAGTACATCAAAACTGACTAGGCCAAAGAGATGTAGATCTGCTTTAAGAGGTTCTTAGATGTGTCGTAATGTCTTGAATATCCATATGAGTTTCCTTGTTCGGGACATGACTACATCTATGTGTGTGTGCCAAGATAAGCGTTGATCAACTATAAAACCTAGATATCTAATTTGAGAGACTTCTTCCACTTCATTACTGATGCTGTGGATCTTAAGAGAATGTTTAGGCCCCGGTTGGGTATTATTATATTTCGTAAAAGCAATGTATTTGGTTTTGGAGGTGTTTTTTTTCCACTTCATTACAAGAACAATTTTTATTATTAATGCTTGAGGAATCATGACAGCTGTGGATCTTAAGAGAATGATTAGGCTCCGGTTGGGTATTGTTATATTTCGTAAAAGCAATGTATTTGGTTTTAGAGGTGTTTAGTGTTATAAGATGGGAGTCCAACCAATCGGCAAATCCTGTCTAGGCCTTTTTCGGCAGACTTATACGCAGTTTGCCATGTATCTCCAGTAAAAACAACAGTTGTCATCGGTGCAGGAGAATACCCGACCATTCTCAATTCTCATGTCGCAAAGGCTATTTATATATATTAGAAATAGAGTTGAGCCCAAAATACTGCCTTGTGGGAACCAAAATTCATATTTGTCTCCCCACTCGTGTATTTTCCTATTCTAACACGTTGCTTCCTATCTGTAAGATAATCTATAAGCAAAGCTAGGGGGATTCCTCTAATGCCTAAGGCCTCTAGACTACGCACAAGGACGGAGACTGAAGTGGATTTTTCCTGATGTTTGTTATCCCAAATCCTCTTGTTTATTTGTTCCTTGCTGAATTCATACAGCCTTTTTAATCTGTTGTAATCACTTTCAAATGCTTGCGTGTTGACCAGCATGTCTTCGATTTTCACCAATAAGTTTTGTTTCGACTTCTTTATGAGACACTTCGTTTCTTCGTATATTTGTTCCAGACGCTCATAAATTCGATTCTCGTAATAAGGTCCAGACTTCTTGCCTTCAAACAAGGCTAATTGGATGTCGTTCTTCTTAAACTCACTCCAATACTCCTCCAGCTTTTGAAGTCTGTCATCATGATATTCAAGAGTGGTTTTACGTGTAGAACTATCTTTCTTGAAGTTTTCATTTATTCTTTTGATAGCATCAAGATTTGTAGATTGCGAGTTAAGCAAAGCATCGTAAGACATTGTTGTCTTACGGTGATAGTGCTCACAAATAAATCCAAAATATCAGAAAAGTATGTAATATGGAACGTGCTCACCGTGCTCAGCTCCCCCAATCTGTGTAGTTCTCATTCAATATCACTGATCACACTGTTTTTAATGTTTTGTTGAATGTCCGAGTTTAATGTTCAAATGTTCCCGCGAGTGAAACGTACCACGGCACTGATTCTACTCTTAACGGTTCGAAGGACCAAAATGTAAGGGCAGGAGCCTTTACACTTAATGTTGAATGTTTAATAAAATAAATGTTAATGTTAAAAAAGGTATTTAATACACTTATTTAATAAACTACATAAGGTTAATGCTAGAACTGCATCTTCGGTCGATAATCCCTGTCGAAAACCGTACTGAGAACTGGATATAATGCTGTATTTGCTAAGGTACTTTATTAGTCGACTGTATACTATATTTTTATTTTTTTTGAAATTGCGACAGGTACAGATATTGGCTGGTAATTATTTACATCGTCTCTTTCCCCACCCTTATGCACAGGTGTAATAACAGCTTGTTTCATGGCGACTGGAAAGATCGGTATCTAAAGCACAGATTTGCTAGTTTCGTAATTATTGGTACAACTACGTCTTGAGTTAATTTTAGGAATTTTGTTGGTATAAGTATGCTGTAGACTTACATCGGATCTGTTTCTTAAAGCAAAAATGAGGAGACCTGTACTATAACACCATCAAGGCTATCCTGATCATGTGATAGATTGTTGGTGAGGATTTCATCTGCTAGTGTTTTACCAATTTTTGAAAAATAGTTATTAACGTAATAAACTGAGTCATGTGAAGTGGGCTTTATTTCTAATAATTCTCGACTTTGCGATTTATTCGGTTTACGATGTGAGATACAGTTTATAGTATTCCACATTTGTTTAGTGTTTTTACTTGCATTTGATAGCTGTTCTTTATCATATATTCTCCTTAGTTTTTAATTAAATTATTGCAGTAGTTGCGGTATCTTCTATAAATATTTTTAGGATAGTATTTGTAGGATCAGAACGTAGCTTCATTTGCATACTATTTCTATTTTGTATACAACGTAAAATTCCTATTCTTATCCATGGTTTAATTGTGCGGTTATTTCTCGGTACTAAAGTAGTCATCGTGTTTTGTATAAGGCATTTTGAATTTGATTTACGAGTTATTTGGTTAACATAACAGGATCATTAATTAGTTTCTTATTAGATCTTTCGCACATTTAGGGTTCGGTACGAAACCACAAAATCAAGTTGGTTGTAATTAAAAAAACTGGCCAAGTGCGAGTCGGACTCGCGCACGAAGGATTCCGTACCACTATCGCAAAAAACAACAAAAAAATCACATATGTTGTATGGAAGGTCTTGAAGTAAACGTTTATCATAATGCTATGTACAATAAGCCCTTGCATATTAATATCATTTCGCTGCGGTATCCCGCTCTGTTTTATCTACGGATTTAATTATTTTTGCCAATTGTATCTCGGAATTACAGCAAAGAAACAAGAAGTAGGTATAAACAATGTAAACGAACTGCAACAAGCGTATCATCTGGCTGGATGCCATTTAAGTGCATGAGAAACAATGACACCGAATTTAGATAAATAGCTACTAATTTTTATTTTCGTATAAGTTATATTGAAACTTTTTCAAACAAAGAGACAATCATTATTAAGAATTAATATAATATGTTATTGTCTCGCTGAGGGATCGAATCCGGAATGGGGAGATCCGGCAGTGAACCGAAGTTGTCGACATAGCTCACAGAATATGCAAGAGTCACTGACTGAAGTGGCAATCTTACAATGAGCCGACTGTATATGCCGTTAAACCAATGATTGTTGGGATAAACGTGTTCTTAAGTCCAGTCAGCGAACTGGTAAACGCAAGATCGGACGGCCCTCCGGCTAGGTGGACGATTTTCTAAAGTTTACTGGTAGTAGCAGGACGAGAGTAGCCGAAAACCGAGATAAATGGCGTGCGTTTGGAGAAGCCCTACCTACTTATGTCCATCAGTCGTTTGCTGTGGGCTGATGATGCTAATGACGATCTTGTATTATCTATGTAAACTTGCTTAAATAGGTCACAACAGATAATACTTGTCCTTCAATTCAACATGTTTAAAATCACTTTGAAGATTTACGCAAATACTCATAAATTTTGTGTCAACAATAAATACAACAGTAAATCCTTTTTTTTTATTTAAATTTTTACAAAAAGAAATTCATTTAGCTGATGTTTTTATACATTTCCTAGGGCTGATTTTTCAAGAGCCAGATAACTTTTATCTAACGAATAAATATGACGGCTTGACACATTTTTATACAAAACCTGTCAAAACGACATTTTTATTGCTTAGATAAAAATAATATGAGTAATGAAAAATTTGCCCCATGATTTTTGTTAAAACAATAAATGAACACTAAATCCTTTAATTTCATTTTAATTTAAATGTATAGATGTGCGAATGTGTGATTTGCTTGACACATATTTATTTGTCAAGGATACACACATCAATTCTGTTACACGTTTCTAGGTCACCCAGACCTGATTCACGCTTAGCGTACACAGACATGATAAAGGGTTATCTCAACTTTATATTTACTTAAAATTACTTGCAAATATATGGTAATCAAAACTATGTGGGATATAAATTAATTGACAAATAAAAGCATTAAAATCTCAAAGCAAATAATATAAATAATATTTTTTTATTATTAATGATATAAATGCTTTTTATATATATGATAGAAACCTTTTCACCTGATTGTAAGCAATGATAGAAGTAATCTATTGACTGACCCCAATTCAAAGATATCAGGTAAAATTAGACAGACTAGCAGGGAACCATTAAAACCCATTTAAAAAAATACAGCTAACAAAGCTGTTTTTTTTTGTATGTTTTTTTTATTACTATGGTCATCAGCCAGTTACAAGTCTAGTGCCCAAGATAGGCCTCACCGATTTTACACCATTTAATTTGAACATTTTCCTTTCAAAAATATACCTAAATGGGAAACAAGCCACTTGTACAAATAGTTTGTTTAGTTCAAGGTTAATACTTACAGCTGTGTCGGCTTGCACTTCATTGTCAAGTTGAACTGGTTTTCGCTCAATAGTGGGTTCTGTAACCTCAACTTGAGCTTCCAGCGTTGACTCCAGATTTACATCAGGACTTCGCTTTTGCTCCACGGCATCTTCACACTGACCGTTTATAACGGTCACACCAACTTCTAAATCCTTTAAGGTTGCTGTGCAATTCAGCAATTTGGTTGCTTCAACATTCTGGATCTCTGCAACTCTTATTCTGGCTACTATTTGGTAGATGGTGTCATCCTGTAAAATATGTTTCTAAAGTATCCTTCAAAAAACAATTACATTCATTAAAATATCCTATATTTCTTACTACTATTCTAGTTTCAATAATAGAAAAGTGAAAGTATGCAATTGTGGATGTTAATGTTTGCCAAGCAATCATATGCCAACAAAACAACCAAATGGATTAAATTCAAATTTTGAACACACATGCACTATGGCCTGGATTTGGATACAGAATGCTTTTTGTTCCAGTGTATAATTTATTGTATTTTTGTTCCCATGGGATATCTTTCATGTTTGCTTATGCTAAAACTATCTAGCGTTATATAAAACACAATAACATGGAGTACAGAAGCTATAATTATTAATTAACTAAATATTTAATAAAATCTTTTAGGTATGTCTAGGAATAACATTTTTATTTAAATGCCAATTAGTTTTGGGGTATCTTGAGGAAAATAAAACTCTGCACTTACATTTGACAACACTCTTTAAGATAACTTAAGATACAAAGGTCTCCGATAGTGATAACCCACATCACACTTAAAAAGTGTAAGAACTAGTTTAAGATTAATAAAACGTTTCAACTTACCACTTGCTGCGTATTTACCACAGATCCCTCTTGACTGTGGTAAAATTGATTAGGCAAACCATTATAATAATCTAGGAAGCCATTCAAGAATTTTTCTTTCTGTTCATTACTTACTTCGCACAAACAAAAAGAAAATAACAACTGGACGACCAAAAAATACTTAATATTAATCATGATGGAATCGTCAATGTTCCATCATAGTCGTGCTCTAAGTGTGAACAATATATGCGAACTGAAGACGGTTCGAATTAGTAGTAATTATTTGTTTACTCCAGAGACATGAATCAGCGAAGACGGATTTCAAACTTTTATTTATTTGTTGACATTATTCACGACAATTCACGATTACGACTGCGCGTCAAATTGACACTAGTGATGGGCCGTCGAAACTTTTCTTGTGCGTTAATTTAAACTTAGATAGATAGATAGAAACATTTATTCGTATAAACATGTGTATACATACATACACACGCAGGTGCATGTATGTACGATGATGAAAAATAACAAATAATTGCATGTACTTAAAGACATATTTGCCACTTGTCATGGCATGCGAATATTGTATCAATTAGGTAATATGTATTACATTATAAAATATAATTAGATGTATGATAACAAAAAATTACTTGAAATTAAATGATTTTGTCATCGAGAAATTCCTTAACACTATAGTAGGCTCTCTGTACCAGAAACAATTTAAACCGACGTTTCAAGTCTTCGATACTTAGTTCTTTCCAGGTTTTAGGCAATTTGTTATACAGAATGGGTGCTATACAAAATATACTTCTGCGCATAAGTGTAGTTTTACAAGGATGGAGACAGAGTTTGCTATTATCACGTCTATTTCGGTGTATTATATCCTCTAGACGTGGAAATAAATGAGGATTGCACTTAACAAACATAACAACTTCGAGAATGTATAGAGACGGCAACGTAAGGATCTTAAACTGTTCGAAGTACGGCTTGCAGCTATCGGCTACCTTAAACTTAAACATAGATCTCAGGCATCTATTTTGAGCCTTAAAAATGGTCTCCCATTCCGTGGAATTGCCCCAGAATATCAAACCATACCTAAGGATAGATTCAGCTATTCCATAGTAGGCTATTAATAGCGTATCCGCATTCATTGTATGAGATAGTCTGTATAAGGCATATGCGCTATTGCTTAGTTTTTTAGCTAAACTCTCCAAGTGAGCTTTCCAGTTTAGATTTTGGTCTGTAATTAAGCCTAGGAATTTAGTTGAGGCAACCGTTTCAATTTTATTGTTTTTAGATTTAATGTCAAAATTGTTTGAAATATTTATTCGTTGACCAAAGTGTATGATTACGGTTTTATTTAGATTAATCCTTAAATTATTACTTTCTAACCAGTCTATGCTATTAATTAAAGTATTATTTATATCTTTCTTAAACTTTTCTTTTTTATTACATGGAATAGTTATAGTGCTATCGTCAGCGAAAAGCGTCATTGTATGTTCCATACATTTGGGGAAATCATTAATGTAGATCGTAAATAAGAGAGGGCCCAGAACACTTCCCTGTGGAACGCCATATACAACCTGTCGCTCCGCTGATACATACACTTCCTCCCATTTGGTTTTATTATTGATTCTACTTATTGCTGTAACTTGTCTTCTATTTTGTAAATAAGATTTTAAGAATGCCAGTATATTTCCTCTTATTCCATAGCTTTCTAGTTTATTTAATAGTGTATTTTGTTGGACATAGTCGAAGGCTTGTGTCATATCGCAAAAAATGGCACATACTGGATTTATTTTATCTATATTCATCATTATTTTACATAAAAAATCATATTATATGGCCATGTTTATAGTTTTTTTAGCTCTAAAACCTTTTTGTTCATCACAGAGTATTTTATAACTTATATATTACATTATGACTGTGTTAACAACAGTTTAAAAAATATTTTGGTTTCACAATAAGTACAAAGCGATGCAGTCTGAGCTCATCATTTTCAGAGATTTTCAAATTTATGATGAGAGTATTTATGAGTTTTTCAAAGAACAATGGCGAAATCTTAGCTGACTTAAATTTGAGCGTCTGAAAGTGAGTAATATACGAAAGAATTACTAACGATTGACTACGTTTTTCCAAAGTAAAACATTAACTGGTTTACCACGGATAAAAAAATACATTATATATGAAAGTTAATTACTAATGCGAGTAAACGAAAAAAAAATGCTAATGCTGAGTTTGGCCATTTTATACATATTCTGCCAAGTGACAAGTAGTGTACTGTAGTAAGTTTATTATTATTGTATTTATTATTATAATAAAACGGAGTAAATGAATTAACAATACAGTTTATGTCTTAGTGTAGGGGTCCTTGCAGGTAAGTAAGAATACTGTAGTGTAAAGTTCTCGTCAAACTTCTGGGCCACCCTGAAGTTGGCTACAATGGCTGCGCAGTAGTATATCTCATACAAAAACAACAACAAGTTGTGCCACGCGCATCCGGTAAATCAACTTCAGGGTGGCTCGGAAGTTTGGCGAGGGCTGTAGTAGAAATAAATGAATTACTTACTTTCAATTAATGATAAGCAAAAAGACTAGTAAACAAGTCTAAAAATAATATAGCTTGGTTGTTGACGAAGACCTTTTGATACACGTCAAAGTCGCTTAAAGAAATAAATATAATCTTTCCAAAGAGTATATTTTAAATTTCATGCTGAAAAAACTAGGAAAGGGAAATTTTAATACCATATGGTCCTTTTACTTCCACGAAATTTAATAATATTACCTATTAAACACATTATGAATATTTACCCAGACATAACCTACAAAATTTCATGACTCAATATCTATTATTCTCGGCGTTCTTGAACTAAAATTCTTACATAAACTAATTCAGAACATGACCCTGAATTAAACCAGATATTTTTCATTAAGATTCGTAGGAATTTAATCCCAGCTAAAACAATCTATGGACTTCTACCATTTCTCTTTATGTAGTATAAATTTGAAAAACTCTAAAATACCCTTAATTCTACAAAATAACAATAACTACAATCACTATCGTGCTGGGTTTGATTGGGTTGTGAAAAAGTTGCGCAAAATCCGTTTATCATAACAGTTATACGGATCTTTACCATTGTGTCCAGCAATATTGTTAGAATCAAAAAGTTTTAAGAATGCTGAGTTTAAAAAGCTTTACTGTTGTTGGGCATTCTTTAATATTTTAAACGTTAAATTTTCAGACAATTTATTTTGAGAAGATGCCAAGCTCATGATTTCTGTCAACTTTCAATTCAGGTAGGTATGTCCTTTGTACAGGTATAGGTTTTTTTTAATACACATAATATTTATGTTATAATATCTATTTCTAAATTAATGGTATCTTATAAATAAACCAATACTTAGTTTATGTCGTTTTAAATAAAGAGTCGAACATCCCTATTCATTGGTTATTTCTAGTTCTAAACATTTCGATCCATTTTCCCCACATTCCAAAGCTGCGTCCTAAGTAGAAACAAATTAACATATTTCAAGCATTCCTGTCTGCTGATAAACAACATGAAAATGTTTAGTTTTATGGATGGTTTGTACAATTCATTACTAAGCACCGTTTCCCTCGAAAATAAAAATCAAATGAATTGGTATCTAATAAAATGCAGATACGAATGTTGTTTCGTTTGTTATGATTTTTGTCTGCGTACTGAATTTAACTAACACGCAGTGCAGATAAAATTCCGCGCGATTTTTATCTCCTTCTACTTGTTCATAGAGTTCAAAATATTCGTGCTAATTTAATCCGCGCCGCGATCCGAAATTGAAAATCAATGCGGCTGCTTCATAACTAAAATTTTAATAGAGTATTAATTAAATCCCCCGACTGAATTTGAGTCACGATAGCCAATCTTATAGACGATTAGCTAAGTACGCAGGGGACATCATAGAACACAAAAAAGGTGTATGCACATAGGTCGGTACAATCGTCTACAAGATTGGCTATCGTGACTCAAATTCAGTCGGGGGATTGAATTAATACTCTATTAAAATTTTAGTTATGAAGTAGCCGCATTGATATTTATTTTTCGACGAGAGTCAACATTGATTTTGGTAAAGCGAAATTCAGATGCGGTGGCATGGCGATCTACCAATTCGTGACTACCAATGAGTGACAGTCGTTTTGTGTAGCGTCACACAAATAAAATATGAGAATTAAAAAAAGTAGCGACTGCCGTTCGAAGTGAAAACTTAAAACTTTGGATTAACATACATGCAAACCTATAGGTTTTCTCCTAGCAAAAGTCGTTCAACACGGCTAAAGAAGTTTTCACTTCAAAAATTTACTTAACGTTTGGTTTTTCAGGTGCGAGCTTTAACGCGTAAGGCAGGTATGAGGCATTGTCCTAATAGAAAGCTATCATCATCATCGAATCAAAAAAGCAAATTCCAAAAGAGCTCTTAGTCGCCACGCCTATATTTATGACTCCTTGGCACTGTAGAACGCATACTTGCGATTTTCATAAAATGTGCAGGCCCATGGCTAGAATCAAAGACCTTATACTTCTTATTACTAGACTGTGCACTATGGCGGAAAAACTGGTCCGCGCGAGAGGGCTCCCGTTGGTAGTGTGTCTCTTTCTAATGAGGTGACCATGACTAAACAGAACACGGGACAAATTGATTGTAAAAACGATAGTGTAATTATCCCGATATATTTATGTTACCTAACTACGCTACCTAAACCTACTTAATTTATTGTAAATAAAAAAAATTGTGTGTATATTTTTTGGAATGTACATCACTTACCATCCCATGTTTTCCCGTGGGTGTCCTAAGAAGTAACTAAGGGACAAACCAGAGAATGGGCAGCAGCGTTCTCTGTGCATTTGTAACAACCATACTGTGATCGCCAACCCGCCTGCAAAGCACTCCCCATGAATAGCACAAACAAAACATAGTCCCTAGTGCCCGGCAGCCTGCCTACCCTTGACTACTTTAGCGGGCCAGGTTTCGGTATGGCAAGGGGTGCTAAGAATCCCGGACGAGATCGGGCTGCCCCAACAAATACCGACGACTGGAGCTGGCAACGTACAACACGCGCACACTCCGGACCGACGAAAAGATCACCGAACTCGAAGAGGAATAGAGCAGATTACGATGGAGTATTATAGGGTTATGTGAAGTTAATCGATAATCCTCAAATCCCAAGTCTCCTCAAGTCCCATCGTATAGATAGGAACAAAAAGCTCTCTGATCCTACTCTCAAGCTCATGAAGGAGAGGCGTGAGATGATCCTGCAGTCCTCAGACAATGCTTTGTAATACCGGCAGCTAAATATACCTCAAAGGGTCTTAGTGATTTCGCATACTGTCCAGTTGCGTAGACAGTTGAGAAACCAAACTACACCAATTTTATTCCACTAGGAATCAATTTGCAAATAATTTTAACAGCCGCTGAATTTTACTCGAACAAAGCCCGCCAAGAACTCCGCAAACCACAACCTTACATTTAGTATTACCAGGCCCAAACATTTAAAAGTACTACTCTTACTACTTATTATTGAATTATTTTTTAAATACAACGAATTGATTAATTATAGGAACTGTAGAAATATTTAAATACGTTTCAAAGTCAATGTTATGTTTTATCGAAACGAACGATTCGTTTTGGTAAAACATAAAAAAGAAAACTTAAAATTTTACTACCATTTCTACCAAACCCAAAGATTAGTCGAGCTGGCAAGATGTCAGACAAGGACACACCACCAGCGGAAACCCTCTCGCCAGGACCACTTTTGGTTAGCTACCGTTTTTAAGGAAATAGCTAACCTAGGTGTATGATGATAGATTTCATTTTAGCTAAACAAAAATTTGTGGTACACAGTCTAGTAGTAAGAAATACGTATAAGGTCTTTGGCTAGAATACACATCGCACATGTACCGAACTACCGACTGAAAAAAAAATTAAAACCAAACTATGGCAGTACCAACAGAACTGTCACCTTACTCTTTCTGTCAAAGTCATGGTCTCCTCCCGTCATCATCTGTTCATCATCACGTAAAATTGACGTTTCGTTTCGTTTATCTGCCTTGTTGTTGTACCGTTATATTCCTAGTATTTTTTAACCAAGTATCGTAAATGAAAATGTTAAGTTCTGTTTAACTTTATCATTCTAATCCAAGAACCATCCCTGCAGCAATGTCTGAAAAGAAGAAAAGCAGTATTACGACAAAGCCGAGTAGCAAAATGTACTTTCTTATTTCACGGACTTTAGTTTTTGTTTGTTAAGCTTTTACAGCTAAATTTAAATATAAACATTTAAATACAAATTATTTTTAGATGGTGGATCACATTCGGTATACTGTGTGGTGCTACATTCGTAACCCGATTTTACAAAGTTTTGGAACCTGATCATGTATGGTAAATAATTTTACAGAAAAAGTATTTTTTTAATGGTATGCTTGTTGTAGGACACTTGAGTGTACTTTCACATAAGTAAACAGTATGATTCTTGTCTTTTGTAGCATTTTTTTTAATATCTACTACCAGTGTTGATGATTGTTTTCAACATGTTATATTATGTGTTTTATTTATGTAGTAATAAATAAACAAGTAAAACTTTAATCAATAATTTCAGTTGGGATGAAACTCATTTCGGTAAAATGGCTAGTTGGTACATCAACCAGACATTCTTCTTTGATGTCCATCCCCCACTTGGCAAGGTAAATATTAAATAATAATATTTAATGATAATACCAGCTTTATCCTGATGATTGGCTTTAGTTTCCAATTATTTTTGAAAATATTCTGAATTATTTTGGACCTCCCTTTGTAAATCAGTAGTTCGTATCCAAGTTTATAATAGCTTTCCAAGTAGGATACTTTCTACTAGAATCTCAAAGGTACAACAATAATTATAAATTAATATTTAATTCCAATTTACTGTTTATTTTATGTTTAATAGCAACTTCTTAAGATAAATAACTCAATTATTATTACAACATTGTGGTGTTTATATTAAACACAAGATTAAGCGCATATTTATTACATACCTTTTTGTGTTTACAATAAATAAAAAACTTATGCTATGGATTCATCTGTGTGGTATGTGATTCATACTCTGAGATAAAAATTGTTTCCTCCTGAAAAGTAAACAATCTGACAAACTCACATTCATACATAAATTTACCCCTTGTGCTCATGGGGGTAGGCAGAAACTACAGATCGCCATTTATTTGTAGTAGTACAATATGAGTAGTGCCAATCCATGTGTCTTGATAGTGAATGGGCGCTATCATTTGGGATTGGTCATAATTGGGCTTTGCTACTTGCTACTTTTTGAATTGTTTCTTTTACTCTAGATGCTTTTACGGTGATGTCTTTGTACATCATTCTCATATATTTATTTCCAACAAGAAGGATGTAACCAAATACTAGTAATTAAAACTGATGGAAAAAGTGTCCATGGAGTTTCTTGCACATTCTTCGCCATATAGACCTACTGACGCTTGCAAAGGGGAAACTATATTCATCTTTTTTTTACTGACTTCAGAAAAACGGAGGTAATCAATACAACACGTATGTATGTAAGACTGTTGGAATTGCACAATATTCACAAAGGCAAATAATAATAGCAAATTCATGTAGGCTTCTCAACACGGGTGCAAGTGTATGTTTGCATGTAGGTTTGTCCACGCATTTCGCTGAAAGTACTTGTCGGATTGTGACCATTATTTTTTTATTGGATTAGGTATCTATTAATCAAAATTTATTGAAAATTATTTAGTTTGGTTTCCCATTAAAGCGTGTTTTTTAGTTTTTTTAAACTATTATTTATTTTTTACTTTTCAGTCCTATCTCTATCCTGAAGATCCTGGTAAGGATAATGGGACAAACTATTTAAATTATTGCATTGTCATTGGTCCTTGATAAGTGTGCAAAGTTTCAAATTAGTCCGACGTTTTGAAGGGGGTGAAAATCACCTTCAAAGATTCCGTTACATTGATACATACATACCAAGCTAATAAAAGCGTGTTAAAATCTGTAAAATATTGAATGAATACTCGACGCTGTAAAATATGCAATGAATACTGTTGAATTGACGAAATGGAAGAGTTTGCAATCAATTGCATGAATTTACATTATTTACACGCTGCACGCTGGTCGCATAGTTAGGAGGTACTGGAGGTAGGCAGAACAGGGCGAATTTCTAGGATACCGCTATTGAAAAGTAATGTAGACGGATGTAGTTTCTGGTCCGGGCAACTATCCGACGCGGACGGTTGATGTCGGACTGTTGTATGTGTTCAAACCGCGCCGAAAACTTTGCTTGCGCGATGCTGGATTTATATACGGACAGGTCATTAGTCATTAGTTCTTATGTGGTGGCATAATAGATGTCGCTACACTCTCAACCCGGTTGTGAGTACTACCCACCTAACCTGTTTGAAGCACATCAGCATCATTTGTTTTAAACAATTCCTTTCCCCACATTAGGAATTTCTTCCTATATCGTGGGTGCGTTTACATTTAAATTCACATACACAAGATACCTAGATCCAGAACAATTATCTGTAGGCCATACAAATATTTGTTCCGTGCGGGAATCAAATCCCGCGACACGCAGCGCAGAAGCCGATCGCTCAACCACTACGCCAACCGTGTCGTCAAACGGTTCTCATTGAAAAATTGAACTCACATTGATGTTATTATATTGCCAGATGCTGATAGCGCTGTCTGGAAAACTGACTGGGTACGATGGAACATTTCCATTTGAGAAGCCTGGAGACAAGTATGGTGGGGCTCGGTACGAAGGAATGAGACTAGTAAGTATTATTCCTTCCAATTAATTAATGTGGCTTTTTCCCAACTGTATCAGGGTCAGGGACTTCCATTCTGGCCGTATGCAGTTGAATATCAGTATTTTACTGGGACAAATGGCTAAACATGCTTTGCAACGCCCGGATGAGTGTTGGTATTTAATGGATGGTCACCCATCCACGGACCGACCTCGGCAAGCGTTGTTTAACCTGTGCGGTTGTTGTTATTTGGCCGCGAACACCTTCCAATAAATAAATGCTATAATTAATGAGCTGTTATACAAAATACGCACTTGGATGTGGTAATCACTAATCACGCAGATCTGGTGAAGCATAGCATAGAATGGTTATTACTGCAGAAGAAATGCAACCTCTCGTTCGCGGTCCAAACTGGTTAAGACAAGTATCGCATGAAATGCAACCTTGTGCTAGTTGAAATAAAGTTGAAAAGGAAAAACCGCGCTGCACTTCACCAGATATGCGCTGGCCCAGAGCCCAAGAAAAACAGAACCCAACCAAATTCTGCCTTTCTGATGCCCTTGATAGTCTTGACTTAGAGATACTGGGTTTGATTCCCAGGTCGGGCAGTCTTGTCTGTGTCGCGGATAAATTTGAAAGAGAGTTACCAAGGCCCTGGCACAAGCTACCGAAGGAACACGGGTGTGTTTTAGTCAGTAGAAGTCTGAAACGCCCTCCCGCTTCACTCAGAGCGGGCGAAGTCAAAGTATGATATCCCAGCCAAAAAAGAAAAAAAATCGGGCCGCCTTATTGGGGTTTTCTACCTGGGATTCCTCAAAAGCACCCTAAAGTCTGGATTGATGCCTGGTTGGCAGCAATCATGTGCCTTACTTACCCTTTGGGAAAAAAGGCGTGTTCTTATGTTATGTATGAATCATAATTCTTGTTTTTTCAGTTTTGTACCACCCTTGGTGCATTGATCATTCCGTTGACGTTTTTGACGATCTGGGAGATGACGAAATCACTTGAGTCGACAATAATTGGAACTATGCTGTTATTGTGTGGTAAGTATAACGGAATTACAGAACTGGGTTTTCCAGATTAATCATGCCTAAGTCTAAACATAGGATGATACCAAAAGACAAGGCCAAGGTAAAGAAAGAGGTGTACGGTGCGTGCCACGAAGGACGAGTCTTGACACACCACGTGGTTTGACTTGCACAGTAGACGATTTATAGGTCTCTTTAGAGGTATGAGACTTGAATCAGGTGTTTAACTCTAGAAAATCATTTGTTTCCTAATTACCACATACCACAGTGCATAGAAAATATTTATATAATAAGATGTACCGAAGTGGATACAATACGTGCGGCGCGTTGGGCGCGGATTGCGTGGGGGTTTGAGAAAATGCGATTACTGCGGCGCGTGCGGCTCCTGCGGTGCGTCTAGGTGTGCGTTCACCTTTAAACAAGATTAATTATAATTATAGATTATTTAAGATAGATTACAGTCTGGATTAGCACATAGGTTTTTATCCCGGTATAATGTTACCTTTGGGTGATAAAACACTTTAACGCGGGCGAAGTCGCTGGAAGAAGGTAGTAATCCATAAATAATGAAAAATATTGTGGTTTACCCAAGTGTCTAAAAAAACACAATTACCTATTAGTACCTATATAACTGACGTCACATTAGTAAGAATATATATTGACATAAGAACGTTATTCTTTTGTTTCAGATGTGGGATTTCTTACCCTGAATAGGTACATATTACTGGACCCGATCTTATTGTTTTTTATGAGCTGTTCCATATATGGAGCATTTAAGGTATGTGATTTACGTGTTTATGTAAACATAATGATAACTCTTCAGCTTTAAGATTCTCTTGTTGGTTTTCCTTGAGTTTCAATGTACACCAACATAGATGTTTCGTGTGCGTAGAATCAACAGGTGTATTTCTTTGCCTAGTTATTAGTGTTTGCTTCACAATAATCCGTTGTCCATGCACACACTTGTAATTTCTTGTCATTTTAATGTTGCGGGGAATATGAAGCATAAATTTATATAACAATCTTTTCGGTGGCGCATTAGTCGAGCGTGCGGTATATAATATCTTACGACCTGGCGCCATAAGATCGAATCCGACTGCCGACGGCTAATGTTTTTGTATGTTTTAATAAAATAGTTTACATTTGTTTCTTCAATTCATTGCTAAACTATTAGCAAGTCTTCTTTATATTTGAGTTGGAATATATTAATTGTCTACCATCTAAAAATGACAAATCATATTTAGGTTAGTATTAAACTACTAACCTAAATATGATTTGTCATTTTTAGATGGTAGACAATTTCATCATCACAATGCTATTGACTCTTGGGCTTTCGTGACGTTTTTAGACATTATACCCTGCGTGTTTTGAGAAGTGCTTTTATTTGTGAATCATTATGAATCACTTAACTACACTTTTAAAAGCTGAGATAATTGTTTTGCATGAGCAAAACGTTTCAGTTAGTGAAATTGCGAGGCCTTTAATGATATCGGTGAGTAACAAAATGTTATTATTATTTTTAGAAGCTTAATATGTTTATATAATACACATGTTATTGATTGTTGATTTTTGTAACAATATTTTATTATTGTTCCAAGAAAATTTTACTGACAGATATTCACAGGCAAAACCGGGTACACTTCGCAACAGAATATTTGGATTTCGATTGGTTATTTAGCGATGAAAAATGTTTTAAGTCAGACAAGGACGGCCGCTTAATTTTGGCGAAAAAATGGTGAGCGCTATAATAAAAAAAATAATGGATAGTGAGGCGTTTACGGGAGATTGGCAGGAGATGGCAAATAATAGGGAAGAGCGGAAAGCTATGGGGCTGACCTTTGCCCAGCAGTGGGACAGTATATGTTGAGTAAAAAAAATAGATAGTGAAGGCGCACCAATAGGCCATTAATAAAATTATCAGAAAGTAGTTAAATTTATTTTATGTAAGTCATGTTATTGTTAGTGAGATTAAAATTTAATATACCTTTATCTAAATATATATCTTACTAACATGTATATTCATATTTTTAATGAATAAATTACCCACTTGATTATGAAAAATAACTTTAATTCTTGTCCGACTTAGAATATTTGTCATGCAAAAAACTTTATAATCTGTAATTATAATTTTAAAAATCTAGTCAATATATTATCTTGATTTCTTATTACAAATTGTTACTTCCTAATATTTTTTCTCGAATAATATTCTTATTATCAAGTAAATTATAAAAAAAAAGTTCAACAAAATTAAAAAAAAAGTTTATAATAATGCAAAACGGTGGTGGCGGCATGACTCGATCCTAAGACATTTGATTTACTAGGTGAATTCTTATACGCCTATGCCACGGGACCAGTTAATTACATAGTGACATTTATGCTTCATAGTCTCTGCTTCATATAGTGTGAAGCAAACAATAATAAATAGGCGAAGTAATACATTCGTTGATTTTACGCACACCAATATCTATGTTGGTGTGCCCTGCAAACCTATCTGATTTGCTTTGTGTACCTCGTAAGATGGATTTTCCCCTTTATGTTGCTAATTTAAATATGTATGTGCAATAGTTTTCTGGGAAGTTGTTGAATTTGAATATGTTTTATTTAGAGTGGAATAGAATATTTTCTTTTTATAAATAATGTTTAGAAGAGCAGTGGTGGCCCAGTGGTAACGGCCGTAACTTACAAGTAGTAGGTCGTGGGTTCTAACCCAGTCAGGCGCTTTACTTTGTGTATATTCATCACCACCGCTCTCAAAACGGTGAAGGAAAACATCGTGAGGAAACCGGCATGTCTTAGAACCAAAAATTCGAAGACATGGGTCATCTACCAATTCGCACTGGGCCCGCGTGGTAGATTATAGCCCAATCCCTCTCTATGTGAACTTGAGATGAGGCCTGTGTCCCAGCAGCGGGAACATTTAAAGGCTGATGATGAAATAAGATTATATAGTTTCTTCCTAAACGTGTTTTAAATATGAATAAACCTATTGCAACCATACTTTGTATGGTTATAGTAATACAATGTGGTGAGATAGCCAATCAATTACGTGGCTAATTAATAACAGCCGCACGGGTCGATCTTCAAGGTTAAGCAACGCTTGCCGAGGTCGGTCCGTGGATGGGTGACCATTTCAACATACCGAGTTTCCTCCGTGCCTCGGAAAGCACGTTAAGCCGTTGGTCCCGGCTGTCATTTGAAGATCTTTGACAGTCGTTACGGGCAGTCAGAAGCTTGAGATCTGACACCAGTCTTGCCAAGAGGTATCGTGTTACCCAGTTACTGGGTTGTGGAGGTCAGATAGCCCAATCTCATTTAAACCTGCATATTTTTTGTGACATCGGTGAATTTTGTTATGAGAAGGACAATTTATTGTCATAATGTTTAATTTCAAACAAAGATTCTTGCAACATTTTAATGAGCCCATTCTTTCCCAGGTCCGATCACTAACAGACGACGATCTACCCCCGTTCTCTTTCCGAATGATCTCCTGGCAGCTGTTCCTTGGTGCATCCCTCGCTTGCACCATGTCGGTCAAGTTTGTAGGTTTGTTCGTCGTTATGTTTGTGGGTCTGCGGACTATTGCTGACCTGTGGAACGTGCTCGGGGATTTGAGTAAGCCTGTTGTGAGTATACAAGGCTTTTTATTTGATACTAGCTGAACCCCGCGGCTTCGTTCCCGTCAACTGGCTACCTACCTACCATACCTATCCTACCCACCTACCCTACACACCTACTCTCTACCTTACCCTACCTACCTCCCTACCAATTTGTTAAACTATTCATTTGAATAATAATACTACAATACGAATGTAAACAACTTTTGTTTCCACCGGCGGGCGATCTAATTAAAATTTAGAACATAAAAGCTGCTATTGTGACTGAACTGTGATAGTTAGATATATTCTCTCCCAGACTTTTTTTGTAGGTTATAATGAGTACTTTTATCATGTTGTACATAATTTTTATGTATCATCAATAGTTTTCTCAGCGCACCCAAAAGAATGAATTTTACAGGCAAAATTTTGCTACATAGGGTTACATTATTGCAATTTTCATAGGGATCTCTATTTTTTAAATAAATAATAGCCTATGTCACTCAGGCTTAATGTAGCTTTCTACTGGTGAAAGGATTTTCAAAATCGATTCAATAGATCCAGAGATTACCCCCTACAACCTCACAAACTCTTAAACTTTACCTCTTTTTAATATTATTATTAGTACAGATTATTTATTGTACACACGGTGTCTGAAGATGATAAGAACGGGCTAGGCCAGAAAATGGTGGAAATATGTATGATCTGGACGGGTACTGCAGCAACAGCCTTTGACCAACAGTAGTACACTGGTGGGACAGTACAGACTAAAGTGAACTCAAGTTAGTGACGAAATTTACGCAGTGACTGAACAGAGCTTCTGCGCTACAAATCGCGGAACTTGCTCGAACAATTTTTATGGATTACAAATAGTTTAATTTTTTTAATTTTTCCCCTCCCTTGTAATAGGGTAGTTGACAAAAAATATCTATTTAGTCCGTCAGTTAGGTAACATAAAAATATTGGACACGGTATTTTCCTTTTGCCACGAAAGCAATAAATTACGACGATACAGTGCGTTGAAATATCGTGCGACGTCACGCCGTTAGTGCTCTTCAAACTGACATAGTGACGTCACAAGCCCCCACTCCTAAAGTCTGATGCGCTTTACCTTTGTATTTTTTTATTTCTTTGGTAAAGCAAAATACATGTCTAATATTATTTGATAATCTCACTGACGGACTAAATAGAATTATCTTTTTTATACCCAGGAAACATCCCTTTTGCTTACCTATCCCTATATGGTGGGTGTGTTCACAAACATTTAAACTCACTAACAGCCAGACTCAAGGCGATTTAAAATTAAATATTCTTTACATGCGGCAATCGATCCAGCGACAAGTAGCGCAGCAGCTATTCACTCAGCCACGGCGCTAACCGTGCCGTCAAATCGGCGCAATCGTTTCTGGATTTTACTGCACACTCTATAGGACGCAACTGCAGAGACTGATACGATATAGCCGAGCTAAACTACGTGATGTTTTACGACTGATCATCAAGTAACTCCCTCCCTCCGGTAATTGATAAATTGTTATTTATTTTTCAGAGCCTGACAGTGAAACACTTGATAGGACGTACAGTGACTCTAATTCTGTGGCCGACATTGCTCTACGTGTTCTTCTTCTGGATACATCTTACTGTTCTCAGTAAAAGGTGAGCCTTGTTAACCGACCTATAAAACGAGACTTTGCTTTCGATCCGTATTGAAGTATGTAAATTATTATACCAGCTGTACCTTTTTTTTTTTTTTTTTTTTTTTTTTGATCTCGCTGGGAAAAAATGCATTACGCATACCCACCCATTGGGGGAATGGGGGGGGTATGTGGGACTCCCCGGAATGAATCCGGTATACCCACTAAAATAACCCAGCGGCACTCCCGCATCGTCTTGAATTGGAGGAGGACTGGGAAACTGGCAGAGCCTTTACGTCCAGTCCCCCGCCGACGACCGCCCGCCTTTACAGCGGGGCCTTCACGCCCCTCCCTCAGTGGAGGGGCCCGGGAACGACCGCGAGTGCTCGGCCGTTCCCGCCCGACGAGGGTGGTGACTCGTGCAATGCGAACGAAGGCGCCTGTCGCCCGCTAGTCACCACCAGGAGGTGGGAGGAGACGATCGTACAACCGCCTTCTCCCACCCCTTCTTCGCCTGCGGTGCGGCGGCGCGAGAGGATCGTCCTCCCGCGCCCGCTCCGCCGCCTCCTTTTGCGACATCACGACCTCGCAAAAGGAGGCAACCGCCGCCCAGGCCTCCTCACTCCCCAGCATGGAGTTGACCACACTGGGAAGTGAGAGGTCTTGCCCGATCACATCGGTCAGGGCACGGCGCAGCTCAGCCCAAGCTGGGCACACCTCGAGGGTGTGCTGCGCCGTGTCCTCTGCCGCGCCGCAGTAATAATATCGTTTATTTATTTATAACATAAGGCACATTTTACAATAAAATATCTTAAAAATATAAAAGAAGACAATTGCTTATTTGCCTGAACTAGGTTGAACCTGTGTTTCAGGCTATAAAGTGCTTAAGAACTTATAATAATAATAAATTAACAATGGGTATAACTTGTATATGAATAATTAAATTTAAAGACACAGTGGAATTATTATTTTGTTACAATCAGGAGATCTTCTGTTTCTAGGTAAGAGATGCTAAGAAGATGTTCAAGAATAGTATTTTTACAGCCAAAATAATTTAAATTATAGATACTTAATTTTCTATTTAATCTATTGTACAGAAATGGACCTAAGAATGTGAAGAATCTATTTACAAAGACATATTTTGAGGATGCATTAGAATCGCAGACAATGTCATTTCGTCTCTTATTATTTATGTATTCGGCGTTATAGGAAAGCATGGTGTGTTGTTTTAATACTAAGTGCATAATGAAAAGCTGGCGAACAGTTAGCACGTTGCAGGATTTGTAAAGCAGATCAGTGGGGTAGAGAAAAGGGTGGAAATTGGCTACTTTTAAAATTGCTCTCTGAGCCCTTTCAAGAGGCAGTAGATGCGTTTTTGGTGCTCCACCCCATGAGGTGATACAGTATTGGATTACAGATTGACCTAGGGCCAAATAGACTTGTTTGATCAATTTTGAATCTGCAATCGTTCTCAACGTTTTAAAAACATAAATTAATTTGCGCACTCTATTAACTAGGCTATCAATATGAGGTCTAAAGGAGAGTGTTTCATCTATGATAACCCCGAGATATTTTATGTTGCCTGTTTTGAGGATAAAAGGACAGTTACACATGTTGACTGGTTGGAATCCACATTTATGGGCATACAGATGAGAGTTAGAAATGTTAAATTGAGGTTTGCGCATGGAGAAGTGAATGTATTTTGTCTTGTCAGCATTAAGTGTTAGTAAATTGCTTTGTAGCCAATTAGTCACAGTATTGAAACCATGTTGAGCGTATTCGTACAAAGCATTACTGGTTTTTGCGGTAAAGATTAACGCCGTGTCGTCGGCATATGATATGAGTTTGCCTTGTTTAATATCTAAATTACACAGATCGTTAATGTAAATCAGGAATAGGGTTGGGCCCAGAATGCTTCCCTGTGGAACACCATAACCAGTATTTTTTTGCTCATCGCTTGTAATATCGTCTATTTTAACATATTGAAATCGATCGTCTAAATAGTCAGCAAAAAGTCTCAGCGGTGTTCCCCTAATTCCTAAAGCCTCTAATTTTTTTAGAAGCATAGGAACGGACACCGTATCAAAGGCTTTGGCTAGATCAAGGAAAACCCCCAGGGTCTGGTTTCCTTTGCCAAGTTCTTCTGTGGCATAATCTGTCAAACTGTGCACCGCATCAGCTGTGGATAATTTGGGTCTAAACCCAAATTGTGCAGATGATAATAGATTGTTTTTTTCTAGATAATTAACTAGTCTACTATTTATAATTTTCTCTAGTATTTTAGATATTGAAGGGAGTAAAGATATTGGTCTATAATTATTTACTAAGTTTTTGTTGCCGGATTTAAAGGTAGGGCAGTGGTGGCACGCCGGGGTTTCCTCCCTCCGGATCCGGTGCAGGTGCGTTCCGAAACAACCATGTCCGGACAACACCTGCACCAAACGGAACGAGAGGAAACCATGTGGCCGCTCGAGCCAGCCCTGCAAGACTGGCCCGAGCGCGTCCAGCGTCCGGCGTCCAAACGCGGCGGTGGCGAGGTCCTCCGCCCAATGGAGGACGATGGCGTCCCTCGCCTCCCGCCGCACGGCCTCCCGCTCTTCCATAGCGGGGCGCTCGCCCAGCGCCCTACGCCGCACCTTCCACTCGTACACTCTGGCGAGCACCCATGCCTCCAACTCCCAGGGAGGGGTGCCGGCCAGAGCGCACGCCGCCGAGAAACCCACCGAGCGGTAGGCCCTCGCCACCCGCTGTGCAATGGCCCTTTGTGGCCTGCGGATGGCGGTTGCATTCTCCCTCCTCTGGAGGGAGTCCGCCCAGATGGGTGCCCCGTACAGGGCCATGCTCCGAAGGATGCCGGCATAAAGGCGCCGGCACCGTGCACTCGGCCCCCCGAGGTTGGGGAGGAGCCATGAGAGGGTCCGCGGCTTTCAGCAGGCGCGTCGACAGCCCGCTAAAGTGCGGGCCGAAGCGCCACCTGCTGTCCAGCACTAGGCCCAGATATTTCATCTGGGCCTTCACCGCTATTCGGACGCCCTCCACGACGATGTGGGCATCTGGAGGGCAGCGCTGCCGAGGCCCGTGGAAGAACACGGCCTCGGTCTTGTTCAGCGCCACCCTCAATCCCAGGCGGCGGATCCTCTCTGCGACCAAGGATCCGCCCGCCGAGGCCAAACAGGCCGCCTCCCCAAAGCTCCTCCCCCGGGCAGTGAGGAGAGTGTCATCCGCGTAGCAGATGACACTCGTGCCCCGGAGGAGGGCTCCCCGCAGGAGCCAGTCAAAACCGATGTTCCACAGGGGAGGGCCTAGAACCGACCCCTGCGGAACACCGGACTCCGCACCGTAACGTCTGATCGTGGCCGTCTTGTCCACGATGAAGAAGCTCTCGGTCCTCCAGGTAGCTGGCCAGGATAGCCCGCAGATATTGGGGCACTCCGTGGTACCGGAGCGCCTCCAATATGGTCGAGTGGGCCACGGAGTTGAAGGCATTGGCAATGTCAAACGACACCGCCAACACTCCGCCCCCCGCCTCGAACCCCTCCTGCACTTGGCCCCTGAGTAGGGCCAATGCGTCGACCGTCGAACGCCCCCGTCGAAAACCGAACTGGGCGTCCGACAGGTCCGGCCCTACTTCCCGCAAATGGCTGTTTAGCCGGGTGGCGATGATCCCCTCGAACAATTTACCGACCTCATCGAGCAGAACGATGGGTCGGTATGCCGAGGGGGAGTCCACCGGGCGTCCCTCCTTCCGAAGGAGGCACAACTGCCCCTCCTTCCACTGTTTCGGGAACCTCCCAGCCGTGAGGCACGCGCTGAAGAGGTCCCGAAACCTATCCTCCATGAGGGACGCCGCGATGGCCACCACCCGTGCGGGGACGCCATCTGGCCCAGGGGCCGTCTTCTTCGCACGGAGGGACAGAACCCCCGCGCGAAATTCCTCCGCCGATACTGGAGGAACCTCCTCCTCCGGCGAAGCTACCACCCCCCGTGGGGGGTTCATGGTTGGTGGGGTGAAGTCGACCCTGCGCGGAAACAGGGACCGGACCACCCCATCCAGCAACGCCGGCTCCAGGGTCTCCGTTAGTGGGGGGCCAAAGGGGCGCAGTTGGTTGCGCGCCGCCTTATATGGCCTCCCAAACGGATCCCTATCGAGGCCCTCCAGCATCTCGGCCCTCGCCGAGTCCTTGGCGGCGCACATCGCCGACTTGAAGACCGCCTTTGCCTCTACGTAAGAGGCGTAGAGGCGGTCCTCTCCGGCCTGAGATCGAGTAGTGCGCCGCCGACTCCGCGTGTAGGCTCGTCTGGCCGCCACGCACGCGGCCCGGAGCCCCGCCAGCTCCTCCGTCCACCAATAAACGGCGCGACGGGGGGACGCGCCTCCTTGGCTGCCTCCCGGTCCAGACGGGTGAGAGCCCACCGCGGGAAGGGAGATTGGCCAGAGCGGGCCGTTCCCCCCTGGGGGCCGGTGGAGATGTCGAACCGCACATATCGGTGGTCCGACAAAGTCTCCACCGTCTCCACCCGCCAGTTTACGAGCCGCAGCAGCCGAATGCCCAGCCTCGGGCACGCGGTGGTAGCGGCAGGCTTGCTCGGGGCCTGCGCTTTTCCCCTCTTAGGGGGAGGATTGCACATCCTCCCCTTCATTACGTGGCCTGCCGGGCGGCCACTGGCGGCACACACAGCGCAATGCGGCGCGGCGGCCTTGCACGCCGCGGATTTGTGGCCCTCCTTGCCGCAGCGGTAGCAGCTCTCTGTCCGGTCCACCGGTGACGGACAGAGGGCTCGGGTGTGCCCGACTCCGAAGCACCTGTAGCACCGCAAGGGCTGTGCCACAAGTGCCCGGACTGCACCCGAGCTGAAGCCGACGTTAAGCCGTCCTTTGTCAAGGACGGCTTTGGCAGCGGCGACTGGGCACTCCAGACGAATGGTGCCCATGCCGCCGCGGCCGGGCCTGATGTCCCGGCCTCGCACCGCTGCGGCGTCGCAGCCACCAATTGCTGCGACCGCCGCCACCACCTCCTCCTTGGTGACCGTGTCGTCGAGGTCGGTCACCTCTAAGGCCGCCGTCTTTACGGGCCTGGCCACCTTGGCCGCGTCCGCTATGACCTCTTGCAACTTCGTTGCGAAGAGGTCCGCGTGTGCACTGCCCTCTGCCCCCGGGAACTCGAAGATTCGAGCCCCGGCTTGGGTCCGCCGGCAAGAGACCTTGCCGATCCCCAGTTGGTTGGGATCGGCATTGGCACGCGCCCGCAACAATACGGACGCGTATGTCTCGCCGCGCTCCGCAGCCTCCGCGGTGAGTGTCACTACGACGGCTGCGGTCTTTGGAGGAACGAGTTTCCTCCTCGTGCCGGCGGTTTTCGCTGTGGGAGCAGCGCTGGCGGCTTTGGGGGGTGGCCCTTTCGCCTTTCCCTTCCCTTTGTCGGTCGTCTGCAACTGGCCGGGAAGGGTGGAGGTGGCGGGAACGGCAGGGGCGGCCCCCGCCGCCCCTTTGCCCTTGCCCTTCCCTTTTCCCTTGCCTGTCGTCTTCGACTGGCTGGGTGGGGTGGTGGTGGCGGGGACGGCTGGGACGACAGCTGCCACCCCCTTGCCCTTGCCCTTCCCCTTCCCGCTGACGACCCTCGTCCACCCCTGCTGGTTGGACGGGGTGGTGGCGGGCAGAAGTGGGTCCTCCTCCCTCTGTGAGTTCGGCACCGGCCCACCCTTCCTCTTGTCTGAGGCAAGCGGCAGCCGGTAGCTTTTCTCCGGGAGGAGCCGGTCCTCTATACCTGCTATGCAGGCCCTTGTGAAGGCCCTCTCCTCCATCACAACCTTGCGGATGATATCCTCGAGGTTGGAGGTGGAGGGGCAATCTACCGCAGGCCTCGGCTCGGCTTGGGTTGGTGGTGCCGTGGCTTCAGCCAGTTTCTGGTGTAACTGGCTGACCTCCTGCTGCAGGCGATCGATCCTCGCCTGCAACTGCCGAGTCTCGTCGGTCGCCTGCCTCTGCACCAGCTCTGACACAATGCTGCGCATGCTCGCGGCCCGGCATTTGAGGGACTTCTGAAAAGTCCCTTTTAAATTTGAGGACTTAGAGGCGACCACCACTATCTCCTCCTCGTCCTCCGCCGCCATTCGCTCCAGCTCGGCCAGGGAGTGGTCCGAGTAGAGAACTCGGGACGCGCCGTAGCCTGAGCTGGCCCGGGCGACGCGCGCCCGTTGCTCCTTGGCGACCACCCTCTCCTCCAACTCCTGCTGGAGCTGCGTCCGCCGAGCCACGTCCAACTGGCGTTGGGCGTCTGCCAGACCCACGTCGTGGGTGTCCGCTGCCGTCTTCATCGGCTTTTTGGCCTTAGCCTTCTTGGCAGGCTCCTTCGCCGAACCCGAGGAGCCATCGGACCCTTCCTTCAAGAAGGCCCGCTTCCGCGATTGAGATCGCCCACTTTGCTCAAACTCCATCGAGCTGGCCACCGACACAACGGACTCGTTGTCGGAGTCGGACAAGTCATCCGCCCCTTCTCCATAGAAGGTCCGGCCTTCCTCCGACGCTGAAGCGTCGCGTTGGCCCTTAGAAGGGCCTTTTGGTTGGCCCTGAGAAGGGCCTTTTGGTTGGCCCTGAGAAGGGCCTTTTTTAAACCGCCCGCAGGCGTCCCGCGAGGGTTTAGGCATAGCCTCCGCAATGATCGCAGTTTCCGCAATAGATTAAAATGATAGCTACGATCGCACAGTGCACTTTGGCCGTACCCAGTCTGCCACTCCGTTACGGTGGTCAGAACTGGGACGTTTCCAGGGGATACGACGTGGACGTAAGCACTGTGAGGGGATCCCCCATACCAGCTGTACCTACCCTATCTCCCCCTACCTGCCCTAACTACCTACCCTAGCAACCCACCGATTTTTTCTTCATTTTTTCTTTCATAAGAACCTTCTCCTAACAATAACAAACACAACAAAAAAATAATTAGCGAAATCGGTCCAGCCGGTCAGGCATGATGCCATGATCATAGATCGTGTATTTTATACCTCACCAATTGCATCCTACGTTAAGTGTTATTTGTAATTCTGTACTTTTTGTCAAATAAATTAAATTATTATTTTTATATACCTAAATATATTGATTACTAGCACTTCGCCCGCGACTTCGTTCCTACAGATGACTTTTAGTTCACCCCCTTAACGGTTGAATTGCCAAAAATCCCTTCTGAGTGCTCCCCTACATACAAAAAGTAGCTCTGTACAGTAAAATTCTTCAAAAATCTTTAACACCCCTTTAGCGTCTTTCAGGGGTTGTTTTGTAAAACTCACAATGAAAACCTTTATTATTTACTTAGTTAATAAGTATTTATGCCAAGTTTGAAATATATAAGCACAATAAATATCCACCTTTTCACCTCCTTAGGGGTGGAATTGCCAAAAACCAATAAATACATAAATTCTTTTTATCTACCAACAGCGTAAGTCTAAAATTTCACGTGTCCAATTTACAAACTAGAAAATTTATACAAACTTTCAACCCAAGGGGTTTTATTTGTGTACTTCTTTAGGGTAAGAATTTCCAAAAATCCTTTCTTAGTGCGCACTTACGTCATAAAGATGAAATTTTGCAGGGAGGTTCCTCAACTCCCTGCCAAATTTCATCTTTATAAGTCAAGCGGTTTCTGATATTTCGTGATGAGTGAGTGACCTTTCGCTTTTTTATATATATATAGTTGTTTACATATGGCGTCGATTTTCTCAGAAACGAATGAATAAATTTTGATTATTGTTAAGCATATGGGGTGACACTATTGCCATTACCCAGACATAAATCTAGATTCTGAGCAACTAATCAGAAATTCCCTATGTAAAAACCCAAAAACATTTTGTTCATGCTCCGCATTCTCGCGTCGGTCCGTATGATATTTATTAATTAAATGCATTAGTAAAAATAACTGTACAAGAAAACAGACTAAGTTTAACGGTTAATTCACACTGTGACAGAGTCGGAACGGATTTCTAAAAATATACAAAGCATATTGAACTCTATTTTCACAACGTTATGTACACATTTCTATCTAGATAAAAAGATGAACGCATTCGAAAATTCAATGCGCCCGCCATTATGAGCCGTATTTATAATATTTCCCATACTTTCTCCCTACAGCGGGAACGGCGACGGCTTCTACTCCTCGGGCTTCCAAGCACGCTTGGTAGGCAACAGTCTCCACAACGCAAGCGCACCCAAGACCGTCGCGTATGGAGCTCTCATATCGCTCAAGAACCATCGCACTGGCGGAGGGTATCTGCACTCTCATCATCATTTGTATCCATCTGGAGTTGGAGCCAAACAGCAGCAGGTTCGTACTATGATTTTTGTTAATATCCATCATCTTCTGCCTAGTCACTGTGTTACACGATGCCCGTATTCAGACAGGTTGACTTACTTTCGATCTTCTAGCTTCCTGAAACGACGCAAGGAACTAAGAATTATAACCGGGACCAGACCTGTTCGACAATCCCGAGTGGAAGACAGTCATCTTTCGTAAAAGTATTTTCTTAAACCATGTTTTTTTCCTTCTAAAATTCTAGGTAACGACCTACACCCACAAAGACGAGAACAACCGTTGGCTCATAAAGCCGTACGACAAAGAACAAGTGGACGGCGTAGTGCTAGTCAAGAGTGGTGACCTAGTGCGGCTGACACACGCGCCCACCGGCCGCAACCTGCACTCGCACCGCGAGAGGGCGCCGCTCACCACCAAGTACATGCAGGTCACCGGCTACGGAGAGGTAACAACACACAAATGAGATTGAAATACCACTTAAATAATGAAATTTTCATCCCATCTATCCGAAAAGAGGCGAAGGGTTCCTCGATAAGTGCGAGCAAAATGGGTCAATCCGGTGCACTTAATAACAGGATAGATATGACTTTTGAATTTGGAACACGCAATTCGCTTCCATAAAGTCCTGGCCGGTAAAAATATACGCTGGAACTTCTTATTCGCATTTTTATTACTTTTTACATAATATTACAGACAATTTTAATGTGATTCAGTTTAAAAATAAAACATCTAGTAAATTACCTGAACATATTTAACTCTTAAGTTGTATTAGGACGGTATTGGCGATGCAAACGATGTCTGGAAAGTCGTTATATCTGGCGGCAAAGATGGCGAAGAACTACAGACAGTCAGGAGTAAACTTATGCTGGTGCATTATTTGCAGGTTTGTGATTTTTAATGACCTATTATTCTGTTCATTTCATTGGGCACCACTTAATCAGAACTGGTCATTAGGACTATGTAGACTTTAAACTAGTGAGAACTAGAAAAAGAATATGGCGGTCCTTGCCTTGCTATGAGGCACACCAGCATTTTTTAATATTATAACCTACATACTTGCTTTCTCTTTGCATCTAACATTTTACAAAACCCCCGACAAGAGCATTTTCCATTTTTTCAAGTCATGTGATGCGTGTGTGTGGGATAGGAGGAGTTAACGCGTAAGATATCGGAGACTATACATGGCTACAGGTTAAGTCGACCTAGATCCTGTGTGAAGTTGTAGTTTCCATTCTTCCTGACTGATTTGACTATGAAACACCGAAACCCAAAATTAACACCGTTTTTAAGATATTGGATTGCCAATTTGTCGATTTTTTGTCTATTGGCCTATTTTTTTGGGTTTGTTGACTCTAATATATTTGTATTTGCGATTTTTGTGAAGTAGATAAGTTTCTTTTATATTCTCAATACTTAAATTTCAGTTTACTGAAACCGACCTACTGGGTCGTAGTAGAAGATTGATAGTTAAAAGTAGATAGAAAAATGAAAGAAATTCGTAGAAAATATTGTTTTCTTTCAGTAATATTTAAAAAATGTCTATGTCAGTCATGCTGCATCTGCGCTTGAAAATATTTCATTGGCTATCCAACAAGCTGGAAACAAAAAACAAACAAACAAAAAACAAACAAATCAAGCTGGGATATTATCGAAATTCTTTTAAAAAATCTTTGATATAAGGCTCCCAGGTAGTAGTAAAAAACTGGCCAAGTGGGAGTTGGACTCACGCACGAAGGGTTCCGTACTATTATCGCAAAGAACGGCAAAAAAATCACGTTTGTTGTATGGGAGCTTCACTTAAATATTAATTTTATTCCATTTTTAGTATTTGTTGTTATAGCGGCAGCAGAAATACATCATCTGTAAAAATTACAACTGTCTAGCTATCACGGTTCATGAGATACAGGCTGGTGTCAGACAGACGGACAGTGGAGTCTTAGTTAGTCCTTTTTTACCCTTTGGGTACGGAACCCTAAAAATAACGTTACTTAAGCGTCAAATTTATCGGTTATATCAGCAAAATAAAACAGTCTAAATAGATACAAAATTATGTTTATTACAACCTGTGATTACAACTTTTACAGAAAGTCTACGATTACAATTCATGTTCCACGTGTCCGCCTCCATTTCGCACACATACTCTCATTCTTTGTCTTTATCCACTTTTTACTACAGCAGTTGTTAAACCCCTTCTTATTTTATTTCCTGCATCGATTATTCTCTACCTACCCGCGACATATTTTTATTGCTTGCTACAAAATTTATCTAGTAGCAGACACGCTTCGATCATCACACGATCATGACACGATATTTTGCGAAAACACTCCGATTCAAACAGTATAACGCCCATAACTTTTGAACGGCGGAACTGATTTTCATAAAACATAGTTAAGAACACTAGATAAAGTCACCTTTCAAACAAAAAAGACTAAATCAAAATTGGTTCATCCGTTTAGGAGCTATGTTGCCACAGACAGATACACAAATACATAAACACACAGGTACACACGTCAAACTTATAACACCCTTCTTTTTCCGTCGGGGGTCAATAAAATTACTCATCTTTATTCAGGCATGTGTACTCACCACAACTGGCAAGCAGCTTCCGAAGTGGGGCTACGAACAGCAAGAGGTGGCATGTAACCCTAACCTCAGAGACAAGAACGCGCTTTGGAATGTAGAGGACAACATCTTTGACGACTGTAAGTATTTAAGGCTATACAAGTTGGTGGAATGGGATTTTTTTGATTTGTTACACAAACTCTTTGCTTACATTGGAGAAAAAATAAAAACTTTTCATAAAAAAATATAACCGACTTCAAAAAAATACAACCGACTTCAAAAAATACAACCGACTTTCAAAAAAAACACTACAAATTGAAAAATTACTTTAATTTAATTTTAAACTTAAATTTCGGAATTCGTTGTCAAAAAACGAAGAAACAAAAACAAGAACACCGACTTCCGATATTGAAGTTATTTTTCACTTTGTAGTGTTTTTTTGAAAGTCGGTTGAATTTTTTTGTAAAAAGGTTTTTATTTTCACTTTTCAGTTGTGGTATACATAATGAATAAGATCTATAGTAAGGTACCTATAATGCACACGATTATGCCAGAATAGATTACACAAATAACATAAAACTTGAACATAAAAAATGAAATCAGAGTGTACCGGGGGACTGTACACATCTGAGTACCCCTTTAGAGCGTACCGGCGTGATGTTATGTTATAAAATGGCGTAAATAATAAACATGTGATTGCAGCAATCCCGAGCGTTTTGCCGTTGTTTATTACCCGGCTGCAAGGAAACGGTTATGTTTTTCGCGCGTATCTTGTATATGTATGTAATATTCTTTACTACCCCGTATCTTTCAAACCACTTGACGGAATTTTATAATTAATACATCGTTAGATAGGTCTTGGCCACCCAAATTTTCTTAGATAAAATAGAAAGAATAGTGTCGTTAAAAAAAAGGAGCATGGCAGATTTTGGGCGCCATATTGTGGGGTTGCAATATTCTTTCTTCGAAACCCATCGAGTGGGATATCAAAATGAACGGTTTTTAGAGGTGAATACAAAAATATATACAACTTATATGTTTAAAAGTCATTCGAAAAAAAAAGTACTAATAAAATGTTGTAAATAAAAAAGTTAATAAAATCAACTGCAAATATATAAACAGGAAGAAAATCATGCTGTGGAGTCGGAGGATATATATTCGCGAGCTGGCTGATCAAAACTATAAATATCCTCCGACTGCACAGCATGATTTTCTTCTTGTTTACATCTTTGCAGTCGGGTTTTTTGATTTTATTGTAGAGTTCTGTTGTATTTATTTATTTATTCTGAGGAAAGCTTACAGACTAATCATTATTTTAATAACATAATGTATTTCTTAATTTGCTAACAACAAGCTTCCGCCGTTAAATGACTACATAATGTGGAAGTTACAGAAAAGGTAAACATTGCTGTATACATTGCTTCAATGAGACAGACCATACACAACAACACTATCGACAAAAAGTAAACATCGTCAATTTAGTGGAATAAATAAGTATATAGATATTTATATAGTGACATATAAAGATTAAAAAATCTTCATTATAAAAGTTCGACATTCATATACGGGAGTCATCTATAAAGAATTTATTTGCTGTATATCGCCGAAGTTCATCATGCTGTGATGCTCACATTAGAAGAACCAGCTTTCACAAAAATAATCATCAAAATCGGTTCACCTAGTAAAAAATTCTGAGGTGACACAAAAAAATACAGTCGAATTTGAATTTGATAACGTTCTCCTTTTTGAAGTCGGTTTAAAAGGCCTAGCTTATTATACTGATACCAGTTGACATAACTTTTTTGTGAAAAGCAATGATTTCTCACGCTCTGAGTAAAGCGGAGGGGCGTGTGAGACTTTTAATTACTAAAACCCACCCGTATTTTCTTCAGTTGCTTGTGCCAGGGCTGCAGTAACTCTCTTTCAAATTAATCCGCGACCCAAACAGGCATCGGCCCTAGCGGACCCCATTAGGTTTGCTGACATCTCTACCTGTTCACTTCTCTGCTAACACGCTATGTTCGGTCTGATTTAAGCCTTATTCGCCACTCCTAGCAATGACATCCAGGGATGGGTGTTCCCTTCCTGTAGGTTGCCGCTTTTGTTAAAGTTATAACTTACTACAAAAGAAGAGAATACGCTCCTAGACTTAAGTAGGTACAATAACGCCTACTTATTTCACAACTAGCAAGCAGTGAAAATAGCGTTTGATAGCTCAGCGTAATGTTAGGCTCAGTTAACACCGAGACACAATGCGAATTTATGAGGCTCGCACTTTGTATTATACAAGAATTCATATAATTTCAATTATAGCTTGGTAAATTCGTACATGCCAGTGAATTTTGCCAGTGGGTGGTGTATGGGTCTGAGACGTTGTCGCTTATAATGGGCCTCATCAGAAAGCTTAAAGTCACCCAAAGGGCAATGGAGAGGGCTATGCTTGGAGTTTCCTTGCGTGATCGAATCAGAAATGTAGAGATGATGAGAGGGTTCTGGAGTGGCGACCGCGAACCGGAAGACGTTGCGTTGGAAGGCCTCCGACCAGGTGGGCCGATGACCTGGTGAAGGTTGCGGGGATCCGCTGGATGCGAGACGCACGGGACCGGACAATGTGGCGACGCTTGGGGGAGTCCTATGTCCAGCAGTGGACGTCTCTCGGCTGATATGATGATGATGATGATGAAATTCGTACGTGACACTCCCATGGTCCGTGCGGGTGGCGGGACACGTTACTGCCTCCGCTCCCGTCAGGTGACCTCCGTCCCGCGCGCACGTGCTACTTTACGTCGCTGCCTTACGTGTCCCGCGCCCGCGGACTAAAGGAGTGTCCCGTACGAATTTGCCAAGCTATTGTCTATGTATATATAGAAAAATGAACCCCTATTTCTCCTGGTCACGCTATAAGAGCTTGGGAACGGCTTTACCGATTTCGCCAATTGTTTTTTATTGTTTTATTATTGAAAGGAGAAGGTTCTTAGATAGAAAAAAAAATGGTAGGTATATAGGTAGGGCAGAGTAGATAGGTAGGCTAGGGTAGGTAGTTGACGGGAGCGAAGCCGCGGGCACAGCTTGTAAACAAATAATTACATCCCGCAGTGCCGAAAGTGAGTTTCGAGTCGTACGCCTCGGGCTTCATCGAACGCTTCCTGGAATCGCACGCGGTCATGTTCCAAGGGAACGCGGGGCTCAAGCCCAAGGAGGGCGAAGTCACCTCGCAGCCGTGGCAGTGGCCTATCAACTACAGGGTATGTAACTTACCAGTTTTTATCTTCGGAAATTTAACTGTGTTTTGTGTGTGCTGAATACTGAATAACAGATGTGTTGCTGCCTTGCTGGGTAGTTTGCTGCCTGATTTTATAATCCCGAGCTAAAACACTAGAAAGGCGTGGTGAAGGGCAGACATTTTGTGATATAAGAGCAGTGGTGGCCCAGTAGTAACGGCCGCGTCTTCCAAGTTGTAGGTTCGAACCCAGACAGACGCTTTACTTTGTGTAAATTATTTCATCACCACTTCTCTCAATACGGCGAAGGGAATCATCGTTAGGAAACTAGCATGTCTTAGAACCAAAAATTCGAAGACATGTTACATCCACCAACCCGCACTGGGCCCGCGTGGTGGATTGTGGCCCATTCTCTCTCACAGATAGAAGGCTTGCATGCACAACGGACCAAAACTGACTGGCGGAGCAGTGCCGGGACCGCGCGAAAGTGTAGGCATTAGTCGCTGTAAGTACGGTCGAGTGAAGGAGGCAAGCAGCCTTATTGCTTAAGTGAATTCGGCAAGGCAAAGGGTAAGGAGTATGAAAAATCGAACAATCACATGGGAGATGGAATAAGCGATGTGGATTTCCGTCTATGTGATTGGTCGATTGTAAATACTTTTTGCCCTTTGCCTTGCCGAATTCCCTTGCACAATAAGGCTGCTGGTCTAAGTGCGGCAAAGAGGGTCCATCTGTCCAATCCTTCAATCACAAAGATCAGTATTGCGAAACTAGTGGGACTCTCCCCTACGGTGTATTTTCACTGAGGCGGAAACGAGTGGTACGGAGAGGTGCTGGAATCAAGTAATTATAGACGAGATGAAGACACAATATGGATCCTCTCCGCTTTTCCCTCTCTGCCCCAGGGGAAACGCATGCCCCCTTAAAGGCTGTTTACAATCAGCTTTACACTAAAACTAATCTTATTTACAGGGTCAGTTCTTCTCAGGCAGTACTCACAGGATCTACCTGCTAGGTAACCCGGTAGTTTGGTGGGGGAACCTGATGTTCCTCGCGATCTTCTTCCTCATATACGTCATCAACTCCATCAGAGAGAAGAGGGCGGAGGCTTTTGGAACTCCTCTGCAAGGTGAGCCTTTATAAACATTATCTGTCTTTGTTTTTTTTTCAACGTCATTGGAGTTTGGAGTAAGAGGCCAATAGAAACTTACAGCAGTTTAGACAATGGACATTTTCTGAATAAGTGGTGTATTCGTTTCTTTTGTAGCCGTCCCGTGTTCGTTTAAGCATTTCATTATAGTATAATACACACAGCGGATCTTTGTGTCTCTGAATTGGCTGCAAGACCCTGCGCAGTAGCTATTTTTGTGTCAGTGTTAAAGTTGAAGATAGCATTGTATAACTGTCTCTTTCACTTGCTTATTCTAAGCAGTATACTCGGTGACAAAGTGTTTCTTACGCAATGGTTGGCAGAACCAACTTCAGGGACACAAAGATCCACTGTGACTACTATAATCTTATGACAATAAGAACCGATTTCACCAATGAAACTAATCGCGATTAGTTCAACTAAACTCAGTTTATGCAAATAGGTACAGCGTACAGATTGGTTGATCCCGCCGAGAACCTACCAATCAGAACGCTGTATCACACCAATGAAACTAAGTTCATACAATGATGAAATCGTCTCGTTTCATTGATGAAATCGGCCCTAAATTATTTATAAACGTTGTTTAAAGTTACGTTTGCTTAAGTTTGTTTAAATGTATCTTAAGTTAATGTATACATTCGTAAACTCACGCCTTTTCTCATGGGGGTAAGCAGAAACTACAGAACGCCACCTGCTACGATCCATACATACTTTTTTTGCTTCACTCACGTTCATACATCTAGTCATACACGCACGGCCTTTCTTAAGAACATCGCCAATAAGGTCTATGTATGTATTTCCAGGGCGTCTCCTCCCGGCGTTTCCATTCACGTTTGCCTTGTAAATACCTTTTGTTTTGCTTTCATTCATACTCTCAACATGGCCAAACCATCTTAGCATTGATATTCTTTTAAATATTAGTGAATACATCTTTTAAACCATAAAGTTTTTTTTTTCGTCATTAAAAGTTACATCACAAATACTGCGCAAGGAACGCATCGCATCGCAGTTATTGCAATGTTTACAAATAAACCCTCATGTCTCTTGAGTCAAAACATCAAATCTTCATAGATGGTTGAGGCGACAGGAATATATCATGTAGTTACGTTGCTGGACTCTGCGAAATCTTGTTGGAATGTGGTGACGATTAGGTCTAGTTGCTGGCACTTCGCTCCATATTTTATGTGGTTTTAAAATCTACTTTATCTCCCATTCCTACTATGTTCTGGTCTACTTCTAGTCTAACCACATGTATGAATGAATATTAATAAAAAACATTTTTATAAAAAAGTACTTCTGACTTCCAAATAAGAAAACTACAAAAAAAAATAACTTTATTTTTGGAAGTCGGTGTCTTTGGTAGGTACCAGATTTTTGCGTTATGGACCCCGATTTCCAAAAATAAATAGTTTATTATGCCAGAATAGAATACCCGAATATCATGCAACGGAACATAACCGGTGAAATGAGAGTGTACCAAGGTAAACTGTAGACATCTGCGTAACCCTTTAGAGCGCACTGGCGTGATGTTATGTTATGAGATGGTATAAACAATAAATAGAAATGCGATTACAGGAATCCCGAGAGATTTGCCGTTATTTATTGAAGAGTTCTTGTTGTATATATCCGAAGTTCTTCATCAGATCTTCACCAAATTAAAATGGAGAGAGAATAATTTTCAAAATCGGTCCACAATTAATGGAGATATCGGTGAAAATACACAAAAACAATAACCATATAATCGAACATAGAACCACCGCCGTTTTTGTAAGTCGGTTAAACAATTTCATAATCGACGTGAATGAATTGTAGTCAAAATTCACTTAATCAGGAATCATCGATACGTATTTCGCATGGAGCGACTGCTTATGCTACCACCACAACCCAAATATTTTATAAGACTACTTTTGTTGATACTTATTTTGATAAGACTACTTTTTTGGTTGTCTTAAATCTACTCTGTTTTCCAGGTGGTAAAACCCGAGAGCTCCTAAACGCGGCGGGCTGGACGTTCATCGGCTGGGCACTGCACTACGTACCGTTTTGGGCAATGGGTCGCGTGCTGTACTTCCACCATTACTTCCCAGCGCTGGTCTTCAGCTCTATGCTTACAGGTAAACAAAAATCAAAATCTTTTTAAAATTTTTAGCATAACCTACGTTGTGACTCACAACATCATACTAAACGATGGCGTCAAGACGCACGAGTTATAAAGGTGCAAATAAACTCATTTTCTTTCTTTCTTTTCTCTCTAAGCTGGGTACTTTTGTATCCTTGCAACTAGAAAACTCCATAGCGCCATGGGTTAGTATAATTAAAACCGTTTGTAGTCTTACAATAGTACAATAGTAGATTGTATGAGAAGGGAGCAAAATAGTATTTTTACAGCGAGGGCGCTACTTTGAACCACGAGCGAAGCGAAGGATTCCAGAATATTCAAAGTACATCGCCCGAGGGTTAAATAATTTGCTGTCGAGTCATATATTCTACTTTTCATCTCCTATGAGAAAATAAATAAGAGACGGTGTTATGTAATTATTGAATATATTTAATTTAAAAAAGACATGTGCATATAAGTAAAAACAATTACAACATTTATATTTATATTTGATACACTAGCGAAATTTTGAAAAGCTATTGTCACTGTTTTATTTGGGATCGATATTGTTGTCAATTCGTTAATATTTTGAGTATTTGTAATCTAAATACCTGACTGGTGCTCAAGAAAAGGTTAGGGCGACAATGGCATGGGCGAATTTTCTTTTGGTCTTAATTTAATATTTTCTACAATGCGGGTGCTAATTTTTCCCTTATTTTGAATGGCATCGATGTAACCTTCTGCTATAGAGCTGGATTTAAGGTCTGCCCCAGAATCAGCCAAAAGTGTAGCGGACGTTCGGCGAACACAATGTCCCGTGTATAGCTTGCAATCGGGCAACTACAAGTATGTAGCGATTTCTAGGTTCATTGAAGATATTCTATTTTTCCCATAACCTGTTTGAAGCACTTTCCATTTTGATACCTAATAAAAAATCTATTGACGTTCTAAGAGAAGGACGCGACGCGATTGGTCAGTCGATCCTTGTGTCAACTGATTAACCAATCGCATGCTCGGAACGGTCCTAAACGTTCCCCGCATCCCGCTTGGTAGCCAAAGAGACCTAAAAATCGCCTTGTGCGCATCTAACGACTCTTGCCAAGTTACGTGCCGACAACTATAAATCTTCGCTGAAAATAAAATCCTTACTAATATTATAAATGTGAATGTAAGTTTGCTTGTTACGCTTTCACGCAAAAACTACTGAACCGATCATCATGAAACTTTGTACATATATTCTTGGAGGTATTAGAAGTAAAATAGGATACCTTTTATTTAAAAAAATAATAATTATGGCTTCACTGCGAGCGAAGCCGCGAGTAAAAGCTAGTAAATAATACAGTCAAATAGAATTGGTGCCTAGGCCTCAACCGTTTACGCTTCTTAGCCATCAAGCCCACAAACATCATATTTAAGGCTTAGCCGGGATTAATACTCATTTCCTTTCCACAGGTATCCTCACAGAATACCTGCTGACCAGCATCACGAGTTTCCTGAGTTCCGAGCTAGGCAGAACATTCTACCACTGTACCATAGGACTCGTGATCTCCACAACCATCTATAGCTTCTACCTGTTCTCGCCGCTAGCTTACGGCATGAATGGCCCCTTGGCCCATGAGCCTAACTCCACTATGTCGGGGTTGAAATGGCTTGAAAGCTGGGAGTTTTAGAAGAAATAATAGTTTTTGTATGGCAATTTTAAATTAGGCGCATCACAGAAAGAGGTCGTGTACAAGGAAAATTACATTTGTACTCCAAGATATATTTGAGCCTTGAGCTTCCTATGGATTAAGAGTTTCGGTCTGTGATGCACCTAATTAGACCAGTGTTTAAAGGTTTTAAATAAAGAAGCAGTATATTTATTAAGAGGAGGGTGAAATATCATAATAATAAGTGTATTATAAGTTTTTTTTATAAGCCTGAAGATCAAAGTAGGTATTATACTTACCTTATACTTAATTTATTTTTGTAATTTATAACTTGTATTGAATATGTTTAATACTCAATGACTTATGCTTTAAGATACTCCGTCCATTTTAAATGCATAATATATTATTGTTAAGATTTTATACGAAGATTTTATATGAACTAATAAAATTAAAAACATTTTTAAGCCGCCTTTTTTTGTTCACCACACCACATTGTTCCTTGATCGAGTCTTTTATATTTATTTGGTCAAATGAACAAGCCTCTTGACCACAGCACAGCACAATTCGTGCTTGGTGTTAAGCCTTGTCCAGATTAAATGTAACAGTGACTAGGGTGGGTTAAGATGAACGCGCACCTCGACGCGCCGCAGGAGCACTTTTACACATAATACTTGCTAGTGCAGGGTCATGTGGTATGTATCTCTGCCTATCTTTTCGCAAGTTCTTTTTTTTAATTATCCTGTAACCTACAGAATACACAATGATTAAAGGGCCAGAGTCGTCATATAGTTCAAGATCATAGGCAGTTCCTACAGGGCATAAATAAAAAGTAATCCTATATTCCTATCCTATGTCAGTGGGGTCTAATCGCATACAAGGAAACCGTGCCGACGTACTATTCTGATTATTTTTTGTACATCGATCGCGTTCGGTTCCGTTCCACGGATATGGGTGGTAATCTATCTATCGCCGTGGAACGGAACCGAACGCGATCGATTTACAAAAAATAATCGGTATAATCTGATGAAAAACGCTAGTTACGTCGGCACGGTTTCTTTGTATGGGATGAGGCATCTGCTAGTATTATATTATCTGTGCCTATATTAAATTATTTCAAACCGGTAGATTTTAAACAATATATGATTATATATTTAAAAATAACTGATAATACAAAATAAACAAGAAACTGTTATTCGGGTTCGAAACCACCATTTTTGGGGTTCCGTACCCGAAGGGTCCAAATGGAGCCCTATTGCTGTCACTCACGTGTCTATCTGTCTATCCATCGTCTGTCACAAAATCTTATATCGGACAATTTTTTAACTTCCCATTGACCTATGAACTTAAAATTTGGTGATAATGTTTATTATTACAGTTTTTGCAAGGCGGCAATATGCAACTCAACTGCCTACATTTATAATATGATATGATAAATGCAAATGTTACTTCAATCCTGAGGTACTGAGGAAAAGCAAAGCATGAATGGAATGAATTAATGGTTAAGTAAGTTAAATAAAATAATATATTAAAAAAAATATTTATTAACACTAACACTTTGGCAAATGTAAATACAACACTGACACACACAACATATACTCACACATACATGCACGCAACACACACTCATCCCCTCAACACAGAACGGAGACAACTCAACACAGAAAGATTACGAGTATGTCCTACTAGCAAAGTTGTGGTATCAATTTCTGTATAGAAGATGTTCCGTTTTCTTTGTTTGCTTCTTTTTATTGTTTTATTTTTGTTTCTCTTTATGTATTTTTGTTGTTATTATAGGCTCGCGCTTGACCAACATCTCACCTATTGGTAAGCGATGATGTGGTCGACGGTGAGACACACTTGCCTAGAAATAACCTATTCACTCTTGACTTAAAGACTCCTAGATTGTAGCTGTCGGGAAACACAGACTCCGGCAGGGAATGCCACTCCTTAGCTGTACGCATAATAAAAGTGTTTCCAAAACGTTTTGTGCGTATGGGTGGAATATCCACCATGTACCGATGGCGCATCGCCGTACGTCTGGTAGTTCGATGATGAAACGGGCTAGGTGGAATTAGATCGTGCAATTCTAACGCACACTCAGGTTTACTTCTTTGCTCCATCTCATGCGAACTCTTGCTTTTCCAGCCTTGGTGGACGCGGGTAAAAAGGAGCTAACCTCCCGCGCAACATTCAAGGTCGGATTGGGTGGGACTGTATTTAAACTTGTACTGGGAGATGAACATGGTGATGGCATTGGTGACGATGGTATGGATGGCGATGATGGCCTAGAAGGTGTGTATGAGACTGTGCTTGGACTGTACGGTTCTACAGGGGTGTTTGTCCTGTCCGTCAGTCTGCCACCATCGTCGTATCGTAGCATCTTTATCGGTTGGAGCCCGCCTGTTCTCCGTTCTCCTCACCGCTGACGGTTCGCATGCTGTGACACCCAGCGTCAGCTCCAGGTGCGCCCCGGCGATCGCCCCCGGGCAGCGGTCCTATACGATTTTTTGAACGTGCCTCCATGTTGAATGGGTTTCCAGAGCCACGTTAGCCACGCCAGTAATTTCTCAATCGTGTGTCCGCCCCCCACGTGATTAGATGGTCTATCAGGACGTGTGGTTATTTAGGGGGATTATTATTATTATATCCTTTATTGTACACCACTTAAATAATTACAGGACAAAACATAATAAAGATCAGTGTACAATGGGCGGTCTTATCGCACAGGGCAATCTCTTCCAGACAACCTTTGGATGGAAAGAACGAGAGGAGATAGACATCTAGGGCTGTCAGTGTACAAAAACTATATTAATTAATATCACTTAGATACAACATAAAATACATACATCCAAATAAAATAAAATACTAAATTCCTAGGGCCCGCTTTTCGACACTTCACTTTTTGTATTGTTTTTACCTCATTTATACTCGAAATTGTATTATTAACAACTTACTGGGGCTGCCTCAATTTGATATGTCATTGAAATAATTTGAAGCACTTTAGACGTTTTATTTTATTTACTAACAAATACTAATATAATCTACATTTGGTACGGAACCCTAAATTTGCGAAGTTTGACACGCACTTAGCCGGTTTTTTTTAATATTTAATGGTGTGTCAATATAAATAAACTCATTACTGTGTGGCGTCTGAGCGCCTGTATCGCAATTTTTAACCGATTTCAAAAAGGAGGAGGTTTTCAATTAGACTGAATTATTTTTATGTTTGTTGCCTCAAAACTTTATATTAGGTGAACCGATTATGATTATTCATTTTTTATTTGAAAGCTGTTGCTTCTCATGTGATCCCATTTAAATTTTATGGAACCCTTCAATAAATGAGGGCAAATCTCTCGGGGTTGCTGCAATTTCATGTCTGTACGTTTACACCATTTCATAACATAAAATCACGCTAGTACGCTCTAAAGGGGTATGCATAAACTACTATTATATGGGGTATGCAGATGTGTACAGTACACTCTAATTTCACCGGTTGTGTTCAAGTATCCTGTTTTACGAGTAATTTATTCTTGCGTATCGGTGGACACTATAAATATGTACCACAGCTAAAAAGTGCAAAATAAAAACTTCTTACAAATAAATACAACCGACTTCCAAATAAAAACACTACAAAGTCAAAAATAACTTCAATTTCGGCAGTCGGTGTCAAAAAACGAAGAAACAAAAACAAGAACACCGACTTCCCAAATTGAAGTTATCTTTGACTTTGTAGTGTTTTTATTTGGAAGTCAGTTGTATTTTTTTGTAAAAAGTTTTGTGTAATAAAGTTGGGGAATGGATTATAAATTCCTCGAAGAAAAGCTTTTTTTTCTACTATTTTAATATCTACCATAAACAAATCTTATAAGATTAGAATCCAATAATAATATTGTCTTTGTTCATTAAAAGTTTGAGATTCTTGTTTGTGCTGTATCAAACAGTTCTTTTTGTAACTAGCAACACTCACACCAGCCAAGTTCAAAATATTTCCTATAAAACACGTGAAAACCCTTATTTATCGCTAGCAAAGACATATCCCACAATAGAGAATGTTAAATACCGCGATTCTGGTTCTAATAAAAAATCTAAACCAACATTTTCTTTGAAACTTGACTTTATTTTTTTCTTTCTGAATTTTGTAGCTGGCCACTCATCCTTAAAATATTTGACATAAAAAAATACAATTACAAATGGCGTTTACGTAGTGTAGACAGATGTGTTCACGGCCACGATGGGCGATGATTCTTTGATATTACGAGAAGATGGTTATATACGTATGAACTTTCCTGTTACTTCTCTAACTTATCATAGCAACTTAAATATAATATTGGTGAAGACTGACGTAGGTGGTGTACACGTTTTGGATGTGAACTCGGGTGTGATACTGCAGTCTTCATGTCTGTCAGCGGGTAAGTTGGACGCTAATAATTTGCGAACAAAAGATTTATACTGATTTGTGTTATTAATCATGTAGTATTTGGAAGGATTAGGAGTAATTTTAGTCACAGATAGTTGGCAATGACTTTTTTCGGTGCCCTACATTGTTTCTCGATTTGACAGTTCTCAATAAACAATTCCATTTAGAAGCCGGATTGAAGTGTTGTCTTGTGTTTGAAGATGACGGTGGAACGCTTGGTGTCGAGTATGCGGCGGGTGCGGATCGGGTTTTCGTGTGGGACAGCAGCGGGGTTGGTGCGCGCACCGACTACAATGGAGTGCTGCTTCTCCACACGGCGCTTCAGCGTCCGCTACCTTCCTCGCAGCCCGATAAAATCATAAGAATCGAGCTTGTACTATCGGAGGTATGTTCACATTAACTTTCCAGGTCAATACTTATAAGATCAAAACCAATCATCAATACTGTGCACTTATTGCAACCGTGATAACAATAAGTTGATGCAAATAAGATGCTAATGTCAATATTCTTAGTCATGCATGTGAAATTGATGTAAGTTTTGTGAATGATTATCATTTTTCATGTAATATTTTTAAATTTTTAATATTGTTAGTTTTATGTATGAATAAATAACAATGAAACCCAGCATTAAGTTACACATTTGATGAATAGCTTTACCAATTTTTTTTTTGTTCTCATAATATAAGACAATGTAAAGGGCTAAGGTTTGTGTAGTACTCAAGTGAGATGTTAATTTAAATGAGTTTTCAACATTTTCTTCATAAAAGCCACAACAAAGCTTATCAAAGTGCATCACTGCTCGCAAAAATAAGAACTAATTGCTAATAGAATGAAAACAAAACTAAACATAATGTTGTTGTAGGTACTATTAGATTACTATCATTATTCTTATCAATCTTTTGTTAGTTTATTTTTCCTGTTATTAATTTCATTTCATTTCCACTTAATGTACTTCAGTAATTAATCGATTCCAATTCTTTATTAGATTACTAGAAGCCCACTCCGATTTTGCCCTACTTGAACAATGATCTATTCATAATTTTATATAGCCTATGTCCATCTGAAATGTACCTTTCAAATGATGGAAGAATTCTTAGAATCGGAATGCATGGTTCAAAAGATGTTATACCCTCCACATATACACAAACTCACATAATCTTCTCTTTCCTTATATTATTAGTATAGATATTCAGTGCTCCCTGTAATAAAATAGTTATTAATCTGTTATTATAATCAACATTAACTATCTAACAGTGATTGGGATTGTATATCACTTTCTAATTATGGAAGGTAGTTTATATTTTTTATCTTTTATAACTGTATTCCAAGTTAGTATGTTAATGTGAAGGCTTATTATTGACTACTAGGTTTTTCATCAGGTGAACACAATGGATGAGTTGCAAACATCAGTGTAATGGAAGTTAGGATTTCATTTTTAAACATGATTTACTAAATACAATATCAGATTTTTGTCATTGCGGGTAGTCAGAACCCTAAAGTTAGGCAACCAGTTGGGATATCAACCCAGTTACTGGGTTTTGGAGGTCAGATATGTGTGTATCTGCTGCATCCAGTTAGACTGGCCACCATCATTATCATCATCATTTTAGCTGAAAGGTGTCCACTGCTGGACATAGGCCTCCTCCAAGCGTCGCCACATTGATTGGTCCTCTGCGTTTCGCATCTGGAAGCCTCCCCAACATAATTGGACAGAGACTAATCTGATTGATTGAATTTACTGAAATATGAATGAATATCTCACCTAATCACTTAAGAACTCTGGTCCCAGTGGGTGAAGCCGCTGGCAGAAGCTAGTATGTAAACTGAAGTATAATATTGAATTATAACTGCAAGATAAACAGGAATTTCTATTTTTGGTAGAGACCTTCCCGATTTAGGTTTTTTCAAACCTGTGTTTCAGGCCTGTCTTACAAACCTATGTTAATATGGGTATTAGAAAGAATGTTTGTTTATAGGTCATCAAACAATGCTCTTTGCCATTTTAGTGTGTGGGTAAATGGGGTAGGCAGAAGCTACAGAACACCACCTGCTACAATCCTTACTACCATACTTCTTTTGCGACACTCTCGTGAAGATATATATTCACGTACATGCTATAATATACCTTTTTCCATAGATTTACGGTAGAACACATACTGCAATATTCCAAAAATGTTGTTTGTATGCATTTGCAATCATAAACATGACATTATGAACATAACTTTCAACATAATTGTTAGTTTATTATGGCACATAATAAATCTTAACATTGAGCAGAAGTAATTAAATATACTGATGCAGAAAGTCTGTAATTATTATGTCTTAGTATAAATTTATGGTTAAAGGTTTCTGATTTATTTTATACAGTTGCTGTTCATGGGCAATGTTAGAGAATGTTAGATGTTACGTGTTCCATCCATCCATATTGATGAACAGCTTCTCTCTTGCAGCTCTGCTTTCATGACCTATGCCACAGGAACCTGCCAATTTTCTAGGATAAAATAATACATATCACCTGTATACCTCAGTGATAGTGTAGCTGTCAGTGGAATCGGTACTTCAAAGACTACCTTCTTTAAACATAACCTCTTTATAATATTAATTTAGGAAATTCTATATGCATCCAATAAATTATTATACTGTTCATCATACTTGAAGTCCACAAGTTACTGGTGTTTATGAGACCAATTCAATACTTGGATTGCATAATACTTTACTTTTTTTTTTTCTTCTGGTGAAGCCTGTAATGTCACATTGCTGCAGCTGGGCTAAATTCTATGTTCAGTAACGATTATTACATACATTTTACATAAACATAAATAAAGTCATGCATTTTGTCAGGAGGGTGGGTAGGCAGAAACTACCTTACATACTTCTTTTCATTCATACATATTGTTACATAAATTCTTGCTAAATATTGCACAATAGTAATGGTTGCAACAGCCGACATAACATGACTGTGTAGGTTAAGGTTAAAAGGGGTTGGTATCGTTTTTTGCGTACCATAACATGGGAAGCTTCATTGTGAGATTCGGTTTCCATAGTCAACGAAATCTTGACAATGATGAATTAATGCAATAATTCGGACACAGTTGAACCATATTACTTTGATAAGTTTAATTAGTCCAACATAAATTAGATTTCTAGGGACATATATTCCGCATGGTGTAATGATAATTCTTATCAGTTAACTTCGCTTATTGTGTTTGTATGGAAAGATGTTATGTAGATCATGAGCGCCAGGTGTCAAAAAAGACATATGTTTGGTGTGTTAATGTTTATTTTTGACCATGAATATGCATAAAATTATCTATTTTATTTTATTTGAAATTAATAAAGTTCAGACTTTTGTAGTTGAGTTTTTCAATTTGAAGTAGCTTCTTGAAATCAGGATTAAGTGCCATGGGTTTTTAAACAAAAGTATTTCTAAAATCCGGTTTGTGATACACTATCTTAAAGCTTTTTTAAAATACATATTTCTGAAAACACAGAAGTGTCGTCCGCCGATATGCATGCATGAGGCCTGTTCGGCTGCTAATGACTGCGTTTCGTTTGTGAGAAAAAAAGTTAATTCAAAACATCAAAAAACCCGACTGCTTAAGAAGCGAACTTAAAAGACAACACACAGATTACAGATACACGAGCTGGCTGACTAAAAACCAGATGTATCCTCCGACAGGGTGGTGTCGGGTTTATCGTCCACAAGTCCCTTGTGAACAACGTGGTGAAGATCGAGAGTGTGTCGACCTGGGTGGCGTACCTTATACTCAGAATATCCTCAAGATATTCGCTGAAGGTCATACAGGTCTACGCCCCAACCTCGGCATACCCTGATGACGAGGTAGAGACCATGTATGAGGATATCTCCAGAGCCATGCATGGTTTCAAAACCCACTTCACCGTTGTCATGGGGGACTTCAACGCGAAACTGGGCAAACGAGACGAGGATGAGCTGCAAGTGGGGCAATTTGGAGTTGTACGTCGGAACCACCGGGATCACCTACTGGCCAGCTTTATGGAGAAGGAGGGCCTCTATATGATGAACTCCTTCTTCAAAAAGCGTGAACACAGAAAGTGGACCTGGCAGAGCCCCGATGGTGCAATAAAAAATGAGATTGACTTCATCATGTCAACCAAGAAGCAAATGTTCAATGATGTCTCTGTGATCAATTCGGTAAAAACCGGGAGCGATCACCGCATGGTAAGAGGCACATTGAACATTAATATTAAGCTTGAAAGGTCTCGACTGATGAAGTCCACGCTCCGTCCAGCACAGACCCAGGTCCAAAACCCCGAGAGCTTTCAGCTCGAACTCCAGAATCGTTTCGAGTGCCTAGGTAGCTCCGTGGACGAATATAGCGACGGGTTCGTGGAAGCTGTCCATACGGTCGGGTCTAAGTTTTTCAAGACCCGTCGTACAGATAGAAACAAAAAGCTCTCTGATCCTACCCTAAAGCTTATGAAGGAGAGGCGTGAGATGATCCTGCAGTCTTCAGATGAGGCGTGCAAATACCGGCAGCTCAATAGACAGATCTCTAAATCCTTGAAAAGAGACCTCTGCCGCTTTAATACCGAGCGTATTAAAGACACGATTGAGCGAAATAAAGGCTCCAAGGTTTTTTCAAGGGATCTGGCTATTGGGCAGAGCCAGCTCGCGAAACTGAAGACCGACGATGGCAGGATCGTATCCGCCAAACCGGAGCTACTGAGGGAGATCGAGAGATTCTATGGGCAGTTGTACACATCAGTCAGTAAGCACGTTGCGAGTCTAGCAAACGACCCTAGAGCTAGATTGACCCGTCACTATACCGATATCCCGGACGTCAGCCTGTACGAGATTAGGATGGCTCTGAAACAGCTTAAAAACAACAAGGCGCCGGGTGATGACGGAATCACGGCTGAACTTCTGAAGGCGGGTGGAAAACCGGTCCTTAAGGCCCTTCAGAGGCTGTTTGGTTCCGTCATACTGAGAATTGCTAAACTTAAGTGGCAGTGGGCAGGGCACATTGCTCGCAGAACGGATGGCCGATGGGGCCGAAAAGTTCTGGAATGGCGACCGCGAACCGGAAGACGATACGTTGGAAGGCCTCCCACTAGGTGGACCGATGACCACCGGTTGCGGGAAGGCGCTGGATGCGAGACGCACGGGATCGGTCAATGTGGCGACGCCTGGGGGAGGCCTATGTCCAGCAGTGGACGTCTTTCGGCTGAAATGATGAATGATGATGATGATGATCCTCCGACGGCACAGCATTATTTTCTTCTTGTTTACAACTTTTTAGTTCGCTTCTTAAGCAGTCGGGTTTTTAATTTTTCGAATAAACTTTTTCTGGCACCCCACACGAAGGATTTGGATGAAAAATAAAATTTGGGCTGCCATATTACGGTGCCTAAAATCCGCTATTATTATATTTTCCAATTTTAATGTAGCCAGTGACACTCGCAAGGTTAAAGACGGAACCACATTTACGTTGCGTGGCCTGTCGCAGTTGATTGGCTACAAAATTCGTTGCGTTAAGACGTAGTCTGGAACAGAGTCGTTTAATTGGTGGAACCCGCACCACGCCACGCCACGACACGTAAGTGTGGTTCCGACTTAAGACGAATCGTTTGACGTAAGAATCATCAATCAAAATCGCCCAACATGCTTGGTCTCTAGAATGCCTTATAGGAACCAACATACATACATACATAGACTGATAAACACCTTACCCTCCTTCGGCAGTCGGGTAAATATATACACCGAAAATAAGCGGCGGGGAGTCCCGTAATAGACGCGAGAAATACCCTCCTTCGGCATTCGGGTAAAAATATACACCGAAAACAAACAGCGGGGAGTCCCGTAATAGACGCGAGAAAATACAACCAAGACCGCGACGACGACGGGAATCCCTTGTTCCGTTCCATAGGCGCGCAAAATGTTTAATTGATTGATATTAGGGTTGCAAACCTTACGATAGGATTTCTTTTTAATTCACAACATAGTCCGTCCGTCAAGAACGAGTCCAAATCGTCACGCCAGCGTTTCTTAGTCCATTTTGTCTACAATAGGGGCTGGGGGCCTTTAATATCCTGGTGGCCCTGGGCTGCACTCTAAAATGCCCTAATATAGACACCCCTATGTGCACTCATTCGATCCGATAAAACTGGCGCATGACGTCTGCGATTGATCTCTCCTTGTATGGTAAGCCATTATACAAAAACTCGCCAACTGCGAGTCAGACTCACGCACGAAGGGTTCCGTACCATTATCGCAAAAAATGGCAAAAAATCACGATTTTTGTATGGGAGCGCCCCACTTAAATATTTATTTTATTATGTTTTTATTATTTGTTGTATTTGTTTGGTAACAGAAATACATAATCTGTGAAATTTTCAACTGTCTAGTTATAACGGTTCGTGTGATACAGCCTGATGACAGACGGACAACCGCGGAGTCCTTTACCCTTTGGGTACGGAACCCTAAAAAGCTTATTAACTTTACCCCTGTAAGTGTAAAGTTATATTTGGCAAGTTAATTATATATACAGACATAAACTCATGCATATTTCCATGAGGTTAGGCAAAAACTAAAGAACCATCTGCTACGATCCTTACATCCTCCTTTAGCCTCATTTACGTTCATACATCTAGTCATACACGCACGCCGGTTAAGTGTACTGCACACCTGGCCTGGCCTTTCCGAGGATCATCACCAATAAGATCTGTGTATGTCCTTCCAGGGCACTCCCTCCCAACTTTTAAAATACCTTTTTAACCGATTTACCAAAAAGGAGGAGGTTCTATGTTCGACTTTGTTTTTTTTCTTTTCTATTTATTCACCGATATCTCCATCGATTTTGGACCGATTTTGAAAATCCTTTTTTGTTTGAAAGAGTACGTTCCGAATTTGGTCCCATTTTAGTTTGGTGAAGATCGGATATGAAGAACTTCGAAGATACACAACAGAACTCTTCGATAAATAACGGCAAATCCCTCGGGATTGCTGCAATCGCATGTAAGTTCATTGTTTATACCATTTCATAACATAACATCACGCCAGTACGCTCTAAAGGGGTACGCAGAAGTGTACAGTCGTGGTACAGTTCCCCTTGGTACACTCTCATTTCACCGGTTATGTTCAAGTTTCATGGTATTCGGGTAATCTATTCTGGCATTATAAGCACCTTACTAAAGACTTGCCTATTAGGTACAACTAAAAAGTGAAAAATAAAAATCTTTTTTTACAAAAAACTACTACCGTCTTCCAACTAAAAACACTACAAAGTTAAAAATAACTTTCTTTTTCGAAGTCAATGTCCATAACGGAAATAGTTGGTACCTACCAAAGACACCGACTTCGAAAAAGAAAGTAATTTTTCATTTTGTAGTGTTTTTAGTTGGAAGACGGTAGTATTTTTTTATAAAAAAGTTTTCTATGTTATTCGCCTTTAATTATAATACAAAATATGCATAATAATCGACGCACTGTACCAAGTTCTGAATCAAACTAGTTGGTATGACAGGATATGATTGATTACAGCATACACTCTACTTTGGGGCAGGCTTATCGTCTCCTCGGCTTTGCGATAGTGTAATATGTTAAGTGGTATGTAAGCGGCATGATAGTGGATTCAGAAATAATAACCTAACTAGCACTTAACAGAAAACTATTTGAATCACACGAAACAATGTGTGAGGATGGTTTTATTTGGATTGTTATAATCTTGATTTGCCCCCCTCTCTTTATATTATATTAGCTTTTACCCGCGGCTTTGCTCGCAGTGAAGCCATTAAACTTTTTTTTTTTTTAAATAAATAATCTTATTTTACTTCTAATACCTCCAAGAATATAAATGTACAAAGTTTCATGATGATCGGTTTAGTAGTTTTTGCGTGAAAGCGTAACAAGCAAACTTGCATTCACATTTATAATATTATAGTAAGGATCAACAGATTCAATAGATAAATGGCTAAGTACACAGACTAGCGAAAGGTTATAATTTCGAATGCCACATATTCAACCAAAGATACCGAAACAAAAGCTTCGTAGAAGCTGGCAAGTATTAATTATAATTAATAGTATTAAAAATAATATTTACTTCTTTAAAAATAAATCTGTAAAATAATGTAGTCTGGTGCAATGAGGCAATGTTATAATCCATTATTACCTAATACAATAAAAATGTTTTGTAAATAGGTAGGGAAAAAAATCAGCAGAAAATAAATTACAGATATAACCGTATTATTTATCATCTGTATGTACTGCTTGAATGAATGCAAAATGCGACTTAAACTGCGGATTACTAATATCATTATGTTATAAAGTTATAACACAAATATCCGAATCATCTATTCGAAGATGTAGTCAACAAAATGAAGTCATATAGGGAAGAATCATCTTCGATTTATAATCATAAGACACGAAGAACAACGTCGAAAACTTTATCACAACAGCAGCTGTTGCAGAAACACAACAGATAAAAAAAAGGAAAGGAGTTTTAGTTAGCGGGCTGATTAAGTAATTACCTATCTTTTAGCCGACTGTACATCCACTTTCCATCAAAAACTGAATGTGGTCTGAGTTTATCGCCCACCATTTGCAAACGCCGGTCCCAAATTGCGAGCTGTTGGTAAGATATTCAGACTAACCAAATAGTACTTACCCTACTTACCTAGGAATCAAACCTTTTGCATAGGCACGATCAATAAAATATTACTACGCTATAAATCGTACTTGCTATATTACCGAAGGGCTTTTAGTATCATTCATAGGTCTAGTTATACTGGTTCAGTTCAGAATAGCACGCAAGATGACGTCAGTCCATGTAGCTAATTAAAAACTAACAACACATTTTATTAGAACGCATGATTTGTGTTGTAAATTCAAGTCGGTACGGGTAGTCAGAAGCCCGAAAATCTGACAAACTATCTTAGCAACGGGGGTATTCGTTGGTAAGATTATCAGAACACGGTACTGTTGGCCAGTAACTGGGTTGTGTAAGTCAGATAGCCAGCAGCCGCTCATGTAAAATACTGATGTTCAGCTGCATCCGAAGTTATTTATTACTAGCTGACCCGGCGAACTTCGTTCCGCCTAACAAATTTCAAAAATAAAAGAATTTTTCTAAAATAAACGTAGCCTAAGTTACTCCTTATTACATCAGCTACCTGCCAATAAAAGGCCTGTCAAAATCGGTCCAGCCATTTCAGAGATTAGCCGGAACAAACAGACAGACAGACAGAAAAAAATTGTAAAAAATGTTATTTTGGTGTATGTACCGTATACATATTCATATACATGTAGTAAAAAACGGTTACTTCAATATTAAAAACAGACGCTCCAATTTTATTTATATGTATAGATACGAACCTTGTGGAAACTAGAACAAATTTAGGTGCGGTCAAGCGTTTTTGCCATACTTATTATTGGAATCAAATATAAAAGCTCACAATGTTAGGACCAATTATTATCAATGTTAATTAACCGTCTTACCAAAAAGGAGGAGGCTCTATGTTCGACTTCATGTTTTTTTTTATGTATGTTCACCGATATCTCCGTCAGTTGTGGACCGATTTTGAAATTGTATGTTTCGAAATTGGTCCCAAGTCAGTACGCTCTAACTAAAGGGGTACGCTGTGTACAGTTCACCTTGGTACACTATCATTTCACCGATTACGTTCAGTTTCATGATATTTGGATAATCTATTCTGGCATTATATAATAAATAATCGTAATGCATTTCATAATCTATTTTGGAAGTCGGTGTCTTTCGTAGGTACCATTTTTTGCGTTATGGTCACCGACTGCCAATAATAAAGTTATTTTTCACTTTTTAGTTGTATCTACCTACCTAATAGGCAAGTAGTTTAGTAAGGTGAAACTTGAACATAACCGGTGAAATGAGAGATCTGCGTACCCCTTAAGAGCGTACTGGCGTGATGTTATGTTATGAAATGGTATAAACAATAAACAGACATGCGATTGCAGCATTCCCGAGAGATTTGCCGTTATTTATTGAGGAGTTCCGTCGTATATCTTCGAAGTTCTGTCGTATATCTTCGAAGTTCTGTCGTATATCTTCGAAGTTCTGTCGTATATCTTCGAAGTTCTGTCGTATATCTTCGAAGTTCTTCATCAGATCTTCACCAAATTAAAACGGGACCAATTTCGAAACATTTTCTTTCAAACAAAAAAGAATTTTCAAAATCGGTCCATAATTGACTGAGATATAGGTGAAAAAAAAAAAAAAAAGTAGCATACATGAAGTCGAACCTCCTCCTTTTTGGTAAGTCGGTTAAAAAATAATAGATCCCAATGGATCGAAGTGTCCAAGTTATTTCTCGGCCCCTCCACAAGATATGATAGTTAAAATATCTAAAAACCCGACTGCTTCAGAAGCAAACTAAAAAGACGTAAACAAGTAGAAAATCATGATGTGCAGTCGGAGGATACATATTGTTTTGGTCAGCCAGCTCACGAATATGTATCCCCCGATTGCACAGCATGATTTTCTTGTTGTAAATACGTCTTTTTAGTTCGCTTTTTAAGCAGTCGGGTTTTTTTATTTTTTGAATTAACTTTTTTGTTTATATAATATGTTATCGTTTATTGTGATACGCGAAAATTAATTTATGAAAGTTGATTGGCTAAATGATGACAGGGGTCTTCCATTAGATCTTCGATTGATAAGAATCATAAACTCATAAAATATTTTATTGTAACAGAATTTTTTGTATTGCTAAAAATAATTCTGATGTCCCATTCGACAGCATGTAAATCTGACTAATGATATCCATCTTCTATTAATATTGAAGCTATGTTTAGATCAGTTACGTCATTACCAGCTGCAGGATTTTGTACGGAAATTTAATGTATCTGAGATAAGTACTTAGGAGTATGTTTCATACAGGAAAACACGCCATTGGATTGGCGAAAAAAGTACTTGTGAACAAAATTACAGCACTAATTTATCTATCTTAACCCAAACATACATACGCTGCATACTGGTCGTCAGGCAGCGAGATGAGCAGACGACATTGTAGCCATTGTGGCTAAGAACTGCATGAGGTTGGCACTGGAGCGTGAGTGCACAGCTAGATGTGCAACTCTGTCCGAAGTTAAGCTGTGTGTGTGATGATGATACCTCACGATCAGCCGTGAAAGCTGTGCAGCAGTGTTTCTGAAAAAATAATGAAGACGACACCAACACATTCGTTCTTAAAAACCAAAATAAAACTTGCTTATTTGCAAATGATTTATATCCCTAAAGGCGTCGCGGACCGCTAAATGAACTTACTACCCACGCACTATATCTTGCTCTGACGTAACATAGGTACCTACTCGGAGGTCATCCTCTTTTATTGCTGGGGGTTTAAAAATAAACCTTCATCATATAAGGTCTTAGTACTATGTACTTACTGTTTATGTATAAAATACTACCTTTTTTCCGCGGCCTTGCTCTTGTGACCTAAACATCTGGACACGTACCTACATTTATTTGGGATGTGATGGGCAAGACGCACAGTAGTCACACACAGTGGATCTTTGTGTCTCTGAAGTTGTATGCAAGACCCTGCGCTTTAGCTATTTTTACCTGACTGCCGAAGGAGGGTAATGTGTTTATCAGTCTATGTATGTTTGTTCCTATGTGGCGTTTTCTAGAGACCAAACACGTTGGCCGATTTTGATGATTCTTTTTATTCACGTCAATCGATTCGTTAACCCTGCGAGTGTCACATTAAAATTAGAAAATAGAAAAATGGCGGATTATGGTGGCCCAAATATATTTTTTCCTTTCAAACCCTTCGTGTGGGGTATGAAAATAAAGGATTTTAGGAGGTGATTACAAAACTATATATACCTAACACTTATATGTTTAAATGTACCTAATTCTAAAAAAAAAAAGTTGTAAGTAATATTTCGCTGTGCTTTCGGAGGATACATCTGGTTTTGGTCAACCAGCTCGCGCATATGTATCCTCCGACTGCACAGCATGATTTTCTTCTTGTTTCCGTCTTTTTAGTTCGCTTTTTAAGCAGTCGGAATTTTTTTGTTATTTTTAAATATTTTTTTTATTGTGTCAATGTTGAAGTAGAAGATAGCATTGTATAACTGCCTCTTTCACTCGCTTATGTTGGTCGCATCGTCCTATCTCGCTTACTGTATGCAGTATACTTGATGACAAACTGTTTTTTGCGCAATTGTTCGCAGAGCCTACTTCAGAAACACAAAGATCCACTGTGAATACTGTAGCTTTCTATCAGTGAAATTACCTCTTTATGACATTGGTTTAGCACCCATAATTTGAATCCACTGGTTTAAACAGAACTTGAAAGTTTTACAGTAGGTCCCTTCTACATCATAAGGCAAAATATCTCAGTAAGCCCCGTTTCCACGTGCAAGCAACTCGCATACTAGTTACATTGAGGGGCGCGATCGAATGATAATGATCACGTTGTACCTCGGTAGTCATCAATGTGATACATCTTGCATTCAAGTTGGTTTTGCAGGTGGAAACGAGACCTAATACTGGTTATAATGAAGTGGTAGAAATAGGAGATGAAAGTTATAGAAAATTCCAAAGATGCGGGCAAGGATTCATACAAGGGCAAGTACATTATGAAGTACCTAAATATGGATTCGTTCAAGACTCAATGTTTATAGGACGACGCTACGTAATGGCATGGGCACACACAATCGATATACTATTCAAAGAATACTACAGTGTAGCCATAGAGTGTACCTATAATGTAATATGTTTAGTTATGGTACAATTAATTAATTCTAATCCGGTGTAGTTGCGTGGGGTGAGGGCTTTCTAGGAAATGGTGGTAATGATAAAAAAGACAATATTTGTTTAGCACGCAAATGTCATTTTGGACAATACACGAATATATACAATGTGTACCTAACAGAATAAACGCAAAACCGGTAACGGTACTCATCTTTATGAACAACTTTTACTATGGGACCAACATAATGATGAGTAGAGTGACAACTTTCAAGTTTTGCTCTTATTCGGTTACACCTTGTACTTATAAATAAAAATAATTTTCTGTTCGTTGGTAAGCTCATCACTTGACAATGGCCGGACCGATTTGGTGTAAAAAAGGGATTTTTAGGGTTCCGTACCCGAAGGGTCCAAACGGAGCCCTATTGCTGTCGCTCACGTGTCTGTCTGTACGTCGTCTGTCACACAGGTTTTACAGCGGTTGGAGCCACAGTCTTCAAATTTTCACAGTATAAGCATCTTGTTAACCCAAACCCAAAGTTTTACATATTTTTAAGTGGGAGCTTCCCATACAGCAAAAGGGAAAAAAATGAGTTATTCCATCGAGTGGGGTATCGCTGTTTAGAGCTCGCTCGAAAATATTATATTGGAAAACAAAAGAACGAGAAGCCACCAAAGTTTTTTTTACAAAATTTTGTGCCGAAGAATTTGGTAACTTCCAAATTGACCTATGAATTTCAAATTTGGTGATAATGTTTATTGTTATGTAATTTTTTACCAGCGAATGCCAATATATATTGATAAATCAGATTTTCCTTTGAAATTTCCTAATTTTTCCTATTAAAACCAACTTGTTTTTGTTGTTTGGTACGGAACCCTAAATGTGCGAAGTCCGACACGCACTTGCCGGCTTCTTAATGTTCTTTTAATAACTGACTTAAAAAAAGACGTTATCAATTTGACACTATGTATGTAATATTGTTGGAATTGCACAATATTCACATGTTACTCTATGTAAGCTTCTAAATACGTGATCGGTTCGTGATCATTCAATTTAGAGTACAGTACAAGTTTCTTCAAAATCGATTCAGCAATTTTCACGATATTGAACATACAACCGAACTACTTAACGATAAACAGCACGAATGTGTAAATTGTGTTATTATGGGAATTTTGTCAATCCTTTAGATACCTTACTATAGAACTTGCTCACTTTTTAGTGATGGAGTACCAAAACTAAAAAGAGAAAAATAAAACATTTTCACAAAAAATTAACCGACTTCCAAAGCGAAACACTAAAAAGAGCTAAAATAACTTTCGTTTTGGAAGTCGGTGTCGCAAAACGGCAAAAAACTAGGTAGGTACCAAAGAGACTGAACGAAAGTTATTTGGAAGTTGGTTAATTTTTTGTGAAAAAGGTTTTTCCGAGAAAAGCTAAGGAAAAATTGGAAGGATACCGGATTTTTTTTAATTTCGTGTGTGGGTGCTTTGTTCAATGACTTTTTTATATGAACTTGGAATATTATTCTTGATGTCCGGTCAGCTAGTTGCAAATAGAATCCAAAGCTTTCGAACTTATGAGGCAGATAGCAACGCCATTACACATTAAAACGGTCACCAGCTTCGCATCATACGGATCGGTTCCGATTGATAGATCTCGTTCCCTCTCTCCATTCTTATTTTGCTATGTATAGGAATAAAAAATAAGCCTGTCGCAGACCAACAGCTTAGCTAAGCTATTTTATTACTTACACAATTTAGTTTATATAGTTTGCAGGCGTATGTATGAAAAATAACCTCTGTTATGTGAGGTAAGCTATTTGGCTTACTGACTTGGCTGAGCTTATTGTTTGAGACAGGCTTCATAGGACATAGAATTATAGTAGTTTTACAATGTGTGTGTTTATATATCTTGTTACAGATATTATCGTCTCGCATCTGATAAATGACGCATAGTTTATTTATTATTTACTTTATTGTACACTACAAAAATACATACAGGACAAACATTTGCAATAACAAGTTGTAATAGTTTTTTTAAGCGCAAAATTCAATTTAATCATTCCCCTTGTGGTTCAGGCTTTTCTTATTGATGACTGATTAAGTACTTCTAATACAAATGAATAAAAAACATATCCGATTTTTTTTTTCCAGGCGGTGCTTCTATACCAATGTCTTCAGAGTCTAGACGCACACTCCATCGAGGGTCTGACAGACTTCATCAACGAGCTCAAAAACTCCATTGATGCAGAACCCGTCCGGAAAGGAGTCAAGGCACAAAAGGTAATATACATTTTGGATAAATTAAATATGAGGAGAGAAAACTTGACCGCATTTCAAGCATTTTTTTTTAAATTCCAACATCGGGGAACCACTAGTATGTCTATTTACCCGACACATAAATATATTACACTTATATGTTTAAATGTACCTAATTCTAAAAAATAATTAACTAACAAGTTATAAATAAGAAAAGTTAATTAAAACAAAACAAAAACCCGACTGCTTAAAAAGCGAGCTAAAAAGACGTAAACAAGAAGAAAATCATGCTGTGCAGTCGGAGGATACATCTGGTTCTGGTCAGCCAGCTCGCGAAAAAGTATCCTCCGACTGCACAGCATGATTTTCTTCTTGTTTACGTCTTTTTAGTTCACTTTACGGGGAACAGGATGAATCAGTTCCGTTTTTCAACCTTTTAGTGCCTACCTACATAACTGTTTAAAACTGTGTTATCTTGCAAACTGTAAACCTGTGGAAAAACTGTGCAATGTTGCAACCTTATTATGTCATTACGTGCCTGACTTTTCAAGCAGTTTTTGTTTTTTTTAATTAACTTTTTTTATTTGAATTTTTGACGAACTCCCGACTATGTCCCAAAAACCCACAAAATTAATTGTGATCCAATTCTGTGTAATGAATTTGTAAAGTTAATTGAAATAAATTTATTATTATTATTTATTGAATAAACCGTTAGTTATATCATTACCTAACGGGTTAATCCATGGGTGTCTTATACTGACCTGGAGAAAAGTGGAGTAATTTAGCTAAGTACTTTCCTCTATTTGTGTAATTTGAAATGTATCAACTACATCTATGTTCTTTATATTTTCACAGTGGAGCACAGTAACAATCTGTCTACCACAATCCACACTCCGACTGGTTACTACCGGTGTGGTCCAGGAGCTCAAGGGTCAGAATCGACGGATACCAGCGCTTGCCATAGCATCAGCAGTGGGCCAGCGCGCCAACGAGCTGGTGCCATGCTCCCGCGACGAGGAGACCAGGCCACTCATGTACAGCGAGGCGGAGAGGAAGGAGACCTTCAAGCGGTGGCCGCACATGGACTACAAGTGAGTGCACTGACTATGACGAACATGGGCCAGTGATGGCCATTCAGACCATGGTTAGCCTATGGTGGTCGGTTTTCGAATGGTGGCTGGCTGGTTACAGTTGGGTGGGATTGCCCAAGGAAACTTAACACTCCAGTACACGCGCCCCTATACAAATGTAGAACTATTTTGTGTAAAGATTTTACAGGTATAATACTTCTTTTTAATACTTCATAATCATATGAAAATACATTTTATTAAGAAATGAAAACAAACACCCTACCTACCCTACCCTACCCTACCTACCATACCCTACCTACCCTACCCTACCTACCCTACCCTACCTACCCTACCCTACCTACCCTACCCTACCTACCCTACCCTACCTACCCTACCCTACCTACCCTACCCTACCTACCCTACCCTACCTACCCTACCCTACCTACCCTACCCTACCTTACCTACCGTACCCTACCTACCCTACTCTAGCTACCCTACCCTACCCTACCCTACCTTACCCTACCCTACCTACCCTACCCTACCTTACCCTACCTACCCTACGTACCCTACCCTACCTACCCTACCCTGAATTTTCTTTGCTATAAACCTCACGGAGCCCGAGACCTTTCCAACGAATGCTAAACCGTGGAAATCGGTTCGTGCGTTCTGGAGTTATAGCGTCAGGAAGGAAAACCCGACTTATTTTTATATAGTAGATGTCAATAGGGTGAACGGCTATGATGATAATGTTGCAAGGTTTGATAAAGTCTCCATCACTGATTTCCATTTGCATTACAGGTTAGAAGTTCGTATCCGTATTTTTTACATAAAAGCGCACTAAACCCCGTGCTACACGGTTTAAAACCAAGATAAAAACCAAGTTTACTTTGGTTTGAAGCAGGTGGGGCGATGTCGGCTATACGGTTTAAAGCCAACTCCAAAAGTAACAACGCACGCCTTTCTACTAAGGGCGTTTAAAGGTCATACTAAATTTGGTTTAAAACTACTGTGTACGCGGTTTAAAACCTCTGTTTGAAACCGCCGTTTTAAACCGTGTAGCACAGGCTTTAAAATAGTAAGAGTAGTACTTTTACACGCACGTTATTTCTAAAAGAAACACATCTATGATTAAAAACAATATGTAAAAGTTAATTACAAATGGTTTTCCTTCTTCTGAGAGGAAAAGTAGAGCTAATTACAAGCTTTTATTTAATTTGCAATGTATGTATGTATGTATGTGTGTTCGGGTCAAATCTTGCAACTGAATTTTAAAGCAGTTATCCTTCACCGATTAAGATGAAATTTTGCTTACACGTTTAGTTTGGATGACAATGCATGGATAGCTAAATTACGTCATTCTAAATGCAATATGGTGGACGGCCCAAGATGGCTAGCTAGTTATTTTTTGTGCACTGCCATTATATGGGTATCAAATGAAAGGGTTTGCTGAGAAAAATACGTAATACAAATCAACTAAGATCGCGATTATGCGAAACGAAAATCTATTCGTAACGGAATCCGATATAAAGATTTCGGATAGGGGCGGAGTCTAAATGGGGTACGTTATGACAGATTTTTTCTGCCCGGTCGAACCGACACACTAGCCGCGCAGGTCACTAAATTTACCGTCGCTATCATCCTCCCCCCCACTGGAGAGGAGGCGCGGGTTGCGATAGGCGCGCAGCTGCGGGCGCTGCGGTGGTGGGCTCGGCCGGTTCAGTCTCTTGATAGCGCCTGCCACAACCAAGTAAAACTTTAAGATAGTGCCCGTCATAACTAATCATTGTGTTTCACTTTTACAATTTCTTAAAAATCTAGATACCGATAGACTACCGGAACTAACGGATAACCCGAAATAATTTTATATCCGTAACCGTATCCGAAACGGATATAATATTATTTCTATATCCGTATCCAGAGCTGTATCCATAACATCCCTGATTTTGATCTCCAATAAAGGTTATAATAGAAGTCACTTTTTAAATCACAAGACATACTAACCATGTTCTTTTCCACAGATGGGCCCTCCCCGCTCGGATGGCTCAAGCAGGTTTCTACCACCAGCCCTCACCAAGCGGCGACGACCGTGCCATGTGCTTCACGTGTCTCGTCTGCCTGGTCTGTTGGGAGAAGTCTGATGAGCCCTGGGTGGAGCATGAGAGGCATTCGCCCAACTGCCCTTTCGTTAGAGGGGAATACACGCACAATGTGCCTATCTCGGTGAGTTGGATTTCTGGTAGATATTTTAGAACTATTTTTGAATAGAATTATTAGAATAGCTCGCTAAAGGTACAAGTTCGTAACCGACTGCAGGCGACGTGTCGCTAGCTGCGGTAGGTGATTCATAGAAATACATAGACCCCAGTAGAGTCGCGGCGACACGTGCCTGTTGCTGCCGCCTGCAGTTGGCTACGAACTTGTACCTTTAGCGAGCTATTCCACTTGAGAAGTTCATGTTATCTATGCGGTGCGAAATTGGGTAGCGGCGCTGTGAAGATATGTGATCGTTTCCACCAAAGCTGTGCTTGGTCGTTCTCGCACCGAATGCGTAGCGAAGCTGTGAAACGGAGTGTAGTTGAGTGGTGGTTGCGTAGAAAGAAAGTCTCTAAGTTTAAGCGATTAATTTCAAGTATATAATAACATCTTCAGCCGGTTTATTTGCGTGGACCGTGAGTCCTTAATGTCCACTCACAGGCTAGGCTGAATTTGGATGTAAAAATCACAGCACAGGCTACTATTGAAGAATTCGTAAAGAAAACGCCCCTAAGGCGACCCAATGACCAAAATCGAATTAGAATGGACCATGTTGTGAGTCTGACCCAGAATGCCATTGTCAACAGTCATGTTTGCGACCACTACTAGGCCAACGAGGACTAAATCATTGTATGACACTATCTCGCACTCAAGTTAGTCAGATGTTTATCATCAGCCACTCTGTCAAATCCATGTCTAGTCGGATAAATAAATCGCAGTCATAAGATAACAACATTATTTATAGTACAACTATTTTCTTGGTGTCCCTTGGCAATCTTCGCGTTGCCGAATACAAATGATTGCTAATTTCCAAGTCCATCAATTATAAGATTTATCGTGTAAAATAATTTGAATTCAAAACTAACTTTACTTTATTGTTGTTTTGTTTTGATTACCGTGTGAATTTTATAGAGCTGTAAAACTATTTTTCGGCTTCAGCAGTTTTCCTGCATTTTTTTAAATAAATTACATAAAGAGTATTAGCAACACTGTATACTTCCGAGTTGATTGAGAGTCGTTCGGTCTGCACCAAGTGCAAAGGGCAACTGATAGAAATCTGACGAGTGACGAAACACGAAGTTTGCCGAGGGACATTAAGAAAATAGTTGTACTGTACATAGTAATAACACCAAGATACGCGTAGGTACACTCAGGTACACAGTAACTAACTACTTGGGGTTGTGGTTTCAAGCAAGACAATTTAAAGACACCTGGGATTAAACCGCAATACGTAAACTGACGCCTTTTTCCTATGGAGTTAGGCAGAAACTACAGAACGCCAACTGCTACGAAACTTGAAATACTTCTTTTGCTTCACACACATTCATAAATCTAGTCAAACACGCACGCCGGTTATGAGTACTCCGCACCTGGCCTTTCTGAAGAACATCACCAATAAGGTCTATATATGTCTTTCTAGGGAGTCTCCTCCCGGTGTTTTCATTCACGTCTGCCTTTTAAACACCTTTCGTTAGTCGCCTTTCATACAATGACTTGTAAATTTAAAAATCCCCGAACTCTTGTGAATCAAAAGAAAATGTTCATCGAGAAATCAGCACAATTGAACCAAGTTTACTGCAGCGTGTGGCGCAGAACACGAGGCTCCGAAATACCTTTCGCTAGTCGCCTTTCATTCATCCTCTCAACATGGCCATCTTAACATACTCTTTTCAATTTTAATCACTACATCTTCTTTTAAACCACAACGTTGTCTTATTACATCATTCTTCAATCTATCATTTAAAGTTACCCCACACATACTTCGCAAGGAACGCATTTCTACTGCATTAATCCTACTTTCTAATTTCATGTCTTTTTTGCCTTACCCAACCTTCACTTCCCTAAATAAGTGAAGGCACCAGCACGCTGTTGTGAACGGCGAGTTGAGCAATATTATTGTTTTACTAGTTGACCCCCGCGGCTTCGCTCCGGTCAACTGGCTATCCTATATACCACCAACCAACCTTCCCTACCTACCCTACAAACAAACAAACTCTTCAGCTTTATAATATTAGTATAGATTTTTATAAAACTCCTTCGCAAATTAACAACTTTGATACCATAAAAAAGGTCATAGTGAGTCAATCTTAAAAGATAGACATTTGCTGTCGAAGACTTTTTTTATAGTTTATCATACATGATATTTGCGTACTTTATACCGTTTACGCAGTGCACGCAACGGAAGCTCTCAAAAAGGGATAATTTTTGCCCGTTTTTGCAACATTTTTCATTTATGCTCCGCTCCTATTGGTCGTAGCTTGATGTTATATAGCCTATAATCTTCCTCGATAAATGGACTATCCAACACAAAAATGATTTTTCAATTCCAACCAGTAGTTCTTGAGATTAGCGCGTTCAAACAAACAAACGAACTCTTCAGCTCTATAATATTAGTGTAGATTTGTGAACTTACATTTTCTTTTAAACATTTGAATATGAATATGTATAAGACAGATAGACGATGGATAAAATAAAAGAGGCTGATGGAGATGTATTGAAACCTAGTTTCTTCCCGCGACTTCGTAAGTTTTTTTTTTATATAAAACTTAAATTAGGCGCTCAGCAATAGCATAGCTGGCTACCAGTGAAAGTAATTTTGTAATATTTTTCTCTAAGAACTCGGACTTTGTTGCTAACACGAGATTAAATTAACATTTCTTCATACAATATTGTCAATTAAACTCGTGTTACCAACTCTGAGTTAAGTTTTTCGTGCAATTGGATCTGGATCTTAGTTACATCTTTATACTATTCATTTAGATTTTGTAGAACACACGTTGCTGCTACCCAAATTAACTAGGGAGACTTGCAAGAAGATGACTCACATTCACATAGAGACAGACCGTTACATCAGATTGGACCTTAGACTTCATATAAGTTCACCCGCAATTTTGCGCTATTGAGTACAGTTCAACTATTTTTTAACTATTCTATTATACGTAACATTGTGTATTCCGTTTTAACTTTTTTGTCGACTTTACGTGTTTAAAACGGGTCTTGCGCGTCATTTGACGTCGACTTTGCCGTTGCCGACCGCTGAATCGCAAGCCACGCTGATTCAGCATTAATCATTATCGAATCAAACCAAAATTTGTAATATTTTTATAATGAAACTTTATTTTTGATTGCAAATGTCATGTTTGTAAGATATGATTGATTTAGAATTTGATTTGTCATTGTTTGAGTGCCAAATTCGATTACAAATGTTTCTAAAAATATACCGGGTACATTATGTATGAATTTTTCATCCACATACCTTTTCTCATCTGAATAGATTTAGATGAAATTTGGTACACAGGTTGACAATATCCCGAATTAGGACTATAGACAAAAGACACAGCACAACACACAAAATCACAATTAAATTTTCAATTGACACGAGGAAAAAAGTAAAACAAAAACATACAAGAAATAAAAGTGACATAGTAACATACCAGAAATAGTAGGTATTACGATTAAAGCACAGTGCGGTGTGCGTCTCAAGTTTGTACCAAATGGGAGTCCAGCCCAGCACGTGTCAGGCAAATATACCTGACGCTGATATTCTGCTGGATCCCTGCAGTGACGTATGGTCGTTAAGCAGAAGTGATACAGATATTTTTCATCCTGGGAATGTGTTCCCTAAGGATGATAACCGATTTTCACGCAGGCGAATTCGCTCGCAAAAGCTACTTGTAGTAAATAATTATGCATAAAATATATGACTTATATGCAGAGGCTATTAAAACGAGATTAAATTGCTACATGAATTTTTTATTGTCTCTTTAAAACTGTAAACACTTTTAGCTGTGGGCACTGTATCACTTTCAAAATGATACTGGGGTACCTTGTATTTAGAACGGACAGGTTAATGAAATGAAATGAAATAAAAACATTCTTGTCAACTGTAGTGATTTACTTACAATTTGCACTTTCTGCTTCAATATATCTAATTAATCCAGAGGATATCACCACACATTGGTCGAATATAAACTGAGTTATTGATTCGACAAAAGAATTCAAGGAAATTATGAAAATGTTTTGCTATCCATTCACAATATCACCAGCAAAACACAGCACTTTTATTAAAAAATGAAACAGTCAAATCACTATAAACTTCCTTTTTTTAAAACTACGCATAAAGATTACTTGTTGTTCCAATAGTTGAGATGATATTTGTCTGAGAATTAAAAAAAAAGATAGAATTTACGACCCATATTTTAGAACGCTGGCTCAGTCAAGCAACAACATTTTTGAAATTAATTTGAATCATTATTTAACCAAGTTCTAGAACGCTGGCTCAGTCAAGCAACTTAATTTTTTAAATTAATTTGAATCAAGATTTTAGTTCAGATTTGCATCAAGTTTATAACTGCATGACTTGACAATGCATCGGTCTAGCTAGAATAAGCAGTCCCTGAATTCAAGGGGTTTTAGCTTACCTAAGAAAAATCTAAAAATTGTTCCTAGGGCCGGGCATGAATGAATTAGAATTAATTCACTTTTCTTAAGTGAACTTTCTGAATGACCGAACCTGTTTCTACGTTCACTAGATTTGCACACGCTACACAATCGTATGCTCACTGTGGACGCTTCATGTTAACTGTCGGTCAGTTACTTCAGACGCAAAGATCACTCATTATCAGTGTCGGCTTGGAGGTGCGGCTCGCAACAGTGACTCGGCAATTTTTGACTTTATCTTTATGATATCACGTCATATTATTACATCTCCGTAATACCGTATTACTCATTTCAATATCATCATTTTATTAGAGAAATCATGATAAAAATTTAGGTTTATTTTTTGTACAATTTATTTGTTTTTTTTTTTATCAAACACCCAAGATAAGAGTTCAAATACCGTTGCTCCCAGACATGAGCTGGCGAAAAAAAAAAACGTAACGATGACGGGTCATAACTTGAAGCCAGACCGTGAACGTAGGCGCTAATGCTTTGATTACTTACTCTGTTTGTCATACTTTGAAGGCCTTTATTGTCCTACAGGTGACCAACGCGACAGCATGCGCGGTTCCCTGTACCAACGTCACGGTAGTCTCGAAAGGGAATACAGGGGATCTGATAGCGACGGGGACTCCTGAGGGAAAAGTTAATATCTGGCGGTTCGATTGTGGCCTCAAACTGGTGAAGTTCATTCACCTGTCGCCGTATGACTCGATATTCAGCGGGATGCTGGCGACCGATAGTAATAAAGTCTGGTCTGCTAGCTTGGAGAAGGATAGTTGTGAGTATTTTTACAAGCTTTTTATTAACTTGCAATGTGTGTGTGTGTTCTGGTCAAATCTTGCAACTGAATTTTTAAGCAGTTATCACCAACCGATTAAGATGAAATTTTTCATACACGTTTGGTTTGGATGACAATGCACGGTAAGCTAAAAAGCTTGTTAAAAAAAGGTTTTTTTATTTAATTGTTAAAAAATGTTTTGTTGTTATTGTTGTGGTGTTGTTTTTGTTTTAGTTTGAAGTTTAATTGTCAATCAGCCTTGGTTTTTTTTAAAGATAACCTTATGCATTTGGTCTTGCCTATCCAGATTAACTAAACTAAATCAAGTCATAATATAACTAGTATATAGTTAAATAATTTATTTTCCTGTTAATAAAAATAACTTTCATTTCCACAGCCACGTATGGCGTTGAGCTAACGGCGATGGCTTTCGTCGGCATGACGTCACAGCAAGAGGCTTATCCTCAAACACAGAACTCGGAGGGCACAGAGAAGGAGACCAACACGAACAAGACGAAGCCGTCGCTCATGTGTGCTGTCGTCATTACTAGAACCAACTCCCAGGAGACTGACCAGCCTATCAAGGAAGACTCCAGCAAAGCACTCTTTGACTCAGGAGCAGACAAAGAAAGCGTTCAAGCAATGAACGACCAAAACGAAGCGAAGAACAACTTAACAACTAACAAAATGCTGTTCCTACTTACTTACGACATACACAGCTCACTAGCCGGCTCGATCACCACTGTAGTACACACGTCAAACAGTAGCGGTAACTCTAAACCAGGAGGTAGCAAGAAGGTTTGCACTGTTGCGAGGCCTGATGACGCGAATATATACGATGAAATATATTTCCAGTATTCTGACGAGGACACAGAACTTCCGCAATGCACAAATAGTTTACTAGACGAACAGATTAGTAATGTTATCAACCTAAACGCGTCTTCCAGCAAAGAGGATTGCAAGATGTGGGAGCCTAAGAAGATTATACTGCCGAAGCATTTCAAAGTGATGCCCCCACCGCCTCCTACAGCCTTGCTACCAGAGTTGCAGGAAGCTGGACAGGCTACTATGTTAGACTTCGTCGGCAAGATCTCGCAGCTTAAGAGTTGGAAGAGTGGAAACCTTGACTCTGTTGGTACTAAACTAGCAGACCAAACTGACGCGGTTTTGCAACAAGCAGACCCTATAACCCACTATCTGAGCATGAACGGACCGTTAGAGATTTCCGACTTGAAATGGTATGAAGGTGGAGATGGAACGGAAAAAGTTAAGGTGACAACCTTCGGAGGTGGAAGCAAAGTCGGGACACAAACAGCGATAACTAACAGTAATAATGACGGTTTCGACAGCGATCCACCTCAAGAAGAGGCTGTGTCACAAGGCATAGCAGTGCAGTGCTTGACTCTCCCAGCCAAACTAAACTTCAAAGATGACGCTAAGGTTACACATTTGTTACCAACGGAAGATAAAGAACATTTACTTGTAGTCATCTCAAGCATTGTTCCTGAAAAAGTCAAAATTGAAGAGGAGACTGACAATGATGGTGACACTAAAATGGAAGTTGACGAAGTCACTGAGCCCAGTGACAAACCTAAATGTGACACTAAAGCTTACTTCCTGCTATATAAACTTAACAATAAAACGTCAATATACACGTTGGACGACCACCCGGTTTCCTTCAAAGTATTACCTTTCAATGAAAGTCCGGTAGACCTGTGTCTATTACCAACTGACAAACACGATCAGTATTCGTTCGCCGCTGTAGGAATTGACGGCAGTTTAAGACTGTATTCTTTACCTGACTTCAAGACTTTGTCTGAGAAACGCGTACCAAAAGGACAGTTTACTTCAGTAGTGTTCTGTGCTTCAGTTGAAAGGCTCAGTGTGTCAACTAAACACGGTATGATATACTTCTATGCTTTGAACAACGGTGAGAAGGATAATGCGGGTGATATTGACGAGGATGAGTTCGCTAATATAGATTTCGATATGCTACAAAGAGCACCCCGGGATGAAGTATGTGGGCCGTCGCCAGCGCCTGTAATCATTGCCAATAAGACTGAACTAGACTTGTCAGACTTAGAAACTTTGATTTACTTAACAGGGTACTACGGTACTAACACTACAGTGCCTTACAGCGCGGTTGTGCCTGGCTTCTGGTGTGAATTATCACCAGCTCAGCGATCAAGATCTGACCACCAGAATAACAGGACATGGAGGTTGCAAAACACTTCTTCGACGTGGGATGAGCATGTTTTAGAACTTACGTTACCGTACAGCGTTTCACTAGCTCATATAGAGTTTGGGTTTACCCTACACTCTGCTTGCTCAGCAAATCTACCGGTTATACTTGTCACCCTACTAAAACAGAACCTACACGGTATAGGGTACAAAAAAGACGCCTCCTTTGGACACAGATCGGACTCCCCGATCCATTTCCCAGTCATAGACGCAGACATGTCAAATCTCGAAAACCCTGTCAACAGCGAAGAGTATTTACAGGCACATAACGCAGAGATCTTAGCAGGGCCTTTATTGCTGTCGTCGGGACTCGATATGACGCAACAATCAGGGACTTTAATACTGACGAGCCCTCGCTTATACCGTGCTAGAGGAAGAACCTTCCTTATCCATATAAAGACACTCTTTGACCCTGCCAAAGACATGAGTAAAAACACAAATAAGTCTGGAGAAAGCAGCTCAAAGAAGACTGGTTTTATCGGCTGTGATTGGTTGCATCAAATCTCACTGACGGTTCGCTCTAGTCCTCATACAGACGTCCCAATGGAGAGGCAGCAGCGGATAGCGATGTTAGAGTCGAACAGCTTCTTGAACACGCTATGCGAGATTTCTATAAACAATGCTGACCTTGAAATGAGGACTATAGCTATGGACCTGCTAATCTGGGTGGTGTCCATAAGGCTGCAAAGAATGCGACTGGCGAAGACTGAGAAAGGGAAGGATAAGACTGTAGAAACACAGCAGTTGGAATGTGTGAAGATTATTGAGAAGCACACTGATGCTTTGATCAAGAATTGTATTCTGTGCGCCAATAGGAGTATGGCGAAGAAGTGTGTCAAGATTCTTCTGATTACTAGCGAGTGAGTATGATTTTGCATTCTTTTTCTACCTTGCTCCAATATGATCATATAAATATGAGAATGCTTGCTTGCTCGTTGGTTCCAATTAATCACACACAATTCCATGTTAATTGTTATCAAGTAAAGTTTTGCTCTCTTGTGTTCTCCCATATTAGCCTATAATGTTAAAGGAATATTTATATACCAATAGGGTAATTGACAAAAGATATCTATTTAGTCCGTCAGTTAAAAAATCTAAAAATATTCGACAAATGTTTTTTCTTTTGCCATGTAAACAAAAAAGCACATCGTGACGTCATATACGATATTTAAACGCACACTTTATACTGTCAAAGTGACGTCACAAGCCCCCACTCCTGAACTTTGATGCGCTTTATCTTTGTCAATTTTTATTTTATTTTATAAAGCAAAAAATACGGGTCTAATATTATTTTATAATCACACTGACGGATTAGATAGAATTATCATTTTGCTACCTATGTTTCCTCATCCCTATTCTACCTACATATGTACATTGTTAACCCATTCTCAGTTTCTGTTCAATTATAACTGCAATTATTTATATTATGCCCGTTTCAATGAACACTAGATTGCACCCAAATGTTTTGTATGAATGAATTCACTATTTTAGCACTGCAGGACTGTACTGTATTACTGCTTTGTACTAAAATATAGTATCATTGTTCATGTAAACGAGCGTGTAAATTTACTACTTCTATTTTGTTTTACCAGGGGCGAAAAGCAACTCCCAAAACGCTGGAAATCAACCTTCGAAACTACACTATCAAACAGCGTGTGCGCTTGCATCCCATACGTGGGCGCGAGCGTGTCTGCCGGGGCCGTGCGCTGGCTAGCGGCACTTGCGCAGCAATGTACTGCGACGGCCGTGGCGCCCGCGCTTGTGGCCAAGTGTCTGGCGCTGTTGGAGAGAGCGGCGCGATGCTTGAGGGACAGGCCTGATGTGTATCACAGTCTTTTGAGGGCCAGGTAAAGTATTGTAATAATTTAAAATATGTTTCGTGGATTTTCGTGCGTCTGACGCTGAAGAAATAAGCCTCAGTGCATTTAATTTAAAATCAATTTGTTATCAAAATTATTTTTTCTTTTACCTATAAAAAGTACCCTGGTTTCGGAAACGAAATTATGTCAACGTCTAGTGATGCCGTTGATTCATTCAAGCAATCACATCAGTTAACATGCGCTAACAAAAATTTCACATTAATAATTTGCATCCATTTTCTTTTCTGAAACTTTGTGTCTAAATGGAAAACTCAAAACAGTAAAAAAAATTATAACACACATAATTTGTTCCCATAAGGAAGAGACAGATCTCTATAATTATGTTCCTATCCTCATTACTTATTTTTCTTCTAGATTCGGCCTCTACGGCCTACCATTGGAGCGCACAATATTCGCCACAGAGATACCAGAGCTTGGTAAAGGCACGTCCACCCCGGTGACGTACGCCAGCGTGTTAGCTGGAGACACCACCACACCACCGGTGCCCAAACCTGACTACCAGCTAAAGGAACTCCTCAACCTTCCTTTGGATATGGGTGAGTTGAGTAAGAACTGTTCAATTCTGGTGATCTATGTTTCCCGATACCTACAAAGTAAGGGTATATTTATGTTAAAAGTGAATAGATTACTTCTAGGCAAGCGTGCTTCACCGTCGACCACATCATCGCCTACCATCAAGTGAGATAGTGGTCAAGCGCGAGCCTATGTAAAATAATTAAAAGAAAAAATAGACTTATTTTAATTTGTAAATTTTTTACTGACGAATAATTATGAAAGAGAAGGTTGTTTAGATCTATTTATTTAATACTACATGCACACAAACGTACAGAGGCGGCATTAATTTCAATTTGATCCACCAACGACGTAAATAGAGATACGATTTTCAAACAAAAGTTACGAAACATGAATTTTGCAGGTCACTTTAGCATTCACCTAAACGAAAATTATAAGTTCAACAGATTCAAATGAAGAATTAATGAAATTATTAATTTGTGAATACGAGCGAACCAAAAATTCGTATAGTGTAGACAGATTTTAAGCTTCGAATGACTTCACTATGCCATATGAATTTGCGCTCCCCTTGTGCTCCGTTCATGCTCGACTTCTGTAGCCTTGATGCAGCTAAATCTGATCTGTAAAAACTAAAAAAAACTTCATCAAAAACAAATTCCTTTCAACAGATGCAAAGAGCGCCACCTCATCAACCGCGTGGTGGGCTCAGAACAACGGCGTTGGGGTGTTCGGAGCTGGGCTGAGCGAGGCAATGCCTCTGCACGTGACGTGCCACGTGGCGTCAGACGGCACCAAGCTGGAGTCCAGCGGCGCGCGCCACCACTCCGCCGTCGTCAGCTCGCTGCCGGGCGCCGGGCCCGGGGATCCTAGCCAGGTACGAAACGTTTGGACGACACAAACTTATGAAGCCACGCAATGGTTTGACTATGGTCATGATCGTGCTGTCTAGAAATGCAAGAAAGAATAATTTCTGTAGTTTCGCTTAACAAAAGAAGATATACACACCATGTAGCGTAGAATGATACAGCTGTCTGTACCAATTACTAAAATTTGGCAAAAAGGTGAAATCTGGAGCTGAAGCTGGTGAACCTTGTGTTCCAAATTATTTCAGTAACATAAAAAATTGAGGTAGCCCCAGTTAGTAACCAACAACGCTTATGTTGGGGCTTACTCACTCTTGCCCTTATTTAATCTTGGCAACAATTTCGAATACCAATGAATGTCTCCAAAATTTTTGTCAGCCACCTGGCTACGATAAGCCAACCATGAAAAACTGTATGTTATTACAATATTCTATTATTTTAACATAAACAAGAAACTTATCCCGCCTTTCACTAAAAAAGGGTAATGAGCGGAAATCGAGCTAACGAACTGAGCGGACCGTAGTAAAATAGTTTGGCCACTGAGAAAGAGTTTCAGCATATCAGCATTTGCCTGCCACTGCCAGCGGACTTTCCGGAGCGTGTGAGTTCGTTTTAAACTAGCTTGTGTCGCCATGACACAGCGGACTCATTTTAACTCGCTCAATCTTCATTGGAAGCACTTAAATGCAGTTCGCCATTGCGAGTTAAAAGGACTCCGTACAAAGCTCGTTCCGCTTGCAGTGAAAGGCGGGTATTATAGCATAGTTCTAATTGAGCACCATAATAATCATGTCCTTTTCTATCGGTAGTAAATTTGTGTTTGTCTTTTCTACAGCAACTGTGGTCTGTGGTAAAGGAAGGTCAGATGAAGCAGTCCTCTCAAGACCCTGACTCTTTGGAAGATGTTGAAAGTTCTCTTATGGAGTGTGACCCTCAGGAGAAGATGGAATTCTCAGAAGAAAAGTTATTCAAGGTAAGATTTGCCCTAATTTTGACTGTTAGCTGCCTAACTATTTCTCTTTGAGTACAGCAAAACCTTAATGAAGGTGTCTGAAAAGTAAATTAAAAGTACTGATTTTAGACACTGTTATTTCTATTAACTTTCTGTTATTTGGGATTCATTTCATAGCTTTTAATCCGGTATTAAGAGTATGTTTCTGTGGCACTAGCAATCTGCTGTTTGACTTCGTTTGTATCAAATAGTCAACTATTTTGTGTGAAAAAGAATAACACGGTTTATTTATTTTTCCAAAAACCAAAGCAGCAACAGTGCTTGAAATAATCTGTTAAATAATAATGTTTGTTTTCCTAGGACCAAGAACAGTGTGGCATACCATGGGCCTCATTGGTGACCAGACCACCACAACACACTCTAGTAGTCGAACGTATGCACTCGGGCGCGCGACGGTACATCGTGCTCGACTTCGGACATCCTGTGCGATTGACTGATGTGGTAAGAAGCCCTGTCCCTCCATTCTAAAACAGAAAAACTTAAAAAAATAACATTCATTATCAGGATTTGTTGGTGAATGCTTAGAACCTGATTGCTGTAACAACGTGAGGCCATATTTTATAGAGTTCCCTTTACTGCCACATACGAAATTCAAAAAGACCTTACTTCATACATCCTGCACAACATGATAACGATCATCGACCAAACAGAACAAAAAATGGTGCCTCTCTTTCGACCACATCATCGCTTACCATCAGATAGATAATGATCAAGCTCGAGCCTATAGAAAATTAAAAAAAAAGAACACATGCTGGTTGGAGTATCCTGTTTTTACAAGCTTTTATTTAACTTGCAATGTATGTATGTATGTAAGTGTGTTCGGGTCAAATCTTGCAACTGAATTTTAAAGTAGTTATCCTCAACCGATCATAATGAAAATTTGCATACACGTTTAGTTTGAATGACAACACGTGGTTAGTCAGTGACGTCATTCTAAATCCAATATGAAGGACGGCCCAAGATGGCGGACTAGTTATTTTTTGTGCACTGCCATGTTATGGGTATCAAATGAAAGGGTTTGCTGAGAAGAATACGAAAAAAGCTTATTTTAAAAAAAAAAATTATAATTAATCATTTTCTTTCTATATGGAGTATGCGGGAATTTACATCTGTTCTGCATGCATATCTTCATACTCTCACGTGATTTCTTGTTTTTGAATACTTCAATATAATATGATGTTTGTTTTTCACAGATAATACCATCATGCTCTGACTTGGTGACACTCTGTATCGATCTTTGGGTAACCGGAGAAGAAACTGACTGCGTGAAGCTTGCCTTTGCGACTGACATCGCGACTAAGCATCTGGTTCTGACGGATATACAGCCGCCACCTATCTGCCGTTATATGAAGGTAATTATGTGTAAAATAACTAGCAAGCTTTAGCATCCGAGTAATTGATCTAAAGTCCCCGTCATGAGAAGCTATTCATTTTGTAAATAAAGAACTTCTATATAGGCTCAAAAAATGAAATTATTAACTATAGGCCCATATCCAAATTGTGCATTGTAGCTAAAGTCTTCGAGAGGATCGTCTATGATCAGGTCTGTGCCGCGCTCAGACATACTTTCAGTCCCTCGCAACATGGTTTCTTGAAAGGTCGTTCGACAGTAACAAATCTAACCTTACTGAACGACTATGTAACGGCCGGAATGGATGGTGGAGCACAGGTCGATGTCGTTTACACAGATTACAGTAAAGCCTTTGACAGAATAGACCATAACATACTAAAAATGAAATTATGTTGTAATGGCATAAGAGGTGACCTTCTACGGTGGTTTTCTTCTTATTTGGAAAATAGGTCTCAGGCTGTCGTGATTGCTAACTACACTTCGAGCTGGATTTTAATTCCTAGCGGTGTGCCTCAAGGCTCTCTGATGGCCCCATTGCTCTTCATTATCTATGTAAGCGATATCGACTCTTGTTTCCACCACTCCAGCCTTCTTTGCTTTGCAGATGACATGAAGATTTATTCTTCCGTGTCGTCGGCAAGGGACGTTGAGGCTCTTCAGTCTGACTTATCAAGACTCGATGATTACTGCCATATTAATAAATTAGATCTGAACCCTTCTAAATGTTCTGTAGTCACTTTTAGTAGGAAGCGCTCCCCAATATTAGCAAATTACGAGCTTAAAGGTCAAATATTATCAAGATGCGATGGGGTGCGTGACCTTGGTGTGTTTCATGATTCTAAGCTTCTATTTGATACTCACATTGAACAGGTGGTTGCGAAAGCGTCTAAAGCCTTAGGCTTTATAATGAGAATATCCAATTGCTTTAAAAAAGCTAAAACATTTAAAATTCTTTATTGTGCATTTGTAAGAAGTCACCTTGAGTATGCTTCACAAATTTGGAACCCATGTTATGATAAGTACATTGATCGCTTAGAGAGCATCCAGAAACGTTTTATTAGATTTTTATGTTATAGGCTTAATATACCGTATAGGTCAGAGAATTACATAATTCAATGCAAAAAATTTCACCTTCAGCCACTTGTAAGCCGACGCCGCTTAGCCGACTGCACATTTTTGCTGAAACTACTCTCAAACGAAATTGACTGCCCAAACCTATTGCAAAAACTTAATTTCTCTGTTCCTCAAAGATCGGTAAGGTTCAACCCACCTATATCAGTTCCACTTTCATCCTCGAATTACAGGCAGAATACATATATCTTGCGAGCGAGCAAGGACTTCAATAAATTGTGTAAAGAGTACTCTTTTGACCCATTCAATACCAAAAGCAGCGTGGCACGTAGACAGCTAAACATTGACTTTTTCAAAATGTAATATTAATATTCATATACCTAAACCTAATTCTTTCAGCATTTCTTTTTGTAAAATTAGTTGATTGGCTATAAGTGTGTTACTCTACTGCTATCCGTGAAAACCTGTAATTGGCTTTCTGTCTCTTATTCCATGAATAACGCTCTTTTGTATAGCTGTTGGTTTTCCAAGAATAAATAAATAAATAAATAAATTAAGTTACGTAGGATAGTTTAGGGTAGATGGACCCCTTTTCCGCACTGAGACTCGCATTTGGTCCGTTGTGCGTACAGGCCTTCTCTCTGTAAGAGAGAATGGGCCGTAATCCACCACGCGGGACCAGTGCATGTTGGTGGATGTCTCAGGTCTTCGAATTTTTGGTTCTAAGACATGCCGACGATGATTTCCTTCACTGTTTTGAGAGTAGTGGTGATGAAATAATTTACACAAAGCAAAACGCCTGCCTGGGTTCGAACCTACGTCCTACATCTTGTAAGTCGCGTCGTTACCATTGGGCCACCACTGCTCTCTACTATGTTACATAGCGACAATTCATTCAACAACAAATAATCCCTAATTCAATCAACTCAAAGTAACATATGTGTAATACGTAACTGAGTAACTAATAAAAGTATAAAACAAAGTCATATTTGGGAAGTGTTCTATAGCATTAGGCATGACACTCATTTTCGTCATGAAAATATCATGATTTGGCCATTACCTACATTTATTGTATGAACTTGAAAAGAGATTTTGACCCCTGAACCGGTTTCGGTGTTTTTCCCCAAGTAGAAACACCGGCTTCAACGGGTTTGTATTGACAAAAAACTGACTTGTAAAAGTGTTAATTTTAACTATATTTACAAAATAAATATCGTTTGTCATGTCGCTGTCATTATTAACCGGTTTCTTTCCAGAATAATCAGCTAGGAAAAACTGGTTTCGTCTGGTTTATATGGACAAGAAAGACGTGTAAAAGTGTTAATTTCAACCCGTTTAAAAAATAAATATAATTTATCAGACATTGGTCTGCGACTGCCTCGTTGGTCTAGTAGTTAGCAAGCGCTATTACTGAGGTCCTGGGTTCGATTCCCGGGCCGGGTCGTAATTGGGCACAACAAGGGTGGTTGGTTGGGTGACTGGACTTGTTGTGCCCAATTGAGGGTAATAGGCTCGCCCCCTGGCGACATGTGCTTGTACTAAGGTTCACCTCTGCCGAACCCTTTGGGAATACAGTGTGATGTTTTAGAAGTAATCATCACTGGCAGGAATATTGTTGCCAATAAGCCTGACATAGTGGTGATAGGCCGACTAGAGCGTCGCGCAATGACTGTTGATATAGCGGTCCCCCATGATGAGAACCTCGTGAAGGCTGAGAGAGATAAGAAAAGTAAGTATCTTGATCTGGCTCGCGAGGTTGTCTACATGTGGGATGTGAATATAGCGATCATTGTGCCGATAGTCGTGACGGCCAATGGCATAATAGCCAATAGCCTCGACGAATATCTGAGGAGACTCTCGTTGGGCAGTGAGGTTCCTCTCTCAGGAGCCCTGACCGCCCCGGTAACTTGGACCCTGTTCCCGATACCGGTGGGCTACTATTTTTTAACCGACTTGCCAAAAAGGAGGAGGTTCTATGTTCGACTTCATGTACGTTTTTTTTTTTATATGTATGTTCACCGATATCTCCGTCAATTGTGGACCGATTTTGAAAATTCTTTTTTTGTACGGAAGAATTTGTTTCGAAATTGTTCCATTTTAATTTGGTGAAGATTTGATGAAGAACTTAGAAGATATACAACAGAACTCTTCAATAAATAACGGCAAATCTCTCGGGATTGCTGCAATCGCATGTCTGTTTATTGTGTATACCATTTCATAAAATAACATCACGCCAGTACGCTCATGAGGAGATCTCTCATTTCACCCTTTATGTTCAAGTTTCATGATATTCGGCTAATCTATTCTGGCGTTAAGGTAACTTACTAAACAACTTGTCTATTAGGTAGGTACAACTAAAAAGTGAAAAATAAAAAGCTTATTTACAAAAAAATACTACTGACTTCCAAATGAGAAAACTACAAAGTGAAAAATAACTTTATTTTTGGAAGTCGGTGTCCGTAACGAAATAATAATGGTACCTACAAAAGACACCGACTTAAAAAATAAAGTTATTTTTCATTTTGTAGTTTTCTCATTTGGAAGTCGGCAGTATTTTTTTGTAAAAAAGCTTTTTTTATATTTTAAATGATTTTTTATTTTTTGTACATGTTTTATAAAATATTTATAAATGTAATAAATAACAAAATATTTAAATAAAGGACATAATAATGATTGTTGACATTACTGTCCCACATGACGGGAACCTCGTGAAAACCGAGAAAGATAAGCAAATCGAGTATCTTGACTTGGCTCGTGAGGTTGTCACGACTGTCGGTACAATGATCGCTGTGTCCACAGCGATCATTGTACCGACAGTCGTGTCAGCCAATGGCTTAATAGCCACGACCCTCAACCAACATCTTAGGAGGCTCTCGTTAGGCGGCTGGGTCAATGGCCTGATCCAAAAAGTATTACTGCTGGACAAGGCTCGTATCGTTAGGAGGTTCCTCTCTCTGGAGCCCTGGCTGCCGGTAGCTTGGACCCTGTTCCCGAAAGCGGTGGGCCTCTATTTTCTATATTTTTTAATGTTTGTTTTTTTAATTTATTTTATAAAAATATTTAAAAGTGTAGATAATAATAAAACCAATGAATAAAGGACATAATAATAATAATACCAGCCTGTAACTGCCCCACTGCAGGGCTAAGGCCTCATCTCATACAGAGAAAGCACGAGCTTTGATCATCACGCTTGCTCAATGCGGGGGATGCCGATTACAAACTTACATTAATTGAAGTCCAGGTTTCCTCACGATGTTTTCCTTCACCGTTGTCTGTGACTCTGTGATGTCCAAGATAAACTTAGAAAGTACATATGCATTTGAAAAAGTCACATTGGTACTTGCACCAACACCTCAAGCACGAGTAACAAGGTCCTAGCCACTGGGCCACCGCGACATGATGTTAAGTTTTTCTTTATGTTTGAATAGCGTTATAATCTTATTTATTGTATGTTCCTCTAGATAACCACAATAGGTCGGTACGGAATGTCAGCAATGAAGTGTAAGATACCGCTGGGCTGGTTCTACGGGGAGGTTGCAGAGATAGCGCACGTCCAACCCTCCATCAACGCGCTCAATGCGCTGCATCAAGACTTGACGTGCCGGTTCAGGTAATAAAAATAAATAAGCCCCATATAAGAAAAGGCCATGAACGACCGTGTTATGCTGGGTTATTTAGTATAGTGTATTTACGTAGAGTTTGAGGCACTCAGTAACATAGAGTTGATGATGCCTATTCTAAAATCCCGGAATCAGAAACATGACGATTAAAGTCCGGGATTTAAGAAATGAGAAATGAGATAAGAAAAAGTAAATAGTGATTTTATAAGAATTAATTTGATATTTGAAACAAAGCTCTTTAAATTAACATTTTAGTATGGAACTCTAAAAACAGGTATTATCAACTCTAATATGTTACTTTCTTCCTCGAACTTTAGGTAAATATACTATACCTATTCCGATCTCTGTAAGTTACAGAGTGCATTATTTACGCACTCTGTAGCTTATTAGATGTTATATTCGTAAGAGAAAAATACCAGCTTTCTGAATGTCACTTAATTGGGATAGGTTATGAAGTTTGATTGCAAGCGACTATTTGAGAAAAAAGCTTCCGAGTCAAGCTTAAAATCTATTGTCTATTCATGATACACTTCGGCTGTTGTCTACAAAAAGGAAATCTTTCACAAATACTCAAACCTCTTACAGATTAGCCACCGGCAAACTAATGGACCTGCTCAACCCATACCTCGAACTGTACAACGGCAACGCAGCCCACATGATGTCATACCTGAACATTTCCAACGACACCGACACGAAAGTTGTCACCGCATACCAGGAGTGCATAGAGCTACAGCAGCAACTCCATACTTGTACCTCCATGTTGAGGAAGCTACAGAACAATTCGGAAGGACAGAGGAATCTGCCTGAGATGATTGAGAAGGGACAGGTGTCGTCTGAAGCGCTTTTGGAAGCGGCCTCGACAGATAAGCTGAGGGTTATCAGTGAGACGATTGTTGATATGCTGCTGTATTTCTATTTCCAAGTTGGGGATGTAGTGAGTATTATTTTCATTGATAATTTATTCATTTCAATATATTAAGACTTGTGTATGATGGGATATTTGGATCTGGAATGCCCGTGCCATGCCAAAACTCATTTCTCAATGTGTTGAGGGTAATCAAAGCGATTGTGAAGTGCTTGAATATCATATATGCATTTTTTTAAATGCATTAAAATAAAATGAAATTATAAATGCATGCGAATCTGCACACACGCCGCAGTAGGCTACCGTAAAAATTAAATTCAACTGCTTCATGATCGCTGAACGCGATTGTAATGGGCTCTGATATGGCTCGGCACGCGCCGGTTAGTGTAAATTGTGCTTTATCTGCTGTTCTCTGTATGAAATTAGAAAAACAAAGGTATTGAATCTTGATGAACTAACCACGTCAATGCTTTTTCCCAGCAATACGAAGACGTCAACCGCTCATGGTGCTCCACTGTACTGCCTCTGGTGTGGGAGTGGGGTGGTCGTGGTGCTGGAGCCCTGGCCACGTTAGTAGCACGCGCTTGTGGGTCCGCGCCCTGGTGGGGGGCACATCTGGCTGACACGCTCACCACGGCCTTCGCTGTATATGACGCGCCGCCTACTTCACTTGACAAGTAAGTTTGTGTAAATAAAGATAGAAAATAATGTTTATTTGCGATATAGCGCATAACAGTAAAATTAAGAACAAAATAAATAGTAGGAAACATTCAATCTATTGTAGACAAATCAAAAATTTGCTTAGATTCGTGGCTTAATATACATTATTTCAAGATCGATTGTATAAGTGTTGAAAATCCAGAAACTATCGGCATAGCTGCAAGTTAGTGCTCAACGTTCTTGTGTATCCAAAAGTAAGGTCTCATGCAGCCGGGAAAACCTTATATTATCTGGTATTCAGGGCTGGGTTCACATATTACATGATAAAACAAAAAACCATGCAAAAGTTACATCTTTTTTTTTTTTTTTTTTCTTAACTTGTCTAAAATCTTTAAAAACATTATTTGTCTTGTTCTCAGATGCCTAGTCCTGATAATCTACATGGCTCGCAAGAGCCTGTACTCGCACACGACGGCAGAAGGCGGCGTGTGTCCAGCTCTAGCGTCCCGCGCGCTGGACTTGGTGCGAGCGCCGCGCCCGCAGCCCGCGGTCACGGCTGCTGTACTTACCGCACTGGCTTCAGTGTTGGATACTGTGGCTGCACACTCCAATAGACATGCCAGGTAAATGTCCTATCATAAAGTTTGAAGTTTATATCGCCTTCTTTTCTCTTATAGAAATGGAAATGGAATGAGCATAAATCACGATGCTAGCAAACCTAACCATAAAAAGTTTTATTATGTTGATTCACCGTTAGTTCTCGGTGTCTAAGGCTCGGCGCAAACGGGCCACCGACCACAGCTACCTGTGGCTGTCGCGCGCTACCGCCACGTTTGTAACAGTGGCAGAAGCGCGCGACAGCCACCGGTGTTCGGAAGACGCCACCTTTTTATTGCTGTATACATCAGAAAGTGAATCTAAATGAAATGTTATTGGATATCCGAAATGAAAGTATCGATATCCATGGAGGCGTCGTCGTGGTCTATGGTGATGCGTGCAATGCGTAGGACGCGACGCCTAACTGTGCGGAGGTGACGTCTTGTGTGGCCCGCAGTGACCACAAGTGGCGTGTCGTGGACACTGCTGTAGTGAGTGGTCGCCACCGTCTAAAAATGTGCGGTGCGCCTTTACAAAATATATGGAAAAGTGTGTTAAGTCGCTGTCGCTGGCCACCGGTGGCAGTGTTTGGTGGCCCGTTTGCGCCGAGCCTAAGGTTTCGTCCTAATACAAACAACGCGATTATCGCGCGAATAAGCGACCGTCGCGTTCATTTGTATGACAAAATCGATAAGCGCCCACTGTCGGCGCGACGACGCGTTTGTGTTTGTCGCAATCGATTTGTGTGACCGCTTTGTTTTAGGACGACGCCTAAGGATTTGCGCTCGCGTAACTATACTTTGGTCATTAGTACTAACTAAAGCATTCAGACAAAACTTAAAATCATAAAGTCATGGCAAATAACAGTGATGCAACATTTCAGCATCATGATTTTTAACCGACTTTCCAAAAAGGAGGAGGTTCTATGTTCGACTGCTTTTTTTTTTGTGTATGTTCACCGATTTCTCCGTCAATTGTGGAGCGATTTTGAAAATTGTTATTTGTTTGAAAGAGTATGTTCCCAAACTGGTCCCATTTTAATTTGGTAAAGATCTGATAAAGAACTTCGGAGATATACAAAAGAACTCTTCAATTAATGACAGCTAATCTCTCGGGATTGTTGCAATTGCATATCTGTTTATTATTTATACCATTTCATAACATAACATCACGCCAGTACGCTCCAAAGGGATACGCAAATGTGTACAGTTTGCCTTGGTACACTCTCATTTCACCGGTTATGTTCAAGTTTCATGATATTCGGCATCTATTCTGGCATTTGGGTGCATTACTAAAGCACTTGCCTGTAAGGTACAACTAAAAAGTGAAAATAAAAATCTTTTTTACAACAAAGTACTAACGACTTCCAAATAAAAACACTACGGAGTGAAAATAACTTTCTTTTTGGAATTCGGTGTCTTTGGTAGGTACCAATTTTTTTCGTAATTTTTTAAGATCTTTTTCACTTTGTTGTGTTTTTATTTTGAACTCGGTAGTATTTTTTTTTAAATGTTTTTTTGTACTGCTGGAAACATGTTTCAAATACAAACTACAATCAACATGTTTTTGACTTGCGAGAAACATGTTGCTGCAACAATTTATTGGAGCCTTACTAGTAGTATGCCGCTAAAATTTGGTTCTTTTTCGTTCTCAGGTGGGACTGGGTAACAGGCGGTCGCGCAGGCGGCAGCCTCCCTGGCGGCGAAACACAAGGCTCTCCGCGCAACAATGAATGCAAGTTGCATCGACGCAAGCTGCATAAGAAGCTGCTGCATCAGATGCAGGAGCTCGAAGCTGCTAGGAGGGGAATACAAGTCGCGCTTGAAGATCAACAGGTGGGTTCAAACAGGATATGCAGTTGTTGTTTTTGTGAATGTAAATACTCAATGAGCTGTGGTGAAATTAAAACTAGGGTAGGTAGGTCCTGACACAGCCCTAAGACGTCGCGTTGGTTACGTAAAAGACAGCGGGTTGGACTGTCTTCACGAATCTATGCTAGACCTTTTTTTTTTTTTTTTTTTTTTTTTCGGGGTGGAAAATCCTCATTGGATGTCCTCCGCCCTGGGGAGGGGCGGAGGGGTCTGTCAGACTTATACTGACTAAAAACCACCCCGGTGTTCCATCTCACACTTACGCCGGGGGTCGCGGGAACAACGATACTTCCGCAACCCCCGGCTAGTGCCGGCCCGCCTCCGGGCCTCAATCTCGGGTTGGGGGGAGTGAGGTGTTTAACTCCCCCCGCAACGTCTAAGAGGGGCGCGCGTGGAACACTACGCGCCACCACCTCGGGTCTGATGAGTGGGGGACGACGGACGTCCCCGAGTCCGCCGCCCCTGGACCCTTTTAGGGGGGCCGGAAGAGGGCGTTGTCCGCCCTCCGCCGACGCCCGGCGCGTCTGCTGCGGTTCGGGTGAGTAGATGAAATCTCCCTCTCCCTCTCCGCAGCCTCCTTCTGCGAGACGACTGTTTCGCAGAAGGATACCACCGCGTCCCAGGACTCCTCACTGCCGACCATAGACTCGACTACGGCCGGCAACGACAGGTCACTGCCTACTTCAGAGATGAGGGCACGGCGTGGCTCCTCCCAAGCGGCACACTCTGCCAGCGTATGCCGCGCCGTGTCCTCCCGGCAGTCGACGCAGTGGTGACACCGGGCGTCCGGCTCCCTGTTTATGCGACACAGGTACTTCCCGAAGCAACCATGCCCCGAGAGCACCTGCGTCATCCGAAACGACAGGGAGCCGTGCCTCCTCCCAAGCCAGCGCTCGAGCACTGGCCGGATCGCCTCGATGGTAATGAGGCCGGCGGTAGGGCGTGTAAGTCTGTTCCGCCATTCCGCCACCAGGACCCCGCGAAGCTGAGACTGACGCAACAGCATATGTCGCTGCATCAGCCCCTCACCCAGCGCCCGCGCTTCCTCGCGCCACCGATACAGTGACGCGAGAACCTTCGCCTCCAGGTCCCAGGGTGGAGATCCAGCCAGTGTACAAGCCGCCTCGTAGGAGATCGTGCGATACCCCCTAATGACTCTGACGGCCATCGCTCTCTGCGGCTTTCGCAGAACAGCGATGCTGCCGGCCGTCAGGTCAGCCGCCCAGATCGGGGCTCCATACAGGGCCATCGATCGCACGATCCCCACGTAGAGCCGCCTACAGGCAGCGCTCGGGCCCCCCAGATTGGGAAGCAGCGTTGACAGCGCCCCAGCCGCGCCCAACAACTTGGGCGCCAGCCGCCGGAAGTGGGGGCCGAATTCCCACCGGCTGTCGAGCACCAATCCCAGGTACTTCATGGTTGATTCGACAGCGATTCGAGCCCCTCCGACGACGATGTGGGCATCAGGCGGCGGCGCCCGCCGGGGGCCATGAAAGACCATGGCCTCCGACTTGTTGAGGGCCACCTCCAGGCCAAGGCGCCGTATGCGGCTCACCACCTGTGAGACCGCAGCCGTCGCCAGCAACGCTGCCTCCCTGTACAAACTCCCCCGGGCGGTGACCAGCGTATCGTCCGCGTAACACGTCAGGTCTACGCCCGGTTGGAGTTCGCCTCTCAGCACCCAGTCGTAACCGATGTTCCACAAGGGCGGGCCCAGGACCGAGCCCTGTGGAACACCGCACGATATGCGGTGCTGGTTTCCGACGCCATCACGTCCCACGTAGGTGACACACCTCTCCGCCAAATAAGCCCCGACGATGCGGCGGAGGTAGGGAGGCACTCGATGATACCGCAATGCCTCCCGAACACAACTCCAGGGCAGGGTGTTGAAGGCGTTGGAAATGTCCAAGGACACCGCCAACATCACCCCACCCCGGGACACCGCTTCCTCCGCCAGGACTCTCACCCGCGATATCGCGTGGATGTTGGAGCGCCCATGCCGAAAGCCGAATTGGCTTTCGTCCAGGTCCGGCCCCTCTCTATACAAGTGGCTGACAAGGCGGGCAGCGATTATACGCTCGAAAAGCTTACCCACCTCGTCTAGCAGCACTATGGGCCGGTACGCGGACGGCGAGTCCGCAGGGCGCCCCGCCTTCCTGAGCAGGACCAGACGCCCAGATTTCCACAGAGTGGGAAACTGGCCCCGCTCAAGGCACGCTGTGAAGAGTCCTCTCAGCCAGGGCTCTAGCTCCTTCAAAGCGAGGGCTAGCACGTTGCCATGGATTCCGTCGGGCCCCGGAGCCACGTTCTTGGCCCGGAGCCGCATTACGGCCGCCCCCATCTCTGCCTGTGTCACCTCTGGGACGCTGATGGCGTCCTCCTCTGTAGACTCTGCGGCCGTGGGCAAAGCCATCGGCGGCGGGATATGCTCCGCTCTCACCGGGAAGAGGGCTGCGACTACCTCCTCCAGCAGCTCGGGTTGATCTATGCTAGACCTGAGCCAATATAGTTGGAAGCCACGAGGCCTTTGTTCAGAAGTGAGATTTTGTACTGACAGTAGTTATTAGAGCTCGTAATATCATCATAGCCCTGTATTCAATAATGTGACTGAGCTCTTTGATTTTGATTATATAACTGTTATTTTAATGTTTTTAGCCAATATGAGCAGTAACTGATGAATTAAAGTTTGCCCTTTTTGTCCTCACAGCGCGCCCGCCTCAGCCTGAAAGCCCGGATGGCGATGGTCGGCAAACGCGGCGCATCTCGAGGCGAATCCTCCGGCTCGGGCAGTTCGGAAGCCACGCGGCCACGTCCGCTCCCGGCCGCATTAGCCGCCAGACTGGCGCACGCATTGGTGGCGCACATGCTGGCCGCTGATACGTGCTCACATGCTGATGCGCTGATGCTGGCTGCTAAGGTTCGTACTGCCACACAATGATTATGAGAAAAGATTTTCGCCTTGTTTTATGAGACCTGGTTACAACAAAATTATTTTGTGTTGGTAAAAACATGTTTACGGCCACGTTTCCACTTGCAACCAGCTCTCTTCTCTTATTGTTATAACGGCCACTGCTGTCTTTCTCTGAGAATATATCACCAAGATGAAGCTTGACTTAACATAACAAGTTCTCAAACATGACTTCATCAAATCATCATTTATTTTCTGTACCTATTCTAAACTTCATTTCAACTCAACAGGTAGTGGGAAGGTTATGCGCGTTATCTGGCGGTGCAAGTCTGCTGGATCCTTCATGTATCCTGGGTCTGGCGCGGCTGGCGGTCACGTTGCCGCCCTGGCCACGACATGCGCTTACTACTTTACTTCAGGTATGTATTTTGTAATTTGCATAGAAATAGATAAATAAATCCATTACGTTAAGTTGTTGCTGAAGTCATTTTGATCTCAAGGTTGCCAATAGACCTTTTATAGTCTGCAGTGCAAGCAAGAAACTATTTTCTAACAATAATATAAAAAAAAACTACAACCCGTTTTTTCAAAGTCCCTGTCTAGTTGAGGATCGAATAAAAAATACACTATTTTTATATCAAGGTATCGCAACAAAACCACCTTGGGTGAGGTCCTGTAGGTTCCTAATAGATCTTATTAGCAGCGAACCAGGCTTCTTTGGACGATACCTGTTCAACACCACAAAACTTCCACATCACTGAAGATTGTAGTATGTTGTTTCTTGTATTTTGTACTTACCCACCACGAAAAGACGCCCCCTTATTTTCCTTATATTGTCGCTTCTATTAGTCACGTTCAGTAAGTTCGTCACAGGACCTAGTCGAGTACGAGAGCGGAGAGTCCCCCTCAAGTCCTCCCAACGAAGAGACATGGAGCGGTGCGGGCTCGTCGCGAGTCATCCGCGTGCACTCCATACCCGGCGCGCCGCCTGGTGGCAAGGCGAGGAAGTTCAAGGGCCCTACTGTTGCAGGTTTGTTGATTGTGTACTAAAATAATATAGCCATCTACAGATCGTCTAAATCAAAATTGTACGATCATGCTCATTTTCTTTTCTAAATGTGGATTCAAGACCATGTTGCACTAATTTCACGATTTCCCAGGTTTATATTTGCTGGTTACTGAGATACAAATTAATGATAGCAAACTATATATTTCTATGTTGAGTTCTTTCACATACATGCATTCGAGGGATGTGCAGTTTTAGTTTAGATGATCATACTGGTGATAAATTTTGAAGAAAGTTGTACAGTTACTAAAGGCCTGCTTCAAGATGTTCGATTGGCCGCTGTCTACCAGTGTTTTTATATAAAACCTGAAACCAAGAAAATTTAAGTGAGGCTTACCAGGAGCTGATGGTAAGTCTCACTTATATGGAATTCATAGCAAAGGATTATTAAAACTGATTTCGGAATATTGTTTTCTATAATCTGCGTGCGTCGACAATCTAATAATAATTGGATGTAGAGTTATTTCTGCATTAGAATCAAATGATATTTTAAGAAGACCGTAATGTTATTATTCCCTAAGCAATTGGGCAGAAGTTGGAAGGTAATTTAAATAAAACATAGCCTAATCATTTTACACATGCACTTTATGTCATGACCGTAGTATACTTACACCGCTAAACATGGACCTCAGAACGCACTTCGACCTAATTAAAAATAACACAAATGACAGTTTCACGATCACAATAAAGTTTCATGTTTCATAAATATAGTGATTTAAATAATAAAATTATTCCGCAAATTGTAATAAGAAAATGTGAACAGAAGTTTGAAATCAATTATTTTGCTACAAGTTATTCTATCTATATTGTTTTTCTTTATATTTTTCTGAAGAATTATTCATATCAAGCATGAATTTGAATGTTGTTTTTCATTATACATACTGAAATAAAAGCATTTTCAACTATCTGCGATTTGACAAGGAATGCACTGGTGAAATGAAAACAGCTGATGAGGGTTGACTATGAATCATAATCATCATCAGCCTTTCTCCCTGCTGGGACACAGGCCTCCTCTCTGTGAGAGGGAATGGCCGGTAATCCACCTCGCGGGCCCAGCGCGGGTTGGTGGACGTCACATGTCTTCGAATTTTTGGTTCTAGGATATGCCGGTTTCCTCACGATGTTTTCCTTCACCGTTTTGAGAACAGTCATGATGAAATAATTTACACAAATTAAAGCGCCTGGCTGGATTCGAAATCACGACCTACAACTTGGAAGGCGCGGCCGCTACCACTGGGCCACCACTGCTCTCCGACTATGAATACTCTTACGTTATATATATCGGCTATGATGAACTTCGAAATTGAAATAGTTTGGAAGCGAGGAACTCGTGAATGCGCTAATCGTCGCTCCGTTGAACTCATCGAACAGATTTTGTCCTTTACATCAGTGAGAACCACACATAGCTCTTATAAATCACTCACTTGAATAAGATCACATAAATATCAAATATCAATGACCCAGTTAGATAACCAATAGTCACTCTAAGAATACGAAATCTTATCAAAATTATTTACCAATTTTTTTATAGAACATGTCTTTCGGAACCGATCAGAATAATTCAAAACCCGTTTTCTAAAAGGGCTAGCAGAATTGACTTGCTGTGTTGTTGTTATTGCAGATTTGTTAGCGGATAGTTTTGGTCTGGGGAAGACTACCAACTTCAAGCCCAAACTATTTTCCACAGCAGGTGTCAATTTAGCAAGTAAGGACATTATACATAAAATAACAAGTCTATACGTCTGTAAGGTCTTTGACCGGGCTTAGTTCGGTTTGCACTGATTCGTAGTGTGTGTGATAGGATAACAGACCACTCCTAACCGCTACACATTTGCATAGCACCATAGCCATCCGAATCGATTTAAATATCGAATGCGTTTTTGCGTGTCTATTTATCATAGAAACTGCGTTCAATGTTTTTTTTTTTTGCTTTTTTTAACCGCGATGGGCTTCTTTGTGCTGGCTCTAAAAAGATTTCCAAAAAAGGATTTATTCGAGGATTATCTACATAGATCTGACTAAAATGGCCTTATACTTTTGACAATCAAATATACTAGAAATCTAGTTCGCTTTCGTTTTAATATTTAAGATATTGCAACGGCTTTTATGAGGTAGGATCATAACAGTTCATCAAAAGCATATTAGTAAAGCACGCTTATGTTTAAAACCCATAAAACGTTCATCATCATGGCAGCTTTTTATAAAAATATAATTTTAACAACTTAAGTGGTATCAACTCGCCGTTTTTAGTAGAAAATATATTACTGTTGTTAAGTTTTAGCTTTTATGAGTTTGCTTTATACATTATTTAAACGGGACGGCGTTATATAAAAACGAATCAAGCTACTTTATTAGAAAAAGAGCTTCGAATGATAAAGGAACAATTCTTAGAAAATTAATTGACTACTTTGACACGAAGGGCGAATCCGACCAAACTTTCATATCTAGTATAATAGTATTATACTGCTAAAAAAAATTGCATTTCATTGCATAGACAAAGTACATCTGACTTTGTTGAATACAACCAAGCTTGTTTACATTTTTTTTTTAACGAAAACTACTTTTTGCCTTGAATTTTGTATTTTTAATTTTGTGTCTTGATTCCTTCTTACATAACGCTGTCTAATTTATGTGGTATAGCTATTAAACCTGTATTTATTTCTTTTTCCCTTAGATATTGACGTGGAAGAGCAACTGACGCAAGTAGCGGAATCTGACGACTCAGAATCCTCTGAGGAAAAACTTGAACAGTACTTCATTGATGCTGTCAAGAAGGAAACCAGGACAAAAGTTGTGGTGGATAATAGTTCCAGGTAATTATTATTTCTGTAGTCTTTTGAATTAGGGATTTAGTTTGGTACATTTTCTAAGGTCTGCGAATGTAGATGTCTATAGGATAAGGGTTAGACAAAAAGTAACTTCTGTTGGATCAGTGAAGATGAAAGGGAGACTGGAAGAAAATACATGCTGCCCCCGTCTCCAAATAAATATAAGGTGAATGTAGAGGGATTATCATCATCATCATCAGAATTACCATCACACAAATGAAGAGGTATAGATAAAAAAATGGTTGCCTGTAAAGTCGGTTTTACGGGCGAAGATTTTACGTGACAACGTCTTTTTCTCGGTAGAATATTTATTGATATGAATATAATTAAATTGCACAATAGGAACAAGGAATTGAATGATCATAGTTGAGTGGGAGAGAGACGCAAGGCATTCGGCGGGCCTCTCTCTCGTTCGGTGACTCATCGTAACGTTACCGAGCGTTACACTTTTTCATAAGTGCCTCCCAGCCACAACCTAATTTAAGACGTTGTCACGTCAAAAAGTAAAATTGAAAGAAAGAAAGTTGTCTGCCGAGACTGATTTTTCAGTCTTCAGATAACTTCTATCTGTTCACATTCACACAATTTCCTTATTGTATACAAAGCTGTTTGTTATGTAACTTATAAGCTTACTACTACCTGCATTGACCATATTGTCTGTTGTTTTAGCAATGTGTCAGTATGCTGGGACGCCCGCGTAGAAGCAGGCGGCGGTGGTTGTGGCGGCGCCGGCGAGGCCCACGCCCGGCGCGCGCTGCTGGGCACGGCGGGCGCGCTGGCTGCTGCCGTGCGCGCGCCGCCGCCTGCTCCGCCCCCGCCGCCCAGGGCGCCGCCCCCTCCGCACAGGCCACACCCGCCACTGACGCATACGTTGTATGATGTGTTCAGGCATTTGGCGTTGGAGTTCCATTATCAGGTGAGTTATAAATAGTACATTACTGCAGCGGCCAGCAAAAGAGGCATTGATGGATGGAACGTAAATGTGGGCCGAGCCGATGCCGAGGCACACATAATTAAGTCCACCAATGCTTAGCTGTGACCAAGGCTTGTATATTACTTTTCTCAAATAATGCGCGGAAATTAAAACTTAGTAGTAGGTACCTAGAACTCATTTTGTCGAATACAATTACTCTTCAAAATCAATGACGAACAACGAACAACAATGATTTTTCCCGCGTTAGGCTTAGCACGCACTGCGATTTTTATTCGCGTGGTTTTTTTTCTGCCCATTCTGCGGCCTATAGAAGTGCATGAAACTGTACGCATTGCGGTAAAAAAATCGCGAAGGAATAATGCTACAATAATCCGCGTTAATAAAAATCGCAATGCATGTTTAGTGTTCACTTGTTTTTTTTTTTTCAATAAACAGCTTTCTATTTGCAAGCCAGTTCGAAATTTAAATAAATCCTTTGATAAGTTACCTCCTTGGTTGCTATGTTTCGGAGTAAAAGATCGTTCCATTTTTTATTTACACGACGGATATGAGTTTACTATGTAATTTATTTGGCCACTAAAAACGACAGATTTTCATACAACTTTTGCCGGCCGCTGCTCGCATGTATTTGGCCAGTACTGCAATTTCGATGTATCTCGAAGAAGGTTGTCAAAATAATGCTCAAATTTACAAGCATGTTTGAGAAAACATAATTTACGAAGGTTTGAGATAGTGCGAAACAAAGAATCTTGTAATATTCCTAAAACTATTCCTATTACTCTCATGTCGTATCCAGAAATGAGCAGCAGAAATTCAATTATGCAATATGATAATAATGCCGACAACATGGATCACCTTGTTGTGCTGCGCATTCGTGAAACTTGAAGCTATAAAGTGGAGCTATAATTCAAGTGTAATCAACCTATTATTCAAATATTACTCCTGGCTTCTACTTCTTCTTACCAGTAATTTGTAAATGAAATGGTTAACCAAATTAATATCAGCGAATTATATTCAGTAAGACAAGTTTTATTTTTGCTAAATCTCTATCACCCAGATGGACTGCACATTCATGGAGAACGTGATCTCTCTGTGGCTCACCCTGAACGGCTCCGCGTGGGGCAGTGGCGGCGCGTGGTCGCTGGCTACCCTGGCCGTACCAGCTGATACGCCGCGCATACGACTCGCCTCTGATACGGTCAACGCGCTACTGCATTCGCTTTGCACGTAAGTATATCTCTATTAGACCTTAAGCGACTTCTTTACACATAGATATTGCAACTACGCAATCCAATCTGTTGCAAGTGACGAGCTGCGGTTTTCAAACACATCATCCTGTCTCTTATTTCAAACAATTGACAGAAACAAAGTTTAAATTCGTTAAAAGCCATATGTATTTAGATTTTTGAGGTACGAGTGGGCTTACATGTTTATTATATGTTATGCATTTTTTGTTACAGATTAGAAAACATATCACTAAGATGCTGGGTGCTTTCAATGCAAGCCTTGGCATGGATTGCAAGCTTGCCACTACAGGTACAATACCTTACTCTCCCAAGCGTTTTACAGTACCGTGGCGTTAATATGGCATATTGAGCCTTAGAAACAGACTCAAACAAAATATAATGAGACACAAAAGTAACTTTCTACTAATCTAAACTACATAATTATGTCTAAAACTCTATACTCGCCATAGTAACGGCCTGGTTGTATACCTAATGAGGTTTTTAGTCATTCAGGCAATAATGGAACTAATATACTTATCGTGTTTCTTTGTAGACTGAAGGCAGCAGCACCCAGACAATGGGTCGCGTTATTTTAGAGTGTGAACACTTCGTGCCAGCTCTCGTCAAGTTTATCACTATGAATGTCAACACTGATGGCGCTGTCGCCTCGTCTGAACCTTATTTGGTAAGTTGTAGTTTTCTTTGGTAATCGTCCATAACTTTTTATTGTCCATAGCATGGAAAGTTGAATGTCAAATCATCGTCTTTAAAATAGGTACTTATCATACTTATTTTTTTTCCATTTTTAAGAATTATACCTTTGACTGTAAAGCTGAGACTGCTTTACTTTTTACTTGTGTTACTGTTTGGCAAAAGTTTATCTCATTCCTTTGGATTTCGATACTACCAATTTTAAATATATGGTTATAAATGTGGTAAATGGTATTTAAAATTCATTCACTTATGTGCCCTTGACTAATCGCTTTTAAGTGTTATTTAGTGACTATATATTTTTTTCAATATTTGAGAGGAAATCAAAATGACTTGTGTATTTTTTTTCACAGGGTGGTGCCCAAATAGGCGCCGGTGCGGGCGCAGCCTCCGCCCTCCACTCCGTAGTGTCCCGCGTGGTGTGCGCCAGAGGGGCGGGCGGAGCGCTGGCGGCTCTCCGGACCGTGTGCGGCGTGTGGCGGCGCGACAGCGACCCCGGCCACGCGTACGACCTGCAGGCCACCGTGCTGAGGCTGTCTCATCCGATGCTGCAGGTGCTCAGTGCAAGGCATGTGCATCATGCCCTGCCGCTCTTCTTGACTGTTGGTGAGTTTACATTAGAGTTATACATTTATGATAGTGTTGAAAAAAGCTGCAAATGGCGAATCCATATGTATCCGGTATTGGGTCACTGAAGAAAGCCAACTGTTTTCTTTACTCTGGTGCCTGGTTTCTTTACTCTGGTGCGATTTTGGCTGGGTAGTTTAATAGCCCGGTCAAAATAGGCATTGAAATTAAGTCAAGGTCGCAAAAATGTTTTTTTTTTTATATTTTCCTTGCATAATTTTTTTTGCACACACAGGATCAATAAGGACTTTTCAGTATTTCATTAGAGTGGTTTACATGCCTGTAAATTTTCAGCTTTGTTCGGGAGTTTTGTGTTATTGTTTCTAACAATAATAAACATGTCAGCATAATTGCGACATCGCGCGCTATGCCCTGAATATTTTATGTATTACCTAAGTAAAATAGTCAGTACGCTTTCGGCCAGCATATCGGGCGCGACTCAACCTCATCTCATTCACCTCATTAGTTTTAATAGTTATCCCAGTTAAGTTACTGAATTATACCTATCTTTATAATCTTTAATCCTAGTTTATATTTATCTCACCCCAACCCCGAACAAGCTTGTTGGGCTAATTTGAATTTCAATTTTCAATTCTCGCTTTAATTAGTATTGTAGAAAGCTAACGTCTGCTATGTCTCCTCAGCGCACCAGTCCGTGTGGTGGGTGCGCGAGTCGTCAGGCTGGCGAGGCACCGGCGGCTCGGAAGCCCGGCTGTCGGGGCTGCTGGCTGACGTGCTGGCTGGTGGCGGCAGTGGGGCGGCGCGCCGGGCTCCGCTGCGCCGCACCGTGCTGCAGCAGCTGCTCACCTACTGTAGGAAGCTGCTCGCCGTTCCGCTACCGCCGCAGCAGTTGCCGCAGAATGTGAGTAGATACTTCTATAATAATAAAATTCACCTATTTTTTTTATGGTGTTAGAATTAACCAGTACTTACTTACGGTGAACAAAAGTGCTCAATGTTTAGTTGCAATCAAAGGTTATCTGCAAAAAAGCGCCCTGTGTGATAAGAACGCTCATTGTACACTTGTTTTCTATACAGGGTGTCTCCGATACCGACGAAAAAAGGGGTAACCATGGATTCAGTACATTATTCTGGACCACCTAGCTTTGGAGTTTCAGTAAAATTAATGTTTAAAAGGCATTTTTTTTTAAATAACATGGTTTTTAAGCCAATGAAATTTTCCAATGGTTTGTGGTCAACGAAGACACCCTGTATGTTTAATTTGTGTTAACTATGTGGCTTAATATACTAAGGACAAAATATCTAAATATTATTATATGAAAAAATCTTAACAATCTTGATAAAAAACTTGGTTTTATCTTGTTAGCTGAAATTAAAAAAACTATACTTTGTAATAAATCTTTCAACGGAATTAGAGCTTACCAAAACGTGTTTCCACTTCAATAGTATTAAAAGGTGAACGGCAGAATTGTACAGCTTAATTTTTTTGTTGTTCGGTTATAGAATTTGTTCCACTTATTGAGGCAACTAAGCCATTTATTTTCATGTCAGTGTACTATTTTTTAGAACTTCTGCTTATTTAATTATATCAATAAAAAGAGTTTTAATAAATAAACTTAATAAAATCGTAAACTAAACGGAGTTATGTTTGTAGAAGTTGCCTTATGTAAAAATGTCACCAAAACCTAAATATACATGGTAAATATCCCGAAACAAATATTAATTCTAATGTTAAAAATATTGCCATAGTAAAATAACACCAATATCGAAATGATAATTAATTATTTTGAAATAGAAATAACATTAAATATAATCAAAATCAACATTTTCAAACAGTTGCAGTCCGCTGCTGGATATAGATAGGTATCTCCTAATGCACCCAACTGAGTAGGTATGATCATCCTCATCTCGATCTACCTACTTAATAGTGTAACAGTGAGTAGGCCTGCTACGAAAACATGGATGTGATATGTGAAATCAAACTCATACTGGTCATTTAGGTTTATAATCTGAGAAAACTGTTAACAAATAAATACAATTTTACAGATGTCTATGACTTTGAGCACTATATTTTAACCAAGCGTCTCAGGCGACGACTATCGACCGAATGACTCCGCTAGAAACACTCGACAAACTCCCGAGTGTTTACCATAAAAATTATCGCCTCCATGGCCCACCGCTTTTTTATGGCCCTTTGCAATTATTAAAACATAAGTATTATATAAAACAAAAACCCTAACAAATAACCAAATTGTAACAATAAGATCATTCGTTTTTATTTAAAACAAGCCATTATAAGTTAAAAAGAATCAAAACCTAACAATGTTAAGTAAAACACTACAAAGATAATGACAAGAAATGTAGAACATTTAATTTATCCCCAAAACAGTTTATGTACCTATATGTAACAATCTACATTGTTTTATTTTTTAAGGTTGTGAACCTTAAAAAATAAAACTGGTTATTACTTTTACGTCCCAATTTCTAAAAGTCTAAGAATTTAAAAAGGGCTTGTCTATCATATTAACTACCAATTAAAACAAAAAATATCCCAAAACACGAAATTTTATTAGCTGTACGAAATTTCCATACAAGCCTGCCGTTCGTCTTTACCGAACAGGAAAACAACTACGAATTACTTACCAACACAATCATCTTAAAAGAAATGAAGCTTTAATCTTTTGTCTGGGATTCCCTGTGTTTTATATGAGTAACCTCTAACATCTAGTATAATAATACTCATGAGTCAGATGACAACATAATAACATTTCTAAGTAAACTCTAGCAAGAGAACAGTGTCTTGTTCTATGGCGAGGGAACAGTGTTCAGTTGTTCTACAAACTTTTTTTAAGTAGTTTTAAATTCTTATAATTGCTCAGTTCTAATGGTACGTTGTGATAATGGTACGTTTACACATCTCTTGACATATATTATTTAAATATAGTTTTCCCAGCAGCCAAAATTATCACACGGCTACGTATTACCGGGACAATAAGTATCCTGTGTACTAAAGCCAGGTGATATTACTGTATCGTGTCGTGGTGCCTCCTGATGCCAACTGCATCAAATTACTGAATTGAATTCAAAACTCGTTGTGATATGACAGACTCGTCGATTGACGATCTCGATATGACGTATGCATGAACAGATTCGTTTTATTGGTGCATCTCCGCCACGACACACCCTAACACTTTTATGTGAACCTTCAGGTTCATGGTTCAATTGGGAAATAGGTGAAATTCTGTTCGGATGTTTGTGTTTATCAATATTTTTGATGTTTGCGCGGACGAAGACTAACATAAGCTATTTTACAATAACTTATATCTATGTACTTCACTATATCTACTATATAAATATAAAACCAAATAATACTTATTTCTGTGAACATTCTTCTAATATTTGAGTGTTATAATTTCTACAGTCGTCATCAAGCCCATCAGTATCAACAAGCGGGGAACAGTCTCAGACGGATGAAAGCAAGGCGCAACACAGCAGCACTGCTGAGGCTACCAATGTGGAGGATGAAAGGAAACAGCAAGCAGCTCGAACGCCGTGCTTCGCTGATACTGGTAACATAATATTTCTTTATTGCTGAAGGTCGTGCTCGTCTTGGAAAGCTTTGAGGGATTCATTGATGTGCTGCTTCGAAACTATTTTATCTACGGCTCTTCTCAAGGCAGTGATCTCCTTGAGTCTTGTTAACGCTCTGATCTGATCTGACCAGCGAGTAGGCGAACGTCCGCGTGGTATTTTAACGCTCTGATCTGATCTGACCAGCGAGTAGGCGAACGTCCGCGTGGTATTTTCTGTCCCGTTTTCACACTACTACCGGTATTGCCAGTCTAAGTAACGTTGTAGATCGTGGCGAATCTGGTTTTGATGTTCAGCTGGTCGAGAATGGGCTTAATATCATAGTTTAGGCGCAGTTGGTGGCCACGTTAATTTCTACGTGGTCGGTGGCATTAATTAAATTCTCTAAAATGCATGTGTTCGCGCACTTGAGGCACTCCAATGTATGGTTCATGTTTTGCATAGGGGCACCGCACTTACATTGGGTATCCGACGTGTCTATAAAACCCTATTTTACCTTATTTTGGTAAACAATGGTAACAAACCTAAATAGCTCTCCTCTCACTTCTTAATACTAATTTGATTTTGTCTTTTTGTCGACAGTTCTCCAAAATCAACAAATTATGCAAAAGTTCTACAGGACGCTTTCCATCTGTGATGGAATGAACACTGTTGCATTGAATTCAGGTAAATACAAAACTTTAATAGCTTTTTACCGTACTATTTTATCAGTAAAGTATTATAATTCACAATTTTCAAGAAACTGCAATATCATGCGACATGACATGTAATGTGTTCATCTAACACTAAACAGAATGTGGCATTTATGTTCCAGGAATGTCTTCAGAGCCGTCATCTCTCAAGGAGGAGGTGTTCTGGCTGGTGGCCCACATGGCCACAGTGGCCTCCAACCCTGCGCTCATGGTCACGAGCCTCATGGAGTTCCTCAGTAAGTAACCATTTTTTTACAATCCAGCAATTTAGTCGAAATTGCACATGAAATGCTTCAAGCTATTCTATTCGTGATACCGATGAATGTACAATAAATTATAGGAAAGAGCGAAAAATCATCATAAAGATATCTTATAGTTTTTTTTTGTAAGACATCAGATAAAGCGTCAAAAATAAAATCTGCCGCCCTAGGCTCAATCCTACCCAGCCTGCTGGTAAATCCGCCACTGAGTGGAGATAATTTATACGAAATCATGCGCCACTCTAAACATGAGTATTGAACTACGACTCGAAACTAAATCACTTTGTCTCATAGTCGCACCGGGTATATTATACCGGGCCTGATGCACACGGCAAATCTCATTACGGTTTATGATGAACCAAAAATAAACAACATTTTATGCTTTACAGGAAAAGAAGAGGTAGTGAACCTATCACAAGCAATGCAGCAGCTGATCATTCGCTTGCTTGACTACCCCGAAGCGCTCGCAGCGTTCATTGATGCGGGAGGATTAGAACTTGCCCTGGAGAAACTTACTGCTTGTCACCAGGTATGTGATTCATGTTTTAAGATCATCTGTTAGGCTCAAAGCACACTGACGTGTATTGGTCGAAGAAATTTTCTAAAAATATACATAGCACATTGAACCACATTTCTATCCAGATTATAGATTAATGTTGGTTGTGTTCGACAAATCTAAATTGAGCTACACGAAAACTGACATATACTTGCGCTGTCTGGACTTGCCCACTCAAGTCGGTGCCGTCCTCAAAAGACCACCTCAGACCTTAACCTACACGGTTCTCGTAAGATCTGACAAATAAATTTTATTTTTTTATAATTTTGACTCCTCTGAGTTGTTTTGGTGTTTCTTCTCAGAGTATTCAGCTTGGAAACACCGGCCTCAACTAGCTTAGATTGCCAAAAAAAGATTGACTTGTAGTGTTATTTTTAAATGACATATTTGGAAAATTTATATGATTTATCATTAAACTATTGTGTATTATCCTCAGGCGGGCCCAAGCAGTGGTCAAGGCTTGGTGTCTAGTCTTATGAACTACCTGAAGCTGCCTCCTCAGATGATGAATCTGTCTACTCCAGCCTCAGGCAACAAGAAGAGCCAGACGCCAGTTATTGAGACTGCTAACGGGCTTGTCAACATTGCACCGCTGTGTGAGTTGTTTTTGCGAGTTTTCTAAGATTAAAGAATTCAAATTTTTATTATTTCTTTCAATTAGGTTAAAACTCGTCAAGGTGGAATAAGAAGCTTGGTTTACAAACTCTGCAGTACGTCTCGGAATGTGCAGTTATAATTACAAACAGCTTATTATCTTGTCTTTTTAGGTATATTGAGACCAGACTAAGATCTCTATATAGTATTTTAATATTCTGCGCTGTCACTTTCCAACATAGTGCCCAATATAGTGTTGGGCTGCTAAGTGTTCAACTACCTATATCGGAATGAACTTACTAAGTTTGTTTCGCAACTTCGTTTCAGGTCGGTCTATCATTTGCCGTGACAATAAATTAAAGTAACAACTTTGAAATCTCACAAACTTGTAAAAACCAGACCCAGCCCCCTTGTTGTTCCCCCAGGGATGTCCTAATACCAAGATCCATACCCCACAGGGTGCGCCCTTAGCGCACACGCTTAGTTTTTGTTATCGTTGCTAGAAACATTAGTTTTCTAGAGTTGCTACAGGAAAGTCCGGTTAAGCAGCAAACAACCTCCACTCCCAAAAAAAACAAACAAGTAACGTGTATCTTCCACAGGCACCGTCTCATGCGGTAACCCGACCGCGCAGGCAGCCGATGTGCTGCTAGATGGCGGCGGCGGCATGAGCGTGCGCGGCGCGTGCGCAGCTCGCCGTGTCCGCGCAGCCGCCTGGTCCTACCACTTCTTCAGCGCTGACGACGCCAGCCTGGCGCTGACTCTGACGCTGCCGTATGCTGTGCAGCTTCACGAGGTGCAGCTTCAGCCGCATCTGACCAGCCTAGCTAGTGAGTATTGAGGACGCTAAACTTTAGTATAGTACGTATTCGTTAAGGCAGAATAGACGCCGCACTTAGTTCGGCCGAAGCAATGACAACATCCATAGGTAGGGGTTCTCAGATGGTACCGATGTCCAGTGTTTCGTCCAGTACCGCATGCTATATAACCTGTACATGTGAGGACCTTATGGCTGCGTCGGCGAATCTTGTTGCCGTAGCACTATCGACACGCTAAATAACGTGGGCGGGCACACATCGAGTTATAACAAAAGTTTAATTTATTAAGCATTATATTAAGAGGAAATACGGCCGCAGACATCCAACTGGATATCCTAAGTAGGAGCACAAAATTATAACTTTTTTTATTAAATTTATGGAATATCTTCTAAATTTGTCCAATACTGGAGGAGGAAATTGCCGTCAGCCAAATCTCTTATTATGATTTTTTTACTAAGGAAATTTAAGGGTATAGAAACTGAGAAAAAACAAGTGAATTAAGAATTCTATGAATGTGCCAAACCCTTTCGATTCCTTTTTGATTTGTGTTGTATTTTTTTTGTGTTATAGGAAAACTGTCTATTATTATTTGCGTCGTTTTGGTTTAGGCGTATTCTGTGGCACAAATCTACAAATGCATATCCTAAGTGTGCAGTCCCATTGAGAATTACTAACCAGGACTCGATGGGACCGCGCCCTTAGGTAGCGTAGTATCCTGAAGGTGCATCACTAACAGTGTGTATATGTTCCTAGCATGTCCCGGCGCTGTGGCGGTGGAGGCTGGCTGCGGCGGCACGCTGGCACCGCTAGGTCCGCCGCAGAACACCGCCGGCATGACCTTCATCCGGCTCGTGGTGGCGCGGCCCATCGTCTGCACCACGGTCCAGATACGACTCTACAAGCCACGAGACTCTTCCAACATGGGCCTGCTGCAGCTGAGGCTGTTGGCAGCGCCCGCCTTCAACAGCCATGCCAGTTCCACGCCTATTACGTGAGTAATATCATCATTGAACAACATACCATCTGTCAAAGGTCTTCTCTAAGCATTGCCAGTTCAAGTGGAGAAACAGATATTCATTTGTTTGTTGGTTGTAGTTTTGTGAAGTAAGTATCTGCGGGCATGATTTTTATACGGATCGTGGTGGTCAGACCTATCGTCTGCCCCATCAAATCGGTTTTGGAGTATTTACCATAGAAATTGATTAGGTTTTTTTTTTAAATTGATGTTATGTATTATAATAAGCTGTGTGTGTTCCCGTGTTTCATAATGTTTATTTTTGTCGTCCAGAAGCAACAATTGGGCGTGCGTAGTAGCTGCGTGCACGCGCGCCGGCGGGGCGGCCGGGGCGCGCCTAGCACGCGCACGTGGCGGCGGCGCCGTGTCAGCTCTGTGCGCGTGCGTGGCGGCGGGCGGCGCGCCGGCCACTCACGCGCATGCTGCGCTGCTGGCGGCCGCCAGGCACGCGCCTGCGCTGAGGGCGCCGCTCATCACGTCGCTGCTCAATATGGATGCGCATGCTCATGCACATGGTAACTTGTTATATATACAGGAGCCTACCATGAGCTCGAGCAAGGTTCTTTCCATTGTACGTAAGGGTCAGGTGTATATGATTTGTTTACCGATTATCATCGGAAATAACCTTGCTCTAAGAGCCCCCAGTTCTTAGGAATAAGTTAAAACTAGGTTTGAATTGATAAAATGTGAATTTTGGTATGCCAGAGGTTAATATGTCTCTACCTGAGATGCATAAGGTCGAATGTCGAGATTGGAGCAATAGAAATACGCATAAAGCCGAATGTTGAGATTGGAGCAATAGAATTTCTATTGGTCCAATGAAAAAGATGTATGACTGCTTTAAAAAAGCAAAAAAAAATAATAATTTTCAAGGACGCGTTATCTGCTATGATTGGTTGAATGAATTTTCAACCGCCAATCACAACAGATAACGCGTGCTTGACAATTTGTCACATTAATTCTGCGATAATTTTGAGCTGGGAAACTCGGGATTAGACTTCTAAATACGCGTAACGAATGTCAATATACAAATGTCAGCCGGGGTTGTTTCATTCATCTGATATTCCCAGTACGATTGGTTAACATAAGATCAAGGTAATTTTATCATTTATTTTTCCAGCATTCCAAGTATCAACAAACGGACGCGTAAACGGCAGCATGTGGGCGGTATGCGAGCTGGTGCGCCAGCTGTGTCGCTGGTGCGCGGACGGCGCGGTGGCCGCCTACGTGCAGTGGCTGGCGGGCGCGGCCGAGCTGTGGCTGCGCCAGAGGGAGCCGCCCTCCGCTGCGCTCACGCACACGCTGGCTTCAGTAAGATCAAAAGCTATTACTAACTCAGCCTCCGACAATACCCAACACTGACGTGTTTTAGCTGGTAAAAAGTGACGCAACGAACTTCCAACATACATATCGTTGTTGGAAAAGCTTAAAGTCTCCTGTCTCCTCAGACAGGAGTGAGAAAAAAAAAACATCAAAAATATTACGCTTAACAAGCAATATAACAAACTTGATGATAATTTCAGTTCTGTTAGAATATTACAAACTAATGAGTGTTTTTAGGCTGTAGGCACGAATTAGCAGCTATACAACTTAGCATTTTTAAGACGAGTGCGGCGCAGAGAGTTTAAGTAAAACATGGTCGGTTACGGGCGTAATTCGTTCCCTTACCCTTTATAAGAAGCCCATATTTTATAGATATAACTGTAACTGATATTAGCTGAATGCAAAGCAATATCGTGTTCCTTACTTGGTCCGAAACTCCTAGGATATTGCGCTCCATAGGCAACCTCGAGCAAAAATTCAATGTTAATTTCTCTTGCAGGTGTTATGGACCCTGAAAGAGAAGCGTATCCTGGAGAATCTAGAGGAGCTGATAACGGACGACTTGTTCGAGCTGGTGTACACGTGGGTCAAGGACGTGCCCGAGTCGAGTCTGCTTAAGAAGTCGCTTGATGCTAGTGAGTACTGTAAAATCAAAACATTTTATCACTGGACTTGTGTAACATTCTATTATGGTACTAAAGGGTTTTTCAATCGTCGCGGGTAGATTTCTTTTGCCCCATTGTGTTTTGGTGATATCTAATAAATCTTTTGTTTATTATTCAGTTACTTATGCCAAATCACCATTGCAAGTGACACGATTGCAGCAAAACTACTGCATGAGCGATTTGAGGGTAAGGTTATATCTCGCAGGAGTGATGAGAATTGGCCACCAAGGTCATGCGATTTGACCCCGCTAGACTTTTTCTTGTGAGGTTTCTTGAATTCGCAGGTCTGCAAACAATAGCTACAATCGAACGATGCCCTAAAGGTGAACACACACACACACACACGCAGTCCATCGCTTAAATTCAGCCGGGTCTATGCAGAATTTTGTTAATACCTCACACACAGCTAGTTTTATTTCATTTAACATCTACCCGCCCTTATTGAAAAACCCTTTAATATGAATCAAGGATCTTTTAATATGATGTTTCCTATCAAATTTTAAATGATTATTGATATTTTAGCAAATCTATAAACGCTATCATTTGAAACATAGGATTCGCCAGTTGATCATCATTATCATATCAGCTGAAAGACGTCCACTGCTGGACATAGGCCTACCCCAAGACGATACATTGACCGGTCCCGTGCGTCTCGCAACGATCATAATGCTTTCAAAAGGGATATCTTACATGTTCTGTTGTTTTTATTGTTTTCTAATATCCTCATTACTTTTTCAGTTTTATGTTCGATGTGCTACATCAGGCCGGAGCTGTTCAGGATGCTCCTAGAACATATGGATATACCTATGGATCAAGACGAAAGGTAAATCTACTAATATTATAAAGAGGAAAGATTTGCTTTTTTGTATTTAACGAATAAACTTAAGTACTGGACAGATTTCAAAAATTCTTGGGGAGCTACACTATCTCCAGGTGACATAGGCTACTTTTTATCCCTGTATTCCCACGGGAACGGGCACTACGCGGGTGAATCCGCGAGGCGACAGCTAGTTGAATATAAATTTAAAAAAGTCTCACGTCCTGACCGTTTTACAGCTCGCGACCTTGTGTTGGTTTGTAATGCTATGTGTGGCTCCATTAAAAGATTAAACTTTATTTTTACCTGTAATGAATTTGCGTTTCTTCCACTTTCAGCATGGAAGGTCTAACAGACGACACAAAGGTCCAGTCTCCGAGCAGCAGCAGTCCCTTGCCCTCATCATCAGCCCCTTCGGGCGCTGTATCCTGGGAAGCCAGAGGCTGGCAGCTGCAGACCATCGCGGCCGCTGCCATGTCTCCTGCTGCTACCCTCGCTTTACTGCACTCGAGGCTACCCGCTGCTGTTGTCAAGGCTATTTCTGGTGAGTAAGGAGAACTATGGAGTCTTAAGAAATATCGTAACACTTACGATTCAATCACAAATAATGTAGGAAGTACCAACAAATAAAAAACAAGGCATAAGATCGCCCATTGTTTTTTTTTTAGCTCATATTGCTACTAACTGACACAAATTAGTACACTCGCATTTATTTTTTGTTGTAGCTACTGTACCACGCCCATGCATTGATATTGAATGGATGAAATGAACAGATACTGACTTATGTTAATCCATGTTCCCCTCGCGATTGGAATGTTTCCATCTTAGTATTGGTCGTTGACATGGCCCTTAATTTACAAATAATTATTTTATGGTAAAAAATTATCAAAAATTTCAAGTGACTCAAAAATGAACTCATTTTTTACAGACTTCAGCGAAGCAAAATTAGAATCAATCAAAGAGCAACGCGGCTCTTTAGAAGATGTACAAATGATAGACCCTGACAAGGACGCCAGCCAGCCCAAGGCCGACCTACCTTCAATGAAGAGTGTGTATCAACTGGTGGAGTGGGCTAGAGCCGTGTGCTGGTCCAAGCGCCTCAAGGACTGGCTCGGAGGACCTGGGAATACTTTCTGGAGACCACTGCTAACGTTGCTGTGCCATCCTAGACCGCATTACAGGTATCGTTTTGGTGCTATTATTGTTATAAAAGAAAGAAACATTTTACTTCTAATACTGAACACAATCATTAGTATTAACAAAAAAGTTATTTTTATATAACACATTCATAAGAAAATAAAAATAATAAAAATTGCTCAGGCTCAGGACAGAAATGGCTGAATAAAAATTTAATTATTATTATTTACAAGTTCATGCTCTTATAAATCTGTCACTAAAACAGGTTCCCAGCCCAAGTCTAACTTATAAATGAATGTATGTTGTATAGTAAAATTTGAGTTAATTATGGGCGACTTTAATATATAGCTGTCTTCTGCCACTTGCCTTAATATTGGTAAAAATATAGATACAATACCTCTGCCGAACTCCGTCAAGTTAAAAGGTATGATTTTACTAGTTTAAACCAAGTAATATTGAGTGTAATTCGTCGCTAAAAATATTTACAGCGAGTAACTCGCAGTATTTCTTTACACTTAGGTCGTTTGTTCACGTCGCATGACACGATTTGCGGTCACTATTTTTAACACACGACACACTGCATACGGTCTGTCGTCCGACCGTTTGTTCACTAGATACGATTCTGCAACGACACTGCAGTGCACTTGATTTGTTTTATAAGCGCGTGAGTGACGAAACACGCGTGAGCCGTGCGGCGCGGTGCGGTGTGTGTTGTCAACAAGCTCATACCGGTTTTATTAGTCTCAAATCGTCACCGCAAAAAAACTGCGACGACATAGCCGAAAAACCGTATGAAAGTCGTTTCGCGTGTGTGTGGGTGCGTTGTCATGCAATTGCGGTGTCGTGTGTGGCGTCGTGATCAAACGGCTTAACAGATAGATCGCTTCACCGAGACCGCTCACAAAGTAGGCGAGCAGTCCCCGGGACGACCTATACCATTCAAAAATAGTTTCGCCCTTTAAGGACATTGCCAAGAGTCACCAAGGCCCAATAATTTCCTTACTCAATAGATTGAGGCACGATTTTGGCACTAATATTTTTCGTACCTATAGTTTCCGTGTGAACGCAACTATAGCGCGATTCAGAAACCGGTCCTCACGGTACATCGCCATCTATCGGGCGAGGGGTCAAACTTTTGTGATTAAGTTTGTTTTTTAATTTATATCTTTATCTAAAATTACAAATAAAGAATTTCTTTCACATTTTTTTTCCATTTCTTGCGAAAATGGTACGGAACCCATCGTGCGCGAGTCCGACTCGCACATGGCCGGTTGTTTTATTTTATAAATTAAAATACGGTTTTCTGATACTCAAGCGTTGGTACTTTTCTGTTCTTCACCATTTGTTCGGGCTATCAAATGGTGAAGATATAAATAACATAATCAAGCCGTTATTACGTGATGGGTTGGGCAGAGGTGCAAATGTAACGAATAATCAAAAAAGTGGTTATTTCAGATGTCAGTTTGCAATTTTTTTGTTGCCTTGTATCTTAAATAGTCTATTTTGATAGCGCATAATAATTTTCTAATTGCATAAATCATTTTTTCATTGGAAACCAGTACCTACTTTTTTCGACTTCAAATCTTACTCAGGCCCAGTTATTTGATCCGTAGTTTAACTCAAATAATAATTTAAATGGTTCAAAGTTGAATTTCATCTATTTTTAACAAATGCCTACCAAATGGTCCAATAACTAATTCCCCAACTTCAGGTACAGTAGTCACAATAGATCTTTATGTCTCTGAAGCTGGCAGCAAGACACTGCGCAGTAGCTATTTTTGTGTCAATGTGGAAGTAGAAGATAGATAGATCTTTGACTCGCTTACGTTTGTCGCAACGTCCCATCTCGCTTACTCTATGCACTATACTCGTTGACAAATTGTTTCTTGCGCAATGGTTCACAGAGCCTACTTCAGAGACACAAAGATCCGCTGTGACTACTGTACAACTCGCCAATTTTTGTATTTAATAGTTAATTCTGTTAACTATTTGACTACATTTTAGTGGAAAAACACTGCTAAATTCCACCCAACCCACATTTATAACGCTTTAATTGCCCAGCAGTACCTGGCAAGAAGACGCTCAATACGCCCAGTTGGAAGAGAGCACCATCCGTCTGTTCGCCGAGCTGACTGTGTGCCATCCGGCCAATCAGAAGCTGTTCGCGTCCACGCTGCACAGTATATTAGAGGGGCTGCAGTGTACCGGTGAGTTTTGGTTTACTGTGGTTTTGTACATGAAGATGGCTGATGGGTATGTATGATTGTTACCTAAAGCACTGCAATTCGGTACTTAAAATATTTTCCAGGTATTCTATTTTTTATTTATTTTAAGCAACTAGTTTCAATATTTCTTTTTCCAAGTTGTAGTTATTTTATTATAATTATTCAAAGTTTTGTCCATGCTGACGTCTTAAAGTAGTCTGAATGGCATAGTTCTTGACGTTGACATTGACGCTTGACACGTACAAAACAACGGCCCACTTGCACGAAAGACTTAACTCGGAGTTGGTTGCTAGCGCGAGGTTAAATTTGTATGGCGAAGTGTTGGGTTTTTCGTGCAAGGTGGTGCTGGATTATTTAATTAAAAGAGGCACTGAAAGTTTCCTTCATAGGATACTTTATGTCGCCATTTAGAGATTAAGTAATTTTAAGTATTTTTGTGAAAATAAATAACAACTTAAATTTTTAAGACCTTGAAATAGAAAAATAAGACTTATAAATCTAAAATTTGGAAATGGTTCTGGAATCGGCATTGGTTTATTTTTACTTAACATAAAATTTAGGTTGCTAGAATTTAGTTTATTTCTGTGATTGTTTACTGTGATTTCTGATAAACGTGATTGATAGACATGATAAATGATGATTATGTAAAAAAAATGATGTTTAGTGTAACTGTAAACTTTGGGAATTCGCGACTTCACTGGGAGATGGAACTAAGAACAATGACAAGCAGCAGAGTTTGCTCGCTTTCCTCGCTCACTTCAGCTCCCGTCATCTCCTTCGAACCTTAGCTAAGCGTGTCCCGGACACCCCAGTGTCCTTAATTCCCGAGCTCGCTCCGCTCGCTCTTTGACTAATTAGTTGAAATAATTAATTAATAAAAATTACTAATTCATGACAGTTATTAATAAATCATTTGCACGAAAATTCAAAATAAATACGTAAACACAGACAAGACTGCGTTTAATCGGTTTTGCAGTGATTCGTTTCTGTCACTAAATTTTGTGGCACAACATATTGACTTTTTATGACACTATTTCAATTTTAAATTGAAAATGCCTTCAAGTAACCGGCTATATATTTGTGACCAATTAATATTCCGTACAATGTTGTTTCTGTGTGATGATAATATGGCAAATAAATCATTTGGCAAATGAAAAAAGTTCAAAAGAGGCTTCGGGCAAAAGCAAAAAGTTATTTTGTAAATCGGCGAAATGTAGTTCGGTAAAATAATACATATACCACATGATACTTCGATGATTTGAAAATATGTCAAATAATGCATATAGCAAAAAGACATCGGTCAATAGTTTTCGGTAAAATTAAATTCGAAAAAAAAAATATCGGAAATGTGATCGATTCCCAATTTAAAAGTACACTACTCCCCAATCTTATTGGCCGTTCTGAAGTTGGCTTTATGATACGGATGGTATGGCGCGCTACTGTTTTAGTATGAGATTTATTTCTGCGCAACCATTGTAGCCAACTTTAAAGCAGCCAAGAAGATTGTCGAGTACTGTACCTATAAATGGTTTAATTGCAGACGGCATCTCCGGCTTCACTCGCGCGCTAATCCTACGCCTGGTGTTATCTCCGGAGCGCGTGTGGGTGTCTCTGCGCTGGGCTGAGGGTGGTGGCGCCGGTGCTGGATGCGCCCACCCAGCTTACTTGGGCCACGCTGTGCTGCCTCTGCCGCTGTGCAGCACTGTGCGCTCGCTGCTGGCTGAGCATCGTCCTCCGCGTGAGTATACAACATGTACTGTGTAGCCCGACTAACAGTCAGCTCAAACCGAGTCGCAAGGCGACGCTGCGCGCACTTTTGCTTGTACATTGCCGTGTCGCGACGCGTCCTGTTGTGATCTGTCTCAAAGACCCAAGTGGGTGCAGTATGGCCTCGGAGAGGAACTTACGGTCTCAAGCCCCACGTTCGTCTTGGTTGTTTTACGAATGATATTACGACAAACCGTTGTCTCACTTTTCTAAATAGTACTAGGCTACCGCTCTCCGTTGCGGCAGATATCAACGTACTCTCATCAAAATAAGTATTTAAAACCTTGAATAAATCGACTTCAATAAAACGACAGCATAATTTTTGTTTCAAAATACGTTTTATTAGTTACTTATTATGGACTTGATTTCTCAAAGAAAACACCTTACTGACTTATTCTCTTTCACATCTGCAGTGCCAATAATGGAAGACACAACAAAAGTGTGCATGAACACATCGCCCACATCGGGAGGCACCTCAGTCCTGCGCAGCGCTTCCGACACCGCCATCACCACCGTCGCGGAGGCCTGGGAGCTCAGCCTGGCGGCCGCTAGCGCATCCAAGGACAAACGGGTCAAGGATGTGAAGAATACCTCGCTGAAGCAGCAGAATAATAAGAAGAGACAGACTAAGACCAGCAACGATGCGTCCGCGCTGTCTGTTGCTGACGGTGAGTTTGTTACAAATACTAGGGTATCAGAAAAGCGAGTCAAGGATGTGAACTATACCTGAAACAGCAGATTAAAAACAAATTATATATAGGCTCGCTCGCGCTTGACCACTATTTCACTTGATAGTTAGCGATGATGTGGTCGCTGGTGTAGCCTAGAAGTAACATATACACTCGTTGACTTAAAGATCTCTGAGGTTGTAGCTATCGGGATACACACACTCCAGCAGGGAATTCCACCCCTTAGCTGTACGCATAATTAAATTATGCGGGATTTCCCCAAATTGCGGGGATTTTCAGTCCGATTGGGTAATTTATGGGGAGAGTGTTTATGTTGAAAAGGCGGGTAATTTAGACATTTACACTAGAACTGAACTTAGAAGTAATAAAAGTAGTACTAGAAGTATTTATACATTGTGTATATTTAATTCGAGCTTAACTCAACTTATCCGGCGGTTTTAGAGTTTATTTTATGTCAACATTCATGACCATCAAAAGCCAAAAATAAGCCTATTGCTCGTTCTACCTTTCTCAAACGCATCTGTCGAAAGAAAATTTAGCGTTCTATAAAATTTGAAAACTGAGCATCGTAATCGTCTACACACTGACACTGTTGTAGCGCTTATGGCCACTAGAGAAGGCATTAAGAAGAAAGGATGGAGCTTAAATTTTGATCCTACAAGTGATATGTAAACCAAAAAAAATTGGCGTAATGAAAGCTGCAAAAAGTAGATTGTAACGTCTTTTGAGAATTTATAATTATAACTGAAGATTTTTGTTATAAACATGTTTGTTTTATGAAAATTACATATAATTATTTGATAAATATTTGTGGGAAAGATGTGGGGAATATTGCTTTTATTTGTCCCAAAATTGGGGATTTTCAGTCAGGTTTTTGGGTAATCCAGATGATGGACATCGGCAACACTGATTGTAGCACAATCTTATGCGATCATCTAGTCCCGTAGTTCTGCAAGAACTTCAATGTTAATGTTTATTGTATTGTTTGACAGATCTAATAGAGACGACGATCCGGGTGCAAGTCCCCGGTCTGGAAGGCTTCATCCCTCCGAGCACGACGCTAGCGCAGCTAACAGCTGCCGTGCCGCACGTGTTTGGGCCACATCTGGCGCTGACCTTACACCTTAACACCAACGGAGGTATGTACTGCTACAGTTAAGAATGCACACGTCAACCTTCAAAGCAAGAATACACGGACATCGTTCAGTCGTAGACCTCAACTATCGGTTTCTAGCAAAAGCGGGCTTGTTTCTCAAAAGTAAAAAAAAAACAGAAAACTTTGATTATAACATTGTTTTTTTGTCATTTATTTTTGAATTCTTAAATATCGTTGTGTGATTTTTTAGATCTTTATTGTGATTTATTTCAGTAAAGTTATTGAGTTTCTTGTTCGATCTTTTCATCATGAGACAGCTTTGGGAATAGACGAAAATAATCAATTAATGTTTTATTTGTAAATTTTAACATTGTAGAGTGTCTCTTAATGGTGTAATTGCAATAAATGGTTACAACTTTCGTCAATTTACTTTGTTGAAAACCCGTTTTTATTCACTTTTTTTTTCGTTTTTAGAATGGCAGGCTTTACTATGTGGCACTACCAAGATCGACATCAACAGAACAGTATAACATATCAACTCTTTATTACAGAAGCATGGTCCGGCCCCACATGGGAAGGCGCGGCCCCCGCCAGTCCAGGGGCAGGTGCAGGCGCAAGCGCAGGTCCCAGCACGGCAGCGCCGGCCCCGGCCGCGGGCGGCTCAGCCGTGCTGCGCTGGTTCGGCGCAGTGGGCGGCCTGGCGCTGGTGGCCGCGCGCCTGCCGCGGCCGCACGCGCCGCCGCCCGACCCGCCCGCGCTCGTGCATCACCATCATGATCTAGACTGGGTCAAGCTCGATGACCCCTATGAGGTAATATACACGACGAGTGCGTCTCAGCGCATAATGTCCTTTTCTCCAAATGCCCGTTCTCAAAAGGTCCTTTTCTCCAAATGTTCTTTCTAGAGTGCTTAAAGTTGTCAAAAAAGAAAAGGCCCGTTGTGACAAAAATACTTAATAATAATTAAACATGATGCTTGCGAATGATACTCGTCGTTATAGTGTATGGGTAGCATAGAGATTAATTAGGATTATGAATTTGATTTTCAATTTCTTACGTAGAAAGTTATCGCGGCATATTAAATGAGAAACGTCAACGGGCTTCTTAGATTGTGACGACTTTAATGTTCTTTTCCTAAAATTCCCTTTCTCAATATGTTCTTTTCACGTAATGACCCTTTCTTGAATTGACAAAAAAAAACTGCATTGGATGACATTAATTTGTTTACAAAAAGTCAATTAAAAATAACTGTAATTATTAATCCACTAAAATAAAATGTCACTGGGACAAATGGACATTAAGCGCTGAGACGGACGAATTGACTACTTGGTCAGTATAAGTGTGCACGTGGGCCCCAGTCCCGCATACGCGCGTTCGCCTCTTGCGACAGTAGTGGCGTCGAACGTCACAGCGCAAAATCTACACTTATTTTGACCGAGCGGAAGCTTTATTATAGTTGGAGGAGCGGATTGCATGTTCGTGCTTGTAAGTTTTAAAAATAACAGTTACATTTGGTGCTTTTTGATGTTAATATTAAAACAGCCGCACGGGTTGAACTTTAAGGTTAAGCAATGCTTGCCGAGGTTGATCCGTGGATGGGGTAACCTTCTTTACATAACGAGTTTCCTCCTTGCTTCGGAAGCACGTTAACCCGTTGGTCCAGGCTGTCATTTGAAGGTCTTTGACAGGCTTTACGGGTAATCAGAAGCCTGAGATCTGACATCAGCCAAAGGGGTATCGTATTACCTAATTACTGGGTTTTGGAGGTCAGATAGGCAGTCGCTCCATCTTAATTACAGGTACTCAGCTAAATCTGGTTAGACTGGAAGTAGACCTCAACATAGTTAGGAATAGGCTAAGCAGAGATTTAAAAGACCATCCCGCACTAGACCCATGTGGTGTGGTGGATTACGGCTATCACTGTCTCTCGCAGAGGCCCTTGTACCTAAAGGAGGCCCTCTGTATGTTCATAATGCTTAAGCTGTACAAACATTTCAAAATACGCTTTGTATTGGCCTGGACAAGCGTGGGATGCTGAGTTAATTTTATCCGACCTAGCTGCAGCTGATGACGGAGATTTTTTGATAATTATTCTGAACCCTACTGGTGACGGGAAACATAAATACATGTAAAAATATGACCACACTATCCACTTGCTGCTAACAACCTAAACATCCTAGGAGTGCATTCCATTGAAGTGTAGACGAAAGAAACTGAGTGGCGGTTAGAATATTCATTTTAGATGAAATTCACTTCGAGTTTAGTCTGTAAGAAGTCGATTCCGTTCCGCTACACGTCTTCTTCAGTTGAAACGCAGTCTAGGTGAACGCGCAATTAGACGCACTGTAGGAGCCACGCGCGCCGTAGTCATCGCATTTTCTCAAGGCCCCGCGCTATCCGCGCCGAAGGCACCGCACTGATCGTACCCACTTCTGTACATCTTTTTATATCAATATCTTCTATACCGATATGGTTGACGTCTTCGCGCCGCCCGCACCGCACTCTCCGCAAGCATCGAACGCGCCGAATCTGATGACGTCATCTGCACGCGCTGGTGGAATCCGTATACGATGGATAGGTGGGCGAGGCAGCATACGATTTCATATAAAGATTTATTACCTGGGCGGCAGAACTCTGCTCGGGTGAAAATAGACAAAACGACGTTTTATAAAAATTAAACCTAGCTAGATCGATTTTTCTACCCCGAAACCCCCTGCATACTATATTTCATGAAAATCGATGGAGCCGTTGCCGAGACTCAGGTTATATATATACAAGAATTGCTTGTTTAAAGGTATTAGATAAAATGCGATGACTGCGGCGCGTGCGGCTCCTGCGGTGCGTCTAGGTGCGCGTTCACCTTAACACCCTCGTCCTTTCCTATTAACTCCCACCCTGCTTAACCACCAAACTAAAAGGACAGTTGTATGTATATTGATAGTGTCCATACTATCTACAGGAGGTGGTCGAACTCGGAGTCACTACTGCCAACACTGGTATAGAAGAGAGTGGGTGCACCGGCGTGCCCGCACATGCGCTCATCGCGTTAGGACTGCTGCTGAAGCTGCCGGGCTATGCAGATGCCTTGCTGGATGAAGGCGCCAGGGCCTGTCATCTACTGAGGCTGTTGCTCGGAGTTACTCATGATGAGGATGGACGTAAGTACTTTACAATATATAGGTATGTTTTCAGGACTAAACTGTTTTGTTCACAATACTTTAAAAAATGTCATTGATGCATTGGGGATCGCTGAAATTACGTATTTTGCCGAAGGACGGTAATGTGTTTATCAGTCTATGTATGTATGTTTGTTCCTATGTGGCGTTCTAGAGACCAAACGCGTGGGCCAATTTTGGCTACATTAAAATTGGAATATAGAAAAATGGCGGGTTTTGGGCGCCATATTGTGGGGGCCAATTTTTTTTCTTCCTGTCCGCTCGTGTGGGATGTCAAAATAAAGGGTTTTAAGAAGTGATTTCTTAAATATATAACATTTGTATGTTTAAATAAAAAAAGTTAATTCAAAGCAAGTCAGGCTTTTAGATTTTTTGAATTAACTTTTTTTATTTTATAACAGGCAGCATCGCAGTAGGTGATGGTCGCTCCGGCGGTGCGGGCTCGCTAGGTACTTTGCCGTTCAGCGTGGTCGCGCGGTTGCTAGAGCGTGCACCGCGCAACACGGACGACGGACGGGCGTTGCGACGCGCGTTGCTGCAACGAGGCGCTGTCAGACTGCTGCTCGCATGTCTAGCAGTCTTCACGCATCACAAACCTAATTCTAATGATGTAAGTATACCTGTTAAGATCTCGAAGTGGGTGTATTGGACTAGCAAAATTTGATCAAACATGTTCGAAGAAGATCGAAGTGGATTTGTATCGACTTGCGATGGATATTTAAAACCTAAAATACCTAATAAACCTAAACCTATTATACCTTAAAACGATGAAGTTACTTGTTGTTAATACATCGTCAGCTGGCATATGTGGGCAAACCTCATTCGTTAACAGATACATTATTCTAAATGCTATTAAAAGTGACTAACGAAAGCTAATTAATCACCTCCCTCGCCTATCTGACTTTCCAAGAATGTCAGACCTCACGAAACGGCAGGATTATAACGTAAGAAACAGCAATAATCGCTCGATCAAACGCTTTATGTCATAAAAGTCGGAATTACCTACAGTCTAGATATGGTAGGTCAATCGTTTGCTAATGGCTCGCTGTGCACTTCTAAAAAAACCGGCAACGACTCTTAAACTTCTCAATTGAAGAGCAATTATTGCGCAAAAATCGCTATAGTTTTGCTCTTGCAAGATACGTAATATGCCTGCCAGTCTCCTATTTTCATTTGAGCTGTTGAACACTATCTACTGAATTAGAGATTTTCTTACGCTCCTTTGTAGTCGTCCTTGTAAATTTTACTAATTTTAACGTATGATTGCAGAATAGCCAAGGTTCAAACGGCTCTACAGGCAAGTCTGAAGAGAAGAGCCAGCTGTACTGGGCGAAGGGCACGGGCTTCGGTACCGGCTCCACGCAGCAGTCGTGGAACGTGGAGCAAGCGCTCGTGAGGCAGAGGACTGAGGAGGAGCACGTCACTGTCCTGCTGCAGGTCAGGAGTACTACCTTTACTATGCAACTAGCAGTTTTCATACTTCTTTGTGGGTCTTCAGATGTTAGACGGCCACTACTGGACTGAGAGCCCCAGCAAACATACCGCTGAAATGACCATTCCTCCATTGTATACATCCAGCAGATTAGCCTGACCTTTACCAGATCGACAGTCCACTGAAGACATATTTGTCTCGAGTGGAATAGTAGTGTAGCGAATAATTGTAACTGCGATTTAGTTAAATTGAGAGTCATACTCGTATTTGTCAGGAAAACTATCTCTCAGACTATGAAATTACCGTAATTTTAAAACATAATTTTGCATATCTTCGAATACAGTTAACAAAATGAAAAAAAAAAATAACCAAGTATCTTTGAAAACAAAATTGTTAATTGCATCCGAAGCAAAGCAAATATGGTATAAATATAGCATAAAAATCCGTTTTCTCGTATCTTGAATGCTAACTAAGGTATTTTCATCACAGGTACTGGCGTCATACATGAACCCAGGTGAGAAGTGGCCCCCCGAAGAGGGCGCTGCTGAGACTACGGACCGCGATGGTGATTCGGACGATACTCACGACCTGCCCGCCGAGTTTATCGACCTTGTCGCTAACAGCTCGCTCGTGCCTGCCATCTGCTCCTATCTGAGGAACGACTCTGGTGAGTTCTTTACACAGGTATTAGGGTCATACTAGACCCAGGAGAGAAGTGGCCTCCCGAAGAGGCTGCGGCTGAAAATGCAGACTAGGATGGTGACCTGCTCGTTACCAATGTTTTATCATAAAAACATAATATAATAATGTATTTGTGTTAGTATAGTGTACCCTATGCTTGTTACAGTGCTGGACATGTCCCGCCACATCCCCCTGTACGTGCACGTGCTCCGCTGCGCGCGCGCACTGCACGCGCTGAGCTCGCGGCGCCTGGCGCAGGCGCTGCGCCCGCTGCCGCGCCTGCTGGCCATGATGAGCCGCACCACCAACTCCTACGCCACCAAGCTAAGGTACCTTTACACCGACAGTACCACACGCTCAAAATAATTGTGAACCTCACTAGAATGCGAACCCACACCCGCCTACCCGCGCGGCGCCCCGCGTTCTCCTCGTACGCCAATAGTGAGAGTCTAACGACATAGTGACGTGACATCGCCAGGTGCTTAGTTATTTTAATCGCACAGTACTAATTTCAAACCGATGTCGACGACGACGTGACTTGAACTTCTGTCTGTCATTTTCGTTTTCTGGCAATTCGAACCTCTTAGGTACGAAAGGGATCGCTTAATCGTCGATTTGACGAGTCATTGATATCATTGTGAAATAGGGATAGTGCTATTCATCCTGTATAGCTTCCACTCTCTCACTCAACGGAATCATGATGGCGTCATAGTAAGTGGGCTGATCTCATCAGATAAGCTCGCCGCTAAGGCACAAATGACTGCGCTGTAGCACGGGGTCCCAGGCTAACAAAGAAAATTTGGTTCAAATAAATGTCACTAGATGGGACGATATAAATCGATTTGTTATTGAATTGTGTGTAAAATTAACATTTTCTAGAATTAATCATAAAAAAAACGTTAGTTCATTTTTAATCAACACTCAGCACAAAATTATCAAATATTGGGCTCTTAATTCACATTTCAAAAATTATTTGAATGGATCATTTAAAATTGATTGTAATAGATGGCGCGTTTTTAAATTTTTAAGGCATACCACTCAATTTTTTAAATGATGCATCCATCATAGTGGCATCTTCGCTGGTTTTTGTAGCTGGATATCAGACTTCCTTAGTGAACGGTAAATCCGAGTAGTCATTGACGGCTGCATGATCGGCTCGAGTTCCTAGGCATGGAGTTGACATCCAGTCTCAACTTCGGCGCCTCTATTGAGTACAAAGCCCAAATTGCGGCCAAAAAACTGGGCATCCTAAATAGAGTGAAGCGTTAGGTACTTTACGCCTGGACAGCTTTTAACCCTATACAAAGCGTAAATCCGATCCTGCATGAAGTATTGTAGCCACCTTTGGGATGGCTCAGCTAAGTATCAGCTTGTTGCGGTTGACTCGGTGGAACGCAGAGCCAAGAAGCTCATCGGCGACGATGAACTGGCACGCAGCTTGGCTCATCGCCGCAATGTTGCCTGATTGTCGGTCTTCTACAAACTGTACTTCGGAGTGTTTGAGTGTGTAGTGTAGACGCACTGCAAGTTACCATCCTTACCTTGTTGCCATTCCACCAATTCGCACCAAGCGCTTCCAAACATCCTTCATAATGCGCACAGCGAACGCATTCAACCCGAATCTCTTCAAAGTTAGAGTGAACAGGCTTCTTCTGGGTAAGCTCACTCCATCGTCGACTCTGTCTCAGTCACCTTTGTCCTAGACTAGAGTCAAGAGCAAGCCCAACACAAATAAAAAAGTACTAGTGTTACGTAGATGAAGTCGCGGGTAACAGCTAGTCCAAAATAAACATTGAATTCAGTAAAACTGACTGAAAAAAGATTGCTGGGATTGGCTGGGATTCAGTTTTTAAGAATGATCAGCAGTGATCCGAATAGGTAGAGCTAATGCACCTAAAGTTCAAAGAACATACAAAAAGTGGAGATTTCCTTACGACATTTTTTTTCCGGTATATTTGTTCCGAGTTTGGGAACATCACTTAAGTACTTTTAATATTAATGTTATTAATACAGTAAAATTATAATTGTATTCATTTGTATTCATTCCTTGTATTCATTCAATAATTGAATTCATTTTCCTTTTTAACCGAATTCAAAAACAAGGAGAACGTTCTCAAAAAATCAGTAGATACGTTTTCTATTGTTATTAATTCAGGTAAAGAACGCGGCGGATCCTCCGCCTCATGTTTTCGTTTCCCAGAATAGCCAAAGCTTGCTGTCTCTTTCTATCTTTTGTTTGTTACTGGTAAACAATGACAAAAGGGTAGAGGGGTGTTTCGCATTCCAAGCGCGCATCAGTAAAATTTTCCGAGCCTGCCATTGCCACCCGAGCCCGTCATAACGAAGTTAAACTGTCATGGCTAGAAGCATAATACATTATTATATTATGAATAAATTAAAACTATTGTAAGACTTCTTAGAAGTTCTGATTCTTTGTCTATCAGGCATGCTAAAACAGTACAGGAAAAATAAAACTTAGAAGTTATTTTTTACGTATTTCTATTTTGTTTCAGGATGAGTAAGAAGAATATATTCGGTAAAATGACATATAGCCAAAGATTTAGTACTTCAAGTAATTCAGAGTTGTCTGAGGAGGACGAGGGACTTGCCGCGCTTATTGCCGATATACAAGTAAGTAGATAATATATTAATAATAAATGATTAAAGGGAAAAATATCACTACGAATAGTAATACTGTTCGTACGCAAAATGCGTGCTTAGACGTGTAGTTGCGGAGACTGATTCTTTCGGCAATAACATTATTCATATGAAAAGATGTTTTAAAGACACGACTAATTATATCAAAATTCAAGAGTATTACTTTCCATGGAAAAATAAAGTCGAGCGCCGGCTGTGATAACGTGTATGTACATGTCTATATTGCTGGAAAGTTTACAACGCGACTCTTTCCCAGCTAAACTCCTAGTGAAGGGTGGACCTTTTAAATTATGATGCACAAAAAGTGATGAGTCTCCGCCTAATTTCACTTGACATTTTTTTTTATATGAAAAGACGAATAAAGCGATTCGCACACTGCACCGCATTACGCAGCGTAGCGCGGGAGTGCGTGTTGTTGTTGAAATTATCTCTTCATTGAAAACACGCGTAGTGCAACACACAGAAAACGCATTCACGCGCATTGTCGTAACTTCGTTGCCACGCACCCCGCAGCGTATAGCGGGGCAGTGTGAATCGCCTAACGTTAGCGGTGTTGGTATTTTGTAGTATGGCCCCTGAAAGTCGTGACTAGCGGTGACAGTGTAATAATATTGTTCTCTCCCAGGCCACGTCAGCGCTGATGTGCCGTGCGGAGAACGAAACAGATCCGGGGCGCACGAGCGGCGCACCGCAAGCTCTCAGCGGCGCATCCCGGGAGGCGCGCTACATCGAGCTCATGCGCACCATGCAGTTTGGTAAGAGGATATCATCATAAACAGACCCGGGGCGCACGAGCGGCGCACCGCAAGCTCTCAGCGGCGCATCCCGGGAGGCGCGCTACATCGAGCTCATGCGCACCATGCAGTTTGGTAAGAGGATATCATCATAAACAGACCCGGGGCGCACGAGCGGCGCACCGCAAGCTCTCAGCGGCGCATCCCGGGAGGCGCGCTACATCGAGCTCATGCGCACCATGCAGTTTGGTAAGAGGATATCATCATAAACAGACCCGGGGCGCACGAGCGGCGCACCGCAAGCTCTCAGCGGCGCATCCCGGGAGGCGCGCTACATCGAGCTCATGCGCACCATGCAGTTTGGTAAGAGGATATCATCATAAACAGACCCGGGGCGCACGAGCGGCGCACCGCAAGCTCTCAGCGGCGCATCCCGGGAGGCGCGCTACATCGAGCTCATGCGCACCATGCAGTTTGGTAAGAGGATATCATCATAAACAGACCCGGGGCGCACGAGCGGCGCACCGCAAGCTCTCAGCGGCGCATCCCGGGAGGCGCGCTACATCGAGCTCATGCGCACCATGCAGTTTGGTAAGAGGATATCATCATAAACAGACCCGGGGCGCACGAGCGGCGCACCACAAGCTCTCAGCGGCGCATCCCGGGAGGCGCGCTACATCGAGCTCATGCGCACCATGCAGTTTGGTAAGAGGATATCATCATAAACAGACCCGGGGCGCACGAGCGGCGCACCGCAAGCTCTCAGCGGCGCATCCCGGGAGGCGCGCTACATCGAGCTCATGCGCACCATGCAGTTTGGTAAGAGGATATCATCATAAACAGACCCGGGGCGCACGAGCGGCGCACCGCAAGCTCTCAGCGGCGCATCCCGGGAGGCGCGCTACATCGAGCTCATGCGCACCATGCAGTTTGGTAAGAGGATATCATCATAAACAGACCCGGGGCGCACGAGCGGCGCACCGCAAGCTCTCAGCGGCGCATCCCGGGAGGCGCGCTACATCGAGCTCATGCGCACCATGCAGTTTGGTAAGAGGATATCATCATAAACAGACCCGGGGCGCACGAGCGGCGCACCGCAAGCTCTCAGCGGCGCATCCCGGGAGGCGCGCTACATCGAGCTCATGCGCACCATGCAGTTTGGTAAGAGGATATCATCATAAACAGACCCGGGGCGCACGAGCGGCGCACCGCAAGCTCTCAGCGGCGCATCCCGGGAGGCGCGCTACATCGAGCTCATGCGCACCATGCAGTTTGGTAAGAGGATATCATCATAAACAGACCCGGGGCGCACGAGCGGCGCACCGCAAGCTCTCAGCGGCGCATCCCGGGAGGCGCGCTACATCGAGCTCATGCGCACCATGCAGTTTGGTAAGAGGATATCATCATAAACAGACCCGGGGCGCACGAGCGGCGCACCGCAAGCTCTCAGCGGCGCATCCCGGGAGGCGCGCTACATCGAGCTCATGCGCACCATGCAGTTTGGTAAGAGGATATCATCATAAACAGACCCGGGGCGCACGAGCGGCGCACCGCAAGCTCTCAGCGGCGCATCCCGGGAGGCGCGCTACATCGAGCTCATGCGCACCATGCAGTTTGGTAAGAGGATATCATCATAAACAGACCCGGGGCGCACGAGCGGCGCACCGCAAGCTCTCAGCGGCGCATCCCGGGAGGCGCGCTACATCGAGCTCATGCGCACCATGCAGTTTGGTAAGAGGATATCATCATAAACAGACCCGGGGCGCACGAGCGGCGCACCGCAAGCTCTCAGCGGCGCATCCCGGGAGGCGCGCTACATCGAGCTCATGCGCACCATGCAGTTTGGTAAGAGGATATCATCATAAACAGACCCGGGGCGCACGAGCGGCGCACCGCAAGCTCTCAGCGTCGCATCCCGGGAGGCGCGCTACATCGAGCTCATGCGCACCATGCAGTTTGGTAAGAGGATATCATCATAAACAGACCCGGGGCGCACGAGCGGCGCACCGCAAGCTCTCAGCGGCGCATCCCGGGAGGCGCGCTACATCGAGCTCATGCGCACCATGCAGTTTGGTAAGAGGATATCATCATAAACAGACCCGGGGCGCACGAGCGGCGCACCGCAATCTCTCAGCGGCGCATCCCGGGAGGCGCGCTACATCGAGCTCATGCGCAGCGACAGTTTGGTAAGAGGATATCATCATAAACAGACCCGGGGCGCACGAGCGGCGCACCGCAAGCTCTCAGCGGCGCATCCCGGGAGGCGCGCTACATCGAGCTCATGCGCACCATGCAGTTTGGTAAGAGGATATCATCATAAACAGACCCGGGGCGCACGAGCGGCGCACCGCAAGCTCTCAGCGGCGCATCCCGGGAGGCGCGCTACATCGAGCTCATGCGCACCATGCAGTTTGGTAAGAGGATATCATCATAAACAGACCCGGGGCGCACGAGCGGCGCACCGCAAGCTCTCAGCGGCGCATCCCGGGAGGCGCGCTACATTGAGCTCATGCGCATCATGCAGTTTGGTAAGAGGACATCATCATAAACAGACCCGGGGCGCACGAGCGGCGCACCGCAAGCTCTCAGCGGCGCATCCCGGGAGGCGCGCTACATCGAGCTCATGCGCACCATGCAGTTTGGTAAGAGGATATCATCATAAACAGACCCGGGGCGCACGAGCGGCGCACCGCAAGCTCTCAGCGGCGCATCCCGGGAGGCGCGCTACATCGAGCTCATGCGCACCATGCAGTTTGGTAAGAGGATATCATCATAAACAGACCCGGGGCGCACGAGCGGCGCACCGCAAGCTCTCAGCGGCGCATCCCGGGAGGCGCGCTACATCGAGCTCATGCGCACCATGCAGTTTGGTAAGAGGATATCATCATAAACAGACCCGGGGCGCACGAGCGGCGTACCGCAAGCTCTCAGCGGCGCATCCCGGGAGGCGCGCTACATCGAGCTCATGCGCACCATGCAGTTTGGTAAGAGGATATCATCATAAACAGACCCGGGGCGCACGAGCGGCGCACCGCAAGCTCTCAGCGGCGCATCCCGGGAGGCGCGCTACATCGAGCTCATGCGCATCATGCAGTTTGGTAAGAGGACATCATCATAAACAGACCCGGGGCGCACGAGCGGCGCACCGCAAGCTCTCAGCGGCGCATCCCGGGAGGCGCGCTACATCGAGCTCATGCGCACCATGCAGTTTGGTAAGAGGATATCATCATAAACAGACCCGGGGCGCACGAGCGGCGCACCGCAAGCTCTCAGCGGCGCATCCCGGGAGGCGCGCTACATCGAGCTCATGCGCACCATGCAGTTTGGTAAGAGGATATCATCATAAACAGACCCGGGGCGCACGAGCGGCGTACCGCAAGCTCTCAGCGGCGCATCCCGGGAGGCGCGCTACATCGAGCTCATGCGCACCATGCAGTTTGGTAAGAGGATATCATCATAAACAGACCCGGGGCGCACGAGCGGCGCACCGCAAGCTCTCAGCGGCGCATCCCGGGAGGCGCGCTACATCGAGCTCATGCGCATCATGCAGTTTGGTAAGAGGACATCATCATAAACAGACCCGGGGCGCACGAGCGGCGCACCGCAAGCTCTCAGCGGCGCATCCCGGGAGGCGCGCTACATCGAGCTCATGCGCACCATGCAGTTTGGTAAGAGGATATCATCATAAACAGACCCGGGGCGCACGAGCGGCGCACCGCAAGCTCTCAGCGGCGCATCCCGGGAGGCGCGCTACATCGAGCTCATGCGCACCATGCAGTTTGGTAAGAGGATATCATCATAAACAGACCCGGGGCGCACGAGCGGCGTACCGCAAGCTCTCAGCGGCGCATCCCGGGAGGCGCGCTACATCGAGCTCATGCGCACCATGCAGTTTGGTAAGAGGATATCATCATAAACAGACCCGGGGCGCACGAGCGGCGCACCGCAAGCTCTCAGCGGCGCATCCCGGGAGGCGCGCTACATCGAGCTCATGCGCACCATGCAGTTTGGTAAGAGGATATCATCATAAACAGACCCGGGGCGCACGAGCGGCGCACCGCAAGCTCTCAGCGGCGCATCCCGGGAGGCGCGCTACATCGAGCTCATGCGCACCATGCAGTTTGGTAAGAGGATATCATCATAAACAGACCCGGGGCGCACGAGCGGCGCACCGCAAGCTCTCAGCGGCGCATCCCGGGAGGCGCGCTACATCGAGCTCATGCGCACCATGCAGTTTGGTAAGAGGATATCATCATAAACAGACCCGGGGCGCACGAGCGGCGCACCGCAAGCTCTCAGCGGCGCATCCCGGGAGGCGCGCTACATCGAGCTCATGCGCACCATGCAGTTTGGTAAGAGGATATCATCATAAACAGACCCGGGGCGCACGAGCGGCGTACCGCAAGCTCTCAGCGGCGCATCCCGGGAGGCGCGCTACATCGAGCTCATGCGCACCATGCAGTTTGGTAAGAGGATATCATCATAAACAGACCCGGGGCGCACGAGCGGCGCACCGCAAGCTCTCAGCGGCGCATCCCGGGAGGCGCGCTACATCGAGCTCATGCGCACCATGCAGTTTGGTAAGAGGATATCATCATAAACAGACCCGGGGCGCACGAGCGGCGCACCGCAAGCTCTCAGCGGCGCATCCCGGGAGGCGCGCTACATCGAGCTCATGCGCACCATGCAGTTTGGTAAGAGGATATCATCATAAACAGACCCGGGGCGCACGAGCGGCGTACCGCAAGCTCTCAGCGGCGCATCCCGGGAGGCGCGCTACATCGAGCTCATGCGCACCATGCAGTTTGGTAAGAGGATATCATCATAAACAGACCCGGGGCGCACGAGCGGCGCACCGCAAGCTCTCAGCGGCGCATCCCGGGAGGCGCGCTACATCGAGCTCATGCGCATCATGCAGTTTGGTAAGAGGACATCATCATAAACAGACCCGGGGCGCACGAGCGGCGCACCGCAAGCTCTCAGCGGCGCATCCCGGGAGGCGCGCTACATCGAGCTCATGCGCACCATGCAGTTTGGTAAGAGGATATCATCATAAACAGACCCGGGGCGCACGAGCGGCGCACCGCAAGCTCTCAGCGGCGCATCCCGGGAGGCGCGCTACATCGAGCTCATGCGCACCATGCAGTTTGGTAAGAGGATATCATCATAAACAGACCCGGGGCGCACGAGCGGCGTACCGCAAGCTCTCAGCGGCGCATCCCGGGAGGCGCGCTACATCGAGCTCATGCGCACCATGCAGTTTGGTAAGAGGATATCATCATAAACAGACCCGGGGCGCACGAGCGGCGCACCGCAAGCTCTCAGCGGCGCATCCCGGGAGGCGCGCTACATCGAGCTCATGCGCATCATGCAGTTTGGTAAGAGGACATCATCATAAACAGACCCGGGGCGCACGAGCGGCGCACCGCAAGCTCTCAGCGGCGCATCCCGGGAGGCGCGCTACATCGAGCTCATGCGCACCATGCAGTTTGGTAAGAGGATATCATCATAAACAGACCCGGGGCGCACGAGCGGCGCACCGCAAGCTCTCAGCGGCGCATCCCGGGAGGCGCGCTACATCGAGCTCATGCGCACCATGCAGTTTGGTAAGAGGATATCATCATAAACAGACCCGGGGCGCACGAGCGGCGTACCGCAAGCTCTCAGCGGCGCATCCCGGGAGGCGCGCTACATCGAGCTCATGCGCACCATGCAGTTTGGTAAGAGGATATCATCATAAACAGACCCGGGGCGCACGAGCGGCGCACCGCAAGCTCTCAGCGGCGCATCCCGGGAGGCGCGCTACATCGAGCTCATGCGCACCATGCAGTTTGGTAAGAGGATATCATCATAAACAGACCCGGGGCGCACGAGCGGCGCACCGCAAGCTCTCAGCGGCGCATCCCGGGAGGCGCGCTACATCGAGCTCATGCGCACCATGCAGTTTGGTAAGAGGATATCATCATAAACAGACCCGGGGCGCACGAGCGGCGCACCGCAAGCTCTCAGCGGCGCATCCCGGGAGGCGCGCTACATCGAGCTCATGCGCACCATGCAGTTTGGTAAGAGGATATCATCATAAACAGACCCGGGGCGCACGAGCGGCGCACCGCAAGCTCTCAGCGGCGCATCCCGGGAGGCGCGCTACATCGAGCTCATGCGCACCATGCAGTTTGGTAAGAGGATATCATCATAAACAGACCCGGGGCGCACGAGCGGCGTACCGCAAGCTCTCAGCGGCGCATCCCGGGAGGCGCGCTACATCGAGCTCATGCGCACCATGCAGTTTGGTAAGAGGATATCATCATAAACAGACCCGGGGCGCACGAGCGGCGCACCGCAAGCTCTCAGCGGCGCATCCCGGGAGGCGCGCTACATCGAGCTCATGCGCACCATGCAGTTTGGTAAGTGGATTTCTTCCTTAGCGCAAGGCCGCACTGGCGGTTTTGTGCCTTCGGCAGTTTTCGTTGCAACCGCAAAATCGCTCAGCGTGCACGCATTGCGCTTCAAAACCGCGCCGGTTATCCATTTTTGTTGCTAAGTTTTAAAATCAGTTACGGAAAAATATCGCCAGTGCAGTCGCTTGTATTGATATAGGAACATCACAAATTTACACGGCTCAAAACAGTGCGCGGTTAATCACAGTACGGTCTAGGGCTTACATAAGGACAGTTTAAAAAAATCTTATTCTAAGTCATACACTCCTGGCGAAGTGGTGGTGGTCGTGGTCGTGGTCATGGATCGTCTGCCAACGTAGGGTTGTAGCTGTTGAGAGACTTCTCCATCTTTCTCTATTTGTGGCACTGTGTATTCTTATAGCAAGGGAACACTTCGTAGAGGATCTAATGAGGTCTGCCTATCTGGGTGATCGGCCGCAAAGACCTTGGCCTTCTAATCTTCCTTATACCACTAAATGTTCCAGTGAGCTTTCGTTGCGGATGATATGTCCAAACATCTTTAGGATTTGTACTTGCACATCGAAGAAAGTTTTTGTTTGATGCGAATACCACCCGCGTACAAAATACGCACTAAGACGTAGAATTGCCGATACCAGCCTGCCTTAAGTTTATGTTGTGTATGGTTACAGAAACGTTCGAGATGATAGCGGAGTGCGCAGAAAGCGGCTTCCGCTTCCTGGTGCCGTACCACTTCGAGGGCGCCGTGCGCGCGGCCGGCGAGCGCGCGCACCCGGCGCGCATGAAGCGCCTGGCGCAGGAGGCGGCCACGCTGGCCACGTCGCTGCCGCTGTCCTACTCCTCCTCCGTGTTCGTGCGCACCGATGCCGACCGTCTCGATGTTATGAAGGTACCACCCTCCCACTCTATATCTCTCTCATACTAAATTTGGTATGTTAAGTAAAAATTAAAATTAACCCATCCGATTCCAAAAGCATTTCGAGATTTTAGTGTTTGTTTTACATTTTTAGGTCTTAATTTTAAGATCGTATTTATTTTCACAAAATCACTTAAAATCACTTAGTTGGCCACTAAATGACGTCATAAAGTATCCTCGTCATAAACTTGTGCCTCTTGTAGTGAAATAATTAAGGCTCACTTGCACGAAAAACCCAACCCAGAGCTAGTCGCCAACACGAAGCTAAATTAACAGTTCATCATACAATATTGTCAATTTAACCTCGCGCTAACAACCAACTCCGAGTTAAGTCTTTCGTGAAAGTGCACCGTTGTTTTGTATTATCAACATTTGTATAATAAAAAAAAATAGTAGCCCACCGGTATCGGGTCCAAGCTACCGGTGGTCAGGGCTCCTGAGAGAGGAACCTTCTGGACTATACGCGCCGTGTCCAAGAGTACCGCTGTCTGGATCAAGCCTTTGATCTAGCTGCCCAACGAGAGCCCCCTGAGATATTCGTCGAGGCTATTGGTTATTATGCCAATAGCCGTCACTTTATTATTATAATAGGTTTGCGTTTGACCACTATCTCACCTGACGGTAGGCGATGATGTGGTCGGTGGTGAAGCAAGCTTGCCTAGAAGTAACCTAGACACATCCCCATTCAAGACAGCCATTCATCTCCTTTTTTAGGCTGTGTAGGGCATTAACGTGTCAACTTTGAATAAGGACATCTATTCGAAACCTACGTCAATAGTTACGAGTTTTTAAACGTACTTGATTATGTTAACGTAAACTTCAATGTTTACTAAAATACATTACGCGCCGTTTGGTGACATTAACGCAAACTTAGGACTAGATACATTGCACGGTTAAGTGAGACAAGTATTAAAGTTGTATATAAGTACTGTACTTCTAATTAGGAGACGAATTTAGCTGTGTTTAGAAATTATGAGTGAACACTAACCTTAACGCGATTGAATATGTATAAAACTCGCACTTGACTCTTTGTGCTTTTTAACGACTATTGCTTAGACTTTTTTTTCTGTTAGAACAGGGCTAGTATTTTAATGAATATAATACTAAAACTGCAATTTCCTTCCAGGTCCTAATAACGGGTCCATCGGACACGCCGTATGCGAACGGCTGCTTCGTGCTGGACGTGTACTTCCCGGCCGAGTACCCCGCCGTGCCCATGCTCATCAACCTGGAGACCACGGGGCGTCACTCCGTGCGCTTCAACCCCAACCTGTACAACGACGGCAAGGTGTGCCTGTCCGTGCTCAACACCTGGCACGGCCGCCCCGAGGAGAAGTGGAACGCGCATACCAGCAGCTTTCTACAGGTACATTATTTTTAGTTACGTTAGTTGCTAACACGAGGTTCAATTGACAGTTTGTCATACAACCGATCATTATCACTGCATCCGATCTTTATCCGAGTTTCATTCGATTTGGAAATGTACTGATCTCAGACGGACGCAGTTCGGATATAGTTGCCGGTACGTAAGTTGGCAAGATTAGATACGCAGAAGTCGTTTTTTAGGTCTCTTTGGTTACCAAACGGGACGCGGGGAACGTTTAGCACCGTTCCGAGCGCCCCATTGGTTAGTCAGTTGACAGAAGGATCGACTGACCAATAGCGTAGCGTCCACGTTCCGTTCTATAGGGTGTTTGCACGCCCTACTACACTAAAACCTTGCCAAGTTCATGCCGGGGACTATACAGTGAGTGCGTAACCTCCCCTAAAAAAAGTACTACGGCTACTTCGGACCGAAATTTATCGGAATCGGATCGGATGTAGTGAGTAACCGCTCTTAGGACTAGAGTTGTATGACACTTTTGTGAATGATGGAAAACCGCAAGCAATCGAAACGTATCTTTGCGCCTGAGAATTTGAAGCACCGGTCTGCATTTTTTTATTAGTTTCTTTTATGGCACGTGGTATAGTAGTGGAGCTCTTTGTAAAGGAGCCTTGATTTTTTAGCTGCTCTCCGATTTCATCACAGAAAAACGACACATTGGACTTTATGTAGGATTAAAAAGAAAAATAATAATAACGTTTCGTCCTAAAATGCCATTAATTTAATTACCTTGAAAACTAAACTTCAAACATTCGTCATGTTCAGGTGCTGGTATCAATCCAGTCTCTGATCCTGGTCCCCGAACCGTACTTCAACGAGCCAGGCTACGAGCGCAGCCGCGGCACGCGCGTGGGATCCAGCGCTTCGCTGGAGTACAACTCCAACATCTACCAGGCCTGCGTGCGCTGGGCCATGCTGGACCATCTGAAGAACCCGGAGCCTTGCTTCAAGGAGGTACGTTTGTATTACAAACTGTCTCAAGTGCCCATACTTCTGCACTTTGGAAGAAGATCGCTACCTACTGTGCCCAAAATATATAAAGAGTCCTATTATATGGGACATAAACATAACTGGTGAAATGTGGGTGTATCTTTGTTGCACTACTGCCTAATCCTTTGGGGAAAAAAGAATGTACGGGTTCTTTTTACGGTTCCCTACCCAAAGGGCAAAAACGGGACCCTATTACTAAGACTTCGCGGTTCGTCTATCTGTTTGTCTGTCACCAGGCTGTAACCCATGAACCGTGATAGCAAGACAGTTAAAATTTTTGTATGGGTATAAGTTTGTTGTATGGGAACCCCCCATACAACAAACGTGATTTTTTTTTGCCGTTTTTTGCGATAATGGTACGAACCCTTGGTGCGCGAGTCCGACTTACACTTGGCCGGTTTTTTTACACCCCCTTTGGGGAAAAAAAATTGTACGGGTTTTTTTTTCCACTTCCTCTTTGGGGTAACATGATATACGGGTTCTTTTTTTACTTCTCTAATGTTTCGGCGTACGTATAAGCGTCTTTTAAACTAAATTCGCCAGTCCTGGATCTGGATTTAGAAATTTTATTAATTTCGGCCGTTAATTAATATGATTGTTTCGTTCACCAGGTGATCCAGACGCACTTCTGGATAAAACGCAACGAAATAATGCAGACGGTGGCGAACTGGATCACGGAGCTGGAGAGCCAGAGCGGTGATGAGCGCACGCAGAGGAGCATACAGCTCAACCTCATGGCGCTCAAGGTAAGCCATAACATCGACGTGACATCTTTGAACGTAGATTTCTTTACTCTAAGGGTCCGTAGTGACGACCGCGTACTGGCAGATGCACCGTTGGAAGGCCTCCTGCTAGGTGAACTGATGACTTGGTTATAGCTGCGAGAATCCGCTGGATGCGAGATGTACAGGACCTTTAGAAAATATTAATCAGATCTGTTTTATTTTATTCCCAGTGTTTAGTTTATAATTGGATGTTTGGTCTCTAAAGTGGATTGTATCATGCATAGTGCCAAGAAAAATAGACTTGTATTTGACGAAGTGGTTTTGTCTATTGCAGCGGCACTACGTGAAGCTGCAGGAGGAGCTGGGCAAGCTGCCGGTGCCGGCGGGGCTGGAGGAGCTGGACGAGCCCTTCACGCTGCCCGCCGCGCCCGACGCGCCCGCGCCGCCGCCGCCGCCGCCCACCAACGACGAGATCGACCACGACATGGAGAAGATCGTGTCCCAGGTGCTCGACTGAGGTGCCCACACCCGAGCGAGCCCGAACGAGCCCGAACGCGCCCGAACACGCCACACACGCCCCGCCCTACCGGCTACCGCGCCCGCCACATCACCGCTCGGACGACTCACACCTTTCTAGCGACTTTATTATTATTCGTAATGAATTTTCTTTTTATTTTCTAGTAGAAGATTTCGGTTTTATATAGTTTTTTAGTAGGCGTTTAGGATTTAGTGGGACCTCTGTTTAGTTTAACACGCATTGTGATACTAAAATGGGCCCGCTCGGCGCCCGGTAAGATATTTAAGGAGCAGTCGACGTGCGGCCACGGCGCGCGGAGCGACCGGCGGGGCGACCGGCCGACACACGTGTACATGAAATTATAATTTGATGTATATAACTTATTGTTTTAATTTTTGTATTCTAAGAATATATTATTGTATGTATCGCTGTATTGCTCTATAAGAGTAGTCGGAGGCGGCTGACTATACGAAGAAATAAATTGTATAACTCATTTGGTAGTAAATTGTGTACAGGCCTAGCCACCTCAGTGGAGTCGTGGTGTCGAGTAGTGGAGGACCGCAGACGAGCTGACAATAACGTGTAGTTAGCTAGCTAGGGCACTGTCCTCGGGGCGGTGGTGATCGAGATCGACAACTGAATGTATGTGTGTATATAGATAAATCACCAGTAGACTTCTGTGTTTCTCACTGTTCTTTCATTGACAGGTAAGTTGGACGTAGGACGTTTATTGTTATATTTGATTGTGAATTTCGGAATGTAAATAAAAATTTATGTTATCGCAATTTTTCTTTTTATTTTGTTGACTGCCCGAATATGATAACAGTAAATGTATTTGATTTAGTACCTAATCTACTAAGCTTTGATTGTTCTATTGCTGGGATCCAACGAGCCTCGCCATCACACTGTCTATAATATTCAGCTTTGTATTTAATTCTGACAAACGGTAATTAAACACATTTTACTAATACGTTTTTTTTATTGTACATCTGTAACATCTTCAAATTAATTTATAATAATCTGTTGTTGAGGCCTGGTCGCAGCCCGATCTGCAGCCTAATTGCGTGAGTGAATTCGGAAAGGCAAAGCTCAAAGAGTATAAACAATCGTGTAATTACGTTATGAAAGAGGCGATGTGGTTTTCCGTCTATTTGATAGGTCCATTTTGCATATTATTTGCCCTTCGCCTTGCCGAATTCATTACGCAATAAGGCTACAGATGGTTTGACCAAATCCGTGGAACAGGACATCCACGACAGACGCATGTGAAGGACATTATTACAGAAAAAATTCTCTCCCGTTGGGGAATCATGACTCTCAGTAATGAAAAAAACGCGAGGGGGAGGGAGCTTGATAAAGTGAGCTCATAGGGGAAATACGCAATGTCGACAGAGTCCAAGCAGAGCGAAGCTATACGAATTCGTACATATCCTGGGAATTCAGCGTCGGTCGTGAAACTAAATTTTTCCTTTATTCCCATTTGCCCCCTTCGAGCGTGCAACCGGGGCACACTGGGGCAGGCTATATGAGGTCGATACCCAAAACCCAGTAATGATTTCATAATGGTTTGTGATAATTTATTATGCTTAGCTAATGATATCTTAAGGAAAAAATATATTATATATCATGATGTACAATAAAGTATATATAAATAAATTTGGCCGAAAGTTAAAAAGAAATTACCACTTCTGGTGAAAAAAATAAATGGCACTTACGTCATTTGATACCAAGAGGATACTCGTGGCATCAAATAGCACTGTATTGGTAGTTAAAGAAAAATCTTGTCTGCCAGTTCCCGTATGGTCGAAAGTGCTCGACAGACTACTTCAAAGGTATCGATTCGGACCCCCCAATCTACGTCATATGATACAAAGATGAAATTAGTCGAAAATTTTAGGTATTAATCCTATATTGAATTATGTTTACTAGTCTGCCGAAGATATTTTGGCCAAACCCGTATACAACATACTTTTCTAAAAAAACTGATTTTCTCAAAATTGTTCATATTTTTCTTTAAGTACGGATGGAGTACCTACTTAAAGAAAAAACAGTAAAATTTTGAGAAAAGCAGTTTTATTAGAAAAGTATGTGTTAAGTAGGCACCACAGTACGTATATAATGTGCGGCAAGACCTCACACAGAGTTAAGGCATCAGTTTGTAGTTATGTTATTACATGTATATCTTCTATGTATATAAAAGATGAAACTGACTGACTGACTGATCGATCAAGGCACAGCCAAAACCGCTAGGCCTTATCCTGGAGATATTCTCATGCATACTGCCGTGCCGCTAAGGGGAGATAGCGCAGTTATGTGGGACTCTAACCCACTAAAACTCCACGGTGTCCTCCTGTGCCGCTAAAGGCGGAAACACAGGCACGCGTTAGCACTCACCGCGAATCCGCCGCGGCTGTCCGTCACCGGACCCTCCTCTGGGGAGTATCCCCATCACCGGCGCACCAGAACACACTGTGCGCCGAGACCACCCCAGGGACCAAACCAGCACATGGGTGCCAGACGACCCCGTGTATAGCACCCTTGGTCCCCTTGTGACGGGTCACGGTCAATGGCCCCACCGCGTCCGCCATCAGACGGTGGCGACTCCGTCCAGGCCGCGGAAGGTAGGGAGAGCGGCGCACCGAATACCGGCACTCCTCTCCCTCCGCGGCCTCCAGCCCTCAGCCGCGATATCGTATGGGACCTGGGAAGGTCCATCCACCAGAAGGACATCGCAGCCCGCCTCAGTTGCGATGTCGCCTGTTACCAAGCGGCACCGCAACCTACTAGTTGGCCGCTACGTCGTCGGCTTAATCGGCAAAAGCCCTGACGAGCGGCCCCTCCTCGGGTTACTCTTCGCTTCACCGTGGGTGACCAAGCCACGGTTACTGAGCCCCCCCGCCTCGATAAGGCGGGAACCCACTAGGGGGGATGCGGGGACCCACCGGGGGGGAAAACCGCTAGGCCTAGAATTTCCGAATTTCTTCTAAGCTTGAAATTTGGCAGCAAAGTTCCACAAGGGACATAAGTGAGGCAGTAAATTCCACCAACGGGGTTCAAAGATTGTATGAAAAATCTGATTCCTTAAATAAATAATAAAGATAATCCAAATAAATGATAAAGGTTGAAACTATTCGTTTTTCGAAACTTCTCACAAAAGACGATTTAAGGGGTGTTAAAGTTTTTTTAAAGAATATAAATCAGTTTTCACTTTGTAGTGTTTTTATTTGGAACTCAGTTGTATTTTTTGTATTTTTTTTTGTTTTGGAAGTCGGTGTCAAAAAACGAAAAAACAAAAGCAGGAACACCAACTTCCGAAATTGAAGAAATTTTTCAGTTTGTAGTGCTTTTATTTGGAAGTCGGTTGTATTTTTTGTAAAGAAGTTTTATTTTTCACTTTTTAGTTGTACACCTAAAAAGTGAAAAAGTGCAAACAAAGTAAGTGGTCAAGCGCGATCCTACTTTAAATAAAAACATCTTAGGTACTCATAGTGCCCAAATTTATGCCAGAATAAGGGCAGAATAGACTAAAGACCCTAGACCCTTTGTTATTTTTTCATTTGTTACTTTTGCCGTTTTTTTTTTAACTTTATTAGATAATACCACTTGCGTTAATATTTGTGGTGCAAGGGAGAACATCAACATCAAGTGTCCTAAATGCCAACCTCCTCAACCGCACATGGTGGATTTACTAATGATAAAATATAATCCCTTAATTTACATTGGCATAACGAAATTCAGCTTAAGATCATTACGCATGTTATCAGGCATAAATACTTTGCCATAATGTTTATTGCCATAAATACTGTTGGCAAAATAATAATAATGATGCATAATCTTATAAAGCATAATGTTATAATCGCTTTATGTTATTTACACATAATGTTCTTTGGAATAAAACAAACATGTTTGCGGCTCAAGGGTGGCCCGAGGGCCACCCCGCCGCACCTTAACCTTAATTTGAGTCCTTATATCAATTACATTTCATTAGACATTTTAAGCTTATGTAAAACAATTGTCAATCGATAAAAATCGATATTAAAATTTACGAAATTTAGAAAATTGATATTTTACCCGTAGGTATTTTAATTTTCGACGTTCAAATATATACCCATAAAATTATTATGACGAATAAATATTATGCCTTGAATAAAGCAACTCCAAAATAGGCAATACAATACACGATGTAATTTTTAATAAAATAGGATTATAAATTCGTCAAGTTCCAGGTCAATACATTTAAATAATAAATTTAAAAAAAATAGTACAAGTCAGGAAAACAGAGATGTCATGTTATCAATTTAAATTCTTATCGGTCAGAAAATCGCTAATTGAGTAATAACATTTATTAATGAATAGATCTGTCAATTTCTTTTTGAAAAGTAGAAACTTTTTCACTTTTTTATTACATTGGGTATTTTATTAAAAATTATCGGACCCATACATTTAATAATTTTCTTTTATAGGGCGGTATCGGAACCAATAACGGTTAGCAAATTTTTATACTGTCCTGATTGCCTGGGTTCTATTTTCGGACACTTTATATACCTACATATTAGATGCATATTTAGTTTAACAAAAACAGCCACCTGAAGTGACGGGTATGTTAGTAATTTTAGGGACTTAAATACAGGTACGCAGCTATGTGTTGGCACCACCTTTGTTTTCATTTTTGATCTCGAATTCGATTTCTTAGTTTATCAGGCAGCAATAACTTCGGCAGACTTTGAATCTATTTCTTGACATAAATACCAACTTCAATAAACAGTTAAGGTTATCATTATTAGTCTTTAGAAACAGTCCACAAAAGACGATTTAGGGGGAATTAAAGTGTTTTTGAAGAATCTTATTTCTTGGGTTTTTAAAGTTGGGAATTTTAAAGTTGACATAAATACCAAACTAAGTAAGCAATAAAGGTTGTCATTATAAGTTTTTCGAAAAGCTTGGGGTTAAGCTAGGAATCTTACTGGACAGGTTTTCGTTTTTGACGTAGTGTTCTAGGGGAGCGCTAAGCAGGAATATTCGGAAAGATTTGGAAAGAGGGTGAAAAGGGGCAGAATTTGTTTGTATGAAAAATCTAATTCCTTGGGGATAAAGTAAATAATTGAAATATAAATAAAAGTTTTTTAAAACTACTCCCCAGATAAGGTAAAGGGGTTCTAAAGTTTTTTTTGAGGAATCTTACTGCGGAATCTTACTAAGAACGAACTACGAAAAATAAAAAAAGAGAAGAAAAGAGTGAATAGCATATTTGGCATTGTACAAAACTCTACCTTCAACGGGGCAAAATGGGATTATTAGTTTTTAGGGGAGGATTTTACTTTGTGGCGGTAACCTAAAATTTATTATTATTTATGTCAAATAACGAATCATCCCAAACCAATAAACCCTGTATATCTACGATATCCCATTTTTTATTGATTTTATAATAGCTTATTTTAAGTCGACACTAACTGCACATACGAATCATTTATAGGATAAACGAAATCATGCGAACGAAGTCGCGGGCGAAGTGCTAGTGATATTATATAAATCCTAACTTCAAATAAACATGTAAGTAATCTTGCCTCCAAAGTTTCCAAAATTGTTGTGACATTTGTTGGACGGACTGCCAACGGTTCAGTCTAGAACTGGTCAAACCAGTCAAATCGTAATCAGGTACCGATAAGAGTTCCCTGCCTATGAGGAAATGAGAGGGAGTTAGAACCTCGAACTCGTTTGGATCACTGGATAAAGCGCACAGTGGCCTTGAATTAAGCACAGCTTCGACGCGAGCAACGGTGCGTTGGTGAAACCGTATGACAATAAACGCGCACTAGCAACTACCTATCTTGATAAATTATTTAACTTTAAACCGTTACTTAATGAGTCTGTCTCGGGACTTAATGGGTTCTTACAAACATATCAAGAAAACATTAAAGCTCTGCAGATCTTGAACATTAAGGATTTATCGGGTTTCTTGTTGTTTTATGTCGCTTTGCGTAACCTTGCCCACGTGACTAGGCGCGAATTGGAAAAGGAGTTAGGGCAGAATGAGTTTCCTACCTACGACGATTTGATTACGTTTATAGAAAAACTCGTACGCGTGCTCGAGATGTCTGAGTGTACTACAAATTCCACTACTACGAGAAGTGTATTGTACACTCGGGGACAAAATAAGGCCAGTCAACCATTTTCATCAAAATCGAATAATTTACAGCGGCCAACTTTGTCGTCAGTTGTTCTCGATACAAACCAACCTGTAAAATCAACGTAGTCCATGGAGTGTTTCTATTGCAGAAAGATGCATTCTATTTATCGATGCACTGACTACATCGTCCTGACACCGGCGCAGCGTCTCGATAGGATTGAACAATTGAAGTTGTACGAAAATTGTTTACGCGATCATTCTGTCGACGACTGTCCATCGAAGGTACGTTGTACGGTCTGCAAAAGCAAGCATCATCACACACTACACATAGATTCTGTTGCGAACTCGAGTTCTAGTGTAGTAACATTAACGTGCTCAGCCAGTTCCACAGTCTTGCTCGGTACCGCGGTTATACACGTCGCAGATTGTTGGGGTCACTACCACACCGTACGTGCTTTAATTGATAGCGGGGCTATGACGAGTTACATAACTCAAGACTGTGCAAAGCGATTAGGCTTGTTGCGACGTAAATGCAATTTTGAACCAATTGGTTTAGGGGGTAGTCCGGTAAAGGAGTTTGGTTTAACCACCTGTAATGTTAAGCCGCGACACTCAGCCAGACCCATCTTATCTCATCTTATCATCGGCACATATTTGGAATTAAATTTCTTTTTTAAAAGTGTAATAGCAGTAATACTTTTTTCGAACTGGTCCCACCATTCGAGCAGGTCATGAATACGGGCATTTAATTCAATTAATAATTCGGGTTTGTCACAAACATTCTTTGAAACTTCATACAAGGCCTGTAATTTCAAAAAACACATTTCACATGTGGTTGAACCAACTTCTCGAATTCCTCATCGGATTTGATATCATGCTTCGGTGGCATTTTGCAAAAAATAAATTATCACAGAACACAAAATAACTATGGCTGACAGACGGCCCCGCCAAATTTTACGTAATTAATTTTCGAAAATGACTACTTGAAATAAACGTTGGATTAGGAGTATGGACACAAAATAATACGATCTGAATAGGTTTCAGACCTCTAACTTGTTTAGTCTACTAAATATAACCAAATTAGTGCACCAAGTTTTTTTTTGTGAATACCTACACCGACGATTTATTGAAACTTTCCAAGTAAAAATGCGTATTTGACCAATAAATACGTAAATTAATAGATAATTAGTTGTATTGATTTCGTAACTGGTTAAATCCTGGCTCGATTGACCAAAATGTGTGTTTAAATAGCTTTAAAAACTTGAATATTTGAAAAATGTATGGCTAGAATCAACTACGAAAAACTCACCAGTTTTATCCAAGAACCCAGCGTGTCCCGGGACAGGAATATCAGCACAGATCACTCACTGTCAATGATATTGTAGAACAGCACCGTTTTCGGGGCTGATTAGTGTTTTTACTAGTTTTCTGATTAATTTTATACGGAGCAACGAACGCACGATTTGAGTTTCTGGCGACAGTGGCGCCACAGGTTGATGCGGCGGCGCGCGTTAACGTCCGTTTAAGCGGGTTCCCGGTGATGATGACGGCAGTTTTCGAATTTTAGCCATAGAAAACCCAAAAATGTCTAATTAAATATGATTAATATAAGGACTCAAATTAAGAAGGTTAAGGTGCGGCGGGGTGGCCCTCGGGTCACCCTTGAGCCGCGAACATTTTTGTTTTATTACAAAGAACATTATGTGTAAATAACATTATGCGTTTATAACATTATCATCATCATCATCATTTTAGCCGAAAGACGTCCACTGCTGGACATAGGCCTCCCCCAGGCGTCGCCGCATTGACTGATCCCATGCGTCTCGCATCCAGCGCTTTCTCGCAACCTTAACCAGGTCATAGGTAAACCTAGTGGGAGGCCTTCCAACATATCGTCTTCCGATTCGCGCCGCCATTCCAGAACTTTTCGGCAACATTGGCCATCCGTTCTGCAAGCAATGTGCCCTGCCCACTGCCACTTAAGTTTGCCAATTCTTCGGGCTATGTCGGTAACTTTGGTTCTCCTGCGGATATCCTCATTTCTGACGTGATCACGCAAGGAAACTCATGATGATAACTGATGATGAGCATAGCAGCTCTCCATTGCCCTTTGGGTGACTTAAAGCTTTCTGATAAGGCCCATTGTGAGCGACCACGTCTCGGTCCCATAGGTGATCACTGGCAACACACACTGGTCTGTCTTGAGACACTGCGGTAAGTTGGACGAGAAGATACCACGCAACTTCCCGAACGCCGCCCAGCCGAGTCGGGTTCGACGGTTGACCTCTTTCTCGAAGTTAGACCTACCCAACTCGACCGTTTGTCCCAGGTAGACATATTCGTCTACAACTTCGAGTGTAGAGTCTGCGACCTTGATAGGAGTGGGTGTTACATGGGCATTCACCATGACCTTGGTTTTGTCCATGTTCATATTAAGACCCACTCTTTCGGAAGCTCTACTGAGGTTATCGAGCATTGTACTGAGACCCTCCATGGTCTCAGCCATGACCACTATGTCGTCGGCAAACCGAAGGTGAGTGATGTATTCGCCATTAACGTTGATGCCGAGCCCCCTTCCATTCCAGAACCTTGAAGATATCCTCCGGCGCAGCAGTGAACAGTTTCGGAGAAATGACGTCTCCCTGTCTCACGCTGCGCTGGTGAAGGATTGGTTTCGAGGTCTGCTCCTGAAGACGGACTGACATGGTGGCGATTTTGTACAAACACTTCAACACCTCAATGCACCGGTAGTCATTCTGGCACCGTTGGAGAGACTGCAGTACAGCCCAAGTCTCGATCGAATCGAAGGCTTTCTCGTAGTCCACAAACGCTAAACAGAGAGGCAGGTTGTACTCTTCGGTCTTCTGTATAACCTGCCGCAGCGTATGTGGTCTACGGTGCTAAAGCCTTTTCGGAATCCGGGTTGTTCGGGAGGCTGGCAATCAATACTGCGCGCGAGAAGATCCGTGATGACTCTTAAAAACAACTTGTAGACATGGCTCTGAAGTAAGATGGGCATGGCTTCAGCCGGGCATTGTCGCTCTTCTTGAAGAAGAGTACCACCACACCCCTGCACCATTCCTGTGGGGTTTTGCCCTCGAGTATGACGGAATCAAACAACTTCTGAAGGGCCTTAAAAACCGGTTGCCCACCCGCCTTCAGGAGTACAGCCGAGATTCCGTCATCACCCGGCACCTTGTTGTTTTTAAACTGTTTCAGAGCCATCCTAATCTCGTACAGGCTGTCGTCCGGGATATCTTCGGTATAGTGTCGGGTCAATCTAGCTCTTGGGTCGTTTGCTAGACTCGCAACGGGTTTACTGATTGATATGTACAACTACCCGTAGAATATCTCGATCTCCCTCAGAAGCTCCGGTTTGGCGGATACAATCCTGCCATCATCGGTCTTCAGTTTCGTGAGATGGCTCTGCCCAATAGCCAAATCCCTTGAAAACACCTTGGAGCCTTTATTTTTCACATTTTGTAACAACTAAAAAGTGAAAAATAAAACTTTTTTAGAAAAAAATACAACCGACTTCCAAATAAAAAACACTGCAAACTGAAAAATTTCTTCAATTTCGGAAGTTGGTATTCCTATTTTTGTTTCTCCGTTTTTTGACACGGACTTCCTAAACAAAAACTTATTTACAAAAAAATACATCCGAGTTCCAAATAAAAAAACTACTAAGTGAAAACTGACTTAATATCTACTTAACATACTATCTAAAGAATAACCGTGGTAAGTGTTGCTTAACTTGTGTTAGGTCACCAATCCAAAAACAAGCTAACCAAAATAAATACCCATCCATAAGCAAGCGATCCAAAAAAGAGTAGTCATCCATCCCAAGTTTGACCTTGGTAATTAATTGTTGCTCACCCTGGCGGGGTCACTCATCTAAAAACAAGCAAACCAAAAAAAGGTGGTCACCCATCCAAAGACTGACCTTGGGAAGTGTTGCTTACCTTGGCAGGCTCACCCATCACAAAACAAACAAACCAATATAAACGTGGTTACCCATCCAAAAACCGTCCTTGGTCAGGTTTGCTTAACTTGGCGGCTACACCAACCCAGCCGCTCAAGATAAAGTACTATTTAAAGTTACTGATTACGTTAAATAGTGAATGAATACCAGCTAGTGTAGCCAACAAAAATAAATTTATGCCGAATATTCAATGTAACAAGCTATTACCTAATTTTTTGATGATGCAGTTTTGAGAAACCCACTGACAACTGAGGGCTGGCTAATTTATGACAAATTGTCAGCGGATTTGAGGTGTGACATCTTCTTCAGAAACCGACCCTAAGGTCTCCAGAATCATATACTGAATCCATGGTTATTTGTTTTCGCGTCGGTGTTAGACACAACCTGTATGAAGAAAAAAAAGGAAAGATCCAGTGCGAGGCCAAATAGGATATTTGACGTAGGCTCACTGCTATGAATCACCACAGTTCATCAATTAAGTTCAACTCTAATCGTAAAACGTAATCAGTACTTAGGATTTTTTTCTCCACTCGCGAAGGTCTTAATATACCTAATCAGACAGCTGGTGCTACTTCGTGTTAACTTGTCTGTGTTACTCTGCATCATTCGCTCGTCCCCCTCGGTCGACATGTGGCGTGTCTCTCCACTCGCGCTCGCCGCGCTGCTAGCTTGCGCTTGCGCAAACGAAAGTAAACTAAGGCCTGATTTCACCAATGAAACTAATCGCGGTAAGTATAACTAAACTCAGATTATGCAAATACAGCGTTCTGATTGGTAGTTTCTCAGCGGTATCAACCAATCAGAATGCTGAATTTGCATAAACTTAGAGTCTTATATGACCATAGCACTACGTTCGTGACCAATCACGTAGATTATTATATTTTTAACATCTGAGGTCGGTATTCAATGTGTTTAAATGTGTTTCTTTGCGGGTAGACGTGACAGCAGCAGCTCAGGTGTTGGATTCAGAGAAAGCAGCACCTGACACAGTCACTCTTCACTCGCTGTTCCATGGCAAACCAGGGACGTTCCGAGAAAAAACCGTATGTATGAACATGAACCTCTCAATGTTTTCATAAAACGAGTCCACCTCTTCTTGCATTTAAACCTATTTTCCCCAACTACGGCGAAGCAAAAGGGAGGGTTATGTTTTTGACTGGTATGTGTGTATGTAAATGTAGATATGTATGTATGTTCATCTGTTCCCTCATAACTTTTAAACTACTTATCATAATTGACAAAAGATGTTTCGTTGGAAGCATCTTGTTTGTCCGCTGCCGCGCTGGTTATAGGCATGTGACGTCACATTAAATAGAATATGGCGTCCTCTAGGGGACACGCAGTCAAGAAAAAAAATGTTTCGTATCATTGTACAGGGATTTTAAAATGAAGTTAGGGTTATGACACGATATCTTGCGAAAACACCCCGATTCAAACTTTTGAACGGGGTGTTTTCGCAACCCATAAACGTTGAACGGTTGACCGATTTCCGTCAAACATAGCTGATAAAAAAAGTTAGTTAAAAAAATCTGAGGATACATATTCGCGATCTGGCTGATCAAAACCAGATGTATCCTCCGACTGCACAGCATGATTTTCTTCTTATTTACATCTTTTTATTTCACTTTTTAAGCAGTCGGGTTTTTAGATTTTTTGAACTAATTTTTTTTATCAGCTTTGTTTGATGGAAATCGGTTCAACCGTTCAACGTTTATGGGTTGCGAAAACACCCCGTTCAAAAGTTTTAATCTGGGTGTTTTCGCAAGATATCGCGTCATATCGTAACAGTTTTGTTTGCAAAATATTATTTGATTTACATATGCTATTTCAGTTATGAAGAAATTTCAGCCATCAATTTTTCTGTGTAAAAATATTTTTAAACATCCAAGTCGTTTTGGAGGAGTATCTAAAAGTTGCGAAAAAATCGTGTAGTTGATTATTTTTTTTAAAGCAAAACTATAAGTTACACGAATAAACCTTTTTTTCAAAAACTAATGTACATGAATCAATAATAAATATATATTTTTATCAATTTTTTTAACCTAGCCGTTACTAAGGAGTATGCTTTAGAAAGTAACCGTTTTACGGCACTAAAGCGGTGCAAGGCCCTTAACCTTCGACGGAAAAAGAAGGGTGTTATAAGTTGGACGTGAGTACCTGTGTGTTTGTGTATTTATGTATCTGCCTGTGGCATCATAGCTCCTAAACGGATGAACCTAATTTGTTTTAATATTTTTTTTTTTGAAAGGTGACATTATAGGGAGTGTTCTTAGCTATGTTTGATGAAAATCGGTTCAGCCGTTCAAAAGACATGGGCGTTTTAGTTTATGAATCGGGGTATTTGCGTAAGATATCGTGTCAAGATATTTTTTTTTTTAAATTGACTTGGACATATTTTTGACGGCGGTAACTAAAATGAAAGAAAATGACGGGCACTAAGTGCAATCGCTCGACTCGCTCACTTTATCTCCCATCATCCCCGCACTAAGTGCAATCGCTCGGCTCGCTCACTTTATCTCCCATCATCCCCGCACTAAGTGCAATCGCTCGGCTCGCTCACTTTATCTCCCATCATCCCCTTCGAACCTAACTTATTCGTGTCGAGGTGCCCTAAGTTCTAAGTTCACTTCGCTCGCTCTTAGACTAATTAGTTGCAAAGTTGTCCAAATCATTCAAAGTATCAAAAATTCAATCAAAGCTAACTTTTATTCAAAAACTCGTTAAAAACTACGCCGTTATTAACAGTGTAGGCAAGTAGTTAAGTATCTATCTAGTTATCAATATTAGTCATTTTCCAATTATAACTGTTTGGTTGAATGGCTGAATTATCATTCAGGCCGGTAGGAGAACGGCACTGTTTGGCAAAAAGGCTTGGCTGTTGACTGAATAACTGATTATGCTAGTTGCCTGCGCCCTAAAGTCTATGTTCTAAGCAGGTCCGATAAAACGTCGACATCGAATAAAACAATGTCACAAACAGCTAATTCTCATAACAATAAAATCATATCTGCGTATATGGAGCGCGGTTTATCCACTCAATGCAATTTGTCTAGTATTCGCGGTCGCGGTCGAGCTCAGTCTATTTACGCGCCGTAAGGTTTATTTTTTACTATTTTAGCCAGAATTTTAGAACGTCAATTGTAAGCTACCGTCTCATAAACGAACGTTTAAATACCTAACGATTTTGTAAATACGTGAGGGCCCTGTTATCTGTGCCCAATGACGCGGAGTACCAAACGTGTAGGTCACTCGACGGGTGAAAAGGAGCGCGCGGGTGACCACTGAAGGTCAGAATTATTCCTAACTTGTAACAATTATCTATAGTGATAAGGATATTCGCCTAGAGATACATTTATTGTAACACATATAGATAGCAAATAAAACGAAAAAAAAACACAAAATAGATACATACTTACATCATCTTTAGGGAGTTTTACAGTAGGTACGTAAATCATTATCAGAACTTGTTTATCAGAGCTGGTTCATATTCACAGAGCAGAATTAACATATAATACATCTAATACTTTACTGACGATATTCAATATATTTATATACATGATTTTAAACCAAGATAAAACAATACGAAAAGAAACCTTAAAATTAAATCAAACATACGACAGGCGGCCTTATCACGTTCTACGATCTCTTCCAGACATCCTTGTATGGAAAGAATTTGCCTGTACATGATATGGGGTAGCATTTGGTGCAAATTACAAATCGAACAATTAGTTTTACTAAGTAGGTATTAAAAACAAACTACTAACATAAATGCATACTTACATCTAAGAAAACATTACAGCTTAAACAAGATCAGAATCACAGAGACAAGTAATGTTTCTTTTTGAGTTTTTTAGTTAAGACAGGCAACGACTGAGCATGTTTAATTGGGTCAGACAATGCATTCAACAGATGAGAAGCCTGGATACAAAATGATTTATCCAATAATGTAGTGGATTGGTGAACCTACCTACCCTACCTACCCTGCCTACCCTTCCAACCCTGCCTACCCTACCTACCCTGCCTACCCTACCTACCCTACCTACCCTGCCTACTCTACCTACCCTGCCTACCCTACCTACCCTGCCTACTCTGCATACCCTACCTACTCTACCTATCCTGCCTACCTTACCTACCCTACCTACCCTACCTACCCTACCTACCCTACCTACCCTACCTACCCTACCTACCCTACCTACCCTACCTACCCTACCTACCCTACCTACCCTACCTACCCTACCTACCCTACCTACCCTACCTACCCTACCTACCCTACCTACCCTACCTACCCTACCTACCCTACCTACCCTACCTACCCTACCTACCCTACCTACCCTACCTACCCTACCTACCCTACCTACCCTACCTACCCTACCTACCCTACCTACCCTACCTACCCTACCTACCCTACCTACCCTACCTACCCTACCTACCCTACCTACCCTACCTACCCTACCTACCCTACCTACCCTACCTACCCTACCTACCCTACCTACCCTACCTACCCTACCTACCCTACCTACCCTACCTACCCTACCTACCCTACCTACCCTACCTACCCTACCTACCCTACCTACCCTACCTACCCTACCTACCCTACCTACCCTACCTACCCTACCTACCCTACCTACCCTACCTACCCTACCTACCCTACCTACCCTACCTACCCTACCTACCCTACCTACCCTACCTACCCTACCTACCCTACCTACCCTACCTACCCTACCTACCCTACCTACCCTACCTACCCTACCTACCCTACCTACCCTACCTACCCTACCTACCCTACCTACCCTGCCTACCCTACCTACCCTGACTACCCAACCCAACCCTATATACCTACCAATTTGTTAAACTATTTATTTGAATAAGAATTATTACTAAAATACGAATGTAACCAACTTTTGTTTCTACCAGAGCGATCTAATTAAACTTTATAACACAAAAGCTGCTATTATGACTTAACTGTGATACTGAGATTTTTTTGTAGTTAATAATGAGTACTTAATCATGTAGTTCATAATTTTATGTATCAATAGTTTTCTCAGCGCACGCCAAAGAATGATTTTTATAGGCAAAATTTTACTACTTTTGTTACATTATTGCAATTGTCTTATGAATCTCTAATTATTTATAACATAATTAAACTACCTATGCCTGCTTAAATGACCTATGTTACTCGGGAATAATGTAGCTTTCCATAGGTGAAAAAGTTTTAAATCGGTTTAGTAGTTTCGGAGCCTATTCGGTACAAACAAACACACAACCAAACAAAAAAATCTTTCCTCTTTATAATATTGGTATAGATAATATATATAACAAATAATAGAAAGGCGTATATTGAGACGACTCTGCTTTTCGTTTGAAAAATGATGCCGGAACTTCCGCTAAAAAAATGAAAGAAAGAATGAACAAAATCAGAAGTATGAGAAGGCACCATCACACCTGGTGGTAAGTGAGGATATGGTTGACGGTTATTTTTTTTTTTTTGTGTATTGTCACCGATATCTCCGTCAATTGTGGACCGATTTCGAAAATTCTTTTTTTGTATGAAAGAGAAATTTCGAAATTGGTCCCATTTTAATTTGGTGAAGATTTGATAAAGAACTTCGAAGATATACAACAGGACTCTGCAATAAATAACGGGAAATCTCTCGGGATTGCTGCAATCGCATGTCTGTTTATTGTTTATACCATTTCATAACATAACAACACGCCAGTACGCTCTTAAGGGGTACGCAGATCTCTCATTTCACTCTTTATGTTCAAGTTTCATGATATTCGGCTAATCTAATTTGGCGTTAAGGTAACTTATTAAACAACTTGCCTATTAGGTAGGTACAACTAAAAAGTGAAAATAAAAATCTTTTTTACAAAAAAATACTACCGACTTCCAAATAAGAAAACTCCATAACCCCAAAAAATGGTACCTACGAAAGACACCGACTTCCAAAAATAAAGTTATTTTTCACTTTCTAGTTTTCTTATTTGGAAGTCGGTAGTATTTTTTTGTAAAAATGTTTTTTACGTAGAGCGAATGTCTATCTGACCTCCACGATCCAGTAAACTAGCTATTGTCCTTGGCAGGATCACGGCCATTTCAGTCTACTGTTAGTTCTGGATTCTTATAATTTTAATGTATTCTTAATTTCGCAGTGGCATGAAGGACCCTGGGGAGAGTGCTCGCAGAGATGCGGCAGTGGAGGTGTTAGGTCCAGGGTGGTCACCTGCCAGAAGATTATTGCCTATATTTCTGATATTGATTATAGGTAATTAATAATTTACTTTATTATGTACCTGAAATAACATTTACATTCATCATTGCCAACCACAGACATAAATATAACTAGACAACGCAAGTCCTTCCATCTGTATGAAAACCAAACGTGCCACTTTTTCACACAAAATTAAAAACAAATTTACTTATCAATGAAAGAAACTATTTCCAATGCCTTGGTCAACTTTTTCTATATAGTTTTACAACTCAATATGGCTTAAAAAGGCATTTTTCTAGATTTCGGTGGATTTTCGGTGCCGATAATGCTAAATGAAAAGCTCAACTTAGGACCATTAATCGTACTTTTACACCGTTTTTTGGCACGCGAAGTACATACAATAGCGTCATCTAGTAAGATTTATATCTGTGTTGCCAACCATGTCCAACGAAGTGTTGTTGATAGGTGAAGGATATTTTTCGCCTGTTCTGTATATGGCACCAATTCGAATCTCTTGATGAGGATGGAAGCCTTTTCACATTTAACTCCTGCGTCATGACTTTGCCTCATAAATCAAAATTTGTGTGTGCAGTATCAAGTCTATAGTACCAGACAAGGAGTGTTTCGACCTGCTGGGCCCGAAGCCTGAAGTATTCCAGAAGTGTAACGAGGATGTACCTTGCCCCACGTGGTTCGTCGGACACTGGAGACCGGTAAGTACAAACGAACACTGATCTTTCTTCTCGCGTTTATGGAACTAACTTATTCAATATGCCTATTGACGTAATTTTTGATCAACCGGATTTAACAAGTTTTCATGCGCTATAGTGGATGAAGAGGCAATTTGAAGACTCCTCTATGCGATTTAAAACCTATTGCATTTTACAATGTTCGATTTAGTCAAATATATAAGTGCTTTCGCCACCAGTGTGACAGGCTCTGTGACGAGGGTAAGCAGACGAGGCAGGTGGTCTGTTACCAGAAGAAAGATGGCCGCATTGAAGTGCTGGATGAGAAGGACTGTACTGAAAAGAAACCGGATGTGGAACAACCTTGCATGCTGCAACCTTGTGATGGGGTCGACTGGGTAGTTTCTGAATGGTCTGGAGTGAGTAAATGAACAAATGTATACTTATTTAAAATATTTTGTCTGTTTAGGTAAGTTTCTGAAAATCTACAAATACTTGTTTTTTATATATTAAAGAAACTAATAAACCTTAAAATCAGTCCTGTTTTACTGCAGATGCGTCCTTAGTTCCACAAAGCCTTTCTTTTTTGGTGTTCTGTCAATTTTAGATATGAAAAAGAAGTTTCACTCCCACGAATAAGTCGATCATGTCAACAATTTTATTTGTTTTCAGTGCGACTCCTGCACGTCAAAGAACCAAACACGAGTAGTGGTGTGTACGACGAAGGGTCGACAAGTGCTCAACGACAGCTTTTGCTCCTACCACAACCGTCCTGTAGACTACAAGGAGTGCAAAAAAGAAGAGCTGCCCGCCTGCGAGGCGAAGTGGTTCGCCGACCAGTGGAGCAAGGTAACTTGATCTATACTATTAACAGTGAGTTTTCCAAGTGGATGTGGATGACCACATTCGAAACTATGAAGAATAGCGGAAAACGGTCAAATAAGACTCAACCACTCTTATCAAGTTCGAAGACTCTACAATCTAAGTTGTAAACGATTATGTCTATCTGTTCCGTATGGTGCCGGACGTTGTTCCGTATGGTGCCGGACGTTAAGAATTTCTCCATCCCATGTCTTCCCGTGGGTGTCGTAAGAGGCGACTAAGGGACAAAACCAGAGAATGGGCAGCAGCGTTCTCTGTGCTTCTGTAACAACCATACTGCGATCGCCAACCCGCCTGCCAAGCGTGGCGATTATGGCATAACCCCCCCGATGAAATCTCGCCATCAAACTGTCAAGTTTGGCGAATAAAAACTGTAAAAAAAAACTTGTATTTTAAATATTATGATTAACAAAAAAAATAAAAAAAAGAATAGCACAAATAAAAATGGCCCCTAGTACCCGGCAGCCTGCCTACCCTCGACTACGGTAGCGGTCGAGGTTACGGCATGGCAAGGGGTGCTAAGAATCTCCGGACGAGATCCGGCTACCCCAACAATCACCGACGACTGGACCTGGCAACGTACAACACGCGCACACTTCGGACTGACGAGAAGATCACCGAACTCGAAGATGAATTGAGCAGGTTGCGATGGAGTATTATAGGGTTATCTGAAGTCCGAAGAGAGGGGGAGGACTCGATAATCCTCAAATCCGGTAACCTGCTCTATTTCCGAGAGGGTGACCGGCAGTCCCAGGGTGGTGTCGGGTTTATCATCCACAAGTCCCTTGTGAACAACGTGGTGAAGATCGAGAGTGTGTCGACCAGGGTGGCGTACCTTATACTCAGAATATCTTCAAGATATTCGCTGAAGGTCATACAGGTCTACGCCCCAACCTCGGCATACCCCGACGACGAGGGCCTCTATATAAAAGTTTCTCAACAGGTGAATAGAACATAATTTTTTTTGCAGCAACAAATTTCCATATGGTTTTGCTGCTAATAGGCTCTTATATGTACTGGATTCCCAACCAGAAATTACCTTTGAGGAAATTAAGCCGCCGCTTTAAAACCGAGCATATTGAAGATGCGATTGAGCGGAATAAAGGCTCCCAGGTCATTGCAAGAGATCTGACTATTGGATAGATAGCCAGCTTACGAAACTAAAGACCGACTATGGCAGGATCTTATCCGCCAAACCGGAGCTTCTGAGGGAGATCGAGAGATTCTATAGGCAGTTGTACACGTCAACCAGTATCCCGTCGCGAAACTATCAGAAGACTCTAGAGCTAGATAGACCCGTCACTATACGGAACACATTCCGGACGTCTACCTGTACGAGATTAGGGTGGCTTTTAAACAGCTTAAGAACACAAGGCACCGGGTGATGACGAATTTACGGTCGAACTGCTGAAGGCGGGCTGAAAACCAATAATTAAGGCCCTAAAGAAACTTTTTGAAACCGTCATAGTCGAGGGGAAAACGCCACAGTTATGGTGCTGGGGTGTGGTGGTACTCTTCTTCAAAAATTGTGACAATGTTCTACTGAAGAACTATAGGCCCATCTCACTTCTTAGCCATGTCTACAAGCTGCTTTCAAGAGTCATCATGAATCGTTTCGCGCGCAGGTTTGACGATTTCCAGCCTCCCGAACAAGCCGGATTCCGTAAAGGCTTTAACACCATAGACCACATAAATACGCTACGGCAGGTTATACAGAAGCCCGAAGAGTACAACCTGCCCCTCTGGTTAGTGTTTGTGGATTACGAGAAAGCCTATGATTCGATCAAGACTTGGGCTGTACTGCAGTCTCTCCAACGGTGCCAAATCGACTACCGCTACATCTAAGTATTGAAGTGTTTGTACAAAAACGCTACCATGTCAGTTCGACTTCAGGATCAGACCTCAGAAACTTTCCTTCTGCAGCGAGCTGTGAGACAGGGAGACGTCATATCTCCGAAACTGTTTACCGCTACAGTGGAGGATGTCTTCAAGGTTCTGGACTGGAGAGGGCTGGGCATTAACGTCAATGGCGAGTACATCATTCACTTTCGGTTTCCCGACGATACAGTTGTAATGTCTAAGACCATGGGGACCTCAGTACAATGCTAGATGACTTCAATAGAACTGCCAAAAGAGTGGGTCTTAGTATGAACATGGACAAAACCAAGGTGATGGTGAATGTCCATGTTACACCCACTCCTAACAAGAAAAAAAATCATCCATCCATAAATTAGAAAGCTGTTTCTCATTGCGATATCCGTATATCGCAATGAGAAACACACATTTAAACCGTTTTAAATGTCCTTTTCATACTGGTCTGCAAAATGCGAGTCTAACACTCCGAATAAGCCATTCGCTAGATACCCGATATCGTTGATTAGACCTCGTCGGCGCCGATTCGTCTTCCCCATGGTGCGTCGCCGACTTGTCTTCCCCATGGCGCGTTGCCGTCTAGCGTGGATATCAAAATGCTGGGTAAGCAAAGTTCATTGTAATATTCGTGTTCCTGGTAATCGTGCCGGGCTTGCTGCATGATCGTATTACAATGGTTTGTATTTAAATGGTTGCGCACTCATACTGCGCCACACAACAGTTTCCAATCAAAGTTAGTTTTGCTATTACTATTAATAAAGCTCAAGGGTAGGACGGGTGCATTTGGAAAAGCCATGCTTTACCCATGGCCAGCTACATGTACCTGCTGATGTTCGCGTATGTCCAGGGTCCAGAATGTGTATGTATTAGCACCAAATGAAAGCACATACAGCATAGTAAATATCAGCGTTCTAAAATGTTGTACCCATGATTAACGGCATAATTAAGGAACGTCAATTAATGTAGATAACATTTATGATAGAGTGGTATCTTCTATTCGCGGCAGAACCTATGACTCTGTAGATTATTTGTTTCCTTTTGTTACTATTTAACCTATACCTGTATTGAGCAACGTCTTCAATTAAATAAGTGAATCGTTTTTACGTTAGTGCTTCCTGTACATATACAGGCTGAGGCGGTGTAAGGCCAAATTATCAAAATGAAATTTGATTAAAATTAAAACTGCAACATTGTATAACCCTGTATGTCGACAACCAGAATTGACTTGATAAAGACTTTCATGTTGAACAATTAATTACTTAATTATTACAACTATTTAACATAAGAACAATAAAAAAAATGTTTTGTTATAAGTGAGGTATTTCGTTAACTTTGCTGTGTGACATTACTGCCCAGAATTTGATCCATATGAACGTATAAAATATAACTGTACTTCTTAAGCCAATGCCAGTCTCTCATTCCTCAACAGTGCTCCGCAAAATGCGGTGATGGAGTACAGACCAGGAAGGTGTTCTGTGGCATGTACTACAGTGACGACAGTGGGGATAGCGTGGCAGTGTTGGACGACGCCAAGTGCGCCAACCTTACCAAGTACCAAGACACCAAGCCTTGCACGGTGCCCAAGGAGGAGTGCCCCTCACAGTGGTTCGCTGGACCCTGGACTGAGGTAAGCAACCCTTTACATTTCAGAAGTATAATATTTGAAAGAGACCAAAATTAACGAAGATTTTTGTTCCTTACTCCGAAGAGTTTAAGACTTCAGAGAAGCCTTTGACTATGAGCTCTTTTTATGGTGAGGTCGCAAGACTTAACTGCGCGCTTTTATGAGACCTAAATTAAGTCATCGTTCAAAAGCAAAACTGATTGGAAGATCCCAAGAATCTTCGTAACTTGTAGATAAAGGGGACGGATGCACCATAATCTAATATAACATAATCTATACACACATAACAGAGGGTCAAATAAAATTAGCAGGACTTCACAATTTTAATGGATATCGACGACGAGATTGTACTCTCTGTAGTGATATACCTGGTGATATTCATAGTGCACTGAGGAATGCGGCGGTGGCGAGCAGTACAGACGCGTCATATGCTTCCGAGAAGACAAAGAGGCTGCTGACTGTGATGGCACCACCGTTCTAGACTCCACGCAGCTCTGCAACCAAGGGCTTTGTGACTCAGGTTATTAGAGCACTCAATTATAAGGTCTCATCATTCGATACAGTAGAATTTCTAAAGGAAGAGAAAACTGGATAAATAACCGGCCAAGTGCGAGTCGGACTCGCGCTCGAAGGGTTCCGTACCATTATCGCAAAAAACGGCAAATAAATCACGTTTGTTGTATGGGAGCCCCATTTAGATATTTATTTTATTCTGTTTTTAGTATTTGTTGTTATAGCAGCAATAGAAATACATCATCTGTGAAAATTTCATTTGTCTTGCTATCACGGTTCATGAGATACAGCCTGGTGACAGACGGACAGACAGACAGACAGACAGACGGATCGCGGAGTCTTAGTAATACGGTTCCATTTTTATCCTTTTGGATACGGAACCCTAAAAAGAACATCTCATGAAGGATTCCATAGTAAAGTAGATGCTATGCGAGGTTTAGAGAAGCCTGAAATGACTGACAACTTATAAACTGACTTTTTTTATTATCATGGCACTCGCAAGCGTCCAAGGAACCTACGTAAGAGCATTCATGCAAACAAACAGTCAGACAGATATAATCATTCCATAATCACACTTTTTCCCGACCCCGGAATCGAACCTACAGTTCTTGATTAAAAATTGTTGAATGCTTCCTTGAGATTTGCCTGGACGCATGACTGGCTTCATTACTATACGAGGGCAGAATTTACTAAATTATGTTATTTAATTCAGCCATTAAATTCACTTCCTAGACAATCTATTGCTGTTATCCCAATCTTCGGCAGACGTCATGGGCGAAGAGCCGCGTAAGAAGCTTGATTGTAGTAAGACTAAGTTTGGTTGCTGTCCCGACAAGAAGACCAGAGCCTTGGGAGCGTTTGACGAAGGTACGTACATGTTTCAAACCTTATAGTAGAATATAATAGTCTCTGTTTCCCGATAGCTACAATCTAGGGGTCTTCAAGTCAAGACTGAATAAGTTACTTCTAGGCAAGCGTGCTTCACTGTCGACCAAATCATCGCCAACTATCAGGTGAGATAGTGGTCAAGCGCGATCCTATTATAAAAAAATATATATATACTTTATTTCAAGCTTTATATTACCGTGCTTTCATATGTGTGTCCAGCTACTGTACTCTGTTAATATGGAAACATTGAAATATTTTCGTACAATGGAGCTGGGCTGATGATGAACCTGGAAGGTGGCTATAAAAACTCCTCAACTAGACAAGACAGTACCATCAGGGCTCGTTGGATGTGTATATACCATATAAATATAAAATATATTATATCTATGGTATGGACAAGTACATTTCTAGTTCAAAAAACTTTTACAATTATAAATGGTTATAACTCGTTACTTATATTATATCTTTCGAAAAACATTAAATAACAAAATTATTCTTTACTAAGGTTGTCTGAAAGCACATACGTGCAAGGCTCCAGAATCTACTTACGGCTGTTGTCCGGACGGCCTGTCTCCGGCAGACGGTCCCAATAACGAGGGATGTCCTGCGGAGCCCTGCTCAGACACGCTGTTCGGCTGCTGTACCTTTGACAACAAGACTGCAGCTCAAGGCAACGACCAGGATGGATGCCCGCCGCCACCACCGCCATGCGCTTCATCCGAGTACGTACAGCTACGGTTCGGGTTTACGTACCTTTGGTACATACAGCTCCAGAGAAACCTCACTCCCTAGTAATGTAAAAAAAGCGATATCTATGGACGGGAGGATATACTACGATTTTTACGTGCGCAGCGTGCGCGCCGTCTCTGAAATATCAATGAAGTTAGTTTTCTGTAATTATTGACATCAATTCCAGTAGAAAGAGTGCAAGATACCCATTTAAAAATTATGGTTTACGTTATACGAGTAGATACAAAATTGTCATGCACTAACCAACATCAGCATATTAAGGCGGCAATGTATGGCTATAGAGGGGTGTTGCGGGTTGAGGGGCAGTAGACAGGTGCTTATAAGGCGGATTTTCAAAGCGTGAGATTTCTTTGCTGCTGTATTTACAAAAACAATGAAGAAAAGCTTTCAGGTTTTAGCTCAGTCGGTTCTTATTGGACTTTAAATTTTATTCTTCATTTATTTAATTATAGATATGGCTGTTGCGCTGACAATGTGAATGAAGCCACTGGACCCTTGAAGAAAGGATGCCCAGAAATGGGTGAGTGGAACTTAAAGAATAAACATTTCCAGTGGTCTATATTTGGACGTAAAATACGACGAGCGACAAAAAATAATACAATTAAGCATTTTATTACTAGCAGTCTTAATGTTATTGGAAATATTATTTAGACCGGAAGGATTTGTCCAAAATTCATCACTAAACAGCATTTTTCTTTAAAACTGCTAATTAAATAGACTGCAATAGATATGTAAATTTCTCATGTAAATTTGCAAAATTGTTTTCACAAAAAAGCACCTTAAGGTTTCACAGTTTTCCTGTATCTCCTATGAACTTCGATTCCCCGTACTGACTCAGTTAAAAACACTATTTTATAGATAACTTGGCTTCCAATGTATCTACCAAATTTTACGTTAGATCTGCAACAATTATTATGTAACTGTAACAGCATCCTATTTCGTGCAGTTGTTTTGGCGTGATACGCTGTTGTACATCAGGGTTATACTCTATTTACTAAACACGTAAAATGTCTTCTTTATTAATAGGTTCTTAGCTTTATAGGTACCTATTACCGTGCTTTACCTTGATTAAGCTAAAGCATGGCACAAACCCATTTTATTCTAATATTTGATTGCCTGTCTGTTGTATGTTTGTCGGGTACAAAACTACTGCACCCCTCAAATTAAGTTTTCGATCGGCGAGTTACAATTTTTATACGTTTTGGATTAATTAATAAGGGTTAAACTTGTGATTGGTATAAATGCAGATACTGGAGATGTGAACCTCGTGGTGACTGGGCAGTTGGGCAAACCACTCCTTGTGCGCTGCATAAAGTTCCCGCTACCTGCCGTGTTCTGGTTCCGCGGCCACGAAGGAAACGACTTGCTGTACAACGACACGGTCTACAAAATGTCAGGGAACCACCTCCTCATCAGAAGCCTGTCTATCGAAGCTCTTGGACTTTACACATGTCTAGGGCACTTTAGAGAAGGCATGCCGGCATTATGGAAGGTCGTCGTACAAGGGTATAAGCCTGAAGGGACTTTCACTGAAAACGAGTCTATTGCTGACGAAACACCCAACACTGTCGAGACTGAGATGATCGACCCCAATACGACTGAAGGGCCCATGCCGTTAATCTCCGGTAAGATTCAGGGCCCTTATACTATATGAACCTGTCTAGCTGATTATAAGTCGAGCAATAGCTAGACAGGTTCATAAAGTTTGGTACTTCTTTATGTTATCTACACCATACAAAAATTTCAGCCTTTTTTCTATAAGACATCATTATATGTAAGAGCAAGTTCCCAGACGCCCCAGACGTTACCGAGTTCTTTCTACACAAAATGTGCGGGATTGAGTAGAGTTAATTAGTATTGACTTAGAACGTACGCATACTTGCAAGCTTGGGCCGACGGTCTATTTACTGGTACAAGGTGCTAAAGGTACGTAAAAACCGTACTCACTTTTAATGAAGTATCCGAACAGATTTTAATGGATGCTGTGCAGAATAACGTTAGAAATTAGAAATCAATACTACCAGACACTTTTGAAAAAAAATCTCGTAATATTACTATCAATAACCTACCTACACGGTAGGTATTCGTCTTGATTTTTGTACATGATATTCAGGCAACTACTTGACAGCAAATATTCTGAAAATTGGCTTAACTATCGCTTCAGTTTTAATCTTTTTCAGTATTATACAGGGATAAAAAGTAGCCTATGTCACCCGGGGATACTGTAGCTTCCCAACGGTGAAAGAATTTTTGAAATCGGTCCAGTCGTTTTTAAGTTTATTCGTTACATACAAAAATACAAATATTTCGTCTTTATAAATTAGTATAGATATAGAAGTATAGATTTATGATTGAGAATTATTAAGTTACTTTCTTCTGCCAGCGGCTTCGCCCGCGTGAAAAGTATTTTATCATCCCAAGGGAATATTACACTGGGATAAAAATTATTTGCTATTCCAGACTATAATCTATCTCTGTGCCAAATTTAATCCAAATCCGTTCAGCATTTCTGGCATAACAAACACAAATCCAACGAAACTTTCACATATAAATGTGAAAGTGCAAATAAAATGTTAGTAAGAAGTGCGTGAGTTGAAACGCCGGGAGGGGAACGCCCTAGAAGGACATTATATGAACCTTGTTGATGATGTTCTTAAGGCGATATATACGCCCCAATGTAAACGCAGTACTGGCCGTGCGCTCGCTCGATGCCAAATTATTATCAATATCAATATTGAACCTCCTTTTGAACAGTTTTGTTTGCAAATATTATTTGATTTACATATGCTATGTTCTGTGTAAAAATATTTTTAAACATCCAAGTCGTTTTGGAGGAGTATCCAAAAGTTGCGAAAAATATCGTGTTGCTAATTATTTTTTTAAAGCGAAACTATTTGTTATACGAAAAAACCATGTTTAAAAAATAATATACATGAAACAATAATACTTATGTAGTTTTTTTTTCCTTTTAACCTAGCCGTTACTAAGGAGTATGATTTAGAAACTTACCATTTTACGGCACTAAAGCGTATGTAGGCTCTTAAGAAAGGCCAGGTGCGCAGTACTCATAACCGGCGTGCGTGTATGACTAGATGTATGAATGTAAATGTAGCAAAAGGGGTATGTAAATATCGTTGTAGCTGACGACCCCCACGGGAAAAAGGGTTGAGTTCATGTATGTATGTAATTTTAAACTTTGCAGACCACATGGTGCCAGCTAACTGCATAGATGATCACGTTGCTCCCTGTGACGTGATCGTGCGAAGCAAGTTATGCAGAAACAAGTATTATTCGCAGTAAGTACTTAGTACATCCTAATCTATAAGTGAGGTTAATGAATCGAGTAAAATAAATATATCAGCTATTATTTCTTGCGATCGATTTGATTCTATCGATCCACGGTGGATTCGGTCTCTACACTTCTTTATTTCAATGTTAATCTTTATCCTGTACACCAAACACACACATCTACCGATTATCTCCTACGTAGACAAGTAACAAAATTTTGTACTTTTGTTAGTACAAAATTACAAAATTTTGTACTTTTGTATATATGTAACCTCGCGGGAGAAGCCAAAATAGTTCCCGTCACATAAAAAGAACGTTGAGCGACACTAGAGGGGCTATGTCTGCGTACAAGTACAGTCGCTTTCCATTATAGTACTAGGCTATTGTTTTATTGTAGTATCATAATGGGTATCTTATAAGCTACGTAATATTTTGGAATAGGATGGAATCGAAAATCGTCAGTGCACAGGTAAACGGCCAGCGTTATTTTTACGTAACGGGAAGTAAACGTCACTCGATGGGCTGTTGTTACAAATCAGTGCTGTTGGCGGTAACTCCGACCAAAGACGCGGTATATGGCTGAGCAACAGCCGATTTTGACATATTGTATTGATAAATAAAGGTATACTAATACGATCACTACCTAGATATATAAGAAAACTTTCTTATAACCATAAAATTTATATGTTTACTTATGTGGGTACAGATATCTCCTGGTTCTGGAGATGTTCCTAGTAAGCGTCGTATGCTCTACTACTTGAAAGGAAACGTCCCAACAAACTAAGCACATAGTTTTTAATAACCTTCATAAATCGATGTAACCATTACACTAAAATTTTTCAGTCTGACATCCTGACAACAAAAGTGATCTATAACCTATAACATTCTAAAATATTTAAAAGCAAACAACTAAAATTCTCTATGAAAAAGGAGGTTGTTACTCAACCAAGTACACGGGTTGTACGTCGCTTCACTTCCATTACCGATCAAGTATTACTTTTCATCCAGTTCAAGTTTGAATAAAAAAATATTCTTAAATTTGTCTGGTTCAAGTCCATCGACTTTTTGCGTAGTCACCATATTTTGCCATTTTGTGCCGCGACTAACCACGTTCTATTGTCCTCAGGTTCTGTTGCAAGTCGTGTATGGAGGCTGGTCGGCTTGACCCTCAGGAGGCTGATCTTCAAGCGGGTCAGTCCTTGTAGAAGAACTAGACTTCACCAAGATCTTAAATAGAATGAAACCAGACGCTATCGATTATAAAACATTGTCTGATATTTTCATAATTTCCCTGTAAATAGTGCTTATGTATGAATTATTTAGTTGAAGAGTCATAATAATTTGTTTACGGGTTTTTTTACACTGTCATGTATCTAGGAACATACATAGGATTCTATCTCTTATCCTAAATATATGACCTCTAGAATCATATCTGTGTTTTACATTATATAATATAATGATCCTATTTTTCGTCAAATATGGTTGCAATGGAGGACAATTCGGTTGGTCGGTCATAAATCTGTGACCCTTTTTTTTTGCTCGGGAAATCATCCAATGACTTCGCCCGCTCTTAGAATTTATGATAGTGGTTTTACCTTTATACACATATACTCTCCTGCTAACTTCTTATTTATCTATTTTTATTTGTATTTAATCTGTTGTATATTATTATGTATCTAATACCTATATTGTGTTTTAGTCTGTGGTAAATAAATGTATTTTATTTATTTCTTTCTAATAATCCCTTAAGTAAAGTCTTATGTAATAGATGGACAATAAGAAGCATAAGCTAAATGTTGTGTTTGATTACCGCTTGGTAGAATCTAGAATATACTTCAAAGCCGTAAGACTTCACCATTGTTAATGAATTAATTGAATACCGACTAAGGCTCGTTGTATGTATAGCTGACGCCTCTGTCACCCTGATAAATATGGGTAAGTAATCAATCGATCATCGTCATCATACAATCTTTAGAAAAGTCGTTTTTGTACATCGAAAATATTTATATACTCCAATAAAAATAGCCAGGGTGTTAAAGGGGATCCAACAGAACCCATTTCCAGCATTTTTAGCATTTTTGTCTGTTTGTCTGTTCATCTCTTTGTCTGTTTATTTGTACACGTCTCACGTAAAATGTACGAAACCAATGTAGATAACTTTTATACATAAAAATTACATATATACTCAATTCAGATACTCGGACTGTTGAACTCCATATTCGATAGATGGCGTTGTGCATTTTGCGTTATTTTCTGAATGGCGGTGTTAAGATTTTTCGCGGAAGAATGACCATAGAAAAAAAAGTGGTAGGTAGTTGGGGTCCCTATAACACGCCCGCCGGGCCCCCATGCGGGGACGCAGCGAGCCAAGCTCAAGGATGAACTCTCTAAGTCGAATCAACGATATACCTTCAAAGGCTATTTCAAGTGTGGCTGGCGTAAAAATAATAATTCGGGACGTATAATGTACGAGACTATAAAATACTTTTTATGAGATTTTAGGTCTCTAACCATACTACTAATGCCAATAATAACGTTGACGTGCGTGCAATGTGCTTCATAATTTCGCTGCCGCTATTGCCCGTCTGAATAGCCTAATGGCAAACGTGGTGGCCTACTTCACTTAAGGTTGCGAGTACGAGACCCAGCTAAGGATAGGTTAGGTAGGTAAAAGGTAGTAGGTTCTATGTTAAATTTTATGCATTTTTTTTGTTTTTGTTCACAGGTATCTCCGTCATTTGTGAACCTATTGAGTAAATTCTTTTTTTGTTTGAAAGAGTATTTTCACAAATTGGTCCCATTTTAATTTGATGAAGATCTCATGTAGTTATTATATTATTGTTATCTTCGGAGATATATAAAAGAACTCTTTAATAAATGACGGCCAATCTCTCGGGATTGCTGTAATCGCATGTCAAATCACGCCAGTACGCTCTAAATGGGTAGGTACGCAGATGTGTACACCCTCATTTTAGTAGTTTTTATTCGGAAGTCGGTAGTATTTTTTTGTAAAAAAGTTTTTTTATTTTTCACTTTTTACTTTTACCTAATAGGCAAGTTCTTTAATAAGGCCAGCTAGGCCGGCCAGGGTAGGTAAATGCCAGAATACATTACCCGAATAGCATGTAACTTGAACATAACCAGTAAAATGAGATGGCGCGCAGCAAATCTGTCCTTACTTTTTTGCTTACGAAATCGATATTCTTCTCCCTAGAGGAAATAGTATTCTGTGCAGTGAACGCTTGATCGAGGTAGGTAGAAAGGTAAGTAAGGTAGGTAGGTCTAGGTAAGGTAGGTAGGTCTAGGTAAGTAGGGTAGGTACAGGTAGGTAGGTCTAGGTAAGTAGGGTAGGTACAGGTAGGTAGGTGTAGGTAAGTAGGGTAGGTACAGGTAGGTAGTTAAGTAGGGTAGGATAGGCAGTGAATTGCCTCGCTCCCAGCGAAGCCGCGGGCACAGCTAGTATATGATATAATTACAAAATCTCTAATATTTACATGATTTAACAACTAAATCTAAATAAAATGATCAGTTAAATAATAAACGAATGATATCATTTTAAAATGAATTTTTTTTATAAGCATAACACATATTGAATATATATATTATATATATATATAAATAAAGACAAGTCCTGACTGACTGACTGACCGACTTATCAACGCCCAGCCCAAATCCTACCTAGACCGACCTAGGAAGCTGAAATTTTGCACTGAGGTTTCCTTTATAATGTAGACAAGGAATAAGGAAGGATTTTTCGAAATTCAACCCCTAAGTGAGGTAAGTAAGGGATGAAAGTTTGTATGAAACTCTGTCATTTTTAATTTGAAATGAATGAAATATAGTTGTTAGGGCGCCTCGATCAGCCACGCGTTTTTTCACGGCCTCTGATGGCTGCTTGGCGTCCTTTTTTGTTGGAACTTGGAACTCGTATTTTTATGCGACGAGTGTGTGCGGTGGATATATGAAATTAAGCACTGCTTTCTGAATATACTGTTTATTACTATACTGTAGACTTTACAATATTTACGGAGGAAACAAAAAAAAATAGATATTCTAATAAACGTGCTGTCCACCATATTTTTTCTTATATTGCTCACTTCACTTCACTCAGTCTTTAGTTCCATAGCCCCGCGGTACTGTCCGTCGAGATGGCGCCACCGTCAGCGCCGCATTCAGAGCGGTGGCTCAATGAACATGCCGGCCGCCTTGAAATCTTAAGGTTTCAATTGATTTATGTGGTTGCTTCATTGGAGACTCTACAGTCTTCATGGGTGTCATCACTCGTCGCTGTTGACACTGGTAGCGGGCAGATCTTGGTGAATACCCGTTGTATAGGGCCTGTAGCTGTTTGAATGGTAGCTACACGGCTGACACCGTCCTTTCCTGTAGCCACCTTTATAATCCTGCCCATGCGCCATAGCAGAGGTGGTAGATTGTCCTCTTTTATGACTACAAGAGTGTTCGGAGCTAGATCCTGATTATATGACTTCCACTTGGTCCTTATCTGAAGTTCCGAAATGTAGTCTGTAGACCAACGTTTCCAAAACAGCTGCCTCATCTGTTCCACCCTCTCGAACCGCGTCAGATGGTTGATCGGCGCTTCTGTCAGGTCCTTGCAAGCTGGTGAAAGGAGTGGCCGGCCGATCAGGAAATGTGCCGGGCTGAGTGGAAGAAGATCATGTGGGTCTGAGGACATAGGACACATTGGACGGGAGTTCAAGACGGCTTCGATCTGTGTCAACACCGTACTGAACTCCTCGTATGTTAAGTTAGCGGTACCCACAACACGTCTTAGGTGGTGTTTACAGGATTTTACTCCTGCTTCCCATAATCCCCCAAAATGAGGAGCGTAAGGCGGTATAAATCTAAACTCAATATTATCATTCGATAAATTATCAACAATTTGATTTGAATGTTCTTTGAACATCAACTGAATCTGTTTCATGGCTCCGATAAAGTTTTTCCCATTATCAGAGAAAATATGGGTTGGTTTACCCCGACTGGATATGAACCTTTTAAGTGCCAATATATACTCCTGAGCAGAAAGGGTACTGACTAGTTCAAGGTGTATGGCTCGTGTTATAAAACAAACAAATAGACAAATATATCCTTTTTCGAGCTTAGCCCCCCTACCTTTGCGGTTTAATATGGATATGGGTCCAGCATAGTCCACCCCACATCGGATGAAAGGGAATCCCGGTTCCAGCCGTTCAGAAGGAAGATTACCCATAATTGGTGCAACGGTTCTACCCTTCATTCGTGTGCAGCGGACGCACTGATGGACAACCTTTCTGGCCAAGTGTCTACCTCCTAACGGCCACCAATTCTCACGCATGGTAGACAGTAACAATTGAGGACCAGCGTGAAGTAGCTGTTGATGCAAATGTTGAAACAATAACAGCGTAAAGTAATGTTTACTACTTAATAGTATCGGATGCTTTTTATCATAATCGAACTCAGGTGAATTACCCAAGCGTCCGCCTACTCTTATGATATCATTTTTATCAAGAAATATATTAAGGCTAGAAATTGCACAAGTGGTTTTTAATGGTAAGTTACCTTTCAACTTAATATATTCCTCAGGAAAAGATTCCCGTTGTACTAGGCGAGTCAACATCTGTGTAGACGCACACAACTCGCTCACTGATAACGGCCCTGTAATGCGATCCTTTCGTTGTGTGCGTAACTTAAAAATGAATCGCAGTACATAAGCACCGGTACGCCTAATACGATTAAAGGAAGAAAACCTATCGAAATTAATAACTTTATTGATATTATTTTGTGTAACGTCACAAACCATGACTGTAGTTTGTGATTTTAGTTCTGGTAGGTCAGTAGCGGCGTAGTCACAACGAGAAGTTGCCCCTTGTTGAGACCACATCGACTCAGGAGTTTTTAAGTACAATGGACCGTTCCACCACAGACTACTGTCACTGAGTACGTCAAGGCTGAGGCCGCGTGAGACTAAGTCCGCTGGATTATTTTTACTGATTACATGAGACCATATAACATTACTGGTAATTTCATTTATTTCAACTATTCTATTTTGAACAAATGTTTTTAATGAATGAGGGGACATTCGAAGCCATCCAAGGACAATAGTTGAGTCTCTCCAAAAGAAAATTTTATGAAAAGTCAAACGTAATGCATCAATAATTTTTCTGTATAAACGTGCGCCAATTAAAGCCCCGCATAATTCGAGTCGCGGTATACTGACTGGTTTTAATGGCGCGACCTTACTTTTGGCACAGAGTAACTTAACACACACAGATGAATTTTCAGAATAGGTACGCACATAAGCGCATGCACCATATGCACATTGTGACGCGTCCGTAAAGATATGTAATTCTATGAATTCTTTGTGAACACCTAGTACATGGCGAGGGATACGCAATTCATTTAAACTTTGCAGAGTATTAATGAATTTCTCCCAAGTTAATATGACGTCATTAGGAACCTGATCGTCCCAATTTATTTTACACAACCACAACCTTTGCATTAAAATTTTTGCTATTATTATTGCCGGTGCTAAAATACCTAACGGGTCATACACCTGCGCTATAACAGATAACATTGTTCGCTTAGTTAATGGTTTATTATGACTATTTAGCCGTGTTGTGAAATGCAATTTATCATTTTTATTATACCAGCCCATTCCTAACGTTTTATTTTGACACTGGTCTCCCAATGATAATCGTTTAGATATGTCATGGGCAGTGATATCCAAATTAAATATCCATTTACGTAAAGGAAGACACGCTGATTTTAAGGTATTAGTTACCTTTTCACACATATTTAATAAACTATTTAAATCGTCATTTCCTATCAACACATCGTCGACATAAAAATCATTCATGATCGCGGAAGAAACCTGTTCATCCTTACATTCACGCGCGAGTTGATTTAGACACCTCATGCTCAAGTAAGGTGCTGACGCGGTGCCGTACGTCACGGTTGTTGCTGGCAGTTTTTTATGAGACATTGATAATTTTTGAAAATTGATTTTGATATAGTCGATGTCACTTCATATACTGACATGTAAGAAAAGAAAATTGAATACAAAAGATTTCTAAGACAATTTCAGTGTTTTTATCTGAAACAACTGGTCCCTTGAGCCGGATCAAAAACAGTGCACGACTAAATGGATCTACCGCGAAGAAGTGAAAGATTAATAAAGAAAAATAAACCTGTTCCCGAACTTAAACAAGTAAGCCCAAATCCTACCATGACCCCGTCATCGCTAAAGTCCGCACGATCGAATAATTCTAGTGCATCACAGCGGCGCATTCTTGAAGCTCGCGCCGCAAAAGAATTAGCGGAAATTGATCTGCGGAAGCTAGAGGTAGAGCGAACCCTCGTCGAGGCCAGACTCGCCGAGGAGACGGCCCTGTTGGAAGAGGATGCGGCGAGCCGCGTCTCCGCTGTATCAGAGGCTGTGAAATCGGTTCAGGTTCAGAAGTGGGTGGATGAGAATTGCAACGCTGAATGTGAGGTAAAGGCAGATAATAAACAGGAGCGAGGTCACCAAGACTACCGCACCGCTGTTAACGACTACCGCAGCGGTCACGACAACGACATCGCAAACCTTACGCGTGCTATCACAGAAGCGGTAAATAAGACGACGACTACTAATTACACTCCCACCACCGATAAATTACTAGGCCGTATGTCGGCAAAGGATCTACCAACCTTCACGGGCGACCCGATTGAATGGCTGAGGTTCAAGAAAATATACCAATCTACGACTAGAATCGGCCAATATTCAGATGAGGAAAACGTAGCACGATTACAACGTTGTCTCCATGGTCCAGCCTGGGAAGCGGTAGCCGCCAGACTCATCACCGTCACCTCTGCCGACGAGATTATCAAGACCTTGGAAATGCGATTTGGTAGACCTGACCTCGTGCTACACCGACTTATAAGCGAGGTCAGGAAGATACCCAAGCTGACCGGGGTACGCACGGACCTAGTATCACTAGCAACGAAAGTGGACAATTGCGTCGCGGCTATAGAATCCATGGATCATATCGGATACCTATACAGTCCAGACCTGATGACAATGATTATCGACAAATTGACGGAGCCAATATTCTTCCGCTGGTTAGATTACAGCAAGGGTCTCACCACTCGTGAACCACAGCTGCCAGCATTGGCCAAGTACCTGATGGAAGAAGCTCATGAAATCTGCTTAAGAGGAGCCTTGGAGTCAGCACAGACTAAGACCACCGGCACCAAGCGTTCAATATTATTGACAAATGTGGGGGAGGAAGAAAGCCACCCCGAACCTGACAAGGAATCAACAAACGTTGTGGTGCCTAAGACAACATGCAAAACACCCACAGAGAAGGAATGCGCGTTTTGCTCAGATAAGGGCCATGGGATTACAATTTGCCCCAAGTTCGCAGATGAAGATATCAATCAACGATGGGATTGGACATGTAAGCGCCGATTATGCTTTAGATGTCTCAAGTCCACTCACCGCCGCGAACGATGCAAATCCAAGGTCAGATGTAAAACGTGCAACAAAGGTCACCACTCGCTTCTACACAGACTTGACTGGGACAAGCCCGAGACTACAGCAAATACATGGTCTGTAAAAAATAAGGTCTTTCTGAAGGTGCTGCCGGTTGAGATTGAAGGTCCATCAGGAAGTGTTACGACCTATGCACTACTTGACGAAGGATCGACAGTAAGTCTGATCGAAAGCGATATCGCCGAAAAGATCGGAGCTTCTGGTCCTGAAAAAGAATTGAAGATTCATGGTGTAGTAGGCCTAACAAGCAGCGCATCAAGTCAGATGGTAACGTTGACGATACGAACTCCCTGGGGTCTTCACCAGCTAGATCGAGTACGAACGGTTAAAGCGCTAAATCTGCCCTACCATACAATCCCTAAAGAACAGATCGAGAGCTTGGACCACCTGAAAGACCTTCCCCTCTATGCATTTGAAGGTCAACCAGCTATGCTGATCGGCCAGGACCAATGGCCCCTAATCGTGAGCAGAGAACTAAGGGAAGGCGGTAAAGGTGAACCTGTCGCGTCGTTGACAAAACTTGGATGGGTGCTCCATGGTGTTTGTTCTTCCATAGCATCCAATATTATGCCTGAGTTTGCGCTACATGGACGCCTAGACGAAGACGATCGGTTGGACGAACTAGTGAGAAACTACTTTCACTTGGACAGCCTTGGTGTCAAGTGCCTTGACAGGCCCAGATTATCCCCAGATGAGAAGAGAGCCATTCACATCCTAGACACGAAGTCCCGAAAGATAGGGAAGAGATGGGAAACCGGTTTGTTATGGCGGAGCGACGACGTACAGCTGCCTGATAACCGCCGAAATGCTGAACATCGACTACGAAGCACGGAGAGAATGATGGACGCTGATCCTATAGCCGCCGCTGATTACGAAAAGCAAGTGGTCAACTTCATTGAGAAAGGTTATGCAAAAGAAGCTCAAGAAAAACCTACTGGTCGTGTGTGGTATTTGCCGCATTTTGGTGTCCGCAATCCAAACAAACCTGGCAAGCTACGACTTGTATTTGACGCCAAAGCTACAACTAACGGTATTTCTTTGAATACAGAGCTACTTACTGGACCTGACTTGTTGAACAACCTGCTAGGAGTATTGCTGAGATTCCGAGAACGAGCTGTCGCTGTAACAGCGGATATAAGAGAGATGTTCCTCCAGGTGAAGATAAACGCAGACGATCAGAACGCCCAGTGCTTCCTATGGCGAGGAATGGAGCGAAAGCAACCACCGCGCATTTACAAGATGACTTCGATGACTTTCGGAGCCACGTCATCGCCCTGTACCGCAACGTACATCATTCGCCGCAATGCTGATGAATACGCTTCTTCTCACCCAAGAGCCGTCGAAGCCATCAAGAAACGACATTATGTAGATGATTATCTTGACAGCCTTGATGATGAGGAGGAGATGAAGCGACTTGTGGAAGATATAGTGATGATACACAAGACGGGCGGTTTTGACATTCGAGGATGGGCATCAAACCGGCCAAATGTTCTACCCAAAGAAGCAAAAACAGAACCTGTCATGTTACTCGGACGAGACGATGAAGTCCAAAGAACCTTGGGCTTGAACTGGAGACCATCTTTAGACACCTTGGGTTTTGATCTCAGCATGAAGAAGATTGACAAGGACATTGCCAATGGTGTTAGAATCCCTACTAAGCGTCAGATGCTGCAAGTGGTGATGTCAGTCTTCGATCCGCTTGGAATATTGAGTCCCTTCCTGATTAGAGGGAGAATAATGCTGCAGGAGTTGTGGCGGACCAAGACAAAGTGGGACGAACAGATAAATGACGATCTCGCTCAAGTATGGATCAAATGGCTTCAAGACATGAAGAAATGTCGGTTATTTTCAATGCCACGACACTACGGGTTCTCTGCAATGGACAAGTTTCAATTAATAATCTTTGTTGACGCATCTGAGCAGGCTTATGCAGCGGTAGCCTACCTGCGCCGTGATACACAAATTGCCTTTGTCGCTGGAAAAAGCCGCGTGGCCCCATTAAAAGCAGGCACGACGATACCACGCCTGGAACTACAAGCTGCGTTGCTTGGAGCACGCTTGGGAGAGACAATCAAGCAAGAACAAAGCGTGACAATCTCTCAATGCATCTATTGGACTGATTCTTTGACTGTGTGGCGATGGATACGGAACAATCCACGAAAGATTAACGTTTTCGTTTCTAACAGATTATCCGAAATAGACGAACTCACAAAACCTGAAGAGTGGAGATGGCTGCCTGGAAACATGAATGTCGCCGATGAAGCCACTAGAGCTAATGTAGTCCTCGACATGGACAAGTCAAGATGGGTGTCGGGACCTGACTTTCTTCACCTCTCAGAAGATGCATGGCCTAAGTTCAAGCCGGCCGAAAACGAGGAGGAGATAGAGCCACCTACAACTATTTTGACCGTCTCGGAAGCTATAGTGCTTATTGACCATACTCGTTTTTCGAATTGGCGCCGATTAACAAGAAGTTTTGCATACGTTTTGCTTTTTATAGATAGATGTCAAAGACTTGACACTAGAATGTCACCGGTGTATGAACGTCGTTCTCAAACTCATATTATCCGACAAACACAATGTGAGTTATTTTATGTTGAAATCGCTGCTATTAAGAATGGCAATACGATAAAACCGCAAAGTAAGTTAAGAAAACTTAATCCGAGACTGGACGACGACGGTGTGCTGCGAGTTCAGAGTCGCTTGATACCTGGCAGAGAGTTGTCGCTTGAGTTAAAAAAGCCGATTATACTCGACGCAAGACACAATGTGACTAAGCTTATTATCGAATACAAGCACCGACTATTAGGACATTTCGGTACAGCGACCCTGGTAAATGAGCTTCGACAAGATTACTACATATTCCGTTTACGGGCGGCAGTGCGATCATTAATTGCTAACTGTGTTATCTGTAAAGCGCGGCGTGCGCGTTGCGAGCAACCAATGATGGCAGGATTACCGACTATGCGCCTCGAACACCACTGCAGACCATTCACGTACTGCGGTGTCGACATGTTCGGTCCAATGACAGTGACCATCGGGCGACGACAAGAAAAACGATGGGGAGTTATCTTCACTTGCATGAATACCAGAGCCGTGCACATTGAAATAGCATCGTCATTAAATACTGATTCGACTCTTATGGCGATTAGAAGGATGGCAGCGCGACGTGGATACCCCAAACGACTCCACTCAGATAATGGCACTAATTTTCGATCTGCAAACAAGGAGCTACTGAAGATTGATGAAGAAGTGATTAACAGGACTGCGGACTTGGGCATTGAGTGGACCTTTAACCCCCCAGATGCACCACACATGGGAGGTGTATGGGAGAGGCTCATTCGATCAGTAAAGACGGCCCTCTCAGCGATCCTTCACTCAAGAGCGCCCAAGGAGGAGGTCCTTATCACTCTCATGGCTGAAGCTGAAAACGTCGTGAATAGCCGGCCTCTTACAGACGTGTCTCTCGACCCAGACGAGGAGGAGGCACTGACACCCAACCATTTTCTGCTTGGATCATCAAACGGGCTGGGTAGACCAGGAAGCTTCACAGATGCAGACTTAAACCTAAGAAGGCAATGGAGGATAAGCCAAAGACTGGCGGACCATTTCTGGTCTCGATGGATGCGCGAATATTTGCCCAGCCTACAGACACGCACGAGATGGACGCACGATGATGGGTGTGGGGTAGGGCTTAATGACTTAGTCTTAATTGCAGATTCTTCATCTCCTCGAAATGTGTGGCCTAGAGGTCGAGTCGTCGCCACGCTGCCAGGCCGGGACAGCCGTGTCCGCATGGTGGATGTGGCTACCCGCGGCGGTGCTGTGCTACGGCGCCCGGTCAATAAGTTGGTGGTGTTAATGAAAGCAGTGGGGCCAGCTGCCACCGTGTGAGCTCGACGGTCAGGGTCGAGCGAGGAGGAGTATGTTGCTGGCAGTTTTTTATGAGACATTGATAATTTTTGAAAATTGATTTTGATATAGTCGATGTCACTTCATATACTGACATGTAAGAAAAGAAAATTGAATACAAAAGATTTCTAAGACAATTTCAGTGTTTTTATCTGAAACAACGGTGTTGAGACGATATACACTTATTGGGTCCAACGGATCTTTACGCCATAGGATTAGTTGTAAATCGCGTTGATCTGGCTGTATCAGAATTTGACGATACATTTTTTCCACATCGGCACATGCTACATGTTTATACTGCCTAAAGCGTAACAATATGGAAAAAATTTCGTTCTGAAGCGGTGGCCCAACAAACTGAAGATCGTTCAGCGATTTGCCTGAAGATGTGGCTGCGCTCGCATCGAACACTGTGCGTAGTTTAGTAGTGCTACTATTCTCGTTCAGAACACCGTGATGTGGCAAGAAATAGTGAGGGGAACCGTATGTGTCTACGCGACTCATGTGATCGAGACTTTCGTATTGATTCATAAAATCAATATATTTTTCTTTAAATTCTGGAAAACGAGAAAACTTTGTAACGTTACGTTACACGAATGATTATGTTTTGACATATTTAATGCTTTGTTCTTTGTTTGTGTACGACTTGGAACGCGCTGGGTACGTGCGGTGCGCGGGAGGGTTCGCATAGAACGAATGATGTGAGAGTGCACGCATCACTTTGTGTCCTGTCGAGCGCCCTAGCAGACACGACTGTTATTTTTTTTAAATAAAACTGCATAAACCTTCTTTGGTACATTTAAACCACATTTAAACTCAGTGTGATCCCGATTTAGGGTAAGTTTTGAATAGCACACAAATTACGCACATCATCTTTCATTTTCTTGCCAATCATTATTAAGTATTTCGTATTTTCTACTGTAATTAATTTTTACTGTAAATACTTTCCTCCTACCCACAAGTGCAATATTAATTTTAAATTTAAATTCGTTCCAATTAACTGTTTCTTAATTATTGTTTTTACTGTTTTCTTTTTTTTGCTCAAGCTGCTTACTATGTAAACTCCGTTCTGGTCAGTGCCACCGTCAATACTACTACAACCAAATAGGTATTTCCTTTGTGTCGTCGGTGGTACCCCAGCACGGAAGTTATTAGGCCGAGTTCTGATTGGCTGGAACGGTGATTTCCAGGTTTTATGCGCCGAGTTTTCCCCGGCTCGAGTTCTACCTTCATAACTCGACGCCTCGCCGCTGGTGCGACGAGCAAGTCGGTCGGCCGTGCCGTCTACCCGCAAGGACATCACCGTACAGCACTTCACTGAACTTCGGCCAACTTCCATCTCCGGCCAGCAGCGGGATTTCGCCTGCAACTACAGGGGAGTACCTATCCCTGCAGGAGTGACAACAGACGATCGTACCCCACGACCCAACAAATCTTTGTGTGCCTCCGACTGAACCAGTCCGATGTTTTGAATACACACTTTTGAAGGTACACCCCGTCTTTTAATTCAACCGCCATCCTCTAGGTGGGATTCGAACGGGTGGAGGTTACACTGGCGCCCAATTACGTGGTTCTGTCTGTTTTCGCTTCTGTAGTTAGTAGTTAGTTATTGTACGGTGAGTGGTTTTTTTTTTTTTTTCTTTTGTAAAACGCTTTGTTTTTTTTATTTTGTGTGTGCAGTAACTGGAGTGAAGATTAATGTTCAGATTGTTTTGAATTGAGCATTATAGTTTTTTAACATTGGTACATTATTTTTATAAACAGAGGGTGAATTGTTTTTTTTGATTATACAGGGTGACCAACATAATTTTTTTTTTTTTTTACTCGCTTTGTTTATTTTTCTGTTGGGCGTTTTAATTAGAATCGTTTTGTTATTTTTGTAAAACTACCTTCACACCAGTTGCAAAAAAATATTTTTTTTTTCGCTTATTTTTTTTTGTATTTTTGTTGCAATATTTTTTTTGCTACTTTGTTTCTTCCTTTTTTTCTTTTACTTCTTAATTCTTCCTTTCATAAATCACATAACCCAGCGTTCTTTTAGAGTAGTTTGTAACGGAACGGAGTATTTTCATCATTGATTAGTATTATTTTGTGTGCTATTTACAACTTTGTTATATTGGCTAATATTTTCCCTTTTTTCTCTTTTAAAATGGCATACCCTATAAAATTTTTGTCCTTGCAAAAGTCAGAATTGGAATACGAGGTAGCCGTTCGAGGTGAAACCCCGGCTAGTACTGTGGCGGATCTTAGGCGGCAGATTTGTAAACTAAGTCAGATTCTTTTGTCTGGGGATATTTTGTGTTCCCATCTCGACCCTCTTGACGATTTGAACAATTCCTTGGAAATTTTAAATAAAATAAAATCTAGTCTTGATGTGGACACCAAAGATAAGAATGTTTTGGGGCGAATTGAAAACCTTTTCCATCACCTTTATCATCGGCTCAATAGGATTAATATGGATGAGAAATTTCAGGATGTGCATGCGGAATGTACAAAATTATTTAGGGAATACTATGAAATTTTCATATCTCTAAAAGCAAAGAGTATTGACCCTCTCATAGCTGTCACCCCGATTTCTGACCCTCAAGCCACGCCTGAAAGTATTAATATTTCAGTGACTTGTGAGGGTAATTCTAAACATTCAGAGTTAGCCAAATTAAGATATGATGGCAAGACTTGCGTGCGTGCTTTTATTCATCGGGCTAACGAATATGGTGTAGCTTGTAATATTAAAAACGCAAGGTTTCTATCATTTGCAACCGAAATTTTTGTAGACGATGCACTCCATTGGTTTAGAAGCGTAAGGCAACAGGTATCATCGTGGGATGAACTGGTCGTTCTTCTACTACAGGATTTCGACAAAGCGGATTACGATTACCGACTTTTATCTGAGATTCGATCTAGAACTCAGGGAGCAACGGAAAACATTACAATCTATTTATCCATTATTTCGGGAATGTTTTCACGCTTGTCGAGGCCTTTGGTGGAGGAAGACAAGTTGGAAATAATTTTACATAATATTAGACCATGTTATGCGAGCACTCTGGCCTCTGCATCTCAAATCACTTCGTTTGAGCAGTTGAGGTGTCTTTGTAGGAATTTCGAGAACGTTCAGTCACGCATGCTGCAGTTCCGAGAGCCTTCCGCTGCTACTTCTGACACATTAGCACCAGAATTTGCATACAAACAAAGAACAGACATAGTAAACAAACAAAACCAATATGTTAATACTAAGAGTGTAAACAATAGAACCAACTTAGAAAACAACAAACAAAATTCAAGTAGTGATAATGTTAATGAAAAATATTTACATGCCATAGATACAAAAAAAAAATCGGTTCCTGATGCGAAACTGCCGTATTGTCCTAGATGTCGTAACAATTCGCATAGCCTCAAGGATTGTCAAAATAAAGAAATTTTGTGTTTTAAGTGTGGTCATAAGGGTGTCAAGAAACCGGATTGTCCGAAGTGTAACAAGGATCAGAATCCAAAAAACTAGGTTTGCAGGATTGTCCCAACTCCTCTTCGATAGAAGGTCGCTTTAATAAAGAAGATTGGAATGATTGGTTGAAAACTATCCATTTATTTTTCAACAGTTACAAAATTTCTTCAATTCTGCAAACTAAGCCTTTAGGTGATTCGCGACCATATTTAAATATTAAGATTAACGATGTTACAGCGTCTGGCCTCCTGGATTCCGGGTCAGCAGTTACAATATTAGGGAATTATGCACATAAAACGTTACTCAGTCGTGGCCTTAAGCTATGTCCTGATGATACACCTTCGATAGTAGCTGCTGGTGGTCAGACACTTAAGAGTATTGGCTATATTAATGTTCCAATACATTTAGAGGAACGATTTCACATAATTAAGTGTTATGTAGTTCCAGAAGTTCAATCATCGCTTATTCTAGGTATTGACTTCTGGCGCGCCTTTCATTTATGTCCGAAATATTTAGGTTCTGTTAAATTGTCAGCCAATCCATTAATAGATTTAAATAGTAATAATCATCAAACTTTTATTCATTCTTATGATAGTTTAGATGAGTCTCAAAGCGCTATAGCTGATAACGTTGTTGAGCAATTTAGGGACATTTCATTTGAGCGCAAAGGTCTAGGCCGTACGCGCGTTGTAACTCATCGCATCGATACCGGCGATTCTCCTCCTATTCGACAAAGATATTATAGGTTGTCTCCTGAAAAACAGAGAATCCTTGTCGAACAGGTAGATGAGATGTTAAAACTAGATGTGGTGGAGCACTGCGAAAGTGCCTGGCAGTCTCCGGTACTCCTCGTTACTAAGAAGAATGGCCAGCCTCGTTTTTGTCTTGACAGTAGAAAGTTAAATTCGGTCACAAAACGAGATGCCTACAATTTGCCATACATTGCCGAAATTTTGGATAATCTGCGCGACGCCCGTTTTCTTAGTAGCCTTGATTTATCTAAAGCCTTTTGGCAAATACCTATTGCAGAGGAGGACAGAGATAAGACGGCTTTCTACGTCCCAGGCCGAGGAACACTCAGATTTAAGACCACAGCTTTTGGCTTGACAAATGCTCCCGCTACGCAACAGCGTCTTGTAGATAAGCTTCTGGGTAATGTAGATCATCGTATATTCGCTTATCTTGATGATATTATTATTGTTAGCAATAGTTTTGATGAGCATGTGTCCCTTCTACTTCGCGTTCTGGACAGATTGCGTAAAGCAGGCCTTACTGTAAACTTGGAAAAGTGTGAGTTTTTTCGAAGTCAACTTAAATATTTAGGTTACGTGGTTGATGCGAATGGGTTGCGAACAGATCCGGAAAAGGTTGAAGCCATCCTTAACTACGCAACTCCTATTAATCGCAAGGAGTTGAAGCGATTTCTAGGCACAGCTACATGGTATCGTAGGTTCGTTCCCAATTTTAGCACAATTGCGGGGCCACTCAATAAGTTGACTTCAAATAAGAAGAACACTCCACCTTTCAGGTGGACTGATGAGGCAGAAGACGCTTTTAAAAAGCTAAAGGAATGTTTGGTTTCCGCGCCTGTTCTTTCTTGCCCCGACTACAATCTACCATTCGAGGTGCATACAGATGCGAGTAACTATGGGATAGGTGGTATGCTCACTCAATCCATAAACGGAAAGGAGCACCCCATTGCTTACATGAGCAAATCATTAACGGCGGCAGAAAAGAACTACAGCATTACGGAGCGGGAGACGCTGGCAGTTCTCGTGGCATTAGAGCATTGGCGATGCTATTTGGAAAATGGGAAAACTTTTACGGTTTACACAGACCATAGTGCACTAAAATGGTTTCTTTCATTAAATAACCCTACGGGAAGGCTCGCACGTTGGGGTGTGCGTTTGTCTTCGTTTAATTTTGAAATAAAGCACCGTCGCGGTGTCGACAACGTTATCCCCGATGCATTGTCTAGAGCTGTCCCTGTCTCTTCTATCGTCACTTCTAATTCATTCGCGACTTCTAGTGATGATTGGTATAGGAATATTTATAATAACTGTGTCACAAAACCAGAAAATTTTCCCAATTACCAAATTAAAGATGGCACTCTTTTCCGCCTTAGTAAGAATAAGTGCTTGCTTACCAATGAATTTTCTTGGAAGGAAGTCGTTCCATCTGAGCTTAGGGAAAAGGTAATTGCTGATAACCATAATGAACCAACTGCAGGTCATTTGGGCACCTTTAAGACCTATAGGCGCATTGCACTCCGATATTATTGGCCGGGCATGCATCGAGATGTTGCAATATACGTTGGTTCTTGTAGTATTTGTCTTCAGTATAAAACTCAAAACCATGCTACTCTTGGTGAAATGGGACGCCCAAAGCAATGTTCACGCCCTTACCAAATGATATCCATCGACTTAATGGGACCTCTTCCTGTCACACGGAAACAAAATAGTTACATACTAGTGGTAACCTGTTGCTTTTCCAAATTTTGTCATATTATCCCGATAAAAAAAGCAACTTCTCAGATTATTGTCAAAATTTTGGAAGAGCAAATTTTTTTAGTTCACGGTGTTCCTCAAAGTATTTTCCTGGATAATGGTACTCAATTTATTAGTGGACATACTCAGGATTTATTCAAAAAATATAAAGTACCAAATATATTCTTTTCACCAAAGTATACCCCTCAGGTTAATACTGTGGAGCGGTACAATAAAACTATTATTACTTGCCTTTCAACTTTTGTAGGTAGTGATCATCGATCATGGGACTTATTTATTCCAAAAGTACAGTTTGCAATAAATAATTCAGTTAATGAAGCTACCGGATTTACTCCTTCTTTTCTAGTTTTTGGACGGGAAATAGTATTATGTGGTTCCCATTACGCAGATACAGATTTGGGTGATGAAGTTTTGTTCCTTCCTCGCGATGTTTATGCGGAGAACCTTGGTTGCCTAAGTTCTATCTTTGACCAAGTTCAAAAGTCTTTGTATCACGCTCATGTAAAAAACACGTCATATTATAATTTAAGACGTAAAGCCTTTGAGTTTAATACCGGTGATATCGTATACAAACGTGCTTACGTCTTGAGCGATAAGGATAAGCATTTTAGCAAGAAATTAGCTCCCAAATACATTAAGTGCCGGGTCATTCAAAAGCTGTCACCACTTGTGTATGTCTTAGAGGACATGTCAAAGAAAACTTAGGGTCTTGGCATATTAAGGACCTGAAAATATCTACCTATAATTAAATTCTGGCTTCGTTACATTTCCCCATACACTACTAAACGACTTTAAGACCGTTACAAAAGTCAGTGACGCAGATTTGTCACTTGATTTATAGTATGTTAGGACACGTCGCGTTATTTTACATTGTGTGACGTATTATATGTTAGGTTTTTGAGTGATGAGGTATGACTGAAATGAAAGAATGAGTAAAAGGTTACTGTAACAAGTTTATAATGCGGATTTTATTCTTAAAATAAAATCCTTATGAGGGAACCGCGGGTAATGTAACGTTACGTTACACGAATGATTATGTTTTGACATATTTAATGCTTTGTTCTTTGTTTGTGTACGACTTGGAACGCGCTGGGTACGTGCGGTGCGCGGGAGGGTTCGCATAGAACGAATGATGTGAGAGTGCACGCATCACTTTGTGTCCTGTCGAGCGCCCTAGCAGACACGACTGTTATTTTTTTTAAATAAAACTGCATAAACCTTCTTTGGTACATTTAAACCACATTTAAACTCAGTGTGATCCCGATTTAGGGTAAGTTTTGAATAGCACACAAATTACGCACATCATCTTTCATTTTCTTGCCAATCATTATTAAGTATTTCGTATTTTCTACTGTAATTAATTTTCTGTTGCTTATCTCACTTCAATAAATATGCACCATTTAGGAATAGCCTCAGAAATTGCTAATAATGCTGTATCATGCTACTTACTTTCCTCCTACCCACAAGTGCAATATTAATTTTAAATTTAAATTCGTTCCAATTAACTGTTTCTTAATTATTGTTTTTACTGTTTTCTTTTTTTTGCTCAAGCTGCTAACTATGTAAACTCCGTTCTGGTCAGTGCCACCGTCAATACTACTACAACCAAATAGGTATTTCCTTTGTGTCGTCGGTGGTACCCCAGCACGGAAGTTATTAGGCCGAGTTCTGATTGGCTGGAACGGTGATTTCCAGGTTTTATGCGCCGAGTTTTCCCCGGCTCGAGTTCTACCTTCATAACTCGACGCCTCGCCGCTGGTGCGACGAGCAAGTCGGTCGGCCGTGCCGTCTACCCGCAAGGACATCACCGTACAGCACTTCACTGAACTTCGGCCAACTTCCATCTCCGGCCAGCAGCGGGATTTCGCCTGCAACTACAGGGGAGTACCTATCCCTGCAGGAGTGACAACAGACGATCGTACCCCACGACCCAACAAATCTTTGTGTGCCTCCGACTGAACCAGTCCGATGTTTTGAATACACACTTTTGAAGGTACACCCCGTCTTTTAATTCAACCGCCATCCTCTAGGTGGGATTCGAACGGGTGGAGGTTACAACTTTCGTTCGAGAGACAACAAACGTTTTTCAGCTGAATTATAACTCTCTCCGAGAACCACAGGAGATTCTTTCAAAGGAATACGCACCGAGAATTTACCTTGCTGAGTACGTGTCGTCGTTTCAACGAAAATGTTCTCGCACATTTGTTCGTCGGCACTAAGGGCATTTGCCACGTTAGGAATCTCTTCGATTTCCCAGAATCGTTTTAACTGTACATCTAGTGTTTGCGAATAATTGCATTGAACCTGATTTATGCGCAGGCCATTATTATTATTGTACAAAGGTCCAGATATTATCCACCCTAGATATGTATTTTGTAAGTACGGTCCGTTTTTTAACTTTATTTTACCGTCACATAATAAATCCCAGAACTTATCCGCGCCTATCAATATATCAATATCCGATGGCGAATGAAAGCTCGGGTCAGCAAGTTGGATATTATCTGGAATAATAATACTATTGACGTTTATATTAGAAGCCGGTAGCCTATTTGTGATACATGGCAACACTACACATTCAATGTTAGTCTGATAATGTTTAACTTTCGAATACAATTTTATTTTACATGTGTGGGTAGACTTAGCTATCGAATGACCCACACCGCTAATTTGACAAGTGGACTGTAATAAAGGTGCGTTTAATATATCGCATAAATTCTCTGTTATAAAGCACTGTTGGCTACCATTATCCAGGAGTGCTCGTACAGTGTGATACTCGTTTTTACTATCCGCAATATCTATTAATGCTGTGGATAGCAGGACCGTGGGTAACACGGAATATGTTTGTTTACTATGAGAAAGCGAACCATTATTTGAAGTATGTAACGAGGTGGAGACATTGGAGACGTTAGTGGAGATCGGTTGCGATTGTGAACGCGCCCCACTCACATTGAATGCGCCGTCTTTGTCTACGCTATCGACATGAATCAAACTGTTATGTTTTTCATGATGACACAGCCTACACGGACCGAATTTACAATCCTTAACCGTGTGGCCTGTGCGTAAACAATTATTACAAATATTAGTTGTGTTAACAAAGTTAATTCTGTCTTGGACAGGTAAATTAATAAACTTTGAACACGTATAAAGTGAATGATTACCTTTGCACATTTCACATACGCGCGGACCGCGCTTGATAGTTTTCGTAGTGCTGCTGCCACTATTACCAGCGTGTGTAGCGACATAACTTTGAGTAGGTTGTTTCTTGTTATGCGTGTGTTCACCTTTGGTGTCGGGTGAATGTTTGCTATGGTTAACTTTAATCATTTCTAACATATCCGCCATATCCTTGAGAAACTTAAGCAAATCATCTAACTTTAATAATGGCTTCGTATCAGCATGATAAAGTGTACCTTTATACTGCTCCCATTCACGTTCGGTACCTGGATCTAGCTTAGAAACAACCAAATATATTATTAACGTATCCCACGCGTGCGTTTGTTCCCCCAGTGAGGTAAGTGCACGTAAGTTTCTCAGTATAGTGTCTATTAATTTCCTGATCTGTGAAGCGGTCTCCTTATTTATGGAAGGTATCGTAAAAAGGGATTTGACGTGGTTGTGTTGCAATAATCGTGGATTATTAAACCGATTTTGTAGTAGTCCCCACGCGTGAGAGTAATTTGTGGCCGTGAATTCCAATGCACTAATTACCTGCGACGCACTGCTTGTTAATGACGATCGCAGGTAATGGAATTTCTGTATAGTGTCTAAATCCTCACGATCATGGATCATACTACAATACGAATTCTTAAACTCCAACCAATGATCGTAAGAGCCGTCAAAGGTAGGTATTTTAATGTCCGGTAACTTTACACTTATTTTATTTTTAGCGATCAAACTATTATCATTTTCAGGTACCTCTTTTTGCAGCAGAAGTTTGGCGGAAGCTATAGCCCTGTAATACTGGTCTTCAAAACGCTCTCTCTCCTCCAGTCGTTTTGGAAGATCGAGCTCGTCTGTGTGTTCCTCAATTTTATCCTGTAACTCACTATAGTTTTCTAACAAACTCAAACTGTTTTCAACGCGTAACTTTAACTCTAGAAATTGTTGATCACTTAATGGACAAGTCCACCTTTTAATATAATTTTCTAATATAGTTAACCAACCTTTGATCACTGCTCTTTTCTTAATAAACTCCGCAATCTTAGACGCACTCATTTTAGGGGAAAATTAGAACAAGAGTACTCACTGTAAACCTTGCACAGATGCCTCCGGTGCCACGTGCCGCGGCACGCAAGTGTACGGCGCACGGCTATCGGGCTTCCACTTACCGACTGGGTACCGCTACTGAGCAACTGGAACAGCACGAAATTAACACAAACCGATTAATAGGATGGGGAATTGGGTAGGACGTTCAGACCTGCCACTCCTCTAATCCTCTTGTAAGTTTCCAACGCCGAGTGGATCTTCTTCAGGAACTCGTATATTTATGCGACGAAATTTTGAAGATTCTTGATTTCACTACAGGCAGAACTGGTATTCTTCTTAATTTGGCTCGGATGGACCAATATGTTAGGGGGGCGCCTCGATCAGCCACGCGTTTTTTCACGGCCTCTGATGGCTGCTTGGCGTCCTTTTTTGTTTGAACTTGGAACTCGTATTTTTATGCGACGAGTGTGTGCGGTGGATATATGAAATTAAGCACTGCTTTCTGAATATACTGTTTATTACTATACTGTAGACTTTACAATATTTACGGAGGAAACAAAAAAAAATTGATATTCTAATAAACGTGCTGTCCACCATATTTTTTCTTATATTGCTCACTTCACTTCACTCAGTCTTTAGTTCCATAGCCCCGCGGTACTGTCCGTCGAGATGGCGCCACCGTCAGCGCCGCATTCAGAGCGGTGGCTCAATGAACAATAGTATTTAGCCTCTAAATATAAATAAAAAAAATACTTCTTCTAGGATTTTTTGAATTTCATCCCTTAAAGGGATAAAGAGGGTTGTTAAAGTTTGTAAGAAAATTAAATTGTTTAACATCAATATCACTTGAAACTTAGTATTTGTGTTCTTAAATACAGTTAAAGAAACACATGTGTTTGCGCGAAGGGCTGGTTTAATGGACTGTATATGCGATGCGGAGCAAAACAAGTGACAAACGCTTGGCGATAGGTACTTCGAGTTCATTAAGGTGATCCGAAAATCATTAAGGTGCAAAAACCTTAGCGGGAACCTCGTGCTCGCGTCGTCGGTGCACCGAATCACTTCACCAGGGTTCAAGGGTGGCTGGGTTTCAGGTTACTGTCATCACACGTTAAACACAAACACAACTGTAGATTATAAGTCTTATTACATGCGAAAACCGCGGTTATTCCAAAGTTATCAATATTTTTCAACGGGGCGGGCCGTCGCCATTGTTCACGCGATGCGGTTCGATTCGGAAGTGATTTTTACAAAAATGGCGTGTCGAATCTCCTTATTCACTCTCTAGGTATATGCGGGAAAAGGATGGGTATAGGGAATCGCGGACTTGTCAATCAAATTTTGAATGCTGGCGCAACCGTTCCCCCCGGGTTTGAAGGGTTACCTTCAAAAACAATAAGCGAAACTAATCAAATAACTAACTTCTGGTGTAACTTTTAACTGCTAACCTATTCCTAAACTATGTATGTATAAAGCGTTACTATAACTACTAAACTAAGTTAAAACCTGCTGCTGATTAGGTAGAGGACAGAGGACGTAAATAAGAACCGGTTGCGGTTTTAATTTTTACTATATGCGTAATTCCCTTTGAATCGGGGAAAACTTCCACCACTACACCTAGAGGCCAGTGTAGAGAGGGGGCACTCTCGGTCATTATAACTACCACAGTACCAACGGTGACTGGATTTGATGGAGTATTCCACATTTGACGCGACTGCAGCGTGTGCAAATAATCTGTTCTCCAACGCATCCAAAATGATTGAACTAATCTATACAAAAGAGCGTGACGCTTTAGGAGATGCGGTCTGTCTTCATCAACATCCATAGCGGGAAAAAACTTATGAGGAGTTTTGTTTAAGAAGTGAGCCGGCGTTAAAGCTAAAGACTCCGACTTAGAAGAATTCCATACGATGGACGCGTATTCATTACTGCCTCTATCTGAGCGAGTACAGTACTCAACTCCTTATAAGAGAGAATCTGCACGCCTACAACGGGGAACAGATATGACTTGAGGCTCTTAATATTAGCCTCCCAATAACCACCAAAGTGACTAGCAGCGGGCGTATTAAAACGCCATTCAATACGATTTTCGGCCAAAATATGAGCGAATTCACTCTGATAATACTTTGACCGCAAGAATGCGTGTAACTCCGAGATACTACGAGCTCCAACGTAATTAGTACTGTTGTCCGAATTTAACGTTTGTTTCACTTAAACGTGGACATTAAACTTTGCGTACTTAAATCACCGGTCAATTCTATGTGAACCGCACGAGTTGTCACTCATATAAATAGACAAACGTAAGCCTTTGTGGAGCGTATATAACGACCACGTGCAATAGTTACTCTAAACGGGCCGGCGAAGTCAGTACCAGTGTGTACAAAAGGTTTTGCGAATTGAACAACACGGCAAAAGCGATAATCGGCCATTTCAGGCGCGATAAAACGCGGGCGTAGCTTAAAACAGGGCACACATTTGTGTACTCTAGTGCAAATAAATTGCGAGCGGAAGGTATCCATTACTTCTGCCTAAGGATAGACATCGACAAGTCCGAACCTGCGTGACAATTCACCTGATGATAATCTACAATGAAATCTAAAACATGGTCCTTGCGGGGTAAAACTACTGGATGCCTTTTTTATATAATTATAGACTCGGCTGTTGCATTTTTTGCCTGAGTGCGGGAAGTATACGTTACGTACGAAAGAGGCAACAACAGGTTGGTTTCTTGAGAGGGCTAAACGGATATCTATGACCAGGACGCCAACCCTATCCATAGTACTAAGCCCTTTCCTAAAACCAAATTGGAAATTCGGCTGTAAATTAAAATTGAATCAACATTGAAATAAAATTAAATTACAAATAAATATCAAAAAAAGTACAATTATGTCACAAATAAAATATAATAATCACGATGGAAATTATATTTTTTTGTCAAGAAAACATGTAAAGCTATAAAACAAAATATTATAATTAAGTTAAAATAGTAATCAAACACTGATAAGTCACAAAAAGCAATATAATCATCACCTTATAAACTATAGAATAAAAAGAAAAATATCCAATAAGAGAATGTACACATGTTTGAGCAGGCAATTATGTGAGACTATGGCTTGGTGAGAAACTCAGAAACCGTCAGACCAGACCCTTTCAGTCTGGTCTTATTTCGCCATTCCTAACTCTGCACAATACGACTTTCAAAGCGAACTAATATTGGACGAGGTTTGCTGGTGTTGCTCCCGACGACAGGCTGTCAAGTCTTTCTGATGCTTCCCATATCCATACGCTCCGATAAAACTCCTAGAAAGCTTTTGTTATGATTGGTTCCACCTTCCACAAGCAAAGCCATAAAAGGATCGTTGCACTGGATGCCATTTCATGCCTATCCAGGCCCACTACAAGCAGCTCTATCTGGGATTTAATTGAGACTAATTCCAGACTAAGGCCTTAAATTCAGTAAAGTCTTTGGATAGGCTGGCAATTATCTTGTGCGGAGTTTCAGCACTGGCATTCTTCAAGTCCTCCTCATATTGGGCCATTCTTGCAGTGAATCCTCCTCACATCTTAAAAATATAGAGTATAGGTCCATCAAAATCATCATCAGCCTATTAATGTTCCCACTGCTGGGACAGCCCATTCCCTCTCACAGACCTTCTCTCTGTGAGAGGGAATGGGCTGTACTCCACCACGCGTCCCCAATGCGGGTTGGTGGATGACATGTCTTCGAATTTTTGGTTCTAGGATATGCCGGTTTCTCCACGATGTTTTCCTTCACCGTTTTGAGAGCAGTGGTGATGAAATAATGTACACAAAGTAAAGCACCTGCCTGAATTTGAACCCACGACCTAAAATTTTGGGCGGTGGTGGCCCAATGGTATTGGCCACGACTTACAAGCTGTAGGTCGTGGGTTCAAACCCAGGCAGGTGCTTTACTTTGAATATAGGTCCATTGTACTGAAATGCGATACTGTTAGCATAGGAACTGTTATGAAGAAGAGTTTATCTACTGACTGACTGCACCAGAGGTTAATAGACAACTTTAATCAAGTTCCTGCATTTACGGCCTCGGCCTCCTAGGGGTCTTGCTGACCAGCCTCCACACACGACTTGCAACAGAACCTGGGGACAATAGGACGTGGTTAGTCGGGGTCGGACACAATATGACAAAACAAGTAGTGATCGTAAAAGTATACTTCTAGTTATATAAAATATATCAAATCAATAATCGCCCCAGTCTCCCCTTGGCCCCGTAGGCCAAGATGGCGACGCTTGGCCTCCCTCAAGCGTCGCCACATTGACCGGTTCCGTGCGTCCCGTATCCAGCGGTTCCCCGCAACATTCTCCAGGTCAACGGGCCACCTGGTGGGAAGCCTTCCCACGCAATGTCTGCCGGTTCGCGGTCGCCACGCCAGAACTTTTCTGCCCCATCGGCCATCCGTTCTGAGAGCAATGTGCCCTGCCCACTGCCACTTATGTTTGGCAATTCTTCGAGCTTTGTCGGTAACCCTAGTTCTCTTGCGGATCTCTACATTCTCTGATTCGATCACGCAAGGATTCTCCGAGCATAGCAGGCGCCGATTCCCTTGGGTAGCTAATTTTAAAATGAGAATCACGTCTAAACGGCTCGTCGTAATTTTTTAGAAAAAAATATTATGTTACATTAGACCATTTTTTTAATACTTTGATCTAAGAAAATTTTCTGATTTATTCGTATAACATAGTGTAATTAATCTGTAAATAAATGTCTAAAACGGACAGAAACACGACAATCGCACCAAACCCGCTGGGCTTATTTTAATAAACTCGAAAGACAATTTAATTATCTACATTTTGTTCTAAAGCTTTTTTTAAGTTATAGGATAATAAAGAAAGTACAAAAATCTACTAAATTTTGGGTCGTGCGGGTGTGAAACGAGTGCGCGTTTTGTTTCCCGTTAGGTCGTTGACGTTTATCGTCGTTTTAAGACATCACTAGCGCTCGCCACCATCCCTGCATGGTGATCCTGCGCGGGCGACCGCGGCGGAGTGGCGGTGCGGAGGGGGCGCTCGACCTGCGAGCGCGCACCAGCCAGTTCAGCTGATCAAGCACTGCATCATTCAGCGCCGTCCTAAGCGCGCGTTTCACCTTTCACCTCCAACCCAGTATTTTAACTGTCGACCGTTTGTCATCTTTATGTCAATATAACAGTAGAACACCAAGTCAGTGTTTTGTCCTACCTCCATCCTTAGGGCACAAACCACTTCTTTCTAGCCCTCCCCCTTGCCTTTTGGGTTTCGTAAGCTTTCTAATGAGGCTCATTGTCAACGACCACGTCTCAGAGCTATAGGTCATAACTGGCAAAACAAACTGGTCACTGTACCCACTGGTACTGTACATATGTTTGAGCGAATAAATAATGTTTTGATTAACCACTATAATTTAATCTTTTTCAGCAGATACTATCGATTGACCTCATTGATCGATTAACCTCACTGAACGATTATGTACTTACTGCGCGTAATACTTGAGTCTGCAAAACTTGCTGCGCACGATCAGATCACAGTTAGCGAAGAAAGGATTATCTGTGCACTTGGCAGGTATCACGAGCTCTGCAAAAATAATTATTCTTAATCAAAAATAGAATATAAATACACAAGTCCTCCAAATATTAGTTTTGTATAACGCTAGTAAGTACAGACAAGTGCTTCAATGTTCGGACATCTGACAAGATTATTTATCTTTGATATTAGTACTTGAAAAGATGAAACCTGACGCGATGATGTTCAAGTCACTAAAACTAGCTTCTGCCAGCGGCTTCGCCCGCGTGAATGTCGAAAATTATCTCAAGGGAACATATGCGCGGTATAAAAAATATCCTATGTGCTATTCCAAACTATAATCTATCTCTGTGCCAAATTTCATCCAGATCCTTTGAGCCAATTGAGCGTGAAGAAGTAATAAACATATAAACACACAAACTCACAAACTTTCGCCTTTATAATAATGTGAAGCTTATAGTCACACTACTATAAGCTTCTGTCAGCGGCTTCGCCCACGTGAAAAGCGTTTTATCATGCCAAGGGAACATTATACTGGGATAAAAAGTAGCCTATATGCTATTTCAGATTATAATCTCTTGCCAAATTTCATCCAGATCCGTTCAGCCGTTCTGGCGTGATTAAGTAACAAACCTACATCCACACACACATCCATCCAAACTTTTACATTTATAATATTAGAAAGATGATGATGATTTGTGGCAACAAAACGATAGTGATTACATTATTATCTTATAATGTAATATGTAGGAACGATCCGCTTAGGTATTAACCACGTCGTCTTTCCACCTCATGGTGAGCTTGCCACGCTACGTCTTCCGATACGCAGAATCTGTAAGCAAAAACGTTTAGGCCTACATAACGTGGGTTTTACTCACTTTGCACATTGATCAGCACAGTGTCTGACTGCGAACTGTATGGGTTGCTGGCGTGACACGCGTACAGCCCGCTGTCGGCGACCGACACCCGCGTCACCGTCAGTCGGGACACGATCGTGCTTCCTGGTTGTGTAAACAACCGATAGATTAGATCAAATCTAACAGAATATCAATCAAAATAACTTAAACAGAAACCAGAGAATCGCAACTAGAGCTTAAAAAAAAACAACACTCTACATGTGGTGTGGTTTCGCGGTATCCTTTTTACGCGGTCAGCTATCGAGGACTCGTAAAGCAGCAAACCACTCAGGCCGCCATCGCCAGCTTGCGTGCTGCTAAGACTTACCAGTGATAGTGATCCTACTGTCCATCTGAATCTTGGCGCCGTCTTTGGTCCAGTGCACGTCAGGTTCGGGGAAGCCGTCCACATCGCACGTCAGACGCAGATCGGCGCCGATGTTCAGCGTCGAGATTGGTGCCAACACACGTGTGCTGACCGGCACTGATTTTGGGAAATATGGTGTTATAGGGTAGTTTTGTGTAAGGTATCAGGTGATATCAAAATGTTGCCTATTATAGTGTTCAGGGTAGAAAGTATATTGGTATTCCTGTTCCTCTATAAGCGTAATTTATACTACATAAAGACTTTTTACTTCAACAGTGATTGTAAAATGTCAGTATGTTTGACAGTAAGGTGTCCTCATTACACGACTTGACGTTTCGCAGACTGAAGATAGTATGGTTTGCAACGGACAAATATCTGAATTGAAATTTTCAAACAATGGAGATCTGAACAATACAAAGAAACGCAAAGCTCGCTGTTAATAATGTATACATAGCCAAGTTTTTGGTGGAAAAGCTCAGAAGTTAGCTCTTATTTATACAACACTTCTTATATCATTACTGTATAATACATACACAACGTACCAATAAATAGACTTCAAGAGAAAAGCTATTCTTACTGCCAATGAAATTTATTAGATTTATCTTAGGAAATGAACTCGGATCTAATTTATGTCAGATAGAAAATAAAAAAAAAGCTTTTATTGTTTCTCATAAAATTGTTCTACTGCACAAAATTGAGGCAGCCCCGGTAAGTTATAAGGATATTTGTAATGGGGTTACCTCACAACTTCCCGTGGGTTGCTTATGTAAAGTGTTGAGACATAATTAAAAAAAGACGGAAAAGAAAAACGTTTGGGCTCTAGGATGATTTCAAAATTATTGTTATTGTAGCATGTTCAAGTATGTATGTGAAGTGTTAGTGTGTGTATGTAGAAAATATAAGAACTGACGTTAAGTTTGCTATAAAGAGTTACTGAATCTATCTAGCTGATTGTTTGTCACAACAATCAGCTAGACAGTGAACCTGTAATAGTAGATAGTTCCTAATCTTACCAGTGACAATCAGTCTGGTCACTTCAGTAGTGGTGGAAGTGATGGTGGTGTTCGTGTTCAGGGTGGTGGTCGTATTTGCGGTGGTGGGTCTGGGCGCCAAAGTCTTTCGTGGTACCAAAAACTCGTTTTCAATTAAGAATCCATCAGGCATATAAGCTCGCACGAAAACCACCCACGAAGCCGCCTTGCCTTCACCATTGTACGCTTGACATGTGTACTTTCCAAGAGTTTCGATAGCAAGGCTTCTGATGAGGAGGACGTTTCCTCTCGCTTCATACACCTCATCGTTGTACAGAACTATGGTTCCCTCGTAGCCGCGGTACCAGAACACGGATGGTGGCGGGTACCCGTACGTTAGGCAGTGCACGTGGAGCGGTTGGCCCAGTTCCCCGGTCACCACGGCGTTCTCATCTCCAACGATTCCGGTAGGCACTCTCACAGGATCTGCCAACTCCCGATGTTTATTGAATCAATGATACAATGTTAAGAGTTTGTGATTGCTAAAAAGATTGTAAATACAAAGGACATTTGAAAGAGGGTATTTCATATGTCCAACATCTCTTCTTCATCAACGGTCTTTCATATATACAAGCTTTTTATTAACTTGCAATGTATGTTCGGGTCAAATCTGAATTTTAAAGCAGTAATCCTGAACCAATTAAGATGAAATTTTGCATGCACGTTTGGTTTGGATGACGACAAGCTAATAAGTTAAAAAAAAGAAAATCATTTTGATACCAACTGAGAACCACAGCAGTAAAAGTTTACCAAAGCTCATAAAATCGATATCAGAACGCCAGCTGCTTCAGAAACGGGGGACCCAAACGTAACAGCATGAAAAAGTATAAGCAAAATATTGGCCGAAAATTTCTGTAACAGTAGTCTACAACAACTAACACACCGGACCAGCTCCCAGGCTTCAACGGCACTCACCATTGACGATCAGGTGTATCTCCTGCTTGGCCACTCCGAAGCCATTATCGGCCACGCAGATGTAGACACCGGTGTCGTTGCGGTACAGAGAGACGATCTGCAGTGCGCCGTCCGACGTCAGCCTGTAGCGGCCCGCGTTGCCGTCGATCTGTTTGGAGATGGGTTTTTAGAATGTCTTCAAAGATTGCACGAGCATTTATCACCACGCTAGCTCAAAGCAGTTTGACCAACTCCTTCGTTACGAAATTTTCCTACACCGATGATACATTATGTAATAACTAATCAAACTAATATTATAAATGTAAATGTAAGTTTGTTTGTTACGTTTTTACCCAAAAACTACTGAACCGATCATCATGAAACTTTGTACATATATTCTTGCAGGTATTAGAAGTAACACAGGATACTTTTTATTAAAAAAAAAAATATTTATGGCTTCACTGCGAGCGAAGCCGCGGGTAAAAGCTAGTAATATTATAAATGTGAATGTAAGTTTGTTTGTTACGCTTTCACACAAAAACTACTGAACCGATCATCATGAAACTTTGTACATATATTCTTGGAGGTATTAGAAGTAACATAGGATACTTTTTATTAAAAAATAATAATTTAATGGCTTCACTGCGAGCGAAGCCACGGGTAAAAGCTAGTAATATTATAAATGTGAATGTAAGTTTGTTTGTTACACTTTCAACAAAAACTACTGAACCGATCATCATGAAACTTTGTACATATATTCTTGGAGGTATTAGAAGTAACATAGGATACCTTTATTTAAAAAAAAATATGGCTTCACTGCGAGCGAAGCCGCGGGTAAAAGCTAGTTATGTAATAAAATCGTAGCGACGTCTAAATTGTACATTGAAAGTAATAGTTTTTGGCTGTTTGTCTGTGAAATGTTTTCAATTGGTGCCAAAGCTAATAAACAGATTCTGTGAAAATTTCACACAACTAATCCTTAAAGGTCCAGTCAACATTTAGGCTATAAATTATCACGTTATTATCTTTGGAAAAAGAGCCATTTTGCATTATGTGTGTGCGGGATTTCTAAAGCTTCCTTTCTTTCTTTTCTAAAATTTCCCGCAGGAAAGTGAAAAATATATTTTGTATCTTCATACATAATACATTACAGACTATGAGTTCGATCCTCAGCTATACTATAGCTTTTTATGATTATATTATTTTATACAAATCTTTTTTCATGATCTTTCTGAAATAATAATAAAAGAAATATTGTATTTCATACATATTCATAGTGGTGTTCAGAGTATAACCGCGGTTTTATGCCACCTACAATACATTCTGCAAAGTAGCATATGACCACGGTTATCCTCTTATTTATCCTTATTTAATGATAGAATAATTGATTTATATAAATAATTCCTACGTGGGTCTATACGTGTAAGTCATTTAAAAACAAAATTACTAAAGTATTATTTCACTACCACTATCTACAACTACAAAACTAACCTGCTAAATCTCACACAACTTTACACATATTACAGGTGTAATATGTGTAAAGTTGTGTCATTCTCATAAAAAAATCACCACGAATTCCGTACAATCAAACATACAACTGCATAAAAGAACAATAACATACAACACAAGAAGTAAAAACAAATTCCAACTAGCAACTGCATGTGCACGGACTAATTATGGCAAAAAAACAGTATTAGTGGAGGGAGCACAGCTATTCAATGATCTACCGGTGAATATAAAAAGTTGTGAAAATATTACATATTTAAGAGAAAACTAAAAAAACATTTATGTACGCTGTAACGTTGCCAACGCCCCGGAGGCAAATATTATATTATTATTTAGAATAAGTATCTCATTATAAGTGAACTGTTATCTTTACCAATATTATAAAGAGGAAAAATTTTTTTGTTTGTTTGTACCGAATAAGCTCCGAAACTACTGGACCGATTTTAAAAATTATTTCATCTATGGAAAGCTACATTATCCCCGAGTTACATAGGTTATAAATTATTTTCATAAAAATTAGAGATCCTTATGAAAACTGTAACCCAAAGTAGCAAAATTTTGCCTTTAAAATTAATTATTTTGCGTGCGCAGAAAACTATTGATGATAAATAAAAAGTATGTACTACATGATCAAAGTACTCATTATGAACAACAAAAAAATCTGCTGCAGAATATATCTCACTATCATAGCTATGTCACAATAGCAGCTTTTGTGTTCTAAAATTTAATTAGATCGCTGGTAGAAACAAAAGTTGGTTACATTCTTATTGTAGTATTAATTCTTATTCAAATAAATGGTTTTACAAATTGGTAGGTAGGGAACGGTAGGTGGGTTGGTAGATAGTTTGACGGTTTGACAGGCATCCTGACAAACTATGAAACACTCTATTCATTTTAAAAGAAAATCTAAAAAAACCCTTCGGTTAGAAGGTCATGTTATTAGGTCATTCTATACGAATTTTAAGAAATTGCCATGTTTCAACAATAAGCCTTGCCAACAGTCCCAAAACAATTAAGAAATTGTACAAATAACGGAAATAAAAATTACCCTTCGTTAAGATGCCTAACCGTGGGAAGAGAACGCGAAGGGTGTCAGGGGTAATGGCAGAGCCCGGGCGCCGGGGAAGGGACACTTAGATGAGGTACCTGGTGAAACCTACGGGGTAGAGGAGGCACTTGTTGTCAGGCATCGAAAGAAGACGTACTGTTCGATATAATAGAGTGTTAGGGAGACATAGGGTATAAGCTTTGGAATCAATAGTCGAGAGTCGTGTCGTGGTAGCTATCGTAGAAACGAGTGTTAATCATTAAGTTAATTATTATTTAGTCTGATTCCGTATCAATATTGTGTGAGTGAGTGCCAGAGTGTTTGGGTAAGTCTTTAATCATTGTATTTCATAGGTAAGGACAATTCACTAATGTACTCTTTTATTCTAGCTTGGCGTGGGATTGTATTTATCTCCTAATCCACACCTTGGCAGATATTTATCACTAGAATTTGGTTTAAGGACATCGTCGAAGCCTTTTGTCACACTTTCATACCCTTATCCATCATTTATACACTATACAATTACAAATTTGATTATGGGCCATTATTGACCTTTAACTGAAATTACAAACATGGAAGGCGGAACCGTTAATATTATTTTTATAAAAAAACTTTTTACAAAGAATTACTACCGACTTCCAAATAAGAAAACTACAAAGTGAAAAATAACTTTATTTTTGGATGTCGGTGTCTTTTGTAGGTATCATTTTTTTGCGTTATGGACAAAATAAAGTTATTTTCACTTTATAAAGTTATTTTTCACAGTTGTTTAGTGAGTTACCCTAACGCCAGAATAGATAACCCGAATATCAAGAAACTTATTATTTATTCGTTCTTAATGCACCATTTCAATTTTTATTTAAATATTTTACGACTTAATGTCATTTCTTCAAAAATAGGACCACTACTGGGTTGACCATACCACATCCATAATTTAAATTTAATTCTAGCCTGAGTGTAAAATTCTTTTACATGTTTGTTCCACCCTATTATACCCTTTTTTTCTTATAATGTGGTTTGAGGTTCTGCTTATACTAGCAGTTTCACTTAATATAGAAACAATTTGCCCGTACATTTTAGCCAATAAAAATTTATGGTGGGTATTATCACAAAATTTATCAGCACAAATTTCAAAATATTTAGGAAAATATAATTTTATAAATGTATTGTTACTTATTTATTTATTAGTTTATGCTCGCACTGGAACGCCTTGCAGCAATTACACCAATGGAGCACAATCGTAAAATAAACTCAATAGAAGAGTATTTACTTATTTCCTCCGGCTTTCGTTCTCCCGAACAAACATCGTTATACGGAGATTTAATTACATTGGTTTTCACTCTAATAACAATAATATCACACTATTTTTAAAGGGAAGTGATCAGACCAAAACGAATCCTAAATAACTTCAATGTTTACAATTGTTGTCCCTGCTGACTGTGTAACAAGACAGTGGTCAAGCCAAAGCATACACCCGTGTGAGTCACTGATAAATGTGTAAGTTTGCGATTCAATGTTCGCACATAATAATTCTTGCTCAGAACAAAAACTAAGAAGTTCCGTACCAAATGACTTAAACCTCTCAATACAAACACTGATACAACACTATTTTGTATGATAGAATACATTTCACTGAGACATTCCCTAAAATGTGGTAAGTTATCACTTCAATCTGCTGGCATATACATATTTATAACTATAAAAAATCAGTTACTTGTCACCACATTTACTACAGAAATCCGGGTATTATCACACTGCTCCACAGACACGTTATCATAAGCACTTTTTTACCACAATATGGCTAGACCTCCGTGAGGTCTACCTTTACAAATACCAGCTGAAGTATCCACTGAAGACTTCGCGGTGTAACTGAATTCTTGATCAATATTTTAAGAAAAGATAAAAAATATATATATATATATATTTATAGTGGAAGGAAAGAGAAGCACGGTAGAATTTATATTATACATATTTATAATATAATAATATGAATTACTTAAAAATAATGAATGAAACTTCAATATATACGACAGTGAAGTTTTACGGTCTTGTTATGATACGTTATTGTTGCTAATTGTACCAATGTGCGTACTGACCGTATTACTGGAAACATTTTTTGAAGGTCACGGTAAGTGGTTACTCTGCCGTTCAATTGTATCGAGGTTTTTGTGCTAAAACGTGTTTCGGCCACAAAGAAGTTTTCAGAAATATGATCAAGATTAACATATCTTTTTTCCGCTGCCACATCTTCAATGGATTTGGATTTTTTTTTAATAGAAAGGCTATTTCGGGTATTCAGGTCCTTAAGGTTGCGAGAATGCGCTGGATGTGAGACGCAAGAGGTCGGTTTATGTGGCGACGTCTCAGGGAGGCCTATTGGAGGAAAGCCAGCCTTTTTTACGGCCAATCTAACTCGGTCGTAAAAAAAGTAATAGTCTCGTCCGGTCCTTGTCCCACTGCAAGTTATTGGACTCAAACAAAGAAACTACGAGCGTTAATTACCACGCTTAACAACTCACGCTGGCCTCCTGCTTCCCTCAAAAAGGCCTTACTTATAAAATGAAAAAGTGTCATTGTTTAATTGTTGGAAGTTTTCATACTTGGACTAAAACAATAAACTAAGTTCTTAGATAATTGACGGAGAGATTAGTTAGGCAAGATAAGATTAGTATTATCTGATACGTACGGTTAGCTCGCCGAACCTCCACGTTATCTTGGTTGTTGAGTTGCTATGGAATCGACAGCGCAGTGTGGCTGTGCCGCCCTCTGATGCCACCACCTCCGGCTCCAAAGCCTGCGGTGCTGCTGGCACGTTTGCCAATAAAACGTGCACTTAAGTAAATGTGGAGAACAACAAGAAAACATAATTTTAACTAGGCATATTCGCAAATTACATTCAGTTTGAATTTCAGAAACAAAAGTTTTGTATAGTTACTCATCATCTACGCTATCTATATTACTAGGACCTAAAGCCCTAGACAAGTGACATTTTATCACCGAAAGCGATTATCAAAAAGGCAAAATTGTATGGGATTATCGCGATTATTATAGCGATATCGAAAAATCACGTGATCAATCCGTTACATTTTGACATTACGACTATCGCCTTCGTTGACATCGAATGCCACTTGTCTAGAGTCTCTGGAGAGCCTAGTGTTCCTACCTTATGCAACATGGACGCATAAGAAACAGTAACTGAAAAGAAAAAAGAAGGACTACAAAAAAACGAAACAAGATCCCAATAAAAAGAAATCGTGTAAAAAATAAGTCTCGCAAAGCAGTTCTTCTGTCACAAAAAGTTGTGCAATCGAAAGTAAAACCCAGTCGAATAATTTATTCAGTAAGTTCTTTAATAATTAGGTAACAAACAAACAAATTAACCGACTTTTTTACGAGTACATTAGAAGAACACAATAATGACGACCTCTTAATTATGTAGAACTAGGTCGGTAATTTGTTTATGGGCTGCTCTGCTCGACTGGCTCCAGGCATATGTCGCCTGCATAAACGCAGCGGCACTCATTTATATTTGTAACAGTGAAGAAATGTTGCCTTTAAATAGTGGTGCCAGGTCCAGTGTCAGGTCAGTATGTGTATTTACACTAGTCGATCATTCTTCCATACAAACGTAGTCTGGCGATTACTCCACTGTTTGACGATGTATGTTCAAAATAAAAAAATGATATCAATTTGTCTCATAATTATCTAGCCCTGAATGGAATTAAAAAAGTAAAAAAAAAAATATTTGAAAGTTATGAGCGTCGAAAGTTCCATATTTGGAAACTAATTTTAACGCATCTTTGGGCGGAAATAAATACCATAAGAAGAACGAAAATTGCAAAATGGCCTCCATACAGGGATAGGTTAGTGATTCAACAATGCAAATAATTTTATTTTGAAAAGATACATTTAGTAATTTTTTCATGATATCTAGACTCCCAAAGGTCTGTTCATAAAATTTCGCGCTCTCGTTGTCGTCCTAAATCGTCATCCATTTCGATAAAAAATTGCAAAAGTGCTAATTCGTACGCGAACTAGCTTCTTACTGCTCATCACAGCATCTATCTCTTTTGCAAGTGTTGCCGGATGAGATAGCATGCATTTTAACCTCACGCACAAAATAGTTTGTGCCGTCGACTAGGGGAACCTTAACTGCACCTCAGATTGGATTTCTTCCTTGTTATTTATAGAAGCTGCATTCAATTGATATACACACTAACTGTAGCGATCAAGATTTAAGATTTTTTTGTGTACATCACCATATCTCCATTTCTACCTGATCTATTCTGTGCTGGTGGCCTAGGTTCCGGTTCGTCTGGTCGCTTTGTCTGCTGCTGTGGTTCCACAAGTCTGTCGGTGGTGGTGGTCTTAATTTCGGCACAGCTGTTGTCACACTCCGCTTCAGTGGCGAAGTTGTTCTCGTTACCGCCACAACCACCGTAGTAGAACTGACGACATCTGCGTGATTTGTGGATTTTTAATGACTAAGATGTTGTACACTATTTTACTCTCCTCTATGTGCAATTGCAAACAGTTCGTGATTCGCCTTACCTCTTCCAGGTGGTATCATAGAACCATCTTTCCCTGTAGTTGGAGCACTGCCCAGTCTCGTAAGGTAACGTACATTTGTCAGGCACTGCAATTTAAATAGGAATTAGAATCCATGATACACCACCGTTATTGTATTTATTTGATATATTTTTCTTTAATTCCTACACTTCAATTGCCTAACGCAACAACTCATTTTAACTCAACTTTGTCGTGATTCTAAGGATTCCAAAATTCACTTGTTTCATAATGTGTCTGCTTGAAAGCGTTAATAACGCAATGACAGACATTGCCGTTTACTATATGGAGTTTTTTAAGTCTGTTTTCATTAAAAGTTTTTTTTTTCTACTTCTACTTACCGTAAGCACTAGGGCAAGTCTGCTCGCAAGCTTTCCTGGAGCCGAACCGGTTGTCGTTGCCCCCGCAGCCGCTGTAGTAGAAGGGCAAGCATCGGTTCTCTGACTGACTGAATGACCAGAGAGCTTCCTGCCCGCTACAATTGCCTGCTTCTTGTGGCTGTGTGCACTGTGCTGTTTGGGCAATTCATTATTTAATAGACGTTCATAAAGATATAAACTATAAGCGGACAGGCAGGTATATACTGTTTACATATGTTCTCTAACTCTATTTATTCCTGCATGTAGAGTCGTCAAACTTGATTCAACGAAAGGAAAATACGCTTAGGAGGTCCTAAGCGTATTTTCCTAAAGACGATCATTCGTTCGTTCATCAACAAGAAAACCAAAAAAAGAAGTTTTCTAACGAATTATAGACCAAATGGGTCATGAATCAACTTGCTTGACGGTACACACGTGTTTGAGCAAATGCATATAATATATTTATATTTACAGATGCATTAGAACTTGATGTAATGATTTAGTTGCTTTTTACCGTCGCGTACTCTACAGAGCTTAAAGGTGGTAAATCCTACTTGTTTTGACCTACGAGGTCGAGAAGTGGACACTCACGGAATCATTGGTCCGTCTTCCATGAGATGGAATATGTCAAAGTCAAAGTCAAAATATATTTATTCAACTAGGCCAAAAAGCGGCACTTTTGAACGTCAGAGAATTAAAATAAAATTTACAAGTAATAAAAATTGATTCTACCGTGCATTCGGAAAAGTAGCTTGTTATGGAGAAGAACACACAAGAAACTCCATACTTACTCTTTTTAAAAAAAAAATGTATTTTACAATATTTACATAAGTACATACATTAATAAATTCATATATGTGAGGACGATGCACCCAGAATAACGCTATACTACGTACAGGTATAAAGTATTAAAAGCATTAACATGTAAATTCATTAATTTGATAAATAGGGACATGGCCCTCACATACTTACAAATATTGCGAACATAGGTAAAATACCTAATTCAACAACAACGGAACAGTGTCTGAGTCAAATTCTGAAAAATAAAAATACAATTACTATGAATAGGAATATAAATTAACAAATTTGATTTTGTCTACGCTAAAGATTGCCCTATGGAGCAGGACCAGAATGTTTCCAAGCATTCTTATCTTGAATATAATCATCTAATTTGTAATATGCTTGTTTACAAAGTGTGCTTTTAACTAAAGTTTTAAATTTACTTTCATTTAGTTTTAATATATCACAAGGTATTTTGTTATAGAATTTAACACAGTACCCCATGAAAGATGAGTGTACTTTAGCTAGTCTATAAGGTGGTTGATCTAACTTATCTTTATTTCTCGTATTATAATTGTGTCTATCACTGACTTTACTAAAGAGATGTATATTTTTCCTTACATACATAATATTTTCATAAATGAATTGGCAAGAAACTGTCATAATATTAATATTCTTAAATAGTTCTCTAAGATATTCTCGATGACTTAACCTATATATAGCTCTGACAGCTCTCTTTCGTAATATAAATATGAATTCAATGTCAGCCGCTCGACCCCACAGTAAAATACCGTATGACATAATAATAATAATAATAATAATAAGATCTGTGGCTCGGCTGTCAACACGGACGTCAAATATTTTTCTCTCCGAATTTTCCTTTTAAATAATATACAAGTAATATACAATAATCTGAAGAAAAAAAACCACAACATGCAAAGAATCAATGGAAAAAAAAAACCTGCAATAGCACCTGATATTTAAACATGAACAATATCCACAACACCAAGATAAATAAAATGTAAAAAGACATGTTGACCAGAGCTGCAGCACGAAAAGCACGCCCACCACCTCCGGCCTCGTCGCCCAGCTCCGCCTCGCCGCCGCCGGAACCCAGCCCCATCGTGAGTGCTGTGACGCCGGCCGTGGCAGTTGCGTCGAGCTCGAGCGACGAGTACTTCTCGCCGCCGACGACACCACCACCTGCGCGTCGACGGGGAGGACGCCGGCCGCCGGACCGCTTAGGACCTCGAGGCCTACCGGTCTCTGATAGGGTCCCAGCACCCGGCGGAAGTGTGCAGCGCATGAGATGGACACAATCTATCAATGAAAATGTCATGCGCGCATACTTTGGGGCTACAGAGGGAGGAAACAACCTGACCGCGTACCGTGTCCGGATGCTCTCTTTGTTTCAGGTGCTTGAGCCAGCCGTCAACGTTTCGGCCCAACGACTCTCGGATCAGGTGCGGGTCATCCAGCGTAATCGTATGTTGGATGATACTGTACTTGATCGCCTCCGAACGGAAATGGGTGACCGTGTCACTGCTCCATCGTCGCAGGCTGTGGTGCCACCACAGCCCAACCATACTCCCATCCACGCTGACGAGGCGAGTAGTGACATGGTTACAAACGTAAGTACCCAGTGCAATGATGAATTGAGGAGTGCTTTGGAGTGTGCTATTCGGGAATATCGCTACATGCCACCCGAACTTAGGCCACGATTACCTCGTTTGCCCATGCATAACAAAAATAGGGCGCTGGTGGCTGTTCTGGATTCGCAGTTGTCAAACTATTTTGATGACTGCGAAGACCTCACTGATACACATTCGATCATGTACTGCGCGGCTGTAGCGGCATGTCGTGTAGCTCACGTCAAATTTGTAGATGACAGAGCTACACGACAGAAACCAGCCGTACCGGCTTGGCAGTGCAGGATCGAACGTCGTATTGGTGGGGCCAGAGCACTCATCGGCAAACTAATTTGCTTCAGGGAGGGCAATAATCGCCCAAGAGTGATGCGCTTTGTGAGACGGGCGTTTTCGGGGACCGATGTCAGCACCGAAGACTATATATCCCATGTCACAGAGCGCATCGACTTCCTGAAGCAAAAAGTGTATGCATGGGCAAATCGGATTCGTAGGTATAGGCGGCGAGTGGAGCGATACACCCAGAATCGCACATTCCAAAGAAATGAAAGGTGGGTTTACCGGGCTTGGGAGCGACCCGACCAAGGTGTGACTGATACGCGTCTGCCGGATGATGATGCCATGTTCACATTTTGGCGCAGCATCTGGTCGGTGCCTGTCAGTCACACTGAAGGTGATTGGACTCGGGATGTTGAGCGAGCGTGTGATCCAATACATGAAATGGGGGCTATCACGATCAGCCCCCAAGATGTAGCCCGTGCAGTCCGTCCGTTGCCGAACTGGAAATCTCCAGGGCCGGACGGGCTGCACAACTTCTGGATAAAATGGCTGCAAAGGTCGCACGCTCGTTTGGCATCTCAGTACCAGGCAGCCTTAGAGTCTGGTTCGCTACCCAAGTTTCTTACAACAGGAATTACCCACCTGCTCCACAAATCTGGTAGCACCGCGGAACCCAAAAATTATAGACCTATTACATGTTTACCGACGGTCTATAAGGTTCTTACATCCATTTTGAGAGATAAAATTAATAAACACGTCGATAATAACTCGATCATGTCGGCCTCTCAGAATGGATGTAGGAACGGGTCCCGCGGTACTAAGGAGCTACTCCTCATAGATATGGCCATTAGCCAACAGGTTCGGCGTTCCCGAAAGGATCTGTCGACATGTTGGATAGATTATAAGAAGGCCTATGACTCGGTGCCTCATACATGGCTCATGAGGGTGCTAGAATTGTATAAAATAGATACAACTCTACGCACCTTCTTGATGTCGTGTATGGGACAATGGAGCACAGTCCTTCGCTATCCAGGATGTCGAAATATCCAGAGGAATAGCGAACCTGTAAGGATCGAGCGAGGTATATTCCAGGGCGATAGTTTGAGTCCTCTTTGGTTTTGTCTAGCCCTGAATCCTCTAAGCATGCTTTTGGAGAATTCAGGGCTGGGCTATCGGTTGAAGAGAGGTAGTCAGGTTATATCTCACCTCCTTTACATGGATGACCTGAAGCTCTTTGCCCCCAACAATCTTCAACTGATGGAGCTACTAAAAGTAACTGAAACTTTTAGTAGCGCCATCAGGATGGAGTTTGGTGTGGACAAATGTGCGGTCATGCATGTAAAGCGAGGAGAGATTGTGGAATCCGTAGGAGTTCAACTCACGGGTTCCATAAACCTGAGATCCCTCTCTCCAAACGAAACCTATAAGTATTTGGGTATGTCGGAAGCGTTAGGTATCAGCACTACTGACATGAAGCAATCGTTGAGGGAGCGCTTCTTTGGCCGCCTGAAGAAGGTATTCAATAGCCTTCTTTCGGGCGGAAACAAGGTGCGCGCCTTCAACGGTTGGGTCATGCCGGTATTGATGTACTCTTTCGGCATACTCAAATGGACTCAAACGGAACTTGACGCCCTGGATAGGCGGGTCCGCTCACTGCTGACTGCATATCGAATGCATCACCCACGATCATCGGTCATGAGATTGTATATCCCGCGGAAGTGTGGAGGGCGTGGCTTTTTAAATGCCAAAAACCTCCACAACCGCGAGATATGCAATCTCAGGGAATACTTTTTAAACACCGACGTGGGTGTGCATCGAGATGTAGTGGCTGTGGACAAGGGACTCACCCCGCTCTCCTTGGCGAAAGAGAACTGGCGCAAGCCTGTAGTGCTTGATACTAAAGACCGCAGGGAAGTATGGCAGAGTAAGGAGCTTCACGGACGCTTTTTCCGGGCCCTACATGGGCCCGATGTAGATCAATCAGCGTCCGTAGCCTGGCTGCGTTTCGGTGACCTCTTTGGGGAAACCGAAGGTTTTGTCTGTGCAATTATGGACGAAGTTATCATGACGAATAACTACCGGAGATATATTGTAAAGGATGGCACGGTTGACATCTGTCGGGCATGTCACCGCCCGGGTGAATCGATCCGCCACATTATCTCTGGTTGTTCTCGTCTAGCTAACGAAGAGTACTTGCATAGGCACAACCTTGTAGCCAGGATTATCCATCAGCAACTTGCTCTGAAATACACTCTTGTGGCATCGGAGGTACCGTACTACAGGTATGTGCCCGACCCAGTTCTCGATAATGGCAGTATCACATTGTACTGGGATCGGTCCATCATCACTGACAGGACTATTGTAGCCAATAAGCCTGATATTGTGGTGGTGGACCGAATCGAGAGGCGTGCAATGATTGTTGATATTACCGTCCCGCATGACGGGAACCTCGTGAAAGCCGAGAAAGATAAGCAAATCAAGTATCTTGACTTGGCTCGCGAGGTTGTCGACATGTGGGATGTGGACACAGCGATCATTGTACCGATAGTCGTGTCGGCCAATGGCTTAATAGCCACGAGCCTCGACCAACACCTTAGGAGGCTCTCGTTAGGCGGCTGGGTCAAGGGCCTGATCCAGAAAGCAGTACTGCTGGACACGGCTCGTATTGTTAGGAGGTTCCTTTCTCTGGAGCCCTGACCGCCGGTAGCTTGGACCCTGTTCCCGATACCGGTGGGCCTCTATTTTTTATATTTTTAAATGTTTTTGTTTTAATTTATTTTATAAAAATATTTAAAAATGTAATTTATAAGACATGAAATTAATAAAGGACATAATAATAATAATAATAATAATAATCATTTATTCACCATACACACATGATTTATGACACAATAAATATTTGTACAAAGCAATATTATATCTACATAAATCTGTAACAGTAATGTAACCCTGTCTCCTAAACTAGGTATTCCTGTATCTTAGGAGACAGTGATTAGGCCATACAGGGCGGTAAATTATGTAGCTATAGCTGCAGCCAGAGGGAAGCGCGAAAATAGTGTCTTCATGTTATGTATGTGTAACAGTGTATAAATGTGTTTGTTAGTGATTGTGTTGTGAGTCTGATTGTGTACGAGAGTGATTATGTGTGAGAGAGGTGAGTATGGAAGAAAGTATGTGAGAATGAGTGGATGTATGAATGTATCCAGGTGTGAGAATTACTAGATGAGTGAATGACGTAGAACTGTGATATGGGCTTTGGGATTAACGTAAAAATATGAGAAGAGACTCCGTAAATGAGTAGTCTCTACGAAGAAGCCATTCAGTCAGTTTGTTTTTCAGATTATGGGAGTTCATGTCCGTTATTTTTAAATTCCTATTAACTGTTTTATACAAATGCAGGCTTAGGATATAATATTGGTGTCGAGCGAAACTGGTTCTGTGCTGGGTCCTGGGAAGTGCTAGGGTTCGTCTATTGCGGTCCGGCGGAGGAAGGGACTTATGTGTCCTTAAAATAGAAAGTAACTAAAATAGACCAAACACGCGGTTTCTACATCCGTTAACTGTCTTATCTTTCGAACAGCATAAGCGGCTGAGCTTAGCCGACCCGCAAGAGATGTTATGTGAGGACCCCATTGCAATTTGTCGTCTAGAGTGATTCCCAGGAAAACTTTTTGATTTACAAAGCTTTCGCCATTTTGCTTTTCGCCATTCAATATGATGTCGCATTCGGTACTTCTAACATTCGGTAATGTGAATCTAATACATTTGTTTTTTTTTCATTTAGTCATATCAAAAAGATTTGGTGACCGCCGATCTATTTTAAATATATAAGATGTGTCATCAGCAAACAACACCATCTTCGGTTGATATTGTAGTAATTTGGGCAAATCGTTAATATAAACTAAAAAGAGGAATGGACCCAATATCGAGCCTTGAGGAACATCCATTGTCATTTCAGACGTTTCATTGTCATTTCAGAGTTTATGCCATTAACCTGAACTTTAACTTGTCTGGCTTTTAAATATGACCTAAGTAACTCAAGGTCTGTATGTCTAATTCCGTAGTGCTCGACCGTATGCTTACCATGCATGGAGTATCTATGAGAGATTGAATTCAGAACTAGGATCAATAGAAGATTCTCTGCTGATGATTCAGCAGAGAACCTTCTATTGATCCTAAAACTAACCAAAGTCGTTGACATATCTCACAGAATAAGAAATTATAAACCCAAAAAAACTGTTTTAACTATTTACGTGGTTGCGTGCCGGTACAGCTCATCTGACAAGCTGCCTCGGACCCGAACCTATTAGAGTTGCCTTCACAGCCACCCCAGATGAACTGTTCACAGCGATGGGCCTCAGAGTTGAAGCCCCAGCGGCTGTAGTTACCGGCACAAGAGCCTTGATCAATTGGTAGGCTGCATTGGTCTGAAATATAATTATAAAATGAAAATCATGCCCTGCTCTCTGCATTTGTATCATGTGCTTGTTTAGTCGTAACGAAATGGTTCTTAAAGAACTTAGTGTCTTTGAATGTTTTGCCTCACCTGCAACGGCGGTAGGTTCGCACTGCTTCTGGCAAAGCTCCTGGCTATCGAAGTTGTTAGCGTTGCCGAGACAGCCTCCGTATCTGAAGGGGATGCACTGCTCCCGTGTACTGTTGTAGTGCCAGCGCTGGTAGTCCGCATCACAGACACCCTTCACGCTTGGTAATTTGCACGCGTCTGGGAAGAAACGACAAAATATATGATAGTAAGTAGAATGGCGAAAGTCAAGTTCAATAACCTCTAAAGTTTTAACTGGCAAATGCATAAACATGAACGGTTCATGTTTTAATCCTTACCTTTAGGTGAGGGTTGTACGCACACATCCTTGCATTCTTCCTTGGTCGCAAATCTGTTGCTGTTGCCATCGCAGCCTCCATACCAGAAGCGGGAACAACCTCCGTATGCCAGGTCATGGTACCACATCGCTGTGAAGTTATGACATGGACCAGGATCCGTTGACATACTGCAAGCAGCTGGAATAGGAAGAAAGTTTAATAAATATCAAAAATGCCAAGCATGCAAGCAAACAATAAAAACCTTATTGGTAAGCTCACCTTGTTTATTTTCAAGTGCATCAGTACATCCAAGGAACTTCGGTCCAGCGGCTGCAGTGCGTCCATCAGGGCAGCATCCGTGCCGGCTAGAAGAGCAGTCGCACCCGACGGCGTCAGGGCCGCTGGCAGGAGTCTCGTCGTCTCCGCAGCAGCCGAACATAAAATCACGGCAGTGGCAACCCTGCTGTTCTGGACCCTTCGCAATGGTGACGCCATCAGCACAGCAACCGAACTGATATGTTTTGCAGGCACAGCCTTCGTTGTTAGGACCGGAAGCCGTAGTGTGTCTAGGGAAAAGATATTGTTTTTTTTTTTCATGGAATAAGAGCAAATACTGAGGTACACAACGTATACTACACAATCATTTCTTCTTGATGATTGTAGAAAGGTCATCCGATAGTAGTGAAGTGTAGTGACAAAAGCAGTGAGCGATTCAGATTTGTTTTACTATTGTACAGTTACATAGCATATATTATAGGGATCCGTGCAAGAAAGTCTTGCATCGCAATTGCGTATGTTTTGGCTCTGTGAACCTAACACTCGTCATTGGAAAAAAATGATCTTTTTTTCATTTGATTGTAAGATATCGGTAAGTAGTAATTAAGTAATAATTTCATTAGTAGTGGTGCCAAAATAAAAATATGGACTGAAAAAAAAGTTTTCGCTCCCCACATTGCTAAACCTGATTTGTTCCGGTTGCATCTGATAGGTTGGCATTAGTAGTGGATTGTAGTGTATTTTTTTCGTTTGTAGTAAAATAAAAAATATTGGTAAAAATATTTTAATTCCTGTTTTTTTTTCCATACAGATAAATTCATTTTAGCTTATTACAATCAATGTACTAACATTGATACTACAATATTATTCTATCCTCTACAAACGTTTTTAGTCAGTTTCAGCGTTTGTAGTAACCGTTTAAGCATTAAGAATGTATTTATAATTATTGAAAAAAAAAACATTAATTTAAGTAAGGAAAAAAGTTCGAGAATTAAAATACATTTTCCTATTTTTTTATTTTACTACATATAAGAAAAAACACTACAATCCACTACTTACGCCTACATATCAGAGGCAACCGAAAAAAGTCAGGTTTTTCAATGTCGGGGCGAACATTTTTTTTTGCAGTCGTTATTTTTTTTGTCACCCCTACTAACGAAATTATTGTCACTCATCTATCAATCTATATATCTTTCAATCAAACCAAAAAATCATTTTTTTGTCCAAAGTCGGGTGCTAAGTTCACAGTGACGTATGTTTTTAACCGACTTCAAAAAAAGAGGAGGTTATCAATTCGTCGGAATCTTTTTTATGTACGTTCTCCGATTACTCAAATACGCGTGGACCGATTTGAAAAATTCTTCTTTTGTTTGAAAGGATATACTTGACAGGTGGTCCCATAATCATCAGGTCAGGCTCTGACGATCGCCCCCGGTGGGTTCCCGCATTGTCGAGGCGGGAGGGCTCAGTAGCCGTGGCTTGATCACTCACGGTGATGCGAAGAGGAACCCGAGGAGGGGCCGCTCTTCAGGGCATACGAAGTAGCGGCCAACTACTAGGTTGCGGTGCCGCTTGGTAACAGGCGACATCGCAACTGAGGCGGGCCGCGATGTCTTATGGAGCGTCCTAGGTCCCATACGCTGTCGCGGCTGAGGGTTGGAGGCCGCGGCGGGAGAGGAGTGCCGGTATTGCGGTGCGCCGCTCTCCCTACCTTTTTTTACTGTCAGTAGGCTTGCTCTTGACCACTATCTCACCGGATGGTAAGCGATGATGTGGTCGACGATGAAGCACGCTTGCCTAGAAGTAACCTATTCACTCTTGACTTAAAGATCCCTAGATTGTAGCTATCGGGAAACACAGACTCCGGCAGGGAATTCCACTCCTTAGCTGTACGCATAATAAAAGTGTCCCCAAAACGTTTTGTGCGTATGGGTGGGATGTCCACCATGTACCGATGACATCGCCGTACGTCTGGTTGTCCAATGATGGAACGGGCTGGGTGGAATTAAATCATGTAATTCCATCGCACACTCCCCGAAATGTAACCGATAAAAAACCGACAAGCTGGCAACTCGGCGACGATGTTCAGAGCTTTGATTTGACCATTGCCTCATTGCCGATAAGTCTCTTGGCCCGCTTTTCGATCGACTCTAGTGCATCAAGCTGGTATTTGGCAGATCCGTCCCAGAGATGAGAACAGTACTCGATGGATCGAACTTGCGCTTAGTACAAGTTGAGCAGCTGTTCCGACGTGAAGTACCTTCTCACCTTCGCAAGGATCCCCAACTTTTTGGAAGCCAGTTGAGCCTTTGCCTCAATGTATGGCCCAAAATTGAGAGTCGATGTCAACGTAACGCCAAGAAGCTCGAGATGGTCCGTTATTGCCACGGTTACATCACGAAAAGTTGGAGCCGGGTGAAATTGGCTCTTTTTAGCGGAAAAAAGACACGCCTGGATTTTAGCAGCATTATAGTTGACCATATTGGCATCACCCCGTTCGGAGTCTGCCTGCAAGGACAAGTTCAAACGCTCCACCATGGCCTCACGGAAAGACCGGATCTGTGGCCCGGTAGCCCGTGCGTTGGACAAGTATCTCTTAGCAACAGTGCTGTCGTCTGGATACCCAAAGGTGCCGGGTTTTAGCAGATCGTTAATATGCAACAAGAACAATGTTCCTGAGAGTACCGACCCCTGAGGGACCCCGGCATTAATATCCAATTGGTCCGACGAGCAGCCATCAATAACCACTCGAATGGACCGATTTCGCAGGAAGTCTGCGTCCCAATCACAGAGACCACCGGGCAGACCGAATGAAGGAAGCTTACCAATAAGGCTTACGTGCCAGACCCTATCGAAAGCCTTCGAGATGTCGAGGGAGACGGCAAGCGCTTCCCCGTGCCTCTCGATGACCTCACTCCATATGTGAATGGCATACGCTAAAAGATCCCCAGTAGACCGATTTCGGCGGAAGCCGTATTGGCGGTCGCTAAGGATATCGTTAGCTTCTAGGTATGCCAGGAGCTTAGTGTTTAGTACATGCTTCATACTCTCACAGAGTATGGACGTTACAGAGATGGGTCTGTAGTTAGCCGGGTCAGTTCGACTGCCCTCTTTAGGCACGGGCTGTACGTTGGCTTGCTTTCAATCATTCGGCACTTGTCCAGTCTCATATGAAAGGCGGAATAGGCGTGTCAAGATCGGAGACAGTTCAGGCGCACAGGTTCTAAGAACTATAGCTGGTATTCCGTCAGGGCCGCTAGCCTTGTTCACGTCGAGGTTGCGCAGCACCCTACGGACGTCCTTTTGACGGATGCGAATGTCCGACATACTCGTCTCGCATCCATCAAGAGGAGGAGGGGGCCGCGAATCACCAGGATTCAGACGCGAAGATTCCGCAAAAAGAGAGGCAAATAAATTTTTGACTTCTCCTCAGCGGATTGGGCCAGCGACCCATCTGGTTTCAGCAGTGGTGGTAGTGAGGGACAGCAGAAGTTCGAAGACCAAAACGCTTTACTACCTGCTGGGTAAGAAGCAAGTTTGGTCCCTATTCGGCTAATGTGGTCGATCCGAGCCCTACGCAACACCAACTTGCAGGACTTGGCAGCCCTGTTAAAGGCCCTATTCTTCTGACCCACGTCACTTGCTTTGCGCGATCGCGCGTCGACCCTTGCCTGGTACGCCTCATGTTTAAGCGCGTCGGCGCGATGACATTCGGCGCCAAACCATGGTCGGTCAACGCTGGACATTGTTACGTCAGAGAACGGAATGTAGTACTCCATTCCCTGACGTAACACACCCGTCACGGCGTCCGCGCACGACGTAGGATCAGCCGAAGAAAGGCAAGTAGGCTGTTGACCTGTACCGCCAAACCCGCCGGGTGCCTCTTGGGCTGGGGTCGGGCGGGAAGGGGAAGTAGACGGACACAGACTTCACCAGACAGTGGTCGGAACTACCCAAAGGTGAAGCTATCGACACAGAGTATCGGTCTGGATCTGTTGTCAGCAGAAGGTCCAAGCAATTGGCTATGTGCGACTCAACATCCGGTACCCTCGTTGCTCCCTGGACCAGCTGGGTAAGGTTGAGCGCAAGCGAAAGCTTTCGCGTCTCCCGTCCAGCATGGTCAGTGCACTGGTATGTGAAGAACCACTCCTGGTGGTGGGCATTAAAGTCCCCCAGTAACACTAATTGGGCGGAAGGGTACCGCTGCTGTGCCGCGTCAGCAGCTTCTCTGATGTACTCTGTGAGCCTGGTTGTCTCCTGATCTCCGCTGTGCGAACGGTAGACACAGGCGTAGATAATTTTATCCAGACCCGTGTTCACTAGAGCCCACAGCGTTGAGAATCTGGAGTGCTCAAGGTTACGGAGACGCCGATAGCAAGTGTCGTCACGGGCGTACATAAACACACCCGCGCGTGGTTTAAAATTGTGCTCCAGGGTAAACCCTGGGGAAGATAAGTACGACACGTCTGACAGACTAGCTTTCTGCGTCTCCGTAAGGAAAAACAGCGCTGGTTTCTCAGCCTCCAGGTGGTAGTGGAAAACCTTCCGCGGCCTGGACGGGGTCGCCACCGTCTGATGGCGGACGGTGGGGGGATCGCCATCCCCGATGGGGGGTACTCCTCCGAGAAGGGTTCGGTGACGGACAGTCGCGGCGGGTTCGCGGTGAGTACCAACGCGTACCCGTGTTCCCGCCATAAACGGTACAAGAGGACACCGTGGAGGTTTAGTGGGTTAGAGTCCCACATAACTGCCCTATCTCCCCGTGGTAGTGCAGTATGCATGAGCAACTTTCCAAAAATAAAAAAGGGGATCCTACAGAAATCGAGGGTATTCCTCAAATATTATAGGCACAACATATAGCTATATTGGTATTAAAAAATTTGGTGAAGTGGAACTGATGAAGAAGACCACAGATGGCCACTGGAAGACCGAAATAAAGCAAGGTATCCTTGTCGTGTTTGGGCTTATTGGAATTGTCAAGAGATATACTTCGTCAAATGATTGTCATGTTAATTGGATGTACCTACCAAAACTAAGAGAGATAACTTATTAACAGAAAAAATCAAACCGAATTCCAAAACAAAACACTACAATGCGAAAAATAACTTTCTTTTCCAAAGTACCTGTGTTGAATAACGGCAAACAAGGGGTACAAAATACACCGACTTTGGAAAAGGAAGTTATTTTTCGCTTTGTAGAGTTTTTTTTTGGAAGTCGGTTCGATTTTTAGTTAAAAAGATTTTTATCTATTCCTCTTTAACCGCATGATTATACTTTCACACACAAATAGTCGAATTAAATACTAATTAGTACAATGCTAAAATAACCTATCTGGACAGCATCCATATTGTGTGTACTGACAGCCGCATCCCTGGTTGTCTGGTCCCTGCGCGATGGTGACGTTGTCGGGGCAGCAGCCGTGCAGTGCGTACTGGCATCCACAACCTAGTGATAAATGCAACTAAAATAAAACTATGAATTCCACTACTTGCTGCTCTGTCACCAGACCATGATGATGATGAGTCGGTAAACTGTCGAGGGTATGCCGTACGAATGCTTAGTTTAAGGGGACACTATTGCAGTGAGACAATAACAGGCAAGTATATACCTTCATAATGCGGTCCTTCAGCTGGTTTGCGGTTGTCTGGGCAGCATCCAAAGGCTTGCAGAAAGCAGCACCCTTCAAATTCAGGCCCGTGGGCAGGAGTCTTGCCATCTTGACAGCATCCGTGCAGTGATGTACTGCAGGAATCTGGACATCCTTTATTGTCAAGGTCAGATGATGAAATGAGAATACATAAATTAGAAGATAAATTAGTTAACGGATTTCTGCAATATCTGAGGTATCGTAACAATGCGATATCTCAGAAACAACTTGCAGTTATTCTGTACCTGGTGACTCACCATAAGGACAAGAACCAAACTCAGTAGCGTTGCATGGACACCCCTGTCCGTCGGTCTCGTTATCAGCGCAGCAGCCGAACTGGGAGCAGTTGCAAGGATCCGAAGTGGTGGTACCGATGACGTCAGTAGTTCCCTCGCTGGTTGTGCTACCTTCGCTTGTTTCAAGGGTTGTTTCAGTTGTCTCTTTTGAAATCTCAGTGGGTTCTGGCGTAATCGAGGTTTCTAAAAGAAAGTCAAAATTAAAATATGTTCCGCTTAAGCAATTTTCAAAATTTACTTCTGCGTGACAAACTTTACAAATTAATGTCGTTAGTAAATCTCCACACCCTGTTCCACCTGCTTCCAAAAAAAATCAACAGACGTGGATTTCGGTAAATGCACAGAAATGTTGAAAAATGTTGCACTTTCTTGGCAGAATATAGAACATTTGTATATTAGCATACAATAAATCTGCCTTGCCTTTTCCCAACTACATAATTATGTTAAGTTCAGTATTCAGTCCAACCGGATTCAGCTGAGTACCAGTACTTTACATAAACGACTCTCTACCTGACCTTCGTTTTTTTCAAGTGCTGTTTCATCAGAAATCTCAATGAGTTCTGGCGTGATCGAGGTCTCTAGAATAAAACCAAAATTAAAACATGTGCCGCTTTCATAGACATCTCGACATGTCATCGATAATTTCAGGATGTGAATAGTGTGCACAATGAAGAATAGAAGATAGATAATTAGTATATAAGCATACAATAAAAAATATAATTTAAAAATCGAATATGCGACTGCTTAAGAAGCGAACTAAACAGCTGTAAACAAGAAAAAATCATGCAGTGCAGTCGGAGGATACATATTAGCGAGCTGCCTGACACTCTGATCCTCCAACTGCACAGATTTCTGATGAGGAGGACATGTTCTGTCACTTCGTAAATAGCGTCGTTATACAGCACCATTTCATGCTCGTAGCAGCGGTACCAGAACACGACAGCTGGTGGTACCCGTACGCTAGGCAGCGCACGCAAAGCGGTTGGCCCAGTTCCTCGGTCATCACGACGTGCTCATCTCCAGCGATTCCGACAGGTATCCTCACAGGATCTACCAGCCCCGAGTATAAGAGGACCAAAGTTCAAATTTATCACAGATACCTAATGGTTTAACATACATTCTATGTTTGTGTGTAACAAACACTTGGCCAACAAAACTATGCAGCTACAATAGGGCAGCTCAAGGTCAAACAGTCACCACAGGTCATATTACCAAAAAGACTAATACAATATGTTATGTCTCGTGTTCAACGTCCTTTGCAACCCTGGATGCTGATGGCTACCTGCGCGATTGTTTACGCATCCTGTCGATGCCTTAAACGATCTCGATTTTTTAAGTGGGACTCCCATACAACAAACGTGATACTTTTGCCGTTTTTTGCGATAATGGTACGGAACCCTTCGTGCGCGAGTCCGACTCGCACTTGACCAGTTTATAATATTAGTTCTTTCTCCGTATGTGTTTTGTGTGTTCATAAATAAATAAATGTACTATTAGTCTATTGAGAAATCTGGAAAAGCAGACGTTAATGCTGCCTGTACCTATACAGGCTGAGTTGTCCAAGTGGGCATGGATGGCCAAATCATCACTATGAAGAATAGCAAAAAACAATCAAAGGAGCCACGGGGCCGATTTTGATTAAAACTAAAACTGCAACATTGGATTTTTCTCACCCTGTATGTCGACAACCAGAATTGATTGATATAATCTATATTAACGCGGGCGAAGCTGTGGGTAACAGCTAGTCACGCTAATCACAATAATATTATAAAAGCGGAAGTTAATGAGTGTGTTTGTTATTCTTTCACGCAAAAACTACAGAACGGATCTGGATGAAATTTGGAACAGAGATAGATTATAGTTTGGAATAGCATTTAGGATACTTTTAATCCCGGTAGTAGGTATGTTCCTTTGGGATAATTGCCGACATTCACGCGGGCGAAGCCGCTGGCATAAGCTACAAGAAATGTAAAGGGAAGATTTTGTTTTATTTTTGGGATCCACACTAGACATTGATCCTGCGCCCCTGTCCGGTCATCGTTTACGCATACATACATACATGCATAAAATTACACCTTTTTCTGATGCCTACCCGGCAGAAACTACAGGAGGCCACCTGTTACGATCCTTGCCTACATACTACTACTCAAAGTTTCTCATAGGTTAAGAATCCGATACCGCACTGATATGTTATATCGTAAGACGAGAGTGTTTAAGGTGCGCCAACTCTTTATTATGGCAGTAGTACTCAAGTTACATAAAACCGCAACTTCCACAGTGGTTACGGATCATCGCACGCGTAGAAAGCCTAAGTGGAACAGTGTTTCCTGCAATCTTAAATTTGACAATAAATCATTCTCACATATTGGGCCACATCTGTATGAGAGGGTCAATGAAAAGCTAAATATCCTCCTCATTACCAAGTTTGGATGGGAAAAAGAAGTCTCGGATTGGTTACTCGGACTTAATCATAGTGAAACAGAAAACCTACTAGCAAATGAGTATTAAGCTACACACCAACACATACAAACTAACACTCATTAATAACATACACACCTTTAGTTACCTTTTAGTTTTTTATTTATTTTTAATGATTGCAATTGATATCTATATTTAACAATCAACCATTTTCGTAGAGAGAGACTAGATCCTGCGACACAGGGTATACTAGTACAGGATCCAGTGTCACTTCTAAATATTGTAACAGTTCCTATGAAAAAATAAATTATATTATTTCATTTATTGATTTTATTTACATATTATTCTATAAAAATAAAATAAAAAAGAATTTAAAAATACAAAAATAGTAGCCCACCGGTATCGGGAACAAGGTCCAAGCTACCGGTGGTCAGGGCTCCTGAGAGAGGAACCTCCTGACTATACGCGCCGTGTCCAGAAGTACCGCTTTCTGGATCAAGCCTTTGATTCAGCTGCCCAACGAGAGCCTCCTCAGATGTTCGTCGAGGCTCTTGGCTATTATGACATTGGCCGTCACGACTATCGCCACAATGACTACTGTATTCACATCACACATATCGACAACCTCGCGAGCCGGATCAAGGTACTTGTTTTTCTTATCTCTCTCAGCCTTCACGAGGTTCATGGGGGACCGCTATATCAACAATCATTGCGCGACGTTCTGGTCGGTCTATCACCACTTTGTCAGGCTTATTGGCAACAATAGTCCTGTCAGTGATGATAGACCGATCCCAATTCAATGTGATATTGCCATTTTCGAGGACTGGGTCGGGCACATACTTATAGTAAGGCACTTCCGATTCCACAAGATTTTATTTAAGACCGAGTTGCTGATGGATAATCCTGGCTACAAGGTTGTGTCTATGCAAATAATCTCCGTTAGCTAGACTAGAACAACCCCAGCTAATGTGACTGATTGATTCCTCCGGTCGTTGACATGTCCGACAGATATCAACCGTGCCGTCTTTCACAATGTATTTCCGGTAGTTTTTCGTAATCATAACTTCGTCCATAATCGCAAAGACAAAACCTTCGGTTGCCCCGAAAAGGTCACCAAATCGCAGCCAGGCCACGGACGCTGAAAGATCTAAATCGGGCCCGTGAAGGACCCGGTAGAAGCGTCCGTGAAGCTCCTTGCTCTGCCTTACCTCCCTGTGGCCATTCGTATATAATACTATAGGTTTGCGCCAGTTCTCGTTAGCCAAGGAGAGCGGGGTAAGGCCCGTGCCCACCGCTACCACATCTCGATGCATATCCACGTCGGCGGCATGTGAGTATTCCCTAAGACTGCATACCTCGCGGTTGTCCAGGGTCTTAGCATTAAAGCCACGACCTCAGCACTTCCGCGGGATATGCAGTCTCATTACCGATGACCTTGGGGATGCATACGATTTGCGGTAAGAAAATAATTTGTATTTTATTTTATTATTATACTCTTTTTGCTTTGCTTACAGGTTTTCATCTAGGTTATATACATACGCTTTTACCTAGCTTTTCTAAAGATCATCACCAATTACATCAGTGTATGTCCTTCTAGATCTAGGACGTCCCCTCCCGGTGTCCACTCACTTCTGCGTTGTAAATAACGTTCATTAGTTGATTAGTCGTCTTTCATTCATCCTCTCAACATGAGCATCTAAGCATACTTTTTTTATATTTTTTGTCATTATAATACCTCTTTTAAATGGTTTGAATTATCCGTCAAAATAAAAATGCTGCAATTTTTGGAAGACAAAAACATATATCATATTACTGCGTATGTTAATCCTAGATGTCGAGAACCAGTAGGTACTTCACAATCGGTAAAGTTTTACAAGTGATAAGGATATCCGCTTAGTTATGTACTGTTTAAATTTAAATTAAAGAGATATTTTGATACACGTAAGTACCATGCATGTGGTCCTATATCAACTTTTGAATATCAAAGTACAAGACATGTGTTTTTAATAAAATGTCAAAGTCATGTTCTACACAACGTGCTCCCGCGAGTTTGCTGGTAGTTTGATAGGTAGCCTAGTCAGAGGTTTCCTCTGCTGGTACAAACTTGATTGTTCGACTTTCGTTATTGCCGGATAATTGATTTCTTCGGAATAAAACAGAGATACTCCGCTTTGCAGAACGCTATCCGTGTTTCCTATTTACAAGTTTCCTAATAGGTATTATTTATTTGCACAGCGATAACAATATTCCTATGAGTGGGCCGCTATTGAGATATCAGACTATAGAGCGGCGAATTTTAAATTCTATGCGGAATGTTATTTGAAGATTTTAAATAAAACTTTATGTGGATCCACATTTTCAATATATCTTATATCAGTCGCTGGCTTAGCTGGCGTGAAAAGTGCATCTCTATGCAACATCGTAGGTGAACAGGCAGCGTTATATAGCTGTACCACTATCAAACGCTGCCGCCTCCGGCTTATCTAGAAACAAATTAGCTTGACGTGATTACTTATCATCACTGAAGTCTCTGTCCGTGTGGCCTGGAGTCGTTCTTTGTCCGTATGAAACATAAGTGAAACTATTGTAATGTCGGACTCCTACCAAATAAGATAATCGGCTTGAGTCAGAAGCCCGGGTCATACCCGCATACTGAATGTGGATACCAAAACCAGTTGCCTTTAGATGATTTGCTTGCATTACGGTCCTACTAAGACAACAGAATAACTTAAACAGTTATTAAAAAAAGGTTTATCTCACCAGTGCCCAAAAGTGGAGCGTCAGTAGTGGTTGAAGTGCTGATGGTCGTCATCTCCGATCCGGACGCCACTGTGTCTCGTGGTTGGTACACCGAGACACTGGGACGGAGACACTTGTTTTTAATTGCGGGATCTTCGTCAGGAGAGCTGTCTCTATATCGTATCGCTCGCACTTCGATCATCCTTGGCGCTTCCACACCTTCCGAGTTATGCGCTTGGCATGTGTATTGTCCGAGAGTTTCGATAGCCAGGCTTCTGATGAGGAGGGCGTTTCTTCTCATTGCGTATACAGAGTCGTTGCGCAGAAACGTGGCTTTCCCGGGACCGCGGTACCAAGCCACGTAGAGTGTCGGGTCCTGCGACTCTAAGCAGCGTACTTGCAGCGGTTTACCCAGCTCTCCAGTCACTGCTGTGGTAGCGTTCCTGTCGTCAGCTATGGCAGCGTTCTCGTCATCAGCAATGGCAGCAGGTTTACCCTCAGGATCTAGGTACGATCTCTTGTTGTTAGCGGATCATTGTTAGTGTTTGTCAATTAATATTTTTTCAGAGAAATCCTATCTATCTAAGTTTTTTACTAACCACATAAATATAATAAACTAATACTTGAATTTTGAAAATATAACAAATAACCTTGTTATAATGTGAGCTTCTAAAGTAGAATTTCTTGTTAGTATCTAAAACAGGACTTTAAAAGATCTACGTTATAATTAAACATTATTACGGTACTTGAAAATAATTAAAGATCCAACAAGCGAACAATTCTAATCATCTTTTAACTTTATAAACACTAAAAACAATTTACAAATATCCATATCATTTGTGAAAACTAGCAGCTCCACCTTCGCATACCGTACCTTCGGCAGCGCGTACGCATGTTAGCAGCGCGGCGATCGCGATTATACAGACGCGCGACATGGCAACCGAGCGAGACGAGCTACTGATGCAGAGTTACACGCTGCAACACCAACTGTGCGACCACGACTATACGTCCGACGCTCCAAACCGCTTATCACAAAGACGTGGGAGGGAGTTTTGGGTGGCCATGTAGGCATTCGCAGCACTAACATTTGTCCTGCCTGGGGCCGTACTATGACGTCATGATTCCGTTACAAAAAATGAATAGTGCTATCAATATTGTACCTATAGCCCCGTCCTGCACAGTGGAACCATGATAGCTTTGATACATCATAGTATGGTGTCTGATATCAAGCCTCAAATTTGACTTCCGGTCCCGGGACTTCCGTCCTGTTCAGTGATTTGTGTGAGTCAAGTTGCTGTGTGGTTGTGACACCAAGCACTTTTTATCCGACCACGACGAAGCCAAAAGATTGAATAGAATAATTTTAATCAATTTGTACACATAAGTATACACAGACATAGTTATAAATAAAAATTGTGAATTGTAGGCTGTCAAATGAACGGGCTTAATTAGCTCATTTAAAAATATTAATAAGCGGCAATGCACTTTCTATAATAAACCCCAAAATAACATTAATAAAACATAAGTTTACAAATTTGTTCTGGCGTAAACGCCTGTTCTAAATAAATAGCAAAAAGTTGTGAAACACTTAATTATTAAAAATTGCATAGGCGTTTCGGCACGTATTACAAACATTTAATGTCATCGTTCACTTGCCTGACAACCATTGTACGTGTAACTTCTAATTAGTATATTAAACCTAATTTCGCAAATTTTCGGAGTTTTTTACTTTGATTGGCACCATTACATCCTCTAAAGTTGTAACATGGTGGCCCGTGAGGGGAACCAGTAAAAATCGCGACTATTTAATGTAAAATTTACGAAATAACGACTTGGATTGGGGCATCGCGACAACGCGTGCGAGGCAGTAACCGACCTCAAGATTTGAAGCCTGCAGTGGAAGATCGAAAGTCCACAGGGTCCAGCGTGTGGGGAATTACTGTCTGGACAATTGAAGAAGCCAGCCTCCGAGCCAGTGGTGCCGCTAAAGCATCACCTCGAGTGGAGCGTCAACGTGTCGTATCAAAGTTGGGTGTCCATCCTTTGTCTATCCTTCCTATTACCTACCTATTTGAATATTGACTATTGCATTCTACTTGTGTGAATCAAGGTATATTCGAGTAAATTAAGTATTAAAATTTTCTAAATATTCCGTTAATTGCGAAAATAAATCTAAATATTTTTTTCCATGTACCGTCTAAAATCAAATCTTATAGAATCAAATAAAATCTTATAGAAGTTGCATAAGATCGATTAAAACGATTCTAATAATCCCTAATTTATATTCTACTGTTTCCAAATAATATCTATCCCTTTAATTCAGGCAAAATTATAAACTTTCATAAATTCATTTAATTTATTGTATCTTTGTCGTTCCGTTAATAATAAAAATAGGAACATTAGAACAGCATTAGTTTTTACTCAAAATTAAGCGAGATTTGCCGACTATTTCAGATCTTACCGCGAGTGCGAGAATACAGACCGCGTGGGCCGGTTGCGGGGTCAAAGTCCTACCACTAGCTGAGCGTGCTCGCCCAGCTTCTCTGCTTCCCAGGTGACACCGAAACGAGGAACGTGAGCCCATTCCATATATTACTTAGTCAATCTTATTTTTTCTTTATTTGCAATGTCTGAAAATAAGCGTTTTAAAGAACTTTTTACGAAGAGGGCGTCCGCCAAAGGACAAATTACTAAATTTAAAAATTACCTCAGTAGTATTTCAAATGAAAGCGATTTAAATGAAATTCAACTGACAGAGTTGAACATAAAGCTTGCTAAGTTTGAAGCCTTATCAGTCAGGGTTGACGATTTGCAGAGTGAAATAGAGGTTCTGGATCCTGGTAACATTGATGCTGAAATTGACGAACGTGATAATATTGAACAGGATATAGTAATTAATATAGCTACTGCTAAGAATTTAATATCCAAGTTTTCTAGAAAGGCTGAACTCGAATTAAGAAGTCATTCCGTTCATAATACTACATGCTGTTCTGAAGATTTTGAAAGGTTTGCGTTCGGTTTGGGTAACACCGCGTTCGTCCTTACACAGCAACATAGAACATATCTATGTACAGTTACCAAGCTCGGCCAGAGGTAAATTTCAACTTATTGTGGCAGTGTATATGCCACCTAGAACGCCTAAGTGTGTATATACCGAATGTTTTGACTCATTGCAAGTACTAACTGAGGGCAACAACATTGAAACAAAATATTCGATAGGAGATTTCCATTTGCCAGACATCGATTGGGTCGCTTGCACAGATAATATCTCGATATCTGCTCAGATCTGTAGGGAAAATTCTTCCGTATGTAGTCACATGAGTGCTTTTATGTCCTTTTTGAATGTTAACACAACAAGAAATCTGAACGGGAAAAATATTGGACTTGGTCGATCATTGCGCCATTTCCATTCCCACAGATTATTTATTGCAGCTTGATGACCAACATCTTCCGTTCTGTGAAAACGTCTCGCTGGGTTTGAGCAAGAGTTCAATGACACTTAGGGCAAGTAAAAAGTATAATTATTATAAGGCAAATTATGACAAAATTAATGACGACTTGAAAGAAATAAATTAGGGTGACGCCTTAAAGTACCAATCCGCTGACACATTTCTAGATACGTTTTTGACATTATTAAGAAACACATGCCACTGTCCAACTGCAGATCTTTACAATTCCCCGTGTGGTTTTCAAAGCCTTGTTTTTATACATATTAGGTTGGGGAAAAACTCTTTTCGCATTATAGTATGTATGAACTTGTAATAAAATCTCTTTGGGCTATACTATTTGTATCTGGCTGGTTTTGGTATCATTGAAAGTTTAAATTTAAAGAATATAATTCCAAATTCAAATTAGGAAAATGTGTGATTTTTCCGCGAAAAAAATTTGCTATGTTTATGGACCTAGTGCAGTGTCTGTGAGAGTAGCACAAATTTGGTTCAAGCGTTTTCAATCCGGAAAGTTTGATGTCAAAGATGCACGTCGCTCTGGTCGCCCTATTACGGATAAAATGGATGCCATTTTTGAAAAAGTGGAGCAAGATCGGCATATCACTAGTTACGACGTAGCTGAAGAACTGGCAATTGACCACAAAACAGTTTTCGTGCATTTGAAAAAAACTGGGTACACAAAAAAGCTCGATATTTGGGTACCTCACGAGCTCACTGAAAGAAACCTAATGAACCGTGTACTCATTTGTGATTCTTTATTACGACGTAATGAAACCGAACCATTTTTGAAGAAGCTGGTAACTGGTGATGAAAAGTGGATCACGTACGATAAGAACGTGCAACAAGGTGATGCTGTGTGTGTGGTGGGATTGGAAGGGCATTGTTCATTATGAGCTGTTACCACCAGGCAGGACCATCGATTCTGAACTCTACTGCGAACAACTGATGAGATTAAAGCAAGAAGTTGAGAGAAAGCGGCCGGAATTAATCAACAGAAGGGGTGTGGTTTTTCATCATGATAACGCTAGACCTCACACATCTTTAGCCACTCAGCAAAAATTAAGAGAGTTTGGCTGGGAGGTGTTAATGCATCCGCCGTATAGTCCTGACCTTGCACCTTCAGATTTCCACCTGTTTCTGTCTCTTCAGAATTCTTTAGGCAGTGTCAGGTTAACAACACGAGAGGACTGCCAAAACCACTTGTCGCGGTATTTTGATCAGAAGTCCCAAAATTTCTATAGCAATGGGATCATGTCCCTACCTACAAGATGGCAAAAAGTTATCGAACAAAATGGTACCTACTTTAGTTAAATGTAAATAAACTATATTAAAAAATGTTTTGAATTTTCTTAAAAAATGCGAACTCTCTTTTTCCTCTACCTATTATTTATAAAACAAGGCCAAGGCTTGGGTTAGGTGGAAATTATATCAAAATGTCTCGGATTACTAGCAGTTCTCACTGTACCGTTCTAGATTCCAAAATGAATGCAAAATTTGCTACAAAAAATAAAAAGATTCAGTTGAGGACGGTATCCGCCATAATATTAAGCATTTTTGGACTTTTATCTGTAATAGAAAGACATCTACTGGTATTCCATCCACAACCCAGAAAATGTTATGATTTTTTTCTGACTATTTTAATTCGGTTTATGAACCATCGACTGCTGATAATATTCTATCTACGTACGACGACTGCTCTGAAAGCTGCACTCTGATAGATCCCAAGGATGCTTTCCTCAAGCATGGAAATTAGCAAATATAACACCGGTTTACAAATCGATACATAAGAGTGATGTTTAAATTTCCACCCTATATTCCATACTGTCAATTTGTCGAAGGTCTTCTAAAGACTAATCCATAATAAAATGTACCCTCTGTTGCACAACTATATTATCCAACAACAACATGGATTAGTCAAAAAGAGGTCTACTACAACCAACTACTTGTTTAACAACATGGACTCTCGTGATCAAGTGGATACTATATACACCGATTTTAGTAAGGCCTTTGACAAGGTTGACCATCAGCTTCTTTTAAGAAAGATTGCATTCGATGAAGAAGAAGAAGGAAGGAAGGAAGAGCTCGTGGCTAAATAATAACAGCCGCACGGGTCGATCTTCAAGGTAAAGCAACGCTTGACGAGGTCGGTCCGTGGATGGGTGACCATTTAACATACCGAGTTTCCTCCGTGCCTCGGCAAGCACGTCAAGCCGTTGGTCCCGGCTGTCATTTGAAGATCTTTGACCGTCGTTACGGGTAGTCAGAAGCCTGATATCTGACACCAGTCTTGCCAAGGGGTATCGTGTTACCCAGTTACTGGATTGTGGAAGTCAGATAGGCAGTCGCTCCATGTAAAAACTGGTACTCAGCTGAATCCGGTAAGACTGGAAGCCGACCTCAACAATAATTGGGAAAAAAGCTAGGCAGATGATGCATTCAATGGAACACGTGGCGATCTTTTGAGATGGTTTTCATCCTACTTATCAAATAACTCAGAGGGTGGTGATGAACGGTGCCACTTCCAGTACTTTAAGTGTTACTTTAGGTGTGCCACAGGGCTCAATTTTGGTGCCACTTTTATTTATATTTTTTATGAACGACATAAACATAAGTTTCCAAAATTCAAAATTGCTGCTGTATGCAGACGATCTGAAATTCTTTAGGTCTGTCAGGGATTTGCATGATTGTATTCTCTTACAAGAGGACCTAGACAGGTTCACAACATACTTTTCCGACAATAAGCTCCAACTTAGCATATCCAAATGTTGCTGCATAAGTTTTACAAAAAAACAAAAATTTTGTAAAACATCCCTACGCTTTAAACAATAGAATCCTTACAAGACAATCATTTGTTCGCGATCTTGGAGTTCTATTGGATGACAAGCTACCCCTGGATGCTCACATAGGTAAAATTGTCAGTAAAGCATTCTGTATGTATGGTTTTGTCATGAGATCAGCCAAAGAATTTGTCCGCCCATATACATATTTATATCTTTACAAATCGTTAATCAGGTCTCAGAGTATGCTGTTGCGGTGTGGAGTCCCTACTACAGTAAATATTCAGACGAAGTTAAGTTCAAAGGAAGCTTCTGAAAGCCATGCAGTACCGCTGTTATCGAACCTATGCATCATATATGCTACATAATTTGAAAACCAGACGTATCTTTTTGGAGACGATGTTTCTATTTCACCTCTGCAATAATACATTTGACTGTATTGATAATGTAAGTAGGATTAGTTATGTAGTACCTAGAAATATCATGAGCCGTGGGGTGCGTGTGCCATCCCTGTTTGCTGTATCATCTAGTCGTACGAACGCGGGTTTGCGGGCACCTTTACGTCACCTTGTTGATCAGTATAATAAAATCTTCATAAATATCGACATCTTCGCTTTTACAGTAGGAAAATTTTGACGCCTTGTTTGTGAGAAAATGAAGTCTGCTGAAATTAGTGACTTGAATTTTTTCATATTTCTTTAAACATTTTTTTTCCTTTTCTTTTTTTTAATAATAATAATATCAAAAATGTTTTAATTTAACAACTAGCGGTGCCAGCTCTTGGAGGACCCAAGGACTGGAGCCCAAGTAGTGTACCAGCGACACAGGAAAGGCTGCCCCGCCAACTGTCGAAAAAGCCCATAATGCACCATCCTGCTGGTTGGTGACCAGATGGGGAGGGCCCGATGGACATTCCGGGGGGTTTTCAGGCCAATCTTGGGGCCTTTCAGTTAAGAGTGAATGGGTTTTTTCTAAGTAAGCGTGATTCACCGTCGACCACATCATCGCTTACCATCAGGTGAGATAGTGGTCAAGCGCGAGCCTATAGTGTATAATAATGATGATTGACTGCTTAGCTCCTCGAAGGTATGATGAAAATAATCTTTGGGATAAACCCATATATATTTGCAATTTTTTAACATTTTTGTCTTCTTGTATCAATTCCGCGCAATTTGAACAATATTATATAGCCGAACACAGAATCTCCTCCTTTTTGGCAAGTCGGTTAAAAAATTGAGATGGAGTGAGATGATGGCCAAAACTTAAACAGTATGAACAAAATTGAAACACAAAAAGTTTATAGTTCAGATGCTAACTGCTATCTTTCGGAGTTAGATAAGTATTATTTTTAATTTTTTTTTGTGTTCAGTAGGAGTCTGTTCGTCACGCGTGTCAGACGTATTCGCTCAGTTTGTGCTGTAGCGTATTAATCTGCATCAATCGCTTGATCGACATGTTACACGTCTGTCTGTTCTTCTTATCCACGCTACTGGTATGCACATGCGCATGCAAAGGTAGACGACACGATTCATTAGATTATAGGACTGCATTCGTGACTAAGCTCGAACAAAAAAGTTTAAGCATCTGTGAACGTTATTAAGGATATTTGTTTTTTTGCAGACGTGTTAATAGCAGCTCAGGCGTTTGCATCAGAGGTAGGAGCATCAGAAGATGACACAGCCACTCTACACGCGCTTGGAGCACAAACTGTACGTATCACGAAAATATCTATTCACGCTACAAATTAAGATGTTGTTGATAACATCCAGTGTGTCGTATGATGTTGTATCGAACCATGGTGGAGCGGATATTACAGAACTAACCATCCTTAGCTTTTTTATCACACAAAATGCAGTAGGTACCTACTTACTACGAAGCATTTTTAGAAAATATTGACCTCATTTGATATTTAATTAGAAAATATGAACCTACTGTTAGTTACGCTTACGCGATCTTAAATCATCTGATAATGTCAGTGTTCTTTTACCTTTTATTTCAAATAACCCCCAAAATAACCAAAACTTTCGTCATATTTTATAAAAATTACCCCTATTGCTGTTGGTTACTTGGACCTTTTCGTTTCTTCCTTCTTGTAAGGCGCCGTTACAATTTTCCCAATAAAGTAGATGAGATTAATACATCCTTATTGTAGGGATTTCTTTTTACTATTTTGGCGAGTCTTAAAAAAAACAATCGGGTGGCTACTCCAGCGCTGAAGGTAGCAATTATTCTTACAGCGTGATAATATCTATCCATTGATAAAGATATCAGCTTGGCGAAAAGAACATTTATTTATTTATAATAACCAATTATCTTTATAGATTACCCCAATATGATGCTACAAGTCACAAACACACAAAACTAAAATAACCTAGCAGCAAAATTGCTCACAGTAAAATAATAATAAATTGAATTTTGTATGAACGTAAACCAAGCAAAAGAAGGATGTATCTATGCAAGGATCGTAGCAGGTAGCGTTTTGTAGTTTCTGCCTGCATCCATGAGAAAAAGTAATGTATGTAAGTATGGTTAACACTGAAAAACCAACTCTGTAACATAAAAAAGAACTGAACTATTACTTAACAGCCCATTATTACTTTTAGATATTTTCTTAAATAATGAACCAATTTAACTTACTGCCCTTCTCGTTATTGTCGTCACCAGGTAAGTACACCAGCACCCAACCAGACTCAGGCGGGAGCTACCCACGTCCTTCCTAATCCCTGGAGGGGAGGGCGAGGGCCCGTGGGCGGAATGGGAAGAGGTGTCCCCATGCTCTAGGACCTGCGGAGGTGGCGTGGCCAGTCAAAAGAGGATATATTGTTTGCAGCCTGGGTACTACTACTACCATACATATATATAGACAAAAATATTCCCTTCTAAAGTCGTCACAATCTTAGAAGTCCGTTGACGTTTCTCATTTAACATGCCGCGATAACTTTCTACGTAAGAAATTGAAAAATTACATTCATAAGGATTCAAATAAGGATTAATTACTATGTTACCCATACACTATTTCAATGAGAATCAGTCGCAAGCATCAAGTTTAATTATTATTAAGTATTTTTGTAGCTTTCAAAACGGGCCTTTTATTTTTTGACAACTTTTGTAGATATATTTAAGAACACAGCTTCGTTATTGGCACCAACAGCTAGTTAGTAGAAGAAGTCAGCAGACGTATTCTACTCATTCGCAAAAAGCAGGCGTTATGTAGTTATTACTAACGGGTTCAGGTTAAATGGGACCATGTGCTTCCGTCTGCAGCTGATTTAGCTGAGTTCCGTGTTTAATGGCATGCTAATGTAGAGGTTTTGTCCAGCGGCAGCATTAGAGGGAGCGTCCGGGCAAAACAGGACCGTTCACTTGGAACACTTCATCATTTTCTATGTTTACATGTTTAGGCCAGAAGGCCAGTCACCGTGTACGGGAGGCGACTTGAATTATGTCAGAGAGTTATTATAAATTAACAAAAATAATGAATATGAATGATCTTTAATTTGTAATGAATACTTGTGATCGAAATTGAAACTGTAATTGAATCGAATAGTATTGAAATAGAATTTTTGTTATTAATTTTTTTATAAGTGTAATGCGTTTCTTTATGAAGTAGACCAAATGGATTTTTTTTATATTTATTTGATTACCTATATATAGTTATATTCGGCGAACATACATTGTTCTTATTACAATTGCTGCTATGCTGTCAAACGAGTGTTTAACTAATTATGTTATAATTACAGAAATTATGATATTGTTAATTAATTAATTGGTTATTATTTGTGCAGGAAATACCTTTAATTAAACGTCATAAAATATTTTAATCAGATTCCATATGTTTTTGGTGCAACATCAAGTTTTGTAGTGTTACTTAAGGTAGAGCAATATAAACATTAATTTTAAAAGCAACGTTGTCATATTCCTCTCAGCAAATCCTTGCGTGTCATACTCATATCATAGAAGCGTATAAAAAATAAATTGATCCGTCTGTCTTCGGAGTCCGCCATATTGGATTTAGAATGATACCATTTAGATAACCGTGCATTGCCATTCAAACCAAACATGTATGCGAAAACGGGTCAATTGTTTAGGGATATTAAACTGTTCAGCTCAAATTCAGTTGACATATTTTAACAAGAGGTAGACACAGTCCAGCAAACTAATTTGATAAAAGCTTATAATTAAATAATTTTTGTGTGATTTAGATTTATGTAGGAGTACTATTATGTCACCGGGGACGCAGAATGCGGGAGTAAGCAGCAGATCAACCACAGATATTCAACTGACAATTTTTAACACCCACTTCAAATTCAATGAATTTTTATGTTAGTTATAATTAGAATATATTTATAATAATCTTTGTAACTACGAAGACTTTATTTGATGAGTATTGTAATCAAAAGTCACGATATATTTTAAAGGTTTTGGTTGAAATATTTTGATATTTAAAATTAATTTCTTGATGTCCCTGCATTGCTTTATGCCATAGACTAAATGCAGGGACATCATCATATTCCATAAATTCTATGGAATATAAATGTGAATGGATGGAGGGAAGGAAAGGACAATGAAAAAATGGATGGACTGGGTGCGAAGTCATATTAAAGAAAAGGGAGTCAGTGATAGCGTGACGGTGGACAGGACTTTATGGATGGAAGAAAACATGTTGCACCAATTCCAAGTAACATGGGACAAGGACATGAAGATGATGATGGCCTGCATTGGTCTGGCCAGTTCAGCATGCGCTAGCGCAGCTGCTAAGGAGCAGGATACAAGCTCGTTTCCTGGGGCAGGTAGATGTATAGATATATGAAATAATCTTTACCGTACGCACACTAATAAACTATAATTGGGAGCTTAAGAGTTAATAGGGTGTAACTAAAACTTCTTACGAAATCGGAGAAGAAAAAAGGTGAAATTCCTGTGGAAAACCCCCATCCTCTCCGAAATCAAGGAAAATCCAATTATTTAAGTCAGTGACAGTGTGTGACTAAGTGCCCTCAACATCCCTGGAACTACGGAAAAAATTTCCGTGAGGTCCCAGGCCTCATCACGCAGCCATCCGGAAAAATTTTCCGCGCGGCCAAAAGCCTTGGAAAATCATACTGGGAGGTGCGATCTGCATTTTTGAGGACCTGAGGGGATACCTGGAGCAGCCGGCAGTCATTAGAGGTCTTTATCGTTGAAATCCCACAAGCCGGAGTACCAAAAACAAGGTATTTGCCGTTAATTTTTGTTTTTCTCACATTAAATTTATTTTATTTTTCATTAAATTCTCATAAATAATGCCATTTTTCGATAGCAAAATATAGACAAATTAAAGCCCTTTTACACAAAAAATTCCAGTTAAATTCAAACCATAACTTCCACGCGTAAGTTAAAATTTATAAAATCAAAAAGTTATCTCAAGCTCCACTATAAACTTGTTTTCCACATTTTTATAAATCCTAAATTAAAATAGCTTATAACTCGGTCTAGGCTTAACCTAGCCGAAAAGTGAGACTGGAATAATAGGTTTTGTCACTTGGACAACCTATCTACAGTTTTAGATTTTGGAATAGGGACGAAACAAAAAAGTGGGATTTCAAATCAACATCGTAATAATATAAAACCTCACGCCATTATCCACGTGTCGGGTGGAAAATTTGTAAATTTTTAGGTTATGTTATGAATGTATTGAACTGTTGTAAATAATCTAGGAATTGATTAAGTCTTTGGGACCTGGCAATTGGAGCCTTATCAACGAGCCAAAAACTTTTGAGAAGCATTCAACTTAATGGAAATTTAAAAAAAAAAAATTTTTTTTGTGTTTTTTGTAGTTTTTTGAAACAGATTTTTTCAAAATTCCCGTATCTCCCGGCAGCCCTTGCCACCATATCCCTAACACTCCTGTATATATTTATTTATTGAGCCAAACTCGAACCCCAGCTCAGGTCGAAATCGATTCGATATCGAGTCGACTTCAGAGTCGAGTCGACCTGTAAGTCGACGTTCGAGAAGGATCGATCTTCTAATTCCAGGAAAACCCTCGAAACGACCGAAATTTGCCCCCCCTGTTTACCCCCCCGTCTGGACTAAGACTAAGATAGGCATAAAAAATTCCCCCTTTTTTGACTTTTTTTGCTCCCCCCCAAAAATTATTAAATTTTCAGGAAATCGGCTTAGACCGAAAACCCATCTTAGTACTATCCCAAACTACTATCCCGGTTTCCCCCCCCCCCCTATTTTTCTTTCCACATTCCAATAATTTCTTTTTTGCAATTTCCAATTGAGGTAAGTGTCGGGGAGGTAAAGGTTTACTGATCAATAACCGAGCATCGACCAAGGCCAAGAAACCACTGCAAAATAGTCAGACCGGCTGGCGCCACCTGTTGTCACTAGCCGGAACTTACTGCAGTGGCTGGTGGGTCGATAACTCCGGAACGGATCGGTATCCCCCAGTTCTTCCTTCGACACTCTGCTCCACTTCTTTGGAGTTGCAAAACAGAAAAATTCCCCCCCTCCCAAGCCCCTCAGGATTTTGCCCCCCCGGAGCTAACTTTTGAACCGAAGGTCATAGACCGGTCAAGTTTGGTGTCTCCGGAATCGGGAAAAGGCGGCCCTTCTTTTGGCCCCAACCAAAATAGCGAAAAGCCCTCCCTCTCTAAGTTGGTATAAAAAGAAATTTTAAATTTTACTTTTATTTATTTGTTTGATAATAGAGACTGGGAACGTGGGCGGCTCTGTGGTCCCCAAGACCCCTTTTATATACTGACATTTAATTAGACATATATTAGCACTATTGTGCTAATATAATATAGAAATAAGACTGTGATAAGCATTTTTGCTAATTTAATTATAATTTGTATTTTTTGTATTTTTCTTAGCATAGGACATATAGTAGTACTTTTGTACTACTATATCTTAGACTAGGTATAACTTATTTGACCATTTTAATTTTTGACCAGTGTTGACCAGTACCCTGATTGTGAAGGGGAACATCAACACTGACACACAAAGCGGGGTATCCTTTGCAATACCCCCCTTCCTACATTTATTTTACACACGATTGGGGTGTCTTTTACACCACCCCTCTTAGACACTACTCTAATCCCCATAACTTATATAAGTCACGATGAGCGGGATGCCTGGTGTGCGCACGCCCATTAAGAGCCGGTCTCTTATAACGACCTCGCAGAACAAAAGCCCACAGAAGGTACCTGAACAAGCAGGACCTTCGACGCAAAGCGTCAGAAGGAGTGTGGGCGAATGGGAGGCGGGCAAAACCGTCACCAAGAGGACTCCTCCTCCCAAAAAACTGGACCCAACACCTCCAGTAATGTCGATCTCCTTTGAGGTCGGCAGCCCGCCTGCCCCAAAAACTAAAGTTCAAGAGGCAAGGATGTGCTCAAATAAAATTAAAGCCCTAATGACCACATCCCGAAATACCAAAAATGAAATAAAGTCCGAGGTGAAAGCGCAAGCAGACCGGCTCTACCAGCTCGTTAAAGAGCTGGAAAGCTTTCAACAACCCCCGACCACAAAGAAAATGGCGACGACCGGGACACAAGTCCAGGAGGCGCAGAAGACCAAGGAGGCCTCCACCCCTCCTCCAGTAGCCATCAGAGAGGGAGACGCAGAATCCCTCAGAAAAGCCCTGGAGGAGCATAGTCGGAACTTGGCCGCACATAGCGAAAAGATGCACAGGCTGAAGGAGGCACTACAAACTGGCCAAGAGCATATGGAGAAATTCTCCTATGCCAGCGTAGCGGCAAGTCGGCCTGCCATCCAAACGCCGAAACTATCAGCACTGCACTCGATAGTAGTGACGGCCAAGGACGAGGAGGAATCCGGTGAGCAAGTCCTGGACAGGATCCGGAAGGTCGTTAACGCCAAGGAAGGGGGCATACAGGTTGAAAAAGTACGCAAGGCGAAAGACCGAAAGGTTATAATGGGCTGTCGCACGGAAGAGGAAAGGCGTAAGCTTCGAGAGAGGCTCAGTAAGGCGCCTGAGTTGGAGACTCAGGATATCAAAAACAGAAACCCACAGGTTATAATTAAAGAGGTGATGCAGTACCTCACTAACGAGGAGGTACTAAAGGCCCTGCAAAAGCAGAACCCCAACATCTTTTTGAATCTCAGGGACGAGCACAGTAAGGTGGAAGTCCTGTTTAGAAAGCGCGCCAGAAACCAGCTTAGGTGTCACGTAGTGTTGAGGGTCGCCACAGAGGTCTGGCGGCGCATGCTCGAGGTTGGAGCAGTGCACGTGGACCTTCAGCGGGTTAGGGTCGAAGACCAGTCCCCGCTCGTCCAGTGCTCGCTCTGCCTCGGCTATGGGCATAGCCGACGCACTTGCACGGAGACCGTGGCAAAGTGCAGCCACTGTGGCGGACCTCACATGAGGACGGAGTGCGCCGACTGGAGCGCCGGACTGCCACCGACCTGTTGCAACTGCATCAGGGCCAAAATTGACAGCACGCATCATCACGCCTTCAGCTCTGAGTGCATAGTTAGAAGAAGATGGGACGCCATAGCCCGCTCATCCATAGCGTATTGCTAAGGGCACCCCGGGGACTCCTGTCCGACAATCAGCAAGACCATACCGCGTGGCCCAAGCGAACCTTCAACGCAAGGAACTGGCGACCACCGAACTCTTTTTAGAGGCCAGTGAACGAAAGATCTCGTGGGCACTGATTCAGGAGCCGTATGTGGGAGGAGCACGAAGTATGAAGAGCTACCGTGGAGCGAGAATCTACCAGTGCGAGGTCGATGGAAGTGGGAGGGTTAAGGCGGCGATAGCCGTCTTTGATCATGACTTGGACGTCATACCCTACCCGAAACTCACCACAAATAACATCGTTGTGGTGGGGATCCGAACCAAAGCCTGGGAAATCGCAGTAGTCTCCTATTACTTCGAGCCAGACCAACCCATAGGGCCATACCTGGACCAGGTGACCCGGATCCAAGCGGAAGTGGCCAACGGTAGATTGCTGATAGGTGGCGACGCAAATGCGAAAAGTGCCTGGTGGGGCAGCATCAAAGAAGACTCCAGGGGAGAGGAAATGTCCGCTACCCTGGACGAACTTGAGCTTCAGGTGCTAAACACTGGTGACGCTCCCACCTTTGACACCATCAGAGGTGGTAGAGTGTACAAAAGCCATGTGGACGTCACGGCATGTTCGCTCGCCCTTTTTGACCTGGTGGACGGCTGGCGGGTCGACACAGGAGCAACATCCTCGGACCACAACACGATATTTTTCAACATTAATGAAAAGAGGGAAAAAGGTGTTAGCATCACTAGGACAACTAGGATGTTTAACACCAGAAAAGCGGATTGGGAAGCTTTTGCAAGTAAATTAAACGAACTTAAAATTCAAGAGAATATAAATGTAGACAGAATTCAAGAATTAAACAGTAAAATTAACTTAGAAGAAGCAGTAAATAAATATGTTAACGTAATTGTAAAATCGAGTAAAATTTCAATCCCCAAAATTAATAATAAAACCAAGCTTACCTGTCCGTGGTGGTCCGGGGAGCTCACTGTGAAGAAGAGAGAAGTGATGACGAAGAAGAACCGCATCCGCAATGCCGCGCCGGTCCGGCGAGCGAGGGTCGTTGGCGAGTACCTGAAAGCAAAAGAAGAGTACGAGATGCAGGCAAAGAGTGCCCAAATCGCCAGCTGGAAGGAGTTTTGCCGGAAGCAGGATCGTGAGGGAGTTTGGGAGGGCATCTACAGGATCATCGGTAGGACCGCCAAAAGGCAAGAAGAACTGACCCTCTGCAGCGATGGTGCATTTCTCAATCCGAGTGAATCGGCCGCCCTACTAGCGGATACGTTCTACCCCGAAGACAGAGTAGACCAGGACAACGCTGACCACAGGCGAATCAGAGAAGCGGCCAGTCGAGTAAATGAGTGGGTCTATGATGAGCATCATGATCCCCCATTTACGACGCTGGAGCTGAAGTCCGCCGTGGCGGGTTTCAATCCCAAAAAGGCACCAGGAGGGGACGGACTGACTTCTGACATCTGCAGTCGAGCGATCCACCAGGACCCGGACGCTTTCCTTGCCCTTTACAACAAGTGCCTCGAACTGGCACACTTCCCTACCACCTGGAAGGAGGCTACTGTTGTAGTCCTCAGAAAGCCGGGCAAGGACAGCTATACCACCCCCAAGGCGTACAGACCAATTGGTTTACTGCCGGTTCTGGGGAAGGTCCTGGAGAGGATGGTCGTAGCGCGTCTGAAATGGCAGCTTGTACCGCGGCTCAGTACTCGTCAGTTTGGCTTCATGCCCCAGAGGAGCACCGAGGACGCCCTCTATACGCTAATGGAGCACATACAGGGCAAGTTGAGGCTGAAGAAGCTAATTGTCCTGGTGTCGTTGGATATAGAGGGCGCCTTCGATAGCGCCTGGTGGCCCGCTATTAGAGTCAGACTGGCTGAGGAAAAGTGCCCGGTCAACATCAGGAGGCTGTTAGACAGTTACCTCGATGGTAGGAAGGTCAGAGTTCGGTATGCCGGTGAGGAATGCACTCGAGAGACTAGCAAGGGCTGTGTTCAGGGGTCGATCGGAGGTCCAATCCTGTGGAACCTCCTTCTCTACCCACTACTGCAGGACCTACAGCAGCGTGGACTTTTCGTTCAGGCGTTCGCGGATGACATCGTCTTGGTCGTGGATGGGGACACGGCGACTGAAGTCTCGAGAACTGCCAATGCAGCCCTCGCCCATGTTCATGATTGGGGCGTCCGAAATAAGCTGAGGTTTGCACCGCACAAAACCTGTGCGATGACCATAACCAACAAGCTTAAGTACGACACTCCAATACTGAGCATGGCCGGGGTCGACATCGGTATGGTCAAGAAAATGAAGTTGCTGGGTCTAACCATAGACGAAAAGCTCACTTTTAATGAGCATGCCGCGAACGTCTGCAAGAGGGCAGCTGACATTTACAAGCAGCTGTCCCGAGCCGCAAAGGTGAGTTGGGGATTGAACACACAAGTGATACACACAATTTACACAGCAACGATTGAGCCCATAGTTACATACGCAGCCGCCGCCTGGGCACCCGCTGCAAAGAAGTTGGGTATACGGAAGAGGTTAGGCTCGGTTCAACGAGGATTCGCTCAGAAGCTCTGCAAATCCTACCGCACTGTCTCATTGAACTCGGCACTGGCCTTGTCTGGGGTACTTCCTCTAGACCTGCGCATACAGGAGGCAGCCGCCCTGTATGAAGCGAGGAGAGGGTCATCCCGGTTTCTGCCAGGAGACAGGGAGATCGAGAGTGCGGTGAGGTTTGCAGAAGCTCCTCATCCGGCTACGCAAATGCCCCTGGACTTCATATGCCTGGCAGACCAAGAGTTACTAGACAGTAACAATGTGCAGACGGTGCGAATATTCACCGACGGCAGCAAGATTGAGGGGAAGGTAGGAGCCGCATTGTCCATTTGGGATAATGTAGGCGAAGTCCGGAACCTCAAGCTTAGCCTTGCCGCGTACTGCACAGTCTACCAGGCAGAACTCCTGGCCATTTGCAAGGCCACTGAAGTGATCCTCAAGCGGCAAGAGGCGAGCTATGGCTTGTACAGCGACTCAATGTCCGCATTGCAGACGCTTGCAAACCATGGCTCTCTCCATCCCCTGGCAGTTCGCGCGCGCGCCAACCTGGTTCACGCCCTGGGCCAGAACAAAGCTGTGACTTTGTTCTGGATCAAGGCCCACGCGGGCCTGCCGGGGAATGAGCGAGCGGACGAGTTGGCAAAGGTGGCAGCATTGTCGTTGCGGAGGAAGCCGGACTACGACCAGTGTCCGGTTTCATTTATCAAGCGACAGATCCGTTTGGAATCGCTTGATGAATGGAATCGAAGATATGTGTCGGGCGAGACCGCTTCCGTGACGAAGATGTTCCTTCCGGATGCAATAGCTGCCTTCCGTATTGTACAACAGGTGCGGCCCGAAGGCGTCCTCACGCAAGTTTTGACGGGGCACGGTGGGTTCTCTGAATACTTGAATCGCTTCAAGTGTAAGGAGAGTCCATCGTGCGTCTGCGATCCAGGCGTGGCAGAGACTGTCCAGCACATACTTGTAGAGTGCCCGTTATTTATCAGGGAACGCTACCGACTTGAATGTGAGCTGGACAGGAAAATAACGAGGGAGAGCCTGCATGGGCTCATGGACAAAAAGACCAGGGAAAAGTTTCTGGAGTACTGCATTAGCGTAGCCACTGCGGTTATACGTCGGAACAAAACCTGAAGCGCACCGTGCTTCATTAGTATTTTGTATAATATTTAAATGTAAGCACGGAATGCAGCCAGGACACGTATAGCCGGCAGTACTTCATGTTAGTACCTAAGTTTAGTATGTGTAAAAATTTACTGTGATACTTTTAACAACTGTGCTTGTGGGTTTTATCCCTAATAATATGTTTTATAGCTGTGATAAATCGCCTTTTGTATACTGTGATAACCAGCATTCCGCTCTACTGTGTAGATAGCACTTTTTACAGCACATTTTATCATTGTATTTACACAGTTTGTATTTTTATAAGTAATAAACCATGCCCGTAGACTAGAATAAGTGGGACTCTTACCCACAGAATGAAAGATGATGAATAAAAGAAAGATTTAGTATGAAGAATGAATGTACGAGAGGCATGAAAGATTGACCGGAACGACTGAGTTTGAGCACATAAGGCGCCAATTATGTTGGCGGGGATTAGAGTTAAGAATAAAAAAAAAAAAATAAAAAAAAATAGGGTGTAACAATGGATGGTCTTATGGCAGGTAGTCGGTGTTTACAACACTTACAAACTTGTACTACGAAACGGTTACTAGAAACGTATCGAAAACAATAAATGAGAAACCTTTTTTCAAACTGGAATTGTTTAAAAGAAAGATTACCGACCCATAGAAGAATTCTATTGTTTTTTTAAATAACTAACTTCTGCCAGCGGCTTCGACCGTACTGTGATCATGCTGTTTCCAATATGGTTAGTAGGTGTTTTTTTTTTAATTTGGGACTATCACACAGCACTATTCCCAAACCACTGCAACTCCTCAAAGCCAGAGTCAGCCTTTTTTGATGGTCGCCACTGCGACCATCAAAAAAGTGCTGAGGCAATGAAGTATTGATTTAGCTATCCAGCAGTTTTTGTCATAGAGGAGGCTGACCGTTAAACTAATAAAGACATTATTGAGGCACACAAACACGGGTTGTACTACCAAGTTATTCGGAAAGGTCATTGGGCATAACTGGCCCTTAAACTACTGGACATTAAACAAAACAGCTTATGTTATAGACTATCAAAAACAGTACTAACGTTTTCTTAATCTATGAATTAAAAGTCTCTCTTGAAAACTTGTTTGAAGTACCCAAACATGTCAACTTTACTTTAACGCGTGATGAAACTAAACCATTTCGTATTTAAATGAAATACCTAGAATTTTAATAGTAGACACCCATAGTAACAGCAAAAAGTATATTCGTTGAAACCATCATGATCGTTTTAGGAAACCATTCCATTTATATTTGATGTGAAACAACCGGGTCTTATCTTATCTGCCGGCTGAAATGCAAAAATTAAATATTAACAAATTGCAAACTGGGTGGTCGCCGACAGAATTCTTAGAACAATAGATAAGAAAGTTTAGGTACTATTGATTTAACCGCTATATGTACTTTTTTACCGACTTAAAAATAAGGGAGGGTATTTATAATACGGGTAAGAAATACCTGCCTTTATAACACTTTTAAAATATAAGAAGTCAATGGTTGCTCGTGATCGTACTTATTAATATTAAAGTAGGTGAGATCTGTGGAATAGAATATAATTTATTGTAAGTACATCACTAACAAACATCTCTTCAAAATGTTTTCTAGGTTTCTGTTAAAATTCTAATACCAAGGACGTGGAAGTCTGCTGGACGCAAGAACAGGCCGGTCGATGCGAACCTTGGGAGGCATCTGTCCAGCAGTGGACGTCTTTCAGCTGAAATTACGATGATTTTGTATTGCCGAGATACTCAGAAATATGTTACAATTGTGGAACGAAACAATAAAATATTTACAAAGTATGAACTTTCTACGAAGGCTACGACTGCGTTGTTCTCGTAGCACGCCGTAGACTGTCGTAGCGGCCCCGTAGCAAAGCGCTACGATAACATTACATACGTTTGCATTAATTTTACAAGGTTATTTTTTTGTGAAATTATATTTTGAGTTGATCAATTAAGTATGTAATTTATTGATAGTTTTTTTTTATAAATAAGCGTGTCTTCTCATGAGCTTATTAGAAAATAATGAATGTATGCACTTACTTTATTTTTTAATAAAAAATTTAACTAAATTAAGAAGTACGGAAGGTATAGGTAAAAACACTACTGGGAACAAATTAAATTAAACTGAACTAAAAACAAATGAGTCAACAAATGCTTCACTTTAAAAGCTGCAGCGTATGTTGAATGTTGGGAATGATAAAGACACTTACAAGTTGTAAACTCGATGCCATTTTAAAAGCAATAAAACTTATTTAATTTTATAATTCCTATTGAATTCTTTCCAAATACTCAAACTATCTCTTATACTTAACCAGAAATGAATAACAATAGGAATACTAGAACAATACATAATACCCGGCCGACTTATTGCTTTTGGTTGTTATCGCTGCGTATGCGCAGGTAAGACTTTGGAGATGACTATTAATTTGTTTATGTTTAAATCTGAGAGTCGCTGCATACGTGAAGTATTTTAATTTGAACACATTTGTGATACTTTTTGAAAAAATAGGTAATTACTTAATAGCAACCGTAATTAAATTCGGGGGACATACTTTGTTCTAATTACAATTGTTGCTATGCTGTGAAACGAGTTTTTAACTGAATATGTTATAATGACAGTAATTAATGCAGACAATACTTTTAATTTTAACGTCTTCTAAATTAATTCCATTTTTTTGGCACAGCCTTCAAATTTGTCACGGCAGATAGTACCTACATAAGAGCCAAAAAATATATTATTTAAAAAAAATCAAACAAATTGTGTCATATTCCTCTCAGCTAACACTTTCGTTTGAAACCCATGTGGCCATATCATATAGGAGCGCATAAAAAAAAAGTTGACTTGCCATTCTTGGGCGTCCGCCATATTGGATTTAGAATTATATTGTTTAGCAAGCCGTGCATTGTCATCCAAAGCATACATGTATGCAAAATCAACTCATTTGGTTGGGGATATTAAACTGTTCAGTTCAAATTCAGTTGACATATTTTAGCCAGAGGTAGACACATTCTAGCAAACTAATTTGATAAAAGGTTATAATTAGACGATTTTTGTGTGATTTATATAGGAGTACTTTTAAGTCACCGGGGCGCGGAATGCAAGAGTATGCAGCAGACATATAATGTACATCAAAACATCACAAAATGTGATGAGAAAGTTACTAACGTTACTTATTCTAATGCTTGCCTTGAACTTTCAGTCAACTCTCAGACTTCAACTGACAATTAGATAACGGTAGAATTTATTTGAAGGGTAGTGTCTAGAGGAGGCCTTTGCCTTTGGAAATGCAAAAAACATCTTGATGACGGAGTCAAATAAATTATTGATATAAGTAGGTAAGTAAATAATTATATCAATGGATTAAGTACCTTATATGATATAGTTAAGTTATAGTTTACTTGTAAAACCACGTTATGTAAGATTGCGAATAAAGGCAATATTATATTAAATTATAATCAAAAGTCACGAGAGATTTTAAAGGTTTTGTTGATGAACTTGCATGGTCAGCCTAGTTCAGTAGGCGCAAGCGCAGCTTCTTTTAGGTTTTGCAAGTCGGAGGCACTCAGAGAAATAAGTAACATAAACAATTTATTATTCCACCCTGTAATTATATAAAACATTATTTTAAGAGTAAATAAAGTTAAGAAATTAAAAAGACTGTAGATAACTGGGGAGGGTAGAAACTCGTACAACAGGTAATATGTCCTAATAATATTTTATATTTCCTATGTCCAAGTTCAAAAATGAGAGCCGCCAAAGCTTTTGAAGACTATAGAAGAAGTAAAAAGCTTAATTTTCAAGCCTTTAACGTATTAGATATGCTTTTTAAAATAGTATTCTGTAGGTGTTTTTAAAACACCCAAAACTGGAACATCCAACAAAAACTCATAACAATAGGAATCCTGAATCCCTGCGCGACCAATAGCAGAGCTCAAGCAGTTTGACTCCTCCCCCTTCGGGTTGGCACCCCTCCGTATGAGCATGCGCAGGTACTCTTTATAAACTGGTGTCCAAAAAGAATGTGCTCATTATTTAGTTTGTAGCGAACTAGTGTTCTTATAGGCTGGTGGAGCTCGCGGAGTGTCGTTTATATATTTTTATTTGAAACCAACTCAAAAATGGGCAAACCCAAGAAAGTGATGGTACGTTATTATTAGTAAAATTGGCAAGAAAAGTAATATTCCATTACTTTTAAAAAATATACTGTTTTAATATTTATTTATGAATTCAGATTTTTATTTAGTATCTTTTTTTGTTTCAGAAACGAGACTCGGATTCAGCGCCGCCGCAAAGACGTCGCGGTAGACCGGCAGGGCATAACCGTGTGCCATTAACACCGGTTCGTATTAACGAAATTTTTCATAAATTTCTCAGTATTGTTTAATTTATTTATGAATACTTATTTGTTTTCGTTTTGTTCACAGGAAGAGCGACGCGCAAGAAATGCGCAGTACGAAAGAGAGCGTCGCGAGGAGCTGGCTGACGCTACTGAACGATTGGCAATAGCTGCCGGTGTTGACCCTAACGTGAGTTATTGTCATTGATTTGGCTCTTGATTACTTTTTTTGTATAACACACTTTTTATTTATTCATAGATCCCGCTTGCAGAGCTCTTGGCATTGGTGAGTGACAAAATAGAGAGAGCGAGAGAAGCCGAGCCCCTCGAGGAGATACGCCGTGAGAATGATAGACTGGAAGGGCTAAGTAAGTACCCTTTCTATAGTGACTTGACATTTTTATATCGTTGTTATTTTTATATTGTTTAAACTGTTAAATAATTTCTGACGTTTTTTATTATTTTCTTTTTAGTTGCTGAGACACTGGCTTGTATAGATAAGCTTAATTACTTTCTCGAAACCGTTTGAAAGCTTCAACATCGAATCATGAAAAACCATGTGGATGCCGACGATTGTCGTAAGTTTCTGTGACATGTTGCACTTCTCTTGTTATTTTTTTTAATTGTTATATATGTATACTTATATTTTTGTTATTTGAACTTGATAAAACAGGTCCTTATTACTCAAACTAATACCACTTTCATTTTATTTTTGTTATTAAAATTTGAAGTGGTTTGCTTAAACGAGCATTTTTTTTGTTACAGAGAAACGGTTCGGTGGACGAAGACGTCGACGTCACACAGTGTCAAAACCTGCATTGATTGACTGACTACATACACTGTGTATGTAGATCGGAACATAAAAAAAGGCCCTTTTCAGGGCCGCCTATGACTCAATGTAAATATGTTTCTTGACTGGTATTGTCTAAAACGAACTTACCTAAGATATTACGTACTTATCTACCTACCTACATACATACTTGATAAATCCTTTAATGTTGAATTCGATGGTTATTACTATGTAGTAGATGAATTAGACACGGTTATTAAATTATTATACAATCATTTTAATATTAATATCAACAAATTAAAAAAAAAAATACACAAACAATACTTTTTTTACCTTATCTATCTATAGTGTTATCCAGTGAGTGACGAGTTATAACATAGCTAAGCGATAAGATCTATTTTCTTATGTTTATGAAATAGCTTCGAGAATATTTTTGTGTAATTGAGAAAGTCGTCAATTAACCTTTAGTTTGTATGTTTAACACAAATTGAAATAACATTACTTCTACACTACAAATCGATATGAGTACGTTAACTCTTCCAATAACTAGGTTCTTTACTGTAAGTAGCAAATCAAAAATAAAAGTCTATGGTATAGAAAGTTTTTTACAGTATCTTATAGAACTCTAAAGTAAAAAATATGTACTAAATTCTTGTTCGAGTTACCTAAATATGTCAATATTTAAAAATGTTTTGGTTACAACCTAATTGTTTGAAAGCTTGCCACAGTCGCGTACTACTAGATTAATTTAGAAACGAAACTTACCATTTTTTATTTAAATTAAATATATATTTAAATAGTATACAAGCTACCCCTAGTAACAACAATATACTAATGTTATAGTAGGTTCATAGTTGAATGAAAACAATAATGACACTTTTAGAAATCCATTCCATTCATGTTTTATGTGAAACAAACAATCTTATCTGTCGCTGAAATGCAAAAAAGAAATATTTACAAATTACAGCTCTATTGATCACCGAAAGAAATCTTAGAACAATAGACAAGAAAGTGTAGGTCACTAGGTATAATTGATCTAACCGGTGTATGTATTATGCCTAAAATAAGGGCTGAAAATATCTGTCTTTTGAACTTCTTTGAAAATATTAGTGGTCTATTGTTATTCGTGATAGTACTAAAAGTAGTACAACAGTAAGTGATAACTGTGTTAGCTATATTTCTATTAAAATACTAATACCGGTGGCGTGGAAGTCTGCTGGATGCGAGTAATACAGGGCCAGTCGATGAGGTGACGCTTGGTGGGAGGCCTATGTCCAGCAGTGCACGTATTTCAGCTGAAATTGTGATGATTTTGCAGTTTCGAGACCAATTGATCTAACCGGTGTATGTATTATGCCTAAAATAAGGGCTGAAAATATCTGTCTTTTGAACTTCTTTGAAAATATTAGTGGTCTATTGTTATTCGTGATAGTACTAAAAGTAGTACAACAGTAAGTGATAACTGTGTTAGCTATATTTCTATTAAAATACTAATACCGGTGGCGTGGAAGTCTGCTGGATGCGAGTAATACAGGGCCAGTCGATGAGGTGACGCTTGGTGGGAGGCCTATGTCCAGCAGTGCACGTATTTCAGCTGAAATTGTGATGATTTTGCAGTTTCGAGACATTCGATTTTCATTAATTGTTTCGTTCGATTCGAACGAAACAATTAATGAATAAAGTATGAACGGTCTACGACGACTACGACTGCTTTGTTCTCGTAGCACACCGTAGACTGACCGTAGCGGCTCGTAGCAAAGCGCTACGATAATATTACAAGCATTCATTTCACACGCTTATTTTTGTGTAACTATCTTTTGAGTTGATAAATTATGTAATTTATGTTTTTTTTTAATAAATGTGACATGTCTTATTTACGACCAGAGCACTAGAAACAAAATTAAAGAATGGACTAACTTTATTTATTAATGAAAATGTAATAAAGTTATAAATTTAGAAAGGCTTGTGTAAAAATACTACTGCTAACCTAAACATATGAGCCAACAAAGCATCGTTTCTAAAACTGCAGTTATGAATTGCCCTTGGGAATAACAAAGAAACTTCTAAGTTGTAAACTTGTAGCCATTTAGAAAGCAATAATTTTGTATTTTATAATACCTATTGTATTATTTGCAAATACCCATACGAGTACCTACTAGCTTTAAAACTAAACCGGGAATTAATAACAAAAGGAATATAAGAACAATAGACGATAGAGAATTCGGCCGACTTATTTCTTTTTGTTGTTATCGCTGCGTATACGCAGGTAACTAAATAAAGCCGATTCTTTTAAAAGAAATATTTTTCACACATTATCTAATAAAATAAGGACAACTTTTGTTTAAACACATATTTTTTTGCAACAAACCAGTTATCGATTTAATAAGACAGAGACAATTAGTTTACCAACTTTACCGACATCTTAATGACTGGACACCATTTTAATATCTACACGACGTTCTATTTTTGTCACGTTTTATTTTATTTAAAAAATATGCTTCTGTAATCGAAATTTTTCGTGTAGATTTTTGAAATGAAATATTATTCTGGATTTTTATTAATAAGCAAAATAATTCTGCACTTAACAAATAAAGGACACTAATTCGTATTTCTATAATTGTCTGTACATTTGAAGGTCGCTGCATACTTAACGTGTTTTAATCTGGAAGGAACAGAACGATGCCATTTTAAAATATATGTAGGTCACTAGTTTATAGCAACCAAAATTAATCTTGCACCTTGTAACTACCCTTGGGATACATTCTGTAATTGTTATGGTCCAACTGTCATTTGGCATCCGACGATGTGACCAGCCCAGTTCCCTCACTCTTTCCACAATATCCGTAATCTTAGTTAATTTTCTAATCTTTCTGATAATTTAATTCCTCACATAATGCTTTCCATTTTTCATAGACAAATTACTTATTCTTTCTGGTAATTTAATTCCTCACATAATGCTTTCCATTTTTCATAGACATATTGTTAGCTTGTGGATCCCATGGAAAGATACAAGGTCACGAGGACGTCAAAATATGGGAAGATCTATTCATACAAAGATTAGGGCCGGACTGGAAGATCAAAGCCAGAGACAGATATTACTGGCAAGAAACGGGGGAGGCCTACGCCCATGAGGCGACTACTTCATAAAATATCTAGTTACAAAACAAATGAAACCTGCATGGTAATGCATGTGATAAATTATTTTAATAGAATTTATATCGAGATTAATGAATTTGCTTTTTTTTATTTATTTTTATCAAATTCTAACATTATGAAATCTTAATTAAGCTGTTGTAACTATCTTTAAATACTTATTACACTATAACTCTGAGTTACCCTTAAATCTACTTTAGTTTTTCAATTATGTCAGAGAGTTATTTTTAATTAACAAAAATAATAAATATGAATGAAATTTCATTTGTAATGAATAATTGTGATCGAAATTGAAACTGCAATTGAATTGAATAGCTTTGAAATAGAATTGTTATTGACTTGTTCGTAATTGTTGTTATTTTGTGTATTGAAATTGAACTTTTTATATTTATTTATTTTAATGATTTAAAATTTGCATGATTGCAATGTAATTAAATTTTTAAAAGTGTAAAGCATGTTCTTTTTAAATAAAGTAGAATAAATAGCTTTTTATATTTATTTTACTAACCATAGTTAAATTCGGAGAATATACATTGTTCAAATTACAATTGCTGCGATGCTGTCAAACGAGTGTTTAACTAAATTATGTTATAATGACAGTAATTATAATATTGTTAATTAATTAATTAATTGGTCATTATTAGTGCAGGAAATATGGTGGTCAGGACGGTATGGAAGAAGAAAACATGTTGTATCGACCCCAAGTAACATGGGACAAGGAAAGGAAGATGATGATCACCTGCATAGCTCTGGCCAGTTCAGCACGCGCTAGTGCAGCTGCTAAGGAGTGGGATGCAAGCTCGTTTCCTGGGGCGGGTAGATGTATAGATATATGAAATAATTACTGTACGCACACTAATAATCTATAATTGGGAGCTTAAGAGTTAATAGGGTGTAACAATGGATGGTCTTATTGCAGGTAGTCGGTGTTTACAACACTTACAACCTTGTACTACGAAACGGTTATTAGAAACGTATCGAAAACAATAAATGAGAACCCTTTTTTCAAACTGGAATTGTTTAAAAGAAAGATTACCGACCCATAGAAGAATTCTATTGTTTTTTTAAATAACTACCTTCTGCCAGCGGCTTCGACCGTACTGTGATCATGCTGTTTCCAATATGGTTTGTAGGTGGTTTTTTTTTAATTTGGGACTATCCCACAGCACTATGCCCAAACCAGTGGCGACCATCAGAAAAGTGCTGAGGCAATGAAGTATTGATTTAGCTATCCAGTGGGTGACGTCACATGTTGCAGTTTTTGTCATAGAGGAGGCTGACCGTTAAACTAATAAAGACGTTATTTTAGGCACACAAACACGGGTTGTAATACCAAGTTATTCGGAAAGGTCATTGGGCACAACTGGCCCGCTTTGGCGGACATTAAACAAAACAGCTTATGTTATAGACTATCAAAAACAGTATTCACGTAATTATCTATGAATTAAAAGTATCTCATAAAAACTTGTTTGAAGTACCCAAACATGTCAACTTTACTTCAACGCGTGATGAAACTAAACCATTTCGTATTTAAATGAAATACCTAGAATTTTAATAGTAGACACCCATAGTAACAGCAAAAAGTATATTCATTGAAACCATCATGATCGTTTTAGGAAACCATTCCATTTATATTTGATGTGAAACAACCGGGTCTTATCTTATCTGCCAGCTGTAATGCAAAAATGAAATATTTACAAATTGCAACCTGAGTGGTCGCCGACAGATTTCTTAGAACAATAGATAAGAAAGTTTAGGTACTATTGATCTAACCGGTATATTTACTTTTTTACCGTAAATGAGGGTATTGATAATACGGGTAAGAAATACCTGTCTTTTTAACATTATTAAAATATAAGAAGTCAATGGTTGTTCGTGGTCGTACTTATTAGTATAAAAGTAGGTTAGATCTGTGGAATAGAATATAATTTACTTTAAATACACCAACATACATCTCTTCAAAATGTTTTATAGGTTTCTGTTAAAATTCTAATATTAGGGACGTGGAAGTCTGCTGGACGCAAGATGAACAGACCGGTCGATGCGAACCTTGGGAGACGTATGTCCAGCAGTGGACGTCTTTCAGCTGAAATTACGATGATGTTGTATTGCCGAGATACTCAGAAATATGTTACAATTGTGGAACGAAACAATAAAATATATGTAAAGTATGAACCTTCTACGACGGCTACGACTGTGTTGTTCTCGTAGCACGCCGTAGACTGTCGTAGCGGCTCGTAGCAAAGCGCTACGATAACATTACATACGTTTGCATTAATTTTACAAGGTTATTTTTTTGTGAAATTATATTTTGAGTTGATCAATTAAGTGTGTAATTTATTAAAAGTGTTTTTTTATAAATAAGCGTGTGTGTGTTCTCGTGAGCTTACTAGAAAATAATGAATATATGGACTTACTTTATTTTTTAATAAAAATGTAACTAAATTAAGAAGTACGGAAGGTATAGGTAAAGAACATTACTGGGAACAAACTAAACTAAATTGAACTAAAACAAATGAGTCAACAAATACTTCACTTTAAAAGCTGCATCGTATGTTGAATGTTGGGAATGATAAAGACACAAGTTGTAAACTCGATGCCATTTTAAAAGCAATAAAAGCTAGTTTAATTTTATAATTCCTATTGAATTATTTCCAAATACCCAAACTATCTCTAATACTTAACCAGAAATGAATAACAATAGGAATACTAGAACAATATATAATACCCGGCCGACTTATTGCTTTTTGTTGTTATCGCAGCGTACGCGCAGGTAACACTTTGGAAATGACCGTTAATTTGTTCATGTTTAAATCTGAGAGTCGCTGCATACGTAAAGTGTTTTAATTTGGACGGAACAGATGATATATTTTGAAAAAATAGGTAATTACCTAATAGCAACCGTAATTGTTATAATTACAATTGCTGCTATGCTGTGAAACGAGTTTTTAACTAAATATGTTATAATGACAGTAATTAATGCAGACAACACTTTTAATTTTAACGTCTTCTAAATTAATTCCATTTTATTGGCACAGCCTTCAAATTTGTCACGGCAGGTAGTACCTACATAAGAGCCAAAAGATACATTATTTAAAAAAAATCAAACAAATTGTGTCATATTCCTCTCAGCTAACACTTTCGTTTGAAACCCATGTGGCCATATCATATAGGAGCGCATAAAAAAAAAGTTGACCTGCCATTCTTGGGCGTCCGCCTTATTGGATTTAGAATTATATTGTTTAGCAAGCCGTGCATTGTCATCCAAAGCATACATGTATGCAAAATCAACTCATTTGGTTGGGGATATTAAACTGTTCAGTTCAAATTCAGTTGACATATTTTAGCCAGAGGTAGACACAGTCTAGCAAACTAATTTGATAAAAGGTTATAATTAGACGATTTTTGTGTGATTTATATAGGAGTACTTTTAAGTCACCGGGCGCGGAATGCAGCATGCAGCAGACATATAATGTACATCAAAACATCACAAATTGTTTCCCCTTATGATTAATAATACAGATAGAAAAAGACGCGAAAAGTACAGACTTTGGGTGCAATCACACTCTGCTAAAACAGCATTTCTAACAAAAAGTGTAATATGCATGGCTCCATTAATATACAATGCAATTCCAAATTCCCTTAAAATGATGAATATTAATTCATTCAAGACAGAACTAAAAAAAATACTAATAAGTAAGGGATACTATAATGTTACAGAGTTTTTGAATGACAAATTTTGATGATAATTTGAATTGTTTGAGTTTTATTGATTTTGTGAAAGGATTATTACCATTTTTTTTTTTTTATGATCTTTTTAATTTTAACTGTCATTATGTATTCGAATTAATTGATTTTCTTTTTTGCTATTATTTAAATTTGACATTATTATTATCTGACATTTATTTGATAATTTAACAGATCTGACATACATATTTGTATGACATTTTTTTTTTTTTTTGATATTTTATTACTTTGTTTTTTATTAATTGCATTTCTTATAAATTACATTTTTAAATATTTTTATAAAATAAATTTAAAACAAAAACATTTAAAAATATAAAAAATAGAGGCCCACCGGTATCGGGAACAGGGTCCAAGCTACCGGCGGTCAGGGCTCCAGAGAAAGGAACCTCCTAACAATGCGAGCCGTGTCCAGCAGTACTGCTTTCTGGATCAGGCCCTTGACCCAGCCGCCTAACGAGAGCCTCCTAAGGTGTTGGTCGAGGCTCGTGGCTATTAAGCCATTGGCCGACACGACTATCGGTACAATGATCGCTGTGTCCACATCCCACATGTCGACAACCTCGCGAGCCAAGTCAAGATACTTGATCTGCTTATCTTTCTTGGCTTTCACGAGGTTCCCATCATGCGGGACGGTAATATCAACAATCATTGCACGCCTCTCGATTCGGTCCACCACCACAATATCAGGCTTATTGGCAACAATAGTCCTGTCAGTGATGATGGACCGATCCCAGTACAATGTGATACTGCCATTATCGAGAACTGGGTCGGGCACATACCTGTAGTACGGTACCTCCGATGCCACAAGAGTGTATTTCAGAGCAAGTTGCTGATGGATAATCCTGGCTACAAGGTTGTGCCTATGCAAGTACTCTTCGTTAGCTAGACGAGAACAACCAGAGATAATGTGGCGGATCGATTCACCCGGGCGGTGACATGCCCGACAGATGTCAACCGTGCCATCCTTCACAATAAATCGCCGGTAGTAATTCGTCATGATAACTTCGTCCATAATTGCACAGACAAAACCTTCGGTTTCCCCAAAGAGGTCACCCAAACGCAGCCAGGCTACGGACGCTGATTGATCTACATCGGGCCCATGTAGGGCCCGGAAAAAGCGTCCGTGAAGCTCCTTACTCTGCCATACTTCCCTGCGGTCTTTAGTATCAAGCACTACAGGCTTGCGCCAGTTCTCATTCGCCAAGGAGAGCGGGGTGAGTCCCTTGTCCACTGCCACTACATCCCGATGCATACCCACGTCGGTGTTTAGAAAGTATTCCCTGAGATTGCATATCTCGCGGTTGTGGAGGTTTTTGGCATTTAAAAAGCCACGGCCTCCACACTTCCGCGGGATATACAATCTCATGACCGATGATCGTGGGTGATGCATTCGATATGCAGTCAGCAGTGTGCGGACCCGCCTATCCAGGGCGTCAAGTTCCGTTTGAGTCCATTTGAGTATGCCGAAAGAGTACATCAATACCGGCATGACCCAACCGTTAAAGGCGCGCACCTTGTTTCCGCCCGAAAGAAGGCTATTGAATACCTTCTTCAGGCGGCCAAAGAAGCGCTCCCTCAACGATTGCTTCATGTCAGTAGTGCTGATACCTAACGCTTCCGACATACCCAAATACTTATAGGTTTCGTTTGGAGAGAGGGATCTCAGGTTTATGGAACCCGTGAGTTGAACTCCTACGGATTCCACAATCTCCCCTCGCTTTACATGCATGACCGCACATTTGTCCACACCAAACTCCATCCTGATGGCGCTACTAAAAGTTTCAGTTACTTTTAGTAGCTCCATCAGTTGAAGATTGTTGGGGGCAAAGAGCTTCAGGTCATCCATGTAAAGGAGGTGAGATATAACCTGACTACCTCTCTTCAACCGATAGCCCAGCCCTGAATTCTCCAACAGCATGCTTAGAGGATTCAGGGCTAGACAAAACCAAAGTGGACTCAAACTATCGCCCTGGAATATACCTCGCTCGATCCTTACAGGTTCGCTATTCCTCTGGATATTTCGACATCCTGGATAGCGAAGGACTGTGCTCCATTGCCCCATACACGACATCAAGAAGGTGCGTAGAGTTGTATCTATTTTATACAATTCTAGCACCCTCATGAGCCATGTATGAGGCACCGAGTCATAGGCCTTCTTATAATCTATCCAACATGTCGACAGATCCTTTCGGGAACGCCGAACCTGTTGGCTAATGGCCATATCTATGAGGAGTAGCTCCTTAGTACCGCGGGACCCGTTCCTACATCCATTCTGAGAGGCCGACATGATCGAGTTATTATCGACGTGTTTATTAATTTTATCTCTCAAAATGGATGTAAGAACCTTATAGACCGTCGGTAAACATGTAATAGGTCTATAATTTTTGGGTTCCGCGGTGCTACCAGCCTTGTGGAGCAGGTGGGTAATTCCTGTTGTAAGGAACTTGGGTAGCGAACCAGACTCTAAGGCTGCCTGGTACTGAGATGCCAAACGAGCGTGCGACCTTTGTAGCCATTTTATCCAGAAGTTGTGCAGCCCGTCCGGCCCTGGAGATTTCCAATTCGGCAACGGACGGACTGCACGAGCTACATCTTGGGGGCTGATCGTGATAGCCCCCATTTCTTCTATTGGATCGCACGCTCGCTCAACCTCCCGAGTCCATTCACCTTCGGTGTGACTGACAGGCACCGACCAGATGCTGCGCCAAAATGTGAGCATGGCATCATCATCCGGCAGAGGCGTATCAGTCACACCTTGGTCGGGTCGCTCCCAAGCCCGGTAAACCCACCTTTCATTTCTTTGGAATGTGCGATTCTGGGTGTATCGCTCCACTCGCCGCCTATACCTACGAATCCGATTTGCCCATGCATACACTTTTTGCTTCAGGAAGTCGATGCGCTCTGTGACATGGGATATATAGTCTCGGGGGCTGACATCAGTCCCCGAAAACGCCCGTCTCACAAAGCGCATCACTCTTGGGCGATTATTGCCCTCCCTGAAGCAAATTAGTTTGCCGATGAGTGCTCTGGCCCCACCAATACGACGTTCGATCCTGCACTGCCAAGCCGGTACGGCTGGTTTCGGTCGTGTAGCTCTGTCATCTGCGAATTTGACGTGAGCTACACGACATGCCGCTACAGCCGCGCAGTACATGATCGAATGTGTATCAGTGAGGTCTTCGCAGTCATCAAAATAGTTTGACAACTGCGAATCCAGAACAGCCACCAGCGCCCTATTTTTGTTGTGCATGGGCAAACGAGGTAATCGCGGCCTAAGTTCGGGCGGCATGTAGCGATATTCCCGAATAGCACACTCCAAAGCACTCCTCAATTCCTCATTGCACTGGGTACTTACGTTGGTAACCCTGTCACTACTCTCCTCGTCAGGGTGACTAGGAATTTGGTTGGACTGTGGTGGCAACACAGCCTGCGACGATGGGGTAGTGACACGGTTACTCATTTATTACTTTTATTGTTGACATTTTGATAATATTCCTTTTGAATTCATTTTAGTAATTGTTTATTTGATTGATATTTCATATAGATTTGACGTACATCTTTATCTGAAATTAGTTTTTTATTTGACATTTTTATTATTTTTATGCTTTTTTTTTTATTGTTTGACATTTTTTAATTATTGTGATAAAATTAATTTTCGTAATTGTTCATAGATATTAACTTGTAAAATATTTTTGCACGCCACAGTATGTGGCAAACATGTCCGAACTTTTTGTATCTTTTTTAATGTTATCCTGCATGCACGTATTGTTTATTCTTGCATGTATACACGTGTTTGAGCAAATAAATAAATAAATAAATGCAAGGAGAAAATTACTATGTCTTATTCTAATGCTTGCCTTGAACTTTCAGTCAACTCTCAGCCTTCAACTGACAATTAGATAACGGTAGAATTTATTTGAAGGGTAGTGTCTAGAGGAGGCCTTTGCCTTTGGAAATGCAAAAACATCTTGATGACGGAGTCAAATAAATTATTGATATAAATAAATAGTTATATCAAAAGATTAAGTACCTTATATGATATAGTTAAGTTATAGTTAACTTGTAAAACCACGTTATGTAAGATTGCGAATAAAGGCTATATTATATTAAATTATAATCAAAAGTCACGAGAGATTTTAAAGGTTTTGTTGATGAACTTGCATGGTCAGCCTAGTTCAGTAGGTGCAAGCGCAGCTTCTTTTAGGTTTTGCAAGTCGGAGGCACTCAGAGAAAATAAGTAACATAAACAATTTATTTTTCCACCCTGTAATTATATAAAACAATATTTTAGGAGTCAAGTTAAGAAATTAAAAAGACTGTAGATAACTGGGGAGGGTAGAAACTCGTACAACAGGTAATATGTCCTAATAATATTTTATATTTCCTATGTCCAAGTTCAACAATGAGAGCCGCCAAAGCTTTTGAAGACTATAGAAGAAGTAGAAGGCTTAATTTACAAGTCTTTAACTTATTATATATGCTTTTTAAAATAGTATTCAGTAGGTGTTTTTAAAACACCCAAAACTGGCTCGAACATCCAACAAAAACTCATAACAATAGGAATCCTGAATCCCTGCGCGACCAATAGCAGAGCTCAAGCAGTTTGACTCCTCCCCCTTCGGGTTGGCACCCCTCCGTATGAGCATGCGCAGGTACTCTTTATAAACTGGTGTCCAAAAAGAATGTGCTCATTATTTAGTTTGTAGCGAACTAGTGTTCTTATAGGCTGGTGGAGCTCGCGGAGTGTCGTTTATATATTTTTATTTGAAACCAACTCAAAAATGGGCAAACCCAAGAAAGTGATGGTACGTTATTATTAGTAAAATTGGCAAGAAAAGTAATATTCCATTACTTTTAAAAAATATACTGTTTTAATATTTATTTATGAATTCAGATTTTTATTTAGTATCTTTTTTTGTTTCAGAAACGAGACTCGGATTCAGCGCCGCCGCAAAGACGACGCGGTAGACCGGCAGGGCATAACCGTGTGCCATTAACACCGGTTCGTATTAACGAAATTTTTCATAAATTTCTCAGTATTGTTTAATTTATTTATGAATACTTATTTGTTTTCGTTTTGTTCACAGGAAGAGCGACGCGCAAGAAATGCGCAATACGAGAGAGAGCGTCGCGAGGAGCTGGCTGACGCTACTGAACGATTGGCAATAGCTGCCGGTGTTGACCCTAACGTGAGTTATTGTCATTGATTTGGCTCTTGATTACTTTTTTTGTATAACACATTATGTAAAAATAGTTCAACTTTTTATTTATTCATAGATCCCGCTTGCAGAGCTCTTGGCATTGGTGAGTGACAAAATAGAGAGAGCGAGAGAAGCCGAGCCCCTCGAGGAGATACGCCGTGAGAATGATAGACTGGAAGGGCTAAGTAAGTACCCTTTCTATAGTGACTTGACATTTTTATATCGTTGTTATTTTTATATTGTTTAAACTGTTAAATAATTTCTGACGTTTTTTATTATTTTCTTTTTAGTTGCTGAGACACTGGCTTGTATAGATAAGCTTAATTACTTTCTCGAAACCGTTTGAAAGCTTCAACATCGAATCATGAAAAACCATGTGGATGCCGACGATTGTCGTAAGTTTCTGTGACATGTTGCACTTCTCTTGTTATTTGTTTTAATTGTTATATATGTATGCTTATATTTTTTTTATTTGAACTTGATAAAACAGGTCCTTATTACTCAAACTAATACCTCTTTCATTTTTTTTGTTATTAAAATTTGAAGTGGTTTGCGTAAACGTGCATTTTTTTTGTTACAGAGAAACGGTTCGGTGGACGCAGACATCGACGTCACAGTGTCTAAACCTGCATTGATTGACTGACTACATACACTGTGTATGTAGATCGGAAAATAAAAAAAAGGCCCTTTTCAGGGCCGCCTATGACTCAATGTAAATATGTTTCTTGACCGGTATTGTCTAAAAACGAACTTAACTAAGATATCATGTACTTATCTACCTACATACATACTTGATAAGTTCTTTAATTTTGAATTCGATGGTTATTACTAGGTAGTAGATGAATTAGACACGGTTATTAAATTATTATACAATCATTTTAATATTAATATACATATCAAGAACTTAAAAAGAAAAAAAATACACAAACAATACTTTTTTTACCTTATCTATGTATAGTGTCCTGTTATCCAGTGAGTGACGAGTTATAACATAGCTAAGCGATAAGATCGATTTTCTTATGTTTATGAAATAGCTTCGAGAATATTTTTGTGTAATTGAGAAAGTCGTCAATTAACCTTTAGTTTGTATGTTTAACAAGAATTGAAAGAACATTACTTCTACACTACAAATCGATATGAGTACGTTAATTGTTCCAACAACTAGGTTCTTTAGTGTAAGTAGCAAATCAAAAATAAAAGTCTATGGTATAGAAAGTTTTTTACAGTGTCTTCTAGAACTCTAAAATAAAAAAATATCTACTAAATTCTTCTTCGAGTTACCTAAATATGTCAATATTTAAAAATGTTTTGGTTACAACCTTATTGTTTGAAAGCTTGCCACAGTCGCGTACTACTAGATTAATTTAGAAACGAAACTAACCATTTTTTATTTAAATTAAATATTTATTTAAATAGTAGACAAGCTACCCCTAGTAACAACAATATATTCATTTCGAAGTAGGTTCATAGTTAAATAATGATGACACTTTTAGAAATCCATTCCATTCATGTTTTATGTGAAACAAACAATCTTATCTGTCGCCGAAATGCAAAAAATAAATATTTACAAATTACAGCTCTATTGATCACCGAAAGAAATCTTAGAAGAATAGACAAGAAAGTGTAGGTCACTATGTGTAATTGATCTAACCGGTGGGGCTAACGTTCAAAAGACAGATATTTTCAGCCCTTATTTTAGGCATAATATATGTATTATGCCCTTACAGATATTTTCAGCCCTTATTTTAGGCATAATATATGTATTATGCCTAAAATAAGGGCTGAAAATATCTGTCTTTTGAACGTCTTTGAAAATATTAGTGATCTATTGTTATTCGTGATAGTACTAAAAGTAGTACAACAGGAAGTAATAACTGTGTTAGCTATAATTCTATTAAAATACTAATACTGGGAGCGTGGAAGTCTGCTGGATGCGAGTAATACAGGGCCAGTCGATGAGGTGACGCTTGGTGGGAGGCCTATGTCCAGCAGTGGACGTATTTCAGCTGAAATTGTGATGATTTTGCAGTTTCGAGACACTCAGAAATAAGTGATATTTGTGGAACGAAACAATTAATGAATAAAGTATGAACGTTTTAACGACGACTACGACTGCGTTGTTCTCGTAGCACACCGTAGACTGTCGTAGCGGCTCGTAGCAAAGCGCTACGATAATATTACAAGCATTCATTTCACACGCTTATTTTTGTGTAACTATCTTTTGAGTTGATAAATTACGTAATTAATTTATGTTTTTTTTTTTAATAAATTTGACATGTCTTATTTACGACCAGCGCACTAGAAACAAAATTAAAGAATGGACTAACTTTATTTATTAATGAAAATGTAATAAAGTTATAAATTTAGAAAGGCTTGTGTAAAAATACTACTGCTAACCTAAACATATGAGCCAACAAAGCATCGTTTCTAAAACTGCAGTTATGTATTGCCCTTGGGAATAACAAAGAAACTTCTAAGTTGTAAACTTGTAGCCATTTAGAAAGCAATAATAGCTATTTTGTATTTTATGATACCTATTGTATTATTTGCAAATACCCATACGAGTACCTACTAGCTCTAACACTTAACCGGAAATTAATAACAAAAGGAATATAAGAACAATAGACGATAGAGAATTTGGCCGACTTATTTCTTTTTGTTGTTATCGCTGCGTATACGCAGGTAACTAAATAAAGCCAATTCTTTTAAAAGAAATATTTTTCACACACTATCTAATAAAATAAGGACAACTTTTGTTTAAACACATATTTTTTTGCAACAAACCAGTTATCGATTTAATAAGACAGAGACAATTAGTATACCAACTTTACCGACATCTTAATGACTCAGGTGTCCCATTTTATTACCTACACGACGTTCTATTTTTGTCAAGTTTTATTTTATTTAAAAAATATGCTTCCGTAATCGAAATTTTTCGTGTAGATTTTTGAAATGAAATATTGTTCTGGATTTTTATTAATAAGCAAAATAATTCTGCACTTAACAAATAATGGACACTAATTTGTATTTCTATAATTGTCTGTACATTTGAAGGTCGCTGCATACTTAACGTGTTTTAATCTGGAAGGAACAGAACGATACCATTTTAAAATATAGGTCATTAGTTCATAGCAACCAAAATTAATCTTGCACCTTGTAACTACCCTTGGGATACATTCTGTAATTGTTTTGGTCCAACTGACATTTGGCATCCGACGATGTGACCAGCCCAGTTCCCTCACTCTTTCCACAATATCCGTAATCTTAGTTAATTTTCTAATCGCCGGGTTACTTATTCTTTCTGATAATTTAATTCCTCACATAATGCTTTCCATTTTTCATAGACATATTGTTAGCTTGTGGATCCCATGGAAAGATACAAGGTCACGAGGACGTCAAAATATGGGAAGATCTATTCATACAAAGATTAGGGCCGGACTGGAAGATCAAAGCCAGAGACAGATATTACTGGCAAGAAACGGGGGAGGCCTACGCCCATGAGGCGACTACTTCATAAAATATCTACAAAACAAATGAAACCTGCATGGTAATGCATGTGATAAATTATTTTAATAGAATTTATATCGAGATTAATTATTTGCTTTTTTTTATTTATTTTTATCAAATTCTAACATTATGAAATCTTAATTAAGCTGTTGGAACTATCTTTAAATACTTATTACACTATAACTCTGAGTTACCCTTAAATCTACTTTAGTTTTTCAATTATGTCAGAGAGTTATTTTTAATTAACAAAAATTATAAATATGAATGAAATTTCATTTGTAATGAATAATTGTGATCGAAATTGAAACTGCAATTGAATTGAATAGCTTTGAAATAGAATTGTTATTGACTTGTTCGTAATTGTTGTTATTTTGTGTATTGAAATTGAACTTTTTATATTTATTTATTTTAATGATTTAAAATTTTCATGATTGCAATGTAATTAAATTTTTAAAATTGTAAAGCATGTTCTTTTTTAAATAAAGTAGAATAAATAGCTTTTTATATTTATTTTACTAACCATAGTTAAATTCGGAGAATATACATTGTTCAAATTACAATTGCTGCTATGCTGTCAAACGAGTGTTTAACTAAATATGTTATAATGACAGTAATCATAATATTGTTAATTAATTAATTGGTCATTATTAGTGCAGGAAATATGGTGGTCAGGACGGTATGGAAGAAGAAAACATGTTGTATCGACCCCAAGTACCATGGGACAAGGAAAGGAAGATGATGATCACCTGCATAGGTCTGGCCAGTTCAGCACGCGCTAGTGCAGCTGCTAAGGAGTGGCATGCAAGCTCTTACCTGGGGCGGGTATATGAAATACTCTTTTCTCAAACATGCTTGGACAATAGATTTGACAACCTTCTTCGAGATAAACCGCAATTGCAGTACTGGCCGTATACATGCGAGCAGCAGCCGGCAAAAGTTGTATGAAAATCCATATCCGTCGTGTTTAGCGGCCAAATAAATTACAAAGTAAACTCATATTGTCGTGTAATTTAAAAATGGAACGATCTTTTACTCTAAAAAATGGCAACCAAGGAGGTAGCTTATCCAAGGTTTAATTTAAATTTCGAACTGGCTTGCATACATAAAGCTGTTTATTGAAAAAAAAAAACACGTTAACACGGGAATAATAATTGTTGCTCGTCATTGATTTCGAAAAGTAATTGTAATTGACAAAATGAGTTCTTAGTGCTACTTAGTTTTAATTTCCGCGCATTATTTGAGAAAAACACTATACAAGCCTTGGCCACAACTAGGCATTGATGGACTTACGTACGGGTATGTGTGCCTAGGCTTCGCCTCGGCCCACATTTACACGTTCGTCCAACGCCTCTTTTGCTGACCGCTGCAGTAATGTACTATTATTGCACGTACACCAATAAATTAAAATAAGCTTACCATCAGGTGAGATAGTGTAAAGCGCAAGCCTATCAAGAATAAAAAAGAAAAATAGCACTTAAATTGTTAATAGGGTGTAACAACGGATGGTCTAACCGCAGGTAGTCAGTGTTTACAGCACTAATTACCTTGTTCTGTGAATCGACTATTATTAACTTACCGAAAACAATAGAAGCAGTTCCAGCAAAAACAATAGATGAGAACCCTTTTTATTTAAACCTGAAATCGTTTAAAGTAGAGATTACCGACCCACAGAGTAATTCTATTGTTCTTTCAATTACTAGCTTCTACCTGCGGCTTCGCTATTTTTCAACATGAGTAGTATTCATGTTATTTGTTATAAGCCAATATTACGTAGCGATAATTGAGCATTTCATCAGTATACTAAACTCTTATGGGTTCATTGATTCTTGCAACATTGACTTTAGATATATTGTAAGCTTATAACAGGAATGGTGAACCGTTATTGGTGATTGATCCATTTTTAGGGTTCCGTACCCAAAGGGTAAATTCGAGACCCTATTACTGCACGATCCGTCTGTCTGTCTGTCTGTCACCAGGCTGTATCTCATGAACAGTGATAACTAGACAGTTGGAATTTTCACAGATCAAATATTTTATTGGGGCTCCCATACAACAAACGTGTTATTTTTTGCCGTTTTTTGCGATAATAGCATGGAACCCTTCGTGCGCGAGTCCGACTCGCATTTGGCCGATTTATTGTAAATAAAATTATAAAAATGGACTAAGCATAACAGTAAAATTAAAATCTGTGAGTACTGCTGTTGCAAATATGATTCCAAATTTATGTTATATACAACTTTCAATTAGTGTATCAAAATCGTATTAAATAATGTTATTGGCGTGCCATTACTGGACGCGTATGGTTCTTTCACCATGCTTGGATTTTAATATAAACATAGTTATTGGTCACTAGCATCTATCTGTGGCTTCGACTGCGTGAAAGACAAAAATGGACCCAAGAAAAGTTAACTTACATAACCTAGACCGGGGTTACTTTGATCAATATTGAACTTTGAAGGTCCATTTCTTTTAGGTTTGTGGATGTAGTAGCAACTTCAGCTTCGTCATACATAATGTATTTGCTATAAGACCATTGTTTTTCAATCATGTCATCTATTACCTTTTATTATTATAATTTCTGGCTTTCACAGGTAATCACACGGTAAATAGGATTGTCCACAGGGACTGGTAAATGTTTACAAATTGTAATGTGTTTACACTATGATACGCAATGAGAACAATTAACGATTGATTGATTAGCTTCACCAAAGTGGCTATTGATTGCTGACGATGTTTTTTGCGACGAAGTGTATTATTACAACCACGACATTTTTGTTTCAATTGTTTTTTCATCCTTAAATACAGTACATAAATCTAGATAAAATGTTTCGAACTCGTGCAAGTCCTCAAAATAGACTATCATCTTCATCATCCTTTCAACCGAAAGCCACATTATGGTATAAAGCTCCCGAAGAATCGCCACATCAACTGATCCTGTGTGTCTATAAATTAACAATCCCAAATGATAACAAGCTACAATAATAGGGTTGCTCTCACATTTATTTGTTTATCAACTGGGTAACACGGTACCCCTTGACAAGACTGGTGTCAGATCTCAAGCTCCTGTCTACCCGTAACGACTGTCAAAGATCTTCAATTGACAGCCGGGACCAACGGCTTAACGTGATTTCCGAGGCACGGAGGAAACTTGGTATGTTAAAATGGTCACCCATCTACGGACCGACCTTGTCAAGCGTTGCTTAACCTTGATGATCGACCAGTGCGGCTGTTATTATTTAGCCACGAGCGAGGAGCTCGTGACTAAATAATCGCTCCTCGCTTAATAAAAGCTCCTCCTTTAAAACATATTCAAATGCTTTTCATAAACAAACAGGAAATGTTTTACAATCATGCAGGCATTTTTTTAAATAATGTAATAAAAGTAATACTTCCTCTGGTCATTGGTGGAGCTGATCGATCAGACCTTTATTGTTCTCATAATTTCGTGTCATAGTGTGTCATAGAGTGACGTCACGGTACCTACCTACCTTCCACCTAACTATTTAATTAAAATTCATGCAACACACAGGTACAAAAGCGGACTTAATGCCTGAGGCATTCTCTACCAGTCAACCAAGGTTGGTGTAGAGATAACATGACAGGTGCATAAAAAAAAGAAATAATTACTAAAGTAAAATGTGTACACAAATATTTATATATAGATAAAATAAACACATATAATATAATATGCTAAATATTATATACAAGCTATAATAAATACACAATACCTATAAATATATATGTTGAGTAATAGAAAGAAGTTTTATTGAGACGACTCTGCTATTGGTGTAGAAAAAATTCCGTAACTTCCGCTTAAATGCATATTGGCTGGTCGTCCTGATATCGAGAGGATAGAGGTAGGTAGGTAGGGTTGATACCCTACCTACCTACCTACCCACTAACCTACCCACCTACCTTACCGATTAACCTACCTACCCTATCCTACCCTCTCCTACGTACCCTACCCTACCTACATACCCACCTATCCTACCTATCTACCAATTTGTTAAACTATTTATTTGAATAAGAATTAATACCATACTACAATACGAATGTAACCAACTTTTGTTTCTGCTAGGCGATCCAATTTATTTAGAACACAAAAGCTGCTATTGTGACTTAACTATGATAGTGAGATAATTCTCTCGCACATTTTTATGTAGGTAATAATGAGTACTTTAATCATGTTGTACATATTTTTTATGTATCATCAATAGTTTTCTCAGCGCACGCCAAATAATGAATTTTATTGGCAACATTTTGCTACTTTGGATAACATTATTGCATTTTTCATAAGGATCTCTAATATTTTTGAAAATAAATTAAAGCTTATGTTACTCGGGAATAATGTAGCTTTCGATACGAGAAAGATTTTTTTAAATCGGTCAGTCGTTTCGGTCCCTATTCGATACAAACAAACAAAAAAACATTCCCTCTTCTATAATATTGGTATAGATAAACACGAGATTTTTAGTGAAAACACTTTATTTACAATATCAACTCAGTGTGACTTACGTGCATGTTTGTTATTCGGGTAGAGCTAAGTTATTTCGCAGTGCAAATCCGTGAAAACTAAAAACTTAAAATACATTTTGCATATTTTTTAAAATAAGTGCAGTCATTTGTACAGTTTTGGTGTACGTGGTACCCCAAAGAGTTACACTCTTTTTTCAAATTTGGGTATTAGATCGATATCTCTTTGTGGAGCGAGCACCATCTAGCGGCGCCGAAGGAACTAGTGCAAAGAACGTGCATGCCATCTAGCTGCTTTCAACTGAACCACGTTGCATAATGGCGAAGTGCGCAACACGCGGAAAGTTCTGTCTATCGACGGAAGGGGGCGCCACATGTGGCAACATTGCTTGCCAAACAAGGTAGAACACCTTGCTTGTTTGCCGGCTGGAACACAAATCAGCATAGAATGACTCCAAAAATAAATTCCAAAGGATGATGATGCCACACCCGTTAGAGGTCTGGGCAGTGGTGCCCTAGCAGCCCGGGTTCAGGCCACTATTGGCGGGCCTCCTGTTGCGGTGCCTGAAGTGATTTCTTGGCCAAGGATTAAGCAAGGAACTGATTGTGAACACTCAGTTGACCTTGCGGAAAAAAAAAGGGTCTTCAGAAGCTAACCAGAACGAACAAGCAATTGTTCTACTGTGTGCGTGAGGTTGGCTGTCGTCTCGGATGGAGATATACCTGGATGAAGAACGGCTACATTCTGGCTAAGCAGGGTGACGGCAAGCCTACCCATTGCATCCGCACGAAGGAGAACTGAACAAGTATTCGCCCGTAGAAAGTTCGCTGCGCCTCCGTACGGTGGCGCAGCGGGTGCTTTTTAGGCTAGGCCTTTCTTGCCCCGTTAAAACGGGCACGTCTCAGTTTTGGCGCCATGTTGGCAGTCGAAGTAAGCAGGCACGTATCCATTGCCTGCCTATAGTGTGGTTGCAATGTATTCAATTTAAAGTAGGTTCATAGTTAAACCGTAATGACCCTTTAAGAAATCCATTCCATTTATATTTTATATGAATCAAACGGGACTTATCTTATGTGCAGGCCGATATGCAAAAGTGAAATATTTACAAATGAAAACCCGGGTGGACACAGATAAAATTCTTGAAACAATCGAAAAGAAAGTGTTAGTCAATTGATCTAACCTGTGTATGTGTATGTATTACTCCTAAAATAAGGGCAAGAAATACCAGACTTTAAAACGTTTTTGAGAATATTAGTGGTCTATTGTTATTCGTGATAGTATTTAAATTAGTACAAAAGTAAGTGATAATGTCTATATAATCCAGATTCCTGTTAAAATATTAATACAAGGGATGTGTGTGTCTGTTGGACGCGAGAAATATAGGCCGTTCGATTTGGCGATGGTTGGGTGGCCCATTATTATATTTATTTATTTTATTATTAAAAATACAGAGAAGACTGTCAGCCATGTTCAGAAGTGATCGTGTTTCAGCTGAAATTATAATGATTTTGCAATTCCGAGACACTCAGAAATAAGTTATATTTGTGGATCGAAACAATAAAGTATGAACGTTCTACGACGGCTACGACTGTGTTGTTCTCGTAGCACGCCGTAGACTGTCGTAGCGGCTCGTAGCAAAGCGCTACGATAACATTACATACGTATTCATTCATTTTACACGGTTATTTCTAGTGTATTTTTTTTAGATAATAAATTACGTACCTTGTTCATTAATAGTTGTTATATTATTTTTTAAATATATGTGATACGTCTTGTATAAGACAAGCACCACATATTGTGTTATTCTTCTTCTTCTTAGTAGCTTGACAGAGCGGTCGTGGTCGTCATGAAGTACTGGTAGTATATGCGGCAGATGTAATGCGTCTCACAATGTCTCGTCACCTTTCCCGATTAGAACTCATCCGGGTACATTCGTGTACGGAATCGCCCACAGCAGACTTGATCTGGTCGGTCCAACGCATGGGTGACCTACCACGCGGTCTAGTGCCTTCAACTTTTACTTGGACTACTAACCGCTCTATGGACTGACTGTCTCGCCTTGAAACGTGCCCAAAGAAAGTGAGTATTCGGGACTGTACTATTGCGGACAGACGCTGCTTGATGTGGTGGAGTTCTTGGAGTATCGAGACATTTGTGCGAAACTCGGTCCACGACACTCCGAGCATTCTTCTCCAACACCACATCTCCAGAGCGTCTATCTTTTTTCTTTCCACCTCCCGCAACGTCCACGTTTCTGCAGCGTACAGAAATATGAGTAAAATTAAAGTGCGCGCGAGCCTGGTCTTCGGTCGTCGTGGCTTTGGTGATGTCTCTGTTCCTCCATATTTTTTCATTTTGTCCTTTGCAGTTCTTGTGATCGCCATACGCCTCTTTATCTCGTCATAGCAGCCGCCGTTATTCGAGATTAAAGCTCCAAGATATACGTAGGATTGGACTACGGCGCAGTTCGCGATCTGAGTAACTTCTGGCGAATTATTGTTAGCACGGTCCACAATCTTCACCTTGGTCTTGCTACGATTTATATGTAATCCGAATTCAAGGCTCACTTGTTCCATCTTGCGTAGGCGTTCTTCCATATGGCGAGCACTAAGTGCAAAAAGAGTTGTGTCATCTGCGTAGCGCAAATTCGAAATGTTGTAGCCACCAACTGCAATCCCATGTGTCCAATGTTCCAAAGTTATGCGCATTATAAGCTCTGTCATTGTGTTATTAAGACCACTAAATTAAAAATAAAAGAATCCACTCGTTTTATTTATTAATAAAAATATACAATGTGTATTCTCAATAAAATATTTTGTTCCAAAGAATTTGAACTTAAAATTTGGTGATAATGTTTATTATTACGTATATTTCACATACGAGTAGGGAGACCTGTACAAAACCGTATACCTTGGTAAAACCGTATAGCGTTGCCATTTTCGCCAATAAAACAAATTTTGCGCGCACAAGCCGCTCAGTGGCGCCTACCAATCAGAACAATTTGTAAACAAATACTTGTCCCTGCAGGCTCACGCAATTTTGAATTATAATATTTTATTGTTTTTCGGTAGTTCAAGCAGTGATTATGAAATCTACATACGCTACAGGTAAGTCAATACTCAACTATGTTGTAGGTGATGTATTGCTCTTAAATTTAATATTTATACCGGCAAGTTTGTATTGACTATGTGTGAGTGAATGATGGTTTTGTTCTATACTAGTGTTGGGACACAACCGTATGGGGTAGAACCGGCTACATTATACGATTTTGACCCGGATATAGTCTTTATTGCCATTATTTTATACAGATGCTTCAAAAATGACGCGTAATTATCAAAAAACCATTACTTGGCAAGTCTGGGATCCAGGGATTATGAAAAAAGCTATACAAGTCGTATATGATGGAACTATGCATTATTTGAAAGCTTAGAACATAGTATACAGTTTTAGCTATGGGTCGGGGCAAAACCGGCAAAAAAGGAGTTATTAACTTTTTTATTGAAATTGTTGTCTATTTTTTTTCTGTAATATGTTAATTGTAATGTGTACTTTATAAGTCTGACTAAATTAATATATGTTGATTTAATACATTTGCGTTTTGAAGTGGATGAACTACATGCCTAGATCCTTAACTATACGGCCTTGCCCCGGTCTCCCCTATATTGATAAATCTGATTTTTCTTTGAAATTCTCTCATTTTTCTTATAACAAACATCTTGTTTTTGCGGTTTGGTATGGAAACCTAAATGTGCAAAGTCCGACACGCACTTGGCCGGTTTTTTGTTTTCCTGACATCTAGCGAAATGTTGTGGTACTAACTTCGAGGTTGCACCTTTGCTATGCTGTTATTGTGCCCGGTTAAACTTGATGGTATGATTGCACTACCCGAGTCCTTACAGATGCAGTTTTAATGGCCGCTACCGAACTTCTTCCTCACTCCTCGCGCCGCAGGTGCTGCCTGCTGGCGATGTACCAACGATTATTATTAGTATCCGAGCCGATAGAATGTTTTGTTGTTAATAAGGATATACCTTAATCATATATTATTTATTATAAACTACCTTTTTATTACCCGACTGCAAGGAAAGGGTTATGTCTTTCGCACGTATCTTGTCTGTATATAATATTCATTATTACCTCATATCATTCAAACCCCTAGACGGTTTTATATAATGATTACTAGCTTCTGCCAGCGGCTTCGCCTGCGTGAAAGTCGAAAATTATCCCGGGGGAACATATTTCCGTGATAAAAATAGCCTATGTGCTACTCCAGACTATGATCTATCTCTGTGCCAAATTTCACCCAGATCCGTTCGGCCGTTCAGGCGTGATTGAGTAACACACATCTATCCAAAATTTCGCATTAAATAATATTATAAATAGTAAGAAATTCGAAAAAATATGATTACTAAAGTCGTCACAATCTAAGAAGTCCGTTGATGTTTCTCATTTTACATGCATCGATAACGTTCTACTAAGAAATAAAAAAATCAAATTAATTAGTATGTTACCCATACACTATAACAACGAGTATCATTCGCAATTATCAAATTTAATTATTATTAGGTATTTTTATAGCTGTCAAAACGGGCCCTTTATTTTTTGACATCATTAAAAAGTTAAACTAAAAAATGTTAATAAAATAAAAAAACCCGACTGCTTAAGAAGCGAACCAAAAGCATGTAAACTAGAAGACAATCATGCTTTGCAGTTTTGGGGATACATGATTATTATGGTTTTGGTCAGCCAGCTCGTGAATATGTAATATCCTCCGACTGCACAGCAAGAGGATAGGATATTTTGTTTTACGAAAGTTAGAGAAAATCATGCTGAACAGTCGGAGGAAACATCTGGTTTAGTTTAGGCCAGTTCGGGAATATGTATCCTCCGATTGCACAGCATGCTTTTCTTCTTGTTTACGTCTCTTAAGTTCACTTTTTAAGCAGTCGGGTTTTAAGATTTTTTTAATTTCCTTTTTTTATTTATAACTTTTAGTATTTTTTTTTGAATAAGGTACATTTAAACATATAAGTGTAATATATTTTTGAAATCACCTCTTAAAACCCTTTATTTTGATACCCCACAATTGGTTTGGAAGAAAACAAAATTGGTCCCCCATAGTATGGCGCCACATAGAAACAAACATACATACATACATAGACTGATAAACACATTACCCTCCTTCGGCAATCGGGTAAAAAAAAAACTGGAATCTGGATAATAGATCTGGATAAAATGAAAGTTATTTCTTTCACTAGTAATGACCAATTAATTAATCAATAATAACATAATTCTCTCTCTGACAGAGCCTGTGTCCCAGCAGTGGGAACCTTAAAAAGGCTGACCATGAATATAATTACTGTAATTATAACATGTATTTAGTTAAATATCTGCCCGTCTGACAGCTTAGCTGCAAACGTAATTAGAAAAATGTTTGTTCTCCGAATGTTAAAAAGGTTGCTATTTAGTAATTACCTACTTGGAAAAGTAGGTAATTACTTAATAGCTTGTTAAAAGACATTCAACTTAAACTTTTGTTGGCTACTGCTGAGCATCAGGTTCGGTTACGGTTGCGATCAGAGATCAAGATTTATAGCGTCAAAGTTAAGAATTAAAATTAGGACTACGAAGTGTGATCCGACGTCAGAGCATGACGCCCATACAACAGCCATAAAAACGGCGGACCGACATATTTCTTTAAATTGTTATAAGTATCTTGTTCACTTTTGATTAGTTTTCACTACGAGTATTCAATTTTAGTATTTTTGACCTATTGTCAAAACAAATATTTTTTTCATACAAATTCCCTATTAGCTTCTGCAGCGACTTCGCCCGCGTGAAAAGTCTTTCACCATCCCAAGGGAATATTATACCACGAATAAAAGTAGCCTATGTTCTATTCCAGACAAAAATCTATCTCTGTGCCAAAATTCATCCAGATCCGTTCAGCCGTCCTGGCGTGATTGAGTAACGAACAAACATCCATCCATACATGCAAACTTTCGCATTTATAATATTAGTAAGATAAGATTTTTAATAGTTTTATGGTGCATATCTTGGTGTCGTGTATGACACATTCCAACACGTGCTGGACGTCCTACTTTTATAACATAGCGCACTGTTGGAACAGTCAGATATTTGATGATGTAAGCAAAGTTGTTTAGTGTAATATGTCCTGAGCGTAGACGTGGTACCAATGTACCCGTCTCCTAACAGGCATGGCGATTGAGAGGTAGGTACCTACCTACCTCTCAATCGCCATGTCTGTTGGGACTTACCTAAGTATAGTAATAATATCTTACGTAAGATCGTTTTTAGACAACTCTGTTAAAGAAACATATTTATGTCGAATTATATGCGGCCCTGAAAAGGGCCTTTTTTTGGATGTGTGCATACGCAGAGCTTGATGCGTGCAGTCGGGAAACGGCAGTGTTTAACAACCGAAACCGTACAAGGCACAACCCTGGCGCTTCAGTGCGTAGACGACGTCCATGGCGGTGATGGTCTTCCTCTTGTCTCGCTCAACGTCGACCCAACTAATAATATTAATTTTTAGTTGGCTTGACATTGTCTAATTCTTTAAAAAAACTATCTAAGCCGCTGAGATCCGTCTTCCATAGATTGTCGATTTTCTCCCGCTCTTGCTTGGCGACGTCTTCCTCCGTATTGCACAATTCAGCTTGCTTTTGGTTCCACCTCGTGGCCCGTTCTCTTTGTTTAGTGACGAGATCAATCTCCGCACGTGATAGAGAGTATCTCAAAATGGCGACTTTTCTAACACCACACTTTCTTCTGACGTTTCGGGATTTTCTTCTTAGTTTCCTAATCCAATTAGACAGAGATTCGATTTCACCGTCATAAAGGGCGTCTTCGTCAGATTTTCCATTTGCTCTGTAGCCCATTTTTAAGATTCACCAATAAGTTTATAATTTAAGAAAGCCTCTTGAAATCGCCGGGTTTTGATGACACATCTGCACTTCACCAGGACGATTTAAGAATGAAGGCACAGTCATCGAGATTTCGCTGCGACCCCGCATACTAGGGCGCGGGGGGCGGGGCGGTCACATGACGTCATGTCCGCATTATATACTTACATAAGCTAAGATAGGGTGGGGGCTGGAGAGCGATACAAAATGGCGTAATTTGAACACCAAACGCATGATTGAATCTTGGCGAGCATAACCGTGAATACACGATGTTTTGGTATATTTGGAAATTTTGTAGTATAAAATTTATTAATACATATTAATATTAATAATTTCTAACAGCATTACATTTATATTTAAACTATTAACGGCGGCAGCGGACAAAGTCAGGATAAGTTAACAGAGTATTTTCAGAAGAATACAATAATTCTTTAAGAAGGATATTTGTGTATTTTTAATAATAATAATGTAACATGAATTAATATTTATTATTACTTTACAAACATACTTAATGTTATGCTTTACAGATCACGTAGGTACCATTAGAGTAGATCGCTCTTATTAGATTATCATTTTAGTAAGTTGATTTCATACTATGCATGATTTTTAAATTGGTATTTCTTTACTATATTTCATTAAATCAAGGAACGTGGCCGGTGTATAAATATTTATTAAATATGGAGCCATTTAGACATTGATATTTTCGAGAATTTAAATCTTCAATGTTTTTTTTTTATGTTAATACTTTTGAAAGATTTTTTAATAGATTTTTTTTTAACTAATAACACAAATGAAAATTAATTAATAGTCAAGCGTGATTCGCCGTCGACCACTACATCGATTTCAATCAGGTGAGATAGTAGTGAAGCCCAACTCTACAGACTACAAATAAAAAGTTGTTTCTAAAATGTTATCTGAATATTTCTTCCATTGTAATTAAAATTTAAGACAAGTTTGACGCTGGTGGTTTATGAAACAGTTTGGCCTTCAACCTCTGTGCATGCCACCTTACTTAATGAAAGGCTTAACAGAGCAAGCAGGGGATATCTCGCTTTTCCTTATTGCTACGAGAACTATTACATATTATGGAGGTATCACCGGATTGAGGAGCCGTTGTATGCACTGGCCACTCATTATTTACTTGAAAAGACAACCCATCTGGCCATAAATAGGCTTCATTATATCATAAGATATTTATCTGTTAACATTTCTACGTCTAGGATTTTGCCAGAGATAAGATTATTAATATACTCTGTTGATATAGTTCAATATTATTTTTATGCTTTATTACTAACAGTTGTGTTACTAACAGGTAAAAGATTCAATTTCCGTACAGTTAAGACATACTAGATAATCTGATGATATGAGTAGTTTCATTTAAATACTTCCTATAATATTTATACATGCTACTATCTGTTGCCTTTTCACGTATTTACAAAAATATTTGAATGAAACTTGGCACACGGGTAGACCAATTATCCTAGCTAGATGATTGGCTACTTTTAATCCCGAGAATATAAACCTTTCAGAAAATACCAACTTTCACGAAGGCGAAGCTGCTGGCAGAAGTAAGTTTACTGCGTACATTATAATGAAGGCAAGGCATTTTAATGAAGGGCAAAAGTCAATTTAGCAAAATACAATGAAACCGTCGATAGTCGGTAATCTCTACTCTAAACCATTTCAGGTTTAACAAAATTCGTTTTCGTTGTTTTTTTTTTTGTATTATTTTTATTACAGTTTCGTGACAATTAGATTATTCGCGATATAACCGTCCATTGCTACAACCTTTAACTCTTAAGCTCCTAATGAAATGGTAAACTTATTGTCAATGTCTTATTAAATCGGTAACAGAATTCTTAAATAATAACTTTTTATTTATAAAAAAATACATTATTTGGTTATCTACACACGCTACAAATATACATTATTTGGTTATGCGACTGTGTATTATCCATTGTTCTAGTATTCCTATTGTTATTCATTTCTGGGTAAGCATTAGAGCCAGTTTTTGGTATTTGCAAATAATACAATAAGAATTATAAAATTGAATAACCCTTTCATTGTTTTTAAAAAAGCATCGAGTTTACAAATTGGAAGTTTCTTTGTTATTACCTACAGTCATTATAAGTAGCAGCTTTTAAAATAGCAGCGGTAGTATTCTTTACCTATACCTTCCTTATTTTTTGGCTTTATTTATATTTTTATTAATCAGTAAAGTTAGTCCATTCATTCATTTTTTTTTTCTGTAAACTCATGATAACACATATATTGTGCTGGTCGTATATAAGACGTATCAAATTTATTTAAAAAAGCATAATGAATAACAACAAATTAGGTGCAAAATTTAAAACATATAATAAACCGTGTAATACGAATGCATACATTAATGTTATCGTAGCGCTTTGCTACGAACCGCTACGACAGACTACGGCGTGCTACGAGAACAACGCAGTCGTAGCCGTCGTAGAACATTCATACTTCTTTCATTAATTCTTTCGTTCCACAAACATCTTATATCTGAGCGTCTAAGTATTGAAAAGTCATTTTAATTTTAAGACGTCCACTGCTGGACATGGGCCTCCCAAGTGTCGTATCCAGCAGACTTCGACGACCCCGGTATTAATATTTTAGCCGAAATCTAGTTTACAGATTAGTTAATATCGGCTTTAGCTAATCTATCATCCTCTTGATTAACCAATAGTGCAACATGGGACGCCACCCACTGGATAACTAAATCAATCCTCATTAAAAGCGATTGCTTATTACCAAGTTAAAAATATACATAGTATATAAAATACTTAACTAACCATAACTAAATACATATACACTGAAATCAAAAACTAACTTAACCTCAATAGAAACTAATTTAAAACAGGACATCGAAAAACGAGATAAAAGCCAGCCCTTGTGTCACGCGAAGTGTCAACTAGGCATTAAGAAAGTTCATTAAATAATGCGTGAGCACTCGGACCCCGCGGAACAAGAGTATCCACCCCAAACGGTTCGAAAGTATAACTTCCGACAAACATACACTTCTTTGTTAGCTCTCATTCGGAGAATCGGTTAATTTGTATTTGTGTGCTGTAGGTACTCATATATTTTTAAGTCAATGTAATTCGGGATTTTGGTAATTTTATATTTGCAGTTAGAGAATACAATTTTCGCCTTTGAACAAAGGTCAGCTTAACTAAGAATGCGGTACCTAAATAATCTCTCCTTTTGTATTTGTATCTGTTTGTATGTCTCTGTGAGCAATACCTAAATACTCAGAGATTTTACACTGCTTTATTAGCTCTAACACAGCGTGGGGTCATAACCCCACACTTGCGGAGAATCGGTTAGCTATTGTACCTACACTTTCTTATCTCTTGTTCCTAGATTTCTTTCGGCAACCACCCGGACAGTAATTTGTAAATAAAGCATTTTTGCATTTCGGCCGGCAGATTAGATAAGGCCCGTGTATTTACCATAACACATAAATGGAATAGATATCTAAAAGGGTCATTATTGTTTTATGAATTGTTTTGTTGTTAGTAAGGATATGACATTATTATTTGTTAAAACTACCTTTTGTACTATTCTCACTAAACAAACCTTACTAAACAACAACCATTGGTTTTGAGATTGTATTGAATGGCAGTAAATAACTATGCTAGACTTGAGCTGCAGTAGCTAATCTAGAAATATCCGAACCGATTGCGGGAACAGATTGGTCGCTGCAGAGACAACTTGGTAGAATGGAGTTCCTTGACCCATCGCAACACGATGCCAGTGTTCAACATGTGCACATGAACAATGAATATGTTAAGCCTGAGAATTGACGTAAAAAAACAGGCCAAGTGAGAGTCGGAATCACGCACGAAGGGTTACGTACCAATATCGCAAAAATAAGGTTTGTTGTATGTGAGCCCCACCTAAAAATATATTGTCTTCTGTTTTTAGTATTTGTTGTTACAGCGGCAACAAAATTACACCTACCTAAATCCCGACTTACATAAACTAAACAATTATGAGTACCTATAGCACACAATACATAAACATAATACATAACTACAAATGCATTATTACTCAAATACTACATTCATAGATACATGTACTTATGCACTATCTACCGGAAGACGTTGCATTGGAAGACCTCCCACCAGATAGACCGATGACCTGGTGAAGGTTGCAGGGATCCGCTGGATGTGGGACGCACAAGGACCCGTCTGTGTCATCCTGCTAAAAAATATTTTAAATCTCTGAGAAGCAGCTTAATTAGAATCTCGACCCCTCGAAGGCTTTCGATTGCCTATATCATGAGACGCTCAACATCGGACAAAATTCATAAGAATTGGAATCCTGAATTCCTGCCCAACCAATAGCAAAGCCCGCTCAGGTTAACTCCTCCCCCTTTGGGTTGGCACCCCTCCGTCTGAGCATGTGCAGGTAGGTGGTTATGGTACCTTTATAAACTAGTGTCCAAAGAATATGTTCTCATTATTTCGTTTGTAGCGAACTAGTGCCGTCATACGTTGGTGGAGCTCGCGAAATATAATTTATATAAAAAATGGGAAAAACTAAGAAAGTGATGGTACGTTATTCTAAGTAGAATTAACAAAGTGTACTGTTTTAATACTTTTAATTGAATTTAGATTTTTATTAATTATGTATTTTTGTTTCAGAATCAAGGTTCAGATTCAGCGCCGCCACATCGACGTCGCGGTAGACCAGCGGGCAGTAACCGCGTGCCGTTAACACCGGTTCGTATTAACGAAATACTCCTTACATTTTCCAGTTTTGTCTAATTTATTTATGAATACTTATTTGTTCTCTTTTTGTTCACAGGAAGAGCGACGCGCGCGTAACGCGCAATATGAAAGGGAGCGTCGCGAAGAGCTGGCTGAAGCTACTCAAAAATTAGCTTCAGCTGCCGGCTTTGATCCTAACGTGAGTTATTATCACTTATTCAGTTCTTCATTACCTTTTTTGTTTATTATGAAAAAATGGTTCATTTTTTTATTTATTTACAGATCCCGCTAGTGGAACTCATGGTATTGGTGACTGAGAAAATTAAGAAAGCGAGAGAAGCCAAGCCAATCGCGGAGATACTACGTGATATTAATATGTACGAAGATCTAAGTAAGTATTATAGTGTATGTTTAGTGACGACATTTTCATATAGGTATTTTTTATATTTATATTGTTTAAAAACTGTTAAATTATTTCTAACTGTTTTCTTTTTAGTTGCTGGTGTGGAGGTGTGTTTAATTGAACTTGGTTAAGTTTTACAAAACCGTTCAAAAGCTTCATCATCGCATCATCAAAAACGTTTGGATGCCGACGATTGTCGTAAGTTTCTATGACATTTTGCTCTTCTCTTGATAATATTTTTGTCGTTATTTTATTTATATTTTTGTAAAATTTAAACTTGAGAAAATAGGTCCTTATAACAATATCTTTCATTTTTTTATTATTAAAATTTAAAATGGTTTACCTAAACGTACAATTCTCTTGTTACAGAGAAACGTGTTCAGTGGACGTAGACATCAAAGTCACACAGTTTCAACAGCTGCATTGACATACACTGTGTATGTAGATTGGCACATCCAAAAAAAGGCCCTTTTCAGGGCCGCATATTTCTCAATATAAATATGTTTCTTGACGGGTATTGTCTAAAAACGAAATTTCCTAAGATATTATATAACTACTTACCTTCCTAACTACATTCATAGGTACTTGATAAGTTCATTAATTTTGAATTTGATGGTTTTGACAAGGTACTAGGTAAATGAGCCACGGTAATTAATTACAAATTAGTACACATACAGATCTATTACTATGATACAAACAATATCTTTTTACCTTATCTATATATAGTAGATTCAGTTTTTGGCTTTCAGCAGAAGTTTGTGTGGGTACCTACCTGATAGATTGGATGATGGGTTGGCCTTTCGTGTGGGACGCTACTTGTATCGATTCTCAAGCACCACCCCTCCTTCCTGGGTTGCGGCGGGAAAATAATATCCTCTTCGGAAGTTATACTTTCAAACCGTTTGGGGTTATAACAAAAAATACTAAAAACAGAACCATAAATATTTAAGATTATAGAAAACAAACATCATTTTTAGGGTTCCGCACCCAAAGGGTAAAAACGGGATCCTATTATTAAGACTCCACTGTCCGTCTGTTTGTCTGTCTGTCTGTCACCAGACTGTATCTCATGAACCGTGATAGCTAGATAGTTGAAGTTTTCACAGATGATGTATTTTTGTTGCCACTATAACAACAAATATTAAAAACAAAACATAATAAATATTTAAGTGGGGCTCCCATACAATAAACTTTTTTTTTGCGATAATGGTACGAAACCCTTCTTGCGCGAGTCTGACTCTCAATTGGCCGGTTTTTTTACGTCACTTCACAGGCATAACATATTCATTGTTCATGTGCACATGTTGAACACTGGCATCGAGTTCGGATGGGTCAAGGAACCCCATTCTACCAGGTTGTTTCTGCATTGACCATTCTGTGCCCGCAATCGGTTCAGATATTTCTAGATTTAAGTCTAGCATAGTTATTCACAACCATTCAATACAATGTCAAAACTAATGGTTGTGGTTTAGTAAGGTTTGCTTAGTGAGAATTGCACAAAAAGTTATTTTTTAACAAATAATAATGTAAAAGGTAAATCCTTACTAACAACAAAACAATTTATAAAACAATAATGACCCTTTTAGAAATCTATTCCATTTATGTGTTATGGTAAATACACGGGCCTTATCTAATCTGCCGGCCGAAATGCAAAAATGCTTTATTTACAAATTACTGTCCGGGTGGTTGCCGAAAGAAATCTAGGAACAAGAGATAAGAAAGTGTAGGTACAATAGCTAAAATTAACCGATTCCCCGAAGTGTGGGGTTATGACCCCACGCTGTGGTAGAGCTAACAAAGAAGTGTAAAATCTCTGAGTCTTTAAGTATTGCTCACAGAGACATACAAGCAGATATAAATACAAAAGGACAGATTATTTAGGTACCGCATTCTTAGATAAGCTCAACTTTGTTCAAAGGCGAAAATTTGATTCTCTAACTGCAAACCTCAAAATTACCTAAATCCCGACTTACATAAACTAAAAAAATATGAGTACCTATAGCACACAATACATAAACATAATAGAGAGATAAAAGAACTCATCATTAAAAATATTCTGCATCAAAACTGCCAATTAATTAAGGACTTCGAAATGTTAATGCTCAAATGTAAAGTCATTTTAATAAACATTCTATCTTTCACGAACACGGTCTCACCAAACGACGTTGCTACTGACGCCGGTGTCATCCTGCTTAAGAATATTTTAAATCTCTGAGAAGCAGCATAACTAGAATCTCGACCTCTCAAAAGCTCTCGATTGCGTATATCTTGAGATGCTTAACATCGAACAAAATTCATAAGAATTGGAATCCCGAATTCCTGCCCAACCAATAGCAGAGCTCGCTCAGGTTAACTCCTCCCCCTTTGGTTTGGCACCCCTTCTTATGAGCATGGGCAGGTAGGTTGGTTGGGGTACCTTTATAAACCAGTGTCCAAAAAAAATCTCATTATTTCGTTTGTAGCGAACTAGTATATATAGTGTCATAGGTTGGTGGAGCTCGCGAAATATCAATTATATAAAAAATGGGAAAAACCAAGAAAGTGATGGTACGTTATTTTAAGTAGAATTAACAAAGTATACTGTTTTAAAATCTATATTTTTTGAATAACTTAGAATATTTTGTTAATTAAATTAAGATTTTTATTTACTATATATTTGTGTTTCAGAATCAAGGTTCAGATTCAGCGCCGCCACATCGACGTCGCGGTAGACCAGCGGGCAGTAACCGCGTGCCGTTAACACCGGTTCGTATTAACGAAATACTCCTTACATTTTCCAGTTTTGTCTAATTTATTTATGAATACTTATTTGTTCTCTTTTTGTTCACAGGAAGAGCGACGCGCGCGTAACGCGCAATATGAAAGGGAGCGTCGCGAAGAGCTGGCTGAAGCTACTCAAAGATTAGCTTCAGCTGCCGGTTTGGACCCTAACGTGAGTTATTATCACTTATTCAGTTCTTCATTACCTTTTTTGTTTATTATGAAAAAATGGTTCATTTTTATATTTATTTACAGACCCCGCTAGTGGACCTCTTGGTATTGGTGAATGAGAAAATTAAGAAAGCGAGAGAAGCCAAGCCAATCGCGGAGATACTACGTGATATTAATATGTACGAAGATCTAAGTAAGTATTATAGTGTCTTTCTAGTGACTTGACTTTCATATAGGTATTTATTACATTAATATTGTTTAAAAATTGTTAAATTATTTCTAACTATTTTCTTTTTAGTTGCTGGTGTGGAGGTGTGTTTAATTGAACTTGGTTAAGTTTTACAAAACCGTTCAAAACCTTTATCATCGGATCATCAAAAACTTTTGGATGCCGACGATTGTCGTAAGTTTCTGTGACATGTTGCACTTCTGTTGTTAACATTTTTGTTGTTATCATTATATATATAATTATATATTTTTTAAATTTGAACTTGAAAAAGCAAGTCCTGATTAATCCAATTAATATATCTTTCGTTTCATTTTCCTAATTACAATTTGAAGTTGTTGTCCTTAACGTGCAATTTTCTTGTTACAGAGAAACGTGTTCGGTGGATGCAGACATCGAAGTCACACAGTGTCAACACGTGCATTGATTGACTGACAACATACACTAAGTATGTAGATCGGCACATCCAAAAAAAGGCCCTTTTCAGGGCCGCATATGACTCGATATAAATATGTTTCTTGACTGGTATTGGCTAAAAACGAACTTACATAAGATATTATGTACTTACCAATCTATACAACATAACGTAAGGTCATTAATTTTGAATTTGATGGTTATTACGAGGTATTTGGTGAATGAGCCACGGTAATTAATTACATACTAGTACATAAAATATACAGATCTACTTCTATTACACAAACAGTACTTTTTTACCTTATCTATATATAGTAGGTTCTACTTTGGGCTATCAGCAGAAGGTTGGAAAGGTACCTAACTGAAACTGAAAATTGTAACCTAACCGATTGCCTGACCGGGACCTCTGTCGATGTATGGAGACGTGAATGAACCCTTTTATGTTTACCAAGTAGGTATGAAAGACTGGACGGCATGTCTTTGTTTCCATGGAATATGAATAGAACTTTAGTGTGGAACGCTAATTGTGTCGATTCTCAAGCGCCATCTCACCTTCTTGGCTAGCGGCGGCAATATAATAACCTCATTAGAAGTTATACTTTAGAACCGTTTGTGGTTGATATTCTTGGTCCGTGGGGTCCAAGTGCTCACGCATTATTTAATGATATGTACTACTAATTGTTGTACTACTAAGTTATTTTGAACTGATTTGATTTTGTCTGAAAGGTGACTTTATCGAGAGTGTTCTTAACTATGTTTGATGAAAATCGGTTCAACTGTTCAAAAGTTATGGGTGTTTTACTGATTGAATCGGGATGTTTTCTCAAGATATCGTGACATAATTCCATGTTCAATAGATTGTCGATCGAAGCGTGTCTACTTCTAGATAAATTATGTAGCTGAAGTAAAGATATGTAGAGGATTGTATTTTTTTTTTAATTTTACTTGTGCAAATTAATATGACCATCGCGCTCCGTAAGGTTTAAAGCCATAACCCCCCCCCCTCCCCCCTCCAGACGAAGAAGTCTACTAGACGCGAGAAGAACAGGCCGGTAGATGTGGCGACGCTTGGGAGGCCCACGTCCAGCAGTGGACGTCTTTCAGCTGGAATTATGATGATTTTGCAATTCCGAAACACTCAGAATAAAGTTACATTTTGTGGAACGAAACAAAATATGAATTAAGTATGAACATTCCACGACGGTTACGCGTAGCTACGACCGTGTTGTTCTCGTAGCACGCCGTAGACTGTCGTAGCGGCTCGTAGCAAAGCGCTACGATATTAGATTTGTGAAATTATCTTTTGTGTTGATACATTACTTACTTAATTTATTGGTATTGATTACATTTTTAAAATAAATTTGATACGTCTTATATAAGACTATAACAACATATTGTTATAATGAGTTAATTAAAAAGTAATAATTGAATGGACTGACTTTATTGATTAACCCTTTGTATGCCTTAATCAACTGAAACAATTAAAAATCCATTGTGTCTCGCGTAGATCTATATAAATGAAGTGATAATAAAATACAAATAAAGCTAAGAAATAAGAAAGGCATAGGTAAAGAATACTACCGCGAACTAAAACATATGAGTCAACAAAGCTTCATTTTAAAAGCTGCTACTCAGAATGACAGTTGGGAATATCAAACAAACTTCCAATTTGTAAACTAAATGCTTTTTTAAAATCAATAAAGGGTTATTATTATAATTCCTATTGTATTATTTGCAAATACCAAAAACTGGCTCTAATACTTAACAGAAAAGAATAACAATAGGAATACTAGAACAATGGATAATACTCGGCCGAATTATTGCTTTTTGTTGTTATCGCTGTGCACGTGCAGATAACGAAAGAATGTCTATTTTTATAAATAAAAACTTGTTATTTTAAGAATCATGTTACCGATTTAATAAGCCAGTGACAACAAGTTTTCCAATTCTTTAGGAGCTTTAGAATTAAAACGGAGTAACAATAGAAGGTTTTATCGCAGGTAGTCGGCTATCACAGAACTTGCAAACTTGTTCAGTGAAACAATTGTAAAGCTAACGAAAATAATAAGTAAACCACATAAGGTTAAAAAAAAATTGAACATATTTTTTCTTTTAACCTGATCTGGTTTGAGATGGTGGCACGAAGGGCTGGTTTAATGGACTGTATCTGCGATGCGGAGCAAAACGATTGACAAACGCTTGGCGATAGGTACTTCGAGTTGCGATGGGTGTGGGACAACAGAATACAACCCGAAAATAATTAAGGAAGGAAGGACAAACCTTTGTGGCGGGAACCCCGTGGTCGCGTCATCGGTGCACCGAATCACTACACCAGGATTCAAGGGCAGCTGGGTTTCAAGTTACTGTCATTACATGTTAAACACAAACACAAACTGTTGATTATAAGTCTTATTACATGCAAAAACCGCGGTAATCTGTAAATAAGCGTAAATCTGCCAAAGTTATCAATATTTTTCAACGGAGCGGGCCGACGTCTTTGCACACGCGATGCGATTCGATACGGAAGTCATTTTTACATAAATGGCGGGGCGAATCTTCTTATTCACTCGCGAGGTATATGGGGGAAAGGGATGGGTGTTAGCGGATGTCAATCAAATTTTGAATGTTGGCGCAATCAGTAGAGATTACCCACTATCGACAGATTCGTTGTATTTTGCTAAATTGACTTATGCCATCATTATAATATACGCAGTTAACTGACTTCTGCCAGCAGCCTCGCCTTCGTGAAAGTTGGTATTTTCTGAAAGGTTTATATTCTCGGGATAAAAAGTAGCCTATCATCTGACTAGGATGATTGGTCTATCCGTGTTCTAAGTTTATTACAAATTTGTTTGTAAATACGTGAAAAGGCAACATATAGTAGTTACTTTCGCATGTATAAAATATTATAGTAAGGATTTAACTAAAACTACTCATAGGTTAAGTGACGAATCAAATTATCTATTATGTCTTAACTGAACTGAAATTGAATCTTTTAACTGACAGTAATACCAGAGAAGAAGCATAAAAATAATAGTGAACTATATCACCGCAGTACAATAAAAATCTTATTTCTGGCAAAATCCTAGACGTGGAAATGTTAACAGATAAATGAATAATACACTTATTATTTACATGAAAAGACAACCTATCTGGCCATAAATAGGTTTCACTCAAATTCAAAATTCACTATATCTTAAAATATTTATCTGTTAACATTTCCACGTCTAGGATTTTGCCAGAAATAAGATTTTTATTGTACTGCGGATTTGTGTTGGCCACTGCCAGTGCATATAACGGCTCCTCAATCCAGTGATTTCTCCATAATATGTAATAGTTCTCGTAGCAATAAGGAAAAGCGGGATATCCCATGCTTGCTCTGTTAAGCCTTTCATTAAGTAAGGTGGCATGCACAGAGGTTGAAGGCCAAACTGTTTCATAAACCACCAGCTTCAAACGTCATCAATTTTAATTACAATGGAAGTAATACTCAGAAAACTTTTCAGAAACAACTTTTTTTTTGTGGCTCGCGCTTCACAACTATCTCACCTGATTGTAAGCGATGTAGTGGTCGACGGCGAATCACGCTTGACTATTAATTATTTTTCGTTTGTGTTATTAGTTAACTCTGTATTAGTTAATTGTTACTTGTATAATGTTAGCTATCTCATGGTTTAAAACAAATCTATAAAAAAAACATTGAAGAATTAAGATTCTTGAAAATATCAATGACTAAATGGCACCATATTTAATAAACATTTATACACCAGCTTCGCTCCTTGATTTAATGAAATATAGTGAAGGAATACCAATTTAAAAATCATGTGCAGTATGAAATCAACTTACTAAAATGATAATCTAATAAGAGCGATCTACTCTAATGATACGTGATCTGTACGGAATAGTAAGTAAGTTTGTGAAGGAATAATAAATATTAAGCCAAGTTACATTATTTTTATTAAAAATACACAAATATCCTTCTAAAAGAATAATGTATTCTTCTGAAAATACTCTGTTAACTTATCCTGACTTTGTCCGCTGCCGCCGTTAAAAGTTTAAATATAAATGTAATGTTGTTAGAAAGTATTAATATTAATATGTATTAATAAATTATATAATACAAAATTTCCAAATTAACAAAACATCGTGTATTCAGGGTTATACACGTTTGGTGTTCAAATTACGCCATTTTGCATCGCTCTCCAGCCCCCACTCTACCTTAGCTTGTGTAAGTATATAATGCGGACATGACGTCATGTGACCGCCCCGCCCCACGCGCCCTAGTATGCGGGGTCGCAGCGAAACCTCGATGACTGTGCCTTCATTCTTAAATCGTCCTGGTGAAGTGCAGATGTGTCATCAAAACCCGGCGATTTCAAGAGGCTTTCTTAAATTATAAACTTATTGGTGAATCTTAAAAATGGGCTACAGAGCAAATGGAAAATCTGACGAAGACGCCCTTTATGACGGTGAAATCAAATCTCTGTCTAATTGGATTAGGAAACTAAGAAGAAAATCCCGAAACGTCAGAAGAAAGTGTGGTGTTAGAAAAGTCGCCATTTTGAGATACTCTCTATCACGTGCGGAGATTGATCTCGTTATTAAACAAAGAGAACGTGCCACGAGGTGGAACCAAAAGCAAGCTGAATTGTGCAATACGGAAGAAGACGTCGCCAAGCAAGAGCGGGAGAAAATCGACAATCTATGGAAGACGGATCTCAGCGGCTTAGATAGTTTTTTTAAAGAATTAGACAATGTCAAGCCAACTAAAAATTAATATTATTAGTTAGGTTGACGTTGAGCGAGCCAAGAGGAAGACCATCACCGCCATGGACATCGTCTACGCACTGAAGCGCCAGGGTTGTGCCTTGTACGGTTTCGGTTGTTAAACACTGCCGTTTCCCGACTGCACGCATCAAGCTCTCACGTCCAAAAAAAGGCCCTTTTCAGGGCCGCATATAATTCGATATAAATATGTTTCTTTAACAGAGTTGTCTAAAACGATTTTACGTAAGATATTACTACTATACTTACCTACCTACCTTTCCATCGCCATGTCTGTTAGGAGACGGGTACATTGGTACCACGTCTACGCTCAGGACATATTACACTAAACAACTTTGCTTACCTCATCAAATATTTGACTGTTCCAACAGTGCGCTATGTTATAAAAGTAGGACGTCCAGCACGTGTTGGAATGTGTCATACACGACAACAAGATATGGACCATTAAACTATTAAAAATCTTATCTTAATAATATAATAAATGCGAAAGTTTGCATGTATGGAGGGATGTTTGTTCGTTACTCAATCACGCCAGGACGGCTGAACGGATCTGGATGAATTTTGGCACAGAGATTATTTAGATTTTTGTCTGGAATAGCACATAGGCTACTTTTATTCGTGGTATAATATTCCCTTGGGATGATGAAAGACTTTTCACGCGGGCGAAGTCGCTGCAGAAGCTAATAGGGAATTTGTATGAAAAAAATATTTGATTTGACAATAGGTCAGAAATACTAAAATAGAACACTCGTAGTGAAAACTAATCAAAAAGTGAACAAATTACTTATAACAATTTAAAGAAATATGTCGGTCCGCCGTTTTTATGGCTGCTGTATGGGCGTCATGCTCTGACGTCGGATCACACTTCGTAGTCCTAATTTTAATTCTTAACTTTGATGCTATAAAACTTGACCTCTGATCGGAACCGTAACCGAATCTGATGCTCAGCAGTAGCCAACAAAAGCTTAAGTTGAATGTCTTCTAACTAGCTATTAAGTAATTACCTACTTTTCCAAGTAGGTAATTACTTAATAGCAACCTTATTTAAATGCGGCGAACAAACATTTTTCTAATTACGTTTGCAGCTAAGCTGTCAGACGAGCAGATATTTAACCAAATACATGTTATAATTACAGTAATTATATTCTTGATCAGCCTTTTTAAGGTTACCCCTGCTGGGACACAGGCTCCGTCAGAGAGTGGATTATGTTATTATTGATTAATTAATTGGTCGTTATTATTGAATGAAATACATTTCATTTTAACAACATTAAAATCTGATTATCCAGATTTTTTGATTTTTTTTTGTCGTATTTACATGTCAAGGTGGAACTTGTTTTGGCAAGCAATGTTGCCACACGTGGCGCCCCCCTCCGTCGACAGACAGAACTTTCCGCATGTTGCGCACTTCACCATTTTGCAACGTGGTTCGGCTGAAAGCAGCTAGATGGCGTGCACGTTCTTCGCACTAGTCGTTTAAAGTAAAGCATATTAAAATTAATTTTAAAAATTTTAAAACAAGTTTTATCGTTATCCTCTCAGCTATATAACCCTTTCGTTTGATACGTCTACCTTGGGGGCCCACCATATTGTATTTAGATTTATACCATATTTTAGCTAACCGGGTAACCAAATCAAACGAGTTTGCAAAATCAGCTCAATCGGTTAGGAATATCAAACTGTTTTAAAATTAAGTTGATAGTTTGGCTGTGACCTATACATATGAGCTATCTAACAAACTAACTACCAAGGCAAGGTAAATAAAAACTTGTAGTTAGATGATTTCTGTGTAATCTAGATTTATGTTGGAGTGCTTTTAAGTCACTGGGGACGCGGAATGCGAGAAATATGCAGCAGGCGTGTAATATATACATCTTGATCGATTTTAAAGGTTTCAAGGATCATTAAAGTTTTTCAATCAATTTTGTTGATTTACTTATATTTGTCTGGCCAATTCAGCAGGCGCTAGCACAGCTTCGAAGGAGTAGGAAGCAAGCTGGTTTCCTGCAGGCGGCACGGCAGGTAAATTTACTACAAATAGGAACTTAAGAATTAATAGGATGTAACAATGGATGGCCTATCGCAGGTAGTCGGTAATCACGGGATCTGCAACCTATGATATCTATATAGACCTACAAAATGTTTCATTGTTTTTACTACGTTGAATTTTGCCTTTATTGTTAGATAACTAACTTCTGCCAGTGGTTTCGCCTTCGTGAAAGTCGACAATTTCTCTTGCTCTCCAAGCTTTAATCTAGTATATGGTTTACCCGTGGGTCAAGTTTCATTCAAATCTGTTTGTTGAGTCGTGAAAAAGCAACAGACAGACAGAGCTACTTTCACATTTATAATATTACTAGCTACTTTCTCGCGGCATCGTTCCCGTGGCCCACCCTGAAGGATCCGTTATTTTTTTCGGAATCAAAAGTAGCCTATGACACTGAGCGTATATTGTAGCTCTATAGTGAAAAACAATTTCAAAAACGATACAGTATTTACAGACATTACTTCTCACTAACAAACTTACAAACTTTACCTTTTTATAATATTCCATATCATTATACAATAAGTATAGACTAGCTTCTGCCCGCGGCTTCGCCCTCGCGAAAAGCGAATAAAGAATGTGCAGGTGGTTGTGCATTCTGGGCATATCTTGTGAAGGAGCATTGCGTTCGGAATGGGTCAAGTAACCCCATTTAAACAGGTTGTCTCTTCAGCGTCTAACCCGTGCCTGCAATCGGTTCAGAGATTTCTAGATTGGCTACTGCAGTTGGTGTCCAGTATAGTTATTTCCAATTATTCGATTTTAACTCGAAACGAATGGTTGTGGTTTAGTAAGGTTCGTGTAGGAAGAATACTACATAAAAAGGTACTGAAATCAAAAAACCCGACTGCTTAAGATGCGAACGCAAAAGATTTAAACAAGAAGACAATCTTGCTGTGCAGTCACAGGATATTACATATTCACGAGCTGGCTGACCAAAACCGTAATAATTATGTATCCCCAAACTGCAAAGCATGATTGTCTTCTTGTTTACATGTTTTTAGTTCGCTTCTTATGCAGTCGGGTTTTTGATTTTATTAAAAAAAAGCCCGTTTTGACAGCTATAAAAATACTTAATAATAATTAAACTTGATGCTTGCGAATGATACTCGTTGTTATAGTGTATGGGTAGCATAGTAGTTAATTAGGATTATGAATTTAATTTCTTACTTAAAAAGTTATCGTGGCATATAAAAAGAGAAACATCAACGGACTTCTTAGTTTGTGACGACTATAATTATCATATTACTACTTATCATTTTATGATCATCATCATTTCAGTCGAAAAACGTCCAGTGCTGGACATAGGCCTCCCCCAGGCATCGCCACATTGACCGAACCCGTGCGACTCGCATCCAGCGCCTTCCCGCAACCTAGTGGGGGGCCTTCCAACTAACAATATTCGAATAATTATATAGGTCAATATTATTTGATCTTCTAAAATCTATTAGATGTAATGTAAACTCGAAAGGTCAACTGAGTGTCAGGAGAAGGTTCCCCATCAGTTCCTTGCTCACTCCCTGTCCGAGAAATTACTTCAGGCTCCGCAACAGGAGGCCCGGCATTAGTGGATTGAACCCGGGCTGCCTTCCTACCCTGTTCAGGTGCGGCAGCTGTTTGAGTAGTTGGGGCACCACTGCCCAGACCTATAACGGCATCGTCATCCTTTGGCAAATTTATTTTTGCAGTCAGTGCACTGCCAGGCACTTCTAATTTGTGTTCCAGCGGGCAAACAAGCAAGGTGGAACTTGTTTTGGCAAGCAAGCGGTGGCGCCCCCCTCCGTCGACAGACAGAACTTTCCGCATGTTGCGCACTTCACCATTTTGCAACGTGGTTCGGCTGAAAGCAGCTAGATGGTGTGCACGTTCTTCGCACTAGTTCCTTCGGCGCCGCTAGATGGTGCTCGCTCCATAAATAGATATCGATCTAATACCCAAATTTGAAAAAATGACACCCTTTGGGGTACCACGTACACCAAAACTGTACAAATGCCTGCACTTATTTTTAAAAATATGCAAAATGTATTTTAAGTTTTTAGTTTTCACGGATTTGCACTGCGAAATAACTTAGCTCTACCCGTATAATAAACATGCACGTAAGTCACAATGAGTTAATATTGTAAAGAAAGTGTTTTCACTAAAAATCTCGTGTTTATCTATACCAATATTATAGAAGAGGAAATGTTTTTTGTTTGTTTGTACCGAACAGGGTCCGAAACGACTGACCGATTTAAAAAACTCTTTCACGTATCAAAAGCTACATTATTCCCGAGTAACATAAGCTTTAATTTATTTTCAAAAATATTAGAGATCCTTATGAAAAATGCAACATTGTAATCCAGAGTAACAAAATGTTGCCTATAAAACATTGAGGTATTAATGTAATAAAATTCATTATTTGGCGTGCGCTGAGAAAACTATTGATGATACATAAAAAATATGTACAACATGATTAAAGTACTCATTATTACCTACATAAAAATCTGCGAGAGAATTATCTCACTATCATAGTTAAGTCACAATAGCAGCTTTTGTGTTCTAAATAAATTGGATCGCCTAGTAGAAACAAAAGTTGGTTACATTCGTATTGTAGTATGGTATTAATTCTTATTCAAATAAATAGTTTAACAAATTGGTAGATAGGTAGGGTAGGTGGGTAAGTAGGTAGGGTAGGGTACGTAGGAGAGAGTAGGATGGGGTAAGTAGGTTAATCGGTAAGGCAGGCGAACAGGTTGGAAGGTAGGTAAGGTAGGTCCTGTCTGGGTCGCGGATAAATTTGAAAGATAGTTACCGCGGCCCTGGCACAAGCAACTGAAGGAACACGGGTGGAATTTAGTCAGTAAAGGTCTGACACGCTTCACCCAGAGCGGGATAAGTCATATGATGATTTAACAAACAAAAATTAAAAAAAAATGTTGGTAAGGTAGGTGGGTAGGTAGGTAGGGTAGATAGGCTTCCTCGATATCAGGACGGCCACCAGTCAATATGCATTTAAGCGGAAGTTGCATTATTTTCTACACCAATAGCAGAGTCGTCTCAATAAACCTCTTTTCTATTACTCAATAATTATATATTTATAGGTAATGTGTATTCATTATAGTTTGTATAGAATATGTATGTCTATTTTATCTAAATATTTTTTTTTGTGTACCTACACATTTTAATTTAGTAATTATTTCCTTTTTTTTATGCACCTGCCATGTTATCTCTACACCTCCCATGGTTGACTGGTAGAGAATGCCTCAGGCATTAAGTCCGCTTTTGTACCTGAGTGTTGCATGAAGTTTAAATAAATAGGCAGGTGTAAGGTAGGTAGATAACAAGTTGACGGGAGCGAAGACGCGAGGGTCAGCTCTTTATTAATTCGAAAAGTACGAACATCCGATATGCCCCGCAAAGTGTCCGTGACGTCACTCCATGACACACTATGACACGAAATTATGAGAACAATAAAGAACTGATCGATGAGCTTCACCAATGACCAAAGGAAGTATTACTTTTATAACATTATTAAAAAAATGCCTGTATGATTGTAAAACATTTCCTGTTTTTTTTTATATTAAAAGCATTCGAATGTGTTTTATAGGAGGAGGAGGAGCTCGTGGCTAAATGATAACAGCCGCACTGGTCGATCATCAAGGTTAAGCAACGCTTGACAAGGTCGGTCCGTAGATGGGTGACCATTTCAACATACCAAGTTTCCTTCGTGCCTCGGTAAGCACGTTAAGCGGTTGGTCCCGGCTGTCATTTGAAGATCTTTGACATTCGTTACAGGTAGTCAGAAGCTTGAGATCTGACACCAGTCTTGCTAAGGGGTACTGTGTTACCCAGTTAATGGGTTGTGGCAGTCGCTCCATGTGGGAACGCTAGATGGCGCTCAGGCTAGCTGAACGTAAAAACGAACGCTCCGTTTTAAAATATATCTTAAAAATACTATTAGTGTGAAAAACTGTATAAAAATAAGTGCATCGATAAAACATGAAACAATAACTGAGTGGCAGTGTTTTCAACGAGTTTTATGCACAAACTATGAAGTAAAGTGGAGTTAGTGAATCTTGATTTCGCCCCAAAAACATTCTCAACAAAAACAATAGCAAAGTGTCAATCTGGAAGAAACAACTACTAATACCACAATAAAACATTCTGTGATCCAATAATTACCTATTATCAAGTGCAAAAAATAAAATAAAAAACAATAACAACAAAGGAAAAGTGCAAAAGTGACTCAATTTGAATTTGAACTTCAACCGTTCTAACGTCGATGAAAAAAAATACGATTTTGAACCTTAACATTATAATTCGACTAAGAAATTTTGTAAGCCGCAACTACTCAACAAATTCGCACAATTATAATATGTACAGATGGCCTAGTAGTGAGTGCAGTCTACTTTTGGTCAAATAACACTGCGTTGTTCAAGTGGTCGCAGGTTCAAATCTCAGTACCGACTACCACTTTTAGAGAGTTTCAAAAAGCATTTATAAAGCATTTATAATTTCTAAAAACTTTAGAAACGAAATGTCTTCAAGCAATAGCCGTAAATTATCACAACTAGTAATATGCCATAAATGTAAGAAGAAGGTAGGCATTAAAAATACGGCACTCTGTTCTGCCTGTGATAACAGATACGAACTTGATTGCGATGGTTATCCAGAGCACACATATCGGCTCATGGACACAGAAGCAAAACAGAAATGGAGGTGTAAAATGTGTATCAAAACCAAAAAGTATGCTAAAACCGACTATACATCAGGCATCACATTCAGGAATAAGAAAACTGGTTTGAAGACGCCATCTCCTAAGGAACGGGTACCAAATATAGAATCAAACAGCACAACGATATCTGACTCCCAGATACTTACTGACGGAGATACGTCTGACGAATCATTTATAACACCCAATGGATTACTATCAAGGAGTGTTGACACAACTCTTAATGATAATATATTCTCTACCTCTGAATTGAAAGAAACGGTCGATCAACTCACTCTTAAACTGCAAAGTACGGAAAACGAACTGGAGAATGTATTGTTAGAAAACACCGATCTACATAAGCACATTGACAAATTATCTGCGGAAATCAACACTCTAAAATCCCTGTGCCAATCTTCTTCCTTATTTCGCAAACCGGGTTCAAGTACAAAGAAACAGAGACAAGATCAATCCCAGCAAAACAATTTGAATTCTTTGCCATCCTCTCCATCGTCAAACTCACTGAAAACTGAAGCCAATGACCTTGTACTTCGCCTAGAACGAGAAATATCTGTATTACAAAAGAAATTACAGATCGCAGAGCAGGAGATTGCATTACTGACAGAGCGTATTCATTCCTGTGAAAATGTGCAACTACAAAACTGCGAAACTACGGCACACGTGAGTAATTTTGCTAATGAAAACGAAACAGGCGTATCACATAAAAATAAACTTTATATTATCAGCAGCAATTGCACAAGGGGGAATCTGCCCTTAATCGAAGAAGTATTCTCCAAAAACTTTGAGTATTGTCATTATTTAGTACCTAACGTCACTTCAAAAGATTTCTTAAAGACTATTCAACATAAATTAAAAGACTTCTCTATATACGACTACTGCCTGATCTTCATTGGAGAAAAGGATCTACAAAATGGTGAATACGCAAATGTACTATATAATCTAAACTGCTCGCTGAAAGATATAACCCATACTAATATTGTTATCTGCACCCCGATCTACGTAAAAGGTGCTTTGATACATAACTACAAAGTGGAGCTATTCAATAACCTCCTCTTATCAGACATACGAAACAACGAATACGCATATTTCTTCGATAGCAATGCTACCCTATCGCATGAAATGTTTTCCTACAATACGGGGAAAATAAATAAAAACGGTTGGAGAAACATATTTGACCAGATTATGTCCAGGATAAAACTTGACTACAAAGTGTTCGGCTCACAAGAAGTTTTGCTAATCACACAAAATTATCCGATGAACTCTCCTAATATAGATTCCTCAGAAAACAATGATTTTTTTCGTATATAACTTTTTAAACATCCTTCATCAGAATATTGCTGGGTTATTAAATAAATCTGATATGCTTAGTGTACACATTCAAGATCAGAAAAGAGACATAGATATCATCTGTATCACAGAACATTTTATTATGGCCGGACATGAAAAATTATTGAATATTACCAACTACAAATTAGGAGCAATTTATGCAAGACGATCGCAGAAACGAGGAGGGGCATGTATTCTGATTAAAAATGGTCTGGAGTATAAAGAAATTCCGGATATTTCGCATCATTCTATAGCTAATGTCATTGAATGCTGTGGCATAGAAGTAACAAACCATAATCTAATTATAATATGCATCTATAGGCCACCAAAGTTTAATAACTTAAATGTATTTTATGATAAATTTGAGATTATTTTGAAACAATTATGTACCAACTCCAATAAGAAAATAGTCATATGTGGGGATTTCAACATAGACACGTTAAAAAGAAATAACTTGGCTCTAGACTTTGAACACTTTCTATTGGGCTACAATCTTAAATTAGAATTTCAACAACCCACCAGGCTCGCCAGCAATACTTGCTTAGACAATTTTGCACGCAGCTCTCAATTAAAGTGTTCATCAGAAGTAGTGGACTTTGCATTGTCTGACCACACTGCTCAAATTTTAGAAGTTAAAGTGATGAAATCATATAGAATAAATTCTTGGAGGGTAAAAAAGCGAGATCTATCCAATGAAAATATGATTAAGTTTAAAAGTTACCTCAAGTGCCTTTCCTTTTTTGAAATTTACCAAACAAATAATGCTAATGAAGCATACGATTATTTTTTAGAACAGTTCCGCTGGCTGTACGATCTCTGCTTTCCATACAAATTGGTAAAAGTTAGGACAAATAAAACCATTAAATGGGTCTCACGTGGCATCCGAGTGTGCAGTAGAAAACAAAGATATTTATTATGGAAATACAGACGCGAACCATCAATCTGTAATAAAATTACGTTTAGAAACTACTCACGCAAATTTCGGAAAATTATTAAATTAACGCAAAAAGCGCAAAATAATTATTTTATTAACACCTCAAGCAACAAATCTAAAGCATCTTGGCAGGTTATCAATAATAAACACCGAATTACCGAACCGATTTCCCAAATTAGAATTCAGGATAAGACCATTACTGATCCGACAGAAATTGCCAACGCTTTTAATGATTTTTTCATCGACCAAACCCAAAAAAATGTGACTATTACGCCCGACTCTAAGAATTTGACAAGTAACCCAAACTCAATGTTTATGCAACCAGTATTACCGCAAGATGTTTTAAGAGCAATAAAATTATTAAAAAATAAAAACAGCACTGGATATGATGGAATATCAACAAAAGTCGTAAAATTCGTATCGTTTGAGATCGCCTCACATTTAAGTCATATACTAAATATATGTATTAGTTCTGGTACATTTCCGGACAGCTTAAAAACAGTTATAGTGAAACCCCTTTTCAAAAAAAAAGATAAGAAAGATCTCGCTAATTATAGGCCAATTGCTTTAATACCAATTTTATCAAAGGTTATGGAAAGGATTCTCTATGACTCGATAAATAACTTTCTATCTAAATATGACATTTTATGTGCAGAACAAAAGGGTTTCCGAAAGAACAAAGGCATAAATGTGGCCGTTTATGATCTGATAAATGTAATCATGCAAAATGTTGACAAAAAAGTACCCGTTTGTGCAATTCTGACGGACATGACGAGGGCATTTGATTGTGTCGATCACGAAATCTTGGTAAATAAATTACATGCCACAGGAATTAGAGGAAATGTACTTAATCTTTTAAAATCCTATCTCAGTAATCGTAAGCAACAAACAGAGATCACTAAAATATGCCTGAAAACTAAGAGAGAGAAAAAATATCTATCTAAAGTTAGAATTATCAAGTATGGTGTACCACAGGGCAGTGTGTTAGGTCCATTATTATTTTTACTGTACATTAATGACTTACCACGACACATTAAATATCCCATGGTTCTTTTCGCTGACGATAGCACTGCTTTGATTAAAGGCCTTGACAGAAATTCATATAAAGAGAACATAAATAATACATTAACAGATATTATACTTTGGCTAGAACATAATAATTTAATAATTAATATTCAAAAAACAAATGTTATGCATTTTTATCAACGAATTCCACCAGAAATCTTAAATCTTTATTATAATGATCAAAAAGTTGAAGAGGTAACTGCTGCTAAATTCCTCGGTATAATGATAGATAGTCAACTAACATGGAAGCCACAAGCAGAAGAAGTGTGCAAAAAACTAAGTATAGCTGCGTATGTTCTTTTTAACCTGTCTAAAAAAGTGAGCACGGCCACGAGATTGGTTGCATACCATGGGTTAGTTGCGTCGATTTTGAGATTCGGCATAATATTTTGGGGAAATTGTAGCATGAGAGAACAGGTGTTCAAGGCTCAAAAACGATGTCTAAGAGCAATGTGCAATTTAACAGTAACAGATAGCTGTGTACATATGTTTAAGTCCCTAAAATTACTTACATTCCCATCTCTTTATGTTTTTGAAATTGCTGTTTTCGTCAAGTCAAATATGCATCTTTTTAATAAAGCATCTGATAATAGAAATAGGCCAATACGAAAGCAATATGAAAACATGCTGAATGTGATTAGTTATGACACCGCCTTATTAAGGAAAAGTGTGTTATATATGGGTCCGACAATATTTAATAAAATACCCGATAGAATAAAAACACAGACTGTTCCAGTTTTCAAGAAGCAGTTGACAGATTTGTTGATAAAAAAATGTTATTATTCGATGGGTGATTTTTTGAATGATACATTTTAAGTTAATATTAAAATTCTGTACCTATTTTAGTAAAACATTTTTAATTATATTCAATTGTACTGAAAAATACATATTTGCCTAAGATGCTATTGACTCTGACCTGAATACTGAATGTTATGGATTTTCACTGTCATTTTTCGTAGGTAATATCTTTTTATTTGTGAATTTAATTAATCATCTATTTTATCAATATGTTTGAATTATGCTTGTAGTGTTGTGGTTGTATTGTTTAATTGAATTTATTAGTTTTATATTACTTTTTGCATGCCTTAGTTAAGGTAGAAAGTATATGGTTCCCCTAATATTGTAACATCTGTGATTGTACCTACTTTCTGTGCAAATAAACGATTCTATTCTATTCTATTCTATTCCATATAAAACACTAGTACTCTGCTGGAACCGGTAAGACTGGAAGCCGACCCCAGTATAGTTGGGAAAAGGTTAGGCAGATAGATTCGAATGTATTTTAAAAACATGTGAGAATTTTACGGTTATACTGATAAACAAATAAATGTGTTGGCAAACCTATTACTCGTATTGTAGCTTGTTATCATTTGGTATTGTTAATTTAGAGAAACACAGGATCGATTAATGTGGAGATTCTTCGGGAGCTTTATAACATATTGTGGCTTTCGGTTGGAAGGACGATGATGGTGATAGTCTTTTTGAGGACTTGCACGAGTTCACACATTTTATCTAGATTTATGTACTGTATTTAAGGATAAAAAAAACATCGTCAACAATCAATAGCCACTTTGGTGAAGCTAATCAATCAGTCCTTAAAATTGTTCTCATCACTGCTTATCATAGTGTATCCAAAAACATTACATTTTTTAAACATTTACCAATCCCTGTGGACAATCCTATTTACCGTGTGATTACCTGTAAAAGCCAGAAATTATAATAAAAATAAGCTAATTGATGACATGATTGAAGAACAATGTTCTTATAGCAAATACATTATCTATGACGAAGCTAAAGTTACTACATCCACAAACTTAAAAGATATGGACCTTCAAAGTTCAATATTGATCAAAGTAACCGCGGTCTACGGTATGTAAGTTAATTTTTCTTGGGATAATATTTGTCTTTCTCGCGGTCGAGGCCACAGATAGATGTTAGTGACCAATAACTATGTTTATTTTAAAATCCATGCATGATGAAAGAACGATACGTGTCCAGTAATGGCACGCCAATAACATTATTTAATACGATTTATCTAAACTAGTTGAAAGTTGTATATAACATATTTGGAATCATATTTGCAGCAGTACTCACAGATTTTCATTTTACTGTTATGCTTAGTCCATTTTTATAATTTTATATCCACTAAATTGGCCAAGTGCGAGTCGGACTCGCGCACGAAAGGTTCCATGCTATTATCGCAAAAAACGGCAAAAAATATCACGTTTGTTGTATGGGAGCCCTACTAAAATATTTGATCTGTGAAAATTCCAACTGTCTAGTTGTCACGGTTCATGAGATACAGCCTGGTGACAGACAGACAGACAGACAGATCGTGGAGTCTTAGTAATAGGGTCTCGATTTTACTCTTTGGGTACGGAACCCTTAAAATGGATCAATCACCAATAACGGTTCACCATTCCTGTTATAAGCTTACAATATAGCTAAAGTCAATGTTGCAAGAATCAATGAACCCATAAGAGTTTAGTATACTGATGAAATGATCAATTATCGCTACGTAATATTGGCTTATAACAAATAACATGAATACTACTCATGTTGAAAAATAGCGAAGCCGCAGGTAGAAGCTAGTAATTGAAAGAACAATAGAATTCCTCTGTGGGTCGGTAATCTCTACTTTAAACGATTTCAGGTTTAAATAAAAAGGGTTCTCATCTATTGGTTTTGCTGGAACTGCTTCTATTGTTTTCGGTAAGTTAATAATAGTCGATTCACAGAACAAGGTAATTAGTGCTGTAAACACTGACTACCTGCGGTTAGACTATCCGTTGATACACCCTATTAACAATTTAAGTGCTAATTTTTATTTATTGGTGTACGTGCAATAATAGTACATTTCTGCAGCGGCCAGCAAAAGAGGCGTTGGACGAACGTGTAAATGTGGGCCGAGGTGAAGCCTAGGCAAACAAACGTAAGTCCATCAATGCCTAGTTGTGGCCAAAGCTTGTATAGTGCTTTTCTCAAATAATGCACGGAAATTAAAACTAAGTAGCACTTAGAACTCATTTTGTCAATTACTATTACTTTTCGAAATCTATGACGAACAATAATTATTATTCCCGTGTTAAAGTGTAATTTTTTTTTTCAAGCCAGTTCGAAATTTAAATGAAACCTTGGATACGCTACCACCATGGTTGCCATTTTTCGGAGTAAAAGATCGTTACATTTTTAAATTACACGACAGATATGAGTTTACTTTGTAATTTATTTGGCTGCTAAACACGACGGATATTTTCACACAACTTTTGCCGGCCGTTATCTCAAAAAAGGTTGTTAAATCTATTGTCCAAGCATGTTTGAGAAAAGAGTATTTCATATACCCGACCCAGGTAACGAGCTTGCATCCCACTCCTTAGCAGCTGCACTAGCGCGTGCTGAACTGGCTAGACCTATGCAGGTGATCATCATCTTCCTTTCCTTGTCCCATGGTACTTGGGGTCGATACAACATGTTTTCTTCTTCCATACCGTCGTGACCACCATATTTCCTGCACTAATAATGACCAATTAATTAATTAACAATATTATAATTACTGTCATTATAACATATTTAGTTAAACACTCGTTTAACAGCATAGCAGCAATTGTAATTTGAACAATGTATGTTCTCCGAATTTATCTATGATTAGTAAAATAACATAATTGAAAAACTAAAGTAGATTTAAGAGTAACTCAGAGTTATAGTGTATAGTATAATTTGTAATTATAGATTGGTCCAACAGCTTAATTAAGATTTCATAATGTTAAATTTGGATAAAAAATAATAAAATAATGCAAATTAATTAATCTCAATGTAAATTCTAATAAAATTATTTATCACAATTATTTATAACATGCATTACCATGCAGGTTTCATTTATTTTATTACTAGATATTTTATGTAGTAATCGCGTCATGGGCGTGGAAGTGGGAAGGCCCACTATCTGTTTCTGGCTTTGATCTTCCAGTCCGGACCTAATCTTTGTATGAATACATCTTCCCATATTTTTTTTTGACGTCCTCGTGACCTTGTATCTTCCCATGGGATCCACAAGCTAACAATATGTCTATGAAAAATGGAAAGCATTATGTGAGGAATTACAAAAAGGAAAAGACTCAGATCAGAAAGAATAAGTAACCAGGTGATTACAAAATTAACTAATATTACGGATATTGTGAAAAGAGTGAGGGTTTTAAAACGGAACTGGGCTGGTCACATCGTCGGATGCCAAATGACAGATGGACCAAGAAAATTACAGAATGGATCCCAAGGGTACAAGGTAATTCAACAAACTAATTCCCTTTTTTTTTTTTCAAATTGTGTCGTCCCGTTCCGTCCAGATTAAAACACGTTAAGTATGCAGCGACCTTCAAATATACAGAAAATTATACAAATACAAATTAGTGTTCTATATTTGTTAAGTGCAGAATTGTTTTGCTTATTAATAGAAATCCAGAACAATATTTCATTTCTCAAATCCATACGAAAAATTTCGATTACAGAAACGTATCTTCTAAATATAAAAAACTTTTCTACAAAAATTACAACCGACTTCCAAACAAAAACACTACAAAGTAAAAAATAACTTCAATTTCGGAAGTCGGTGTTTCTGTTTTCGTTTCTTCGTTTTTTGACACCGACTTCCGAAATTGAAGTTATTTTTTACTTTGTAGTGTTTTTGTTTGGAAGTCGGTTGTAATTTTTGTAGAAAAGTTTTTTATTTTCCACTTTTTAGTTGTGATATCTACATAATAGACCAGTTCTATAGGCTAGGTACCTACGCGTATAGTGCCCAAAGTGAAGCTAGAATAGAATAACCCAAGACATGAAACTTATAAAAAATCGGTGCAATGAGAGTATACCAAGGTGAACTGTTCACACCTGCGTACCCCTTTAGAGCGTACCAGTGTGATTTTATGTTATGAAATGGTGTAAACAATAAACAGACATGCTATTAGATCTATTCCGAGTGATTTGCCGTCATTTATTGAAGAGTTCTGATGTATTTCTCCGAAGTTCTTCATCAGATCTTGATGAAAATTAAATGGGACCACACGACAAGCACCAGCTTTCAATTAAAAAAAGAATCATCAAAATCGGTTCACCCAATGAAAAGTTCTGAGGTAACAAACATAAAAAAAAAAAAAAATACAGTCGAATTGAGAACCTCCTCCTTTTTGCGAAGTCGGTTAAAAATAAAACGTGACAAAAATAGAACGTCGTGTAGATATTAAAATGGTGTCCAGTCATTGAGATGACGGTAAAGTTGGTAAACAAAAATTTTACCTGTCTTACTAAACCGATAACTGGTTTGTTGCAAAAATTAAAGTGTTTAAACAAAAGTTGTCCTTATTTTATTAGATAGTGTGTAAAAAATATTTCTTTTAAAAGAATTGGTTTTATTTAATTACCTGCGTGTACGCAGCGATAACAACAAAAAGCTATTAGTCGGCCGAGTATTAGCTTTGTTCTCGTATTCCTTTTGTTATTAATTTCCAGTTAAGTGTTAGAGCTAGTAGGTATAGGTATTTGCAAATAATACAATAGGTATTATCAAATAAATATAGCTATTGTTGCTTTCTAAATGGCTACAAGTTAACAACTTGGAAGTTTCTTTGTTGTTCCCTAGGGCAATAAACAACTGCAGCTTTAGAAACGATGCTTTGTTGGCTCATATGTTTAAGTAGCAGTAGTATTTTTTAACCCAAGCCTTTCTAAATTTATAACTTTATTACATTTTTATTAATAAATAAACTTAGTCCATTCTTTAATTTTGTTTCTAGTGCGCTGGTCGTAAATAAGACATGTCACATTTATTAAAAAAAAAAAACAGTAAATTAATTACGTAATTTATCAACTCAAAAGATAGTTACGCAAAAATAAGCGTGTGTAATGAATGCTTGTAATATTTTCGTAGCGCTTTGCTACGAGCCGCTACGACAGTCTACGGCGTGCTACGAGAACAACGCAGTCGTAGCCGTCGTAGAACGTTCATACTTTATTCATTAATTGTTTCGTTCCACAAATATCACATATTTCTGAGTGTCTCTAAACTGCAAAATCATCACTATTTCAGCTGAAAGACGTCCACTGCTGGACATAGACCTCCCACCAAGCGTTCTCATCGACTGGCCCTGTATTACTCGCATCCAGCAGACTTCCACGCTCCCAGTATAGTATTTTAATAGAAATATAGCTAACACAGTTATCACTTCCTGTTGTACTATCACAAATAACAATAAATCACTAATATTTTCAAAGACGTTCAAAAGGCAGATATTTTCAGCCCTTATTTTAGGCATAATATATGTATTATGCCTAAAATAAGGGCTGAAAATATCTGTCTTTTGAACGTTAGCCCCACCGGTTAGATCAATTATACATAGTGACCTACACTTTCTTGTCTATTCTTCTAAGATTTCTTTCGGTGATCAATCGATCTGTAATTTGTAAATATTTCTTTTTTGCATTTCGGCGACAGATAAGATTGTTTGTTTCACATAAAACATGAATGGAATGGATTTCTACAAGTGTCATTATTGTTTAACTATGAACCTACTTCGAAATGAATATATTGTTGTTACTAGGGGTAGCTTGTCTACTATTTAAATAAATATTTAATTTAAATAAAAAATGGTTAGTTTAGTTTCTAAATTAATCTAGTAGTACGCGACTGTGGCAAGCTTTCAAACAATTAGGTTGTAACCAAAACATTTTGACGTGACAACGTCTTAAATTAGGTTGTGGCTGGGAGGCACTTATGAAAAAGTGTAACGCTCGGTAACGTTACGATGAGTCACCGAACGAGAGAGAGGCCCGCCGAATGCCTTGCGTCTCTCTCCCACTCAACTATGATCGGTCTGGTGGAAATCGATCGGATGAACGTAAAATCAGTACAATTTAATTATATTCATATCAATAAATATTCTACCGAGAAAAATACGTTGTCACGTAAAATCTTCGCCCGTAAAACCGACTTTACAGGCAACCATTTTTATTTTTTTAAATATTGACATATTTAGGTAACTCGAACAAGAATTTAGTAGATATTTTTTATTTTAGCGTTCTAGAAGACACTGTAAAAAACTTTCTATACCATAGACTTTTATTTTTGATTTGCTACTTACAGTAAAGAACCTAGCTGTTGGAAGAATTAACGTACTCATATCGATTTGTAGTGTAGAAGTAATGTTATTTCAATTTGTGTTAAACATTAACTAAAGGTTAATTGACGACTTTCTCAATGACACAAAAATATTCTCGAAGCTATTTCATAAACATAAGAAAATCGATCTTATCGCTTAGCTATGTTATAACTCGTCACTCACTGGATAACAGGACACTATAGATAGATAAGGTAAAAAAAGTATTGTTTGTGTAATTTTTTTTTAAGTAGTTTATATGTATGTTTATGTACTTATTTGTAAGTCATTCATGATCCTATACTGAATAATAAATGATTGTATAATAATTTAATAACCGTGTCTAATTCATCTACTACCTAGTAATAACCATCGAATTCAACATTAAAGGACTTATCAAGTATGTATGTAGGTAGGTAGATAAGTACGTAATATCTTAGGTAAGTTCGTTTTTAGACAATACCAGTCAAGAAACATATTTACATTGAGTCATAGGCGGCCCTGAAAAGGGCCTTTTTTTTGATGTTCCGATCTACATACACAGTGTATGTAGTCAGTCAATCAATGCAGGTTTTGACACTGTGTGACGTCGATGTCTGCGTCCACCGAACCGTGTCTCTGTAACAAAAAAATTGCACGTTTAAGCAAACCACTTCAAATTTTAATAACAAAAATAAAATGAAAGAGGTATTAGTTTGAGTAATAAGGACCTGTTTTATCAAGTTCAAATAAAAAAATATAAGTATACCAATTAAAAAAAATAACAAGAGAAGTGCAACATGTCACAGAAACTTACGACAATCGTCGGCATTCACATGGTTTTTCATGATTCGATGTTGAAGCTTTCAAACGGTTTCGAGAAAGTAATTAAGCTTATCTATACAAGCCAGTGTCTCAGCAACTAAAAAGAAAATAATAAAATAGTTAGAAATTATTTAACAGTTTAAACAATATCAAAATAACAAGGATATAAAAATGTCAAGTCACTATAGAAAGGGTACTTACTTAGCCCTTCCAGTCTATCATTCTCACGGCGTATCTCCTCGAGCGACTCGGCTTCTCTCGCTCTCTCTATTTTGTCACTCACCAATGCCAAGAGCTCTGCAAGCGGGATCTATGAATAAATAAAAAGTTGAACTATTTTTACATAATGTGTTATACAAAAAAAGTAATCAATAGCCAAATCAATGACAATAACTCACGTTAGGGTCAACACCGGCAGCTATTGCCAATCGTTCAGTAACGTCAGCCAGCTCCTCGCGACGCTCTCTTTCGTACTGCGCATTTCTTGCGCGTCGCTCTTCCTGTGAACAAAACGAAAACAAATAATTATTCATATATAAATTAAACAATACTGAGAAATTTATGAAGAATTTCGCTAATACGAACCGGTGTTAATGGCACCCGGTTATGCCCTGCCGGTCTACCGCGACGTCTTTGCGGCGGCGCTGAATCCGAGTCTCGTTTCTGAAACAAAAAAAGATACTAAATAAAAATCTGAATTCATAACTAAATATTAAAACAGAATATTTTTAAAAAGTAATGGGATATTACTCTTCTTGCTAATTTTACTAATAACAACGTACCATCACTTTCTTGGGTTTGCCCATTTTTGAGTTGGTTTCAAATAAAAATATATAAACGATACTCCGCGAGCTCCACCAGCCTATAAGAACACTAGTTCGCTACAAACGAAATAATGAGCACATTCTTTTTGGACACCAGTTTATAAAGAGTACCTGCGCATGCTCATACGGAGGGGTGCCAACCCGAAGGGGGAGGAGTCAAACTGCTTGAGCTCTGCTATTGGTCGCGCAGGGATTCAGGATTCCTATTGTTATGAGTTTTTGTTGGATGTTCGAGCCAGTTTTGGGTGTTTTAAAAACACCTACAGAATACTATTTTAAAAAGCATATCTAATAAGTTAAAGACTTGTAAATTAAGCCTTCTACTTCTTCTCTAGTCTTCAAAAGCTTTGGCGGCTCTCATTTTTGAACTTGGACATAGTAAATATAAAATATTATTAGGACATATTACCTGTTGTACGAGTTTCTACCCTCCCCAGTTATCTACAGTATTTTTTATTTCTTAACTTTACTCCTAAAATAATGTTTTATATAATTAAAGGGTGGAAAAATAAATTGTTTATGTTACTTATTTCTCTGAGTGCCTCCGAATTGCTAAACCTAAAAGAAGCTGCGCTTGCGCCTACTGAACTAGGCTGACCATGCAAGTTCATCAGCAAAACCTTTAAAATCTCTCGTGACTTTTGATTATAATTTAATATATATAGCCTTTATTCGCAATTTTACATAACGTGGTTTTACAAGTAAACTTTAACTTAACTATATCATATAAGGTACTTAATCTATTGATATAATTATTTATTTATATCAATAATTTATTTGACTCCGTCATCAAGATGTTTTTGCATTTCCAAAGGCAAAGGCTTCCTCTAGACACTACCCTTCAAATAAATCCTACCGTTATCTAATTGTCAGTTGAAGGCTAACAGTTGACTGAAAGTTCAAGGCAAGCATTAGAATAAGTAACTTTAGTAACTTTCTCATCACATTTTGTGATGTTTTGATGTACATTATATGTCTGCTGCATACTCTTGCATTCCGCGCCCCGGTGACTTAAAAGTACTCTTATATAAATCACACAAAAATCGTCTAATTATAACCTTTTATCAAATTAGTTTGCTAGACTGTGTCTACCTCTGGCTAAAATATGTCAACTGAATTTGAACTGAACAGTTTAATATCCCCAACCAAATGAGTTGATTTTGCATGCATGTATGGTTTGGATGACAATGCACGGCTTGCTAAACAATATAATTCTAAATCCAATAAGGCGGACGCCCAAGAATGGCAGGTCAACTTTTTTTTTATGCGCTCCTATATGATATGGCCACATGGGTTTCAAACGAAAGTGTTAGCTGAGAGGAATATGACACAATTTGTTTGATTTTTTTGAAATAATGTGTTTTTTGGCTCTTATGTAGGTACTACCTGCCGTGACAAATTTGAAGGCTGTGCCAAAAAAATGGAATTAATTTAGAAGACGTTAAAATTAAAAGTATTGTCTGCATTAATTACTGTCATTATAAAATATTTAGTTAAAAACTCGTTTCACAGCATAGCAGCAATTGTAATTATAACAATTACGGTTGCTATTAGGTAATTACCTATTTTTTCAAATGGTATCATCTGTTCAGTCCAAATTAAAACACTTTACGTATGCAGCGACTCTCAGATTTAAACATGAACAAATTAACGGTCATTTCCAAAGTGTTACCTGCGCATACGCAGCGATAACAACAAAAAGCAATAAGTCGGCCGGGTATTATATATTGTTCTAGTATTCCTATTGTTATTCATTTCTGGTTAAGTATTAGAGATAGTATGGGTATTTGGAAAGAATTCAATAGGAATTATAAAATTAAATTAGCTTTTATTGCTTTTAAAATGGCATCGAGTTTACAACTTGTAAGTTTATTAATCATTCCCAACATTCAACATACGCTGCAGCTTTTAAAGTGAAGCATTTGTTGACTCATTTGTTTTAGTTCAGTTTAGTTTAATTTGTTCCCAGTAGTGTTTTTACCTATACCTTCCATACTTCTTAATTTAGTTACATTTTTATTAAAAAATAAAGTAAGTCCATACATTCATTATTTTCTAATAAGCTCACGAGAACACACACACGATTATGTATAAAAAAACACTTTCAATAAATTACATACTTAATTGATCAACTCAAAATATAATTTCACAAAAAAATAACCTTGTAAAATTAATGCAAACGTATGTAGTGTTATCGTAGCGCTTTGCTACGAGCCGCTACGACAGTCTACGGCGTTCTACGAGAACAACGCAGTCGTAGCCTTCGTAGAAAATTCATACTTTGTAAATATTTTATTGTTTCGTTCCACAATTGTAACATATTTCTGAGTATCTCGGCAATACAAAATCATCGTAATTTCAGCTGAAAGACGTCCACTGCTGGACATACGTCTCCCAAGGTTCGCATCGACCGGTCTGTTCTTCTTGCGTCAAGCAGACTTCCACGTCCCTAGTATTAGAATTTTAACAGAAACCTATAAAACATTTTAAAGAGATGTATGTTGGAGTATTTACAGTAAATTATATTCTATTCCACAGATCTCACCTACTTTTATACTAATAAGTACGACCACGAACAACCATCGACTTCTTATATTTTAATAATGTTAAAAAGACAGGTATTTCTTACCCGTATTATCAATACCCTCATTTACGGTAAAAAAGTACATATATCGGTTAGATCAATAGTACCTAAACTTTCTTATCTATTGTTCTAAGAATTCTGTCGGCGACCACCCAGGTTGCAATTTGTTAAGTTTTGCATTTCAGCCGGCAGATAAGATAAGTCCCGGTTGTTTCACATCAAATATAAATGGAATGGTTTCCTAAAACGATCATGATGGTTTCACTATGAACCTGCTGCTTTGCTGTTACTATGCGTATCTACTATTAAAATTCTAGGTATTTCATTTAAATACGAAATGGTTTAGTTTCATCACGCGTTGATGTAAGTAAAGTTGACATGTTTGGGTACTTCAAACAAGTTTTTATGAGATATTTTTAATTCATAGATAATTACGTGAATACTGTTTTTGATAACATAAGCTGTTTTGTTTAATGTTCGCCAAAGCGGGCCAGTTATGCCCAATGAGATAGTGGTCAAGCGCGAGCCTATATACAATATACAATATACAATACATGACCTTTCCGAATAACTTGGTAGTACAACCCGTGTTTGTGTGCCTAAAATAACGTCTTCATTAGTTTAACGGTCAGCCTCCTATGACAAAAAGTGCAACATGTGACGTCACCCACTGGATAGCTAAATCAATACTTCGATAGTACCTAAGTTCTTATGATGTGTAAAATTACTGTGATATGTTTTAATAACTGTGCTTGTGGGTTTAATCCCGATTTTTTTTTTTTATATTTACACTATCAGCTGTGATAAATCACCTCGTACATCTGTGATAACAGCATTTTGGTTCAATTGGTGATATGGCACTTTTGTGCAGCCTGTGATATGTTGCACCTTTTATTGCACATTCTATTTTGTATTTACACATTCTGTTATTTTTATAAGAAATAAATCATGCCAGTAGAATAGATTAAGTGGGACTCTTACCCACAGAATGCAAGATCACGTATGAAAGAAAGATATAGTATGAAGAATGAAAGTACGAGAGGCATGAAAGATTGACCGGAACGACTGAGTTTGAGCACATAAGGCGCCAATTATGTTGGCGGGGATTAGAGTTAAAAAAAAAAAAAACAATACTTCATTGCCTCAGCACTTTCCTGGTGGTCGCCACTGCTGACTCTGGCTTTGAGGAGTTGCAGTGGTTTGGGAATAGTGCTGTGGGATAGTCCCAAATTAAAAAAAAAACACCTACAAACCATATTGGAAACAGCATGATCACAGTGCGGTCGAAGCCGCTGGCAGAAGCTAGTTATTTAAAAAAACAATAAAATTCTTGTATGGGTCGGTAATCTTTCTTTTAAACAATTCCAGTTTGAAAAAAGGTTTCTCATTTATTGTTTTCGATACGTTTCTAGTAACCGTTTCGTAGTACAAGTTTGTAAGTGTTGTAAACACCGACTACCTGCCATAAGACCATCCATTGTTACACCCTATTAACTCTTAAGCTCCCAATTATAGTTTCTTAGTGTGCGTACAGTAAAGATTATTTCATATATCTATACATCTACCTGCCCCAGGAAACGAGCTTGTATCCTGCTCCTTAGCAGCTGCGCTAGCGTGTGCTGAACTGGCCAGACCAATGCAGGCCATCATCATCTTCATGTCCTTGTCCCATGTTATTTGGAATTGGTGCAACATGTTTTCTTCGTCCATACCGTCCTGTCCACCGTCACGCTATCACTGACTCCCTTTTCTTTAATATGACTTCGCACCCAGTCCATCCATTTTTTCATTGTCCTTTTCTTTATTCCATCCTTTCACATTTATATTCCATAGAATTTATGGAATATGATGATGTCCCTGCATTTAGTCTATGGCATAAAGCAATGCAGGGACATCAAGAAATTAATTTTAAATATCAAAATATTTCAACCAAAACCTTTAAAATCTATCGTGACTTTTGATTACAAAACTCATCAAATAAGGTCTTCGTAGTTACAAAGATTATTATAAATATATTCTAATTATAACTAACATAAAAATACATTGAATTTGGAGTGGGTGTTAAAAATTGTCAGTTGAATATCTGTGGTTGATCTGCTGCTTACTCCCGCATTCTGCGTCCCCGGTGACTTAAAAGTACTCCTACATAAATCTAAATCACACAAAAATTATTTAATTATAAGATTTTATCAAATTAGTTTGCTAGACTGTGACTACCTCTTGTTAAAAATGTCAACTGAATTTGAGCTGAACAGTTTAATATCCCTAAACAATTGACCCGTTTTCGCATACATGTTTGGTTTGAATGGCAATGCACGGTTATCTAAATGGTATCATTCTAAATCCAATATGGCGGACTCCGAAGACAGACGGATCAGTTTATTTTTTATGCGCTCCTATGATATGGGTATGACACGAAAGGATTTGCTGAGAGGAATATGACAACGTTGGTTTCAAAATTAATGTTTTATTGCTCTACCTTAAGTATCACGACAAAACTTGATGCTGCGCAAAAAAAATATGGAATCTGATTAAAATATTTTATGATGTTTAATTAAAGGTATTTCCTGCAAAAATAATAACCAATTAATTAATTTACAATATCATAATTTCTGTAATTATAACATAATTAGTTAAACACTCGTTTGACAGCATAGCAGCAATTGTAATAAGAACAATGTATGTTCTCCGAATATAACTATATATAGGTAATCAAATTAATATGAAAAAATCCGTTTAGTCTACTTCATAAAGAAACGCATTACACTTATAAATAAATTAATAACAAAAATTCTATTTCAATACTATTCGATTCAATTACCTACAGTTTCAATTTCGATCACAAGTACCTATTCATTACAAATTAAAGTTCATTCATATTCATTATTTTTGTTAATTTATAATAACTGTCTGACATAATTCAAAAACTAAAGTACAGTTTAAGAGTAACTCAGAGTTATAGTGGACGGTATAATAAGATTGGTCCAACAGCTTAATTAAGATTTCACAATGTTAAAATTGTATATTAAATAAATAAAATAAAGCAAATTAATTAATCTCAATATAAACTCTTATAAAATTATTTATCACAGTCAGTAACATGCATTACCTTGTAGGTTCCATTTGTTTTGTTACTAGATATTTTATGTAGTATTCGCCTCATGGACGTAGGACTATCCCGTTTCTTGCCAGTAATATCTGTCTCTGGCTTTGATCAGCCCTAATATTTGTTTGGCTTCCCATATTTTTCATTGACGTCCTCGTGACCTTGTATCTGCCCTTAGGATCCACAAGCCAGCAATATGTCAACGAAAAATGGAAAGGAGTTTGTTAGGAATCAGATAATCAGACAGTGTAAGTAACCAGGCAATTAGAAAATTAACTAAGTGTAAAAAATGAGGGTTTTAAAGTGGAAATGGGCGCGTCACATAGTCGGATGCCAAAAGACAGATGGACAAAAACAATACAGAATGGTACAATGTTAATTTTGCTTTTTACTAACTAATTACCATTTTTATCAAAATTTATCGTCCCGTTCCATCCAGATAAAACACGTTAAGTGTGCAGCGACCCTCAGATGTACAGACGATTATACAAATACAAATTAATGTCCTTCTATTTATTTTACAAATGTCGATTAATAGGCTATTTAGTTCTGAAGTGCAGAATTGTTTTGTCTATAGATACAAATCCAGAAAACAACTTCATTTCAAAAATCTATACGGACAATTTCGATTACAGAAGCATATTTTATAAAATAAAATAAAACGTGCCGGGAATAGAATGTCGAGTAGATATTAAAATGGTGTCCAGTCATTAAAATTGTTTGTTGCAAAAAAATGTGTGTTTAAGCAAAAGTTGTCCTTAATTTATTAGACAGTCTTTAGTAAAATAGTTTTGTTAATGAATTGAATTTATTTAGTTACCTGCGTGTACGCAGCGATAGCACCAAAAAGCAATAAGTCGGCCGAATATTATCTATTGTTCTAGTATTCCCTTTGTTATTAATTTCCGGTTAAGTGTAAGAGCTAGTAGGTATGGGTATTTGCAAATAATACAATAGGTATTATAAAATAAAATAACTATTGTTGCTTTCTAACTGGCAACAAGTTAACAACTTGGAAGTTTCTTTGTTATTCCCTAGGGCAATAAATCGCTGCAGCTTTAGAAATGAAGCTTTGTTGGCTCATATGTTTAAGTCCGCAGTAGTATTTGTTACCTAAACCTTCCTAATTTCTTAACTTTATTTATTGTTTTACTAATAAATAAATTAGGTCATTCTTCATTTTTTTTTTGTTTGTGTGCTAGTCGTAAATAAGACATGTCACATTTATTAAAAAAAAAAACAATAAATTAATTACGTAATTTATCAACTCAAAAGATAGTTACACAAAAATAAGCGTGTGAAATGAATGCTTGTAATATTATCGTAGCGCTTTTCTTTTTTGCATTTCGGCGACAGATAAGATTGTTTGTTTCACATAAAACATGAATGGAATGGATTTCTAAAAGTGTCATCATTGTTTTCATTCAACTATGAACCTACTTTAAAATGAATATATTGTTGTTACTAGGCTACGCTTTTCTACTATTTAAATAAATATTTAATTTAAATAAAAAATGGTTAGTTTCGTTTCTAAATTAATCTAGTAGTACGCGACTGTGGCAAGCTTTCAAACAATTAGGTTGTAACCAAAACATTTTTAAATATTGACATATTTAGGTAACTCGAACAAGAATTTAGAAGATATTTTTTATTTTAGCGTTCTAGAAGACACTGTAAAAAACTTTCTATACCATAGACTTTTATTTTTGATTTGCTACTTACAGTAAAGAACCTAGCTGTTGGAAGAATTAACGTACTCATATCGATTTGTAGTGTAGAAGTAATGTTATTTCAATTTGTGTTAAACATTAACTAAAGGTTAATTGACGACTTTCTTAATTACACAAAAATATTCTCGAAGCTATTTCATAAACATAAGAAAATCGATCTTATCGCTTAGCTATGTTATAACTCGTCACTCACTGGATAACAGGACACTATAGATAGATAAGGTAAAAAAAGTATTGTTTGTGAATATTTTTTTTTTAAGTAGTTTATATGTATGTTTATGTACTTATTTGTAAGTCATTCATGATCCTATACTGAATATTAAAATGATTGTATAATAATTTAATAACCGTGTCTTATTCATCTACTACCTAGTAATAACCATCGAATTCAACATTAAAGGACTTATCAAGTATGTCTGTAGGTAGGTAGATAAGTACGTAATATCTTAGGTAAGTTCGTTTTAGACAATACCAGTCAAGAAACATATTTACATTGAGTCATAGGCGGCCCTGAAAAGGGCCTTTTTTTTTTGATGTTCCGATCTACATACATATACACAGTGTATGTAATCAGTCAATCAATGCAAGTTTTGACACTGTGTGACGTCGATGTCTGCGTCCACCGAACCGTTTATCTGTAACAAAAAAATTGCACGTTTAAGCAAATCACTTCAAATTTTAATAACAAAAATAAAATGAAAGAGTTTGAGTTTTAGTTTGAGTAATAAGGGCCTGTTTTATCAAGTTCAAATAAAAAAATATAAGTATACATGTATACCAATTAAAAAAATAACAAGAGAAGTGCAACATGTCACAGAAACTTACGACAATCGTCGGCATTCACATGGTTTTTCATGATTCGATGTTGAAGCTTTCAAACGGTTTCGAGAAAGTAATTAAGCTTATCTATACAAGCCAGTGTCTCAGCAACTAAAAAGAAAATAATAAAATAGTTAGAAATTATTTAACAGTTTAAATAATATCAAAATAACAAGGATATAAAAATGTCAAGTCACTATAGAAAGGGTACTTACTTAGCCCTTCCAGTCTATCATTCTCACGGCGTATCTCCTCGAGGGGCTCGGATTCTCTCGCTCTCTCTATTTTGTCACTCACCAATGCCAAGAGCTCTGCAAGCGGGATCTATGAATAAATAAAAAGTTGTATATATAAGTAAAAAACTATTTTTACATAATGTGTTATACAAAAAAAGTAATCAAGAGCCAAATCAATGACAATAACTCACGTTAGGGTCAACACCGGCAGCTATTGCCAATCGTTCAGTAGCGTCAGCCAGCTCCTCGCGACGCTCTCTTTCGTACTGCGCATTTCTTGCGCGTCGCTCTTCCTGTGAACAAAACGAAAACAAATAAGTATTCATAAATAAATTAAACAATACTGAGAAATTTATGAAGAATTTCGTTAATACGAACCGGTGTTAATGGCACCCGGTTATGCCCTGCCGGTCTACCGCGGCGTCTTTGCGGCGGCGCTGAATCCGAGTCTCGTTTCTGAAACAAAAAAAGATACTAAATAAAAGTCTGAATTCATAACTAAATATTAAAACAGTATATTTTTAAAAAGTAATGGCATATTACTCTTCTTGCTAATTTTACTAATAACAACGTACCATCACTTTCTTGGGTTTGCCCATTTTTGAGTTGGTTTCAAATAAAAATATATAAACGATACTCCGCGAGCTCCACCAGCCTATAAGAACACTAGTTCGCTACCAACGAAATAATGAGCACATTCTTTTTGGACACCAGTTTATAAAGAGTACCTGCGCATGCTCATACGGAGGGGTGCCAACCCGAAGGGGGAGGAGTCAAACTGCTTGAGCTCTGCTATTGGTCGCGCAGGGATTCAGGATTCCTATTGTTATGAGCTTTTGTTGGATGTTCGAGCCAGTTTTGGGTGTTTTAAAAACACCTACAGAATACTATTTTAAAAAGCATATCTAATAAGTTAAGGCTTGAAAATTAAGCCTTCTACTTCTTCTATAGTCTTCAAAAGCTTTGGCGGCTCTCATTTTTGAACTTGGACATAGTAAATATAAAATATTATTAGGACATATTACCTGTTGTACGAGTTTCTACCCTCCCCAGTTATCTACAGTCTTTTTTATTTCTTAACTTTACTCCTAAAATAATGTTTTATATAATTACAGGGTGGAATAATAAATTTTTTATGTTACTTATTTCTCTGAGTGCCTCCGACTTTCAAAAACTGCTCCTTAGCAGCTGCGCTTGCGCCTACTGAACTAGGCTGACCATGCAATTTCATCAACAAAACATTTAAAATCTCTCGTGACTTTTGATTTTAATTTAATATAATATAGCCTTTATTCGCAATTTAACACAACGTGGTTTTACAAGTAAACTATAACTTAACTATATCATATAAGGTACTTAATCCATTGATATAATTATTTACTTACCTACTTATATCAATAATTTATTTGACTCCGTCATCAAGATGTTTTTGCATTGCCAAAGGCAAATGCCTCCTCTAGACACTACCCTTCAAATAAATTCTACCGTTATCTAATTGTCAGTTGAAGTCTGAGAGTCGACTGAAAGTTCAAGGCAAGCATTAGAATAAGTAACGTTAGTAACTTTCGCCTCACATTTTGTGATGTTTTGATGTACATTACATGTCTGCTGTATGAGTAAGTATGGAGTTTCTTGTGCATTCTTCTCCATAACAAGCTACTTTTCCGAATGCACGGTAGAATCAATTTTTATTTTATGATTTGTTACTTTTAATTCTGACGTTCAAAAGTGCCGCTTTTTGGCCCAGTTGAATAAATATATTTGACTTTGACTTTGACATACTCTTGCATTCCGCGCCCGGTGACTTAAAAGTACTCCTACATAAATTTAGTTTGCTAGGCTGTGTCTACCTCTGGTTAAAATATGTCAACTGAATTTGAACTGAACAGTTTAATATCGCCAACCAAATGAGTTGATTTGGCATACATGTATGGTTTGGATGACAATGCACGGCTTGCTAATTAATATAATTCTAAATCCAATAAGGCGGACGCCCAAGAATGGCAGGTCAACTTTTTTTTTATGCGCTCCTATATGATATGGCCACATGGGTTTCAAACGAAAGTGTTAGCTGATAGGACTATGACATTTGTTTGATTTTTTTTAATAATGTTTTTTTTGCTCTTAAGTAGGTTGCCATGACAAATTTGAAGGCTGTGCCACAAAAAATGGAATTAATTTAGAAGATTTTAATGACGTTAAAATTAAAAGTGTTGTCTGCATTAATGACTGTCATTATAACATATTTAGTTAAAAACTCGTTTCATAGCATAGCAACAATTGTAATTAGAACAAAGTATGTCCCCCGAATTTAATTACGGTTGCTATTGTAATTACCTGTTTAATCAAAATCCCGTTCCGTCCAAATCAAAATACTTGACGTATGCAGCGACTCTCAGATTTAAACATAAACAAATTAATAGTCATCTCCAAAGTCTTACCTGCGCATACGCAGCGATAACAACAAAAAGCAATAAGTCGGCCGGGTATTATATATTGTTCTAGTATTCCTATTGTTATTCATTTCTGGTTAAGTATTAGAGATAGTATGGGTATTTGGAAAGAATTCAATAGGAATTATAAAATTAAATTAGCTTTTATTGCTTTTAAAATGGCATCGAGTTTACAACTTGTAAGTTTATTAATCATTCCCAACATACAACATACGCTGCAGCTTTTAAAGTGAAGCATTTGTTGACTCATTTGTTTTAGTTCAGTTTAGTTTAATTTGTTCCCAGTAGTGTTCTTACCTATACCTTCCGTACTTCTTAATTTAGTTACATTTTTATTAAAAAATAAAGTAAGTCCATACATTCATTATTTTCTAATAAGCTCATGAGAAGACACGCTTATTTATAAAAAAGAACTATCAATAAATTACATACTTAATTGATCAACTCAAAATATAATTTCACAAAAAAATAACCTTGTAAAATTAATGCAAACGTATGTAGTGTTATCGTAGCGCTTTGCTACGAGCCGCTACGACAGTCTACGGCGTGCTACGAGAACAACGCAGTCGTACCCTTCGTAGAAAATTCATACTTTGTAAATATTTTACTGTTTCGTTCCACAATTGTAACATATTTCTGAGTATCTCGGCAATACAAAATCATCGTAATTTCAGCTGAAAGACGTCCACTGCTGGACATACGTCTCCCAAGGTTCGCATCGACCGGCCTGTTCTTCTCGCGTCCAGCAGACTTCCACGTCCTTGGTATTAGAATTTTAACAGAAACCTAGAAAACATTTTGAAGAGATATTTGTTATTGATGTACAATAAATTAAATTATATGCCACAGATCTCACCTACTTTAATACTAATAAGTACGACCACGAACAACCATCGACTTCTTATATTTTAATAATGTTAAAAAGACAGGTATTTCTTACCCGTATTATCAACACCCTCATTTACGGTAAAAAAGTACATATACCGGTTAGATCAATAGTACCTAAACTTTCTTATCTATTGTTCTAAGAATTCTGTCGGCGACCACCCAGGTTGCAATTGGTTAATATTTAATTTTTGCATTTCAGCCGGCAGATAAGACCCGGTTGTTTCACATCAAATATAAATGGAATGGTTTCCTCAAAGGATCATGATGGTTTCACTATGAACCTACTTTACAATGAATATATTTTTTGCTGTTACTATGCATGTCTACTATTAAAATTCTAGGTATTTCATTTAAATACGAAATGGTTTAGTTTCATCACGCGTTGAAGTAAGTAAAGTTGACATGTTTGGGTACTTCAAACAAGTTTTTATGGGATATTTTTAATTCATAGATAATTACGTGAATACTGTTTTTGATAACATAAGCTGTTTTGTTTAATGTTCGCCAAAGCGGGCCACTTATGCCCAATGACCTTTCCGAATAACTTGGTAGTACAACCCGTGTTTGTGTGCCTAAAATAACGTCTTCATTAGTTTAACGGTCAGCCTCCTATGACAAAAAGTGCAACATGTGACGTCACCCACTGGACAGCTAAATCAATACTTCATTGCCTCAGCACTTTTCTGGTGGTCGCCACTGCTGACTCTGGCTTTGAGGAGTTGCAGTGGTTTGGGAATAGTGCTGTGGGATAGTCCCAAATAAAAAAAAAACCTACTAACCATATTGGAAACAGCATGACCACAGTGGGAGCAAAGCCGTTGGCAGAAGCTAGTTATTTAAAGAACAATAGAATTATTCTATGGGTCGGTAAACTTTCTTTTAAACGATTCCAGTTTGAAAAAAAGGGTTCTCATTTATTGTTTTCAATAGGTTTATAGTAATCGTTTCATAGTACAAGGTTGTAAGTGTTGTAAACACCGACTACCTGCCATAAGACCATCCATTGTTACACCCTATTAACTCTAAAGCTCCCAATTATAGTTTATTAGTGTGCGTACAGTAAAGATTATTTCATATATCTATACATCTACCTGCCCCAGGAAACGAGCTTGTATCCTGCTCCTTAGCAGCTGCGCTAGCGCGTGCTGAACTGGCCAGACCAATGCAGGTCATCATCATCTTCATGTCCTTGTCCCATGTTATTTGGAATTGGTGCAACATGTTTTCTTCGTCCATACCGTCCTGTCCACCGTCACGCTATCACTGACTCCCTTTTCTTTAATATGACTTCACACCCAGTCCATCCATTTTTTCACTGGCCTTTCCTTCCCTCCATCCATCCACATTCCTATTCCATAATATTTATGGAATATTTTGATGTCCCTGCATTAGTCTATGGCATTAACCAATGCAGGGACATCAACAAATTGATTGTAAATATTAAAATATTTCAACCAAAACCTTTAAAATCTAGCGTGACTTTTGATTACAATACTCATCAAGTAAAGTATTCATAGTTACAAAGATTAATATAAATATATTCTAATTATAATTAACATAAAAATACATTGAATTTGGAGTGGGTGTTAAAAATTGTCAGTTGAATACTGAGGGTTGAATGTATATTATATATCTGCTGCTTACTCCCGCATTCTGCGTCCCTGGTGACTTAAAAGTACTCCTACATAAATGCAGATCATACAAAAATCGTCTAATTACAAGCTTTTATCAAATTAGTTTGTTAAACTGTGTCTACCTCTGGTTAAAATATGTCAACTAAATTTGAACATTTTAATATCCCTAACCAATTGACCCGATTTCGCATACATGTTTGGTTTGAATGACAATGCACGGTTATCTAATTGGTATATGGCTAAATCCAACATAGCAGACTCCGAAGAATCTGGAATCTAGATTTTACCAATTAATAAATTAACAATATTATAATTTATGTAATTATAAAATAATTAGTTAAACACTAGTTTGACAGCATAGTAGCATGATAGCATAAGTTTAAACCTTAGTGGTTTTTGGTTGCTATTTAATACAAATAATCCTGTACTCTTTTGTATAATCGATAAATAATGGAACCAAAAAATAAAAATAATTGTAATTAAAACAATGTATGTTTTCCGAATATAACTATGGGTAATCAAATAAATATAAAAAAAGCCATTTAATCTACTTCTTAAAGAAACGCATTACACTTATAAATAAATAAATTACGTTGCGTTCATAAACATTCTATTTCATCACTATTCAATTCAATAACAGTATCAATTTCGATCACAATGATTGATTACAAATGAAAGTTCATTTTTGTTAATTTATAATTCCCCTCTGACATAATTCAAAAACTAAAGTAGATTTTAGAGTAACTCAGAGTTATAGTGGACAGTATAATAAGATTGATCCAACAGCTTAATTAAGATTTCACAATGTTCAAATTGTATTCACTTTTGTCTACATTTCTTTTTCATTTTTCCTTTTCGCGGGTCTGCTGGCAGAAATTTCTTAAGAAATAAGCAGTTCCCTTGTACTCTATTGTCTTGATGTATTGTCTTTATGTATTATACTGTGTGTGTACATTATAAATAAAAAAAAGCAAATGAATTAATCTCAATATAAATTCTAATATATTTATCATGATCAGTAACATGCATTACCACGCAGGTTTCATTTGTTTTGTTACTACTCGTAGATATTTTATGTAGTAGTCACCTCATGGGCGTAGGCCTCCCCCGTTTCTTGCCAGTAATATCTGTCGCTGGCTTTGATCATCCAGTCCAGCCCTAATATTTGTATGAAAAGGTCTTCCCATATTTTTCATCGACGTCCTCGTGACCTTGTATCTTCCCTTGGGATCCACAAGCCAGCAATATGTCAACGAAAAATGGAAAGGAGTTTGTTAGGAATCAGATAATCAGACAGAATAAGTAACCAGGCAATTAGAAAATTAACTAAGACTATGGATATTGTGGTAAGAGTGAGGATTTGAAAGTGGAAATGGGCGCGTAACGTAGTCGGATGCCAAATGACAGATGGACCAAAAAAATACAGAATGGATCCCAAGGGATGGTACAAGGTTAATTTTGCTTACTATTAACTTATTACCATTTTTTTTCAAATTGTATCGTCCCTTTCCATCCAGATTAAAACACGTTAAGTGTGCAGCGACCCTCAGATGTACAGACAATTATACAAATACAAATTAATGTCCTTCTATTTATTTTACAAATGTCTTTTATTTAGTTTTCAAGTGTTGAATTGTTTTGTCTATAGATACACATCCAGAAAACTATTTTATTTCAAAAATCTGTACGAACAATTTCAATTACAGAAGCATATTTTTAAAATGAAATAAAACGTGCCAAAAATAGAACGTCGAGTAGATATTAAAATGGTGTCCAGTCATTAAGATGACGGTAAAGTTGGTAAACGAATTGTCTAATTAAATCGATAACTGGTTTGTTGCAAAAAAATATGTGTTTAAGCAAAAGTTCTCCTTAATTTATTAGACAGTCTTTAGTAAAATAGTTTTGTTTATGAATTGAATTTATTTAGTTACCTGCGTGTTCGCAGCTATAACAACAAAAAGCAATAAGTCGGCCGAATATTATCTTTTGTTCTAGTATTCCTTTTGATATTTCCGGTTAAGTGTAAGAGCTAGTAGGTATGGGTATTTGCAAATAATACAATAGGTATTATAAAATAAAAATAGCAACTATTGCTTTCTAACTGGCAACAAGTTAACAACTTGGAAGTTTCTTTGTTATTCCCTAGGGAAATAAATCGCTGCAGCTTTAGAAATGAAACTTTGTTGGCTCATATGTTTAAGTCCGCAGTAGTATTTGTTACCTAAACCTTCCTAATTTCTTAACTTTATTTATTGTTTTATTAATAAATAAATTAGGTCATTTTTTTTTTGTTACTATGCTAGTCGTAAATAAGACGTATCAAATTTAATAATTACACAAAAATAACCGTGTTATATGAATGCATACGTATGTAATGTTATCGTAGCGCTTTGCTACGAGCCGCTACGACAGTCTACGGCGTGCTACGAGAACAACGCAGTCGTAGCCGTCGTAGAACGTTCATACTTTATTAATTAATTGTTTCATATCACAAATGTCACTTATTTTGAAGTGTCTCGGAATTGCTAAATCATCATAATTTCAGCTGAAAGACGTCCACTGCTGGACATGGGCCTCCCAAGCATCGCCATATCGAATGACATTGTATTTCTTGCCATCAAGCAGTCTGCCGCGCTCCCGGTAAAAGTATATCAACAGAAATATAGCTTACACAGTTATCGCCTCCTTTTGTACTACTATTAGGGACTATCACGAATTACAATAGACTATACATTTTGATAAAGGCTGGTTGTGGGATGGAAGAATGGTAAAAACAGACTTACTTTAAGGAGTGCTCTTTGAGCACGCTCGACTTTGATTAAGACTGTCTTACACGCACCTCCCCAACTAGTTATACAATACACCAACAGTGACTAGCATAGAGCAGAATAAATCATCTTTAATACATTCGGGCTAGTAGTATGTCTGAGATTTTGTAAATTTATATATTAATTTACGAACCCTAGGAGAAACAAGGTCTACGTGGTTATGTACTTTAGTTTATCTACATTATATTATATTCTATCTGACAAGGTTATTAGTTACGTTACATTTTATTGGAAATCGATTCGTGTTTGTGTGCCTAAAATAATGGCCTCGTTAGCTAATCAGCCTCCTAATTAGCCTAAAGTGTAACATGGGACGCCACCCACAGGATAATAGTATACTATAGATAGTTTAGGTAAAAAACAGGTTTTTGTGTATTTTTTTTTCTAAGTGGTATCTCATACACCTGGTACCTAGTAATAACCATCACATTCGAAATTAATGGACTTATCAAGTATGAATGTAGGTAGGTAGGTAAGTATAAAATATCTTGGCTAAGTTCGTTTTAGACAATACCAGTCAAGAAACAGTTATATTGAGTCATATGCGGCCCTGAAAAGGGCCTTTTTTTGGATATGCCAATCCGCATACACAGTGTATGTTGTCAGTCAGTCAATGGAGGTGTTGCCAGTGTGACTTTGATTTTTACGTCGACTGCAGACGTTTATCTGTAACAAGAAAATTGCAAGTTTAGGTAAACCACTTCAAATATAAGGAAAATAAAACGAAAAGGTAATTGAATAATAAGGACTTGTATTCTCAAGATCAAATAAAAAAAAGCAACAAAAACTGTTAACAAGAGAAGTGTGTCACAGAAACTATCGGCAATCGTCGGCATCCAAAAGTTTTTGATGATTCGATGATGAAGAGTCAGATAGGGTTTCTAAAACTTAACCAAGCTCAATCAAACAAGCCTCCACATAAGTTGAACACCTCCACAACAGTTAGAAATTATTTCACAGATTAAACAATATCAAAATAACAAGGATATGAAAATGTCAAGTCACTAGACAGGTATACTACTTACTTGCCTCCCCAATATTTTAATTTCAAGTAATATTTCAGAGATTGGTTTGGCTTTTCTCGCTTCCTCAATTTGTTTAATCACCAATGTTAAATGGTCCGTCACTGGGATCTGTGAATAAATAAAAGGTTTAACTATTTTTGCATATTAAGTAATACAAAAAAGGTAATCAAGCTGAATAAGTGATAATAACTCACGTTAGGGTCAAATCCGGCAGCTATTGCTAATCGTTCAATAGCTTCAGCCAGCTCTTCGCGACGCTCTTTCATATTGCGCATTTCGTGCGCGTCGCTCTTCCTGTGAACAAAACGAAAACAAATAAGTATTCATAAATAAATTAAACAATACTGAGAAATTTAAGAAGAATTTCGTTAATACGAACCGGTGTCAATGGCACCCGGTTACTGCCTGCCGGTCTACCGCGGCGCTGAATTGAATCTTGTTTCTGAAACAATAAAACATCATTAATAAAAACAGTATATTTGTTAAAGTAATGGAATATTACTTTATTAACCGACTTCGCAAAAAGGAGGAGGTTATCAATTCGACTGTAATTTTTCTTTTTTATGTTTGTTACCTCAGAACTTTTTATTGGGTGAACCGATTTTGATGATTCTTTTTTTTATTTGAAAGCTGGTGCTTGTCATGTGGTCCCATTTAATTTTTATCAAGATCTGATGAAGAACTTCGGAGAAATACATCAGAACTCTTCAATAAATGACGGTAAAACACTCGGAATAGATCGCAATGTCAATCGCATGTCTGTTTATTGTTTACACCATTTCATAACACACATCACACTCGTACGCTGTAAAAGGGTACGCAGGTGTGAACAGTTCACCCTGGTATACTCTCATTGCACCGGTTTTGTTTAAGTTTCATGTTATTGGGTTCATCTGTTCTGGCTTCACTTTGGGCACTATACGCGTAGGTACTAGCCTATAGAACTGGTACATTATGTACCACAACTAAAAAGTGAAAATAAAAATCATTTTTACAAAAATTACAACCGACTTCCAAACAAAAACAAAAACAAGTCGGTGTCAAAAACGAAGAAACGTAAACAGGAACACCGACTTCCGAAATTGAAGTTATTTTTCACTTTGTAGTGTTTTTGTTTGGAAGTCGGTTGTAATTTTTGTAAAAATGTTTTTTATTTTTGTTAATCAATGGGAAACGGCCAGAGAATCAGCGTTGCCATTCAATGTGGCAATGCTGCCAGCTTTCTGGTCACGTTCCTCAAAAGTTAATGGCCAAATTTCATGTCATTTTAATAAACGTTCCATCTTTCATGAACAACAGTAAGCTTTCACTTTAACTGGCACCGGCAAGTATCACCCTCATCGTTAATTTTTTAATCTCTGTAGCAGCATAAAATGCCATTAGACCTCGACCTCTCGAAAGCTTTCGATTGCTTATATCATGAAATGATTTAGTTGAATCTGCAAAGCACTATGGCATTGCACTGCTCTTGTTTATTTAAGTTGTTACTCTATGCCATTCACATGCGCTATGTAAGTACTGGCACCTAAATTACAAATAAGAGGCGTGTTTACAACTTCACTGTCACACCAAAGCGGATAGATTGTAGACTGGTGCACTGATTAGTTTAAAATTTATCGATAGTTTAAAATCTATCTAGATATTTCATAAACTTACAAGAGTTAGCAATAATCCGGTGACAGTTATACAGATTATTTATCGCAGAGTCTAAGATACCGGGTGGAAAAACACCTAACTTAAAGTGCCGGATCATAACAAGTTGTTAAGATCCTAAATTCTTCTAATATTATTACTGGGAAAGTTTGCATGTTTGTGCTTTAATCATGCAAAAACGGCTGAACGAATTACGGATAAAATTTTACAAATATAAAGTTCGTAATATGGATTAACAGTTTACCACATAGGATTCATTTCATCCCGTTATAATGTTTCCTTGAGATAATAAAAAGAAATTCATGTGGGTGAAACCACGGGCAGAAGCTAGTAGATAATGAAATTAAGTATGTATTTGTTTAAACATCGATAAGTGGTATATAGCAAATGATTTGTCATTTCTTAAGTTAATTGCATTACCCGGGTATCGAGCCCAGACAGAAGTGCTTGTTACCACTAGATCAGAAGGCGGTAAAATATGAATTATTAGCAAATAGATACAAGGCAAGTCTTATTACCCGATTACGGCGAAGCAAAGGGCGTGTTATATTTTCGACCGCTATGTGTGTACGTGTGTATGTTCATCTGTTCCTTCATAACTTCTAAACTACTTATCATAATTTGACAAAATTAGGGGTCATTGGAAGAGCCTTATTTGTCCGCTAGTTATAGGCTGTGACGTCACATTAAATTAAATATGGCGGCCTCTAGAGGGCACGAAGTCAAGAACATTTTTTTTTCGCCCCACCCCATCCTGTGTGATATCATTGAACAGGGATTTTAAAATGAAGGAATACTTTGGTACATCATAGCTTTACCAAGCGGACCGTATGCGAGATTTATCCCGTCATATTCGTGAAAATAATTTTTTTAACTACTGGAAATCACGCTCTAAAAAGTATGAAACATGAAAATATTCTCATCTGAAATTGTTATGTACAAACTGAAACAATAAGACATAATAAATAGGTCGTAAGCTACTTTGCAGAATGTATGTTATGGTACGGTGGCATACGACCACAGTTATCCTCTTAACACCACTATGTATGTGTATGAAATACAATTAAATATTTATTACATGTAAGTTGTTTATTTAATACCCAGACACATATCGAATAGTTCAATAACAACACAACAATATTACATACCAATTTCAGATGAGAATATGTATTTTCAAACTTCATACTTTTAGAGCGTGATTTTTCAGTAGTCGGGTTCTAGTTTTTGAACTTGTTCTTTTATATGTAAGTAATTACACATTATACTATACTAATTACACATTATACTTTTATATGTAAGTAATTACACATTATACATAATTACACGGTACATTATAGCAACCTTATTTCAATTCCGAGAAATAAATTTTCTATTTATGTTTGCTGCTATTCTTTCAAAAGGGCACTTTACTAAATTCCAATTACAATAATTATGTTAGGTAATTATTAAGGCATGAAATACGTTTTATTTTAACGTCATTCAAATCTACGCATCGTGATTCTAGTTTGCTTTGTCACACAAAATTCATAGTAAACGTAGTACAGAGTAGTACTTATTATAAAGCACCTAGATGTTTCTCGTATTCCTCTCAGCTAACTCTTTTCTTTGATACCCATATCATGGAAGTGGGGGACCTCCATATTGGATTTAGAATGATTTCAAGAATTGATTAAGGTTTTTTTTCTTGACCACTATTTCACCTGATGGTAAGCGATGATGTGGTCGACGGTGTAGCACACAGAAGTAATTCACGCTTGAGTTTAACGTGCATTGTCATACAAAGCAAACTTGTGTGCCAATTCAGCTCATTCGGTTAAGGATATCTTACTGTCATAAAATTCAGCTGAAAGATTTGACCTAAACATATCTACTAATTATCTCTCAAGATAATTAAACAATGAAAGTTAAATACAAGCTTAAATAAAAATATATGAAATACTCTTTAAAGTATACACACTAGTAAACTACAATTAGGAGCTTATGAGTTAATAGGGTGTAACAATGGAAGGTCTTATCGCAGGTGATCGGTGTTCACAGCATTTACGACCTTATACTGTGAAACAACTATAGCAAAAACAATAGAAGCAGTCCCACAGAAAACAATAGAAGAGAACCCTTTTTGTTTAACCTGAAATAGTTTAAAGTAGAGGTTACCGAAATTGGTTTCATTGTTTCTTGCTATATTGACTTTTGCTATATTTTAAGCTTTTAAGTAACGGGGATGAAGAACCGTTATTGGTAATCGTACCTTTCTTTATAAAAAAGGAATATTGAATAGTAATAATGAACTAAGCATAATAGTAAAATTATAATTTACTGTTATTTCTGCTGTTGCAAATTAGATGCTAAATATCTTATATACATTAACAACTTAAAAACTAGTGGTTAAAAATTGTATGAAATAATGACGTACTCTTGTTGCGCCATGCTTAATCCAAGCATAATATACACATAGTTATTGATAACTAGTATTTGCTAGTGGCTTTGACCGCGTGAGTCAAAAATTATCTCAAGGTTACCTACACACTCTTGAGATAAAAATAGCCCATATTCTAGTCTAGGACATGGTCTATCCGTAAGCAACGTTTCATCCAAATCTGTTCTACCGCTAGCACGTTTAACAACGATTCAGACAGAGTTGCCTTTGCTTGTTTAATATAATAGTATGGATTTAAATAAAACAAGGTTGAACTGACAAGAGTTGTAGCAACTTCAGCTACATGCTCAATCAAATAAATCTCGATTGCCATGTTCAATCACCAAAATCTATACCCCCGATCATGATGTACCCCTAAATGTTTCAACGTTCAACCCCCCAGGGGATGAACATGATTGTTTTCCATCTAACAGTTAAGTCAGAGAAACTCAGAGAAATAAATAACATCAATATTTTATTTTACTACCCAGTAATTATAAGATAAAATATTATATTTTATTATAGGAGGAAAGTTACGAAATTAAAAAAGTGGATTTAGAAAACAATAAACCTGACTGCTTAAGAAGCGAACTAAAAAGAAAATCGGCTGACTGCAGGCTGAGGATACATAATCGCTAGCTGATTGACCAAAATCATATGTATCCTCCGAATGCACGATCATTTAGTTAACATTTTTTTAGAATCAGTTTTAAACATATAAGTGGTATATATTTTTGTAATCATCTATCATTCTTAATTTTGAGGGCTCACGATGAGTTCAGAAGAAAAATAAAGGGATCCCCAAAATATGGCGGCAAAAAGCCGCAATTTTCTTATTTTTTTATTTTATTGTACACTCGCAAGGATAAGACGAATCGACGTTTAGACTGAATTTGATGATTAAGTATCATCAAAATCGCTCCAAAAAATAAAGATATTTGCTGTGAAAAACATCCTAGTTAAGTCTTTTCACCGGAATAAGGATGTTCATTATGGTAGTAGTAATGTTACCTGAAAAGTTCATTAAGATCCCGTCGCAGCAAAACAAAATATGGGCTGTCAAAAATCAAAAATCAGTTTTAAGCTTAATTCTCGTAAAATGTTGATTTTACTGCAATTTGTACTAGGACAAGTTTATTCCTTGTTCAATAATGCACAAAAATGTTTATATAAGATCTGAGCTATAATAATAAGTTTAATACTAAATCTGAACGTATGGTAATTAAGGCTAAATAAATTATGATTTATGCTCAAGAGAGTCGTCGAATCGAATGGTGTAATTATACAGCACCAGGTTTTTTTTTCAAAATCGAATGGTTCGATGCCTGGCTAGAAATATTGATGCAGTTTTAGTTTTCATCAAAATCGGCCTCCTTGAGTGTTTTTCGTTATTGCTCGTAGTTTTGGATTTGGCAATCTCCACCACTTGAAGAACTCACCCTGTATATCAGTTACCTGACCTTCACTGTTTCCTTCGACAAACCATATTATATATGTTATAGAAAATCTCTGAAAACCAGGAATTGTATACAATTCCTACCTAGGAAATGCACTAATATCCTAGGATTTATATACAATTTCTAAATGCGTAAATGGTTCAAGGAAAAGTGTTTAATTTTGAAGACTTTCAGTGCAAGATTTCCAATTATGCAATCCTAAAAATAATCATTGGTCACTGTAAAAAGTAATTCCTTCAATAGGACTGTAATATGTCCTCAGCCAAATGGCTAGGAAGGAATGGCAGGTACTTACGGCGACGCTTAAGGCTGTTGGTTCGTGGCTACCGGTATGTATACCAATTGAAACTTGGTGTAATCGCTTGGTGTAAAGCGCTCAGCCTCTTTAACTATCACTAAAAAGTCAAGTCACTAGACAGGGAAATTACTTACTCTCAGCTTTCATTACATTAATGTTGCTTTGTATTGCCGAAGTTAGTACAGCGTCTTTCGATCTTTTCAATCACCAACGCTAAGAGGTCCAATAAAAAGATAAACTTGCATAAAATGTAATATAAAAATATAATAAGTGTTAAAAACTCACGTCCGCGTCAAAACTAGCTGCTATAGGTAATCGTTTCGTTGCTACAGTCATTTCGTCGCAACGCTTCCTTTCGTACTGGGTATTGCGTGCGCGCTGCTCTTTCTGTAAACAAAAAGAAAACAAATATGTATTATAAATTAAAACAAAACTGGAAAATTTCTGTCCTAAACAAAAAGTGTTTAACACTAGTAACTAATATAAAAAAACAAGAATTCACATCCAAATGTCAAATCAGGTATACTACTTACTTTCTGCGTTCATTTCATTATTGTCACGTTTTATTGCCGAGAGTAGCTTGGCTTCTCTCGCTCTCTTTATTTTTTTCATCACTAACGCTAATAGATCCTTCTACTGGAGCTGAAATTTAAAAAAAAGTTGAACTGTTTTCCATAACATGTTAAATACATAAAATAACAAAGAGTTGAATTAGTGATAATAACTCACGTTAGGGTCAAAACCAGCTTCTAAAGCTAATCTTCGAGTAGCTTCAGCCATGTTTTCGCGATGCTCTCTTTCGAACTGCGTATTGCGTACGCGCTGCTCTTCTTTTGAACAAAATGAAAACAAATAAATTAAACAAAACTGGAAATTGTAAGGAATATTGTGTTAAAACGAACCCGTGTTACAGGAACCCGATAACACCCTGCCGGTCTACCGCGATGTCTCTGCGGCGGCGCTAAAAATGAATGTCGTTGCCGAAACAAAAAAAAAACATAATAAATAAAAATCGAAAATAAATACATATAATAAATTTGTAGAACAGCCGTTTTTGCACATCGAAAATATTTCCAAAAAAATTGCCAAGGTGCAAAAAGATAACGAACAGAACCCATTTCCAGCATATTTAGAATTTTGTCTATTTATAAGTTTTTAAACTGTCATGGTCACTAACACTAGCATTAACATTATAAGCGGGATATTTACCATGTTTACTGTTTGTTGCGAGTTTCCGATATTTCGGTGCTGTTGCAAGCACCATGATCACGGATAAACTGAAGTTATTGCGGGTGGGTGTTTATGAGGAGACAAAACGGTCTACCCTCTTTCTTGTTCGTTTTTTGCATTCAGTAGCCATGGTAAATATCCCGATTATAATGTTAACGTTTTTTGTCTATTTGTCTGTGCGTAACGTGAAGTGTCACTTCGTGTTTGTTTCATCGCATTCGGTTCATCCTACCAAAAGGCATATGAATTTAGACTGTTCAAGAAGTACTTACAATATCACAACACACGCAATTCACATACCCGGACAGTTGAACTCCATATTCGATAGATGGCGTTGTGCATTTTACGTCATTTTCTTAATGATGGTATAAAGATTTTCCGCAAATGGAAGACCCTAGAAAAAATTTGGTAGATATGTTGGTAGGGTAGTTAGTTGACGGAAGCGAAGCGCATCCTACCTATTGATATTTTTAAACGGGTAGTATTTAAACGAGTGACTGTAAATTAAAGTTTTAAGTGACAAAAATAATTAATTTACGTTATAGTATTACTAAGTGAGCAACTGACTGCGAGTGACAAGAAATCAACAGAACAGCAACTTACAAACATTAATTTGAGTTACTTCAAATACAAAATGAGAAGCTTCATAATATTTGACTTGAAAATAAAAGTTAAAAAATAAAGTTTGTCGACGGAGCCCCGCTGCTCGGGGCTCCTATTTCCGTCCGCAGGGTCTAAAGTAACCTCGGGGTGCCCTAAGCTCCCGAGCTCGCTTCGCTCGCTCTTGGACTAATTCATTAAAGACACGAATGCAACCGAACGCCCACGCATTTCTAGTCGTTCACTTAGTAATTTAGTCGCCCGGCTAGAATTTTAATATCTGAAATGGATTATTCGCAACCCACTTTTTGTAAGCTCGTTCTGGATTTTATTATTAATCAATATTCGTCTATAGTTTAGTTAATTTTTCGCTTACTCAAATTCATACCGCTCAAGTTATTAAAATAGTATCTCATCATCAGTCGCTAAGTTTTTTTCTTATTCGATCGTTTTATAATTCCCCTTTTTAAACTTCCAAAAGTATTTATCAAACATACTTTTTTACAGATTTCTAAAAACTCAAAACAGAACTTTAGAATTGTATAAAAACGTTAGGCCGAAACTAGAACCCTATAAACCACAAGTCGAGCTGCTATACCGCCACGCCATTCTGACACTTATCGTAGTTATGAAATTCATTGATATGTAGATCATCCACAACATTGTTCATGTCGGCCATGACGTTTATAAAATATTATAAAAATTAGATTAAGAAGAAGAATGAGGGTAAGCTTATAATTTTGTTAAGTAAAACATGACATAGCATCATAGCATAATTACTCGTCTGCTTGTGTTATTCGAATAACGACTTATAATTACAATTACATGATGTCTCGATTGAGTAACTTTTTAAAAGTGAAAATAATCATCTTTTTAGAACTAAATCAAAGTTTAAAGAGTATTGCTCGAGAATTAAATGTAAGTGTAATCAAACTATAGTCAATTTATATTTGTATTTTTTGCCATTAGAAATCTAACTTTTTATTTACTTCTTTATAGAGAAATACAGTTCATTTATGGGTGCGACGGTATCAAGAAGCTGATAAAGTGAAGTGTAAAAGCCAAGGGCCACGTCCGATTGCTTACACAAATCAATCCAGCCGTCATCGTGATATTGTGAATAGCACAACCATGAATTCTTTTACAACCACCCGATCTGGTGCTATAAGACATAGCATTTCGCTAACCACTGTCCGAAGACATTTACATGCAACTGGGATCTATAATTATAAACCTGCCAAAAAAAATTAACTCACGTAAAGTTTTAAGAACGAAGCTCATATTCAAGCCAGGATAAGATTTGCAACCATTGCAATTTTGTTTTAATAATATAGTAAATGGAATAAGATCAAGATTAGAAGTTATAGAAAATAAATGTTACCCTCTCCGTTATAGTTATAGGTTTGCTACAGTTAAGTTTTTTACAGTTAATTATTTTTAATAAACAGTTTTGAAAAATTTCATGAATGTAAATTGTTATTCCATAAGAATAATACTGTTCTGTTTTATTTGTTCCTGATAACGGTGGGCTACTATTTTTAACCGACTTACCAAAAAGGAGGAGGTTTTATATTTGACTTCTTGTATTTTTTTTTGTATTTATGTTCACCGATATCTCCGTCAATTGTGGACCGATTTTGACAATTCTTTTTTTGTATGAAAGAGAAATTTCGAAATTGGTCCCATTTTAATTTGGTGAAGATTTGATGAAGAACTTCGAAGATATACAACAGAACTCGTCAATAAATAACGGCAATTCTCTCGGGATTGCTGCAACCGCATGTCTGTTTATAGTTTATAATACCATTTCATAACATAACATCACGCCAGTACGCTCTTGAGGGGTACGCAGATCTCTCATTTCACCCTTTATGTTCAAGTTTTATGATATTCGGCTAATCTATTCTGGCGTTATGGTAACTTACTAAACAACTTGCCTATTAGGTGGGTACAACTAAAAAGTGAAAAATAAAAAAAAATTACAAAAAAATACTACCGACTTCCAAATAAGAAAACTACAAAGTGAAAAATAACATTATTTTTGGAAGTCGGTGTCTTTCGTAGGTACCATTTTCTTTGCGTTATGGACACTGTCTTCCAAAAATAAAGTTATTTTTCACTTTGTAGTTTTCTTATTTGGAAGTCGGTAGTATTTTTTTGTAAAATTTTTTTATTTATATTTTTAAATGTTTTTGTTTTTTATTGTGTTTATTAAAAATATTTAAAAATGTAACATATAAGAAGGAAATTAAATAAAGGGCATAATAAATAACACTGCGTATATAAGAAAATCTCCTTTATTTTGAAAGACCGCCTTGTAAGCACCTGTTTTTTTTTTAATTAATTAAAGTATATACCTATTAATTTTTATTTTACCTACTTTCCCATAACCCATAACACCCCTCTATAGCCCTTCAGTGCTGCCTAAATATGCTGTAATGCTTTTTCAGTTTCTCGAAACCGAGTGTGACAAGGGGTTGAGAATTTGTCACATTTAAGAAAATTCTCGAATTAACCACATGTCACAGCAATTTTGGGTTTCTGAAAAGCTTTTTCAATGTTAATCTACTGTCAACGAGCCTAATTAATAATTGTTGGATATTGGTCGATTATTTGCAGATTAAATTAATATTATGATTTTAAAGGCTTATATTACGATATAAAGGTTATAGGGGAAAGCTATGAAATAGGTTCAGTTATAAAAAAAAACGTTAATTAGATCAATTATAGTTGATTACCAAGATTTAAAAAAAATATTTTCTTTGTAAATAAAAAAAAAAAAAAAACTGTTACTGACCTGGGAATCGAACCTTCCTCAGGCGCATTAATGTTGACTGTATCCTGTACTTAGTACTCAATAAGGCCAGTTTTTATTGAACTTGTACTTCTACATACAGTTTTTTATGACAAAGTCTAGGGAGTGTAAGGAAACATTTGATCAGCGCCCTAATTGTGTAAGTTCAAAGAATAGCACAAGGTACGCCTTCCTTGCTCATGTTCAAAAATCTGTCTACTCGACAGCGTAAAACATGCATTGTAGACTGTTGTACAATGAAAAAAGTTTCAGAAACTTTTTATATTGTTACAATCCTGAAAATAAAATCGTAGGAACTCCTGAATCAATAGGTATACAAACTTGTAAAAGAATAAGATTTTGCTATAAACTTTAGCCTAGACGTTTGTTTACAAACGAGTTTTTGTCCGCGTCTTTGTCTACGTTTTACATGCATTGCAAAACGTACCGTTATATTGAATAGCCAATTTTTCGCCGAGCTTTCTTCTAGAAATCGGGCAATAATATTATTGGTGTGTGGACCGCCTTACTTAAGAAATTTTTAATTTGTACTATTTTAAACCACGAATTTGAAATTTTATACCTCTCAATTATAGCAGATATAAAGGTCGTGCTGGCAAAATTCTTTCCCAGCACGACTACTTTAAAATTTCAGGTGGCATAGAAGTGATGAAACGGGAGTATGCCTCAAAATTTGTACTCATTATGTACTCCTATTTCATTACTGGTAAATTGTCTTATTGTTAAAAAGCAAAAAAAAAATATTCTGCTACATTAAACGCCATCTAGTATCAAGTATATAAATCATATACTTATAGGCAGAAAATGTTTTTTTAACCTTTATATCTGCGATAATTGAGAGGTATGAAATTTCTAATTAGTGGTATAATGTAGTACAAATTAAAAGGATTTAAGTCATCTAAAGTTATAATGAATGCGTTCATTTTCGTGCTACGAAGTACAACACAAAAAATCGGCCAAGTGCGAGTCGGACTCGCGCACGAAGGGTTCCGTACCATAATCGCATAAAACGGCAAAAAGCACGTTTGTTGTATGGGAGCCCTACTTAAATATTTATTTTATTCTGTTTTTAGTACGAGTTGTTATCGCGGCAACAGAAATACATCATGTGTGAAAATTTCAACTGTCTAGCTATCACGGTTCATGAGATACAGTGGTGACAGACGGACCGCAGAGTCTTAGTAATGGGGTCCCGTTTTTACCCTTTGGGTGCGGAACCCTAAAAACTATCCTATCTTATGTCCTTCCCTGGGTTTCTGACTATCTCCATACCAAATTTCATCAAAATCGGTTCAGCGGTTTATGTGTAAAAATGTAACAGACCGACAAATTTATTTTCGCATTTATATCAGTACTAGCTTCTGCCAGCGGTTCGCTCGCGTCAAAATTGTCCCGAGGGGACATATTCCCGGGATAAAAGTATCCTATGTGCTATTCCTGACTATATATCTATCATTAGGCATAGGCATATTTCATCCAGATACTTTCAGCCGTTCTGGCTTGATATAGTGACAAACATACACACATCCATCCAAACTTTCGCATTAATAATATAAGTGAGATTGGTATGGCATCAGTCAAATTCTAAAGTTTAAACACCAACTTCTTTGGATGAGCTTTTAACAACAATAACAGGCAGCTGTTGCTGGAAATGTATAGCTTAAAATGGCGTTGTCACTTTACAACACTCAAAAACATTACAACTTTTTTGTAATAATTACACTTACCTTTAGCCAATCCTTGCCAGTTTTCTTGCAACCAGCCCTCTCGCTGGTTGTGAGGTCCTGCCATTTAAGCTGATATTGCAGCTTTGCCTGGGGACCATCATTCACCTCTCCTGGCAAAGTTGATATTACCCTCCATAAACGCCAGCAGGTGCTCCCAAACTTTTGCATTTGCAGGTATGACTGAAAAAATTGATCAACAAAGTAGAAGCAAGGAAGATACTACTCTCTTACCTTCTCTCACCTTACAGTAAGACATTGTTAACTAATTACTTACTTAGGTATTTTTTTCAAATGTTTTTTGTTTCTCAATAAATCAAAGTAATCGTCACTTTCAGTCGGTCGGTTCAAAAACTTTTGTTGGTTCAAACAGTGTTGCCATGTGAACTTTAAAATATACACACAGCTGTAACAAAAAAAAAAATTGCTTGATTTGTAAATTAATATTTATTATAAAGAAATCTCAGTGTTTCGTAAAATTGTCAAAATACAGGAGCACGTTTATTTGAGAAAAGTACTATACAAGCCTTGGCCATAACGTTTTTAACATTGGCATTGACGGATATGTATGGCTTAGCTTCGCCTCGGCCCACATTTACACGTTCGTCCATCAATGCATCTGTTGCTGGCCGCTGCAGTAATGTACTATTTCATTCATGGAATATGCTGCGAACAACAAACTAACAAATATAACTCGTTTTTTATCAAATTTCTGTTCACAACATGTGTAACAATATAAACATTTTTTTCAATCCTGGCGAACGCATCTTAGACTTACTTTTTTAAAATACTCATGCATATACATTCTTTCCCGATGTCCCCCTTTAACCTGTTGACTCCTATCATCCAGCCTTCTATGTACACATTTCTTTCTCTCACCCCACACATATTCCTAAATGTACTGCTGATAACAAACTAAATTATCACGAAACCAACTAACAAAATAAATACTGATATAAGTGACGTGGATTGGAATTTCTTACTCGATAACCTAAAACCTATTATGTGATGACCGATTTCTAAATTTCAATGCCTCGTTCTTCTATGAAACACTTGCCTTATGTCCGATATTCCCTGGATGGGGGAGAGGACGTCCACTGAAGGTCTCCATCGCGAACGGTTTTATGCTTCACGTAAATTACCTATGCCTCACCTCTTCGGGAAAGTATTGGTCCGGTTTCTTAAATCTATTCTAAAATGGACGCACTGACTGATAAAATGTCTGTTTACACTATAATTGAAAGGTGAACGGCAGATTTTGTACCGCATATTTTTTTTGTTGTTCGGTTATAGAATTTGGTATATAAATAAAGGCAACTAAGCCATTTATTTTCATGTAAGTTTACTATTTTTAGAACTTCGGATTAATTAATAATATCAATAAAAAGATTTTAATATAAAAACGTAATAAAATCGTGCACTCAACGCAGTTATGTTTTTAGATGTTGCCTTACATAAAATAACACAAAATTGAAATGATAATTAATTATTTAGAAATAGAAATAACATTAAATATAACCAAACTCATCATTATCAAACTGTCGTAGTCTGCTGTGGATATAGGTATTTAGTAATACCCTGAGTAGGTACGATCCTCATCTCAATCTACCTACTTATTGGTAAGGAAAATACTACAAAGATAGCAACAAACAATTTACTTTACAAATTACCTATGTAACAATCTGCAACATTTACCTATATGTAACAATTTACATTGGTACACTAGTATATAACCTTAAAAAACAAAAGTGGTTATAACTTTTACGTTCCAAGTTCTAAAAATCTAAGAATTAAAAAAAGGATTATTTGTCGTATTAACTACCAATTAAAACAAAAAATATCCCAAAACACGAAATTTTATTTGCGGTACGAAGTGCCCATACAAGCCTGCCGTTCGCCTTTGAAAATGAACCATGTCACGTAAAGAACTTTAATTCTAAGCCGTTTGTTGAATAATGTGAAACTGTGGGCACGACTGAATTCAAAGCTTCATAAATTTGTATGAACCGTTTGTACATTGCATGACGCCGCACTACACGCGACACGATACAATCATCAATTATATATTTCTCCGAATACCCTCAATATCCCCGATGTTTAAACCTCGCTACAGGTAGGTAGATACAGTACATACAGCCCAAATTAAAACCGATCCATGCCAAAAAACCAAACTCCTATTGAATATTCTTCTTGAAAAGTTCTCTAAACTTTTTTAACTTAGGTAATATATTATTATCTATTATTATGGCAATTGGGCACCGAACAATAACCTTAACTTCGGTGTTTAATGTAATGAGTAACTGTTGATTTCAAATTTCAATGCTTAGGGCCGATTTCTCAATTAAGCATTTGAAGTTAAGAATGAGTTTAGTATTTGTTAAAGTATGTAAGGCGTAACACGCACTACGGTTTTTATACGCGCAATTTTTTTTTCCGCACATTCTGCAACACATGGAATGGTATGAAGATGCACGCATTGAACATAATATTCCAAGAAATCCGTGTATTGCTTCAGAATCTACCGCGGTGCGGATTACATTCGTACGAATATTTCGAGCTCTATGAACAGGTGGAAAGGTGCCGCGCGGAGTTTTATCCGCATTGCGTGTAAGTATGATTCAGTACGCGGACAAAAAATTGCGCGGCAAAAATCGCAATGCGTGCTAAGCCGCACTAGCCGCTGGTTGAACCGCACTAGGCGTAACTACGATTCAGCCAAGCGACTTGACGCGACATGACCAAATATGCTTTGTATGAAATTGTTTGAGACATAACGCACTACGCGGCAGCGGAACCACGCGAAGCGGAACTGCGCGATAAAGTAGACCAACTTTGACGGATTTCATTCCAAATTAAATTAAATAAAAGATACAAGTTAAAAAATAATATTGATTGGTAGGTATTCAAATAAATACTTAAGTAGTAATAGAAAATAAAGCAATATTTAAAAAAATGCGATATGAATAAATATATATAGATTTTAGTCACTAATACCACTTTCGGCCTGATTTACGGTGGGTACAGAAAGCAATTTTTGGACATCAGGATCTAGAGGACTCCGTTTTCTATTCATTATAAGCCTTAAGCTGGATATGGAGGGGACTGATTTTAGAAGAAGCCTATTAAGTAGGATTTCGGTATTGGTGTCTATTCCTAACGTTTTTCTAGTGAATAGTTATCTATGTTTCTGGCCTCTTGTGCCTCTTCCGACAACTGGCCAATCGGCAAAATACCCGAAGCTACGACATCGCTGCCATTAAATAAAACTTTATGCTAACTACATGTTGCAACACAACACTAACTGGCATTTTATTCCATGAGTATTCCCTAAGATACAGATTTCTAGTTTCTTCTGTGTAAGTTTTTCTGGTGAATGGCCATCACTGACAACCACTGGTTGGTTGATTGATTGTCATGTTGCTTGTTTATCTTCCATCACTGACTCAAATATAGAGTAGTTCTTATAGTTAGGAGATCTGTAAACGAACACTATGACATGCTTACCCAGCTCAACACAGGACAGTTATCTTATCTTGTGGAGGGGCCGAGAAATAACTCGGACACTTCGACCCATTGGGATCTATTGTGGTCCCCTAGATACTTTACTCCTCCCCAATCTCGTTGAAAACTCTTTTCATGAGTTTTACAACGAGACTAGGTGATATGAGCCTATAGTCTTCCGGTTTTGGATATCCAACCCCTAGGAGACTCATTCGCTTACCAGCCAGTGCATCGCATGTGCACAGAAGGTGCTCCATGCGTTCCGTATGTTCCCCACACAACCTGCACATGGGTGTCGCGGCCAGACCCATCTTCATGAGCATGTCGTTGGTTCCAAAGTGCCCAGTAAAGGCCCCAAGCAGGTAGCGGATTTGCCCCCTGCTCATATTCCAAATGCATTTCCGGGCTTTGAAAGTAGAGCCTAGAAATTTCTTTGAGTGTTGTAGACCGGTACTAGACAGCCAATATGTTCGTTGTCTGTGATCTGCAAACTCCCTAAATGCGGCTTTTACGAGACACGTCGAAATGCCTACACATGGTTCTGGGCCTACAAAATCATTTGCTGAGCCCTCTCTTGCCAGTTCATCTGCCACTTCGTTACCATGGATTCCTTTGTGCCCAGGGACCCATATCAGTCTTACCCTGTTATGCTTCCCAAGCCTGTTTAGGGTCCGGATAGCATCCAGAACAAGTCCGGAGTCCACTTTGTAGGATGCCATGGCTTTGAGTGCAGCCTGACTGTCACTAAGAATATATATGGATTTACCTCTGGTGCCTCTATCTATATTCTCTTGAGCACAGGTTATTATGGCATATGTTTCTGCTTGGAATACAGTTGCCATCTTACCTAAGCTTTTGCTACATTTGTAACCTTTTGCGAATATTCCCGCTCCTGTACCTGATTCCATTTTGGATCCATCAGTGTACCACACCAGACTATCTTGTTCTGGTGGATCTAGTCCCTTCGTCCAGTTCTCTATTGTAGGGATTTGGACCTTGAAAGACCTTTCAAACACAAACATAGTTTGCATTTTATCGGATATCATGCTTGTTACCCGATCCAGGCCTTCATTTACATCGAACTTTGTATGGTTAGTCTTTGGCTTAGAGGCATCCCATAGTCCAGCAACAGCAAGACGATGTAATGTCTTCCTTGCCTCGAATTCAACCATCATATGCAGCGGAGGGATATTAAGGTATCTCTCAATCGCTGCCGTAGGTGTTGTCCTGAAAGCACCCGTGATGCCGAGACACACTGTTCTTTGTAACCTGGTGAGTGGCACTTTGCACGAGGCAAGCTTTGTTCTTGGCCACCACACTATACTGCCGTATGTGATAATAGGTATTATCATTGTCCGGTACAGCCATAGTATCACTTTGGGCTTTAGCCCCCAAGTTTTACCGTAGGTGGAACGACACATGCCGAACACTCGTAAGGCCTTTGTCGTAATATTTTCCACATGAGTTTTCCACCTGAGTTCTTTGTCAAGCGTTACACCAAGATATTTAACTTCGGTGGACCAGGGCAGCTTTATTCCATTGAGGGAGGGCTCTCCTAGGTTTCCTAGTTGTCGCTTCCTCGTGAATGGAATAATGACTGCTTTGCTTGGGTTGATAGAGAGGTGGTTCTTTGTACACCATTCCTCTGTCATCCTCAATGCCTGTTGTAATAATCCAGAGACTATGTTCGGGAATTTACCATTAACCATTATAGCTATGTCATCTGCATAGCCTACTGTATAGAATGGTCCGGTATTGAGTTTGGTAAGTAGCGAGTCTACTACCAAGCACCACAATAATGGTGACAGCACTCCGCCTTGCGGACAACCTCTTGTCGTTTTAGCGCTAAGTCTGTCTCCCATCAGTTCCGATCTAACTATTCTGCTTCTCAGCATAGAGTCAATCCAGTTGCACGTGGTATCATTGATGCCATGTTCCTTAGCAGCAATGCGTATGGACTCAAATGTAGTCTTGTCGAAGGCTCCCTCTATGTCGAGGAAAGCCCCGACACATATCTCTTGTCCCTCTAGCGCAGCCTCGGCTCGACTTGCAACATAGTGCAATGCCGTTTCTGTAGATTTGCCAGGGCTGTAGGCGCACTGTAGTTTATGTAGAGGGAATACTTTAAGTGGTCCCTCTCTTAAATACCTGTCTACCAGTTTCTCCAGAGATTTTAAGAGAAAAGATGATAGACTGATGGGCCTGTAAGCTTTAGCTTCTTCATAAGTCGGTCTGCCCACCTTCGGTATGAAGGTGACTTTGACCTCTCTCCATGCCTTGGGTACGTAACCAAAGGCTATGCAGGCTCTGTAGAGCCTACTTAAATGGGGTATCAAAACAGATGCCCCTTCTTGCAATAGTATTGGGTAGATACCATCCGGACCTGGGGATTTGAGAGGCTGAAAGCCCGCTATGGCAAGCTTCAGCTTATTTTCATCTACCACTTTCTTTGCCGTGAGCCAGTTGTTTTTGGACGTGTGCCTTATGAGCTCGTCCCTTGTGACTGGTTCCTCTTCATCGCTGTCGCGCAGTATACAATCCGGGAAGTGAGTCCTAAACATCACGCCCAGAGTGTCCTGTCCATTTTCCGTTAGATATCCAGTCTCATCCTTTACAGATGAGAGTGGGTTTGTCTTGGTCATGGACATTGCTTTGCACAACCTCATACCATTGGGCAGATCTTCGATGGAGGTGCAATGCTTCCGCCAATTAGTTCTTCTGGCCTTGCGTACCGCCGTGTTATACCTCGTCAGCATGCTATGATAGCCAGAAAAATCTTTCCTGGCTTTTGCATCATTAAAGGCCTGTCGTGTTTCCTGACGTATTTTAGCTAGTTCAGGAGTCCACCATGGTACCTTTTTGCAAAAGGCCTTTTTCTCTGGGCAATTATCTTGCCATGCACCGATGATGCCCGCCTTGATTCTGTCCGCTTCAAATTCTATATCTAATATTGAATTAAGCTTACCTTCAGGGCTCCCTAGATTTACTTTGAGGTCCCTCCTGTACGAGTCCCAATTTGTATACCTTGGGTTTCTCCTTCGTCTAGTTTTGGCTTCTCCCGCCGTACTAAACCTAAAGCATATATAATTATGGTCAGACAGAGAGATTTCGTCCGATACATGCCAATTTTCAATATGGGCGCTGGCCCTGTTTGAAGCCAGTGTCAGGTCAATAACTTCAGTTCTCGCAGAGGTCCTGAAAGTAGGTTTATTGCCTGCGTTAAGGATTTGTAAAGAAGAGCTTACCACAAAGTCCAACAAATCCTCCCCTCGTTTGTTGACATCTGAACTGCCCCAAACGACGTGGTGTGCATTCGCATCGCAGCCAAGTATCAGGTCGAGGTTTTCTTGGTTGCCGTAGTCAACCAGTCTTCTGATTAGTGGTGTTACTGGTTCCTTTTGTTCGTATGGGAGATAGGCAGAGGCAAGGATAATTTTCCTTTTCTCTGTTCCCGTCCCCACTTGGATCAGAGTTGTTGTGAGATCCCTGTAACAGAAAGCACGTAAGGGCATTGCCTCTATACCGCCCCTGATATAGATGCAAGTCCTCGCGTCATTAGTTGGACAGTCATAGAACACCATGCCCCCTGTCCCACCTAGGCCTTTTATAGTCCCTTTGTATAAATAGGGTTCCTGTATCAAGGCAACGTCGTATGTATTAAGCTTCAGTTGCCGAGCCAGAAGGGCAGTAGCGGCTCTGCAATGATGCAAATTGATTTGTACACACCTTAGTCCCTCCATCTTGGATGTTTTGATGGGTTTGTGTTGGTAGGAAGGCCTCAGTTTTGAGGCTCCCCCTCCCTCGCCTGGCTCTCCTCGAGGGCAGCTGGCGACGCAATCCCCAGTGTATCGAGGCCTTCGAGGATGTCATCCTCGAGATCCACCTCTGACGCACTGGTCCGCGTCTCCGCCTCCTGCGCCACTTCGTGAGCAGAGACCTCTTCGATGGCCTCCTCACACTGCGGTGGTCCATCTTCGGAGGGCCCCCCTCCTGCTTCCGCAGTCGATGCCTCTCCCTTGTCTTCTTCCAGGAGCTTGAACGAGTATCGTTCAATACCTCCTGGAAGAGAGTAGCCCAAGGCCTTGATGACCCCAGCAGACACACTGTCCATGAGGACGATACGACGGATGCCGGTCTGCTCAGTGAGAGTATTCACGACCTTCCAGTCGTCCGTCCGCAAGGCAGGGTTAAGCCGCTGGAGCAATCGAATGGCCCGGGCAGAGTCTTGCAACGCCAAGTTGCGACTCTTCCATGCCATTTTGACTGGCTTTGGAAGGTCCTTGGCGTCGACGACCTTGAGTTTCAGGGAGCCAAGTTCCACATTGTGGATGGCACCCCGAAACCAGCAAGCTGCATCAGAGTTGTCGCAGGATACATGAACTGCACCTGCGACAACTCCGGGAGCAACTGTGATAACCGGCAGAGGATCCGGCGCCTCTTCCAGTTTCTCAATTATGAGCTCCTGGATTGGCACCAAGTCCTCCACCTTCAAGTACTCTTCTGGGTACTTGACTGTGACGACAGCGAGTTTCACAGCCGCCACCGCATCCCTAAAGGATCCGGTCGAGGATGATTGCCCTTGGGTTTTCATCCTCTTGGCCTCCATGTCCCCGCTGTCGCCGCTGAGAACAGCACGCGGTCTCTTTGATGGGCCTCCCGTAGGGGTCCCCTCTAGAGCCGCCTGCTGTCTCAGCTTTTGGCGCTTCTTCCTCTGCGCCCCAGATCGTCCAACCGGAAGCCAGCCTGATTCATGCCGGCCGCCGGAAGACAAAGAGGTGCTGCCTTTGCCGGTCGCGTCCGGGGCCGCAAGGTCCGAGGTCATTAAACCTCTAACGCAAGGGTCCCGTGTCGCGCCGGCTTTGGCAGCACCCTTATGCCCATTGGGCTGGTTTGCAGTTCCGCCCTTCGGTGGTCCCACAGCAGTGCCGACCCTCGGCAGTGCCGCAGCAGTACCGCCTTTTGACAGTCCCACCACAGCCCCACCTCGAGTCGATCCCGCTGCAGTCCCGCCTCTGGACGTTCCTGCTAGGGGAAATGCAGTCCCGGCTTGCGCCGGTCCCACCGTCTGGTGTGCAGTCCCAGCTTTCGCCGGTCCCGCCTTTTGGAGCGCAGTCCCAGCTTTCGCCGGTCCTTTCGCCTTGTGGTTTTTTTTATTATTAGAATCCATTAAAACCCGATTAATATTTATTCATCCCTCAACTATCCCCACCCGCCATGGAGTGCTCAAGTGGCGATGCTACGGTAGCACCAGGGATTAGTCAAGGGATATAGCTCCCCCCCATTAGTTGCTCACGAGACTGCACAGCACCAACCCACACCGCTACCACTAGCAATGCGAGCGAGCACCGCCGCCTGCGAGCCCCCAATGGGAGTGAACTTGCCTGGGGGCCGTCTGACCGGACCCCGCAGCCGATTGACCGTAGCTGGCTAAGCTACGGCCTCCCGTGTGAGGAGAAATCCAGGCCAAAGTGGAGTGTTGCCTCAGAGACGTCAAACCGCATACGCTCATCGGCTCAGCCACCAGGATCCCATCATCCTCCCGTACGGGTTCCCGCGCACGGCACAAACACGCGGGAGGTCATTGCTATCCATCATCTGATCTTGTTCGATGGTGGACACCCAGGAGCATGACCTCGCCACCCCTGTGTTTAGTCGCCCGGTGATTTCTGTTACGTCTATTTCATAAGGAATTAGACCAATAACGGGGCGGCAACCTCGAGAAGGAACATCACCGCGCTTGCCTTGAGGATCTACGCGACCGTAGCGCTCTCCCTCAAGACCACGCCACCTTGCCATCTCAGAAGGAGTAAGGCAAGGTAGGTCTGCATCTATACTACACAGGACAGTTCAACACTATGTTCAACTGATATTGCTTTTGTTGTAGCTGCAGGCGCCTGTTCAACTGACGCTGCTCGTACAATACTTTTACCTGTTTGAGCCCTTATACTGTGTTTATGTACTTTAATTATATACCTTTTCACTGTTGACGTGCGTTAGAACTTATTTAAAGATCCAATACACCCTGAGAAGAAGAACAATCCTATAGTATGATGTTGGAACATGTCAATTGGCTAGCTAGTTCTTTTTTCTCCATAATTTTCTAACAATTTGGCAAGTGGCGTGATCAATTTGTCTTTTCCTGCTTGTAACATTTCGTGTGTTATTAAATTTGGAACTGGGCTCTTTACTGATTTTAGTTTGCTTATTGAGAACTCTATCTCGTTTTCATTAAGCGGTGAAACAGTCTTTGATATGAGCTGTTTCCAAGTTATTTATCTCACTGCTGGAGTTTGTCTTTGTATACAGAGTTTTTTTTTAAATATTTAATGTGGTTCTAACAAGACGAAGAGATCACTAGAGTGCTTGAAATTGCTTAAAAATTAATGTTTTCTGTGAGTTGTTGGGGAAGGATTGTGGTGAAGGGATACAGTCTATTTTATTTTTGTTTTTACTATCTGGTGATTTCCACGTCCATCTTAACTATGGCGACTTCAAGTTATACTGATAACAAAATTCAATGAACATTTTTCCTCTTTGATTCCTGTTACCATATCCAAATTCACCCAATTCTATCTGGACCTTTTGACCCATTTTCCCAATTTTTGCATTTAGGTCACCCATCAGTATGACATTTTTCATGCATTTTATCATTGTCTGTTTAAGACAATTATAGTATTGTTGTGTTTCAGCTTCATCTGCATTTTCTTAAGGTGCTTATGCTTGGATTATTGTGTATGATTTGTCTTGTATTTTTTACCGACTTCCCAAAAAGGCACTCCAGTCCTCAATAATGTAGACTTGAAGTCTTACTTCTGAAATACCTAGAATGTCCCATTTTCCACCGCCTACAAAAAGGAGGAGGTTATCAATTCGAATGTGTTTATTTTTATGTGTGTCAGCTCAGAACTTTTTACTAGGTGAACCGATTTTTAATGATTCTTTTTTTATTTAAAAGTTGGAGCTTGTCATGTGGTCCCATATAAATTTCATCAACGGCAAATCACTCGGGATAGATGCATGCAATCGCATGACTGATCACATTCACGATTTCATAACATAATATCATACTGGTACGTTCTAAAGGGGTACGCAGATGTGTACAGTTCACCCTGGTATACTCTTATTTTACCAGTTGTATTCAAATTTCATGTTATTCTCGTAATCTATTCTGGAATAACTGTGGGCATTATAGATATGTACCACAACTAAAAAGGGAAAAACAAAAACTTAAAAAAAAAAAATTTCAAACGACTTCCAAATAAAAACGCTACAAAGTGAAAAAGTTTTTATATAGTTGTTAGTGCATTTTCAAGCTCAAATAATTTAATTTCATTTGACAGTGATCTTGCGTTGAGAGAAGCGCTGTAGTATTTAGATTTCTTTTCTGGAAGGAGGGTTGCAGTCTACTAAACCCGCGGTGACCAGACGTTGTGAGGGAGATAGATGTAGGAGGGACGAAGATAGTTGCTAGATTTGGTCTGTATTGCAGGATTCAGCAAAATCTCCTTTGTTGTTGTTTAGGTAGGAGATAATAGTTTTCTGCGGGCATGTAGATTTTCAATATTATACCTACACCTATGAAATTTGGCACACATGTTTAGAAGCCCACACACACAGAGTAACATTTGTGAATATTGTGTCTTTCCAACAATGTGTAAATCGAATTGATACGTATGTCTCCTTTTTATTGAAGTCGGTAAATATAGAAACGGACCCTTTATTGCATCTTGAGGAACGCCACATTGACACATTGAATCCCCTGGTTTGGTTAATTGTTGGTGGTTTTGGAAAATTTTATTTCTTTACTTGTTGATTTTGTCTGGTAAACGGTAAATCAAACGCAACATTTTTCTGATACATTTTTACTGTCCATCTATTTACATTGTCACAATTATAAAAAGATTTACTTAAAGAAATTATTATGACTTGTCAACTAGCCACCCTAGCGTTACCCTACGAGCTAAACATTCACTTTATTAGACAACTTATTACATAAATAATTTATTTACTATATTCTTCTGACTAACTATGTAGAATTGTAAAATTACTCAAAAATATTCCATCACAGATGGAGTTTGTGATATTAAAAAATATTTATTTACATAAAGCTGTTACTTTTAAGTAATATTATCTATCTACATTACATCTATTGGTATGATTGCGTGTTATGAACATGCGCATGGGCACAGCGGAGCGCTGTGGTGTGGTTCAACGTTCAAGAAATAATACCTATTCCAGCTATGGCACATGAAACAATAACAATATTACTGGCAGCTCGCGACCGACATGCGACAATATGCAGGAAAGAGGTAACAATCACTTGCCTCATCTAGCTACAATATAACACTAACGTTTGCTGACGTAGCCACTTATTTTAAAGCCGCATTGTCATGTAGAAAATAATTAACAAAATATTGCAACTAAAAATACACTTTTAAGTAGTATTCGAGGGAGAAATTATGAATATAAATCTAACAATGTTTACAATCGGTCGCGTCTGGCTACTACGCTAAGTAAGATCTTGGTGAAGCTGATGTCTACTTCTTCTTCAAGGGCTGATCCGCTTGAAGCTCGGCCTCCTGGGGATCGAGCTGACCGGCCTCCACACACGACTTGCAACAGAACCTGAGGACAATAGGACGTGGTTAGTTGTGGCCCGACACAAAACTACAAAACAGGTAGTGAGTGTATAAGTGTATTAAGGTCCCCTAGTCGACGGCACGAACTATTTTGTGCGCGAGGATAAAATGCATGCTATCTAATCCGACAACACGTGCGTAAGAGATAGAAGCTATGAAGAGCAGTAAGAAGATAGTTCGCGTACGAATTAGCACTTTTGCAAATTTGTATCGAAATGGATGATGATTCAGGACGAAAACGAGCGCGCGAAATTTTATAAACAGAACTTTGGGAGTCTAGATACCATGAAAAAACGACTAAATGTATATTTTCAAAATATAATTATTTGCATTCTTGAATTACTAATCTATCCCTGTATGGAGGCCGTTTTACAATTTTCCTTCTTCTTATGGTATTTATTTCCGCCCAAAGATGCGTTAAAATTAGTGTTGAAATATGGAACTTTCGACGCTCATAACTTTCAATTTTTTTTTGTTTCCATACAGGGCTAGATAATGATGAGACAAATTGATATCATTTTTTATTTTGAATGTACATCGTCAAACAGTGGAGTAATCGCTAGACTTCGTTTGTATGGAAGAATGATCGACTAGTGTAACCTTAAGAGCTCAAAGGTCGGAGTTAGGCAACAATTGATTTTCTATTGTTTCAGACCTGATTCAGGTTTCTCGACCGTTGAAGGGGCAATATACAAGTACCTCTATTTATGTACAATAATGTCAAATCAATAAACAATAGCTTCACATCCCGACGGTACTGAATAACTATCTAAAACTGTATGAATAGCTGATATGAACAATTAAACACTATCATTTAATCTTGTTCAGCAGATGCTATCGATTGACCTCATTAATCGATTAACCTCACTTAACGATTATGCACTTACTTCGAGTAATACTTGTGTCTGCAGAACTTGCTGCGCACGATCAGATCACAGTTAGCGAAGAAAGGATTATCTGTGCACTTGGCAGGTACCACGAGCTCTGCAAAAATAATAATTCCCAATAAAAAATAGAATATAAATACATAATTCAGTCCAACATATATTAATTTTATAAACGCTAGTAGGAGCAGACGAGTGATTCAATGTTCATACATTTGGCAAGTTTATGCATCTTTGATATGTAACTTAGATATGCTATTGAACTTGATAAAATGAAACCTGAAGCGTTGGTCCATGCCAGTTTTCTGAAAACTGACTGGTCAATACGACTGTACTGGCAAACATGACTCAACACCAAGCTACAGATCGTAGCCAGAGGGATCCTCAACATAATGATGCCGACTTTTGAGGAGAAGGAAGATATTTATGTAACATATGTAGGAACAATACGCTCGGACCTTCACCACGTCGTCATTCCACCTCATGGTGAGCTTCCCATGCTACGTCTTCCGATACGCAAAATTTTGTAGCACCATCGTTCTGCAAGCAACATCTCTTAGCTCATAATTAAGGGTTTTTAACTTACGTTGCACGTTGATTTGCGCAGTGTCAGACTGCGAACTGTATGGGTTACTGGCGTGACACGCGTACACACCGCTGTCCGCGACCGACACCTGCGTCACCGTCAGTCGGGACACAATCGTGCTACCTGGTGGTGTAAACAAGTGTTGGATTAGATCAAATCTAACAGAAAATCCGTAGGGAGCTGTGCAACCTCGACGTGAACAAAACTATAATGGACCCGACGGGATACGTATACTTGTTCTGAGAACTTGTCACCTGCTGTCTCCGATCCTGGCACACCTGTTTCGCCTCTCATAATTATGAGACTGGAAAAGTACCGGATGCTTGGAAGCAAGGTAACTTGCTAAACGTCAGTTTGCTTTGCTGTGCCCAAGAAGAGCAGTCGGGCTGAACCGGCAAATTACAAACCCATTTTAGTAACGTCCATCCTCTGCAAGTGTATGAAACGGGTGCTCGAATCTAAGCTCCCGGCATACCTTATAGAAGCTTACGACATCCTCAGTGATTGCCAATACGGCGTCCGCAGTTCCAACAAAATCGGTCAACCGGGGATCTTCTAACGTATGCCATTCACATATGGAGCCTTGGACATCGTCGCCAAGTTGCTAGCTTGTCTAAGGTGTAGAATTTTCGGCCAAAGTCTGTATTTCCTAATAGCTAAAACCTGGCTGAGTCTTTAAGTCAAGAGTGAATAAGTTGCTTCATCGTTGAACTCATCATCGCTTACTAACAGGTGAGATAGTGGTCAAGCGCGAGGCTATCAATAAAAAAAAAACAATCACACTAATTTAAACAGAAACCAGAGAATTACAACTAAAGTTTTACAAAAAAATCTACATCCCTCGTGTGGTGTATTTTGGTGATGTCTTTTTTACGCGTTCACCTCTGAAGGATTCGCAGAGCTAGTGGCCAAGCTCCTCCAGTTCGCTTGCTGCTAAAACTTACCGGTGATAGTAATCCTGCCGTCCGTCTGAATATTGGCGCCGTCTTTGGTCCAGTGCACGTCAGGTTCGGGGAATCCGTCCACCTCACACGTCAGGCGCAGGTCGGCGCCGATGTTCAGCGTCGAGAATGGTGTCGACACATGTGTGCTGACCGGCACTGGTTTTGGAAAAAATGGTGTTAGAGGGTAGTTTTTATAATTGTCAGGTGAGATAAAAATGTAACCACATTTTAGTGGTAAAATGTACCTGCTGCTGTAACTGCCGCACTCAGAGACTTTTAACGGGTACCTATGGCGCTCCTTAGTCGACTTTTTACAAAAAATCTAAACTGAGGAACTTGTACTATTTTTATTCTGAGGTAAGGAGCGTCTTAAGTCTTGCCACTGTGACTTGTGCATGATTAACAATAATACTACAAAAAGTATTTACAGATGATATAAAAATAGGTAAAACCGGAAAAAACTGAATTAATTTAAATTACTGTCAATTGAGATCATAACAATGAACAGGAACATCAAGCTCGCTTTATTTACAGCGTGGAAATTGAAATATTCAGCTATGCACAATGTCAAACGGACATTCGAGAATAAATTTTACATATTACTTTACTCAGGCCACAGCGAACTTAACCAACATACAACATTTTAATAATGATATTTAAATAATGCTACCTTATACTCTTCATACTCACAAAAGCTTCAAACGCCGCGTTGTTTTAACATTGTAGTTAACAAATATCACTGGTGAATGTTGACAAGATAAGAGACTCTAGACAAACGACATTCTATAAACGAAAGCGTCGAGATAGGGATTGGAAAATGTCAAAAATTCATGAGAATGTCAAGCGGTCGCAATGACTTGTGAAAATCCTTTACTTTTTGGCATTTCTACCAACGCCTTCGTTTGACACCTGGTCTATTGTTAGATCCTCAGGTAGAATTTAATTTGACCGGTAAAATGTTTTCGGAGCAAAAACATCTTCATATTCTCATGCAACATTATAATGTATCGTCTCATAAGTACTTACCAGTTTTTAACGCGAGTTGCTCCCAATTTGTCTATAAATATGCTGTTTACTTTGAGCATTAACAGAAACATTCAACATCGCTAGAAGAACACATGCAAGCTGAATACATAAACATGCTTCATGCAGAGATAAGCCATTCCGTACTATTAGTGGAAGTAGATGATTGTTGATCTTACGTCGATTGTCGACCTATTAAATCTAAAGCTAGAAATAAACTGAGGTACAGCTGATAGAAGAAAGAATTGGAACAATTCGCATAATTTGTGTGAATGAACTACCATAAGACAAACAATCAGCTATCAGGTTCATATAGTTGACAGGTCCTGATCTTACCGGTGAAAATCGGTCTGGTCACTTCAGTAGTGGTCGAAGTGGTGGTGGTAGTCGTCTCCGCGGTTGTGGGTGGCTGAGGCCTGGGTCTGGGCGCCAAAGTCTTTCGTGGTACCAAAAACTCGTTTTCAATGAAGAATCCATCAGGCATATAAGCTCGGACGAAAACCACCCACGAAGCCGCCTTGCCTTCTCCATTGTACGCTTGACATGTGTACTGTCCAAGAGTTTCGATAGCGAGGCTTCTGATAAGGAGGACGTTTCCTCTCGCTTCATACACCGCATCGTTGTACGGAACCATGGTTCCCTCGTAGCCGCGGTACCAGAAAACGGATGGTGGCGGGTACCCGTACGCTAGGCAGCGCACGTGGAGCGGTTGGCCCAGCTCCCCAGTCACCACGGCGTTCTCGTCTCCAGCGATTCCGACAGGCATCCTCTCAGGATCTAACCAGCCCCCGATTGTTAGCGGACCAATGTTAAGAATTTGTGAATGCATCCTCTTTCACATCTCCTTTATTTTTAGTGAGTGAAGTTACATTCATAAACTCTATGTTATTCTGTCTACTAAGCGTAAAATTATTGAAATGGGAGGACATAACAAATGAAGTTAGAATATATTTTGTGTGTTTCGAAAGTGCTGGTTACTGTGTCTGAATTCGTCAAGTTAAAAGCTTTAAGCGTACTGCACATAGACATTTTCAAGATCCAACAAATGAAAAATATTGTTTGATCATCGTCAACCTTCAGAAACACGCAAAACAATGTATCAATTGTGACAACCAGCAGCAAATGTGTTTAGTGTGTCGTTCACCTTCGTATGCGCCTGCGCACGCTAGCAGCGCAGAGAACGCGAACAGACAGACGCGCAACATGTCGACCGACTGATGCAGAGCAGAGTCACAAAAACTTCAACTGCGCGCGTATACGAGTATAGATACGACCGTCGCGAGCAATGGACAGACTCTTACTGATTGCGTTAATGTTTTGATAAAAGACTGTTGACTGCGAAAGATTGCAGCCGGTGCGCTCGTTGGCAAACGGGGTTAAGTATGTTAAATGATTTTCCTGATGTTATTTATAATTTGTTTAAGTATTTGTTGTGTAATTTATTAGTTTACTTTTTCCTTATAAATTAGGTATCGCGCGTGTTCTTTTAGAAGAATCTAATCCCACAAAGTCTTTTGACTGCTTTGTTTCCACTGAGATAATAAAATGAAAGAAATTGAAATAATTAGGTTTTTGTAGAAATCTCACTCCGCAGTTTAGGTACGATCAGTCGGCGCTCCTCCCGGGACGGAGTATCGCATTAGGTTGCCGCTTACCGCTCGGCTCGCAAGTTAGCCACGTTATTAATTCTATGATTTTTGCAGCAAAGAACGATGACTTCTAAACGATTTTCTAATGACTCCTTTAAAAGATTTTGTTGTGTTTACGGGTGTTTAAGTAATGCAATTAACAATGAATCGATATTATCTTTTATTAAAGTTCCGAAAGATTTTGAAAGGAAAGCTATTTTGTTGTATTTAAATCATTACATAAATACTCTATAACTATCGATAGTAGAATTTACCAATAACCTGAGTAAGTGTACGCAATTGTTAACGTTAACGTTTGTATATACTAGGTACTTATTTATACCTAACGAACAAACAAAAAATATTTCCTAAAAGTTCTTCAAGCCATCTTTAAATAAGCTAACAAAAATATCACTAATCAGTAAACAAAGAGGTAGGTACTTAGGTAAATTAGATTTGTTTTCATTTGTTAAGTACCTAACAAAATTACGGACTATAATATTCATTGTCCACCATATAATATATTATTTGAAGAAGATGGATTTCCGCATAGCGAAACGGCGGAAACTATTTACTATTAGAAATGCAATAATTGTTCAAAAAACGAACGACATATGGACTTACTTAGACATGTAGCATACCTAGTCCTAACGGTATATTAATTTTATTATTATTAAAATTAAATATGTTGAGGTAAGCGAAAGAGACAAATCGACAACCTTTACGAGTTAAGTCAAACCGCGCCAGACAGCGATGGAGATACGCGTTAGAAGAGAGCGGCAACGTTTTGGTGCATATCACGTTAGGCACTGAGCGCTTATGCGAGCTGAATTGCACTTTGTTGCTTACTAGCAGGAGTCTCTATTTCAATGAATTGTCGCGCGAAGTGACTCTTCTGTACTTGTGCTATTATTTATTCTGTTACAGAACTATTAATATCACCTGGAATATTTATAATTAATTTCAGGACCTACCAGATATTTAAACTTTTCTAATTTTTATTTTGTGCCTTATTCCGTGTGTTCATATTTAGTCTAATATCTATGTTATCTTAATGTAAGGTCATCATATTAATTTGTTTACACAAACAGACGCACTGATAATGACGGGTCAAGAATAACGATCAGACATGCTTCTATAAATAAGATTACGATACTAAACGTGATCTATGCATAACGATGTAGTCCTAGGAAATGTATTAATTAATAGAAATAGTGACTGAATATCACGTGGAACGAAACATCATTAAGAATCTCGTGGGTGTATGATTTCTGTAATTATCTTTAAACCAATTAATGAAATAACTAATGTAAACATTAAAGCTCATATAAGCCCATTAATGTTTATTTGTGATGCACATAATCGAACATAATGATATTGTGTTATGTGATACGAAAGCTAGCTAATTACCACCAACCCGTGCACAAATTCCCAGGGTATCGGGCTACGATCCTATCCTCAACATTAGGTACCGCTTGCAAGCACAATAGCATTTAGCAAAATTAAAAAAAATATCTTACCGAGTAAGTATCGGAAAGGTCAGGTGCGTAGTTGGTACTCATAGACGGCGTGCTTGGTATGACGAATCAAAAGGAGTCGGATGAGCGGGTGAGAGTGGTGGAGTGGCGCTGTGTATTTTCTGCCTAGTGCCTACCCCACGGATAAAAGATGTGAGTTTGTATGTGTGTATGCCATTCAAGTGTTTTCGTGATCTAATTCCGCCTAACCCATTTAATCTACAAGACGTACGGCGATGCGCTATCGGTACATGGTGGCACATGCACTAAACGTTTTGGAATTACTTTCATTATGTGTACAGCTAAAGAGTGGAATTCCCTGCCGGAGTCCGTTTCCCGATAGCTAGAACTTTTCGTTACTTCCAGGCAAGCGTGCTTCACCGTCGACCACATCATCGCTTACCATCAGCTAAGATAGTGATCTAGCGCATTTTATAATTACTACGTTTTATATACGTACGCCGAAGTCCCAAGCATCGTCTTTAGTAGCTACTCTCTCTACTAATGGTATGTGTCAACGATCCTAATTAACACCCGCTAGAAATACTAGGTATATTGTATTATTGTTTATAATTATCTATCGAACAATATTCGTGATGCTAGATAATTGATCTACAGAACATCCTTATTGATTTCATTTACTTTGTTTAATTTTGGTCTATAACTAAACATTTAAAGCCGGAAAGGCCTGTCATTTATGCCATCGGCTCATTTCAAATATTTCAATTACAGTTACACGAATAGTTATTATTAGTTTATAAAAGTGTAATTTTAAAACATTGTATCAAAAGTTGGCTCGCGGTGTAAGAACGGTGTATGTCTCATAGGTAGGTGTTGGGTGCTATGAAAACCTTCACTCCGGTGCTCAAAATTAGTAACCCATTTAGGTCATTAACTCCGAACTAACTAACAATTAACGAAAGTTGCGTAATCTTCTTGAAAAACTCTTTCTAATTGCACATATCTTATGGTTTTTGAGCTTAGATAATTTCCATAGTCGTATACCTATTCTCCATATCATGAGTATCATTTTCATGGTTTTCGGGTTTGCTAAAAACCATATCGCCTTGTATTACGTCAAAGATGAACTGACATTTACTCACACACTAATTTATATCTTAAGTTAAATGTGCCAAAATCACTACAAAGTAGTATAAAACAAAGTCGCTGTCCGCGTCTGTCTGTATATCCTTTAACTCCTCCTAAATCACGCAACGAGTTTTGATGTGGTTTTTACAAATAGAAAGAGCGATAATTGAGGAAGGTTTCTGTATATAATTTATCTCGTGCGAAGCCGGGGCAGGTCGCTGATAATGACTAAAAACTAAACACAAAGCTGCGTGTTCTCCAACAGAATTATACCCAATATTTAGTAAGGAAAAAGAACAGTTAGTTTCAAAGACAAAGAAACAGGAAAGGCAATCAATTAATCTTCTAAACTAATAAAACCAAAAACCTCTAACTACTGAAAAACCCAAAACTACTTCATGTTCTCAAATGCAAATTCTAATGTCTCGAAAGTCGCATATTGCTGAGGACCATGATACAAATTGTATGTAGGATCTTTTAAAAAATATTTAACACATGCCATCAAGGCAATTTATTTATTTTAAAGATCAAATAGAATTGTACGGATCCAACAACCTACATCCCTTTTTTTCTCTAACAGATTTTTTTTTCTCCCAATATAAATATTACAGAAGTCCACAGCAACTAACGTCTTTTACCAGCACCAATCCCCAAGCTAGCATCGTGCTTCAGCCACACTCACCATTGACGACCAGGTGTATCTCCTGCTTGGCCACTCCGAAGCCATTATCGGCCACGCAGATGTAGACACCGGTGTCGTTGCGGTACAGAGAGACGATCTGCAGCGCGCCGTCCGACGTCAGCCTGTAGCGGTCCGCGTTGCTGTCGATCTGTATGGTAATGGTCCTTTCAAAATTCTTCATAACAAGTACCAAATACCTCTCAGGGCAAAAGCCTCTTACAGAGGAAGCACGATCATAAAGGAGATTGACAACACACAGGCCCCTTATGTGGTATGGTGGATGGCGATTTGAACATTATTCAAAATATCGGATTCAATTTTGTGTTTTTTTCCATTCGTGTCTGTGCCATATTATTATGTAATAAGGTTTAACCTCTAAAACACAAAAATTGTTATATCTCGTGCACCTGGTTAAATAAAACATGTTTTCTAATTATGAATATACATTGTTTTTTCTATAATATACAACAAAAATCATCAAGGCAAAGCATTTTTTTAAGGGGCCCAAGTTCTCTTTCAAAATGGGATCTCCTTTATAGATTTCCTTTATAGGTAGTTGTTCGAATTTATCACATTCAGTGAAAGTCGTTGAAGGGATTTAGAACATTTTTTAATAACCTGCACTTGCTATAAAATTTTGATGGAATTCTGGAAGGAATAGTTTAGCTAGCAAAATTTGAAGTTGCCAGATTGAGAGAAAATACCCTTCAATTGTAATATTTGATACGTACGGTAACCTCGCCGAACCTCCACGTGATCTTGGGCGGTGGGTTGGCGTGGAACAGACAGCGCAGTGTGGCTGTGCCTCCTTCAGTTACCGTCACCTCCGGTTTTTGAGGTGGCAACGCTATGGGTGCAGCTGGCTCATCTAACAAAAAAAGTGCATATTATATTCCGTCCAAAGGTTTTTTTTTTTTTTGACAGATAGAACTAGTGTTCCAAGATCCTAGATAACCCAGACGTTTCTGATCCCTTAGCACCTGGCACCTGTAAATTGGCCGTCGCGTCGGCCCAAGTAAGCATGTATACGGACGTTCAAAGTATATATTAACACTTCTGAATCCCACGTATTTTTTGAAGAAAGGGTTTAGAAACTTCTGAGGGCTCTGGGATTATGGTCTATAACTCTATAGTGATTGCAGCAACGTAACATTCAGATATCGATTCCAAAACAGTATTCGGTTTCGGCACTTGTGTAATGTTAAATTAAATTGCTATGCAAATTGATGGCCTGAAACACAGGTCTGAAAGAACCTAAATCGGGCAGGTCGCAAACAAAATTAGAAATGCCTGTTTATCTCATAGTTGTAATAAAACATTTTAGTTACCGTTTATAAATCACTAATTATACAATTGTTTTAGAAATAGTACATACAGCAGCAGAGAAACCCCACCCCCTAGAAATGTATAAAATGTGACATCTATGAACAGGAGAATATGTGCGCCGCGTGCGCGCCAGCTCCGTGACATCAATGAAACTGCTAAGATATTCTAACAAGAAATAAAAAAACTGACGGCGTTCATGCAAGCGACCGCTAGGTACCTAATATCCATCGCATCCTACATAGAAAGACAGACGGATCGTGGAGTCTTAGTAATAGGACCCCGATTTTACCCTTTGGGTACGGAACCCTAAAAACTAGATTATGAAGAAGATTGAGGGTAAACTTATAATTTTGTTAAGCAAAACTTGGCATTGCATCCTGTGTTGTTCGAATAACGACTTATCTATACATATAAATAAAATTGGAGTGTCTGTTTGTAATATTGAAATAACCGTTTTTTACTACATGTATAGGAATATATACACGGTACATACACCAAAATATTTTTTTTTACTATTTTTGTCCGTCTGTCTGTTTGTTACGGCTAATCTCTGAAATGGCTGGACCGATTTTGCCGGGACTTTCATTAGCATGTAGCTGATGTAATAAGGAGTAACTTAGGCTACGTTTAGTTTTAGAAAAAATCTTTTATTTTAGAAATTTGTTAGGCGGAACGAAGTTCGCCGGGTCAGCTAGTAATTACAATAAAATTATGTCTCGATTGAGTAACTTTTTAAAAGTGAAAATATTCGTCCTTTGGGAACTAAATCAAAGTTTAAAGAATATTACTCGAAGTTAAATGTCGACGTAAGTGTAATCTAAACTATAATATTTCTTAACTTTCTTTTTAATTCACTTCTTTATAGAGAAACACAGTTCGTTTATGGCTGCGACGGTATCAGGAAACTGTTGAAGTAAAGTGTAACAGCCAAGGGCCATGTCCGAATGCTTACACAAATCAATCCAGCCGTCATCGTGATATTGTGAATAGCCAAACCACGGATTATTTTACAACCACCCGATCTGATGCTACAAGACATGCAGCTGGGATCTATAATTATAAACCTGCCAAAAAAATAACTAACCGAAGATCATCGTCAAGCCAGAATAAGATTTGCAACCATTGTAATTCGTTCTAATAATATGGTAAATGGAATGACATCAAGATAAGAAGTTATAGAAAATAAAGGTTGACCTCTCCGTTATAAGTATAGGTTTGACTCAACAAGTCACAGTTAAGTTTTTTATAGTTAATAGTTTTTTTGTAAACAATCAAAAAAAATCTCAAGAGATATAAATTCTAATAATAAATAATAATAAATGTTTAATTCAATAACTTAAGATTACTATTACATTTGGTTTTTAGGGAATTTCCGTTTAAGTAAATTGGGTTACTATATTAATTAAAACCATAACAATAATAATTCATACTACGTATATAAGTGAATTTCCTTTATTTTGAAAGATCGCCTTATAAGCATCTGTTTTTTTTTCTTTAATATAAATATCTACATATTAATCTTTACTTCTATTATACCTACTTCCCCTCAACCCGCAACACCCCTCTATAGCCTTACAGGGTTGCCTAAATATGCTGATGTTGTTTAGCGCATTACAATTTTGTACCAATAACGTAAACAATTATTTTTAAATGGGTATCTTGCACTAAGCGTGCTCTGTTAGTCGAATCGATGTCAATAACTACAAAAAACTAACTTTATTGTTGTCGCAGAGATGGCGCGCACGCAGCGCACGTATACATGGTAGTATATCCTCCTGTCCATAGATATTTGTCGCTTTTTATACATTTCTGGAGCTGTAACTATGTTCTACTGCACCTAATGTACATTTTTGTGAACGCTTTTACTTTTTAAAAGTATTCTTATTCTCTATATAAAATACTTTATTATAAAATTGAATTTGATAAAAAAAAACAAAGACATCAAAGAACAGAGATCGAAAGCTTTTTGCAATGGATGCTTCTGAACGTTCTTACTTGGTGCAATGGTCGTAGTGAGAAGTGGATGTGGGCTGGTCTGCTCGGCTGGCACCAGGCATAAGCCGCTGCATCCTCGTCGGCAGCACTTGCCCACTCCGCGGCAGTCGGCATCGTCCGCACACTCGCGGCGGCACGATACCTCGTTCGTAGTCGTCTCGTCCACGGGACAGGCGCCCGGCTTCACAACTGAGGCGAAACGATTCTTTGAAGTATCTCAAAGTAAGAGTGTTTTAAAAGGACGAATACCGAAGCAAATAAATGCCAGCAGTACTTCTTCTTCCAAGCTAAAACACTGGCGAACTTCCGAGCTGTCGTTTCGGAGAATTGGCTTTTGACCTTCAAAAAGTTGTTTTTTAGCATAACTTTTGCTCCAAAAAATATTTTGTTTGTGCTGAAAAGCTATAGGACTTACTAGTTCTGCATTCTGCTGTAAACTGGGGCTCTAGGTCTACGCCGTTCACATACCGATGTACCACACAGCGCTCGCCGGATGCACACGACTTCCTCTCACATGGATATTCTTTGCATTTGCATCTGTCATAAACAAGTGTATTATTATAGAAAGTAAAATTAGAAAATGACTGAGGTATTATTACATGTAATACTGTCGACAGATACATAGGTTTAAATATAAGTACACCTCACTACACTCAAGTACACTCCTATGTATAAATATACATAGGAGTAGTGCACTCAATAAAAGCAGAAATAATAGAAGTACAGTACTCGATTTTGATTTTGAGTTGTTCTGAAGGGTTTGAAACCTTCTTTTACCCAAGACTGCCAATGTCAGGTTTTCCGTAAAATAAGTAACGCGTGGTTGACAATTTGTCTCATTAATTCTTCGATCATTTTGAGCTGGGAAACTCGGTGTAAATTCAATGTAAAAATATCGGGCGACAATAACCAAAATCAGTAGATCTCCCATTACTCGGGGAATTTTTCAACGCTGGTCGCAGTTGTTACGGCCCAACCAGCCGGCGACCCTATACACCATACAGAGCAGACCATATCCGATGTGAAAACAAGCGGACCAAGACGGACTCAATTAATAATAATAATGTCCGGCGGACCACTCTACACACGTTCGGATATGGTACGGCCGGATTAATTCCGCCCACAAATCCGTGGTCCGTCCGTACCAAATCCGGACGTGTGTTAGCACTATTTAGCTACTGGCCGGATCACAGTAAGCACTGTAAACACACAGCATTAAATATCTTTAGTGTGAATATTACCTTTCACAGCCGTCAGATCCGACGGTTCTCTCAATGCCGTAGTTGCACTTGAGATCTTTGCACTCCTTCTTGAGCGGCTCGCAGTCGATCGGAACCTGCACGCACGAGCACTTCTCGCAGCCGTCGGACACGCGCGTGCGCTGTATGCCGTACTCACAGCGGAGGCGAGAACAGTTGGCCACGTAATCGTCGCATTGGAATATGTCGTTTGAATCTGTTAAATTAGCTTTGATGTGGTATACGGATACAGGAGTATTGAAATGTTACAAATTCTAGAATTAAATCCGAATTTAAAGGTCAACACACTTTATTTTCCAAACGGTTTTACTTCCAAATGCTAACTTCAATAACCAGCGCCATTAGAAGCGCCAGACCACGGGAAATAGAAAACTAGGCCCGTTCTACTCCAGGACTTACCCAGGAATAGAACGGCAAAAACCGAAAAAAAAACATGTTTTATCACATCCAAGTAAGTTTTATACTACATATCTGCCATGTAATTTTACACAAGTTGTGATGTTTTAATAGAATAAGGTGATAAGTTACCAAAGACACATCTGGCGGAGTAAATCGGTTCTTGGGAGCCAGAGTCTCTTATCGCGACGGCCACGCATCGCTCATTCGATTGGCAATTTGCTCTGACGCATGGGTCTTCTTTACATGTACATCTGAATAGGAAATGACAAAGTTGTAATTCAAACGTATTGTAAGGTGTATAGAAAAATCAGGAAAGAAGATCAACCAAAATGAGTAAAAAAAAAATATGCTCTGCAGTAAGTTATTTCCAACAAGTAACGACATCCATTTCACTTGATATTAATTACAGAAAAGGGCCGTTCTAGATCAATAACTGAATCAAGTTATCTAGACAATCCCACTAGTAAAAACAAGTTAATTCTGTGAGTTTTCTTGTACATTAAGGTTTATATTGGAATAAGTTTTGTTGCTGTACAACGTCGGTACCTGATGTACAAAGAAGATAGCAAAGCTCCAAAGAGAGTGGTTGATCTCCTTTATACCGTCTACAAACCTCTGGCATCCATTAGGCGTGAACCTCTCAACGCCATACTGGCAGTCAAGCGCCTCGCACTCTTGTTGGGACGCAGTGCAGTCTGAAATGAAATTAAGATATTTGATTTATTAATATCGGTATTTTGTAGGATTTAAAACTTGTCGCGAGATTTTCCTGATGCTGGGCTATCACATTACACAACATGCAGTGTAGTTCTGTCGACCATTGGCCAGAAAGAACCAAGTCTTTATAAAAAGGTCTCTATATTGACGAATTTATGAAAGAAATCTCGATGGAAGTAATTCATAATGAATATATTTCATAAAGAAAAATCTCGCAACGCGCTTTTATACCGTATAAATTTGTATCATGTAATGCATTGATGCGTTTGATTTAATTTCAAGTTTAGTATTCTTTGAAGATAAATGTAAGATTGTTTAAAAAAATAGGTTTTTTCACTATTATTTTATATTTATTTTCAGCAGTGAAATCATATGTTACACATGAGTCTTCCGAGTTAATTAGTCATTGTTTCATGACCGTCTGCCTATAAAATTAGTACTGTCTAGTTCTTCCTATAATTGACTCGCTTGGTCAGCAGCACTAAAAAGTGTTTGTCAAGACAAATCTAACAAGCCTGAACACGGGCTGCTATAAACTATTTAGGAATTCGGTGTAATAAAAGGCATTCGATAACGATTACGTAACGTCAGATGCACGACTTACTCCACAAAACAATCACGTATCATACAACATTGGAACAAAAATTATTGTAATAACACAGTACCTACCTTATCATAAATAGGCATAAGACAAAACAGCTGAAACGTTTAGAAGTGCGGGTGCAAGACAAAAACAAGCGAGTGTGCAAGCAAGGCTGGCAGAACATAGCACAAGCGTTTGACGGCTTTCACATTGACGATGATGGCGTAGGGAGCGTTAGTACCGCGCGCGGCGGACCTCGTCTCAGGGTTCCTGTCGGTTTCTGAAAGCCGTATAAAGTTGCTATTTTGGATTGGATGCTGTCTTTGCCTACTGTCGAAATATGACCGCGTATTAAGTAACGCGAGGCTCGATCAATCTTTCAGATAACAAGAGTAAGTTTTCTGCTTCAGCAGCGGAATTGAGACGTAAGTCAGCCACGCTCGGGGTGTAGTGGGATTAAGTACCGTCGTCGCTCGTTCTGGGCACTCTGCAGACGTCGGCACATTGCTGGTAGGAGCGGAAGTTGTTGTCGTTGCCGCCGCAGCCCAGGTAGGTGAACGCCACGCAGTCGCCGTAATCCACGCGGTAGTGCCAGCGCGCGCCCGGCGCCGCGCCGCACGCCTGCCCCACGTGCGCCGCCTGCAGGCACGCGCGCGCTGCCCCGCCAGGTACACACGGGTTAGCTAGCCTCTACTACTCTACTAGCGAGGAAGCTTGTTAAGTTACACTCATGCTTCGCTTTAATTTAGTTTAGACATTTGTGAGGTGTTTAGTAAAAGTATATTGGAAATGAAGAAATTAAAAGAATAAAGTGTGTGAGGGGATCCCAGAACCAGAAAGAGAAATGTAACAGTGTGGGTACGCACCAGGTCCGGTGTCCCCGCAGACATTCATGCAGTCCTCGACGCTGGAGAACCGGTTGGGTCCGCCCCCACAGCCACCGTACGCATACGGCAGACAGCTGCCTGACAGCGCGTCCCAGTAGATCTTGGGGATGGAGGCACGGCAGGGGCCGGGGTCCAGGCGCGCGCCACACACGTCTGCGCACAAGGAGCGGGGAGCATAAGGACATGGTCGCTGTGCGTGCTAGATAAGCGGGGTTATTGTCTGCAATCTTATAGACGGCCAGTTTTGGCCCAAAATTATATAATTTATTCCATTTCCAACAGATCACGTAAAAGCCCATTTGTCCCACCTGCTCCGCTGAAGGCTCCGCAGCGCCTCTCGCATTCCTCCTCCGAGCTGTAGCTGTTGGGGTGTCCGCAGCCTCCGAAGAAACTCACGAGGCACTGCCCTCTTTCGGCGTCGTAATAGAACACTGTCACGTTGTTGCCACATGGCGTTAACGAGCTTGGAGTCTTACACTCTGGCTCTCCCAGTTGCTGCAAGAAAAAATTTCATTTTCTTAAATGGCGAAATTTTGATTACAAAATTAAGGCTAAAACTTTGTGACCACTAGATCTAGAACTTATCATAATTATTTTAAATAGGAGTACCTGTGGAGGAGTCGCCACAGTGGTGGTGGTTGGCGGAGTACGCTTGCAGCGAACCTCACAGTCGCGCCGAGTCTCGAATCTACGCAAAAAAATGGACATACCAAAATATAAACCACAATTTCATTGGGGTGCATTTTTTTTTTTAAAAAGCTTTATTTTTAAGAAAAGAAGAGGAATTCGGTCTCAACATGTGAGTATAATAAATAGTTGACAGTCACCTGTTGTCGTTGCCGCTACAGCCGGTGTATACGAACTGGTTACATTGGTCGCGCGATGGGTCGTAGTACCATTGTTGAATATACGATAAGCAGTTGCCTTGTTCCGGAGGAAGCATGCACGGATCTTCTGTTAAGATATTTTGATTGACTAAGTTTTATACATTTCATTGTTATTAATTCATAAGAGCAAGTAGGTACATTACTTGGTACTCAAACATAATATAATCATTATTTAACATAGCATAAGTTATAAACTGTGTCGCAGTCATTAACGCCCACCTCCAGGATGGAGTCGACAGAGCTCCAATAGGATAAAGAAGTCGAACAAAAATTATATTTAGAAATTAAAATCAGAATTACAATTTAAACTTCCAATTTCTATCAAAACAATAACTAAAAACAAAATATTTTAAATCAAAACGATAATTCAATTAATAAAAAATAGAATAAAATAAAATTAAGTGATTGCATACTGTCAAAATAAAATTTCAATTTAAACCTACAATTTATAATTTTTTTTAAACATGCAATGATACAAACAACACTTTGACGACACCCCTTAGTTCTAGTCTAGACGAGACGTATAAAATTAAGCTTTGTTTTTATCATTATTATTAACCTTCAATTCAGCTTGGCGCATATTTACCTATTTCAGTTTTGCAGATTTGCGAACACTCTTCCATAGATGAGAAGCGGTTGGCGCCTCCGAGACAGCCTCCATAGCTGAACTCATGACACTGGCCGATGGACTGGTCGAAGTAAACCTTCGTAACGTATGACTGACAAGGACCAGGGTCCTTAGGTTGTTTGCACACGTCTGGGACAAGATACAGTTACTTTATACAGACGAAAATCAAGAAAGAAAATAAGTAATTTAATACGACTAAGAATACTCAAAGCACACCACATAAATGTATAGACTAAAAACACTTTTGACTAACGAAGATAAAGTTACTGACTAAAAATAATTCCTTCTTCAGTGATAAGATGAAGAGTTACATACCTATTCCCTGGAAGGCTCCACAGGACCTCTGGCAAGCCTCCTCCGAAGAGAAGGCGCCAATATGTATGCAGGCCGTGCCTGTCTCCTGGTTGGCGTGCGACACGCACTCGCTGCGCTGACGGTCGAAGTACCACACCACGCCACCGTAGCGACACTGTTCCAGCGACTCGGCCACTCTGCACTCTGGAGCTCCGTTCTTATGGAAATACAGAGATTTGGAAATACTTGGAAAAATAAATTCCAAAACACCGTCTCACTTTAACACGGGTCTAACAATATCTGTTAAACAGACCGTAATTAGTATTGGACACAAGTTATTAACTGAAATCTTTCGTAAATTAAAAAATATGAGTTTATGATGGCACTTACTACAATAGCTGTTGTTGACGGGGTCGTGAGTGAAGCCGGCGCGGGGCCAGTCCTGCATCTATTCTCGCAAGCCTCAAGACTCTCGAATCTAAATATGATTTTTTATCATTAGTGGATACAAATTATACATGCAAATATATGCATTAATTATTAGTTTTCTCTTACAAAAACGAAGTAGATGAAATTGCGCGGTTTAGTTAATTATGAATAAACTCCTTCGAGACGGTTTACTAAAACCCGATTTCTGATGCTAAAGGATACAAAAATTAACGTTAGGTTACCTATAACCATAAAAATACCGGCTAGTCGCACATTTAGGGTTCCGTACCAATGAGGGAATTTCAAAGAAAAATATGATTTATCAATATATTGGTATTTTTTAGTGAACGTAATAATAAACATTAGATATCATCAAATTTCGACTTCATAGGTCAATGAAAAATTGAAAAGTTTAAAGTTCTTCGGAACAAAATTTTGGAAAAAATGTGACTTTGGTGGTTTCCCATTCCTCCGTCTTCCAATTTTTTTTCAAAACAAAACATTTTGTATTTGTCTACTCATCGTACTCTAAACAACGATGCCCCACTTGATGGGACAGGCAAACATATTTTTTTCACGTCTTCCCCTTTGCTGGATGGTATATATTGTTATAGTCTATATTGTTTGTTGGCTTTGGGTCAGCAAGATGCTTATACTCTGAAAATTTGAAGACTGTAGCTCCAACCGTTAGGCTATAAAACCTGGGTGACAGACGACGGACAGACGGACGCGATGGTGACAGCAATAGGGCTTCGTGTGGAGCCTTCTGGTACGGAACCCTAATAATTGTGACACCGTTTCAACTTGTTAATGGTTTTTCTCCATCCGTTACGATCAGCAGCAGAGGTGTGGACTGCGATGCTGATAGGTATCTCCGGATACTCAAACATTTGATGGGACCACCGTTTGGAGCTCTCTAGGTCTGAAGGTTGAGCTTTCTCCAGTTTCGAGTTTTTTAAGCATCGACATTAATGCGGTGGGCGGTCCATAACAAGAACCAGAAGAAGCAAACATATTTAACAATACTAAAACCATAGATTTAGTATTTTTAACACTAATTGACAAATATTATCTTTGCCGTTTTATTAATGTTACTCAAGTAAATGAATATTATGCTCCCAGTGATACCTGTTGTCATTGCCTTCGCAGCCTCCGTATGTGAACTGGCTACAAGAGTCAGAGGTAGGATCGTAGAACCAGCGCATCAGAGAGTCTTCGCAAGGACCCTGCAACATCGGCAGCTGACAGATATCTGGAAAAAAAACAATGGTCATGTGAACTTGGCTAAGAACAGCGAGCAAAAAATTTTCATCGACATTTTCGAATATTCAAAGTGATAAAGTCAAGGACGCTATATTTGAAGCAAAATAAATAGTGTTTAGTTTTACATAAATCTCATTACTATAGTCTGTCCTCGATAGGAATTCAGAAACAATGATTGTATCAGCATGTCCGATTATGAGTTTTAAAATTGTTGCAAAACTCATGAAGAGAGTTTTCAACGAGATTGGGGAGTAGTAGGTTATCTAGGGGACCGCAAAAGATCCCAATGGGTCGAAGTGCCCGAGTTATTTCCCGGCCCCTCCACATGATCTAGACTAATGACTCGCTTACCTGCTTTTTCCCCAAACTGCACACTTACCTTGCATCGGCTGACAGTAGTAGGAGCAGTAGGACTCATCCGGGAAGTTGTTCTGGTTGCCGCCGCAGCCTCCGTACTGGAAGGTGACGCAGCGTCCGAGCTCGCTGTCATACGCGTACCGAGTCTCGGTGTTGTTGCATGGACCAGCATCGATAGCGTTGAAACAGAATTCTATAAAGATAATACTTTTTAAGTAAGCCAAAGACATCATTCAATCTGCCTAGCCTTTTCGCAATTATTTTGGGGTCGGCTTCTAGTCTTACTGGATTTAGCTAAGTACTTATATTTAAGATGGATTGACTGCCTATCTGACCTCCACAACCCAGTTACTAGGTAACATGATACCCCTTGGCAAGATTGGTATCAGATTTCAGGCTTCTGACTACCCGTAACGACTATCAAAGATGACAGCCGGGACCAATGGCTTAACGTGTTTTCTGAGGCATGGTGGAATCTCACTTTGTAAGATGTTCACGCATCCACGGACCGACCTCGGCAAGCGTTGCTTAACATTGAAGATTTTCATCTTTATCGCTTCTGGATAAATATTTAAGACTGTTTACATTAATCTAACCATATTTCCGCTTTTACCTGATCTTTCCGGTGCCGAGGGTCTAGGTGCTGGTTCGTCTGGGCGCTGTGTCTGCGGCTGTGGTTCCACAGGTCTGGCTGTGGTGGTGGTGGTAGTAGTAGTGGTGGTGGTGGTGGTGGTCTTAATTTCGGCACAGCTGTTGTCACACGCCGCCTCAGTGGCGAAGTTGTTCTCGTTACCGCCACAACCACCGTAGTAGAACTGACGACATCTGCGTGATTGGTGGATTTTTAATGACTAAGATGTTGTACACTATTTTACTCTCCTCTATGTGCAATTGGAAACAGTTCGTGATTCGCCTTACCTCTTCCAGGTGGTATCATAGAACCATCTTTCCCTGTAGTTGGAGCACTGCCCAGTCTCGGCAGGTAACGTACATTTGTCAGGCACTGCAATTTAAATAATAATCAAACTTCGTTCCTGCCTGTTTAACTTAACAAATAGGTCTATACCCTTATGAATTATTACGAAGTTAGTTTCTATTAATGTTTTAACTACAGGAAAGGAAAATCAACATGCAAGAAGAATATATGCAGAATCATTCACCCATTATGCGTTAACGTAAACAAAACCATAGAAAAGAATCATCCAATGCAATAGTGACATATGAAGAAACGTGTTGCACTTACCAAATTGCAAGTAAAAATTTACTTTTATTTTTTTATTTAAGTTGTAATACTATGCTCGTAATGACTGGAGCGATATAAGGGCCATTCTTTGTCCTGCAAAGTATTTTCGTAGTAACATGCTGATCCGAGTTGACTTCAGTTGCTTTTCGCTAGGCATGATCTGCTCCAACTTTTGAATTCTATGATAGATAACATCTCGTATTCTACACTTACCAAATTTTTTGCGAAGATTGTAAAAATTGTGTATATTTGAACTCGACCACCAGTTGCTGCATCGTTATAATTGAGTAAAGATTTCTGATCATGTTCTGCTTCTACTTACCATAAGCACTAGGGCAGGTCTGTTCGCAAGCCTCCCTGGAGCCAAACCGGTTGTCGTTGCCCCCGCAGCCGCTGTAGTAGAAGGGCAAGCATCGGTTCTCTGACTGACTGAATGACCAGAGAGCTTCCTTATCGGCACAATTGCCTGCTTCTTGTGACTGTGTGCACTGAGCTGTTTACGCAACCCATTTGTTAGTTAACATCCACAAACATATAAAATGTTAGAATACAGACAGAAATAGTGTAAATTCTTCAAATATCTCTTCAACCTTTCAACTGGCGAATTGTGAATTCACTAGTATATGCTTGAACTATTGAATCCGCTAATGAATCATTTGCATTCACTTGTGTGAGATTTGAAGTGATATTTACAGAATAGCGTTAGTAAAAGGAAAATTGAAAATCAAACAAGCTTAGAAATTATAAGAATATCCTAGAATCCTGTTTTTCATTTAATTTAGATTAGTAAATAAGATTTTACCCAAAGGTTGACTGGTAGAGAATGCCTTGCTGCATTAAGTCCGCCTATGTATCACCAATGTACATGAAGTTTAAATAAATAAATAAATAATGAAGCTCTTTCCCGATTAGGCTACAATAGTTTATAGACTTAGTAACACTCCACACCATGCAAGTTAATTAAATTAAAAGCTTGGGACCAAGCACATAACCCTAAGGAACTCCGAAATCGAAAAAATTTTGGTCACTGTCAAATAGCTAGCTTTTGTGTTCTGCTCCCGTTTTAACCAGCTAACATGGAAACCATAAAAAGCAAATTTGCGTGGTAAATATTATACTTAAATCCTTTAGATACTCATGGGTACGTCGACAAAACGTTCTAGTATACGAGCCTTAGTTACAGTATCAACACACAAAAAAGCGGCCTTCACAATCTGCTAAGTTCACTAAACCCGCAGTAGATCAGATATCGAAATAATGAGCCACCATAAACTTAGCGTCACTACTTACGTGGTTGCGTGCCGGTACAGCGCATCTGACAAGCTGCCTCGGAGCTGAACCTATTAGAGTTGCCTTCACAGCCACCCCAGATGAACTGTTCACAGCGATGGGCCTCAGAGTTGAAGCCCCAGCGGCTGTAGTTACCGGCACAAGAGCCTTGATCAATTGGTAGGCTGCATTGGTCTGAAATATAATTATAAAATGAAAATCATGCCCTGCTCTTTGCATTTGTATCATGTGCTTTGTTTAGTCGTAACGAAATGGTTCTTAAAGAACTTAGTGTCTTTGAATGTTTTGCCTCACCTGCAACGGCGGTAGGTTCGCATTGCTTCTGGCAGAGCTCCCGGCTATCGAAGTTGTTAGCGTTGCCGAGACAGCCTCCGTATCTGAAGGGGATGCACTGCTCCCGTGTACTGTTGTAGTGCCAGCGCTGGTAGTCCGCATCACAGGCACCCTTCACGCTTGGTAATTTGCACGCGTCTGGGAAGAAACGACAAAATATATGGTAGTAAGTAGAATGGCGAAAGTCAAGTTTAATAACCTCTAAAGTTTTAACTGACAAATGCATAAACATGAACGGTTCATGTTTTAACCCTTACCTTTAGGTGAGGGTTGTACGCACACATCCTCGCATTCTTCCTTGGTCGCAAATCTGTTGCCGTTGCCATCGCAGCCTCCATACCAGAAGCGGGAACAACCTCCGTACGCCAGGTCATAGTACCACATCGCTGTGAAGTTATGACATGGACCAGGATCCGTCGACATACTGCAAGCAGCTGGAATAGGAAGAAAGTTTAATAAATATCAAAAATGCCAAGCATGCAAAGCAAACAATAAAAACCTTATTGGTAAGCTCACCTTGTTTATTTTCAGGTGCATCAGTACATCCAAGGAACTTCGGTCCAGCAGCTTCAGTGCGTCCATCAGGGCAGCATCCGTGCCGGCTAGAAGAACAGTCGCACCCAGCGGCGTCAGGGCCGGTGGCAGGAGTCTCGCCGTCTCCACAGCAGCCGAACGTAGAATCACGGCAGTGGCAGCCCTGCTGTTCCGGTCCCTTCGCGATGGTGACACCATCAGCACAGCAACCGAATTGATACGTGATGCAGGCACAGCCTTCGTTGTGAGGTCCAGAAGCTGCAGTGTGTCTGAAAAAAGTTGTTTTTATTAGGAGGTTGTGATTGAAAGTTTGGAGTATTTCAAAAACTAATGCAACAATAAGTTATTGTATCCTTTCGATTGTCGTGGAAAGAAACGATTACAACGTTTACGGTTTCAAATTATAATTTTTGGTAAGTTACCTGTCAGGACAGCATCCGTGTTGTGTATACTGACAGCCGCAGCCCTGGTTGTCTGGTCCCTGCGCGATGGTGACGTTGTCGGGGCAGCAGCCATGCAGCGCGTACTGGCATCCACAACCTAGTGATAAATACAACTGGATTAAAACTATGATTTCTACTATTTATTGGTCTGTCACCAGACCATGATAGTATGAAAACTGTCCAGAATATACCGTACGAAAGCTTAGTTTATGTGGGCTCTATAGCACTCTTTTTTTTTCTCTCTACTGCCCATTTCAATAATGGGCTATTATATACCTTCAAGATGTGGTCCTTCAGCTGGTTTTCGGTTATCTGGGCAGCACCCAAAGGCTTGCAGCAAGCAGCACCCTTCATATTCAGGTCCGTGGGCAGGAGTCTTGCCGTCTTGGCAGCAACCGTGCGGTGATGTACTGCAGGGAGCTGGACATCCTTCATCGTCAAGGCCGGATGCTGAAATGAGGATACACAAATCAGGTAAAAGATTAATTAATGGATTTCTACAATACCAGAGGTATCGCAACAGCACAGTATCCCAAAAACAACTTGAAGTTCTTTCATACCTGGTGATACACCATCAGGACAGCAACCATACTCAGTAGCATTGCACGGACATCCCTGTCCATCGGGCCCGGAGGCTTCGGTCTCGTTGTCAGCGCAGCAGCCGAACTGGAAGCCACTGCAAGGATCCAAAGTGGTAATTCCGATGACGTCAGTGGTGCCTTCGTTGGTTGTGCTACCTTCGCTTGTTTCACTTGATTCGGTTCCACTGGATTCAGTTGTTTCTGTGGTCGTTTCGGTAAGTGCTTCCGTGGTCGATGTTTCTAGAAAAAATGGAACAGTCCAAATGTATGCTCTAAAGATGAAATGCTTGATTGTATAATTTTAACCAACAGAATAAATATAGATCAACGTAACATGAAATGCTAATTATTATTTGTGTAATAATAATTAGCATTTCATTGCTAATTATTATTTGTGGTCAACTTACCAGTTTCTGGGCAACCTTCCTTTTCAGGTCCAGTGGCTTCAGTCTCGTTATCAGCACAGCAGCCATATCTATAAATTAATTAATTAAGGGTTTATACTTTGGGCAAAAGGTACGTAAACCCGAACCGTAGCTGTACGTACTCGGATGAAGCGCATGGCGGTGGTGGCGGCGGGCATCCATCCTGGTCGTTGCCTTGAGCTGCAGTCTTGTTGTCAGAGGTACAGCAGCCAAACAGCGTGTCTGCGCAGGGCTCCACAGGACATCCCTCGTTGTTGGGACCCTGTGCCAGAGACAGTCCGTCCGGACAACAGCCGTATGTAGACTCTGGAGACTTGCAGGTAAGTGGTTTCGAACAACCTAAGTAAAGAATAATTTTGTTAAACGAATTTTGACTTTTTCATGGTGTTAAAATCGATCATAAGAGATGAAACATGAACGTACCTTCGTCGAATGGTCCCAAAGCGGTTGTCTTTTTGTCGGGACAGCAACCGAACTTAGTCTTACTACATTTAGACTTTTTACGCGGCTTGCAGACGGGCTTAGTAGGCACGAATACAGCAGGCTTGCTCCATATCGCTGCAATCATTGAACCAAAGTTGACATTGAAAAAAACAAGAGGTAAAGATATAGTAAAAAGGTAAAATAGAAACGAAGGCAAAACCACCCTGTGCTCTCATCAAATATTTTGCTATCCGAATACAACAAACTTGATTATATCATTGCACAGTCACATGCAGCCTACAGTATTGTTAAGGGCACGGTATTTCATAGTGTTATTTTTACCCATAATCATGTTATTATTTATCAGCATGTTCCAGTTTTATGGACTGCTATGATGATCAAAATGCAGACATTAAATACAGAATGATTATATTTTAAGTAAATTTTTAACTTACTTGTTCCTGTCGTGCCTTCAGTGGTAGACAATTCTGTACTTCCTGATTCTAAAACAAAACATGTTAATGAGTTTTATGAAAAACTACTGCTTTTTTATAAAGAAAGTAATTGGTACTTCTATTTATATACCTTCGGTAGTTGCTTGAACCGTAGTGCCCTCGGTGCTGCTGTAGATGGTCGATTCCTCCGAGCCTGTAGATCCGAGAGTGATACTTGAATCAGTAGAGCTCTCTCCGCTAGAGGTTCCTGTCGAAATTTCTGTGAAAGAAAACTTTGTTGATTTACTACTTACTTAAGCACTACAAATTACATCTATTCTAATATTATAAAGAGGTAACGTTTGTGAGTTTGTGATGTTGTGAGTTTGTGAGGTTGCAGGGGGTAATCACTGGATCACTGGATCTACTTAAAAAAATATTTCACCAGTAGAAAGCTACATTATTCTTGCGTGTCACAGGCTATAATTTATTTAAAAAAAAATTGAGATCCTTATGAAAATTGTAATAATATAAACCAAAAGCAAAATTTTGCCTATTAAAATCATTCTTTGGATTGCGCTGAGAAAACTATTATTATGTACTATATGATTATCATTTTTACCTACAAAAAAGTCTGCGAGAGAATATATCATAAAATTTAGCATATGAAAGATTAGTTAATGGATTTCTGCAATACCAGAGGTATCGCAACAGCACAGTATCCCAAAAAAACTTGAATTTCTTTCATACCTGGTGATACACCATCAGGACAGCAACCATACTCAGTAGCATTGCACGGACATCCCAGTTTGGAATAGCACATACGATACTTTTCATCCCGGAAATATGTTGTCTTGGGATAATTTTAGACATTCACGCGGGCGAAGCCACTGTCAGAAGCTAGTATACTATAAGGTTTTAAAAATAAATTAGTACTCGCCTCCGGAGACAGTCGAAGATTCTTCTGTAGACGATTCACTGCCTTCCGTGGTTGATACTGAACCGACAGTACTGCCAGATTCTGTGGTTTCTGTGAAAGACTCAGATTTCGAAGAAGTACTGCTTTCAGCATCAGTAGAACCAGAGGCCAAGCTGCTGGAATCAATAGCAGCAGTGGTTGATTCAGTTTCTGAAGGAGTGCTTGTTTCAGCACCCAAACTGCTAGACTCAGCGCCTTCTGTAGTTGATTCGGCGCTGATCGTGGATCCCGTTTCTGTAGTTTTGTCTGATCCCGAAGTAGTACTCGACTCAACAGTGCTTGATCCTGTTTCAACAGTAGTTTCAGAACTTTCTGTAGAGGATTCTGTTGATAGTGGGGTTGATGGTTCTTCGGTGCTTGCCTTGCTGTCTGTTATCATAAAATGTGTCGTTTATTAAGAGAAATAATGTATTTATGGTCTATTAATTTATATAACAGTCTAGCAAATTGTCGTCGGCGTGAATTCACGTTGTGGTTGCATCAGTTGGGGCTCATAACGAGTTCTGGCTTTCCCTTTTTATAAAAAAACTTTGACAAAACCTGATATAAGAAAAACGGTTTGGAATACTTATTATTATACATTGGAATATTTACTGCATCTTGTGTTTAATTAAGTGGTTACTAAAACCAGTCATAAACTGACAGTTTGTGACTGGTTTTCTAGTAACCGTAACATACTGTTTCTTCGATAGTTATGGCAGTCGCAAAAACTAAAATAGTTTTCTATTACAATAAAGTATATTTTTTTAAGCCCGCGCCCTATTCTAAATCATAATGTGAACTAATCTAGTTTTCAATACCTGTAGATCCAGTTGAAGTTTCAGCGGTGTCACTTGTCTCTTCAGTGTTCGTCGTTTTTGTCGTGTCAGATTCGCTTGTGGTTTCACTCGCATCCGTGACTGTCGATTCTGTAGAACCATTTTTTTCTGTAACCATGGACTCTGTCTTATCTGTAACCGTGGATTCTGTGGATACTGTCTTATCTGTAACCGTGGTTTCTGTGGATTCAGACTTTTCTGTAACCGTCGATTCTGTCGATTCAGTCTCTTCTGTAATCGTCGATTCAGTCTTCTCTGTAACCGTGGATTCTGTTTCTTCTGTAATCGTCGATTCAGTCTTCTCTGTAAGCGTGGATTCTGTTTCTTCTGTATTCGTCGATTCAGTCTTCTCTGTAAGCGTGGATTCTGTTTCTTCTGTAACTGTGGATTCTGTTTCTTCTGTAACTGTAGATTCTGTTTCTTCTGTAACCGTCGATTCAGTCTTCTCTGTAACTGTGGATTCTGTTTCTTCTGTAACCGTCGATTCAGTCTTCTCTGTAACCGTGGATTCTGTTTCCTCTGTAATCGTAGATTCAGGCTTCTCTGTAACCGTGGACTCTGTTTTTTCTGTAACAGTTGATTCAGTTTTCTCTGTAACCGTGGATTCTGTTTCTTCTGTAACCGTCGATTCAGTCTTCTCTGTAACCGTGGATTCTGTTTCCTTTGTAACCGTCGATTCAGTCTTCTCTGTTACCGTGGATTCTGTGGATTCAGTTTTTTCTGTAACTGTCGAATCAGTGGGACTCGTTTCCTCTGTGATAGTCGTTTCAGTAGGACCAGTTTTTTCTGAAATTGACGATTCTGTGTCTCCTGTGGAAGAAGTATCATCTGTACCGTGAGATATTGTAGATTCAGTCTTATCAATGTCAGTAGAGCTCGTTTCGCCAGTTGATGTTTCTCCGGAGCTGGTTGAATCACTTTCACTTGTAGGCCCTGTCTCCTTTGCGTCGGTAGAAAAGCTGCTTGCCGTGCTTGCCGTTCCTGCCTCTGTTGTTGACCCTGTACCATCGGTATCTGAGGAACTAGTAGAACCAGTATCTGCACTTGTAGAAATAGTGTCTGCAGTTGGTATGCTCTCAGTTGCTCCAGTTGAACTGGTCTCATCCGAAGCACTTGCCCCAGGGATTGTTGGTTCACCTGGTCGGTAACAATTAAGATTTTTATTATAATGTGGGATATTTTTTTTAGCCCCTGTAAAATGCATACATACTAGCATATTATTTAAAGTCCTATGTATTTAGGTACACAAATAGTTACAACACAATGTTATATAATGCGAAAATCTCAGTCTACAAAAAAAAAAAAATTATCTTTAGTTACAAAATAGAATCTAAGGACGAGAAATGAGAGGTGAGATAGAGGTCAAGCGCGAGATACTCTAAAATAAAATAAAAAACGGCTTACGTTCCGTTGGCGATATGACTGTTGATGTGTCCATGTCCTTCGATGCTGAAGGAGAAGAGGGTACATCAGTAGTAGATGTATCACCAGAGCCAGTGTAGTAGTCATCGGTTGAGTAGTCGGAGGCGATTGTACTGAACCCTGAGCCATCTTCTGTGGTCAGATCGTCTGATGACAGTGACGATCCTGAAACATGAGAAAGATGAAATATTTATCTTTTACGGTTGTCATGACGTGAATGTTGGAGCAGACACAAAAGAAAATAAAATATTTAATATTTTCATATTTCTTAATGCTTTTAAAAGGTAGCGATGGAAGTAGCCGATTTCTTGCAAGTGATACCTCTTAGACAAAGTCCGGTCAAGTAGGCCGAAAAATGTATTTTGGGCTCATTATATCGAAAACTAATGAACATTAGTGAATCTTATGTAGGACTTGTTTGTACACAATTGAACAAGGAACAAACTTGCCCTAGCTTAAATTGCAGTAAATACATAACTTGTCGAGAATTAATAAAAAAATCTGTTTTTTGTGCCCGTTGACCTTGAATAAAATAATTTGCATCATTATAATGGTATCCCTAATGTTCATGTAAATTTCCAACTTCTTTGGAATTTATGCAAGGGGTCATGCCTATTTTGAGCGGATTAATAGTGCATAGGTTAACAGAAAAGGTCGAGAGGAATTAGTGGATAAACATTTTGCCTCTGATATGAATCATTAAATAAATTATATTTTTAAATAATCGTACCCCAGTCTGTTCCAGTTTCCAGGGTAGATTCGTGCTCAGCATAACCTGCAGACAAAAATATAAATGCAATGTTGTGCATCATTTTTAGGGTTCCGTTCCTCAAAAGGAAAAAAAGGAACCCTTATAGGATCACCTTCTTTTCTGTATGTCTGTCTGTCCGCGTGCCAAGTTTTTTCTCTGGAACGCTTGGCGGTATCAAGTTAAAATTAATATTGTATACTCAAGTCTGCGATCTTTGCAGGGGTGAAAATCAAACTTCTAGATTGACGCAATCAAAAGATAATGCCGTTTATGTCGCAAATTTGACGAATCGCAAGGCAATCAAAACCTATAGAGTATTTCCCGTAGACCTTTTGGTAAGAAGCAATGTCATAGCGCACAAGTAAAGAAAAAATATTTTTAACTTATTTGCAGTTGGTAAATCGACCTTATGTCAATTTATGGGGACAACACTTTTCCTACGGCAAAGTTAATTTTGTCCCTGAATTCTGTTTACCTTTTAGTAGAGCAATGATCGGTGCTTTCATTATTTATGAACTTCGGTGTTATGTTACATAATTAATCTGGTGAATGTCACTGCTTGTACGAAACCCACGGTGCGCGAGTCCGACACGCACTTTGCCGGTTCGTTAATGTTTTATTTTTATTAATTAATAAGAACATTTGCTGATCTAAAATTTAATTATATCTTTTATGGTCAGAAATTCGGAAATGACCTAAAGAAAATAATAGAAAACTATAATTATTTTTATAATTGATGTCGCTGACATATTTCATTGATTTATTTATTGCAAGCGTGCTTAATGGTGGATATCCACCATGTTCGCGAACGTCATACGCTCCGCGCTCCAACAACTGTTTCAATGGATACGGGATGTGCTTCGCCTTGTGTTCGCGCTAAACACCGATACAGCTGGGCTAAACACACACGTTGCACCTCACGCTTGCCGCGGAGCGTGCAACGTGTCACGAGCGCGGAGCGCTAGAGGTTCTGAGGCTGAAGTACCTTAGTGTATTTATCATTCAGCCACTACTTCAAAAGCTGTGTGGGAAGTTTTGTGTTGTAGATTAGTAAAAATAGATTCGTTTAACTCTAAATATTTCAACGGCATAATTATAATTAAATTTCAAAGGAATAACACTCACCAGGGCTCGGGCTGTCACTCATCATCGTCTGAAAATAATATATTGGAAACATGTTAAAAACTAAAAACATTGTGTATCCAAAAATTAACGCCTTGAGTTTTGGATCGTGTTAAGTATTGCCATACTAATTTACATTCAACAGCATCCATCCCATTCACACAATCTCGCTTCTTCCTTCTCTCTTGTACAGCCATACTAAATAATGCGAGGGTAATATGATTTAGGACATTCATCCTCATAAAATAAGCATCATGAATGACTCTGGCCCAAGGCACTGAGCGATCCTCTCTGACTGAGGTCTAATGTGCCAAGAAGAAGTGAGCTATCTCCTTCCAAGATGTTTGAGTGAGTGATAATAATGTTTATACCATTCCCCATCTAAAAAGCTTATTTTATTCACTGAAAACAGTGAATAAAAAACACTTTTAGTCACTGTTTTGGTGTTTGAATTTAGAACACACCAATATATATTTGACCTCCATCTCAATGTTATACAACCTACTTGCGCATAAAATACTCGATACAAACTTCTTGTACAAACAAAGAATATTCGAATTTCAAAATCCTTCGTCGATTTAATTTTGAGTTTTTTTATATTAAGGAATTTGATAATGATTTTGATTTTGGTCTAGGATGTATAGTGAAAACTTATTTGGATTGTAATTCTAATATTAATTGCATTGGTGTTTAATTAATTATAATTATGTAACGTAACGGAGGTGGCCCCTGAAACACAGGTGTTGTTTTGTTACCTAGCTCAGCTTCAATTTTCAAAAAATGTGAAGTCCTGGGGTTTCTCATTTTCTATAAATTTTGAAGGTAATAAACCATTTATTTCTTTTATTATTATTCCTTATGCTTTTGGCTTAAATCCTTCTTTTTCTCGTAGTCATGGTATAAAATATAGTATGCAACTCTTGAATAAAATGGATTTATATCGAGGGCCATGTATCACTCGCATTGCTCAGGATTCTAACACTTGAATCACTCGCTATGCTCGTGATTCAGTTTCTAGAATCCTTCACTTGTTCGTGATTCATCTATGGCCCTCGCTTTAAAACCGTCCTTTATTCACTATTTGCATAATATACTATTACACCATTTCCCCTCTAAAAATCTTATTTTATTCACTGAAAACAGTGAATAAAAAGCACTTTTAATCACTGTTTTGGTGTTTGAATTTAGAACACACCAATATATATTTGACCTCCATCTCAATGCAATACAACCTACTTGCGCATAAAATACTCGATACAAACTTCTTGTGCAAAGAATATTCGAATTTCAAACTCCTTCGTCTATTTAATTTTGAGTTTGTTTATATTTAGGATTTTGATAATGATTTTATTTTGGTCTAGGATGTTTAGTGAATACTTATTTGGATTGTAATTCTAATATTAATTGCATTGGTGTTAAATTACTTATAATTATGTAACTTAACGGAGGTGGTCACTGGCCCCTGAAACACAGGTGCTGTTTAGGTAACTCAAACACAAAGGCTTCTGCTACAATTGACAAAAAATGTGAAGCCCTAAGGTTTCTCATTTTCTGTAAATGTTGAAGGTAATAAACCATTTATTTATTTATTATTATTCCTTGTGCTTTTGGCTTAAATCCTTCTTTTTCTCGAAGTCATGGTATAAAATATAGTATGCAACTCTTGAATAAAACGGATTTATAACGAGGGCCATGAATCACTCGCGACGCTCAGGATTCTAACAACTGAATCACTCCCTACGGTCGTGATTCAGTTGTTAGAATCCTTCACTTGTTCGTGATTCATCTATGGCCCTCGCTTTAAATCCGTCCTTTATTCACTAGTTGCATAATATACTATTTCCTTAATAGTTGTCTCCATCCTATCTGATGATATTTGCACACTTCAAATATGAGGTGAAGAATCCCCATGCCATTCCAGGCAGTATGAGTTAGAACTGTTGCTCCTATACATGCAACCAAATTGGGGTTTTTGTCATCTTCATCTATCCTCAAAACTACCAACTTCGCAAGGAAGGAGCTGATTGCAGGATCACTCTTTGATATTCCAACAAGTTGGTCTATACATCTCTTGCTGGGTTGAGCAAATTTAGTGGAAATTCCTCCTAGAATCAAGCCAGCAATGTTTCTTTTATATTGTTCTTTGATGAATCCATTCATAATCTGAACCTCTGTCTTTGTTACTTTACGAAGCATTGTCAACGCTAAGAAATTGGCCACTCTTAATGCATGCATGTGTGCCCTAGTGAATCCTTTGGTGGTAGGTTGAAGTTGAAAAGAAGAGAGAAGTACAGCTACAAATCCAGCTAAAGATACTTGATAGTCGTTGGTAGGATCCAGGAGTTGGGACTCGAGGTGGCGCTGCACAAATCCGAGGCCATGTTCTTTCATGGCCCTCGGAATACGCCGCCACCAGACTCCCAGCTTACGGTAGGAGGAGTTCGCATCGGCGTCGGGTTGACGATGAAGTACCTGGGACTCGTTCTCGACAGCCGATGGAATTTCGGAGAACATTTCCGACGTTTGGCTCCCAAACTCAACCGGGCTGGGGCTGCTCTCAAACGGCTCCTGCCCAACCTTGGGGGTCCAGACGCCTCCTGCCGGAGGCTCTACGCGGGGATCGTTCGGTCCATGGCCCTCTATGGGGCGCCGGTGTGGGCGCCGTCGCTGCAAAAACGGCTGCCAGAGGGTCATGGCAATACGGATGGTGCGGGGTTACCGCACGATCTCCCGCGAAGCGGCGAGCCTTCTGGCTGGCCTACCACCGTGGGATCTGGAGGCAACAGTCCTTGCACACATGCACGACATGCGCGTGGAGATGCAACGCCGGGGTGAAAGTCCGCTACCGCGACAGGTCGAGGTATGGCGGACAGAGCTCCGGCGGGATCTCACGGTGAAATGGCGTCAGCGACTATCGCAACCCAGTGCTGGGCACGCCACCATAATGGCGGTAAGTCCCCTCTTTGAGGCGTGGCTGGAAAGACCTCACGGCATCCTTACCTTCCGCATGACGCAGGTCCTCACCGGACATGGCAAGTTCGGGAGGTTCCTGCATCGGATCCAAGCGGAAGAGACGCCCGGGTGCCGCCACTGTGCGGAACGCCCGGAGGACACGGTGGAGCACACAGTCGAGGTGTGCCCTGCTTGGGCAGAGCACCGCCGTGCCCTCGTGGGGGCGATCGGCGGCGGAGACCTCTCGCGCCGGGCCTTGGTTCAGGCCATGGTCCGGAGCGAGGAGGAGTGGCAGGCGGTCGCCTCCTTCTGCGAAGCAGTAATGCTAGCAAAGGAGGAGGCCGACCGCATCAGGCAACGGCGCCCTCGCCGCCGCCGCCGGGATCCCAATCCCGATATCCAGCCACCGTAGACGCGGGCTCGTGGACAGCGAGCCATGGGTAGCTCGCTGTCCGATCGTCCGGTAACTACCCGGACCGAGCCAAGGCGTCGACGGCGCGCACTGTTCCCGCGCGCCTCAAGGAGTTGTCAGCAAAGAGAGGGGCCCAGCTGGGTCGAAGCCTACCGGGGTTCGGGGTTATCCGAAAGGAAGCTAGAGCCCCGGTATGAAGGCTAGAAGGAACGGCGCGGGGTTTTTAGTCAGTACAAGTCTGACACTATCTCTCGCTCCACCCAAGAGCGGGATTTGTCATAAGATGATTTTCCCCGTCGACAAAAAAAAAAAAAAAAAAAAAAAGCTAAAGATACTTCATTGTATTCACATATGAATGGTTTTGTTAGCTCTGTTAGTTTTTAAGCGACTTACCAAAAAGGAGGAGGTTCTATGTTCGACTTCTTGTATGTTTTTTTTTTTTTTGTGTATGTTCACCGATATCTCCGTCAATTGTAGACCGATTTTGAAAATTCTTTTTTTGTTTGTTAGAGTATGTTTCGAAATTGGTCCCATTTTAATTTGGTGAAGATGTGATGAAGAACTTCGGAGATATACAGCAGAACTCTATAATAAATAACGGCAAATCTCTCGAGATTGCTGCAACCGCATGTCTGTTTAATGTTTATACCATTTCATAACATAACATCACGCCAGTACGCTCTAAAGGGGTACGCAGATGTGTACAGTTCACCTTGATACACTCTCATTTCATTGGTTATGATCAAGTTTCATGGCATTCGGATAATCTATTCTGGCATTATAAGTACCTCACTAAAGGCAAGTTGCTTAATAGGTACAGCTAAAAAGTGAAAAATAAAAAATCTTTTTTACAAAAAAATACTACCGACTTCCAACTAAAAACACTACAAAGTGAAAAATAGCTTTCTTTTTCGAAGTCGGTGTCCATAACGAAAAAAATTGGTACCTACCAAAGACACCGACTTCGAAAAAGAAAGTTATTTTTCACTTTGTAGTGTTTTTAGTTGGAAGACGGTAGTATTTTTTTTGTAAAAAGATTTTTTATGTGATGTCAGTTTCAACCCTAACAATGTTTTCACGAGCAAGTCTTTCATTTCTCTCTTTTGTAGTTTCAAAAACAATGCCTGCCTCTTTGGTTAGATCAACCAATGAGTTAGATCAACCAAAGACTTGAGAGCGGCTTCTGGGCTCAGAACTTTTTCTGCATTTGATGCATCAGCTTCTGAATTGCTGTCTTCTCCTGTTTTTGCTGAAAGTGCGTCTATGAGGAGGGGCGCTTCTCCAGCAATTGTGAATCCACAGTCGGAACTGGAACTGGACTTCATCTTATCATCCCAGATTAAATCCTTAGGATATTTAGCCTTATCCTTGAAAATCATAGAGGCCAAAGCCAAGACAACATCTGCTGTAGTATGAGTATTTGGTACAAATCCATTGGCATAAAAAACCAGGAATCTAGTCTATATATTTTTCTGTTCTGCAAGATCCCATAGCTGTTCAGGCAAAGGGTGAAGTCCGGCAATTCTTTTGCACTCTTCTTCTGTCTATCCTCTTCTTTCGGTTCTGGTTGTTCTTCCAGGGATATCAATAGTCCCTTCCAACTCCTTCTCATCAAGACCCATATTGGTCCAAATTGAATCGTCAACCATGGGGGCCAAGGTGAAAGTAGCGTAATTGAGAATATATAAGCAAACGGAGATCTTTATAGTATTAGTTTTTAGATATTGAAAGAATTTACCCCATACAAAAAAGTTAAATTCAATCATTTACGCGTAATACAAATAATGGAATATCTTTAGAATGGTGACCTTTTTTAATAATGTTTCTCCGTGATTATTTATTAAATATTATGTTAAACGAATCAAACAAATAAAAACAATTTCTTAGAGTTAATGTTTTAACTCCTTATAATGTATTTCTTATTTTTTTTGTTGACTACAATATCAGATATGTCCAGGTATTGCACATGCATGAATTATTAAGTTTTATCAAAACAATACGTGCTTACCGTTAAGAAGTCAACGCCGACTTCTTTGTAATCCTCATCCTCACATTCTTCGTCTTCATCTTCGCCCATTACAACTGTCGAAGTTGAAGAAAACGGCAACAGATGGTCTGGGAAGCGGAGTAAGAACAGATTCAAACAAGTGTCTTTAGTTAAGTATTAGCAAGATTTATTTCGTCTCTCGTACGACTCATTACGAGCCAGAAATGCCAAGTAACCGTTCAACAGGTTTTATCCAAGGTTTTTTTTTTAAAGAAAACTTTGCCCCACACTAGGAATTTCTTCCTGTATCGTGGGTGCGGTTACAAACATATAACTGACATACACAACACCCAGAGCCGGAACAACTATCTGTAGCTCATACAAATATTTGTTCCGTGCGGGAATCGAACCCGCGACACGCAGCGCAGCAGTCAATCGCACAACCACTGCGCCAACCGTGTGTGTGTGATATTAGGTTGTTTTTATCAGAATATTAAGGTACTTCTAATTATAGTTTGACTATATCTGTCTGACGATTTATAGCTATTATTACTATAGAATTAATTTTTTGAATGCTCCAAGGTTGGTTCGTAGGACTATTATGATAAAAAAAAGAAAAGCAAGTAAGGTTAGTGACACATACAAAGTGTGAATGTCATTGTTTTTCAAGTAGGCGTGGATGGCCACATTCTTAAATATGAGGAATAACGCAAAACACTCAAAGGAGTCACGAGTCCGATTTTGATGAAAACTAAAATTGAACCATTGGATTTTTTGAAAAATCAATATTATTTATGCATAACAATAGAACCTGATATTTTTGGATAATCCGATAGTGTCGCTAATATGGATAAAAATCTGGGAAGTAATGTCATACGGTAACCTTGCGGAAAGATTTACTTTTTAACAAATATATTTTTTTACTAGGATCATCAATTTGCGAGACGAGTCCTTGTAGATTACAAGGACTCGTCTCGCAAATTGATGACATGAAAAAGTCTTGGAGAATATTCGCCATCAAAATTGTAACACTGAATGTAGTGCAATGCTTGAGTTATTGAAACCGGATATGTATTGCAAGGATTTTGTTAATAGTGAAGTACTTCCTAAATTTTGCCGTAATTATGAACTACCGTGCCGTAATTACACTTTTTTGCGACACAATCGTATGGTGTAATCTCCCTCTCATTGTTTCGGATTTGGCCATCTACGCTCATTTGAAAAACTCAGCCTGTATCGACCCGAGGTTCTCTTTTTTGGTTGACAATAGAGTTAGCTTAAGTTTCGGGTTTTAACAAATCATTTCAGTTTTTTAAGCAGTTCCAGGTAACCTTTTCCTATTTTACCTTTCCATTTGATAAATCTATAGGGTCTGATAAAGGGGCAGTGGCATTGTGCATTCTATTACCTGGGTCACAAGGTCCTGTGTTGCAGAGCTGCGTGGAGTCCAGCACGGTGGTGCCATCACAGTCATCAGCCTCTTTGTCCCCTCGGTAGCACATGACGCGCCGGTACTGCTCGCCACCGCCGCATTTCTTAGTGCACTGTGAATATCACAAGGTACAGGCTCGTCATTTATACCCATTAAGACTGAAGTTTTGCCTACTAATTTCATTTCACGCTATAATTAATTTCATTAATTTGATTATGGTGCTTCCGTCAACGTTATCTACAAGTTACGAAGATTCTTGCGATCTCCCAATCAGTTTTGCTGTTGAACGATGACTTTATTCAGGTCTCATAAAAGCGTTCAGTTAAGACTTGCGACTTCACCATGAAAGGAGCTCATAATCAAAGGCCTCTCTGAAGTCCTAAAGCATTCGGCCAAAGGACCAAAAAACCTCGTTGTTAATTTTAGTTTCTTTATCATATCAGCCGAAAGTCCACTGCTGGACATCTAGGCCTCCCCTAAGCGTCACCACATTGATCGATCCCGTGCGTCTCGCATCCAGCGGATCCCCGCAACCTACACCAGGTCATCGATCAACCTGGTGGGAGGCCTTCCAACGCAACGTCTTCCGGTTTGCGGTGGCCACTCCAGAACCTTTCTGTCCCATCGACAGTCTCTTACAAATATTAAACTTTTATTCTGATATGTAAATGGGTTGCTTACCTCAGTCCAGGGTCCAGCGAACCACTGTGAGGGGCACTCCTCCTTGGGCACCGTGCAAGGCTTGGTGTCTTGGTACTTGGTAAGGTTGGCGCACTTGGCGTCGTCCACCACTTCCACGCCCTCTCCACTGTCGTCACTATTGTACATGCCGCAGAACACCTTCCTGGTCTGAACTCCATCACCGCATTTTGCGGAGCACTGTTGAGGAACGAGAGGTTAGAAATAACAAAATATCGCTTTTTAGGTACCCTCCGTTTTACATATTATTTTTTTATTTGGATAGAGAATCGTTGGATGAGAGGATCTGAGATCAGAGAAGTCTTGTTTGATTTACTTTCAAGACCCTCTGCACCAGAACTGCTACGCGGTACAAAATAAAATCGCATGTAAGGCCGAAAGATCCTACCGCTTCAACGAATGTTGAGAAACATTCGATCCCGTCCGTCATACTTGTACCTATGTAAATAAAACTGAATCGGCGAAATGTATGTACGCGAACAACTTCGTAACGACTGACCCAAATCGGATAATCCCTTTTTTGCTTGATTCGCCAGAATACAGGGAAGGGTTAAAAAAGGTAGATACATTTAGTAGTATATATATTAGTAGATAGGTAGGGTGGTAGGTAGGTTAGTAGGTACGTAGGTTAAGTAGGTAAGGTAGGTAGCCAGTTGAAGGGGGCGAAGCCGCAGGGGTCAGCTAGTTTTCGATATTTTTGAATCTGATCAAGTTACCTTGCTCCACTGCGTGGCGTACCACTGCACCTCGCAGGCGGGCAGCTCGTCCTTGTTGCACTCTTCATGGTCCACAGGACGGTTGTGGTAGGAGCAGAGGCTGTCGTTGAGCACTTGTCGACCCTTCGTCGAACACACCACTACTCGTGTACGGTTCTTTGACGTGCAGGAGTCGCACTGAAAACAAATTAAATTGTTGACATGATCGCTTCATTTATGGAAGCGAAACTATGTTCCTGTTCTATATTCTTGAAGCGACAATACAAAAAAAAAAAAACATTATTTGCAGAATTTAGGACCAATATACAGTATGAGATAAGACTGAGTTAAAGATTTATTTAGGTGGTAAATGTTTACAATTATACGAAGAAAAAAATTGTAACTATTTGTAACGACTTGATTTTTAGAAAGTTATTACCCAATAAGACGAATCAAAGGAAGAAAACATTTAGTGTCCAACAATATTGTGAAGAAGTATAAATTTTGTTAATTTACTCACTCCAGACCATCCAGAAACGACCCAGTCGACTCCATCACAAGGTTGCAGCATACAAGTTTGTTCCACGTCTGGTTTCTTCTCTGTACAGTCCTTCTCGTCCAACACTTCGATGCGGCCATTCTTCTTCTGGTAGCAAACCACCTGCCTCGTCTGCTTACCCTCGTCACAGAGCTTGTCACACTATTGGCGAAAGCAGTTTATTAGTTACAATGCACGAGTAAAATTTCAAAATTTAAAAAACCGCCGACACATTTTCATTTCATAATTTACTAGTATTTATCTATACATAGAAGATACGCTTCGATCGCCAATCTATTGAACACGTAATTATGACACGATATCTTGCGAAACCGTTTTAGTGACCACCAGTTGGCGCCACTAGCGTGTAAGGTCCTTAAATATAGTTGTTAAACGTTGTTATTACGCGCACGGAAGCAAAGTTTGGATTAAAATCATTTCTAATGCCGTAGAAGTGCGATTAAGGTCGAGTACCTCACCTCTAAATTATCGCAGAATTAATGTGACAAATTGTCAAGCACGCGTTATCTGTTGTGATTGGATGTTAAAAATTCATTCAACCAATCACAGCAAATAACGTATGCTTGACAATTTGTTACATTAATTCTGCGATAATTTAGAGGTGAGAAAGTCGACCTAAATATAAAATCGAGTATATGAAAAAGAAGGATACAACTTTCTGTAACATAAATTTCCATTAAAGCAGTGGTTAGTAAAAACTGTACCTATCTTAATCTGCCATATTTGGAAATATACACAACAATATAAAAAAAATAAACTCACGCAGAAACCAAAAATCTATGGCATTTGGCATTTTAAAGACTGGCACTACACCGGCGCCCATATCGGAAAATTCAAACGCGATAGCCCCCATTACATCAATACGCGTAATAACGCGGGAAGAAAGACGGATTTAAAGAAGATATATGACTTGTTTTTGCTTTTACTTACCGGTCTCCAGTGTCCGACGAACCACGTGGGGCAAGGAGCGTCCTCGTTACACTTTTGGAACACTTCAGGCTTCGGGCCCAGCAGGTCGAAACACTCCTTGTCTGGTACTATAGACTTGATACTAGACACACAAACATTGTTCTATGAGCTACACTTTTACACCACATCATTAGGAGTGATGTCGCAAAAGTTGAATGACTAAAAGGCATCAAAATCAAATTATTTATTTGTAAAAGCATAGGTACAATTTAATATAATAAGATTTAATTCTAATGTCAGGATCGCTATGTTTAACCTAGTAGGCATACATATTTTGGACACAATTATAATTATTCTAATTTTGAAATATATATTTTTCAAGAGATTCGAATAGGTTCTATTTACAGAATAGGGGATGAACATCATACAATTTATCCAATGATATTCTAGTAAACAGATATGTTATGAGCGCGCGCATTGTGAAGACTCGAATATGTCCTAATTGGGACGTATCGTATCTTTAGTCTGTGTCGCATGGCGAAGAGTGATACGCTTTGTTGAAACAAAAACGAAATTAAAAAAGCCATCGTGTGTATTTAGAAAGTGTACCAATTATGGTACAAAAGTACATAAAACAGAAGGGATCTCATACCAAATGTAAGTACGCAATACACCTCAATTTACAAATATATTTAAATTTTTTCCTAATATCTATTATTTATTCTGTGCTAATATTCTGATATTTGGAGGTTAGAAATAGAAAGAGATGGTAAATACTCTGGTGGCCAGTATAATGTTTGTTTACATTCACACGCAAGTGACAAACACTAGCTGTCTCTTTTTCTTGTTGGTTTTATCAAGCCATCCCTTTCGACTTGTAATGAAATGTCGGATGAATGAAAAGTGTGTATGTGTGCTGCCGCTGCTGCGCGGAACACTTTTTTCGTTTTTTTTGTGAGTATATAACGTATCTGTTTACTAGAATATCATTGAATTTATCATTAAAAAAACCGGTGACCTCGTTAGAGATAGCTGGCAATGATATTTTAACGAGCCTGCTCTGACCCACTCTTGGGCAAAGGCTTTCCTCCACTCCCTTCACGTGAAGCGTGGAAGGGAATGATATTATGAACAAATTAATTTTTGCGGTTTAAAATATATTCATCACTTACCCATTGGCAATAATCTTCTGGCAGTTAACCTCCCTGGACCTGACGCCCCCACTGCCGCATCTCTGCGAGCACTCTCCCCAGGGCCCTTCCTCCCACTGCGCCGGGCAGGGTTCGGGACTGCAGGACTGGTTGGTGGGGGGCCTCAGACCCTCGTCGCATAAACCATCCTCCACTAACTCAAGTTCTTCCCTAGACCTACATGTCACGTTGCGGGTTTGGAAACCTGACAAAATTTAATATTCCTATTAGATACACATTTAAAACTTTTCTTCATTAGCGAAATGCATATATTATGGAAGCTACAATTTTTACAGCAGTGGATTAAAACAATCAAGTAAAATTAAAAAAAAAACCCAACTCATTTTTATTTTATGCTACATATTTTTTTAGTAGTAGACACGCTTCGATCGACAATCTATTGAACACGTAACTATGAAGCGATTTGTTGCGAAAACACCTCGATTCAAACAGTAAAATGTCCATAACTTTAGAACGGCTGAACAGATTTTCATCAAACATAGTTTAGAACACTCTCGATAAAGACACCTTTCAAACAAAAAAAAACAAAACAAAATCGGTTTACCCGTTTAGGAGCTTTGATGCCACAAACAGATACACAAACACACAGGTACACACGTCAAACTTGGGGGTTAAAAATATGATATATCATAGTCATTAGCATGATATAAAATTCTATTCAGGAAACGGCATCTATCGGCTCCTGGCCACATTGCTAAAGCAAACATCGACGCCGAAGCGTGTCGCCCCCAGTACGAGAGTTACAAGTCTTGTTCGCAGTTTGCTCACCTCCGCCACAGGTGGCGCTGCACAGCGTGAACTCCTCGTGCACCCAGTTGTATCGCTTGTCGGTGGGGGGCGCTGAGTTGGTGGGAACGCTGTACTCGTACCTGATCCCCACGTTCTCGTCTTGAAGGAGAAGCTTGAACAGAAAATAGGCACTAAGTTAATATACAATTTTTAAATTATGTACCTACTTTAAAACCTGTTAAAGTATCTACATAGCAGAGATGCAAAGACCATGTTCGATAAACATTTAAATGGTTTTCTAACCGATGAAAAAAAAGGAGGAGGTTTTCAATTCGACATGTTTTATACAGGCATAACTTTATATAGAGTGGACGAATTCCAATTTTTTTTTTTACAATGTGTTTACTCCAAAGTTTGTCCAATTTAAATTTGAAAAATAATATCCATCCCTAAAGGTAGAATTATATGCGGGCACACCGAAAAAAAAAAATTATATACGGTCTGGAGGAATTGAGAAACTTCCTCCTATTTGGGAAGTCGGTTAAGAAAAGGAATTTTGAAATTGTGAACCGATACTGTTGAAATAAAGTAAACTAAAAAGCGAAAAAAAATCCTTTTTAGAAAAAAATTAACAGACTAAATAGCGAACTGAAAACTAAAAAAACTAAATTTATATTTTTGTCTAGAATTCTGCAACGGCGCGCGGCGCCAAACAAACTATCAACGAAGATCAAGCTAGCTACAAACATTCTACGCTTCAGGTGTTTGACGCCATCTCAAAATGCTAGACTAATTCTATCACTTATCAGGGGAAGCAAATATAGTACAGATTCTGATGAAAGTCTGAAACGGCGATGAAATTCTTTTGATTCCCACATAGCAAACTGTTTGGGTCTTGGCCTGATTACTTGTTGTTTGCTTTCATTATTTGAATATTCGTACATTATAGCCTCTTCTTCAATTGCCAGATCGTCAACAGCATAGATTTAGAATTTTTTTGCTAGTCAACAGTGTCGGAAATTTACATAAGTTTGGAAAAAAGAAGGAAAAACCTCAAACTAAACGTCAATGGATCTAGTTGTATCTATTGAATAGACGTTTATCTGGCCGTCAAAGAAGCAGACAGATTTAGTCCTCAGTTAGGGCCATTATTGCAAAATGCAATATTTCTTTATCTGTCTAATAAGTACTATCTAACTGTTTATCTGAGGATTGAAAAATCGGCCCTAAAAGACTTTTTTATTTTTCAGTTCGTTATTTAGTCGGTATTTTTTTAACCGATTTTTCGATATAAACTCAGGACCAAATTAAAACTGATTGCAACATTTTCAACTGAATGGACTAAAAACGAAAAAACTGTAGTTCAAGTATCAGTTCCACTTACAGAAAGATACAGAGGCTCATTGGTAGGGCCCAGGCAGCGCAGTTTGTCCGGCGCGGCGAACCCTTGCTGACTGCGCTCGTAGGTCCAGAGCGCGCCGGCGATCATGATGCTCCTCGGGAAGTCGATGTGGTAATGGCCGTTCAGGTAGTAGGTGCCGTTCTTGGCTCTTAACGCTGAAGAAATTCAATAAGTTTAACCTTAAAGCTTATTTTGTCGATACATTTACGCAGTAGATCACAGATTTGTTAAAACACTTACCCAAATAATTGTTTGAAGGTGCCACCTCTTCAATATTAATACTGGTGGAGCCTGCAGGAATCAGCAAGATGTCGTTGTACCCTAAAATCAAAAGAAGAAATGGATTTCAAGACTCAACAAAATTTGATGCCGGATATTTAAGACGCATCATCCTGATTTTATTATTATGTCCCATTGCTGAAACCGTGACAATATATTGATGATATTGTAAAATTACTGTTTATTTATTTAATTATTTATTTTTAGGAAAACTTACAGCTAAGCAGACATTTAGTAATAGTTTATACAAAATATGGCCAATTACAAGTTTCAACTGATAGTAAATAGAATATATATGAAACTGAAAATTTATAATAGATAATATATGTAGGTACATAACACCAAACAGTAAAATTTCTATTTACGCTCGAAGAAGCAATCACATAAAATTTTCTTCAATTTATTAAAACTAGTATGGAAAATGTCGATCGGAGCCTCCCAGCAGGTTGTGTTGTACATACGACTCGCTCTCATCATGTACGAGTTCCATCTGTACGTAGTGGTTACCACTGGGGTGTACAATAAATGAGGTCTACGCAAGAACACAGACGGCACTCGCAGCCCGACTTTGTGAAGCAACTCGGTAACACCAGTTGTTCCATTGGCTATCTTGAAAAGAAACACAAGATCTGATATTTTTCGCCTTTCGTAGAGTGGAAGGATATGAATTTTTTTGCAACGGTAGGTATAATTCGATATAAACGTTTTAGACCGATACTGAATGTGCCTCAAAAACCTTTTCTGTATGCTCTCAATACGATTTATGTAGACATTATAATTGGGGTTCCAGAACACCGAACAAGCCCGGTAAAACAATTTAAATGAGGGTAAACTAAAGCTGATAGACAACAACTAATATCAATATACCACCTACCTTATCAACCACATATAAAAACAGAGTCGCACAAAAAAAAATAGTAACACTATGTTGTGGGTGCAATAAAGAACTAAGGTCACTTTGATACATGAAAAACGTTTGCGGTGCCTTCTTAAGACCGTTTACCTTTCATAAGTTCCTGTGTGTCAAAGATATCTTCGGTGGTGCGACAGTTGGCGCCGTTCCCTCGGCACTCCCGACATTTGTCCTCTCGTGCAGTAGAATTCAGCATCATATCGCAACCGACCGGCTAAACATCACAAGTATATTAGTTAAGTCCCTACTATCCCAGTTGACCCACTAGTGCTTAGGAAGAATTTTGAGGTCCTTCGATACTTAATGTACTAAACATGATAATTATACTATAATGATACGTAATGTTGTTCCTACGCAGAATGACGTTTGAGATAGCAATCTTTCATAGTGCTCATAACGTTTTTCAAGAGAAAATCCTTAATTAATTTGCCTCATAATCAAAATGAAGAAGGACTTAGAATTAACAACGACAATGTCGTTATATTACCTGACATCTTCCATTGACACAGACGTCGAAGGACTCGTCGTCACACCTGGTGCCGTCTGTGACCTGGAGCTTGTGTCGGAAGTAGAACCGTTCCCCATGCGGCATACAGTTCAGCTCGCAAGGGTTCGGAGCCTTCGTGTACGGCACCCAGCTATAGAAGACAAAAAGGTCTCATTCAGAACATTGCAGTCTTTTTATCATGGTTTATTTTATCAGAAGATAGAACATTACTTGCTCAGATCATCAGGTATGGTTTGTCGATGACAGCTAATAGAACTTTTCATTTTGTATAATTTTAGTATTCGGTTTACTGTTTAGTTGTGCGTGCTTTGCTATATTTGCGGTGTTTTACGTAAGTTGTAAGAAAGACTTAAGGTATATTGCTGCCTCAGATAATATTATAGATAAAAATATAAACCTGAGGATAAAAAACTACAACTTACTTGTATTTGAAGCCCCTGAAGGCCTTGTCGTTGAACTCGGCGCACTGTTCAGCTCTGAAGTCGCCGGAGCCGTCGGGACAGTCCTGCGTCTGGCACGAGAAGTACTTCGTGTCACCTCCCGTACACAGAGACTGGCCTTCTGGCCTGCACAGGGAAATATAAAAAAAATAAGTGTTTCATTTGGAAGGAAGTAGCTGAGAGGACATCATGTAGATGCAGTTCCTAATTGAAACAAAAATAATATAAAATTTCTGTCTTCCTAATTTGGAAAACCTGGCATCTTTTCCACATACTTTGAGGCTTGCCCGGACTCAAGGCAATAACCTACCAAACGGATGGCAACTTATGTTAGTATTATTATAAGCTTCGGCTCACTTCCCTTATGCATTTATAATGGGGACAATAAATATTATTTAGCTATAAATAATATTTATTGTCCCTATATAAGCTTTAGAAACCAATACTCAATGCCGTCCTCCTGAATTAAACAATCCATGGATAAGTAAATGTTAGACATTTTGACACGCCGACTTACCCAGGCTGCAAACATATCCTCTTTTGACTGGCCACGCCACCTCCGCAGGTCCTAGAGCAAGGAGACACCTCTCCCCATTCCCCCCACGGGCCCCCGCCCTCCCCTCCAGGGATGACGTAGGATGCGGGTAGGTACAGCCCAGCGCCTTGCCGCCTGTGTCTGGTGCGGTGTTGGTGGACCTGGTGACGACAATACATTATAAGTAACAATTTGGTATTTCATACTGAAAACAAATCATACTGAAAATTTATTGTCACACAAAATGTCCAAATTTCTACTTCCAACTGCCAATATTTTCCTTTCATATTTGTTGTTCCTTCAAATCTGATTACTTACATTAGTTCCAAGATTTTAAAACGTCTATTACTGACTTTCATGATAGTTCCAACAAGTTCCACAGGGTACAACAAAAGGCCGGTAATATAAAATAAATTCGTACATGTGAAGTAGGAAACGCTTCGACTTGATCAAATAAATAACGTGTCCTAACACTGCTAAGCTACGATGTTGGAGTGGACACACTCGTCTTGTTAGCTGATGTGCGTGGGGCTAACAAACGCACTGTCTAGCCGTACGTGTTTCCGATTTGGCTCGACAACTGGACATAAGGCTTGTTCACATTTAATAAAGACGTTTATTAAAACTGATGAAAGCTCTTTCTGCATAAAATAGAACATTACATAAAATAGAATTTAAGTAGTAAGTGCCTTGAATTGAAGTTCATTATATTGATTGTCTCATATGAAGTTTTAAAAGTATTGGTCCTCTTACCCACTACCTTGAAGCAATCATATTGTTTATTGATTGATTCAAACATACCATGAAAGCAGCCTACAAGTCAAATAGAGTATTATCAATTAATAAAAAGTGAAAATAACAACTACATGTTAGAACTGTATCAGTTCATAAAAGTTGTGGGTTCATAGAGACGCTCCACCCGCCGCGTTTATTAGTTAACGCGCGGTGTGAAACAGCTCTTAAGAATAAAACGCGCTTCACCACTGGGTGTATGTAAAATGTTATGACGATAAACCACTTGTAGAACATTACCAACGCTACGTGAGTGTTGCAACGTGCTGCACTGCGGGCGATGAGCACTTTGGGAGAAGGGCCGGAGTTGGGATGAAAGAGATGCATTTTTGATATGACTTTTAAATCAACCCAAAGTGTGGCACTCTCTGCCAGTATCTGGTTCCCTATTGCATATAAGCTGTCAGCATTCAAAACAAGAAATGATCAGGTATCTTCTGGTCTACTCGCTCGAATGTAGACCTCATCAAATGAGATTGAGGTCAAGAGCGACACATCAGGAATAACAAAAAACGTTTCTGCACACCGCAGTTCACAACTTCGCGTCTAGAGACAATTTCATCCACATTTCTGGCTAGTTTGCCTGGCCAAGGACGGTAATATTAACCACACTCTCGATCTTGATATAGCAGTCGAGCCAAGTGATTTTGACATAGATATAGATCAAATCTAACCTAACTCATTTCAAACTTAAGCCTTAGGCCTCCAACGGTCATAATTAGCGAATAATTGTTTTTGTATTGTTTCATTCATACCTGATTCAGGTTTCTCGACCGTTGAGGAACTGAGCTTTAAGACTAGTCAAAACTGTTTGTATTTAAAAGATTGCTTTTTAAATTAACTATTTTCTCGGTTTTGACCACTTATCATTATCTCACCTTATGGTAAGGGATGACGTGTTTGACGGTGAAACACGCTTGCCTGGCTTGCTATTTTCTCTTGACTTAACCATACCTAGGTTGTAGTTATCAGGAAACACAGACTCCGGCTGTGAATTCCACCCCTTAACTGTACGCACAATTAAAGTGTGTATATTCAAAACGTTTAGTGCGTATAGGTGGGATGTCCATCATGTACCGATGGCGCATTGTCGTACGTATTGCAGTCCGTTGATGCAAAGGGCTCGATAAAATTGTGCAATTCCATCGCACCTCTCCGAAATGAAACTGATAAAAAACTGACAGGCTTGCAACTCGAGACAGAGATATTCCAATTTCACACATCCTATCAAGTGTTGGGTTGCGCTAAGCAATTCACCTACGGATCTCCAAGTCCGGCCCGTCGTTGCATACAAGTGAAGGTACTTATTGATGAAGTGTAGTCACAGGTTGTAGGTGACAGTTTGTTTTCATTTCCCCCACTCGAAATGCCACCTGTCGGCGACAAGCGACAGCAGGAAACGAACGCCATTCACGTTTAATTAGTCTAGTGAGGCGAGTAATGGAAGAAGAAATATACTGATTGAGTAAACTTTAGACGGTTAAGATGTTAGTGGCTTCGAAAATCGTTCTAAGTCGTCAGTAATGTGTTGATAACTTTCCTACATTATTGACCGTGTTGCATTGTATTATGAGAAATAATTATTTCAGAAACTATAAATTAAGAATTCGCTATTTATAAAGCTTTATTAAACTAATAATAAGGAGGCGTCAGAAAATAATCCATTATTATAATCGACAAAATTCTACTTACGATCATCTACAATAACTGTCAAAGACAATAAAATTGATCTAAATAACCGAATAGACAGGCGCCGGCGTCGGTTGTAAACCAGTATCCATCAACTAAAAATAAAATATTACAAACGACATACTACATATCTACAGTTTAAGAAATGATAAATTCGTATGTTGATCATCAAGTCATACATCCAGAAATAGTACTTACTGGGCAAAAGAGGGAAGAGGGGGTGGGCGATGAGCGTGTACCCGTCAATAGGCGCCAACCCTGATTAGATTTATGACTATTCTGATGTTTTTCTATTAGTTTTGACTAGGGCTGTCAGTTAGCTCACTACGTTATGTTTTTTTCTTGAGTGTCTATTAAATTTCCAGTAGGTGCCTTAAATTCTAACTATGAGTGTCTGTATTGACAGAAGAACGTGCTCTTCATAAAGATGCAGCCACTAAATATTAATGTTGTCGACTGTGCTATAAATATCGGCATGCAGACTGAGTCAGACATTTTTCCGGGTCTGTTAACAGGACCCTGAATAACTTGAAGGCTATTTATATTTCTGGCTAGATCTAGACTAAATTGAAAGGAGTCCAGAAACCTTTGACTTTTGAAAAAAAACTGACCTGGGGGGTGACCATAAGCTCTTAGAGTAAGGTTATTTTGATATCGCGTAAGTGACAGAATACAAGTAAAATAAATCTATCCCTTACACACACTCAAAATAACCTTACTCTAAGAGCTTATGGTCACTCCCCTGAGCCCGTATTCTGACTCGCAAAACTATCATAGTTCCACTGCTAAAATGGATAGTGCTCTTCGTCCTGTACAGTCTCTCTTTCACACCGGATCCATGATATTATTTATCATGTCGAGAGTAAGACCCCTAAAGTTTTTGTGACTTGTAAGTTTGATTTGATTTACTAAGGGGGCACTTCATATATTATTGCACTATCATATATAGTCTCATAAATAGGATCACCACGAAATAATCATAATCATAATTTTTTAACCGATGAAGAAATGATTCATATGTTAATCTATACTAATATTAAAACACTACAAAGCGGAAAATAACTTTTTATCCGAAGTCAGTGTCTTTGGTATCTACTGTATTTCGTTTTTAGACACCGACTTCGAAAAAAAAAATTATTTTTCGCTTTATTGTGTTTTGCTTTAGAAGTCGTTTTTTTTTTTAAGTTTTTTTTTTCACTATTTAGTGGTACATAATGAACAAGTTCTATAGTAAGGTACCTATAATGCCCACAGTGATGCCAGTTTAAATAAATCAAATAACATGTAACTTGAACATAACCGGTGGAATGAGAGTGTATTAGGGTAAACTGTACACATCTGCGTACCCGTTTAGAGCAAACTAGCGTGATGGTATATTATAAAATGGTGTAAACAATAAATAGACATGCAATTGCAGTAATCCCGAGAGATTTGCCGTCATTTATTGAAGAGTTCTGTTCTGTTCTTTTCTGTTCAGATCTTGATGAAATTTAAATGGAACCACATGACAAGTACCAGCTTTCAAATAAAAAAAGAATTATCAAAATCGGTTCACCTAGTAAAAAGTACTGCAGTAACAAATTAAAAAAAATATACAGTCGAATTGATAACCTCCTCCATTTTGGGAAGTCGTTTAATAAAGAGGTAAAGTTTGTGAGTTTATGAGATTGTAAGGGTAATCTCTGGATCTACCAAACCAATTTTGAAAATTCTTCACCAGTAGAAAGCTAAATTATTCCTGAGTGAGATAGGCTATTTTTTTTACTCCCGAAAACGGGTCCTGTTTTGTGGGCCACGGGAGCAAACCCGCGGGGACCAGCTAGTGGTAAATAAATATGGGTCATAGATCTGTGAATGATCAATGATAGATATTTATATTAGTGAGGTCTTAAGATAAATCTATCATCGGCCTTGCCTATTCCCAGCTACGAGTATGTTGGGGCGAGTTTCAGTCTAATCTGATTCAGTTAAATACTAATATTGAGCGGATGCCTACCTTATACGTGTTAAAGAAAGATAATCAAAAAAAGATCTTTAATTTTCTTAGTTTACTTGGGACGTCAGATACGATAAGTAAGTACATCTACTGTTTGTTTTTTGTGGCGAACACTACATTTATTTTCGTTAATGTACTAGTAATGAAATAAAAAGCAGGATAATGAATTGCCAGCCCTGCCCGTAATACCCTAAGTAATGAAATGAAACGGGTCGGCTCACATGATATCACGCTGTGACTGCCACGAGTCCTCATCACACGCGTCACTCAACGGAATCCAATGAAACATGCTCGTGGTAATTGTAATAAGGCTATGTTCATTAGTTTATGGCTATTTTTGTTTGAATGTTACTACATTGAGCAGTAAATTCTTACCTATTGAGCGATGAAAACCTGGTCTTTCCGTCCTAATTTGGGGTAATATGTATCACAGCAAAAGCACATCTTACTTATAACAAAAGGATTTAAGAACCTCAACTTCAACTTTACCAGCAAATAATATGATGGCACCAAAAATCTCTATACGTGATATCGGACACCACTTTTAGCATCACTGTCATGCATCGTCATGCATCGATTTTGAAATAACAATAACAAATCAAAGTTAAATACGCAGACTCATAAAAAAACATAGAATTTATTTCTAAAACGATCACCAATAAATCTACATCAGAAACGGATCACCAGCACCACTTGGGCAATATTAAAATGGCTTAATTACTTACAGTAAAATAACATTGCAAATTGATTTAGGAAACTCGTCAATCATGTATTGGTGATCGTATAAACGTTGGCTGTGCTCATTCCAACTTCAACTTTATCAGCATATAATAATATGGCGCCAAAAAATCTTTATACGTGATATCGGACACTACTTTTAGCACCATGCGTCGTCATGCATCGATTTTGAAATAGCCATAACAAATCAAAGTTAAATACGCAGACCCATAAAAAACATAGAATTTATTTCTAAAACGACCACCAATAAATCTACATCAGAAACGGATCACCAGCACCACTTAGGCACTATAAAAATGGCTAAATTACTTACAGTAAAATAACATTGCGAATTTATTTAGGAAACTCGTCAATCATGTATTGGTGATCGCATAAACGTCGGCTGCTCATTCGCGAGTGCGGTGCGATGATTGAAATATTGCTGCGGCGGCCGTTTGCGATCGTTGCTGTTGTAAAGTAGGGAATAGGGATGTTACGGATGCCATCTTGATTGAGGAAGAAATGAAAAATAAAAATTACACTATTTCAAACAACCATATATCGTTGAATACCAAACTGCACGATGCTCTCCACGACGCAAAAGACAGGCAAAGATAGCGCAAAGAAGTTTGAAGAAGAAGTTCTTTCCACGACGGTGGAGAAATCAAGATAGGACGTGTAGGATTTCAAAGAAACATCGACATTTAAAAAAACTTAAATTGAAAAAAATGCATCTTTGTCACCTTCTAGATTATTCTTAATGGTTCATTAAAAAGAAGCTCATATATGGTACCTACTGAACCAGACAACGGTTATGTATGACATTAGGCAAAACTAAAACTGAGATATTATATCTCCACATTTCTTTTATTAGACCTCTGTTATATAAAACTCGCAGAGGCGGATGCAGAACTTCTTGTATAATTTCCTAATTTTCGGAGGCGGCAGCGAAGTACCGTCACAACCATAGATCACCCACTCAATAATTTTTAGTCACAACCCTATCATGAAGTATGGCCGCTCGGTCGCGGTCCCGGTCGCGGTCGTTCAATAGACCAATGTCAAGGTTTGGCGGTCGTCACTCTCTAGAATTGGATCGATTTTGTTTCTATGTCTATTTCTTCTGATTTTCAAAGTAAATGTGTGATTTCAGGACATAAATTGTGTATGTGGTAGACACTGTATAAATTAAGATAGATACTTACATTATGTGCGTAGTGATGCCTTGACGCCGTCCATGTTATACAATTACTTAATACGATTGCTGCCAGAAGCAGCGATCTGAAACAATAAAAATGTTTATTTAGTCTATATGCCTTTGGGAATCTCGGGACCCTGGAGTCCCGGACCTTTGAAAGTCGTGCCAGGGGCGGAAGCCAACTCGTAGAGGCCTTGTTAGACATGAAATGTGACACCAACCGAAGATTAGCCCTGAATGCACTAAGTAAGTGCACCCAAGGACAATCCCCGGTTGGTGCAGGACTATTGTAAAATATGGAGACAAAATATATTGGTCTTTGGGCTTGACATGTTAATTGGATTGATTGCCTAAAATTAAAGAAGGACTATTGGGCACCTGCCTGACCACTGTTCTACACATCTATAAAATAGCTATTAATTATTTAGTTTAATAGTTTCTGTTAGCGGTTTCGCCCGCGTGAAAGGCGAATATTGTCCCGAGGGAACATATTTCTGGGATAGAAAGTGCTAGTCCTGACTATAATCTATGTATCTCTGTGCCAAATTTCATCCAGATCCGTTCAGCCGTTCTGGCGTGATGAAATAACAAACATACACGTTCACAAACTTTCGCCTATATAATAATAATATTATAAGTGTGATAGTGTGATTATTACATACTTAAGTTTTTTTTTTACAAAATATAATATTGCTAATAGTCATTATTTTCAGTCACCGGTGCCACTTTTAGATTGATCGATTCGCGTTAAACCACATATACCGCTAAGCGTTCTCATCTCGGCATTTATCCTTTTCCACAAACAAAGTCTATTTTCAAATAAAATACACGAGTTTCCGTAACAAAATGTTTACTTATAAATAGCTCTAACATTATCAACATTCAAAAGCAGCTAAAAAAATGATTCTATCGTATTAAAACGAAAATAACATATTTATCGACATTGAACATCTAAGTACAGTCCGAAAGACCAATTATAGGGCGTAATGGTATGTAAATAAAAGTTTAATCGAGGCGTTCATCTTCGGTGTCGTGTCGTCTGCCGAACGCCGAAACGTCGATGGTTTCGTCGATAAAGGACTCATGGGCCTAACTGTAAGTACCTTTGGGCTGGCATCGATGATATCTCTATTATGTTATAGATCGAAGTTAGAAGAGGTCAGCGAGATTTGGGACTCTTAAAGATATTTCAAATTATTAAGGTTTTTTTTAAGATCAAAGTTGAATGCTTGAACAAAGTGATTTTTATTTTATTTCTATTAAGGAGCATCTTGGTGTTTACTACAAGTAAACACCAAGTTGAAGGTGAGATAATCGTATATGGCTTCGACGACCCCATGGATTGATTACGCTTTATGTTCTTGAGGGACTTTTAGAAGAAGTTTACCCGAGTATATTTAGATTTCTCGTACTTTTAACCATCACCCCATGTTATTCCTCCAAGTAAAAGAACGTAATCCCTCAAATACGGCAGCTCGTATCATGTAACAAAATCAGTCCGCGCAGCTTTTGTGACTCACACATTCAAATCTGAAGTGAGTCCCACGGGACGCTGGTCCTTAGTATCACGATGAAAGCAAAGAGTTAATTACCTTCCATGACCGGACAAAGACTGTTCCCTTACAACCCGACAGTAACTCAGTTACATCGGTTTAATTAACACCAAAGTAATCTGAGTCGGAATAATGTATGTATCATTGCTCTTTAATACTCTCTTAATTAGCCTGCATGATGGTTCGGTTATAAAAGTGTTATGTGCTATTAAATTGTTCCGGTTAAGAGCTTTGGTTGGTGGTAAAAGGTTGTGGCTTTGCATTGATGTGTTGTGTGATTGCCACAAACGTTATGCTGAATATGACGATTCATAAAATTGAAGTGCTGAGGGTCAAACATTAAATACAAATCACAATAACCGACAGTTTGCATAACTTTTGATCCTTTCTTGCCGCAAAACTTTAAGTTAGTATCTTTGGTGGTATGAGAAATAGAGGAAATTCCCGTATCCTCCATAAAAAAGTAAGGATCCTCCGACCGAACGGGTGTATGTCTAGCATCCTACTGTCCGATGGTTGGTACTACAAGCCAACTGCGGTCGGGGCTTTAAATTCTGGGATACAGGATAAACGTTGAAAGATAATTATAATCAGTATGATTCAATAATGAGCAGTCAAATCGATCTTATCTTACGTCTGCATCAACTGCAGCGTATCAAACATAAATCATCATCTCCGAACATTAAGGAATCCAAGGTCAATCTCAAAAGGACCAACTTCCTTGCTGCTATGGTCCTCGTAGTCGCAAGTTAGGCTACCAAGGCTGCATGAGTCTGAATAATTTGAATATTACGATGCAAATGTGCCCATCGTATGACACGAATGCACAATTACATATCGATAATGATTCATGGAGTCCGCCTTAGTGTTGGTAATACGTTCTCAAGACGATAGCATCCGGTCGCTATGCGTATGCTTGTATCCAATTCGGTTAGGATTATTTTGTAGTGTGATTATTAGCAAAGTGCATTGATGTGGTACGAATAATAATATGTATAAAGTATGCACGTATTGTTTTGCTTTTTTGGTCCTCGGATTAGGCAAACAAAATATTCGAAGGAGGTCAAACTGCGCATACACTTGTCCGGCTAAGTGTTGCTTACTCATAAAAGCTTGTCGATGATTTTTTGTACAGAACAATTTTTTATTAGGTATGTATTTTGGAACAAATTATTGTTTCTGTACAATTATGACTGGAACGATTGAAAGGCGGAAGCAGAGGTATGATTAAATGAGCAAGACCTGTTCCCCCTTCTTTCTTCCTTATGCAGTTAATGGTTTTCTAAAGAATTTTCGAGTAAACAAAATTCCAAATCGAAGTCTCTCTGAACAAGATTCTTTCATTTCTGCCAAGAATTCTTTGTAACTGCTAAACAAATACAAACGAATTACGAGAAGTGTAAACAGTTCACTGTTTCGAACACTCTAACTCAAAGGGAGCCGCAGAGAGCTTCGATCTTAGCCAATAAACAGTCGCACGCACATCATTTATTAAAACAAAGACCTATACGTACTGATTGTGTTGGAATAATTAAGAAAATTATTAAAGAGGCCCTTATGTGCGGTGGACCTTTCGTGAAATCACAATAATATTATAAAGGAGAAAGTTTGTGTTTGTGTGTGTTTGTATGTTTATTACTTCTTCACGCTCAAACGGCTGAACCGATCTGGATGAAATTTGTTTTTATCCTGGCAATTTGTTCCCTTGAGATAATTTTCGACATTCACTCGGGCGAAGCCGCTGACAGAAGCTAGTTTTAAACAATCGCCCGACTTAACCTAAAAATCTTTGTAAAAATCTATGATCATGGTCCAAGACTTGATTAAAAATTGCCATTGTAAGTAACCCTGGCCTTTTTCTCTGTATGAGAATGGGAAGAGGACTTCATATTGCAACAACTGGAGTTGACCCATTCTGAAGCAAAAGACCAAAGGTTCTAACCTTCAGCCTGTATCAGACTGCAGATTCTGTGACCATGAGGATATTGCGAATCATTTATAAAGAGAAATTAAGAATAATTTACTGTGCGATCAAGAGACAAGGATTTTTTTTTTTAAGAAAGAGCAACTTTAAGCTTAAAACACATTTTTAACCGACTTCAAAAACAGGAGAAGGTTATCAATTCGTCGGAATCTTTTTTTCTTTATGTATTTCTTTCGATTTGGAAAATTGTTCTTTTGTTTGAAAGGGTATACTTCGCAGGTCGTCCCGTGGTCATCATGTAAGGATCTGATGATGGGAACATAGAGAAATCGAAGGAACTTCTTAAATATTAAAGGCATTCATATAGCGATTTTGGTTTTTTTTTATCAACAATGCAATCATTTTCACTCAGAAAGTATTATTTGGTGAATTGGAACTGATGAAGAAGACCACAGATGGCCACTGGGACTCCTTAATGCTAAGTATGTCACGGGTAGGTATAAGATATCTCGAATATTTAACCGACTAGGATAAATCAAATACTTATGAATATATGGTACTGATGAAAATGGTACCATCGAACTGATCTGATGTTGAAGCCGGAAGGTGGGCACTGGAACTCCGAAATAAAACAATGTATCCTAGTCTTGTTTGGGCTTATTAGAATTTTCATATGTTGTACTTTGGCTATAAATGATTTCCATGTTAATTGGTTGTATCTACCAAAACTAAAAAAAAAAAATTTTTTTAACAAAAAATCAAACCGACTTCCAAAACAAAACTCTACAAAGTGAAAAATAACTTTCTTTTCCGAAGTCGGTGTCGAAAAATGGAAAACAATGGACTTCGGAAAATAAAGTAATTTTTCGCTTTGTAGAGTTTTGATTTGGAAGTCGGTTTGATTTTATGTTAAAAAATATACTTACCTTTTAGAATTATAACGCAACTTGCATTCCAACATATTATGCCTAGTAGTGAATTTACAATTTCCTAAGATTCGTCACAAGAACTGTTGCGTCAAGTCCTAACATTCAAACATGAAAGATGAACATAACAGCATTACTGTTGTTAAGTTAAACATTGTAACGAAAACAAACGAGTGCCAACCAACAGTGGCTGCTTGTCGGGTAGTTGGCAACTAGCAGTTACGCAATAAGTCGTATTTGTGTGCTGTCACCTTTCTTTGATTAGTTTGTGGTATTTGCATAGCCTAGTGCTTAGGTGTTGAATTGATGTGCGACTTCCCCGTTTGGTGTCACTTAAATCTTAGAATTGTTAGGAATGATGAATTTAATTTATTAAAGATTCAAATAAATGTATGTACAAATACATACTAATACAATGTCCTAATTATCTAAAAACAAACTAAAATATGGTGTCGAATATATCCTCCACATTGACTAGTAACGCGACTAAACGACTGAGGGCATTTCCAAATTGTATAACAATGCTTATCCTCTGACAAAGATAAAAAGCAGCCTTTTGGTCGCAAAAAGTGCCAATCATCTATACTAATATTATAAAGCTGAAGAGTTTGTTTGTTTGTTTGTTAGAAAGCGCTAATCTCAGGAACTACTGGTTGGAATTGAAAAAATCTTTTTGTGTTGGCTATATGACATCACGCTATGACCAATTGGAGCGGAGCATAAATGAAAAATGTTTAAAAAACTGCGTGCGCTGCGTAAGCGGTTAAAGTTACGCAACAATCATGTATGTAGTGTAGGTAGGGTAGGTAGGTAAGGTAAATGGGTAGGTAAGGTAGGTAGCCAAATATAAGTTTATTTAAATATTGCCATGAATCTTATTACTGAAGTACGCTGCTACTGTCTGAGTTGGAGGTTTATTACGGCCATTGCACTCTTTTATTGCACCCTATCTATACTACAACTCCTAATGAAAGCTGTAAGTTTGTACACAAGGACCATTTTCCGCATCCTCCCCAGAACAGCTACATCCAGACATCCGACACCACTTCCTGTACTAATCTACTTGGTGTAATAAATTGCCTGTGTCGGCCACGGCACCCGACACCACACGTAATGACGGGGCATCCGTCCGACACGTCCCTGTCAATTAGCTGTGAGCTGATGGACTGGTGGTGGAACTGAGAAAGTTTACTTGTTTCATGACATTATGAATATAACGACAGGTAATTTTGAGACGAGGGTTGGATAAAGAAGGATATGCTGGCTGTAGTGCAATTGAAAATTGAACACCAAATTATATGCTTGAAAGCACAGAAACTTCAGTTAACAAATCAACTGAAACTGTTTTCAGTTACGAGAATAAAATTTGAGCTTGATCCTTCTTATCAGACTTCAAAAGTCTAATGTGCTAAAGCTCGTAGTTTAATGTGTATAAAACTTGTTTTGCGTGATCGTTTCAGAAATGAAGACATCTGAAAGAGAACCAGGGTAACCAACATAGTCAGAAGAATAGCCAAAATTAAGTAGCAATGGGCACATTGTCCGCAGAACAGATGGTCGATTGGGCCGAAAAGTTCTGGAGTGGCGACCGCGTTAATACGTAGCCTTGGAAGGCTTTCCTCTAGGTGGAGCGAGGACCTGATCAAGGCTGTAGGTATCCGGTGGATGCAAAATGCACAGGACCGATCAGTGTGGCGACGCTTGAGGGAGGCCAATTTCCAGCAGAGGACGTGTTCCAGTTGAAATGATGGTGAAAAACCATTTAGGCGCTTTTTTGATGTTTTTCGTTTATTTATTGGTTATTTTCCTATGCCTAGAAGTAAGAATCATATGCAAGGTGAAATACATAAGCAAGCGTTTTTGCTACCTGTTAGCGATTTCCACACCTCAAACTGAAAGCAGCTTCAAGAAGGCTGCCTTAATCACTGACAACCGTTGCCCAAAATGCCGCGCATATAAAATGGATTCAGTCATTTCGCGGTATTTTTACCCTCTGGCCACCTCTATACTTCGTGACTTAAAACAACAAACATGTCCCGAAACCATAAAGCACTAGAACAATCCCAATGCAATTCAGACCTGCTAACTTAGACATTTGCAACACGACTCCTGCGCAATAAAGTAACCGTTAAGCGTCATTTACATGTACGTGCACCAGAGGCCGCCACAGGTGCATACGTTTTATTTCGCCATGATATCACTATGACACTACACCTAATAATAAACTATCATAAATTTCATCGGTCCCCTGTCCCCTATCGAATATTAATAAGTACGTACATTAACTTGACATTCTATTGTGTGAACAAATGAATTGAATGTGGGCAGTTAGCAGTTTGTATGCAAGAACTTTTGTCCAAGATTTATTGTGATTTGATGGTAAAGAATGGAGATTTTTTCAAATAAACGATGTCTGGGTGGTATTTTTTTTCAAGTAAATGGAATTTAAGAAAATGTTGAGTTTTTATACGAACACATTACTTAAACCAGGCAATTTGAAATGTATCAAAAGACCAAAATTTTGTATAACAATAACAAATATCTAAGCGAATTTAAGTCGATATTGTCATCATAAAAAGGATTATGTGTTTTAGCCTTAGCAGAAAAAGGTACAAAGCGAGCTACCTACCGTAGGAAAAGTCACAGAAAGGAATGTCTCCTGAAATATAGAAGTTAGAAGTAGGTAGATTTCATTGGCTTGTCATTTGTCAATCATCATTTTTTTCCGAGCTTTATGAAGTGCACTTACAGTAGGTACAGTCACAGATTGTAAGCTTTCGAGTTAATTGCGAGATATTTTAATCTACAAAGCCACTAATGCAGTTGTCAGCCATTGCCAATAACATCTACCCACAGCTCTTAAAATCTATCAATAGTTTGCCATTAAAAGTTATTTATATAGACTTAAATTATGTAAAGAGGTGCGATGGCGATGCGGAGCGCGCGCGCCGCTTCCGAGCCAGCCGCCCGCCCGCGGCGCTGACGCCGGCGCGTCTGCGGATAGACGATTAGCATTCGCACAGCGATACGCTAAAAATAACAGTTAAATAATCGCGATATTCGATAGATTTGAATTTCGAAGCTAGACATTTTTTGTGGTGGCTTTTTTGGATTGTAGATGGCGTTGATAAGCGTATTTGGTTAGACTGGAAGCCAAAACAGTTAGTAGTTTAAATAGTGTTTGTCTATATGACAATGATCGTTATTTATTATCTTTTACTCCACCTTCTGTGTATCTCTTATAATAAATAAATAAACAGACCAAATGGAAGTCTAAGTGTGGAAAAGGCAGTCCGTCTTCTATTCTATTCTATCTTTTACTCTAGCCTTTTCCCGCGGCTTCGCTCCCACAAGTTCCCACCGTGCATTTCCTGGAATAAAAGTAGCCAGGCTACTTTTGACAGCGATAGTGTAGTTTCTAGAAGTTAAAGGATATTCTGATAATTGAATCGGAATTTTCAGTAAAATTACCTCCTACAAACAATAGTTTCGAGAGAAATAGATAGTACGTTAAAAAAAAAACATAAAAATGCTAGTCAAAAATTCAAAACTTATTGCTTTGGACAAGCAAATCTTAAAGTTTCGTACGTATTTGCTCGCAGTATGTTCCTCGTTGACCCAGCAAACATCTATGTTTACACTGTACATCGAAAGCTTTCAACCCATTAGGGTACACAAGCGAGCTTCGACAACACTTCTGCTTGGCCTGATTACGCAGTTAGGAATTGACATTAAACAAATACAAGAAATCATGGTTACTTATTGCAAGGCGTGGTCGCGGCTTGGTGCTTCGTCACCACCAGATTTAGCCATGCTGTTGGATGGTGGAATAAACTTCTGCAACCGGGATAGTCTGCCCTACCTTGCAATCGACCTTTCCGACTTGTGAATCGAGTTATTTAGCAATTTGTTTTTCATTCGTACTCCAAACCGTAATTAATCTTATGGAGTACCGAATAGGTCCTACCTAAGACACCCGTAAAATTTCGGTCGAATTTGGCCACATGGCAACCACCATTTAAATTAAATAAATGTTAATTAAAAAAACAAGATTAGCAATGGCGCCTTAGCCTCATCATCTAGTTCACTCAAAGATTAATGACCAGTCAACGTCCTCAGAATTCGCTAATTGTTCAAAAGATTATATTAGCGTTGACATCGATTGACTAATTGGCACACACACTAAGACACACGACTTAATAGAGAACAATTGCTATTAATGGCTTTCGCTAAGAATTCAGCTGGTATAAATCTCCATAATCTTTGCTTAGCTATACATTTGAGTTAAGAAGACAGCAGTAATTAAGAGATTTTATTAGAGAAAGCCGACAGAATAGCTTGAAGTGATAAAGGTCACGCTCAAAGTAGTCATAAGAGACCACTAGGATTAGATTTTGCGCCCTCTTCAGATTTAAGTATCTTTCACAACCTTGTGTTGGCCATTGCGGAAAAAATACTTCCTTCTATGCTATGCGACCCTGGTAGTTGTGGGCCGATCATTACTATATTGAAATAAACTTCCTTTCTTTATTTCTTCTTCAGCAATTAATTTCGACCTACTGCTTGGTAAAAGCACAGATAATATAATACTAGGCGTAAAAGTAAGTCGCCTCGGGGATTTTGACTAATTGAATTACAAAAATACAAAGCACATTGCAAAACGCACCAAGTCGTATGTGAACACCTACATGCCATTGTCTCGGTGTCCAGCTGTCAAGATTTGCTACTACATAAATATCTGCAACGCCCCATACATTTATAATATCCAAATCTTTCGAATTACCATTTTCTTATTTTGATTCAACTTTCTTAGGTCCGTTATCTCTAAATGCACATTCGTAACGACAGGTGACAAATCTGTGTTTGAAAGATCATTAATCTGCAACTTTGTCGAATTAAATCTGTATTAAGTTGTCTTGCAAGCGTATTCAAATTCATTAATCTGCTTCAAAGTGATTGTCATTCAATTTAATTCACATTATGAAGTGAAATAATCGGATTAGTTTATGTTGAACGCAGTCGGCATCGTCATGGTGTCGCGAAATCGTTTTTGGTTTGATGAGATCATTGTTACACGGATTAAAGTGGTCGTGGAATGGAAATTCACATATTGGAATAAGTTAGAGTTGGAGTTTTTGGTGAAGAATATTCAATGACTTGCAATGTCCTTATCTTGTTTCTTAGCTATTAAAACATATGTTTCAATTCAGTGTAAACTTGAGAGTTATAAAAAATAATTTCAAAATCATCATTTTTCGTAATAACTTAAACCGTGTGTTGCACAGTGTTAGTATAAAATGGTCTCAGTAACTGTTAGTCATAGCCGTAAACAATTTAATACTTACACCTGCTTATATTCACGTAGCTGAATCACTAACTATAAAGAGAAACATTAAACATAACGTAAATTCTGTATCGGCCGAAAACAACGCAGACATGCGTGCGAGCCATTAATAAATATTGTTGAATCTATTTTTTTAACCAAGATCTATCTTTCACTAGCATCTCTAAGTGCAAAACTAGGGTTAACAACCTTCTAAGATTTCGTTGAAGTCTTTCAAAACTTTTTTGACACGTCGAACAAAACAAAAAGAACCTGAGTGAAGCTAATTTTATTATTTTTAACTAAGTTTTAAAATGTCAGTTTATCTAACAAAAGGAATTGATCTGTTTTATACAAAGCTCTTAACAAATTCTGCGAATAAAAAATCGTTAACTAAAAAAACCTTGCCAAAGTTTTGCTCACTCAAATCTAGCTCTTCCCCCTTTATTATCTATTTTTCATACATTGTCCATATTTATTATATTTAAGTTTTTGTGAACGTATAATTTATGTAGGTAGTTCATTGTAAATTAAACAAATTTTCAAGAAACAAAAGTGAAAATGAAATGAAACACCGAGATTGGTCAATGGTCAGCCCTACATCCGTTAGTCTAAAGGCGTTGATTGATTGCTTATCCAGATTTTTAGTGTTCCTACGCATGCACCCACGAACTAGAGGTTAATGTTCCGACTTGCGTTACAGACTAGAACATAAAACACGGTCGCAAATCTATGAGAATATTGCCCCGAAGCCAGTTGGTAGAGTTGCATGGTATGACAAATCCGATGGATAAAGACTTAGTCATCATTTAGTTCTATACAAATTGAGAGATTTTCTTGAGATTGTGTTTGATTTGACATGGTGTTACGGCTGTCTAGAAATAGTCTAGTCATTGCTTGAATGGTTGCTAGGTTCCGCTGACTGAAAAAAGTATGGCGAGGATTTGTTTCTATCGTGTTCTGTCCCTCAGGGGACATCCTTTTCTTTACAAGAAAACGTTTAAGTAATATTTTTACATCGGCATTATCTACCTCAAAGCTTTTCTTAAATTAACGCAGAAATCATTGTATCCAGAAAGTAAGAAAGTTGTTTTTTTCAAACAATGTTAACAATTTGATTTATGAAAAAGATATAAAAATACAGACAAGTATAATTAGAAATTACATAGTTTGTTTAATTTTCGTAACAAAACTACGCGAATAGCTGGCATAGGGCTGCAAAGCTCGTAAAACCGCCCTGCGAATTCGCACTAAAATCTTCAAAGAAAGCAAACGCAAAACTAAACAATTGTACTATTCTCAACCGTTACTATGTATAAACTGAGAATAATTACGTCAAAACAGAGATTTCTCATCACAAAACTATACTTGAACTGCAAATGGTGACTGGAATGAGGTTGCTGGAATGGTATATCGCGAAGAAAGTTCATCATGAATTGGATGGAGGTGAAAATACTTAGACGATAGTCCATAGAGACATGAGCTTAGAGAAGAAGATGATAATAATTTAAACAATGTTACAGTTAGTTACTAATGTACATTCATGACTTTGCTTAGGTTGCGGGAGTACGGTGAATGCGAGACGCACAGGACCAGTCGATGTGGCGCCAATTGGGGGATGTCTACAATACAAAATCAATTTATTGCATCCATAATGTACATACAGGTGGTAAATATAAGTAACAGAAACAATTATGGACCCTGTCGGGCACAGCAACATGTACACATGTGCACATGTGTGTATGTTCAGTTGTGGATGTACCCATTCATGGCTATAAAGGGATTGACTACTATCAACTAATAAAGAAGTATGGAAGAAGAGCACGAATTAATGTAATTACTCCAAACAAATTGAGATGGACTATATTTTCAGCACTCCTGTAAGATCGTGCAAAAGACCATCTCAATTACAATATACGAGTATCACTGTAATTTATAAAGTTTTCAGTTACATACGAAAGTACAAGTCATTGCTCTGCTAACAGGAACACACTGTTTATTGTGTTTAAAAGAAATTACCCTAACATCGCGAAAAATTTCGAGATGTGACGGAACGAGTTTACGACTTGGCCTCTAAACTATTAGGTTTTATAGAATTAGAAAAACAGATTGGTTCATACTTAAAATTAAACAAAGACTATACAGGTGGTATAAACATTGATGTAGTTATAAATAGATTCTCTGATTTGTAATTACAGTTAACAGAACTACGATTTGAAGTAACTCTAGTAGACTTACTTTTTTAATGTAAATCGAATTACCAAGTATTATATGACTAACACCAGTCGCATGTTATTAAATAATTTTATAAACCATCCTTTCATCTTCCTGCTCTCAAACCATATTATCTACTTATAGTCGGTGCAACGCGAAAACTTCTAATCTAAATAATTAGAAGAAAAGTTGAAATGACCCGACAGTTTTAATATTATAAGTTTACTACCAATTATTGTTACTTTTACAAATCATTTAAATGTAAGCACATAGCGACGCTTAAAGTCTATATATTATTAGTATTGAATCCTATATTTTATTTATAAAACCGGCTATAAAATGCATAACGTGTTGTATGATCGATCTATAAAATGGAACAGATGTCCAACTTTCGATTTTATTATAGGGACAATTGTCAATAGGTATATATCTGGCTGTTTGTCTGTATTGGAGACGTATTCAGGTCTTTTACGATTGAGTGGTAAAGTTTATGGACGTGGGTGTACTTGACCGGTGGAAGAAAGATGTCTTAGTTTGAGTACCCTCTGTTCAATGGTTTTGGACCAGACCGTGGATCTCTAGTAGACCAACATGCGTTTCATCCCTCCTTATCAGATGACCATACTAGGACAAAGCTCTCTACCGTCTAATCCAAGAAATAAAACATACGTATAGTCCCAAAAAAAATATGGCGCCATTTTAGAAAACAAACTTCCGTCCATAGTTTATTGCACTCGTTAGGCAAATCATAAAAGATAGCATCTTGATGCGGACGGTGACATATTATGTTTAGTGTAGGTGGCAATCAGGACGATTAGCATTAGAACTTGGACTTGGCACACGTCGAAACAGATTTTTTATCGTCCAATTTTGTTGAAACTGTTATAATGACCACTGTAACATATGTTGATAACTCTGATGGGCTGAACAAACCACTATCAGCATAGGTGATGCAATTTTGATAGCTTATGTCCACCATGCATCGATAGCTATCTTGCTGGAGTAGCTAAAGTAGACTTAAAATCAGGTAACTTCCTATATCGAAGTAGCTCTCAACCACATTGCTACCCTCAGACAAGCGAACTCAAAACCCAAAAGACGTCCTTTGTGAGCTATCATACTGACGTACTTATATGTCTCACAACGAATGTCTTTCAGCTGGCCCCCTAAGCATCGCTACAACGACAGATACCGCCATTCACAAAAGCTTCATGATTGCAAACGATCGGTCAAAAAAATAATGTGCAAAGTCTCTTAGATGCTCTTGGAAACACAATTCGTGAAAGTAGGGTGCGCCGATAGTGTGTGGGTGAATTATAAGCTCTTTTTTGTAGATTGATTTATAAGTGTCGTGAAATTAGGCTTAAATTTTATTGGGACTATGGGGATATTTAATTTATTGCTAGTTATTTAAGGAGATAATATGATACTTTTACTGCTATTAAGTCCAAGTTTAGCAACAACGTTCAAACCTCTTTATAAAATGTGTTATAGTACAAAATGGCTGAAGCGATAACACTAATGGCCACGTAAAAGAATAGAAAACCCTTATTCTAATCATTAGAATATAATAGAACCTACCAATACCCAACCTACCTACTCTATTCCCCGGCCCCCTACTTTACCTTAACTTTAAAGCTCACCATGAACAGAATAACGTTGCAATCCTACAATTTGCCTAGAACAGAATTACAAATGCAACACATCAATGGGATGCAAAAACGAAATCACCCACATACACGAGTTTACATGGACATCGTGATAGCTATCCCGTTATTCGTAGAAGTTACAATGTAGATTTTGTCATAGAATTACGAGACCTCAAAGAAGCGACACAAAATATGCTTTTCAGTTCAGCGGACATACTTGAACATGTACATGCTTGAACTGTGAAAACAGAACCTATTTTACTAAACCTATATGATGTTAGTATGTCCTTCGGTTTGTCTTTGTTTGCCACAGGTATCTTTTGTATCTTTCTACCTAAATAGTTGAAATTATTCGAACTTGGTATTGTGGCCCAGTCAAGGCAAAATAGATGAATTGCACTTTCTGCAGCTAAGCAGAAAGTGCAATATTGAAAACATTGGCCAGTTCTACAGGTCTACAAACAGATAAAGAAAACAGTTTATTTCGACTAAAATTGTAGTTAACAGTAACTGGAATGGTGTTAAAAGCGCAGGTTTCGTTTCTGTATTTTTTATTCTATGGTTTTGTATCTCTATTCTGCTCTTCCACTTCCACTTCGTTTCAACACATACCACCTACAGTACATTGTTGCTGAATAAACACAATGAAAGAACTGATGAAATTGCTGATAACGTTTACAATACACAATGATGTTACAGGGTTAGCATAAATAATTATTTCTATCGGAATTTTAGATTCGAAAGACTTTTCACGGCGGTATTTGGGTGTAGGGAGGTGTAGATTTTTTTTAGATTATAATTTTTTACTCTCTACGTTTATATCCTTTGAAGTAATACTTGCTTTGCTAGCTGGGCAAATGTATATTCCTTAGCAATGGCTGCATGTGGCTGAAAGCACTTTCCCTTCAATCGCACAATCCTTTGGCAAAACATTATATCTATTTTCTCTTTCTCTAAAAGTCTTTGTTATGAATTTTTATTCCAAAATCTAACCCAATTAACAAGAACTATATAGGTCAACTAAAACAACCTTCGCTAGTGGCTACCGCAAAAAATAGACCCTTGTTAAATTGAGTTATTAATGGAACCCAACCTAATGAGTCCAATCCTATACTAGGTAGATGATGATTGATGAAGATTACTTCGTTAACATTAAATTTTTAACATTAAGTTTGTAGATCAAAAACTATCTTGTTAGTTGTAGGTGTGTCTACATTATTGTCCAGATTTTATAAAATCTCTTTTACTATCCATTTACGATCAACACAGTAATTTTGTTCGTTCATGGACTAAACTACATTAAACGCGCCCTCAGGCCATAATGTTTTAAAGGACCTGGCTATTTTATTTTCATATAGGGTGCTTGAACTTTAATCCAGACGAGGACTAAAAAACTAGATTAACTATATGACGACGAGAAGTAGTGTATCTACAATTATTTATATCATAAGTAATAATATTACCTACTACTAATAATTGCTAAGACAAGATCTCTCTACGAGTGGTTCGTTGTCACATGTCTTCTAATTTTGGGTGATCTAAATTACCATATTATAAACTAGTATTATCTACATCAATGACGTAAACTATTGTATGTCAGACCACCCAACGATCATCCAGATGGATTATTAATCCAAGATCATGTACCAGATGCGTTCCCAAATGTCTTCTATGACACACTAGCAAAACAACTAATTGCAATTAAGGTTCCATTATTCATTCCACATGGGAATTAGGTCTCATTCGAGCTTATCCTGAAAGCACTAACAAATTGATTTACGACTCGTAACCGCTATTGTATAGTCACCCACGAAAATAGGTTGACTATATTGGAGACTGTTATTACTTTTATAGTTCTAGATTGCGTGCTAATTGACGTGGTGGTAATCTTTGTACTTATGGTGCCCTGGTTCTTGACTTACAAGATCAAAGTCTAACTTTTAGCTGTAAAATATTGACTACATTAACTTCATGGTATAAAAGAGTTAATTGCTGTCAACAGAAAACACATTAAGTAGATCTGGTAAGCAACTCTGAAGAGGATATATCCAGGCCTGACCTGCTGTCAGCCTCTTGATATAATGAGAGTGAATCAACAATAAAAATACATACTAAGTGACTCGTATAGTAAATAACAACTAGGACAATGCAACTTTTTCCTAGTAAAGAGCCCAACGACAATACATAGTTAAACGAACAATTGAAACTGTCAAAACATGGATAAGTAACAATACAAATAATCCAATCATCCAATAAACTGTATGGAGTCACCAAAATGATTTGGCACTCATTCAATTTTGACACTTAGTTTTCATAGCCATGTATGACCTAGAAGTCGTTAGTGCTACCAACATGGATGATACAGTGACACTATTAGTACTTGCACGTGGTTACAATGCTAACAGTTTCTTACGAATCCATGACGTCATTACTGAAGAACTAAAGTTGACTAATGAAGCGGCGTTTGTTATGTGTTGGACGATCTAATTGCCCACTTATGGCTACCACTTTCTTTAAAACACCGCCTCCCACATCTATTTAGATCTAAAGATCTGTCTTCACTTCCCAGAGATACCGACCAACGTATACATTTTAAGTACATTGCTAGTTTAATACAAGAGCCCGATGAAAGTTGTATATGTGGAGGAGTAATGGAATTCTTTCACGTTGCCGGACCAAGGGCAATAAATTGTATCAAAGAACAAACAGCCTTTTGATCAGGAACCGACGCATAATGATGTATGTGTTAAATAAGCTCTTGTTTAGTGAAAATATTAATTTAACTGCTCGTACGGTGAGTCAACGTTTGGATAGAAGCTTGAATTACATTAGGAACTGAGTGCAAACGATGTGTATGTTTGCATATCGTAAGTGCAATTTATGGTTTTGTAATGTTTGGGTTGTTTTTCGTCGAACTGTTAGTCTTCTCATGAAAGCCAGCCAAAAAGGATAACACATTTGGCTTAAATAATTTAGGTATGGAATTCTAAAAGAAACCTAAAAAGCTATGTATGTACAAAAAACTCCTAGTAATGGTGAATAAAATGCGAAAACTGTCATGTGAAAGACAAAAAAACTTAACAAAGAGATGATATAAACTTCATATCCCATTAAATCAACGTATCTTGGTGACACACTACAGTAATTTAATGTAGAAACGAGAAATAACGAAATATACAATTAAGTAGAAGAGTCACGAAATTGGGAGGCGTTGCCGCGGTTTCCATCTCCTTTTCTTGTTAACAATAAAATTAATCAATTTGAGGATTACTGTGAGAATTTCGTACATGGTTGCTACATGTTGAATTGTTTTATAGCAGATTTTTAAAGTATGTCAAATTAAAAGAATTTACGGCGTTGTTCTGTAAAAAAAACCTACCTAACTGAATATACTCATAAATGATTCATTTATGAGAAGTACCATTGCATTATGCGTATATATTCATTTAAATTTCTGATACATGCAAAGGGGATACATGAATGATATCGACAAGATTGAATCTATTGAATAAGTTAGTCTGAATATTGATTTTATAAAACGAAGGTTTAACATGACTTGATTCCTACGACGTTAATAAAGTTTTTCTAGTCGTATAGAAAAATAAGACACATAACTCCTGTGTATATAAATTTTGTTTGGTATTTGAAATTCAAACGATGTTCTTAGCGTTTTAAGGATCCCTAATAATATCTAATTTAAGCGAACCTAGATAGGTCACGGGTGGGCAAGTCTAGACAAATTTGATGGATGTAATCAATTAGTACCGCGCCGTAACAGTTGACTGAGTCGGGCATCGAACCCAGGACCGGGATGCCAGATATCAGGAACTTGAACTTCTTTGTTTCATTTATGAGGTCAATAGCTTATTGTTCGGCGACATTTATACGGAAGATTATAGTGAATCATTATATTTGCTTATTGTGAAAACTTCACGCAGTAAGATCACGCACTTTTGCAGGAGCGGCTCTCATTCTTTTTCTGAACTAAACGTTACTTCATAAGCAATAAGAGGTTATTATTTGAGTTTTTGATTGTTGCCTTTCGGGACGGTAAGATTATTTTCTATAATCGATTGATCACCATTTTTATAAAAGGTTTTCTTTTTGTTTTTGGGCTTTTATGAAAAAGAATTGTTTCTTTTTATATTCGTACTAAGCTATTATTTTACAGTCGTAAAATATAGAGTAAGTGCCTTCGTAATGTAGTTTTCATTTGCTATTTACTGCAATAAAATCTAGGTTGTCTGCCATTTTTCTTTCCCGTCGATCTATTAGTGAAAGATTTATTATTTTATCCATATCTTCATTTGAATTTTACGGCTGTTTTTATCTTTTGCTTTGGCTGTTCACGGATCATCTGCAGTTTTATTAACTTTTACATTGTTCTACAAAATGGATATAAGGATTTTATGACGCGTGCATTTATTTTATGCGTCTCTAATACAAGGTGATAAACTGATGATTGCATTTCTTTTTTCTGCTTCCACTTTTTCTGAACTGTCTAATCAGATATCACGCTTAACTTTTTGCTTTCACAATTCGCTAGCGTTCTTTAATTTTATGTATGCATTTTTAGTGTTCCGTACCCAAAGAGTAAAAACGGGATCCAATTACTAAGATTCCACGGTCAGTCTGTCTGTCTGTCTGTCCGTCTGTCACCAGACTGAATATCATGAACCGTGATAGCTAGACTATTAATTTTTTTACAGATGATGTACTTCTGTTGCCGCTATAACAACAAATACTAAAAACAGAATATAATAAATATTTATCCCGTACAACAAACGTGACTTTTTGCCGTTTATTTGCGATAATGGTACGGAAACCTTCGTGCGCGAGTCCGACTTGCACTTGTTCGGTTTTACTTCGAATGCCCTGATATCTTTCTCATTGATGTTTTACAGTGATTGATTTGCCTCTCGGTCTACTAATAAGTTTTTAATTTATGATCCTATGAATTACGGAACCATTAAACCTCCAATTTACATGCCAGTTGTGCCCGGCTTAAATAAAATGCCCATAAAAATAATACCTAAACTGCCCTCACCATTCAACCTGTACATTTTTTGCCGTCGTCATTAGTTAACCCTGCGAAGGCACGTCCCTCTTCTCGGGAGGTCTTAAGAGTCTGTGTGTGGTTCCGTAAAAAGTTCGTCTCGCCGCGAAAGGGTTAGGGTCATTTCATAGTAAATAGATTTATTGATGAGCGTTTTAATAAAGAAATGGGTGTTGGGTGGCGGTTACCAATTTGTACGAAAGGACAATGCCAAAATTTGGCTCAAATGATCATATAGCATCCGACAGAGGTTCTAAAATAATGATAATTTATTATAGAAAATAGTCAGAATCATTATACAATATAAATAAAATCTATATGTAGATGTAAACCAGTGAAAAAACATTTCTTAGCTACAATTTCAATTAGGAATGTTACCAATATCAAAATAAAATCAATATCGAAAATAATATCGATACGAAATTGCACTTGCAAACCGATTACAATGATAACAATATGAAGCTACGTAAGTGAATTTTATTACTCGTAATTCTTATAATAATAAATAGCGTTTACTTATATTTTCAATATATATATTAAATTAATGTATCAAATATAATTCAATTAGATTATCGCTACCGTATAGAATATTTTATTCCTAACAATGTTGTTTCAGTGCTGGCAAGTTGGCAACACTTGATGTAAAACTTCAACTTGTATTTGTCATTGTCAATAAGTTTTTACATCAACTCAACGGCTTTCCCCGACCCGCGTATTATTAGTGTTATTACCAACGAACACGAAGTGTTGCCACGTTTTTTTTAATTTTGTTTTTATTGCTGTGTTTCCGGACTCCGATATTAGGGATAGATGGGATAATATGCCAACAGTCATTAATTAAATTAATCATTCAATAGTTTATATCACGTTATTGTTAAAATCAGAAGTGGCAACTTTAAAGAACTATAAATTTTTTTGGTGTTCTTTTATTATAAAACGAATTATTTATATGAACAAATTCTATAATTGTTTTCCTTTTTTATTATATAGTTTATCTTTATTGGTTCTAGCCGAGTCTTGTACGAAACATTGGCATTCTCCTTTTCTGTATATTTATATAAAGCAAGAAGCTAACCATAAACAACACAAAGTTTAAGCTCTACTTTACCTAAACTTCTTCAGATATTTTTCAAGTTATATCTAGGTTAAGTTAACCATGAAAAAGAATATATCAAATAAATGATCCTAGATAAAGTTAGAAATGAGCTACATGGTTAAATCTTAAATAAAAATTCAGTCGAATTGGAAACAGCGATTTCATCAAACGCTACGAAAGCGGAATGATCATGGACCCAAAATCGCTGAATCCGTCAACATGTACATAGGCATAGGCCGCTGTTAGTGAAGTGACTGGCAACTTTAAATCTTTATGCTAATATTGTTATTATAGAGACATTACCACTGCATCTTTTATGAATTTAGCTTGTTCGAGATTACAGCCTTGTGAACTGTAATATTGGATGATTGAGTTATTAACCCAAAACAATAAACTAATTTATTTCTGATTATCAAAATCTTTTGTCTTGGTAAAGTTTTTTTTTTTTTAACCCACGACAGAAAAAGACGGGTCTTATAAGTTTGACGTGTGTTGCTGTATATCTGTGTGTCTGTCTGTGCCATTATAGCTCCTAAACGGATGAACCGATTTTGATTTAGTTTTTTTGTTAGAAAGGTGACTTTGTCGAGAGTGTTCTTAACTATGTTTTAATAAAATCGGTTGAGCCGTTCAAAAGTTATTTGCATTTTACTCTTTGAATCTGGGTTTTTTTCCCAAGATATCTTGTCATTTTTACGTGTTTCGATAGATTGTCGATTGAAGCGTGTCTACTACTATGTATATTATTATATGGTTTAATAAGCATGAAATAAAAATTAATTTCCAAATTTAAAAAAACAACCGACACAAAAACCACTAAAAAGCAAAAAATAAACCTTGCACTCGCGTCGGGGAACCGCTTAGTTAATAAAATAAAATAAATAAATAATTTTAGAGGTTTTTGTGCCGCGGTATTTTTTTTATTTTATACAAATTTAGGGACTCGAAAATGGTTTAAAATCGCGATCTTTCAGCATTTCTTAGTTTTTACCTGACTGCATAAGTAAAAAAAGGAATAAGGTAAGAAATTCGCCTATCTGCATTTTATAATCATAAATCAACTTTAATTCGGTCGTGTATTACACCAAAAACCAAATACGTTTGGTCTTTACGTACCCCGAAAACATAATAACTTTCCCTGTTGATTCTTTAACGAATACAATATCCAACAGATATTTAGACTATTTACTTAACAATCCAACTAATAACTCATGTCGAGTTGTGCTTATCTTGAGAGAAGTTCAATGCTAGCGTTCAAACAGCGCGGTATATCAATTTATTTTGACGTCCTGTCACTCGCAATGCGCGTAAGACAGACGTAACAAATCTGAGTAATGGTTCCTTTGCTACGCGAGAATTTTTAATGTTCAGTAAATGCACTTTGTATAACATATCTTTAGATATTTGACTGAACAAATATTATGAGTGAACTGTTTATGAAAGAAGAAAGCTTTTTGTATAAAAAAACATTTTTCGTTTCGTGACAACAGCCTTGAAGCGTACTCTTTTCATCTTGACCCGTATTCCATTGAAATAAAGTTCAATGTCGTTTAAAAATCAACCACAATAATGTTATCAAAAATATTCATCAATCATGTCCACAGGTGTTTGATCCACTTGTAGGGTCATCATCTGTGTCCAATGAGTGAGAGCCTCACCACCTATTCCTTGGGATCATACCTGTGGCAAGATGCCAGCCACCTACCAGGATACCAGGAGATATCGGGAGGTTGCTAGCAAGCTTACCTGGCGGATGGCGCATGCGTCCCTCGGCCCACCTGCCCTCTACCTGTCTCGAAAACCAATTTAGTAAGAACCCTCCCACTGCAGCGTGGACCTATTTGATATTGGAAAGTTAACTTAGTTGAGAAGGGTGGATAGGTCAGGTTACGATGGTGGCCGTGTTAACGCATGCGTTCTGGGTACCTCGGTTACCTGGAGTGTCGGAGTGTCGTATCGTTTATTTGGCACGCGACTACGGCACGCGATGGATAGGGGGCGGATAAATAAAACGGGTTTAGACACAGTCACGTCGAATTGTATGAGGTGTTGTGATTTAGTTACTTTTTCAGAAGGGTTGTGGTTTTTGAGAAACTTTCGTAGGCAATTATATAACTAGTGAAGTTGTGCACAGTAAACAGCGCGTGGATAATGTAACTACAATGTAGATTTGTGATTGTGAATGACTGATATTAGAAATTAGGATAGGCTGCATAAATTGCTGTTCACATAGAACAGATTTTTTAGGAGCGGGTATATAGGGAAATGTATGTAAATTTCCCTCTTTCTGCAACAAATAACTTTTGTTAGACAAAAACCAGAAAGGTAGAAATCAGAAAAATAAAGAGACAATCATTAAAAAAAACTATTATAAAAAAATATCCTTTTGTCCTCATTAGCACCTTTCCAAAGCTAAGTAAGCTGGATAATTAGCCTTAATTAGTGCCTTAATAACCGACCATAATTCATATAAAGCACTTATCCTTACCGAAAAACTCAAAAAAGTTTTCGTCAATTTGAATTTAGTGTAATTACATTAAATTCAAATTGACATTTGCATCTTGATTGCATAACCCCCCGAGGGTTCCTTGCTCTTTTTACCAGGAGTGCAGTCACCCCAAGAAACATAGCCTTGAGGGCTGGCCATAATATTTCAGCAATAAAGAGGTAATTACCTACGTCAGGCGGCGAGACACGCCTTCGTTATTAACTGGTCCTTATAGACTAGAAGACAGGGTGCAGTTGTGGTTTTTTATATCGCGGTTTCCTCGTAAATTTGGAGTATTCCCGTTTAAGCAATATATTCATTTTTTTTTTTTTTTGTTAATAGTCTCGCGCTTGACCACTATCTCACCTGATGGTAAGCGATGATGTGGTCGACGGTGAAGCTCGCTTGCCTAGAAGTAACCTATTCACTCTTGACTTAAAGACCCCCAGATTGTATTTTATTCCCTTTTGAGCACCTACGGTGCAGTAGCTTCTACTGATGGGATATAATTTAGAAAAGAATTGGCAATACTTTTATCATCACATTAATTTTAAAATATATAATATTTTTATTCTGTAGATACAGCATTCTTGCATTAGTCGGTTTGAGGCAACCTGTGGAATTCCAACACGTCTCATTTAGAGCGGCTCCATACTGGACTTGCATATACACCAGCGGAGAAATAGAGCGCCATCCAGGCATTCGCAGGACTTGAGGAGACGCCCCCTATCTGCTGGAGGTTAGGCGGCGAAGCAAGTTATTCCGTAGTTTCGTTTATGCTACATTTAGGTTCCCTGTCTCCAGGACTAAGCTCGTAAGCGCAGCCTATAATGATGAAAGCGATGAGACGTGCCGCGTGATAATGCTCTCCTGGTCACGCCAGCGGCTCAATAATGTGACGTCACTTTTATTAACGCCGCCAGACGCCTAGTGACATCTAGCAATAATACCTAAGGTATATTTTGGATCATATAATTATCACATCCTAATAAAGAGGAACCTTTAAATATTATAGGTCCTTAGCGCATTTAATTTTCCCAAAAACTAAATGAATATTTTGAATACCGTCCTGAAAAATTAACTAGAATCCTTTCAACTGACAACCTGGAACGTAAATTTCCGGACCCTCATCATTAACAGAACTCATAACATCTAAGTTAAAAAAACTGGCAGAAAATTTTCTATATCCATATTCATGACTGTTCTTCCATGTTCTAAATATTTTCAAGATACTTAACAGATTTTTTAATAAATATTTTAATGAACTTTTGTAAGAAAATCGACAACCCTTGAAGGTCAACCGTGCGTAGCTAATGTCCGCGGACTGTCTTTTAAAATTTAAAGCATAAAATTACAGGTTTATAGCCTTCATACGTTACAACTCACAAGTTACTGGTTCGTTTGGTATTGTACAGTAATCTTTTGACTCCCTTTTATTGCTTTTTTAAAGCCCCGAAGCTAAGGATTTGTCTGCATATTTCCAAATGTAGTAGGTTGTTACAGATTCTTGCAGAAACCAGTCAGTTAAGTCACAAATATTTCTAGCTTTACCTTGTTGCTTTTCCGATTGTTTCGTAAAGACTACGGCTTTTGACCGTCAATGTATCCTGATATCGTTTACCCTTGCTTTAAAAGCTAACCCTTAGTTCTATAATTACTTAGTTTAAGTCCAATATAGGTGTTATGAGCGACCTCGTTTGTTGGAAATTGTAAGTTAACGTGTGTAATGCTATAAGCTTATGAGTAGAGATCAAGAGCGAAAACATTGCACCAAGACAAGCTTTATAAATCCTTCTTTATTAGTCCTGTCCACCTACTCTGTAATCAGAATAGGGATGCGTCTTATATCTTTGTAAATTATCACACTAATATTATAAAGGCGAAAGTTTGTGAGTGTGTGTGTGTGTATTTGTATATTTGTTACTTCTTCTCGCTCAAACGGCTGAACGGATCTGGATGAAACTTGGCACAGAGATGGATTATAGTCAGGAATAGCACATAGGATACATTTTATCTCGCGAATATGTTCCCCCGAAATAATTTTCGACTATCACAAGGGCAAAGTCGCTGGCAGAAGCTAGTAACTTTGTAAATGGGAGAGAAGATCAAATTAACAGAAGCTTGTCTACGTTTAACCACAAATTACTTACCTAACGGATGCCGCATAATTTGATGTGCGGTAAACTAGTATGTTAATAGTGCAAGTTTCGCACTCAAAAGGTTTAATTTGTAATTTACTTACTAGATATAGTGGATTCAGGACCTAAGGACCATTGTTTTAAAATTCATTTCCGAAAACGTTTCGGGGTTGTTTTGTTAATTAAACATCAATCTTATCTCAATTCAATCAAATTAATTTGAACAAATACCATAAACACTAGTAACTCCCGCGCGATCGTAGTAAAGCTTGTCCGCGCGGGAGCTACAAGTGAAAATATCTCCAACTATCATGTTACCCAAAACTATCTTACGACGAAGATAATATATGCAAAGAAACTATTACGTCACCTGCAGTACCAGGGTAGCACAACTCAGAAGATACTCGTATAGTCAGCCTTCAAACCGCGTAATCTTGGAGTAGTATCGCTAACCGAGGCAGCCGCGGTAACCGCACACTCGCGCACTATCATGTAACCCTTGTATGAAGTGCTATCGCGAGGGAGATCTTTTCACGTAACACGCATATCACACTGAGTTTACAAGGGAGCTGCGATGAAAGTAATACCAAAATAAGATTGTTGGTTTTTGAGATTCATTTAAACCGACAATGTGACATGTTCACATTTTATTTAATCATACTGGGTAAACTCCAACTACAAGTAACTCTACTCAGGCCTTTTTTTTAGTATGCTAACCGATTAATCATAATTTGCTGAGATCGATCTTCAGAACTGCATTCGTCACTATTTGACATTTTTGTAAAATAATTTCGAAGAAGGTTCTGTATCAGATATTGCTTACGATCGGTAACGATACGATAGATAACTTTATCAAAACCTGCCGATAAAGTTTGAAAATCATTTTCCAATTACCAAAACACATCGCTATCAGTTCCATCTTCAGGGTGTATGTATTACAAAAAGCATATTCACATTAACAGATACAAATCTGTAAGCACCCCTGGCAACCGCTACTTAGGATCAAATGTTAAAAAGAGGATAAAAACGAGTTATTTTTAATCCAACCCCTCGGGGATCCTGTTGCGTAGGCGACTCGGAGATTTGGACAAAAATAAAATTCGACACTCACAAAAAGCTGAGAACGTGCTGTAATTAAGTTAAATTATTAATAGTATAAACGTTTGGTATTTTATGTAGCATCTACGGCAGGATTTTTTATTAACTTTGTCTATCTATTACTTGCTCGAAATGGTCAACGTCAATAAATAAAGTAAAAACTAAGATGTAATATTAAAATCCAAATAGAACGAACTGACCATACTTTTCCAAAGGATAGAAATAACTGCACAAATTGAAAATGGAACACAATTTACTAAACCTGCAATACTATCGTAAGAGTAGAACTAATAATTATTAGGCAATTACCCACTAATTACTAATTAGTCCAGAAACAACGGCAAGCTATTAGTTTCAGTTTGTTAGGAGCAAATATTATTACCGGCTGATGTACTTAGATGTTTGATGTTCGACTGGGCCATGTATTTGCTGAAGTAAAACTCACATTATATCTAGGAACTCATATTTGCAATGGACCATAAAAAATGCTTTTGAAGTTAATTCATTAGTAGTAGAGCAAGTTAGGTTAGTAATAACAGTAATGAACGAATTCAATCAAAGGTGGTTTTGTAAGAAAGACTTTGAAAACATTGCTAAAATTAATTAAAACGCTTTGTTTTAATTAATTTACACAGTAGCAAGCTCTAGATACAGTCGACCCTTATAGCTATTTTAATCCAGCGTTGACCTAGTAAAGACACTTCAGTGTCAAAATAGGGTAAATGGGATATGTTGCTTTGTTGTAAAAACAGTTACTTAAGTAATTTAATATAGTTAAGCAGACAATAGTAAGCTGGGCAGTTACAACGGACAAAAAGTGTGAGTAATACTCTGCATTCCAAGATATAAAAACGTTACCCACTTAAGCCACATAGCAACATATTTATAAGTATTTTTACATAAATTTTCTCACCAATGTCTAGGAGCTAAGTCTATTTTTGACGAAAAAAAACGTATATTATGAATCCATTCACGGTTAATTGAATGCTCTCAAAGGGATGCGGTGGCACTTCCTTCTCAGAAGCCGGGGGTGATATAAAAAGATCCTTTTCATCCTGTAACGCTTTACTTTTTAAGTTTTTAACTCCTTAGTCAAATGTCCTTAGTGATTTATTTGTAGTTTATGAGTAAGGGCTTCCGTATTCAAATCTTATTGTTAGAAGTTTGAAGTTATGTATGAGTGAAACAGTTGGTAAGGGTTCTTTCAAGTCTCTAAAAAGACCTGTCACGTTTTTAAATGAAAATTAAAAAAAAAAACATTGTTTACATACTTTTGAGGTGTTACTAAAAATAATCACATTCTTGTAAATTACAAAGTGCTATGCTTTTGCTAAAACAATATGGAGCTTTTTTACAAGACTTGCCGAATTTTGACGTTCAGTTATGAATTCGGTATTTTTGTTTCCTTGCCTTTTTATCTTTAATTTTTTTGTCCTAACGTCCGAGTTTTAAACTTACAAATTTTTAGCGTTTCAATTTTTTTGGTCATGACGTCCGCGTTTTCGAGAAGAAAATTCCTTCCTTTTTAAAAAACGAAAATTAAAAAGATAAACGGTATTGATCGCTCGGCGCCGCGATATGGAGTATTGGAGCGGACTTCCACGCGAGCTGATAGCCCTTCCGCCGCCCACCGCCGCTATAGTGGTCAGGGACAGCGCCGCTTTGTCATAGATTCGCATTCATACGAATTCAATGACGATTGTCGATTGGACTGTGTGCCTATTCAGATTATATGGGATTTAATACTTGATAACGTGTACTGTATTTGCTTTACAAATACGTCGAAGTTTTGCTTATTTATCTGTAACTGCAACGTTGTTACATTTTACTTTATGCAAAAGAAGTGTGTAAGGATCGTAGCAGGTGGCATTCTGTAGTTGCCATATCTCCATGGCAAAAAAGGTGTGAGATTATATATGTGTGCAACGTTATTTGGAATAGAAAATGGTTTTAACTTCGTAAAGTAACCACGCAAAGCAGACGAAATAAGTTACGATACGGTAGTACCTAGTGATTTGAATAATCTTAATCATAGACAAAACCGAAAGCAAGAGTCTATTAAATATAGCTTTGGCTTTTAAACTATCCAATTTAATAGAAATATATTATGGAAATATAATTTACAAATCATAAATAATTGAGAATTTCCTAGGAACACTTTCCCCAATGTTCACAATAACCACTTTCTTAGCCATTATTATGACCCTTTTATTACACAAACCCAAATATAATTTAAAATACTTAACTAACTTTTACCTTTCAAATCCTTTGATGCTAGCGATAGTAAATTCTAAATAATAAAAATTATTGTGCTATAAAATATGGAAAGGTGAACAATCTAATAAACGGTACGATAAAAAATCTTTGGAATAAAAATACAATGTACCCGGTGGCCCGGCGTGACGTCACGGGATTAGGAGTGATTTACACACACGCTCACGGGAACTAAGTACCAGGGTAGCAGGATAGCAGCGGCGTTTGTTACCTGCAAAGAGAGGGTTAATATTAATTTGTGGTCGTAAAGCTCGTAAAGTTGTTTGATTAAGTAAGAGTGTGTCTTCGTAAATTATAATAAAATTAATGAGGTAGATAATGTGATAATTGGTCTTAAAGAAACAAAAAATATTAAAATCAGTTAAACTCGGCACACGCGTCATTTAAAACCACACAAATCAAACATTTTGTTGGAAAAGTAATGCATTGTTTAACATTGACAAATGTGTACGTACTTATGACGTCACAGTACTCAAATATGGCGTGAAGCTGACTTAGGCACTTGACATAATTGCATTAATGAGTTTTTTCACTAAAGTAAATATTCACGCAAAACATATTTTTTAGGGTTCCGTACCCACAGGCTAAAAACGGAACCCTATTACTAAGACTTCGCGGTCCGTCTGTTTATCCGTTTGTCACCAGGCTGTATCTCATGAACCGTTGAAATTTTCACAGATGGTGTATTTTTGTTGCCGCTATAACAACAAATAAATATTTAAGTGGGGCTCCCTTACAACAAACGTGACTTTTTTGCCGTTTTTTGCGATAATGGTACGGAACCATGCGTGCGCGAGTCCGACTCGCACTTGGCTGGTTTTTATTAAAAATGTGTGCGTTGTGCGAAAAAAGTTTGTTTTCTGCAAATATTTATTAAAGCTACAATATCAAAATCACTGTAGATTTAGTGAGAAAAAAGCTCATAAGCCTCATTTTTCAGTAAAAATCATATTTACAATAGAAACTGACACCTCAAAAGTAAGCAAGATTTCTCAGTGTTTCCAACTTCATCTAAACTTTGCAAATGTCGGAGTTAATGTACGTTTAATCTGGCTACTGGCTATCTGTTTTTTTTTTTTTTTATACTTGCCGACAATCTAATGAGATGTACTGGGCTGGGACTATTTACGTTGAAACATGTGATACGTATAATTATAATGACGTCTATTTGTCTGGGTATTCGCTTAGTTTGAAACTAGTCTAGCCAAGCAGCTGATGAGACAACTGCTAAAATAAAAGTTTAGATTTACCCACAATTTTGGTATTGAAATTTAGGAGTTAAGACTTGTTAAACTCTACTTTATCGCTAAACTTTTACAAGTTCTCTCACTAGAGTTTGCAAAGTTCTCGAATTTTAATTTTCATTTCCGAAATCGGAGGATAAAAAAAAAAACCTACTAAACTAACAGATAGGTATGTAATTTAGCTTTGCCACGAGTCCCAAAACAAATTCTCCTTAAAACGAACTTCTCCGCAAAACGGTAAAAGAAAAGCTTCAAACTGGTTGTAGTGTGCGACCTTCAACAAATATTGTGGCACTGCAGTCGAGGGGTTAACTCGAAGCTAACAGCCCGCATCGTAATGTGGACACAAGAGTAATGTCAACCACAAGTGGATTCTAACATTTGATCTTGAAGGCGTTGGTTCCAAAGCTGTAAAGGTGGTTTTCGCAGTTCAAATGTCGTACAGTTGACCGTAAAAGACCAAGAAATTGTGACCGCTAGCTCTCGGCACATGCCACTTAGCGAGACATTATGTCTAGCGGACAATATTTAAATTGATTTTAGAAACTAGTAGTTGGTATACATTTTATCTCAACAACTTTTATTTGAATTTGTAGTTTTGTGTGCTTTCGAAGTTGCGGTATGCAATTTTTATTGCAATATTTGTACACGCAACGATGTTACTATTGTGTGGAAATCGAGCCATATTTATTTAGCACTTATTACGTGCGGTCTATAACCGCTTACTTGAAGATCTGTTTGCGTTATAGAAAACCGGCCAATAGCAGTTTAGCAATCAATTCTACAGATTTTCTTACTTCCAAAAAGTCTAACTAGATCAGCACTAACTTTAAAACAATAACAATTTCATAATAATTATTAAATAGTCTTTAAATTCTACCAACAATATTATCGCATGCATCGTTTCCGTACAAATTCAAACCGCTACGTGTGAGGTTCCCGAAAACTAAAGCCTCCATGGCAGAAAGAGACAGACACATCCATATTTTCCTGCCCGTTCTAACGTCCCACACTCGTGTGAAAATGTGTCCACATACGAGAACTTAGATGTGCATTTGAATAACGGAGTTGTTTGCTTGTATATAATTGTTACGAATATTAGAAAAAACATACGTTAGCATCACATGTGTGCCGTATTAGAAAAAACACAGCGTTTGCTTAGCAAATTCTAATCTCTACACATACTCATGTACCAAGGCACCAGAAATCGGTAGGAAGTATCACATGTATGCCTCCCTGCTAAACATAACACACGCCATAACCACACACGCATCGCATATCGAAGGGGTTGTTGAGCGTACGTGTCCCCTAACCTAAATCCACACACACTTGCTTGCAGGCAGACGAAACAACCCCTTTAGATAGGTGCGAACAAGACAACATACTTGTCTGGCTGAAAGCGTTAGAAAGAGTTAGATATGGGGCGCGAATTGCGGAGGCACAAGACAAGTTTGAGTCTGCGCTCTGGATTCTGTTCTAACTTCTAAGGGTGAAAGTTCGTAAACCGCTCCCAAAGACTGTAAGCCTGGTAGTTGTTTTCCATTTTAGGACAAAACTCGATAAAAAAGGGCGCATGGGTGAGGGGACCTCTTGGGGCCTAAGGGATCAAGCTAATCGTGCTTAGGGGTTGAAGGGTGCGTAGGCCAGTGCGGTGAAATGCGAGAGTGTGTGGCCGTCTAGACCGGCCTTTTAGATGTGTGCGTAGAAAACAAAATAGGCGTCGGTCGTCACATTCACCACGCCGACGTTTTTCTTTCGAGGAAAACTTTCAGTTTGCGTGGGCCTTATACAGTGAGAACTTAAAATTATGGAATATATTTTATGAAGAGATTAGCTTTCAGAAAGCTGAAAGCAAGATTTAATAGTAACAATAAATTTACCATTTCTTGCCACAACGGACTACTTTGAGTCTTTACAAAGGGAACTGGGTATCCGGAATCCGAAACACACCAAAAAATAACTAACTTTATATACATATAGGTAAGTGTTAAAGTGCTTTACCCATGATCTACTAATGTTTTTGCTGACTTATTGAATCCCATAAAATATTGGTGATTTTGGCATAAGTTCATAACATAAGCATTCCGAGACAAGAGACTAGTAAGTATCATTACAACCACTGAATAAAGAAAAGCTGTCATTAATCATGAATTACAGCGAATACATAAAAAAGACCCATCTATTCTTCTATCAATTTCACACATCGCATTTTGAGTGACTTAAGGTCAAAGCCCCAATCAGTGAAACGCATCGTGTGGCCCACACTATACGCATTACAGTGTAATGAGGTCATAGGCCCATTGGACCGCGAAATGCGACCATTATTATCCCAAACGATTTCGAACTAAGTATTTCAATGACTTAATTTAAATGTATGATGAGCCCATACATGGCTCATACAGTAGAAACTTGATTGAGGTTTTAACATAGAAATTAGAGCCATTTGTATTGTAGGTAATTATGTTGTTGATTAGTTTGTAAAACTCTGAAACGTCTGATTGATGTATGAAGTCGTGCTTAAGTGGTCCATCTCCATGGTAAGTCGTAGGGAATGGGATGTGTTCCCATAAATCAAAAGTCATGCCTACGTCATAAGTTCGTGGGAACTTTTCAGGGTTCCGTAGTCAACAACGAACCCTTATAGTTTCGCCATGTCCGTTAGTCTGTCCGCAGCTTAGCTCAGAGACTCTTAGTACTAGAAAGCTCATTTGGCATGAATATACATATTAATCATGCCGACAAAAATAAAATAAAATAAAATCATGAACAAAGAATATTTTAGGGTGCCTCCTATACACGTAAATTGGTGATTTATTTTTTTCCATATATTCCATGGTGTGGGGTATCGTTGGATAGGCCATTCAAAAACATTACGGGTTTGTGAAAACCATTGTTCGATCCAGGGATCCATGCGTAAGATTAAGCTTTAAGTCGCTAATTTTTGTAAGAGTCAAATAGCCTCCCCTGCCAGCTAAATGGTTGCTTTTGGATATATGAAAGTAGTATATGTAACAAAATTAAAAGGAAAACTATCACAACTATGTAGGCTTTACAAGATCAAAATGTACTAGGAAAAGTAAAAATCTTGTACAAATTCCATTGAACAGTCGCACAATTATGCGGACTAAGAAGAGGGCATTCCTCTTCTTAGTCCGCATTATTATAAAACTACTGAACCCTATTATTGCGCGTGGCCCGACATGCACTTGGCCGGTTTTTTTTTTATCTTGTAATCGGGATACCTAGTTACAAATGCTGTCTATCTGTGTTTCAATGTGAACAGTTTTCAAAACGAAGTAACTCGTCTGTTTAAGTAAAACAGACGAGTTACTTCGTTTTGAAAACCCTTTAAAACGATATTTTTTTCAATTGGTGAATTTACATTAATGCAGTATGTATTAATCCCATCCAGTTTTTTTATGAACACCGAAAGTCAATTGGTAGTTTCTGTGTTTATACAAAGTTCGAATAATTTGATGGCACTTCAACCAAACAAATAAATAAAACACACAAATAACGAAATATGTGTCAAGCAAACAGAAATTAAATTGTGCATTAACACGATGATTTTCAATAAAAATTGTCAAATGGCTATGAAATTACGCGCCTATATTTATTTATCCGTCGCGTAGAGCGCAGTCGTGATCCGCCATGTTGACGTAACTGTCAAATGCATTGACAACTTGACGCCTTGTTGCAAGTACCAATTAGATGGACCGAGATTGTTGTGCTTGCCTACTTTGTTTCAATTAACTGTAATTAGGCCCTCATTTCGGCCCCTTTTATTAGAACCGATTACTCATTTTAAATGTTTTAAGAATGCATCGTGAATGACAGTTTGACAGCTTTGTCATTCAGTGCATTGTGTAGGCAAAGGTCACAATTTTTGTCTCAATTTTCTTTACTTCACATTGAAGTTTATGCACAGAATACAGTTCATAGACCGCATGTAACTGTAAGACTACTATATCCCGAGAGTTTGTTCCCTTGGAATAATTTTCGAGTTCCGACTTTCACGCAGGCGAAGCCGTACGGTCGCATGCCATGTAACTGTTCTGTTAATTTTAGTTTTTTTTTCTAAATTATTCTACATTTAGCTTTAAGGTCGGTTTCACCCAAAGAAAATACTAAAATGGTTACAAGTAGAAACCTTTCCTTTCTCCCTACAATCAGTGCAATGTTTATTTGACTTGTTGCTGTCAATAGCTCATTTGATTGTAAAGCTCGATAACAATAAACTTGGCTTTTACTATTTTCAAGTATTATTCAAATCATAGAGTCAAGCTGTCTTGATTCTGCTTTCGCTTGTGATAGATGTGAACTAGTAGGTAAGTAGCTATAAGTTCCCAAGCACGTTGTAGCGCGTTTTATTTCAGGTATCGTGTCTTTTTTACCCGACTACCGAAGGAGGATAATGTGTTTATCAGTCTATGTATGTATGTATGTTTGTTCCTATGTGGCGTTCTAGAGACCAAACGCGTTGGCCGATTTTGATGATTCTTACATCAATCGATTCGTCTTAACCCTGCGAGTGTCACTGGCTACATTAAAATTGGAAAATAGAAAAATGGCGGCTTTTGAAAAAAAAAAAATTCGTCAAACCCATCGTGTGGGGTATTAAAATAAAGGGTTTAAGTGTGATTACAAAAATATACCACACTTATATGTATAAATGTACCTATTTCTAAATAAAAATAACAAAAAAGTTGTAAATAAAGGAGTATTTAAAATAACAAAATATGTATCCGCCGACTGCACAGCATAATTTTCTTCTTGTTTACGTCTTTTTAGTTCGCTTTTTAAGCAGTCAGGTTTTTTGTTATTTTTAAATATTCTTTTATTTATTTCTGAATAAATCACTATTGTAAAGGATGCCTCTCTATAGAATTTTATTATTATTGGTGATCCTAAAATGTTGCTGTTGATCCTGTCGATCCTTCTTACAGTCTTAAGTCTTATAAGTTACTAGCTTCTGCCCGCGGCTTCGCCCGCGTGATAAAGTGAAACGTAAAGAAAAAAATATCACGACGGTACCGGCATGAAAAGTAGCCTATGTGCTATTCCAGACTATAATCTATGTCTGTGCCAAACTTCATCCAGATCCTTTCAGCCGTTCTAGCGTAACAAACCTACATCCATCCAAACTTTCACATTTATAATATTAGTAAGATAAAGAGTTAAAATTGTTTTTTCTTCACGATTCGTGCACATAGTGTGAGAAATAAGTCCTGGCGTATTTGAATTTAAAAAAAAAACCCGTCACTTTTGAAACAACTTATCTAGCCCCGAACTAACCAAAACTTGAACATCAGACATTTGTAAACTATTGACTAACGTTAGCTATCGACTAGCATAATCAATTTGCCTAGCAACTCGTTAATTATGCAAATATCCTGCCAGGACTGCTCGTTTCATCAATTTATGGGAAAACCTCACGTTCAGGACATTTATCTACCCGCGGTTATTTAGCCACGTAAACTCAAATAATTAAAGAAATTTTCAGAAGAAAAATTCATTTTTTCGTAGTTGGTGGAATTAGATTAATGTGCAAACTTACCGCTGTCTTATATCACTTTAAATTACTCAAATCTTCGATTCAATATTGTTTTTCAATATGTTTCTATCCACAAATTTCACAATAAAGTTAATTTAATCTTAAAAAATAACACATTGAAAAAGAAAAACAAAACAAAATCGAAGCCTTGATCGAATAAAACCAATCATCAAAATTAATTGAATTTGGAACTGACTAGCACTGGCCCAATAAATAAATAACACCCAATAGAAAAGTTCAAAGAGGTTCACACCTCCTTACATCCTTCAACCCCTGGTTAGTAATTCTTATAAATCATGGCCGAAAAACTTCAAATCTAAAATTAAACTTACAAAAGAAATGTTTAATAAGCGGTTTAGAAAAAAAACATAAATAATTTCCCTTTCTGAAGAATGCTGTCCGCATCCCGAAGGAATGTTGCACTATTCCTGTTTATTATACCCTTCTCTTTCTAACGCTGTCACAGGCCAAACTAGTTAACTTTGATTAATGACTTCACATTTTTTTTCATAAGCTGGATGAATACTAATATAATTGAAACCTCTGTGATAAAATTATGCTTTTCCCGATTCCCTCGTATCGTGACAATTTTAATTTATGTAGTTCAGCTAATAGTGACTTGACATGTCGACTTGATGTAAATTATATCTTCTAGAATTGTATTCATATGCCATGTTTTATTTACAAACATTATAATTAACAGTCGTGCAATGTTACTCTCTGTATCTAAACCAGAAAGTTTTGCCCGAGAGTGAGTGAAAACGAACGAATGAAACAGAATACCTATTTGTATTTACAACCATTTTACAGAGTACAACCCCTACTTACTACAATATTCAACCCATTTCATTCATGAACATGCGGCATTCAACTAAGAACCGTAGAGGAGAACTCCTTCAAACGTCTGTGTGCCTGGTAGTTTCAGCACAACGTTACGTCACCATTTTGTCGAACCGATTCCGCACACGTTGTTGGTTCCACCACTTCTACCCCATTCCATAGCTTTCAGCCAACCATTCTTTCTAATGTTTTCTATAAAACTTTTCGCTATCTAATCATAAAACCGATGTAGTATTGTTTATTAGGTACTTCTATTAGATCATTATCATCTTTGCACTGAACTAGTCTGATAGGTACCCAATTTTATAGATAATAAACATTTTAATACCATGTTGGTTGAAATAACAAACCAACTTCCTAAACCTAACAATGACGTAACGCCAGATTTAGCTAAAAAGGAACGAAAATAAACTGCAAAAATCCGCTGGCGTAATAGGAAAAGTCATAAAACATTTTCTAAACATCCTATCTATGGTACAAAAATTAGGCTAGCGTAAGCAACTGTCCAGCCAAGATTCATGGGATCAGCGTAGGCTGGAAACATCTGGCGCAGTTCCTGGAATGCAATTCCGTTGTATCAAAAGAATCGATGCCGCTAAATCGGTGGTTTCAAGAACAATTAAATTTGGCGGGAAGTTGCGTCAAGTTCTAAACTTGATTATATAGCCCACGGAGTGACGTTGGAGAGTTTGCGCTACCAATAAAAAGTGTTTAAAAGTAATAGGTAAATAAGAAGATTTTACAAATGAGATAGTACAGAAAAATAGACCAAACAGGATTCAAGAAACGAGGCGCTAACACAAATGTTTACCAGGCGTATTTCCGATCGTTCAAATGACTCATTCTCGTAGTCATTCATAAGAGATTCATTCGACCCGCTTTACGTGAAATAGTGATACAAATAGGTATTTGAATATATCCCATGTTTAATAGAAAACAGAGCATTCCCGTGACCCAATTTCGACGCAGACTGGTTTATATTATAACCTGTAATATATACCTACGAGTACCTGCTCTATCTGAAAACACCGAAGCATACTCACGCTATTTTGCTATACCAAGTCTGCTAGTATATTTTTAAGTGAGCAAAGATTAGGCAGTTTACACGTGATTTTAGCATCCGGCTTCACAAACAATTTATGTACTTACTTTATTTTAAGAAGTAGAGAAATGGGTATTTATTTTAGGACCAACCTAATAAACCAAAAGCAGTAACATGCTGATTGAATGAAAGAGTGGAATGTTCTGTGTGCTATTAAACATACAGTGAATCGGAATTAGATTAATTTGTTTAAGAAAGGCGTATTTGCGAGTTTCATGCAAATTTGACTCAATAAATGCACAGACAGATTTCATGTATCTTTAGACGTAAAATGTTTATTGTGTTACAAGTCATTTAAATGAAACATGTCATAACTTAGAAAATTGAGAATGTACGTTTACTTCGCTATGATGAATAGTTCCGTCTTTCGGTTACCCAATACAATATATCTTCAAAGTTGTACAACGTTACAAGGTTGTTTCTTCTACAATCTCTCCAAAAGTGCATTACACACGTTCTCACATAAAATCTCTCCCGACAACTTGCGCAAGAGTGTATAGGGCCGTTCGTAATATTATCGACATAGTGCTGGGAGTAACTATTATCGACCATTAGGCATCGTGCATCGGTTCGCTCTAATTGCTCGATTAACACGCCGCGTCTTCTATAAAACTTAAAATACATTTTAATCTAACGCGTTATAAATATATTACAGCAGTTTTAGTATCAAAATAATTCACTTTTGTATTTTATATCGTTAGGAAGAATTAAAAGCTCGTGAGCTCCGTTGAATTTATGGTTCTGTTGCAAAAGTTTTAATTTTAAAAGTCTATATTCCTTGGATAGCTAACGAGAGAATTGAATAATTTTATCAAAACGATAACACTCACAAACTTCACACTTCCGTTATCGTATTTATGCGAATATAAGAGCTTTGTAACAGATACGCTTCATCTTATCCCGTGGAAATATATATTTTAAGTCACTGCTGAATTGCTTTCTAAATGTATCTATATTGTGGTGAGAAAAAAAATCCTTATCTTATCTTACTTACATTCGTATCTGCTAGGTTAACAAAAAAAAGTTTATCGATTGTGCATCTAACTACTGATTCTCAGAATAATTTTCAGTGAAAACTCACACTCAGATCTACATTCTACATGACCATTAAAATTACCTAGAAATAAAGAAATATCTATTCGCTGTTTATAACAAATGAGTCCTACATGTGTTGGCCTAAATTATCCCAATTAATTAAGTGTAGATTTTTTACAAAGACTTCCTAGATTCGCCGCATGTTACGTCAACTAGAAGTTATTCAAGGTTGCTTGTCTGTGGCTAAACACTAAAACAACAATTTTGCTAGTTTGTTTCGCGGGAGCTCCAAAAATGTTTACTTATACCTAAAACTAGGTTAGCATGTAGTATTAGACATATTCAAACAAAGTAGGCCAAGAAATGAAGATGAAATGCATTAGATTAAAAACCATGACGATTTTATCATTATAATAGGAAATTGAAATAACTCTAAACGTTTAAATAGAAATAAAAAGTGTTTATTCTTCACAGAAAACGACAGTTGAGCGAGAAGCTGTGGAAGTTAAACTATAAGACGTCAGATCTATAAGAATTTATAACAAGAAATGATAGAGATTTAACCACAATAAGATATAACATTTCAGTTAAACATTCCATACCAGAGCGTTAGCTGTAAGGAGCGTTTATCCATTTATCTAAAGCACTAAGCCCATGAATACAGGCTGACTATTTAGGGCATGTGCTAATAATACTCTTGAGAGTGCAAGTGTGAGCGTCAATAAATTTTATGTTTATGACACATATAATAGTGTCACAGGCGAGAGCTCAGGCTGAGGGCACATCAAAGACCAAGTTGTAAACCTGATTGGTGCCGACTTTAAACTCACTTCTTAGAAATAGTACGGCGGAGATGCAGAGAAGGCCTGCATATGGCTTAGTACTTAAATTGAAGCAAGAGCAATTTGGTTATAGCTGAGCTGTAGGGGTAAATGTGTAAGTTTAGATAGGCTTAGAACAATGCAACTTCTTCACGAGTCTTACTAGGCTATTGAAAGCCGTAATATACAAGAAATGTTAATATTCAATGATTACTTGTGATTGACAAAAACCCCTTGTGATTCTTCCCTTTATGATTATGCCCAGCATTCTAGTTTGTTCCATGAACTTCCATGTTCTAAGACTGTTGAAACACGAGCTATTCAAAAATTCTCTCTTTAATATTATTATCTAAAAACTAAATTATATTCGCATTTTGCCTTTATTATCCATTCTTGTAACTAAACATGTCAATTGTTCCATTATTCGATCTCATAAAACGCTCCACGATAATATTTTATTACTTAAAAGAAGAAAAAACAGTCTTTCCAGGATAATAAATTCTGCGGGATAGCACGTGCGCCGTGCTTTAAGTCGTCCACATTATGCCGTGCCGTAAAAACGAAGGGTTCTGCAGCAATAGCGTTCACTTTTACACTGCATAATGTATCATTACGTGTAACTAGGTACGTCTTATACAAAATGATTTTCTGCTTCAAATGTGCAAGGATATATCTCACTTAAAGCAATCTTGTTATCTATAATGACGTTTGAGAGATGACGTCTCGTTACACAGAGTTTGTATCGTAAGTAACTCTTCGTTCAACTAATGGTACAAGTCTTCAGTAATGGAGCAGGCTCCTACCAATCTTATGCAGTGGAGCATATGCTGGACATGATATGATTTTTTTATAGATTAACACACTATTCATGCTTGCTACAGTTACTGTAGCAAGTATGATTAGTTTTTGACTTGTGTGTCCATCAAAAGTGCAGAAAGATTTATTCCCGGCTAAAGTTTACGACACACCTTGTAATTATATCAAATAAAAAATACAGATTTGCATAAGCAAAATGAATACATTGCACCTTTACTCGTGTACAAAACAGAAACACTAAAAGGAACAAACCAAATCAAGCTTTGCAAGCAACCAAACCCAAATTCAAACATTTCTTTTTAAACTTCACACATTCGTCTAATCCGCCGCAAGTTCTATGTAAAAGTAATTTAATAAGGCACCGCGCGACCGTGGGACCAGCCATTAGTGCGCCCGCGCATTTAAAAGTGCATCAACGCGTAGCACTCCTGCTACACAGATCATTAAGATAACGCCAACGGAAAAAATATGGAGACGAACTGTTTCTGTGGATCATTATCTTAAACCTGATACATACACAGCTGGGATTATTTAGAGTTTTTGTGTTGTATCATTACTATTACCTGATTTGTTCTGTGTTCACTGACTCCTTCCATAGATGGGAATTTCTTGCTTCCACATCAGATTGGATAACAAACGTTCATCGTTCTTCTTTTGAGTCAAACCTGTTGTATTGAATGGATATAAGTAAACGTCTTCAAACAGAACATTCTTTTCGTTACTCCTACGTTCCTTAAAACATCCGTCTGATGTGGGTTATAAATTAATAGTCCCCTTTTGTTAGTCTGTCACTGTAAGGAAATGTTTATTCGTTACGTCAGACTAGATTCCCACTACTGCCACCGGTTGAGAAATTAGACCGAGCTTCCATTAGTTTTATTTCGGCTGATTAATTACAGAAAGTCGTGGTAATTGTAGGCAGATCGTTACGCTTTGGTTCATATTCAAAAACCTACACTGCCCCCACATTACAGTTCCGCATTTATCAAAGGGCTGAAAGATTTGTTTGTAAACATTGTCGTCGCACAATGAAAATGAAAGTCGCCAATCGTAAACGTCGGTGGGCATATTGTGCAATAGAGTCAACATGAGACGGGGCAATGCAGTAAAGCAGTAATTTTGTATGCCAGCATGCATATGGAATGGCTCTATTGTTTATTTTATCTTTATTTACCGAAATCCAATAAAATATCTGAAAAGCGCAATTTTAGCTAACTGGTTAAAAATAAACTGAATCCTTTTTTTCAAGTCACCTGCGCTGCGTGCTCCTGTTTTGTACCAGGCAAGCATAAACTAACAGGAATAGTGAAGAATCCGTAGCACTAGAGCAATTTATGGTTGCTTGAACAAAAGTTTTCTTGAGCGTTTCCCGATCGTCGTCATCGTGAGCTGTGTTCGTTTCAGTTCATTGAACATTTTATTTGAAATTGACATCGTTTCAGCACCAATTTATGGTAAAATGGCTACAGCTAACCTCATTAAAAAATGTTAGAAAAACCACTGGGTTCTATTAGTATTTTTTAGAAATATTTATTGCAGCCAATGAGGGGCGGCTTTTCAAAAGGGATAATTATATTCCTGTAGGTATCATCAAAAACACATGGAATCACTAAAATGTCCCGTCTCCATAACAACAAGATCAAAACGTATTAACGGGAATCAGGAACGGGTATTTCTAGTCCTAGTTCCCAAGTCTTAGCTTCCCCGACCTCTGTGTTCCTAGTAATAAAGTTCAAAGTAGTATGGTTTGCACGTGCAGTATCAAATTTCTGACCGTTACATCTATGGTCAGACCACCGACATTGGATTTCCAACTGACTGGATACAGGTAATGCTTCCAAGGAGCTGGCTTTTTGATAGAATTAACCGATATGAACTGTGAAACGGTTTCTTTGAGTTGCGGTAATACGGTGTTGATAGTGTCTTAATGGACATGGCAGTTGCGCTACACCTACAGGTGTAACTGTTTTTCAATTTTGCACACGATTTCTGCCGTCAAAATTTAAGCATACACCACGCATATTCTTTAAAATCCAAATACTGTTTAAACAAGTCAGATCCATCAGCATTCTACTCAATTATCCTCCCATTCATCTTCCAAAAGGAACAAAAAATGAAGAATTCGAAACTGAAATAATACATTTCGAGAAATCAAGCGAAAGCCGATTATTAGTCTAACTAACTTAACGCGAAGAGACGGACCGTATCTGGCGCCTACGACTGGCCATAAATTCTTAGCTTTTTTTTATTTTGCTCTGTCGGTTGCCGGGCAAAGGACTGGCCTAGTTTTTAAAACAATGAAAATAAACTTATGACATGAGGTACTCATGCTGTTAACAGATGCATCCACATGGCCGATGATGAGTACAGGCGCGAGCTAAAGCCATTAATATAAAATAAATAATATTAAAATTAGACGCCCACGATATAAAAATAAAAGCAATTAGAAACGTGGAAGACATTATGGTGATGTTTTTAAGTAGTTTAGTCTATTTAATGGATCTTATATATAGAATAGCTGAGACACTAAAGATTTATGTAGATAGACCTGCAAGATTAGAATTTCTAGTAAACCACTACCAATCAAGAAATTAGCAATCGGCTGAGTTGCATAAACAACTCTTTGCACATGGCTGTTTAGATAACCAATTAATCGTTCAATAAAATGCAGTAATTACCCACACAAAACACACAATTATACCCCGTAGCTGTTTTACAGTGAAAACTGTTAAAACTTCTCACTAGCTTTTGAACTATACGATCAAATGCATTTGTAAAGTCAAAACATTTACTTGCGGCACATTACGAAAAGCCTTCTATAAAATTACGTAAAATTATCATCTAGTTAATAAAGTAGTCAACACATGGTTTACGAACAGTGAATAATTAGTCTAGACCAAAACTTAGTTACATTTGGTATAATGTAAACCACGGAACAGTGTTTATGTCTGCACTCTGCCTCGGTGATGTAATGCAGACTCTAAAATATGGGATTTACATCATACTTGAGTTAGATCATACTTTTCAGTAGATTCTGGCTTAGATACAGTTTTAAGGATGTTTAGAATAGTTTTTTTTTCTGGCATCACACATGCATTTTTATGAATAACTTTTCTACCTGTAAGTTTATCGAACGAGCTTTTCAGTTTGAATTATTTTAGACAATATTTTGTGTGGTTTCAGAGCTAAAGCACGATTAGAAGAAGTTAAATAATGCATTGATCTTGACAAGGGTTACTAATCTAGCAGTGGATGGTGGAGAACTAATAATCTATACTTAATATTATAAAGCTGAAGTTTGTATGTTTGAACGCGGTAATCTCAGGAACTACAGGTTGGAATTGAAAAAATATTTTTGTGTTAGAGAGTCCATTTATTGAGGAAGGATATAGGCGTTATAACATCACGCTACGACCAATAGGAGCGGAGCATAAATGTTTTTTTTTGCAAAAACGGGCAAAATTATTCCTTTTTGAGAGCTTCTGTTGCGTGCGCTGCGTAAACGGTTTAAGTTACGCAATAATCATGTAAGTAGGGTAAGTAGGGTAGATGGGTAGGTTGATAGCCAGTTGACGGGGGCGAAGCTGCGTGGGACAGCTAATAATTAATAAATAAACATGATTTGAAGTAGTAAAGCAAGGATAACCTTCAGCCTATACTTACTAACTAAATTATTGAGTACACTAACAATTTTCTGCACAAAGAAGCTATCCGTTCATTCAATTCAAATGACACTAGCAACAGAACTTATTGCTAGAGATTAAAGTATACTACAGTCCGAATGTAGCAGCCTGTTATTATATTTAGCAGATTTAATGGAACATAAAAACTGAAAACAAAGATAAACATAAATGAATTAAAATATCTTAGTACTATGACTATGAAGGAGATTTACAAAAAGATGCCTGGGATAGAAATTAAAATTCTATAGAGATGTTAAAAAGTAACGAGCATGAATACTAGAAATAGCTACAGACTTATGCTGAAACAAAGCTTTGTGAAAATACCTAGAATTTGTGGTCACTATAATGTGTGGATATCCATATATGGGCACTATTTTGTTCTATAATAGAACAAATTAAAGCCAATTTGATTAAATCATATAATTACCAAATAGCGTCGCTAGTAAACACAACAAGTGAACCTATCCCTAGTTAGCTAGTTGTAGTTGATGACTAAACCTGACGAATGTTCATTTAATTTATTGCAAGCAAAGTATTATGTAAATTAAACCATATTCACGAATAATCTAGTATTGTGGTGAATAGCAGTCCCTTGTTAAACAACGATTTGTTCTGAAACTAGGCCGCAGCAATGAATACTGACTACAACAATATTACAGTACTACTGTGTCTATCAACTTAATGTATTGGCTTATAGACACAAATAACGTTACGTGAAAAAGCAAAATGAAAACAACTGGTCAAGACATTGCCCCAGTTTTTGATGCGTATGTGAAATAGAATATTGTCAGATGATTGAAGCTGTAATAATGTTATAAGCAAAGACTCGAAAATTTAATTTATAATTTCAGTCAATTACTTCGATACAATATTTTAGACGGTATATGTATAATTATTATGACTGTTGAACAATGCCTCGAATAGATGAAAATTCAGATCATTATTTTCAAATCTAGACTAGGTTTTTAGGAATAGTAGGATCTAAACATTACTAATTCTAGGACATAACAGTAGCAATACCAAGCAACTCAGTTACACTTAAATTAGAACTGGCATAATGAGACGATTTTCCAATTACTTAAGGTAGTTTAGAAGTTATTTCTCTATTAGACGACTAAGTTGATATGTCAATAGATAATTTAATCATTGCAACCTTATAAATTAATTTAATATACTTGTTTGCGCCAGGCGTTGCGCCTCATTTTCCGTTTAGGGTGAGTTTTACTTGTTTGCTTAACATCGCTTCCATTTCATGTTTACCTGGTACCAATGTTTACTGTTTGTAACAAAATAATAATATAACAAGCTATGGATAATTTGATATGTGTAAAATTGTATGTAATATTGGGCGAAAGTGGGAGAGCTTTTACTTTCTGTTTCAGTGTATTGTATAAAACGAAATTCTCGCTCATTCATTCTATTTTAATATTTCCTTTTTATATATTACCATTTCTTTCACAACTTCTATGTAGTTTTCGTGTCGATAGTACCTCGATGACATTAAATTGTTCAGCTAAGATCATCGTCAGATGATTTTTTCAGTACTTACCTACATTGAAAGATATAACACTGCACTTTGCTGCAAATCAATCAATTTACCTATGAATCACCGGAAGTCAAAACTTCATCTTCCAAAATAAACAAAAAGGATTCAAGCAGTAAGTAATAATAATAACTCATCCGAATCTCCGTAACTGTCCAGGCAACTTAATCAACAGACTAAATATTGGGCGATAAATCAATTCCTGTTATCATTACCGTTTTTCAAGGCACGTGCCCCACTTCCTTCCTCTATGCACGAAGACGACTTAGTTCGGCTATTTTAGGAGCAATCAGCTTAGGGTTGCCGCGGTGGTGTAGGTGCTTTATGTCAGTGAGTAATATTACTGAAATAATTTTATTATTACCTAGCTTTGGGCACGAGATCCTAGCACTAAAAAAGAAAATTTATTTCAAATAAATCTCACTAGATGGCATATGCACCGAGTTGTTATTGAATTATGTCTAAAATTAACATTTTCTGGAATTGAACATAAAAATTGTATGTTCTTGTTTAATCTACTCTCCTAACCACAAAATTATGGAATATTGGGTAATGTATAAGAACCCAATATTCCAAGATTACTTAAACGGATCATTTAAAATTGATGCCAATAGATGGCGCGGTTTCAAATGTCCGAGGCGTTCCACTCGATTGTTTAAATTTGTATTGCAACACATTTTGGTGCAATGAATCTGTAAAAATGTGCAAAAAAATACCATAAAACAAATCTTCACTGTCTTTAAAGAAAAAAATATTAATGCACCGAGTAAACCCTTTTACTTGCAAGTTTTAGATGTCGTGTGGCCCAGTGGCTAGAACCTCGCTTGTCGTGCTTGAGTTCGTGGGTTCAAATCCGGGCAAGGACCAATGTGACTTTTTCAAATTCATATGTACTTTCTAAATTTATCTTGGACATCACAGGCAACGGTGAAGGAAAACATCGTGAGGAAACCTGGACTTATGTAGTTAATGCAAGTCTGAAATAGCCAAGTCAGAGGCCTGTGGGGTTCCCAGAGGCGGCTTAATTGACTCTGATACCAGAGGTGAACACACCTCACACGAAAAGAAGAAGACTTGCAAGTCGCTGCTAACACCATATATCTGTCGCCATGGAACGGAACCGAACCCGAAAGATGTACAAAAAATAATCGGTTTAATCAGACGAAAAACGCTAGTTAGGTCGGCGCAGTTTCTTTGTATGGGATGAGGCATCTGTATGCTAGTATTATATTATCTGTACTTTGGGTGTACATCTGCCTAACCTTACGGGGAATACAGACATTATGTTATGTCCTAGCATTTACAATTTCCATCCAAGCCTTGCAATTTGTCTTTTTCTTTAGTTTGTCCATTTTATTATCATCTACAGCTGGACTTCGCTCACTGCCGTGCGCAGGTCTTCCTTTTCTTTTGCTAATTACTCATGCTTCTGAGGAACTTTAAGTTATTACCCGCGACGGGGAACAATGTCATCGGCCCATTTTGCTGCTCGCTTGTCCTATCTATTCTCTAGCTACAGTAAGTTGGTACTGGTTGGCTAATACATAAGTAGGCTCTTTAAAAAATAATGTATTAGATGGACTTCCGAAAAAAGTATTGGGACATTTCCTTAGCATCGACAAATCTAAAAAAAATACAACCTCTGCTCCCATAAAAAACGGTCACAAAAGTATTTAATCGCGCAATCAAATCGCAAAATACATTTTTACTGCCGTAATTCCGTTTTTAACAGCAGCCCTAAATTAATTTAACGTATTCCTTGGTACAACAACACTTGGATCGGATCTAGGGCAGCGGGAAGCGACGTAAAAACACCGTAAACCTTATATGTAATAATCATTATTGTTAACTTTAATACTTTATCGCAAGCGATGCTGATTGATTCCCGCCATTAAACATTTATAACATCATCAGGTGAGGCCGTTATTTGTAATTGAGTTTCATGGAATCATGTCTGCAATGATTAGTGTTCTACAAGAGTTTGTATAAAAATATAAGTACTCCGTACTAGTAAGGGTTTCGAGTCTGTCAAATAATAGAATAAACAGTGTACAAGAAGAATAAAAGGAACCTTTGAAGACTCTGCTAGCATGGAGTAGCTGGTCTCACCAATGAAAGTATAGTGAAGGAATTACAGGAACTTTTTTTTAACAAGCAACTGTTGATGATTACAATTATCTAGACAAGCCAAAGGTGGATTCAGAAGCAAATTAATAGTTAGACAAAGCTTCCATTGTTTAGTAAAAAGTAGATAATATAGTAGCTAATACATACCTAAAGACTAACATAATACATTTAATATCTATTCTGCCAGATGAAAGGGGTAGTGAGGCCAAAACTCACCCCTTCCACTATTTCAGGCCCACATAACACCTGCGGGAAACTATGCTAACCTAGTACCTTGTATATAAATTCGGCCTGGAATTTGTCCCTGTATTCCAGTATGTGTCCTACCGTTTTCCTCAATGAACGGACTCGGTCATACTCTTCTGCTAATGATAACCTAGTAACATTGTTTTTAAAAAATTTCGTAGTCTGGACCTGGATTTAAGTATTGACCTGAAAAATAAATACAAGTTTCGTATCTCTCTTTCATAACTTCTCAGCCACTGTTTCTATTTAAAATAATCCATAGACCATCCTACTACTATTTTAAACGCAAAAGTTTGTGAGGGTGGATGGATGAATGTTTGTTACTCTTTCACGCAAAAACTACTCTACGGATTTTAATGAAACTTTGCAATAATATAGCTTATACATCAGATTAACACATAGGCTACTTTTCATCCCGGTATTTGAATAAGAAAAAACATTATGCCATTGGAATAAAAAACACTTTTGACGCAGGCGAAGCTGCTGGCAGAAGCTAGTGACTAGATAATTGTAAAACGGAACAAATCAGAGATAGAGTGTAGAATATATAGCCATAATCTTTATATATAAAACTAAGTTGTGTTAGTAACACCATTTATAAGTCGCGAATGGTTTGACCGATTTACATGATCTTTAATTTGTTGGATTTATCTCCGTCCCGAATAACAGAATAACTATTAAAACATCGGAAAAACTAACGAAAAAATTTATTAAGAAAATTCATTTTCCCATACGTTTTGCGAACACAGCGCCATTTCTGATAGATGACAGAAACAAAGCACGGATAAAACTGAATAGATTAGGTAGAGTTAAGTGTAGAAAATAAAGCCATAACGTTTCCAAAGGTTTAAATAAAATTATAATCCAAGTACATGAATATCGAGGAAGCTAATAAACATTTCCTAACAAGATAGTTACATTCGATAGTGAATTTATTAAAGCTTGTTTCCATACGATTAATGGTTGAGCTGCTAAGTCATAGGTCGGGCTTTCACTAGTGTGTGACCCTACGCATCTACCTTTACTTATAGGAGCCTAGTACATGATCAAATTGAAATTAAAAGCAATTGTTAGACAATGTTACATTTTATCATCGGTAACGATTATCAAATTTTCTAAAATATATGAATGTGACGTGGTGCATAATAGTTTTTGGACAGTTATACCGATTGTCGGAAAACCAAAATTGTTTAAGATTGACTGTTGATAGAATTTCACTCTTCAGTGCTTTAATTTGCCTGGGAAATTTGTTAGATATATCTCTTAGTCTATAATTAGTTACTTAGTAATCTTAGTAGAAGTCTTCGCCTTCAGCAATATTCTTATTGAAATTGTTATCAAAAGGTTTTCCATCAAAATTAGACCCAACATTCAAATCAAACTCAGACCATCCTCGGGTATATTTGCCTTTGGATTTTCATGCGATCCTATTAGATGTTGTATATCAAAATACTTTTTTTTAACGGTCTTTGGGAGTTCCATGAATAGTTGGCCAAACACATTTTATCCGGCAGGAAGTCATCCACTCCGACACGTTTTGGACTGGTAGGCAATATTGTAAACAGTTTAGCACCGGTACAGAATGCTAAAAGTTGCTAAAAAGCCGCAACAATGGAGTGATAAACTTTACTATTTACAATAATGGAAGTTTGTTCGTGTGTTCCGGCACTAAAACGATTAGGACACACTCAAAGTAAAGTATAATTCTGTGTGGCGCTGGAGTTATATCATTTACATAATATTCGTATGGTAACAAACAAACGTATTGAATTTTACTGTACTTTCTTTTGTAACTTATTTCATTATTGGCCTTAGCGACTTTGGTCTTCTCGGTTATTTGAGTCATCATCATTAATTCACTATATCAGAGTTCCACTGACGCATTTAGTAAGCATCGCTACACCGACCGATCCTGTTCTGCCCCACATATATTGAATTTCCAAAATCATACCTAGATCGCCGATTCACGAAACTAACTTTTTAGTCATCTTTTAACTACAGAACATTTTCTCTACTTCTTTTTACATAACGTATTACCTAATAAAAATAGGTACTTAAACAAAGACTATGACAAAGTTTTCTACTAATACAACTTGACAAGAAAGTCAACAATGCATTTTACTTAATGATAAACAAGCTTGCCCTGCTAACATGTCTAATTCGATATGTACCGTAGCCCGTACCGGCCCGAACAACGGGCCGTTTCCGTGTTTCCCAAATCAATTACACCATTTACCACCATACGGTATTCCCGGGAAAGAATTTAGGTGAACTTTTCCGAGGCATTTTATATAGTTTGCGTAATACATGCCAGTTATGGATGAGTTGTTTTGACAGATGGACTATAAAAGTTGTGAAGCTAGGAGTTATGAGTTTATGACACATATTATACTAAAGGAATACGGCTTAATCTCAATAGTTTGCCGTCGACACAGTTTTGCAATATTTCAACACGCATTGTTCAGAAAAAATGGTCTTATAAACACATGGACAGCCGGTACGACAAACTGTTTCATTTTTTGTCCATCGGCGGAAATACAAACACGGTTAGAACAATGGCTTCTCTTGTTTTGGTTGAATATTCATCACAAAGTGTATAATAGTCGGTCGTTGTCTACCGCCACTGTCCCTCAGTCCCAGGATATGACTCAAAGAACGTCACTACATAACAGTAAAAATTGCTTTTATATTCGCATGTTAAGTGCAAATTCTTGCTTCGTAACATAATGTTATTTACAACTTGCCGGTTACATTTAACTTTTGGTCAAGTTCATGACCCTCTCTCAGTAAAGCTAGAGCGAGAATGAATATGAACATGAACTACCCTTGAACTTGATCTCTTTCCCTCGTTAATTTATCGATTAAATGAACCCCGTCATATTGCGTCACCGTTCCAACGAAGAATGTCACCCGAGGTACCAGGAGTTCATAGATTTTAACCGGTAAAACTGTGACGAAATGGTTACCTATGGAGACAGAGATATTATGAAGAGTTTTATATGTGACAAACTATTTAAAAAAAATGAATGCTTGCATTCATTTTTTTTAAATAGTTTTTTATTACTACTTATTAATTACTGACAACGTTATCAAGAATTTAAAGGAGAATGTTTACTAAACATAATGTCCTAGGCTCAAGATGGCCGTCAAATATTATTTAAAAAATTTAGTGTTTAAAATTTTAATAATAGGTACCTATTTGATATCTAAAAATATATTCAAATTGACGCCACTATTTTAGAAATAGAAAAAAAAAGGTTTGTTAGAGATTATTTTTCTATATAAAAAAGTGTCGGAATAATATAATTCAATAACTTTTAATTTTTTAATGCTTAATATTTATTATGATAGGAGAGGTGTTCCTAATAAGAACATATATTTTTATCAAGTCTATATTATAACAAAGCCAGGGGGGTGACCATAAGTTCTTAGAGCAAGGTTATTTTGACTTTCAGAGTGTGCGTAAAGGGCAGAAGTATATGACTTGTATACATCTGAACCTTTTATACAGTCGAACTAGAGTTTTGACACGTCAGGGTACGGTGGTAGGTCGCAGTAAAAGAAATCGAAGAAAATCAAAACACATCCACATTGAGCGTAAGCAACAAGCGAAGTGTCAACACTCAAAGGCAGTGTCATATTCAATTCAGTTTTGGCATAATCACGAATAAAATAATAACCTTAAATCTATGTATAGATAATTTTTCTAAACACCTAACCGATAATATTTTTTTTCGTCGACTTCACTTTGGTTTTTATTTTCATAGTGGTGTTTACGTACTGTACTGATTATACTGATTATGTTTTGTACATCGATCGCCTTCGGTTCCGTTCCACGGATATAGATCGTGATCTCTCACCGTCGAACGGAACCGAAAGCGATCTATTTACAAAAAATAATCGGTATAATCAGATGAAAAACGCGACGTAACGTCGGCACGGTTTCCTTGTATGGGATGAGGTATCTGTATGCTAGTATTATATTATCTGTGCCTATATGTTTTCTTTTAGAATTTTTTAATTAGAATAGTGCCGTGGACCGTTGAGGTTATTGTATTGTTGTCGATTGAAGTGGCGCTCATTTAGAAATAAGTAAATACATATTATATACATTCGACGACACGGTTGGCGTAGTGGTTGGGCGATAGGCAGCTGCACTGCGTGTCGTGGGTTCGATTCCCGCACGGAACAAATATTTGTATGGCCTACAGATAGTTGTCCCGGATCTGGGTGTCTTGTGTAGGTATGTGAGTTTAAATGTTTGTAAACGCATCCACGATACAGGAAGAAATTCCTGATATCGTGAGCCCTACATGGGCACTTCTTTCGCTTCACAGAAATAAAAACAGTAGCTATAATAATTATTATCAAAAAGCCGGAAATTTTAGATTCCACTTATTCCTGAATACCATGAATTACAGAAGATAAACGGGTGTTATCAACATTTTATTTGATTGAATTTATGTACCTACTGCACAGTCACACTCTAAGCACTGTTGAAGTTGCAAACAGAGTTTAAAATTATTTTAACAGATTCAAACTTGATCTCATTATGTAAATATTGTAGAATGTAGAACAAGAGATAACAACTTGTCGATTTAATTTTAATGTCCTTTTTTAGAACAGACATAAAAGTTAGGAATTCGACTCTACTGCTAGATCCAATTTTCATTTGTTAAAATTGTACAAACTGCACAATAACATTTTTTTTTTTTTTAATTTAAGTCTTTATAAAATCTCTTTTGCACCACAAAAATTGGCGAAAAGTTAGCTTATTTCTGAATGTAACAGCAAACTTTTGTGGCACTTCTAAGCTTCGATGTGTGCAAGCATAGATGTTGTCATGGTGTGCACATGACAGATAACACGAATGGAAGCATAGGATTGGCGTATGGACAGAGAATGTACCGCGCATGTGTGCGCGGTGCGGGCGTGCGGCGCTCTAACACCCGGCAACTACCAGGCGCCCAGACCATCACAAGAGAACTTTGTTATTATTGTTCCAAAACGTGTAAATGAAACAGAAGATGGGTTGTAACCACGAAAAGTTCGGGTAGATTTGGGAAAACTTTTACATGTGTGTTGAAAGCTGTTACAACGGCAATGTGAAAAATTGGCGCGAATTTACTGAGCTTATTCAGACTGATTTATTTTACGATTTACATTTTAGTTCTCACGATCGTATTAGTTAAGTTTGAAGATGTGTTGCGGATTTCTTAAAAATAGTTTGACACATTCCAAACCATTTCCTGTCATTTAAAACAAAATGTAAATGTAGTCCTACCAAAAAATGAGTTAGCCTAATAGCCACATTTGTATGTTGTCTAGACCATAGAAGAACAATGGATATCAGACACGTGTAGAGAAAATATACTGTATCTATTAATTTATTTATTCCGGAATAAAAGACACATTTTGACATAAAACGATTGGTTAGTCGTGATAACGAATGCAAATATATTTGACATGCATGTTATGCAGAAAATAAAATTATGCATAATTTTGTAAGTACTTACTTACATATATAAAATATTCTTGGTTCTGTCTGTATAAGGTTATTTTAAATTGTAGGTAATCTTATCTAAATGTGAAGATAATAATACGTTAAATGGGATATTATTAGCGCAGGGTGAAGTAAAGAGAATACCTTTGAACTCTAATGTAGTGTAGTACAAACAACTTAGATCGCTATGTTCTTCCGGGGGAGCCTTATAAGGCTTTACAAAATTATGTGGTAGTCTTAATATGTGAACTTAGTTTAAAGCTCAGTGAGAACATTTTTGGATTACGTAACTAAGGATTTTTTTTTTCATCTTTTTTACCTTGCTCATAGAGCAAGAAGTTTCGTTGCCCTAATGCAATGCTAATTATTATTATTATCTGCAGACCTATTTTTAAGCGGCGATAATCGCTATTTTCTTTTGTTACTTTTGCTACCTGTTTTGTACGCTACCTAATTAGGTTTATTTGGTGATAATCATTAAAAATACAATCGTGATAAGAACATAAGAACTTTATTTTGTCTCTCTTAAGAGCTCGGCAATTAAACGTACGTTCGTGTCGCGTCCAGACGAAGGTCGGACTGAGTTCACTCAAGCTGTTCAGCTTGTGTTTGTATTGCCGCGCAGACGTCGCTAAAACGTAGATATCTACCTCAGTATATATATCGTAAATTCAAAATGTCCCGCGACACGAAAAGAGGAAGATCGTAATACGAGCCACTGAGCCATAGCTTTTAATATTTAACCGCATAAGAGGAAATTCGGGAAGAGAGCTCCGGCTGAATTTACTTATTAAAAAGTCATAATTCGAGTTTTGGCTCTCGACTATTGCCTCCTTCAGTATTGGACAAAATTAAAAGATATTCCATAAATTAAATAAAAAAGATAAATATTGAACTTCTATGTATTTTTATGTCATTTATAGTTGTCAAATTTGTACACCAGGCCTCTGTTGAGAGCGCAATTTGAGCATCTTTTGAGGGTTCTGATGCTTTTAAAGATAATGTATCATCAAAGGAAAACATAGGGCCACAGTATATATCTTTATTTTATGACTTAGGATATTTAGTCGGATGTCTGCGACTGCATTTCCCCTTAAGAGTCGACAATCGACCATCCAGTCATTCAATAACCACCTTAATAGAAATCATAATGCTATTATGAAGAACACTTCACATGGACAGATATAAGTGTCACTCTAACTTTTTTTTTCATTCGCTCTACTCGGGCAGGCTAAGGTCTTGGACCATACCACCTCGTCTTCAGTGTAATATCCTTCTTGAATTATTTAGTATGCATTAGAACGCAGATGTAACAGATTTTAATATTTTTTGGATTATTTGGCAGCAAATTGTATCGAGTCAGCCTTCCCAGAAAGCTTTGTGGAGGTATTCAATACTACATTATAATACTCCGCTCCACTATCCCGAGATCGCTTCTGTCAATGATTTCACAGATTGACCAGTGAGGGTTTTTAAGAAAATTCACGCCACTAGTTGGCGCCACATTGGTGAGAGGTCTTTTACTTGAAAAATTTAACTTATGACATCAACTTGCTTGACGTCAACTTGACTAGTGTCAAAAAACATAAGCATTTGACAGCAGCTTGGACCTCACGTCTCAGTGATGCCACCTAGTGTACATGATTTCAGAATACCCTCGTTGCGTAGACAGTTGAGACACAAAACTACATCAATTTTATATCACAATATCCACCAGCCGCTGAACTTCACTCGAAAAAAACCCGCCAAAAACTCTCTGTCACTCTCAAGAAACTTCCTGACAGTTCCACAGAAACCAAGTACCTATAAAACTAGCATAACAGTACACAGTAAAATAAACAATTTCCTTTATTTAACCGTTCAGAGGGACATTAAGTTTTAAATCAAATAATAAACTCATTGCAAACCTTAATAAGATTCAGCATTACGCTGTGGTTGTGAAGTTATGAAACATTATGTTTAATAAGGAAATTATAGACCGCTATGCCATAATTCCATTCCAATCTATAAAGGAATGCTTGGCTGGAGAATAACTTGGCATAGTAAGAATAAGTGACAATTTAATGTTTGTTGGACTGAAATAGATGATTAGAGATAAATATACGACTAAGTTAGACCTCAAATATAATATAATAGTAAATATTTTAATATATTAAATATTTTTTGTTATATTACAAACAAATAGAATGAGCTTTAACGTTTTCATATGAAATTTGATTAAAACTAAAAAGTTCATTAAATTCCTCCCACACTCCCCCACTCCCGAACTTTGATGAGCTTTTCCTTTGTCAATTTTTATTGATTTGATAAAGCTAAAAACATGTCCCAATATTTTTTTATCTTACGGATTAGATAGAATTATTATTTTGTAGCCAGGAATTATCCCTATCGTCAAGACCCTGAATAATATGATTATTGATTCAACCTTCGTCTGTTTCCATCATCGTGGGATAAAAAACCTTCGACGGTAAAATTAGAAGATATTTTTAGAGAAAGTTTTAACCTTTTCTTAACTAGCCGTCATTTACCAATTTACACCTACGACCAAATCAGTTACAATAACTAGTGACTAGGTAAACGAATTAACGAACTCGTAATTGAAACACCTACACCTACGTTGGTGTTTATACAATTAACTATTCATCTTTTGTTTTTATTGGGTTAATAAAATCTGGGAAATTAAATAAAAGTTTAGCTATTTTGTACATTACTGATATGTTTTCGTTAGAATTGAATAAAATATTCAAAAGATATTAGTGCTTTGTAGTAAACTATTAGACATTTATTTGTTAGCTCACTCATTTCGAAAAGATAATTTTTAAATTACGTTCGGTTTTTATTTTCTAAAGAAGAAAAGAAAAAGATTTTCGAAATCCTTCGTAGGCTTTTGGCACATGTAAATATCCTTCGATTTATAAATTCAGAATTGAAATTGAGTATTTGTCAAATTCTTGCCTGAAAATCTGTCAACCTTTGGTATTAAAGCAGGGTTTGACACGTTCTTAACTCAAAATATTTAATTGAGAAATCCCCCCAATAAATCGTTCGTTTCATTTGAATGCCACGCAACGTTGTCAATTTGCCAATCCAATCAAGCCCTAGTGTAAAGGATTCTGTAACTGTAGCAACAACGACTGCTGGGAAACGGAACGGTTTCCCGTATTCCCGAGCTTCCCGAGGGACCTTGTAAATACCGTGTAACTTCTACTAGGGCTACATGACTCACAAGGATGCGAAGTTACATCTTGAACACACGCGATAAAAATTGGTCAGCTTTAACGTGTGCCCTTTGCAAGTAAATTACTTATTTATTTTTATTTTCAACTCGCATCCACATGAGATTAACTACGCTGAGCTTTGAGCTTTAATGTAATGGCGAGATAAAGGGCAGCCTTTGATGGTATAAGTGTACACTTTCGATCATTGCTTTACTTTTTATCGGTAAGTACAGATTTTACTCATATAAAAATAAATTAAATAAGATTATGGTGCAAATTAAAATGTTTAAAACAAAGTGGCTAGGTAATGGAAAATCTTTTCTTCTTACCAGTGTTTTTAATTCGATAGTTTTGTTACTTTAGGTAGTTTGCTGAAACAAATAAGTAGTTACATGGAAATAAATAGTAAATCTTGTATTACTATAGATATAGAATAAGGATATGCCTAAAGAATTTTAGTGCAACAACATACTAAGTGTACAAATATCAGTATCTAAAACACGGGAAAGGTTTAGGCGCATCGAACTTCCTAGGAAGGGTATCATTAGTTAGGTCGAAAGAATAAATAAATGTGTGCACCAGTAATGGCGGAGCAGCGTGTAGCATAGCGCGTGAAATATTGCCTTGGCGGGAAAATTTACGACTCGCCGAGCAGTGGCGGCGAATAGCGATAGCGAAAGTACTCACGTAAGTAAGAAAATTCTGTGATCCGCGTACCTTACTAATATTTTCAGCAAATAAATGAAGGGTTATTCAGTCAACGGAAACACATTCTGTATTATTTTAGAGTTTAATTTATCGGTTGAAAGTTTGAAACTCCTTTTTCTGTTCTGAGGTAACCGTAACTAAGAAATAACAATCTGTAAAATTATGTGGCTACCCGACTACATGTCTACTAACAATAATCTAAATAAATCTAATCATCAGTGAAAGAGATCAAATAATAAGATTTTAAGACGACATTATCTTTCATAGTTCATGTTTTTCAATGTTTCTTGTCTTGTTATACTTAAAAATATCTGTTGATTTTTTAATTTTTGAAAAGAAAGCCTATTTACACTGCATAAAAAGTAAGAAAGTTTGTTATTTTATCATGACTTTCTCAGAAAGCCATTTTAAGCGCAGTTTTACTTTCGTTGTAGGTTGTTATTTGTTGTTACTTACAAAATCCAATCGAAACCATCCTACATAGTAATTTTTACTTTTATAAGTAGGTACCTACCTAACTGATAATGTATTGCAGTCTTTATTTTACAGAATGATAAGATTAGTCAACCCCTGCCCACTCTCTCATTTTCTTAATTAAATGTTACCTTCCAATTTTATTCACCAATAAACGCAACTTAAAAAGTTGACATTGTAAATTAAATTCACCTCGACCTAAAAAGGTTAAGTAATCTTAGTTACCATACCTCCCTTCCTTCCCCATACAATGTTTAAAGAAAGCATCCAAGAAGCATCGAAGTCGCCAAAATCACCGAAACGTCTACGAAAGTACTAGGCGAGCATAACCGGCAGGAGATTGGATGTAGTCTATGAGAGCCAATCGCACGGAAGACGTGAATATTGTCGTAAAACAGAACGCGGCTTGTCAAACGCATACACCCGCCGCGCCGCGCTCTGCGGGTGATTTGGCGCGCATTGTTGGTAAACCACTTTAGGGTTGTCAAATGAATTGGTTATGCTTAGCATGCTTGTTAATTTAATTAAACTACTATAACGTGTTATCTACTTTTATGTGCGTACTGTGTCATTTTTACTCTTTCGAAGTTATAAATATGATTTCGAGTAAAAAGCAATTTTGAAAGTTCAATAAAAAAGTAACAAAAGAAACAAAATTATTGTGCCCAGGTTACAATGTAATAATAATAAGCTTTTTAAATTTTCTCTTAGATTAAAAAATGGCGAATCTGGGAGGAGTCCTGAGACGTCCTATCCGCCCCGACTACTAGATGGACAGATGACCTGGTGAAGGTCGTGGGAATACTTGGATTTAACTTGTTCAAAACCGAAGCCTGTGTTTAACGGTAGTTGTCTTGTGGCTAACACGATACTTTCGTCCAGTTAGCCTCACCTCAGTGCTTGGTAAGACTTGACCTCAAGCTCACATAGCGTAGTAAGGAATTTTAATAGAATACAAGGCCAGCTTATACTGGTCTACGCCTTACTCTACTTTACTCGCGTGGGTTTAAAATCCAAAAAACTAAGTATCTTAGTTAAAAGGGAACTGAAAAAACCACTTAATTTTAACTCTTTAGACAAAAACATGTCCCAAAAACCGTGCCACATGAAGTGTATTATCATTGACAACCTTGTCGCAAGTGCATGTGTCCACCCCCTAAAGTGACAACATGTGCGCCCCGGCTGCGCCTGCGCATAGACACAGGACGCTCCCATCGTCTATGATCATTGGGAACTTTCATATTGACATCATTATGGAGATAATTAGTGCATGTGACGGGCGATCAATGTGTGGGATGGGTTATGTAATGGAATACTAATTATAATTTGTTGTCTTTGTTATTCCGAGTTTTACATCGGTCCGGTGTCTTATTGCGAAGCATTACATTACATGTCATCATGCCTGTATTCTATGAAGGGTTGGGCGAGGTATTCCTCTAGTACCGACACCCGTATTTTATGGAAGTACGCTTTTTATTGCTAAAGAATTTTGTCCTATTTTTTGATGATAACTCCATTTTCATCCTTAATTGAAGGCTCCATCTCCTAAATATTATTTGGGTTTAAACATATTCTGATCCAATGAACTATTTTGTTTTCAAAGTATCAGATACGGCAAATGGCACTTCCCTATTGGTATTTTCTTATTAGAACAGAAACACTTAAGTGCTAAAACAATAATACCTAAAATTATAGGATTCTCACACAAATTTTACTCACAGATATCGCAAAAAATCGCAGTTACTTCTCAGTACCATTTTGGCGAGTAAATATTACACGCGGAAGTGAATCCTAAACTAGAAGTGTACAGTCGTCCCCGGCCGTTAACGCCGTTTCCAGCACACATATAACTTTACGCCGCCATGCCAGTTAGCCCAACAAAACACAAAGCTCTTCTGCTAATTCTGAACTTGCTAAAGCACTATTTTCCTTTTGGTCACCATTGAATTGTTGGGTTACAGACGTTAGAAATGGAGTTATGTGTGAAGATTTTGGTTACAGGAAAGTTGGGAACATACCTTGATGACAAGTGCAACAGATTAGCCCACTGCTTTATGTTGATTGCCTGACCAAAAAAATGCCGTGCCTTGTTTTTTATTTCGTGGCTAAATCTTCGAATTACAACATTGAAAAAGCTTTCAAAATTATCTTCGTTAAATCACAAACATCCATCTAACTAGATATCCTATCAAGAGTGGAATTAATTGAGTGCCAAATGATTTGAATCAACATTGATTAAAAAGATTTGTTGCTGGCATTCTCGCAGGCTTATTACGTATCTTCCAAGAGCAAAACATTAACTATTTTTGCACAACAATTGTTCTTCAATACATAAGTTTTGGAAATTTTGGCATAAAAATAAGTGCAATTGACAAGTAGCGAGCCATTAGCAAACAATTGTGTAGGACGATAGGATGATTTGATCGCGCGATGATTGCTTGATTGCTGTTTCATACGTAATAAGCCTGCGATTCTTCATATTTACCTAATTAACCAAAAATTCGGAACAAAGAGCCAAATCTAGCTTGCAAACATTAAATTTTATTTCTAGACCTAATATAACTCAAGGACACAATAAACTCAAATCTGTCTTCCTCCGTCCTTGAATATCCCATGAAACACTTGACCGACATTCTCAAAGAAACAAACATTCTCCGATGGGTAATAGTTTGATAACGTAAACTAAGGAACTTACAAACATGCTATAAACGTCTGTATCGATGCCCACGCATTGCCATACACCCTTCGTGGTGTTATGGTTGCCCTAAAATGCCCTAAATAAAATATTGGGTAACAACTCGTGGGATACTTTAACTACTTCAAAGAAAAGAGTTTTTTGGCGCCAAAGTCTTCAGAATTCTTCAGAGTCTTACATTTGGTAGTTTTTTCCTTTCTACATATAACATTGAAAGGCCTATCAGAATAAAACATAGAGTTATTAAGAGAAAATAAATATAAAAATCTGATCGTTGGCCTCCGATGAGCTTGCATGCATAGACTGACAAACTCATTATCTTTTCCGTAGTCTTATACAAGCATTGATATCCGTGCATACTCCTATAAAAATAAATTGATATTAGTTTTTATAAGTCAGCATCTTACTTCTGATACTACATAAAATAAAATGCACAGGCGCCAGGCCCAGCATCTAAATCATAAAAAAACTTCTTTGACATAAGATTTCAATTCAATTGGGGCATAAAAAACCATACCAACCGACTTATATAGATAGGCTTTGCATAGGCCTTGACATTTAAAGTGCAACAAAGTCGATTTAATAGCAGAGTTATAACTGATTCCTGAATAAATACATCGCTTACCATCAGGTGAGATGGTGGTCAAACGCGAGCCTATCAATAAAAAATAGGGTGGTCAGTCAAAGAAAATACCAACATAATAAGTATCGAGATATTGTTTCTTTACACCATAATTATTATTTGAGTTTTACGTATCTTAAATAATATTATGAAGAGAGAGCCCGAAATTTGTGAGTGAGTTCCTACATGTAGGGTAATCTCTGGAACCACTACACCTATTTGTAAAAAAATAAACATACCTAAGTACTACACAATTTGTAAGGTACAATATTCCAGATTGTTATCCTTACTAATATTATAAATGTGAATGTAAGTTTGTTTGTAACTCTTTCACGCAAAAACTACTGAACCGATCATCACGAAACTTTGTACATATATTCTTGGAGGTATTAGAAGTAACATAGGAAACCTTTTATTTATTTTTTTTTTTTAATTGCTTCACTGCGAGCGAAGCCGCGGGTAAAAGCTAGTAAAAGGTAGTAGCTATAAATTATTATGACCCAGGCAGAGTCGGGCCGTGCCACTAGTCAGTGTATAAAGACATGACAAGCCAATGAACATCTGTGCTAAGACAAACAGCTAAAATTCATCTTCTAACAAAATATACTTGCATAATTATGCAATATCTTCGTAACACGTAAACGCAAATAAAACATCATTAAATCCTGAGCCGCAATCATAAAATGCTACGGTACGAGCGCCGAATCCGTCACTTGGGACATTGTCTGGGCTATATCAGATTTGTGGGTTAGTTTGCTTTGTCATTGAGCAATCGTTTCCCGTCGTGAACATTGTGCAAGCGAGCTTTTATTGCGAACCTGAATATGCATTCTGTAATCTATAAACATAGCAGCATAAGCATTGAAGCCCTATTTAAATACATTTTTTGATTACATTTCGTCATTTTTTTTTAAACTTTGTACGTGTGTTTCAATGTTGTTATAATTTTGCCTAGGTTTCAAACACCGCTTTATCAAAAAGTATCCCCTTTAATATTTTTTATTATCTGTTGGCTCAAAATAAAGTAAAAAATAATTAATTACTTGAATTTTACTCCTGACAGTAAATTATAACCATCAATGAAACCAGTTTTATTTATTTCATGACTCGTCTCATTAGAATGCGATCCTCTCAGTCTTCAGTTCCAGGAACCATGTTTTAGTTACCGGGGTAGCAGGATCTTTTGATCGCGTAATACAAGGAACTTACAACATGGATTTATAGGGGACTTCGCTGAAATTTCGACGAGCCATGGATTGCTTGCGAGCTTGAAGTTATTTATATACGTGTTTAAACGTTTACTTCAGCTACAGATATTTATCTAGCAGTCTGTCCGTATAGTGAGCTTGAGATATTCTCCTGTAGTTCAAGCGGATACGAATAAAATACTAAAGTAAAAAAAAACCGGGCAAGTGCGTGTCGGACTTCGCACATTTTAGGGTTCCGTACCAAATTTAGAATATGTTGGTACCTATTTGTTAGTAAAATATACGTTATAATAAACATTATCACAAAATTTCATGTTCAAAGGTCAGGGAAGTTAAAAAATTCTTCCAAGCAAAATTTTGTGGCAGACAGAAAGATGCATACGGACACGTGAGTGACAGCAATATAAATAGAAGATTCCAAAAGGAGCCCCCGTTTGGAATCTTCGGGTACGGAACCCTTAAAAGAATGTAGTAATAAGGATAAAAGAATAATTGATAAGGTTAAAAAAAAATCTTTTCGTTCTTAGGTAATTTACTTGATTAATCTATCTTATCAGTAATGAAGACATCAAAAAATAATCAGGCAACTTGTCATTATACCTATTTTTCAAATTATTGTAGCATGAGGTAAGGATAAATTGCATTGTCTCTATATAAAAATAAAAAATAAAACAGATGGTCACAATCATATTACACATTCCAATGTCTCCACACCCGTTTACATAGTTTTATTGATGCATAATTTGCATAAACCACCAAATTATGCATCATTTACTGCAAAAATTATGTGGAAAAAACAATCAAAATCAGTTAGAAGGAATTAATTAGCATATTTTTGCAAAAAACGCAAAAAAAAGTATCATCCTAGACCAATTTTATTTATAGCCACGCCGCGCCGCGAGATAAAATCTAGACTTATCAGCTCTCAGTCTAAGCTGTGTCTGGTTTGTACCTAGAATTACCAGGACGGCATAGCGTACCAGGAGGTTTGTAAGCACTAGGTTTACTTTCAATATCGACACACACATGTAAGTTTTAACAAGGTAAACTGGAATTTCTACAAGATGTTTTTATTGTTGACTGGATTTCGATTCTGCATCTTATAGGTACTGTATCAATTATTTTAAACTGCAATTTCTGCACATACAAAACTATTCACGTATAGTAAAGTTATTGTAACGACTTTATCAGTAATTAATTAATGTGTGTTTGTTACTAAGTGCATTATTAAAATGCATCACCACATCTATCATTCCCTTCTCACATTGTAAGCCGTATTGATACGTGCAAAGCTTTTGAATGGAAGTTAGAGCTTTTAATTGACACATAGACATGTTATAAATACCTTGTCTAGGTACTGAATTCATAATGAATTTTAATATTAGGGTTACAGAGTATAAGGTAGGTCCGGATATATACGGGTAGCAGAACTATCGAAAGACTGAAGTGCTTCAGAGAAAAAGCTGGGTTATAAGGAGCCAACTTAAATAGTCTTGATAGGTCTCATAGAAATTTATAGGCACTTTTACAGTATCATTAAAAATAAACAAATATAATATTTAAATAAGTAAAACTTGAACATATATAGCCATATAATACAGTGAGCGTAAATGAGAGATGAAGAAAGATCCATTGAGAATTTATGATGATTATGCCTCTGCAATGTATACCAAATAAATAAACCACAAACCAAACTAACATGTAGATATTTAGGTAGGTAGTAAATAATACCATGTATGTATTCAATACTCTCTCTCCTTCTCTCTTTTAAATCCATCCAAAGGTTGTCTTTAAAAAAAATATTTTAGCTATAAGACCGCCTATTGTGTCACTCCTCAGTTATGTAATGTTTCTTTTCTCTATATTTTCTGTTACATATACAGAGAACATAATAAAGGCTACTCTATCTATCTTTGTATTCGTTAAGAAAGTGCTACCGTTGTAGGTAAACGAATGTGTATGTATTTGCGAGTGACCCATATTGACCAATAGTCCTAAACTTTGTAGTCTATAAAGTGTTCCCTGATAGCTTATTGTCGGTCTGTTTGTTTTGCTTCGCCCATTGTTCTATTTGAACACGATATAGGTTCTTTGAATCCTCTCAGCACATAGGCAAAAGGGTCTGAATTGGTGCATTTTTTTAAATATTTTATTTTTGTATATATATATATATTTGTATATCTGTAATAAACATTACCGAGGTGGTAACGGGCTGAGCCCCGGTTTTTTTAATAGTGAATTAAAGGATAAGAACATTAAGAACGTATCTAACCCTTCTTTGATGCCGAAGTTTGAAAGGTTATCGGGCTAAAGTACAGTTTGGCAAATAAATACTCAACTTCAAATTCTTAATTCTGTAATTGATGTAATTTGAATAAGTTGCCTGAAGAAAATTTTATTAAACAACATTCTCCCCTTTACCCGAGAAGCGAGACAGTTTTTGTCTAAAAACATAAGTCGTGCACAGTCTCTCAAAACACAGACTCGTGATTACACAACGAAGGATACCGAAACATGATCAGATGAACACAAGAGTAAGAAAAAAATATTTAAGCAAACACGGATATTTAACATCATTCAACTTGTATAGAAGCGGCGGAAGTCAATCGAATCTCAGTAACAAACGCTTTCTTTCTTCGCCCATCTTCTTAAGAATAAACTCAGTTTGTTCAACCGTAGATTTAAAAGCTCCACATTGTCTTCATCTCAACACAAAGAGCTTTGAAGAAAATTGCTAAACGGGACATAATAACAAAAACAAACACAAAACTGAAAGCGAAATTTCATAGAAATCGCGTGCGCAATCCTAACGCTACTGTTTGCAAAAACTTTAAAACCCAACCATATATGGTTGAAGTAAATTAAACTTTAACTTAAAGCTGTAGTATTGATATTGCATTGTTTAGAAAAGAAAGGCTTTACTGCCGTTATCTAAATCCTCTAAGAGTTTAATTATACGGGCCTCTGCCACAAAACCGACAATGAATTTATGCATGAAGGGACGGAGAATTTCTCCTCTCGAATCGTCGGGATCTTGTGTAAAAGGAACAATAGTCTTTAGTTTTAATCTCGAGTTGTTTTTTTAATATATTTTTTGGTTGGGATCGAGTTCGTGTGCGACTGGATTTACGACTTACGAGCAGTTTAGGGTTGCCGCAGGGAAGAGAGTTAGGACCTTATCAGGTGTGAACTTGGAATGATGACTTTATTAAGATTAGATAGGTTGTAAAAAGTGATATTCTCGAAATTCGTGGTATAAAGATTGATGTTGATGAAGTGCAAACAATTGTTAAAGCTTTCAAAGATCAAAACGATTTAAAAAATTAGAGATGAAATATGCATCACGTCATTTCAAATCGGACCACTAGAATAATTATATAAGTAAAGGTATAACTCAAAATTTTTTAAGCAAATCTCTTGAAAACTATCACCTTTTTTTTTTAATTATTATTTAAAAAAAAAGGTGATAGCTAGCGCTTGACCATCATCTCACCTGATGGTAAGCGATGATGTGGTCGATGGTGAAGCACGCTTGCCTAGAAGTAACCTATTCAACCTTGACTTAAAGACCCATAACTGCGTTCAGATGGTATCTACAGTATTTTGGTAACTAATAATGCTGTATTTTATTTAGATAAGTGTGTACCCATTTCCCTTTAGTTGTGTAGAGAAGTAGACAAAAATCTAGGAACCAACTCCTGTGGCTCTATGAGGCTCCGTCCTAATTGCCTGGTAGATAAAGATTTTACATTTTCTTAGAAATCTAGGCTCTAATCTCAGTTACGAAGTAACCGTTAGAGCTAAATACATGGAATCATAAAATAATTAATATTTCCATATTAGTGCCTTCAATATATCGATGGAGATTCTGAACTTCATCAGACAAGTAGGGATTATATTACCAATCATATCAATCAGTTAGCATCACTAAAGGAAACTGTATTTATTTATGGTGCCTTAGTAGTTACGAGAATGATCCTTAGGTTACAAGAAATTAAATGAGAATGATTTTAACCAAACTTTTACCCTACTTTACTTTGCTTTTATAAGTTACAATTCATCGCTCGTAAGTAACTTAAATATCTAACTAACCATACTAAACAATTCTGCTGTATTTTGTGCCAATCCTCGGGTGATCTTTCGGTGGATATTAAAATTCTAGAATTTCTAATTTTAATAAAATATTATATTAGAGAAAAAAATAAACTGGTACAGAACAGAACTAGATTTTTTATTTAATTTTTTTTCATCCTCTTCGGTTTATTATGGCCACGATTGCAAAATTCCCAACACATTTTTTTTTAGATAAATCTTTTTCCCTACTTAATTTTTTTGCTCAACACGTGCTGACCCTACACCACTCCCTTAGCCCTTACACCCCCTCCCCCCGACTGACAAGACATGCACTGCGCTCACGATTTACGTGTGATTCTGATCGATACGTATGCGCAGAAAACGACGCCACTTTGCAATTTGCCGAAATTACACACGGTTCGTACATTTTTAAAGTTATTTTCGAAACTGTTGCCAACTATGTAATTGTTTCATTATCTAATTAACGTGATGAATCTCTGTGAAAATATTTGGTTTCCGTATTTATAAACGTTTTTGTAGGTAAGATTACTTGTATTAAAAAAAACTGAAGCTTTTTGAAAAAACAATGTTAATTTCACATTTTTATGCATTTACTTTTCTATTATATAAAAGCTATTATTTCAATATTTACAATGAAGAGCGTTAACAGTTCCTACTGAAATATATTTATTTTAGTTTTCATTATACACTACCACCACTTTGCCCGGGTTGAACAATTTATAATACCTATAACCTATGTCCGTCTGAAATAACTATGCAAATGGTGAAAGAATTTGCAGTGGTTCGGAAACTCACACATTTTGCACTCTCTCTTATACTAGTATAGAAGAGAAGATTCATTTTGTAATTAAAATCATATCTGTTATCTGCAGACGCCTAGTCTACTGTTGAACGCAATCAACATCCGTTGTGTTCCTTTCCGAGTCCGACTTGATTGCCGGCCGGCAAAATGTTGTATGTCAAGTCAATAATGATATTATTGCTTGTAATATTTCATGGTTCTGTTAGACTAAATGTAAGATCGTCTCCAGAACATTACACAATTTCAAAATTGGTTATTTAATTAAGAAAAAATCTTTCCCTTAGTTTTAAAATGAATTTTGTATAGGAACGTCTTCAGTAAAAAAAGTAAATCATTTGTAAAAAATATTACATAAGAAGTAGTACCTACCTATATTTACGACGAATTATGTTCACGTATCAGAACACGATGAAGTCCCAAAAAAAAAATAACTATAAACCTATAAATTACTATTAAAAACTAAATATACTTAGTATAATTAGGTTGTTAAATTACGTAATATTGTATGGTAGCTACAATTTTGTTTTCATTTAATTTAAAAATAATATTAGTTGAGATATAAGCCACTAGCTTCACATACAATCGAAATACAAAAACTTATTATGTAGGTATCATTTTTGGTGCCGCATTCAGAATTTACTTCTATCAATAATGAGGATATAAAATAAATCATTACCTAAAAAATCGACGTCGGCTTAAAATTTAGGTAGGTAGGTATTCCAGCTTAAAGCTAAAACCCTTAAAAATAAACCTACCTGAAGTTTAAAGCCGTCATCTTTACACCAGCATGCCCGTAATTCACCTAGTTGAACAACACTGAACAACACCACAGTACAGTCAGGCACAGAAAATAAAAAAAGGAAAAAATGTTCGAAATTCAAAAATAAAAAAAGAATATTTTAAAATTCCCGCCGAGCTGCGCGCGTTTGCGCAGGCGCGCGGACAGTGAAGTGACTGGTGGGCTCCACTAGAGTGCGTCTGACGCAGCCTCCGACGAGCGGATTGTCTGTCGGCGACTCTTGCGCATCCTCGCAGCCCCCACCACGCCCGCCATTCATGAAAACAGTCAATGGAGCGAAGCTTTGAGGCTAACTTCCAGCTTTTTCGAGCCCTTTTCAAGTTAAACAATGGGGCTTTTGCAAATAATGACCGTTTGTTCTTGTTTCGTTTTGCAAACGAGAGGTTAGGCTTTTTTTGTTGGTATTTTTTGGCGTAATTAACACTCAAACAGATAGCTTATTTATTTATTAACTACACTAGAATGACACACATGGACAGATACATATAATTATAGGAATACTCTTAAAAGTACGGTAGCCAAGCGGATATTTCAGGAGATAAGTAGATATTAGCAAAGATTATTGTTCTTAATGAAACGTGTTGTTGTTGGAGTATAAACTAACATTTATTATGGCACCTATTAAATATGGCTCCCCGGCTGGTAGATCTAGTTTACTTTACTTGTTTGGTCTCCACAGAATTGGCCGTAAGCGTAAGCAGTTGCCAAACCTTCAGTTAGAACTGCAAGAAGAAAATAAAAAAGGGCATCTATTAAATTAGTTAGGAAATAATTAGTATGTTAGGGAATAGATAACTAAGTTAATTAGGATAATATTGAACGCTATTCGTCTCTCCTAGACACTGATCAAATGGATGCAATAAATTGAATTTGAATTTAGTCAAAATAATTTTCGAGACAACAGGTGAAATGTTTTTTTTATGCCAGCCTCAATGGGGGCTAACGTTTTATTGCTCGCCTATTGTCGCCACTGTTGACTAAGATCCATATATATATTTGTTAAACGTTATGATAAAACGCACGGAGCAACCGATTGCCGGAGGCCGAAATTCGGCCGCTATCTTGATCCCCTTCGATACGATTACATTGCAATGGCGATCACATCTAATGCCGTAAAAGTGCGATTAAATATAAAATAGAGTATAGTAGGCACAGCGGATCTTTGTGTCTTTGAAGTTGGCTGCAAGACCCTGCGCAGTAGCTATTTTTGTGTCAATGTTGAAGTAGAAAGTAGCATTGTATAAATGCCTCTTCCACTCGCTTACATTTTTCGTATCGTTCTATCTCGCTTACTCTATGCAGTGTACTCGATGAAAAACTTTTGTTTCTTGCGGAATAGTTCGCAGAGCCCACTTCAGAGACACAAAGATCCGCTGTGACTACTATATGCGCAGTTTTTTTTTCGAAAAAAAGGAGGATTACATTTTCCGAAACACAAAACTAAAGTAGTGGTTGGTAAATCCAGTACCTATCTATCTTAATCTGTGATATCTGAAAAATATTCACAACAATAAAAAAATGTAAATAAACTCGCGCTAAAAGCCAAAAAACTATGAAATTTGACATTTTGAAGACCTCAGTCTACGCCAGTGCCCCTAGCAGAAAATTCAAGCCCCCAATGTCCCACTCCTAGGCAAAAGCTTCCCCCGTTCTCCCATCTTCACTTCGGTTTGCCACGACCCCGTCGAGCTGTGTATAGTAAATAATAAATTGTAATGGCGATTTCATTTTGGCTCTGTTTATTATTACCATTTCCCAATAATAATTTAAGTCCTTGCGTAGCGACTACGCAAATCTTAGCCCTAGCGATTCCGTAGTAGAAGAGCAGCCGTAACTGTGGCGTAGCGGCAAGATAACCTATACCTAAGCACGTAGCCGTAAGCGCACTACGATACGTACTCGTAGCGTTTCTATAGCCGTATTTGTGGCGTAGCAGGTAAAATATTAGCAGAATCTTAACCATAGCCGCGTAGACTCGATTCAAAAGCATAATAAGTATTTCAAATCACCCCACAACAGATTTTAATAATTAAAAACTGGGAATTCGTAAAGGAAATCAACGTTTTTTTTATTACAAAATGTTTATTAAAATGATGTAATTATCACGTTTCAAGTCACGTTTAGCGGTACATCACATCCTTTAAAGTTTAGATTAATATTCTGTCACAATATAATGTAATTCAAATTTATCATATAGCAAAAATAAAGTGGATCCCGCAAAACCCTCAGACCTAGACAAACTTATGCTTACAGACAAAATTGGTTCACACTTGCTTAAGATAAAGACGAGTGGAAATGTTCTAAAAGCAAGGCAAGATTGCTGGAGTGCCCCAAATGTCCGTTCGCCTGCACCCTTGATGAACTATACATTGTACAGCGCCTCCAATACTGCAATTAACATGGGTACGTACCGGGTCCAAACAATATCATCAAAAATGTACCTCGACACGAAAAGAAGAAGGATAAAAAGTAACATTGCCTGATTGCCTCTTGATTTTCATGAAAATTTCATTCAAAAGCCTTTCAAGAATCATCATGACACAATTAATATTGATATGTTAAACTGTTAGAAAGAAGTGGGAGTAATTTAATCTTTTTTTGTACTAAATTTGGAGGAAATATATCAATTGAATAAAATATTACTCATGTTAGGTTAGTGATAAAATTATGATTGACAAACTTGCATTGTGTTAAAAATGGGTGTTCCATGCTTAATGTGTGTAATTTATATCCTGTACCTAAATACATTAGGTATGATTTTTCATTTATTATCTACAAAAATAACATTTGGATTACATTGTATAATGCATGTGTCATAGAACTTCCTAACTCGTGTCGATTTGGCTGAGAATTATAATGTCACCAGCTTCTGCCAGCAGCTTCGCCCGCGTTAAAAGCGTTTTTTTAACCGACTTCGCAAAAAGGAGAAGGTTATCAATTCGACTGTATTTTTTTTAAATGTATTATCTCAGAACTTTTTATTGGGTTAACCGATTTTGATAATTTTTATTTGAAAGCTGGTGCTTGTCATGTGGTCTCATTTAATTTTCACCAAGATCTGATGAAGAACTTCGGAGAAATACATCAGAACTCTTCAATAAATGACGGCAAATCACTCGGGATAGATGCAATCGCATGTCTGTTTATTGTTTTCACCATTTCATATCATAACATCACACTGGTACGCTCTAAACCGGTGCAGTGAGAGTAGGTATACCAGGGTGAAATGTTCACAGGTGTGAACATTTCACCCTGGTATACTCTCACTGCACCGGTTTTGTTTAAGTTTCATGTTATTGTGTTAATCTATTCTGGCTTTACTTTGGGCACTATACGTGTAGGTGCCTAGCCTGCGACATTATGTACCACAACTAAACAGTAAAAAATAAAAAACATTTTTACAAAAATTGCAACTGACTTCCAAACAAAAACACAACAAAGTGAAAAATAACTTCAATTTCGGCAGTCGATATCAAAAAACGAAGAAACGAAAACAGGAACACCGACTTCCGAAATTGAAGTAATTTTTTTATCACATCTATTCAAAAAGATCTAGTTTATTCTTCATAAACAGGGATCAGAATAGCTCATTAATCCCTTAGGGAAAATTGTTAAAGCGATAATACTAAAAGTGATTTGCATTTGGAATGTGGATATTGTTAGTAAATGTTCCAATCAGCACAGAGATGAATCACAACACAAACCATGCGGGCACAAACAAGTGACTGGCTGCGAAACAGCGAGGGCGCCAAATTAAAAAAAAAAATGATGAAAAATAAACAACGCGCGAAATTAAATGCATTCCGCCTTCGTTCGTAGTTGTTTCATATTCAGATTTTTGAGTTATAAAAAATGAGTGCGTCTTCCTCAAGTGAAAGTATTATTATTAACTCCAGAGAATATTGTATCGGGCGCTAAAAATATGATGCAGTCTTTTACCTACAAAATCCCGTGAACAATATATTTATTTATTTATTTATTTTTAGGAAAACTTACAGCTAAGCAGACATTTAGTAATAGTTTATACAAAATATGGCCAATTACAAGTTTCAACTGATAGTAAATAGAATATATATGAAACTGAAAATTTATAATAGATAATATATGTAGGTACATAACACCAAACAGTAAAATTACTATTTACGCTCGAAGAAGCAATCACATAAAATTTTCTTCAATTTATTAAAACTAGTATGGAAAATGTCGATCGGAGCCTCCCAGCAGGTTATAAAAGCATACAACAATTTAATCCTTTGAAAAATGCAAGAAGAGCGAAATCTTTTTGGAAAATATGTTTTTGGCATATTTTCAAGATTTATACAAATTAAAAAAAAATCTATAACTCTTTGGAGTATATAATCAATACTAAAGTCGACAGTTAGTACCAATAATGAAATTAAAATCGAAATATACTCTAAATTGTTGGCTTATCTGAAACGACAATCCTAAGGGCATAAACCGAAGAAATCCAAGATATTTACTAGCCTCTAATTATTTCAATTTTAGGTCTTATGGTTCGTAATTGTATGTAAATAAATTCTTGTTCATAAGTTGCACTTACTTATTTTCTCATAGAGGGTGATAAAAAGAAGAGTGTCCATCTCATGAGCACTATTTTAAGCTCGAGTGACGTACTTTTAATCCCTCGCTGCGCTCTGACTTAAAAAAAAACTCTCGCTTTTAAAATAGTTGTTTACTCCCTAGATAAAAAATCTACTATATCATCCCAAGGGAACATTATACCGGGATAAAAAGTAGCCTATGTGCTATTACAGACTATAATTTTCGGTTGCCTGGTGCTCACCGCCCGCCCCTGCTCTGTTCGAGGAACCAGCTTACACAAACTGTTCACAAGTCGGGGCAATCAAATGTGTTTCGGCATACACTGTATAGAGACATTGTCTCAAGGAGCGTGCGCCTTGACTGTACCAACAGTGACCGGTGTTGTTTGTCTGCCGAATTACCACTCGACTTTATAACCCTAGATAAGCAACTGTCGCTCTTATTTTTATTTATGTACACACAAAATAAATTAAAGAAAGAATACAGATAGAAGGATCAAAGGTACTGTTTATTTCAATAGTTTCGTAATAGTAAAACTGCAATCTGTTCTTAGAATTTTTGGAGGTTATTTCACTGAAATAGATGGTATGGAATTCTATAAGTTACCAAGATGTCACAGGCTGAACATTTTAGATGGTGATCGAAAGCAAGAACTCTCAGTTAATATCAGGGTACTAACCCTAATCGAATAAAAAAGGCCAGAAACCAAATATAGCTTTTTCAAATAGTTCAAGACTAATGGGGGTCGCCAGCTCGGTTCCTACGTGCTACAAATATTTGTTTGGCTCACAGATAAATCCGGGTGTAAGTGTTTATGTGCGTGATTTGTATTTGTAAGCACACCCACAGGAGAAAGTCCCAGCGACGGTGCGGGACAGCGATTGGAATAAAACTGTTGTTTTTTTTGGAAATTCTATGTAATTTATCACACAAAACATATAAAAATTGCCTGAAGGGGTTGGCCCAGTACAGTTCAGTAGGTACCTAATATAGCTACACCCACATATCGTATGTTACAGCTTCCACAAAATTAATTGAATGTACTATCAGTCTGCAAACGGACTTTTGCGACATTGCACATGCCATTTTGTTGAGACATTGCAATGTTTTAAATATTTTGCCATAAAAATTAAAAAAAAACATTCTTCCACTGATGGACATAACGCTATTCAATTTCATTTTAATTACTTGATTTTCGGTATCTCATCATGTTGCTACTAGTTACCCTGCGAAAACTTCTTTTTCCACCTATCCTGTAAGAATCTAATCATACTTTTCTTCTACTCCTACGGTCATCAGTTCTACGGCTATCACTGGTTAAATTTGTCATTGTCTGTAGTGACTTGCTTCTTTCTCAATTTTTAAAGTCTCGAGAAAGTGCCTGCCAAAAATCTCTGGTCTATATCGCAGTCCGGTGCTTTGCTACAAAACTTCAAAAATACATACGTCAACAGTTTTCCATCTGTCTTCTTCCCAAAATCCATATTATAGTTATTGCTTAACTAATGAAGAAATACGGAGTTAATTAAAAGAATCAATATAGCAGTGAGTCTCATCGTCGGCAGTCATGCACGGATGTGATAAGCAGCCCACGCCTCGCATCCGCAACGTGTATGTGTTGCGCAAACCGATTGCTACTCGTATATGCTTCCCGGTCCGCCTATCCTAGATAACGGCTATTGCGAAATTTTGCCAAAATTCGCCTATGATTCCGGCGATAACGACGTGTTATGTCGTGATAGGGATGTTTCTGGACGGTCCTTCTTGTTGTTAACTTATCTCGCACGTGATTCAGCAAAATCACGTGTATGCTGATAAGCTTTTAAATAACTATACGAAAAGCGGGTTTCCTGAGTCTAGATCCGGTGTGACGAAATCCGGCTTTATGAATGAATGCCGGAGTAAGAGCACTCTTCTTTTAAAATCTAGATTTTGGAAGGCACTAGATTATGCTGCGATTTTTTCTAGCCGTTTCTAGTTCTTTAGTGCATTGATACAGCGGAAAGGAACTGATAAATTAATAAATTGTGCATAACATTGCTTTTCATGTGTGCAACAAAGATTAAACAATTATAAAAGCCATGATTTTGCATTTAATCTCAGTGGCCATGACCGACATTAATTTTATTTTATTTGCGTCGTTTATTCTATTTGTTAGTAAATTATTTACATTGAATCTCTTCACTAGATCACTTGCGGCACCAGATTTTTGAGGACCTAGAATAAAACTGAACATAAAATCGTAAGTATTTAAAATAACACTAATTAGGTATACCTAGGAGAACTAATAAACCAAATTAAAGATTGCCAAAATTAGCTATTAGTTTGGATTGCAGATTCCGAGTTTTCTCATTACAATGGCATTAAAAATGGCTTTAAATTAAATATAGAATAATATAAAAACCGGCCAAGTGCGTGTTGGACTTCGCACATTTGTCCCTTCTGTCCGCAAAATCATACCGCAACATCAAATTGGTTGTAACAGGAAAAATGAGGGAGTTTCAAAGAAAAATCTGATTTAGCTATATTTTGGTATTTGACAGTAAAATATGCGAAATAATAAACATTATCACCAAATTTCAACTTCCCGTTGACCAATGAGAAGCTAAAAAATAATTTGGGACAAATTTTGTAAAAAAAAAAACTGACTTTGGTGGCTTCTCATTCCTTTATTTTCAAATATAAAAAAATATGCAGTATTTATATACTCAACGATTACTATATTGTGATTTTTAATTTCGTAGACAGCTGACAACGATCTTATTTTTTTCAAATGTTGCAAGCCCGGAGCATAGTGTTGTAGGTAAGACTCAATCATAAGTGATTCATCGAATCGATGAGACAGGATTCCTCAATTATATTTTACTAATTGGTGTAAATCATAGGTGTAAATAAATGTTTTATGTATAATAATCGTAATATATTTAAATATAACAGTATTCATACACATATTACATACACTTTTATTGTGATAAATATGAAATCAACAATATAATAAATTCGATCGATAAAATGAAGTCTGATATAAATTAGTGGAAACTAAATAAGGGCCAGTAGTTTTTTAACAAATGTAATTCTTTTGCCGTGAAATAGTTCCATTTTCGATCTACTTCGATTTTCGATCAACCTTCCTACTGACTCTTTTAAACACTCAGATCATTTGATGTAGTACGCTGACGACAAAAAAAATATTTTACAAAACAACCTCATTAGATGACTGTACAGCACTTCAACAAGACCTTAACAAGTTACATAATTACTACACAAAAAATAAAATTACAGTAAACGTCACTAAATGTCAATGCATCAGTTACACACGTAAGAAGAACCCTATTACGTACTCGTACCAATTTAACGGAATTACTATTAATAAAGTCGAGATGGTGCGTGACTTGGGAGTCATGTTCGATAATAAATTGACCTTTTCAAATCACATAGACCTTATTACTAACAAAGCTTATAAAAATCTAGGTTTTGTTCTGAGATCCTGTAAGGTATTTAAAAACGTTGACGCCCTTAAATCTGTTTATTTTGCTTATGTTCGTAGCGTCCTAGAATACGCGTGTCCCATATGGTCCCCTCAATATATTATGTAGATCAAATGGAACGGGTTCAAAAAAGGTTCATAAACCACCTTAACTATCGCCTCCGCAAACCTCCTATGTCCTACGAAGCTAGCTCTCGGACACATGGTTTGTTAACACTCGATGAACGACGTATAGTGTTAGACATGTGCTTACTTTATGACACTCTGAATGGTAGGCTGGATTGTCCGAATTTGTTATCACAGATCAAATTTAACGCTCCCCTACGACGCACTCGCCATACGCCATTGTTGCATGTACCTCGGCATGCAACTAACTATGCTGGTAATTGTGTACTCACCCGTATTGCTCGAACCTACAACAATAACTTTTCTCTAGTTGATATATTTAACTGTACAAAACCTTGTTTTAAGGCCCAGGTTAAAAAGATTATAATTAATAAAAGCAAAAAGTAAGCAACTGGGTTCTGTGCACCGTAAAGCATTGATTGATTCAGTATTCCTTACGTTATCATTTTTCTTATAACACAGTAGATTTAACCATTGCTTCTAATCAAAAACCATTTTTTTTTACATTGTTTTAATAGTCCGTTCGCATGGTATATACAAATTAGTTAAAAAGGGAAACCTGTTATTAGCCTTACTAACTGTTTTATATTTATTTGTAATGCATTGTATGTGTCGCCGTTTGTTTTCTAAATAAATAAATAAATAAACTTTCGATCACTCGGGATAGTCAGGATACGACACTATTTTTATGTAACGATAAATTGACAACCCCCCAAATGTCAGTTTAGTCTACGAAATTAAAAATCACATTACAACTATACCCCCAACCCCATTCGACGGGTAGGTAAAATAATTTTTTCCGCCTCCCGCTTTCTCTGTATGAAAGAAAGTAAGAAAAAAAGGACAACTATATTTTGATAATTTGTAAGGCTTTGTGTCAACAAGATGCTTATACTGTAAAAATTTGAAGACTGTAGCTCCAACCATTTGGCTGAAAAACTTGTGTGACCATGTGTGACAGACGATGGACTGACAGACGGACACGTGGGTAACAGTTATAGGGTTCCGTTTGGACCCTTCGGGTACTATTTACGACACCCTAAAAACTGACGAAATATTCGCTAAGCCTACTTTTGCTAGTAGCCTAGTACATTATACGAGTAGGTTTGAGTCTTGTATGAGTACATTACCATACATGGTTATTTTAACACAATTAACAACATGCTGAATGAAAACATCATTCACAACTAGACTATTTTTACCCGACTGCCGAAGGTGGGTAATGTGTTTATCAGTCTATGTGAGTATATATGTTTGTATGTTTGTTCCTATGTGGCTTTCTAGAGACCACCGGCGCGTTGGCCGATTTTGGTCATTCTTACGTCAATCGAATCCTTGCGTGTGTCACTGGCTACATTAAAATTGGAAAATAGAATAATGGCGGTTTTGGACGCTATATTGTGGGGGCCCAATATTTTTTTCCTCTAAACCCATCGTGTGCGGTATCAAAATAAATGCACTAAAATGTTTAAATGTATCTAATTCGAAAAGAAAATGTATCCTAAAGTTATAAATTAAAATAGTTCAAAAAATCAAAAATCCTGACTGCTTAAGAAGCGAACTAAAAAGACGTAAACAAGAAGAAAATCATGCTGTGCCGTCGGAGGATACATCTGGTTTTGGTCAACTAGATCGCGAATATTGCAATAAAATTTACTGAAAATCACAGCACCAAAAACATTCTAGTGGCCAGAGATCGATTTTCGAATTTTCGAATTTGCCTTACCCCCAAAAAATATGGGCCTTTTTTTACTTAGAGTTATTAACAATTTCGTTTGCAGCTGTAGTTATACTTTCTGGAGTCGAATTAATATCGCTATCGCAGTCTATTTCCAATTTTTTTTAACTTTTCTTGCTAAATATGAAGGATCAAAGGTTTACAATGGTACAAATGCGCGCCATTTGTTTTCTTTTTCACCAAGTCGGTTTTATTCAGCCGAATTTTATTTTCAGTCAGTATCTTTTTGATCTAATGCATACATTTTATAATAAACTTAATGGGAGACATTAAACCTCTGTGGTAAATTTATATCTATATAAAAAACTGTATTAATGAAAAACTGTGCAACCATGAGATTTTATATAACATTTCACTGTTTTGGTTCTAAGCAAGAAATACATTATACGTAGTTGGAAGAAAAATATATTGCATCCATAATGCATACAGGTGATAATACTCCCCCGGTGAGTTCCCGCACTGTCAAGGCCGGGCTCAGTAGCCGTGGCTGGGTCACCCACGGTGAAGCGAAGAGGAACCCGAAGAGGGGCCGCTCGCCAGGGCTTTTGCCGATAAAGCCAACTTCGTAGCGGCCAAGTAGGTTGCGGTGCTGCTTGGTAACAGAGGCGATATCGCAACTGAAGCGGGCCGCGATGTCGAATGGCAGGCCCCATACGATATCGCGGCTGAGGGTTGGAGGTCGGCATTGCAAACCATGATGGAAAAGCTAGCCGTTAAACAACCGAGACTGGTCAATTGCTCTAGCCCATTGCTGCTTCAGGACAACGCTAGACCACACACTGAACATCAGACGGTCGCTAAATTAGAGGAGCTGCGATTGGAATGTCTCCGACACCCACCGTACTCCTCGGACCTTGGTCCAATAGAAGGAGTTTCACTTTTTCCGGAATTTGGACAACATCTTGCATTATAGGGATTAAAAGTAGCCTATGTCACCCGGGGATAGCGTAGCTTTCCAACGGTGAAAGAATTTTTCAAATCGGTCCAGTAGTTTTTAAGTTTATTCATTACACACTGAAATACAAAAATACAAATCTTTCCTCTTTATAATATAGAAAAATATTTTTTTTATATAAGTGTAGAAAAATAAAAAAGCGCGGCAATACTTTAAGTTTTTTTGTTATTTATTCAAAAGGTTCATCTGTTTAAACGTGAATTTATAAAGTTATGACAATACCAAAAGGTTAATAATTCAACTAAACCTTATATATACTTTAGAATTGTCAAATAAAATATGAATCTTGTTGCATTTTCGCAAGCGTCAGCAGGTCTCTATGGAGAAGAACGTGCAAGAAACTCCACGGACACTCTTTTCCATCAGTTTTAATTACAATCATTTGGTTACATCATTATTGTTGGAAAAATATTTATGTGAGAACGATGTAAAAAGACGTGCACGTAAAAGGAATCAAAGTCTAGAGTGAAACAAACAATTCAAAAATAAAATAAGTACGTAATTAGCATCTACAACTTGTAAGTTGCGGCCATTACCAATGGGCCACCTGCAGTGCTCTCAATGGAAAAATGGAAAGACATTGAAATCAATTAACTCAGCCTATCGCAGTCCACAGCTGAACATAGGCATCAGCGTCAACAGTTAAGACGCTCTAGACAACATATCTATTAGCGATTGGGGTTGTCGAAATATCAAAATGAAAGGTAGGTTGTTCACGAGGCACCGCACGACACTTTTTGTGGTCACGATGTTTAACACATGACACATAGCAAAAGGTCTCTCGTACGTTCGTTTGTTCGCTAGACACGAATCTGCAACCACACTGCAGTGCACTTGTATTGTTATACAAGCGCGTGAGTGACGAACCACGCGTGAGCCGTGCGGTGAGGTGTGTCGTGTCGTCAACAAGCTCATACTTGTTCTGTACCGATAAATCGACACTGCAAAAAGTCGCGACGACATAGCAGCATCGACGACGTAGGCGAAAAACCGTTACCAAAACGTGTCGCGTGTGGTGCGGTGTCATGCTATGAACAAACGGTCCATACAAATATATGAAGCTCTGAATTGTGACCACATTTTGTCGTGTCGTGTATCGCGTCGTGAACAAATGATCTAAGGGCTCGGCATGCCCAAACATTTTTAACATTTTACCAATTCCAACGCTTTCTTCAATAGTGTGTTTCATACGTTGCGCCTGAGAGTCCTATTTAATACAAGCGACAGGTAAAAATCTTACAAACCGACAGAAAAATATAGTAAGTTTCTTTCTTGCATTTTATGCTCTAGTAAACAGACTCAGAGTACCACTGAAGCAATTTCAACAATAAACAAATGTGTTAAATAAATTAAGTTGGGCTTAGTATTATCAGAACAAATAACTATACTCCGATTTTTTATTTCGTAGACTAAACTGACATTTGGGGGGTTGCCACTATATCGTTACATAAAAATAGTGTCGTATCCCGAGGGAGCGAAAGTTGATAGAAAATGGAACTATTCAAAAAAAACATTTGATAAGTAAATTGCGGCCATTATTTAATTTCTACTCATTTATGTCAGATTTCAATTTATCGATCACATTTATTTTATTGTTGATTTCTTATTTATCACAATAAAAGTTTAGGTACTATGTTTGTTAATACTCAAATATATTACCTTTATATTTATAATACTTTATTAACAACAATTAGTAAAATTTAATTAAGGAGTCATGTCACATCGTTACGATGAATCGCTTATGATTGAGCCTTACCTACAACACTATGCTCCGCGCTTGTCATTGTCAAAATAAGGTCATTGGCAGCTGTCAGTTTAGTCTACGAAATTAAAAATCACAGATAAAATAAGGGGTATTTCAGAACAAAGCTTGATTTCAACCTTATCCGATTGAGATAGAGTTTAATTTTCGGAGTCAAGTACTCCGATATTTTCATATATTTGTACATAATCAATTAAAAAAATCTTTTTTACAAAAAAATACTACCGACTTCCAACTTAAAACACTACAAAGTGAAAATAACTTTCTTTTTCGAAGTCGGTGTCTTTGGTAGGTACCAATTTTTTTCGTTATGGACACCGACTTCGAAAAAGAAAGTTATTTTTCACTTTGTAGTGTTTTAAGTTGGAAGTCGGTAGTATTTTTTTGTAAAAAAGATTTTTTATTTTTCACTTTTTAGTTGTACCTATTAAGCAACTTGCTTTAGTGAGGTAGTAATGCCAGAATAGATTAACTGAATGCCATGAAACTTGATCATAACCTGTGAAATGAAAGTGTTTCAAGGTGAACTGTACACATCTGTGTACCCCTTTAGAGCGTACTGGCGTGATGTTATGTTATGAAATGGTATAAACAATAAAAAGACATGCGGTTGCAGCAATCCCGAGAGATTTGCCTTCATTTATTGAAGAGTTCTGCTGTATATCTCCGAAGTTCTTCATCAGATCTTCACCAAATTAAAATGGGACTAATTTCGAAACATACTCTAAAAATCAAAAAAAGAATTTTCAAAATCTGTCCACAATTGACGGAGATATCGGTGAAAATACACAAAAAAAAAAAAAAAAAAAAAAAAAAAAAACAAACATGAAGTCGAACATAGAACCTCCTCCTTTTTGGGAAGTCGGTTAAAAATATGTGTACAATGGGTATAGTTAAAGCACAGGTTAATGTCAAAAATATTCACATAACCATAGACGGTATAAAAGCACCTTTGTGTCCTCCGTAAATCAGTGAGGCACCTAGCAGGAGAAATCGACAGTAAGGTTCTCCTTATTAACTGTTTCTGCAATGCAAAATCCGAATCCGAAAAGTATTCCATAATATAACGCGTAAAGTTTCTCACTGACCAAAGAGTCTTTGCGACGAAACACTTCTTTATTTATGTATGTTAGCTGGCAGAAAACGACAAAAAAAAACTGACAAAACATTGAACTGTCACCATAGTCATGACTTAACACCACGTTTTTGCTGGATTTCACACGGTTTTTCTAAATCTTCAGTCCCGTTAAATTAAAAGTTCATAACATATAAAATTAATCATGAGTACTGCACCGAGTTGTGATAACCTGAAACAGGAGGTTAAGTGCGATGTTTGTCGCACTATCAACTTAGCCAAACATCTGAAACGCTCCAAACCAGACATGCAGGTGTATGAAAAATGTATACCACTCGAAAAGTTCTGTCCTGCGAGCCAACGTAATTATTTATAACTCTTAAATTATATTATGAGCGTGATAGTTAACTGATAGTAAAAATCAAAAAACCCGACTGCTTAAAAAGCGAACTAAAAAGACTCAAACAAGAAGAAAATCATGCTGTGCAGTCGGAGGACACATATTCGTGAGCTGGCTGACCAAAACCAGATATGTATATCCTCTGACTTCACAGCATGATTTTCTTCTTGTTTGAGTCTTTTTATTTCGCTTTTTAAGCAGTCGGGTTTTTTTGATTATTAAATTAACTTTTTTTCTTTAGATCTTTTTAGTTATTGTTTTGTTCGAATGAGTTACATTTAAATATATATGTTATATATTTTTGAAATCACCTCTTAAAACCCTTTATTTTGATACCCCACACGATGGGTTTGGTATTAAAAAATAATTGGGCCCCACAATATGGCGCCCAAAATCCGCCATTTTTCTTTTTACTATTTTAATGTAGCCAGTCAGACTCACGCAAGGTTAAGACGAATCGATTGACGTAAGAATCATCAAAATCGGCCAACGTGTATGGTATATCTAGAACGCCACATAGGAACAAACATACATACATAGATTGATAAACACATTACCTTCCTTCGGCAGTCGGGTAAAAATTAAAGTCTCAATTATGGCAAAGTATCAGTATCAGGTTCCACCACGTTTCGATCCCATTAGTCATCACTGGCCTTGTGCGTCTCGCATCCACCGAACTCCCGCAGCCTTGACCAGGTCGTCGCTCCCCCTAGAGGGAAGCCTTTCAAAGCTACTTCGTTCGCCTCCCCAGAACTTTTCCGCCCCAACGACCATTCGTTCTGCGAGCGATGTACCCTGCCCACTACCTCTTAAGTTTAGCAATTCTTCGGGCTATATCGTTAACCTGGTTCTCTTGCGAATGTCTTCATTTCTGATTCGATCACGCAAGGCGAGCCGAGCATAGCTCTCTCCATTGCCCTTTGGGTTACCTTCTGATGAGGGCCATTGTGAGCCACCACGTTTCGATCCCATTAGTCATCACTGGCAACACACACTGGCCAAAGATTTTCGTCTTTAGACACTGTGGTAAGTTGGACGAGAAGATACCGCGCAACTTCCCGAACGCTGCCCAGCCGAGTCGGATTAATCGTCCACAACTTCGAGTGTAGAGTCTCCGACCTTGATAGAAGTTTGTATAACATGGAAATTCAACATCACCTTGCTTGTGTCCATGTTCGTTTTAAGACCCACTCTTTTGGAAGCTCTACTGAGGTCATCGAGCATTGTACTGAAGTCCCCCATGCTCTCAACCATGACCACTATATCGTCGGTAAAACGGAGGTGAGTGATGTACTCGCCATTGACGTTGATTCCTAGCCCTCTCCAATCCAGAACCTTGAAGACATCCTCCAGTGCAGCGGTGAACAGTTTCGGAGATATAACGTCTCCCTGTCTCACGCCTCGCTGCAGAAAGATAGGTTCCGCGGTTTGATCATGTATTCGGACTGACATGGTGGCGTTTTTGTACAAACACTTCAACACCTCGATGTACCGGTAGTCAAAAAGTATCAGTATGCATTGTTAATATTCTGTTCCATAATATACCTACCTATACTTCTTAGAGCCGATTTTTCAATAGTCTGATAACGTTTAACTGAGTAATAAAAATGGTCGTTTGACAAAAAATTTCCATACAAAAGCTGTCAAGCCACCATTTATATTCCTCAGCTAAGTTATCAGACTATTTAAAAATCGGGCCTTAATCAAGAATTGAAGCTATAAATTTTGCTACGATGTTTCGCTCAAAAATACTAGGAGATTAGCATTCAAAAGAGCCACTTCTAATTCTAACCTTACTCTACTTACTTTCGACGTGTTTAAAAATTCCTCAACAGTCTTTCGCCGACATTTCTTATAAATCAATCAACTTCTATGAAAATTACAACTAACCTAGCTTGCAAATCTAAATTACCTTTCTGCAAGATTTTTATGCATTTTCATAAACACATCAAAACCATCTTCATAATTTATTAACTTTGCTCAATTTATTTCAGTACTTGCTCTGCATTTCGTCCGAACGTCTAAACTTCCTTCTGGCTTAGTCCTAAGAAGTTTTAAATAACAAACAGTATAATACTAACATACAAAGCTGTTAAATTGTTTCTAACAGAAGCTAGATAAATGTCTAGATGTCTTTAAGCGATCTGGTTAATTTGTGGTGACCGTTGAACACAATATTTTGGGGTCATTAGACCTTTCAATTGGTATGTAATGTGTGAGGAATTTCGTTGATTCAAACTTATAGAAGTCATACAATAGTCTGTCTATTTTTAAGATCTGACCTAATAGATCATTTTAGCTATCTTATGGATTCAATTTTCACAAACCTAGGTTATAAAATCTACTATTTATCTGTCTCACACTACTTACAAGCTCAAACCTTCAATATAATTTATAAACAATCAATATTCCAAAGTTATCTCAAAAGAAACAAGATATCACCTAAAAGTACTAACCTAGCTTCCTAGGATGCCTGAATCGGTACATTGTATAGCAGTGAGTCAGCCACCGCGGTCCGCGCGAACACAATATAAAATCTTACGTGAATTCTATTTTAGTTCACAGATAACACTGACCGAGCCAGTGTCACTGACTTCCACTCCACTGCATGCTCGGACACAATAGAATTGTAATGTGTTTCTAACTTAAACTTTATTCAAATCGTTAATTGAATAAGCATTGACAATTACAATTGTTGAAGATCCTATTCAATAAAATTGATCGCCTGTCGGTGTTTTGAATATTCTCAAAACTGTCTCAAAGATTCTTGAGTCTCTCAAGTCTTAATACTATACTGTCCAAGTACTAAAAAATAAATGACTTTTTTTACTATTCGTATCTTACCTGAAATGCTCTCAATTAACTGAAATGTTGCTACTAAAGCGACTTCTTAGTGAAATTACAAAGAAAAACTTCAATTGGTTGTTAGTAATAAACATGACTGTCATGATTTATACATGACGAAACAAAAACAACTTTCATTCATAACTAAAAAAAAACAGAAATGCCCAATACACCAGGATATTATAACTCGGATTAGGTGAAATGTTAAGTTCAAATACCAAAAAATTCCCGCTACAATAATTGTCAGAAAGAGATGTAACATGGTAATTAAAATATCTGTCTCTTTTGCATCAATGAAGCAGCCGTGTAATAGAATAGGTGACTGACCTACATTTTACGAACAAGCTTACTTGTTTGTATGGTGCCCTGGTGTTTATTACAAATTATGTAATGTCTCTTAAATGCTCTCAAACTTTTACTAGGCACTCGATTTACATGAATGGTTGTTTGTTTACATGTAAATTGTAATGTAACCAATTTAAATCAAATCTAATTTACTTATTGCCAATGGCTCTAATTACACCATTGTTTTTATTAATCCGCATTGTTTAAACGACAATTTGATTGTTCCCCAGATCATCCACTACATCCAACCTGCATTAAAGTTTGCAGCAAAGAGGAGTACAAGCTAAGAAAAGGTGGCAAAACTGTTGCTTTACCCGGTATACCGCACTACGTACACGGAAAGCTTATGTACGCCATCAAAGTTGGTGAAACCTACCTCTTTTCGTAAATGCTATCCTAGTAGTAATTAAGATTTGCTGTTTGTAATCCTTATCCCTAAGGTTGAAATTCAAAGATTAACTTATTTTATTTTATTCATCATTTAAATCTATCTTTTGATAGATTTGTCTCCTTACTTAATTTACACCTACAGCAATAATTTTATTAATGAATGATCGTCTGCGTTACCATCAAATCAGCAAGCAATAATTATCAATTACTTACTAATTTAAAAATTTGCTGAGTCTGGAGCAATAGGCCAAGAGGACAAACTTTACTTCACTTTGGCCTCTATTCCCGAGTCGGAAGTTCGTTTGAATTTCCTAAAGGTAGCCGTATAAGGTTTTAAACTGATTTTTAGTTAGTACATACTTCTTTAAAAACATAATACAATCTATATTGTTTACAAACCTTCAACAACCTCCTCTACATTTCACCGTCATTAGTATGTAGTGATTGAATCAATTTACCGTTTCACCATCTCCTCGACAGGCTGGCATCATAGTAGGTTCTATTTACTTCACGTACACGCAAGGAGTGTGGGGCGACCAAAGAGACGTCACAGAATGCGTTCGCCGTTGGCAGGAATACGTACGCAGCATCAACACGAGACGCCCGCCGGTTTTCGATCAATGCGGTAACGTTATTGTAAGTACAAACTATCAATTTAAATTGAACTTAATTTCCTATTGATTAAGATTCAGATTCAAGTGTAGATACAAGCTACTACTGAAATATTTGATCTGCTCGCGGCTTATGTGTCCCTGGTAGAAGTAGTTACGTCACCAGTCGTTCGATCAACTTTACCGACTCGGCAGTTCGTCGTACTCTGTGAGTTCGGGATGTAGGTCGGGTGCAATTGTTATCGTAATCGACTATCGCAATGATAAATTAACCTTGGGATCAAAAACTGAAATCACTAATGAGGTGTAAACAGTGAAGTCGGTAGAAAACAATGATATTTATTAATGTGCATAATAATTTGCACTTTTAGTTGTTAAAAAAATATTAGATACTTAGGTACCTAAACTAATATATTTTTAAAAATATGTAGTTAATAATTATAATAGGTACCTACAACTTAAAAGAAGTTTTTTTTTTTATTCAACTTTTTGTCTATTCATGTGTAGAGTACTTTCTTTGTATAAGTACACATCTAATTGAATAATAAATACATACTTACATAAAAATTTAATATAAAATCTTTGACATTTTCGTATAAGGTTATAGGTTTTAATTAATTTAACATGCTATCATTATTCATATAATTTGTTGATATAGATTAATTTAAAAAATATTAATTATTATTATACATTATTTCATTCTTATAAACTAAATAAAATAAATAAATTATCATTTTCATATTATAATCTCATACTTACTACAATTTATGTCATTTGCAATGAGCCTAAATGCCATTATTATCTCAGTTAATTTAATGTCAATAGATTAGTTTTACATTATAATATGTCACATTTTCAGATAAAATAAAATAGAAAGTAATCACTAAAAATACAGGAATGAGGTAGTAGCGGACTGATGTTTTATAGAGTACCTAGTTATGTATGTGTAATGTGTTCAAGTCGATATTAATTTATTTATTTCTCAGTTAAAAATTATTTTAGGCTATAATATGATTTTAAGTTTAAGTGGTTTTGTAGGTCATTTTTAAATTTGTTGTCATACTCTGTATCCTTAACTGAATGAGTGTCTTAGTTATAGGGTCCCGTTTTTACCCTTTGGGTACGGAACCCTAAAAAACAGGAGACAAAACCTACACCGGTTTATTTACCGGTGTAGGTTTTGTCTCTTGTTTTTTACATTAAAAATCTTGTCTAAAATGCCGTATTGTGACTAAGTACAACTCTATTTTATTATCATCAGCTATAAAAAAAAATCTGAACGGGTACATCTCCTTGTAAAGTCTGCGAGCCTAGTAAAAGGGAGGCTGTCTCGCAATCGGCGCGTGCCATTCGCATCGCTCGTTTTCGCAAACGTCTGCCTACAATGAAAGTCAACCGCGCATTGGCTTGGGCTTGGCCTGCCCATATAGTGCCTCCCTGCACAAATCGTTCGCGAAATCGCTACTCGCAAGGTTTGGTGCCTTTCTAAACTGCCTACTATAAACGTCCCGTCCATTACTCTATCACTCAGTGCGATATTAAATATTATAGCATACTATTAAAGCAATGGACGTTCTCTAAATTGGCGGAGACAGCTGCAGCGGTCAGTTTAAGTTGCTTGTAAAATGTTGTTCACAGACGGACTATTTCGGTACTCTTCCAACCGCTGCCAGCCTAGTAGACGTACGCTACGCTCAACAGACACTATGGCCCGTGCTACGGCACAGTGATGTCACGCGTACTTTCGTTTTCATAGGCGAAAATTCTTACTAACCTTTTCAAATATTATGATTTCCTAGTGTTTGCACGTCAGTTACATACAAGGGACGCCGTTCATAGCATAGTGGTTGTTCATTCATTCTTTGGGGACCTTAATAATACCACAAAGTACATAAGCGGCGGCGTGCCGCAATATACGCTCAATGAAAATTAGATATCATTCTCGCATTGAATGGAAAAATATCGCGTCCAGTAGTGATAGCCTACATAAAAAATGGCGTTGAAATAAACTTAGGTACATGTCTAAACTAAACATAAGTAACTACATAATATATATTATTTGTGAATTAACACTTTATACGAATAAAGTTTATTTTATACAACGGTATATTATTATGCAATATTATTAGCCCCAATTTTTGTTACATTTCGACTGCAAGGAAAGGGTTATATTTTTTTTTTAAATCCGTGATCCCAGTGTAGTGTACCTACAAAATCACATCTATGTTACAAATCATTGTTTGCTTTTATCTACTCATCTCAGAGAATCAGAATTTGTAAAAAAAAAATAGTTTACCTAAAAAGTATTATTAGTAATGTAATCAGATTTTTAAAAGTACGGTTACCTATTAAATATGTAAATAAATATAAGATAAATTATTCCAATTTTTCTCCAATTCCTATTGTAATTATTCCAATTAATGAGATAATTAGGTCACATCCAGATCCTAAAGGCCAAAGTCATACGGATAACGCCATTCAGTCCCATAATAGTTTGACATCTCGTAGTACGTTTCGGTACCCTTCTGTGATCCCTGTACATGCACGCAGAGGGAGGCAGGGGATCCATGGTGATCAATATCGCTTATAAAAGCGGTAACGTAATTCTGGGCGGAAGGAGCATCATCCTGCGCGCTGATAACTGCCTAGTATAAATGGGGTCATATCACTGACAATGTTACGTTACAAGGATGAAAAACTGTAACGCTTGGTTATCACTTACACCGACCAACAACGGCCAGTAGCCTACGCAAGCGGCTTATACTAATGTTAATTTATCATTGAGGCTGCTATTTTTGTAACATCGTGATAAAAGAGGTGACATTTGGGGCAGTACCTCCTGCCAGTGCCTCCCGAAAAAAGATACCAATTAATGGTGTTTAACATAACCAGCCAAATTAAGTAAATACAATACTTATATATTATTTTATGTAAAAGTTAATTGTTGTGCTATTTCCACTATCAAACAGAGCATGCGGATATGACAGTGGCAGCACAGAAAAGCAAATAAATATAAACAGTGGACACTGAGTGAAATGTCCCAGTTTCACGGAGCGCTGATAAAATGTTTTGTTTTCAGAAAAAGGATACAGTGGAGAATGTGATGGGACCCGTTTATGCTTTGTACAAAAGCACTGTAACTACTTTTTTTGCTGGTAATATATCTATACTAATATTATAAACAGGAAATAATTTTTTGTTTGTTTGTACCGAATAGGCTCCGAAACTACTGGACCGATTTTAAAATTTCTTTCAACTATGGAAAGTTACATTATGCCCGAGTAACAAAAACTGTAAATCATTTTCAAAAAAATTAGAGATCCTTATGAAAATTGCAATAATGTAACTCAAAGTAGCAAAATTTTGCCTATAAAATTCATTATTTGGTAGTGGCAAGGTTGGTGGGTAGGTTGGTAGGTAGGGTAGATAGGTAGGTGAAGATAAGTAGATAGCCAGTTGACGGGAGCGAAGCCGCGGGGGTCAGCTAGTATGCAATAATAATAATCTGGAATACACCTAATTACTCGTACATTAGTCAGCCTATCCCACTCCATGGCAATTTGTGTAAAGTTAGACTGAATCTATGACCAGACAACGCTACCTTATCCATATCATTTCATTCACTGTATCTAGTCGAAGATCCGCTGTATGGGACTTTAGACGAAGGGCGATGGCGACGAAATGCATCAGGTGAGATAATGGTCAAGCGCAAGAATATATTCAAAAAAAAAATGCCCCGTGACTATTCAGAAGCGTATATCCAGTCGTATACATTTTTAACTTTTCGGTAGGTAATCATTATTGGTGATAAATGTCAGTTTGTCTAAAGTTTTTGAACATCCTAGAAGTATTTCGACTTCCGTACACAGGTTGGCCAAACTAGGCTAAAATCTCTCAGTAGGAGATTCTATGATAAGTAACTCTAGTGTAAATGAAGTGCCGTTCTGCAAAAAAGGGTCCATCTCATATTTTTTCGTGTGTGACACACTGATGGACGCTGCTGATGGAGTCAAACCGAATTCTGGGTTGGCTCCATTTTGATTTCCCTCGACACGCTGTAAAAAAGAGTCAAGTACCTACTGGTGATGCTCAGCTGAACGCTTACTCTGAGTAGAAACACCAAAACTCAGAGGTCTCTTTTCCATACAATTCATAATTAGCCATATGAGAACCATGTCGGTTAATGTCTGAAGAGGTCTTTTCTGGAGTGGAAAGCACCACACAGATTTGATTCGACCTGTCCAGAGCAAGCATTTGTCATTTATCGGTAGCTCACAAAAACTTAAGGCGAGTTCCAGTGGTATGATGTAAAGAGGCTAATGGCGTATCTCCTCAACAGGTATTGTCAAGGTGCCGATCTATATCAAATGTGCCTACTTTGACTACCTACAGGCTTTAGAGAAGAAGAAGGACGACTTGGAGAAGGAAAAGAAAATAAAGAAATACTAAGCAGTAGTATGCTTACGACGAGAAGTTTTGTATTGTTATTAAAATTGACAAGTTTGATTGTAACGAGGCTGAAAACTGATCATCTTTTTTTGTACATACAGTCATATCCGAAGCAAAGGTTGACTGTCAATCAAAATTTTATTAGTAACGTTTTTGTGGATTAAATAATGTTTATTTCGTGCTTTACGTAAAAAAAAATGGTTTCCAACCATAAGAAAGAAACATTTTTTTAAATAAAGATAAGCATATAAAATATATTGTATGGTTTCATTTTTGTTGAAAATTATAATATTCTATAATTTGGGGACAACATATTGAGTCAAAGACATGCAAAAAACAAAATTGAAATAGGTAGGGCAATGCAAGGCGCGCATTTAATTAGAAAATTTAGAGGATATTATTATGTTATCAGGGCCAGCACCTTGAGTTGAATCCGAGTAACAAAGTAAACCGTTCACAGCATCAACATTCACTTTTATGTGACAATTGTCATGAGAATCGACCACCCGGCTATACTTATGAAGGTGGCAGATGACACTAAATAAATTCCATTGACCACCGGGGTGGCAAACGCCACTAGTTAGTGCCATCCACCACCCCGGTGGCAAGCTTGAAGGTGGCAGATGAGAATAAACCTAATATTTTACCTAAATAGCATTTTAAATATTACAGCTCTCAGTTTTTAACCCCGACGGAAAAAAAAGGGTGATAAAAGTTTGACTTTCGTACCTGTGTGTTTGTGTATTTGTTTACCTGTACGCTGTGGCCTGTGGCATCATAGCTTATAAACGGATAAAATGTTTTTTTTAAGTGCAGTAAAGTTTCTTGAAACATGTTTTTATCGAGAGTATTCTTATGATGAGACGAACATCGGTTCCGCCTTTCTAAAGTTATGGGCATTTTACTGTTTGAATCGGGGTGTTTTCGCAAGATATCGTGTCATAATTACGTGTTCAATAGATTGCCGATCGAAACTTGTCTACTACTAGAAAAATATGTAGCACTAGTTTCTGCCAGCGGCTTCGCCCGCGTGAAATTCGTAAATTATCCCTAGGGAACATATTCCCCGGATAAAAATAATTTATGCTATTCCTGATTATAATCTATCTCTGTGCCGAATTTCATCCAGGTCCGTTCAACCGTGATTGAGAAACGAACAGCCACACATCCATCCAAACTTTCGCATTTTTAATATTAGTAAGATGCAATAAAAAGGGCTTTTTAAATAATTAAACTTGTGTTATTGAACTGTTTACTTTCTTTATATTCAATCGGATGCGGGTAATCGATATCGACATATTTATATTAGTGGCACTACATTATATACAGGCATTTCTGATGATTATATAGTTCTCGCTAAACTTCTTGGCCGCCCTGAAGATGCTACAATGGCTGTGCAGTAGTAAATTTCCTGCAAAACAGCACCGTTTCGTTCCTCTCGCATCCGGAAAGCCACCTGCAGGGCGGCCCAGAAGTTTGGCGAGAACTATACCTGCGTCATATTCTCTCACAAACCCCCGATTTCTCAAAACTCAATTGTCGGGCTGTTAAAGTAATCGTCGATTAATCGCCGTTTATCTGCTGTGATTGGCTGTTGAAAATTCATTCAACCAATCACAGCGATAACGCGTGCTTGACAATTTGTCACATTAATTCTCCGATAATTTAAAGCTGAAAACTGAGGCTTAGACTCTTCACGCACCTACCTATCGGCTTTTAAAACCAAACCCCGTATGTATTCATGATTAACAAATAAACACACTACAATGTGAAAAATAACTTCAATTTCGGAAGTCGGTATTCCTGCAGCTGTATTGCGTAAGTGCGCAAAGAGTTTAAACTCTTTCGAACCGACCAAATCGACCAATCACAGGGAGGATAGAGTATAAACTCTTTGCGCACTTACGCAATACAGCTGCTGCTTTCATTTCTTCGTTTTTTGACACCGACTCTTCTTGATCAAATCATCAAAATCGGTTCACGCAGTAAAAAGTTCTCAAGTATAAACACATCAAAAATACAGTCGAATTGATAACCTCCTCCGTTTTGGGCAGTCAGTTAACAAAAGTTGTAACAACATCTCATATTTTGTATGACAAAGTAATCAATATCAAAATCTCTGCTGCCGACGTCTAAGGTCCGAAGCGTGAAGCTCGAAGAACGCAGGGTTATCATCAGGAGAACCACCAGCCAACATGTACTCCAGATGTCTGATGTAGCATATGGCTATCCTGGAATTAAAAGAACACACTATTAAATCTTTGACCTGACTTGATGAAGGTAACGGGGATCCGCTGGGTGTGAGACGCCGCCGCGCCGGGGGCCTATCAATGTGGCGACGTTTGGGGAAGGCCTATGTCCAGCAGTGGACGTCTTTCGGCGCATATGATGATGATGACTAAATCTTTGGACAACACTTTTGTTGTTAGGTAAGGTAATGCGGCATAAATACTACGGTCCACGGGATAAGCAAACAACGATCAGATTTCGTTCAATACATGCTTAGGTCTGCCGTTACAAGTGTTTCTGTGCTGGTGGCCATTTGTAGTGGACTAACGTGTATTGCCACCATTGCCATACACATGCTTCAACGGATTGTATGATCATGTTATCATGATCGTTGATCATATCTACTATTGGTGGCAATTTACAAATAAAAATCCCCTGGGCAGTTCACACCAGTTCTGCTACCACCTATTATTTGCCTTTCTCAGATAGATTTAGTAATCACACTTAATTGGAAATTTGAATTTTTCCTACTCCTCTATTATTCATTTCTGATTAATTTCGTTGCGGGATCCAAGACAGTTAAATTCATTCGCCGGGACTTCGTCGAGCTTCATTGCCTCGGCGCTTTTCTGGTGGTCGCCACTGTTGATTCTGGCTTTCAGGATTTGCAGGGGTTTGGGAATAGTGCGGTGGGATTGTCCAAATAAAAAAAAAACTCACTTATCTATACTAATATTATAAATGTGAATGTAAGTTTGTTTGTTACGCTTTCGCAAAAACTACTGAACCGATCATCAAATGTAAATATATTCTTGGAGGTATTAAAAGTAACATAGGATATTTTTTATTAAAAAAAATAATAATTAATGGCTTCACTGCGAGCGAAGCCGCGGGTAAAAGCTAGTAATATTATAAAGGCAAAAGTTTGCGAGTGTCTATGTGAGTGTTTGTTACAACACACAGAAGTCTTCATCCTCGAAGGGCTGGACGGATCTGAATGAAATTTGACACAGAGATAGATTATAGTCTTTAATAGCACATAGGATACTTTTTATCCCGGAAATATGTTTCCTTGGGATCATTTTCGACATTCATGCAAGCAAAGCCGCTGGCAGAAGCTAGTTTTATTATAAAAAGAAGGTTCCCTCACCTAAGACACTCAATCTTGGAGTACTTCTTCTTGGAAGGCTTGGTGACCGGCAGCTTGGAGCGCAGCAGATCGAAGGCGCGGTTCATATCCCTCATTCTTGTTCTCTCTCTATCACATGCCGTTTTCTTGTATTCTGAAAGAGCAGTTGAACCCTCGTAAAAAAAAATACGGCACACTTGTCATTACTAAACTTCATAGGTTATTAAGTATTTTGGACATGTTTCCTAGGATTTGCTGGATATAATATAATCAGCCAGTTATGTTCCCACAGTCGGGACAAGGGCCCTCCTCCCTGAGAGCGAGTGTCCTGTAATATAACTCGTCGCCAAAGAGCGATTTGTATGATTACCTTGGTCTCTTTATAATTAGAAACCACGATTATACGATTGACATTGCATGCTATCAGTCAGCAATGCATGTATGTAGTTAATACTCGCTGAAATAGGTTAGGTGCCAATAACTAGAAAACCCTAACAGACAAGCACATTGCCGTTACAATAGCACATCTAAGTTATAGAAAAAGTTCAGGTTTGTAGAGCAGTTTTGTTGCTACAGGAGTTTTTTTCTATAATTCATAAACACCACGCCTATATTTCCTGAAGGGCTGGGCAGAGTTGTGACTTAAGTGGAACACATTCATTTCGCCATATGCCCATGTTGGCAAGCCTATTGTCATCAAAAGAGCATAACTTCATAGCTGTTACTAGTGGCTAAGAAACTCCTGAATAACACTTTTCAGACTTAGGTATCAACCCCACGACCTCATGCGCGTTTATAAAAATATTCTATCTATGCCCCTTCAAAAACGTTTTTTGGAAAAGCAAAAGCACATGAGACACATCAAAGAATGTCATACCTTTCTCAAGCTGCATTGCCCTCTCCTTCCAGTTTGTGATGGCGTCCTGGTTGGGATCATCTGTACCATATTTAGAGGTGAGGGTATCCTGGGATTCGTGAGAGTAGTCTAATGACGACTCGGAGTTGGCAGGCTCTGGTATGGTGACTGTATCTCTGAAGTCCTGTTCGTAGAATCTGGGACCTTTAACGTGGAAAGAAGACGTTCCGAAAGTTCCGAAGATTTAAAAAAATACAATGTATGCTAGGCGCGATTTCCGTTGTGTGGAGTGCTTTTCAGGATAAGAAACTGTATCCGGTACCCAAAAGATAAGTATTTACACAACTGCGCTAAAGCAAAAAAGGATATACCTAACCTGATCCTACAGGATCTACAAGCAATGTAATCTACAAGCTTGTAGATTTATCGCAAATCTTACCTAACCTTTATACATTTATTCCCAATGCCCAACCCAATTGAAACGCCTCGATGCTTTTGAGTTGTGGGTCTGTGTATCAAGTTTTCAAATGTTCCAATAACACTCCTGTTACATTTCAAATGGCAAACACTCTGCAAGCCCTAAAATGGTCTCTAAATATACATTTCGAAATAGTAGGTACAGTGGCAAAAGGTACCCAGTTAGAAACGACGTAGAAACTATCGCCATACTGTGTAAACAAAAATGAATCATTGAGGCTTCTAAATTGTATTAGGTTATTCTTTGGTTTTCTGAGATAGAAAATGTGCAAATTCTTACCTTCAGAAGTGCTGTGGTCCAATTCATGCGGCCTGAAATACGAGATCCTCCTAGGTTCATAATCCTCTAACACATAAGATCTATGATGGGATATCGTTTTATCGTATTTCTTATGGGAGAACGTGTGTTCTTCTTTAGGCTTGTCATCTTGACGACCTATTTCTAGAATGACGCGATCTTCTGCCTCCCTCTTTTCTTCGTCATCTTCTTTGACCACTGTGTAGTTTGCTATGAGGGGGAGAGGAGCCTCATCCTCGTAAGTTTGGTTATACATGGCACTCGTTGGTAGCACAGACTAATCCTCTATTACACTCTTGTTCATCCACTGGAGCTACGGAGCCTATAAATACCTTTAGTGTACTTTTTTCACTCTAAAGCAGTCTACTTTAGTTATTCCAGCTGTTGCACTTGGTTTGATAAGTTCGAATGCCAACGTGGCAACAGAAACATCTTTCATTAAATGATTAACTACTTAGGCTTTATCAACCTCAACTCTTTATCAGAGGCTTTTGTGGAAGAAACACCACAATTTTATCGTGAAAACACCTGCAGTAAGTTTCTAGAACCTTCTATACTTTGAAAGAAGTATATAACCACAAGAAAGATCAATCTTTTACACTTTAGATAGCACTGAATGCCTACATCATCACTTTAAAGACATCCCTGGACCTAACCAATGTAGGCACCTTCTAACCACTATTTTTTATCACTGCTACAATTTTCTTAGACACTAACACCCGTCCTCTACCTGTTTCGTCTCAGGACTGTGTCATCCACATTTAAGTCCCATTGTAATGCATATTCGATCAAAGTAGCGTTGTGTGTACAAGTGTGTGCTACAATTTTTAGTTTTCACCAAGGAGGGCCGTTGGCATTGTTTTGCCGCCTTTTGTTGGCTATTTGCTTTGTACGGAACTTATGAGACACCCATGGTGTTTTAAGTGGATTAAATACCTTCTATTTTTATGGTAATGTGTTTATGTTAAAGAGTTTTTTGGTTTTGTGGTGGGAGAAAGCTTGTGTTTTTTATCGTTTAGTTAGTTAGACCTATGTAAGTTGTGCTGATTTGATTTATAAAGCACAAAGTTACTGGCTAATCTTGCTAGCATTAATCTCTACCTTAGACTGAGGCAACCATGTCTTGACATGTGATTGGTTAGATTTGATTGGTTACATCAATCATACAAAACTGTAATGTTACAATTCTGAGATTTCAAAAAAGGATATTTTACAAAAACAATTGCATCAATTGTGCGGTGTATTTATTGAAATAAATAAATTATTTATAAATTATTTTATGCTTATAGCACAGCCATGTAGTAAAAGTACAATAATCCAGGATTTTTTACGCATTCCAATCAACTCTTGCGCAGCAAAATACTTTCTGGTAGGTGCAAAGTATATGAAATATTTTCAAAAGGCTGGCAATATTATGCGTAGAGTTGCAATCCCGCTTTATTTCGAAACGTAAGGTTTTTGCAGAATTACTTTATTAATGGTATGGAATTAAATAAGAAAATCTTATTCACATGAAAATAAGTTCCAGACTTATAATTTCTGGCAAATCATCTTGTATGATATTGAAAATCTTTATGTAGAGACAGAGTAGGCTCTTTCAATTTAGGCGTTTCGTGTCTGGACTTCTGCGTCGCTGCAGCGGTGCGGTTGTCTTACTGCGTAGGACCAGTTGAGTTTTTCCATACAATTTATGCACACAACTCACACACATACTCGTATTAGAGAAGCGCGTGCGCGGCACCGGTTCCGCACCGTAAAAATTGTATGGAAAAAAAAATCAAGTGGTCATGCGCAGTACGACACCCGCACCGCTGCGGCGCCGCAGCAGTCTGACACTACACGTTTAATAGAGGTGTGACTAATATATTCGTAATAAGTACAGCTATCATAATACAAGCCACGTATATACATATTAGGATATGCGAATATAGAATAATAGGTTACCAGGTGTTAGTCAAATAATAGGAGGATAATAATTGTACATAGGTGATTAACTTTTTAAATACGCCAACATAATCAACGTTGACAGTCCTAAGCCTGTTTAAAGTATGAAGGAAAATCTAATCACCGTTTCACTTCTTTCATAGTCATACGTGAATAATAAACGTGTAGAATCTCGTATTTCATATTAATTATTGTGGAGACTATTACCGATATTAAGCAGATATGCATATTAGATTGAGTAGCTTTAATGAATCGGTTCACTATTATTTGACTAATATCCAATTAGGTATGGTATCCTAATATGCGTTAACTAATATATTCAATAATAGGATTACCTAAAAATGACCCTAATATAACATCTCTAAGGTATAAATGGAAAGAGCGCTTTTAGTTTTATTATTGTCAGCCAACTTTCGTGGTTTCGAAACGAGTCCGAAGTCGGTACTTTGGAGGGAACTTACCACCATGTGAATAAGACTTACAGACTTATTAATAGGTAGAAACTATATTTTACTTTAATATGAATGTAAAAAAAAAGTCGGCCTTGACTTATCAACTACACATTCAAGTAATTAAATTACATTTTCCGTATAAAAAGGCGCCAAACATTATACAATCAGAAATATAAATTTTCAATGGTTTTCTTTATTAAACTTGCTAGCGGTTCTGCTTATACTAGGTATGAAAACTACAGTTATTCTAGGCATAAGAAAATACAATACTCGTTAATATAATGGTAATGGTTATATACTGGGTGAGTTTTTTAAGTGGAGATGGATGACCAAATCCGAAACTCTGAGGAATAGCCGAAAACACTCAAAAGAGTCACGAGGCCGATTTTGATGATATAAAACTACCTCATATGATTTTTGAAAATCTATATTCTGGTAAGTAATGACATAATACATGGCAAACTTAAGGAAAACGAAAATTTTAACAAAATACTTATTTTTCCTACGTTAACCTTAAGTGATGAAATGATGGCCAATATTTTCAATAAATAATGGCCACATCATCGCTTACCATCAGGGGGAAAAGTGGTCAAGCGCGAGCCTATCAAAGATAAAAAATAAATAAAAAAATAGCCGAAGTGGACAGCTCAAGCATTGTACTACATTCAACATTACAATAATTTTGATTTCGTTTAGAATATTCTCCAAAGACTTTTTCACGTCATCAATTGCATGATACGAGTCGAAGACACCATATTAAAAAAAAAATGCCTTTTCCATAATTTTGCCGTATGCCATTATTCCCAGAATTTGATCCTTATTTAGTGAAACTGCCGAATTGTTTAATAATACAGCATGTGCCTTTTTCTTCAAAATCATTGGTTCGATTCCTAGCTAGGAATATAGATTTTTCAAAAATCCACTGATGTAGTTTCTTCAAAATTGGCCTCGTGACTCCTTTGTGTGTTGTCTGCTATTCCTCATAGTTTTGGATTTGGCCATCCACGCCCACTTAAACAACTCATCCTGTATATTGTATCACTTACAAAGTTTTATGAAGTAGAGGATAAGTAGTAAATATGGAGTGATAATACACATATATATCTGCATAGAATCAATCTCGATTTTCCTTCAAACCTGCTTGGTTGAAGGGAATGCCTGTCATTGGGTGATTATTTTGTATCACGTCATCAAGCTTAGTTCTAATTGGCTAATGACTTTGCCAGAGATTTGGTGACGGTTTTATTCACACTGTGATCACTCCATTTTTTATTATTTCTTGTGTGGAATACTATAATCAATTAAGTAATATTACTTTCATCTTCTGATGTCTAAGTTCAATCACTAATCAGTATAGTATGAACCTAGTAAATAACTGAAAAGAATTTGTGAAATAAAGCTTAAAATAATTCAGCTAATATTTAAAAAATATATATATAATGTGAACACAATGGTATTGAAGTAAAAAAAAGTATTTCAGTTAAAAATAGCTTTCTTATTCTCCATGACATTTTTCATACTGTTTTATCATAACCAGATTCCCTTCTTTTAGTCTGCAAATCCTAGATATTTACGCTGTTCTCACTTATCGAAATAAGATGTTTTATGGATTATTTTGTGGTTGTTTTTCGGCACCAGGGGGGTAACCATAAGCACTTAGAGTAAGGTTATTTCGAGTGTGCGTAAGGGACAGATGTATATGACTTGCATAAATCTGTCCATTTTTTCCCAGTCGCAGCATGATAGTTTTGACACGTCATGGTACGGGGGTAGGATAAGTTGTCATTCAAAGAAAGCATAAGTTTTAGGCCTTGTTTGGCTTTTAACCCTTTTTCAACTCAAATTATGACTTCATCGGGCAATCTATTACGCATACGCATATTGCGAAACTTACCCCCGGTTTCCCACGTTTCGATTATCGCAAAATTAATTTGACAAATTGTCAAGCACGCGTTATCTGCTGTGATTGGTTGAATGAATTTTCAACAGCCAATCACAGCAGATAACGCATAGAAACGTGGGAAACCGGGGGCCATATAGGTACATATGAAGCCAAACACAAAACAATCCACAAAATCAACTCCTGTAGTACCTTCAAGGCACACTGACCAAGTCAGTCTTAGGTTAAAATAAATACACGTAATTAGAAAATACTTTGCTGTCATAAAGCGCTCGTGATCTACATTTTGATAGGCCTAATCTTGAAGAAGCTCTGCACCACCTCGTCCGTGACCTTGGCTCGACGTTGCTGGTACGCCTGGATCCAGGGTGCTATAGTTTCTATTGCTTCTTTCTTCAGCTCTCCTGATAGCATGACGCCTGATTCATATTCTTTCTTTATCTGTAAAGACGAAAATTAAAAGATTACCTTTAATGAACTTCCAAATTACTGTGAAACGAAAAATTTAAAAACCCCCGCACTTTTTTATTCCATGCTACATAATTTATCTAGTAGATAACACGGTATCTTGCGAAATCGCCCCGATTCAAACAGTATAACGCTCATAACTTTTAAACGACTGAACCGATTTTCATCAAACATAGCTAAGAACACTCTCGATAATGGCACCATACAGACAAAAAAAGCCAAATTTAAATCGGTGTAACCGTTTAGGGGCTTTAATGCCACACACAGGTTGTGTACCCACTGTGTGTTTGTGTGTCAAATTTATAACACTCCTCTTTTTCCGTCGGCGATTAAAAAGGTCTTTGAGCATCGTAAATGGTAATGATAAATGATTTTATTTCTGTATGGAATAATCTGGCAACACTGCCTAAGTAACATGTCAAATATGTGTTCCGTATTTTAAAATTAATTTTATTTAGTATTTAAGTAAAAATAAGGTGTTATTGTTAATTTAAACATAAGATAACTGCAATAATATACAGGATTATTGTATTCTTGCCAATTGACCAAGTAAAATACGATATTAGTACCGGCGGCTGTCAGCGGTAACCTAGAATCGTCTGACGTCTAAATTACGGAATAAACCGGGGAAGTATTGTTTACTTTATTTAGTATTTGTGATAATAGCATACATTACTAACTTGACCTTAGTTACACGTAATACTCACTAATTTAACATACTATTTTCGGCAATTTAGGATTTTGCATTTGTTCTAAAACACTTCGTTTATATTGTGAAAATGGTCATTATTTCTTATTTTTGTTAGTGTAGATCTGGTTTTCTTGGATAATATACGTTAATAATATAGCTTTCAATAGTTATTTTGCACTGTATTCGTTATAAATCGTCAAACAAAGTTTATTTTGTGATCTGGACATCCTACCCACTTTGCACAATTATAACCTTTAGGCCAGCAAAAGTTACCAAATACATTATTGAATAACTTTACAAATCGATCAAGCCGCCTACCTCAATTCTCTATTTAACTGCACTTATCTTATTCTTTATTTAATTCTCTTCCTTTCCTTCTTTGTTTACTTTGTCTAAACTTTGATTCTTACCGTTTCTTCGTTTCAATTTTTCAGTCACTAATCCTGAAACCATGCCAACGATGACCCGTAAGGCTACTGCACAGGATATGGAGCTGAAATTGCGAACGGCCCTCCAAGAACTTAAGGAATCAAAACAACAGTGTGAACAATTGTTGGTGGAGAGGGAGGAAAGTGAGACTGAAATCAAGAACATTATTTTTAAAAACACAAGCCTTAAACGGGAGCTTGTAGACCAAGCCCAGCAATTTCAAGATGTTGTGGATGAGCGTGACAAACTGCGGGTGATCACGGATGGTTTTGGGGACTGTAGTAATTTATATGAGGAGGCTTTATGCAAAGTTAGGGATCTCCAGGATGAGTTAAATTATGCTAACAGTAAAATTCTTAAATTGCAAAAAGAAAAAGAGAGTACTCAGGCTAGGGAAACTAACCATTTATATAATGATTTATTAGGCTCTAATGGTAACCTCCATCCCATGCTTACTATCGACTTAACTGAGGATTCCTTATTGAATCGCAATGTTAGTTTAAAAGTTAGTCATAATAAATTAAAAAAATATGCAAAGATTAATAGAATAATTAAAAAATGCCACCAATTTAAAAAACAACATAAACACTTTTCCAAATATATTCCACTCAGGAAAGAACGTGTTGACTTGATTAATAAATTAAACAATTATCAGATTAAATTAGAGGACAGCAAGAAGATTTATGAAATAGATACACAGCAGTTACAGTCAGAAATGAAAGTCCTTGAAAATTCACTCAGTTCTCTTTACAGTAAGTATGTACAATCGCAAAACCAAATTAAAGAACACATTCTAGCTGCAAATGAGTTGGTTAAGAGTCGGTGCACGTGTCAGACAGTCTCAGATCTTGATGCTGGCCAGCCTGGGGCAACGGTGGACTCGTCCCAGGCTGAGAGCTTTTTTCAGGACTGTGTTACTGGACAAGCTTTAACTGACTTTGGGCAGGATTTAAGTCACATTGTCCAGTCTGAGTCTGGTAATTTTCCATCCTGTACTAGTCAGGATTGTAATTCTTCAGTTATGTTTTCAGATAGTATGGGAAGAGGTCTAGGAAAATTAATACATAACAAACTGAGTCATTCTACTCAAAATTATTGTTTACCCGGGTCAACCTATATGCAAATTATGGAATTAGTTACTAGAAAAACGTATAATTGTAATACTGATGTAACAGTGTTTATAGGTAATAGTTTGAAAGTAAGAAAGGAAGACATCACTGACTTTGTAACTGAGATGTTAAAATTAAAGTGCAAGAAAATAATATTGTGTGCATTCCCATATTATGAACAATTATCTAGTAGGAAAAATAAGTATATTCATATGCTTAATCAACATATGCATTTCTTAACAAGTCACTATAGTGACAAGTTTATGTTTTTTGACACCAACATTTTTGTTGGTCATTTAAGGTCGACTAGAGGTACAGCGTATCTGCCAACTAGTATAAGACACACAATAGCTAAGCTATTAGTTTATTTTATTAACACAGACATAAGTAGTATGTCAAAGTCATGTTTAGTTAAAATTAAAACCACAATGTTTAGTATTAATACTAATAACCCTGTGGACAGCCAAATTGACCATAGCTTAATTGCTATTAATTCTTTTGTGAACTGTACGAAGGAGGTTCCATGTATCACTATGGAAAATTCTTTTGTAACTCCAGATAGTAGTTTAAACTAATTTATAGGACAACAGAGAGTACCAGTAACACCATAGTTATACCAAGTAATAACGAGGTATTTTCTTGCTTTCAAAAAGTTAAAAGCCAAAAAGGGGCTCAGCAGCATGTCTTGAAGTTATTTCATCAAAATATTCAGGGTATCTCTTCCAAATTATTAGAAATTGAAATGTTTTTAGAAAAAACAATGTTTGATGTCGTATGTTTTACTGAACATTGGTTGAAAGATTACCAAATGCTACTTAGTTATGAAAATTATAGTGTAGGCAGTTGTTTTAACCGTAAATCTATGCTGCGGGGTGGTTCCCTGATCTTAATAAAAAAATGCTTAAAATTTAAACAACGTAATGATATAGTTAGCTTGTCAAATGAACATTGCATTGAACTGTCCTGTGTTGAGCTAGATGAGCATGTTGTAGTGTGCATGTACAGACCCCCTGACCCTCAAAACTTAAGTTTATTTGAAGCAACAATGGAGGATATTCTAACAAAACTTGCAGGCAGTAACAAATCCATAATTATTTGTGGGGATTTTAATATCAACATTTTAGAAAATAATTCAAATAGCTGCAGATTTTTAAGCCTTTTTAAATCATTTAATCTGTCTAATGTTTTTACAGAACCAACTAGAGTAACTCCAACCTCTGCAACTTGTATTGATAATATTTTCTGTGATTGTGATTATTTAGATAAAGCCATAGTAAATTATCTTCCGTCTGATCATAGTGGACAAACGGTGTCTTTTAAGTCTAAAGCAATTTTGGAAAAAGCTCGAATTCAATTTAGGCCAATTACACTTAGCAAATTAACAAAATTTAATAGTAACATACAAAATAAGTTAAATGTTCTGGGCCATAGTATTGATGATGCCAATAAATTTTATAATAATTTCTTTTCAGTAATACTCAATGAATTTAATAAAAGTTTTGAAAAGAAGTCAAAAAGTGTTTTCCCTAAGTTTGTATTTAGTGACTGGGCGACTAAAGGTATAAGGATAAGTAGGGAAAAACTATATGAACTATATGGCCTTAAACCATTTTTTAACTCTGAAAGCTTTAACAAGTATGTAAATAAATATTCTAAACTCTTTAGAAAAATTTGCAAAGTAGCGAAGGCCCTTTTCATTAGCACAAAAATCAAATCGGCAGACAATAAAATAAAGACCGTTTGGAAAGTTATTAATAGTGAAACGGGTAGAAATAAGGTACGAAACACGGATTTTTTATTGGAGACTTCACATGGTCCCATAAATTCTAACATAGAAGTAGCCCAAGAGTTTGTGAATTTTTTCACCAACATACCTCTTAAGACAACGGAAGCTTTAAATTCCTCGCCGAAGGCCTCAATTGCTTTATTGAAAGAAAACGTGCCAGGCTGTTCGGCTGAATTTCAATTCAAACATATAAACCCTATAACAGTCCTAAAGGCTTTCCGGCAAATAAAAATAAAATTAACCGAGGACCTATGGGGAATGTCTGTTAAAGTTTGTACATCTATAATCGAGACCGTAGCACCATACTTGGCTTTAATTTTTAATTTGTGTGTGGACCAAGGAGTCTTTCCAGATGTAATGAAATTCAGTAAAGTTATACCTCTTTTTAAATCCGGCGACCATAATGACACCAATAATTATAGACCTGTTTCCGTGTTGCCGGTTTTCAGTAAGGTCTTTGAAAAAGTTATGCTTAGTCAAATGCTTATTCATTTTAACACTAATAAAATCTTACACGAACAGCAGTATGGTTTCACCAAAGGACGTTGTACAACTGATGCTGGTGTCTCCTTATTAAAACACATATTTGCAGCGTGGGAGGAAGCCCAAGATGCTATTGGAATCTTCTGTGACCTCTCAAAGGCTTTTGATTGTGTTAATCATGAAACCTTACTTTTAAAGCTGGAACATTACGGATTAGGTAAACTTGCACTAAGCCTAGTGAAATCTTATTTAAATGACAGGCAACAGCAAGTTCAGATAAATGGTGTAAATTCACGGGGCTTAAAAATAAAAATGGGGGTACCACAGGGCTCTATATTGGGTCCTTTCCTCTTTCTGGTGTATATAAATGATCTACCGCATTTATTGAAAAAACAACCACATATAGTATTGTTTGCTGACGATACGTCCTTAATATTTAAGATCAATAGACGTTCCACACGTATTGATGACGTAAACAACGCTCTACAGCAGGTCCAAAACTGGTTTACTGTTAATAATTTAGTATTAAATGGAAAAAAAACGAAGTGCATAAGATTTGCGTTACCGAATGTTAAAAGTAATAACTTGGAAATAATATTGAACAAGGAGAAACTAGAAATCGTCGAAAACGCGGTTTTCCTGGGAATCACGCTCGACTCGAGGCTACAATGGGGTCCTCATTTAACATCTCTGGCAGGACGGCTTAGTTCAGCAGCATATGCTGTCAGAAAAATCCGTCAATTTACTGATGTACATACCGCGAGGCTGGTCTATTTTAGTTACTTTCATAGTATCATGTCTTACGGTATTTTGCTATGGGGACGGGCTGCAGACATAGAGTCTATTTTTATTCTGCAGAAAAGAGCTATCAGAGCCATATACAATCTTCGCAGGCGCGATTCTCTTAGGGAATTATTTAAAGATATCAACATCATGACGGTACCTTGTCAATACATTTATGAAAATATAATGTATGTCCGGAAAAATATTCATCTTTTTACTAAAATAAGTGATAGGCACAATTTTAATACTAGAAATAAGGACAAGTTAGATCAACCTCGATTCAGGGTAGCTAAAGTAGCTAGCTCTTTTATGGGGTACTGTGTAAAATTTTATAATGAAATTCCACTAGAAATTCTCCAATTAAACGAGTCAAAATTTAAAACATGCATTAAACGCACACTATGTAGACAAGCATATTATAAATTGGAAGATTATCTCCTTGATAAAAATGCTTGGCTAAATGCCGGTCCTGCTCCACAGCCACATACATTTGTAGCTATAAATTAGTTTATATTGGAAGAGATGCTGCTGCCCTTTTCGTATTGTTGTTTTCAGTGTTTTATTTTTATTTCATTTGTTTATTTCAATAGGACTTAGGATTCTTTACATGTTATATTTAGAAATAATAGCATTGTATAATGTAGAAGCACTTTTATTTTTCAAATTTGTGAATGTGAAGTACCATGGAGCATTTTTATTAGGTTACAACTTTTTATTTTTTTTATTTTGACATTGCGAGCATGGCAGTTGAGAGTTTGTCATGCTCACTCAAATGTCTCGCTGTTGGTGGCGCGTGTTATTGGGTCATTCGGTTCCCTTCAAAATGGTTGAGCTGAGTGGGGTTGATGCACGCGTCATGCTCGTGAACGGGTGCCGTCAGATGAGACTGGTCATCTCTTAGCTGCCAGTGACTTAATTCAGTTCCTATCTTTTAATATTTTTTTTTATTATTATCTACATTGTGCTCACATAATAGAAGCAACAAGAAGTACTTATGTAACCAAACATTATATGTAACACATATTATTTAAAAGAGTGTCCATGGAGTTTCTTGCACGTTCTTCTCCATAGAGATCTACTCCTTGGAATGTGCAACTTAGCTTCACTTGTTAGTTTGACTGACCGACATTTGACAATTCAAAAGTGCCTGTAATTGGTCTATTTGAAATAAACGTTTTTGATTTTGATTTTGATTTTGATTTTGATATGTTGGTTTTTACAAGCAGTTTAACGTGTCGATCATATTTTTTATAGTAGATGAGGTCGGCGTTTAATATCTGACTACTCTGAGAAAAAAGGCCGAAACAAACTCAGAGGTCACAGTCTCTTTTAAAGTCCTGACAAAATCTTGGTTAGGTCATATGAAGACCATGTAGATTGATGTCTGAAATGGTCTTTTGAGGAATTAACAGATTGAGTGGACCTGTCCAGTCAGTGCACGCATTTGTCAATAACCGAGCAGCTCAACGCAGAACTAAACGATTCGACAAACAATACCAAAGAAAGGACATTCGGGTAGGCCGCATAAATTACTCAAATTGTCAGACCATGATTAAAAACGAACTGAGTTTTTTTTTTATTAAAATCAAAAAAAGAATGATCCTAGTAAATGGGACAACTCTGCCAATGATAATCATGATGCAATAATATCACGCGGAAGTGTATGCCTGCCAAATTTCGTCAGTTATAGTAGAACTGTAAAAGTCCCAATTTTAATAGGAGAGCCGCATCTACAGGGTATAGATAGTTCAACTCATCATTGCGGGTGGCGCGAGCAACACACACACCACAAGAGCAACACGTGTGTATTACAAGCGCACACACACATGGCGCCGCGCGCAAATATGAGTTGAACTATCTATACAAATCCAGACTTCTGGCTACTAAAGATGATATCCTAAAGTTTACTGCGCCACTTCTTCTTCCCTGACTTTCTTCTTGACTTTGGGTGATTGTCTTTATGTTGAACTTTGACGTTAGTTCGTTTGTTCCCTACGGCGAATACAGGAGTGATGTTTTGATTTTCAAATCTTATTTTTTTATATATTTGATATTTTTTTTCTTACTTTAATACTTTATTCATCAACAACAAAATTTAAGCTAAATAATCTTAAGTGTTACATCACAGTACATTATTTTATAGTAACTCACAAATAATTTAAGTATAATACGTCAATATTATGTCAATATTATGGATGAGCGGAGTCTCTTAATACAGGCATTATTTGCTTAAAGGAAGGCTCCAAACACGTCTTAATGTATAATATGCTAATTGTACAATAAGCGATTTTTAATAAAATATTTTGAAATAACTTATTTTTCCGCAGTAACACTTCCAACCCAAAGGACAATGGAGGATACTACCTATGCTCGGTGTTTCTTTGCTCCTACCAGAAATGAGGATATCCGCAGGTAGACCAAAGTTACCGAAATTACTCGAAGAATTGCGAAACTTCAGTGGCAGTGGGCAGGACACATTGCTCGCAGAACGGATGGTTGAAGGTGCCGAAAATTTCTAGAGTGGCGACCGCGAACTAGAAAGCGATACATTGGAAGGCCTCCCACTAGGTGGACCGACGACCTGGCTAAGATTGCGGGAAACCGATGATGATGATGACTTTCGCTCTGGGATCGAATCTATTTCAGTCTTTTTTATTTTATTTGATATGGGTTCGCTCTTGCCTCTAGTCTAGGTCAGAGGTGACAGAAACAAAGTCGACGATTGAGTGAGCTTACCCAAAAGAAGCCTGTTCACTTTAACTTTGAAGAGATTGGGGTTGTATGCGTTCGGAAACAAAGAGGCAGGCAGTGAGTTCCACCCTATTGCTATGCGCATAATGAAGGATGTTTGGAAGCGCTTGGTGCGGATTGGTGGAATAGCAACTATTTAAGGATTGTAACTTGTAGTGCGTCTAGATGTCCGAAGGTAGAAGGTAGGAAGTTTTTGAGCACACTCACCGAAGTACATTCTGTAGAAAACCGACAAGCAGGTTACCTTACGGCGATGTGCCAAGCTGTGAAGCTTGGCATCCACCAGTTTAACGTCGCCAATGAGCCTCTTAGTTCCACCGAGTCAAGCGCGGCAAGTTGATATTTAGGTGAGCCATCCTAAAGTCTCTAAATATTTCAATTTAAGGGGGTAATAAAAGCATTGTCTTACCTCTGCTAGCCTTTCATCATCTTCCATGAAGAAGGTGAGGTATTTGTAGGATATGTCCACATCAGCGTTGCCACCCTTCAATCTGTGTTCCTCTACCGTAGCCCGACCGCCTGAAAACGCGTATTTGTTGATCTGCAAACAAATAAAGATAACATATTGAAAAGGCTTACGGGGAAAAAAAGAAAGTTAAACTTTAAGGCGCATAATTATATTCATCAATGTTAACGCGGTACTGGTCGTGCGCCTGCTCGTTGCCAGAATATGAATATTGGATCTCCTTTTTAATAGTTTTGTTTGCAAATGTTTTTTTTTTTTTTTTTTATCTGTCTAATAACTTTAAACGAGCAATTCTTGTATAAATATATATATATATAATCTGAATCTCGGAAACGGCTCCAACGATTTTCATGAAATTTAGTATGCAGGGGGTTTCGGGAGCGATAAATCGATCTAGCTAGGTTTAATTTTTAGAAAACGTCGTTTTCTCTATTTTCACCCGAGCTGAGCTCGGTCGCCCTGGTATTTTAACTAAACATCCAAGTTTTGGAGGAGTATGCAAAAGAAGCGAAAAATATCGTGTTAATAATTATTATTTTAAAGCAAAAGTATTAGTCATATCACACACAATGTACATGATTTTTTTTTTTCAAATCTTTTAAACTAGCTGTTACTAAGGAGTTTGCACTACGGCACTAAAACTTGCAGCGTATAGCGAACATTAATAATATGAGACAGTAAGACGGACAGGAGGAAAGGTATTTTGAGTTGACACTTAGGGACTGGCTACAAAAACAAACATAGCTTATCACACGCTTAGATCTAACCAGGGAATTAACACTCCTGAAGCTGTGGTCTTTTGATCGGAACGAACAACGCTGCGATATGCGGTGCCGGACACATACGCTTAGCATGAAAAAGTCTAGGAATGGTCTTTGTGCAGTACTGTCAACGGAGAGCAGGATTATGTGTCCCACACCAAACCGCAGTGTTTTACATTCCTAACAAGATACCAAAGCTTTAGGAAGTCTTAAAGAAAAACAAAACATACCTTCGTCTTAATTTGCTTCGGACTATCATTCAAGAAGATAGACGCATTGGAGTCGCTGGCAGACATCTTCTGCTGCGCACCTTGGAGGGCAGGTAGGAAGGTGGAGTGGATCAGTGCTGGCTTGGGCATCTTGAGGCGAGCGGCGACATCGCGCGTCATGCGGAAGTACGGGTCCTGGTCGATGGCGCACGGGACTAGGCAGGGTACCTGCGGAGAAAATGAAGTTTGATGATTCAACCAAAAAATTACTTCTGTAGCAGAGGCATTTTCTGGCAACCTGTTATAAAACAAATACTCTGAATACCTTTTTTTTTGTTTACGGGGGAAACCTTCAAAAGGCATCTGGACTAAAACCATCCCGGTGATCACCATCAGCACGTAGAAGAGGCCCCGTGACCTCTCAAAAGACCACCCCGGAGCCCCCTCTGTGCAACGCCTGTTAGGACACATCTCTGGGGAGACTGAAAGAGCGTCTCCCCTGAGCCTCTTTGTGCACGGCAGCACGTGATCAATGTGCCACCGTCTTTCCTGGAGTCACTTGGTGGGCGGACAGGCTCCCCAATCTGACCACCTGCAAACCCGGCCCATAATCGAGGCGGTTGCTCCCCGATGCCTTCTTCTCCGAGCGGGATCGGCTCGCTCGCGACCTACTTGCGCGATACTCTGAATATAACATATCTCAACACAAATACTCTTTTTGCAAAAATACTTACTGTCTGTTCCGCATCTCATATTTGAAAAGATCTTTTATATAGTAAGATATTTAAAGGTAATATATCGCTAATAAACTTATTTCAATCATTACCAAGATAAATGTCTCAAGTGTCTTTTTTGCACTTCAGGTTTAAAGAGCTAATTAAAATGTTACTCGTCATTTATAAAAATACGTCTTATCGTAGTTTTAAATTCACCATTACCAATTAGTGTGTTTATAAACGTATTTGAGTTTTTTATTTTTTTAAGATAAGATATATTTATTTTGTAAAACATGAGTACAGTATGAAGGTCTTATATTAATATGAGGTGGCTACATGTTTTGCCATTTATGGCGTACAAAATGAGTTGCACTACAAACATTACAAAATCAAAATATCAAAATTTAAATTAAATTGAAATTACAATGTCAAACTTTAAGTTCAATAAAGCAGTTTTACACTTGTATTTACATAACAAATTCTCATATTGTGAGTGAAAGTTTATTTTTTATTATTTTTAAACTCGCGTTTGGCCACTATCAAAGTTGGCAACAATTTCAATCCAAACTGTATTACTTACCACTTTATTATCAAATATGAAGGGGAAGCTAGTCGAGAACGCAGGCGCAGCTTCTATCGACGGGAATGTGATTTTTCCGATGACGTCAGAGTCGCCGAAGCCGAAGATACCCTTCACCTGGTTGTAGGTGACGCACTTCTGTATTCGCACCATGTTTTGGTAGAATGCTGGGCATTGGCTGGAAGGAGAGAGTAAATGTTAAGAGGAAACGCGGGCAGAGAGCTCTGACTGAATTTCCTTAGTAAAGTCATAATTCGAGTTTTGGCTCTCGACTATTTCCTCCTCCAGTATTAACAAATTAAAAAATACCATAAATTAGATAAAAATATATATTCTGTGCTTCTATGTATTTGTTTTCTCATTTATAGTTGTCAAATTTGTAAACCAGGCCTCTGTTGACTAGGCGCGCCACAATTGCGGCGATAAGGCTCCTCTTTGAGGAGTGGCTTGAGAGGCGTCACGGCGTCCTCACCTTCCATCTGACGCAGGTCCACATCAGAAACGGCTATTTCGGGAGCAGGAAACTCCCACACAGGATAAGGCAGGAGGAAACGCCCGGGTGTCACCATTGTGTGGATCGCTCGGAGGACAGGATAGAACATACGGTGGAGGTCTCCCCGTTTGGGCGGAGCAAAGCTGATTTCTAATTAAACAAGTACAGGAAACAGAAAACCAAGCGATTTGGATTCACTAACTAGCTTTGAATATTGGAATACTCACCCAATAAAGTCCAGATCATTGAATATAAAAGTGTTCTCCACATCAAAGCCAACAGCAATGATATCCTTTGCATTGTTGTATGCCATCTTACGAGCGTCCTCAATCTTCAGATCCCTCCACAGAACTTTTTCATCATCTGTCAGCTGAATGATCAGTGGTACATTGAATACATCTTGTAGCCATCTGCAATAGTAAATTTTTGTTAGTATATACTACAAATGGTAAAGGTATAAAGAGGCATTTGGGTAAGCAGTAGGGCCGCATTAATACGGTCCCCCGCTTATTTGGTAATCGCTGTAATTTGGACCGGCAATAGTGGCATAGCTATTGAAATGAAGGGCAAAAATTATAAGCAGAAGAGTATTACAGACATTTTAAGAAGAATTAAACTTCTGGTTTTTTAGCATCATGTCAATCCCGCAGATTTCTTACAATACTTAAAACTGTTTTAATACTCAACACATACAATTGAATGAACATACATATTTCTTTCCATTCTTCCTTGTACTTTTCGATAATTAATTAAGGAAACTAAGGTTACAAACGTGTTTTTATCAATAATATACAATAATCCAGTGTTTCCAAGTGCTGTGAATATTTTAATTTAAATAACAGTTCAAGCATGCTGTACTTACTTGGTAAACATGAAAGGAATCATATGCCCAATATGCATGCTCTCTGAAGAAGGTCCTCTGCCTGTATATAAGTAGAACTTTTTGCCCTGCTCATGGAGTTTAAGAATAGTGTGAAGGTCACGGTGTGAGAAGAATATACCACGACGTAGGAAATGGTGAGCTGGAAACAATCGAATTTATATTGCTTTTTTTTTACACATCATTTATTTTATTCCAGATGGACATATTTATTCATTTTGAAAGTTATTGAGATTTAATTGTTTACCTTTCTTTCCCGTTACTTTCTCAAATTTCTGTACCAACTCCTCATCTATCTTTGAACTTCCAAATCGCTCTGAAAAGTAAGTTGTGAAACTAATAAGTATAATTTTTAAATTATTGAAGCAAAAAATATTTGTTTATTTCAGTGATTTTAAACTTACTGATTAGCTTGTCATAGTCAATTCCAGTCTCTGATTTTCCAGTAACAGTCCATGGGTCTACAAAATCTTCGTCTTCTTCAGTCGCAAGTTTACTTATTTGTTCTTGAACAACGTCAGCCATGGTGATCTAAAACTGATTTTCATTAATATTTAGTGTAGAATGACAAAAATCATATGTTTTTGTACTATAATTAAGCTGCTAAATAGTTTGAATATTGCTAAACAGTGTCATTTACTGTAAATCCTTCTCAAATTTCAAAAATATGGTTCAAATGTGTGTGTGTACGACAGAAAGGCCAAATCACACACACAATACAGGTTATGTTTGCTGTAGTGTTGAAACTTACTTTTAATATTCTATATGTAATCCCTGTAATATTACAATACGTTTCTGTTTATAATACTGCACTAATTACAGCAATAGCTGACGCAATTTTTTTGGGAAAAAGTCAACATCGATCGCATATGCGGCGCTGTCACACTTCCACACTGTCAAAAACGTTTTGTTCACCATGTGACTCATCACGAGATTTTGTGATATGTTTCGGGAAATATGTGGACGGAATTCAATTGAAATTTTTCTTATATTTACAGTTATAAGAAATATTGTTATTTTCATATTTTTACAAGTTTTAGGTATTATTTTGAAGTTTTCATCAACACTTCCGTTCAATGCTCAAAAATAACGAAACGCTAAAAACTACTATAGTTAGTAATGTTGCCATGACACGGCCACCAATTCAACCATAAACATTTCTTGACAATCGTTTATTTTGCTTTTAGGTGACAAAATACAAATAATATCAAAATATTTTGTATTAAATAATTGAAACGTAGATAGGCAAAAAAAAATTCATGAATAATTTTAATTTACGATATTTTTAAATCAAGTTTTAATATCTCCTGTGTAAGCAAAACTACCATGTAAAAATATTTTTGTGGTCTTCAGTGCAAGCGTGACAAACGTCAAAATTTGTCAATAATACGTCTGATCACAATTTTTTTGCTGTTTTTATGATAGGGAGTAGGATAAGCTCGCATTTCTTTGTTCGAATATTTTATGGAGATTTTGTGTTAAACAAGCCTGTGTGTTGGTGTTCTTGATGGTGTCCGGTGACGATTCAAATGGTGGCCGTTTGTCGCGTAAAACTACGAGGTCCCCGAACCGTAAGTCCAAGAAGGCCGACGCAGACCTAGCAAAGGGGTCAGCGTTGCGAAATGACTCGCAACCTTCTGTCCATAAAAGGAATCTTTATGTCGTTTCTTTCCCAATCATCATTCTGTTTAACGTGCTAAGATCAATTTTGTATCAACTTTTTATAATTTTTAAATATTTGTATTCGGCGTCGCATCGGTTTATGCACAAGCCTCGTAAGGCAGGCGAGTGTAACTTGGAAGTGGTGGTGAAGGACGGTATAGTGTCTACGGAGCTAGCCCCCAGTGAGGAGATGTCTCACATACACAACGTGGGGCCTGGGGACCCACTGCTTGCCAAACAGAAGCACCATCACCGGAAAGCTTTTGAGTACATATCAAAGGCTCTGAAAATTGATGAAGAAAATGAAGGTGAGTTTAACAGAATATTTAAAATAGTTTAACTATATATAAAAGACTACAAAGAAAATGCAGAATTTCTATACCTAAACAATTCTATCTTATTTTGGAAAATCTTATAAAACAAGACATTATTCAGACTAATCTAAGATAATAACAAAAAAAAAATCATACAGAATGTGTAGAAACTCATTAACCTTAAAGTCTAAGCAGATAATTTTACCGTTAACAACTGTAATGAATTCATACATAAAATTTTGACTAATTAATAATTAAAATGTAAAAGTACTCTTTGTTCTTAGTTTTTACATCTGTACCAAATGTAAAAAATACTTTTTCAAGCAGACTACACTGTAAATTGAAGGAAACTAAATGATATTAAACCTACTAGACAGAAAATAGGAAACATGTAAAAACTCCATGTATGAGTCACAGTCACACTAAAACAAAGGTTTTCAAAATAAAGGATAGAATACTCTTCTTAACATTTTTTTTATTCACTCATCAACTAACATGTGTTAATCCAAAGCATTTGTATATTAAAGTATTACTTACTCAATACATGTGTTATGGTAAAAATCTCTACACACCAATTAATCTTAGAGATCCGCTACTTCTTTTCAAGTGGATGGTGATTTAACTAGAGTTAAACAACATCCCGATTTCTGATTTAAGCATTTGAAGCTACTCAACTACAAATGCTTAATTCAGAAATCGGCTCTTAGACAGTCTGGGCCCAGTAGGCCATTGGTATAGCTAGTGTCTCTTACACTTAAATGTTTACATCTTTGTGCTCATTTACACAGGTCAGGGCTATAGGCACAATAGCATGTTCTTATTTAAACAAGACCTATAATTAGTAGGACATTGATATAATCATCAATGAAACAAAGAATCAAAAGATATAATGGTCATGAATAAGGGCTAATATTATCTGCAACTCCAAGTGCATATTTTGCTTAAGGTTTATAAATAACAATGATTTTGTAAACATTCCTAGCTCTATATTCCCCAACTGCCAAGTAATATGCAATAGAATAACAAATCAATCTCTCCCACAGGACAAAAAGAATTAGCTATAGAGCTTTACAAGAAAGGCATTTATGAGCTAGAACGAGGAATCGCAGTGGACTGCTGGGGCGGGCGCGGCGACGCCTGGCAGCGCGCGCAACGACTGCACGACAAAATGAAGACCAACCTAGGCATGGCTAAAGACCGACTCCACTTCCTTGGTATGAAATAACATTATAACTACCCATCAACATCACTGCCACAACTCCAAGCTATGACCCAACTACGCTATTTTATTTTGAAAGTGGAAATTGGCTGAATGTTTGCATGCTAAGCTTCTTTTTTTTCCTTTCAACATATATACACAACTTATCCTACAGTTTCTATTGAATATAATTTTATATTCCCCAATGTAGCCAGCCTAGTTGCGCTCAGTAAGTTGGGCGTAGACAGTGAGCCCGAACGGAGCGACAAAAAGCCGACGGAGTCACCTCTAAAAGCCCGACGGCTAGAGAAGTCGAAGACGACGTTACTCGCGCATACAGAAAGTAACAGTGGTCAAACAAAGCCGCCGAACGAAGGTAGACACACAAGAACTAATGCTTCATGAAATACGCTTCGTTTGACGTAACCTAAAACCTAATGCAAAATTCTATCAGAAATTTAACTAACATATATTTAACTTGATTGTTATAACACTACACGACATTGGAAACTAATTGGACTGTTTTGTTTTAAATTTTACTGTCTGTGTTTGCATGGGTTGACTGCCTAAAATCATTTCAGCTTGCAATTGAATTTTAATTTTTTTAACACACTGTGTGATGTGTTTGATTCTGTGTTTCTGTTGTGTTATGCTTTCCGCTGCATCTATACATAAGGGCATTTAATGGTACATGACCCATCCATTATAAATATTCGTGCAAGAAAAATCATCCCTACTCAATCTTCATCAATCACTTTATATGCAGAGTGCATTACGTATCCGACATCGCTTGGTCGTCAAAGGAAAATGTTCTACAAATAGTTTTCTGTGTATGGATGCAGTATCTCTTGCATAGTAACGAGTTAGGTAGTCGGCACACACATTTATTAGCACAGCGCACTGTATTCGGACACGTAACACGTCATTAGACCATGTTATCTGTATTTAGAGCCTAGAATCCTAGATTTTCAGCTCGACAACACGGTCATAGAGAAAATTGTTACATTAAGTTTTAATGTGCTACTTTCGTTAGCTAGTTTAGTACTTGTTTTTCAATATGCATCAAAAGTCAATCGTTTCGTCTGTACATTTGCCGGTAAAAAGAATTAGTTTAGAAATGTGATAGGTATTATACGCGCTTGCGCAATTTGCGTCAAATTACGCATTTTCATTAAATAAACATGCTTTTCCATGTAGATAAGACTGTCATTTTAAAATTATGCAACTTTCCCTCACGTAAAACAAATATTTAATGACATTATGCGGTAAAACAGCGAGAGATAAGTGCAAGGTCTCGTGAAATCCTCTACTTCGCACATAATATGTAAAAAAATCTAAATATAGCTCCATCCTTGAACAAAACAAAAACTGGTTCATAGTTATAGCTTTAATTTATCGACCGAAAAATGTTATGCTAATTGACGGATCCTAGGCTAAGTTGGTCTCAGTTCACTTGCGCTGTATGGCCTGCGCGGTGCGTAGGGGGGCACGCAATCATGCGCATAGAACGCACACGCACGATCTTTTACATACGACTTGTATTTCCCTAACATCTCGTTACGGTTCAGTACGCAATGCGCGTAGCTACTGTTTCATTGACTCCCATAGGTACTAATGTTAAAGAGTCGAAAGTTATGTGTGTTCAGTTGACTGACTACGGCGGCGGAAATGCGGTACAGGCTATCATGAAAAGCCGAGGGATGACTCTAAAGCCCTTCAACGGGTGTAAAGATTGTTATTTCGGATCGTTAACCACTGTATTCCATGTCGTTAAAAGGTCATTTATTCCACTCAACGCCATCAAGATAAAAATTTGCCAAAAATATAATGGATTGAAAAGGGTCGAGATTTTTTTTCGTGGAAAAATATATTATCGAGGGACTTATTCACGCGAACAGGGCAATAAGGTCAATTTTAAATAACGTCAGTCACTCACAAATTGTTTCACGGAGTTTTAATAAACACAGACGTTTAGTCTCGCACAATTTCGCGCCAGTTTCACAGCTAATGGGCCTTCACAATTCGTTATATTAAACTGAGGGAAACGGCTTATTATGGTGTTATACCTCGTTTAGATCATCGTAGGCGACGTTTACTACAGACCCTATTAACACTGGTGGTATTGAGATATATATATGTCGCAGGGAAATGAGGATACCAGAGATTTCACGAAATCTCTAGGGATACCACGAAATCACAGTAAATGTCGAATATTCTTGTTTATTTCTCTCAAGATACAGGTTGCCCTAGTTTGGGAGGCGGGGTTCATTAACCAATGGTTACAATGTAGTTCCTACAATATAGCTGTATACTTATGTGAACACTTATTATTGTAACCTTTTTTGTACCAATAAACATTTTATTTATTACGTCTTCTCACTAAAAATGCTTAGTGATATGACAAAATGCTAATATAATGTCGGTGATATGTCGTTTCACTAAACTAAATCTAATTAAATGAGAAAAGTGTTACCATTTCATATCATAACATCATATGTATATTGTTAGGTTTATGTCAATCCCAAAGCTAGGCATCTAATTATGAACTGGATTGAATTTAAACTACGAAGGCACACAACGGAACTCTATAAGAATATTCGAAATCTACCGTAATTTCGTGGTATCTCTAGGGATTTCGTGAAATCTCTGGTATCCTCCTTCCTCTGCTACACATATAAAGGTAGCATAGGACGTTGCTCTGACAGAAACTTCAAACTTCGTTCCTTACGCATCGTGTCCTTAAAATAGTCTAATTTTTGGTCCCAACAAATCTCTTAGAGCAATTTAATTCGTAAACAAAGGCGTAAAAAGACCACTCCTTGTGTAGAGTATTAGATAGATATCGAAGTAGATGAATTTGAGTTCATACTAAAATCTAGAATTCCTAAATTCAATAGGGAACGCTTTTCCAAACCCATCCGTGTCGATATCAGTTCCATTTTTATTCGTTCCATAAAACTAAGACCGTAACGGCATACAGTCCCATTGAAAACCGTTAAAAGCAATCAGTTTTATAGCAACAAAACCTCGTGAAACCTTTCTACCAAAAAGCTTAGTACAATCCACATCTCTTCGATAACGTTTACAAAGAGACATTGAAACGGCCAAAGCCTATCTAAAAGAAAGTTTTCACTATCATTTTATATAAAAAGCACCTTTCCACTGGCTATTTGTCTCTCGCGAGATACGATACTCTGTCGAACTGAACGGTCGTTGACCCACTGACATTGGCACTGGCCCCTTTTAACCACTCGATTCAATCAATCGATTCGGTTAAATCTGTCGATTTAAACCTGGGTGCTGGCTAAATTGAAATAGCCATTCTATTTATTTCTGCTGTTTTGTCATTCTGGCGTGTGTCGTGTGTGATTAGTCATGCAGTAATAAGATGAATCTGCCGCAGTGGTCTTGTGGTCGTAAAGTAACGTTGCAAGCGTGGCTGCTGAGCCTGAAATTCGATCCCCAGTCAGGAATCAGGATCAGGCAGTATTTCTTATATTAGGAAATTCTGGACTTTAAAAGTTGTTTCCAATTTATCGCATTAGGGTCCTCCACACATTACTTCCAGAAAGTAGGAGGTAATCTGTAGGCTTTTCTAGCCGTATAAACAGACAAGAACAGGCAAGCTAGCGGGAAAATCTGTCTACTGAATCCGAAATGAGAATTGTCGATGCCATTTCCTCCGGGGGTTTAAAGGCGTGATACGCCGATAAAATGTACCTATTATAATTTATTGATGCTTCCTATCTGATCATTCTTATTGTGTAATGTGTATGACTATTATTACACATGCAATAATGAGATAAAATACAGTATTTTCTTCTGTTCAGAAGACATAATCTTTCTATTAGCTGTTTAAAGGAACCAAGTCAAGAAGACTGCACTTGAGTCATTATTCATGTTCGTTATCCTTGATAAATGCGTGTATTTATTGACTGGTAGGTATTCTGTTGTGTGTATATTGCAATATTACGTAGTTACAAACTGTCAGGTGGATGGGGTATCAACTGCAGTGCGATTCTGTAAAACTTAGGTGGCGTGAGCTTGAAGTGAACTATCAGTTCCCCTTAATTGGATGGATTCCCATTTCTTATTATTTATTTCGCTGTCCCATTTTACTTTAATAATTATTTCTTTGCAGGGTTCCGTATCCAAAGGGTAAAAACGGGATCCTATTACTAAGACTCTGCGGTCCGTCTGTCGGTCTTTGAATTTTAAAATAAATTAACTGACAGCTCACTTTATGCTTTGCTAACCTCACCTACTTCTTCATGGTTGATTTTTTTTATGGCATCGTCCGGCAGTTTGCATGTGATCTTGGCTTATTTGTAATCTCTCTGCTAGACATTGTTCTGTCCAAAAGGGCAACACCAGGGCAAAAGCTGTAGGTAGCTTTGCAATATATAAACTAGTCTAGAAATGTATCTTATCTTCTCTATTTAAATTTCTACTCTATTTATTCATCTTTCAAGGATTTTCCTGTAGGCAGTGCTTATTTATCTTAGTTATAGAGGTGTAGAAGGATATAGTATCGGGTATTGTATACATAAGTATACGTAGTCATACATAATACAATGTCAATATTCTTTTTTTTTTTAAATGGCCGCTGATAATTAAGTAATTAACAGCCGAAAACATGTATTGCGGTGACTAACGAATACTTTATCAGATTATTTTTATCAGTAGCTTTGTTCAGTTTTCGAGTGATACAAGGTATTTTGTTACACTTTATATTATGTATTATTATTCAATATTACTTTTGTATATCACTTTATAAAAAAAAAAAAAAGTAACCCGACCATGACACAAACAATTTATTTAATACAAAAAATACATTTAGTATGTAAAAGCTGAGCAGCATTTTTTAACAAAAGCATTTTACCATAGTAAACGGAAATATGCAGCCAGCAAAGCCTCCATTTAGCGCGGGCTAAAAGTTTGCACGGTAAACTAACTAGAATTGATTGTGTTAAAATTCTCGTCTGACCCAAATAAGGGGCTTTAAAAATAAAAGTCGCTTCAGTTTGTAACCTAGTTTCAAGAATAGTTGGCCGTAAACATAGGCAATACGTACGTTCTTTGACTTCTAAAATCAAAAATATAATAGAAAAATAGATTAGTATTTTGGTCACTCTATATTCTACTGAATGCTCGTTCACACAGAGCTCTATTTTGCAGGTCCGCTTTATCTTATACGTTTTTATTCGGCGCTGAAGTATGTAGTTCTATGTGCGAATTCACAAACATGACAGTATTCCAGATCCAGTAAAAAAAAAACGATCTGGAAAAATATACAGCCGTCCGTTTTACAGGCCCGCTTTATTGTATGCGTTTTTATTCGGCAATTGATAATATAAATTTATGTGAGCGAGTTCACTCACACAATTGTAGGTACCTTTTTAAATACTGATCCGTTTTATCGAAGATCGAAGCAACGCGGGGCATGCCATGGAGGAGCGGGGAACACGGCGCGGTTGGTGATAATACACTGACTAAATGTAGTGTGAACATTACCCCCAGTAGCGACGGATCCGTTAAAATGGTACTGTAAATGCGGTGTGAACATCACCTCCAGTAGAGACGGATCCGTTAAAAACGATCCTGAAAATACGAATGTTCTATGTGAACATACCAAAAGTTATATCTAAAAAACAAATATGGCGAATTGACTTTGAAATGGGATTTTTATTCCTCGGACAGAAGTTGGGTATCCGACGATATAAAATCCGCCCTAAGAAAAATAAGGCGTATGTAATGAAAATAAGCTGTTGTATGGCAAACATTGCTGGAGTTGGTATAGAAATTCATGGTCATTCTGAATCATATCAGTTTGAATTGAACCATAGGCCAGTACCTACTATAATAAGTCAGGACGAACGCGTCATTGTCCACTGCACAAACAGTGGTTCGATTAATGTCATGAAAATAAATACCAATGAACAGTGTAATAATGTGACCATGCTACATCTTACAGCGTTTAGGTATATACTAACTGATCCCCGCAGCTTCGCTCCCGTCAACTGGCTACCTACCTACCTACCTACCAACCTACCTACCCTACCCTATACTACATACCAACCCTACCCCTAGCATATCCTACCTACCCTACCTGCCCAACTTCCCTACCTAGCCTACCTACCCTACACTACCAAACTACCATACCTGCTTACCCACCTTACCTAACCTAACCTACCCTACCCTACAGGGGCGTAGCTACCGCCGTATCTGCCGTATCAATTATACAGGGCCCCCGGGCCACGAGGGCCCCCGACGTGCGTAAGCAAAAATTAATAAAAAATTCCCAATTTTTTTTTTCGCCTATCAGACCTTTCACTGTTGTCCATAGAGGCAGAAACTTTAAAAAAAACTAAAGCCTTCCCTTACTTATAAGACATATTAGATATTATAGTGTTGTGGACTTTTTTTAGATCTACAAAAAAATGTAGTATAATTAGCCATTACCCCAGCGCACGCGGATAAAGCAGTTCGATAGCGCGTTTTCTTCCGACTTTACAAATATCAAAATTTAAGGCTAACCAAGATCTTTAGCGTAATGCTGTATAGCCTATAGCCTTCCTCAAGCATATGGCTATACAAAAAGAATTTTCAAATCGAACTGGTAGTTCCAGAGATTAGCACGTTCAAACAAACAAACAAACTCTTTCGCTTTATTATATCGATATAGATATATTAGTATAGATAACATAATTTTTATCCTAATACGTAACTCCTTTAACACAAAAGTGAGGCTTTAGACAAAGAGTCATCCTATCAGCGAATGCCAAAATGTAAAGGATTGGTCATGTGTCATTTCGATAGCGCTTGGTATGGCCATATATTGATATTTTTCCGACTGCAGAAATCTGTAGGAATCAGGATTTTTAGCTAAAGTTAAATTTCATGAATGATACTTGATAGTAGAATAGATTGTTGCAGGGTTTTCTAGAAATATCTTGCCGTAATAACCTTAATTGAATAAATTGAAATTTATGGTTGATAATTAACCCCAAATATAAAAGTTTTTCAAGTGAATCCAACGTCATTTGAAAGAAAATTGTGTAGAAATAGAAAAAAATAAGGTTGCCAGCTCTCAGTAAGCCAAAAGCTGTGGGTTGCCATTTTTCCTGCAAAACTTTGTAACTCATAAAGGGCGGCTAACTGAGAGCTAGTTGATGTGGTATACTTACCCACTATACAGGAGAAGTTGTTAGTGAAGAGCAGAGTAAAATAAAACGAAATACTAGTTGCGAGAAGAAATGGCCAGGCAACAATGCAGTAATTTATTATAATGTCAAGAAACATTCATAAAAATCAAGTTTCATCAAAAACGAAATACTTGCAGATTTTTGCAGTGCGATCTCAGTATAATAGAATGCTACTTGTCTTTTCTTGAGCCTCTAATCTCGATCAATCATTAATAGAAAAATTGATGCCCCGATTCGCAATATGACAGCTCGGGACGTAATATTCCATTAGGATTAGCTCCATTCTGGTGTGGTATTAGTCATAATCATTTTAACCCCCACAAACGACAATAATTAACCACATAATCACGTAAGTAACACTTCCTTCAACCCAGAAGTTCTTAACCATCCTCTAATAACATCGTCTTCAGTCGCAGGTCGCAAGCTCACGACAGCTGGTCGACGGGTCCCTAGTGGGGGAGGTGGAGGTCCTCTGATGAAGTCACAGACCCTGCCCAGGTCCATGGGCAGGTCTTCATCACAGCCGAACAGCTCCAACGGGAGTTATAGTAGATATCCCGTGAAGCCTGCGTCGACGCCGCCCGCTGTTAAACGACAGCTCTCGGTGAGTGGTGTAGTGTGATGATTTGTAGGTGGTGTACCTACTGTCTTTTGATTGCTGATAATGATTACATTTTTATTATAATTAATAATTTAAGGCCAGTTTAGTCCTTAGTATGACTGTTTTATTAAGTCAATTAATTAATTAAATAATTAAGTAAAGAGAAAACTTGTTAGCTGTAACTCTGTAAGCCATCGAAATAAGGGTACATATGTACATTATCTTATACTATTAAACGAGCAATAACTACATATAAATCAAATTCTCGAAAACGGCTCTAACGACTTCGATAAAATTTGCAATATACCGGTTTTCGGAGGCGGCAAATCGATCTAGCTAGGTTTCATATCTCGGCAAATTCGAAAAAACAAAATCTATTTTCCCGAGCAGAGTTCGGTCGCCCAGGTACTAATCAAAATATGAGTATGTCCTACTATGAAGTGTACTATCGTTTTAGACGAATTAGGTACCCTAAAGAAAAACAGACAGCATTCCAATAAACTGAGTATCTTAAAGCCAGCCAAAATCTAAAAGTCAACACAAGACTTTTATCAAACTTGTCTCCGGCTCTCCGCCTCCGCTTGGCTGACAAGGTTTTTTGTACTAAACGAAACTCATAAGTGCGCAGACTTTTAAAAAGACGCCAAAGTCGTCCATTGTCCTGTACTTGAATAAAAACTTGATGAAGAACATTATTGTTATCAGGCTCGTGGATTGATAGTTGACATGTTCTTTTTTTAAAGACGCCAGGGCAGTCAGCACCAAAGGGACAGTTTTTGTGAATAAAAAACTTAGATGGCCGTTGGCATATTGTCATGTGACTCGGATCGTGAAAAGCTTAAATTGTTTTTATAAAAGACGCAACAGACGCAATTATCCCTTTAGGTGAGTAAAAAACGCTCAACGCGTTGGCATTATGTCCCATTTGCTGGCGTTTCCCAAATGCCTGTCCAGTGTCCACCTTCACCCTTGGCGATCAATTTGAAGTCATTAATTTCAATTAAACCAATTAAAGGTACTTTTGAATAGTCTAGCAGTCAGACCAAAAGATTTAGCTATAGTTTCACATTCCAAAGCGTAGGTAGATCTCTATGGAGAAGAACGTGTAAGAAACTCCACGGACACTTGTCGATCTGAACAACGCCTCCGATGCCGCAATAAAAGTGGCCACCTACACTTATACTGGGCATATGAGAAAAGTTAGAAGTAGCGTCGATATGCGATGAAGAAGGAGAAGATCTGGCAGAAAGCTGTCACGTGATTCGATCGTAAAAGTTCAAAATGTACTTTAAAGAGGCACAAAACAACTCATATTCCACTAATTAAATAAAAAGCTCGTTCTAGTTCTTGCAGCCACGTGGATCGATGATACGTTAACCTGCACTTGCTGCGGTTACTCCGTTCAAAAGTATCGCGTTTCGTTTCCGTCTTTATAAGGAATACACCACATGCAGCTGTGTAGAAGAAACACTTGTATAGTTATGTAACTGTGCCACTGGAAAAGGCTGCCCTCCTTTTTTTAAATAGAACACAATTCTGCACTTTTTCTTATACATTTTTAAAGAAAACTAGAATGGTTTTCGTGGTCTACCCAGCCCCGTATCGCTAAAATAGAGCACTGTAGACACTAGAACAATCCGTGTTCTACGGTTGCATATAATATTTTCACCTGAAAAACGTCCACTGCTGGTCCTAGGCCTCACCCAAGCATCCCAACTTCGACCGGTCATGTGCTTCTCACGGCTTGTTTTGATGGCATGGCGGTAAAAAGATGTTTTCACTTAGCAAAATTCAAGAGTGAATTTTCTCATAAAAAATTGATCCATTTTTTTTATCTTCCAAGATACGTTACTCAAACTTGAAAGCAATCTGCTAAATTGATAGTCAAAGGTTATATGAATTTCAGACTTGACTCTACATCGAGACCTCATTATAACTTTTTACGATGAAAACGTCGCGAGATTTGGCATGGTATTCAATATGAATATTTTTGAAGAGATACAAATTATTGCATGAGACTGTACAGACTCAAGAAAGAATATTATACTTCATAATAATGTAGTTATTTTTCTTCATAAATATTATCCTAAAACATCTGCCTATATACTTTAGAAATGGTTTGATAAGATTTATTCAATCGTTGTTTGAAAGTTTAAACGACTTCACACTGTATTATCAGCGATCAAAAGATAGGTTTAAATAGTTTTGGAGTAATATTGCTTGAGAATCTATTCAACTTTCTATTCAGATTGGCTTTTAAATAGGTTTCTAAAAACTTTTCGAATAAAACCGTGTGAAAAATCACCAATTGGCCATCTTCACTCATTCAAAATTCACCAAAATTCATTGTAACACACTACAAAGTCTACATTAGTATCTGTTCTAAAGTTCTTTATTAACTGTACACTGTGTGGAACATAAGTGGCATTAAACTATGCTGCTATTAACTTCACCTACTCAATGAATCAGAATTGATTGAACAGATGTAATAAACACAATCCTTCTGTAACATATGTACTCCTAGTACCTTTGTGCAGGTAAGGCCTACCATTACTCGTCGTTGCAAGATGATCTAAAAAGATAATAAGATGACTAACTACAAAGTCATCAAGATAAAGTAAAAACGAATCTGTGTTTCTGACACAGATCGAACTAGACCTTCAGGAAGTCTTTGTTTTTATTTAACTGATAAACTTCCTTGTTTGGCGAGTATCGTTGTATAGACTTAAAATAAATCTATTTAGAACATAACATTTAGTAGTACTACTCAGATTTACTAAGAGAGCATAACTGGCTATACACTTGCCTATTTAGGGAATACAGCCTTATATATACATGCCTTCAGGGAATACATACATGATATTTCGTTCTAACTACTAACTTTTAACATCTTTTTCTTCCGCATTAACATTTCCATTCATCTAACCCACGATCATCGTCAATTCGCGTCTCAAATCAGAGCGCATACCAGGTACCTTCCAACGGGTCGCCGGTTCGACGCGTGGTGGGCGGGGGCTCCCAACGCGGCACTCCCACGAGGAGCAGAACACCACAGCCGACGCTCAGCGTGAGAGGGGTGGACCCCAAACTCGTCCAGCTGATTCTGGATGAGATTGTTGAAGGCGGCCCTAAGGTGCACTGGGAAGATATTGCGGGACAAGATGTAAGTGAATTAATTATGTTATTACCATTTGTATTTAGAAGATTTTAGAGAACTAGGGCTTCTGTCAAAACTATTATTGTTCCACTGTGTGAAGAACAATATCCCTTTTCCACTGCAGAATCATGATGACGTTGATACGTTGTAGTACGACCCCTGTCGTATAAATATTTAAAAAAATTAAAAAAGCATTTAAGCATTGTAAGTAATTTGAGACAAAATTTTCAAAAACCATGCAAAAAAGTTCCAATCAAGTTTACTTTCCAAGCAGTCTGATGCCGTTGGTGGAACTTATTTAATTGAATCTCAGAATTCGATAAACATAACCGTCGTTTTGTGGCAGTCGGGTTAAGAAAACTTGGTATGTCAAGAAAACAGTACAACTGTAAGAACATTTGAACTTCAAGTTCGGGACCGAACATAGGTTCTTCTTCAGTATAACTGCATAAAAACTGCCAAGATACACTTGCCGTTGTCAGCTCAAAGTACACATCAATTTTGATTTGTCATTTGCGTTGTAGTCTTATTGTATGGCGATAATTTTGCATGTTCCTGCTCGTAACTTCGCAATTCGCGAACACCAAAACCGATCATAGGTCTGGCTGGCTGCCAAATTCAGCTCTGCAATTAACTATCGTTCAACAAGCCCAAAACTTCCCGACTTATCAGAAACCTTGGTTTTTGCTCGTATCACAAATAGCTTAAACATTGTTTAATCCAAAGAAGCATGAAATTCGGTCATACAATGAATAAATTGACCTCCAATCGATTTTATTGATAAATCGTGAGGTAACAAGAGTTTTGTAAAGTAAACTTGTTCATTGACCTTAGAAGTAACGGTGTTATGCTGACACATCGAGTGTTGCGGAGACAGGCATTACATAAAGACATTTTCTTTCGATCACGTCTGCTCTCCTGGTGTATGAAATAGAAAAGATGGCCTTTTTGGACAATATTTCGCCAATAAATTTTGGTTACATTTAATTGAATTTCGTGACTGAAAAAAATTTATTGTTTTAAGAGAGCGAAATGTTTGGATTATAACAGTGTAAATATTTTGTAAAATTCTTTCCTATGATCAAAAAAAGAATGTTTATGTAAACATACAGTATATAAGCAATAGATTCTTATTTCGTGTGATTCGTTACGCAGGTAGCTTTCATACCTACAATTTGATACACGGCTCAATTCCTATTATAATCCGAATTGGACTGGACTGGAGCCAAACTGTCTCTAACAACATAGTTCTAGCCCTCAAAGAGAGTATACTGACCATTGCAAAGCCGCAAACCGATCAATAATGTACCAGGCAAGCATGATGACACTGGCGTTGACCCTTGCAACTTAATTTACGCAATCCGTTTCATGTAAAGGACTTTGAAGGTCCCCTTTTCCATTAACTGATTAAGCTCGGAACAGCAAACATGTCTGGTACAGCAAACGGTACGAATAACACAACAGTGAAAGTTTACTCTATCAATAAAAAAAAATGCAAATAAAAGCCAGACACAGACCAATTAGGTGAATGTATAGAAATCGAATCGATTTTTAGATAGCTGAAAAAAGTTATTCAAACACTTTTTACGTTGTAATAAATCAAACAACATCGAAATGATTATTTCTCAAATGTCTTTAGAAATGTGTTAACATTTTTCAGGTCAATAATGTTCTCTAATCATGCTTTTAAGAGTCAATCAAAGTCGTAATTATTATCAATAGATATTAATCATCCTATCACTTTCTTATTCTTCTACATTTACCCGTTTCGAACATTTTACTAGGTATATTGTGTAGCAATCTCGCAGACTTGGCTTCAAAAATTGCCAGACACTTGAGGTATTCCAAAGTCATAAGTTGCTATCACTGAGCCTTAGAATATATTATATCTAGGTACTGTCGTTCCGAAAAGAACAATGTGATTCGTACTTTCTATGTCAATCAAACACACTACAGTCTTAAAGTCGTAAAGGATTACATTGTGAGCCTGGCTTGAATGGTATGTAATCAAATCACACGCATTGAGCATTACTGGTCCCTGATCGTTGTTTCTTCGGCTAGGGACTAATATGACGAAAAAACGTCGTTGGTCCGTTCCATTGCTCTGCAAAACGTCGCGGACATGCGTTTTATTCGCCCAGATAAATGTTTTACTAGAAAAACTAGTCTTGGAACAATGAAACGTGCTACAATGGACAGAGCAGAAATGCGCTGCGTTTTTGCCGCAAAGATTTTTATCCTTTGCATTGTGCAATCATCACAGGGCTGGGAATCGCCACAGATGGCTGCAACGCTATTACTACTAATATTTGTGCTCGTGCAATGTTTGCTGGGAACTAGTCTCCGCGGCTCTCATAGCCTCCGTGGTCAGAATTGTCACAGAACGTCAATTTTTATGAGTTAACAGTGATACTCACTGACATGTTTGATTTGTATGGTTTTGACAATGCCGTCTCTAGTGGTGGCCGCCATAACGCCTCGGTGCTCTATGTCTGCATATCGTACATATGGCAGTAGTACTAGGACATTATAAATAGCATAGATTCGTTCAAAGGAACGTCGTGTTGATACAGTTGTTTTGTTACCTCTTACGACATCTCTGAAAAGATATGCGTGACCTACCGAAGCGTATTCAACCGCTTTGATATACCATCTATTCTTCTATACGTTGCTTTGTCGTATTGTAATCGATTGCGACTCGTTTCGTGATGATATATTTCGCCTTGTTGGTCTAGTAACTCGGTCTATTCTGTTACAATGTCACCGCGAAAACTTTTTTGGAGCGAGCTGTCATGTCCTCCAATGGTACGGATTGACGGCTTGCAAGTTCACTTCTCCTAAATTTTCACGGTGATATTTTTACTGAACAGCACCACGGTTATTCCATTCGACGCTAGGGATTGACATCTCACTTCGACCTCTAGGTGAAGTGAGTTATCAAGGAGAAGTGTCTATAGAATAGCACTGCTGATCGGCAGGCTTATTACGTATCTTGCGAGAGCAAAACGATAGCGATTTTTGAGCAATAATTGCTCTGCAATACAGAAGGTTTTGGCGTTTTCTTTTTTTATAAATAAGTCCATTTGACAAACAGCGAGCGATTAGGACCTATCAAATATACACTGTAGGTAACGCCTGCTGTTATAACATATCCCCTTACTTTCAATACATTTGCGCCAACCACTGTAAAAATCTACGGTCATCACATAACCGCCTTCTTCAATGTCCCACTCACCGCACTGACTTCATTCACCGTTCTTTCTTCGTTCAATCTATTTCTCTATGGAATGCGCTCCCCCAGGAAATCAGGATGGCAACCAACCGGATAACCTTCAAAGTTAAAGTTCGCGAGCATATTCGTAAGAAGTTGGCAGTAGTATCGTAACAGCGCTAATGTTTTCCAATTATTTATCTATTACTACTAATGTTTAAGTATATTTATGTATTTAATATATTATTTTGAATATGTATGGTATGATTATATTGTATTTATAGTTAATATGTATATTTAAATAATCCACACTTTCATTATTGCACCTACCACTGTTTATCTCTCCATCACCCAAAGGTCGACTGGTAGAAAATGCCTAAGGCATTAAGTCCGCCTCTGTACTTGTGTGCATGAAGTATTAAATAAATAAATAAATAAAGCGTTTGATCGAGCGATGATTGCTGATTGCTTTTTCTTACGTAATAAGCCTGCGGGCTAGTTTTATTAGGGTTTCCATCTGGAATTTCTCAATAGCAGGCCAGACGCGGCATTTATGATTGGTTATGCCAATACACAATTCTGTACAATTTTTAACTATTTATGCCTAGCTCTGTTCTGTCTGCTGCTTGATAAGGAAAGCAGTGAAAATATTGGTTTTCTTACACATTCGCTGTTATTTTAATTTCGTTTCTGATTCATTTCGTCGCGGGATCCAACAGTTGCATCGTTTCTTCGGGGCCCGTCGAGCTTCATTTCATTGACTTGGTCTTTTTCAGGTGGTCGACACTGTTGATTATGGCTTTCAGGAGTTGCAGCATAGTATGACGTGCTTGTCCTTAAACTATTTACACACAGAGAACCAAACACGCCAAGTATTTTTTTTTGGGTTTGGGAATTTAGTCCTCGTTACCAACCACGTCACGACTTTTTGAAATTAACCATGTAATTTGGTTTAGTTTTTTTGTCGTAAAACTATTAAAGACGAGACAAACTCGCTTTCGCACGATAAATCAGTAGCGATAAAAGATATTAGAAATTAATTGAAATCTCTCTTCTTTTTTGTCTAATGAAAAGTAATATGTTTTAATGTCTGTAACTAAAATGTTCTCTTTGATTATCACATTGGTCTAACTGTCCCATGCGGGATTTCTGAGCATGGAGCCTTGGATTTGATGTCCAGGTTGGGTAAAATTTTGTTAGGTTTTTGAATGAGGAATTATCAGTAGCAGCCCAGAGCCCTGATTGGTACCAGTTAATAAATAGGTTTGCCCTCATTATAATATGGTTCTTAAGCACATCTTTTAACCAATACCAGTGCTTACCCCTTCCGAAAATACAGGTGTATTTATATGTAATGTTTGTTGATGTTGTGTTTGTATAGGCGGCTAAGCAAGCGCTACAAGAGATGGTAGTGCTGCCATCCTTGAGGCCAGAACTCTTCACTGGTCTGAGGTCACCAGCAAGAGGACTGCTCCTCTTTGGACCACCAGGAAATGGTAAATATCATAATTCATTCAACAACTATAACTTAATATTAATTCTCTAAACTTTCAGTTTTGCCAATTGTTTAATGAAAAATAATTTATTCTGCCAAATTAACGCGCCAAAGCCGTTAATGGTATAAATTACCCCACAAGAACTGATTACCGGGATACAAAAAGTATCCTAAATCGAGTCTCAGCCGCTGAACGAATTTGAATGAAACTTGGTTCACGGGTAGACCATGTCCTAGATTAGGACAGCCGCTGGCAGAAGCTACGTTTTAATATTAGTAGGATATCTTATGTAAGCAATAATTTCCCTTAATGTACTAACTAGTGACTACTGCATGAATCGAGTCATGTGACTTTTATGTCATAGACATAAAACTAATTATAATAATTTATGCGCGCTCGTTAAATGCATAAAAGCTATCTGTTCATAGAAACCGTAAGCACTTAAGAATCTCCTAGAAACTTATCTAAAGCCCTTCGAAATAAATACTCTACTCTCCAAATAATTATATAGGTTCTTCCTGATGTTTCTGATTTTCATAACTATCATTATGTTTTGACGATGGCATGACGGAATAACTTTGACCTATACCTGCAAATATTGATGCATTAATAACCTGCATCAATATTTTTCATCCAAACAATGTAACAATTTTGTGTTCTTGGGTTTTTTGCTATGATTTTATTGAAACAGAGTATTTTGACACCTGTTCAGACGAACTTACTGAATTATTTGAAGAGTAGCAGTCAACCGCAATTGGGAAGATGTAAAAAAATAAATGGACGATGTATTTCGAAATTAACCATATTATAAATTATATTGTCGTTTCAAAAACCTCACAAATATTTTTTTTCAATTTATTATAAGCAATTGAAAATCGATAAAATTTTAAAAAGAACCACGTGACTACGAACGGGCCACGATTGTGTGCCATGTTGGTGACGTCATAACGTTCAAGGATTTTTATGATAATACAGTGTCAACTACACGTGAAATGACAAAAATTGCCGAAAATTTGTGCAAAAATATTATTTATAACAGTAAATTTTATTTAGTCATGTGTGATAAAGGATTCATAAAGGCTAATTTCAATAATATATCCACCTGATGGACGATTGGGAAGTTTTGAGCATAAGTAAAGTAGTGGTAACGAATATTACGTGTTAGTGGACCGGTGTTTGTTATTGTTGTTTACCAATTACATTTAGAAACATAATAATTGTCCTAACGTAATCGTTTTTACACATGGGTAGGTGACATTGGTATAAAATAAAAAGTTAACAAACACGATTCGCGAGAAACTTCGACTTTGGTTATCAAAAAACTTCATTAGATACCACTAAATATGATACAACCCGATATCTGTGGAGACTTTATTGTTATTTATTTTTTGCATAAAATCCTTAAAATTTTTGGTAATTACCATTATTTACATATCCTTTAATAGTATTAAACACTAATATCTATATAATATATTTACAAACACTAAAAAAAATTGTAGAACAAAAACGTGAAAATTATTTATTTATTTATGTACACACATAACACTTAACAGAAAAAAAAAATACAGATAGTAGAGCACAAAGGTACTGCTTATTTCAATAGAAATTTCTTCCAGCAGACCTGCGACAGGAAAGTTGGATGAAATACGAAGACACAGTGTGTAGAAGGAAATAAGGAAACTTAAAATAGACTAACAACTATATAACTTAACTAAACATATGGAAGATAAAAATACATACATAATAATGTATAATAATTACAATATGGTGGAGAGGTTATGATCTTTGACTTGTTTCTTGAATATATATACATTTTGGGAATCACGAATTTTAGGTGGAAGTGAGTTCCACAGTCGTACCGCATGAACAGAGAATGAGTGGGTATAGAAATGAGTACTATGGGATGGGAAGTTTAGGAAATATTAACATGGGAGATTTTCCTTATACTAATTCTTCAGTAAATATCTCTTAAATGCGTCGACCGATTACTACAATTCAAACCAGTAATATTAGTTTTACGTCTATATCTGTTATTTAAGAATAAAATAATTAATATATCTACATAAACAAAAAATCATGTTTTCAAGTTACGTAATTATACAACAATTTCAACTTTGTTCGAAAGTTACCATACAAATGTACTTTTTTCAGTCTTGTAATAATCAAAGTAAGAAATTAATACGAATCTAATACTAATTTAGAACAAGATAACAACATAATTAACACATTCTAATTGGCATGGCATCTAGTTAGATATAGAACATTTCTCAAAACTTAAGTGTACAGATTGCTAGGTATTTGCCTATTGCGCGAATCGCATATAATGAAGATTTTTTTGTAGTTTTCGTACAAAATGGTACGAAGCAAGCACGACAACTGTTAAGGTTCGATATTTTTGATCAATATATTTGATATTTATCAATATATTGACGATAATAACAAGACTGAATCGGTTAAAAGTCAAAACACTGTATTAGCTATGTGCTACAATGAGTAGAAATGAACGTTATGACGTCACACGGGCGGGTGTTTTCGGTACTCGATTCAAAAAAATATTTTCAATTTGATATTACTTTGTTATTACAGCGAAAACATTTGTATGAAAACTTATATTCTTATATATATTTCGATATTTTACAAAAAAAAATTGGTTCAACAAACCAAATTTCCTATACGCAGGTAAAACGCTGCTAGCCCGGTGCGTAGCAGCCGAGTGCTCGGCGACGTTCTTCTCCATATCGGCGGCCACGTTGACCAGCAAGTACGTGGGTGAGGGCGAGAAGATGGTGCGAGCGCTCTTCCAGGTCGCCAGAGAACTGCAGGTGAGACTGAAAGAAAGGAAAAATTATACACCAACTTGGAATTCATTCATCATCTTTCAGTCCAAACATGTTCACTGCTAGACATTAACACACTAATATTATAAAGGCGAAACTTTGTCAGTGTGTTTGTTACTCTTTACCTCAAAAACTACTGCACGGATCTAGATGAAATTTTGCACGGAGATAGATTATAGTCTGGAATAGCACAAAGGATACGTTTTATCCCGGGAATATGTTCCCTTGGAATAATTTTCAAAATTCACGCGGGCGAAGCCGATGGCAGAAGCTAGTAAGAACATAATTATACTCGCAAGATGCAATCTAGCTTTGTGTCTCGTTCATCCAGCGAATTCCCGGAACATTATAGCTCTCGCCAAACTTCGGGGCATCCTGAAGTTACTTTCCGGTGCGCAAGGAACGAAACGGTGCTCTTTTTACCCGACTGCCGAAGGAGGGTAATGTGTTTATCAGTCTATGTATGTATGTTTGTGCCTATAAGGCGTTCCAGATTTTGATGATTCTTACGTCAATCGATTCGTTTTAATCATGCGAGCGTCACTGGCTACATTGAAATTATAAAATAGAAAAAGGGCTGATTTTGGGTCGCCATAATGTGGGGTCCTTATTATTTTTTTTTTCCAAACCCATCGAGTGGTATATTAAAATAAAGGGTTTTAAGAGGGTATTTCAAAAATATAAAATACTTATATGTTGAAATGTACCTAATTCGAAAAAAAAATAACTAAAAAGTTATAAATAAAAAACCTGACTGCTTAAAAAGCGAACTTTAAAGACGTTAATAAGAAGAAAATCATGCTGTGCAGTCGGAGGATACATCTGGTTTTGGACAGCCAGCTCGGGAATATGTATCATCCGACTGCTGTATGAGATTTGCTACTGCGCATTCATTGTAACCAACAAGAACCTTGGCGAGAACTATACCAGGTCACCGAACCACTTCTACTTAATGTAAATAGAAGATGCTAACAAAAGGTTAAAGCTAAGAACCATTGTCGACCCTCAGGGTCTACCCACGCAAGACAATGCATTTGACTAATTGACCAATGGAAACTATTTAGGCGGTCTTTTAAGTCATCAGCTGCACAGCAGCAGGAAGTTTAGGTTCATAATTCAGTCTGATCGGATCTCATTTCAATTTACATGGGTTTCTATTTTGGTCCACCAATCACATGAAATAACATAAGATTAACTGCGCCAGAAACCAGAGATTATTCAATAAGTCAACAACGGTTCCACAGCTAGGCTACAATTAAAGTGTCCTAAGTCTTGCAAATAATTAGCACTCAAGCGACATTTACACATTATCTCGCTAACAATATAGCCGCAAGTCGTTGACCTCCTTTCGAACGCATACTCGCGATAAAAACATATTGAGCGATTTGAATGCACTTTCAAATAGGTAGGTTCTTATAGGCTATCAAACTCCTTTGTGAAACATTCAAGACAATAAATTGCGTTTTTTTTTTTTAATTTATTCCAGTTAAGGTGTAATTTATAGTCAATACTTAAAAAAAAGTTTATTAAAAAAATCGATAAACCCGACTGCTTAGCGAACTAAAAAGACGCAAACAAGGATAAAATTATGCTGCGCATTGGGAGGATACATGACGGTTTTAGTCAGCCAGTTCGCGAATATGCATCCTCCGACTGCACAGCATAATTTTCTTGTTGTTTGTCTCTTCTTAAGCTTCTTAAGCAGTCTGGTTTCTAGATCTTTTTATTTTATTTATAACTTTGTAGTTATCTTTTCTTTTCAAATCACTGTTAACATATATGTGTTATATATTTTTGTAATTATCTCTTAAAACTCTTCATTTTTATAACCCACATGGTGGGTTTGGAAGAAAATAATTGGGAACCCCATAATATGGCGCCCAAAATTCGGTATTTTTCTTTTTTTCCAATTTGAAGTACACTCGCAAGGTTAAGATTGACGATTGACGTACGAATCTTATTACGCGTTTGGTCTCTAGAACGCCACAGGCAATAGGAACAAATATACATACATAGACTGATAAACACATCACCCTCCTTAGCGTCGCGCAGTCGGGTAAAAACGTTCAAATTCAAGTCCCAATCTCATCTCGGCGACGATTAAAAGTACAGGAATTGCCCCTCTGTTGCATAATTTAGCCTTCAGCGCACATCTTGCGCTCTAACGCGACTCGTAAACTGCATCGTTGGTGTAACGGTCTTATGTGGATTAAGGCATATTGAATTTTTCCATCGGAAAATTCCCAGTAGCACCACGAAGTCCTAATTTGTGCCCTTTATTGCTATTAGACACGCAAAGATCATGGGACATGGCGAAATGGTGTGTCGTTCACACCTCTGCCCTTCGGTTTTATGTCATGTTATCGATGTAAACGTTACATCAGGCCTTTTTCCCCTGAAGGGTTAGGCAGGATCGATTAGATTGCCCGTTAGATAAATGTAGGTTTAGCTCGCTTAAGGTGAGAGTTCACCGCGAGACCGAGACGCGCGACCGAGGCACCATGCCCGGTCGCGCGTCGTGGTCTTGGGTGCCGTGTTCGTAGACGAGACCGCGACAGATATCGCACACAATCTATTTTCGATTTTTTTAATAGCTTTTAACGTGAGGAATACGTTCCCACTGTTCTGCAGTGACTCTTTTAGCTCCCTGATGTTTTGTGGAGCAGGTTGCACTGATCTTACCCGTCTCTTTAGAACATCCCAGACACGCTCAATTTGATTGAGGTCAGGACTTCGAGCTGGCCAATCTATTTGCATCATTGCCGTCCATAAAAATGGAATCTTCCCCAAGTGCCAGCGACGCGGGTTGTTCATGTGGAATTGGGACTTCCATTATGTACCGGTGTGCATTTAATGTTCCATTTTCTATGAAAACTAACTCCGTACGCTCCGTCGAATTAATTGATGCCCAAAACATAACGGAGCCTCCGCCATAAGGAGTAATATCTTCGAAACACACTTCCGCATAGCGTTCCCGTGGTCTTCGCAGTACTCGCCGGCGTCTGTCCTCTCCACACAAAGATATTCAGCTTATTAGCTTATAGCTTCATCAGAAAACAATATTTTATTCCAGTCCTCCAGAGTCCATGAAGCACAGTTTCGAGCAAACTGAAGTCGAGCAACATGGTGCTCACGGAGTAATTTGGGGCCCCGAGCCGGGCTGTAACTCCTGATATTGGCAGCCAAAAGCCTCCTCCTAACTTCTACTCCTCTTACTTCTTCAAGGCTCTTCTTCAGGTCCACACTTGACGCCTTACGATTCCGCAACACCTGACTCACCAACAAGCGGTCATCTTTTGGTTCTGTGCATCGTTTTCTTCCCGAACCGGGTCTTCTTTTGACCGAACCGGTCTCTTGATACCGTTGCCAAGTCCTTTGGACAGTTGAACGACTCACATTTAGCCGCCGAGACACGTAAGTTTGCGAACAACCTTCTTCATGTAGGGCTATAATTTTACCGGCCCTTATCGCTTTATCACTCATACCAAAAAGTGGTATTTAATTTAAAAAGAAAGATTAAATTGTTTAATTTGCAGAAAATATCCAAATGTTTTAAAATTTTAGTAATCTGTAATAAAATAAGTTTCATCAATTCGCGCCGTTAATAAAGCAATTTTACAATATAATCAATATTTTTCTTTTGTTAATTTCAAAATTTAAATTTGGAACGTAAAAAAATAACATGGCAATACATCGTCAAATTAATAAAACCTGTTTTTGTTTCTTCTTCATTGAAGTAGGGAAAAAAATCTCAAGTGCCCGTTTTTTTGATGAGCATCGAAAGTTGCATATTTCAACACTAATTTTAAGTTTTAACGCATCTTTGGGCGGAAATAAATACCATAAGAAGAAAAAATATTGCAAATAATTTTATTTTGTAAGATACATTCAGTAGTTTTTCACGATATACATATTCCAAAAGGTCTGTGTATAAAATTTTCTTCAATAATTTTCAGCATGTATGCGTCACACCGCTTTAGGAGTGTGTATTTACGTGCACTTACTGGTCAGCACAGCGTCTATCCCTTTCGCACGTGTTGTCGGATGAGATAGCATGCATTTTAACCCTGCCCACAAAATAGTTCGTGCAGCCATCTAGGGCTCTTAAGAGCCACCCATGTTTAAGTCACATTCGAAAAAGAGCGAACCTATTGCCTGAAACCGGGCACAAATTCAGACTACGTGCTGCTACCGAAAAACTCTTCATAAAAAAGTCCAATGTTGTTAGTTTAGTACCAAGGGCATAAAGCAGTCTTACGTCACGGGCGGCATATTGAACCCTGAGAGTAAGAGTCCTTAGTGAAACGAGGGGTTCAAGCTGCCCAAGAAGAAGACAGGCTTTATCCCAGAGGAGCACACTACTTTTCAAACCTGCGAGACAATAAAAAGCTGCTGTATGTATTGATTTTAATATTGTGTTGGACTCTTATTGTAGATCTGAGCATTGAATAAATGTACCATAGGTTGCTTTACTTTCGACTTTCTGCTAAATGTTGTAAATAAACTAAAAGGACGGATTACGACATAGTTTGATGCCTACTTTTGTTGTTATCCATTGAACAAAATCGTCATAGGTTTTTTCGTATGTGTTTTGAATTTTCCGGTACTAAATTTACTAATAATCTCTAAAGATTATAAGTAGAATCACTACTGCTCAACATTTTTTGTCAACACGAATATTGCAATAAAATTTACTGAAAATCACAGCAACAAACATCGTCTTTTACATTCTTTGAAATCGCGCGTTTTTTTTTGTTCCGCTTATAACAAATCTCTTTGTATTTAGAGTTTTTCACGAGTTACCACATGAATTTGACGTTCCAAATTCAAATCACTTTACTCCCTTGGGAGTTTCATTCAACTTTATCTGTGGGAGGTAATGCTTTACTTTATTGACGTTGATATTGCATGATATGTAATTGGACATTGTTGAGCAGGTGGTGTGAAAATGTTATTTATCAAATTCAAAACCACTTGTTTTGTGTTTATGTGAGTGCCCTCAAAATATTTCATGTTCATGATCAAACTAAAGCTATAATAGCCATATCGTATATTTTATAACTAGGCTATATAGCGCGAGGCCGAATGCACCACTTATGTGCTCCAATTAAAAAAGAAAGGTCGAAACAGTCGGTCAAGTATGAATGAAAGTGATAGCCGGATTATTGGTTTTAACAAATTGTTTTTCAATGAAACTTGATAAAGTCTCTTTACAGTTTACAAAGTCTTAGTAGGCGTTTCGGCCGCTGAGTTTCGTCCGATTCGGTCGAAACAAGAATTTCATTATCTATATATATAAAAGCGAAAGATCACTCATTCACTCATCACGAAATATCGAAAATCGCTTGACTTATAGAAATGAAATTTGGCAGAGAGGTTCCTCAAGTGACGTAATAGCGTACTAAGAAAGGATTTTGGAAATTCCATCCCTAAAGGAGTAAAAGGGGGGCTGAAAGTTTGTGTGAAATGTCTACGCTTTTAAGTGTGAAACGTGAAATTAAAGATCTACGCTTTTGGTTGATAAAAAGAATTCATGTATTTATTGGTTTTTTGGAAATTCTACCCCTAAGGAGGTGTAAATGTGGAAATTTGTTGTGCATATATATTTGAAACTTGGCTTAAATACTAACATAAATAAATACTAAAGGTTTTAATTATTCGTTTTTCAAAACTACTCCTAAAAGACGATTTAGGGGGTGTTAAAGATTTTTGAAGAATTTTACTGTACAGGGCTTCTTTTTATGATGTTGGGGAGTACTAAGAAGAGATTTTTGGAAATTCAACCTTTAAGTGGGTGAAAGTAAAAAGTCATCTGTAGGATAATATACGGATCACGCGAACGAAGTCGCGGGCGAATTGCTAGTTATTAATATGTTTGAGTGGTGTTTCGACTATACTTTTTTAAGCAAATTTTGTCGCATAATAAGCCTTTATAAAGAGTGGTTATACACTTATACCTAGTATATTAAATATTTAGATCATATTTTCGCCTTGACCGCCGGTAGCTTGGACCCTGTTTCCGATACCGGTGGGCCTCTATTTTTATATGTTTAAATGATTTTTAATTATTTATTTAAGAAATATTAAAAAATATAATTTAATAAGAAAAAAGATGAATAAACGACATAACACACTATATTATCTATCATGGGCCAGACTGTGCTGCGAGCCGCGCTACCAATTTGTTGAAAGGCAATTTTACCACAGTCCGACAAATGTTATTCCCTTTCCTCCATCCACAGCCCGCGATAATCTTCGTAGACGAAGTAGACTCGCTGCTATGCGAGCGCTCGTCGGGCGAGCACGAGGCGTCTCGGCGACTGAAGACGGAGTTCCTGGTGGAGTTCGACGGGCTGCCGGCCGCCGGGGCCGACCGGCTCATCGTGATGGCCGCCACGAACAGGCCGCAGGAATTGGATGAGGCGGCGCTGAGGTGAGAGCCTTACAGGAATTGATAGGATAGTGGATTATATTAATAAAATTAAACCTTTTGCAAGCTAGTCTGAAGCACTGGTAACTTATTATTTTACCGCCATCTCATTTCTGCTAGACTTCATTCATTTTATATTGAAAAGGACAGCATTTTGTTATGCTTCTCAAAATTGTTTTATTTGCCAGAATTTTTTCCCCAAAACAGAGCAGAAAAATCTGGTAGAAATTGCAATTGCAATTTTACTGCTGACATATTTGTTATAATACTTTGTCTTTGCTTGTGTACTCTTTTAGAAAAACCGGCTTGATGATATGTGTTCTTGTTGTAATTTTTTTAGACGCTTCCCCAAACGCGTATACGTCTGCCTGCCGGACGTACGCACACGCATGTCTCTCATCCAAGGCGTACTGGCCCGAGGGGCGGCCGCAGCGACCATCAGCGACCAGGAGCTGGCCCGCCTGGCTGCGCTGACCGACGGCTACTCGGGCAGCGACCTCACCGCGCTCTGCCGGGACGCCGCGCTCGGCCCCATCAGAGGTGAGCACTACTCCACATAGTACCACTAGTCTGTACATCAGCGACAGGAGCTGGCCCGTCTGGCCGCGCTGACCGACGGCTCACCGCAGATTAGGACTACTGGAGGCCTTTGCACCTTCAACACCAACCAGTCACTAACGGCAGTCAGCAATTACCAAAGGCAAAAATATCAACTAGGGAATCTCACTGGCATTAGCCTATGGTAAGAAAATAAGCTGATAATTTCGAAGTAAGAAAGTTAGTAAGTGAACACAAGTGATAGGCTCCAGGCTCATACAGACATTCTCTCAATGGGATCTTAACCTTAAAACCATAGACGTTTATCAAATCATAGTTTCAGCCCAAGAACCCAGACTGAGCCTTCGCACTTGCGATCTCTCGAATGAGACAGTTTATCCATCAGCAACTTAAGGCGTGTATCACAACCTGAATAAAAACTGGTACATACTAACATGTATGATCAATAATCACGTAACGCATGCATCTGGCAACACCAGTCTGTCACGCGACACCTTGACCTGCTTCCTGCCAAATGTCTTCAAGTTATAATTTATAAAAAGATATCGGAACACAATAAAACTGACGCCCACGATATCTTTTATGTTGCTTGGCGAAATATATAGCAACTATCTTACGTCCACACTGAGACACGTCAATTAACGTTAATAAAGGGAGACTTTTAATTTATCCCACTGTCTTGCTAATAGTATAAATGTGAAAGTTTGAATGGATTGAAAGGACGTTTGCTACTCAATCACCTCAAAACGGTTATACGGACCTGGATGAAATTTGGAACAGAGATAGTTTATTTATTTATTAAGACTTAATGCCTTAGGCATTCTCTACCAGTCAACCAAGGGTGGTGAAGAGACAAGATGGCAGGCATAGCTTAATAATAAAAAGCTGGTAGTTATTATACTAAAATATATAAAATACACGTACATATATATAGAAAATAATATATAAGTACCTATATAAATATATATTCTAATATATTTATGAAGTAACAGAAGAAAGTAGGTAGATAGTCTAGAACGAATTAAAAGTCACCATGTATAATGAACCATTACTTACGGGAGATCTTATTTAACTTTGAAGGTCATCATAGTATTGGTCATGAACCCAGTGTTAAATAAATCTTAGAAGGTGGCGATTTCCAGGACATTCTTAGCTGACTATATTTTTTTCCAAATCTTACGATATGAACATTGTTGGGCAATGTTTCATGAACATTAATAATTAATGTTCGCGAGGTATGTGAGTGCGGACGTAAGAATACTTAACGCCTAAACACAAGCTATGCACTATATAATCATCTCGTAATCACCTTTTATCATAAATCAAGCGGTCAATAAACTTTATGTCAAGTCGTAGGTGGCACGGACTGACAACTTTCAGTTCTTCTTGTGATGTAATCAAATGATTGATTCTAAGAAAGTTGCGATAAGACACTTCTAATTGTGCATAAAAGTATCCTGGGTGACGATTAGTCACTGCAAAATACGAGGACGCGTTTTGTGAATAATGTCGTTGATATAAGGTTTAAATTGCTTTGATTTGAAATTTGGCACACAGGTTGCGGAATGTTGGATTGGAACATAGGACACTTATTATACCGATAGGACAGTCAACCACACAATAGAGTTGCCTAATATATAATATATATTTTAAATTGGCCGCACCTTTATGTCGTAGAAGTAAGAGCGATTTTCGTAGTTCAAGTGTTATCACTACCACTGATGTGAGATTGACGTAGGGTCCCGTGGAATTATTTTGAAATTCAAATATATTTATTTATTCGAGATAATCTAGCAATAGTAATAAAACCTTATCGTTTCCTTTACAGAACTAGACCCCGAGGAAGTGAAGTGCCTCGACCTCTCGCTACTCCGAGCGATCACGTTCCAAGACTTCATGGATGCCCTCAAGAGGATCCGGCCGTCCGTGTCGCCGCACAGTCTGGTGGCCTACGAGAAGTGGTCGGTGCAGTACGGAGACCTGGGGCTATGAAGATCTTGGGTTATACAGGTAATACGAATCATTTGATTTTGAAAACCCGTAGGACCTCATTGCTTAATAATAATAGCCGCATGGGTCGGTCCATACATCGGCTATCTTAACATATATCGAGATTCCTTCGTGCCTCGGAAAGCTATAAGTCCCGGCTGTAATATGTAGACGTTTGACAGTAGTTATGCATAGAGGCAAGGAAATTTGATGCCAGTCTTACCAAGGGCTCGGGATCCCAGCGCTACAAAGACAATTAGGTTCAAATAAATTTTACTAGATGGCGCGATATGCATCGATTTGTTATTGAATTGTGTGTCAAATAACATTTTCTAGATTTGATCATAAAAATTGTATGTTCTTTTTTAATCAACTCCCCTAAGCACAAAATGATGGCATATTGGGCTCTTAATTCACATTTCAAAGATTATTTGAACGGATCATTTAAAATTGATCCCAATAGATGGCGCGGTTTTAAATTTTTGAGGCATGACACTCGATTTTTAAAATTTGTATTATAACACATTTTGGCACAACGAAACTGTAAAAACTTCACTGTAAATAATAAAATAGTTACGAACCCTTTTATTTGCAAGTCGCTGCTAACACCGTCTATAGCCGTGGATCGGAACCGAACACTATCGAAGTAGTTATAAAAATGATCTTCTTAATCAGACGAAAAACGCTAGGTTACGCCGGCACGGTTTCTTTATATGGGATGAGGCATCTGTATGCTAGTATTATATTATCTGTGCCAAGGGGTAGAGTGCTATCCAGTTAAAGGGTTTTAGAGGGCAGATAGGCAGTAGTTCCATGTAATATATTGGTACTCAGCAACATCTAGTTTGACTGGAAGCCGACCCAAGCAAAGTTGGTATAAGTAAAATTTAAAAATTAAAAAACAACCCGACACATTTTTATTTCATGCTACATAATTTATCTGCAATCAGAAAAAAAAACGACATCAAAATCGGTTCATTCGTTTAGGAACTATGATCCCACAGACAATACACAAACACACAGGTACACACGTCAAACTTATAACATCCCTCTTTTTCCGTCGAGGGTTAAAAAGGTTTTTATTCTACCGATAAATAGGTGTTATACGGATTAAAATAGACAAAAAACGAAATCAAAATCGGTTCATCCGTTTAGGAGCTATGATGCCACAGACAGATACACCATCACTCAGGTACACATGTCAAACTTATAACACCCCCTTTTTCCGTCGGGAGTTAAAAAGGTCACAGGTGATTGATTGATATTAGAAACCCAACAAAAGTTTGGTACCACTCTGAATGGCCAATTCTTGATGGCCACAATAAGAACTGCTGCCAATACCTAAGCATACAACATTATTCACTTAACCTTTCCTGACAGTCTACTTTTCGTCTGTCCGGAAGTAGCTGATTTCCAGTATTTAAATGTATCGACTTCGTAGACAACTAGCGGACGTCCGATCCTCATTCATTTCCTTATTTTTTTATATACGATCCATAAAACCCGAACATCTCATTATATCTTCCGGTCAAACATCTTTAGTTAGCTATCATCCGTAAAATGATCTTTCTTCAAATAAGGAAAACCTCAAACGTGTTTTATCAGGCAGCTAATGAGACGAGACGCGACCTTCTTCGCTCTGATAAAAATGTTTAAAAAGTCATCTCTTTTTACAGGTATCGGTAACAAACTCAAAGTAACGGTGAGTCATTAAATTAAGAGAATAGACAATAGAAAGTACGATGTTGATTTACAATTGATAATATTTATCACGCAAATTCATCGCTCAAATTTTTATACATTTATTTTAACCTGCCTCGGCTCCGCTTACAGCTAAATTAAAATAGCCATATTCCTTGTTGGATCTCCTAAACACGAACATTCCCGAAGTGTAGCCGAGGCAAAGCGAATGAGTTTCTTTACAATTGACATGTTTTTAACAAATTCGTTGTATTTATTATAAAAAATCGCATCTAGTCAAAATTGTTGACTGTTTTTGCGAGTAAGCAGTGCAATTAATTAGTGATGCCCAATCGATTCATTTTTATCGATGTTTGCCGTAATCGATTTTTACGTGTAATGGAAAACTTGCCATTCAATATGTCAATGTTGAAGCTTTTGATATTGAATATTTTTAAATATAAATAATTGTTTTTAACTCAGTCTCAATCAAAATGAAATGCTCACAATTTTGTCCACTTGAGACAACACTATACAATATGAAATATTTTACACAGAGACCAAGTTTAAAACAATTATTTAAACCCAAATCTCCAAACTTCACTACAATAGTCCTTAACGGGTGACGCCAAATAATAATATAACCCGAATCATTTAAAAAGCTGCTTTCTATGTATCTAGGTGTAAAAATATCGCTTTTGCTCCAAAAACTTCTTAATTGAGTCGGGTTACATTAGCCCTCATAGTACCCGTCCAGTCAAAAGGAATGTTGAAAAGTGACCTCTATGTGAAGGTCAGAGAGTGTGTTTTTTATTACCATGCTTCCTTTTGGCTTGTTCGACTTAGTTCCGCTTTTTATCCGAAGGACTGAATTTGAATGTGGAAATATAAATTTTCTGGAATGTGAATGAACACAATATTATGTTATGCAATGAGAAAGCTTCAGTTTGTTTTTAGAATTATACTCCACTGCATACATAATCTCCTAGTACATTATATTGAACTTGTAATTATGTACTCAATCGTTCAAAAATACCTAATAATAATCTAATATGAAATTCGAGGTATTCATAGATTTTGTTACCACTTTTATAGAATAAAATATTTAATCCCAATTTATCCACTGAACAAAATAATGAAATCATTGTACAAAATGCGTTTACCTTTTTAGTATTACCTCATAATTTTGTATATTTGAAATAATTTCAATTAATGGTATTGTAGCTTAATGAAATTATTATATTTTAATTGTGTTTTTAGTATCGACAACCTTATTCTGTAGAACTAGTATGTAAGAGTGGGCGCGTAATTTTACACTGTAAGATACACTTTTGTGACAGTGAATAAGCCTATTATTAAAACATCACTTGAACCCATATTTAACTATAACTTATTTAACGTACTTACATTATTTTAATCACGTATCTATTTTTTATAAAATGTAATCTCACGTAAAGAAAAATAGTTGTAATAACAGATAGAACCATAATTATTTATTATATTACTAGCCATCCTTGGCTACCTACCTAACTACCCTATCTTATCCACCTTACCCTATCTACCACCTACCTACCTACATAAACTACCCTACATATCCTTCCTACCTATCCACATACCCTACTACTACCTACCTAGAAGCTATGGCGTGACCAAGGGAAATAGGATTCATTTATATATTATATATATATATTGATATTCAAATATATCACCTCAAATAGGATACGTAACTCAATAGAAGAATAATGACTTGATGCCCAAAAATATTTATACTTTAGAGATAATGAGAAATGTTTGTAAGGTTGTCGATAAATTTGAGAAGTAGGTTAGTGTTTAGCACTGCCCAGTGTTGTTAGAATAATCCTTAGTTTTTGAAATTATTTAAGTTTTTATATAGTGCGACTAGCACAGTTTTGGAAAATTAAAGACGTTTAATAGCAAAACTGAACCAGTCTAAATTAAATTATCATTTTAAAATTGTTATCAAAATGTACTTAATTAATCTAATATATAATAAATTCCGTTGATTTTATTATTTTTATTAAAAGAATAATTATCTTGCCGTTATCGCGAAATAATGAAATTATGCTTTGTTAATATAATACGCTGCAAATCTTATGAATGATTACATTATTTAACGACATTCGAAAACGGGTAACACATCACTTCCTTTAAATAAGCAGAAAGAAAGAATTAGAATCGTTTGCTCAAAATGTTGTATTGAAAACGATGATTCTGAACGTGTTGAAATGATAATATATTTTCGTAATAGTTTGTTACAAATTGTCTATCTCTTGGATTGAAAGATATTTAATGGAAATTATCAATTACAGGACCATGCAGTTGTATGTAATGTTTAGAATTGTCATTGAGTGCCATTTAGTGATGCGCGAGAGCATCATGCTGGGAACTATCGAGACATGTTAGTATACAGGTGGTTTGGGACTGTTTGACAATGTTTTAGGGGTGAAGCTCTAAATTTCGAAAAAATACTAGTAAAAAATGTCTGCAAAAATCTACTTACTCATAGGAAAATGCAATAGATACTTACCCAATGAAAATGAATTATACAGATACTGCACCTGTCACATATTAAAAGTGGTTTGCAAGGAATACTCACAGCCCCAAAAATATTGAAACCTAATTCAAAGTCAGCCTGTATATTTTTACTTATATCAAGGTTAAAATGTTAGGGTTAAAATGTTCTAAATGTTGTGTCAACAACATCTAAAATATAACTGAAAATTAAAACGTGATTGATGTCTCGATGGTTCTGCTTTGCCAGAAAATTGGATGTCGTACTTTGAGTTTACCTAACTGTACAATACGCTTAAATCTAAATAAAATATCAAGTTTCTTCCAAAACCAAAGTACGATATAAAAAAGTATTTACTGGCCAGACATTGTGGGAGTTACGGTACGTTTGTGGAAACAAATATAATAATATAAAGACGGAACCACACTTACGTGGCGTGGCGTGTCGTGGCGCCTTCCGACGCAGTTGATTGGCTACAAAACTCGTTGCGTTATGCCGTAGGCTGGAACAGAGTCGTTTGATTGGTGGATCCCGCGCCACGCCACGCCACGACACGTAAGTGTGGTTCCGACTTAAGTCAGTCTGGTAAAAGTACAGAATGTTTTTTCTTTCTATTACTTCGTCAATAGCTTTTATTTCTGAACATTCTAATAAAGTTTCAGATATTCCCTCCCTTTATTTGACTCGTCCGAAGTAGTAAATAATAGTATTAGCCAACTTCGTATACTGCTTTTTATGTCGAATCCTCATGGCTCTCCGAATCTTCTAAGTAATTGGAAAATATAAAAGTTAACTTACTATCGTAACTCCCTCTTAAGCCCGCTAAACAACTTGTAATGTATCGTGAAACTTTCAAATTGCTTTACATTTATCTCAAAAATAATTGCACGACTCTCATTAAATGCGCGAGGCTACTATTAGTTCTATTCACAAAATTCTAACTCAGAGTCAGCATTTTTTATCAGACATGGTGAAAAATGCCATCCTATAAACTGACCCCAGATTCCTTGAAATATGTTTCGCAAGGCCCTTAGATTTTAGTACAATACATGTCACATCATATCCTCCAGTTCACAATATATTAGAATTTGTTAAACGGGTTACCTACCTATTTCTCATCGCCGCTCGATATCGTGTTAGCCAAAATTTAAATAGTTTTGTAACGATAGTTAACAGTTTTCCTAAAAATACAGCGACATAGTGGTTAGTGCAGTTATTGTAGCATTTAACGTAACTAGTTATAGTTAATGTAACTTGTAGTTTCTGCCCGATATGTTTACGCTTATATTTGTGTTGTGGCGTGATTCCGGAATGCTAGATGGAATCGTGGTAGAAAGTAGGCGTTAAAGATTGCAGGCGCGCTTTAGTTTTGCTTCTTAAATTCTTGAAATATCCAAGGCAATTCAAAGGTCAAATGGGAGAGCCAGGGGCTCACAAAATACTCGTAAAGTAGGCAGAATATTCAAGATGAAAAATTCAGATCAATTTTATTGCTGGCCACGCGTTCCAATATAATTTCGTACGGAAGACGTGAAATGCTTGAGAGTGAAGGCACAAGACTTATAAGGAAGCATATCAAGAAGGAGTCGGTTGTACAACTGAAAACATATCCGGGAAAAGTAAGAATAATTACAAGGATTTCGAAAGCTAACATTAAGGATCACGCCATAACCAGCTATGTAGATAAGCCCTTTATAAATAGTGGTACCACTCCTAGTGCTAAACTGGATGACAAATTAATTTAGCTTCCTAAGCTTACTGTCCACTGAAATTAAGTAAAACTTGAGTGACGTGAGAGCCTGTTGAAGTATAGGGATGTTTTCGTCAATGGTTTCCAGACGAAAAAAAAAACTGATGGATACTGAGTATGTAACATAGCAACTAAATCAATTAAAAGCAATAATTAAGTCAATGTATGCTTCAGTGTAACAGCCTTTAAATGTATCAATTTCAATTCAGTGGACAGAAAGGCCTTTAGATAGAATAATTCCCTTAAACCTTGTAACCCATCACACACTACTTAGGAAGCAATGAATTTAAGAATGTTTTAGGAAAAGCAGGTTTATAAGAAACGGTACCTACATTTAAAATAAGAAGGATATTTTAATATGGATAATGTGTGTAATTGTATGGTTATTGGAAAGTTTAGAGTAAGGTTTTATTAAGAAAGAGTGTGGACATCTTAGATTTTTGATTGAGCGATAGCCATTTTTGGATGGCGCTTCGGCGTGGTCGAAAATGGCTTGCAAAGTGATGGCTTTTTGAATACATGCCACTTTTGATTATGATCTGATTGAGTTATCCGAATGTTTTATATTTGTTTACAATATTGTTTAGATCTCTTTGTTAATGACAAATAAGAAATCTGATTGAACGAATGAAATTACTGTGTGCTAATTCCGAGTTCTTTAATCTACTCACTCGTGATAACGTAAACGACCTTTTATGTCAAAATGTATACAAAAAAGAGGTTTCTCCTTTCCGTCACCAGATGGCGCGTTATCTAGTTTCAATACAAATTGACGTTTACGTTAACGCGATTGAGCGTGAATAAAAACTCGCACTAAGGCCTCTGATACCTTTTCGATGTGCTCTGTAGTGTATGGCAGAGGTCAACTCGTGAACTTTATATTAAAAAAAAACATTTTAAGGCAAGTGTGCAAGCGTAGAGTTAAAATAACGTTGTGATTTATTAAACAATCGTTTTTTAATGTTTCGGTTGTGGTTCTTTAGGAGATTTGTTTTCGTTTTGTAGCGCGTTGCGTCGTAAATTTTAAACGTTTGTGTGTTCGTAAGTTTTTTACTAGTTACGTTACGTTTCGGTTGGATATGAGAAGTTTGTGTATTTGGATTATTTAGGTACGTATCTTGACAATCTTTATGTTGAAATGATGAACGTTAGACACAATGTTCTAATAAACGCATGCGAAAAACCGTTAATTCACTGCATATTCGAGGCCTTTCACTAAGTTACAAATCACGTCTAATTTTAGCAGACGAAAGCTTTAATGTTTACCACGCGATACTATAACATGAATACTTTAGCCTTCACAAATATCTTTACAAATACTCATTTAAATAGCCTGCAGTTCTTTAAGCACTCATCTGTCATAATTAGCGAAACATAGACAAACACATGATTCAGGTGTTGCCTATTTAATAAAAATCAGAGTTCTCAAATGTATCTCAGTTTTAGTCGCCGATATTTCTAACTATATATTGAAGTAGACAGCGAACATCGACAAATGTTACGGTCTCAAAGTAAAGAATTGTAACGAGCTGGGGTTCAGGGATAAATTATTTAAACAGCATACTTCAATTAATCATACTTTATTACAAAACCACAATTCTATCAATTCTATTACTTCGCACTATTTTTCTTTTCCGATCGCTCTGTGTCGCCTCCAAATCGAAACTGACTCACGACGATTTTTTTTTTTTTTTTTCTAAGTGGCGTCTCACAGTTCGGTCAAAGTGACCGGATACTGCTTAACCGGACTACCCTGTGGAGACTAAGCTATATTATAGCCTCCAGCCAGGCTTGACTCACGACGAACCCGACCGCTCTTTATATAGCACGGAAGATGCTTCTAGAACGTTCCATACTGTTTTAGATAATTCGAGAATCTGCCAGAACAATCGACTTTCGAACTCATTGTTCCCGAAGCGACTAAAAACATCCAGAATTTTCGGCTCAAACACTCTGGAAAAATCCATTCGACACGAGCTTTCGAGAAGATTAGTTCCGCTATTCGATAATAGATGACGCTACTAGTTACTATTAGTTCTTCCTCTCGTCACTAGATGGTGTTGCCCTATCTTGTAACAGTATTTTGAAAATACGCGGGCTGTTTTCTTATGTCAGTATTAAAGTAAAAGCATAGCATGTGCCCATTGATATACTAGGGTTTTTTAATATATCAATGCGTGTACCTAATAAATGATACCATTTTTATACATACGTTTACTGCACGCACATAATACACAGACTACATTTAAATGAAATGAAACTTATGAATCACACCTCTTCATTCTAAGAACTTACTGTTAATCATATAATAACGCTAGTTAGGCAATCGCTAGCTGATTATTGGTTCAGTTCAGAATAATTATGGATTTTAAAATAAAACCAATTGTCAAGGAAAAATGAACTTAAGTAATTGCTCTCTCGCTCAATAACCGGAGTGTGGAAAAAGTTGCAGGAAAAATAAGGGCTTTTAGGGTTTTACCTCTATAGAAATCTGAATAATATATGATAAAAATATTATCTCCGCTGCGCGTATAGTTCAGCCAGCACGACGTACAGAAGTAGGACCTTCCGCAACAACTAAAAAGTTTGATTGGCAACATTAGAAAATCTTTCAAAGAGCAAAACACTAATATCTATTATTCTTATCATCGCTGTGATATGGATAATAAACCCAATGCCTTATTTGTTTTATGCGCACTATTTTTAATCACAAATAATGTTGTTACGTCGACTGTAAGTGTCTGTCTGTCATACAAGTTGAAAAAAAAAGATGTTTTCCAACTCAATTCCAAGCACGGTGAAAAGTTTGAGTGCTTTTAAAATAAAATTACCACAATTAATATTCTATTAGTGTCGTTTATTTTCATGGTGTGATAATTCGGATCGTCTCTGTATTTAAAGACAATATTTTTTTGGGTTGAAAGAACTCACAAATATGATGAACTCTTAACTAATGAAAGTTTCAACCCTAAAAAATAAGTAACATGATTGGATTACTATGGATTTGTGTGACAGACAGTCATAAAAAATTGTTATTTCAAACAAAATGAGCTTCGTAACAAATAAGTAACGACATGCGACTGATTGTTACCTTATAAAAATATTTCGAAAATTATTTCCTAAGTCGTTTTGATGTGATTGTTTTAAAAGATAAGGTATTATGTGAAAGAACGGTATGGTTCATGCTTTATTGCTAAATTAATGTATGTAAGAGACACTGATATTAAACTGAAGATATTCAGATGATGTACTTCTAATGTTTCAGGCCTATTTATAAAGAAATTATATTTACAGGCGATTAGTTTATTGTTGTATTTTAATTAAGTCGGTGTTTAGATTATGAGCTTTTTTTAAGTAAGTATCTACGTTCCATGTAATGTGAGATGAATCTCGGGGAAATGGTTTCTCAACGTGGGTTTTTGTATGATATATCTTTTCTATATAAATAGGCCTCAAGTCTCCTATTTATTGCGAATAAAAATTCTAAAACGTGGTTGTAATAAGTTGTTTTTACACGTTCGCCTTTACGCTAATTGTTATTTTTAATTTAAGCGCACGAATTTATCAATTTGACTAAAAAACCAAAACTTTTTAAGGCTGGTTCACACTTTAGGATACTTGAATAATTAAGTACACCTTTTCAAACTTTGCTTTTCTGTTTTATTTTATCGCTGGCGTTGATTAACAGACTAAGTATAGGAATATTAACAAATAAATTGTACTAGAGTATCATGAAGTGTGTACAAGTCTTTAATTAATTGTCGTTGAGTGTTACGAACGAGAAAAAAAATGATAATATTTTTTCATAATTAAGCACACTTTCGCCTAAACTGTCGTGAATGTTACACTAAGCATATGTGATACCTACACGGTTTATAAATAAATAATATTAATTTGTGAATATTGTGTTTTATTCGGAGTTGACCCGGTTCAGGACTGCGAATACTTGCAGCGTAGATCCGAAATGAAGAAAAAAATCTCTTACGATTTTACTCTCAACAACTCTGGAAGTCGCGTCGCCCAAGGTGGCGAGGCGAGCGGTCACGGAACTGAGTTCCCTGGCCGCGGGTGCAACACCGGGGCTCACAACTGTGAGCCCGTCCCCGTGTTGTCCTTAGGACTCAGCTTAGTGCGAGCGCGAGTTTAGACTCTAAACTCGCGCTCGCACGAAGTCAGACCTGGCAAACAGAGACTAGAAGGAAGGTAGATTCTGGTCATAACCCAAAAATAAAACAAAATTAAGCTGAGATAATAGGTGACGATTTATTAAATGCTTTGGCTACAGTGGCTACTACTACTAAGTTATTACTTAATCGAATCTTCTTTTTTTAGCTTTATTTCGAATTTAAAAAGCTTTTCTTTTTCAGAATTAATCCGCTTTTATGGTACGATATAATAAGGAGTCCACTGCCTAATCAATGTCGTCTTATTTCGTCTGTTTCAACACTGCAAAGTAGGAATACGACATTCGCAGGATCTGCAACAAACACTGCGTGTTAATGTTTCGCAATAGATAAGGATCAGCCCTCGTACCCTGACGTGTCAAAACTATCATAGTTCCACTGTAAAAAGGTGCAGATGTATACAAGTCACATACATTTGTCCCTTACGCACACTCAAAATAAACTTGCTCTAAGAACTTATGGTCATCCCCCAGGGAAAACTTAATTTTTAAGATCTTAAAGGAAATCATTTATTTATAGCAACAAAGGTTTGTTGTTGTTAAGTTAAATGCCTAACAACTCAGATTAGATTCTCTAATCGATTATTTAATGAGGGTTTTTAAGAAAATTCACGCCACTAGTTGGCGCCACATTGGTGAGAGGTCTTTTACTTGGAAAATTTAACTTATGACATCAACTTGCTTGACGTCAATTTGACTAATGTCAAAAAACATAAGCATTTGACAGCAGCTTGGACCTCACGTCTCAGTGATGCCACCTAGTGTACATGATTTCAGAATACCCTCATTAGATTCTCTAATCTGAGTTCACTTCAGGGCGGCCAAGAAGTTTGGCGAGAACTATATTGGGTTTAATGCATGCGTTTATAGCAGGACAGATTTGACTGTGGAGTCTCTTGTGCATTCGTCTCCATAACAAGCTACTTTTCCAAATGCACGGTAGAATCAATTTTTATTACTTGTTAATTTTAATTGTTAACGTTCGAAAGTGCCGCTTAATGGCCTAGTCGAAATAAATACATTTGACTTTGACTTTTCGGTAAGGTGCGATTTTTGTGACTGAGTTTAGGGTCAAGTGGGGGACAGTGTAACAAAAAAGTCATTTTAATTTTTAGATGAAAAAACCTTTATTATATATAAAATATGCAGTCTTTAACCTTCATATTAGACTTGATATAATATCGAATTTATACTTAGAAACTAATTGCTTTTTTAGTTTTCCGAGTTCATAATTTTTTTATAGTGTACCCCAGGGGTGGGGTACTGTTTAACAGCCATAGGGGTACAGTATAACAAGATGGGGTACACTATAACAGTAGACTAAACATACATCATACGAAATAAAATATGAAAAATAGAAAACCTTTAACCTTAATTATGTTCTACAATATATTTTTGGTAATCAAATTATGTAATTATCAAACAAAAATAATTATGATAAGAAAATATTATCTTTCCTTAGCCTAGATTAAAATGCCTTAGTATTTTCTTTGGAAATGAGTAGCAATCAGACTGACGTTTAGTTTTTTTTTCATTTTAGGTGGTGGCTTCTTTCATATCATTTATTACTTTATTGTACACCACTTAAATAATTACAGGACAAAACATTATAAAGATCAGTGTACAATGGGTCTTATCGCACAGAGCAATCTCTTACAGACAACCTATAATCATTATCATCCTTAATCATTAGCATCGTGTAGGCCAATTTGCGTCTTTCTTCTTCCTTCACCCATTTTCGATGTAGCACACCTAAAAAATAAAGAAATAATCAAAGGGGGCACACTATAACATGTTACACTGTACCCCGTTTCACTGTACCCCACACCATATTGTTTCAAACAAAAAAATCGTTAAAATTTTATAGGTTAGAAATTGCAATAAACTTTGTTTGCTATTTAAGCAGTATAATTAAAGATTAAGAGAAAGAAACATATATTTACTCACCAAATTATTACTTTTTCAATAAGAACAAAACTTCACGCTCTAAATTTCTTTTTTTTTTACGAAAAACGTAAATTCGAGCATTCTTCCGTTTATCCAGCGATTTGTCGTCCGATGACAGCTGTTTAAGATGGCGGCGCATGAGACTGACAAAATACGCAGAGACACCATTGGTAAATTAGAAAAGGACAGAGTTAAATTTGATGTTATACTGAGCACTTTGATTCGGTGACGTTGTGTGTACCGTCACTGAAAATAAGTATTGTTTATTTGAAAGTTTGAATGCCACTTGCACTTCATAAAACAACTAAGTATAAACTAACGAAAGAAATCGATAATAGTACATTACGATATTAGTGCGTTATAACCAATACCTACGCACGTACATATATCGTACGACGTTTTTTAACACATTTGCGAGGAAACAGAAAAAAAACATTTTATATTTTGTTCTTTTTTAATTATTGAAACAGTTAGTGAAATTACAATTATTAAAATGATACTTAGTTGTAGTTGGTTTTTTAATTATGTTTTTATTATTATTATTACTATTCATAATGTCATTGTTTTGTGTTAGGGTAAATGTTGGAGACGACGAAACTTCTTGAAAGGCGGCAGAAGAGCATTGTAATTCGTCATTAGTTGTAAATAAAAAAATATCCTCAGTAGAAGTAGAGGGGCGCGGCTCAGGGCAAAACTTCTTCGTTTGTGGCTCCAAATTTATTGCCTGAGTTATTTTGGCACTTATATTTGCTTTGTTTTGGATGGAATCTTCTACATAAGATTCTGCTACTGCGTTAGAACGCCACCCGCCATGACGCTTTAAAGTCAATATATCAGCTCCCGAATCAGCAAGTAATGTAGCTGACGTTCTTATGAAACTGTGCCCTGTATAACAATCAGCGTCCGGCAATCCTAAAAACTTGGCGACTTCCTTTGGCATGGCACCGAATTTATTTATGCCAATAGGTTGCGCAGTACATTTACCTTTTTGGTAATTCTGAAAGAAATGATTATTTTTTGCCTTAGTCGTACGCAGAGCTACATATTTTTTGACCACGTCATAAAATGGGCCGTTGATAATAAAAGATCGGGGTATATTGATTTGGGAAATAATTAACCGGGCGAAAAATATACTGAATGGGCGACTATTATACTAAGTAAGCAACTATTTATCCGGTTTGAGGAATACCTTTTAGGAGGTTTTTGTGAGCTGCAGTAATAATATTGTGAGATACTACAATTGTATTTGGGGTTCTATTTTTCTATATTAGCATATTATTCTTTTAAAAATAGCTAAACAACTCCAAGCAACTTCATCGTAAATGAAGGCGACATCGCTGTGCAGCGCGGGAATTCGGGTATCATTGTGTTTTCAACGAATTGGTACAAGAGCAAGCGGAGCGAGTTCGGGAGCTTAGGGCACCCCGACAGGTTACTTTAGACCCTGCGGACGGAAATAGGAGCCCCGCGCAGCGGGGCTCCGTCGACTATGTTGCCAAAGTACTAATCAAGTCGCTGTTTTAAACATTTGTATTCGCCCACTGTTTGTCGCCCACTTAGTATTTCAGTAAGCCATATTCAGTATTTTGTACACCTTTAATTTGAATTTATTTTCGCTCGTTTAAATACTAGCCTTTTGTTTTTAGTGTTTGGGATTTTAATTAAAAGCATTTTGCCTTGAGTTTCAATGTCATTTGTGGTAATATTGTGAAGCTCTTGCCGACTACATGCACCATTCATACCAAATATGAACGCAACCTGAAAAGAGATAAAAATGTGTAAGATAAGGTATAGGTACTTAGCTTACAGACGGTCGTTAAAAAATATGTAAAAGAGTATGTACAGTAGGTAGATCAATACATAAAATAAGGAGGCAAACTGACCTTAGTTGCCAGGTACTGGCTATCTGGAGCATCTCTTAGAAACTTTTCGACGTCATTTGATGACAGTACCTTAGATTTTTCTTTATAAAACCATCAGAGCGTCTCTTTAAAAATGCAATGAGATTTGAATATAAATTAATATCGACACCATTTTTCATCTTGAGGGTACTTTTCAGCATCGAATATGTTGTCCACAACGAGCTAGGCTTATATTTACTAGCTAGTTCATTAAAATACGCCAAAACTACATTTTCGGAAAATGACTTGGCATTTTTCATGTTTTTCCACTTCAAAAAATTTTCATACGTGGTTATGAATCTGTCTTTGGATATTGACGGCAGCAAGCTGTCGCATGCGGTTCGCGCTTCTGTTAGTATATCCGGTGGAGTTGAAGTACTATATGGCTCTTCTTCATTATTGAAAGTTGTCATATTTAAATTTTCACAATACAAGTACAAAGAAAAGAAAATTTGAGAAAAATGGCGCGAGGATTATTTTCTGCCGTAGCTGCGTAAAAATGTTGGCAAAGACGTTAGAGCATGCAGCCAAGTTTTTAAATTACCGAATACTAACACAAAATCGACTACAACATCAATTTCAAATCCAACTCCAGTACTGACACGACAATTACACACAGAAATCTCAACACAACCCCGACCACTATCACTGACACAACCCAGTTCTAATACGACACAAGACCAGTCGATAGCAGAAACTAGCAATGTCTCAAGTTTCCCAACTACATCAACGGACCAACCATTAATGGACAACACAACCGCCACTCAGCAAATGGATCCCGAACCTAGCTCCATACCGTGCTTCTTGGCATGGGGAGCAGCAGGTGATCCCGGCATAAGACTACGAGGAGTAGCCCTGTTTATGAACCGGCCGCAAGAGAGTTTGGGAGTTAGCTTCTGTAGGGTAAGACCGAGTGAGTCCAAAGTTGCCATACCACCTGGCCTTGCGGCCCTGATCAATAGGAAGTACTACCAAGACGAGCATCACGGGCAAAAATACACCAAATTGCCGAAAATGGAGATCCTCAGCATCCGATGCCGATTATGCAATTTAAAGACAAAAGAATTGCACTGCTCGAGTGGGGAGAGGAGACTCCATTCGCTCAAGCAAGCTCGTTACTCCAAAGATTGGGACCGCTCGTAGAACACTCGGCTCGAGCAATCAGCATAGACGCCATGGTCATCGATGGCGAGAGGGGCGAAGTTGCAGACCGCCTTGGGTGCATAAAGGCCGCGGAGGCGCATGAGGTTATCGTGTACGAGGACAGAGGGGAGACTTTGAGCTACCTTAAGTCCCCAAAGAAATCGTGCACGGTATCGCCATCAGCCTCGCTTAGTGGCTCAGCGCGGATGCAACAAAAAATCGCCGAAGACAGGGAACGGGTAGCGCTGAAAAGAAGCACTCCAACGCGACGGGAACAGGAGTCAAGCCGACTTGCCGGGATAAAGACTGGCATCAAATCCTTCATCAAAAACATCTTCACAGACCGACGCAGTGGGTTAGCCCACTCAGACACTTCCGGACCGTCACAGGGAGAGGCTCTCTCCAACTTCCTGAGGAGATCTCCGAGGGAGGCGGGAGAGTCGTGCCCGAGAAAAGCCTTATCAAGAGCCGACAAGGGACAAGTCAGGCCTCCAAACTACATCTCGGTGTCAGGACCCTCTGACCACATACAAAATGCGTTCCTCGAATTTTGGCGATTGTGAGAGCTACAAAACAGGTTAACACCTTGACCTGCAAAAAGATCTTGCAATCGTTCAACTTACAAACTGAGGGACTGCTGAGGGTCTTGATCGAGGAGGCCGAGGCTGCTGTATACGACAACCGCGAATCCCGAGTCATCACGGGATGCATGACGAAGTCGTATATGGCGGCATACAACGCAACTGTCGGCTTTGTGACAAAAAACAAGGCAGAAACAGCGAAGAAGGGAAAGCCAGTCTTCTACACACCTGACGAGGACCCAATAGTGGTGGTTGCACGATGTACTGAGATAATGCTAGACGACAAGATTCTCGAGATGGCCCAAATTATCTCGGGAACGGACTCCATAACGGACTCGGACATCAAAAATATCAAGTGGGTAAACGGGGTTCCGGGGTGCGGAAAAACGACGTGGGTGGTTAACCACTTCGATGGGGAGAACGACGTGGTGGTAACCACGACAACTGAAGCGGCCAAGGATCTGAGAGGAAAGCTCTCGCACCGCATCGGCGAGAAAGCCAAGACCAAGGTGCGAACTATGGCCTCCGTTCTAGCAAGTGGATTCAGGAGGGGAGACAAATGCCAGCGTTTGCTGGTGGACGAAGCCCTCATGAACCACTTTGGGGCCATAGTTATGGCTGTTAAGTTGTCGGGTGCAGACGAAGTTGTCCTCATCGGGGATGTTAACCAGCTGCCATACTTGGACAGAGAGAACCTTTTTCCACTAAGGTATACCCGTCCAGGCATGGTGGCCACAATCACTCAGGAGTTGCTTTGTACTCACCGGAGCCCTATGGACGTAGCATACGCCCTCAGTGACATCTACGGTGGGATCTACTCGTCGAAGACCTGTACGAGTAAGATTCACTCCCTGAGGGTGTGTGGCTTCACGGGTGCGGACATCCCGAAAAACTCCCAGAACACGCTGTTCCTGATCCACACTCAGGAGGAGAAATCCATTCTGGGTGACCAGGGATACGGATCTGGCGAGGGTTCCCGCATTCTGACCATACACGAATCTCAGGGTCTCACGTATGAGCGCGTAGTCATCATCAACTCCCGCAAAGACAGAATTCGTGTCCATGACAGCGTCCCCCACGCGGTAGTAGCCGTGTCGAGGCACACATCCAGCTGTGTCTACTACACGGATGACGCAAGTGACGCCATCGGTCGGTTCATCAAAAAAGCCATGGGTGCACCAACAAAAATAGTTGTCGACTACAATCTTCAGACAGCTATGCTGCACCGAAATATGGCGATCGTGGAGGCGTTGTTGACTCTCCATAAAACCCTAACCTCTTCAGTACCCATTCACTAACAATATATTTAGTATGCCTGTAAAATTAAGTTAAGACTAGTAATAATAATAATACATAATTAAGCTTAATTTAAGTTTTAAGAATCTTTGTAGGTTAAGTGTATAATAGTTTGTTACCCCCGGCCATTGGCGTCCTATCAAGAAGTCGATGGGATCGGGCGCCGAGAGGCTGGGGGCTGGTCTTAGCTTAATTTTTGTCAAGAAACTATTCATTGCACTCCTCATTGTATTTTCTCCTTTTCACTCAGGGTGATGGACCCTACTTGATTATGTTTAGAATTTAAGACAAAACAAAAAAAAAAAAGAATTGTGACGGCTCTAATAGAGCGGAGTTTATGAAATAAAATAAAAAAGCAGAAATGCATTAGTAGCGAAAATTAAAAATATAAAGTAAAAAAGGGCGCGGACAACTGGTCCGCGGTAGTATAATTTGTAAAAAAAAAAAAAAAAAAAAAAAAAATACCGAATAAACTGATTTTTTTTTTATTTTAAATAAACTGAATCTGTGAATGCACACTGTCGCTTTCCCGCCATTTTAACAGCGCGCTAGCGCTGCCTACTGACTGGCGCCGCGCGGCGATTAGTTCGAAATTTGAATAGCAACAGCGCGCGAAATGGCAAATAATACTGTTATGGAATTTGTATGGACTATAACTTAACTATTTGCTTTGGTAACACACGCGTTTTTTATGACCCGCTTTACATATTTAAAACCGGTGGAATTACATCAGCTTTACGAGCAACGGTGTTAAAAATAGACTAATAGGTCTATGTGAAGTGTCAGGAAGTTTCATCCCTAATGCAGTCTCAAGTTACTGGGAATGTTGTCAAAAGTGATAAATGAATGAGTGCTTAAATTTATCATATGAGACATTTATTGTCTCTGGAGTGGCAATGCATCTGATAAAGGTCAGTCAGTTGACCACTTAGATATTATCTGGTTACAACTTGTAACTTGTTTACCACCTGATTATTAAAAAAAACCGTTTCTAAAAGTCGATGGTTTTAGCAAAGGACTGTCTATTACTGACCGCAACAAACGTAGGTCGGGACAGTGATATGTAGTGGCCCGCTTTGAATATGATGGGCTTCTTCATGCGTTCCATGGCTATGAACAGGGCTCGTTTGAACTTGGTGTCTTGCTCGTACCACGGGCACTGGTACAGACACTCTCGGAGATATTCACTCTGAAAGAAGAGATAGAATTTTAAGAGTACTTGGTGGCGATAGTCTTGCACCCTAATTGCGAACCTGTTTTGACACCACGAAGCGCACTTTTTACCTTTAATTTTGTTTACTCAACAGTATTCATTGCGTGTTTCACACTGTCGAGTGGACGGATTTTTGAACATTTTGAAGCAATAAATGCAAGGAAACGCTACCGGGCGCTATTCTTTGAACTTACACAATTAGGGTGCTGCTTATATTCTTTGGTAACTAAAATACTACTTCCTTACATAGCAAAAATAAAAAAAATACGGTTTAAAAACATACATAACCCTTCTTTTGGCTTCGCCGTAGTTGGGTAAAGATAACTGCCTGTACATAAGTGTCCTACACAAATGATACCCTGCCATCAGCGACCAAATAGCCCACAGGCTGTATGGTCGATGCCAGTTGATGAAATGTTGAATATTTGAAAAGTAGATGATTTAAAAAAAAAGAAGTACGATTGGCATCTTCTGGTTTTTTTAAGCAAATTGTTTTAATTGTTTAGACACTCAAGATGGAAAATCTACATTTATTCAATTACTAGCGACCTTCTACATTTATTCAATTACTAGATGATCCTCGCGGCTTCGCTCCCGTCAACTGGCTATCTACGTATACCTACCCTACCCTGCATACCCTACCCTACCTACCTACCCACCTACCCTACCTACCCTACGCTACCTACCTACCTACCATTATTTTTTAAACTATTTATTTGTATAAAAATTAATAATACTTATAATACGAATGTAACCAACTCTTGTTTCTACCGCGGGCGATCTAATTAAATTATAGAACACAAAAGCTGCTATTATGACTTAACTATCATATATTCTCTCTCGGACTTTTTTGTAGATGATAATGAGTACTTTAAACATGTAGTACATAATTTTTATGCATCATCATAGTTTTCTCAGCGCACGCCAAATAAGGAATTTTATAGGCAACATTTTGCTACTTTGTGTTACATTATTGCAATTTTGATAAGAATCTCTACTTTTTTTAAGTAAATTATAGCCTATGTTACTCCCGAATAATGTAGCTCTAAATCTTGTTGCACATTAACGATCTGCTAAAACCCACGGCACCTTTGGGTATGCAGACGACAGCACTGTTGCTGAGAGATACTTGTCCAACGCACGGGCTGCCGGGCCACAGAGCCGGTCTCTTCGTGAGGCCATGGTGGAGCGCTTGAACTTGTCCTTGCAGGCAGTCTCCGAACGGGGTGATGCCAACCTAGTCAAGTTTAATGCTACTAAAACCCAGGCGTGTCTTTTTTCCGCTAAAAAGAGCCAATTTCACCCGGCTCCAACTTATCGTGATGTAACCGAGCCAATAACGGACCATCTTGAACTTCTTGGCGTTACGTTGACATCAACTCTCAATTTTGGGCCTTACATTGAGGCAAAGGCTCAGCTGGCTTCCAAAAAGTTGGGGATCCTTGCGAAGGTGAGAAAGTACTTCACGCCGGAACAGCTGCTCAACTTGTATCAAGCGCAAGTTCGATCGTGCATGGAGTACTGTTCTCACCTCTGGGACGGTTCTGCCAAATACCAGCTTGATGCACTAGAGTCGATCGAAAAGCGGGCCAAGTGACTTATCGGCAATGAGGCACTGGTCAAATCAAAGCTCCAGAGCCTTGAACATCGTCGCCGAATTGCCAGCTTGTCGGTTTTTTATCAGTTACATTTCGGGAAGTGTGCGATGGAATTGCATGATTTAATTCCGCCCAGCCCGTTCCATCATCGGACAACCAGACGCACGGCGATGCGTCATCGGTACATGGTGGACATCCCACCCATACGCACAAAACGTTTTGGGGACACTTTTATTATGCGTACAGCTAAGGAGTGGAATTCCCTGCCGGAGTCTGTGTTTCCCGATAGCTACAATCTAGGGGTCTTTAAGTCCAGAGTGAATAGGTTACTTCTAGGCAAGCGTGCTTCACCGTCGACCACATCATCGCTTACCATCAGGTGAGATAGTGGTCAAGCGCGAGCCTATTAACAATAAAAAAAAAGCTTTCCATAGGTGAAAGAATTGTTAAAATGTGTCCAGTATTTTCGGAGCTTATTCGGTAAAATCAAACAAAAAAATCATTTCTCTTTATAATATTAGTACCATAGATAGATATCATATAAAAATATCTGTAATCAAATATTACAATAAATAGGTACCTACCCTTATAGTAAGCTCATGACCGCACCAGCAGTACAGGAACAGTTGAGACAGCATAGTGACCATGTAGTTTACCATCGAGAAGAACTGCACGCTGTTGGGTTCCACCTAAAATAATTCAAATAGGTACCTAGTCATTAAATAGCCATTCCAAGAAAAATATCAAAGGAAAGATGTATGAAAAAATATCATACTATAGAGATCCTCAATCCAATGTTACAAATGATAGCAACAGTGCCGGTCAGTTGAAAGAATATATTCGCATGATACGTGTCTTCACACAGTTGGATGAACCTGCAAAAAATAGTAGACTCTATTAATTTGCATAGAAACGAAGGAGGAGTTTAAATTAACGTATGCCCCCTACGTACTTATACCCATTTCGACGGAATACATAAAGTAAGTGACGATTTTAATAACATTTATTTTACAATCTCGTGAAAGTAATTACTAACCTTTGAACAGTCTGATGTTGCTTGACACATTCAACGAGTAATTCGTTATTAATTTTGATCAACTTCTTACGATTTTCCTCCGACTGTACCGAATCAAACACATACTGTATCTGGAACCAGTAAACTACAGTTAAAGCTTAAGAAAACAACTAGTCACTTCACTAGGTCATCTGTCAGTCCACTAGTATAACACTAGAGTGCCCCCTTACCTGCAGTGTATCTTCGGGGCTTACCTACGCGATCGGCACATTCGCTATGTGGGTCGGGGTGGTAGCGAACATCAGAGGGGATTACGTGTAGGGTCGGTTTTAGCACCTCTCTTGTGGTATCTTGCATGCGATGTGGTCCTGCGTGTTGACCAACCCGTCGGCGTTAATATTGTTTGTTACGCGGACGACACTTTGGTGTTAGCCGGAGGGGACACCTTTGACTAGACCATCCAGCTTTCCGAGCTCGGGGTGGCAAGAGTCGTGGCGTCGATCTGCGAGCTGGGTTTGGAGATAGCGCCTCATAAAACTGAGGTGCTACGAGTATATGGTTCCATAAACTGAAAAGGATCAGAGAGCCACTCAGCTCGTCAGTAACAGGTCGAGATGCACAAGTCCAGGTGAGTCGATATATTGATTATTTTGGCCTAACCCTGGACGGTCGGTGGGGCTTCGAAGAGCACTTCGAGTACCTGGTCCCCCGCGTTGAAAAGGCAGTGGGTGCTTTGCATAGACTGCTGCTCAACCTCAGGGCACCTCGGTAAGACCTCACCGCCTCTACGCGGTTTCGTGCTATCGATGGTACTTTATGGGGCGCCTGTTTGGTCGAACAGGAACAGTTCGACGCTGCAGGACTAAAATCAATAACCTGCAGCGGAATGCGCAATGGTCTATCGTATCGCACGAGGCTACCGAACGGTATCCTTTGAGGCGGCAACTCTCCTAGCACGCTTTCCTCCGCTGGACATTCTAGCGGGCATGGATTCGATGGTTTATAATATAATCGCTTTAGTAAGCCTGAGGCGGCAAGACGGCTCGAGCGGCGGTGCGAGCGGCTACAACACCCGCAATTTAATTTACCCGCAAACGTGTTGTCGAAGCCGTCTTGCCGCACTTTGAAGCCTTGCTGAAAAGAGAGGAGCGCATCTCCTACATCCTCAATCAGGTACTGATCGGGCACGGTTGCATCGGTGAGTACCTGAATAGGATTGGGCGAAAGACTACGGCAAATTGCCGCTATTGCGGAGGCGATCTTGACTCTGCACAGATCACGCTCGAGGAGTGCCCTGCGTTGGCCTCTGAATGGCAGGACTTGGTCGCTAGGATCGGGCAAGACCTGCCTTTGTCAGCAGTTGTGAGAGCGATGCTGGCAAAGACAGAAAACTAGAGGGAAATGGCCTCCTTCTGTATGACGGGGACGGTCCAGAAGGAGGCTGCCGAGTGTGATCGGCGGAGAAGAAGGCGCCGGAGAGGCAACCGCCCCAATGCCTAAAACGCTGAAATCCCGCCTGCATCATAAGCAGACGGGACTCCAGGGTCGCGGGCGCTGAGACTGGGGACTCTGTCCGCCCACTAATTGACTCCAGGAAAGACGTTGGCACAGTGATCACGTGCTGCCGTACAAAGAGAGGCTCAGAGGAGACGCTCTTTTAGTCTCCCAAACAGGGGTTGCACAGAAGGGGTTCCGGGGTGGTCTTTTAAGAGGTCACGGGTTTCTACGTGCTGATGGTGATCACCGGGATGGATTTAATGAGGTAAAAATCCCACACTCTCTGATTACGTATGCGAGATTAAGGACGCGATATGGATTTCCGTCTATGTGATTGGTCGATTTTTCATGCTCTTTGACCTCCGCCTTGCCAAATTCATTACGCAATAAGGCTGCAGGTCTTTTCCCCAAAAGTCTAGGCGCCTTTTGAAAGTTTCATCCCATTAACAAATAAAAAACAATAAAAAGGTCATCTGTCAGTCTGCATTGAGGGTAGTTATTAATCCCCGCTCACCAACGCCGTAAACAAGGTGATTGCTAATTCATTGGCAATCTTTCTGGGCGTGAAAGTAGCAACTCGTGAAATTATGAGCGCCGGGAGGGCGTGCAAGGAGATGCACTTCTTGGAAGTGCACCTGGTTTCTATTTTTTTTTTAAATACCAAGAAACTATTCCTATTATAGAACCTAGCTTATCCAAGACGATCTGCTAAAAAAATTCGTAAGTTGTCAAAGTTAGTTATATCCCTGTATGTATGGGCAACGAAAACCCATCATATTCGAGGCGGGATGCTGAAGATGCAACCCCCTGAAAATAGTCCCGCCAGCGGCGCCCATGCTTGTGAATATTAATTACTTTTACTATAAAATCAACTCAGCTTGCCAACGAATTAAAAGTTATCTTGTATGGCTGTAGGTTGGTCCTGTGTGTTTGTTTATATTATCTTTTTAGGGTTCCGTACCTCAAAAGGAAAAAACGAACCCTTATAGGATCACTTTGTTGTCCGTCTGTCTGTCAAGACCCTTTATCTCGGGAACGCGTGGAGGTATCGAGTTGAAATTAATATCGTATACTCAAGTCTGCAACACCTTGCAGCTGTGTAAAAATTAAACTTCTAGATCAACTCAATCAAGGGATACCGTTAATGACGCATATTTTACATTCGCAAGGTCATCAAAATCTACAGGGTACAGAAATTTGGCAAAAAGCTATGTCTTATAGCGCAAGTAAAGGAAAAACCGAAATCCGTAAATTTGTACCTACATCAAAAAAGAAGAACTTATATGCAGTTGGTAAACTGACCGCGACTTATGTCGCTGTATGGGGACTACGGTTTTCCAACGGCAAAGTTAATTCTGTGCCTCAATTCTGCTTATCTTATTGTTAGAGCAATGTTCGGTGCCCTCATAGTTTATGAACTTCAGTCATGTTATTTAATTATTTTGGTGAATGTAGCTGTTTGTACGGAACCCTCAGCGCGCGAGGTCGTCTCGCACTTGGCCAGTTTTTTATGTATTGTGTTGAAAAAATGTTTTGTCTATCAATGTTTGTGAAGAAGTATAGTGTAGCAGAGGCTAAAAACCGCTAACATTTTTCTAATTTTGTAGGTAGGTATCTTACTAACATTAAAAATGTGAAAGTTTGGATGGATAGATGTATGTTTGTAACCTACTCAATCACGCCAGAACTGCTGAACGAATCTGGATGAAATGAAAAAAAAAATGGCACAGAGATAGATTATGGTCTGGAATAGCACATAGGCTACTTTTTATCCCGGTGTAATATTGTCTTGGGATGATAAAACACTTTTCTCGCAGGCGAAGCCGCTGGCAGAAGCTAGTTTCCTATTAAAGTGATCGGATGTAACCACTTCTACCACCATAAGCCATGTGTACAATGCTTATGCTACATGGTAGTAGCATCTCCTTACCCACCTTCTGAATTTTATCCATGATAATTTCCAACTGTGCACATCCGAACATGATCATAGATACAGCGACGCTGTCCACCGATATGAAGAGGAAGGCGCTGATGTAGATGCTGACCATCTGGTACAGGTACCCCAGCTCATAGTCCGGAGACTTCAGTGGGGTTACTGGCATCCTGGAGATAATGGCGAATCAAGCAAGACACAGAAGAAGATATACAAACATAGGACTATTTTAGCAGATTTTGCTCGGGTCAGTTCGAAATCGATTGCTTTGAAATTTTTCATTGGTTTTTTATCTAAGTTTGCGCTACAATATAGCAGGCACTTTTAATTTTTGCTTGGCATTACTTTTTAATTTTTAAAATACCCATATCTTTCAGATCCAAAGAAGAATGTGCAATGAGCCTTGCCTATGAAATGTGCATTAATCATATAGAAACCCACGACCGAATAGTTTTTGGTGCCCACCAAAAGCTTGATTCATTGCTAAAGCTTAAATAACTTGCTTACCAGATTCTAAAAGGAAAGGATCGCTTGCTGGCATCGTCGAACAGCGGTATCATGGCCCAAAGCGTGCAAGTGGTCGTAGCGCTCGTCAAGAAGAACAGGCATAGACGCTTTATCTTGCGAGCTTGCGCTGCTAAGATTCTGATAATGGTATAAATTTTATTTAAGCTTTTATATATTATCTAGTTGTTTTTAGGACCTAGTTCTTAGATATTGACTAAGTATCCGCAGGCAGAGGCTAGTCTATCCCAATATTATAAAGAGGAAAGATTTTTTAGTCTGTTTGTACCGAATAGTGTCCGAAAGTACTGGACCGATTTAAAAAATTCTTTCACCTATCTTGATAAAACACTTGTCACGTTGGTGAAGCCTCTGAAGCTATGTGAGTAACATTTCAGAGGTTGAAACTGGGGAGGGTACTCATGAATATGGAAAACTTTTACTGTGAACCCTGAGATTGCGAATAAAATCTGTTTTTACCCGACTACCAAAGGAGAATAATGTGTTTATCAGTCTATGTATGTATATTTGTTCCTATGTGGCGTTCAAGAGACCAAACGCATTGGCCGATATTGATGATTCTTAAGTCAATCGAAAATCTTAACCTTGCGAGTGTTGAATGTAGCCAATGGCTACATTAATATTGGAAAATAGAAAAATGCCGGATTTTGAGTCGGAGGATACTACTGGGTTTGTTCAGCCAGCTCGCGAATATGTATCCTCCTACTGCACAGCATGATTTTCTTCTTGTTCACGTTTTTTTAGTTAGCTCCTTAAGCAGTCGTTTTTTTTTTTTTTGAAATACTTCTTTTTGCTACAGTTATTGGGAGATCCTATTCAGCATTGCGGAGTATGACGATTTTTAGTCGCTTTATGCACGTCTACGTCATTTCCTTAATTTATTAAGTTAAACTTACTTCTCGTGCTCAGCAGATTTCGGCTCAAAGATCTCGCCGTCCATAATTCCTAGCAGCTCTAGCAAACTCTTCTTATTGACCATGAAGGCAGTACTCTTATAACAAAGGGACGCCTGAGTGAAAAGCAAGTAGGAGGCTTCGGAAACCGCGTCAATATCACCCCAGACGTCCACTATGTAGATAATCTCGAATAGAAGAAAGGAGTATTGAGTCCACATGACGAAAAGCATGTAAAGATTCCGCAAGATTATGAAGTTGTTAGGATGAGGCCAAACTCCGTGAGCGCTTAGGATCTTTTTTGGTCGACCCAGAAATAATGTTGTGTTTTTTATTGCCATTATATCCGGTAGTAATGAGGCACGTTAGTAAAGAAAGCGTTTATCCAAGAGACTTCTTCTATCTGCCATCATTTCTTTAGGTTGAACGATTTATACAGAACCGTTGAATATTTCAAAAGCTTGAAGTTTAAATGTTTAAGTTTGCAAAGTTTTAATCGTTGTTGATACGTTGATGTGTTATAAATTGTAGACGTTTGTGCTAATTGCTTTAGTTTTACAAGGAAACATTAAAATGTACATATCTAATATGTATTCGTTTAAAAACTCCTTGATTACAGGGTAATAGGTTCTCAAGTTGTTGACAGAGGCAGCAGATGCGCAATGGCTAAGCGAGACCTTTATGATCCCCTTTCGAGACCAATTTTTTTTTTGCATTCGTATAGCATTCCCTTTTTCCATTTTAAAGGCGTAATAAATACATCTCAATGCCATCCACTTCATTTGTTCCTTGGCGCTTGCCACACACATCGGGCTAGTGCCTACTTACCATTCGGCTCTCTTGTACCAGATACCTTGATAAGAAGTATTTGCAATTATAAAAACATCAAAGCAAAGTTTGTTGGAAGGTAATAATTAAAATAATTCACACCCACACTTGATGCAGTTGTTTCCTGTGATTTAGTTCACACACTCAATGTGGCAGTCAAATGAAGAATTATTGTTCTGAGGATAAGCATAGAAAAAAACAAAAATTTAAGCAGATGTGCCGATTTATTTGCTTCTTCTTCATGGCTACTAATCTTGGTATCTTTTCTGTTTTTTTTTTTGCTATTTAGGCAACTAATTCTAATCTAAAAAGTTTTCTTTTGCAGAAAATTGCCTTGATGCCACAGTGTAATTTTGTCATCTTATTTCGTCTGATTCAACACAGCAAAGTAGGAGTACGACATTCGAAGGATCTGCAACAAACACCGCATATCAACTTATCGCAAAGCACGATCAGAGAAAGGATTCTAATGAAAACTTAAGTTTAAAGGTGTTAAAAAAGGTACTAACGGCCACAAATGTCTGCCTTGACAAAATAATGTAGTGACCAGCGCGTAACACCAGAGGGCGACTGATGCGCATCATAGCAAAGCACAGCTCTCTCTTGAACTTCACGTCTTGTTCATACCAGAAACATTTGTACAGGACTGTGTGCAGGTCTTCACTCTAAAATATTTAAAAAAAATAACAGCCAGATAAAAAAGTAGATGGAATTAGCCAGTGGCCAGTACAAAAAGGAACTACTACTCAGCAAAGCGCACCTACAAGAATACAGATACCCCGCCATTTGCCAGCCCGAAAAAGAGCAATCACTCGGATAAGACGAAAATAGAAATAGCTAATGAGTTTCTGAATTTACTGGGCAGTAAATCCTGTAATGTTAACTTACCGTAGCAGTGAGTTCATGGCCGCACCAGCAGCACACGTAGAGTTGGCTGATCATCACTGACAAATAAGTCAGGATGGAGAAGAACTGCATGCTGCGCCAATCCACCTGTTTAATAGTCCATACCATTAGTATCACTAGCTACCACACTGGCTATACCGGAGTTGCAATTCAGAAGTAGATAAAGAGATAAGTATAGGTACTCACGACTAAGATCATCAAAGCCGACATGCAGATGATTCCAACACTGCCAACAAGTTGGAACAGCAAATATGGATGATAAGCATTTTCAACAAGCTCTGTGAACCTGGAAAGTAAATGGAAAATTATGTTCTTATGACGGTGCGATTTTTTGCAGCAACAGTTTGTGTCAAAACAAGATAGGGAATTAATCCTCCCGTTTTCAAGTCGGTGGCACAAAACCCCGAACTGCATTAACTCCAATTTTCTCCAGGTACACTGAAGACAGCCCAATTCCCTCTTTGCGTAACGTAAAATTGAGGTTATTGGTTCCCCTTAGTAGCATCTACCATAACGCAAATGACCGAAAACAATATATACCTTTCTGCAGTTATAAAATATAACGTGTAAATAATACTTACTTGACAATAGCTTGATGGTGTTTGATACAATTTACGAGCTTGTTGTAGTTCTCCGCCAAAATGTTGTCCACCTCCCTAGTGCCACGTTTTCCAGTTATCGAAGTAATCTACAATTTTGAAAGTCTTTAATCAGTCAGACCGCTATCCAGGAGTAGCGAACCCCTGGCATGGTAAATCTTACTGTAAAACACAAACGATCAAACTACCCACACTCAAAATCTTCTCCTTGACGATGTCAATTTGGGCGCAGCCGAAGATGACGCAGGAGAAAGCGACACTATCCACGCCGAAGTACATGTAGGCGCTGATGCAGATCGTCCCCAGTTGGAAGGCGTATCCGATGTAGTACTGAACAGCCTTCTCCGGTTTTAATGGCATCCTGGATGAAATGCTGTGGTTACTTTTTTTATCAGTTTCCAATTTTCTGTCATTGAGTGAACAGTATTGGTTTCCCCCTAGTATAGAAGAGACAGTCAGAGGCAATCTTGCAACAAAAGCTCTAATGAACTATAATAAGGATGTCGCAACTATAAGGCTTTGGTATTAAATACTTCTCAGGCGCCTACCTAACCGACAACCTTATTGTGTAATGAATTCGGAAAGAGCAAAGGGCAGAGTATGAAAAATCGGCCAATCACATAGACGGTAAGTCACATCGCGTCTTTCATCTCGCATGTGATTGGTCGATTTTTCATAGTACTCTTTGCCCTTCTAGGGCATGCAGAACCTCATTCGTTTCCAAGTTTTTGAGAACAGGATCTGGCAAGCAGTTAGAACCGGGCGAACTGCTTCCCCCGGTTCCGGCTGTTTTTTATTTTTTTAGAATATTTGACAGGATATCACTAGGAATATGAAATAAAATAGTTTAGATTTGTCTAATCAACATATATATTCTTTGCAAGTTTTGTAAAACATCAGTTTTTAGTAACAATTTAATACTAGATAGGTACTTTTCTTTATAATTTTCTTATATTAAAAACTAGTAAGTATGTACTTTTCTTTATAATTTTGTTTGGTTTATATATCGATAACCAATGAGCGTTAGCGAATCTTATGGTCATTTTTTGTTTCTATTATTATTGATAGACTCTCGTTTGACCACTGTCTCACCTGATGGTAAGCGTTGATTTGGTCGACTATGGGGCACGCTTACCTAGAAATAACCTATGACTTAAAGACCCCCAAGTTGTAGCTATCAGGAAATACAGAGTCCGGCAGGGAATTCTCCTACTTAGCTTTACGCACAATTAAAGTATGCACAAAATACATTGAACGCACGGGTGGGATGTCTACCCAAAGGTATGCAGACCTAGTTTTAAGCAGATCGTTTATGTGAAGCAAGAAAAATGTTGCTGAGAGCACCGACCCTTGATGAACCCCAGCATTAATATCAAGTTAGCCAGAAGAGCATCCATCTATGACCATTCGGATGGACCGATCCCTCAGGAAGTCCGCAATCCAAACACACAAACCACTGGGTAGACTGAATGAAGGAAGCTTACCAATGAGGCTTTCGTGCCAGACCCTGTCAAAAGCCTTCGAGATGTCGAGGGAGACGGCAAGCGCTTCTCCGTGCCTCTTGATTCACTCCAGATGTGACTGGCATACGCTAGAAGATCCCCAGTTGATCGATTTTGGCGAAAACCAAATTGGCGGTCACTGAGGATGTCGTTAGTTTCTAGGTATGCCAGGAGCTTACAGTTGAGCACCCTTTCCATACTCTTACAGAGGATGGACGTTACTGAGATGGGTCTGTAGTTGGCCGGGTCAGCCCGACTGCCCTTCTTGGGCATAGGCTGAATGTTAGCATGAAGGACTCTTTTGTGCACAATTGAGCAAGGAATAAACTTTCACTGAGCACAAATTGCAGTAAAATTAAAACTTTACGAAAATTAAGCAAAAAACCGATTTTTGGGCTCTTTGACAGCACATTTTTTGCGCCTTTGCGATTTTTATAGACTTTTCAGGCAACGTTACTGCTACCACAATGAATGTAATGCCGGTGAAAGTACTCAACTAGAATTTTTTCCGCATAAAAAAATCTTATTTTCCTGGACTACAACGCGAAATTTGAATCGAAGAACTAATATGCACCATTTTCGTTTTTTTTTTTTAAGATCCGGAGGATCCGGGTTTATTCCTTCCGGAACCGGATCTGCACAAACCGTAAAAGAAACGGGTATACCCCGTTCTTTCAGAACCCTCCTTTTAGTCATCAGTGCCCTCCTTTTGCTTTTTCCGAATTCATTACGAAATAAGGCTGCGGGTCAAGAAAGTTCCTTACTTACGCACACTCCTCAGGGTGACAGTATATTATCATTATTATGTACTTAAGCCATTCATTATAATATCTTAATATTATGATGAGTGGCTTGGGATTTTGGTAGGAAACTAGTTGCATAGATGAACAGACCAGAAACCCACCTGATGCAGACAAATCACTTACCACATATCAAACGGGAAATTCCTATCAGCATCGTCAAACAAAGGTTTCAGGGCCCACAAGCCGCAGGTTATTTGAGAGCTCACCATGAAAGCGAGCAACAGTCGCTTGATACGCGCAGCCTGCAACTTTAATATACTGATGGGAAAAGCTTCTGCAATGTCCTCTATGAAATTTATTATTAGTAGTATACCGGAGTATACAAATTATTTTGGATCTTATCTTTACTCAGCCAGTCAACCTACTAAAATAGCTGTTGACTTCAATAATATTCAGGTATAATCCCTTGAGTGCTAATTAGCAGACACAATAAAAAAGCAATTGTTTCTGAACATCAAAGTTCCCAATTCCACTCATCGTTATACCGTTGAGTGCAATTGAGAACTTTTATATTATAATTTCTGAAACCGAAAGTATTTGTATAGTCCGGCTTGATATTTTTTTCACGGCACCTACTTTTCATGAGTAACATTCTCAGGCTGAAAAATCTCTGAATCCATACGCTTCAATAACTCCATCAACATCCCCAAATTTATCTGAAAAACGGTCACTTTCAAGCAAAGACAAGCTTGTGTGAACAGCAAATAAGACGCCTGAGAAACAGCTTCCAAGTCTCCCCACACTTGAATTATGTAAATTATTTGGAAAATTAGGAACAAATACTGCAGAGTCATCATAAAGGTCCTGTAGCCTGCATGAAGGATAGATCCTTCCACCGGCACCCAAACACCTAAATACTTCATCACAAACTTTGCCCTGTTCAGAAAAAGGTCTTCAGACGAAGTCATGTTGACCAAATCGACTATTGAAAATTTGAATTGAAATGAATGAATCCTTTCTAAATTGAAATACCCCCGTAACATAATCTTCTATGTTTGGCCACTTAGTAGAATAAGATAATTATGGTAAACAACCGGCTAAATATCGACCCAATTGATGTACTTAGTATCAATATGACTGGACGATAATTGGTACATTTCGCATCACACTTAAAAACAGGCTAATGCCTGAATGAAAAAAGGTTCGCTTTTGCGATCGTATCCAATGTGGTCTCAGACCGATGCAGGTGGGTGAATCAGGTGCCATATGCACAATATTGTGTAAATAACATGATGAGGAGAGTCAACACAGGTATGTATACCTAGCAATGATTATAATCAATGTGATGCCGCCTATTGTCCAACATTCTTAAATAGGCAAAACTTTCTGCATCCCATTTTATTTTTCTATGTACAGAAAACAACCTGTGAAAATTTATTTGAACAAATACACCCTGTACCTAGAGTCATAAATGACCGTGGATTTCATTTTCCAATATGGCTCCATTTATTTAGTTATTGGTAAATTACCTAATAAGATTAAAATGATAGCGTAACATCGATGGAATAAATCCTTTGTTTGTATTGCGTCTAATAGTCTAATGGACCAATTATAATACTGAAACAAATTAGAATAAGGGCTTCACTACATTGTGACTGTGTCTTTAGTCGTATATAAGAAAATATAAATGTGTTTATCTACACTCACAATCTAATGTTCCAAATATGAATTCAAAAAATATTGTATAAACACGTAGGTACATTAAATTCGTGGATAGGTAAAATAAAAATAAAAAACCATTACAGTACAACATTTCCTTCGATTTTCAAACAACTGCATCTCAATAAAATAACTTTTTAATTTTTAAAGCACACTTACTTTTTTTTTTATTGGCGCTAATTGACTTAATGTAGAAAAGTAGTGTCATTGTCTATGGCGCAATGTGAATCTAAATTCCCCGCCATGCAATATATTTTGCGTTTCCACTTTTGTTTTATTTCAACTATATGATTGAAGATAAAATAGTGTATGCAACGGCATATAATTAGGTATTTAAACACTCGCGTGTTATTATTATCACATTCGGCTTCGCCTCATGTAAAATAAACCCAGCCTCGTGTTTTAATAACCCCTAATTATGACCATTGCATAAACTACTATGTTCTGTTATTGATGACAACATAAGTTCAATCAACACGCTTGTATTCGTACGAAGGGTTAGGCAGAAGTGCACCTATATTAGCTACATGTTCTGTAGTAGTTACACGCACATTTCGCCAGAACGTAATATCATCCCATATATGTTATAGGGGTGAGTCTATTGTCATCAACTGGTCACAAATCTTGACGCTGCTACTAAAAATTCCATTTGGAAAAATACTTGAGAAAACCACAATAACACTTAGCCCAGCCCGGACATCGAACCCACGACCATGTTCGACCACATGCAAGGCCCAGGTTCAGCTATTGCTGGACATAAGGACATGCGGTTTCGAGACTTGTCGTGTTTGCGGCCACGAGGCCAATCAGGCGGTCATTGTACGCTCATTTGATTTATGGAGGGTAATGCTTGGCTCCTCATGCTTGCTAAATCAGTTGAGGCGCAGAAGTTCTAATTCTAGACAAACAATCATTAATTCAAACGTATGGCAAACAGTTGCTACTAATCCGATCTAGTGTCGGTTTTTATCCACATAGCAAAAAAAACTTGCGGCAAGCGGGTGAAGTGATGTATTCTCACGTTTGTGCATTTGTTTATTATGATTTCGGTTTTCAGTTGCAGCAAGTCCCGATCGTGTGGATCCGGCTTAATAGTGTTTCATACTTTGAAGAGATATTTTGGCAGTCAATAATAATATTATTGGGACAAAGATTCATGTTGTTTTTAACAAACTTCCCAAAAAGGAGGAGATTCTCAATTCGGATGTTTATATATATATATATACATATTTATGTTCGGGCATAACTCCGTCTTAAATAAACGGATTTGCGAAATTCTTTTTTTGTTCGGAAGAAGTTTATACCGAAATGGTGCCATTTAAATTTGGTAAAGATCTGATTAAGAACTTCTGAGATATACAACAGAACTCTTCAATAAATGACGGCAAATCTCTCGGAATTGCTGCAATCGCATGTCTGTTTATTGTTGACACCATTTCAAAACATACTATCACGCCAGTAAGCTCTAAACGGGAACGCATACGTGGATAGTTCACCCTGGTACACTCTCATTCCACTGGTTAAGTTCAAGTTACATGTTATTCGTGTAATCTATTCTGGCATTACTGTGGGCATTATAGGTACCTTAATATAGACCTTGTCCATTATGTACCACTAAAAGTGAAAAATATAAACATTTTTACAAAAAAAATTACAACCGACTTCCAAAAAGCACTACAAAGTGAAAAATAACTTCAATTTCGGAAGGCGATATCAAAAAACGAAGAAATGAAAACAGGAACACCAACTTCCGAAATTGAAGTTATTTTTCACTTGGTTGTGTTTTTCAATAAACTTTACCTTTATTTCCATTACTAAAGGAATTAGATTTAGAAAAATATTGGAGTGTTTCCGAACCATAAACTTGAAGAATGACGTGTGATGTGTCAGGCTTGGCTTACGTCAATGAATTTAAGTGTCAAAATGATCGCCTTAGGGACTAGCGATCAAAATATTTAATTTAAACACTTTCCAACAATTCCTCTCAATAATGGTGCCTTCATAATACAATGACAGTGTAACGTTAGCATGGAGAATAGTATAATGGAGTTTACATTGCCGCCGGCCCCTCGGGGGTTGTGCTTCGATAGGAATGATTTTGTCAAGGTATTTTCGCCGATTTTCATGTAATTAAACGTGTTAATCAGTAGGTTGGGCTTGTAATGTTTTCTAAACTAGTTAGTGATCATTTCAGACAAATTTCTCCGTCGATAACTTTTTAGCAGAGCATCAAAATGTGGCATCATTGGAGACAATGCGAGATGACCTGGGAGTGTACTTAAAAATCCTAAGAATGGCGATGATAGAGCTTATAAACAAGGACTACGCGAACTTCGTCAACCTGTGCGCCACTCTCATAGGGTTTGACAAGGCTATAGTTAAAATACAGGTGCCATTAGGACAGTTGAATGATGAAGTTGTTGTGAGTAACATCTCCTTTCTGTAGCTAACTTAGTAATTTATTTTAGATTTTTATAATCCATGTAGTGCAGTATCTACTTTACTCGTAATCTACAATTATTTTAAATTTTATGTAAAAGTTTTATTACCATTTTCTTTTTCTATGCATTACTTATAAGATTTTTGTTGTAGAGTGTAAAAAAATGCCTAGAAGATGCAATGAAAGAGTTGTCTCTGTGGATGAGTCAGAGGCATGGGCTACAGAAGAAAAAGCAGCTGCTTAAACACTATAGCCAGACAATTAATTGCCTAAAGACACTAGACAATATCCTAAAAAATATAACTCTTAAAAAGAAACAAGAGCAGGTCGCTCTAGCTGATCGCGCAGCAATGCAATACAACCAATTGAAGTTCTCCATCTCAAAGTGTGACAGTATCATAAAGCCAGAGCATAAATTAAAATATAATGAAGTAGGAGGCAAACTAATACAGACTCTCAATGAATTACTTTTCAAATTTTGGAATGACAGTGATGAAGAGAACCTCTTAAAAACTCTTACCACGCTTGCATCTTTAGACCGTGTCAAAGAGTCCGAAATGCTTATAAGAAAGCAAGCCGTTGCTCCTCTGTTACAAGACATCATCAATGAGCCAGCTTTACAGAAAAGCAAAGATGGACTGCAAGGAATATATGAGAGAATCTTGTCTCTATTGGATACAAAACTGAAGCTACTGCTCACAGTGACGCAACATTCCAAACTATCCTTTCTCGTTAAGAAATATAGGTTTTTAGTCAACTGCTTTTGGTGCGAAGTTGAAAATAGATTGGAGGTCAATCTAGCTTCTATTTTTGCTCCGGGCAACCCTCAGATATTTTATAGGAGGTACAGTGAGAGCATTCAGTTCATAAGGAAACTTGAAGGATATTGTTCTGCGGATGATGTCAAATTGATGCATGAAACTGCTGAATACAAGAGCTTCCAAAGAAGGTGGAACTTGCCAGTCTATTTCCAGATTCGGTTTCAGGAAATTGCAGGTGACTATAACAACTCTTATAATTATTTTATTCTTGATATTTTAAAAATAATTGAGCATATTTATTAGTAAGTCTGCTGTGCAAAGAGCACAGATGGTGACCTTGATAATGCAGTACATAATATCAAGTTTGAATTGTTCACATGTTGTATCTATGTATCTTTTATCCATTACAATTAGGTCACTGGGCCAATATTGTGGGTGGCGTAAAAAGAGAGTATGGGACCCAATTATGTTTAATTTGGACGCCCACTACCTACGTAAAGCATTTGGCGTCGCCCCCGTGTACATTTTGTAGTGATTACTTATCACGCCAAAATAACAAATCACCCTATTTTGAACCTATGCCAAATTCTGTGCTTAATCGAATTCCCGAACTTCCCACTTCAACATTGTTGGTAGGAAAGACATTATCTATTCACCTGATTACACGTAACAATTTCGAGAATGTAGGTGTTTGTTTATAAAATGTGCAAACAATCACAGGAAGCTTCGAGGCGGCGCTACAAAAGAACCCTACCGTGGAAAACAACAGTGAGTTTGTGCTGAGAGAAACGCACAAATGTTGGAAGGCAACCCAGGAGTGCTGGTCAGATGGGGTCTACATCGAGGCCCTGGCACACAAGTTCTGGAAGCTAACTCTCCAACTGTTATCGCGCTACGCCACGTGGGCTAACGCGTATTGTACACAGGTAATAAACATTATGTGTCGGCGATTTGTAACCGCAATCGAGAGTGCTGATAATACTCTTGTATGCACTGATAAGCATTATGAAATGTACCTGATTTTATCATTAAGCTAATGGCCACTTGTAAAGCCCTAAGCTCTGCAATCGTTTAATCTGAAGGCCTATTTGTGAGTAACCCAACGCAAATTAATTCAAATGACAAAGACATGCTGTATTAAGTTGTTTGTAGTTAAAGATAAATAAAAATAAAGTGAGATTACGTCATACTACAGTAGGTTAACATTAAAATAATGAACACACATTGTGTATCTTTGTTTTACAGCAATGAAGTCATATTCTACTCATTCATACATAGTAGTATGTCTGCTAATGATTTATTGATAGCTATGTATAATAACATATTATTTCTTTGCTGCTTTCAGAGAATACCAACACAAAAGTTCGAACCAACTAATGTAAATAAAAACCTAATCGACAACAGTATTAACATCTTTCTGGATATACAAATATTACTGAGGAGGTTGCCACACTTATTGGAACTGATCCAGACCAAAATACCCATTGATAACAAAGATCTCCTTGAACAAAGCTTGAGATCTTCTGAGGGTGCACTGCAAGGTACAAAGGAGAAGATAAAGGAATGTATAGTCAATGAATTATTTGAAAATTTCAATGTCCACTTGAAGCAAGTGAGTGACATACCACGGTTGTACCGGAAGACCAACCGCAGCGTGCCGACCAAGCCTTGCACCTACATAGACGTAGTCTCTAATGCTTTGAAGGAATTCAACCAGGAAGCTTCCAAAAAGTTGGATTATGTGTTCACCATGGAGCTATTTGAATCGCTTTTCAATGTTATGACTGTTTCGTAAGTATTCATTTTGTTAAATTTTCGAAAAAGCTGATAAACTAAATCGTAAAGCGTCACCGAGTTCAAAATCGCAATCTACGCAAGTTATCCGCGTAGGATAAATTAGTATTTAAATGCTGAAAATTATACTTAATAAAACTTAACTCCTTATCTACAATGTACGATAAGTATGTCTCTATAAATAGTAACATGTGTTCCAGATACTACAAATATGTAGAGGATGTTTTGACCTCGGTGCAGAAGACCGAAGAGTCATTGAGAAGACTGAAGCAAAATATACGCGAGATGAGTTCGCCTCAGAGCAGCGACAGCGCGGGCGTGACGGACGGTGACAAAATTCGCCTGCAGCTGAGCGTGGACGTGGTCTCGTACGGTGCCCTGGCGCGCGCACTCCGCCTCAATGTAAATAGTGTTCACAAGTTCACAGAACTATCCAGTATGGTAACGGAAGCTGTAAAAAATATAGATATTAAATGATATGCCCAGTTGTATACTAAAGTTTTTTTGCTTAACCTCTAGTATCTAATTCTAATGTATTATAATAACTATATTCTAGTAATAAAAGATATTTATTTTTTAACATAAACATGTATTTTGATCAGCTGAATAAAAATTGTATGATTTGAAAAAATAGAAACCATTCACTTATCACTTAAAATAATTAACAAGATAAAATCTTACTAATACTATTTGTGTGGAACAAAATATTTCATAATTGTGTTCGGTTTAGCTTTGTTCGTTCTGGGACTACTCCTAGGCGTGTCTGAGCTGGAGGGGTTCTTCCACATGGCTTTAAGTTCCTTCTGCATTTCGTCTGGAAGTGCACTGAACACTTCCTTGTCGACGTAGCTGGGACAGTCTTCGCAATTCGCCTCTTCGCAGTCTCTCATAGTGTCTGATGTGTCAGACATATTGTCTTTCGCGGGACTGGCGCGCGGCGTGAGCGATCGGTCGCGGGAATTCAGTCTTAGCTCAGATACCTTCTCCAGCTCTCTTGAGTTTAGCCTGAGTTCACCAACTTTTAGTTTACTTGGAGATGCAACCTCTTCTTTGGACAAACATCGTCTTTTTGCTATCCATGTAACTTTTTTGGGTTTTTTTGGTGATGGCTCAACTTCGGCGTCGGAGAGATCAGTCGTGGTGCTACTGCTCGGCGACACGGCGGAGTAGTCCATAGGCGTAGAGGAGGTATCACATTCGTTTTGTAAATTAAGCACAGATTGGACGGATATATCATTCATTAAGTAGTTCACTATAGATCCTCTGCCGGTCATACGTTCCTGAAACTTGGTGAATGCCAATCCCACTAACGTTAAATGGAATGGTTTGGTCAAATCAATTAATTTGTTGAATAATCTCATAATGATGCTCATCAGTTTCTGCTTGCCCGCCTCAGTCACTGTTAGAGCACCACTGCTGAGAGTGAAGATGGAAGGAGAGATTTGACTTTGTCTTGACTCTCTGTGGCTGCTCAGCCTCTTAGCATCCTTCTTTCTAAGAGTTACTCTTAAAGAGACAGGGATGCGCCCATCTTCCCTCACTAGGACCATCAGCCTTTGCAGCAAAGCAGTAAACTTATCCTCCACCTCACTCCTTACACTGACAATCTTGAAACTATCCTCTAGGCCTATACTCTGAGGCTTGCCAGTTTGTTTCACTGGAGTATTGTCTTCACCTAAGCTTAATTCTTTCAATCTAACAGCCATATCGCTGCTGAAGTGCTTTTTCAACACATCTAGGGATGCTTCTTGTAAGTCACTCACAGTTATAATATTGTTAGATATAAGTGCTTCTGTAGTTTTAGAACCAATGCTTGGAATGCAACGAACATTCTCTAAAGTAGACATGAAACTGGTCCCGTGTTCTGGGAATATAGTAGTTTGGTCATTAGGCTTATTTTGGGGACAAATTAGTTTAGCTAACAACTTGTTATGTGCAATACCAGCACAAGTTGTGAAACTTAAATCTTCAAATATCTTTTTCCTCATCTCACTAGCTATTTGTGATGTTACCCTGAGTCTGGTGTGGCAGCCACATGGGCAGTTGATGCTGGGCTCACTGTATGCATGACCAGCAAGAGTGACATTACTAATGTTTACAGATTTCATCTTTTCTTGTACTAAGTTTGTGACATCAATAAAGTTTTCATCCATACCCAATTTCTCAACTGGACATTTCCAACATTGTAACACTGCAAATATCTTATTGGAAGCAGTTCTGTAGTTGTGCAAATCTTCACCATTAATAAGTTTTAAATTGGGACAAACTTTAAGCGCGTCGGTAACAAGCATACATTTCTGCACGCCGTACTTCCTGGCCTCGTAGTTGCTAGTTATGACAAAGTTCTTCTGTTGTACGCCGAGCGGAACCGACCGCAGCTCGGGATTCCGTACCATCTCCACTTGAGCATAGAAACAATCTACATCTATGTGAATAATGCACCGCGCATGTTCGCTATCAACATCGTTGTAATGAGAACAGCCTGATTCCATATTCCTGCAAAATAAAGCATAGTTTAGTCATAATTTACTTTGTTCTAACTTAGTTTTACCTGTTGCGATACAATGTTATGAAAAATTAACAAATACCGTACCTATCGTCCATGACCGTACCATTGAAAGATGTAATATATTTAGTAGTATGTAAATATGCTTTTTGGGGTAGAAATTACTGGTTTTCTTTCATAAATTTCCCAAAATATTGATATTTTATATTGGACAATCACGACACATCAACAGAGGCAATGTTACCATCCAAAAAAAATATTTCCCCCGTTTTTTTTTCAATGCGGTTTTGTAAATTTTGTAGTTGACCCAACGATTTTTGTTTATCTATCCCATTATATGATTCTAGTGAATTGAAAAATTGATTTTAGCCCTAACAATGGCTACTACTTTTCGTTCAGTTTTTTCTATTTTCACATAATCGACTAATCCAATCGATTGCATTATTTTTTTTTTTTTTTTTTTTTATATTTGTTCCTAACGGAACAGGCTAAGGTCTGAGACCATGCTGCCTAGTCATCAGTATTTTTCTCTTCTTGAATTCTTTAGTATGCATTAGAATGCGGATGTAACAGATTCTAATGCTTTTTTGGAGTATTTGGCAGCAAATTGTATCGAATCAGCCTTCCCAGTAAGCTTTGCAGAGGTAGTCAATACTACAATAAAATTCTCCGCTCCACTATCCCGAGATCGCTTCTGTCAATAATTTCACATATTGTCCAGTTGCATAGACAGTTGAGACACAAAACTACACCAATTTTATATCATAATATCCACTAGGAATCAATTTGCAAATAATATTAACAGCCGCTGAACTACACTCGAAAAAATCCCGCCAAAAAAACCTCGATTGCATTATCAATTTTGACACATGACATTTCAATTCACTATCACATACGTCATTTTCACGAAAGTGGGTTGTAGTGGGTGTTCGTTCATGTTCAATACAACTAACAAATAAACAGCTAAATACCGGAATTTACAGTTATGAACACCTGAAAGCCGACAATGGAGGGGCTGCCTTCAGGTGATATACAGGCGAAGTACCAGAAATTGGCGGCGGAGTATTCAAAAGTGTGTATCTTTGCTAACGTGAGGCGGTGAAACGATCGGCAATTTGGTGAATTTGTTGTTTCCGTTGTTGCAGTTGCGGGTGCATGTAAAGGTGCTAAAGAAGGGGGTTCTAGACGAGCAGGCAAAGTCGAACGAGCTGAGAGACACTTTGAAAGAGAAGGAGAAGTCTCTGAGAAAAGGAGAGTTAGAGATAGATTCACTGACATTCAGAAACCAGCAGTTGACGCGGCGCGTGTCCGTCCTTCAGGATGAACTCGACATATTACAGGTTAGTTGCACCATGAATTAATATATTAAACAAAGCTCAATCTCTGTGAAGCTTACAATCAACATCTGATAGTGAACTTATCTCAATTGTATATGGATTCTGTTATCTTTGTGTTGTATCATTCAGCAAGTGATATTTCCAGGTAGTTGGGATGTTATTTAAGTTTACCTTGAGCTCAATGATTTGCTCTAATAATTTGAAGTTTCTATAAGATTTGAACAAAGATATTAATGCTACAACATAGCATTTTTAAAGTGTTATATCAGTTCACCTTTTTAAACATGGAAACTGCCACACTCTGGGTTAATTTGATTTTAATTAGTATGAATTCAAAAATTACTAATGCAATTTACTTGTACTTTGTGATCTCTGTATTGTTGTCAGAATAAATTAAATTCAAATGAATGAAATTCTAATTAACTGTATTTTATCTATTTGTAGTTGAAGTTAACAAAGAAATCTAAGAATAAAGGTGATGACAAGCAGCCAACAGTCAGCAGTGCTGCTGCTTTGGACTCGGGACTCCTACAGGAAGAACTACAAAAGAAAATCATTGAGAATGCACAGTACGCCTCACAGGTATGCTTCTGAAATTAATAAGGTGATCTGTCTGTCAATCACAGTTTTGATTGTCACTTTTCAGAAAATATTCAAGCCATTGTATTAAGGTATTGTTATTGCCAACACAGATTGCAAAAAACTATAGTCCTACTTATTAGTAAGTATCTTACAGAATCACATCTATTTAAAAAAACAGCTGTTGCTTACATTTCTCAAATTATATGAAAGAGAATTTATTCAACAGCTGATATATTTTTTGGATGGTTTGAAAAAAATGGCCACCACCAGCCTATTCTATTATTGTCCTACTGTACAGCAAAGGCCTCTTCCCATTTAGAAAATTATATTTGATTTTTTATTTCGTAGACTTAACTGACATTTGGGGAGTTGTCACTTTATTGTTACATAAAAATAGTGTCGTATCCTGACTATCCTGAATGATCAAAAGTTGATCGTAAATCGATGTAGATCGAAAATGGAACTATTTTACGGCAAAAAAATACATTTGTTAAGACACTAGCAGCTGCTTATTAAGTTTCTACTAATTTATGTCAGAATTCATTTTATTTATTGTTGATTTCTTATTTTAATACAATAAAAGTTTATGTTCTATGTGTATGAATACTTGTTATATTTAAATATATTACTTTTATATTCATAAAACATTTATTTACACCAATTCGTAAAATTTAATTGAGATTTCATAAAACATTTATTTACACCAATTCGTAAAATTTAATTGAGGAGTCATGTCACATCGATTCGATGAATCACTTATGATTGAGCCTTACCTACAACACTATGCTCCGCACTTGCAACATTAAAAAAATAAGGTCATTGGCAGCTGTCAGTTTAATCTATGAAATAAAAAATCATATTATAGAAGCATTAACCAGAATATTTACGCTTGACTGGATAGAACTTCTTACAACAATAATAAAGTAACTCATTTATTTATTTGTTTATCCTCGCAGTGGAAAGCCTTGCAGCAATTACACCAATGGAGCACAATCTTATAATAAAATTCACTTTAAGTCCAGGTTTCCTCACGATGTTTTTCCTTCACCATTGTCAGCGATGTCCAAGATAAACTTAGAAAGTACATATGAATTGAGAAAGTCACATTGGTACTTGCCCGGATTCGAACCCACGACCTCAAGCACGCACACACACGCAACCGCACACACACACTAACACACACACGCGCACGCACTCACACTATTGTATTGTACTTTTATTAATCTGTTCTAAAGTCTGTTAATAATTATGTAACAGTCTAAGCAGTACTATTTGTCCTATGTTCGGGAATTGAGGGCTGATTGTCCTTAATACAGGCTACTAATTAACCTAGCAAGGATATCAGGTCGTGAAATTGTATTGCTACCAACTCATCACATATGTAAACTATTCCTAAGTTGTCATCCTACTTTGTAACAGACTGTACCACTTTTTTATGAAATAAATAAAATTATATTATTCTATATCAGTTTGTCTATGTAGTTTTTGTTAATTGGTGGTTTGTTCTGTTGTAATATAATGCTTTAATCGGCAACTGTATACTTCACACTCGTAGTAATTGGTGTATGACGTACACAGTTGTGTTGTGCCGCCGATAGATTACAGTGTGATAATAGACTTAAAAAACCTTAAAGATTAAAAAAAAAAATGTGAATGTCTTCAATTTTTAAGAAGAATGTTTTTATAGAAAATATAGCTTAAGCTCTTGAAAAACTTCGTGTTGTGAGGCTTAAAAATTCATATAAATACAAAAAAACTACTTACACTTTCCAACAATTTATGTTTGCAAATAATTGTTATTCATAAAAAAGAGAATGACATAAATATTGACCTATGTCACCTGTTCCATAAAAAAAAGATTCCGACGAGTTGAGAAACTCCTTCTTTTTATGAAGTCAGTTAAAAACAATTTATTTAAACAGATTAGTAAAGAAAAACCATGTAGTACAGTCAATTGAACATATGGCGCTACACACAACTAAGTTGCTAACACATAGCCACACAGTGGTAAATCCGGTTTTCCCCTTTCAGTTATCAGACAAAGTATTCGAGGTATCGCAGCTGAGAGCATCCCTAGAAGACTACCAGAGACTCATAAGTGAGAGCGACAGTAAATACAAGTGTGAGATTGCCAAGCTGAAGAACAAGAACCAGGAACTGCAGTATTCCCTGGAGGAGACGCAGAGGGAGAGGATAGGTGGCACTCCCAGTAAGATACACTTGGCTACCAGCAGTCAGGCGGCCAGTTGTAATGGGGACTTTCTGTCGGAAGGTGGGAGTTTGGTAAGAATACAAAGTATTATATACTAATATAATAAATTAAGTACCATGTTATAGGAGGCAAACCTATTGCCGCCAACTGGACACAACCGTTTGGGAAATACAGGAATGATAATTATGTGCTTTTATTATTTTTAAAAGGGTCTTTTTAGGGTTCTGTACCCAAAGGGTACAAACGGGACCCTATTACTAAGACTACACTGTCTGTCTGTCACCTGTATCTCATGAACCGTGATAGCTAGACAGTTAAAATTTTCACAGATGATGTATTTCTGTTGCCACTATAACAAATGTGGGGTATTTTTTGTCGTTTTTTGCGATAACGGTACAGAACCCTTCGTGCGCGAATCCGACTCGCACTGGGCCGGTTTTTTGTTTATATTTTTATTACCCGGAGTGAATTAATTATATTTTAATGCCATGTTTTGGCAGTTTAAAAGCTTTATTTAAAAATTCAAAGTGTGAACAATTTATGTGGGGGACAAATGTTTTTTTGCACCAACCCCCTATTTGCAGAACACGTACACATTGTCAAAATGAAAGGTATTGACATTGATTGTGAATTAGGCAGTCACCCTGTTTTTTATGCTACAAATTACAAATAAAGTAACAGAAAAATAAACACAAAACGATAATTTCACACAAATTCAAAACCATTCACTTCATACTTCATGATTCACTTATTTCGTTTGCAGGTGGGAAGTGAGGATGCACTAAGTTCTGTAGATGACTTGAATGTTACTGAGCAACTTAGTATGAAAGCACACTCATTAGACCAGGTAAGCACACTTCTATACATACATAATTTATTTACTGAACACTTTCATTGCAAAAAAGAACATCGGTTTAGAGACAATCATAAAAAAGTGCATGAGCAACGAACTGAGAACTAAAGTATGTTTGGTAGAAACAGAGTGTGAAGTGTCATTTTCTCGTACAGAAGCTTCGATCAACAATACCAACTTGATGTAGGATCGGCGCAAGAGATACATCTCGGTAAATAACAGCTCACTTGAGACGTAAGCTCTTATTTTGTTCAGTTCGTCATACTAATTATTGTAAATGTAGTATTTTGTTGAAGTAATGTAATGTATGTATGTTTTCGTAAGTATATATTCACGCGGACAGAATTAAGCATTGATTTTGTACGTGACCCGTTATTGTTGATAAGAAGGCTGAAACCTAATTTCTGGAAATAAATTATGGACCAGTCTAAAATTAAATGCAAGATGAAACTGACTGTTAAAATTCATTCAACCAATCACAAAGCTAACGCGCGTTAGACAATTTGTCACATAATTTTGCAATAGTTTCGTTCGAGAACCCTGGCCTTGTATTATTCCTCTCCATTTAAAAATATGTACCTTCACATAATCCGATAAAAAAAAAAAATTTCCAGGATAATCAAAAACTAAGGATGGAGTTCGAAATGCTCAAAATGGAAAACGAGAGCCTTAAATTAGAAGTAGCAAAATACGTATCAGCGTCACAAAGACGGAGAGGCGATGGTCATGACTCCGGAGATTTCAATAACTTCGGGGATACCTCCATGGATGCCGAGGGCAGGGTCACAGGGCTGCTGGGAAGCCTGCAAGTACCCTTCTTACTGAACCAAGAAGTGGAGACGAGAGAAGAACGAATGAAAACGTACTTTAGAAATAAGATTAGCGAGTTGAAAACTGAAAGAGAAGAACTGAAGAGTAAGACTGAACATTATGTTAAAGAGGTATGTGGTAGCCAAACTAGATTTAAATTATAACTGGGGGGGTCTTTAGATCAAGAGTGATTAGGTAACTTCTAGGCAACTGTGCTCCATTGTCAACTACATCATCACTTACCATCATAGACGAGATGGTGCTCAAATGTGAGCCTAACAATAAATAAATAAAAAAAAAACTAAAAATGCCAGTATTTATAACAATATGTAATTTAATATTTTTTTTTTTTTGTATATTATAGTATAGTTACAGATAATGTAATACTAGCATACAGATACTTCATCCCATACAAAGAAACTGTGCTGACGTAACTAGGGTTTTTCGTCTGATTAAACTGATTATTTTTCTAAGAACAACGATCGCGTTCGGTTCCGTTCCTCGGATATAGATGGCGTTAGCAGCGACTTGCGAGTAAAAGGGTTTACTCCGTTCGTTAATACTTTTTAAATACAGCGACGATTTGTTTTATAGTATTTTTATGCATGTTTTTACAGTTTCATCGTACCAAAATGTGTTACAAAACAAATTTAAAAAATCGAGTGGATGTCTCAGAAATTTAAAATCCCGCCATCTATTGGAATCAATTTTAAATAATCCATTCAAATAATTTTTTAAATGTAAATTAAGAGCCCAATACTCCTTAATTTTGTGCTTAGGAGAGTTAATTGAAGAAAAACTTGTTTTTTTATGTTCGTCTTATCTTAATATTTCACAAAACTCAATAACAAATCGAAGCTTATCACGCCATCTAGTGCAATATATTTAAATCAAATTTTCTTTCTTCGCGTTGGCTACCCGAGGTATAGACGACCTTTGTATTGCCGATCGATTCAACCGCCAAGGCTATGGTCTTAAAACTGTTTAGAAACATGAATTTAGTAAAGCGCTACATTTCCTTGGAATAACAGTTTACAAATAATAACCGATATTGTGGAGTTCGTCGATTATGTAAATAAACAGCTAATCAATGACCGGTAACCTCAAATAGTTCTTTGAATAATGCTTACCTTGCCAGGTAAACAAACATATAACTCAAGGGTCACTAAAACAGTTATAGCCTGCATTATGTAAGGATACGCAAAAATTCAGGAAATCCTCAGAAGCAGCCTGGATTCTATATTTGTGCCACGCTGTTGGCAATAAGTTTGCTCCCTGTTATTCAAATCTATTTAACCTGGGTGTATTTTACACCTGTACCAAAATCCTTGTGGCATACAGTGTATGTCAGCCATCTCTGCCTACCCCTACTAACATGTAACATGTTTCCAGTGTGAGATGCTGCGTCTCCGGTTCGAGGAGATGGAGCGCGACAAGCAGACGGACGAGCACACGCTGAGCGAGAAACACAACACTATCAGCAGACTGGTGAGTCACACACAATCGCACATGTGTTTACAGCACTATTTATATCTTTAGCTGATAGCGAGCACTGAATGAGGCCATTGTATTATGTCATCGATCAATATGAAGCTTTTAACTGTCATGTTTTTCGGAGTTCATGGTCAGAGTTTGTTTGGCTAGCTTCTACCAGCGGTTTCGCCCGCGTGAATGTCGAATATTGTCCCAAGGTAACATATTCCCGGGATAAAAAGTACCTCTGTGTCAACTAGTCTGTGTCAACTGTCAAATTTCATCTAGATCCGTCCAACCGTTTGAGCGTCAACAAGTAACAAACACACACACACTCAAAAAATTTCGCCTTTATGATATAAGTTTGATTAGTGTGATAGCTGCACTTCAGTATCGTAACTCTATCAATCCTGACCTTTGAAGAGGATTAATTCTATTACTTGAAAAATTCGAGCATGTGGCACCTAATGTTAGATATTTGTCTTTGGAAACATCTTGTTAAGCCTTTCCTTAGCCGAGGTAAGAAGGTGCGGGGACAGTTCTCCAAGACAGGGTGTCTAAAGTTAGATTCTTTACTAACCACTCACCATTAACACACCCTTAACTTTAACTAAGCTACTAATATACTGACATAAAATCTGAATACGTAGTTGGGTATGTTGACTGAAACCCATCGCTTGTTATGCGGGCTCTGGGAGATACATAATCGATGAAATCGCACTACTTACCCACTTTACTCAAAGAGAATGTGGTTGAGCATTCACTTGGGCTGACCACAAATCTGACTCAGTTACTTCCTTTTCAACTCGCAGGAAGAAGAGCTCCACTCGACGTCGCATAACTACGAGGAACAGATGTCAGTCCTGACGGAGCACGTGGCCGGCCTCAACGAGCAGCTGACGAGACAACACGACGAGATCCAGCAGCTCAAGCACACGCTACACAACCGGAAGAAATAGGCAGCTAGTGGGACGTACAGGGGGAGGGGGGAGATGTTAAGGTTGTTTCGAGCAGGATTTTGCCTACGCGGCGATAACACAACGTCAACGCGACGTTCACGCTGCATCAACGTAACGTTTACGCGGCGTCAATATAACGTTTTTCGTTTCAACCACGGCTTCGCTACGTCCGTGGTGAGTTGACGCGATGTCAATGCCTTCGCTGGACATATAAGGGCTACTTGGGAGAATGCGAAAAAAATATTGTGGGAATTTTCTACAATACAATTCTACTGGGTATGTATGTCTTTGAGTGGGGCAAACAAGCAGGCGGTCCACCTTGTAGTAATGTGAATTTCGCCGTCTATGGACATTTGTAATATGAGAGAGACTTGTGTTGCCCAGACAAGCTCAAGACTCAATGCTCATGTTCCCATTACTGCATCCAGCAGTCATCAGACAATCCTTTCACTTTAACCCCCTTCGTCTGAATACATACGTCCATGTAAACGTACATATTGTATACTGTCAATAATATCGAAGTAATGTATAAAGGAAGTAGTATAATAAATGTATGGTCAAATGATTAATATGTACAGTATGAAGTTTTCATATTCAGTAAAGATATATTTGAAATGAACTGCAAAATCGGAAGGAAGAATTTCATGACGATGTATGACCGATGTTACTGATTTCCTCGAAACCTCAATATTTATAGCTAAAATAACTTACACTAATGGATTCCTAAAAAAATATAAATATTTGTACTAAAGGATGAGGAGTTACAGACTAATCACGATTGTATAAAATCAGTAGCTATGGTATGTTGATGGTTTTCAACGCTGAGGCCCAGTTCTGGAACGAAAACTGTCGCAACAAATTGTGTTTGTGAATTATTATTGTCAACAGCCAATAAGGATCCTGGGTAAAAAATAATGATTCTATTTAGTCCGTCAGTTAGATTATCAAAAAATATTGGACACGAATTTTTGCTTTATCAAATCAATAAAAAATGCCAAAGATGAAGCGCAACAAAGTTTAGGAGGTGGGGGCTTGTAACGTCAATTGTGAGTAAAAAGTATACTAAAACGTGACGTCAAACGAAATTTCAACGCACTATATCGCAGTTACAATATTTTTTATTAATCTACCTGACGGACATAAAAATAAAAAGAATAATTCAGTCTTCTTACCTATTGCATAACTTGACTTGCGTGTCGTTTGTTTCTTTCCAGAAACTGGTTATCAAATGTTATTTAAAAAAACTTTTTCAAAATGGATTTGTTCATCTATGTCCCAATATTTTCTCTGTAGGTACCACTCTTCTATACATTGTATATCACAAAGATATTGTATAAAATGTAAAAATTGTTGAATTAAAGAAATTGCACATCCTGCATATTGTATAAATTTTATAAAATATTTATGTGTGTGTCATGTGGATATAAGAAATGGTACATATTGTGACTAATTCGAGGAAATAAAACATTTCTTCTGAGATCACATGCTTTGTTGCATAAAAGAGAGTTGCAATAAAATTTATGATCATTTTACACAAATGGAGAGCATGCTATAAATGAGCATACTGCCTAGTTGCATACAAGACGGCTTTTTAATAGCATGTTATTTCAGTCTAAACTTTTCTTTTATGTCTGACAATGCATTTCAATGCTGACCTTGAAAATGTGCAATTGGAGTGAAATTATGGCTTCCCAGTCTAGATTATTGTTGCTTATCAATAATCATGTACCTATTTTTTAGGAGTGTACTAGTGGAAACTCGAATTTGTAGACATCAAACAAAAAATACTACTAACCGCGACGAGATTTTTTGCATTGGCAATATTTATGTTTTATTAGTCTAAGCTTTTCTTTCATGTTCAGCCTTGAAATATGTGCAATTTATAAATAAAATGATGGCTTTCCAGTCTGAGATTATTGCTGCTTATAAATAATTATGCATTGTTTAGTAGTATACTAATAGAAACTCGAATTTGGGGACATCAAACAATACATTTTAAAATACTACTAAACGCAATGAGATTATTTACTCTGGTAATAATTATATAGACGTCATATTGAATGAACTCTCCACTTTTGTAAATCATTTACAAAATTCGGCAAATTCGGAATTCTCTCATTACACCTTTTTTTTTCCAAGAAAACTCCTTCCAAATTCTATGATAAATTGAAAGTTAGTCTAGTCGCCTATTCTTCGCATTCCTATCATCCAAATAATAATATAAATGAGAAGTATTGTGGCCTATATGATGTATATAAAATCGTATTAAATTCGGCTAGTGATTTGTGCTTTAGTTTAGTCAATTATTGGTGAAGCATTCGTTTTGGTTAATTTTATACTTGAACAAAAAGTAAAAATATTTTGTACTTGGTACTGTATTTATTTATTCTGTCTATCAGTGAATAGTTTTCGATAATATAAGAAATTCACTTTAAACAAATGAAAATCAGTCTTCACCCATTGGCCGGTCTAGGATAACAAATAAGTGACCTTGGCCCTTATTGGCCGGCCAATGTGTATAGAGGCAGGTTAAAGATGGAACATAGAGATTATAACCGTCGTCCGGACTGTAACTCTACAAAGAGTTGTGTTTATAAGTTAATCTGTTGATCTTAAGTTATTAATATTTAAGCAAAACAAAATGCAATGAATATGTAATTATGTGTATAAAATTTGGTGTAGACTTCGTGCGAGTATTTTGGTATTTCTGTAAATAGCCGTAATCTCCTCCATTTTCTCCGCATTAGAGCTTTTATTGTTGAATTTATCTATATCTGACCTGCATAATTTTCTTTTCTAACCGTACTTGTATTCAATTGCAAACAAGCTATCTGCAAGTGAACTCGTAAGAAGATGTGAAAAGAAAAGACTAACTGAAAACGGGCATGTAAAGCTTATAGGAAGATTTACATACCTGTGTACCTTGAAAGTTATCGTACCGCTATATTTTCAACTTTCGGAGCTATGCAGAGCGTTGGTATTCCAACAACCCGCTCTCGTTTATGCGTCGCCTAGCGTTAGTGAAAAGGGACTTACATAACACCTCTGAGTACGGCAGTTAGACCAATGTAAGATGTATCTAACTACTCGCAATCAGTCCTTGCATATAATGTATAAAAAAGAAAAATAAATTATCAATAAATAGTTTTGAATACATATGGTTTTTATGAATAATTCTCGTCCCAAGCTTCTTTTTATGTCGAACAATCACAAATTGATCATGTGCAAATTGTACGATTTCTAGTCTGCGTTTCACAAGAGGCGTAGCCAAACAAAAAGCAGTGATGCAAAAAAAAATGAGGCTCTTGCTGAACTGTTTAGTTTAGTACAAAACTAAGGATACCAAAAACATTTTCACTTAAAATGTTGCCAAAACGAGACTGCACTGTCAAAAAGTTATCAGATCTTATGTAGAGTAAACGCCTTGTTGCCATGTTTAGTTACTACAAGAATAACAGAAAAATTATGAACAGTGAATAAAATTTTCACCTTACACCCATGTGACGGTAGCGAAACGGCCAAGCCAGATATTTTAACAAAGTCTTGATTTCCTCCTACGCTGACGTCGGTCGCGTATGACACAGAAAAGGTCCCGCAGTGCAACGTACGCTCGACCGATGTACGCGACCGACGTCAGTGTAGGAGGGAGGAAATCAAGCCTAAGGTGTAGAGTTTGTGAGCTTGTAGAGTTAGAAGCTTGGCTCTACATGAGATGCGATAACTTTTTGACAGTGCGAGCCATATGGTCTCGTTTTGGTAACATTTTAAATCCGACCAAAAGCATTTTCGTGAATGCTTTTGGTCGGATTTCACTTCTTTCTGTAAAATGCACTACAATGTTTTTTTATAATGTTCATTTTTTGACACTCGGTGTCATCATATCAGCCGAAAAACGTCCACTCCTGGCCATAAGCCTTGCCTAGGCGTCGCCACATTGACCGGTCCCGTGGGTCCCGCATCCAGCGGATCCCCGCAATCTTCGCCAGGTCATCGGTCCACCTGGTGGGAGGCCTTCCAACGTAATGTCTTCCGGTTCACGGTCATCACTCCAGAAAATTTTCTGCCCATCGGCCATTCACTCAGCGAGCATTGTGGCCTACCCGCTACCTCTTAAAGTTGCCCTAGTCTCCATACAAACATAGTCTGGCGATTACTTCGCTATTTGACGGTGTAGGTACGTTCAAAATAAAAAATGATATCAATTTGTCTCATCATTATCTAGCCCTGTATGGAAACAAAAAAGTAAAAAAATATGTCGGGTTTAGTCAATAGTACGGATGTCAAAACAAATCACGAGCACGCCACCTGTCGGCAAATCAAGAACAACTACGCTGTGGCGCGCTTTCGTGGGGACACAGAATATAGGAGTTGAGTACTGACCGCCCTGGAGCTAAGACGTTGTAGAATCAGTATCGATCGGTAATATTGGTGAGCAAGATTGTAACTGTGAACTATTTAAATAAACCCAGTGTATCGAATAATTTATGTTATTTCATTTGCACGACTGTACCCACCGACCTGTCCATACACGATGTCTTAACCTAAGGGAATACATCCTGACTTCCCGATGGTTTGCATGTATCGGCCAGCCATGATGCGACATCAGAATTGGGACTCGGTCGTGCTAATGAGATCACACGTAAAAACAATGCTAGTGAAAATGGCGGTTACATTCTTGCAAAAAAATGCGGTGTCAGTTGAGAAAAAAAAAACAGTAGTGGTTCGTTTCTGCGACTACCCTCAGTCTTGAATAAAAAAAAAACCAGTCTAAAGCGGAGCAGCAAGGAAGCTAGCAACAAACGAGGAGCTGGACAGGTCAAGGAGGAGCGTGTGGACGTGTGGAAAGATCCATACACATGGATATTTAAGCCAATCTGGTGAGTCGTTTTCATTTTGTTATTGACTATGGCCAAGAGTGTTCATTATTCAAAATTCTGGTTTTGTGGCGGTCAATGGATCGTCGGGGTGGCCCGTGTTAGGTTATAATTTCATGTTAGTTATCGATGGTCAAGTTGGGTGTTGTTGAAGGGTTATTATTCTACTATCACTGGCGGTAGCCCTTGACTGGCCTTGGCTGACTATCATTGTTTGGAAGTTAGAATACCTACCTGGGCACTTGGGACATCGTAATGTGTGGTTCATGTTTTGGACAGGGTCTCTGCATTCACATTCAGTGTTCATAATAACCCATTTTGCCGTGCCGGTTTAGGTTACTACACCGGTTAATTTCCATCAAAGCTGTGTATGGTTAAGATAACCGTGTGAACAAGTACTCTCGTAGTGTTTTTCATGTTTCAGATACCATATTGTGTCGCAGTGGAGCCTCTGCTGCTGCTAGCAGTTCAGATGCTGTATGCGAAGGCTGACCTGTCAACATCTGAGAGGTTAGGAGGAACGGCAGACTAGCAGTTTGAGGTTGGGAGCGCGCAAGTTTGAAATGGAATACTCGGTGAGTCGCTTCCATGTTGTTTCGATAGTGAGGTGGAAGGTTCTCTACTGAAGAGATGCTATTTCGAGTTTTGTGTTCATGTTTGATCACTGAATTGGTAGTGGTTATATCTAGCACTATCACTAGGTAATTAAGACACACTTGTAAAAAGCAAGTAGTTAGGTGATGAGTTTCCTATTGGCAGTATAGTTTCAAGATTTGGTTCAATACGAACTTTAGGATGAGATATCCCATAAGAAGGAGATTTTCAGTGACAAAGCCAGTTAGTAATGTCGTAGGGCCATAGCAATTGTATCGAGTTAGTAACGGTACTGGTCATTTACGTGTATTCAGAACAAATCTTATGTTGCGTCACGATTCGGTACTGGTCATTTACGTGTATTCAGAACAAATCTTATGTTGCGTCACGATTTACGACCACCGTCTTCAGATCTGAATTCATTTGCTTACTTTCAAAGTAACATTAGGATAGCAGTAGATCTCGCGATCGTTTTGCTTACATAAAAACTGAGGTAGTGAGCGATAGTAAATGGTTACTGTTGACATTTGATTTTAAAGGTTGTGATCCGAATTAATTCGTGAAGCTCCTTAATATTATCAGGGTTAGTTGTTTCCCTTTTGTTAGCAGTCGGTATGTAAATCTTTGAGTAAAAAGTGAGACCAAATGTGATTAACATGTCTACTCATGCGACAAATTCTGGACCGCCCCTCATGAGTAACATGTGGCGATGGGTCTACGAAGAGGTTTCGTTGAGTATGCATTGCCTTTGAATTATGGTAAAGATTAACGGAAATGTTACAATTACTTTATTTAGTTGTTGATCGTCGGATCTTTTTCTAATCAATAGTGTTGTATGGCAAAACTCTAATGTGAAAACTAAATGGCCCCTCAATTAAGTCCGCGATAGGTAATTATGACAGGACAGTGATAGTTATACAATGAAAGCTTTAAATAGGAACGCTTAGGACCTACAAGTATGCACGCGGTAGGTTAGGGAAGATGCCAGCGGGTCATGTACCAGTCGATGTTGATGTTAAAGGAATTTTGATGTTGATGAGCAGGCTTAAAGTGTCGAGTAATTCAGTCTATCTAATGTATTATGATTGACCATACCAATGGATTCTGGTGGAGGTCGGGGTCTAGAGACCGTTGTGAGAGCAATACAATTGCTGGTCGGCTAGAGGGCCGTGGCGTTGAAGATTTTACTCGAGGGTTTCTTTAAGCTTGACAGTTTTTGCAGCAGCAGAATTTTTAAAGTTGGTTTGGATCGATTTGTGGTACATGGCCCAGGGTAATGATTCAGTTAAAGAGTAGAGTTCTAAAATTTCCCTATTTTCACGAACCCAATGATCTACTTTGGACACTATGTCTGGTGTGAATGTTCATGTTTATGTTTGAGACCTTGCAGAAGGTTCATTTTGAGTTATGACGTTGAAAGAAGGTAAACTCACATAGTCACGCCAGAGGTGATGATGATCATCAACATTAACATGGTGACCACCATGTTAATGTTGATGACGTTCGAATCGTCAAGCCCTCATTACGAAAATTTAAATAATTTTGGTATTCTAATTTTGATTAACAGAATATATAAAATTTCTAATAAACATTTAAGGGTAGTAAAATTTAAGTAAGTACCTAAAGGGCAAGAAGGTTATTTGGAAATTTGCGAAAATGATGGTGATGATGATGATGAATGGACCGGGACGACAGATAATGAGTTCGGTGTCTTTTGTACCTGTAATTAATAATACGCCCTCGGAGTCGGAGGAAACATTTTCCATAAGCTCTCGCACCTTAAGTGTAGATAATTCCGAAGCTATAATAGAATCTTTGGAATGATCAATTAGTATGTGGTCTTTTCTACTTTTCTGGAAGATGATAATTTTTGTAAATGGGATGTCAGGATCACTCCTGCTGTTGTGGGTGTTGATCTGTGATGCGCTGTAGGAGTCTCACCTGTTTTAGTGGGTGACGATTCAGACCAGCATATTTGAACTTTAGTGATCTGTGAGGTGCTGTAGGAATCTCGCCTGCTTTAGTGGGTGACGATTTAGTCCAGCTTGATTGTAACTGCGCTGTAGGGGTCTCACCTGCTTTAGTGGGTGACGATTCAGACCAGCTTGATTGTAACTGCGCTGTAGGAGTCTCACCTGCTTTAGTGGGTGACGATTCAGACCAGCTTGATTGTAACTGCGCTGTAGGAGTCTCACCTGCTTTTGTGGGTGACGATTCAGACCAGCTTGATTGTAACTGCGCTGTAGGAGTCTCACCTGCTTTTGTGGGTGACGATTCAGACCAGCTTGATTGTAACTGTAGGGGTTTTCTGTTGTAAAGAAATACCTAGACCAGTGATCCTTTCGAGGTGCTGCAGGAATCTCACCTGCATTAGTGGGTGACGATTTAGACCAGCTTGATTGTAACTGTAGGGGTTTTCTGTTGTAAAGACATACCTAGACCAGTGATCCTTTCGATATGTAACTAGGCAAAATGTTTCCTCACTCACCTAGAGTATGAGTCAGGATTGGACGAGCGAATATTGTCTGGTGATTTTGTGTGTTTCAGAAAACTTCCCTTGTATGATGGGAGACTGGTAGAACGGATTGGAATAAGAACGTGTAGCGCAACACGACATGAGATGGCATGGAGCAAGGAGAAGAAGATAATGCCTGTGGGTGATAGATTTGGGGAGTCTGTCACCTGAGAGAGGCCCGAGAAGGCGACGTGCTGTGTTCCACGCTCGCCTCTCAAGAGGAATTACGGCCTAGAGAACACCATGTGGTTTTAGTCAGTAAGAGTCTGACAGACCCCTCAGCTTTCCCCAAGGGCTGAGGACATCCATTGAGGATTTCCACATGATTCGATACACTGTTAAACCTGACAATGAGGAACAGACGAGGACGCCTGTATTGCAGGATGGCCGTGTCGAGTTTAGTTAATAGTACGGATGTCAAAACAAATCACGAGCACGCCACCTGTCGGCAAATCAAGAACAACTACGCTATGGCGCGCTTTCTGTAACGACTTGCGAGGTGGGGACACAGAATATAGGAGTTGAGTACTGACCGCCCTGGAGCTAAGACGTTGTAGAATCAGTATCGATCGGTAATATTGGTGAGCAAGATTGTAACTGTGAACTATTTAAATAAACCCAGTGTATCGATTAATTTATGTTATTTCATTTGCACGACTGTACCCACCGACCTGCCCATACACGATGTCTTAACCTAAGGGAATACATCCTGACTTCCCGATGTTTTGCATCTATCGGCCAGCCATGATGCGACATCAGAATTGGGATTCGGTCGTGCTGATGAGATCACACGTAAGAACGATGCTAGTGAAAATGGCGGTTACATTCTTCCAAAAAAAAATGCGGTGTCAGTTGAGATAATAAACAGTCTTAGTTCGTTTCTGCGACTACCCTCAGTCTTGAATAATGAAAAACCAGTCTGAAGCGGGAGCCACAAGGACCGGGACAGGTCAAGGAGGAGCGTGTGGATAGATCCATACACATTGATCTTTATGCCAATCCGGTGAGTGGTTTTCATTTTATTATTACTATGGCCAAGTGTTCATTATTAAAAATTCTGGTTTTATGAACGGTATGGCGGTCTGTGGATCGTCGGGGTGGCCCGTGTTAGCTCATAATTTCATGTTAGTTATCGATGGTCAGGTTTTGGTGTTGTTGAAGAGTTATTATTGTACTAACAATGGCAATAACCCTTGACTGGCCTTGGCCGACTATTATTGGAAGTTGGAAAGATATGGTGACAGTTACGTACCTACCTTACACTTCAGTCAATGGAAATTATGATATTTCCAAATGAAATATTTTGATTAGTTCTGTAGGGTGATAGTTTTATGTAGTCAGGGTTAACTAAGTTTGAGAAGAAGCATTTAGTATTCTTCTTTTGTGGTCGGACGGCCAAACTATATAAAAGGTGGTAAACCCTACCAAGCCTCCTTAATTGCGGTTTAAAATGCCACTGACGCTATGGCATTCATTGGATTATCTAAAGCCCATATACCTACCTGGGCACTTGGGACATTGTAATGTGTGGTTCATGTTTTGGACATGGAACTCACATTCAGTGTTCATAATAACCCATTTTGCCGTGCCGGTTTAGGTTACTACACCGGTTAATTTCCATCAAAGCTGTGTATGGTTAAGATAACCGTGTAAACAAGTACTCTCGTAGTGTTTTTCATGTTTCAGATACCATATTGTGTCGCAGTGGAGCCTCTGCTGCTGCTAGCAGTTCAGATGCTGTATGCGAAGGCTGACCTGTCAACATCTGAGAGGTTAGGAGGAACGGCAGACTAGCAGTTTGAGGTTGGGAGCGCGCAAGTTTGGAATGGAATACTCGGTGAGTCGCTTCTATTTTATTTCAATAGTGTAGTCGAATGTTCTCTAGAGAAGAGATGCTATTTCGAGTTTTAAGTGTTCATGTTTGATCACTGAATTGGTAGTGATTGTATCTAGCACTATCACTAGGTAATTAAGACACACTTGTAAAAAGCAGGAAGTTAATGAGTTTCCTATTGGCAGTATAGTTTCAACATTTGGTTTAGTATGAACTTTAGGATAAGATATCCCATGGAGATGAGATATCTTTAATGACTGCAATACTAGTGATTTTCAGTGACAAAGCGAGTTAGTAATGTCGTAGGGCCATCGCAATTGTATCGAGTTAGTAACGGTACTGGTCATTTACGTGTATTCAGAACAAATCTTGTATTCAGAACAAATCTTATGTTGCGTCACGATTTACGACCAACGGCTTCAGATCTGAATTCACTTGCTTACTTTCAAAGTAATATTAGGATAGCAGTAGATCTCGTCGATCGTTTTCCTTACATAAAAACTGAGGTAGTGAGCGATAGTAAATGGTTACTGTTGATATTTGATTTTAAAGATATTGATCCGAGTTAATTCGTGAAGCTCCTTAATATTATCAGGGTTAGTTGTTTCCCTTTTGTTAGCAGTCGGTATGTAAATCTTTGAGTAAAAAGTGCGAATCTTTTGGGAAGGATCCCCGATCACCAAGTTCCTTGAGAATTAGACATCATAGTTGATGACAGTGGTAGTGAAACCAAATCCGATTAACATGTCTACTCATGCGACAAATTCTGGACCGCGCCTCATGAGTAACATATGGCGATGGGTCTAAGAAGAGGTTTCGTTGAGTATGCATTGCCTTTGAATTATGGTAAAGATTAACGGAATTGTCACAATTACCTACTTTATTTAGTTGTTCATCGTCGGATCTTTTTCTAATCAATAGTGTTTGTGTGGGAAACTCTAGTGTGAAAACTAAATGGGCCCTTTATTAAGTCCGCGATAGGTGATTATGACAGGACAGTGATAGTTATACAATGAAAGCTTTAAATAGGTACGCTTAGGACCTACAAGTATGCACGCGGTAGGTTAGGGAAGATGCCAGCGGGTCATGTACCAGTCGATGTTGATGTTGAAGGAATTTTGATGATGATGAGCAAGCTTAAAGTGTCGAGTAATTCAGTCTATCGAATGTATTATGATTGACCGTACCAGTGGATTCTGGTGGAGGTCGGGGTCTAGAGACCGTTGTGAGAGCAATACAATTGCTGGTCGGTTAGAGGGCCGTGGCGTTGGAGATTTTACTCGAGGATGTAAGATGTATCTAACTACTCGCAATCAGTCCTGTGTGTGCATATAATGTATAAAAAAGAAAAACAAATTATCAATAAATAGTTTTGAATACATATGGTTTTTATGAATAATTCTCGTCCCAAGCTTCTTTTTATGTCGAACAATCACAAATTGATCATGTGCAAATTGTACGATGTCTAGTCTGTCTTTCACAAGAGGCGTAGCCAAACAAAAAGCAGTGATGCAAAAAAAAAATGGGGCTCTTGCTGAATTGTTTAGTTTAGTACAAAACTAAGGATACCAAAAACATTTTCACGTGAAATGTTGCCAAAACGAGACCGCACTGTCAAAAAGTTATCAGATCTCATGTAGAGTAAACGCTGTTGCCATATTTAGTTACTACAAGAATAACAGAAAAATAATGAACAGTGAATAAAATTTTCACCTTACACCCATGCGACGGTAGCGAAACGGCCAAGCCAGATATTTTAACAAAGTCTTGATTTCCTCCTACGCTGACGTCGGTCGCGTATGACACAGAAAAGGTCCCGCAGTGCAACGTACGCTCGACCGATGTACGCGACCGACGTCAGCGTAGGAGGGAGGAAATCAAGCCTAAGGTGTAGAGTTTGTGAGCTTGTAGAGTTAAGCTTGGCTGTACATGAGATGCGATTTTAAATCCGACCAAAAGCATTTTCGTGAATGCTTTTGGTCGGATTTCACTTCTTTTTGTAAAATGCGCTACAATGTTCTCTATGTTCATTTTTTGACACTCGGTGTCATCATATCAGCCGAAAAACGTCCACTGCTGGCCATAAGCCTTCCCTAGGCGTAGCCACATTGACCGGTCCCGTGGGTCCCGCATCCAGCGGATCCCCGCAATCTTCGCCATGTCATCGGTCCACCTGGTGGGAGGCCTTCCAACGTAATGTCTTCCGGTTCACGGTCGCCACTCCAGAAAATTTTCTGCCCCATCGGCCATCCACTCAGCGAGCATTGTGGCCTACCCGCTACCACATAAAGTTGCCCTGGTCTCCATACAAACATAGTCTGGCGATTACTACGCTATTTGACGGTGTAGGTACGTTCAAAATAAAAAATGATATAAATTTGTCTCATCATTATCTAGCCCTGTATGGAAACAAAAAAGTAAAAAATATATATTTTTGAAAGTTATGAGTGTCGAAACTTCCATATTTCGACAGTAATTTTAACGCGTCTTTGGGCGCAAATAAATACCATAAGAAGGAAAATTGCAAAACAGGTACCATACAGGTTTAGATTAGTAGTTCAACAATACAAATTATTTTATTTTGAACAGATACATTTAGTTTTTCATCATATCAATATTCCCACAGGTCTGTTTATATTTCGAGCGCTCGTTATCGTCCTAAATCATCATCCATTTCGCTACAAATTTGCAAAAGTATTCGTACGCGAACTAGTTTCTTACTGCTCGTCACAGAATCGATCTCTTTGGCACGTGTTGTCGGATAAGATAGTATAGAAATAGTTCGTGCCGTCGACTAAGGCAACCTTGTTTGGCAATTCTTCGGGCTCTGTCGGTAAACCTGGTTCTCTTGCGGATCTCTACATTTCTGAAGCGATCACGCAGGAAATTCCGAGCATAGCCCTCTCCATTACCCTTTGGGGTCTGTAAGCTTTCTGATGAGGCCCATTGTGAGCGACCACATCTCGAGAGCCATAGGTTATCACTGGCAACACACACTGTGGTAAGTTGGACGAGAAGATAGCGCGCAACTTCCCGAACGCTGCCCAGCCGAGTCGATTCGACGGTTGACCTCTTTCTCGAAGTTGGCCCTACCCAACTGGAGTGTTTGTCCCAGGTAGACATTGTCGTCCACAACTTCGAGTGTAGAGTCTCCGACCTTGATGGGAATGGGTGCAGCATGGGCATTCAACGTTACAATTGGTGTAGTAGATTTTATTTTTAATTGATTTCAGTATAAATGATCTGAGACTGAGCTCAATGTATTGGGATTATGATAGGTCATAAGCACGAAATAAAAACTCACGTTATATGCACAACTTTGTATTATAACGATAATCATAAGCACCTTATAATATGTCATCTGTTACAATATTTGTTTTCAACAGTTACATTATCGTTATAAATATTTATACAAAATTTATCAATTTGTTGAACAGCGTTTTGCAAATAATTCGCTAAAGTGAGGTCATTTGTCGATCATGCGTCACGCGAACAAACAGACAGACAAAGTCACCAAGTAACTGTCCAGACGTTATAATATGTATATCAAAACATTGCACTTGGTTGCTTACCTGAAGCATATTGCAAAATATTCCATATTCATTAAGTTTATTTTATATTATTATACCTTATTTTAAAATCGTTTATATTAAAGTCCGGTACAGTCACTTGCTGTATTGAAAACTGATGATAGATAGATCAAGTGTCGGATACTATCAACTGGAATTAAGGCCTTATGGTGGAAATCCTTTGGACAAAAACAGATTTATAAACTCGGCGGTGACATAACGAGATCAGAGACATGAAACTGCGCTTGTTTCACTAATGAAGTACAATTGTTACAATGAGAGCTCTAAATATGAATATAAATGCTTTATGAGCTGTCATAAGGGCATTTGCAACAGTACAGTCAAGTTTAGAAATCTATTTTCACCATGTTAGGAACTGGCCTCCCTCGGTAATAGCGGCGTGCGCCTGTAACGTGAAACTGTACATTTAACATTAACGTCATTTTACATATCACTGCAAATAACTATAAATATAAAAGTTACAAAATCTATCTTCGTCAGTCAATAGTATCGGACACCTTGCGTTATAACACTTGATATCCTCTTTCAGTCGTCACTCAATAACATGGGTAAGTCAATGTTAAAATAAAAAAATAAATAACTACATACATAGGTGCTCTGCATCTCAATTGTCATCCACTCACTCATCCCCGAAGCTCATCTAATACATTTTATACATACATTACACATCATATGTTAAGTCGACTGTTTGAAATGGCTTCAAAACAAACTCCTTTGGCACTCTATACACACAAAATAGAAAACTTAATAAATCGAAATACATCACCGTGGTGCCCCAAGTTTAAATAAAGATACTTCAAAGGCAGATAGGCATATATTCTGTATAAATAAATTAACATAGGTCGAGTGTACACACGGACACATATTCAGCTTACACTGTGGAACATACTGTGTACTCTAAGTTACCTATAATCTTCTAGAACAAATGTGTAGCAAGCGAGTTTAGAATGCAAGAAGCGGCTACCACACCATAGTCTCATTTATCAAATAGTTTAGTTACCGTAGGACGGTTGAATTACGATTTATTACAATCCTAAATATTATTAACCGAAACACTTAAGTGTCTACTTATTTAGTTAGGTATTAGGTGTAGTGACATAAGCTAAATATGTTTCCGTTCTTAAAGGCGAGAATAATCTATACACGGGTTTTTAAAATATGTTAAGTAATGATTAAATGAAATGCTACGTCGTTAGTTGTGCAGGTATTCTCTCGCCCGTTATACAAAGTCGACTAAAATATAAGATATAATTATCTACCGTTTGACATAAAAAATATACTTTACATAATTGTGAAATCCTTCGTGAAAAATATCTATGTCAAACAGTATAAACATGTGTTCATGTATTTGGTTTCTATAAACAATAAATTAAAGATTTAAAATAGAGTCGGGATGCGATCAATTGTGGTCGTTAGAGATTAATGAAAACTTTAATTTTCTATCTTATAGGTACTGTATATTTTCGATCACAGTTGTCGCTCCCGCTTTCTAGAACAGTATGGCTTTTAAATCAACATGATTATAAATCTAAATATATTTTAAATTAATACAAGATTTTGGGCTAAAATGTATTAAAACATTTCTTAGGTGGTCCTGGTGTGGAATGGTGTTTAAACCTGTCACATATAAAGTTACAATTATAAAAAAAAAAACGAGTAAAATCTAGCCGCTTTGTGATGCGTGTTGAAAATGTACGTCCTTAAAGTAAAAAACAATCAGATTGATTGAAATTTTAGAATAGAACTGTAGGAGAACGGACATAAGATGTAAAATGACCAACGGTTTCTGAAAAGCTTTCTAAGGCCTAGTTTTTTGATTCTTAGTGAACGCAACCAATGTTTAAATGGTTTTAAATTTCGGTAAAAGGCGTTTATTCATCAATTGTTTATCTAGCAAATGGTCAATTATAACACTCCGAACTTATTTCACCATTTGTGATGCTAACAATTGATGAAGAAGCGGATTTAAGCGAAATGAGAAAACATTGATTAACATATTGAGTTAATTATTATTGCAGAATTAATGTGACAAATTGTCAAGCACGCGTTATCTGCTGTGATAGATTGAATTCATTTTTAACAGCCAATCACAGCAGATAATGCGTGCTTGACAATTTTTCACATTAATTCTGCGATAATTTAGAGGTGAGAAACTCGGCTTTAGTCTCTGATTAGTAGAACTGTTGTTAAGTCTCGACAGCAGAATTAATTGATGAAGCTTTCAGAAACCGGAGGCTATGTCCGATGCTTCAAACGTCCCGTAAGTAAGCAAACATAATGTATTCGTGAGAACCACAGAATGAAACTACTATCCCAGTCACTCACAATTTGCATCACATCTCCGTATAGTACAGGCCGACAATGCGACGGATTACAGAAACTCCTTTTATTACATTATAATACAAAAACAGCAGTGCTTTGAGTACATTTAAGTAGCAATTTTATAAGGCGTGACAGCCGACCAATAAATATAGCAGCTCGCAAAAACGCACGGCTTCTGATTGGTCGGTTATCACGCGATCCGTACGCGACTGTCGACCCAAGTGGATATAAAACATCAACAAAAGGACACTACCGTAATAATATATGTGTACTAACTAATCAATATCGAGCACATTGCGTCACTCGTGTCACTCATATAGCGTCCTCTCGCTCGCACACTCTGTGACCGCGGTGTGGCCGTCGGTCAAATGTCCGGCACTTTAGAAACATGTCTTGGCATAATTTCTTGGTATAATTTTGTCGTTTTAGAGTTGTATGGTTGCTCAATATTGTAGAGGCCGTTATCAAATCTGTTCGTGTCTCTCGTTTTGTATGCGTTACGTTTTTGAGGTTGAATTGATGTTGTGAGCCGAAGCCTACTTGCTATCATAGCAATGTAGCCTTATTAGGGAGGTCTTTTTTGGCATAAATCTGCCAGAATCTGGAGGTCTTTTCTGGAGTAAATCTGCCAGAATCTAGAAGTATTTTCTGACTTAATCTGCCAGAATTTGGTGGCCTTTACTGGCTATAATCGCCCAGAATCTGGAGGACTTTACTGGTCTTAATCTGCCAGAATCTGAAGGTCTTTTCTGGCTCTTATCTGCCAGAATCTGGAGGTCTTTTCTGGCCTTAATCTGCTAGAATCTGGAGGTCTTTTCCAGTCTTAATCTGGAGGGTTTTTTTTGGCCTTAATATGCCAGAATCTGGCGATCATTTCTGGCCTTGAGCAGCCAGGATTTGACCGTCCAACCCAGTTATTGAAAGCTGACTGCGTCGTTATGGAACTTCGTCCACCTTTCTCACCAATTCATAAGTCGTTTGGCTCTCCATTAACATGTAGCTTCTACCCGCCAGTTGGACATGTCCTACAAGCCCTGCCAGTAGAGCGCTAGCACTGGTTGACGTCGGGCGGCGTGGCCAGGAAGGCGTCGGCGCGCTTGTGTTCGATGAGTGCCTTCACCGTCGTGGAGTCGGCGGGAAGCTCTGATTTCTTGCGTAGTAGGGGTTTGCTCGCGTTATAGCCTTGTTTTCGGAGCTGTGGATGGAGATATCTGTGTTATTTGTGTTATAAATAAGCGGGCACGTGTATCTACAAAGGCATATATATGTAGGTTAAGTCGTGGTAAAACGTGGGATAAGGGTTTTTACAAATTTATGCTGACGACGGTATCAATTGGTATTATGCTTTCAGCATTATACAACATGCTTGGCCGATCATGCCGAATAGTTCTGGATTGGCAAACGCATACAGTAGAGCACTCTGTGTAGATTGGCACCTGACATATTCAAAATTATGACAAGTCACGGTAGCAGGGCAGATCTATTCGCGGGAGGCCCCAAGACCGGAATAACGCCGTGAAGTGAAGGAGACCTAAATTCAGCATTAGGTGGATACAGGCTGTAGAATAGAGGACTCCTTAATGCTACCAGAAGTATAGTTATACATACCTCATGCGCTTCCTGCTCTATACGCTGGTAGGTGAGGCCGCACAGATCGTGCTTGGTAGTACAAGTATAGTTATACATACCTCATGCGCTTCCTGCTCTATACGCTGGTAGGTGAGGCCGCACAGATCGTGCTTGGTAGTACAAGTATAGTTATACATACCTCATGCGCTTCCTGCTCTATACGCTGGTAGGTGAGGCCGCACAGATCGTGCTTGGTAGTACAAGTATAGTTATACATACCTCATGCGCTTCCTGCTCTATACGCTGGTAGGTGAGGCCGCACAGATCGTGCTTGGTAGTACAAGTATAGTTATACATACCTCATGCGCTTCCTGCTCTATACGCTGGTAGGTGAGGCCGCACAGATCGTGCTTGGTAGTACAAGTATAGTTATACATACCTCATGCGCTTCCTGCTCTATACGCTGGTAGGTGAGGCCGCACAGATCGTGCTTGGTAGTACAAGTATAGTTATACATACCTCATGCGCTTCCTGCTCTATACGCTGGTAGGTGAGGCCGCACAGATCGTGCTTGGTAGTACAAGTATAGTTATACATACCTCATGCGCTTCCTGCTCTATACGCTGGTAGGTGAGGCCGCACAGATCGTGCTTGGTAGTACAAGTATAGTTATACATACCTCATGCGCTTCCTGCTCTATACGCTGGTAGGTGAGGCCGCACAGATCGTGCTTGGTAGTACAAGTATAGTTATACATACCTCATGCGCTTCCTGCTCTATACGCTGGTAGGTGAGGCCGCACAGATCGTGCTTGGTAGTACAAGTATAGTTATACATACCTCATGCGCTTCCTGCTCTATACGCTGGTAGGTGAGGCCGCACAGATCGTGCTTGGTAGTACAAGTATAGTTATACATACCTCATGCGCTTCCTGCTCTATACGCTGGTAGGTGAGGCCGCACAGATCGTGCTTGGTAGTACAAGTATAGTTATACATACCTCATGCGCTTCCTGCTCTATACGCTGGTAGGTGAGGCCGCACAGATCGTGCTTGGTAGTACAAGTATAGTTATACATACCTCATGCGCTTCCTGCTCTATACGCTGGTAGGTGAGGCCGCACAGATCGTGCTTGGTAGTACAAGTATAGTTATACATACCTCATGCGCTTCCTGCTCTATACGCTGGTAGGTGAGGCCGCACAGATCGTGCTTGGTAGTACAAGTATAGTTATACATACCTCATGCGCTTCCTGCTCTATACGCTGGTAGGTGAGGCCGCACAGATCGTGCTTGGTAGTACAAGTATAGTTATACATACCTCATGCGCTTCCTGCTCTATACGCTGGTAGGTGAGGCCGCACAGATCGTGCTTGGGGTCTCCCGAGGCCACGCGTGCCTTCGCTTCTAGCGCTTGCCATACTTCCTCACGCTGAATTAGGCGCTCGCGTTCTCTGCAGGAAATAGTAAGTTACATGAGAAACTCTTGCCTGGCTCTGAATTTGTAGTTATTATAATTATGAGTTTGTTGCAAACCAGTGTAACTACGCCCCCTTTGTTGAAAGTTAACAATTTTAGGTGTCTGTGCTGTAAATAAACAACGCAACGCGCCCAACGCTGTTTTTTGATTATGAATAATAATTTTAAAGTTTTATTATCATTTTGCGCGTGCGCATATTCCCCAAAACAGCCGTTTCAGATAAGATTCTATCTCCATTAACATTTCGGTTTGAAAATATTCAGAATTAAACTGCATATATTACTTACTTCTTATTAGATTTATTTCTTAGTATCCATTTTACTTAAATTAAATCGTTGTTCTTAATACAGATACATACGCCATCTGACATTTCTGCTCTATACTTTCACAGACAGTCGTAACTTAGTGTTGCCAATATAGATGTACAATATCTCAACAGTACATTTCGCTTCCATGGATGTTCGTTCGGCGACGCCATGCCTAAAATATTGCAGTTTTCAGTCGGGGTCACCAAATTAGAATTTACGCATGTGAGCCATGTAGGCCACTACAATGCAGTAACAAAAATTAGTCTGGAAAAGTTGCAACCTAATTCGCAATTAGACTGCTGGTCATTGTTGGCAATACCGAAGGAAAGAGAGCACGAGGCCGGTCGCCAACACGATAGTTCGACTAAGTGAAAGAGGCTACGTCCTCAAGCAAATTTTAGCAGCTGGTGATGACAACTATGGACTGGAGCCGATGGAGGTAGATTGTCCGCTTAAAGGGTCCATTGGCCACGATCCTTAGTAATGAGGGACCGATTGAAGAAGACGAAGATAAAGCCATGCACTCACTTCTGTTTCTCCTGCTTGTACTGCTGCGTGCACTCGTCGAAAAGCTTCTGGTTCATCTCCATGAAGAGCTTGAGCGCGTTGTACACGAGCCCGTGGATGGTCTTGTTCCAGTGGCTCTTGGTGTTGCGGTACAGAGACGGGAACATGATGGGCAGGATGTGCGTCGCGTTGTCCGAGATGAGGGACATTATGTACTCGTTGTTCCAGTAGTACAGCGCGCGTTCTGCTACCTGGAATATAGGGGATTTGTTCTTAGTTTTACGATTATTTCCAGGTTAGTTACGGCACTACATTTTTTCTTTAGAGATTCTCCAGGATTTACCAGGGGTCGAAACCAACTCGCAGAGGCGTTGTTAGACAGTTAGGATGAAACGTGACACCAACCGGCGATTATCCTTGTATGCACTAGTCACTACACAAGCGCACCCAAGGACAATCCACGGCTGGTGCAGGACTTTTGCAGAATATGGAGACAAAACACATTGGGCTATGAGTTTGTGAGGTTTCGTGGATCGATTACCTAATACTATAGAAGGACTATTGGCCCCTGCCTGACCACTGTTGATCTACACGGCTATAAAATGGCAGGGGAGGACTTGCACACTCAATTAATGCTACCCTCCCCCCATAAACAGTCGCTAGCACTTCAGTGACCTAGCGCCAAGGGGGCAACATATACGGAGTTGCTTGAGGAGTGGAGAGGTATGCCACGGCTATCAGAAAAATCCTAGAAGCACGGTCAAGATCCCTACCAGCATCTTACTGGGATAACTTCCTTCCTCCGAGTACGTTAGTTCTTGCGAATCTCCACTCAAGCCAGCCAATTAAGGCAAGCGAGAGGTGGGATACTACATTATTCCATATTGATACGCATCATTTCATTTGACTGAATGCTTTTTGACCTACGCAATGAAAGATGGATAAAAGCGGTTACGTACTGCATCAGATCTGAATCTGACAGATTTCGGTCGGAGAAGTAGCCGTAGTATTTCTTGTAGGGAGGTTTTGTTTACACTGTATCTGAACTCCGTCTGTCTGATATCCGTACATTTCCAATTCGGATGGAACTCGGATCTCGGATTCGGATAAAGATCGGATGCAGTGCGTAAAGCCAATAAATTGAAAACGGACAGTAGCTGTGTCTCGTCGTCTTCATAATAAAAATATTCGACCTTTGTGAAGCTGTTGATGCTATCCGCAGACATAAATCTAACTAGATAACGCAAGTCGCTCCATCTGTATGAAAACCAAGCGTGCCACTTTTTCACAAACAATTTAAAAACAAATTTACTTACCAATTAAAATGAAAGAAAACAATTCCAATCTTTACAGCTCAATGCGACATACAAAGGTATTCTTATAGATTTCGGTGGATTTCTGGTGCCGATAACGCTAAATGAAAAGCTCAGACTACGATCATTGATCGTAACGTTACTTCGTTTTTTGACACGCGATGTACATACAATCGCGTCCTCTAGTTAGATTTATGTCTATGATGCTATCATTTTAAATCTGGACTTCTAAAATGCTTGTAACAAACGAAAAATATGAGAATATAGCTTGAAACCCGTATCCTTGTGAAGTTTTACTTTCAAAATGCGACAAGTTTTTCTTTTGATTTTTGTGCAAGACCTGTAAATATCATAAATTTTGAGTGTTGTATAACTAAGAAGCTATGATATTTACAGGACTACATAGCCAAAAGTCTAGCTTGGGAAAGGACCCTTCCTCTCTGCTTTTTTCGGGTATCATATTTATGAAGTTTAATAAAATAGCAGCTTCTGCCCAACATACCTGGAAGTGCGGACTGGAGACGCACTTGGCGAGCTGCTTGAACAGCGGGTCCATGATCTTCTGGAACTCTGCCGGCTCGATCACGTCCAGGATCTCCTCCATCTCGTTCAGGAACATCACCTCTTTCGGCGAGTGTGTCTTCGGCCAGTATTTTAGTAATGCCCTGGAAATTGCAAAATAAAAGTCTTCACAATACTGTTCTTATCGTGTTGAGTATAGGCTGTATGTGATGTTATCTTTACCCTAAAAGTTTTACTATTGTAACAGCCGCCATCTTTAATAAAGCAGAATAAAGTGTATCGAAAACCGTTTGATTCAGAGTCAGGCATAGTTATTGGTCCAACCGAATGTGCAAACCTTAACAGTTTTTGGTGTGGCAGATATTCGCCCCCTATTAGCCTATAGCATAATATTTATTAGTAATAGTCTATGTGATAGCTTGGGAGACCTTTGACATCTGTCTTGCGAGATTTGCCATCGTAAACCGATAAATCCCCGAAGGCGCCACACTGGCAGAATCTTATATGTGTGTTTGTGACGCCCTCTTTAACTAGCTAGTTTAAAAAACTCACACGCGTCGCGCGCACGCTATTTTGAGCGTCGAATTTGGTTTTCTTAATACTTGAAAATCATCTCCAATTTTGGAACACGTTACAACCCGCAACAGCCTAGATATCAACAGTGTATGTTTGACTGGATATTTGGAACACTGGTGGCCACCAAGAAGACAAGAACAACGGGAATCTTCTAGCATCTGGAACGACTGACCCTGGAGCAACCTCGGTAAGCGATTTGCATTTTTCTCGTTGGTTTTCGTGTCGAATGGTCCCCCATGTCTTCCCCATAAGCTACATACAGACGAAGTTGGACTTCGACGCATCCACGTGTGAAGTCGTAATAAGTTCTCATTTCGCCCCTTGGAGCACGGCTATTTACACGCCTGTCCCTACAGTTTTCATAATGCAGCTCTATATAATTCGCGTTAAGAAAATAGTGAGTCGAACCAATCGGGTCGCAATAATTAGAAAGCTTTGTTCATAGTGATATTTTGTTGCGACCTGATTGGTCACTATTTTTTTAACGCATTTCCCTATATAGACACCCAAGTCTGGGCAAATCGCTATTTTCTTAACGCGAATGGACTGTAGGGCCGTTTTTTAAACCACCAACAATTTTTTAAGTAAGTTACACTGACTTTATAGCACCACTTCGTTTTTCATCAGCATTGAAATTATATCGGAAAGATTCGCATTTATGATGGGTGATCTGAATAGTTGTGAGCCCATATTTAGTGACAGTCGTAACTTCTGTTCCATCAGCTGAATAGGATTTCTGGAGAACTCTAAACATTCATTGGTTTCCAAATGACTAATAAAATTAATATTTCTTTAAATCTGGATATGCCAAACCAATCAGAACGGTTAAAATGAAATTTGCCGTTATATTAACGATTCAGAAAGAAGAACTAAAACTTTTGCAGCAGACTTGATAATCCTTCAGAAATCTCAACTCGTAAGATGTACTGCTCGGTCAAAATAAGTATGCACCTGATGCTGTGACGTCACGTTCGACTCTCTCTATAGCGCACGAGGTGGGAGCCCCACGTGTTTTGGCCCCCGGGGTGCACAGTTATTTTGACCGTGTAGTAATGTTTGTTTTTCATGGGCTACATACCGAACGACAGGCTGCGTGAGCGAGGGGTCCTTCTCCAAGAACTGCACGACGCAGTAGGCGAGCTGCGGGTGATACACCGACAGGGATTTCGCTTTGTGTAGCGGTAGTAGTACCTGGAACATTAACAATTACTTAGCAACATTATGTTTGATACATGTCGTCTATGTTGTGCTATCTTAACTAACTAGCCTTTATTATCCCATTGCAAGATAATTGCTGCCCTCGCCCTTTTTCACAGTATTCGGCCTTCTACAAGTTCGTCCTACCGAAAACCTTTCGAGTTGTCTGTGGAGCTCGTGTTGTGCAAGATTTTTTTTTTTCGTTTTTTTCTTTTTCATAACAAAAAAATAACAGTTAGGCCTTTTACATTCCACAATTAAAAATAATAAAAATAATTTCGTAGACTAAACTGAAATTTGGGGGGTTGCCAATTTATCGTTACATAAAAATAGTGTCGTACCCTGAGTGATCGAAAGTTGATCGAAGTAGATTGAAAATTGAACTATTTCAAGGCAAAAACAAAATTGTTAAGAAACTAGCGACCTTTATTTAATTTCTATTCAATCTACTCATTTATCATCTTCTTCGATCGCATTTATTTTATTGTTGATTTCTTATTTATTAAAATAAAAATTTATGTAGTATGTGTATTAATTACTGTAACGTTTAAATAACACCAATAGGGTAGTTGACAAAAAAATCTTTTTAGTCCGTCAGTTAGATAACCTAAAAATATTGGACACGTATTTTTCTTTTGCGACGTAAACAAAAAAAGTACGACGATACAGTGCGCTGAAATATTGTATGACGTCACGGTGTGCTACGCTTTATACTGACAAAGTGACGTCACAAGCCCCCACTCTTGAACTTTGACGCGCTTTATCATTGTCAGTTTTAATTTATTTGATAAAGCAAAAGATACAGGTCCAATATTATTTGATAATCTCACTGATGGACTAAATAGAATTGTATTTTTCTACTCCGGAAACATCCCTAATTAGTAAAATTTAATTAAGGAGTCATGTCACATCGAGTCGATGAATTACTTAAGATTGAGCCATACCTACTTTGCTCCGCGCTTGCAACATTAAAAAAAGATAATTGTTAGCTGTCAGTTTACTCTACGAAATTAAAAATCACAATATACACTTAGGTTGATGATCTCTAGCAGGCCGTCTACAGCAAAAGCAGGATAGCTAGTCTTTACTGAGCGTCTAGCTCAGAACCTAGCTATAGAAGTGTATATTGATTGAAGATAGAAGTACAGATGGAAAATAGGTTTCCCTCTGCTCTTACCCTTAATAAGAACATTTTGTGTTCCTCCTTTAGCGGCAACGCGAACCCGTTGATGATGGAGCCGAGGATCTCCAGCAGCTCCGCGATGCCGTTGTGATGCTCCGTCTCGTAGATAAACCTGGACATGTAACAATTTATACATAATTATACGTTACTAGCTTCTGCCCGCGGCTTCAACCGCGTGAAAAAGTTTTTTAATAACTAAAAGGATAAAAAGTAGCATATGTGCTATCCCAGACTTAAATAATCTATCTCTGTGACACTACATGTGGCGTGTTTGAGTAACAAACATCCATCCATCCATTAAGGCCCACTTGCGCGAAAATCTTAACTTAGGATTAGTTGCTAACAAGAGGTGTAATTAAAATACATCAATACTAATATTATAAATGTGAATGTAATTTTGTTTGTTACGCTTTCACGCAAAAACTACTGAACCGATCATCATGAAACTTTGTACATATATTTTTGGAGGTATTAGAAGTAACATAGGATATTTTTTATTAAAAAACAAAATATTTTTTTAATGGCTTCACTGCGAGCGAAGCCGCGAGAAAAAGCTAGTATTACATATAATAAAGTCCCCCGCCGCGTCTGTACACGATAAGCTCAAAAACTACTGAACTAATTTTTATGCGGTTTTCACGAATAGAAAGAGTGAGAAATGAGCAAGGCTTTTGTGTATAATTTTCACGGGCGAAGCCGGGGCGGGTCGTACATAATAACTCTGAGTTAAGATTTTTGTGCAAGTGGGCCTTAGAAGAATAAACATATTAGTTTACGTCAGGTTATCGCAGTTCACTGCTGAACGAAGGCGTCTCCTAAGTTGAGCTTAGCGGTACTTCGACTTTCCGATGGAATGTGTCCTAGTGGCCTATTTACATTTATATATTATTACATTTATATTGGCTTTCCAATACGCAAGGCACGGCGCTGTTGTGTTTCTGTAGTGCTGTTTTTGTTTAAGATTTACTACTGCGCAGCAATTTTTGTCAATATCAGGGCCAGGGCGGCCAAGATGTTTGGCGAGAACTAAAATCCCTCTATCAAGTTATGCTACGGCTCGCTTTTTCAAGGCTTTCGTGTATTTGATTCGTGGGCGTGTAGCATTACCTTTATACAATAACTCAAGGAGTCATTAAATCCTTTTACTAAGATGCTTCATAATCTAGACACGGAAACGCGAAACGATGTAGATATGACATCTTAAACTAATTGCAAAACGTGCCATAAAGAAACGAATTTCGAGTCGGATAAACGTTTTTTAGTTCGCGACCGTACGTTATAACATCGGAAATAACTCGTGAAGCAAGGACGATGCTGTATATTTACATAGAAAGCGATTTCCTACACACATTGGATGTCGATGTATCCAGTTATGCAATTTGACTTTAAATCGGATTGTTCAATTCGCACGTTGTGTGTTCTTATTTTTGTAACAATGTTTGTGGAGGCAGAGGGATATTTGATTGGTTGCAAGGGAATACAAATAGGCTTGAATAATGACATCGTTTCCTGTCCGTTATTTAGGTGGATCAATATTGATAAAAATGTTGTATTGAAATCGGTATCTAATAACTAATTATATATAGCCCCCTCCCCGAGACTCCCCCTTATATGTCTGATTATAAACACTAACTAAATCAAGTAGTATATTCCATAAACTGAAAAAGAAAGATATATACGAAGTCCCTATGTTTTAATTTTTTCATTTATAGTTGTCAAATTTGTACACTACCGTTGACAGCGCAGTTTTTAGCATCTTTTGAGAGTTCTAGTGCTTGTAAAGATAATGTATCATCAAAAAGGAAAACATGGGGGCACAGTATATATCCTCCTTTTTCAGTTTATGGAAAATCTTTTAAATTGGACCAATATTAAAGCAGGAAATAGGCGAGAAACAAATTTACTCGAATTATTACTTTTTACTTAGGAAATTCAGTCGGATGTCTGCGACCGCATTTCCTCTAAACAATAGCATTAGTAGTACTTAAACTATGTTAGTAGAGACGTAAAAAGAAACATATATAGGAAGGTAGTATTTCCTACATTTTGTATAAAACAGAAAATAAATATGGTGAAATAGAAGCATGAACTTGAAGAATGAACCATTTTCAATGGTATTGTCATAAAAAAAAATATATGTATTTTAAACGAAGTGTGGACATTGAGTTCCTTGTTTAATTTTATCACGTGGATAAACAACGAGATGCAATTAGTTATGTAATATTGTTCCTCACGTTTCCTCATATGATATTATAAATAGACGGAAGATCATTTGTCTTGTATCAAAGAGAATATAACCACTAGAGAGCTTATAGGCCGATTTCTTCGAAGCACACGACTCACTACCGCGGGCCGGGAGACGAGGAAGAACGCGCGGCTGCAATTGGTCAGTTCAAAGTAAGTTGCGTAGGTATGGCTATCGTTAGGGTTGATCAACTCGATTAAGGGAAAATTATCGATATCGATAAAATGGATTTTAACATTATTAAAAATACTCAATTAAAATCATATAAATATTATTTAATAAAAATCAATCAATTACAAATATAAATATGTGTGTCGGGGACATAGAGAAACAAAAAGTATTTTTCCAAATCGGTCAAGCCGTCTACGAGTAATCCGGGAACATAATACATAAGAAAATTCGACGAACTGAGAACACCCTCCTTTTTTTAAGTCGGTTAAAAGTAGATAGATATTTTTTCATAAATTTTTTATTAAGTTTAATTTTATTATTATCGATGTCGACTTCAGCTATTAAAAGTAACAGCACAGATATTTACGATAAAAAATACAAAGGGAGAGAAAGGGATAGAAGCATTAGAATTGTCTAGTGAAAGAGCGAGACTTTTCCAAAAGACATCAACGCGGGACTCAAAATTGTGCTCGTTTACCCCATCCACCATTTTAACTAGATCCCTGCGGTGTCTCATAATCTGATTAAATTAAAAATAATTTTCGTACTGTTTACTTACCGATGAAAAGTTATGCCATCCTTTTTGTAACTAGATGTCTTGGCATGTTTCCCATACCCCTTTACGGCGCATGAGGGCATTTTTATGCGTTATATTTGCAATAAAAAGATAAAACAATTTGTATTTATTTAGCGTGCATACAGGTCTAATAACTGGACACAACTAAAATGGTTACTAGTACCGAAGCCTTTACATAGGCGACAAAATACTAATAGTTTTCGAGCGTCGGGGCACTGTATGCGCCGTCAAGTGGTTATATCGTCGTTGTCTTGTATAGACTGAAGGTAGGTAAATCAAATCAAAACTATTCAGATGTTTTGTTGTGGTTCAGACATAATGGCTAGTTTTTTCAAATTATTGTTGAAATGTGCCGATAACAGGATAATTAAAATGAAATTAATCATTTAATTTAGATAGGTATTGAGGTCACGGAAAATGGCCAAAAATAAAACCTACAGGCAGTTGAAATAAAAGTGCATGGTTTAAAACTGTTAAATTAATGTGTTTTAACTACATACAAAATTAATTCTTCTAAACTCTAAAAACATAATTTTATTCAATATAATAATTCAGTTCAATTATAATGTATTCAAAGCGCAATAAGTAATTTGCAATTTGTTAAGGCCCGTTATTTAACCGTCATGTTTATGATGCCGGGATTTCAGAGGAGGTATTATTAACTCTATGTTACTTACTTCCTCGAACTTTAGGTAAATATATTCTACCTATTCCGATCTCTGATAATAAGTAAGGACATAATTATGTCCGTACAACTGTAATGGCCAGATACAAATTAGTAAACCAGAATGGAAGTAGTGGAAAAATACTTCAGCAGTGGATTAAACCACACAAATGGAACCAAACATCTGCCAAATGCAAGGACATATCAGTACCTACAAATATCTGTTATCAGCATCAAGCATAGGTTCGGTTTCCGTTACAAACAGATGCTGCACATGGTGTTACATGTTTTATTGACATCGTAAAACAAATGATTGATACACGCCTTAGCACTTGTACTTCCGTATGCAATGCAATTGTTATCAACTTATCAGCCCTAATTGATCCATTGTCTTACTATGGGGGGCATTATACTATTATATATCCAGGAGTGTACTATCATATATCTATGACTCATATTTATATAATCTATACTTAATATTATGAAGCTGAAGAGTTTGTTTGAACGCGCTAATCTCAGGAACTACTGGTTTGAATTGAAAAATTCTTTTTGTGTTGGATAGTCCATTTATCGAGGCAAGTTATAGGCTATAATAATATCACACTGTGGCCAATAGGAGCGGAGCATCAATGAAAAATGTCGCAAAAACGGGCAAAATTATTCCTTTTTGAGAGCTTTCGTTGCGTGCGCCGTGTAAGTGGTTAAAATTACGCAACATTCATGTTTGTAGGGCAGGGTAGCCAGTTGACGGGAGCGAAGCCGCGTGGGAAAGCTAGTAATGTAATATAGACATAAATATGAATCATATAGTCTTTGATAATTTTTCTTTTGTCATTTGTTGTTTGATAGGTTCATAGAAACAGGAGCAGGACGGAACTATACAAGACAAGTAGCTCTGTCCCTTTTTCTCTGTCGCACTATGATAGTTTTAACACCTCATGTTATAAGGCCCCTGGTAAATTTATTGTCATAATTACCTTATACAAAATCTGTCCATAAAATTATATGATTTTGCGTTTTCAGTTTTGCTAATGCCATATTCTAAATTCTAAGGCAACTAACTCATTATTGTGACGGTTTTAGGTATTGACGGAATAAAGTTCAACAAAATTTTGGCCTAAGTTCACAATATGCTTAGTGGATGTGGGATTCTAAAATTATTGTTGGGAATACTGCTGCACACACTGCCGAAGTAATATTAGTACAAAGAAGTAATGATCTTAAGTCTTGAAAGGAGTCTAGTAAACAGAAAATCTTGGAAGGAGGAGATTCTTATAATTAAAAGTAATTAGCTCTTCTGATACATGATCTCTTAGTACAAGAGCCAGGGCAGCACTGACGTTTGTAACTAAGTGTGTTAAATATATTAAATTTTGATTTTTAATACACATATTGCATCTACAATTTATGACTAAGATAAAGGAATTCAAAGTTTATTTATAATTGCAGGAAAAACCCACATAACTAATTTATCATCATATAATTTTGTTTTGCCTGTAATTATAAATAACTAATCCAATTATTTATTATCAATTTAACTTTGGAGCTTATTTCGGATGCCTATAATTAACACAAAAAACCGGCCAAGTGCGAGTCGTCATGACGAATCCATAAGGGTTCCGTTTTTTGCCATTTGGCTACGCAACCCTAAAAAGCAGACTAAAGTGCCGGTTTTCAAATTGAGAGTTTAACACGATCGAGTAGGTACGCACGTAAAACCTCGCACTAACCCTTTTGTATAAATCCATCAACCACTTGTAATGTTGACGGTACGTGTATGAACACCGCAGAGCTATGCCAATAACATGCACATTCAGACTCACCTATAGAACACATTATTGATCTGTTTCCGTATGTAGGCGCGCAGAACTAAGAACTTTCCGTATATCCTGTGAAGAGTCGTCTTTAGGAAGTCTCGCTCCCGTGGGTCTTCTGAATCGAACAGTTCTAGTAGCTGTGGACAAGTAAAACGGCTTCTGTTATTAAATGTAACATAAACAGAGTTCAGAGGTTGGATTAAAGTGGAGAAAATTATAGGTCGTGCAGATTTACATAGCTCTCCTTTGTAGCATTCCTCACGCCTGTATTTATAATTATGAGATACCGGCTTTTTTAATATTGATAGGCTCTCCCTTCACCACTATCTCACCCGATGTTAAGCGGTGATGTGGTTGAAGGTGAAGCACGCTTGCCTAGAAGTAAGCTATTCACTCTTGACTTGAAATTTGTAGCTATCGGGGAACACAGAATCCAGCAAGGAATTCCACTCTTTAGCTTTACGCACAATGAAAGTATAAAGTGGCTAAATGCGGTTGAACAAATTAGCCAGTTATAATTATAATAAGTTCTTGTAATACGTTTTTCGTTAGTCTGGTTTGTCCCATTCCTGAGCAAGAGCCTTCATTTCGCTAATTTTCGAGGAAGGTGTTTCAAACAGTATACTTATCCATGTTTATTTAATACTAGCTGACCCGGCGAACTTCGTTCCGCCTACCAAATTTCTAAAATAAAATATTTTTTCTAAAATAAACGTAGCCTAAGTTACTCCTTATTACATCAGCTACCTGCCAATAAAAGTCCCGTCAAAATCGGTCAAGCCATTTCAGGGATTAGCTGGAACAAACAGACAGACAGACAAAAATGGTAAGAAATGTTATTTTGGTGTATGATGTACCGTATATATATTCATATACATGTAGTAAAAAACGGTTATTTCAATATTACAAACAGACACTCCAATTTTATTTATATGTATAGACTAGCTGACCCGGCGAACTTCGTTCCGCCTAACAAAAATCTAAAATAAAAGATTTTTTCTAAAATAAACGTAGCCTAAGTTACTCCCTATTACATCAGCTACCTAGTACCTGCTAATAGAAGTCCATTCAAAATCGGTCCAGCCATTTCAGAGATTAGCCGGAACAGAAAGACAGACAAAAATTGAAAAAAAAATTATTTTGGTGTATGTACCGTATATATATTCATATACATGTAGTAAAAAACGGTTATTTCAATATTACAAACAGACACTTCAATTTTATTTATATGTATAGATTAAAAAAAGCATATTTCATGTTTTTAAAAGTGATCAGGCTCCGGTTTCTGAGAGTCTGTTACTGAATTGAATATAAATTTGCCTAAAGACTGGCCAACACTAGGGATTTCTCCTATATCGTGGTGGGTGATTGTTATTTAATTCATTCAGTCACAATAGCTAGCACGCGATTCGATGATCAGAGGCTTGACCACGCATTCACAAACGAGGGATAATGTCAGGATTATGGGCAGGAAATCACCCTCTACACCTTCACCTTCTATGTAATTAGTTTTATTATTATGGATAGCAATATAGATTATGATAAACATGACTGTTAATTGAACTAAGTTCTCTTTTCTCCACAACACAGGTAATCCTAGTATGTGGTTCAGTCCAGGTAAACACCTAGCTCTTAAGGATTCTATGTAATGTATTATTGGTTAAATATTGTACTGTGTAAAACTGAACGGAACAATTTTTTTTTTTTTTATTCAACTTCATGCAGTGTTAGTGAACTATCCGTGTATTAACCTTTTTACACATTTGATTACACTTTTCAATATTTATAAAATCAAAAACATATATAAGTAAATAATCATATAGTATAGCCCACCAGTATACAGGACAAGGTCCAAGCTACCGGCGCGGTTAGGACTTCAGAGAGAGGAACCTCCTACGAGCCTTGTCCAGAATTACTGTTTTCAGGATCAAGCTATTAATCCACCTGTCTATCGAGAGCCTCCTAAAGGGTTTTTGGTCGAGGCCCGTGGCTGACACAACTCTCGGTATCGATCGCTGAGTCCACATCCCGTATGTGGACAAACTCACGAGCCAAGTCAAAATTGAATTGCTTATGTTTCTTTGTTAGTGAACAAAATTGTTACCTAGTGTCTCACTATATTTTCTAGGAATAAGAAATTGCTTGTTTACAAAATAACGTAGACATCTGATCTCTAACACAGAAAGACTCAGACTTTTTTTCGGCAGAGAGCGTTACTTTTTCCACTTTTAACATTCAACACCTTTTACCACAAAAATGAGTTTTCGTAAACAAGTCTGAATGAATAGATCAAAGGGAGCAAAACAGTTTGTATTCACATGATGCTGGCCGTAAACAAACGGAGTGTAGCGATGAAAGATTCATTGAAATCGATCATCTTAGGCCGTGGCGTGATTGAAAGCAGAGAGCGGGACGGGAGCAGCGGCGGATCGGCGAGCGTTCATTTGTGAAGGGGATAATTGACTTAGATATTAGGTATGAATTATATTTGTTCAGCGTGTGACCTTTGCAGATCGACATACACAAAGATAGTAAAGGGGTTCGGCGGTAAAGTCCGTCTGTAAATGCCCCGCCTAAGGTTAATAAATCTGCAAACGCTAAAAACGATGACATAGTCCAAATTTTATTGATCCGCTCTCTATCTCCCATTATAAAATGATCATTACAAGCAAATGCTTAGATTTACGGTACTTAAGTTCGTCCGGTTAGCGGTTCACAAGCAGTTTGCTTCGCCGAAATCCAGCCAGATAAAATATAAAACTACAAAAAAATATTTAAAAATAATTAAAAAACCCGACTGCTTAAAAAGTGAACTAAAAAGACGTAAACAAGAAGAAAATCATGCTGTGCAGTCGGAGGATACATATTCGCAAGCTGGCTGACTAGCACTAGCATGATTTTCTTCTTGTTTACGTCTTTTTAGTTAGCTTTTTAAGCAGTCGGTTTTTTTTATTATTTTTAATAATATTATTATTTACAACTTTTTAGTTATTTTTTTTAGAATTAGGTACATTTAAACATATAAGTGTTGTATATTTTTAAATCAGCTCTTAACACCCTTTATTTTGATACCCCACACGATAAGCATGCAACAAAAAACAATTTGGGTCCCCACAATAAGGCATTTTTCTATTTTTCAATTTTAATGTAGCCAGTGAAACTTGCAGGGTTAAGACAAATCGATTGACGTAAGAATCATCAAAATCGGACAACGTGTTTGGTCTCTAAAACGCCACATAGGAACAAACATACATACATAGACTGATAAACACATTACCCTCCTTCGGCAGTCGGGTAAATAGTTCCCTTAAGGTTTTCAAGTGCAGGATTCGTTCCACCCAACCACTGAAACGCTCCCGCTTGCGCTTGTCGCTATCGTACACACGCGACACAGACCTATAGCTTCCATGACTGGAGTGAGCATTATAGACATGTTGAAGTTGATGTCTGCATGAGGAATTTTATAGCATGCGACATTTGATATTGATTTTTGTGTCTATTTATGATTTGGGTTCATTTGATATAAATACATACTTTTATGCCTAAGTGGGGTAGGTAAAAAGGGTTGTAGTCACATATATAAATCTAACTAGATGGCTCGTTTGTATGTACTTCGCTTGTCAAAAAAGAGAGTAAAAGTACAAGCAATAATCGTACTTTGAGCTGTTTCTTTTAAGATATCGACCGAAATCTAGAAAAATGCTTAATTATACCATATTGATAATATTTTCTTTCATCGGTAAGTAAATTTGTTCTTTGTGTGTGAAAAAGTGGCACGCTTGGTTTTCATACAGATTGAGGGGCTTGCGTTATCTAGTTAGATTTATGTCTGTGTATATACTTAATGCACAATAGCAAGTTCAATTTAATACAATTGCGTGTCTTCCAACCGGTTTCTGAATTGATAATTTAAATTCTATGTCAAACTGTAATAGACATGTCGCACTGCTAACACAAGACTGTATCAACTCAAAAAAGACAAATTCGAGAAACTAATTAATTACTTAATAATTTATTTTTTTACTAATTATTATTATTTACTATTAATTATAGAAACCCCTTAATTTTATCCCTAATTTTAAAACAGTGTTCACTTTTTTACAATCGATAACAGGAGACGAGTAATCAGTTTTCCATCATTTCTGAAAAAAGCTTCATTTTGAGTTGATACAGTCTTGTGTTAGCGGTGCGATGTATCCGATGCATTGCGGAAGCTCTTCAAAATTCAAGTTTCGATAGGTTTTAGAGCTTTACACGATATTATATTATAATGCTATGCAAAAACAAAAGAACTTTGAGAACGATTGTGAACTTTATGTTATACTAAAATGCACTTGACTCAAAATATTCTTAACTTAAAACAAAACGGAGCGCAATCTACCATGTATTAAAATTAAACATTGAATTTACATTCCACATTTTCTACGGTAGAATTATGTTTTATCATCACAAATCGATTCAAAAGCGGAAAAATTGTGTTGCACATTCTTTGAATTTCACACCTTGTTTAGAAAATACTGTGAAGTTTATAGTGGGCATAGTATACTTAGTAGTATTACAAAATATAAGGGGTACTATGCCTAAAGGCATGCCTAAAAAGGTACTTTGCCTAAACCTTACAGCCGCAATTTTATGTTATGTAAAATTACCTACCACAGTTTTTTTTTTGGGGTTCCGAAATTATCCATTGACTTCTCCCGCTCTGAGTGAAGCGGGAGTGCGTGTGAGACTTTCACCGAATAAAACCCACCCGTGTTCGTCCAGTTGCTTGAGCTAGGGCCACGGTAATTCTCTTTCAAATTTATCCATGACAGAAAAGCTTCGGCCCTAGCGGACTTCGTCAGTTTTGCTGACATCTCTATGAGGCGCGCGTGGAACAGTACGCGCAGTCATCTCGGTCCTCGTCTTAATCGGACGGTGAGCTACCCATTACTCGCTGTCCGCAACACTCGCACATATCTTTTTTTTCTTCGTTGTCCGGGAATCGGCTTGCGACTGCCGACTCCCGGGGCGTCTCCTGCGGTGGCTAGGGGCGTGAGAGCGGGCGTCTTCGTTTCGCTCCTCCTTCGCGAGTTTACTGCTTCACAGAAGGAGGTGACAAATTCCCATTAGCGGCCGGACGGGAACGGTCAAAATTACCTGAGGCCAGAAAAGCCAATAATTGGGCAATTTTTGCCCGCCATCAGTGGGACTGTGAGTGATTATAGATTGTTTAAAAAAAGTATGAACTGTTACTATTTACCAAACGTGCACAATACTTGCACAATTTCAGTGCACGATAAATCCTATAGAAGTATGTGTTTGTCTCATTTTAATGTAGTTTTTTCGTTTCGACGAGTTTTAAATCACAACGGGTCTAATGAAGTTTTCACGTCAAAAATATTCAAATACAATTTTTTAATTTTTTCCCTAAAGCTAATTTACTGTAGGATGTAGTAGGTACTGTCCCTTCACAATTCACCGGGATTAGACATAATTTACTTTCAGAAATGAGCTACATTCAATTCATCCATAGAAAATTTGTCCCGTAACAGCTCGTATGAGGAGGTCTCTCACAGCCAATCAGAGCATAAAGAGTGGCAGCCATTGATAAATCAAAAAGGCTTATAAATCATCACTCAGCAAGCGAAGATTGCTCTCAATAACGCGATCAAGGGCGACGAATGAATGTAGGCAGAATTGTTACCTACATTATATTTAATAGGACGAGTTTATTGTTTATATAGTGTATGTCTGTAAGATCGGTTACTACACTTCAGGGTTTTCGGTAGTTTAAAACTGAAAGTAATACTTTTTAGTATTATTATATTTTTTTTAGGGTTCCGTACCCAAAGGGTAAATACGGGATACGTCTGTCAGTCTGTCTGTCACCAGGCTGTTTCTCATGAATATATAGACAGTTGAAATTTTCACAGATAATGTATTTCTGTCGCCGCTATAACAACAAATACTAAAAACAGAATAAAATAAATATTTAAGTGGAGCTCCCATACAACAAACGTGATATTTTTGCCGTTTTTCGCGATAATGGTACGGAAGTCATCGTGCGCGAGTCCGACTCACACTTGGCCGGTTTTATAAAAGTAGGTAACAATTTTAACGAAGTTTCGTTGCCTTCCGTACCAGCTCGATCATGTTGCACTTAAATTCCGTTTGCATACTGACTGGTACATACTTCGAGCACTGTTACTACCTTCAAAGGATTGAATTTTGAAAACTTTATTGGTGCACGTTTAGTCTAAGAAAGACGTCTTTCGAGTTTCATCATTTTTACCCGACTGCGCCAGAGCCGTAAAGAAGTGTTATGTAATCAGTCAGTCACGGCATTGTTTTCTATGGATAGATAGATAGATATTATGTACCATCTTCTTTCATTTTGTGATGATGTTTGTTGCTCAGTCACACAAAAACTACTGAACGGATTGGGATGAAACGTTTATATCCAGATAGTAGGTTCTTTTGGGATAATTTCGGCGGCTAGTATGGGTATACATTGTATAAGCATATACCATGCCCAAGTATGTTTTCAACCAGTAGCATTTACTATAAATCAATCGGTAAGCGGAATTGCTTTTATTAACACGCTATCAAGGGCGAGACGTACGATGGTGAATATAAACATAAATATTTATGTATAACAATAAATCTGCCAAGCCTTTTCACAACTATGAAGACTGGTGTCAGGTTTTTCTACCTTCTGTCTACCCGTTAAACACTATAGCCGAAGCGTGTAAGTGAAATTTCGGTTCCGAAGTAGCCGTAGTACTTCTTGTAGGGAAGCGTACGCACTACATCCGAACCACAGATATAAATCTAAAAAGATGACGCGATTGTATGTACTTCGCATGTCAAAATAACGGAGTAAACTTACGATCAATGACCGTAATTTGAGGTTTTTATTTAGCATTATCGGCACCGGAAATCCACCGAAATCTAGAAAATTCCTTTTTATGCCATATTGACCTGCAAGGACTATACAGGGTGTTTGGAAGGGAGCTGTACATACGCCTAGGGTAGAAACTAGGGATAGTCTGCTACCTACCCCCGCCCATTATATTGACCTTGGCCTCAAGGTTTTTTTTTAATTTATTTTTATTTTTTATTTGACTTTTTTGTGATTTTTTGACTAAAACTACCTGTAGCTCAAAATCTATCCATGGGACCGGTCGGCTAATGGTCTTGTTTTAATCGTTAGAGTCTTAGGGTCCTGCAAAAAATTATTTTACACCAGAAAATTGTGGAGAAGAAAAGTTATGGGGCCTGAAGTACCATAGTAAGGTAAAGAAATAATTTTAAGGGCAACTTTCTATGGGGTTTAAAAAAAACTAACAGGGTTGGAGTTCTTCTGATTTTTTTAAAACATCCTCAGTCCATGCCCTTTCTAACGATATGCTAAAAGTGTATTTATCACTTTTAGTTTTAAAGTTATTAATTAATTTCCGCAACTAGGGCACCTTTACCACCACGAGTCGACATTTGTAAGACAAATGTAATTTCCAGAATTTAAACCAGTTTGGCCTACAGTTGGCAAATTTGTTGTCTCACTCTTACACGAGAGCAACATGTAAGAGACAAAACATGTCATGTCATGTCTCTTTCGCTCTTGGGTCGACGGGGCCGGGCAGGTAACTCGTTGGGGTCTTTGTTAGTCAGTCGAGATTTACCCATCTTAGCTAACTTACGTACTTGCCGTTACGACGCTCCACTGTTTTCGTTAATTTTGTTGAGTTTGTTATTACTTCGTTTTTGTTAAGTTTTGTTATTTGTTACCTTGTTGTTGGCAAAATGGCTGGATTTACCAGTGAAGAGTACACCGACATGCTGGTGGTGTATGGAATGGCTGATTGCAATGGGCGCGAGGCACGGAGGATTTATCAAGAACGGTATCCTAACCGGCGAGTGCCTAACCACCAAACGTTTGGCTCAACTTATCGGCGTCTGCGAGAAACCGGAAATTTAAATTTCCGGGAACCAGCCGTGAACAGATTTCAACCAAATTTGGCTGCGGAAGAACGCATATTGGCTGAATTTGAGGAAGATCCGACCAGAAGCGTAAGAACCGTAGCCCGGACGCTTGGTTTAAGCGTGTGGAAAGTCTGGTCGGTTCTTCGCGAAAATGGACGTCATCCTTTCCACTACACCCCTGTTCAAGGTAATTTTTTACATAAAGTTTTTGTTTTTAGCTCTTATGTAATGAACTAGCATGTGAATTTCATAGGCAATTTTTAAATTAACATGAGCATGTGTGTGAGAGAGAGAGAAATGGAAAGACAGAGATAGCAATCAATGTTACATAGCTACTAATTCATAAGGAAACCGCTAACGTTGATATTTTTATTGTTTTAGGCTTAGAGGATAACGACTATGCAAGAAGGGTGGAGTTTTGCCGCCACTTGCTCCATACGGACGTGGAAGATATTAATTTTTTACGGAGTATTCTCTGGACTGACGAGTCCAAGTTTGACAAGGAAGGAATTGTAAATTACCACAATCTCCATCACTGGGCACCCAGAGATCAAAACCCGAGAGTCAAGAGGCACAGAGGTTTTCAACGAAGGTTCTCCGTGAACGTATGGAGGGCAGGCGTCATCGGTAATCGGTTGATAGGGCCGCACTTTTTGCCAGACAACCTAAACGGGCAAAACTACTTAGATTTCCTCGAAAACGATTTGCCTGATTTAGCGGAAGAAGTGTTTGACGAAGATCGGCCCATAGTCTTCCAGCACGACGGCTGTCCTGCTCATTGGAGCCTAGCAGTGAGGGAGCTTCTGGACAACTGCTTTCCTAATTCTTGGATTGGTCGGGGTGGGCCAATTCCCTGGCCCCCAAGGTCGCCTGACCTTACCCCACTCGACTTCTACGTCTGGGGAAGGGCGAAAGAGTTGGTGTACGCAGAAGAAGTACCAACAAGGGAGGTTCTAATTAACAGGATCCACGCCGCATTCGATACAATGCGCGAGGAACTGCTGCTTAGAACGGTGACCGTGGAGATGAGGAAGAGGTGCCGAGCATGTTTACAGGTCAATGGTCATCAATTTGAACAAAATTTGTAATTAATTAAAATTAGTAATTAATTAAAATTTGTAATTTAATGACATTAGTCATTACCAAATTTTTTGTTTCATTTGCCATCCTTTTACGATCGAACACATTTAATTTTCATTAGTTGAAATTTTTGCTTGAAGTGCCCTAGTTGCGGAAATTAATTAATAACTTTAAAACTAAAAGTGATAATTACACTTTTAGCATATCGTTAGAAAGGGCATGGACTGAGGATGTTTTAAAAAAATCAGAAGAACTCCAACCCTGTTAGTTTTTTTTTAAACCCCATAGAAAGTTGCCCTTAAAATTATTTCTTTACCTTACTACGGTACTTCAGGCCCCATAACTTTTCTTCTCCACAATTTTCTGGTGTAAAATAATTTTTTGCAGGACCCTAAGACTCTAACGATTAAAACAAGACCATTAGCCGACCGGTCCCATGGATAGATTTTGAGCTACAGGTAGTTTTAGTCAAAAAATCATAAAAAAGTCAAATAAAAAATAATAATAAATTAAAAAAAAACCTTGAGGCCAAGGTCAATATAATGGGCGGGGGTAGGTAGCAGACTATCCCTAGTTTCTACCCTAGGCGTATGTACAGCTCCCTTCCAAACACCCTGTAGAAAAAGTTGGCCGACGCATTGGAATTGTTTCCTTTCATTGGTAAGTAAATTTGTCTTAAAATTGTGTGTGAAAAAGTGGCACGCTTGGTTTTCATATTTGACTTGCGTTATCTAGTTAGATTTATGTGTGCCACTTTTTCACAAACAAGTTAAAAAACAAATTTATTTATTATATACTTTATTGTACACCACTTAAATAGTTACTAACAAAAATTAATTACTAAATACTTTTATAAATTTACATATATTTTTATATATATCTTTTTTTTTAAATAATTATTTTTAATTACTTACCAATGAAAGAAAATATTTGCAATGCCTCGGCCTTTTCTATACATTATTTACAGCTCAATATAAAAAGGCATTTTTCTAAATTTTGGTGGATTTCCGGTGGCGATAATGCTAAATGAAAGCTCAGAATACGATCATTGATCGTAACTTTACTCCGTTTTTAGGGTTCCGTGCCCCAAGAGTAAAAACGGGACCCTATTACTAAGACTCCGCGGTCCGTCTGTCTGTCTGTCACCAGGCTGTAACTCATGAACAGTGATACTAGATATCACTGTTCATGAGTTACAGCTTTGTTTCACAGTTACACTTGAAATTTTCACAGATGATGTATTCTGTTGCCGCTATAACAACCAATACTAAAAGCAGAATAAAATAAATATTTCAGTTAGGCTCCCATACAACAAACGTGATTTTTTTGCCGTGTTTTGCGCTAATGGTACGGAACCCTACATGCGCGAGTCCAACTCGCACTTGGCAGGTTTTTTGGCACGCGAAGTACATACAATCGCGTCATCTAGTTAGATTTATATCTGTGAATTATTATTCATAATGCCACGATAATTTGAAAAATGAAAATTCATGAGTAGGCAATTTGCTAAAAGGGCTCCTATTTCTGTCTGCGGGGTCTAAATCCGTCTTGGGGTGCTCTAAGCTACCGAGCTCGCTTCGCTCGCTCATGGAGTTCGTTGGAAATAGCGGCACCGCTTACAGACATTATTTTATGCTAACCAATTCTATAATCCTGCTAACCTTATAATATAATTTGCTGTGAAAATGTTTTTCGCAGCAATATTATCAAGAAATATCAATTTTTTTCGCATCTAGTCATAAATTATCAAATTGCCCAACAGTAACGTAGAAATATTCATAATGACCAGACAATGTGATAAATAATGATTGGATGGTATTTAAAAGTACTTCAATTTATTCCCATTTCATTTACCTAATTTTGCCTGTGTTTCACCAAATATACTGAATGTGCACCAAAATATGTTCATTAAAATATGTCATAACGAGCATCTATTTAACAACTGTTGCAAATTTGTAAAAATAGTAATACACCTAATTTTAAAAACAAGCATTTATTTTTTTAGTTTTACTTCAGATAATGCACTGCAAAATGTATACTACTTTGGCAACATAGTCGACGGAGCCCCGCTGCGCGGGCTCTTATTTCCGTCCGCAGGGTCTAAAGTAACCTAACACGAACGAAATGACGGGAGCTGAGTTCGCTCGCTTTGCTCGCTCACTTCAGCTCACGTCATCTCGTTCGAACCTAACCTGTCCGTGTCGGGTTGCCCTAAGCTCCCGAGCAGGAATATTTGGTGCACGATCAGTATTTTTCGGGGAAGAATAAAATAGTTATTGTTACAATAGAATATTTGCAGCGCACTACAATAAAAAAGTGTTATATCTTGGTGTTAATTTGGAATTTGTTTGATGTAACATATTTTGTGGGCCGAGTAGTTAATTATAGTAAAACAATTAAACGGGTTTAAGATCAATATTTTAGAAATGCATACATAGATGTACTTTTAGGTTTTTGGTGAACACAAAAATATTATCCATAATGATGTTTAAATCAGTACCTTGCCCGATTACTTCGTCCATGACACATATACTAAAGTTTGATACTGTGTATGTACATCAGTCGTTATAGAAAATGGTATGTTGTTCATATCGAGCAATTTGACAAAGCAATTACTGAGTTATATAGTTGTTCAGGCGAAGTATGTCAATTCTATCTGTCGTTATTATAAGTAGGTATTTGTCTTATGTGTTATTTGTTATTGAGATAACTTCTTCATTTTCATTTACCTTGACTTGTAGATATTATTATCGTGTATTCAGTTTTCCAATCCGAGGTAAAGCTTTCCTAATTTAAGCTAATCTAATCTTTTTTAAATCTTTTTGTATTAGTTCTCTTTATTTTTGCACGAATACGGAAATCAGAGCTACTGCTTTTCGGTTTATAAGGTATGCACGCCTTCTTAAATCTTATGGACTTATGTACATTACTTTCGGTCTGTTATACCAATTGTTATGTGTAAAAGCTACAAAGAAAGTTCGTCTGTTCTCAATAAAATCGGAGACGATTTCTGGACTGAGCATTTTGACACTATCCTAAACGTTAAACAACCCTAATTTAATGGAAAAGTTTGTCAGATTTTGATGCTAACATCTCAGATCAAAATAAAAAGTCAAGATGGAACGTTGCAAACAAGATGACGCCTCAGATCAAATGAAAAGCTCGACTGATAATCTAAGGCGACGTTTCGTTGTACGTGTGAGCGTGTAATTGTGTATGTATACGGGAAGGCTTAGTTTTAACCGGCGTCACCTTGTTGTTTTTTTTTTTGTTCCATCTTAACTTTTAATTTGATCGGAGGCTAATATAGAGTTTGTCGAAATATAAATTCAATTCTACAATCGGGGTCAATCTGGGTAGCTTTTTCCAAGTACCTATTTTGGAGACGGTTTTCAGTACCAGATACAGAAGCTCGTCAGTTATCACAAACTTGAAATCTTATATACGTTATCTATCAAACTACGCACGTGTGTCTCACATTCTCTATTGATTTATAATGAGGTACAGTTTATCTTTATCGATTACACGTGTAAACAATCCAAATTGACTTCAACTTTACCATAGATAAAGGAAGAACACTTGTGAAGGGTTAAAAATTCGGCCACTTCTATCATCAATATTTCTGCCAATTCGATTTCTCTTGCCGGAAAAGTTGGCCTCAAACGTCACCACGTCGACCGGTATAGTTCTCGAAAAACTTCTGGGCCGCCGTGAAGTTGGCTTTCCGATGCACAAGGCACGGATCGGTGCTGTTTTGTATGAGATTTACTACTGCGCAGCCATTGTAGCCAACTTCAGGGCAGCCAAGAAGTTTGGCGGGAACTATACTGTGCTTCTCGCATCCAGTGAACTTCCCAGATCGTCACTTTCAATTGAGTACTAAAAAATATTCTCATAATAGGAATAACAGTTGTTGATTAAGTCATTCTACATACGATAACTAAACGCTATCCTGTGGTATTATCGTCACAATTTTACAACTTCTTCAGTTCAGTTAAGTAAAGTATTATCTGAATCAGTTCGGGTCAAGTACTTTAGACCTTGAAAATGCGTCAAACGAACTAGGGTCTGGTACTGGGGCAAACTAAATTCATTAGCGAATTTTTAAGAACTTGATGATAGTATATCATCGCCAAACAATTTAATTTCATCTACGATTACTCACGTTCAGTGTACCTACGCCACTATGATTTTAAGGTGTTGTTTGTTTCAGTAAAGTTATAATTCCACTAAACATATTTTTTTTTTATTTCTTTCGTTACCGGATTAAATAATCCAAATAACTTCATACACTAACCTGTAAAACAAACTTCTGGTCGATATACTTCTTGGCAATGTTGGGCTGGAAGTCGGGCGACTCCAGTAGCCGCAGGAACAGCTCGTAGACCAGCTGCAGGTGAGGCCAGGCCGCTTCCAGTGTGGGCTCGTCTTCTTCAGGGTCGAACTCGGCCCCGTTCGGGTTTGACGACGGCGGTAGTGTCCGGAATAGGTTTATCGCGAACTGTGGACAAATGAGAATGGATTAGTTTATATTGGCTTAAGCGTTGGCTTTTATAAACACTGATTCTATTTATTAATTAAAACTTAATGTACAAAGTGAATACACTGGTAGGCTTGGATTTGGATCTGCGCTGAACGCAGCGTAGACTTCATCAGTAGAAAAGATTGATATTTATGTTGAACGGGCCTCTTACCATGCGGTGATCACTTCCGGTTTTTACAGAATTGATCACAGAGGCATCATTGAACATTTGCTTCATGGTTGACATGATGAAGTCGATCTCATTTTAATTGCACCATTGGGGCTCTACTAGGTCCATTTCCCGCGCTCACGCTTTTGCTATAAGTAGTACATCATATAGATCCTTCTCCATTCGTCTATGACCAGTGTGTGTTGCCAGTGATTACCTACGGGCACGGCACGGGGTCCCAGCGCTAACAAAGAAAATTTGGTTCAAATAAATGTCACTAGAAGGCGCGAAAGACTGTGTGTAAAATTAACATTTTCCAGAATTTATGATGATAATTTTATGTTCTTTGTAATCAACTTTCCTAAGCACAAAATTATAGCATATCTTAATTCACATTTCAAAGATTATTTGAACGGATCATTTAAAATTGATTCCAATAGATGACGCTGTTTTAAATTTCTGAGGCATGACACTCGATATTGTAAATTTGTATTGTAACACATTTTGGAACGAATGAACTGTAAAAACTTGCAAAAAAATATTATAAAACAAATTGTCACTGTATTCAAATAAAAAATAGGCACAAACCGAGAAAACCCTTTTACTTGCTGCTAACACCATCTATAGCCGTGGAACGGAACCGAACGCGATCGAAGTATTTATAAAAATAATCATCTAAATCATACGAAAAATGCTAGTTACGTCGGCACGGTTTCTTTGTATGGGATGAGGCATCTGTATGCTGGTATTATATTATTTGTGCTACGGGACTGACACGTGGTCGCTCACAATGGGCCTTATCAGAAGGCTTAAAGTCCCCCGGAGGGCAATGGAGAGGGTTTTATGCTCGGAGTTTCAGAAATGAGAATTTCCGCAAGAAAATCAAAGTTACCGACAAAGCTCGAAGATTTGCGAATCTGGCAGTGGGCAGGGCCTATTGCTCGCAGAACGGATGATCGATGGGGATGCAAAGTTCTGGAGCCGCGACCGCGAATTGGAAGATGCTGCATTGGGAGACTTCTCACTAGGTGGACCGATGACCTGATTAGTTTGAGGAAATACGCTGAGGATGCAAGACGCACAGGACCGGTCAATGTGGCGACGCTTGGGGAGGCCTATGTTCAGCAGTGGACGTCTTTCAGCTGAAATGATGATGATGTTGACTTAGTATATGAAACCCGCCATTTTGTACCGGCGCGGCGGCGGCCATCTTTGACTTGGAATGTTTCATTCTTCCAGTAAAACCCGTTCATTTGATACCCATATTGAAGTAAAAAAATATATTTCGCCGTTTTGAGGCGGCAGCCATCTTGGATTTACAATGATACTGAATATGTTCAATTGTATTGTCACCAGAACTAAAGGTGTATAACCAATTAGTGTCAGAATCAAGACTTCTGTTCAGATTGAACTGAAATGACTAAATTTGACCCAAACAAGCAAAAAACAACAAGCAACAAACGAAAAAAATGTATTTAACTAAAATAATTTATTAAACCCGCAGCAATAGTCATCAGAAAAGAAAATTGGACAAAAAGGGAAGTTTTCATAACACTGCTACTTTAAATATTTTATAAATTTTCATGGGCTACAGTATATTTGATTCAGTTGCTTTCGACATAACCTGATAACTTTCGAGCCATATAGAGTGACCTTCAGTATTTTCACAAAAAATAAATCTTAGCGATCATAATGTCAAACTGCCGAACGCAATAACAGCGGAACGCGACAGTCTTAATGTCCCCATCCTCAACTGTCCTACCGAAGGACCATTGATAATGAAAAAAATATATATTACAGTCAGAGGGCAGTAGCTGTAGGAGTTTTTTTGTACTTTGTACTCGGTTAAATAGTCTTATACAGAATATGAGTACATTGTACAAAGAAAACAGCTAAGAAAGTCGAAAACAAAATACAGACTGTCTTTTAATTAATTGGCAAATATATATTTTTTTCAAACCTTTTAACCTAGCCGTTACTAAGGAGAATGCTTTAGAAAGTAACCATTTTACGGCACTAAAGCGGTGGAAGGCCCTTAAGCATGCCAGCTAAAGGTTTGCTTTTGGATATGTGAATTAATTCACGGTAGTAGTACATACAACGAAATTAAAAGAAAAACTATCACATTTATGTAGGATTTACAAGTTTACCAGTACTAGTCGACCAACATATAAAATGTACTTGCAAAAGTGTAAAAAAATATTTTCGTTACAACAATGTTCGGTGCTTTAATTGTTTATGAACTTCAGTATTTTTACCTAATTATGCTGTGTGGAACCCTCGATGCGCGAGTCAGACTCGCACTTGGCCGGATTTTACGATTTTTCATAATTTTTGACTTCAAAATGGTAAATTTTCACCTTGACACCTAACCGTCCACTTTCGAATGCTTCCTCAGTACTCAAACATCTTGATTGTCAATTCACAATTTATCAATAGGCAATCAAAACCCATTCAATATAGGCGCTTTTGTCCTTGTCCGTGAATTCAACTGGTTACTTACATAAATTAGTAGACATGGTATAGGTAGGTATAGTATGTTTTTTAACCGACTTACCAAAAAGGAGGAGGTTCTATGTTCGACTTCATGTATGTTATTTTTTTTTTTTTCACCGATGTCTCCGTCAATTGTGGCCCGATTTTGAAAATTCTTTTTTTGTATGAAAGAGTATGTTTCGAAATTGGTCCCATTTTAATTTGGTGAAGATCTGATGATGAACTTCGAAGATATAATACAACAGAACTCTTCAATAAATAACGGGAAATCTCTCGGGATTGCTGTAATCGCATGTCTGTTTATTGTTTATATCATTTCATAACATAACATCACGCCAGTACGCAGATCTCTCCGTAACGCAAAAAAATGGCACCTACGAAAGACACCGACTTCCAAAAATAAAGTTATTTTTCACTTTGTAGTTTTCTTATTTGGAAGTTTAGTATTTTTTTGTGAAAAAGTTTTTTATTTGGTAAACAAGTATGGAGAACGAAGAAAAGAGTTTAGTCAAAATCGTAGCAAGAGCTGTTGTATGTTCTGCTTGCCCCCATTGGCAATAGCGTAAGCTATATTTGGATGTGGTTTAACTAAAAAAAAACCAGCCAAGTGCGTGTCGGACTTCGCACATTTAGGGTTCCATACCAAACCGCAAATACAAGTTGGCTGTAATAGGCAAAATTAGGAAATTTCAAAGAAAAAATGCAACATTATCACCAAATAGTTTCTGAACTCAATTTTGTAAAAAAAGCTGACTTTGTCGCTTCTCATTACTTTGTTTTCCAATTTTTTTTTAAACATATTATACATTATTTATCTACTCAACGAGCTTTAAACAACGATACCCCACTCGTTGGGGTAGCAGGTGAATTTTTTATTGGTTCCAAGAGGAACGTAAGCTGTATGAAACACCCCTTAAAAACAATTAAAAATATTTTTGACAATTTGTATGGCTTTGGGTCAACAAGATGCTTATTCTGTGAAAATTTGAAGACTGTAGTTCAAACCGTTAGGCTGTGAAATAGACTGACAGACAGACGGACACTTACAGACACAGAGTGATAACAATAGGGCTCCGTTTGGACCCATCGGGTACGGAACCCTAAAAGTGTGTTAAATTCGAAATGTGGGTGAAATGTGGCGTCTTTGCCGTACCCTTCGGGGAATACAGGCATGATGTTTCGTTGCAATGTTATGTTAATTCAAACCCGTTTTTGCAAATTACGTTAGTTTACAAATAAAATATTCAGAAAAATTACACTATAACTAATTTTTCACTATACTTTCAATATTGGTATTTCTACATATAGCTCCTGGAAGGCAACTAAGACAATTGAGCCCGTCATTTCGAAAACGGCAGCAGTCACTCACAATTTTTCCAAATATCACTTTTCGCCAAGATTTTATTTATTGAAGGATCATACCACATACATTAATCTAAGTAGATGACGCGATTGTATGTAGTTCGCGTGTCAAAAAACGGAGTAAAATTACGACCAATGATCGTAATTTGAGCTTTTCTCTTAGCATTATCGGCACCGGAAATCTACCGAAATCTAGAGAAATGCCATATTGAGCTGTAAAGACTGTATACTTATTTGTTTTTAAATTGTGTGTGAGAAAGTGGCGTGCTTGGTTTTTATAAAGATGGAGTACTTGCGTTATCTAGTTAGATTTATGTCTGTGGGTTATACATATGCCTGAGAAAAGGGCACATCTTCAAGTACCATAAAACAAATTTTTACATAGAAACCGAAAACTAGTCTGTATGAAAATGCTAAATGCTACGAGAGTGCATTTTTGTTGCACATATACACTTCAACTGGACCAATTTTTACATAGAAACCGAAAATTAGTCTGTATGAAAATGCTACGAGAATGCATTTTTGTTGCAACTCAACTGGAAAGTTTCATGAATTTAACAAACTTGAGCCCTTTTCGAAATGACGGGTTCAATTGGGGGAGGTGAAGCTTAATTAATAATAACTTAAAGATAACCTTGGCCTTCCGAATAATGCTCATCGTTTGGAGGTTCTCATAAATGATCGTGACTTTTATGTGTTCATGTACTTGATCTGTTAGTAAGGCTGTAATGAAACACATGGTAAAGGTAATACAAGAAAGTAAAGCATACTTAAGCTTAGGCCTATATTCTTAATCCTGCTCATAGAATCTCCTTCTACTCCAACATACTCTCGTCGCCATGACAACGAAAGTTCTCTTAATGTCAATGAGGGCTATCGCATTTCAATTTGCTGCTAGGGACGCTGGTGTTGAGTGAGGTCTTCATAGTGACAAATTTCATAGTTATTTTGGTTTTAGCGCGAGATTATTTACTACTTTTTTATTGTTATATGGCAGAGTAAGATAGGGTTTTAACAAACACTTTAACGTCTCGGAAAATGTAACCGTCCTTTTTTATTAAAAATGGGCTGCGCGAAACTGCAGCATACTCGATTTTATATTTAACCGCACTTCTACGGCATTACATGAATTGAGATTAGATAGAATTTGTACTTGGGCACTCACTAAATCACAGAACAGGAAACTGTACACCTTTCAGTCAGCAATGGAAAGAAGCATGCTGAATATAAGGAAATCCGATAGAATAAATAACAAAACCATCAGAAAACGCACAAATATTTAAGATGTAGTAGTAATGAGAATTAGAAAACTGAAGTGGAAATGGACTGGCCATATAATAAGAAGCATCGAAAAGTGGAACAAAAAAATAGTGTTTTGGGTACCTAAGAATTAGAAAAAGAAAAAGGTAGACAGTTTCGAAGGTGGGAAGACGAAATAAATACCATAGCAGGAAAAACATGAACTAGGGAAGCGCTAAGGAGAACTGTGTGGAAAGAAATGGAGGAGGCCTTTGCCAAAGTCGGGCAAACAGACCGGGTTGTCGGTATCACCGACTCGCCAGAGGCGTTAGGATAAGTTCAGTATAATTATGTTAAAAATTCTGTGTCTGAATAGAGGTTTATTTTATTTATTTTATGTTATCTACGGCATTAGAAATGATTTTAATTCAAACTTTGCTTCCGTGCGCGTAATAACAACGTTTAACAGCTATATTTAAGGACCTTAGTCGCCAGTGGCGCCAACTGGTAAGTACAAAAACGGAAGCCCAACCAAGCTATTGTCAATTTGATTTAGTCGAGTGGAGGAAATGTCTAAGTATATACGTGATATTTTAAGTATGGTTTTGAAAACTCAAACAGTTTGTTTGCAATCAATACCACTATTGGCTGTACATTGTATTCATTATTATATTGTATTGCATAGTCTATTGGCAGACCGTTACTCAAGTCTGCTGGAACTATTTTATCGATAGTTCCCGAAGTACGCACATTAGCGCTTGCTAGCACTCGTAATAAAGGCTCCTGCAGAAAGGCACGACGTGACAACGTGACGCTGATGACATGGTGTTACTTAGCGATTGTTAAAGTAGTGTTGTGACCACAGACATAAATTTAACTAGATAACGCAAGTCCCTCCATCTGTATGAAAACCAAGCGTACCACAATTACACAATTTAAAAACAAATTTACTTTCTTTACAGCTTAATATGACATAAAAAGGCATTTTTCTAGGTTTCGGCGGCTTTCCAGTGCCGATAGTGCTACATAAAAAGCTCAGATTACGATCTTTGATCGTAACTTTACTCCGTTTTTTGGCACGCGAAGTACATACAATCGTGTTCATCTAGTTAGATTTATGTCTGTGGTTGTGATTGTGTCGAATAAATGTTTTCTATTCTAATTGATACTTTTGATGCAACGCCTAGTTTTCATAGAAATTTTCTATCTGTAAATCAATTATTATGAAAACTGCAGTCGTATTGCGTAAGTGCGCAAATAGTTCAAACTCTATCCAACCGACCAAAACGACCAATCACATGCGAGATGAATGACACGATGTGGATTCCCGTTTTGTGTGATTGGCCGATTTGGTCGGTTGGATAGAGTTTGAACTATTTGCGCACTTACGCAATACGGCTGGTCCATACATCGGTGATGCATTTTTTCGTAACGCTTATCACGGGAATCTTAAAGCAAACCATCACACGCAACAGGTTCAGAAACTCGACAGTTAACAGTGGAAGAAAAATCTGTAATAGACGAACAAAACACACCGATATTTACAGATTGTTTCACCTCGGACGGAACCCTAAAAAGTTGCGCAAACAATTTGCCTTTGTTCAGTGCATTTAAGCGTGAGAAGCCTCGGATACTTTTCAAAGAAAAATGTAAGGTAGTTAAAGAAAAGTTGAAAATAAACGAATGTAGCTATTTTGAGGGCGGCAGGGACATTCTTAGGCTTTGAAAACAATCCGTGTTTCATGGAGCGTAAGCGCGAGGGACTTACAATGTTCGTTGTTGCGTGATTGACTCGAAATTAAGGAGGTATATGTAATCACAAACGACGAGACCCCTCAGCGGCCCGCACTACTGACAGCATCGCGAAAACAGCTTAGAGGTCTCGTCGATGCGCATGTTTGTGTGAGTGTGCCGTTTCGAGCGTTTATAGGGAGTTTCCGTACTGTTTGTCCATATTTATACTGTGGTATAATTAAGCTAAATACTCCCTCTCACTGTGTTTTTTTTTATAAAACTTTGCCCAAGCAAAATATCACTTAAGTTCAAAGCAAGTTCAAAGGCGGAATGTGTTGTGAAAATATCTTCATCGTTGTGTGAATGCCGTTTCCCAGAAACCCTGCAGTCCCGGGGCTGTGGAGGTAAGATAGGCAGTCACCCCATACAAAATGCTGGTGTATCCGGTTTAATTGGAACCCAACCCCAGCACAGTCACTTAAAGTCTAGGCAGACGTCGACTCGCGAAGGCAACAGGAAAAAAAGAAAAATTTTACTTAAATTAAATTTAAAATAACCAAAAGCTACTCATCTCGTGGTTATGAAAACAGTTCCAAAAAAATAACTTATATTTAGAAAAGGCCCGCTATCCATTTTCACGACATAGAGTCTTAGATTGAAAAACCGGCCAAGTGCGTGTCGGACTTCGCACTTAGGGTTCCGTACCAAACCGCAAAATCAAGTTGGTTGTAATAGGAAAATTGAGGGCATTTCAAAGAAATAATCTGATTTATCAATATATTGGTATATATTAGTAAAATACTCGTAATAAGAAACGTTACCACCAAATTTCAAGTTGCTAGATCAGTGGAAAGTTAAAAAACTCAGAAAAAGATTTTATAAAAACAGCCTGACTTTGGTAGCTTCTAATTCCTTTGTTTTACAATATTTTTTAAATCAATAAAGCTGTATTTCTCTACTCAATGAGCTCTAAACGACGATACCCCACTCGATGGGGTAGGTGAAGAACTTTTTTCGAGCCCCTTATTTAGCTGTAGACCCCTTAAAACACATTTTAAAATATTTTTTGACAATTTGTATGGCTTTGAGTCAACAAGATGCTTATACTGTTAAAATTTGAAGGCTGTAGCTCCAACCGTTTCACTGTAAAACCTGTGGGACAGACAATGGACAGACAGACAGACACGTAAGAGACAGCAATAGGGCTCCGTTTGGACCCTTCGGGTACGGAACCCTAAAAAGACTCCTTGCAAGGAACCCCTACAATGTCTGAAGCGTCTTATCTCTGACACTACTGAGCCAATCTCGTATCTTGCCAAGCTAGCTAAAGAGGTAGCTCGGCTTATCAGTTTCAAAGGCGTGATATGCGAGAAGTACTGACTTTATTAAGCGTTCGAGAGCTGATTGAAATTTTAAAGGAGGTGCTTCATTAAGTCTAGCTTTTATCGTAGCAGTATACTTCTTATAGAACTTTTTCTATACAATGCAGAAAATTCAAGTCCTTGCTTTCTTTGAAGGGCACAGGAAGTCTCACAAACTACGCCAGCGAAGAATCTTCTAATAATCCATGTTAGAGTGCTTCTCCATACGGCACGAAAGGACAAATAAAATAGAACGGATTGTTTAAACCTTAAAATGATGAATACCAGATGGCGCGTGTCTTGGCACACTAAAATTCTTAAGAAGAACATGTGAAAGGACAAGGAACATGTTAAAGTCTTCACATCGAGTAAGTAATTACAGAGCGTAGGAAAACTTGTTAGCTAGTAGTATCGAAATCACCATGTTAGAAAGACACAAGGTAGATTTCTGAATTGAGCATGTTGAGTTAAGAACGTGTAAAACCCTACTTGAATACTAAAGCTATTGACTCATTTCATCCAAACGCTTACTTTTCGGGGTGCATCTGTTCCTGTAACTGATCGGCTCGAGCTGTTTGGCATGGAGTTGACATTCAGTCTCAACTTCACCGCCTCCATTGAGTACAAAGCCCAAATTGCGGCAAAAAAACTGGGCATCCTAAACAGAGTGAAGCGATACTTTACGCCTGGACAGCTTTTAACTCTCTATACGTCGCAAGTCCGATCCTGCATGGAATATTGCAGCCACCTCTGGGATGGCTCAGCTAAATATAAGCTTGCCGCGCTTGACTCGGTGGAACGCAGAGCTAAGAGGCTAATTGGCGACGTCAAACTGGTGGATGCCAAGCTTCACAATTTGGTTCATCGCCGTAAGGTGGCCTGCTCGTCAGTCTTCTACAGACTGTACTTCGGCGAGTGTGCTCATGAATTCCACGACCTCATCCCACCGACCCCTTTCTATCATCGGACATGTAGACGCACTGCAAGTTATCATCCTCACCTAGTTGCGATTCCACCAATTCGCACCAAGCGCTTCCAAACATCCTCCATAATGCGCACAGCAAAAGAGTGGAACTCACTGTCTGCCACTGTGTTTCCGAGCGCATACAACCCGAATCTCTTGAAAGTTAGAGTGAACAGGCTTCTTCTGGGTAAGCTCACTCCATCGCCTACTTTGTCTCTGTCACCTCTGACCTAGACCAAGACCAAACCCATCCTAAATAAAAAAATTCTAAACTACTTTAAAATCTTACATACAGAAATCGGAGAACAAACATCGCCATCTTCCTGCCCTTGTCCCATATTACTTGGGGTCGGTGCAACGCGTTTACTCCATCCATACCGTTCTGTCCACCGTCAGGCTATCACTGAATCCCTTTTCTTTCATATGGCTCCACGCACAGTCCATCCATCTTTTCTTTTTTCTAATCAGGGACAGACAGTATCTACGATTTTCACTCACCATATTAACTGCCTCCGGGTATATAGGCTCAGTGATGACGCCCCTCTGTGACGTTACGTACTCCACCATCTCCAGGAGGGCTGCCCTCTTGACCTCCTTCCATTTGAGGTCCGACAGGGGCTCGTCCGCGAAGTCGAACAGCAGGCAGCATTGTTGCAGCTTCTGCACGAATAGCTGTTCTCGCTCCGCCGCTGGTGCATCTGGTGGAGAGAAGAATGGCAAGGTTAATTTCTTAAGTTTTTTGCAGTTGTGCTCGAGTTGGGCAGGCCTATGTTCAGTAGAGGACGTCTTTTGGCAAAAAAATCACAGGGAACTCCCGAAAAAAAAAAATAGGGAAAATTTCGAAAACCTAAAAAAAGGTGGAAATCAAGGTAAATTTTGGTTCTTACAAGTTTTCGCTAAAACCCCATTTCGCACATATATTTTTATCGTTTTGACTCAGGGCCTTGATTTTTATACTATCAGACTTCAGTATCTCGTATAAATTTCAACTTGTTAGGTGGACCTAGCAAGTTGAAATACCAGTATAGCAGACAGACGGGCAGATGGACAGACGAACAAGAGAGTGATCTTGTACGAGTTCCTTTTTTAACTTTTGAGTTACGAAACCCTAAAAATGGTGGTAAAATTGTATAATATAGACAGTATTATAAATTCTCAACGCTCTTAGGAGTTCCTTATTAGTTTCTAGCACAACTACTCTGGCCAAGATAAAGGTACAATATTAACTAACAAAGTAATGACAGCTCAATCAGCTGATGGAAGGGGTGAAAATTTTCGGTTCGCTCTGATCTAATCTTCGTGTCCTATGACCACGGATATTTTATGTTCACAAATTATCTTTCATCTTTTCATCTGTACTAACTCAGTTAAATCGATTTACAACAGATACAACATTGTATATCTAATTTGTTTTATTTTTGTTGTTGAGTAGACGGTAGCCCTAAAAACAGGCCAAGTGTGAGTTTCACTCGCGCACGGGTTCCGTACCATTATCGCAAAAAACGGCAAAAAATCACGTTTGTTGTTTGGGAGCCCCACTTAATTATTTATTTTATTCTGTTTTTAGTATGTTGTTTTATCAGCAACAGAAATACATCATCTGTGAAAATTTCAACTGCGGAGCCTTAGTAATAGGGTCCCGTTTTTACCCTTTGGGTACGGAACCTTAAAAAATGCTGTTTTACTTTGCTAGTAAACATTGTATCTTCAAAATGGCTGGAGTATAAGTAGATAAGTTATAGGACAGCAGTTTTTGGTTTTCACTGGTTTCATCAGAATATAGAAAAAATCTACCCTGCCTTTACATATTAATTAAGCTCGGCATAACATGTGTTACTCTTCAATATATTTCGATCAGAATGAAGAAAGGAATTGAAATGTATGTAAACAATCTGATATTGACAGTATCCATTAACTAAATATGTGTTTCAGAGAATTTTCACAATGTCGACAAGAGACATACATACACGTTTCTTTATGACTAAAAGTATTTTATAGATTGTCATACTGAACTTCGAAGTTTAAAATATCGATGTTTTCGGTTCTGACGGTATTGAGCATTGAGGTCGGCTCGTTCGGCATTATTACGGGTCCCAAGAAGTTTCAAATATATGTTTCTTCTGTCTTCTGTTTGTTTGTTGACTTATACCCAAGCACGACAGAGATGGTCCTTATAGAGCTATAAGGCGGAACCACACTTACGAGTCGTGGCGTGGCGTGGCGCGGGTTCCACCAATCAAACGACTCTGTTTCAGTCTACGTCATAACACAAGGAGTTTTTGAACACTGTCCCGGCTGAAACGTTCACCAAAGTAAACATACTTTTTTGTGTCTTTATGTAGTCAAGTATTCCAAAATGGCAGAAGTATTTGCCAAATAAACGGTTTATATTAAAGTTAAAGCAAAGCTCTTAAAATGCACTGGCAACGAAAATTCACAAGCTGTTTAGTTACCCGTACAAACATAACAACATGTTGTTTGAGAAACACCTAGTAATATGTGTTGCAAGAGAAATAGTTGTCTTTAGCTTTGAGTCCTGTCTCGGCTGGAAAGTTCGCCGTGTTTCAAATTCACAACACATTACTCGCTAGGAGTCAAACTTTAAAGCGTGGAATAATTTTCTGTTGTCTAACTAGTTGTCAAGCTTTCGAACAACTAAATTAATATTGAACTAGGCATTAAGGTGTCTTGTGTTTACCTACGGGTAGGTCGGCTTGAATCTAGGGTTTTAGTTTCGCGTTTGAAAGACTTCCAGAATCTAGAATCTCGTTTTGAATCTCTATTTATAACCCCCGACGGAAAAAGTATTATAAGTTTGACGAGTGTATCAGTGTATTTGTGTATCTGTCTGTGGCATCATAGCTTCTAAATGGATAAATCGATTTTGATTTAGGTTTATTTTTTGTTTGATAGGTGACTTTATCGAGAGTGTTCTTTCTCGTGTTTCAGCCGTTCAAGTTATGGGCGTTTTACTGTTTGAATCGGGGTATTTTCGCAAGATATCGCGTCATAATTACGTGGTCGATCGAAGCGTGTCTACTACTAGATAAATTATGTAGTTTAAAAAGCATGAAATAAAAATGTGTCAGGGTTTCTTAAATTTTACTAGTTGTACTATAAGTGTACCTCTGCCTAGCCCTTCGGGCATACAGGCGTGATGTTATGTTATTTCAACCAAAAATATTGGTCATTGTTACTTTATCCAAGCACTCAGCTAGCATGTGACTTAATAACAGATCTGATCAGACTTCTACAAGCCAGATAATTCGGATGTTTATGTTTAACATCGATAACATTACTTAGACATTTAAATTTCTGATATCTACTGCGAAACCGTCTGTTATTTACATCGAGGATTTCAGAACTGATTGCTGACATTCTGGAACTACTCTAGTGTCTTCGAAGCCAAAATCAATGCGGAAATAACTCGAAAAAAATAGGATAAACACAAAATTCAACACTCTTTACTTGAGGGTCCGACTAAAGCATTCCGAGATTAACGACTCAATATCCAAGCAAAAAGTACAATAGTTTAAGCAAAGAGGCAGTTCTGCCAGCAATCCAGTGCTTCGTTTCGTAATAAATTTGTCACCCATACCAGACAGCCTTCCAAGGGGACTAGTGAGTTATGTCCTAAATGCGTGCCCCAAAGAAACAAAAGGGGACATTTTAAATAGCTGACGAAAACTTGGTGCGTAAGCAGTGGATTCAAGGGGAACGTTAGTAAAAAAGCTCGATATTTTTTCGGCCATTGCGCCTATTGTTCAATTTCTTGGCAAGCCGCAAATTAGAGGCGGGATTCTAAGAATAGGTTTGCGTTTTTCCGTAATCCTGAGTAGTAAAAACTATGGGTGTAGGAAAGTCTTTGGGTAGTAATCCAGAAAAAGATACATCTTTTTCTGGATTTCCACATTTGGCACCCGCTTTAACGGCACCTGAGTGAATAGTATCTGAGGTATTCTACATACAGCCCCTACCCATATTTTTCGCAGGTGTCATTAGTGGAATAAATTTATTATTTAAAATTTCATTCCACGGCACCTACGGATCAATAGGTACTAAGTGTTGGGACATTTATTTTTTTAGGACGTCAAAATAAAAAAATCGATATAGAGGGTTTTATAACATGATAATAATATAACTTCCTCTTTTGCGTTAAAACGGGTGCACAATGGGGAATACGTACAGAAAAATGCTTTGAATTCAAGAACTCCAGATTTCATATGAAGCTGGCGTGAAATTATGATTTCCCGTTAGAACACATTATATTCCAGGTTTATAAACAGGAGACAACCACGTGGTTGTTTTTGCAGGGGCTTTAGCTCTGATTATATCTTAAATAGACTTTGTTGTGTGGGTTATCTTATTTTTTTCAGGGTCACAAACGCTATCAGCATGAGATCACGTATGTCAACAGACTAATGTCGAATAAATATTTAATTTAAGTGAGCTGTCTCCATCCCGGCTTTTATGTAAAACTCGCACTTTAACGATGAAACAACCTAGCCATTTAGTGTTGTTTATATGATTATGTTGGAAATTTTACAACCATGAGTTGTAAAAATGCTGTTAAACGCCGCACCTAAGCTTACATATAAACAAACACGTTTCTGAATGACAAAAACATTAGCAATATCAAAGTCCCTTGAAGACAGTCTATTTAAACAATCTGTTCATGATTACAAACAGCTCGCAGAAATAGGCAAATGACCTCGTGGCGCTAATTTCGCTCATTAGCAAAGTTAGCGTCTCTAACAAAAAAGGCCGGCTGCTGGAAATTAAGCAGCCTATATATCTTTAGTTCGAAAATCGTTCTGCATGATTTGTGACCGGTCGTGGTGCTGGTCGCAAGGACGTCGCAACGTTTCCTATGGCACACATACAGCACGGGGCCGACCGCTGGCCGCCGATGGGTCGATATATTTCTGCGGCATTTTCGCCATTTCCCCCACGTCTATACTACATGTACGCATAAGATAGTCAATCACTAGTTTCAGTGATTCAGCCGCATTGTTTCGGTCGGCGAAGCTGATTAGACTCTTCAAGGCTGTCAGTGACGAGGTGTGGGCGACTACTATGTAGCTATCGCTACTACAGCGTAGTTTATCTGCGTCGTACATGATAGTGTATTGAACACGTATTCTTCAATGCAGTTCGGTAACTTTAGTTCAGTAACTAGGTATAAGCCACAAATAGATACGGCTATTTCACACACGGATGCCGAAAATTAGCCAAACATTGGAGGTGGTTTGTAAACACAGATTAGGAGTCTTCTAGGTTCGCCGCATTTGAAGTCCAATATCTGCTAAGCTAACACGGTTGCATTGTTGATATTACCGACGAACCTTTCAGCGGGGGGAGCTGCACCATCAAACTTTCCTTATCGGCATTTGGTATCGCGGGGCGCTCGGGCGAGACGGCAGCCGCGGCGGGGGGCGGCGGGCTGCGCGCGTCCGGGGGCGACGGCGCCTTCTGCGGCGGGCCCTGGCCCTCCATGCCGGAGCCGGCGAACAGCGCGAACCGGAAAGCGCGCGCGACGTCCGACACGCTCTCGGAGCGCTTGGTGGCCGCTTGGCTGGCGACGAGGTCGAGGCCCGAGTGGAACGACGGAGACTTTGGGATCCCGAGCGGCGAGACGGCGCGGCGCGGTTTACTCTCAGCGGCAGCGAACATCGCGCGAGAGGGCGCGCGCGCGGCCGGCCCGGCGTGGACCATCGCTTGCGGCGGCCGGCAGCGGCATCCGAGCGGAGGCCCGGCGGCGCCGGGACCGGTGCGAGCTGCGGGGGCGCCCGGACTGACGGACCGCCAGTACAGGCACGGGCGCCGCCTGCGCGCGCACCCGCCGCACCCCCCGGCCGCTCTATACAACCGAGCACAGGGCTGCCACGTCACAACACACACCATTTACATAATGTCTTAATAGATTGTTACTACAATACAATAACTCGTCCAACAAACGAGAGCGCGTCTCAATAGCTGATTGCGTCTGTGACTGAAGCACTCTCGTAATGGAGTAACGGCAGTTGCCGGAAGCGCGACTGCGCGCGCTCGGCGTAATGACGCAGCTTCGTACTACATTGTAGCAGCCCTGTAGATATTACGACGATTTCACAAGTGGAGGAGGTCGGGGGTCGCAATCGCGTCACTCTATAAGGAACAGTAAACAAATGGACGATGCCGCGATAACCAAATGCGTAATGTTATAAACAGTACGTACCAATAAAATATCAATATTCATATATGCGAGTAAACATTCATCAGCTGTGAGGACGTTATCTTGAATGATAAGCGTTGGAACGTTTCGCTAATTAGAAAAATAAAACACTTGAATTGATAGGCGCCATAAACACTGCGCCAATGAGCATTGGCAGCCAATAACCGAGCTGGCGATAAATTATAAATTGCAAGTAACGACCGGCTGCAGACTGTAGACAGAGACATTTTCCTGGGAAAGTGGAAGAATAACAAGGGGTTCACAAGGGTAAGTTTGTTTGGGTGAACCGCGAGGGCACCCGCCATCCCCTGGCTCCGGGGAAGAGGGGTGAACCCCGTGTACCCTGTGCCAGACCGGTGCGCTCACCATTGCACCATCGATCGTTTAATTGACTTTAAATTCGTCTGACTCACTTCTTGGATTCAAGCCGAGAAAGTGCTTTGGTTAGATTAAAAACAAGATTCAATTAATTTGCCTTAAGATAAAATTATCAGTCGTCGCCCTAATTGGCAACTTCCATAGAAGTGTCCGAAAAAAAAAAATATCTTTCAATTAAAGCGTTTATATCTAAAACCTTTTAGCTAATTATCATTAACACACCACCTAACTCATAGACTCGTTGTATGATAAAGTGGGGATTCAGATCTGTGGAACAGAACTACCCCCAGATTACAGAGAAAAATTATGTTTCCACCGAGTGCAATTTTCGCTCAATATTGCGGTCGTCGAAAGCTTCCGGAATCGGAATAAAACATTCAAAGCTTTAAAGTTATTACTGGCTAAAGGTTTCGTTTTGAACGACTGAATAACTGAGAAAGAAAACGAATGAAATGCTTTTTGCTTATGTTGTCAAAATATTGTCTCACGAATATAAATTTTCTCGCATATTTACGCACCAAACGTTTTGGGAATACTTTTATTATGCCTACGGATAAGGCATGGAATTCCCTGCCGGAGTCTGTATTTCCTGATAGCTACAAAACCTGGGAGTCTTTAAGTCAAGAGTGAATAGGTTTCTTTTAGGCAAGCGTGCATCGTCGACCACATCGTCGCTTATCATCAGGTGAGATAGTATCAATGACAAAAAAAAAATCTTCGTCGAGGGATACTATGCCCATCCGCTGACAACAAAAGAGTACTTTGATTGTTGCGAAACACGAAACTAGGTTTAGATTATAATAAAAGTAAACACGTACATTTGACAACCCTATTATACTCGCAACAGCCTTTTGCTTCTCAATTTTTGTGGTAATGAACTCAAAATTCAAATCAATTTTCTCAGTGCAATATATTACGATCCTTCCCTTCACTAAATTAGGAAAGAAGTTCCGTTAGGGTGGCTATATCATACGTAGGGATATACGCTTCGGCGTTTATGCACCATCACGCCTTATCCCCATGTGGGGTGGGGCATACAAAGGGCTATCATTACCAGGCTATGCTATACAAACTGTTTAGCATCGAAGCTGTTTATATGCACTGCGGAAGCCGATCGATTGTTTGCATTTAATATAGCTAGTAGTTTAGTAGTAGCTCCTTCTTGGTAAACAATGAAATGGTACTCTAATTTCAATGGATTACTTTTTAACCGACTTATCAAAAAGGAGGAGGTTCAATGTTCTACTTTATGTTTGTTTTTTTGTGTATGTTCACCGATTTCTCCGTCAATTGTGGACCGATTTAAAAAATATTTTTTTGTTTGAAAGAGTATGTACCCAAATTGGCCCCATTTTAATTTGGTGAAGATCCGATGAGGAACTCGGGAGATATATAACGGAACTCTTCAATAAATGACGGCAAATCTCTCGGGATTGCTGCAATCGCAGGTATGTTTTTTGTTAACACCATTTCATAACATAACATCACGCCAGTATGCTCTTAAGGGGTACGCAGATGTGTACAGTTCACCTTGGTACCCTCTCATTTCACCGGTTATGTTTAAGTTTCATGATATCCATTTCAGGTTATCCATTCTGGCATTATGGGTACCTACCTCACTAAAGAACTTGCCTGTTAGGTACAACTAAAAAGTGAAAAATAACAAAACTTTTTACAAAAAGATTCCACCGACCTACAAATAAAAACGTTACAAAGTGGAAAATAACTTTCTTTTTGGAAGTCGGTGTCCATAACGAAAACCAAAATTGGTACCTACCAAAGACACCGACTATCAAAAATAAAGTTATTTTTCCCTTTGTGGGTTTCTTATTTGGAATCCGGTAGAATTTTTTTGTAAAAAAAAATTTGTTCTTGTAAATCGGAAGTTTTTTTTTTGTATAGTTTTTTTTTCGTAACTGTTGTTGGGTTTCCATAGCACAGCATCAGGATTACCTAAAGGGATAAATATGATGTGTATACTGCTCTTATTTTGCCAGTAATGTTTAAAATTCCATGTTACAGATGTCGACTCAATTTCCACTAGCTCAAATCCAAACTATTTTTAACCGACTTTCCAAAAAGGAGGAGGTTCTATGTTCGACTTCGAGTTTGTTTTTTTTTTTGTTTTTGTTTTCCTTCACCGATATCTCCGTCAAATGTGGACCGATTTTGAAAATTCTTTTTTTGTTTGTTAGAGTATGTTTCGAAATTGGACCTATTTTAATTTGGTGAAGATCTGATGAAGAACTTCGGAGATATACAGCAGAACTCTTCAATAAATAAAGGCAAATCTCTCGGGATTGCAGCAATCGCATGTCTGTTTATTGTTTATACCATTTCATAACATAACATCACGCCAGTACGCTCTAAATGGGTACGCAGATGTGTACAGTTCACCTTGGTACCCTCTCATTTCACCGGTTATGATCAAGTTTCATGGCATTCGGGTATCTATTCTGGCATTATAAGTACGACTAAAGGCAAGTTGCTTAATAGTATAGTTGTAATTCATTTACTGTTACTCAATGTCTGTTTTAAAACAATAAACACCAGTATGTAGTTTTAATAGGTACAACTAAAAGTGAAAAATAAAAAAACTTTTAAACAAAAAAAAAATCTACCGACATACGGTAGATTTTTTTTGTAAAAAAGTTTTTTTCTATTACTATTTTCTTAGCAGCAGCCCGGAGACTTTTTAGCAGGTTTTTTTTATATGAACCATGGCTTCATAATATATTGGTAGTAAGGAGGACACGAGGTAGAAGAATCAGGCCCTCATTCACCATGGTAGCATCATCAAAGTGCTGATTTAGCGAGGAAACCAAGCGGAAGGGTCGCCGGAACCCGAAAATTTACTTTCTTAAGCGGTGGCGCAGGATAATTTAAATTGACAGGAGCTCGATACGGGCAACCTTTTTCTTTGATACAAGAAGAAATGACTTTTACAAGATTGCTGTGAGAAAATCGGCCAAGTGCGAGTCGGACTCGCGCACCGAGGGTTCCGTACAAACCTCAGCTTAAAGACCTGAGTATTTGATATGAATTTCAATTTAATACCTATACGCGTTCATGAGGGAAGGGGTAAGTTTAAAATTATTATAAATATTTTTATTATATGACGTAACTAAAAATTTACGCTTTCTGCAATTTTTTTTTATTTGTTATAGGCTCGCGTTTGACCACTATCTCGCCTGATGTTAAGTGATGATGTGGTCGAAGGTGAAGCACGCAATTATTCCTTTATCTGTGCTATAAGACGTTGCTTCGTACCAAATTTCAAGATTCTGAGTTCACAGGCACAGAGTATTTGATATAAATTTCAGCCTGCACGCGTTCCTGAGAAAAAGGGTCTTGACAGACAGACAGACCGAAGGACGGACCGACAACAAAGTGATCCTATAAGGGTTCGATTTTTTCCTTTCGAGGTACGGAACCCTAAAAATTTTTTTGAAGTTGAGACTCGAGAACCAGAGATACACAATAGCAAATCATAAATGAGAACTCCGTTTTGACCTTTAAGGCAAATTCTTCGGGAATCTCTGCTAATATTAAATAAAACTGGCCAATTGCGAGTCGGACTCGCGCACGAAGGGTTTCGTACAATTATCGCAAAAAACGGCAAAATAATCACATTTTTTGTTTTGTACGGGAGCCTCTCTTAAATATTTATTTTATTCTGTTTTTTGTATTTGTTGTTATAGCGGCAACAGAAATAAATCATCTGTGAAAATTTCAACTGTCTAGCTATCACGCTTCATGAGATACAGCCTGGTGACAGACGGACAGTGGAGTCTTAGTAATAGGGTCCCGTTTTTACTCTTTGGGTACGGAACCCTAAAAAAGCGAGAGTAACTCTGTCTATTAATTTTCACAACTTAACGACTAAAAGGATTTGGATGAAACTTGGCACACGGGTAGACCATGCCCTGGATTCGATATAGCATACTTTTATACCGAGAGTATGTTCCCTTAAGATAATTTTCACTCGGACGTTGCCGCTGGCTGAAGCTAGTACTAAAACCAGTAGGTAAAAATGAACAGTATGAAATCTTAACAGAACTTAGAAGAAAGCAGTAAAATATCATATGATAAAGGAACCGCGCCATATTCTCACCAACGTTTACGATATCTTAAGACATGTTTCTGTGTTCCAATATGGCGCCTGGATCAGTTTTTATTGTTATCCGTTAGTCCTAAAAAAGAACATAAAACAAAAATAAAAGTTATATTTAGAGCAGTGATGTGATTAAGAAGTGTGTCAAGGTTTTCGGTATATCTGTCAGTTTGTTTATAAACGAGAGAGCTAACTAACACCCAGACTCGGAATCAGAACAAATATCTGGAGGTCAGGCTTATTTGTCCCAACTTTTAATATGGAAAATAGTGCAAACAATCAAAATGAATCGCATAAATAATCTTTGATTTTACCATTCCAGGAAAAATATTAAGGAGTATGGGTAAGTCCCGCCGGTTTATGACGTATCTTTTGCAAGAGCAAAACGATAGCGATCAAACGCTTTATGTCATAAAAGTCGGAATCACCTGCAGTGTAGGTATGGTAGGTCCTACACAATGGTTTGCTAATCGCCCGCTGTTTGTCAAATGCACTAAATTAAAAAAAAAAAACCGCTAACAACTCTAAAACTTTTGTATCGAAGAGCAATTATTGCGCAAAAATCGCTATCGTTTTGCTCTTGCAAAAGATACGTAATAAGCCTGCCGGTTTACTTATTAGTAAAGAATCATCTATCTGGCTTCAATCGGAGTCAAAATTATCAAAATATGCGTGATTGTCTCGTCATAACTCAGCCTATTCGCCAAAACATTAAATCCTTCGACTTCCGCATTAAATCTACTTCACAGCACACCTTCGGGTTTCCAGGTCTGTCATATAGCAAAACAAGGGCGGAACATATATAGAAAGGAAACCGTTTGTGCTGGTATGGTCATGTGATGAGGAGGGGTGAAGGAAACCGTTTGTGCATGTTACTAAAAGAGTTATGAATATAAATGTGGATGGATGGGGAGGGAGGGGACGGCCATAGAAAAGATGGATGGACTGTGTGAGGCGTGATATGTAAGAAAAGGGAGTAAGTGATAGCGTAGCGGGTGACGGGGCGGTATGGAAGAAAAAAACGTGTTGCGCCGACCCCAAGTAACATGGCCAAAGGGCTGGAAGATGATGATGACACAGTAACACGAAAATAAAAAATACAAAAAATGCAAAATAACTTTCGTTTCGGACGCCGGTGTCTTACTTCTTTGTTTAGCGTGTTTCGACACCGACTTCCGTAACGAAAGTTATTTTGTATTTTTTAGTACTTTGCTTTTGAAGTCGGTTATTTTTTTTCCGAAAAAGTTTTTCTTCCTTTTTTTTTAGTTTTAGTACATTAATACTAAAAAATTGCTAATTCTATATTAAGGTACCTAAAGGACTGAGAAAATACCCATAATAACTGGTGCTGTTTGTCGCTAAGGAGTTCGGTTGTATGTTCCATCATATCTTGAAAACTGCTGACCCGATTTTGATGAAACTTGCACTATTCCCTAAATTGAGAGATACCTAATCGATCTGATAAATAGTTTCGGAGAAATGTGTGGAGAAACATACAAACAAACACACTTGTGAAATTTGGCACACCTGTTTAGAAGCCCATACAGAATAACATCACCTATGTTATGCAATTCCAACAATATTACATAAATACGTGTCGAATTGATTACCTCTGTTTTTTTGAAGTCGGTAAAAAAATAGGTGAAGATAGTTAAAGCGATGGGAAGACGATCTCAAGATAGTTGCAGGTCCAAAATGGATACGTGTAGCAAAGAACAGAGTCAAGTCAAGAGCCTTGATCGACGCCTGTGTCGAAAGAGAAGTTAATAAACTATATAACTAGTCGTAAATCTACTCCTGCTAGCAGCAGCCGAAAACACCATAAAACAAAACGGATTTAAGCCTTGTCAAATATTTCAAGGCCAGCCTAATTAAGATACGAGCGGAGATTAGTCCGTCACTGATTAAATTAGCGAGATTAGCTGCTGAGTGGCGATGACCTGTGCCCTAACTAATGTTCTTAATTAGCTATCGCTGGTCCTTTTAAGGATGGGCACACTTCAAAGTAACGGTAAACATGACAGAAGTATCTATATGTTTTATACATCGAAGAGATGGTCACGGAAGATCTGCGCAAGAATGGAGGATTCATGACTCCGCTAAAGAAAAAGTTTGTAAGATATATTTTCGTGCAAACAGAAATTCGGCGTGTAACAAGAAATTTTACCGAACTAACTGACCCGACAGGCGTTTTCCTGTCAATTTCTGAGTTCATATAATAATAATAAAATAATTCTTTTTTTTTTTTAAACATTCTTTTTGGTTCTTCTCATCAAACCCTTTCATTTGATACCAATATCATGGCATTGCACAAAAAATAATGAGTCCGCCATCTTAGGCCCTCCGCCATATTGGATTTAGAATGACGCGACTTAGCTAACCATGTCATCCAAACTAAACGTGTATACAAAATTTCATCTTAATCTGTGGAGGATAACTGCTTTAAAATTCATTTGCAAGATTTGACCCGAAAAAAACAAACAAATTCGCATTTGAAACACCATGTCATCTGACCCTGATTTTACAGGAGACGAAAAAAAACTTGTGAAAAAAGACCGGCCAAGTGCGAGTCGAACTCGTGCACTAAAGGTTCCGTACTAATATCGCAAAAACGGCTAAAAAATCACGTTTGCTGTATGGGAGCCCCACTTAAATATTTACCTTTTGGTCCCGTGTTTACCCTATGGGTACGGAACCCAAAAAAAATAGGCACGGGTGTTGTTTTATATGCAGTTTGACTAATTTATGATACCTCTAAGAATTGAATTTAATAATATTGATATTTTCATTTTATTAAATAAATAATAACTGTAACTGAAAGCCGGACTTGGGGATTTCTCAAATAAACGAGAAAAAATAGCAACTGTGACACAATATGTTTCATTAAATAATTAGACACAAATTAGATAATATTATATATTGTGTTTAGTCTAAAATCTCCTTGGTAACCCATCGTCTCGTCTGTTTCACGATCTGTGACCGGCCACTGGTACATTTTTTTCATACAACACTTGTATTTTCTTCTCTTTCTGCAAGATTTGACCCGAACACACTTACATACAAACATACATTGCAAGTTAAATAAAAGCTTGTAAAATTCCATTGTTTTCCAATCTTCCGGGCAACTTTTCCAATTACTCTGTCTGTATTCTGTACTCGGGACTGTTACAAATATTATAAGCACAGCCGTTCTATAGTAACGCGCTTACCAAAAAAATCCTAGTCTGGAAAAAAAGTAGTGCTCAAAGTAGACTGCATACTTCTAACCATCAAGACTTTAACACCCTTCGAAACACTCTATTTGTTCACTACTCTATGTTTAAACCCTCCACAACTACTGAAGACACGAATATCTACACACATGTCGTATCATCGGAACCCATGTACAGCGGTGTCGGGTGATATATTAGCAGTTATATGTTATCGCCTTAGAGCACTCAAGTTTAATTAGCACTGGAAACGTTTGAGAGTTAATTACAAGTAGGACAAATTTCAGGGACGCCGTGTCCTTTGACGCGATACGCAATCAATGCGCTATCTTTGAAGTGGTTATAGATGAAACAATGGCGCATAATTACAGTAGGAGACGTACCTACTTTTTTGTAAACTACACGCACTGGCAAAATTTGCGGAACAAAATAAAAAATACGATTTTCTTTTTTATTACTTTCTTGAAACGAGGCGGCTTATTTTTTATAAGAAATTTTTCCTTACATTTCAAAAAAAATATCGCATTTAGTACAATTTTTGTGAGTAACATAACTTAAATGGGAAAACTGGACATTGTTGATTGTTTAAATTTAAAGTTTATTAAAAAATATTTTCACAATACAAATACATACATACAATCGAGTGTTTTCTCCACGTTCTCTTAATAACGTTTTCATTCACCTAGACATGTTGAGAATAGTGTTTTCCATAGTCTCCGTGGTAGTCTCTACAAATTCTATACAACAGCACTACGCAGTTCACCTATATTGATAAATGTAGATATTATGAATTTTGAGGTTCCAGACGTGCTTTATCGGATGCATATCTGGTGTTCCCATAGATTTAGAATTTTTTTGCTACGCAAAAAGATACACGAAGGGTGCGAGCGAGAAAACCTAATCAAGTACTAAACGCCCAAGAGAAAAAGAGAGAGTGAATGAAGTACCAATATGTCATTTTTTCCGCGAGAAGGGGTCCATAGCGTCCCTTCTGTTTTACACAGCGGTGAATTTCTTGCATTTAAATAATAATCTTCAGATTTAAATTGATAATATTAATTATGCAACTATGTTGGCTTATTCTGTGAGTGAATGTGACGTTACAAGACGAAATAACCCCAATAAATATATGTTTCATAGGTAAATACAATTTTGTCCTTGGATTGTTTCGAACCATATTTTGACAAATTTCTGCTAGTAATCGGCTCAGAAAAATATTCTTACAATAGCATATTGATTTCCATTGTTTTATAAAAGTATATTTCGTATATTTAAACAGAATTTGCTAAAATATAATGTAAAAGAGAAAATTGTTTGTTTACGCTAGGGCTTGACAAAGCGGTGACGTCAGGAGTATCGATAAAAACTTAATCTTTTTATAGTGACATCATGGCATGAATACAAACTTATTTAGTCAAGTTTTGTTTAAATAGATTTAAGTTAGGATTGAGAAGATGTGTTCATCTAAACTGTACTTTAAGTTGCATGTTTATTATATTAGCCTTTGTTTTTCAAAATGTTTCGGAGAGTTTTGATGTTTTATTACTTTGAGTAGGTTTAGGAATGTCTTATTGTTTGCATTTATTAGTTTTACAGTGTCTTGAATACATGAGTGCTCTGCTCACCAGCAAATTGTTCTGTTGTGTTAAATAATAATTTGTAATGTTTATGTAGTACCTACAGATGCCCAAATAATTCTGTATTAAGAGAAAAATGGATTCGAATTTTAAACAGAGATGGATGGTCTCTACAATATGTAGTGTATGAAATACCTACTGCATACTAAGAAAACATCGACGAATCCTAATGAAAGAATATATACCTAATTTATTTGTGCCTGTAAGAATTACACTTCCTATCGTATGGTTAGTTAGTGGCTAACCTAGATAGTATTCTGTATAAGCAAGCATGTATTTTGCCCAGTTTTTATAACAGTTCAATATAAACAACAACGGCAAAAACCCTTTAATCTTGTTTCTTATTGTGTTCACCAAGTATCGATATCGATACTGAACATGGACTTTTTAACAACACTTTTTTAACTAACACATGGACAATTTCCCTCACACATAGATTTTATTTTTTTGGTTTCGCTTTTCATCTGACTCTGTTTATCTTGTACATACTATATCTATGGGTGTTCCCGCCGGCTATGCCAAAACTGCGATTTTGACATTATTAAGATAAATTCTCTCAAAATGATGTAAGTTCGAATAAAGTTAAAACAATCGCTTGAAAGGTAAAGTTCAATTGTTTTATCAAATAGGCATTATTGGTTTTTATTATAAAACAAAAGAAAAAACAACCAACAATGGTAAAAAAAGGATAGCGTATTTTTTAACCGACTTACCAAAAAGGTTCTATGTTCGAATTCGTGTACGGCTTTTTTTATTTTTGTTCACCGATATCTCCGTCAATTGTGGACCGATTTTGAAAATTCTTTTTTTGTTTGAACGAGTATGTTCCGAAATTGGTCCCATTTTAATCTGATGAAGTACTTTGAAGATATACAACAGAATTCTTCAATAAATAACGGGAAATCTCTCGGGATTGCTGCAATCGCATGTCTGTTTATTGTTTATACCATTTCATAACATAACATCACGGCAGTAAGCTCTTGAGAGGTACGCAGATCTCTCATTTCACCCTTTATGTTCAAGTTTCATGATATTCGGCTAATCTATTCTGGCGTTAAGGTAACTTACTAAACAACTTGCCTATTAGGTAGGTACAACTAAAAAGTGAAAAATAAAAAACTTTTTTACAAAAAAATACTACCGACTTCCAAGAAAACAACAAAGTGAAAAATAACTTTATTTTTGGAAGTCGGTGTAAGTAACGCAGAAAAACGGTACCTACGAAAGATACCGACTTCCAAAAAGAAAGTTATTTTTCACTTTGTAGTTTTTTTATTTGGAAGTCGGTAGTATTTTTTTGTAAAAAGTTTTTATTTTGGTTCCGCTAATTTTGCCGGTGTATGTATGTATTTATCTGCCACAGATAATATAATACTAGCATACAGATGCCTCATCCCAAACAAAGAAACCGTGCCGACGTATCTAGCGTTTTTCGTCTGATTAAACTGATTATTTTTTGTCCATCAATCGCGTTCGGTTCCGTTCCACGGCGATAGACAGATGGTGTTAGCAGCAACTTGCAAGTTACAAGGGTTTACTCGGTTCGTGAATATTTTTTTCTTTAAATACAGTGAAGGTTTGTTTTATAATGTTTTTGCACGTTTATACAGTTTCTTTGCACCAAAATGTGTTACAATACAAATTTAAACAATCGAGCGGACTGCCTCGGAAAATTTTAAACCGCGCCATCTATTGGCATTAAATTTAAATGATCATACAAATAATCGTTGAAATGTGAATTAAGAACAGCATATTGCATAAATTTGTGCTAAGGAGAGTTGATTAAACAAGAACATGCAATTTTTATGTGCATGCCAGAAAATGTTAATTTTACACACATTCAATAACAGATAGGTGCATATCGCGCCATCTAGTGAGATTTATTTGAACCACCGGAGTGAAGCTGCGCCAAAAAGCAAGTTTTAAACAAATAAGTCGTATTTGGGTAAGTCGTATTTAATATCATAAAACAGTTTGACTGACACGCGCAGAAGCTATAAAGTGCGGTTTCATAGTATCGAACAGGCACAATAAGATTGCCGGCCGAGTCACATGAGTTCGCCGATTCATGCGCTGCACGTCGACCCAGTTTCTTGATGATGTCTCAGGATATAGCATTTACGCGTTCTATGCGGCGAGGATTGTGATACTACGTGCATTCAACGCCTTATACATGTCTAGCGTTTTGAAGCGGATTGCTTGGTAGAAATCTCGAGATTTGAAGAGGTCTCCCAATTTCTGAAGCCAGTCTTGCCACTGAGGATTAAGGACCACTACGGTCGTTGATCTTCTGAACTTGTAATAAAACAGTACATCTCGTTTCTGTATTACTATTAGAATAAATTCAATTAAGAAGTTTAGAGGACATGTTTCAGTTAAACATTAATATTAATAAACCCCTTAGAAGTAGGGTTTATTCTAATTCAATAGGGATGGTACACTAGGGGTTCCAAAAGGCTTAAATGAGGAATACGATTACTGTCATGATAGTGAAGAGAGATGCTAAGGTTAAGTACGTAAAGCAAAATATGATGGTAAAATAATGACCATAGTGCAAGGTCATTCGCAGACAGATTGCTTTCAAAGGTTATTTACAGAAGATAAATAAGGTAACCAAAACATTGGATTGAAATAACAAAAACTAGAATCTTAAAGAGCAAATTGATTAAACCACGCAATTAGTCTTATAAATTGGTAAAAACCGCAAAATTTAACAAAACCACAAGCTAAATCCGTAAAGGGGCAAACACATAACCTCTAATAGGTCCTTCGGTCGGTATTACGAGTAGGTCATTTTCGTCGCATTCCACGTCACAAATGACACACAAACTAAGGGTTGCCAACCATATTCTGATATAGAGAATTAGAATAATGCGTGAGTTCACACGTCAGTCGAAAATATGGCTGAAATGGTAGTGGTGTGGCTTTGAATTGTAACCCTATGCCCCATTAGTCCTGATTGAGATCCATTTGCCTTTTATCCATCCCCAAAGCTCAAAAACTACTTAGGAAGATTAACTTTTCTACAAATGACGAAGTCAAGGCTGCTGACAACGTTGAGGGTCTGGACGAAGATTTCGTTTTAACTGGTATATAAGCCCTACCAGGCCGACGGAAGAAGTATAGAATGTATATAAAACTTTGAAAGAGAATATGTTGAAAAATATCTATCTTTTCATTTGCCTGGTTCGGCTACGTTTCTTTTCAAATGCTCCTGGCATTTTATATTTCTAAAATCGGATATATTCTATTTCTTCTACAAAAAAGTTGGCAACCCTAAAGAAAGCGGTCGTTCGCGAGAATTAGGACGATGTCTCTCAAGTAGCATTCACGTTGGGAGGCTCGCTTGCAGCGGTGAAAAGCGACGGAAACGGCGCACCGGCACAAAGGAATGCCGAGCAAAAAGCATAGGACACATGCCACTTTATACGGCGTTTAGCGTGAAAAGCGCTTCAGGCGCTTAGGGATTCTTTCAGTCTTGCTTGAAACTAGGCGGCTTATTAGTGCCTGTATATCTTGAGCGACTGGAAGCTACTAACGCTGTTAGTAGAGGCAGCGTTGACGTTATAAATCGAGGTAGGACTAGGAACTATTAATGACAATATAATAGGCTATTCATTTAACATCATGTGAAGTTCTAACTACACCAGACGGTAAGCGATGATGCGGTCGATGTTGAAGCACGATAAACTAGAAGGAACATATTCACTCTTAACTAAAATACCCCCCATGTTATACTATCAGGAAACACAGATCCTGGCAGGGAATTCCACTAATTAGCTGTGCGCACAATGAAAATATTCCCAAAACTTTTAATACGTATGTGTGGGATATCCAATATGTACCGATGGTGCATCGCCGTACATCGTATTTTGTTTACAAAACAACAACACAGCGCGATTACAAAGTAATTGATTGATTAATATAGCTGCTCAGACTAATTGAACCCACTGACACACTGCGGGCTAATAAGTATAAAGACTCATTGAGCAATTAGCATTAGGACTATAATTGCGAACTTTAACAATCACCTATTGTAGTTTTAACGATGGCCACTGTACGAGTAAACAGAAGGCTGTACTTATCAAAACTGTAAAAATATTAAGAGTGGAGTTTCATTCGATAACTCCGATGGCAAACCATTCTGTTTTTACCTTTTGATCGGAACTTTTAAACAAAGATGTTTTAAACCGATTTCAAAAAGGAGGAGTTCTCAATTCGACTGTATTTTTTTGTGTGTGTTACCTCAGAACTTTTTACTAGGTGAACTGATTTTGATAATATTTTTTAATTCTCATGTGGTCCCATTTAAATTTGATCAAGATCTGATGAAGGACTTCGGCGATATACAACAGAACTCTTCAAAAAATTACGGTAAATCGCCCGGGATTGCTGCAATCGCATGCCTGTTCAATGTTTGCACCATTTCATAACATAATATCACGCCGGTACGCTGTAAAGGAGTACGCAGATGAGTACGGTTCACCCTGGTACACTCTAATTTCACCGGTTGTGTTCAAGTTTCATGCTATTTGGATAATCTATTCTGGCATAACTGTGGGCACCACAGCAACAAATTGAAAATAAAACCTTTTTATATGTATAAAGAAACATCTGACTTCCAAATAAAAACATTACAAAGTGAAAAATAACTTCAATTTCGGCAGTCGGTGTCCTTGTTTTTGTTTCTTAGATTTTTGACATCGACTACCGATTTTTTTTTTAAAGTTTACACAATATTTTCTTTAAGAGACCACATAGAAAATGCAATTTGGGATGGCAGATTTTCTAAGGAGATGTGACTAGACTAGGCAAGGATTTTCGAACCTCATTAAAGACAAGCTCGAACTTGACTACTATCTCACCTGATGGTAAGCGATGATGTGGCTGACGGAGAAGCACGCTTGCCCTGAAGTAATCTATTCACTCTCTTAACTACAAGTATTTTAGGGTTGACTCCCATTCTTAACCGGATGCAGCAGAATACTTGTATTTTTTACATGGAGCGAGCGCCTACTACAATTCCACTAACTTCTAATGTGTTTAAAATCATATCGGTGTTATAACCATGGTGGTTTCCACAACGCGTTTACCAGGCGTCAATTATTTTGCTAGCTGAGTCTAACAAGTGCACTGCAAACCGATGGCGAATCACAGCGATTATTGTCATTGCCTTGAAAAAAAAAACAGTGATACTATCAAGTTGTTGTTTGAACTAAATTGCTTCGTAGTTGTTGAACGTGAGACGTTTTACCGTTTTTTTTTATATGCAAGCGATGCAAGTCATAACTGGTATAAAAGGGCGTGTTTATTGAAATAATTATGAGATTCTTATGTTGCTGGAGGCAGTTAAGATATTAATGATGTTTTCACATTTTCTTAATTATGTACTTGAGAGGTGTATCTGTAGGTCTTATTACGCCATTTCGTTGTACAACACCAAAAATGAACCAAAAATTGCCAACCTCCGGTGTTTCCAGGCCAATTTCCATCTCTGGTAGATATTTAAGATTTTGGAAATGTTACCCCTGTCTCATTTGGCGTGTCTAAAAATTAATTAGCCTAATTTGATCCTATAATGTATCGATAATACCCAACAGCTATTACATTTTCGCCATTATCACTCCATTCAGTTTTTCTCTACAAGCAAATGACGTCACATCATGTTTACCGTACGTACAAAAGATTTAACGTCAGTTGACGCAGAGCCGCAGAGCCCTACCCAGCTCAATTACTAAGGACACCTAACTGAATCATTAGGTAACGGTACATACATGCTACCTACGTAGTAGATAGATATGTCTAACACCCATGACTACGTACGTTATGTTCGTATACAACCCTCAGATTCACACGTCCCCGAATTAAGACACGATAGTTAGCTAGGCTTAAAATTTGTATTCTAACGTTAGCCAAGGGCAATAATAATAATAAATAAATAATATGCTTACTTCAATGGGAAAAGGGCATGAGTTTATGTATGTGTGGATGTCCAATGTAAGCGGAGTCATAGATAATATAATACTAGCATACAGATGCCTCATCCCATACAAAGAAACCGTGCCGACGTAACTAGCGTTTTTCATCAGATTATACCGATTATTTTTTTGTAAATCGATCGCGTGCCGTTCCACGATAGAATAGATCACCGTCGATATCCGTGTAACGGAACCGAATGCGATGAATGTACAAAAAATAATCAGTATAATCAGTACAGTACGTCGGCACGGTTTCTTTGTATGGGATGAGACATCTGTATGCTAGTATTATATTATCTGTGGCGGAGTGTAACGCCGATAAACAATGCAAGTTAAATGAAATTCCTTAAATATTAAGGCCCAGTTTTTCGATCACGGTTTCTTTGTATGGGATGAGACATCTGTATGCTAGTATTATATTATCTGTGGCGGAGTGTAACGCCGAGAAACAATGCAAGTTAAATGAAATTCCTTAAATATTAAGGCCCAGTTTTTGGATCCTTAGTTAACTCAACCAACGGTTAAGTATGCTAACCAATCGTTTCCAATTTAGGTAAAACGCGTTCATTCATCAAATTTATCACTCAAAATAATTAACTCTCCAGCTTATTGGACCATGTTAGGCTTACCCTGAAGAAAATAGTAATTTGCTGAAATTTGCAGCCATTGGTAAGCTTATTTAACCACTGATCGAGTTAACCACGGGTTAAAAAAAACTGGGCCTAAGAGGTGTAGCAACTAAGGGAAGATTTCTAGATCCTTCAAGCCCGAATAACCCCTCCACGATGAAGTATCCAACAATCTTTCAACAAGGGCTTAAAAATCAAAGATTATCAGTAACTTTACAGGCGTCGATTATTTTGCAATCTGCGTTGTTGGGAGGGACAGCTAAATGAATCATTCATTAGGTAGCTGTACGTATGCACCTATAGCTCCCCACCCACAGGCCACGATACCGTGTGAGTCCGATACGTCGCTGCGTCGTCATAGTTGTTTCATATACCACATTATATAATACTAGCATACAGATGCCTCATCCTATACAAAGAAACCGTGCCAATATAACTACCGTTTTTCGCCTGATTATCTGATTATTTTTTGTACATCGATCGCGTTCGATTCCGTTCGACGGCGATAGATAGATGGTGTTAGCAGCGACTTGCAATTAAAAAGGTTTACTCGGTTCGTGCATATTTTTCTTTAAATGCAGTGACGATTTGTTTTATAGTATTTTTTTTCACGTTTTTACAATATCATTGCACCAAAATGTGTTACAATACAAATAATCGAGTGGAATGCCTCAGACATTTAAAATCGCACCCTCTATTAGCATTAATTTTAAATGATCATACAAATAATCGTCGAAATGTGAATTAACAGCCCAATATTGCATAAATTTGTGCTTAGGGGAGTTGATTAAACAAGAACATACAATTGTTATGTTCAATTCCAGAAAATGTTAATTTTACACATAATTCAATAACAAATCGTTGCATATGGCGTCATCTAGTGAGATTTATTTGAACTAAATTTTCTTTCTTAGCGCTGGGACCCCGCGCTTATATAAACTCTTTCCTGTTAGATTCGCTCGCCCCCGAATTCTGAAGAGATACTCATCTTGGCTTAATATTTCTAATATACGTATTTGTGTCGCTACTGAACATCTTTACATGATTAGGGCAGGATGAGATATAAAAGGCAACTATATATTACATTGAGTCTGAGAATTCAACTCTCTCTCAGAAATGCGTAGTTTTACGAAATCCTTTCTTTCTTTACACCCTCAAATGGAGAGAAACCCTAGAACCCCAGAGGGTGTATTAACAGGTTCGTTTTTTTTGTTTATTTCTACTCTCTGTGGTTTAGTTTGACTACGCGTGTTTCTGTTGTTCCCGGAAGTGTACTATTACAACTACTATGCACAATAACAACCTGCACGCAACAAGGAAAAAATCATAGATAAATATTTTACATCATATAAAAACAAGTAAAACAGCAACTATTTTTAGAACTGGCAACACTAACAGCAACATTTTCTTCTCGATTCGTGTCGGGCGAATGACGAGAGCATTTTCTTGTGATGGAGAAAATGCGCAACTGACATGGAAAAAATAGTCACCGGAGTCCGTGACAAATGATAATCTTGTTGTTACTTTAATGGCTTGTTTCTCTCAATTAAAATGTTGCTTTACACTGCAATTTTCCTTAATGTCTTGTTTAGTAAACAAACATGAGATAGAAAACATGAGTCTCAATCACTGAATAAGTAGTACTATAAAAGTAACTACAAAATCAACCTGCCTCGGCCAAAGGCGGGTAATGTGTTTATTAGTCTATATATGATGTATGTTTGTTCCTATGTGGCGTTCTAGAGAACAAACACGTTGGCCGATTTTGATGATCCTTACGTCAATCGATTCGTTTTAACCCTGCGAGTGTCACTAAAAGTGACCCTCGCAGGCCTGTGAGTGTACATTAAAATTGGAAAATAGAAAAATGGCGGATTTTGGGGGCCATATTGTGGGTGACCAATTTTTTTTCTGCTTCCCGATCGTGTGAGGTATTAAAATATAGGACGCTAAAAGGTGATTCCAAAAATATATAACACTTATATGTTTAAAATGTACATTATTCAAAAAAAAAACTTAGAAGTTATAAATAAAAAAATAAAAATTATAAGTAACTAAAAACCCGACTGCTTAAAAAGTGAACTAAAAAGATGTAAACAAGAAGAAAATCATGATGTGCAGTCGGAGGATACATCTGGTTTTGGTCAGCCAGCTCGCGCATATATGTCTTCCGCCTGCACAGCATGATTTTCTTCTTGTTTACGTCTTTTTAGTTCGCTTTTTAAGCAGTCGGGTTTTTTGTTATTTTAAATATTTTTTTTATTCCAAATACTTTGGTGTTGTCTGCCATCAGACCTGAACAACCTAGTAACTGGGTTGTATTACACACAACGGTTGCGTTAAACATGATTTTCAATCACACACTGTTTGAGCAGTAAATACTTACATTAAAAACTGCTCAATACTACAAAATTAAGAAAAATATACCTACTAGCTAGGTACTCAAATATTTTTCATCGATATTTAGTAACCCAGTACAAAATCATAAAGATTGATAAAACGATGTAATCCTGCTTGCTTATATTCATAATAGCATTATAACTCAGTACTATTTACGATAAGCATTTATAAACGCTAATTTACATTGATTTACCTACTTCAACTAAACATTAAAAGTGATTTTTAACCGTTATTATAAAATTATCATATCTCATGCTAGCATTCGAAAAACCGATATTTAAAAAATATTCCAGATTCGAAATTCAATTCAAAGTGTAAATTCGACTTACAATGCACTAAAATATGAGGGTAAACTAACATTTTGTAGTTCCCGGGTCCCATAGCGATGAAACCCATTCTTTTTCTATTTCCCCTTGGAAAATGATATCCCTTGGCGAACATGAAAAATGACATCCGACAGGACCCTTCCTTATGAAAATAAGCGTCTGTCACGAAAGCAAAAAATTGCTTTGACTAAGGGTTGCCAGGATGAAATATAAAAAATTGTGAGCACACATGACAGGCATATTTGCCAGTTGATGATAATAAATTTAACTATGCTCAAACTTACTATGTTAGATTATTTAAAACTACAATCCTGCGAAATGTTTTTGGACGTTAAACATTAAGAATTTTCACGTCGATGTAAAAAATCTCGCCTACAAGGTTGTTTTATAATACGTCGAGGTACGGGGAAAATTAATCACAAAAGTTCCTACTTGCATTCGGCAGGGGTTTTTAACCTTGAGGCAATTTCGCACATACTTCACACATAATTATGTGAAAGATTAGGAATGACTGACGTAGAATGAGCTTGTTAAAATTATTACCATAGTTACTATTCGAAAACGTATGAAATGCTTGCTTTAAGAATTTCTTTCTCCATTGCCGTAACATAAAAAAATTAAAGCGAATACTTAAACCAGTAGCCCATCTATACTAATATTATAAATACAAAAGCAACTCTGTCTGTCTGTTCGTTGCCTTTCACGCCTTCAGCTTTAAGTGAAACTTGGCACACGGATAGACCATGTTCTGGATACAGGATTTTCATCTCGGGAGTATGTTCCCTACGGATAATTTTCAATTTTCACGCGGGCGAAACCGTAGACAGAAGCTAGTAGGTAGTCATAAAATACGTGTTCCGAGGTCACATCGAAAGAAAGTTAAAAAGAGGTGCGTCCAATTCAAATTTTATGGCGGAATCAAGATTAATAGGCACTAGTTGGCCGGATCAAGCTGTTTCTAAGTTCAAAGTTTAATTTACATATAGATGAGCACTCGTGGAGTCTGTAGGTCAGTGGATCTCGTAAACTAGCTCAGCTGAGTTTTATTGGTTTACCTACAATGTTTCTAGTATAAATAATATCATATTACAGAAAATATGAACGCTCGTAGTTGTTAAGCCACGATTTTGTTTGCATTCTACTTACAACCCCATTTGATCCGTTCAGCTCAGGCTTTCAATTTTGATAACCTCTTTGTTATTATATTCTCTTCGCTATCTGTTCCCTTACATCGCATAAATGTAGGTAATATCCGTTGAATGTCATTTATGGTTACTAATAATTGTTGAATGTTATAGAAATAAAAGGAACAAGTGAAGATCGGAGAGGTTTCGATTCCAATTAATTAATCTCTTTTAAAATCTTAAGACAAATTAATCTTTTGACTGGCGGTCGTTATTTCGGTCTTCCAATCACAACAGTAGACCTATGACTCATCAGCTTGAATTTCTGTGATTACAGATGGAAAGGGAAGAGAAGGCCAAACAAAAGATGGATGGACTGTGTGAGGAGTGATTTGATAGAAAAGGAAGAGACAGGACGGTATGGAAGAAGAAAACGTATTGCGCCGACCCCAAGTAACATAGGATAACATAGGATGATGACATGACAGCCTATCAAATCATACCAGTCTGCGCTATGCCAATCAATCCCGGAACTGTTTTACAACCTATAGACTTATTGATCTATGTATGCTTATGGCTAAGTAATGATGTAACACAGTAGCAAGTCAGCTTAGCGGCAAGGCTGCGTCGACAACGAAGACATACGCGATACTTTGTAATTCGTAAAGCAGATTAGTACGTATCAGGACACTTCTAGACATGTGCCTTTGAACTTCAGGCTGATAGTCTCACCAGGGAAAATGTTTTGACGGTAAAAAGATAATTGCAAGGTGCCTGCATCTCGACAATTATGAAGATTGGCCCTTTCCGTACCGTTTTCAAGTAAGGAAACCACCGCTACATTGCATGCCGTACTTAGGAATGGTAAAAGATTGTGACACCAAACTGTACACTTTTGTAATTGTATGTGATTGTTTTTAACCGATTTTCCAAAAAGGAGGAGGACGTTCGACATTACGTATGTTTCTTTTTTTTCTTATGTGTCTTCACCGATATCTCCGTCAATTGTAGGTAGACCGATTTCTAAACCCTTTCTCAAGTAATTTTGCGCCGGAAAAGCGGCCACTTCAACCAGATGCGAGTTGACTATCAATTTTCTATATTTTACGTAAATTACAACCATGGGCAGTATTGACCTCCACAACCGAATATTACCTACCTACTTGGCAATACCACATCACATCACATCATCAGCCTATTAATGTTCCCACTGCTGGGACACAGGCCAATACCATAATACCTATATTCTACCTGAATTTGTCTGATTTTTAGCATCCGTATACATAAAATAAAATATTTCTAAGTAATACATAACACAACCCATAGTCTTGAACATAAGTTCAATATTAATGTATTCTGATAAAATAAACAATTGAATCCAGCGACACAACTAAATGACAAAGCATAATACTGTCTTCAAATGCTTTTCAAACATAACTTAAACATAACAGTTCCATTCAATTCCGTTTTCCTTGGGAAAATCACAAACTAAAACATTATCTTATACCTTTAAACGAGCAATTCTTGTATATGGGTATATATATAATTTGAATCTCGGAAACGGCTCCAACGATTTTCATGAAATTTTGTATGCAGGGCCTTTCGGGGGAGATAAATCGATCTAGCTAGGTTTAATTTTTTGAAAACTTCGTTTCCTCTATTTTCACCCAAGTAGAGCTCGGTCGCCCAGGTACTAATTATAAAATAAAGTCCCGCACGTACGCGATGAACTCAAAAACTACTGAACGGATTTTCATGCGATTTCCACCAACACTTCCACTTCCTTCTCACACACCCAACACACAGAGTTTCACACTTTCTGTGTGCGATACGAGGAAAATGTCACATGCGAAGCCGGGGCGGGTCGCTAGTTACAGATAATTTGGGATCTCTGTAGAAGTTTCCACATTAGTTTACATCCTCTGCAGAGGAATTTTGCACAGAGTATAGAAATACTTTAGAGTCTTAATATAGTTCAGACGTATATACACAAGATATCTCGTGAATCACTTTTCCATTAATTTTCACAAGAATATTGTATCTAAACCTTCATCCAAATTTCTACCATAAATCTCTTTTTGGTTTGAAGCAATGAGGATCGGAATACGGTTAGACAACATTGTCAATCGACTACTATAAAATTACCGCCGCAACGTTATTTCCAATATTTGAAAGTATTAATAAGATACTATTTACTTCCCACTTTGATAAGATCTACGACAGGTAAATCTCTTGCGTTTTCTAGTCATGAAAAGGCCATGTTTTTTCCGCACTTTTGGAAGTAGCAAAAGATGATTTAATGGATCATCATAACAATAAGCAACAGTCTTCTTCTGTCTGCTATTAATAACAATCTGTAATCAGATCCATCCATAGAGAACCCATTCGTCTTTGAATGAATATTGTACTTTATAATACAGGCAGTACTAGTAAAAAATCTTGTATAAGCTAACCTTTTATCCTATTGATTCTCTGCGCTACGCTAGGCCAGTATTACCACTAAGGGCTCGTACACACAGAGCATCCGTATTTCCAGGATCGATTTAACGGATCCGTCACTACTGGTGATGTTCACACCACATTTACAGTACCGTTTTGACGGATTCGTCACTTCTGGGGGTTATAGGTACGCCCCGCGTGACTTCGATCCGATAAAACGGATCACTGTTGTGTATGTGAACTCGCTCATACAACTACCTACGCCATTGCCGAATTAAAACCGTATACGACAAAGCGATCAGTAAAACGGACAAATGTATATTTTGTAGGATAGGTATTTACTGGATCTGGAGTACTGTCATGTGTGTGAAGTCGCTCATACAAACATAAGTCAGCGCCAAATAAAAATGATTACGAAAAAGCGGACCTGTAAAACGAACACTTGTGTGAATGAGCACTTACAATTTGCCTACAAAGAAAAACTTCTTAGTTATCTACAACTGACCTTTAATAGGTGGTAGTTTCACCAGCTCCTGGTTGTGACTGTGTACGTTGAATCTGCTGGAACCGTGTCTTCGGGGCTGGCCGTTCCAGCCGGGCGGTCTCGGACCATCGGCGGAGCGGGGGACGATTGGCGCTGTCGGAGGTGGGCCTGATGCTAGCGCCGACAGCTGCTTCTCTGGACGAGTCTGGAAACGGAAAAGGTGGAGATGAGGACATTTTTGGAAAAGAAAAACTCTAAAATCATAGTACTTCAGACCCAATTGTCTTTGCTACCAATCGCCGCCGTCGTTGCGAGGGAGATATTATAGTGGTCAAGTGTGTTCACAAACACAGGCATCTCTGTTCCCTAACTCTTATTACTGGATGGGATGGCAAGGCAATCCGACATGACCGGCGAGAGATTGGTCACAGCACCAACGGGTTCATGTCTTCCACGGCACGGGGCTAACAGATCGCCAACTATCAAGATTCATGCTAAATATTTTTGAGATTACAATGACGATACTTGGAATAAGCAATATGATGAGATATACTCTATGTTTATCGCGACTTCTCCTCTAGCTATAGGTATATAGATACTATAATAAAGTATCTATATAAACATTTATAGCATAGAGATACGAACAAAACCTGCTGAGTTTGTTTGTTTGAACTCACTAATCTCAGGAAGTACTGGTTAGAATTGAAAAATTCTTTTTGTGTTGGATATTCCATTTATCGATGAAGGTATATAACATCACGCAACGACAAATAGGAGCGAAGCATAAATGAAAAATGTTGCAAAAACGGGCAAAAATATTCCTTTTTGGGCCCAGCTTTCCGAGCCCAAATTAATATTCTGAAAGGAATATTTGAATTAATTACGTTTAATTTACAGCTTTCAGCTAGTTAATTGCTTAAATATTTAAACAGTTTTTTATCAGTGTATTAAATAATAAAACTCGTCAGCAATTAGTTCGTTAAAATTATTACTCTGCTGATAAAATCTGTACAAAATTAAAATAAACGGAACATGACATCAGTTAGTTTTATGGCTTCGAGTGTATTTCTACATAATATGAACACTTAAGGTTGCCCTAGCCGATCATTCTTCCATACAAACGTATTCTGGCGAATACTCCACTGTTTGACGGTATGTTACGGTACGTTCAAAATATAAAATGATATCAATTTGTCTCATCATTATCTAGCCCTGTATGAAAACAAAAAAATAAAAAAATATATATTTGAAAGTTATGAGCGTTGAAAGTTCCATATTTTAACACCAATTTGAACGCATCTTTAGGCACAAATAAATATCATAAGAAGAAGGAAAATCGCAAAACAGTCACCATTTAGGGATAGATTAGTAGTTCAACAATACATATAATTTTATTTTACATTTAGTTGTTTTTTCATGATATCCATATTTCCAAGCGTTTATTTATAAAATTTCGCGCGCTAACACCTTTTCGTCCTAAAGCATCCATTTCGCTACAAATTTGCAAAAGCGTGTATTCATACGCGAACTAGCTTCTTACTGCTCATCACAGCATTTATCTCTTTCGCACGTGTTGTTGGATGAGATAGCATGCATTTTAAACCCCCCCACAAATAGTTCGTGCCGTCGACTAGGGCAACCTTAACGACCTTCCTGGTTCGACGCGATTCGATTTATATCGCACCGATAAGCGATTTTTTTCTACGCGATTGCTAGTACGTTTACATGTACACAATGCGACGAAATTCGACCGATATGTACTTGAAATATCCATAAAAAATACTTGTACGATAACACCTATTGACGTTATTTAAATTGTCTTGTATCAGGAAGGTCCTTTAGTTTTACGACTACGTCTGAAGTTCTATATACTAGCACTTAATGTTGTATGCCCCTGGATATAAACGATGTTATTATAGCAAAAGCATTGGCATGAATATTTGACCGTAATTATTGTTGGCAGCATCGTGGCTGAAGAGAGATTTTATGGAGAACTATAATAGTGTATGGAAAGGACAACTTCTTGACCTTGATCAAGAGAAAATGTTTAAGTTTTCATTTAGTTTTCAGATGCTCATTATAGGAAACTCGAAAGAAATTAAGGCACAGATACCCCTCAGTAGCTAATTTTAAAATGAGAATCATGTCTTCTTTTTTTTAATGTGTTACAAGACCATTTTCTTTTCTTAGTAATTTGATCTATGAATTTTTTTAGTTTTTTTCGTATAACAAAGTCACAGATAATATAATACTAGCTAGCATACAGATGCCTCATCCCATACAAAGAAACCGCGCCGACGTAACAAGCGTTTTTCGTCTGATTAAACTGATTTTTTTTTTGTACATCGTTCGCGTTCGGTTCCGTTCTATGGCGATAGATAGGTGGTGTAAGCAGCGATTTGCAAGTAATAGGGTTAACTCAGTGCATGAATATTTTTCCTTTAAATACAGTGAAGATTTTTTTTTATAGAATTTTGTTGCACGTTTTTACAGTATCATTGCACCAAAAACGATTGGTACCTTTGCTGACGATAGAGGCATAATGGCTGTAGAAAACAGCCACGTAGAAGCAGTAGAAAAGGTTCAAATGGGTGTTAATCAAGTTTATTACTGGACCAAAAAATTGAGGATTAAACATAATGAATCCAAATCTGTTCACAGACCTAGTATTTACGAACAAAAAACATTAGTATTCGCTCAGTTTATATATTAATAATAAACAAGTCCCATATGAGAATACAGCCAAATATCTCGGTAGGACCCTTGATGCAAAGTTACGCCGGAAAGCCCACATCAAGAAGAAAAAAGAAACACTCGACCTCCGACATAAAATAATGTATTGGCTGCTTGGAAGAAACTCCATGCTGTCTGTGCAAAAGAAATTATTGCTATGCAAACAAGTCCTGATGCCAGTTTGGACTTATGGTATTCAGCTATGGGGCTGCACCAAACAGAGCAATATGTTAATTATACAAAAAATCCAGAACAAAGTGCTAAGGGCAATTGCAAATGCACCTTGCACGAAATGATGACCTCCATCGGGACCTAAAAGTTGAGTTTATCAAAAAAGTGATCCAGAAATTTGCAGAAGCTTAAGAAAAGAGACTTCATCAGCATGTGAACGTCGAGGCAATCCAGCGTATATAAATGAATATGATAAATTAGATATGTAAAAATAAGAATATGAAGGATTAAGAAATTGGACAATTTAGACTTCGGAAAGCATTGCCGACATCGACTTTGGTGGCTTCTCATTCCTTTGTTTTCCATTGTTTTTGAAAACAAAAAACATATTATTTGACTTTTCAATGTGCTCTAAACAACGATACCCTATTTGATGAGGTAGGTAAATATTTTTATTTCGAGCCCCTTTTAGCTGTTTCGAAGCGCCCCTTAAAAACATTAAAAAAAACATTGACAATGTGTGTGGTTTTGTGTCAACAAGATGCTTATACTGTGAAAATTTGAAGACTGTAGTTCCAACCGTCTGGCTGTAAAAACCTGTGTGACAGACGACGGACAGCCAGACGAGAATGACAGCAATAGGGCTCCGTTTGGACCCTTCGGTTATGGAACCCTGAAAACATCTTTTCATCGTACACAAAACAATGTAAAGAAAGATTCATCATCATCTGCCTAGTATAGCTTAGAAAGATACATCAACTTCCATAACTATAGGCTGTTCCGTACCATATTTGGGTCGGCTTGCAGTCTACCAATTCAATGCTAAGTACCAATATTTAGAAGACAGACTATAGGAATACATGACTAAAAATGTGCAATTTAATAGTAACAGATAGCTGCGTACCTGTATTTACGTCTCTAAAATTACTAACATGCCCATCACTTTATATTTTTGAGGTGGCTGTTTTTGTAAAATCAAATATGCATCTATTTAATAAAGTGTCCGAAAATAGAACCCGGCCAATCAGGAGACAATATAAAAATATGCTAATTGTTAGTGGTTCCAATACCGCCCTATTAAAGAGAAGTATTAGGTATGTGTACGGTTCCGACAATTTTTAATAAAATACCCGATGTAATAAAAAATGAGACGTTTCTACTTTTCAAAAATAAATTGACAGATCTATTAACTAATAAATGTTATTACTCAATTAGCAAATTTCTGACCGATAAGAATTTAAATTGATAACATGACATCCATCTCTGTTTTCTTGACTTGTACTTAATCATTTTTTTATGTATTATTTCACTGTATTGACCTGGAACTTGACGAATTTGTAATCCCATTTTGCCTATTTCAAATTATTTACTGAATTTCATCTTGACATAGTAAATATGTATTGATTTAATTAATATAAGGTAGTTAGTATAAGGATAATTACATTAAAACTTAACATCTGTAACTTGTACTTTCAGTGCAAATAAAAAACTATTCTCTCAAGTGCCAATCTTATCTGTCTTTTTGTATAGTTCACAGAAGAATTTTCATGCTGTTTCCACTGTATGAAATTTCATAATAAAAACAATAAATACGGTATGCTATGCGACAAGTCGGATAATCAGTTCGTGCGTTGTTGAAGTCCTTGAGTCTGTCGAGGTTTCTACGAATGGAAAGAAAATTAAAGAGAAGTCCTTGAGTCTGTCGAGGTTTCTACGAATGGAAAGAAAATTAAAGATCGAAACACTAGCATTGCTCATACATATTTAATGTAGATTTGCCTTGGCGATAGTAGGACATGACTATTGTTACTTGTGTGTAAATGCTGATATTTTTCGTATTTAAACGGTTAATGTATTGGACAATCAATACTAAGCACTCCATTAAGTATTCCACACTATCACGTAATAATAATAATGTCGGGTGTTTTTGGAATGACAGTGGAAGTCTCATCAAAAGGGACTTACGATACGGTCGATCGAAAAGGACATTCAATCATTATTTTTCGTTGAACGCCAGAAGTTAGCAAATGCGTAACTTTAACATCAGTTTTCCCAACACAAACATCCTTTTATTTACAGATAAAACTAAGAATAACATAAAATCAATCTTCAATTTCCAGCAACAAAAACATAAACTCTTAGAATTCCACAAAGACGCACATTTTTGCGTGGAACATTTCCGTACATTCCCGTACTCTGCTAAAATCATAAACCCTACATACTAGGAAAGTAGGTCAAGCTGTCCTAGCTTTTAAGTTTAAACGAGATGTGGTCGGAAAACGGAAAGGGACACTCAATGTATGATTTATCCTTCAGTAAAAGAATAACCAATATATTTATTAATATTCATTTTCCAACAAATACATACATATACTCCAAGAATGCCACATAGATCCACATTTTCGTGTGGAATATTTCCGTACGTTCCCGTTGTAGTCTGCTAAAAGCATAAACTCAAGGTACCAGGAATGTAGGTTAAGCTAGGATGTTTAAACGAGCGTGTACTAAGAGACGTGGTCGGGAACGAGAGGGGCCCTCAATGTCAATGAGTGGGGGGACGTTTTGAAGTACAAACCTGTATACTGCAGACACTAAAACAGACATGTTTTTTTAGGGTTCCGTACCCAAAGGGTAAAAACGGGACCCTATTACTAAGACTCCGCGATCCGTTTGTCTGTCTGTCTGTCACCAGGCTTTATCTCATGAACCGTGATAGCTAGACAGTTGAAATTTCCACAGATGATGTATTGCTGTTGCCGCGGTTTTTTTTGTTAAGCCTGCTTTTATAAGGAATTTCGGTTGCGTGGATTTTCATATTACTCAGGAAGATTTTGATGAAATATTTGACAGTCAACGTGGAAGTTACCGAATACAGCACATATCTGGCAAAAATCAACAAAATCGTTCAACCGTTTCGGCATTGATGGTAAAACAAACAAGCGAACTTGCTCCCGAATATTTAAACTGTGATTTCGATTCAAACTGAAGATCCAAACTTTTCTATTCAAAATTTTCATCATAGTTCCTCCATCTCTGCCACATAAGGAAAAAATATATAAAATGCAACGTGAACACCGACCGTTTCTTACAAGAATACAAAGTAATTAACGTAATATTAATTAATTGAAATGTGTTTTTACCATAAAATGGTAAGACATAGTTTACATATACGCCGTGTATGTCAAGAATTCTAAATAAACGTGTTGTTTTACAAGAATAGACTAGAATTATACACACGAGGAAATGAGTACAAAGACTTCAGAAGTAAATGAGAGGTGTGTTAAAATACTTAAAATTGGCATAAAAGAGCATTGTTTTGCCAAAACAAAATTATCTCTCAGCTGCACTGGCCAATGTTCTAAAAAAGAATAAAAAATATAGATTTGTTTAGAAAGAAACCAAGAGAGAATTTATAATGTAACATACAAGATTTGTAGATGCATTGCTGTGGGCGTGGACCGAAACCGTAAACATTTGCGGTTCTGGAAAATGGTTCACAAATGTCAAATGTATTTATAACGTGATATTTACGGAATGTTCTATAATCTATACCAAGGTTTATTGAGAATGATGGATGCAAGCGACTGATATGTATTCCATGCGAGTAGAATGCGTCATCGATCAGGCGATGACAACTTGTGGGCACTATGCATTCCATTATATTCACATTTTGCTGTTGGTGATTCTCAGATGAACAAACGACTGGTTTTTCCGACGTCACTATTTTAACAAAAACATAATAACGACAGAAACTCAGTTCAAATGCAATCAATACAACAAAGCAAAACAAAACAAACAACTTCCAATACTTCGAATATCCCAAATCAAAATCGATTTTCTTATATAAATTATGAAAAGCTACGTAGGAGGTACAGTAAAAGTCTATACAGCCAATCAGTTATCTGTAATACAAAGTCAAGGTTACAGTGAAAAGTACGCAATCAATACTCGTCTAGTTCGATAACTTTATGTGGTGGTATAAAGGTGCGATTTATTTACGGCGTTCTAAGACCACGTGCGGGGATAAAATGTTCACGTAATGTGTGTATCATGTTGCATTCCGCGGATAGATTTAGCTAGGTAACTGGGCATCTACATCGTTTGTCTTCATTTTTATATTGAGAGCTTTTTCAAATTATCTGCTAGGCCTTAGTGCGAGTTTTTACTCACGCTCAATCGCGTTAACGTAAACGTCAATCTGTATTGAAACTGTATAAGCGCCGTCGTGACGGTTAGGAAAAATTTCTTTTTTTGCATACGTTTTGACATAAGAGATCAACTCGGAATAAGCACACTGGTGTCACCAATGGGTGTCACGAATTTTATTGGTGATGCACGGTGCGATAGTTGCTGCCAATTTATTCTTGACAAGACGTACCAGTATAATGTTACCTAATGGGTTGTGGAGTTCAGATAGGCAGTCGCTCCATGCAAAATACTGGTATTCTGCTGCATTCTTTTAGACTGGAAGTTGATTCCAACATAACTAGTTAGGAAACGGATTGAAGATGAGCCAGTCAAGCTTTGAGTTTACGTTTATATCTTCATACGTACGGATACTATTCTAGCTTGTAGTTGTGTTAGTTATGGAAGTGGTCTGGATAGCATCATACATTATCATAACAACCAGGAACATCGAACAGCAAACGATGTTCTCAAAATTAAACAATATTAATAACTAATAAATTACCAAGATATACTGTTAAGATCCATTTTGATGGAGATTTAGTAGAGATAAATTTGGTATAAGATAGAAGGTATAATAACTTTGGCAGGTACACGTATACTAAGAAAACTATAATGCAGACTACAATTTAATGGGGACCTGTCACCTTTTTTACGAAACTAAGTAATTACACGGAGACAAAAATGCCATTAAATAAGTAAAAGTATATATTGCCAATTCGAATAGGCCTACTTATCTCTTATTTATCCACGTAAGTAATGTCACCGACTCACCGTACCACTTTCTCGTGTGCGAATTCGGACGCGTAAATGAAACGTCACCTCAAACCTGTACCCGCACTTGGCGAATTATCGTAGTAAGCAATTTTATCTGTACAACGAACGGATTTGCAGTCGTTTGAGGATATTTTATTTTTCATCGCCTGCCTACATTTTTCCTAATCAAGTTGGAATCGGCTTCCAATCGAACTGATTGCAGCACAATACTAGTACTCTACATGGAGCTACTAATTATCTGAACTTCCACAACCAAGTAACTCATAAAAACGATACTTCTTGGCGAGACTGGTTGTAAGACCTTCGGGTTTCTGACTGACCCTCATCATCAGTCTTTAATGTTCCCACACACGGGTCACAGGCCTTCTCTTTGTGAGAGAGGGAATGGGCCATAATCCACCACGCAGGCCCAGTGCGGGTTGGTGACTGACCGTAACGACTGGTCAATTCCTACGAGTACAAATAACAGCCGGAACCAACTGCTTTACGTGCTCTCCGAGCGACAGAGGAGTCTCAGGATATAGTGGATGGGCCACCCATCCACGGGCCAAACCTTGCTTCTCCTTAAAGACCCGTGTGTCTATTATTATTTAGCCATGAACACCACAAAACTTTAAAGCTGCTCCCTCACTTGGAGCATTCGCCTGTAATGTAACGTTACAGTTTCGAGCATTACACCAGTGAGGGAGAAGAACCGAGCATTACAGTTCGCAACCTGTAATGTTACATATTCGAGCATTACATTGATGAGGGAAGAGAACCGAGCATTATAGTGCGCAAGCGCAACTTGATGATACAATGTGTAATGTTTTGATACAACTTGTAATATCAACTACCGCTTCGTTTGACATTGTGGAATTGACTTAATGCTCAAAATCAAATCTAATGTTTACAGGCGAATGCTCGTCAGTCAGGGAGGCGGTACTATAAGTAATGCAATGCTCAAAATCGAATCTGAAATGTTACATTACAGGCGAACGCTCCATGTGAGGGAGCACCTTTACAGTTGAAAACGGTTAATAAACTCAACGACATTGTATTTGCACAGAAGAATCGATCTTGTATTTGTGTGCCCTTGCACTTGACGCAACAATGACGTTTGACAATCTTTTGTTATCAGAATCTGGCAATGAATGCGACCAAATGTGACATAATGGGTATGGAAAATCAGCATCGTAATTGCGTAATTGAATTCGGCAAGGGGTCCCATGAAAGAGTATGACAAATTTTCTTTTTATTGGTAAAGATACTCTTTTCGACAGAGTTCAATAATTATTGTTTTACCCAATGAAATAGTAATTATACATATATTTTCACTTGTTTATAAAAATGCCATATAAAATCCTATTACTGGCATGGACAGTCCAACACTGCGTATTCTGTGGTTTTCTTATTTTTAGCCTGTATACTCAGAAGTGCCAATAACTGGAGGGGTGCCAGCGATAGGGTAGTTTACCCTAATTATTCATGCTAATTACGTCTTCTTACACTATCTCGGTAATCACCATTACCAGTAGCATCGTTTCTATGATCTTCCTCTACCATTAAAGCAATCCAACCAGCCAGTCAAGTGTCGACTTGAGTTACAATTGTTATTCTTGGGCGCCCCAAGGGGGGCAAAGATAAATCCAGAATCTACTCTAAATAAGAGCTCGATTGCTTGTTGACTAATAGTGATCCTAATTCTTAATTCTTTATAGTACACAAAAAAAAATACATAGGTATACAACTTGAGTGATTATAAAGTTGATGTACAGAGGCAAGCTTAACTCTAAGAAGTGTTTTTACCAGCAAACCTTAGAGTGATACAGAGAGTTTACAAAAGGAAGAAGAGAAGTAGTCCAGTGTACAATTTTAGAATAATATTATAAATCATAAATAAGTACAAAATATATATATACCTATATACATATACTAATATTATGTCATTACGAAAGAAAATAATCCTTGATTTCCTCTTGAAGATATTCAGAGAAGAGCTGTCGCGTAGGGAAGTAGTAGGGAGTCCTCCTTTTAAAATTAATCAAGAATTAATAAGATTCACCAGTTTCACTTCTTCTTTCAATAATAATTGTCTTGTTTGCTATCAATATTCTAAAAAAACCGGTCAAGTGCGAGTCGAACTCGTGCGCCGAGGGTTACGTACCTATCCATTATACCGCCATAATAAAATTGGTATAATTTATAGGGTTCCGTACCTTAAAGGGTAAAATGGAATCCTTATAAGATCACTTTTTGTCTGTCTGTCCGTGTGTCACCACCGTTTTTCACCATTTTTATTAGTGGCTAAGTTTTAAAGATATGGGCAAATTTAGATTTTGAAGAACCTTTTTTTTATTTTTTGAAATTTTTCATTCATTTGTGCTGTACCTTACTTTTAGCCAAATTACGTGCAGAAAAATGTTGTAAATTAAAGTAAATTTTGGTACTTACAAGTTTTCGCGAAAATCTAAATTTGCCCATATCTTTTTAACGTGTTGACTCAGGACCTGGTTTTTATACACCTAATAGGGACTATAGTAGACCTCAGTATCTGGTATAAATTTCAACTTGCTAGGTCCACCCGTTCCTGAGAAAATCGGTGGTGACACACGGACAGACAGACGGATAAGAGTGATCTTATAAGGGTTCCTTTTTTTAGCTTTTGAGGTACGGAACCCTAAAAAAAAGATTTCTCGTAGCTAAATGTTCCGTTGCGTTGTAAAAACGAATGGTATCGCGGCAGCCAGTATGTGACGTCGGAGAATCACCGTTACTTATAGACTAATATTAACGTATATTAAGAATTCCAGATGCCGCCTATTTTTTGACTGACCAAAACTTCGCAAATTCGTGTTATCTACTTTCGTGGAGAATTTATGATTAGAATTTGTCAACTATGCATTCATAAATATAAATTTTTGGAGTGTCTGGTTTTTATTTATAACTGCAGTCCATTGTTATTTGTGTCTGGACTTGATTCCGGTAACGCTGTTATGTTAATTTCGCTATTGACTATTCATAAGAAGCGTAGAAGGTGCGAAACTCAGCGTATATGAGATTAAATTTTCGCAGCTCTGGTTATTTTTAGACATCAAAGCTTACCGTAACGGGTGAACGGTTTCGGCGCCTCCGAAACATCGAGGAAAGAGAGTGGCTGGTGAGGTTCGCCGACGACGCGGCTGACACCAACATTTTACACTTTATCCAACACTATCACACACACTGAAACCGGTTCATTCCCGTTATCACTGCTAAGTACGCACTGAACTGTAACTATCGGTTACATGTAAAAGATAAAACTGAAAAATTAATTTTCTCGTCGAACGAAGCTGTACAAACATGAAAGCACACAGACGAGCTAAAGCACAATGAAACCGCTTTGTGATTCCAAGAACAATAAACTTTTACTATCATGCCACATAAAAAAGTTTCACTGCAGTGCGCAGTGGCTCGCATTTTGCGAGAATCGGCGAACCTATCACTTCTCTCGGTTTGGTCAAAACACGGCAAACTTTCTCTGCAAGTTTACCATATACATATGTGAGTCATATTAGTACGCCGATATGTCAACGCACAAGGAAAGAAACGAAATCGAATTAAATATGGAAAGTATTGCCCGTTTACAAGTTTGGAGGGACCATTTGCGGTCAGCGGAGGATCGAGACCCCTATCAACATGTTTATAAATTCACATAGAAATTGAAATCAATATCAAGGAGCAGTAGATTGAAAAGTTGACAAGGTGAGGTAGTTTTCTAGGGGCTCGTCACTGCAAACCTCGTTAGTGAGACGAGCCGGCGACGGACACAGTAACTCGATCCAGAGCGCGCAATCTACTGCATAAATTAACTTGTAACCCACTTCGCTTGAATTCTTTAAACGTTTTACTGTCCTTATCTGTTGTTAGTAAATTTTGTGATATCACTGCGGCTGTGCTAAAATAGAGGAATTAAGGTGCAATTAAAACATCGTCAGAATATTTAGACGGGGATGTTGCGCGGGATTACGTACAAGATATGATATATATACAGTAGCACTGGAGGATCGTTTAGTGTACACGTGTACACTGTTGGGGCTACGTCGCTGAACTAATCGCACAAGAATCGGATTTCTAAATGGTATTGTGTATTGTCGAATTACATTCAGTTTCCTCCAATTAAACAGTAAATTGCCGCAACTAACGTTACGTTATCGTTAACCGATGACCTGGTTGCATTTATTCGCATCGTTATTAACTAATTTATAGGTAGTAATTTATTCAAAATTACACCTGAGTATGTTAATGATGCTCTTGCCTGGGAGATGTATCGTTCAGTGACCTAGTGTATCTCTTATCAAGCCCACAATATTGGATTCGACAGCATTTTTGGCACATGTAAGCTAGAATTAAATATATTCCAACTCGGAAAGACCCTACATTATCAAAGATTGAATGAAAGCCAGACAGTACATGAAGTTTATCTCTGGGGAGTTTGGGGACTCCGTAAGCAGGTTTCAATATCAAGCACGTATCATCTCAAAGCATTTTCCTTTTGTAAAGTAATTATTAGAAAAAAACCTCATTGTTATTTTGACTTTGCGAGCTGTCAGTAGCAGCTGTCTGATTTGAATTGTAAATGAGAACAAATGACAAGAGTAATATTAAAACGATCAAGGAAGACCGTATATTTAGATTAAAATTACGGTTCGTGGAACGATATGAATCTAAAAATAACTCAGGAATATTCAGAAATAAGCGAATCTTCGACCAAGACAAATTAATCGGGATGATTGGTCTCTAAAATTACCATTAATTATTTTAATATAATCATATTATGCGCATTTCAAGATGTCAGTGGAATCTAGACCTTATTGAACTCCAGAAACGTGTAATTCTAATTATATCTCGGCATGTCTTTGATCTTGGCATGTAATTGCCAAGTACACAACACCAGACACTGCAATAAAACTAGTTTCTACAGTAAACGCAAGAGAATCAATGTCTTAAAACGTAAATTCTCCCAGAATTTCTTCCAGATCGATAGTATATTCTAATTCTTAGCATCCGTAAAACGAAATGAGCTAAAAATCTTGAATTTTAAATAAACCAGATGACCTGCGCAAACGCAATGAACGTCAGTGGAACGCCCACATGAAATAGAGAAAGCAAACAATGATGCGCTGCTTCTATAAATAGTAAATCTTTCGAGATTTTCGTGTAAATGAGGAATAAGCGAGAAGCCAGAACTTTAATTAATTGCTATTTCATATCAGATTTACGTTTGGCTAGGAAAGAAATTGGTTATTATGGAAAACTTTCGATAGTTCCAGTTGCGGTGTAGGAAATGTGGATAAACATGTTGTTCTCTACAAACAGTGGTCGTTTACGGTCCATGAGTTAAATTATAAAATTCACCGACACATACAATACAATCACTAATGATGTAGATGACTAATTAATTATCACACGCGCATTGGACGAAATAATTAAACTATTAAACGCCATCTATTCTCGTAAATAGCTTCATTATTCTAGTAAATGAATGCAAATCTACGAAGATAAAGACCTTTTATTTTCCTATCAAGATTATTTGTTATTCTTACAATAACCGACGCTCTTATTGTTTACATTCGCGATAAAGCGAACTAAACATTGTGTTGAAGAAAGCCGGCGATTATTTATACTTTATACCACGCGATGACACCTGAAAATAGACCTTGGTTCGGAGGCTCTGTTTGTACTATTGATTGCCGAAACGCCATTCAGAATGTGTCATGTTGTTGGCATTTTCAGGGCGTCTGGCCACTGTGACGTACGAAGGCCAGCCCACAGCATGACGTCTTGTTAACAATAATGGACAATTCATTAGCTCGATTGTAAACGCGTGGACTGCCGCATAAACATCTTCGCTCCCAACACGAGCGACATTAATCAAAGAATCACGCAGAATGCGTAAGATGCTCATTGTGCAATTTATTTTCAGTTCTCGCCAATGTTGGTTTTCAAGCTTTTGACCCAAATTTGCCGTCAATAAACAATATTCAATTTAATATATTTTAATAAAGTTGAGCGCACGTAATATTATGAGCAGTTACGTGAATTAACGAGGCTACAGAATTAGATGAGTGCAAAAAGATCGACGGATATGCGTAAGACTGTATGAACAAGACATCGTTTTTGGACAGCTCAGAAATGCGAGGCATTTTCGATCTTGGACATGTGCCTGTGTTTTGTTTACGTGTTGAGCAAAACATATATTTCTGCGGGTGATTGAGCTATTAGATGGCTCGGTAGGAGAATCTTTCTGTATCCAAGCACATCAATCTATAGTCAAGCCTCCAAGAACATTAAAACTGGTCGGTTTTTTCGAGAAAACTCATGATGAGCCAAGTTTGCATTCGTTTTGGACCAACTAGGTCGAACATCCCGTTTATTTACCATATGGACCTTTGTATAGAAACTTTGAATACCAGCCAAGTGCAATATGAATTCCAGAATAGCTACACCAATTTGTGTATAAAGTATTAATGAACGCTCTCGCTAAACATGTCAAGTTTTTGAGGTTACTGACGCAAGCGCTGGCGAAGGTCAGAACGATACTTAATTGTGTTAATATAAAACAGATCTATCTGCAATTAGAGTGCACACATGCGATAGTGAAAGTTGCGTGGAGATAACGATGCTCTTGCGTTCTACACACGGAGAATTTGTATTAGTTATTCGTTCAGATTAACATAATAAGCGAATCAAGGTATTTGGGACGTCCAAGTAGCACACGGTGTAGAAAAATATTGTAGCTGTTCGTCAAGAGTGTGTCGACAGGAGAGGGATGAAATCAGCAGACGCGACCCCGGAGAGTACGGTCGACTTGGATTGATCGGATTCCGACGTACGATGGACGGTAAGTGTCGCGGGTGTCGCTTGAAGGACATTGGAAGAGCTTCGTAATTTGATTTGAATCGTGTTATATTGATGCCGGTGGAGTGCATAGGATGCTTGCCTTGCTGAGGTGCAGTTTATCATGGGGCAATCTATTTGCAACTGATACTAGATTACGGTACCCAAAAATAAAGAAGACTTGACTTTTCGGACAGGATATAAGCCTTTTGGGCAAGAGAAAATTTACTAAAAATGAGTATTGAGGCAAAGATATTCTAGTAATCGAGGTATATTAGAATGTTAACATTTATAAGGAGGACCACCATTAATTAACCACGCTTAGTACCTAAATACAGCATAAGAATCGCATCAATGAAAACCAGCGACGAAGACATACATACAAAAGCGACGGAATTCCACAGATCTGCCAACGTAAACATCGCAAGTCACCACGGATATTCACAATACGTAAGTACAGGCGAGAAAATTTCAAATCACAACGGAAAATATTTAAAGGAGGGTAGCCGAACGCGAGGTTGCGTTCCCTCGATCGCGTCACTCATACTGGGTGGGATAACCAAATCATGTGAGTTGCCAAATCCTCACCCAACATCTACCTACATACAAAACACGAGCTATTTACATATCAATAATAATTTCAACACGCTATCTCCACGTAATAAGGCTCAAAATGCAACTGCAGAAATCTCACTTTTTGCGCGAGAACCCATTTAAATGTTTTGTACGTTTTTTTCAACTTTAATTATGAAGATTGATGCGAAGTCGATTTTCTTTACGTTAGTTTTGGTTTAATGTTTTTGTAAATATTTTAACTAAATCCTTTATGAATGCATATTTTTACATCATCTGTCTATGTAAACGTTGCTCTGTAATAAATTACTAAACTCCATTTGAAATAACATAAGACATTGTATCTTTTGAAATCTTTTTACAGTCCGTTCAACCGATTTTGAGTTCTATTCCGTAAACATAAGGATGACATAAAAAGCATAAATCTGTTACCAAAACCAACTGTTTACTACAGCTACCATTTGTCGTATCACCAATGCAATAGAAGTCAAAATCGGTTGAACGGCCTGTAAAATGGGCTAATTTAAACGTCTAATGTTATCGCAAATTGAGTATAGTTCTTCAAGCAAAAGGTATATTGACACTTATTTACTTATCCATGTTTTATTTAAATTGTGGTTAATTCAATACTAATCAGAGAAAACGTTTGTCTTTCGACTAACCTGCCAAGTTTGTGTACTTGTATCTACTGTACAGCCTTCTTAGAACATGGAGGACCAAGTAATTCGATTGAACTCTGGACTTGACAATTATTACCTACACTACACAATTAACAATAACCTGCTCTGCAAAATTGTGCTTCTACAGTTCTTTAGTTAGACAATAGACATGATATAGATTTTTAACTAGCGTCTGCTAGCGGTTTTGCTCGCATGAATGTCAGAAATTGTCCCAAGACAACATACTCTAGATCAAAGGGATAATTTATTTAAAAAAAGGGTAAAAACGGGACCCTATTACTAAGACTCCACTGTTCGTCTGTCACCAGACTGTATCTCATGTACCGTGATAGCTAGACAGTTCAAATTTTCACAGATGATGTATTTCTGTTGCCGCTATAACAACAAATACTAAAAACAGTATAAAATAGCAAACATAAGCATAATTGGGAACCCCACTTAAATATATATTTTATTCTGTTTTTACTATTTGTTGTTATCCATACAACAAACATGATTCCTTTGCCGTGTTTTGCGATAATGGTACGGAACCCTTCATGCGCGAGTCCGACTCGCACTAGGCCGGTTTTAGTTATTATATGAGGTAACTAACCCTATAATATTACAAATTATTATTATGAATATGATGCAATGAAAACTATCTCCATTTATTTATAACTTATTTAACTATTATTATTTGATAAAAAAAAATCGCACTAGCAATGTTTAAATTTCTTTATATAAACATGCCTGTCTCCTGTATACAACGCAATGTCAGATAATTTAGTAAAGAATGTCAACAGAACTCTCTTTGCAAAGATATCATCATAAATAAGATACATTACATACTATTTTCTTTGATATTAGGTATTTTAAGATTGTTTATGCTTATAAGTAGATATTCTTGGAACATAAAATAATCTATCACACATATTTAAGTGTACCTACCCTCTGTAAAAGCCCAGATTCTGTGGGCCTTTTATTATATGTTATTATGCAAATATGCATAATAACATATAATAAAAGGCAATACATTTCGTTTACACAATTCAACAACATTTACTTACATTGTTGACCAGACAAATTTCTAAAAATATGATTCAATGTATTGGGAATGTCCCTTAAACTTCAGATTGTGTTGAAAAGTTTTATGCAACTGGGACGTTGGACATATAATATAATCGTTTAATTGGTATACATTCTCCACCATCTTCTTTAACTGGCTAAATTTTATGTTTATCGATTTAAACTCTAGTAAGCTAGTGGTACATAGGTGGTGGCCAGTTGATTTATATGACATATACAGTGACAATAGCATTCATCAAAAACATTGTTTATTCATAAAAGAACTTAAGATTATGAATGAATGAAAAAATTAAGTATGTTTTTAGTGCTACAGAATACAGGATGATTATAAGGTGCAATTAAATAAAATCATTTCTTATTTCTTGCACTTGCAGTATGCATTGTGTGACCATCAAACTCTATACAGAAATAATTACTCAATTTCCATATGAATGACTTCTCGAAAACTATTGTTATTTTGTTAACATAAAAGGAGTGCTATTTCATACTTTAACAAGCTTGAAGGAAATACTCTGGCATTGGAAGTATGAAGAGGATTCTAAAGTTAATATTATCTTACATAATTATTATTATTTTGTGAGTCCATTCTTCAGGGCCTGAGATACAAAGACTCGGTCTGTCTGTCCGTCTGTCACAGCTGGATATCTCAATACTAATGCTATCAACTTGAAATTTGGAATAGATTTCAATTTGGACATTTGCCCAACTATTTTGCAAATAAGAATGTTTTTTTTTTGTAACTTTGACTGAAAGGTGTCTAAAAATTCGAAGTGGGTCTACTAGGGCATGAAAGATCGCTTATTTGCACATTCTCAAACAATTTTTCTTTTCAGGCCGATTTTTTTTTTACTTTTGGCGAATAATGTAAAAGAAAATACTTTCCTCACCATTTATCTCTAGAAGAACCCATAGAGAAAAATCTGAAATTATTCTATGTGATAGAAGTTTATATAAAGATTACAGGAAAAATAAAACAATGTCTCTAAATAGCACACTTTTTCAGAAATCAAAATATATAATTAACATGAAATAGTGAAGTGCTGTCTGCCCATCCACCTATCTGCCTGTCAATCTATCTTACTTTTGAAGGACTGTATGCAAAATCACAAAACCAAAAATATTTATATATGTTGGTACGGAACCCTCGGTGCGCGAGTACGACTCGCTCTTGATTGGTTTTATTCATTTATAGGAGGGAAGCTCTAGAACTGGTAATCCAATTACGAAAATTCTTTTAATCATCGAATACTTCACTATCCAATCTCAGAAAAATTAACAGTTTCTGTGGAATAGGCCATAGGAACTAGTCACATGAAAAGCTAGTTAGTAAATAAAATACAATATCTCTACGTCTGTTGGTTTAAAAGTAAAGAATCACACCCTATCCACATTTAAATTGAAAAACATGATATCCAATATCAATATCATTGCTTTAGATTGGTTATATAAAATCATATAGGTATATGTATTATTTCACAAAGGCATAAAGGGCAGTTTCTAATTATAGAGTTTGACAGCCTTGAAGAAGCTCCCATTTTGCTTATAAGACTTCACAATTAATTACTGTATTATTGGACGAACAATTTTAATAAGAATAAAGTAATTGCTTCTTTAAATAAATGTTACATTTCCAATATTTACAATCTTGACAGCTTTTTGTAAAATAAAAGGAATTCTTTGTATTTAGTCACCTGAATACACAAAAGTAAAAAAAAAATATCTTGCAATACATGGATTATGGACAAATATAAATATCTCATACTTATTAAATTTAAAGACTGATTAGATTATATGAACAACTTCAACGCCACTCAAGAGACTCAATTGAAAATGTATTGTTTGAGATCACTGGTGACACAAGCGGCCTGTTGAAGGTGTACAGGCAAACACTATTCTATCTATGAAAACAATGAAAATAACAAAGATATGAGTGAGGTACACATTACAATAAACATTACATTATTATTTGATATGAGGTAACATAATATTGAGATAAACTTTGTGTTTAATTTCCCTAAACAGTCCTGACATCATGGTCAATTCAATATTATGGATATTTATGGTTTTTAAAACTTTTCTAAATCTTTTATTTATGTTTTAGTGTTTAATCATGCAATCGGCTTTCTAGGCCATCAGCAAATGAATTGTGTTTGTGAAGTGATGTTTGTCCTCAAAGCAGAAGAATCTAAATCTTAAATCTGCTGATAAAATGCCTTAATGTGGATGCTATTGATACATCTTATACTTAATTTACTTACAAACCCAAAATTTATTTACTGTCTTATGTAACAATTGTAAACTTATTGGTGGTTAAAATCATCTGTAAAATTAAACAATCCCAGAAGTTTGGATGAAACATGGAAAGATTCAGTATGTTGTAAACAGAATGGTAGCTCGTCTCACTTAACAAAATCATGTCATCAGAGTACCTGTACCGCTTCACACTTCCTTTTAACATACAATGTTCTTAGCTGTCTTGTGCTTATGATGTTTCATACTATCAAGAATTAGGAGGCTAGTGTCAAAATTTACAGAAAATAATGATGCCCATTTAGAGAAGTAAACAATTAGGTACTTTTGCAAGTGATTACAGAATATGCTTGGGTATCTGGTGTACCCAAAGAGGTTAGGTGAAAAATCTGTTTGATTCTTATCAGATTCAGATCAGACCTACAGAACACTAAACAAATATGGAAATATACTGACTATTACACTACAATGGGGTATACACGGCGTTTTCCTTTAATAAAACGAATCAAGACTTGTACCATCAATTTATGGACTGACGACACCTCGTCTAACCAATAAGAATTCAATACTAAAATTACGGACATCGATTTTTTTCTATAAGTACGTATTATTTATAAAAACATATCCTGTTGACTTATAACAACAGTCACAAAACCCGTTTTTTTTCGATTGCAGTAAAATTAGACCTCTGCAAATGTATATTACACGAGTTTCTAAGCAGGTTTTGTTCGTATCTCGCGTTGTTAAACAGAAAACATCGGCCAAAGCAAGTCGAGTGCCAACGGGAAGATAATGTGATCTTGCAAATTACATTATAAACAACTCACCTCGGCATCACTGTCGCCGTTCTTGTTTTTATCAACTTTAGTCTTCATCGCCTCCTGCGAACAACAGCTTCCACTGAAACCCTCACAACACACGCTTAGCTGCCTCAAATCACCAATATGCGGAGATTTTACACACGTAAATTATGCAGCACCGCATACCATAAACGAACTGAACTGACACGGCATAGTAGGTATTACGACGATGGAAGCGTAAAATGCCGACAAAGTAAATTACCGTTTTTTTTATAACGGTGAGAAAATTATATAATTTAGGGCATTATAAAATTTGTTCTTTCATTCTTAAACTCACCTTTTCTTTTTTCGGCATAATAAATAATAATTAAAGCTTTTAAATACAAGTTTTTGATAACATTCGCGTGGAGAGTTTACATTTTAGTTGTCAAATACAGCGTTCCGATTGGTTGAGATCGCTGAGAAAGGTCACGTGACTTCGTTGACGTTGCACGTAGTGATGTGAGCTTGTAAGCAATAAAAAGTATCGATTTATTATTATTAATAACTAAAAATATAGTTTATTGCTACTTATTTATTTTTGCGTACAGTTTTTGATCAAAAGATAAAAGACACAATAAATAAAGCGTAATAACTTCGAAGGAGAAAGAAGAGAGGCTTATAATGGCCAGCTGTGGACGAAGTTAAACTGTGGAAGATTGTGAATAATTTATCATTATTTAAGGTATGTAAACGCCAAGATAAAATGATCATCGAACACAGGGAGCGTTTTCCAAATTATTGTTCCGTATTGACTGATCGGTAATATTTATTTTTTCACTCGCAAATTTGTATCGAAATGGATGATGATTTAGGACGAAAACGAGCGCGCGAAATTTTATAAACAGACCCTTGAGAGTCTAGATAACATGAAAAAACGACTAAATGTATATTTTCAAAATAAAATTATTTACATTGTTGAATTACTAATCTATCCCTGTGTGCGTTAAAATTAGTGTTAAAATATGGAACATTCGATGCTCATAACTTTCATATATATATTTTATTTACTTTTGTGTTTCCATACAGGGCCAGATAATGATGCGACAAATTGATATATTTTTTATTTTGAACGTACATCGTCAAACAGTGGAGTAATCGCCAAACTACGTTTGTATGGAAGAATGATCGGCTAGTGTAACCTAAAGGGGCCGCCTCCATGAGCGAGAGAATCGCGAAGCGACGCATCCGTGCTTCCACGTCGGTTAATCTCGACAAACGAGTGATTATTCCACCAGCATATCGTCGCGACTCGTAACAGAATCTCTGCGTTTCGGCGATGAGGCGTTGTGCAATAGTTTTGTTGGAGGCGGCCCCTAGGCTGGCTTCTCACAGCGCGTAATAGTTAAGCCACGTCGAGCCGATTTGTGCGTGCAAGCCGAGTACGTCTCCGAGTGCGCTCGCGCCGCGCCAGCCCGAGTCGCGTCGAGCCACTGCTTTCACACGGCGCGAAGCGTGAGCAGTTGCGGCGCGACTTGTCATATCATGTGGCGTGAGAAGCCGGCTTTAGAATCCTTATTTATCTTTAGGATCTAAATACACAAATATCAGTCAGATTTCGAATTATACATGTAAATCATAAATGTAGGTTGAGACATGGTCATCGTGAAGATCGGAGACAACTTTTGAAGGTGTCAATAATTTTGTTTAAAATACTGTCCTGTGTGTGGTGGTTCAGTGGCGAGTAACGACCGCGACTTACAAGTTGTAGGTCGTGCTTATGGGTTCGAAACCAGGCACTTTGTGTATGTGTATAGTTCTCGCCAAACTTCTGCGCTATCCTGAAGTTGGCTTGCCGATGCGCAAGGCACGAAACGCTGCTGTTTTTGTAAAAGATTTACTACTGCGCAGCCATTGTAGCCAATTCCAAGACGGTCAAGAAGTTTGGCGAGAACTATAAGTTATTTCATCACTACTGCTCTCAAAAAGGTGAAGGAAAACCTCGTGAGGAAACCGGAATGTCCTAGAACCTAAAATTCGAAAACGTATGATATAAAATCCGCCAAACCGCACTGGGCCCGGTTATCTTCTCCTTCTCTGATCATTATTCTGTATGAATAAAAACTTACAGCAGAGACTGTTTTTTTCAAGGGCAACTTTGTTGTGGGATTGCATTGTTGTATGTTGATTGAATAGCCATCGTCCCCCCAGCAAAACATCAACGGGTACTGCAGCGCGTCATAAGCTCGATGTATCTCACTGATACGCTGAAGTGAGTTACTTCGGCTTTCGAGGATGATGTCTCTTCGGTTAAAATGCTGATCTACCAATACTACAGCCACTTCATTTGCCGTTGGTGCATTAAATCTGCCTCTGTGTTCTCTTTGTGGTTTTTTATCTGCATGTATTACAACCTTGAATGACTCTGAAGGCGATATTTTATCAATGGCTGTTTTTAGATCTTTTATGTATGGGTTCACCTCATGTAACATAAGCTGCAATTGTTTGATTAAATTTGGTTTCAAATCAGGAAATTTAGAACATCGAATATTTGCTTCTCTATCATCTTCACCGACGAAATAAATTTGCAGAAACTGTGCATCCTGCCCAGATTCAGGTAATATACTTCCAATTAAATGATAGACTTGTCCTTGAACTTTAAAAGTTGGTGAAAAACCGCCTTCTTTTATTTGTTTTCCACCAAAGGAAGTCATTTGAAAACAGGCATTATATTTTCGGATATTATCCATGAAGTGTACATGATTTGGGTGTAAATCATTAACCAGACTGTAAAGTGGTTCAGGCAGTTGTTTAAACGGCTCAAGTTGTACTTTACCGGCGCTACAACACATGCCAGGTGTCTCATCTTTCCACTTCAAAGCGTTACACCACTGACACTTGTACGTCATAGAACCTAAGACTACACTGCTGTCAGTTCCATAAGCAATATCTGGGTCATACGCCAAACCCGAAAGCAACTTGCTTCTCCATACACGCTGAATTGTATTTTCTCTATACCGTGACTGAATCACTCTATGCACATCAGTATTCCTGGCCTGATATAGTGCAGCAGATTGCCTGTGTTTTTCAGGGTTTGCAGCCTGGTAGGTGGCGATAGATTGCCTGTGTTTTTCAGGGTGTGCAGCCTGGTAGGTGGCGACAGCTTGCCTGTGTTTTTCAGGGTGTGCAGCCAGGTAGGTGGCGACAGCTTGCCTCTGTACATCAGGGTGTTTTTTCTTATATTCAGACACAGCTTTACGGTGGGATTCAGGTTGAGTTTGTCTATATTTTTTTTGTGCCTTTTTTATTTGATTATTTCGTGTGTAATTAGTAAACCTTGCCCTACGTTTGTTTTTCTTTTTTTCTATTAATGTCACAGACTCAGACAATAAACTTCCTGTTAAATTTTCATCATAATTTAATGAAGATACTATAGGTACCTCCTGACAACCCTTTTCAACTTTAAGTTGCGAAGGTGTATCAATTGCAAAATCATGTTCTTCTACAGCTACCTCCATACGACGCCGAGTAATTTTCTGTGCTGCTATGGGAAGATAGGCATCAAAATGCCCACTGGACAAATCTTGGCTGAATCGTAATCGCCTAACCGGATAATTGTTAGATCCAGATTCCGTATATATGAGACCGTTTCTATAAACTTCAAACTTAAATGGGAATATTAATCCTGCTGCTATTAACTCACAAAGTCCGCCATAAGTAGCATTTTTTATCATATCAGCAAAATATTCGTCAGGTGTTAAGTAGTTATTACCATTCCTGTCATGGGTCATAATTGAAAACTGGCTCCAGTCATTAACCACATATCTGACAATGTCTGAACGCACCTCCATCGCTCTATCTTGTGTTCCGTACATTAAATAAGAGAGAGCACGAAACAAACATGCACCGTCACCAACAATAGGGACGACAGTACATTCTTCAACTTCTCCATTAACGTTCAGATTTTCTTTAGCCATTTTAAAAAAGTCGTACTGACAAAACCTATACTTAAACCAAACGAAAACAAAACAAATGCCAAATACAACCAAAACAATTTTAACGACCAACAACATCCAACCAACTGTGTACAACTAACCTATCTGACGACGAAAGTTAAATAATTACTGGAGTGGGTCATTAATCCGCGGAAAATCTTAACACCGCGATTCAGAAAAATGACTTAATTGCACAACGCCATCTACTGTCAAAATTTAGAACTAAAAATTATTTTGTTCGTCATTAGTTCCATTAGGTACTAATAGTTCAAACTAATACATTTACATCCTCCATCATCCCGGTAAGCGGACGTCTTCATCATAGTAGCTCCAACCTTTAATTTCAGTTCAATCAGTCGAAAATCTAAGAAGTTTTATACAAACTTTTATCCCCTATTTTATCCCCTTAGGGGTGGAATGTATCAAAATCCTTTCTTAGGGGATGCCTACATCATAGTAGCTATATGCATGCAAAGTCTCAGCCCGATCGGTCTAAAATTGACAAAGTTTCATACAAACTTTCATCCCCTGTTTTATCCCCTTGGGGGTAGAATTTATCAAAATCCTTTCTTAGCGGATGCCTACGTCATAACATCTACCTGCATGCCAAATTTCAGCCCGATCCGTCCAGTGGTTTGGGCTGTGCGTTGATAGATCACTATGTCAGTCAGTCAGTCACCTTTGAGTTTTATTATTTTGAATGTTCATCGTCAAACAGTGGAGTAATCGCCAGACTACGTTTGTATGGAAGAATGATCGATTATTGTAACCTTAAGCAAGCTATTTCCCGTCTCAAATGCTGCAGTGTCTCAAGATACAAGATTACTAATGATTCTAGCATGATAGTCGCTGAAGATGGTCCTAATTAAAATGTTTTAAAGGGCAATGGATAAGGCTGTGTCGATGTTTTCCTGCGTACCCTACATAACCCGGCAAGCCACCTTAATCCAAGGAGCAACGGGCGAACCATATTGCCCGCAGAACGACTGGACTAGATTAATAGATTGTTATATATTATTGTTTTAACATAAGAACTCCGACCGCCTCAGTACAAGCCTTGCCCAAAGTCTGCAGCCTGTTTCATTATGGCCCAAATGTTCAGCACCCGAATTGTGTAAGTCCAAAAAATAGCGCAAGGTGTGCTTTCCTTGCATTCATTGCTTCAATTATGTTCAAAAATTTGTCTACACATCAGCAATAAGTACGCAATTATTGTTTTTGAGTTACCAAAATGTAAGGGAAGGAGTGTGCTTCGTGCTGTTAGAACAGATTAGAAATTAGGGTGTAGGACGATCGACCGCTTACCGGAAGGATCAGTGTACGAATTCCCCCAAAATGTAGATCGATGATCTGGTGAAGATCGCAGGAAACCTTGTATAAACGCATATCCGTAGATATGTATTTAAAGCAAATCTTTCGAAATTATGATACACGGTCATGCAGACTAGAATTAGTTTATTAAATAAATAAAATTAAAAACAACATGACATTAATTAAATAATTAATTAAAATATCATAGAACATTTACTTAATATTCACTCTACTTCTTCTTCTTATCCTTTTTGTGTTTCTTGGTTTTACGGTAAGGTCCAAGTTGTAGGCGCACAAGCAAGCCACGCCACCAAGCCTGCACAGTGATAGCGGCAGACGTCATCTTCTCGTAGTATGCCCGTGCTATCGCGCGGTCTTCCGTGAATTTTTTCCATTCCTTCATTTGCAGGTCATGTTTCTCGAGCTAAAATATACAAACACATTTTATTATATTAGAGATGCCCGAGAGAATTGCTTGCTTAGCGTAGTCGGCATTATGATGGATAGATTTTTAGTCGTATACACAGGACATTTAGCAAAATCAAAAAATGTAAACCAATCACAAGGACAGATACAGGAGAGTTACAAGTGCTTTCTAGCGACGAAATTCAAGTTGAGAGCTGCCTCAATTTGAGAAGATACCTACTATATTAATTAGCCCAGTAGAAATCGACATTATCATCGGAAAGCTTGATGACTGGATTTTAGTATGTTGTATGGACCAGATATGGTAGAGTATGAATCAAAATTTGCAACTTCGAAAAACGTGTCCTCCCTGCGAAATACGCGAAAAACGGAGATAATTTGTTTTCATTTCTTTTTGCTCTAAAAGTCATAAGTTATGCGTTAGACAAACAAAATGCCGTACTTTTTTAAAGTTCATAAAATTTGCAACAACTTAAGCCTAACCCCAGCTCTATAAATTCTATAGGGACCAAGCTATGGCCCTTAGAAGTGTCCATTATTCCCGAAAATTTTCAATTTCTAGTTTTGCTCCCGTGCGGATTAAGACATTGACAAAATCACTGGTCCTTTGTGAAAAGTCATTAGAGATAAAGTTATAGTACATTAAAACACAGAACGAAGTCTGTGAGACTAAAGATAGGGGGTATTCACTAGAGCATTTTCGCGTGCATTTTAATTTATTGTAACGTTCTTACGAATGGTACATAAAGAATTTACATGTAGTGTAACGTTCTTGCGAATGTTCGCCGCTGCGCTCGACAGCATTTACCTGTAAAATTTCTATGAACCTTGCGTTCATTATGGATCTCACTCCACGTCACCCGCGTTCGATAAAATGTTACACCAAAACATTCGTTGGTTTTTAAAATCAGGTTGTATTATAACATCGAACGCCATGTTCGAGTAAATATCATGTTAAAGTGTGGTTCGTTAAAAACAGCGAATGCTCGATGTTCTGTTACAAGTAAATGCTTTAGTCTTTACCAACCCCAATAATTTACTCACAATATCAAGAAAAAAGAAAAGCAAAAAAATATATTTTGAAGAATTGAGACAAACCTCTCTGAATACTTATTTGTGTGCATGCGTACCAGGAAAAGGCATGAAACCACAAAATGCATTTCAGCACAGCTCTCAGGCAAGTACACGCCCCCCTGCATCCCTTCTTACATTAGCAGGCAATGATTTTGAGAAGGTCTTAACTTAGTCCATTGGGACTAACTTAAGAGCTGCGGTTGGGCTTAAATTGTTGCAAATTTAATGAAATTCAAAAAAAAAAAACGAAAAACGCACACTTTTAGAGCAGAAAGTTACAAAAAATTCCCGAAGTTTCGCAGCTTTTTGCGTAATTGCGCAGCGAGCGCTCTTTTTTCGAAGTTGCAAATTTGGATCCACACTACCCTAACTGGTCCATATAACATGCAAAAAATCCAGACCTACATCATGCTTTGCGATTTTGGCCTTTTTACCCGACTGCCGAAGGAGGTAATGTGTTTATCAGTCTATGTGTGTATGAATGTATGTATGTTTGTTCCTATGTGGCTTTCCAGAGACCAAACGCGTTGGCCGATTTTGATGATTCTTACGTCAATCTATTCGACCTTGCGAGTGTCACTGCCTACATTAAAATTTGAAAATAGATTATACATTAAATGGCGGATTTTGGGCGCCATATTGTGGGGCCCGATTTTTTTTTCCAAACCCTTCGTTTATCAAAATAAGGGGTTTTAAGAAGTGATTTCAAAAATATCTAACACTTAGAATATGTTTAAACTTAAATCGAAAAAAAAATGTTATCTAAAAAGTTATAAATAAAAAAAGTTAACACATAAAATTAAAAACCCGACTGCTTTAGAAGCTAACTAAAAGACGTAAACAAGAAGAAAATCATGCTGTGCAGTCGGAGGATACATTTGGTTTTAGAAAGCTAGCTCGCGAATATGTATCCGCCGACTGCACAGCATGATTTTCTTATTCTTTTTATAGTATCTATTTCTACTGGGATATATCGTTCTTAATTTAAGCCTCAGTAGACCCCGACTTCCTACCCCGCGGGATGAAAGTCCAGAGTGTTAAAAGGCGCGCCATTATAGAAGACGTCCTGTTCATTATCCATAAACAAGCAGTGAACTGCTATAGTTTGCTGATGGATAGCCCGCCATTACTGCCTGTTTGTCACCTGTCTACCCGTTGACCTGTTCGCAAAAGTGAAAATAGTAATAGGAAATATGTATGAATAATTCTGAGAAATCAGGTAAACAAGTAGATAGAGACAGAACAAGAGACTTTTGAACAATCAGAATAATTTAAGTAACCAACCGTTGTTTCGCATCGTATTCTTTTGTCGCGCATGTCTTGGTATTGACTTTTCTTAATTTGTATTTTGAGATCGACTTTTTCCATGTCTTTTTCAAATTTGTCCATCCAGTCCTCAACTTTTGCTAATGTTTCCTTAAATATTATAAGCAGGTTATAATAAATCGTAATAGAAAGAATGAAAACTGGAACGAAATTATTAAACACTATAATAAGTTTCAAAATCTAAGGAAACCAAATTCAAATTTAAGGAAACCATTATACATATTTGTTAGATTGAATGTTCAGCATCATCATTTCAGCTAAAAGACGTCCACTGCTTAAAAGGGCTCCCCCAAGTGCCATCACATCGACCAGGCCGGAGCGTTTCGCATCCAGAGGCTTCCATTCGATTTCCGATTCCAAATTTTAAATATACTCACGTTAATTGTAATGGAAACCAATGTTTCCACTTCAGTATGAACTCTTAATTCATGGTCAGTTCTCTGTTTGTAATATTCAATGTTAGTAATAGGGTTATATTCAATATTATAAATCGTCTGCGTGTGTTGTTCTGTCCTTGCTACTTGCCAGTTATCAGTGTAGCGACTGCGGACTTCATCGTACAAGACTGAATCCTAAAAATTAAGTACATTAAATTTTATTCCATTAAAAATACTATAATTTATCAATGTCATCGATTAAGTTGTCCATTGATTTTTAATGATGCAAATGTTTTGTCACAGGATAATTTAAAACACTTTTTTTAAAGCATTAACTACGTGAATTTTTGAAAAAAAAAACACGGATATTAAGTCCTAGTCTGGTGTTATTGATGAACAAGTTTTTGCAGACTTACTTCGACCGCAGTCCTTAGTTTGTCAATGACAACTTCAGTGTCATACAATACAGTTTTGATATGATTACGTTGTTGTCTGAGTTGCCTACTCATCTCTTTACGAAGTCTATGCAGAAAATAAAATTATTAATCAACTAAACGTTCCAAGAACTTATACTCCAGCCATTTTGAAGGTACAATGTTTACTCATAAAGTAAAATACCTTTTCTTATAGGGTTCCGTACCCAAAGGGTAAAAACGGGAGCCTATTACTAAGACTTCGCTGTGTGTCTGTCTGTCTGTTCGTCACCATCTATATCATGAACCGTGATAGCTAGACAGTTGAAAATTTCACAGATGATGTATTTATGTTGCCGCTATAACAACAAATACTAAAAACAGAATAAAATAAACATTTTTTTGGCGTTTTTTTCGATAATGGTAGGGAAACCTTCGTGCGCGAGTCCGACTCGCACTTGGCCGGTTTTTTAGGGCTACTCAACCACAAAAATAAAACGAATTCGATATAGAATGATGCACCTTTTGTACACCGATTTAAATGATTATATTTCATAAAAAATAGCTTGATCTCTGCGACATATGTCAAACTGACGTTTACGTTATTGTTAGCCTGTCAAGCGCTATGGTTTCTGTATTGATACTGACAGCTGTCGTAGAGATCAAGCTATCTTTTTATGAATTATAGTTAACCTTTATCTTGGCCAGAGTATAGGTACGATACAAGGTACTGTAACTGAAAAACATCAACAATAATAATAAAAATCTCACATCTTATTTTTACTTTCTTCTTCAATTAATTGATCCCGGTAGCGTTCACGATCCTCGAATGCTTTGATGCAACTTACCAGATTATCAAAGCTAAACGATTGCGCTAGACCCATATACGTTGCAACCATAACTTTATTCACATATTGCCTAAAAAAAATTAGATTGGTAGAATATTACTTTATTAAAATAGTACCTACATAAAATCAATACGGTAGTTAAAAAAATTGATACCTGTCAGCGTCAAGTTTTTTTATTTTGTATATGGTGCAGTTAAGATTTTTAGGGTCTATTCCATCAAGTTCATCTTTAAATTCATTGGCATCATATACACCAAATTTTATAGCCTTCAAATAATCGATGTCTGATAGTGTCTTTATGAGAGCAAGGCTGGAGTTGCATCTTTCTAAAAATATTAATGAAAATAATGTTTTAGTAGGGCAGTATCATAATATGATCCTTAATAATATGGGTGTTCTGTAACACAGGGCCTTACCTATCTCAGACACCCTTCTCCATACAAGGTTACGTATATAATTGTCACTGTATTTTGATGTAGAGATAAATAAAGAATTATGTTATGTCCTAATTGCAAAATCCTTTGATACATATAAATGGTAGGCACCAAGGCCTATTGCCTATTTGTTAGGCATCAGGGTATAGCAAAATACTGAAATTTTACGCTAATATAATACATAATTTAACGCACATCGTGAGGAAACCGGCATGTCACACAACAAAATGACAAAAAAAATAATACATGTTACAACCCGCATTTGGCCCGCGTGGTGGCTTACGGCCCATTCCTTCTCACAGAGAGGGGGCGTGTGTCCCAGCAGTTGGAACATTAAACAGGCTGATGATGAAGACGCGTATATAACAAGTTAAAGGTCACCTGACTAGATTACATGATTACATTTTCTTGGTTCAATTTATCCACCTCCCGGTAAATCATATACAAAGAATTGTAGCTTATTGGTCTCATATGATTTTTACCTAGAATCCATAGTTGAGTCATTACATCTTCGAGAATAGATGTAAATAAAGATGACAGCAGAAATGAGGACCTACGGAACAAGGTTTTTTTTTTAAAGCAATTTCAGTGTTGTCAGTAACTAACTTATACATAAGAATAGAAAACAACACGATAAATGTATTGCAAGAAGCATGCAGAAGCATGCAACCAACGCAGCATAACTGTACAAACTAGTAAACATGTAAAAGTAAAGAAAAAAAAAGAAAAAATACAAATCAAAATTACCCTCCAGACACAGATTTGGAAATATTAGTGTCATCAAAATTCCCGTTTGATGGGATCCGACGTAAAATCATTCCCTGTAACATAAATTATTGATTAAATACAGGATACCGTGTACCTTACCAACTTTTATTTGCTTATTATAAAAAAAAAGATTCACGAAATAAATATTGAATTCTCATCGATATCGATACTTTTAATTGGAAAGAATTCACATCGCTATCTCTGAAATTTCGGTAGGTAGGTACTGTTTTCTGGTCTTCAGATATTTCAGCCAATCTACATTACATTAAGTACGGTCAGCAAAGAAAGCCTAATTTAATAATAATTACCTGAAGTGGTAGGTAAAAAATACCTACCACTACAGCTTTTTACAGCTACTTAATATGGCATAATTTTAGAGCAAAACAAAACGTAAAAGCTTTAAAACAAAAATTGTACACCCATTAAGTATCGCGGCTTACCTATTCTACCATTATCATCATCATTATCTGCCTAGGCCTTTCCGGAGTACGTTGGTTTGGGTCAGCTGAATACCAGTAAGTATTTCCTATGGAGCGACTGCCTATCCGACTTAATCTGACCTCCGCAACCCAGTGGCTAGGGAATATGATAACCCTTCGCAAGATTAGTATGAGATTGTGTGACTTCCGACTGGTACCCTTAAGGTTGTCCTAGTCGATCATTCTTCCATACAAACGTAGTCTGGCGATTACTCCACTTTTTGACGTCGTACGTTCAAAATAAAAATGATATCAATTCGTCCCATCATTATCTAGCCCTGTATGGAAACAAAAAAGTAAAAAAATATATTTACTCGTATTTGAAAGGTATGAGCGTCGAAAGTTCCATATTTCAACACTAATTTTAACGCATCGTTGGGCGCAAATAAATTCCATAAGAAGAAAAATTACAAAACAGTCACCATACAGGTATAGATTAGTAGGAGTAGGAATTCGAAAAAAAAATGACCGAATTTCATTTCACCAAAAACTTTTCAACTATTATCGTTTCGTATTTTTTTACTTCATCGAAGTCACGTCTGCCACTGTCTCAGTTGACCTAATCAATTCGATTTTTTTCGTTAGGCATAGGCCTCTCCCAAGCGTCGCCACATTGATCGGTCCCGTGCGTCTCGCATCCGCGGCGGATCCCCGCAACTTTCATCGGCCAGCCTAGCGGGAGGCCTTCCAACGCAACGTCTTCCAGTTCGCGGTCTCCACTCCAGAACCTTTCTGCCCATCGGCCACCCGTTCTGCGAGCAATGTGCCCTGCCCACTGCCACTTAAGTTTGGCAATAAAGATATACATGTAATAATATAATTACCAACTGATGCCTTAATTTTGCGTCTCGCAGATCAAAGTGATTGGCTACTGCTTAACCGGACTATACTGTGGAGACTAAGTTATATAACCTCCAGCCAGGCACAAAAATTCTAAACCTAAGCGCGACTACGCTGAGGGCTACTCAGTTGGGTCGAACCTCGACTCAGGGCGTCGCTGGGGGCACAGTTATGGCTGGATCTAGGCAAATGATTTTACCCTCCGTTCGTAAACTATCTACGTGGAGAAGAAACGATAAGAAACTCCTTTAATATCTAATCATTTTAACTAATGCTCAGCTAAGCGCGGGCTGGCAGGAATTTATTGAAGAACACGCGACGGGCCTCGGCGGGCGGCGAGGACGGAACGAATCGGTTTATGTTTTTAATTCAAATTCAAATTCTTTATTGCGAACTAAGTGTACAGAATTTTGAAGATGTTAACATAAGGTAAGTTCTTATAACTTAGTTGCCTGTTAAGGCATTGCAGTTTAAATGGTTTATACTTAATATTACAGATATGTACACATTTTGTTTACATTAAATTATATTAATTATTCATACATTTTATTTTATATCATACAATTCTTATAATAATTTATATCACATTATATTAAGTATCACAGTCATTTTAGTATATTAAATAATTATTTTTCTTCAAGGAATTCTTTTACAGTGTAATATGCCTTTTTAATCAGGAAGTCTTTTAGCTTCCTTTTAAAAATACAAATTGAATTTAGGTTCTTAATATCCATGGGTAACTTATTATATATTTTTATGCTCATACAAAAAATGCTATTGCTATATACTGTAGTGTGGGACGTTTCATTGCGTAATATATTTTTAAGTCTACTGCTTGTCAATGTGTCATAGCTACTGATGTTTGATTTAACTAGAATTGGGGCCACATAGATATATAGAGCATGTAGGGTTAATATCTTGAGGTTTATGAAATGAGGTTTACATGAATCTGTTTGGTGTATCCCACATATTGATCTAATACACTTTTTTTGTGCCTTGAACGCAATGTCTTTATCAGTTGAGTATCCCCAATATAGTATCCCATAAGATAGAGCGGACCCCACATAGGCATGATAAGCATTAAGTAGTGTGGTTTGGTTAGATACTTTTTTGAGCATGTAGAGGGCATAAGAAAATTGATTCAATTTGCTACATACACTACGTGTGTGTGTATGTGTTTTCCATGACATATTAGAATCTATATTGAAACCTAGAAATTTTATACTTTTAACCTCAGATACAGTTGCATTATTGTACTGAATAGATAATGGAATTGCTTTTGCGTTTTTATTTTTGAAATTCATGTAATGGGTTTTTGTAAGATTTATTTTTAGATTATTTATTGTTAGCCAATTTATTCATTTAGATAGGGCATCATTTATTTCTTGTTCATGATTTTTATTTTTGTTATTTGTGAAAATAGCCTGACAGTACGGCTCTTTTCACAAATAACATTCTGCAAATAAAATCATAGGGTGCTGAATAGCGTTAGTTAAATCATTTATATAAATGAGAAATAGTAGTGGTCCTAGTATCGACCCTTGAGGTACACCATATTTTATTGATCTTACACCATCTTTTAATCGTGTTTTCTACTTCCTACGGCTCTTGAGGAGCAGAGTAGTGGGGTCCTGGGGGGTCAGAGAATATAGTTGGTGAAATCATGAAATTTTAAAGATTACGCCTAAATTGCGTGTAGTCTAATTGAAAGGGTATGTGGTACGAATTAATTGCGTACCCATTGATCGTTTCTGTAAACAAGGCTATCTAGCTCTAGGGCTTGGGACTCAGCTGGGTTTGGTCAAGTACCAGTTGCTTCGATCTTTTCGATTTCAGCGGCCAGCGATCGTGCCTCGTCCTTCATACAGACAGCATACGCACCGATGATGATATCAGCGACGCTGCGTCTGGCATTGGGCAGAATTGGGGACGGGCTCGCTGCGGCGGCAGTGGTGGGAGCCACATGGCGGCCTTGAGCGGGCAAGGGGGCGGCAGGGGTCTGAGGGGCCGGACTGAGGGTTGGTGCCGTGATGGGGTGATCCATCAGACCTGGGATGGTCCGTTGGTTTGCCTGGGGGAGCCACTTTCTGGTGGTTGAGTTTCCCCCATGGCGACTGCCTCTGTGGGGCTGCGCGTGCTTCGCGGTTCCCTGAGCGCTTGGCCATTTTAGGCGCAAGTTTGGGGGCTCGAGGACACCCTTTATAATTGGCCGTGTGACCGACCTGGTCATATAGCACGCAGCTGGGAGGCTCCGTGCATTCGGCGGGGTTTTTAGGTCGGGGGCAGTCTTGGGTGCCGTGGTGCCCTCGGCACTTAACGCACCTGGGGGTGGCATGGCAATTTTTTTTGGCTATGTCCATATGCTGGCAGCGATGACAGTGGCCAACTACGAAGGGACGGTTGCGTTTCTCGATAGAGATACCTGATAGGGATCAAATTGATTTTATCTGAAATATAGGGTTGTGGCCCTCGGTGTGGCTAGAGTCAACCAATACCATATCATAGTGCTGTCTACCTCTAGCTTCGTGCATAGCTTTGTGCGGTGAACAGCTGTGACCGGGATGTTTTGTGCTATGAGGTCAGCACGAATATTCTCTATCGGGATTTCCTTTGGAATACGCCGGATAACCACGCGGGTGGGCGTATCTTCGGGCAGTGTGTATGAATGGAAATGTTTTCATTCTTAAGAAATCTAGCGAGATTCTTGAAGTCGGTTGAGGTCGGTACTTGAATTTTAATACCCATCTGGCAGGCTAGGGCATTGGTATAATTAATCTTGCGTTCAATGCAAGATTTAGAAACGTCCGCCCAAATATTTTTATCGTGGAGGAAGATTGGCGGGGGCTTCTGAGATTTGGGGACTTTAGTAGGGCTGGGGGTGCGGCTCGACCCTTGTGAGGCGCCGGTGTCTTTCATGGGGCTATTTGGGCGACTTGACCGCGAGGTAGCGGTGAGGAGAGTGGGGGCGGGGTTGGGTTACACGTCGGAGGAGATGGACGGCAGAGTTGGGGAACTCTATGTGTGAATTTTCCCCGCATTATATATGTACTTTCGTGCGTATATTGTCACTTGTTTTTCTAACAAAACTGGTTTCCTCACAACTGTACCTAATTTAATTTAAGTGCGGGCGGCTTACGGGTTTTGGCCAAAATATCTTCGCCAGACTAGTACATAATTCAATATAGGATTAATACCTAACATTTGCGACTAATTTCATCTTTTTATCGAATGACGTAGATCGGGGTTCAGAATCGTTACCTTTGATACCGTCTGCAGAGTTCTTTCGTCCATACAGGAACTGTTACTGTTACTAAGTGTTACTTTTTTGTACTTTCAGCCAATTCTAAATTTTTTCACCAATTTTCCGAAACTTAGCATCACTTATATTAACTTTTGCCATGGGGCTTATCTTAGTATCAAATGACTTAGTATTTAAATTTCGAACGGCTTGCAAATAGAAAGCCGTTTTTTTGAAAAAAAAAACAAACACTTTAACGCGGGAAAAATTATTGTTGTTCGTTGTTCTTTATTGATTTTGAAAAGTAATTGTATGACAAAATGTGTTCTAGGTTCTAATTAGTTTTAATTTCCACGCATTATTTAAGAAAAGTAGTATAGTTACAATCCTTGGCCACAACTAGGCATTGATGGACTTACGTATGTGTGCCTCGCAGTGCCTCGGCTTCGCCTCGGCCCACAATTTTTATTTCTTTTAGTTTAGAATAGGCTCGCGCTTGACCAGTATCTCACATTTACACGTTCGTCCATCAAAACCTCTTTTGCTGGCCTCTGCAATAGTGTAATATTGTTTGTAACCTAATTATTAAGGTACCTACTGAATAAATTATGCGACTTGGTTTTACTTTCGATCTCACTACTCTTTGCGATTGCGGCAGTAGAACTGTTAGTTTTTGAAGGGATGATAGTTTTTACACATCATGGTATAAGGGTCCTTTTTTTTGCGTTGAGGAATGCTCATGCATATCTACTGCGCTACCACGGGGAGATAGCGCAGTTATGTGGGACTCTAACCCACTAAAACTCCACGGTGTCCGCCTGTGCCAATTATGGCGGGAACCTGGTACGCGTTAGCACTCACCGCGAACCCGCCGCTGCTGTCCGTCACCGGACCCTCCTCTGGGGAGTACTCTCCATCACCGGCGCACCAGTACACACTGTGCTCCGTGACCACCCCAGGGACCAAACCAGCCCATGGGTGCCAGACGACCCCATGTATGGCACCCTTGGTCCTCCAGTGATGGGTCAAGGTCCCCGCCACCTACCATTTTTCGGACGCAGGGGATAGGGAGAGCGGCCAATGCTATACTGACACTCCTCCTCCCCTGCGGCCCCACCGCGTCCGCCATCAGACGGTGGCGACCCCGTCCAGGCCGCGGAAGGTAGGGAGAGCGGCGCACCGCAATACCGGCACTCCTTTCCCGCCGCGGCCTCCAACCCTCAGCCGCAATATCGTATGGGTTTGGGAGACACCATACGACATGGCGGCAGTTGCGATGTCGACCAGGCAGTACCGCAACCTACATGTTGGCCGCTACGTCGTCGGCTTATCGGCAAAAGCTCTGACGAGCGGCCCCTACTCGGGTTCCTCTTCTCTTCACCATGGGTGAACAAGCCACGGTTACTGAGCCCCCCCCGCCTCGACAATGCAGGAACCCACCGGGGGAGATGGTATAAGGCCCCTGGCCTTTCCATATTGAATCTTGCTATATTGAATTATCAAATTTATATTCATAATTTCCTGATACAAAATTATGTGATTTTGCCCTTTCAGTTTAGCTACTCATATTCTAAATTCTAAGGCAATTCATTATTGTGACGGTTTTATTGACGGAATTAGCTTCTGCCAGCGGCTTCGCGCGCGTGAACGTCGAAAATTATCCCGAGGGAACACATTCCCGGGTTAAAAATTATCCTATGTGCTATTCCTGACTATATTCTATGTCTGTGCCAAAGTTCATCCAGATCCGTCCAGCCATTTGAGCATGAAGAAATAACAAACATACAAACACACACACACACTCACAAATTTTCGCCTTTATATTATTATAATATATAGTGTGATAAGTATGATAAAGTAAGTACAACGAAATTTTGGCCTTTGTTCACAATATTATGCTTAGTGGATGTTTAATTTTAAAACTATTTTTCGCAACACTGCTGTACACACTGCCGAGCGCCGAAGCAATAGTAGTACCACAAAATAGAAAGTTTACAGAAGGACCACTCCCGCAAAATTTGATACCTTATAAAGCCTGTGCTACACGGTTGCCTACCAAGGTCACCTGGGTTTGAAGCGGGTGGGGCGATGCCAGCTACCCGGTTTTAAACAAGCTCCAACAAACCTCAGTATGTTTAGAACGCTGCGCACAGTTGACGTATTTACACTCGTATCGTACGTTCATTACAACGACGTCATGGCGCCTAGCCTAATAATTCCTAATAATTCTAGATATCATGAAAAAACGATTAAATGTATATTTTCAAAATTAAATTATTTGCACTGTTGAACTACTAATCTATCCCTGTATGGTGGCCGTTTTTCAATTTTCTTTCTTCTTATGGTATTTATTTCCGCCCAAAGATGCGTTAAAATTAGTGTTGAAATATGGAGCTTTCAACGCTCATAACTTTCAAATATTCATACAGGGCTAGATAATGATGAGACAAATTGATATCATTTTTTATTTTGAAAGTCCATCGTCACACAGAGGAGTAATCGCCAGACTACTTTTGTATGGAAGAATGATCGACAAGTGTAACCTGGGTTACACTATATAGATTCTGAATGTTAAAAAAACCGACCAATGCGAGTCTGAGTCGCGCACAGAGGGTTCCGTATAAACAGCAACATCCACCAAAATTAATAGGTAACATTATTAAAGTTCTTATACAATGAAAGCACGGATCATTGTTCTAACGAAGAGACAAAATTAACTTTGCCGTTCGAAAACTGTTGTCCTCATACATCAATATACAAAATGTTTACTTTTCCATGTACATTTTATAAGTTGGTCGACTATTACTCGTAAACTTGTAAAGCTTACTTAGCTGTGATAGTTTTCCTTTTAATTTCGTTATATATACTACTGTCATGTTTTTTTTCACATACCCAAAAGAAACAATTTTGCTGGCAGGGGCACTTGACACTAACAAACATTATCAATTTAAAGCTTAATTTTTCGCAAACGGGTCCCTGAATCGAAAAATGGTTTTCACGTAATTCTAAAGACATTTCGTGTATCTAGATAAAGCTGTCCACGATTTGCCGACAGTAAAACAAATAAGCTAAATAGAACAAATAATAACCAGCCAAGTACGAGTCGGACCCGGGTGCCGAATGTTCCGTAGGCCTTAGGATTTTCGTTCGTTGTAAATTATGAGTGAAGGAGTTAGGCCCTTTATACCTCAAAAAATAAATTAATTTAAAAAGTCGTAAATATTTTAAAAACAAGAAAGTGTATTTTATTATTTTAATTACTATGTACCTCTGTTGTGTTTTTCAAAACAAAATAGTGGTATATTAGAATTCGTCAATTGCGATCTCGTAAAAATGCTCGATTATTGTATTTCAATGTGTAGAAAATTCGCATTCAAAGATAAAGATTCTTTAAATACATGATAGGGACACATGTGCAAGGCATGTATAAAAAAAGATACTTATATTTTGAACTTTTTCCAAAAGACTGTGAATTACGTGAGAAACGCCCGCGCTAACACACGTGACACTATATAAAACTGGCCAAGTGCGAGTCGGACTTGTGCACGAAGGGTTCCGTATCACTATCGTAAAAAACGGCAAAAAATCACGTTTGTTGTATGGGTGACCCACTTAAATATTTATTTTATTCTGTATTTGTTGTTGTAGCGGCAACAGAAATACATCATCTGTGAAAATTTCAACTGTCTAGCTATCACGGTTCATGAGATACAGCCTGGTGACAGACAGACAGACAGATAGACGGATCGTGGAGTCTTAGTAATAGGGTCCAGTTTTTACCCTTTGGGTACGGAACCCTAATAATGTACTATGTGGCCGCGGCTGAGCTCTATCCAATACTACCCGAGAATCCCTATAAAATCGGAATGTCAGTGTGTGCGTGCACTATGACACTTTTTTCGTAGTCGACTCTGTCTGCGGCGCGCTGCCGCCACAGTAATGATATCATTACCGTGCCACTACCGTACTTTGTGGTAGTACACACAACCGACTAAAGGTCTATCCACACATATCAGGGCCGTGCCCGGGACGTGACAGGGCTGGGCCCAGGCATTGAAGCTTCGTCACTGGCCCGTGCACGGATGTGTGTCAACGAGTTCATATAAAACGTACACACCGATATTTTTTTGAGCCCCTAACGGGGCACGGTCCGTCCACGTCCCGGGTACGGCCCTGATATGTGAAGACCTTTATTGTCATTCATTGCAACCAAATATGTCAAAAAATAGGACTTTGATAATGTAATACACAGATATGATTCTAGATATATGTAGGATAAGAGATCCTATGTATCTGACTTGTATACATCTGTCCCTTTTTCATGAATTTTGATATATTATAGTACGGGGGCTGACGTCATCGTCACCAGTTGTGAAGACAAAAAATAAATAAGAGAAAAATAATTTACTTTGGAAATCGATTCAGGATCGGTTGCTTCTTGAGAATTCAATAGTACCGGCGGCACCTGGTGGGCGGAGACTAGTCCATAGGCGGAAGCCTCCGTCTCCGTAAAACCAAAACCTAATTTGGACATTATGAACTAGGTTTATGGTCTGAAGCACTCGTAGGTAGTTGAGTCGTCGCAACGAATTTGCTACGTTGCCTACGAGCGTAGATAACGTCTAGAAAAGTTAGCAAATAAATAAATTAATCACTTACAAAATACTTGTAACAAGTTAACTAAAAATCGACTTTTGCCAATACTTTGACAATAATATCGATTATATGAAAATATGAAGTGACACGCCGATGGATGACCAAAAAGTAAAGACTTGTTCAAAGATTTCGGCCAGAATTAATTCCAGCACTGGCCAGATATACTCTGTGTAGGCTCCCGATTTTAGGACCAAAAGAATTTATGTAATACTAGCTTTTACCCGCGGCTTCGCTCGCAGTGAAGCCTTTATTATTATTATTTTAACAGAAAGTACCTATCCTATGTTACTTCTAATACCTCTAAGAATATATGTACAAAGTTTCATGATGATCGGTTCAGTAGTTTTTGCGTGAAAGCGTAACAAACAAACTTACATTCACATTTATAATATTAGTATGATGTAACTAACTGTTGCCCGTGATTCGTCTGCGTAGCATTAGTACTTCAAATAACCATTTTTTATATCGTGCAATATTATTGTAGGTGTGTGGGACGCCTTACTTGAGGAACCTTTCTGCTAAATTTCATGCTTCTAGGCTTGGTGGTTTTTGCTGTGCGTTGATCGATCAGTCAGTCAGTCAGTTTCTTCTTTTATATTAATATATATAATAATATATACTAGCACTCCGCCCGCGACTTCGTTCGCGTGATTTCATACTTTCTAATGTGCAGTTAGTGAAGGCGACCAAAACTAAGCTATTGTTAAATCAATAAAAAATGGGGTATCTTAGATATCTAGGGTAAATTGGTTTGAGACGATTTGTTATTTGACTTAAAGAATACTACATTTTAGGTTACCGCCACAAAGTAGAATCCTCTCCTAAAACGTAAAGAATTAGGTTTTCTATATACCCAAAGAAATTTGCCCCTTTTTTACACCCCCCTTAAACGAAGAATTTCTAAAAATTCCTCAATACTCTCCTAAGCCCTGACACCAAAAACGAAACCCTATTCTGTAAGATTCCCATGTTTCAAATTTAGTAACCCAAGAACGACGATTCCTCCAAAAAAACTTTTACTCCCTCTAAATCGTGTTTTGGGGATATTTCGAAGAAATAATCATGATAACCTTTATGGTATACTGTTGGTATTTATTATTTATGTCAAGTTCCAAGGTTATTTACCCAAAAAATAAAATTCAACGATACAATCTTCAACACTCCCTAAATCACTTTTATGGGTAGTTTCGAAAAACTAATAATGACAACCTTTACCTACTGTTTACTTTGGTTGGTATTATGCCAAGTTTCAAGTTTATTAACCTAAGTAATAAGATTCTTCAAAAAAACTTTAACACCTTAGTTGGCCGGCTTAGTTTCGAAAAACTATTAATGATTACCATTACTGTACTCGTATACTTTTGGTATTTATTATTTATGTCAATTTCAAGTAAATTAACCTAAAAAATAAAATTCTTCGATGCAATCTTCAACACTCCCTAAATCGCTTTTATGGGTAGTTTCGAAAAACTAATATTGATAACCTTTATTGTTTACTTTGGTTGGTATTCATCCCAAGTTTTAAGTTTATTAACCTCAGTAATAAGATTCTTAATAAAAATAACTTTAGCACTTTTTGGATGAATTTTTTGACGCCCAATGACCCCTGCTCTTTTATACGCGTTCGTAGTTTTATTTAAGTATATATGGGTAGTTATTGTAAATTAAGTATTTAAAACTATGTAAATTTATATATTAGTAATAAAGTAAACAAACTTTAGCACCACTTAAATCATCTTTTGGATTAATCATCTTAGAAACTACCTACCCGTTTCTAAAAACTAATGATGACCACCTTTATTGTTTACTGTTGGTATTTTTTATTAATGTCAAATTTCAAGTTTATTTACCCTAAAAATTAGATTCTTTTAAAAATCTTCAAAACCCCTATAGGCAAAATGTGGACTGTACGAATATTAGAAAATAGGTCAATCAAATTGCGAATCGCTGACACAACTAACTTTAATTATTTTGGCAATAAGAATGTTATGTAAAAACGAGTAAAAAAACCATAAATGTATATAAAAAGGTCGCAAAACCATCCTCCCCATGTAGCGATGTCGCAACACCTACTGGGGCCCTTCCAGCACGGCTAACTTTCTCGCGGGCCTCTTCAGCATTCCGCCTTTAGTGACAATGTCAGCTACGCGCATGACCCCATCTTTCCCCGGGTACACCTTGATCCCGCGCCCCATAGGCCACACTCCTCGGACCTCGGGGTAGGTCAGACCCTACGACTAGGACAACGTCATCAACAGCCAAATTACGATAACCGTCTCCTTGCTCCCGTTTTGTATTGAGAAGGTGTAAGTATTCCTTGAGCCACCTACTTCAAAAATCGCGGATAGGCGAAGAGCCTTTTTCCACTTTTATCTTAATGACAAAGCTCCATCATCCAGAGAGGTAGGTTACTGATGATTAGAAAAAGGAGTGCGGCTTTCATATTCATTATTAGCTGCAACATATATCAAAAGCCTAGAAATAACAATTGCTTCGGCTTCTAATAGAAGCGTATGTAGCAGCTCTATAAAGCTCCATTCCATTTGATTATTGGCAATCAAATCTTGCACAGCGTCGCAAAAAAAAACAGGTTCGCCCCAATAAAAGCGGTGCCGTTATCTGACAGGATTTTTCTTGGAACACCTCGACGGGCCATAAACCGTCTTACGTCAGGTAAATTGCCGCTAGCTGGCTTTTGAAGTACTGCTATTTGTTTCAGGCAAAATGGGCAATTTCTTGATATCTGCCGGATCTTACAACGGCATCTCAAAATCCAGTAACTTTGCTTTAGCTCATTGCAGACAAGTTCGTTAAAGGCGTGAGAAGACAGCTGACAGCTGGACGACGACCATCAAGTATAAATAGTTTAACAAATTGGTAAGTAGGCAGGTAGGTTAGGGTAGGTAGGCGTGTAGGTAGGGTAGGTGGATAGGTAGGGTAGGGTAGGTAGGTAGGGTAGGATACGGTAGGTAAATAGGTAGGTACGTATAATCGGAGATGTGATGTTGTAGTCCATATTCTTCATATATTTTACTCGGCTGTCCAACCTAAGTAAGCCTTCTTCGTCTAGTACCAAAGCCAAGAAGTGCAGTTTGCTCATTTTAGGTATCTTGGATTGTTTGGGGTCGTCCAACACGGTCAATTCTGGGCCAAGACTGTCCATTTGAGTTTTATTTAAAATGGCGTTTTCGTTTTTCTGCATATCTGAACCAGTCAATGGTGAAAGCTTGGAAGAAGAGGTATTAGTATTTAATTTAGAATTTTGACCTTTAAAACGTTTTAAATGTGATCGAAATTTATACGCGCATTGGTAAACGTGCGCGGTTGTACGCACCAATCGATTCCACTTACTGAAGCGTAAGGGATTTGGAATTACCGGCGAAAGAACAACAATAACTTGCAACTTGTTGTAACTTGTAAGACCCACAATCGCTTTAGATGGTTTCAGTTCTTCTGAACCCCAGTTTCCTTGGGGCACTCTTCAGCATATCCTTTTTTCCAACATATTATTAATTACAGTACAGTAGCCCTTTTTAAAATTGGCGTCACGCGCCATATGTTTTTCTAAATCTAAAAATCTTGACAGCGCGTGAGGGTAGCTGTCAGGTACATATTATGGAATATCACTACGCCACAATAGACCAACTTCGAATCTACCAGATGGCAAACGCTTGGCTGTTGATTCTAATATTTCTAGAGCATACTTATCCTGCTCGGAACACGAAGTTTCTAAGTTTGATATTCCTATGGCATCAAGACGAAAGTAGTCTTTGATAAGATTATCTAAGTTAGAAACATAGTTGTCATCGAGATAGACGTGGTTCATGAAATGGACAGGCTTGGTCCAAGTACAATATTTATCGTGCAATACCCATCCTAAAGCTGTGCGGGTTGCTACAGGCTGTTTTTTAAAATCTTCTTTCCTGTCACGACTAACTTTCAAATGCCAATGTTCAGCACCAAGAAGTAAGAAGAGAGCTGATCAATTAAATATGTTAAATGAGAACGCTGATATAAATCGTCTCGGATAATAGTTTGCGTGAATAACGATAGTGTGGACTAAAGTCCACGCTAAAGCGTGGTCTTTAGTTTTGGCTTTAGCGTTAGTGATAGAAAAGGCATCACTAACATTTTTACCTTTTATAGAAAAGCTACTAGAAAAGCTACTTCTAGCAACACCGTCGACCTTGATTGTTTCCACAGGTCCTGTCGTACCGATACGACGTGCCACCTCTGAGTCAATCAAGTTTGCCGTGGATCCATCGTCGAGCAATGCGTATGTTTCATATGTTCCAGTAGGGACGGTTACTTCTACGGGCACAATTTTGAGAAACACACGGCATTGAGGTATATTTCGATCCAAAAAAACAGACTCAGTAGTGTTGGAAATGGGAACGATTCGAGCCCCATCATCAACATCAGGTGAAATACAATTTGAGCCAGTGGAGGCGTCATTGGCAGTGTGGGTCGCATGTATAGGTGACGCTGAATGCAGAAGCGGATTATGAAAACGTTCACTGCCGTCGATACCACATCAAGAGGATAGCCGAGATTAACCTATTCCATAAAACAATTTTAAAAAACTAGTTAAAATATAGCAGAGGTAAAATAATATTTTGACCTTTATTTAACCTTTGTCCTCCGTCCTGTGACCTTTGTCCTTTGATCTTTCTCCTTTGTCCTCTTATCTTTGTCCTTTGACCTTTCACCTTTGTCTTTTATCCTCTGACCATTGTCCTTTCTCCATTGTACTTTGCCTTTTGTCCTTAGTTCTTTGTGCTTTTTCCTTTGTCCTTTACCTTTGTACTTTGACCTGTCACTTTTGATCATCCACGTAAAGACCGATGATTATTAATTTTTGGATCTATTGTCAGAAAAACTAGAGCATTATTATTTAAACTGAAGAAACCCTGGCTGTTCGAAATGAACCTTTTTCATAAAACAACTTTTTCAAACTAGTTAAAATAAAGCTAAGGTAAAATAAAATTTTGACACTAATTTCACCTATGTCCTTTGTCCTTTGACCTTTAAACCTTATCCTTTGTCCTCTGAACTTTGTCCTTTCTCCTTTGTCATTTGACCTATGTCTTTTGTCCTTTTACCTTTGGCCTTTCACCTTTTACCTTCCACCTTTCACCTTGATCCTTCGTTAATTGTACTTTGACCTTTCACTTTTGACCTTCCACGTATAGACCGACGATTATTGACTTTTGAATCTACTGTCAGATAAACTAAAGCATTATTATTTAAATTAAAGAAACCCTGGAAATCCGAGATTAACCTATTTCATAAAACAACTTTTTCGAAGTTTCAAATCTTTAACGTTTCAGCTTTCACCTTCCACGTTAGTCATTTTTTTTTTTTTTCCTTTATACTAATCCCCACCAACATAATTGGTGCCTATTTATTGCAAACACATTCATACTATTCCTCTTACATGCCTCTCGCACTTTTATCCTTCATACCATAGTTCATCTTGCATTCATCCTCATGTATTCTGTGTGGGTTCATTTTACTAACTACGGGCATGTTTTTATTTTTCATCACAGAAATAAATTTAAAAAATACAAAAGTATACATGAGTCTGTTCAAAATCAAAATCAAAATAGTTTATTTCAAATAAACCTTAAAGGTACTTTTGAATTGTCAAACAAAAAAAAAATGACTCTAGTTGCAAATTCGCAAACGTCAGTAGATCTCAATGGAGAAGAATTTGCAAGAAACTCCACGGACACTCTTTTCCATCAGTTTCAATTACAAGTTTTTGGTTACATCATTCTTGTTAAGAAATAAATACATATATGTGAGAACGATGCAAAAAGACGTGCACGTAAAAGCGTCTAGAGTAACAAACAATTTCAACATAAAAATGCAATAACAGGCCGAGGCAGCTAAGTTATGACCAATCCCAACTGATGGCGCCCGTTCACGAACATGACGCATGGATCGGCACCACTCAGCTCAACCATTATGGAGGGAACCGAATGATCCAACACATGTGCCACCATCAGAGAGAAATTAGAGAGAGCATGACACACTCAAATGCCAGGGCACACAGAAGTCAACCAACGACACATAGGTAGATTTACAGTCGGAACATAGTACTCACACATATGCTGGGCAGTTATATAATACTAAAAGACATTGAGTTTATACAATACAAATATATTCATACAGTCTTCAGCAGCTCCAACAATAGTTCAAAACTTTTTTGCCCATCACTAATTGTTCTTGCGCCCTAATGGCTGCGGAGCGGGACCAGCATTTAGCCAAGCATTTTCATCAGCGATGTAATCCCCCAACTTATAATATGCTTGCCTGCATAGTGTGCGTTTTATACAAGTTTTAAATTTCGTCTCATTCAGTTCTAGAATGTGGGGAGGTATTTTATTGTAACATTTTATACAGTACCCCATAAAAGATGATGCTACTTTAGCCAGCCTGAAACCTGGTTGGATTAATTGGTCCCTATTTCTAGTAACATAATTATGTCTGTTACCGTTTTTACTGAAAAGATGTAAATTTTTTCTAACGTACATGATGTTTTCATAAATATATTGACAAGGTACCGTCATGATGTTAATGTCCTTAAACAGTTCCCTTAGAGAATCGCGCCGGCGAAGATTGTATATCGCTCTGATGGCTCGTTTTTGCAGAATAAAAATTGAATCAATGTCTGCAGCCCTTCCTCATAGTAAGATACCGTAAGACATTATACTATGAAAGTAACTAAAATAGACTAGCCTCGCGGTATCTACATCAGTAAACTGACGAATTTTTCTAACAGCATAAGCTGCCGAACTTAGCCGCCCTGCAAGTGATATTAAATGAGGACCCCATTGCAACCTTGAGTCTAGCGTGATCCCCAGGAATACCGTTTTATCGACAAATTCTAGCTTCTCCCTACCCAAGATAATGTCACAATCAGTACTTTTGACATTCGGCAAGGCAAATTTTACGCACTTAGTCTTTTTAGCATTTAAAACTAAATTATTAGCCGTGAACCAATTTTGAACCTGTCGCAAGACGTCATTTACGTCGTCAACGTTACTCGTACGTCTATTTATCTTAAAAATCAAAGAAGTGTCATCAGCAAATAACACCATGTTTAAATTGTTATTCAATAGATGGGGTAAATCGTTAATGTAGACTAGGAATAAGAAAGGACCCAAAATTGAACCCTGGGGTACCCCCATTTTCACGGTTAACCCGGACGAATTGACACCGTTTATTTGAACTAATTGCTGTCTATCATTTAAATAAGATTGTACTAAACTCAACGCTGATTGGCCTAGCCCGTAATGCTCATCTGTTCATCTCAGAAATAAAAATCTTACAAAATATTTTAATCACAATGTACAAGATATGCTATTTAAAATAATATGGTTGTGCAAAAAGTGCTACTTATCAATAGATTTTGCAAAAAGTGCTAGTATCACAGAGAAACAGGTATATAGCAATTTGGGATATGAAAACACAAAAGTGCAGTCAGTCAAAAATATCACAATAATTACACAACTTACAAACTTAGGTACTACTCAAAATACTGTCGGCTATACATGTCCTAGCTGCATTCTGTGCTTGCATTTAAATATCACACAAAATATTAATGAAGCACAGTGCGCTTCAGGTTTTATTTCGATGTATAACCGCAGTGGCTACTCTAATACAGTAGATTAAGAACTTTCCCTAAATTTCTTGTTCATGAGCCCATGCAGGCTCTCCCTCGTTATTTTCCTGTCCAGCTCACATTCTAGTCGGTAGCGTTCCCTGATAAATAACGGGCACTCTACAAGTATGTGCTGGACAGTCTCTGCCACGCCTGGATCGCAGACGCACGATGGACTCTCCTTACACTTGAAGCGATTCAAGTATTCAGAGAACCCACCGTGCCCCGTCAAAACTTGCGTGAGGACGCCTTCGGGCCGCACCTGTTGTACAATACGGAAGGCAGCTATCGCATCCGGAAGAAACATTTTCGTCACAGAAGCGGTCTCGCCCGACACATATCTTCGATTCCATTCATCAAGCGATTCCAAACGGATCAGTCGCTTGATAAATGATACCGGACATTGGTCGTAGTCCGGCCTCCTCCGTAACGACAATGCTGCCTCCTTTTTTTTTTTTTTTTTTTTTTTTTTTTTTTTTTTTTTTTTTTTTTTCGGGGTGGAAAATCCTCATTGGATGTCCTCCGCCCTGGGGAGGGGCGGAGGGGTCTGTCAGACTTATACTGACTAAAAACCACCCCGGTGTTCCATCTCACACTTACGCCGGGGGTCGCGGGAACAACGATACTTCCGCAACCCCCGGCTAGTGCCGACCCGCCTCCGGGCCTCAATCTCGGGTTGGGGGGAGTGAGGTGTTTAACTCCCCCCGCAACGTCTAAGAGGGGCGCGCGTGGAACACTACGCGCCACCACCTCGGGTCTGATGAGTGGGGGACGACGGACGTCCCCGAGTCCGCCGCCCCTGGACCCTTTTAGGGGGGCCGGAAGAGGGCGTTGTCCGCCCTCCGCCGACGCCCGGCGCGTCTGCTGCGGTTCGGGTGAGTAGATGAAATCTCCCTCTCCCTCTCCGCAGCCTCCTTCTGCGAGACGACTGTTTCGCAGAAGGATACCACCGCGTCCCAGGACTCCTCGCTGCCGACCATAGACTCGACTACGGCCGGCAACGACAGGTCACTGCCTACTTCAGAGATGAGGGCACGGCGTGGCTCCTCCCAAGCGGCACACTCTGCCAGCGTATGCCGCGCCGTGTCCTCCCGGCAGTCGACGCAGTGGTGACACCGGGCGTCCGGCTCCCTGTTTATGCGACACAGGTACTTCCCGAAGCAACCATGCCCCGAGAGCACCTGCGTCATCCGAAACGACAGGGAGCCGTGCCTCCTCCCAAGCCAGCGCTCGAGCACTGGCCGGATCGCCTCGATGGTAATGAGGCCGGCGGTAGGGCGTGTAAGTCTGTTCCGCCATTCCGCCACCATGACCTCGCGAAGCTGAGACTGACGCAACAGCATATGTCGCTGCATCAGCCCCTCACCCAGCGCCCGCGCTTCCTCGCGCCACCGATACAGTGACGCGAGAACCTTCGCCTCCAGGTCCCAGGGTGGAGATCCAGCCAGTGTACAAGCCGCCTCGTAGGAGATCGTGCGATACCCCCTGATGACTCTGACGGCCATCGCTCTCTGCGGCTTTCGCAGAACAGCGATGCTGCCGGCCGTCAGGTCAGCCGCCCAGATCGGGGCTCCATACAGGGCCATCGATCGCACGATCCCCACGTAGAGCCGCCTACAGGCAGCGCTCGGGCCCCCCAGATTGGGAAGCAGCGTTGACAGCGCCCCAGCCGCGCCCAACAACTTGGGCGCCAGCCGCCGGAAGTGGGGGCCGAATTCCCACCGGCTGTCGAGCACCAATCCCAGGTACTTCATGGTTGACTCGACAGCGATTCGAGCCCCTCCGACGACGATGTGGGCATCAGGCGGCGGCGCCCGCCGGGGGCCATGAAAGACCATGGCCTCCGACTTGTTGAGGGCCACCTCCAGGCCAAGGCGCCGTATGCGGCTCACCACCTGTGAGACCGCAGCCGTCGCCAGCAACGCTGCCTCCCTGTACGAACTCCCCCGGGCGGTGACCAGCGTATCGTCCGCGTAACACGTCAGGTCTACGCCCGGTTGGAGTTCGCCTCTCAGCACCCAGTCGTAACCGATGTTCCACAGGGGCGGGCCCAGGACCGAGCCCTGTGGAACACCGCACGATATGCGGTGCTGGTTTCCGACGCCATCACGTCCCACGTAGGTGACACACCTCTCCGCCAAATAAGCCCCGACGATGCGGCGGAGGTAGGGAGGCACTCGATGATACCGCAATGCCTCCCGAACACAACTCGAGGGCAGGGTGTTGAAGGCGTTGGAAATGTCCAAGGACACCGCCAACATCACCCCACCCCGGGACACCGCTTCCTCCGCCAGGATTCTCACCCGCGATATCGCGTGGATGGTGGAGCGCCCATGCCGAAAGCCGAATTGGCTTTCGTCCAGGTCCGGCCCCTCTCTATACAAGTGGCTGACAAGGCGGGCAGCGATTATACGCTCGAAAAGCTTACCCACCTCGTCTAGCAGCACTATGGGCCGGTACGCGGACGGCGAGTCCGCAGGGCGCCCCGCCTTCCTGAGCAGGACCAGACGCCCAGATTTCCACAGAGTGGGAAACTGGCCCCGCTCAAGGCACGCTGTGAAGAGTCCTCTCAGCCAGGGCTCTAGCTCCTTCAAAGCGAGGGCTAGCACGTTGCCATGGATTCCGTCGGGCCCCGGAGCCACGTTCTTGGCCCGGAGCCGCATTACGGCCGCCCCCATCTCTGCCTGTGTCACCTCTGGGACGCTGATGGCGTCCTCCTCTGTAGTCTCTGCGGCCGTGGGCAAAGCCATCGGCGGCGGGATATGCTCCGCTCTCACCGGGAAGAGGGCTGCGACTACCTCCTCCAGCAGCTCGGGTTGGAGACTCACCGTAATTGGAGGCGCGGCGGCTCGAAGTTTCCCTCGAACAGCTCGATAAGGGCGCCCCCAAGGATCCCCGTTTAGAGTCTCCAACATCTCCTCCCTGGCTCGCTTCTTCGCCTCGCCAATGGCCAGCCGCAGAGTCTCCGTCGCCGCGCGGTACACCCCATAAAGCGCGGCTTCCTCGTCAGGGACCCGACGACGTCTCCTCCGGTATCGGGTGTACTGGCGTCTGGCCGCTACGCACGCAACACGCAACTGTGCGATCTCGGCGGACCACCAATACACCTGGCGCCTTGCTGACTGCGCGTGGACCCGGGGCATGGACGCGTCGCTGATTTGCGTCATCGCCCCGCGGAACCATAGCGCCTCCTGTTCGACGTCGACGGGTCCGGTCGTTGCCGACTCCCGGATCCAGGCCTGGACAATGGTGGCCTCCTCGAGAAGTTCCCTGTCGATGCGCTTGCGCGCCCAGCGTGGACCATCCACTCGCGGGGCCGGCGTACCACGGCCGCCGGCGGTCTGGGTGGAGACGTTGAAACGAATGTATCGGTGATCCGATAACGTCTCCACCTCCACGGCGACATGCCAATCGCGGACACGGCTCGCGACAGCAGGGCTAGCGAACGAGACGTCCACCACTGACCCGCCCCGCTGTCGCACGCACGTGTAAACCGAGCCCCGGTTTAAGATGACCAAGCCGGTGGTTACAACCCACTCCTCCAGCGCCTCACCCCTAGCATCGGTTACCGGAGATCCCCACGCCGAAGACTTGGCGTTGAGATCCCCTAGTAACAGCACAGGGTGAGGGTGGAGTCGGCCTACGACGGCGCCCAACTCGACAAGGAAATTCTCGAAGTCGGCGAGACTCTTGTTGGGCGAAAAATACACACCAACTATGCCAACGCCGTCCGCGAGGGCGGCCACCCAGCCGCGACCTCGGGACGGGCTGACAAGAGCCCCGCCAATAATGGCCACCAAACCGTCTAGGTCTCCAACCCAGTTATCTCTGGGTGGGACGAAATACGGCTCGGCGACCACAGCCACGTGAATCGACCACTCTGCCATGCTCTGGAGCAAGAGATCCTGAGCTCTGGCAGAGTGGTTGATATTGCCCTGGAGGAAATGGTAGAGCGCCATTATGCGCAATCCATTCCCTCCACTCCATTCCTAGGCCGGGAGTCGGCCGAAGAGCAGCCAGACTGACGGGGGGGTAAAGAGTCCCCCGGAAACTTGCCCCTCCTTCTCCTCTTCTGCTGCTGCGCGGGTGCGCCACAGGCCTTTCCACCCGCTCTGTGCCCAGCGGGCCTCCCTGCAGCTGTACAGAGGCTACAGTTTGGCGCCGCGGAGCACTGGGCCGCCTTGTGGCCGGGCTGACCGCAGCGATAGCATTGCTCGCTGCGGTCTGTTTCGGCGGTGCATCGTGCCCTGACATGCCCAATGTCAAGGCAACGATAGCACCGCAATGGCCTGGGTTGCAGTAGCTTCACCCTTGTTGAAACCCACCCCACCAACAGTCGCCCACCTTCAGCGACCTTGTTCGCCACCGCCACCGGGCACCGCACCCAAATCATGCCGAGTCCGGTAGCGTCGGCGCGGATCTCGCCCGTCCGCACATCATCGGACGGACATCCACCGGCTCGGGTAATGGCCGCCACGACCTCAGCTGGGGTCGTTGAGTCGTCCAAACCGTCGATACGCAGCTCAGCTGTCTTCGTCGGCCTGGATACCCGGACGTCCTCAGGGTTGAGGACCTCCCGCAGCTTGGCGGCCACAATGTCCGCCTTTTCGGCGCTAGAGGCACCCGACACCTCGAGCAGCCGCGCCCCCGTTATTGCTGGCCTCATTTTGAAGCCGGACGGTGTTCCAAGGTCAGGGAACGCGACTTTCGCCTTCGCCTCTGTCAGGACCGACTTGTAGGAGACGCCCCTTTCAACGGCTCCGGGCTGCAGCGTGATCACTACAGCCGCGGAGCGTGGGGCTCTGACCTTAGGGGGTCCCGCGGCCTTCCTCGATGCCGATGCGGTTGCTCCAGCTGGTGGTGCCGGCAGCGCCGTCCTCTTCTTGCGACGACGACCTTTCTTGACCACCGTCGTCCATGCCTCCGTGAGGGGGCCAGGCGGGGTGGTCGGTGTCGCAGCCACTGACCGGGAATTGGGCGCGGATCTACCCTCCGCGGGCTTATTGGGCCCCTCCGTGGGCTTTTTGGCCCCCTTCCCGGCACTTCTCGGCTCAGCCGACGCGGCTGCCGGCCCAGGATTAGCGGGCCCCTCCTGTCTCCGCTTATCTGCAGCGAGTGGCGGGCGGACGGTTTTGGCTAAGGGTAACCTCGACTCTATGGCCTCCATCCGGGCACCCACCATTTGCCCGCACTGCATCATGCAGATGCGCGCGATCCTCTCGATATCCGCATCCGCAAGTGCTGGGGCCGATGATGGAGCCGAAGATGGGGCCGAATATGGGGCCGAAGATGGGCTCGTGACTGCAGTAGCTGCCTTCTGGGCGGCAAACTGCCGCTTGAGGTCCTCCACCTCAGATCGGAGACGGCTGTTCTCCTCCCACAGCTTCGCCGTCTCGTCCGTGGTTGTGCGGTTTATGAGGATCTCAACCGCCTCCTGTATGTCGCTCACCGCCTGCTTCAGGGCATGGGTAAATGTGCCCTTCAGGTTGCCTGATTTGGTGGCAACCTTTAGGACGACCTCCAGCCCGTCCGTCACTTGGCGACTGAGCTCCACCGCTGACATGTCCCCACCGGCAGCCGTCCGAGCCGAACGCCGCTCTCGGGCCTGTCGGGCCAACTCGCTGACCTCGTCAGCCGCGACAGCCTGTCGCTGCGCCCGCTTTGCGGCGTTTGCTTCCGCCTTATTTTCACCTAGCAAGGACATGGTGGAGCCACCGCTCTGGTCCGCACTCATGTGCCCAGGGTCACTCTGCACACATTCTGTAGGGCCAGGTGTGTCGGGCCGAGACAAAAAGCGACCACGCGCGTCGCGTTCCGGCACCCGACCGGTGGCAAAACCGGCCACTGCGCGACCCCGCCCTCGCCGTCCTGTTGACACCTTCGGGGCCGACAGGTTCTCCTCACTCGAGGAGAGACCCAGCGACCCCGAGTCCCTGCTGCGCGGACGCTTCCTCCAAAATTTGGAGGTGCCACGCGAGTCCTGGTCGGACAAATTGTCTCCATGCCTTGAGCCTCCTCGGGTCTTGTTGCCGTCGGCGACGGCAAGACGTACGTCCACATGGGGACTTGAGCCTCCTCGGCTCTTGTTACCGTCGGCGACGGCAAGCGGTGCGTCCACGTCGCGCAGTCGCTCCTGGTGAACCTGGAGCTCCTTTTCTCGCTCGTGGCTCTCTTGGTGCAGGTCGGCGGTGGTCTGCCGGCCCGTGAGACTATTGGTGCCCCCCTCAGATACGATGGGGCTGCCCTCTAGGAGATCCCTAGAGGGGCGGGATTCACCCTTGCGTTGCGCAAGGGTACCCGCCTGAGGATTTTTTTCCGTTAGTCTGTGTTCCATGTTTTATGTTCCTTTTTTTTAAGGGTAAGGTCCCTTTCCCAGCGCTAGGGACCGGATACTAACCCTCCGGCCATTCATCCCCTCGGCACGCGAGACCTTGGGATTGGGTTCCATATCTACTCCACGCCCACTCAACCTACCCTCTGTCAGCAGAGGGGGGAGTAGGTGTTAGATGGCCACCGCAGCGACGGACTTGCCGTCCCGCCTCTAGCCCGGTTCCCTTTACAGACCATCATGGATGATGATCTGTATTTGGAACCGTGACCTTTCCTCGTTTGTTGAAATTAGCCGCCCGCCCCAACTGTCCAACCAACGCGGGTGGGCAATTGGAGCCGACGTTGCCCAGGGTGCGCCGCGTGGAGGCTTTCAACTTGCACCCCACAATGCTGCCTCCTTAGCCAACTCGTCGGCTCGCTCATTCCCCGGTAGGCCCGCGTGGGCCTTGATCCAGAACAAAGTCACAGCTTTGCTCTGGCCCAGGGCGTGAACCAGGTTGGCGCGCGCGCGAACCTCTAGGGGATGGAGAGAGCCATGGTTTGCAAGCGTCTGCAATGCGGACATTGAGTCGCTGTACAAACCATAGCTCGCCTCTTGCCGCTTGAGGATCACTTCAGTGGCCTTGCAAATGGCCAGGCGTTCCGCCTGGTAGACTGTGCAGTACGCGGCAAGGCTAAGCTTGAGGTTCCGGACTTCACCTACATTATCCCAAATGGATAATGCGGCTCCGACCTTTCCCTCAATCTTGCTGCCGTCGGTGAATATTCGCACCGTCTGCACATTGTTACTGTCTAGTAACTCTTGGTCTGCCAGGCATATGAATTCCAGGGGCATTTGCGTAGCCTGATGAGGAGCTTCCGCAAACCTCACCGCACTCTCGATCTCCCTGTCTCCTGGCAGAAACCGGGATGACCCTCTCCTCGCTTCATACAGGGCGGCTGCCTCCTGTATGCGCAGGTCTAGAGGTAGTATCCCAGACAATGCCAGAGCCGAGTTCAATGAGACAGTGCGGTAAGATTTGCAGAGCTTCTGAGCGAATCCTCGTTGAACCGAGCCTAACCTCTTCCGTATCCCCAACTTTTTTGCAGCGGGTGCCCAGGCGGCGGCTGCGTATGTAACTATGGGCTCAATCGTTGCTGTGTATATTGTGTGAATGACCTGTGTGTTCAGTCCCCAACTCGCCTTTGCGGCTCGGGACAGCTGCTTGTATATGTCAGCTGCCCTCTTGCAGACGTTCGCGGCATGCTCATTAAAAGTGAGCTTTTCGTCTATGGTTAGACCCAGCAACTTCATTTTCTTGACCATACCGATGTCGACCCCGGCCATGCTCAGTATTGGAGTGTCGTACTTAAGCTTGTTGGTTATGGTCATCGCACAGGTTTTGTGCGGTGCAAACCTCAGCTTATTTCGGACGCCCCAATCATGAACATGGGCGAGGGCTGCATTGGCAGATCTCGAGACTTCAGTCGCCGTGTCCCCATCCACGACCAAGACGATGTCATCCGCGAACGCCTGCGCGAAAAGTGCACGCTGCTCTAGGTCCTGCAGTAGTGGGTCGAGAACGAGGTTCCACAGGATTGGCCCTCCGATCGACCCCTGAACGCAGCCCTTGCTAGTCTCTCGAGTGCATTCCTCACCGGCATACCGAACCTTGACCTTCCTACCATCGAGGTAGCTGTCCAAAAGCCTCCTGATGTTGACCGGGCACTTTTCCTCAGCCAGTCTGACTCTAATAGCTGGCCACCAGGCGCTATCGAATGCGCCCTCTATATCCAACGACACCAGGACAATTAGCTTCTTCAGCCTCAACTTGTCCTGTACGTGCTCCATTAGCGTATAGAGGGCGTCCTCGGTGCTCCTCTGGGGCATGAAGCCAAACTGACGAGTACTGAGCCGCGGTACAAGCTGCCATTTCAGACGCGCTACGACCATCCTCTCCAGGACCTTCCCCAAAACCGGCAGTAGACCAATTGGTCTGTACGCCTTGGGGGTGGTATAGCTGTCCTTGCCCGGCTTCCTGAGGACTACAACAGTAGCCTCCTTCCAGGTGGAAGTGTGCCAGTTCGAGGCACTTGTTGTAAAGGGCAAGGAAAGCGTCCGGGTCCTGGTGGATCGCTCGACTGCAGATATCAGAAGTGAATCCGTCGCCTCCTGGTGCCTTCTTGGGATTGAAACCTGCCACGGCGGACTTCAGCTCCAGCGTCGTAAATGAGGGATCATGATGTTCATCATGGACCCACTCATTTACTCGACTGGCTGCCTCTCTAGTACGCCTGTGGTCAGCGTTGTCCTGGTCTACTCTGTCTTCGGGGTAGAACGTATCCGCTAGTAGGGCGGCCGATTCACTCGGATTGAGAAATGCACCATCGCTGCAAAGGGTCAGTTCTTCCTGTCTTTTGGCGGTCCTACCGATGATCCTGTAGATGCCCTCCCAGATTCCCTCACGATCCTGCTTCCGGCAAAACTCCTTCCAACTGGCGATTTGGGCACTCTTAGCCTGCATCTCATACTCTTCTTTTGCTTTCAGGTACTCGCCAAAGACTTTCGCTCGCCGGACTGGCGCGGCATTGCGGATGCGGTTTTTCTAGGTCATTACCTCCCTCTTCTTCACAGCGAGCTCCTCGGACCACCACGGACAGGTAAGTTTAATTTTAGTACTAGTTTTAGGGATGGTGATTTTGCAAACTTCTGATATTATATTTGTGTATTTAACTACTATTTCATCTAATTTGTTTTTATTATTTACTTCTCTTATTTTATCTAAATTAACATTGTCTCTAGTTTTAAATTCTTCTAATTTAGTTGTAAATGCTGTCCAATTTGCTTTTCTGGTGTTAAATTTTCGCGTCGTTCTACTAATACTAACACCTTTTTCCCTTTTAATGTTTATATTGAAAAATATTGTGTTATGGTCCGAGGATGTTGCTCCTGTGTCGACCCGCCAGCCGTCCACCAGGTCAAAAAGGTCGAGCGAACATGCCGTGACGTCCACATGGCTTTTGTACGCTCTACCGCCTCTGATGGTATCAAAGGTGGGAGCGTCACCAGTGTTTAGCACCTGAAGCTCGAGTTCGTCCAGGGTAGCGGACATTTCCTCTCCCCTGGGATCCTGTATGATGCTGCCCCACCAGGCACTTTTCGCGTTCGCGTCGCCACCTATCAGCAACCTACCGGTGGCCACTTCCGTATGGATCCGGGTCATCTGGTCCAGGTATGGCCCTATGGGTTGGTCTGGCTCGAAGTAGTAAGAGACTACTGCGATTTCCCAGGCTTTGGTACGGATCCCCACCACAACGATGTTATTTGTGGTGAGTTTCGGGTAGGGTATGACATCCAAGTCATGATCGAAGACGGCTATCGCCGCCTTAACCCTCCCACTTCCATCGACCTCGCACTGGTAGATTCTCGCTCCACGGTAGCTCTTCATACCTCGGGCTCCCCCCACATACGGCTCCTGAATCAGTGCCCACGAGATCTTTCGTTCACTGGCCTCTAAGAAGAGTTCGGTGGTCGCCAGTTCCTTACGTTGAAGATTCGCTTGGGCCACTCGGTATGGTCTTACTGTTTGTTGGGCAGGAGTCTCCGGGTTGACCTTAGCAGTACGCTATGGATGAGCGGGCTATAGTTTACCACGTTAGTCATTCGTCATTTTACCTTTCACCTTAGATCTTTCACTTTTTCCTTCCACGTAAAGATAAAACAACTTTATCAAACTAGCATTACATCTGCAACTGCTAGCATTGCAACTTTATAATTTGTCCTTTGACAAATTACAAAGGACAAATTACAAAGGCCAAAGGACAATGTACAAAGGTGAAAGGTCAAAGGTGAAAGAACAAAGAAGAAAGGTCAAAGGTCAAAGGTCAAAGAACAAGGTACAAAAGTGAAAGGTCAAAGATGAAAGGGCAAAGGTCAAAGTACAAAGATCAAAGGAAAAAGGTCAAAGGACAAAGTTCAAAGGACAAAGGCCAAAGGACAACGGACAAAGGTCAAAAGACAAAGGTCAAAGGTCTGAAGACAAGGGAGAAGGACAAAGGACAAAGAATGTCAACATTTTATTTTACCTTTGTTATATACTAGTTTGATAAAATTGTTTTATGGAATAAGTGAACCTCGGATATCCAGGGTTCCTTTAATTTAAATAATAGTGGCCCTCACACGTACACTTTGGAGCGAACGAAATACCACGCGCCACTCCGAAGTGAGCTTAGAAGTGTACGTGTAAAGGCATTCGGCGCGCGCGCATTCCGAACCGGCGCGGCGCTCTTTCGCGGGCACACTTCCCACGCATCGGAGCGTCCTGGCGGCGGAATGTACGTGTAAAGGGTTCTGGAGTTAGAAATGGCACTATTAATAAAACCTTACAAATTCAACTTACTGATTAAAAATACATAAATGTTAAGAAATCTTTTTTTTATGAGAATACTCCCAATTGTAGAAAATGTGCCATTTTGATAATTAGCCATTTAGAGAATTGCCCTTTCAGAGAATTAGGATTTGAGAGTATTGACCTTGCAGAGAATTAGGCTTTTACAGAATTTGTCATTTTAAGAATTAGGCCTTCTGCGCTTAAACCATTTTGAGTAAGTAAATTCAGGGCGAATAGTTGAAAGAGTGGCCGAGGTGCGGCTTGCTTTCCTTGCTGAGAGAAGACTGAGAATATATCTGAAAGTTATAGATTGGAAACTTAAAGTCAGGGACACTTTCAGATTTCTAAAAAGGACATATATAACGTACAGGGCTGTTAATATTCATTTAAATTATAAAAGTTATCGAAGGTTTCAAAGTTGTCTTGTGCGTTATAAGTAAATAACGTCAGATAATCTAAGAATGTGCTTGCTCAAAAACCCTGCCTGCTTCATGCTCCTTCTCTCCTCTATTAGGTACCTACACTGAAATTAGCGGTTCATCCCCTGTCTATATTCAATCAAATAGGTAAACTTTACCCGCACGGGTAACCCTAAACGTGGCAAGCAAAGACCACGTTCATGGTTACCCGTGCGACAAAGTATTCCTGGATAAAAAATTAAACAAATAAAAATAAAATAAACATTTTTAATATTTTTATCTAAACTAAATTAAAAACAGCATAGGAACTAAAAATTCAATAAATTAAAATTCAAATAAAATAAATTAAAATTAAGTAACCGTTACGCGACTATTTTTTTTTAATGATGCGCTTTCTAGCAAATATTGAATATCGATATCCCGCATGCGACAAAGCGAAAAAATAATGATATAAAAATTAAGTGGCTTTATTGATTGATGACACCTCTCTCTGGAAATGAAGACCATAATATAGGTACTAAAAATGTTGAGAAAACTTTAACAAGTTTTTTATTTCTTCTTCTTTTTTGCTGCAGCTACCTTCCTTTTGGGTTTGTAAGGGCCCAGTTCTAGCCGGACAAGCAGACCGCGCCACCACGCTTGCACTATAATGGCGGACTTTGTCATCTTTTCTACATATTCGAGTTGTTCCTGCCGTTCCTTTTTATACTGGAGCCAGTTCTTCATCAAGATCTCGTGGGTAGCGTACTGATGGTAAATAATTTTATCATTAGTTATAGTTCGATTCAAACTAAGTGGTGGCTCGGAGAATGAGGCGATTCGCTGCGTTATAGCTAATTCCGTTTAGTCTACATTTAAAAGATTCTACTTTTGACATCATAGTTCAAATGAGAGATGGGCAACGAAACAGCAAAACGGCATTACAGCGGCCGAACTATACCAACAGCTCCTGTTATTAAGAACAAAATAAATATATTTTCGGTTCGTTTGGTTGGTTTTGCGTAGTATACGTTAGTAGTAGGCACCTACTTCAAAAGACAAAGTACTGTATAATCATAGTTAGTTAGTTGGTTTTTATCTACAAGCACGTCCATTTTCACTATCGTCTCACTGCACTTACTATAGTTCGGCCGTTCAGGGAATGCGTTCCTGACACCTATCAGTTAGTCACGACTAGTGATGGGCACAACATAACACTGAGTTCGTTACCGTTCCTCCAAAATGAACCGCTGCATTATTTTTAAGATTATTTTCGTTTTAAATTGGCGGAATCATTTAAAATTTATATTTTAGTTATTTAAGTGGAAACCAAAAAAAGGATATATTAATATAATAAAATTGTTTTATTTATTCTTTGTTACAAAGTTACAATCTGTATTTCTATGCAATAAAGTACATTGAATTGAATGTGTGTACAGAATGTTAATCAGACTCCGATTCGCTTGAGGAGGTGGTGTCTTCATCATCATCTTCGCCTACATGTATAATTATATTATTATCAATAACAGAATCAATCCTGATATCTCGGTCAAAATGTTCCAAAATCAGGTTTTTAGTCTTCTCAACAACCTTTGCCCAGTCATCTCTTGTGACTTCCCCGCAGACTTCTTTTAACAGGGTCATCATCTTTTTCGTGCTGAATGGCGGGGAAGTATTGTGGCGGGCGGCGTAACCTTTTATTTGAGCCCAGATTAGCTCGATCGCGTTATATTGGCAATGATACGGTGGAATTCTTAGAACGCGATGACCGTACTCCAGAGCCAGTTCATCGATTTCGTATCGCACATTTGCCGCTTAATTTACTTTAACTAATTTAATTAGCTCTGCTTTTAGCATCTGCATATTTGCGTCAATGCCTTTTGCTTGTAACCAAGCCACCATTTCTTCTTTTTTATTAGCTTGGGTAGGTGGTTTCTGTATTTGAACCGAGTGATAAGAGGCATTATCCATAAATATTACAGAAGGCTCTGGTAGGCTGGGCAAAAGCACGTTCTGGAACCACTCTTTAAATGTAGTGGCATTCATTTCCTCGTGGTAGTCATTTGTGGTTTTTCATTGAAATGCCAGTAACGCGTTCTCCACAAAGCCGTATTTTGCAGAACCTGCGTGGCATATTATCAGACGGGCCCCCTTACCCATTGGTACTTTCGACGTCGACGCTTGTGTATCATCCGTCCAAGTAAGGGAAACCGTGTGATTGGCGTTTAGCCATGTCTCGTCAATGAACACGACATTATCCCAGTTATCAATTTTTTTTGCTTCTCTCAAAAAACTTACCCGTTTTAAAATTATGTCGTATCGTTCTAATAAAATTTTTCTTTTGTCTTTTTTTTATACGAAAAACCAATATCTTTTAAGATTTTGGTTAAAGCAGTTTTATCCCCGCTAAACAGTCCAGCTTCTCTTAACGACGCCAAAAGCTTCTTCCTGTTGAGATATTCATTTCTGGAATAGTAACCATATATATGGTTTCTGATTGCATCGGCGTCAAAGGTGTCAATATCTGACACGGGTTTAGTTCTACGTTTCTTCTTCGGAGTACGTAAAATATTATCTTCCGTGCCAATAGAGCCGAACTTTTCTATATTAATATTTGTTATCGTTCGTTTGCTAACTCCAAGCGCCTGAGAGACGCGTTCTTGTACTTGTTCGACAGGTACCAGGGGTCCGCAATTTTGCCGCTCCCGCTCAAAGTAATCTTGCAGCTTGATGATTAACTCACGGGCTCCACTTTTCAATGTTTGTCCACGTTTAGGCATTATTATGCACCAAAAGTAAAAAGAACGCAATACAAAACACAATCGAAGTCCGATTTAGCGCCGACGTCAGTTTGAAAAGCAGAAACAGTCCATTAAACGAAAGCCGGGTAATCAAATAAAAACAGATCGAAAACACTTGAAGAACGTGGTCTATGCGCACGAAACGACAACAGACGACTGTTTTAGCGTCACAAAATGGCGGCCAATAATAACGCCATTTGGTGTTACCATTTTTAATCTAAGTATAAAAATGCTAGTAACGCCATTTGGGGTTACCATTTTCAACCTAAATATAAAAATGCTACTTTCTTTCGCGCGTTCGGTTTGGTCGTAGTTTTATTTTTATATTTCATAAAAGTTATCTTATAGTCCATTATTTTTTAAAAAGAAAAACAAAACGTATTATTTTATAAAGTATAACTGTATAAGAACAGATTACGATACTATTATTGCCTGTTATTGTTAGCACAGCACTACAAATATAAGGCGCTGACATAACCTTGTAATAGCGCAGTATAGATTTAGAAAAATATTGTTTACCAAGTTATTTGACACTCAGTTTGGCACAAAATTATAACATTCATTGATTATTGATGTAATAATATTGTTTTAATGCTCATCAATTGTTAAAACGGTAAACAACCAGCAAAAATATTTTTATCGTAACTGCAACGCCATTACAAAGTTACGTCGTCAGTTCAATCGCGACGTGTCAGGAACGCATTCTCTGAACTGCCGAACTTTACGAGTATAAATTACTGTAGAACAATAGAACGTGAAACGAAGTTAGCTACAAATTACAAAATTGTTAGCGAGGAATCAGTGCTGCCAACTTGAGGAATCTCCAACTCATAGACTAAGATACCAACATAAGAAACATAGCAGCATTTAAGTGTAGCTAGTTATAAAAAAACAGCCAAGTGCGAGTCGGACTCGCGCACGAAGGGTTCCATACCATTATCGCAAAAAAACGGCAATAAAATCACGTTTGTTGTATGGGAGCCCCACTTAAATGTTTATTTTAATCTGTTTTTAGTATTTGTTGTTATAACGGCAACAAAAATACACAAAATCTCTCTATCACGGTTTATGAGATACAGCCTGCTGATAGACAGACAGTGGAGTCTTAGTAATAAGGTCCCGTTTTTACCCTAACCTATATATATCTATATATATCTCGGTAAGCAAATTTCTTTCCAAAAACAGAGAAACCAACAAGAAATAGACAGGAGAATCTCAAATGCTTGGAAAAAATTTTGGAGGCTGAAAGAAATTATGAAAAGTGACATGCCAATCATTGTTAAGCAAAAAGTTATGGATACCTGTATATTGCCTTCATTAACCTATGCTAGCCAAACTTGGAAGCTTACATATCAAATTAAGACCAAAATCAGATCATGCCAAAGAGGTATGGAGAGAAGTTTATTGAAAATAAGAAGAATTTAAAAAATCGCACATAAAAAGAACAAAGGTTACGGATGCCCTACACCACTGTAAAAAACTCAAATGGCGCTGGGCTGGTCACATAGCCAGATTGACAGACAACCGTTGGACTTACAGAATCACATCCTGGAAAGGACCACCTGGCATTAGGAAGAGCGGTAGACCAGCTGCCCGGTGGGCTGACGGAATTATAAAAGTGGCTGGCGTAAACTGGATGGAGACAGCGAAAAATACGGAAACATGGAAATTTCTAGAGGAGGCCTTCACCTTCGAGAACGAGGGGTTCTTACTAGCGTAGTTAAATTAATATTTTATTTATTTTAGATAGTTTAACATATTAGTAGTTAAGTGTTTATAAATATATTGTAATTTTTTATGTAAGAAATATAAGGCTTTTTTATTTTTTTATTATTATTTTTTTATTTTTACCCTAACCCTAAAAAACCTTAAAAAAACCCTAACCCTAAAAACTAGTAATTCGTTCCTTATGACGCATATTACAGAATAAAAAGTAGATGTGCACATCATAAGATGATTTCAAAAAGCGCTAGAACGCGCTACTGAACAAAAAAGCGCTAGAACGCGCTACTGAACAAAAAAAGCGCTAGAACGCGCTACTGAACAAAAAAAGCGTTAGACCTGGCGCCGAAAGCGCTATGTTGGCAGCACTGTCGCGTGGGTAGGCGGGAGTGGGGAGGTCGCATAGCAGCGAGATGCACTTTTAATTTGACCGTGATATAGGTTACCTCTTCAGGGAATACCTATATATTTCGTGCTATGGCATCGGTCTATCTATGCCATTGGTAGGAAGGAAGTAAGATGTTTAGATTACCGCTTCTTCCAAGTCAATTCGCTTTTGCTTTGCATTTTGATACTTGTTCTTCATTATCGCAATTTTGAGTTCTTGTGCTTCCAGGTCACCGTCGTATTTAGCCATCCAGTTATCTACTTTCGTTAGTACTTCCTGCAAAATTTAATAGGTACATACTACATAAACTACTTCCTCGGGGGTAGTAGGCATAAAATACAGAACGTCCGCCACGAGCTACAAACTTTACACACTCATAATGCTTTGTTTATGTTATTGTTCATACATCTAGTCAAACATGCACGTCGGTTACGAGGAGTACTGTGTGCTTATGCCGAGTTTTTTTAACTCGTGATAACGTAAACGATCTTTTATTTCGAAATGTATACAAAAAAGAGGTTTCACCTTACCGTCCCCAGACGGCGCTAATTCAATTTCAATACAAATTGACGTTTACGTTAATGCGATTGAGCGCGCGTTTTTACTCGCATTAAGGCCTCTGAGCACCTGGCCTTTCTGAAGAACATCATCTCCGTGTGTACAATCTATATATAAATAAAAAGACAAGTCCTGACTGACTGACTCATCAACGCCCAGCCCAAAGCCTTGGACCTAGAAAGCTGAAATTTTGCACAAAGGTTCCCTTTATAATGTAGACAAGGAATAAGAAAGGATTTTTCGAAATTCAACCTCTAAGGTAGTTAAATAAGGGATGAAAGTTTGTATGAAAATCTGACAATTTTAATTTGAAATGAATGAAATAAGGTATTTAGTCTCTAAATTTAAATAAAAAAATACTTCTTTAAGGATTTTTTGAATTCCATCCCTTAAAGGGGTAAAAAGGAGTGTTAAAGTTTGTAAGAAAATAAATTGTTTATCATCAAAATTACTTGAAACTTAGTATTTCTGTTCTTTAATACAATTAAAGAAACACATGTTGAAGGTTTTTTTGAATTTCATCTCTTGAAGGGATAAAAAAGAAATTTAGTATTTCTGCGCTTCAATATAACTAAAGGAATACGTATTTAAGGATTTATTTAATGCCATCCCTTTAAGGGGTAAAAAGGGGTGTTACAGTTTGTAAGAAAAATAAATTGTTTGTCATCAAAATTACTTCAAACTTAGTTTTTCTGCTCTTCAATACAATTAAAGAAAAAAGTAGTTAAGCATTTTTTGAATTTTATCCCTTAAACGAGTAAAAAGGGGTGTTAAAGTTTGTATGAATGATTACCTACTGGATTTGCTCGGGGGAAATCAGTTTTCATAACTTGAAAATCACTCACTCTGACTGTCTTTGAGTTTAAACGATTACAATTGCCCCTTAAGGTCTGCTTTGCAATGACCATAAATTAATCTCAGGATCAGTCATTAAGCGTGGCAGGCATAGATTTAAGGAAAGATTGCATCTCACACGGGCAATTCTACGTTGCCTGTTCCAGAGTCAGTATGGTCATTTCGGCACCAGACAGAAAAACCACCAATGTGGTATACAAATAAATGCGTAATTAAATTCTAACTGCCTGACTAATTGGAGTACCTACCTAATTTTAGTATCTATGCGTGTGGTAGTGTGTGTGTGCGTATGTGTGTGTGTATGTATGTGTGTGTGTGTGTGTATGTGTATGTATGTGTGTGTGTGTATGTATGTGTGTGTGTGTGTGTGTGAATAGTTAAGGGATATATAATTCTGTTAAATAACAATTTTGCATGTATTAGCATATTTATTAACATATATGGGGTTTGTAAGTATTGTGGAAATATGTAGATAAACCGTTTTATGGCACTAAAGCGGTGGTAGGCCCTTAAATGAGAATCATTCATGTCTTATCGCAAATATTAGCTAGTCATCAAGGTGATAGAAGAAAGGCAGATTGACCAAAGCCCAAAGGTAAATTTCCTATTTTAAAGATGTCCACAGCACTCCTGGTGGTTTAGTTTGGTTTGTATGGTGGGTTCTCTAGCTGTAGACTATCTTCGTGCTATTAATATAAATTAATTAAATCAACTTACATTGATAGAGATGTTGACAAGTAGTTCGACCTCAGAGTGTACCCTCTGTTCCTGCTCGGATCTTTCCTGGTAGTAGTTGATGAGGGTGGATGGGCCCGACTCCTTGTCGAAAATCGTCTGGTTGTTCTGCTCCGTGCGCGCTAGTTGCCAGTTGTCCGAGTACCTGCTCCTGATTTGTGCGTTTAATTCTGTGTCCTGAATAATGATACGAAATTATATGTAATTAGCTTTTGCCCAGGACTTCGTCTGCGTAGCATTAGAACTTCTATGCTAGTAGGTATTATATTATCTGTGTACTTCCAACAGCCTATTTTTAACCGACTTAAAAAAGGAGGAGTTTTTCGATTTCTCGGAACCTTTTCTTTTTTCCCCGGTTACCCGAAGTCGCTGGACAAAACTCTTCTTTTGTTTTGCTTCCCAGGTGGTCCCGTAGTCATAAGGTCAGGATCTAATGATGGAATCCTGGAGAAATCGAGGGAACTCCTCAAATATTATAGGCATACGAGCGATTTTGGTATTTTCATCAACAATGCAATCATTTGCACTCAGAAATTATCATTTGGTGAAGTGGAACTGATGAAGAAGACCATAGATAGTTACCTACCAAAACTAAAAAAGATAAATAAGAAACTTCAACAAAAAAATCAAACCGACTTAAAAACAAAACACTACAAAGTTTCGAAAAACGGAAAACAATGATGAGAAATGAGAATTATAAGTATTTGCTTCATCATCAATCATAGTACTAATTCTCTAAATCTCTAATCTATAACTATTAGATATATTTATACCCGTGACATACTTAGCATTAAGGAGTTCCAGTGGCCATCTATGGTCTTCTTCATCAGTTCCACTGCACCAAATGACACTTTCTTTTTATCTTTTTCTTGTCATCTTTGTACCTATTGTTTCTAAAACTACCCACTAGTTGTTGTTAATGTTATTTCTGCACTTTTATTGTATGTTATAATCCAGCAATTTTTTTTTACGCTATATTCGCCCTGTTGCCCTGGAGTTGCGGAAACAGCCCGTCGAAACAATACATTGTTATAATTTTGTTTTTGCATGCTGTGTCTATCGCATAATATTGTATACTATGCTTGTATCATATTGCTTGTATTATTAGAATAAACAGTGTAACAATTGTAGATACGCCAATAAATACATAAGATTGCAATTCGTCGTCAATTCAACTTGCAGTCTAACTGCGTAAGTGAATTCGGCAAGGCAAAAAGGTTTCGTCGCCATTAATCGACCAATCACATAGACAGAACTCCACATCTCGTCTTTCATCTCGCATATGATTGGTCGATTGATGGCGGTCAAACCCTTTGCCTTGGCGAATTCATTTACGAAATTAGGCTGCCGTATTCCGGTCGTCCTTAGAAAGATTTTAGATCTAACCCGTCTTGTAAGCAAACGAGTGGATCTGTACCATAGATAGAAGGTCTGTAAGCCCAATGAATAATTTATAAACATTTAGACTTGGTAGACTAGCAGCCTTATTACGTAATTAATTCCGCAAGGCAAAGGGCAAAGAGTATGAAAAATCGGCCAGTCATATAGACGGAAATTAACATCGCTTCATTCATCTCGCATGTGATTGGTCGATTGATGGTGTCAAAACGCTTTGCCTTACCGAATTCATTACGCAATAAGGCTACAGCATATGAATGTTGGAAGTATGGAATGTATGGTAATGTTGCAAGCTGTACAACTGGAAGGTTCACTGTTACCAAAACGTGAGTCGAAAGGGAGGGTCCAAAACTGCACGCGTCTCTTTCTATTAATGTTTGATTGGTTGAATGTCGTTTCGAGTGACAGTCAGCCTAACCGATTCAAACAATAACAAATCAAATTCAAATTATTAATTTGTAAAAACAGAGGTACAATATATATAACAATATCTAATTCTAATGTCAGGATCGCTACGTTTAACCTAATAGGCATACAAATTATGGTTACATATAATTCTAATTTTAAGATATATATTTTTTATGCATTGTATTATTTAAATTATTTTTCATTTCTCATACTCGGAAGGTAGTATTTATTTGATCCGAGTAGCGAGTGGAAGATGCTATTTGGGCGGGAAAGGCTCATAGTAAATTTATTCCCACCCTAGGGAGTAATAAATTTAAAAAATAGAACTAAATTTGGTTAGGCAGTCGGCTGTAAAAAATCTAACATAATTAAGAAAAATAATCTGCGGACTTGTGAGTGTATAAACGGCCAGTGTGAATTAAAAAAACAGGTCAAGTGCGAGTCGGACTCGCGCACGAAGGTTTCCGTACCATTATCGCAATAAACGACAAAAAATCACGTTTGCTGTATGGGAGCCCCACTTAAATATTTATTTTATTTTGTTTTTAGTATTTGTTGTTATAGCGGCAACAGAAATAAATCATCTGTGAAAATTTCATCTGTATAGCTATCACGGTTCATGAGATACAGCCTGGTGACAGACGGACAGACGGACAGACAGACAGACAGACAGACAGACAGACAGGCAGACAGACGGACCGCGGAGTCTTGTATGAGAAGAGTTTACACAAATAGTAAAAAAATATCAAAAAATCAGACCTAACGACATAAAAACGAATCGCTTTTTTCTCAACTACCAAAAGGGAAAATGCTATAAACCGAAGCAAATAGCAACATATTTGAAATTACCAAACTGTGAACTGTATACTGGGCATTGTTATAGAAGAACGTCGGTGACACTGTTAGCCGATTCTGGGGCGAACTTGACAATGTTAAAAAGACAGGGAGGATGGCAATCCAGCACAGTTGCGGAAGGCTACATTGAGGCTACATTGTCCAAAATAAAACTACAATTTCAAACAAATTAACTGAGACTATAAATTTACGCCCCACTTCGCCACAACAAACCACTTCAAGGGAGTCTGCGCCATGGATTCCACCGTCTAATCAAATACTGGAGTCTGCTACTTTTATAGAAATTCAACACAGCCAAATTTGTCATAACATATCAAACAGCGTAAATATTCCGAACAAGAGTGTAACTTTAAATTTCACAAACTGTTCTAACTTCTCAATTAATTTTAAATAGGTACTACTCATGTTATTATCAATAAATATTTACAAAAAACTACTATTTTTTTCTTTCCTTATTTCAATTGTGTAAAAAGGACACACGCAGATCCAGTGAGTGCCGACAAAGCGCCACATTTTTCTTCTTACAAGGAGGTTCAAGAAGAGAGAGCCCTATGCTTTGCTAGAGGGCGAAGTCGAGCTGGTGATGATGATAATGATAAAATGTTACTGCTTTTATAATAGAATTCATTTTTGTTTGACGCAGCATTGCCAGATAATGTTCCAGTCTTACAGCTTACTACTTCCATTGGTGCAATAGAGATGAAGGTACCTACCTCAACTTGACACTTCAGTTGATCTACAATCACATCAGTGTCGTAGATGACACTCTTGATGTGGTTCCGTTGTTGTCTCAGCTGCTTCATCATTTCACGGCGGTTCCTACGAAGACAGTCAAATATTTATTATTGTTAGTTTTTTTATATATGTTACTGTAAAAGTCCGAACCTCAGTAAAACCTAGGATTTACCGGTAAAACTTAAGATTTAACCAGTCACAGTAAAGTAAAACCGGTTTTACAGTTTTTTTGCATCAAAATGTGTTATAATACAAATTTTAACAATCGAGTTGAATGCCTCAGAAATTTAAAATGCGCCATCTATTGGCATCAATTTTAAATAATACGTTCAAATAATCTTTGAAATGTGAATTAAGAGCCCAATATTCCATAATTTTGTACTTAGGAGAGTGGATTAAACCAGAACATACAATGTTCAATTCCATAAAATTTTAATTTTACAGAAATTGAATGACAGATAGGTGCATATCGCGCCATCTAGTGAGATTTATTTGAACCAAATTTTCTTTCTTAGCAATGAGACCCCGTGGTAATAGGGTCCCGTTTTTAGCCTTTGGGTACGGAACCCTAAAAAGTCCGAAATGATCTATGATAATCGCTTATATCGGTTTCTAGCAAAACACACGATAAATCTTAGGATTTAGGTACCTCAGTGACTTGTAAATGTTCAGTTGTCATGTCTATGACACACTATATGATACGAAATGATTAGAACAATAATTATTAAGGACTGATTGATTAGCTTCACTCATTCATTCATTAACAGTAAATTACTAACACGATTTTAAACCATTTTCGAATGATTTTAACAGGAAATGTTTTAAAATCATGTTGGTATTTTATTAAATTACTAGCACTCCGCCGCGACTTCGTTCGCGTGATTTCGTATTTTATTCTACAAAAGTACAGATGACTTGACAAGTGCAGTCAGTGAAGGTGACCAATAAAGACGCTATTATTAAATCAATAAAAAATGGGTTACCGTGGATATCCAAGGTTTTTAGATTTGGGTCGATTCCACAAAGTAAAACCTCTCCTAAAAACTTAATAACCGCTTTTAGCCCCGGTTTGGGGCGAGTCTTTAACAACCCAAATTTTATTCAATCTTATTATTAGAAAAAAACATTAACACCCCGTAACCCTATTTGGGGGTAGTTTTAAAAAAAGTTTGTGCAGATTTTGATTATTTACTTTATCCCCAAGAAATTAGATTTTTATACAAACAAATTTCCACCTTGTCACCCCTTAAAAGGTAGAATTGCCGAAAATAGCAAACTTTAACACCCGCTAAATCGTATTTGGAGGTAGTTTCGAAAAACAAGCTTATTAAATCAAGACAAAATTCTTCCAAAAAAGTTTAACTCCCCCTATATCGAAATAGTTTCGAAGGCGATAGGTAGTTTCTTAAAACTAATAATGAAAATCCAATAGTATAGTATTTATGCCAAGTTTCAAGTTTATTAACCCAAGAAAACAGATTCTTTCATACAAACTTCAACACCCCCTTTTGCGGGTAGTTTCGAAAAACTTATAATGACAATCTTTATTATTTTCTTAGATTACTATTTGTGGCAAGTCTCAAGATATTTGGGCGAAGGAATTAGATTTGTCATACAAATTTTCAATATCCTTTTTGCCAATAATGCAGCTGACGCGGAGGGGGAGCAACGCAGGCCGCTCCGCTGTCAGCCCGCCCATCAACGGCGTCAACCAGTGTCAATGCTCACGGCGATAGCTAGTGTCATTTGTACCCGGACTGTTTATATCAGACGCACATGAGATAAATATCCAGAGATGGGTCGTGCGTTATCTCGTGATGTCAAGACCGTCCGTTTTAAAATAGCCGAACATTTCAAGAAAAAAAAGCAAACTTTACTGGGATGACGACAGTAGGTTCGATAATCTTATCGAAACTTTAATAATACATTTGTAGAACGATTCTGGTTAAGTTTCGATGGTGAAACGGAAAATGACGTTGAATCAGATTGGGTCAACAACATCCTCATCTTTCAAAATATTCTTTACAAATTTAGTCAAAAATGCTACTTTATTAGTGTCTTGATTTTCCATGTAACTGTCGATATCCTTAATTGCTTGAAATCTGCAATCCAATAAAGTAGCCGCCACAATAGTATCTGTAACAGGAAAACGATGGTCCAAACGTTGCAACATGTTATTTTTGAGTCTACTGACAATGACAGGTTCATCGTCGTCACATTCTTCCAGCAACCTTCTAATTTCAGATTTAAAAATCAATGCCAAATTGATTGTGGGTTGTGATTCTGAGCTCAGGATTTCCACTATCGTCTTGAATTTATCAAAGAACGACGCCAAGCTGGTAATTAAATTGTACTCGTTTTCGTCTAATAGTAAAGAACTGCGACCTATATCAAGCAACATATCTCTAATCGGTCGGCGATTTGCATTGTGGCTGATGCTGGTTAGCATCATAAGCAAGCTGTGCCACCTTGTTGGTGTACTTGTTTTTATTGTAGGAGGGGCGCCGGTTTCAGACCTTGTCAAAGGCTCTTCTATGGGAACATCATTCGATGAAGATTCATCATCCGAGTGGTTTATACCAATATCTTCAAAAGATGAGAGCAGATCACGCTGTTCTTTGCTGGCAGCGGCTTCTAGTTGAGGAGCTCTATACCTCAAATGCTTGACTACCTTCTTACATTTATTAATAAGGCAAAGAACCTCATCAGTGCTCTGAATACCATCAACGGTGATCAGATTATGCAACCCATGTCCAAGGCAAAGATGATTTTTCATATTCAATAAATCAGCGGCTCTTTTCATATTACTGCCAGAGTCGGTCACAAGCACAATATCTTTCGGCGGCGCGGGGGGAATCACGGCGGCGGCGGCGCGCCGGCGCAGCGCTCATATCTAAATCAGAATCAATCTATGTCAGAATAACTGTCGTTAATTAAATAATTATGTGTTTAATTTTGTTTATGATAGTATCTTATAATATGAAACAAAAGATATTGAAAAAAAATTACAATTTTTATAAAACTTACCTAGATACTTCACTTACCATTATAGTAGTATAATATAATCTAATATTTATACGAACCTATATCTGTATAGCATTATAATATCGTAAGATCTGTCCGACAATATAGATCAAAATCAAAATAGTTTATTTCAAATAAACCTTAGAGGTACTTTGGAATTGTCGCACAAAAAAAAATACGACTCTGGATGCAAATTCGCAAGCGTCAGTAGATCTCGATGGAGAAGAATTTGCAAGAACCTCCACGGACACTCTTTTCCATCAGTTTCAGTTACAAGTTTTTGGTTACATCATTCTTGATGAAAAAACACATATATGTGAGAACGATGCAAAAAGACGTGCACATAAAAGCGTCTAGAGTAACAAACAATTTTAACAAAACAATGCAATCACAGGCCGAGGCAGCTAAGTTATGACCAATCCCAACTGATGGCGCCCGTTCACGAACATGACGCATGGATCGGCACCACTCAGTTCAACCATCATGTTAACACTCATGTGAACACATGCTCACATGCTCTTTCCTTCCCGTTCCCCGCCTCGTCGTGCCTTCCTAAGGCGCGGTATAGGGGTTATAATAAATAATACTAACGTTCTATTTTTAGCCTCCTCTTCCTCTGTCCAGAACCGATATGCATACATGTCTTCTATCTCTTTGTTTTTGTCTTTCATACTGTTGAAGTATCTATTCAATGACATATCTAGATACGTTTTCTGCAGCACATTGGTTATGAGCTTTCTAAAAAAGAAAAAAGTCCGGCGCATGTTAGGAGCCATTGGCATTGGACACAAATTATAGGCCTACTGTTAAACTGATTTGGTGCCTGAGGTAGCTATGCGATGCGGGAAGGGTGTTGATGCCCGTCAAATGAGTTGAGCTTTCGCGACGCGTCACTACCAGCAGCATCAAGCTGATATTGTTTTTGGAATACACCGACGACTGAAAGCATTCGTCGAATGTACGACGCACAGAACCAGGGTCGATGTACCGACGCTTAGGTGAGCCTTATCATCGGAGAATTGATGATGCTTAATAAGTAACTCATTCGTACTGTACATATCTGTTAATTTTCGTTGCGGGATCCAAGACTGTTTAGTTTAACCATAAGCTCTTAGATCAAGGTTATTTCGAGTGTGCGTAATATATCCATCCCTTTTTCCCTGTCGCACCATGATAGTTTTGACACGTCGTAGTACGGGGGCAGGGGTCACCAAATGGCGGACCGCGGTTTTGACTTGTGGAGTACTTACGTTATGTACATAACCCGCACGTCGTCTTTGCTGCCGTCGATTCGGCAACGGACGAATTATCTCATCAAAATCTTATAATGAGTATATTATTTCAATTTAAAAAAGTATATAATTAGGTACATGTGACGATGAAAAAACCGGGGGAGGGGAGGGGTAGGTGGCTTTAAATATCGTAGCAGCCTTATACGACACTGCTCCCTTCCAGCTACAATGTTTATTGTTGATTCATGTTTTGTGCGGGAGCGCTGTTGAAGCGGGGTCGTGTAAATGAGCTACGACCTTTTACGCTTAATAAATGAAAATATTTAGAAAATATAAATTCAGAAAGCCTGGTCAATTTAATTATTTCAATAGTTTTCATCATAATGTCTAGGTACTTATATTGGGTATTTCTCAAATTGCCCAATATAACATTATGACTAAAGCCGTGGGTATTAATCACTTGGTCCAAAACATAATATATATTACCGCCGATTTTGTCACATATCCAAACGCAACTATTTAGCTGGCGAGGGGAGGGACCACCCTCTCTCTAACATAAGTTAATTTTACGCTAAAATGGTTTTCACAGAACCGTAATATTTTTGAACGGCCTATCCAACGAGACCCCACACTATGGGATAGACGAGAAAAAAATACATCACCACGTGGTTTGATTTGCGCAGTAGACGATTATAGGTCTCTTAAGCGGTACGAAGTCTGAGTCCGGGAAGGGGCCGGGCTTCATCAGGGCGGCGGACAGAGCGCAGGAGTCGCGGTCAAGTCTCATCTTTCATGGCAAGCACTGTATAGGAAGTAACGTAAAAAAATTGTTTTCCTGATTTTATTTTAGATTTTATAGCTTTATAGTACTAAGAGTCTCTGAGCTAAGCTGCGGACAGACGGACGGACAGACGGACATGGCGAAACTATAATGGTTGCTGATTACGGAACCCTAATAACGGATACCAAATAAGTGATTGGTGACCCCTTTAGTTTGGTTTGTTTCTCCAGAACTCGAATTCATTACCTCACTCAGACCTTTTGTGGTGATCGCCACTGGTAATATCGGATTTCAGGAGATGCAGTGGTTGGCATTTTTGTAGTGGGCTTGTACCTCAGGCACTGCCTTAGATCAGTAGGCCTAAGGGTCAAAGCACATTTAGGCAGAATAATAGCTGTGTGTCGGTCTTTAATGTACATAGCATATTGGCTCCTATCTCCACTACGTAAAGTCGAGTCGACGGGAACTATCAAATTCTGTAGGATATGCGTGAATTCGCTTTCGTTTGAGTGTGCTTTGACCCGAGCAATATATTAATACCGGCGTTCTATTAATCTTGTGTCGTCCTACCTATCAGCAAAGAGTTTATCTAGTTTGTACTGACTACACTCCAACTCTTTTCGGTTGATCTTGTCCAGGGGTAACTCATCTTCCTGCTGCTTCACTTGGTATTTCAAAGCCATAAAGAGGCCCATGTCCGACATCGTCTTCATGATTCGCAGCTCATTGTTGCATTCGTCTGGATGGTGCATAAGGATCATTAGGCTTTGTTTTTACAGCATTTTATTTAACTTGCACAATAAAATATTTAACTTTAGGTGTTGCCTTTTCCTGTTTGTGAAAACAGGCATTAGTCTTCGCACTCTTAAGGAGCTAGGTACTTACTCACCTAATATATGCATCTGTGTTATTGCATCCTCTAACATACAGGCGAACAGTGTTGATGTTATATATGGAAGACTGCAAATTAAAACAGGTAGGTATAACTTGTACTATTAATTATTCTGTGCTATAACTAACTATCCCTGGGGATAAAATCATTCAGTGAATATTGGTATTCAGCGACATCCGAATAGGCTCGTAGCCGACCTCACTAAATTATGGTAAATGTAATTGGGAAAATGCACGGGCATTCTTGCATTTCAGCGCACGCCGCACGGATCGATCTTCAAGGTTAAGCAACGCTTGACGAGGTCGGTCTGTGGATGGGTGACCATTTTCAACATACCGAGTTTCCTCCGTGCCTCGGCAAGCACGTTAAGCCGTTGGTCCCGGCTGTCATTTGAAGATCTTTGACAGTCGTTACGGGTAGTCAGAGGCTTGAGATCTGACACCAGTCTTGCCAAAAGGGTACCGTGTTACCCAGTTACTGGGTTCTGGAGGTCAGATAGGCAGTCGCTCCACGTAAAACACTTAGTGCTCAGCTGAATCCGGTAAGACTGGAAGCCGACCCCAATATAGTTGAGAAAAGGCTAGGCAAGAGAGATTCTTGCATTTCAGCGAAAACTTAAGTGTTTGATGCCTTAGCAAAGACATCAGCCAATCGGTAAGAGTTGGTGCCAACTGCCACAGGATATGTAGAATTGTATAGATGTCACTCACAGACAATGGGGGCTATCTATTCTAGGTTATAATATAACACAGTAACAATCACAGGGTATGGAACCGCTGCGCGGGAAGTATCTTGAGAGTGTAGTACCTAGCTAGAATAGATAATAAAAATCGTGGCGCTGAAACTGCGTTGCGCTCATCTGTTCTGTGGTTTGTATGACAAGCATCGACAATGCCGCTGCCAAGGCGACTACAAGTAGGCGACTACCAATAGGCGACTACAAGTAGTCGCCTTGGTAGCTGTGATAACAATTATTATAGAAATCTAACCAAAACTGAGTTTTCGCCGACTGCTTCTCATTAAGTTTGGAGCCAATGGTCTGAAAAAGAAAAGATAAAAACATCAAGAATGTGACACTGTTATGAACGATCTTTATCGACCGGGCCGCATATTGCAAAGTGTTGAGGGAAACTGAAGCTATTGTGAAGAGGTTAGATGTCATATTTGTATGGTGGTATGGTAGTGGTTGCATATACAGAATGATCGGAAGTTTTAAGGTGAAGATAGCACAGACAATTTGGAACCATTTAAAAAAGGTTGAAACAAAAGTTGGTTTGAACAAAAAGCACGCTCCGTTTTTTTTTAATAAGTTTAGCAAAAGTATTTGAATTTTTAAATTTTTTAAGCACCTTAAATGTCTGCAAAATAAATGTCTAAGGACAAAGAGGCCTAAAACTTTTGCTAGATTGCTTACATATTACTTTAATTAAATAAAATAAAAACAAATTCTTTTATCATTCAATTTGACCATAAATAAGCAGTTTAGTTAAAACTTTGGGAATTTTCGATAAATATCATAAAAATATGGTTAAAAAAATTATAAGACTTCGTCTTCGACAACCATTGCTTAAATGGTTCTAAATTGTCGGTACTATCTTCGCCTTGAAGCTTTGCACCCAACTTTGAATCACCCTGTAAATCATATAACCCGTTCACGAGCCACCATGCAAATATGAGATCTAGCCACTTCACAGTCACTTCAATTTCTCTAAACACATGACAATTTCGTGACGGTAATAAGTACTCAGTATCTTCTCTATGTCTACAGTAAGAAATGTAAGTATCAATATCTAAATTTGATAATTAAATATATACATAATTTATAATTACACGAGGGTTATATCGTATGCTTCAAGGGCAATACATACATTTCGGTGAATTTTTTTAACACTTGGTGCATTGTGAGACATCTTGTGATAATAGGTAGTTGTTTTACGTATATGTACTAAAAATAATACAGCAAAAAATAATACGTTTCTATATGATCATTATAGAAAATTAAACACGACTATAAATTAAAATCGTAAGAAATTGCCTTTTGTCGGCTTCATATAAAAAAATACTCCGTCGGCATAAAAGCTGTCACAAAATAATAATGTGTCATTATCGGTTGACATTTTGACACATTCAGTTTCAACGGTTTTTTCGAGTAAGCGCGAAGGTTGCTAGGACTTTAACCTCTTTTAATTAGTATTGATCCTATTTTTTTTAATACTTATAATCTATGGGCTCGCGTTGGCCACTAGAGATGGGTCGTACTAGGCAAATCTTGGACTAGGTGCACCTAGTCCAAGTCCGTACAAATACTCGATCCAAATACCTGTTCCACCTAGTCCATGAAATACGCATACTTTATAGATGCTTAGTCTTTGCGTAACAACGATACGTGTAGTACGTAGTACGTATGGCCACTATCGCGCCTAATGTTAAGCGATGATGTGGTCTACGGTGAAGCACGTTTATTTTTAAACGACTTCAAAAAAAAGAGGAGGTTTTCAATTCGTCGGAAACTTTTTTTTTAATGTGTGTTCCTCGATTACTTAAAGACGCCTGGACCGATTTGGAAAATTCTTCTTTTGTTTGAAAGGGTATACTTCCCAGGTGGTCCCATGGTCATCTGCTCAGAATCTGATGATGGGATCCTAGAGAAATCGAGGGAACTTCTCAAATATTATAGGCATACATATAACGACTTTGGTATTTTCCTCAATAATACAATCATTTGCACACAGAAAGTATCATTTGGTGAAGTGGAACTGATGAAGAAGACCACAGATGGCCACTGGAACTTCTTAATGCTAAGCATCACGGATATAAGATATTTCGAATAGTTAACAGACTATGAAGAAAATATTTATAAGTAAATGGTACCATCGAACTGATCTGATGATGAAGCTGGAAGGTAGGCACTGGAATCGTAATGAGATTTTCATTGGCTATAAATGATGATCATGTTAATTATTAATTATAAACCTACCAAAACTAAAATGAAAAAATACAAAAAATCAAACCGACTTCCAAAACAAAACAGTTTTGGCAGTCGGTTTGATTTTTTATTAAAAAGGTTCTTTTTATGGAGGTATTTTGAACATAGTAACTGAAGCTTTGGCACGCGATGCGTTTGCCTCAAAAGTAAAATCCCTGAAGCGAACCAAATATAACAGTATTCATACCAATGATATTCTAGAACATCGAACTGATCTGAAAACTCGAATACGTCCTAATTGGGACGTCTATAGTCTATGTGTCGCATGGCGAAGAGCGATACACGATGTTGAAACAAAAAAAAATAAAAAAATGCCATCGTGTGTATTTAGAAAATGTACCAATTATGATACCAAAGTACATAAAACAGAAGGGATCTCTTACCATACCTAAGTACGCAATACACCTAAATTACAAATTTATTTCAATTTTTTTCCTAATATCTATTATTTATTCTGTGCTAATATTCTGATATTTGGAGGTTAGAAAAAGAAAGAGATGGTAAATACATTGGTGACCAAAATAATATTTGTTTACATTCACACGCAAGTGACAAACACTAGCTGTCTCTTTTTTTCTTGTTGATTTTATCACGCCATCCCTTTCGACTTTTAGTGAAATGTCAGATGAATGAAGTGTGTATCTATGCTGCCGGATGCTGTGCGCTGTGCACTTTTTTCGGTTGTTTTGTGAGTGTATAACGTATCGTGAATGAAGGTTGGGATGCTTGGGGGAGGCCTATGTCCAGCAGTGGACGTCTTTCGGCTATTATGATATAACTAATACCACGCGGGCGCGAGCTAGTCGCATATAAATACTTTAAGTACCTGGTACAGGTTCGTCTTTTCAGGTCGATCTCTCAGTATTGCGTTTGCCTTATGTCGTATATTACTAGTTATGTATGCCTTGCTTCCAACTGAAGAACTGTTGCTACCTCTCTGTGGTTTATTTTGGCCGATATTGAAGGTAACAGTAGACATAATGGCTGGGTCGGCACTATTTTAGCAATGGTTGGAGTTGATATTGCTTCTCGCTTTATAACCAGAACACATTCAATGGATGTGTTACCTGTTCTGACTACAAATCATAGATTTCTGATGATGTCGAAGCGTTGCCGACCTGATTATGTGCGCAACAATATAGTTTTCGTTTAGTATTTTATGAAGGTTTTTATGTTTATGCCACCGGAGAAGAGCAGTGGTGGCCCAGTGGTGGTAACGGCCGCGACTTACGTGTCATAGGTCGTGAGGTCAAACTCAGGCAGGCGCTTTACTTTGTGTAAATTATTTCTCTCAAAACGGTGAAGAAAAAAATTGTGAGGAAACCGGCATATCCTAGAACCAAAAACATCGAACACATGTGACACCCACCAACACACACTGGGCCTACGTGGTGGATTAAGGCCCATTATCTCTCACAGAGAGGAGGCCTGTGTCCCAGCAGTGGGAACATTATATAAAGCTGATGATGATGTCACCGGAATATATTGCAATTTGCAGATATTTTTTTGTATTTGAAATGATCTGCTCACAATAATAACGAGAATTTATTTTCTTTCAAAATTTTATACAAACTAACGGTGTTTGCAATAATCTGGAGACATATACATCCAAAAAAAAAATGAAGATATCATCATCATCCTCCCCCAGGCGTCGCCACATTGACCGGCCCCGTGCGTCTCGCATCCAGCGCCTTCCCGCAACCTTAACCAGGTCATCGGTCCACCTAGTGGGAGGCCTTCCAACGTATCGTCGTCCGGTTCGCGAATAAAGGTATATAAAAAATAAAAGAATATATTCCAATGTAAAATTTAATAGCAGGCTCTGTCCGCAAAATAATTAATGACTTCAACACGAGTCAAATTTGGTCTAAATATAACAAACATTTGTTGGACAACAATGTCATAATCAATACAGCATATACAAAATTATAATCGGCTAAAATTAAATCACACAGCTTAAACTTACTGATTATTATTTATACAAAACTTAAAACAAATCGTTATATGGGGAAGAACAAGCTTATTTTTATTAAACACTAATTTCTGTATAAAATTCAATACTATACACACAACATTTATAAAATAAAGTTAAGTATGTATATTTTTCGTTTTTAACATTTTTTTTATTTACATCAATTTCTTATAAAAATGACGGTAAGAGGTACTTTATATTTTCTTCACGCTTATCAATTATTTGATATACATTTTAATTTTACAACTCGGTGGAAAATTCTGTGTATCTTAGATCTAGTTCACTTTATAGTCTTCTTAGTAGTTACTAAAGACAGGGTGGTATGGTTGTATGACAATCAACATGTATCCAAGCGAGTTATACATAGAACAGAGTACTAGGTATACAGTAAAAACAATATTAAACACAATTGAGTAAAGAATAATTTACCCGTTCGGCGATAAATATTTACAAGATTAAAACACGGTAAATAATTGAATATGTAGTTAATTTAAAAACAAATAAATAAAATACAAATGTTGAAATCTCATATACACGTGTTGAATCAATATTCAGTCTTAGCCATTCTCACTGTTCACTCATGTCTTACATTAAAAGCGTAAGTCAAAAATTAAAAAAGGAAATTCAGTAGAAGGAAAGAATCTTCAAGAACAAATATTAACAGAATTAATTGAAGCCTAAAGAAGGAAATAAGAAGATATACACTTTTAAAGTTAAACGATCAGTGAACTAGCATCAAACATTGAATAATGCATAATAAAACATAAACTAGGAGTAAATAAAAACATTATGTGTTTACCGCTCTTAACATTGTGCTATATAAGCTCAGAAAGTAAATAAACTAGTTTAAAATTCTTCTATGGCCAATTTAAAACCGTCAGATATTATCTGTGGAATAAAAATGGCGGTTTGACAGCTATGGAAAACATGTCAAATCGCCGTATTTCTTTTTCTTCAGATAAGTGTTATCTGACCATTAAATCTTGCTTACCTCTTTCGTCGCATAAAGCTCTATCCAAAAACCATAAGGGTCAGTTCAGGCCAGCCGGATTTCAGAACATACTCTGACGTACGCTTCACCAAATGCGGATTATCCAGAATGCGGACGGTCCGCGCGCGGGTCATCCGGGATGCGGACGGTCCGCGGGCGGATTAACAGGAAACCCTGGTTGAAAAAGCTTTAGAGCTCAACATAGCACAATATAAAACGGGCTTTAAAGCAGACTTGCTTCAATAAAATACACTTCAACAAAATTAATACTTCTGGGTTATGGAAAACAATGACCATACAATAATAAAATATCAAAATTATCTAGAACTATCTAGTTATAAGTATATTCTATCTAATATTTATGACTCTGTCAGTTGACATTTAAATTAAAATAAAATAAAATAAAAACAATATTTCTTAGTACGTGTTTGACTGCAATGATTGGGTTAAGATGCACTCTTCACACTTTTTTAGAAACAAATCATTTATTTTATCTATATTAGCCTAGATGAGGCAATTATTTGGTGCTGTTTTTGTCAAAGTATCTAGTCATACAATTTAATATTAGTTATATTTTTATTTTTGCATTAAACATTACGGATTTGCATTAAGAATTGAGATATGATATTGTGCTAGTCCAAATTTAACTTTTTTTAAATGGCAAAATCAGACTGATAATGGATTATTTTAAGACCCATATTTACTGTGGAAATTTATGGGCTATACTAATACTCCCTACGGGCCCATTTTTCAATAGTCATGTAATTTTTACCTCAAGAATGAAAATGGCGGTTTGACAAGACTTGTTTACAAAATATGCCAAACAGAGTATTTATCCTTTTATTAAAAATTATCTGAATATTGAAAAATTGGACCAAAGTTCTTTCGTATCTGACGATAACGCAGCGTCTACGCGACGACGATGCGTATACGCTACGGTCTCATCGCGTTGAAGGGCTTTAGCGTAGCGTGAATACGTTCAAGCCAACGTTTTACGTTGGCCCAAAAGAGTGCCACTAAAGCCCACTTACACGAAAAACTTAACTCACGAGGTAAATTGTCAATATTGTATATCAAACTGACAATTTAACCTCGTTAAGTTTTTCATGCAATTGGGCCATAATTATTTTATTCAAGCATCAATTTCTAACGATCTGTATGACACGATACCTTGACATAAACAGCATCGTTCTATATAAATTCTTCCTATAATATAATTTAGAATAAGTTACGGCCGCGCAGGCAGCACCAGGTGCTACGCGCTGGTCCGTGTGTGGCGTGCATGGAGCGTGACACCCCACAAATGCCAACATCACTTACTTGACGAGGGTTTGCCGCATTCTTCTGAAAAGAAGAAAGGGAACTTGGTTAATATTAAAACAAAGAAAAAAAAACATTTGTGACTTGCACAAGACGTACAAGACAGTATAAAACAAAACAAAAGTACCAATTTAATGTCTAGTTTTTTTAAATATTTTTTTATCAATAGGCTCGCGCTTGACCACTATCTCACCCGATGGTAAGCGATGATGTGGTCGACAGTGAAGCACGCTTGCCTAGAAGTAACCTATTCACTCTTGACTTTAAGACCCCTAAATTGTAGCTATCGGGAAACACAGACTCCGGCAGGGAATTCCACTCCATAGCTGTACGCATATAATTAGATAGATAATAGTTCCAAACTCCAGGCTTTCGAGATGTTTTTTAATGTCGGCTATTGTTTTTTTTTTTTATTATTGATTGTAGGCTTGCGCTTGACCACTATCTCACCTGATGCTAGCGATGATGTGGTCGACGATGAAGCACGCTTGCCTAGAAGAAACCTATTCACTCTTTACTTGAAGACTCCCAGGTTGTAGCTATCAGGAAATACAGACTCCGGCAGGGAATTCCACTCCTTTGCTGTACGCATAATGAAAGTATTCCCAAAACGTTTGGTGCGTATGGGTGGGATGTCCACCATGTACCGATACCGATGTTTTAGTTTTACCAATACCATTTTTTTGTTTATACATTAAAAATATTGATATTGTAGTAAAAGACAGTTCAGAAAATACTCTACCTACATATCCATCCACCTACATATCAACCTACCTACCCTACCCTACATACCTATCTACCTTACCTGACACACATTTTTATCACAGTTTGGAAGCAAACACCGTGATAAAATGCATGGCTCAAGCCTATCACAGAGGCCGTGCGCACCCAGCTGCCCTATATATCAACCTATCAACCTACAAACCTACCCACCTACCCTACCTACCTACGTACCAATTTATTAAACTAGCTATTTGAATAACCACAGTCAGTTACTTTAATAAATATATGTTACGAGTATTATTTTCCGCTATAAAATTTAGACTATATGACAAATGAAACAACTTGGCGTCCACCAAATATTTGGTTCGAATTCAATATTAAAATGATTATCTAGTTACTCATCGATGAAAAGTTATTCCTTTGCATTTCGCCGTATTAGTTGAATTATTAGAGCAATATCAGAAACATTCAGACGCATATTAAGGAAGTAGAAACCATAAAGGACCTTGGTGTTCTTTTTGATAAGAAGCTAAGTTTGACGCCACACCTTGACAATATCATTAAACGAGCTTCGAAAATCTTAGGGTTCGTCCTAAGGAATTGTAAATGCTTTCGTCGTAATAGGACAAAAATAATGCTTTATAATAGTCTTATTCGAAGCATTCTGGAATATAACAGTGTGGTTTGGCGTCCTCACTACGCCTCACATTCGCTGCGTCTCGAACGTGTCCAGAAACGGTTCGCTTGGCATCAAGCGTTTTCTAGCGGTATCGCCAAGAAAATACGTTCTTATAACAAAAGGTTACAGCATTTTAACATGAGATCACTGGAAAGGCGTAGGCAACTAATTGACGCGATATTTGCCTATAAAATCATTAAGAACAAAATAGACAGTCCTTGTCTGCTTGCGCTTTTCAATTTTCGGGCTCCTGCTAGGATCCCGCGTGGTGCCATCACACCTCTTTGTCCGCCGTCGAGGAGGACCGTTTTGGGGGCTATGCCTATTCGCTCTTTGCAAGAATGTGTAGGGAAGTAAATGGCTATGGTGATGTTGTCGATCTTCACTTTGACTCTTTGGCTAGACTGAAGTCCGTCCTCATGAGTCATGAGTTTGTCGAGTGTTTCTTAAATTCGTTATTATAATCTTTGCCACATTTGTCAAATGCATGTATTTCTTTTTTTCGATCTTCACAAGTTCCTTGGTGTGTCAATTCAATCAAATTTTAATATTTTTTTTTGACAATGTTTTTCAATTTTATTTATAATGGTAGTTTAGCAATTTTGTATATTTTACTATCTTAACCAATTTTATTAAGAGAATGAATTTTTATTTACCAATTTTTATTTAAATTTTATTTTTTACCAATTTTATTAATTGTATAATTTTTACCAATTTTAATTTTTTGTAACCAATTTTTAATACATTTTACTAATTTTATTAATGTTATCAATTTCATGTGCTCACTCACTTGTAATAGGGTAAGGCCGTAGATTTTGCCACTTAGTAACATAGAGTAACATAGATATTTCTATGTTACGGTAATATAGAAGTAACGCGAAAGTAACGCATAATGTTTGTAAGGCCAATTCCACAACGCACTATTTTTAGGAGACTTCAAAAAGGCGAGGTTTCGATGTATTAACTAAACTGACTTGCACCGCTGCCGTAACACATCGTGTGCCCCCAGTAAGAGTCTTTTTGAAGTCTTTTTTTTTACTTTTTTTTTGTTTTCCACTCAAAAGCTCAAAAACATAGTTAAAATACTTTTTTTATGTAGGTCCGAACTCCAATATTATGATACTGGGATCTAACTAGTTAGTCGAAGGAGATGTCATTGTGCCGAAGCAACAAATTCTAACATTTAACATATTTTTTTTTTTACATTTTGCAGGGTAGTTTATTTTAATGATTATAGTAAAGCCATATTTGTGACGATTGCTAATCATATTTTAATGAACATCGAATCTTGCACTGATCTGCAAAATGCAAAAAAAAACTTAAGAGGAATTTCGAAAACTTTTTGTGCCTTTTTTTATTTCTTCTTAAGAAATAAAAAAAGGCACAAAAAGTTTTCGAAAATTCTAAAAATGCACCGTTCTGAATCACACAAAAAAAAAACAATTAAGAAAAGACGTTTAAAAATTAGTAAATAGTAAAGGTCGATTTAGCTGTTTTTAGAGATTACATTTTTTTTTTCTCGAAATTAAGGATAAGTTTTTTTTAGAAATATTGTTTTTTTTTAGCATATTTAGAAATTTTGAAAACTGTAAGAGGTGTTTCTGAAATATTTATTATTTACTATTTTAAGAAATTTCAAAAACTGTAAGAGTTGCTAATTAAGGACTCTCCCCAAGAAAATTTTAATTTCGCAAGCTACCCTGGTTTTTTTTTCAGTGGGAAAAATCATCTTACGATCCCCCTCGCCCTTGGGTGGGGCGTGGGAGTATACGCCCTACGGGCTTTTACCATATGGTAAATAAAGTACTGTGTTTTGAATTTCGTTAAACAATCTAAACCAATACCTACATAAAACAGTATCGTTAAGGAATTTTTACCTGCTTAGAAAATGAAAAAAAAAATACTCGCTGAAATCAAACATTTACTGAGCGGACTTTTCGTTATTCTACACGCCCATACATACTTATTTTGAAAAAAAAAGTCCTTATATTTTTTGCAAGGTTTTTATGTCAACAAAAAATATATTTACTTAATAAGTTACATTATGCACAAACCTTTACAACAGTAAAACGTTACGTAACATACAATCAACGTTACCAGTAACACCGAAGCTACATAGAAGTAACGTTAAAGCGCGATTTTTCAAGGTTATAAATTGTCATAACTCGACATCAAAGTGAATGTTAAACATAGACAAATTACCACGCACTTATTAGTTACTCGTGCATAATAATACATAAGAGGTGTACAATAAAAACTGTTATTTACCTTTAAAATCGCCAAACTTCACAATTAATATTTACTGCCGAAACACACGTGTGCACCTTTGACAGACTCCAGAGACGACAAGATGGCGTCCTTTTTTTTTTTTATATTTTGCCTGAATACTTGATGTTGCCAGTGCAAGTAAAAAACTCTACCAACTATTTTCAATGCTTTTTAAAGGAAAAGTTTTGGTAACATACAAAGTAGTAACATAGAAGCAAAATTTGGAATTTTATAGTTTGAAAAGTAATAAAGCTATAAAAAACGCGTTTTTAATGACACGAATGGCACGATGTAGAGCGTAACTTTAGAACTCCTCATATAGTCACAATTAATTAAAAATTCATTAGAAAATGAAAAAATATATAGTGTTAGAATGCCAAAAAGACAGCATGCTTTTCGTTAAATTTGGATGTCTGAATGAATTTAACTCGTTATATTTTTTTAAACGTTTAACTTTTAGCATTTTAAGAATAGGATGTAAAGAGTTTACAATATCCGTAATTGAATTATAAAACTTTCATTGCAATTTAGCCATGATCTTGTTTTTTTATTGACGATCAAACTTTGACAATATTTTTTTCTTCATAAAGTGGCAAAATCTACGGCCTTACCCAATAATAAAATTAGCGCTTATTACTATGTAAGTTAGCTGTTAGATTCTACATAATTGTAAATGTGGTGTTTGCCTATAAGTAATTGTTGCACTGTAAGACAAGTTTAAGCATGTATTTTTTGTTGTAATTAAGTGTAAACAGTTGTTGGTGAACCTAATCAAATAAATAAATAAAATAAATATTTAATGCTGAGGTGTGCCGTTGTAGTGAAGTGCGGCCGAAAGACCGCACATGAACGGATCACAAAAGTGATGTGTGGCGACTTCTCTAGTGCGTAGTACATTATCACCTCAATGTCCGGTTATTATACTTTAAGGTTCAATCTATATCCATACCAAAATCTACCCAGGATAAAAAGTCTCCTATGTCCATGACTTGACTTGGCTTTTTTGCGCGGGTTTTATTCTTTTACTCCAAGGTTCAATCTATATCCATACCAAATTCCTCCCAGGATAAAAAGTCTCCTATGTCCATGACTTGACTTTTTATCCCGGGTTTTATTCTTTTACTCCAAGCTTCAATCTATATCCATATTAAAATCCTCCCAGGATAAAAAGCCTCCATGTCCATGATTTGACTTGAATTTTTTGCCCGGATTTTATTCTTTTAATCCAAGGTTCAATCTATATCCATACCGAAATCAGTTTAGCTGTTTAGACATAACTGAAAGAGTAACTTTCGCAATTATAATATTAGTATGGATTATAAGATTTAATCAACATCGACTATCTAAAACTCGTGACGGAAATCTCTCTGGCAGAAGTATTAAATTATAATTTTTACTGTCTTCTGACAATACGACTAAACTTCCTACTGCATCATACATACATGTTATAAATAAATCAATGTTTACGTTACCGCTTTAGTAAATAAACACAGCCATAGTAAACAGCTATGAACTTAACAAATTAACGACCTATGAGTAGGGTTACCAATTTGGAAAAAAATAAATTGTATATCTGATTTCAGAGGCTAAATGAAGAGTGCAGGCTTATAACAAAAGTACACTTTAAAACAATACAACATAAGCATTTTCCCTTTTTAGGGTTCAGTACCCGAAGGGTGAAAACGGAACCCTATAACTAAGACTTCGCGGCCCGTCTGCCTGTCTGTCTGTCATCAGGCTGTATCTCATTAACCGTGATAGCTATTCAGTTGAAATTTTCACAGATGATGTATTACTGTTGCCGATATAACAACAAATACTAAAAACAGAATAAAATAAATGTTTAAGTGGGGCTCCCTTAAATATTTATTTTATTCCATCGTGCGCAAGTCCGACTCGCAATTGGCCAGTTTATTTTTATTTTTATTGAAAATATGATGAATGAATATATAAAAAACGCTCTTAGTTAAGTTACAAGAATTCATTATATTAAATTCAAAATCAGATAAATTGAGTATTTTAGCGTACTCTATAGCTTTTGGAGGAGTGAAGGGCCCTGCAGTGAGACAAAGTAGCCGTATATAAGATTGCATTTGTAGATTTAATGTACGCTTAAGCTAAATAGAGTACAATACTCTATATTATAAAACATTGTTGCATATTAGAGTACATAACTCTTTATTAGAGTACATTATTCTATTTTAGAGTATGGTTGACAACCCTATAGACTATGAGTAACAGGATAAAATCAAGTGTGTACAGATTCAATACCGATGCAATTGACTAGATATACAAGTACATTGAATGGTGACGCATTTTCCTGCTTTCAAGCGTGCGGCGTGCGGGTAATTCCCTCGTGAATGCAGCGCAATATATGTTTGATTGTGTTGCAAATTTATTTTATGAGTCCTTATGATGTCTTTTACACAAAAAAAGGATATACTATAAGAAGTTTTTTTTTTAATTTTGAGTAAAAAAAAATGATAGGTATAAATTACTTATTCAATTTTCATTTCTTTTACTCGAATTCATGTTTGATTTTTTGTTGTGCCACGAAGTAACGTAATTCGTGGTTTTAACTGAACTAGTACATATGCCACATGCTCGCTTTTAATTCAAGAATTAGTTATTTTTGTATTTATTTTGATCTATTACTGGATGCGCAGATTATAATTTCCATTCATCCATTACAGGTTTTATTTAACCTCTTTTAATGCGTTACAAAAGTTACAAATATTTCTTAATGTGTTATCCTCTGAGGCACTACTCAATTAAAATTACAGGAAATTAAGGTTACTTAACGATAGTGGCAAATATTTTTTTATTCATAAGCATCGTCATGACGTGTATTTGAAAACATTTCCTATTTTTTTAGTGAAATTATCTGACGAAACATGTTGAAAAGAAAGAAAGAATAAAAACCGGCCAAGTGCGAGTCGGACTCGCGCACGAAGGGTACCGTACGACTATCGCAAAAACGGAAACAAAACACGTTTGTTGTATGGGAGCCCTACTTAAATATTTATTTTATTCTGTTTTTAGTATTTTTTGTTATAGCGGCAACAGAAACACATCATCTGTAAAAAAATCAACTAGCTAGCTATCACGGTTCTTGTGACACAGCCTGATGTCAGACAGACGGACAGACACAGACAGACGGACAGACACAGACAGACGGACCGCGGAGTCTTAGTAATAGGGTCCCGTTTTTACCCTTTGGGTACGGAACTCTAAAAAGCATCTATTGCCACAGACATCAACATAAATAAGGCTTAAACTAAAATACTTATATGCCAAAGAACATTTTCACTTTCCAAAAATAAAAGTAACGCATTCTTCATGTAGCTAAAAATAACGACAGATGTGTGACAGTGTTTTAGAAAGCCTTTATTACATATTTTGCTAGTGTTCAAACTATATCGGCTATAATATTGCGATTTTATTGCTTGTAAAACATAATTGCTGCTCTATACCACTTGAGCAGCCGGACGAGCACGGCCTCTGTGATAGGCTTGAGTCACGCATTTTATCACGGTTTTCGCTCACAAACTGTGATAAAAATGTTTGACTCAAGCCTGTCACAATAGGCCGTGCTCGCCCCGCAGATATGTGCATACACGGATACTAAATTTATTGTTATTCTACGCAAACACCAATGCTCTTCGTGTTTTTTTTTATACTGATATATTTTCCTATGAAGATTGCCATTTATAGATTACTAACGACCGTTTTTTAGACCGTTATATTAGAGAAACACGTATTAAAAGCCGTAGTTTAGAAGAAGCAAGACAAGTTTATTATGGCAGCCGGAACAGCTTCTCAATTTGTATCAAGCGCAATTTCGATCATGTATGGAGTACTGTTCTCATCTATGGGACGGATCTGCCAAATACCAGCTCGACGCATTGGAGTCGATCGAAAAGCGGGCCAAGAGGCTCATCGGTGATGTGGCACTGGTCAAGTCAAGACTTCAGAGCCTTGAACACCGTCCCCGAGTTGCCAGCTTGTCAGTTTTTTGTCGGTTACATTTCGGGGAGTGTGCGTTGGAATTGAGCGATCTAATTCCAATTAGCCCGTTTCATCATCGGACTACCAGACGTACGACGATGCGCCATCGGTGCATGGTGGATATTCATGTTTTGGAAACACTTTTATTATGCGTACAGTAAAGAGTGGAATTCCCTGCCGGAATCTGTGTTTCCCGACAGCTACAATCTAGGCATCGCTTTCCAACAGGTGAGATGGTGGTCAAGCGCGAGCCTATTACATATAATAAAAATAAACGCAAGCGGATTTATAAATAGACAGACAGAAAGCGACTTTGTTCTAGAGAAAGACCGAGAAGTGAAAATAATTTGTAACGGTACCTATCATTTTTAAAACTATAGAGGCATACAAAATCAAAGTTACTTACTGAAATTTCTAAGGGCTTCCGCTCTTTCGTGAGAGTCAAAATACCACAACGTGATGGCGTATCTGAAAAATGCAAGAGAGGTGGTAAATTATATGATGCTCATGTAAATTTACAACTTATCTTATATAATATATATATATACATAACTTATCACCACGGGTCAACTAATGAGAGAAATAAAAACTTTTTCCCAAAAGAAATAAACCGATTTCCAAAGCAAAACACAAATAAAAAGCTCAATTTAGCTCTAAAAGTTTTGGGCGCACGGTTAGCGCAGTGGTTGAGCGATTGACTGCTGCGCTGCGTGTCGCGGGTTCGATTCCAGCACGGAACAAATATTTGTATCACCTACAATTAGTTGTTCCGGTTCTGGGTGTTGTGTATGTGAGTTTATATGTTTGTAAACGCATCCACGACACAGAAAGAAATTCCTAGTGTAGGGCACCGTTTTTTTCGGAAGTCGGTGTGGCAAAACGATAAAAACAAAAGATACGAAAGACACCAAGTTAGCGGGCAATTAGAGTGAAACAGACCCTAAATAATATTATAAAAGGTAAATATAATAGGTATATAAATAAAATTACCTTGTGTCGAAAGCAGGTTGAACCTCGTGCGGGTTCCGTCTATCTGACCAGAAGAATAGCATCCTGTCGAAGATCGGAGCGATATCTGCTACTTGATTCGTGCCTTCAGGGAATACTCTGGGTATATTACAAAAAAAAGTATTATAAACTGGAGAATGACTGAGGTGAGACAGCAATTAAAATTTAGATAGGCTTCTAACACCATTCTGGGACTTTTATTTTGTAGGTAAGTATTAAATATCCTTAAGGTGCTCCCTAACCTGGAGCATTCGCCTGTAATGTAACATTAGATTCGAATTTAAGCATTTAGTGGCTTCCACAATGTTTTCAAGTGGTGTGCGCATTGATGTTACAAGTCGTATCAAAATATTACACATTGTGTTATCAAGTTGCGCACTGTAAGGCTCAGTTCACTTATCACACCAGTGTAATGCTCGAATCTGTAACATTACAGATTGCGTGCCGTAGTGCTCCGTTCTCCTCCCTCACCAATGTAATTTTCGACTCTGTAACGTTACATTACAGGCGAATGCTCCAAGGTGAAAGAGCACCTTTTGATAATATAATAATAGCACTACAGGGAGTGTGAGATTTTTATTTCCCCGCCACCCTGTACAACGCCTGTTAAGTCACATCTCTGGAGAGACTGAAAAAGCATCTCCTGTTTCCCCCTCTTTCTGGGCCTACCGAGTCCCCGATCTCTGTTATTTAGAAGTTTCGGAACCGAATTAGTGTATACTTTTAATAATGGTATAAAATGCGAAATAACTAAACCAAATCGACAAATCACGGTCATACGGAAATCCACATCGCGTCTTTCATCTCGCATGTGATTGGTCGATTGGATAGCGGTCAAACTCTTTGCGTTGCCGTATTCACTTACGCAATACGGCTGCAGGTATCCTGTCTTACTTCTTCATTAAGATTATTTACCTGAGTAATCCCCCGCACCGCCTGACGTCCCAGTCGAGATTCAGGTAGTAGATGGCGGTGATACAGCGGCCATCTTTATTGGGGTTGTCGACATGCTTGACGTAGTGGCTACCCGAACCTGGGTAACATGCCACCATCGCCTATGGGACAAAAATCTTAAAATTAGTACTAATATTTGAAACCAGGACCAGTGGTGGCCCAGTGGTAACGGCCGCGACTTACAAGTTGTAAGTCGTGGGTTCGTATAAATTATTTCATCACCAATGCTCTCAAAACGGTTAAAGAAAACATAGTGAGGAAACCGGCATGGCATGTCTTAGAACCAAAAATTCGAAAACATGTGACATCCATCAACCTGCACTAGATCCGCGTGGTGGATTACGACCCATATTCTCTCATAGAGAGTAGGCCTGCACGCACAACGGACCAAATGGAAGTCTAAGTGCGGAAAAGGGGTCCATCTATTCTAACCTATCCAAGTACTTTTTTTTTCTAAAACTGGTAAGGGGAAGCGCGGGCTCGTGAAAGGTGGAAGGAGTGGAGGGAGGCTTTTGTCCAGGATTGGGCCTGAACATGCTAACAAAAAAAGGTATAGAATGTGCTAAAAAAATTACCATCGTTTCAACCGCATGGTGTCTTCTTCTGGACATAGGCCGCCGGGTCAACATTCACCGCATTTACCGTTTTGAAAATGGTAAAAGGTAACACTTAGGTACAACATTGTATAACCGATTTAAAGAAGGCTCGGCCATTTTGGGCGACTAAAGAATCATAAGACAGTCCCTTGAACAACGTCCATTATATTCCATGTTTCATCAGAGAAAAATGACGCAATAAACTGCAAAGATCAATATCAAATCATCCAACTAATTACTATCATTGCAATGTATCAATTAATTTGTTTATCAATGATAAGTGTAGACAACACAGAAAAGATAAATACAGATTAAAAATTCCAACCAATTTCTTTTTCATAAAATCATATTGAATTTAGAATGACGTCACTAACCTAAACATGCATTATCATCCAAACTAAACGTGTAAGCAAGATTTCATCCTAATCGGTGGAGGATAACTGCTTTAAAATTCAGTTGCAAAATTTGACCCGAACACATTTACATACATACATACATACATTGCAACTTAATTAAAAAGCTTGTAAAATACTCTTTGACTTGTTAATCCCAACCAAATAAAAAATGACGCAATAACACTGAAGATATTTTATTTTCCTTGTATTTGATGAGCAATCATCTTATCGTCCCTTGATTGAATAATTTGAATAGGGCCTCTTTAATAAAGAAAGGTGGTAATGTCATGCCGTCACAGAGAAAACAGAGAGTAGTAAACTAAGTCCTATCGTACATATAACCACAGATAAAATAATACTGGCATAGATAATTAAACTGACACCTACACATTCCACACATTGACTCATATTATTTGATTGTAAACATAACCTTGGCGCCTGTATGATATACATTCTATGGTACTTTTTGAAGAGCATGGTGTATACTATTATAAAACTTTGTGTTAAAAATAGTTTTGGGATATACCGTCGATTTAATGTATTCTAATGAATGTAGGCACTTATAGAAGATTGAAAAACAATTTATGGTAGATTTAAAGACGGTACAGTAGATTGAATAAATGCATGGTAGATTTATAGATGGTACAGCAGATTGAATAAATGCATGATAGATTTAAAGACGGTGCAGCAGATTGAATAAATGCATGGTAGATTTAAAGACGATACAGCAGATTGAATAAATGCGTGGTAGATTTAAAGATTGTACAGCAGATTGAATAAATGTTTAGCGGATTTGGAAAGCTGAAAATTTATTGGAGTAAATTAATACTCGACAATAATGTCACAGAAACTGACACGCCTATAAAAATGTATGGATTGATACATAATTTTATTGTTTGTTTTTTTATTTGCGATGGGTATTTCATGATTGGTGATGACTGATGATGATGGAGCAGCTTACCCAGAAGAAGCCTGTTCACTCTAACTTTGAGGAGATTCGGGTTGAATGTAACTAACAATAGTTATACCTATATAAGATATTTTTACTAAAAAAAAAACAACCGGCCAAGTGCGAGTTGAACTTCGGGTTACAAATAGCTATAATCACCAAAATAGTAATGTAACATTACTGAAGTTCATAAACAATGAGAGCTCCGAATATTATTCTACTAAAAATTTAAAGTGGATTGAGGGACAAAATTAACTTTGCCGTAGGGAAACTTTATAGGATCCCATTTTTCCTTATGAGGAACAGAACCCTAAAAGTGGATCAATGATTATTATAGAAGATTTAATATAAGTAAAGTACCTAGAATTTATAGGTGCAAAGTAATATATTGATTGAAAAGTGGCTTTATTTATCCACAACATCATACATAGACATAGAAACCAAACCACGAACAATACTGACATGTTTTTTGTAGTTTGTTGACATTCAGCAAAAATAAATAGGTACCTAATCTAATAACCAGATTGCAAACTTAACAAAAACCAAATATTCTAAGCGGGCAAACATGATGAACAATTAAAAGTTTAAGTGCGTATTGGAATATCCATGCCGATGAAAAGGCCGCGCTCCCAATTAGTGAATCATAAAATTGAGGAAAAATATTTAATCATAACAAGCCGGATCTAGGAGTGTCCGAGCTATTTGAAAATAGCCAAATATATAGTAACTTCAGTCAGTGGCCTTGCCCGTGTGTAATTATCTCTATACCAAAATTGGTTCAGCAGTTTAGGCGTGAAAGCAAAACAAATAGACAGACATAGTCACTTTTGCATTTATAATACTAGCTTCTGCCAGCGCATCGGCTTCATCCGCGTGAAAATTATTCTATAGGAAAAAGTATCCTATAATATCCCGAACATGTTCTACCCGTGTGTCAAGTTTCATCCAATTCCGTTCAATCGTTTAGGCGTAAAAGACAGAGTTATTTTCGGATTTACTTGTATAATATTAGTATGGAATTCATCATCATCAGCCTTGTAATGTTCCCACTGCTAGGACACAGACCTCCTCTCTGTGAGAGAAGGAATGGGCCTTAATCCACCACGCGGGCCCAGTGCGGGTTGGTGGATGTCACATATCTTCGATTTTTTGGTTCTAGGACATGCCGGTTTCCTCACAATGTGTGCCTTCACCGTTTTGAGAGCAGTGGTGATGAAATAATTTACACAAAGTAAAGCGTAAGCGTATATATAAATATAGATATGTATCAGCCAATACTATTTCGGGTTATTGATAGTGGTTTTTGTCATGGGAAATTTGACAGGTGGCTATTATTAGTATAAAAATCACGTGCGACATATTAACATTGTTCCACGCCTAGAAGACATTAAAGAATTGAATAGACCGCATTATGGGTGGTCCTATTCAGTATGGACTACTTATAGAGCAATGTTCTTTTGTAGTCTATTGAAGTAGGCGTCTTGATATTATTGCCATCCTACCTAAGACCACGGTTTTTGCAAAGAGAATAACAAAAAGCTACAACAACCTGTAAACAAAACAAACAACCTGTATTTATATACGGGCTGTTTATACTTTTAAGATCCACAATAATGGCCTAGTGCAGCGTTTAATTTTGCAGTAAGTATATGAGATTCAAACAAATTAATATAGGAGAAATTATTTTCGTCATCATCATCATATCAGCCAAAAGATGTCCACTGCTGGACATAGGCTTCCCCCAAGCGTCGCCTCATTGACCGGTCTCGTGCGTCTCGCATCCAGAGGATCCTCGCAACCTTCACCAGGTCATCGGTCCACCTAGTGGGAAGCCTTCCAACATAACGTCTTCTGGTTCGCAGTCGCCACTCCAAAACCTTTCCGCCCCACAGGCCATTCGTTCTGCGAGCAATGTGCCCTGCCCACTGCCACTTAAGTTTGGGAATTCTTCGGGCTATGTCGGTGACACTGGTTCTCTTGCGGAAATCTACATTTCTGAATCGAACACGCAAGGAAACTCAGAGCCTAGCCCTCTCTATTGTCCCTTGAGTGACTGTAAGCTTTCTGATTAGACCCATTGTAAGCGACTACGTCTTAGAGCTATATGTCATCACCAGCAACACACACTGGTCATAGGCTTTCGTCTTGAGACACTGGTAAGTTGGACGAGAAGATACCGCGCAAGTTTTACTTTCGTATATTAATTTAAAGAATTCATGAAAATTTGAAACAGATTTAAAAAAAATAAGATATGTCAATCGCTGATTTAAAAAAAGAACCCATGTTAATCATCAAAGAGAAGAGAAGAACCCATGTTAATCTCCTTGGTTTGTACTAGAATGTTTATAGTGGTATTTCCGTAAACATTGGCGCGCAATACCGAAGCGTGCCAAATTTATCAAGACCAATGTTTACAGATTACGTATTGTTTAACGAGTGTAGAGATACGAGTACATACATAGTATCTAGAAACTTCAGTAGTTTGAAAGAAAATTACCTACCCTATGGATTGTGTGAAATTTCTACTTGCAACTACTAGGTAAGTTCTTCTTGGTAGATATCAAGTTTAATTTGTAAAACCTGGCCAAAATTTTTGTTTCAATTTTGCCATAATACTATAAGCGGAAATTAATAAGAGAGCAGAACTAGATAATTATGTGAAAATCAATAGATCCTAAGCACAGACATAAATCTAACTAGATGACGCGATTGTATGTACTTCGCGTGCCAAAAAACGGAGTAAAGTTACGATCAATGATCGTAATCTGAGCTTTTTATTTAGCACTATCGGCACCGGAAATCCACCGAAATCTAGAAAAATGAATTTTTATGCCATATTAAGCTGTAAAGAATGTATAGAAAAAATTAGCAGAAACATTGGAAACGTTTTCTTTCATGGGTGAGTAAATTTGGTTTTAAATTGTTTGTGAAAAAGTGGCACGTTTAGTTGTCTAATTTCTTTTAAATTTGAAAAGAACCCTTTAAAATTCTGCATGCCACTACACCAAACACCATACCAAATACAGCTTTTATACATCCATTCTCCTCAACCTAGCTTCAAGTTCAAAACAAACATGATCGCCCATTCATCCCGTAGTCGTAGGTAGTGAAGAGACAGTAAAATCATCTGTTTCTCACAATAGATCAGCCCTGTTAGTATAGATAACGGAGGCGTTTGTTATTTATTATTCTTCGGCAGAGTACGCCACTGTTGTATGATTTATGTGGCAGTCTTGTGGTTTTGTTGTTATGCTAAGTTTTTGTTGTTCAGCAACCTTACACTGTGGTCTTTCGGGCTATTTACAAGTGTGTCTGAGGGTAGGCGTAATTTTTATGTTATTTTTCGCCAAGTTAATTCTGATTTGCAGTTTAATAAATACGTTACAGCCTAAATACGTTACGTGAGCTTACAGTCACCCAAAGGGCAATGGAGAGGGATATGCTCAGAGTATCCTTGCGTGAACGAATCAGAAATGTAGTGATCCGGAAGAGAACCAGGATTACCGACATAGCCCGAAGAATTGCCAAACTAAGTGGCAGTGGCCAGGGCACATTGCTCGCAGAACGGATGGCCGATGGGGCAGAGAAAGTTCTGGAGTGGCGACCACGAACCAGAAGACGTTGTGTTGGAAGGCCTTCCACCAGGTGGACCGATGACCTGGTGAAGGTTGCGGGGATCCACTGTATGCTGGACGCATGGTACCGGTCAATGTGGCCTGATTATGTTTGGGGGAGGCTCATGTCCAGCAGTGGACGTCTTTCAGCTGATATGATGATAATAAAATACGTTCACTAGATACCCTGGTACACGTTAGTCAGTTTGAGTTGCTCATAACAGGCTTGATGAACTATCCGCTAGATTAATGACTGAAAAGTTGTCTCCGCGCGATAGGTTTGATGTGGAAGGTGAGAATCCGGAAGGGCTATATTGGCTTGAGAAGAATCTCTTGGGACGAGCCTATGTTCAAGAGTAGACTGCGATAAGTTGAGTAGATTAATTGATATTGACTAAAACCTCAAGACTCCAGGAGTTACAATGGCAGAAAAAGAATAAAAATGCACCTGTTTGCCAGACTTATGAAGTTATGATGCAGTAACTGATTGATAAGTGAATCGCGAACTCTCCAGTTCTGCGCCAACGCACCTAGCCTGCCGATAATATATCAGACGGTAGGCTACTCGCGTACTACGAGCAACTTTTATTTGTGACTTACAAGTGGGTCAGATAAGAGAACGTAAAGAGTTTATTAGTATGTTTTGACGATTTAATTTAATATTTGTGGATTTCGCAAATGTTAGGGAACCCCTCAAAGAGTGTAGAGTTGAAATGCTCTGTGGAATGTGATAGGAGTAATTTAAAGAAATGTTGACAGACCAGGCGTCAGGGGGAGGGACCATAAGCTCTTAGAGTAAGGTTATTTCGAGTGTGATAGGTGTCTAAGGAACAGATGTAAATGACTCGTTGATGACGTGTTATTGTTGAAGACAAAAAATAAAATTTTGGGAAGTCTTCCCAAACTTGGGATTCCTGTATTTTGAGCGCCAAAGTGAGTGCCACCTTAACTAAATAATGTGTCATGTGCTTTTTTGACATGTATTTGTTTGGACCTTCGAGTAGCTTCGACCTAGCAGTTGAACCTCAACATTTGTAGCCTAAAATCCGACTGCAGAAATCTGCAGGCATCAGAGTTTTTGATGAAATTTAATTTTCATGAATTATAGTTGATAGTAGAATAGATTGTTGCAGGTTTGCCTGGAAATATCTAGCCGCAATAACCATAAGTAAATAAATTGGAATTTATGTTTAACAGCTTCACTGTCCAAATAGTTTTAAAATTTTAAAACAGTAATGAATCATATATTGGACAGGGAAACTGTAAATAATTAATCCCAATAATAGAAGTTTTTCAAGTCCAACGTCATTTGAAAGAAATTGGTGTAGAATATAGGAAAAAATAAGGTTGCCAGCTCTCAGTAAGCCGCAAGCTGTGGGTTGCAAGTTTACCTGCAAAACCTGGCAACCCTTAAAGGGCGGCTAACTAAAAGCTAGTTGATATGACATACGCACCCACGATATAGGAGAAGATCCTAGTGTAGGGCAGAGTTAAAAACAAGAAAAAAACGAAAATCTAGATGCAGCCAGGCAACCATGCAGTAATTTATTCTACTGTCAAAAATCATTCATAAAAATCAAATTTCATCAAAACTTAATACCAGCAAAATTTTGCAGTAGGAGCTCAGTATATTAAAAGCCTATACGTCTATTGTCTATGTATAATTTATTAAATTTTGTAATTATAAATTTAGTACTGTTTGTACATCGGTTATTACGCAACATAGTGAAACAAAAGGCAATGAATAAATAAAAATATCTTGTTTTCCTCCGGTTATTTCCTGGGGTCAAGTGTCATGTGACTGGGTTTTACCTTCATAATAGTTTGCACAATAAAAATTTATTCAGTGATCTTTTTTTAAAACAAGCTTTTTTTTGTATTTTTCTCAGCAAACCCTTTCATTTGATACCCATATCATGACAGTGCACAAAAAATAGCTAGTCCGCCATCTAGGGCCGTTCGCCATATTGGATTTAGAATGGCGTCAATTAGCTAACCATCCATTGTAATCCAAACTAAACGTGTATGCAAAATTTCATCTTAATCGGTGGAGGGTAACGGCTTTAAAATTCAGTTGCAAGATTTGACCCGAACACACTTACATACATACATTGTAAGTTAAATAAAAGCTTGTAAAATACATTTCCTAAGGTACAAACAAACTAACTACTACTGAAGACGTACCTACAGTAAAAATACGATTGGTATTCCCCGAGAGCAAGTTATCTGGTTTTGTTACGACTTTCGTTAGGTAAGTACGAAAATGAAAATATTTCAATACGCATGACCTACCATGCTTTTCTTGTGCTGTTTGTATTTTTGAACATAATAATTGTACCTCAGAGCCTACCTGAATTGGCTAGAACTTAATTATATTATTTTTCAGATGGTTGTTCAGTTTCTGCTAGGGATGGGTACCCAGTATTCAATTTACGACTGCAACCACATTACTGAACTTATACAATATTATTTATATTATTATTTTTTCAAAGAAAAAAAAAGTAACCGTGGAGTTTCTTGCCGATTCTTCTCCATAGGAAACGACCAACCCGAACCGTGCACCTTTTGTCGACGTTTTTTAAGCGCCCATGTAGGCCTTGTGGAATAAAAAAAATGATTTTGATTTTGAAACAAATATTAAAACATTTTTTACTATTTTGCAAGATTGTACCTAACTATAAAACAAAATATTATATTTTTCACTCTACATGAAATTTAAATTTTACTGCACGATTTCTCCCGCCATTTGAACGAAGGTATTCAAAACAATGGTGGCCCTCTTCAAGCACATTTAATTATTGATAAAAATAATGATGTAATGGTCAGAAAACTACGTGACTGACTGAATGTGTGTTTGATCATAATGAGTAAGTAATGAATCAACTGTGAAGGTAACTGTCGAAGGGTTTGGTATTCCTGCTTCTAATAAGTAGGTACGATATACTTGTGACACACATTTACGAGTACCTATGTCAATGAAACTTGGTTAGGTAATATTCTGGAATTTTTACAGATATATTTTTGTTATTTAATTTTATGAGTTATGCAAACAGATCAAACAGAAACGAGAAGGACGTTAAATATAAAACAAAATATTTAATTTATAAAAACACTTATTCTGGTTTTCTAAAAGCTTTCTGTTGTCATATCATAAACATTCCGAGCTACAAACGAATATAAAAAAAACGCAAATAGCAAACCCAATAGTTTTTGTGCAAATTTAACGCTTTAGCGTCAACAATGCTAGCCAGTGGACGAAGAGCTGTGTTTTAGTTGGAGCGGAAGAAGAGGTGTGCCAAATTAGATTGGTCATGTTAATCGACCAATACTTATGTAAACAAAGGGATGTCGGCGTGAGATTCGCTTACGATTCTTACTAATGTTTACAGTACGCCCGCGCCCCGCGCGCCGCGTCTCCGCCGCCATGCTCTAAGTCACGTACGCAACGCCCCTACCGCGCATGCGCGAACGCGCGTTATTTTGGTTTTTATCGCGCAAACTAGCGATCCCTTTGGCGATATTACTTTTGCGGAATGATAACGATAACGTTGGCGCGGAATAGATTTCTAGGTGGTGTTGTTTGTAGTTTGCTGAGGTACCTATATACTTATTTTTTTGTGTTGGATTTTATATAGTTACTTATCTACCTACCTACCATTTTTCGAACAATAAGAAAAATAGAAAATTAATTTAAAAAATAGAAATATTTTCCTTTTAATTAAAACAAGCGTTATCTAACCACATATTTGGTTAAAAAAGTAAAAAAAAAATCCCTTTGAATAATTATTTTGCTATTTTCAAGATTTATGCAGAGTTCGCAAATAAAAAATAGTTACCTAACAGGTAAGCAATTATTACACTGGCACCTACACCCACGTGCCTAACATTTAAAAACTGACCCACATAATGAGCTCCCAAGAATGGGAGCACGGGAAAACTGGGACAGCTATCTATCACAGACACTGACCTTAATACCATACACGTTTCCTGCGGAAATCTATTTATTCAAGGGCTATTTTAAGATTATAAAAGTATTAAATTTAGATAAGGACAAGAATGTGGGTAGGCTTAACAAAAAAAAAACTGTTAGCAAAACGGAACGATAACTCCATTGAGAAATTACATAACACAACATCACCCATGATTAAAAGTTGAACCTACTGTACCTACAGAGAAGGAATAAACAGCATAACTGCATAAAAATAGCACATAAATAAAAAAACTTTTTCGAAAAGTAGCACAAAAATTAGCACGAAACAGAACACTTATATTATATTGCAGATAAAGCCAAACGTTGCCACAATAATATCAAGATAAGAGTTACTGGCGTTACAGATAAAATCTACCGCGCGGGCGCCCCAACCATGACTTTGTAAATAAAACACCATATGGGCTCGAAACCCTCCAGGAACCAGTTAACTTACACCATATGAATGGCAATATGCTCATCCTCCATTACATGGGACCTAAAAATAATTGGCGAAATGCCGGTGTACTATAGATGCACCTCTGAGTAATCCCTCGAGGAATGTGTTATATGAATGAAATGAAAATCATTGAGATAACGGATAACGCCAAGCTATCCGCAGTAGATAAAGTGAATAATAAATCAATTATATTATTGTGTTTAAGTGATCTCACAGCGCTACTGAGGTCGGATCACTGTGAACTTGATGAAGACAGACAGTTCGGCGACATGAATAATTTAATTTTTGCGAGATAAACTATTTGGGATGATTTATATGTCTTGTAAGACTGGAGAGACATAAATGAGCCTGAGGATTGGCCAACGACCACACAGTCCAAAGGTTGGCATAAGGACAGAGAGACCTATGCCCAGCTGTGGGCGAAGTCGGACTCTGGGATATGATGGTGAAGAGACTGGAAGGGAAAACGGGATGCAAAAGACTGTGATGAAGGAAGAAAACGATATAGAAGATGTAGCAGAGGCTCTAAATGTGCAGAGTAGATTAAGTATTAGACAATAGGCTCTGTTGATGATAGTAGGACTAGCTACTAAAGAGAGCAAACGCGGATCAAATACTAAAATAGATTTGTGACCCATCAACATATTTAACCAAATGATGTTGATAACAATAGGGAAGGTGTTTAAAACAATGTGCTAGAATACTAAATGCCTAATGGGATTTCTAAATTGGACAATCTAGCACATTAGAAAACCCATAAATTCCATTAATATTTGGTCAACTTGACCGGGCCAAGCCTAGGACAAGGTTGAATATGAAGGCTGTTGTTGACTATTATAAAAAGAAACAGCTGGACGGTAGAATGAATTTTTTTCAAGTGATTTTTTTGTAATTGCGATTTCTATAACAGAAGATTTGGCGGTAGTTAGAGTTTGTATAGTGTGAAGGTAGGGGGCCAAGGTTACGTTAAGGACAGCTGATATTAATAGTTGAATAATGGTTCAATGTCAATGTAAACTAAGACTCGTTTTTTTAATCATCTTGAACTTATTCATATTGCCCAGTTGTATAAATTGTCTTTTTTTTATTTTCCTGATCAAATTTTTAAATATTAGCCTTTTTCTATCTGCTAAAACGAGTGCAATAGCCTGCACGATACTCAAGTGCTGATACTGATACTAAGTTTGTTCAATGCACCCTGGGCAATCAGCACTTTTCTTACTGGCCAGTAACTACTCTTACAACGGAATTTACACATGCTTATACTTCATTCTATGATTATTCTTGATTATTCACTCATTATGTTGTTTATTTTTTACTTCCATTTCTTCTGACGTATTTTGTTTCTGGGTTTTAAGCCTTAGAACGGTGTTGCCGTGTGTACACTAACAAGTCATTTATACTTAAATTAGTACTATCTCCAATAATATTTAGATTGTATATGTTAATAGTTAACTAGCACGTGTCGTAAGGATTACAATTATAATAAGAGTGAATTTTTCGTTGGAATCCGGCCTGATTATGACGCGGGTGACAATTTTTAAATAAACTTCTTAGTTATGATTATACTTCTTCTAATTTTTTATTAAAAAAAATCATAGCTGATCTAGAATAGGGTGCAGGAAACCCATACAAGATTTAGAAGCATTTGGATGAAGCCTTTGCCAAGGAGTATGAAAGAAATCATAGGGTGGGTAATAATGGCCGCACAACATCTGGTGTTGCGCCACCATTAAATGGTGGACATTATCATCACCCCAACTACATTTGAGTTCCATAACACGATTGCCGATATCGAAGACCTTCATACGTCTTAGGATCTCGATGTTTGGAGATCGGTATAATAGCCTTATGCAAAGCATGGAACGCTCCATGACTCTCTGTGCAACTCTCAGCCTATACACAGTCTCCTGCGTGAGCGTCCATGTCTCAGCTCCGTATGTCATGGTGGGCAAAACATATTGGTTATGAAGGCGGGTCTTCATTGTGGTATTTTGGCTGACTTAAAAATGTCGTCCGATGTGCTAAATGGGGCATCCAACCTGTATTTTCTCCTCACAAAATATTTGGGCATATATATATAATAATTTGGCCCTGTCACGGTTTGTGTTTTCTAATAACTTATCCTGTCTAAAGGTTTCTTTTACATCCTCGACCGAACGCGACCATAAATCCTTAGTAAAAAAGTAAATAAAATATTTAAATTACCTACACATCTGTTTACAAACGGATGAATTATTTTATCACTGGCTGTATTAATATTACATGTTGTATTACAATAATATCTTTATAGACAAACAAATCATTAAATGGAAAGTCACCATTGATGATAAAACAAGCTAAAGAATGTTTGATAATTCATCAGGTGATATTTTGTAATCTTACTATCACAACAAACTAAGTACTTTGGTATTTACAGCTTGAGATATTGTTTCCTTATTCACACAAGACATGGCAAAGAATACCTATAAATCAGTTGCAAGTTGCGACAGTCCAGCTTTGTGTTATAAGAGCCATCTGTTAGTCACTATTCAATAGGCCTACAAGCAAGATGGCAGGGTGGCAAAGCTCTCTAAAGAGTACAAAAGACTTAATAAATTATTTGATCAACTTAATCGATGGTCATGTATGATAATAGTGCATATTTTTGAATTTCAATGATCATGTATCAGCTTTTGCAATAAAGAACAATGGCGAAATTTTAGCCGACTTAAATTTGAGCGTCGGAATATGAGTTATAATACGAAAGAAATTCAATTTATTGACTACGTTTTTTTTTCAAAGTATAACATTAACTGGTTCATCACGGATAATAAAAGTTTTCGTTAACTCTCATTAGCTTAGCGTTGCCATTTTACACTTAGTCTACCAAGTGACAAGTAGTGACTGTAGTAAAAATATCATTACTGTATTTGTTATTGTAATAAGTGTAGGTGACCTTGCAGGTAGGAAAGAATACAGTAGTGTAGTATAAATGAATGAATTACTTACTTTCAATTAATGATAGACAAAAAGACTAATATCCTGGTCTTAATAAAAATATAGCTTGGTTATTGACGACGACCTTTCGATACACGTCAAGCTCAAAGTCGCTTAAATAAATATACTCTTTCCAAAGAGTTTCATTTTACATTTCATGCTAAAATAACTAGGAAAGGGAAATACTAATGCGATATTATCCTTTTACTTCAACGACATTGAATAACATTACCTGTTAAACACATTATTAAAAGTTACCCAAACCTAAACTACAAATAAAATAAAACATCATGACTGAATATCTATTATTCTCCGCATTATTGAACTAAAATTCTTGCATATACTAATTTAGGACGTGACCCTGAATTAAACCAGACATTTTTCGTTTAGAGTCGTAGGAATTTAATCTCAGCTAAAACAATGTATGGGTTTCTGCCATTGTCCTTTCATTAGCTATAGAATACCTTCAATCAGTTGCAACAGACCACCATTTGGTATAAAGCTGCCATCCTGCATGTAGGCCTATTGAGTCATAGTACCAGAATAGTATGACTCAATAGGCCTACATGCACCAGGTTTACAAAGCTGGGTCGCGGATAAATTCGAAAAAGAGTTACTGCGGCCCCTAGCTCAAGCAACTGAAGGAACTCGGGTGGGTTTTTAGTCAGTAAAAGTCTGACACGCCCTCCCTTTTCACCCAGAGCGGGAGAAGTTATTGGATACCTCCAAAACAAAAAAAATACAAAGCTCTTTAGAGAACACATAAAGATGCAAAAAAGAGTGGTCAAGCAGATAATATGCAATGTTTGAAGTTCCAAAGAGCGTGCATAACTTTATGCACAAGTATTACAATTTGGAATTAAATGAAATATACCGAAACCTTGGCAAATTGTCGAATGTTTCAAATTCTAGACTACTAAAGATGTGCTTCCTGGTTTTAGTTTCGATGACATTCTAAATCAAATGACTCCTGAAGTTAAAAACGGTCTTATAACTTTAAATATTTTATATCGACAATGGAGCAAAACTTAACAGGAAAACCATCGAAGGTATTTCTAGCATAGACTTCATTTGGTGAAATATTTATAAGTAACGCTATTTTATTCGTAGGAAATCGATACGGTTTGGAGATGTTCCGCCTGGTATTCGATGGAAGTATTGATTTTATAGGCATTAGGTAGGCACTTGAGTGAAAAACTAAGTTTACAGATATGTAGTAGAATGCTATGAACAGTAAGTAACAATATACTTCGCACTAGTTTTTGTACCTGCAATCTGGTCTGGTCGATCTAAAAATAACTAAAATAATAAAAAGGAATGATTCTTAACTTTAATAGTGAATCATTAATTAAAGTTAAGAATCATACCGACCAGCAATGAAAGAGTGCATCCGTTTGAGACCTCTTACGCCCCAGCCACACAGACCAACGGAGGCACAACACTTAAAACACCTCTTATATTGACGGTTACAAATGCAAACATGAATCAAAACTCAAGTGCCGTCGAAACTCATTCAAATTCTACATTCCTGGCAAATTCTAAGTAAACCAACACGGATTACCATGAAAAGATTGCCAAAACTTAGCCGGTTAGTCGAGGAGGTCAACTTACGTCAGGCCTCATATAAAAGAGCGTGCAGTTTCGCAAGAGATGATTATGCAAGCGAAGAGAGGCACGCTTAGAATTAGTCATCACTTTGTGGTAACGTTGCGGTTATTCGGGTGTTATAATATGAATTGCTGGGGACCAACACGCGTGCCTACGGAGACCACAGTATTAGCATAAAAATATGAATTAATTTTCTGTATCCTACTAGCTTTTTATCAAGTCGACTTCTGTTTAGACTACGCGGGATTATGAATTTTACTTGGATAGACTGCCATCAGAATCAGACCTTCGTCAAACCGCATATTTATAAGCAAAAGCATTCAAAAATTTCAAGTGTTTTACTACCAGTCGATATCTATATCATCACCTAGATAATTTGTTAAAGCGTGTCGTTTTTTTGTGGTAATAAATGTTTTTCTTTCTTATACCAACCGGCTACAAGGTACACATTACTTTTCTAAATAGGCAATTCTATGAATATGTACTTTTCTGATTTTTTCTCCATGACTCAAACATGAAGTTCACCAGCAACGCTTTCGATTTCCGCATAGCATGTTTTCGGCACATTCTATTCTCATGCAAAAAGGGACTGTGAAAGCGTTGCGTGTGAATTTAGGCAAGTTTCTATTTTAGTAGATGACGCATAAACATCTTCATGCTGAATTAGAGGCGAAGTAATAAAATTGTTAGATTTCCCTTGTAAATTCGTAAGAGTTGATGATAAAATCAAAGTAAGACTTTCCTTAAAGCTACTGATGAGAAATCAACGCTTCAAAGACAAAGTAGACCAAAGTTGGTGTCGGTGAATAGGAATAAGACACCCTGCCTACTTATAGTTACAAGTTAAACTGGAATCTTGACATAACAGTTGATGAGAAACCAAACATTTTATGATAATTTTAATGGGAGAATCATTAGTCATACAGACGGTACTGGCAATAGCGGTTGGGCTACCTAGACAAGTCCCCACTTATATTCGTAGAGGCTTAGGTTAAGGTAAGTAATAGGATTTTAAACAGACCGAAGGGACATCTGATGGAAAATATATAGGTACGCCACTGCGGTTACTCGTAAAGATAAATGCGACACCATAAGGTTTGTCGATGGGTCTCGAAATTTAAGGCAAGATTTCAAATGTCTCACATGCCTACAAGTTTGTCGTCATCGTGAAGAAGGAACCACACTTACGTGTCGTGGCGTGACGTGGCGCGGTATTCACCAATCAAACGACTCTATTCCAGCCAACGTCATAACGCAACGAGTTTTGTAGCAAATCAACTGCGTCGGAAGGCGCCGCGACACGCCACGCCACGTAAGTATGGTTCCGTCTTTATTGGCACCGATGTCTTACAATTACAAACCGGCAGGCTTATTACGTAAGAAAGAGCAATCAGCAATCATCGCGCGATCAAACGCTTTATGTCATAAAAGTCGGAATTACCCACAGTGTAGGTATGGTAGGTCCTACACAATCGTTTGCTAATCGCTCGCTGTTTGTCAAATGCACATATTTCTAAAAAAAAAACGACAAAGTCTCCAAAATTTCTGTATTGAGGAGCAATTATTGCGCAAAAATCGCTATCGTTTTGCTCTTGTAAGATACTTAATACTGCGGCGCACAGCAATAATACTAACTGTCAGAATTGAGTTAAGTATTGCTTCGGCTCATCTATTTCTCAAGGAGCTCTACCACTACTGTCTTCATGATGAAGATTTATACTTATATCTATAATTATATTATTTACCTTTGTCCTTCCATTGATGACGTAGTCCCCCATCTTCCCATTGTTGGCCATCTTGTTTGCTCGCAGTATGATACTGTCGACCTGGAAATACAAATGGCATTAATTGTGTTTTGATTGCATTTTAACAAAGGAACATAATGAGTTCGATCGTTATAAGTGGAAAACTCCCTTGTGGAATAAAATTGTTTCATTTTGGGCAATCTTAGGAGATTAACTTGTAACGGATGCAGCGTTGGTTCTGAACGAATCTAGATAAAGACATAATGTGACCTTTTTTCTAAAGGCAAAAATCTTTTTCATGAAAAAAACTGACTTCCAAAGCAAAACACTAAAATATAGCAAAAATAACTATCATTTCGGAAGTCGGTGTATTTGGTACCTCTTGTTGTTATCGTTTTGCAACAACGACTGCCGAAATGAAAGTTAGTTTTGCACTTTTTAGTGTTTTGCTTTGGAAGTCGGTTTATTTTTTATGAAAATGTTTTTATTTTTCCCTTTTTAGTTTTGTTATACCATCATTAAAAGTGAGCAAGTTCTATAAGGTACGTAAAGGATTGACAAAATACCCATAATAACTCAATTTACGAACGTGTAAATTGAGTTATTGCTGTTTATCGTTAAGGCTTTCGGTTGTATGCTCCGTATCTTGAAAAATGCTGCACCGATTTTGATGATACTTAATCCAAAAAAAAAGGAATGATCACGATCCTAGCGTAATATATTTATGTCAATATTGTGCAATTCCAACAATATTACATTTATACGTACGGACGAATTGATAACCTCCTTTTTATCCGACTGCCGAAAGAGAGTAATGTGATTAACAGTCTATGTATGTATATACAAACATCTGGTTTTGGTCAGCCAGCTTGCGAATATGTATCTACCGACTGCACAGCATGATTTTCTTCTTGTTTACGTCTTTTTTGGTCGCTTTTTAAGCAGTAGGGTTTTTTGTTTATTTTTTTTAATTACCTTTTTTTAAAATAAATAAAGGATAACTTTGTTTGTAGGAGGTAATCCGAATCAGAAATACTGATGTAGACTTATAGACAGCTTTACGAGTAGCTGAGTAGGTTAACTAGTTGAATGCCAAAAGCTTTTTTGGAAATAGCTACGGAGGCATAGTCGCCGCAAAAATATATACTCCATTTGCGATACCATTAGACGTTTAAATTATCCCATTTTACAGCCCGTTCAACCGATTTTGACTTCTATTGCGTTGGTAATACGACAAAGGTTAGCTGTAGTAAACAGTTGGTTTTGGTAACAGGTTTATGCTTTTTATGTCATCCTTATGTTTATGGGATAAAACTCAAAATCGGTTGACCGGACTGTGAAAAGATTTGCAAACATGTCTAATGTTATTTCAAATGGAGTTTCGTTATTTGTAAAAAAATAGCTTGATTTAACAGAAAGCCTGCTAGATCCTAACACACACAAATGTGACTAAAAAGACGCAATCGAATTGTTTGTATTTGGGGTTCCGTACCCAAAAGGTAAAAGCGGGACCCTATTACACTGCTGTACGTCATGAACCGTGATAGCTAGACAGTTGAAATTTTCACAAATGATGTATTTCTGTTGCCGCTATAACAACAAATACTAAAAACAGAATAAGTATTAAGGTAGATATACAACAAACGTGATTTTCTTGCCGTATTTTGCGATTGGTGTGCGAGTCCGACTCGCACTTGGCCGGTTTTTTCTTATATCAATACGAGACAGGTAAGCGTATAATTCATCTTATCTGATTAAACATACGTGCGCTGTGGCATCTGTGATGGGATGATAATGACAACATTCTCAGGAATGCTATTCATATTTAGTCATCTCAAATCAATGTTAAAAGATAAACTTAGAGAATTCTTATTTAAAATTGGGCCAGCGGTTGTAGATAGTGTCCTAATCATTTTTGGCAAACAATGGAATGTCAGCGTAGCGCAATCTTTGGCGCCGCACGCTGTACTTATCAATTGAAAAGGATATTAGTAATCAGTCGATAACACTATAAGCACTTGAATTCTTGCTATTTATTATTTACCTTATTTATCTCTGGTATGAGGCTATTAAATGTATGTATGTAGGTATTACTTTTATAAGTTTAGTTTACTTTAGTTTGGCCCGAAGTTGTACCCTACGGGACTCCTGAATTTGGTGTTCTGTTAAACATTTCCATTTGATGTATTCCCTGGAGGATCCCTGTGATGTGTTAATACAGCTAACTATAGGTACAGTTCATTACCTACAGTAATTTCCAAGGCTATAGGAAGTCAGAATCAGCAGTGGCGACCACCAGCACCTGTAGCCAAGTTGACAGTCTACAATCGATAACGCTAGTAGAAAACGAACCAATGTATGGGAATGCCACATCTGTCAGTCAAGTGGTCAGACAATACAGATAGAAGGCGCTAACGATTGCAGAAAGAGATTCGATACGAAACGTTTGTAACTTGGCTAGGGGGGAGGGGAGAGGGGCGCAGAAAAGCGACGAGGCAAGTCCGGTGGAATGATTTAATTTCGACTTACCACTTTACCATAACAAAATTAATCAAGAAAAGGAGTCGAATAAAAACATAATTGGGAATAGTGTAGCATTTTGTCTCAAAAAGGGTACACGCAGCATAGCGGTTAAGAGAATATACTATTAAATGGAATATTTCGAGACACTCAATACATAAATAAAAGAGTGCAACAAACTCTAGACATTCCGCTCCTTATCGCCAACTTGAGACCCTCAAGAGTACTTGACTGCTGGTATTTCTAAGCGTATCGATGTTTAGATAAGTTACAGACATCCTTAAGCGCAGACATGGTACTCAACCATAAAATGTTGACTCTTCAGAGGCATTTGATAGATATCGTCACTTTATTGCTTTACTTGATTTAAATTAGCGACCTATCCCGACTTCACTTTAGCAAAAGATTCCCAGATTCCGAAACAAATTTTCAAAATAATAATCAAAATCGCATGAAAATCGACCACGTACCTAGTTTAGAAAACATACACAAACAATTTTTTCATTCTATTTAGAGATTTTGGTGTGTTCTTTAACAGTAATTCGTGATGCTATGACGAAGAGGTCAAAAAGAGCGTGTAATACAAGTTGTTTCCGCCGCAGTTTTGATAATTTTGAAACTTTTATCACAAGGACCACGATAATATGATGATCATAAAAGATGACGTATACATGATACCAGCTTCACGCTTCGATTTGTGCTCGTCATTTTATTTTTATTTACACAAGCTACTACATTGTAGTCTAGTGATTTCATAGAAGACATTAATATACCAGAGATACTAAGAGACTTGAAAGGAAAGGAACGCGAATTAGCAATAGTTTAGAAATAGTTTCTTGATATGACGTCTGCAATAGTGTAATTTCTAAGGAAGAACTGTGTTGACAATCAAATAGAAATAACTTTATAACTGGTAGAAAAACTCACTAGACCTTGATTTGACTTACGCAGAGCAGGGAAGCATAGCTCAAAAGGAAGGAATCCTTCACTCAGCAGTGGATGAAACATGGCTGCCAATGATAATGCTCTCAGGGTGTGTAACCTCTCTCGCTGAACTGTAAATTAAGCTTGTAGACACTTTTGGGGTTTCCATGATCTCAGACGCTAATTTTCATTAAAAATGGCGACAAGTTGTTGAACTGTCTGTGTCAACAACGAATCAATATAACACTAGCTATGGCTAACTTGAGTCTGTTGTTGTCAAACATACGATCTGTTGTAACGATGGCGAAAGTAGCTCTTTCTACGCAAACATTGCTTATCCGTTTAGCAAACAAGTGACGAAAGAAGATAATAATAATTATTTCGTGTGTGGGTTGTTGATATCACATTTGGAAAGCTTGGGTTTTTGTGAATGGATTATGACGTAAATATGGGTAAATGCGACTTTCTTCTTGAGGAATTTGTCTAGTTGGAAAAGGGAATGACAGGCAAGCTTCTAATGCTTAAACCTAAAAATTAGGTGTCCTTGACATAAAAGGCGACGGTTCGGGGATCTCTGATGGAAAGCGCCGATGCACTAGCTAACCGTTGTATACCACGAGAATTGTATTTTGAGCTCCAGTTTTTTTTTATCTGTAGTTTACTTAACCAATGGTTGCAAATTTCGTTAAAACACCATTTTTTTAGGGTTCCGTACCCAGAGGGTAAAAACGGAACTCTACTACTAAGACTCCGCGGTCCGTCTGTCTGTCTGTCTGTCACCAGGCTGTATCTCATGAACCGTGATAGCTAGAAAGTTGAAATTTTCAGAGATGATGTATTATCAATTAAAAACAGAATAAAATAAATATTTAAGTGGGGCTCCCATACAACAACCGTGATTTTTTTGCCGTTTTTTTTGCGATAATGGTACAGAACACTTCGTGCGCGAGTCCGACTCGCACTTGGCCGGTTTTATTCAGTTGTTAGCCTCACAAATAAGTTGGTGAGTTAATTATTTGACAGTTCGTTAGACTAACAATAACGTATTTCTTGCCTTTAGCAAATATTTTTCATTCATTAAGATAATGCTGTAATTTATTGAACATTGCACGAAGAAATGTTTAATCAGTCAATTATAGCCCTACTTAATACTTTGATAGTTTTGATGACACTGGCCATAGACATACATGCAAGCATTTACTTTTAATGCATTGTTTTTACCCGACTGCCGAAGGAGGGTAATCTGTTTATCAGTCTATGTTTGTTCCTATGTGGCGTTCTAGAGACCAAACACGTTGGTCGATTTTGATGATTCTTACGTCAATCGATTCGTCTTAATCTTGCGAGTGTTACTGACTACATAAGAGATCATATAAGTGTTAAATATTTTTGATTCCAAAAATATATAAAACTTATACATATATTTAAATGTACTAAAAAGTTATTCATAAAAAATAATAATTCGAAAAATTAGAAAACCCGACTGCTAAAGAAGCGAACTAAAAAAACGTTAACAAGAAAATCATGTCGTACAGACGAAGGATTCATCTGGTTTTTGTCAGCCAGCTCGCGAATATGTATCATCCGACTGCACAGCACGATTTTCTTCTTGTTAACGTCTTTTTTACTGTTGATACTTTATGCAAGCCAGAGTTACACAGGCGCTGCAATAATCCTACCTAATTCATTAAAATCTGATCACTTAATCTGCCTGGTCTTTCCCAACTTCATTGAGGACGGCATCCAGACTATACGGAATCAGCTGGAAACTAGTATTGTAAAAAGAGCGACTCCCTAGCTGACCTCCACTACCTATTAACTGGGTACCACGATAGATTCTCCTTGACAAGACTGGTACCAGATTTTTTGGCTTCCGGCTACCGTAACGACTCTCAAAGATCTTCAAATAACAACCAGGACCAAAGGTTTAATGTGTATTCCCAAGCAAACAGGATTGATCTCGGTAAATGTTGCTTAACCTTGAAGATTGATCCGCGCGACTGTTATAACTTACCACGAGCTTCTTAATTAACTAAATCTGACAATTAAATGATTTATTATATAGTGTGACCAGCACTAGTGGGATTGGGAACGTATTAAACAATTTTCCTGTGTTTTGTAAATAATGTTGTTCATGACTTAGATCACGTAGCAAGTAAGGGATAAGTTGGTTTTTCCTTAATAACTACTAGTGGCTCTGCGAGCCAATTTCAAAAAACTAAACTGACAAAAAAAGCCCGTATAATTATCGAACCTGCTCACAAAATTTCACGAGAATCAGTTGAGAAATGCAGCCAGCCGGGCGAGCCTACGACGACAGGATTGAGTCACACATTTTTATCACAGCCTGGGTGCAAAAACCGTGATAACAATGCGTGACTCAAGCCTATCACAGAGGCCGTGCTCGCCCAGCTGCAGAGAACAGCTGGAAACCTGCTGGACATATGAAAGAATTTTTACCCAAGCTGAAACGGAGACGCTTCGCGCTCGCTCGGTCAAAAAGGCCATTTAGATTTGATATAGGTTCTTCTTTCATGTGTTTTGGCTTGAAACAAATACAAAAACATACACTTCTAGTGCTGACCTATTCTAAAATGTTATGTTTAGTAGATTGTACTGGTCACAAGCGTGATTGTTTAGCGAACTGTATTGACTCTTGAGTTCGAACTGCCGAATTTAGTTTTCATAGGTTTTCAGTTCCAAAATTTTGTTATGCAACAATTTTTATATATTTTTTTTAATTAAAAGTTAAGATTTATGCAATAATTTTTACGGGTATGACAATAGGCTCGAATAAGATGTACAAAATTTGAGGGGATATGTGAGTGTGTTACAAATCTACCATTGCAAAAAAAAAAACATCACTAAATATCAGGCGAGATAGTGGTCAAACGCGAGCCTATAACAAATAAAAAAAAGCTTATTATTTTCTATGGAAGCATTCTCAACTTTCGCTGCATTCGTTCCCGCTACGTAAGCTACAAAACACGAATTCAGGGCGAATGATGAAATCGTGTTCCTAACTTTGGAATGCATGAAGTATATTTTATTCTGTAATGATATAGATAAAATAACATCATGCCTGGGCCTGCTAAGAGCAGTGGTGGCACAGTAGTAATAGCCCAGACTCACGTGACGCAGGTCGTGGGTTCGACCCAGGCATGCGCTTTACTTTGTGTAAATTCCATCACCACTGCTCTAAAATTGTGAAGGAAATCATCGTAAGGAAACCGGCATGTCCTAGAACTGAAAATTCAAAGACAGGTGACTGACATCCACCAATCAGCACTGGGCCGGCGTGGTGGATTAAGGCTCATTACCTCCCTCGCAGAGAGAAGGCCTGACTCCTGAGTCCAAGCAGTGGGAACAATTAAAGGCTGATGATGAACATCATGCCTGTATGCCCGAAAGGGAACTCTACCCAAGTAGTAGTGCACCTTATTTAACCTACAGTTCGCCAGTTCAGTTCCATGTAATAGAGAGACAAGCCTACTGCCATCAGCCGGGCACAGATTCAGACTCCAGGCTACTACTGAGCCATTCCAGATTGAAAAACCCACAGACATAAACTCTAACTAGATGACGTGATTGTATGTACTTCGCGTGCCAAAAAACTGGAGGAGCTCGTGGCTAAATAATAACAGCCGCACGGATCGATCTTCAAGGTTAAGCAACGCTTGACGAGGCGGTCCGTGGATGGGTGACCATTATCAACATACCGAGTTTCCTCCGTGCTTCGGAAAGCACGTTAAGCGGTTGGTCCCGGCTGTCATTTGAAGATCTTTGACAGTCATTACGGGTAGTCAGAAGCTTGAGATCTAACACCAGTCTTACCAAGGGGTACCGTGTTACCCAGTTACTGGGTTGTGGATGTCAGATAGGCAGTCGCTCCATGTAAAACACTAGTGCTCAGTTGAATCCGGTAAGGCTGGAAGCCGAGCCCAATATAGTTGGGAAAAGGCTAGGCAGGAGACAAGCCTATTGCCATCAGCCGGGCACAGATTCAGACTCCAGGCTACTATTGAGCCATTCCAGATTGACAAACCCACAGACAAATCTAACTAGATGACGCGATTGTATGTACTTCGCGTGCCAAAAAACGGAGTAAAGTTACGACAAATGATCGTAATCTGAGCTTTTCATTTAGCATTATCGGCACCGGAAATCGACAGAAATCTAGAAAAATGCCTTTTATGTCATATTCAGCTGTAAAGAATGTATAGAAAAAGTTGGCCGAGGCATTGGACGTGTTTTCTTTCATTGGTAAGTAAATTTGTTTTTACATTGTTTGTGAAAAAGTGGCACGCTTGGTTTTCATACAGATGGAGGGCAAGTCCCTGTTATCTATTTAAATTTATGTCTGTGGACAAACCCTATAATACTTTGGCGGACCTGGGAAGCGGACCCAGGACCTCATGATCAGTAATAGCGCTTGCAACGAGACCGACGAGGCGGTCATTGACATAATGTTTTATATCTTACTAGCTTTTACCCGCGGCTTCGCTCACAGTGAAGCCATTTTTTTTTTAATGGTTCTATAGTTTTTGCGTGAAAGCGTAACAAACAAACTTACATTCACATTTATAATATTAGTATGATAAAAATGAAGCCCACCGTTATCAGGAACAGGGTCCAAGCTACCGGCAGTCAGGGCTCCAGAGTGAGGAACCTCCTAACAATACGAGCCGTGTCCAGCAGCTCTGCTTTCTGGATCAGGCCATTGACCTAGCCGCCAAACGTGAGCCTCATAAGGTGTTGGTCGAGGCTCGTGGCTATTAAGCCATTGGCTGATACGGCTATCGGTACAATGATCGCAGTGTCTATATCCCACATGTAGACAACCTCGCGAGCCAAGTCAAGACACTCGATTTGCTTATCTTTGTCGGCTTTCACGAGGTTCCCGTCATGCGGGACGGTAATGTCAACAATCATTGCACGCCTCTTCATTCGGTCCACCACCACAATATCAGGCTTATTGGCTACAATAGTCTTGTCAGTGATGATGGACCGATCCCATTACAATGTGATATCGCCATATTCGAGAACTAGGTCGGGCACATACCTTTAGTACCTACGGTACCTCTGATGATAGATTATCCTGGCTACAAGGCTGAGCCTATGCAAGTACTGTTCGTTAGCTAGCCGGGAACAACCAGAGATAATGTGGCGGATCGATTCACCCGGGTTGTGACATGCCCGACAGATATCAACCGTGCCATCCTTCACAATAAATCTCCGGTAGTTATTCGTCATGATAACTTCGTCCATAACGCCACAGACATATCTTTCGGTTTCCCCAAAGAGATCACCGAAACGCAGCCAGTCTACGGACGCTGATTGGTCTACATTGGACCCATGTAGGGCCCGAATAAAGCGTCCGTTAAGCTCCATACTCTGCCATACCACCCTGCGGTAGTTAGTGTCAAGCACTACTGCCTTGCGCCAGTTCTCATTCGCCAAGGAGAGCGGGGTGAGTCTCTTGTCCACTGCTACTACATCTCGATGCGTACTCACGTCGGTGTGTAGAAAATATTCCCTGAGATAGCATATCTCGCGGTTGTGGAGGTTTTTGACATTTAAAAAGCCTCGACCTCCACACTTCCGCGGGAAACACAATCTGATGAACGACGATCGTGGGTGATGCATTCGATATGCATTCAGCAGTGTACGGACCCGCCTATCCAGGGCTTCAAGTTCCGTTTGAGTCCATTTGAGTATGCCGAAAGAGTACATCAATACGGGCATGACCCAACCGTTGAAGGCTTGACCTTGTTTCCGCCCGAAAGAAGGCTATTGAATACTTACTTCAGGCGGTCAAAGAAGCGTTCCCTCAACGATTGCTTTATGTCAGTAGTGATTCAGGGCTAGGCAAAACCAAAGTGGACTCAACGATAATTTGAGTCCACTTTGGTTTTGCCTAGCCCTGGAATATAACTCGCTCGATCCTTACAGGTTCGCTATTCCTATGGATATTTCGACATCCTGGATAGCAAAGGATTGTGCTCCTTGCCCCATACACGATATCAGGAAGGTTACACACCTCCAAATTGTATTTATTTTATACAATTCTAGCACCAACATGAGCCATGTGTGAGGCACCGAGTCATAGGCCTTCTTATAATCTAGATCCAACATGTCGACAGATCCTTTCGGGAATGCCGAACCTGTTGGCTAATAGCCATATCTATAAGGTACTCCTTATAGATATTAGCTCCTTAGTACCGCGGGACCCGTTCCTACAGGTGGAGGTGTGCTCCGTGATTCTGAGACATGATGCAGTTATTGTCGACGTGTTTATTAATTTTAACTCTCACAATGGATGTAAGAACCTTATAGACCGTTGGTTTTATTTATTATTATAATGTTATGTTTGAACAAGATATAAAAAAAATTAAAACCCCGATGCTTTTTAAACTAGGTGCGTAATGTATCTAGTAGTACACACGCTTCGATCGACAATACATCGAAACATTTAATTACAACACGATGTCTTGCGAAAATCCTGTTAAAAGAGTAAAATGCGCGTAAATTTTGAACGGCAGTACCGATTTTCATCAAACATAGCAAAGAACACTCTCGACAAAGTCATCTTACAAACAAAAAAAAACCAAAAAAAATATCTGTTCATCTGTTTAAGAGCTATGATGCCACAAACAGACACAAAAATACACAAACACACAGATGAACATTTCAAACGTACAGCACCTCTTTATTTTTCGTCAGGGGTTAAAAAATAGTAATGAATACATACTTGACTAATTAAACTTTTGATGTTCAGGCAGGTGGTTTCCTTGCCGTCTATCCAATGTATTAGGTCGCTCCTGATGGTCTGCACTTCTGTAGTCAAGGGATTTGATACCAGCTGACCAGCCTGAATTATACAGAAAACACATTGAAATGATTGGATTTTCATGTCCGCTTTTGATTCCATAATTAAATACACATTCTAATTTACAATGGGCCTTATTTATAGCAATCTCTGAGATGTTTAGCTACTGCTTCTGAATTCTCTATAAGATTTGAATACAGAATGTGAACTAATTGCCAAACAGTGTCAAGATTTTTATAGATAAGGATGTACAGTAATCACAATCATTTTGAACAGGTTGAACTTAGGCTTTCCAATTTGCATGGCATGGCCTGTTTAAGTATGACATTTACTACTGCGCAGTCATTTGTAGCCAGCTTCAAACTGACAAAAAAGATTGCGGATCACTCTTCAAGTAGACAGTGTGTAAGCAGTAATATAGGAATTATTATTAAGAAGATAAGCAGCAGCATTTTTTAATATATTGTTATTACAGCAAATGCCAATTATAATATTACAATTAGAGGCTATGGCAAGCTTTTGATATGAACATGCAGATGAACCTATCGTATTTTAGTTCACAAATCAGAATAGTTCTCTGCAAAAGGTTGTTCTATATTTTGAATATTACAATTTCCTAGTCCACTAAACTAATACTAGTATCTACAACTATACTACAAGTTTAGTCCATTGTCAAGTCAAGACAAATGTTTGATACTCTACAGCATAAAAGCAAATTAAATATTTACTGACAGATGACATTGATTGGCCAGTTTTTTTTAGAAGTGGATCTGATTCACTCAGACTTCTGCTAAACTTTATTACCTATATATAAATAAATTAACAATATCACGACAATGCACAACAGACTGAATGGAATGAAGATAAGTGCGGAAACTTATTAATTAATATAACAAGTTTTGACATCAAATTAATATTCTACATTTAAATCATCTTTTAATTAAATAATTTTGTTAAACTACTATCAACCATAGCTTCTAATACATTTTTATTTAGGTTGCAGTTACAACATATTACTGAAATTAATGATTGAATTAAAGTTAATTTTCTAGCAACTGTTAAATAATTATTAATTGTCATTACAAACTATTTTATTTAACACTAGCGGACACCTCGCGGTTTCAACCACATAGTTCTCATTCCTGAATACAGGGATAAAAAGTAGCCTTTATCACCCGGGGATAGTTTAGCTTCACAACGGTGAAAGGATTTTTGAAATTTGTCCAGTAATTTTTAAGTTTATTCTTTACATACAAAAATACAAAACTTTCCTCTTTTTAATATTAGTATAGATTAGTGACTGTTTAACACAAATAAATAATAGGTCTAATGGGTCAATAATTATGGACTACACCATTGTCTGTTTGAATACTTCTTGAAGTATTTTAATTTATATAATCTTAAATGTTAGCTAAAATATACTCTAAGTAATTGAAACAGTATGGGATATGAAAATTAAGAATTTGAAATATTTAATTCAAGTCAGTTGATAAGATTTTTGCTAATTATTATGCAATTTTTTCTCCTAGATCAAGTGTTGGAAACAAAACCTACTGTACATTCCTTTTAAAACATGCAAGAAAAAAATCAGTAATTATTCAAGTGAGGCATGTTATAAAAATAAAAGCATTCAGTGCTATGCGTGTGCTCTATTGCTGTCTGTAAAAGAGCAAGATGGGAATAAAGTAATAATTTATTTTTTATTAAGACCTGCTAGGAATAATAAGATAAAAATTAGATAATACCTGGTTAAATTTATGATGATTAATATAAGACTTGTTATATGCTTATTTTAGATCTGTAGCATAATATATAAACTGACAGGCAACTTAATTAATGATTTTTATAAAAAAATAACTATTTATTGTAAGACTCACTTTAAGTATTTTTTTCTGTTTACAAAAATGAGGCATGTTTCTAAATCGAGTATTTGCAATTAAGATTGCATTACACACACTATCCTATTCTACTTTCATGCCAGTTTAACAAATTTTCTGTAGTTTGGCAAAGACTCAACTTCAAATTCTTAATTCATAAATTGGGGCAAGCTTTTGTTATCAAATCTATAATCCTAATTTATCAATTATTCACAGGAAAAAAAGGATCAAAAATTATATTAGCAACAAGGCGAACCATAAGTTCGCATTTTGACATTAACTTCCTCCAAATTCTTATATTTAGTATTTTTAACACAACTATCATTCATATCACATTTAAAGGATATGTTTTATCTACATGGGTTTTTAGTTCCTACTATTTTTAATAAACATTGTCATTGCTAGTTGTGACATGTTGTTTACATAACAAACACACTGTGTAATGTTAGCATACTGACCATTGTTGCTATTACTCATTAAGTTACATACATTTACTTATTTATACACGAGAAATGATTGTGAAATATGATTTTTAGGCTCACAAATACAAAAGGACAGGACATATTATAGTTAAGAATGCAAACTTACGGTAAATATTCCTGATCTATACATGTCTAATACTTCGTTCAACACCATCAGTCCTCGCTCCTTACCGAGAAAATTGTCCAGCACACATACACCATACTGAGTCATGTCTCTGATCACCCTATTACATATCTCATAGCATGGGTCGCTTGGATCCATGTAGTAACTATTAGGCATGTGGTTGAACGGTGCTCTGCTGCCTTTCAACGAGGCCTCAGGGTACTCCTTCACTCGCCTACCCTGTTCAGGCACGAAGTTAGGCAATACGGGCATCTTGGTTGTGTCTGTCCTTACTGAGCGTAACACATTAGAGGTACTAGGGGTAGGGAAGTCCACCGTGCTCAACTGCTGTGCGGACTCGCGCAACACCTCCTGCTCAGAGGAGCCTTCGTACGTTATGGCACTACTACTAGTCGTTAGATCGCGGTTTGTATACACTACACTAGATATCACACTGTTGTCATTGTGTCCCGATGTTTTCGATGTACCTTCATCACTTTGTTTAACGTCTTCTGTTGATATTTGTGATTTATGTTTACTAACACTATCCGTGCTACCCTCCTCACCACTTTTTTTCACGTTTTTCGTTTTACCTTTTCTTAAACGTCTTAAATCAATAGCCTCATTAGAGACATCCTTCTGTCGTTCTTCTGTGACGTCGGAGTTTCCGTCTTTCACTTTCTTCGTGGCTTCATCAACAACTATCGAACGTTCACCTGATTTATCACTTTTGGAACCCTGCTCTATTAACTTCGGTAAACATTCACTTTTGTGTCTTTTCCAGTCTTGTCGTTGGTGTTCAGTTTTACAATAATAAATATTTAGACAGCGACCGCACCTCCGATTAGTTTTCTCGTTGCAAATAGCGCAACAAGCGTGGCCGCCTTCTTGATTCATTCTAAATAATTTCTCCCAAGGGCCGGCCTCTACGAATTGTCAACTGAAATAAATGTCATCGACAACGTGACAGTTAGGCGGATATAAAAAATAGAAAAATATGTCATTAAATAAAATTCTAATAATTTCACGGGCAATTTATTGCTATTCAATTGAAAATCGGTATGGCTATTGTAACGCAATGCGCAACATATTTATTTTATTAATTGATATTTAGTAATAAAAAACACTCTGATTATCTAATAAACCCATCATGTAAACCATTAAGTCGGTATTACACATTGGGATTAGTGACTTTCAAAGACTACTATAGTAGTGACTTTGCGGATTTTAGTAATGTAACTATAATGTGGTTTTTAATATCGTAGACTAAACTGACATTTGGGGGGTTGTCACTTTATCTTTACATAAGTATAGTATCGTATTCTGACTATCCCGAATGATCGAAAGTTGATCGAAAATCGAAGTAGATCGAAAATGGAACTATTTCACGGCAAAAGAATTATATTTGCTAAAACTCTACCTGCCCTTATTTAGTTTCTACTAATTTATGTCAGACTTCATTTTATCGATCGCATTTATTATATTGTTGATTTCATACGATAAAAGTGTATGTACTATGTGTATGGATACTGTTATATTTAAATATATTACGATGATATTATATAAAACATTTATTTACACCAATTAGTCAAATTAAATTGAGGAATCATGTGTCATCGATTCGATGAATCACTTATGATTGAGCCTTACCTACAACACTATTCTTCGCGTTTGCAACATTAAAAAAATAATAAGGTCATTGGCAGCTGTCAGTTTAGTCTACGAAACTAAAAATTACAGTTTAAACACCTTTGGAATTGCGGTGTTGCCATATCTATTAATAGTCAGTGACAGGGAAAAGGGGTATATTATATTTTACTAGCCGTTACCCGCACGACTGCTGCTGTTGTCTGCGTAGTGTTAGTACTTTGAACACCTTATTTTTATAAATTCACGCCAAAAAGGATTTACTTTAAAATTATTAGTTCACTAGATAAACTTCTATCCCCTGTACACCCCCTAAATGATGATTGCCGGGATAAAAAGAATATTTATGTGCTTTCCAGGGACCTTCATACCAATTTTCATCTGAATCGGTTTAAGCGTAAAAGATAACAGACCGATAAACAGACAGAGTTACTTTTGCATCAAAAAGTACTTTATAAGTACAAACTTATAGATAGAAAAACCAAACCAAATGTTCACTGTAACCCATTAAAGAAAACTTTAAAGTTTTTTTGTTACACCGCTCATGGTGCACGTAAGACGTTTTAAATAAAACTGCTATTGCTGCAATTTTGAACATTGTGTTCATTGCAGTAGATTATTAATTTCTTATTTGTTGTTTTTTTCTAGCTGAGATTCTGTTTTGAATTGAGAATTAACTGTGGTCCAGAATTGTTTGCTTATAGGCAGAATTAAATAATAATATTTTTATTAAAAAACATAAAAATTAATCATTTCGATTACAGAAGTCTAAAATTTCAATTAAAAGAAAAATGACAATTATAAAAATGACTATTATTAAATGTTGTCATGTCATTGAGATGACAGTGGAATGGGTAAACTTAATGCCACTGTCTTATATCAAAGACCTTATACGTATTTGTAGAATTATAAGGTCTTTGTCTTATATAAATAGATAAAACTTTGAAAGCAAAATTCGACCCTCTACCTATGAATTTATTTATAAAAATTACAAATATTAAATGTTGTCATGTCATTGAGATGACAGTGGAATGGGTAAACTTATTGCAACTGTCTTAAATAAATAGATAGAACTCTGAAAGCAAAATTCGACCTTGCCTATGAATGTCTGAAGTCAAATTCACTTAAACGGATCAGGAATCAACTAGGCCGATCTGTTCTGTAATCTGGGGTAGATATAGAGGTAGATATATTTTCTATTGATTTCGAGGATAGTCATGATGACCACAAAGTTATTTTTTTGTCCGTCAGGTACTTATTAAAAATTATTGGACACTTATTTTTCTCGTTTTATTCATACTTATTCATAAAATTACAACGCAGCGACCCTCCATTCTCCAAGGATAATGCGCTCTCAAAAAGATTTTTACTAATTTGATAAAACACAAATCTGTGTTTAGATTTTTTCGTACCCCATGTTCATGGGGTTTATTCTATTCTAATTTAAAATCCTGTCAAACAAACTATTGTAACCAGGGTTTCCCTGCGTAAGTGTTTTCAACTCCATTTATGCCGACTGTCTCATTTATAGGATCTACCGAAAGTACCCATCATTAAGAATAAATTTAATTCAAGGGTTAAAAATATTGAAAAAGTGACCATCGTAGAGTTATTCGTACGGTATAAGCTAGCTTACGATTGTCTGCTTCCGTAGGTTTTCAAATTTTATTTCATTTGTGTTCTTACAGAAAACATTCAGAATAAAGTGGGTAGGCCGTTATTTTTGAGACGGTACAGTACCTGTAGGCACCTGAGTATCCATAACTTTTTGAGTGATTGCTAACTGCAAGTACAGACTTTTTAGAATAATGCACAGTCAGCAAGAAAATGGGCAACTAATGGGTTTCTTATTAGGATCAAACAAAATGTTTTAGTCGGTCCGATGTTTAAGGTAAGATGTAAAGCCAACTACAAGTCACAAATAACAAAAAACTTTTACCAAGTGTTTCGTTCTGATCATCATCTTACTTTACTTATAGCTCCTATTTAATCAAATAAGGTATAAAAATAAAACGTACCTCTAATTTTAAAATGTCACACGTCCCTGCACCGCCACGTTTAACAAATAACTCAAGAGAACGTGGTCAGTTACCACATAATATTGTTGTAGGTAAGTATTACTAGTGTTGCCTGTTCCAGTGTGTCAAATACACACGGAACGGACGGAATGTAAAAGCGGGATTCTGGTTATAAAATCGGGACAGAATGGGTAAAAATCTGTTTATGAAACACTATTTCCTTCAATTCAGGTACAACTTAACGAAACCAAATTCTTTAGAACTAGAAGAACGACGGATACAAAAGCATAATTGCTAATTTTAGAACTGGTGCACATTCACTGAAAAATGAGATGCTTTGACTTCTTTGTTCTTATGTTTAATTGTCTGACCATTGAGGAGGAACACAAGATGCTAGAGCTAGCAAAATGAACTCGGAAAATATTAACACCACTCTCGGGAAGGTTTTGCACTCCATCCTCTATTTCGAAAGTTAAGTTCCTTTTGAATATTACACAGCTGTAGGAGTCCCTTCAATCATACAGAAAAGTTCGAGAATGTAGAAGAAAGAGCGAAGCAAGCTCCAAAATTGTAGCACACCATCTTGGATAGTTCTTTTGGCCATTCATACAGAAACAGCAGCCCAATTGCGTAAGTGAATTCAACAAGGAAAAGGGTTTGAACGCCATAAATCGACCAATAACATGCGAGATGAAAGATGCGATGTGGATTTCTGTCTATGTGATTGGTTGATTGATGGCGGTAAAAGACTTTACCTTGCCGAATTCACTTACGCAATTGGGCTGCTGGAATTACTTTGTAGATTGACGTGAAAAAAAAATAGAAATAAGAATTATGTAGGTTACAAGAACGAGCGATGCGATCTTGGAAATATTGGCAGTCTCTCAACTGCAAACATAAAATGTAGGGTTTGGTCCGACTTTGGTGAGAAAATAAGAAAATACCAATAATTTTAAATAGTCACAGCTAAAAATGTATTCTTTTGTCCTGTTAAAATTATCGAACAAAGTAATTATCGAAGGGTTTAAGGATGAAAAGGTGGTTAGCGAAAATTGGGACATGTCAACAAACCCCTAAAAACTGGAAAATCCCGCAAAAATCTGGCAACTCTATGTTCTACCCTCACTGTTTATTTTGTAATGCAAATACCCGCATAATCAAAAAGTTATCTTTTTGTTTTTTATTGAATATTGTCTATAGGCTCCCGACTTGTTATAGTCTAGTCTACTTGTGTCTGTACAACCCAACATTACAATATTGCGTGCTATGTTTTTATCAAGTTCCGAGTCGATGAAAGGAACCTAGATACCTTTGATTGATTATCGCTTATTTAAAAAAAAGCAGGTAGTTAAAGTAAACACGGTTTATAAAATTATTTATTTAATGAAATAATGTAATACATAATATTATGAATAAATTCTTTATTTATTTCGTGACATTGTAAAATGGGTGCTGGGGTATGAGTTTTAATTTAACTTAAAAATAATACCTATGAAATGGGAAATACCTGCCGATATTTTTAGGTTGATGAAACAGTTACAATGAGGCTTAAATAAATATTTTTCTTATTTACAAATATAAAAAGGGGATAAATGATTTGTGATGGATGAATAAGGGATATGAATAAAAAACAGACTAGATTAGTTCTACGTCGAGCCACGTCCTTGATTCGTGTATTTCATTTTTCCAAGATTTTATGGTTTTTAAAGCAGTAGTGTGTTGGATTATAGGGTTATTATTAAAGTGATGGAAAGCGAGACTCAACGAGAGGAACTAAAGAGAGCGTAAAGGCGCGCGTTGTATTAATTTACGCGCACCTCTGCGCTTACTTAATAATAGTTACTTATGCTAATATAAAACATAACAAGATACTTGTCTTTTGAATCTTAGAAATTATGACAATATATTTTCTTTTATTAAATCACTTCTCAAGCATGTCTATTGTCATATTTTCATAGTTTCCTAGATTCGGCAATTATGATTCCTAATACTTTGCGATAGTTACATTTCTTTTCATGCTTTGGTACGATACCATACCAATAGGACCACACCGCATGAATCTTATTTGTATTGTAACTACCGCATAGTTCGCTGGAATTATGAGAGATTCTTTCAGGAGAATGCAACCATCACCTATCAGTCTCTAATCATACATTACATTCACTGTCGACATCTGATCGATGTCTTTATAAACATAACTCTGTACTTACAATTCCGTCTTCACTTTGACTAATACGTCTTACATGTTATGATCTTCACTTTCTATCGCATCGTAACTGTCAGACTTATTGCGATCACAATCTTGTTCGTATTACTAAGTTTATATTAAATTACAAATACAGAGGTAAGATATTATCTGAATATTACTACGTTACTCAAAATTGTAGCCAATCTTTTTTTGGACCCTATATTTACTTTAGTACCTGTACTATTATTACAATAGCTTCTTTAACGAGTAACGTAGATAAATCATTCGCTTTACAGTATTCAAGTAATACTGCATGTAAATTACCACTTCTACATAGATATGACAAACACACAAAAAATCTTCAATTCACCGATCTGTTCATAGGCTCATACCTACTTAAGGCATTTGATAAAATATAGGTCAAGGAAACTATTTTAGTCAATAATCCTAGATATTCATTAGAAATTGTGTAAATTGGATAAGTTATCATGTAAATAGAATTATAATATTTTAAGTCAAAAACTAGCAGATAAATTCGTACATGCTATGAAAGTCTGATCCCGGCATTATAACTTTACTGTCACGTCAAGTCCAAGCTTTTACATAGACAAAATATGATTGTCTATGAAACTGTTTTTTTTCAAACTTGGCAACACATTCAGTGACAGTATTTTTAGCGGGCATTTTGAGTTGTCATATCCATGTTCTACAGTAAAATTTTAAAGCATTTTTTTCTGTCTTTTGTTAAGGTTATACTCTTGTTTGGTCATCATGTAGGGGTGGGATTGGAGGAGGAGGGGCGTGAAGTACTCTCGCTAGTTCTGCTTTCTCGTCAGCAGAGAGCACGTAGACTGGGGGAGCGGCTGGTAGAAACCGTTCTGCTTTCTGCGGCTCTCTTTGCAATCTCGCGCGGTACAGCATCACGAGGACACATAGCACGCTGATGATGAACGCTGAAGTAGCTGCTAGGACTATAAGTGCAGTGTGGTAGGAAGTCGTAGCAGAAACCTGATGAGTGAATGAAAATGCATGAGTTAATGTTGGAACTGTTGGAAGTGTTTAGAATCTTTTTTTTTTGCTTTAAAAGCACTGTAGTGTAGATAAGCTTTAAGCAAGAAATTAGCTCCATGTAGTCAAGATACAGAAGAAGTAGGTTCTTCCAACCAAATTTACACATTATCAATTTTCATATCTACTACTACAACCAGCTTTTAGAATTATTAACAAAATATATCGTGCAAGCTTCTTCCGTCGGCATCGCCCGAATTTAGGTCGGAAATTACTCTAACGGAAGACACTTCTGAGATAAAAATCCTATGTCCTGATGCAGGGAATCATCTACCCGTGTGCCAAATTTTATCTAAATCTGATAAGACGTGAAAAGATAAAAATCGGAAAGAGTTACTTATATAATATTAGCACTATTAGTATGGAAGTATGGATAAACTTACAGTAGACTCGCTAAGAATCTCTCGCTGCTGCATGGCCGACCGGTTGGGCGTGGCCAGTCGGTACTCGCTGCGGATGACGTCAGCTCCTAACACGACATCATCGATGCCCTTGTTACCCGCTAGTTTCTCTTGTTTTACCTGTAAATAGCAACATAGACGGTTTAGAAAGGTCTTTTGGTTTAATTGGCGAAAGATCACTATATGCAGGATTCTTAGCCCGCCGTGGTTAGAGTCCAACAAAGTAGCTATCGTTTAGGCAAATAAATACGCGTACGAAAGACATCTCTGATACTGAACTATATAAAGTGCTTTATTAACTAACAAGGTAGGAAGAGATGTTTAACTGGCTCGTCTTTTTCACAAGAGAAAAATATGCTAGCAGAATTCGTACCTTTGGGTTACTAAACCAACCCCATATTCTTAGAACCGATGAAAAGTGTTTGTCATTCCTTTTGGTGATACTCAAGGTTATGACGTCATATTATTGTAGTTTGGATTGACTTACCAAGTTCTCGATATGGTATACATAGTCAACAGCCCTGGAGCCAGTCAGCACGGCCCTCAGCTTCACAGTGTTCCTGTCCCTGGTCATAGCCACCGGCACCCTGGCTCCCAACGCTGCAAGTCTCGCCGCTAAGCCAGCGCGGGCTCGCTCCGCGTGTGACTGTTCCACCTTCAGGAGTTCCAGCTCGAGGATTGCTGTTTCTATTTGTGTTGGTTCTGTAAAAAGTGGGAATGGTTAAGTTAGACATCGCAACGAGTAACGCTCTTGTGATTTCTGATTGAAACCTGAATGGTCAACACCAGCAGCATCATTTGCCTTGCCAAATTCACTTACTCAATTAGGGAGTAAGTGAATTCGGCAAGGCGAAGGATTTAACCCCATCAATTGACCAATAACATAGACAGAAATCCACAACGCGTCTTTCATCTCGCACGTTATTAGTCGATTGATGGGATCAAATCCTTCGCCTTGCCGAATTCACTTACGAAATTAGGCTGCAGATTGCATTAGAGATTCAGGTGTCAGTTCTGATCTTAGTGTATCTGGGCTTGTTAAGATTGCTGAGAATAAATTTCGAACTTGTAATACTCGATAATTGACTGTGCTCTAACAAGTGTGATCTTTCTCTAAGAAGCCGCTACGATAATTCATGGTGATTCACTACCTTTCTTAGTTCTGTAAATGGTGGCCAATCAATCGTCATTAGTAGTACGTCCTTGACTTTAACTTCTTTCACACTTTTACGAAAAGCTTCTGCAATAGACTTACCACAAGGATCAGAAGCAGGAGCATCGGCGATTATTCCCGAATGGTGTCTCCTCTGACCAGCGGCATCTACACACCAGCATCGCCCGCGGGAACATTGTCGTGGGGAGAACTCGCCATCTTCTAGACAACGGGGTCGGTGACCTTCACCACCTGAGAAAATAAATAAATGCTTAGAAGAATTTCTTGGGAATCATCATAAGTATCATTATCAGTATTTAAGTGATAATATGTTAAATACATGTTTTATTTAATGATATGGTAAAAATGGAAGTGTGTAGTATTCAGATATATACCTAATGATTGAAATAATATTTAAATTTTAATATTAATAATGTAATGTCATTTAAAATTTATGTAAGAATTTTATTTAATTGGAATTTGATTTTGCATGCCGTTAAAACGGTGAGACATGTAGCATGCTATGTTATAAAATGAACACCTCTGTCAACACCATGTTTCTACAAATAAATATTCTTTTCTATTCTATCATCTAATAATTTAAGTTTCGCCATAGTTTTGACAAACCGTATTAAACCCTTGACAAAGCCTGATAAGATCACTCTGGGATTAATAACATTTTTACAGGAAGAAATCCCCTACTTCTGCTATGACAAGGGATTTCGAAATATTTTTTGTCTAAAATACTCTATCCTCTTTCTAACGGACATCACCATCTGTAAAAGCTAGCACATAAGTTTTGTTAGTCGTTTATCACTTACCATTTTCAATTTCCTCCTGCATCAACTGACACTTGGTTTTGAACACAATCTTATCCACATTAATTTCTAGATTCTTCTCCAATCTCCTAGTAGTATCTGCAGCTTTAGGCTCCACGACCTCCGAAACCGTGGCGGGTTCTTCTAACTCTCTCGTCTCTTGTAGTAACTTGTCTAAAGATTCGTCTTCCCGAACTTCGGTTTCAAGCTCGAAATCATCTTCATCGTCTTCGTCATCAAATTCGTCTACTCTGTACGCAGTCATTTGTCTGATTAGTTCTTCCAGTACTGCAAAAGGAATGGAAATCGTTTCTTTAGCAGAGTTTTTAGATGGAACAAAAATATATCTTTATTCCAAGATTGTAATAATTTAAAGAGCTAGCTGTATATCATCATCGTTTCTGGCCTTTTTAGAACATTTATCAACAGCCTTGGTGAAGGTACTCTTTTCGAAAGAGTCCAATAGCTTTTGGCAATACCTAATTTTTTAAAGGGAATTTGTCATACTCTTTCATGGAGTGGAGTCATACCTTTTGCTCAGTCGAATTCACTTACGCAAGGCTTAGGCTGCAGAATGGGTATCTAAGTCTTTAGCAGAAGAATAGTTTAGTCTAACTCAAGCAAATAGGTCCAGTAGCATAATTGCGCAAGTGAATTCGGTAAGGCACAGGGTTTGACCGTCATTAATCGACCAATCACATGCGAGATGAAAGACGCGATGTGGATTGCCGTCTATCTGATTGGTCGATTGATGGCGGTCAAACTATGTGCCTTGCAGAATTCACTTGCGCAATCAGGCTGCCGGTCTTAATAGCAGAAGAATAATCTAGTGTAACTCATGCAAATAGGTCCCGGACTTAAAGCCAGTTCTAACTCTAGTAAAATTTTCTAGCAGTTTCAACAGTATCACACACCCCCTACTATGACGTGTCACTGCAATCATGAATCGGTTGTGAAAAAAGGATAGCGCTATACGTCCTGCTTCTGCAGAGAGAACTCTCACTACAGAATCGTGATAGCATTAGCACGTTATAGTAGGGGGACAGGTTCTTGGTAAACAGACACAGTGTTTCAATTTCCTACCTTCGTCGGCTCTAGCTCGTTCATCCATAGGGTCTCGATGCACCCATTTGCGCGCTTGTCTGAAGTTGCATGAAGGTTTTGCGCCGCGCACCAACGATCCCTTGAGAGGTTCACCACGGGCGCTAACACACCAGCACACATCTAAAAATAGATTAATAGTTTTTTGATAAGACTGAATACTAAGTCACCGACTTCTTTACCGGAAGATGTGAAAAAGATTGTCGTCTTAAAGAAGAATGGTAATTACAGAAAAATTAATAATTCCAACTCCGTACTGGCTTTTGTGGTAGAGACGCAATATTGCTAATGTAACGTTCTGCTAGACTACTAGAGCATCAAACGCAGTTTGTTCAAGTAATCTTAAGTACATTTCATAGAAGTTGGACATTCAAATTCAAATTCATTTATTAATTTTGTGAACATAGGGTAAAATTAAAGATGATATAAATAAACAATTTTGGTCCATACTATGTCCCGCCAGAAGGCATACAAAATATTGGGCATAGGCATATATACAAAATGTTGAAGGTTATTGAATGTCACATTAACAAAATAAAAACAAAATAATAAAATCAATAGACGTCACAATTTCATGTCAAAAAATAATAAATAATAATAATGTGTCAATAAATTAAGACGGCACATAAACAAATAGATAGTAATTAGTCACAATTTCGTAATACAATTAAAATAAAAATGTCAAGTCAGAATATCATTCTCTTAAGGGTGTGACATTTTAATCATACAGACAGATAAAACACAGTAAAATATTATTTTAATTTATCATTAAGATATTCATTAACAGAATAATACGCCTTGTCATTCAATAATTTAAAAAGCTTACGTTTAAACTCATTCATGTTACTGCTTGACACAATTTGATCAGGTAATTTATTATAAAGTTTTGGAGCCATTGCATAAATGCTATTGTACATAAATTTGGTTTTAGTGCTTAATGGGTGCAACTTTTTTGAGCGCCGCTGACTTTCGACAGATTTATACAAAAACATGTTGTTTTTCACAAAGATACAGGCTTCATAGACATAAAGTGATGGTACAGTCAATATTTTTAAGTTTTGGAAATGTGGCTTGCATGAATCCGTACGTTTTATTTTACATATGGCTCGAATACATGTCCAAAATCAATATTTATTGGACGAGACAAAACAATTTACGGATAGTTTTGTCTTAGTTCATAATGGAGTATGTTCACTTACCAATATGTGACATGCACTGCACCGGTTCCCAAGCTCCGCTGGTATCGCACTTTGGTATAAATGTTCCTTTTCCGTACTTCTGTGCTGCAGCCTCGTTCTTCTCTTTTAGCCTCTCGCATGGGCTCAATACTGTCGCATAGGAAAATTATGTTAATTTTGGATAAATAGCTGTTATTGACCCCAAAGCATAAGATAAGAAAAAGGTAAGAAAAAGGTCTAGCTAAAGGAATAAAATTTCAGAGTAACGGTTTCGGATTTTCAATTTCTCACTGAGGTGGAGATAGGCACCTACAACATACTATTCGATATAGGTACTAAGTCTCGAGATATCAAAACTGAGACTTGTACGGTTTCTACTGAATGATTTTGATTTAACTTCTAGCTAGAGCAAGCAAACTACTTTACCACATAAAGCTTTGGCATTTTCGCATCGTCGCATGACGATTTAATGTCGTCATTCGACGTGTCGACGAAGCGTGACGATTTAATGTCGACGTGATGCTAGCGTAGTCAATTTAAGGGACTAGACAAATTGTCTATCAGCGATATCGCTTATGTACGGGATTGATAATAGACCTATGACTATCGTTATCGCTGAAAGAATAAGTCACTTAGTCTAGGCCCTCTGGCTAAGTGCGAAGGCACCCTAAATTTGCATAAGCATAATTGCCCAATTTTCATCCCAAGTTGCCAATGATGCTAACATGCAATTAGAATAAATAGTGCAAGACAATTTAGTGAAATTATCACAGGCACACATAATATAAACATTTATATACAAAAGAAAACGACATGCCTTCCTCTTTCACTACGTGGCTTGTCTTCCTTTTATTAGTTTTCAATAGCGCAGCTGGCCCTGCCACTGTTTCGAAAAATAAAAAAATCTTAGTGGAAGCAAAAAAAGAAGTCTTTTTATAGGACATGATCTTAATGTACAGAATTCTGGTTATAGTTTAGAACACCCTAAGTTTGAAAAGCCTCAGTGATAGCCAATCAAATCAAAGCAATTGAGATTTGAAAACAGATTAAATATGGCTTACAGGAACTAAGGGTAGTTACATATATTAACAAATCGGATAAACATGAAGGAGTTGTAAAATCTAAAGCAAATATTACAATTCAGAAGCCAAACACCACAAAATCAGATGGTAAACTCACCAGGGCACACATTATTGCACTCCTCCTTGGTCCTGAAGTTGTTATGGTTGCCGGAGCAGCCGTGGTACTTGAACCTCTCGCATCGGTTGCGCGCGTGGTTGAAGTGCCATCTCGTCGTGTTCAGGACATCGCCTTCTGAGCAATTACCCTCGTCCTTGTTCTCGAAACATACCGTGCCTGGATGGAGGAGAAAAGAAAATAATTATTTTACATGCGTAGATATACTGGAACTTGGAATACTGAGCCTTTGATCATGATTTTTGATAGAGACAACATTAGCAACTTGGATACTCATTGCTCGTGATATTGAAAACATCATTTCTAAATGATAAAAGTTATTCTGGTTTTTCTGTTACGAATTCTTCTAGCAGTTCAAGTACTTATGGATGGACGGTTGATCAATAAACACCCAAATTGAAGTACTTATATTAAAATAACCCTCCAAAAATAACGCAGCTTGTATTCTGTTCAGAACTAGACCGAATCATACCGACCAGTCATGCGCATCTTGATGACTGGCTAGCGTTTTTGACATGGCATGAATTATTATAGTTCGAGGTTCGCGACGATATGAGTAAAAAGGGAATCATATCAGAAAACAGTAGTTAATTCTGGTACAAAAATAATACTCACGTGGCTTTGGACAGCAGACCGACGGCGTAGAGTCATGAGGAGCAAATCGACAGGCGTGAGTGGAAGGGCAGGCCGCCGCGCTGGGGCCGCACACCAGGGGACCCGAGTTGTCTGGAGCACTCAGAGGTTCCAGTCCGTCTGGGCACTGGGGCGCTGGAGAGCAGCGAGCTAGCGGCGGGCAGGAGTTACCCTGGGTAGAAGAAGTTGGTGTTCGCTGGTTACAGATTTAAAAAAGAAGATTGTGTATTTTTTTCGGGCATGACCAACGAATCAAATGGAATCTACGAGTGACAACCAAGAATGATTTTTGATCTACATTTTTTTGTCCAGCCTCATTTGCCACCTTTGCCCACTGCTGAGCTTGTCTTTGCCAAGTCCTTCCGAAAATTCGTTTCCCGCGCCGCCTCGAACCAATAATGATATACATATTTTTTCTAAATTAGCTTTCGACAGAAAGTTTTAGCACTTTCAGAAGTATCAGCAGCAAACATTTGAGCGTTCTTGGGAGGTGCACAATTATTTTGACTGATTAGTAAGTATTTCAACACTGAAACTGAACAAAGAAAGTTCTTTACTGAACAAAAACAACTCCTGAAAACATACCTCACACTCCAAAGGCACAAGTTCACAGGTCTCATCAGGTCTACACTTGGCTTCAGTGCAGGGATCGTTGCAGGTACAGGTAGGGCATCCCTTGTTATCCAGCTCCCATCCGTGGGAACATACCACGTTTTCTGCGCAGGTTGGAGTGGGGCAGGTTATGGGGGCTTCGCAGTTCGGTGTCGAGTTCGTTACTCGAGTGCCGAGGATCTAGAAGGAAGCATTTTGTGAAATTAAAGGATTTGTACAAGAGTTGTTGAAAAATTGGCAGGGGTTGGTACTGTAGCCTGCAATTCCGATTTTGCTCGTGTGTGTACAATCAGAATTAAATAAATAATAATAATAAAATGATCCATTAGGCAACAGCTGATTAATGTTTAACCTTTGGCCTCTCCTACTCTTGAAAAGTTAGCATACCTTGCGGAAACGTTTAAGAAGGAATCTTTTTTACACAAACTTTTGAGTTTTAGTTGTGTGAATCACTGAATGGAATTTTACGCATTGTCACGTATGTTGTCTCTGTTTAGACCAGACTCTCTCCTCAAACTCCTCGCTATAAGTGGGCAGAGTGGGCTATTGCGAACCAGCCCCTATACATCTGGCAACTCTGCCAATGAGATTAACTAAATTTAATACTGACCTCATGCCCAGCAGTGTCGACACACCAGCAAGCCTTGTCCGAGCCTCTGCACTGCACAGTTTCGTAGGCGCCGTCCTCCTTACACTTGGGAACCCACGTCCACGCGGGGGGACTGCCACTTTCAGCTGCTGTGTGGAGAGCTAATGCCCTGTGGAGAAAAAAAAAGATGTTTCCTTAACGTGGATAGAGTTAGAGAGTTCATTTAACTGTTTTTTTTTAATTAATGTAGGGAATGTATTGAGCCCAATTTTGCGTCAGCATTTAATTGCATCTCAACTGTCGAACAACACGGCAGATGAAAATTTTCGGCAATCATGTGCAGGATAAAAGGGGAACCTTGGTTTCTTCTTTAAAAGTTTTATTTACACTTCGCAACAAGGGTTTCAATATGCAGCAGAAGAATGTGCGAAGAACGTTCGAACTCATCAAATCTCCAAGACCACAAGAGAATTTTTTAGAAATGGAGATTCAGAACCGTTAAGAGCCCGCTTAACGATTCTGAGTCGAGTCTTGGTTGGGAAGTAGAAAATTCGGGACAGAGTCTACAATCCCTATACATGACACAGCCAAACAGTTCTCAAAAGACGACAAAGCCTATCTTACCTTCTTTGCTGACAAGCAGTCTGGTGCACGGCCTTAGTACAAGCAGTACCGCATCCAGTCGCACAGCACCGCTCAGTAGGTCCACACTCCGCGTCCGTTCTACAGGACCACTCGCACGCTCCGTTTGAAGGCACTAGGTAAGGACATTGTCCTGGTTTCTTTGGGAGACCTGGAAAAATGTAACAATATTTTTTGCTTTCCATTTATGATTTAGTTGTGGTTATATACTTTCTAGAGTCGTTTCTTCTTCGTTAAACAGCAAGCATTTTTAGTGGCATTTTTTTGTGGCAATCGAAGATTTGGAAGCCATCTATTTTACACCGAAACGCCTCCTTATTTCAGAAGCGCGTTAGTCGTCAGTCTCAGTTTTCATTGGTAAATTCTCATCGTTGATTCTGAAAGTGACGAATAATCAGAAGCCCGAAATTCTGCCAACCAGTCTCCAGACCAGAGGATATCACAGTGAATTGTGAATGTCAGTTAGGCACTGGCGTGTCGACGACTTGAGATTTATTCTTGGCGATTTGGTCAGAGAAAGGAATAGAAAGAGAGATGTGGAAGACTATGGGACAAGACTTAGCTCAATAAAAATGATACTTACAGGCAGCCACAGAAGGACAATAATCAGCATCACAAGCCACATCGACAGTAGCACAGGACCGTTCAGCATGATATGTGATGCCGGCGCAAAGATCTCTACATTCACACGTAGGACTGCGTCCTTCTTCAAGCTCATCATTATCCTAAATCAGTCCACTGCTAGATATAGACCTCTCGAAATGCGACTAGTCTCATCCAGCTGCTAATAGCTATCTTATGAAGATTGACATTCTACATAGCCGTAGAGCGTCCTACCTCACTGGTTTTTTAAGAATACTCACAGGCAGGCACTGGTGGACAATAATCAGCATCACAAGCCACATCGACAGTAGCACAGGACCGTCCAGCATGACAAGTGACTCCGGCGCAAGGGTCTCTACATTTGCACGTGGGGCATCTACCAGCACCGAGCTCGAAGCCGTAGTCGCAGCCCATGCGGCAGGTCATTTCTAGGCAGGTCAGGTTGGAACGCACTCTGTGGAGGAGATCAATGTAAGGAATGTGATTAATGACGATAAAATTAAAGGAATTAAGACTTGTTTTACAGGATCCGGATATACAATATGTACTAGATCAGTGGTTCCCAAAGTCGACTTAACCGCGATCTATCAACCTTAAACTTCTAATTTCGGAACTCACTTCTTGCCTATCATGTGAAGAAAACAATGCAAGAAAATAAGGACTGCCAATTAAGAAAAGTAACAATCGTTTTGTTTACTAGCACTTCTTGTAATTAATATTGAATTATGTAAAAGTAGTGCTATTTCAATGAGAAGGATGTACATAGGAATCTATTTGTTTCCTACTTTTTGCTATTGCAACTTTAGCTATCGGCTTTCAAGCTCCATCAAATATTTGCTCGCGAGCGCGACTCACCAGTTGGTTGCGACATGTTTGCGACCTATAGTTTGGAAAATATAACTGTTTTGAGGGAAATACTGTAATAGATAGATGAGAAAATGTGAAAGTGGTTTGAAACTATCCGCCAGATAAGTAAACCGGTTTTTCTAGTATATGAAGAAAATAAATTAGGTCGTTAAGTAAATAATACCGCAATTAGGGATATCGCATAAGTGTTTTCTCCGATCGACCTCAAAATGACGAATTTATGACAGATTAAAGCAGCTGAGCTTGAAGGAAAGGTCAACAGTAATTCAAAGCCAATCCTTATTTTTGGCCTTGTCCTAGAGGCTTCTATATGGCCAATAAAGTAGACTGATCATCATCATTTCAGCCGAAATACGTGCAGCCCCCAGAACTCCAGGCTTGGCCTCCCCCAGGCGTCGCCACATTGACCGATCCAGTGCATCTCGCATCCCTCTAACTTAACCAGGTCATCGGTCCACCTAGTGAAACAGCCTTCAAAGTGATAAGAACACATTCGTCACGTAATAAGAACACACATTAACTGAAAAAAATAAGTAGGCATAACAACTTACTTATCACAATCAACAGAGGAAGCATTCTTGGTGCTCGTCTCCGGTATCTCCGTCCCAAAGGAGTCCACACACCAGCACCGTCCGTTGGCGCACTGCTGCGATGTAAACGACCCGTCAGACTTGCAGGTGGGCGCCGGGAGGGCTAGCTTCATGCCGTCCACCGTGCCTTCCATCTTCTCGTCGAAGTCACGGAGATATTCGCACACTGGGGGTGGGAAGAATAAGAATATTTAGGACACTTCGCAATACACTTAGATCTATTACTGAATAGTACCTACCTACTTAGGCAAGTAGGTACCATTTTTTTGAATAGTACCTACCTACTTAGGCAGGTAGGTAGCCCAGAAATAAGTGGCCTGAGAGATTTCAGTTAAATTATACTTGTTGTTATTACATATTGTTGTGTTTGTTTTTAGTAGAAAGTAAATTAAAAATAGGGTTAATTAATTTTGTTTTATCGTAGGCTTCCTTAGTTGATGGTCGATCAGACTCAGCAGAGTCTGATCGACCATCAACTACTTTAGTCACAAAATTCGATCATTCTCAGACCATTAGCCCCTTTTGCCTTACTGCAGATTACAAGATATAGTACCTACAGTACTGCAGCGGGCAGAGAAAGAGACGTTGATGGACGAACGTGTAAATGTGGGCCGAGGCCAAGCCGAGGCACACATACGTAAGTTCATCAATGCCTAGTTGTGGCCAAGGCTTATATAGTACTTTTCTCAGATAATGCACAGAAATTAAAACTAAGTAGCACCCAGAACTCATTTTGTCAAATACAATTACTTTTCAAAATCAAAGACGAATAACGATCAACAATAATTTTTCCCGCGCTATGATGTTCATTTGTTTTTTTATCAATAAACAGCTTTCTATTTGCAAGCCAGTTCGAAATTTAAATAAAACCTTTGATAAGTTACCTCCTTGGTGGCAGAGTCTATGTTTCAGAGTAAAAGTTTGTTCCATTTTTAAATTACACGCCAGATATGAATTTACTATTTAGCCGCTAAACCACGACAGATATGGATTTTCATACAACTTTTGCCGGCCGCTGCTCGCATGTATTTGGCCAGTACAGCAATTTCGATTTATATTGAAGAAGGTTGTCAAAATAATGCTTAAATTTCCAAGCAGGTTTGAGAAAAATCCCTTTCCTGGCTCAGTATTCGGCCACGGCAACGCCTTCCGCTGAAGCAGTCATAAGGTCCTCACGAGAACAGGTAACAGGGCGGAGCAAGATAAAAGGTGCTCCCTGGTTCGTGGAGAGAACAAGCTTGTTTTTTGTTGATCTTGTCCAAGATGACAAGTTTACTATCTCTAAGAGCTTTTGAGCTCACTTTCTTGAACTGCCCTAAAAAAACTGTCTTTAATTCTCCAAAAGATGGCGCTCTTCCAATCGTCAAGAGATGGCAATGCAAGTTGCCGCAACCTGCCCAGAGATGGCACTACCTTATTTTGTAGCAATAATTTCTTAGTTAACCAAACATACTAACTTGTAGGTGTATCATCAACTCGATCAGCCTGTAGCTTCATCTTGTCCGGGTCCACACACACGGGCCCGCAGTTGGCCGTGGAGCAGCACACCAGATCGTTGTCACAGTCGCCCTCAGGACAGGCCATAGTGGTGTTTAGGCCGCAAAGCGCGTCAGCTTCGGTCCCGCAAGCTACGAAGTTTATCTGGAAAGACGGCGGAGATGAAAAAGTTAGAAAATTGATGTAGAAAATGTTTTTCAGGGGTTTGAATTCTAGGATAATAAAGGTTGGTTACACGAAATGTTTTTCTTCAGATATAGATACCTACCTCCATAACATCATTGTCCGTAGTGTTATCGGAGCAGAAGACGGCATTGCCATTTTGACCTAAACTAGTACACGCGTGGTTTTAGACAGTCAGTACTACATACTATGAGACTTAGACACTTACCTCCATAACATCAGTATCCGTAGCGTTATCGACATAATGCGGGTCGGGGCAGCAGACGGCATTGCCACTTCGACCGGAACTGGTACACACGTGGTTTTCGGGGCAGTAGGCGTCAGGACCACAAGATAAAGGCGCTCCATCCGCGTCTGAAGCTGGGACTCCAGCTTCGCAGGGGTTCTCGTACGATACTTTTGGACGACCTGGTGAAAATTAATGGGATATTGAAGAAAAGATACTGATTTTGATAAGTAGGTATGCTGTCAAAAATATAATGTGTTCGAGGGACATCATACGAGACGAGATTGAATGTTGTTTATTTATTCAAAGAAATCAACCACAACTTTTCAATTTTCGGTTCTTCTCCCTGCCCTTGCCTTCGATATCGCTTTAAAATTGTCATATTAATTTATTATGTAGGTAGGTATATCTTGTTGTAATAGATTTGCTATCTCAAGTTTTTTTCACCAACGGATGATTTACAAAATCTATTAAACCGCTTCAATAGAAATGTGATTTACTCACAAACAGGATATCCAGTACATAGATCCCCGGAACACTGAGCTTCCCTAACCCTGATGCACTCTTCACCATCCGGACAAGGGAATCCAGCGCAAGGGTCATCACATTCACAGGTAGGACATCCATCAGAGCCGGTCTTATATCCGTATTCACAGACGGCTGCACATAGGGCTCTAGCACAGGAGCCTAGGCTTCTGGCACCACTGCGGGCTGGTAGTGGGGTTGAAGAGCATTGGACTGATGATGAGGGACCCATGGAACCGTGGAGCTTGTTGCCATCGGAGTCGACGCACCTGGTGGGATAAAGTTATAATTAGTACAGGTTTGGTATAGGGATCCGACAGTGTTATGACGCAACTTGGGTGAGACTTATGTCCACTAGTGGACTGTGATACGCTTAGTTTAATTCTTCAGAAGACTTTTATCCTTATGGGTTTTCTGAAGTTTTGATTGCATATCAATCAGCTTCGTATTTTACCTATTGGGGTTAGTAAAAAAACTTTTCTAAAGTAGGTGGTGTGATAACCCTTTCACCACTTTTCCAATTCATTAGCCCCAATCTTTATAAAACAACGAAAGTAAGTTTTACTCACCAGCAAACCAATCCATTTCTCGAGCACTGTCTGGATACAAAAGATCCATCTTCAGCGCACTGCGGCACATACCCCCTACCCTCCTTTTCACTCACAACCAGTAGTTCAGCCAACATCTTCTGCTGAGTACACATGGTCACATTGTGTGGCAGAGTACAATGTTTGCCGCATTCCCCACCATCGCAACACTTCTGCATTGAAGGACATTCTAAGTCGTGGGCACAGATGGTTCCGCATTCTTCAGTCATGGCGGGAGCTGGACATGTTCCAGCTTTTTGGAGTTCTAGAGATGCTGGGCAGCATACGCCGTAGTCATTTCCTGTGGAAATATTGTTATTATTGAGTTCTCGAAGATTGCGAACGTCGTCAATGCAGGCTCAGAAATCGCTAGTGTAAGTAAAGAACTTCTTAAGTGAATATTTGTATACCATAGCTGGTTGAAGTAAACAAAAGTGGAGGCATTATGAGGGTGTGAAAGATAAAATAGCTAGAAATAGAGCGACTGTTTAAGACTCTAGAGAGACGGACTGCATATAACTGCACTCTGGCTTCAAATTTGCATTTTGAATGAGTTAGTACGAATGCAATAAAACTGCAAACCAACCGTGCAGTCCGATTGCAGTCGGAGTGCAGTTGAAATGCAGTCCGTCTGTCTAGAGCCTAAGACGACGGCTAATGACACAAGAAAAAAAATTGGCAATTGAGTATCAGAAAAGCGCCGAAGCAATGAAGCTCGGCGAAATCTCGCAGAATGAACTGTCTTGGTTGACGCAAAGAAATTAATAAAAAAATAATAACGAAGTAGTAGGAAATGTAATATTACCCTTCCCTCTATATCAAGCAGGATACAGAACCAACAAGGCCAATAGGCACAAAGGATCGTTAAAAAATTGGGATAAGCTCAGTTGCCTAGCACCACGGATACAAATTATGAAGTTAATTGGATATGGATAGGAACATGATGAAAGTTTGCTGTTTGTTCAAAAGTTGAATAATCTTGGTTGTCAATAGTATTTAAAAAATGTTACACAAACCTGATTCAACAAGGCACCTATAGAGTGGTGGGCAGTTCGGCTTCCCCGGATCGGTACCACACAGGAAAGGTCTGCTGGTCTCAGATATCAACAGTGGCTCTCCAACAGGGCAGATGTTCATCAGACTGCGGCCACGTTTGCCTGAAAACATCAAGGTTATGCGAAACTTTAATATAACTGGCAACACCCTTAGGGGATAGCAGGAGTGATGTTAGACAGGGTGAACAAGTACGTAAGCATTATATAAATGTATGGAGCTTAGCTTTGTCATGGTTTGCCCCACAGCTGACGTTCTTATTAACTTATTTTGAAAAACTCAAAAACGTTTGTGCGAAAGCACTTTGGTACTCTGACTAATACAATGACCCCTTTAAAGGTTATCAGTAATTTCAATTAGGTACATTTCGTTTACCTATGTATAAGTGTATTGCCAAGATTGTTCAGCGGTAACGATCACTTGTATTTGCATATCTGCTGTAATTCGTGCGGTATGTATGATGTTACGTTATGTTTTTCCATCGGTATTTTGCATACCGTTTAATTACCAAGCATCCTTGATTTATGAATACGTAATCTAGGTACTACATATTTATCCCGCTGTAGTTTTTAGGTTGTCACAAACTCACGAATGTGATTTAGTTAAAACGATTCTTCCAAGCAAAAAAAAGTAAGAATCGCATAGTTACGACGAGTATTTCAGCAACGAAAAACAAAACGATTTCCTTCTCGTTTGTATAAAAACTCAAAGGACGGGTTAAAGTCACACCGAAAATTTTATCGTTCTATTAATCCTCTTGAATCATGATGCTTTCAAGCATTGACACTTTCCAAGAGGACACCTTCTCTGTTTAGTTTAAAACCTAGCAGACAACATCCTATGTAGGTTCTTTAGTTGCTTACAAGTTGGTACAGGTGGACAAGGAGGCCTCAAGCACGGAGCCTCTTCCAGTTGACACGAAAGCTGTCCTGGACAGGTCACAGATGAGCAAGGGTCCCGACACTTGCAGAGAGGACACCCTCGCTGATCCAGCTCGAAGCCTAGCGGACACAACATCCTACATGTGTGGGCTGCGCAGGGATCCACTCGAGAGCAGTTGACTAGAGCTGCCGCTGGTGCTCTGGTTCCGGGTAACTGGAGATTGAAGGAAGTATTATTGTCATGGTTTTGCAGGATAGTGTTCGATAGTTAGATTTTAAAGAGCGATCGGTATTAAATATGCTATGCTGCTTCAGCATCAAATGTTGCTAAGATTTTTTAATAAGTGTTTGCGAAAAACTCTTATAGGTACCAGCTAACTTTCCTGACAAAAAGGACAACAGTTCGGTAAAATGAAAGCTCGTTAAATCTGATATCAGATTTCAGATAAATGATTCTAACTCGTTCGTAACTCAGATATAACAACTTCTAAGTTAGAATTAAGAACAATTTTGCCTAACAACTTTGAGAAAGAAAGGGTAAGGAACAAGTTTTACAGTTTAAACATGTATTTTTAGGTATAGTCATCTTCTGTGTCTCACCTCAAATCCAGCAGCATCAACACACCAGCAAGTGCTAACGATCTCGTTGTCACACTGGATCTCCTCGAACTCTCCATCTGTGAACCTGCACCGAGGGGTCCGCATCGCAGGCAGCTTGCCTCGACCACCGCGGCTGTTGTCTGCTGCTAAGGCGCGAGATATCCTCTCTGATGATAGCTTCACATTCTCACAACCTGGTGGGAGAATTCAAGATTGAGTCAGAACTACATAAAATATACAATGTGGTTTAATAACCTGGCCAAGGTCCTGAGAATAGGCTGGTTGTAAAAAGCATAGGACCGGTCATTGTAGCGAGGCTTGGGGAAGGTCTTTGGCCATCCATAGACGTCTTTCGGCTGATTGATGATGGAGTGCAATGGTGTGTTTGTGGTGGTGTGTATGCAATGGTGTGTATACACACCACCAACAATGGTCATATGGTGTGTTAACACTAAATTGCTAGTAGGTTTTCGGTTTCGTTATAGGTAAGTCCTAGTAGCCAATCCCGAACCTGCTTTTTTGCACCCAAACTTTGTCATGGGGAGGATTTTTAGCTTGTCATTGACTTTCACATACAGATGTTGACCGATGTGTGAGTATGCTTTGTTGCCAAATTTAAGCCTGCTCACTCTGGCCCACTTAGGCTTTCTACGCGAGCGCTGGTCCGTAACCACTGTGATAGCTGTAGTTTTGTGGAACTTGAGTAACACTGACATAATTAACAGTTGGCGCACCGTAACCACTTTAGTCACCCGAAATAACAAATCAGTGGGGTATCGGATTCCTAATCTATGAGAGACCTTTAGGATAGCTCTATGTGCACGTTTTTCCAGCGGAACCCCACGATAGTATGCAGTAACGAAGTACCTACAGACTGGCATAAGGCCAGGTCATCAAAGTCAATCATCTTCAAAGTACTTTTGTTGAAGTGCTACAGATCGAAGTCTTTTAAATATATAATACAAAAGCTTCCTTACGCGAGCAGTAGGTAACCGATTCTATCTGTGTTGCCCATGTTAATTGTTGATCTATGTTAATGCCGAGATGCCTAATATACCTAACCCGCTCAATGACAGGACAGCTGCAGAAAGGACCCGCGTCACAATTGCATTGGTGAAATTTAAGTGCAAGTTTTTCAGGGGCATCTGTTTGTTCACTGAAAAGTTAACTACTTTAGTATTTTGACATTTAAGGTTATCAGATTGTGTTGTAGCCATCTGGAAACTTTCTGCATTCTAGCCTCTGCGGCACTGTAGGTTTCCTTTAAAGATTCGCCATGGAAAATAACTGCTGTGTCATCAGCGTAAGCGTACATTTGCGCATTGTCCAACTTGAGTGAGCAGAGACCATCAACATAAAGAAAAAACAGAGTGGGGTCAAGGACGCTGCGCTGGGGCACTCCATATGCCACCTTCGCAAGGGTACTTTCGTAGTCACCCAGGCATACCTTCTGTTTGCGTTCAGTGAGATAGGAGGTGAACGATACCTAAGCGTTCCATCTTCTTGATAAGAATTGGCCTGGATACGGAATCAAAGGCCTTGGCAAGGTCAAGAAAGACGTCGACACACAGCTGTTACCACTATCAAGATTACCTAAGTCATGTCGCTGGAGTTTTGTTATTGAATATTCCGAATAAGTTAACAAAGGGAAGTCTTCGTCTAAGCAACGTCTTTCAAAACTTTAAGCAAACTCAATTTTCTTCAGTCTGCATGAAAGGATCTCCCCGAGCAGCTTCATAATATCGCACTGCATTTCCAAGCCCCCGGCGCACTCTGGACAGCTAGCACTCATTAACGCAGTCTGGTTGAGCAGTACCAGCACCATGACTTTTATGTTTGATTTCACCTCCTGCTATGTTACCTAAAAAGTACCAACTATTCGAGGAAGAGTATATGAGGAGTTACCGATAAAACCAGGTCGAAAAAGGCTCGTTCACAGGTGGTGGAACAACAGATCTTATCCCCGCAATTTTCATTCGTCATGCACGGCGTCGCACGCGCAGGGTACGCGCTCTCTTATGCTGGACACATACCTCGAAGTTCCGTGTTTGATAAAGGCTAGTGTTTGAAGACTTACCAGTAAATAGCGGGTCGACACAGGCTCTGCCACAGGTGGTGGTGCAACAGATCTTCTCCCCGCACTCGTCGTCCGTCGTGCACGGCGTCGCACGCGCAGGACATGCACTCTCTTGTGCTGGACACCTCCCTCGGAGCTCCGCGTTTGCTGCAAATTGACATTAAGTTTCTGAATAAACACTTGTATTACTCTTCTTCTCATTGATCTTATCTTACTCATATTGTAAACGCGAAAGATTCTGAGGATGTAAGGATAGATGGATGGACGTTGTTACTCTTTCACGCAAAAACTATCGAACGGATTTTGAACAAACTTTACAGGCTTTATTATTTGTAAAGATATTATGCAATTATCTTACTCATATTATAAACGCGAAAGTTTCTGGGGATGTATGGATAGATGGATTGACGTTGTTGCTCTTTCACGCAAAAACTATCGAACGGATTTTGAACAAACTTTACAGGCTTTATTATTTGTAAAGATATTATGCAATTATCTTACTCATATTATAAACGCGAAAGTTTCTGGGGATGTATGGATAGATGGATTGACGTTGTTGCTCTTTCACGCAAAAACTATCGAACGGATTTTGAACAAACTTTACAGGCTTTATTATTTGTAAAGATATTATGCAATTTGGCCTAAAGGAGAGTGATGTGGAGCAAGTAATAATTAATTCCACGGGCGGAGCGGTAGGTGTCAGCGAGGAGGTTTATTTTATAAAATCCCTGAGGGCATCTAACAGTCTATAAATTAAAATTTAAAGCAGTAAACCTCATTTTTAAACAAAATCTGATACGAAATAACAGGTCACATTTGAAGGTGAATATTCCTTGAAGGCCGCTGAAAGGGTAAGCTGAGCCTATCTGACACCCACGTTTCACCAATTATATTTAAGACTCAAGTTAAATTCAAAAAAGGGAAGTATTATTCATATTATTGGACATTATATCAGCGAATATGGTTAGAGAAGTCTAGACAAAGTCATTTGATGTCAACGATAGCGATGGGCGGAACGCCAGAATGTAAGAGATTGATCACGTGAAATTTCGGTAGCAGTTGTTAATCCCGCCATCCACCAACCACCACCGCTAAACAGATTGTCATTCTAGGGGAGTTTTACACTATCATATATCTATGATTATACATAGGATCGCCATGAAAGAATCATCATCATCATATATTTTATCAATGACGAAATGATTCATATGAAATCACATGTTTATATATTACATATTTATGTAAATATGACTCATAGATCTGTGATTCTAGATAAATGATAGTGTAATATCCCCCTTGAACCAAAGGGCATACCTTTTACGAATTAGTCAATCAAAGATTTGGACAATAAGCAGTGGCGTAAAATACAAAGGTATTAAAATCATAGGAATAGCTACCTACGCTGTTTTTTACTGTGTAGGATAAATTTGAAAGAGAGTTACCGCGGCCCTGGCAAGCAACTGAAGGAACACGGGTGGGTTTTAGTCAGTAAAAGTCTGACACGCCCTCCCGCTTAACCCAGAGTGGGAAAAGTCATTGGATGATTTCCCACCCAGAAAAAAAAGAAAAGTTATAGCCCGTATTCGATTTCAGTAATCTAGGGCAAAAAATATTTGCGCAACGAAAGCGATAAGGATCGAACGTTATAACGGCGGATAGGTAAGTAAGTGTGAAGAAAACGGCTGATAGGCACCTGATAGCTTTAATTAACGCAGCCAATTAATTAGTGAACTTATTGGCTTTTTATAGACGTTAGCATTACACGATGATCTATACACCGCTTTTTAATTATCATTTTATAATAGTGCATGAAAATGCATGAAGTTTTAACAGTAATTTTTTTTCTATGGTTTTAACTGTAGAAACGGATTGTCAAAAGATCGAAAGTCTGACAGCCAATTTTACGAAAGGATATTATCGTGTTACCTTCTTTCTTTGTGAAGTAGGAGTAGGCCAGACAGGGACCCACTCCAAGTAAAATAGCATTTAGCTGCGCCCGATTGGAATGGAATCCGATCCCATTATGGTTGGGAAAACAGTAGACAGATGGAGATGAGGATTTTAACCACCATTTTCAGGTGGTCATTTAATGGCTGTTTTTTTTTTTTTTTTTTGTTTCTTTATTTATCAGTCGCTTATCAGCATAAATTGCCTGGATGTTTGGGATTACCCTTTTGGAATAAAAAATTCAATCGAAAGGATATTATCGTGTTACCTACTAACTGAATTGTGTAGCAGGAGTAAGCCAGAAAGGGACCTACTCCAAATAAAATAGAATTTAGCTGCACCCGATTGGAATGGAATCCGATCCCATTATAGTTGGGAAAAGAGTAGACAGATGATGATGAGGATTTTAATCACTATTTTCAGGTAGCCAGTTGATGGCTGTTTATTTATCAGTCGCTAATTAGCATAAATTTCCTGGGTGTTTTGGATTACCCTTTTGGAGTAAAAAGGACAATCGAAAAGATGTTATCGTGTTAACTTCTAACTGAGTTGTGTAGGAGGAGTAGGCCGGACAGGTGGTCACTTCAAGTAAAATAGTATTTAGCTGCACCCGATTGGACTGTAACCGATCCCAGTATAATTGGGAAAACAGCAGACAGATGTTGATGAGGATTTTAATCACCATTTTCAGGTAGCCAGTTAATGGCTGTTTCTATATTTATAAGTCACCCACAGCAAAAATTTCCTGGGTGTTTGGGATTACCCTTTTTGAGTTAAAAAAACAATTGTTTATTACCTATGAACTTATCAGAATGCTAGATGGTTTCAATCGAAAGTTCCGGGTGGTTTTGATGGCTGTATAGGGCTCTCTTTATCAGAATCTCTTTACATTTCTGAAATGGCCTTGTGAAGTAAAAGTTAAGGTAGAAAGAAGTGTATGTATATTACCGTGCTGCAGCAGCAGTGCGCAGACGCAGAGCAGCGCCGCCCTCACCGCCATCGACATCGCTGCATCACACACGCGAACACTGGAAAAAAGAGAAAATATTCGTTAGTACGTTGGAACTCTTGGCTAAGTAGGAGCTCGAGGCTATGTAGGGACAGCCGCACGGGTCGATCTTCAAGGTTTAGCAATGCTTACCGATGTCGGTCCGTCTAAGGAGGAGTCTGAATGTGTGATGGATGTTATCCATCACACATTCAGACTCCTCAGAATGCACATAAATCCGTCCTACGAGCAATGTGCCCTACCCACTGGCACTTAAGTTTGGAAATTCTTCGGACAATATAATTAATTAAAATCAATAGTTTATTGTGTCTGTGTCTGTTTTCCTCATGGTCAAAGCCTCAAAGGTACGGCAACCAATCAGCAGGTACTCAAATGAATACAATATATCATTGTCAAGAAGATTTCTTTATCTGATCACGTATCTGTATGCAAGGGAGGTCTTCGTAACATTTTTATTTTGCTACTTTTGCAACTGAGTCATACAAATCGTTCGATGAGTACAAATATGGGTTTCGGCCTTGCGTCTGATATTATTCGACACCATTGTTAAATTTTAATTAGATATTTTAAGGTTTGTTACACATCACTTGTAGATATAATGACAATTGTTGAAGTAGCTTGTTGGGAATTTTAAAGAAATCTCGTCTTTGTGTTCAGGAGAGTAGAATGTTAGAAGATTGATAACGAAACTGAGGGAATCGTGTTACGTGTTAGAAATATTTCTCAGAATTATTTTTGGTTATGCAAATCTCGCCCAAAATTTGGTGAATGATACAGACATGGACATAAAAATAGAATAAAACCTATCAGGACTATTCAGATGGGCCAGAGTCGTCACGCAGTGGTTGCCAGAAAACGGGTATCGCCGCATCGCGTCGTCCCCGCTGGCGTGACAACTTAGTACCTTTTTCGGGAGCTTGACCAGAAAGACAACATACCGGAAAGATATCGGAGAGATCTTTGCCCAGCAGTTGAACAATATAAAAGAAAATCGAATGGCGAGGTAAGCTGGAAAAACCAACCTAATAATGCGATCAACTAAAAAAAATCGCTGAACCACTCCCACTAGGTCAATTAATTGTGGAACTATTACTAACCCAGCGTTTATGAAAATGAAACCTTATTGTTTCAACTCGGCATTTAATAGATAATTAACCATTAACTTTTTCTAGTACAACAAAGGTAAACAACCAGGAAACGAGGCATGAAAATGTCTGCATTGTTCGCCTTTCCTTACCAAACCAATAGTTTTTTGCGTAATCACTCGCCAAGATTAATGATTCAAGTTTGGAACTGGCTGGAGGAAAAAAAACTTTTACTTGGTATCCAACCATCCAAAAGACGAGTCGATTTTCGAATTGTAAATTATTGGACTGAGAGTTCCCTGTCTAACTGTCAAATGAATACGGTCGGAAAAGTGTATGTATCCTCGTAAACTACAGACGTTACGACTGATAATAGTAATCGTTTTACGTCCAAAACCTGATAAAATTGATATATTTGGTTATTCTGATTACAAAAAAAAACCGATTCCAAAAATTTTCCGTGTCTGGCCTGGGCGCTTTTACTAATGTCTATGGTTGTACACATAATGAACCAGCCAGTCAATCACGTCTTCGTGACGTGTACGCATGCAGTCGGTTTGAATTCCGAACGCGAGCGATGCGTCCTCGCGCCACTTCGCGGTTACATACACCGGGCTTTCCCGCGCAGGCCGATGCACAAAGAACGTATAAAGAATAACCTGAGAATAACAATATTTTATTGTTCGTTAATTACGAAAAAAGAACGTAACTTTTTGAAGTTACTGCCTCCATTTTGTTGCTCCTGTTGTTGTCGTTTCTCTATTTGTTATAAGGAAGTGACGTAACTGCCGAGCCCATCGACAGCATGCTAATTAGCGATTACTTTCTCCGATTTTTGTTGGCTCTAACGCTTGCCGGTCACTGAACTTAGTTCTTTGACATTGCATCTCGGCAATATTAGATGGTTTATGGTCATGGTTATGATTTTTTTATGGAGGGAATGTTGAATTCTAGAAGAAAATGTTGAATTTGAATATTAGACAATATAAAAGGTAAAGAGTGTTTTGCTTATTTTGGAGAAGAAGAAATGGTATTGGAAAATTATCACGTGTGAGTATAGGTAGGTACCTAATAAACGCCCGGTTTCTGAATTTGAAGTACCTCATGTATCTATTAGACAAAATCTAATTTAGGCATACTCAATTCAGAAACCGTCCCTTACTATTCATTGCTAAATTCATTTCGAAGAATCCGTTTGATTATTCAGAAAAATATTCGGTTCTCTTCAAATGCGGGTTTTAAGAAAACAAATCTATCACAGAGCAAGATACGGAGACAGTTTATTTCACATACCTTGAACAGTTTCGATATTATTCGACTAGAATATACTAGGATTAGTTTCATCGAAGTTTCGAAACCGAGTATCCAAACTTCGTCAAAGCGTTAGCTACGTTTCTGAAACTTTAACAAGACGCCGATCACAAACTTACTGAAACCAAACTCAGTTTCTTTTGGCGAATATTACACTTAATAATATTAATCGTACTAGATAAGCGACGTAATTTAGAATTCATTTTAATACCTAACTATAATAAGTTACCTACGAAGCCTATGAAGAAGTAACTGGATTTAAAGCAAAATATGCCTCTGGATTGGCAATCTCCTCCCGTGTTTAACAAGGGACAAGGAACTTTTCAATTACCCCACTAGGTATTCTGTGGCAATGGCAACTGCAGTCAAATCAAATGTCTCTCCCTCAAAGGAATAACAAATACGATTGAATCCAATTCCATTTAAAATAACAGATAAAATGCTATCCAAGAGATGGTTCTAGAAAGTTAAGCTTATCCAGTCCATTGTCGCAACAAACTAACTTAACACTCCATCCACGAAGTTTCTAACCGCTCTGAGAGTTGACGGGGGAATGAATCTTCTAAATATAAATCTCTCTACGTCTTATGTTGTGGTCAACATATACCTGGAACTATTGTCACGAAGATTTGTGCTATGACTCAATACAAGCAGATTTGACTACCCTCTATGTTGGCATTCGGAGAAATACACAGGGTCTAATGATTATCTTGTTAAACTTCATAAGCGTTTCTAAATTCATAGCTTCATAACTACATTTTTAGCAGCCGTAAGCGTAAACTTTGTACTCTGATACTTGAAATTATGATTACTTAAAGATTTTATTTTTATTTTTTATTAGTGCATTAAATCAAATAAAAACAGATAGAAAGGGAGTAGATAACTAAAATGTTAATAGATAAGGGAAATATTGAACGCTATTCCTCTCTCCTAGACACTGACTGTATCTAGAATGTTGATGTGCCCGACAGGGTTCATAATTGTTTCTGTAACTTATATTTACCACCTGTATGTACATTATGGATGCAATAAATTTAATTTGAATTTGAATTATTTATAATCGTAACATATCGATACAAATCATGTCTGTGAAGTTTCGCTAGCAAATTTAACTAATCCATGTTAATAGATACATATAACTACGAAACGATTGTATTACATAGACAAAACCATTTCGCTGCGGGAAAACAACCATTTAAATTTCACGGTGTATAGTTTCCCATTCTAGATATCACACGGGTACATCAAAGCATTAAATTAGCACAATTGCTTTTAGCGACATTTATGATGCTTCAGCAATTTCGGCACGCATTTCTTTGCGATGATGTTACAATACTAGTTAGATTCTCTATGTTTTGCCGTGGAGCGTACAAATATTATAAAATTTAATAACATACAACAATTATAACATACGCGTTATGGGGTTCTCTCAATCTTTTGCCATATTCCCCCATTTTTCTTGGACGTGGTCACATCGTCAAGCCGAGCCATGTCGTAAGCTAGGAGTGAGTGAACTCAGCTGATGACGTGTATGGCGTGACGCAACTCACGGTGAAAGGCGACCAGACGATAGTTTAAATGCATTGTGGTGTATATATCTAGCCTCTTTTTACGTTCTTTTTGGACGTGAAATTTCGTGGCGAAGTTAGAACGCTGTGAGTGGTAGTGTAGGAAATACTGTAGATAAAGTTTGGCTCGGGCATAATGCAGTTGTGCTTTATCTATTTAATGTTTAAAACAAAAGATTCTTTATTAAAAAATTGCATTGTCAGTATACACAAACGTGTGTGCAAAAATTCAGCTCAATTGAACACCGGAATGAGGCCGATGTGGCTCAAAAACTCGCATGTTGTATAATCAAACACACATACACCGGGACAGAAGCGGCCAAGTGCGAATCGGATTCGCGCACGAAGGGTTCCGTACCATTATCGCAAAATACGGCAAAAAAATAACGTTTTGTTATATGGGAGCCCCACTTAAATATTTATTTTATTCTGTTTTTAGTATTTGTTGTTATAGAGGCAACAGAAATACATCATCTGTGAAAATATCAACTGTCTGGCTATCACGGTTCATGAGATACAGCCTGGTGACAGACGGACACATAAATGGATCGTGGAGTCTTAGTAATAGGGTCCCGTCTTTACCCTTTGGGTACGGAACCCTAAAAAGAAAGCTGTGTGGGCGTTCCTATCAGTGTTAGCTTAAAGAAAAAGTTTATTTAGCAACGAGAGATGAAAGGGCCATTTATTCGGTACCTGAACCTACGGTAAAAAAAGGTTAAAGATTTCTAGAAGAAAGTAATTAAGTATTGACATCCAATAACTTCACTGTAATTCTTTAATAAAAGAATAAAATGTCTTCGCCATGAAAGTTTATTATCTTATTTGCATTACAAAGGAAAATGGAATCATAGCGAGTGTCATTAAAAAAGGTATTGAGGGGAGGCAGAGGTCGGAACAAAATTGCATCAGAGACAAATCCAAGGAAAACTATGTGAAAACTCGAATAAAACTTGACAAATAAAGATGAAATTCCTTTGTAGAGTCGGAGAGAGAAATAGTAAAAGTTTAAAGTCAATGCGCTCGTAAATATCGACAAGTCTCCGACTGAGAAAGTAAGTTCGCAAAAGGGTTAGTGTTGAGTTTGTAGCAAAATTTGATAGCTCGCCGTGCATCGTTGATTCGATCCACAGCTTTGTTTTATAAAAATCTGACAAGAACCAATCGATATTCCTGAAGGAAAACGGCAAACTTATTCAATGGGGGATAACGTCGTTTTATTGCTCACCAGTTGGCACCACTGCACACTGTTGACTAAGGTCCATAAAATAGCTGTTAAACGTTGTTATAACGTTCACGGAAGCAAAGTTTGAATTAAAATTCATTTCTAATGCCGTAAAAGTCCGATTAAATATAAAATCCAGTAACCCCATGAGTTTTTCGCATCCCCTTTTTTCGGAAAAAAAGTAGGATAACATTTTCTGAAACATAAAACACTATTAAAGCAGTGGTTGGTAAATCCCGTACCTATCTTAATCTGCTTTATTTGGAAAATATTAACAACAATAAAAAAAAATGTTAATAAACTCGCCCTAAAATCCAAAAGACTATGATTTGACATTTTGCAGAGCTCGCTCTACACCAGCGCCCTTAGCGGCAAAATTCAAACGCTGTAGCCTTCACACCTTTGATAGGAAGTGGTAGAGTAGGTAGGAACCGACTAACATAAGTTAATTCAAAAGTGGAAAGTGATCAGTTTACAATTTCTCCTAAATCCCTACTTTGTAAATGGAACCAATTATCGAGATGGATTCGAATCACTCTTAATCACAATGCTCTATCGACAGCGTCTACGGACCTTCTAACGAATCATCATTTCGAATTATTGTTTTCGTACAAGCTTACCAAAGAGACTTCATCCCCGGTTTCACAAACAATCCGTATCCAGGACAAGCCACAGCCAACCACACTACACTTATTTATGTAACGATCTCCACCAAAACTACCTCAATCAGTGTCAGACATGACAACTGAACTAACATAACGAACCAGTCTGCTATTCCACTATGATATGACATAATCTATTCAAGATGGAGTGAAGTAAATCTATTGTTTTTATTTGGGCACCGTCGGTGCAGTATAAAATGCCTCATCGAAAGACTAGGGCCTACATACGCTTTTGTGCCGAAAAACGGTAACTTTCTATAGCATACTCCTTAGTAACGGCTAGGTTAAATGGTTTGAAAAAAATATATATTTATTATTGTTTCATTATTTTTTAAACATAGTTTTTTCGTATAACAAATAGTTTTGCTTTAAAAAAATAATTAGCAACACGATATTTTTCGCAACTTTAGGATACTCCTCCAAAACGGCTGGATTTTCTTCATAACTGACATAGCATATGTAAATCAAATAATATTTTGCAAAGAAAACTGTTCAAAAGGAGGTTCAATATTGATATATTGGCGTCGAGCGGGCGCAAGGCCAGTACTGCGTTTATATTGGGGCGTTATATCGCCTTAACAAACTTAATTAACGATTATTTTAATACATTTTAACCTTCATCAAAAAGCTTACAAAACTGATTTCATACCTGATTTTATTAATGATCCATGACAAACCACACCAAAAGACACAGGGCCTTATTTATACAAAACTCGACGGTGTTTAGCAACTGATTAAAATATTCTAAATTCAAATTCTGAATAGAAAAGAAAATAAATCTAAATCGATCAGCCATTTAGGAACTATGATGCCAGGGACAGATACAACGATACACACGTCAAACTTATAACACCCCTCTTTTTCTCGGGGTTTAAATACTTGAATTGAATATCTACTAAGCAGTTGCTAATTGTTCGAGACTTTTCTAAATAAGAGTGACATTATTCACGTACACTAACTATCTTCACCGAAATTACTTCAATCAGCTAAACTAACATAACGAACCGGTCCACCATTCCACCACGGTATGACATAATCTATTCAAGATGGAGTGCCACGATTAACAATGAAAACAATGGATTCAGGTAATGGAGTACGTAAATCTATTGTTTTGTATTTGCCGCCCGAATGGTTGTTGTGTAAACAATTTGCACAATTAATTGATAATAAGACAACAAAGCTTGGCATCGTTCATTTATAGTTGGAGCTATTAGATGTGTGTTAAGGATCGGGTTTAGGCAGATTTATAAAGAGGAACTTTACAGATTTAAGTTTGAGAAGATCCTTGGGAGGCTACGTCATCAAAATTGTTGAAATTGAAGCTCCTATATGAACGCAACACCATAGATACAGTAATAATTTTGTTACCTCTTCCATCACCAATGTTTGGTAAATTCTAGATCTTTCAACCCACTATGGGATGATTGCAGTTCGTTGTTACTGATTTAGTGAACAGGAATAGGGATTCTGTGAATACTCTCGCGCTTGACCAATATCTCATCTGATGGTAAGCGATGATGTGGTCGACGGTGAAGCACGTGCCTTGAAGAAACCTATTCACTCTTAACTTAAAGAACCCATGGTTGTAGCTATCAGGAAACACAGTCGTTTCCGAGAGTCAGATTATGAATATATATATACAAGAATTGCTCGTTTAAAGGTAGATAGATAGATAGATGAGCGTTTACTACAGCGTTTACTTGTACTACCAACACGCACTGGGCTCGCGTGGTGGATTACGGCCCATTCCCTCTCTCAGAGAGGCCTTTTGCCCAGCAGTGGGAAAATTAAAAAGGCTGATGTTGATGATGATGATGATTACAAATTCCATTTAAGTAATTCAAAGCCCGTTATTTATTCCTAACATCAAAAGCACCTGCAGGAAATTCATATCAATAAAAGCACAGAGCGAAGAATGATATTAATGTAAATAAAAAACGTGTCACATACACATTGAATACAAAACGTTATCAAATAACAACGTACTATAGAAAGTGATTTCATTTACTTATTCAAGCGGTGACAGATCGGCATTGACGTGATGAATTTCGCTTCTCGTTTACATTAATTTGCATTGTGTTAATCAAATTCACCCACTGTTAAATGTTTTGCCCCATCGAAAATTAGAAGTCTGCCAAAACGCTACAGAGAGGAGCATGATGGGGAAAAGATTATCAGACAAAATAAGAGCATCAGCAATCAAAAAAACAAGCATAAACAAAGGATGTTTCAGTTACAATAAGGCAACTTAAATGGAAGTGGACGGGGCATACTACGAGTATTATAAGAGGACGAGAGAAATGGTGTAAAACTATAATGTACTGGAATCCGAGAGACAGAAAAAAAACCGAGGTACACCATTTAGGAGATGGGTGGACGACATTAAAGCAGTTGAGGGCAGCACATGGAGCAGAACAGCTGAAAGAGGAGTCTATGGGAGCAGTTGGCGGAGGCCCATGTCTATAATAGACAAAAATGATAATAATTGAACTAATTCAAAAATTGATTTATGAATGAAAATGTAGTAATTAAATTAATATTAATACTATTTTTTTAAACATATCAAATAATTAATCAAATGAAATAATAATTGAGTATTTTGCGTGGCAAAAAAATTCTAAATCTATGAGTATGCCAAAATTTAAGTATTTTGTCTGAATAAAAAAAAAAGTGTTTTTAATTATTTTACACTGTTAAAATGTCACCATTAAAACCTGGTTGAAATAAGCGTGAAGTGTCATTCCACCTCTAAAGCTATAGGAAGATTGACAGCTCAATTCAACCTCACTTCGCCTAAGATTTCACGGTAAGATGGGTACAGAAAGGTACTTCCCTAAATGTTACTGGTCGAAACGATTCATAAGGGTAAAATTGTTTTTTTTTTTGCGTGTAATATCCGAAGGTACGATTCGATATCAAAAATTTTAACTGTATAAATTATACCATCGTTGAGTGCCTTAGGCAGCTTTTCGTGGCGGAAAAAATTTCGGTGCATGTTGGAGTAAAGCCGCGGTAAAAAGCTAGTATGTAATTAATTCTCGGGTTCACAAATATGAGAGAATGTAGTTACTGGAATTGTTGGTTTCACAAATTAAAAATTCGTGCGTCTATTTTCGGTGTTTGTTACGGAAACGCCCCTTTGAAATATTTTACGGTGAATAATAAAACTTTACTCAATCTGTAGATTCAGATTACATCCAGATTGATACATACTAAATCTTATAGTACATGATGACGGACACAGGTTCCTACATAGATCCATATTATAGACTTAGGTAACGTTCTCCCGTGATAAAAAGTATCTTAAGTCCTTTCCCACAGTCTAATCTATCCCTATACCAAAATTGGATCAGCGGTTTAGGCGTGAAAGCATAACAGATAGACAGACATAATTACTTTCGCATTTGTAAAAGGATTTCTATGGATGGGTTCCTACATTAACGTATACAGGTATGTTGTAAGCAGGAGGAAGCTTCCGCAGATTAGTTACGTACCGTCTTTGGTAATCTTGGATTAAGTATATTGAAAGGTAAATATATTGTGTCTAAGCCGCTTAATGCTGAGGTAAATAATACAAGGAGAGCTTCAGCTGAATTAACTTGAAATAACACAAGATACAACCAACAACACAACCGTACGGTGGGATCAAGTCAAGAAGAAGAAGAAGAATCTCAAAGTCATTCATAATAAAAAAATGGTTGAGTATATAATTATGTAATAATAACAATATAATTATATCTGTGCGGCAAGAGAACCGCAGGCTTATTACGTATATTTTGCAAGAGCAAAACGATAGCGATCACACGCTTTATGTCATAAATGTCGGTATTACCTGCAGTGTAGGTATGGTAGGTCCTACACAATCGTTTGCTAATCGCTCGCTGTTTGTCAAATGCACTTATTTAAAAAGAAAACCGCCAACAACTCTTAATATTCTGTATGGAAGAGCAATTATTACGCAAAAATCGCTATCGTTTTGCTCTTGCAAAAGATACGTAATAAGCCTGCCGTTGTGGCGTGAAATGGAACTACAATTATGATTTTTAGAAAACACTAATAATATTAAACACTAAAAAAACGCACTGAAAACATTATAATAATATTTCTAACATAGTTTTAACATATCAAGATGTTACACTACCTATAATTTAAAGTCGCACTATAATTACGTAACAGTGTTGTTAACACAACAAACATGGTCATTTTAAACACAAATGCGTCCTCAAATCTTATGACGGTTCTCTTTTCAGACAGACATTAATCTGTTTTAATAACTTATTTTTGCTTTTTGCTAGTAAATGATTGAATTGTTTTGAATATCAAAACTCATTATGATCATATCAGCCGAAAGACGTCCACTACTGGACATAGACCTTCCCCAAGCGTCACCACATTAACCGGTCCCGTGTGTCTCACATCCAGCGGACTCCCACCACCTTCACGGTCATGTGTCCACCTAGTGGGCGGGTTAGTGGGAGGCCTTCCAACCCAGTATCTTGCGGTTCGCGGTCGCCACTCCAGAACTATTCGGTCCCATCGACTATCTGTTAATATCAATATCTACTATCCTACTATCTAACCCACATAACAAAAAACGCCTTCTACAGATCTAACCATTAATTTTCGTCTTTTGGTCTATTTAGAAATCAACCCTAGTTTTTAGGTGAATGTTTTATCATCTTGGTAAACATGCTAATACAAAAGATAAAGCGTGTACAGCAAATGAACTCGGCTAATACAGAGCTGAAGAAAAATACTTTCTATATTTGTCTAATATCATAAAAGCTGGAAAACACACATTGACGGCGGCAGTTTTATGTTTGATGAAACGTATAAAAATGTTTTGTATTAGACATGGTTTCTGTCTATGTTTTTATTAAGCCCTCCTTATTTTTTTGGGTGGCAAGATTACGTTTGTGTTTTTTTTTTGTTAAGGAATTAACATCAATCTTAGAAAAGACAACTGTTCCTATAGTCTTGGGATAGCGCAATAGTGAGAGAACTGGCTCAGTAAAGAAACATCTCAGAGTTTGGCAAAAAATAAGATGCCAAAAGTTTTTTCAGAGTGTTATCAAATTTATATGGTACGGTCTAGCATGGAGAGCAAAAGTAGGCAAGTCTCGTGTTCATTCAATAATGTCAAGAACAGAGGATGGCGGAGAATAATGAGGGGGAGAGACAAGTAATTAATCAGCAGTGACAAGATAAGAACCAAAAAAGCAGCAGCTTTTCACTATGGTCAGACACACAATCCGTAGCGCTCATCTGTGGCGGTATCAGATTTTGACGTCGCTGGTCTTTTGTTTTTCTAAGTACAATAGATGAAGTTTAACTTATAGCTAGTTAGGCTTGTTTAATATATCTTTAGGTAATTTCTAGAACTACTGATCCGGTTATGAAAATTCTTTTATGTATAGAAAGCAATCGTCATCACTAATCGGTAAAGCTCACGGTTCTTATGGCGATATATACGCCCACATGTTACGCAGTACTCGCCGTGCGCCCGCTCGGAGACAAAATACTCGTATCAATATTGAACATTCTTTTTGAACAGTTTTGTTTGTAAAATATTATTTGATTTACTTATGCTATTTCAGTTATGAAGAAATTCCAGCCACCATTTTTTCTGTGTTAAAATATTTTTAAACATCCAAGTCGTTTTGGAGGAGAACCCAAAAGTTGCGAAAAAATATTGTGTCCTTAATTATTTTTTTTAAAGCAAAACTATTAGTAACACGAAAAAACCTTGTTTCGAAAATGATGTACCATAAAAATTAAACATATATATTTCACACATCAACATATATATGTAACCTAGAAAGTAACTGTTTTACGGCACTAAAGCGGTGGAAGACCCTTAATCGAGGATCGTACAGGAGAGCGGAGCCGCAGGGAAAAAGTACTACCTAAATGAAGCGAAATATTCCAAAAGTCTTTATTAAATAGACAGTTACAAAATAAACGTAGACAACTAAATGAAAAAGGTAATTTAATAAATAAAGTAATCACTAAGTAGAAAGTAAAATTTGAATATGTCACTCACGATTTCGGCACACATTGTGTCTATCGTAACAATGTTCTCTCATGAGCACCTCATTTAAATTCTTACGATACCAAGAGATTTAGATCAACCATTTAATTCTACTTTTGTAATGCTAATCTTGTGCTAATCCAAATAAGCGAATCTAACAACAAAAGACATCTAGATTAGAAGACTTTTACTTTATGATTCTTGCGTTCTTTTTTTCAAATAGACCGCGCCATTTTTATATTTTTTTTCCATCGCCACATCAAAATGACATTGACAGGTTTTTTCCCTTTTTGGATCAGGATTTTTCTTTGATGGCAATGGCAATTTTATTATGTCACTGTCTTTTCAAACTTGGCTGAATGAGATCAATTCGGTGTCTGCCTGTCAACCAGTCTTGTTTTGTCACAGTTCTTTCTCTCGGGGGCTTTTGAGGTTTACATTTGAAGGAAAATTGGCTACGGTGGTTTATAATGCTTTAATTTTCTTACGCACAAATTATTGTGGTTTATTTTTATACAAAGATTTTAAATGACGCCGAATTCGGTTTTTTATGAATAAGACATGGTTTTGACACAACTGAGTGTTGTAATAATGGTCATAGTGTTATCACAATTGAAATTATTCAAAAACTTTATGCCTCAAAAGCTCTATCACGACAATTTTACATAATAATACAAAGCATTGATATTTCATACAGCGATCAAGGGCTGCGTCCGCACGAACGGGAAAGCAGCGCGTGACAGACAGACAAACAAGCCTGAGGTCATTGATGCCAGCGCTTTCTCGATTTCACTGAGCACTGACTCCATTATGGCGGAGCTGTCAATAATGACATAATTAACAGACGTACAATGGCTATATTTGTATTGATAAGTTGTTAGCTTCATTGTTATTGATGGCACAATGAAGAAATGATCGAATCAACAAGATAAATCATCATTAACATCATCATCATCATCGTATATCATTTCATTCATTTATTTTATCTGTTTAAGTTGATGGATTTATTATATTTGCCAATGACAGCATTATTGAACGATTAATAGTGATTTGGTTGATCCATATAAAGACATTCACAAGCCCGCGTCATTCTACCTTGTGTAATGTGTTCGCTATCCGACTTGTTTTTTGTTTTTGCTCGGTTCCTTAGGGTGACGTGACGGTTAACAGCCTAAAACCTTCCTCAAGCATTGGACTATCAAACGCAAAAATAATTAATCTCTTAATTTCAGATAAGTGCGTTCTGAAAAACACACAAACACTTCAGCTTGATTACAGAAGTAGGTGTATAGATGTGTTGCCTCCAATGTAACCATCGTCAACCTATCTTCCAAATCATAGTAAGTATTAAAAGATGTTACAAGTGCCATTTCAGCTCATAAAAGCACCCGAAAATCTTGAAAATTTAATGAAAACCCTCTTAAATGTCGCTAAGCTTTCGCTAAGTAATATCTCCATTAAATGTGCCGACTTTAGCAATTCCCAGGGCAATTGATACAGGAGTTTCCAGCGATCTATCACTTATACGCTCACTAAACCCTCGGAAACGCGGTGAACTATAAAAAACTTGCAAATGTCGACCCAAAGTAAGTAAGTACTTTTGAAATATCGTGCGAATCTCAGGAGAAATTATTTTACAGGGACTTTGCTCACTGACAGCGTTGAGATTTAAGAACTTATTTGATCTTTTTTGTTGAAAGAGGCGAGAATTCTTGTTTTAGAATGTAGCATTTTTTCATTCAGTGTAAAAGAAAAATAGTTTTAAAATGTTTTTATTTAAGTTTCCAAACTTTAACTCTTGACTGATTACAATTATCCAATAGTAAATCTTAGCCTTCGATGACACTCTATGGCAGGTATTGCCATCATCAATCTTTTTGCACACAACAAATCAATCAAAGACAAGCAATAATCCAAAGACAAAAAAGGACTTTCTCCAGCCAATAAGATCGTCGCTTCCTAGTTATGATGTTGTATAATAAAACGACAATAAATTAAAAACATGTCGGAAGGAAATGCGGGACATGTTACATCCCCAATATGTCTCACGTCACGGAAGTTTCTAGCAGTTTCCAACTCTCTTCTTACCGTGCTTCTACTGTCTATGATTAATGCAATGTAAGGCTTGAGGAATCATTTATTTATCAAATCAAATCATCCAACCAAAATATACTTATTCATTAAACATTAAAGGGAAAATCCACAGATTAATAAAGGCTTTGATCAAATCCGTTTCCATGATGATTATTTTGAATATTTATGGAACAGGAAGTGATGCCGTGAACATGGCTGAATGCGGAAGTTCATTAACATGCTAATGTAGAAATTAAGGGTTTCGGAGCACGATAGAATTTAGATATAGGTAGAACAAATGGTGGTATTGTAATTAATTCGGCACTGGTTCAGTTATGCAATGGACAAAATACTTCTTTATGTCAAGGTTTTAAGGTCAATGAAGAACATAATTTACTGCCTTTCAATATTGCCAAAATACTTACAAACACTCGTGTAACGTTCACTTATTTATACCTGAAGTTTCCAAATCTCTTTTATGTATATTAGGTACCCCGTCACGAAGATACTGTAGAATTACAAAGATGAATTTGAAAAGTTCACTAAATAAGGTTGTAGGTATTTTAATATTTGACGACACGGTTGGCGTAGTAGTTGAGCGACCGGCTGCTGCGCTGCATGTCGCGGGATCGATTTCCGCACGGATAATTGTGCCGGATCTGGGAGTCTTGTGTATGTGAGTTTAACCCTGAGTTTCCCAGCTCAAAATTATAGCAGAATTACTGTGACAAATTGTCAAGCATGCGTGTGATTGGTTGAATGAATTTTCAACAGCCAATCACAGCAGATAACGCGTGCTTGACAATTTGTAACATTCATTCTGCGATAATTTTGAGCTGGGAAACTCGGGGTAAATGTTTGTAAACGCACCCACGATACAGGAGGAAATACCTTGTGTAGGGCAATGTTTAAAAAAATATATTATTATATATATGCAGTAAATACACTCGTAGCGTTTGTTTACTCACTCGTATTTCGATTAGTATTCGTTTACAAAATCTCTCTCGGCACGTGCCTATCAAACGCGCCTATAATAGCCCAATCGAATAAACGCAAAAAAACTTCAGAATCTATCCAAACGATCGCTCCCAACAACCCGAGATCTCCAACAAACGATATGTTTAAGATAACAGTCGCGTTCAGTTTACCATCCATTAGATGAAGAAGTGCCTTATTTACTGTAAAAGCGGCACCGAGGAATCCTTTTTCTAAACGGTCGGCTACGAAGTTTCGAGAAAGCGCGAAAGGCCCTCTAATCAGGGACTGTATTCGATGCAACACCACTCGCCTGATACTATTTGTGTATCAAGCGAGTGGTGTTGCATCGAATACAGTCCCTGATTAGAGGGCCTTATTTTTCAAAGTTTAGTGTTTGAGTCTGTTTGCTGAGCTTTTGATTTTACACGCAAGCTCTGTCATTTTCAATAAGAGATACAATTATGAGGTACAGATGCTGCCAGCCCTAAGAGCACTTTTTAGGGTTCCGTACCCAAAGAGTAAAAACGGGACCCTATTACTAAGACTTCACTGTCCATCTGTCTGTCTGTCACCAGGCTGTATCTCACGAACCGTGATAGCTAGACAGTTGAAATTTACACGGATGATATTTTTTTTTCCCATACAAAAAACGTGATTGCTTTGCCGTTTTTTGCGATAATGGTACGGAACCCTTCGTGCGCGAGTCCGACTCGCACTTGGTCGGTTTTTCCATTGACAGTGAATTGGACGATTTTTTAGAGAAGCATTTTATTCCTGCTTTTTTGATTGAACATTAATAACATATTATCTACGTATTTTAGATTATATATTAAGATAGATTAAAATTTCCAAAAAGGAGAAGGATCTATGTTCGGTTTTATGTTTTTTTTGGTGTATGTTTACCGATTACTCAGTCAATAAGGGACCGATTTTGAAAATAGTGTCGCAAATAAGGATTAAAGTCTGAGGAGTAAATGAGTTACGGTAAACTTAAGGAAAAACCTTATTTTTATTAGTACTTACATTGTTCTCAAAGTGCAAAAAAATAACCACCTAATAGAATAATATTTTAAATTCACCCCAGAACCAGTCTGGCAACCCTACCAAAATGATCACGGACGAAAGTGTTTCATATTTCACCCCTCCCATATTTTGGCACCGTACCTTGCGCTACCATGGGGTCTAAAGTAGGTTTAATGGATTGTTCTAGACTGCAGCTACTAGACTGTTAGTTTAATGCGGCTTATTTTCACGGTCTTTGTATAATGGCAACACCAGCTACTTATCAACTTGGTACGGCATAGGTTGCTTAACTGCTTGATATGGAAGAGTAAGAGTATGGAACGTGTACTGAATAATAAGCTCCTGGCATACCTAGAAGACAACGACCTTCTTAGTGACCGCCAATACGGCTTCCGCCGAAACCGGTCAACTGGGGATCTTCTAGCGTATGCCATTCACATCTGGAGTGAGGCCATCGAGAACCACGGGGAGGCGCTTGCTGTCTCCCTTGACATATCGAAGGCCTTTGACAGGGTCTGGCACGAGAGCCTTATTGGTAAGCTTCCTTCCTTCGGTCTGCCTAGTGGTCTGTGTGACTGGATTGCAGACTTCCTGAGGGATCGGTCCATCCGAGTGGTTATCGATGGCTGCTCGTCCGGTCAGTTAGGTATTAACGCCGGAGTCCCTCAGGGGTCAGTGCTCTCGGCAACATTGTTCTTGCTGCACATTAATGATCTGCTAAAACCCGGAACCTTTGGGTATGCAGACGACAGCACTGTTGCTGAGAGATACGTGTCTGGCGCACGGGCTACTGGGCCTCAAGTCCGGTCTCTTCGGGAGGCCATGGTTGAGCGCTTGAACCTGTCTTTGGAGGCAGTCTCCGAATGGGGCAATGCCAATCTAGTCAGATTCAATGCTGCTGAGACCCAGGCGTGTCTTTTTTCCGCAAAAAAGAGCCAATTCCACCCGGCTCCATCCTTCCGTGGTGTAACCGTGCCGATAACGGACCATCTCGACCTTCTTGGTGTTACGTTGACATCGACCCTCAATTTTGGTCCTTTCATTGAGGCAAAGGCTCAATTAGCTGCAAAAAAGTTGGGGATCCTTGCGAAGGTGAGATGGTACTTCACGCCTGAACAGCTGCTCAACTTGTATAAAGCGCAAGTTCGGTCATGCATGGAGTACTGCTCTCACCTCTGGGACGGATCTGCCAGGTATCAACTTGACGCACTTGAGTCGATTGACAGACGGGCCAGGAGACTTATCGGCAATGATGCGCTGGTCGACTCAAAGCTCCAGAGCCTTGAACACCGACGACGAGTTGCCAGCCTGTCGGTTTTCTATCGGTTACATTTCGGGGAGTGTGCGATGGAACTGCACAATTTGATTCCGCCTAGCCCTTTCCATCATCGGACTACAAGACGTACGGCAATGCGCCATCGTTACATGGTTGATATCCCACCCATACGCACAAAGCGTTTCGAAAATACTTTCATTGTGCGTACAGCTAAGGAGTGGAATTCCCTGCCGGCGTCTTTGTTTCCTGATAGCTACAACCTAGGGGTCTTCAAGTCAAGAGTGAATAGGTTACTTCTAGGCAAGCGTGCTTCACCTTCGACTACATCATCACTTAACATCAGGCGAGATAGTGGTCAAACGCGAGCCTATAACAAATAAAAAAAAAAAAAAAAAAATATGGCTTAGATATCTGGTAAATTAGTGATGCTCTCTATCTAGATTTTTGTATAAAGTATGTGCTGGTATAGTTAGGTTCTTTAGGCCTATAACAATGAGATACAAAATTGCTTTGAGTCATCACCCTCATATTCTTTGGAGTTGTTGCAGTGTCTTTCATCATCATCATCAGCCTGTAAATGTTCCCACTGCTGGGACACAAACCTCCTCTCTGTGAGAGGGAATGGGCCGTAATCCACCACGCGGGCCCAGTGCGGGTTGGTGGTTGTCACACGTCTTTGAATTTTTGGTTCTGAGACATGCCGGTTTCCGCACGATGTTTGCCTTCACCGTTTTGAGAGCAACTTGTAAGTCGCGGCCGATACTATTGGGCCACCACTGCTCTTTACACACAATCCTCTACATATTGACATTTTAAAAATCGCTATAGCTAGAAGAATGTCTATTTCCTCTTGACCGGCTTTCATGGTATAAGTACTACATATTACCACATCAGCATTCATATCAAAAACTCTTCTCTTTCTTCTGATAACAAATACTACATTGAACCTTTTTTACATTCTAATCATACTTCTTCATTATGTGTTAAATTATTTTATTATATGAACTGTACTTAAATTATATGTTCATTATATACTACTTAGAAATGAAAGTGTCACGCGGCAATAAACTGAACATAAATTATGTTGATGGCACCATTATTTATAATATTTTTTGTGGCAACTTTAAATGAGTAAGTATGACCTAATGAAAGTTACGTAATTTAGTAAAGGATACGAGTAAGATTTTTTGGATTGCATTTTTTTGATAATTAATCTGTTGTTAATTAAAATCGCTTAAGATACTTATAACTGCAATGTTATGCAAAAAAGGAACAAACTTTTATTCAGAAACCTGAAAATTGTTTTGAGAAATTGTTAAGGCCCCTCTCCGCTTTAGTGTCGTAAAACGGTTACTTTCTGAAGTTCCTTAGTAACGGCTAGGTTATAAGGGTTAAAAAAAATATTATTATTAATTCATGTTCATTATTTGTGGAACATGGTTTTTTCGTATGACTAATACTTTTTCTTTAAATAAATAATTAAAAACTATCGAGTTTTTTTTCGCTTCTTTTGCATACTCCTCCAAAACGACTTGGATGTTTCAAAATATTTATGGACAGAAAAAAATATGGTAAGAATTTCTTCTTAGCCTAGATAGGTAATGTAAATCAAAAAATATTTTGCAAACAAAATTAGACCAACTTCCAAAACAAAACATTAAAAAGAGAAAAAAAAATTTTTTCTCCTTTCGTTGTCTTTGGTCCTACTTTTTCGTTTTTGACACCGACTTCCAAAAAGAAAATTATTTTTCACTGAGTAGTTTTGTTTTGGAGGTCGGTTTAATTTTTTGTTTAAAAAGTTTTTCTTTTTGTTTGGTACCTTATTTATTACCCTGAAAATAGGCATTATTAAGAACAACTCAAAAGCTACTCGTCAGATCTTGATCATTTTTAAATGGGACCACGTGAGAAACGACCAGCTTTGAAAAAAAAAAAACATGAAAATCGGTTCTCCTAGTAAAAAGTGAGAGATAAAACACATTAATAAAAATACAGTCGAATTGAGAATCTCCTCGTTTTTGAAGTCGGTTAAAAACTGTCCAAAAGGAGGTCCATTACTGATATTCTGGCACCGAGCGGGCGCACCGCGGGTACCGCGTTAATATTGGGGAACGTATACGCCTTAAAAACGCTTACGGTCTAATCTCCATTGGCTTTTAAGTCCAATTCGATTTGAATCACCATTTCCAAGAATCTCCATTCTACCCCGTATCATCACCTTATCATCCAGACTAACTAAATGCAACTGATTACCAATATTTTACATAGAACTTCAGCCTATCTGAACCACATCCATCCCCTCTTCAAAATATAGCCGTTTACCACAGCAAAACCTAGGAAGTCTTCATCACCCACCAATCAGCAGCAAGTGCTATTAATTGACCAATGATAAACGATATGTAATCCATACTAATCGTCATGTCCGAGTCACTTTCACTTTGACTCACGCCGCATGCGACATGCGCGAGTGAAACCGCGTTTTGGTTAGAGAGAGTTCGCAATTACTTGCGTCTGCGCAGCGGCAGTGGCTAAGCGGTAATAAGTGGTATCTAACGTTTTTTATAAGAAATCTGTACAATGACTGACGGGAGAAGAATTTGGAGCAAAATTGTAACGATGACGTGATGTAATTTTGAATAACGTTTCACTAAAATGTTTAGTTTCGACTTTGACTGGGACAGACTGCATGCGAAGCCTATGAACTACGATAGATTTTTTAAATTAATTAATTTCTTTTCAGACAATTGATGCCAATCTGGGCATTTAGAATGATGAGAATGTACTTATGGCATTAAATAAAGCTACGATATGTGTTTTGGCGAGATGAGAAGATAATTGATTCATTGCTGGGCTGAAAAATAGGGTTTAATTAAAATTACTCGATATAAGTCCACTATTTCTAAAACCGTCTTTCTTTATAAGCCTTCACTCAGCTTATACAAATAAGAAGCACCATTGGAGTGTTAACGCACTGCATCCGATCCTTATTCAAATTTGAGATCCGAGTTCCATCCGAATTTGAAAAGGTACTGATTTCGGATGAACGGAGTTTGGATCCAGTGCGTCACCCTCCCTAAAGAAGTATTACGGCTACTTCGGGCCGAAATCTCTTGGATTCGGATCGGACGCAGCGCGGAACCGCTCTTAGGGAGTGTTGAGTCTACATCTTTTGCAACTTTCACCCTCATATTGTATAGTTGTAGGTATAACTAATCGTAATTAATGTTAACAGGTACCTAACACACCTTTCTAAAGACCTGAATAACTCAATGTTTATTAACTTCGTGTTACTTCGCACTTGTAGTACAATGTCAGAGCAATTACAAAGGTCCTAGATTGTGTGTTATTGAGAACATCGTGATTTTAATGTTAGAAATAAACGAAAGTAATAAACATGATGTTTTTATAGTTTTGCAGTAATATTTCGTTGTTGTTCGTTTTCTTTTGGGTTACTTAAATAAGAATGATTTGCTTTACTTTATCTCGATTTATAGGACGGAGCAAAATGCCTTCTTCGTCTTCTTCCATATCTACTTTTCTAAAGCTTGGCAAATTCGTATGTGGCACTGCTATGGTCCGCGGGCGACGAGGGATGTAAGGCAGCGGGGGCACGTGCGCGCGGAGCGGGGTGACGGGAGCGTCCGCGTCAGCGTCGCGTCGTCGCGTCTTCGCGCCGTCTGGCCGTCACGTCATTGGGTAGTAACGTCACCTGCCACCCGCGCGGACCGTGTAGGAGTCATCATCTGCCTAGCCTTTTCCCAACTATATTGGGGTCGACTTCCAGTGTAACCAGATTTAGCTGAGTACCTGTGTTTTACATGGAGCGACTGTTTGTCTGACCTCCACAACCCAGTAACTGGATAACACAATACCTCTGTGCTAGACTGGTGTCAGATCTCAGGCTTCTGACTACTCGAAACGACTGTCAAAGAGCTTCAACTCACAGTCGGGACAAACGGCTTAACGAGCTTTCCGAGGCACAGAAGAAACTCGCTATGTTAAAAAGGTCACCCATCCACGGACCGACCTCGGCAAGCGTTGCTTAACCTGGAAACCGACCCGTGCGGCTGTTATTATTTAGCCACGAATTGTCATATGTCTTAACATTTTTGTTTCTAAGACATGCCGGTTTCCTCACGGTTTTTGCCTTCACCGTTTTAAGAGCAGTGGTCATGAAATAATTTACACAAAGTAAGTGCCTGCCTGGATACGAACCCACGACCTACATCTTGTAAGTCGCGGCCGTTACCAATGGGCCACCACAGCTCTTTTTTTCTTCTCTTCTCTCGCGCAGACCTTGCTAGTGTCACGTACGAATTTGTCAAGCTGTAGTAGTAATTAGTCAAACCCCTTTCTAGTCACTCTCTTTCACACAGACCATCCTTCTGTGGTTTTCCCTTTCGGCCAAAATAAAAACCGTTAAAAAATCGAAATTATTCTTCATTGGGTAGGTAGGTAATCGAACTGGTAAAATAAAGGTACACAAATTCCTCATCATCATCATCATTTCAGCCGAAGGACGTCCACTGCTGGACATTGGCTTCTCCAAGTGTCGCCACCTCGATCGGTCATGTGCGTCTCGCATCCTTTGAAATCCCGCAGCCCTGACAAGGACTTCGCTCCATCTAGAGAGAGGACTTACAAATTCCTATCTACAGAACATAAATGTTGTCACTTTATGATCCTCATCAAAGAAAAAAATATTATACGCAAAAAACAAATATCTGAAGAGAATTATCGTCATTTATTTGGATAGAGTTCTTATGCCAAAACAAACATAGATTAATTAAGTCATTTGTAAAATAAAATTCATATTTACATAGAGAATTATAAACGTTTTTATCCCCTTATTTAACAGTAACTCGTAATTAATCATACGTACAGGCAGATATTTATTTAGCAAACAAACGTACCTGTGCTTCAATGTCAAACAATTTTTGTTTGTCTTCATTTTTTGTATAGGTTGCTTTCCGAATTTGAGTAAATAAACCTCCTTTGATGGCATCAGACTATTGAGAATTAATTAAGTTATGTCATATGGCTGAATACATTTGTTCAGCCAAATGACATCACGTTAATACTGTGACTAGTCCACAATATTACGATTTTGTACGTATAATAATATAGCACCTGGGCGACCGAGCTCTGCTCGGGTGAAAATAGAGAAGACGACGTTTTCTAAAAATGAAACCTAGCTAGATCTATTTATCGTCCCCGAAACCCCCTGCATTCTAAATTTCATGAAAATCGTTGGAGCCGTTTCCGAGATTTAGATTATATAATTATATACACATATATACAATAATTGCTCATTTAAAGGTACTAGATAGATATATAGATTAGATAATACGCATGGTTAATTAACGTAAAGTTAGTTCTACTCACAAAATATATGTAACACCTATAAACAAAAACTTCTGCTGTCCTTGTCCTAGTTATACCAATTATCTCAGCTCTTTCTAATCGTACTACACAAATCACTATTTCCTGTATTTTTGATGGTCGATGATGTTTGAAATAATTTTAATTTAATTATGCAATTAAAATTTTAAGGTAAACCAATTTTAACTTCAGTCCCCATCATCCAGATTTAACATCAGTATTTACTACATGCCTATGACAAAAACTATCTATCTGGTTGTGCGTAAAATGTGAAAATTCGGTCACACGATGTGACTAGGGCATGTAATATCGGAAGTTTTTCAATGCCGATATTGATTTCTGATATTAGATCTCAATATCGGAATTCCGATATTAATATTGGAATTGCGCACTTTCAATAAATATCGCAGATTTTATTTGTAAATTGCTCAATTCGGTATTAGGTTGGATTGAGTACAATAAGAAAACACTTTTATGCCGCGACATATTAGGATTTTCTATTGTGTCTCTCTCTAATCGTAATCACTAGTAGTGGGTAATCGGGCGCTTATTTAAGTAACTGCACGTTTGTTTCCAAGAAAGAAAGACATGACTTGACATAAGTCATGTCTTTCTTTGTGTTCTATGTCTTACTGAAAAAGGATAATGCAAAAAAATCCTGAAAATAAATATTTATCGATCAATTTGATAGTAGTTCCGATAAGTGTAGTGAGTAATAATGATTTATAAATCCAGTATAGGTATCGGCCAATGTGGAGACGCCTCCCGGAGAAGGCCTATGTTCAGCAGTGGACGTCTTTTGGCTGAAATGATGATGGTCGTGATGAGAAACAATGTAGTCAAGTAGTGGAAGTTGATTTATCCAACAGATTAATGGTCGGATAAACTAATTTGTTGTATTCAATACAAGCAGAAGACTGAACAATATTAAGCTTTAATTTATTGATGTTTTCAAGCAAGTAACACATTGTAAAATTAAAATAAAGTTCACTCGTTCCGAAACAGCCCTCTTAGTATTCATCATCATCATCATTGTCATCGTCATTTCAGCCGAAAGATGTCCACTTCAGAACATAAGCCCCCCCCAAGTGTCGTCACATTAGCAATGAAAATATAATTGTTACAGCGAGTTCTATGAAGGTGTGTATTTACTTGTACTCTTAAAGGTAAAGGTTTTTAGCAATCAAGGGACTTACATACGGAATTCATTAAGGCACATATTATTTTCTAATGAATTCAAGTTTAAGTGAATAAGCGCCCGATTAGTAATTAATGTTCTATAATAGAACATCAATTGTTTCACACCTGATTCAGGTTTCTCGATCACCGAAGACACTAAGATACACCTGTAAGGTATGCTTTGTACAATTAATAGAACCTAATAAGATTAAAAGGAAAATTACTTACAGCCTTTATTAAAAAAATGTGATGGAAATTCTCCTTGGTATATCTTGAAGAAAGAAACTTGATGATACAGAGAGAATAGCATGAGGTAACTCCACAAGACATACATACATCTAACATTGTGCAAGAATCGGCCACTGAACGCCCATGTAGGATATCCGTTTTCCGACTGACGTCAAACACGGAAAGTGGCACAAGTATGAAACTAGAAATTTTCATTCCGATATTTATTCTGCGAAAATATTTTGTTGAATGTGCTGGATTTTAAAGATATTGTATGATTTCACATTTCAGTTTTTTTTTTGTTGTCAGTTATGTTATTTTTCTGTTTCAAAAATATTTCATTGCATATGTTGTTTTTGTTTAGATACCTATTGTAATATTTCGCATTACAGTTGCATTTTGTTTTATTGAAAAGGGAAAAAATTAAGCTACGTATCTATCCAACTTGTTTAAATTGAATGAGACATTTTAATGGAATCGATTAGATTGATTGTAAAGTAGATATAATCTATACTTATAATATTATAAAGCTGAACAGTTTGTTTGTTTGTATGTTTTACTGGTTTGAATTGAAAAATTGTTTTTGTGTTGGATAGTCCATTTATCGAGGAAGGTTATGGGCTATATAACATCACGCTACGACCAATAGGAGCGGAGCATAAATGAAAAATGTTGCAAAAACGGGAAAAAATATTCCCTTTTGAGAGCTTCCGTTGCGCAACAATCATGTATTTAGTGTAGGTACGGTAGGGTAGGCAGGATAAATGGTAGGTAGGTAGCCAGTTGACGGGAGCGAAGCCGCGTGGGACAGCTAGTATTATATATGCGAAAGTTTAGATGAATGGATGGCTGTATGTTTGTAGCTCAATCTCCCCAGAATGGCTGAACGGATCTAGATGAAATTTTATACAGGGATAAATTGAGGTCTGGAATAACACATATAATACATTTTCATCCTGGTATAATGTTCCTTTGAGTAAAAAAAAAACTCCGCACGCGGGCGAAGCTAATAGAATCATAAAATCTATATTATAATTATAGTAGTAGTTTACGTGATTTCTTTCTGCATGAAATGGTTTAGATGTTAGCGAAATAAATGGTTTATTATACATCTATCCAACTCTTTCTATAAATCATAAAGAGATACATATAAAGATACCTCTCATTTTTCTTGTTTCCAATAATAATACTACATATTTTACAGACCTATAAAAAGGGTGGATTGGTTAAGGTCTATAATACCTAAACTTCCTCAAAGTAAATGTTGGTTTATATCTCACTAGAAACATAACATACGTTGACCTTTTTTCATTTACCGGGCTCAGTCTTACAGCCTTGGGCAACAATTTTATCAGAAAGAAAATTGAAGAGCTCCGTTATTTTTATAACAAGAATCTTGTAGATTCTTTATAATCATAACGTTTCCAATATCGTTAGTTCTAGCGAACACCTCCAGCCAATAAACACAAAGCACCGGTGTTGCCAGCAGTCACGTACGGCAATAACGTGTTGGGCTTAAAGAGCGCATTACTGCATAAATAGAGACAGTGTTACCTCTTTATCGTGTTCTACAAACAATTTTGTAAACTGTTAATTATTTTAAAGTGTGTGTTGTTTTTCTATTCTAAGTTAGTCTTGAGAGAGGTATTCATTTTCATTTCCAAAGATCTTTATTTAACAAAAAATACCATAAAAACAGGAAAAAGTAAAGAAAAATTGAAACACAATTAGGGATATTAAACGTACTTTACAAGCGCGCAAAATTAACGTCTCTCAGCATAACGCTAGGACTCGTATTATCGTATGCGAGACAAAGCCACAGCGGATAAGACCTATTTTTACTAACACAAAGTGTATAAGCAACTTCAAACAAATAAACATGCAAAGAAAAATCTTCCGATTGCGTCAAACTTTTCAAACATCCTGCAAAGGTTTGATTCACTCTAGGATTTGGCCTAGATTCGGTTAGGCACAGTTATCATGAAATAATTTATTCTGTTTACAAATACCTCGAGCAGTGTGTATAAATAGAGGAATTCGAAGAGACCCAACTAAAGACTTAGAAAATCGACTGAGTAAATACTGTCACGAAATAGCACTGTAGAACAAAGGGACTATGTGATCAATATTTTTCTCTTTTCTATAAGTTGTATTGTATGGTTACAGGCTATAGGTAAAAAGAACATCAAAAGTCTGACACCAGTCTTACCAGGGGGTATCGTGATTCTCAGTAATTGGGATGTAGAGGTCAGATAGGCAGTCACTCCAAGTAAAGTAGTGGTATTTAGCTGCATCCGGGTAGACTGAAAGCCCAACCCAAACATAGTTGGGCAAGGCTAAGCGGATTGACTTTGACGCCTGTGACGAGGCCTAATCAAAATTATAGAAAAAAACAACTACCTAAAAACAACTACCTAATAGCCGCATGATCGCTTTATCTCTCTCAACCTTTTCAGTCCTTATTCACTTCATACCTGGATCTTGAAAGCTCAGTCCATTCTCCATATCTATAAATCCGATTGTCTGACGTGTGCCTGTATTTTGTCGTAAACATAACTCGATGGTATTCATGGCGGTCCTGTCCCGGGGATTTTATGATCGCACATAACTTCCTGCTTACTGTATATAGTTGGGCGTTACGGACTTTCGGAATTACGTGCCATTTTTTATGAATTTAATTAAGAATGTTCGATGAACCGGATTAGGGAGTTTAGGGTTCACTTTGAGTTTGACAGGTACGTTAAAATATCGATGTCATTAAACCCCGTTTTGAAATTCGTTACGGAAAACGTTTATGAAACGAGAGCAATAAATTGATTTATGATAAAAATAACTCGATATAAAAAATGTGATACGGAATTTTAATTGCTTTTCAATATAAAGTTATATGATTTTAATAACATTTGACTGACGGATAAATTCGTAACTGGAATAACTGATGATATGTTTTGATACAAATCCGTTATTTTAACCAGATTCCGTTTTTTCTTGCTTTCGTTCTTTTTTTCTTTCAGATTCAGCTTCCAATTATTTAATGGACATAGGTAAATACTTCAGACCAACATTTTAAAGTTAAGCTCACAAATTTTAAGGAAAAATCGCCAGTAGCAGGTAGGTCCAATAATTAGGTAGTGAATTCCTCGTACCCGCCACGACCTACAAAACTACACTACACCACTAAAATCCTGTACATACAAAGTAACCACAAACTACATGAAAACGAGACCAATATAGCGATATAGATTAAGTTTTATTGAGCAAGTTCGTTCGCCATTTGCCCTTAGTCGGCTCAGTGCAATTGCACCGAAGTGCGGTTAGCTTGGATCCGTTACAGCAGTGCGTTCACTGACCTACACGCGGATCTATTTGATGGGAAAGGTTGGGAAATTCGCTAGTTAATCGCAACGCAAAAACTGATTTCACCTCGTGGGCTCAGGTTTTCTATGGGACTCGAACAGTCGTACGTGCTGACGAATTGTGTTGCGATTCGTAAACATGTAAGTAGATGAAATGCCGTTTTGATATACTCCGATGAGTTAAGTAAAATTGTTTTCATTTTTGAAGTGCTAAGTAATGAGATCTGTATTGAGAATTTTTAATTAGATTAAGTAAGTAGTTATAAATAGTAGTTTTAAGCAACGGGTGTGTGATAGGCTAATTTAGGTTAAATAAATACTGCACTTAATACAAAATTAATTGGAAACAGCTACAAATAATATATCCTTTACAGCTTTTTTAATTTTTGTGGCAAAACAATCTTAACCACTTTTTGGTTTTGGAAACGTTGATCCCAAAAAGGACTACAATAAAACCGAAAGACTCACCGCCAAAAACAGAAAGGACTACAAAATGTGAAATCTGATGACATCATTACCTACTATATTAAAACCGCGGCAAACACAAATGAAAACCGCGTTTCATGCTTGATAAATAAAACGATTTTAATACATTTGCGGATTTAGCAGCCTAGTTTTAAAGAATTGCAAGCCATTATTTCATATAGGTGCCTGTCACTAGTTTAAAAAAACCGGCCAAGTGCGAGTCGGACTCGCGCACCGAGGGTTCCGTACAATCCTCAGCTTAAACGTATTATAGACCTGAGTATTTGATATGGATTTAAATTTAATACCTCTACGCGTTCATTAGGAAAGGGGTAGTAAGTTTAAAAGTTTTAATTTTTTTTTTGTTATATGATGTAACTACAAATCTACGGTTTTCGCAATTTTTCCTTTATCTGTGCTATAAGACGTTGCTTCGTACCAAATTTCAAGATTTTGAGTTCACGGGAAGTACCCTGTAGGTTTTGATTCACTTGTGAGTGTCGAAAATTTGCGGCATAAACGGCTGTATCTTTTGATTGCGTTAGCTTAGAAGTTTGATTTTTCACAGCTTTAAGGGACAGTAGACCTGGGTATTTGAAATAAATTTCAGCTTGTTACCTCCACGCCTGCCTGAGAAAAAGAGCGGACAACAAAGTGATCTAATAAGGGTTCCATTTTTTCCTTTCGTGGTACGGAACCCTAAAAATGCTGTTTAAATTGTAGGCTTGATTACTGTAATTAATCATTGTGCTTTTAGCTAATAGCACGGTATTTCCGTTTTTGTTTAGTAATAGAATAATGTTTTTGTAACTCTTGTAAAGGGAAACGTTCGCTGTTTTATTATCTGTGGGTTTAATCTCATTCACAGTAATTAGAGAGCGAGTAGTATTGTGATATGAGTATGACACGGGCTTTGTTGTCAAATGGTTGTAATGTGGTGCTTTGTCGCGTTTGTATGGAATTTATATTGCATTTGTTATCAGATTTCGCAAATTAATGTTGTGGAAACTAGTTTTGACTTCAATGTGTTTCCGCAAACAATTGCAATTTGTCTTTTTTACTTTTTTTTATTTATGATTTGTTTGCTCTTGACTCTAGTCTAGGACAGAGACAAAGTCGACGATGGAGTGAGCTTACGATAAAGCCTGTTCACTCTAACTTTGAAGAGATTCGGTTTGTATGCGTTCGGAAACACAGACGCAGGCAGTGAGTTCCACTCTTCTTTTCTTCTCTTTTACTCTGTGTTTTTTGCTGTTGTGTTGTTTTGTGTCGAATAAACGTATTTTTTATATTCTTTTTTAAACATAGTATTTTTATAACTTAAAGCCGACTTAACTATTACTATCATCGTAAATATTGAAATGTGTGGAACTGCCAACAAACATTTTACGACTTTAGCGTTTATGAATCTGTAAGTCTAAACTATCGAAAACAGGAAATTACTATTAAAATACCAATCATAGAGTTTATTATGTCTATAAACCCTTCAAAACACAAACAGACAAATAACGGCTTTATTATTATGTAATATATCGACTGCTCTTTGCATCACGAATCGTTCGTACATTGCTATCACAATTTTGTGTAGTTACTGCAAACTGCATTGAGAATCGAAACATCCCGTTAACCGCTGGTTTGAGTTTAAAACTTTTAGCGTTTATTTGTTGAAATATCCATAAAGCAGTTGTGGCCCAGGTTAATGCCTAGACTTGTACGTATGTCATTAGATGGGGGTTCATAAAACAAACACATTACACTATCTAAATTATTTCGACATCACTGCACGCAAAAAGGTGAAAGAAAATTTCGTAAGGATTCTAAGAACTAAAAATTTGAAGACAAGCCTCACCTCTGAGAGAGGGAGTGTAGAATATTCAACCTGTAACAATTCTCACTGATGGCAACTGCATTGAGAGGAAACCTTAATAATGGTCGGTACGAACTCATAACTTTTGAGTTAATTGGCTAATTTTATTTCCCGAACTAGCAAATCGATAATCTATAAATATCGAAGGGAACGCCAGTGTAAAATAACAGATTAAATCGCGGAGGAAATTATGTTTTTACACTGTCTGCATTGTTAACGGCACTTGCTTTAGATAATGACTTGTTTATTTATATAGTTACCTACAAGATACGGGTAAAAATAAGGTTATCAGACGTACAAGCACAATTAGTTGCCACTTAGCAATGTATCAAGGAATTTTTTTCCTCAAGATATCAATATGATTGAGGCATTTACCTATTACATAATAATATTTTAATATTATGCAATTCTATAAATAAGTTTGAAAAGAATACATTCTGAGTAATAGAATTATTTAAAAGCAAATACACCCGTACTTGAATCTTTGGCCGCATGTTACCCATGCGCCAACCGGTACTTAAGCCGCCATCATTTTGTTTTTTTTTTTCTATATAATTTCAACAGACAATATCACTCTTTACCAACATCTCCTCCCTGACAATATCATTCAAGCTTCAAAATATATTTTACACTCTGTACCCCAAGTTTTGGTGACAGGAACGAAGTCATACCTGAAACAAATGAACAGCGAATTAGAATAAGCTCATACACATTATTCTATGTACCACATTGTATGAAGACTGGTACAGTGGACCGAACCGTTACCACGGTGTCTCGGTACAGTCGGAACTGGTGGGTAACAGGGTTAACTTAACGCCTCGTTGACTGCACGCGATACGCTAAAGTAATTTGAAAATTTGCAATTTTTGACTTATACCGTTTTGTCACGCGGATGTGCCATTCACCGACGAGATAATGCTCTAATTTATTTTTATTAGATATGGTTTGTTTATTTTATGGTAGGTCTTAATGCGTTATATTGGTAATGTCTTGGCTGTTTATCGCATTGATCGGCAGAAAATTGGGACGAATTGGAAAATACATCCTTCAGCTACAAAATTGTTGTAAAATTTGAATTTATCTTAACAACTGCCCGCATTTTTTCAAAAGAATAGGTAAAAAAATATTTTGTAAAAATATTTTAAATTCTGTGAAGTATTTCATAGATTCCCCGAAGTGAGCACAAAGGAATTTTCTCGGCATCGTGCGGCATTTCTCTGTCCACAAAGGCAGGGTGTATTGCATTGTAACATAATCCATTACAGTAGGATGTGTCATCTCTTTTTCGCACCTATGAAACATTATTCTAGACATTGAACCTAGAGATATGAATTGATTACTATTTTTGACAACAATTCCCAGTAAATTGAAAGTACAACATAGACAACAAAGAACCTTGTACCTTTATGACGTGCAAGTAACAACATAAGGTAATATACATTATATATTTAACCTGACTGTACCTACAGATAAGGCTTTTGATAAAATATTGTCTTCGTAATAAATTCATTTTTCGATGTAGATAATTTTATTGTCTGACTGTAAATGTCAAGAAAAACTCTCTCAGAATATTTTATCTTACTGAACCTACTGTATCTCTATTTTTCTTTATGTAATGGGTCAATATTTACTTTAGATAACTAATTCAATTTCTATGTTACTATACATTACAGATATGAGAATAGTTACTGCTTCTACGGACTATAATAGGCAATTTTCAAAGAAAAACTCTTCGCGTGTATTTTTACTTAATTATTTGGAACAACAATAGAATAAGATCAGTTTATTTTTATTAACCTTTTTGCCTTCTGTACTGCGTGTTCCCGCTGTTCCCCCATCTCCCTAGGGGGACTCTACGAAGATTCCTTTAAAATCTTTTGATGGTATTATTATTAAAAAGAGCTTTAAAAGCAACCCCCCACCGCGGGGGTATTATTGAAAAGCTGCTTATGTTTCTATCACGGTAGCTACCGACTCAGACCTCAAGCCGTACTTAATTTGCTTTATTACCCGACTGCCGAAGGAGAGTAATGTGTTTATCAGTCTATGTATGTATGTATGAATATTTGTTCCTATGTTGTGTTCTAGAGACCAAACAGGTTGGCCGATTTTGGTAATTCTTACGTCAATCGATTCTATCACTGGCTACATTAAAACTGGAGATAGAAAAATGGCGGATATTGGGTGCCATATTGTGGGGGCCCAATTTAATTTTTCTTCCAATCCCATCGCGTGGGGTATCAAAATGAAGGGTTTTAAGGTGATAACAAAAATATATAACACTTATATATTTAAATGTACCTAATTATAAAAAAAATATCTAAAAAGTTGTAAATAAAAAAACCATTTAAAAATAACAAAAAGCCGACTGCTTAAAAAGCGAACTAAAAAAACGTAAACAAGAAGAAAAACATGCTGTGCAGTCGGAGGACACATATGCGCGAACTGGCTGACAAAATCTATGTATCTTCCCACTGCACAGCATGATTTTCTTCTTGTTTACGTCTTTTTAGTTCGCTTTTTAAGCAGTCGGGTTTTTTTGTTATTTTTAAATATTTTTCTGCGTTTCCGTTTTGTTTTTGAAAACTTACCTACTTATTTACTTAATTTTGAATTAAGCGTTTGATGTTGCATATTTGTGAACTCAAGCTTGAAAAGTTTTATGGCGTTAAAGTAGGGTTTGGCACGATTTCAACTCCAAATACTCCATTCAGAAATCGGACCTTAAAAACTTACAAGAAGCAAATAATGCTGCATCGTTATTTCAGCTTATTACTTCTTTCGCTTAAAAAAAGTTTGTTCGTATCTCTTTTAAACTTAAAAAAGATAAACAAATAAACATGATTGCTGGCGTGACACCAAATAAAACTTAAAATAAACTGGTTACTTTCAAAGCTCCGGCCGTCAAAGTTTGTAAATCGTAAAAGCCCCTAGTTTGCGGACGATACTTTATAAACTGGGTGTGAAATAATACTGCATTGCAGTTATTTAAATGATTTACTATTTTCTGCTTTCTGCAGGCAAGTATTGTTATGACCACTGTTAATATTTCACGCCAATCCGACGGGTGAAAATAAAATCAAATACCTCCCGATCCGCTGGGTTTTCATCCGGTGCAAATCCATTTACTTTTACTATGGTGCCTATATTATTAAGGAGATATATCCATGGAAAACAATACACTATCTGATCTGTGTAAATAAAACACTGCAAAGCCAAAAATAACTTTCTTATCGAAGGTCTTTATTTCCTTTTCGTTTTTGACACCGACTTTCGACAAGAAAGTTTTTCTCGCTTTGTAGTGTTTAGTTTTGAAAGTCTTTTGTAAGTATTTTTTTTGTTAATTTATTTTTAACCAACTTCAAAAAAGGAGGAGGATCTCAATTCGACTGTATGTTTGTTACGCGATTACTCCGCCAATTATGAATTGATTTTGATGATTCTTTTACAGTGGAATTGAGAACTTCCTCCTTTTTGCAGTCGGTTGAAAATAAATAAGTAAAATAGGACTAGCCGTGCAATGAAATGAACCATACCTACTTTGATTTATGTCAACGTATTTTTTCATACAACCGAAACTATAATACTAAAATAGTTTGGTAGACAAAACATCAAAAACAACTCGTCGGAAAAGGTCAATCATATTTTATTTCGATCGTGTTTCGTACTATTCTCGCAAAATAAAAAGAAAAGAGAAGCAAGGTACCAATACTGAGATAATCCCACAACGCAGGTCTCATTCAAATCGTTCATTTGTTCTTTTTCTGACATCCATGGAGCCTTTTAATGAACTACACTCTGATTGGCCGCACGAGGTTTTAATTAAAGCTATTCAAATTGGACGCTTTGGACTAAATCATAAAACGAAATGACTACATCTAAATAAAAATAGACTACACAATTTGTAGGTGACCACGCTGCAACTGGAAGCTATCTTGAAAAATATATTTTAGCATATTTGAATGAAGATCTGGAACGCCAAATGCAGAATATACACTTGACGTTCCAGATGTTCATTCAAACATAATGTCTAAGATTGACGTGCAGCTCGTTTTGTAAAACGATGATGTTGAATATACAGAGTATATTGCAACAGAAAACTTGGAAAGAAAAGCTTCATCTTTATTTTTATCGTTCAATTTTCCGCTCATCTCAAACGCAATGGCTTTATTAAAATGAAGACTAGAATTTAAAATGGCAGAATTGTCTGAAGCTCTCCTTCATGAGATCATATTGAGTTCGAAGACGAGTGCACTTGAGAGCGCTGGAATAATGTAGATGAACGTGCTCTGAAGGCGGGCTGTAAAAGTCTTCGCTATGCATATTCAGATGTCTTCAGTCTTTGCGCCACCGTGTGTAGTGTTATGCAGTGTTGGTGTTTCTATTTTGTAAGATTGAATAAAGTATTTTGTGACCTTAGCTACGTGTAATATTCTATTCTTCCCTGCTTTGTTTTTAGTATCTCGGCATAGTCATTTCGACAGATTGTCGCCAATTGTATTTTCGAACCGTCCTGCCCTTTAGTTTTCTTGTTTACGCTCCTTTTTGCTCATACTTGTTCACCTTTCCATCACTCAGTTTCTTAGGAAAAGTCTTTTGAAAACCGCACCATATATTTGTTTTTGTATTTTTTCTTTCTATTCATGATTGAGTCATGCATCTTTCTTGTTCTAAAGATCATTGTTCTCAAGGACATCTTTGCTGCAACGGCTATTAGTGATCCTTTGAGACACAAATGTTTATGCGTAAGCAGCAACTGCATAACTACTTAGTTTGTCATTCTATGTGAGAGAGTGTTGCCAACCCTCTGTTATAGCGGATAATAGGCTTTTAGCATACCCACTTTAGCGGTCAACCCCATTTAATGTATTTAGTCGGGATGAACTATTTACTCACTGAATAAACTTAAGCCGATTTCCTTTCATCCCTAAACTGGTTGAGGATGTTTGGGATGGTCTTAAAGAGGAATATGTGTTTTGCCTAAATCCTACTTATTATAAATGTAAAAGTTTGTGAGTATAGATGGATGGATGGATGTTTGTTATGGTGCTCCCACACCGTTGTTGGTAACAAATGTTTGGAATTGTTACATTCTGTTATGAATTGTTAGATGTTTTGTGTGCTCCTACACTGATGGAAAATTCTACACAGCGGTGTAGGAGCACCATGTCTTTCACGCAAAAATGACAGAACGGATTTGGATGACATTAAACTTACGTAAATTACCTGGATTAACACAACATTACTTTTTATCCGGTTAGTAGAAAGTTCCGTTAGGATTCATTGTTGAAATCGCTGACAAAAGCTGGTTGCGTAATATTCATGAGATGTAAGTGACATATATGCGTCCGACACGAAAACAGCACTAAAAATATAAAATATGCAGCACACGCGGGGTGAGCAGATAAAAGACTGCTCCAGAGCATTTTAACAATCGGGTCGCCGAATAAATGTTTACTATGTCAACGCTCCCGGGCACTGCGTTGCATTTTTAACCCACGGGCAAAAAGTGATATGGTTTTCATCAGGCCTTATGGACAAACGGTTCCAGTTCCAGTGCAGTTATGTGTTCTCACTTTGATTAAAAAACACCAACGAAAAGGGGATGAATTATTTGTTTGAAGGATCGAACGAGAGGCTTAAATTTTTAAGTGTTATTTTGCTGTTTTGAAAACAAAGATATTTCTTCTGAACTTCTCCTTCGCGTTTTTGCAAGCAAGTAATTCCGAGCTGGATTCTCCACGTGTAACAACTTGTTGTTAAAAGTATTTTTCGGCTGGCAACCTTGGGATAAGGGATGACCGTAATATTTCATTGTTTCTGCTGACGCTACACATTTTACTCTTGTTTATTTGCACAATTTACTTGCTAATATTTGGCTACAAGGTTAGCCGGTTGGCAGTAATGTTTTTATTCCTCTAATCATGTTAGGGCTGGCCAGTAAAACGAACGCGTTTAAATTAATTTTTATAATCTATGGTTTAGACTGGAAGCTTTTACGACCATATGCGGTGTGTTTTACTTTTTATGACTCATAATAATTATTTGTAGCTTAATAAAGAGAAATGAAATACGATTTTGGTTATAATACTTGACGTAATTAACGTGAAAATTAATTGAGGAGGGAGGGTTTATAGAGCAATAAACCAACAGAACTCAGTCATAAAACATAGACTAGGAACAACCTGTGATACTATTTACTAGATCTAGTAGTTTATTCATATGAAGAGGCTGCCTTACGAAAGCCGACCAACGTTACCTAAATGTCTCTCAGGACCAAGTGTAAAACCATTGCATGATTTATAAGCCTTTAAATAAACATTGAACTAAAATATATCTGGCTCACGCCACAAAGAAGCCGTATAAAACCGTATTTTGGAAGCAAGCCCTACTTAAACGTGGAACATAATATACGGAGGTACACATATGGTAGGCAGTGGACAATGGGCGAACGCTTTGGATGGCCGCCAATGAATACATTATCGATATACAAACCCAACTTTCCATTTTTCTATTGAAATATTCAAGCAACGATATCTTTTTCTCCGTTGCTTTTTCCGACGGAAAGAAAATCTTCTGGGAAATCTTTTGCACCGATTGAGAATAACACTTTTTATACTAGAATTGAATTGTTACGTTTTTTTTTTTGTGATGGCAACAAAGCAGCATATAAGTGGGTTCCTCTGGTGGCATGTGCTTCGGGAAAACTTCTTATTTCTCTTATTTATAATAATACCAGCTTCTGTCAACGGCTTCGCCCGCGTATAAAGTGCTTTCTTATCCCGAGGGAACATTACAAGGGGTCGAAAGTTAGCATATTTGCTATTCCAGACTGTAATCTATCTCTGTGCCAAATTTCATCCAGATTCGTTCAGCTGTTTTGACGTGATTGCGCATCCATCAATCCAAACTTTCGCATTCATTATATTAGTAAGATAAGACTAGCTGCCGTCCGCTGGCATGGAATCTGATTCCCCAATATCTTCATAAAATATAGCCTACTAGCTTCTGTCCGCGGCTTCGCCCGCTTATAAAGTGTTTTATCATCCCAAGGGAATACAAACTATTCTATGTCCTTCCCAGGGTCTCAAACTATCTTCATACCAAATTTCACCTAAATCGGTTTAGTAGATCCAGAGATTACAACCTCACAAACTTTACCTCTTTATAATATAGTATAGATGTAACGTGTTATTCTGATAGATAAGATATGCTACTGTAAATTTTCATCAAAATCCCTTTTACGTGGAAGGGTAACAAACATCCATCCATCCATACTCACAAACTTTCGCATTTATAGTAGTAGTAAACCTCGTTTGAATAGATTTTTATTTAGGGTTTCGTACCCAAAGGGTAAAAACCAGACACTATTACTTAGACTCCACGATCCGTGTCTGTTTCTGTCTGTCCGTCTATCACCAGGCTGTATCTCATGAACCGTGATAGCTAGACAGTTGAAATTTTCACAGATGATGTATTTCTGTTGCCGCTATAACAACAAATACTAGAAACAGAATAAGACAAATATTTAAATGGGGCTCCCATACAACTAACATGATACACACACAAACGTTTTCTGGCGATTACTCCACTATATTACGATGCATGCTCAAAATAAAAAATGATATCAATCTGTCTCATCATTATCTAGCCCTGTATGGAAACAAAAAAGTAAAAAAAAAACATTAAGTTGTGGGCGTTGAAAGTTCCATATTTTATCACTAATTTTAACGCATCTTTGGGCAGAAATATATACCATAAGATGAAAGAAAATGGCAAAACAGCCACCATACAGGAATTAGTAGTTCAAAAATGCAAATAATTTTATTTTGAAAATATACATTTCGTCGTTTTTCATGATATCCATACACCCAAGGGTCTGTTTATAAAATTTCGCGCGCTCGTTTTTGTCCTAAATCATCATCCATTTCGCTACAAATTTGCAAAAGTGCTAATTCGTACGCGAACTAGCTTCTTACTGCTCATCACAGCATCTAACTCTTTCACACGTGTTGTCGGATGAGATAGCATGCATTATAACCCCGACCACAAAATAGTTCGTGCCGTCGACTAGGGCAACCTTAAGTTCTAACACTACGTATGTCAAAACCGGGCACTTTTCAGTGAAGCAAAAATACATCATTATACGCCTTCATAAGCGACGTATGACACTCAGTGATAATACTTTTTATGATGGAAAAAACGGATTGTCATCGGATCAGTAGGTCCAGAGATTTTCATTCTAAGACATCAAGATCGTGGCTTGGAAGATGAACCAATAATATTATTAAATACCAAGTTCCGACCGCAAAATTATCATCCATAATTTAATTTACCAACTGGAAAATTGCAACACATCGTAAACACATTTCTTCAATCCCGACCAACCACAGAGCAGGCCAATCCAGTGAGTTAATTGTGTTTAAAACAGGTAGGAGATAATTTAATAACCCACCACGGTCAGTAGGCCAGGCGGAAGCGAGGACCGGTTGCTAAATATCACTCGAAGACTGGTATCTATGTGAATGTGTGTTTATATTTATATGAGAGAACGAGAACTTAATACCAATGAACTGTCTCGCTGCAGATAATGTACTGTGAGTCATCGTCATTAACATTTTGTTTGTTTTTGTTTGACTAAGATGGTAGTTAATCGGGGTATGATTATTCTGACAGAGATTAACTTAAAATAAGAACTGCTTTTTTAAGAGCCAATCTGAGTGTTATGTGTGAATTGTTCCTTGTTTTTCAGCTGATTTTTCCACCCACGAGGTTCACACGCTATACCTTTCCGTTTTTAGGGTTCCGTACCCAAAGGGTCCAGGAGCCCGCAGCCCTATTGCTGTCACTCACGTGTCCGTCTGTACTTTCGTCTGTCACACAGTTTTATGCCGAAGAATTTTTTAACTTCCAATTGGCTTATGAACTTGAAATTTTGTGATAATGTTTATTATTACGTATATTTTTGTAACAAATGCCAATATAATGATAAATCTGATTTTTTCTTTGGTACGGAACCCTAAATGTGCGAAGGCCGACACGCACTTGGCTGGTTTTTCCATTTTTTTCATCCACGAGGTGGCACTAACATGTTTAGCTTAAGTATTTCAACTTTCCCCAACTACGACACAGCTCTGGGCACCTCTGCAAGATGGAGTAGCCCATAAGTCTACTTTGGTGTCACATGCCTTCGAATATTTGGTTCTTGGACATGTTGGGTTCCTCGATTTCAATATTTTCTTTACCATTTATGCAGCAGCTGTGATGAAATAAATTACACAAAGTAAAATCTCTATCTGGGTTGAAACCCGTTGGAACCACACGTATGTCGATATCCTTACCACGTCTCCAACAGCTCTAGCTTATCATAAAACAATATCCGAGCCTACTCAATTGTTTTATCCACAATACAGGATCCATTCACATTCACTCATCGTTTGCTGCGGGGGCGTGACATTTTTATTGAAACCCTCCTGCGTTTCAGTGTACAAGGACTTTATTTACTTTCTATTATGTGACATACATACGTGAATATGTTTGTGAGTAAACAGCAATCGTAGGTATTGATTTAACTTCCTTTATTTATGTGTAAAAAGGGCAATATTTTTAAGAATTTAATAAATTGGTTAAGTTTTCAAGTAAATTGATAAAGTCAATTAAAGTTTAAAACTTTTGAAGACATGGTAATTTTGATAATATTCTGTTGTATATATTTTTGTATATAAATGAGTCTGTATTCAAAATACTCATGTTTAATAGGTGATATTATTGTTGCCTGCCGTGCATAAAATTTCAGTCACTGAAAACATTAAAACAAAAACTCTGTTTATCTTCAAAAAGGTTAAAGACCAAACATAATCATCTCAATTGTGGCGAGCTTCAGTACATAGCCTCCTAAACACACAAACCTTTTTTTAAATAAAAAGAACCTCTCACGTTTTTCATACCATATTATTTTTTCTTCACGAAAACCCTCTGTGTGAAAACCCATGGCATTTGAAAGAATACCGTCCTAGCCCGTAGGTAATTTAATTAGCCATTTTGTAAGCGCTTCAGCGATTCTGAAAAGAAATTATGCAGAGAGAATTCTGTTTTCTTTTTTATCCGGACTTTACAGCTTCCTTGAGTTAGTTAATTAATTTCTACTTTAAGGGATTGAAGCTAAAGATACATATTTTTACTGCATACCTACTGGAAGTAAATTACTTAACTGTTTTTTTAATTAACCATAAATAGTTTCCAAAAAGTGGATCTAGTTTTTAACGATTATGTTTACGTACAAATAGCATTGAAGGTTCTCCTGTTTCGTACACATTTAGATTCTCGAAAAATGGTGCAGTTGTCTAGTGTTTAAGAGCCCCAAAAATTGTCCCGAGCGACATATTCAAAGACAAAATCAAAATTTTATTGAAAATTTTAATATAAAAAAAGGATTCTACTGTCCAGTTTCCATTCGCACAGGTAGATTGTTTTGGAGAAGAACGCACAAGGAACTCCATACTTACTCTTTTTAAAAAGTGTTTTATTATTATTCGGGTTCAGCTATCTATTGGTGAAACATTTTTCTTATTATATCAGTATCAACATACATCTATACACAAGCACATTTCCCTCTTTGTTACAAGGCTATGTTACAAGTTAAAATGCAAAATCTAACATAATCGTCAGAAAGAGAATGAGAAACCTTAGTACAATAATCATAATGTTAGTACTAACTTAACCCACATCTAAACAAGCCGTATTACGCGAAGCCAGTGGGCCGCAAATCTGACCCGTTTACACTCTACTGCCGATTTAACAATACCGCTACTGGTTTGATTAGCCATGTGTGGGTATGGGTACCTATTAATTGCTTAGATGTTTTAAGAATGCACTAGTTTTTTCCCGTGGCTTCACTCCCGTTGCTTATACCATTGGAATCGTGCATTTCGGGATAACAATTAGCCTATGATACTCAGTGCTAAATTGAGAACCTATTATAAAATAAAATCAACCTATTTTTACTAAATTAGTAATCTTTCATAAGAAACCCACGAACAGTCGAAAAACTGCGAAAAAAGTAGCTCTTCAGTACAATTATTTTCGCCTTACTTGACAAATTGCCTAATTTTTTTTAACGGTACGGTAGTTTGTCCTGAATCATGGGTGAATGGAAAGACAAAAATAAATTTTCAGGAAGACGTTGTTTGAATAGTTACTTCTAATGTAACATTAGATTCTGATGGCTTTCGATTTCTCAGAAGAAGCCTCACTGTCCCGTGTCGGTTAGTCCGATCTGTCAAATCTTTTGTAGTATAGCCATTACAGTGATTGGTTTCCTAGAATTCTATCAACAAGAGGGGTCGTGGGACGTCCGGTAGGAACGAAATCCCTTCCACTTTATTTGTATTACTCTTTCGTTTCTCTTCCTCTTTCTAATTATATAAGCGCACTACACTAATGCATAGCTGTAACAATATATGTATATTATTTCACCAAACCCTTTTAAAGGTACTTTTGAATTGTCAAACAAAAGATGAATCTGGTCGCACATTCTCAAGCGTCAGTAGCATATAGCAAGTGTCGGTCGGACAGTTTTTTCCCGTATAGCTCCCATCCGCCAAACACACAATTAGAAACTTAGTTCCAACAATAAATTATAAGATCAAATCGGATAAAAAAATGTTTTGAACATTTGTCATATAACTCGACAAAATGTAGGCACACATGCACAAATGTAGACAGCAGTTTTTTTTATTGATTTCAGGTTTGGTTCCCTGAATTTTGTCAGTCATCAGAAACCCTGTATATCCGACATGTGCGGAGGATTCCATGAATAGGTTGTCCATTCAATTCCACGAAATTAATCTGAGGTGTAGGTACCTACAGTAGAATTCTATTCGCTACATTTCTGCATCGCTCAGCTTTGTTTCAGTGCTCTCTGTCAATCCCGTAGTGACTACTACAAGACTACACCTAAAGGTAGGTTATCTAATTAACTAATATTATAAAGACTTAATATTGTTTGTTTATACAGAGTGTAACGGAAAGGTGTGATCAAAGGAAGTCATAGACACATCCCAAAAAAATGAACTTTCATACAAAATTGTCGTCACCTGACCAAAATTTGTATGGGACATACAATTATTATTTTTGAGAATTGTCGATGACTTCCTTGGAGAAATTTGATCATGTTCATATACACGGGCAGAGTAAGTTTTAAACCCACAACGAACGAAGAGGGGTGTTAGAAGTTTGACGTGTGTACCTGTGTGTTTGTGTATACATGTGTATTGGTGTATCTGTCTGTGGCATCATAGCTCCTAAACGGATGAACCGATTTTGATTTAGTTTTTTATTTGAAACGCGAATTTATCGAGAGTGATATATTTGACATATAGAGATAGCTATGTTTGATGAAAATCGGTTCTGCTGTTCTAAAGTTGTGGGCGTTTTACTGTTTGAATCAGTGCACGCAAGAAATCGTGTCATAATTACGTGTTCAATGGATTGTCGATCGAAGCGTGTCTACTACTAGATAAATTATATAGGAAGCAATAAAAATGTGTCGAGGATAATCAAAATTTTTAATTTTACTTGTTAAAATATGAAGTCACCTTTCTGTTACACTCTGTATGTTTGTAAAATTAACCTCTGGAAATACTGCAGCCTAATTGCGTAAGTGAATTCGGCAAGACGAAGGATTTAACCCATCAATCGACCAAACGCATACACGGAAATCCACAACACGATTTTCATCTCGCACGTGATTGGTTGGTTGATGGGATCAAGTACTTTGCCTTACCGAATTCACTTACGCAATGAGGCTGCTGTTCCGAGTATTGTTTCACTGATTGAATGCTAATGCACAATCTGTGAGGGTAACTTTTTGTTTCGAAACAATTCAGTTCCTGTGAAAAAGCAATGCAGCAATGTGTGTGTTCATTTTTTTGTGTGGCCTACAGCACCCTATTAGTAACAATTAAATCCGCTTATGGTACTTATGTACAGTTAAGGGTCAAAAGTGCAGTCACACTCTCAGCAGAGGTATTTTTTTTTTGAATGCAGAAGAATTTTAACTTTTCACGGTTAGTAGATATAATCTATACTTAAATTACTATACAACATACTAAACCAGTTGTGGATAATTTAACTTTTTCTAAAAAAACTAGCCATTTGAATTTTAGGAGAGTAAGACTGCACTTTTGACCGTTGACTGTACATACATGTTCGTGAAAGCTTCAGACTGTAGTCGGGAAACACGAAATGTTACTGTTTAAATTAATGCAACGATTCGTTGTTGCATGAAGGATTGTTTCAGGGGAATAGTCCGTTTTCAGTGCCAAGCTTTGGGAAAATTTACAGGTGTCATCATCATCATCATTTCAGCCGAAAGACGTCCACTGCTGGACATAGGGCTTCCCCAGACGTCGCCAAATTGACCGATCCCGTGCGTCTCGCATCCAACGCCTTCCCGCAACCAGGTCATCGGTCCACCTAGTGGCAGCCCTTCCAACGTATCGCCTTCCGGTTCGCGGTCGCCATTCCAGAACTTTTCGGCCCCATCGGCCATCCGTTCTGCGAGCAATGTGCCCTGCCCACTGCCATTTAAGTTTGGCAATTCTCCGGGCTATGTCGGTAACAGCTGTACCTCCGTGTTATCCCTACCTAATACTAAAACGGGCCTAATATTAAGTAGGTACCTCAACTAGTACCTACTCAATTTAATCCATACTAATATTATGAATGCGAAAATCACTCTGGCTGTCTGTTTGTCCTTTTCACATCTGAAAGGATTGCTTAGAAGCTGGCAAGGACGCGGCTGGAGGTGGATCACTGTGTTGCCCAATTTCTCACAGGGCATGGTAACTTTAAAAGTAACTTATTTTCCATCAAGCTCCTTGCCTCGCCTTTATGTCAGTCTTCTACATCTGACTGCGAATATGTACAGTCTGCACATCATATCTTATGGGATTATATTCTTTGGCAGAATGAACGCAATATTATGTTGAATAAAGTACAGGCTGCATCAGGAGTTCTTTACTATACGGAACTTGTGGAAACTAAAACAAATTTCCGTGCGTTCAAGCGTTTTTGCCATACCTATTATTGGAATTAAATATAACAGCTCACAATGTTAGGACCCATTAATATGATGCTATTTTTTATCCGTGGTGCTAAGCAACTGGAATTATCCCATTTGTAAACGACCCTTTGTGCCTATTGGACTTGTTTGTTCCGTCTCCTGCTTGATATGGAGGGAAGTGGAAATTAATATTTTTTGCTACTCCTCCGTTATTCTTTTCTGATTTATTTCGATGCGGGATCCAAGACAGTTAAATTCATTCTCCGGGACTTCGTCGAGCTTCATTGCCTCAGCGCTTTTCTGGTGGTCGCCACTGTTGATTCTGGCTTTCGGGAGTTGCAGTAGTTTGGGAATAGTGCAGTGGGATTGTGCCAAAAAAAATATCTTCTATCTGAATTTTTAAAAGTCCATAGATCAGTGTCTTCCCAATAACCCTCTTATAACCACATTGATATAAAACTCTTAAATTAATGACTTGATTAGTAATAATTTTATCAGCTAGTCTGTCCGTGACTAAAGAAATAAAAAAAAAAAATACTCTATTTTCGCTTGCTATCTTATACTTCTTATAAGATAGTTTGATCTCTGCGACAGCTGTCAGTATCAATATAGTAACAATAGCGCTTGACAGGCTAACAATAACGTTACAATAACGTATGCGTCAGTTTGACATTATGTCGCAGAGATCAAGCTATCTCTAATGAAGTATAGGTAAGTAATTTTTTGACTAACTTTATTTTACAACTACCTTTATTATTGTAACTTCGCGGAAACAGTTAATTTTTCGCAACACGCATATAATAATATCTGTTACCTGCGCCATAATACTTTGTACCATTCTCTACGATACCTATGTAGCTAACTAAATAAGTTACAAATGTAATACAGTTATTGCTTGTTTGTGGCTTAAAACTTTTCTAATTTCGACGTCAGTAGACGTTTCGTATTGTTTTCCCCTCCCATCTAAAAATAAATGACTGTCTAAACTGCATTTTCTTTTGCAAACAAGTTTATGACCGAAATTTTTTTTATAACAAAAACAACCGACTTCCAAAAAAAAAAAACACTACAAAGCGAAAAATAACTTCAACATCGGAAGACAGTGTTCCTATTTTCGTTTCTTCGTTTTTTGACACCGACTTCCGAAATTGAAGTTATTTTTCGCTTTGTAGTGTATTTTTTTGGAAGTCGGTTGTTTTTTTTTTGTAAAAAGATTTTTATTTTTCACTTTTTAGTTGTGGTACATAAATGACCAGTTCTATAGACTAGGTAGCTATAATGCCCAAAGAAGTGATGCCAGAATTACATTAAAAAAATACAGTCGAATTGATAACCTCCTCCTTTTTGGAAAAAGTCGGTTAAAATTTACGGGTCTTTCCCTATGTAGATACCTACATGAGGTAAAGTCACCGCCAGGAGCGCCAGGTAATCAAAAAATTGAAGTCGTCAACACCTGTCTACCAAAGCAATATGAAAAAAATGTAAAGGCGCTAATACGATCAAAACAAACGTGTCGCGGTAAGGGGCGTCCTTGACCCTTTCACTAAGCATTCAGTAATGAGTTCATATCTCATAAACGCGTGAACCGATTTAAATGATTTAAACGGATAAAATGGTTCTACGCCTATACCTTTCATATGAGACCAAAATTATCAAAATATCTCCATAAATAAAAAATCATGTTTTCAAATTACGTAATTATACTTTTTGGTACAAGTAGGATCAATGCCTTTTATTTTTTTAATCTGGCGGACATCGCATAATCTTGTTTCAAATCATCATCATCAACATCCTCGTCCTCGTCCCACGTGCCATGTTAACTACGTGGGGTGGTACGGCGCCACCCGGTTATGAGATAATCTTGGGTCAAATACCTGAATGTTATTCATTTATTCTTTCTTTCTTGACAAATAAAAACGCAAACATCATTATTAATTTTCCTTCCATAATAATTAATTCACATCGACAGGTATCAACCTAAATAGTCGTGTTAAACACTCCGACAAGTTCCGAATATTTCCGACTAATCTCGAAACAAGCGCGCATCGTTCCAAATTCATCCGGGACCCATTAACGCGTACCATGATTCGCGGACACGCGTTCCTGATTACTGAAACGTACGAGTTACAGAGTTACGACAGTTTCAGGCATGTGTAGGCACCTGAGAACAGTTTTTCACAAACTGCCGTAAAAGCCCGCTTGTTTTGAAAAATTAGGCCTTGAAATCCCAGTGGTTGAGCACAGTTTTTGGTTCAGTTAATTACTTATTTTACCTGAATGTTTGAAAACACTGAATAATTAGGAAAGAAAATTGTGTGGTAAAAATCCAGGCTCCAAAACTCTGTCCCTTTTATTATAAATAGAATTTATTGTAAAAGTTTGACTCAATAATAATTACAACAGAAATGTTTCGGTAGTCCAGGTTTTTGTTAAAGCTCTGTTCAACCTTTTAATTATAATCATAATTTATCGCAAAAAATGTTTTTATAATCTAGTGAAAATGTCGTAATTTTTTATTCAGCGTCGTTCGAATGGACGGTGACAATGCGTTTCGATTGCAATAAAATTGCTTCTATGCTTTATTGGGTTCCTACACGAGTATAATATTGGAATATCTTGTAAGGAGGCGGTTTTAAGGTGTATTGGAGATTTAGAGTTGTTTAAATGTAGGTAAATATATACGGGCGTCCAAACGCTTGCGTTCACCCAAGAAACACGACTTTTTAATGTCTCGTGGACACGATCGCTCCCGAAGATAGCCGACCACGTGGCGAGTTCATTGCATTCTGATGAAATTTCCAAATGGTGGCGTCAGATAAACGCACGATCCGCTTTGTCCTTACTATATTATTCAATGTCTGTCATATTAATAGGTAGGCACAATCTTAAGTCAAGTGTGCCTACTTATGACAAAACTTAAGTGCCTACTTATCGTTTTTTTTCGCTGTCAAACTTATATTCCTAAGCAGTCACAAACAAGAAACTCGTTAGTATTATCTACTTGAACTCTGAGTCTTCGCCTTGCCACCAATATTCTTAGAAGACGGATATGCCAACATTTTTTCCAACTTAATTTTTGTACTTTTTTCTTCAACGGAACTCCGAATACCTAGCATATGTCTTTTTAACATTGAGAGATATAACAGATTCTTAGGTAAGACTCTGAGAAAAGTTAATTATTTTATGTGCGGAACAATTTTCTGCCAGCAGCGTCGCTCGCATAGAAGTACTCAAGGTCCAGTCTATATCTTTACTAAAATTTACATTAGCATTTACGAGTATAATACTAGCTTTTGAAAATGGTTTCGCCCGCATGAAAATTATTCTATTACATCTAGGGGAAATTCAACCGGGTTTTTTTTTAAATCGATGTCATGGTCTACCCGTTTTCCTAGTTTTATCCAATCTGTTTAGCCGTTATAGGCGTGAACAATGTAAAGAATAGACAGAGTTACTTTCGTAAAAGTATCCTATGTGGTATTCCTGACTATAATCTATCTCTGTGTCAAAATTTCATCCAGATCCGTCCAGCCGTTTGAGCGTGAAGAAGTAACAAACACACTTTCACTCTCACAAACTGTAGCCTTTATAATTTTAGTAGGATATAAATATTAGTTTGGAAGTAGGTATGGATAGTTATTTCTTCTCGGAATTTAACTACACATTTTGCTGAGATATCTTGCAACATGACATAAGACAAAGGCGGAATTCTGAGAGAAAATGCTCTGACAAAACGGATTATGTTCTGAAGAATATTTTCACAAGCTTGAGGAAAATTCCTTCAAAAATGTTTGCTCTACCGTTTTTCATGGAAAAGAATTTTGCTATGTCAAAGATTGTCAATGTTTTGATACGAATTGTGTATTTATGAATCTATGTAACAGTTTAGGTATTCTAAACCGTAGATAATAAAACAGGTAGGACCATGGACGTTTGCTTTATAACAAAGCAACATCCTTGTCAATATCCGTTTCAAAATGTTGATTTCCTTCGTAATATTCTTAAAATTAATAATATTTTTAGCCAGTTTTGCAGACGCTCCATGTAACAAGTATTATTTACTGCTACGTAATTTATATAATAGTAGACACGCTTCGATCGACAATCTATTGGATACATAATTCTGACACGATATCTTGCGAAAACACCCCGATTCAAACAATAAAACGCCCATAACTTTTGAACCGATTCTTATCAAACATAGCTAAGAAAACTAACAAAACAAAATCGAAAACAAAATCGGTTCACCCGTTTAGGAGCTATGATGCCACAGACACACACAGGTACACATATCAAACTATAACACCCCTGTTTTTCCGTCGTGGGTTAATAAATCAAGGTAAGGGCAGGAGGATGATGGATTTATATTCTAACTAGCTGTCTCACGCGGCTTCGCTCCCATCAACTGGCTACCTACCAACCCTACATACATGAATGTTGCGTAACTTTAACCACTTACGCAGCGCACGCAACGAAAGCTCTCAAAAAGGAATAATTTTGCCCGTTTTTGCAACATTTTTCATTTATGCTCCGCTCCTATTGGTCGTAGCGTGATGTTATATAGCCTATAACCTTCCTCGATAAATGGACTATTCAACACAAAAAGAATTGTTCAATTCTAGACAGTAGTTCCTGAGATTAGCGCGTTCAAACAAACAAACAAACAAACGTTTTTTTTCAGCGTTATAATATTAAGTATAGATTAGTTCACAAATTGTTGCTGATTTCACTACCCTATCACCTTCTATAAAACCCTTAGTCACCTGTATCAGTAAATTTATAGCCTACCCATCGTTAAAGGAATATTAAAACCCATTTAGTTGCTATGTTGCTAAACGTGATTTTAGTGCCGACCTAACGATTTCGCTTAGTAATTCTCCTGAAGCGGAAGGCTCGCAAATAGACTCTCTACATTTAGAACATTCGTTACTAATTAACGGGTTTCATTAATACTTTTATAAATGCAAGTCTTCGAATAGATAAATATTCCATTTCGTGTGTTTTATACCGAACGGTAAAGTTGGATCTATTTCGAAATTAATTTACTTATGAATGTGACAGTTCTTTTTATGGTTTTACAGAGTTTCGAGGAGATGTCTGGATTCGTCTCTCCCAGTAATCAAGAATGACATTCTTTACCCAGTTATATCAAGTTATACCTAAAGCCTGATTTATTTTCATCACTATTTTGTGCCCAGAAATAAATCAATTATCTACATCTATACATACATATAAATAAACTTGGAGTGTCTGTTTTTAATATTGAAATAACCGTTTTTTACTACATGTATATGAATATATATACGGTACATACACCAAAATAACATTTTTTACAATTTTTGTGTGTCTGTCTGTCTGTCTGTTTGTTCCGGTTAATCTCTGAAATGGCTGGACCGAAGTTGACGGGACTTTTATTGGCAGGTAGCTGATGTAATAAGGAGTAACTTAGGCTACGTTTATTTTAGAAAAAATCTTTTATTTTAGAAATTTGTTAGGCGGAACGAAGTTCGCCGGGTCAGCTAGTCAAACATAAAATAAGACAGCTGTTGCCTACAGAAAATATTTCTTTTTGCATCAAAACATGTCTTTTATTGATGAATCTAACACCTGAAAATAAATTTGGATGGTGATAGAAAAATCGAGCTATATACTAAAAATGTCTACGTCTACTACATATTTGCTGAACAAATGCCCGTAACAAAGACAGGCAATCCATACACGTTAGCGATACAAAACAAGCTGTTTTCATTTCACTCTGCCTAATGTACTGTAAAGCGTTACAGACTATAAAATACTCTGTGGCAATTAATAATCATCTAGCAACGATTGTCTATTCCCCCACGCTCTGTTAAGGCCTTTTGTGTCTATAGAAATGTACTTAGTTGAACAGGGCCTTAAAACTTAACGTAGGTAGCAAAAACCCTACTCAAAAGAGCTGAATGGTACTTTTGAAACTGTACTATAATAAACGGTAAGCTTAATAAATCGCGAATGAATATGATTACTCGGAAAGCTTTCGCAATTTCATTTTGAAATTCTCTAAAGACATTCCATTTAAAAGGCTGTATCATTTAACTGGAGCTTGGTATCTTATACACTACTAGCTTCTGCCATTGGCTTCGGTCGCTTGTAAACTATCCCAAGGGCGAAAAATCCCCGGACAGAAACAATCCTATATCCCAATCCACATAATGGTCCACCCGTGTGCCAAGTTTAATCCAAATCTGTTCAGTCAATAAGACGTGAAAATATAACAAACATTCAGACAGGATTACATTCGCATTTATAATATTATTTTTTATTTTAGGAAAATGAATATCACATTCAAATATATAAGCAGGAATACACATTTCCAGATGAGTGAGTTTCATGTCTATTTGAGCATTTGCTGGAAATAGATCACATCTGGGGTTTGAGTTTCAGCTTCATTGATTCTTTTTATTTCCATCTTTTTGGAAACATCGTCCGCTTTCCTCTCATACAGTTCACCTGTCTTCATTTCAAAGCAGGAATATGTTGTAACATTACTAGCTATTTGTAAACTTCGTCCCTTTTCCCTTCAAACCGTTCGACAATCTTCATTTCGAAGTTAATGCAAAGGGGAAGGACCTGAAGGCCTAGACAAAGTGATATTTTATTAACGACTAGCTTTTACCCGCGGCTTCGCTCGCAATGAGCCATTATCTTTTTTTATTTTTTTTTTTATAATAGTATCCTTGGTTACTTCTAATACCTCCAAAAATATATGTACAAAGTTTCATGATGATCGGTTCAGTAGTTTTTGCGTGAAAGCGTAAAAAACAAACTTACATTCACATTTACAATATTAGTATAGATAATAACTCGACTGGTAGAAAATACCTAAGGCCTTATGTCCGCTTTTATACATGTTATTTTTACTTGTGCAAATAGATTTAAAAAAAAAACGGTTTGATATTGACTACGTGGCATTTCGGTAGCGCATGTCAATCGCATGTGTTATTGACTTTTTCGATGTTAATTAATTTAACGACCTCCATCACAAAGTTAAAAAAGCAAAAGCGCAAAAGCAAAAGTAAGCAACATTTTTATTTATTTATTTATTACAAAAGAAATTGATTATACGCAATAATAAATACATAAACGGATGCGTTCTACGTAAAACTTTAACAACAAAGTAGGAGTGAGTCGAGAAGTTTCCACGAGCCTCGGTACCCGAAGGGGAGCTAACACTGAGCAGTCACGCGATATGGAGACTTCGAAGTACAACGTTAGATTAAGTGAGGGGGAAAATGCAGCGTGAAAAGGGAAAAACTCTCTAGTCAAAGGTGACGTCCCAACACGGATGATAATTGCTGAGATTAAAACTTTGCGGTGACACAGTTGGAAGCCAGAGTTGTGTAGAAAATATGTGACAGTACACTATACACACTATAACTCCTAAATATAAAGGCATGTGAGTGTCTCTAAAACATACAGGAAAACTATAAGAAAAGGAATGATACATACAGAGCCAAAATAAAATAGTAAGTATTTGCTTTTGGCACAGTTTGTGTCATTACTTCTATCCATATATCCCTTCTATCATATTCCATCTAAACTAATCTATGTAGAGGTAAATCGATTGTATGTTGGTTGTTGTTGATATGTTTGGTCAACGAAAAAAAGGAAATTTCTGGAAGTAGATGGGTACTTTTTTTGTTTTTTTTTTGTTTTCGGGGGGAAACCTTTAAAAGGCGTCTGAATTTTTGGAGAAAAGCCCAGGGAGTGTGGGGTTTCTACCTCACTACAACCACCCAGGTGATCACCATCAGCACACGGAAGGGGCCCCGTTACCTCTTAGAAGACCACCCACCACCACCCCGGGACCCCCTCTGTGCAACGCCTGTTAGGGCACATCCCTGGGGAGACTGTAGGTGGGTACCTACTGATCCGTTTGTGAAAATTCTTTCACTGAAAGGAAGCTACACTATAGTTGAGTTTGTGGATACTTACTATCCAGGGAAAATTCACTATTCAAATGAGAGCGAAGCCGCAGGGTAAAGTTAGTGTGGACATAAAGGCAACAGGACATATAATAATTATGAGTATTTGGTAGGGATTCTTATAAAGATGTAGAACTCGTAGCGAGAATGTCATAAAGCCTTAATCATTCACGGTTATAAAGCTCGCTCAACAAAGTAACCATTAAAACATAAAGTAAGCGAACAAAGAAGCAATAAAATGAGACACGTGCCAAAGCTACAGTTTCGACGTTAAGGTCACGGACAGACATACAATCAGACAGGAACTCTACCAATTTACTGTGACAACAGAGGCACAGCAAACAACATTCTGCCAGGTCACTATTACCACTCATTTCCTTTTCCAAATTGTCCGGTAGGAAAAACCTTTTTAGGGTTCCGTGCCCAAAGCGTCCAAAAGGAGCCCTATTGCTGTCACACGCGGTTCCGTCTGTCTGTCCGTCTATCCGTCGTCTGTCACAAAATTTTGTACCGAAGATTTTTTTTTGACTTCCCTTTGACCTATGAACTTGTAATTTGGTGATAATGTTTATTATTACGTATATGATCCGTGCCTTGCGCATGGGCAAGCCAACTTCAGGGCAGCCGAGAAGTTTGGCGAGAGCTATACCTGTAACGACTGTCAAAGATGTACAAATGACAGGAGTCTTGGTGCGGCTGTTATTATTTGGACACGAGTTCCTCTGGGCCTCTAATAGGAATCTTAAAAAAGCAATGGTACTGCTTTATTAATTTTTATTTTTCGAAAGATACGATTTTTGTCGAAATTATTTCTGCTTCAGCGCTTTCGAACTTGGCATTTTCAGGTTACGCACATTTCCATAACAATGGGTGAACATTAACTTTGAACTTTGTTTAACACCATTCCCGTGCACGAACACACATTTAGAAGTTAGCTATAGTCTATGAACACTGTTTTATAGAGAATCGTGCTTATAAGTACTCAATACACGTTTCCATTGAGTATAAACGGATACTATAAAGGTTACCATTGAGAGGTCTAATAATGGGACACTACGACAACGCGTTTTCATAAAAATTGTTCAGTCTATAGAACAATTTGAGTTTTGTACTATCAATAGTACAATTTTAGACATTTTTATACCTAAGCCCGTTGTCGAATTTTGCTTTGCATCTACGAGTATCTGTGGGAGCCTTTACAAATATCATTTCAATTTCTTGACTGTTGCAATGTATCTTTCAGTAAGTGGAGAAAAGAACATTTCATTCCGCTCGCTCATTCACTCGTTTAGTCGGCTCCACTTTCGTCGTATTAACCAATTTATTTTTATATCATTTTGTTAGAATTTTACGCTTCTACCGGTTGTAACCATAGCAAAATTAGAAATGGAGTCTGGACTGAGTGTGCGTACTCTCCTATGTATGAAGTGAAATACGGAGAGAAAAGTGTGAGAAAGATACAGCAATCATTCTGCTAGCACCTAGTTTTCTTTTTAATTCACTTCACAAACTTGCAGGAGCGGCTGAGTTCTGCACATAGAAATTGAAATGGTGAAAAGTGACATTTGTTGACTGCACAGCGGTTGTCTCTTTTTAAACTTTTGTCTAGTTGTAATTTTTTGGATTTATTGGTCAGTCCATTCTTCAAGTCTATGGCTATGTACAGAGTGAAAAATCTTCGGCAATCTTCGTAAATCTTCGCTTGTAAAATATGGACAACAATCCGTTGCAGCGTCAAAGCTGCTTGACGGTCCACTAACACGCGACATTCGACTCCTTTATCGATCGTCTTTATTATGTTCTCTAACGGTCAAGTGTTAAGTAATTTTGTACAGTGTTGATGTAAGAATTTCGTGTTACTTTGTTGTTAGTGTTATGCATTTAGGTAGGATATTGACCTTGAAATGCCGTGAATAGTTAGCCATGGTTATGGTTCAGCAAGCTAATTATTGTTTTTTCAAAGGGAGCCTGTCTTTTGTAGTTCTGGTGTCTAATATTAATAAAAAAAAATCCATGGTAAGTTAATTAACAGGTTCTTTGATTAACTGATAGTCTTTCACTCTTCATTTCAACATTGTGTCAATATATAATTTATCATCATCCTCATTTCAGCCGAAAGACGTCCACTGCTGGACATAGGCCTTCTCCAGGCGTCGCCACATTGACCGATCCCGTGCATCTAGCAACCAGCGCCTTCCCGCAACCTTAACAGCAGCAACCTTTTCAGCAGTGCGATGCGCGGTCGAGAACGGACGCGTTTGCGCTGCACTGTGTGAATATTATATTCGCGATTTGCGCGGCTATAGCCGCTGCCCGGTTTCCGCTATGAGTGCTCAAACGCTCATAGCCAATGAAGTTTTGGCATTTATAAAACATGCCATCGACTACATGGATGAGGTTAGCATCTTGCAGATCTGCAAGTCATCTTTTAAGGAGGATGAGATTAGCAGTGCCAAGTTGCTGCTGTTCACGACGCTTGGCAAAGTCAGCCAGATGCCGTCTCGTCGAAGGGATGGCACAGAGAAGAGTCTCCAAGACATCGTAACGCTGTTGAAGGAGACCGACCCGGACGACGTGCCTGAGTTCGTGGTGAAGGATCTGCACAAGCTTCCTCCCGTCACGTTCGACCACGTAGACGTCACCAGGTTGCTGAAGGACATTACACTCCTGAAGCAAAGCCAGGCCGAGATGCAGCATCAGCTGGAGGTGTCCAACAAGACCATCAGTGATCTACGGGCAGAAGTAGTATTATTGCGCAATGCAATTTCTGCAAGTAGGTCACCTACCAACGGCGACTCCGCGAATGTAAACACGCGTCGCGGGGCACAAAATGCCTCCATCTGCAGTTTCGAGTCGGCGGGCTCGAATGCGTCACCAACTGCCGAAAATGCATGCGTTGCAACGTGTGCCGCCGCCGTCCCTGCCTCGACACAGGTGGAGACGATGAATTGTGTAGGTTTGTCGACCCCCAAACGAGCCTACGCAGCTATTGCAGCTGCTAAGAAGCCTGTTGAGCCACAAAACTCGCAGGCTAAATTAGCGGAAAAAACAAAAGGGGGTAAACGGAGCCGTGCGAATACAAACCCGGCTTTGAAATCGCAGGGTCCAAAGAAGGACACTTGTGACAAGGATGGTTTCGTCATGGTGGAGAAGAAGAAGAAGAAGAAGCCTCCTTGTCGGAACCAGTGCGGTACTGCGCTGGCAGGGCCCAACATGCTGCTGCGTCCAGCAATCCCGACGACGCTGCTGTATGTGTCCAGACTGCACCACACCACGAAGGTTGAGGACGTCGTGGAGTATATGCGCGTCAAGGTCAACTGGACTTTGAGGGTCGAGAGATTGGAGCCGCGTCATAACACGAACTTTAAGTCGTTCGTGGTGCGTGTTCCGACGCATGGTCTCGAAATGTTCCTCAAGGAAGAGTTTTGGCCGAAGGGTGTTGTGTACCGCCGGTTTCGTGGCCAGCTACGTGACACCAGTCAGCGAAACACGACGCCGGCACTTCGTGTGCATTAGTTTTAGATAATTATGTTATATATATTTATAGTATTTTTAAGTTTTTTATGTAAATATAGTATTGTATACATCTATATGGGCCTTGATGCCTGAAATAAATGGATAAATAAATAAATAAATAAATTAACCAGGTCATCAGTCCACCTAGTGGGAGGCGTTCCAACGTATCGTCTTCCGGTTTGCGGTCGCCAAAACTTTTCAGTCCTATCGGCCATCCGTTCTGCGAGCAATGTGCCCTGCCCACTGTCACTTAAGTTTGGTAATTCTTCGGGCAATGTCGGTTACTTTGGTTCTCCTACGGATATCCTCATTTCTGACATGATCACGCAAGGAAACTCCGAGTATAGCCCTCTCCATTGCCTGGGTGACTTTAAGCTTTCTGATAAGGCCCATTGCCTATACAATGTATGTATTAACATATATATAATTATATATATGATATATTAATTTATACATCACACGCTGATGTCAATAACACTGAATGTCCCTTCTTATATTAAGACTGGTACTTTTTATAGTATTGATTTATATGTATTACATAAGTACAATACATATAAATCAATACTATACAAGATTGTATTATTTTTCTCAGTATGCTGACACACATTCCAAAGTATATAGAACATGTCAGGAATATTATTCCGATATGGAATTGTATGAAATGTACTCGTATCTGATATTTCTATTTCCGATTGTAATAAAGTACGGAATTAAATGGCGTAGCTTGGTGTTGTATGTATATGTAACGTCAGGTGTAATGAATTGTGCCTGCCTATACATACATACTTGTATGAAAAACTATATCACTATACACACAACACAAATTTACAAAATGAGGTACAACATAACACACATGCTAAAGTACCCCAAGTCCTGCACTTTTGAGGACCTAATGATCACTGAAATTAACGTTCCACTTAGTAGGACCAATCTATTTAAAAAGTTAATCATCGAAAAACGAAGAAGACACAAAGTAATATATGAAATAAATAAGAAGACTACCTACAGTACTGTTTTTCCTTTCATTTTTAAAATCCATCCAAAGGTTGTCTTGAAAAGATCGCTTTTAGCGATAAGGCCGCCCATTGTGTCACCCAGTGTAATGTTTACTTCTTCTATACTTTCTGTAACTTTTATGGTGTACATAATAAAGAGTATTCTATTCTATTCTATAAATAAGAATTCAAATAATCATTATACAGCAAAACGATGATGCAGACATTGATGAAAACGATGATGCAGACATCGATGAGAACTATAACACAATACAACCGGCTTGAATTAATATTATCGATAAGAAGAAGCATAAATTCCCTGAACAATATTTAACCACTTTAGGTGTTTGTAATTAAACAATTAGCTTTCCCAAAACTGCGTCGAAGCAAAATTGTTTAACTTCGACTTCCAAAAACAAACTTCCAGTTATGGGTAATACTAAACTCAAACAATTTGTTTTCAATTCAATTATAATTAAGTACCTCCCTACGTGAACATTCAGAAGTAAACTCTGAGGTGTTGGCAATAAAGATTAAAACATCAAGCTTAAAAGTTTAGCGGGTATTTCCAATCATGGCTCCCATTTTATGAAACACTCGGTATCTGGATACTAGTATCCCAAAGGAACCTATTCATGGAACTTTATAGAAAGTATCATTTCACCTTTTCGAAAAGGAACAGGAAGGGGATTTTGGGACGATTAATTTAATACGTACGGATTTTAATTTAGCTAAACACAAGTGTGTACGAGTATACACTACAAACAGCAGGTTTTACCAGATTATCAAAGCTCAATCTCAAGGTCCTTGTCGACAAATAAGAAAAAGAGATTAGTCCAAGACAATGTCCTTTATATAGGAAATTACGTCCCTTAGGTTGTGCCCTTGTGACCAACCGAGCTTTACTCAGCGAATTCCTTAAAAGCTTACGATCCGTTGTCCCGAGAGGAGTTACCCGTAAAACCGCTCGTAATTGTCAACCTACGGGTGGTTAACTCGGGCATTATAAAACAAAATTACGTGTTACTAGTTGTTGCCCGCAACTTGGTCTGCGAAGCATAAGTACTTCGAATAACGTTTTTTTTTTATCTTGCAATAATATTGTAGGTGTCATACTTGAGAAATTATTACCATACAAACTGCCACCCCCTTTTCCACCCTCATAATGATGATTTCCGGGATAAAAACTACCCTATGCTACCCTATGCTAGCTGACCCCCGCGGCTTCGCTCTCGTCAACTGGCTATCTACTTACCTATCACCTACCTACTTACCCAACTACCTACCAAACCTTGCCACTACCAAATAATGAATTTTATAGGCAAAATTTTGCTGCTTTGGGTTACATTATTGCAATTTTAATAAGGATATCAATTTTTTTATGAAAATAATTTATAACCTATGTTACTCGGGAATAGTGTAGCTTTCCATAGATGAAAGAATTTTTAAAATCGGTACAGGTGTTTTGGAGCCTATTCGGTACAAACAAACAAACAAAAAAGTGTTTCCTCTTTATAATATTGGTATAGATAAGTATGGATGACTATGTCCCGCTTGCTGGAGTGTCCTGGCTATCCATTCACTTGTACCCTGGAAGGCCTGTACAGTGCTTCTGACGCTGCAAAAAGCGTGGCCGCCTACTGGGGCCAAACAATCTAATTAAATGTGCTATCGAATCGTAACGAAGAAGTATGGAAAAAAAATTGAATGATTTGTGTTTTGTAAATTGAGTGTTTTAGAGGAAGCTTGAAAGACAGGCCAGTGGCAGAGAAGTTGAAAGGGAATCGTTTGTCCTGGTATGATGGTATGTGATGGGAGGGATGTAAGAGTTATGGATATAAAAAAGTGAATGGATGTTGACGGAGAAGGAGGCCAAAGAAAATATGGATGGACTCTGTGAGAGGGATACGAAAGAAAACGTGTTACTCAGTTATAGCGTGACGGCTAACAGCATGGAATTGAAGAACAACGTGTTGCACCGAACCAAGGACAGAATAATGATAATAATGAGTTATGTATACCCCGCTTTTAATACCGAAACAAAACATTTGAAGTAGGTCCTAATTTATTAGACCGATTATACTTCACCAAGGACGTATGATAAACGTGTTTTTGTTTGTTACAGAAGAACATGATTTATTTGACACCGAACAAGCTAACCATTAATTCATTTGTTCAAAAAGCGTTTTAAAAGCCGACGGGAACAAACCGAGGAGAAATAACTGAGGAACAAACTTTCAAGAACTTTATTCAACTGGATCGTCTCTTTAGACAAGAGACTGAACCGTCAACTTAAAGAATGCAAGTAGAAAAACTGTTTCACATCATATAAAAAAACTGTATCATATCATCAAATTCTAGTACTTAAAGATTACAAACAAGACACAAGAGAAACAAGACACACACAGATAACCTACAAGTTAACATAACATAGTGCTCAGGTATTGAGGTAGTATAACATGGAGAGTGAGGGATGTAACAAGACCATCGCATCATTACTGAATCTGAGTGTGAACCAACTGTGACAGTCGACTGGCAGTCATAATTAGCCTGAAACTAACGAGTGGCGTAACATGACGATACGTTGGTAAGTGATTCTACAATAGGTAGATTATTTAGGAAGCTATCCTATTGAAACTGTAAATGTGAAAGACCGTAGATGTGTTTGAATGTTTGTTTAACAATCACACCACATCGTCTGGACGGATTTGCCACCTGGTACACTGTAAATCACTTTTGATTAGGACATGAAGTACCTACATATTATCCCGGCTGTACGTTCATAATATAGCCCTTCAAAAGGGTGGAGCCGCTAGCTAAAGCTAATTGTAAATATAATTCGGCACATAATGATATTCCGACTATTTTGGTGTACAATAAAGTATCTATTCTAATGATGATTATGTGCTAACTAAATTTAGATCAAAATCACGCTTGTGGCTTGTGGTTATCGACGTTCTATCAACAACAGTACAGAATTAACAGCTGTATTTGAATAATTAATTTTACAGTAACATTAATTACGAATGGACCATTAAATGATTAAGTAACAGCCATTTAATATCAAATATAGGTCTCTCTATTGTTAGGAATTTATAGACTATCAATTAAGCTGGAACATATTAAATTAAAAGATTCAAGATAGTCAATCGAGTTGAAATCTTGCCAAGGACGGCTGGGACTTTCGATCGATGCTACTGAGATGTATTTGATTGAAATTTCTATTATACAACAGCCTTATTTGTCTAGGGCACCATTTTGCTTAGGCCCTGAGCAGAGACTCCTACGTTAGTTGAATGCCTTCTTCATTATAATCCTCTTGCTCTTATCCCAATTTATTGATATATAGGGGTCAGTATCAGCAGATCATCTTCGATGACATCTCTATAATCTATCAGTTCAATAGTCTTTATAGCTATATTATCTTTAATAGATAACATACACACAGTCAAGATCACCTGTTATTGGCGTTTTATCAAATCTCTCTCCAAAGATCCTCAGATCCAGTTATAGAGGGAAGTGGTTTGCCATTGATAACATAGATACATGCTTTGCTATTATTAACCACATCCCTGTCTATAACCTCGCTTGTTTGCGTGAACATGCTCTATCTCCAGTTCAAGAAATTCGATCTTTTTTAAGACTCCCTGTTTTGCAGGCGTGATATTCTGGCGTCATACTACACACGATAATAATTGGCACGTACTCAAATACTGCAGTTCTAAATAATGCAAAGCTTTCTCCACGTACTATTGCAATCGAGGCCCAGTATCGAGGCTTTAGTACTAATTATGTAGGAGACTTTCGCCTCACAATCTGTACGAATGAGTCAATATAGTTTGGCGTATTCTTTGTTTTAGTGCTATTTGAATAATTATAGAATTTGTTTCTGCAGTTCAAATTCTAAAACAGAACACAGGTTAAATTTTAAACAAGATTTTAAATGTTTTTTTTTATAACTAGCTTTTATATATCAAAAATTGCATTTCACGAGAAACAAAAGCGTGTGCAAACTTTCAGATCAATCGAACACCGCAAAGTGGGCTAAAAACTTGCAAGCTTTGATATCATACATACAAACACCGGACAGTTCTAATTAAATAAAGGCTTCTATTAACAAATGTAAATGTTAGTATCGAACAAACATTAAAAATCATAATCATTTGCGTAGCCTTTGAACAAACAATGTTGCTGTTGGCTTCTTGTGTAATCGGATGCAACTGAATACAGTTGTTCAATCTCACGATGGCAGGTTGGTCTTAGTCGTGTGTGTGATGTACATGAACTTTTTTTTCTCAATGTGCGTAAGCTCGGGAACGCTCAGTATCACCTGAGCACACAGAAACAATGTACATGTGCACACACACGACTAAAACCAACACGCAGTCCTGAGATAGAACAACTGTACCAGTATCTTACATAAAACGACACGATACCCCTTTTCCACGTTAAAAAATATAGATTCACCAAAATATTGTTGATGCTATTGAATATACGTATTTTACTGTCAGTCTACAAATATTTGTGTAGGTTTCTCCTACACAAATATTCTTAAACAAATATTTAATTAATGTTTGCGAACTTTCCGTCCTTTTCAATGTACCTTTATTTTATTTTGACCAATACGAATCTTACTTATTTACCAATCGTCGGTCACAGTCCTTTGAGAATTAACTATTTATTATTTTTAATACTCAAAGGTCATTTCAGTCAAGTTACTGGAAAATAATAAAAACTGTTATTTCGAAATAATTTTACGAGACAGTTATTAAAACCCTTTCACATAAACATCTAAGAAAGGCCCCTTATAACTTTAATTTGTTTTACAACCTTTGAAAATGACAGCTAAAATGTTTAGAGCACAATGTCACAAATTACGTAAATGGCGGCGCGCCGACGATGGCATGAATTTATGGTTTTTTAATCAGTTGCCAAGGTAAAACTATAAAAGCGGATTAAAGAAATATATGCCATAAAAAATTACAAAAACACTCCTTTTAAAAAGATTCTACATTTGAAAAATTGTACCCTGCTAACCAGTGAAGTTTGTGACAAAGTACCTATGTCAACTGCAAAGGCTCACACATCCAGGCAAGTGCCTTGTGTGTCCCTCTGTCACTCGGCCGACACAGTCGAGCCTTTGTGACACAAGAGGTGCTTCCAGTGTAAGAAGGGGTTCAACGTAGAATCTGTACCAAGTCTTGGAATAATATTATTTATATTAATCCGCTTGTAGATTTAGCAGAAGGAACATACAAAATAAGTATGTAGTTCTTAAGCCAGAAAAGGCTCTCGATTAAAGTGGAGAAATGTTATAATATCTAGATTGATTCTGCTAAAAGCGCTTCGGAAAATGAGGAAGAAGGTAGGTACAGAATATTTGATCATTTTAATTATTCGTCGAAGGAATTCATGCACATCTAAATTCAAATTAAAACGGAGAAGCCAAGTTGTTTAGTAGATGAAAGAGACTGCTTAAAATATTAAATTCCAAGTTCTTAATTCAAATTACTGAGTAAATTAAAATATTTTCTGAAGTTTATCAAGTCACACATTCTGTACACACGTATCGCCGCCGCGCCGTATCAATCACTAACTAAAACAATGATCGTATAGATCTGGCAGAGCCTCAAAATGGCTGCCATCCCACGCGACCAAACTGGGACTACAATGGACTCATCATTGTTATGCTGATCGGCTGTTTTAACATCGGTTTAATAAGTAACCACGTACGGAGATAAGTAGGTGCAGTCGCTTGTTTCGAATTTACATTTAGTGTTGCTTTTTCCGTGTCTCAGTTAATGAATGTTTTAGATATTTTTAAAGACTTATGTTGTACGATGACTTTTTAACTTGATATCTTATAGTTGGTATTGGATATCAATGATTTTAATATCTTCTGTCAAGTATATTGTAACCGACTACAAATTTTCTTTACTTTAGTTAATATTTCACTTTTCTTCTCTCTTCTATAGTTTTGTTTTGCTTTTCACTTTTCTATTTAAAGACTTTAATGGTAAAATTAAAGTGTTAATGCGTTTGTATGAGTCGCTGGCTGCATGCCGACTGTTCAGGATATATTAAAGAGAAGGCTTTTTAAGTCACTAAAACGGCAATATGTTCTTTATTCAAATCACACTAATGTGAATGATATTTAATTAATTTTACCAACAAATTATCATAAATTGTTACTGGAATACCTTTTATTAACGATACTAAAAATTTGCGGGTGTTATTCTGATTCAATCCCGAATTTGTGACCGAATTTCGACGAAGTGTTTACTATTAATATATCGCAGTATATAGGTACTCAAAGTAAACATAATATTTGGTTTCAGTAAATAGCTGTCAATGAACAATGTTTACATTCTTTGTTCACAAACAATGCCGTACTCTCTAAATATTTGCTTGATTTTTCATTAACAAAACAGCTCGCTTCGTGTTTGTGAAAAAAGCGTGAAAAAGGCTAATTATTGTGTTTGAAAATAAAAATTTAATTAACAGTCTGAAGGAGTTGCAGTGTTAATTAGTTGGAGTGGCAATGTTAACGTTTTATTTTTAATAGGTAATATATTTTTATAGAAATCCTGGATCTGACTTCAGATTCATTGAACGAGGTAGTCCACGAAGCGCACCCAAAAGAAGCCCACCCAGAGGAAGCCCACCCAAAGTAGTCCATCTTGCGCACCCGTAGGTGGGCTTCAAATAAAAAATTAAAATAATTAATTTCCTATTCCACGAAGCACACCTACGAATATTACTCGCATAGTGCGGGGACTAAGAAATAAAAATATCGATAGAAGAAAATATCTATTATTTAAAATGAATAATAATGTGATACAATACTTGTAATTTTCATAATGTTCATATATAAATCCCAAAGGTAAGACGTATACATGATGCGCTAATATAGTCAACGCGTGCGCCCGCCACTGAATTCCCGAGCCAACCCGAATTTAGCCGAGCGTTTCCGGAACTTGTTTACATGCTTAGTTCTCATTACACTATCGCGACGTCACGGGCTGAGTGTATGCAATTGTGCGCCGGTCTTGTTATTGTTATTTTTTCTAATTTTTGTGCAATTTATTTAAACAAAATAATGGAGCCGATGGCAGGTCCAAGTAGTAGAAATTTTAACCCATCTATTAATTACGTACTTGGCCGGAAGGGGACACAAGTGTTAGTGTATAATAACAAACAATATAGTAAACACAAAATTTATAAAAACGGCAATGCCTTGTGGCGGTGTATTAAAAAAGGGTGTAATGGCTTACTCACATTAAGTAGCATGGAAGAAGTTGTTAAAATAAAGGAACATAAATGTGCCTCAAACGTTTTGGAGACCCAAATTAAAGAAGCAATGCATGAACTCGAGCAGCAAGTAGTTTCCACCATGGAGCCTATTCCTACAATCTACAAGCAAAAACTTAATGATACATTGGACCGAGGATTGAATTTAGTCAGTGATATGCCACAATATAAAAATGTTAAGTCTGGCCTCTACAATAAGAGAAACAAATCTCTCGGTGTAAATAGATTGTTTGCGAAGTCACCTATAGATGTACAAGTAAGTAGAGTTCATATTTCCTTAGAATATTATGAAAATATTGAGACATGAAATTATGTATTTTTTTTTATTTGAACGTTATTGTAATAAAATAAACCTCATGTAAGAGTTTGCTAATATCATAGCAAAGAAATGTGTGCATGCCATTTTCAACTCTATTTTAATGGGATAAGGTTGATAATAATATTTGATTTAACTTTGAAAAGAATTTTGTTTTGTTAGTGTAGTGACCAGTTTTTGAGTCGCAGATATTGAACGATTTATGGAGTAACTATCTAAACTAGCTGCTTTTATTTTGTGAAAGAAAGAAAGTCACGGGGGTTTCAAAGAAAGTTATTTGTTTTACCTTACTATCTTCAATATGTGCACATCCTATGTATTCATATTATTATTTATTTTAGTACAAATGAATTGAGAGAAGTATTTATTTGATATCCAGGTACCTCAACCGTTTCAAGATTTTGTACTTGCTGACTATAACGACGGAAAAACGAGAATACTTTTATTTGCTACACAGAAGAGTAGACAGGAACTTGAAAGCTGCGATCATATATACTGCGACGGAACTTTTAAATGCGCGCCTAAACCATTTCTTCAAATTTATAGCATCCACGGTGCGCTTGAAAATATCGTTAAACCTTTAGCCTATGCTTTATTACATAACAAAAAAAAATCGACCTATAAAATCTTATTTCAATTATTAAAAACAACAATACCCAAAATGCAAGTCAATGTTTTCACAAGCGATTTTGAGGAAGCTGCCGTCAGGAGTTTTACAGCAGTATTTCCTAACGCACAGATAATGGGATGCTATTTTCATTTTAAAAAAGCAATAAAAAGAAAATCTAGGGACTTAGGTTTAAATAAGAATAGCATACATAGAAAACATGTTGCCTTATGTACGGTTTTGCCACATTTACCGCTGGAAGACTTGGATGAGGCCTGGCTCTACATCATGAGCGAATGTCCTCAAGGAGAAAGTATTTCTAGATTTAACGATTACATTGTAACTCAGTGGCTCGAACATAAGTTATGGCATGACAAATGGTCGTGTTATAACGTAAAAAATAAAACTAATAATTTTACAGAGTCTCATTACTCTGAAATAAATAAAATTTTCAATAAAAATAGAGCCATAAATCTGGCAAAACTTTTAGATTGCTTCCAAAAAAATTGCAATAATTATGCCGAAATTAGAGTAAAAATGGGTTATTCAAATCATCAAAAACATGCTGAAATAAAAAATAATATAATCGAAAACACAATAAAAGATTATAAAAATGGCTTAATTTCAGTTGGACACTGTCTAGAGAAATTAAGATTCTGATTTTTTTTTTTTTTACTAGCCTATTTGATGTCCCACTGCTGGGCAAAGGCCTCTTTAAGATTCTGATTAATAGTGATTTATTTAATTGATAAGTGCATATACTCAATTGCCCATTTCTTCCAGATTATTTAAGAATTTTTGTGATTTGTGATTTAAACAGTCTGTGATTTTACACAAAACTAAAGTATAAGAAAACATCAACATATATCTCTATAGAAAACTATATTTACAATGTTTTTGATATTTGTCCAAGTTTTTATTGCAATTATGAAACAATCTGTGATTTTTTATGTTAAAGTAGAGTATTTTTATTATTCACTAAACATGTAGCTATAAGAAAACTATATATCTCTATGTAAAACAATATTTACTATGTTTTTGATATTTGTCCAAGTTTTTATTGCAATTATGAAACAATCTGTGATTTTTTATGTTTAAGTAGAGTATTTTTATTATTCACCAAACAGGTAGCTATAAGAAAACTTCAACATAGATCTCTATGTAAAACAATATTTACTATGTTTTTGATATTTGTCCAAGTTTTTATTGCAATTATGAAACAATCTGTGATTTTTTATGTTAAAGTAGAGTATTTTTATTATTCACTAAACATGTAGCTATAAGAAAACTATATATCTCTATGTAAAACAATATTTACTATGTTTTTGATATTTGTCCAAGTTTTTATTGCAATTATGAAACAATCTGTGATTTTTTATGTTAAAGTAGAGTATTTTTATTATTCACTAAACAGGTAGCTATAAGAAATCTTCAACATAGATCTCTATGTAAAACAATATTTACTATGTTTTTGATATTTGTCCAAGTTTTTATTGCATAATTTTGAAACAATCTGTGATTTTATTAAGAGCACAAAAAGGAAAATAATAGAAAAAAAATTCAAAAATAATTATTTTTTGGATAGATAGAATAAATAATAATAAATATCCAACTCACACACGGCCATCTGATCCCAAGCTAAGCAGAGCTAGGTTATGGTAACCAGACAACTGATATACATACTTATATAATTTATAAATACACACATATATTATAGATAAACTACACCCAGACACAGAACAAACAATCATGCTCATCACACAAAGTTTGTCCTGAGTGGGAATCGAACCCACGACCTCCGGCTTAGCAGTCAGGGTCACTAACCACTAGACCAACAGGCCCGTCATAAAGAAAGAAACAATCTGTGATTTTAAATAGTAAGATTACAAAAATGACAAATTTTGTGTCACATTATTAAGTATAATGAAACTGAATGATGTTAGAAATTTAAGTTGCGTCTTTTAAATAATAAATATTTTCTTCTATCGACATTTTTATTTCTTAGTCCCCGCACTATGTGAGTAATATTCGTAGGTGTGCTTCGTGGAATAGGAAATTAATTATTTTAATTTTTTATTTGAAGCCCACCTACGGGTGCGCAAGATGGACTACTTTGGGTGGGCTTCCTCTGGGTGGGCTTCTTTTGGGTGCGCTTCGTGGACTACCTCCATTGAACATCAAATTACTTTTAAACTTTATGTTTCACTTTCATACATTTTAATAAGTAGATGGCTTGTGATTCCCTGATTTTATAAGCAGAAACCACATTGCCAAATTCCGATTCATCCAAGCGACTTCCATATCAAAGAAAAAGTCCGAGACAACCATAAATACATACGACACAATATATCTGAAAAAAAAAGGTTCACGTAACGTTATATCAGGGATGGTAAATCAACCTAAATACGTTATTCCTACTTTCCACAATGGACGTACCTCAGGCCCCTGACGGAGCACTTTTCACCCTATTCGAAATATATACCCATTTGTGAACAGTCCTCGTACAGGATTATACGATTTGTACGATATTTTGAGCTCTTATTTCTCTTTTCACAGATATTATATTTATATCGGAAATAAACGTAGCGTTCTTGAATAAATATACCGAAATATTTCAGACGTACGGCAATGCGCCCCCGGTACATAGTGGACATCCCACCCATCCGTACAAAGCGTTTTGCGAATACTTTCATAGTGCGCACAGCTAAGGAGTGGATTTCCTTGCCTTGTCTTTGTTTCCTGATAGCTACAACCTTGGGTTCTTTAAGTCAAGAGTGAATAGGTTACTTCTAGGCAAGCGTGCTTCACCGTCAACCACATCATCGCTTACCATCAGGCGAGATAGTGGGCAAACGCGACCCTACCGATAAAAAAAAGCTTATTATGAGATAAGGATGGTATATATGTATGTATGTATAACTTAATGCATAACTATTATATTATTATTATTTGTCCTGTACATATATTTTTATGGTTTACAATAAAAAATATATTGATTTATATAGTATGTATTAAGCTTTATTGAACGCCATATTACGAGGAACGAAGGAAACATTACAATTTTCATTCATTCATATTTACCGTACCTTATATTATGGGAGACTGGGGTGACTTGGTTCGACGGGAGACTTGGTACATAATAATAATAAAGCCCCTAAGCATCTTCGGTTGTATTAAAAATCAAACCTAACTCTACTATTAGTTCTACTTCTCCGACTTTATTACTTTAGACTTGGAATCAAATCAAATCTCCCCAGTCTCCCCTATACGTAATTACTTAATCTAGTACCTCTTAGAATAGACAAAAAATAACTCTTAACAAGGACATCTTGAATAGAAGACGAAGAAAAACAATCTTACAATTCCCAAGTCAAGAACTCGTGAACTAAAAAGGGACCCATGTGCGCTCGCGGCTCATTGTTACACCCTTTCAACTTTTTACACAGATGAAAGAAAAACGCGGATTCAGACGAAAAACAAAGTCAACAATGCCTTTGTTAGACACCCCAGTATAACTCGACCCATGGCGAAAAATGGAACTATATTTGCATAAACAAAACTAGCTTCTACCCGCGCGCCATCGATCGCGTAAAAAGTGTTTTATCCTCCCAAAGGCACCCGCTACCTGGATAAAAATTATCCTATGTCCTTCCTAGGGTCTCAAACTATCTCCATACCAAATTTCATCTAAATCGGTTCTGCAGTAAAGGCATGAAAAGCTTACAGACAGACAGGCAGGCAGAGTTACTTTCGCATTTATAATATAATTACATTATTACTAGCTTCTGCCAGCGGCTTCGCTCGCGTGATAGTCAAAAATTATCCCGACGGAACATATTCCCGGGATGAAAAGTGCTATTTCTGACTAACTCTGTGCCAAATTTCATCCATATCCGTCCAGCTATTTGAGCGTGAAGAAATAACAAACATACAAAGACACACACTCGCAAACCTTCGCCTTTACAATATTAGTGTGATATTATATAGTTATATTATATTAAATAGTATGGATTTGATAAACAGTTGATGTTTACCTTTACAAGCAGCGCAGCTATAACATTCCAAGTTAAATTGGCTATGTGTCATGTTTGTCCGTCACATAGGTATTTATCTCGAATTTAATAATGTTTTGTTGGATGCCTTATATCGTTTGCACAAAATTGAGGTTACAATGAAATAGGAATTAAACAATGATGTACAGGCAGATAAGATTCAAGTAATTATGCCATAGAAGCTTAAAGATGATTAATGACAAATTACTAAGCTATTATTAAGTTAAGGAGAAAGTTTATGTGGTGTGGTACTGTAAAAGAGAAACCGCCAGGAAAGAAAACTGTCGGCATGATAATTGATGAACTGATAATCGTTTTCTTTCCTATATTATTATTTCTAGCAAAGAATTTTGCAAGGGCGACAGTTTTCTTGGAAGTTGGAATAGACTTCAGCAGACTCTTTCAAGATCGTTTAGAAGGTGTAAGTCTCATGACTGAATTTATCAAACAATATGGAATAAATTCTGTACCCATAAATACAAATTCCAGATTATGAGAATATGAAACTGTCACATACACTATCGATCTCAACTTCGTTTGACACTCATTCATTTCTACGAGTTCCAATTCAATAGACGGAATACCTCTTCAAACTTGTTTTAGTAATACCAATAATAGTGTTATTATATCTCATTTCAAAGTATAAGAAAGAAGAAAAGATTTATTTCTAGAAAATTCTTTCTTGGCAAGGCATCATAATTATAACATACAAATTCGTTTTTACATCATTACATATTACATCATATTTGTAATTTCTACAACTGTATATTTAACACTGCTTGTTTTGTATCTTCTGGATTAATATCCTCATTAGCATAACAAGTGTTGGTTTGTTTGCCAACTGTCAACGTTAACTTCGCATTGCCCCTAATACGACGTAGTTACAACAAATTTTACGAAAGTTTACTACAGAATGCACGCATATGGGGTCGCAGAATACGACAACAAGCTTTGTTTGACTCGTTATATAGGTTAGTTACAACCTTAGCCTCTTTTCCTGGTTCGAATATCACCATGAAGCTTGTATGGATTCTTTCGCTTTGTGTGGTAACTTACTTTACGAGTAATGTTATACAACCATAGTCTTATCAAATTTGAAATTTCCATCGTATAAAACACTTACCTGATATGCATAGCAAACATTCTTTATCGTATTCATTTGGGGAGAAGAATCTATAAATTGACGATTTAATCTTCTTTAGTACCCAATCACAAGAAATTAAACGTGACCTGTTTTCAAAACCTATAAAAGAACATCTTCAGAAAGTAAATTGGATTCTTTAATTAATTTTGGCAATACCACAGACCGTTCACCGACACTTAAACTCGGCTTGTCGAAGTAAAAAATATGAGATGGGCATTTTTAGTGCGAATTCTCCGCCAAAAATGGCCTCTGCCAATTAGGGCTAGGCAATTAGCTGTGTTTGGCCGTGTTTACAATATTCTCAGGCCGGTGTAGTGTTCGATATAAAGTAATTGCGATAATTTGATTGGCCGCTACCGAACTCCGTTTTTCAGTTGTTGTAACTTTGATGAAATACTCTCGTGTTTTGAAATGTTTAGTGTACCTAGAATAATGCAATTTTAGAAAGTGGAATACTGCATATTCTTGTGATTGTTAATTTTATTATTCTAAAGAGAGAAAAAATAAATGCATTGAATTGAATTGTTAAGTGTTTTTGTCATAATCGTTTTCCTTATCTTATTTTATCCAACATGTTCCATTTATTTTAAATTTGATGTTCATAAGGAGAACTAATCCAGGGTAACTTATCAACATGGTGGTGTAGAATGGTCTTGTAGAAACGGTAATTATGATGATGCTTAGGAAACCAACAGTAGACAAAGCTATTTTTAATGATATTGATCGCAATTAGTCAGAGAGAGTACAATCCTTACTATAAAGAAAATTTATCACCCCATCAAAGGCTTTTGACAAAATGCAATTACGACGACTCTATTAGCCAGGCCTATTTTATTTGTCCCACATCCTCGGTAATGTAATGACAGACATATATTATTCGTGACTGACTGCGCCAAAACAAAGAGATTCATAATTTAATTTCATGTAACCCAATTATGTCTGATATTTTTTCCTCTGGTGCTGTAACAGTTCTATTTACGATATGGTATTATTTATTAGGTAAACAAACTGTGTCTTGCTTTACAAGTCTGTTTTCGTTGTTAAAGCAAATTATTACATTGTTATTTTTAAAGGTCATTACATTCAAATGTTTGTCTAGATTGAGCATTCATACATTTCGAGGTAATGCGTCATTTGAATGAAAAGTATCAGTTGGTATGCTAAAATTATATTTATGTTTAAAAATGTTTAACAAAGTACTACAGGGTTGCATTTTTGTCTAGTTAAGGTTGCTAGAATGGTTATTATATGTACTGTAGTTGGACAATTTTACAGGAAATTTATATCCTCAAAGGATTCATCTTAGCTTCCTACAAATTTGTACGGTAATAAAATACATCTCATAAATGAAAACGTTAAAATATATTCTCCAATGTTAACGCAGTAGGTACTGGCCGTGCACCCGCTCGGAGCCAGAATATCAATATTGATCCTCCTTTTGGACAGGTTTGTTTGCAAAGTATTATTTACATATGCTATTTCAGTTTTGAAGAAATTCTAGCCATAAATTTTTCTGTGTAAAAATATTTTTAAACATCCAAGTCATTTTAAAGCAGTTTCCAAAAAAAGCCAAAATATATCATGTTGTTAATTATTTTTTTAAAGCAAAACTTTAACGAAAATAACCTTGTTTCAAAAATAATGTACATGAATCAATAATAATTTTTTATTTTTATCCTAGCCGTTACTAAGGAGTATGCTTTAGAAAGTAACCGTTTTACGGCACTAAAGCAGTGGAAAGCCCTTAAAGTTCAAATGATTTCTCCAAAGGTGCATAAGAAGCTTTCGCGGCTTCTTTATCAATTGCCTCTACCTCAAAATCGTTGTCATTTTATTTTCATGAATTATTTTTTGTTCTGTCTATAGAGTTTTTCAGATACAGTTGCTTTTGGTTGCATATATTTAGTTTTTTTATCAATTACAACATTAATTTGCAATATAATAACATCATTGGAAGGTTCTAGTTTCAAAAGTTTTTCAGTAGCTTCTTCGTTTTCCTCTGTAGGTAATTGTAGCTATATTTATTCTGTATTTTACTCAGCAATAGCTGAAACAGTTAGTTTACTCACTTCAGTTGCGGCTTTTAACTAACTGTAACTATTGTTGCCTTTACTATAATTGCTTTTCTAACCACTATAGTAATACTCACATTTTGGGCTCTAAAATCAAACTTATCATTAATTTCCTCTTCTGGTTTGGTTTTATAATTTTCTTTGTCAATAATGTAAGTTTAAAGTCTTCCTATTCACTCATATTTTAGGCTCATAATCAAACTTATCACTAATTTCCTCATTTGTAATTTTCTTTGTCAATAAAATAAGATTGGAATGTCCTCTTCTTTCACGATATCTGGAGTTCAATCCCATAAGACGTTAAGATGCGATTAATCGCATCTACTTAATTATCTTTCTAATATTCATCACAGCTAAGAATTTCTCCAGCGAAGGTCTTTCATGATCACGAATTTCCCTAAATGATTAATTTTTGAATAATTCAAGTTAATATCTTTATCAAGACGTAGTATTTGACTTTGCCTGAAAATTCGGCATTGAACGAAATAGAATATAAAGCGGGAACGCAAATGCATGAAAACTATTATTTAGGTAAATCTTAATTTCTTCTAGCTTTCACTGACAATTACGAAGCAAAAACTAGATACAATAAGAAAAGTCGAAAATTAGTTTCCATTCGTAGTTATTTGTTGTAATAAATAAGCGAGCTGCAGACAACCGTGACATCATGATAAAGACGCACACTATCTTACTGCTTACAGCGGCGGTACAGACACACGTCAAATTACTTTCACATTCATTGCGATTCGCGTGAGTCGCTATCGTAACCAAGAAATGGTCACAGAATGAGAAATCCTGCGGAGTGCGGAGCCATAAAAATATCATCCAATAGCTCAATGAACGCGACGCTCATTCACAAAACAAATATAAACAATAGAATCGCGCGTGCGAAACTAATAAACAGTAAAACTGAATGGAACACACCTCCTAAAGTTAACGTATCGCTCCAGATTTGCTCGTGAGTATCCTCCGAATGGTAAAATCACTGCGTTCACTTTGTTTGGTCACTTGTAGCACTGTGTGACACTCGCGCCGATCGCTCTCGACGAACTAAGTTTCGCTCGACGCGGTTACTGGGTACGAACGCTCGACAAAGACTGATCGCGTGCTGGCGGCGCGAAGCGGCATCGGCACCGCCGTCGCTCGCCTTCTCGAATCAAGGCCATGCAAAACGCTGCTCCCATTTCCCCCCCAGTGGAAAGTGTTCGTATCCGTGATCCGTGCCCCTTTCGGGCAGGTGTGGGAGAAAGCACCCAAAAAATTGATCGTTCTGACTCATTCGTAAAGATGATTCGCTTGTCTGCACCGCTCGAGGGACAAGCAGCCATGGAAAGTGAAACAACCGGTTTTGGAGGCGCCAAATCTGTTATTGAAAAAGAAAAAGTTCAAAGCAACGTGCCTCAAGATGACGAGGTTGAAGCAACTTTTGGAATGTGTGCGATTTAATATGGAAGGGTATAAACGAGATTCCTCGAAAAAAATGTTTTGATGTCTTTAGACATTGTAGAAACTTAACTTTATATCTAACTTTATTGCGGATCCCAATTTATTTTTTAATAAAACATTTATTATTAAAGTTACTGGAACAAGAAGAAAAAACGCAGCGTGCCAGCGGAGTGCTTCATAAATTATACAAAGCTGTAAATTAAAAGTTGGCAGCTACTCATAAACATGAGGATTGCAACGGAATAGTTCTGACAAGTTCGTTTTATCTTGGTTATGTTCAAGCTCAAGTTATATAAGTTAATTAATTTAATCCAGGAAACACAAGATGGGGAAGCTTCATTACACAAATGAACGTTGGCAAAATAAACAAAGACTGTTAGCGAGAATGGGATGAATTCGGGAGAATGTGCAATCAAAACTGATACTTACTAAAAGAGAACAGTTTTGAATTTGCATGCATGACACGAATGTGTTCACAATGAAAGCGAATTCTTGGATTTGCTGGCACTATTAATGAATATTATATTTATCGTAAGTAGAATTTTGGGTTTTGAGATAAGTTGGAATGTTTTTGAATTGGCGTGGGTGTTGTGACTTGGGATACACCAATTGAAACGAGAAGAATAATGGCAAAGTTAAAAATTATAAAATAACACAACAACTGTGTAGTTGGTTAATAAGAAATCATTTTTAAACAGCTCCAATAAATTATAATTTTAATCCACTAAACAAGATATTGCACTCCAAGAGATTCTGTTAACTGATACGAGCGTTTTAATTTTTTTAAAGACGGGTTGCTAGAAGTGCATTTTACCGAGTAGAATGTCATAAAATCTTTTTGAACTAGTACGATGAGATTAAGTTTTCTAGAAATAACATTTAATAAAAATTCTTCAAATGTGCTATTTTATGATTAAAAAATCTTTTTAAAACTCTGGAGAGATGAAGATTTTGAAAGGCTGTTGAATGTGAGGATACAGTTACTTATCTGAATAGATTTCTTTACCCTCGAGTTTTCTAATAGCAATTCCACGGACATAGTGCTATCGTCACAATACTTACAGAGTTACAGCTTAAGGGCCTTCCACCGCTTTAGTGCCGTAAAACGGTTACTTTCTAAAGCATACTCCTAAGTGACGGCTAGGTAAAAAGGTTTGAAAAAAATATTGTTTCATGTACATTATTTGTAAAACATGGTTTTTTCGAGTAACTAATTATTTTTGCTTTAACAAATAATTAACAACACGATATTTTTGCGCTAATTTTGGATACTCCTCTAAAATTACTTGGATATTAAAAAATATTTTTTTCACAGGAAAATTTATGGCTACAATTTCTTCATAACTGAAATAGCATAATGAAAATCAAAGGATATAACTCTCCAAAAGGAGGTTCAATATCGATATTCTGGCTCCAAGCGAGCGCACTGCCAGTACTGCGTTAACATTGAGTAATATATACGCCTTAAGTGAATGTTGATTTCAGCGGTTGTATTTTCCTTTTTAGGATTCCGTACTCAAAGAGTAAAAACGGGACCCTATTACTAAGACTCCGCGGTCTGTCTGTCTGTCCGTCTGTCACCAGGCTGTATCTCACGAACCGTGATAACTAGACAGTTGAAATTTTCACAGATGATTTATTTATTTATTTATTTATATATACTTTATTGTACACCAAGATAATAAAAACAATACATACAGAAACCTTAAAATAGACACAAACATACAACAGGCGGCCTTATCGCGTTCTGCGATCTCTTCCAGGCAACCCAGAATGGAAAGAGATAGCCTGGACATGATATGGGGTTGCACTTGGTGCAATTTTAAAATTAAATAATAATTTAAAAACATAGGAAGCACAAAATATAAAATACTAAAATATATACATAAATACATACATACATATAAATATACAGGCAAGAAAACAATACAGCTCCAACAAGAATAAGATCACAGTGACAGGTAGTGTTCCTTTATCAGTCTTTTAAAGGTCGGTAGTGATTGCGCACGTTTAATTGTCACAGGCAATGCATTCCATAGACGAGCGGCAAGGACAGAGAAAGATTTGTCTAGGAAGATAGTGGAATGCATTGGCATGATGTATTTCTGTTGCCACTATAACAAAAAACGTGATTTAAGTAGTATTTTTAAGTGGGGCCCCATACAACAAACGTGATTTTTTTGCCGATTGTTGCGATTATGGTAGGAAACCCATCGTGCGCGAGTCCGACTCGCACGTGGCCGGTTTTAATGTTGTTGTCATTGATCCTTCATTTGTAGCTTCTTTGAACGATCCATCTGTCATCTTTTATTTATGCAATAGGTCCGGACTTGTAGTAATAAAACTTTTAGGCCGTAAAATACACTTAATTTTGTCGATAAAAACACCCCACATAAGGGGTGTATTTCACGACATCCTCAAAGATAAAGCTATTTTAGTACCTGACTTACTTATTGCGGTATCCACATAGTCTAACAAACATAACTTTGGACCTAGGTCTCATAGAACCGTACATTTAATGTTATTTTTAGCATTAAATGTATATATGCGCCCATAACATAGAGAATCTAAAAAAATATTCACCAAACACATAAAAGGTAAGATATTTTTGTATTGAGTCACTAAAGTCTTTACAAATAAGTTAAAATTTGACTTCTTTTTTTTTTACTATTTTTTTAGGGATTTACACATGTCTATTATCGGTTTTTGTAAGTATTGGTATTGTTCTACACACTGACATAAGAAACACAGCTCTTAGCCAATTGGTTTTAATTTTATTGTTGCCTTAAAAGAACCCTTAGGCATTTTATGCCAAATAATTTTTGAAAAATTTTAGGAAATGAAATAAAAACTAAAAGTAAGGCTTAAAATGCTTATGTCAATAATGTAATATCAATAAAATTAAGTGTATGTAGCGGTCTTAATTTTTTATTACTACAAGCCCGGACTCATTGTATATTTCTGGTAATTTGTATATTTATTGGACTTTACATCAAGCATTTAGTCTTAAAATAGTCTGCTATTTATGGATAAACTGAATACAGCTGTTTCATTATGTTTGTTGTTATTTCATTAATAATGTGTTTAGAGAACAAATTGTAAAAAAACACGGTTCTGTTCTACCGCGTTCAATTGTTTTGCAAGATGCTGTTTCAATTGTTTATCTGTAGTTAATTTTATATCAATATTATTAGATGGAGGTTGCAACGGAGGTTTATACTATTTTAGTAAAGCGTAGTAGATGTATTACGAACTACCAGTCCCGGGCACAAATTCCGTCTGAGCAGCTACTCAGAAATCCCTGATGGAAAAATACCACTAAGCTATTATTAAATATTGTTCTACCTGGAAATCTATCCCAGCCACAGGGAACTATGCTCAGCTAAATAGGAACCTACACCGTCCGACGAATTTATGAACAGAATGGTGATAAGTAAGCAAATATTAAATGCTAGAAGTACTTGAAGTATAATAACACTTCACAAACTGATTTTGAAATTGGGGAGGTATGCGTTAATTGTCATCATCTTCATCAGCTTTTTAATGTTCCCACTGCTGGGACAAACACAGGCCTCCTCTCTGTGAGAGGGAATGGGCCGTAATCCACTACGCGGGCCCAGTGCGGGTTGGTAGATGTCACATGTCTTCGAATGTTTGGTTCTACCCTAGGACATGCCGGTTTCCTCACGATGTTTCTCTTCACCGCTTTTAGAGCGGTGGTGATGAAATAATTTACACAAAGTAATGCACCAGCCTGGGTTCGAACCCACAACCTACGACACGTAATATTAATAATAATACAAAAAAAAAAATTACAAAATCGGGGCCGTTACCACTGCGCCACCACTACTCTGAATTTCACGTTCATACTCAGTTCTCTCAAAAATACTGGTTAAGCAACTACTTCGGTCGGTAAGGAAATGATTTTACGACAGTTCTCATAATGCAAAGGAATGTACAGTTAAGGGTCAAAAGTGCAGCCACACTCTACCAACACGGCAGCAGCAATTTTTCTTTAGGCAGAGGAATTTCAAATGTCCACGGTTAGTAGGTATAATCTATACTTTAATTTCTTTATAACATATTAATTCAGTTGTGGATTGTTTAGATTTTCTACAAAATCTAGCCATTTGAGTTTTGGTAGAGTAAGACTGCACTTTTGACCTTGACTGTACGCAAACTATCTCCTCCTGCTTTATTTTAGCTGTCAACTTTTGTAGTCTGTATAGTTGTTGACTTTCTCAGTAACGACTCTTTGTAAGAAAAACAGTCCCGCAGTCGTTACTAAGTTTCTCTTCAACTTATATTTAATTTTAATAGTATAATCTAGTTGCCTAATAGATATAAAGGTACACTATCGTAGAGAGTTATAGACTAATTTCATCCTGAACAAGTATAAATAAAAAAACCGGCCAAGGCGAGTCGGACCCGCGCACGAAGGGTTCCGTACCATTATCGCAAAAAATCATGTCTGTTGTATGGTAGCACAACTTAAATATTTATTTTATTGTATATGTATGTATGTTTTTAGGATTTGTTGTTATAGCGGCCACAGAAATACATAATCTCTGAAAATTTCAACTGTCTAGCTCTCACGGTTCATGAGATACAGCCTGGTGACAGACAGACGGACCGCGGAGTCTTAGTAATAGGGACCCGTTTTTACCCTTTGGGTACGGAACCTTAAAAACTAATTCAAAATCGCTGCATCAATTTAGGAGCTAATATGCCACTGACAGACACACAAAAACAAAAACACAGATGCGGCAAAACTCGTGAAAACTTATAACACCTCTCTTTTTCCGTCGGGGTTTAAAATGAAAAAGGTTCCTTAGGTCCATTCAAAAGTCATGAGAGCAAAGTTGCGGAAAAAGGTAAGTACCTAAATAGTTAAAAAACCGGGCAAGTGCGTGTCGGACTTCGCACATTTAGGGTTCCGTACCAAACCGCAAAAACAAGTTGGTTGTAATAGGAAAAATAAGGGAATTTCAAAGAAAAATCGGAATTATCAAGATACTGGTATTTTTTAGTAAAATTATACGTAATAAAAAACATTATCACTAAAATTGAAGTTCATAGGTCAATGGGAAATTAAGAGTTCCGTAAGAGAACAGAGTTACCGACATAGCCCGAAGAATTGCCAAACTTAAGTGGCAATGGGCAGGGTACATTGATCGCAGAACGGATGGCCGATGGGGCAGTAAGGTTCTGGAGTTGCAGCCGCGAACCGGAAGACGTTGCGTTGGAAGGCCTCCCACCAGGTGGACCGATGACCTGGTGAAGGTTGCGGAGATCCGCTGGTTGTTGTCAATGTGGCGACGCTTGAGGGAGGCCTATTCCCAGCAGTGGACGTCTTTCAGCTGATATGATGAAGATGATTAAGTCAATGAGAAGTTAGAAAATACTTCGGAGCAAAATTTTGTAAAAAAAACTTACTGAGGTGGGTTCTCATTCCTTTGTTTATCAATATTTTTTAAAAGTGAAAACACAGGGTTTATATCAAACTAGAACTAGAGCTCTAAACAAATATACCCAGCTCGATGCGGCAGGTCAATTTTTGTTTCGCACTTTATCTGTATCTGTATGGTAACATGTAAACATATTTTTGAAAATTTGTATGTCGTTGGGTCAACAAGATACTTTTACTGTGAAAATTTGACGACTGTATCTCCAACCGTTTGGCTGTAAAACCTTTGTGACACACGCTGGACAGACGGACTGACATATGGACACGTGGGTGATAGCAATAGGGCTCCGTTTGGACCCTTCGGATACGGAACCCTAAAAACGAATAAAAGAAATTGATTAAAGTTTGGAGCTATGCGGGAGATAACTACCACCGTACTCAGGTAACTATAATTTCTGCTGGCAGAGTTGCTGTGAGCTGCACATCCAATTTGTGAGCTGGCAGAAATGCTAACGCAAATGCTAAACGCCCCTTCGGGAAATACAGCTGCGAGCATTTATATTATGGCAGAGCAGAACATTGCATTTCATCGCAATCGCTTAGAAACGAGCAATTGTTTGCTATATTGAACTAGACATCATCTAATAAAGAACGGTATCTAATCCCATAAAGGTACTTTTCCATGATGAGCGAGGAAGATTGGCGGTGCGCGAGGAAAATGTCCATCAATGGGATCAATTCTTTTTGTTAGGATGACTTAGCGCAACTTTGGTGGCAAAGGGCTAGCGGAGATATGTTTTATAAAAGACAAAAAAAAAAAACTAAAAAGAAGAAAATAATTTTCTATTAACTTAAATTAAGAATAGTATGATTAACAAAAAAATAATATTGTAAAAAAGCGTGGGGTGCTCGATGTCAATTGTTATAATATTTTATTGACAGATATTGGTAAAAGTAGAAACCCACGCTTTTTTGCAATAAAATATTTTTTTTTGTTAATCACACTATTCTTAATTTAAATTTATTTTTTTAGTTTGGTTTTCTATTAAAGCGTGTTTTTTAATTTTTTAAACTATTATTTATTTTTTACTTCAATTGCTAATCTTGAAGATCCTGGTAAGGATAATGGGACAAACTATTTAAATTATTGCATTGTCATCGATCCTTGATAAGTGTACAAAGTTTCAAATAAATCCGACGTTTTGGAGGGGCTGAAAATCACGTTCAAAGATTCCGTTACATAGATTCATAGATACATACATACTAAGCTAATAAAAGCGTGTTAAAAAGCGAGAGTTGTGTGCGAGAGACGTAAGCAAGAAATAGGTATGTGCGCTTATAGCTGAAATGACGCTACGTATCCTCCCACCAATCAACTATGCCTACGCCGCCGCTGCGCCGGCTCACAGCTTCGCTTTACGTTCTCGCACCTTGCAAGCTCCTTGCATAGTACTGGTGGAAACAAACATACATTTTTACGGCGCCGCTATACATCCTCGCACCGCTTAGCTACCTCGCATATTACTGGATAAGCATCATAATGGAAAGAGCGTTCTGCCTCATTTCAGAGAAAACATATTAGCCGGCCGTTATCTGCAGCAATGGTCCATTTATATTCACACTTCAATACACTCCTATTAAAAATACAATTGCACTTATTCCGCGTCATTATGGCCAGCAATCTCTATAGTTTGACATTTGAAAGCATTTGCTAATGTCATATTCGAAATTTGAACGTCATAGCTTATTGGTATTGCGATTGCAGTGCCATATATGGCTGACATATTGGTTAGTTAATAGTTTCGCAATATGTCAGCTTGTTATTGTTGTTTCAAAGGTCTTTTGTACATTGTTAATTTTTGACAGCTTTCTCTAAGCACCAATTTAAATAAAAATTGCTTCAGTACAAGTCAATTTTATAAAACTTATGATCTCTACAGAAATCACAAAATTTGACAAGAGATCCAAACAGGTGTACACCAACATTCGGTTTGGATCTAGTTTAAATTTTATATTATGCAGCTATGATTGGATGTCCAGAGTGACAATACCAGTAATGAATACACCTTCGTGAGCTGTCAAATTACTTGTTTTACCTGCCAAATTACCTGTCAAAAACCATAAAGCTTTATACGTGTTTCCCAAATTATACCTTTGACGGGGTAAAATTCAATGCTTTGGTTAATTGCCGAGGTGAGGCCTTTGTCTATCGTTTGTTTTATATGCCGTATGTAAGGGTCTCCTATTTATTTTACCTTCACATAAGAAACAAAAGTACTGGTTTAATGTTCACAATAAGTTGGTGTTGTCAGACATTCTTTCGTTAATTCAATAGTTAAAGAAGTCGCCCGGCACGGCTGCCGACCAAATCGACCAATCACACGTCGTTCATCTCGCATGCGATTGGTCGATTGGATAGCGGTCAAACTCATTGCGTTGCCGTATTCACTTACGCAATACGGCTGCGGAAGTCTTGAAAAAATATTTGACGTCTCTTTAAAAAGAAAATGCCGCTTGATCTTGACAATTTAATTTTATAGCGGTGTTTTTTCATCAAATTAGTAAATGGCCAGCAGAATGCGTGGAATCGATCACACGCTCTTTCATATTGTCAATTCATTAGTTCATTTTGAGTTTTACGTTGTTGTGTAGGTGGATTTTTTATTATATGAAGCAATGGAATTTAGCTCCTTTCGGTTGTGATGGAAGCTGTGATTTAGTGTATTGCGCAATTGGAGTGTTGATTTAATATCGAATATATTCTATTCAGTTGGGTCAACCGCAAATTTTATGCAACACATACTAACATACGCCGAATACCTAGATTAGCCAAATGCATTTAAGAACAGGTGAAACACAATCCCTTTGTCAAGCCATTAGAACATCCGAGTTTCAAAGCCCTTTGAGTGTAATTTCCTTTGTCAGCCATTACTATTAGTTGCTCGGTAGTAATGGCGTCGCAAAAGTCAGTAATTGTCGCGGGAAAGCGACATGTTCGACCATGTTGACTGCCAACAGGCTATCAAAGATTGAGGTTCTGCCAAATTAAGCTGGCTGAATGAGATTGAGAGAGCCAAAATAAGGTTCCCTAGATACAATTAAATTGGTGGTTTTTATCGTGAACTTAGCTTGAAATCACCCATTGTTGTGGTATTTAATAAAACTCTAAAGGCGAGTTTTTAGAGAACAAAAAACCGTTTAACCACTATCTCACCTGATGGTAAGCGATGATGTGGACGACGATTGAGCGTATTCCCCTGGAAGTAAACCGTTCACTCTTTCTTGACATAGAGACCACCAAAAAATAAAAAACTCTGGCAGGCAATTATGCTACTTGAAAATTGTCAACACTTAAAACAACTTTCAGGTTATCTAACCGAAGTCATATTTTCCCTACATTGTAGGTTTTTACGGGCTCAAAGGCGCGAAGAGCCAGACCTGAACAAACATTGTGTAAACATTGAAAAATAGGCAGTCACGGGGACTGCTGAAAAAAGAGAATATTTCAAACTTGGAATAACTGTGCATAGAGTGACAGACTGGTCGCTGTCGCAACGCTGCCCGTCTGTCACACGTCATATTAGCATGTTGATGACGCTGTGACGTCAATGACGCGAATCATTAAGGTGCTCATCACTAGGAGCATTCGCCTGTAATGTAACATTACAGAGTCGAGCATTACATCAGTGAGAGAGGAGATCCGAGCATTACAGTGCGCAACCTGTTATGTTGCAAATTCGAGCATTACATTGGTGAGGGAAGAGTACCGAGCAGTTACATGTATCATGCAGCTACATTTTGAGAAAATCGAATCTTGAATGAAACATCGTCAAGTCAGGGAGGTACTACTGTTATGTAATGCTCAAAATCGTTACATTACAGGCGATCGCTCCAGTTTTGCCCCTACCAAAAATTGCTCGACGAGGCTAAAGAAGGATTCACTTCTGTGTGGATGACGGTCAATCTTATAAGCCGAAGTCTAGTAACCCTAACACTTAACCACTGAACCAATAGAGTCCTCATTTAAGCTGGTCATACTTATAGTTCAGTTTTCTCTCCATGACAACTAACCGCCTAACAACCCTTTTGAAAAAATAAATAAAAATGATATACGATAATCGAAATGCCAGAATATGAGCATATAGAATACGTTTTATTTAGCAGTAAAAGTCCTTAACTTCATAGCATACGATTTTCGTACTGACAGGAGAATGATTGGCTATATGCGGTGATCCTTTGGAGACGAGACTAGTTACCAATAGAGATGGAAGTGGCCGGGCAAAGTGTCGAAGTTTTAAAAGTCGTCAGATTTTGGGAAAGCCAACAATTTCCTCGCCAGACTACCCGTAAGCTATTCTAAAATTAAATCTGGTGAATACTTTATCGTATACCAAAACAGTTGCACATTCTTTTATGCCTTTTTATGTAATTTTACATTAATCCGCAACCAATCAAATGATACTGAACGGTCCCACGATAAGTATCATTTTTGAAAATCCGAAAGTGGATCCCTAACCTAAGGGCTAACATCAGAAAGTTTTCAGATATATTTATGTATTAGATTTCCTCGCTCTGGATCGCCTAGCAGAAATATCTCGGTGTTCTCTCTCAAAGCCACTACAGTTGTTCTGGACGTTCTGGTACTGCTCATTACAGTTGTACTATCTCACGACGCGGCGACGGCGACGACGGTGGGTTGGTATTAGTCGTGTGTATAGATACACATGCACATTGATTTTGTGTGCGTAAGCTCGGGAGCACTCAGTATCGCATGTGCACACACGACTAAGATCAACCCGCCAGCCGACGTGAGATAGAACAACTGTATCAATTTTTCACATTGAATATGGCTGTTGAAAAACCCTGCCAGCTCACCCTTCCAAACTCCAATCTAGCGAGATGAACAGAACCCATTAGGTCTATGTTAATTCGATCCCTCTGAGTTAGACATTTGTTACTAAATTATACTGTGAACGAAATTGGATTGATTGATATTGTTATTTGTTGGTGAATGAGTGAAATGAATGGATTCGATTAACACTGATTGATTGTTCTAATTTATTTGTCTCATATTCTCTTTTTTGCAGTAATGTTATTCACAAAGTCAATTAAATAGGATTTCGTAAATAACAACAAACATTCTTGAATAGAACGCGTGAGCTTATACACCCTTAAATTTTGGTAGTCTAAATCCCGTGGAGGGTCGATCGAGTACATCTTTGGAATCTCTCATTTTTAATCCCCGACGGAAAAAGAGGGGTGTTATAAGTTTGACGTGTGTACCTGTGTGTTTGTGTATGTCTGTGGCATCCCTAAACGGACGAACTGATTTTGATTTAGATTTATAGGCAAACCACCTAAAAGCCGGTTAACAGGGCGCCTTGCGTCGACGTAGCTGTAGCTGCGTCGAGCAACGCAACGCACTAATGAGGCCTCAGGGGCTTCATACTTACTGCCGCACCCAGAGCCATTAACGGTTACCTTAAGGCGATCCTTAGTATTGATTTTTAGTACCAAATTTATACTAAAGAGCGGTTTAAGTACCTAACCATTAAATGTTTCTGAGTGCGGCAGTTAGTATAGTTCTCGTCAGACTACTTGGCCGCCCTGAAGTTGGCTACAATGGCTGCGCAGTAGTTAATATCATACAAAAACAGCACCGTTTCGTACCTCGCGCATCAGGTAAACCAAGTTCAGGGCTGCCCAGAAATTTGGCGAGGACTATATGTAAAACGACGCAGCAACATTGCGCTACGTCGACGCAACGCTGACGCAACGCGCCGTGTGGACCGGCTCTAACCGTGCGTTTTCTGGGATCAAAGTACCTAAGTATGACACTCAACTATAGTGGATTCGTGAAAGAATGTTTGAAATCGCTTCAGCAGGTAATTCCAGAGATTTTAATAACTTATAAACATTAATTACTAAAAAGGGTTAATAAAATCAAAAAACCGATTGCTTAAGAACCGAAATTTTTATACGTAAACAAAATCATGCTGTGCAGTCGGATACATAATAGTTTAGCTCAGCCAGCACACGAATACGTATCCTCGGACTGCACGGCATGATTTTCTTTTTGTTTACATCTTTTTAGATCGCTTCGCAGTCGGGTTTTTCATTTCATTATTTTTTTTATTTACATCTTTTTAGCTAACAATCTTTTTATTCTGAATTACTTTCTAACATATTTTGTAAAAAAGGCCATCATTTTGAAATCCCACTCGATGGGATGGGAAGAAAAAAAAATGGGTATTTGGTCCCAATTATTTTTGTTTGTTTTTTTTTAAGGTCACATATCTAAGAACACTTGGGCGGTCAAGACCTATCTAACGATGAATTATATAAATTCGTACAGTGGTTTGAAAGATTCATATCTTTCAAACCACTAAAATAAAATAAAATATAGTAAAAAGAATATTATATAAATATAAACATACATACATACAACTAAACATACATTATAAGTACACATATAAGATACGCGCGAAAAATATAATCCTTGCCTTGCAGTCGGGTAATAAGTCTGAGGTCATCTTTACCATGAATCTTTTGACTTCAAAATTTTTAACACAAAAAAATGGGAACGACCCAGTAAACAACGTCTGTTCTTTACATTACGTACAATGTGTAATTATTATGGTAATTGTGAGAACAAAAGACATAACTGCATTATTATTCTACCTTCTATTAAATTGTAAGATGGGCCTGCACCACCACCCGGATACAGCATTTTTAATATTTTTGCTATGAAATTTCCTTTCCAGGAAATACCTGCCTTTTTCAAGAACCAAGCTGTTTTTTTCAGTCTCGCTTTTTATTTTTAAACTGAAAATGCTTCTTACATCTTATTGTACATGTTATCACATTTTATTGTAATTTTTTTTATCCCAGCAAACGAGTATACTTCTTATAATAGGTATATGTAAGTATAGACACATCAAATATAGGGTACAACTAAAGCCCTACGTCGAGGACACAGCACACTACAGGAAAACATGTAACAAATATAAATCCATGATTCTAACCCTATTACACTAATTGACATGAAGTCTAGCCCAATCACAACACAAGTAGGTAGAAATAATATTTACCATAGACATATACCCTAACCATAAGTAATGATCATCACATTTACCTATAGTAAAGCAGAAGGAGGTAATTGGCAGGTTCTTGATAAGCAAAATCTGCTAAAATATTCTGCAGAATTTTAATAATAGGGGTTAAAGTATGAAATTGCCGCTTTATTGTAATAGGTACTTCGAATTGACATAGAACCTTCATGGATTTTTGAGTAAAACTTTTTTCACATGGTACCTATGAAGTTCTTCTTTTAAAAATGTGCAACATTCGATTTTCGACTTTCAAGTGTTTTATACCATTCCTCCTCTAAAAAGGTTATTTTATTCACTGAAAACAGTGAATAAAAAGCACTTTTAATCACTGTTTTGGTGTTTGAATTTAGAACACACCAATATATATTTGACCTCCATCTCAATGCAATACAACCTATTTGCGCAAAGAATATTCGAATTTCAAACTCCTTCGTCGATTTAATTTTGGGTTTGTCTATATTTAGGATTTTGATAATGATTTTGATTTTGGTCTAAAATGTTTAGTGAATACTTATTTGGATTGTAATTCTATTAAATGTGTTAATTGTTATTAAGAAATTAATATTAATTGCATTGGTGTTTCATTAATTATAATTATGTAACGTATGTACGGAGGTGGTCACTGGCCCCTGAAACACAGGTGCTGTTACCTAGCTCAGCTTCAATTTACAAAAAGTGTGAATCCCTGAGGTTTCTCATTTTTTGTAAATTTTTAAGGTAATAAACCTTTTATTTATTTATTATTATTCCTTGTGCTATTGGCTTAAATCCTTCTTTTTCTCGTAGTCATGGTATAAAATATAGTATGCAACTCTTGAATAAAACGGATTTATATCGAGGGCCATGAATCACTCACGTCGCTCAGGATTCTAACACTTGAATCACTCGCTATGCTCGTGATTCAATCTACATGAATCACTCCCTACGGTCGTGATTCAGTTGTTAGAAACCTTCACTTGTTCGTGATTCATCTATGGCCCTCGCTTTAAAACCGTCCTTTATTCACTAGTTGCATTATATACTATTTTATTCAGCTTAGACAAGAAAGATGGATACTTAGAAAATTCGAGTGATTTTTGAATACGAGTTCCGACGTGGAACTAACACGGCAGAAACAGCTCGCAATATCAGTGTTGCGTTTAGAGAGGGGACTGCTAATGAACGCACCGTGCGATTTTGGTTTAAACGCTTTCGTGACTGAAACTTTGATTTGAAGAACGAACCACGTGGTAGATCGCCCACATAGGTAACAGGTATCAATGAATTGAAGGAGTAGGTGGAAGCCGATCCAAGCCAAACTCCCCAGAATTTAGCGGCATGGTTTAACGTTACCTTACCAACAATATTGACTCATTTGTGTCAAATCAATAAAATAAAACATATGAAAAATGGGTGCCTCATGACTGATCTGCCGAAACAAACGCGTGTTGAAACTTGTGTTGCCATGTTAAATCGATATAGAAATGAGGGAATATTGGATCGAATTATGACATGTGATGAAAAGTGGATTCTTTACGATAACCGTAAGCGAAAAAGACAATGGCTGACCCCAGGTCAAACGCCGCAACAGTGTCCTAAAGCAAAGCTTACCAATAAAAAGGTAATGGTAACTGTTTGATGGTCTCAGCATGGTTTTATTTACTTTAGTTTTATCCGATCTGGTCAAGAAATAACGGCAGATGTCTACTGTGCCGAACTCCGAACAATGTTAGCAAAACTATCAGTGAAACAGCCCCGACTCATGATTGATCTTCACCATTATTGCTCCATGATAACGCGAGACCTCATACAGCACGAGAAACCGTTTTAACTTTACAGGAACTGCAATTAGAAACCATTCGTCACCCTCCATATTCGCTAGACCTTGCTCCAACTGACCATTTTTTTCGTGATTTGGTCAATTTTCTACATGATAAAAAGATTTCTTCTCAGGAGGCAGTAAAAAATGCTGTCACACAGTTTGTCGAATCTAGATCACCAGGGTTCTATCGCAAAGGCATAAATGACCTTCCTATTAAATGGCAGCAATGTATAGATAATAATGGTAATTATTTTGATTAAATAAATAAGTTAAATTAAAAAAAAAACTAAATCAATTTTTCTGTACAAATCGGCAATTTCATACTTTAACCCCTAATAATATATAACTAAGAGGCGAACACTGAAAATCTGCGCCGTGCTGTGGATCTCCCATGGTACAGCATCATGCTGAGTGGGAGCCTTCTTGTCACAATCAAGATGTGCCTCTACCTGTTTCTGAGCCGACTTAAAAAAAAAACGACTTCAAAAAAAAGAGGCGGTTGCCAATTCGTCGGTATGTTGCCCGATTACTCAAAAACGATTAGAAAATTCTTCTTTCATTTGGAAGGTGAACTCATCAGGTAAGGTGAAGGTATACTTCCCAGGTGGCCTCATGTTCATCAGATCAGGATCTGATGATGGGATCCTGGGGAAATCGAGGGAACTCCTCAAATTTTATAGGCCTACACATAGCGATTTCGGTCAACATGGCAAGCATTTGCTTTTTTTTAAACTTTTCCCGTTTTTGCAACATTTTTCATTTATGCTCCGCTCCTATTGGTCGTAGCGTGATGTTATATAGCCTATAACCTTCCTCGATAAATGGACTATCCAACACAAAAAGAATTTTCCTATTCCAACCATTAGTTCCTGAGATTAGCGCGTTCAAACAAACAAACAAACTCTTCAGTTTTATAATGTTAGTATAGACTAGCTTTCCCACGCGGCTTCGCTCCCGTCAACTGGCTACCTACCTACCCATCTAAACCGTTTACGCAGCGCACGCAACGGAAACTCTCAAAAAGGAATATTTTTTCCCGTTTTTGCTACATTTTTTCATATGTGCTCCGCTCCTATTGGTCGTAGCGTGATGTTATATAGCTTAAAACAAACAAACAAACAAACAAACAAACAAACTCTTCAGCTTTATAATATTAGTATAGATTTAAGCATAATTTATAGGAATATCAGTTTCTATGACAATGAATACCTTTTCTTTCTTTCATTAATTGAATTTTCGTTCAAAAGGTATTTAATTGACCTTGTTTTTACAGCTTAGAACTACATTAGTTTTACAACGAAGAAAGTTAACTTTTACATTTTCTTATTTGAAACATGTTGAGTGAAGGTTTTCGTGCAGTAAATACCATAATCGTATTGGTTACACACCACACACGCGAGAAGGTTTCTACCATTACGTTTTATTAAGGTAGATACCAATTGGATGCATTCACTTGTAATTTAACTACGAACAGTGACTACAACTTCAACTATGTAGAATTGTAAATGACTTGATGAGGTAGGACGAAGACTGTAGCGCAACTGCTAACTAGTAGTCCAGTCCAGTGTTGGAATTACCGATATAGAAATTGAAACCGGAACAAAGTGGAATATTGTGATATTGACCAGTCGCTGACCAAATCTGAAAACGATTTTTAAAGTGGAAAATGACGCACAAAATTTCAACTCTGAGATAATTCAACCTTATGTTTCGTTTCCACCGTGTATTGTTTCGTGCATTATTCTTATTGAACGAAATCTACGGATTTCTCTGACGCAGTTACCCAATTGGAGTATTATCTGGGGGGTGACCATAAGCTCTTAGACTAAGGTTATTTTGAGATCGCATAAGTGACAGATGTATCCAAGTCATATACATCTGTCCCTTACACACACTCAAAATAATTTTACTCTAAGAGCTACTGGTCACCCCCCTGTAGTCGGTATTTAAATGTCTTCATCTGAATAGTCATCTCGTTGCAGCAATGTCATTTTTTCACACAAATACTCCATTGTTTCCTTAATCTTCTCCTGTTCTTAGCCTTGTTCATGCCCCATAATTTTCTCCGCTCCTAGTTAGTGGTCACCTTAAACTCCGACGCATATTGAGCGTGTCAAAATGCAAGCAATATAAATGCACGAATGTTATCTGTGCAAGATCAACGAATGATTATAAATAATAATATAGGATCTATCATTATGCATACCTAATAATGATATAGGCATGGGCAGTCTTCGTGCGATAGAATCGCCATTTTTTGCATATTTATGAATATGATTAGAGAATTAAGTCTAATCTAAAGCATGGCGGCAATAACTGAGCTAAGATTTGATTCTCGCATTCTCGACTCATGCATCAAAAATTGATCTCTTACTTCGTTTGGTTGGTACAAGCCATACTCCATAAAATAATTTAAAGCTTAGGTTAGGTAGGTGGGTTACATTTATGTAAGGCTGTGTTTTTCTTTTTTTTCATACAATCTTAATGTATATCGACGTATTCCACATTGGGCAACCGCTTTAACGGCACTTGAGTGCATGGCAGCTGAGGCATGACACCACACGGCGCCTATCGATATTTTTCGCAGGTGCCATATGTGGAATAAGTTATTATTTAAAATTTAATTCTACATTGCGCACCTACGGATCATTAGTTACTAGTATTGGGACATCAATTTTTTTAGGACGTCAAAATCAAAAATTCGTTTGAAATCATTAGAGAGTTTAATAACATGATAAAAATATAATTTCTTCTCTGTTTTTACCCGGCTGCAAGAAAAGGGTTATGTTTTTCGCGCGAATCTTGTATGTATGTAATATTCTTTTTTACCTCGTATCTTTCAAATCACTTGACGGATTTTTATAATTAAGACATCGTTTGATAGGTCTTGGCCAACCAAATGTTCTTAGATAGGTGCCGTTATTGAAAAGGAACATAGCGGATTTTGTAGCCATATTTTGTGGTTGCAAGTGGAAGGGTTTTTATAGGTGTTTACAAAAATATATACCACTTATGCGTTTAGAAGTCATTCAAGTCTCTAGGATCAAGTTAAGCTGTGATGAATAAGGATGTTTCCTAGGTAGAAAAATGATAATTCTATTTATTCTGACAGTGAGATTATCATAGAATATTGGACACGTATTTTTTGCTTTGTCAAAGCAATAAAAAAATACAAGTTAAAGCGCATCAAAGTTCAGGAGTGGGGGCCTGTGACGTCACTAAGGCAGTATAAAGTGTACTAGCGGCGTGACATCACACGATATTTCAACGCATTATATCGTCGTCACTTCATGCTTACGTGTCAAAAGAAAAATACGTTTCCAATATTGTTTATTAGTCTACCTGACCGACATAAAACTAGTTTTCAGTAAGCTAACTTATTCCGATCGATATTTCGGATATCAATTTATATTCTGAAGCTCTGTTATCTAACACAAAACATAACATCACGCTTGTTTTCCCCACAGGTTAAGGCAGAGGTACAGCAACTGTGCTATCAGCATAGAAATAAATTATTTGGTTATAATAATATGGCGCAATATAAAGAAAATGCTGTTAGAAGTACTAATGCTACGCAGAAGAAGTCGCGGGCAACAGCTGGTACTTATATAAAAACTCATTCATTCGCTGTTACGTTTCACATTCTGTAACAACAACCACAAAATAATAGTTCCTCAAATTATACTCGCTAAGGTATTTCATAATCACGCGTAACAATTACAACTCCTCGCAATGCAATATTTATCACTGTTTTTCAGTGGCGTTGATTTACCGACCTTATAATTCTGTGAATTCCTAAATGAACAATTAACGATTCGGTTGAATGAAAACTTGTTTTTAGTCGGTATCGATTCGACTAACTGCTGAAATCAGGCTGAACTGGTACGCATTGAAAGATTTTTTGATTGAGACTGTCTAGTCCAAAACAACAGATAGTCTTGCTATACAGAGTTGATATGACAAATAAATAACAAATAGCTTACAAATCAGAATAAAACGCAACCACCCTATGTAAACAAATTTAACTGACCTTAGATACCTAGGCGGTAACAAAGCGACAAGCCGGCAACCACGCGTCGTAGGTTTTACTCACATTTATCGTTTTAAGGTGCATGACCTATGCGTATAGACATAATCAGCTGTTAGGAAAGATACATCGTGTTCAAACGGAGCAAAAACTTAAAAAATCATTTGCGACTAAACTACTGCTCCTATTTAATTGATTTTTGGTACAGAGCTTGAGAATGGTACCTAGTATAGGCAGTATCAAGGAAAGCCCCTCTGTCGTATCAACTTTGTATACTAGTTGCTTATGAATTTGTAACTACGTCTTAGTGACGATTTAAGAGAAAATATGTACTCGTCCAGAAGCAATAATTCCTCTATCATCCATATTGTGCCCTAGACAGGTGATATACTACCTACGTCTATAGAAAGCCCTTAGTTGGCATAACCCAGCCATTAGTTTAAGGAGTTCAGTCTTACTCTTTTATTATGACTGACTAAACTAATGCCATAAATAAAATTATCGGGTCGACTTGAGAACCTCCACCGTTTTCTCGTCGGGTAATAAGAAAGACATAATAATGCATCTGTTAATATAGAAAGACATAATAATGTATAAAGTTGTGAAAACGTTAGACTCGTCAGTTGACGTAGGTCCGTTTTTGCAAGATTCATCGACGTCTTTACGTCAGTTAGAAACTGAATGAGTAATGGTACGGCAGTGCGTATGACAATGTTTAATGTTTATTGGTGGAAATGTTAGGCGGAGGTCAGAGTGCTTGAGAGAATGTTTAAAATCCGGTTGTGAATTTTTGTTTTGTTGTGTCCGGCCGGCGCGGAATGAGGTCAGTGTCGAGAGCGGTACAAAGTGGGAGATGTCGCGATTTGAATAGTATTATGTTAAAAGATTGCCTCACAAAAAGATATATTTTTTAATTCAAATTCAATTCACAAATTAATATTAGAACTAAAATAAGAATAAAATATGTACAATTACGGGGCGTCAACAATTCGTCCACATCGCTGTCAACAGGAAAAGTGCCCAGAAGGATGGTAGCATTGCCACATTGAATGGCAAATGCTGATTCTTTGGCCACAAAAAAAAGGTCAGCCCTCTAGTCTCGTGAAGAGTCTACCAACCGCTTGGCGATATCCCGAAATAGTAGGTGTCCACTCGGACCCCATCGTACAAACTTTCATGATGATCGGTTCAGTAGTTTTTGCGTGAAAGCGTAACAAACAAACTTACATTCACATTTATAATATTAGTATGATGATTATACCTAAGACTTATTTTCCTCTTTTCAGTCAGGTTTTTTGTTTTTATAAAAATATTTTTTTTAACCGACTTCAAAAAAGGAGGAGGTTCTCAATACGTCGAAACTTTTTTTTTGTATGTTCCCCGAGTACTCACCGACCAATTTGGAATTTATTTGTTTGAAAGGGTTTACTTTCAAAGTGGTTCCATGATCATCAGGTCAAGATCTGATGATGGGATCCTGGAGTAATTGAGGGAACTTCTCAAATACTATAGGCACCTACATGTAGCGATTTTGGTATTTTCATCAACAATGCAATCTTTTGCACTCAGAAAGTGCAAGTGATTGTATTGTTGATGTTGTGTGTTGTGTTGTTTTTGTGTTTAGTGAAGTGGAACTGATGAAGAAGGCCACAGATGGCCACTGGAACTCCTTATTGCTTAGTATATCACGGGTATAATATATTTCGAATAGTTGACCGACTAAGATGAAGCAAATACTTATAATATAATAAAAGCTACCTCGATCCAGCCTTTGCAGTAGGAATGTAGGTCGTTCCACCATCTTTTGCTGGCCCGGCCTTAGCAGCATCTCTTGTCAGTGCTAAACATATAAATTGAGCATATACAACACGGTGATTACAGACGTTGTCTGGTACACTCCAACTACCTAATTCAGTTCCTTGGTGAATCAGACTTACTCATTCCAGTAGGCAAAGACACAGACTGCTGTCTGCAAAACCGCCGTGGCTTTTAATACGCCTGTATAAACCAAATAATTATCGACTATCGCTTTAGCTTATAAATCGTACCATCGCACTGGAATCAAATATGAGCTGAGCGGTACACGCGTGAGAATCCGCACAGCAATAAAAACATCGTCGATAACAATGCTTATCGTCTAGTTCTAGCCTTAAAATTGTTTCTGTTTGACATGAGAGCCTTTTTGTAGCACTTGAACTATGTTACCTCTATTGTCATTGCAGTTTGCTGAGAATAATCGAGCTTGTTCCTTCGTTATGTTTAGATCATAGAATATTATAATATTTGGTTCACTAGCAATTTCAGGAACGAGACTATGAGAATATCCTATTAACTTTACTATTGAGGTAATCCATCAGATGCCTGTAATTAATGATTTATCAGAGGTTATCTCAGCTCTGTGTCCTCGACTAGCAATTTGAGCAACAAATAATATAAGTGTAAATATCAAGAGCAAAGAGCAATGGTGGCCCAGTGGTATTGGCCGCGACTTGGGAGCTCGTGGATTCGAATCCAGGCAGGCGCTTTACTTTGTGTAAGTTATTTCATCACCACTACTCTCAAAAACGGTGTAGGAAAACATCGTGAGGTAACCGGCATATCCTAGAACCAAAATTTCGAAGACATGTTACATCCCTCTCAGTGGCCACATTAATAGGCTGATGATGATAATGAACTATCACAGTCTTTGCAACACTCTCTACAAGGATACCTCAAAGAAAGATCATAAATCCTTTGCTAAATCAATTCGAAACAAAATCCGGAAAAATAAAACGAGCAGAACCAATGTTTCTCAAATCTCTAAAAAGACTCTTTGAGTAAGATTGCCGACAGATTTCACCAATAAGACAAGTAGACCCTCATAGGAAGTAGTAAAGTACAATTTAGTGATACAAGAGTAAGTAAGGAGATCCCCTGTAATCCTATCGGAACTCATTTATCTTCCTCAGATATAGAGGTAACAAGATTGCTATAATACAACTAAAGTACAACCTTATTTTGCCCCAACCTCATTGCTTTTTCTCGTTCGAAATTCAAAGATAAATTAGATTTTATTTGTAGAAACTTGAGGTTAGTTGCGGCAGAAGAAGCTTTTTAATTTGTAACGAGTCAAAAAATAAATATACGTGTCTAGGATTTAAACACGGTAACATTTTTATCTGGATGTATTTTAGCTAAAATGACCTATAGTTTTTCGATATTTCCGTGTGGTTCTGTTATAAAACATTCATAAGCACATTACGTTTTGGGAATACTTAGCTATGAAGTGGAATAGCTGAGTCTGGTGGAAATCTGGGTTACCCGTTTGCTGTAGAGTTCTCTATAAGCTTAAGTGGTTAAGTTTCTTCTGAGTAAGCGTACTCCATCGTCGACGAAAGCATCGTTTACAGATTGAGATAGTGGTGAAACGTGAGCCTTTCTGAAGCCTAAGTAACATAAGCTAAGTATATCGTTTCCACAGCTGGAAAATACACCTCCTCTCTGTGAGAGGTCCACCACGCGGGCTAAGTTTGGGTTAATGTAAGTCACAAGTCTTATCCGATGGCGAGTTTATTAATAAAATAAATGCTTGGCTGTTTTTCATAGAAGTTTTTTTCCTACGTGTCTTATGAAAATAGATTCTCTTGTTATTTCTTTTGTTTATCTACCAGAAGAATATTTAAAAAATAATGTCGATCATTACGTGCTTCCTGAGTTGATAATGTAGATTTGCTGTTACCTACTTCTCTTGTTATTTCTTTTGTTTATCTACCCGAAGAATATTTAAAAAATAATGTCGATCATTACGTGCTTCCTGAGTTGATAATGTAGATTTTCTGTTACCTACTTATCTATATACATCTTTATCAATTATCTACAGATATAAGTTATAAAATTGATCTGATACCAGCAGAAAAAGCAGAATTAGAATCTGATGATTGTGATGCAGTTAGTGGCTGCTTGCAAAGTGATCTTATTTGATACTTTTTGTTGCTTTTTGCAACCTGATTTTTTATACTTATCTATTTTATTTTCTTTATTTTCCCTTCTGATTCTCTTTTAATTAACTTCTTTCCAATTTCTGTCATTTTCTTTATTATCAGAGCTTGGTAGCCTCATCGCATCCGCCATTGGAAAATCCCAACTGTTGCAAAATGATTATGTTACATAAGTAGATAATTATGTTGTATTATTTTAACCTCAACCCAGATGTCTCGCATAAGTAGCAGGTATGTCATTATTGCAAGCAAACGTTTAACGTTATTTTAAATATGCATTAAAGTTGTATTTTTATTGTGAATAGGTACGTAGATACGGGAATCACTCAAGGCTTTTCTAAATACTTGGCGGTTACAAAATGTTGTAGTCGGGCCTAATTTTGTGTTTACTTGTTTCATTATCTTCATAATCATTCACAGCCCGACTTCGCCCAATGCTGGGTCTCATATACCACTCTTTGTTTGCTACCATTCTCCAAGTTCCTGTGTCAACCTTATCCAGGTTCAACCCGTGATTGCAGCAAAGCTTCTTAGAATTTTTTTAATAAAATAATTCAGATGTCTCTTTTGTCATATCAGCTTGACCGTGAGAATGTATCTTGTACGTACTTTTTAAGTTTTAACTGATTGTGCAAAGTGCCTGAGACTTGACCATGCATCCCAAAGGAAACTGAGTTTAGTAAAATGGCCTTCCATTAATAGTGAGGTTTAAGACAATAATGTCATTATAGTGTCAAAACCGTTGTACACAATGATTTAAGAGAAAGGACATGGAAATTACAACAGAATAATTATCATAATGGCCAGCAGGATAATGAAGTCACCATTAAAAGCTGTTAATTTGTTAAAATTAACATAAATAATAATAAACAACAATTAACTTGGGGTGATGAACTAATCAATGCAATTAGAGACTGTTAGCAACAATTATTATTTGTTGTTTTTACCTCAAAACAGAATTACAAAATTCGACATATTATCAAGGGTCATCATCATTCAACATGAATTATTTTCCAAGATTTAAGAAACTTACGAGTAGTACTTATTTTGTTTGCGAATTTAAAAACTTTTGATGGATTTGAGTAGGATTCCAAGAATTTAAAGAATAGTTAAGGTTTTTGGCACATTCCATTATATCCATCAACTGTTAAAGGATTTTATTTGTAAAACAAAGGTGTAAATATGTACATATTTATTAGGGTACTAATTTTTTTTTATTATTGTCTCACTGCATAACTCGTGAAACTGACTCAGAATAGTTATTAAAAAAAGTACGGAAAGTACGGAACGGTACGGAATTACTGTGGAACAATAGAACGTGAAACGAAGTTAGCTAAATATTAAACAAATTACAAAATAATTACCGAGGCATCAGTGCGGCCAATTCGAGGAATTAACAACTCATAGACTAAGATACCAACAGCAACATAGCAGCATTTAAGCGTAGTTAGTTAGTTTTTAAAATATTAATGATTCGTTCCTTGTTACACACATCAAAGAATAAATATTAATAGATATGCTTAGCATAATATTATGTCAAAAAGCGCTAGATTTAGCGCTAGGCGCTAGAACGCCTATTGAACAAAAAAAGCGCTAGATCTGACGCTGAAAGCGCTAAGTTGGCAGCACTGGTTGAATGGCAATGCTGATTCTTTGCGCAAAGAACGAGCAAGCCTTCAGGTCAAGCACAGTGTCGATTAGTCGGCAAGAGATCTTAAAAAGGAGACGTGCACTCGGGCTCTATGATCCAAATGTTTCGACCCCAAACGGCTCAGAACTGTCATTACCAATTAGGTTACAGTATTTGCGCCGCTTGAGCCCGCCGAACTAGGAATATGAGATGGCGCAAGGGTGTCGACACAGGTTGCGTCCCACACCAGAGGCTTACCCACCTTCCACGGCACCAACTTCATTATGGTCATCATATTCCTTTAATTGCATCTATGCCATAATTTTTTTCCAAACATTTTCTACCAGACTCGTCCCTGGCTTTCACAGGCATACTACAGTGATTTCAGTTCCTCAATCAACTTTAATATAATCATCTCACCATCATCATTAATTACTTCCATTGCGCTTTTGGTAATCAGATAATTTTATCCTGAATTTTCTTCCCATTGTATCAACACATTTTCTCTGATCACTCTTCACGAATTCCGATAGTAAAGTAAGCTATCGAGTTCGTAGCTCGTAGTAAGTCCTCATTGTAATCGATTACTCGTCTGGGGCATGAGATTGATGGAGGACGCGAGTAATCGTGTAGCATCGCCGGAGGACCCCGCGATCACTCAACGTCGCCTGCGCACTGTCGTGGTATCTCCTAGCCTTTGTAGTGACAAGTTTTTTATGAAGGTTTGTTGCCTGGGGACCTATGTTGTGCTGTAATGTTCGTTTACTGACCTAGGACCTTAGGTAAAAGAAAATGGCAAAAACTATGTATTATTTTTAGCAAGTCACTTAGGTTTTTAACCGACTTCCCAAAAAGGAGGAGGTTCTATGTTCGACTTGGAGTCTGTTTTTTTTTTTTGTGTATGTTCACCGATATCTCCATCAATTGTGGACCGATTTTGAAAATTGGTCCCATTTTAATTTGGTGAAGATCTGATGAAGAACCTCGGAGATAAACAGCAGAACTCTTCAATAAATGACGGCAAATCTCTCGGAGTTGCTGCAACCGCATTTCTGTTTATTGCTTATACCATTTCATGACATAACATCACACTAGTACTCTCTAAAGGGGTACGCAGATGTGTACAGTTCACCTTGATATACTCTCATTTCACAGGTTATGATCAAGTTTCATGGCTTTCTATTAATCTATTCTGGCATTACAAGTACCTCACTAAAGGCAAGTTGCTTAATAGGTACAACTAAAAAGTGAAAAATAAAAAAAAACATTTTTACAAAAAAAATACTACCGACTTCCAACTAAAAACACTACTGTCTTTGGTAGATACCAATTTTTTTCGTTATGGACACCGACTTCGAAAAAGAAAGTTATTTTTCACTTTGTAGTGTTTTTAGTTGGAAGTCGGTAGTATTTTTTTTTTGTAAAAAAGATTTTTTATTCATATTTTTTTACCTCTTTAAGGAGAGTGAGATCTATACAGCTTGTACTTAATTACTTATTTCGTATGAGGATATCAGTAATAGGAACACGTGCATGTAAAGTTACAGAACATGTGAATTTTTTAGGTATTATTGTTTTATGTGAAACTTAGAATTTAGAACTGGCTTTGTTTTTGTCCAGTTTCCTTTAGTTCCTGAACTTAACCACAAGCCAGAGTTTCACGCTTTGTGGCGGACTGTTAGAGTAAGCGAGCTTAAGAGCTAATTATGCAGGTTTTTTTTCGACAGCATTACGAGGATTACAGTGAAAAAATAAGCTCACAATTCAACAAATTTTATAAGTAAGTACTTGGGCGAGCACTGCTCGGGAGAAAATACACAAAAAGAAATTGTGTTTTTTTTCGAATTTGCCCATATTATGAGACCAAGCTAGATCGATTTTTTGCCCCCGAAAACCCTTATATTGCCAATTTTATCGAAATCGTTAGAGCCGTTTTCGAGAACGTGATTAGAATTATATAAATAAATATTTGTTAATTTTTTTTTTCTTAAATTTTCGACGACAACGAAAATTTTGCATAATAATATAATGAAATTTAATGAAAAACTGAACGACTGAACGGATTCGGCAGAAACTTTTCACGCTGGTTGACCATGTCCTATATTTGGTCGTTGGCTATTTGTTACATTAGTAGGACCTACGATGAACTGAATGCCGTAGAACTAGTGAGTGGCTCGGAAGTAGTTCAATCTTATCGAGGATCTGTCTGTCAGCCGGCTAGCGTGATGGAACGGCTGACTGACCTTTGAGGGAAAACAAAGCCCCCAACCAACCTATATTCGAAACTTTAAAAATAGAGATTACTTTTTTTTGTCTATTGGGTCTATTCAGTTGTGTCGTTTTATTGAAATAAACGATTTAAATCATCTTTTCTTCTTTTTAATTTGAACCTACATTGTCAACGCTTGGGTCATTTATAAGGGATTCATTTCGGTTAAAATCGTTTAATTTCAATAAAATATTAGTACATTTTTGTTTGACTTACGTGCCGCGCACTATATAAACCAATCAAACAAAGATTCGTTCAGGTTCAGTCTTCAGTGCTTGTGCAGCATCTCTCCGCAGACCACGGCCCATCTCACGGAGTGCGCAGCATGCCCTGTCTCCTGTACTTGCGAGGACATTATGACTGCGTCACCGAATCGTGTAGCCGTGGCTGAATTCTTGGCCAAACACAATATGTAAATTTTTATTTTTGCCATCGACACGCTAAGAAGAAGAGGTTCAGTATATCATATCACAACGAGATTTCCCACCAATCAATTGCGTTAGAAAGCGGCAAGACACCGCATAACGCAGTTATATGAATACGTCTTAAGAAAGGTATTTTGAAGTATTTGAACTACGGATTTGGTACCTAAAACTAAAAATTAACCTAAAAATTATTAAATACTTTCGAAAAGAGTTTCTTTACCAATGAAAACCTTCGCCATCACTGACATCGTATGAAACCTGTCTAGAGCACCTAATTTAGTAGGCTAAGCATCAGTTTAGTCAAAGCGAGAAATATTTTACATCCAAAATATTCATAGCTGGGAATTAACCCAACATAAGCAAACTGAAAATTATTACATAACACAAGTAGCTAACGTAATAAATCTTACACGTTACGTTGATGTAGTACTTAAACTTAACACCTCACTGTTTAATAGTTTAGTAAACTTGCCGAAACCTGTTTAATATTTCAGCGGCATAAAGTAGGATGAAATATTATAATATGGTAACGTATGGCCGCAAACACCTGAGTTAAGGTTGGCGCCCAACATGGGCCAGTCGGGCTCCTGTTATATTTGTTTATTTATTTAGACTTCATGCACAAAGTTATAATGGCATTGGCATTCTCTACCAGTCAACAAAGGATGGTGAAGAGACAACATGGCAGGTGCATAGCTTAATAATAAAAAGCTAGTAACGAAGAGTACTTGCATAGGCACAACCTTGTAGCCAGGATTATCCATCAGCAACTTGCTCTGAAATACACTCTTGTGGCATCGGAGGTACCGTATTACAGGTATGTGCCCGACCCAGTTCTCAATAATGGCAGTATCACATTGTACTGGGATCGGTTCATCATCACTGACAGGACTATTGTAGCCAATAAGCCTGATATTGTGGTGGTGGACCGAATCGAGAGGCGTGCAATGATTGTTGATATTACCGTCCCGCATGACGGGAACCTCGTGAAAGCCGAGAAAGATAAGCAAATCAAGTATCTTGACTTGGCTCGCGAGGTTGTCGACATGTGGGATGTGGACACAGCGATCATTGTACCGATAGTCGTGTCGGCCAATGGCTTAATAGCCACGAGCCTCGACCAACACCTTAGGAGGCTCTCGTTAGGCGGCTGGGTCAAGGGCCTGATCCAGAAAGCAGTACTGCTGGACACGGCTCGCATTGTTAGGAGGTTCCTTTCTCTGGAGCCCTGACCGCCGGTAGCTTGGACCCTGTTCCCGATACCGGTGGGTCTCTATTTTTTATATTTTTAAATGTTTTTGTTTTAAATTTATTTTATAAAAATATTTAAAAATGTAATTTATAAGAAATGTAATTAATAAAAGAAATAAAAGCTAGTAGTTATTATACTAAAATAAGTAAAATACACGTACATAAATATTGAATATAATATATAAATATATGATACATATATACATATAATCATGAAGTAACAGAAAAGAAGAAAGAGAGATCATTCTGCCTTACCTTATTCAAAGGCATTTCCCTCACTTGACTCAGCCTGTTTCAATCAAATTTACAGTTATAATTTGTTATTTTTTGACGTAAATAGAGGATTTTTCAATTGTTATGGCGACTGCGTCGACTAGAGAGGAGTAAATTTCCTTCCAAACGGCTTAGAATATTGGTGGATGTTAGGTCCACTCAAGATTTCCTTCAATCTGCAGGTAATGCTTACATCGTATCGATTTGCATGTTGGATATTTAATATTGATAACAGATTTGAAATAAAACTATTTGTTGATTGGTATTATTTATTTATTTGTTTACCCTCGAACTGGATCGCCTTACAGCAATCATACCAATGGAGCACATACTTACTAATACACTACAAACTTACATTCACATTTATAATATTAGTATGGATTTGTCTACGTTATACACTTACATACTGTGACTCACCTTCTGTGTTTATACTTTTTTGTTCTTATTTATCTTATTCTATTTTATTCATTTAAATATCCAAGTATGTTCCGTTTCCGTGAATGTGTGTCAGAATATCAGCGCAGCGTTATTTATTTTTAATATCGTTGCACATGCTGAGATAGGAGCCTTTTTGGTCTCGCACGGGGTTTATTATTTTAATTTTTGTTTGTGTTTTGCTTATCTCGTGTTGCCCGTGCGGATCACAAATAAATCATTTTTCTTTCTTCTTTTCACTATAAGTCCACGTTTCCTCACGATGTTTTCCTTCACCGTTGTCAGCGATGTCCAAGATAAACTTAGAAAGTACATATGACTTGAAAAAGGCACATTGGTACTTGCCCGGATTTGAACCCACGACCTCAAGCACGAGAGGCGAGGTCTTAGCCACCGGGCCACCACGACATATAGTAAAGTATATGGTTTGTTGTAGTTTGATTAAATCATATTTTGTATATGATCATAATATTTTGTTACCAAAGACGAAATTGAAAATATTTCAGCTTATAATATGATGATGAAAATAAAATAGTTGACTATTTTAAAATTAACATAGCAACTTGTATGACTTTATATCAAACTTCAAATTAGAAATACTCATTTTAGTACTGTCGAGAGATTAACTGCATCCATTTCCTCCTAACACCGAAGAAGTGTAAAACTTCATCCCTGTCAGCCCTAAGCAACCCATGTTTGCGTAAGGTCGGATTCACGACTCAACCCCTTAGTGCCGACTCATCGCCTATTGAGCGTACAGGTAATTACCTTACCCATTTACCTATTTATAGTCCCCTGAGTTACGTAACTACTTAGTGGAACCGTGAAAGGTAACCGGGTACCTTTGTAATCAGGATTTGAGAGGTAATGTTTGGTGATTAGTAAATATTAAAACTAGGTTGGTACGTGTCAGATAGTACTTATATTATATATTTACCCGGCTGCAAGGAAAGGGTTATGTTTTTTTTGCGAGTATCTTGTATGTATGTATGTAATATTCTTTATTATCTCGTATCTTTCAAATTAGTTAATTGATTTATATAATTATGACATCGTTAGATTGTTCTTGGCCGCCCAAGTGTTCTTTATAGATAAATGCCGTTTAAAAAATGGAACATGGCGGATTTCGGGCGCCATATTGTGGGGATTGCATTTTTTTTTTTCATTTAATTCGAGTGGGGTATCAAAATGAAGGGTTTTCAGAGGTAATTACAAAAATATATACCACTTATATGATTAAAAGTCATTCGAAAAAAAGGATACTTAACTAAAAAATTTTAAATAAAAAATAAAAACCCGACTGCAAAGATGTAAACAAGAAGAAAACCACGCTGTGAACGTCATGTTTTCATCATCGAAAACATGACGTTAGATAAAATCTGTCTACCCACCTACACCTGCCTGTAATATCTAACATAATTACTGGCTAATCTCAATTCGAACCTAGCTTACTCATACATACATACCTTTACCTATTACTTGTTGAAATCATCGTCAACTTAGCCTATGTATTTTATCGTAGCCCAAATTAGTTTCCAAGGTATGTACTAACAGTGTTCCTGGCTCAAGCAACTGAAGGAACACGTGTGGGTTTTAGTTAGTAAAAGTCTGACCCGTGTCACCCAGAATGGGAGATATCAATGAATCGTGTCACCCAGCACAAAAAAAAAGTTATGTACTAACAACAGCAGGCATCTACTTATCTGACCGATATCACGATCTCACACACCACATTTGCTCGATTTTACCTTTCATTAACCAAACAAGACAAGCAAACAATACCTACAAAGATTTATAAAGGTCCTCAAAATCTTTTGAATGTACCTCACACAAATAAAACACAATAACGCCGTCCTTTACAAAACAACTATTTAAACAAACCGTTTAACGGTTATTAGATAAATATAAATTTAGCGGATAGTACACAAGCCTTCATAAGACCTGCATCATCAGTATTGAGCAGCTGAACACACTGTTACATGGGCGATTGTGTGAACTAGTGGGCCATGCTGGCCATGGACCACGCATAATATCAAGTATGTGTTATTTTATTAATTGTGTGCAAAGAAAACACATTTTGTATTCGTAATTTATAAAGGGTTTATATTTGACTTTGTAAGGCCAGGTGCTCGGTTCCTACTCATAACCGGCGTGCATGTATGACTAAATTGTATGAACGTACCTAATTGAACCAAAAAGAGTAGGTACTTAAGGATCGTAGCAGATGGTGTTCTGTAGTTTCTGCTTACCTCCATGGAAAAAGGGCGTGAGTTCATTGTATGTATGTACAGTCAAGGGTCAAAAGTGTAGTCATACTCTATCAAAACTCAAATGGCTTGTTTTTGTAGAAGAAGTTAAATTATCCACAACTGATTTAATATTTTGTATAGATATTAAAGTATAGATTATTCCTATTAACCGCGAAAAGTTGAAATTCTGCTTCCTACAAAAAAAAATACATTTTCTGTTTTGGTAGAGTGTGACTGCAATTTTGACCCTTATAGTACCTAAAGTGTTGGCTGTGTAGTACTTAAGTAACTTAATGTCAAGTTCAATCCTGCAGGAACTAGGCATTCTCCTTTGATAAAAAGTAGCCTATGGTCATACATTTTTGTAATTGAATAAAAATACCTTTAGCTACCAGAGCTTAGCTTTTATGCCGTCTGTACACTCTCGCGCGAGAACCCGTGGATACGCTGTACACTGAGTTTTTAAACAAAATACTTCATGGTTGAACTCAATACTGAGAGCAATGTACAGTCGGTAATAGCTGTTACCTGACCCACCCTGCCGTTAACCGACCCACTATAAGTTAAAGGATTTTGAACCTACTACAATTAGCATTTGATAAGTGTTATTCGATACGCATGAGCTTATCGAACTAGAACGACTTGTTCAAGGTAGGCAAATATTATAGAATACAGTTATACAAATTTGATCTTTAACACGTAATATCAGAGTAGGTAAGCATTTGAATACTGTTTTATCACCATGATGGACTTGTTAATTTCAACAATATTTGTTAAGTCGACTTGGACTACTGGTTGCATCAGTGAACCTGTGTACACATGGTTGCGAGTTCAAAACTAACCTTCCACTTCTTGTTGCTTCATGTTTACAATTATGTTTTTTTAAATCAAAATATTATTAATATAAATAAAATAGTTCATTTAAATTAAATATTTAAATACAAATAGCAACAGTAATGAAAAAAGAATAATGATTAGGGTAACAATTTTATTCAATATAAATATAAAATATGTAGTTACTTACTTACAACAATAATTACTTGTCATATATTTAAAGCTAAAACATATAAAAAAATTTGAATACTACTACTACTTATGACAAGCTTGATTTTTTTTTAATTTATGTTATTAACGCGACAAGGAAAGAGTTTCTTCGTTTCAATAATGCCTACAAAATTCCTATTTTCATTTAAAAAGTAGATAAGATAGGTTTTCTTTTCCTACCCTTAACCGTAGTAATATAATGAATACGCATATTTGTTTTTCAACTACCTACTTATAATAAGTTAGGCGAAAATATTACCAATTTATAAATTTTATATTTGCCAAGTTGCCTTGCCAAGTTACATACCGGGGACTATACAGCATCCTCGCGGGCTCTCGTGAGAGAGTATACAGCCGTAGAGTAGAGTATTAATTATAAAAAAATCATTTCAAAACCATCATAACATTATTTTATAAAAAAATAGTTTTTTTTTGCATGAGCGACATTTTTCAGAAATTTTATGAAAATTCCTTCATAAATATAAAAGACATGACATCATTGCAAAATGAGTTTTAAAATATCAATACAACAAAGGTTATTGAAAAATCACAACATGCTTGCGTTGTGCAGCATAAGACAGCAATTAGCCAATATTATGCCTATGACATAATTTGAGAACATCCAATTCATGCTCTGTCGCTAAATCAACAAAATAAAATACACAATCGGTTTGAATAGCTCGATTACCAATAAGGAGGTGCAATAATATTGTTTGCTTACAATCAATTGGGGGATTGCCTTATTGTGAATTGTTTTATTATGTCAAACTTGTCACTCTTTCAAAAATCTCGCGTTAATCAAGCCGTGTTTAAACAACGCATTGAGTATTTGCCCGGAACCGATCACACAGAAACCATCCATTTTTTCAGGACAAGTATAGTCTTTACTACAGACTATTCTTGTCCTCATAATTTGAAAGATTCTATAGACTCTATAGCACTCTTTGAAATTATTGGTCTTGCAGAAATTACCTCCTACAAACAAACCATTTTACTTTTTTAATCGACTTCCCGTAAAAGAAGAAGGTTCTATGTACGTATATCGATGTACGTATTTTTTAAATGTTTGATCATCGATTACTCCGACAATTATGTACAGATTTTGAAATACATTTTTTTTATTTGAACGGGTATACCTATCCACTCTCGAGGTGGTTCCTGTAAAGTTAGAAAAATAGTAGAGAGGTTCAACCTAAAATACCTCGGTACTATTCAGCAGTATGACTAGCCACAACATGTAACTGTTATGTACGACAGTAACATATATAACGCCTATGCTTCGTCTACGCACACGGGAATTCCAGACAACAACCTTCGCTTTCAAACAATTAAAGATCACCGAACAAAGCCATTCAAACACTTCGCAACGTCGGGCAACCCAACGGATACCAAACCGTGTCACGACAGCTCACGACTTACTATGCAGGCCTTGTACCGAATGATGGCGTCGGGCATTCCCAAACACCTGGTGATTCAATGGAAATGCTAGCAGGAATGTATCCGTCTGGCAACCTTCGGGCAACGTGAGCGTGAGGTCTGGATTGCTTAATAATTAATTGCTAGATGAGGCTGGTATTTTCCTTGTTGTCTACTTTGAATAATTTTGTAACATTTGATTTGGTGTCTCATTGTTTTTGAGATAGGTAGGTAGGTAGGTACTGGAGTTTCATTCCATATTGAGTTATGTAGCTTCCATATTGACCGCTAAGTAACGGCTTCTTTCATACTAGGTACCTTACTACCTAAATTAAATAAATAAAGTGGCTGAGGATTTAGCATGATGTGAGATTTGTATATGAAAATGCCAAAATGGCTCAAGACAAGAGAAATGCCTTGTTTGTTCCAAAAAACTTGCAAAAATAAGAAACTAATCGCACAATACATTTCCCTAAACTTCATTCATTGACAAATACGAACAACATCCTGAAACAGAAACGTATCGAAAGCACAATAACTCGTACAAACAATAATGCCAATACATTTCATAACCGTTACACGACTGAGGAATAATTCCCAAAGGCAAACACCGGATATGGGGTACCCAAGCGTGCAGAGTAATAGAATATTGCAATAGCTTCACTATGCCCAAAAAAAAACAAACATACAAGAACACACGGGAATAGACTTTATAGCTACGCAATAAAGGTGCCAACAAAAGTTGCAAAACGTATTTGATAACTTTGCAGAAATAAGTACGTTTCTTATATTGCATAAACACTATTGACTCACGGTACCAAAATTCTTGCGACATGGAACTACACTTATGTAATACAAATATTAACATCAAAATATAGGTTCGTCATTGTTCGGTTAGCAGGTTGATGGCATTATCCATTCTAATGAATCTAATTAGAATGAGTATCTGTTTGTTCTGGACTGCGGGCTTTCGTCGTGAATCCGTAAATAATGAGTATTGGGTAAGAGAATAACTTGATCTGCCTTAAAAGTATGAGAGCTCCTGATGTAATAAGACGATCAATACGCAGCCCTGCTACATCTTTTTAACCGACTTTCCGAAAAGGAGGAGGTTCTATGTTCGACTGTATACATGTTTTTTTATTATTAAGGTTCACCGATTTCTCCGTCAATTGTGGACCGATTTTTTAAACTGTTTTTGATCTTGAAAGGGTATACTCACAAGGTAGTCCCATTGTCACCAAGTCAGAATCTGATGAGGAGATCCCGTGAAAATCGAGGGAACTCCTCAAATATTATAGGCACACATATTAGCGAATTTTTTTTAACAACAACGCCATCATTTGCACTCAGAAAGTATCATTTGGTGATGTGGAACTGATGAAGAAGACTACAGAGGGCTACTGGAACTTAATGATAAGTATGTCACGGATATAAGATATCGCGAATAGTTAAACGAGTATGATGAAGCAAATACTTATAAATAAATGGTACGATCGAACTGATCTGATGATGAACTCGGAAGGGGCACTGGAACACCGAAATAAAACAATGTATCCTGGTCGTGTTTAGGCTTATTGGAATCGTCATGAAGTGTACTTTAGCTATAAATGATTTTCATGTTAATTTGAGGTACTAACCAAAACTAAAAAGAGAAAAATGAAAAGGTTTAACAAAAAAATTAAACCGACTTCCAAAACATTTGAGCTCACTGGTCTGGGGGGCAGTTAGTTGCAGCGTCGATGGCATTCAATTACCCTTCTACTCGTAAAGTGCAGGTAGGTCTAACCCGACTCACTTGTTTCCCTATCTTATTTTTGTTATTTGATCTGCAAGCATACACAATGCCTGTTTGATTACAAAACCAAGCCCTTTAAAGCTTCTTAAATAAATGATCTTGGCTGTATTGGTGTTTCCACAACTGACTATACTTAACTAGGTAGCCTACTTACGGCACTCCTTAGGCTATCAGTTACGCTATCAAGATTAATCTTTTCATTACGGCAATAGCTATTATCGTATAGCTCAGGCCGACACGAATGAGAACAGATAGCACAAGGAATTGTTAGCTCGTGGGTGAAATGAATGCACTGTATTTTTAGGCGAGTAGTTTAATGCCGTTTCTTTACAAATAAAAACTCTCCCGGACAAACAAATGAGATTTTAGGAAGAGGTGTTGAGTGTCGCGGTGGAGTCCGTAGAAGCGAGTCGTTCGCCGAGCCGCGCCCCCGTCGCGGCTGCCGCGTTGCGCACTCCAATGACGTGTGGGTCACGCAGATGTGTGCCTAGCGTAGACGGCGCGTTCCGGCCGGCCGAAAGGCAAGACTATAAAAAAAAAATATACCCAACCTACTAGTATTTCGCTTTTACCACTTAGTAAGATACCTAGATTAATAAATAAATAAATGGATAGTGTGATAAAGTGACACACGAGTTGCTTAATTAAATTCGGGTAAAAAAAATGCACGCTGTTGCCTAGGCTAGGCTATCTACTTCCTTTTGTACTTAGCTACTTATAAATATTATTGAATTAGATAAAATATCATTATGAAATGATTACCTATGAGAGTTATACTGCAGATTCTTTAACTTAAATCGCATCGACACACTGAAGAATGGGAGCATTCTCCAAAGTAGGTGAAAAATTCTGCGCAAGAATTTATTTCCTTGCCAATATAATTTAATTCTTCGATCATAAATTACTACAAATCAATTAGATAGCGGCATTAGAGTGTTGGTTATCAGTGCCCAGTGGGCCATGCGCCAACATTCCGCCGTTAAAATGACAACGCCTGGCCGGCGCCGAAGATTTTATTCGACGATTTATGCGTTGCCAATGTCTTTCTAGTAGGCACTTTGAATACTAGTCAATGAAATAAAATACCTACATTTTAGTGCTTAATATTCTGGTGGTAGCGGATTGAATAGATGAAAGGAATTCAGAAATTAATATTAATGTTATAGCTGGTTATTTATAGTACCTACCGAGCTATCAAGTGTTTTTTGTAGCACAATTAAAAATATAAGTAGATATGCCTATAGCCTACAGACCAGACTTTTTCCTGAAATCTGGCAATTCTCAGGTTATACAATGTTCTATTATGATTCTGTAAGTCTTTTATATAGCAAAACTTACCTAAAACATAACTACACTATAATTTCGTAGTTCTAGAATAAATTATTCACTAAGACACAAGAGCTAAATCGTAAAAGTTACTGCCGAACCTTCACGAAGCGAAGCGTCCCAAAAACATCAAGTTCTACTATAATTTAACTTTGACATTTACAAAGTATTTCGTTTTATATTGCTCGCATAACTTTTAATGGCAGCTGTAACACCTTTAGGTACTGGAAACTGGAATTAATTTTATTTTGTCAACTGATTTTACGTTCCAATTTTTGTTTGAATATAATTTGAATCTAGTTTGTTTTGTTTTTCTTAGAAGTATATTTTACTATTTAATGTTCTGTAAAAGGTCATCATCATCATCATTTCAGCCGACGGACGTCCACTGCTGGACATAGGCCTCCCCCAGGCGTCGCCACATTGACCGATCCCGTGCGTCTCGCATCCAGCGCCTTCCCGCAACCTTAACCAGGTCATCGGTCCACCTAGTGGGAGGCCTTCCAACGTATCGTCTTCCGGTTCGCGGTCGCCATTCCAGAACTTTTCGGCCCCATCGGCCATCCGTTCTGCGAGCAATGTGCCCTGCCCACTGCCACTTAAGTTTAGCAATTCTCCGGGCTATGTCGGTAACTTTAGTTCTCCTGCGGATATCATAATTTCTGACGTGATCACGCAAGGAAAATCCGAGCATAGCCCTCTCCATTGCCCTTTGGGTGACTTTAAGCTTTCTGATAAGGCCCATTGTGAGCGACCATGTCTCGGTCCCATAGGTGATCACTGGCAACACACACTGGTCAAAGACTTTTGTCTTGAGACACTGCGGTAAATTGGACGAGAAGATACCACGCAACTTCCCGAACGCCGCCCAGCCGAGTCGGATTCGACGGTTGACCTCTTTCTCGAAGTTGGACCTACCCAACTGGATCGTTTGTCCCAGGTAGACATAATCGTCTACAACTTCGAGTGTAGAGTCTCCGATCTTGATAGGAGTGGGTGCTACATGGGCGTTCACCATGATCTTGGTTTTGTCCATGTTCATTTTAAGACCCACTCTTTCGGAAGCTTAACTGAGGTCATCGAGCATTTTACTGAGGCTTTCCATGGTCTCAGCCATGACCACTATGTCGTCGGCAAACCGAAGGTGAGTGATGTACTCGCCATTAACGTTGATGCCTAGGCCCCTCCAGTCTAGAACCTTGAATACATCCTCCAGCGCAGCAGTGAACAGTTTCGGAGAAATGACGTCTCCCTGTCTCACGCCACGCTGGAGAAGGATTGGTTTCGAGGTCTGATCCTGAAGACTGACTGACATGGTGGCGTTTTTGTACAAACACTTCAACACCGCAATGTACCGGTAGTCGATCTGGCACCGTTGGAGAGACTGCAGTAAAAGGTGGTAAAACTTATTCTTTGAAAAAAGGATAGCTAGTAAAGTTCCCACTTCTCCTTCTTATCTGTCTTCTCACGTTCAATTCCTTTGCTCTGCCCACAATAAGAATCTTCGCTCCACCAATAATCGTCTTCTACAATGTCCCTTTCACCGCTCTGGGTTTATTCACTCATCCTTCTTTGTCCAGGCAATCTCCCTTTGGAATGCGCTCCCTCAGAACATCAGGATGGCAACCAGTCGGCTTTCTTTCAAATTGAAGGCACGTGAGCACATTCGCAAGAAGTTTGCAGAATCATCACAAAATTGATTTGTTCGTTTCTGATTCTATATGACATTGTTTAAAGGTATGTATGTATCTAAGTATATATTTATTATTCCTTTTTTTCGTATCTTTTCTCTATTCATCCTATCATTTAGTTGCACCTGCTGCCTTGTTTAATCTCTGCACCACCCTAAGGTCGACTGGTAGAAAATGCCTAAGGCATTAAATCCGCCTTTGTACTTATGCATAAAGTTTTAATAAATAAAGTTGATACCGGTTTGATTACTCTGGAAACGTCCGACTTCTCTTATTCTCACTTGTGCTAGGCTCTTCAGTAGCGCTCTATAAAAATGACAACAGAAAAGAAGGTCCATGTTTATCTAAAATTTTATTTCCATAGTAAAATTTTATTTTACTTGTACATAGTCATGGATTCTCTTATAACATTTTGAGAATTTTTTGTGACAATTGGAATATTTTTTTTTTCGTTTCTATTTAATCTCATCTTTGACATAATTCATTAATCATTATTTACCCTTCTTCATTCGTTCTTAGATAAATAAAATAATTTTACTTATAAACGTTACATATAATTTATCCGCTAAACAGCTTGGTGAATTCATCCGATACCTTGGTCGCGTATCTGTATCCGTTGAGAATGATGCGGTCCAGCGCCGGAGCTGGCTTGATGGAGTCTCCATTCCTAGAAAATAACCCCTTATATTAAACTTGTAAAAATATCACACTTTTCGCATTTCTCAAAGGGAAATCTTTAGATCGCTTTGCTACTAACCGGACATAAATTCAGACACCGGGCTTTTATAGTGAGTTTTGTAATAAAATCTTTAAAATTTTGTTTGATTCAGATATTTATACCCCTCCCCTTCTCTTCAGCATTGACTCTTACAAAACCAACGAGACGGTATTATTTGGCCATGCGACCTATTTTGGACCACGACAAAGTCTAATTACACACAATTAGGTATGACTCATTTTTATTACAGTCCAGTCGAAAATAATTATATTTAACTTACTTGCACTGTATGTTCCAAGGATCATTGACGAAGTAGATGTGCATTGAAACGATTCCGTACTTCTCTGCCCAGTCTCCTAGACAATCTGGTGCGAACGGCATCGTCACCTGTAATAAAGCCTATTGGTTGGCATGGAATTTAAATGTAGGATGATTCGAAAACCTAAAGACTAAAAGATACCCACCACCACAATTGAATAAGATTGATGCAATTCCGCCGCCTATAGCACAAGAACGGTTGTTGTTGAGATGCGATGATTAGAGCAGGCTTATGTCCTGCAGTTGACATCAGCTGAATGATGCTGACTCTGACTCGTTTATTTAGGGTTGGCATACGGATTGCACCTTATCGCAAATAAGCTATAAATTCTATTACCCCAACTTAAATTGTGCATCGGTTTGATATTGTGTCCTACTGTTAACAAAGACACCTCATTGTTAACAGTATTCGTGTGAGCGTGAGCGCCTTATTTCAACTTGTAACTTTTGATTTTCAAAAAGTACTGATTCCTCAGTTAATTGATTTGCGCAATTTCTCACCTGTATGCCTTGTTTGGGGTTGGGGATATCTTCAAACCAGTCCCTCCTCTTCTGTTTGGGCATCCTGCCGATCACCTGGAAGCCGGTACCGACCAGGTCACCTCCTGTGGTCAGTGCGAACCACGGCAGCAAGTCATCGCAGTTCAGGTCCCGGGTCATGTTGTAATAGTAATGGGTACCTGGAATCATTACCACATAGAAGTTTTAAAAATGAAAAGGGCCTCTTGAAGTTCTGTTGAACCTTGTAAAGGCCTTTTGCTCCATTTCTATTTACTCGATGAAAATTGGAAAAGATTTGTGAACTACTTATCAAATGACAGATCTGATGACTATATTTAATGATGGTTAAAGTCTCCAGCTCATGTCATTAAACATGTTACAACTCACATTATTGAGAACACGCGAACAAACGATTAGATTAGTGATAAGTGTGCCTCAAGGTACAATTTTCAGCCCAACTCCCTTTTATCTAATTCTTACGGCATTATTTAATTTACTGTCGCGTTTTTCAATGAAAAAACAACAAACAATAACAAAATAATTTAGGGATTTCTATATTCAATCAATGATACATACCCATATTGGGAATGCAGTTTTGTTTCTTGAAGGCGGTACTGTTGAGTTCAGCCTCGGTACTGGGCACGCGCATCAGTCGCTTATCATGTCCAGCTACCCAAACGCCCCCATCTTGGAGTGTAGCTCCGTTCTCAACTTGTGGGCCTGCGCCAGCCTTCAGGGACTCTATGGAAAAAAGAAAAACACTTGAACAAGAGTTTTCTACCTACATTTATAATATTACTTAAGGACTTATTTAATACCTATTTTAAGAATGTTCCTAAATACCCAGACCGGCTTTTAACTACACGAGAATACGATAGTCCTATGCGAGCTTGTATAACTCCTTTCAGAAATTGGTGATTACTTTGAGTATCGGAACACAAAATACACCTGACTGTTTCGACAAGTGCGCAGAGACTGCAACTGATGGCAGCTACATACATTCGCCTTAGGCTGCCGTGCAATCAGGCGCGGTCTAATGGCTGCCGCAGCCGGGAATTCGTGGTTACTTTGTGCGCATGCTCCAATACACCGTCGTTATGTTCGACTGGCTGCTGGTTCGCGGGGGACCTTACACTGTCTGATACCCCATCGTCCATTAATACACCATAAAGGATCTCACTCCTACATACAGCAGTCAAATCAGTTTGAGAGAATTCATCTGTTCTGATCATGTTCTAATAGAGGCTGTTAGGCAGTTAAAGTCTTGTGAGTGAAGGCTGAATCAATTAACATTCACTAAGATAACGTTTATAGCGATGCATATTAATTTAGACCAATAAATTATTATCCCATTAAATTATTTTTGGCGTTTTCTTGTCTTTTTTTTTGCTATCAGGGGAAACCTTCATAAGGAGTCTAGACTTTTGGAAAAAAGGCTAAAGAGTGTAGGTTTTTTACCTTACTAACACTACCCCGGTTTTTACCATCACTAAGCACATGGAAGACGACCCCGAAACCACCTCTATGCAACGCCTGTTAGAGTACATAACTTTCTTTCGAAGTTTCTTATCTAGCGAATTGGTACCTACTGCCTTGGTAGGATTATAGTAATGGTGACACCTGAATGAACATACAACGGAGAATAACTATTACATAAACTTAATTTCAGATAGATATCATTACATTAAAAAGGTTAATACTACAACCTCCCCGGTGGGTTCCCGCATTGTCGAGGCGGAGGGGCTCAGTAACCGTGGCTTGGTCACCCACGGTGAAGCGAAGAGGTACCCGAGGAGGGGCCGCTCGTCAGGGTTTTTGCCGATAAGCCGACGACGGCCAACATGCGGGCCGCGATGTCGTATGAGGTCTCCCAAACCCATACGATATCGCGGCTGAGGGTTGGAGGCCGTGGCGGGAGAGAAGTGCGTATTGCGGTGCGCCGCTCTCCCTACCTTCCGCGGCCTGGACGGGGTCGCCACCGTCTGATGGCGGACGCGGTGGGGCCACAGGGGAAGGAGTGTCGGTATAGCGTTGGCCGCTCTCCCTATTCCCTGCGGCCGAAAAATGGTAGGTGGCGGGGCCATTGACCTTGACCCGTCACAAAGAGACCAAGGGTGCCATACACCCGTCTCCGTCTCTCCGTCACTCATGGTTTGTCACGGCGCACAGTGTGTTCTGGTGCGCCGATGATGGGGGTACTCCCCAGAGGAGGGTCCGGTGACGGACAGCCGCGGCGGGTTCGCGGTGAGTGCTAACGCGAACCCGTGTTCCCGACATAATCGGCACAGGAGGACACTTTGGAGTTTTAGTGGGTTCTAGTCCCACATAACTGCGCCATCTTCCCGTGGTAGCGCATTATGCATGAGCATTTCTCCACGATAAAAAAAATATATATTCTATAAAACTATGTAGGTGTAGAATGCTTTTAGGTTCCCCTTTACTTCTCGAAGTGTACCTAATGGCTCTCGAACAAAATACCCACATATCCGTTACATCTCAACATCTATCGCTCTAGCTAGCATGCTCGGCAAATTAAGTGGTGAATTATTTTGTTCCTTAAAGTTGAGCTCCTAATATTTATTAATTGTTGCAAAATTTTATTCAACCTTATGTCGTATATTAAATACCCCAATGTTAACGCAGTACTGGCCGTGCGCCCGCTGCAAACACAACTGTGCCACCTTTGGGACAGTTGTGTTTGCAAAATATTGTTTAGTTTGTTTTACTCTATTTCAGTTAAGACGAAATTCTAGACATAATTTTTTTCCGTGTAAAAATATTTTAAACTAAATACCAAAAGTATCGAAATAATATCGTGTTGCTATTTTTTTTTAAAGTAGTTCTATCAGTTATAGGAAAAAACCATGTTTCACAAATAATGTACATGCATCAATAAATTATGTATGTTTTTTCAAACCTTTTAGACTACCGTTACTAAGGAGTGCCTGCAGACACGAAGTACTGGGTGCCGGTCCAGTAGTCTCTGGCAGGCTCGCCTTCAGACGCTTTCGCCGACCATTTGATGAATTTCTTCTCAGGCTATAATATACTTCACAAACACATGAGACTGGCTAAAGCTATACGGGTGAACGCTTACCTGCAGACACAAAGTACTGGGTGGCAGTCCAGTAGTCTCTGGCAGGCTCGCCTTCTGACGCCTTCGCCGACCATTTGATGAACTTCTTCTCAGGCTTGCCCACCGGGGAGTTGAACTCTTCCACTGGTAGCTACAACAAAGGTTTTTAAGTATTTTATATTGATGGTTTGTAGTGGTAATCTCTGAATTCACTGATTCGCTTACGAAAATTATTTTAATATCGTTGGGTGGCATACATAGTATTCTGTAGGAAAGACCGCGAGACCGAAAACGAAGGAAAAGATTGGATAACTTATGATGTGGCGGGGAAAACCATACATCTACCTACCATGTACCTGATATTGTTATCACAGTTAATAAGATTAGTTTCCATGAAGCTGGCATGGTCCCCGGGATGTTAGACATGCGCTTTTTGGAGTTTATTCCCTTTAAGCAAGATTTAGCAAGATTTTAAGCCTTGTTCCATATCATTTCTAGCGTTGTCTCTTTGGGGAAGGCCCATACATTGTTCCCAGCTCCGTTGTATGTTATATGTTGTAATAATCCAGTATTGACTTTTCAATTCTATTTAATGTGTCTTTTATTGTCACTGTTGTAGGAACACTTTGTGAAGATATTATTTTCAACTTTAGAGACGTTAATATAAGTCTGTAATCGCCAATCTACCTTGATCAAGAGCTAAGAGAGTGGTGATTAGTTATTGCTCATGCCTTCTCTCTCTGTGATGAGATGAGAAACATTTACCCTGCTTTAAGAAACTTACAGATTGGTAGGTTACTAAGTGCCCGACCGAAGCTTCGGTTTCGGCCGAATCTTGAAGAGGAGGCGTTGTAGTTTCGATTTCAGTTGAAATTCGTGTTACGGTCGGACACTAATTAATATGTAGGTAGATAATATTGCGCACAAATATTATTTAATGTAAGTATGCATTTTGTTTCTTTGTAAAAGCTACATGCATCACAAAAAAAAAAATATTCGTGATCTTGAATATTTCTAGTTACATAAATGGGTAATTTTAGTTAATTTCATTCCTCCGCCACTTATTCAACAATAGACTTAAGTGTAGTACTTATATTCTAAGTTGATTTTTAAGTAATCATCCATAATAAAAATCAATTGCCGCATGTATGAGGATGGCTAGACCGATGTGACTGTTTTTACCCGACTGCGCGATCAGTCTATGTATGTATCTAATCTAATAACTTAAAACGAGCAATATATGTATATACATAATCTGAATCTCGGAAACGGCTCCAACGATTTTCATGAAATTTAGTATGCAGGTTTCGGGGGCAATAAATCGATCTAGCTACGTTTCATTTTTAGAAAACGTCGTTTTCTTTATTTTCACCTGAGCAGAGTTCGGTCGCCCAGGTACTGTATATTATGTATGTTAATTCCTATGTGGCGTTCTAGAGACCAAACGCGTAGGCCGATTTTGATGATTTTTACCTCAAAAAATTCGTCGTACGCTGGCTTCTCACGGCGCGTTTTATCACAAGTCGATTTGAACGTGCAAGCACGCGCCGTGAGAAGCCAGCATTAACCTTGCGAGTGTCACTAAATACATGACAGAAATCAAAATTCACAACAGCGACAACCAGACGCCATATTGCCAAAATGAAAAATAAAATTACGAACTATGTGATGTCGTTGAATTACCTAGGTTAGGTTTCTTTCATCATAGGATAATATAGAAATGATAAATTATTTTATTTCTGTAAGTTGGTTTGTACAAACACTTTTACAAGTCGATCATATTTTTTTAAACTAGACGAGGACGGCGTTTCCTATCTGACTACTTTGAGAAGAAAGGCCGAAACAAAGTCAGAGGTTCTCAGATGGTCTCTTTTAAAGTCCCGACAAAATCTTGGTTAGATCATGTGAAGACCATGTAGACTGATTTCTGAAATGGTCTTTTGAGGAAAGAACCAGCCAGATTGAGTGTACCTGTCCAGTCAGTGTACGTATTTGTCCATGACCGTGTAGCTCAACTCAGAATTTAAGATGCTCAACGATTCGACGAACAATACCAAAGAAAGGACTTTCTGGTAGGCCGCATAAACTACTCAAACTGCACGACCATAATTAAAAACTAACTGAGAAAATTAAAAAAAATAATGATCTACACACTATGTGAGTCTTCACATTCACAATAATTAAAATAAAATAATAAAATACTTTAAAAAGTAAATATTCTTGTCATTGCAAGACAACCAAAAAAAAAACAAAATTAATTGGAGCAGCTCAATCCCAAGCCTTTTTGTCCTCAACGTAGATTACGTTGCCGTTGTTATATACGAATGAATTTTTATTAAATGACTAGGTTTTTTTTTCGAAGTATTATACCTATATTAACTGGTTTACCACGGATAAAAAAAAAGCATTATAAATTAAAGATATTTGATTTTTTCGTTAAATCGCATTGGCTTAGTGTTGCCATTTTACACTTATTCTGCCAAGTGACAAGTAGTGACTGTAATATCATTATTTTATTTGTTATTATAATAAAACGGGGTAAATAAATTGACAATACAGATTATGTCTAAGTGTAGGTGTCCATGCAGGTAATTAAGAATACTTTAGTTTAGTAGAAATAAATGAATTACTTAATTTCAATTAATGATAAGCAAAAAGTGTAGTGTTCAAATCTTAAAAAAAATATAAATTGGTTTTTGTCGAACACCTTTTGTTACATTAAATATACTCTTTCCAACGTGTATGTTTTACATTTCATGCTGAAATAACTAAGAAAGGGAAATACTAATGCGATATTGCCCTTTTACTTCCACGAAAAAAAAAGAAAAAGTACGCTAAATTATATATAATACTCTAGTAAAATCAAACCTGGAATACCTACAAAGGACACAAAACAAAATTATTAAAGTATTATTTCACTACCACTATAAAATATATATCCGACAAAAAAATAATACGAAAAAACTAACCTGCTAAATCTCACACAACTTTACACATATTACACCAGCATTCTTATAAACAAAATCACCACGAATTCCGTACAATCAAACATACAACTGCATAAAAAAAACAATAACATACAACACAAGAAGTAAAAACGAATTGCAACTAGCAACTGCATGTGCACGGACTAATTATGGCAAAAAAACAGTGTTAGTGGAGGAAGCTCAGCTATTCAATTATCTACCGAAGGATATAAAAAGGTGTGAAAATATTAACATATTTAAGAGAAAACTAAAAAAACATGTATGTACCCTGTAACGTCGCCAACGCCCCGGAGGTAAATATTATATTATTATTTAGAATAAGTGACTCTGTATCTCATTATAAGTGAACTGTTATAAGTTCTTATGGGAAATAAATATCTTTAAACCTAAATTGAATAATATTACCTACCTATTAAACACCTACAAAAGGCAATGACTGAATATCTTTTATTCTCGGCGTTCTAGAACGAAAATTCTTGCACTAACTAATTCAGAACATGACCCTGAATTAAAACAGATATTTTTCATTTAGAGTCATAGGAATTTAATCTTAGATAAAACAATGTATGGGCTTCTGCAATTATTGTCCTTTGGAATTCTTCAAGTGAAGTAAGTGAGTACTAAGAAAGGATTTTTGGAAATTCCACCCCCAAGGGAGTAAAAGGGGCTTGAAAGTTTGAATGAAATTTCTACAGTTTTTGGAAATTCCACCTCTAAAGGGGCAAAAAGAAGATTGAAAGTTTGTATTAAATATTTAATGTTTGTATACATGAAATGACATATGTGCTCATGTAATTTAAGTTTTACGCTCTAGGTTGACAAAATGAATTAATGTATTTATTGGTTTTTGGAATTTCTACCCCTAAGGGGATAAAATAGGGATTGAAACCTAATTATTAATTAATTATTAATTCTTTATTGTACACCAAAAACAATATTCAATACAATATGATAATAAAGTACATGTACAAAGGCGAGCTTAACTCAGTGTTGAGTTCTCTTACAGCAAACCCTAGAGAGTGACGGAGAATGATGACAAAAGAGGGTAGGATCCAGTGTACAATTTTAAAATAACATAATTATAATCATAAATCATAAATATATACATAAGTACATAATATATATATATATATATTAACATTGCGTTAAAAGGGAATGCTCTTTAATTTTCCTCTTGAAGACATCGAGACCTATGTGAAATTTCTTCGGTTTGGAAGGTAAAATCTCTGAAATTGTTGGTTTACCCTCTTGGTTAGTAAAATATCAATGAGTTTTTTTTCGGAAATTCTGCCTCTTAAGGAACTCCCTTATTTAATACAAACTCCTTAATTGTATACAAACTTTCAAGCCTTTAATACTAAAAGGGGGTTGAAAGTTTTTATAAAATTTCTACAGTTTGTAAGTTTACCTGAACTTTTAGATTATTCTTGGTTGATAAAAATAATTCATGTATTGGTTTTTGAAAATTCCACCCCTAAGGAGTTGAAAAATTGGAAATTTGTTGGGCATATTTGAAACTTGGCATAAATAAATAGTAAAGGTTTTCATTATAAGTTTTTCCAAACGACTCCTAAAAGACAATTTTGGGGGTGTTAAAGATTTTTAAAGAATTTACTGTACAGGGCTTCTTTTTATGTATAAAGGAACACTAAGAAGGGATTTTTGTAAATTCAACCTTTATGGGGGTGAACTAAAAAGTCATATGTAGGATAAAATATGGATCATGAGAACGAAGTCGCGGGCGAAGTGCTAGTAATTTACATAGACGGATTTGCAAAATTCATTTTTGTTTGAAACACTATACTCTCGAGGTGGTCCCATTGTCGCCAAATCAGAATCTGATGATTGGAGCCCGTGGAAATCCAGGGAACTTCTCAAATATAATAGGCAACCATACAGCGATTTATGTATTTTCAATAGCATGGCAAAAATTTACACTCAGAAAGTATCATTTGGTGAAGTGGAACTGATGAAGAAGATCAAAGATAACCACTGGAACTCCTTAATAAATATGTCAAGAGTAAAAGACGTCTTGAATAGTTAAGCGACTATCATGAAGCAAATACATATAAATAAATTCCCCGACGACGTGAGTACGAGACAACTTTTTTCTTTATAGTAGAGGTTTTTATGTCGGGGATTTTTTAAATTTAAATTTATTTTTTAATATCATAAAACTGTTTTAAGTAAAAGCTACACTTTAGCTGAGTGTCATATAGGCTACTTTTGTTCCCGAAAAACTACCGGATAGAAAGCTGCGCCAAAACGCAAGTAAGTTAAATAAATAAGTATTTGGGTCAAATGTCGAATTTATTATCATAAAACAGTTTGACTGACACGCGCAGAAGCTATAAAGTGCGGTTTCATAGTATCTAAAAGGCAAAATAAGCTAAGATAGCAGGGTCACGTGTCACGCTGGGTTCGCCGATTCATGCGCTGCACGTCGACCCAGTTTCTTGATGAAGTCTCAGGATATGCCATTTAAGCGTTCTATGCGGCGAGGATTGTGCTACTACGTGCATTCAACGCCTAAATGTCTAGCGTTTGGAAGCAGATTGCTTGATAAAAATCTCGAGATTTGAGGGGTCTGCCAATTTCTGAGGCCAGTCTTGCCACTAAGGATTAAGGATCATTATCGGTCAAAGCTTCTGAACTAGTAATTAAACAGTGCATCTCGTTGTACCCTTTATGGGTAACAGAAATGATCGTGCATTAACAAGTTTCTGTTTTATTATTGGAATAAATTCAATTAAGAAGTTTAGAGGATCAGCATGTTTCGGTTAAACATTCATGTTAATGAACCCCTTAGAGTTAGGGTTTATTCTAATTCAATGGGGATGATACCCTAGTTAGGGGTTCCAAAAGGCTTTAATGAGGAATACGATTACTGCCTTCATAGTGAAGGGAGATGCTAAGATTAGGTACGTAAAGAAGATCTGGAGAGTTACATAGAAAATATTAATATTATTGGTAAGAAGATTAAGTTTTAAACGCCGCAAGTTAGAAAGGGATGCGGTCGTGTATAGATGGAATAGGTACGGTCGTTAAGTCTATCACAGGTAATCTCGACCATGAAGATGCAGCTAAGTTTGAAGAAGAAATTTTAAACATTAAAAACAGAGTTAGGAACGTTCAGGATTCACAAAGGAAATCCTTAGTATTAGCACATAATGCAATCGATAAGTTCATTAAACAATTAACAAAATTAAATACCAATCAGAAACATTTGGCTAGTTTATTACACAATATTACTAATAATTCCAATGACTTGTCTAACCATTTACATTTCGTAGATATTTACGCATCTACAGATAGATTCTAGTTTACATATAATTTTAGATAGATTAATGTTATTAGAAGATGCTATGATTTTGCTCAGATGGGCACCGTGCATCCTAGTATTATAAGTCCTCCGAATTTAATAGAATAGTTAAGAAACTTAGAAAGTATGTTTATGATTAAAACAGTAGCTAGTATAAGCATTCGTAACATATACAAGACAGCGAAATCAATTTAAAGCTTACAGCACAGAACAATGTTAATTTATTCTTGAAATCCCCTTAATTATCTCAAAAACCTATGACCGTATCCATCTCTATTCTATACCAAATAAAAATAATCTTATTATCACCCCTAAATCCAAGTACCTGGCACTTGGTTACGATGAGTACACTTACCTGGAAAAAGAGGCAAAGTTCCTAAGATCGGAGACAACAACTGGCTACTTGCCCTCAGAGAAGAGGAAGTCACTAAAACACAATGCAACACCAAGACAGATTACAAGAAGCTGTCTGGAATTCATCTCGTTCCGTCGTGAGACGTGCTTACTTGGCTGCCGTTATTGCTGCTCCTTCTAAAGATCAGCGGAAACCCAAGCAAGCAATGGGTGCCCAGGGGCCCTCTGATCCAGTTCGAAGCTCGTTGCCAGCGGTAACAAGACCAGGACAGACCGATGAAGCTTATCGGTTTTCAGATTGGCCTCATATTTTCAATTAGAAATATTGGAAATCTAGCTATCAATGGGTATCTTAATGTAGAACTTCTTATGTTTGGAGGACTGGACTGGCTAACTAACTTTACTAATTACTGCCATTTAAATAAAAATAAATGAATAACAATATTATTTGTTTTTTGATATTCCTTTACGACGATCATCTTTATTATATTGCAAAAATAATCGAATCGAATCGAACAGAAAAAAATCGAAAAGTAAAAAACGTAAACAAACGTCATTGTTTGGCCGATTAAAATATAGCCAAAACGAACCATAACAAATCAGAAATTATTCTTTATGGCTTTGGGACTAAATTGGACATCACAACAATTTGTGTAGGTCGAAGTGACAATAAGTTCGTCGCATACTCTGAATCTGCTAGCCCAAGACCATCACCAACGTAGACCGGCTAGAGAAATCCCACGAGAGCCCAATCGTCCGCCAGATCAAGCGTCGCAAGTGAAGTTGGATTACTTATCCATACGCTGCGAAGGGATTCTGATTATGTAACCAAGTAAGCGTAGGATTGGAATCCCCAAGGCAAAACAAAGAGTGGCCGTCCGCGTCAAACCTGGAGTCGCACCGTGATGGCAGAAGCGGCGAGCATCGGAATGACATGGAACGAGGTGAAGCGTGAAGCTCAAGACAGATCGCGATGGAATACTACTTTGGATGCCCTTTGCACCATCCACATAGGACATTATAAATCAAGAAGTGTCAATAAAAGGTTTAAAAAAATCGAATATCTAGTCAATTATTTCAACTAACTAGTGCAGTGGTGTTAAGAATTACAGGTGTTAAGTACTCGAGTATGAGGGAAATTGATCAACTGATTCAAAACCTAATTTTGACGTGACAACGTCTTAAATTAGGTTGTGGCTGGGAGGCACTTATGAAAAAGTGTAACGCTCGGTAACGTTACGATGAGTCACCGAACGAGAGAGAGTGAACGGACGATTAAATGAATATAATTTTACATAATTTTGCAATTCATTATGTATTTGTATTTGCAATTTAATTATATTCATATCAATAAATATTCTACCGAGAAAAAGACGTTGTCACGTAAAATCTTCGCCCGTAAAACCGACTTTACAGGCAACCATTTTTTTTATCACCTTCCAAAATTTAGCAGGCAATTAGGTATACGACGATCTACGATACAGTTTATGCAAAAATAGCTCTTCAGCTTCGAGCAAACAACAATGTAGGTACCTAACAATAAAAAATGTAGGTATAAACAAATACGTCTTTGGGAACAGCTAATAATGTTTTTTATTTTAATAGTTGATTTTTGCATAAACCAAAACACTCGTTTTTGTTAAAAAAATCACCTAATCTCTGAAAAATTTGGAGGGAGATAAAAAAATCTAATTGTATGTATTCTCCGTTATTACGAAAACAAGGTTTCGAATATCTTAATCCAGTTCACATGGACTCTATACGCAGCAGATGCAGGATGATGCGTCGCTTTGAGTTAGATTTTCAAAGTTCGGCGATGACTTGTGGTAAACAAACTCAGCGTTAACCGTTCTACGATCTTCAACATATGATAGTATAGTTGATGATAGTCGCAACATGGCCGGTTTTTCCAACGAACGTTGCCACCATCTTCTTTGAAGTACTTCGAGAACGAACAACTTTAGTCGGCTTTAGCTCGTCTTGAAAGACCCAGATTGTAGATTGTTGTTTGGAATCAGGATCGTAGGCATAGATCCAAGATTCTTTACCACTGATGATGTCGTAGACGTGATTTGACTCTCCTCGGTTGAACCTTTGTAGAGTTATCTTACACCATCTGACGCGGGTCGCCTTGTGATGTCGGAAAGCAGATGCGGTATACAACGGCAAACTAGCTTTCTCACACCAAGCGCTTCATGCAAGATCTTCTGAATGGTTGTCTCTGAGATGCCTAATAGAGCCTCTATCTCTCGATACGTCACATCACGATCTTCGAGAATTAATTGTCTCACAGCAATGATGTTATCTTCAGTGAAGGCGGATTTTGGGCGTCCTTCGCGAGATTTGTCACTAACACTAGTATGTCCACGCTGGAATTCTAAATACCAGCGTTCGACAATTCGCAGACATGGGGCTTCATCACTGAACACAGATGTTAGCTCTTCAAAACACTGAAGCCGTGTCAGGCCTCTTCTAAAGTTTTAGAAAATTATTGCAAGAACATTTTCCTTAGAAAGATTCATTTTCGTACGTAACCTGACAGATTCCAATCGACGCTGTGACTAAACAATAGCATTAATCCTAATACTTTCAACTGTTTTGAGATTCAAAATTTAAACACATTCGATTATAGAACAGTGCCAAATTCAAAATTGCCGGGAAATATGGAAACGACAGAACTTAAAAGGCATGCCTCGTACAAGCACTTCATTTAAGGAGTCCCTCTCTTGCTTTCATGCATTTCGCATTGTATCCTTCAAGAACTTATAGAGACTACTATGCTTCATTGTTGCAGAGTATGCGTGGGTGGGTACCCCTCTACGATTGATCTTGTTCATTCAAATAAATTAGATAAACGCCGCGAACGAGATTGACACGTCATTCTGAATTGACGGCGTATTGTCACTTTGTTAGCATTGAGGAAGAGGTTTGCGGGGTCATGCACCAATAGAAGCCAGTGTGTATGTTTTGGTGATGCCTTTTTTTGATAATTGAGGCTATTCTGAGAGAAATAACAATGCTATGCTAAGTATATCGATGTGGATGATTGACTGTTATTTCAGAAACGTTGAGAGCGCGATACGCTTTTATATTACTTTCATAAATCGATACTGCTACTAGAAATTATCGCATTTGTGGTTATGAGAAAACAGATTACGACATCATTCTCTTGCCAATTTATTTGTGGTCAGCGCAACATTCTTCCATACATCTACCATCCATTTGTCGTCATTGTAGATATGTCATCCTTCATACAGTCCATTCATCATTTCTGTAGTCTTCCCCTACTTTTGGAACAGAACAGCTTTGTGGTGTCTCATCCCATACAAAGTAACCGTGCCGACGTACTGCACTAATTATACTGATTATTTTTTGTACATCGCTCGCGTTCGGTTCCGTTCCACGGATATAGATGGTGATCTATCTATCGCCGTGGAACGGAACCGAACGCGAGCGGTTTACAAAAAATAATCGGTTTAATCTGATGAAAAACGCTAGTTACGTCAGCATGGTTTCTTTGTATGGGATGAGGTATCTGTATGCTAGTGTTATATTATCTGTGCATATGTCGTGAAAACTAATTGTGTTAGCCAAGTCCAAGATCAAGGTGCACGACAAACTAACAGTCATGAATTTCCACTCTTGAAGACTCTTTTCGTAAATTAAATATTGGTCTTCTGGAAATTAATCCAATCATTTCTTGGACCAGTGACCTAATTGAAAAACTCGCTAGCACTGTCTTTAATATGAAAATTCTACTTACAGCAACCATAAGTCCAGCCACGAATCCCGCAGTATCATACAGAGGGCAGAGGATCCTTCCGGGAGGACAGTACATCCTCAGCTCGGGCAGAGGACCTGGAGGCCTCTCGGTCCTCTGCCAGCCCTCGTTCTCCACGTCACTGATGGTGCGAGGAATCGAGAAGAAGTACTCCATATCGGCCAGGGCATCTGACCAGCCGAATTTGACTGGAAGATGGAAAATATAACAGTTATAAGAAATTTTTAGTAGCATTGAAAATTTAGAGAATATTACGTTTGAAGTCTTTTCAGGCTTAACATTTTGACGATTCTTGGAACTGAATATTTTCATTTCAACTTTTAATACAGTTAAATAATATTTTAAAACATTTATATAACTTATATCAGCCGATAGGGATGATTCCTGGGTAGATAAATGATAATTCTATTTAGACTGTCAGTGAAATTATCAATAATATTGGACACGTATTATTTGCATTATCAAATAAATAACAATTGGCAAAGATAAAGCACATAAAAGTTCAAGAGTGGGGGCTTGTGACGTCCCTATGTCAGTCAGTATAAAGTGTACTAACGCCGTGACGTCACACGATATTTCAGTGCTATATATCATCGTCACTTTATGTTTACGCGTCAAAAGAAAAAATACGTGTCCAATATTTTTTATTAATCCACCTGACGGACAAAAATCAAATTTTCATTAAACACATAAAGATACATAAAAGGTACAAGTACAATAGGGTACTTGTAGGTACCTTTTAACCTATCTTTAAAAGATAATATATTGAACATACCTCTAAGCCCATCATATTGAATACCTGAAACAAGAAAAACGCTGATAAGTTACTAAACATAACATAACATCACACTTGTTATCCCAGAAAGGAAAGGCAGAGTTGCATGGAACACTCACTTTTCGCCATGTTGCAGCGCCATGTTCCCATTAAACCGGACTGCGCAGGTCAAATTAACTCCAGGCTGCTACCAAAAATCCTATTGGGAATCATCATTATTACTGCTGAACGACATTCACTGCTGGACAAAGTCTCTCCCAAGCGTCGCCACATTGACTGATCGTGTGATCAGCGGAGTTCTGCGCCTCTTACTAGGTCATTGGTCTACCTTGTAGGTGGCCTTCCAACGCTGCGTATTTCACTACACCAGAACCTTACCTATACGAACCTCCTATTGGACATGGCAAACCAAATAACCTAACAACTCTGCCCAATCAGGGAGGGGAAAATTAAAAAAAAACATACTTACAGCAAACAGCTGTAGCAAGTGACAGAAATACCATTAACTTTTCCATTTTCTATCGGTTGTATAGGCGATACCAGACGAATTTTACGAGCGTTCCAACCGAACGCGAACGAACACGATATGTAACTGATGCGTCGTCGGATTCAATGGGATGTGTTATAAAAGATTAGCACACAAAAAAAGTGTTAACAGTAGGTCAACGTGAAATAACGTTAGATTTGATACAGGTTTTATAAAGAAAAAGTCAGCAACAAAAATGTTGTCCTTAGACCGTTTATTGGTCTAATTAAGTCTAATTTATTTATGTATTAGTGACCCGCTCCGGTTTCGCTTGATAGTACAAAGTATTAAACTACAAACAAAGATTCCTGCAAACATGTGCGCCACGACAATATGACAACAATATGACGAACAGTCTTCGTAGATACTGTACTTTCGGTAATATCCGAAGAACAATTAAAAAAATAAGGGTTGACGCATCTTCGTTGCGCTTTTCTGAGGGAGCCATACATCCAAGTAGTTCAATACTGGAGTGTGAGAACTCTGATAAAATAATTTTGTTTTGTCTTTTACTCTGTTATTAGATATTATAAACGTACCTAAGTATCAGTCGTTAAATAAATTACTCAACGTCACGACATCTATCGACTTATGTTTTACAAACACAATCAATTTAGAATGATTTTTTTGCAGGATCCTACATAAATAGGGGAAAAACCAAAAGCCATAGTTTTTTCTGCTTCTAGAGGTTAACGTAGGTCATTGCTCTTTTACATACATCTATAAAGTTTAAATTAAGAAAAAATCATCAACATCATCATTTCAGCCTATAATCATCCACTGCATCTGCAACTACTGGGTATACCTCCTTTTCTTTCTGACATACTTTCTTTTCACTGCCCTGAGAAGAGTCTAAGACAGAGTGGACTGAAAACAGCTCGTCAGTGACGCCGTCAATGCGTTCCAAGACGGGCACAACCTTCAGAAGTTAAGACAACGAATAAGAAGATCAGCTAAATAATTAATTCTCCTTCTTCTTTTTGCAGCGATAAACTCAAATTTTGTCTGCAACTACTGATACATCTGATACTGGCACTGTGTTTAAAATGGGTCTGGGTGGGACTCCATTTGGCCAGGTTTTTTCTATAGTGACCTACCTGGGCCCGCAATTGGCTTAGAGATTTCCAGGTTGGCCACTGCAGTTCGTGTCCAGGGGGCAGATGCTCTGCCGGAGTAAAGAAGTATGAAGGGGCAGGATGTGCGTTTTTCCACAGTTTATATCTCTCGTCAGTTGCGCTGGCTTCCAAAGAGATAGTATGTCTCAGAAAAAATTGTGGCTATTTAGGCGCGCAGACTGGAGTTAAGAGTTAAGGGGTGGCGACTGTCCCGTTAAGCACTAATTAATTAATTAGTATTAAAAGGTCCTATCGACGATTGTGTCGAGTCGGCGAATCGTTCACTTTTGAAAAGTTCGATGAGCAAAACACGAATGGGTATATCGACCTGTCGGCGCAACGAATGCTACAGTCAGCACTCAAAATCTTATGAAATAAAAAGACATCATATCATCTTTTTTCACAACCTCCTTCTTAGCGTGTCGATGGCAAATATTGCACCATCCTGGGATATCTTACTAGCTCCGAGTTAGTAGCTAACATGGACATTTATGTAAGACATATTTGTTATTAGCACCTTAGCTAAATCCCTTGCCTGGCCCAGTATTCAGCCACGGCATCGCCGCACGACGCAGGCTTAAGGCCCTACGTGAACAAGCATTCGAATATTGTTCGCAATTGACTCTCTGTACACATACTAGCTTGGCTCCACAATGATTGCCGCGACATCCGGCACGTTAAAAAGTAAAGTACCCACACACATACACTAGGTAAGTAAGTATGCAATGAGCAGACTCACAAGATGAATCATAACAAGTCCTTTAGTCCTTACAATCTGCAAATAAAATAGTTATAGATTCAGGCAGTTTTAATCAGTGTTTTCCATCAGGAATTTTATAATAGCAATCCGGAGAGATAACTGTGTACCTGTATGTTTGTGTATCTGTCTGTGTCATCATAGCTCTAATAAACCGATGAACCGGTTTAATGGGAACATGGCGCTGCAACATGGCGAAAAGTGGGTGTTCCATGCATCTCTGCCTTTCCTTTCTGGGATAACAAGTGTGATGTTATGTTATGTTTAGTAACTTTTCAGCGTTTTTCTTGTTTCAGGTATTCAATATGATGGGCTTAGAGGTATATTCAATATATTATCTTTTAAAGATAGGTTAAAAGGTACCTACAAGTACGCTATTGTACTTGTAGGTACCTTTTACGTATCTTTATGTGTTTACTGAAGAATTGATTTTTGTCCGTCAGGTGGATTAATAAAAAATATTGGACACGTATTTTTTCTTTTGACGCGTAAACATAAAGTGACGATGATATATAGCACTGAAATATCGTGTGACGTCACGGCGTTAGTACACTTTATACTGACTGACATAGTGACGTCACAAGCCCCCATTATTGAACTTTGATGTGCTTTATCTTTGTCAATTGTTATTTATTTAATAATGCAAATAATACGTGTCCAATATTATTGATAATTTCACTGACGGTCTAAATAGAATTATCATTTTGCTACCCAGGAATCATCCCTATTGGCTAATATAAGTTATGTTTTAAAATATTATTTAACTGTATTAAAAGTTGAAATGAAAATATTCAGTTCCAAGAATCGTTAAAATTTTAAGCCTGAAAAGACTTTAAACGTAATATTCTCTAAATTTTCAATGCTACTAATAATTTCTTATAAATGGTATATTTTCCATCTTCCAATCAAATTTGGCTGGTCGGATGCCCTGGCCGATATAAATCTGCTACCGGAAAACTCAAAACACAGATAAGAAAAAGAAAAAGAGTCAAGTTTATGCCGGTCTCCGTCCTCATAGTTTGTTTCCAACATTTAGCAGAAACTCGAAAGTCAATCAGCCTATGGTGCATTTATTCAATGCTCAGATCTACAATAAGCATCAAACACAATATTCAAATCATCAAATACATACAGCAGTTTTTTATTGTCTCGCAGAAGGTGTAAAAAGTAGAGTATCTCTGGGTCAAAGCCTGTCTTAGTCTTGGGCAGCTTGAACCCCTCGCTCCACTCAAGACTACATAAATCCCTCGCTTCGCTTGGGAGTTAACTCAGTTCCTCGTTACGTTCAGGGTTCAATATGCCGCCCGTATAGTTAGGCACTACTTTATTCCCTTGGTGCATAATCTACGGGATCGTTCAATGTGGCGACGCTTGGGAGAGTCCTATGTCCAGCAGTGGACGTCTTTCAGCTTATATGTTGATGATGATAATCTACTACCACTTATTCACAACGGAATCATGATGGCATTGTCACGTCAAAGTATGGGCTCTGACTCTGATTTTATGTTATTTATAACTAGGGAATAAGTCTGTGACTGAACGTTCAATGTTTTACGTACCTACTAACCTCGTAGATTAAACTTAAGTGTTCTTATCAAAAACTCGTTTAAACTCAACAGTTATTTGATTTAACAACCTGAATCACGAATAAAGTTACTACTAGGTACAATGTATTTAAACTTGTTTTGAACAAACCACATCGTGCAAAAGTAAGACTAATTTCGATGGCTCATCTGCCTCAATTGGTCGTGGGGGATTCGATACGCTGGTCTGGCAAAGATTTGTTGGGTTTTTTACAACTTTTTATTAAAGTGCATTATGCTTGCATTTTTTTAATCAATGTGTGTTCGCCTCAAATCTTGCAACTGAATTTTAAAGCAGTTATCCTCAACCGATTACGATGAAAATTTGCATACACGTTTGGTTGGGAGGCAAATCACGGTAAGCTAAAAAGCGTGCGCAAAAAAATTTTTTTTTTAATTGGAAATAAAAAGTAGGTATCTGAAATTATTTATTAGCATCCGGGAGTCTGAAATTGTGACCGGTTGACTTCGATCAGTAATACACTAGATACACGATACCATACAAAACTTCTCCTCAAAACTGTCGCCAATTGTGTAAATTTCTAAGAATTCTAGTTGAAATAAATGTACAATGCAAATTCAACCTTAGAAGCAATGTTTAAAGTTGCATTCACAAAACTTGTATTAAAATCAATAAAAAATATGTGACCTTCCGTTTTAGTCTAAATTATAAAGTTCCAGAACAGTCGATGTTTGTTACAATTGTTGGTGCGTTTTCGTCGCAAACGTTGGTCAAACAATGATAATATTTGGTAATTGATTCGTATTTACCATTTAATTCGGTTTTTAGGGTTCCGAAGTCAACAAGGAACCTTTTAGTTTCGCTATGTCCGTCTGTCCGTCCGTTGCTTAGCTCAGAGACTCTTAGTACTAGAAAGCTATAAGTTGGCATGGCTATCCATATTAATAATTCCGACAAAGTGGTAAAGCAAAATGAAGAAAAAATTTACCACCTATAGACGTAAAGTGGGGATGTTTTTTTTCTCGTCTTTCCCATGGTGTGGGATATTGTTAGATAGGCAATTCAAAAATATTATGGGGCTGTTAAAACCATTTTTCGATTCAAAGATCCGTTTGCGTAAAATTAAGCTTTAAATTGCAAATTTGCTCCCCTGCCAGCGAAATGGTTGCTCTTGGCTATGTGACAAAAATCACGGCTGTAGTATATAACGAAATTAAAAGGAAAACTATCACAGCTAAGTAGGCTTTACAAGTTTACGAGTAATAGTCGACCAACTTATAAAATGTACTCGGAACAGTAAAAATTTTGTACAAGTGCCATTGAAAAATTACTTAAATAACGTTATTAGCTGTGTAAAACAGATAGCAAATATATGCTTATGAACTATGTAAAAATATACAAAAGTTAAATCTTAACATCCTTAATAATAATGATTTCTAAATTAATAATGTTTAAGCTCGAATAACGCATTGGAGTGGAGGGAGTCGTTGGCAATACCGGTCCGCACGGCGCATACGCGCGGGCAGTCTATTTTGTGTTAGTGCAGAAGTATTTTCGACATTTTGTAATCTAAAGTCAAATTAGATTCGATTGCCAAGCAAATTTTGCTACCCCACCATAAATGGCGGTATTCTCAGTGGTTGCAATTATAAACTTAATTGCGTTTGCCGTAAGGTTGACATACGTGTCATAGGACGATATTTACTCACTCAAGGTCACAGTTTAACACATGGCATTTTTACTTACATCATCGAAATCGATAGATACCCGATTTCTTAATTCGAAAAAAATAAGACTTGTACTTACTTCTTTTTTTAATTTGATGGCTAATATAGTTATGTTTTCACAAATAAAATCAATTTAAAATTATATACTAAACTAATTATGCTCATTGAGGCGGGCGGGCCTCTTTATAAAATTATCTTATAGAAATATTAAATTACTTATTTTCTTTTGGTGATATCCATCTATAAAGTCAATATCTGACCCGACTACATCACTAATTGAGTAGCGAAGAACTTTCGAGAACGAAATAGTGATTACATTCAAAAAATTTCAAATTCCGAAAGAGAAAGAAACAAGGAGTGTGCTTTCTACGTTCCAGGAACAACAAACATACCATTCCCCATGACTCTAACGCGCGGTCGTATCTGCTCCTTTTGCAATTGGCGTCCTTCATATAGATTATTTATTGCAGCTTATTTACGTTGGTTGTTTGTTCCTATCATTGAATAATTTGATTTTACTTTTTGGTAGTTGAGTAGGTTGTTTGAAAATACTCATACTAAAATATTTGTTTTCGGTTTGTATATATTTGGAGATTTTAACGAAGACTATCTCAGTAATGGCAATATTGCAGTATTCAATTTATTAAGTGACGCTGGATATACATTTTTATTACAAACGCTTGCCTCTACCTGCGGTGGTACTCAAATAGATAATATTTTTTTTAACTTCACTTGTGAAGTTGGATTTTATAACTCCTTCTTCAGTTACCATCGTTTTATGTGGGCCCATTTTAGACGTTGTGAGCCGCTGAAATTGTTTCAATGTAAATGTAACAACAAAAACCCTCTTCTTAGTCCGCATTATAATGCAACTACGGAACCCTATTAATGCGCGTGACCCGACACGCACTTGGCCGGTTTTTACTTTATGAAAAACATTTAATGATGATATAAACTTACCGAAAAAAGATATTCCTTTCAAAATATAGGCGTTACGGTGGTTATTTGAACAATTTTTGATCGCACACTGCGGCATTTTGTCGTCTTAATGTTGGCTATCATTGGACCATACTAATTTGAAATAAGACCACAACCGTATTTGTGCTCTTATTTTTCGGCCCGGCCTTGAAGCACTTACCCGTCATCTAGTGTATTATTGATCGAAACCGGTTGATGGCAATATGCTTGCCCACTATTGCATTGGACTTAAACATAACTGGAGAAATGTGGGTGCTATTAGTTGCATCTCTGTTTAATCCTCCGGGAAAAACAGGCGTGATGTTATTTATTAATTTTTTAACCGACATTCCAAAAAGGAGGAAGTTTTATATTCGACTATAAGTTTGTTTCTTTTTGTGTTTTTCTATCGCTTTGTCCATTAATTGTGGACCGATTTTGAAAATTCTATTTTTGTTTGAAAATTTAAATAAATGTTTCTAATGAGAATGGGACCATCGAACTGCTCGGGTGATGAAGCCGGAAGGTAGGCACCGGAAATCCGTAATAAAACAATCTATCCCAGTCGTGTTTAGGGTTGTTGGAATTGTTATGAAAAGCCCTCTGGCTATAAATGATTTTCATGGTAATTTAAGGTACCAAAACTCAGTGTCCAAAACGAAAAAAATGAGTACCAAGACACAGACTGCCGAAGGGAGAGAATTCTTCGCTTTGTAGTGTTTTGTTTTGGAAGTCAGTTAAGTTTTATTGTTTAAAAGTTTTAGAATAATCGCACTAAAATTTTCTTCTCTTTATTCAATTCAGTTTCCATCATTTTGGTTTATTATTCGATAAAATTATAAAAAAAAGTTATTAACCATTAATGTACACACACATAATAAACAGACAAGACCAAGAAGGAACATAAAATAGGTACAAAGGTACGCTTATTTCAAAGAAATCTTTTCCAGCATACCTGCGAGAGGAGGGTTGAAAAAAAACATTGTTACGAGCTGAGGTTCAGAGATAAATTATTTAAACAGCAGATTTGAATTAATCACTCTGTATTACTGAAACACCTCCTAAACAACTATATTACTTCGCACTATTTTCGCTTTAATCGCTCCGCATCGCTTCCTACCGCACTATTTAATCGAAAGCAACCACTTTCTATATCTTTTTTTATGGACTTCTCGCAGTTCAATCAGAGTAATTGGCTTCTCGCTGTTCAATCAGAGTAATTGGCTACTGCTTAAACGGGCGATCCTGTGGAGACAAAAGCTAAACCTATGTAACCACGCTGAGGGCTACCCCCTGTGGGGTCGAACCTCGGCGCAGGGTGTCGCTGGAGGGTCAACTAGAGCTGGATCATGATTAAATGATTCAACAATCTTTTCGGAAAATACCTACGTGGAGAAGAACGTACAAGAAACTACTATTTATTAACTAATCATCTACGGCTCAGCATTGCGCGGGCTGGCTTGAATATCTTGAGGGGACTTCGCAGCGGGCCTTGGCGGCGACGGAGACGGAACGAAGGCAGTTTGTGTTTTCTAAGTGTGCTGGTCTTTCTGCGGCTCCCGCAGTGACTGACCCGCGACCAACCCGATCACTCTTTATGTAGCACTAAGATATTTCTGGAACGTTCTAGATGGCGCTACTAGTTACTACTAGTTCTTCCTCTCGTCACTAAAAGGCGTTGCCCTATCTTGTAACAATATGTAGACACCATGTGCAGCTTGGGCAAATAAAGAGAAAACATATCAACAATCCATACTATTATTATAAATACAAAAGTAACTCTGTCTGTCTGTCTGTCTGTTACCTTTCCACGTTTCAACCGCTGAACCGATTTAGATGAAAGTTGGTATGGAGATAGTTTGTAGACCGTGAGAAGGACATAGGCTTCATGCATAAAACACGAAGGGGGAGAAATGAGGGATGGGGCGTTAGTTTTATATGAAACTTCTTTATAGGGTTTAAACTGCAGAACCGATTTAGATGAAAGTTGGGATGGAGATAATTTGAGACCCGAAAAAGGACATACGCTACTTTTTTTTATAAAACATGAAGGAGGAGAAATGGGGGAGTGGGATAGTTTTGTATGAAACTTCTTACCATGCAACTTCTTCTTATTATGAACCGATTTAGATGAAATTTGGTATGGAGATATTTTGAGACCCTGAAAAGGACATAGGCTACTTCTTTGTGCTTAAAAATCGAAGGGGTAGAAATGGGAGGAGTTAGTTTTGTATGAAACTTCTTATTGTGGAGATCGATTCACTTCAAATTTTGCGAAAACACTTCCGTAATAAATAATTAAAGTATATTGTTTTTTTTTAAGTACCCTGAATGTCAAGATATACAAATTTTCGATAAAAGTTTTAAAGGTAAGATATACAATAGACAAAATCTATATTAACGCGGGCGAAGCTGCGGGCAGCAGCTAGTTAACTATTAAGTAGAATACAATATAACTAATTAATACTACTAATATTTTTAATGCACAATGAGCTCTTTTCCGTCTCCCTTTTGTATTTGTATATAGGTTTGTTTTTATTTTAGAATATTCAATTGTATATATGTTAATAACCGTAAATAAACTAATTAATATAGTTATAGTCCTACATATATTAAACATGCATAGGCATTAGTGAAATAAATATTGTACTTACGTTGATGTTGTTATATTCGATGGATAAAAACTGAGATACATAACGTCACATGAGGCTTGGCAGAAGTTTTATTACGACCACAATGTGACCAAATCTACAAATACATACAAAAAATTTGGGAAATGTGTTAGTGTTTTATGCTTTACAGAACACAATATGAAGCAAGGTGACCTTGATCTTCTGAATATACCAAATTTTATCTTAGCTGCAAGCTTCACTAGACTAAAGCGAAATGGTTGCTATGGCTTATTAATTAATAACAACATTAATTTCAAAGAAATAGATTCTGTAAAAAAGATAAACATTCCCAATGCGTTAAAATGCTGTGCAATGGAATTAACATCAGTTAATTCATCAGATAACGTTGTAATTTTGTGTATTTACCGAGTTCCTAATCCAACTAAGGTACACCTTTTCTTTGATAATTTAGCGAACATATTTCAACAGTTTTGCTATAAAAGTAACCAAAAAAAATTGCGCAGTCTGCGCAAAGACCCCGCAGAAGCAAACACCTTGTAGCTAACATCCTGCAGCTGAGGGCTCCACGAAAAATTTTTGTCAACGAAAATACCCAGGTTTTTCACTGAGTCGCTGTATGGAATAGCTGATCCATCAGAAACAATCCGAAGGAGCTCCGACCAGTTAACTCTTGAGCGCAACCTAGGACTGCCGACAACAATGACTTGAGTCTTCGCAGGATTAACCCTGAGACCATGGGCCTAACTCCACTCATAAATACAACCTAAATCCTTATTGATCATATTAACTGTCTCAGACAATTCATCTACCGGAGCTTGAGAATATATTTGCGTCAGCATAAAGGTGGTAGGGCGAGAGAATAATAATTATTCCTCAATTATATACGTTTTGACCAGAATTCAGCCACGGCAATAGCGTTTTCATTTGCGTCGCAAAGGTCCTTCAGGGTGCAGGTGTTGTTGCACAGAGAGCACAATAGGAGGTGGGGCATTGTTTACTCCACAATCGCACTGCGGGTCATTGGAGTACCCCCTTCTAACTAAGTTGTGATATAGAAGTTAAAATCAATAATCATTACATTGCCCGATTTGACCTGACTTGATTACTTGATACCCGGGCATCATAGGTACATAATGCACTGATGAATAATTCGGTCCATCCAGCGCTTATCCAGCCCTCAAAAAAGGTTGTGGTCACAGCAGCCACCTGAAAATCAGTCAAGTGCGAGTTGGAGCATAAACTCGCTCATGATCGATAAAATGCATTCCTACAAAGATGTTTACAGAGAAGATTTTGCTATTTTATTTTATTAACTGCCTCAGACTTCATCTACCTACAGATTATCAGCCTTTCGATCTCAATAGACCGTGAAAGTGTGACGTCACAAGTCTATTAGGGTTGTGGGCATGCCCATCGTGCCCACAACGGTGGATCCGCGCTTGTTGTCCATGACATTAACAACGAGAAAAGAGACTTATCTTGTGCTTTGACAAAAAAACGACGTTTGATTCTTGATGCATACCTATTATGTTTGTTCTCTCATTGTCATTATCACAAGTTCACATTGTTTACCCACGGTAAAGAATATGACCGTATGCGGTAAATTTAAACAGCTGTTTTGTAAATTATTTGCCAGCTACTTCAATATTCATTAAAGTTCGTACATAGGTTCTGTGTGCTCACGTTAGTTTATTTTATTTGCAATTGATCGCAATAAGTAATTACGAAATATTTGTTCATTTTTACCTATACATGTTATTTATTTACCTATTATTATTCATTTAATTAAAAAAAAAACGTGCTATACTCACTATGAATTTATCATGTATCGTGGGTACATTTACAAACATTTGAACTCACAAACAGCCAGATCCGGAACAACTATTTGTAGGAAACAAATATTTTTCTGTGCGAGAATCGAACCCGCGACACGCAGCGCGGAATTACACAGGCACTGCGCCAACCTCTACATGTTCGGGTTTCTTCCAGTCTTATTCCTCCTCAGCCTTAGTAAGATCCTAACCGGAGAAGTCCGGTCTATGTATGTTCAATGTTGATAAAGGTGTTTCCATCCTTCTTACTTCAAACTAAGGTGTTCCACACACCTTCAATATGATGGTGCAACATTGATTGCAATCACGTGTTCGATCTTTCCATACTATCCCTAGATGTTCAATTGTGATCATCAGCATTTTAATATTCCCACTACAGGGACACAGGACTCCTCTCTGTGAAAGGGAATGGGCCGTAATCAGAAACATTGCATATACTTATTTGCAAAACCTTGCCAACGAGGAACGGAGCAGGGTATGCTAACATAAAAATAATAAATAAAATAAGGCATACAAAAATACGCAACATCACAAAAGCAACAGAATGTTTAGCCCGAGCTCTTGCATTAAAATGGAAGTGGGCCGGACACACAGCACGCCTGCAAGATCAAAGTTGGACAAAAAGTGTGACAGAATGGAGGGGACCAGTGGGCGGAAGAAAGAAAGGGAGACCTTGCAACAGATGCGAGGATGAAATTAAACGCACAGCGGGTCAAAACTGGATACAAACAGCGCAATCCAGAAGAAACTGGCTCAATTTGGAGGAGACCTTTACTTGCAGAGGGGTTCTTACAGAATAATTTCATTATAATATTAACGTATCTAAAAATCTTTTATAAAATTGTAACTACTAACTATTAATACAATAAACTACTAATTTTTTTTATACTAACAAAACTAATTAACTTCGCAAAATAGCGTTTACTGGAGAAGTAAAAGGCTTTTTTATTTAATTTTATTTATTTGCAAAACCTAACGATTAAAATATCTACCTACAAGCTAGAAGTTTCCTAGAAGTTTACTTTCTTGAATAATTTTTTATGTACGTATGAAAGTCATGAAAGAAAAAGCGAGGCCAACATCTAGACACGCGGCAGCGAGTCAAGCCAAGTTCAAGCAAAAGTGCGACGCAGAAGCTCTGTGTTACATTAGACGAACCATTCAAAATATATTTAACAGAAACACATGAAATTTGTTTTATTTATTAAAATCCCTAGGATGAACTATAAACCAAACGTTCCAGATGACCTAGAAAGTTCAAATTTGGCATCCGGAGTAGTTGGGTGAATACAAAGGAATAAATCAGAAACTAGTAAGTATTCTATATTTTTTTATAAAATGACATTATCATTTTATAAAAAAAAAACAATTAATTGATTCTATTAGGAACACTTAACTAAAGTGCCTCTAATGTAAGAATTGATGACAGCCGGGCTTTGCATATTACCCGTCTACACAACATCTGGAAGAAAAGAGGAATTGGTATCAAAACCAAGATGAGATTGATACGGGCTCTGGTATTCCCTATTTTCCTGTATGAAGCTGAAACGTGGACAATCCTAACCCGAGACGAATGCTAGGAATACCTTGGACAACGAAACGCACCAATGCATCGGTCGAGACCCAGCTCCGAATAAAGACACGTATTTCGGTCACACAATGTGCAGAGGCGACGAGAGTTTAGAAAAGCTGATTGTGGTTGGGAACACCGAAGGCAAAAGATCGCGCGGTCGTTCACCAACATCAACATCAGATGGACCGATCAAGTGAAAGACTCGTCGGCCTCCAAATTCTACACGGTCGTAAAGGACGCGTTAGACAGAAACCGGTGGAGGCAGATCATCCGCTCCAGATGCAACCCTGATGCTGACCACGATTCTCAGACATGAGGGACCGACCAAGAGAGAGATCTGCTTTATGTGAATAATTCGACTTTACAAATTTAAGAAGTTATACTTTAATATACCTAACAAATATTGTTGTAGCAGAAAAAGCAAGAAATTGTGTTTTTAAATTTGTTTTATGTTCTTGTAAATAAATTTCAGGATACAGAACTTGGCATTCATTCAGATTTCAAGTATTTTGTTGACGTAGTCAACAACCGCGTATATCCTTAGTATTGAACTTGGTTCCCTTTTTCATATTTATGTTTTTGATGGGATCCTCTGTTCGAAAAATGACATAAATATTTTTTGATAATCCTGTAGGGTTTACAATAGTCGTCTTCGTCTTAGTGTGTCAATCGATGGCAAATATAAAAAATATGTTTGATTTGTTCCACCGATATATCATCCACCCCGGGGGCCTTACCCCAGCACAGCTGTCGAATAGCTGAGGTGATGTCCGTCATATTGAATCCATTCAATATGACGGGCGTCACCAGTCCTTAGACTCAGAGGGAGAACAGGGGTTCTGCCAAGCCATTTTGGTGGCTTTCCGTTAAGGAGTTGATGGACCACTTGGTTAGCCGTAACTGTGCTAGGTGAACGAGCTGGTGGTGCTTCACTAGTAAGCTTGCGTATGGTGTTCAAAGCTTTTTTACTATTATGGGTCATATCGATACTGGTGACGCTGTTCATTTCTTTTTTGCTGGCGTCGCTCGCTTCTCAGTGCCAGCAATTTTTGTCCAGCTTCAACTGTCTCTTCCGAGGAAGGGTTGTTGACGTAGAAACGCTCATAAGCCTTAAAGAGTTCACAAGATATTCCAAAGACTTCGAGAATTGTTACCAGTCAGTTTTAAGGTAGTTGAATCGGCGTTTGATTGGCAAGGACTCTGGGCGAACGACGGACTGGATATTGCAAACGAACGGGGACATAATTATTATAGTCCTTTTGGTCTGGGTGCTGGTATTTGAGCTAACAAATATCAAAGGTTCTAGACAAGTGTCATTCGATTTCAGCGAAGGCAATAGTCAAAATGGCAAATTGTAAGTGCAGTCACTTACAATTTGACACTTTGACTATTACCTATATCACGTGATATTCCGATAGCGATATATCTATATTTTTGACATTTTTCCAATCGTTATCGCCACACTTTTGTTGATAGAATGTAAGGTGCCTAGGGCCTCAGGTCCGGATTGTACCCGCACTTCCATCTTCCGCTATTGAATGACGCTGGTTGTTTAGGGTCATGTAATGTAATGTTTTAGGGTCATGGTAAGTCAATTCGTGAGCTTCTGCCCAATCCTTGACAACTCGGCCGTCTGAATTTGTAGAGCAGCCCTAGCTGAAGCTATAGCTGTTAAAGTCACTAACTATAACTATATTTTGGGCGCTGAATGTCAAAATCAGGTTTCTCCAATTGAAATGGAGTGCCGGGGGATGTATAGACTGAAGTTACTGTGCAGTTACCAAGGCGTAATAATTTCAATGTTGTTTACACTAAAGCATTTTGTAACAATAACACTTACGCCAGAAGCAATAAACACTGCGTTACCGGGCTTCGGGTGACAGATCTCGACGACAAGTCAAAGTCAAATGTATTTATTTCGACTAGGCCATTAAACGGCACTTTCGAACGTTAACAATTAAAATTAAAGTCAAAACAAGTTACAGTCCATGAACGTGAGGAACCTGCCCTGGGTGGAATCCCAGTGGTCTCTTGAACACATAGAATGTCACATTGCGTCTTGCGGGACAACTCAGAAAGGATTTCTGCTTAGACCCGAGAGAACCCTTCGATGCTTATGGAGACTACACACAAGACCGGTTTTGTGAGTGGACTGTTTGACCTCGAGAAAGGCAGATTATGGCTTATATTTGCCATCATTGTGAAAGGATTAGCCAAACCAAGGAAGTCGATTTCCCAGGATGGATGATTGAAAAGTATAGTCATTCGGGTGAGCTTCCTTCTTGCACCCCAACAAATACAACTTGCGCCCTAACATATTGTGTGGTACAATGTTTAGACAGATGATGATGCTGATGTTGATATTAATATTATTTACTCTTTATTAATTTAAAAGCAACGCGATAATTTTTCATATAGGGTTTCTCAGAATGTTATTTGTTTTTAATTCTTTAAAAAACATTAGAATTAGTTCAGTCTGGTTTTATTTACTTTTAAATTAAAGCACAGATTTTATATTTTTTTCATAAATAAAAAAAGAATAGTTTGTAAATGCGCACCCTCTTCTTCTTGACACTCATTTAGCCTGGAACTAAAATCTTCAATCACTCGCTGGAGCGTCCTCAAAAAAGTAAGGGCCGATAATTCCTTGACCTGATATGGCAGCCCAACAGTCCAGATTTAACGCCTGCTGATGTTGTCTTAATGGGCTACTTAAAAAGTAAAGTTTACAACCCATTGACACCCAAACTGAATGTTTTAAAGCAAGCAAAGATTCACAGACGAAATCAAAGCTATTCCAAGAGTGATGTGATGATCCATAGTAAGTGATTGAAAAATTAAGTTCCATGCTAAATGAGTGTCGGGAAGTGGAGAGTGCGCATTTCCTGTGTTTCATTAAAAAAAAAAACTGCTCTTTAATTTTACAGTAGATAGAAATAATTTTATGTAGTGTTTTTTTAGGGTTCCACACCCAAAGGGTAAAGACGGGACCCTATTACTAAGACTCAGCAGTCCGTCTGTCTGTCTGTGTGTCCGTCTTTCACCAGACTGTATCTCATGTAATAGCTGGACAGTTGAAATTTTCACAGATGATGTGTTTCTGTTGCGCCCCACTTAAAATAAATATTTAAGTAGGGCTCCCATACAACAAACGTGTTTCTTTTTGCCATTATTTGCGATAATGGTACGGAACCTTTTGTGCGCGAGTCCGGCTCGCTCTTGGCCGGTTTTTTAACTATATTAGAGCAGAACATTGTGAGATATTCCTATTCCCTATATTCATTCGAAAGTAAGAAAACAATTTATTTAGCATAAACTTAGAGGTTTGGTGACAATTTTGATTACATTCATTCACCACATCTGACAAAGAGAGGAGGAATGTTTCAGAATATTGTAAGCTGGCAAATTGACCATGTCTGTATTGAATGGGTACCGCCTATCTACACCGCCACATGCAAACTACAAATCGGACCTGACACTACACAAGTTAAACAACAATAGGTATCCATCAGGCCTATCAGACAACTTCCGGACTTGATCCAAGAATTCTCCCTTTTCTATGGAGGCTAAGGCACTTTCCAGTTTCCTCATACCCGTATTAAATATGAGTATGCTAGGTTTGTCCATCTCATTAATGTAATTAATAATACATTATTTTTTATATATTTTACTAGATGTATGAATGTGAGTGAAGCAAAAGAAGTATGTAAGGTTGGTAGCAGGTGGCGTTCTGTAGTTTCTGCCTGAGAAGGGTGAGTTTATATAAGTATGTATGTATGTATTTTTTATTGTTTAAATGATTTTTTGTTAAGAAATATTTTAGAAATTTAAATTAATTTGTATAAAGATGAATAAACGAAACAATTAATAATAAATGTATTTACTCAAGTGCTGTCCCGCTTCTCATCGAAAATAGGTACCTGAGGAAGTATGTTTTTGCAATACAGGTGACTTTCGGTTAACGTAGTGTTGAATAATAATAATTATTTGATATTATGACGTATTACTTTTTTTACGTAGGTACCTTGTCGTTGTGCGTTCTTTGCATCGGCATCATCATCTAGGATGATAAAATGTGACACTATCTTAACCTACAATTAATTAAGTCAAGTATATAATTAATCGCACGTCAATGTTCATGATTATTCTACGTACTTATGAAAAAAACTTTTTCGTTTTCACTCGCGTCGCTCTGGATTCTAACACTTGAATCACTCGTTATGCTCGTGAATCAATCATCATGAATCACGGTCGTGATTCAGTCGTTAAAATCCTTCACTAGCTCGTTATTCATCTATGGTCCGCGCTTTAAATCTGACCTTTATTTACTAATTGTATAATATACTATATTTATATATAGAATAATCATTACATATAATAAATCTGTAGAAAAGTCGTTTTTATACATCGAAAACATTAAAAAAAAAAAAAAAATCCTACCTTTATTTAATTTTTGTCTGTTCATCTGTTTGTCTGTTTATCTGTTTGTCTGTTGATTTGTGCATGCATCATGTAAAATGTACGAAATCAATGTAGATAACTTTTATACACAAAATTGTACGTAACTTGAAGTATTACTTAGTTTTTGTTTCATCGCAATCGGTTCACTCTATCAAGAGCTAGATGAATTTAAAGTGTTCAAGAAGTAAAATATCGCAACAAACGCAATTCAGATACTCGGACTGTTGAATGACGTGTTATATAAAGAAATTGTGGACCGATTTTGAAAATTATTTTTTTATTTGAAATATTATGATTCAAAATTGGTCCCATTTTAATTTGGTGAAGTTCTGATGTAGAACTTCGGAGATATACAATAGAACTCTTCAATAAATGACGGCAAATCTCTCGGAATTGCTGCAATCTCATGTCTGTTTATTGTTTATACCATTTCATAACATAACATCACGCCAGTACGCCCTAAAGGGGTACGCAGATGTGTACAGTTCACCTTGGTTCAAGTTTCATGATATTCGGGTAATCTATTCTGGCATTATAGGTACCTTACTAAAGAACTTGCCTATTAGGTACAACTAATAAACTTTTTCAAAAAAATACTACTGACTTCCAAATAAAAACACTAAAAACTGAAAAATTATTTTAATAAAAGTCCATAACGCAATAAATTGGTACCTATGAAAGACACCGACTTCCAAAAATAAAGTTATTTTTCACTTTGCATGAGTCTCACTGATGTCAATGACAAAATATCAGCATCAGCATCCCCTGATGTCAATGACAAAATATCAGCATCAGCATCCCCCGATGTCAATAACAAAATATCAGCATCAGCATCCCCTGATGTCAATGAAAAAATATCAGCATAAGCATCCCCTGATGTCAATGAAAAAATATCAGCATCAGCATCCCCTGATATCAGTGACAAAATATCAGCAACCGAGGATGTGAAAAAAATGTGCATCAGCAGCAACCCTGATAATTACGAACCTTACATGTGTCGTCTTATTAGCATAAGATGTGGATCTTTCCATCTGTGCACAGATGGTTATCGGTTAAGTACGGTTGGTGATACAGTCACCGTTCAGACTTAGCTGCTCTCACTACAGCCATGATCCGGACTATTGCTATACTGTGTCTCGTGGCACCGGCCTTCGGGCTCTCTCATGGTGAGTATACCAATATATATAAAACTAGCTTCTAGCATCGGTTTCGTCCGCGTTAAAGTTGGCAATTAGCCCAAGGGAACTTAACCCCAGGATAAGAAACATCCTTTGTCTTAAATTAGGATGTGGTCCACCCGAGTGTCAAGTTTCATCCACAATTACGTATTCAGCCGTTAAAGACGTGAAAGGTTATAAACAGACAGAGTCAATTTCGCATTTATCATGAGTATGGATTAAAAAAGCATAATACACATATTAAACAGTTTTTATTTGTATATAGATATATTTAATTTTGTCCAATTCCCGTATGTTTCGTGTTAGTGTTTCTTTTCTCATTGTATACCGCCTTAGGTGTGACCTGTAAAGTTATACATGTATACTTAAATAAATAAATTATGCTTTACGACAGAAAAAGTATGTATTTTCTGTCGTCATTTATTTTCGCCTGCGTTGCTTGTTATTTTGCGATAATTTCCAAGATATTCATTTAAGTTATATGGCGTAAAGGATTATCATAATGTGCATGAAATGCTTAAGGTAACTAACATATTTAAATTAATAGAAATTAATACTGTATCCGCCTAAATAGCTTTACAATTACCCCATTGTACGTGACTATTTTAGGGTTCGGTACCTCGAAAGGAAAAAACGGAACCCTTATAAGATCACTTTGTTGTCCGTCCGTCCGTCTGTCTGTCTGTCAAGACCCTTTTTCTCAGGAACGCGTGGAGGTATCCAGCTGAAATTTATATCAAATACTCAAGTCTACTGTCCCTTAAAGCTGTGAAACTTCAAAGCCAACGCAATCAAAAGATACAGCCGTTTATGCCGCAAATTTCCGCAAATTTTCGACACTCGCAAGGGAATCAAAACCTAAAGGGTACTTTCCGCACGAAGCAACGTCTTATAGCACAGATACAGGAAAAGTAGCGAAACCGTAAATTTTTCGTTACTTCATATAATAAAAAGGCTTGTGTTTAAACACCGCCCAAAAAAGTACCTATTTTACTACCAAAAAAATTCTAAACGGTTACCAAAATGGATAAATGGTCACCAAATAACGTTTCCTAAAATATTATGAAATAAATCCATTTTTTCGTATTATTGACTGCCAAAAAAATATATGGACGCCTTTAAAGTCGACGGAGCCCCGCTGCGCGGGGCTCCTATTTCCGTCCGCAGGGTCTAAAGTAACCTAACACGAACGAGATGACGGGAGCCGAGTTCGCTCGCTTTGCTCGCTCACTTCGGCTCCCGTCATCTCGTTCGAACCTAACCTGTCCGTGTCGGGGTGCCCTAAGCTCCTGAGCTCGCTTCGCTCGCTCTTGGACTAATTCGTTAAAAACACGAATACACCCGGTATATTAATCTTTGAGTTGGATAGAATTTGGTGACCGTTGATCCATTTTGGGAACCAATTATTTTATTTGGTGCCTAAGCTTAGAGTCTTAAAAATATTTTTGATGACCGTCTAAATTATACCCTAATAAAAATATTTTTAATAATTTTAAACTTACTACCCGTTTCCTCATGAACGCGTAGAGGTATTAAATTGAAATTCATATCAAATACTCAGGTCTATAATACCTTTAAGCTGAGGTTTGTACGGAACCCTCGGTGCGCGAGTCGGACTCGCACTTGGCCGGTTTTTTTAGGGCGCCGAAGTTAACAAGGAACCCTAATAATTTCGCAATGTCCGTCTGTCCGTCCGCAGCTTGGCTCATAGAATCTGAGCACCAAAAAGCTATAATTTGACACAGATATAAATATTAATAATTCCGACAAAGTTATAAAATAAAATAATGAATTTTTTTTTTTCGGGTACCTCCCGTAGACGTAAAGTGGGGATATTTTTTTCTAGTCTATCCCATGGTGTGGGGCTTCGATGAAGAATACACTAGATTCCCGGTCAGCGTTTCAAAAACGGGCCGAACAATAGCTACCTTTCTACCCTACCTACCTACCCTAGCTGCCCGCCCACGTATATATATATATATATATATATTTTTTTTTTAAACTTTCTCTTTATTCGAGTGAACAAAACAAAAAAATAATTATTCAAATCGATCCCGCAGTTTTTGAGTTTTCGCGAGACCAACGAACAGCAATTGATTTTTATAATATAGAAAGATACGTAGATAAGTGTGTGTGGCCATTTGAGCGACTTATTATTGCTCCTGATTCTTAATCTAGTATTTTTATAGATCGATGATATAAAAAAATAATTGAACGTTTCGACTCCACTCATTCCTTCTCCAAGCAGCGAGCTCGGTCCCAAAATTTTTATTTATTTTTTTGGCACATTATAATTTAGACTTTAAAGCTTGCGTGTAAGACTAAATTTGTATTGAGCTCATAAAATTTTTATTGCTCTTTGTATATAGTTTTGTGAATGCAACTTTAAACATTGCTTTTAAGGTTGAATTTGCATTATTGTATATTTATTTCTAGTAGAATATTTAGAATTACCTTATTTTTTAGAAAACAATTGGCGTCAGTTTTAAGCATAACTTTTGTATGGGATCCTATATCTAGTGTGTTCTTCATCGAAAGTGTGGGATATCGTTGGATAGGCCATTCAAAAATATTATGGGTCTGACCAGACCATTTTTCGATTCAGAGATCCGTTTGCGTAAAACTAAGCTTTAAATTGCAATTTCTTGTTGGAGGCAAGTGTCCACCCCCCCCCCCTGCCAGCGAAATGATTGCTCTTGGTTATGCGAAAAAAATCACGGCAGTAGTATATGTAACGAAATTAAAAGGAAAACTATTACAGCCAAGTAGGATTTACAAGTTTACGATTAATAGTCAACTAGCTTATAAAATGTACTTGGAACAGTAAAAAAATTTAATGACATTGAAAAATACTTAAATAACATTGTTAGCTGTGTAAAACATGTAGTAAATATATGCTTTTGAACCATGTAATAATATACAAAACATAAAATCATAACATCCTTAATAATAATGATTTCTAAATTAATTATGTTTAAACTCGAATAACGCCTTGGGGTGGACGGAATCGTTGGCAGCACCGGTTCATACGGCGCATGCGCTCTATTTCGTGTTAGTGCAGAAGTGTTTTCAATGTTTTGTAATCTAAAGTCAAATTAGATTCGATTGCTAAGCAAATTCCGCTACCCGACCATAGATGGCGGTATTCTCAGTGGTCGCAATTATAAACTTAATTGCTTTTGCTGTAAGGTTGACATTCGTGTCATAGTCATATTTACTCAACCAAGGTCACATCGCTGCAGTATACCACATTGCATTTTTTATTACATTATCGATCTCGATAGATACCCGATTTCTTAATTCGAAAAAATAAGATTTGGATTTTTTTTTAATTTTATGTCATATATTATTATATATAAAAATATATATATAATATTTTTATAAATGAAATCATCAATCAATCAATAAATTTTGAAATTATGTACTAATTTAATTATGCTCACGTTGACAAACGCTCAGTAACGATCCGATCTGTCTGGTAATGTGTCGGTTCAATATAGACTCGAATAAATTACCGAAGGCCAATTGGACAGCAATAACCCTGTAGTTTGAGATGTGAGACCTTGAGCCATCCTTTTGTATGGGAGTCACATGAGAAATTTTCTAAAGCGACGGATAGATTGCACTTTCAACAGCGAGATTTAAAAATAAATAATTAGGGTACCTTAAAAGCCGTTATGCACTCTTTCACAAAAAAACGGGATAATAACATCATGCGCGGCGGATGAATGGAGCTTCAAGCGCTTGACAGCTTGCAGCAGATCTTTACTGCTTATGCTGTCCAGTGCAATGCGGGATGATGATACAACGGACTACCCTCGCTCAGAGATTTTGTGAGACAGTAAGGGCTTATCTGGTAAAAAACTGATTCAAAATTATTTTGCAAAAGCATTTACAGCGTCTAAACCAGTAAATATTTTGTCCTCATATTTGTACTATGGACATCTTTGTCTGGTTGAGCGCTGTTCCTTAATACAAGATCAGAAATTTTTCGGGTCCCTCCTTATATGCATCTCTACTTGCTTGATGTAGCTATCGTAAGTAAGTTTTATTGAAGTTTTAACATGTTGCCTATAAAATTTAAACATAGATATGTAGTTCTCATTGTTTAATACTGCCCTAGACTTTTCTAGGTAAGCTTACTTCATCTGTATACTTTATACTTTGCATCAGGAGTGTACCATGTTGGATATTGGTACTTCGAGCCAAACTTCCTTTGCTTTTTCACAGGAACATGATAATGCACGCAATCATTTAATTTTTGGTAAAAGAGATATACGGCTCTGTCAACGTCATTAAATTTGTTTCTAGGACCTCATCCCATGTTATCTACGCAATATTTTGATATAACTGCTCAAAATCAGCTTTTCTGAAATTCCATCGTGGTGGTTCCACGTCCGCGCAGGCGGTTGCAGCAAGCAAGATGCAATGCTATCACTATTTCAATATCGTCGGTGTAACCATCAATGTCATCAATTTGTTTTACAGTGTATAGACTCCGCACTGCCAACAACACTCCACCCCAACCAGTTTCATTGACATGGTCTCTTCTTATGATACTGTAACCATCGGGGAATATTTCTTCGTCATTTATACTGCTCATCAAAAACGTTTCAGTTAGCGCAAATACATCTGCTGATTTGTTCAAAATTGCTAACTTGCATGCATCCAACTTTAAACGCAATCTAGACGTTTTTATAAAAAATATAATATTTTTTAGGTTTCCGGTTTTTGTGGGTTTGTTTGTGAAACCCACAAAAACCGCGCCATGGCTTAATATGGACACCCTCCGCCCAGTTCTCCAGAGACATATATATATTAACGTGATTGGTAGGCCCGGTCAACTTAAAAGAAGCATAGTCAGCGCGCGGCTTTAACGCCTCAGCTGAACAGAAATCTTCGTTGCGTATAGTTTTAAAATTTGCGGTCACTTGTTAAACCGTAGTTCCAACTTAATATAGTACAAATGCAGGTATGATTTATGTTCGTTAGCTAGCAACGTCGAGGACTCAGCGACGGTTTTACCTCGGATAACGTTCTCGAGCAAACGTCGACTGCGCCGGCGTCTCACCACGATCCACCTCGACCTGCAGAGTTCTACGAACGTATCGTTTTGTAAACGAAACGTCATTGAAAACATGTTGTCACTGGAACCAGATGTTTTCGATGGATTTATTGATGATCTTACATTTTTTTCAGACGAAGAAGATTTTTTATCGTTTGACTATGTCAGAAGTAGAAAGGATCGTGCTAATTGGGTCCATCCATATATCGTAAATAACTCCAAGAAAAGATTATTCGTGAACGTGAACTATCAGAAGATGATAATAAATTTCGCAGATTTTATCGAATGAGGAAGGATACATTTAGAATATTGTAACAATTTTAGGGCTAAACCTATAAAAAAAACAACGCTTGATTTTTTACGCCAGTACGCTACAATTTACGTAATGACATGAAAAATATCATACAATTCTCTGCAGCAACGCTTCGGATCTGGACTTGTTTGAACATGTACGTGCTCGTATTGCTCTCTTCCTACGCGCATTTTACGATATGCTTATACTACGACGCCATGTGCGGAGGGGCGGCTAGATTTTTTCAACAATTATCGCCATATTTCAACCAATTTACACAAAACCTTAACAAATAATACACCTAAACCTACCTAATGAATCACTTTGTCTATTGGTTAAAACCACACGAAAATCCGTTCCGCATTTTTTGAGTTTATCGCGAACAGACAGACAGACGCGTTGGGGAACTTTTTTTATATTATGTAGTTATGATGAAGAGTTATAGTGAAGTGGTCAGGTTCATCATGAATCCGTTGTATTCACGGATGTGTTGTATTAAATACTAGCTGTTCCCCGCGGCTTCACTCCCGTGGACCACCCCATAGGAACCGTTTTTGGGATTAAAAAATAGCCTATGTCAATCAGGAATAATGTAGCTTTCTATTGATGAAAGATTTTTTTAAATCGGTCCAGTAGTTTCGGAGTCTATTCGGTACAAACAAACAAAAAAAATCTTTCCTCTTAATAATATTATATATTACTAGCTAACCCGGCGAACTTCGTTCCGCCTAACAAATTTCTAAAATAAACGTAGCCTAAGCTACTCCTTATTACATCAGCTACCTGCCAATAAAAGTCCCGTCAAAATCGGTCGAGCCATTTCAGAGATTAACCGGAACAAACAGACAGACAAAAATTCAAAAAAATGTTATTTTGGTGTATGTATCGTATATATATTCATATACATGTAGTAAAAAACGGTTATTTCAATATTACAAACAGACACTCCAATTTTATTTATATGTATAGATAATTATATATATTATAGTATAGATAAAATTCAATTATTCACAATGAATGACCAACATTGTATTCATTCCTTATGTATTTTTCTGCGTTTTGGTTTCAGGACCTTTGCAGCATGATCACAAAAGTAAGTGCTTCTCAATTTTTTTTTGTAAACAAAGTGGTCAAGATCCGTTGTGAAAAAAGGGCTCCGCTATTCTTCTTGTATATTTCCGTTCAAACTGGAACCACAAGACCGCACTATGAGTTGTCATGGGTTTAAGACCTCATAGTCACCATCAGTTGCGTCGTAGTTGCGTCGTAATCAACATCGCAGCCAAAAGACGTCCACTGCTGGACATAGGCTTCCCCCAAGCGTCTCCTGTGCCCTGCTCACTGCCACTTAAATTTGGCAAATCTTAGAGATTTGTCGGTAACCTTGATAAAATCGAAGTAAACCTACGATATGTTTAAGTACCTTATTTGTCTCTCTGTCTCTTATTTTTCAGTAAGACACGGTCTTAAAATTTTTGACGTGAGAAGCGATACTATGATTGACTTGCCGTTGTCCAACCACTCTGCCTCTATGCAAGGCTACATCAAGATGAATCGGCCTCGTATTCCTGGTGGCTACTGTTACATGCAGCTGTGGTGTCGTAAAGAAGACTTGTACAGATTCTGTATATTAACTGATAAACTCGGATATGTAGCTGGTATGCAGTTAAATGTGAGTACTGTAGAAGCTGTAAAGCTACCAAGTAAATAATACGCGATATTTTAATTATATTTAGAGTTTAATCGTATTGATTTATTATATTTTCACATAACTCATCACCTATGCGCTCCGAGGCGTCCTGAGAATCGATGACCTTTAGAACATTCTAAATACGAATGACACTTTAAATTACATCTAGCCAGCCCTAAAGGGATCACAGACTCCTTACGCGCGAGCGAAGTTTTTGTGCAATTCGATTGGTTGGTTCCGCTATTGATGACACATCTTTGATATTTAAAATAGATCGGCGGTCACAAAATCTTGATGATGTGAATAACTCTATTCATCAGGTCCAAAATTGGTTCACGGCAAACAATTTGGTACTAAATGAAAAAAAAAACAAATGTATTAGATAACATGACGAATGTTAGAAATACCGAATACGACATCAAATTGAATAGCGAAAAACTGGACTTTGTAAATCAAACAGTTTTCCTGGGAATCATTCTAGACTCTTGCGGGTCGGCTAAGCTCAGCCGCTTATGCTGTTAGAAAGATAAGACAGTTAACGGATGTAGAAACCGTGCGTTTGGTATATTTTAGTTAATTCACAGCATTATGTCATACGGTATTTTACTGTGGGTCGAGCGGCTGACATTGAATCCATATTAATATTGCAAAAGAGAGCTGTCAGAGCCATAATATATAAGTTAAGTCATCGAGAATCTCTTAGGGAACTATTTAAAAATATTAATATTATGACAGTTTCTTGCCAATTCATTTATGAAAATATTATGTATGTAAGGAAAAATATTGTAATACGAGAAATAAAGTTAGATCAATCATCTTAAAGCTAAAGTACACTCATCTTTCATGTTTAAGTATTTTAGTTTTTAGTAATTCTAACAAAATACCTTGTGGTATATTAAAACTAAATGAGAGTAAATTTAAAACTTTTAAGTAAGTAAATTTAAAGTCAAACAGTCAGTTTTCTTCCCTCTTCCTAATTTTATCTGTTCTCGAGGCGGCGGCGGCAGGTATGCCCTAAACTAGGATTTACTAAACGAACTTAAACAAGCCTTGGACGTGAAAGTCATCCAATATCCAAAACTTTCAGTTGATGCAATTTGAAAATTAAATGGAAGAAAAGTCTAAACACACAGTCTCACGCAATACCCACATAATTCCCTGCCGTGATTTCTAGAATAGAATATACTTTATTGGAGACCAAAAAAGTTACACATCTCTTTTATAAAATCTTAATATGAGTGATACGAGTATTATGCGTACAATGGTGGAAGGATGAATGCGAATCTGGTTGTTTCCGCTGCTTTCAAATAACTTATCCTTATAATATAATAATTATTATTTTAAGTCTATGCTGGTGACTAAGTGGTCAGGCAGGGGCTAATAGTCCTTCTATAGTTCTAGGTAATCAATCCATGAAATCTCTCAAACCCATAGCCCAATTAGTTTTGTCTCCATATTTTACAATAGTCCTGCAACAGCCGTGGATTATCCTTAGGTGCACTTGCGTAGTGCATACAGGGATAATTGTCGGTTGATGTCACATTTCAAACTGCATGTCTAACAAGGCCTCTGCCAGTTGGTTTCGGCCCCTGGTACGCCTTTCAAAGGTCCGGAACCCTCACCCTAGGAGACCCGAGAATCTCAAAGATAATTATTATTATGTCCTTTCATCATATCACCGATAGACGTCCACTGCTGGACATACGCCTCCCCCAAGCGCAGCCACATTGATCGGTCCCCTGCGTCTCGCATCCAGCAGATCTCCCACCAGGTCATCAGTCGACCTGGTGGGAGGCCTCCCAACGCAACGTTTTCGGTTCGCGGTCACCACTCCAGAACCTTTCTGCCTCATCGGCCATCTGTTCTGCGAGCAATGTGCCCTGCCCACTGCCACTTAAGTTTGGCAATTCTTCGGGCTTTGCCGGTAACCCTGGTTCTCTTGCAGATCTCTACATTTCTGATTCGATCAAGCAAGGAAACTCCGAGCATAGCCCTCTCTATTGCCCTTTGGGTGCCTGAAGCTTTCTGATGAGACCGTAAGCGAACATGTCTCAGAGCCGTATGTAATCACTGACAACACACACTAGTCATAGACTTTCGTCTTGAGGCACTGTGGTAAGTTGGACGAGAAGATACCGCGCAACTTCCCGAACGCTGCCCAGCCGAGTCGGATTCGACGGTTGACCTCTTTCTCGAAGTTTGCCCTACCCAACTGGATCGTTTGTCCCAGGTAAACAAAGTCGCCCACAACTTCAAGTTACCACTGCTAATACATCTCGATGCATACATAAGTCGGCATGTAGAAAATATTCCCTGAGATTGCATATCTGGCATTTAAAAAGCGTCAGCCTCAACACTTCCGCGGGATATACAATCTCATGACCCACGATCGTGGGTGAAGCATTCGATATACAGTCAGCAGTGTACGGATCCGCCTATCCGGGGCGTCAAGTTCCATTTGAGTCCATTTGAGTATGCCGAAAGAGTACACCCAACCTTGTTTACGCCCGAAAGAAGGCTATTGATTACCTTCTTCAGGCGGCCCAAGAAGCGTTCCTTCAACGATTGTTTCATGCCAGTAGTGCTGATGCCTAACGCTTCCGGCATACCCAAATACTTATAGATTTCGTTTGTAGAGAGGGATCTCAAGTTTACGGAATCCGCGAGTTGAATTCCTATGGATTCCACAATCTCCCTTCGCTTTACATGCATGACCGCACATTTGTCCACATAAAACTTCATCCTGATGGCGCTACTAAAAGTTTCAGCTACCTACAGTAGCTCCATCGGTTGAAGATTGCTGGGCAAAGAGCTTCAAGTCATTCATGTAAAGGAGGTGAGATACAAGCTGACCACTTCTCTTCAACCGATAGCCTAGCCCTAAATTATCTAGCAGCGTGCTTAGAGGATTCAAGGCTAGGTAAAACCAAAGTGGTTATTATTATACTTTGACAATCTCGGGACCCTGGGGTTCCGGTTCTTTGAAAGGCGTGCAAGAGGCTAAAACCAACTCGCAGAGGCCTTGCTAGGCATGTATCAGGATATGTGACACCAACCGGCAGTTATCCTTGCATGCACTAATCACTACGCAAGAGCACCCAAGGACAATCACCGGTTTTTTGGTGCAGGACTATTGCAAAATATGGAGAAAAAATGTATTGGGCTATGGGTTTTGGAGGCTTCGTGGACCGACCTAAAACTATAGAAGGAATATTGGCCACTGCCTGACCACTGTTGATCTACATGGCTATAAAATGGCAGGGGATGACTTGCACACTCAATTAATGGGCCCCCCATAGACAGTCGCGAGTGACGTAGTGCCACGGGGTCAATATATACGGAGGCGCTTGTGGAGTGGAGAGGTATGCCACGGTTATCAGGACAATCCCGGAAGTATGGTCAAGATTCCTACCAGCATCTTACTTCCTTCCTCCGAGCACGTTTGCTCTTGCGGATCTCCACTCAAGCCAGCGTGGGAGATCTGTACCCCGTCAATATTTACACCGACTGGTCAATAAAGGCAAGCCGGAGACGATGGATAAGACTTCTCCCTGGAGATCAGATCCGTGGGGACGCCACTGTCCACCAGCTCATCACAAAGCTGCCCTGCGGATTGTATCTCTCTTAGTCTCGCGCCCCTCACCCTAGGCAAGTTGCGACAAAGTAGAATCTACCGGCACCGACCTAGGGTTCATTGGACCACGACGGCAACGTAGAGATACTGCGGTGGGGTTTATTATTATCTGGTTGTTTCCCCTGCTTTCAAATAACTATTTTTTACCAAGTTCAACTCCCCATTGCAGATCCCTGTCGATGATTTTACATCAAAATATGACATGATAGAACAAGGATTCACAATTTGGACGACGACCTTGGACCATCATAACCTTGTGAGATTTTATGCCTTCTTCCAATTCTTCGTGGCACCTGGTAAGTGTCCTTCTGCTAACACTTTGCTTTGGTAAGTTGACCTGCAGCCTAATTGCGTACCAATTATTCATGGAATCGATCACAAACACTTTCATATTGACAAATGACAGTATTCATTGTTTTTTCTACATGTCAAGCAAGTAGAAAAAAGGGACACGGATTTTTAAACATTTGAAACAATGTATTACGAAATCTATAATGACTAAATCCCTGCAGCCTAACTGCGTAAGTGAATTCAGCAAGGCAAAGGGTTTGATCCCGTGAAAGAGTACGACAAATTCCCTTTAAATACGCCCATTATGCTCAAAATCGGTAAGAATGGAAAGAAGAAAGGGAGCCTATTGCCTGTAAGTGTGATAGAATACGTTGAACATGACATTACATCCGCCCGTATTCCCCAAAGGTTTGGGCAGAGGTGAGTAGTACACCCATGTTTCACCAGTTATGTTTTAGTCTTATGTAATAGGTTCAACATAATAAATAAATATGTATATTTTATTCTGCCTAAAATCATAAAACATGTAAGAGTCTCTGAAGGCAAAGCATTTACAATTCAACTATTGTCATAAAACTTTCAAAGGGAAAGTGTTTTTTAAGGTGCTCGTAAACGCATCAACTCTAAAGATGACAGCGCCATCCTGCGTGATAGTGAGCTGCACTACAGTGGCTTTGGAGGGAAGTTGGCGAGCGTAGCCACCGATAACAGGAAGCTACACAGCATCTACACAAAACAGAACTGCGTCCGAGGGTTGGGTAAGTATCAACTGCCTTCTTAGCGTTAGTTCTACAAGGCATCGGTGCAAATAATAGGCTAAGCGACTTTCCCTTCTTGATGGCTAGACGTGATTCGATTTATATTAGCGATTTTTAAGGTACTCCCTCATATGGAGCATTCGCCTGTTATGTAACATTTCAGATTCGATTTGGAGCATTACAATACTGCCTCCCTGACTGACGAGCATTCGCCTGTAATAAACATACATTAGATTCTATTTTAAGCATTAAGTTGATTCCACAATGTAACAAATTGTATCAAAATATAACACATAGTATCATCAAGTGCGCACTGTAATGCTCGGTTCACTTCCCTCACCAATGGAATGCTCGAATCTGTAACATTACAGGTTGCGCACTGTAATGCTCGGTTCTCCACCCTCACTGGTGTAATGCTTGACTCTTTAACGTTACATTACAGGCGAATGCTCCAAGTGAAGGAGCACCTTTACATAGACGCATTACGACGTAATGCGACCAATTTGTAATTGAAACTAAGAAAATGTTTTACGAAATCTGCTATACACGCAATTTAAATTACGCTATCAGGGATGTCCCTTATTAATAAGTAATTTATTCCAATTCAAATATGCTATTTTACATTATTGCATACCTCGCCTGTAGTGTATCTATAGACCTACGGCCACCATGAGTGTATTTGTTTCTAATTGCCATTAATTTATAACTTGAAAAAGGTCGAGATACTATACAGAAGTCGTTGTCTTAGTAATAATTACATTATAAAAAAAATTGTTAAAAAAAAGAGCGAGCGGTGTGCGCGCTCTAGAAATAAACAAAAAAACTTCGTTACAAAACTGTTCATAAACTATATGTATAGGGCATCGACGAATTTATCCAACTTGCTGCAACACATTTCATCTCAAAAACGTCTTCTTTCTGACTGTTAAAAAAAAACTATGGAGCACAAAAATACAATGTTTCTACCAATTCGAACCATTTACGTGCCCGTGTTTAAGAATGAAAATATTTTTAACTTGAATTTGTTCCAGGTCACCAGTACACATACAATATGACTAGGAACCTAGAGTGCAGTGCGTCTACAATTTCGCCGTTTTCCGTCATGTTCTCCGATGGCGAGCTGATAGGTTCAAAGATCAGCGTCATCGGCACTTGGGCCAAGAACAGCCAGTTCAAGGACCGGTATGAAGAATTAAACCGCGAGAATGCCGTGGTAATTGTACTTCCGAAATTATTAATGTATCGCATTAAAAGCCTATTTAGACGAACTGCTTGTAGCACTTAGTGCCGACAGCTTCAAGCGGTCACTATTGGGAAAACTTTAATTTTCAATTCAAAATAGGGATGATTTCTGGGTACAAAATAATAATTCTATTTAGTCCGTCAGTTAGTAGTTATTATCAAAAAAATATTGGACATGCATTCAAACCAACAAAAACAATACAAAATTAAGCGCATCAAAGTTCAGGAGGGGTGGCTTGTGACGACACTTTTGAGTGAAAAGTGTACTAAAACGTGGTGTCGCGCGAAATTTCAACGCCGTTATTTTTTGTTTAAAAAAAATACGTTTCTAATATTTTTTATAAATCTACCTGACAGACTAAAAAATATTGATAACCGTCAATGAAATAATAAAATAAAAATAATAATTTATACACTAATAATATATATGTTACGGCTAATACCCGAAGTGCGGATACACCTAGTATTAGTGCGGCTACACCTAGTTTTAGCCGGTTAGAACTAGGTGTAGCCACGCGACGGAGCCCCGCTGCGCGGGGCTCCTATTTCCTTCCGCAGGGTCTAAAGTCGGGGTGCCCTAAGCTCCGGCTAATACTAGGTGTAGCCGCACTTCGGGTATTAGCCGTAACATATACATTTTATTTTGCCTATTCTTAGTCGTATAGACTTTGGTAGCTTCAGTCAAAATCTGCAGATTGCCCAACAGCGACTGCTTGAAGCTGTCGGCACTAACTGCAGCATCTATGGAGGCTCTACTGAGGCTCAAGCTCCTGAGGCGCTCCTATAAGCGATGGCGATGGAAAACGCCAAAATGTAAGGGATTGATCAAGTGACATTTCGACAGCATTTGACATTCCCATAAGTTCATTTATGTCATGTTTCGTATTGCTATCGCTACGCTTTTGATGATACAAAGCCACTTGTCTAGGGTCTCTGGTTCTCCTATTTTTTGTACGGAGATAACGCAAAACGAGTCTTTAATGTTTCGACTGCTGTAAATTAGTCCTTCTCTCTGTGAGAAAGAACTGTAATTCGCCACACATGCCAAGATTGTCCTCACGTTGATTTAAGTCGCAACTCATCGAAATGTTTGGTTCTTGGACACGCCGTTTTCCTTCCGATGTTATAGTTGACTTTAGAACTTTATTGGACAAAATTGCACAAATAAGGGTGTATCAGAGTTCCAAATAATGCCATAGAAGTATGCAACTCATAAGTTGATGCCGTTAGCACTGTGCCCTTTTACACTTCTCTCGAAAGGGTATTCGATGGAAACAGTCGTGAAATAAATGTGATGTAAACTAATAAAATATATCATCAAGCCTTTACTCTACGAAGGGCAGGTAGTCCCTTACCTATGTCATGAATATATTTTCACACAAAACCCTTGATTTTGTTTCAGTACGCCGGGCCGAATGTTCCTAGATGTCTACACGATGATCTCAAGGAGGGCGGGCTTTCCATTACTTTGTTCTACATAAATGCCCCCTGGTGGGTATCCTGCGACATGTTTGATTAAACACTACGGGCCTTATTTATAAAATATTTTTAAGTTTGAATTAAGAATAAACTGTTTAGTACATTCTAAATTCAAATTTTCTATGGTGAATTTGAATTAAGAATCTGTTTATCAGTATCTGAACATTTATGATTAAAAATTTTTTATTTTATTTAAGGCTTTATATTAATTACTACACACTACCGAAACTCGACACAAGAATATTATGTTGTTCTGAAAAAACAAAATGTTAAGTGTTACCAATACAACACAATAAACATTATTAGCATTTTATTTTGGCATCATGTAGCTCTTTTGTTTTGTGTAAGATACCTGGCATACAAAGAAATTGAGAATTGTTTTAATTTATAAATGAAAAGCTTTTTGGTAACAAAATAAACCAATTACAATCTTCTACACGATTCCTGTCAATCACATCAGATTAATATTATATAGGCGAAAGTTTGTGAATGTGTGTTTTATGATTGTTACTCTTCACGCTCAAACGGCTGGACGGATCTGGATGAAATTAAGAGATACATTATAGTCAGAAATAGCACATAGGATACTTTTATCCCGGGCATATGTTCACTTGGGATAATATTGGACATTCAAGCGGGCGAAGCCGCTGGCAGAAGGTAGTTAATTAATAAAACAAGTAAAATATTACGCCGCCAGATGCCTATTATAAAGAAATTAGCGAGGTTAAATAGATGTAAGTGTAGAAGTAGGTAGGACGTTTATGTGTTCCTTAGTGATAGACTGTAAATATTTCATAGTGATGACCATCATCGGTTGGAATGACAGCACTCTTCGAACTCACTTCAAAGTCATCACGATGTCTACAGAATTGACCGGCTGATGTGTAGACTTGTAAAAAGCTACAATCCTTACTTATCATACTAATATTATAAATGTGAATGTAAGTTTGTTTGTAACGCTTTCACGCAAAAACTACTGAACCGATCATCATGAAACTTTGTACATATATTCTTGGAGGTATTAGAAGTAACTTATGATATAACAATAAAAAAATAAATAATATGGCTTCACTGCGAGCGAAGCCGCGGGTAAAAGATAGTTATTAATAATTATAAAGGGCTATAACTGACGCGAGAGGGTGGCTAAAGAAAAGAAGAATGGATTAAGTGAGGATATGACGGAAAAGGTAGTGAATGATGAGCCTCTATGTTTTTACCCAATCAAACCACTTAAGAAAAATAAAGAGATTAGCGGAGCTGCTAGAGCGTCAATTAAGCCGACTGCTCATCTGATGGTACCTAAGTAGTCACCGCTGTCAATGGAACTCTGCAATGTCAGAGGCACACAGAACATCACTTGCTACGAACCTTACATACACCTTTTGCTTCATTTACTTTTATACTAGTTTCTGCGAGCGGCTTCGCCCGCTTGAAACTCGAAAATTATCCCGAGGGAATATATTCCCGGGATAAAAAAATATCTTATGTGCTATTCCCAGGCACGGATACAAGGCGGGTAGTATGGAGGCAATTGCCCCCTGGACTTCGACCAATTTGAGTGTCAACTCCAAATTAGACACAGATATAGCTTTAACTTATATTTTAATTTGTGGATATATTATTAAGACATTGCTAATTTGTCTGGATAGGGGGGATAATTTAGAAAAAGGAAAATAGATATAGCCAGAGGTCTGTTAATTGTGAGACTTTTTCGACTCGGGGCGCTTGTTCAGTTACCCTGTGGCCATAAATAAGGATCAAGGCGAACTTGAAATTTGGTGATAATATTTATTATTACTTATATTATAATAAAAAAACGATAAATAATAAATAATTGGCAATGTTTGGGGAAAAAGTATTACATGATGATATGTTTTTTTTGCATCGCCGAAAAGTGAGTAAGTACTGTTTTACGTACCTAAGCATATGGAACCTAGAAATTGACCGTCAACCCAAGCTAGAATTTACTTTCAAAGTGCTAACAATACTCTGTCCCACACATTTTGTACTGGAGATAGTAAGTAACGTTTGGGCCTTTGGTAACGTTTAGGCCGTTGGTATCTTAACCACCAAGGCAACTTCCTTCTTCATCATAACCATGCTAAGTTTTTTCCTTATAAGGTTAGGGTCAACTACCAATCTATCAGGATGCACACCCTATTAATGTAAAAAAGCGACATCTATGGACAGGAGGATATACAAGAATGTTCACTTGCGCCGCGAGCGCGCCATCTCTGTGACATCAATGGAACTGCTAAGATACTCTAACTAGAAATTAAAAAATCTGACGGCGCTCTTGCAAGCGACCGCTATGTAATATTCATCGCATCCTATCTATTGATATTTTTAAACTTCCAAACGTGTTCCACAAATACTACACCTAATTTAACAAATTTCTAAAAACACACAACAGAATTTTATAATTTAATAAATACGTTAGGCCGATCGAACAATCGAACCTGGATCATTAAGGTTACACTTGTAATGTACACTAAGACTGAAGTTGATATTAGGAAAGAAAAAGTAACACCAAACTTCAATGATATCGGCTCGCAGCAAGCGTCCGCGTCTGTCCTCCGCGGCTTGGTCAGGTTAACGTAAAAATTAAATAAATTCATAATCACCAAACTATATACTATAGTTAGTTAATAAATAAACATTTTTCTCAAAAGTATATCAAATACAATCAGCAAGTCCTTATTCAAATTCTACCCTACCTACCCTACCTACCCTGCCTACCCTGCCTACCCTGCCTACCCTGCCTACCCCGCCTACCCCGCCTACCCTGCCTACCCTGCCTACCCTGCCTACCCTGCCTACCCTGCCTACCCTGCCTACCCTGCCTACCCTGCCTACCCTGCCTACCCTGCCTACCCTGCCTACCCTGCCTACCCTACCTACCTAGCCTTCCTACCCTTCCTACCCTACCTACCCTACCTATAGAATTTCATTCTAGACCCACTATTGCAGGAACTGGAACAGCGCGGCATATTCGGGCAGGCGTTCGCCGATGATATTGTCTTGGTTCTGGATGGGGACTCAGCGACCGAAGTTTCAACATCTGCCAATGCAGCCCTCGCCCGTGTTCAGAGTTGGGGCGTCAGAAACAAGCTGAGATTCGCACCGCACAAAATCTGTGCGATGGTCGTAACCAACAAGCGCAAGTATGATACCCCAAGACTGAGCATGGCCGGGGTCGACATTGGTATGGTTAAGAAGATGAAGTTGTTGGGTCTAACCATAGACGAGAAGCTCAACTTTAACGAGCACACCGCGAACGTCTGCAGGAGGGCAGCTAACATTTATAAGCAAGCAGCTGTCCCGCGCCGCTAAAGTGAGTTGGGGATTGGACGCACAGATCATACACACAAATTACGATTGAGCCCATAATAACGTACGCGGACGCAGCCTGGGCTCCCGCTACAAAGAAGCTGGGAATACGGAAGAGACTAGGCTACGTCCAACGAGGATTCGACCAGAAGATCTGTAAATCTTACCGAATTGTCTCCCTGAACTCGGCACTAGTACTGTCCGGAATGCTACCTCTAGATCTGCGCATAGAGGAGGCAGCCGCCCTGTATGAAGCGAGGAGAGGGTCATCCCGGTTTGTGCCAGGAGATAGGGAGATCGAAAATGCGGTAGTTTGCAGATTTTCCTCATTCAGCTACAAAAATGCCCCTGGAGTTCATGTGCCTGGCAGACCAACAGTTGCTAGACAGCAACAATGTGCAGGCGGTGCGAATTTTCACCGACGGCAGCAAGATTGAGAGGAAGGTCGGAGTCGCATTATCCATTTGGGATAGTGAAGGCGATGTCCTAAACCTCAAACCTAGCTTAGCCGCGTACTGCACAGTCTACCAGGCGGAACTCCTGGCCATCTGCAACGGACGTGATCCTCACGCGGCAAGAGACGAGCTATGGTTTGTGCAGTGACTCAATGTCAGCATTGCAGACGCTTGCAAGCCATGGCTCTCTCCATCCCCTGGCGGGTCACGCGCTCGCCAATTTTGCTCAAGCCCTGGGCCAGAACAAAGCTGTGTCTTTGTTCTGGATCAAGGCCCACGCGGGCCTGCCGGGGAATGAGCGAGCGGACGAGTTGGCAAAGAAGGCAGCATTGTCGTTGCGGAGGCGGAGGTAGCCGGACTACGACCTATGTCCGGTGTTATTTATCAAGCGACAGATCCGTTTGGAATCGCTTGATGAATAGAACCGAAGATATGTGTCGGGCGAGACAGCCTCTGTGACGAAAATGTTTCTTCCGGATGCCATAGCGGCCTTCCGTATTATAAAACAGGTGCGGTCCACAGGCGTTCTCACGCAGGTTTTGACGGGGCACGGCGGGTTCTCTGAATACTTGAATCACTTCAAGTGTAAGGAGAGCCCATCGTGCGTCTGCGATCCAGGCGTGGCAGAGACTGCCCAGCACATACTTGTAGATTGACCGTTATTTATCAGGGAGCGCTACCAACTCGTGAGCTGGTCAGGAGACTGACGAAGGAGAGCCTGCATTGCACGAAACCGAAGTTGAAGAGGCACTATGCTTTACTAGTATTATAAGAATATTTTTAAGAAGCATAGAATAGCACGCACAAAACTGCAATGACGAACGGTGCACTTGGGTAGTACCTACCAAACTACCAACAACAGATTGTCTGTATGATGAAAAGCACTGTCGTGTTTCTCATCCCTAAGTGTAAGGTGTTGCACTATTTATATTATTTCTTGATTTCCCTCTGTGATAAATAGCATTTTTATATACCTTCTGTGATAAGTAGCACTTTTTTTGCACTTTTTTTTATTTACCTACAGCTCCTTTTGCTCATTTGTAATTTTCTGTATACCTTGTATATTACCACTTTTTGTCTTTTGACCCAATTTAAAATAAATAATGCTGCCTTTTACATATTTAAAGAAAGTGGGATTCCCACCCAGAGATGTAAGCAAGAACAAAAATTAGTATGAAAAATGAAAGTACGAGAGGCATGAAAGATGAATGATATATTTATACCATTCATCTTTCATGCCTCTCGTACTCACGCATGCCTCTGTATTTGAACTCATTTGAACAGCATAGGCGCCATCTTCGTTGAGCGGGATTAGTATTATAAAAAAAAACCCCTGCCTACCTACTTCAGCTTTATATTATAATATTAGTATAGATGTTGATAAAACGCCTTCGCAAATGAACAAATTTGATTACCATATAAAAAGGTTACAGTGAGTCAATCTTAAAAGATATATAGACATATGCTGTAGCGGCCTTTTTTTAGAACTTTTAAAGATTAAAAACTCTATCATATATGAAATTTACGCAGCGCACGCAACGGAAGCTCTCAAAAAGGAATATTTTCCCGTTTTTGCAACATTTTTTATTTATGCTCTGCTCCTATTGGTCGTAGCGTGATGTTATATAGATAGATAGATTCAAATAAACAAACGTATAAGAAAGTAAAGTATAGATATTAAACTGTATTTGAAACTCTGTATGACGAGACCATCTAGCTTGCCGAGCTCGGGGTGGCAAGAGTCGTGGCGTTGATCTGCGAGCTAGGTTAGGAGATAGCGCCTGAGGCAGTATGGTTCCCAGGTGTTCCCATGGTCATCAGGTCAGAATCTGATGATAGGATCCCATGGAAATCGAGAAAGCTCCTCAAATTTTATAGGCATACTTAATATACTTATAGTGATTTTGGTATTTCATCAACATGGAAAACAATTGCATTTAGAAAGTATCATTGATGAAGAAGACCACAGATAGCCACTGGAACTTCTCGATGATAAGTATGTTTTGGATATAAGATATCTCGAATAGTTAAATGACTGTGATGAAGCAAATTTAAATAAATGGTTCTAAGGAAAATGGTACCATCGCACTGATCTGGTGATGAAGCCGGAAGGTAGGTATGCACCAGAACTCTGTAATAAAACAATGTATCCCAGTCGTATTTAGGCTTGTTTGTAATTGTTATGAGAAGATCTCTTTTCTTTTTGCGTGGAGTAATGCTCATGCATACCGCGCTACCACGGGGTCATAGCGCAGTTATGTGGGACTCTAACTCACTAAAACTCCACGGTGTCCTCCTGAGCCGCTTATGGCGGGAACACGGGCACGCGTTAGCACTTCCAGCGAACCCGCCGCATGGGAAGACCTCTGACTATATAACTTTCTTTTCGGAAGTCGGCGTCAATAACGTTTTCGATGTCAGTTTATTTTTTTTGTTAAAAAGTTTTCTTTCGTGCCACCACGATTTTTGGCAATGTCACGAAATTGTCATGAAGGAACTGTGATACCAGACCAGACCAGACGATTCAAATCTATTTGTTTACTATAAGGGAATAATAATAATACCAGTCTGGATGTCCAAGATAAACTTAGAAAGTACATTATGAATTTGAAAAAGTGAAATTGGTACTTGCCCGATTTGAAATCACGAGAGGCGAGTTCCTTAGCTACTGAGCACAAAAAAAAGTTTATCAGCTACGGAAAGACAGAAAAAAGGTTAAGTTGTGCGTAATATAACGTAAATACAGTAAAATTGTCTTAATTCAATAAAGAAATAGTATCTAAAACAAATAAGGAAAACATGGAAAATTGTTTTAAAAGTCAAAACCATATCGAATCTTTTAAAATGCTGCAAAAAAATTACACGACAGAGGTTACCAAGATGTCTGCAGATAGCAAACAACTTCAGTTTGATCAGTAGGTAGACAGCCAATATTTGAATTTTATTGTTTCATTTTTTAAAGTCATGTTTATTTCGTTTTTAATTTAGAGTGGCTTCCTTAATCATGTTCGTTCTAATAAAAAATTGCAACAAGGCGCCTTTTTATTTATTAGCGGTTTTCGGGATCAGGTCAATTGATCAGGTCAGATCATCCGCAATACCCCGCATTATGAATTTTATACCGTTCCCTTTCACATAAAGACCTGTGTCTCAGCAGTGGGAACATTATATAAGCTGATTTTTTGCTATTCTAACAATTTTTAAGGGTTCCTCAAAAGGAAAAAAAACGATTCATCCGTTTAGGAGCTATCAGTGGCGGATTCGCCCTTTTTAGAGGCGGCCAATCGTGTGAAAAAATATACTGTAATAACAAGAAATTCATGGGCGCCGGAAGGAGGTCAAGGAGGTGCACTTGCACCCCTCTGGCTCCGGCGTCATATTAGAGAAGTTAGCGTACCCGAGGCGAGAGGAGCTAAAATGTTCGAGACCGCTTTGCTAGCTCTTGCATCTTTCTTCTATAGTTCTCGAGCTTCGAGTCTTCTATTGTTCTATATGTTTATGAATACGCCAAACAAACTTATTCGAGGCGTATTGCTAAAATGCAGCATGCTTTTTTAAATTGTGGAAATCCTCATGGATAGATGTCCTCCGCTGCGGGGCGGGCGATGGTGTCTGTCAGACTCTAACTGACTTAAACCACACGGCCAGGCCAGGCGCCCAGGTACGGCCAGGTACGGCCAGGTATTAGATTCATACGCCCCCGTCAACCTTTGCGGTCGTATAGACCGTATTATTCCTCATAATGGGTCTTACCGCCTATTATGGCGTGCCCTAAAGATGCACATGACAATGTATAAACCAACAGATGTTAGCAATAAGAAATATAGAGATGTGTTCTTTTATCCCGCCATAACTAAATTTCTGAATCTATTTCAATACAAGTTGGCAAGAAAGTAAATTCATATGTAGTACGTATATAATGGGACCTAAGAAAGGGGCGGCTGGTACTACACGGCCTAGGGCGGACAAGACTGCAAATCCAACACTGGGCGCTATGATGCCATAGACTGATAAAAACATAAATACCCACTTCAAACTTATAGCACCGTCGGGGGTTAAAAAGGAACCCTTCCAGGATCACTTCGTTGTCAGTCTGTCTATCCGTCTATTAATCTTTTTTCTTAGGAACACGTCGAGGTATCAAGTCAATAATAATATCAAGTGCCTAAGTGAAACTGAAAAAATTACATTTGGATAGTAGGCATAATCAGGTAACTCTTTAAAAGTAGGTTGCCACTTGCCACGATGAAATGAATTTTGGAAAATTCTTCGCTCAAGGATACACTGAAATACAAGGGTACCGGGCGGACGTGATAGTTTGAACTCTGAATGAAGGAGCTTGTAAGTCTCCTGCTCAAAGCGCGTTGACGGCCTGTGCATGTAGTTCAGTTTCAAGAGTTCTGAATCCTGGGATGTTGATTGATGGCTGCTAGGTGCTGAAAGGTGAAGGCTTGATATGCAGGAAATGAAAGACTTGATTCTTCATGACTTTTTGCGATGTTTATTTATTTCTTTATTTATTTATTTATTTATGTACACACAAAACACTTAAAAGAGAAAAACATATAAAGATAGAAGAGTACAAAGGTGCTGCTTATTTCTAAAGAAATCTCTTCCAGCAGACCTGCGATAGGAGATGTTTTTTAGGGTCTTCAGAGAACAAACTCGCGTGGAGTAATTACATGTCAATGGCTACAGAAATCGGTCGACGCGCATGCGTACTATCGTTCCACGAAACTTTACCGTAACGAAGACACTGATTTCGAATGCAAATCAGTTTTTTATTTACAGAAATTTACATTACGAACTTAGACTATAAATCAACAGAACCTCTCCTAATCCCGAAGGAATTAGGACGTGACCTATATCGTTGGATGCGCCCTGAAATGGCCCATCTAATGAACCCTCAACCAAAAAAAAAAAAAAAAAAAAGAACTTAGAAACTATTTTCTCCTAAAGCTATACAGCTTACCACTAGGACACTACATGGGTCTTGAAGCCCTTCTACAAGGCTATATAAATACACAATTTCTGTAGTTACACCTACATCTTTCAGGCGCGTAACTGCCTGTAAGTGTCAGACAGAAGAGGAAGTACAGAATTTCAACCTTAAAAGTTGATTTGTACTTCAGCTATCTGAAGGATCCCCACACATCAAGCGCCACTCGGTAGCCATCCCGACAGGCTACCCTATGGTAGCACTTGAGTGAATGTAGCTTCAACCCTCAAACGAGTATTCACCCTGGAAAGGACGACGCCGCGACAAAACTATGGGACCTCGTAACCTGGCACGAAGGCTGTTTCCCTAACCACCAGAGCTAGGCTCATTACTGAAGTGTTGTTGGGGAGACCGAGAAATGGACTATCGAATGGTAGGACCCTGATGGGTATACCGAAGGGTGTTCAGGTATTTTGAATGCCGGAAAGCGGCTCATCTTAGAAAGAAATTGTGCTGTCCGACAGCTTGATGATCTTGTTTGAACAAGTGAACCTAACGAGCGGTCGTTTACAATGTCTGAAATCCAGGCACCTGCCAGCAGGTTCCCGAAGGTAATGCTTCAGAAAGCATATCAATAACCCTTCAAGCACCAAATGTGTCTGAAGGCGAGGAGTCCGCCGACAAGCGCATAGAAACTTCTATACTGGTTCATACAAACACATTATCTCAACTAAGTGGTGTTTATATACTAGAATTACATGGGTCTTATCTAAATACAGGGCCTAGGTACAAGTCTAGATTACCTAAAAGTGCAAAATCAAAAAAAGACAAGGTTTATTATTTGGGTATTCGCCGTTCCAGGGTGAGATGCTACTAGTCCTTGCTATGTACTGTTGTTATATACTATTTTTCAGTCATAGACATAGGGTAAACAAGATAGAACACCTAGTTTGTGTTTTCCTAACAAAGTAATGTCTAAAATAAAGCAACGCGATTGGTGCGCCATCTGCCTGAGCGGATCGCATACACCACTATCTGATTCCCCGTTTTTATAGGGGTCTCGAAGAAAATAAATAATAAATAACATTTATTTATGCTATTACATACATATTTTAAACTAGTATATAAACTATGTGATGCCTCGTCGCAAACAACAAGTTACACTAAAATAAATGACGGAACAACATTGACTTTGGGCTTTTATAGTGAAAAATATACCCCAAAAAGGGTAACATTTTTCGCCAATTGTTGAATTACCTACTATGTCTTAGATGGGGCAGAGGGCGCCCACATTCCTCCATCGCGAATGGTCTTGAGCTTCACACTTCATCTCGCGCCACGTTATTCCAATCCTCGATGACCAGGTTCGATGGGGACAACCACGCTTAATTTTCTCTTGAGAACTACAATAGTTAGACAAGGTACTATATGATCGAATTCTCTCTTTTGCATGTGACCAATCTATCTCCACTTAGGACGCTGATCTGACGGTCGATCAGGCTCTCGTGGCCTTCCTCCAACAGCTCTACGTTCGAGATGGTTGACGATGGTCCGTACCTTTTATAAATGTAGCACCTTTTTGACATGTACTATGCAAATAAACTATTTGATTTGATTCGGATGGAAAGACGTTCGAGAATTGGCGAGATGAAGCACAATACCGAGAAAAATGGAAGGAATGGGGGTGGAGCCTATGCCCAGGAGTTTGACCATTTGGAAAACTAAAAAAAGTTCTTAATTGTAATTCTTTATGGTGTGGTGGTGTAATAAAGTCCATTATGATATCTTTCTGTGCTTTGGGGATGAGTCAGTTTGATTTTTTAAACTTTCGGAGAAGAAGTCGCTAGTAAAACACTGGGTTAACGAAAAATTACTTATTTACGCAAGTGGTAAAAATTGTACGAAAGAAAAAATAAACGTTTTTCATGGTAAATACTGAAAAGATGGTGTGTATAATGTTGATATAACTATTCACTTTTGGGATATTGTTATTGAAATTCGCTTATAAATTTTTATCCAACTTACCAAAAAGGAGGAGGTTCTATGTTCGACTTCAAGTACGTTTTTCTTTTTTTTAATGTGTTTTCACCGATAGATCCGTCAATTGTGGACCGATTTTGAAAATTCTTTTTTTGTATGAAAGAGTATGTTTCGAAATTGGTCTCATTTTACCTACTTCTACTAACTTGGAACTTTTTTGTAAAAAAGTTTTTTATTCAATTTCGATTTGTCATTGAAAGTGATGATTCACCGCCAAAATTAAAATAGTGCAGCAAGTAGAACAATAGTAGCAAGCAAGCAGAACACTGAAAAAAACCTTTTTTACAAAAAAATACTACCGACTTCCAACTAAAAACACTACAAAGTAAAAAATAACTTTCTTTTCGAAGTCGGTATCTTGATAGGTTCCAATTTTTTTCGTTATGGACGCTGACTTCGAAAAAGAAAGTTTATTTTTTACAGTGTAGTGTTTTTAATTGGAAGTCAGCAGTATTTTTTTGCAGAGGATGGACGTTATTGGTAAGGGTCTGTAGTTGGCCGAGTCAGCCCGACTGGGCTGATCTTTTTGGTTGATTGATCTTCTTGGGCACAGGCTGAACGTTAACTTGCTTCCAAGCATTCGGCACTTTTCCCGTCTCATACGAAAGGCGAAACAGGCGTGTCAGGATCGGAGACAGTTCAGGCGCACAGGTTCTGAGAACAATTGCCGGAATCCCGTCGGGGCGACTAGCTTTGTTTACGTCAAGGTTGCGCAGCATCCGACGAACGTCCTTTTGATGGATGCGAATGTTGGACATACTCGGCTCGCATCCATCAGGAGAAGGAGAGGGCTGCGCGTCACCAGAATCCAGACGTGAAGATTCCGCAAAAAGAGAGGCAAACATGTTTGCTTTCTCCTCAGCGGAGTGGGCCAGTGACCCGTCGGGCCTCAGCAGTGGTGGTAGTGAGGGACGGCAGAAGTTCGATTGGATTCAACCGACTTAGCCAGGGACCAAAACGCTTTACAACCCGCTGGGTAAGAAGCAAGTTTGGTCCCAAAACGGCTTATGTGGTCAAACCGAGATCGTCGCATCACCTTCTTGCAGGACTTGGCGCGCCTGACCGTCGATCCATGCCAGGTACGCCTCATGTTTAAGCGTGTTGGCACGCTTGAATTCGGTGCCAAACCATGGCCGGTCACATTGCTACGTCAGAGAACGGAATGTAGTACTCCATTCCCTGACGCAACACATCCGACACGGCGTCCGATCAGCCGAAGAGAAGTAAGTTGGCTGCCAAGGATAAGATGCGAAAAAAGAACGCTTCCCATCCCAATCCGCTAACTTGTACCGACAAACCCGCCGAGCGCCTCTTGGGCTGGGATCGTGTGGGGAGTGGACGGATACAGACTTCACCAGACAATGGTCTGAACTACCCAAAGGTGAAGATACCAACACGGAAAGGAAAAAGAGTGCCGGCTTATCAGTCTCTAGGTGATGATGGACTGCTATGAGGTTGGAGTGCAGACCTCTGGTGTTCGTGAGGTGCACTTTGAGTGGGAGGGGGTGCAGCCGCTGTTCAACTTTGAACTTTTTTCTCTTTTCGTACTTTGTTATGCGAGTGAAGTAAGGTTAGGAGAAGGAAGTGAGATGCGGTTCCACGCTGCTAACTTTCATACACGCACTGAAGGGACGTTATCTTTGGGGGACTAGTCTGGAGACTGCGGGGACGCCCGAGCCCCCCCGGGAATGACCAAGGGAGGGCCCTTCTGGTCGCCAACCAGGACGATGGTGCATTCCGGGATTTTTCGTCAGTTGGCTGGGCAGCCTTTCGCGTGGGACTGGCACACTACTTGGGCCCCCAACTACCTGCGGTCGGCCAGCGGTGCACTGTGCCTCGGATCCCGCCACCCTCCACGATCAGTCGCCCGATACGTCCATAACAGCGCGCGTCAGGCTGGTCTGCCTACAATGGAACCGCCATCCCGACCCATCTCCTGAAGTGGCTACACCGAATATCGCACCGGAACACGGCTAAGCCGCTTGGCGGTACGTCTTTGCCCGGTGGGTGGTCGCAAGCCTTCGGCCGAAGCCTAACATCAGTTATTGTCACCTTATACGAATAAAACAGTAACAAGTCCTAAGCTCCAACGCGTTATCAGTGGGATACAGCCACATCTTTGACAAAAAGTCAAGAAAATAGTAATCGCCTGTCATCAGAGCCGTGGGGGCCATTTGGTGAATATTTTATTCCATACATAATCGGAACATATCTTCTTTATAATGCAATATAAATATCACAAATTACTCAAAAAACACGTGTTTTTATTTTTTAAACGCAATAGTGTACTCTTATTGAGACACCCGATACTAAAAAAATAAAATTGTAACAAGGTAATCTTAATCTTTAACCTTTTGTGAAATCGGCAGTGTGTTTATAAAAGCACAGAGACTATGTACACTGATAAAATATATTGCATGAAGAAAACAATAACCAAATATTATTTTCTTTAAATTTAATTCATGAGGAACCCAAAAGCTGCTCGTGTTTAGACACTGCTGAATCATGCGGCTTGCCAGATGTGTGAAGCATATAAATACGCTTGGCATGGTGCTCTCCTTACAGACATCTTTAACAAGCACAGTCATGATCCGCTCACTCGCGCTCTTAAGCCTCGTGCTGCCGGCAATAGTAAGTACCTTAAAAACATTATCTTTATTTATTCACACTGTATATCTTCAAGACAATGAACGCTTCCATACCTCTCCATTCATCTCTATATGTTGTTGCAACTGTCTCTAAATCCTCACGACAATATTACTTCGGTGCTTTGCCTATGAAATTGCTGATTAATGCAACGAGTCATTTTCAATTGTGAAAACTACTCTTCGACTTGGAATTATAAGTTCAAATAAACTTATTTATAAAAACTGCGCTCTGCCCTCTATCTCGAAAATAATCAAGATACAAAAAAATGTTTAAACAAAAGTTGTAGAGAATTTAATCCTCTACAATGTTTATAATAAATACAAATAGCATAAAACCCATAGGAAACGAGATATTTGCAATAAATGTGTAAAAAATCTATTTTTTGACAATTGTCCTTGGAATACCTGTAGTCGCGGACACCCTACGATATTTAGGCTTTGGTTTTAGGGTGTCAAAATGGTGTCAGCGCCAAAATCCAAATTCGCGATTCTCCATATTATTTATTTTACGAATTCTTTAAAATACGCAACATTATTTTTCCTAATTATTATTTTTTCAAATTCTTATATTTCCGAATTCTTAGGTTTCTTCATTGTTTATTGTCCTAATACCAAAATTTTCCGAATGAATACAGTTCGATACAAAAAGGAAAATAAACCGATTGACATACATTTTTTCATCTGATAATCAAACTTTAAATCAAAACCATTTATTTCAGCAATAAATCAAAGAAAGAAAAAGAAAAAGGTCTAGATCAAAATATAAACTATATACTACGTATGTATGTGTATAAAAAGATGGGCGAAAACAATTCATTCCCTTTCAAATATTTTCTGAAATAAAAAGAAACCTGTTTTTTTGTAAAGAAATGTTATGGTTCACATAATTATCAATACTGTTACTTGAACCAACATGTTATAATCTCTTTAAATATTCTTCAGGTGATATTGCGCTTTTTAATAAATCATCAATGACTTTGCTCCGTATGTATTTGGCAAAAATATGATACCACTTTTTTCAGAAAATTTATGAAAAAGAATAAATTACTTCTTCCTACCTTTTTATTTAAACGGAAGTGCCAATCTTCTAAAGCGTTGGTTGTCCTATGGCTTTCACTAGAACAACTCCACAAATCAAAGCAGATTTTGGTTATCCATAAGTTAAATTGTGTGTGGAACAAAATCTGATACAAAGTTTTTATTGTGATTGTACTCAAATTTGGAAAATACAGAATATGGAATAAAATAGAACATGTAATAGTGAGAAAGTGTAAATAAATGAATATGAAAAATTTGGAATATCTATGTATGTAAAAATAAGAATTCGGAAAAATAAGAATATGAAGGATTAAGAAATTGGACAATTTAGACTTCGGAAAGCATCGCCGACATCGTCAAAATAAAGGTTTATACAAGTTTATAGCTGACTTTCTCTCAATCCGAGGTGAAACCCCTAATATGCCTGAACTATCATAAACTTCCTGTCTTTGTTCCATTTTACTTGAGGTCCGCGCAACGCGGTTTTCTTATTCCTTTCCGTCCTTTCAACCGTCATGCTATCATTGCCTCACTTTTCTTTCATATCATTCCTCACAACAATAATTTATTCCATCCATGCTTTCTTTGGCCTTCCTCTTCCTCTCCATCTAAACACATTTATCAGATCTGGCACCATGTATACTGTCACTATCTATAACTACTCCTACCGTTAAGCAGCATTGCTGTTCACCGGGAAGGTGTTGCTGTATCTAAATGAATATTTCTATCACATTCCTTTTTATTCACCGTATATTTTTTTCTTTGCGCTTTTGAGTATTTTATGTCAAAGTGTACGTAGTAGGTAGGGCGATTTTGATCTGTATTATTTACACATTTATTTTGTTTCAGGCCTGTGGAAATCTGGTTTAAGTAGTAAGTGCTTTTACACTCATTGATAAAATAAAATAACTTTTGTTTACTACCGGCACAATCCACGTCTACATGTTGTTCGCTTACTTCTTCTAAGCCAGCAATAACCGAGGATGCTTTGTTACTTATATTATTTGTCCCGTACGAAGCCAGGGCTGGTCGCTAATATGTAGACATATGCATTTGCATGTTTGCATATGCAAATTACGTCAGTAAAATTTTCAGCCTAAAATGAATAAAAAGTAATAAACGTCACAAGTTTGCTCTAGAAAATCTAGAAAAATATTTGTTAGTAGGTTTTCACAAATAACAACTGATAATTAAATATATTGTGACAATAAACTTGAAAGTATTTTGGTAATGTATATTTTGTGCATATTTCGGCAATTTTAGTGCATGTATCGCCATTTTGATGGTGCATATAACCCGATGACTACTAAAATTGACAGTGATATTCACTTTGGTGGAGTAGTACGTGTGACGTTGGTTTAGTACACCTCAATCAATCTGATTGATTGATGAATCTGCCTAGCCTTTTCCCAACTACGAACGCTGCGCTGGGGTCAGCTTACAGTTCAATCGGATATAGCTGAGTACCAGCATTTAAGATGGAGTGACTGCCAATCTAACATCCACAAACCAGTTACTGGGTAACACGGTACCCCTTTGCAAGACTGGTGTCAGATTGTATATCTTCTGACTGTCATCCCTGACAGTGTGCTTTCCGAGGTACGAAGGGGTCTATGAATTATAAAATAAATATAAAATATACAATGAATGAAAACGAAAGGACACACATCCACGGACCGTCCTCAGCAATCGTGCTTAACCTCGAAGAGCGAACCGTGCGGCTTTTATTATTAAGCTTCACCTCGACCTCCTCTTACTTAAAAGCAAATTATATATAAGCTAATAACGCTCTAATTCTTTAATTTTTCAGTGAAGTATTTAAGTTTTAGTTCTTTTCCTAAAACTGTCACGGAGGCCGTGACCGCTGGTTGGATTGAGGTGGACCCTCCTACATATTCCAGCGGATTTGACGCTCTTAGCTTGTACATAAATCCAGAAGACACCTTGGCCGGCCTACGCTTCGACGAAAATGGACTGCCTGGCGGTATACAATATAATGTAAGTGCACCCCACCTCATTTTGTCGATTTTTTTCACATTAGGTCCGCTCTTGAGCACGATCACGCCAGAGAGATGCATGCCCAGAAGATTTTGCTTGCTCTTGTTTCACATATAGGGGAGATGCGTGCAAAATGATACCCTTAAGGGAAAAACTTTACTGCGCTCAAATTTTAAAACAATAACACTATATTTATATGGTTAAGAATTGTGAATTTACTTATCTTTGTAACTGCATACTTATTTCTCAGGATACATAATTATGTATCCTGAGTTATCCATGGTTTATTAGTGTCATCATATTTTCTAAAAGTTTAGTAAGGGATCATTTTATGCACATGTATGTATAAAACGATCCCTGGGGAAGGGTTAAAATGATCCCAGGGATCATTTTATGCTCTACAATATTTTATATTAACAAAATAAAACAACCAGATGTTTATTTAAATCACATGTATTGCTTAAAGCAACAAAAATATATAAGCGTTTTGTTTCATTGGAGATCATTATTTTTTTATTTTCTACTACTAAATCAACAAAATGAAACGTTATTTAATTTTGATAAACGTTTTAAGGTTCATTCTCGACTCCATGTTTTAATGTGATCAAATTGATCAACAAGTTCTCTTTCCTGTTCTTGGCTAAAAACTGTTCGTCTACCACCTAAAATTTTAGCGGTTCCTGAAACTATTTTATTTTTAACTTTGGCTGTTCTATTTAATGCCATTACAGGCATTTAAAGAAGTCTCTCTACTTGCGATTTGATAAGGTACTAGCTTCTGCCCGCGGATTCGCCCGCGTAAAAGTGGTTTATTATCCTAAGGGAATACAAACTATCTCCATGCCAAATTTCATCTAAATCGGTTCAGTAAATCCAGAGATTACCCCTACAACCTAACAAACTCACAAACTTTACCTCTTTCTAATATAGTATAGATAAGGTAAACCATCTTTGACGGCATTAAGAGACTTAGACTAGCATTTGTTCCTCAGGCTAATTTTGCCGAGTGATTTTTCTTTTTTAAACTCGCGGCATGATCTGTAAAAATTAAATATATACACACATCAACACGGTCTAGGGATATTTTTAAAAAAGCGAATTACTATCAATGTGTTAATTATTTATATGACATGTATATATTTAAAAGATACGTTATTTAATATTCTACCATTTTATAATAATGGTTAAGGTACTTCGATTAAAATTTCAGGATTTTATGAAAAAAAAATGAAGCATAGACGGAAACCGTATATGAATTAACTTTTAATTTATGAGTAAAAACTGAAAAAAATAGAAAAATCATTGAATTTGTGTTTATAAACTTGAAGTTAGTAGTCTGAGAAAGCGCCCGTGATGTTCATAACACATCGGCAACGATTCGGCATGCTCAGAACAAGGTTGTCAATGTCTTGCTGCGGAATATTGTCCCATGTCCTTCTGAGGTGCGCAAAAAGTTGATCTTCTGTAGCCAGATTTTCAGGAACTTCCTTCAGAGCTCTTCTTTGCAGCATATCCCACGCATGCTCAATGGGATTTAGATCTGGCGATTGAGCAGGCCAGTCTAAGGCCCTAACATTGTGTGTATGTAACCAAGCTGCTACCGTTCTCGCCGTGTGTGCCTCGGCATTGTCGTGCATGAGCAGGAAATCTTGCCCCATTTGTATTCTGTGGGGCAAGATTACGGGCCCCAGCACCTGTTGGACGTATCGTTCTGCCGTCATATTGCCCCGCACCCAAACGAAATCCGTCCGTCCTCCAAGACGAATTCCTGCCCAAACCATAATTGTTCCTCCTTGGTATGGGTGAACTTCCTGAGGGTTCTGAAGACGGCTCCATCGTCCAGGAACTCGCCAAACACGCGTCCTTCGTGAATCTGGATGGAAGCCGAACCTGGATTCATCCGTGAACAGCACGTTGGACCATTGCTCACGGCCCCAGTCCACGTGGTTCCGAACCCATTCTAATCGTCGTCCACGATTGCCTCTCCGTAAAGGTGGGACCCGGAGTGGTCTACGAGAGCGTAGATTGCTTTCATGCAGTCGCCTTCTTACAGTTTGGTCACTCACAAGCACTTGGTGTTCCACTCGCAGCCTTTGGACCAATTGAGTCGCCGTTGCATTTGGTTGAGCTCGCGCAGTAATTTGCAAAAATCGGTCTTGTCTGGGGGTAGTGAAGAAAAAAAAATATTCAGTTGGAAACTTAAACAAAAGCATAACGGTTAAAATGATTGACGAAAAACTGCTTGCCTTATAGTTGGATGGATAGGCTTTATTAATCAATGTCCTGGTTCTGTGCGTTGGCAATCTATCCGGCGTGCGGAACCCTGAAAGTTTATATCATGTCTATGTTCCAGGTCAACACTACTACTACAATATGACTACGTCCCTGTCATGCGACACGCCCTTTTACCAGTGGTTCCCACTCTTCGACGAAGATACAAATCAGCTCATCGGTATGGGTTGGATGATCATGGGATCAACAACATGTAACACGGAGACCCCAACTAGAACTGTTGTCTCGGTACAGTTAAACATTATTCTATGTACATTGACATTGCTACAAATTCTTTTGAACATTGACATTGACAGGGTGGCAAAGTTGTTAATATTTCATTTTCCGTGTAAATTGTATTGGAAAAACAAGGTGGCGGTGTTTTTGTAGACCTGTTGCAACTAGCTTGGTTAGCCATTCAGGTGATTGATAAACAAAAATCCTGAATGATAATTCGTCCAATGTGTCTGATACAAGATTTAGTGGACTGGCTGGTTGATGCTTAGACCGTTCATACAATAGGGTCATAGGCGCCAAGAGGGACAAATCACGTAAACAATTTTTTTATTAGTCCAACTGATCCCTATTGTATATATTATTACTGCTGCACATAAACATTTGAGTTGGCCACGTCTTTTACCTGACAGTAACCATTTCTATATTGTTTCAGTCAATCGTGTCGAAAGCTCCAGACTGCATGCTTGACCTTGTCGACCTTGTCGGAGCATTCACATTACACTTGTACTTCGTCGACAATCCATGGTTAATATTTTGCTAGGACGAAATAATATATTACCAACAAGTGGCCACCGAGCATCTACTACACAAAAAGCATAGTTTGTTGTTATTTTTTTTAAATTTCTTTTTTCCTTTGGCATCATATATCAAGTTTGTTTTGTTTAAGATCCTTTCAAATAAATATAAGTAAAAAATTCTTTAAAACCAAACATTTAATGAACGAAACGTATTTTCATTTGTCAACATACATACATCATCATCATCATTTTAGCCGAAAGACGTCCATTACTGGACATAGGCCTCCCCCAGGCGTCGCCACTCTGATCGGTCTTGTGCGTTTCGCATCCACCGGACTCCAGCAGCCCTGACCAAGTCGTTGCTCCACCTACAGGGAGGCCTTCCAACGCTGCGTCTTGCGGTACGCGGTCGCCTCTTTAGAACTTTTTAGCCCCAACGGCCATCTGTTCTGCGAGCAATGTGACCTGCTCAATTTGGCAATTATTCGGACTATGTCGGTAAGCTTAGTTCTCTTGCGGATGTCTTCATTTCTGATTCGCTCACTTAAGGAAACTTCGAAGTTTCATAGCTCTCTCCATTGTCCTCTCGGTGACTTAAAGACTTCTGAAGATACCCATTGTGAGCGACCACGTCTCTGTCCCCTAAGTACTCACTGGCAACACACACTGGACTTTCGTCTTGAGACACCATGGTAAGTTGGACGAGAATATACCGCGTAACTTCCCGAACGCTGCCCAGCCGAGTCGGATTCTACGGTTGACCTCTTTCATGAATTTGGACCTACCTAACTAAACCGTTTTTCCCAGGTAAACACCATCGTCCACAATTCCGAGTGGAGAGTCGTCACCTTGGTTTTGTCAAGTTAATTTTTAGACCCACTCTTTCGGAAGCTCTACCAAGATCATCGAGTATTGTACCATACATACATAGTTATATACATATTATAATAAACCAGTAGAAACCGTAGTGTGTACACGATTATTGGTCATGAGATGGTATATCCCGCGGAAGTGTGGAAGACCGAGGCTTTTTAAATGCCAAAAACCACTACAACCGCGAGATATGCAATCTCAGGGAATATTTTCTGCACGCCGACGTGGGAATGCATCGAGATGTAGTAGCAGTGGACAAGTGACTCAACCCGCTCTCCTTAGCGAATGAGAACTGGCGCAAGCCTATAAGCTCGACACTAAAGACCGCAGGGAGGTATGGCAGAATAAGGAGCTTTACGGACATTTTTTCCGGTTCCAAATGGGTCTGATGTTGACCAATCAGCGTCCGTAGCCTGGCTGCGTTTCGGTGACCTCTTACATTGTATACCACGTGACATTATCTCTGCTTGTTCTCGTCTAACTAACGAAGAGTACTTGCATAGGCACAACCTTGTAGCCAGGATTATCCATCAGCAACTTGCTCTGAAATACACTCTTGTGTCATCGGAGGGTAGGTCGGGTAGGGTATGGTAGGTAGAGTAAGCTAAGAAGGATAGGGTAGGTAGGGTAGGTAGGATAGGTGGGGTAAGTAGGGTAGGTAGGGTAGGTAGAGTAGGTAGGGTAGGTAGGGTAGGTAGCCAATTGACGGTCAGCTAGTAAACAATAAAGTTTATAAATCATTGGACAGGCATAATAGCTTGTTTATAGTGACTGCAAGCGCTTCCCCGTGCCTCTCGATGGCCTCACTCCGGATGTGAATGGCTTAAGCTAGAAGATCCACAGTTGACCAATTTCGGCGGAAGCCGTATTGGCGGTCACTATAATAAGGATGTCGTTGTCTTCTAGGTATGCCAGGAGATTATTGTTCAGCACATGTTCCATACTCCTATACTCTTCCAGAGGATGGACGTTACCGAGGTGGGCGTGGATCTGTAGTAAGGCGGGTCAGCTCAACTACCCTTCTTGGGCACGGGCTGAACGTTAACTTGCTTCCGAGCCTTCAGCACTTTTCCAATCACTATCGAAAAGCGATATAGGTCAAAACCGGAAACAATTCAGGCGCACAAGTTTCAAGTATAATTGCTGGTATCCCGTCGGGGTTACTAGCTTTGTTCATATCAAGGTTACGCAGGACCCAGCAGACCTCCCTCTGATGGATGCGAATGTCAACATTCGGATAGGGTTCCGCCATAAGACTAGCAGCCATACCAGTAGGTACAAAACCCCAATGACACTGCCCGAATCGGAAATCAAACCTAGAACCATGTTTAACTGAAGCGCCAGCGTCCACTAGACCGGCCAATTTTATAACTGATGCTCTGAGAGCCCCACGAAGAAGTCAGGAATCAGTCAATATGCCTGCGGGTTCCTGTCTAAGAGCCGGTACATGTGGCGCGTTGCGTTATGTCCGTGACTACCGCCGGACCCCGACGCCAATCGCATCGATATTTGGTAAATAATCACTACTCGATTGGTACCAATTGGTACTCGAGCAACAAAATTGGCCCCATAGTAGTTTTCGAGAAAATTGACTTTGAAGGTGGTCCTGCAGTAGTCACGCTCCATTCAGCAGGACCACCATGAGCGCCGCAAAGGGTGCATGCTACAGCTATTCTAAGTATACAAATAATTACTACCCATAAACGTGATTCATTTCGTAAAAAAAACAGGAACATTTGTATTTACAGCGAAAACAACGATGATAACTTTCGCTCGCTCGTTCTCGGACTACGACTTTGAATGTTGATTCCAAGTTTGAAGAGCCTGTCGCTTTCCTCCATGGAAATTACTACCCTGAAAGATAAAATTAGTACACAAAATTCACAACTAGTACTTTAGACTCCAGTAGTTTACGAGATATACCATGCCATTGGTAGGGTGGCGGTAGTCACGGTTTTAAATTTTCATTTCAATATTTTCCTATTAAAAACTCTGTGAATTCTGCCCAAATTTATACAAAAATTACAACTCATAAAGAAGTTATAGCGACCAAAACTTCAGATACCTAAGTGTTGTATTCAACCCTTACGCCAACCGTGCGCCCAAAGTTGTCAATGGTATTGACCTGTTTAATATACACTCGTGAATTCAAATTTATGCATGTCGGAATAGTAATAACAACAGTTCACTTTCTATAATTTTCATACAAACTGTGTACCTAGGCTACTAGGCACATAACAAGAAAAAAAATAACCTGTCGTTACCCATGGCCTATAATGCCTTTGTTAATGACGTAGGTAGGTAGGTACTTCTTCTGTGTTGTATATGAATGACATTGACATTACCTAGTTATCTTATTTACTGCAGTTAAAATATGTTGAAGTATAAAAGAATTAGTTAAGTAATAGGTATGTATTATTTCAGTATCTGAAGTCGATTGTATAATACAATTTATATCTAATTTGCACTGACATTATCTGTGGACCTTGGATGTATTATTTACCTATTCAATACCTAAATTGTTAAAGCTAGGCTAGGCTACATAGGCTATGTACACAGTTTGTGTAAAAATTATAGAAAGTGAACTGTTGTTATTACTATTCCGACATACATACATTTGAATGCACAAGTGTATATTAAACAGCTCAATACCATTGACAACTTTGGGCGCACGGTTGGCGTAATGGTTGAGCGATTGACTGCTGCGCTGCGAGTCGCGGGTTCAATTCCCGCACGGAACAAATATTTGTATGACCTACAGATAGTTGTTTCGGCTCTGGGTGATTGTGTATGTGAGTTTATATATTTGTAAACACACCCACGATACAGGAAGAAATTCACAGTGTGGGGCAAGGATTATTAATAAAAAATGACTTGTTTTGATCGGGTTATACGCGGAGATTTAGTATGGAAAAGTAAAGCTGATTTCTCCTAAAATAAAATACTTATGGATCTGAAGTTTTGGTCGCTATAATTTCTTTAGAAGTAATTTTTGTATAAATTTGGGCAGAATTCACAGAGTTTTCTAATAGGGGAACCTTGAAATGAAAATTTAACACCGTGACTACCGCCATCCCACCAACGGCATGGTATATCTCGTAAACTACTGGAGTCTGGAGTACTAGTTGTGAATTTTGGGTACTAATCTTATCTTACAGGGTAGTAATTTTCTATGTAAGTTTTAGGAAAGCGACAGGCTCCTCAAACTTGCAATCAACATTCAAAGTCGTGGTCCTGCTGAACGAGCGAGCGAAAGTTATCATTGTAGATTTCTCGGTAAATACAAATGTTTCAGTTCTGTCTTTTTTACGAAATGAATCACGTTTATGGGTAGTAATTATTTGTATACTTAGAATAGCTGTAGCATGCCCCCGTTTTTCGGCGCTCATGGTGGTCCTGCTGAATGCAGCGTGACTACCGCAAGACCACCTTCAAAGTCGATTTTCTCTAAAAATACTAAGGTACCAATTTCGTTGTTCGAGTACTAATTGGTACCAATCGAGTAGTAATTATTTACCAATTATTAAGGAAGCGATTGCCGTCGGGGTCCGGCGGTAGTCACGAACATCGTTGCGTTAGCGTTGTGTCGACGTAGCGCGCTGTTGCTGCGTCGTTTTACATCTATATTAAAACGACGACGACGCAACGACAGCACTACGTCGATGCAACGCGCGGCGTGGACCGGCTCTAGACGGATGAAGGTCATATACCAGTATTTTATTTGAGGGACAAAAAAACACTACTACTGCAATAAATACTAAAAGTGAAGTAAATAGGTAAAAAAGGCACAACATTTTAAGGCATTTTTTATTCGGTATCTGTTAAATACAATACAAATCAGCAGCCTAGTTAAACACAGTGGTGTAGCGTGGGCTTTTGCCGCCCAGAGCCGACTAGAAATACCCTAATCCCTTTATTTTCAAGTCAAAATAAATGTATATAACTAACAATTATTTTATTATTAAAAAATGTGTCACTCCTTGTATTTTCTGACAAAGCAAATTCTTTTATAAGTATATTTTTTAATGTCGACGTGTATGTCACGTTTAATTAACAATATAGCTGTATTCGATTTGTCATCCCGAAAAAGAACAAAAAGTGCGACCGAAACTGGCTCAAAACATTTTTAAACTATAGTTAAATTTTATGGTATTTAACTATTCATAAAGCTAGAAAGAAGAGTTTTTGTCGAGTTAATATGCATCATACTTCAGAGTATCAAGGTTGCAAGAACGAGCAAAAATTCTAGCAAACCGGTTAGCTTAGATTTTCTTTTTGCCATGAACAGGTACAGTTATAAAAGATAGGCGGCAGGCTAAATGAATGTAGTACTTTTATTAAGAAAATACGGAGCAGCAGACCATAAAATGCGTAAGTCTTATATGAAACGAGGGCTCTTGCCTTCCCTCGCAGTCTGCCGTCCCTGGTCATGCCAAGTGGTGTATAGTAAGAAAAAAAATTAACTGCTTTTGCTGATTATCCTTGTTTTTTTACTACATAGTCCCGATGACATTAGTAATTATCTGATCTGATGACTAAGACCTGACTCTGCCGCGAAGCCCCGTTCACCGCTTCCTGGCTCCGCTCCCGGAATCATGCCACCCGGAGCAATGGTCCCCACTGCCCCGATCCCCAAGCTACGCCACTGGGTATACCCACTGTTGATTCATAGACAAAATACCTATTTGAATTTTAGCATCTGACAAAATTCATCGCGTTAGACGTTGTCGAGGAGACGTATTTTAAAGCATTGAAATAGGAATTTCCTACATAATCCTTCGGATTGTGGCAGTACCTTTTGTGTGTGTTACTCAATCGAGATGCTGCCTTATAGTTTGAAGACAGCCTTTTTATTTTTACAGATAGGTATTCAGTTTTGTTTTGTATATTCTCCGTTAATATTTCTACGACTTAGTGTAGGTAAGTCTCACCATCTCTCGACTTTTTTTTATGTATTTTTTGTTTCCTAGTAGACTTAACTTTCCATTTATTTGGACTAAGTAAACTTAAAAACTTACTGCAGAGTGCTTTTTCCATTTCTATTTTTAAACTCAAAAATTCCTCGGTGTCTTTCAAGCACCTTTGATATTCAGATTTAGTTGTTTGAAACCTATATTTGAGCGTGTGTATTTTTTGTTTCAAGTGTTTGTTCATTAATATTAATATTTCAGCCAAATCCGGATGTTCGTTGCAAGGAGATCGATCCAATTCCATCGGCAGAAATCCTTCTAAGAGTATTGTATGTGTTTCATGAATTATCCGTTTCCAGTAGAAAAAACCACATTTTAATTCATACACATAGTCATCTCGAGGCTGGGTAAGGCATGTTTTAACACTGGCAAAATATTCGTCTTCGGACATGTGTAAGTTTTTGCTGAAACATATCAGCCGATTAGATGAAAACCGCCCTTTCCATAGTTTCTCTTTCGTGAAAAGGCAAACTTCAAATGAATCCGACTTCCACCTTATCATTAAATGACAAGGTTCACCATCAATTTCTAGTTTTTTCACCGTGACTGATTCGTCCAAATCCATTATTGATAATTTACCATTTCTAACTAGTCAATTTTATATACAAGGGCCGTTAGGTTGTAGTATGCAGGTATGGTTATAATTAAAAAGACATCTTGATAATGGGCAGAATAATTTGATAATTTTGACAATTTGAGGTACTAAACGGGAACCAAAACCAAACTGATGTTTTTATTGTTGTATGTCAAATTTCTATGATTTGACATAGATAAAACTCAGGGTACAAAGAGTTTCGAACAAAACGGATCAAAAGATAAACCAAAAATCGTTTAATAACTATTCTAGGGGCTGTGGAACAAACCTAATAGATATCCTCACTACTTACCGATCAAATACCGAACTGGTTTAAGCCTGCTGTTTGGTATCCACACCGTACTAGCCAAACAAAATTTGAGCGTGTGGCCACGAATATACCTACTAAATATTATTGATTTCATAATTTTATGATTCTTGAATTCTTATCTAGGCCCTCATACTAAATGAGACGCGTGGGTGCTGTGTGCATACGGTCTAGGAATATGTACTTTCTGTTTATTATCATGGTCTAGCGCGAGCCTATCTATTCCTAATAAAAAACTTTAAAACCTACCAATCCACCAACTAATACAGTCTAGCAAACAAAAGCGTGACCTGAGAAAAGGCGGCAAAAATGCAAAATGCAAAAAATCTTTATCTTTTATTTTTATTTTATTACAAACTACATAGATGTAGCATATTTTCACTAGTAGGTATATTGTAGTATATACAAGTGAAAACTAACTATATCTCTAGCTAAAAGTGTTGATACTTGAGTATTTTTTTGTATTTATATAAATTTGGATGAAATATTATCTGGGTCAGCCGCTTTAGAAGTACCTATCCAACTTACGAAGCAAGTTAGAAACCTCCTCAATGTTCACTATAACGCTACATTTATCAGATAGGCTGGAAGATTCAGTAGAAAAAGTTGGTGAATAAATTCCATGACCAGGGCTAGTATTCAGAAACCTAGAATGGAAGTACATAGAAAACGCTTCGCATATTGTTTCTCCGGTACGCAACACTTCGTTATTATAGTTTAAAGTGCTCGGCATTGCATTTGAGTTGTGTCGTTTTTTAACAAAGTTCCAAAAATATTTGGGGTATTGGGAAGGTCCAAAGATATTGGGCATTATCAAGAAACCTTATCAGCAAAATCTCAGTAAAAAGGAAGTTACGACTAAATAATCACCACATCTCACCCACTAGGTAAATGACATCCTTCTCAAGTTTTTAGAGAAGTATACCTATCTGGGCAAAGAGAACTCCCTCAGCTAAGCCAGAAAAATGGATCAAGTCTATAAAATAAATAAAATTCGTTTATTTCAGGTCTTAAACCCATATCAGACAACATCTTTAAATTATTCAATAATAAATACAAAATCATACAGATAAATACAATTTAAATACAACACATCAAATTCATTCAATTTTTAAATGTTAAGAATTCATATTCAATAATAATCATATTAATTACAGTAGTCTCTTACGTGCGACACTATGCGTAACTTGTCTGTCACAACCGCCGTGTCGCACAAAATAAGATTTGTAAATTTATACCTTATTAGCTGGGGAAAAACTTTTTGGAAACCAACAACCGTCAAATGGTTATCCGACTAATTTTAAAAATACAACCTTACAACCCAAAATGATTACTTTTGTAGCACTCTTTAATTTGTTATCATAATAGTTTCGAACTGCTGACTTTCGAGATGCTTTACCTTTTTTCGGTTCAAAATATAAAAAGTTGTTATTGTTGAAAAAAACATTCAAGAAAAAATAGTTTAGATGTTTGACATGTGTGTACTTGGTTGATCTATGATATGTTTTATTTTTGATTTTAGTGAAAGCAACTCGAGGTCGAAAGAATACCTCTCGAGTCAACTCGAGCTAGGCGCTATTCGAGTTAGTAACTCGAGTTGCACATCTCTAGGCTCAGTGCCTGTGTTGCCTGCTGTCAGCCAAGCTGTCACTCAGTCGAATCATAACCTACAAAATCATTATTTTTATTGTGTGGTTACGGGTTTTTCTTTTTAATAAACTCTAACTATGAGCAGCGGTGACGAAACAGATAATAGCTCAACTCTTGATGAACAGGTCGATGAAGAAAGGGTGAGCAAATTAGGATTCAAGATTCATCATAATTCACACCCGACGTAACCCATTGTGTTTACTGGCTTCGCCTTGTGCCAAATAACTAGTTTACCTACCTATAACTTTATTAGGTACTCATAGCAGTAGTATAGTTCTCGCTAAACTTTTGGCCGCCCTGAAGTTGGCTCCAATGGTTGGGCAGTAGTAAAACTCATAAAAAAACAGCACTGTTTCGTGCCTCGCGCATCCGGTAAACCAACTTAAGGGCGGCCCTGCAGTTTGGCGAGGACTATATCCATGAATATAATATCCCTTGGTGTGTGCCTGTTATTTTTAGGTCACACACCTTGTTTAAACAACCATACATTAGGGGTTCATAATTTCAATTTTTTATAGTTTTTCAAATAAGCACTGCACTGCAGCACTTTCCCCACTTGTTAGACCATATGCAGCTGGATACCATTATTTTAAATAGAGTGATAGTCTATGTCCAGAATTTAGTAAATGGGTAACACAATACCCCTTGGCTAGATGGTGACAGAGACCATTGAATTAACATGCTTTCAGGGCCATGGAAGAGTCCTCTGTCTGTAATAGATAGTCACCCCTTCACAGAGCATCCTTGACGGCATTGAACCTTGGCCTATCTCCAAGTTTAAGCAATGCTTGTCAAGGTTGCCCTGTGCAGCTTCTATTACTTATCATGAACTCCTAAATATTCAAACATCTACACTAATTTTGTAAAGAGGAACGATTTGATTGTTTGTAATGGATAAACTCAAAAACTAATTAATTTATTTTAAAAATTCTTTCTCCTATAGTAAGCTACATTACTCCGGAGTATCATAGCTATATATATTTTTTTAATTGAAATTCCTTCAGAAATAGCAATAATGTATCATAAGGTGTAAAAAATTTGCTTATAAATGTCATTATTTGGCATATGCTGCGAAAACATTGATGATACATAAAATATTGTAGTATTTACATTTTTGCAATCCTCATAATTACCCGTAAAAAAGACTGCGAGGCTTTATGTCTAACTATTATAGTTGAGCAACAATAACCCCTTTTTGTTCAAATTAATCTGTTAAATTACGTAAACGAAAAATGTTGACATTCATATCATAATTATCCTTATCCAATTAAATATTTAAATTATAGTAATACCTGTAAATTCCTCTTTAAGTTTTTCTAATTGGACCTTTTTTTTTAGAAGTTACAAGATGTTTATTAATGCAAAAATATTGAAAAATCCGCAGTGTGTGCAAACAGCCTTACCCTTATGTGTGAAAAAAAAGCTTTATTTTGTTCATAGTACATACATAAACTAACACCTTTTGCCCATGGGGGGTGGGCACAACAGGTACAGAATGCTACCTGCATAAGCCTTTTGCTTCATCTAAGTTCGCACATCTAGTCATACACACACACGAGTTAGAAGTACTGCGTATCGCAATTATTCAAATTATAAAAAAAAATATTTCTTTTCAGACTGAAATAAGATCGCAGCTATCAACATTGTCATTTGAAGAATTGCAAAAACTGAAAGAAAAACTTGGTGCCAAAGTATACAAAGAAGCACTTTTTGGTGATGCTAACAAGAAGAAGGAGCGCGATGCACCTAGAGTCTTCAAAAGAGAGAACAAGAATAGACCTCGTGAGATGAGCTCTAAGAAACCTGTGCGAATGCTGCAGGCTATACCTACTGTTAAGAAGAAAGAAATCCGTGATCCCAGGTAATTATTTAAAACATAACTTATTCATGCTTGTATTGTTTGGACACATCCACTCAAATATCATGCATTTCCCAAGAGACCAGCCGAGTGATCTACATGGCTCTCATTATTATGATTTCTCCCTCCTATGACGTGCCAATGTTATCATGATTACATTGTAGAAGAGAGACCAAGCTATACAGGATGAGTAATGTTATCCCATTTTCCCAACAGATTGTTAATTGCAACAACATGTCATAGGGCTGACCATTATTAATGGCTAAATTGTATGAGACATTCAGTAAAAGTCTGTTATATAAGCCATACAATTATTGCAGTACTAGCTTTTGCCCGCGACGTCGTCTGCGTAGCGTGCTTATGTTTATATAATATTGTACAATAATATTGTAGGTGTGCCTTACTTGAGATATTATTGGTACCCATCCCCTTAAGGATGGTTTCCGGGATAAAACCAGTACACACAGTGAGTAACAGACATAGTTACTTTCGCATTTATAATATTACAAGCTATCCCCCGCGGCTTCGCTCCCGTCAACTGGCTACCTACCCTACTCTATCTACCTACCCTACCCTACCTACCTTACCTACCTAATCCTATCCTACTACCCTACCTACCCTACCCCACCTACCCTAACCTACCTACTTTACCCTACCTACCTACCCTACCCTACCTACCCGACACCCTAACCTATCTACTTTACCCTTACCACCTACCCTACCCTACCCTACCTACCTACCCTACCCTACCCTACCCTACCTACCTACCTACCCTACCCTAACTACCTACCCTACCCTATCTACCTACCATAACTACATTTTTTTATACGTAATGTAGCCTATGTCCTTCCCCAGGATGTAATCTATCTCCTTGCCAAAATTCATTGAAATCCGTTCTGTGGTTTAGGCGTTAAAAGGTAACAGACAGACAGAGTTACTTTCGAATTTATAATATTAATATGGATTAGCTGTTGCCCGCGACTTCATCTGCGTAGCATTAGTACTCCTAACAGCATTTTATATATCATCATCATCAGCTTATTAATGATTCCACTGCTTGGACAAAGGACTCCTCTCTGTGAGATGGAATGGGCCGTAAACCAACACGCGGACCCACTGCGGGTTGGTGAATGTCACAATATGTCTTCGAATTTAGGTCTTAGGACATGCCGGTTTCCTCACGTTGTTTTCCTTCACCGTTTTAAGAGCAGTGGTGATGAAATAGTTTACATAAAGTAAAGCGCCTGCCTGGGTTCGAACCCACGAAACACAAATTGTAAGTCGCGGCCGATACCACTGGGCCACCACTGGCTCTTCCTTTTTATAAATATATGTATATTTTATATATCGCGAAATAATATTGTAGGTGTGGGCCGCCTTACTTGAGAAATTATTAGTTCACCATCCCCTTTAAGGTTGACTGCCGCGATAAAAAAAAATCCATGTCCTGCCCAGGGTCTCAAACTATCTGCATACAAAATTTCATCTAAATCAGTGCAGCGGTTTAAGCGTGTAAAGGTAACAGACAGACACACAGAGTTACTTTCGCATTTATAATATTAGTATGGATTATGGAATTAGGATGAATTTTAAAAGAGACTGTCTGCTCTCAGTTTGTTTCAGTGTTTGTCCTCAGAGTAGTCAGCTAGGAAACACCAATCTCATCTGATGCAACTGAACAAAAAAATTATAGTGTTTTTATTTGGAAGTCGGTTCTATAGTTGGGTACCCAAAGGGATACTAGAATATATTAACCCAATACATGAAACTTAAACAAGACCGATAGAATGAGAATAAACCAGGGTGAACTTTACATATCTGCGTTCCCCTTTAGAGCATACCGGCGTGATGTTTTGTAATAAAATGGTGTAAACAATAAACAAACCTGCGATTACAGCAATCCCGAGAGATTTGTCGTTGAAGAGTTCTGTTATGTATCTCTGAAGTTCTACATCAGATCTTGATCAAATTTAAATGGGAGGGGTAATAAAAAAGGAATCAACAAAATCGGTTCACCTAATAAGAAAATCTGAGGGAACACACATAAAAAAGAAAAAAGAAACCTTTTTGAAGCGCATTAAAAAAGGTAACATGTCATTTACATACAGTGTTATTTTTAACCAATTACATTTGCAGATTTGATCCACTTTGCGGCAACTTTGACAAGAAACAATTCTCTGATGACTACAATTTTCTGTCAGACATACGCATGAATGACATAAAAGCTATCAGAGCAGAATTGAAAGAGACAACAGACCCCGACAGACAGCTAAAGTTGCGAAGACTACTTCAACGGTTGAACGACCAGCACAAACATACGAAGAAAAATAAGATCGAGAAAGAAGTCATAGAGAAGAATAGAAGACATATTGAACAAGAGTTTAAGGAAGGGAAACAGCCACACTTCAAAAATAAATGTAAGTATAGTAATTATTGCTCACAACGGATCATTGTGTCTCTAAATTGGCTGCAATACCCTGCACAGTAGATATTTTTGAGCCAATGTTGAAGTTGAAAATAGCATTGTATAACTGTCTCTTTCACTCGCTTACGTTTGTCGCATCGTCCTATATCGCTTAGGTACTCTATGCAGTATACTCGATGACAAACTGTTTCTTGCGCAATGGTTGGCAGAGCCAAGATCAGAGACACAAGGATCCAATGTGACTATAATACATAACTTATTTCTAATTTTTTCATTTAGCAATCTCCTACGTAAATAAATATTTCTTTAGTTCAATTTCTGTATTTTATATTATTTTAAAAAATAAAGTCTTTTTCGTGCTACAAAACTTTGCAGTGGATTTTGATATGGTTTGAATGAAATTTCCTTCTACAAACCAATCACAGATTGTAAATCTTTTTCACTTTTCACGAAGACTACATAAGTGTTTCTGCAAGGGGATTCTACAAGGACCGTCCTATGAAGTGTTAAAGTTCATGTTTCGTTCTTGTTCCAATGCGAGATAGAAACAGAGTTATATACGAGGTTTAGTACCATTTTTTTTTAAAACTGAATCATGATCCCATTGAGTCATCTTGGATACGGCTATACTTCAGGCACGGGGTCCCAACGCTAACAAAAAAAATTGGTTCAAATAAATGTCACTAGATGGCGCGATGTGCATCGATTCGTTTTTGAATTGTGTGAAAAATTAACATTTTCTAGAATTAATATAATAAGAATTGTATGTTCTTTTTTAATCATCTCTCATAAGCACAAAATTATGGAATATTGGTTAATTCACATTTCAAAGATTATTTGAACAGATCATTTAAAATTGATTCCAATAAATGGCGCAGTTTTAAATTTTTGAGGCATGCAACTCATTTTGGTAGATATAATGAAACTATAAAAACTTGCAAAAAATTCTAAAACAAATCGTCATTGTATTTAAAGAAAAATAATCACGAACCGAGAAAACCCTTTTATTTGCAAGTCGCTGCTAACACCATCTATAGCCGTGGAACGGAACCGAACGCGATCGAAGTACTTATAAAAATAATCATCTTAATCATTCCCAAAACGCTAGTTACGTCGGCACGGTTACTTTGTATGGGAGGAGGCATCTGTATGCTAGCATTATATTATCTGTGCTTCAGGATACGTCCTTAAAGGATTTCACAAACAAACCTTTTTACACTATTTCAGCTGAACAACGTGTAGAGGCGCTGGTGAAGCAGTACGAAGAGCTGAAGAAGGAAGGTGCCGGACGGATACAACGTCATCTCAAGCGGAGACAGCAGAAAGTCAAGAAACGTTCCCACAAAGCACCGACAGGCACATAATATAAATATTTAATTTTAATTATTGCTTTTTTAATTTAGCAATCTTTGTCCCGGCGCTCCCGTCACCCATCCCACAGGAATTGTGTGTTTTTGCAGGATAACATGCTTTTACATAAAAAATAAAATAAACAAGGTTTTATATTAAGTATTGCACGTGGTGTCACGAGGAAGCAACGTGTGAGTTAAATTTCAGCTCAATCGGACACTGGGAAGTGGATCATATTTAACTTACGAGATTTGGTCAATGTAAATAAAAACTTGTAAAACGTTAGTTCAAAAAATCAAAAGACATTTTTTTTTACTTTTAAACATTTTTTTTTTAGAATTTGGTACTTTTAAACATATAAGTTTAATATATTTTTGAGATCAACTCTTTAAACCCTTTATTTTGATATCCCACACGACGGATTTGGAAGAAAAAAAAATTAGGCCTCCACAATATGGCGCCCAATTTTTTTTTATTAACTTATTAATTTAACCCTCCTTCGGCAGTCGGGTAATAAAGGATAGCACTTAGTAATAGTGTAGCTTCAAACCCGTGAATGATTTTTTAAGTAGGATCAGTAGTTCCAGAGCTGACCTTTTACATAGAATGAGACATTTTTTTATTATTATTATTGATAGGCTCGCGCTTGACAACTATCTCACCTGATGGTAAGCGTCGATCTGGTCGACGGTGAAGCACGCTTGCCTAGAAGTAACCTATTCACTCATGACTTTAAAACCCGTAGGTTGTAGCTATCGGCAACACAGATTCCTGCAGGGAATTCCACTCCTTAACTGTACGCACAATGAAATTATTCCAAAAAAGTTTGATGCGTATCATAAGATAAGATTTATTTCTGAGTATATGGTACATTAAGATCTAAATATTAAATTACCGTTGACGGTGTAGAAATATTAAAATAAACTTACAAAATCAAAGTGTCCAAGTTCTAGGCCGCAACAATATAATGGTGTCGCCGTTTGTCTTGTATTCCGATGATGGAACGGGTTAGGCGGAATTAGATCATGATATTCCACCGCACACTCCCCGAAATGTAAACTATAAAAAACCGATAAGCTGGCAACTCGGCCTCGATGTTCAAGGCCCTGGAGCTTTGAGTCGACCAGTGCCTCATTGCATTGCCGATGAGCCTCTTGGCCCGTTTTTCGTTCGACTCTAGTGCATCAAACTAGTATTTAGCAGATCCGTCCCAGAGATGAGAACAGTAATCCATGCATGATCGAACTTACACTTGATACAAGTTGAGCAGCTGTTCTGGCGTGAAGTACCGTCTCACCTTTGCAAGGATCACAAACTTTTTGGAAGCCAGCTGAGCCTTTGCCTCAATGTATGGACCAATATTGATGTTCGATGTCAACGTACCGCCAAGAAGCTCAAGGTGGTCCATTATCGCACGGTTAGACCTCGGAAAGATGGAGCTTGGTGGAATTGGCTGTTTTTAACGGAAAAAATACACGCCTGCGTTTTAGCAGCATTGAACCTGACCAGATTGGCATCGCCCCATTCTGAGACTAACTTATCTTATCTTGTAGAGGGGCCGAGAAATAAATCGGACACTTCGACCCATTGGGATCTATTGTGGTCCCCTAGATAACTTACTCCTCCCCAATCTCGTTGAAAACTCTTTTCATGAGTTTTACAAGAGACTAGGTGATATGAGCCTATAGTCTTCTGGTTTTGGATATCCAACCCCTAGGAGACTCATTAGCTTACCAGCCAGTGCATCGCATGTGCACAGAAGGTGCTCCATGCGTTCCGTATGTTCCCCACACAACCTGCACATGGGTGTCGCGGCCAGATTCATCTTCATGAGCATGTCGTTGGTTCCAAAGTGCTCAGTAAAAGCCCCAAGCAGGTAGCGGATTTGTACCCTGCTAAATGATAAATGATTTTATTTCTGTAAGTAGGTTTGTACAAACACTTTTACATGTCGATCATATTTTTAAAACTAGATGAAGTCGGCGTTTCCTATCTGACTACTCTGAGAAGAAAGGCCGAAACAAGCTCAGAGGTCACAGTCTCTTTTAAGGTCCAGACAAAATCTTTGTTAGATCATGTGAAGACCATGTAGACTGAAGTCTGAAATGGTCTTTTGAGGAAAGAACCAGCCAGATTGAGTGGACCTGTCCAGTCAGTGCACGCATTTGTCAATAACTGTACAGCTCAACTCAGAATTTAAGGAGCTCAACGATTCGACGAACAATACCAAAGAAAGGACATTCGGGTAGGCCGCATAAACTACTCAAACTGCCAGACCATGATTAAAACTAATTTGGATAAATTAAAATTAAAAACAAACAAAAATTGAATCCACATAGTCTTCACATTCACAACAATTAAAATAAACTTAAAATAAAATGATATAATACTTTAAAAAATAAATATTCTTGTCATTGCAAGAAAACAAAAAAAAAAAAAAAATCACGTTGCAAAATATATAAAAAAAATATCAAATTAATTGGAGCAGCTCGATCCCAAGCCTGTTTGTCCTCAACGTAATCTTTTATTGTATAAAACGCTATCTCTTGCTCATATTCCAAATGCATTTCCGGGCTTTGAAAGTAGAGCCTAGAAATTTCTTTGAGTGTTGTAGGCCGGTATTAGACAGCTAATGTGTTCGTTGTCTGTGATCTGCAAACTCCCTAAATGCGGCTTTTACGAGACACGTTGAAATGCTTACACATAGTTCTGGGCCCACAAAATCATTTGCTGATCCCTCTATTGCCAGTTCATCTGCCACTTCGTTACCATGGATTCCTTTGTGCCCAGGGACCCACATCAGTCTTACCTTGTTATGCTTCCCAAGCCTGTTTAGGGTCCGGATAGCATCCAGAACAAGTCTGGAGTCCACTTTGTAGGATGCCATGGCTTTGAATGCAGTCTGACTGTCACTAAGAATATATATGGATTTACCTCTGGTTCCTCTATCTATATTCTCTTGAGCATAGGTTATTATGGCATATGTATATATGTATTTGGAGACTACCTTCAAGTACAGGTTCAAGCGCTCCACCCAGTGCCACTCGGAGAGACCGGATCTGGGGCCCAGTAGCCCTTGCCTTGGACAAATACCTCTCAGCAACAGTGCTGTCACAAAATACGTAAGCGGCGGCGTTTCTATTTTGTAGGGCTGTCGTCTGCATACCCAAAAGTGTCGGGTTTTAGCAGATCGTTTATGTGCATCTAGAATAATGCAGCTCAGAGTACCAACCCCTGTGGGACCTTGACATTAATATCCAATCGATCCTACGAGCAGCCATCGATAACCACTCGAATGGACTGATCCCTCAGGAAGTGTGCCATCCAATCAAACAGATCACCGGGCAGACCGAATGAAGGAATTTTACTAATAAGGCGTTTGTGCCAGACCTTATAGAAAGCCTTCAAGATGTCGAGGAGACGCTTCCCCGTGCATCTCGATTGCCTTACACCAGATGTTAAAGGCATATACTAGAAGAACCCCAGTAGACCGATTTCGGCGGAAGATGTATTGATTGTCACTTAGGATGTCGTTAGCTAGGAGCTTACCGTTGAGCACACGTTTCATACCCTTACAGAGGATGGATGATACAGAGATGGGTCAGTAGTTGACCGGGTCAGCCCATCTTGGGTACGGGCAGTACGTTAACTTTCCTCCAAGTATTTGACACTTTTCCAGTCGCATACGAAAGGCGAAATAGACGTGTCAAGATCGGAGACAGTTCCGGCGCAGAAGTTCTAAGAACAATTACTGGTATCCCATCGGGGCCATTCGCCTTATTCTAGTCGAGTTTGCGCCGCGCCTTTTGATGGATGCGAATATCCGAGATACTCGTCTCGCATCTATCAGGAATCTTAATTAAATACGATGAAGATTGTATTAAAGCTAACAGTTGGACTAAACTGGACTAAATCTATATTACAACCAGTGGCGGCGTAAGGTGGGGGTCGGGGTAGTTAGATTGTGTACCTACGTGCGTTGCTCATGCGGCGATCTTTACATAATCTTCTATCACATAGAATAATTCTAGATTTTTATGTTTATGTAAACTTCGGCGATAAGGGGGAGAACAATATTTTTTTTTTAATTGTCGAATGTCGAAAACTATACGGCCTAAAAAAGAAATAAAAATGTTTAAGAATGTGCAAATAACAACATGCCTTACTGCCCCACTTCAAATTTTTGAACACATCCTTTCAGGCCGTGTTGCAAAAAAGAAAAGATATATATTTCTTTCTTATTTGCAAAATACACAACTGCGTACCCCTTTAGAGCTTTGGCGTGATGTTATGTAATGAAATAGTATAAACAATAAAGAGACTTGCGATTGCATCAATCTCGAGAGATTATTGAAGAGTTCTGTTGTATATCTCCGAAGTTCTTTATCAGATCTTCACCAAATTTAAATGGGACCAATTTGGGCACATACTCTTTCATACAAATTCAAAATCGGTCCACAATTGGGGCAGAAATCAGTGAATATATAAAAAAGAACAAAATCGAACATAGAACCTCCTCCTTTTTGGAAAGTCAGTTAAATATTGCATTGTCACGTAAAACAAATTAAATAAAAGCTTGTAAAAAAAACAATTGATTTAGTACAGTAGATATGTATTTAATTATTTATTTAAGTAATAGGTATAATATTTTTGACTATTGATCTATCAGAATACACAAGTTACTGCATATGGGTACTTGATGAAGTATGTGTGCATGGTGACCAGGCCAGGTGAGTCTGCCAAGTCGTACAGGCACTGGGGACCTCTGGGAACGATGGCCTGGAAATAAATAGGAACCATGCGATGACTGAAAAAATAATAAAACATTCCAAGAAATATGTCCAGTTCTGCAGCTCTAGTTCCATAAAGCGAAAAAAAACAATTGTTTTTTGAAAAAAAAATTTTTTTTTTTCGACGCCGCCACTGTGTAATCGCAGCAGAAGGATATTAATGATTTACTATTCTTATTTGTTAGAAGCCTGTAGTATCCCACTCCAGGGTAAAGAGTATGAAAAATTGACTAATCACATGGACGGAAATCCACATCGCCTCTTGAAAGAGGCGATGTGGATTTGGAATCCCGCCATGTGATTGGTTGCTTTTTTATACTTTTTGCCCTTTGCATTGCCGAATTCGTTACGCAATAAGGCTACTAATTGAGCTGCGTAATAAAACTAACCTGAACAGCAGCCTTATTAGGTGCCTCAAACCAGTCAACGTGGCCATCTTTGACGGTGTGCTGGCCGAACATGACCAACCCGACGCCGATCAGCTGTTCGGAGTATATCAGCGGGAACCAGGGAAACAGCGTGTCGGCCCTGCACTCCAGCTCTTCATTCGTCTTGTAGTAGTAGTGTTCACCTGAGTTAGGTAATTAAACATTTTTTTAAAGACAAGTATACATAACGCATACACAAATATCCCTTAGTAACAACATAAAAATCACGGACTGAAAAATAAAGGAAAATTTCTTAAGTCCGGGCCTTTTTATTCTGTGAATTTCTAAATGGACTTGCAAAGAATTTTAATTACTTTCAGGACTAGCGTCTCTGTTAGTTGTTGTATGTGCAGAAGCCTCCCAAAAGATTCTGTAGTGCCCGACACGTAATTTGGCGTAGCGGGGGTAAGTTTGCGCATATTCCGCGAACTGACCAACCACCATGAGCGAACGGAACGTGTTCGCAACACGATTGGTCAGTCGATCCTTGTGTCAACTGACCAACCAGTCGCGCGCTCGGAACTGTCCTAAACGTTCCCCGCGCCCGGCTTCACTACCAAAGAGACCTAAAAAACGACTTCTGCGCATCTGACGAATCTTGCCAACTTACGTGTCGGGGATTATACCTAAAGCTAACAAATTAGGTAGAATAGGTACCTACATATCAATGTTACTTTGACCTACATAAATAGTCTCTGTGACTCTGACGTTCGACTCTCGTTATTGTTTTGGCGCTCGAGGCGAACGCGGGTCGCCGCCGCGCGGGTAGGTGGCGGAGTGATCGTTTGACATTTCTTGTGCTCAGTTGTTTTTCCGTGTTTCTTCATTTTCACTTACCCATCCAAGGTATACAGGCCTGCTCAGTGAAGTCGCTGTTCGTACCAGTGATGTCACTAGTGTTGGTCGAGATGCGGTACAGCTCGCCGTTGAAACCAGAGACAAGGATGGTGTGGTCTTGCAACATCAGGTCAGGGTTGCGGTTGGCGACTCGATCCGCTGGGTCCGTTGCAAGAGTTTCTGGGCAAAACGAACACAAAGTAATGAATTGGAGGAGAAGCTTTCATAGACCCGTTGCGAAAAAAGGATAAGTTATGCGGTCCGGTTAATCTTTCTCGCACTGGAACAATGGTGGTTCGATCATAACTGGCAGTTGAATACCAGTAAGTTACATGGAGTAGCATGCCTATCTGACCACCACAAACCACTAACTAATCAAGATATCTCTTGGCAAGAGTGGTGTCGGATTTTTGAGTTTTTTTTTTATTAGGTACGTATCTGTAATTACCCGGAATGAATCCTATCTGTTTGGCCGGATAATAAGTATCTATTAATAAGTGATAATAATATAAATACCTAATTATTTTTATTTTTCTGTTTCTGGTACGAGATAAGTTTCGTTAGTAACAGCATGATGCTATGGTTAAACCGGTTAAACTACAACACAGTCAAAATACCTGTGCTCGTGGCGCTGTTACGTCACTGACATTCGACTCTTGTTATGCGCGGGTAGGCGGGAGTAGGGTCGCAGTATGTATGCATTTCGAAATTTCATAGTTTCGAAATTTCGGAGCATATTTGCATGTTTATTAATTTCGAAATTGACACCCCTAAATACGAAATTTCGAAACTGGATTTAATTTAAATATTATGCTACTTTTTATATATCTCCTATTGTCACTAACGAGCTATATGGCCCTCTGCTCTTCGGCAGCGCCTCAATTTTATGAGGCGCTATCTGTAACTATCTTTAACCCCAGCTCGCGAATCAACGCTGACCGAACGTGTCGTGCCATTCCGAGCTCGGAAAGCTGGATGGTATCTTCAAAGGTGTCCTCAACATGGAGTATTTATAGTAGAAGGCTTGAGAAAAAGAAAATTCACATTATTTGAATATAAATTGCACCTCTCCAGATTACAAATTTTGCATTTTTATTTTAGCTTAAGTATTATTTTGATTTTCCATTAAATTGGACTCCTCAGTTTCGAAACTAAGGAGTCCAATTTCGTAAGCTAATTTAGAAATTGAAAACTTACGAAACTGTATGGCCTAGGTCGCAGGTGCACAACTGTATTTCTGGTATATTGCGAATCTGGCATTTTGAGAATCTGGTATTCTGAGATCGAGCCGTTAGTTTGACCGTGTTGTAGCACTGTTTTGTTTTTATGAAATTCTTACCAGGCGAAATGTAGTATTGTTGTGTAGTCCAGAGGTTAAGAGTCTGGCCATCCATGTCGGTGGTCCAACGTGTGAATCCTTGGGCGGACCAGTCGTAAATATTTCCTGAGAACTTTTCTTCGTCGATCTGTGAGGAAAACAAAGATGTTACCTATGTAAGCCTTTATTGAGATTTACAAATAAAATGTTTGTTCAGAATTTCCACACACAGACCACCAGCCTAATTGCGTTAGTGAATTCGGCAGGGCAAAAGGTATGACGCCATGAAAGAGTATGACAATTTCCATTGAAATAATTAGGTAATGAGGGCGCTTTCATTGGTGAAGATTCTCTTTTCGAAGTACCTTTTGCCCTGTCCAATTCACTTTCGCAATGAACCTGCAGGGTACGTACTATGTGTCTTAAAGTCATCATATTTCTAGTGTGACAGAGAGACGGAACTATACAGGACGAATGGCATGGCACATTTGGTGAAGTGGAACCGATGAAGAAGGCCACAGGTAGCCACTGGAACTTCTTAATATTAAGTTTGTTTTGGGTATGAGATATCTCGAAAATATCGAAATGACTGTGATAAAGCAAATTTATATGAATAGTTCCCATAAAAATGGTAGCACCGAAATGATCTGGTGATGAAGCCGGAATGTAGGCACCAGTAGCCTTATCGCGTAATGAATTCGGCAAGGCAAAGGGCAAAGAGCGAATCGACCAATCACATGCGACATGAAAGACGCAATGTGGATTTCCATCTATGTGATTGATCGATTTTTCAAACCTACTCTTTGCCCTTTCCCTTGCCAAATTCATTACGCAATAACGCTGTGGATCTCCGTAATAAAACAATGAAATAATTTTCTTCTCTGTAACCTTTTTAACAAAAAAATAAACGCACTTCCGAAACAAAACTCGGAACTCCGTGTCAAAAACGAAAATAAATTGGTACCAAAGAATCTACATAGCTCCGTGTGGTCACAATCGACTTTATTATCTCAAAGCGATGAACTCGTTAACACAATTAAACAACTGCCTGAATCTAGTTAATATAGAACAGCTGTATGTATGCATATATAGCAGGAGTAGGTACCTATTAAGTATTCCATATTATATGATACAAAATGATGCTTTTCATCGAAGTTTGTTTCATTTCATGGAACTACTAATTTTTAAGGTACCGCCTTAACTTCTGTCTTGGTCTTGGTCAGCCATTTATACGAAGTAGAGAAGGAGAAGTTTTAAATGATAAAATAAAGAATCAAGAAGGCCTAATACTCGGTAAAAATAAATGCGCACTTGGCGCTGTCACATTGTTCTGACATTCGACTCTTGCTATTGGCGTACGAGAAGAACGCAGGGCGCCGCGCGGGTAGGTGGGGATGGAGTCGATGTGCACATTGTCGTTGAGGAATCGTGGTCCAACTATAATGTCCAACTAGTTGGACTACGGGTCTTCGGTAGAGGCGGTCGTCCAAGCATTACTTTTAGTTGGACAACTGCCCCTACCAAAGACCCGTAGTCCAACTAGTTGGACATTATAGTTGGACCCCGACCCCTAAACGCACATTACATTGACCGTGTTGTAAAAGATGCAAAAAACAATGATTGAAAAAATACATACTCCAACTTGCAACCCCGCAATATATGCGACGTCGTCGTAAAACACGCAGACGGTGTAGTCATCCTTGGGACAGAAGATGGAGAGCGGGGCATAAACTGCAGGTAGAATAGCTGTCTCCTTCTGGACCCAGCCCTTGTCAGCCGCTTCAGCGACTGTCAGCGGCAGCTCTATGAACGCGGTGGTTCCAATTCCGAAGACGGTGATGTCAAATCGCACTGGAAGTTTAAGTCTCAAAATGAGGCAAAAGATTTATCAATGAAGGTCGCCTCGTAGATATATCCTAATAGGCGGATTAAATATGACTCGTCGATACTAAAAGAAAAAGAATACTAATTATCGGCAGAAGAACTCGAAGAAATAGATTAAGAATGTATAATCAAGAAGGTTAAATAATAAAATCAAAAAACCCGACTGCAAAGTTACAAACAAGAAGAAAATCATGCTGTGCAGTCGGAGGAAAGATATTCGCGAGCTGGCTGACGAAAACTGTAAATATCTTCTCATTTTCTTCTTGTTTACATCTATGCATTCGGGTTTTTTGATTTTATTAACTTTTTTATTTTACAACATTTTAGTTATATTTTTTTCGAATGACTTTTAAACATATAAGTGGCATATATTTTTGTAATTAACTATAGAAACCCTTCATTTTGATACCCCATTCGACGGAATTCGAAGAAAAAAAAAATGTTACCCCCACAATATGGCGCCCAATTTTTCGCCATGTTCCATTTTTTAACTGCACTTATCTAAGAACACTTGGGTGGCCAAGTCCTATTTAACGATGTCCTAATAATAAAAATCCGTGAAGAGGTTTGAAAGATAGGAGGAAGTAAAAAATATTACATACATACATACATACAAGATAAGCGCGATAAACATAACCCTTTCCTTTCAGCCGGGTAAAAAACATCCTTCTTTCAATATGAGCTACGAAAATGTACGTCACATTGCTTGATTGCTACCAGTTAGCGGCTCTCAAATTATGAACGATATTTAGAAAAAGCATTCTGCTATTTTTAATAATCAATATGGTAACAGGTATCTATTATCCATCCGTACGTATGCCATTTCATTTTAAAACCTATTAATTGAGGGCCAACTTCTTAAATTGTGTCACTCTCTTTGCTAGCCTATATTGTATCCCACAGCTGGGCAAAGGCATCACTCTTTCTACTTCCTAACTTCTCTGATTAGGGCATCTCTGGCCAAGTTAGCCCCTCAAACATGATAGTTTCATCACAACACCTTCGCCGCGGTCGACTCGATGGTGACATCATCCCGTCTTTATCCTCATCAATTTGACTATTTTTATGTTAGGGGAATTTTCTTACCACTGAGACCGCCCTCCCATGGTCCAGCTGAAACAAACAATTTATTGCTTTGTTAGCTTGAAAATATATCGTAAGTATAGGTAGGTACGAATTTTACTTGCGCTTGGAAACAAACTTGACTACCTAATATCCGTAGAAATATTGAAAAACAACAAGCAATACGATAATCCAAAAATTTCCTTATCACTATTTAATTGAAAATTATTGTATACCTAATACAAATCGTAATTTACGAAAATAGATTTGCAGATACCTACTTAACTTATCAAAATGATTAGAAACATCGTTTACAGATGCACCTTCCAGTATTGAAACGAAGCTAATGATTGTACTGTACAGATGCTACATACTGATAGTTAACTCAACCAATGGTTTCAAATTTCGGTTACACGAGACGAAGAAGTTACGGCTTGAACACAGGATGGTCACTGGCAAAAGCTTCGAACCGCACAATCCCAGGCACCAATTTAGATGAAGTGTAAAGTAGCAGAATTTATCGACTTATGTTGATGGCTGCTGTCAGCCAGCGGCTGACCATGTCAGTTCCTACATCTAAGGGTTGTAACACTTGTAACAGAACTTCGTCTTCGCAATTGCGGAACTGCCGCATGAAACCGTATCTCAGCAAGTTCTTAGAGGAGTTGTAACGAAGGTCCACTAAGCGAATACCATTCAATGTGGACCAGCACATTAATAGGGTTGCACTCATTTCTGAATTCATCTGAAGATAAATTCAATATCGGTCTGGTTGTTTGAGAAATTACTAGTGTGGGGCAACGTTTATTACAATTTAAATAAAAAAATAAGGAGAAGAAGTTTAAAGTTTTTGCTCCCATATCACAGCCGCCACCAAGTCCAGAACGACGTGAGCAACTGTTTAGTGAAACCAATTTATTTTATAAAAACTTAGTTAACGCCTTGAAGTAGAAAAATATTTTTTTGTGAAATGGAGACTTGAACAATTGGTTGATATTTTCTTAAAAAAACGCAAGTACCTACTTAAATTAATATTTTTTCTCCATATTAGTACCCTGTCCGCCTCCGCCACCCCTAATAAGGCCGTTCTCCACCAAAGATGTACTATGCTACGTTGCTATGGAAGCGTTTCATATCCACCAATCCTGTTCATTGATCCACATAGCATAACACTGGTGGAACCGAGTTCAACTAAGCTGTGTTTTATATATGGAAGGATGCGTGCTATGGATGCGCGCGTGGTGTTGGTATGTGCAGAGCAGAGTACCTACAGTAGACGCCTCACCGATCCCCTTTCCTTCCCTATTGTCGAAGCCTCGCAAAGCTCGAGCTGCTAATCTTCCTCGTCCAGCTACCTCGCGGCGGCGCATCATCATAGCATATCTTAATCGCTCCGCCTAAAGCTACACAGCTTTGTATTAGTGAAACGATCACATAGTTTCGTAGCTTAGTTTTTATACCCTCGCAAATAGCTGCATAATATATCTAGTGGAAAAGCAGCCTTGCCTCCGTTACATCCTTAGTTCCTACCTATTTATATTACCCTTGAAACCCACTGACCCTGGTAATACACACTAGTAATACATTATCTGTGGTAATCGTAATACCCAGATCTGCGAATGCGATACATAATCTTAATCTATATCTAATTGAAAAACATTGTTAATAAGATTATAAGACAAATTGTTTAAACCAAAACAGATTTACTGATAGCTTAGTGATATAGAAGATACATCGTTACGGCTTGAATACATAAAGGATGGGCAGGAATGTAGGTCTTAGGTTAATCAGGACCTGCCTCACTGGAGTAGTTAATGAGATCCTCCAGGTTTGTGTTTCTGAGGAATCCCAAGACACAGTTTGGAGTTACGTAAGTGAAATATAAACGTAGAGTGCGAAACTTATTCCTGGGTGGTCTTTTAAGAAGTCACAGTGTTCTATGAGCTGATGGTGATCACCGGGGTGGTTTAAGTGAGGTAAAAAATTAAAAAGTCCAGCCTTTTGAAAGTTTTCCCCAGTTAACAGAAAAAAAGGATGCCAAACATTTTCGAGCTCGCTCTCGACAACGTTACTTCTATTTCTTTAAGAATAGTCAAATTATCCGAGACGGAGCGCTAAAATGTTTGAGCTCGCTTAGGCCGCCCTTGTATTATAATATAATCCAACATTATTTTCGTTTTCAATGTTATTCAAATGTATTGTTTTATTTTTTTTAATTGAAAAGATCTGTCAATCCCTAGTATAGTTCTCACCACACTTCTTGGCCACCCTGAAGTTAGTTACAATGGCTGCGCAGTAGTAAATCTCATACAAAAACAGCACCGTTTCGTGACTCGCGCATCCTATAAACCAACTTCAGGGCGACCCAGAAGTTTGGCGAGGACTATAATGAGCAATTGGAATAATAGCTCACTTCATTCTCTCGAACTTCAGTTTTCACGGCGAATATTTCTACAGAATCGACGAGCTGACAATCAATAGCTTTATGTGGAATGTTCTCTGTTTCACGGTGATATTCGGTCCTTAACTATGAAATTGGCGTTTTGTCGTACTGGCCACTTTGATCTCAAATATCTCCTCTTTGATTTGGAATTCCAATTTTAAATTTATACAGCTATTTACTCATGCTTTTGAGTTTGGAAAACCGTAATTCATTTGTTTTTCCTCTTTTGGTTTTTTCTTTGCGCCAGTCAGTTTACAAAATGGAAAACTTGAAATATCGCGTTATTTACGAGTACGAGTTCCATCGTGGCACCAGTGCTGCAGAAACAGCTCGAAGGATTAATTATGTGTATGGCGACGGTGTCGCAAAAGAAAACACAGTGCGTTTTAGGTTCAAACGTTTTCGTTCTGGAAATTTCGACCTGCAGAACAAGCCCCGTGGACGGCCGGAGACCAAAGTTGATAATGAAGAATTGAAGGCTAATGTGGAAGCGGATCCATCGCAAACCACGTCCGAGGTAGCTGCAGGCTGCGGTGTTAGTGATAAAACTGTTTTAATCCACTTGAAGCAAATTGGGAAGGTGAAAAAGCTTGAAAGGTGGGTACCTCATGAATTGAGTGCAGCAAACCGACAAACGCGCGTCGACTGCTGCGTTTCATTACTCAACCGGCACAATAATGAAGGGATTTTAAATCGAATCATTACCTGTGATGAAAAGTGGATCCTGTACAATAATCGGAAACGCTCATCGCAATGGCTGAACCCTGCCGAACCAGCCAAATCCTGCCCCAAGCGAAAATTGACTCAAAAAAATTACTTGTGAGCGTTTGGTGGACTAGTGCCGGTGTCGTTCACTACAGCTTTCTTAAATCTGGCCAGACGATTACGGCGGATGTCTATTATCAGCAACTGCAAACTATGATGGAAAAGCTAGCTGCTCAGCAGCCGAGGCTGGTCAATCGCACTAGGCCACTGCTGCTTCAGGACAACGCTAGACCACATACTGCACAACAGACGGCTACCAAATTAGAGGAGCTTCAATTGGAATGTCTAAGACATCCACCGTACTCCCCGGACCTTGCTCCAACAGATTAACATTTTTTTCGAAATTTGGATAACTTCTTGCAAGGGAAAAAATTCAACTTCAAAAATTTTATTGAATCCCGTCCGAATGGTTTTTTTAGTAAAGGGATCAATGAACTACCTATGAGATGGCAAAAGTGCATAAATAGTAATAGTACATACTTTGATTAAATAAATATATTATATATTAAAAAAAACGACTTTATGTTCCTCCCTTGCAAAACGCCAATTTCATATGTAATGAGTTGACCTAACATTTAACAGAATAGACTCTAATCGCAATCCAAACAAGATATCAGCAGAAATTAGCGTAACTAGTTGAACTTTGAGAGTTAACATGCAGTTGACTAAATACGTAACCTATAGTTAACTATAGTATGCTAAATATCTTATTAAAAACATGGAGGGCTTGTGAAGCAGTTGCAAAGTTACTAAAACAATTTTATTAAAACCTTGTAACTCATTTGTATTTTTTACATCTTGACAAGGTTATTCATTTTCGAAAGTAGTTGGAATCGTGGGTTGATATAGACCCACAGCAACTAAAAACCATATCTCAGGATTATAAGAATTATTTTTAAATTACTTAAAGATACAATAATATTATTAATAAACTTACCGAGAGCGGACGCCGCGACGAGACACAATAGGGCTAGTGTTCTGAACATGACGGATGCGTCTGATAAGCCTTGGTCGTGATTCGCAACTTTTTATACCCACCCGATAGGGAGCCACATCGGAATGTAGCACATATCTTCTAGCGTTTGCACACGGCTATGCTTAAGAAGATTGGTAGATTCAAAAATTGGTATAATTTTGTGAACTTGTTTCAAAACAAGCTATCCCTAGCGCTAGCTAGTTTTAGCACAACTTACAAGAGAAGTTTTATTCTGCTTTGTTGTGCACTGTGGTAAGATCAACAGCAAGTTTTAAAATGGAACTACTGGCCAAGGCGCGTAAGACGGTAGGTACTCGTTTATGCTAATGTAGCCCATCAAGAGCAACATTATAGGTAATTTTTATCGTAACCAGTTCAAATTGTTTTTGCATGTTGCGGTTGACGTAGGCAAGTAAGTGTTTACAAAACTCTGGATGCGGTAATAGACAGATTAAGTGGTCTGAGTAAGTACTTAAATATTGCAGTTGTTATTTTTGGATCATCAGCAGTGTCAAGGTTTGTGAATACCTTTAATGGGTGCCTTCTTAACCAAGTATTTATGACCGGCTATCGCTGAAAACCACCGCTATATTAACTGTGCCGCTGTGGCTCGGTCTCGCATGCGAGTTCCAGTAGGTATTATGTTGAGCGATGCTCGCAGGCTTATTACGTAAGAAACAGCAATCAGCAATAATCGCGCAAAAGTCCATTCCTATAGTTTTCATTTCTATGGCACGCTCTACAGCCCAAACGGCTTGACGGATTATGACTTGATGTATGAGGCGTCGTTGGGTTCGTCTCACTTGTGAGACTGCCATAGACTATATAATTTTAAAAAATTATGTAGTCTGAAAAAATATAATACTGTTTGGTTGCATCTTACACGCATAGGACACAGATAAATTTTTGCATTAGTGTGTATTAAGACCAAAAATTTACAAAAAATTCTTCCGACTTCCATATAAAAAAATTACAAAGTGAAAAATAGCTTTAATTTTGGAAGTCGGTGTCTTTCATACTACCAATTTATTGCGTTATGGACATCGACTTCCAAAAATAAAGTTATTTTTCACTTTGTAGTTTTTTTATTTGGAAGTCGGTAGTATCTTTTTGTATTTTTTTTTTATTTTCACTTTTTAGTTGCACTTACCTAATAAGCAAGTTGTTTAGTAAGGTACCTATAACGCCAGAATAGATTACCCGAATATCATGAAACATGAACATAACCGGTGAAATGAGAGATCTGCGTACCCCTTAAGAGCGTACTGGCGTGATGTTATGTTATGAAATGGTATAAACAGACATGCGATTGCAGCAATCCCAAAAGATTTGACGTTATTTATTGAAGAGTTCTGTTGTATATCTTCGAAGTTCTTCATCAGATCTTCACCATATTAAAATGGGACCAATTTCAGAACATACTCTTTCAAACACACACACACATTAAATTTTCAATATCGGTCCACAACTGACGAAGATATCGGTGAACATGCATAAAAAAACAAACATACATAATGTCGAACATAGAACCTCCTCCTTTTTGGGAAGTCGGTTAAAAATAGTATATAAGCTGAAAATATTGCTAATAAATCAGATTTTGAACCCCTCACTGTGGCCAAGACACCTTTAGCCATCTCTGATGATGATGATGATCAGTCTTGTGAGTCTGCTGGACTGGCAGTGAGTGTACCCTTCCCGAACCTCGAATTCCTGCCCACTATCCATCTGTAACCTTAAGTCGCATGGTGCAGACATCCTGAACTTATCTATATATTAATTTATCACACACTAGGTTTATGGTAGGTTAGGGATGTAGGGCTTATAGGTAGGGACTGTTAGGCTTATAGGTAGGGACTGTTAGGCTGTAAGGTCTTAGTCCTTTTACTTATCATATTATATTTTCATATACAGTCACGCCCTTAACATTACTGCGGCCTTACGTGAAGTATATTAGGGTGGGCGTACAATATCTAAGTAGACTTGTTTTTCTCTTTTCAGTTAATACATTTTTTGCAGTCGGATTTTTTGTTTTCATTAAGTATAATTTGTTTTTGGGTGTCTGTACTCGTAGATGGTAAGCTAGTATAAATTGAGTGTACTATCTAACTATAGATACTAAGTTACAGTTTTATCTTTAGGTAGGTATTGAAATCCAATGCTTAAACGTAATTGATAAATCCAATAACAACCAAAATATATCTAATTATCTGCCCCGATAATGGAGGTATGTAAGCACCTAGATGTTGAAAACTGTATGACCTTTGCATTGCCTACGGAAATAAGTATACTTACCCCTGTTAATTGCTCATGACTCTGGGCTATTTACATAGATGAGCGTATTCAGAGAATAGTGCACCCGATGGAGTTCGGAATGTCTGAGGATCAGTGCAGCTGTTTGGGCTAAGTACTGCAGGTTTTTACCCGACTAATTCATAGGCGCCGATTGAACTGGCTTTGTCGACTAAAGCAGAAAACCTTTAGAAATGCAAATTAAATTAACTTGGGATTGAGTAGTCCACCTGCAAACCCTGCCAAGACAAAAAAAAACTTTAGAGGGCGCTAGTTTTTACCCGACTGCCGAAGGAGGGTAATGTGTTTATCAGTCTGTGTATGTATGTTCCTATGTGGCGTTCTAGAGACCAAACGCGTTGGCCGATTTTGATGATTCTTACGTCAATCGATTCTTTTGCGAAACCCTGCGAGTGTAACTGGCTACATTAAAATTGGAAAATTAAAAAAATGGCGGCTTTTGGGCCCATATTGTGGAGGACCAATTTTTTTTTTTTCTTCCATGCCCTTCCTGTGGGGTATCAAAATAAAGAAGTTTTAAGAGGTGATTTCAAAAATATATAATACCTACTTATATCCTTAAATGTACCTTATTCAAAAAAAAAACTAAAAAGTTATAAACAAAATAAGTTATTTAAAAAATCAAAAAACCCGACTGCTTATAAAGCGAACTAAATTAATATTAACTTTTTTTTTATTTCTTTTTTATACTTTCATCTGCTGCATACCTACTCGTTCAAAACGCGGCAAGTTACATATAAATACGAATACGGGTAGATGAATATCAATTACTCTAGCAAATATTGATTTATTGTCTGACAGTCCACTATCAAATATTTCTAAGTTTTTGTCAACTTGAAAATATGGCTATGTGGCACAGTGAAGTTCTCCAAGAAGAACAAAACAATACTGCTATACAAGAAACCGACGATGAGGAAAATTCAATGGACGAAGATGTAGAATTAACGAAGAGTTTAATAAGTGAAACCTATCAAAAATGTAAGAAGAGTATTTAGTTATAAGATGTACATACTTACACATACCTACTACGTATGAGAAAGTGAAAAAATTCTTGCAAATGCAAACTGCAAACACGTCTATGTTATGACAAATTTAAAAAACTCTCATACTTCATTAATATACTAAGTGCATTTTGAAGGTGGACTACCTACTCTATTAAAAAGAACAATGCAAGAGCGAGCTAAGCGAGCTCGTAAAAGACAATGGGCAAAAGTGGTCCACTGATGACACTTGTCGGAAATGAAAGTAAATACTTGTCACATTCTGATCCAGAACCATGCTTGGCCAAAGGAGGTGCGCACGCAGGGCGGACGTTTTTGCGGAGCGGAGTAAACTCTCCGCAGTAAACTGTCTTTACACGCACCACTATGGGCTCTTCTATGAAGCTTCATATTTCTTGTAGTCAGGTAAAAATCCGTCCAAGGATAATTGACAATCGAATTGATTTTCGATAATCTTTTGCCATAATCATATGACAAGTAGGTATTACCAAATTCTTTATTTGTAAACATAGGTTAAAGATACACAGACACAGGTGTGTGAGGTGTTACAATTTCATAAGTTCTCTATGCTTTGCCATTAGGTGTAAAAATGTTAGTATCAATTTCAGTTATTTCATCATTCATTTAATTCCCACAAGTATCATCAGTGGAGGCTCTTGGATAGATCCAAGAGAATGTATGGAACTAGGGTTCCATACATTTTTGCACATTATCCTTTAAGCACGTCGCCTCGGATATGCTAAGTTTTTTATTACGAGGCTTTGAGTAATTTTATATATATTGTGTTGAAAGCCATGGGGGTGCAAATGTACCCCCTTGCACCCGTCTCCCTGCGCACATTTACATTTTGGCTAGATTGTGCTCTCAACTGCTTTTAGTATTTGCATAGAAAAGAGGCGTGCGCAATTTAAAATTAGGTATAGGTAGGTAATGCAGTACGGATGGTTGATGCAGCCGAAAGGTTCTAATTAGCTAGACTCTACCTCTAGCTAAAATGACGACCGCGCGCGTACCGGAAGACGTAGCATAGCGTTGGAAAATCTCACACAAGGTGGACCGATGACCTGGTAAAGGCAGTTGTAATTCGCTGGCGAGGTGCGGCGGTGGCGAGGATGCGAGGCGAGAAGTACAGAATCTGACGACGTTGCGACGTTTTGTGGGATTAGGCGCACAATGCCACATTCGCAAAATGACATATTGACGCAAAATGACACATTCGCAAAATGTCATTTCTCAATATGCCATATTAGCAAAATGCCACATTAGCAAAAAGACACATTCGCAAAATGTCATTTCTCAATATGCCACATTAGCAAAATGCCACATTAGCAAAATGACACATTCTCAAAATGACACATTCTTAAAAGTTAAAGCCACTTAGTGACTTCTGAGCCGATGATTTATGAATAAAAAATAAAATTAATTTAATTACGTATTAAATCACATTATTTATTAATTTTCATTAATTTTAACATAAAATAAATTAAAAATGTAAACTGAAATAATATATGTCGCTGAGAATCATAAACAAAATTAACAAAAAAATTGAACTTTATTCAAAAAAGCTTAATTTTTTGTAAAATTGGCTTGGGTTTTTGTAAAGTATTTTTCCGCATGCGCCATCTATTGCCAGTGTACCTTTAGGGTTAATTGATTTGCAGCATTGATTATACTATTTGCTTAATCAAGTCATTCTTAAATTTATAGCTAGGTGCCGTTATTCATAAAAACATTTAATGTTTGAATATAAAAAAATCGACTATGTCCCAAGTGACATTGTGCGAAAATGGTATTTTGCGATAAGGCATTTTGCGAAAATGACATTTTGCGAAAATGGCATTTTGCTAATGTGACGTTTTGCGATGTGGCGTTTTCGGAATATGACAATTTGAGAATGTGACATTTTGCGAAATTTCAAAATGTCATTTTGCGAATGTGGCATTGTGCGCCTAATCCAGGCAAACATCGTGAGGAAACTGGCATGTCCTAGAAACAAAAATTCGAATACATGTGACATCCACCAACCCGTATTGGGCCCGCGTGGTGGATTACGGCCCATTCCCTCTCACATAGAGGGAACCTGTGTCCCAGCAGTGAGTTCATTAAAAAGGCTGATGGTGATGAAGATGATGTCCAGCAGTGGACTGGTGGATGTCGGTCGGCTGAAATGACGATGTGGCAGATAATCAATTATGTAGGGACTGATGAATCAATTTGAAATTTACACAAGTAGTTGTTACCCGGCTGTAAGGAAAGGGTTATGTTTTTCGCGCGCATCTTGTATGTATGTATGTTTTTTATATATGTATGTATGTAATATTCTTTATTACCTCGTATCTTTCAAACCATTTACATATTTTTATAATTAAGACATCGTTTGATAGGTCGTGTTCCAAGTGTTCTTAGATAAGTTATTTAGTTAATAAAATCAAAAATCTTGACTGCAAAGACGTAAACAAAAGAAAATCATGTTGCCGACTGCATAGCATAAAAAGAAGAAAATCATGTTGCCGACTGCATAGCATGATTTTCTTCTTTTTTACATCTTTGCAGTCGGGATTTTGTATTTTATTTACTTTTTTATAACTATCTAGTAGATTTTACCAAGGAGTACCTATATACATAGAAAAGTGTAGATATACTTACTTATACGACTAGGTATGTACCTACCTAAAACAATTAAAATCTGATAAATTTTAGAACGCTCATTAGTATTAGGTATTATTTATCAAGATAAATCAATTAAGGTGGTCTGATAAGTGTAAGCAGTGTAAGTAAACAACACAGATAACTTTTGTATACCTACAGTCCGTGCCACGAAAGATGAGACTTGACACACCACGTGGATTGACTTGCGCAGTAGATGATTTATAGATCTCTTTAGCCGTATGAGGTCTAAGTGCGGGCAGTGACCGGGGTGTCATCGGGGCGGCGGACATAGCGCGGGAGGCGCGGTCAAGTCTCATCTTTCGTGGCACGCCCTGTACCTTAACTACCTAGCTACACCTAAAGAGAGTGCATGTAGAGTAAGAACCACTTTTTGAAAATGTTGACAATGGTACAGGATGTCTGGTGGCAGATTTATGTTTTATAAGCAAATACCTCGAAAAAATATAAACGGTGCGGGGCAAGGGTGGTGCTATTCGATGCTCCTAGAGTGCGGATTGTCAGTCACAATCACAGAGTACAGTCGGTAATAGCTGTTACCTGACCCACCTTGCCGTTATCTGACCCACTAAAAGTTGAACGAGACGAATTTGAACCTTCTGCAATTAGCATTAGATTAATTTTATTCGATACGTAAGCTTAACGAATTAGAACGGCTTGTTCAAGGTAGGCAAATCTTAAAGAAAGTACAGTTATGTCAATTTGATCTCTAACATGTAACGTTAAGGTAGGTAAGCTTTTGATACTGTTTTGTCACATGATGTACTTGTTAATTTCAACAATATTTGTTAAGTCGATTTGGTCTCCTGGTTGCAAGAGTGAACCTATGTCAACATAGTTGTGAGTTTCAAAATTCACCTTCCGCTTCTTATAACTTTAAGTTAGCAATGTTCAATTATGTTTGGGCAATCCGCAAAAAATTGCACCGTTATTAAGTGGGACAAAATGTACAATAAAAAAATTAATAAAATATGTTTCTTGATGATTGGATGCGGCATTTAGCAGAGTTTAAGAAAACTATATAGTAGGTAATATTGAATATATATAGCTTTAAAAAATCGGAGTTTCGAATGATCCACTAATATGTCACGTCACTAAACGGACGTGACGAATCCCGCTTTACTAACAATAATGTCGAAAACACTCAATATTCTTTGTTCTTTTAGATGGAATCATTAACTCATTACATACGCAGAAACATGTAGTATAATTCACAAATGAAATAATGTTTTAAGAACTTACCGGTATCACGTTATAACTGTGACTATGGTGGACTTCTTAACTGCGACACGACTGCCCGATGGTTAAAAATAAATGGCTGATCAGGCAGATAACATTATTATACCATAATAATGTTATCATGAAAATAAAATAACTTCTTTTTGTAGTTTTTGTATTATTGAAAGCAAATTAACAGTAGTGACTAAAGTGGAATGTTCACCTTGGTGCTAATTTGATTATCATTTATTTCAAGAATTTTATTGTAATACAATAAAGTTTGTTTAAAAAAATAATGTTATTATTAAAAGAAAGCGGTATTCTTTAAAAACCCACAAAAGACGCTGAAGTGTGTCTCAAAAACCATGAACTTTGGTTAGTAAAAGTTGGCGACAGGCGGTGTGACACGCTAAAATTACCTTTTCTGTTCCTTATTTCTATTTTTTAATAAGTTAAATTAGCAACAATTGTCACCGTTTTACATTTATTTTTAAAGCTAATTATCTAAACAGTAAATTAAAAAAAATGCATTCAATAGAGAATAAGATGGTCTTGTAAATTGTTAATATATTTAAGTGACAACTACTTATTCCGTATGTTCAATTTTGGCGGATTGGCCCGTTTATTTAATTCAAAATATTATTGATATTAAATTAAAATAGTTAATTAAAACTAATATTTAAATAAAATAACAACAGAAATGAAAAGTAATAACGATTAGGATAACGATTTTATTCAAAATAAATATTAAAAAATTACCAGTCATATATAGCTAAAACATATAAAAGAAATACTAAACTACTTATGACAAATTGTTTTTTTTTTAATTTAATTTGTTAACGCGACGAAAAAACAGTTTCTTCGTGTCAATAGTGTCTATTAAAGGCGCATATATTTTTAAAGTAGGCAAATAGCATTTGAATACCAGTTTTGTAATGAATATGCATATTTTTCTTTCACCACTTATTACAAGTTTGCTAAAATATGACCAATTTAGAAATTTTATACACACGGACACGTTCTTCAAAAAGAACGTGTCCGTCTATAGTTCTTCACAATAATGCAAGAAATACTTATTGAATAAATTCGTAATTGAAAGCAAAACAATATCCTCGACGAACTGGATGGATGGATGGATGGATATGAACTCGCATCTTGTTCGCCTCAGCCTTATACACACAAACCAAGACTAGATTTACTTGTATTTAAATAAGCTATTAGTTGCAATAATTATATTACAATATTCTGATAAAATTTTAGTCCCACATCATAAAATTCAAAATCGCTTAACAAGTAGTTATAAATATCCTGACGCTAACGTTTTGAAGTTCAAATTTGTATATCTGTATTATTATTGTATTTTTTCATCGACTAGCGCTAGTCTGATAAACTCATACGAATTGAATAACCCTTGATATTATAAACAGAGGGTTCAAATTTGATCATTTTTAGGATGGTTCATGTATCAGCTATTACCCACTGTACAGTAGTCACAATGATTATGCCACAACGGGCATTGAAGCGTTTTTTAAGAGTGGTGATTTTTACGCACTCTCAGTACGCTGAATAGCACCACCCTTCCCCCGCACCATTTATATCTGTTCGAGATATTTGCTTTAAAAAAAATCCATCGGACAACCTGTACTTATGAGTTAGAAATGAACATTCTGAAAGAATAGTGAAAGTTGAAATTCGATTTTGTGAAAAAATTACGGGTTAAAGTCGGGTCTGCACATAGTGCACAAAGAAGGTTGAGGGCCCGAGGACATCTAAATAAAAAAAATGATTTTGTGTAAGTTTTTGTTTTATGTGACTGAATCAAAATATAAAGATTTTATTTAAAGGTCCCAGTAGCCAAGCCATTAAATTTCCAAAAGAAGAATAATTGGCAACATTAACACAGAGCACTGCTTGGCACTGACCAAAATACGTATAAAGTCTTTGGCACTGACACTTTAACCAATTCACCATAGACTGGTTGTCACTTCATTTGTCATCGTTGTCAGTGTCAATCACTGAATCACTGCTTAGTGATGTGCCAACTCGAATTATCCACGACTCGAGTAACTCGAGTTGAAATTCACATTACTCAAATTGAAATCGAGTTACGCGACTAAAGTGAGCAGAACGAAGCAGAGTTAGGATAAATTATTTATTTATTAAAAACCACTTTTTTGCATATGTATTTGGCAGATAAATTGGATAACTTCCTCGAGAATTGATGAATTGAGGCAAAACACGGAAGCAAATGGAAGAAATGGGAGAGGCCTTTGGGCAGGAATGAGACAATACAGGCTAAGAAAAAATTATAAGATTAGTCCGTTTTTAGCACTCTTTAATTTATTAAAGTAAAAGTTCCGAACTCTTGGATTTCGAGATGCTTTTTAATGTTGGTTATTGGTTTTACCTTTTTTTGGTTCAAACTTTCAAAAATATTGCTATTGTTGTAAAAAAACATTTAAGAAATAATAGTTTAAATGTTTGACATGTGTGTATTTGGTTGTTCTATGATATATCTGTCGGGTTTAGTCAATAGTACGGACGTCAAAACAAATCACGAGCACGCCACCTGTCGGCAAATCAAGAACAACTACGCTGTGGCGCGCTTTCTCTAACAACTTGCGTGGTGGGGACACAGAATATAGGAGTTGAGTATTGACCGCCTTGGAGCTAAGACGTCGTAGAATCAGTGTCGATCCGTAATTTTAAATAAGCAAGATTGTAACTGTAAATGATTTAAATAAACCCAGTGTATCGAATAGTTCGTGTGATTTCATTGCCCACACACGATGTCTTATCCTAAAGGAATACATCCTGCCTTCCCGATGGTTTACATCTATCGGCCAGCCATGATGCGACATCAGAATTGGGATTCGGTCGTGCTAATGAGATCACACGTAAAAACAATGCTAGTGAAAATGACGGTTACATTCTTGCAAAAAAGAATGCGGTGGCAGTTGAGATAATAAACAGTAGTGGTTCGTTTCTGCGACTACCCTTAGTCTTGAATAATGAAAAACCAGTCTGAAGCGGAGCAACAAGGAGCGGGACAGGTCAAGGAAGAGCGTGTGGAAAGATCCATACACACTGATCTTTATGCCAATCTGGTGAGTCGTTTTCATTTTATTATGACTATAGCCAAGTGTTCAGTATTCAAAATTCTGGTTTTATGAACGGAATGGCGGTCTGTGGATCGTCGGGGTGGTCCGTGTTAGCTCATAATTTCATGTTAGTTATCGATGGTCAAGTTTTGGTGTTGTTGAAGAGTTATTATTCTACTAACAATGGCAATAATCCTTGACTGGCCTTGGCCGACTATTATTGGAAGTTGGAACGATATGGTGGTCGTACTTACCTTACACTTCAGTCAGTGGAAATTATGATGATTTAGTTGATTGATGATTAGTTCTGTAGGGTGATAGTTTTATGTAGTCACCCTGACTAACTAAGTTTGAGAAGAAGCATTAGTATTCTTCTTTTGTGGTCGGAGGGCCAAACTATATAAAAGGTGGTAAATCCTACTAGGCCTCGTTAATTGCGGTTTAAAATGCCACTGACGCTATGGCATTCATTGGATTATCTAAAGCCCATATACCTACCTGGGCACTTGGGACATTGTAATGTGTGGTTCATGTTTTGGACAGGGTCTCTGCATTCACATTTGGTGTCCATAATAACTCATTTTTGCCGTGCCGGTTTAGGTTACTACACCGCTACACCGGTTAATTTCCATCAAAGCTGAGTATGGTTAAGATAGCCGTGTGAACACGTACTCTCGTAGTGTTTTGCATGTTTCAGATACCATATTGTGTCGCAGTGGAGCCTCTGCTGCTGCTAGCAGTTCAGATGCTGTATGCGAATGCTGACCTGTCAACATCTGAGAGGTTAGGAGGAACGGCAGACTAGCAGTTTGAGGTTGGGAGTGCGTAAGTTTGGAATGGAATACTCGGTGAGTCGCTTCCATGTTATTTCGATAGTGAAGTTTAAGGTTCTCTACTGAAGAGATGCTATTTCGAGTTTTAAGTGTTCATGTTTGATCACTGAATTGGTAGTGGTTATATCTAGCACTATCACTAGGTAATTAAGACACACTTTTAAAAAGCAAGTAGGTAGGTAATGAGTTTCCTATTGGCAGTATAGTTTCAAGATTTGGTTCAATACGAACTTTAGGATGAGATATCCCATAAGAAGGAGATTTTCAGTGACAAAGCGAGTTAGTAATGTCGTAGGGCCATCGCAATTGTATCGAGTTAGTAACGGTACGGGTCATTTACGTGTATTCAGAACAAATCTTATGTTGCGTCACGATTTACGACCAACGTCTTCAGATCTGAATTCACTTGCTTACTTTCAAAGTAATATTAGGATAGCAGTAGATCTCGCAATCGTTTTCCTTACATAAAAACTGAGGTAGTGAGCGATAGTAAATGGTTACTGTTTATATTTGATTTTAAAGATATTGATCCGAGTTAATTCGTGAAGCTCCTTAATATTATCAGGGTTACAGTCCGTCAAATCTAAGAAGTACCGTTTGACAGCTATAAAAATACGTTGTATAAACTTAAGTTGATGCTTACGAATGATACTCGTTGTTATAGTGTATAGGCAGCATAGTAATTAATTAGGATTATGAATTTGATTATTCGTAAACTTTCATACAAAGTTATCACGGCAAGTTAAATGAGAAACGTCATCGGACTTCTTAGATTTGACGGACTGTAGTTGTTTCCCTTTTATTAGCAGTCGGTATGTAAATCTTTGAGTAAAAAGTGCGAATCTTTTGGGAAGGATCCCCGATCACCAAGTTCCTTGAGAATTAGACATCATAGTTGATGACAGTGGTAGTGAAACCAAATCTGATTAACATGTCTACTCATGCGACAAATTCTGGGCCGCACCTCATGAGTAACATGTGGCGATGGGTCTACGAAGATGTTTCGTTGAGTATGCATTGCTTTTGAATTATGGTAAAGAGTAACAGAATTATTACAATTACTTTATTTAGTTTTTGATCGTTAGTTGTGTGGGAAACTAGTGTGAAAACTAAATGGGCCCTTTATTAAGTCCGCGATAGGTGATTAAGACAGGACAGTGATAGTTATACAATGAAAGCTTTAAATAGGTACGCTTAGGACCTACAAGTATGCACGCGGTAGGTTAGGGAAGATGCCAGCGGGTCATGTACCAGTCGATGTTGATGTTAAAGGAATTTTGATGATGATGAGCAAGCTTAAAGTGTCGAGTAATTCAGTCTATCGAATGTATTATGATTGACCGTACCAGTAGATTCTGGTGGAGGTCGGGGTCTAGAGACCGTTGTGAGAGCAATACAATTGCTGGTCGGCTAGAGGGCCGTGGCATTGTAGATTTTACTCGAGGCTTTCTTTAAGCTTAACAGTTATTGCTGCAGTAGAAGTTTTAAAGTTGGTTTGGATCGATTAGTGGTACATGGCCCAGGGTAATGATTCAGTTAAAGGGTAGAGTTCTAAAATTTCCCTATTTTCACGAACCCAATGATCTACTTTGGTCAGGAGTAGCCAAGCGTTGTGTGGCAGCTGTTGACGTGTGTGGCAAATGTGAGCCTGTGTGTCAACTGAAGGCCTGTATGGCACTGTGTGACACTATGTCTGTTGTGAATGTTCATGTTTCTGTTAGTGACCTTGCAGAAGGTTCATTTTGAGTTATGAGGTTGAAAGAAGGTAAACTCGCATAGTCACGCCAGAGGTGAGGTCACCATGTCAATGTTGATGACGTTCGAATTGTCAAGCCCTCATTACGAAAATTTAAATAATTTTGGTATTCTAATTTTGATTAACAGAATTTATAAAATTGCTCATGAAAATTTAAGGGTAGTAAAATTTAAGTAAGAACCTAAAGGGTAAGAAGGTTATTTGGAAATTTGCGAAAATGATGGTGATGATGATGATGAATGGACCGTGACAACAGTTGATGAGTTCGGTATGTCTTTTGTACCTGTAATTAATAATATGGCCTCGGAGTCAGAGGAAACATTTTCCACAAGCTCTCGCACCTTAAGTGTAGATAATTTCGAAGCTATAATAGAATCTTTGGAATGATCAATTAGTATTGTGGTCTCTTCTACTTTTGTGGAAGATGATCATTTTTGTAAATGAGATGTCAAGATCAGTCCTGCTGTTGTGGGTGTTGATCTGTGATGCGCTGTAGGAGTCTCACCTGCTTTAGTGGTTGACGATTCAGGCCAGCATGTTTGAACTTTAGTGTTCTGTGAGGTGCTGTAGGAATCTCACCTGCTTTAGTGGGTGACGATTCAGACCAGCATGTTTGAACTTTGTGAGGTGCTGTAGGAATCTCACCTGCTTTAGTGGGTTACGATTTAGACCAGCTTGATTGTAACTGTAGGGGTTTTCTGTTATAAAGAAAAACCTAGACCAGTGATCCTTTCGAGGTGCTGCAGGAATCTCACCTGCATTAGTGGGTGACGATTTAAACCAGCTTGATTGTAACTGTAGGGGTTTTCTTTTGTACAGAAATACCTAGACCAGTGATCCTTTCGATATGTAACTATGAAAAATGTTTCCTCACTCACCTAGAGTATGAGTCAGGATTGGACGAGCGAATACTTTGTGGAGATTTTGTGTGCTTCAGAAAACCATCCCTTTTATTGATTTTGATTATTTAACGGAGTGGACTAAGAAAGTGTAGCTTAACACGACATGAGTTGGCATGGAGCAAGGACAAGAAGATGATGCCTGCGGGTGATAGATTTGGGGAGTCTGTCACCTGAGAGAGGCCCGAGGAGGCGACGTGCTGTGTTCCACGCTCGCCTGTCAAGAGGAATTACGGCCTAGAGAACACCATGTGGTTTTAGTCAGTAGGAGTCTGACAGACCCCTCAGCTTTCCCCAAGGGCTGAGGACATCCATTGAGGATTTCCAAATGATTCGATACACTATTAAAACCTGACAATGAGGAACAGACGAGGACGCCTGTATCGCAGGATGGCCGTGTCGGGTTTAGTCAATAGTACGGACGTCAAAACAAATCACGAGCACGCCACCTGTCGGCAAATCAAGAACAACTACGCTGTGGCGCGCTTTCTCTAACGACTTGCGTGGTGGGGACACAGAATATAGGAGTTGAGTATTGACCGCCTTGGAGCTAAGACGTCGTAGAATCAGTGTCGATCCGTAATTTTAAGTAAGCAAGATTGTAACTGCGAATTATTTAAATAAACCCAGTGTATCGAATAGTTCGTGTGATTTCATTTTCACGACTGTACCCAACGACCTGCCCACACACGATGTCTTATCCTAAAGGAATACATCCTGCCTTCCCGATGGTTTACACGGCCAGCCATGATGCGACATATCTATACTAATATTATATAGCTGAAGAGTTTGTTTATTTGTTTGTTTGAACGCGCTTATCTCAGGGACTACTGGTTGGAATAGAAAAAATATTTCTGTGTTAGATAGTTCATTTATCGAGGAAGATTATAGGCTATATAACATCACGCTACGACCAATAAGAGTGGAGCATAAATAAAAAATGTTGCAAAGTCGGGCAAAAAAAATCCATTTTGAGAGCTTCCGTTGCGTGCGCTGCGTAAGTGGTTTAAGTTACGCAACATTCATGTATGTAGGGTAGGTAGGGTAGGGTAGGAAGCCAGTTGACGGGAGCGAAGCCGCGTGGAACAGCTAGTTCATTATACAATTTTTGTGATAAAACGAATTAGTAACTCGTGTTACACATCTCTCATCACTGTTGTACCAGTCACAGTCAGCGTTGCCAGTATGTAACTTTTGTTACATTTTACGTTACTTTTGCCCTTTTCATGTAACCTTCATGTAACATAACTCAAAATGTAACTTTTACGTTACTTTTAGGACTTAAGGTTGCCCTAGTCGACGGCACGAACTATTTTGGATGCGGGGTTAAAATACATGCTATCTCATCCGATAACAGGTGCGAAAGAGATAGATGCTATGGTGAGCAGTAAGAGTTCGCGTACGAGTACACACTTTTGCAAATTTGTAGCGAAATGGATAATGATTTAGGAAGAAAACGAGCGCTCGAAATTTTATAAACAGACTTTTAGGAATATATGATATCATGGTAAAATTACTAAATGTATCTGTTCAAAACAAAATTATTTGTATTGTTGAACTACTAATCTATCCGTTTTTGTTGACTGTTTTGCAATTTTCCTTCTTTTTATGATATTTATTTGCGCCCAAAGATGCGTTAAAACTTGTGTTGAAATATGGAACTTCCGACGCTCATAACTTTTAAATATATTCCTTTTTTCTTTTCATATTAAATTGATGTCATATTTTATTCTGAATGTTCACCGACAAACATTGGAGTAATCGCCAGATACATTTGTATGGAACAATGATCGACAAGGGCAAACTTAATAAAAAAAAAGATTGAAATATTTACTAACAAACAAAAAATAATCGTGAAACGGAACGCATCTAGGAAAGTTTTCGTTCATCGTGTTATCGCACCGATTTTGTGACACACAAATTGACGTACATACCGAAGTTAATTTGACATGTATGCTGATGTTGTGTGGTTGCAAAATAAATATATTTTTTTATTTTATTTCATATTCACTCACTCACGTATATTCTAAATCTTCCATCCTGCTTACTCGGGCGAGCGAGTGAGCGTATTTGTGTCGTTTGCCACATAAAATAAGGTAATGTAACTTTTCTTACGAAAATGTAACTGTTTGAGATGTCTCATGTAACATTTGACTACCAGCGCTACCGGCAACACTGGTCATAATCAGTCAGAGTAAGTGTCAGATGTCAGTAAAACACGTTGGTCGTATCGTAAACAAAATAGCAAAATAACAAATTACCTACGAAATAGCCAAGCAAAGCAAGTATTAACAAAATTCCACTTATAAGAATGGATCCCAATTTAACAAAAACTACTTCTATTACAAAATTCAATGTAAAAGATAAAAGTCTGTATGTAAAACTGATTTGGAAACCTAACGATAGTGACCTATTTCATATTAAATTATTTGATGGCGACGTAACTTGGTCAGGTAAATTTTCATACGAATTAGCAAAAAAATATGGAAAACGGTGTGAAGAGACCGAACATGAATATAATAAAAACGTAAAGAGATTTCTGAAGGGGTACTCTCTTAAGGAAGCTGTTTACGATTTTGAACTTAGTCAAGAGCACAGCAACTCAGCAAATTTTGTTTGGAAAAGGAGATATGAAGAGTCACAGGGATACGTTTTTCTAATTCACGGTTCCGTACCTGTACAACTAGACACAAAAGTAGAATCAAAAGAGGTATTACTAGATTTCTTATTAGAAGAAAACGCAGAACTGAGGGCCACAATTGAACATCTGAATGTTAAAAACGAAGTTATTAATAAAGACCTAGTAAAATGCAAATCTGAATTAGAAACGTTTGTGGATATTAAAACCTCTTTAGAGGCGAGCCTTTATGGAAAGTTTGTGCAATTACTGAATACTAAAAAGAGAAGAATTCAATTGTTGGAAAGTAACCAACCGCGACAGGTTAACTGATACAATAATATTGGGTGCTGATTGCTGATGTAATGGGAGAGACATTCAGAGCAGCCACAGAGAAATGATATAATGGATATCTACCTAAGACAAGAAAAACCTGAAATGAAATGAAACCACAAGTAGACAATAAATTATATATTTTTCATATAAAACTTGCGCTTGTTTTAATTCAAACTTATTAGTAACTTCTGCCAAAGAGCGTGATGGACTTTGGTTTGTTGTTGCAAGCAGGGTGGATGCACCTGTCGCTGGCAGTGAGTTCACGCGGCTGCTTGAATGGCATGCAGAGGGACTTGGCGCCCATCGCTGGGGCCTTCACCTCAGTCGTCGGGTCATCATCAATCCTGTGGAAAATTCACATACTAAATACTTATTCAAAATTCACATACAATTAAATAAAATGATGTTAGAGATTACTTAAATGCTGTTGTTATAACTGATAGTTTAAAAAACTTAAATAATTGCACATAACACACACAGATGCCTTGTAACTAGACCTTGAAATTCATCGTAAATAATCGTAATACATATGTTGTGTTAACTGAAGTCACTAAAAGATTTGAGATTAGTTAAAATCTGTGAATTACAAATAAAGACTTCATTGCATCCAAAGATATGTATGAAACAATTAATGATGAAACTGATAAGTATTGAAGCAGAGTAGTTCATGTGATATGTGTGATTGTAACTGATTATTCTGTTAATATGATAATAATCATATCACTATGCGTCACTTGATAAATATAGACCATCAAAAGATGTGTAATTCCAACATTTTATTAAAAAAATTCTACATCAAAGCACCCTGTTAACGATTGCAACACTGTCTTAAATAATGACCTGTCAGTCCCCATAAAATAAAGAAGCAACTTGCCTGGCGCTGTCGTTCTTGATACTGTCCTCGCAAGGGATCTCCCCGCAGAACGGAGCCAGTAGGATGTGCTTGCGCTCCAAAGCGTCGGTGAAGTCATCCCACTTCGTCACCATGGATACTCTGGCGTCGCGTTCCTTAGTCGCTCTAAGGAAAAACAAATAAATTTATTTTAAAAACCTGTTAATTTTAAACTAGCTTTGTCCCGCGTCTTCGGTCCCGTAATTTTTACCCGACTACGGCACGGCGTCGCAAAGTGTTAGTGGATCGGTATGTAAGTATGTGTATATACATTTATGTTTATTTGTTCCCTCAGGCTCTGCAAAGCCCTAAAATACTTTTAATAAAAAATAAATTCAAAAACTAAAACCCGACTGCTAAAAAATAACACTCTAAAAAGAACGAAACAAGAAAATATTTCTATATATCTTTCATCTTAGGATCATTGCCATAGTAAGCTCTTCTCAAAACTACTATCGATGTTTGATTCTTGCTTCTTATGAGCCAGAAGGCAAAGGAGACAGATATAGAAAATAGGCTAATTTCAACAATTACTAATAGACAAAAATGTTGATACCAATCATATAAACAAACTACTAGGAAATTGGTTTAGCCACGACTGCAGCACGTAGATTAAACTATTTAATTGTTGAGTAATTTCGAACACGGCAATCAAAACTCACTTGTCCAACATCTCCTGGTGTGTCTTTTCGAGCAGGTCCACCAGCAGTTTACCAGCCTCCGCGCGCTTGAGGGTGAGCTTATCACCCGTCAGACGACGCACGGCCACCACCTCGCCGCGAGCCATGTCTTTGGGACCCAGCTCTACGCGGACTGGGACACCCTGTGCAATGGAATGTAAAGTTTAACAAACGAACAATTTTTTTATTTTATATCAAGCTTTTAAACAATAAACTGTATTGTGACGAGAAACAAACGTATGTGCAATTTAAGCTCAATCCAACACCGGGATGTGGGTCAAAGTAAATAAAAGCTTGTAAAAGAGTGTAAGGATCGTAAATGAATAAATTGTCTGACTGATGTATTTTAAAGTATAGTTCTCGCCAAACTTCTAGGCCGCCCTGAAGTTGGCTTTCCGATGCGCAAGGCACGGATTGGTGCTGTTTTTAACCGACTTCGCAAAAAGGAGGAGGTTATCAATTCGGCTGTATTTTTTATTTTTTTATGTTTGTTACCTCAAAACTTTTTATTGGGTGAACCGATTTTGATGATTCTTTTTTTATTTGAAAGCTGGTGCTTGTCCTGTGGTCTCATTTAATTTTCATCAAGATCTGATGAAGAACTTCGGAGAAATACATCAGAACTCTTCAATAAATGACGGTAAAACACTCGAGATAGATGAATTGGCATGTCTGTTTATTGTTTACACCATTTCATAACATAACATCACACTGGTACGCTCTAAAGGGGTGAACAGTTCACCCTGGTATACTCTCACTGCACCGGTTTTGTTTAAGTTTCATGTTATTGGGTTCATCTATTCTGGCTTCACATTGGGCACTATTGGGCATTGGGCAAAAAACGAAGAAACGTAAACAGGAACACCGACTTCCGAAATTGAAGTTATTTTTCACTTTGTAGTATTTTTGTTTGGAAGTCGGTTGTAATTTTTGTAAAAATGTCTTTTTTGTATGACATTTACTACTGCGCAGCCATCGTAGCCAACTTCAGGGCGGCCAAGAAGTTTGGCGAGAACTATAGGTATGTATGTGATCATAAATATCAGGAGACCGAGTCGTAAGTCTAGGTTTTGATTCAATAAATACTTCTTTATGGCAATAAATTCTTGATTCAATAAATAGTTCTTTATTTATGGCCCACTTGCGTCAAAACTTAACTAAGTGCCAGTTTTTTTATCCGTAGTTAACTCAACCAACAGTTAATTAATATGCTAACCGATTGTTTCAAATTTCAGTAAAACGCGTTTATTCATCAATTGTTAGTCTAACAAATGGTCAAATAATTAATTCTTCAACTTATTTGACTATTGCGAGACTAACAATAAAATTGATAAAAAAACGCATTTTATTGAAATTTGAAACCATTGGTTAGCATATTTTGTTATCTAAGAATAATATCTGGACAGAACGCTACAGAACACGCTTGGAGGATCATCCAAATCCCTTGGCGAAGGCTCTTACAAAGCCGGATCACAAAAGGCGGCTGAAAAGGTTGGCTGTAATAGACCTCGCAAAGTAGGACATCGGAACGTAATGTCATGAATATGAAGAGGGAAATCTCGCTGGAGGAACCACTCTACACCACAATATTGGAACAATTCTGCTCATAGTCCTAGGACTGATTGCAGAAGAAAAAAAAAAAAAGGATAAAAAAACTGGGATAAAGATCGGATGCAATGCGTAAACACCTTTTGAGTGATTTGCTAACATGAGTTTAAATAACAAATATATCATACATAATTGGCCGAGTTAGCTACTAACTCGGAGTTAGTAAGATAGCACAGGGTGGTGCAAGTGGGCCTTACTCAGATTAGTTGACAAAATTACAGATAACGCAAGGATTATAAAAACTGCTGCCCTCGACGCAAATAGCCATGCATGATTTATTATTGTAGATGTTCGCTGATCGTAATCCGAAGTTGAAACGACTTTTCTGGACCCTTGATAAAACTTAATTTTATGTATTGTTGTTCCCAGCATACATTATTTTGACAAGTAAGCAATAAATGCCTTAATAGGTCACCTGAACCCTGTTAAGATCAGGTCAAAGGATTGAATGAGGTGATCGCAAATCCAGACTAGTTTACAAACCTTAAGCTCCCAATGATTGAACTTCCAGCCAGGCGAATAGTTATCTCTGTAATCTCCTTCAGCGCGCAGTCCGGCCGCGAGCAGGGCTTTGACGAGCTCCTTGCAGGAGTCCATGAGCTTGGCTCGTTCGTCTGCGGAGCTAGAGGCCGTGATGCCGCAGGGCACCACTATAGCTTGCACGTCGGCCACGCGGGGAGGGAGGACCAGGCCTTTGTCATCGCCGTGGACGAGGACCATTACACCTGGAATAGCGGTTATTTTAAAAATAAGCTCTCCGAAAACTATCACAACATTCTATTTAGATCGTCTAAGTTAGATTTTCAAAAAATATTGGACGCCTATTTTTTTCTTTATCAAATCAATAAAAAATTACAAAGATAAAGCGCATCAAAGTTCAGAACTGGGGGCTTGTGACGTCACTTGTGAGTAAAAAGTATACCAAAACGTGACGTCATTAGAAATTTCAACGTACTGTATCGTCGTTATTTTTAAGGGTTTCGAACCCGAAGGGTGAAAAAGGGACCCTATTAAAAACGGGCCGCGGAGTCTCCGCGGTCCGTCTCCGTCTGTCTGTCTCTCCATCTGTCACCAGGCTGTATCTCATGAACCGTGATAGCTATACAGTTGAAATTTTCACAGATGATGTATTTCTGTTGCCGCTATAACAACAAGTACTAAAACGGAATAAAATAAATATTTAAGGGAGCCCCCTTACAGCCAACGTGATTTTTTGCTCAAAATATACGGACGGGTACGGAACCCTTCGTGCGCGAATCCGACTCGCACTTGGCCGGTTTTTTTTTTAAATATATATGTGTACGTGACATAAGAAAGAAATAAGTGTCCAATATTTTTTTATAACCTGACGGAATAAAAAATATTTTTAGTCATCATTCCCATTTATATTCTCACTTTTTCTAACCTTATAACATTTCTTGGTTATAAGACTATAATTATTAATAGATCCTTGCAGCAATGCTTTGACCTCAACTTAGGAATTTGCTACTGAGTGAAAAAAAATGGCTTTATTATAAAGGAAATTGTGATTAGCATGTTAAAGAAACAGAGAGCCATTCCAAGGGGAAAAAGAATGCAGTATGTCTGTTTGAAACTTAAAAACCGGCCAAGTGTAAGTCGGATTCGCGCACGAAGGGTTCCGTACCATTATCGCAAAAACAGCTAAAAAATCACGTTTGTTATATTGCCCCACTTAAATATTTATTTTATTCTGTTTTTAGTATTTGTTGTTATAGTGGCAATAGAAATATATCATCTGTGAAAATTTCAACCGTCTAGCTATCACGGTTCATGAGATACAGTCTGGTGTCAGACAGACGGACAGACGGACTGCGAAGTCTTAGTAATAGGGTCCCGTTTTTACCCTTTGGATACGGAACTCTAAAAACATATCTTCCATCTTTAAACATGTTTTAAACTTTTACAAAATTGCTTATCTCTTTTGTAATGCCCAAAAGATTTAGGCTTACCTATTGTGGGTTTTCTCTGTCATAGTTTAATAGAATAGAATAGAATACTCTTTATTATGTACACCATAAAAGTTACAGAAAGTATAGAAGAAGTCCAGTCCAGTCCAGTGTTTTTTCCTTTACTTAGTGTGCAATATTAGATATTCAACAGGGTTATTGGTAAAACCATAACAAAAAGAAATCTGCTGGTCCATACATTTATATGCTCGCATAATTCGCCAGAATGTCGGTATGCCTATCTATATCTATCTGTCCAAAAGAAGCAATACATACCAATGGTTCTAGTAGTGATACCCCAAGAGTTCTGGTAGACGTACATCTTCTCCTGTGTGTCAGGGTCATCGTACACGATCTCGAACATCTTCGAGAAGTTCTGGCCCAAGTGGTGGCTGGTGGCTCCCTGATGATCAAAATCATTAATATCATGTCAAACACCAGTTTTTGGGATAAAAAAAATATGCTAGCGAAGTTCTCTGGCTAAATTAGAGTTCAACAATTACTCAGCTTAATGGTGAAGTATTTGCACCAGGTCCCGACCCGAAGACAGAAAATTTGGTACAAATATATTTCAACAGATGGCGTGAAATGCATCGAATTGTTATTGAATTTCGTGAAAAATTAAGATATTCTAAAACGGATCATAAAAAAATGTTTGTTCTTGATTAATTAAATCTCCGAAGCACGAACTTCCTCCTCACGGCTATCACCATCTATCGCCGTAGGATGGAACTGAATTTTGGCATTGAAGTGGGGTTTGACAAGTTCTTAAAGGGCTCCTATTTTTTTAATATAATTCTGCGACTAAACGCAGCGACTAGGGACTGGACTGCCCTTACGTAACTAGCCTTATTAACGTACCTGTATAGCCCTTCCACTAGCCGGGATGTAGGCCTCCACAGTGGTGGTGTAGTCTCCTCCCGCGAACTTTTCCTTCTCGGTCTTGCGGCCCCTGATCACCGGGATGGCCAGTAGATCCTCGTAGACGCGCGCGTAAAGTTCTATACAAAAACAATATATATTAATAAGTGAAAGTAAACTTTAGAACTATTTGGTTATTTGCCACTTTTACCGACTTTGAAAAAAAAAGGAGGTAATCTACTCGATACGTATGTACGTAATATTGTTGGAATTGCACAATATTCGCATTTTAAAAGCCCACATTGAGAACCATAATCATCATAATCATTTCAGCTGAAAGACGTCCACTGCTGGACATAGGCCTCCCCCACATTGACTGATTCCGTGCGTCTCGCATCCAGCGCCTTCCTTCCCGCAACTTTAACCAGGGTCAGCGGTCCACCTAGTGGGAGGCCTTCCAACGCATCGTGTTCCGGTTCGCGGTCGCCATTCCAGAACTTTTCGGGCCCATCGGCCATCCGTGCTGCGAGCAATGTGTCCTACCCACTGCCATTTAAGTTTCGCAATTCTAATCGATACAAACATAATGAAAGTTTTATTTCTCACTTTTTAGTTTGAGTATCACTAAAAAGTGAGCTAGTTCTATAAAATACCAATAATAACTCAATTTAAACATTTGTGTTGTTTGTCGCTAAGGAGGTCAGTTGTATATGCCATATCTTGAAAACTGCTGAACCGATTTTGATGAAACTCGCACTGTTCCCTAAGTTAAGAGATACTTAATCCAATAAAAAAATGATCACGATCCGATAAGTAGTTTCAGCGATATGCGTGGACAAACATACATGCATACAGTCGGTGTCGAAAAATGATAAAAATCAAGGGGTTCCAAAAAAAATGACTTACGAAACGAAAGTTATTTTTGCACTTGTAGTGTTTTGCGTTTTAAGTCGATTTATTTTTTGTGCAAAAGTTATTTTTATTTAGTTGCTTGTTTAAATTTTTATTTTATGTTCAACAACATAATTAGCATTATGTCTCACCGAGAGATATTGTGATTTAGAAAAATTCAGCTCAATCGAACACTGCGAGTTGGGTCAAATTAAATTGCAAGTTTTGATTACAGGCACTGGGACAGGTGAAACTTTAATAAAACCTTGAAATATATGAGAAAAGCTCAGAACACAGCACATCGCGAACTCAGTGGCGTAGGGTCAAGAACCAATATGTCCTGCAATATGTCTTGCTGATGAGCATAGCAAGCATTTGCAGATCTGCAGCACCTCTTCTGCAGCCTCCTCCTGTAGCCTGAAGGTGGTGTGGCCATCCTGCCACAGGAACTCTGAGAGAAGCTATGGATCGAGCTCAGTGACGTATGATCAAGAGCGCTTACTCCTGCCATAGACTGCTAAGCTGATGAGTATTTACCTAAGATCTGCAGCACTTCTTCGGCAGCTTCCTCCTGCAACCTGAAGGCAGTGTGTCCCTCCTGCCACAGGAACTCGCGAGTGCGCAGGAATGGCTGCGGCTGTTTGAACTCCCATCTCTGTAAATGGTAAAAAGGTCTTATTAGATTTGATAAGTGGTAAAAGTTAGGTATGCACGTCTGCTCATACGTACGCACATCCTTCTGGAAATAAAGGCATGCCTGCTGGTTTTTCGATGCCTTTGTATGTTTTTGAAATGCCTTTATCAAACAGTGGCCTTAGCGCCTTAAAAGTCTCCAAAATAAAATAAGAAAAGAATTCTCCGAACCGTTCCACTTGGCGTTCTGTTATCGGACTCGAATTGTAGTCAACCAGTTTTTTGTCGGTTAATCCATATTGATCGGATCCAAACATGTCATCATAATGCTATCGATGGCTGAATTGTGAATTTGTAAGATACTTTGTAATTATGATGACTCCTTCAATATAACTGCGCACTGTGACGTCACTCTGACGTTCTACTCTCGCTATTGGTGCATGATGCGAACGCAGATCGCTGCGCGGGTAGGCGGGAGTGGGGTCGAAGTGCACAGTTATTTTAACCGTGTAGCCTGTACGAGGTGACATATATTCAGTCATCACGAATCGAACGCATTCGGCTTGCACCCGTCCCTTAGAATTATGCTTGTTTTTGACTCCAGTTATAAAGACACAGAGTAACAAATTACATACCACAACGTTGTTCCACTGGTTCAGTTTATAAGGCAGGTCCCTATGGCTCTGTATCCACTTGGCGTAGGCTGGGTACATGACGGTCTCCGACGTGGGTCTGATGGCGATGTGTTCCGCGAGCTCGGAGGTACCGGAGTGCGTCACCCACGCTACCTCGGGGGCGAAGTCGGCGATGTGCTCCTTTTCGCGTTCTAGTGCAGCCTGGAGAAGAATAGAGTTTGATTATACTGAGTAAATGGCACGTGTTGAAATCGATGGTGTAATCTTCATCATGATGGTGTCATTTTTTGTTCCAGAATATAAAATAATAGGCATACTGGGTTTTAGTCTATCCGTTTAAAAATAACACTAGTAGATAAAAAAAGTTATTAAAATACTCTTTTCTGAAGCTCAACCAATAAAACGTCATTTATAAGCATTTTAAGACGAGAAGAGGCGTTCTGCATAGAATCCCAAAGGCTCGTCTCTAGGGCCGAGTCGCCCCTGCGTGCGAAGTGTGCGGCACACACAGGCGCCGCATAAAATGCCAGCGCCAATTATTGAAATTATTGTTGGCGCGTAATAACATATTTTTTACATTTTAGTATCGATAAGTATGTAGATACAAGTCGCCCAAGACAATATTCACATTTGTGGTTTAATTTTACATTATTTGTACCGCCGCGATTGCGGCATGAATTAAATAATAGCCGATTATTTTATTTCAAAAGCCGTGCCGTGGATGACTTAAGTTCCCAACCCGAAGCGATGCAACGCAAGCGGACTGGGGGTCACCGGGGATTCCCCGATTTAAATATTTCACAGCTCTAACATCTACGTTTCGAAACAGAAGTCAGTAATTCTATCGATGAAGGTGTTAAAACTGATCCAAAAATGCTTTGAGCAGTGGTATATACTTTTTATGTAATTTCTTATACAAATAAATAAAAGTGTCTGCTTGTCTGTAATGTCAAGATATCAGCTTTTCACTAAATGCATTATAAAGGAATATGCGGTACATACGTATAACGAAAACCTTATTTTTTGTATGGTATGGTAGCTGACGTAATAAGGAATAGGTTGTACCTACTATTGGGCCAAAAAGTATAGTCCTCTGACTTTGAAAGTTTATTAACAATTTAATAGAGATAAAAGTATTTGAGGACGATTCGTTTGAATTTAACTCGCTCAAATCAAATTTTTTTCTATTGAAAAAAATTTTTTTTCTTTGGCGATTGGCACGAAGTTAATTTATTGGTGTGCGAATCGACCACTCAAAAATGATGTAGTATATATGAGCATTTCTCTAGGCTAAAAAAAATGGGTCGCAAGTAAGCGCAGCGCTGCTCGTCTCAATCAGTCACCCAGTTAAAAAAAAAAACCTTCCTTCAAAACAAAATATAAAACGAAAAATAACTTTCTTTTCCGAAGTTTCGCCGTCTTTGGTTCCTTTTTTTTCGTTTTTTTCATCGGCTGCCTAAAATAAAGTTATTTTTTGCTTTGTAGTGTTCTGTTTTAGTAGTCGGTTTATTTATTTTTTTTGTTAAAAAGATTTTTATTTTTCTCTTTTTAGTTTTGGTACCTTATATTACCATGAAAATACGCATTATGAAGGATAACTTAAAAACTAATCGTCAGATCTTGATCAAATTTTAATGGAACTACAGGAGAAGCAACAGCTTTCAACTAAAAAAAAATCATCAACATTGTTCATAATTGGCGAAGTAATCGCGTAACATACAAACACATACAGTCGAATTGAGAACCTCCTTCTTTTTGAATTCGGTTGACAATTGGTGATTTTTTTTTTTGTATTCGTCTAAGTAGGCGAAGACAAGAGGCTTAGATTGCTTCCTTAGTGGTCTCTAAAGATTAAATAATTCACAATACTGTGTCGACGCATGGCGCTTTTTTACCCAGTATAAACCAATCAAGGATCGTTGTGATATGACGTAGACCTGAACTGATTCGTTTGATTGATTTATCCAGCTACTCGAAACAACATAGTAATGTGCCCGTAATTAAATACTAAGGGGCTCCTTACCTTGGACACAAAGATAGGGAAGTAGCCGTCCTTGACGCCTAGCTTGCGGAACTCGGCGCTGAGGAAGTTGCGGATAACGTCCCAAATGCTGTACGACCACGGCCGCAGGATGTAGCAGCCGGAGATGTCGTAGTAGTCTATCATCTCCGCTGATATAGAAAATAAATATTAATTTAATTAAAAAACTTAAAAGTAAACGTAACTGGCAAATAATATGTACAGGTACCCTTTGAGAAATACAGGCGTAGTGCGTTTTTTCCACTCTTTTGTGTTACTTACATTTGGTGATGACTTGTGAGTACCATTCTGGTAAATCAGTATCCTTGCTGGCTTCTAGACCGAGCCGAGTCACCTTCTTGACCCCGGATGCCGATTCCTCTTTGGCGGGCTTAGGGGACTGAAATAAAATACAAAATACAGCTTACTACACGAGTTTGAATGCGCAATTTTATCACAAAACTAAGAATCAGCTGACAAAACTTTAATCAACCAATTTTTTTTATTAACTATATTTTATGAAACTGAACAAGAAGTTTACTAACACTAATAACTTCATGTCATCATGATTATTTTATTTTTTGAACTGAATAAATTGTCATGATGATATATCCAACTTATGAACCAACTACAAAAGGTAGCACAAAACCCGAAACCAGATGCGTTTTAGGGACAAAAATTGTTTTACTGAAACTTATAACAATATTTCTTTTCCTCATAATTTCAACTAACTACCCTACCTGTTATAATAATGAATTGATTGTATAGAAGATTGTTACATTGATTGACCTGTCGAATATTCGATTATACGATATACATCCATAATCCTCACCTGTTCCTTAGCCTTGGCCTCCTTCTTAGCCTCCTTGTTCTTGACTTCCTTAGCCTCCTTAGGCTTGTCTTTCTTCTCCTTAGCCTTGGGATCGCGCGGCTGTACCGGCGGAGCGAACGCAGTGCCCGTCTCCGCTTGGTAGGCTGCCTTCAGTTCTAGAAGCTTCTTTACTTCTGCGTCGATTACTGCCTGTAAGATGAAACGTTTCAAAACTTTTGTTAGAAAATTGGGATGGAAACGTATCAATATCCAAGGATCTTGTAGTATAAGGCATAAACTAATCCTTGGATGTTCGTTATTATTTATTTATTCATTTTCACATACAAATGTTGTAACAGGTAATACCTTAAACTAACAAACATATTGTCACTCAGAGACGCTCCTCAAAATCTTATCACACAAATAATCGTGATCCAGGTTGACCGCTAACGGATCTAGGCATTAGCACGAGTTAAAAAACTTTTGTTAGAAAAATTGAGTGTGAACGTTGTGTACTACAAGGTTATTTCAGTAATCCAAGGAATTTGTTTTTATAAGGCAAAGGACAAGATTCTTGGATGCCCTTTTATGTACGTCCGTACGTCCTTTTGATGGATGCGAATATCCGACATACTCGTCTGGCATCCACCATGATACAGACGCGAATATGCCGCAAAAAGAGAGGCAAACAAGTTTATTTTTCTCCTCAGCGGAGTGAGCCAGTGACCCGTCGGGTTTCAGCAGTGGTAGTGAGGGACGGCCGAGTGCGATTTAGTCAGGGCCCAAAACGCTTTACTACCTGCTGTGTAGGAAGCAAGTTTGATCCCTATTCGGCTAATGTGGCCGAATCGAGACCTTCGCAACAGCTTCTTGCAGGACTTGGCAGCCCTGTTGTAGGCTTTTTCCTCTGACCAACGTCACTCGCCTTGCGCGTTCGAGCGTCTACCCAGGCATGGTACGCCTCATGTTTACACGCATCTACTTGTTTAATTTTTTTGAGAAAAGTACTATACAAGCCTTGGCCACAACTAGGCATTGATGGACTAACGTATGTGTTATTTATACGTTCGTCCATCAATGCCTCTTTTGCTGGCCGCTGCAGTAATGTACTATACCTTCTCAGCCTTCTTTCCCTTCAGCTCTCTGACTAGTTCTCCCTGCTTGGTGATCTGAGCGCCCAGCTCCGTCGCCTTAACACTGGCGCCGTTCATTGCAGCGGGCTTAGTTTCCTGTGAATAAAGAATTCAAATATAAAATACTAATAATAGCATGACTAAATGTGAAAATATTCTTAAACTAAAAAGGAGTCATTGTAAACATTATTTTGAAGTTATCATAATCATCATCATTTCAGTCAAAAAACGTCCACTATTGGACATAGGCCTCTACCAGGCGTCGCCACATTGACCGATCCCGTGCGTTTCGAATCCGGCGCATTCTCGCAACCTTAACCAGGTCTTCGGTCCACCTAGTGGGAGTTTTGAAGTTATAAATAAGTAACTACATTACAAGTATGAGCATATAGTATAGAGAAAGTCCCGAAATCTCCATTGAAAAGGGAGGACCTCCGACCAGATGGGTGTTGTGTCTGGTGAGCCACTGCTCAATGGCACGGGGTCGCAGCGCTAAGAGAGAAAATTTGGTTTAAATAAATATCACTAGATGGCGCGATATGCACCGATTTGCTAATGAATTGAGTGTACAATTAAGATTTTCTGGAAATGAACATAAAATTGTATATACTTGTTTAATCAACTCTCCTAAGCACACAATTATGGATTATTGTGTGCTTAGGTTATATTACACATTTCAAAGATTATTTGAACGGATCATTTGAAATTGATGCCAATAGATGGCGCGGTTTGAAATTTCTAAGGAAATCCACTCGGTTGTTTAAATTTGTATTGTAACAAATTTTGCTGCAATGAATCAGTAAAAACGTGCAAAAAAATACTATAAAACAAATTGTCACTGTATTTAAAGAAAAAAAAATGCACGAACCGAGTAGTCTTTTACTTACAAGTCGCTGTTGTGTGACACCATCTATCTACCGCCGTAGAACGGAACCGAACGCGATCGATGTACAAAAAATAATCAGTTTAATCTGATGAAAAACGCTAGTTACGTCAGCAAGGTTTCTTTTTATGGGATGAGACATCTGTATGCTAGTATTATATTATCTTTGCCGATGGTTACTGTCTAACTGTTGTATATGTTCCAATCTTGCGGTGAACTTTGGTATCCCGATGTAGGATTCGTCGTATATATAATATAACTAGCTTCTGCCAGCGGCTTCGAACGCGTGAAGGTCAAAATTATCCTGACGGAATATATTCCCGGGTTAAAAAGTCCCATGTACTATTCCTGGCTATAATCTATCTCTGTGCCCAATTTCATTCAGATCCAACCAGCCGTTTGAGCGTGAAGAAGTAACAAACATACAAACACACACACACTCACAAACTTTCATCTTTATAATATTAAGTATGATCAATACCTTTGGTTCAACTTTGACAGGGGTGGTGTTAGGCGTCCAATCGGTGCCGGTGATCGCCTTGTACTGCGACTTAAGATTTAAGAGATTCTTCACCTGAAAATAAAATACTAGGTCAATTTCCGAAATCAGGACGTGGAACTTAATATGAGAAATAACATAGCTGGAGGAACGTGCCAATCGGCGCGGGTGATATAAGGCGCATACAAGTGTTGCAATGAGGGCACAAAGTGTGCACCTGTGTTTGCACAGGTGCACACCGTGTACCCTCATTCTCATAGATTGTTAGATGGGACGGCAATTCAACACGACCGGAGAGACATCCAGCGTAGGACCAACGTCTTAAAGTGCTTGCCGAAGTACCACCAACTTTCAAACTCCACGCTATCATTGAGGAATTTCTAATGGAAAAACCAAAAACTGTTTGACTGACCCGGCAATCGAACCCAGGACCTCACGCTCAGTAGGCATACTTGCGAGCGCGAGAACAACGAGGCAGTTAAATCTTTTAACTGCCTCGTTGATCTTTCTCACTTGTTACAACTGACCTTGACTTCAATGACGTTCTTCTCTGCTTTCTCCGCCTTGCCGCGGCGCACCTTGTCGCCTTGCGTGGCCATCTGCGTTAGCAGTATGGCGAGCTGTTTGTTGTTAACAGATACACTGTTGCTGTTGAGAGATACACTTGTAACAACTGACCTCGACGTCAATGACGTTCTTTTCTGCTTTCTCCGACTTGTCGCCTTGTGTGGCGACCTACGTCAGAAGTATGGAGAGCTGTTTGTTGATAACAAATACACTGTTGCTGTTGAGAGATACACTTGCACAACTCACCTCGACGTCAATGACATTCTTCTCTGCTTTCTCCGACTTGTCACGGCGCACCTTGTCGCCTTGCATGGCGATCAGCGTCAGAAGTATGGCAAGCTGTTTGTTCATAACAGATACACTGTTGCTGTTGAGAGATACACTTTTAACAACTGACCTCGACGTCAATGACATTCTTCTCTGCTTTCTCCGCCTTAACGCGGCGCAGCTTGTCGCCTTGCGTGGCGATCTGCGTCAGCAGTATGGCGAGCTATTCGTTGTTTCAGATACACTGTTGCTGTTGAGAAATACACTTGTAACAACTGACCTCGACGTCAATGACGTTCTTCTCTGCTTTCTCCGCCTTGACGCGGCGTACCTTGTCGCCTTGTGTGGCGATCTGCGTCAGCAGTATGGCGAGCTGCTTGTTGTCGTCTGTTTGGGATTGTGGCTGTTGTTGTGCTGGGCCTGCGGGTGGCTTCCACTCCTGGGAATAAAAAAGAAATTATATGAAAAAAAATGTTAATATTCACAACCACTGCAATTCCTGAAAGTGAGAATCAATAGTGAAAAAATTAAGAATAAACGATCCAACTATCTTGGATTCCGAAACAAAATATTCAGGTATAACTATAATTAGGTAATTTGTTTCGGAATCCAAGATGGTAGTCTAATTATTTAACAATAAAGTTCTTATAATACCCTGAGCCTGACCCAATGCGAGGCAAAGGTATCTTCTCGTACAGAGAAGGAACTATAATTAATCTCCAGGCATCCTCAATCTTTTTTGCTTCACCGATATCAGCGATGTTCACGATAAACTTAGAAACTGGAAAGTACATTATGAATTGAAAAGTCACATTGGTACTTGCTCGGATTTGAACTTAGGACTTCAAGCACGAGAGGTGAGTTCATAGCAACTGGCCCCTACGACACTTAGTCTTACTTTACGAAATTAATAGTACACAAATTTCAAAAAATATCTGTTTATCAAAACACCTGCTAAATAAAAAAGGATGGTATTTAAAAGTACTTCAATTTATTCCCATTTCATTTACCTAATTTTGCCTGTGTTCCACCAAATATACTGAATGTGCACCAAAATATGTTCATTAAAATATGTCATAACGAGCATCTATTTAACAACTGTTGCAAATTTGTAAAAATAGTAATACACCTAATTTTAAAAACAAGCATTTATTTTTTTAGTTTTACTTCACATAATGCACTGCAAAATGTATAGTACTTTGGCAACATAGACGACGGAGCCCCGCTGCGCGGGGCTCCTATTTCCGTCCGCAGGGTCCAAAGTAACCTAACACGAACGAGATGACGGGAGCTGAGTTCGCTCGCTTTGCTCGCTTACTTCAGCTCACGTCATCTCGTTCGAACCTAACCTGTCCGTGTCGGGGTGCCCTAAGCTCCCGAGCAGGAATATTTGGTGCACGATCAGTATTTTTCGGGGAAGAATAAAATAGTTATTGTTGCAATAGAATATTTGCAGCGCACTACAATAAAAAAGTGTTATATCTTGGTGTTAATTTGGAATTTGTTTGATGTAACATATTTTGTTGGCCGAGTAGTTTAATTATAGTAAAACAATTAAACGGGTTTAAGATCAATATTTTAGAAATGCATACATAGATGTACCTTTAGATTTTTGGTGAACACAAAAACATTATCCAATAAAAAAAAACTCGATGTTTTGTCAAAACGTTAAAACTTAAAAATAACCTTTTTACATAAAATACAACCTACATCCAAATAAAAAAAAAACTACAAAGCGAAAGATAAATTCAATTATCACTTTTTTTTATTTGGTACACCAATAACATAAAATACACTGCAATTTCGTAGAAACAATTGTACTGGTATGTCTGCCCGACCTTTACCGACATAGCACGAAGAATTGCCAAACTAAAGTGGCAGTGGGTAGGGCACATTGCTAGCAGAACGGATGGTCGATGGGGCCGAAAACTTCTAGAGTGGCGACCGCGAACCGGAAAACGATGGAAGGCCTCCCAATAGGTGAACCGATGACCCTGGTTAAGGTCGCGGGAATGCGCTGGATGCGAGACGCACGGGATCGGTCAATGTGGCGACGCCTGGGGGAGGCCTATGTCCAGCAGTGGACGTCTTTCAGCTGAAATGATGATGATGTCCGTCCATTATAGGTATACAAAGTTACCATGATGGACAACAACGTATATTATAAATAATTAAAACTAGAAACATACAACATTATAAAAAACTACACATAGAACGAAATATTTACAACAGAATTAGGAAAGCTAGAAAAAAATACAAAGAAAAAACAAAATGTTTATTAAAATATTAAACTAAAGTAGCGTAAATATTAGAAACAGTAAATAATATTAACTGTATCTACGTTCCCGTAACACCGAGACTGCTCTTCTGAACACCGATTTACACAGTGTCTCGTGATTTGCAAAGGCTGTTGTAGTTTCTACACCACGTTTTTGTTTTGTTATTTAGTGGACAAGTTATATAGGTAAAACACCATAGTACCTATATTCTTTAAATCCCCCTAATGACTCTATAAAACTTATGGAGTTGATCCGTTGTGTGCATTTGTGAAATAAAATGAAAAGTTGTAAACCATAAACGGGCATGTAATTGCAGCCATCCCGCGAGATAAGCTATCATTTATTGAAGAGTTCTGTTGTATACCTCAAAAATTATTCATCAGATTTACACAAATTTTATAAGGGCTCGGGAAATTACCCTTTACAAACAAAAAAAGAATTTTCAAAATCAAACCACAATTGAAGGAGTAATCGGTGAACATAAACAAAAAAAAAACAAACATACCTTTTTGGGAAGCCGGTTAAAAAACCGTGCGAAGCAAGGGCGGATCACTAGTATACACTAAATATCTAACTCACCTGTCCAATAGCGCCTTTATATACCAGTTTAAGGCCCAACAAGGTCTTGGTTGCCTCGTCGACTTTAGCTTGATCAGCCTGAATGTTCTGCAGCGTTCGGAGCTGGACTTCTTGCTGGAGGATCTCCTCGTTCAGAAAGACATAGCCTTCGGGGACAGGTGCCGATGATGGGGCTGCCCTGGGTGGAGGCCCCATCAGATCCTGGTTAGTAGTTGTTTTTTAGTAGTTTCACTTATTATCTAGATGTTAGTACGGGTTAGTTTTTGGGTATTGAACCCTCTTCGGATGAAGGTCTCCTGGAAATTCTTCCATGTGCCTCTATCTGCTAGTCCTTGCCTGCTATTCTTCTACATCATCAGCCTACCTTTCTTTTCCCTGTTGAGCCCTTCCATTGTATTGTTGTAAGTGTCCACTTGCTGTCTGAATAACGTGATATATGTCTTGTGCCCGGTGTTGTATAACACGTTGGAAGAGTAAGATGAATTGAATATAAAAGGCGACAACGGCCTTTTAACGTTAACGGAAAAACAATCACCTGAAAGTAGTTTACCTGTGCAAATCGTGTCCCAAATCGATGATTGCGCTAATATGGAAGATATAAGTAGCCAATAAACGTGATCGTTCATATTCATATTAATTTTGGGAACATAGGGTAAAATTACAGATGTTATAAATAAAAAAATGTTGATCCATACTATGTCCCGCCAGAAGGTATACAAAATATTGGGCATCGAACGTAATCGAATGTCATATTAACAAAATAAAAACAAAAAAATAAAGTCAATAAGAAAGTAAAACAAAAAAGTCGGTAAGTAGATGTCACAATTTCATATAAAAATAATAGTCAATAATAATGTAAACAAATAGACCGTAAGTAGTCACAATTTCGTAATACAAATAATAATTGGAATAAAAATGTCAAATCATATGGGAGTAACATTTTAATTATGTTTGCTTAGTGAATCTGTGTTGATGATACATCTTTCTCTATTGTACACAATTTAGATGTAAAATTGAAAACCGTGCGGTGACTGATAAAATTATCGAATAACTCAAAAACAATTTAGTAAAAAAATAGGTTTATCTTAATAACCACCATGAATTACTAAAACAGTAATGGTGTATAGGTATGGCCAAAATTGCAATGTCTCAACTGTAGAGAATATGGAGAGACCGAATCATCTCACGTTAGACGAAAGTGGAACTGATCAACTTCCTGGTGTTCTCCATCTTCAGTTACAGAGCCGAAACGTGGAATTTAAAGAAGGCCGATCGTGACCGCATAGATGTGGTGCTGGAGGAAGATGTTGCAAATCCGTTGAACTGCCTTTCGAACCAACGAATCCATCCTCCGCGAACCGAACATAAAGATTAGATTGTTCACGATCTGCTTTCGTAGAATTATAGAGTTATTTGGTCACATTGTCAGAAAGGATGGTCACAACCTGGAACAGCTGATAGTCACTGGCAAGATTGAAGGGACACGTCCTAGAGGACGCAATCCAATAAGATGGTCAGACCAACTCCGCACATCGTTGACCACCGAACTGGACGATAAGACTAAGACGCAAAAAACAGACATAAATGAGGCAAATTTGTGAAGGAAAAGTTGTTTCCACGTCGACGTTGGAATCACGACCCTCAGAGCTGCAGCCTAATTGCGTAAGTGAATTCGGCAAGGCAAAGGGTTTGATCGCCATCAATCGACCAATCACATAGACGGAAACCTATACCACGTCCTTCATCTCGCATGTGATTGGTCGATTGATGGGGTCAAAACTCGGATACATACTGGCAAATCTGTATTTCAATAGCGCTGTTCACTGTACAACATGTATACAACTGTCGACTACGACACATTGACCGGACATTCAGTGACGTTTTCTGTTGGGTCCGATATAATATTCGAATTCTGCTTTGTATAGCACCTTCACACTTCGCGGCTCGTACAGGCGCTCTCGCTTCAGTTTCGCCGGCGTACACGCTGGCAGGACACGTTTATGAACATGGAGGATTAAATCACGAAATAATATTAATGCACCGAGTAAACCCTTTTACTTGCAAGTCGCTGCTAACACCATCTATCTATACCCATGGAACGGAACCGAACGCGAACGATGTACAAAAAATAATCGGTTTAATCAGACGAAAAACGCTAGCTACGTCGGCACGGTTTCTTTGTATGGGATGAGGCATCCGTATACTAATATTATATTATCTGTGACGAAATTAATATAGAAGTTCTGATTTCTCTTGTGGAAGGCAGGAGTTTGAGAACGATATATGACGTTAATGAGCGGTTAACGTCAGTGGTGTTCATGGTCGGACCGGCAGCTTATAATGTGAACAGCAAAACCCGATTGTCGGCTAACGGTAAAATTGTCGGTCCGACCTAATATGAACCAAGTCTCAGTAATGAGGACCACGACGCGGAACAGGAGGAGGAATACTGGTTTATTTATCGTAACTCACCCGTCCAGTAGCCGCCTTGTATTTAGCCTTAAGGTCCAGCAAGGCCTTGACAGCTTGGTCGACCTTATCCTTCTCAGCCTTAGTAGACTTCAGCGAGCGGACCAAGTCTCCTTGCTTGGTGATCTGCTGGTCTAAAGAGGCTGCGTCACCGGATGGAGCTGGTGTGGCCGCGGGAGCCGGGGCCGCGCCTGGCTTCCAATCCTAGGGAATAATGAAGTCAGTTAAAATCAATAGCGCTTTTTAAGACTAGTTGTCTATAACGGATAGAACTTCACTGGATTATTCAGGTTATAATGACCTTTAATTAATTTCAGACTTTCTGACTTCTGACTACTTGTAACAACTGTCAAATGACCCCCGGGACCAGCGGTTTAATGTGCTTTCTGAGGTCTTGGGTGAAAACATAATTTATCATCTTATTGATAGCAAAGACACTTAATTTTAAGATTCCCCCCCTCAAATTAATAATAATAATAATAATAAAATCGTTTATTTATTTCTTAAAGTACAAAATTTACAATAATTTGCTTATGTTCTAAAAAGTGCTGATGTATAATTTGCCTGAACTAGGTAGAACCTGTGCTTCAGGCGTAAAAGTGCTTATTTATATTTAATAATGTAGGTATTGCAATAAATTAACAATTTTAAGTAAAACTAGGACACTGCGGAAATATACATAGTAGTGTTATTTTTAATCATGCTTACATAGTTTTAATCTAATTTTATTTTAATACTAGAAGCAGGTCTTCAGTCTGGTCATATGACAAACCTTGCAAATAGTTTAAAACAATGCTTTTACAGCTAAAATAATTTAAATTATATATACTTAGTATTCTATTTAATCTATTATATAAAAAGGGCCCTAAAAATGTAAAGAATCTATATGTAAATGCAAATTTAGAGGTAGAGGTTGAGCTGCATACTATATCGTTTCGCCTTTTGTTAGTTATATCTAGGTTATATTTAAGCATTGCATGCTGTTTTAGTGTTATGTGCAGTAAATAAATTTGCCGAACAGTCAAGACTTTGTAGGATTTAAATAACTGGTGGGTAGGGAAAAGGAAAGGTAGAGAATTTGCTACTTTTAGAACAGCTCTTTGTGCTCTTTCAAGAGAGAGAATGATAGTTTTTGATGCTCCGCCCCATGAGGTTATACAATATTGAAGTATTGATTGACATAGAGCAAAATAAACTTGTTTGACTAAGTTAGTGTCGGCAATGGAGCGCAGTTGTTTGAAAGCAAACATCAGTTTACGTACTCTAGTAACCAAACTGTCAATATGTTGCCTAAACGAGAGCGTGTTATCAACAAAAACTCCAAGATACTTGAGGCACTTTGTTTCCAGGATCATAGGGCAGGTACAAGAAGTCGCTGACTGATTGTTACATTGGTGTGCATATAAATGGGGATTAGTTTTGTTATTAAGATTGCGCATGTTGAACTGAATATATTTTGTTTTATCTGCATTTAGTGTTAGTAAATTACAACGAAGCCAGTTTAGAACGATGTTAAAACCTGCCTGTGCAACATTATACAGCTCGGAGTTAGTTTTTGCGGTGAAAATAAGCGCAGTGTCATCAGCGTACGATATTATTTTGCAATTTCCTACATTTAAATTACAAAGATCATTAATGTAAATGAGGAACAATGATGGACCAAGGATACTGCCTTGTGGAACTCCAAATCTTAGTGATTTTTCATCGTTACTAGTTATATTCTCTATTCGAACACATTGCGATCTATCGTTTAAATAATCTTCGAATAGTTTCAGCTGTGTACCTCTTATACCTAACGTTTCCAGTTTATTTAAAAGCAAAGGAACAGATACGGTGTCAAAAGCTTTTGCTAAGTCTAGGAAGATAGTCAGGACCTGGTTTCCATCGCCGAGTTCTTGTGCAACGAGGTCTGTCAGCTTTTGAACCGCATCTGCTGTGGACAATCTGCTTCTAAACCCGAATTGTGAACAAGATAATAAGTTGTTCGTTTCCAAGTAATTGACGAGTCTTTTGTTAATGATTTTTTCTAATATTTTGGATAAAGAAGGCAGTATAGATATTGGTCTATAATTATTCACAACATCTCTATTTCCAGATTTAAAGATAGGGATGACCACCGCTTTTTTTAGACTTTTAGGGAAAATTCCTTCTCGGAGGCACGCCTGAAATATACATGTTAACGGTCGGAGTAAAATGTGTTTAAAACGCTTAAGTATTTTATTATCAATATTATCCCAGCCGACTGCACAGTCATCTTTCAGAGCTGAGATGATTAGTTCTACTTCACTTTCGTCCGTATCCAAAAGTGCAAAAGATTTAGCACAGCTCTTGAGAGAAGTCTGAAAGTGCGCGGCAGACCGATAAGACGATTGCTTCAGGAGTGGTTCCGCGAGGGATTTCCCTACATTCACGAAATAGTTATTTACATTATTAGCTGATGATAGGGGTGAAGAGTTAGTGAGCAGTAAACTTGAAACGGGTTCCCGTTGTTTAGATCTGTAAGTCAAGTTTTTAATATGTTTCCATATCTGTTTACTATTTTTGCCTGCTTTATGCAATTCGTTTTTATCGTATTCAATTTTAAGTTTTTTCAAGAGATTATTACAAAAGTTCCTGTACCTCTTGTATATTACAAGAAGCATTATATTATCAGGGTAGCGTTTGGTTTTCTGATGTAATTTGTCTCTGTGCCTTATACATCGAACAAGGCCCGGAGTAATCCACGGTTTAATATTATAATGCTTCCGATTTAATGTTATTACGGTCGTATTATGTAATATTGCTTGCTGGACGTTTTTAATTAAATACGATAAAGACAAATTAGCGTCAGGAGAATTAAGAGTATCTGCAATAACATGTCTACAGGAGACATGCCAATAGATGCGTTAACATCCCAGAGTAAGCGGAAAGGTCTTAAGTGCCTGTAATTACAGAGGCACCCTTCGTCTTAAAAACCGCAATACAGCATGCACTGCTTCATCATCATATCAGCCGAAAGACGTCCACTGCTGGGCATAGGTCTCCCCCAAGCGTCGCCACATTGACCGATACCGTGCGTTCCGCATCCAGCGGATCCCTGCAACCTTCACCAAGTCATCGGTCAACCCGGTGGGAGGCCTTCCAACGGATCGTCTTCATATAGGTAACCTCGAGTTCTACTCGTTCTACAATTTAAACAGAATTTGATGGTATTTCTTGCGTGTCGAGCCAGCCAAAATATCAGAAACTCTTATAATAAAACATACGTTCGCAATAATCACCAATTTTTGACAGACTGTTATGAAAAAAATATAATTAAAAGTTCTTTATCCACGTACTTGTCCCGTAGCCGCTTTATATTTAGCCTTAAGGTCCAACAAGCCTTTTACTGCCTCGTCGACCTTAGCCTTCTCAGCCTTAGCGGACTTGAGCGAGCGGACCAAGTCTCCTTGCTTGGTGATCTCCTGGTTCAGTGATGATGCGTCGCCTGAAGGAGTTGGGGCTGGGACTTTAGCTGCTGGTGCTGCGCCTGGTTTCCAGTCCTAGACGAAGAGCATAAGTTGTACTTATAGTATTAAAGGTACAATTGTATGATTGTGCTGGCGTACACAAAAATCTTTTCAGTAGCGTTAACGTCAGACCTCCGCGATTTCCAGTGTCGCCGCTCACATTCAGTTCCGTAGTGTGTGTGAAAAGTATTTTGTGGTAGTGAAAGCTACATTATCGCCGAGTCCATAGGCTTTAGGCAACCTTTTATTCCTTAAAAATAAATAGGTCAATGGGGCGTTAGGGCACGGGAGCGAAGCCTCAGGAAATATCTAGTTTAATATAAACAAAATGGTAAAAGTCGTCTAGTCGTCGCAAGTCGCAAGAGCGACTGTAGTTGAGGAGTCACATTGATTGACCTAGACACTGACTGTATCTAGAATGTTGCTGTGCCCGACAGGGTCAATAATTGTTTCTGAAACTTATATTTACAAAATCAGAGTCAAACACAGAAAAAGATTCACAACAGTTATTCGAGTCTGGATTTGCGACATTCAATGACAATAAGCTCGGTCCCTATTTTTAACCGACATCAAAAAGGAGGAGGTTCTCAATTAGACTGTATTTGTTTTTTTTTTGTGTTTTACGTCCGAACTTTTTATTAGGTGAACCGATTTTTATGATCCTTGATGTTTTTTTTATTTTAGTTGAAAGCTGCTGCTTCTCATGTGGTTCCATATAATTTGATCAAGATCTGATAGGAACTTCGGAGATGTACAACAGAACTCTTTAATTAAATACGGCAAATATCTCGGGATTGCTGCAATCGCATGTCTGTTTATTGTTTACTCCATTTTATAACATAACATAACGCCAGGGATACGCAGATGGTTACAGTTCATCCTGGTACACTCTAATTTTACCGCTTGTGTTCAAGTTTCATGTTATTCGGGTTATCTATTTTGGCATATCTGCGGGTGTTATAGATAAGTAGCACAAAAAGTGATAAATAAAATCTTATTTACACTAAAAATACATCCGAATTCCAAACAAAAACACTTAAAACGAAGAAAAAACAAGAGCACCGACTACCGAAATTGAAGTTATTTTTCACTTTGTAGTGTTTTTATTTGGAAGTCGGTTGTATTTCTTTTTGTAAAAACTTTTTCGTTTAGGATAACCACTTAGGACTTTATTTAAAAAACCGGCCAAGTGCGAGTCGGACTCGCGCACGAAGGGTTCCGTACCATTATCGCAAAAAACGGCAAAAGAATTACGTTTGTTGCATGGGAGCCCTACTTATATATTTATTTTATTCTGCTTTTAGTATTTGTTGTTAAAGCGGCAATAGAAATACATCATCTGTGAAAATTTCAACCGTCTAGCTATCACGGTTTATGAGATACAGCCTGGTGACACACGGACAGACAGACAGACGGACCGCGGAGTCTTAGTAATAGGGTCCCGTTTATTATCCTTTGGGTACGGACGGAACCCTAAAAACGATCTAATAATGGTTAACAGTAAACACTGATTAGCAGATTGAGAGGCGAAATGTGGGTTCAAGGAGAATTTGAATTTGATTTGGTGTGATGTATATTGATTGCGATATTCATTATTGTTACTGGCCTGCTTTTTTTATAAAATGTCAACGTAATGTTTAATTTTTATTGAATGTACGTCACTTCTATCGTCAGCGAATTCGTCTACAACCTTGTTAGCATATTAAATTACGTATATAATTTTTGTTTCTATATTAATACTTATTCGTGAAGGCATCTTGGTCGTTGACCTGACGTTGAAGACGAGTGGAATTTGGGAAGAATGGCCCACTATGGAGAAGATTTACGAATAGTATTGCGTGGATATAGACGCAAGAAGAGAACCGTGCAGGTAAGTACTTAGCAGCTTTACCCCTAGTGTCCGATAGACGGTCGATTTCTGGCCTAAGGTTGAATAACCCTAAGAAAATTAAGTTTAATATTGGCATTTTTATTTTATTTTGTTTTTGATGTGGCTTTATATTTTCTGACTTTAGTGATTACTGACTGACTTAACGGAGTCTGGGGCCCTCCGTTCCTCGGCCTATCCGTTCCCCCCTGCCATCGCACTCTTATTCATTCGTAACAGTTCGTTCAATTTCGGCACTTGCTAGAAAGAAACTTACTAGAAGATTCGGTCGGACACTACTTACCACAGAGCATCTAGACTAAACTAATTTGTTCAAGAGACCCCTTATCCAAAATAAAATGATACCTCAGACCCACATAACCAAATTACTTTAAAATCCGCTTATTGTCGTACATACTTACTTGCCGAGTTTTTCATCTTGTAAACTAGTGCATGCTTATCGGCTTGTTGAGTTTATTTTGATTCAATTTTGACCCCAAGGGGTCGATATCGACCACTTTGGGAATCCCTGATCTAGACACTTCGGTGGCCATTGCTAGAGACGACATCGTCATAACTTTCCATACAATACAAATCACCTTGTCAGTGAGTGTCACCGTGACCGTACACCCTTATTTATAAACATCTCGACGGCGCGGCGGTGTTTAGCAATTGATTAAACGATTCTAAATGGGAACTATATTTCTTGTCACCAAAATTTATATTTGTCATCAAGTTGTATCACCTAATAAATAGATCTATCGCCACGAAATATTTTCGTTCTCAGATAAAAAAAAAGTGTTCCCAGGTATGAATTATCAAATTAATGTTAATATATGTGTGTAATAAGAGATGGATTACCAATAAAATTTTAGTGAATTAGATAAATATATAAACTTCGTTCTTATAATAATAGTTTTATTACTAAAATAATAGCTTTATGCTCAGAATGGTAGATCTGTCACCAAATAAATCGATTATCGATCCCTGACTGCGACTCCTTTTTATTTGTTACATTTTATTTCGTTCAGTTATTAAAATTTTAGTATTCGTTACCAATTTAATACATCAATTTATAATTTTAATGAAAATGTCAACATTAAAATGACAATGACAATGGTCAATGAATCGGTCCAAGAGCGAGCGAAGCGAGCTCGGGAGCTTAGGGCACCCCGTTTCGGACAGGTTAGGTTCGAAGGAGATGACGGGAGCTGAAGTGAGCGAGCAAAGCGAGCGAACTCAGCTCCCGTCATCTCCTTCGTGTTAGGTTACTTTAGACCCTGCATTCAGAAACAGGAGCCTCGCGCAGCGAGGCTCCGTCGACTCTGTTGCGACACTAATCTAACTTTATGAAATTTTCTATTGACATAATATATGATTTATTGGTGATCTCTTTAAATTAGTTTGCTTAAATACTTATTGGGACAAACCTATTATAATACATACAAAAACATTTATTTGGTACTAGACCCTATATCTCCATGATTTTAGGAGATGTATTGTGGAATGAATTTTATATTGTTTGCTGACTACATTTTGGTGACAAATCTACTATTTTGCGGGCAAACTCTATTTTTTAAGAAACACAAAACTAATTAAATTGGCGATAGCTTAAATGATACCCAAATTAAAATTTTGTATTGAAAATTAAATTAAACATCTTGACCATCTTATGTGATAAGCAATTGCAAAACGCCGTCGGGGGCTTTGTAAATAAGGACCATAGAAATTAACGGCCTTGACAGTTGAAACTTGTGCTAAACGCTAATGTGTGTTTTAGTCGCTGACTGACGCGGCGTCTCGTGCTCTGTGAATCTTAAGGCGGAACCACACTTACGTGTCGTGGTGTGGCGTGGCGCGGGATCCACAAAATAAACGACTCTGTTTCACCCTACGTCATAACACAACGTGCTTTGTAGCCAATAAACCGCGTCAGAAGGTGCCACGCCACGCCACGACACGTAAGTGTATTTCCGCCGTTACTAATTTGTCCCGTAAATTAAGCATGAATTACTTACAGGGCTCGATGCCTAGTCCTACGAACACTTATTCATAGATAGATATCTATAAAAGTCGTTTTTAGGTGATTAACACACGGCACCGTGCGCCGCTCGACCCGCTCGGTGGGCGGTGTACGTGTTTTAGCCATCCACGGATTTATTAGAGGCCAATGCGACATGAGATCCGCTTCACCACCTACCGCGGCGGTGCGCGGTGCCGTGTGTTAAACGCCTTAACGTCTGTCTGTGTGACCGCGTTATTAACTGCTTATCTACGCAACGGATTTTTATGCGGTTTTCACTATCAGCTAGAGAGTTTATTCCGTATGATTTCAAAGTACATTCTACAACAGTACAACAGTAATTACACTTACATAATAAAAACCGTGTGAGGCAGGGGCAGATCTAAATCTAAACTAATACCTATTTATACCATACATAATTTGTTCGTTTGTTGTTTGATAAGGGTAGGTCATCTCTGTAAATAGTGACTGATCGGATTGCGAAAATTCCTGATACAAAGCAGTGCTACGGCCAAGTAACATTGGCTAATTTTTATTTAGGAAAAAATGCGCAGTTCTTTTGGGATAGGCCACGAGAATGAAGGCGCTTTTTTTAAATTTAAAATAGGCTCGCGCTTGACCACTATCTCACCTGATAGTAAGCGATGATGTGGTCGACGGTGAAGCACGCTTGCCTAGAAGTAGGCTATTCAATTTTGACTTAAATACCCTTAGATTGTAGCTATCGGGAAACACAAGAATCCGTCAGTGGATTCCACTCCTTAGCTGTACGCAATATAAAAGTATTCTCAAAACGTTTAGTGCGTATGTGTGGGATGTCTACCATGTACTGATGGCGCATCGTCGTACGTCTGGTAGTCCGATAATGATTTTTTTTCTTTTTGTTAACTCGGGAATCCTTCAAAAGGCACCTGGACTTTCGGGAAAAAGGCATGTGCGCAAGGTGTGGGATTTTTACCTCACTAAAACCACCCCGGGGATCACCATCAGTACGTAGAAGGGAACCCCATGACCTCTGAAAAGAGCACCCCGGAACCTCCGCTGTGCAACGCCTGCTAGGGCACATCCCTGGGGAGACTTTACAAGCACCTCCCCTGAGTCTCGCTGTAGAATGAAGCCCCTAGAAAAGCTGTTACACAAAATAGCAGACTAACCTGTCCAATAGCCGCCTTATATTTAGCCTTAAGATCCAGTAAGGCCTTTACAGCCTCGTCGACCTTAGCCTTCTCAGCCTTAGCGGACTTCAGCGAGCGGACCAAGTCTCCTTGCTTGGTGATCTGCTGGTCTAAAGAGGCTGCGTCACCGGATGGAGCTGTTGTGGCCGCGGGAGCCGGGGCCGCGCCTGGCTTCCAATCCTAGGCAATATAGAAGACAGTTAGTACAAGTAAAATTTAAAAAAAATCAAACCCCCGACACGTTTTGACACGTTTTGTAGACAAGCTTCGATCGACAATCTTTTGAACACGTAATTATGACACGATATCTTGCAAAAACACCCCGATATAAACAATAAAACGGCCATACCCTTTGATCGGCTGAACCGATTCTGATCAAAATAAAATGAAATGATAAAGAACAAACAACCAAACAAATAAACATAGCTAAGAACACTTGATATTATGGTTTTGGTCAGTCATATCGCGAATACGTATCCTCCGAATGTTTACATATCTTTGATTTTTGTATTTTTTAAATAACATTTTTTATTCTCATACAACATACTCGTACAAACTCGCGCCCTTTCCCCATGGTGGTAGTTAGAAACTACAGATTGCCTGAGAATGCCAACTGCTACGATCCTAACATAATTATAGTTCTCGCCAAACTTCTGCGCCGGCCTGAAGTTGGCTTTCCGATGCGCATGGCACGACACGGTGCTGTTTTTGTATAAGATTGATTACTGCGCAGCCACTGTAGCCAAGAGCCAACTACAGGGCGGCCAAGAAGTTTGGCGAGAACTATAATTATGTTAGGATCGTAGCACTCCTTTAGATCCATTCACTTTCATACATCTAGCCAAACACGTACGCCTGTTATCAGTACTGCGCACTTTTGTCGTACTGTTTTGAAAAAAATATTATCATTAGTTCTGTAATCGACTTACTTGACCGGTGGCCGCCTTATATTTAGCCTTAAGGTCCAACAAGCCCTTGACAGCCTCGTCGACCTTAGCCTTCTCAGCCTTAGCGGACTTCAGCGAGCGGACCAAGTCTCCTTGCTTGGTGATCTGCTCGTTGAGGTCTGAAGCCCCGGACGCTGCTGGTGCTGGTGCGGCGGCTGGCTGCTTTGCTGCCGTTGCCGGGACCGGCTTTGGCTGTTGACAAAAGATGTTATTGTTAGAGATTGCATAAGCTTAATCAGCCTATGATGTTCCCACAGCTTGCACGTAATCCTCGTCCCTGTGAAAGGGAGTGGGCCGTAATCCACCCCACGGGTCCAGTGCGCGTTGGTGAATTCTTCATGTCTTCGTATTTTATGGCTCTAGAACATGTCGGTTTCCTAACGATGTTTTTCTTCAACGTTTTGAGAGCAGTGGTGACGAAATAATTTTCACAAAGTAGGTAACGCATCTGGCTGGGTTCGAACCCACGACCAATAACTTGTAAGCTTCCACTGAGCACAGATATATAAATCTAACTAGATGACACGATTGTATGTAATTCGTGTGCCAAAAACGGTGTAAATGTACGATCAATGATCGTTATTTCAGATTTTCATTTAGCAATATTCATATAAAAAAATTCATATAGAAAAATGCCTTTTTATGCCATATTAAGCTGTATAGAAAAAGTTGGCCGAGGCATTGGAAATGTTTTCTATCATTGGTAAGTAAATTTGTTTTTAAATTGTGAGTGAAAAAGTGGCACACTTGGTTTTCATACTTGTGGAGGGACTTGCGTTATCTAGTTAGATTTATGTCTGTGGTCCTAGATAAGGAAGCTTTCATAAAAAATAAAGTTGACCTACTTCGTCGTATCGATGATTACAAAATTAGAAACGTTTTGATCAGAATTCAGCCACGTCAAAAGCGTTTTTCTTTTTATTTGCCTCACAAAGGTCTTTGAGGGTGCAGGTGTGTGAGACGTTATAATAGTTGTTTTACTTCGATTAGGTGCCGATGCGATCAAGTACTGTGTGTCTACAGTTATATCAAAGATATAGTGACCCAGCTGTTTACGATCAAAACGAAAAAGTGCACTCTGTCATAACTATTTCTATAGCAAACAGAATAATCGTTGCCACGAATCGGCTCAAATAAATAACTAGTTCTCTGATCTATAAATTTAAAGCAGATAAATCGGTTAATCCATTATCGATGAAGCGCATGATAGAATAGACAGGGATACCCAAGTTCACAAAAAATTTTTGAAATAGATAAACAAAACCTCCAAATAGGTCATCATTCATCGAACATAAGCACAACACTGCTTTGTAATATTGTCCTGTCATCCCACCCCAACTTAAGTGGTCGTTAAGTTAAACTCGCAAACGGAAATCGAACTTATAAATTTCCATAACGTTATATTGACATTTAAAAAAAACGCACTCAACAAAATATTTTAAAGTCCAAAGTATCACTTACACTAAACGAATTCACTTTAAAAAACTGCTAATTCAACTAAAAATATGTTCGACATATGCAACTTACACTGACTCAATACTGATGATTCAAAAAAAGAACAACGTGGTACGACAACGTACTTTCTAAAACATCAGGCCAACCAGTTACGACTGTAACGCTTGACCTTATCATACATGGCTGGTTCTTCACTGTTAAGATGTATGGTAGTGAATTAGTTGCAGCAATGTATGTTGTGCGAAATAAAAGTGTTGCAGTAGTAACGGTTCTTAGTGTGGCGAAAGGGAAATGTATCAACAATCGGTTTGGTTTAGAACTTCTTCCATATGGCTCTTGATTTAAACGTTATGTTAAATTGATAAGAAATACTTACACAAATATGTACTATTCAATAGATTTTTCCCATCTATATTGGGCCGGCCTTTAATCTAATCAGTTTATTATATTTAACTCGGAGCGACAGCCTTTCGGACCCCCACAACCCAGTAATTGGTTACAGGAAACCCTAACCACGGGCACCCAACGCGAAGAAAGAAAATTTGGTTCAAATAAATTGCACTAGATGGCGTGATAAGCTTCTATTTATTATTGAGTTTTGTCAAATACATATTAAGATTTTCTAGAGACGATCATAAAAAAATGTATGTTCTTGTTTAATTAAGTCCCCCGCCAAGCACAAAATTAAGGAATATTGGGCTCTTAATTCACATTTCAAAGATATGGATCATTTAAAAGTGTTACATATACCCCTTAGCGAGACTTGTGTCGGATTTTCTGGCTTCTGATTATCGTAACGACATTCTAACTCTAAGATCTAAAAATGACAGTCGGAACTAACTGGGGCAAGCAAGAGTCTTGGTATGTAATAGAACCACCCATCCATGGACCAACCTCGGCAAGCGTTGCTTAACCTCGAAGAGTGACCCGAGCGGCTGTTATTATTCAAGTAGGAAGATACCTACGTTTAAAAATCGCTGAAAAGGTAATAGAAGATCCTTATACCAGCTATAAGTAACTTATACCGGTTTGCATAAATATTTTACTAGTCTCCGCCGGATAGCAAAACAATAAAAGTCATTGATCCGATTTGTATCAAAAAGTATAATGACTTGAAAACATGTTTTTTAGGGTTCCATACCTCGAAAAAAAAAAACGGAACCCTTATAGGATCACTTTGTTGTCAGTCCGTCTGTCTGTACCTTTTGTCTGTACCTTTTTCTCAAGAACGCTTGGAGGTATCAAGCTGAAAATACTCAGGTGTACTGTCCCTTAAAGCTGTGAAAAAATCAAAATTCTAAGCCAACGCAATCAAAAGTACAGCGTTTTTGCCCCAAATTTTCGACACTCGCAAGGGAATCAAAACCTACAGGGTACTTCCCGTGAACTAAGAATCTTGAAATTTGGTACGAAGCAACGTCTTATAGCACAGATAAATGAATAATTGCGAAAACCGTAAATTTGTAGTTATATCAAATAGTAAAAATATTTTTAATAATTTTAAACTTACTACCCCTTTCCTCATGAACGCGTAGAGGTATTAAATTGAAATTCATATCAAATACTCAGGTCTATAATACCTTTAAGCTGAGGTTTGTACGGAACCCTCGGTGCGCGAGTCCGATTCGCACTTGGCCGGTTATTTTGTTTATGGAGATACATATTTTGATAGTTTTGGTCTCAAATGACAGGAAGAATCATTTTATCCATTGATATGTAAATCGATTCTCGCATTCATGAGATACTAACTTCTGCCAGCGGCTTCGCCCGCGTGGTAAGTGTTTTCTTATCCCAAGGGAACATTATACCGGGATGAAAAGTAGCCTAAGCGTTATTCTACACTTTAATCTATCTTTGTGCTAAATTTCATCCCGATTAATTCAGCCGTTTTACCGTGATTGAGTAACAAACACACATACATTCATCTAAACTTTCGCTTTTATAATATTAGTTAGAAGATAGTAAGATAAGAACAACACATTACCGAATGCCAAGTGAAAGAGTCAAGAATGCCCCTTACCGCGATACGTTTGTTTGATCGTGTTGGCGACACTGCCTTAACTTTTTTTTGGTATCGTTACGAAATATTGGAATACATTGGTAGGCAGGTGTTATCGACTTCAATTTTTTTGTTATCTGGCGGAGACTTTAGAAGGTATTCACTAGAAGATTTTCAAGAAAAACATCGCAGACGAGTCGGAGTCGGAGTTTTATAGGTGAAACCTATATTATACATATACAACCTATATAATATATTCAAACCGTGGAAGAAACTGTGACAAAATAAAATATTTTTTCTTAAAATTCGCGCATCCTGCGGTCGTTGAACCCGAATATCTGAAGTTGCCTAGTTGTCTACAAAAAATCATACAATACATAACAAAAAAAAAAGCTACGCCTAGAAATAGTTATTTTTAGACTTTAACAATACCAAAACATAACTATTATAGAGAAAAATTGTAACATAAAACATTATCCATATCCTGCTCCATCAAAATATCATCCCCGTATTAATTAATTGCCCAGACACGAGGGGCAGTATTCACGAGACCTGCCGTAGTTGATCGACAAAGAAGAAACAACAATTTCTGTCTGCACGGTAGTATAGTATTTATGACAGTACAAGTTATGGACTATAATAGCATCCCGATTGAAGGGTACGTGCAACATATTGTCATATCAACGTAAACCGAATACCGATCGATTGAGTGAATGAATCTCGTCTAGACTCTCGGACTCTCGTATTCAATCAAAACATGTTCATTCATGGGCTAGCGGAAGGGACAGTAAACAAACAGAGCGTGCAGCAGTTGTCACTTTATTACGAACGTGATTAAGCAGAAATTAAAAATGATGACAAAATCTTATACGTTTATATGAGCACACAGTTATTACAAATATAGGTAAGGAAGTAGGTCACCTACCCGCATTTTGTAAAATTAATTCAGTTGGTCGATGTTTTCTTTTGTATAATGTATCTACTATAACGATTTTAACTTATCCCGGAAATATTCGAGTGGAATTATTACCTATTTTTAACTTCAATTTTTAACATACAGTGCCGCTAAATGACCTAATTGAAACTTTTGTCTTCCCTTTAAAACCACAACACTTCCAACAACATTGAAGAAAAAAAACGCACACAACCTGCTGTAAATTGTTAAGAAAATGGCCTAGTATTACAGCCTCACAAATAAAAATGTGTTAGATCGCATATCTATTCCATTATTATACTAATTATAGTTAAGCCAGTAATAAATTAAGAATATGTCGAGAATGTTTTTTTACAAAATAAACTAGATAAAACTTTTCTCTTCCTTTATGACAAAATGCACGATTTGGCAACAGCGCCACCAAAGAGAAACTTCAAAAAACAAGTTTGTCTATGACATCTGTACGTATCCCTTTGTCAACTTCAAACTTGACGTTTCTCGACTGTTTTGTTCTATTCTTTGCGCGCGTACTGAGTCAATACATTTATAAAAAAAGGTCGTATCTCTGTAGGTTGACCTGGGATATTACAATATCATCGTCTGGAAAAGGTTCCTCATTTAGCGCTATGGCTATATTATGTAGAATATCCAAAGTTACAATGTACATCTTGGTTTCTCAACCCTGTTGGTAAACATCTAAATTTATTTTTCCACACACCAAAGCACCTTTCAATAGTATTTCGAGTTCATAAGCGAGAGTCGCTAGATTTAATAAAGCCGTAAATAAGTATGATGTACAAACATAACCAGAATCATCTAGAAATCTGCCGCTATGCTATGTCCATTCTCAAAACTTTGAGTATACGTGAGTGATGAGTACTGCCCTTCCAATGTGAATAATATTTCGTATATATTTTTTTTTTAACTGGCTTCACAAACTGCCTGAAATGAAATTTGCTTGTTCTACTTCTTCTTTTGCATTTAATTCCATGATCAAAATGAACGTAAAATACTTAAAAACACGTAAACAAACACAAGCCATGGTATTTTTAAGGTTATATTAGTTTTTATACAAGGGTGAAGGCAGGCGCAAATAACTTCGGGATAACGGTTGTACGAATATATAATTATGTCAAGTTTATTTGTAGACATTTTAACTGTTACACCACGTTTATTTGTAAGGCTGTTAGAATATAAAATCCTATAACATACCTACACCGTAAAATTTTGGTCATGAAACAGTATCAATTTGTTAAGATAAAATTAAAAAACAATAAAGCAGAACACTAAAAAGTGCAAAAATAAGTTTCGTTTCGGAAGTCTGTATTTTTGGTACCTCTTGTTTTATCATTTTGCAACAGCGACTTCCGAAACGAAAGTTATTTTTGCACTTTTTCGTGTTTTGCCCCGAAATTTTATGATTTTTATTATTATTTTTTATTTCGATATTGTATATATTTGTATATTTATTTTTATTTATTTATACAAATCGATACTGTTTAAAGTACCTGATCGAACCTCCACGGGTTATAAACAACCAAAATTTAACCGTGTAAGTATTTAAAATAAAAACAAATCTAAATAAGACCATTTCCATAAAGAAACCGGTCTAGTATATAACATTTATTTTTTCGATTAGCCGTTTACACGTGATATTAATTTTAAAATAATTAAAGTGGTATATCTATGGCATAAACTAAATAGCTATTAGGTGTCCCACGTAAATTGACAGTTTCCTCTAAGTATTTGATTTTATCTCACGAGTTTCGTAAAAGAAAATATTTATATTATTTTACATAAAAGTAATTCGTCTTTATTCATTCCGCCTTCTTATTTTTGCATTTCATTATCTGTATACGGGTGGTCTGTGGCTTATCATTCAGTCCCCCAGGGCCATCGGACATCGTTCACTTCAACCATTCATGTTCATTCACACGCTGCTACTCACAACATTCGCGCGCGTGCGAGTGCGGTCCGTACCGTATCGGCCGGTTTCGGTGCAAATGTACAAAACTATAGGTAAAATACCTTAGAGAAAATACTTTGTTGCGTCATAAACTGTTAAAGCCTGAATTTTGAGTAAATTTAAATAAGATTAACTGTGACTTTAACGTAAATAATCGTGAGTAGATCGTTTTTGCAGTAAGGTATTTCGCCGTATTTTTTTTTTGCTGTCGTTAAAAGTATAGAAGAAGAAACCAGATCTTTAGCTAAAGTGCCAACAAATAACGTCTGAGCAAAAGTTTCTTGTCCAGAAAAACCTGCGTTCATGAATTTGCAGGCCAGAAATGCCGAGGAACGCCTTTAACCAACCATACCAGAGCCCCAACATTATTATAGTGCCGATAGTGGATATCTACCATCCGCGTCCGCCGACTGGGTCGGAACAAACAGCCGTCCCTATTAAAAGTAGTCCTACACTAAATTGTAAACAATCACCGGTAAAGTGTTATATGGGCGAACAATTACCGCCTGTTTCAAATTTGCAATCTGTGAATACAAAATCTTTCGAAGGTAGCAGCATTTTACAGATACCAGAAAATGTAAGTACAACCTTTACAAGCTGAATAGGTACATATTTTTTACCATACCCATGTGCCCACGTGCCGACACGTATGGGTAAGTAGGTACATCGGTGCATAAGTGCATCTATCAAGGGTCGCGTATGCACCTATTTTCAGGCTCACGCTATCAATCCTTCACCACTTCTAGCTTTTCGTGTCTTATTCGAAATTTCAATTACTATTTTTCATAGACACGAAACACGTTTTTCTGCCGAAACCTAAACCGTAATTGAATATTCGGTTCTTATCCAGTTTCGGCCGAACCGAAATTGAAACTTGCGGTGTGAAAAAAATACTGCCCAAAACTCAAAATTATGTCTGATATAAAATTACTAAACTTAAGTATCTTAGACCCACTTGCACGAAAAACTTAACTCAGACTGGGTTATGTTTTCGTCGAAGTGGGCCTTAGGTACGTATTATTTTAAAGTCTGTAGTTATAGTAGGACCTAGATCGAAACCAAATGATTACACCAATAGTCGAACGATGCAGTCAGTTTTTAATTGTCTATAACATCTGCTATAATAATTATAACAAACCAGGTTGCCTGGAAGAGACCGCGGCGTGCACTATTGTCGCCCATTGTATAGTGTTTTAAACTGTATTAAAGTTACCTATTGACGTACATCATGTCATGGTGTACAATAAAGTAATAATAAATAAATAAATTCGATTTCGGGTTCGATGGAAACCGAACCTAATTTATTTATTACCTACATACACATAGAATACTTAAAAGTGAAAGAATGTACATAGCAGAGCAATAAAGGCGCTGCCTTCGCTTGTTAACGTAGCTATTTTTCAGATTAAGTTCCTTCCTGTCTTAGAACAGCATTTTATTACAATGAATATGTAGGTACAAAACAAAGATAAAATGCAGGAAGTAGGTTACACAGATAGGTATGTTCCTGCCAAGGCTCGGATACCGGTTAAATTTTCAAACCGTTATTATGTACTTGACGTAAAACCTTTTACATTAGGTTTCGTTCGCATATACCGGTTTTTTTAAACCGGTATTTGGAAGAGTATTTATATAAAGGTTTTTTCGGATTAAACGGTTTAGAGCAATTAAAACCGGTTAATACGGACGCACAATAAAGAAACGACGCGCGTACAAGTTGCAACGCGTTTACCGACATGCCGTTCGCCGAATAAACCGGTTAATTTTGGTTAAAATAAAGTTCTTAAAACGTTCACGATCTTAAGAAAAGTTCGGAGGAAAACCGAAATAAACCGGTGTTAACCGGTATTTTTTAAACCGGTTCCGAGCCTTGGTTCCTGCTTACTCGCAAGTCTAATGAATGTTGTTGAGTTTCGATCTTAAGGCTGCACGCACTTCGATTTTTATACGCGCGATTTTTTCCCAACCTTTCTGCGACCTATGGAATCTAATGAAGCTGCAGGCATTGCGGAAAAAATCCGCAAGATATCCGTGTTTTGCTACAGAATCCACCGCGGACTAAATTCGCGCGATTATTTTGAACTGAGACAAAAATCGCGCGGAATTGTACCCCCGGTGCGTGTGAGTTAGATACAGTACGTGGACAAAAATTCGCTTGAATTAAAATCGCAATGCATGCTAAGCCTAAAAGTCACCTTTAACTATCAAATTGTCCCGATTTCTCTAGTACATTAATAAAAGCTATCGCTACGCGCTCAATAAATCGTTTTATAAGGGAATATTACAGGGTGTGCGACATAATACTTATTTATATCGAGAGTGTCTAGGGTAGGCAAGTAACAGTTTTGGGCTTTTTCCAATCGATAGACTTTTGGTGATTATTTTAATAATGATTAAATCAATCGAATATGGCATAGATATAATAAACAAGGAGATATGCCCGGTAGACGAAAATATATCGGAAACCTGTGTCTCCAGTTTGCCCCTACCACACGGCAACTACTACACATGCAGTTCAGTAAAGGCAATAGATACGCAGTCGCGCACATACCCGCATTTCTAAAATCAGAACGTACTACACAATAAATTATAAACCTTATCCCTTCAAGCACAGCGTGTATATACCAATCACCGTACAAATTACGCACACAAAAACATCGGTCGCTATCGTTGTGCTATGCAAAAGCAATTTATTTTACATACACGCTAGTGATTGACTAAATCGGAAACTTATCGATTCACCCATTTATTATTGTACATTTTTTTTTGTTTACTTGAAAATAAATAAAAAAACGGTTTGTCCAGAAAATTTTATAGTTAAAACAAATATGCAGCTAAAAATATAAATTATTAAGTAAATCAAAAAATTCAAACAATCAAAAATCCGGTTACTTTGGTTTAGGCTTTCATAACGTAATGTTTAATTTATTTTTAATGTAGCAAATTTTAATTGTTTTGTGCTGCTATTATTGTTATTATGTTATGAGTCTGTTTTACTTGAAATAAATAAATTGAATTGAATTGAAACAGGAGATATTGTTGAACCCTGCTAGTGCTATGGTGTTTAATCACTGACCTGTAAAGTGGAGGTATTTGTGCAGCACTTGACACTTTGATATTATTGGGGTTGCATTTTTTGTCAAAAAGTTGGTTACGCATTTCTCTACTACACTGTAAAATAATCAAAATAAGTAATACACATTATTTCGCATCGATTTTCCAACCGGTTGAAAACGGTGGACAAATTGAAAATAAAATATAATAACAATATTTCATTCGTCATCGACATTGTTATCGATAGCCTACGTTAGTGGATCTGCACAAGCACATCACTAACTCGTCGCAAGGAGCAGCGGCCGTACTACGCGATGCATCCGCTCAATGATGTATCGTTTTGTGATTTTTACATTGCTTGTCCAGTCACTTAGCGACAAACTTAGGTAATGGTTAGGAAGCAATGTATTTAATGCAAAAATAGTACAGTCGCTGTGATATTTCAATACAAAAATAACATAGTAGAAGCAAGAAATATTTTACGATTTGTTGTTTTTCATGATTTTAAAGACAAATATAGTGAAATACTTGTACTCACTTATTGTAAGTGATTCTATGATTTACAAAGTTTTGGTTTAGGCTTCGCTTTTTACAAGAAACCACTGAACAACACGGCATTCTTGTAATTTTTCACGATGACGGTCGAAAGCGCACTGTTTAGCGGAGACCGGCCATTTGCCTGTGACATGCTCAGTCAGCCCACGTCGCGCGGACGCCGACACGCCCCCTTGCCACATCTCCTGTATTTTATATTTCTATGGAATATGGTAATTTGGTTTTAGTCACTACTAAAATCGAGTAATCATTATTTATTAGATTACTGTTATTACTATTAGTTTGGATATTTTTTTCACTAAAAACTTATTTTTCGTATTTAAAAACGAGGCAAGGCAATAAAATATTATCCAGAAAATGAATCGACCTTGAACTTTGTAGTAACTACTGACACAAAGCTATAAAATAAACTCTTAAAAATTACTCAGGTTCTTTCAATTCAAAATAAGTCTTATCTTATAAGCAATTAGGTACTTTCTGTTTATTAGAGGAGCTCGTGGCTAAATAATAACAGCCGCACGGATCGATCTTCAAGGTTAAGCAACGCTTGACGAGGTCGGTCCGTGGATGGGTGACCATTTTCAACATACCGAGTTTCCACCGTGCCTCGGAAAGCACGTTAAGCCGTTGGTCCCGGCTGTCATTTGAAGATCTTTGACAGTCGTTACTGGTAGTCAGAAGCCTGAGATCTGACACCAGTCTTGCCAAGGGGTACCGTGTTACCCAGTTACTGGGTTGTGGAGGTCAGATAGGCAGTCGCTCCACGTAAAACACTAGTGCTCAGCTGAATCCGGTAAGACTGGAAGCCGACCCCAATAAAATTGGGAAAAGGCTAGGCAGATTGATAGGACCTTCTATTGCTGTTTGTGTCACTACCCTACCTGGAAAGTGTCTATTGTATTGATATAAAGCATTGTTGAGCTACAGAGCCAGAATTAAAGAAGTTGGGTAGACACTGTTCTGAAGAGTAATAAAAATATATAAGATGAGCAAATTATCCATAGAAGAAATTGTAAACAAAGACACGTAGGGTTACCAACTATGTTAGCGAGGATACCTGTCTAGGATATGCAAAATGCCTTATTTTTCAGAAAAATGCTTATCTATTATACACATACCCGTTATTCATAAAATAAATAATACCTACGCAACAGATAGTTTTAAAGACTGTATTTTTTATTAAAAATGAAAACAATGAAGAATTTACGATTTATATTTCTTTGATGACATATTTTTTTTTAAGTTTTTTTCTTTCTACGTACGACGTTACTACGCAACGTGTTTAGCTTTCTTGGGCTACTAGTAGCACTTTTACTGGGCTCTATTGTCAGGCAATTACTATATTTACATTTATTAAGGAAAACATTCGCTCCACATTTGCATTGTGTGCGAATTTAGAAAATACAAATTGACAAGTTCTGTGATGTGACCACGTCCCAGCTTTTCAAAAAAGTACACCACTGTGTCGTTAGAGTTTCAAAAAACTGGATGAAGTCTAGCCTTCTGCAATATTCTTTCAGGACTTCTTACTCATCAAATATTTTTCTTTTTTTTTTACCTTATCAATAATGATATTCAACTTTTAAATTTGCTGACAATAGCTTGGAAAGTAGATGGCGCGCGCGTGGCGCGATTTTATCGGTTTCAACCGAGCGGGCTTGCGACCGCGAAATTCTAAATTGCCTGTCTTAGCTTAAGGTACCAAGTAAACGGGCTAGTTTTTTGACAATGTCTTGCTGCAATTGAATAGCCGTCAAGTTGCCAATTATCTCGCTGAACACAGTGCAACAATTGCTGCAATCTTGCAGTGTAGCCCGGCGATATTGCCAATATATTTCATAGTAGCCGCATGTATTCAATGTCTAGCCGGCTAGATTGCAATCCCACTTTGACTTTACTGCAATATCTCCGTATATCGTATGTATAGGTGCATCTCTTTTCCCTCACCAGGTTCCCCCCGCCTCGTCCTGTCGCTGCCTGATTAGTGAAGTTATTTTGTATCCGTTGTTGATTTTATTCTGTCCGTCATGGCCGATTGCTCAAACGAAAAGATTTTGAACTTTATCAACGAAATCCATGTAAGTCCTGAATTATGGGATGTAAAAGCTAGTGCGTATAAATTTCGTAATCTTAAGAAGAATGAGCGAGCCCACATTGCGACAAAGTTCCATGTAACGACCGAAGAAGCATACGTAAATATCGTCATTGCTGAGATCTAGCCACAATTATTGCTCCGCGTGTACGAACAAAATTCCTCAGCAACCTAGTTGCACTATCTTACTGGACAACATCCGGCAATGAATTTCACAATGTTTTTGCAGCAAGGGTATAAATTGCAAATATAATGAAATTATTAATAACTAATATTGGTCAACAAAATTGCCAGCAAGATGCAATTTTTGCAGCCCGTTTACAAGCCTCTTTAGAGCTGGCCGCACGCCTGTCTAAACTGTAAAATGCCTGTCTAATGCGTCAACTGCCTGTCAGATGGTAACCCTAAAGAAACGTGTCTTATCTGTGTGGAATATTTATTGTTATAACATATTTATTTCCTCGACATTAGTATTGCTTTCAAATTAATAATCAACATTGAAAACTAAAATTGATTCAATCGTTAATCGTCAGTTAAACTAGTTACATTAGTTTAAGCTTCAGCACTGGCATTTTGCTTTTAATGGCAAGAGCTTTTGGGGAAATAAAATACGATGCAATGTCCCTATCAATAACCCTTTAGGTAAGCTTTCTTACATTTTTGTCGACATCTAAATAATGTTCCCAACTTAAATTTAAAGGAACGGTATTAGACTTTGTTACAAAATACATAACGTGTCACAACTAGTAAGTTATCCAGCATTTAAAGATGTTGATTTATAAAATTATCACATCTAAAATAAAAAAATGTTAATGTTGCGATAAGCGAAGGCCGTGATTCTTACTTTGAAATAAGGCGCATGCCGCGGCGTACGGTCTCGGGCCTTAGACCCTTTGTGCACTTATAGTTCTCTCCGAACTTCTTGGCCGCCCTGAAGTTGGCTACAATAGCTGCGAAGTATTAAATCTCATACAAAAATGCACCGTTTCGTGCCTTGCGCATCGGAAAGCCAACTTCAGCGCGGCCCAGATGTTTGGAGAGCACTATAAATGTGCTCGATTCGTATACTTTACGAGCTTTTATTAAACTTGCAATGTTTGCATGCATGTTATGATGTTAATGTCTTTCCATCAGATGAGATAGTGGTCAAGCGCAAGCCTACAGTAGATAAAAAAAAGTTTGTTTAGGTCAAAATTTGTAACAGAATTTTGAATCAGTCCTCGTAGCCCGAATAGGCTGTTTGGTATTCATGCATAAACCTGATGACAATTCAATCCCAACAAAAACATTACATGTAAAACAATGCAAGTCTCGCAACAAGCAGTTCTTCTAACGCAAAAAGGTTTTGAGATGTAATGAAAAACCAAGTGTGATAATTTATTCAGTAGGTACCTTAATCATTCGGTAAAAAACAAACAATTTAACCGACTTGGTTTTACATAAGTTGCCGACATTATTGTGTACTTCTAAGAGCCATATCTGGTCATTATTTAGCCAAAAGAGCCCCTTCGAAACATAGAAATGGTACAAAAATGCAAAGCAATTATTGTGCAATATCATAGGAATATGTAATGAGAGAAGTGACGTTAAAAATACCGCACGATTTAATAAAAGGTTTTATTTGTTTATAGTTTCGGAATTCACCGATTATATATCAAAACACAAAGTCAACTCAAGCTTTTTCATGCAATATGAACCAGAATATCAAAGAACTGTCTACACCCAAGGGCAAATCGCGTAATAACTTAGTTGACCTTACTGGGTTTGATGTTAACGGAGTACAAAAAGATCTTAGATCAAGGCTCTCCCGGAAAAGAAATGAAAGAAGTCTTCTACACAACCATGAACCTATAGAGAATAGACTTGATCGGGAAAACTTAGTGAAAACTTTTGAACATGACGTGGAAACCGAATCTAAGAATTCTTCAAAATTAGCACCAGCCTTATATGAACCTGAACCTAAAAAAAGAAAACTAATTGAACTGACGAAGTGTGAAAGATCTAGTGCAGATGATTCTGATCAGGACCCGCCTGAAGATTTAAGTTTCCTCGACTACATTTATGAAAATGCAGACGAATTCATTGATGCCTGTTACGGTTATCCAAATAGCCAGGTCGAGCATAACAACATAATAATGAAAACAAATAATACAAAGTCTGAACTCATTAAGAAGATAAATGAAAATTTCAATGAAGGTAGTGAAGCATCTAATCCTAAAAAGGCTCTAACTGATGATGACAATGTAGAATCCGTTCAAGAAAAGAAAGAAGAAACGAATTTACATAAAGCCATGGAAATAAATTCCATTAATAAACCAAATGATAATGAAAGGAAAAATTATGAAGAAAATAAGTCTAAAGAGGTTCTCGATAATTATGACAGTATGAAAGACGTCGTAATATTAAAGAAAGAAGAAACAAGTTTGCATAAAAGCCAAGTAAATGGCATTAACAAGATAAATTATAACAAAAATAATGATAAAAATAAACCTAAACAGAGTCTCATTATTAATATCACTCTTGAAATCGGGTAAGAAACATGAGCTTTTCGAGCTAACTTTTCAAAAACAAACAATCACGTAATACAAAATTACATAAACATAATATAAGTTTTTAAGCTGATATGGTCACAATCATTAGAATTAATATTTGTTTCGGGATATTTACCATGTATATTTAGGTTAACCAAAACCTAAATATATATGGTAAATATCCCGAAACAAATATTAATTTTACATAAACATAATAAAAGTTACATTTCATATTCATATTTTTATCATTACATATTTATTTTCAATACATACATAGTTTCATTTTAACATACATGTATTATAATATTTTTATTTTCAGATCTATTGCTGATACAAATAAACACAAAGATGAAAAAAATATGGATCAGAACACACAAATTGATAGAAATACTCAGCAAGAGGCAAATGATATAATAGATTTAACTGGCAAAGATTATGAAGACAATGCTTCAAAGGTAAAAACAGATCTTTGCAAGGATAAAAACAATCATATAACAAACTCAAAACATATAATGATTACTACGCAAGACGAAGATAATACAATAGATTTAACAGGAAAATCTTATGAAGAAAATGCATCGGAGGAAACAATGGTTCTTTGCAAGGATAAACTAAAAATATCAACTGACGCAATATATGAAGAAAATACTGTGAAAGAGGCGAATAACATAGCAGATTTAACAGAAAAATGTTATGAAGAAAATGCGTCGAAGGAAACAATAGATCTTTGCAAGGATAAAACAAAAACTATAACGGACTTAAAATATGAAATAAATAGTAAAAAAGAGGCGAATATTATAAAAGATTTAACTGAAAAAGCTTACGAAGAAATTGCGTCTGAGGAAACAATAGCTCCTTGCGAGGGTAAAAAAAATATAATAACGGATGCAATATATGAAATGAATAGTATAAAAGATGCGAATAATATAACAGATTTAACTGAAAAAGCTTTTGAAGAAAATACGTCAAAGAAAACAATAGATATTAGCAAGGATAAACCAAATATTATAACGAACCTAAAATATGAAATAAATAGTAAAAAAGAGGCGAATATTATAAAAGATTTAACTGAAAAAGCTTACGAAGAAATTGCGTCGGAGGAAACAATAGCTCCTTGCGAGGATAACAAAAATATGATAACGAATGCAATATATGAAAAAAATAGTGTAAAAGGGGCTAATAATATAAAAAAATTAACTGAAAAAGGTTATGCAGAAAATGCGTCAAAGGAAACAATAGATTTTTGCAAGGATAAACCAAATATGATGCACTCAAAATATGAAACAAATAGTATGAAAGAGGCGAATAATATAACAGGTTTAACTGAAAAAAATCACGATAAAAATGCGTCGAAGGAAACAATAGATCTTTGGAAGGATAAACCAAACACTACAACGAAAACAAAATATGAAATAAATACTAAGCAAGAGGCAAATAATATAACAGATTTAACTGAAAAAGCTTATGAAGCAAATGCGTCGAAGGAAACAATAGCTCCTTGCGAGGATAAAAAAAATATAATAACGAACGCAATATATGAAATAAATACTAAGCAAGTGACAAATAAAATAATAGAAGGTAAAAGTGACAATATGCAGAACACTAAAGACACAGTCGAAGCATCACATGTAACAATATATAATATCTTAGAGCAGAATGAAAATAAAACTTCTACAGAAAAAGTTGAAGAATCGGTTACGGCGATATATTATAACGAATTGATTAAAACAACAATCACAAAATCAAACGTAGAAAATCAAGCCACATCACTACAAATGGTGAAAAATAACTCGCAAAAGCTAGAAACTGTTGAAGATACTGTATTGAAATCAAATATCGAAATAGCAAACAAAGACAGTGAATTGGGCAAAAAATCCGAAATCGTGGCAAATACTAAAAAAGAGGGACAGCATGTTGTTGCCAACAAATGTTTGGTTCCAGATGGAAGCAAGGATGAAGCGACAATGAGAGATTTCATATCGTTAGAAACGCGGATGTCTGAATATTTTCAGAAAAAATACACAGTATCATCGGTTATCCAATATGGGCGCTTCTCCACAATTTACAAATGCTATAACACTAAAGGAGAAACGTATGCCGTCAAAGTTGTCGGGTATGTATATTTTCTATGATTTTCGATAGTGCGCAAGGTTTGTTGATAATGAGGCAAAAATTGTTATCAAGTACACAACTTTGTGCAATATAACATAATGCTTAGTCTAACTGTGTACTTCATAGGCCTTATTTCAAAACGATTTGTCTTTCACAGGCACCGACAAAAAGGCAAGTTCATGGAGGGGATTTTTTCTCTACTGCAAAGAAACCAACCAAGGCAGGATTCATGCATACTTTATTTAATGAATGCTTTTGAACACCAAGGCCAATGGTGTTTGCTAACGGAATATTATTCCTACGACCTGAAACTAGCTTTGTTTCTAAATAAGCGAGGCTTTCACATAGATCAAGTGCAGGTTTTGGCCAGGCAGCTCGTTGATGCCGTCAATATGTTGAACTATGCTGGTGTCATACATTCAGGTATGCTTGCCTGTATAACTGATTATGCACAAAATGCTTTTAAATTATATTTGAGCAAAACTACCTAACTCTAAACTATACTTTCAGATATCAAACCACAGCATGTTCTACTGAATGGTGCACGTAACAGATTGAAATTATGCGGTTTCGACCGATCCAGTTACAGCAGTTCCATACGTATCACGCCTGGAACCGGCACGTCAAGTTACCGGGCCCCCGAGGTCATATTAGGCTTCATGGACCACCGCAGAATTGACGTCTGGTCTACAGCCCTCGTCATATTTGAGATGGCAACGAGTAAGATACTCTTCCCCGGACACTTCAATAATGAGATACTGGAACAACAGCTACGCACATTCGGTAGTATTACCTGGTCTATGGTGCAACAATCCAGATACATATCTAGAGCTGAATACTTATCTGGTGCAACTTTTAAAAGGCAAATGGGGTATAACGGACATGAGGTATTAACAAAATATTATTTTAAGGATTAATGAAATATTAAAATTGAATGTGATTTTACGCAATGTGATATTTTTAACAAATAACCATAATTATTTCAGGAAATCTTGTTAATACTTCCCTTGGATAGAAACAATAGTCTTCGCACAAAGTTATTTCAGTCTTACAACCAACAGTGGGCGCAGAGCAGGACTACATATGAAATTAATAAGGACATGAACAAACTCGGCAGGCTTCATACAGTTTTGGAAAAAATGTTGGCCCTGGACCCAAGGCACAGACTGACAATACACCACGTTTATAACAGCGAGTTTATGAATCTTAGATAGACGATAGCATAATACTTCAATCAATCTGCTTACCCAACTACTAGGGCTGATCCAAAAGTAATGATAGTCGGGGATTTTTAATATAGCAATAAAAGATAGTATTATTATGTTGAGATTACAGTTCTTTACTTTTTTTGAATGTGAGTAGCCTTTAAGGAGTAAACCTGTTTGAAAAGAAAACTTAACATGTTCGTTCACGCTGACACATAGGAAACATCAAGGGCTCCTCTAAGTGCCACAGTTGCAGGCTGGTGCACGAAATTTATGCTAGCAAAAACCTCCATCGAAAAGCAACACTGTGAAGAACACCCACCGACGTCCCCTTCCGGGGATAAAGTCGAAGTAGCTCAAGATATTGTGTTGGCAGGCCGACAAGTGACCATCATACATTCAGCTGAGGTCACGGGGGCTTCATATGGCTGCATTCAATGGATACTTTTGAACGAATTGCATTTGAAAAAGGATTGGACCCGTGGGATGCCGAAAGTGTTCAGCGTCGAGCAAGAGGAAATCGAGGCGACTTGTAGCTTCATTTCGAAAAGCACCTGGTTGAGGAGGACAGGATCAGAACTAAATCCCCCGTTGCTCTTTTCAGCTCAAGAAATACCCCAGGGGCAAGACCTGTGAAGAACTATCTTCTTCGTTGTGATGGCTGCTTTTTAGAAACTTTTCGAGAAGTTGAAGTTTTTTTATTTGACGGTAGTCCAGTCTTTAAAACACATTGGACTGCTTGGATCGACTCCTAAGGAGTCTTATCATGAAAAGAGAATATAAATATTTAACCTCAACCGTTATTTATATACTGATTACCTATATTCATTACTTTTGGATTAGCCCTGATTAGCATTTGGATTGGGGTCGGCTTTCATTCCGACAGTCGAGTAATCTTTTTGGCCGGGCTGAACGTAGACTTTGGGCAGATGACATGGCGCGCTACTGTTTTAGTCTCGAGATTAATCACTGCGCAGCCATTTGTAGCCAACTTCAGGCCGACCAAAAATATTGGAGGCCAGAATAGTGTTCATTGATATATTGCTTAATACTTCTTTTTTCAGTTCCTAATTTATTGTAAGTTATTGTTTAGATAAATTTCTGTTTTGTTGATGATGGTCTCTATTACTCATATCTGTGTAACGTGTATACGATTTATAAAGCTCAATGTGTATATCTAGGTACTGTAAGTCTTAATTTCGATTTGTTATGGGTTATTTGACTATTTTTTAAAATTATATATTTAGTGTAGAAAGCTAAGACTCAAAAGGTGATTTTGAAGAAAAAGGCGAAGAAATCTTAAAGAAAGACTAACTCTAATTGCATATAACGTAACATGCAAGTTACTTTACAGTGACTTCGCCCTATTTAGTAAAAACTAAGTTTTTGCGAGATCAAGATAGAATAAATAACTTCAAAAGCGAGTTTGTTCTCAATTTTTCCAACGATTTAATTTATTTTTATCGACTACAAAAAAGGAGGCTATCTTTTCGATACGTATATTTGTAATATTGCTGGAGTTGCACAATATTTACAAATCGTATTGTTAAAGTAAGATCTTCATAATGTTTAGTTTTCCCCAGGGGAAAAAGGCGTGATTTTATACATAGGTGGTATAAATAAATGTAAGTTTATTATCATGTTCAAATTATAATTTATATGTAGGTAAGTATATAATATCTTTAAAACAAAGTATAAATAAATGTAAGTTTTTGATAGTGGTCCCTTGGTGGTCCTTATTATATTTTAAAACATACATAAATGTAAGTTTTTGTCTTAATAATATTCACATAAGTACCATTTTATAATTTATATGTAGGAGAGTATAAAACATATTTAAAACAAAGTATACATAAATGTAAGTTTTTGATAGTGATCAAATAACTTATTATAGTTTACATGTGGGTATATAAAGTCTTTAAAACAGTTGTACATAAATGTAAGTTTTTGATAGTGCTCAAATGTTCATTTATAATTTAAATTTAGGTATATAATACCTTTAAAACAAATATACATAAATTTAAGTTTAGGATAATGGTCAAATGAGTCTTTATTTCGCAAGAGTCTCACAGTTATTTATGTTATATATGTATTTTATACATTAAGAAAAATATTTTTAGTTCGCAGTTGGACTGTTTTTTTTTTGTGTAGATTTCGGACCTCATTATGATTAAACTTTTGATATAAGTACATATTTCTATAGTAGGTATATAATGTTGTTTTATTTAATGTATCTAACACTAGGTCTTTACCGCAGCAAGTGAATTACCAACAGAATATAATTTATGACAACCACTATTTGTGGACAGACAACCGTACACTATCGTGTTCAGCAAAAATTAAATTACTATTATGTATATAATTTTCAGAAAACACGGTGTGTCCAATTAATTAACAATAAGATACCTGTTCACACCTGGCAACTTTGTGGCTGCGGCTGATTGAGAGCTGGCAACCTTTTTTTTACATATTTCAAATTATTTTCTTGCAAATGATGTTTAATTGTAATAGGTCTATGTAACGATAAACAAAAAATAATAACGAACCCAATATATGAAATAAAAAATATTCAAGAGGAAAATAATATAATATGATAATATGTATATATTATAATATGTATATACTAGATTTAACTCGAAGCTTATGAAGAAAATGCGTCGAAGGAAGCAATAGATATCAGAAAAGATAAATTGAAATTAATAAAATATGAAATAAATACTCAGCAAGAAGCAAACAGTAGATTTAACTGGAAAAGATTATGAAAAATATGCGTCGAAAGAAACAATATAAATTATTTTTTCTTTTAAAGGATAAAACAATAACAAACGTAACTATGAAAGAAGCAAATAATATAAGAGAAGAATAATGCAATCAATTAAGTTTTATAAAACAATCGCAAAAGTCGGCTACTTGTTTGGCCTCCACCATAAAAAAAATCGAATTATCGACCCACAGCAACTACCCGGGGAGCCAGACATCCAGAGACATGAAGTGGCACCGACTCAGAGGCAGATTAGCGCCCCTGTGTTTATAAATTGAAGGGATAAATTTCAAAGGGTCTATGACCAATTTTAAAACTGGCCTACACCGATAATAAAATATCATCAATAGTATTTAAGTATCAAATATTACTCGTCAAGTTAATAGACGGTGATCTTATTGACAAAGTGCGGCAGAAATAAAACTCATTGTTAATCTTTTTAACAATTGAAAGATATCTTAACAACTCGTCAAATTTAAATGGGACCACATTAGAAGCACCAGCTTTCTAATAAAAAAAGAATCATCAAAATCGGTTCATAATTGGCGCAGTAATCGCGTAACGAACATACAGTCGAATTGAGAACCTCCTCCTTTTTGAAATCGGTTGAAAATAGAATACGATATCAACCAGCGTAACTCGACCCATAAATCTCGAGATTGTCGTCCCAGGACTTCGAGACACAAGATGTCCAGGGACTCAAAACCACAGATCATAGAAACAAAAGCTCAAAACCTATTTTCACAACTAAGTATAAGAGGTGACTATTGAAATGAAGTATGGAAGAAGAAAACATAACCGCAAATTATTTGGGACAAGGGCAAGAGAATTTAGGATGTCATTTTTCATTTTAATTTATTTACTATTTAAATCTCAAAGAAAGCGGTATACGAGTCTACAAGTGGCACCATGGAGGGACGGTAACCTGACCCATCACCCGTTTGGTGAATAAAACAATTTACGCACAGGAACAAGTGCTCCGTTGGTGTAATTGGTTAATGGCGTTCCAATAGGAGGAAAACACCCCGGAAATCCTCCTCTGTGAAACGCCTGTTAGGGCACATCCCAGGGAAGACTGCGAAGCATCTCCCCTGAGCCTCGTTGTGCACGGCAGCACATGACCACTGTGCCACCATCTTACCAGGAGTCGCTCGCTGGGTGGACAGATAATTAAATCTCCACCTACAACGCAATTGAGCAGCGCTTGTTTACGAACTAGCCGCATAATTTATGGTGCAACCCTTAATATACAACACTTGAAATATTCTGCATTAAATATGTATGATGGAAACGTAACGGTCTACGTCGATAGTATCTGTTGTATCTAAAATGAGCCATGAAGCTCTGGCCAAAGAGAAGCTAATCTCCAGCACCCGTACTGCGTAAGTGAATACGGCAACGCAAAGAGTTTGACCGCTATCCAATCGACTAATCACATGCGAGATGAATGTGATGACGATGTGGATTTCTGTCTGTGTGATTGGTCTATTGGATAGCGGTCAAACTCTTTGCGTTATTCACTTACACAATACGGCTGCAGGATGGCGCATAAAATTCGCTAGCGACGATTGTGGAACATTTATGGAGGCGAATAGAAACAAAATACACGTTCACGTCTCTATCGGGATTTACTTAAGTTTGAACTTTGGTGCTTGCACTGCACCTCGTAAAACATTTTTGATGTGAAACAACTAATGCAGCGGGTCAGACTGACTGTTGGCGTGGCGACGCTTTCTCTCGCCGCGCTGAGGTATTAATTGTTTTACATCTGCCAGTCGTCCCGCGACGCACTATGAAAAATCGTAGAACAACTGCTGATTAAAAATGGGTTTTGTCAATGTCGCTACTGGCATACTTTATTTATTTTACTCAATAGTTTAAGGACCAAACTAGAATATAATATCAAAAAATTATACATATTATTTGAAATGTTTTTTTTACAACTCTACAAACTTTATAGTTTTGACGGACGTCCATGTTAAGCCCGTTCACTTAATCACTTTCAAATTGATTTTATCGTTATACATTACAGGAAAAGGTATAATGTATTATATATTTCTGGAAACCTCGTCTTTTGAAAAATATGAAACACCTATTATGTATTTAATATTATATTAACGTTTACCTTAAAATAATTGCAAAATAAATAATGGTAAAAAAAAGTTTATTTAAAGTTCATCGAGACTTTTGACAGTTACCCATGTTTTACATTTAATGTTGATTTGTAGCCTAGCTATCCATAAACATGATCAAATAAAAAAAAGTTGCGAATATTTGCGATTTTCGGAGTAATTTGTAAAAATGTGATAAAAGTCAGGAAACAAAAAACCGCTCGCTATCTATTGCGGTTTGAAATGTTCCTGTTTAGATCAATAGTTTGCGGTAAGTTTTGTAATTTATCGTTGATATTAGGATGTCTTATCTTTTTTGCACTCATATTGCGTGTGAAAATATTAATCAACAAGATGCACACTACCCTCATATTTCATATAGTATATAAACAGTGGTTTCATTTCATTTTAAATAACAGAATAGTGGTGAATTAGAAGAAGAAGAAGTGTAATTTTTACCAATACAATATAATTACGTGTTTTGTTAACTCTTCAAAATGTCTACTTTCAAGTGTTCTAAACGTGAAATAATACTTTCGTATATCGAAGGAGGAAAATCGTTGGAGGCATTATCAACCGTTTTAAAAGAAAATTATCATGTATCTGAAGACAACTTATGTTTCATCCTCAGTGATTTTCAAAGACATATTATTCCCACTTTTAATAAACGATGGACAGAAGCTTCACGGAAAAAGGATTTATTTTTAACGAAAAACAGTAACTGGTTGGAATCAGAATATTCAGTAAATTTACCGAACTCTGAAGACGTTACAACCGTCTCCACACCATCTACTTCTTCTGGAAAACGTGGGAGACCGTGCGTATCTTATCCAGACTTGTCAGAATCCAGTAAGAGAAGAAAAAATCTAATGTTACTTAATGAATATGGATTTGAACACGTCTATAATGCATATCTTCAAGGGTTACGTTCAATAGGAGAAAGAACAGAAGCTAATCTTGTGGAAACATTAAGGTTTGCTGACAGTGAAAATAAGACCTTATTCTCGAGTCTCATAGAAGATGCAAGGCAGACAAAAATTTTAATGGATGAAGAAGCATTGAGCGTGTTTATTGACTTGGATTTAACAAAAGCACAATATTTGTACTTGAGAAATGTAACGAATGAACGAAAATGTTTTGTGTTTCCACCATATTTCAAAGTGCAAGAAGCTAAAATTACTTGCTATCCACCATCTCCAGCTATAGAAATTACAGATACAAGTGCAAAAATAGTAAGACTTCAAGATTTATTAGATCACACTGCAGCTAGGATATTGAAAATAGATTCAGTGTATAAAAATGGATTGAATAACTTACTTCTATACAGCAAATGGGGCTGTGATGGCTCATCTGGTCAAAGTCAGTACAAACAGAAACTGCCAGAAGAGTCTGAACTAATTTCTGATGCAAATTTATTTATCACTTCTTTGGTGCCTATTAAGTTAATTAACGAGCTTACAGGTGATGTTGTTTGGCAAAATCCGGTACCTTCATCTGTTCGTTTTTGCCGGCCTATAGTAATAGAATTTTGCAAAGAAACTCCCGAGAAAACTAAAGCTGTTGTGGACGAAATAAAAGGTCAAATAAATTCTTTGCGTCCATCGTTAATTAACAAAGAAGGTGAAGGAGTGCAAGTGAAGCATGATCTATTTCTTACAATGATACCTAGATGGCAAAGTAGCTCAGGTATTAACAGATACGTCTTCGGGTTCCACATGTACAATATGTGGAGCTACTCCACGCCAAATGAACGATTTGACTAAAAGTTACTGCTAGGCCTGAAAATGAAGATTCTTATCAATACGGACTGTCTACTTTGCACGCCTGGATTCGTTGTATGGAAATGATTTTACATATTTCCTATAATCTGTCTTTCCAAACTTGGTCAGCCAAAAGTGAAGAAAAGAAACGACTAAAGCAAGAGAAGAAAACCCTGGTACAAAGGCGTTTCCGTGAAGAGCTAGGATTGATCATCGATAAACCAAGACAAGTAAGTGGTAATTCTAATGACGGTAATACTGCCAGAAGATTTTTTCACAATGCAAGCTGCTCTGCTGAAATTACAGGAGTGGATATAAATTTAATTAAACGACTACATAATTCTGCAAGCTCTTTCATCGGGTATAATGATAAATGCTGAAAAATTTGGCAGTTATGCTATGGAGACTGCCAGAATCTATGTGAGCAATTATGAATGGTATTACATGCCATCTTCCGTTCACAAAATTTTGATTCATGGAGAAAGTGTCATAAAGCATTTTGCAGTACTTCCTATTGGTCAACTTTCAGAAGATGCACAAGAATCTCGTAATAAGGATTATAAAAAATTTCGTCTACATCATGCTAGAAAATGCTCAAGATCCGCTACAAACGAGGATGTATTTCATACTCTTCTTTATACTTCAGATCCATACATAACCAGCATTAGAAAACCGTATACTAAAAACATGAAGGAACTTGACGAAGACACCTTAGATCTTTTGAAAGTACCTAAACGAATTAATTTCAGATCCCGAAGTTCATCAAGTATAATTAACATACCTAATATTTAGTAAAGATTACAATTAATTAATTAACTAATCATAAAAAACATTTTTATGAAATATTACGATTAAAACCGACTTTAATCATAAACATTAAAAAAATATATATATTATTATTTAAATTGATATGTATTTTGATGTACTATATGATATTAGGTTTTCGTAAACATTAAAATAATAGTATACATTGTTAAAAATAAATATTAGACATTTTTTATAATTTTGAATTTGTTATATTTTTTAATGTAAGGTTTTACATTCAATCATAATAAATTATATTAGATTTGAAGCCATATACACTATTCTATATCTGTGCAAAATTTTAGAACATAATATTCAGAAATAAAAAAGTTATTGATTTTTAATCAGAAACAGACCTTTATTTTCCATAGTGCGACGGCTCAATTTTATTTTTAACCGAGTTCAAAAAGGAGGAGGTTATCAATTCGACTGTATTTTATTTTTATATGTGTTACCTCAGAACTTTTTACTAGGTAAACCGATTTTGATGATTCTTTTTTTATTTGAAGCTGGTGCTTGTCATGCGGTCCTATCTAAATTTCATCAAGATCTGATGAAGAATTTAGGAGATATTCAACAGAACTCTTCAATAAATGACGGCAAATCACTCAAAAAAAAACAAAAAAAGGAACAAAAAAAGAAGGAACATCGGCTTCCGAAATTGAAGTTATTTTTCACTTTGTAGTGTTTTTATTTGGAGGTCGGTTGTATTTTTTTTGTAATTTTTTATTTTTATATTTTTAGAATCTGTTTCAAAAATTAAGTTTTTGGAACAATCTAACTCAGCATACTTCAGAAAGACCAGAAAATTTAACTACAAAGACGAAAATTATTAAATTAAAACGCTTCGTCAATGTGAAAAATAAATCAGAAAAATGAATCGAAGTACATGCGAATGTCTTTTCGACAAGTTAGAAAAAAAAAATCTGCAGCACCGAGCATAACATTTCGAATTCGCACAAACGGATCGCAAAAGTTCTGTCAACAACCAAGCTATATATTTTATAGACTTGGATACAAGTATTTTCGCCAGTTATTAATTGAAATTAAGTAATCCATTTATTTTTACTACACAACAGTATTCTTACCTATCCGCAAAGAACACCTACACTTAGACATCAACAGTATTATTAATTGGATGGTATTTAAAAGTACTTCAATTTATTCCCATTTCATTTACCTAATTTTGCCTGTGTTCCACCAAATATACTGAATGTGCACCAAAATATGTTCATTAAAATATGTCATAACGAGCATCTATTTAACAACTGTTGCAAATTTGTAAAAATAGTAATACACCTAATTTTAAAAACAAGCATTTATTTTTTTAGTTTTACTTCACATAATGCACTGCAAAATGTATAGTACTTTGGCAACATAGTCGACGGGTCTATTTCCGTCCGCAGGGTCTAAAGTAACCTAACACGAACGAGATGACGGGAGCTGAGTTCGCTCGCTTTGCTCGCTTACTTCAGCTCACGTCATCTCGTTCGAACCTAACCTGTCCGTGTCGGGGTGCCCTAAGCTCCCGAGCAGGAATATTTGGTGCACGATCAGTATTTTTCGGGGAAGAATAAAATAGTTATTGTTACAATAGAATATTTGCAGCGCACTACAATAAAAAAGTGTTATATCTTGGTGTTAATTTGGAATTTGTTTGATGTAACATATTTTGTTGGCCGAGCAGTTTAATTATAGTAAAACAATTAAACGGGTTTAAGATCAATATTTTAGAAATGCATACATAGATGTACCTTTAGATTTTTGGTGAACACAAAAATATTATCCTTATTAATTAATTTACTCCTTTTCTTACAGAGTTCCATCATTTGTATTGTGCCTTATCTTGGAGTTCTTATTTATAAACCTTTTTTTTTAATATGGCTTTGAGACAGTTTCTTTTTTTGCTTTTCGAATTTTGCCTGACAGATTAACAATTTGTGGAGAGGTTTTTTTTAATTTTTCTTCTAGAGCTCTGTGGGTGTTCCACTACGTTTACCATTTCACGGTCTCCACTCATAAACAGGTCTAACCCAACGGTTATCGGTTCTACGGCTAATATGGCCAGCCCATCGCCACTTCAGTTTGCTTATTCTATGATGAATATGATTCTTTTAAAATCATATGGTATAATTGAATAATGTAATTTTACGCGCTACGCTATCACTGACTCCCTTTTCTTTCATATCACTCCTCACACAGTCCGTCCATCTTTCCTTTGGCTGACCCTTCCCTCTACATCCATCCACATTTATTTTCATAACTATTTTAGTAACTAGTTTATCCCTCCTCCTCACATGACCATACCAGGACAAACGGTTTCCTTTCAACTTTTCTGTCACTGGCGCCACTTTCAAACTTCGTCTAACATACTCATTTTTTACTTTATCCATTCTCGTCACCTCGCACGTCCATCTCAACATTCTCATCTCTGGTACATGCAATCTCTTTTCAATAATAATTTAGCTCGCTAGCTCGCGTTTGCTTATCGATCGTATCTTATCGAGACTTGCTTACACAGGATCTTTACCAAATTTAATAATATGAATGTATAAATAAGTCGTGTACCTTGTTAATAAATAAAATGTACCGTCGACACAAAATAAGAATCGTAAGTACAGCTCGATCAAAATATCTGAGCACCCGAAATGTCAAACGACCCCACCCCCGCCTCCCCGCGCGGCGCCGTTGCTTAGTTTGTGACTGACCTGTCCAGGCATCTCCTTGGTGTGTCCATCAGGCACGTGGAACAGCACCAGCGGCGTGGTACGCGACGTGTGTGCGGAGGGAGGCGCGGGGGCCACGTCCACGCGGAAGAATCCGCGACGCTGGAGCTGGATGATGTCGCCTACTTTCACTTTGAGAAGCTCCGGTTCGCCTAGCATTGGAATCTCCCACTGGAAAGGAAATAATTGAATTATTTAACATGCCATATATTTTAAACGATCTGAAACTGAACCATCGTTTATAGTAGGTAATAAGAAAAGAGGTACCTAGTTAATAAAACTAAATTATTATGCGAAACTCATGAAAGATTTCATTCAGGACACGTATTTTTCTTTTGCCACGTAAACAAAAAATTACGACGATACAGTGCGTTGAAATATCGTGTGACGTCACGCCTTGCTACACTTTAAGTGACGTCACAAACCCCCACTCCTGAACTTTGATACGCTTTATCTTTGTTTTTATTTATGTATTTGATAAAGTAAAAAATACTTATCCAATAATATTTGATAATCTCACTGACGGACTAAATAGAATTAAGTATAATTTTTATACCCAGGACACATCCCTATTATTGAAGTTGCTCACAAAATTTCACGAGAATTGCTGGCGAAATACGATTTACTTATCATCCGGACTCAACTTTCTGGATTCCTGCCATTGTCCTCTTAGCATAGCGTCGACTCAACACTCTTTAGCATTCTGAATTATATGTCAAAAATAATCGCCTGTACTTTATAGCCAAATGACGTCCGGGGTGAACAGTAACAAAACTTTGAAAGGAATTTTCACGTCATTTACATATTTTTTGTAGCATTTGTATAAGTACTCCATTATATTAATTAATTATTAAAAAAACGATGCTTTGTTTGAAACCAATAAAGTGATATCTAAGTTCGTTCCCATTCACCCCTGCATCCCTTTTCACCCTGTTTGTAGGTACTTAAAATCTTACTCACCCTTGTCTTATGCCCAATATACTGCTTGAAATCTTCATCCTTGCCTAACAACGGCTTGGAGATGATGTGGTCGAAGTACACGCAGTACACTTCGACCGCTTGCGACTTGGGAGTGTCGGCCAACCAGGTTAGCTTGAGCGTCTTCTTGTAGTCTTTGTTATCGAGGTTAGGGGTCGCGTCTATACTGGTTACTGTGCCGTCTGCGGATCTGGGAATGAAAAGTGGTAAGTTTTTTTCTGACTATGACAAAGCCATACATTTATTTTTATTTTTTTATTTACACATTTACCAGTATAGAATGGAATACACTTTATTGTACACAAAAACAAAGAAAATTATCCATATCTTTTACAATGACTTAGTACTTTGGATACAAAGGCGATATTTATGAGTAGTAGTATGTAGGTGAAATTTGAGCAGTAAAAAGTTGCATAGATGGACAATGTTCGCGGCAACTGGAAAAAGCGATTGATAAAAGTTGTTTATGGTACAAGTGCGGAAGGTAGGTGATTCCCGATGAGTGGCATTTTCGATACGAGTAGGTGTACAATCATCTTACGTACATGTATCATACAACATTTTACTATTCATTGTGCGAGGAAATAAAAACATATATCTGAACCAAACAAGAAATTAATAAAATGGCGGGCATATTCAAGCGCGCTAAGCATATCCACAGATTAATCAATAGTTCCTCGGGCATATCTACTGCGCATGTGCAAATAGCTGTCACGTCGTAACGCAATAAGGCACGAGCAAAATATAGGTACGTTCTTCTAAACATATTTAATGAATATTTAAAATTAATTTATTGATTAAATCTAAATCCAGAGTAATTATAACCGCCTTTATAAAGTATTATTTATATTTTACCTTTTATATGAATGATAATCTGTACTTAACTAATTTGTAAAACTTTTCTAAATAATAAAAACTATATGCGTCTGCCTGACGACGGAGTCAAAAATTAAAAAAATGCAGAAAAGTAAAAAGCACTAGTGAAAAAACGTGACACTTTCCGCACAGTTTGGCTGCTTGGAAAACGCTCTTTTCGAGGACATGCGCTGTAAAATATTTAGTTTAGGTGAGAACAGCTATTTGCTTTAGAATACTGGCGTCTCATCAGTAACCTCTTTGCAAGGCTTCCCAAACACTTGCCGATCATGAAAATCTCTTTAGAGTACTGATATGGAGTAGTAATAAATCTATTAAAGAGTAAAAACTGTACCCATTACTAAGATTCCAAAGTCTGTCTGTCTGTCTGTCACCAGGCTGTATGTCATGAACCGTGATAGCTAGACAGTTGAAATTTTCACAGATGATGTATTTCTGTTGCCGCTATAACAACAAATATTAAAAACAGAATAAAATAAATATTTAAGTGGGGCTCCCATACAAACGTGATTTTTTGCCGTTTTTTACGATAATGGTACGGAACCCTTCGTGCACGAGTCCGATTCGCACTTGGCCGGATTTTTTATTTATTTTGTAGATAATCTCGCGTTTGACCTATATCTCACGGTAAGCGATGATGTGGTCGACGATGTAGCACGCTTGCCTGGAAGAAACCTATTCAATCTTGACTTAAAGACCCCTAGATTGTAGATACCGCCACCAAGCCTATTATTATCAATCTCGCTGTTTCACGGTTTGAAAGGTATGAGTGCCGTGCCGGTGTAATAGGGAATATGCGTGTTTTATTTGTTTAATGAAATATTTATTAACTAAATAAAAAAGCTTAAATATTTTTTTAAAAATCTTAATCAGAGACGAAGTTAAAAAGCATCAAAGTTGAGATTTAGAAAGAAAAGTCCGACGCGCCATCTGACGTCAGAGGCCACGACGCCCGTACAGCTGCCATAAAACGGGCGTTTTCGTAGAGAGGGACAGATATATTTCTTTAAATTGTTATATCTCGTTCCTTGTTCGATCAATTTTGATTCTGTTTTTACTACTAGTATTCTATTTTAGTATTTTTTATCGATAAACTGGTCGAATAACAAATATTAATTATTTCATGCAATTTCCTATTATAGGCACACGAAATTATGAAATACTAGCTTTTACCCGCGGCTTCGCTCGAAGTGAAGCAATTAATTTTTTTTTATAAAGTGTATCCTATGTTACTTCTAATACCTCCAAGAATATATATACAAAGTTTCATGATGATCGGTTCAGTATTTTTTGCGTGAAAGCGTAACAAACAAACTTACATTCACATTTATAATATTAGTAAGGATTTAGCTTTTACTGATGGCACCTGAAATCAGCAATTATATTGCGTCATTTTAGGGCCATCACCAACTGTGACTACTTATGATCAGATACTTATTTGCTAGAAAATAACAAAAAACTGTTATTTTGATAGATTAATAATGAATCGTGGTTAAAATACTCACTTATGAATCTTATCAATCATAATATTGCCGTAGTTGATAAAGGTAGCGTTCTCTCCCTCCTTCAAGGTCTTGGCATCGACCTGGTCAATGAGCAGTTTGTTCGATACGTATACGGTCTTAGACCCTATGTCTGGGTTCTTAGGGTGCAGGGCTACGTTCAGGGTGCTCTCGGAGACGCCCTTCAGGTTCACGGGCACTGGGTTTGATTCTAGGGCTGTGTAGCGAGGAGCTACGGGGTCGATCACCTGAAATTAAAAACATTAAGTATGGTAAACTTTGTAAGAATATGTTAAGGTAACAATTTTTAAAGACTAATTATTTACAATCGTTTAATAATCTTATATTTTTTTATACAGATCAAAGCATGCTTCTCATCCATGAGCCAAAAGCTACAGGGAGTATAAATATTGGACAGCTTGATAGGTGATGATATTGCAACATATAGACAACTAGCTTCTGCCAGCGGCTTCGCCCGCGTGAAAAGTGTTTTATCATCCCAAGGGAACATTATACCGGGTTAAAAAGTACCGTATGTGCTATGCTAGACTATAATCTATCTCTGTGCCAAATTTCATCAAGATCCGTTCAGCCGTTCTGGCGTGATTGAGTAACAAACATACATCCAAACTTTCGCATTTATAATATTAATAAGATAGGCAGCTTTGTTTATGGTTACGTAGAGATATTATACATGTTTGTACTAGTACAAAGAGTATTCCTATTTATTTAAACAATGACATCACAATCACATTTAAAGCAAAAAGTTGACTTGATTTTAATCCAATTATTTTTCACACAGAACCCCAAATAGTTTTTACATGTATGTGTAACAAACCTTCTTGTTGATGGCCCAAATCTTGTCCCATTCCATAAACACCACAGACCGGCTGGAGCCCTGCGCTGTGATGAACTGCCTCAGGCCTTCCACTGTCATGCCGCGACGTAGGACTCCGCGGACGGTCGGCATACGAGGGTCATCCCTAGAAGTTGCAAAAATATAAATACTTAATCATTAATTCAGTCATTTAATATTTTTTGCCCTAAAATTGCCTTATTTTTAGGACAAATAACTTTAATATTGGGCTTAATTCATTTCAACCCTGATGACTCTGGTGGTATAGACACTCAGATGCAACCCCGTTTTCACGGTCAATCCAGTCCCAACACCAGCTACAAGAGATGGCAGCAGATGTGTGTGTGTGTGTAATTGTACTAATTTATTAAAATCTTACCATCCATCTACTAATCCTTCTTGCACGAACCACGTTAGTTTTCTCTTTGACAATACTGTGTTTGTCATACTCAATCTGTAAACATACGAATAAAACCATTTTTTACCAACGAAAAACATTACCCTCCTTCGGCAGTTGGGTAAAAAAAGGAGGACATTTTCAATTCGACCTGTATATTTTTATGTATGCACGCATAACTTTTTACCCGACTGCGGTGCGAAACAAAAATTATAGACAAGCCGACCAAAGCGTCGATTGTCATTGCTGGCAGCACCTCATAATATTTAATGTATAATTTGTCTGTGCCGTACTTGTTTTTCTCTTTCAGTTAATTATTTTTTTGCAGTCGGGTTGTTTGTTTTTATAGAGTTGTCCGATTACAAAAAATCTTTTTTTATTGGCAATAGTATACCTTAAAGTTAGTCCCATTTATATTTTAAAAATAATATCCGCCTCCAACGGTAGAAAAAAAGGATTTATTGATAATTTTTTCACTGAATTTTCAATTTTGAACCGATTCTATTGAAATTAAGTAAACTCAAAAGCGAAAAAAAAACCAACTCACCGGCTATACTCCCAGATGTAAGGTTTCCTGATACCAAGAGCGTCGATGAACCAGTAGAACTGCGGGTCCCTGTCGTGATACTCCATGGTACGGAGGACATGCGTCACACCCTCGATGGAGTCCACTATGGGGCAGGCGAAGTCGTATGTTGGGTACACTCTAGAAAATATTATTTGATGTGTCAGTAATGCATTATTACTAAAAAGAGTCAGGCAGAGGTCAACAGCAGTGTTTGTTGTTACAAGTCGAAAGATGAAAACAAAATAAATATGTTTCCTTTTTATTACGGTTGATAAAGATTAATATGCTATCGGGTTTGAATTTGCCGCTAGGGGCGCTGGTGTAGGTTGAGGTTTTGCGGGTAAGTGGAACAGGGTGTAGTCCCACAAACCTCCATAGAAAAGGGAGGATACTCCCTTGTGTCTGGTCCAGGCAACTGCCCAACGGTTGATGTCACACTGTTGTTTACATTCAAATCGCGTCGAAAACTTTGCTTGCTCGATGCAGGATTTGTATGACGTTATGTCATTAGTTCTTAAGTGGCGGCGTTGGTGCCGCTACAAGGTTTTCATAATGTCAAATTTCTAGTTTTTTGGCCTTTAGCGCAAACTTTTTACTTCTTTTTAAGGTTCCGTACCCGAAGGGTCCAAACGAAACCCTATTGCTGTCTCTCACGTGCCCGTCTGTCCGTCGTCTGTCACACAATTTTGTTCCGAAGAAATTTTTGACTTATGAACTTGAAATTTTGTGATAATGTTTAATATTACGTATGTTTCACTCTCAAATACATTATGCCCTCATCTGTGGCGGTATCAGATTTTGAGGATGGTGTATATTTTTTTTTTTTAAATTTTTCCACACCAGGCATTTCTTTCTGTATCGTGGGTGCGTTTACAAAAATTTAAACTCACATAGACAAGACAACCCAAATCCGGAACAACTATCTGTAGGTAATACAAATATTTATTCCGTGCGGGAATCGAGCCCGCGACACGCAGCGCCGCAGCCGATCACTCAACCACTACGCCAACCGTGTCGTCGTATTGTTTTACCATTTGTTTGCCTTATTTTACACATGAAGAGGTATTGATAATTCGGTTTTTCTTTGGTAAGGAATCCTACATGTGCGAAGTCAGAAGCGCACTTGGCCGGTTTTTTTTGTAAATTGTTGTGTTTTTTTTTTTCAAAAATGGCAGATTGAAATAGGTATGGGTTTTATCAACCACTGCTTTAATAGACTTTTATGTTTTGGAACATTTTATCCTCCTTTTTATCGATAAAAAAAAAATCGGTTGTCTGTAAAGTCGGTTTACTGACGATAGTTGAACGTGACAACGTCATAAGAAAATACTGATGGAATGGTTGCATTTTATCGCCGCAATTATCGTTGCTATAAACAATTGACACCACATTCACTTTTCACTGCACTTCATACTTGACGAAAACATGTAAATGTATTATTGTATAGCAGCTGTCCACGCGGACGCATCGCTCACTCAAGTAGGTAAGAGACAGATGTCGAACGCTGCCGAACGCGGAGGCCGATTGTGCCTCTTTGTCGCTCGTTCCGCGCTCTCGCTTGCACTTCAAGCCTTAAATGGAACGCCTCAGAGCGAGGTAACGCCGCATGAGTCATATTTTTTCGTGCGTGCAGCCGGCTCCATCGAATTATAAGACGTTGTCACGTCAAAAAAACAGCGGCATACTCGACCGTACCGTGCGCACAATAACAACGTTTAACACCTTTATTTAAGGACCTCGCCAGTGGCGCCAACTGGTGAGCACAAAAATGGTAGCCTTCATTAAAATTACACTTCTGTTGGACAAAGCAGTATGTAAGGATCGTAGCAGGTCTATAGTTTCTGTCTACCTCCATGAGAAAAAGGCGTGGGTTCATATATGTAAGTATTATATATGTATGTGTATGTAATTTCGTTGAACATTATAGCCGAATCGAAGACCGAGACGTCTCTTTTGATAATTGGTCACGTTACCAAATATTATTTGATGCTAGCATAATTCTGCAACAAAATGCTTGTCCTATAGTTTATACTTACAAGTACAAACTGCTTGAAAAGCTATATGTTTATATATTTTTTAATTCTACCTAATGGGCCGCCTGGAACACATTTCTTTCAGTAGTATTCTTCTAGTAGTAGTGGACCACTACCAACTTTTGACATTTTTAATGGATATATAGCATATTTCAAAAGGTACGTACTTGTACTGAGTGCCGGTGCGCGGGTGTGTCTCGGGCTTGCAGCGGTAGATGGTGGGGTCTCGCAAGCACCCGTTAGGTGACTGCATGTCAATCTTAGCGCGAACACAGCATTGTACACCAATGTCGCTGGCTTTCTTCATCTCCTCCCACAGTTGCAGGTTCTTTTCCACAGCTGGAAAGTAAAATCACACTGATATTATAAAGGCGAAAGTTTGTGAGTGTGTGTGTTTGTATGTGTGTTACTCTTTAACGCAAAAACTACTGAACGGATCTGGATGAAATTTGGAACAAAGATAGATTATAGTCTGGAATAGCACATAGGATACTTTTCATCTCGGAAATATGTTCTCTTGGCATAATTTTCGAAATTCTCGCGGGCGAAGCTAGTAAAACATTAATTAATTGTTTGAAGAAAGCAAGATTTAATTACATTATAATTCTATTAAGAATTTATGTGATTTTTTTTTTTTCTTTTATTTATACCTTCAATCACTCTCTGGGATTTTTTTATCAGAAATTACTTAATTTGATAATGGATTATACTCCCTACGAAATAACTTTAGAAATTGAATCAATCCTTGTTTACAGTCCATTCAACCGATTTTGAGTCCTATTCCGTACTCAAAAGAATGACATAAAAAACATAAACTTGTTACCACTAATTGTTTACCATAGCTGCCATTTGTTGTGCACCAACGCAATATAAGTCAAAATTAGTTGAACAAGCTGCAAAATGCGATTGTTTCTAACCAACTTCAAAAAGGAGGCGATTCTTAGTAATCTTATTTCAAATGGAGTACAGTTGAGCAATAAGTGCGATACATACAATTATTCCTATTTCGGCTATCAATCTTCTGTTCCCGCTCGTTTTTCATCTGTTCCGCGGGCGTATCATCCACGAAGGCTTTGCCCTCCTTGATGAGCTTGACGCAGTAGTCCAGCATCAGGTCGAAGTATTGGGAGGTGTGCGTGAAGAGGTCAGGCTTGATCTCGAGCATCTCTACGTCTTGTAGGATTACCTGGAGAGAAGATGTTAACGATTATTTAAGGTTGTGACCAACCAGCCGATCTCTAAAGAGATTCGCTGTTCACAACAGCGTGCTAGTGCCTACACTTATGTATGGCAGAGAAGGTTGGTAATACCAGAAAAGACATGAATGTAGGATTAATACAGTCGAAATGCGTTCCTTGCGAAGTATGCATGGTGTAAATTTAAATGTTTATTATGAAATGATGTAATAAGACAATGTTGTGATTTAAAAGAAGACACAGTGACAAAAATTGAAAATGGTATGCTAAGATGGTTCGGCCATTTTGAGAGGATGAATGAAAGGCGACTAACGCCTAACGCCGAAAGAGGTCGCCCTAGAAGGATAAACATAGACCTTATTGACCTAGCAAGAGGAAAAAAAAATCAGGTTTGTGCTTATGTACAGTACAACTATTCTCTTAGTGTCCCGCGACAATCATAGCATTTCCGAATACAAACGAATGCTAATTTCCATTTCCATCAATTATTAGACTTATCGTGCGGTGTATAATAATTTGAATTCAGAACTAAGTACTTTATTGTTGTTTTGTTTTGATTTCCGTGTGATTACATATAGCTGTTAAACTATTTTACTTTAGCAGCTTTCCTCCCATTTTTTTAATAAATTACATTAAGATAAAAGAGTATTAACAACTGTATATAATTCCAAGTTGATTGAGAGCGTCCTGTCTGCACTAATTGTAAAGAGCAACTGATGGAAATCCGACGATTGACGAAACACGAAGTTTGCCGAGGGACATTAAGAAAATAGTTGTACTGTATGTATGTAAAAAAATCCTACAACTCCATTTCACTGCAATGCACTCCTTATTGCAGTGAAGAGGAGTTTTAGGTATTTCATAAAACTAGCTGTCTTTGGAGAAACAGAAATTGTGTTTATCAAGACTTTATGATATGATCCACCAGAAAACTTCAGTGGTTTTAGTGATGGCAATCATAACTGTAGATTGTTTGGTTCCTGGGTTTGATACCTTGGTTATGCAGTAATATTAGTTTTCACTGAGAAATTCTTCTCCTCATTGTGTTTCCCCACCTTAGTGGCAATAGGCTTGTCCATTATGGTATTTAAATTATAGTCTATAATAAAATACCTCTTCCTGCCATTTTGAGAAATAAAAGAGTGATATGATGTTTTGTTATAATGCAAAGAAAAAGATCATACCTTCTCAAATTCAGCGTTCTCTTTAGCAGGGTTGGTGTCATCAAACCTCATGATAAGTTTACCCTGGAATGCAAGCTGGTAGTACTGGTTCAAGAGAGCAGCCTTAGCGTGACCAATGTGGAGGTAACTAGAATGGAAATATTATTGTTATGGGAAACAGTAAAATACTTGAAGAGATTTCTCATTTCACATCATACACACACATCTCTGATGACTTTAAAAAGTTGGCTGGGACAGAGTGGATGTGGAAGACCGAGGATCGAAAGATTTGATGCAGTCTCCAGCCGGACATTTACATCTCAAAGGCCTAAGTCAAGCAGGCTATTTTAAATGGACTGCAACAGCTTGAGTTGATTTCTCATTTTAGGTTTTTTTTTTCTGAATTTTTAATATTTTTCTCCCATTATCTTTAGTTATCAGCAGCCAATAACATAGCAGCCAACTGGTTTCTAATCTGCATTTTATTATTTGCCAGTTGGTTAAATGAATCTTAACTAAATTGGTTAGTGCTTTATAAAATTGTTTACTTACCCTGATGCCTCAGGAGGGAATCGCACAATAACTTTACCCATCTCAGCATGAGGCAGTTCTATAAACTTGCCTTCTTGTTTGGGACCACCCTCTGCATTACCTGATGGAGACTTCCTGTAAATTAAATTAGAACTTTAAATTATCAGTTTTAGTTTTCACAATAATTATATTTCAAATAGTATTCTCAATATAATTAGAAAGCCACTTATTGTTGCATAATGATTAAAAGTACAGATGCCTTCCTTCATTGTACATTTTTATTGGTATACAAGGTTTTCTGTGGCTTTGCTCCGATGGCCCATTGGACAGGAACTATTAAATTTTTCAGGTTAAAAAGCCTATGACATTCAGGATAATTTAGCCCTCTACAGTTATAACACATTACAAACAAACATACAATTTTACCTCTTTATATTAGTTAGGATAAGTGCCTTTACTATTACCCAAACATTTATTATTAAATTCTGATGTAATAATCTTCTGGGACTTATGCAACTTTATCATACAGCCTTACAAAAACTCCATCCTATTTTTCACTTTTCAGCCACCTTTTCCCAAAGGGGGTAGGCAGAAACTTCAACCACTATAAAATGTTTAACTAACCTTGATGAAGCCTTGCTCAGACTATCCAAGACTTCAGAAGGCAGTTCCTTCAGCGTTTTGGCAACAGGTGCTTGAGCTTCTATCAGCTTCATCCAGCGGAGAATATTCTTAGGAGGGTTCTTCTTTGACACATCCTTGAATTTGGCTGATACTGAAAAATAGATATCACTCTTAGTTGACACAATATATTAATTTCATAAGTAACTTCAAAAAATATTGTTGGAAGCAAAATCTAATAAGAAAAGTAACAAAAATAAAAGTGAAGTTTTATTAGAATCATAAAAATTATGATAAGGCTGACAGCTGTAATACTAAGATATAGATAATGAAACTACTTACCATACAAAACGCTGAAGACAGCCAAGTCAGACACAGATAAACTCTCCCCAACCAAATAGGTGATTGGACCAAGTGTTGTGTCCAAATACTCAATGGATTTAGGGATCTCATCCTCCAGGATAAGGCTGAACGACAGCCAATGATTCATGGTAACTTTCTGGAGGGGCTGAGTCGATTTGTTGAAGGCATTCTCGAGAATTCTTATCAGATCATTGCTGGTCACATATGGTACCGGTTTTGGGGAATTCGGCAGAACTACAGACGATTCACCGCCCCAGGTGACTTGGACGTCCTTCGCTGAAGATCTATAGAACTCCAAAGCGAGTAAACCACCTGAAAGTTAAAAAAGAAATCCTATTTTAAACCTAGCCCTCTCAGCTGATGCAATGTTGAGAAATATGTATGGAACACTGTATATTACCTAGCGGGGGATTGGATTTGTTGCACGCAACTTTCATTTTGAAGCAGTTTAAGGACTTGTATTACAATAATTGTATTTAATTCGAAAAAAGTGCCATGCACTCGCCGAACAAGCCCACACGAGAAGAAATTGACAATTTGACAGCATGTCGCGTTGACAAATTGTTGGCAGTTTGAGTTGTCAGTTTGACATTGTCAGTTACATTCTGGCAACGCTGCTTGTTGCCAGAATGTAACTTATATTACATCTTACGTTACTTTTGACCTTCTCATGTAACCCCCATATAACACGATACAAAATGTAACTTATACGTGACTTTTAGGACTTAAATAATAAAAAATAAAAAAATATTATCCAGCAAATCAAAAATGATCGTAAAACGGAACACATCTAAGACAGTTTTCGTTCGTCGTGTTTTCGCATCTTATTTTGTGACACACAAATTGACGTATTGCATATTCACACACTCACTCAAGCGATTTATAAATCTACGATCTCGCTTGCTCCGGCGAGCTAGTATTATTTTCCACATAAAAAAATTACATCTCATCTCAAGTTACATTTTTATGACAAAAGTTTTGTCATGAAAATGTAACTTATTGAGATTTCTCAAGTAATATTTAACTATCTGCCACTGGCAACACTGGTCAAAAGCACTACGTTTTACGCATACTCAAAAACCGGCCAAGTGCGAGTCAGACTCTCGCACGAAGATTTCCGTACCATTATCGCAAAAAACGAAAAACACACATTTGTTGAATGGGAGCCCCACTTAAATATTTATTTTATTCTGTTTTTAGTATTTCTTGTTTTAGCGGCAACAGAAATACATCATCTGTGAAAATTCCATTTGTCTAGCTATCTCGGTTTATGGAATCATGAGAATTCATGAGATACAGCATGGTGATGGTGACAGATAGACAGACAGACAGACGGACAGTGGAATCTTAGTAGTAGGGTCCCGTTTTCCCCTCTGGGTACGGAACCCTAATTATCAAAACAAATGTTTTCCCACCGAGCGAAAATTATTGTGTTTGTCTCAAACACCATATTCAATTGTATCTTAATGATGTAATCATTGTTTAGTTTTGAATCATGTCATGAGGTATGAACCTGCCTCCAAACCCCAACCCACCCCCAACCCCTGCATGAGCCCTGTACGGTCTACTTCAATGCTACATAACCGAAAAACCTCAAAGAACGAAACGCTACATTTCATTATACATTGCTTTTACAACACCATTCACTATTCAACGCTTATTTACAAACATGGAAGTGTATTTAAAAATTTCAGGAATAATGTCATTCAATTTATCGACTGAAATATTTTGCTATTTTTAAATGTTTTGTATTTATTTCGATTTCAAATGCCTTAAATTGGAACGATTGCTTTAAAAATGTCTTAGCTAGCGTTGAACCAGCTTTAACTAACACGATAAGGTTCCGAGTAAAACGTAAGTTATTCCATTAAAATAATTTATCCGCAAAACAGCAAGTGTTTTCGCATTTTCATTGAAATAATGTAATTTTTCTTGAAATTTATTACAACTAAATCAAATATTCTTATACCAATCCTACTACTTAACTCTTGTGCTATTTGCAGATTTTTTCATTAACTTTATCCACTGTACAGGTCATGGTGCAAGGCTGAAGCAAATATTTTTTTGCAAACGATTGGAAGGTCTTAGTTGTGATCATGAAGCGTCAAAACGTCCGCACACTGTCCCTGGTAGTCTGTACATTCACATACTTGCTCATCGGCGCCGCAGTCTTCGATGCTTTGGAGTCCGAAACCGAGAGTAAAAGATGGGAAGTTTTGTCTGGTAAATGGTCACAAACCTATCATACTTTATAAGGAATATACTAATTGGCCGGTTCTTTAATAAGATTTTCATTGAATAAATAGTAAGAATTGAGTTGATAGCAATTTTTGTGCCTTGCAGAAATGATTGATTTCTTATTTTATTACAGTTAGGGTTTATTTATTTATTTATGTACACACAAAACACTTAAAAGAGAAAATACATATAAAGATAGAAGAGCACAAAGGTGCTGCTTATTTCTTGAGAAATTTCTTACAGCAGGAAATAAAAATTTAGAGAGAGAGAGATTTCATATAATTAGGTCTTCTGAGAAAAATTTAGTTGAACCAGTCAGGCAGTCATGCATTTTGTGAATGCTGAACCACTCACTGGTATCAGCTGGACCTGAGCGCTTAATATACATTTTAATAAAAAAAATAAAAAAACCTTTTTCCAGACATGAGAAATGGCTTAATCCGTAGATACAACATAACGCCAGAAGACTACCACATGATAGAGATAGTGATCATAGAGAACAAGCCGCACAAAGCCGGCCCACAGTGGAAGTTTGCCGGGGCTTTCTATTTTGCAACGGTGGTGTTGGCTATGATTGGGTATGGGCACTCTACACCTGTTACTTATGGAGGGAAGGCATTTTGCATGGCTTATGCTATGGTGAGAATTTTTATCAATTCATGTAATGATAATGAGAGATGTATTAGGTTAAATGTTATGTGATAGCTAAATACTAAGACCATTAAGAAAACTTGTATGACTTGGCACAATGCTTATCATACAGTAATTGATTACAGACAGCATCAAGTATTTCATTAAAATCTAATTATCAGTATGGTTTTACTGGAGACAGTTTTGTTATCTCCTAATGTATGGAACTTGTTATTATTTTGGATTGTGGGGAGACCAAAATGCTTTTTCTTTTTAATTATCCTAAATAGCAGATTTATATTTATTCATTTTGGATACATTGGTGTACATTTTATTCTTTAAACTTATAAACAAATATGAATAGTCTGTTCTATCACCTGCTGATAGATTTTTAACATATCTGCCAGATAATTTCAACCAAATAATGGGTTTCTTTAGTAATTTGTCTATTGGAAAGTTTCCATTGTTAAAACTGAGCTTGCAAATCTAGCAAACTGTATCCAGTACTTATAATTTTGCAGGTAGGAATCCCCCTGGGCCTGGTGATGTTCCAGAGTATAGGCGAGCGTCTGAACAAGTTCGCGTCCGTGGTCATCAGACGCGCGAAATGCTACCTACGTTGTAACACAACTGACGCTACTGAAATGAACCTCATGTTTGCTACTGGGATGCTGTCGTCTATCATTATTACTACAGGTAGGATTTAAAATTATTTAAAGTTCAAAAGACTTTTTACGTTTTTATTATCCAATCTTGAATGAGCTTTGTGTAACTAATGTCTTGACTACCTCAGTTTTCCCTCCTCTGTTAGGGGGGCATTGGGTCATTACAGTGGCATGACCTTACTTGGAAAGTTGATGTAGTACACACAATTCTATATTTCATATCGGGTAAATAGACGTGAGGCCAAGCCAAAAAAATATATACGCCTGAAAAAATATAATAGCAATACTTTCCTATGTTTCTGGCAGGCGCTGCTGTATTCTCGCGCTACGAAGGCTGGAGTTACTTCGACAGTTTCTACTACTGCTTTGTAACTCTAATAGCAATACTTTCCTATGTTTCTGGCAGGCGCTGCTGTATTCTCGCGCTACGAAGGCTGGAGTTACTTCGACAGTTTCTACTACTGCTTTGTAACTCTAATAGCAATACTTTCCTATGTTTCTGGCAGGCGCTGCTGTATTCTCGCGCTACGAAGGCTGGAGTTACTTCGACAGTTTCTACTACTGCTTTGTAACTCTAATAGCAATACTTTCCTATGTTTCTGGCAGGCGCTGCTGTATTCTCGCGCTACGAAGGCTGGAGTTACTTCGACAGTTTCTACTACTGCTTTGTAACTCTAACCACCATCGGATTCGGGGATTATGTTGCTTTACAAGTATGTATCTTTACTTTATCGGACCATATTTTGCTAACCTAAAAAAAAAGGATAATATTTTTGTGTTCACCAAAAATCTAAAGGTACATCTATGTATGCATTTCTAAAATATTGATCTTAAACCCGTTTAATTGTTTTACTATAATTAAACTACTCGGCCAACAAAATATGTTACATCAAACAAATTCCAAATTAACACCAAGATATAACACTTTTTTATTGTAGTGCGCTGCAAATATTCTATTGTAACAATAACTATTTTATTCTTCCCCGAAAAATACTGATCGAGCACCAAATATTCCTGCTCGGGAGCTTAGGGCACCCCGACACGGACAGGTTAGGTTACTTTAGACCCTGCGGACGGAAATAGGAGCCCCGCGCAGCGGGGCTCCGTCGACTATGTTGCCAAAGTACTATACATTTTGCAGTGCATTATCTGAAGTAAAACTAAAAAAATAAATGCTTGTTTTTAAAATTAGGTGTATTACTATTTTTACAAATTTGCAACAGTTGTTAAATAGATGCTCGTTATGACATATTTTAATGAACATATTTTGGTGCACATTCAGTATATTTGGTGGAACACAGGCAAAATTAGGTAAATGAAATGGGAATAAATTGAAGTACTTTTAAATACCATCCAAAAATAAATACCTCAGAATGATAATAGAACGAAGCCGACGTAAAATTGAGTTCGAGAATTCAGTTTAGTCTTTTAATGAATAATTTTGTATCAATAATACCCATATAATACCTCATCCTTAGAGCCTACACTAAACTGCAATCTCCAATTCGTAGATAAAGTTTAATGATTAAGTCCAAACAGGCAAACACTTTATGGGTGTTCGCGTTTGACCCTATAAAAGTTAACACGATAGGTATTTAACTATTTAGTATGAAATTAGTTAATGTTGGTGGTATGGTATAATTATTATTGAAATAAATGCGATTTATTACCTAATTCCAGAATGATCAAGCGTTGACAAGCAAGCCAGGCTACGTCGCTCTAAGCTTGGTGTTCATCCTCTTTGGTCTGGCCGTGGTTGCTGCTAGCATCAATTTGCTGGTGCTACGATTCATGACTATGTGAGTATGTTGTATCGACGTTTGGCAACTAGTAACAAGCAAAGAGTCTTAGAATCTGTTCATAATCATTTTACTACATAGGAGTTCTCTATTCTTGTTTTATTTGTTGTCGTAACTTGTTACATTAAATTTTTTCTAGGCAAGCTGAAGACGCTGCCCGTGATGAAGAAGATAAAGACGGCTCCAGGATTCTCCTACCAATAGATGAACATCCAATAATGGGACGACAGAGGTCACATGACGATCAGGCATCGGTGAGTCAACCGCAAATAATGTTATTTATACCTACATTTTTAGGTTAGGTACTCGAGCAGTTAGTTTCAAAAGCGGCCGCTAGATGTCACTGTAGCTCTGACGCATATTTCTGAATCGCGGTGTTAAGATTCGCCGCGATTGAACGACCCTCTGCGATTTTCAGATTTTTGTTATCGCTTCTCGGCCTTTTGGCTAAGATCAAAGTGTAGTATCTGTTCTTTTCAGCTTAATATCTGAAAGTTCCCTCACTGAGGGACCAGTATATTAAACTGATTTTTGTAAGCTGACGGGATGTTCGGGGCTCGCTCCACTCCCGTCACGGGTCGGCCCGGCATTGCAGTGCCGCCGGGATCGGCCCACATTAAACCTTGGTAATGACGCTGATTATTACAGTTAAGCTGTAATGTTGATTGTCCCATATCCACAGTACTAGTAATATTGATCTAGTCTTGACGGTCTTGGACCCAGGCAGAAGCTGCAGAAAGTGCTATCTGCTACAAATACATTAATACAACACTTACATACTTTAAACATACAAAGAGGCTTATTATAAAACAACTGATTTGCAGATGTTTAATCCAAACAGAATTTGAATATGGAAGCTTTTAATCAGTTGCTAAACACCATCGAGATTTTATACAAGCTTTTATTTACTTTCACCTGTCCCTGTGTCTGCAAGCAAATCTTGCCAGTTAAATTGAAACTCCAAGAAAACCACGTTTGTTGTATGGGAGTCACACTTAAACAATTTTTTTCTGTTTTTAGTATTTGTTGTTATAGCGGCATCAGAAATACATCATCTGTGAAAATTTCAACTGTATCACGGTTTATGAGATGCAGCCTGGTGACAGACAGGGAGACGGACAGTGGAGTCTTAGTAATAGGGTCCCGTTTTTACCCTTTAGGTACCGAACCCTAAAAATTATAAGACTTTAATGTAAAATTTTGAATTCCAGGTGTGCTCCTGTAACTGCCTGGGCAACAAGCAGTGCGAGGGCGGAGCCCTACTGGCGGCTCCGTCTCGTCCCCACGTCCGCCTGCATCGCCGCGTGTCTATGGCACTCGCGCCTGAACTCATTGAAAGAGCTTCCGTATAATGTGGTAAGGTGAAGATAAGCTTTGGTATTGATAGAAAGAGGTTGATTAATTATAATTATTTATGGTGGTAAGAATGCTCTCAGATTGCCAGTGGTGGCGATGGACAGAAAAAAATCAGTTGTTATTCTTTTATTATGTTTAGGTACCCGACTGCGACAGAGTCCATGGAGGGTAATGTTTTTAATTGTTACTTTCTATGTCGACTTTTAAGGTATTTTTGGTCAGATCGTGCATTTAATGTAAACAGTATTATGACAATGTGACCACATTGTCATTTAAATTCATCCAAATCAGTATTATTCAGTGATACAGCTATAAGTATGTTAGTTCTGTGATTAGTTGACAAAGAGTAGTATTTAGTAGACTATTGTAGAAAAGCTATTTATTATTCAAAGAACATTAATGTATAAAATTATTAGATTTTTTTTCAGCAAGGTGGATTGTATACATTGAATAGTTTAAAATGGTCATTAAATGTTGAAAATCTTCCTTTAGTGTTGTGGAAATAGATGTTGTCTATTTTGTGCCAACATTTAAGTAAATTAAATACTATAGTAATTAGTTGTATGGGTACTTTACAAAGATCAAAGACAAATTCAGTATTATAGACCTGAAGGTCGAATTCCTACCCAGTAGTTATTTATTTTAAATCTACGTATACAATATTTATAATAGTTTTCGATTTTAAATGTGACTTATTTATTTGTAGGGCCAGTGTAAATTCATTATTATTAAAAATAAATGTGTACCATTACCTACCTGTAATAATTTTATAGTTACACAAACAAACAATAGCGAGTCTGTATTAAATGCAAATTTCATAAAGTTTTGGTTTTTGTGAAACAGCATTCTAATACAGGAGTTGTAGGTACTATTAATTATTCTGTGTCAAGAGACAGGGCTGCACTGGTATTTGTGTCTAGCACCCTAACTGTGTAAGTGCACGGTAATTACCATTGAAATATAAGTAACTACGCTTTCCTTGCATTAATTGCGACATAATATGTTCAAAAATCCGTCTACTCGTCAGCGGAAAACACGCAATGAACACTTTTGAGTTATCAAAATGAAAGGGAAGGAGTGTGCTTCGTGGCGACAAAATAGACAATTGCACCCTAAGATGCTAGAAAGTGTTATATAAAAAATAAAACAATTCAGTTGTTTAGCTCAATAACTTCCTCTATACATCTATATAATAATATAGTTAGTGGAGAAGTTTTAATAAATAGACACATAGTTTATAAGGCCACAGTGCTAAAACTTTTATATGAAAACTTTTGATGTGACTAAGATTCTATTTGTATGTTAAAGATAAGTTCTGTACCTAACTACTTACTTAATTATTTAAAATGTTTACGGACAGCCAATCATATAGGAATACCTATCCAATATGAGTACTCTTAAGAGTAGAAAATTAAAATTCTAAACAGAGGGCTGACGTAACAATAGCAATGAAGCCAGGAATACTAGCAGCCTTACTGCGTAATTAATTCGGCAAGGCAAAGAGTATGAACAATCGACCAATCAACAAAGTTAGAGTGAACAGGCTTCTTCTGGGTAAGCTCACTCCATCGTCGACTCTGTCTCAGTCACCTATGACCTAGACTAGAGTCAAGAGCAAAACCATCACATGTAAAAAAAAAACACTTAGATGGAAATCTACATCGCGTCTTTCATTTCGCCATGTGATTGGTCGATTCTTCATACTTTGCCATTTGCCTTGTCGAATTCATAACGCAATAGGGCTGTTGTTGTATAGCTAACTTGGTCGGCTAATAAAAATGTTTGTTATGGTGTAACAATAAAGGAGCACTACGTTCCTTCTATCTGATGGTAGGTACATCCATTACCTATAAGGACTAACACATTATGGACACCCCTGAATTACTTAATTGAATTCTAGTCATAAATGCCAAAAAGACACTAATTTAGTCTATGTTTATAAGTATAAATATGAGATTATAACACAAAGCTCTATTCCCTTTAATTTTAAGTATTGGTATTTGCACAATGTTTGGACATTAATCTGTGATATAATTTTGATCTCATGTTTTTATTTTCTTGTTAACACTTCAAGTGCGCCTTGGACACTCGCCAATAATATAATTTGTAATTTAATATTAGGTACATTTGTATTATGATATACTACACTGTTCGAACCTAAATTAATAAACGTTTTTGCAAAAAAATACTTCGTATTATCTTTGTGTAAAACCAGCTGCCTCCTAACACAATTTTCACACCTTTTTCCCCTAAGGTATAGTAGTGTAAGGTGTAGTGTGCATGTCATCATCATCAGCCTTTTAACGTTCCCACTACTGGGACACAGGCCTCCTCTCAGTGAGAAAGGGAATGGGCCATATCCCACCACCCGGGCTTAGTGCGGGTTGGTGGATGTCACATGTCTTCGAATTTTTGGTTCTAGAACGTGCCGGTTTCCTCACGATGTTTTCCTTCACCGTTTTTATAGCAGTGCTGATGTAGTTCATCTGTAAACCATATTTTTTGCCAGTTATTCAGACACTGGACTGAAAAAATCGTAATGGAAAAGTCCAGTCATTGCCCGATTTGGGAATCTATCGCAGGACTTCATGCTCGGACTGTAGCAGCGGCCATTAGATCATTGCATAGTTTTACCCAACTACGGAGGAGCAGCAAAGAAATAAAAAAAAAATCTTCGATTTTAAGTCCAGGTAGTTAGGTCAATCTTACGTTTGCGGGATCATGAAAATGCCGGATTTTTTGGATTTGGATACTTGGTATGGCACGTAAACCAGTTATTTCATTTCTTAAAATATTAGTTAACTCATAATTCATAGAACCGATTATCCTTATCTCGTGGCACTGACCTACACCTAATTACTAATTAAACAGGTAGTTAAAATAAAGCACCTGTTAACTCACAGATATATAAAGGAGTTACCGTTAACTTTAACTTAAGGATACCAAGATGTGTTCAAAGAGGACGTTTTACGTCGTTATTGTGTTAGTGGCTCTCTGTAAATGTGTTCCTGGTATATTTTTGAAGCCATCATCCAGTGCTAGTGGAATAGATGCTGTAAAGAAAGCTCCTAGAGGTAAGCAGACTTTGTTATAATAACGTATCTTTCTTCAATTCTAAGTAAGTACTTGGATTTTATCATAATAATATTTATTTGACCTCGGAAAAGTGACGATCTGATCATGTTTGCGGAAGAAACTTCCCAGAGATCTCGCCCAAGATAGAGGTTTACAAGGAAAAAGTCTTTGTCCGACAATGGGGCACCAAGTACCTAGGCTAACAAAAACAATAGTTTTAAGTACCTAAATAGTTTTCTATTTTCTGTTGAGGAGCTCCATACAGTCCGAAACTAATTGGATAAACCCGTAGCAAAAAAATTCTAAATCTATGGATAAACCCGAAATAGATAAATAAGTGCCTAAATAAAATGCCTAGTACTTTGAACTTTCAAACCTTCATCGAACATCAAATATTTGTGCAATTTAATTGATTGTACGTGTTACTTGCAGTTAATTTACCGTGGCTTTGGATCGGCATGTGGTGCAACGGTTGTCCTCCGAAGAGTTGCGATGAAGACGAAGCTGTCATCCATGGATATTGCTGCGGTTGTGCCTACTCCTTAGGTATGAATGTATTATATTCTTAACTTCCACAAGATATTAGCATTGAAGTTTATTGTGTCTAGGTAAGTGCGGTGTCTGTCGACCTTCGCTTAGTCAAGGATTAAAAAAAAAAGCAGTGTACTTATAGCTTGAGACCAATACTCACGTAGTTTGAAATATGCCAAAAAAATGCTGTACCGAAACTGCTGTCTCTTTTTGTCAATGTTGTTCTAAAAGCATAATTATTTTTTATAAACTCAATAATCCATATAATGAATATACATATTTTTATACAGACCATCTGCCGGTGCTGTGTCCAGAGTTCCTGCAGTGTCCCTTGAACCTACACGGACTGTGTCACGACTATGAATATATGATGAGATGCTGTTGTTAACTAATGATCTCATTTATGTTTAAATTACTTTTAAAAGGTCCAAGGTCCCAGACGCCTCTTTTACTGAGAGCATTATAAACAAAAACAAAGCATAAAAATGGAAATATCCGAATTGGGAACGTCCTTCTTTTCGGGTAGTCGGTTAAAAATGAGTGGGATTAATTAGTGCTAGTATGTACTTTAAACGTACGCATATTTGCTAGTTTCAGCCGGTTGCCAATTTATTTCCTTACCGGTCTTATGCCAGGGGGTATGCAAAAATAATACACACTTTTCTTAAAGTTTGAGCGCTGAATTTGTAACGTTCATAACGGCGGGATCAACTCTTGTAATTGAAAGATTCTACCATGGACCACGTATATTTAGTATTTTAGTATATACAATATAGTACCTACTATTTTCTACCTGTCCAAAAAATGTTGTATGTCACACGGCATAAACGGAATTTCACGATAACTACTGGTACCGCCATTATGACGCATCATAACGACGAGACCATACCTAGTACAGGCATGGTCTCGCCGTCCAAAACTACAACGAATTACATCATTTGGATCAAACCACTATTTAGTACTGTGTTGTACCCCATTTTTACCCGAGTCTGGGATCTTGGTCTATTATAAAATTACTTGCATGTTTTCTTTGTGATGAGAGGTAATGTGTCTAGGATAACAAAAATAAAACAACTTTAAATATAGCATACTGTTTTAATTTCTAAGAAACCCTCAATACAGAATTATAGGGGGTTAGCGGTCTTGATTTAAGTAAACTTAACTCTGACATAATAGTACAAAAATAACGATGAACGAAGTTAGTATAGATCGAGAATCAAATAATTTATAGCAATTATTTTTTTAGTCAAATGTTTCATATATTAGTATTAAAATTCATATCACCATTTACCTAATCTCTCTTAACAATTTAAGTGAAAAACAACACCCTCCTTTTAGGGCAGTCGGGTAAAAATAAGACGAACATCTTATGAGTGGAACTATTCTAATAAGTGAAACATCGGACTGCTTTAAAATTTAAAGTTATCACGTTATTGCTGTGACAGTGATAATGAATGTCTTTTAATTAATACTATGATCCCGCTTCGATGGCTACAAGTTTATACTATATATCTGTCTAATTGTCTAAGGCCAATATGCTATATCTACAATTTGTGTTAGAATTCATGATCCAATTAAATATATTAACACAAAATGTTCAATATAGCGCATCCCCAGTACGCTTTATTATAAATACAATATGGTCTATATGCTGGTATTGTATAGGAGTTCGATAACATTATTTGACGTAATAATATTCGGCCTTTGCGACGTACATTGCACACGATTAGTTGGCAATGTGGAAGATAGTGACAAATGCATGAAATATTGCGATGATCGCAATAACAAAATGGTCCCCAATAGAATCAGTGTGTCATCGTTCCTGGCACGGCTGCACGGGCATCGCGTTGCAAAACAGGATGGAAGTAGATGCCAATTCATGGAAACATCTCATACAGTACCAGCTATACGCTATACAGAATGAATAATATAAACACCCAGTGCATACAATAAGGTTTATTATTAGTACCTCAAGTGATGAGGAATTAAAATTTTAACACAAGCTGGAATAAAACGGAAATTAGCCTACACTTGGTAATGGACAGCTTGAGAGATAAACTTATGTACGGTCGGACACTACGCCACGCAAGCTCCACATCACACTGCAAGCTTTCACCAACACAGCACACACGGGCCGACTGCACCAACACCGCTAACGTTACGCTACAATCTCACGTCAACCTTAACTTACGCCTTACGCTAGGTGACACTAATAAGAAGCAAATGACCGGCGGTAACTGTCGGTGCCAGCGACCAGTGACGTAGTGCGCGAGCCACAACGAACTTACGACGATAGATACAAAGCTTTAAAATAAACGTTTACATTATAATAACCATATAAATCTTGTGAATTTTCCTCTCATACAATCTACAGTGGCGCTCAGTTATTAAAACCTGCATCAAAATTCTTATTCTGGAAACAGCACAAAATTAACCTACAATATTCATTATATATAAACATGTATAAACATACACCCTTCCATTTCACCTGTTTGCTTTAACTAACAAGATATCGGACAATAGCAACTTAACAGAAAGTTAGCTTAGGACGCGACGATCGGCCGCGCCGCGCCTTCTATATAGTATTTATTTATTTATAATTATATAATCATAATGATGCGATCATGAAACGTTTTGTGGTAATTGCATTTCTTGTGTGTAGGGGTGGCGGCCGGCGCCCGCGACTCCCGCAAACCGTACGTCTTGCCGCCAGCCTGGAAACAACAACACACAATGTTATAGTATCGATCCGTTATAAATATGACATGTTATCATACTGCCTTGTCACATTTGGCATTTTTCAAACTGCCTGGGCAATGCCGTATTAACAACTTGTCCACAACATATTATCCGACTGCAGAAATCTGCAGGAATAAGGGTTTTGATTAAACATAATTTTCATGAATGATACTTGATAGTAGAATAGATTGCTGCAGGGTTGCCTGGAAATATCTATGATATGTTTGATAATTCACCCCAAATATAAAAGTTATTTAAGTGAATCCAACGTCATTTGATAGAAACTGGTGTAGAAAATAGGAAACAAATTATTATAAAAATTAAAAACCCGAAGGCTAAAAATTAATTAATTAATTGAAAAGAGAAAAACAAGTACTAGTTACAACTTAAATGGTAATTATGTGTTTGAGCCGTTTGGGGTTGAAACATTAGGGCCATGGGGTCCGAGTGCACACCTGTTATTTCGGGATATCGCCAAGCGGTTGGTCGACTCTTCACGAGACCAGAGGGCTGGCCTTTTTTTGGCCAAAGAATCAGTATTGTCATCCAACAAGGCAATGCTGCCAGCCTTCTGGGCACTTTTCCTATTGACAGCGATGTGGACGAATTTTTTGAGGCCCCGTAATTTTAAATATTTTTATTCTTATTTTAGTTCTAATTTTAGTTTAAAAATAATGTACATATGTAAATAAAAAAAAATTAAGAACTAGGTATAATTTATACATTAAATATTATGAGGTGCTTGCCAGCGGTGACGAACGAAGTTTTGGTAGGATTTTCTATAATTATTGTTTGTTCCGGCCTGCAGCACCTCATAACACCCAAACAAAAAAAAGTCGGTCCACATTTGACGGCGAAATCCGTAAACATACACAAAAAAAAAGACAAACGGAAAGTCGGAGGTTCTATGTCCTCGTTTTTGGAAAGTCGATTTTAAAATAAATTCTATCCTAAAACATAATAGGTTAGTTAGTCTCTGCAACCAATACGTTTGAAAAGGCAATTGAATCCGCCTCAAGACCAACTAAAGCTGTTGTGAATCACAACTGGTGGGTGTTGCTTCTATTGGTCACAATCTAGATTAGGTATAGGTACCGGCACGATTTTAGAGCGCTCGGCGAAAGTGGTGGGGTGATTTGCGCATGTGTACATTGACGCATAAAATTACTTAGTGTGATTTGAATTAATTATTTGTTTGTAGGTAGTTTAAATTTTGTGAGGAATGGATATTTAAATAGCTAACTTTAACACAGTGTGGTTTAGGCACATTAGTGTATCATCATAAGTAATTTTCAAGTTTCCAAGTTTATCTTGGACATTGCTGACAACGGTGAAGGAAAACATCGTGAGGAAACCTAGACTTATAGTGAGTTTATTGTGCTCCATTGGTGTAATTGCTGCAAGGCGTTCCAGTGCGAGGATAAACTAATAAATAAATAAATCATATTAATAAATGGTTAAACTTTATTATGAAGTTTAAAGGTGTTTGTGTTAGGGGCTTTTAAATGTTACTTGTTATCCATAAAAAATAACGGGTCCGGCGGAGTGGGCCACGGGACCGAAGCCGCGGAAAAAAGGTAGAAATAAATAATTCAGAAGAGCAACTCACCGTAGGCGGCGTATTCAGCAGCAAGAAGACTTGCCGGTATCGATGGGGTGTCCCTGGTCGATCTTGACCTGGCCGCCCACGGGCGCCGCGCCGGTGGATGGCGGCCCGACGCGCGTCTTGATCTCCGCAGCCATCGTCATGAACGCCTGCTCCACGTTCGTTGAGTTCTTCGCCGAGGTCTCCAGGAATGGAATGCCCAGCTGTTCCGCGTATTGCTGTGGAAGAGATAGAAAGCACAGTTAAAATCAATGTTACATTTTAGCAGGGTAGTGCTGAGTTAGAAAGTTCGTTGGTTGCATGTTCCAAACCGTAGATTCTTATGGCTCAGAGTGGGTAAGAAAATCTATGGTTGGAAAAAGTTACAATGGTCTATCTGACGGATGGTTATGGTATGGCTATTTCTGCTTATAGATGCTAGCAATACTAGTTTGCTGCTACGTCAATTTGAGAGTAGTTAAAAGTTTCATGTCATACAATTGTTCCGGGTCTTAAACCCTTTTTATCTCAGATACTCAACAAAGAATCTTACAACTGTTTTGGAAGGTATATCTAACTAAGACATTATTACAATCCGCACTGGGCCCGCGTGGTGGATCAAGGCTCATTCTCTTTCTCTCAGAGAGGAAGCCTGTGTCCCAGCAGTGGGGACAACAAAAGATTGATGATGATGACGATATAACAAAGCTTTAGGTATAATATTATGCACGAGTCTGTTTTAAAAACGTTTGTAATTGTTTTGATACTCGAATGTAAACAGTAGCATGCCTCTTAGTCAACTTATTGCACCTAAGTAGTAATAATAATACTATATATTTATTAGTAATTGTAATTTATACTGATTTTACATGTAGAGAGAGTGAGGATTTCGTTGGTTTGTGTATTATATGGAGAAAAAAATCTTTTACCATTCGAAAAGTAAATTTTATTTTGTTATGGATATTTATTTAATTTTTCAACCCGGGCCGCTAGTATATAATTAAATATTTAGCTCAAGACCCAATTGAAACATAATTGGCGAAATGTTGTTTTACTACAAGTGCACCCTTGGTGGACCCTTCGAGGACAGTCATAATGTTATATTATGTTATCTCATTTGAAAACACAAATGACTAAGTAATTAACAAACCACAGTGATGACGAAATTAATTACACCAATTGCATCAAAATTAAATGCAGTATTTCTCCCACAGCAATCAACAAAGCGTTGCAAGACAAAGAATCTATTTTTATTGCTTGACCAAATAAAACTTGTGTTACCTATTAACGGCATCGTTAACAACATAATAAAATTAATAAATATTAAGAGATACATTATTGTTTCGATCAGTATGGATAGAATTTGTATGGTATCTGGCATTATGTCATCGACAAAATGATATGACGAAAACTGCGAGTCCTATAGCTTGGCAAATTCGTACGTGACACTCGCATGGTCCGCGCCGGTGGCGGGAGACGTTAATACGTGACGGCGAGGTGACGCGATGACGCTCCCGTCAGAGGCCTTAGTGCGAGTTTTTACTCACGCTCAATCGCGTTAACGTAAACGTCAATTTGTATTGAAACTGGATAAGCGCCGTCTGGTGATGGTAAAGTGAAACCTCTTTTTTTGTATACATTTTGACATAGGAGATCGTTTACGTTATCACGAGGAGTGAATAAGCATACAGGTGACGCCCGTCTCGCGCGCACGTGCCACTTCCCCCGCTGCCATACGTCTCCCGCGCCAGCGGACCGTGTGAGTATTACGTACGAATACGCCAAGCTATAACATACTCTGTACATCCATAACATCACACTTATATTTTCCCAAGGGTAGGCAGGGTTGCAGTTATAGCAGGCAAAATATGTTTAAAACTTCTGCACATACTAATAATCAGTCTAACTAGCCTTTACCATATTTAACATAATACTAGCATTCATATGCCTCATCCCAAACAAAGAAACCGTGCCGACGTAACTACTGTTTTTCGTCTGAGTATACTGATTTATTTTTATAAGTACATCGATCGCGGCTTCGGGAATCGGGATTCGGTTCCGTTCCACGGCTATAGATGGTGTTAGCAGTGAATTGCAAATAAAAGGTTTTATTCGGTTCGTGACATCTTTTTCTTCAAATACAGTGACGATTTGTGTTATAGTATTTTTATCATGTTTTTACAGTTTCATTGCACCTAAATGTGTCACAATACAAATTAATAAAATCGAGTGGCTTCCTTAGAAATTTAAAACCACGCCATCTATTGGAATCAGTTTTAAATGATCCGGTCAAATAATCTTTGAAATGAGAATTAAGAGCTCAATATGCCATAATTTAGTGCTTACGATAGTTGATTAAACAAGAACATAAAATTTATATGATCAATTCTAGAAAATGTTAATTTTACCCACAATTCAATAAAGGTGAACGCGCACGTATACGCACCGCAGGAGCCGCACGCGCCGCAGTCATCGCATTTTATTAATCTTTATACAAAATCGTATGCAGCCTCACGCACATATCCGCACCGCACGACCCGCATTTCAGCAAAATCCTGTAGGTATACGGATTCCACCAGCGCGGGCGGATGACATCATCAGATTCGGAGCGTTCGATGCTGGCGGCGAGTGCGGTGCGGGCGGAGCGGAGATGTCATCCGTATCCGTATAGAAAATATTGATATAATAAGATGTACAAAAGTGGATACGATGCGTGCAGCGCGTTCGGCGCGGATTGCGCGGGGCCTTGAGAAAATGCGAAGAATGCGGCGCGTGCAGCTCCTGCGGTGCGTTTAGGTGCGCGTTCACCTTAACAAATTGGTGTTGAGACCCGCTCCTCTCAACACCGTCGCACGCCAGCAGCAGTGAACGAGGTACGCGGGGCACCGGGGTGCCAGCCGGCCGACGGCCTAGCGCGCGCCACACCGCCACGACAGTCAGATGTTGCACACCTCCACGCAGGGCTGCGCTCGGGCATATTATCATTTTTATTTTTTTTACCTTTCAACCCACCGTTGTAATATAATTTCTTGTCTTCTTTAATATACGTGGGACACTCAGAAAGTTTTGCGAAACTAAAAAAAATTGTTCTATACGTACATATATTTTTATTAAATCTTTTCAAAGTACTTTCCACCAGCCTCTATACAAAGATTCATGCGCCTAAACCAGTTTTCAAAACACTTTTTCCAGTCCGCCGCAGACACCTCGTTTACAGCCTGCTCGAACGCAGCCAGCGCATCTTCCGGCGACGAAAATTGTATCCCTTTGAGCTGATTTTTTATTTTTGGGAATAAAAAGAAGTCACACGGTGCTAGATCAGGGCTGTAAGGAGGGTGACCCAGGAGTTTGACTGGCGTGCTGTCCAGGAAGTCCCTCGTTTTGAGTGCGGTGTGCGCAGGTGCATTGTCGTGGTGGAGCAGTAGCCCGCGGAGCCCTGTGTTTGGTCGCTTGTTGCTTATAACAGAGAAAACTTCTGGCAAACATTTGGTAGTATACCATTCGGCATTAATGCTTCTTTGATCCCGTAAGGGAATTGATACCAAGTGGCCAGTCAAATTAAAAAAGCTAGCGATCAAAATCTTACCCCCGCTTCTAGATCGCTTCACTTTGGTAGGCGTTGGCTCATTTTGAAACACCCAAACAGTCGACTGGCGCTTGGTTTCTGGGTCGTATTGATAAATCCAGGACTCATCACCTGTAACGATGTCGTAAACACGCCGAGACGAGCCTGCTTCAAATTTGTTAAGCATATCACGGCACCATTCCACCCGGGCCTGCTTCTGAGCATCGGTGAGGTTGTGCGGCACCCAGCGTGATACTATCCTCCTCACGCGAAGATGGCTGTGTAGAATCTCGTGAACGCTTCCCGATCCAATCTTCAATATGTGTTGAATCTCCTGATATGTAATTCGCCTATTGTCTTGGATTAAATTTTTCACTGCTAGCACGTTTTCTTCGGTAACAGCCGTCAAAGGGCGACCGCTTCTTTCGTCATCCCCCAAAGTTGGTCGACCGCGCTTGAATTCGTTATACCAACGATACACGGTTGCCTTGGAAGGGCCTTCATCCATGAATGCCATTTGAAGTCTATCGTACGATTCATCCGGTTTCAGGCGACACTTGAAATCGTATAAAATCATAGCTCTAAAATGTTCCCGGCGCAGATCCATATTTCAGTGAGACACAATACTTTGAATTAACTCGCAAAAAATGTGGAGGGAAATTTTGAAATTGGAACTTACTTATTTTTACTTATAAATAATCATATTTTCGAAAAACATTATAACTGGCCAGTCTCCCATATATAAAAACTTTTTTTCGCAATACTTTCTGAGGGGCCTGGTACTTGCATCATATTTTTATACAGTCCACTCTCATTGATTTACTCCACCACGACCTATCGTCGCGATCAATCGGTGCATATCGCGCCATCTAGTAAACATTCATTCATTCATTTCATTCCATTTATTTGAACCAAATTTTCTTTCTTAGCAGTGGGATCCCGTGCCTTTACCTATGATGTTAGGATCGGCCTCCACTAACCAGATGCAGCTGAGTACCAGTATTTTGCATGAAGCAACTGCCTATCTAAACTCCGCAACTCAGTTACTGGGTAGTACGATACTTCTTGACAGTAATCTTCTGGTCGACTACCCACCCGTACGTTCCAATTCTGTCATACTACCATCTCGAAGTCGTAGTAATATAGAATATCTATCAACCTATAACAGCATACTGCAATCACTAAGGAGCCTGTTGTTATATCGCGTGTGTATCATTCTCTTTGGCCTTGGGTCTAGTTTATTACCTATTAACCTAGGCCTGATCATATTTATAGACTCGGTTATTTGTTTGCTGTTTTAAGTTTACCTTATACAAATGTGGCTGGATTTTTACTAGTATTTTATGTGTTGATGCTGTCTCCTGAACTGTGAAATTTTCAATTCAGCATAGAAGCCAAAATATGGTTATCTCAACAATTGATTTTAAATCTGAGGGTCCCTAAATGGTTTTCAACTTTAAGTTTGACCCCATGCAGTGACCATCTGTGCGAAAGGACAAACTAAGCTGATTATTGCCAACAAAGTTTTTGTAGACTAGGTTTTATTTTTGACGAACAAGCACAGACACATCTGGCAAAAAATTACGACGAAGAAAGCCGACCTCAAATAATGGGATATGAATAGACAAAAATAATCAGAATGAGTTATCATCACAAGATTATTTGAACGTATCATTTAAATTTTAATTCCAATAGATGGCGCCGTTTTAAATGTCTGAGGCATGCCATCCGATTTTTTCTTTTGTATTGTTACACATTTTGGTACAATTAAACTGTGACAACGTGCAAAAAAATACTATAAAACTAATCGTCACTGTATTTAAAGAAAAATTTCTTCACGAACCGAGTAAACCCTCTTACTTGCAAGTCGCTGCTAACACCATCTATAGCCGTGGAACGAAACCGAACGCGATCGATATATTATAAAATAATCAGGTTTCTTTGTATGGGATGAGGCATCTGTATGCTAGTATTATAATATCTGTGTCACTACCAACAGAGCTAATTTAGAAATTTCGGAAAACACTAATCCCAAGCTAAGTATTTTAATCTTAATCGAGTCTTCTAGGTGCCTATTCCATAGACAGAGGAAAAAGACAGGGCTTCAATGTGCGATCTACGTATTATAACTTACGAAGTAGAGACGTGAGTGGTGAGTGACTGGGCGGGTCTTTGTCCAGCAGTGTACTGCCGTTTACCTGATCTCTAACGCTATACAAATAAGATTCAACTTGGCACTCACGTTGGCTGTGGTGTAGTCGACGACTTTCTTGGTGGTGAGGTCACACTTGTTGCCGACCAGCAGCTTGTTAACGTTGTCGCACGCGTAGCGATCAATCTCCTCCAGCCACTGCTTGACGTTGCTGAATGAATCCTGGAAGATAATGATGGGAGGTTTAGATATAAAGACTGAGAATGATGAAGCGATTAGGATCTTATCTTGGGTTTGTTTTGCCTGACTTGGGAATCGAAGCTAGAACCCTTCGATCAACAATAACCAACTAGAACCTCATGCACAGCGGTCACGCTCGGGACCCCTAGACGTTTGTTTGAGATGTTTGATCTTGTCTTGTGAATTTGTAATTATTTAAATCTATCTAAGAGCGCATTCATAAAAAAGTAATTTTGCTTTTTAATTATGGAAGAGAAAAAGCTGCGTAAGCGTAATAGGCTTTCTTAAAATAATGTATTGACATTATTTTAAGGTTGACTGGAGTTCAAAAGATTTAACAAGTGTAGCCTTTGATTTTCAAAAGAATTTATTGAGGCGTTTGTTTCATCAAGTCTTTGAAGCTTTGGCTAAAGAATAACGACGAACGATACTTCAAAGAATTTCAAAGTCCTTAAGGGCCTACATCCGCTTTAGTGCCGCAAAACGGTAACTTTCTAAAGCATACTCCTTAGTAACGACTAGGTTAAAAGGTTTAAAAAAATATATATTTATTATTGTTTCATGTACATTATTTTTTAAACATGGTTTTTCGTATAACTAATAGGTTTGATTTAAAAAAATAATTAGCAACACGATATTTTTCGCAACTTTTGGATACTCCTCCAAAAAGACTTGGATGTTTATGTATATTTTTACACAGAAAAATTGATGGCTGGAATTTCTTCATAACTGAAATAGCATATGTAAATCAAATAATATTTTGCAAACAAAACTGTTCAAAAGAAGGTTCAATATTGATATTTTGGCTCCGAGCGGGCGCACGGCCAGTACTGCGTTAACATTGGGGTGTATATATCGCCTTAACAAGAGACGTCTTATTAACTGTGTAGCCTACCGATCATTCTATAAGGCCAAAAAACCGTTTCCTTTCCTACTATATATAATATTATAAATATGAAAGTTTGAGTGTGTGTTTTTTGTATCTTTGTGTTTTAATCACGCAACAACGACTGAACGAGCTTGGATGAATTTGTGTCCACAGATAGTTAAAACCAGTATTAGCACATAGGATTCTTTATATCCCGGTATAATGTTCCCTTTGGATAACAAAATACTTTTCCCGCGGACGAAGCTCCAGGAAGAAGCTAGTCTTCAATAAAATAAAATCATTAGAGTATCTTGAGATAAATATATTTTTTTATAAGAGTTATGTTAACCTTCCTCAAACCATGAAGTGTAAAATTGATAAAAAATACTACCGCAAGAAAAACGTGACGTCCTACGAACTGAGTCAGTAGATAGATCATGCATTGGAGAGGTCCTATCTTGAGGTTCAAAGTTCACAACGACACATTGTTGTCTAGTTCTGAACTTTGATCCTCATTTACACAATAACATTAGTCATAAGTCATACGTATCAGCTCTTCTAAACAAGGCCTAATAACCTACTTTTGAAATAGTTGTACCCTCAAAAGGAACTATGCAGACTATTGTAGACATTGCACTTTGTAAGTGCTGTGACCTTATTTCTGTATAATGCTAGATCTCGATTTTCCGTTTGACCAAAATGAGCAAAGAGGCTTGGAGCTTACTTTATTAAATACTAGCTGAACCCCGCGGCTTCACTCCCGTCAACTGGCTATCTACCTATCCACCAACCTTGCCACTACCAAATAATGAATTTTATAGGTAAAATTTTGCTTCTTTAAATGATAAATGACTTTATTTCTGTAAGTAGGTTTGTACAAACACTTTTACATGTCGATAAATTAAGGGGGTTACATTATTGGGTTACATTATTGCAATTTTCGTAAGCATCTCTATTTTTTTTGAAAATAATTTATTGCCTATAATACATGGGAATAATGTAGCTTTCCATAGGTTTTCCTTTTTAAAATCGGTCCAGTAGTTTCCGAGCTTATTCGGTACAAACAAACAAAAAAATCTTTCCTCTTTTTAATATTGGTTTAGATATTTGCTCTCCAGTTGTTTCTGTACTACGTTCTATAGCAAATCGAGTTTTATTAAATCTAATATAATACGTAGGTAATTTCATCTGCTATTGATGCTTATCTTGCTCATTTTAATAATTTGAGAAAGATATGTAAGGCGCAGATTTTTATCGCGACAGTGAGTGGCAAACTTGGTATGTGCATAAATTAGGAGGAAAGATAATTTCAAGATTAAACTTACTTGATTGGTGATCAATGTATTCTTTAAATAACTTATTAAGTAAATGAGAGTGTAATCACAAGTCTTTAAACTTTCAAAGATATGTCCACAAGTGGTTACAAACATTTGTATCAGTTTGTTTATTGACATTTTTATCTCCTTATCTGTCTGAGTATATTCTCAAATTATCGTTCAGCCTTTAGCTATGCTCACGCGAGACAGACGCGACGCGATGATGCGACATTTTTTACTGTAGAAATTGTTGCTATGGACAAGGACAACCCGTTGAACAATTTCTTTGATAAATTTAGCCATCGCATTGTTGTTGTATTATCTCGTCTCGCCTGTCTGCGGGAGTCTTTATTCTAGAATGCGCAGCACACCAAGTTTATTTATAATCTCTTGCAGAGGTCAAGGTATTACCCGAAGGACATGTTCGTCGAAAATAAACATAAAAACAAAATGTTTCGTTAATTTATGTTTAATTATATTTAGTTAGGCCATTACTGATATTAAATGCGTTAGTATGAGACAAATTAAGATAAAAGGTAACTTAACTGTTTGAACCTGAGAAAAGAATCTATATTTCAGTCTAGACAGGCATTTACTCTAATCTAAGAAATAATTTAAAGTAAGTATGCGGACTGTATTCTGTCGCCATGCGCACATGCGCATGTTTTAGATTAAAAAACCGGCCAAGTGCGATTCGGAATCGCGCACCAGGGGTTCCGTACTATTATCGCAAAAAACGGCAAAAAAACACGTTTGCTGTATGGGCCCCACTTAAATATTTATTTTATTCGGTTTCTAGTATTTGTTGTTATAGCGGCAACAGAAATACATAATCTGTAAAAATTTCAACTGTCTTGCTATCACGGTTCATGAGATAAAGCTTGGTGACAGACAGACAATGGAGTCTTAGTAATAGGGTCCCGCTTTCACCCTTTGGGTACAGAATCCTAATAAACTATCCTATTACATTCTTATTAGTGGTTACACACGCATTGCTCTGTCATTACCGGAAAGTCCTATCTTTTTCTCTATTATACAGATACTAGTGTCTCTGTGAGCTGTAAACCTCGCGAGTCTGTATTTTTTACCTACGACGAAACGAAGACGGTATATGCGTTTGGGGCACAGATTACCTCCTTGTTTGTGCAAATCCATGTTGCCATTTTATTTTTATTTTTATGTCAATTCAGTTTATGGAAATGATTAAAATGGTTCCGCCATTTTGAAAGATTTCCAAAAACTGAAACAAAAATATTCTATATAATTATCACGTAAATAAAATATATCACGAGAATTTGTTGAGAAATGCGAACTGTATAGAAGAACAACCGGACATCCGACATACGAAAGGATTTTTGCCCAAGCTGAAACGGAGACGCTTCGCACTCGCTCGGTCAATAATAAAATACCCCCGATTTAAAAACCTCTAAAATGCAAAAAATAAGCCTCGTCCTCGCGTCAGGGAACCGCGAACGTTTATAGCAGTTTATTTTATCTACTTAGCGATTCCCCGACGCGAGTACGAGGCTTATTTTTTGCTTTTTAGAGGTTTTTAAATCGGGGGTTTTTTTTAAATTTAAATTTTATTTCATTCTGTTTACGTCTTTTTAGTTCTCTTCTTAAGCAGTCGGGCTTTTTGATTTCTTGAATTAAGTTTTTTTGTTTGGTTCGAATACAGGGAAAGTTTTTAAAATAAGTACTTAGGTGGGTAGGGTAGGTTAGGTACGTAGCTAGGTAGAGTAGGTAGGTAGCCAGTTGAGCGAAGGCGAGGTGGACAGCTAGTAATATTATAAAATGCGAATGTGTGTATGTTTGTTAATCAATCACGCCTCAAAAGCCCAAGGCGAGGTGGACAGCTAGTAATATTATAAAATGCGAATGTGTGTATGTTTGTTAATCAATCACGCCTCAAAAGCCCAACCTATTTGCATGGAACTTGGCAAACGGGTAGACTATGATCTGGATAGGACATAGGATACTTTCTCCATCCCGTTTGTTAAGATAATATTCGACATTCACGCGGACGAAGCCGCTATCAAAAGCTAGTATGTTATAATATTTTGTCTAAGAGGACCCGACTTTGACTTGTTTTATGAATGAGTAGTTTTTCGTGTCGTGGGGCAAGCTTTACAGTTTTGGGTTTAAGCTTAGTCGATGATTGTTTCGGAATTTTCATTATTATAATAATGACGTCCAAATAAAATTTGTCTAAGTTATTAATAACTCTTAAAAACAAAATACCAAACTAGCAAGTTTTCAGTCACGCAAACCGGATAATGTTAAACTAATTTTGTTTCCGACTGTATAAGACTACCTGTGTCTGAGATAATAAACAAAAAAGTATTTATTGCCAGTCCACAGACTATAGATTGAACAATATCACATAACACTTTCGCTTCGCGCCAAAGTTATCATACGGAACTATAGGCAAAAGCCATTCCATTCTAACTTTAAATAGAGTGAAAGTGGTACTGATCTTGTAAGTAAACCGTACGAGACTTCGAGCCAATTAATTATTTAACCGTTGCATTAATTTATTTATTCTGTGGCATAATTTAACGTTTGGTAGTGCATTAGTTTGGCCTCTAATAGAGTCGATACTCAAGTATATTGAGGTTCACTTCCGTACGGCCTCCTACAAGGTGGACCCATGACTAGAGTTGGGTAAATAGCCGGATGCTTTGAGTTATTATCGATTATAATCCATAAGTGTCCATTAATAGCCTTGCAATGGATGATAACCCTGCTATTAATGTATTGTTAAAAAAATAAATGCTTTTTTTTTGTTTAGTGTAAAATCTGTGGGTGTGAACATAAATTGTTGCTAATAAATATTATTGCTAAATAATATATAAATTGTTGCTAATTAATAATTGCTTTATTTGGTCTCAAGTCGAAGAAACAGACGCCCTTAGCTGGTGGAAGGGTATTTGCAGTTCTACTAAGCTTCATAAAATTGCAGTTGCTATTTTATCAGCTCCTTACACGTCAGCAGCTACGGAAAGGACCTTTAGTACTCAAGCTGATGTACATACAAAAAAAAGAAATAAACTAACTACTGAACGAGCAGGAAAAATAACTTATATATCACACAACTGGAATTTGGAAAACAGACCGTCAAGTAAAGATATGGAAAGTGATTTCCACATGGATTCAGAACCTTTCTCTCCAACATCAGAAATCGATGAAATATCCTGTGACTGTGATGAACCTGTTCTTCTTAATACACCAGAAATAGATCCATTAGCGTCCGATCCAATCGATGTAACAAACTTAGGAGATTTTGAAGATACCAGTGTTTCTAGCAATAATTAGGCTGAAAATTATTTTTGAGCAACAAATATAAAAAAAAAATCCCAAATAAATGACTGATTATGAATAAAAAAAAAACTAAGTACATAAAAATCTAATTATCAAAAATCAATGTAAATAGCTGATTGAAAATTTTTAAATGGGCCAGATTAGTTTTAAATAACACATTTATTTACAACAAAGAAAGATGATGAAAATGAAGTCTAATCTGACAGTCCTAAGCCTAAAAACCATGAAGGGAAATTTTCAATCACTAAAATAACATTAACAGCAGGGTTATCATCCATAATTGCTATTAATGGCTACTAACTGACTTTTATTCGATTATTAGCCAAATGATATTAACCGGATTATTATCATTGCCCAACACTACCCATGACCTGGTAAGGGCCACGGGAGTCTGTTGGAAGCGAGAAGCATTGAGCCGGTCGATGTGGCAAGCTTTACGGCAGATCTATGTCCAACCGTGTGACGCTTGTCGGCTGATATGATGATGATACCTCTAGATGGGAACATGCCCATGCTACATTACTGACTCCTTTTACCACTCCATAAAATAATCTTAGAAATAATTTTGGGCAAATTGCGCATAATATTAGACAGGAACAAACTGCCAATTAGCCAAAAATTAATGGAAGTAAACTCATCAGTAATCGTATCACATCTTCAATTTGAGGTCAGCCACAGAATGTGGAATAGATAGTTATCTAGAACAGAAGATGTCGACGAACTGCAATAGGTCACAAACGAGAGTTTACAAGTTTATTTTGACAAGAGTAATTAGTCCTTTATCACCCCTTTAATAGCATGAGAGATATCTTCAGACCACAACTTAATTGTTTATAAACAGCTTTAGTTATTATTGATCACGTTTTTGTATGTTATTGAAATGGATTTTCACATAAAAATAAACATACTTAGCATAAAGAGGAAAACTTTGAACTAATTGAGTGTAGAGCAGACTTGAAGATGCACTCAACTGCTTGTTTAGATACAAACAAATTAAAAAAAAATCGTATAAAACAGAGAAGACCGTTTTAGTGTTTCCCAATGGATATCAACGGGCCTGAGCGGTCGTCATATGTCTTTCTGTAACAAAGCTGTATATTCAGAAGTTGATTTGTGTTTCACTATGGTCGCTACCAAGTCAAATATGAAAAAATAGGGTACGTAGTATAATTCTGAAACACGAACGGAAACCTAATTCAAAGTCTAACTTGCCCGGTTTTTAATTGTCGTTTGCTTCCCTTTTCAGAATATCTATCCATCAAATAAAGTTAAAATTAAGCTAAACAAAGCTTATTAGGCCGTTGAATCATTAGCATACTCCGTCATTGTTTACGAATTGCAAGAGAGAAGGTATTCCGCAGTTTGGCCGGCTGCCAACTTTGTGCTTCATAACTCATTTGCACAAACTTAACTATATTAGCCATAAAACGTTTTGAACTGTTTATAAATAAACATTGGTAGCATGTTAAGAAATTTAAAATATGGTGGTGAAGGGTCTCCGGTTAGCTAGATGAACGAAGACTTTAAAGTGGCGGCTAGCTGGGTGGAACCTTATTTATTTTTTATTGTACTGCATATCGGCAATGTAGCGGCATACGCCTTAACTACAAACATGTCCTGACTTCAAACAAATCCTACATAGCGCAAACAAAGCTTTCCTTACGATTTGAAAACAAACAACGACCCGACAACAACCATCGGGCAGTTCATCCGTTCGGAGAAGAGTGGCAAACACCCGTTTGGTTGGAGGATCCTCCCTTTTCAATAGATTTTGCGGGTCATTCCACAATGTTACAAATTAGTAACAAATTACAATTAGAAGCTATAGTCAATAGGGTGTAACAATGTGCGGTCTTCTGTCTAAAAGCGATCTTTTAAAGACAACTTTTGGATGGGTTCGACTAAGAGAAGAAAAGATACGCAGGCAGTCCGAGGACCACGGACTACCTGTGTATCGTACGGACCGTGGTGTACCATTTACAATAATTAACAGAGGCAAATTTTGAAAGGCTTAGTTGACTGATTGTTTGACCAGCAAAATGTACCTATTTACACATTATTTGGGTTTCGTATAAAGACCCTTTGTCGCTACAAGGCTTGTGACAGGTGTATTATAAGTTGTAGCCGTTGGGCTACTGTGCATTTCTTTCTGTTAGGCCTTCGTTTTACTACTATCTCTCTTGATGGGATGATGTGGTCGCGATGGAGCATCTTTGCCTAAGAGTAACCTATTCACTCTTGACTTAACAGGTTGTAGTTATATCCTCTAATTGCGAATAAAATCAAATAATTAAAATGGATTTTCAAATTCATACACACATTCCTACACCTTATCTCTCATTTTGTAATGTATGATAAAATTTTATAACATTAATAACTTCTGTGATCACATAATAAACTAAATATATACTAATTCATCTATTGGTCTGATTTTATTCTGCAGTGGGAAATATAAATCTGTAAATATAAATCTGTAAGTACATCACTTGATTTTAGTATATTGCAATATTAATCTTCTCTTTGTCAAATATTAAACATATGGCACATTACTTTTTATCACTTGATTATCTTCTAATTGAAGCAAAACTTGTGTAAAAATAAAGCCTTCTATTCACTAGGTGACAAATGTTTTGCAGTCACGACTCACGACAGTTGTTCTGCGAACTTACTGGGTTGAGGCCGTACCTAGTACTTTTTAACCGACAAAAAAATGGAGAAGGTTCCCAAGTCAAACCAGCAGTGACAAAGAGTATAATCAGTAATGGTCTCTAAACCTTTCATCCTGAGCCACTGGTAGCCAGATAATTTTGCAAGCTCTATGTACCTTCAGGCGGTACTAATCGCGATATATCTGTACCGTCGTGTGTACGCGGTCTAAACCACCACATGCACAAATTAGTCATTACTAACACGGTATTATAGGTGATTTACATACACTATAGATAATTTAATCACTATATATACATAAGTATTTACATGGTATATTTTGCAGTTTGCACCAAAACTACGTCTTCTATTTCCTCAGTTTTATTTGTGAAACATTTGTATTTATGTATTGATATTGAATTAAGTTTTTCAGTTATATTGATGTTCTCACGAAAGCAAATTAGTGGAGTTATAACTGTGTGAAGGTTGCCTGTCAAGTTTTTATATCTTGTTCTAATATGTGAACTCTAGGTCAATATAATAAACTAGAACCTAAATAATTTTCATTTAGTAGTTGAGTTTACCATTGTGGTGAAGGGATTGGTCAGCTAGGCTCTGGGTTACCGAGTGCTAGCTGTCCAGATTTGGCGAAATGGGATTAAATAGACTCGTCTGACACACAGTGTGGGTGCAGTGCCCCTGTGCAGAATATGACACAGATGCTGGATTGCCCTAAGTGCCCATACATCTGCACTTTAGAGGACCTAATGAACGCTACTGACACTGCTATTGGCGTGTTTGCCTACTGATTCCTAAATAAAATACCTAAAGAGTTTTCTATCAACTTGAAAAGAAGAAGTTACTGTTATTTTTATTGTAAAATCTACCTAATTAAAACCTAGCGTTCAGTTAAGTACTAATTCTTCTTCTTCCTTGTATAGATGATTCCAAAATGAAATATATTTTGACAAGAATTCAGACACTTCAACAGCATTTTCATTTGCCCCACAAAGGTCTTTTAAGGTGCAGGTGTAGTAGCACAGAGAGCAGGATAAAAGGTGGGGCATTGTTTGGGATCAATGCCACACCACCACAATCGCGCTGTTGGTCATTGGAGTATCCCCATCTAGCTGCAGTGACTAATCAGTGTGACTAAACATAACTGGGTCTATTACATGAGACTTAAACATAATTGGCGAAGTGTGGTTGTAGGTACTACAGGTACCGCCCAGCCTTTTGAGTATAGTTCTCACCAGGCTTCTTGGCGGCCCTGAAGTTGGCTACAATGGCTGTGCAGTAGTAAATCTCGTACATAAAAAGCACCATTTCGTGCCACGCGCATGCAGAAAACCAGGAGGCCCAGAAGTTTGGCGAGAGCCAGGCAGTGGTTATACAGGCGTGATTCTATGTTGTTATTTAGTAAATTCTGATAAATTGCTTGTGGAAGCAATAACTTAATTATAAAGTTTGATATTTAGTTCTTTGAGGAAAATTTGTATGAGGAAATTAATAATTAATTTTGTAATGAAAATACACTATTTTGTGATTTTGGACACAGAAAAAATTATAAAAAAAAATACAAAAAACTGCAACTCATGTTTGTAGACGAAACCACCAAAGTTTTTATTTTCATTTAACTTCCGATAAGATTCACTTTACCAACTTTATAGGTTACAGTACAAATAAAAATATACACAGCATCAGTTTATTTTCTGATGCGACACAAAAAATCTTAATTGCAATTTAGTTTTGCTGGCTTGTTTTTAGCAGATTTCCTTTTGCAATCAACTTGTTTGTTTCTCACATTTGATATAGCATGATTATGTTTCAATTCTATGAATATTGATCAGTACAAATAAGGTTATCTGGTCTTTGTTCTGTGTTGATTTATACATTATGACATTAAGATCAACAAACGAGGTTGAATACTCTCCACAGATACACAATACACAAAGCTGTAACCTGGCCTATTTACAATTTGGAGAGAATTTATAGTCAATAAATATGTTTGAGGATCTTACCTGGTCTGTGCAATCATAAACAATGATAATTCCGTGCGCTCCTCTGTAGTATGATGAAGTGATTGTTCTAAACCGCTCCTGCCCTGCTGTATCCCATATTTGTAACTTTATTGTCTTGCCATCTAAGTCTACAGTCCTAATTTTAAAGTCCACACCAATAGTGCTGATGTAGCTCTCTGTGTAAGTGTCGTCGGCGAACCTTAGCAGCAGACATGACTTTCCAACACCAGAGTCACCAATCAGGAGTAGTTTAAACAAATAGTCGCTGAAAGAGAACACATTTCGTAGTTTAGTGGAGAGTGGCAGTTCAGATCAAGGACAATACGAGTGATGCGCATCAATAAACGTTCGTGATAAACGAGGGAGGCGTTGCTTTGTTCCCTCTAACAAAGACATCTCGCTCGCTTCGCATCCAGTTCACAGGAACTAGGAAGTGAAGGACTGGTACAATCATCACTCACTAATGCGCCATTCATGATCCATACGATTACGTTTTCATAAATACTTCGATAATACCTACCTACCACGAATACACAATGAGTCACCCCATTTGTATTAAATTAATTTACTATGTGGACACCACAACTTGTTCGTAAACTAAAGTTACAGAGCTTTAAGATACAAATTCCACGCAAAGACAATGAACACGCAAAAAGATGGGTTTTATGCACCATCCTTGTTTCTAAATCGCCATGTTACATGTAACAAATATACTTACTATTCTGGATTCATTTTGTACTATAAATGTATTTTTCCAAAACTATAATAATATAGAATATGTCGAAAATTGTTGAGTTCTTTGTTTCTAGCACAAAACAGCAAAAAAATTAATAATTATACGTAGAATAATGGCCGCCGTCCGAAACACCCACTGACGTAAGTCAGAAATTTAAACAGGAGTGCCACTTGGCAGAAACTAAATTCCGTTCAGAAACAGAAGATCGTCTACCTATAAAAAAAATATACTAAGAAAACATACTATTGAGAAGTTAGGGAAGAGCCGAGCATGGAATAAGAAAGTGAGAAGAGCTTATGTGTGAAACCGATATATTTTAATCCCCGACGGAAAAAGAAGGGTGTTAGGCTTCGCACGCACTGCAGTTTTTATTCGCGCGAATATTTTCCGCCCATTCTGCGACCTATGGAATAGTATGAAGCTGCACGACTTGCGAAAAAAAGAAATCCTTGTTTTGCCAAAGAATCCACCGCACCACGGCGCAGATTAAATTTGCGCGAATGTTTTGAACTCTAACAGGTTGAAGGAGACAAAAATCGCGCGTAATTTTACCCCAGAGATTTAACTAACACATAGTTAAATTCAGTACGCAGCCAAAATTTTTATTCGCGCGAATAAAAATCGCAATGGGTGCTAAGCCTTATGTCATAAGTTTGAAGTATATTTGTCTCTCTAGTTTGTCTATTTGTGAATCCATAGACCATATCTGTCTGTGTAAGGGCATCATAGCTCCTAAACGGATGAACTGATTTTGATTTAGTTTTTTTTGGATAGGTGGATAAAGAACAGGCCTTGACAGTTAGAACTGTCAAGGGCTGTTCTTTTGAACTTGGGTCTTCGCGACCAGGCCGTGACTGTGTTAGAGACACTGGGACAAGACGTCACTTTCGAGAAGCTTCTGGAAGCATTAGAGGCTAAATACGGCAAGACGCACCTGGAACATGTGTTTTGGGCCCAACTAAAAGACCGATCGCAACGGGTTGGTGAAACTCTTCAGCAGTGTGCTCTAGAGGTGGAAAAGCTGGTCCGGAAGGATTACCAGTCGTCACCTGTGGTGATCGACGGGAATATCTTATAGGGGTTCACAGATGGGATCCGTGACCTGGAGATTAGGGCTGCCGTAAGGCTAGGCCATTTTAAGAATCTTATGAACGCCCTAGCCTACGCTTTGCAGGTGGAAGCTGTACGACGGGACGATCGAGCTCACCGCGTAAGCGTGGTTATGACTTCACCCCGGTGCTATAGCTGTGGAGAGAGAGGTCACATCCGGTTGAGCTGCCCGAAGCGAAGGAGTCCCCATTGTAGAAGTCAGTTACCAGCAGCTGGAAAACCAGTAGATGCCAGGATTAAGTAGCAGTTGGTTGCTGGTGATGATAGAACGCCAAGGAACTCGATCTCACAAATAGTGTGTGAGTCACAATCATGTAAAGCAGGTGTTCCAAACTCATTTTGTCTACTGCCCAATTTGAGAATAAATTATTTTTTAGCGCCCCCATTTTTTCACCTACTTCAAAACCACTATAACTTCAAATTAAATTAATCAATTATTGTGAGCTATATTAGCGGAGATTTAATATTAATTCTAAACGAGACTTAAGTACTATAACTCGCAAGAGTTAATTTGAAACCTGAGCGCAGTAGGTTTCAAAAATACACAACGGCGCTCAGGTCTCAAGTTAACTCTTACGGGCTACACATGCCAATGAGAATGATTATTGAAACGCAACTTTATAGTATTTAAACAGGGTATCTTTTATTCAAAATAAAACAAACATAATCGATTCTTAAAAAAACTAATGTGAAGGATGAATCTGATGCTGTTTAATAAGTTTGTTGAAATGAGATTCCAATTTACTCAAGAACAGTCGCATATCGCCACGTTCGGTAACATGCAAACTAAATTGTAAAATATTTTAGTTGATGTTCACAAGTTGTAGTTGAGAGTCGAGAGCTCATGCAATCGGTGTCTCAGAGACCTCCTAGCTAAATGAAATTACAAATCACCCCGCAAGCCTCTACAAAACGCCCCCATTTTTTTTCTGGGTCTCTTTCCGCCCCCCTTTAGGCCTGCAGCGCCCATAAGGGGGCGTTATCGCCCACTTTGGGAAAGGCTGATGTAAAGGGAACAGAACACCACGCAGCAATGCATACTCGATTTTATATTTAATCGCAATTTTAAGGCATTATAAATTAATTTAAATTCAAACTTTGCTTCCATGCGCGTTGCGCAATAGTGGCGCAAACTGGTGAGCAATAAAACGTTAGCCCCCATCATTGCGTTGCGTCGGCTATTTAGGTGGCCACTTCCTGACATATCATAAGTTGTGATCTATGCCACAAAATACAAAATATACGCCGCTTACCTTTATTTATTTTTTTATATATGTAAACACTTTACTAATCTATACATATAAATAAATGGGGAATTATAAAACGATCGAATAAAAAAAAAACTTTGCGACTGATGATGAGATACTGTTTTAATAACTTGAGTGGTATGAATTAGAGTAAGCGAAGAATTAACTAAAGTAACGACGAATATTGATTAATAATAAAATCCAGAACGAGCTTACAAAAAGTGGATTGTGATTATTCCATTCCCGATTTTAAAATTCTGGCCGTGCGACTAGAAATGCGCGGCGTCCGAGTGAATTCGTGTTTTTAACTAATTAGTCCAAGAGCGAGCGAAGCGAGCTCGGGAACTTAGGGCACCCCGACACGGACAGGTTAGGTTCGAACGAGATGACGGGAGCTGATGTGAGCGAGCAAAGCGAGCGAACTCGGCTCCCGTCATCTCGTTCGTGTTAGGTTACTTTAGACCCTGCGGACGGAAATAGGAGCCAAGTCAAATACTATGAAGCTTCTCATTTTGTAGTTTAAGTAACTCAAATTAATGTTTGTAAGTTGCTGTTCTGTCCATTTCTCGTCACTCGCTCACTTATTAAGCGCAAAAACAAACATAAACACTCTACTATAACGTAAATTAATTATTTTTATCACTTAAAACTTTAATTTACAGTCACTCGTTTAAATACTACCCTAAATAAATGGCTGGACCGATTTTGACGGGACTTTTATTGGCAGGTAGCTGATGTAATAAGGAGTAACTTAGGCTACGTTTATTTTAGAAAAAAGAAAATATTTTAGAAATTTCTTAGGCGGAACGAAGTTCGCCGGGTCAGTTAGTTTTTACATAAATTTGACTTGCCTGTTTTTTTCTTAAGTATTGTTGCATTATCATTTTGACTATGTACTTCTATACATATAAATAAAATTGGAGTGTCTGTTTTTAATATTAAAATAACCGTTTTTTACTACATGTATATGAATATATATACGGTACATACAGCAAAATAACATTTTTTTAAATTTTTGTCTGTTTGTTCCGGCTAATCTCTAAAATGGCTGGATCGATTTTGACGGGACTTTTATTGGCAGGTAGATGATGTAGTAAGGAGTACGTTAGTACGTTTATTTTAGAAAAAAAATTTTTTTTTTGAAATTTGTTAGGCGGAACGAAGTTCGCCGGGTCAGCTAGTCTATACTAATATTGTAAAGCTGAAGAGTTTGTTTGAACGCGCTTATCTCAGGAACTACTGGTTGGAATTGAAAAATTATTTTTGTTTTGGATAGTCCATTTATCGAGGAAGGTTATAAACTATATAACATCATACGACCAATAAAAGCGGAGGATAAATGAAAAATGTTGCAAAACCGGTAAAAAAGTTTTTTTTTTGAGAGCTTCTGTTGCGTGCGCTGCGTAAGCGGTTAAAGTTACGCAACATTCATGTATGTAGGTAGGTAGCTAGTTGACGGGAGCGAAGCCGCGTGGGACAGCTAGTAATATATATAATATGCAGTTCGGCCTGAGTGCAGTATATTATTTATTCTGTGGTGAGTGGGAGGGTAAATACTTGGATTAAAGAAAATTAAACCACCAAATCAGTAAAGGTTCTTTTATTTTTAAAATATATACACTCGGCTTAACACGTTCAACGCCAGTGACCCGCCCAGCGGGTTCATAAAAATGTTTATTCAGTGCCGTTGACCCACTTGGCGGGTTCTATATTTTTTTACAATATTCAATAATTCTTAAACTAAGATAAAAATAAGTAAAATAAGATATATATGTTTTAAACTTCGCCTCACAGAGAGGAGACCTGTGTCCAAGCAGTGGGAACATTGAAAGGCTGATGATAATGAGTCTCATTTATACGTCATGAACTAACATTTGAGGTGGCGTAAAAAATACGAACTCACATTTTTTTAAGTCCATAAACAATGTCAATGATCTCGCTAGGCGGGTTCATTTATCGAAGAAAATCAGGGTCATCTATTTATTACTAATACAGAAAAAAAGATTATAACTAAGTCTTGCATCAGAGCACTAAAAATAAATAATTATTAAGCTCAATTTTTTTTTGACCATGGTTACTCACAAAAACACGTAAAACTGTTTTCAATTGCACTTAACACTGGAGCGAGTAAGGAACAACCCTCTTAAACAAAGTTGCTTGACTTATAGCATTGCAAGCGTACCCGCCTGGCGGGTACACTTAATTATATTAGCTGCGTCTGTGACCTGCCCAGCGGTGGACCTCGGCACCAGGCAGCAGGCACTCCAAGGAGGCCATGCCAACCATGGACAGCAGGTGGACCAGGCGCCTTCTGCGACTGGATAGCCTGCGCCTGGTGGCTGGGGTCATCACTGGACACTGCTCATACAGAATAACTGATAGTCCTCTATGCAGAGATGAAGAATAAAAAAAAGATATACGATCGCGCACGTGCTCCTTGAGTGTACAGGTGTCGCCTAAGTACGGACGCAGTGTACACCGAGTTTACTTATATACTGAAGAAATCGATATGCCTGCAGCCTAGTTGCGTGCCTGTTTTGACAGCACGAAGTGGACTGCTTCCCTTTCATTTTAACAACGCAACAGTATTCATTGCGTGTTTTAACGCTGTCGAGTTGACGGATTTTTGAACATAAGAAGCAATGAATGCAAGCAAAGGTTGCGTGCGCCATTCTTTAAATTTACGCAGTAAGGGTGCGGATCGGCTTCTGGAGGTAGGCTGGCTGGAATGATCGTCGCCATGGCTCACACACAATGATCGTCACTACGCAGGTAGTGCGGCAAAAAGACCCAAAATATGAGGAAGAAGACCCGCCTAACAGGTTCATGAAACATTTAGACGGTATCCATAATGTTACATTTATAATGGCCGTGGCGAACGTGTTAAACCAAACAAGTCACGGAATATGTTCAACTAAAAGTAAACGTGAGATTTAATCTACAACATCGAAATTCACAAAATCATTTCCTGTAGTATACTTAATGGTATCTTCCATATGTACAAACTTCTGTCTTTATAGCCTGCAATAATCTGAAACAAATGAAAAAAATGTTTTATTAATAAAAATCTAAGTTAATATTATTACAACAAGCAAAAAGTTTAATTAAAAACTGTAGCCCGCCTACGGTTTTTTGTTTATATTTGACAAATTATTCATCAAAATCGTATGAATAGTTTAGGCGCTATGGAGGAACATACGTAGACTGCTAAACCCGTCCCGTCCTTTTGGCATCGCCGTAGTCGGTTAAAAATCAAATCTGTATTTATTAATTAAAGGTTTATGTATTCATATATACAGATTTGATTTGCATATACAATGTAGAGGACATAACAAATCAAATCTGTATATATGAATACACAAGCAAGCAGCCACAAGCAGGTGTTCATGAATTTGATATAGCTTTCACAAAGAAAATTGTTCAGTGTGAGGCGTCGGATAACTATTCAAAATAGCAAGTGATTTACGGCTGAATTTTCAGTCCTTAGATAACTTTTACCTTGTGTAATAAAAATGGCGGTTTGATGGTTTTTTAATTCTTCAGACAAAATTTATCTCACTTTTGGAACATCAGCCCTAAATCACCGCTCTATATTTCTCTACTCAAATACAGCGTCTCCATACTTCAAGAACTCGGCAACATAGTCTCGATAAGAGAAATTTTTTGGCCATGTACTGCGGCGGAATAACATAAAGAATATACAGCGCCTGGTGTTTTAAGGCAGAATGCGTCAGAAAATCATCTCACAGAATCATATGGAGAGAGATTGTGAGGCGATTTACACTAACACTGGCGATTGATTGGACAATTAATATCATCGGGTCCACGACTGCTGTCAAGAGCGAAGTTTTATAAAGAGAGAACCCGATTTTTTTGAGTTTGTTCAGACATGTAGGGTCTGGAACCACTATACCCACTTTATTTGAATTTTTTTTCACTATTTGAAAAGTACATTCTAGATGGTTAAAGGCTATAAATTATTATGACCCAGACAAACCCAGGGCGGACCGGGATAGGATAGATGGACCCCTTTTCCGCTTAGACTCCCATTTGGTCCGTTGTGAGTGCAGACCTACTCTTTATGAGAGAGTATGGGTCGTAATCCACCACGCAAGCCTAATCCAGGTTGGTGGATGTCACAAATTTTCAAATTTTTGGTTCTAAGACATGCCGGTTTCCTGACGATGTCTTCCTTTACAGTTTTGAGAGCCGGGGCGGGCCACTAGTAGAAGATAAAGTGTTACGGTATCTCACCTTGCTGCCCACCACGGCGAGCGATAGCAGCATGAGACTGGGTCCCCGCAGCTGCGCCAGCGGCCGGGTCTCGCCCTCGCGGTACACGTACACGCAGCCGTCGTAGCAGCCGGCGAACAGCAGGCCGCCCGTCGCGCGCAGGCATACGGCGCCCTTGCCGCCTTCGTGGCAACCCGTGTGACTACCACTCTAGAAATAAAGAAATAAAATGAATATAAAAAAAAAAACCGGCCAAGTGCGAGTCGGACTCGCGCACGAAGGGTTCCGTACCATTATCGCAAAAAACGGCACAAAAATCACGTTTGTTGTATGGGAGCCCCAATTAAATATTTATTTTATTCTGTTTTTAGTATTTGTTGTTATAGTGGCCCGTTTTTACCCTTTGGGTACAGAACCCTAAAAAGAATGAAAAAAAAACCGTAAAATTTAAAAATCCCTCAAACATTTTTCTTTCATGCTATATAATTTATCTGGTAGTAGACAAGCTTTGATCGACAATCTATTGTAAGTGTATATAACACTTAATTATGACACGATATCTTGCTAAAACACCCCAATCCAAAAATTAAAACGCCTATATTTTTTGAACAGTTGAACCGATTTTCATCAAACATAGCTAAGAACACTCTCGATAAAGTCACCATTCAAACAAAAAAACAAGATCTCACAATCGGTTCATCCGTTTAGGAGCTATGATGCCACAGACAGATACACAAACACAACAGTCAAACTTACACCCCCCTTTTTCCGTCGGGGGTTAATAAAACAAGAATTAACAAAAATCTGCACAGCCTTCGTTCAATTATGTTGGGGTGGGTTCAGCTGAGTATCAGTATTTTTGACATGTAGTGCTTACCTCCACAACCCAGTTAGGATAGGATCGATGGACCCCTTTTCCGCACTTAGACTCGCATTTGGTCCGTTGTGCGTGCAGGCCTCTCCTCTGTGAGAGGAAATGGGCCGTAATCCACCACACGGGCCCAGTGTTTTTTAGTGGATGTGACATATCTTTGAATTTTTTATTCTAAGACATGCCGGTTTTACTCACGATGTTTTTCTTCACCGTTTTGAGAGCAGTGGTGATGAAATAATTTACACAAAGTAAAGCGCCTAATTTACAAAAACTAAAGCGCCTGCCTGGGTTCCTCAACCCAGTTACTGGGTATCATGATACTCTTTGGTTTTTTATTATTGATAGGCTTGCACTTGATCACTATCCGACTGATGAAGACCGGTGTCAGATATTGTGAAGCCACAAATGATAACATCCATAGACGCACAATGCAGTCAGTTTTTAATTGTAACATTTATCAAACTCAAGAATACTAGTTTCAGTTTCTGTAGGAATTTTGGGTCTGTTCAAAACCAGTGTTTTTGGCCGTTACCGATCATTCAGCCGGACACTAATTATTAGTACTAATTTAGTGATTTCATTTGCAAGTTATTTTTTATCAAAGTTACCCTAGTAAGCCTTCCTGTGTGTGTATAATGCTAAAATTAGTATTTACTGCCCCATGCATTTCATTTATCATCATTGTCTTTGTCTTTGAATATACTAGTTGCCACCCGTGGCTCCGCCCGCGTGGTATGAGTACTTCTCTTAACGTAGTATTAGTACTTCTTCCAATATTTTTATGTATTTTAGCAATGTGTTATTCTGATGTATAAGTTATATTTCTGTCAAGTTTTATCAAAATCCATTCAGTAGTTTTTGAGTGAAATAGTAACAAACATCCATCCATCCTCTCGAATTTACACATTTATAATAGTAGTAAGATATTTTTTGTTTCCATTTCAAACAATACTTACAGCATAGTCAAAAACATGTATCTGATGGCTACTAGTTCCGCAGTACACCTTGCCATCTTCAAAAAGAAGCGTATACACAGTCATCTTAGGGCCAGAGAGCGTTCGCAACAAAAGCCCAGTTTGGGCATCCTTTATCGTGACGTTTTCTGAGCGCGCGGCGACAAGCAGCACTTTGCGGGGACCCTCCTTCATGGCACGGAGAGCCAGGATTGATTGCTCGGAGAACTTCACTGAGCTCACTGGTATCAGCATGTTGTTCTGAAATTAAATGGTTCATAAAATTAATACACGTAACATAAAATCACGCTTCTATTTTCTGAAGGGTTAAGCAGAAGTATTTATGCGAGTTATGCTGAAGTCCCATGTATGCCTCAACCGAGCACGAACCCAAGCTCTCTTAACCGACTTGGGAATAAAAAGAGTTGCCGACCGATTAACAATCATGTGAGGCGTTTTTTTGCAGAACCAGATTTTTTTTTATAAATATACGTGAAAAATTACTGTAAATAAAAACTAATAAGAAAGAAACAAGCCCAGTAGAGGAGTTCTGTTAAGAAATACTTAATAACTACACCTTTGAAAAGTTTTATAATCAATCCACACATAAAATAAATAATAAATTCTAATGTAGAACAGAACGATCAACAGTCCCCCTTCAAAATCAAATCTTTCCAATCTATATTTTTATTTTAAGTCTAAAAACTCTATTTTGATACCGCACCCGATGGGTTCGAAAAAAAAAACTGGGACCCCTACAATATGGAGTCCAAAATTCACCATGTTTTTTTTTATTCCGTCACTTATCTAAGAAGACATAAATCCGTCTAGTGGTTTGAAAGATAAGAGGTAATTAGCTAGAATTATTGTTAACCAACTTTAAAAAATAAGTAGTGGCAATTGCGAATTTTGGTGCCAAGGTTCCTATTTAATTAGGTATCGATTCTCATCACGTCAACAACGCTAAGTAATTTAACCCTGTAATTTCGTATGGAGATGAACCGACACAAAATTTTGAGGTTACCTACTGTAACAGTTTTTATTAAAACTAGTATTTGAATCAATCTCTTCTTATTTTTCGTGTGAGAATGTGGCCACCACCTGGGAACCCCACAGGCCTCTGACTTGGCTATTTCAATACCTAGTATTATGAGCCTGTACCAATGAAATTCCTAGTATTATGAGCTGCAAAGTGATCTTGAAATATGACACTTCTTACAAGTGACATTATATATGTATACATTATGTTGGTATACTATTACGAAGACTTGTAATAAAAGCCTGCCTCATATACATTTTATTTATTATATAAAAATCAATTGCTGTTCGTTAGTTACACTAAATCTCGAAAACGGCTTGACTGATTTGAATAATTCTTTTTTGTTTTGTTCGCTAGAATACAGGGCAGGGATAAAAACAATAGGTATAATATTCACAGCGGATCTTTGTGTTTCTGAAGTTGGCTGCAAGACCCTGCGCAGTATCTTTTTTTTGTATCAATGTTGAAGGTGAAAATAGAATTGTATAACTGTCTCTTTCAATCGCTTACGTGTGTCGCATCGTCTCATCTCGCATACTTTACGCAGTATTCTCGATGACACAAATATCCGCTGTGACTACTACAGGGATAGGTAGGTAGTTAGGTAGGATTGGGTAGGTAGATAGAGTAGGGTAGGTTAGGTAGGTAGGGCAAATGGGTAGGAAGGTAGGTAGGGTAGATGGGTTGTTAGTAGGTAGCTATGGTAGGGTAGGATAGGTTGTCTGGGTCGCGGATAAATTTGAAATAGAGTTACCGCGGCCCTGCCAAAAGCAACTGAATGAACACGGGTGGGTTTTAGTCAGTAAAAGTCTGACACGCCCTTCCGCTTCACCCAGAGCGGGAGAAGTCATTGGATGATTTCCCACCAAAAAAAAAGGATAGGGTAGGTAGATAGGTAGCCCTGCAGCTTCGCTGACGGGAGCGAAGCTGCAGGGTACAACTAGTTTTAAATATTGTACATACGATAACATTACGCCTGTATTCACTGAAGGGTACAGTCGCTGATTCTAAAGTACATCTACATTTCACCAGTTATGTAAAAATCCTGGGTATGTAAGTCTAATAGACTTCACCATCAACGGGGCACACATCCAGACTGCGGAGTGACAAATTTCAGTTACAATGACCCAGTTTTACGATAAGTGGAAGGAGTGGGACAAAGTAGGCTAGAAAAAAAACATTTTCACAATAAATAAACCGAATTCTAATGCAAAACACTCGTCGGTGTTTTTGCCTCTTGTTGTTACCGTTTTTCAACACCGACTTCCGAAACGAAAGTTATTTTTGCACTTTTTAGTGTTTTGCTTTAGAAGTCGGTTTCTTTCTTTGTGAAAACAGTTTTACCCTATCACTAAGGAGTGAGCAAAGTCTATAGTAAGATACCTAAATAAATACCCATATGATAAAATACCCATAATAACTTAATTTATACATTCGTGCTGTTTGTCGCTAAGGATGGTTGTATGTTCCATATCTTGAAAACTGCTGAACCGATTTTGATGAGACTTATACTGTTCCCTAAGTTGAGAGATAACTAATCTAATAAAAAAAGAATGATCACGATCCGATTACTAGTTTCGGAGGTTTTAGGATTAAAGGTTCCATTTTTAAATATGCTTACCTTGCATTCAAATTGAAGTACAAAACCAGTCCTAGTGCCGACAAAGACGGTGTCCCATGCGCGGTCCATCGTCTGAATCGGACTGAGGACATTACACTCGGGACCCTTCTCCAGACCCGTCTGTAAAATAGGAGAAACATACATTTAATATATGTCTAAAACTTCACACGTGTATTCCCCGAGAGGTTGATGAAGAACTTCAAGTTTTATGTTATTCGGGTAATCTATTCTGGCATCACTTAGGCATTATTTATATACCACAACTAAAAAGTGAAAAATTTAAAAACTAACTTTTTTACAAAAATAATCTAACGACATCCAAATAGAAACACGGAAAACAAAGAAACGTAAAAAAGCACTGCTTCCTGAGTGGCATTTGTTCACTCATCTGAAATCACCTACCTTCCGCACTTGTAGCATATATAACTATTGCATTGCATAACTATTGCAGCTGTATTCCAGACTCTTAAAAAAAAGCAGTGTACGCTTCTAGTTCAGTAGGCGTATCCAAAGAAATTTTGGATTAGGCGCACAATGCCACATTCGCAAAATGACATTTTGAAATTTCGCTAAATGTCACATTCTCAAATTGTCACATTCCGAAAACGCCACATCGCAAAACGTCACATTTGCAAAATGCCATTTTCGCAAAATGCCTTATCGAAAAATACCATTTTCGCACAATGTCACTTGGGACATAGTCGATTTTTTTATATTCAAACTTTAAATGTTTTTATGAATAACGCCACCTAGCTATAACTTAAGAAAGACTTGATTAAGCAAATCGTATAATCAATGCTGCAAATCAATTAACCCTAAAGGTACACTGGCAATAGATGGCACATGCGGAAAAATACTTTACAAAAACCCAAGCAAATTTTACAAAAAATTAAGCTTTTTTGAAACAAAGTTTTTTTTTTTAAATTATATTTATGATTCTCAGCGACATATATTATTTCAGTTTACATTTTTAATTTATTTTATGTTAAAATAAATGAAAATGAATAAATAATGTGATTAAATACGTAATTAAATTTGTTTTATTTTTTATTCATATATCATCGGCTCAGAAGTCACTAAGTGGCTTTAACTTTTTAGAATGTGTCATTTTGAGAATGTGTTATTTTGCTAATTTGGCATTTTGCTAATGTGGCATATTGAGAAATGACATTTTGCGAATGTGTCATTTTGTTTATGTGGCATTTTGCTAATATGGCATATTGAGAAATGACATTTTGCGAATGTGTCATTTTGCGTCAATATGTCATTTTGCGAATGTGGCATTGTGCGCCTAATCCGAAATTTTATCAGTAAAACTACGGATGTTGCCTTTTCAAGATGATCTCATTCCTAGCCTTGAACTACTCAACTTTAGTAAATGGAAGACTCCCACAGAAATTATAATACAGTGCAATGACGCGTTTGCATATAAATTTCATTCAGATAAAACAATTTCTGTGAAAAAGCGTCGTCACATTGCAATGTGCTATCGGGTTGCCGTCGCAAATTTCAGCTATTTATCGATCGGAAGCGATTTAATCATATTCATGAATGAAGAACCTTCTTATTTCTTTAATGATCGCCCAATTCAGTTTATATTAGCTGCCAGTGAGTTATTGCGATTGCCATTTAGATTGAAAATATAATTACAATTACAAAACACGTCGCAATAGACAGACATCCAGACTTATCATAATCTCAACCATATTTATGCTGAAATTAGCTTCAGAATCATCATCATCATCATTTCCATCGAAAGTCTTCCACGCTGGACATAGGCCTCCCCCAAGCGTCGCAACACTGATCGGTCATGTGCGTCTCGCATCCACCGATAGCTTCAAGCTTCAGAATAACAAATGGTTCTTTTTTATGTGTCTAGGAAAGTATACTGTGGTATGTGGTAATTAGGAAATAATTGATTTTCTATTGTTCAACACCTGATTCAGGTTTCCTCACAGTATTTGGCATTCAAAAAAATCTTGGAGGTCCTTTTAATTTCGCGAAGGAATCGCACTGCTTCTAGCGTATAGAATATAGTAAGTAAAAAAATCTTACCTCCAAATCATAATATCGTATCCTGGAATCCAGTGATCCCGTGTACACAGTGGTGCCATACTTCTCCTTGACAATGGTCAGGCAAGTCACGGCATGGCTGGACCCTCGCAGTATGTTTAGTAGATGCCCATCACCACTGAAGTGGTACACGTTGCCGTCCAAACAAGCTGCGATGAAATTCGTCTCTATGCACTGGAATTTTTATTAATTTGTATTAATTTACTAGCTTTTGTCCGCTTCAAATTTGTAAAGCTAAAACAAAACAAACATCGTAAAACTAATATAAAACAAATCATCTTTTAATTTCTGTACGCGAAACTCTATTTTTTTCTAAGTTACACCTTATAACATCGGCTGTCTGCCATTGGGTCCCGTCAAAATCGGTCGAACCGTTTCGGAGATTAGCCGGACGGATTGACAGACAGCGAGGTAAATATTTAAAAAATGATTTTTTATTTCATAGATTAAACTGACATTTGGGTGGTTGTCACTTTGTCGTTACAAAAAAACCGGCCAAGTGCGTGTCGGGCCACGCGCAGTAATAGGGTTCCGAAGTTGCATATTGATGCGGACTAAGAAGAGGGTTTTTTGTTGTTACATGAACATTAAAACGATTTCAGCGGCTCACAACGTCTAAAAACGGGCCCACATGGACGATGGTAATTGAAGAAAGAGTTATAAAATCCAACTTCGCAAGTGAAGTTCGAAAAAATATTATCTATTTGAGTACCACTGCGGGTAGAGGTAAGCGTTTGTAATAAAGATTTATAACCAGCGTCACTTAATAATTTGAATACTGCAGTATTGCCGTTACGGAGATAGTCTTCGTTAAATTCTCCAAATATTTACAAACCGAAAACAAATATTTTAGTATGAGTATTTTCAAACAACCTACTCAACTACCAAAAAGTAAAATCAAATTATGCAATGATAGGAACAAACAACCAACGTAAATAAGCTGCAATAAATAATCTACATGAAGTACGTCAATTGCGATACGAGCGCGCGTTAGAGCCAGGGGAATGGTTGGTTCGTTCCGGATCTTCCCACGCACGCTCTTTGTTTCTTTCTCTTTTGGATTTTAAAAATTTTGAATTTATTCACAATTTTGCTCTCGAAAGTTGTTCTATAAGAATTTTTTCAATGGCACTTGTACAAAATTTTTACTGTCCCAAGTACATTTTTTAAGTTGGTCGACTATTACTCGTAAACTTGTAAAGACTATTTAGCTGTGATAGTTTTGCTTTTAATTTCGTTATATACATACTACTGCCGTGATTTTTTACACATAGCCAAAAGCAACCATTTCGCTGGCAGGGGGAGGACATTTGCCTCTAACAAAAAGTTTCAATTTAAAGCTTAATTTTACGCAAACGGATCTCTGAATCGAAAAATGGTTTTAAGAGACCCATTACATTTTTTATTGACCCATCCAAAGACACCCCACACCATGGGATGGACGAGAAAAAATGAACATCCCCACCTTACGTTTATAGGAGATAACCAAAAAATTTTTTGCCTGATTTTATTTTACCACTATGTCGGCATTATTAATATATATATCCATGCCAAATTATAGCTTTCTAGTACTAAGAGTATCTGAGCTAAGCTGCGGACGGACATAGCGAAACTATAAGGGTTCCTTGTTGACTTCGGAACCCTAAAAATAATATCGTAACCTGACTATCCTGAGTGATCGAAAAATTTAAGTAGATCGAAAATGGAACTATTTAACGGCAAAAAAAAAACATTTGTTAAGAAACTAGCGGCCCTTAGTTTCTACTCATTTATGCCAGACTTCATTTTATCGATCGCATTTATTTTATTGTTGATTTCATATTTTTCACAATAAAAGTTTATGTACCTACTATGTTTATTAATACTGTTATTTACCTACTATGTTTGTTAATATTCAAATATATTACGTTTATATTCATAAAACATTTATGTACACCAATTAGTGAAATCAAATTGAGGAGTCATGTCATATCGATTCGATGAATCACTTATGATTGAGCCTTACCTACAACACTATGTTCCGCGCTTGAAACATTTTAAAATAAAACCGGCCAAGTGCGAGTCGGACTCGCGCACGAAGGGTTCCGTACCATTATCGCAAAAAACGGCAATAAAATGATGTTTGTTGTATGGGACCCCACTTAAATATTTATTTTATAATGTTTTTAGTATTTCAACTGTCTAGCTATCACAGTTCATGAGATACAGCCTGGTGACAGACATACAGATAGACGGACCGTGGAGTCTTAGTAATAGGGTCCCGTTTTTACCCTTTGAGTACAAAACCCTAAAAATAAGGTAATTTAGGACCTTATTTATAGGGTTCCTCTGTAGTGGTGGTAAATGATACTGTGATTTTTAATTTCGTAGAGTTTAGTCTATAGTCAATATACTTTCATATGCATCTAAATATTTTTAAGAGGAGCGCTCCTATACAGATAAAAGGGGGCGCTCGAAAAAACACACCTACACATAGACAGAAACTGTAGAGTTAATTCATTTATTCCATTTTGTTACGACAACAGATAAAATAGTGGTATACTTACTACAGTCAACACTTGTCACTTGGCAGAATAAGTGTAAAATGACAACACTGAGGTAATGAAAGGTAACGAAAAAATCAAATATCTTTCTGGTTTTTTTTATCCGCGTTGAACCAGTTAATTTTATATTTTGATAAAACGTAGACAATTAATGGAATTTCTTTCGTATATAACTCACTTTCAGACGCTCAAATTTAAGTCAGCTAAGATTTCGCTATTGTTTTTTGGTGATAATGTTTATTATTACGTATATTTTGGTAGCATATGCTAAAATATATTCATAAAACTGTTTTTTTCTTAGAAATTCTCCCATTTTCCCCTTTTTAAACCAAAATGATTTTGCGGTTTGGTACGGAACCCTAAATGTGCGAAAGCCGAAACGCACTTGGCCGGGTCTTTTTTTTAATTACTAACAGATACTTAATTTTATTAATTTGTATAGATTATTCGTCTTTGTCGTATCGATGATTCCAAATTAAATATCTTTTGACCAGAATTTCAGCCACTGTGGGTAATTATTGGGTCATTCACTACTGATTAAATTGTGCTTACAGCGGCCTGTTGTTTGTTTTCAATAGTTCAGCCAAAATACATACACTGTTGAGCATAGGCCTCCCCCATGCGTCACCACATCCACTGGTCATCCTGTGCTTCGTGCATCCCGCGGTGAATTACCACGTGCATATTAGTAGGCAGCACAGATATAAATCTAACTAGATGACGCGATTGTATGTACTTCGCGTGTCAAAAAACGGACTAAATGATCGTACTTTGAGTTTTTCATTTAGCATTATCAGCTTCTGAAAGCCACCGAAATCTAGAAAAATGCCTAATTATGCTATATTGAGCTGTTCAGATTGTATAGAAACCGAGTGAGAGAGAGAAGTTGGCTGAGGCATTGGAAATGTTTTCTTTCATCGGTAAGTAAATTTGTTTTTAAATTGTGTGTGAAAAAGTGGCACACTTGGTTTTCATACAGATGGAGGGACTTGCGTTATCTAGTTAGATTTATGTCTGTGGCATGGTAGGAATTTACTGACTTTGCATTAGAGTTACATTATTCTCGTATTACTATTTACCATTAATTAGTACTTATATAATTTGAAGAACAAGCATGTTTTGTTGCCAATCATTTTTGTGTTAATGCAATATACCAACAGTCCTCATAAATGTTTTACTAGGCATTTGTATCTAAATGTATTCACACAAAAATATTCTTCCTCTTCAAGATATTGTAACTAATATTACGAATTAATCGATTTTTTGAGAAACTCCACAAGTCAGGTTTTTTGGCGAAATTACTTTTTTACGAGAATGTGTTCTAAGGAAGTAAATTCTCACAAGTAATTCGATAGGCACGAAATAAAAAAGGTCTTATATTCTGTTAGTTGGGTAACCCCATAAGTCACTGACTGTGGCTGGAGCTGTGAAGAGTTCAAACAGGCGCAGACTGGTTTTGCCTAGCGACAAAGGTTATCCACAGGATCAAATTCCCATTAACAATAAGAAAATGGAAGATTTACAAAAACTGAGAAGTTGCTTGCCACAACAGATCTATGAAAAAATGTACCAGCGGCCGGTCACAGATCGTGAAACAGACAAGACGATGGGTTACCAAGGAGATTTTAGACTAAACACAATATATAATATTATCTAATTTGTGTCTAATTATTTAATGTAACATATGGTGTCACAGTTGTTTTTTTTTTGGTTATTTGAGAAACCCTTAAGTCCGGCTTTCAGTTATTATTTATTTCATAAAATGAAAATATCAATAAAAAGAATAAATATTAAATTCAATTCTTAGAGGTATCATATAAATCAGTCAAACTGCATCCGTGCCTATTTTGTTAGGGTTCCGTACTCATAGGGTAAAAACGGGACCCTATTACTAAGACTCCACGGTCCGCCTGTCTGTCACCAGGCTGTATCTCATGAACCATGATAGCTAGACATTTGAAATTTTCACAGATGATGTACCTATTTTTGTTGCCGCTATAACAACAAATACTTAACACAAAATAAAATAAACATTTAATTGGGGTTCCCATACAGCAATCGTGATTTTTTGCCGTTTTTGCGATATTGGTACGGAACCCTTAGTGCGCGAGTTCGACTCGGACTTGGCCGGTTTTTTTCGTCTCCTGTAAAATCAGGGTCAGATGACATGGTGTTTCAAATGCGAATTTGTTTGTTTTTTACAAGCTTCTATTTAAATTGCAATGTATGGATGTATGTAAGTTTGTTCGGGTCAAATCTTGCAAATGAATTTTAAAGCAGTTATCCTCCACCGATTAAGATGAAATTTTGCATACAATTTTTTTTTTTTTTTTTGAAATGGTTGGGTTTTTTTTTCAATTATATCAATTAAAATTTACATAGTATATAATACTTAATTAACAATAACTACCTATATATACACTTAAATAAAAATAAAATACGATGAACACGTATAAAAGGGCAGGGGTCATAGGGCGTCAAAAAATTCGTCCACATCGCTGTCAACGTGAAAAGTGCCCAGAACGCTGGCAGCATTGCCACGTTAGATGGCAATGCTGATTCTCTGGCCAATGATGACAATGCAAATCAAATCAAATATGTTTATTTGTTCGAATAGGGTAAAATAGATGTTACAATATTGGTTCTACTAGCATATTCTGCTATAATATGGCGTACAAGTATTTATTAATAATTATGAATTATAGTATAAAATCTGAATCTGTAATAGTTAATAAATATTGAAATTGTATTGCAGTAATAATAATGAATAAAAAAAATAAATTGTATTATATTAGTAACAATTACTTATCTTCTAAATGTTCTTGAACACTATGATAATTTTTCTCCAATAACAGTCTGAACAATACCCTTTTTAACAACGGCAATAACAAATTGTGAGTATTATTTGGTAAATGATTATATATAATAATTGCCATGCAGTAAGTATTTCTTTTAAATAGCGTTAATTTTATTTGGGGTAATTTCAATTTGTCTTTGTGTCGTGTTCTACTATTTATTTTGTAACTGCTTTTTTCGAAAATATTATAATGCACGGTTTGGTAAGTGACGTCAATCTAAATCCAATATTGCGGACGGCCCAAGATGGCGGACTAGTTATTTTTTGTGCACTGCCATGATATGGGTATGAAATGAAAAGGTTTGCTGAGAAAAATAGGAAAAAACTTGTAATAAAAAAAAAGATTTTTAAGGAATAATTTGTTACGCTTTCACGCCTCAACGGCAGAACGGATTTGGATCAAACTGGCTTATAGATAGACCACAACTTGGATTAATAGATACTTTTCATCCCAGTGTAATGATCCCTTGGGATATCCCTAGGGATCGCCGTACCTCTGGAAGTCCGATGGTGAAACGGGCTAGGCGGAATTAGGTCATGCAATTACATCGCGCACTCCCCGAAATGTAAAAAACCGACAAGCTGGCAACTCGGCGACGATGTTCAAGGCTCTGGCTTAACCAGTGCCTCATCGCTGATGAGCTTCTTGGCCTGCTTTTCGATCGTCTGTAGTGCTTCAAGCTGGTATTTGGTAGATCCGTTCCAGAGATGAGAATACAACTCCATGCGTGATCGAACTTGCGCTTGTTACAAGCTGAGCAGCTGTTCTGGCATGAAGTTCCTTCTCACTACCTGCAAGGATCCCCAGCCTTTTGGCAGCCAATGTATGGGCCAAAATTGAGAGACGATGTCAACGTAACTCCAAGAAGCTCAAGATGGTCAGGTATTTGCACGGTCACATCTTGGAATGTTGGAGCTGGGTGAAATTGGCTCTTTTTAGCGGAAAAAAGACACGCCTGGGTTTTAGCAGATAATAAAACAAACACGCGGGCGAAGCTAGTTAAAACAATAACGATTAAACACTCACCTCAATCGCAAGTACGGCATCAGCGTTCCCGACGACCGTGACAGACTCTCGTCGCAACTTCTCGTCCGTCGAATAGTCGTACATCTTGCACTCATTCTCTGCATGCCCCCCATCCGCCGACGACTGACTATTATCCAGGATTATATCCTCGCTTATAGCTACCCTCTCATGAAGTCCTTTTTCATTAAATTTTATCTCACTCTCTTCACCTATCACAATATCTTCTGAGACATCTAACATATCGAACTGGAGACCACAGGCCACATTTTCTTCCACTTCTTGCTTAGGTTTTGCTGCCGGCTCACAAGGAACAAACTCCTCTGCATCAGCATTTGAAGGCCCAGCTGTATCCATAGGAACAGTTGTATCATCATCAGACTCTTCAATGCACTCTTCCTTTAAAAACTTCCTAACATCAGTCTGAATAAGAACCACTGAGCAGTCCTTTATATCAAACAATTTAACATTAGCATTTACACTAGCATTTGTATTTTCGTTTACATTGGAATTTTTTTTCGGATTCGTTCTCTTTGTCGGTTTTCTCTTTGGTTGAGATCGAGGTTTCTTTTTGCTTTTGGCTTGCGGCTCTTCTAGGGCGTCTAGTGATATGATATCTTCTAGAGGTCTGTCATCTTTAATAATCTGTTCTATAAGAGATATATTAGGCGGTTTCGCTTTTTTATTAATTCTTTTATTACGTGTCGTCGGGCTCTCAGAACTCTTTCGTTCTTGTTGCAGTACTTTTTGTCGTAAACTTCGTTTTTCAACTTTCATTGCATTCATTGAATCACTGCTATCTTCATGAACACTTTCTAAAGCTATTTGCTCTAATTCTTCTACTGGTATGCTGGTGAAATCTTCTACAATTTGATCTTCACTCATTATATTTTCGTGCAATGAGTCACGATCGTCATCTTCATCCTTTATATTTTCGTTAATAGGTGTTACGTTCAGAACAGTCATACCCAAAGCTGGCATACTGCTAGGACACGCGTCTTTGGCTTCTAAGGAACTGTACAGTTTAAATTTTTCTTGTAGTAATACTTGTATTTCTATGTCTATTTCTTTCATTCTTTCAAAAGTGTCAGCTGACCTTGGTTTTGGGTTTTTTAATTCTGTAGGCACTTCCTCTGCCTGTGTTTGCACAAATTTTGAGACAAACTTCTTCCTCTCTGTTTGAGTATATCTGGTAGTGGTAATTAAAGTTTGAATTGTCTGTGTTTCTTTTGTTATTAGTCTTCGTATGACTTGAGTACCTCTTGTCTGTACTGTCTTATTGCATGCAAGGGTTGGCGTTGGCACTTGTTTAGATATGTTATCCTCGACAGTAAGTTTTGTAGGCGTCAAAGGCACAGCTGAAGCAGTGTTTCTGTGTGCATGGTGGTGAGTTGACGCCTTTTTAGGCTGCTCTACAAACATATCAATAGTTTTAAGTTTAATTTTAGGATCTAATTTCGTGGATGTTTGACTGTTTGTATTAATACTATCTTTTGGACTTAGAATGGTTTGACTGGATGAGCTAGAATGTCTTCTTCTGCCTGATTCACTCTCTTTTTCCTTCGACTTTCTCGAGGTTTCTTTCCTTTTGACATATTTATTAGAATAACTTTTATCTGCAGAGTCTACTTTTTTACCATCCTTGGTTTCTTTCGTACTATCATCTGTAGGTGAAAATATAGCAAAATAATGTTTTGGGGCATCATTGCACTTGTCTGACGACTTAATGGAACCAGCAATTTGATTGGCAGGGATATTTTTGTCCGAAGCTGGTTTTGTTGAATTGGATTGGCTAGATTCACTTTTCTTTCGTTTTTCTTTACGATGAGATGGTCTTTGATCAATAGACCTTTTTCGTGAGTTTGACGAAGGAGTTTTAATAGTATTCGAGCTACCTGCTTTGTCAGTCTCATTCTCAGTATCTTGAGGCACATGCTCTTGCTTAATTTTTATATGTTTCACGTTGTGAATACGATTTTCAGAAGCTTTAGGGGTTGTTTCATTGGTGCTATTTTCATGTAGAGTTTCTGTGACTTCTTGCTTGATTTGTTGAGATATAGCTCTGAAGCTTTCTGCATTGCTCATAGGAAATAAATCTAAAGGTGACTGGGCAATGGTTTGGAATTGAGTGTTCATTTCAATTTTTAGTTGTTGTGGTGCTTGAGGAGTAGATTGAAAGTTAGGGGGTAGTCCCCTTGAGAGATCATCATTTTCAATAAAGTTGTGGTCAACAGCTACATGATACTGTTTGTCTAGTTCAGCGAATGTCTCGTCTTCAGATAACTGATCAGTATTGCCAGCAAATAGTGGTAGTGCTTCATCTATGCTTTTAAATGGTTCATCAGAAGGGGTTTCTAAACTTTTCCTCTGGCTCTGGCTTCTTCGCCTCTGGCGTTCTATACTAAGTTTTCTTTCTTGCATCTGGTCCATTCTCTTTGATTGACGCCTCTGGAATAAAGGCTTGGTTTGTTCATGTGGTGCTTCTTGAGTGTAATTTAAGTCCTTATTAGAACTATTAGTTGCATCTAATCTGTTTGAATTATTATAATCCAATGATAAAGGTTGATCTCGCTCCTGTGATAATTCATAATAATTTTCGGGTTCAAAATAAGGATAGTTAGATTGTGTGTTGTCAGTGTGATGGACACGTTGCTCATCAAGAACATTAATTGGTTGTTCAAAATCACCTAACTGTAGAACTTTACTAAGTTCAAACATGACAATGGGCTTTATATCTTCTAGCAATACTGTGTCTTGTGGATCTAAGATGCACTGCATCTGCTTCATGAAAGTGTCCTCATAAATGGTGTTGTTGTCATCTTGAATGAAGTCTGTGCTGGAACTGTAAAGAGATTTCTCTGCCACAGATCTTAAATGGCGATTTAAACTATTTTGAGACTCTGTTATTAAACTACTAATGGCATATTCAAACTTAGATGAAGAACCGGGATCATCCATAAGTTTATGTATTTTATCTTTGTCCATTTTGAACAGTTGGTGAACAATTTTAGATTTTATCTTATCACAATTTGATTTAACATTCGGTCTCTGTCTTGGTGTCCTCTTTTTAGCTGGTTGTTCTGGCTGAATGCGCTGACTAGTATTCTCGCTAACCTCCTGCTCACTGATGCTCTGTTGGACAGAGGTATCAGAGGCATCTTGGGACAATCTCTCTGGATCGTTGCGATTCATCAACCTTTTTCTAATAATGTCTACAGTGTCATCTACAGATCGGCTAAATGATGTATCATTATTATTGGTGGTTGATCCAGAGGTACCTCCATAATGGTCTGATGCAGGTGGCCTGTGACCTGTATAATTCACAACAGGTATTTTATTTCTTTCTGCATTATCATGATGTTTAAAAGAATTTTGAGTCTTGTCATCATAATCATGCTTTTTATAGGTAGGAGGTGGATTAGACCAAGGACATATCTGTTGCTTGTTATATGAATCTGGCAGATTTGGTAAGAGAGGAAGCTGCCGATGATCTATATCTCCCATACTATTAACCTGAAATGGTTCTAAAGAAACATCATCATAAAAGTTTGATGTACTGCATTGGTTGTTGTTATCTTTTGATCTCGTATTAGGATGGACATTATACTGATACGTGTGCCTAGAGTGTGGACGATATCCTCTCTCCGGCATTCTCTGATCAATTTGGCGTTGGCCATCTCTATAATCTCTGTGTCTGTCATGATGATCTTGTCGGCCATGGTCATCTGGATATCCTTCTTGAGCATTGAAATGTGGTGGGCCTCTTTGATTTTGTCGAGTGTCGGGTGGCGGGAATCTGGAATAGAATATTAAATCAAATAAGACAAAACAAAACAAGTTCCAATTGTTCATTATTGCAACTTGTATGTACCTATAACAAAATACAATTTCGGAGTTTTATCGACGTATTGTCATATACATACACGGTTTTTTACATTTCAAGGTATATGAAATATTGGCGCGTCAGTGATGCAATGCAAATATTGAAAGTTATATTGGTGCTAGGGTCTTACCTGGGATTTTCATGCAATTGATAGATCCTTGGAGGTCTAAAACGAGGAGGTCCGTGACCTCTAGACCTGAAATGCCTTTGATTTTCACTTCGCCAACCTCCGATACCTGGATGACCTCGCCTCATTATTTCACAACTAACACATATTTTACCACACTACACTGAAGGTGGGATTTCACTTAATTTTGGTGTTAGAAATATGTATTTTGTTACATGAATAAAGGTGATAACCACAAGAAAAACAAGTTTGATCAATTGTCGCGCCGAATAAAAATACATACACGGACATGGAATCCATTTGACATTTCTTCAGACAAATATTATTGCCAGCCATAAAAAAATATATTTTCAATAAGATGCGTTCAAACTGCATAACATGGCTATTCAGAACAATTCGGTTTCGGTCTGTGCCAATCAGTGCCAAAGACCTTATACTTCAATACGTATAAGGTCTTTGATCAGTGCCAATTGAACGCCCAAAGACTACTTACTATAAGGCTAAGCGCGCATTGCGATTTTTGTCCCCTTCTACCTGTTCAAAGAGTAAAAAATATTCGCGCGAATTTAATCCGCGCCGCGGTGCGGTGGAATCTGTGGCAAAACATGGACTTCATGCGGTATTATTTATGCGCTCTTTTTTTTTCGCAATGCGTGCCGCTTGATACAATTCCATAGGTCACAGAATGGAATTGTATGAAGCTCCACACACTTGCAGTAAAAAAACCGCAAGAAATCTTTGTTTTGCTACAGAATCGCGACGCGATTTAAATTAGCGATGGGCGATTCGAATCATTGAAGTCGAATAACTCGAATCAGTCTTTGAACTTGCTTATTCGAATGGCATTTCTTCAAAAACCAGTTGAGTCTTTTTATGCATTTAGTCGTAATTCCGCAAGGGCCAAGTAACAAAATTTAAAAATTATTTATAAAAATATCACGGTTAAATACTTTTACTACAACACATGGGGCGGAACTTCCACTTAAACTTAGTAAATTAGGACCCTTATCTTCAAGGTTCGATAACTTACAAAGTCAAATTGAAATTTTAATTCTAGTGGGTTAAAGGATGAACTTGAACGAGAAAGTATTGAGAGGGAATTCACTAGCAATAATTGTAATGGCTCAAGAGTTGTTACAAATGCACGGTAGGGATGAAGGCGTCCACGACTCAAGCAATCCTCACAATATAACTCATTGCGCTGTCGATCATAATGAAGTCGGATTCAGGCTACCTTTGATACCGGTATCTAAATTCGACGGATCATACTTTCGATGGATGGAATTTCGTGACACGTTCCGATCATAATACATGAAAATAGTAGAATTAGTTCAGTGAACAAGTTTCATTATTTAAGCAGCACGAACCGTTTCGCATCTAGAAGTATTTATTTATATACACTTTATTGTACACCAAGATTAAAACAATAAAACATACGGAAACCTTAAAATAAAAATAAACATACAACAGGCGGCTTTATATCGTTCTGCGATCTCTTCCAAGCAACCCAGAATGGAGAGAGACAGCCTGGACACGACATGGGATGACAGCAGATCGCTGGGCAACGACGCGGCTGACGAGCTTACGAGACGCGGATCTAGTACGGCGGTCTATGGACCCGAACCTGTTGTAACGATCCCCTTCAACCAAATACGCAGGTGGCTACAGGAATTCACCCAGACACAGGCCGAGAACTGGTGGACCTCGTCACAGGGCTGTAGGCAGTCCAAAGATTCTTTGCCATCTTTGGACAGTAGGCTTACCAGGCGTCTGGTCAGGAATGGCCTGCGCCTGGTGACGCGGACCATCATGGGACACTGCTCACTTAAAAAACACTTCCACACAACAGGCTCGGACAGTCCTCTGTGCAGGGCATGCATGGAGGCTGAGGAAACCGTTGCGCACGTTCTCTTTGAATGCACAGGGGTCACCTAGATAAGAACACAAACCCTCGGGTCACCCAGATCTTAAACAGATGTTCTAAGGAAACCGAGCGCTCTAACTTCTGGAGGGAGGTGGGCTGGTTGAAATAACCACCAAACGGCCGCTATGGCCCACGTACAATGGTCCACCTGAAAGGCTAAGTGCGGAAATCAAACCCCTAACATAGAACACATAGTTCGACTTTAATGGAAGCTACGCTGTCGCATATCTTACTTCTGCTACTCTCCAAGTCACGCCGTAATTATGCGACTTTCTAAACTCCGTCGCCAAATTATCAATTGCTTCCGACCATTCCTGTTCAGTTTATTTGGGTTTGCCAGAAGCTTCGCACGGAATTAGGCCCGCATCGGAGCTAATATGAGTTGAATGGGAAATTTTTAAACTCAATATTATTTTATTCAATGGAAGAGAAATAGTCAATCAAAAAATCTTGTCAAACTTCCTAAAAATGTAGGTTGAAAGAAAACTATATTGATAGGTAGGTTAATTTTTAATTAAAAAAATCTTATTACATTATTTTCATATAAATTGCGTATTCAACTGATTTCGAAGTTCTACTTAGGGTTGCCACTTCCTGGTTGTCGTAATCCGGGAGAAAGACATTCTCATAACTTACTTATATTTTATATTGAACTTTTATTTATATTTCAACGTACATATTTCAAAATATCTGTTTTGGAGCTCACAAAACAATCAGACCATTTGAAAAAAAAATCTTTCAATTTAGACGTTTCGTGTCGGACTGCTGCGGTGCCGCAGCGGTGCGAGTGTCATATAGTTGTCGGCACGTAACTTTGCAAGAGTCGTTAGATGCGCACGAGTTGTTTTTTAGGTCTCTTTGGTTACCAAGCGAGACGCGGGGTACGTTTAGCACCGTTCTGAGCGCGGGATTTGTTGGACAGTTGACACAAGGCTCGACTAACCAATCGCGTCGTATCCACGTTCCGTGTCGCTCTATATGGTGGTTGGTCAGTTCACGCACTATGCGCGAATTTACCCCAACTACGCCAAAACCTTGCCAAGTTACATGCCGGGGCATTACTACACCTACTGCGCACGACCAGTTGTTTTTAACCGGCTTCAAAAAGGAGGAGGGTCTCAATTCGACTATTTTTATGTTTGATACCTCAGAAGTTTTTACTAGGTGAACCGATTTTGATTATTTTTTGCTAGCTGGTTTTTATGTGGTGCCATTTGAATTTGATCAAGAACTGATAAGAACTTCGGAGATTTACAACAGAACTCTTCAATAAATGACGGCAAATCTGACGAGATTGCTGCAATCGCATGTCTGTTTGTTGTTTACACCATTTCATAACACAACATCACACCGGTACGCTTAAGGGGTACATAGATGTGTACAGTTGGTACATTACAAAAACGAAAACAGTAACACCCGACTTCCGTAATTGTAGTTAAAATTCTCTTTTTGTGTTTTTATTTGGAAGTTGGTTGTATTATTTTTGTAATAAGGTGTCTTTTTCCATACAATTTATACACAAAGCGCGCAGTGCGGCGCCGCCGCCGGTGCCACGCACACACGACTGCAGGACGAGTATGTGTGTACATAAATTGTATGGAAGAATTAACTGGCAAACATATCCACAGGCTTATTAAGTATCTTGCAAGAGCAAAACGGTAGCGATTTCTGCGCAATAATTGCTCTTCAATACAGAAGTTTACAGCTTTTGGCGTCTTTGTTTTGAAATAAGTTGAGTAGTAGTAGGATCTACAATACATAAAGCGTTTGATTGCACGATGATTGCTGTTTCTTAAGTAATAAGCCTGCCGGACCGTAGCGACGTCGCAGCAGTCCGTCACCAAACGTCTAAATAGACCCAAATTTTACGATTCGAATATCCGTGCGAGCGAAAACGAAATTCTGGGAGAATTTTGATTATTATTTTCAAGGCTCAATTCTGGGAGACTCCCGGAACTACGGAAGAGGTGGGAACCCTAGTCCTTCCCGAAGACAAGAGAGTGAACCATATTTACAATGTACATTATAAAATATTAAAATCCACACTAAATTGCAATCTGAAATAACTTCTATGCACTGTTCATTTTATGATGATTGGTATGAGACATTTCTATAACGGTTCTTCTTCTGTGGAAACGGGATAGTGCTCTTCGTCTTATAGAGCTCCATCTCTCTCTCATAGAGGAACCATGATACCTATGACACGTTATAAGACCCCAGTTAATTGGTACCTACATACCCGACGGTACCAACCGCTACGGAACTTACCGGAGTGAGACCAGCAGTACTACATTTTTGGTACGCAAAGCGACGCAAGACACCATCTTGGCAGAATAGAAAAAAAAATGTGTTTTGGGCTTACAATATGTAAAATTTAGTTAATATCACGTAGGTTGACTAAATACTATGATACGGATAGATACTCCATGCATGGAATGTGTCAATTTCAATCATCATATAATGAACAGAAAATAATCTAGAAAATCTCTTTTCTCACCGTTCTTTGGGAGATTATGGCACAATATAGGAATAAAATAAAAGCGAATTGAGAGCGAAGCACACAAGCAACAGGGCTCTTGGGAACATGTAACAATCGCGGTCGCCTTACTTTGAGATGTGCATAGACTAAGTCCAAACTTTCAAAGAATTACATGCCGGCTAGTATAGAAGTCGGGTCTTCAACGCCCGACTTAATTTTTCGTAGAAATAGCACTGCTTCGCGGCCGTCAATCAACCTATGATCATATGACAGCGCGAGGTACATCATAGGCCTGATTTCAACCTGTGAAAAAAAAGTTTTGCTTTAGTGTTACATTTTGAAAAAAGTAAGATTATAAAAAATGTACGACGTAGATCTAAGGTTGTTTTTCATAGTAACCCTGTTATAAAGCGAATTGTTTATTTTCTTTCCAACAGTGGACCAGGATTAAAAAATGATGATGAGATAGGCGATGCAAGAACAATTGTGTATAAGACTCCTACTAATTAATAAACGCGAAACTTTGTGAGGATGGATGGATGTTTGATACTATTTCACGCAAATACTACTGACCGGATTTTTACAGTAATATAGCTCATATATCATAATAACACATAGGCCATAATTTACAAAGATATTGTGTAGGAATACTAATACAACGCGGGAGAGGCTGGATCTATGCTTTAAAAAGTTTTTAACCGTCTTCGCTGTGTCTCACTCTGCTTGGCTTGGTAGTATAGATGCAGAACTACCTTGCCTTACTCCTTCTGAGATGGCAAGGTGGCGTGGTATTGAGGGAGAGCGCTACGGTCGTGTAGATCCTCAAGGCAAGTGCGGTGATGTTCCTTCTCGAGGTTGCCGCCTCGTTATTGGCACGATAATGATATCTAATAGTATTATGACTCGGCCCTGTCCTTTTGTGCTATATCAACACCGGCCCATCAAAATCATCCAAGATGGATGGACTAAGATGTGTACAAATTAATTTGCATCATTGCAGAGCCGCGACTGCCCTTCTGGCTCGGCAACTGAAGCTTAACACATACAACGTTGCCTTGATACAGGACCTTATCTGTATAAGGGGACTATTAAAGGCTTAGATGAGACAGGGGCATGGTGCTCTATGACTGTTGAACTAATTACGCGAGGACTTGCATCTATATCAGGGGCGGTATAGAGACAATGCCCTTACATACTTTCTGTTACAGGGATCACACAACAACTCTGATCCAAGTGAGGACGGGAACAGAGAAAAGGAGAATTATCCTAGACTCTGCCTAACTCCTATATCAACAAAAGGAACCAGTAACACCACTAATCAAAAGACTGGTTGAATACGGCAACTCAGAAAACCTCGACCTGATACTTGGCTGCGATGCGAATGCACACCACGTCGTTTGGGGCAGTTCAGATGTCAACAAACGAGGGGAGGATTTGTTGGACTTTGTGGTAAGCTCTTCTTTATAGTGCCCGGCACGTAAGTTGGCAAGGTTTCGGCGTAGTGTAAGTTTGCGCATATTCCGCGAACTGACCAACCACCATATAGAGCGAACGGAACGTGGACGCGACACGATTGGTCAGTCGATCCTTGTGTCAACTGAATAACTAATCGCGCGAGTTAAGGAACCCCAATCCCCCAATATTAGCTTCATCAGCCAATAATTATATTATATTAGAATAACAGCTATATGTCAGCATATAATATCTAGGACATGCGTCATTAGCAGAGATGATTGGTTAGCAATAAGATTAGTATATAAGATCAACATTTTGTAGAATTAAGTCATTACTGTCTTGCTGTAACTGGGATCAAATAAAGTTTATTTTTAAACTCTTCCGTTGTCGCTTACTTAATTGGCGCAGCCGGTAGGATCTCTGTAGTCAGTCTGTCACGTATCCACATCTACGGGAAGCAGCCGACGTCCGTTTCAACGGTTCAGCAGAGATCACCGAACAAACAAATACATTAAGAAGCCACATCAAGCCAGGAGAGGACCAGGAGCCAAGCAGTAATTCAGGGATCATGAAGATAGCTGCGGAATTGTGAGTAAATCTTTTCACCTTCCTCTCAGCTCTTCCATTTGCATCCCAACCTTGTATTAATCTATGTTGTGTGTATTATTAGGGATTGGACAACGCCGTAATAATATTTTATAGATTGTTAGTTGTAGTAAATAGTTAGGGATAATTTATTAATTTTTGTGCTTACTTTTTGTGAAGCTTCGTTATTTCACTTCATAATGGAAGGTATAAACCGTGTTCCGCAAGAGATGGTAAACATAATTCCAGTATTTAATGGCGATGTTAGAGCGTTACCCTTATTTATTAAAAAATGTGAATACATTTTAACAACATTCCAAGGGAGCGTTGTACAAAACAATTATTTATTTCATGTAGTAACAAGTAGATTAACAGGCGAAGCAGCTAGTTTGGTAGGCGAAAGGGACTCTATAAATACGTGGGATGAGCTAAAAAAGCTGTTAAATCAACACTTTGGCGACCCACGTACTGAAGATTGTCTAGCAATGGAGTTAGAATCCTGTAAAATTAACAAAGGTGAAAGTTACTTAGAATTGTGTCATAGGATACAGCATATGAGAAGCATTTTATTTTCCAAAATATCAGAGACTATTGCTGATGACTCTTTACGGAAGGCTAAGCAGATAATCTACAGTAATAGGGCGATGAATGTTTTTCTATTCAATTTACCGCCATTCCTAGTTAGGTTAGTTCGTTTACGCGACGTTTCGACATTGGAAGACGCGTTGAAAATTGTTTTAGAAGAACAGAACTTTCAATCAGTCTATAATTCTAAAACAAACGATCACCGCAATTATAATAGATCTAATAAAAATATTTTTTCCGATTTCAATAGTGCGAAGTATAATTCGCAGAGCCTATCCAGTGCAGTTGCACCGAATAACGCCACGAGTAGTTCAATTACGATGAACAATTCGCAGCAGTTTAGGAATTATAGGCAACATTATAATCAAAATAATTTCAATCGGACAAATAATAATGATCATAACAATAGGACAAGTAGGTCACAGTTTCCGATGGCGCAACAAAGCCAACAGTCCACGGCATATGCACCGCGAACGTCACCTTTTGCAGCGCAAGCATCTCCGCCGGGTTCAAAGTCGAACACTGACGTTACTATGCGCACTGCAAGTTCACGCCGTGTTAATTACACTAATAATCATAGCTATAACGAACCAAGTTTTGACAACTCAAATAATGAGTTCCAGGAAATTCCTGAAGATCCCAGACAGGGAAATTTTTGTATAACCGCCTCTACCCTAGAGAGCGAATAAAAATTAATTGCAATAAACGTCTTAACTTACCACACATAGTTGTACCAGAATTAAATGCAGTGTTTATGATAGATACAGGCAGTGTTAGGTCTTTCATAAGCCCACACATTGCAAACAAGTACTTTAGGGATCGGTTGCAATATGAACCCTTCGAAGTTGTTAGTACTCACGCATCGAGTGTTCATAGCGAAACGGCATTTATTCCTTTACCAGCTACGTTTTGCAGTAAGGAATTTCATAAATTTTATGTTTACAGTGTTGATGATAGGTATGATGGGTTAATAGGTAGTAACCTACTTAAACAGTTACAGGCAAAAATAAACATGGAAAGTCAAGTTTTGCATTTAAAAAATGCGAATATTCCAATAATATACGCACCACCTATGAGAGAGGTATATCAATTGCCATCTCGTAGTGAATTAAGAGTTAGATTGCCAGTCAACTTACTAGACGGGGAAGCTATACTACAATTTAAACAATTTTCGGAAGGGATTCGAATGCCCACCGCATTAGTTAAGTGTATTAAAGGTTACGCATCAACCGTTATTCAGAATTATACGGATGAAACCAGAACCTTAGTGGTAACAGGACCTTTTACGGTCGAACCTTACAGGCAGAACCCATCTGTTCACATTAATTTTACAGAAAATAACATAGAAATAGATAGGATGCTAACAGATAATTTAAAAAAATTACAGTTAGACCACATGAATTCTGAGGAACGTAAAACCATCGAAGGGCTATGTAGTGAGTATAAGGACATATTTTATTGTGAGAATATTCCATTAACGTTTACAAATCAAGTAAAACATAGAATTAGAACAAGGAATGAAGATCCTATAAATATTAAAGCACATAGGTTACCTCCCATTCAATCGAAAGAAATTAGGAATCAGGTAGATAAAATGTTAAGGGACAATATCCAGGAATCACACTCCCCCTGGAGTGCTCCCGTACATTTAGTGCCAAAAAAATTAGATTCATCAGGACAGCAAAAATGGAGGATGGTAGTCGATTATAGACGTCTCAATGAAATTACTACCGATGACAAATACCCTTTGCCCAACATAAATGATTTATTTGATATGCTAGGCAATAGTACCTATTTTACTACCTTAGATTTAGCTAGTGGATACCATCAAATCGAGGTCCAGAAAAAAGATAGGGCGAAAACAGCTTTCAGTACACCTTCAGGACATTATGAATTTAACAGGATGCCGTTTGGGTTAAAAACAGCACCTGCAACATTTCAGAGGGCTATGGATAACGTTCTAAGAGGTCTCCAGGGCTTACATTGCCTGGTATACCTTGATGACGTCATAATTTTTTCTAAATCGCTGACTCAGCATGTAGAAAAACTTAGAGCAGTTTTTGATCGTTTTCGGGCGACAAATTTAAAAATACAACTCGACAAATCACATTTTCTTAGAAAGGAAGTTCTTTACTTAGGGCACACTATTACAAGTGAAGGATTGAAGCCAAATAATGATAAAATTGATGCAATCTTAAGATATCCTATTCCAGAAACAGTTACACAAATAAAAAGCTTTTTAGGACTCATTGGTTATTATAGGAAATTCATCAAAGATTTTGCAAAAATAACTAGACCTTTAACAGCTTGTTTAAAGAAAGGTCGTAAAATAATTATTAATGAGGAGTATAGGGAATGTTTTGAAACATGTAAAAAACTTTTAACAAACGCACCTTTATTACAGTATCCCGATTTTAGTAAAAGTTTTATTTTAACTACCGACGCATCGAATTTTGCAATTGGGGCTGTATTGTCACAAGGATCAATAGGCTCAGACAAGCCAGTAGCATATGCTAGCAGGACTCTGAGTGACACAGAAGTAAAATACAGTACTATTGAGAAGGAGCTTTTAGCCATAATATGGGCAGTTAAGCATTTTAGGCCTTATCTATATGGCAATAAATTTACTATCTTTACAGACCATAGACCATTAGCATGGCTATATTCATTAAAAGAACCCAACAGTAAGCTCACGCGTTGGCGTTTACGCTTAGAGGAATATGACTACGAGGTTAAGTACAAGAAAGGGCCTCAAAATACAAATGCAGATGCCTTATCTAGGATTAAAATTAATGCAATTAACGACGATTTAGATTCGATATTTGTTAACGTAGGTGATAGGAAAGAGCGAATACAAAAAATTATAGATGAAGAGCTGCAATTTGACGAAACGCCCATAGAAACGATAGAACTTTCGGATTCTGATGATGGCGTCACAGCTAATTCAGTTTCAAATAGGGAACATGAAGGTATTCCTATTTTAAATGAAGCTGTAGATACTAAAGCCAGACAAATTTTAGTTCACTCATGGTTTAAAGATAAATTGACAGTAAAGGATATTTCTAATAATAAACAGAAAATTTTTGAAGTTCACTTACCAACAAATAATGACAAATTAGTTAAAGACTTTCTAAAAGAATATATAGATCCTAAACATAAATATCATATTTATTTTGAACATCCATCGTTTAGAAAATCTTTTTCAAACATGGTTATTAACTTGTTTAAAAAGGGTTCAGTTAAGTTAACAGAATGTACAGAAAGAGTGATCAATTTGACAGAGTCAGAAGAGGATCAGAAAGAAGTTATTATGAAATACCACGACGGGAAAACCTGTCATAGAGGCATTAGGGAAACTTTAGCTAAACTTAAGAGATATTATTGGTGGCCAAACATGAAAGAAATAGTTACAACAGTTATTAACAGCTGCGAAATGTGTAGAAAAATGAAGTACGATAGAAAGCCCATTAAACCTCAAATTCAGTTAACCCAAACTCAGAATAGTCCTTTCCAAGAAGCTTTTATGGATCTATTATACATTGAAGGAAAATATTATTTAACTATTGTAGATGCTTTTAGTAAATTAGCACAGGCAATAGAGGTACCTAATAGGAGTACACCAGAGATAGTTAGAGCATTAATTAAATATTTTAGTATTTATGGATTGCCCAGTAGAATAAGTTGTGATTCAGGGACAGAATTTAATAACATGTTAATTAAGGAAATGTTAAGTCTATACAAAATAGAATTGCACATAGGGACTCCAAACAATCCCAGTTCTATGGCAATAGTCGAGAGATTCCATTCTACTATCATCGAAATTTACCGATTAGCAAAATATGAAAAAAACGATTTAGATGCAGCTTCCGTTATGACGTATGCTATTATGGCATATAATAACACCATACACTCAGCGACAGATTTTACGCCTTTTGAACTAGTCTTTGGGCATACCGATGCCGGAAATGTATTTAATGTCGATAGGGAGAAAAATTTAACTCAGAAATTATTATTAGATCATAGGAAACGTCTCAAAGTACTATACGAATTTGTAACAGATAAATTAAACACAGATAAACTTAAGGTAAGAGATAAGAAAGGAGGTGAAGAAACACCAGTCCTTAAGACAGGAGATACTATTTACATGAAGAATACTAGGACTAGGAAAGCTAAGGAAAAACCTCGCTATGAAAAAGCCGAAATCACTGGTGAAACCGAACGTAATATAGTGCCTGTAGAATTAAATAAAAGACCAACTAGAGTGGCGATAAAAAATGTAAAACGTCCTCCACAGGTCATGCCTAGTACTTCTGGTACTAGTGATGTCAGGATTCACGCTGGAACTCCAGAACTTCACTCGGAATCCGGGGATAGCGTCGTTGAAGATGGGAGTAGCGGTGAAGAAGAATAATTATTGGACTATATTTAAGATTTTAGATTTAGAATCCTTAAGCTTACAAATAGATAATAATATTCGCGATTTTAGCAATATGAAATCGAAAATTATAGAAAGCAAATTAAGTAATGAAACTTTAGGTATAGAAAACCAAATCGAGTATTTAATAAGACTTACTAAAGATAAATTATATCAAATTTTACCCCTTAATCATAGAAACAAACGAGCTTTGTTCAACCCTCTGGGCTCATTTGTAAAAGCTATATCTGGTAATTTAGATGAAGACGATGCAATTAAATATGATAAGGAAATCGTTTTACTCCAGAATAGAGAACATGCAGTCGAACGTAAAGTGTCATCAATGCAAAAAGCTTTCGATAAATTAGTTAATGACTCAGAAATCATAAATTCAAATATTAAAAGATTAGGCTCACACACTAATGGCATAGAAAATTGAAAATGACTGATTTCTTTGTGATGAAAGTAATTTAGCTCAGAATCCAGTCGAGACCTGTATAGAACAAATTATGTTGATGAAGAATAACTACAATAGCTGCGTAAAGAATCGTATCAAGATAGAAAAGCCTAAGGTGCAGAAGATAACGGATAGCCAATGGTTGGTCTACACAGAGGACAACCTGATCATTACCGAAAACTGCAATGAGGAAATCCGCAAATACAACATCTTTGGGACCTATATCGTGACACTGAGTCAACAATGCGAGGCGCAAATAGGAGGAGTAATTGTTGGTGCCGCCACAAACACTACAATTTCCAGTTTCAAGCTCCCATTGGTCGAGATGCCAGAGCTTCAACAAGACATACAGACAAGGACGGAGAAGGTCGACCTAAGAAACGTGGACTTTAGTGACGTGAAAGAATTGTTACAAAGTGCCAAATTTAGTGAAAGTGACGATACAACCCAAATAGTGACAATAGAAATTAGCGTATGGACCATTTTAGAGTATATCATTATCATAATAATTATTGTCGTCATCTCATACAAATTAAATGTTTTTCGTTTTTGCCGAAATTCTCCGAAGTCATCTGCGACGCCTTCGGATAATTTCTCTCTTAGGGAGGGAGGAGTTAAGGAACCCCAATCCCCCAATATTAGCTTCATCAGCCAATAATTATATTATATTAGAATAACAGCTATATGTCAGCATATAATATCTAGGACATGCGTCATTAGCAGAGATGATTGGTTAGCAATAAGATTAGTATATAAGATCAACATTTTGTAGAATTAAGTAATTACTGTCTTGCTGTAACTGGGATCAAATAAAGTTTATTTTTAAACTCTTCCGTTGTCGCTTACTTAATTCGCGCTCGGAACGGTCCTAAACGTTCCCCGTGCACCGCTTCACTACCAAAGATACCTTAAAAACGACTTCTGCGCATCTAACGACTCTTGCCAACTTACGTGCTGAGGATTATACAAATCCTTAATGCCTGCGTACAGCATGCTATTTTTTTTTAAATCAGCGTGTTCGATTTCTGACAAGGAATAATGATTTGTCAAAAATCTATTGATGCAGTTTTAATTTTCACCAAAATCGGCCTCGTGACTCCTTTGAGTGTTTTTCGCTGTTTCCTATAGTTTCGGATTTGACCATTCACGCCCACTTAAAAGACTCATTCTGTATAGGTAAGTCTTACCTTGCCATTCACCGCGACTGGCCGCTGAACTATAGTATGCATGCCCAATATGGCGGACTGTGGCAAGTTGATGATCGGCATAGACATGAGTGATCCGAACACTCCTCCATTGCTTAATGTAAAGGTACCGCCTTGCATGTCTGATGGTACCAATTTACCTGAAATTCATGGAAAAGGTCGATTACTATGTTTATGATGGCACTAGTATATGTCGCAAGATAATAAATTGGAAAAATGAGCTTTACTTTTACAAAAGACCGGTTCGATTGGACAATAACCATTTGTTTCGTCATAATACTAGCAAATATTTTTGCGGAAATCATGTTCTGAGGCGAGCTAAGAATACACCATCGATTGGACACAATTCATCGTGACAACCGCCGCGCCGCCAAGACCGCTCTGTCAAGAGCGAAATGAAGAAATCGAAGAAGGCAAATACTAAGATAGTTTGTTACCCTCCCTGGCTTTAGTACCCAACTTGTTCATCTCCAACTCAAGCCTTGGGTAGTCCATGGAGTCCACATTACGGAGCACGGGTACCACCAGCCCTCGAGGAGTTGCCACTGCGATTGATATGTCCACGTAGTCCCTGGAAAATTAAAATGTGATAAGCATACATAACAACACCCAGTTATCTTCGAAAGATTAGTTAGGCAGAGATGATCTTTAGGCCCAGTTTTTTTATCAGTAGTTAACTCAACCAATGGTTAAATATGCTAACCATGGTTTTAAAACGCGTTTATTCGTCAATTGTTAGTCTAAGGAACTGTCAAATAATTAACTCTCCAACTTATTTGACTGGTGTGAAAATGATGTTTTACTAAAATTTGTAACTATTGATTAGCACGTTTAACCATTAGTTAAATTAACTACGGATAAAAAAAACTGAGTCTAGAGTACACCCATATCTCGCCAGTTGTTCTTCAGGTCAACGCGAATACTTAGGCTTACGTACAACCAGGAAGGGTTGAGCAGAACCACATCTTTAGGCCCCACGTAATAGGGGGCGAACCCCAACCTGGCTCAAGTCCAGACTCTAGACTGCTAGCTGCTACTGACAAATTCCTGTTGAGAAAACCTAGTAGATACCAACACCGCACTGGTCCTGCGTTATAAAGTATGGCTCCTTCTCTCAAACAGTGTGCAGGCGGAGCGGTGCATGTCGTTTTGTTTCAAACACTTTTTATTTCTTTCTTTTCTGTCGGACTAATGCTAATCGAGGAACCAGTCACAAGGGACGAGTTCACAAGGCACTCGTCCAAAAACAACTGGCTCACGACAAATCCCCAGGTCCGGTTGGCATCTACCCAATACTATTGCAAGAAGGGGCATCTGTTTTGTTACCCTATTTTCGAAATTGGGACCGTGTCGAAAAAATTACCTGTCAAAATTCTGTATGACACTCTCAAATTTCATTTTGGTATTTGGCATTTGTGTCGTCCAAAACCTTACCTTACCTGTAAATAATGTCCGTCCCAATGATAACCGCGTTGACGACAGGCTGGTCTATCAGGGCGTTTGCAGCAGCCTTCAGGAAGGGTGACATGAACGAAAGCTTCACCCCATACTTCTTGACAAACGCCGCTAAGTTCGCCTTCCGGTACGTCATCAGCTTGCTGAGGACAACGCGATAGCGAACGAATTAAGGAAGGAAGAGTGAGTAAGGGAGTGGGTGATATTAGCCACCATGACTGATCTCGGTCAAGAGAACTAACGAATGCGGACGATAAATGTAACTCGAGTTTTGGCAAAAAAGATCAACTGTGTCAGCCTTATAAATGTCTGTAGCTCAGGTTTTATTTTATCGGTTTAGATTCAAAGCGGATTCGCCAAAAATGTAGGCAGGAAGATCTTCAACTTCGATGTCCAGCCATGAAAAAGAAATTCTTATACAAAGCACGAAAACAAAAACGTTTGGAAACGTTTGGTTTTTTCGTTTAGGAAACGTCAAATAAGAAGCTCGTATTCGTACTCAGAGAGAAGTGCTCAAATGTACTTCTGGGCCCCATTATGAACTTTTTCTCTTACCTAAACGAGAGACGGAGAAGGTTACGATCAACATATTTATAAGAAAACCTTTTTACCAAAAAAAATAACCGACGGAATAACGAACTGAAAAACAGTTATTTTTTTTGTTAAAAAGGTTTTTATACCATTCCCCCTCTAAAAAGCTTATTTCATTCACTGAAAACAGTGAATAAAAAGTACTTTTAATCACTGTTTTAGTGTTTGACATTTAGAACACACCTATACACATTTGACCTCCATCTCAATGTTATACAACCTACTTGCGCATAAAATACTCGATACAAACTTCTAGTGCAAAGAATATTCGACTTTCAAACTCCTTCGTCGATTTAATTTTGAGTTTGTTTATATTTAGGATTTTAAAAATGATTTGATTTTGGTCTAGGATGTTCAGTGAATACTTATTTGGATTGTAATTCTACTATTAATTGCATTGGTGTTAAATCTATAGTTTTATTGCAGACTCATTGTCAATGCGCAGTACTGCTTTTTCTAATTTATCACTTAAATAAACAATCTCTTTAGCCAAATGATTTCACGGCACGCCTCACTGGCAGCTACTATTTCTGCTTCTGCGGACGACAGCTCAACTGAGGCTTGCTTCACGCTGATCCAGCGAACATGCTTATCAACCCGCTCGTAGAATAATCACTCAAGTTGTCGCCTCCATGACCCACATCACTGTAACACATGAGTCGTTTCTCATTATTTTTAAACTCTTAGACTAGTCTCGATTATTCCTTTGAGGTAACGAAAGATTCGCTTCACTTGTAACATTCGGATTAGTATGGTTTTCTAAGGTTCTGGATACGACTCCAACTGCATAGGCAATATCTGGCCTTGTACCCACCATGAGATAAGCCAACGCTCCCACAGCTTGTCTATAGGGAAATTTAGTGTCACGGATGTCTTCCGCCAACTTTTTTACAGTAATATCGTTAACTATTGGTGTACCAACGGCTTTACGGTCTTATTCCATACTTCGCCAAAACCTTTTTAGTGTATGTAGGTGGTAACTCTCTATAGTTCCATCATTGTGTCGCTCTAACTCTAGCCCAAGAAAGTACGATGGCGGCTTTGTCGTTATCTTGAAACGAACTTGAGTTCATTTTCAATAAAAAAGAAGAAGCCAATAATCCATCATCAATATGCAAAGCTATCAAAATCTTCGTTTTTCCACGTTGTCTCACGTATAAACATGGATCTGCTTCGCTCTGTGTAAATCCAGATTCAATGAAAAAGTCGTGAAGTCCATAACGACTTCTTATCAGCTTGCATACCTTGCCAGATCCAGTATTGTATCCCTCAGGTTGTCGCAAGTATATCTCTTCCTTCACCTTGCCTTGCACCACCTTCATATAGAAAAGCTGTTGAGACGTCAAATTGTTTCAGCGATAAACCTTCGTTTGCGGCTACACTTAATAATACTCGGATTGTGCTTAGTTTCGCAACAGGGTTAAAAGTTTCGTGGTAGTTTATTCCCTTTTTCTGTGAATAGCCAACTGCAACTAGTCTCGCTTTAAACTTGTCAATTGAGCCATCAGGGTTCTTCTTTACCTTAAATACCTATTTCCATTTAAGCGGTTTTCTGTTATTTGGTAACTGTGTCAGTTTCCATGTGTTCCATGTGTGTTTCAGAGAATTTATCTCATTGTTCTTAGCCTCAACCCAATTGTCTTTCTCAGTACTTTGCATGGTTCTGGATCAGCAATGACTTGATGGATGAATTGTTCAAAATTAAATCTATCTGGAGGTCTAATTTGTATATGTATTTGATCACGAAGTACATGACTGTTACCTTCAACAGTTTGAGTGTTCTCTGCTTGTTCTTCTTCATTATTACTATTAGCTGTTTCAAACCAAGTATCTTTTTCTTGTCGTTCTACTGCATTAGTATCACCTGTTTCATTATCCAAATTCACTGAATGCAAGTGATCATCACTTTCATTAAGTACTTCTAAGTTTGGTTGATCATCTATGGAAGAAGAAGGTAGCTTATAGGTATTATTTTTGATTTCAGATTCCTCACTAACAGAGGTACTTCTTCAAAAGTTACATCTCTGGAACGCAACAATTTAAAGTTCCTTCGATCATTCACCGTCATTTCCTATAAGAATTCCTTCCTGCGCTTTTTTATCTAGCTTCTTTCACCTTTGTTTTGGGACATGCACGTAGCATATACAACCAATGATTCTGAGGTGATTTATTTTGGATCTTTTATTGTACCATAACTCATACGGTGACTTTTCGACATTTGGAGTGGGTCTCTTACGATTTATTATGTACACTGAAGCTTGAGCCTACTTCAGCCCATAAACCTTTAGATATCTCATCATGAGCGTGTATAAGTGCTCTTGCCATCTCTACAATTGAGCTATTATCTCTTTCAGTGCAACCGTTTTGTTCAGGAGTGTAGGGCATTGTCAGCCTCTGTTTAATCCCGTGTTGTTTTAGTGTACTTCGTACTGGTTCATTGTTGAATTCGCCTCCGTTGTCGCTTAGCAACTCTTGAATTACGTGTCGTCTTAGCTTCTGCTAGAAAATTCTTCAAGCGAGCTTGAACTGCTGTGAAATCATTTTTAAATAAAACAAAGTATCTATACTTTGAGATCGAATATACAAAAGGTCCACACACATCAGCATGTATTAGTTCTCCAAGTCTTGTATTTCTTTCTCTGGTCCCAAATGTCCTTCTGTGGGCTTTTCCATAAACGCAACTTTCAAAACTTCTTTCTTATTTTCAGATTTGAATTGCATACCAAATTTTCTGTACATAACTTGTTTGACAGGTCTTTTGTTTTGGTCTCCCAAACGTTCATGGTATAATTGAAGTTGGTTAATAACTGTCAGTTGGTTAATCTCAACTGTAGGTGTAATAACTTGTATTTTAAGTTTGTACAAACCTCCATACTTGTCGCGAGTACCGACTAACTTTGTCTTACCATTAACCTTAAATAAACATGACCTAGTATTTGGTTCAAAAGAGCTATTCTCACAAAGATCTTGTGTAGCTAGCACGGAGAACAAGTTTCTTTATATGCAGGGAACATACCAAACATTTGTGAGCGTAATTGTTTCGTTGTTGTGTTGTGTTACTTGTATTGAGCCCTTTCCGATAGCTTCAATATTTTCACCATTCGCTTTCATTACTCTGTGAGATTTGCTAAGGTACTCGAAAGATACATACTGATCTCCTATATTGGTTACGTGACTTTTTGCTCTGTTATCTACGTACCTTCTTGATGAGTCTTTATCATTACTCTCACCAAGAGATAAAGCTAAACTTGTAAATTTAGCAGCATTTAATGTGGATTCTTTTGGAGGTTTTGGGGGTTTACTATCCGTAATCCATTTCTTGCATTGCTTTACTCGATATAGGCTTGCTCCGCAATAGTTGCTCTTGAACTTCTTCTTATAATTTTGCTTTCTGTTACGTACTATCAGTACCTCCATGCTGGGTTCACCTTCTGCTTCAGATTTATTTTTATCTTTCAAAGCTCTCTCGAGCGCACAACTAGGTGTTCAAGTTCTCGATTGAAGGATCTTTCATTGTAATCAGTCGCCATTTTGATTTTAAACTGAAATACTGTTCTGGCGGGGCATCCAATATCTTGCATAACAAAAAAAAATCCGGTAGTTGATTGCAAATTGTTGACAAAGCTTGATTCAGATCATGGCATTTTTTTTTATTTACTTGTTCACTAGAGGCTCGCGCTTGGCCACTATCTCACCTGATGGCAAAAAAATATTCTATATTGTAGACATATGCGAACCCATGTCATGAATGGGGTCTTTCTTGCAGTTAAAAAGTTGCATACACTATAGATACACTACATAGGATCGTAGGTTCGGTCCTGTGATCCTCGTTTGTAAAGACGGTTTAATTCGTCCCACATTTCACTCCCAGTTGTAAAACGCGTTAATTTGTTCAGCATTTCGTCGTCATATTAGTGGTCAGTAGTAATAGTGCAGTACTTTCTATTTTATTATAGTTGTCACACTCTACCTTGTACTTTGTAAGAGCTTCCGCTTTGGCTCCTTCACCCGGATGTGCCGGCTTTATTAGAGCACCCTGCACCGCTTCTGAGGTGCCTATGTTACCACGCAGCAGCAACAACACTTTATATTTCCAGGTCGGCCAGTTGCTTCCATCGAATAGTCCTATTCGAGTTTTATTTTTGAACACTATATGATTAACTTTTTCGAACTTTTATCCTTTGGGAGACAAAAATAAAACTTTTAATCTCTCGGTTTTTGCACGCTCTGCTATCATATTAAAGTAAAGGCAGTGGAATTTGATTTTTACATAATATATATTGCGTGCGATATCAAAAGTACATACAGTAACAAGCATCGCCTTTTTTGGGTGGGAAATCATCCAATGACTTCGCCCGCTTTGGGTGAAGCGGAAGGGCGTGTCAGACTTTTACTGACAATAACACACCTGTGTTCCTTCAGTTGCTTGTGCCAGGGCCGTGGTAACTCTCTTTAAAATTTATCCGCGACCCAACAAGTATCGCCTAGCAACCACAACATAGATCATATTAAATCTAGAAGGAAAGACTTCATAAAGTAGCACTGGAAGAGCTTTCCTAACAGGAACTACCCTATAGGTTTACGACCCAAAACCTATAGGGTACTTTCGTTTGACCTAGAAATGTAAATTTTGGTTAAAAGCATGGTCTTACTGCACAAGTAAAGGGAAAATTCTGAAAAAAAAGTTAGATATAAAAACCGACCAAGTGCGAGTCGGACTCGCGCACGAAGGATTCCGTACCACTATCGCAAAAAACGTCAAAAAATCATGTTTGTTGTATGGGAGCTCTACTTAAATATTTATTTTATTCTGTTTTTAGTATTTGTTGATATAGCGGCAACAATAATACATCATCTGTGAAAATTTCATCTGTCTAGCTATCACGGTTCATGAGATACAGCCTGGTGACAGACACAGACAGACAGACAAACGGACAGTGGAGTCTTAGTAATAGAGTCCCGTTTTTACCCTTTGGGTACGGAACTTAAAAAAAAATATGTTAATGTTGTTTACTAAATGATGGAATTCTGTTATCTGTGGAGTTTCTACTTCAGGGTTGGGTTTTTATGATTTTGCCCGAATGGGGTCAAGAGTATAAAGCGAAATCTTTGCCTTTAATTATGCACTTAGGCTTCAAATTCATTATATCAGCTCCACTAATTTGCTTGTGGTATCTCGATCGGACAGATGATCCTTATCGGATAATTATTGCAGTAAAAATATAAATAACGTGATGGGCATCTAAAGACGTTATTTTACTACCTACATAGCTTCCTCAGCAACCTCACGTAACGTTGGCAGTTAACGTCCGCTACAAGTCTTCTTCCACCTATAAAATCTAAATTGAAAAGACAGTCAACATGGGTTGGTTTTAGTCAGTAAAAGTCTGACACGACATCCAGAGCGGGCGAAGTAGTCATTGGATAATTTCCAACCATAAAAGGAACCTCCGATCTGACGGGTGTAGTGTCTGATGCGGGTAACTGCCCGGCGGTTGTTGTCGGAGTGTTGTAAGTGTTCAAATCTCACTGAAAACTCAGCTTGCACGATGTAGGATTTTGTGTGACGTCAGGTCATTCGTATGTGGCGGCACAGAAGCAAGATCTAAATGGTTTTTTTTTAAAGCAATATCTATTTTGCAGTTTTATGTTACCTCATATCACATTCGTTGAAGGTGGTCAACATGGCGGTGGTGTTCTGCGCGTCTTTCAGGCGCTCGGCGATGCGCAAGCGCATCTTGTTCATGGGCACCGGATGCTCGGTGCGAGTGCCAGAAATTGTCTTCGTCGGGTCGGCCACTCTCTGGGCTGCTAGCTTAAAAGTAAAGAAAAGAGTTTGTATTAATTTCTTAGCTGAAGTAGGAAAGAGTATCATATTATTTTCTGTTCCTACTTCTTCTTGTCTGCTTATTATGTGTATGTACATTTATGGTTAAAAAAAATAATTAATTTCAACCACATTGGTATGAGTTTGGGCGGGTTGGTGAAATTTCGTGGGATTTCATTCCAGTTCGTGCAAGTTGGTGCTAGTTCGTGCGAGATTTTGCGAGTTCGCGTGAGTAGGAGCGGTTTCGTGCGAGTTCGTGCGATTTGGAGGGAGTTTGTGCAAGTTGGTGAGAGTTTGTGTGATTCCTGGTTGTGAGACACCAACTCACACGAACACGTACTCGCACGTAGCGAGTACGTGTTCGTGTGAGTTGGTGTTACTTCATGTGAGATTGTGCGATTTCGTGCGTGTTGGTGGTGGTTCGTGCGGGTTTGTGCCAGTTGGTGCGAGTTGGTGCAGTTTCGTGCGAGTTAGAGCGAGTGAACAAGATTTCGTGTGAGTTAGTGCAAGATCGTGCGAATTCGAGCGAGATGGTGCGAGTTTTTGCGCGTTGGTGCGAGTTTGTTCGATTTGGTGAGATTTCAAGCAAGTTCGTGCGATTTGGTGCGATTTCGTGTGAGTTGGTGAGAGTTCGGGTGAGTTGGCGAGGTTTCGTGCGAGTTAGTGCGAGCGAACGCGAGTTCGTGTGAGTTGGAGTGAATTTGAGCCAGTTGGTTCGTGTTCGTGCATGTTGTTTTGTGCACGTTACATAGATATACCCACACAGGAGGCATTCTGACCGCGTCAATCAGAAAGCACGCGTTCGCGCGTTCACTGCTATTTCGGTGACCAGATTAGAAGGAAGATGAAGATTGAAAAGCTAATTTTGTTCGTATGTGAAAGACGTTTTTTAATCGACTTCAAAAAAAGGAGGAGGAGAAGGTTTTGGTATAAAACAAATGGATAGCCCGTGACGACGACTGCATGAATCCGTTATATCTATGTATGGTTCTCCATGCATTTCTCCGAAACTTGTAATCGAATCACGATCCTATTTTGATTGGATTAAGTATCTCTCAACTTGGGTCATAGCAAGTTTCATCAAAACCTGTAAGGCAGTTTTCAAGAAATGGACCATAAAACCGAACACTTTATCGAAAAACAGCACGAATGTGTAAATTGAGTTATTATGGGTACTTTGTCAATTCTTTGTACCTTACTACGGAATTTGCTCAATTTGTAGTGATAAACAAAAAAAGAGAGAAATAAAAACTATTTACAAGAATTTACCTCTTGTATTTGAATTACGGAAGTCACCGACTGCCGAAACGAAAGTAATTTTGCACTTTTTAGTGTTTTGTTTTTGAAGTCGGTTCATTCTTTTTACATCGATTAGATAAATCACTTATGATTGATGGCGGAATCACACTTACGTGGCGTGGCGTGTCGTGGCGCCTTCTGACGCATTTGATTGGCTACAAAACTCGTTGCGTTATGACGTAGGCTGGAATATAATTGTTTGACTGGTGGATCTCGCACCACGCCACGCCACGACACGACACGTAAGTGTGCTTCCGTCTTGAGCCTTTGCTATAACACACACTATGCACCGCGCAAGCAACATAAAAAATACCTTATTTTTTAATGTTGCAAGTGCTGATCTATTGGCAGCAGACAGTTTAGTCTACTAAATTAAAAATCACAATAATAAAGTATTAAAGTCAAGAATGAATAGGTTACTTCTTCGTAACTTGTTTCACCTTCGACAACATCATCGCTGACCATCAGGTGAGATAGTGGTTAAGAAGCGCGAGCCAATACTACAAAAAAATAAATAAAAGTTACAGTTACAGGTCCTTTGACCACACTTTTAACGAAAGTAGCCGCTGGCTTCGCGGGGGAAAGTTTTGCAGCTGCGACTGCTGGGGCGGGTGCGGCTGCAGCTGCTGGGGCGGGTGCGGCTGCAGCTCCTGGGGCGGGTGCTGGTGCTGCTGCAGGTTTCGCTGCCGCAGCCGGAGCCACTCCAGTTATGTTGACCTGTAAAGGAGAGGAATAGAACACCGTTTATTATCCAGTTAATACAGTAAGAAGATATATTATGTTGAACGCATATTATTTGTGAGCTACAAACTTATAGCTATACCCTTGTTTAATGGAATTAAATGGCCTCTTTCTGTGAGGCCGTGATGATCCAGAAGGCGGCCGCCGAGCGGGATTGAGAGAGAGTCGACCCCACTTGGAGAAGAAGGCTTCGGGGAGGGAACCGCCCCGATGCCTAAAACGCCGAAACGCTGCCTGCAACATACGCAGGTGGGAGACCGGGGTCCCGGGTGCTCAGATTGGGGAGTCTGTCCACCTAGCAATTCCAGGAAAGACGGTGACAGTGATTACGTGCTGCTGTGCACAGCGAGCTTCAGGGGAAGCTTATTCGGTCTCTCCAGGGATGTGCCCTAACAGGCGTTGCACAGTTCGAGTTCTTGGTGGTCATTTGAGAAGTCACGGGGTTCTTCGTGCTGATGATGATCACCGGGGTGGTTTTAGCGAGATAAATATACCACACACCCTGGTATTTTTTCCAAAAGTACAGGCGTCTTTTGAAAGTATATACAGAGCCATGTTGAAAATAATCTGAGCTTTTTAGCAATAATATACAGGGTGGCCAAAAAGTCGTGGATCAAACGAAACAGGGAGACAAAGGAGGTAATTTCCAACAAAAAATCTTTCTCCAGCATGGCCATAACTTCATTGCACGAAAAGATATGAATTATTTTTGTTTTTTCCATGAAACTACCGAGATTTTTTACAATTTAATCAGTAGAAAATTAAATTGATTAAAAACAATAAAACAAAAGGTGTTGTATTATGACTCGATTATGTATCAATACTACAAAAATTGTATTGCAGCTCTTGGTATCAAACTTAACGAGCAATGAATTTTTTTCCGTAAATTTTGAAGCGTTACAAAAAATTACTTCTCACTTTAAGACCACCATTTGAAAAACAAATGTATTACGGAAAAGTGACCCTGTATTAAAAAAGCTGCAATGGGTCCGCCTCGACCAATCTACCGGTTAGGGAAGCGCTCGTTCAAATGTCCTCGAAGTTACTAAGGCATAATCGTTGTTTTTATAAAAAATCTAAACTTTCCTTTAAATTTACTATTTTATTAAATCTGCACCTTGATATGAAAAAACGACCGTAAAACCAAAACTAAAGATCAAAGATTAAAGTGTTGTACCTCATTCGAATCAGCATTAAACCAGCAAGCTTTTTTAATACAGGGTCACTTTTCCGTAATAATTTTTTTTTCAAATGATGGTCTTAAAGTGAGAAGTAATTTTTTGTAACGCTTCAAAATTTACGGAAAAAAAATCATTGCTCGTTAAGTTTGATACCAAGAGCTGCAATACAATTTTTGTAGTATTGATACATAATCGAGTCATAAAACAACACCTTTTGTTTTATTGTTTTTAATCAATTTAATTTTCTACTGATTAAATTGTAAAAAATCTCGGTAGTTTCATGGAAAAAACAAAAATAATTCATATCTTTTCGTGCAATGAAGTTATGGCCATGCTGGAGAAAGATTTTTTGTTGAAAATTACCTCCTTTGTCTCCCTGTTTCGTTTGATCCACGACTTTTTGGCCACCCTGTATATGCAAGTATTTTTTTTTCCTAAGTAAAACACTTATCAGCTCTTGTAAACAAACATGAAAGAATTATTAAAATTTCTTCATCAGCGACGAAGACGACTCGACGGCAAAGTCTATTGTCTAATATTTTGTATGGGACACTTACAAAATGTTAGTATTTTACCAAACATAACATCACCCCTGTATCTCCCAAAGGGTTAACTGGCGAAAGGGTTAAAGGCCCAGTCATAATCATCATCAGTTCAGGCGAAAGACGTCCACAACTGGACTTCATTATTGACCGATCCAGTGCCCATCCAAACGTCAGAGATCCGTCTCGCATCCAGTGGATTCCCGCACCCTTAGCCAGGTCATCGGTCCACCTTGTGAGAGACCTTCCAACACATCGTCTTCCGGTTCCCGGTCGCTATTGCAGATTTTTTTGGCCCATCAACTATCCGTTCTGCGAGCAATGTGCCACTGGCACTTAAGTTTCGTAATACTTCGAGCTATGTCGGTATAGATTTGGTTCTCCTGTGATGTCCTCAATTCTGATGCGAAATTCTGTCTGCTTTCGTCAGTTATGTTGTTTAATTACAGATATAGTTAATAAAAAGACCTGAAAGAGTGGTTGCCCCGACTTGACAGATTGGCCCTGCTTGACCAGCATCTTAGTAATGTTGCCATGTCCGGGGCACATGACCGGCAAGGCTGTCTTGTCCGTCTCTATCTCCATGACCACTTCATCCATTGCCACGGCATCACCTTCATTCTTGATCAATCTGGAAAGTAATACGCACCGATCAGCACCCCCTATAGAATAATACCAGCTTGTAACTGTCCCACTGCAGGTCAAAGGCCTCTTCTTATACAGAGAAGGGACGAGCATTGATCACCACGCAACGCTTGCTCAACGCGGGTTGTCAATTTCAGGCGTAGGTTTTTTAACTATAGCCCCTTCTATGACGTGACGTGTTTCCGTTGTGTGAGAGAGACAGAGCTATACAGTAGTAAGAGCATCGTTCCTTTTTCACAAATGATTTAGGATGCCAATGATACGTCATCGTATGGCAACATTATCTTGTTTTTGTTCAAATAGATAGAAATCCAACCACCCAAAAAAGATTTTTATTTACTGGACCAATGGTAGGCATGCAGTGGTGGCCCAGTGGTAACGACTCCGACTTACGTGTTCGTAAGTCGTGAGTTCGAACCCAGGCAGGCGCTTTACACTTAAATTGGAATAATGTCATGTTAATAAATAACCCAAGAAATAAGATTATTAAAAAAAATCTTTAACATTCCCTAAATGTCTTTCGGGTGTACTTTCGAAAAGCTAATAGTGATAAACATAATTGTTTACTTAGATTACTAATTGTGCCAAGTTTCAAGAATTTTGGTCGAAGGATTAGATTTTCATACGAACTTTCAACCCCTTTTTTACCCCCTCAGGGGTTGAATTTTCAAAAATCCTTTCTTAGTGCTCACTTATATCACTTAAAATTTCGTGCTACTACGCCTTTTTTATGTTTTCGGGCGGAAACCTTCAAAAGGTGCCTGGACCTTTGGGGAAAAGACCAGGGAGTGTGGGATTTTTACCTCACTAAAACCAACCCGGTGATCACCATCCACATATGGCGGAGGCCCCGTTACCTCTTAAAAGACCAACCCGGAACCCCCTCTGTGCAATGCCTGTTAGGGCACATCCCTGGGGAGATTGCGAAGTGTCTTCGTTGAGCCTCGCTGTGCAAAGGCAGCGCGTGACCACTGTGCCACCGTCTTATCTGTAGCCACATCATGCTGGGCGGACAGAGTCCTCAATCTGGCCGCCTGTGACCCCGGAGTCCCGCCTACCTATGATGCAGACGGGATTACGGCGTTTTAGGCGTCGAGGCGATTGCCTCCACGACGACTTCATCTCCGAGCGGGATCAGCCCTTTCAAGATCCCGCTCGGCGGCCTCCTTTTGGACCATCACGGTCTCACAGAAGGAGGCCATTTCCCTTCAGTTTTCTGTGTCTGCCGGCATAGCTCACTACTGCTGGCAGAGACAGGTCCCCCCCGATCCTGGCGACCAGGACCAGCCACTCAGAGGCCCACGCAGGGCACTCCTCGAGCGTGTGCTGTGCAGAATCCAGGTCGCCTCCACAATGGTGGCAATTTGCCGTGGCCTCTGGCCCAATCCTATTTAGGTACTCACCGAAGCAACCGTGCCCGGTGAGTACCCGAGTGAGCCTGTAGGAGATGCGCTCCCCTCTTTTCAGCCAGGCTTCGAAGTGCGGCAGGACGGCTTCAAAAACTCGCTTACGCTGAAAATTGCTGCTGCTGTAGCCGCTCGCACCACCGCACGAGCGCGTGTCGCCGCTCCTGCAGACTCAGCCTTACCGCAGCGATTCCTGTCACGCTATTTCCATTTTTGAGGATTGCGCGAATCCGGTCATAGACTTTCGCGTCCATATCCGCCAGTATGACCAGCGGTGGTAAGCGTGCCAGGAGTATTGCCGCCTCAAAGGATACTGTACGGTATCCTCGTGTGATTAGAATAGCCATTCTCCGCTGCAGGCTATTGATTTTAGTCCTGTAGTGTCCAGTCCACCTGACAGTCTATTTGACCAAATAGGTGCCCCATAAAGGACCTTCGATCGCACGACACCCGCGTAGAGGCGACGATCTTCTTTCCTAAGTCTCTCGAGATTGGGCAGCAGTTTATGCAAAGCACCCACTGCCCTTCCAACGAGGGGGGGACCAGGCGCTCGAAATGCTCTTCGAAGCCCCACCGACCGTCCAGGGTTAGGTCAAGATACTTTATGTACCAACCTGGACTTACGCATCTAAGACAGTCACTGACGAGCTGGGCGGATCTCTGCTCCTCGGCAGTTTATGAAAAATGGAAAATGGCGAGTTGTCAGTATGACACTTGTCAATTCGATGTGTTGCCACTGTGTGTGACTCAATTACCCGAGCAAAATGCATTTTTTAACATAACAGAGCAATTATGAACTAATAATACAATATATAAATTAATTAGATAACTAAAGAAACACTAAATAGATGAATCACATGAGTTACTGAATAGTTAAGCTAGTTCATAATTTATTTTCATTAGCGATTAGAGAGTACCTAATTTTTCTGAAAAGGACAATCAATGGTAACATACGAAGTATACGGAGTATTTTATTATACCATGGGCAGTCGGCTGTAAAAAATCTAACATAATTAAGGAAAATTCTGCGGACTTGTGAGTGTACAAACGGCCAGTGTGAATTAAAAAAAAAATTAAGCGCGTCCGCCTGCGGCAGTGACGCGATGTGTTCCATAGTTAAAATTTTAAGTAGACTGAATAATTTCTCGGGATACTAACTCTAAGCTAAGCTGTATCAAAATCTCGGGTTAAGATTAATTAAAAATGAGTTCAAGTGATTCTAAAATGTTGACCTCAGATTCTGTTAAAGACGAGGCAAATACAGTTATCGAAAGTCTTTTGCCAGAAATTTCTAAGGAAAGATACGTAAATACATACAATGACTTTTTGAAGTGGCGAGCAGATAAGAAAATAAAATCATTTTCGGAAAGTGTATTTCTTACATATTTCCATGGACTATCTGGCAAAATAAAGCCTTCTACGCTATGGAGCAGCTTTTCAATGCTCAAGAATATACTAAGATTAAAACACAATGTCTATTTGAATAGATTCCATAATCTAACATCGTTTCTGAAAAGACAGTCTCAGGGGTTCAAGAGCAAAAAATCTAAGGTTTTCACCTTTTACGAAGTGGAAACATTTTTAAATGAAGCTCCTGACGAGATATATTTGGCGTGAATTTAGAGTAAAGACGTCGGATAGGCGTGCATTTCTGGAGTAAAAGATCTCTGCTTGTTATTCTATCTACATAGGCACCTAAAAGATTAATAGTATCTAATGAAGAAATCATGTTTTTCACAGGTGGTGTTGATACTCTGTATAAGCGGCGCCTGCAGAAGCAGTGAACACACAAATTTAACAATTAACGACTTTGAAAATCAAGGCCAGTTATCACTCGTAAAATTGACTAAACCAAATATTGAGTGCACGTTTGTTGTACGAGAAGAGTTTACACAAATAGTAAAAAAATATCAAAAAATCAGACCTAATACATACGACCTAGACATAAAAACGAATCGCTTTTTTTCAACTACCAAAAGGGAAAACGCTATAAACAAGTGATCTGTAAAAATAAAATCTCAGATATAAATAGCAACGCTCCGAAGCAAATAGCAACTTAATTGAATTTACCAAACTGTGAACAGTATACTGAGCATACTTATAGAAGAACGGCAGTGACACTGTTAGACGATTCTGGGGCGAACTTGACAATGTTAAAAAGACATGGAGGATGCAAATTTCTAAGGTTTTCTGTGAAATCCAGCACAGTTGCGGAAGGCTACATTGGGGATTATGTCCAAAATAAAACTAAAATTTTAAACTAATTAACTGAGACTATAAATTTACGCCCCACTTCGCCTCAACCAAATACTTCAAGGGAGTCTGCGCCATGGATTCCACCATTTATGTATTTCTGTAATCTTTTACAGAAATTCAAAACAGCCAAATTTGTCATTACATATCAAACAGCGTAAATATTTCGAACGAAAATGTAACTTTAAATTTCACAAATTGTTCTAACTTCTCAATTAATTTTAAATAATTTAATTTTTGTGTTTAGTAACATGAGTCTACTCATGTTACTAAATACATATATTTTGTTAAGTCTTAAGACTCTCACAATAGAAGAATAAATGGTGAGGGAGGTATAGAAAAAAAAACCGTATGGTATGAAAAAGTACTACAAAAGATCCTTAAAGGTGTTTATTAACCAGTACTTCACTATTTTTTGACCCGTCCACTGTTACTTAGCGTGTATATGACTGATTTGTCATTTGTAAGATTGTTATTGGTTCGTTTTAACACTGAATGGAGAAATAAATGCGCCACTTTCGAATAAATACACCTTCTTTGGGGTTTTATAGGACCAAAAACAGTGTTGCCCAAAACGTTCTATGGCTTATTATACAACTAGTTTTTGGTACTTGGCGTGTTGCTCAATAAATGGGTTTTGGGACCATCCCACCGCACTATTCCCAAACCACTGCAACTCCTGAAAGCCAGAATCAACAGTGGCAACCACCAGAAAAGCGCCGAGGCAATGAAGCTCGCAAAGTCCCGAAGAATTAATTTAACTGTCTTGTATCCCGCAACGAAATTAATCAGAATAGAATAACGGAGATACAAATTTCCATTTCCCTCCATATCAAGCAGAAGACAAACCAAACAATGCCATTAGGCACAAATGGTCGTTTACAACTGGGATAAGCCCAGTGGCCTAGCACCACGGATAAAAATTAGGTTTGATATTAATGGGTCCTAACATTTTGAGCTGAGACAATAAATGAGTTGTAGACGTCAAACAGATAGTCGTTATTTTTGTATCGTATTGGTGGTCCCTATCTCCGTCAACGAAGTTACGGGCCCCGTCCGAAAGTATTCCGAAACTTCGGAGTGAAAAACACAAGCGTTAAGTAAATTTTTTTGGACGCGTAAAAACACATCGAGAGTAGGTACAACTTTTAAAGTGTGTTGTCATTCATTCTTAGTTCGGGCCCCGAACGTTCAACGAACATCCGTAAGTTGGGCAAGACTAAGCAGAAATTAAAAAAAAAGAAAATAAAGAAGTTGTATGAGGTACTTGACATCGCCGCTGGTGACTGAATCTGGGAAGGTGGGTGCTTTCACTGTCTCTTCCGCTCGACATGTAGAGGTGGTATGCACTTTGCGGTGCAGCTGGTATTTTTGCGTTATTATTACGGACAAATTCTTCATTTTGGAGTTGGAACTGAAAATTTAATTGCATATTATGACGATAATATAATACCAGTCTGGTCCTGCCCTACTGCTGGGTCAAGGTATGTACGGACATGCGCCATCGGTACATGGTGGACATCCCTCCCATACGCACATAGCGTCTTGCTAATACTTTCATTGTGCGCACAGCTAAGGAATGGAATTCCCTTCCGGAGTCTTTGTTCCCTGACAGCTACAATTTCGGGCTCTTTAAGTCGTGAGTGAATAGGTTTCTTCTATGCAAGCATGCTTCACCGTCAACCACATCATCGCTTATCATCAGGCGAGATAGTGGTTATACGCGAGCCTATAGATTATATATAAAAAAAAAGATCTGTCCTCATATCAAACATTATACAGAGAATTTACGAGCATTAATTGCCACGTTCAAGGTTCTCACTTCTCCAAAGTGGCGACTATATACCTGGTTTCTGGAACAAAATTGCCGATTCACAAATGATTGATGATTGTCGATTCGAGTAATGCGGTTGGCTGTTGATAATTCATTCAACCAATCTCAACAGTTAACGGGCGCTTGACAATTTGTCACATTAATTTTCGTTTCAGAAACAGGGTGCAAGGAAGTGGAGGGTTTTAGTGTTTTATTTTTAAGTTTCTTAAACGAAATTCATTTTGAGACACATTAACATTAGTACGGATTTTATTCTCTTAAATGCACGTTTCCATTGCTGCGGGAAAAAACTAATACATATTGTATATAACTTACGTCACATATTGGATCTGATTAGCCTGAGAATTTCGTCTACACATGGAGGTCTTACTTAGTGGCGTGCTGAATGAGAACTTCCTCACCCCAAGGATCTGTAACGTACATTTTATTTGATTTTATTTATTTATTATTAGGAGTCCCTAGTGCCCCACGGCAGGGCCTTCCTCCCTCATTTTTTTCCATTTTACTGTAAGTAAAATAAATTATGATTTAAAAGAAATATTGCATTGAGGAGTATGCTCTTTGTGAAACCATGGACCTGATGATTATTTCTGTTAAAAATCAATATTCTGCCAAATGGCCGAGGTAACTTTGCATATTGCACGTGATCTAAGAAGTCGTATTTGACAGCTCTAAAAGTACGTTATTTGTGTTAAATTTGACGCTTCCCAATGAATCTCGTTGCTATAGTGTATGGGTTGTATATTGCCTAAGATAGTAATTAATTGGCATATTGAATTTGATTTTTCGTAGACTTTTATACAAAGTTATCGAGGTATGTAAAATGAGAAACGTCATTGGACTTCTTTTTTCTAATATTAGTTCCTAACGGAACAGGCTAAGGTCTGAGACCATGCTGCCTAGTCATCAGTTAGTATTTTTCTTGAATTCTTTAGTATCGAGTTAGCCTTCCCAGTAAGCTTTGCGTAGGTAGTCAATACTACTTTAAAATTCTCCGCTCCACTATCCCGAGATCACTTCTGTCAATGATTTCAAATATCCATTTGCGTAGATAGTTGAGACACAAAAGTACACCAATTTTATATCACAATAACCACTAGAAATCAATCTGCTAATAATATTAACAGCCGCTGAACTTCACCCGAAAAAATCCCGCCAAAAACTCCTCGTCATTGGACTTCTTAGATTGTCACGATTATAGATTATCTATTGCAAGTTATTTATTTCTGCCAGTATCTTTTTACTGACTTAAAAAAAGGAGGTATCTAATCAATTATACACTTAAGTATGTAATATTGATAGAATTGCACCATCTTCACATATGTTACTCTGTATGTGTGCCAAAAAAAAAAGAACATACAACCTAACTCCTTAGCGTCAAACAGCACGAATGTGTAAATTGAGTTATTTGGGTATTTTGTCAATCCGTACCTTACTATAGAACTTGAGTGATAGTGTGTAAAACTGAAAAGAGAGAAAGAAAAACTTTCTCACAAAAAAATAAACCGACTTCAAAAGCAAAACACTAAAAAGTGCAAAATAATTTTCGTTTCGGAAGTCGGAGTCGAAAAATTATAAAAACAAGAGGTACCAAAGACACCGTCTTACTTTAGATAAAATGGCTCTTGATTCACACATAAATCCATGAATTCAACCTATTACAGTGCACTGCTGGAATGCCTTTTACAAGATACGCCACAACACCCGATCTTCCGCCTTCCATCTAGGTCGTCGAGAGCTTTCCACACTTCGCTTGGTGATTCGCGGTCACTTGTGTTAGGTGTTCTATACAGGTCATTGGTTCTTCGACAAATGTATTTGCACACACATGCTAACGGTACCTAGGTATTCCATTCTATTTGTTTTCACAAAGTCTTTAAAATATATAATTATTTACTCACCGCCCGCTTCGAAAGCACTTTTCTACCAAACATTGTCAGTAAATAAAAAAGTCCGAATAAACTCCGTCTGTCGAAAAAAATTAATATTTAATACAAAAGAAAATCTACTATCAAAGTCATTCTTGAAGTCATTGTTCTTCTGTTTCTGATTAATTTGATTTTCAGGTATAATTATTTGAGGTGTCAAGTGAAAAGAGTTTTTATATGACATCGACTCCGACCGATTTATTCTCCTCTCTACTAATAACGAATGTGGACTTAAAATATGGTTTAGAACGGTTTTTTTCATTTAATCTTTTATTTACAACAATATTTAAATAAAATATTATGGGCTAATAAATAACGTATACAGTTCATTTAAAACTAGTTTCTATCCGCGGCTTCGTCCGCATCAAAAGTGTTTTATCATCCCAAGGAAATACAAATACCCTATGTTCTTCCCAGGGCCTCAAACTATCTCCATGCTAAATTTCATTTAAATCGGTTCAGTAGATCCCTACAACCTTTACCTCTTTATAATATTATTAGATATAGATTATTATATGCGAAAGTTTGGATGGATGGATGTTTCAGAATGGCTGAACGGATCTGGATAAAATTTGGCACAGAGATAGATAATAATTTGGAATAAAACAAAGACTTTTTATCTCAGTAGTATGTTCACGTTGGATTATTCTTTATACTTGATGGATATGTAGATAGATGGATATGGAATAAGCACATATCATTTTAGTTTGGAGGTATGCGGAAAAGGGTGTAAAGTCCCACAAACCTCCATAGAAAAGGGAGGATCTGCCGACCAGACGGGTGTGGTGTCTGGTCCGGGCCCCTGCCCAACAATTATTGTCGGACTGTTGTATGTGGTCAAATCGCGCCGAAAACTTTGCTTTCGCGATGCAGGATTTTGTGACGTCATGTCATTAGTTCGTAAGTGGCGGTGTTGGTGCTACATCACTCCCCTCCGGAGACCGGAGGTCTTTAGCAGGTTGAGTCGTCCATACATCTTGTGATGCGTGCCTGGCCAGCGATAGGTTGGTTTCCGTGAGTCGGAACCGGAAGTCGCAAAGTTCGCGGTGAGTCGGAATTGTATGCGGCTGTCCCTCAGTCAGTCTGGGTGATGATATCCCAGTGAGTCGGGATAGTGTTGCTGACTCTAGTGGGTCGGGATAGTGTTCCTGGCTCCAGTGGCTGACAGTGCTGCTAGTTCCAGTTGGTCGGAGCGGTGACGATAGAAGCTGAGGGTGATGACCAGGAATGCGCGTCCGCTGCTTACTAGTGGTCAGGATACCCCCGTAGATGCCGTGGGTTCTGGCTGGCTGTGTGACTCGCTGCTCGAAAGCTTGAGGAAGTGATGTTGACGTCACGATGAAGTAGATCTGCACGAAGGTTGCGTTGATGTTTATGTTCGAGGGACTTCTTCCGAACGAACCTCTTCCGCGTCTGACCTTTCCTGCTTCTCTGACGATTGCTATTCCGTCAGTATTACTGTCTCTTTGGTTTTGTTATTGGCGCTCATTTTAGAGGCGCTCTCAGAGACGTAATCGTTTTTTCGTTGAGACATATGTCACTTTAGGTGATATCAAATTCTCAAAAAACATCCGGTGACTTTGGACGTTCAGCATTCTGAGGTTCAGCAAGTTTGCCCCGTTTTGCACACAAAGAAAGTTTTTTGGCGCGCTGCATGTGTTTAAAAGTTCTAGTCTGTGATCCACAAAGCTCACAATAATTCCATTGTGGCCCTAGTAAACCTTCACACTCGAGGCATCCTTCCATATTAGTCTACGATTTATTGCAAAAAATACATTTATCTGAAAAATAATAAAGCACCTTATTACTTAACAAATACTTTGTACGGCTGTTCCAGAGTGATTTTGCTGGACCGCGGCATACAATTTCAAACGCGCGCTGTTCCACAGCGCCGGCGATCACCGTCACTTTGGAACCAGCCAATACTGGAATCAATACTTAGACAATCGAACATAATTATTGAAACAGCTTATTTTTTTTTTGGTATATTTTTTAAGTAAGGTCGAAAAAAGTTGAATTTAAAAAAATCCTTCCTTTAGTGGATGCCTACTGTTATATCTTCCCAATGTACCCTAATATACTTACCCAGCACCTAACCAGCATCGTCAGCTCCTCATCATCATTTCCTCATGCTTCCCGTGTCCAGACCTCAGTCCCTTAGCCAGTCGTCATCCATCCGTCAGACCATGCACATGTATCTGTGCCGCGCATCCTCGATTATTGTAAATTACTAGTTAAATAAATCCCTTAATTCCAGCAGTAATAATTTCCTTTTTTTTAAAAGTGGTTTTAAATCCCCATTGTAACATTGGTGGCAGCGGTGGGATATTTAAAAATCCGGGAAAACGTCTCGCGAAATACCAAACCAAGAGGATTGCAGTGTTGTGCAGTGCATATAACCTTGAGTGACACTCATCATAATCAACCGGACCAAAAGCAGCCCAACAAACCAGGAAACCGTCTCATCACCAGTCCACTGTGCAGTGGTACAGGCAGCAGCACTATTTGTGCAGCCTACGGGTCTGCCTACACCCAGCACCGACGAAGATCCAGGCGCGTTCCGGTGTTCCAGATTTCCAGTACTCCAGTGTTCCAGTCCAGTTCCAGCATCCAGAAAAATGCATTGTTTGTGGACCCTGTGAGTGACAACATAAAGTGCAATTTATCTAACCGCATTCCAATTAGTCTGCAACAAAATAACAGTCCCCAGACGACGCGACGACTCTAGACTAAACATCCTGTGCAATTGAATAGGATAACACGTACAGAACACACTGATAACCCGTTGCAGACTAGTTAACAAACTAATTCATTTGGGTTTGCTTGTATAATTTTAATATTAATTTATCCTATTAAGCGACCTATTTTAACAAGTAAAATGGCGAAAACCGATTCAAAGAAAGACCTTAGAGAAGTTAAAGACGACGAAATTCCTCTTAATGTAATTCTAAAGTTTATTAATCCTTTTAACGGAAGCAGAGAAAAATTAAATGCTTTTATACAAAATTGCGACAATGCAATTTCTCTAGCGTCCTCCTCACAAGAGCATATTGTCTTCAAATTCATTATTAGTCAACTCGAAGACAAGGCTCAAAGTGCATGCTCGATAAAAGAGTTCGATACCTGGTGCTCACTTAAAGAATTCCTAAAAGCACAGTTCGGTGAACGCAAACATTACGCTCATCTATTAACCGAACTCCAAGAATGTAGGCAAGGTAGCCAAGAGACTGTAAGCCAATTCCACCTACGGATTGAAACATGTTTGTCCCAACTTTTAACTGAAGTCACAATATCCAATTCCAAAAAGAGCGAACTGTCCGGTAGGGTGGCTGCAATGGAAGACCTTGCTTTGCACACATTTAACATAGGCTTACAACCTCGCTTAGCAAACATTGTTAGATGTAGAGACCCTAAGAACTTGAACGAAGCCGTTAACTATGCAATTTCGGAAGAGAAAATCCAACAGTTTACCTATAAGCAAAACGCACTTAATAAATTCAATCAAAATAGTGAACGCCGTAATAACTCGAACATTCCCAACAATAAAATCCAAAAGCCTCAATTCCCTTCGTCCTCGACCGTCTGCCGGTATTGCAAAAAACCAGGGCACAATCTAGAAAATTGCAAACTTAGGGAATATAACAACAACAAAAACAAGTACTTCATCCAAAACGCCCAACCTAACTCATCACATAATTTTAAGCCCAAAACAGAATTTAAACCCCAAATAAATTATGTTAATGAGGAAGAAGGCTATGACACAGTGGATAACACTGATTTAAACTAGAAAACGTCCCGCATAGGTGTCGCACGGGACAGCCTTACCTAATAAAAGACGACACCAATATTCCTGTAAAGACCCATGGACGCGGTAACCAGCCCGAAACTCGTGGTCTTCCTATGAAAGTCAAGCAACAGGGTAACCAGCCCCAAATCGTAGACTATTCATTATCTAATATCCAAAAGACCCATGGACGCGGTAACCAGCCCGAAACTCGTGGTCTTCCGATGAAAGTCAAGCAACAGGGTAACCAGCCCCAAACCGTAGACTCATCATTATCTAATATCCAAAAACCTGAAAAAGAAAAAAATATTAACCATAAAATATACGAATTTACATCCAATACAAAAAGTAGGTACTTACCTTATGTAAAAGTAAAATCTCCTATTGCAACCAGTTATTTATCCCTACTTATTGACACTGGTGCATCTATAAGTCTAATAAAAAAATCAGTGATCGATGATATGACACAAATCGACGAATCAATCAAATATAAAATAAAAGGAATTGATTCTATTGACAACAGCACCTTATCTACTTTAGGACAAATCCCTGTATCCATTACGACATATGATGATAATAATATCTGCAATCGCTCAACCCACACTTTTAACGTAATAGACAAAATCAGTCTTCCTTACGATGGTGTTAGCGGTAACGATATATTCATGATTGCTCATGTCAAATCGATTATGTAAAAAGTACACTTAACCTAAAAAGCCTAAAACTTAAGATGTACTTTAATGAACCAGTCTACACTATTACACCACGTAGTGAAACAGTAATAGAATGTACAGTTGCGAATCCAGAAATCAAAGAAGGTTTAATTTTAAACCAACACTTATCCGATAACCTATTAGTAGCAAATTGCATTGTCCAAGTAAAAAATAATAATCGTGTAAACATATCTGTTGTCAATACTTCCAATGAACCAATAACAATTGATTCTGACCTTCAATTAAACCTAGAACCCTTCGAAATAAACTTATCACCTCTAGCAGCTACAATGTCTGAATTCCATACTCTTGAACGCACAGAGAAAGTCTTAGAGCTACTCCGTGTATCCCATCTTAACTCAGAAGAGTCTGAAGCATTGTACTCAGTCTGTTCTCAATTTTCCGACGTATTCCATTTACCCGATGATCAGCTAACATCTACTGATGCTATTCAACATAAAATAAAAACCACTTCCGATAACCCTATACATGTCAAGACATACAGATTTCCTGAATGTCATAAGACGGAAGTCGAATCCCAAGTTAACAAAATGTTACAACAAAATATCATAAAACCTTCTATGTCCCCATGGTCATCACCAATATGGGTGGTACCCAAGAAGCTTGACGCTTCTGGCCAAAGAAAATGGCGTGTGGTAATCGACTATCGAAAGCTCAATGACATAACCATTGGTGATTCCTACCCTATTCCCAATATATCCGAAATCCTAGACCAATTAGGCAAGTGCAAGTACTTCAGTACCCTAGATTTAGCTTCCGGTTTTCACCAAATTAATATGGATCCTAATGATTCCTCTAAAACCGCATTTTCTGTACCTACAGGACACTACGAATTTATATTAATTATAATTTTGTATTTATATTAATTATAATAATAATTTATAATTTTGAATCGCTCAACCCACACTTTTAACGTAATAGACAAAATCAGTCTTCCTTACGATGGTGTTAGCGGTAACGATATATTCATGATTGCTCATGTCAAATCGATTATGTAAAAAGTACACTTAACCTAAAAAGCCTAAAACTTAAGATGTACTTTAATGAACCAGTCTACACTATTACACCACGTAGTGAAACAGTAATAGAATGTACAGTTGCGAATCCATGTCAAGACATACAGATTTCCTGAATGTCATAAGACGGAAGTCGAATCCCAAGTTAACAAAATGTTACAACAAAATATCATAAAACCTTCTATGTCCCCATGGTCATCACCAATATGGGTGGTACCCAAGAAGCTTGACGCTTCTGGCCAAAGAAAATGGCGTGTGGTAATCGACTATCGAAAGCTCAATGACATAACCATTGGTGATTCCTACCCTATTCCCAATATATCCGAAATCCTAGACCAATTAGGCAAGTGCAAGTACTTCAGTACCCTAGATTTAGCTTCCGGTTTTCACCAAATTAATATGGATCCTAATGATTCCTCTAAAACCGCATTTTCTGTACCTACAGGACACTACGAATTTACGCGTATGCCCTTTGGACTTAAAAATGCCCCATCTACTTTCCAGAGACTTATGAATACAGCATTATCCGGCCTACAAGGTATCCAATGCTTCGTATATTTAGATGACATTGTAATATATTCTTATGATATCCCGTCTCACATTAATAACCTATCTAATGTATTCTATAGACTCCGTCAATTTCAGTTAAAATTACAACCAGATAAATGCGAATTCTTGAGAAAAGAAGTCTCGTATCTGGGCCATGTTATTACAGACAAAGGCGTTAAACCAAATCCTGACAAACTAAAAGCAGTTCATGAATTCCCTGTACCTACATCTCCTAAAGACATAAAATCATTTCTTGGTTTTGTTTCTTATTATCGCAGGTTTATCCCCGAGTTTTCGAATATTGCCAAACCCTTAACAAACTTATTAAAAAAGAACGTTGAATTCATATGGTCAAATGAACACCAATTAGCTTTCGAAACCTTAAAAAATAAATTAACTTCAGCCCCATAATTAATTTATCCAGATTTTTCAAAACCATTTATCCTAACTTGCGACGCATCCAATTACGCGATTAGCGCTATCCTGTCTCAAGGTGATATAGGCAAAGATAAGCCTATCGCTTATGCTTCCCGTACTCTAAATAAGAGCGAATGTAATTATAGCACAACGGAGAAAGAATTGCTTGCAATACTCTTCGGCTGTAAAACATTCCGCCCTTATTTATATGGCAGAAAATTCCTGATCATTACTGATCACCGTCCTTTACGGTGGCTTTTCAACCATTCCGATCCTAGCAGTAAACTCCAAAGGTGGAGACTTAAGTTAGAAGAATATGAGTATGAGATAATCTACCGCAAAGGAAAATTAAATAACGCCGCAGATGCATTATCTCGTTATCCTCCTACTAAACTCGTAAATCCTATAAATCCTATACCTGAACCCTCTAATCAGGATATGAACCTACCTGATCCCAATGAGTTGTCCAACCCAAATAACTCTCCAATGCTCCCTTCTGATGATCTCGTTCAACTTGAAGATCTAATAGACCCTCTCGTTCAACCTGAAAGTTTACCAGAACTAGGTAATCTAGATGACCTAGAAATAACAAATCGAAATAATAACTTACCTTTATCTTCCACTGATACTTCAGACCTTCCAACACCCCCAGATGTCCCAAGTCCTAGTAGCTTAGATGGTAATTACTCAGATTTCCTTAAAATCGCTTCTAAAGATTTTAACCCAAATGTAACTATCATAGAACACAACCAAAGCTTACTTAAAACTGATAAGAAAATAATTATTATCCCTACATCCATAGACATGGATGAATCTGTCCCCTATATACAAGAAGGAACATGTAATTTTCCTAACCAAGACGAATTTGCATTATTAGAAAGGTCACTACATTCCTTCTTGAAATATGATTTTGATAATAAAACATATTATTTCCTTTTTACTAAAGTTAATCACTTTGATACCTGTACTTATGAAGATATCTATAAAAGTCTTAAAACCATAAGAAATGAACTAATAATTACACTATTAGGTAAAGAAAATTCCGAAATAGCTATATCCGATTTTAATAACCCCTTCGATAATCATCAGTACCTCAAATTATATAATATGCTGAAATTATACAATACATATTTATAAAAATACCATCATATACCCATCGTTAAACGAAATACCTAAAATCATGAAAGAAAACCACGATTTACCTATAGCCGGTCATTTAGGCCTTTCCAGAATGTTAAAACGCATACAAGAAAAATATTATTGGAAAAATATGCGAACAGACATTGAAAATTATGTTAAAAGATGTTCGCAATGCCAAACAAATAAAGCACTTAGAAAAGTAAATCGTGCTCCTATGCAGATAACTTCCCTCTCTACGCAACCCTTTCAGCGTGTAGCCTTTGATATAGTAGGACCATTACCCGAAGCCGGTAATGACAAATATAAATATATCCTTACACTTCAGGACGACCTTACTAAGTTTTCAGCTGCTTATCCAATAATCAACATTACGGCCGAAGAAACCTGTGAATGTTTAGTTCATTTTATAACATTGTTCGGTATACCTAGAACTATACTCACCGACCAAGGTAGCAATTTCACAGCTGAACTTTTTAAACAAACCTGTAATCTCCTGAAGATAAAACAACTATGGTCCACCCCTTATCATCCTCAAACTCAGGGTGCTCTAGAAAGAAGCCACTCCACACTAAAAGAATACTTGAAATCTTATATAAATAATGAACAAAATAATTGGCTTCGTTTCGTTTACACAGCTATGTTGGCCTAGAACACGGCAGTCCATTCTACTACTCATTATTCCCCCTATGAACTCCTATTCGGTAATAAACCCTATATACCAGATTCTATATATGTATGAAGAAACTTCGAATGCTACTTACCCCGAATATGTCCGCATTCTTCAAAATAGATTAAAATATTCGCGAATGAAAGCAATAGAACATATACAAAGATCTAAAACAAATTCTAAAAATTATTATGACACGCGTACACGTCCAATCCAATATAAAGTTGGCGATTATGCATATTTAAAAAATCATGTGCGTCTCAGAAAGGCTCTTTCCCCAAATAAGGAAAGGTCCTTACAAAATTGTAAAAATACACGGCAATAACACCGCATCATTATTAATAAACCGACGTCATGTCAAACACCACTTTGACGAAATGAAACCAGCTACCTTAATAACAAATAGTTAATCTACATTATATCTTATTCCAGAATCGTTTACACTTATCCCATCTTGGCGTCAACTGATCAAGAATATATACAACCAGCATCAAACGACGCAGGTATATATTTCGACCCAATTGGCTCCTTAAAAATAACTGACGACACTTTAGACATTATCATACCGATAGACATTTCCTTCATTCAGCCACACCTCGAAAATATTAAAGACATTTTAGGAACTTCCAAATATCTATGTAAACAAAGTAATGCTTTTTATGAAGACGAATGTCATTACATGTTTCAACCGCTATCATCCCGTTACTCTGATATTGTTAGAGATTATAACTCCATCTTACCTTATGTCAAAGAAATATAAAAGGTCAGCCTGGTTTGGTGGAATTGGTACAGTAATTAAACATCTATTTGGAAATATGGACGAAGATGATGCTATTAACTACAGCAAAGCTATTCAAGCTGTAGAAAATGATCAAACCAAACTGGCATCTCTAATGAAAGAAAATATAATGATTACAACATCAACATTGTCTTCACTTAAAGAAATTATTGATAAAATTGATGCAAATGAAGCAAATTTAAGTTATGCTATTGAAACATTAAATCAAGATGTTAAAAACTTAACATTAGTATCTGATAAGTTATTATTAAGATCTAGAATATCTGAATTATTGAATATCCTAGAAAGTAGTTTGTTAACATTATCATTTAAGTTAGAAGATATTATTAGTGCTATAATGTTTAGTAAGTCTAATGTTTTATACCCATCTATTATTACTCCAGAACAATTGTTTACTGACCTTGTAAACAACTATAGATTCCTCCCTAGCTCTAAACAATTACCAACCCATTTAATTTTAGAAAATATCCACATTTTAGAAAACATATCCGATGTATTCAGTTATTATGCAAATAACAAAATTATTTTTGTATTACAAATACCGTTAGTGAATACTGAAGAATTCGACTTGTATCATACCATACCTTATCCTGTTGCTCTTAAACATGTTAACAATACATTATATACCACTATTGTTCCATCTACCAAATATCTTGGAATAACTAGAGATAAGTAAACTTATTGTAAAACAAACAGTCTTAGCCACTGCAAGGTCATTAACACACAATACTATGTATGTGAAATTCCTAATGTGTATTCTACATCAGCTGTACCTATATGTGAAACTGAGGTTATTTCTAAAGCATTGAGTTCTGTCCCACATCTATGTAATACTAAATTTGTAAATGGCAACTTTGAAGCTTTCCATAAATTACATAATAACCAATGGATTTACCTTATAAGCCAAAATTCTAAACTCACCATAGAATGTCTTAAACAAGATCTATTTGAAACTTCTATTTTCGGTACTGGTATACTAACCTTACCAGATAATTGTGTTGCTTATTGCAAAAATAATAAACGAATACCCAAACATAGCATCGAGATTAAAATAAAACCAATAGTATTGCATTTCGAACTTATTAACGACACCTGTTGTAATTCTGATACTTACTTAAAAGATACTTATAAAACTCCCTTTGTAGAACTTAAAAACATTGAAAATTTAGAGACACTCTTATCAGATTATAATAAAGTAACAGATCACATTAAAACAGACCTGAATCATATTATGACGAAACCTCACATAATATTTTATGGCGATTATTATTCTTACGCCACTATCGTAATAATTTTAATCATTATATTATTAGTTATGTATAAGTTATATAAACATTGTAAATTAGTTAAGAGATCTAAAAATGTTCCCAATCCTGAAGTATCCATAGAAATGACATCTCCAGATCCTGACTCTGACGAAATCCCTGCTCCTAGACTCCGCATGACTTAACCCAGAAAACTCAACCTTTCCGTCAACTTACCCCTAACCTGTAAGTTTCCTCCTAATCGGGGGGCTGTTATATCTTCCCAATGTACCCTAATATACTTACCCAGCACCTAACCAGCATCGTCAGCTCCTCATCATCATTTCCTCATGCTTCCCGTGTCCAGACCTCAGTCCCTTAGCCAGTCGTCATCCATCCGTCAGACCATGCACATGTATCTGTGCCGCGCATCCTCGATTATTGTAAATTACTAGTTAAATAAATCCCTTAATTCCAGCAGTAATCATTTCCTTTTTTTTAAAAGTGGTTTTAAATCCCCATTGTAACACTACGTCATAAGAGGAATACGTGTGCGAAATTTTAAGTTTCTAACCCTAAGGGATTGGCCTGTGCGTTGATACATCAGTCAATCAATTTTGCCTTTTATATAATTATATAGAAGATTTTAGATTGTGTTGGAGCTGTCTTTAGAGTCGAGTCAAGCAAAACATGCTAATGATATTTAACTACTTATGTAAGTAGCCTCACAGAATTTGAAAACGTATAAAACTGAAGAGAGCGTGCGACGCGCGGCAGCGGTACTTTTAAGCGGAAACGTCTCGCTACGGGCTGTCATAGCCGCCTACAGCTACTTAGTTAGTCTATTCGCTAATAGATGTCTTTGCTAAGTTTAGTGACGCTCTTCACCACAAGATGGCAAAGTTTACTACTATCTGCTACCCTTCAACAGATGGCGCTAGGAAGCGATGAGAATGGAGATGGCGCGATGCCTCTATTCCTCAATAGATGTCGTGTTTACTTGGTTGCAAACTGAAAACTATTAATTTTACAATAATAACATTCCGTTATCAGGTTTTTTTTATTCAATCTTTATTTCATTTAAAATGGATTGTGAGAAAAGTGTAACAACAAATATGAGCTTTGTATAAGTTTCGAATAAACTTATACTTTTTAATTTAAAATTTGTTTTTGACTATGACTGTTGAAAAATTTTATGTCCATTTTATGTGTTTGTAATTTTAAATTTATGAGTGACATCTTCTTGTTCTTCCACCTCGTCACTTCCCGTCACACGGGGTCGGCTTTCCTGGTCATGAGGCGCCACTTGTTCCGCTGATAAGCATCGTCAGTAGATAGGCTGCACTTCTTTATGTCCTTTTGGACACTCATCCAAGATGTCAGCGGTCTACCTCTCCCTCTCTTTTATGTCGTCATGGAAAGGCACTTTTTCACGATGTGATCATCAGGTCGCCGCACAACATGGCCGTACCATCGAAGCCTGGATTCAAAAATGAAATGTAAAATTTATGAGTGACATGCTTGAGAATTAACGATTTATATTTTTTTTATTTATAGGTTTTTTATCCCGGTATAATATGCTAGGTTAATTAAAACACTTTTTACGCGGGCGAAGCCGCGGGCTGAAGCTAATAATTTATAAAAGATACTTTACTAGCTAATTAGTGCTTTGGATTAGACTGGAACCAATAAAAGACGGGAACTATAGGATGGGACAAGTTCAAACAAATAAGTAAGATAAAATTTGGTTAATCGTTCTTTATTTTACAACACATACAAAACCAAATTAAACTAAAATTAAACAATTCCCCTTGGCGATCAGTAACAAGTCGTAGCTAAATTAATTAATAGCCGCGTAGGGAGGGGACGATATGAATGTGTAGTGATGTACCGTCTGAAAGCTCTTTGGGTAACATTAGCGGTGGCCATGACCACTCAAGACGACGTTATGGTGGACTCCTTGGGTGATGCAGGGCTGCCGTGTAGATGAGCCTGCCAAATAAATAAGATAAAATAAATGCACTTGTTTGAAATAAATAAGTACCTTAAACCTACAAACAGCGAATTACAGTCATGCAGTCAACTGAAAATTCTTTTTTTAATGTTGTTTTTCTTACGCCTTGCCCAGTTGTTTGATCCGTTGTTAACTCAATCAATTGTTAAATACTAACCATTGGTTTGAATTTTCGATAAAACGCGTTTATTAATCAATTGTTAGCATCGCAAACCTATACTAATATTATAAAGCTGAAGAGTTTGTTTGTTTGAACGCGCTAATCTCAGGAACTACTGGTTGGAATTGAAAAATTCTTTTTGTGTTGGATAGTCCATTTATCGAGGAAGGTTATAGGCTTATAACATATAAAATCACGCTACGACCAATAGGAGCGAAGCATAAATGAAAAATGTTTCAAAAACGGGCAAAATATTCCTTTTTGAGAGCTTCCGTTGCGTGCGCTGCGTAAGCGGTTAAAGTTACGCAAGATTCATGTATGTAGGGTACGTAGGTACCTGGGTAGGGTAGGTAGGTAGCCAGTTGACGGGAGCGAAGCCGCGTGGGACAGCTAGTTGTGAAATAAATTGACGAGTTAAGTATTCGATCATTTGTTAGGCAACTATTGGTTGAGTTAACTACGGATAATAAGCTCTTAGAGCAAGGTCATTTTGAGTGTGCTAAGTGACAGATGTATATGGCTTGTATACATCTGTCACGTTTTTACAGTCAAATTATGATATTTTTGACACGTCAGGGTACGGGGGCTGAACATTATAAAGGGGTAAAATGATCTGTGCGTTAGTAGGAGAAAATATAAGAAGTACAAATCCGATTAGCCAGATAGATAGATAAAAATATAATAATGCACAAAAAAGACACAGCACAACTCACAAAATCACAATTAATTACGAGAATTCTCTAACTAATAGAAAATTATCTTCTTGCTAAGTGCCCGAGGGTTTCCTTTTGGGCGGAGCTAGGCTGGTTTTGTTGGTTATCAAATAATTAAATATTCAATGTAATTAACTATTTATGATACCAAAAATTGATGAATAAACGCGTTTTACCTAATTTTAAAACCATTGGTTAGCATACGAGAGTCGGTTGAGTAAACAACCGACCAAAAAACCAGGCCTTTTTGAATGAAAACGGAAGGTTAATCCTTTATCTACCTACGTTAAATCTTTGCTAAAGTTGCTAAAACCGCACAAAAAAGTACTTCATAGTTAGGTCAATGTGCTAATATCCTGATCTTACCTTAGCAGCTACTTACAATCAAAATTACTTTTTTATTATTCGATCCTGGGCACTTTTAATTTGAGTAAACTTTAGTTTTTAGAAAATAAACTTTTATAAAATAATACAAAACTTATTTAGTATTAGTAAATAGGAAACCTCTGTTTTGTTGCTGGTAAGACAGTTCGCAAGTTCCAATAATATGTATATTTCCGTACCCTTCCTACCTAGTATATATAACTACTAGCTGACCCGGGGCTTCGCTCCCGTCATTTTTTTATCTTTCGTAAAAAAAATATATATTTTTTTTAATAAAGAATATCCTATGTTACTTCTAATACCTCCAAGAATATATGTACAAAGTTTCATGATGATCGGTTCAGTAGTTTTTGCGTGAAAGCGTAACAAACAAACTTACATTCACATTTATAATATTTGTATGATAATGACAGATTTCTTGTATGTTTATGTTCTAGTTTCCCAGAAAGCTGAATAAAAGGAATGGTAAAGGTAAATAATTTTTAACCGACTTCAATAAAAGGAGGAGGTTCTCAATTCATCTCAATGTTTTTATTTTTTTAGCGCAAACTGCTACACACGTAGGTATATGCAATGAGACTTTGCCCAAGGAAATACTGCTTCACTTTTGTGTACCAAATACTGTTCTTAACAGGAATGTTGACAAAAAAAAATATGTCAGTTAGATAATCTAAAAATATTGGACACGTATTTTTTCTTTTGCCATGTAAACAAAAAAATATCGTGTGACGTCACGGAGTGCTACACTTTATACTGACAAAGTGACGTCACAAGTCCCCACTCCTGAACTTTGATGCGCTTTATCTTTGTAAATTTTTATTTATTTTAGAAAGCAATAAATACGGGTTCAATATTATTTAATAATCTCACTGACGGACTAAATAGAATTAGCGTTTTCCTACCCAAGAAACATCCTTCAATCAATTAAACTCATATTCCATTGCGATAGCCGACAACCCTAACCCGAACAAGGGTGTCTCCCTCACCAATTTGCTAAGATTCGAGCAGCCCGCATCTTTGATTAGGAATCTACGCGACCCGCTCGAGCCATCGACTACCCATTTATCTGCGCTTTGTTCATGAATACCTAGTACTCATTGCGTATGCTTTGAATGATCGTAGCTCGCTTTACATGGTTTTAAATTGATTTATATTATGTGGCTTATCAACGTTGCAAGAAAAGAGTTTTTGTTTCCTGATAGCTACAACCTGCGCGGCGAGCACGGCCTGATGTGACAAGCTTGACACATACATTTTTATCACAGTTTGGGAGCAAAAACCGTGATAAAATGCGTGACTCAAGCCTATCACAGAGGCCGTGCTCGCCGCTCTGGGGGTCTTTAGTCAAGATTGAATAGGTTACTTCTAGGCAATCGTGCTTCACCGTCGACCACATCATCGCTTACCGTCAGGCGAGAAAGTGATCAAACGCGAGACTATGGTTAAATAAAAAAACTGTGAACTGTCTGGGGATTTTCAGTTCAATGTAAATGCGAAGATACAAGGAGGACACTAAACCATATTCCGAACTGCTATCTGAACAAGTATTACGAATAGGTATGTGTTGGTAAAAGCTTAATCTCTGAAAGCATTGAATACGATTAGGAAAATTATTTCGCCAAAAACGACACACTGTCGTTTATAGACTACGGCCCGGTTTCTCGACTCAAAATTAATGTGATAAATTGTTAAGCACGCGTTATCTGCTGTGATTGATTGAATGAATTTTCAACAGCCAATCACAGCAGATTACCAACGATTATTCGTAGATTACGTTAACTACTCGATAATCGAGTTTTGTATATCGAATCCGGGGCATAGACTCCTATATCGTTCCGGGGAAATATTCGGTTCCTGCGAGACAGACTACGACGTAAAAGCCGCGAGAGAAAGCTTAATATTTTTTGTATGCTTAAACCCAGTACACATTGCCCTATCGAGCCCAGGACTACACAAGTAAAAGGTCGCGTTTGTGACAACTCAGGCCCAGTTTTTTATGCGAAGTTAACTGACTTAACTCAACCATATGCTGACCAAAGGTTGCAAATTTCGGTAGAGAGGTAACCGAATTTAATAATAATAAGTTTAACCTAAGAATATATAAATGAATCACATTATGAAATAAACCATTATTACTATTACTATATACCTTCTACGTTACTTCAGTTAGAGAAGAGTCAACTTGCCAGGGCACAGAATAGGTTGACTGTAGGATTACATAAATCTACTATGTTAAACAGTTTGCATGTAAAGAGATCTTTGTCCAGCAATTATCTGCATTATTTCAGCCCAAAGAGATCCACAGTTGGATATAGGCTTTCCCTAAGGGTCGCCACATCGACCGGATCCGTGCTTCTCGCATCCAGCGGATTCCTGCGGCCTTCACCTTGTAAGAAAAAGGTTTTTTTTTTATTTTTTAAATTTATTTGTTCATTTAATTGCGTGTCTGATTGATCAATATAAAAAAAAAGGTTTAAACAAAAATTGATACAAACTTCAGTATGTCTACCAAAGTGATCTAAATAATACCTGCAAACTAATACAATTTAGGTTTAAGTAGGTAAGAGCGTCATCTGTGAGAAGAAAGCAGCTCGAGGTGGATAACATACTGCTGAACAATACTGAAAATTTGGTTGATTTGATTGATTGATCGATATATAGTCCGACATGGTATTAAAAAAATCTTTTTGTCTCACCAAAAAAATCCTCAATATTTCTTTTAAAATGACCTAATAACAGCAAACTATAATACAATTAAGTTATACCTTAGGCAAGAGCGTCAGCTGCGAGTTAAGTTGGGAAGTCTTAAGTTATTAATACTTCGATGTATTGTTTAGGAGATAGAGCCGCGCGAGCCAGGCTTACTAAGTGCGACACGCTGGCCACGGAGAGAGTGGTAAGTGGGATTTGGTAACTATGAGGTAAAATCTATTCGTAATTAATACTGGGCCGCCAAGACACAAGCTGAGTCTTTGCGTTTTCCATTTTTTTTTCTATTGTGTTAATTGTTTCTTTCTTATAAATTTGTACGTATATGTGTCAATAAACAAAGTAATTATTTATTGTCATAAAAATGGACTGTTCTACATAAGGAAAAAAAAGTCAAACAATCAACTCAGCCTATCGCAATGTACTGCGACATAGATCTCGCCCAAACTACGCCAGAACACCTACGCCTCTGCCTTCCTCATCACACATCCGGCCGGTCCAGCAATTTTTTCTAGGTTGTCGGTCCACCTAGCTGGAGGGAGTCCCACGCTGCGCTCTGGAAAGAAAAATAATCACTTAATGATAAGTTACTCGTGAATAAAAAATTCATGCATGGCTCTTTGGCTAGATCTTCAGCACATCGGATCGAAAACGTTACACATTTGTAAATAAGGCTTGATGAAATAAAAAAACAATTCAAACTATTTTTTTATATCCAGAAAACTCGAACAGCTTTATTGCAGCAACACACTTGTTTATATTTTTATCACAATTTAAATTCAGGGACACTAATGATTAGATTTTCTTACGAAACTATTACCTAACTACAAAACCAGCTACCCTCATAATATATATTTCTAAAACTCTAGAATAAAGCTCAACAAACCAACTTAAATCTACCAGCAATTCCTTTCAAAATATTCATGAGTGCCTCTATGCGAATCGAGCACGACTCTGTTAGAGCAAGTTGTGCCGTCTCAGGTAATAAGTAAGCTACTGTTTCAGCTTAAATGCTCAGACTTGCCGCTCGCAAACACCGCACCCGATATTTTAGTGCTGGGGTGAGTGCGAACGGTGGGGCTGTCGATAGATTGTTACGTAAAACGTGTCAAATTCTATAAAAGTCGATACATCTTTTGAGGGATTTTTACAAAATTAAATACTTTGGCTTTGTAAATGTCACCGGATTATTGCAAACACCTTTAAAATAAATCCGAACACATTGACGAATACATTGTAAACTGTCGAATTTGGATAGGATTTATTGTATTTGAAATTATCTCTTCACAGCATATCGAGATATTATTATCTCACACAGTGTATTATCACTAACGGTGTTTGTGAAAATCCGGTGACATTAACACCCTTCTATGCTGTGCCGAAGTTGGAAATGAAAGTTAAGTAAAGCATGGTTAAATATGAGCAGTCCTTTGCATTTTGCTGCTATGCGGAAGTCTTTCTTGAGAAACTCGTCATTTATATCAAAACAACCAGCTCCTATTCCAGATAGTGTCTATTTTCCATATGGATATTGAATAATAATTACAAACTTTCAAGTACTAATAAAGAAAAAAAAGTTCTTATCAAAGAAACTCGGATAAAATTCTTATTAAACTTTATCGTAAATTGATTCACACTTTGAAATAATATCGATAACGATAGTTTACTACGCTCATCACTAAAAAAACTGGTCAGTAAGCGAGTTGTATATTTTCTTGGTCCGTAAGTCCGGTGTTCGGGAAGTTAGCAACTTGTCGAATTATTGAACACTGCTCACCCCTCAGCCGATAGATTTATAGTTTGTCTTGGACGGACAATGCGCCATTGTCTAAACAAACTGTTTGTACTGATATAAATTACAACTTCAAGTATTTGCCTTCGGTGTTACTTGAAAATTCTGTGCGAATCGATTGTTGTACTTTGTGATTGCAGAAAATACTTGAGATACATAGCTGCTAAACTAAACTCTATTTTGTTTTCTATACTAATGTTATAAAGAGGTAAGGTTTGTGAGTTTGTGATGACGTAGGGGGTAATCTCTGGAACAGAACATGGTCTACAGAACCGATTTAGACGACAATGGAGACAGTTTGAGACCCGTGGAAGGACTTATGATAATTTGTATTCCCTTGGGATGATAAAACATTTTTTTACGCGAGCGAAGGCTTTTGCTAGTTAATCATATAGTCGACGAGAGATTGATAAGCACACATAAAAATGATTTAAAGATAAGGTAGTTAACGTGAGCAGCGATCTCTACCAGAACACTTGTGAAACCATATATCTACCTAACCTTTGCTCAACTACTCGTATGTTGAGGTCGGTTTTCAAACTAACCGGATGCAGCTTACTAGTATTTGCTCGACTGCGGGAGGGTAATGTTTTTCGAGCGTATGTATGTATGTCCATTTCTATAATACGCTCTACAACCCAAACGGCTTGAAGGATTATGACATACGAGATGTCGTTGGATTCGTCTCAATTGTAGGAGTAACTAAGGCTGTATAATTTTTAAATACCCAAAAACAAAAGGGGTGATACAATTTATTTTCGTAGTCATAACAATGTGGGTATCAAACATTGATTTATAAACATAAACATTGGTTTATTTAGTAGATTTCATTTGATACCATATATGGTATAAAATGAAAGCTACTAAATAAACCATTCCAAAAATATATATATCGTTACACGTATGTTACTATTTTGGCACAAATTCAAAATAAGCGGAACTTTGATAGCAAAATAAATAATCTTATACCACATAACTTATTTGGAGACTTTGTTCATTAATAAAATTAAAAAGTCTGAAATATAACAAATTATTATAAGAACAAAAAACCCGAATGCTGAAAAATAATTAACTGAAAAGAGAAAAACAAGTACCTACTAGGTATACTATATATGTTAAATATTATGAGGTGCTGCAGGCGGGGACTAACAATAATTATAGAAAACACTACCGAAATTTCGTTTGACACCGCTGGTAGCACCTCATAATATTTAATGTATAAATTATACCTAGTACTTGTTTTTCTCTTTTCAGTTAATAATATTTTGAGCAGACCGGTTTTTTGTTTTTTACATGAAGAGACTACATATCCTAACCCACAGCTCTCAACCCAGTTATAATGTAGCGCAATACCCCTAGATAAGACTGGTGTCAGTTTTGGGGTTCCGACTACTCGTAACAACCGTCAAAAAACTACAAATTACCACCGGGACCAAGGGCTGACCAAGGGCAGATCCTGGTTTCCGAGGCAAAGAAGTTGGACTTGGAGGAATCTCAGTATGCAATAAATGTTCCCTTTCCACAGTCTATCCTCGCCTAGCTTCGCTTAACCTTGGAAATCGATCCGTGTGACTGTTGTTACGTATTTTGCTTAGTCACAAGCACCCCTCGTCATATAATTTATGTTTGGACAGAAACGACAATATGTTTTTTTAATTACACGTGCATTATGAGTTGTAAAGTAAAATGTAATATTATACAGAAACGTGGGTTATATTGACACAGTGGGAGGATATCCAGCAATGTGCAGCATCTATTTATCCATGCGACGAGTCACGAGGAGTTTATAAGAAAATTCCTAGGATTATGTGCATTTTATTGTCAGAGGGAGCGGGTAAGTATTACTAGCCCGATACGCTTTCCTTTATTTGGCTGAGAGTATATTCAGTTCAACAAAAAAAAAACAACAAAGGTTGCGTTGGAAGGCCTCTCTCACCAAGAGATGATGGTGAGGGTAGTAGGAGTCCGCTGGTTGCAAGACGCACGGGAGCGGTCACTGTGGCGACGCTTAGGGGAGGCCTATGTCCAGCAGGACGTCTTTCGGCTGATATGATGATGATGATCCTATTCAGTTCTTGGATAATGATACTTCTTCGTGTCGATGGTACAGCTTTTGCTGTCCCAATAGTTAGCCACTTCGATGGTATCATCACTGGTAGCGTATGGGTCGCGTTGACTGCAGGTTTTGGGGCACGAAGGGCACGAAAGTTGGTGGGATACAATTATCCCACCCTTCAGCCGTTAAGCCACCATATTACTTTACTATATTGGCGATAAGGTGTATCGCCAATGATACTGATCGAAAATTATAGTATGATGGAATTAGGTTTCATTCATAAAATTATTTAAATATGCCTTGAAACGGGCAGAACTCTACGGGCGTCGATTCAAGAACAAGTTGTAATTTTTATTCCTAATGTATTTTTATACGTTTAAGTTGTACTATTCAGTACCCATACATCCTGATTTTTATCAAGTTTAATGAGTACGTAATTAATTTTTATTCTGACCTTCCGTCTGGCCGTTCACCTTTTCATGAAATAACCTCAAAAAGTATAATATTTCGAGAACCAAATCCCTACAATTCATTTTGTATTTTTATTCCGGAACCTTTTCGGTCAGATAGGTAACTGTTTTAGATTCTACTCACCCCTGTACTAATAATAGCGATGTTATATGCCGAACGGATATAGGAACAGTTTATATACGGCTTGTTAGGATGGGTGGAAACGAGAATTTGTTCGAGTATCAGAGGCCTTGTATTTTTTTCCATTTTTATAACTAGATTCAGTACAACCAATGAGTCGTGGCCCGTCTGAAGTTAGCGCTAGTGGTTGCGCAGAACATACTTTGCGAACCAAATGGCTGTTTTCTCTACGAGTATAGTACGTCAAGGTTCAAAAGTGCAGTCTTACTGTCCCAAAACTCAAATGGCTAGTTTTTGTAGAAGAAGTTAAATTATCCACTACTGATTTAATATTTTGTATAGAAGTTAAAGTATAGATTATTCCTACTAACCGCGAAAAGTTGAAATTCTGCTGCATACAAAAAAATTGCCTTTTCTGTTTTGGTAGAGTGTGACTGCAATTTTGACCCTTATGTACGAAATGCGCGACAGTTCGCAAACCCTATATTCAGACGGGCCACGGATCATCGGTCGTACTGTACTTGAAACGTTATTTTTTAGTACCAAAATTGGTAGGTAATTTGTGGTGGGTAATAGTATTTAACAACATTCAAAACCTAAAATCTGTTGTATTTTTTCCTACTCCTCCGTTATTCTTTTCTGATAAGTTGATTTTGGCTTTCAGGAGTTGATGTGGTTTGGGAATAGTGCGTTGGGATTGTTCCGATAAAAATATCCCATAATTATTATTTTTTTCGGGTTTTTCCTTTTACACTCTATTTCTGTAGTTTTAATTTTAGATTTGTTTTTTCTGTATTTCTCTTTCAATTAAAATATATTTTAATATTTCAGTGTTTTTCATATATGTAATATAGTGCAACTTTATACCCGTCACTTGTGACTTCTAAGACAAATCATTAAAGCTCATTCCTGATGGTGCGACGCAATTTAAATTGCGGCGATAGGCGATATTGCGCTCTCCAGAGGAGGATCCGGTGACGGACAGCCGCGGCGGGTTCGGGTTAGTGCTAACGTGTGCCCGTGTTCCCGCCATGAGCGGCACAGGAGGACGCCATGGGGTATTAGTGGGTTGGAGTCCCACATAACTGCGCTATCTCCCCGTGGTAGCGCAGTATGCGTGAGCATTTTTCCACGCTAAAAAGAAAAACCTGCCAATTGCGAGTCGGATTCGCGCACAAAGGGTCCCGTACCAATATCGCAAAAAACGGCAAAAGATCACGTTTGTTGTATGGGAGTCCCACTTAAATAGCTTTTTTTAGTATTTTTTGTTATAGCTGCAACAGAAATACATCAACCGTGAAAATTTCAACTGTCTAGCTATCGTGGTTCATGAGAAACAGCCTGGTGACAGAAAGACAGACAGACGGACCGTGGAGTCTTAGTAATAGGATCCCATTTTTACCCTTTGGGTACGGAATCCTAAAAAAGGCGATATCGCGCACGTATAAATTTTCTTTATTCCTCCGCATCACCAGTACTGGAAAAAATACATGCTTTGCTTTAATTAAAATACAAAATACGATTTTGCATGTATTTAAAATACGAAATACCAAATATGTGTAAGTCGTGTATTTGAAAAATAAAATACAATATACATTTTGACTATTTTTATTTAAATACAAAATACAGTCAGGTGTTAGGTTATGTTATATAAATAACCGTTTATGTAATAAAATGGCAATTGACAAAATGTTCGTCAATTTGGCATACAGTACAGGTTTGGCATATTAGCGGTCGCCATTTTCCTTACGAAAGCTTTCGAGCGCTATTTACTGCAAAACGAATACACTAATAAAATTGCTAAATGTATTTTGAAGCCTTAAATATTTGAAGAACTAACTACAAAATACCTCAGCGTCAGGTATTTGAAATACCAATTACAAATTACATCTTTAAGAAGTAATTGAATTACAAATACCAAATACGTATTTATACCTATTTCAATCACGTATTTTAATTACAAGTAATTCAAATACTGCCCAACCCTGCGCATCACATACCCATAACATATGACAACTGATATCCAGATAAATTATCGGTCACTGGCGGCGCTACTTTCAGTTTGGGTAATAATAATAATATCAGCCTGTTACTGCCTCACTGCAGGACTGCAGGATATCTCATACAGAGAAGACATCACTATTAATCACCATGATTACTCCATGCGGGTTTGGCGATATCAATCTTATAGAAAGTATTAGTCTAGATTTCCTCACGATGTTTTCCTTCACAGTTGATAAATAAAATAAAATAGTTCCCATATAAATTTTGAAAGTACATACTCGTATGAATTGAAAATGTCACAATGGTACTTGCATAAACGATGTGCAAAATTATACAAAAGATATCTTCATACACCACAAGTAGTTAAAATTAATAATAATAAGGAAACTAATAATAATACATTTGACTCTCAAGTGTGTTCAGGAAACGGATGAGCCTTTGTGACGTCGAGGAAGTAGCGAAGACTTCCGCTGGGCTATAAATTCGCGGGTGTTTTGGCAATGGTTTCTGCGGAGTGGGTGCGAGGGGTAAGATACGTAATTGTGCCAGGTTTAAGTATAGGTAGGTACTTAGGTTAGTATACATACTGAGGTTTGAATTGAAAGGAAGCTGATAACCTGTTTGAGAGTGATATAATTCTAGTTTGTGTGATATAAACTCTTCTGGCCATCCCTTTGGGGGAAGACTAAGATTAAGATTAGTTAGTTTAGGACACTATACATCTTACGGTGGCTTAGTAGGCGTTTCGGCCACTGAGTTTCGTCCGATCCGGCCGATACAGGAATTTCATTATTTAATAATAATGAAATTCCTGTTTCGGCTTACTATTTTTACATCTCATGATTCCAGCCTCGGTAATACTTCCTCATGATTATAATCGCCTGGTACTTAAGTTAATCTTTAACGGTAATGATTCCAGACCCGCAAATATTAAGATTTCTTTATGATTTTGGCCTCCTGGTAGTTTGGGTACAAATGCTTATAATGTTCAACATCTAGCTAAATAAGCAAACGAAGAAGTTACATTTTATCATGTTATATACTTTCTACTGATATTATGTTTCTGACGTTACTTCGCCTGTAAAAAGGATTCGTCCGAAACACCACTCAAAAATATTAATAATAATAAAATTCCTGTTTGGACCGGATCGGATGAACCTCAGCGGCCGAAACGCCTACTATGCCCATACGGTTAGTATTTTTGTGGTATAGTTAGTTCCCATCAGAATGCATGATTTTTATTAGATAAGATCTTCTGAAAAAGATTTGATGCAAAATGCAACATGTCTCTATTTTTCAGTTTTGACCAATCTAAATTTGAAAAAAAAAATAATGCCGTTTGAATAGCTATGTATGTATGTTATGCAATGGTAACTTCAAGGATAACAAGAAAACGCTACACAGTCTACACCATTCTATAAGCGCAAGTTATTCATGGAAGATATCGAAATAAATCACAATAAAATCTGCACAAAGACTATTCCGCGATTGTTTTGAGCTCAAGACTTGTCACAATAAAAAGAGGAAAAAATCCGCGAGCCAGGAAGCGGGTAGCATCGCATAACGAGCGACTGCCTCGAGCTTGGCGCCGTGGCCGTCTAGAAAGTTGACTTAACCTCATTAAACATCGAATAATTCCAAGTCATTTACATAAGGAAAAGATAAAGACAAGACGCGGGGAGCCGCCATTTTGATTTTTCAAATATCGAAGGGGAGACTAGGGGTGCGCGGGCCAACGATTTGCGAATTCGCGCGCGCTCAGCGAACGTTTCATTGCGTAATTTGGAATAGGGCTGTATTTTTTCCGATTCTTCCCCCTAAAGTCGTGTGGCGTAAGTTGCTGCGGTGGCATTTTAGAAATGAAATTATTATAAAGTTAATGTTCTAAAGATAATAAAAATCTGATTTATTGGTGTTTGATTCGTTACGGATTGTTTTATTGAACGGATGAGTATATTTCGGTATTTAAATTTATAGATAGAGACTTAAATTCAGTGAATATACAAAAGCTTCTTGTCAACAATTGTTAGGTAACTTGCTTTGTTTCCAAGTTCACCAGCAAATCGTTTCTAAAAATATTTCACCCAACTGAACTACATTCCTATTTTTTTTTTAGCGAGCTATCCTTGGCAACGGTATAAATACTACACGGTTCGGTAACCGGTGACAACCGTATAAAAAATCACTGGAAGTAAACAAACATTGAAAATATTTGCCCATCGATGGCACGTTACGGACGGATACATAAAAACAACTTCTTTTGCGATTCAACCGAGTAATAATGCACCTTACTGAATGGTGATAGAATCGTGTGTGTCCGCATGTTAGTTGTAAGGCGTGCAGATGGCGGGTGACAATTCAGTCTATAAATAATTTATGGATTAATAAAAGGTCCGGTCGGTCACGTGGTCCGACTGCTATTTTACCCTACAGCGATCCTCTGATGATAATTAGCGAGGACTGCAGACAGGAAATGCGTGGAGTGCCTGAGGATGTCGAAATATTATATTCGAAAAAGTTATTGAGGCGCACAAAGGGTGAAGAGTATTTTTGGTCGGGGAAAGACATGAAATAATCAGAATATTTTTTTGTAGTTTGCTCTTTAGTCTAAAGATATAAGGATAATACATAAAATTTAAGATATGAATGCGGACTGATACTTCTCAACATGCCCATTGTAGCTTAACCCGGAAAAGACCTCTTCTCTAATGAGAAAAAATACAGACTAATTGAGAACCTCCTCATTTTTGAAGTCGGTTAAAAAAGAGTACCTACAAAGCAAGATAATGTCGAAGCTTGACACGGTTAGCACCAGTGACAATGATGATGGAGTCACAATCACAATAAAACTGTCTCATAATCTTGTCAAAAAGTAGGTATTTACACCATTAAACCCCTTTTGGTTACGCTGATAAAAAAAAACTGTGCCAAAAATCATTATACAGACCCACACTGTCTTACGTAACCTGCAACGCCACCACAACGATCGGTCGTGTGTTTTTGACATCAGTGTAATTAAGTACTTAAAGTTAGACTAGGCGATCATTCTTCCATACAAAGGTACTCCGGAGATTACTCCACTGTTTGACGATTTACATTCAAAATAAAAAAAAACAATTTGTCTCATCATTATCTAGCCCTGTATGGAACCAAAAAAGTAAAAAAAAAAATTTGAATGTTATGAGAGTCGAAAGAAAAAAAATGGATTTTCAACACTTATTTTATCGCATCTTTGGGGGGAAATAAATACAATAAGAAGAAGGAAAATTGCAAAATGGCCTCCATAAAGGGATAGATTAGTAAAACAATAATGCAAATAATTTTATTTTGAAAATATACATTTAGTCGTTTTTTCATGATATCTAGACTCCCAAAGATCTGTTAATAAAATTTCGCGCGCTCGTTTTCGTCCTAAATCATCATTAATTTCGATAAAAATTTGCAAAAGTGCTAATTCGTACGCGAACTGGCTTCTTACTGCTCATCACAGCATCTATCTCTTTCGCACGTGTTGTCGGATGAGATAGCATGCATTTTAACCTGGCACACAAAATAGTTCGTGCCGTCGACTAGGGGAACTTTAATAAAAAAATAAAGGCTTGTAAAACATCTCCAATTATTATTTTTTTGGCCTACCTACTTCATGCATTTCCCTGTTTCATACAAGTCCATTCTGTAGCCGCCCCGTGGACACAAACTAATTTGTCTTACACGTTCGCTTGTATGTTACGTATACAGTACCCAGTCGCTTTGAAAGTACAAGTAGTCTGATCGGTTCTTTGGAGGGATGGTAGGTCTTTAGAAGAGGTACTTCTTAGAGGTCGGGGCGGAGATTTTCTGAATGGAAAAGTATTTCGGGATGGTACCTATAGTTAAATTTATCACTGTGGGCTACTTTGCAAGTTATTGACATGTAAATAATTCTTACAAAATGGATCTGGTTGCATGACTGAAGCTAGGGCTTTGACAATAGTTATAACGCAGATAGTATGTGAATGTATCTACAGCCCCTGAAAAGCGTCGAAATAATGAACTCTTCGAACCAAAGGCAAAGAATTCAACTGCCTTAGAACCAACAAAGAAATCAATAAAACCCGCCAAGTGCAAGTCAGACTCGCACACGAAGGGTTTCGTACTCTAATACCATGATCACAAAAAAACGGCAAAAAAATCACGTTTGTTGTATGGGAGCCAACTTTAATATTTATTTATTCTCTTTTTAGTATTTGTTGTTTATAGCGGCAACAGAAATACATCATCTGTGAAAATTTCAACTGTCTAGCTATCGCGGTTCATGAGATACAGCCTGGTGACAGACAGACAGACGGACCGCGGAGTCTTAGTAATAGGGTCCCGTTTTTACTTTTTGAGTACGGAACCCTAAAAAGAACAAAAAGGATTAGAAAATAACCATAGTATGAACTTATATTTTTGTAACTCTAATCCTATACTATTAAACGAGTTTCTATATATGTAATTATATTTGTAATCACGATGTCGAAAACGGCTCTAACGATTTCGATAAAACTTGCTATATAGGGATTTTTTCGATCTAGCTAGGGCCCAATATGCTAGGGTTTTAAGGTAGTTTTGTTTTTAATGCCAATAAACTAATTTTTCTTTCTTTCTTTTTTCAATATTTCTCTAATTTTACCCGAGCAGAGCTCGGTCGCCCAGGTTACTGCTTATGCAAAATAAGTTAAAATGCCTACAGTTTTTTTTTATCAATCATAAAACAACATTCGTGAGGTAGAGCGGGCGGACCATCTTAGGCAGGCGTGTTCCCCGCGGCCGAAGGGCGGGCGTCACTTCCGGCGGAAATGCTGCTCGCTACCACCTTCACGGTGCTAATTGCAATTCCACTTACGGTCTAATGTGATTAGCAGGTGACGATTGCTTTAGGAAATAGGTGGATTTTGATTATATGGTTTTGATAGATAAATGAATATACATTATTGGTCATTATAGGTTGTCTTGAAATGATCACTTTTAGCGATAAGGCCGCCCATTGTGTCACCCAGTGTAATGTCTACTTCTTCTATACTTTCTGTAACTTATATGGTGTACATAATAAAGAGTATTCTATTCTATTCTATTGGATATATGGGTAGACACAATGGTAGTCTTATCAATTCAAATAGTGAAAATGCCACCAACTTTTGGACCCATGTTGTCTTTGGGTACTTTATTTTCTTCTTTTCTATTTTACTGTGTTAATTATGTATATAGTTAGGCTAAGTATAAAAGGTGTTTTTTGCAGGTATGTCTAACATAATAAAACTCACAGCTTATGATAGAATATAATGTAGGTACCTACAATAACACGAAACATACATATAAGTTGCCTAGAAGTAGACAACTTTAAATAAGAATTTTCCATAGAATATACATAGATATATCGAATAGTTTCATTATAACTGTACATGAATTGATACATGGAATCTAGTTTATCAGGATTCAGTTTGCAAATCTCGACGTACAACGACGACTGCCCATCGTAACGCCTTGCCACAAAAACCCACGGTATCACAATTTTGTTCATTCATGAGTTAAAAGGCTGATCTATTAGATACTTTGGAACTCTCTTTTTTTTCTGTGATTATGGTTACGACTACACAACGCGACGCGATTATACAATCGCGACATCTAGTTAGATTTATGTCTGTGCTCTCATCTTATGTGATATTCTAGAGAGGCGAAGAAAAGAAATAACGTAAGTTGGTAGCCGATTTCCTTCATCATCATCAGCCTTTTTTATGTTCTCACTGCTGAGACACAGGTTTCCTCTCTGTGAGAGGGAATGGGCCGTAATCCACGACGCGGGCCCTGTGCGGGTTGGTGGATGTCAAATGTATTCGAATTTTTTGTTCTAAGACATGCCGGTTTCCTCACGATGTTTTCAAATAATTTACACAAAGTAAAGCGCCTGCCTGGGTTTGAACCTACTATTTTTACCCATTTATTTATGTGTCATTGTCTTGTGTATATTTATTGTTGGCGATCCCAATCAAATAAATAGTTTCTGTAGACTTAGTTACTTATGCTACACATTTAATCCTATGTAAGTCCAAGGCTGTGAATACAAACTACAGTGGTACCCTCATGCCTCATACTTTTCCCCACACGTATAATGTTATGAACATAGTAGAACACATATACACCGCATGTTTCCTGCATCCACACCGACTGCCGTTCACTTATCAGTTGCCAAGTAGGTGGACTAGATATATTTTATGCTGCGGTACAAGTTACAAGCGAAAGTAGATAGATAGGTTTAATAATATTGTTATAAGTATTATGGTTGAATAGGGATGGCGCTAAACTCTCCTCCATCGTTGGGACTTTTAAACCTTATATTTTTAGTATTCTAAAAAAACTTAGGTTAGTGATATTACCTTTTTACCAAAACTTTGAAAAATTGGTACTTACTCTGATTTTATTTTGAGTGGTTGTCTTAAGTATGAGTGATTTTACAAACACTAGGAAAACATTCCTTAGCGGTAATTTTGCACGTGTTGTATCGCAAAAATCAGAAAACATAAAAAAATTCGGCACTCTCTCCAATCAGACAAAAGACTAAATTAACAGATGCTGTCACCTTTGCTCTAACGCTTAAATGGAGATGGGCAGGACACGTACCGAGAATGAATGATGACCGTTGGACTATTCGGATGACGTCATGGCATGGCTTAATAGACAATAGAAAACGAGGAAGACCGATCACTAGATGGGCAGACGACATTACACGAGCAGCAGGAAAGAATTGGATGTCAGAAACTCAGAAGCTAGCGACCGCGATCACTGGTCTTCCCTGGAGGAGGCCTTCACTCTGACCTCGTGAGATGATTCATGCCATGTTTTATTTTAAAAAATGCAATTGATTTTGTTTTAATTTATTTTATTTGAATTTTTTGACATTTTATTTTAAATGATTTTGTTTTAATTGATTCAATTTTATTTTACTTTAACTTATTTTATTTGGTTTGATTTTGTTTTGATTTATTTTATTATTTTATTTTGATTGATTTGTTATTTTGTTTTAATTGATTTTAATGATCACATATTTATACAGGTTATATTAGTATTCTTTTATCTTAATTTAATATTAGATTAGCGGAATAATTTGGTTATAAATAAATTATAAATATACTTATTAAGTCCAATAATAATATTTTGTCAACCAAAATTTATTTAAATGATCTTTAGTCGAGGTATCTGTTCTGGATGATTTCTTCAATTCTAATTTATTAATGTAAGTTGTTTAAAAAAAAAAATATGTTTCACTATTGTATAGTCACTGGTCATATTTAGGAATTTATTTTACGTTGTAAATGTGATAAAGTATTTTGAATGATATAAGTTTTATTGTGATTATTGTTATATTGAGGAATGTTCCTGGATTTATATGTTTATCTATGTATTTCACTTTATCACATCACACTATCACACTGCACACTTATTTATTTAATATTATAAAGGCGAAATTATGTGATTATGTGTGTGTTTGTGTTTGTTACTTCTTCACGCTCAAAAGGGTGGACGGATCTTGGCACAGAGATAGATTATAGTCTAGAATAGCACATAGAATACTTTTTATCCCGGGAATATGTTACCTTGGGATAATTTTTGGCAGTCACGCGGGCGAAGCCGCTGGCAGAAGCTAGTATTTAACTAAACTACACTTGTGAGATGTAAACTTTTTTGAATGCATGAAATGAAAGGCTTTTTTCATTTTATTCCCATTAACCATGTTCCTATGTATCGAATGAATGAATTTACCTGTTCTTCCTCACGTTTATGAATTAAGTACCTGGGCGACCGAGCTCTGCTCGGGTGAAAATATAGAAAACAATGCTATAGATTATAAACGATGGCTAGATCGATTTATCGTCCCCGAAAACCCCTGCGTACTACATTTCATGAAAATCGTTGCAGCCGTTTCCGAGATTCAGATTTTATATATATCCAAGAAATGCTCGTTTAAAGGTATTAGATAGATGTATGTAAATATTGTAAAAAACTTTTTTTTTTGAAGAGTTTGTTTACAGTTTCTTGTCCGTTCTTCTCCATAACAAGCTTCTTTTCCGAATGGACGGTAGAATAAATTATTATTACTTATAAATTTAAAATTTAGACGTTTAAAAGAGCCGCTTAGTCTAAATGTAATAAAGAATTTTGACTTTGACTTTGAAAAAGGGATTTTTGTGCAACCAAAAGATTCACGCAATTCATCCGTGTGAAAGTGATGCTGTTGTCGGAGCCCTATCACAGATATTTGCAGCAACGCAAACCTCGCACATACATTGTAGAAACGCAGCTTCAAACTTCGCTCATATCTCTTCATTTACACCAGCACACCAGATCAGGGGGCTCAAGTAAATCGTCTCAGCGTGTCGTCGTTAGCCGGTCTGCGCTGGACGCACATCTCATGCATCGATACACCGGGGGACAACCTGCCCGTGCCCTGTTAGATACAGGATTATGATTACAGGGGCAGTTGTTATTATTAGACATGGTTTTAAATATTTAATTCTCAATGAGATCCATTAGCCTTATATTCTAGTTCATTTTGAATAAAACTTTCTCCAATCAGATCAAATAAGTCGTCAAGACAATGATGAAAAACCCTCGATGAATGTCAATAAATAAAACGGTATAATATAACGACTTCAAATGCCAATGCATTCCACGAGTTTTCTGGATAAATCCTTTACTGTCCAGGCTACTCGTCTGTGGAATGCGTTGCCAGACCCAATCAAACGCGCCCAATCGTTGCCTGTCTTCAAGAGACTCGTGAGGGAGCATTACCTGTCGCTGTGATTATGAATTGACTGTCATCATTTTATTTATTGCCTTTATATTTTAGTATGTATGTATTTATGTATGTATTATGTAGCATATGTATGTATCTGCATATCTTTAATAATATATATATATATATTTTTTGACACTGTTATTGTCACACCATTAACAGCCCCACTTCGTGTCCAGTAATTATTGTCCATGCCTGGTTGCCTGGAAGAGATCGCGGAATGCGATAAGGCCGCCTATTGTATATATTTTTAGTTTTAAGTTTCCTTTGTAAATGTTACTTATGGTGTACAATAAAGTATATAATAATAATAATAATAATAATAATATAACTGTATCAATTTGCTTGATTCGAATGGACGAATAAAAGGGTAAAAGAGTACTGTACAGAAATTGGTCAAATCTTGAATTAGTATCAACAGAGCAACAAAATAAAAAAAAAACTTTTTTACAAAAACAACCAACTTCCAAACAAAAACACCACAAAGTGAAAAATAACTTTAATTTCGGCAGTCGGTGTTCCTGTTTTCGTTTCTTCGTTTTTTGACACCGATCGCCGAAATTGATGTTATGTTGTGATGTTATGTTATGAAATGGTGTAAACAATAAATAGACTTGCGATTGCATCTATCCGTGTTTTGCCGTCATTTATTGAAAAGTTCTGATGTATTTCTCCGAAGTTCTTCATCAGATCTTGATGAAAATGGGACCACATGACAAGCACCAGCTTTCAAATAAAAAAAGAATCATCAAAATCGGTTCAAAGTTCTGAGGTAGACACATAAAAAAAATACAGTGGAATTGATAACCTCCTCCTTTTTGCGAAGTCGGTTAATGATATATTGGACGGTCCATTACATGCTTCTATATACCGGGTCCAATACAAGAAAAGGAGACATTTGTTATTGTTAGGTGGACGTTAAAAGCTGGTAGTTGGTTCCAGTTTTCTTGTTTTGTGTGGAGAGAAAAGAATTTGACTTTGACAACAACAATGTTATAAAAGAGAAAAAGTGTGTATGTCGATGTCTATTCTAAACCACACACGTGCCCTTTTGACACTTTCTTAATCTCAAATACTCAATTCAGAATTCGGCTCTTGGTCCAAGAACTTGCTAGCTTACCGCTTATTAAAGCCCACTTGCACGAAAAACTTAACTCAGAGTTAGGCCTTAGCACAATACCTAACCCAAAACAAGTCTTGCCTAGCAACAGTTTCCTAAAAGTAAAAGAAAACTAAAGAAAAATTAATACGAAAAAGATACAGAAACACAATAATAACAATGTTTATATTTTTGTTGTAAAAGGTAATATTTGGAAGTATTGATTCCAATACAATAATTGGAAGCCGCTTTAAAAACCCTGATCAGACTCTTTTTAGGGTTACGTACCGAAAGGGTAAAAACTGGACCCTATTATTACTAAGACTCCTCTGTCCGTCTGTCTGTCTGTCTGTCTGTCACCAGGCTGTTTCGCATGAACCGTGATAGCTAGACAGTTGAAATTTTCACAGATGATGTATTTCTGTTGCCGCTACAAAAACAGAAAAGGCTCACTTACAATAAACGTGATATTTTGCCGTTTTTTTTGCGATAATGGTACGGAACCCTTCGTGCGCGGGTCCGACTTGCACTTGGCCGGTTTTAGATTTTAGACGCTGATCAATTAGGTACAACATGAACCTAGTTGTAAATTTTCGAATAAACTGCCACCCTTTGACTTCTCCAGACTGTAACACATACATCAACATATGAACACAAGATACTTAACATGTAAATATTGATATTTATGTGTGTTCAGCAATATCGTTAATATTCTCCCCCTGAATACCGTGACTGCGTCGTTGCGGTCTCTCTTACTGAAATCGATCAGCTATGGGCACACACCCTTTTATTACTATCCTATTTTAATGTATAATATGGACTTATATGTCTATGGTACCTAGCCAAGCGATTTGTGGAAAATATTGTGGTTTATCTGGCGGTAACAGAATACCCAAACGGAAAATGCGAATGAAATTATCGTAAGACTTTTCTCATCTCGACACGATTCAATTTATTTCACACTGATAAGCGATATTTATTGTAGCGTTAGGCGACAGACATTCTATAAGGTCCCAAAGGTACAGGTTCTTCTTACTTTGAGGACCACCGTCGATAAAAACTGATTGTTAAGGCGATATATATGTCCCAATGTAAATGCAGTACTGGTCGTGCGCCCGCTCGATGCCAAAATATCAATATTGAACCTTCTTTTGAAGTTTTGTTTGCTAAATATTATTTGATTTACATATGCTATGTCAGTTATGAAGAAATTCCAGCCATCAATTTTCAAAATAATGTACATAAAACAATAATAAATATATATATTTTTCAAACATTTTAACCTAGTCGTTACTAAGGTAAAAGTATGCTTTAGAAAGTTACCGTTTTACGGCATTAAAGCGGATGTAGGCCCTCAAAATAGTTACCGATAAGATAATGATGGTATAGCTCTAAGCACAATGAACAAAACAACTTATTCTAATTTGTGCCGTCAATCCTACTGGTCATAGTTTCAAAATGTTATTAGACCATGTGAAGGGTACAGGCAAAGAACAGGGAATGTCACAAGTTTTAATTTTTCTATTTTTTATTGGCAACCAAATCTTAATCTATCTTAGTTTTATTTTCAATCACAATTTTTTTTTTAAAGTAAGCGTAAGGCGACTAAAAGACGTTTTTGTTTATGGCCGAAACGAAAAGAACCGGGCATTTCCATGACATTCCGGTTCATTCCGGTAAAGAAGAAGAATAAAAATTTTAAACTTCTAAACTTTTAACTGCGTTTTTCTCAAAATCTATTAATTAGGACATTCCCCGTCTTTGCCTGTACCCTTCATAGTATGTATGCTTTCGAGCATCGTTAAACAACTTCTAAAGTGTAGGTACACCTTCCCATAAAACAGCACCACAGATTTTATACAGTATCGATTCGCCCTCTGTTTACCAAAAAAAACGTACAAAAAACCTTGAGCGATGCATACATTTACAATAAACTGCCATTCTTGAAAGACATCAAACAAACTCAACGCAGCCCACTTCGACCCTACCAGAAAAGGGGTGAAGAAAAAAACCGACCTTGCAAAGACGCAATTACTACTACGCAAACTTTTTTATACAACCTTTGGAGTTAAAACCTCCGATTTTGACATGCAATAAAGGTAATTTTTCTCTAAAAGTCGTGAAGCTGTATCGTGGTTTAAGAGCTTGCTAAAAGCACGCTGGTACCAAAGAAATACGTCTAATGAATCTATTGATAACTCTAGTTATATGTGTGTAGCGTATTTTTAAAACACAAGCGCGGAGGGTGTGTGTGTGCAAGGAGGGGAGACGCTAAGAGATGCTTTCTTCGGACCCTCGTTTCTTATAGGAGTGCCTGTTGAACTTGATATTTGCACGGTGCAATTTTAAGTCAAAGTCGTACAGAAAAGACAAGGTTTTAATATTTTCAAAACTATGGTGGAATTTTATTACATCAAAGGTAAAAGCTTCATAGTCTGAATACTCAGGTCCGCCTCTGTACGTTTGTGTGCATGAATTATTGAATAAATAAATAAGTCAGTTTATTGGAAATATGTGGGTGTTTACTTAGTACGTCTCTACCTAAGCCTTCGTGAGATACGGGCGTTATGTTATTATATTACTAGAGTCAGGAAGTTGTTCCCCTTCTAGAAACAAAAAAAAAAATTGCTTTTTAAAAAAATATTGTTTCTAACACTGTGTTATCTGGATCTAAATCTAGATACAATTACCTACAAACACAAAGTGCGAGCGGCGGCGCGCCACAGTCTAATTACAAGTGAATTTTAGAGTGTCACGCAACGGTTTGCCTCAATTAGTTGACAACTCCATAATAAAAAGTTGTAAGACAGTAAAAAGGTTTTTAACTGTTCGTGTCTCAGGGACTGTGTGTTCGATCAACGGATAGAGATTGTGACTGAAAAGTATATTGGACTAGCTGACCCCCGGGGCTTCGCTCCCGCCAATGGCTACCTACCTACCCTACCTACTATACCTACTCTACCCACCTACCCTACTCGACCTACCATACCCTATCTACCCTACACTACCTACCCTACCCTACCTACCCTTCCCTACTTACCAAACACTACCCTACCTAACCTACCCTACCTACCCAACCCTACCTACCCAACCCTACCTACCCAACCCTACCTACCCTACCCTACCTAATCATGTAGTACATATTTTTTATTTATCATCAATACTTTTCTCAGCGCACGCCAAAAAATGAATTTTATATGTAATAAAATTTTTATAATTATTTAATACAAAGGTGTAAATATGTACATACTTAAACACTAAACAAAAATAAACTTAACAAACTTATACTAGAACTAACTATTTACACTATATATAAAAGAAAGGTACACTTAGGCGTCGAAGTACTCCTCCACATCGCTATCATCCGGGAACGTGCCCAGAAGACTGGCAGCATTGCCACGTTGAATGGCAATGCTGATTCTTTGCGCAAAGAAAGAGCCAGCCCTCTGGTCACGCACAGTGTCAATCAGTCGGCGCGAGATCTCCTTAAAAAGGAGACGTGCACTCGGGCCCCATGACCCAAGCGTTTCGACCCCAAACGGCTCAAAACTGTAATTACCTATTAGGTTACAGTATTTGCGCCGCTTGAGGGCTTCAGCAGCCGCAGCAGCAGCGCCAGCACAGCCCGCCAAACTAGGAACATGAGATGGAGCAAGGGTGTCGACACAGGTTGCGTCCCACACCAGAGGCCTACCCACCTTCCAGGGCACCAATGTCATGCCATCTGGTCTCTTCCCATCGTCACGTACCAAGCCGTTAGGTTCTAATACAGCTGGTACGCTGGCGGTGATAAGGGCTCGACGAATAATGTCATTGATGCTGGCGTGCCGTGCTATGCGTCCTGCGCTCTTGCAACAAGAAAGGCCATGGTGCCCAAGGCTGCCGACAGCTTCACCACAATGGCACCGATGTGGAGCAACACAAGGTGCGCCTAAGCGTAGACAGGTTGCGAGCCGAAACGAAGAGTCATCCATCATAGTGCCTATGGCGGATGACGGGAGTGCTTGAAGCCACAAACCCGACTCCCATTCTCCCACAGCCAGCAGACGCGCACGCTCAGCAGTACTAGACGATGTATTTATAAGATTATTCTGAATAATACTGCAGAGCGGCTCATCCCATCGTCTTTGGGAGGAGAGGATGTCGGGCAAATCCGTATTGGGACAAGCCATTTTCCAAGCGTTCAACGCATCGGTCAAAAACGGTACCTCAAAATCAACCAGTGAGGAAGGTAAGATGTTTCTAGTTAATTTATCAGTACCGTAGACCGAGGAGAGGAAGGCTGGTAAACTTATACTTGAAATTTTCATATGAATCTCTAATTTTTATGGTCATAGTGGCTTTCACATAAAAGGTGCTGGATGCTGAGGTGAGGGATGCTGTCGCGGACTTTTATTTAGAACTATTTAAGGCAAACAATCCTACGGTGCATTATATTTGTTTATTCCAACGGTTTAGGCAGCGCACGCGAAGAAAGCTCTCAGAGGGCAGAATTTTTCCGACTTACTTGATATTTATCGTTATATTATGACCAAATTACAAAAAAAACATTATAAATTGTAGCCTATGTGTTATTCTAATGTCTAACCTATATTACTGTAAAGTTTCATCCAAATTCGTTTAGTAGTTTTTGCGTGAAAGCGTAACAGACATACATCCATTCTCACAAACTTTCGCATTTGTAATATTAGTAGGAAGGAAGTAGGATTAGTAGGATAGTAGGAAGTAGGATAGAAGGAAGTTGGAAGTAGGATTGACAAGGTCACCGAAATATCAACTGGTCAATCCCTATCCTACATTTCAACAATAATTATCGCTGAAAGAATGTAAATTTTGTTTACCGCCTCTAAACGATGTTTTGTATAGATATTCAAGGTTGGTCACGGTTACCACATAAACCCTGTGATAAAGTGACATTCAGTACGAATAGCAGAAAAATACTGTTAACCCCAGTTAAGGAGTAGGTTTGAAGAAGTTAATAAAAGCTTCTTATTCAAGCCTACCAAAACGATCAAAACCGTCATTCGCACAACAAATCACTCCCCTTATTTCACTCGAGTCCGCCGATCGTCTCAGAGTCACACACACATACACACAACGCACACTATTCGCACACACACAACCTCAACCGCCGCTAGGGGGCGCGCGCCCTTGCAAAACTCCTCCTTTATATTTTCTTGCTTTGTTATGTAGAGAAAAAAAATAATAGGAGAAAGGGGATCTTAAAATCGATACCCGAATGGCGGTATGTACTTATTATTGAATCGGTTTTTTGCTCGTTTTGCAACATGGCGGGCGAATTTATTTGGCAATTTAAAAAAAATACGTTTGTTTTTTGTAAATGAACATTAATAATTTGTTTTTCTCTGTAGTAATTGGAACTTCACTTCTGAAATCATCTCGACACTTGACACAATGTCTATGTCTATTAAACTTTTTAATACTACGCCGCCCGTAGCAAATCGTAGTAAAATGGTTTTCTTTAGAGTTCTTAAAGCTCGTTCTGATGCGAAGACCTAATTTTATTCAAATAAAATTCTATACACATTAATAGAAATAAGATTACATCATTACAAAACTGCAGTTATAGTCTAGCATTTTTGCGCAAGTTTATTGATACAATTTATTTTTTGTCGGCCGTTATGGGCAATCCTCATGGACGCCCAAGCTGCCCCACATACCTACTAGCCAGCTCTGCGTCAGATTCACCTATGGCCTACCGACTATAACACCACTCATTCCTTAAAATTGATCGACAGACATGGCGTCCGCGCCCTTATTTATTATTTTTAAAACAAGATTCTAATACTCACAACTTACCTACTATTCAGGTATACTTGTCTTTTTGCCTCACATGATGAACCTAAATAGATTGTTGAGTCACCCTATAAGACACATATGGGTAAAATGGGCTGACCCAGTAAGTTAAGAAGTGGACTGACCGATTAGTGGTACGGGACAAGTTTAAATAAAATTGATACTTACCTTTTTGTGTTGATTAGATTTTGCACTTACAATTGTTTTGCAAACGATCCTTTTTTATGTTTGATTAGCACTTAAATTACTTCACCATTGCAAGATTCGAAATATAAAAAAACTTCACTAAAATGAAAACAAAGTACCGTCATAGACAAAAACTCTATCACTCCAAAAAGTTCGCAGTAACGGTTATTTTAAAAACCGAATTAGTTTCTTATCCAATATAAATCAACGTCCCGCATCGGGATTCACTCTAAACTGATTCAGATCCACGTAAACTAGCCGTTGGTGACCTAAATAACGATAATAAAAATAAAAACCGGTCTATCGAGTACTTTGTCTTTTGTGTTCACAAAAGATCTATACAGGGCCCGCGGATGCTGCGTCCGTCGCGGTTTTCATGCGTATTAAAAAAAAGGGGAATTAAAAAAAAACTGGTTTAAAAATTGAGAATGAGCTTTTGTCCCGCGATCGGTTATTTTGATTTATTCGATTTTTAGTACGCGAGCGGTGTATGGGAAATAAAAAGAAGATGCACGTTCAACAGGTACTGGTGTGGGGAAAAGTGTTAGCGAGTTACACGGATTAGAATGGTTTTGTTACTCCCTTATTGAAGAGGTTTCGCCAGTTACGTATGGCAACAACTCACTTATTGAGCAATTACCACTAATTGCAATGCGCAAATGTATTCCTTTCATCCATCCATGAATTGGCAGATTTATTCATCCAGTTCCTGAAGCAGGTGTTCTGTTTTTCAATTTATGCAGTGTTCGATATTTTGTTTTTACTACAGTAAGGTGTAGTAATAAGTCGTAATAAAAGTAAAATAGTAAGCTTCCAGGTTGAATTCATTTAATAAACAAATTGTCAAACATAAAATAATGAAATACTACAATACAGTACGAGCACAGTTGTAATATAAATCTGCATGCAATGCACAAAATGCTGCTTTAATAAATGTAAACTTAAGTTTAAAATAACGAAATTTTAAAAATAAAAATACAATTGGAAATATAAATAAAAACATAACATAGTAAGTACACAATTTGTACTCAAAATGAGGAGCTCAACATTAAACAGAAAAAAATAACATAAAAGTAACCTAACAGTTTTGTATGGCATTGTATTGATGCACGATTTTTATTCTTTGGCGGGGTGTCAGTCTCAATGTTTGTGCTTCTGCAAAACGTTGTATTAATGACAATATTTTATCTGTTACACTCCAATTTACTGTTCCAAGTGTGTTTTACAGATTTGTACCGATTGAATTAGTAATTGATGCGTGGATTTGTTAGTCCGTATTTTGTTAGCGTTAATTGCACACCTATTGGTGTTAGTAGACTATAATGAACAAGGCTATACACTAGATACAAAATAAGTTGAAAAAAGCAAAGGATTTATTTCTATACCTTTTGAGGCCCTTATTTATATAAAAAAAATCTCTGAATTGTTGAGCAACTGGTAAGCAGATTCAAAATTCATTTTTTATTTATTGAATATTTGAATATAGAATGTGTCAAGCAATCGCTGAACAGTGAACAGTGTCGAAGTTTTATAAATCAGTTTAGTGGAATTGTTTGATACTAACTTAAGTATAAAACCTAATAATAATTTATTTTTTATTTAACCATTAATGTATACACACATAATAAATAGACAAGAAGAAGGAACAGAAAATAGGTACAAAGGTATGCTTATTACTAACGAAATCTCTTCCAGCATACCTGCGAGAGGAGAGTTGCAAAAAAAGACATGTAAACACCGTGTGAAGAGTATTATTTGGTATATGAAACTTGAATTGAGCAGCGATCATAGTAATCTATGTCATAAATTTATGTTTGTATACCATTATCGTTATTTGATTGGCAGAAAAATACAAAACTTCAAAACATTGGATCTTCGACAGTACAAGGATTTAAAATTTTGCTGTGCCCGACGGCATCTTAATTGTTTAACAATTATACTTTATGTGTAAATAAATAGTAGATTTAAAAGATTCAATTACATTCATTGTACAAAAGTGGTAGCATTAAATACATAAACCATTTAGCCAATTCCAAACATGTTAGGAATCACCTACATATTAAATTAATTACAAAACCAATATTAGATAATTAACCTTGATTAGGTGAGTCTCCAAATCGATCGTTTGTAAACCTATTGATAACAACAAATTAGGTATATTCTGCCGTCCTCAACTATAATGCCGCTATCTGTCTAAAATCATATTTCCAGTTATCATACTAATATTATAAATGTGAATGTAAGTTTGTTTGTTACGCTTTCACGCAAAAACTACTGAACCGATCATCATGAAACTTTGTACATATATTCTTGGAGGTATTAGAAGTAACATAGGATACTTTTTTTTTATAAAAAATGTATTTTTTTAATGGCTTCACTGCGAGCGAAGCCGCGGGTAAAAGCTAGTAGATGATAAACAGAAAACTGCAAAATTATGAAAATTTATGCTATTTACTTAGTCGATAAACAACATCATACTAGAAGTTCCGGTATCATCAAATAGATATAGTGCATTTTCGTATAGGCCCTTAGTTAGTTTATATCTATGACGTAATCTTATCATAAATATAATAATATGTATTTGTAAACATATAAATTTGAGTAACTTTACAGCCATTTTTATCCGTAATATATAGAAAGTAGAAAAATACCTACTGCCTTGACATATTGATAGAGGTTTTTTTGCTGATTACAATGATATGAAAAAACTAAAATTGTCAGATAGTGGCATTAGAGCTTGAGGTAGGCAGTATTTTGGTTTATTTTAGGTGTAACAACTGTTTACTTACTGATATTTCCGGGAAATGTTAAGCTGTTTTCATTTTATAAATGGCGGCTAGAAAATTTAAATCGAGTTTGTGTAGTAGGTACGAATTTCATGTCCTGAAGTGAATTTGTTGATTTATCTGTTAAATTATGTCAACACTACTTAATTACTCTGTCAAAATAATTAATATTATTTTACCTTTAGAATGTGCTTTGCTTCAATGTATATAATAAACACAACCATTTTTTTCACTGCTTGCCTACACACTTCTGTTTTTAAACGACTTCCCAAAAAGGAGGATGTTCTCAATTCGCATGTTTTTTTTTAAATGTATGTTCGGGCATAACTAACTCCGTCATATTATATGAACGGATTTGCAAAATTATTTTTTTTGATTGAAAGAAATTTATTCCGAAATGGTCCCATTCAAATTTGGTAAAGATATGATGAAGAACTTCGGAGATATACAAAAGAACTCTTCAATAAATGACGGCAAATCTCTGGGGATTGCTGCATTCGTATGTCTGTTTATTGTTAACACCATTTCATAACATACCATCACGCCAATATGCTCTAAACTAGTACGCAGATGTGTACAGTTCACCCTGGTATACTCTCATTCCACCGGTTATGTTCAAGTTACATGTTATTTTGGTAATCTATTCTGGCATCACTGTGTGCATTATAGGTATCCCTTACTATAGAACTTGTCCATTATGTACCACTAAAAAGTGGAAAATAAAAAAATATTTAACAAAAAAAAATTGAAGTCAGTTTTATTTTTTTGTTATTACACATAAGATGTGATGTAATAGAGAAATGAGATTTCATATTGTGGATATGATATCAAATTTTTCACTTCGAAAAGAGATATGAAGCTACAAATGTGGAGCAATTTAAAAAAAAACATCTTGTTTCTAATTTTAAAACGATCCATTAAGGTACCTATGGTTTTTTTTTTATTAGCTTGAAACAATGATTTTTTTTCTAGACAGCCAGTCAAGTTCCGAAGTTGTTATAAAGATGTCGTTGAGTAACTACGAGTTAGAAATAGAGTGTGTCAATGTGAATATAATTCTTCGATAACAAATGCTTCTATAATTGGCAATTACTTAAAAGGAAAATGTGTCACCGAAGGGCAACAAGGCTGAAGTGACGAAGGTGTGGGCTCGTTTATACTGGACTTTTTATATTGACTAAGTACTAACTTATGTAATTATTGTTTTGAAATAAAGAAATGATAATAACTGTAGTCAATAGCGCAAATATATTTTAGCAATATCTGTGTAAGACAAGTAGGAAATGATGTTCTTTAAAATAACCGGAAATATAAAATAAATAAATAAGCCGGTCAAGTTAATAATTTTGATATTGGTAGTGAGTGAACTTGTACAAGACAACGGAGAATGTAAAAAAACGGCCAAGTGCGAATCGGACTCGAACGAAGGTGAAAGTGCCATTATCGCAAAAAACGAAAAGAAAAACATGTTTGTTGTATGGGAGCCCCAATTATTTTTTTCCTTATAAGTATTTATTGTTATAGCGGCAACAGAAATATATCATCTGTGAAAATTTAAACTATCTAGCTATCACGGTTCATGAGATAAAGCCTGGTGACAGACAGACAGACAGACGGACACCACTGTCCGTCGTAGTAATAGGGTCCCGCTTTTACCCTTTGGGTACAGAACCCTAAAAATAGTCGAGGTTCCCAATTACGAATAAACAAGAGGAAATAAGCTTCTGGAAAAGTAATCGGGCTAAAACTGGCCATTATATTTTTTGTACCTTCCAATTATAAATTCGAAATTTAAATTCTTGACTGTCATGCAAATCTATGGTCACGATCAACTTTTTCACGTTTGAGTTTTTATTCTAAGTCAAACTCTTTCAAACATTGTATAGATTGATTAAATAATATTAATAACAAATTATTCAGAGTTCGAGATTATTAAATGGCGCCGGTGTCCGAGACCGGTCCAGCAGCTGCGAGCGATGTCTGTTTGTTTGTTATTCTAATAGGCTATTGTGTACACTCTCCATATTTCAGTGAGCAGTTTCAATAGATATTAGTGAATGGGAATTACTGGTTATTTTAACAGTTTGTTACTAGGTAAGCAGTTACGATTTCGTTTTAATAGAGCTGTGTTTTCTTTAGTTATTTGGTTTATTGTGCTCATGTCAAGAAAAACCTAGAGGTAGTCTAGGCCATAATTGTAGAAAATAGCAATGACAAAAAAACAATTGCTTTGATAATTTGGCAACTCTTATTAAACACCAAAAGTTGCGAAATGTTTTTATGTTTTAAATCTCCAAAAAATTCTAATGGCAAAACTTCGCACCTAACGTATATTAAAATACAAATCAGTTTTTTCTTTAGAAAATATATAATTTCTTTGTTTCTTCAGTCTTGTAAGATACAATTTTTGAATAAAATCTTTTTGATTAGATTTGCACCTCTATTCGACGCTAGATGGCGTAAAAGACAGTAGCGACACCATCGGTGGTTCGTGGAACTTTATCTTTTAGTGACGACATCTGTGGCCGAGTAGCACGTACTAGTAAGTTTTAACTACTCGATACTAGGTGGCATTAGCAGTACAGTTTAAAACGAAAAATAATAAAGAATTTTTGCTTAAAACGATCATAGTTACAGCTGACTAATCCGAATAGTAAAATAAAATTCCTCAGCTTTATGCGAATAAAATTTTTACAAACGAGAAAAACAGGCGATGGTGACTTTTTGAAATGCAGTAAGTTTTTTTTATTGAAAACAAGTTTTAGTATCAAAGCTTTGGCAAATTCCGAGAAATTAAACTCTAACTAGAATATTTTACAACAGAATCTAAAAACCATAATCTTATTAGTTCAAAATGAGAACTACACTTATTAACAGCCGAGCTTGAGTCAAGTAATTACGTTCATACGCTAACAGCCTAGCTAAACTGTCCCGCCACAATTTTCAGCCTATTTCAAGCAAACGGCAGTCAATCTTCCACAGTGTTGGCAGCTGCTCTTCCTTTGAAAAACACAATTTTTCGCGCCAACGGAGCGTTCTAAAGAAAATTACCGAACGGGCCTGTCCAAAATACCTCGGCACACTTATATTTACCGCTGACATACACCACCACAACCCTTCTCACGAGGTTTTTAAAACCCATTATTGTTTGAAAGTAATTTTTGGAGGTGTATGATAAATTTGTAGTTTATAGGCTTTATCTGGATTGCCGTGACCTGGTACACACTAACGTGGTTACCGGTCCCTTATTAACGTTAATTTTCATTTAGTGAGCCTTTAGTGGTGGCGTGCTGATAAAAACTAATACTCACCTACTGCGGGTCTCAATAGCTCAGTGTTACGACTATTCTAGAACTGAACTTGTGAATAATCTCAATTTAAAATACTCGTAGTTCGGTTTAAAACCATAATAAAACTGAGCTTAAATCGAAATTCATGCTTGAGGAACTTTCGGAGACCCACATGGTAGGTGGAACCTAAATGTATCTTTGGAATAACTAAGAAATTGAAAAGTTTTTCTATCTGAAAACCAATCTACAACGAGTTTCCCTTAATAAATATAAATTTCTTGGTGCAAAGAGAACTTTGGCTCCCGGCCAGTAAAGTATCAGGATGAAGAAAAGCAAGATTAAGATCGTATTGTGTGGTAATAATTTACAAACAGAGGAGTCTGTCTAACCTTTGAACCTCAAAATTATTGCTAAAATTAATAGGGAATGAAGCGAGTCAGGCCCAACGCAAATATTGTTATTTACTTACTGGGCCTGCCTCAATTTTATATGTAATTTAAATAATTTGAAGCTCACTTATTATTTTTTTAAATATATTCTAACTCATAAAAGCTCTTAGAATGTGAGTGAAACTGCAGACGATAGTTAGGAAGATCTACTCGGAATTGTAGGTCCCACTAATTTTACTGTATCAATCATTTTAACAATTATTTTACAACAGATGAATCAGCCATATTGAACAATGAATTTTACTGATAATGAAGTCTATTTAAGTAACATGAAATTTACAATCATTCCATAGAATTCAATCCATTCCATTGAACTTATAAAACAAGTTAATAATGCAGTAAAACCAATAAATTAAATATATGGAAAAATATTGAAAGGCCATATGTGTTGTCAAATTAAAAGATTTAAATCATTTTATTAAAAGTCAACTTTGCTTTAGACATCATAATTATGGTTCTATACAAAAAAACCTCAAAGAAAATGACATTCCATTAGCATAACGATTGTCGAAAGGTCCAAAACGTTCTGGATTGAACACGTGCCATTTTAGTAGCATGTCAATCCTACTCACTTTGTCTCAAGCCGAAGGGCAGCAGTACGACCATTGATGCAAACAGAAAACCAAAAGCGTAGAAGACCGTTAACCAACTAGATTATTGCATTTTAAATAGGTCTCCGAATTGGATACATGATTTAAAAAACCCATTTGAAGACCAAATGGATATTATAAAAATGTATCAAATGAATTTGTATTTATTAGTAGCCCTGCAGACATAAGTGTGTTTGAAGTGCTTCTAGTATACGTACATTCTATTACTATCACAAACAATACATATTTTAAAATAAAGTCCTCCGCCGCGTCTGTACGCGATAAACTCAAAAACTACTGAACGGATTTTCATGCAGTTTTCACCAATAGAAAGAGTGAGAAACGAGGAAGGTTTTCGTGTATAATTTGTCACGGGACCCATTCATCCACATTCACATACTTAACACTTTACATCTTGCAATAAATACAAGCTATTCGCGAATAAGGAAGGGCATCTAACAAATGTAGAATTACCATAACCCTTTCTAAATAACGCTGGCTATTATTAGCATAATGACAACACTGTCGGAAGACACCGACATTAATCAGGGGGGCAGAGGGGACGGGGAGGTCGTCGCACACCGTGGACGACTTGAGACGAAGGGTGTATCGGGTAGTGTTAATTTTAGAAGGAGATACGTTACATGTTGTTATTAATGAATTTTGTCAGGTACACACATACTACATTAAATTTTGGTCGTTAAAATCCCGTGGACGGTCGATCCGGTACATGAAACAGTATCGATTTGTAAATATAAAATAAATAAAAAATACTCACAATTTACTATTTTGTGATTTTTTATTTTATTTTATCGATAATCTATAAATTTAAACGGAGTATAAGAGTAGAGTAAAAAAAAAAACGATGAATGCTGTGCCAAATTTCATCCAGATCCGTTTTGCCTTTCTGCCGTGATAGAGTAACAAACATAATATATCCACACACGCATCCATCCAAACTTTCACATTTATAATTCAGAAGTATAGCAGATGAAGAAATGTTGCGTCAGCTAAATAAATTGGGATTGGTGGTGTTAAATAGTTGCTGTAGAGTATTTGTCTTTTGTTGGTTTGACCAACTTACACTGATATAAAGGCACAGATACCCCTCAGTAGCTGATCTTAAAATTAGAATCACGTCTAAACGGCTAGTTATATTTTTTTTTGAAAAAAATATTTTTGCCTTAGATCATTTTCTTAATAATTTGATTAGGAAATTTTGAGTTTTATTCGTATGACTTAGTTTAATTAATATGTAAAGTTATGGCTAACACGGACAAAAAAACGACAATTGCACCAAAACCGCCGGGCGTATTTGATTGAAATTGTCACCACCTCAAAGAAAATTTAATTATCTACACTTAGATCAGAGACTTTTTTTTAAGTCATAGAATAATAAGGGAAAAAAAAAAAAAAAAAAAAACTACTGAATTTTGGGTCGGGCGGGTGTGAAACCAGTGCACGTTTTGTTCCCTCAAGGGCGTTGGCGACTATCGTCGTCTTAATAAGTTAATTGCAAATTACCAATGTGTTTTCTACAGTACTTTCTGGTGCAGCAGGTACTGTAGAACACATGGGTAGTTAGATCGTCTCGTGATGACCATGAAATTTAACAGAAGTTCTGATAAAATTTGTCGTCGGAAGACACCGAGTTTAATCAAGGGGGCAGAGGGGTTAGGGGGTTGCACACCATGGACGACTTGAGACATGCTAACGAAGTGACTTGGGATAGTGTTAATTTTAGAAGGAGATATGTTACCTACAGGGTTTTAATAATAAGTTTTGTCTGATTAGGCAAATATTTGAGTTTGGCCGAAAATGTGGCTTAAGGCTAAATAAATTAATTATCAATGGTGACATGAGGAGAATTGGCATGAATTGAAGGTTATTACCCGACTGCCGAAGGAGGGTAATGTGTTTATCAGTCATATGTATGAATGCATGTTTGTTCCTATGTGTCGTTCCAGAGACGAAACGCGTTGGCTGATTTTGATGTTTCTTACATCAATCGATTCCTCTTAAGCTTGCGAGTGTCTACATTAAAATTGAAAAATAGAAAAATGGCGCATTTTGAGCGCCATATTGTGGGGTCCGAAATTTTTTTTCTTTCAAACTCATCGTGTGGGATATTAAAATAAAGGGTTTTAAGAGGTGATTTCAAAAATATATAACAATTTTATGTTTAAATGTACTAATTGAACTAAATAGTTATAAATAAAAAAACTTAGTACAAAAAATCTAAAAACCTGACTGCTTAAAAAGCAAACTAAAAAGACGTAACCAAGAAGAAAATCATGCCGTGCAGTCCATGGATACATCTGGTTTTGGTCAGCCAGCTCGCGAATATGTATCCTCCGACTGCACAGCATGATTTTGTTCTTGTTTACGTCTTTTTAGTTTTTTTTTTAAGCAGTCAGGTTTTCTAATTTTTTGTATTAAGTTTTTTTTTGTTAATTAATACTGAAAGTAACGTTGGGAAGATGAGGGAAAAAGACTAGGAAAATAACATTATTTGGAAAAAGGAACTGAAATTGACTTTTTGGTTAAATACACTTAAGTAAGGTTGAGACTATTTAGGAAGCCTAACATCCCCTTTTATACATTCGGAAATTCTAATTGTAATCTATTTTCAAACTAAGAAAAATCTACTGAATCACAACACAACTCGCAACACTTCTCGCAAGTGTATTCGCGGGGGAGCTGTACTGTTGTCAGGGAATTGTTACAACAGATTTACATTTAAAAGCCGATGCTAAACCCACTTCTTTCGAGGTTAAAGAAAATTATTAGGAAGTTGCTAGACAATTTAGTTAGGCATGATTGTTGACTCAGTGGTAATTACGAGTGATTTGTTAATGAGGTTGTTTCTTGGTTGTTTATGGCACAGAGTGTAATAACACATCAATGGAGCCAACAGATCTTTACGGGTTCGCTGATTTTGTGATACTAAAATGATAGTACCGATTGGATTAAGAACAGGTAAGTACATTAGAGATAAACCAATCTATAATTATTTATAAGCAAAATAAAAATTCAAAAGCACGGTCACACCTGTCAAATATGATCCCTAGTTAACTTAACCAATAGTTACATATGCCAACCAATGGTTTCCAATTTCGGTAAAAAGGGTTTGTTCATCAATTTTAAGTGTAACAAATGGTCAAATAATTATCTCTCCAACTTAATTGTCCATTTGCGAGGCTAACAACTAATGAAAAAAAAACGCATTTTATTGGAAATTGAATCTATTGGTGAGCATAATTTAACCATTGGTTGAGTTAACTACTGATACAAAACTGGGCCTTTAGTCTCCGATTTTATAAAACAGAACTATACCTCTTGTTATTTTTAATTCAACGTTCCAAAGAGCAACTTTTACAATTTAAAAATACCCGAAGCAAAACTTTATTTTATTTTCAAATGGAACGTCTCCAATTAGAAACAGACTTAAAAAAAAAGACATATCTTACCTTATGAGAACACGTTTGAATAATAGAACACTGTCTGACATTCGAAATTTAAAAAAAGGTTAAAACAAAAAGGATGATCTGTGAAACTGTCTCAAGAATAATCTAACTGGCTTAACAGGTGTTGACCTTTGCGTTAACTGTCTATATAATAAGACATATTAGGTATACTGACTTTACGGTATAAAAATTAAAGAACGGGCAAATTCAAGTCGCAATATCATCTCGGCGATAATCAATTTCAAAAACTTGTCAAAATTTTGGGAAATTAGAGGTATTTTTAACTGTTTTCGATTGAGATACGAATGCAAATGTTTCTTTTTATACGGGAATTGTCCCGTCCCTCTGATCTTTGCTTCTATAATTAGTGGAATATTTCAACAACGTGAAACGAGTTTTATTTGTAGGCGTCGCGGCTGGCGCGAAGTTTTCACACTTTGCTTTAAACTTTTTTCCACATTATTCCGTGCAGGCTGTGTTGGTCGTTTCCTTTGCCATCGTTAAGTGTCTAACGAGTGGCAATTTACGCGGGAACTCTTATTAGAATTGACTTATTTATTTTTAATGCACTTTAAATGGGTTTTGCGTTCTTATAAGTGAAGTAGTGTATTGGACTAGGGAACTGAACTGAAATTATGATTGAAGGGAGTATGAATTAAAGTTTAAAATTATTAGCTTTTGTGGACTAGTTGTTTATCAAATGAACCTCACCTTGGACAAATGATTTAAAAAAATCTATGAGCCAATAAATGCAAAGAGAAATACATAATGTAGTTCAATATTAAAAGCTTTTGCAAATTTTTCACAATACTTGAAATTTTAGCAGGACACCTACTTTATAAAATTGACTTTCAGCCAGATTTTCGCCTAAAAGTTTTTACTATGTTTGTCGAAAGTAATCAAGTATAATAAAATCAAATAATGGATAATTAATTCCTTGTACCAGGAATACTAGAAGCAGTAATAAACATTTAACACTCCATCTACAGTTATTCCAAACTATACAATAACGGATACCTCACAAAAGATAACCCAAACACGCCCTATATTGATAGAGGCCTGAAATTTAATATGAAATATTTCAAACTAGCAACACTAACAACGAAAGCACACACGGGCGAGCGTACATAGCGTAAAGGAACGTAAAACTACACTCACACAGATGTAAAAACTACACAAATACATTGAAGCGTAAGAGGGGTGTCTTTGTTACACATTAAGGAAGAAGGGCATGAAGACGGGGCGCGGGGGGTGAGGTGGGGCGGGGTAGGGTTGAGGTAGCCCCTCCCCACCCTGTTTTGTATTCAGCCCGGTCGTCCGTTTACGATTTCGCGCGGGACACTTGGAGATTTCTATTGCGTTGCGTCACGACGCGACAATTCGGTATTTCTTTATTAGAATTGTAGCCGGTCCGCTTTGTTGCCGGGGGAGACATTTAGTTCTACAGAGTTAATCTTTGGCACTGAATGCCGCTTATTGTAGTGGTTATGCTGAGTTCGTAATAAGGCTAGATAATGTTATAGATTTGGTTGCAAAATAAAGCAAGCAAGCTGCAATTAGGATCTGCACAGGATCAGTTTTACTCAAGGTGAAATCCTCAAGTGAAAGCGTTTTGGCTTTAAGACTACAAGTATCACCAAATCTAGCAATATTTTAATTTCTTTGTCAGCTAATATTTAAAACGTTCTCATTTTAAATCTCAAAAAGAAAACAAAGATGCTTAAAACAACACAAAAGAGGAGCCAACTCCTGAAATATATTATTAACCAATAAACACCCAAGTTATGACCAATTCAAAAAAGGAACACATTAAAAACCCAATCCAATAAAAGAGCGTCTAAAGCCGTCGTAAATATAAGACTAATTTGAAAAAACGAAGGCTGAGATAAAAGTGTGAATGAAATTAATAAAAAAAATAATAAAAATGAGGAAGCATTACCGTCGGAGTGGACCTTATAAGAAGACAATTTTATGCAAATCTTTTTCCGCTACTTTAGCATTCGAGGAACAAACGCCATGCTGGCTTTAGGGTTGACTCACAATGTTTTATTTTATTTTTATTGGCTACTTTACTTTTCAGAAAGCAAACAAATTCTAGTTTTTTATTCGACTGCCCGAAAAGGAGGCAAGCTTTTTTTATTTCTTCCTTTGATTTAAGGTAAGCAATTTTTAGTTTTTCAAATACCTTCTATTTTTTGTTTCATTTCTTTAAAAAAAACATGATAATTAATGATGAAAATTTATAATTAATCTTAGCAATCTTTTTAGTGTTAATAAAATGATAGCTAAGATTAAGCATGAATTTTAATATTAATATTCTAATCCATAACAAACTTTTAGAAACACAATTCGTAATTAAAGTCAGAATTGGGGAGCACCCCGTCTTTTAACAAAATTAAAAGCATGGCCGAATACCTATGTTAATTGAAAGGTCTGCTGAAGTACTTAATTGAAATTTAAACCTCGTACAAAACTGCAAAGTAATTTTGTTGAATTGCTTTAGATTTTAGGCTTTAACGCAGCCATGTAGACTAAGTACAATTTTAAATAAATTAAAGTCTAGGTTTTAATAAAAAAAAAAATTGTGGCAAATTAGCCTCCGTCTATAATTTATAAAAGTTATTCAAATCAATTATTTGTATTGAATTATTTTGATAAATAGAGGAATGAAGAAACAAAATAGGAAATAAATAAGAGGCGCTTGTAGCACTGTAGGCTCAGTATCAGGCTTTTAATTGTAAAAAATTGAAGATGCCAAATACAATACGATCCTCGAAACACGTTTAGGAGGTTTTCCATCAATAGTAAACGAAAAAAATATCTGAAAATTATTCGTTTCGCCACAAAAAAAGGCTCAGTTAGCGCCAACCCTGCGCTATGTGTTGAAAATATTTTTCTGTAGTGTGAAGTGACTCACAGTGTAAGCCGTTCTTTTATTTTTAAAAGATATTTGCGGTTCGTTCTTTAAAATTCTTACTTTTTTAGTGGCCAGCTATTTTTGTTTGGATTGACGTTTAAGGTGGACCTGTTTTGTTTTTACTTAAACTGGCATCTAAAGTGCCTAAATTTTTTATGTTTAGGAAGTATTTCTCAATTCAACGCGTATTTTTTTTATAATGTTGTGAGACTTGGCATAGATTTTTACGCTTGTTGCTTTTTCTAATAAATAATAACAGGCATAACCACACGTTTACACATAATAAATGTCAAGGCTCAGCAATGATTTGTTTAATAAAACACAATAAATATGCTAGTATCAACTTTTACTATTTACTTAGATTTTTTTGTTTATTTTTCATAATTGCTGAAACAAACATATCACACAACATCCTGTAGCGTTAGGTAACAAACAAAGAAGGAATGGTATGTCTTTTTAGTGAAAATATGTTTCTCATGTTCCTTTGTAAAGATTTTTTAACAAACGTCTGCTTATTCTTAAACATATTCTTTTATTATAAATAATTTCACTATATTGAGTTGTATCGGAACAATTTTTATTATTTTTTCAAGCTCTAAAATCTGACTTGAAGAGGGGAAATCTACCTACTTTTGAATAATATTTTAAACAAAAGTTTTTAAATTATGCATACTTAAATGATCATAAATTAAGTTAAAACATATAGACTTTAGTTTTACTTCGGGCCATATTATTTTCACTTTTGACAGCGTTTCTAGCTTTTAAATTTGCATCATCTGACAGATTAATCTGAAAATAATAACTTCAATTCACTGTATCTCACAAAACGCATTAAGTGTACACACTGATCTTCAAAAAGAAGTGTTTTAATAAAAAACAAAACCATAAATAACTGTCTTGAGCTAAGCTTTCAGCTCACGTGCCGTCGAACCCGTTTATATGTTCCGCGCGAGAATTAAAGAAGTGCAGCCGTGGAGGGTTGAATACTAATGTGAACGGGCCTTAATCGAGCCGCCATTACTGCCTTTATTAGAAAAAATAAGTCAATTAAAGAGTCTTTGGTACTTTACGTGCCACGAAAATGGAAGCTGTTTTGATTTTTGTTCTGTGCGATTTTAATAGAAAAACGTGTCGCTGTAACAATTTGATTAAATCAATAGTGGAGTTTCTTGTCCGTTCTTCTCCATAACATTTCTCCATAACTTTTCTGATTAGACAGTAGAATCAATTATTATTACTTTTAAATTAAAATAAAACACGTTCAAAAATGCCGCTTAATGGCCTAGTTGAAATGAATAATTTTGGACTTCTTTGACAATTTTTGTAAGTGCCTACTCATCAATATTTTATTAAAAGCGATGATGCATAATTATTGCAGAACAATATTTGAACCAATCAGGGTAAGGTAAGGTACCATCTCACCTACACAATCTAGAATTGGCGTTCATAGACTAAATTTGACCAGTGGCCTTTCTATTTTTATTTGAAAAAATATAAATTAATTCCATATTCAAAATCATTTTCAATTGTCATTCAACAGAAATAACCAGCATCACTGATCAAAACACAATCCTGTAACAAAACACGTACGAATATGGAGATAACGTTTGTACTAATGAAAACCACTGCTAGTACTGATTGCGACCCCAATAACTGTCTTAAAGTTAGCACACATACACACGACCCAACCCACTAAGGAACATGCAAACTACCAGTATAGCTTGGCCTTTTTACTGGTTTAGGTTGATTGCAGACGATCGACAAAGATGGCCGAAATTTTGGCCATGAATTTGAAAAAAATATTTGCTACTTTTGTAATTCAGGCAAGGCAATAAAGATTTTATCTTTTCTTGAGTCAGCACAAACCGTGCCTACATCTATTTCTTCTTGTAAATATCAATGGTTATGATAAGTTAAAACATGACCATTCTTGGGAGTCAAGCGGTCAAGTCAGCGGATTGGCCGTAAAGATGGACTTCAAAAGTTTTAATGAAGTGAATAAAGCGCACCATGTTTGGTATTTGTAACAATTAAGGAGATCGCTCCCGGAGCAGTAAGACCCTCCATCACCCTGCTGCCTGGAAAAAAAATTGACCACGTTATAAGCTTTTTTCTAATAGGTATAAGACCTACCTAATAGGTAGGTCTTTACCTACCTGGAATATGCATGTGTTGATACGAGAGAAGATAAAAAGAACCGTTTGTAGCGTCATGAAGAAGAGGTTCAAAGGGCCTATAGAAATTGACATTCTATCAGCGATTGTCGGGAACTCAAAAATGTATGGGATTGACATGCGCTACTAAAAGGTTAAGAGGCCAATAATAATTCCAAATTATGTCTTTCGAAAGTCGCTGTCGCCGACGTCAGTTTATCTAGAGGCCCAAGTCTCTAAGATCGTGTGTGACCAACCTAATGTTAACGTTGGGCAAATATGGAAACTTTGGCCGGAGTTTGAGAGTTCCTGCTACCCTGGGCGGGTGGTAGGAGCTAGGAGGTGTACGTAAGGAACGTAAGAAGAAACGCCCGGCGGACCGCGGGCTACCGCAGCCGTAACTGTGAGCGGTGTATAGAGGAACTGCGATCGTTTTGCGATTGTTGTGCAACTGTGGCGCCCGTTTTCTTCTTAATTAGGGTTTTGTTTTCCGCATTTTGTAGGAGGACTTAGTGAGTAGTCGTCTTTTATTTTTGCAAATCTAGCGGTACAGCCGTAAGAAGATAGGTATTAGAGGACTAATTAGGTGCTGCTCCGGGGTCACATAAGAGACGTCGGCAGATTAATGTGCTTACGATTGGTTTCACCGTAGTCGGGTTAAAATAATGGAAACTCGAGAATCTTTATTCATTGTATAGAATACAATACTCTTTCAATATAAAGGCCATCATGTATCTGTGTTAGAAGATGCCTTATGTCCGCCAAAAAGTCGAAAAATATCAACGGACAATCAGCAAGCAGCTACTATCAGTCGCAATTACATAATAAAACCCCTTTTCTCTAGAAGGAAGGATCCTTAAAGTGTGGGTTCTATCGATCGCCGCCCACCACCACTTCTTAGTGGCAGTTCGTGGTACCATTCATTATGGCCAACAGGACGGGATGACGTGAAACGAGTTACTGAGGACATGTTATACATAGGGACTAGGGACAAAGTTAGGTTGTGATAAGACATGTTTCGCAGATGAGGAGATTTGACTATGTGGGACATGACTTGAGAAAAATGCTGAACCTTTCTTTTAGAATTTTCATGACGTCTTTTTTGTGACACAGACATATGAAGAAATATTGTTTTTTGAATATATTATTGATAGGCATAGGAATGCCGGATGATTTTATGTCCAAGTTATAAATGATGAAAAACATGTAGAAATTTTATTGAGGTACAAAGAACATATGAAATGAAACTGGTTTGTTATTTTCCCTACAATTCTGAGATGAACTTCAGTATAGTTTTCAATTAAGTATTTTTCTCAAAACAAAACTGAAATCACATCAATCATACAGCCATTCATTGAACTAAAATCTATTGCCCCACAATATTTGAACAGCATTCGAAATTTGAAATCCGAACCATAGATAAAATCTTATACATTTTTTTTCAAGCACAAGCGATGGCACAAACGAGCGGTTATCATCGGCATCTCGAGTGGGTGATTAACTCGGTCGGTACACACATTAATCAAGTCGAGAATGTAAGGCGAGAGCGGACGAAAGTGTACCGTGGCTAGCCTGCGGTTGTATTCTCGTTAGCTTTATCGATTAAGTACTAACATGTGTTTTCTTTTTAATATTGCGGGATGTTGTTGGTGGCGTTATATTTTTGAAGTGGTTGTAATTTCATTACTCTTGGCGAGGAAAAACAAAAGAGTATCTGATGTTATGTGAGGTCATAGTGAAAAATCAATGCAATTTAAGAAAATCCGTTCAAGCAATCCCTTATTTGAAAGCATTTTTTCAAGGTTTGTGTAGCAACAAAAGTCTGTTCTTCAATGAGTTTTAGAAACCAATTAGTTTTTTTATGCTGAAATGAATGAGACTAAAAAGGTGTAGGAAAATAAAGCTTGCATTTTTTTTTGATCAAGGTCTACTGCTCCTTTTGTTATAAAAGACGTTTTTCGTATATTTTTGATTATATTTTATTTTTGTCGCTGTTATAAATGAATATTAAAAAAGTTTAATCCAAACAACAGAATAGGCACGCGTATTGGGTGTCGTCCCTCGATCTCGCCAGGGCTGCCTCTCAGGTGTCGCAGTTAATAGGGTTGCCCGTAATGTAAGATCGTTGTGTGTTGCCATCATCATTATTTATGATAAGTAGTCATTGTGTACAGAATAGGTACATAGTCTAGTAGTTTTTTTAACATCAGTTTAAGTTTTTAGGGATGAATTTTTGAATATTTTAGTTTTCAAACTGGTTTCCGTCGTTGGTAAAAATGCAGTAATTTAAATAAATGACAGATGTTCCTTTATATTATTCCCGTAAAGAATTAACATAATCAAATTAATCGAAGAATAAGTATGGCAAAGTAAATTGTAGTTTTTTTTTAAATATTGACATAAAACTAATTATCAAAAGATAAATTCATAAATAGGATCCATAAAGGTATTTTCATCACCCAAAAATGCTCGAACAAAATGGGTCTAAAGAAAGTATTTCACACATTGTATGGGTAATATTAGGGTTTCTTGACAGGAGATGAAGTTATGACTTTAATTACAGGTATAAAGAGATTATTACTGTCGTTATAAGTATCATAAATATAAGAGCAAAGCACTTATGTCTTTCCTAGAACAAGAGATAATAGTGAGAGTATGTTATTTATTAAGCATCGTAAAAAAGTGTACCTACGCATAGACCGTTCTATTTTTAAATCGTTTCGTTTTTTAATTCAAATATGTACAAAAAAAAATCGAATGATATTGTAAACGACAGCCTTACTAATAACGTCTCACAAACGTGAAAGTTTGTGAGGATGGATGGATGTTTGTTACCTCTTTCACGCAAAATCTGCTGAATGGATATGCAGAAATATATGGGACTTTACAGAAATATAGCTTATACATCAGAATAATACATAGGCTATAATTTATAAAGATATTGTCCGAAGTACTAATACTATGCAGACGGAGCCGTGGGTGGGGGTTAGTATTTAATCATCGCTTCTCACTGTTAATTCCAAAATTCTTTGTTCATAATTATATAGAGCTGACATTTCTTTGTTCAACGCAAGCTTAGTTCACCAAAGAGCTTACACAGTACATACCTAAACCCACGCTACGAACATACATATAATATAACTAAAGCTAGCCTTAATTCTACATTAAAGACGACCATCCTTAGAATTGGGCGCTCCTTATGGACGCTGGCGGGGGTAAGCGCGGGTCGCGGGGTGTGGGGGGAGGGGGGCAAGACACTCGATCAATACCCCGACCCGACTTTCAAACTGCTTTCACCCTAACGAAAGTCGCCCGGACTCTGCTCGACCGGACTACGAGGGAAGTTTATGGAGATGATGACACCGCCGGAGTTTTGTTTTGCAAGTACTAAAATAGGTAAGTACCTATTTTTAGGTAGATAAGTGCACTATTCAGAGTCCTTTTAAACTCTGTGAGTAACTTTCGTTAACTTTGATTTTCGGTCTGTTTTGTAAAGATGTACTTAGGTACTTGAATTTTCTCCATTTCAGGATCCAAGCTGGCAGTTTTTGGAAGTCTTGTTGACATGTTATGTTTCGAAGATTCTTGTCCCTGCGTCTTGTGATGGCTGATGGATGAGGACAATATGTCTTGTGCGGCATGTTGATTGCGCATTATGCATTATGTCCTCGGAGCAAGATACCTGGAACATTAGATAATTTTTTGTTAGTGTTTTTAATTTATTGGGATTTTCCAACTGGAATCTCCAATAGAAGACTTAATTCTGGATTTGTGTCCAAAAATGCCCAACTCATCGTACACAAAAGGTGTGATGTTATGTTCTTCTTTCATGTCTGTTTTTTTATTGTCTATAGGCTCGCACTGTTGTTGTTGCAGTTTGGCTTGAAATAATGGTCAGTAACAGACCACAAACTTGCTTCATTTAAGCTCGCAAGGAATATCCTTTACAGCTACCATATCACAATGTGATTAGGTATTTTTAAATGTTTGCTTCCATCATCTGCCTACATTTTTCCAACTATGTTGTGGCCTAATGCCAGTCTAAACATTATGCTAGCTGCATATGTTATATCAGTATTTTATAGATAGTTCAACTCATCTTTGCGTGCGGCGCTATGAGTGGGAAGGTAGGTATGGCCCACCCACTTGGTTGGACGACAACTGCTGCGTCACTGTCACACAAATGCATGCGCACAGCGCACGCACACATTGCGCCGCGTGCGAAGATGTGTTGAACTATCAATAAACAGAGCGCCCTACTTATTTGATTTACACAACCCTGTTACTAACTAATTACATAGTTTCAACCTCTGGAAGTAACATCCAAAACATTTGTGAAAAAGCGATAAAGAATAAAATATATACCAATGAAAAAAAAAAAATTCTTTCGCTCGACTTGGACGTAGCATTAAAGTCAGAATTAGATCCTCAAGACCTCAGGGACCTCACACTCATCAGTTTACCTAAATATTCGCACTGACAACTCTATACATTTACAAGCACGTCTTCAGTTCGCTGTCTTCACGTGCGCCCACCCCCTGCGCGAACATTTCGCTCCAACCTCCTCCCGCCGCCCGGTCTTATCGGCCTTAGTGTGGACCCACGTATAATTTAATTATATATACCTACATGCTGGCCTTGCCCGCTGGATTTAAAGATAACATTGTAATTATTAAGGAGAGTTTAAATTAAGACGTTATTTTTGGGTTTAGTTCTAAATGCGGACTTTGCTTTACTGGTGGTATTATTTTTTGGAAGAAGTAATATTAGTTCTCCAGACAGAATTTTTCTAACCTCAGTGGAGACTAGCCATCGGTGCGGGAGATAAATATAGTGCACAAGCGTGAAGAAGTATGTAGATTAAGCAGCTTATTCGCAGTCTTTCTCTAAAATTAGGCATGCATTGGTAAGAAGGTCTTACGTCATTTCTTTTACATTGTTTTGACTCACAACGAGAGAAAGATGTCGTTTAGGAAAGTCAGTAGTGTTTTTGAAAAGCACTTGGTGATTGACGAAACAATTTAATGGCGTGCGTAATATCAGCGAGTTTTAAAAGTCAGATGAGAAAATATGGTGTTTATCGTTGCTAAGTAGTAACTAACACGGGAACACCTCGTGCTTAACGTGAGATGTAAACATAACCAAATAATACGTCACTGATCTTATATTAAGGAACTGTATATGGCAATTATCCCGTGGGACTAAAAGACGATGATTTAAGCCCAAACAAACAACAATAACCGTAAATTATTTTTTTCAAAAACTTAAAAAAGAACGAGTTACAAGAGAATCAACCCTTTGAATGCTGCGGCGTCGTGAGAAATGCCGAGATGTGGGGTCTCTGTGACCCCGGGTCACTACTGGCCGCGCATCACGTGAGATTGGATTCAAGCACAACGAGATGAGTTTGCTGTAAGATATTCTTGTGTTAGAACATGTTTTCTTTATACTTGAAAATCGCTTGGTTTGGATATTGTTCTTAATTGAAATTATGTTGCATCCCATTTGAGTAGTTTTAACGGAAATAGTTTCGGATATAATATTGTATAAAGCATCTGTTCCATGTTATTAAAAGCTAAGGATGAAAAAATGTATGGACATAATTATCACACCGACCTTAAATAAATTATGAATAGGACAAGACTATGATGCTAATCATATATTTAAAAAGTGTAGCAAAGTGTTTTAGTTTATTGTTAAGTATCTAGTGGGTGCTAAGTAGATGTTGTCAATTCAGATTTCTCGGTCTAAATTAACTACAACTTACTATTAGATACAATTATCTATAATTAATTTCACAATTAGCATAATTTAGCCATTTTAAATTATCAGCAGCAATACTCATATTTGCACAATATAATCAAAACATTTTTCCTTTTGGTTTTTAGAGAAACACATTCATCAGTAACTTGGCCGAGAATCGAAATATAGCTGTGAGAAATGTCAGTCAACCGTCAAGGCAAGATGACCCTGGTCAGAGTTACGACCCGCGGGTCACAGCAACCGGTAGCCGTACGAAGGGTTAAAAAATTGTATAGACGGACATTTTATTGGGAATGAGGGTAATCATGCATTAAAAAAACAGTTCGGTGTCTGATGATCAATCAGCCACGGAACTGTTTTTATCGTTATAGTAACGCACTACGTATACAAATTACTGCAGAAAGAAAATAATAGGCAGTAAAAAAGTAAAATTCTATCTGCATGGCGATTGCTAAAAAGTCGTGTCAAGTGCGAGGCTGACTCGCGCACGAAGGGTTCCGTACCATTATCACATAAAACATTATACGCTGTCTACCACATCATCGCTTACCATCAGGTGAGATAGTGGTTAAGCGCAAGCATACAGACGATAAAAAAAACGGCAAAAAATCACGTTTGTTGTATGGAAGCCCCACTTAAATATATTTATTATTTGTTGTTAAAGCGGCAACAGAAATACATCATCTGTGAACATTTCAACTGTCTAGCTATCACGGTTCATGAGATACAGACTGGTGACAGACAGACAGACGGACCGTTGAGTCTTAGTAATAGGCTCCCGTTTTTACCCTTTGGGTACGGAACCCTAAAAATGAATGACATGCACTACCGAAATGTTACGTAGTCAATCTCTTACATTTTGACTTTTCGACAATCATTAACGTTGTTTTTAGAGCTTTGCCTTAGCCTCTGGTAGAAACAAGGAAAAAATTATGTCCCTTATCACGGGTTTTGAAACAACAGCATTAAAAAGCGACTCGAGTTTGGATTACTCAGACAAATCTGAAGGATTTTAAAAGGGGTTTAGGGGTAAACATGTTATGGCCTACACGTTTTCTGTGATAATTACAACTATGGTATGATATTTTGATAGTCAGCCGTGAGTCGTGACGGACAAGCAACAAGGCAGGCTGACCACGACCGCGGGTCACAGCCGCGACCCCTGGGTCATAGCAACCGGTAGCCTTGTGAAGGGTTAAAAACGTTAAAAACGGTTTCTTTCTTTCTTTCTTTCTTCTTCTTTCTTACTCAGATATTTGAGACAGGAAAATGGGCATGAAATCTAAGCATTTTCCTTAAGGTATTATATTATTTTATGATTTAACATAAGGAGTTAATTTTCGTGAAAGTTTTTTTCAAACAAATGGTGCAATAGTTGTTTTTCAACCGTTACGACCATCTGACCTCGGGGTTACAGTGTTATGACCCACGGATCATTACAACCAGTGGGTCTGAAAAGGGTTAAAAAACCTGTACTTTATTTTTGTTAGGATCGTGGGATAAAAAACGGCTTTTCTCATCTTCAATCTGTATAATGTCTCTCATTGCGTCCGTTGAGTTTTAAAGATTTTAATGTGAGAAGACTGACGTTTGGTTTGATGTAGAAAACAAATAAGAGGATGTATTTTTTTTTAAATAGTTAAGTTAGTACAGTTATTTTTATCGGAAACAATATTATTTTAGGAAAATCTAAATAATACCCAGCAGAGTTGCCATCAGAGTTGCCAGCCTTTTGGTTTTTTATCGGTTACATTTCGGGGAGTACGAGTATGCGATGGAACTACACAATTTGAATCCGCCTGGTCCTTTCCATCATCGTACTACAAGACGTACGGCAATGCGCACTCGGTACATGGTGGACATCCCAACCATACGCACAAAGTGTTTTGTTAAACCTTTGTGCTGTGCTTTGTGCGCACAACTAAGGAGTGTAATTCCCTGCCGGAGTCTCTGTTTTCTGATAGCTAAAACCTTGGGGTTTTTAAGTCAAGAGTAAATAGTTAGTTACTTCTAGGCAAGCGTGCTTCACCGTTGACCGCATCATCGCTTACCATCAGGCGAGTGAAACGTGAGTCTATCTTCAAATATATAAAATATAAAACCGCTCAAGTGCGAGTCGGACTCGCGCAGGATGGTTTCCGTACCACTATCGCAAATAACAGCAAAAAAATCACGTTTTTTGTATGGGAGCCCCACTTACATATTTATTTTATTCTGTTTTAGTATTTGTTGTTATAGCGGCAACAGAAATACATCATCTGTGAAAATTTCAACTTTATAGCCATCACAGTTTATGAGATACAGCCTGCTGACAGATAGACAGATGAGATGGAGTTTTAGTAATAGTGTCCCACTTTGGGTACGGAACCCTAAAACAATAATTAAAAATAAGAGGAAAAATCATAAAGATTATTGTCTCAAATATCATTTTTGTTTATATAGGGCAAAACGTTTACGTAATAACTAACACACACTTAAATTGTTGAGTAGGTACATTAATACAGAAACCACCAGCCAGAACATCCAGCATTCATACCAACCTTAGCCAATAAATAATCTTAATACTTGTAGTGCACAAATTGCGTGCTTTAAATAAGAGATACCGAGCTACAATAGCACAGTGTAGGCGATAAATTTCGGGACAATTAGACTTAATACTTGAATAGTAAGCGTGCGAGGATCTTCCGGAGAGAATACGATCAATAGAAGGCGTGCGGAACCTTTGGTTGTGGTTCTTTGCCTGTGGTTTTTATCGATTACAAAGTTTTGTGGCTTTATGATATTTTTGAAGTAAGTACAGACTGTTGTAAGAAATGCTTGTAAGAAAATGATAGTACTCGTATTCTAAATTCAAATGATTTATTTACATAGGTACAAGTATATACAGTGTATAAAATACTTAATTAACTATTGACTACAAACATATAAAACTTAAACCAAAAAAGACTCACTAACTAAACCTCAAAAAATATACTAAACTGAAATATGGCGTCGAAAAACTCCTCCACATCGTAAATGATAGTATTTTTTGAATTTTTGACTAAGTTGAGAATAGATGCCAGTTAGGTCGATCTCATAGTTAAGTAACAGCCGCACGAATAGTGCAAAGTTAACAACACTTGACGAGGCCGGTCCGTGGATGGGTTAACTTAGAGCTACAATAGAAAAGTGTAGGCTATACATTTAGAGAGATCTTCCGTAGAGAATACGATTAATAGAAGGCGTTCGCAACCTTTGGCTATGGTTACTTTAGGGACTTTAGTAGAAACAAATTTTGTCAAATGTCACCTGCTATCATATCTTTCTTGGTCTATAAAATTCAAAATCTTTGTCCAAAAAGCTTTATTCTCTTCCAAAATATGAAAAACAGTATTTTTCGTCTACCATCTGCAAACAAAGGTTGTCAACGCCTGGCCAATGGTTATTCCTACCATATTACCCTGCGGTTCACTCGGTCACAATAAAATTTATACTTCCAGTCTTCCACCTAAAGTGCTTAGACACGTAGGTACCATCTTGAACCATACTATTGTCTCATCTTGAACCAAATATTTGTGGTTTATTCCCGCTACACTGGCTAGTTTACGGCGGTCCATTTGCTCAACTCAACTGATGTTACTTTTACTGTCTGCAACCAAAAGGTTCTCAACGCCTGCCCAGTCGTTTATTACCACTACACTAGCTAGTTAACGGCGGTCCACTCACTCAACTCAACTGATATTACTTCTACCTACCGTCTTCAACCAAAAGGTTCTCAACGCCTGCCCAGTCGTTTATTACCACTACACTAGCTAGTTAACGGCGGTCCACTCGCTCAACTCAACTGATATTACTTCTACCGTCTTCAACCAAAAGGTTATCAACGCCTGCCCAGTCGTTTATTACCACTACACTAGCTAGTTAACGGCGGTCCACTCGCTCAACTCAACTGATATTACTTCTACCGTCTTCAACCAAAAGGTTCTCAACGCCTGCCCACTGGTTTATTCCCTTTACACTAGCTATTTACGGTGGTTCACTCGCTCAACTCAATTGATATTATTTCTACTGTCTTCAACCAAAAGGTTCTCAACTCCTGCTCAGTGTTTTATTCCCACTACACTAGCTAGTTTACGGTGGTCCATTCGCTCAACTCTTATGATATTACTTCTACTATCTTCAATCAAAAGGTTCTCAACTCCTGCCCAGTGGTTTATTCCCACTACACTAGCTAGTTTACGGCGGTCCACTCGCTGTAATAAAATCTTGTCGCCGACGCGCACGCTTTATGAATATTGTACTATAGCCGAGCGATAAGGCGAGACTAACCGAAATAAGTTTTGTATGATTGCTTTTAGTTTTAGATGTTAGAGTTGTACTGATTATCAAATGCAGTAAATGAGACACAGTGGTGGTTCCACTCATTGAATGTAACGGTGATGGTGAAAAAATGCTTGAGAACACATTGCTCACTAATGTTTGGATGAATTGTTATTTTTATGCGTGCTTGGGTAATCAATTTAGCTACTATGTGAGAAAAATGAAAACTGGCGAAATTTGAAAATATACTATGATCTTGAAACACTTGTCAGTGTTTCAAGATCATAGTATATTTTCAAATTCCCATAAACATTCATAGATACAAAGTTATTTAGAAGTAGGAAACTTTGATAAAGCTGAAAGAAAATTTATATATTCTATTACGATATTGTACCACTATTAGCTTCATCTACAGTTTTCACTGTACCATATCCAGTTTCATATTTGTTACTTTTTAAATTATTATGAAACCCTAATACATCAGTACAAAATGCAAAGATTCAATTCGTTTCGATTTGTTCTAAGTTCAAATCATTCGTAACGAGAGAGCATAAAATGTCATTGACTAGGTCAGGTGGCTCGGCACAATCAATCAGTTCAACTGCACAGCTATCTGTGGGCAGCAGACGTGATATGATTGGTGGATTGGAAAAGTGATCTTGGAGAAGAGAATTTGAAATTGGAATTTGCTATACGGGTTTATTTTCAAATGCGTCTTCAACAAGGAGTATTGTGATCGGAATTCTCTTTATTCCTCTCGTGTGTGTTGTCTTTTATCTTTATGGTTCTATTTTCAAATGACGGGTGGAAAACGAGGTAGACGCGATGTGATTGGCGGAGAGGTTTTAAAATTGGAATATCTTTCAGTGTTTGCGTGCTTGGAAATGGGCATTATTATTTTTCATTAAATCTTTGGTAAGAACTACGGTTTATTTATGTATGAGTCTACACGACGTCAACGCCTACGCTGTACCAAGTCCTGATGAAAGCACCCTAAGTTTTGTTAGGGCTGTTCTAGAATTATAATATTAACACATTAAAATCATGCCAAAGTAATAAACAACAAAATAGTATTCATTATCATACTAGCTAGACATGAAGCGACCGAGCATGTACTTGTAACGATAATAGAAACTATTAACTGTTAGGTACTTAAATATTCCAGTAGGGATAGCTAGCACTAAACTAAAACATTAGCGAAGAGTACCGGCCCGGAAAAGCAGATTTATATTACTACCCAACTAAGATCATAAAACTATACAACGCCCGGCCCGAGTATTAATATTGTGCCATTTATCATGACCCTCCCCCCTCTCTACCCCCATCTTTTGTATAAGAAATACACCCGAAACAACCGAGAGAACAAGTTTCGACAACGAAAACTATTCAAACGTTCCCAGCTAACAGCGCAACTTGTTCGGGGATGTTCTTAACTCGGGTGCTTCAGCGGTCGCTCGAGGAAAATTGGAAAACGGAAAGATGGGCCGCGGGAAAATAGACTTTTTGTCGCACTTACTGAAGTTTACTTTCCCACGATCGGTATCGATAGTCGAATTTTAAACGGTAGCAAGTAGAATCGACTCTGTTCGTTGTGCTTTAAAGTTTGATTTGGCTTGTGTTAGTTTTGCGAGCAGTTGGCCGGAAGGGTAGAGTCGTAAGGAAGTTCGGCGATTATGTTTAGTCAGCGCTGGCTGTGTAATGGAAAGGAAGTAGGAATTGGGGCCTGTAAGATGTGGTCGTATAAGGCGGCCATTCCTGTTTCGTTCAGGGGTGAGGAAGAGGTGGGGAGGGATGAAGGGACGATTTGTTTGTTTCTAAGGTCCGTTCTATTCCGCAGCTGTGGGTAGGATTTAAATTTCGCACTCGGGCCGCCTTTTGTCCGTAACCTTCTCAGCTGATGAGATGCCTCTTTACAACTCTAAATTGAAGTGTGTTTCGCAAATGTTTTGAATCCAGAAGTTTCGGTCGTTGCTGGCCAGCGTCCCTAATTTTGTTTGGAATTGAAACTCCTTCTTGAAACCTTTTTGTTTCGTTAAATTAATTAGAACAGACCTACTTACTTATATATTCAACTCATTCCTTACTTTTTCGGCAAAAGAAACAGCATTATCTTTCGTGCATTTTACTCATTGGCAGTGATGCGTACGAATTTTCTACCTTTTGCTTTTGCATTTTGCTTTTTAATATATTTAAAATTTGAAGATAATTTATGCATCATTTCAAAAATATGTTTTACTTGAAAATAAAGATTATTATAGTTTCATTTTATACAGGTTCTCGTTACCTACCACAGGCAACAGAATGTCATGACCATTTCTTTTGTGTAATTTGTTATATGTCAATAATTAATTATTATGATAATTAATTATTATTTATTTAATTCTCATGAAAGCTTTTCATTTATTGCTGTATCACTAACTTTTATATTTTTAGACACACTTTCTAATTTTTCTTCGCCTAAATGGCCGCACGGCAAATTACCCAAGTTTTTTATTTCGATGTTATCGATTTTTTTTTGATGACATGGTTGGCGTAGTGGTTGAGCGATCGGCTGTTGCGCTGCGTGTCGCGGGTTCGATTTCCGCACGGAACAAATATTTGTATGGCCTACAGATAATTGTTCCGGATCTGGGTGTCTTGTGTATGTGAGTTTAAATGTTTGTAAACGCACCCAAGATACAGGAAGAAATTCCTAGTGTGGGGCAACGTTTTATTTTTTAAGAAGAAGGCGCAGAAGACGAAGACGATTTAAACATACTTTGAACCTATGACATGTTTAGATATTCGGCGGTTCTGGCGCATGAGTTGATAAACCTAGTTCAAATAATATTCCCAAGTCCCAACCCTTGGCGAAAGTTGTAAAGTAATAGTTGGCTATACGGTAACCGCGAGCGAATATAATAGCTTGTATGTAGCAAGTTCGTTATTGTGAGTACATGAAGACTCGACTACCTTCACTTGTTTATGTTGAGCGAAGCAAATGGCATCTGAACAATCAATACTATATATATATAATAATATTATAAAGCTGAAGATTTTGTTTGTTTGTTTATTTGTTTGTTTGAACGCGCTAATCTCAGGAACTACTGGATGGAATTGAAAAATTATTTTTGTGTTGGATAGCCGATTTATCGAGAAAGGTTATAGGCTATATAACATCACGCTACGACCAACAGGAGCGGAGTATAAATGAAAAATGTAGCAAAAACAGGAAAAAAATATTCCTTTTTGAAAGCTTCCGTTGCGTGCGCTGCGTAAAATGTTTAAGTTACGCAACAATCATGTATGTTGGGAAGGTAGGGTGGGGTAGGTAGGGTAGGTGGGTAGGTAGGTAACCAGTTGACGGGAGCGAAGCCGCGTGGGACAGATAGTATATTAATATGAGTTTTCATTAAATACAACGCTTTAGGTTATACAGCTTATTCATGCAGCTTCGGCCGCATAAAAGTCGGAAATGATTGTAAGAAAACTTACTACTGGGATAAAAAGTATCTTATTATGTCCTAGTCAAAGACATGATCCACCCATGTGCCAAGTTTCACCCAAATCGTGAGGAAACCTAGACTTATGTAGATAATGTAAGTCTGAAATAGCCAAGTCAGAGGCGTTCCTAGAGACGGCTTTATAAACACGAATAGAAGAAGAATCCGTGGAGGCGTGATTGATTAATAAACTTCGAGAAGTAGGATACGATACGATAAATCTTCATTATCAACATCATTTCAGCGAATAGGTGCTGGACATAGTCTTCTCGTATCTAGAGATTCCCTGCGACCTTTACCAGGCCATCGGCCTTCCTTGTTGAGGTTGACCAAAGCTGTGGCTTCTGGTTACTACTAATCTGAATGAGTGGAATTCCCTGCCGGAGTCTGTGTTTCCCGATAGCTACAATCTTATAGTGGTCTTTAATTCAAGAGGGATTAGGTAACTTTTAGGCAAGCGTGCTTCACCGTCGACCACATCATCGCTTCCATACATCCATCCGGTGAGATAGTGGTCAAGCGCGAGCCTATTGATAATAATAATAAAAAAAAACAAAAGAACTTATAATTAGTCAGAATCCAACAGTTTTTGAATGTAACTTTAAGAGTTAAGAGGAAAAGCAGTCGCAGACATCCAACTGAATATCCTAAGTAAAAAGTCACAATTCGAAGTTTATCTTTCGCCTATTTCCTCCTCCAATATTGGACTAATTTAAAAGATATTCCGTAAACTGAAAAGGAAGATATATACCTACTGTGCCCCTTTGTATTCCTTTTTGATGACACATTATCTAAAGAAACACGAGAACCCTCAAAGATGCTCAAAATTGCGCTGTCAACAGAGGCCTAGTGTACAAATTTGACAACTATAAATGAAAATAGAAAAACATAGAAGCACAACGTGAACATGAACATATTTTTTTTATTAAATGTATGGAATATCTTTTAAATTTGTCCAACACTGGAGTAGTAAATAGGCGAGAACCAAATTTCAAATTATGACTTTTTACTAAGGAAATTCATTCGGAGCTCTCTGTCTGCATTTCTTAAGGGCCTACATCCGTTTTAGTTCCGTAAAACGGTAACTTTCTAAAGCATACTCCTTAGTAACGGCTAGGTTAAAAGGTTTGAAAAAAATATATATTTATTATTGTTTCATGTACATTATTTTTTAAACATGTTTTTTTCGTATAAAAAATTGTTTTGCTTTAAAAAAATAATTAGCAACACGATATTTTTCGCAACTTTTGGATACTCCTCCAAAAGGACTTGGATGTTTAAAAATATTTTTACACAGAAAAATTGATGGCAGGAATTTCTCCATAACTGTCATAGTATATGTAAATCAAATAGTATTTTGCTAACAAAACTGTTCGAAAGGAGGTTCAATATTGATATTTTGGCTCCGAGCGGGCGCACGGCCAGTACTGCGTTTACATTGGGGCGTATACAGGTTGGTCAAAAAGTCGTGAATCAAACGAAACAGGGAGACAAAGGAGGTAATTTCCAACAAAAAATCTTTCTCCAGCATGGCCATAACTTCATTGCACGAAAAGATATGAATTATTTTTGTTTTTTCCATGAAACTACCGAGATTTTTTACAATTTAATCAGTAGAAAATTAAATTGATTAAAAACAATAAAACAAAAGGTGTTGTATTATGACTCAATTATGTATCAATACTACAAAAATTGTATTGCAGCTCTTGGTATCAAACTTAACGAGCAATGAATTTTTTTCCGTAAATTTTGAAGCGTTACAAAAAATTACTTCTCACTTTAAGACCACCATTTGAAAAAAAAATGTATTACGGAAAAGTGACCCTGTATAAAAAAAGCTTGCTGGTTTAATGCTGATTCGAATGAGGTACAATACTTTACTCTTTGATCTTTAGTTTTGGTTTTACGGTCATTTTTCATATCAAGGTGCAAATTTAATAAAATAGTAAATTTAAAGGAAAGTTTAGATTTTTTATAAAAACAACGATTATGCCTTAGTAATTTTATTTAAATACAAATTTTTACATTAAATGCTCAAAGTTCCTACCTCTGACCATAATACACAATCTGCACCGCCTAATAAAATTCGCACGTAATCGGCGGAATGCACCTCTGTTATTTAGAATTTGTAACTTAGCAAACTCGAGCTTTTGCCGTAGTTCTTGTTCGGTGTTATTCTCTCCTTGATACACTATTTCTTTAAAATAGCCCCAAACAAAAAAGTCTATGGGATTAAGGTCGGGCGACCGGGGTGGCCATGCAATAGGTCCGCCTCGACCAATCCACCGGTTAGGGAAGCGCTCGTTCTAATGTCCTCGAAGTTACTAAGGCATAATCGTTGTTTTTATAAAAAATCTAAACTTTCCTTTAAATTTACTATTTTATTAAATTTGCACCTTGATATGAAAAAACGCCCGTAAAACCAAAACTAAAGATCAAAGAGTAAAGTGTTGTACCTCATTCGAATCAGCATTAAACCAGCAAGCTTTTTTAATACAGGGTCACTTTTCCGTAATACATTTTTTTTTCAAATGGTGGTCTTAAAGTGAGAAGTAATTTTTTGTAACGCTTCAAAATTTACGGAAAAAAATTCATTGCTCGTTAAGTTTGATACCAAGAGCTGCAATACAATTTTTGTAGTATTGTACATAATCGAGTCATAATACAAAACCTTTTGTTTTATTGTTTTTAATCAATTTAATTTTCTACTGATTAAATTGTAAAAAATCTCGGTAGTTTCATGGAAAAAACAAAAATAATTCATATCTTTTCGTGCAATGAAGTTATGGCCATGCTGGAGAAAGATTTTTTGTTGGAAATTACCTCCTTCGTCTCCCTGTTTCGTTTGATCCACGACTTTTTGGCCACCCTGTATATCAACTTAAGTTATCACATTCAGAATTGAAGTCTGAAGCCTCCCACATAAAGCAACTTTGAGACTAGTTTCGGTTTAACGGTATTATTTTAGGCCATGTAACTTATATTATTTGCTGTAAAATACACAGTAATAAAACTGGGAATACGTTTAAAGGCCAATTTCTATCTTCCATTGAATTTTCTCGTGTTGTGTCGATTTGAGCTTTATTTTAGAACATTCGGACTATCCTGTGAACATCTCACCGTGAGAACTTAGGTGGAGTGAGATTCAACTGAACTGTCACTCACCTTGACTGTATGAATGTCAATCCACCACCTAAGTTTCAATGTCTGTATATTCTTAATACCTACAGTCCGTCAAATCTAAGAAGTCCGATGACGTTTCTCATTTAACTTGCCGTGATAACTTTGTATGAAAGTTTACGAATAATCAAATTCATAATCCTAATTAATTACTATGCTGCCTATACACTATAACAACGAGTATCATTCGTAAGCATCAACTTAAGTTTATACAACGTATTTTTATAGCTGTCAAACGGTACTTCTTAGATTTGACGGACTGTAATCGTGACAATAAAATACGAAAAGTTACAACTGGAAAGAAATTTTCAACGCGTCACAAATTAAAACGCGCGCGCGTGTTCTTTTCTATTGATATTTGATTAAACCAATCACAACAATAAACCCTCTTGGCTTCAATTTGTCATATTAATTTTGCGATCATTTTCGTTCTAGAAATTGGGTTTACTATAGGAATGGCATCAAAGTTGGCTTACACAGTATCTACCTCCGTAATTTATTTGAATAATTTTAATACAAGAAAGTACACAAATACTAATAGAACACTGTCTGTTACAGATTTTCTACGGGCGGAATGAATACAAGCAACGAAGATCAACGATATCTCCCCTCTTGACCGATTTCATATGTTTATTTAAGAGTCCGACACATTTCTGTTTGTTACGTATTGACCCCTTTTGAATCTTGAAACAGTTGTACAACTTTTCGTACACAAGTAGAATTAATAGTAGGTACCTAAATATAAGCTTCTAAATGACTATCACTAAATATCCGTCTTTCCGACAGACGGATATTTCATCTGTAGGTCGATTTCTATGAATTGTCGCATTGTTGCGTCTGTCACATCATTATCACAATAGTTTTATAGTTATTAAGACTAATATTAATTAGTTATAAAAAATGCTGACGTGACAATTTGGACTCGTTCCTGCCGAATTGGCCGGAGAAGGCCGGGGATAAAGTTGGCTGGAAAGATATATTTATGGAGATGGCCTTGGCCAGCAGTGGGATAGTGAATAAAAAAAGACTCTACTACCTTATAATAAAGTTTTTATTTTTGTGATATGCCAATTAGTATAAGTACCTCATTATGATTACCGGCTCATTCTACATAATACTTACACGTGTAAAAACTACAATTTCTTAATATAATGAAATCTGTTACAGCTGTCATGGGAACTCCAACCGATAACAAAGCTCTTAGGTTTCAGGGACAATAAATATCTAAGCTTACATACATAAACTCACGCCTTTCAAAATCAAAAAATCAAAAACGTTTATTTCAAATAGACCAATTACAGGCACTTTTGAATTGTCAAAATGTCGGTCAGTCAAACAAAGAAGTGAAGCTAAATTGCCCATGGGGGTAGGCAGAAACTACAGAACGCCGCCTTCTACGATCCTTACATAATTCTTTTGCTTCAGTCACGTTCATACATCTAGTCATACACAAACGCCGGTTATGAGTACTGATAGGCGGTGATGCTCGCCACACACCACGGCAATTTGTTCTAATGGCGAGCTGCGTAGTGTCGCTAAGCGTACCTAAGTTTATCTAGGATTTTACCCAGACAACAAATTGCATACCTAGTATCTACGTAATAAAAATAAAAAAATATATAAATCTATCTATGTATATACATATTCTAAGTTAACTATATACTAATAACAATGTATCTAATTAATACAAGTTATATCCTATCTTGTTTCAATACCTTTTATATAAAACAGTTTCTTAATTCTAATATTAATATTCTTATTTTCTATTATATATTCTCTTCCTGGCAATACTTTAGTGCGTTCAAAACTTATAAGAAAGCGGTTTAAAAAATGCGAGTGAACCAAATAAAAGAACATAACATGGATATGTTTTAATATATCCCTAATTTCTTTTCGAAGATTAAGGGGAAGTGCGGGCAGAGAGCTCCGATTCAATTTCCTTAGTAAAAACTCATAATTCGAGGTTTGGCTCTCGACTATTTCCTTCTCCAGCATTGGACAAATTTAAAAGATATTCCATAATTTGAATAAAAAAGATATATGTTGTACTTCTATATTTTTCTATTTTCATTTATAGCTGTCAAATTTGTACACTAGGCCGCTGTTGACAGCGCAATTTTGATATTTTTTAGGGTTCTAGTGCTTCTAAAGATGTATCATCAAAAATGTACACATAGGTACACAGTATAAATATCTTTCTTTTTCAGTTTATGCCACCCAGCCCCCTTCTACCATCGGACATCTAGACGCACTGCAAGTTACCATCCTTACCTTGTTGCCATTCCACCAATTCGCACCAAGCGCTTCCAAACATCCTTCATAATGCGCACAGCGAATGAATGGAACTCACTACCTGCGTCTGTGTTTCCGAACGCATTCAACCCGAATCTCTTCAAAGTTAGAGTGGACAGTATTCTTTGGGTAAGCTCACTCCATCGTCGACTCTATCTCTGTCACCTATGACCTAGACTAGAGTCAAGAGCAAATCCATAACAAGTAAAAAATATGGTATATCTTTAAAATTGATTTAATATTGGAGAAGGAAATAGATGCGAGCCAAACCTCGATATTCAGTCGAATTTCTGCGACAGCATTTTCGCTTAATACCCAAAATTCTGTTCCCCGAACACGAGAGACGCAAAACGCCTCACAAATTCCTTATACCATTAAAATAAGCAACCTCACAGATGGGCCCTAAGATTACATTGACGGTGGGAACTAATATCAGGGGTGCACCCCCGGGGCTCAATTTTAAGGCGGGGCCCTCCCCCCCGGGATAAGAACTGATCGCGGGGTGGCCCAGAAACTTGGGCCCCACTTGGGGGTGCTAAGAACATTATTAAATTGGATGATGAGTATGTATTTCGTGTGTGTGTGTGTGTGTGTGTGTAGTTTTGTGTTAAGATGGGTCTGCCATGTTTGGATCGATAGTTTTGCGATGGAAGGATGTGACGATTTCGTTGTTTGTATTGAAACTATCATTCGTGTTTGATGACATGTGTTTTTCTCTGGGAATTGGTTAATTTTTTTACTAACTATTTGTATCTTGACCAATGAGATTTTACCAATAGAGACGTCATACTCATTATAAAGAAATAAAAACAAGGCGATATTTTACTGGGCTGAGCAGTGGTGGCCCAGTGGTATTGGCCGCGACTTACAAGCTGTAGGTCGTGGGTTCGAGCCCAGGCAGGCGCTTTACTTTGTGTAAATTATTTCATCACCACTGCTCTCAAAACGGTGAAGAAAAACATCGTGAGGAAACCGGCATGTCCTAGCACCAAAAATTCGAAGATATGTGACATCCACAAACCCGCACTAGGCCCGCGTGGTGGATTATGGCCCATTCCCTCTCACAGAGAGGCATGTGTCCCAGCAGTGGGAACATTAATAGGCTGAAGATGTGATGTGATTATATAGATATATTTTACTATAGCTGCCTACATAGGACATATGGAACTTATCACTGAGCAGGTTAAAAGATCACAGATATTTAAACAGAACCCCGTTGTCAGAAATAGTTATACATACTGTTCAAACGTACGGACTGAGTTCACTCAAGCTGGTCAGCTTGTGTTTGTATTGCCGCGCAGACGTCGGTTAAACGTATCTACCTCAGTATATACCTATATAACATCATTGGTCTTGACTAAGATTTTTGTACACAATCGAAATATGTTTTCACGTAACTTAACATCACGCCTGAAGTTATTCCAGGTTAGGAGATCTATACCATTACCCATTTTTGTTATGTTTGTATTATTTTTAACAGGTTGGACACAGAACGATGTTGGAGGTGGAATATACATTCTAAGTTTCAGCTAACACGATCATTAAACCTCCAGAATGGTAGCCACGATAGAACTATTTTAAAGCTATCACTTTTATGAATATATGATGGTTCTAGAAGACAAAGTGCTTATTATTTATTTCATTGATTTTATGTTTTGGTTTCTGAAGTGCACAAAAGTGTTTACTTTGCGGTTCGTAATACAGCTAATGTCGTTGTTTCTTGTGACATTGTTAAAAGGTTTGAAAAAAAACGGTCAAATGCGAGTCGGACTCGCGCAAGAATCCCGTACCACTATCGCAAAAAACGGCAAAAATCACGTTTGTTGTAAGGGATACCTACTTGAATACTTATTTTATTCTGTTTTTTAGTAATTTGTTGTTACAGCGGCAACAGAAATACATCATCTGTGAAAATTTCCAATGCGTGATCGTATTATATCACTAGGTATCATACATATTTCACAGACGACGATCGCCAAGCCTTCAGAACGGAAACGATATGAAATACATCTGATCGGCAATAGTTTTGGTAGCATTGTCTCGGAACGAATGATGATACCTTTCAGAACGAGCTCTCCTTTCAGAAGGTCATTTGCCAAAAATATGAAGACAAAGCCAAAATTTCCTAGCTTCAACTACAAACAGGACCTTTTCCTTATCGTACACATTCAAGGCCATTTTCAGTTTCCAAATCACATTCACGTTGCCCTTACGACCAAACCCAATCCTGCATAAACAAAGTGTTCAAAGGCAGTAAGGACAAATGACCCAATTTCCTTGAGTGTTCCCGCGTTCAACCCTCCCTCGCTTGAACGGTACAACCGACCCCATCATCCACAACTTTCGTTGGCCTACTTATGAAAAAACGTGGAAAATATCCTTTTGTACGTTAGTTTTCTATTTCGGATTGTTTGAAAGAAAGTTTTATTTGGTGAAGTGAAAGGGTTGTTATATTTTAATTGTTTTGGAGACACGTGTATCGATTTTTGTTTAAAATATTTATTGTATTGCGTGTCTAAAAAACTTGGAGTTCAACGTTCCAACTCTCATATCATGAAATAAATGTTTTTCTTCCTTGCCAAGTTTACATTGTCACCGCAGCGTTTTAATAAAGAGGTTTACCTATTTGTATTAAAACTGTCTTTGTATTTCCTCTAATTTATTTATTTCAAAAACATATTACGAAAATACACTACTTTGTTTTTTTTCATGTTTTGGCTTCGCACGGTTAGTGCATTTAGCCAGTGTCACGTTAGAATAGAAGTTTTAGTTTCTATAGATTTGTCCTCAATAAAATGGCGGTAACTTAAATAGAAGCTTCTACGGAATTCATATTCTACCGCTGTGTTTTACTTGCCCACACTCGTGCAAGATCATTAATATTATAAGGATAAAAACTGCCATTTGTACACTATTAATATTCAACAGAGAAGCAACATAGACGCCATCACGTTCCCGCCAAAACTCCACTACTTTGTTCTTCTTCTTTCTTAATAGCTCTTAAGGCTGTCATAATCAAACTTTTTGACACATACCTTAAACAATAATAAAAAAACAAATTCATATCTAATTCACCTTCTCCCATTTCGTTCACACAATCTGCTTGAAATCAGAATAATTAATTAAATTATCTCACGCAAGGTTTCAAATTCAGCCCGTTGCCTTCTAAGGGTTAAGGGTCTCGGGAGCCCTAAAGAATGGTAGCAATCTTGTGGTAATTCTACCCGGCCAGCCTACCTACAAACTATCGCTTTTATGTACTCTTTGTTCATGTATAACTTGTGTGTGTATATGTGTAAGTTGCGTGTGTAAGTTTTGTATGTATATGTGTAAGTTGAGTGTGCATGTGTGTCGTGTTTATTTAAATTTGAGATCGGGCTTTGTTGTGAAGGAGATGATTTTGATACGATGAAGTTTAAGGGGTTTGTTTTGATTATATTTGAGAAGGCTCGGAGAAAGTTTACGCTGTATTTTCGAAGTGTTGAATCACAATGAAGTGTTTTTTCAAAGATTTAATTTGTTTACTAGCAGCCTTGTGGTTAAGCAGTCGAAAATGCTCTGCAGAGCCAGAGATCTTCGATTCCCAGATAGGGTAAGTGTTATTGAGTATTTTCATCAATAATGTCTCGGTAGCGGCCCGGAGTGAGAGATTAGCTCTAATGAGCTCTCCTCCTATTTATGGCACTTAACCATGAATGGCATAGTGGAATAAAGAAGTGATGTAACAGCATAGTTTCATTTCAAGGGTTCCGTATCCAAAGGGTAAAAACGGGACCCTATTACTAAGACTCCACTGTCCGTCTGTCTGTCTCTCACCAGGCTGTATGTCATCAACTGTGATAGCTAGACAATTGAAAAATTCACAGATTTATTTCTGTTGCCGCTAATAACCACATATACTAAAAACAGAATAAAATAAATATTTTAGTGGGGCGGTTTTTGCGATAATGGTACGGAACCCTTCGTGCACGAGTCCGACTCGTACTGGGCCGGTTTTTTTTATAAATTAAGTGTAAATATCATTAATACCAAAACTTTTTTTTTTCTAAAAGGCCCAAGTTTTTTTTGGAACCCTATAGTTGGCCTACTTTCATTTCAACCAGAAGTTAAATCTCATCCCTATGAACACCGCAAGTAAAGCCACAACAAAAGATAGTGCGTACGTAATGTACGAGCGTGTAGTAAGTACATACAGGATGTAGTGAACACACATACACGGTGTTTGCAGAGGAGCGCTCTCATTAAAACTTGCATGGCTTCGATACTAGCTGCCTACCTACTTATATTTATTAGCGTATTGATTCTACGATGTAGTGGTGAAAGGAATATGTAGTTAGTGGATAAGTAACGATGGGTTTTGTAAAGAATTCCCAAATTGGTCCCATTTTAATTTGATGAAGATCTGATGAAGAACTTCGAAGATATATAACAGAACTCTTCAATAAATAACTGCAAATCTCTCGGAATTGCTGCAATCGCATGTCTGTTTATTTTCTAAATACCATTTCATAACATAACATCACACCAGTTCGCTCTTAAGGGGTATATATCAGATCTCTCATTTCACCGGTTATGTTCATGTTGCATGATATTCGGGTAATCTATTCTGGTGTTATAGATACCTTAATAAACAACTTGCCTATTAGATAGGTACAACTAAAAAGTGAAAAATAAAAAACTTTTTACAAAAAAATACTACCGACTTCCAAATAAAAAAACTACAAAGAGAAAAATAACTTTATTTTTGGAAGTCGGTCTCCATAACGCAAAAAAATGGTACCTACCTACGAATGACACTGACTTCCATAAATAAAGTTATTTTTCACTTTGTAGTTTTTTTATTTGGAAGTCGGTAGTATTTTTTTGTAAAAAGTTGTTTTCAAGAGCAAAACGATAGCGATTTTTGCGCAAAAATTGCTCTTCCATACAGAAGTTTTAGAGTTATTGGCGGTTTTTTTTTTAAATAAGTGCTTGGAGAAACAGCGAGTGATTAGCAAACGATTGTGTAGGACCTACCATACCTACACTGCAGGTAATTCCGACTTTTATGACATAAAGCGTTTGATCGCTATCGTTTTGCTCTTGCAAAAGATACGTAATAAGCCTGCTGGGCTTGTATTCAAACTTGCAAGGCTTCGATACACGGTCGTTGCGTAGAGCCTATTTAAACTATTTTACTGTGGACTGAACCTTAATTGAGGGAGTGTGAAGGGTAGCCGATGTTCAGTATCGCCATTGATCTTATCCAGTACCTACTGATATAATAAAGGTGTTACTATGGATTCTGAGATACCCTATTGCAAGAAAGTGCCCGAAATAGTTTTCGAAAATGACCATCTGATGATGTTATACTGGGATCGGTCTAAGTATTATCATTGATAGGATTATTTTTACCAATAAGATATAGGTAGTGGTGATAGACCCATCATGCCATGATACATCGATGTCATATATACAAAATCAACGAAAAAATGATGCCACAATGAATCTATGATGAGTTTAATATCTATGCCATCGGTTTCCTAAAGTAGTCCTTTCATGTCATCAAATCAATCAATTTGGTGAACCATCAAAATGTAACCATGACATTTGACAACAGACTTACTCTGACATAATCAGAGAAAAATAAAAGAGTAATCACCGTAATTTGTATGTACACCAACACATAACATAATCGCTTAAAACACGTAGACCACTCTCACGTACATATCTTGTAAATAGTACGACTAGTTAAACGAGGGACTAGGCAAGAAAGAAATAAACTAAGGATTGAGAATCACAGTGTGTGGGCTCAAGAATACCAATAACTTATGATAAGCATGGTCCATAATTGGCCCTGAATACTTAAAACAGGTAAATATGCCAATCTAGAAATTCATTTTGCGATGTTCGGCTGGCCAATATTAAAGCCCAATTTACTTTTTTTATAACGAGAACCAAAAAGTTACTGCAGTGCCTATTCTCGTAGTTAAAAAATTTTCAAATAGAGAATCTCATCTCAGCGACAGTCAAAGTCAAAATGATGTCAAAAATTTTAGGAAATAATTTATGACAAACTAGCTTCTACCAGCAGTTTCGCCCGCGTGAAGTTCGAAAATTACCCCAAGGTAACATATTCCCGGGATAAAAAGTATCCTATGAGCAATTCCATACTATAATCTATATCTGTACCAATTTTAATTTCATCCAGATCTGTCCAGCCGTTTGAGCGTGAAAAAATAACAAACAAACACACAAACACACACACATACTCACAGCCTTCGCCTTTATAATATTAGTGTGATTATGTGATGTGATTTTTTTGACAGATTATGACCGAAATTAAAAAGACAACAATTAAAAATTATCGCTTCCTCAGTCCCTCGTTTACAAAGCCACCCAGTATATTTACTCACGTAACTTGTGTACGTACGTGAAATATTAGCTAAAGTTCGGGCGGCAGTTAAGAGTTTCGATGAAATATGTCTTGGGGTGGCACGGGGGAGTTAAGGACGCTGCCTTAAGCCAGCCTCAGGTCGATAGGAACTTATTAAAGGGGCGGGGAGGGTTGGCTGTAGTTTGGGTCGAGTACTTGATGTTGGGACGTGTTTTCATGATTATTACTAGGTTTATGTAGGTTTGTATTTAATGTTTTGATGCTTAAATGGAGATAAGCGTTTGCTGCAACGTTGAGTGCTAGGATTTCTACATAAACCTATTATTCTCGTTAAGGGCCTACATTCGCTTTATTACCGTACAACGGTTACTTTCTGAAGCATAGGTACTCCTTAGGCACGGCTAGGTAAAAAGGTTTGAAAAAATATATATTTATTATTGTTTCATGTACATTATTTTTTAAACATGGTTATTTCATATAGAAAATAGTTTTGCTTTAAAAGAATAATTATTAACACGATATTTTTCGCAACTTTTGGTTACTACTCCAAAACCGACTTGGATGTTTAAAAATATTTTAACACAGGAAAGTTGATGGCTGGAATTTCTTCATAACTGACATAGCATATGTAAATCAAATAATATTTTGCATACAAAACTGTTTAAACGGAGGTTCAATATTGATATTTTTGCATCGAGCGGGCGCACGGCCAGTACTGCGTTTACATTGGGGCGTATATATCGCCTTAATCGCACAATTATACTTTCTTCATAAAGGCCATTAACCTAGGTGCGTACTACCCTTAACCAGCGTGAGTGTATGTTTAGATGTATAAACGTAAACGAAGCAAAAGTAGTACCCACAGATATAAATCTAACTAAATGACACGACTGTATATACGTCGCGTGTCAAAAAACGGAGTAAAATTACGGTCAATGATCGTAATTTGAGCTTTTCATTTAGCATTATCGGAACCGGAAATCTAGAAAAATGCCTTTTAATGCCATATGTAGCTGTAAAGACTGCATAAAAAAAGTTGGCCGAGGCATTGGAAATGTTTTCTTTCATTGGTAAGTAAATTTGTTTTTAAATTGTGTGTGAAAAAGTGGCACGCTTGATTTTCATACAGATGGAGGGACTTGCGTTATCTAGTTAGATTTATGTCTGTAGTCGTACCTATGTAAGGGTCGCAGCAGTTCCTGCCTACCGCTTGGGATAAAGTCTTTTTATTGATAGCATGAATGCCACGAAACGGGCCAGATCGATGGCTTCTTGAGATTGTACTGTCATTATTTTTTTTTTTGTAAAGAAACAAAGAAGCTTTACTGGCCACCTTATTTTTTAGCAAAATGAATGTTCTTTGTTAATCTGATAAATAACACAAATATCTCTTTAAAATTTAATACATGCATCTAAATATGTATTTATTACTTCTTTTTTTTCTGTTTGTCTTTCTTTTAAGTTGCTCCTGCCATGTTTTATCTCTTCACCACCCAAAGGTCTAGCAGAAAATACCTATGAACAGTGATTATAACTTTTGTATAAAGTTTTAGTAAATAAATAGGCCGTCTTGAAAATATTAACATTGCTTCTTTTTGATATAGATCTCTCTTATCTTTTAACCAAAAATATGATTTCTCTGCGACAGTAATTATTAGCTGTAGTTCACAAAACTAGCGCTCTAAGTAAAGTCGTTAGTGGCTGCAGCAATTTGTTGGTCAGAGTCCGCGTCGACGTTGCTAGAGAATAATACTACACTTTTTAATAAATCCTACTACTACTAAGTATGTTAGGGTGGATGGATGGATGTTTGCTACTCTTTCACACCAGAACAGCTGAACGGATCTGGATGAAATTGGGCACTGAGATAGAATATAGTCTGGAATAGCACATAGGCTACATTTTTTTGAAACAGTCACTTTGTATTAGAATGCGAATGTAAACCTATTCTGATGTATTTTGAAGCTTTTGGCAGCGAATTTATCGAGTCAAACTTTTCGATTAGCTTCGCTGAGGTAGCAGTAAAATTCTCAGCTCATATTATATTGTCGAGTTGTGTGGATAGGTATCAATCTGCGAATAAATAAAACAGCCGCTGAAGTTCTCTCGACAAATCCCAACGATTTTTCGAGAAAGTTCGTTTGGATTTGTCGAAAGAATTTGTGAATTTGTTTTCTTATATAAAAACTTCTTTCATATATAAAATGGCGCGGTCTCCAATAAAGTTTGCCTCGCCATCCTTGTTCCAGAACATACCAGTGTGTACCAGGATAATTGACTGTAGTACTCATTACTAGTTCTTAGAACGATTCGTGGCAGCTGGAGGTCGTTAGTGGGCATGGCAATGTGTTGCTAGTTTGAACTTTGCTAGTCCGTTGAGATGCAAGTTTTTATGTCAGTGTTTTGTTTCATTTCTTGGTTCTTCAAATAGCTATAGTGGGTGAAATTGTTGGTGTGGAGTGTAGATCTATGTATAACAACGTACTAAAAGTCTGGTTATTAGACGTATATTTTATTTTTGCGGTTTCGGGGTTTGTCTCATACTAAAATTTTTGATAATGTTTATACATGAATTCTCTTAACCCCTGAATGAATGCCAATGATTTAAATGCTATCCTGTATGAAAGTATATTTCTTTTTATAACCGACTTACCAAAAAAGAGGAGGTTCTATGTTCGACTTCATGTTTGTTTTTTTTCGTGTATGTTCTCCGATATCTCCGTCAATTGTGGACCGACTTTGAAAATTCTTTTTTTGTTTGAAACATACTCTGTTTCGAAATTGGTCCCATTTTAATTTGGTGAAGATCTGATGAAGAACTTCGGATATATACAACATAACTCTTCAATAAATAACGGCCAATCTCTCGGGATTGCTGAAATCTAATCTGAGCTGAAGTCTGTCTAATGTTTAAACCATTTCATAGCATAACATCAAACCATTACGCTCTAAAGGGTTACGCAGACGTGTACAGTTCACCTTGGTACACTCTCATTTCACCGGTTATGTTCAGTTTCATGATATTCGGGTAATCTATTCTGGCATTATAGGTACCTTACTGAACTACTTGCCTATTAGCTAGGAACAACTAAAAAGTAAAAAATAAAAACTTAAAATTAATACTACCGACTTCCAAATTATAAAACTACAAAGTGAAAATAACTTTATTTTTGGAAGTCGGTGTCCATAACGCAAAAACTTGGGTCTCACCAAAGACACCGACTACCAAAATTAAGTTATTTTTCACTTTGTTCTTTCTTATTTGGAAGTCGGCAGTTTTTTTTTGTAGAAAAGTTTTTTATTTACAATGATGATTATTTTGTTTTCTGGACATACTGTCTTAAGAAAGATGTAGCAGCGTATCTACTGAAAACAATTTTGAAAATAATCTTTGGAGATACAATTATTAGCATAAACTATTTAACGGGTACAAACGCTACGTAGTTTTCTCTACATTTTACTGTAGGTAAAAGTCGGACCTATTGTAATAAATGAAAACATTACATCTTTTTTCCAAAACCCTAAAACAATACCAAAAAGTCTTCAATAGGTTCCACAAAATTTCAATGTCCCGTCTAGATTTGAACAAAACAACGTTTACATACATTTACTTAATTGAGGCTGTAAGCCCTACCCAACCTATTTATAGTGCGCAAAAGTAAAGGTGCCCACCCAAAATGTTTACAAAGCATTTGCTTAATAACTGAAACTTTGAGGGTAGGGTCGAATTCTCCTAATACCAACAGCTACACTGCCGTTCTGTAGCTAGAGTGTCACTATCTGACAATACTATATTTTGAGTTATAGATGAAAACAAAAAAAAACACGAAATAATAAAAAACCGATGATGTTTATCAAATATAAATCATATGCGAGAGTTTCTGGTGTCGTTTAAATACAACTAATTGCATACTGTGTATTGAGACTTATTTAGTTTAAATCAATTATGTAATTGTCTTATCAAAAATTAGTTTGTAAATAGCAATTTGAAGCGTTTTTATTTTTCATCCGCACTCTTTAACAGAAAAATTCTGCTTAGAGAGATGGATAGAGAATATTTTGCTGAAAACGGTGGTATTAAAACTCAAAATTGGGGAAATGTTAGATAGTGAAACTCTAGCTAAAGGACGGCAGTCCAGTGTGGGTGGCAACTATCGTCGGACGGGGTAGGTGTGGCTGTGTGCGTGGTTCCGTTGCCATGGTGACGTATCTTTAAGATCTCCCTCTCTGCCCCGTCTCAGTTTTGTCCTTTCTCCTTTGCACGCGTTTCTTGTCGGGAGGCGTGAATTTGTACGGTCTGAAAATCAGGTGGGCTGGTTGTTTGGATTTGTAATTTAGGAAGATTGTCTTGGTGACAAAATTAATAATTGTGTCGCCGCAAAGCCTCTGATCTATCAAGAGTGCCGACTTAGTATTTTTTTTTCTCGCAATGAAATAATTCTACTTTGAAACAATATCTATCGACAGAAGGAAAGGCTCGGTTTGATAAGTCTATACAAACAGATGGCTAGGTATTTAATACTTTCGCAGTGAACTTTGATAAGTGCTTGTTGCTTGTAAGATACAGGAATTTTATTACAAAGATTTATTCAGTACCATTGTGTACCGCGGATTGTTTGTAAATTAGCAACTATCAGCAAATATTTTATTTGTTACAGTTATGAAAAGTAACTTACAAGCATTACTCGCTTGATCACAAGAAGACAAAGAAAATATTCAGAGAAAAACTCCGACCCAAGAAAATCTTACGAGAAAACTTATTTTTTCTGTCAACCGTCCCGTAGGGTTAACCGGTCCGCGCGGGGGGTTCAAACTCCACTAATGGAGTGGCGACCTACCCCCTCTTACCCCACCTTACCCCCTCGATCCCACAAGCCATAAAATTGTAAATTAGTGATGAGCCGGCCAGCCGCGCGACGCATATCGATTTATTGGTCCTTTAGTGCTGGGAAACGTATCGAAGAATTTGATAGACAAGATCTACTGTCCGTTGGTCAGGTTTGGGAATGTTTAATGGGAAGGAATGGCTGCGTTTCGTCTCTAGGGATAAAATTAGATTGAGTGGAGATGGATATGTGATTCAAAGGACGTGTTCTCTTGTAATAGCAAATAATTTGTTTTCATTTTCGAATGAAATGTTTTGAATTTACCCTAACTTGTACATTCTTGTCTTCCCTTTTAGGGAAGGCCAAAAAAGAACATCGGTAATTCTAATAGTGCATGCAATTTGTACTTCGAAAATCTTCAGACTTATTGACTTAAAAAAAGAAAAAAAATGTAACTGGGTTTAGTTCGGTTTTGTACTGTATTTGTGTCGTTTGCATGTTTTTTTGTTCAATAAATAATAAAAATATATATTTTTACTTTGTACGTTTCATGCCTAAGTAAATAATTAGTTTCACTTACCCATCAAAAAGGTTACAGAACCACAACAAATCAGTTGCCTCAAACATTTTTCAAATCACTAAAACTGATGTCACCTCTCCAGCATCACTTAAACAACTAAAGAGATAAAGTGAAAAATTTAACAGACACACACACGTTATTATAAATATTAATAAGTGTCCAGTTGTGTCCGGTCAAGGAGTTATGTTAATAGGCCTTACTATTGTGCAGAAACTGGTTATTACCGGACAAATTAAGGGTGCTGAGTAAGGGGCCATTTTAAATGTTGACAACCCCTGGAATTTTACCTCACCTCTATGTTAAAGTGTTAAGGTTGGGTATTGAATATCTTTTTCTTATTCAGGGATAAAGTTAAGTTGGTTTAAACAGAAAGGTGTGTGCATACATTAAGTTCGATGCAGCATCCCGTTGTTCGAGCATTCGAGATTTGAACCCGTGGTCTTTTTGACCCTGAGTCATTTTAGTGTTAGATACCAGTGTCGTGGGATTCTTATAAAGATCGGATCCTGTGGGAATTGGGTTCTAACCGTCTGGAAGGATGGAGGGATGAATATTTTAATGTCTTGGCCTGTTGAATATTTTTTGACAAAAATTGTCACCGAATTTTTATTTCTCAATCTATGGTTGGTAAAATAATGCTATTAAATAATTCGGTAAAATTATGAAGACTGGAAATTTTCTAAATTGTAACGAATATAATTCATAACAATATTTTTCGTAGTTTTCGATAAATTTATTTATTTATTGGCCTATCTGCAATTGTATCCCTAATAATAACTTTTTAACACAATAAATAATATATACAAAATGTACAATATGAATGATACATGTGTATGATATTAATGTGTGTATGTATTATTTCCTTTCTAATCTTCTGAAATCGCCAACCGGCCTTGAGAAAGCTTGGTGATAAATGCTCGTCTCTCTCTCTATCAGAAGAGGCACAGGCCCTGCAGTAGGACAGTTACAGGCTGATATTATTTCTAAAGAAAAAAGGTATGCTTTCTCTTTCGCTTTTATTATGCGTACAGCTAAGGTGAGAAATTCCCTGCCGGAGTCTGTGTTCCCGACAGCTACAATCTCGGAGTCCTTAAGTAAAGAGTGAATATGTTATTTCTAGGCAAGCGTGTCTCACCGTCGAACACATCATCGCTTGCCAATAGGTGAGATGGTGGTCAAGTGCAAGCCTATAATACATAAAAAAAAAACAAAGTACTTAAAACCTCCTGTGTACCGGTACATATACCTGTACAAGTTTAGTAAATTACAAATCAAAGCTACATTGGAGTGAACCAGAACGTAACGTAAACATTTGCGTTCACGTTAAGTACGTCTTTGAATCAGCGACAAACAACGTTTGGCGGATTTTAGTCAAAATAGATGAAAAGCGGGACTTGGGTATTAGAGACGATATTTTATGGAATAAGGCAAACAGAGGAGTTAGAGAGGGGAATACGTGGAAGTGTGAGGGGAAAATACTGGTATAAAGATTGTAAATAGGACATGGAAATATGTCTTAATGCGACACGGTGAATTACGACTAATGTGTTTACATACAATAGGCTTGCAAGATGTTCACTTCTTATTTAGCGCTTACAAACATGTTTTGCCTAATGAGGCGTACAAATATGGGCTACACAAATTGATCAATTTACTAAAATGTAGCAGTGACAGGTATTATTATACAAAATCACAATAGATTGGCCTTTATCTTCAAACAATGTCAAAAACGCAAAATAAATAAAATCTGAAATAATTAATTCAAAAACTTTCATAAAAAAAAAAAACAAAAATAATACAAAAAACAATGTTATTGGACGGTTATGGTAAGGAAAAACTCATGTAATAAAGAACTTAACACAGGCCATAGTTGTAAGTTATGAGCAAATACGAGTAAATAGGTTGTAAATAAAATAAACCAAATTATAACTGATGAATTGATATAATTATGACGAGATAGTTATACCACATACGAATTAATTAGGTGAGATACAGATTCGTCTAGATCGGAAAACGTGATGAGTGGGCTTATTCCGAGTTTTTACTCGTCCTCGATCGCGTAAACGTAAACGATCTCTTAGATCAAATTTTAATTAATAAAAAAATTAACCGACTTCTAAAGCAAAACACTACAAAGTGAAAAATAACTTTTTATCCGAAGTCGGTGTCTTTGGCACCTACTGTATTTAGTTTTTAAACACCGACTTCGGAAAAAAAGTTATTTTTCGCTTTGTAGTGTTTTGTTTTAGAATTCGGTTTAATTTTTTTGTTAAAAAGTTTTTATTTTTTATACATAATGGACAAGTTCTATAGTAAGGTACCTATAATGCCCACCTTGATGCCAGTTTAAATAAATCGAATAACATGTAACATGCACATAACCGGTGGAATGAGAGTGTATTAGGGTAAACTATACACATCTGCGTACCCGTTTAGAGCAAACTGGCGTGATGGTATATTACAAAATAGTGTAAACAATAAACAGACAAGCAATTGCAGCAATCCCGAGAGATTTGCCGTCATTTATTAAAGAGTTCTGTTGTATATGTCCGAAGTTCTTAAACGGGATCACATGACAAGCACCAGCTTTCAAATAAAAAATAATTAACAAAATCGGTTCACCTAGTAAAAAGTTGTGAGGTAAGAAAAAAATACACTCGAAATGATAACCTCCTCCTTTTTAGGAAGTCTGTTAAAAAAGAGGTTTTTCCTCACTCTGTCACCAGACGGCGCGCATCCAGCCGCGTGTTTCAGTAGTATGTCTAAGTATTTCCACACAGTTCCGAGCCAGCCACTCCCCCCTCTGTTCGGGTTCATTTCCTGCTGCAAATCGTCTTGTGCCGCTCTTCAAATGTTGTGTACCATGTGTCCATGCGGACGGTGGACGGGATTGGATTATGTGGAATGTACTTTGAAATAATAGTTCTGTGTTGTGTTATGTTTTTATTTCGATATATCGGTTGTAAAGGTAGTCTTTGTGGCAAGAAAATAAAAACTATTAAGAGGTATGATATACTCATAAAACATCATCAGACAACAGATTAAATAAAAGTAACATAATAGATACATTAGTCTGTTTTACAGAGGGATAGAAACACAACATCTATTTGTACACCTACAGTACGCCAGTTAAAAAAAAAAAAAAAAAAAACTGGCGAACTTTAATGGGTTTTTTAAAATGTTTTACCCTATACTTTTACCCTATAGGTGTTTTTATGCTTTTTGATGTAAAATAGTAGTATAAGTAACGGTCATATAATAGTATCACACGAGTGTTGTAATACCTAATTATATGCTGTTACATACACTATTTATCTTCACTCATACAGTTGAAATTAAACAAAAGTGGAATGAAGTGAATGTGGTATGGTCGTATGGTGGGCAATTTAGATTCTCATTGCGCATGACTACTCAGCGCGCGCATCTATAGGCAATGACACTATTTTGTACATTAACTCAATAAAGCCCATACGCGCCAATAAATTAAAAAAGTAAAAGTGTGCTGTAAAATTAAAAAGTTATTCAATGATACAGTTATTTGAAAATCGAAGGAAAATATTGCACTGTAATAGTCTTTTTTTTAATTTAATTTTCAACGAAAAAAAAGTACGTGATTATACAATATTTTTTAAATTCATATTTGGAATATTCCGTTGTGAGTGTAGATAAAAGATGTTATGTCAGGTATGTCGATTAATGTTATGTCGATATGAATTTGAAGAAAAGAAAAGACTCAGATGCAGTTGGCGTAAAAAAAAAAAAAAAATGAGTGTCAGAAATTGTTAGCTGTGATTGGTGGAATACAATTTCATCGGTCTGTCGCATCATTTGTCTTATTTATTTTATTTGTTTATTGTCTTGTGACGCTATTATATTTTGACGCTTCGATAATTTCTATCCATTAACCGGTGTTCAGTCTCAAAATCAATCAAAATTAAAAGTAATTTATTCAAATAATCCATAGAGCCAACAGCTCAAAACTTCTTAAGCGTATATTTTTTATATAAAGACAAATCACCCAAAACGACTGCCCGTAACCACTTCCTTGTATTTTAGCTGAGAAGAAGAAATGTAGTCCGTTATTACTTATTACAGACCCAATTCTTCTTTGTTGTAAAGCCTAACCTAACCCTTGTTTCTGGAAGTAAAGTAAAGGTAATTATACGAGCAAAGATAATACAAAATTAACAGCTTCCCATAAACCGCATCTCAAAATAGTACCTAACATAATGTATTTAGTTACTTCACAGCCCGAGGCACCACCATCGCCGGCACTAACTCCGAATGACTTAGATACAACAGAGCGGAATTAGTAACAATGTAATCACCATAACGATACTTTACAATCGCCTCGTGCAAATTACTTCTTGGGATCAATGAGTAAGAAGCGGGGCGCGATTTGGGAGCAGGTAATATTAAGTTCGGTTCTGCAACAAAATGGATAAAAAAAAAATAGTTTGTTATGCCAATTTTAGTTCATGATCTTGTCGTTCTCCAAGTGGATACTTTTAGTGTATACCTTTAGTGTATACTATAGTAATTTAATTGCGATTATACTAAGTAAAATTGCAGTGACAATAATGCTGTGTTCTTTGGAAAAAACTAAGTTTAGTAAAACATACCTGCTTGCAAACTGGTCTTATTCTTCATTGTCAGTAAGGAATATTTTCTGCTGCATTAATGTTAGGTAATATACAAAGTCCCATCTTATAATGATTTACATACAACCAAGACCTTGATAAACTATTTAGTTGCTACAATTTAGATATGGCTTACAGATAGTAGTTCCGGGTCTGGCTGATATGTATTTATGTGAGTTTAAATGATTGTAAACTCACCAATGATACAGGAGAAATTCGAAGCTATAATCGGCCCAATAATTTGATTATCGGGCCGATTATAGCTAGCCTGTATTGTCCCACAACTGGGCAAATTCTCTGTCACTTTTTTCCAATTCTTAATTAAGACTTCCAAGTCATCCCACCTTCCTCTTTGTAGTCGATACTTAAGGAAATAAACCATGTCCGTTAAGTCCCCGCTTCCGCCTATGTCAAGTACCACGCATATTCCAGCTTGGCGCCTAAGGCTGTGTTCAGATAACCACTTTATGTGCGTGCGACGACCTTTATGTGCGTAGTTTGACTATCGCTTACGTTGATCGAGCGATAAGCGAGCAAGCTTACAGGAGTTACAGGTAGTTAAGTATTCGCTTGATTTTATTGCTAGCAGTTAAAGTGTGAGCTTGGCTTTATATTGTATTCTGTTTACTGCCTTTAATATGTATGTATTGGTTTGGTGTGGTGACAACCTGTTAGATTGTTGTGCGGAGTTGGATATTTGGTGTTGCTTGCTTTGAAGTCAAGAAATAAAATGATTTTAAATAACTAAGTTATGGATACGGTTATTTAAAAAGATGTTCAATCTTGTTGGTACTGTTAAGCACGGGTTAAGAAGATTCTTTATTCAAATTCTTTGTAGAGAATTTTGAATTTTCTAATCAGTTTTCAGTTTTTAACAGTTGAGATATTGTTATGAATGAGACATGGTTATGTATGTTACGTGTATCAAATCTTATTTCAACTAATATAATAAAGAGAGAGCCAAAAGTATGTGAGTTTGTTCAGAGGTGTAGGATAATCTGTGGAACCACCTACACCTATTTCAAAAATTCTTTCACCATTTGAAAGGTACATTATGTCAGATAAAAGGTATAAATTAAAATGACCCAGGGAAAGTCTGGGCGGGCCAACAGTATATTAATAAACATGTATTTTGCTGTTTTTACTAACCAATAAAACTTCTTATATATCAGAATAATTATCCACAATCCTACCTATTCCACACGACTATATTCTCAGAAAAACCCACGCACTTCACGCCTTCCCAAGCATACGTAACGAACAGCCGACGATATTCCTATACACCGCTATTTCTATACGCCGTGTAAAAATACGCAGCGTGTCTTAGCTTCGCCCCATGCGTTCACGCCTGGTACGCATCGGGGTCGTACGCATCGCACGCAGCCGTGGTCACTCGGCCGTGAGAGGCGTAAGTGGCTAGTGTGCACACTATGTTGGCAACTAGCTTCTACCTGCGATTTTGTTCGCGTACATAAAATATTCCATGACATTCAGAAGTATTTACAGGGTTAACAAATAATTTGACCACTTTAAAAAAATAGTTTAGAAATAGCAAAAATTAAACAGAATAATGTATTTTGTTTAATTTTTGTATTGTAAATTGTGCATGTAATCTTTTGTGCCTGTAATTTCAAAGGTGAGATTTGACAAAATTAAAGTTAAGGGTTCGGCTACATGCTCAATCTTTTTTGCTCAAATTCTTGTTTGTACAAGCAAACATGTGCGTTAAGATGGCAAAACAGAATACTGCACAAAAGGCTTGCACAAAACGCTAGTGTCAACAAAATTGATTTGCACAATTAAGCATATACGTGAAGTCGGTAGAACATAAATGCGCAAACGTTTACACTATCCAATATCCAATCAACCACTTTTTGCATAAATCATTTGCGCATGCGACTCTCTATAGTATTTTTGCACAAACTAATTGCGCATGCAAGATTGAGCGTGTAGCCGAAACTTATAGAAACCGAAATTGACGGATTGATAGCTGTGCGAAATTAATTAAAGCATTATTAAGTTAAGTATGTTTTATGTAACGTTTGTTTGGGCTTACTAATGATAAGCATAAAATGCATTCCCATAATTTGCATTGGCATAACAACATTCACCATAATGATCATTACGCATAATATTACTAGGCATTAACGTTTTGCCATAATGTTTATTGCCATAAATACTGTTGGCATAATAATAATGATGCCTTTAATATTTATGCAATTCCAGATTATGCCAAAACAAATTAGACCAAATGACAATTATGCTAACCTTAGCGTTTTGCCTAAGTATTATTATGTTAATAACAGTTATGCGAAAACGTTATGCCAAACAATTTTATGCCTAACAATTGTATGCCAAGAATTTCCCTTTTTTTGATCTCGGTGAATTCGGTGATTGTGTTTAACAGAATCCAAGAAGGTGCCTCATTATTGTATTGGTTGCAAGTGAGACAGTTCTCAGTGTTCTTAGTTTAATGCCCAGTGCTAGTTCTTGAGACTTATCGAAAATTCTCAGTATCAGATCTGAGTCTCGTAGTGAGAATTTGTGGTCGTTTATTGGCAATATGGCTGCCTCCTTAAATTATACTTATTATATAATAACTGGCGAAACTACGGATACGGGTGCATCTCTGTATTCAGAGAATACAAACCGTTTTGCTCATGTAGTATTCCCCAATATTCCAAACAACGGACCTGCCATTAATTCTCAACTAATACCCAAGACTGTGGTCTTGTATTTCAGTTAAATTATTCATTAATCTGTACATTCCTTAAGCGAGTCTTACCTCGGTCCATTTTGACCAGACCTCTCTTCTCTCCTTCCTGTGGGATATTTGGGGGATCAAGTAGAACTGGTGGGGTACAATACATAGCCTTGTAATATAGGAGACGTATTCCTGGCACGAGTCTCAAGGAATCTGCAGATGGACTTAATGAAAACTGGCCTGGACGCTGCAGGATCTGATGAATCGGAATTTTATTATTATGATCTACTGATATTATAGTTTATTGTTGTTCTTTTTATGTTTAAATCGAAGTAATAAAAAAAGTTTATGAATCTTGCAAGCTATTTTCATTTTGTGTGCAGTTGAGTTTATTCATCTTAGTCTTATTTAATACAGTGAGATGTCTGATTCCGTTTGTCGCTAAAGTCAACCAACTTCTAAACTCAGATATAAGCCATTGTAAATCCTTGTTTTAGTAACTCTCCTAGATTATGCATCTGAGTTTATTATGGCGAACCTTTGTGTTTAGTTGGCTTTTTTTATTTTAGAGTTAATGGCAAATACTTGACTAGCTAGGGGCAGCTGAAAAGTTTTGAGCCTTGGGTATTAAATTTTTTAATTTGCAGGTAGAATGGTACAAAAATATGTTTTCTATGTAGTCTCTCCCTACTTCAATACATTTCTTACATAAATCCAGTGAAATATTATTTCCCATCTTCGCCTTCGAAATGCTCTTCTAGCGTTGCCTTCATTTCTTCGTCACTGGAAAATCTGCGTCGACTGATGTCTTTTTTCAAATTGGAAAACAGGTAATAATAGCTAAGGGTTATGTCTGGACTGTGTGAGTTGTTTCATTATCATCATCATCATATCAGCCGAAAGACGTCCACTGCTGACCACAAGCCTTCCCCAAGCGTCGCCACATTGACCGGTCCCGTGCGTATCGCATCCAGTGGATCCCCGCAACCTCTACCAGGTCATCGGTCTACTTAGTGGGAGGCCATCGAACGCAACGTCTTTCGGTTCGCGATCGCCACTTTTTTGGCCCATCGGCCATCCGTTTTGCGAGAAATGTGCGCTGCCCCCTGCCACTTAAGTTATGTCAGTAACCCTGGTTCTCTTACGGATCACTACATTTCTGATTCGATCACGCAAGGAAACTCCAGCATAGCACTTTCCATTGCCCTTTGGGTGACTGTAAGCTTTCTGATGAGTGCCATTATGAGCGACCACGTCTCAGGGCCGTAGGTTATTACCTAACCTACGGCCCATAGGTTGTTTATTTCATAAAATCCTGTATCATCTAAGCCACGCATTGCAACTCGCGCTATGTGCGCGGGCGTACTGTCCTGAAAAACAAGACTTCTTTCGCCAGTTTGTCTCTCCTTTTCTCTACAACCAATTGACGCACCTTTGCTAACATTGTGGCGTAATAGACACCGTTCATTGAAGTTGTTTATAGGAATGTAGTCAATTAGCGGAATTCTCTCATAATCCGAAAAAAACAGTGGATTAAAAAAAACGTTGAATGCCCACTTTGAATTTCTGCGACAGTTTTTATCCCCCTTCAATCCAATGCACTGACTCTTGTTTTGACTTTGAATCATATTGTTAGATCCCTGTTTCATCAACAATGATAATGTGAGAAAAACGTCAAAAACTCCTGCGAAGTTTCGACTCGACGCTGCTTTCCCGACGACGCACTTGTGCATTTTTGCGCGTATGGTTCAAACATGGAGAGGTTAACAATTAAATTACTAAAAGTGTAATAATGGTTATAATATGAAACTTGCTATTTATACTAATGTTCTTGTAATTAGTGACATGCAGGCACATTGACGCTTATTGGTACGAGTACTTAGGCTCAAAACTTTTCAGCCGCCCTAGTAGGTCCTATAAAAGAGCCTGTTGATAAAAGTTATTTAAAAAATCATGAAAACTTTGCAAAATGTGTAAAAATAGTCCACCAATCAATCCACCAACAGTGGAGTGCTTCGCTCGTAGCAGCGTAAATTGACGTCACAGCTACGACGTAGCGCATCGGTCTTTTTCTTCACGTTGGTGTATACGAATGAACCGCAGCATCGAACGGCCCCCATTCACTTTCGAATTATTCGGCCAAAGGAAAAATAAGGAATTCAGGCCATTGATTTACGAGTTCGTTTTCAAAGGTGGGATTTTAGAACGGCGGGAAAGCATGTGGCCGTCTCTTGCAAACAGATTAGACTACATCTTTACGTATAAATTTACATTATAATGTTTTCTTACTCATTAATTTAAGTTTCAGTAACTGATTACGTTCAGCCTGTATTGTTCCAAAGGGAAGTTACGATAGCGATTAAAAAATGAAAGAAAAACTTGTTGAATAGTGATTTTTTTGTGAAGAAATCATTAATTTATGAGCACTCATCGTGTAAAACGACGAAAATCCGAGTTTCTCAATAAATCCTCGTTCTTACTAAGTATGAAAAGATGTTTACGCTGCAGAGAGGAGATACAATTACGGACTATTACCTATGTTTTACAAGTAAATGATTCTGATTTTTGATTTTGACTGTTAGGAAAAAAGTGTTGAAATATTTGTCAGCATCTGAATCAACTACAAGTCATCAGCCCTCAAAGTAAGAGTGAACAGGCATCCAGAAGGGTTCTCTCGTTCCATCATAGACAACATTTATCGCAATGCATCAGGACATCATCTGATCAAGATGAAATGATATGAAATGATTCATCGAAAAATAAGAAAAGATAGTAATGAAAAAAGCGAGCTGAAAATATCTAATTATTATTATTTGTTTTTTATTTTTTATTATTGAAAGGCTCGTGTTTGACCGTGTTTGATAGTAAGCGATAATGTGGTCGACGATAATTTGTATATTTTATTGTTTTCACTCTCGCAATCTACTTTTCAGACTATTTAAACTGTAAGTATTATTTGAACTCCAGCACAGTCAATAAAAAAAACGACACGTGGATGATAAACTATAAACGCACTTAAAATAAACTAGAACCCTACCCACATAAACTACGCTGTATTACTAGCAAGGTTCCTTCGTAACATAGCTTAAAGATAAACGAAAGGCTTTAATCAGATTATGTTAATAATTCAAGTTAGGTTGCGGGGCTAATCCGGGCGATAAGGCAGCAGACGGATTGTGTGGAAAATAAGATTTTACGAGCACGGCCCAGACCGACCTTGGATAGTAAGGGTTAGGTTTAGGACGTTTTAAATGCTAGGAAGAATTTTCTAAACTTACGTACGTAACTTTTTGAATTCATAATTATGTATAAATGGGAAAATTTATATAATTACTAGCTGATCCCCGGGGCTTCGCTCCCGTCAATTGGCTACTTACCTACCTACACTACCTACCCTACCCTACCTACCCTACCCTACCTACCCTACCCTACCCTACCTACCCTACCTACCCTACCCTACCCTACCTACCCTACCTACCCTACCCTAGGGGTATGAAAAATAGATACTAGCCGATTCTCAGACCTACTGAATATGCATATAAAATTTGGTAAAAATCAGTAAAGCCGTTTCGGAGGAGTACGGTAACTAACATTGTGACACGAGAATTTTATATATAAGATTATTTATTTTTTTATTTTTTATTTCATTATGCGTATAGCTAGGGAGTGGAATTCCCTGCCGGAGTCTGTGTTTCCCGATAGCTACAATCCAGGGGTCTTTAAGTCAAGAGTGAATAGGTTACTTCTAGGCAAGCGTGCTTCACCGTCGACCACATCATCGCTTACCATCAGGTGAGATAGTGGTCAAGCGCGAGCCTAGTGATAATAAAAAAAAATATCATAATTCAATTTATCTTACAATGGTTCATGGAAGGTCGTTGTGAAATATTTTTTAATAATTATTTATTAACATATATATAATTGATATAATATTCTAAAAAAAAAACAAAAAATTATATAAATATATGTATATTGTATAAATTAATTTAAGTTTACCTTGTACATCGGTGCAGGAAAATATCGTGTGGAAACTTAATCTTATATGTGGTTAATATAATTTTGAAATCGCCAACCGGTTGGCGATTTCATCGCTCGTGACTTATTTGTAAAAGAAGTGACTTTTACTCTGCAGTGAGACAGTGACAGGCGGGTGATTCCTTTTAATATTATTTTGAGGTTATTTGTGCGTTTATAAATCTGTTCAAAGTAATCTCTAGGAGTAAGGATCTGATCAGGAAAATTCTTTCACGAATGGAAAGCTGCAGTATTGCTGTGTCATAGGTTTTTGTCCCGACAAATTGTGTGGTTCCTATGATATGTGGGCATAGGAAGCACACAATTTGTGGAATAAGCAATAAGCTAGCTTGAAATATTTTGGACTTTTTCATAGTAGATTAGTAAGATATATGCTGGTCTGTTCTTGTATAATCTGCTTCAAAATGTTTAAGCTGGTGTCTATACCCCAGTGGCTAAGACCTCACGTCTCGTGCTTGAGGCCGTGAGTTCAAATCCGGGTAAGTGACAATGTGACTTTTCAAATTCATAATATGTATTTTCTAAGTAAAACTTGGACATCACTGACAACGGTGAAGGAAAATATCGTGAGCAAAACTTGACTTATATATAGTCAATATAAGTCGCCAATTGGCACTGAGCGAGCGTGGTGATCTTTTTTTTTATATACTGTTCTATTATTGTATTATTATACTGATAAAATTTAATACTAGTCTTTAGGCTGCAGAATTGTGTGGAAAATAAGATTACATGAGAGTGTGCCAGACTGGCAACCTTTGGAAGTCGGGTCAGGACATATGAGTATTTGTAGGTGGTGACAATGTTTGGGACTACCTATTTTAAAGTAATGACGATACTTAGGGCCAGTTCTTTAATGTCTGGACTGGCGCTATCTTTGGGACCAGTCAGATTTAAAATGGAACAAACTTTGTGTGATATGGCAGGAGAAATAAGTACATTTATGGTGCAATGATGTTTATGATAGATCTCTATTTTAATACAATTTCTGATCCTTACAGCTTTTAATTTTATCTAAGATTATTATGCACCTTCCATCCTGCAGCCTGAACAACACAACAACAGCACAACCAAAAACAAAACTCCACTAATATATACGAACCAGCCAAAACAACGCGAGTCCTGGACAACAACACAAGACAAACCATGGAGTTTGCGCTGTATCGCAGGTGCCCAACTAAACTCAACTGGCTTAAACTGGTTATAACAAGTTAAGGCTTCTAGGGTGGCGGGTTGGAGGGGGCGGGGCGGGTTCTAACTAGATTCCTCCCAAACTTTCTCGTGGCAGATAATGATCTTCGCTACGTGGGTGCTGGGTACGGTGGCAGGTTGGCGGGCAAAATGCTGCGGACAAAACGCTGCGGGCAAACGCAGTGGTCGGAACGCCTGTTTGGAAAGGATGGTTCGGGGCTTTAGAAAATTGTTAGAAAATTAAACCAAATGGGAGCTGATGTCTATTCTGTCAGTGTTTTGATGAACACCTTGAAGAAGGAATACAACCTGTGACCACTCTGGATAATGTTGTATCGCAATTTTCATGTAATAAATACTCGGAAATATGTAAAACACTCGTTTTTGCCAGCGGCTTCGCCCGCGTGAAAGTGTTTTATAATCCGAAGGGAACATTATACCGGGATAAAAAGCCTACGTGCGATTCCAAACTATAATCTATCTCTGTGCCAAATTTCATCCAGATCCGTTCAGCCATACTGGCGTGACATCCATCCATCAAATTTTTCGCATTTATCTAATATCTTTAAACGAGCAATTCTTGTATATATATAGGTATATAATCTAAATCTCAGAAACGGCTCCAACGATTTTCATTAAATTTAGTATGCAGGGGGTTTCAGGGGCTTTATATCGATTTAGCTAGGTTTAATTTTTAGAAAACGTCGTTTTCTCTACTTTCACCTAAGCAGAGCTCGGTCGTCCAGGTAATTATCATAAATATGTAAAACATAACTAACAAAATTTATTTATACACCTCTGTATACTTATTTTATTTATTCAATAAAATAAATAAGCAACATAGCTATGTACGCGGACTTAATGCCTTAGGCATTCTCTACTAGTCAACCAAGGGTAGTGGAGAGATAATATGGCAGGTCGTAAAAAAACAGTAATCATTTTTTCATTCTTTTTAAGGGTAAAAAGGCGCGATGTTATTATTGTTATGATGTCAATGATATTTAAAGATTAAATCTTAAATTCAAAATTAAACAGTTATTTTTCAAAATTCCCAGCTGTGGGCAAAAATACCTGCTGATAAAGAAGAAATAAACAATCCATTTCTGCCCCACCCATTCATAAACACATTCTTCCATTCAATTTCTTAAGGTAACCGAATGTCTACGATCAAGACACTTGCTACGAGAATCCGTAGCGGCGTAGCACCGTAGCGGCGTAGACAAAGCGTAGGTGGCTACGAGCATCGACCAAATTGTTTGGCGTCAATGGAGACCGGTAATTTGTAGGTGAAACAACAGTTTAGTGTGAGAATTACTACTATGACGTGTGGCCGACTGACTGACGGTGTCAATTACTACTGAATTTTTCCAGATTTCTGTGATTGTTATGAATAGGTGAATGCTAAATTTTGTAATGATAATTCGATTGCTTGTAGCATTAGAAGTATTTTAATTAGAAATTTATAGCCCCAATTGTTTTTCCTTTTATATTATATCTATAACTATTATATCTATATATTTGGGGTTTATAAACGTGGCTGCAAGTAACGGATGGTTTGCGGTTGGCGGCAGCGGGAATTAATTTTTTGTTACATTTTTGAGAGATTCTGCAGGCATAAGACACGCCCCGTATTGAAAGAGAAAAATTATAATGATGATTATTATGTTTTAGTGTAACATATCTAAACCCAGGGACCTAATAATTTCTCAAACACATATAAGCATAAACACAAACATATAAACGCCCAGTTTTCACACTGCATGTCTTCGCGAGGAGCACCCGTAGACATGATTAATAGACGTGCACACTTGTTACAAAACTGGAGTCGCGTCGACTAACCTTGTTCTGTTAACTACTAAGCATAATTTAGTGAATGTTTCTTGGCATTTACCACACATGGTAGAATAACCTGGTGTATTAATTGTCTCGAGTTGGGCGACGCCGTCAAGATAATGCATTGCACGTCAACCAGCTTTGAATGAATCATTATTAATATTTACTAATTATGGTGGGGCTGGCCTCTAGCGTAATCCCACGCAGCTGAATACCAGAACATTACATAGAGTGACTACGTCTATCTGAGCTCGGTGTCACAATTTACTAGCCGATAGTGCTAAATAGGTGTATCAGTTGTTCGAAAGTCTGAGATTTAGTACTCATAACAACTGTCAAATATCTTCATTTTGTTTCGGATTTAAAATGATAATCTCACTTACTTATCTGTCGTGGTGGCCCAGTGGCTAAGACCTCGCCTCTCGTGCATGAAGTCGGCTCGAATCCGGGCAAGAACCAATGTGATATTTCAAATCCATATGTACTTTCTTAGTTTATCTAGGACATCAAAAAAGAAAAAAAAATCATCAAATTTAATTTTAATTTTGACATAGTATTTTTTAATTGAATTGATTTTTTTTTATTGTAATTTCAATTTAATTTTAAATTTGATATTATATTTTTTTGAATTGTTTGTCTAGTGCAACAAATTTTGTACTCATGTTTTACAAAATAAATATCTTATCTTATCAAAGGCATTGGTGAAGGAAAACATCGTGAGTAAACCTGAACTTAAATACTTAATGTAAGTCTGAAATAGCCAAGTCAGAGGCCTGTGGGGTTCCCAGAGGCGGTATATTAACTCTGACATTAGAGGTGGACATATCCTCACACGAAAAGAAGAAGACTTATTATATACACACAAAAGAACTGAAAATACAGTTTATATCTCTCATAAAATAAATTTACATAGATATATTATTCCACATAGTACTGGGCAGACAGTGAAGTTGAGAGACGTAGATTACGTAACCAGTAATTTAGTAAGATAAACCAATTATCCAACACCATACACGTGTAACAAAACCGATCTATTTTAAACTATCTATTGTAGAATAACCTAAAACTGAAACTAAAAGGTCGGACCCGACGACACAATATCTCGGGATCGCACGAATTTACATATCTTCATCAGAAAACGCGGGGTGAAGATGATTTGCCGGAATTGTGCGGGTTCCCCCTTCGAAGGGGGTCTGTAGACCCTCCCCCTCGGGGGCTAATTGCTTGAAGAGAGCACATGTCTTCATACTTCTCTGATGTAAAGTAATTCGATTGCTTCGGGATAATTACTTGAGCTTGAAGGGAATTGTCGTGTGATGTGGGTGCTGGCTGTAGCTATTTAGATGTACCTACGCTACGGTATCATATGAAATACTTTTCATTAAATTTGTATGATTCATATAAAAAGTCTTCTGTTTTAAGATTTTTAAGTCGTGTTTAATTCTGTCTACTGTTTTTCCAAGACAAGAAATCACTGCATAATTATTTTCAGTAGACGCAGTCATACAAATTATGTATTAATTTGATCCACCAATAACAACAGCTAACATAAGATAGACTAGTTAACTTTCTTTCTCATTTCTATTGAGGTTGATTGAAACTATAACATGCCTGTTGTCTTTTACTTAAAAGAGTAAAACCTTGTGTATGTATTTCAGCGGGGATGGCGATGTAAATAAAAATGCTTAAAAGGGTTTACTCACCCAGTGTATTCTCATACCAAATACACAGTTACACAAAACAAAGTTTAAAGAAACAAAAAACACTGTAAAGCGAAAAAAAAAATTCTTTTCCGAAGTCGGTGTCTTTGGTACCTATTGTTTTCCGTGTTTCGACACCGACTTCGGAAAAGAAATTTTTTTTTCGCTTTGCAGTGTTTATTTTTTGGCAGTCGATTTGTTTTTTTGTTAAAAAGTTTTTTATTTATCTCTTTTTAGTTTTGTTAGCTACATTGTTTTATTTCGAAGTTCCAGTGACTACCTGCCGGCTTTATCATCAGATCAGTTCGATGGCACCATTTTCATCAGTACTATGTAGGTATTTGCTTTATCATAGTCGTTTTTCTATTCAATATATCTTTTACCCATGACATATTTAGCATTAAGTAGTTCCATTCTCCATCTGTGGTCTTTCTCACCTAATGATACTTTCTGAGTGCAAATGATTACATTGTTGATGAAAATACCAAAATCGCTATATGTATGCCTATAATATTTGAGGAGTTCCTTCGATTTCTCCAAGATCCCATCATCAGAACCTGACCTTATGACTATGGGACCAATTTAGTAGTATACCCTTTCAAACAAAAGAAGAATGTTCCAAATCGGTCCAGGCGTCTTTGAGTAATCGGGGAACATAAATAAAAATTAAAAAAATGATTTCGACGAATTGATAATCTCCTCCTTTTTTTTAAGTCGGTAAAAAATTGATTATAGAACACAGTTTATAGAAAATTGTTTATAAAAATACACAGTTCATAGAATACACTTTACAGAGCAGCACTTACCCTTATAGTTATTTATCACGCCTCGATTAAAGATAGACCGACTTTGATGGCATGATTTATAATCTTAGAATGGGCGGGCAACGAGAAGTGCAAATTCATCGTTAACCAACCTGACAAATAGCAGCCCGTCTTTATTGCAAGCGTAAAAATATCTAATTCATTATTGCCAACGCAGAAAAATCTCTTTGTGTGCTCAATTAAATATAATTATAAAGATCGCTAACACCTATTATGGTATAAAAAAATTATTTGCTATGCCCTAACAGGGTCATATACCTACTCATTTAGTGAATTCATAATTATGTAAAATAGATACAGATAAACAAAACTAGATGACAAGTATTTGATTACTGTTTTTCATAGCAGAAAGTATTTCGCTTTACTAAAACTCTATAAATATTTTTCTGTCTTTACAATCAACATAAAACTAACAGAATATAGAGTACTAGTAGTCTGTGGATAGTACTGTGATGAGTTGCCGTGCTTACAAGCGGAGCTCGGAAACTTATGCAATATCCACGACGAACGAGTTTCTACCCACTTATTGGAGAACTCGACTATCTCGCAACTTGTATGCAATATCGATCTTGTCTAAGGCAATTGAGAATGGCTATAAAAATGTAATATCTTCTGAGATGATTTAAGGGAAATGGAGAAGTTTATTTGTTTGTTTAAACTTGATATTAACAGTGGGTAGGTGGAACTAAACGCCCGGGCCACAAGGATTTTTATACTAGTCAATCGTTGATTCTATAGGAAAGTATTGTGTTAGGTATAAATATAAAAAACCGGCCAAGTGCGAGTCGGACGCGCACGAAGGATTCCGTACCATTATCGCAAAAAAGTTTGTTGTGTGGGAGCCCCACCTAAATATTTTATTCTGTTTTTAGTATTTGTTGTTATAGCGGCAACAGAAATACATCATCTGTGAAAATTCAACTGTCTAACTATCATGGTTCATGAGATACAGCCTGGTGACAAACAGAAAGACAGATGGACAGTGGAGTCTTATTAATTGGGTCCCGTTTTTACCCTTTGGGTACAGAAACATAAAAATGAGGAACAAAATGATAAAAAACACAACACATAAATTGCATTTACAATATTTTCTCTAAATCCTACAATTAGTAATGAATATTATCGCAACTTTGGTTTTAAGATCGAAATGTTTGAAAATGGTAGATACCTTAGATATTTTGGACAGAGTATCTTATTTATTATGTAGGTCCTTATTCGTTGTCTTTATTACTGAAGATCGTGCCCGTCTTGGAAAGCTTTGACGGAGTCACTGACGAGCTGCTTCCAAGCCACTCTGTCTTCGGCTCTTCTCAGGGCAGTGGTCACCGTGAGTCCGTGGTCCACATGGAGCTACCAAGGAGGCTGACTGCGGAGCCACTCCACAGATGATGCCACATGTCCTTTCCTGATCCTTAAACAAAAATACCTGCACCATCTACACGAAGAAGCAGACCGTGAGTCCTGTAATCGCCTTGGTCGGTCTGACCATCAAGTGGGTGAGCGTCCGCGTGGCCTGTTCCTGTAACAACCAGTTGCCCCTGGTTATCTGGTTGTCTCCGGGCGATGTGACCAAAGTAATTTAGAAATCTTTGATAACAGATCGTGGAGAGTCTGGTTTTGATGTTCAACTGGTCGAGAATGGAATTATTTATTTATTATGTTCTTTATTGTACACCACAAAAATATAAATACAGGACAAACAATCATAAAAGCAAATGTACAATGGGCGGTCTTACCGCACAGGGCAATATCTTACAGACAACCTTTAGATGGAAATATTACGTAGCAAATATATGATTGATTGGCTGATTAATAAAACACCATGAGATAAGCAACCAATGTGCCAATAACCGACGCCATAGGGGTCAAGTTAGGGGTTGTCAGTTTGAACCCCACACGTAACACTATGAAGGGTATAACAGTGATTCAAGAAATACAACATAGTTGCTTAGTAACAGCGGCAAAAGCTAGTAGTACTTCCCGCGGCTTCGCTCCCGCAATCATCCTAAAGGGCTGATTATCTTTCTGATATAAAAATATTCTATGGCAACGATAGTGTAGCTTACTCAGTCACTGAATGAACTTTCGGAATGAGATTGGCACCTCCTACAGAACAGACAAATAAATAACGTAACTTGAGTCGATTGACTAACGAGCCAAGAGACTTAACAGCAACGATGAACTGGATGACTCAAAACTACAGAGCCTTGATCGTCGACGCCGAGTTGTCAGCCTGTCGGTTTTTATCGTTTGTATTTCGAGGAGTGTGCGAAGGAACTGCACAATTTGATTTCGCCCAGCCCATTCCATAATCTGACTACAAGACGTACGGCAATGCGCCATAGTTACATGGTAGACACCCAACCCATACCAAAATACTTTCATTGTGCGAACAGCACTCCATAAGTGGAATTCCCTGCCTGAGTGTTTGTTTCCTGATAGCTACAACCTAGGAGTCTTTAAGTCAAAAGTGAATGTAGTGGGCGACAGTGAAGTACGCTTGCCTAGAAGTAACCTGCTTCTAGGCAAGCGTACTTCACTGTCGCCCACATCATCGCTTACCATCAGGTGTTATAGTGGACAAACGCGAGACTATCGCAAAAAAAAACTCTTTATGATATTAGCTTGCCTAGATCTATCACTTTGATGGATTGATTGCTAAATAGAACATTCATATTCGATACATAGTGGGTACAAACATGTCTGTAGTTAACAGCTGAGGTGTCGGACTGGTACCTAAGGGGTTGCGAGTTCGATCCGTTGCACTGTAGAGGGGAGCAGATTGACTCAAATAATGCAAGAAGCATACATAGCAAGCTATCTATTGGCAGATAATTTGTAAATTAGTGAAAACAAGACAACACGGTTTAACCAATGCAGTTTAGACTGTGGATCATGATGCGTCTTGAAAGAAAAAATACTGCATTCTACGTTGGTTACGCTACCCTCTGAAGGAAATAATAATATTCTCTACATGTTTTGTTAGTCAGAAAATATCTCACTAGACAAACAGCAGCTAGAAAATATCATAATATCTCTGATTAGAAGTTCTCTGGCCTTTTTAACTAACTAGAAATAGAAAAATCCTCATACAAATCGAAATAGTATTCCAACTAAAATGAAAAGGTTCCGAAATGTTAACGGAAAACGTTCCCAAGGCAACAAAAACTAAGAAACCATAATTCGATTTTTGTTTACAACGCCGATGTGCGATAAAAAATAGTCGGGTGATTCAATATCTGTTCGCACTCGGTTTGTTTACGATCCCGATGGAATCCAATAAGAAATACAAGAGTGTTCCTGCTACTGCCATCTAGCATCGAATAGCGGAAACTTTTTTATAACCTGTGGAATGATTGAAACAAATTAGAATGTTTTTGAAAACGAAATAACAGAATTTCAGGCGTTATTTTTAGTTAAAATAAAATAATTCCTAAGCTATTGAAAATAATACCGGTGGAAAAGTAAGTTAAAAGTGTAAATTTAATTCTAACTTGCCAAAAACCTAATAAAGCTTGAAATAAAGCTTAATGATAAAAATATACATCTTAAACATTTTAGTACTATATGCAAATAGCTTTTCCACAAATTTTAAGTTTTATACAATAAATACAAGGCATTTCATAACTTTGTTTATTTTTATTAGTTCTGCTACTCAATAACAGATGGCGCTGCCTCTTCAAAACAACAAGAGTCCGTTCATTGCACTTCACCGTTGAAAGAACGTGCAGTTTTATTGGATCTTTTTGTTTGTAAAAAACTGTGGAGAGCTTTAAATGTGAGATCGTAGGGTTAAATGTAACGATTTCTCACGAAAAGTTTCGGATGGTATTAATTTTTCTTTCATATAGGTAGGAAATTTTTGATGTGTGAACAGCGTTCGTAGGGATCGCAGATTTGTGTTTTTTTCTGAATACTTTCGTTTAAATTTATTATCTAAGGAATTCGGAAGTTTTGTGTGAGTTTTAATCCAATGTGAAATGTGTGTTGTAATCCAAACGTGCATTCTACTTTTGGAAGAAACTCGAGCTAAATTGTCATGTCCCATTATTAAATGTACATATTATTTTGTTTATCTTAATCGATATAAAAATTCCAAGTTCAATTAATGTCCTTTCGGTTTTTCCTATCTCAAACGACAGTAAACGAATTTTGCTGAATTTATATTACTAGTTACTTTGTATGTTACTAAAATGGATAAAAAAGGATTATATTAAAATATCTAATATTGTTTTTTTTTATTAAAATGGAATAAAGGTAGTAGTGGTAGCCCAGTGGTATCGGCCGCGACTTACAAGGTGTAGATCGTGGGTTCGAGCCCAGGCAGGCGCTTTACTTTGTGTAAATTATTTCATCACCACTGCTCTCAAAACGGTGAAGAAAATGAAAGGAAATGAAGACATGGATGTTTTATCGTGAGGAAACCGCCATGTCCTAGAACCAAAAATTCGAAGACATGTGACATCCACCAACCCACGCTGGTACCGCGTGGAGGATTACGGCTCATTCTCTCTCTCAGAGAGGAGGCCTGTGTCCCAGCAATGGGAACATTAATAAGCTGATGATGATGCTGAATATGAAATCAATATAAATAGCTAGTCAGTCCTTTTGATATGCTGGGGTAAAATATATGATGGCAGATAGTTCAGCTCTGCATTAGATTCCGATTGTTTACCAAGTTGCTGGGTTATGGAGGACAGAGGCTCTATATTAAATACCGATACTTATTCAGCTGCACTAAACGATTGCGCTGGAATCCGAACCAACATAATAATTGGAAAAAAATATACAAATATTATTTACGTCATAGCACCCAGAAGCAGTTAGTACCATACTGTACCTACTTGTAATGTTGAATTTTAAAAACGTACAGTAGGGACGTATTTCATTTTTTTAAACCTTTAAGCTTGCAGATAGGAAAAATTTGAAGGTATTAGCTTGAATGATTAATTATAATGTTTGGAAATAAATTATTGGGATTATGAATGGAAAAAAAAATGATCTTGCTAAGCTATCTCAAAAGAGTAACTTGTACCTATTATACAAATCGAAAGCAATCAGAATAATTCTATGCAAGTCTGCTAACAGTCGAGTCAAAAAATTAAACATATTTTCTCGTTTTATTGTAAGAATTGACGGGGTTTCTTAATAACGACGATCCAGCAATCGAGGTCTTTCAGAATGTGAAGAGAAATAACAAAATTTTGTTTAGTTCCCTTTTGAATTCTTAAACCTTGATGTTTAAATATATTTACCATGTAGACAACAAACGGTATTTTAACGAATTTCATTTGAAAAAAAAAATGAAATTGTAAGATATTTTTCTGGATAAACTCAAGATTCTTTAATAAGCTTTGCAAGTTTTTTAAATTATCTGCCTATTTTTGACTCACATGCACACATAACCGACTATCTCGTAGCTATGAATTCTATAATTTGTCAATCTGCCTAGCCTTTTCCCAACTATATTGGGGTCGGCTTCCAGTCTTACCGGATTCAGCTGAGCACTAGTGTTTTAAGTGGAGCGACTGCCTATCTGATCTCCACAACCCATTAACTTGGTAACACGGTACCCCTTGGCAAGACTGGTGTCAGATCTCAAGCTTCTGACTACCCGTAACGACTGGCAAAGATGTTCAAATGACAGCCGGTACCAACGACTTAAGGTGCTTTTCGAGACACGGAGGAAACTCGGTATGTTGAAATGGTCACCAATCCACGGACCGACCACGTCAAGCGATGCTTAACCTTGAAGATCGACCCGTGCGGCTGTTATTATTTAGCCACGAGCTCCTCTTATTCTATCATTTGTAATTACTTTAATTTACAATATAATTATTTGATGGAAATCCGACGACTGAAGAAACACGAATATAGCGAAGGGGCATTAAGAAAATAGTTGTACTGTATACTATTATTTATATCTTAATTAACCCTTATCCCACATCCCAATAAACCAAGTGAGACCGATATAGAACCTCAGCCGACATCATTGTCGCCTGTAATCAGTCTAAGTGCGTTTGCGACCATTCTGCGAAGGGTGGCGCTGAAATTGCATCGCCGGCGATATTGTCGGGCTCCCCTTCTGCCCATCTTCTTAGGGAGCTGGTGTGAATGTCATTATGTGTGGTAGTATTTGTATCGAAGAGGAACGAATTCGTTTTCTGTTTTTTAGTGGGATAATTTTATTGATTGGGGATGGATAAGTTCGGGTAAGATACGTTTTTCTTATTGAAAAATGATAAGAGAGTTTTTATTTCTCCTGTTTGATATTGAGGGATGTGGAAATTTTTATTTTTCTGACTCTTCCGGTGTTCTTTTCTGGATCAATTTCTTTGCGGGATCCTAGGCAGTTAATAAATCGTTTCTCCGAGACTCACCGAGTTTTGTTTTACTGTAGGTAGCCAATGTTGCATCTGGTAAGTATTGCGGTGGCCTTGGTTGGGAATAGTTTGGCGAGCTAATGCCAAAAAAACATTGTTTATAGATTTGAATAAAGCTTAGACTCATCTGTCAATAAATTTAACAAGAAAAATGATTTTTTAAGACTCTACAGAGGTCCAGTGATGAAAACGACGTAGTAGGTAAATATCATTATTTTGATTTTTTTATGAGGCTGGGGCTGAGGTTATATATCACATTTGGTTTATTGGGATGTGGGATAAGGGTTAGGTAAGATATACATAATTATGTACAGTACAACTATTTTCTCAATATCCTTCGGCTATCTTCGTGTTTCGTCAGTGAGTTCTTTTTTAATTCTTTTCTTTCTTCCTTTTTTTAAGCCTTTATCTTTTCGGTAAAAAAAAGAAAGAAAGTATAGTAATAATACGCTCAGTGCAATTCGACTATGCACTTTTTAGGGTTCCATACCCAAAGGGTAAAAACGGGACCCTATTACTAAAACTCCACTGTCTGTCTATCTGTCACGAGGCTGTATTTCATGAACCATTATAGCTAGACAGTTGAAATTTTCGCAAATGATATATTTCCGTTGCCGCTATAAAAACAAATACTAAAAATAGAATAAAATAAATATTTAAATTTAAATATAAACGCTCCCATAAAAAAAGGTGTTTTTTTTCCGTTTTTTTTGCAATAATGGTAGGGAACCCTTCGTGCGCAAGTCCGACTCGCATTTGGCCGGTTTTAATTCTATTCTTGTCTTTTACTCTGTGTTTGTTGCTGTTGTGTTCTGTCGAATGAATGTATTTCTAATCTATTTTTTTAACACATGGAGAAAAGTTGTTAGAACTTTAAAACAAGCAGCTACCTATGTTAAATAATTTCTTGATATGTTACATTTAACTTCGACTGTACTGCGTATGATGCGTATGATAGCCATTATTCCATTGAGTCTTATGAAAGAGTGAAAAAAATACAAATATTCGTATAAAAACATCAGAAATTCACGAAAATTATGATTAATCAGTTTTCAGAATATTTTTTTCAGTGCTTACAGTTCGAAATGCCAACCAATTTAAAAGACCGTATAATTATTGAAACAGATTTTTACGAATTATTTCGCGGTTGATTTTTATTTTATATTTCTGGTAGTTGGGAAAATGTGTTATAAGTACTGATTAAATTAAGAGTGATTCCCGCTGATTCAAATAAAAAATCCAGTTGTTCTTTACTTAAATGTAACTTTTATTTTAACGTACCTTAATATTACTTTTATTTTAATGTATTTCTTCAGAATTTGGAGCTCGATTTACGTTCTGTATTGGTAATTTGGGTTTCATATTAAAGTTTAATAATTTATTCTCTGAGATTGCATCTTGGCGATAATCCTTGATTTTAATTACCATCGATATTTTGAAAGATTATTTTAATTTCTAATTTATTTGTTTAACTTTAACAAACATGTAAGAAATGGAACAACACAACAGCAACAACATGGACAACAACAACATGGAAGTTCTCAATAGGATCCCGGGGTCTACAAGTATGCCCGGGCACAGACTACTTAGAGATACGAGTACTACGTGCCCGGGTAATGACATTCGGCTTGCCCTGTATCGTATCGGACAAAAAGTATCGATACAAATAGGTATCGATACTTTTTGGAAACTTTTATTCGTATTGATTTTGAAGGAATAAAACAAGAATAATGGTACCTATAATAATACATCTTATATTTATTGCAGACTTCATAAAAAAAATTGTATGGAATTATTTATTAAACCGAAAAACAGAAAGAAATATAGTTGTTAATCTATGGTCAAAAATCCTCGTACTTGGTAGTGGAGTGCTGAAGGATATCGATTACATTTGAAAGTATCGATTCCTGGTGTAGTATCGCAAACAAGTAATCGATTAAAAAAATTCTCGTTACCGATTAAAAATATCGATACCAATGAGTAATCGATTCTTTTTTTCGTATCCCTACATACACTATAACAACGAGTATCATTCGTAAGCACAAAGTTTACCATACAAGGATACCAATAGGTACCGATAATTTTTGCGAACTTTTATTCATATTGATTTTGAAGGATTAAAACAAGAATAATGGTACCTATAACAATAAATTTTAAATTTATTGCAGAAACTATTCTTTTTAAATTTTTGAAAAAAAGGAATTGAATTATAATTCTGTGGTCAAAATTCCTTGTCCTTAGTAGAGGTGAGCTGAAGGGTATCGATTCCTAGGGCAGTATCACAAACAAAGTAATCGATTCTGTTTTCGTATCCCTGCATACACTATAACAACGAGTGTCATTCGTAAGCATCAAGTTTAAGTTTTATAGCTGTCAAATCCGACTACTTAGATTGTCACGAATATACTTGTGTGTCAGTGCGATGTGATATTTACCCGACTGCCGAAGGAAGGTAATCTGTTTATCAGTCTATGTATGTATGTAGGTTTGTTTCTATGTGGCGTTCTAGAGACCAAACGCGTTGGCCGATTCTCACGTCAATCGATTCGTCTTAACCCTGCGAGTATCACTGGCTACATTAAAATTGGAAAATAGAAAAATGGCGGGGCCCCAATTTTTTCTTTTCTTCCAAACCCATCGTGTGGGATTTCAAAATAAAGGATTTTAAGAGGTGATTACAAAAATATAAAACAATTATATGTTTAAATGTACCTAATTCTAAAAAAGATAATTATAATATAAAAAGTTGTAAATAAAAACAATATTAAAAAATAACAAAAAACTCGACTGTTTACAAAGCGAACTAAAAAGACAGAAACAAGAAGAAAATCATGCTGTGCAGTCGGAGGATACATCTTGTTTTGGTCAGATAGCTCGCGCATTATCCTCCGACTGCATAGCATGATTTTCTTCTTGTTTCCGTCTTTTTAATTCGCTTTTTAAGCTGTCGGGTTTATTTTAATTTTTTAATATTGTTTTTATTATGTGCGTATAAAAGAGTTAAAAGAATAAGAAGGAAGCGATTGTGTGCTTTTTGTCATTACAAAAAAATATGATTATAAGAAAGGCATGATGACAAGACCTGATGGCTTTATTGATGTTAAATTGGAGAAGGTATTCGTATTAATAGTTTCATGGCAACACTTGCTTACATGACGTTCTTTAGGTTCAAGAGTCGCTTATAAGCGTTAAGTAAATATGTTTACTTTGTTTTCTACAACAGATAATCATGCATTTTATAAATAACAATAAAAAAACTAGTACAGTTATTAGTAAGTTAGTAGTAAGTTAGTTAGAATGTTTTTGAGCTTCGGAAAATACGGAAAAGACATACCTTGCTAACTTTTTAATTTCTGTTAGGTAATGACTGCCCTGTTTACCTATTGACTGATAATCTCAAAAATAATATTGAGAATGAATATAAACTGTAAACATACATTAAAACCGGCCAATTGCAAGTCGGACTCGCGCTCGAAGAGTTCCGTACCGTTATCGCAAAAAATGGCAAAAAAATCTCGTTTGTTTTATGGGAGCCCCACTTAAATATTTAATTTATTCTGTTTTTAGAATTCGTTGTTATAGCGGCAAAAGAAATACATCATCTGTGAAAATTTCAACTGTCTAGCTATCACGGTTCATGAGATATAGCCTGGTGACAGACAGACAAACAGACGGACCGAGGCGTCTTAGTAATAGGGTCCATTTTTTACCTTTTGGAACCCCAAAAACTAAAATGAAACACAAACATTGGTGATTCATGTTTCAATCAACAAATTTTATTTTCATACAAGCAGCAATATCTACCTTTCTACCGTATACCTGGTGTGTTGTCTGTAGGTTTAAAATATACTGTTCTATCTCTAGGTAGGAAACTTATTTATACTTACCTTACTAATATTATAAATGCGAAAGTTTGGATGTGTAGATGTATGTGTGTTACACAATCACGCAAAAACGGCTGATTGGATCTAGATGAAATTTGGCACAGAGATAGATTATAGTCTGAAATAGCATATACTGCTACTTTTTTATCCCGGTATAATGTTCCGGTATGATTTATAAAGTAACTAGCTGACACCTGCGGCTCCACCCACGTTTTGTTAGTACTTCGCCCAATATCTTTATAAATTACTAGCTGACCCCCGGTGCTTCGCTCCCGTCAATTGGCTACTTACCTACCTACACTACCTACCCTACCCTACCTACCCTACCTACCCTACCCTACCCTACCTACCCTACCCTACCCTACCGATTATAATTTGAGATTTAAACTATCCTATCTCTCAAGTTGGATCGAACTGCACATGGTGAGCGAATTTTATTATAATCGGTTAAGTGGTTTAGGAGTCCATTGAGGACAAACATTGTGACACGAGATTTATATATATTAAGATAGCTAATATGTTATTCTGATGTAAAAGCTATATATTTTGTTTCATCAAAATCCGTTCAGTAGTTTTTTGAAAGAGTAAGGTTTACATCCATCCATCCATCATCTTTTATGCATAAATTACACATTACTTCAGGATTGTGTCTGATTATTTTAGTCCTTAATTTGCGTTAATCAATAAATTATTATCCCAGAGTAGGTAGTGTAGGTACATTGTACAATGTGCTTTCATATTTCAGAATTCTTAATAATATAAAAAAAAGTTGTAATGTCAAAAGAAATACCTAGATGAAACGTAGAAAAAAACACTTGTTTATGAAAATAGTGAAAAATACTTATTAATAATAATTTGCCTTTATCAATAAATTATTATCCCAGTGTAGGTACTATGTGTTTTCATATTTCGGAATTCTTAATAATAAAAAAAGTTGTAATGTTGCATTCCTTCAAATTATTTATACTAATAATTACTGTCACAAAATTAATGAATATTATCGATTATTACAAGAAACCGCAAAATAAAACATAGACAGTTAATTTAAAAAAGCAAATACTAGGTATAATATTATTTAAACAACTAACTATTGTTCAATAGTTCCCGGTACCAAAACAAAGGCGAAATAATCATAATACGACAAGCTTAAACTGCGAATTCTTATATTAATTTTATGTTATTCATTCATTGAATCAAAAAAAACCTAACAAAGAAAAAACATTTTTTATTTCAATTTTTTTTTTCAATAGTACTAGGATAGCAGATAGCATTAGCAATAAAATACTTGAAATCAACGAACGAATTAAGCCGAAATTAATACCAGTCTTGGTCCGCCGTCGGCAACCAAACATGGCGGCACTATCCGCACCCCTCCCCCGCGCCGTCTAACCCTCCCCCCGGACCGTGTGCAGCTTTTTTGCGAGCGAGAGAGACCTTCCACTCCCTAACGCTTTCATTCTAAAATATTTTCTGACCAATGTTAGCACAGAGTGACTTGCAACTCTAGCTTCATGAAAATAGAGTTCATATTAGGTTGGTGTTTCAGTGCTACTTGCTGCATTTCAGTAACAAAAGCACCATATGAAAAGTGTGAAAAAGTGAGAGAGACGGATAGAGGCGGCCGTCTCGGGCGGGGCCCAAGTTTTCGTGAGTCATTCGTAGCTTAGATATCGCACTGTTCGCACAACCGTGTTCCACGCACGCTAAAAAGAGACAGAGGGATTTTTCGCGTTTTCTTTTTTTATTTGGTCTTTATCTTGCCGGGGAGAAAAACGTTGCGTTTGGGGGAGTAGGGGGTGAGTCGGGGTGTAACGACCGTGCGTGTAATGTTTTAGGGGTGGTTTATACCCGCGCTATTCTATAGATAATGAATAGTGGTGTAGAATATTTAATCACGGTTTTTGGGGTACTTAGTTTGCTCGCTGTAGAAATATGAGATAATTACTGACAAAAATGATTTTCGATTACGTTGATGAAAATGATGAGCGCCCTGATTGGTCCATGGAGGCTTGTCTAATTAATTTGCTGGAAATTTTAATTCCACATCTAGTTTTATGAAAATCATTTGAACGATGTACCTATGACCGGAAATGTATTAAAATTGGTTTATGATTTCGTATGTGGTCGACCGATAATATGGAACTAATTAAATATTTTTGAAGAGTTTAGACTACGTAATTTTTGTGTACTGGTACATGGGCGGGGTTATTTACCTACTAGAACTAATGTACATTAGTTCTAGTAGGTAAATAGAAACCTAATAAAAAGTACCTACAGTTTAGTTCTTTCAAAAATATTTAGGTAGCACTAAGTAGGAAATAATATGATATAAGTAGGTACACGTAGTTAAGACAGTAAAAGCCATCTAAGGTCAGAAACACACGAACTAAGTAATACTAACATTGATATAATGAATTAAATCTATGATCATCTCCTTTAAATGGACATGGTGACGCAGATAAAAAGTGACCCATAATGCTTATGAATACTAGGAATGATGTCGGTAATTTATACTTAAATAATAGAATAATTAATGTAATATAAAATACAAAACACAGTCAGGTGTTGCAATTTGACGAGCAGTTGGCAACTTTAAAGATTGTCATTAAATAATATGTCGGTCGCTATTCTGCTTACGAAAGCTATCGATCGCTTTTTTCTGCAGAACGCACCAATTAATAAGATCGCTAAATGTTCAAAAGTAGGTATTTGAAATACCAATTACAAATTAATTTTTCAATAAGTAATTGAATGTAACATAGGTACCCAAACTCTTTATTTGTTATGGTGAATTTACAAATCACGTACGAGCCTAACTATCTATTTATTTTCATAAAGGAAAAGGGTGGTTTTCTATAGTTTCTGTCTCCTTGAGGAAATGGCGTGAGTTTCGGTTCATGTGCATAAAGAAAGCCTTAAAACAAATGCCAGCACATTGCCGTAAAACATAACGTTAACGTTCCGAAAAAACTTTAAATTTAAAAAAAAAATAACAAAGGAATGTTTGTATTCGCACCATTAATACAGAAACGAATACAATTTAAAAGTTCCCGAAGAAAATATCCGAATGAAAATATTAAAAAACCGAGCGATTTCGGTGCCCGCCTCGGTAGCCGATATTGAGTAAATTGTCGGGAATGATATCGATGTTTACGGGCATGTCGCTGGTTGGGAAACAACTTAAGTGATAAGAGATTTGATGGGCTGAAAAAAGTAAGTACCAAGATAATCTAATTCTAAATTAGATGATTACATTCAGGATAAGAATGCTTGGAAACATGCTGGCCCTGCTCCATAGAGCAATCTTTAGTGTGGACAAAGTCAAACTGGTTGATTTGTATTATGTTCATAATTATGCTAACGCTTTATTTTATATTTATCTACTCTTTTTGTTTTAAAAAAAAATATGACTCGCACACTGTGACGTTGTTTTGAATCAGATAATTTACCTATGTTTGCAATATTTGTAAGTATGTGAGAAACATGTTCCTAGGTGCATCGTCCTCACGTATATGAATTTGTTAATGTATGTTAAATATTGTACTTAAATATTGTAAAAGCTTATTCTTTTAAAAAGAGTATTTATGGAGTTTCTTGTGCGTTCTTCTCCATAACATTCTACTTTTCCGAATGCACGTATAGAACCAATTTTTATTACTTGTTAACTTAATTGTTAACGTTCGAAAGTGCCGCTTAATGGCCGAGTCGAAATAAAAACATTTGACTTTGACTTTCTAAATCGATATTTTATAGTGTCAAAATGTTTATCAAGTTAATGTTTATTGATTTTATTAAAATAGGTATACAATTGAATATTCTAAAATAATACAAATCCTGACTATATACAAAGGACATAGGGAAAAGGGCTCATTGCGCATCACAAATTCCACCACATCGATGTCAATGGGAAATGTGCCCAGAACGCTGGCAACATTGCAACGTTGGATGGCAATGCGGTTTCTCTGGCCGATGTAAAGGCCAGCCGGTAAGTAAAGAGTCAACGAGCTTTTTTTTGTTTGTAAAGGGGAAGTACAAAAAAACTGTTAGAAAGCCAGCTATATTATGGTTGAGTGTCATAGACAACTTTTTATCCCCGAAAAATTTATGCATTTTTCGCGAAGCCGCGGTTTAAAGATTGTACTCAAAAAATGTCGACTTGAAGGAAAATGTAAAAATGCCCATGGAATGAGAAAATTCACTATTAAAAAGTACTTACCCTTATATCGATCCTTATTATCCATGGTCAAATCGTCCACTACCATTTTCTTAAATATGGTCCTAGTCATCAAATCAGCATTTTTCGACGTATTTATTACAATTTCAATTATTGCTGATTTTACAGGTCAACCCAAGACGTCTACAAACAAGTTGTATTTTATACATACACTTTTAACTTTACTTCGATTAGTTGCAGAAATTATACAAAACTGAATTATAATTAATAATTATTCTATATATTTTTCTCCTCCCTTAGCGAAACTTCCGTAGTCAACACATTCTTAACCCAAATCTAGCAAGACACTATTAAAAAGTTGCTACAAGCTTGCTCTTAAAATTATGCAAACTGTCAACATCGCTTTTAATTTAAAACGCCAAACTAGATTTTTAAATACTCACCTTAACCCAATTAAGAATTTTCAAAATGAAACGTGCAACATCTTTAGAGGGTTAACCGTGAGAACGCAAGGTTAAAGGTCAATTTGACCTGTCTGTGACAAAAGTGGCCCCACAGAAAAGTCGAGACCTCTGACCCTACGTGTGCCAGATTAACATAAAGATGCTTTTAAAAGACACAATACGTCCAGTCGAGATCATGACAATACATGGTCCAGTTGAAGTCGCGATCGCAAGATGACCCTTTGTCAAATAAGCCTTGAGAAGCGAATTTGCATAAAGCGAAATTTTAGTAGCGAATTAAAAATTTAAATTTCTTGCAGAGAGCTAGGGTTAAGTATGAGAAGATTTTGCTGGCTCGGCCGTTGGAAAGGATTATGAATATTAACATAAGTTTGTAAGACTACATTAGTCTTGCTAGAGGAAACGAATAAAATTTTCTTTCTAGAAATATAATCAATATTTCTCGGAGTTTTGTAAGTTAGTGTAATGAGTTTTTACTTTTACATAAATTAATGAATAGGAAAAAGTAGTATGAGCCTTTTTTCAGTTTGCTAGATACATATTATCTAAGCTGTTTAGATTGGACCAAAACTGCTTATTATTATTATCATAGCAGTAATTATTATTGCTTTACCGTGACTACAAATATCGAAACTGAATATCAATGTGATATTTATTTTAAGTTTTCAATGTCGAATTTTCTTTAACTAACCTAACCTAACCTAACAACATTAACAATAATATAGCTGACTAGTTACTTACATACTTTTTTAATAAAGCTTTATCAAATCTGCGATCTCGTTAGTTTAATTGAGAAACTTTTATATTTTAAGCAAATTTAAATAGTAGAATCTCTCACGATGTCCAAAGTGCAAATGCAATGGACTAACACTTTATAGAAACTACAGAGATGCCCACAACACAGTTTAAATATGCACATCTCATTTGAACTCCGATTCTATGCGTATAAAACTAAAAACATTAACAAATCGCTCCGTGTGAAATCTTACGTCATCTGCAAGTCTAATTAGATCTACAACAAGCGAAAATACGGGTCCAAGATGACCCCCTTAGCGAAGTCAGATGACCCCACCTGTTACTTGCATACCTAATTTATTAATTAACATAACTATTGTGAAAAATAGACAAAATACAAATAAATCTTTCTCTCTCGCAGTTATTAGCATTTCTTTTGATATTTTTGCCTGGGTCTGTTTTGTCGTGTGAAAATTTTTAAGTTATTTTTTGGACGTAGCCGTTGAAGGGTTGGGTCGTTGAGTAATTAAAATTCGCTTCTTTTGTCGTGATTAAGTGTGAGATGGTTGAGTCTAGTCGAGTCTGGAGTGGACTCTAGTCGGTACTATTTTGTTATGCAAGTGTTTCGGTGACCAGTTGGATTTTATGTGATGTGATTTGAAAGTATTGTGCGTTCGGATATGTGGTATGTGTTTGTTCTAGCAACTTTTCTTTGAGTGAATATTTAGGTAAGTTTTCCGGTTTTAAGCAGGAGAAGACAAGAACGCACATTAGTGTTATTTTGTTGCTTTCTTGAATTTTAATAATTTTACTAATAACTAGCTAGGTTACTTTAGTAATAAATTAATTTATTTTTATTGTTTAGTAGGTATTTTAAGAGATTACAGGTAGAGGTTCCACCTGCTTGCTGATGGTAATCAATGGGGTGGTTTTAGTTAGTACAGTCAAAGGTCAAAATTGCAGTCTTACTTTCCGAAAATTCAAATAGCTAGATTTTGTAGAAGTTAAATTATCCACAACTGGTTTAAGATGTTATATAGAAATTAAAATATTGATTATATTTAGTAACCGTGAAAAGTTGAAATTCTTCTGCCTTAAAAAGAAATTTCCGCTGCTGTGTTGGTAGAGTCTGACTGTACTTTTAACCCTTAACTAAACAAGTCCCACAATAAAATGAAGGTTACGAAAGTTTCAATGAAGGGAGATATTGTAAAAGTAGCACTCTTTTTTGGACTATAAACAGACGACTCTGCCCAGTGCCCATTATCGTTTTTTTATGTATAGTGAAATAATCATGAAAAAAAACCTTTGCAAATAAAAACAAAATGTCTGCCTCTGTTTATCAAAGCTCTTTTTAAAATACACTTCCAGTAATTCGGTTTCTTCGGAACACTGTTTCCATGTTTTTTTTGAGAAAACTTTTACCCACACTAGGAAGTTCTCCTATACGAGTATTGTACTTGTAGTTTGAAAATATAAGACCGCTAAGGGGATCTCACGATATAATCTTCAGTATCACAATCACAACACGATGTGATAATGTAGATGAAATGGAAGCTAAATATGGAAGCTGCACGGAGATTATTACAGATTACTATGGGCGAAAGATGTTAACAAAAACATGAAATCGTAAAACATAAATCGGATAAAAATTACGTTCCACAGATAAACGACTACTTAGACAAAAAAGTCTTGTACAACAAGTCTTTTTTGGCCAGTTGTTTTTAGGGTTCCATACCCAAAGGGTAACGGGACCCTATTACTAAGACTTCACTGTCCGTCTGTCATCAGGCTGTATCTCATGAACCGTGATAGCTAGACAGTTGAAATTTTCACAGATGATGTATTTCTGTTGCCGCTATAACAACAAATACTAAATACAGAAAAAATAAATATTTAAGTGGGCCTCCCATACAACAAACGTGATTTTTTGCCGTTTTTCGCGATAATGGTACGGCACCCTTCGTGCGCGAGCCCGACTCGTACTTGGCCGGTTGTTTGTATATCTGTCGAAAATCGAAATCGCGGTTCAGTCCAGCTAAGTGGCCAGTATTAAATATCGTGTTGTGCATTAAAAAAATCATTGAGTAGACTACATACTCTTCGGTCTGAAATTCAGTTCCCCAGTTATGTTTAAGTCCTGTGTAGTTTGTATGGGTTGTTGGTATTGACCGGGTATAGATCCAGACTACAGATGGTACAGGTCCGCTGTGGAATTTGGTATTGAAAAAAAACTCTAAAAAATTATCTTATTAATTACTCTTTATGAAGGAAGCGATGAGAATTGGTCTTATTTCAATATTTTGTGGGTTGGTAATACCAATTATCATGCACGCTTTTAAAAATAAAATTACACTGACAGCCCTTCCGTTCTATCGTACAGTCCATCCAAAGGCTGTCTGTCACAGATTTGTGCAATCTGATAAAACCGCCATTTGAACACTTATTTTTATAAATTTTTGTCCTGTCATTATTAAGTATGTCTTCTAAATGAATAACGAAAACAATATCCAAATCGGATAAGTTCTTTTTGAGATAATCACATATGGGTCGAATACAGAACAAAACCTCCTTTTTTTTAAGTCGGTTAATAATAACGAATCTATGCCCTCTATGCCTTCCGAAACCATTGATCCAATTGTGAAGAAACTTTGTTGGGTTGCTCTGCATGGCATATCCTGCGCAGGTTCATGGCCCAAAAATTCTATATAACCTCACTTTTTAGGGTTCCGTTCCTCAAAAGGAAAATAGGATCACTTTGTTGTCTGTTTGTCTGTCTGTCCGTGTGTCAAATCCTTTTCCTCTGGAACGCCTAGAGATATCAGGCGAAATAAATATGATATAGGTAATCAGGTCTGCAATCCCTTGCAGCTGTGAAAAATCAAACTTCTAAATCAAAGCGATCAAAAGATATAGCCGTTTTATGTCGTATATTTGAGGAATCGTAAGAGAATCAAAATCCGTTGAACTAGAATCATGAAATTTGGCAAGACCTAGTCATGTTCTTTTTTTTTAGTTTTTGTGTTTTCCAGCACAAGAAAACGAATAAATCTGAAACTGTAAATATTTATCTACAACAAAAAAAAAAGATTATTAACTTATTTGCAGTTGGTTAACTAAGTGCGACCTATGTTGATGTATGAGAACAACAGTTTCGAACGGTAAAGTTAATTTTGTCCCTTCGTTAGGGCAATGTTCGATGCATTCATTGTTTATGAACGTCAGTATTGTTATCTAATTATTTTGGTGAATGTAGCTGTTTATACGGAACCCTCGGTGCGCGAGACCTACTCGCACTTGGCCGGACTTTTTTACTTTATGTGGCATTGCAACGCACCGGGTACAGCTACTTATAAATAAATTTGTACCCCCTACCCAATCACATTTACAAGACTCCTGTATTTCTATAAAACACTGCTCTAAAATCTGCCCGGATTAAGTCGTTTATCGACAAATACGAAGGCGTTAAGACACTACATAATATATTGAATTATTTACTGATTTCCTGCCGAGCGGGCGTAGACGCCCCGCTAAATAGCCAATAAAGTATTTACGTGGGGAGGCTATACCATTGCCGACAGATTTGCTGTGTCCACGCAATAGGCTACGTGCACAATAGTGGGATGTCGACGGCCATTGTTTTAAAAGATTTTAATGTTGCCATTAAAATCGGCGATAGCCTAGCAAGTGTGCTTTATCGTCGACTACATCGCTTACTATCAGGTGAGAAAGTGATCAAACTCTTATCTATAACCGTAGGTTGTCTAGCAGATATAGCTGTTAGCGATAAGACCACCATTATACATTGTACACCATCACCATTGTCTGTTAGAGATTGCCCTGTGCGATAAGACCGCACATTGTACACTGATCTTTGTAATGTTTTGTCCTGTAAATATTTAAGTGGTGTAAAATTAAGTATATAATAAATAAATAAATGTAGATAGCATTTGGATTTACATGAGAAATATTCACCCCGGAAATGGATTTGATTTAATTTTCAACCGCTCGTTGACGGCTACCTGGCCGCGACAAGTCCGCGGGTGTGGAGCCAGCCTAACTATTTATATCGGATTTGTCTCAATTTAAAGTTAATTGGTACGACAAAACGATTAGTTAGTGCCGTTTTCCACGATTCCTTTTCAATTATTCCGATATAATCGACGTGTCTAGTAATTTATTAGATAATTTGATTTTCGATCGGTGCGGCCGACGGCCGTAATTAGGTTTTATGATTATAGGTTTTTAATGAGTAGGTGTGAGCAGAGTTTTATGCTGACATAATAATGGGAGGAGGTCTTTCATTGTTTGTTGGCTAGCTTCTGCATTTGCATTAGTTATGTTACTAAGTTTGCCGTGCTTCATCGTAGACCATATCATCGCTTACCACCAGGCGAGATAGTGGTTTAACGCGAGCGAGAAATAAGTAAAGAAATAGTTGTGTTGCGAAAAATATACTAAATAAAAATTTGAAATATGTGGACCTATAGTTCTACAGCCTAAATCACTATGTTTAGAAGCACGCAATTTTGTAAGAGATTTCATTATTTTAACAAAGGACATGGAAAATTAAGGAAAGATTAAATTTCATAGGGAACGGAAGTTTTTATGGACGTCTATTGATTTTGCAGTTGACAAAATACCATCGGGTATCTACATAAAAAAACTGGCCAAGTGCGAGTCGGACTCCGAGGGTTCCGTACCATTATCGCAAAAACGGTACAAAAATTACGTTTGTTGCATGGGAGGCCCCACTTAAATATTTATTCTGTTTTTGGTATTTGTTGTTATAGCGGCAACAGAAATACATCATCTGTGAAAATTTCAACTGTCTAGCTATCACTATCCGCGACAAGTCCGCGGGTGTGGAGCCAGCCTAACTATTTATATCGGATTTGTCTCAATTTAAAGTTAATTGGTACGACAAAACGATTAGTTAGTGCCGTTTTCCACGATTCCTTTTCAATTATTCCGATATAATCGACGTGTCTAGTAATTTATTAGATAATTTGATTTTCGATCGGTGCGGCCGACGGCCGTAATTAGGTTTTATGATTATAGGTTTTTAATGAGTAGGTGTGAGCAGAGTTTTATGCTGACATAATAATGGGAGGAGGTCTTTCATTGTTTGTTGGCTAGCTTCTGCATTTGCATTAGTTATGTTACTAAGTTTGCCGTGCTTCAGCGTAGACCATATCATCGCTTACCACCAGGCGAGATAGTGGTTTAACGCGAGCGAGAAATAAGTAAAGAAATAGTTGTGTTGCGAAAAATATACTAAATAAAAATTTGAAATATGTGGACCTATAGTTCTACAGCCTAAATCACTATGTTTAGAAGCACGCAATTTTGTAAGAGATTTCATTATTTTAACAAAGGACATGGAAAATTAAGGAAAGATTAAATTTCATAGGGAACGGAAGTTTTTATGGACGTCTATTGATTTTGCAGTTGACAAAATACCATCGGGTATCTACATAAAAAAACTGGCCAAGTGCGAGTCGGACTCCGAGGGTTCCGTACCATTATCGCAAAAATCGGCACAAAAATTACGTTTGTTGCATGGGAGGCCCCACTTAAATATTTATTCTGTTTTTGGTATTTGTTGTTATAGCGGCAACAGAAATACATCATCTGTGAAAATTTCAACTGTCTAGCTATCACGGTTCATGAGATACAGTCTGGTGACAGACGGATAGACAGACAGAAGGATGATGTAGTCTTAGTAATAGGGTCCCGTTTTAACCCTTTGGGTACGGAATCCTGAAAAGCTTATGTAATAAAGTGTTGGAAATCGATGCTTTTTTCACAACAAAGTTACTGTATTATCAGAGTGATTCCGTATATTTAATGCCTAACTTGCATCACCCGGCGGGGTGGATGCCAAATATTTGTGCTCGCTAATCATGCCTCTAACGTCAATAGTTGCCTGAAATGTGCCAGACAGCGTTCTCGCAATGTGAATCGCATCATACGAGTCCATAATTTCGTTATTTAACGCTGAAAATTACTCTATGACTGAACCTAGCTTTGATTTTCATAGTTTGTGGATTATAATTAGCAGAATACCTTAACTTTCGTGATTACCTAAGAAAGAAATTTACTGGTCAACTGAAGGTGCATGTTCTGACAGTTCACGATAGATATGTACTGATAGAGCACGTTTACAGAGGCTCTCTACTAGTGAGTTAATCTTAGCCGCAATCAGTCGCATCGCTCGGACGTCCATTCATCTCGGCAGCCGCCAGAGAACTGTCCCACTGAACTGCACAAAGCGACACAAGCAACATTTCTGAACGCAATCATTCTCCATTCAATATCCGAATTTGAAAAAAGAACTTGTAGTGATGTGACCTTGCTTTTCCTCGATTCGTTTTTCGTTCAACACGCAGGCGCGTTGGTGTTCGGATCAATGCCGAAAAACGGGGGTTTGTGTCCCCCGCGGGCTGCCCGCAAAGTAAGCGGTCGCGGCATCTGAAGGGCCTAACCCGTTAGTCCTGGTTGCTAGGCAACCCATCCTTCGTGTGTGGGTCGATAAAGCCCACGTTATAATTTTCTTTAATCGCAGGCGGGGGGACTTTGTCGGGTTGATTCGGTTTAGATATCTTTGTTATGGAGGTTTGGTCATGGATTTTATGTAATCCGAATTGGAGTAACCAAGGGCTTATGTAAAATATTTTTTATTTAAAGCTTGTAATAGAGTCAGTTGGTAATCATATTAAAACTAAGCTACACAAGTAATTATTAATTAAGTAAGTAGGTACCTACATACATCAGTATATACCAACGAATACACAACTTATTAAAAAAACTTAAGAAAACAGAATCATACTAGACTGATAACAATTTGTCCTTTTAATAAATAGGCAGGAATTTAATACACAATACTGATCTGAACAAACAATTCCTTTCATAAATCCAAATATCTATCATATTGTTTATTATGGAATTTATCTGACTTATCGTATGCACGATTCATTATTTAGGTTCATAATACATAGTAAACTTTTAGCCGTCAAACTAAGGCTACCTATAGGTAATTCATTACCTCTTAACATATTGTATAAATCTCACACATAAAACACATCAACCCATAGACGAAATTTTATTAAATACCTACCAACTAAATGTAAAAAGACATAGTCACAGAGCTACACACTTTTTTTCAAACCTCAACTCACATATAGATATACCCCCATTCCCCCGACACTACAAAGGTAACATCCTCCATCTTACCCCACTTGCACATTAATCAAAGACAGTGAAAGTGGTGCCTTGACCTAGCTAATAGCTGTACAAACACGGCCTAGTGCAGTTACTGGCGCTAGTGAAAGCCATTAGACCACGCTGCCGTCCTCTAGCTAGCTAGAGTGTCACTATCTGACAAAATCATATTTTTAGTTATAGACGAAAAACAAAAAACCGCGAAAGAATAAAAATCGATGCTGTATAACAACCAAGTTTTAGGTGTCAAAAAAAATCTAATTGCGTACTTTCGAATAGGCACATTGTCAGTTTAAATCAATCACTAAATCTTAACAAAAATACGTTTTTAAACATAGCAATTTGGGCGTTTTTATTTTTCATCCGGAATCTATTGATAGTAGAAAAATAATGCTTAGAGAGGTCGGTGGAGATTTTTTTTCTGATAACGGAGGTATTACAGGGTTAAAAATGACCAAATTACAGATAGTGACACTCCAGCTAAAAGACGGCAGAACATTAGACAGTACATGCGTTCATTGATGACAGCTATCTATATGTTAGTGAATCAATTCGAGGGGCCGTTATGTTGTGGTCTGTGGTGTTAGATTGTGGAATGGGTATAGTAATAGTGAATGAAATGTTAGAAAATTAGCGATAATTGGCCGGTGTGTAAACATATTCGGTTTTGGGGTTAGTGTTTTGTGGTTGAATTTAGAAGGAAGGAGTGTTTAAATAATGGATCGCCGATTAAGTTAATCGATGGTCACTTATATGGATGAGGTTTTAAATTAAAAGTTCCTACTAAACTGTTAAGCACCATAAAAATTAAATAAAAAATGCAGACTTATACATTTTTATTTAAAATTTCTGCTTAGACTCCAATTTTATTTTTATTTAATAAGCTTTGCACAGACTTTTTTTTATGTAAAATCGTTCTATTCAAAGGTATATTTATATTCACTAAAGGATTCAAATTGATACTATAACAGAACTATAACAGCCTTCAGTTATTCGACAGCGCTTCAAAAGCACTGCTGAGGTCAAAATATTCTTGAACAACGAACTTCTTTGTAAACTTCTATCCGTTATATCTTATTATATAACTTTTATTATCGGCGCAAGATCAATTCTACAACCCCCTATTCCACTTTTCCCCATACTAAAAGTACACATCCTTATCTCTTCACCTAGCTCTCAGACTATAACTACACTAGTCACTACATAAGCCAAGGCATTTCGATACGCCACCGGTTCAAAGGTTACGTTGAAGTCAAATTGTAAATACGAGTATGTAATACTCTCTTTTAAACCCCCGACGGATGAGGAGTGTTAAAATTTTTAAGTGTGTTGCTGTGTATCTGTGTGTGTCTGTCTGTAGCATCATAGCTCCTAAACGGATGAACCAATTTTGATTTAGTTTTTTTTTTTGAAAGGTGATTTTGTAGAGAGTATTTTTAGCTATGTTTGAATAAAATCGGTTTAGCCATTCAAAAGTTATGGGCATTTTACTGTTTGAATCGGGGTGTTTTCGCAAGATATCGTGTCATAATTACGTGTTCAATAGATTGCCGATCGAAGCGTATCTACTATGTACTAGATAAATTATGTAGCATGAAATAAAAATGTACCGGGGTTTTTTAAATTTTACTTGTACCGAATGATTTATTCCAAAACCACGACAACCCATATTCTATGCACTCTCCAGTACAAAAACACATCTTTATCTCATAAACCAGGTCTCAGACTACAACTACACTACATAAGCCAAGGCATTGCGATACGCCGCCGGTTCAACGGTAACGTTGAAGTCAAATTGTACTATAATACGTAATACTCTCTTTTAATACCGAATGATTTATTCCAAATCCACGACAACCCATATTCTATACACCCCCAAGCACGCAAACACATCCTTGTCTCGTAACCTAGCTCTCAGACTACAACGATACTACATAAGCCAAGGCATTCCGATACGCCGCCGGTTCAAAGGTAACGTTGAGGTCAGTCGCAGCGAGAGTGAAACGTAATGTATTTACACACGCGTATGTACACTATGTGGCAAGATTCAGGGTTAGTGACGTAGATAGTAGGTAGTTATGTGGTTTAGTTAGACTGTAGGTCATAGGATTACTTGTGATATTAGGATGCGTTATTGTACCTATTGATATACTTATGGTGTTGTTTGTGGCTAGTTTCTTGTAGACTCTTTCGTGGCCATTTTATACACAACAATTGTTTAGAATATGTAAGTACGAGTCATGTGAACTCCAATATATATATATATATTTTATTTATTTAAATTGAGCTCGCGCTTGACTACTATCTCACCTGATGGTAAGCGATGATTTGATCGACGGTGAAACGCGCTTGCCTAGAAGTAACTTATTCAGTCTTGACTTAAAGACCCCTAGATTGTAGCTATCGGGAAACACAGACTCCGGCAGGGAATCTAAACATTTTTTCTTTCATTACGAAAGGGTAAAATTGATAGCAGGAGGTAATCTTTAGTGTGAAATAGGCCATGGAAACGAAAGCCCGGGTACTTATTATAGAAAATAATCTGTGACACAACGATACTTGTGTGGATACAAGGATCTGTTCCTTGGGAGGTTTTATGGTTGTTTTCTCTTACATGTAAAAAATCTTTAAAAAAATATACTACTGACTTCCTACTAAAAACACTACAAAGTGAAAAATAACTTTCTTTTTCGAAGTCGGTGTCTTTGGTAGGTACCAATTTTTTTTGTTATGGACACCGACTTCGAAAAAGAAAGTTATTTTTCACTTTGTAGTGTTTTTAGTAGGAAGTCGGTAGTATTTTTTTTTTTAAAGATTTTTTATTTTTCACTTTTTCGTTGTACCTATTAAACAACCTGCCTTTAGTGAGCTACTTATAATGCCAGAATAGATTATCCGAATGCCATGAAACTTGATCATAACCAGTGAAATGAGAGTGTATCAAGGTGAACTGTACACATCTGCGTACCCCTTTAGAGCGTACTGGCGTGATGTTATGTTATGAAATAGTATAAAAAATAAACAGACATGCGGTTGCAGCAATCCCGAGAGATTTGCCGTCATTTATTGAAGAGTTCTGCTGTATATCTCCGAAGTTCTTCATCAGATCTTCACCAAATTAAAATGGAACCAATTTCGAAACATACTCTAACAAACAAAAAATAATTTTCAAAATCGGTCCACAATTGACGGAGATATCGGTGAACATACAAAAAAAAAAAAACATACAAGAAGTCGAACATAGAACCTCCTCCCTTTTGGTAAGTCGGTTAAAAATATAAAAGTTGTTTATTGAGGTAACTTTTCAAACCCATTTACATTCATTATAAAAATATGCATAATAATAATATATATCAGATAAAAAAGGTTAAAACAAAAATAGTAAAGTCAAATCAAGTCACAAGTGAAGTCAAAAAAAAATAGACGAAATTAGATTAGTTACAAAAATTAAATAAATAATGAAATGCATTAAAATAAAATACAAAAAAGAAATCAGAGAACCAGGAAATGAGAGAATCAGAGAATTAAATTATTTTCAAATTATATTCAAATTTGTCATGAAAAGGTTTAGGATTAAATTCTTATCGTTTCTCCATATTTAAATTCATAGAAATAATTTGTAATAATCAGTGTGCAGATTAAATACATTAGAATAAATTTTATGTCTTTGGAAATTTGAGAGAAAAGTAAAAATTGTTAACAACTCGAGAATTTTGTGATAACCGGGTGAACCTGTTTTCTTTTATTTTCAAGAAGTTTTATAAAAATAGCATTACTTATATAGATGCAAAATATTATGATTAGATAGAATAATGGAATCTATTTTTCAAACCGTATCGAATATTTTAATGTTTCAGGCTTATAGTATAGAATGATGAAATACCACGGTGAAAAGTAATCTATATTTGTTTAAATACATTTACAAATACAATTACTATAGGACTCGCCAAATCCCAATACCATGATAAGCCACCACGCTTCCCTTGACTTGTCATCCTAACTCCACTACACCTACCCCTAGCCCGTCTAAACCGTTTACAAACCAATCTAACACTAAACGGTTAGACCGTAAACCATAATAGGTATCACAATCTGTCGGTATCCGAGTACCGGTACCCCGTTACCGGTACCGCAATTTGTCGGGATAAGGTACCCGTACTAGATATTTACGTGTGTCATAGTTTGTGGTATGGTGAAAGTGAACCTTTATGTGACGTCACCTCATGTCCGTGCGACACTATTAACCATGTAACGTGGCTGTGAGATGTAGGGATAGCAGATTAGGCAGCGGTGCGAAATAGGGTCGTCTTGAAATTTTTTGCACTCCATAAAAACAGGCTTGGTACTGCTAGTCTATTTTGTTCAAATATTACCGTGAAAACTTAAGTGTAGGGAGTGTATAATAGTGAATCGCTGGCCTATCCTGCAGGCCTTAGGTGAAGAGTGAAGAATACCACCCACCAAGTTTACATGGTGATATGTTTTTTTAATAGACCGGTTGTAAACCTTTCACCGTGAAATAGATTGAATGAGTTTAAAGTGAACTATCATTGCATCTTCATAGCCATTAACAGCTCACTTCAGTTTTCACGGTGAGATTTTTACAGAATAGCACTACTGTAATCATCTCAACGTTAAAACTAAGTTAAAGTGCATTCCATTAAATCAAGGTGGAATGAGTTCAATTTGAGCTCACTTCACCTAAATTTTCGTTGTGAGATTATCGAATAGACCGACCATCATTCCACCTGTTTCAAGGGATAGGCAGTTCAGTTTGACTTCAGTAAGATTTTTACAGAATAGTAATACATAAAGATTACGTTGCCACGTAAGGCAAATAATAAATTCAAATAATTAGTGTTAAATTAATTTATATACCAAAATTTTATTCTTAACTAATTGAAATGAAAATTTTACTTTTTTGTTATTGGTATTTAATTTTAATTATAATGAAATAATTTTTTTTTAAATTTTTATTTTGATGGAGTAAATTTTTAAATTTTGAATGTAGTTTTTATTTTAGTCGATTGATAATTATGTTTTTACTAATCTTATTACGTATCTTATTCTTATTCTTACTTGGAATGATTTTAATAATAATGAACAAATTATAAAATGATTTTTCTTTATTATTATTGATATTTTAATGGAATGACATTTTATTCTTATTTTAATGGAATCAATTGTTGAAATTTTATTGTGACTTTATTTTTATGAGAATAATAATTCTTGTTTTCCTAGTGATTGTTATAAAATGTGTTACCAATTTTATTGTTACGTAATTGGAATGATCTTATTAACAATGTACAAATATGTTTATAAGGAATCAATATTATAATGTAATTGTATTATAATATGGATTATAATATAATATAGATAAATATAATATCTGTCATGTCATGCTGATTGACATTTATTCGACCTCATTATAAACCGGTGTTCAAACGTACTCTAAACGAATATAACCTTCACAATAAAATGAAACACAAAATTATTATAACAAAAATATTCAAAATCAAATTTTCTAATCTCTCGTTTAGTCTGACCGTACAGTTTACTAGGTATTCTCGTACGGGCCGATAATACGTGTCGACAATGCTCTCCTCATTGAGCGCAGCACTACGTGACTTTATCGCTATTGATGTGTTTATTAATTACCTACAAATGGGCTACAACACTACGAACAGGTGTCAATTGATTTGAAATAGAATCCTGTGGCTTAGGGGAGAATTGGGTAGAATAGAACAATTTTCGATTTTGTTAGGAGTTTGAACACGGTTTCTTTGTTACTAATGCCATATTTTAAGTATACACAAAACGATCGAAAGGGCTATTGTAAAAATTCAATAACTATAGAAAATTAATTTTCCTGTGGTCACAGTTTTAATTTAATAGGAAATGAATATTACTAACGTTGTCATACCATACTTATTCTACACTTTCTGGGGTGCATAATGATACCAAAATGTTTAACCAATGTATATTTCTCCAGACTAACTCAGAAGTTCATGGAATCTGTAAATTTGCTAAGGCACCAACAGCATACATACCGTACTATAATCCTACATGGTCGTTTATCTACATAAGCCGACTTCGTTTTCCACATACAAAAGGCTTAGGTACTCAGTCATCTTTGTAAGCTGAACCAGCCTTAATTTGCATGTTCCCCCAAGACAGGCCAACGCACTAACGAGCATTTTGCTTTTTAAACCGGACAAAATTAATTAGCACTTTTATTTTATTGGAAATGAATAAAAATACGTAAGTGAATACAGAAAATCGTATATTTTTATGAACATGACTAAAAATATAAAAAAAACACAAATTATTTAATTCTGATGGATCTTATTCTGACTCATCTGAGTAAACATGTCTCGATGATTGGTCTACTTCTGTGTCCAGTTCTTCTGCCTCGAACAACTCTATGGTTTCACTCATGAAAGGCTGGCTTTTGCTCGGTTTACGTTTCCGTACACAACTTATGTAAGGATCTGATGTGAGAAGCAGCCTGTTGAGGACATCGTAGTTACATTGAATCCTCGAAAATTTTCGGGCATAATTTTGCCGGTATGAACGGTAGTGCTTATTACGGGCTTTTGCGGCCTCTTCGGATAATTGCCCGATAGGCAGGATGGCATATTTGATCACAGTTGTACCGTGCACTAGGATTTTGTGCAGAGTCGGCGTCATTGGATGCCAACCGTACAGTTCGACATACATTTTTGCAGTATCTTTGCAGTATTTTCCGAACTTCTCTGCATTAATTTTGAGTCCAGATGACATTGCTTCCAGAATCACCTTAAGTTTAATTATGAACTCTTTATTTATCCCAGTGATTTCAGCAGCTAAATCAGGATCGGCGAAGAATCTTCTAGACGTGTTGCCTGAATTGGAATTGCCGAAACCAGGTTTCGGCATATCCTCGTTTTGGGGACATTCCGTTATTTCTCGGACCGTTTTCCATAAATAATAACTTGTCATCTAATCTTATTGCTGGGCTTTCTTTAAAAAGCATATACAACGATTTCCGAGTCATCTCAATCACATTTGATGTCGAATCTGCAAAAAAAAACGACAAAGTGCTAAACGATAAAAAATCCTAATATCACTTTAAAAGTAAAATTTTTTGGAGTGGTGGAATGATGTGGTAAATGTTATTACTGTTTTGATGAGATAAAACTCTATATTTTACCACAAAGGTATACTAATAGCTCGATCTAACTCGGTACTATTACAAATGTATTAAATAGCAAAAAAAAAAAAACACGATTTTCACTTTTTTCACCATCTATAGAAGCTGGTTCTAAAAATATAAAATAGTCAATCGTATTAAAGATAATATAGTTAAAATTAAGTACATACCTTGTTCTTCAGACCCCATGGTTAAAACTTTCCACTATCCACTTCTAACCACTTTTTTAACCAATTGCAAGTTTGAAAACAATAGAGCGTATCGTGAAAGTAGACGTGCGTACTAAACAATGACTAGTTTCCGACTACCTGAACGGGGCGCGCGGAGGGGAATGGTCCGAGGTAGGACCGGTTTATGATAGTACCATTACTTAGGTGCAATAAAATGACAACTTAAATGGCATTTACAGAAATTTGTAATTGTCACTTTTGCCCGGTTTTGAAATCAAAATGCTCGTTAGTGCAACGCCCACATAATGCTGATATTAGGCCCAAACCCTCAACGGGGCCCGTTAATATAATATCCGTATATCCGAATATCCCAAAGTATCATCAATCACTGAGCAAGGGCGGGTTAAGTCGACACATGTAAATTTTTCGCACAAATTATACGGAAGGCTGCCAGAGTTGCCAGAGCAAAAATTTGTTGTTTTGAATGTTGCCTTTAGAAAAATAATGTGCTGCTCAGTAGGATTGATTGAGTTGGAAATAATTTAGGACTGTATTCAAGAATCATATTCAAGCGTTTATCTTTGAAATTGGTCAGATTCGAAATGAGATTAATCTTTCAAATTGGATCATTCGGTTCCCTACTAATGGTTGAGCTGAGTGGAGCCAATCCATGCGTCTTGTTCGTGGACGGGTGCTATCAGTTGGGATTGGTCATAACTTGGCTGCATCGGCCTGTTTTTAATTAAGTACTTATTGTATTTTTGCGTTGTTTGTTTTACTTTAGACGCTTTTACGTGCTCGTCTTTTTACATCATTCTCACATATATGTATTTTGCCAACAGGAATGATGTAACCAAATACTTGTAATTAAAACTGACAGAAAAGAGTGTCCATTGGGTTTCTTGCACATTCTTTTCCATAGAGACCTACTGACGCTTGCGAATGTGTCATTATACGTCTTATAAGATAGCTTGATCTCTGCGAAAGCTGTCAGTATCAATACAGTAACAATAGCGCTTGACAGGCTAACAAGAACGTAACAATAACGTAAACGTAAGTTTGACATATGTCTACACATCATGTCTACATCTATTTTTGGGTGACAATTCAAAAGTACCTTTAGATGGTTTAGTTAAATTAAAGTATTGAGTAAGGAAGTATTTTCTGCTGCTAGCAGGACCTCATTTCTGCCAAACCATTTCGGAAAAGATGAGTGAAGTTATATGTACCATTAATTATGCCTACTAAAAAGTTGATAATTTAGTCATCATGGTCCAAAATAATTATTTAAAAACATAAGCTGTTTTCAATGCTACTGTTACTTTAAATTAGTACTAGTCTTTTTTCGTATTAATTGTACGCTGAAATAAATTGGTACAAATGTTATCCTCTAATATCCTCACCCTCCTCTCACTCGTATCACTTATGTTACACTATATTGCTTTTAATTAATCCTATTCATTAAATCCCTCGCTATCACGCTGCTGAATTTACGGCAACATTAGGGGATGCTCGGGTCAAAAGTAACCTTTCCACAACTGATTACAGTAATTCCATAAGTATACATTCTGCCTCCACCTACCTTTTACCCAAAAAAAGGGGTCCGGGAAAAAAATACAAAAAACCGAAAAAGATATTTCACTCCAAAGAGCCCCATTACATTGGTCTTGGCAAAAAAGCCTCCGCGGCAACGGCTCGCATCAATTAGTGGAGGAGGCACTGGCAAACAGGCCCGGTTTAGGGGCAAAATCGGCGCCTCATTTACGGAGCGGTCCCAAATACCCCACCATCCAATGTTTACTAGTCATTAAGCGCGAAGATACTCCGCCGAACATTATTTGGTGCTTAGCTAGGAGAGATTTTAAGCCGGCCATCTGCCAATTAGTTATAGAAAATAGGATGAAGAAAAATAAAGTGGTTTCAGGGAGGGCGCATGATGACGCTAAGTTATCCCTGCTGGAATTGATGAAGAATAATGGTTGCGTTTTCACTTTCTGCCCTATCAATATTGAAAATCATGATGAAAATGATTACACATAATGGCACGGGCCGTAGAACCTCCTCTACGTAGGATAGCTCCAGAGACAGTTTTTATACCACACAAAATAATTATGAAAACATTTTCGCTCCGAATTAACCCTAAGAATGCGACAATCGTACAGAAATTCCGGAAAAATGCCGCACAACACTTAAAAATTACGCTGCGTCCTCAATTTCCGCCCGCGTGTGCTCGACGGGCGTTATTTTTCTCGCGCCATTTACTCAGATGTCCGTCATAGCGGAGATTTTTCCGCACCAGACTCCCGGGGAACCGGAGCCAAGTGCTAAAATGCAAATCACGAGTATTAATATTAATATGGACGGAGAGATGAATTCTCCCAGCTCGTATTTATGCATGGCTACTTTAGGCTTTCATGGGATACGAAATCTCTTGAATATTTTTCGTTAGTGACTGTTGAGACAGTCGGGATTCTAATTTGAAGTTTGGGTAGAATATATGATGAAGTGGATTGTTTTGGAATAGCCTGGTCGTTATTATAGAATGCTCTTTTGTTTGCAAGTTCAGTGTTAGCTACTTATTGGCAAAAAACTTAAGCGCAACTTTGAGTCATAAGCTTCAACGCCCAAATCCTGAATTATTCCCGCATGTTATTAAATAATTGCTAATACTTTCTCCCGTAAAAACCTACTTAATTTCCCCGGGCTCCGAACGCTATCCGTGTTATTTCAGATCCTTTCCCGCCCATTTAGCGCGGGAAGATGCACGCACAGATAGTGACGCCGTAATGGCCGACGGTAAATGCCTTCAATGGCGTCGTTAGGGTTAAAATTAAAAACGACCGTGATGCAGCGTTTTCTTTTTTGTTCCGAAGGGACGCCCGAGTTTTGTTGAAAGAATATTTCGAAGGGACGCCCGTTATGACCCTGGGAGGTGTGGGAGGGTTATTATGTTAGAGGGTGGGCCAAAGGGAACAGTAGCTGACGATGTTGGGCCATAATGAGTTCCTTTTTATATTTTTTAATCATGTTATTTTACTTTGTCTCTAGCCACAGTAATTTTAACTTTGTGTATTTTTTGGTCAGTAGGTGTGGCTTAAAAATCGTTGAATATTTAGTTTTGCGTAACTGCTGTGTCTAATATTTTGTGGATCTATTAGAAAAATAAAACAAAACCATTTGGCTAATGTCTTTCGTGGCGAAAAGCTCTCAAGCTTTACAAATATGCCGAATTAGTTTGAGAGATTTAAACGCTTCATTAGAGGACAGATATAAAATTAGACTAGACTTAAACTCAGCAAAACGCCAGTTCATCTAGATTATCTAAATTTCATTCTACATTTCACAAAAGCTAGGTATAATATAAAATAAAAGACCACTTTTAAGGATTAAACGTTTACATAATCAACTGTTTTTTTGGGCTTTAATAAAAATTAAGCGCTAAGAGGTGGACGGTGGTATATATTTTTATTTATGGAGTGTTTGTTTCGAAGAATATTTTTGTCGGAGGCCGGGCTAAGCTCTTTACCGCTACACATAACTGGGCAATTTAGTCTGTCGCACCGGACCTGTTAATTAGTATTTTAATTAAAATTAATAGGCGATTACTCCGTAAAATTTTCAAGGAGATAAACTTTTAATAGGTCGTTTGAGTTTGTTTTGTTAACGGGTTAGATTATTACGGGGTGTTTGTGTTAGATCGCTTTAGAATATTTGTTAAAAGATAATGATATTTTGCCGGGTTATATAGGCAGTATCTTGAGTGTCTCGTGAGAAAAGCAAGGCCTTTTTTTGAGAATCTGTGTTTTTATTTAGCAGCTCATATGATCATTATAAATAGTGCACAATCTTGACAAGCCACATACTTCGATAACTAAGGGTTTTAATACTTGCGTGATGGCTAGGTTCTAAGCATGTTTTCACGTACGCTGATATTAAGCTAGTTAGTTAGTAAGATTAGTTGTGTGTGGCAAGTAACGTTAGCGTAAAACATATACAAAAAATACTTAAAACGAAATTCAGCCAGCTCAAGTAATGAAAAAAATAAGACACAAAAGATCCGACTGACATCGGTAAGCAGGACAAGGTATCGGATCAAGCAGACAGCTACAGCTTAAATAAAAGCAGTCGAACTTAGGCTTGCCCTTCACTACTTGTCTTATTAACCCTTTAAAACACAAACGGTTTTGCGGTCGCCCCGAAGCCGCGTCCGATGCCAAAAAAGCCAAAATTCTCACGCGTGAAAGTGCCGCGTTCTTTTACGTTTTTCCAATGGCTATCGACGAACCGCCTTTCGATTTCATTACGGACGTCCGACGTTTTTTTTATTTTTAAATCACGGTGTGCTCCACGCGGCTCAGCTTTTTTATTTCCCCGAAGTTTCGTCTGTATTTTTTACCACGGTCTCGTTTCCTTTTTTATGCACGCGGCCCGCAAACAATGCCATCGCGGCCACCGAATTAACTCCCGACTTTTTGCCTTTTGGCGCCAATAAAAATATTTTAATTCGACGCAAGCGTGTTAATTAATAATTAATATTTTTCGACGGGCAGCCGTTTAATGGCATCGTTTAACACGTGTTCCGATGCGATTGTTTTTTCGCGCATCGTTTTCATGAATGGAATGATGACGTAATAGGATAATGTCAGTGGCAATTTTACGTTTTTATTGGACTGCGTGTTGTTGATTTTTTTTTTCGGTTACGAGCGCTCGGTCAATGGGACGAGTGCATCGTGTTTTAATTTTCAATGTCATTATCACTTTCACAATGAGTACCTACTCATATCTTTATTACGTAGTGTGTTGGTGATCAACATGTTGTTTTTATTTTAATGAACGATACGTTTGATTCTTTGCTTGTATTTTATGCGTGGCCCTTTCTTCTACGTTAAAGAGCTTTCAAAAGCGTTGATCTTAAACTGATTCCTAACCCTTGGTATACAAAACTGGTCGGTTGTAAACACGTTATGGCCACGGGGCGACGGGTCAGATCACAGGTCACATGGTTGACCTTCGAACACGTTTGATTTGATTTGGTTTATTTTTGCCACGCGATGCAGCGTTAGGGTTAGACACGTAGTTATATTTAAACTGGTTTTATTGTTCAGTGTGACTATTTTCGAGAGCCACTAGGTTATTTTTAAAGTTGTTTCATAGATTTACTGGTAAACAAGTGTTTGGAAATATTTGGTTTGGAAACATGGAATTGATATCGATTGATTTAATGAAAGAAAGAGATTTTGTTGTATTCTAATCCCTCAAGCCCCGATTTCCATGGGTTCAAATTACTTATTGGTTACCTATTTACGTGTCTGCTAATGTTCCTAGCTACTTTAGCTCGACTTTTATCTACAAAGCACGTATATACCAAGATTAGATACCTAATAATTATGATGTCGGCACGCGATCCGCCAACTGTGAGGACTATGTTCGTCTCAGCTGTGCCTAGGTAGATAAAACGATAGACAGCCGAAGTTGTCAACCGACCCAGTGTAAAAATCTGGTGACTTAGACCATAGCTAATGTCGACCAAGTTCTGCATAGCGACACGGACCCTTGCAAGACCAAAGAAGATCGTCATATATGTGTAAACAATACTTCAACCGAGCTGCCTTCGATACTCTAAAGTTGTCTGCCGAAGTCGGCAAATGATTTAGGGTAAATATGAGCCTGAAAATGTATCGTTTCCAATTAGAACTACTATACATACTTCTGTATTATATCTACAGCTCAATCTTTATATGCGATGCCTAGATATCTAGTTGACGTACACATGAATCACTGCTCATCTCCACTGCCCTCAAAACGGTGAAGGAAAACATCATGAGGAAATCGGCATGTCTTAGAACCAAAAATTCGAAGACATTTGACATCCACCAATCCACACTGGGCCTGCGTGGTGGATTACGGCCCAATCCCTCTCACAGAGCTGAGGCCTGTGTCCCAGCAGTGGGAAAATTTATAGGCTGATGGTGTTGTGTGGTGGTGTGTACACATGTATATAGATTGTGTAATAATAATGAGGGCTGCCAAACCCACCATCTCTCATTGTATGCGACTATCACCCGTGCCGCCGTGCGGGTAACGCAAAAGGACTCAATGGGCTTATTCCGAGTTTTAACTCACGCTCGATCGCGTTAACTTATACAATCTCAGTAAGCTTAATGCGAGTTTTTACTTACAATCATTCGCGTTAACGTAAACGTTAAATTTTTATTGAAACTGGATAAGCGCCGTCGTGGTGACAGTAAGGAGAAATCTCTTTTTTGGTATTCCAATTGACATATGAGATCATTTACGTTATCACGATCAAGTGCGTTAAAATACTCGGAATAAACATAGTTAAATCAATTTCTGTACAAAAAAAAGAAGTTACTTCTCACTGTCGCCAGACGGCGCATATCCAGTTTCAATACAAACTAAATTTTACGTTAACGCGATCCAGCGTGAGTAAAAACTCGTACTAAGCCCACAGATCGTTGTCCAGTCACACTTTTGAAGTCAAAATGGCTTAGAAAATAATTTAAGTTATATTTTTTATATGGACTCCTAGCTCTTTCCTAACATACCCTTTCTATTCCCCACAAAAAAAAAAACCTATTTATCTATAAAGATTGAGTAACATCTAATAACAAAGAGGACTGCCCACGATCCGCCATCTCTCAGTATTACGTGCGACTCAGTGCGCTCGGTGCGGAGGCTCGAGTTAGCTTGCGAGGGCGCGTCTCTATATCGACCACCTTTTACGACGTAAACAAGCGCTGCTACTGAGGCTGTCAAAGTTTTGAACTAAAAATGTTGCACTGTTATTTGGGCTCTATTTCGTCGAAATTCCTGATTGAGCGTCGCTAGTTTAATTCTAAGCCATGAGGGCTAGATTCTAGATAGGAATAGATATAGGTACAAAATGAATTTTTGATGTGTGCCAGAGAATGTCCAAAACATGAATGATTACTAAAGTCAGCTAGAAAACTTCAAATGCCAAGATTTTTATAACAATCGACGCAGTTTTGTAGGTACCTATATGGGTTTAGTCTCTTTTGGGCCATTTGCCATCTCCACATCCACTATTAAAACTATTGGTCCAAAAGTATCTATCTTCGTTTAAAAAAAAAATCTGAAGAGAAAAGATTCGTAGTTTTGACATTTTAAACCTTAATGAACTCCCAGCAAATACAAGTGCCACAAAAACAACTTTAATAACAAAACTCTCTGCAAATCCCTATATTTATCAAGTTTAAACGTAACACTTTGAGCACCGCTGTCACCCGCAAGGGTAGACCGGGGATGTAAGGGACAAATCGCTGTTGCCCGCGGCCAGGCACGCAGGCCCGTTTGCAAGACGCACCCTCGTAATCCCCTCTCTACCCTAACACCCCCACCCTCATTACATACAAGGATAGTTAAAATTGCCCCCTTCTCCCCTCGCGTGGCGAATTGCAAGGTTTTATGTCTTTAATAAAACGAGGTGGAACGCTTAAATTTGAGCGTATCGCTTACATACTGAGTATTAATATTTGAGTCTGTGTACTTAAATTGAGACGGGGTAATGTGGAGATTTGGTTTGCTTAGTTTTTTCGCGAAAAATGTAAGCAGGATTTTTGGAGTTATAAAGCTAATTTACCTACATTTGAGATTTAAAATTATTTGCTGCAGGGTGTAGATATGACCTTTTATGTGAAAGTCCTACCCGAAGGGCATAAGTTTGCACAACTATACCTTAAAAAACTAGAATCTTATAATAGGTATGATACAGAGCCTATAAATATATTCTAAGAACAAATCATTTCCAAATTGTAATTCATGTATATGTCCTTTTTAGTTTGCAGATGAATGATTTGATTGCCTATTATCTCCTTGTTTTTTATAAGCCTGCAGGGTAACCAAAAGAATTCCCACAATCCTTAGAGAAAAACCTTCCAAAATTAAATGTAAATACACATCATCAACTTGCCAAAAACACACACTTAACGACACCCGTTGAGAATTTAATAAAATACAACCGAAACCTGCTCCAATTTCAAAGCACAGATAAGTCTCCCCCAAAGGGAGAGGACCAGCCATCCAACCCAACATATAAAGCCTTCCCTTACCACCCCCGGATTACGTACCCACGGAAGATAGTTAAAACCCACCCTGTATAAATTTCCCCCGTCAATAAAAGGGCTTTTGTCCCTTAGAATAAAGGGATGTTTTGTTATCTTGAGTATTGGCTAATTTGACAATAACAAAGAGGCTTTCCGCTTTGGGAATTGGGCCCAGATGATAATCAACTTTTTTGTATGTTTTTGTGAAAGGATTTCGCTCGCAATTTCGTTGGGCGGTAGGATAAAGGTCTAATAAGTTTTGAGCCAAAATTTTGGTTGGTTGTATTTTTAAAGAACTTTTTGTTATATATTTTGGTGGTAAGAGTACCTCGTCCGACTCATACCGACTTCAAAAGCAAAACACTAAATAGACTAAAAATAACTTTCGTTTCGGAAGTTGGTGTCTTTGGTGAATCTTATTTTTTTAGTCGTTTTGCGACATTGACTTCCTTTTCGGATTTTTGTTCTTTTTAATGTTTCGCTTTGGAAGTCGGTTTATTTGTTGTGAAAAGTTTTTATTTTTTTACTTTTTAGTTTTGGTACTTCATCACTAAAAAGTGAGCAAGTTCTATAGTAAGCTACCTAAAGGATTGACAAAATATCCATAATAATTTACACACATTCATGCTGTTTGTCGCTAAAGAGTTCGGTTGCATGTTCTATATCTTGAAAAATGCCTAACTCATTTTGATAAAACTTACCCTATGACCTAAGTTGAGAGATACGTAATTCAATAGAAAAAAATGATCATGATCCAATTACTAGTTCTGAAGAAATGCGTGGACAAACAAACATACATACACATAACTGATCCATGCGGACGACGTCATGGGTATCCATTTGTTGTATACCAAAACTTTCTCCTTGTACGTTTTACTCTTGTACTTTCTATTTGTAAATATTTCAAGTATTGAATACAAGTGTAAGGTAGAGCTGCACATACTACATACATAGATTTATAATCCCAGCATGACCTCAAAACATTGATTAAACTATATACAGGCGCTTATGAATTGTCAAGAACTCAGTCAGTCAGTTGCAAAGATGGCTCTGTGATATTTTGGCCGCAGCTTTTCAAAACACAGTCCCCATTTTAAATCTAGATTCTACACACATTTGCATCTGCTTTGCCTACGAGCTCTGCTTACCCTGCGACATTCCTTTTCCATTCAGCCTAGGTTCACAAAAGTGCACTGTTGGTCAAGTGTTATGGAGCGCCGACAGAGAGCCAGACTTCCGTGGACTCAACACTTTAACTGCGATTCTAACACTTTCTTGTTCCTCGTTTTTGAGCGCCATTATCCGGAGTATTTCATGGTCTCTCGTGATAGGAATAACGATTGGATTGAGTTTAAATTGTTAAAGTATTTTGTTTAGAAAGCAGAATTGTTAAAGTATTTTGTTTAGAAAGCAGAAATGGTTTCCCCGTGGGAGATATGTGTGATTATTTTAATGTAGATATGTGTATGATTATTAAAACTATACTGACAGTTTTTATGGTTTTCAAAATGATCTTTCGTCGTGCAAATAAGCCAAACTCTTCTAAGTAGGCACAATTAAATTCTATAATTGAGAACAAGTGCCAAAAAGTCCAGAAGGATTGACATGCACTACAAAAATATCACTGGATCAACCCAATCATTTTGGACAAGTAATTTGAGGGCCTTAAGAAACTGCTCCTATGTCAACTGTTGAGGGCATATTTTCGTAGCTAATGAACAACACTGTAGTTAGAAATACGAAACGCGATGACTATTGGAAGACTGGTACTCTTTAGACGCCGTGGTTTATTTATTTATTATATTCTTTACTGTAAACCATAAAAAATACATACAGAACGAACATTTTTAAACAAAGTGTACAATGGGCGGTCGTATCGCACAGGGCAATCTCTTACAGACAACCTTTGGATGGACTGAACGATAGGAGAAGAATTAGGGGCTGACAGTGTACAAAAAGCTCGAAGCAAATTAATATAAAAAAGAATGCTCGCTAAAAGCTTGCTAAAACGCTCCTGATCATAAATAATATAACTTACTTATACATAATAACATAAAATACATATATACTATACGACATATCTAATATACTAATAAATATTAAATATATGACAGAGACTATATGTTTGTTATATTTCATGGGTTATTCCAGCTGATTTTGCAGATATTAGCTTCTCCTTCTTACCAATTGGGTACCGTACCCGCAATTTGCCTGTAAGCTGTTTATGGTGCCAAACACTTTCACTGTTTCAGACTAAGGCCGTGTTCTCTTGTAAGCGGGTAGCGAGACGGTAACAGAGCGGAAGCAAACACTGACTTTAAATATTTTTCAATTCAGTCAGAGTCACGGGCATGGCTAAAAGTTATTCATAATGAAACCATGTGCCTCATGGGATCTTTTAACGTCAAAAATGCCGTAAAATCCCCCATATATAGTACTCCCATGTAATTCTTTTCATCAAATGAAGTCAAATTGCTCCAAAGTGGAGTAGTATAAAGGTGCTGATAGACTTGAGCAATCGCTTGTAACATCGAGCATTTTTTTTTATTTGTCGAACTGGACAGAGTCAAACATAGAGCCAAACAACGCTACGAACGTTTACATCATCATTCTAGCGAACACTAGTAAGTAATACTCGTCAAAAAATGTATTCTCCACGATGATGTCAGACTTGACGGTCACGGACAGACTTGGCAAGTACCGTCAGGGAGAGGAGTGGAGAGGGACGGCGGCGGAACAATGACAAAATTGCTCGGTTCAGCAAAAAGCTTGAAGCATATTAATATAAAAAGGAATGCTTGCTAGAATGCTCGCTACAACGCTCCTGTTTATATTCGCTAGAATGCTCATCGCAAGTGAATGCTCAAGTCTATCAGCGGCTAATGAGGTAATGTAAATTTCCCTGATAGGTCACAGGGTTGACAATATGGAAATGGTTAGGAACTACTATTTTAAATAATTAATTTTCAGTAATCCTTCTGTGCTCGTCTTCATTACTTCGTTTTTCTCTAACAGACTCAACATTTTTAACATCTAGATCCAGCTGTTTAGGCTGTGCCTTGTTGGTCAGTGAATTTAAGATTTTTATTAAGTAGATTTAGGTTTGCATTAGGTATATAGTAGGTAGATATTACTATTTAGATATGGCCGGAGTAGACTGGAGATAAAGTTACATTGAAATATATGAAGGAGGCCTTTGCCCAGCATTGAGACAGCATAGTCTAAATAAAAACTTTAAAATATATATTTAGGTCTTAGAAACTAATAAATGTCCCATAGACACAAATCTCTGTTTACAAACAGCCCGGTATCCGAATATTAGAACACTAACACAACCAGAGCCAAACGCCGCATATACCCGAATCATAACCCCCGAAAAACAAAGACAGAATCTACCCCCCACTTCAGCGGAAACCGGCATCCGATAGTTTACAAACGCTCGTACCAACTTCTTTTTTCTTTGGCCGGGGCAGGGTTCAAGAGCGTCCGTTTGACCCCAGCCTGACCGTGTCGATGTGTTGATCAATATTGACTGGCTCTGCCTGTGACGTGTGAGGTTTGTCCTTTTGGAATAAGTAAGAGTTGAGTGTCATTATGGATTGTGAGTACCGGGCTTTTGGCACGCTGTGATTTTTATTGATGGAATGTTTTAGTGATTATTAGTGACGATTGAGGTTCACAGTAAACTTTTGACGTGTTAGGCTAGTGTCAGGGTGTGCTTAGGATCAGCGAAGGTAAGCCAATGCAAATTTAATGTAGTAATAATTAGGTCAATGGAGTAAGAAAAACCTTTATAATTTTGGTTGAGAAATATTAACTTTGAAATAAAGTGACCAAAAAAGTGTTGCATCTGAATTATTTATTGTTTGTACACGTGCCAAAACTTGGATTAATGAAGAGAAGAGGAGGCTTTTGTTTTGCAGTGGCAACACATACACACGAGTATTCATTTATATTATTGTTACTTATTATTTATTATTTAATCGTCTTCACACAGTTATGTACGCCTAATGACATTGAATAGGCTTCTTGGCAGCTTTCTTAGTTTTCATTTGTTTTTGTTGTAGCATCGTTCCTTTTCTTCTAGGCCTCACTTTCCCCCCAAAACCGAATATATGGCTTAGGTGCGTAAATATGTACAGTCAAGCAAATTGATTCATCATGACCCTTTTGGTCGATAATTTGTTTGAAAACTTCAAAACATTAAAGTTTTCTTGTTATACCACTCATGATGCACTTAAGACTTTTTTTATACTTAATTTAAAAACTGTTATATTGTGGGCTCGTGCAATTTTGAACATTGTACTAATTGCAATAGATTTTGAAATGGCCAAAAAAGTATGTTTTAGATAAAGATTATATTTTGAATTAACTGCCATCCAGCATTGTTTGCATATAGAAAGAAGTACAAAACAATGTTTTATTTCAAAAACATGTACGAACTATTTCGGTTACAGAAGATTAATTTTTTACCTAAATTAAAAGAAAAATGACAAATAATAAAACGTCAAATGGATATTAAAATGGTGGCATGACATTGAAATGACAGCGAGATGGGTAAACTAATTATCACTTTCTTATTACGTCGATAATATGTTGGTTGCGGAAATATGAATTAAACAAAATTCATATAAATGTCTTTAGTAAAATACGCATAGGATGGGTCATGAATCAATCTTGTCGACTCTACAACCACCTAAATCCTCCATCATACATACAAACAAGACGAATTAATTAATTGTAGGGTCCCACGACCGTGCAAGTCAATTTGGCTCACGTTTCACACTTGAGGAGGGTTGGCAGACCTGTGTACGACACCTGACATCTTCGATAACACTCACCTTCGTGACAACTCTATTGGTACCTTGGATTATACCTCAGGTTTGTTGGTACTTGAGTAGAGGGGGTGGAAAATTTTTGGTGAGGACTTTAAGGGTAGCAATTTTGGGGAATTGGTGGCTATACATTACTTTCCAGGAGAGTTTTCAAACTAAAAAAAATGAAATCTCAAAATACATCTTTAGAAATTCTATTGTTATATTTTCGTCCTAGTACAATGTCATAATGTACTCGGTAGATAGAAGACATATATACTTAGGTTTATGTACGTTTATTCGTTAATTCGAGTTTTCTCACTACAACTAAAATCTACTCGACTACGTTGCCCACGTAGTCGAGTAGATAAACAAATTCATTTATTGAACTTATCTTTATTAATAAATCGAATTAACATAACATTAAAATTTTAAAATGTTCAGCCAATCTCAAATCAACCGCCACATTTTACAAAGATAAGTTCCATTTGGGGTTCAAAGGCGATCCTTTCTCATATACAGCTTTTATACCTCTTATACATCTACATACACGGTAGGGATTAAATAAACAAAGTTTTGTAGAAATCCTGTGAGTTAGAACATCAAACAGTTTATGTGGGCCGTGCCCGTTGTCCATCGGCCCCGGGCGGTACATTTGCCTAGATTACCGGCACGCGTAAGGGATCGTACCTAAAGAGGGCTATCTTGATGTACGGTATCAAAACGTTAATATTTACTATAATTTGCATTCTGCACGCTCGACCTGGTAGCTAATGAGATGTCAGTTTATCAGTGTTCTACATCTGACTGCGAATATGTACAACCTGCACATCATATCTTATGGGAGTGTATTCTTTGGCAGAATGAACGCATTACTATGTTGAATGATGTACAGGCTGTATCAGGAGCTGTTTACTATACGTAGCTAGTGGAAACTAGGACAAATTTCCGTGCGTTCAAGCGTTTTTGCCATACCTATTATTGGAATCAAATATAACAGCTCGCAATGTTAGGACCCATTAATATTAATGCTAATTTTTATCCGTGGTGCTAGGCAACTGGGCTTATCCTAGTTGTAAACGACCCTTTGTGCATATTGGTCTTGTTTGTTCTGTTTCCTGCTTGATATGGAGGGAAGTGGAAATTTGAATTTTTCCTACTCCTCCATTATTCTTTTCTGATTATTTCGTTGCGGGATCCAAATTCATTATCCGGGACTTCGTCGAGCTTCATTGCCTCGGCGCTTTTCTGGTAGTCGCCAATGTTGATTCTGGCTTGCAGGAGTTACAGTGGTTTGGGAAAATAGCTAATGAGATGAATCTATTCTGCTGTACTCTGGGTGAATTCACAAGGAGAGCATTGTTCACAATCACTACTGGTTATAAGTAGACTTATATTAGGATAAGCGCATTTATCATATTGGGGAACCCTGTAACGATAATAGCGATAAACATGAAATAAATAAATGTAAAAGCAAAAAAAAATATAGAAATAACTAGTAGACACGGTTGGTACTCTCAATCCATACGTATTTCGGAGAATTTTGGCAGGCTATCCAGTAATATCTGTATGAAACTATAAGCATACACATGTATGCTAAGTGAATACTACTGGAAAGTCACGCCACCAACCTTAACTTTTAAACAAAGTGTCAAGGAATCAGCGATGGTGACGGTCAAAATGGCAAAAGGGATTGATCGCGTGAAATTTCGATAGCGCTTGGCAGTTCCATATTTTATTTTAATTTTTCCGTTAGCTATCAAGAGGCTTTCTTTACTAAAATGTCACTAGAGCTTCCTGTGGACTCATGAATCATGATATCGATAGAAATCATTAATACTTTAGTCATTAGTCCATTAAATGTATTCATGTGTAGCGCTTGCCAAGCGTTCCCTGGTAACTGAGAGCATAAAACAAAATATTATAAAAACAAAAACCCGACCAAGCAGTCTGGTTTTTTGTTTTTATAATAATTTGTTTTATTTCATACTTTTTTAGTTTTATTAATGAACAAGATCTCCAAATAAGTTACGTGGTAAAAGATATTATAAATACTTAATAATATGGCTTTAGTGAAGGAAACAAAAATATGTGACGGTTTTACTTATTTGTTTTGCTACCAAAGTAACTCTTGTCTTGAATCTGTGCCAAAATCTATCTATATATATATAACAAATGATTCTACGTTCCATTCGGAAAAGTAGCTTGCTGTGGAGAAGAACGGACAAGAAACTCCATACTAACTCTTTTCAAAAATGTTTTACAATATTTACGTAAGCAGTAAACACATTAATGAATGTATACATATTATGTGAGGACGATGCACCCAAAATATCACTACATACTATACTACGTACAGGTACAAGGTATTAAAAGTACTCACACATGTAACTGAGCAGTTATTTAAAACGAGAAAAAATTGAGTTTATACAATACAAATATATTCATACGAGTACAGTCTTCAACAATACTTCAATACAATACTGTTCTGCTTATCACTTGTTTTTGCACCCTAGTGGTTGTGGAGCAGGACTAGCATTGAACCAACTTATAATATGCCTGCCTGCATGGTGTGCGTTTTATATAAGTTTTAAATTTCGTCTCATTCAGTTCTAGAACGTGGGAAGGTATTTTATTGTAACATCTTATACACAGTAGGAGAATTTTCATAATCGACAGTTTCTCTCCTACAAACAAACACACAAATCTTTTAAATATGTCAGTTAAGATAGTTTCTATGAAATATTGATATGGTATAGCTAACAAAACTGCAAAAGACGAAAATATAGGTAAAGAAGAAGATTCCGTCCACTATTTAAGCTTCAATTACAAAAAGGCTATATTCTTACGAGGACTCAACACTATGTTCTTATTCTTGTTGAAGCTGGAAACAATACAGCTTCAACAAGAATAAGAACAGTGTTGAGTCTTCGTAAGAATATAGCTTTTTTGTAATGCCTACCCTTGCCTTCCCTTCTTCCCTTGCTTTCGCCCGCGGACAGCGGACTCCGCGGAAGCCCGCTGCCACTGTGAACTTATTCTTGTTGGAGCTGTATTGTTTTCTCCCTTCCCTTCCCTTCCCTTCCCTTTTTGTTGAGTAGATTTATACATCTAATTTAGTTTATAAAGTTTAGTGCTTACTATGTTTGTAACTTATTATTTGATTTAAAATTACATCGAGTGTAACCCCATGTCGTGTCCAGCAGCCTTATTGCGTAATGAATTCGGAAAGAGCAAAAGGCAAAAGGTATAAAAAATCGACCAATCTTTGCTCTTTCCGAATTCATTACGCAATATGGCTGCAGGCTATCTCTCCATCCTGTGCCTGCAGTCTCGACATAGATAGCGATCTTTAACTCCTACCGATCGGTCGGTAAGTCCTAACGATCGGAAGATAACGATTTTTGGTAGTCTCGACTGTCAAAGCTATCGATTGTCATCGCAAACTTAACGAATATTGTCGCTAAGTTAACGATTTATCGGTATGTTATCGACTTTCCTAGCGAGCATTTTTGACAGCCCGCTAAGTATTCGTTACGATCGTTATCATTGGTTTTAGAGGTTACAAAGACAATAAATAAATAATAATTAGAATAATTTGGCTGTAAAGTATTAGCATGGGCTTTGGTCGTGCTCGAACACAGACTCGATATGATAATGCGGCGGAAAAATGCACGAAACCGGCGTGAAGGTGAAAATCCTTTGGACTTGAGGATGGCCAATTTCTCTATCTTTACCGACATAAACAAGGACATGTTTCATGAGCTCGTTGGTGAATTTCGCCCATCTATTCAAATACGAGGGCCTTACGGACTTTCTGTGGAGTCTCAAGTGAGTGTCTTTGTGTTGGGTACCTACCGTGCCAATAATATTTCTATTTATTTTTCCCAATATCCAAGATGTACTTATAATTTTCTTCTTAATAGTCAAGTGGGTGCTACCAACTACCTATTGGCATGCAGTGGCTGCAGCATAAGCCAAAAGTCAGTAAGCCGAGTAATACATACTGTAACTTTGTTCTAAAAAAAGTAATACATACTGTAACTTCGTTGTTTCCTATCAATGAAAATCTTTTAAGAAGATATGTCAAATTTCCCATGACCCAAGAAGAACAGTGTGAAGTTAAAGAGAAGTTTAGAAATGCTCCACAGCCATTCCCTGATGTGATTGGAGCCATAGACTGAACACATATAAATATTTTGTCAATGGGGACCACCGTACATGGCTGCTTGGTAACTAATAATAAATGTTCATTACAATCTGTCTGAAACAGGTTGCCCATTAGACTGCTGAAAGTACATTCTATGTTTTATCTTTTAGGTGATGATGGATATCCTCTGGAACCATGGTTGATGACTCCTTTAAAAAATCAACGCCCAGGGACACCGGAGTAACAATACACAAATTTTCATTGTTCAGCCAGGAACGTTGTTGAAAGATACTTTGGTGTGCTGAAGTCTGTTTTTCGGTGTCTTTCCCATCACACACACAATGATGGAAGAGGTCATGAAGATGGCCTAGAAGTTACAGGTACCTAATCGAATGATTTATTTTAAGGTATTCATTTAATGTTTTATTATATTCTATTTATTAATGAGGTATACCTATATTTGCAGAAGATATAATTTTCCCCAGATCTTTATACTTATTTCATTGGCATCTCCATTTATTTGACCCAAAGATGATACACAATGGCTTATAGCATCAAGTCCGACATATATAACACCATTGTATGAATAATCCTAAAATCTTGTTTTTGTTATATAGGACTTGTATCGTGCACTGGGGTATCCTCGAAGAGATGGCAGAACGCGATAAGCCCGCCTGCTGTATGTTTGTTTTTACTTTAAGGTTTCCGTATGTACATTAAAGTATCAATAAATAAATAATTCGAAACAAGAGCATTCACTGTATGAATTTTAACCAGTGAAATGTTACTAATGAGACTATTCAAAACCCTGTCTTTGCGCCAAAATCCTATAGAATAAGCTACATAGAAAACATAAATGACGTTATCGTACCGTCCCTTGGCATATCAGCCCAAAAAACTGGGCCGAGTTTAAATCTTGTCTGTTTTTCGAGCTATTTTTCTCAAGGGCCGCTCTCGGGGGGTGAGTTATCGCACGGCCCGGGGGGGTGGGCAAGGGTCGAAGGGGAGGATGCCCTAATTTTTTACGCAGAGGTTAGTTGAAAAGAGGCTGGGTCCCTGTATAATGGAATTATCTGTATTCGGGATCTCATTGACGTCAATTGACTTGTACATGTTTAGGCACGTTTTAAAGCTCAGGGTATTTTAAAATAAAAATATCGGAAATGTTGTTTTCGGTTTAAAATCGGTACTTGTAAATGTTGTTTTATATATTCTATAGAATACAGAAAATTCTTAGCATTCATTATTCACGTTCATTTTGAATAATAAAATGGTAAAAAGTTTTTGAGTCGTATCTTTTTATTTCGTTTTAATTATTCTTTTTTTAAAGTACCACTACACTAACATTATAACACACACGTAAATTATTTATTTTATTGTTTATTTTACACTTACGTAAAATGTTTCCATTGTACAATGTATGCATCTAGAAATTGGTAGATTCTCACTCAAATATGTCTTAGATTGATAAATAATTGGCCATAAATTACAACCTATTTAAGTCAATATTTTTATTACTTAATCATACATAAGTAATGATTCTCTACGTAGGTGGGTACCTACTTCCCCATATTATGTACAAGATTGTTTCCGAATCAGCTTAATGTAAAATTAATACAGCAAAAACGATAAATCACGAACACCACATGGTACACGAGCCGGTCATAAATTACGAAGATTTAATTAATATAACCGAACAAAATCTTACGCCGGCCATTTTGAAACCCTTATCCCACCCTCTCCTGCTCGAAACAGACGATTACACTTCGACAACGTAATTTTTTAATTCGTCAATTAAAATGGCGGATGAAAAAGGGTCCGTAATGTCAATGCGTAGGGAACGCTCGCGTTCTATTTTCGAATTTGGCGCGCGCAAATCTAACTTTGTCTCTTCCCTACCCCTGTCCTTCCGCGGGCATAATTAGGGACGTACCCTGCGAGATGAGATTCGGTTGAAGTTTAAATTGATTCAATCGAGTACCGATGTTTCGCTCGAGAGGCTTCAACATACGTATGTTTTTTTTTCTTTTAATTTTTTTTTCAATGTTTACACGGGACAAGGAATTAATTAGGGATCGGATTGATGTTCGTTCGATTAGCTTTTGAGGCAGTTAGGATTTTGATTTTTTGACTTGTGCCGGTGATAGAGGTTTTAAAAAAAAGAAGAGTGCGTCATTTTGCGCCACGCACAAAACACGTTAAATCATTATTATAGGCGTCAACGTCTTTTTTTCAGAGCAGTAGATATCAATACGGTTTTGGGTATCCTTATAAATAAATAAAAATGTCTAAGTAGGTTAAAACGTCTGTAAAGCGAGGGTTACGTACAATGGGTTACAAACGGGGTCGGCTTCAATTCAACTCTATTTAATAGGAAGTCTGCTGCTGACAATGAGACTTGGCATACAACTCGCTATTCTCAGATTTCTCTACTCTTTGACGTTCGTGTGTTAGGCAGGTAGTTGTTCATTTTAGTTTAAGCTTATACTTAACTCTGATTCACATTTCATTTGCTTTACTATTATTGTGGTTAATACATTACAATATTGGAAACAAAATTAAAAAAAAAACGGGTTATTCTGTAAAAGATAATAGTTTGTCAAAAGGTTATATCGGTTCTTAGGATCCCCAGTTGTTTATTTCACTTTTGGTTAACATAAATCTTAAATAATTAGATTTTTTATGTTAGATACATGTAGGTACGTAGACCATAATTATCTCGCATTAACGAACAAAGTTTTGCAGAAAGAACCCTGTAGGTAACTTTAAAAGCCTTTTTAGCAACCAAAGATGAGCACATAAAACAATATAATACCTATTTAACAACAGAAATAAACAATTCCAACAACGCATTTCCCCCCTCAACTCCCCACATTCCACCTCACCAATTGCACCATGTACATAGAAAATATATTACCCCCACATAGACGCTAACATACAGCTAGACAAGCACTCAACAGTATTAGATAATTAAGCGCACAGCTGCGTCTTACGGCCATCCATCACCGTCCTGTTTTTACCCAACCAGCCAACAATGGACAATGGCCGTGTTTACTGGGGACACGGAGTATGATAGAATACAAATACTTAGCTTCATAGCAACGCACGAAACGTTCTCGGGTGTATCTCTTGATTGTAACATCAAATAGTTATACAAGTGGCTCTATGAGCTGTAAGACCTCGCGTGTCCGTCATTTTTAGAGTTCCGTACCGAAAGGGTAAAAACGGGATACTATTACTAACTTCGCGGTCCGTCTGTCTGTCACCAGGCTGTATCTCATGAACAGTGATAGCTAGACTATTGAAATTTTCACAGATGATGTATTTCTGTTGCCGCTATAACAACAAATACAGAATAAAATAAATATATAAGTGGGGATCCCATACAACAAACGTAATTTTCTTGCCGTATTTTGCGATAATGGTACGGGAGCCTTCGTGTGCGAGTCCGACTCGCACTTGGCCGGTTTTTTTTTAGTTTGTAGGAACTGTATCGACAAAAAAATCATATAAATATAGAACCTGCTCACAAACATCATGAGAATAGGTTGAAAAATGTGACCTGTAGAGGAGAACAGACAGACATCCGGACATATGAAAGCATTTTTGCCCAAGCTAAAACAGAGACGCTTCGCTCGCGCTTCGCACTCGCTCGGTCAATTACCCCCACGTAGCCCAGTCATATTAGGTAAAAAAAGGGGTCAACCTCGGAATGAAAGATAATAAGCTGCAAATTGGTATGAACCTTTGTTTTGTCATTCTAAATGTTGTCTCAAAAGTCACAATCGTTATCGTGTCCGCGTCTCAAGATATTCAAGGTCAAAGGTCACAAAAATCGGTTTTTCGCGAATATCTGGCTTCCTATCGGTTAAATGAGATTTGCATTTATTATAAAAGTTGTAGGCTATAAAATTCCCTACAACTTTTGTTTAAACTTTTTTTTCATACGACTAACCGTTTTGAAGGTAGAGCGCGAAAGAGTGCACATCGTACAGTCATATACGGCCTAATGCAAGGTCAAGCGTGAGTTATGGTTATCAGTACGTTATAAAGTCAATTATTTACTTGGAAATTATAATTATTAAACAATGCCTATTATTTATGTACTAACTATTAATTATTTATATTTAATTAAAGTAAGTAACTTGATTATTTATATATAATTATTCATATTTAACTATTTAAGTATAAAATATTATTAATTCTGGATTATATATTTTAATTTTATTTTAAGTTAACACGACATTCTATATCTTTTCTTTAAAACGCGTAAATTTCTCAATACTTATATATAAATGTATATTATGCCGTATTTAATAATAAATAAAAATATGTGTAAAATATATACTCTTACTATCATTTTAACTTAAAATAAAACTAAAATATATAATCCAGAATTAATAATATTTTATACTTAAATAGTTAAATATGAATAATTATATATAAATAATCAAGTTACTTACTTTAATTAAATATAAATAATTAATAGTTAGTACATAAATAATAGGCATTGTTTAATAATTATAATTTCCAAGTAAATAATTGACTTTATAACGTACTGATAACCATAACTCACGCTTGACCTTGCATTAGGCCGTATATGACTGTACGATGTGCACTCTTCGCGCTCTACCTTCAAAACGGTTAGTCGTATGAAAAAAAAGTTTAAACAAAAGTTGTAGGGAATTTTATAGCCTACAACTTTTATACTAAATGCAAATCTCATTTAACCGATAGGAAGCCAGATATTCGCGAAAAACCGATTTTTGTGACCTTTGACCTTGAATATCTTGAGACGCGGACACGATAACGATTGTGACTTTTGAGACAACATTTAGAATGACAAAACAAAGGTTCATACCAATTTGCAGCTTATTATCTTTCATTCCGAGGTGAAAGCCCTAATATGACTGGGCTAACGTAGACATTAACATACAGCTAGACAAGCACTCGACAGTATTATATAATTAACGAGTCTTGGGCTCATCTATCACCATCCTATTTTTACTCGACCAGCCAACAATGGACGATAGTTGTGTTTACTGCGGGCACGGTGTATTGTATGAGACGCAGTCCCCAGCTCTGCAAAAAAGAGTTTTTCCGACACACGCTAGCTTAACTCGTGGCTCACCTTGAAGTTAGCAGTGCAGCGTTGCGCCTTCATCACTGGCCTGTTTTTACCCGACCAGCCAACAGTGAACGAAGGCCGTGTTAACTAGGAACACAGAGTATTGTACGAGACAGAGACCAAACTTCGTGCCAACGCGCTTTTCCGACTCCCCACGTAAAAAAAACGGGTGTATGCATCTCATTGCCTCGAAGTTAACGAGATGGTGAGTTTTTTTTAATATTTAATTTATGATTATGTCAACTCAAGATACAAACTACAGTTAATGAATGATTTGGAAATAGTTTTTCGCCAGCTAGCCAAAACGCAATGAAGAAGGGTACGCGGCGAAAGGGCGATAATATGGCATTTAGCCAATGGCTACATCGTGGACCAACCTGCCCGTGGTACGATTGAGTACGCTCCTAAAGAAAGCATTATATGTTAAGATGCAGTTGATAGGAATACTAGTAGAAATCAAATCTACAGTAACCATATTTTTTTATTTTTTTAAATCTGTTTGCTGTGTACTCCGTTTGCGACTTCAAGTAACGTCGTATATGTTCGTTCCGACATATTTTACTCCCACTATGCATTAGTAGGTCCTTGTCGATTCTATGAGATTCGGTCTCTATTCCATAACTACTCTTGCGCAGTAGCTCCCAAGCGCAGTGGCGAAATAAGCGTATTTCATTCTAGACAAATGGAGTTCTTGATTGAAGAAATACATACATACGTGAATTTTAACATTTGGTTTCTGGGAATAGGAACTGCACGATACATATTAATATGTGGGCGTCCAAGCTAACAACGTGGCAACGCTGCCAGTCTTTTGGGTACATTACCAGTGGACAACGATGTGGAGGAGTTTTTCGACGCCATATTTTAGTTTAGTATACTTTTTGAGGTTTAGTTAATGAGTATTTTTTTAGTTTAAATGTATATGTTTGTAGTCAATAGTTAATTAAGTATTTTATACACTGTATATACTTGTACCTTTGTAAATAAATTTCCCATAAGAACTTATAAAATATAAAAGTTCACTTATAATTCTGTATCTAAATAACTCTGTATCTCAGAGTTATTTATTCTAAATAATAATATAATATATGCCTCCGGGGCGTTGGCGACGTTACAGGATACATACATGTTTTTTTAGTTTTCTCTTAAATATGTTAATATTATCACACCTCTTTATATCCTCCGGTAGATCATTGAATAGCTGTGTTCCCTCCACTAATACTGTTTTTTGCCATAATCGGTTCGTGCACATGCAGTTGCTAGTTGGAATTTTTATGCAGTTGTATGTTTGATTGTACGGAATTCGTGGTGATTTTTTTTTGCGAAAATTATCCCCAGAGAACATATTCCCGGGATAAAATCCTATGTGCGATTCCTGATTATAACCTATCTCTGTGCCAAATTTCATCTAGATTCGTTCAGCCGTTCTGGCGTGGTTGAGTAACAAATATACACACATTATATCCATCCAAACTTTCGCATTTATAATATTAGTGAGATGTTGGTAATTCTAGGTTTCTTTCAGCCCCTGTACCAGGGTCAGGACGTGTCAAAACTATCATAGTTCGACTGTAAAAAAGGGACAGATGTATGCAAGTCATATACATCTGTACCTTACGTACACTCAGAATAACTTTGCTCTAAGAGCCACATGAAGTAGGCAAGTACTAAATATATATTTATTGAATATTATAAAACGAAAATAAATATATATTTTAATTACGATAGAAAGCTTCATTATCGCTGAGTGTTGTAGGCTACTTTTCATCCTTTAATCTATACTAATATTATAAAGAGGTTTGTGAGTTTGTAGGTAGATCTCTGGATCTAATGAACCGATTTAGATGAAATTTGGTATGAGGTAGTTTGTGATCCTGAGAAGGACATATGATAGTTTGTATTCCCTTGGGATGAAAAAAACACTTTTTACGCGGGAGAAGCTAGTCTATACATCTATACATATAAATAAAATTGGAGTGTCTGTTTGTAATATTGAAATAACCGTTTTTTACTACATGTACATGAATATATGTATATACGGTACATACACCAAAATAACATTTTTTAGAATTTTTGTCTTTATGTCAGTCTGTCTGTTTGTTCCGGCTAATCTCTGAAATGGCTTAACCAATTTCGATGGGACTTTTATTGGCAGGTAGCTGATGTAATAAGGAGTAACTTAGGCTACGTTTACTTTAGAAAAAATAATTTATTTTAGAAATTTGTTAGGCTGAACGAAGTTCGCCGGGTCAGCTAGTATAATATAATCGAGTCTCACGAGAGGGAAGTACCGTAGAGTATTAAATCAAAAAGATATTCCAAAATCTGGACTAGGTACATATTTCATTAATCCGTTATTTATTATGTGTACCTACATTATACCAAACTATTTAAATACCACCTCGAATTCACTACTAAACCTAACGTCTCAAACCATTTCCAACTCTCACACCGAAAATTCTTATTAAATCTCACATTAAAACTAAACCGGATGCATTTACGTATTTAACCGGTTCGTCTACGGTTAACTAGAGCCGGGCCGGATATATTATTTAACTGTGGACTCCCCGCCATTTCCCAGCGGAACAAAAGCTTGCTTTAGAATTATATATGAGTAGAGCTTAAAGTTTAGAAGCCCGATGTGCAAGTCTAAAAGCTTAGGTCCTGGGGAGTTGGGAAAGTTTAGAGGCGGCACGGTTTAAATACATTTTGGTACAAATATATTCTGTTAAACAATGCATTCCATATTGTCTGAATTTGTGGTATACTTGACTTCTTCTTTTCCTATATGGCATAGGGAAACCTTCGAAAAACCAAAATCAATTTCCCTAGATAAAATCTAAAATTAAACTACAGGCAAACAAAAAAAAGTCAGTCAAGTGATAATCTGGGTTTGAGGTCAACCTATTCTATGGAAGAAGACATCATTATTTCATTCTTTCGGGGTCCAACAGCAGTTTATCCTGAGGGCGAGTTGCTAGACTTATTTAATGTCTAAGTTATTTTGAGCTGAAATTACTTAGACTTAGACATTAAAATGTGTCTAGCAACATTTCATTTGTTTTTAAGTTTTATTTTTATTTTGTTGTGCGCTTTTGTTAACTGTCCTAAATGTGTAAATCTCTCTATAACAGTGAGGTTTGCTGTAAGAGAACCCTATTATGGGTTAAGCTCGCCTTTTTACATAAGTTGTCATTCTGTATTTGTGTATGTTTGTTATGTGTACAATAAAGAATATGAATATTGATTTTGCGATTATTTTCGTTTTAGAAATTGGGAAACACTGACTCTTTTTATTTATCAAATACTTGGTTACATATCCTATAATAAGTAGGTACAGGAGAAACATTGATAAAAAACAAGTGTACAATGGGCGGTTGAATCGCACAGGGCAATATTTTACAGACACTCTTTGGATTAATTGAACGAAAGGAGGTGGTGTCTTTAACCTTTTAACTGCCGGAAACGCAGATCTACGCGAGACACAATTTACGGCATTCAACCGGTTAAATTCTAATTAAGTACCTAACCTTTGTTCACCTCTAAATATTCCTAACACTATAGAGGGGTGCAGTCAGCACAACATTAGTGGACGCCGCGATCCGCCTGTCAAGAGCTAAACGCGCTCTAAATGTGAATCACTACTTGTCCGAACTCAAATAGACGCCTTCTAGCCGGCGAACGTGAATACTCTAGCACTACAGCAACAAATGTGCTCTGAAAATGTTTGGGAGAAGTTCATAGATTATTTTTGCTTCGTCTGTTTTTGAAATAGATGTACATTTTTTAGTGGTATTGATGGTTTGGTTCTAAGTACGATGTAGATCTTAAAAGAGATGTTCATTGAATTAAGAGACTTCCACTTTGCGACGATTCTCCAATGCTGTGGGTTGTGACCACATAATGGTTTCAAAACCTTCGCCTTGATTATGTTTCTCCACTTGCTCCTACGTTCAGCAACATGCACGGCTTCTGAAGCTTTCTTGTTCAAGACGGTACATATTTGGTCTGACTAGCGTAAAGGACTTCTTCCTCTAGGTCGTTTGCCCTCGACTTTGCCAGTGACAATTACCTTCAGAAGATTATCAACAGATTTGCGGGCGATATGGCCATAGAAGTCGAATACCGGGCGATATGGCCATAGAAGTCGGTATTTAATTGTATACGGTTTAAGAGACAGCATATCGATATTATTGACATAATCATCATCTCCCTCACCTTGTCCTAATTATGTTGGGGCTAACTTCCAGTCCAAATGGATGCATTACCAGTATTAAATATAGAACGACTGCCTGTCAGGTATGGTAGGCAGACATTCCAAGTATAAGAAAAGCGTAATACATTAAGACGAAGACAGTCGCCAACGACTTTGAGGAAACAGAACGCGTACTCGTTTCACTGGGTGTGAAACGAGTACGCGTTCTGTTTCCTCTGAGTCGCGTACTCGTTTCACACCCACGCGACCCAAAATTTAGTAGTTTTTTGTACTTTCCTTAATATTCAATGACTTAAAAAAAAAAACCTCAGATCTAAATGTAGATAAATATGTTGTTTAGATGGCGTCAATTTCATTCAAATACGCCCGGCAGTTTTGGTGCGATTGTCGTTTTTTTTGTCCGTGTTAGATATAACTTTACAAATTAACTACACTATGTTATACGAATAAAACTCAAAATTTTCTCAGATCAAATTATTAAGAAAATTAGTCTAATGAAACATATATTTTTCCAAAAAATTACGACTAACCGTTTAGACGTGATTCTCATTTTAAAATCAGCTACTCAGGGGTATCTGCGCCTTAAGGGCACTCGGATCGGATGTAGTGCGTAACTGCCTTTAATACGCACTACATCCGATCCGAGTCCGTGATTTGAGTTCCGAGTTCTATCCGAATTGCTAATTTTCTGCATAGTGACGGATAGATTTCGAATGTCGTGCGTAAGCGGGCAGCTTACAAGAAGTACTACGGCTACTACAGAACCGAAATTTCTCAGATTCGGATCAGATGCAGTGCGTAACCACTCTAAGGATGTTGCATTCATAATTCTGTAAAGTAATTGCCTTCGACATCTGCCGACTCCGCGGTGATTGTAAAAGAGAAAAACTACTGATACAAATCTTATTGGGATATGTCATATCATAAGTCAGTTTGAGTTCACACTTAAGTTGTACAAGAACCCCATTAGCTACATTTATACGGCTTTTTCATGATAACAGTGCAAGAAGCCTTGCAAAATGCTGGTTTATTTTAAAAAGCGTCGTCCAAGTTAGGGAAGATAAGAATTTATGTTAGCTCCGTAATAACCTAATCCGTTAAATAACAGCGCTAAAGCAAAGACTTGGAACAAACCTCGCCCTCGTGTCTGGGGCTTTACTTAGGGTTGCCACATGAAAATACGACACTTAGGAAAATAAATCCGCATCATCCCCGAGCTAAAGTGATTATTTTCAATTTCTTATTTGAGTGACATTGGTTTGATTAGAGATATTTTCCCAAGCAACTAATCATCATAATGAAAAGTCATAAAACGATTGAATAGAGGACCCTTGATTATTTGGGTGAGTCAGTCTCAGCTTAGAACTAGAGGCGTTGAAGAATTTCGATGAATGCAGAATTCATCTGTTTAAGCAGCCCTGTTTTCAGACCTCTGTCCATGTAATTTTTTTTTGAACTTGTTCATTAATTGTGTTTTTTTCTAACAGTCGTTTTCAACTGAAAAAATACGAATAGAGAAAGAAACCTTGCAGATATTTTTATTCATTTCTTTTCTTTTCGCGGCAACCCTGAGCTTAGCAAACGAAGTGGATTTGTTTAGTCGTTTTATGCAGCTGCAAGACTTAGCGTAAGCTTGTCTAGCGGTCTACTTGAAATATTCCCACCTGGCCTTATTTACGTCTTTACCTAACAATGTACCTTACCTAATATAAATCTTCCTTATTCATAAGCTCATGTAGAGTCAATCCTTGTTCTCTGTGTTTTAGTTTCTATATTTTTTTATCTTCTATAGGCTTGCGCTTGACCACTAGCTCATCTGATGGTAAGCGATGATGTGGTCGACGGTGATTCTTGCCTAGAAGTAATCTATTCGCTCTTGCGTCTTACACATTCGCATAAGCGATGCTGAATTAATATTAAACCTTGAATGGCTATAGGCAAGGTAAATCAAATAATTTAAATATAGAGACGAAGATCCTTTATCGATATTTTACCTTTTACCACTGCATACTCAACGAGATTCTCTATATATAACAGCATAGACATTCAACGCCTTCATTAAAAATGCAGCCCGTCATATCCAGAAATAAGATGTCGTTATAGACGTGTGGTTTGGCCGAATACCGTCAGATGCCTATTCCTGGCCAAGCGTTATGAATCTTATGAAATTATTCATAGATGGTCGGAGAGCTTGCGAGCGACTGTCAATCCTAATCGCGGTCAGTGATGGATATAAATCAAAGGGTGCCTCAGGTTCATCTAAACTATAATAATATTATAAAGCTGAAGAGTTTGTTTGTTTGAACGCGCCAATCTCAGGAACTAATGGTTGGAATTGAAAAAAATCTTTTTGTATTGGATAGTCCATTTATCGAAGAATGTTATAGGCTATATAACATCACGCTACAACTAATAGGAGCGGAGCATAAATGAAATATGTTGCAAAAGCGGGAAAAATTATTCCTTTTTGAGAGCTTCGTTGCGTGCGTTGCGTAAGCGGTTAAAATTACGCAAAAATCATGTATGTAGTGTAGGTAGGGTAGGGTACGTAGGGAAATGGGTAGGTAGGTAGCCAGTTGACAGGAGCGAAGTCGCGTGAGACAGCTAGTTTCAAATATTGTAGCGTTTGATAGATGCTCAATGTTTCTGCTAGCTCTTGGTCTCAAAATAAATCATGCAAAAGAACTTCGTTTTATTTTTTCCTAGGTAAATGGGAACAGGCAGTATTATATTTCTTTATTAAAATTATGTTTATTATTACTATCTCTTTTAAAAATAACTCGTAATTTAGAAGGAGAAAATTTTACTCGCTTTCTTTTAGGACACCTTATATTTAAAACAGATTGTCCGTCTGTCTGTCTGTCCGTCGTCTGTCACAAAATTTTGTATCGAAGTATTTTTTAACATCTCATTGACCTATTAACTTGAAATTTGGTGATAATGTTTATTATTACGTATATTTTACTAACAAATATCAATATATTGTTAATCTGATTTTTTTCTTTGGTACAGAACCCAAAATGAGCGAAGTCCGACACGCACTTGGCTGTTTTTATACTTAACCTCTATAATGTGGTCCCACTGCAGGGTCAAGATCTGTCCAATATTTTTTCCAAGCTCTCTTTATCTCTTGCCTTCTTCGGGCCAATTGACGAATTTACCTACCTATTACAAACTAAAAAAACCAACTGCAGAGCCTTGCACCTATTACTATAACTTTTAACTTTATATTTTCTAACATTGTGTGACAACAACATTGTGATGTAGATTGTCTTTGGGTTTTCACCCAAAGACAATCTACATCCCCCCTACAAAAAACAGCCTTCATTTCAAAGAGTGGTTTTTGTATGGCGCCTAAAATGTATAATAAAATACCGCAATCATTTAAAGTTTTTGCTTAGTTTTTACCTGACAGCATTTTCCTATATTTCTTTGATTTTTATGACATTTTATGATTTTACTGTAGGTACCTACTTTTTTGACATTATTTTATTTTATTGATCTTGATTTTGCACAATATTTTATTTTGATTTTTATGACATTACTGTATCTCTTTGACATGATTTTATTTTATTAACCTCGATTTTCTATGAAATTTAATGATTTGATTGTACTTTTTTGACATTTTATTCTTTTGAGTTTTTTTTATCAATCCTGATTTTTATAACATTTTATGATTTAACTGCACACTTTCGACATTATTTTATTTTATTAATCTTGATTTTGCAAGACACTTTATGAATTTATTGTATTTTTCTTTGGCATTGTTTTATTTTGCTAATCACAATTTTCTATGAAATTTTATGATTTGATTTTCTTTGACATATTTTTTTTAGTAAGCTTGATTTTATATTTTATTTTTATGATTTGATAAAGATGACGATCTACTTATTGTTTATTTTTTGGTTAGTCTGACATTAAATGACTACCTATCTATTGTTTAAAGTTTATTTATAATGAATGTTCCTTATATCGATTAAATTATCATAAAAAAAATGTAAAATTATATATTTGTACGCCTCGATAGGCAAAAATTTACGAACTATAAATTAAGTAAAAATCTTGCATGCCTAGGGTATGTAAACACATACCATGTTATGGCAATTAAATTATCTATATCTTATTTGTAACCTAAATAAGACTGGCCACAAATAAATAATTAACTACACAGTTTATTTTTCAATCCATACGTCTAGGGGTGGCCTCAGATGTCCAGATGCAGCTAGATTAAATGAGAGTGGCCATAATTGGTGCATGCTGGTCGAGACTGGGTATAGTTGGCGGACGCTGGTCGAGTAATTGTGCCGTATTTATTCCCGTCTTGTGTTTACTCCCTTATTTACGAGCTCGGGTGCTTTCGGTTCAATGAGGGTGTCTGTTTATCTGGAAGAGAAGGTACATTAGTTGTATTAGACAATAGTTTCTAGAGCTTTTTGTCTATATTTTATTTTAAGCGATGTTTTATCAATTACACGGCAAAACAAACAATTTTTTAGGATAGAAATGGACGAAAAGGAGTTGTTCCAAGCACTGAATATTCCATGTTCTTAGAATAGTCAATTCTAAATAATCTGGTGAGATAGTGGTCAAGCGCGAGCCTATAGACAATAAAAAATAATCTTTCTGTTCTGGACATCTGAAATGAGTTATTTTTTTTCTATATTTGATTTTCTAAGAACTTCATATGTTTTTCTCACAAAATGTTTTATTTTAGAAATGAAGATTCGAGCAAAGATCAATGGATTAATCCTTTACCTACTTACATTATGTTTTAAACTATCGTGTTTAAAAATGTATCTAACTCATACATAATATAGGAAACAGAAAGTTGGTTCCAACCTTTTTAATTACAAAACCCAATTAAAAACACAGAAAAAGAAACAAACATTTAAATCCAAAAAACCTTGGGTACTCCAAATTAAAAAATCTACCTCAAAATACAAGTACTCGAATTTCCTCTGAAACTGAATTTCCTGCTGTCTGAAGTTACAATAAAATTAATTAGAAGTCGGTCTAAACAATTGCTGTGCGACAGATCCATCTGGAACGAGACAGGGCAAAAAGCTGACCAGTGGGCATCTGGGCAGCTGGGCATGGGCAGCTGCGAAACGAAATTGAAACAATTGCCGGAGCTCATTAGAACAGGCTGACCACGCGACTTGCTCGACATAATTAGAAATAGAATTATTATTTTTGAGTGCGAAAGATTTTAAATTTGGAATTTGGTTTGTTTTTTTAATTTGGTCTGGTAATATGACGGGCGGTTAATGTGGGCTTCCGGCTGGTATTATGACTATTTAGAAAATAATGCACTCTTTAAAACATGATATTAATGTAATGTATTCGTTGAGTTTTTGAGAGCATTTTTTAGGCAAAGATATAAGTAATATTATTTGGAAATTCGTTTGATTTGTAGAATAACATATAATTTCAAGATGACACGGCAAAATGGCAATTTCATAATACCTACATAAATCTATATCTAATTTGCTTAAAACCCAGAAGTGACTAACTAAGCCAAAATAATTCTACAATAATTTAATTTTCACAATTACACATTTCTAGATAAAAGCCGATAAAACTTGGCCAGCCGAAATGAGTTGCCGCGGTTCCCCACTAGGCAGCGCTGCAAGCAGTTTCTTTTGTACCAAGAGGAAATTGAACAAAGTAATCACTACCTTTTGTTTTAATCGAACGTTCAATGGATAGATTCAGGCGGATTTCAAGTAAATTAAAGTGTGGAGTTTGTTAAAAGGGTGCTGACTACGATTTGCAGTGACCACTTTTATGTGTTATTAAACAAAGCCTTTGCTTGTGGCTATACTGTAATGTTGGAGATTTGAAGCTCCAAAGACCAGGGGCCTTAATATGTCGTGTTAAAACCATTATAGTTCCACAGTAAGAGCTATACAGGACGAAGAGCGCTATCCCTTTTTTTCAGTCGAATCATGATGGCGTTGACACTTTATAGTACGGCACCAGATGCATGGGGCTCCAATAAGATAAGAACACCACGACCTATTATTTATTCTGTGTCAACACTTTTATAATTTCTTTAATATTTTAAGTCCGATCGTTTTCACAGCTTGAAGAAATATGACACAAACTATAATGTGATTTTTAATTTCGTAGACTAAAATGACATTTGGGGGGTTGTCACCTTATCGTAACTTAAAAATAGTGTTGTATCCTGAATGAATCAATTTTAAATATTTTGATTCAGTTGTGTTCATAAAAAGTTGTAAATTATAACATCAGTTAGAAGAGTAAATAGGAAAAATAATTAAAAATCTTTTTAGGCATCTCTTTCATGGGTGTCATATGAAATATATATGTTACGGCTAATACCCGAAGTGCGGCTACACCTAGTTTTAGCCGGTTAGAACTAGGTGTAGCCACGCATTAAGTCCTATTTCCGTCCGCAGGGTCTAAAGTAACCTAACACGAACGAGATGACGGGAGCTGAGTTCGCTCGCTTTGCTCGCTCACTTCAGCTCCCGTCATCTCGTTCGAACCTAACCTGTCCGTGTCGGGGTGCCCTAAGCTCCGGCTAATACTAGGTGTAGCCGCACTTCGGGTATTAGCCGTAACATATACACCCTTTTCCAAAAAAAACCGGGCACCTAAGGAAATTTACATTCTAAGGTCGATTTGAGTTAATTAAATGAAATTTAATTGTTTGACGTAATCTGTAAACTTATAATCGTGTAAATTAATACGCGTGAAGTGAATCCTGGCAATTTAAAAAAAAATCGATGAATTTGTTTTGTTGAATTGTCGTTTGTAGGGCTTTTCAGATAATTCCGTATCCAATTTATTTTTCTGTTCATTGAATACGTATTTAAATGCGTTATGTACCATTGTCTTCTCTGTGACACCCAGAAAAGTGGGGCGTCTCCTTTTCTTAGGAGACACACCAGCACCCGAGGTGCTCGGTTAAGCGTCTTCCATGAAGGAAAAGAAAAGTCTTGACATCAGACAGACAGACAGCGAAATGATCCTATAAGGAATCCTTTTATAATACTCACAGCGGTTTCTTTGGGTCTCTGAAATTGGCTGTAAGACTCTGCGCAGCAGCAATTTTTGTGTCAATGTTGAAGATGAAGATAGCATTGTATAACTGTCCCTTTCACTCGCTTACTCTATTCAGTATACTCGATTACAAACTGTTTCTTGCGCAATCCTTTGCACAACTTCAGAGACACAAAGATCTGCTGTGACTACTATACTCCTTTTGACGAACGGAATCCTAAAAGTAACAAACACAAAGCAAGAACAATAAAAAAAACCTTGCGACCAACTGATGCGAATGGAGAGCGAAGAAAGAAGACGAATTACGAGACGCAAAAACGCGCGTAATATTTTTGACTATGACGTATTTTATGTCACCTTAATATTATGTAAGGTTGTAACGGAATTTCGCCGCCGCCTCCGTAACTGCGGAATTTCCGCGAAACAACTACGCTTCCGCATCCGTCTCCGAAAAGTTATTGCAGAGTGGCATAGGCAGTTAGTTATTTTATTGTCAATTTCTTCTTTATTACAAGGACAGTTTATGTTTTTTTTTTTTTTTTTTTTTTTTACTTTTGATGGGTTTGCTCTTGACTCTAGTCTAAGTCAATGACAGAGACAGATTAATGATTAATGATTTATGTTTATTAATAGATATTGTTGTACTTAATTAATGTTTGAGGTAATGTGTGATGGTAAACAGCTAAGTAAAATTAAAGTTTGGAGTCGTGTCACAACGATTCGATAAATCACTTTAGAATCACAAACTACAACACATGTTTCACGCTTGCAACATTTTAAGAAAAAAAAAGGCGATTGCAGCTGTCATTTTAGTCCACGAAATTAAAAATCACAGTATAAACAATCAATAAGTTCTACGATTTTAAATTGATTCCAAATTCGAATGAATTTTCAAAAACCGGTCAGCAGCCTCATTGCGTAAGTGAATATTCGGCAAGGCAAAGGGTATGAACAATCGACCAATCACAAGCGAGATGAAAGACGCGATGTGAATTTCCGTCTTTTTTTGCAGGACTGTTTTTCTGTCAGCCTGCATGCTGTGGTTCTTTCACGCCAGCAACCTTCACAGTGCCAAAGTCCGGTGCGTCTTTGGGTCTCTTCCCTGTATACCTAGATGACTGCCAAGTCTTTTTACCATATAAGGCATTTAAAATTTTGTTATTTTAAAGAGTAGGTAATAAAATATGTGATGAATAAAGAGGTTTTCGGCAAATCAAACGACAAATGGAGCGAATGCGGAATCCAGCCAAATGAATATTGTAGGTGTAATGTACTGTATTCTATGCATCACTGTGGTTTAAAAGGAGGACTTTTAAAAGCATGAAAATTTAATGTTTTATCTATTCTAATTAATTTTATCCTGAATTTTACATTTTGTGAATAAGATATTGGACACTGACAGATAAACTACAATAAAAATTTTACAAAAAAAAAAAAAACAACCGATTTCCAAATTTAAAAAAAAACACTACAAAGTGAAAAATAGCTTAAATTTGGGAAGTCGTTGTTCCTGTTTTCGTTTCTTCGTTTTTTGACACCGATTTCCGAAATTAAAGTTATTTTTCACTTTGTAGTGTTTTCTATTCGGAAGTCGGTTGTTTTGTTTTGTAAAAAGTTTTTATTTTTCTCTTTTTAGTTGTACCTACAATGCCCAAATTGATGAAAGGATAGATTAACCCAAAAACATGAAACTTAAACAAAACCGGTGGAATGAGAGTATACCAGGGTGAACTGTTCACACCTGCGTACCCCTTTAGAGCGTACCAGTGTGATGTTATGTTATGAAATAGTGTAAACAGTAAACAGATATGCGATTGCAGCCATTCCAAGTGATTTGCCGTAATTTATTGAAGAGTTCTGAAGTATATCTCCGAAGTTCTTCATCAGATCTTGATGAAATTTAAAGGACCACATGACAAGCACCAGTTTTCAAATAAAAAAATAATAATTAAAATCGTTTCACCGGGTAAAAAGTTCGGCGGTAACAAACATAAAAAAATATACAGTCGAATTGATAATCTCCTCCTTTTTGGGAAATCGGTTAAAAATATAGTCAATGATAAATTGTAATACCCGGCACCCACCACTATTGGCTTAAAGGTATACGTCGAAATATCTATATAGGACTATAACACATACATATGTACTGAAATAATAAAAGAACTAGCCGCCATTGCAGTTTATTCCACAAACACGGATCAATAAAAACAAACCAGTAAATTGAACAAAACTGGAATGTTTATCATCCCGCAGTGGCTATTTTACTCACAAAATTGCTAATTAGGCTATCCAAATTTCTATAGCTATGTATACGTATATGAGCCTCCCTATAGATGCGTATATTGGTTTGGGAGCTAGAGGCAAAACAAAAGTTGCATGTCATTAATGAAAATTAGAGAACAAAATATGCGTTTTATTTTTTAACATTGTTTTTAAAAGCTGAGGGGTTATGCTGTAAAGTAATGCACAAGTTTTGTAACATTGAACAATATATATTTTATTTTTTTTCGGATTATAAATGAGCACTAGTATAGTGCCTAGGTATAGTAAAGCCTGCGGAACTAGGTGGGTCGATAGTCTGGTAAAGGCTGCGGAAATCTCCTGGATGCGAGACGTCTAGGACTGGGTAAAATCTTTGTTAATACTACAGTAGTAGGTAGGCATCGACATGATTATGTTGTGATAGTGGTTACAGAATCTTTGACATTTTATTAACATAATTTACAATGTACTTTGACGACGTGCTGCAATGTACTTTTCCGCACAAGAGACCATGGACGCCGACTTTTTAACGCGGAGAGACCGTGAGAAAATCTCTAGATTGTTTAAAACACATATTGACGTCTGGGAGGAACTTTTATCCGAATGGCAATGTAGTTGGGATAATTCCATCAAGGGCCGACACCTCCACAAATTCTTTCCATCCATTCGCGTGCGGCTAGCCAAGACAGTTAAATTCATTCTCCGGGACTTCATCGAGCTTCATTGCCGCGGCGCTTTTCTGGTGGTTGCCACTGTTGATTCTGGCTTTCAGGAGTTGCAGTGGTTTGGGAATAGTGCGGTGGGATTGTCCCAAAAAAAAAACATAATTTAAAACCAAAGCTCGAAGTTATTGACAAATGATACGTATACCATGTTTCAACAAGCTAATCTGAAACTTAAGGCTCCCCTAGTCGAGCGCACGAACTATTTTGTGCGCGAGGTTAAAATGCATGCCATCTCATCCGACAACATGCGTGAAAGAGATAGATGCTGTAATGAGCAGTAAGAAGCTAGTTCGCATACGAATTAGCACTTTTGCAAATATGTATCGAAATGGATGATGATTTAGGACGAATACGAGCGAGCGAAATTTTATAAGCAGACCGTTGGGAGTCTAGATATCATGAAAAAACGACTAAATGTATATTTTCAAAATATTTTTTTTGCATTTTTGAATTACTAATCTATCCCTGTATGGAAGCCGTTTTGCAATTTTCCTTCTTCTTATGGTATTTATTTCCGCCCAAAGATGCGTTAAAATTAGTGTTGAAATAAGGAACTTTCGACGCTCATAACTTTCAAACATTTTATTTTTTTACTTTTTTGAGACAAATTGATATCATTTTGTATTTTGCACGTACATCGTCAAACAGTGGAGTAATCGCCAGACTACGTTTGTATGGAAAATTGATCGACTAGTAAAAACTTTAAGGCAGTCGTTTCAAAATTATATATAATACATATTAATTCCACATGACTATACCCGGTCTCCCTGCCTACCCCGTCATCGTTGTATCACTTGTTTATAATTCCTTTTGTCTCATCACAAAGCCTTTCCGAGCAACGAAGGCTCGACGGAAAATTCATATCAATTATCCCTTTTCAACAGCTCATTATATATTCCTTCATAAGATATTTTCAGGCTCGAGGGACACTCTTTATGACAGAATATCGTGATAAAGGAAAATTAGGGGCGCTTGGGGGTTTTGCCAGCTTCTCCGGTTTCATTGTTTTGGTAAAACATTATGTAGATGAGTGCGAAATATTCTGAATAGACTTATGAAACATCACGCTTAGTTGAGCGTGTGTAGAGTGGTAGCTTTCTGTACAAAATATAGGGCATGGAATCATCAACTAGAGGCGCCATTACTAATAATATTCGTGCCCGCGCAAAGTGGCTAGACTGAGTATGTAGAGGTTTTGGCTTTCCTATGTGGTCAAAGTCAAAATTTGCGGATACATATTATCAATGTCGGCTGCAGCTTTCGTACAATGGTCCATAGGATATTGATTGAGAGTCAGAATTTGACAATCTAGAGTCTATCCGGATTTGATTTTCGCACTGAGTCCTTGAGGTGGATAATATAAATGAGTAAACCGACACTGGCCACTAGTGACACTCTGGCAATGGCCGCAGAGGAATCACAGTGCTCTGTGGGTTCCATCAATTTGGTTATAAGCTGGCGTAAGGTAGTTTTGGATTTTACAATGAGTCCCCAAGGTGTTGCTGCTGAAAACTGTAGTAAACTCTATTTGGTCGCATACATCTCGCATGCATTTTTTGTCCTTTGAAAGCTCAAAACTAAAGGTCCATCCGTTCCAATATGTTATACAAGGACTGCCTCGTGGGTCTAATATTCTATTGGGTTATTATTGGGTAAAGTCTAATTGGTTTTTTCATCTGGAAATCCTCAGCAGCATACTGGAGTCAGGATTTGTGCTCGGATGGTGGTCTACCGTCAACGGCCGCGACTTACAAGTAGGTAGGTAGGTAGGGTAGGTTGTGACACACAGGTTTGAACCCAGGCAGGAGCTTTACTTTGTGTTAATTATTTCATCGCCATTCCTCTCAAAACGGCGAAGGAAAACATCACGAGGAAACCGGCATGTCCTGTACCAAAAATTTGACATCGACCAATCCGCACCGGGCCCGCGCGGTGGATGACAGCCCATTCCCTCTCACAGAGTGGAGGCCTGTGTTCCAGCAGTGGGATCATTAAAAGGTTGATGATGATGTTAATACACTCACCCCCTATGACATGGGACTTAAGCACAACTAACGAAACGATTCGAACATATTTTGCGAAATGTTACTGTATTATTAGGTAAACCTTTGCTTAACCCGTCGGGTAAAACACGCGTGATGTAATATTATGTAATGTTTGAAGAGGATTTCTGGTTAAAAACCCTTTTTCTCGGAACGAAGAACAATTTAATATTTATCCAAGGTTTCGTATGAAAAATACACCCTTTTTTAAGAGTCGGAATATTGATGGACTTGCTCATACCATGGGGTTGGTGAAAACGAATGTAAAGAAATAATACCTAGAATTTTCCCTCAAAAGTCGTTTATAAAATGAGATTTACGCATATGTAACAAAAAAACATTGCTACCAGTGCCTTTTATCGTAAGCGGCCACTAAAAGTCACCACACAGGCAGTGCTTTACGAACTTAATGTTAAAGGGCAACGCAGACCACACACTTTTTTGCGCGGAACAGAAATCCTGCGATCTTATTCGTTGCATGTGCAATAAAGTTGTGTCAAAATCGAAAACAAAAGCGCATATTATGAAGAGCATTGTATAAAAAGCACTCCCTTCGCAGACTTTGTCATAGATTAACAAATGACGGAGAGGTTTCAGCGTGTAAGCCATCCAAACAACAAAGTTAAGCAACACTTTTCGAGGTGACAGACCTCTTAAATTTGTTGATCGACTCGTGTGGCTGTTATAATTTAGTCACGAGCCCCTCCAATCCTGTCGTCTTGACTTAATATTCTATGTCCCCGAGCTAGGCCAGAGGGCGTCCATAGCAAATCTGTCGTCTACGCAGATCCTACTAGTTGCAGCTCTTTCACAGTCTGTACGCAGAGCGAGGTACTACAAATGGGTTCAATGCGAGTTTGGTACAAATTATCGCCGTAATGCGGAGCGTGCGTCGTGTCCCGTTTAATGAGGGATTGTGTGCGACATCACGGTATGGGGGGTGGGGCGAGTGAAAACCGGGAGCGGGTGCCGTATGTAACTACTATGTACTATGTTTTAAATTTTCGGTAACATGATAATGCATGACATAAAAATATAACCCGAAGGGTTAGACAGAAGTATACTTATAGTGCACCCACGTTTTGCAATAAAATATTGTAAAAGGGGCAAGCCTATTCAGACTCCGAGCTGCTGCTGTACCAGACGAACGCGACAGCAACCATATAAAAAAAATATAGATCATGAAATAGCACATTCTACATCATCAGCGTTATAGCAAACTTCTTCTGCTGGACAGAGGAACTCCAATTGTACTTTTACCTTACTCGATTCTCAGCCAATCATAGCCAGCTGCTACCAGCTATGCTGCTAAGATCGTCGATTTATCTAATCTGAGGGCGTCCCACTTAGGCAGATACGTGGACTCCACTCAACAACAAGTCTGACCCTTCATGGTCATCGGTTCTACTTAATATGGGCGGCCCACTGACACTTGAGCTTGCTTATTCTATAAAAATATTACTACTTATAATGTGCTTATTAAAAATTAAATTACTCAGTATAGAACAATGATGAATGCCCATGTTGCACCCACTTCTATCAAGGTCGGAGACTCTACACTGGAAGTCGTGGACGATTATGTCTACCTGGGACAAACGGTCTAGTTAAGTAGGTGCAACTTTGAGAAAGAGTTAACCGTCAAATCCGATTCGGCTGGCCAGCGTTTGGGCAGATGCGCGGTATATTCTCGTCCAACTTAGTCAAAGTCTATGCCCAGTGTGTATTGCCATTTATGCATCTGAAACGTGATCGCTCACAATGGGCCTCATCAGAACGCTTAAAGTCACCCAAGGACAATAGCAAGAGCTATGCTCGGTGTTTCCTTGCGTGATCGAATCAGCAATGAAGAAATCCGCAAGAGATCAAAGGTTACCGACATAACCCGAAGAACTAAAGTGGCAGTGGGCAGGGCACTTTGCTCCGCAGAAGGGATGGCCTTTGGGGCTGAAAAGTTCTGGAGTGGTTGGCAGGCCTCCCACTAGGTGAAGCGACGACCTGGTCAAGGCTGCGGGAGTTCGGTGGATGCGACAGGACCGATCAGTGTGGCGACGCTTGGGGGAGGGGCTATGTCCGGCAGTGGACGTCTTTTGGCTGAAATGATGAGAACAAACACAATAAAGTTTAGAATCTCTTATCACTTGTACCAAAACTCATATTTTTAGTGAAGTGCGTACTTTACGGACGGGCTTACGAGTTATGACGAATTCGCGTGTTTTTCGCAGATTACCGCTACCTATGTACCTGTGTAAACTTCGCCTAAGCACATTTAGACGATTCTGTGCCGACTCGGGGTTTTGTCGGATATTATGGGTACTAGCCTTATGACTGCGACCCCGTTTATGTGAAGTTTTAAGACCCGTTTGACCTCCATAGTTGAAATTTCGAAAAAATAAAATATAAAATGCATGTGTTTGTACACATTTGCGTATCACTTTAGAGCGTACTGGCGTGATGTCATTTTATGAAATGGCGTAAACAATAAACATACATGCGATAGCAGTAATCCCGAGAGATAGTCGTTGTTTATTGAAGAGTTGTGTTGTATATCTCCGAAGTTCCTCATCAGATCTTCACTTCATAGATGGGGCCACATGAGAAACACCAGCATTCAAATAAAAAAAGAATCATTAAACTCGTATCACCCCACTAAGGAGTTTTGAGGTAACACACATAAAAAATACAAACGAATTGAGAATCTCCCCCTTTTTCAAGTCGGTTAAAAAGATAATCTCCGGCAGTACTGATCCGATTTACTCTAGCTGAATGATTTACCAGAAACAAGTTTAAATTAAAACATTCTTAAATCCCCGACATATTTTCATTTTTTTATTTTTTCATACTGTTTAAACTACCTAATTTATTTAGTAGTAGACACGCTTCGCGATCGACAATTTATCGAACACGTAATTATGACATGATACCTTGCGAAAACACCCCGATTCAAACAGTAAAACAACCCACAACTTTGAACGGCTGAACCGATTTTCATCAAACACAGCTAAGAACACTCCCGATAATTAATAAAGAAATAATAAAACCGTCAAATTTCAAACAAAAAAAAAACTAAATCAAAATCGGTTCATCCGTTTAGGAGCTATGATGCCACAGACAGATACACAAACACACAAGTACACATGTCAAAGTTAAAACACCCCACTTTTTCCGTCGGGGGTTATAAAAGGGTCCCTACCACAATTAATGTAAATCTAACTAGATGACGCGATTGTATGTACATCACGTGCCAAAAAACGGAGTAAAAGTTACGATCAATGATCGTAATCTGAGCTTTTCATTTAGCATTATCAGCACCGGAAATCCACCGAAATCTAGGAAAATGCATTTTTATTTATTTATGCCATATTGAGCTGTAAATAATGTATTGAAAAAGTTGGCCGAGGCATTGGAAATGTTTTCTTTCATTGGTAAGTAAATTTGTTTTTAATTTTTTTGTGAAAAAGTGGCACGCTTGGTTTTCATGCAGCTGGAGGGACTTGCGTTATTGCGTATATATATTAGATTTAAGTCTGTGGTTCCTACGGCAAAGACCGCGGGAGCCAAGCCGAGAAATGTAGTCAGCTCTCAAAAAGCCCTAACTAAAACTATAATACGATGTATGAACGCTATTGAGCTTTCATTAAAAAACATAGATAGCACAGATCACCTAGCTTCATTACAACATACGCTATTTAGCATAGTAAATATTATTTAGGTGCGAAAACGCTAGGCTAATAAACGCCGAAATATTTCGCTCCTGTTTTGTTTTTTTTTCTTGTTTATATCGAGTTGATCAAACATGATATTAAATCCTGCCATGTCAAAATGTCTGTTTGTTTTAGAGTTTGTTACCCGCGAAATCTGTTCGGACTTCATGTGGTTCGGACTGTTTGCTCAATGTACACGGTTTAAAGAAACGTATCGAAGGGCCATGAAGGTTTTTGGAAGTCGAAAAAGAAGTATATAATTTTTGAGATTGGTCAAACATTATATACAAAACATGTTTGTTGGAATTTTAACCTTAAAAATTATCATGTTTAGCTTATGTGTTTTTGTATATTTTATATATATTGTATTCGCGAAAGCCTTATTTGCCGAAGTTTTCTTTTTAACAGCTTCGTTAAATCTGTTTTGAGAAACCCTATTTTTCTAGTTAGCCAAGCATTTATATGGGGTAAGCTTTCCCTTAAAAATGCTTTAGGTACCTGTGAACATTTCTTCAATCCCATAACAGATAATATTTCAAAATGTAATGAGAATGAAAAAAATGTAACTTGACACCGACAGGTAAAACTTTGGTCGCCAGGTGGTAACTCATTAATCTTGAAAAGGGGATGAAATCATAGCTATATTAAGGAGAGTAGATTCTTTTATTGCGTATCGAAATGTTTCTAAATATCAGGAAATATGTCCTAGACAAATATACATACTATCATCGATAACGATTGTCAAAAGCTTTAAAAGGAGAGGATTCACAGTTGATCCAGAAATTGGTACGAATAAGCTGTATGCCGATCGATTGCTTAGAAAGGCAAGCGAAATAACCCTACCCAAGTCACATACTCCAAATCCATGGGGTGCTAGTGCTATAGGCTAAGGATTTTATCTCTAGTACCAAATTCAGAGGTATGCTTGACCATTCTTATCATTTTAATTATTATTTATTATTACCGTCCTTTATTTACCGGACGTCGATTCTTCTTTGCATATCGACAATGTGGCGAAGATAAAGCAAACATTTTTTTTAAGAGTATCTGTTAGCGAAATAACCCTATTATTTCGGTTATTATAAGCAATCGATCCGCATACAGTTAGTTCGTATCGATTTCTGGGTTTTTTACAACCTTTTAAATAATTTGCAATGTATGTATGTATATTTGTATGTATGTATGCATGTAAGTGTGTTCGGGTCAAATCTTGCCACTGAATTTTAAAGCAGTTATCCACCACCGATTAAGATGAAAGTTTGCACACACGTTTAGTTTGAATGACAATGCATGGTTAGACAAATGACGTCATTCTAAATACAATATGGTGGATGGCCCAAGGTGGTAGACTAGTTATTTTTGTGCACTGCCATGATATGGGTATCAAATGAAAGGGTTTACCGAGAAGAATTACGAAAAAATATTGAATAAAAAAAAAAAAAAATTAATGTCAAGTGGTCAATCTCCAGTATAAACAAAGCAATTGAGTTTCAACTGTTTTCTTTTGTGACCTTTTATTTAGGTTACGTACCATTATCACCTAACACACATACCTACCACACATACCTAAACATTAAACCTCCTAAATTAAACAACATAGGTACGGTCTCTGGTTTTAAAATTCGTCCCTTTTCCGTTCTTATTTTACATTTTAAGTCTTTGCCGACCCCAGGATTTATATTCAGCGGCCACTTCACTGTACTCGAGAGACCCATAAATAACACCGCAGAGGTCTGTTCCCCAACTTTGCCCGGATTTTTACCCCCCTTAGGGGTAGTCCGGACCCGCCCCCAACCCGCAAACGACTAAGGTAAGGTCACCGCTTGGGGAAGATGAAAGAACACCCTCATATATCTCTTTCAAACTGAGAGCTGTTTGAGAATTTTAATTTCGTTAGGGATCGTTTATTTTGGTCGGTAGTGTTCGAGTCTGTATTGTTTTTAATTATTTGAGAGTTGGTGACATGGCTACAAATGTCACGTTTGGCTCATGTTAAAAAAGTTATGGTATACAAAAAAATATAGTATTTTTCATAAATAATTAAATGCAATAATAATTTATTGCATTTATAGTCCCTCTCATTAATGATTCTGGCATAATTAATCATGAAATAAATTCTGTGAAAATATCCACATTTTTTATTTGTGAATCAAGTATATATTTTACAAAGAAATTACAATACAAATTAATACATAACAACATTACTGTCAAATTATTGAATAAAACTAAGGTAATGGTTTCTGAAAGAAAAGACGATGTATTGGAGTGTGAAGTGAACATAAATGATAATAGTGTGGCGCAAGTGAACGAGTTTGTATATTTGGGAAGTATGTTCACAAGGGATGGAAAGATTGAGGAGGACGTGGAAAGGAGAATGAATGCAGGGAATAAAGTGAATGGTGATACACATGCGGTTGTGACCAGCAAGTCAATGTCTCTGGAGGCTCGATTCGCCGTTCACAACAGCGTACTGGTACCCACTGGCCTACACTATGTATGGAAGTGAAGGTTGGGTAAGGCAAAAAAGACATGAAAGTAGGATTAATGCAGTAGAAATGCGTTCCTTGCGCAGTATGTGTGGTGTAACTTTAAATGATAGATTAAGGAATGATGTAATAAGACAACGTTGTGGTTGTCATGATGAGAGGATGAATGAAAGGCGACTATCGAAAGGTATTTACAAGGCAGACGTGAATGGAAACGCCGGGAGGGGACGACCTAGAAAGACATACATAGACCTTATAGGTGATGTTCTTCAGAAAGGCCAGGTGCGCAGTAATCATTACCGGCGAGCTTGTATGACTAGATATATGAATGTGAGTGAAGCAAAAGAAGTATGTAAGGATCGTAGAAGGTGACGTTCTGTAGTTTCAGCCTAAACCCATGGAAAAAAGGCGTGAGTGTATGTATGTAATCTGATAAAACAATCGCGATATATTGCAATCGATAAATGAAATGAATAATCCACATGTTCTAAAGTTATACTTAATTCTGGTTTATTACCAATGAAATAGTTAAGAATAGAAGATAATTTCAAGCTGCATAATTAGATATTATTTACTGTTTTTGTTGAGAATAATATGGTAAATTCGACGCAAGAATGATTCGACAACTCTTTTTCTATCAAAAATGATATCGCATCGAATGGCGTCTATGTCGAATTTAACGACGATAAAGAATAAGCAATTTGTACTACAGCAACAAAATCCCTTGTACTAATTACACTTACAACCAGCAAAAACAACTCAACTTTATTACACCAGCAAACACAATACATTTCTTCAACCGCAAACATTTATTAATAAAACTACTACAACAATATTAAAAAAATGCCGACAGTTAACATACTTATATACAAAAACCTAATCAACTTAAATAATGAAGTGTAGGTCCTACGTTCCTGACAGGGTCACTTGATTAAAATGTATGTTGGCATAGACCAAATAAAGAGGGTTTTATTTGCTTTTCGTCCCTGAGGCAATGGGGCCGAATAAATAAGGGCCTATACTCATTAACGGGGATTCTTTGTGAGGTAATGACGGTTCAGAGAAGGGGTAATGACGGTTGGAGAAATGGTTATGACGTGGGTTATTGAAGAGTGCGTGTGGTCTTGGGTTTGTGGCTAGGTTTTGCTTACGGCTTCGCTTGCGTAAAATATGTAATTCGTCGCTAGGGAACTAGAATCAAAACGTAGCTTATGTTCCAATACTACGGTCATGTTCTACCTGTGTGCCATAGTTCCATTCAAATCCATTAAACCCTTGAGACGTGATTCATTAACCTACATACAGACTTTCACATTAGTTATAATTAGTAGTATAGTACCTATAGTATAATGGTTGCCTAGTTTTTGTTTAATAAATCTCGAAGCTTTTGGGTAGCATGTGTTACAAAGTTAAACATATTGACGAGCTAAGCTGTGGTTGTACTACAATGTATGAAAATTAATCCGCACGTTTTAATCCGCTGTAGTGCGAGAGTGGTTTTAACCTAAAATGTTCGAAAGTTATAGATTATCTATATTTTGATGCCTGTGGGTATTATAACGTTATATCTATATTGATTTCGTTTTAGTCGTACATGGATTGGTAAGGCTATTAATTTACATACATAACTTTCTTAACACAACGCAAATATAACCTTAAAATTAAATTATCACCCAAAAAAAACAAACTAGAACAAAGCGAAACAAACCACGATCCTTATCACCGGCACTTGGAATAACAAAAAACAATTCCTACGCAAAAAAAAAAACATTCATGAAAAAAAAACAAAAGGTTAAAAGTTGTCCTTATTTGAATTTTCATTAAAAGTTTCTGCCGTCAGGAACAAAGAACATTTATATTAAAAAAGTCCGGCCACGGCCAGATATTTATCTGTAGTCTCGAGAGCGAGCCGAATTTCAACTTTCCACCATAGAGTTTGAAGAAAAAAATGTAGATGAGACACTCTTTTCTTTGTTTTTTTTTTCTCCACTTTATTTGAGTTTTTACGAAATATGGGGTTGTTTTCAACAGTATGTGGGCTACCATAAGGTTATCGTACTTAAAAAAACGGTGCAACTCTAATTGCAATATAATTTCGGTGACAAACAATATCAGAAACCTGCTTTTTTATAGATTGCGATTGAGATGTGAATGAGAACGTTCCTTAAAAATGTAGATGAGACAATCTTTTTTTTTCTAGTTTATTTGAGTTTTACGAAGTATGGCATTGTTTTCAACAGTATGTGGGCTACCTTAAGGTTATCGTACTTAAAAAAACGGTGCAATCCAAATTGCAATATCATTTCAGTGACAAACAATGTAAAAAACAACTTTTTTATAGATTGCGATTGCGATGTGAATGGAACGTTACTTAAAAATATGGAAATTTACTATTTAGTTCTAATAAGACATTTCAATTTACGTAATATCCATAGAACTAAGAATTAATGAAAAACCCTTTAATGATAGAGAGGTGAAAACTCTACCCTGGACTCAAATTCGAAATAGACTAATAGGAATGATGGGACGCATTTGGAGTACTTCAGAATGATTCCTCAACAACTAAAGTTGTTGTCATATAAAAAGAAACATCACGGCCCCCAAAATTTCGCAAATAACACAAAAAATTCAATAATATCCATTTTAAAACACCAACTAACAATACAAATGGAAATATCACTAAAACATATCCGCGCCGTAGTCAATAATGGCATCCAGTGATCAATCAGTGTCATCTATCAAATGGGTAATATGCTTACACTGGATAGTCCTATCCTACTAATGTTATAAATGTTACAGTTTGTTTATTTTTCACGCAAAAACTATTGAACGGATTTTGATTAACAGTGATGTAGCTAAATACAGCAGAATACCACGTAGGATATAATTTGTAAAAAATACTAGCTTCTGCGGTCTGCCCGTCTCTGCCCGCGTGAAAAGTGTTTTATTATCCCAAGAGATAATTATAGCCAGTTTATCGGGTTAAAAAGTGTCTTATATATTAAACTAGATTATACGTACACACTGAAACTTTTGGATGTTTAGCACACCATCTGAGTGCGAAATATACAATCTTTAAGTATTATATTATTAGGGTAGTAGGATTCCACCCTACCTCTGTCGCGTGGTCGTGGCCTATCTGACGGACTGGGCCGTCATCTACCCCGGTCACCAGGGAGAGTAAAACCGGCGAGAGATGTCGTGCGGTGTCCCACAGGGATCGGTCATCGGACCGCACCTGTGGGGCATCGGGTACGACTGGGTGCTGCGCGCCGATCTCCCTAGTGGCGTCAGCGAGGTTTGCTACGTTGACGATACGCTGGTCCTGGCGCAGGGCAGGTCGCATATATACTAGAGCATTTTCGCGAGCATTACAATGTTATGTGACGTTCTTCCGAATGGTACAGTACAGACAAATACTCAGTTTCCTAAAGCATTTCCATGTATGGTTGGTGTTTTTAAAATGCATGGTTTTTAAAATCAGGTTATAATAAAACATCGAGCGTCATGTTCGAGTAAATTTAAAAACAGCGAATACTCGATGTTCTGTAACAAGTAAATGCTCTAGTCTATGCTCACCTTAAAATGTCACATGGCCAACCTCATACATTTTGGCATTACGACCATCGTTATCGGTTAAAGAATATTTTCGTCAAGAGTCCAAGAGACAATTATAAAAACAAGGAAATAAAAAAACATAAAGTTTTTTTGGATATCAACATGTTTCCATTTAGATGCCGAAGCAAGACCAAAACCACTATAAACTCCTATTAACTATTAATTTAAGCAATTTGCCAGACTTGCAAAGTTGCCGAACTCTCGACCAACCAAAGCCGCACAACTTTCATGCCTACGTCCGCCTCTGCGAGTCGTCGGCCGGCCACCCAACTCATTACCGCCCGCCCTGCGCCACAAGACCCGCCCGGCTACCGCGCGCCTAACTTGTAGGAGCTACAGGGCTGGCTAGGAGGTTAGGTTATTAGAAATTATTTAAAAAATACCTAATTCTGAAAAACACTTGTAGTGTAGTATATTAAGGCGTATAAACTTGCGACCCACGGATGCCCTCAAGTTAAAGGGGAAAATCTAAAATAATCAGTCATACTGTATGGATCAGATTGTTGGGCTGTGAAAAAGATGGATGAAAAGAGATTGCATGTAGCAGAGATGAGAATGTTGAGATGGATGTGTAGCGTGACGAGATTTGATAAAGTAAGAAATGAGTATAGAGGAAGTTTGAAAGTGGCGCCAGTGACAGAAATGTTGAAAGGAAACCGTCTGTCCTGTTATGGTCATATGGTGAGGAGAGATGAAACGCATGTTATTAAAAGAGTTATGCATATAAATGTGGATGGTGGATGTAGAGTAAGGCCAAAGAAAACATGGATGGACTGTGCGAGGAGAGATATGAAAAAAAGGGAGTCAGTGATAGCGTGACAGGGGACAGAACGGTATGGAAGAAGAAAATGTGTTGCACCGACCCTAAGTATCATGGGATGATGACTATAATAGGAGCACCTCTGAATAAATCTTTAGGTACAACAGACGTGTTCTTATGTATAATATAATAGGCAGAAAACAAAAGAAGCTCTATGAACAGCAGTGGATGTCTTTCGGCTGAAATTATGATGATGATGAAATTAGGCAATGAAGCCAAATGGTGTCCCATGTAATTTTAATTGAAACAGGTAAAAATTAAAAAAAAATTAAAAAACCCTGATTTTTTTATTATTTCATTCTTTTTTAACTACATAATTTTAGAACGGTTGAATCGATTTTCATCAAACATACCAAAGAACACTCTTGATAAAGTCACCTTTCAAACAAAAAAACGGCATCAAAATCGGTCCTATATCCATTAAGGAGCTATGATGCCACAGACAGAAACACAAACACACAGGTACTACATACGTCAATCTTAAAACATCCCGTCGGGGAGGGGGGGGGGTTAAAAACAACGTGTCACTAAATACTCAAGTGACTGAGGACTACAGGATGATCTCGCCTGAAAAGCGATGAACAAGGTCTATGACGAAACTACCAATGCCCAGAATATTTGTCATAGGTGGAAGACAACACAAATGCTGGCAAAGATGCCACACTTTGGCTGTGTAAAGTATGTGGAACAAGCAAAAATAAAAAAAATAAAAAACCCCTGGCACATTTTTATTGCATGCTACATAATTTAATCAGTGGTAAACCGCTTCAATTAAAAATCTATTGAACACGTAATTATGACACGATATCTCGCGAAAACACCCTGATTCAAACAGTAAAACACCCTGATTCGAACAGTAAAATGCCCATAACTATTGAACGGCTGACCCGATTTACATCAAACATAGTTAAGAACACTCTGGATATAGTCACCATCATATTCATTACTAATCGCATTTCAAGAGAAACCGACGGTACATAATAACTATTTCCTAAATGTTTAGTCACAATAGACGAGGCAATACTCGTATCTACATTGAATATTTTTTTAACCAGAAAAAACTGTAAGCTTATCCATGTGGAATAATGTAAATACTTTTAAGTAAATGATGACTCCAAAGCAATTTTATTACAAATGGATCGGCTACTATTATGATGTTTCAAATTTAATTTTAATTATGGTTATGAATATTTAAGAGTTCTTTGAAGTACGTAATACGGTATATAATTAAAATAATCGGTACTGCATGAAACGGACGTAACCGTGGTATGAAAGTTTCAAGTACACAATTAGTGGAAATACATAATTAAAAACTTGTGTTTTAATAAACTGATATTTTATGGAATTGTGAAATTAAATTTATTGATGTTTTGAGTATAATTATGAAACCGAGGACTATTTAAAAACGCTGAACGGAAAAACTCGCTTCATGTTTTCATGTTTAGTAGTATGGGGCTACTGCGTTTGAATATGCCGCCGCTAGCGCACAAAAACGCAAGCCTTCATTATTTCCAGAAACTTAGGGTAACCTAACATAAAATGCCTTAGGCGACTTCGAGATGGTTGATACAAACGTTTTTTGAAAGCTGGAAGGCATCAGAGGAAAACAAATGAATCTCATAAAAAAAACTCTTATTTTTTTGCCAGCCCTACTCCCCTCACACTCAACAACGACCGTCAACTTTAAGCATTCCCTCTTGAATAAAAACTTTTTCCAACCAGGACCCTAGATTAAAATGTTCTAATTTTAAAACATCATTTAAATTTTTAATCGCGCGCAGCCCTGCGCCGATGGCAATCTGTAAGCGGTAATTAGATTTTACTTTTACGATTCGTAGACGGTTTATTGAAGAAAAGTTACGATTAGGGACGGGAAATCGAACGTTACGGTTTTTGGAGGGGACGTGTGTGAAATGACTTGGAAAGTATTTGATTAAGTTCGGAAAATGGGCCCGTACTGATGGGGAATAAAGCTGGGTAATTTGTAAAGTGAAAGGGAGGTGTTGCGTGTTATTTTTCGGCTTATTCCGTTTGAGAATACCGTAGATAATTTTCGTTACAGATCACCATAGATATAATGTAACTGACTTATGTCCTTTGTGGCTGATATCGATTTTGGCCTTTCTGGTTGACAGTTTTTTTGTGACATAATTTTGGAGGCATATGAATGTCGGTTATCATGGCGATTTCCAGATATGTCGACAAATAGAAACACTGACAAGCGTTTTTTCGCGGATATATATTGCAAGCATACTTAAAACATAATTATGTCTCCGTCACCTACAAACGATTGATAGAAGTTGAGCGATGATTCCAATTCGTTTAGTGCTAAATGTACTACGTGATTTGTTGTGCAAGTTAACCTAACTGGTCTTCGAAGAAAATTATTATAAAAAAAAACCGGCCAAGTGCGAGTCAGACTCGCGCACGAAGGGTTCCGTACCATTATCGCAAAAAACGGCAAAAAAGCACGTAAGTTGTATGGGAGTCCCACTTGAATATTTATTCTGTTCTATTTTTAGAATTGTTATTGCAGAATATTTTGCAGACGCTATCATTGACTCGCTTTTCTTTCATTTCACTCAGTAACCAAGCCGCGAAAAAAATCCAAGCAAAGACCAAGACTCTCAGCAAAGCAGCCTGCCGTCAAAACCGCCGCGTTTCACCCGCCCGTCTGCTACCCGCGTTTAAGGAAGCGTGAACGAATCCACCGTAGCTGAGGATGGTAACTTTTGTACAATTACTGCTCACTGGTGCCGCCCCCCCTGCGCGCCCGGCATTCGCTTCCACCGTCTGCAAAATAAGTTATGGAAACGTTTTATGCGAGAAAGGCGTATATGATTATAAGGCCTAGGAATATTATGATTGATTTTAGTTATTTATAATCTTATGACATTATCTACTAGCTCTTTTCCAAGGCTATGCTACGGTGGCCTTTACCATGGGTAATGTGCTTTTTTTGATAGCAAGGAGGCGCTATGTCTCTCAGCGAGTGATAGCATAGCTTAGCTTTATATCTGTGAAAAAATTGTTCATTAATGTATTTAAGTTTTTTTGTTCTTTTTATGGTATGCGTCGTGCCTGGCACAAACAAATTTTTTTTCTTTCTTTCTGTCTTTCATAATCGGTACTTCCAGAGACACAATTTTGTTTAAATTTTGACAACACAATTAACTTATCATAGGGGGTTCTAGTTTGATACACATCTTAGTGACTCATGACGATTGCTTCTACCTGCTCACATACTTCCAACTTAATTTCATATTGAAAATAAAAAAATCTATATTTTCACAGGATCCTAACTGACAACCTAACGGACGCCTAACTGTGAGAAAAGACCATTTGTTTGGTGAGTTCATCTCGCGAGGAATTTCAGAAAACATTTCAGTCTCTTCGGGCGACATTGCTTGAATTCCTAATTTAAACAAATGCAACTCAGATCTGCAATTCCGGAAGGTTTTACAGTAGCTACACAAATACTAACATTAACAAAACTACCATTATCATAAAGCACAATAAACATAAAACCTAGCAAAAGTTCTCCAATCAAAAAAGCGCCAACTATTAACCCTCTCCTGCGCACGGTACTCTCAGAAGTTGGCCACACATGAGTTATAGCCTCACAAGGATAGAAACTCGTCTAACTTTGCACTTTACCCGTATTTTACACATAATGGTTATATATGGGCGGTTAAACTTTCATACGGGACTCACTAATTGAGAGTGCGTTGCGTCTGGGACTTCGAGACTCTAAACTAACTTCGGTTTAAATAGTTGCACCGAGGTCGGAAATTAGATTCGTTCGCTTTTAGAGGGTTAGACTTGTGGACGCCATGTTTGCTTTCGATGGGTTAAGGATAGTTTTGAAATTGGAATTATTTTGGCATTCGTTGAAATTCGAAAAGAGAAAAACATGTCTGCGGGAAAACTACGTTCGGGTCTTTCATATGTAGATATTAGGCACCTACACTAAAGTTCTACAAAATATCATTAGCAAATCATATGAAATTCATCAACATCATTCCAGCTAAAAGACCTCCACTGGCGAATTTAAGGCTCCCCCAAATGTTTAATTACTTAACATAAACATAACAGCACACGTATATTCTTGGAAGGGTAAGGCAGGGGTGCACCTTTGCACCTTCCGATAAGGACCAGGCCCGAGTCGACGGCGCGTTGTGTTCCACACGCGCCTCAAAAATATGTCAGCAAAACTGACGGGGTCCGCTAGGGCCGATGCCTGTCTGGGTCGCTGATAAATTTGAAAAAGAGTTACCGCGGCCCTGGCACAAGCAACTGAAGGAACACGGATGGGTTTTAGTCAGTAAAAGTCTGACACGCCTTCCCGTCTCACCCGGAGAAGTCATTGGATGATTTCCCAGGCAAAAAAAAAAGGGGTGCACCTTTCGCTAATTCTTACACAAACTAATTGATTTGCCATAAAGAATAGAGAATTTGTCGTACTTTCGCGTACGTTATGTTACTTTCGTTTAGTATCAAGCATCTTCCTCATCAAAATAAAACTTACCTACAACAGTTTTAATTGCGTTTAATTCCAGACCGTCTACATTCCGCCTTAATAATCTCGTCTCCATTAGAAGTACCAGGCTTTCAACACGAGACAGGAACTACACGGGTACGTAAAGCAACTGCTCCCAACATTCTAATTTTAATTTCGCACATTACCTTCCGAAAGCGCTTTCGCACAGAATTTCGCAACGATTAACAAGCCGAGTTCCCGACTTTAACCCTTTACTGCAGTGTTGCTAAACTAAAATCATAATAATTTCTACAACTAATAAACCTAGCAGTTGGTTTAATTTAGCTTAGTTCTACCCATGTTCTATCTCAGCCCGGAATATTTTAGCGACTATTAAATATTTCGATGTAAGCAGAATAGTTTGTGTGCGGTTCCTAGTTTCCTGTTACGTGCATTTGAAAATTGGCGATTTTATTCGGTCGTATTTTTGTTGGGTGGCGCCATCTGTAGCGTTTGGTGGGAATTATTTTTTTGGAAAATATGTTTGGGTGATGATTTATTTATGCGATTGCATAAATACGAACTTTCGGGTTACAGTTGATAGATATAATAGAGAATAAAAATAAAGAGAATGCAATAAAAAAATTGCTCGTTTAAAGAAGTGTGACCTTTTGTTTACGAGCATTATTTACTAATAATATGTACTTACCATGAATTAGCTTAAAAAGAAGTAAAAGGTTCTGATAGTTCTATTAAAAGGCTCTAATATACCTTGGGATCATGAGAATTAAAATTACAGACTTAAAAAACGTTGGGATTTATCTATACCTAGCTCAATAGCTAATTTCCCAAACTACCTTTTGACAGTAAATTACAAGAAACAGAACTCCTAAGGACCTACAATACCAACTTACAGCTACATTGAAACATCTATACTCAACCCTTCGACACCACTACATACGTAATCTTATATTCCAATTTAAAAATGGAAACGTTGCCGTCAACGACCGTTTGCCTCGTGGAGCCACATTCGCGTCGGCCGTCGCCACCTAGCGGCACTCCCGAGAACTTCCAACTCGAAGGGTCTCCGCCACTCGACTATTAATTTCCTAAGGGAACTCTACACCCCAGCCCTCGTACCAAGATAGCGAGCGACGAATTGTATGAGTTAAAAATAAGGTTTATTTTTCATGTTTTTTTTTGGTATCAATGGGTTGAAAAATATCAAATTTTATTAATCTTATTATTCTTGGAGTGAATGCTGCAAACATAATTTTTTGAAAAACATATCAAAAATGTACTCAGATGAGATAATGGTCAAACGCGAGCCTACCGTTAAGAAAAATTAAATGTACAAAAGTATTTGGCGTTTTGTTCATACATAATCCTGATTACATTTATCATTATGTTTTGTATTGAAAGAAAAAATGTTTAACATTATTGCAGGATGCAGTTGATGGAGTTTCAAACCCATCACGCCTCTATAATCTTCAAAGAAGCAAAGAGAGGCCAGATATGTAAATTCGTGAAGAAGTAGCTGCAGGAAATGCTTTTAAAATAAGTGTTGTAGTTCATCTTAGGAATTATACATCGACCTATAGCTAAAATCTCATAAATTAATGAGAAATGTAGCCAACTAAAACTATTTAAAATCTACTACTACAGATATCAACCAACATAAAACATTTTCGATACCTGACCATTTTGTTATTAACTTGTTTGTATTTTTTAAGTGCTGCTGTCACCAACAATTATGCAATTTTATTTCTATTATTTACTTGTTGATTAAAGGTCGCTGCATACGTAATGTGTTTTATGCCAGACGGAACGGGACGATAAGTTCGTTTCATACAAAATGCCAAGGGACGACACGTCGCCGTCCCATCTGTGCACCCGTGACATATGCTTTTTCGTATACATTTAGTATGGAACCATATTTTCAAAACTTATCGCCCCGTTCCGTTCGGAATAAAACAAGTTACGTATGCAGCGAACTTAAATTTATCATTTAAATCCATTCACTTAAAAAGTGCAGCCGAAACCGCTGGGAATTTACACAAGAGTTCCTTATAAAACGAAGGTCAGTACGAAGGAAATATTTTTAAATATTTTACCTCTAAAAGAAAAAGAAAGAAAAAAGAAATATGAAGAAAATGATGATGAAGATGATGATGTGAATGATGATGTTGAAGAGAGATGAAAAATTTAAGGAAGATCGGGCATTTTTTCAATGGAAAATATCATCGGGGCTCACGGCTAAAACCAAAGAAAGTCATGTAACTACTACTGGAAATCTATTACCTACTGAATATAATCTACTAAATCTCAACTAGTTGAAAGACTAAAATCAGATTTGCAGGAAATCATTTCTAACCGACTACTATGCGTTTTTAAATACAACCAAAGCCACGTGAAACAGCTAGTCTAAACAACAACAAAATCCGTGTGTCATATCGCTATCGTTTTCCGCGCTCATCTCGTAGTAGAGGGTTAGGGACGAGGTTTTATCTTCACGCGCGCATGACTGTCCTATGGTAATGTGATGAAAAATTACGCCCATCTGATACCGAGGTTTTTGTTCAGCTACCCTCACCTGGGTGGGCAGATATACTTGTGGGTAGGAAGAGAATTATATGGGAGTAAGTTAGATATTATCATTTTTGTGAGATAGGTACATTTATATTATTACTTAGTAAGGTTTATGAGAATGTGGGTCGGCAGGCTTATTACGTATCTTTTGCAAGAGCAAAACGATAGCGATCAAACGCTTTATGTCATAAAAGTCGGAATTACCTGCAGTGTAGGTATGGTAGGTCCTACACAATCGTTTGCTAATCGGTCGCTTCTTGTCAAAAGCACCTATTTAAAAAAAAAACCGCCAACAACTCTAAAAGTTCTGTATTGAAGAGCAATTATTGCGCAAATGTCGCTATCGTTTTGCTCTTGCAAAAGATACGTAATAAGCCTGCGGGTCTGTCTGATTGTTCTTGCAGCAATTTTGTTACGTCGATTCGATTCGTGGACGCAGCCTAAGCTATTCGTGTAGTTAATGTAAGAAGTTCTTGCTAATAAAACGAGGTTGTCGTTTAAGAGGTCACTATTATCTATACTAGTACAAACATGACTGTTATGTTCTTTGTATATTATTGATGGAAATCGAAAGACTGATGTTCTCAGTCCGCCTAGATATCTCCAACATTGTCCAACTGATTTGATGCATTTTTGGTCTTGATTTCATGCTTAATTATAAAAGTGAACACCACTTTTGGGTGAATGATTGATGATTTGTTTTATTTACAGAATATTTCTAAATGGGCCATACATAACTTTTTCTTCCGTAATGAGCCAGCCTCTTGCTTTGCCCGCGATCTCGCCTAATTGAAATTGATGGATAAGGTCAACGAAGGAAAGGGCATGCGTTTTATTGAATTTAGATAAATGTGATGCCCGGGTCTTCGAAATAATACCAGTAGCATCTGTCAGCGGCTTGTCCCGCTTGAAAGTCGGAAATTGTCCGAAGGAATGGTATCTACTGCCGGGATGTATGGTGAAGTTATATGTACTACATTTAGAATTATGATCTACCCGTGTGCCGAATTCCATCCAAATACATTTAGACTTTGTGGCGTGATCGAAAAATAAACATTCAATCAGCCAGCCTTTTCTTTTTTGAATAAAGGTCTGAAATAGAAAACTAGCCTAAAGATGGAGAAATTTACACATTCCTGATTGTAATTGGAATTATATGGAATACTATGCTGTTCGATAAAACTACACACTCTAACATACTATTCAGTGTTAAGCGTTCCTAATTTTTATTATGGTGTACAATAAAAAGTAGGCATTTACCATGTATCTATCTTTCTGTGTGTCTGCCTGGTTTTGCATTATCAAACAGTTTCTTTGTACGCACCGTTCACAGTACTGTCTGTAGCCCGCATGCTACGCGCAGTAACAAAAAATCATCGACAATAGTGCTGTTCATACTGACCGTTTAGGTAAATGTAGGGATAGATTGTGTCAGCCTGTCTATTTTAAAAACATCACACCGTGGAAACTAAGGTGCAGTAAGCTTGAAGTTATTTATCATTCCACTTTGATTCAACAGATTGACAGTTTAAATCAAATTTACTTCACCTAACATTTCACGGTGAGATTTTTACAGAATCCTTCTCCTCCTCGCGTCGTGTTGCTCATTATTGAGGATCGTGATGCCCCCGACAGATGATCAATTTTTGTTTGATGATTATTAATCTGTGTCTGTCCTTGGCGTCTTGAAGTGCATCGTGTAGCTTGGTGTTCAGCGTTGCACGGGGTTGGTCTGATCAACTAATCAGGCTGCGAGCCCCCGGCCTCTTGCCTTCGACCTTGCCAGTGATCATGAGCTGCTCGGGGCTATAACCATCCTTTCGGGCAATGTGACCAAAAAACTCCAGGATTATTTGCAGGCAGGCAGTGGAGTGCCTGGCCTTGATGTTCAGTTGGCAAAGGATAGACATGTTGATGCGGAACGCATAATTTCACAGAACAGCTACTAACTAACTACTGAATCATCAGGAAGTAGATAAAATGTTGTATTTGTTGTGTTTCTAGCATGTAATTCTGATAGCTCTGCTACAACCCAGTTTTCAAACTAGGTGTAATTGTTGCTTAGTTAGTTCGATTACCATGGTGTCAAATTGTAATCGAACTAACTAATAGATATTAGTGACATTAATGAATAGGGTTGACAAATGGTGCTTTGTCGTATTAACTCGCTTTCATGCTCCACTGCAACCCTTTTCTCTGTCATATTTCGATCATAATGTATTTTAATTCAGACATAAAATATTAATAAAATGCCTAAGCTACCTTTCTGTTGGTTCAACGCGATTCGCTTTATATCTCATCGATAGGCGATTTAAATTGCAAACGTTAATATGAAAGCAATGCGATGTGATTTGAACGATTTGCACTTGAAAGGAGATGTTTGATTTTGGGTCACCACTATGTACACTATATAGATAAAAAAGGAAAAAAAAATTGGGGAATGCCATAAAAATACTAACAATCTCATTTGTAGACAGCTACATAGGCGTATAAAAATTATCATTTGATATTTTTTTTAATAAGATAACCCAATTCTTAGGGCAGCCATGACAGTTGTTTGACATGACGTTTGACGATTTTGACAGTTTTAAGAAGTGACGTCTTTAAGTTTTCTTTGCATTAGATATGTTTCGGAGATTTTAGTTATTGTTTTAATTTTTCTACCCAGTCTACTACTACGGACATTGATTGATTGCTTCTTTTTTGCAATGGAATTCATGTTGTTTTTTTTAACGCAGATATTACGACGGCACGTCAATCAAAATGTCATTGTCAAAATGACATTTTCGCATACTACTGCTCTGATCCACCATATTTAATTTTATGATGTGTTGCTCTACTTTTACATGACAAAGTTAATTTGATCTAACATTGAAACAAAATGAAATTAAAGGAAATTAATAATAAAAAACGGTTACTATTTTATATAGCGATTTTTACATATAGCGTACATAGTGCTGGGCCAAGCTCCATACATTTCTGGAACATCTCCTTTCTTAGAAAATACGTGTACGCTGTTTCCGACCGATATCGCCACAATTTAAATTGCATCGCGCCAAAAACAGCATTCTTAACGTTTTGTCCGTCACACTGACGAAATGACAGTTTACTGATAGTTTTGTAACTGATGAGAAGATGTTCTGTAACCACATTCCTGCCTGCCCATAGGAGGCAAGAAAAAAATTTAAAGACTTTTTTGTGATCATCAAAGAAAATCACCATGATCAAACGAAATCACCATCATTTTTTTTTAATATTTAATTTACAATAAATTGGTCCACTACTGTTTGTTTTATTTCAAAATACATATTGGGATGACCATAAATCTATAGATCTGTGAGGCTAACCAATGATCATTTATTTCATTCTTCCCTACTTCTGATGAGTGTAATCATAATAGATAATCTTCAAGCCATTAACGTCTTCTCAAGCCAATGGTTTCCCGGGCAATGCGTCTTTACCCTCGGGCGCGCCGACTACCCTTATCCCCACCCATTCACCCCAACCCATCCCCTAAACTGAGTGCAACCCCTGGGTGGCCTTTTTAATGCTCTCCACCTTTGCTCGTGATTCTTAAAAGACGAATTTTACACAAAAAAGAACAAACAACTCTATGTTCTAAGACTGAGTATTAAGGTATAAAATTGCATAAAAATAAAATTAACGTTAGATCAGTATCTAATGGGATATCAGATCATCGCTGTACGTTCTTTGGAGAAATTCGTTCTTACAATTGTGTGTAACGACCTCATTTAAGACCCTATTTTGAGTTCAATAAGGCATATTTTTGTATGGCATTTTTTCTGGTGGATTTACCCTTTTGTGTGGGGTTGGATCGGAGGTGCAATAATTTAAGCGAAGGGTGGAAAGCGACAGAGAGTTCTTTTTGTAGTTGTGCGAGTGAGACGTGCGTAGGTCGAGAGGGTGCGGGGTTAAACGCGTTGCAGGGCCGGATTAGGACGGCGCGGCGGGGTGCTTTTGTGGTGTTTAAGTACTTTTGGCGCATTGCAGCGGTAGTTACGGAACAAAATTATGGTATAAGTAGGTGGCACCTTTGGGTAAAAGGCACCTTTTTTACAATAAAAGTTTCCAAATTCTCTCGTTTATTCCGATATTTGCCCCCTTTACAGTACCTACCTGTAGCCATTTAATGTGCATAAACTAAAATAAATTCGTAAAATTCAGTCTACGTAATGTTATTATTTTGTTAGTAAAATATATCTTAAGACTATGTGAGTAAGAGCTAACAGCATTATCGCGATCGGTACAAATAAAATATATTTAAGTCCTTTATTATTCCTTTTTCAGAAAACTTGAACAGATGTAAGTTACCTTATTGAGAAGCAGCGAGGATTTCTGATGTTCTGAAGAAAGCAATTCAGACCCATCATGAGTAGAGTACCCTCTTCCAGCACATGCAGATCCTGAAATTAATAAAGTACAATGTGTTATAGAATTAATTAAAATATACTTTATTGTACACCATAAAAGTTATACAAATTTACAAGAAAAACTTATTTATTCGGGTACAAAGGCGGTCTTATCGCTGACAGCGATATCTACCAGACAACCACCTTACCTGACCTTACCTTACCTTATTGTTGACCTTATTGGATGTAAGTAATACTAGCGGTTTCAGTAAAAGAATTTCATATCTATCTATACTAATATTATAACGAGGAAAGATTTGTATTTTTGTATGTAGCGAATAAACATAAAATCTACTGGACCGATTTCAAAAATTCTTTCACCGTTGGAAAACTACACTATCCCCGGGTGACATAGGCTACTTTTTATCCCTATTTTCTCACGGGAACGGAACTACGCGAGTGAAACTGCGAGGCGTCCGCTAGTGTTAAATATTTCCTTAAATTATTTATAACAATACGTAGCTCTCTACATATTATTTAAAATATTTTTTTAAGGCTAACGAACTAAAGTAAATGTACAATGAAATAAATTCCATCTACTTATTAGAATTTAATTCTTTTACATTTTAACAAAGCTGCAATTAGAGAACAACGACGGTCTTATTCTCGGTCTTATCAAAAATCTCTCATTTCTTAAATCAAATAAGTTTTTAGAAATAACTCTAAATTAAATCAGTGAAAGCACTTATTATATTATGCCAATAATTGCTTCTATTTCTAATACAACTAACCCCATACTCTCGACAAACACACGAGTTATCCACAAAGAGTTAGAAAACATCCCAAGTCCGTCCCTGTAGGCCGTCAACACCCCAAATAGGCCGACGCGCTGCGAACGCTAAAAACGTACCCCTTTACCCCTTTCCCTGATTTTTAAGCCTACTTCCCCACCCCCTAACTCCCGGGTTAGCCAGAGCACATTTACGCGCAATAAATTTTGACCGCTTTTGACTAGCCAAAACAGCCTGTATTCTACATATCATACGGAGCGAATTTGAACTGTACAATCATAAAGGTAGGGTTGGATTTCAAGTGAGTGGGAAGCAGTAACATAGTATATGCAAACGAACCGGTCTCGGAATTTTGAAGCGACGTTTGACGTTTAGCAAAAAAACGCTCTATTTTTGCAAGTTAAAGACGGTTTTCGCTTGAATCGTATTTTGTGAAAAGAAGGTGCCACTTTTGCGTGGCTAGGACACAGCTATCCTATTTACCTAGGCTTTAGATATTGTGTATTTCTCATTTGTCTTGGTTGTGGGGCCATTGTGAGAGCCTATGGCAATGAAGGCCGGGAAATAATGTGGTTTTCAACGAATAGCCTTTGTTTAAAGAATGGGATGATCTTGCGCTGAATTGCCGCATTGGTTAAAGTACTATTGTTTGTTTCATGTGGGCTAATGCAGATGTGGAAATGGACATTCTTTGTAGACACCCATGGTAACATAGATTGGTAAGTTAACTGAGAAGAAAAACTGCAAAAACAAATACACATTAGAAGAGAAATAAGCGGGCTGAGCATCTTTATATATACCCAATGCGTGTCCGTTTAGTAAAATCATCAGCATCATTTGAACCAAATTAATCTTTTAGTTGTTATATAGATGAATCCCATCAGGCTTCTCTGTTTGTACTATCAGATATCGTAAAAGACCTTAGTCTTTTCAGCTCATCACCTTTACATGTTGAGGTGAAACCTTGTCATCAATCATCCGTCAAGGGTGATGATTATGCTGATATGAATATTAATTTCAGGAGCAATTATTGTGATTTACCAGACTAGACAAGATCCGGAATGAGTACGTGAGATAAAGTTTTAAAATCGCTCCCATCAATAACAAAGTATGATGGCATGACTACATCCAGCGAAGGCCAGATGATCATATAGTGAAGCATGCCCTTAACTTGCCAACGACGAAACGTGGACGCGGCAGACCACCTGCCTGCTGGTTGAATAATACCTGAAAGAAGTAAATTTGGACAAAAGCACTGCCCAAGACCGTGCACAATGGAGAAAAAGGATAAGTAGGACCGACCCCAAGTAACTGGGATAAGATCGCGACCACAGACATAAATCTAACTAGATGACGCGATTGTATGTACTTCGCGTGCCCAAAAACGGAGTAAAGTTACGACAAATGATCGTAATCTGAGCTTTTCATTTAGCATTATCGGCACCGGAAATCCACCGAAATCTAGAAAAATGCCTTTTTATGCCATATTGAGCTGTAAATAATGTATAGAAAAAGTTGGCCGAGGCATTGGAAATGTTTTCTTTCATTGGTAAGTGAATTTGTTTTTACATTTTTTGTGAAAAAGTGGCACGCTTGGTTTTCATACAGATAGAGGGACTTGCGTTATCTATTTAATTGTATGTCTGTGGTCGCAACTGATGATGAGACTACGGTAGACTTTGAAGACCAGACAAATACTAAACTACATTCATAATTTCCAAAGAAAATAATATCTGTCTCACAGATGCAAATCGTTACAGCAAAATCATCTACATCAACAGTTTCCAAGCAACAGATTTCCCACCAGCAATTTCAAATCATAAAACCACAAACTAATTTATAACATTATCAAACAAGGACGCTTCGCTCAGTGAACTAATTTGACGGCCGTATTAGTCGCACCGAAGCTAGACTAAAATGTTGCCGTGTCTATAATGCAGTAACCATTTGTAGGCGAACCGGCACTTCGGGATATGCCATCTGAGGATGGATGATGAACGTTTGGGTCAGTTTATCTGAGTTTTGAAATTGAAGAGATGTATTGGGTTCATGATTTTCTGTTATTATAATAGAACTAGCTGTGCCCGTGGCTTCGCTCCCGTCAACTGCCTACTTACCCTACCCTACCTACCCTACTCTACCTACCCTACCCTACCTACCCAACCCTACCCTACCCTACCTACCCTACCGTACGTACCCTACCTACCGCACCCTACCTACACTACCCTACCTACCCTACCCTACCTAATGACGAACATATGAAAAAAATTAAAAAGAAAAAGGATAAAAAGTATCCTATGTCCGTCTCCTGGTTCTAAGCTACCTCCCCACCAATTTTCAGCCAAATCGGTACAGCCGTTCTTGAGTTATAAATAGTGTAACTAACACGACTTTCTTTTATATATATAATTATAGTAGAATAGAATACTCTTTATTATGTACACCATATAAGTTACAGAAAGTATAGAAGAAGAAACATAACACTGGGTGACACTGTTTCAGATAAAAACACTGAAATTGTCTTAGAAATCTTTTGTATTCAATTTTCTTTTCTTACATGTCAGTATATGAAGTGACATCGACTATATCAAAATCAATTTTCAAAAATTATCAATGTCTCATAAAAAACTGCCAGCAACATACTCCTCCTCGCTCGACCCTGACCGTCGAGCTCACACGGTGGCAGCTGGCCCCACTGCTTTCATTAACACCACCAACTTATTGACCGGGCGCCGTAGCACAGCACCGCCGCGGGTAGCCACATCCACCATGCGGACACGGCTGTCCCGGCCTGGCAGCGTGGCGACGACTCGACCTCTAGGCCACACATTTCAAGGAGATGAAGAATCTGCAATTAAGACTAAGTCATTAAGCCCTACCCCACACCCATCATCGTGCGTCCATCTCGTGCGTGTCTGTAGGCTGGGCAAATATTCGCGCATCCATCGAGACCAGAAATGGTCCGCCAGTCTTTGGCTTATCCTCCATTGCCTTCTTAGGTTTAAGTCTGCATCTGTGAAGCTTCCTGGTCTACCCAGCCCGTTTGATGATCCAAGCAGAAAATGGTTGGGTGTCAGTGCCTCCTCCTCGTCTGGGTCGAGAGACACGTCTGTAAGAGGCCGGCTATTCACGACGTTTTCAGCTTCAGCCATGAGAGTGATAAGGACCTCCTCCTTGGGCGCTCTTGAGTGAAGGATCGCTGAGAGGGCCGTCTTTACTGATCGAATGAGCCTCTCCCATACACCTCCCATGTGTGGTGCATCTGGGGGGTTAAAGGTCCACTCAATGCCCAAGTCCGCAGTCCTGTTAATCACTTCTTCATCAATCTTCAGTAGCTCCTTGTTTGCAGATCGAAAATTAGTGCCATTATCTGAGTGGAGTCGTTTGGGGTATCCACGTCGCGCTGCCATCCTTCTAATCGCCATAAGAGTCGAATCAGTATTTAATGACGATGCTATTTCAATGTGCACGGCTCTGGTATTCATGCAAGTGAAGATAACTCCCCATCGTTTTTCTTGTCGTCGCCCGATGGTCACTGTCATTGGACCGAACATGTCGACACCGCAGTACGTGAATGGTCTGCAGTGGTGTTCGAGGCGCATAGTCGGTAATCCTGCCATCATTGGTTGCTCGCAACGCGCACGCCGCGCTTTACAGATAACACAGTTAGCAATTAATGATCGCACTGCCGCCCGTAAACGGAATATGTAGTAATCTTGTCGAAGCTCATTTACCAGGGTCGCTGTACCGAAATGTCCTAATAGTCGGTGCTTGTATTCGATAATAAGCTTAGTCACATTGTGTCTTGCGTCGAGTATAATCGGCTTTTTTAACTCAAGCGACAACTCTCTGCCAGCTATCAAGCGACTCTGAACTCGCAGCACACCGTCGTCGTCCAGTCTCGGATTAAGTTTTCTTAACTTACTTTGCGGTTTTATCGTATTGCCATTCTTAATAGCAGCGATTTCATCATAAAATAACTCACATTGTGTTTGTCGGATAATATGAGTTTGAGAACGACGTTCATACACCGGTGACATTCTAGTGTCAAGTCTTTGACATCTATCTATAAAAAGCAAAACGTATGCAAAACTTCTTGTTAATCGGCGCCAATTCGAAAAACGAGTATGGTCAATAAGCACTATAGCTTCCGAGACGGTCAAAATAGTTGTAGGTGGCTCTATCTCCTCCTCGTTTTCGGCCGGCTTGAACTTAGGCCATGCATCTTCTGAGAGGTGAAGAAAGTCAGGTCCCGACACCCATCTTGACTTGTCCATGTCGAGGACTACATTAGCTCTAGTGGCTTCATCGGCGACATTCATGTTTCCAGGCAGCCATCTCCACTCTTCAGGTTTTGTGAGTTCGTCTATTTCGGATAATCTGTTAGAAACGAAAACGTTAATCTTTCGTGGATTGTTCCGTATCCATCGCCACACAGTCAAAGAATCAGTCCAATAGATGCATTGAGAGATTGTCACGCTTTGTTCTTGCTTGATTGTCTCTCCCAAGCGTGCTCCAAGCAACGCAGCTTGTAGTTCCAGGCGTGGTATCGTCGTGCCTGCTTTTAATGGGGCCACGCGGCTTTTTCCAGCGACAAAGGCAATTTGTGTATCACGGCGCAGGTAGGCTACCGCTGCATAAGCCTGCTCAGATGCGTCAACAAAGATTATTAATTGAAACTTGTCCATTGCAGAGAACCCGTAGTGTCGTGGCATTGAAAATAACCGACATTTCTTCATGTCTTGAAGCCATTTAGATGGTCTCCAGTTCAAGCCCAAGGTTCTTTGGACTTCATCGTCTCGTCCGAGTAACATGACAGGTTCTGTTTTTGCTTCTTTGGGTAGAACATTTGGCCGGTTTGATGCCCATCCTCGAATGTCAAAACCGCCCGTCTTGTGTATCATCACTATATCTTCCACAAGTCGCTTCATCTCCTCCTCATCATCAAGGCTGTCAAGATAATCATCTACATAATGTCGTTTCTTGATGGCTTCGACGGCTCTTGGGTGAGAAGAAGCGTATTCATCAGCATTGCGGCGAATGATGTACGTTGCGGTACAGGGCGATGACGTGGCTCCGAAAGTCATCGAAGTCATCTTGTAAATGCGCGGTGGTTGCTTTCGCTCCATTCCTCGCCATAGGAAGCACTGGGCGTTCTGATCGTCTGCGTTTATCTTCACCTGGAGGAACATCTCTCTTATATCCGCTGTTACAGCGACAGCTCGTTCTCGGAATCTCAGCAATACTCCTAGCAGGTTGTTCAACAAGTCAGGTCCAGTAAGTAGCTCTGTATTCAAAGAAATACCGTTAGTTGTAGCTTTGGCGTCAAATACAAGTCGTAGCTTGCCAGGTTTGTTTGGATTGCGGACACCAAAATGCGGCAAATACCACACACGACCAGTAGGTTTTTCTTGAGCTTCTTTTGCATAACCTTTCTCAATGAAGTTGACCACTTGCTTTTCGTAATCAGCGGCGGCTATAGGATCAGCGTCCATCATTCTCTCCGTGCTTCGTAGTCGATGTTCAGCATTTCGGCGGTTATCAGGCAGCTGTACGTCGTCGCTCCGCCATAACAAACCGGTTTCCCATCTCTTCCCTATCTTTCGGGACTTCGTGTCTAGGATGTGAATGGCTCTCTTCTCATCTGGGGATAATCTGGGCCTGTCAAGGCACTTGACACCAAGGCTGTCCAAGTGAAAGTAGTTTCTCACTAGTTCGTCCAATCGATCGTCTTCGTCTAGGCGTCCATGTAGCGCAAACTCAGGCATAATATTGGATGCTATGGAAGAACAAACACCATGGAGCACCCATCCAAGTTTTGTCAACGACGCGACAGGTTCACCTTTACCGCCTTCCCTTAGTTCTCTGCTCACGATTAGGGGCCATTGGTCCTGGCCGATCAGCATAGCTGGTTGACCTTCAAATGCATAGAGGGGAAGGTCTTTCAGGTGGTCCAAGCTCTCGATCTGTTCTTTAGGGATTGTATGGTAGGGCAGATTTAGCGCTTTAACCGTTCGTACTCGATCTAGCTGGTGAAGACCCCAGGGAGTTCGTATCGTCAACGTTACCATCTGACTTGATGCGCTGCTTGTTAGGCCTACTACACCATGAATCTTCAATTCTTTTTCAGGACCAGAAGCTCCGATCTTTTCGGCGATATCGCTTTCGATCAGACTTACTGTCGATCCTTCGTCAAGTAGTGCATAGGTCGTAACACTTCCTGATGGACCTTCAATCTCAACCGGCAGCACCTTCAGAAAGACCTTGTTTTTTACAGACCATGTATTTGCTGTAGTCTCGGGCTTGTCCCAGTCAAGTCTGTGTAGAAGCGAGTGGTGACCTTTGTTGCACGTTTTACATCTGACCTTGGATTTGCATCGTTCGCGGCGGTGAGTGGACTTGAGACATCTAAAGCATAATCGGCGCTTACATGTCCAATCCCATCGTTGATTGATATCTTCATCTGCGAACTTGGGGCAAATTGTAATCCCATGGCCCTTATCTGAGCAAAACGCGCATTCCTTCTCTGTGGGTGTTTTGCATGTTGTCTTAGGCACCACAACGTTTGTTGATTCCTTGTCAGGTTCGGGGTGGCTTTCTTCCTCCCCCACATTTGTCAATAATATTGAACGCTTGGTGCCGGTGGTCTTAGTCTGTGCTGACTCCAAGGCTCCTCTTAAGCAGATTTCATGAGCTTCTTCCATCAGGTACTTGGCCAATGCTGGCAGCTGTGGTTCACGAGTGGTGAGACCCTTGCTGTAATCTAACCAGCGGAAGAATATTGGCTCCGTCAATTTGTCGATAATCATTGTCATCAGGTCTGGACTGTATAGGTATCCGATATGATCCATGGATTCTATAGCCGCGACGCAATTGTCCACTTTCGTTGCTAGTGATACTAGGTCCGTGCGTACCCCGGTCAGCTTGGGTATCTTCCTGACCTCGCTTATAAGTCGGTGTAGCACGAGGTCAGGTCTACCAAATCGCATTTCCAAGGTCTTGATAATCTCGTCGGCAGAGGTGACGGTGATGAGTCTGGCGGCTACCGCTTCCCAGGCTGGACCATGGAGACAACGTTGTAATCGTGCTACGTTTTCCTCATCTGAATATTGGCCGATTCTAGTCGTAGATTGGTATATATTCTTGAACCTCAGCCATTCAATCGGGTCGCCCGTGAAGGTTGGTAGATCCTTTGCCGACATACGGCCTAGTAATTTATCGGTGGTGGGAGTGTAATTAGTAGTCGTCGTCTTATTTACCGCTTCTGTGATAGCACGCGTAAGGTTTGCGATGTCGTTGTCGTGACCGCTGCGGTAGTCGTTAACAGCGGTGCGGTAGTCTTGGTGACCTCGCTCCTGTTTATTATCTGCCTTTACCTCACATTCAGCGTTGCAATTCTCATCCACCCACTTCTGAACCTGAACCGATTTCACAGCCTCTGATACAGCGGAGACGCGGCTCGCCGCATCCTCTTCCAACAGGGCCGTCTCCTCGGCGAGTCTGGCCTCGACGAGGGTTCGCTCTACCTCTAGCTTCCGCAGATCAATTTCCGCTAATTCTTTTGCGGCGCGAGCTTCAAGAATGCGCCGCTGTGATGCACTAGAATTATTCGATCGTGCGGACTTTAGCGATGACGGGGTCATGGTAGGATTTGGGCTTACTTGTTTAAGTTCGGGAACAGGTTTATTTTTCTTTATTAATCTTTCACTTCTTCGCGGTAGATCCATTTAGTCGTGCACTGTTTTTAATCCGGCTCAAGGGACCAGTTGTTTCAGATAAAAACACTGAAATTGTCTTAGAAATCTTTTGTATTCAATTTTCTTTTCTTACATGTCAGTATATGAAGTGACATCGACTATATCAAAATCAATTTTCAAAAATTATCAATGTCTCATAAAAAACTGCCAGCAACAGACACAATGAGCGGCCTTATCGCTAAAAGCGATCTTTTCATGACAACCTTTGGATGGATTTTAAAAATAACAGGAAAAACAGTAGATACTGTAGGTAGTCTTTGGTGTACTATTTATATATAACATAAAGACATATATATATATATATATTTTAAAGAGAAATATATACAGTAATAAGTATGGAACAAAAGCATAGAAATCAATATTTATGTACCTAAATGTAACTGTTCCTCATTTTTCGTTTTGTGCTTTATTGAAACAGCTTGCTATATTCACAGTTATTATTGGTTAAGTTGAAACCCTTCAATAAATATAATGCAAATCTACAAAAAATGTACAGGAAGGTAATCTCAAAGAAAACAGGCAACAGATTAAAAATCAATAGCAAAAGTTTCATAATGCAGTAGCCATTTGTTAGTGTGCCGTCATTTCGGGAGTAACCATCTGAGGGAGACGACAGATAACCGTTCTCTGAAATTTCGGAAGATACGTAGGTACACCGATTTACCAGTTTTTTTTTTCGATAATTTTTCTATAGTGTATCTTTTTAGGTCTATTTCTTGTAGGTCGATCGTTTTCTTTTGCGAAACACTCAAACTGGTCAGAAAGAATGGAGAAGTGTTAAATGTCATTAAGTTCGGTAAATTCGTTTTTCAATTAACTTTAATAATAAGTTCATTTCATTTTCAATGACAATGATTAATTGAAAACTCTACCTAACATATTATATTTATCTGTACCAATTTTATAAAGAGGAAAGATTTTTTGTTTGTTTGTACCGAATAGGCTCCGAAACTACTGAACGATTTTAAAAATTCTACACTTATGGAAAGCTTCATTATGCCCGAGTATTATAGGCCATATTTTTCAGAAAAAATAGAAGTCCTTATGAAAATTGCAATAATGTAACACAAAGTAGCAAAACTTTGCCTATAAAATTAATTATTTGGCATGAAGTACGAAAAATATTTATGATACATAAAAATTACGTACTTCATGATTAAAGTAGGTACTCATTATTATTTACAAAAAAGTCTGCGAGAGAATATATCTCACTATCATAGTTAGGTCACAATAGCAGCTTATATATAATTTTATTAGATCGCCGGTAGAAACAAAAGTTAATTACATTCGTATTGTGGTATTAATTCTTATTCAAATAAATCACATCTTCACATCACATCATTAGCCTTTTAATGTTCCCACAGGCCTCCTCTATGTGAGAGGGAATGGGCCGTGATCCACCACGCGGGTCCATTGCGGGTTGGTGGATGTCACATGTCTTCGAATTTTTGGATCTAGAACATGCCGGTTTCCTCACGATGTTTCCTTCACCGTTTTAAGAGCAGGGGTGATGAAAGTAAAGTGCCTACCGGGGTTCAAACCCATGACCCACAAATTGTAATTCGCGGCCGATACCACTGGGCCACCACTGCTCTCCAAAATCAAGCAGTGGTTATATTTGCTAAAAACTGGTTTCAAATTACACTAAAACGCGTTTATTCATCAATTTTTACCATCACAAATGATCAAATACGTTGAAGAGTTATTTATTTGTCCATTTGTTAGACTAAAAATTGACTAACAAACGCGTTTTACCAATTTTTTTATCCAATAGTTAACATAATATTTAACCATTGTTAACTACGAATAAAAATACTGGGCCTAAGAACTCTACAAACATGTAAGAGATTTTTAAAACTGGGTCTAAGAACTCTACAAACATGTTAGAGATTTTTAAAACTGAGTCTAAGAACCCTACAAACATGTAAGAGATTTTTAAAACTGAGCCTAAGAACTCTACAAACATGTAAGAGATTTTTAATACTGGGCCTAATAACTCTACAAACATGTAAGAGATTTTTAAACTAGGCCGAAGAACTCTACAAACATGTAAGAGATTTTTAAAACTGAGCCTAAGAACTCTACAAACATGTAAGAGATTTTTAAAACTGAGCCTAAGAACTCTACAAACATGTAAGAGATTTTTAAAACTGAGCCTAAGAACTCTACAAACATGTAAGAGATTTTTAAAACTGAGCCTAAGAACTCTACAAACATGTAAGAGATTTTTAAAACTGAGCCTAAGAACTCTACAAACATGTAAGAGATTTTTAATACTGGGCCTAATAACTCTACAAACATGTAAGAGATTTTTAATACTGGGCCTAATAACTCTACAAACATGTAAGAGATTTTTAATACTGGGCCTAATAACTCTACAAACATGTAAGAGATTTTTAATACTGGGCCTAATAACTCTACAAACATGTAAGAGATTTTTCCTATATCACCGCGACTTATTGGTGATTGCAGCATTATTGTCCTACTACTTCCACCCATCTACCACTACCATCCATACAATTATCACATTTTAATATATGTTAGATACCATGAAAGTGATTTGCATAATCGGAAAATATCCTCCAGAGATTACCCCTTACAAACAAAAAAATAAGTCCTCTTTATAATTCATATAATCTTTATTTTACTTTATAATCATTATTTTGTATTTATTCTTTACTAGCTTTTGCCCGCATCTTCGTCTGCGTGGCATAAGTAGCAAGAATTTATTGGTTCACAGTTGGTTGGATATTCGTATACAATATCTCGAATAGTTAATAACTGACTATGATGAAAGAAAGAAAGAAAGAAAGAAAGAAAAAACGTTTATTTGCGCCAGGCACGACGCATACCATAAAAAAAACAAGGAAATTTAAAATACAAATACAGAGTATGCGTCACAACCACGAAACAAATACTTATAAATAAATAATAGGTACTGATGAAAATGATACCATCGAACTGATCTAATGATGAAGCCGAAAGGTAGGCACTGGAACTCCGAAATAAAACAATGAATCCTAGTCGTGTTTGGGCTTATTGGAATCGTCATGAGATGTAATTTGGAGGAATCCCCCTCCAGGCATAATTTTTTTAGACATAATGTTGTTTAGCATAACGTTTTCGCATAACTTCCATCAGAATAATAATACTGCGGCATAACAATACTTTGGCATAATGCAAAGGTAAGCTTTCTTTTTTTTCTTAATTTTATTCATAAACTTTTTTTTTTCCTCATAATATTTTATTCGACATAATAATTTTATGGTATATATTTGAACGTCAAAAATTACCACGGATAAAATCTCAAATTTTAAAACATCGAAAACTTTTATAACGATTTGAATCGATTGAAAATTGTTTTACCTAAGCTTAAAATGTCTAATTAAATATACTTGATAGAAGGACTCCAATTAATTAGGTTAAAGTGCGGCGGGGAACATCTTGAGCCGCGAAAATGTTTGTTTTATTCCAAAGAAAATTATGTGTAAATATCATTATGCGTTTATAACACTATGCTTTATAAGATTATGCATCTTTATTATTATGCCAACAGCATTTAGGCAATATACATTACGGCAAAACATTTATGCCTAATAACATTAGGCGTAATGATTATTATGCTGAATTTCGTTATGCCAATGTAAATTATGGGAATATATTTTATATTTATCATTAGTAATTTGGCTATAAACGATTTTCATGGCAATTTAAGGTACCAAAACTGGAAAGCGAAAATTTAAAAAGTTTTAACGAAAAAAAATCAAATTAAACCAACTTCCAAAAAATAAACTATAAAAAGCGATTTATAACTTTCTTTCCGAAGTCGGTGTCATTGATACCTATTGATTTTCGTTTTTTGACATCGACTTCGTTTTTTATCTACTTTCAAAAACCAATCACAACTTCCTTAAAATACTTACTAATAACGCCCCGTGTCTGCAATGTCACGTGACACGTGAATCCACGGTTGCATTCCACAAATTGGTGGGATAAAACTTACTACATATCTTTGCGCTCATTCCGATTATGGGGTGGGCAGGGCTCGAGGCAGTAGCTGCAGCTAGCGTGGTAATCACGCATAACAAGTATAGGGTATGAATGGTGCAGTATTCTACTGTGTTTGGGAGTTTGATTCCTGGTTTGTTAAGTTAATAATTATAAATGTATATGTTTTTGGATTGTTTATTGTAGGTGTTTGAGTATTAGTTATTTAAAGAAATCTGAATAAAAAAATCGACCAACACAGCGGCCCGACGACGCTCGTTCAAGCAATAAGTGATTTGAATGCGAGGATTTTCGTAAGCGGAGGAACCGGGCAGTTCCCTTCGCGTTTAATTAAAAGTTCTTGACACTTTTCGGGGGTTGAATTGCTTTAAACGAATATGCATAGGACTTGAAATTTATTTTTAATCGACTTACCAAAAAGGATTATCTATTCTGGCCTTATGGTACTAAACTGGCCTTATGGTGCCTTATTACCTAATAGGCAATTTGTTTATTTTTCACTTTTTAGTTGTACCTACCTAGGTGCAACTAAAAAGTGAAAATTAAAAAAAAAAATACAAAAAAATACTACCGACTTCCAAATAAGAAAAATAACTTTATTTTTGGAAGTCGGTGTCCATAACGCAAAAAAATGGTACCTACAAAAGACACCGACTTCCAAAGATAAGTTATTTTTCACTTTGTAGTTTTCTTATTTGGGAGTCGGTAGTATTTTTTTGTAAAAAGGTTTTTATTTGCATTTGTTTTCTCCATAGGGTATGAACATACAACTTAAACATCAAAATGAATACCTACCCTTCCTTATATACTGACTAATCTACAAAACCAAGTGGCCGTAGATAACGTAAATGATTAATCTGCACCGTAGGGTGCAGCCACAGGGTACCTACCTATCTGCCTACCCCTCACAAAAAGGGTAAAACAGAGGGCCATTAGTGCAGGAAGTGAGGCCTCATCAAGATAAATACAAACGACACTATGATGGATCACCGTCCCAAGCGGGGAATTGAAACCATCTTCACTTATCTACCACCTTTATCTCAAACGAATAAGGTTCATAATCGCATGGCCCCGCCTTAGATACTCAAGCTATGCTATTTCTTGCAGTCTTTAACTCAAGGAAGTAAGGTTCAAAATTGATCAAGTTGTCAGTTTCCTGCAAGACTGTGTTTGTCATTATTGGCAAGTAAATAGGCGAGGGTTTGTTTATAAAGGAAATAAGGGTGGAAGTATTTGTTTTAGGTAATTGATGCGTTAATTTCTAATGGACGGCGCATTTTTGTTTTTGTTACAGCTTGTCTGATTGCTGTTGACTAAGGACTGTGTTTGGCTATGATTAAGAAATAAAGAGAGAAAAATATTTATTTGTGACCCGCACAGGAGACACGAGATAAGCAAAACACAAACAACAATAAAAAATAAAATAAATAACCCCGTGCGAGACCAAAAAGGCTCCTATCCCATGCATGTGCAACGATATTAAAAAAAAATAACGCTGCGCTGATATTCTGATAGATAAATACATTATATAGATAGATAAGCCTGTTGGTAAGTGTTTATAGAAGCATAGAGTATCCAGACTTGTACCGGAGACTACATAGTTTGGGACCATACCATGTCCAGAGCTGGGCAAAACATATGCTTTGCTTTAATTAAAATACAAAATATTTACTGTCTCGCATGTATTAAAAATAAAAATATGTTTGAGTCGTGTATTTGAAATATAAAATACAAAACACAGAATTTTAACAATTTTTATTTAAAATACAAATAACAAAATACAGTCAGGTGTTAGGTTATAACAAGATACAATTACTTTAAATATTGACATACATGTTTAGCGGTCGCTATTTTGCTTACGAAAGCTATCGAACACTATTTTCCGCAGATCGCATCCATTAATAAGATCGCTAAAATATATTTATGTTCAAATGTATTTTGAAACCATAAGTATTTGAAATACTTACTACAAAATACCTCAGCTTCAGGTATTTGAAATACCACTTACAAATTATTTTTTTATTAATTAATTGAACCTATTGTATTTTAATTACAAGTAATTCAAATACTGCCCAACCCTGCATGCCATGCTTATCGATGTACCGATAACCAGAAAAGCAGATGAGTCCTGGAGTAAATTGTTGGCTGTATGCGGGAGACGGTGGAATGCATGTGGCACCGCTTGGAAGAGACCTACTTATATCCAACAGTGCTTGTGGTAGGGTGAGTTGATAAAGTCGCATAGAAATCTTACAACGGGAGCGTTTCATACTTCTGACAGATCTTCGTTTTAAATCCCAAGGTTAATTTGAGCGCGGCCTTACAAATCAGGTTTTATGTTCGATAAAAGTTATACGTCGTTATTGCAAGCAAGTTTTTTTTTCATGGTGTATGAAGCAAAATTGTATGCGATGATGTAGATGTAACGAACGAGGTTTAAAAAGGGAACGCGAAACGTGTTGTCTTCCATGAGTACGATAAAGCATATAGATACGTCACTTGCTGTATTGTTATTTTTACACGCTTTTATTTAACTTGCAATGTATGTATGTATGTGTGTTCAGGTCAAAACTTGCAACTGAAATTTAAATTAGTTATCCTCCACCGATTAAGATTAAATTTAGCATACACGTTTAGTTTGGATGACAATGCATAGTAAGCTAAGTGACGTCATTCTAAATACAATATGGCGGACGGACCAAGATGGGGGACTAGTTATTTTTGTGCAGTGCCATGATATGAATATCAAATGAAAGGGTTTGCTGAGTAGAATACGAAAAATTCTTGTTTAAAAAAAAGATTTTGATAAATAGTTGTTTTAGCATTGATTAAGTTGATTTCTAAAATAAAATAAAAGAAGACTGGTTAGCCGGTTCGGCTATGTTGAGACAATAAATGAATGAAAGGTTTATAACAAAAGATATATACAAGGCAGAAGTGAGTGGAAACGCCGGTATGGGAAAGGCAGCCGAATTGCGTAAGTGAATTCGGCAAAGCGAAGGGTTCAAATCGACCAATCACACAGACGGAAATCCATATCGCGTCATTAATCTCGCATATGATTGGTCGATTTGTTCGATTGGATAGCGGTCAAACTCTTTGCGTTGCCGTATTCACTTACGCAATACGGCTGCGGGAACGGCCTAGAAAAACATACCTTCACTGATCTTATTGGTGATATTCTTCAGAAAATTCAGGTGCATTTTACTCATACTGGCATGCGTGTACACCTACTCTAGCTAGCTGAGGGGGGAGGGGTAGCTTATGGTAGCCCCCTGATGTGTGAACGTAAACGAAACAAAAGGAAAATGGTTGGATCTAAGCTGGTGGCGTTCGTTATAGGAAAAAAGGCGTTTGTGTGTGTGTTGAACATAAAAACTACAATTAATGAATTCTCTATAGAATTAGGCCCGCTAAACTATTTACGGTTGCGTTTGCCAAAAACCTGAAAGCTACAATTCTCGATTCGACGGGTACAAATCTTTACGAAAAATATGAATTTCTATTATATTATTTATACGTACCGTGTTTCTTAATTTCTTCGGAGCCACCTAATGAGTTTCATGATGTTCACACCGGCTCCTGAAATAGATCATCATCAAATCGTTAGGTTTTATAGGTAGGTATATTTGTAACGTATTTCCTCTAATGAGTTGATATTATTAAAACTCGAAGCTATTTAGTACCTATATGTGATCAGTTGATTCTTAAATGCATTTTTTTTATGGAGAATTTTAATTTAGAATCGGCTATTTAGTTGCTAAACCGATCCAATTTTTTATAAAAAAGGGTGTGTATGTTTAAAGCTTAAAAATGTTGGTATGAAATCTTATTTTTTTGTGTTCCATGGAATGCAAGGCCAGAAAAAAGCCAACAGGCAGCGTAAAAAAAAAACGAAGGTATAGCCAATCCCTTATGTGATCTGATAATAGTGGGCTTATTCCAATTTTTTTCTCATGCTGGATCGCGTTAACCTAAACAACTATTTGTGTTGAAATTGGATAAGCGCCATCTGGTGACAGTAAGAAGAAATATCTTTATTTATTATCTTTTTACAAATTGACTTATGAGATCATTTACGTTAGCGCGAGTAAGCACGAATAAAAACTCTGAATAAGCCCACATGGTGTATAATGTGCACTATAGCTTTAGGTAGATCTAAACAGCCAATAATGAAGGCTCTTATAATCAACTAGTTGTCCCACGCGGCTTCGCTCCCGTCAACTGGCTACCTACCTACCAATTTACCCTACTACCTATAGTACATACATGATTGTTTGCGTAACTTTAACTACTTACGCAGTGCACGCAACGGAAGCTCTCAAAAAGGAATATTTTTTTCCCGTTTTTGCAACATTTTTCATTTATGCTCCGCTCCTATTAGTGTTAGAGTGATGTTATATAGCCTATAACCTTCCTCGATGAATGGGCTGTCCATCACAATTGGAACTGAAAAACACACTGGTTGGAATTGAAAAAATTTTTTTTCATTTCCAACCAGTGTTCTTGAGATTAGCGCGTTCAAACAAACAAACAAACTCTTCAGCTTTATAATATTAGTATAATCAATGTTATCAGCAAGTGTATGCTGGTAAAATTATATTATGTAACTCACATTACAAGTATTACAAAATCGGTACGAATTGTTACAATATTTACAGAACAATGGAAAGATGATACAAGGAGAATTATAGAAGTTTCTATAAAAGAAAACAATAGTAGCCCTGCTAAGCTAGTGTTGTTATGTGATGAAATGTTGGATGGAGAAAATTTTATAATTCCAAGTCAACTTTAGTTTTTTTTTCATTTGGCTAGCGAGAGTTAATATAGCATTCGGTTTCTCTGAACAAAGGTCTAATTATCATAATCTAAACCGAAAAACATACCAGGAAATTATAACGAACCCCAATTATCATTACATTACGTTCTCCTATTAAAACAGTTGTCTAGCGAAACTAAAATGGGGGAAAAAACGACCACGCAAAAACAAAATGGAAGGTTGGCTTAGAGTGGGGGCGGCAAAATACGCATGTGCGTGCCCCAACTCCCCCGGGCTGGGGAGACGCGGCCGCTACGACCCGCGGGAAGGGCGGGGTTTTGTTCCAGTAGGTACCGTTTTTTCGCCTATCTTTCTTGAGCATCCCTTTGATATGCGATTTTTTTTTAATACATCTACTTATATATCCATAGCTCTTTTTTCGGTGTGTGGTTTGTAGAATTAATTAGTACCCTTTCATTTTCGCCGCTCGTGTTAGCTGGTGGTTATAAAACATGGCGATTTTCTTTTGTTTTTTTATTTGGGCACGGCCACTTGGCAAGAATTTTAATGTGTAGGTGTTGTACTTGCGTTTAGCTGTTTTAAATGCTTTTGCAGATGTATATAGGATACTAGGGACCTATGGTCTTTGAGGATATTGGTATGGTATAACGGGATACGAATAGAACAAACTTAAAGGAATAGTTGTTTGAGTGAATAAGGTAGGATGCGAAAGCATTATACGTAAATAATCCATGTCTCAATCCAGTATTTTTGATTAATTATTGTTAGTAGTTTGGTATTTAGTAAAGAAGCCGGTCCGAAGCTTGATTCCTAGTACAAACTCAATCAATACATTGTCTATGAGCAGTTCCAAAGTACATTTTATTACCTTTCATCGGATCAAAGCATGACCTGTTCAAATTACTAAAAAATGCCGGCCGTCCGACACTACAACATTATCAACACACCCGGCGCGCGGCGTATCGAGCTATCTCAAAGTCGGAAAACATGCCTATTCTAAATGCCAATTATTCACTTTGACGTCGACCGTAGATAATCATCTGTCATACGACGCTGCCGGGGAAACTGACCATTTTATCCCGATCTCCCTCTTTTTATACAACACCCCCGATTTTAGCACTTTTGCCTCGCAAGTGGGGGGTGAAAGGGTTCTTTACGAGTTGGTTTTGGAAAATGGAAAAGCAAAGGCCGGATAGGTTTTAAGCAGGCTTCTGTTTGTGCGTAACGTAAGATTGTGTGACGTTTTTTTTGGTCCACAGATAATAAATTATATTTGTGTTTATTTTTAGATTCGAGTGACGCCCCGTTTTTTTGCCATGTAATGCTGGCAGGCTTAAAACGGAGATAGGGATTTCATGCTGAAATTGAGTTAAGGTTTTTTATTTTTGGTATGATAAATATTCGTAGCGTAGATGAAAATGAACGTTGGTGTATACGGCAACGAATTTAATAACTTACTAATTTTTGTAATACAAACTTTTGTTAAGGCGATATATACGCCCCAATGTTAACGCAGCACTGGCCGTGCGCCTGCTCGGAGCCAAAATTTCAATATTGAACCTCCTTTTGAACAGTTTTGTTTGCAAAATATTATTTGATTTACATATGCTATTTCAGTGAAATTCCAGCCACCAATTTTTATTTCTAAAAATATTTTAAACATCCAAATCGTTTTGGAGGAGTATCCAAAAGTCGCGAAAAATATCGTGTTGTTAGTTATTTTTTTAAAGTAAATCTATTAGTTACACGAAAAAACCCTATTTCAAAAATAATGTATATGAATAAAAAATAAATAATTATATATTATTTTCAAACCTTTTAACCTATCTGTAACTAAGGAGTATTCTTTAGAAAGTAACCATTTTACGGCACTAAAACGGTGAAAGGCCCTTAATATAGCCAATCTTACTAACTGAGGAAAAACACCTGGTTTCTGAATTGAGTATTTGGTTTTGAGAACTTGCCAAGATCTACTTTTTGAAAGAATGTATCGGAAAAAATGCCCCGGCAGGGAAGTAAAGTATCCTACACAGATATGTACTTATATACTAAGTGATTGGTTATTGAGTCGGCAAACACCATCTAATGCATTCCACTTATTAGGTTAGTCTTACATCAATAAAGACCGCAAACCGATATCAACTTTCTTTTTTCCACTCAAAGAAATTAAAGGCTCCAGTTGATCGGTGTTTTGAGCTGTTTTCTGTAGATTTAACAGTGGTTTTAGATCAGAAAACGTAACGAATAAGAAGAATAGTTATTAATTAATGAATCCTACTTCCTAATAATAATATAAATGTGAAAGTTTGTGAGGGTGATTGTTTGTTATTCTTTAACGAAAAAACTACTGAACAGATTTTGATGAAACTTTAAAGTAATATAGCGTAAACATCGGAATAACAAACAGGCTGAAGAGGAACAAATAGGGGAAGAAGTAGGTAATTCCATGCGGTCGAAGCCGCGGGCAGAAGCTAGTTATAAATTTAATAGTCTGTATGTTTGGATGTTTGTCAATCAATCGCGCCTCAACGGCTCAACGGATTTGGATAAATGATGGCACACTACCTGGGTTAGAACGTTTAATACTTTTTACACTATTATTACTTCAGGCTGGAACAGCTCCACAATTTGTATCAAGCGCTAGTTCGATCATGCATGGAGGACTGTTCTCATCTCTGGGACGGATCTGTCAAATACCAGCTTGATGCACTAGAGTCGATCGAAAAGCGGGCCAAGAGACTCATCGGTAATGAGGCGCTGGTCACGTCACAGTTCCAGAGTCTTGAACATCGTCGCCGAGCTGCCAGCTTTTCGGTTTTTATCGGTTACATTTCGGGGAGTGTGCGATGGAATTGCACGATCTAATTCCACCTAGCCCGTTTCATCATCGGACTACCAGACGTACGGCGATGCGCCATCGATACATGGTGGACATCATCACCCATACGCACAAAACGTTTTGGGAACACTTTTATTATGCGTACAGCTAAGGAGTGGAATTCCCTGTCGGAGTTTGTGTTTCCCGACAGTTACAATCTCGTCTTTAAGTCAAGAGTGAATAAGTTATTTCTAGGCAAGCGTGATTCACCGTCGACCACATCATCGCTTACCATCAGGTGAGATAGTGGTCAAGCGCGAGCCTATAGGATATTAAAAAAGGTACCTATGTTCCTGTGAGATAATTTCCGATCTTTATGAGTTCGTCAAAACATTGTTAAAATAGACGGAAGAGTAAAATTTACCCTATTATTCATAAGGAAAGACAGAATGATAAAATCATAATTATTATGTTTCAAAACCAAGATGTCAGAAGACACAACAGCTTTCAAGTTCCAATCTTTACTGCCTCCGAATAAATTGGAAATATACAAAGCCTGTTTGTATAAAAATATGGACGCAAATAGTTGAATCATCGCTTCAATAACAAAGGGCGAATCAACAACAGAACAAATAAAAAATCATTTACAACTAGCATTTTACAAAAACATAACAGAATTAAATGCTCGAGGTAGGGACATCTGTAGGTAGATAACATTCTACGTTGCGACGCCTTTTAAAGGGTGTTATCGATTTTTTTTTGTTTCACCAAAGATAAAAAGGGGTTATGTATTTCAAACGTACCTTTATATAATCCGGAAAGCCCGAATTAAATTTTAGCACGTAGGCTGAAAAAAGGAGCCCCAAACAACCCTTACTCTGGTAAAAAATGGAATATTTCTTTTTGATTACAACAATATAATTTGTATCTTGTGTGGGGATGTGAGCGATGGGAGGATAGCGGGTCTTAAGAGCTTTATTTAGTTTTGACTATTTTAAATCTTGCACTAGTTAGTGTACTTTTGAAAACTTTTACGCCAGTATCTAACTGATTTTGTATGTTTAATTTAACATGATTTGCTTCAAGGATACTCTTCATCCTGCCAACTTAAGGTGGGAGCTAAAATTGGTGTAACTTCAAAATAACTTAAATATAAACTGTAGATCAAATGGAATTCAGATACATGCAACAGCAGCAGTACAAAGCTGCAACTTGAAATGCTACTTCTCAATCTTGGTTCTCAATCGAGAATCAAGTGAAGATAGGCCTCCATCTTGAGATCTGAAGCCTAACCATACTAACTTCTAAACGATAGGATCTATCTGCCTAGGTTCTTCTGCGCATCCCGCAGGCTTATTAAGTAAGAAATGGCAATCAGCGCGCGATCAAACGCTTTATGTCATAAAAGTTGATAAAAGTCGGAATTACCTAAAGTGTAGGCAAGGTAGGTCCTACACAATCGTTTGCTAATCCCTCGCTGCTTGTCAAATGCACTCATTTAAAAAAATAAAACCGCCAAAGACTAAAACTTCAGTATTGACGAGCAATAATTGCTCAAAAAGCGCTATCGTTTTGCTGTTGCAAGATAGGTTATATGCCTGCCGATGTTTCTAACTAGGTAGGTACCCCTAACCTTCCAGATTCCGCTGTCGCTCACGTCGGACACCACAGCCATCAACCCTTTACCGCGCACGACAAATTAAGCAGACGGCCCTTTGCGGCTCCAGGCAAAAATTCAATTACAAACTTCACCTCCATCCCAAGAGTACATCTAAAGGGATGTACACGTTTTTTGCCTCTAAATTTTTATGCCAGCCCTTTACAAGGTCGTAAACGGGATCGTGGTATGAATATTCCATTTGCTCTGAAACTCTCCGCTTATGTATTGAAAGTTTACGAAGGGGAGTTCGAGGTCTATGTTTATAATTCCGTATGTGTGTTTTGCTTGATTAAAATGCATTGGAATAGAAATGGTTTGTATGTATTATAAGGTAAGTAGGTATGGGTTGATTTAGTAGGTTGTTGTTGATTGTCGACGTTGAGTTTTATTTGCGAGTGTATGGGGGTGTTCGGTTAGTTTTGTTCGGAGCTGATCATGTACACACTCACAAGCTTTCGCCTTATAATATTTAATATTAGGATTTTGTAAGATAAGATATAAGATTTAACTAACGTCGATAAATCACTAATCGACGTTACTACTTACTGGTCACAATCCACTACAAGAACTATTAATGTTACTGGTCAAGACTTACATTTTCAATGCTAAATATTGGCTTCGAAAAGTTTCTGTAACAGTCACTTACGTGGATGTAAAAGATGTGCACTTGGGTCCAATAAAGTATCATTATCATTGCGAACATATTTCAGCTACCCGGGGCCCTACGGATTCCACCTTATTTAAATAACATCCCCTATTACGCTACTGAAAGAAATTAGGACAAAGCACCTCGATTTAGTATTAGGTGGAAACCCCCCCATTCGCTCCCACATTAACCCTTGCGATTAGAGGCACGCACTTTTACAGCAATTTGTCAAAAAAAGTTGGCAACTTCGCCCCTGTGGGCCTGGCCGCGTCATTTATTATACACCCCCTCCGCCCGCCCGCCTTTGCCCCCTCCGAAGGGCCACCCCTCAAGGGCCAGTAATTTTGCCTTCAAAAGCCTTCGCGGGAAAGCGTAATGACTAACGACGTGACGTAAATCGCAGGGATTTACCCTTGTCTGTTCACATAATACGTGTTTTATATAATAGCCGTTTTATGTAAATGTGGAGGTACTGCGTAATGAGGGTTCTTTGTTTTGGTGACGAAAATAATATTATATTTTGGTTAAAGTGTTCCTAATATAATATAAAGAGAGCAGTGGTAGTCCAGTGGTATCGGTCGCGACTTACAAGTTGTAGGTCGTGTATTCGAGCCCAGGCAGGCGCTTTACTTTGTGTAAATTATTTCATCATCACTGCTCTCAAAACGCTGAAGGAAAACATCGTGAGGAAACCGGCATCTACCAACCCGCACTGGGCCCACGTAGTGGATTACGGACCATTTCCTCTCACAGAGAGGAGGCCTGTGTCCCAGCAGTGGGAACATTAATAAGCTGATGATGATGAAAGGGTTACTAAAGTATTATTGGCAAATATAAATACAAAATAAAAGTAAACTATGAAACACCCCGATTCAAACACTCAAAAGGCAATTTCTGAAATTGTGTGTGATAAAGCTTCTCGATTTTAATTTAGTTGAGCTCAGTGGCGTACCTAGTGGTGGGGCACGTAGGGCACGTGCTCCGGGTGCCAGGCGAAGGGTGACGCAAAATTGTCAAGAAAGATTGTGAGACCCAGCTTTGCTCAATGTAGAGCGAGAAGAAACGGAGAAAATTGATTTTGGAAACGTTATCGATATGCTTGCGTCGCAGAAGCCCAGGAAGGTTCAATTATAGATGCAAAGTTTTTATGGACTTATTATAAAAAAGATTAATATTTTATGATTTTTCACTTAGTTCTATAATTATTTTATTTGTGTATCTGGTTTTTACATTAAAATAATTTACGAAGAGGCGCGAACTATGATGCGTGCCCTAAGCGCCATTTTCTATTGGTACCCCCCCGGTTGAGCTCCTAAATGATCGTTCGAAGTTTCAACCATAAATAGGGTTGAAAATTCTAGTGATCAAAAGCACGAAGAACAGAGTAAGCGACCCTTCTGATGGATTGACGTGATTCGATTTATATCACACCGGTAAGTGATTTTTGGGGTTCCGTACCCAAAGGGTAAAAACGGGACCCTATTACTAAGACTCCACTGTCCGTCTGTCTATCTGTCTGTCACCAGGCTGTATCTCATGAACCGTGATAGATAGAAAAAAGAAAGAAAATATATTTATTTGTGACCCGCACAGGAGATCCAAGATAAGCATAACACAACCAATAATAAAAAATAAAAATAAACAATCCCGTGCGAGACCAAAAAGGCTCCTATCTCAGCATGTGCAAGGATATTAAAAAGAAAATATCGCTGCGCTGATATTCTGATAGATTCACTGTTGATGCCACGGACACATTCACGGAAACGAAACATACAATATAGGAATAAGACAGAATAAAACAAATAATAACTAAATAGCAAAAACACAGAAGGTGAGTCACAGTATGTTTGTGTATAACGTACAAAATAAATGTATAAATAAAACACAATAAATATATGACCAAAAACCCGACGACTCAATGGACATTTGTCAAAACCGTAGACAAACGACAGAGCGCGCCATTCTATGGTCGGCGTCGGCTGTCAAAACGAAAAAAAAATAAAAAAGTCTTTTTGTTGTTTCTTTTCTTGAATTCAATTCTTCAAGTCCAAATTCGCATTAGCCATTTTACTCAAAAAATCTGTTGATCCCATTAATATAAATTTAGACTTAGCTGGGTTCAAAATTGAGGACTTTCTCATAGACCAGTCTGAGATCCTATCCAGATCCTCATTCAGTCTTTTTACAGTGTCAACAGACTGCTGGAGATGAAAAAAGTGATAGATTTGCAGATCATCAGCATATAAGTGGAACTTGGTGTTAAGCAGGCCCTTAATGATGTCAGCACTGTAAAGAATGAAGAGTAGCGGGCCCAAGATCGATCCCTGCGGTACACCCTTATTCACACGCTAAGGACCAGAGGATTTAACGGCTCCATCACTGTTGCTTGTCACCTGGACAAACTGAGAACGGTGAGTCAAGTAACTCTCAAACCACTTTACTGTCTCAGGCTAATAGCTAGACAGTTATAATTTTCACAGATGATGTATTTCTGTTGGCGCTATAACAACAAATCTAACTAAAAACAGGATAAAATAAATATTTAAGTAGGGCTCCCATTCAACAAACGTGTTTTTTTTGCTGTTTTTTGCGGCACCCTTCATGCGCGAGTCGGACTCGCACTTGGCCGGTTTTCACTAAGTGAAAATGCAAGTACGTACACATGCACGTGATAGAATCATGAAGGAACTCCATGTAAAAGTATCGATACAATATGTCAAGATGGTCACTGGTTATTTACTATGTTTTAGAGTTCCTATGTATGTGGTGTATAAGGGAAAGGATTTATGAATAAAAGCACAGAAAGACAAGACTAGGTATTTATTTCAATTAGGCTTGTCAATTAATTCATACCGAGGCTCAAGAGAGCTTACCGCCCGTTCGCTAAACCTAGTTCTCGTGGAGAAGAAGGGCAAGAAACTCCACGGAAGCTCAGTATTTATAGACATCTTTTATAATCATATAAATATTGTTTATCACAATAAAGATCTAATTCCACTATTACTATTATATGATGAATCTTGTAACATTTCACATGACGTACCATATTATGGTCATTAGGAATAAATACCATAATATGAAACGGATAGAGTTTCAACACAACCATTAGCAATAATCAAGTTATAATATGAAATAACTTACGTGTAGCTTGTATAGTCCATCTTTCACAAAATATAACAATTCAGGAAAACAATATCACAATATAATCTCTGGTCTATACTGGCTTGTAGTTCACAACCAAGTGTTCCGTCAACTTACAAATTACCCACTATTTATAGTAACGAGTCGACTTGTCTCAATACGTCAAATGCTAGAAAATGGTGCGGTATCCCCACCATTTTCCACACTGCTATAAATAATCTCACAATTAGGTCAATAATCAATTCTCAAGTAATGAAACCTTTTTAAAACGTATCAAGTCAATTAAGGAATTTAATATTGCCCATTTAGTCATTCTTAATCAATATTCGAAAGAATATTGATACTAACTGACAGTCTTGTACCAATTGTCTCAAATGACTTATAATACTAAAATAGCAATATAAAATCCAGGATATATCATAATGATCACTACAAATTACTTAATACTTTATAAGAATATCATGACTGTGGCTTTAATGTAAATTTAGAGTTATTTCCTGTCCACACAACAATATTTACTTAAGTGGGTACTCTAACAATTGTAGGTATTTGACAACACAATAATAATTTAGATAGGTACTTCGACATTTGTCGGTAGATGCTTAATAAATATGACAGTTTGTATTTTGTAAAGAAAGAAAGAGAAAGAAAGAAAGTTGTACCAAACCATTGTTCTTAAAAAGTGAAAATTAATGATTTAATGACGTCACACGTAGTTCATATTCTAACACGGCCAGACTGACCTGTACTTCGCTCTCGAAGTACCCAATTAATTATATTTGTTTTCAAGAAGTCTCTGGCCTTGGCATATTAGTTCTATCATTTGCTGCACATGAATTTCAAACTAATATCAGGGCAGTGACCGACCAGCAATTCATACAATAGCCTCTGGCCTTGACATACCAGTCCTATCACCTGCTGCGAATGAATTTCAGACTAGTATCAGGGCAGTGACCGACCAGCAGTAATGTTAAAACTCAAATCAAACTCAGAGGTCACAGATCGTAGCTTAATCATAAAGATTCAGAGGCTAGTCTGGACTTGTTTTGACTGAATCTTATTTAACCAACTAATTCAAATCAAACTCAGAGGTCACAGATCGTAGCTTAATCATAAAGATTCAGAGGCTAGTCTGGACTTGTTTTGACTAAATTTTTATTTTTTGTTTTGCCAATTGCCTAGACGTGTCAAGTCCCCTCCACCCGCTGCTAGTGGGTTAGACTTGCACCAAGCAAATGACCGACCAGCGGAAACAAAATTTTAGTTTTGTTCTCTTTTTTCCTTTTTTTTTTTGGGTTTCACTTTATTTATACAAAAAGAAACCATACATCACTATTCTAAATATTATTACACCAACCAAAAATACAACGCTCGGTCAATCTGACAATATCATTGTAAATTGCACCGGACGTACATACTTTCTATTACTATTATTTTTCTCTTTTTTTTTTACGGATTTTCTAGTAAACAAATTATCAACTTTTAATTCTACTTCTATCAATTATTATTGCTATTTTCTGCTTAAAATCAGTCTTTTCATAAAATATTGGGATCATCATAATTTCATATTTACCAAAAACCAAAATAATCTCAATGGGTACCACTAACGGTAAAATAATTCTTCTAATGTACCATGCTGATGGCACGGCCTGGCATTATAATACCTCCTCTCTGTCTTTCCCCTGCCATGTCACTTTTCAAACAAACCACTCGGCAAATAACACCAAAGCGGCCTTTATGATTCTAAATATACCTTCAATCTCAGTAGTTCCATTCTAAAAGGAGATTTATCTAATTTATTTTCAAGACTCCGTGACAAGAAGTTAGAAACTTAAAACTTAGCCGAGATCAAAATTATGTTAGCTATGTGGTCACAGGCAACTATTCCTAGACATTCACACACTGGTGTTCTTGTCAATCAATCTTTATGTTCCTAACAAAGTAAATGATGTGGGTATCCACAGTAAGGTTGGTGACGACTAATTAGCCAGCTGTGCTAATTTTTAGCACTTTTGCTTCGTTTGCAATAACTTATTGTAACCCTACCTCTGTATACCATTAGATCACGATTTGTTTATATCAAAATCTCGATCTGTAATAGCCCTGAAACAGTTTCAGGGCAGAAACTAGTTACTAGTTTCTTAAATTTATTTCCAGATATAGAAATGCAATTCATGAAAATATTAATTGAATTGATTATTTTAATATTTTTGAAGATTGGAATATTTATTTCATTAACTAATACATACTTTTCACGAAAATAACTATAGCCAAGAGAAAAACAGAGTAGAGAGTTTCCTGTAAATGTGAGAATATTGATAAAAACTACTATTCTGCCTCAATTAACTAATAACGATTCTTCGAAAATCCCTTGTACCTCACAAGTATACATGTGGCCATTAACGGTTTTTCTACCAAGTTGTGTACATTTTTGCAAAAATACCCTCCGATAAAAATTTCCATAAAAAAATCTAGACAAGTTTCTGATAAATAAACTGAAAACCTTAGGAATTATCGATTTACGCTGTTTCAATATAATATTAAACATAATACCAAAGATATTCAACAGTAAATAAAAACAAAGCCTCCGAAGGCCTTACCACTTTTAGCCGTTTCATGCTGCAGCTGTCAGCTGTACATAGTCAGAATCCGATGCTCTGACCAAAGTTTGCAGATCCATGTCTTACAGCTTCTAGATCCGCAAGATAGGCAGCTCGCAGTGCCATCGGTCAGGGCAGCATCACGAGGACATCGTGTTGGTGCGAGTGGAGTCGGTGACTCGTCGATAAGTTGTTTATGAAAATGACAAAATTACATTCATTAGAAATCTTGTGTAAGCTAGAGCTGAATCCCACTTCTGATGATAGAATCATGAAGGAACTCCATGTAAAAGTATCGATACAATATGTCAAGATGGTCACTGGTTATTTACTATGTTTTAGAGTTCCTATGTATGTGGTGTATAAGGGAAAGGATTTATGAATAAAAGCACAGAAAGACAAGACTAGGTATTTATTTCAATTAGGCTTGTCAATTAATTCATACCGAGGCTCAAGAGAGCTTACCGCCCGTTCGCTAAACCTAGTTCTCGTGGAGAAGAAGGGCAAGAAACTCCACGGAAGCTCAGTATTTATAGACATCTTTTATAATCATATAAATATTGTTTATCACAATAAAGATCTAATTCCACTATTACTATTATATGATGAATCTTGTAACATTTCACATGACGTACCATATTATGGTCATTAGGAATAAATACCATAATATGAAACGGATAGAGTTTCAACACAACCATTAGCAATAATCAAGTTATAATATGAAATAACTTACGTGTAGCTTGTATAGTCCATCTTTCACAAAATATAACAATTCAGGAAAACAATATCACAATATAATCTCTGGTCTATACTGGCTTGTAGTTCACAACCAAGTGTTCCGTCAACTTACAAATTACCCACTATTTATAGTAACGAGTCGACTTGTCTCAATACGTCAAATGCTAGAAAATGGTGCGGTATCCCCACCATTTTCCACACTGCTATAAATAATCTCACAATTAGGTCAATAATCAATTCTCAAGTAATGAAACCTTTTTAAAACGTATCAAGTCAATTAAGGAATTTAATATTGCCCATTTAGTCATTCTTAATCAATATTCGAAAGAATATTGATACTAACTGACAGTCTTGTACCAATTGTCTCAAATGACTTATAATACTAAAATAGCAATATAAAATCCAGGATATATCATAATGATCACTACAAATTACTTAATACTTTATAAGAATATCATGACTGTGGCTTTAATGTAAATTTAGAGTTATTTCCTGTCCACACAACAATATTTACTTAAGTGGGTACTCTAACAATTGTAGGTATTTGACAACACAATAATAATTTAGATAGGTACTTCGACATTTGTCGGTAGATGCTTAATAAATATGACAGTTTGTATTTTGTAAAGAAAGAAAGAGAAAGAAAGAAAGTTGTACCAAACCATTGTTCTTAAAAAGTGAAAATTAATGATTTAATGACGTCACACGTACTTCATATTCTAACACACGCAATGCGACGCAATTCGAACGATTTGCACTTGAAATTTTAAATGCGCCGCGCCATGAGGAAATTTGCCTTGTTTGTCATATTTAGTATTTGGATATAGGTGAAGTATAGGTCTCTTATGTTTTAAGAGAGTTTCATACTTCACCTATATAATTGAGTTGTTAATTACCAATTAGCGACCCGCCCGGCTTCGCACACCGACTTCGCAGACTTTTCAACAATTATCGTCAAATTTCAACCAATTTACAAAAAACCTTAACAAACTTTACACTTATACCTTCCCCATGAATCATTCTGTTTATTGCTGAAAACTGCATGCAAAACCATTCAGTAGTTTTTGCGTTTATCGTGAACAGACATACAGACAGACGCGGCAGGGTGGACTTTGTTTTATAATACGTGTATGTGATGATATAAATTTGATTTTTGTATAAAAAACCTCTACAACAAAAAAATTATGTATTGTATATTGTATTATTATTCACACAAAAAATTCCAACACAAAATTATGTATGTTTGCTTACATTAAAAACTCAAAAACGCTGCTCGGGTCATTAAAATTCTGCGCTGGAGTCTCCGGCATAATATAAAGTCGTTATGCTAATGTTGCCAGCTTTTTGCTGGAGTTTAGCCTATTTGTGTGGAGATGGGTGTGCGTTTTATATCGTTCATGTGTGCTGTGTTTTATGTGGGCGTGTTTATTGCTTACTTTGATTATGCGGCGGAATGTTGTCATGTAATGGTTATGGTCTGTAAAGGATGAAGGATTTAATTGAATTTTTGCCGTGGTAACAATTTGAGTGGTCTTTGGTAACAATTTGAGAAATTTCTCTTTACTTATGGAGGCTGGGCCAACACTACGTACACTTTATGTAAAATTCGCTATAAAATGTAGTAACTGTTTTTTTATTTATATTGTTAATTTTCTTTAATTTCACTTCGTTTCAATGTACACTTAAATTAAATTTCCATGTCACACAAATAAGAGGTCCTGCATGCAAACACTACACAAATTTTCCTAATTTTTATGTACTTTTTTTTATTTTTTTATACCTAAATAAAGTATATACTTTTTTGATAAATAGATTATGTACACGATACCAATTAAATATGGCTACTATGTATGTTTAACTCTCGAGGGGTTTGGCACTGATAGTCGAAATACAGGCTCTGCTTAGTTCGGCTACTGATGACTACACCACTTAATCTCGACCTAAATTAGCCTGATAAAATACTTTGTAATTTATGTCTAAGTTTCTTTAAATAAAATAAAACAATAAAATATAAATATATAAATTAGCTGTAAATTAGCTATATTTCTCATTTGAGCAACACATTAAAAATGGTGGCTCAGATCGGCAGTATGTGAAAAGTGTCATTTTGATACTGACATTTGATTGACGTGTCATCGTAATATCTACGTTAAAAGAAAACAACACGAATTAAGTGCAACAGAGAAGCAATCAATTAATGTCCGTTGTAGTAAACTGGGTTGCAAAACTAAAACAATCACTAAAATCACCGAAACATCGCCAATTCAAAGTCAAAGCAAAGAAAGACTCAAAGATCACTTCTTAAAACTGTCAAAGTCGTCAAAAGTCATGCCAAAAACAACTGTCATGGTTGCCCTAAAAATAGGTTTATCTTATTAAAAAACTTTTCAAATGATCAGTTTTGTACGCCTGTACCCTCTTCAAATTAATTTTCAAGTATTTTTATGGAATTTCTCTATTTTTTTCCCATTTATCTATGTAGTTTACATAGATGGCCCAAAATCAAACATCTCCTTTGGTTAATACATGTTCGTCCTAGGTTTATTATCTGACGAGATATATTATCCCAAGGGAACATACTCCTGATCAAGGACATCGTCTAACTATTCAAATCCATTCAGGACGTTAACACGTCAAAGAATAACAAACAGAGAGACAGAGTTACTTTTGCATTAATTGTAATATTATTATGGAAAACAAGGTGTTTGGTTTAGGTGTGTTGCGGCGGAACGGTGTTATGTAATGGTTCAAGGGAAAAAGGATTTAATCGAAATGCTAAGGAGTATTTGATAATAATTTCGAGAAGTTTTTCCCTACGACGTACAATCAGGCAAAGCTATTTCTGATCATTTTGAAAACAAAATCCCGTGCACAAGATGACCACAGCTGCGTCCGCCCTTTTTGCGTTGACCAAAAGCCATACGCCAGTATGCATAGTAGTAGTAAACCAACAAAGGATCCGAAACAAAAAGAAAGATTTTTAAGTCGACCACTAGTAATAGAATAATATGACAAGCTTCTGCCAGTGACTTCGCCCGCGTGAAAATATCTCAAGGGAACATACTCCGCATATAAAAGAGATCAATCCAGGACATGGTCTAACGTGTGTCTACACATTCGAATCCGTTCAAAAAGATAACGAACGGACAGTTAGACAGCGTTACTTTAGCATTTATAATATTAATATGGATAGCAAGGTCCATGGATATGGTATATTTTGTTTTATGTGGATGTGTTTATTGCTCACTTTGAATTGTACTGCGGAATGGCGTTATGTAATGGTTATGGTCCGTAAAAAATGAAGGATTTAATTGAGATTATGCGGTGGTGTATGTACGAGGCGGCTTGTGTCCCAGTGGATATTTTTAAATTTTATACTATTGTTCGAACAGCAAACCAGCAGACGTTGCGTTGGAGAGTTGGCAAAGGAGAGGGTTATGCTCTGAGTATCCTTGCGTGATCGTATCAGAGATGTAGAGATCCGCAAGAGAATCAGGGTTACCTACATAGCCCGAAGAATTGCCAAACTTAAATATCAGTGGGCAGGGCACATTGCTCGCAGAACGTATGGCCGATGGGGCAGAAAAGTTCTGAAGTGGGGACCGTGAACCGGAAGACGTTGCGTTGGAAGTCCTCCCACCAGTTGAACCGATGACCTGGTGAAGATTGCGGGGATCCACTGGATGCGGGACGCCCGGGAGTGGTCAATGTGGCGACGCTTGGGGGCGGCCTATGTCCAGCAGTTGACGTCTTTTGGCTGATATGATGGTGATGATTGTAACGTTGTCCTATAGTTATCAACGTAAATACTTTCTCTTAGGATAATAATGAATATAAGTGGGTACCCAAATCTAAGCAAGTGTTATTTTGCGTTTGCGCTGATCAACGGAAAATGCCTCACTGAACCCACGACTGTTCTAGAGTTTTGTCTCACTCGAACAATCCTGCATACCTTCCCCGCTGACCAACACGTGAACATTGCGATCGGCCCGAGCGGAGAGGCTCATCAGAACACAACTGTCTGCCAGAATGCACGTTGCTAATCTCGACATCCTACCGGGTTACCTGAGCAGCAACTTCCACCGTGCGACTATTAAGTTATTTAATTAATTAAAATTACTTCACATTATATTTAATTGAAGTTACTCACCGTATTGGGGTTCAAGATTCGGAGTGGAAGTATTGGGCACGTTTAGTCCAACCTTCCGGAACTTTCAAGGACGGCTGCGGCGTCATCTAAAGATCCTCACCAATCCTGCCAGCGCATCCCAACAACTTAACCCTGCGGGTCTTCTTGCCTCGGGTTCAATTCCTCGGCTGTCGCGACGTCACCAGCTTCGCCTAAAGCCAGGACAGTACTTTGCGCGTCTACCTACACAAGACAGAAATTAATTTGACGGGCTTATGTAACTCGCGACCACGTAATAATAAATTTTATGAAGGTGTTGTTGAGTTTTTAGTGTTCCGTACCCAAACGGTAAAAAACAGGTCCCTATTTCTAAGACTCCGCGGTCCGTTTATCTGTCTATCTGTCCATCTGTCACCAGGCTATATCTCATGAAACGTGGTAGCTAGACAGTTGAAATTCTTAGTAGAAAGTTTAATTTCACAGATGATGTATGATGATGTTGCTGCTAAAACGACAAATACTAAAAACAGAATAAAATAAAATTAAGTGAGACTTCCATACAACAAACGTGATCTTTTTGCCGTTTTCTGCGATAATGGTACGGAACCCTTCGTGCGCGAGTCCGACTTGCACTTGGCCGGTTTTTTATTTATATTAATACTGCGCTCACACGCTTCATGATGCTATTGTGCATGCATTTTGTGTGTCTTTGGTAACAAGAAAAGTTTATTTATAGTGTTGTGCAATAGAAATCGTTCAGTGTGATAAGACCGCACAATGTAGACTTGTTTTATATGTATATGTTCAATATGGTATATACAAAAGAATAGGTAACTAGAAAATTAGTTTTCACCATCCACTTTTATGAAATTATCACGACAACACAATTGACAGTTGTACCTAATCCTGATGTGTTTTTACCCGTCCGTAAAATTGAATCGTTACGAAGTAGGGTTCACTCCGAAGTTCCGGAATACTTTCGGACGGGCCCGTAACTTCGTTGACGGAGTTAGGGAGTAGACCCCATAGCCCTTTCCGAATTGTCACCACATCTAATGGTCCTGTTCATTTCCCATCCTGCGGATTCCCGCATCCTTCAGCAGCAGGTCATCGTTCCACCTTATGGGAGGGCTGCCAACGCTGCCATACACACTGCCATTTAGATTTGGAAATTCTTTGGAATTCGTAATGGTAACCTTGGTCCTAATACCCTCATATATCTTTATGATTCGATCCTGGCAGGGATATCCGAGCACAGCCTCTTTGGCGACTTTAAGCTTTCTAAAGTGGCCCATTATTGAGGCAAATTTTAGTAGGTACTACAATTTATAAATTATGGAGCATCGTAATCATTGCATTTAAACGAATCGTTACGATTTCTCCCCTTTTTGAAATAAATAAAGGTTTACAACACTAACACATGCAAAAAGAACGTTATGTGGCAACACTTATAACCACGTGCACCATAAAATTAGCTCGTAAATTACTTAGCATGGGCCTCCCCCATAGAGCATAGACTAGGCTGCTGCGAACCACCGTAGAGTAATATTAGGTATAGACAATATTACTTTTGCGAGCGGATTGTTGCACCATTTGTTTTAATATTTTGTGTGCTGTGGGAGAGAATTTGATTTTATTTACGATTAATTAACATGTCAAAAGTATTGGTATTTAAGAATCGAGTTAGTATATCTTAACCGTTTGTAGCTATCGGGAAGCACAGATTACGGCAGGGAATTCCACTCCTTAGCTGTACGCAAAATAAATGTGTCACCAAAGCGTTTTGTGCGTATGTGTGGAATGTCCAACATGTACCGATGACACATCGCCGTACGTTTGGTAGTCCCATGATGGAACGAGCTGGGCGGAATCACATCATGAAATTCTATTGCACACTGCCCGAAATGTAACCGATAAAAAACCGACAAGCTGGCAACTCGGCGACGATGTTCAAGGCTCTGGAGCTTCGACTTGACCAGTGCCTCATTGCCGATGAGGCCGCTTTTCGATCGACTCTAGTGAGTCGATCGAAAAGCAGCCGAAGAGCTGAAAAAAAAAAGAAAGAAAGAAATTATTTTTGCTCCGTTTAGTGTTTTGCTTTGGAAGTCGTATAATTTTGTATGAAAAAGATTTTTTAGTGTTTTGCTTTTGTAGTCCCTCACTCTCCTTAACTACAAAAACTCATACAGAATCGTCATTCATTCTACCGCAACCATAATGATCAAGACGATAACGAGATTCTCTGAGACCAACCGTGGAATTGGCCGAAGACAGAGTAGCCGAAGACAGAGTAGAGCCGTAGTGGTATTTGGCAGATCCATCCCAGAGATGAAAACAGTACTCCATGCATGATCGGATTTGGGCTTGATACAAGTTGAGCAGCTTTTCCGGCGTGAAGAACCTTCTCACTTTCGCAAGGATCCCCAACTTTTTGGGAGCCAGCTGAGCTTTGCCTTTTGAGGCATTTGCATGGGCCAAGAAGTGATGTTAATGTAACGCCACGATGCTCAACATGGTCCGTTATTGGTACAGTTACATCACGGAAAGTTGGAAACGGATGAAACTGGCTCTTTTTAGCGGAAAAAGACACGCCTGGGATTGAGCAGCATTAAACCTGACTAGATTGGCATCGCCCCATTCGGAAACTGCTTGCAAGGACAGGTTCAAACGCTCCACCATGGCCTCACGGAGAGACCGGTTCTTCAGCCCGGTAGCCCGTACGTTGGACAAGTATCTCTACCCAAAAGTACCAGATTTTAGCAGATCGTTAATGTGAAACAAGAACAATGTTGCTGAGAGTACCGACCCCTGAGGGATTAATATCCAATTAGCTCGACGTGCAGCCATCGATAACCAGTCGAATGGACCGATCTCTCAGGAAGTCTGCAATCCAATCACACATACCACCGGGCAGACCGATTGGAGGAAGCTTACCAATAAGGCCAGACCCTATCGAAAGTCTTCGTAAGGTCGAGGGAGACAGCAAGCGCTTCCACGTGCCTCTCGATGGCCTCACTCCATATGTGAATGGCATACGCTAGTTATAGACCGATTTCGGTGGAAGCCGTACTGGCGGTCACTAAGGATCTCGTTAGTTTCTAGTTATGCCAGGAGATTAGTGTTAAGTACACGCTCCATACTCTTACAGAGTGCGGTCGTTATAGAGATGGGTCTGTAGTTCGCCGGATTAGCTCGACTGCCCTTTTTGGGCATGAGCTGTACGTTCGCTTGCTTCCAAGCATTCGGCACTTTTCCAGTAACATAATATGAAAAGCTGAATAGACGTGTCAAGATTGGAGACAGTTGAGTGCGTTGAAGTGTTTTTGCCATACCTATTATTGGAAACAAATATAGCAGCTCACAATGTTCGAACCCATTAATATTAATGCTAATTTTTATCTGTGGTGCTAGGCAACTGGGCTTATTCCAGCTGTAAACGACCCTTTGTGCCTATTGGCCTTGTTTGTTCTGTCTCCTGCTTGATATGGAGGGAAGTGGAAATTTGTACTTTTCCTACTCTTCCGTTATTCTTTTCTGATTAATTTCGTTGCGGGATCCAAGACAGTTAAATTCATTCTTCGGAACTTCGCCTCGGCGCTTTTCCGGTGTTAGCCACTGTTGGTTCTGGCTTTCAGGAGTTGCTGTGGTTTGGGAATAGTGCGGTGGGATAGACCCAAATAAAAAAGAAAAGTTGAGGTACACAAGTTCTGAGAACTATTGCCGGTATTGGTGGGTTCACGTCGAGGTTGCGCAGCATCCTACGGACGTCCTTTTGATGGATGCGAATGTCCGACTTAATTGTCTCGCATCCATAAGGAGAAGGTGGGGGCCTCCGCAACACCAACTTGCAGGACTTAGCAGTCCTGTTGAAGGCCGCCTCTTCTTCTGACCCATGCCACTCGCTTTGCACGTTTCGGAAGACTGGTCGCAGAGGGTAGCGGGATCCGAGACACCGTGCGCCGTTGACCGACCGCAGGTAGTTGGGGGCCCAAGTAGTGAGCCAGCCACACACGAAAGGCTGCCCCGACAACTGTCGAAAAATTCTGGAAAACACCATCGTGCTGGTTGGCGAACAAACGGGAAGGACCCGATCGATATGCCGGGCGTCCCTGCAGTCGCCGGACTAGTGCCCCAATGATTTCGACTTACAGACACGCACTGAAAGGCGTCCTTTCCGTGCGTGTCTATAAGTTAGCAGCGTGGAACCTCGTCTCATTTCCTTTTCCTGTCCTCCCTTCACTCGTATACATACATGGCAAGGAAAAGAAATACTGGAGTTCAACAGCGGCGGAGGGGGTGCAGCCGCTGTAATATCAACATTCGCATAGTAATTTTACTTGCGAATGATACTAACAGGCGGAAGTGTTTGCTACTGTATTGCTACGCCAGTGCTACGCTTTTAAGCCTACGGCGCAGCACACTTGAGGCACAGATAATATACTAATAGCATACAGATGCCTAGCCTTTTTCGTCTGATTTTTATAAGTACTTCGATCGCCTTCGGTTCCGTTCCACGGCTATAGATGGTGTTAGCAGCGACTTGCAAGTAAAAGGGTTTTCTCGGTTCGTGACTATTTTATTGTTAAATACAGTAACGATTTGTTTTATAGTATTTTTGCTCGGTTTTTACAGTTTCCTTGTACCAAAATATATTACGATTCAAATTAAAAAAAATCGAGTGGCATGTCTCAGAAATTTAACACGGTGCCATCTATTGGAATCAATTTTAATTGATCTGTTCCCAAGATCGAAGAGCCCAGTAAACCTAAACGTTGATTAGACAAGAACATACAATTTTTATGATCAATTCTAGAAAATGTTAATTTTACACACAACTCAATAACAAATAGATGCATATCGCGTCATCTAGTGACATTTAAATTAAAACCAACCAAAACCAATTAAATTAAATGCGATCAACCCAACTAAACACAGTTCAAGAGCTGCTGTGCAGTGTCAGTTTTCCTAAACAATGATAAACTGACAGTACTTGTACGCGGGTTCAATGGCTGATCGCGTTACCTTTGTTTGGTGAAATTGGCCCGTAGCGTTTTTTTTTAAAGAGCTTCATAAAATAACATCACTCTTGCATTCCCCAAAGGATTAGACAGTGGTGTCCAAATTGTACATAATGTAATTTAATTCCGTTTGATACAAAATATGTTAAGCAATGGGTTTAGCAAATACCATGTTCTACTGCTTTAGATAACAAAAATACCGAACTGAGAAAATAAAATCATAAGCACTTCCAGACCGCGTTGCCCTTCGGCTCCCTTCGTGTATTATCGTTCCATTAACGAATCCGAGCTTGAGTTGGTATCTTCTCAGCAAAAGTGGGGTACAATGGAAAGTACAACAATGATTGGTAAATTAATAATTTTATTAAGTTGGAATTTCGGTATGTAGACAATTTTCGGAAACTGCTTATGAGAGAAAATAAAATACAAAAGACAAATCTACTTCCATTGTAGCCAAGTACAAATCGAAATTAAAATCACAAAGCGCAAGTTCTGTATTTTTAGTCTGTTGCATGGACCAGGTAGGCTACAGGATTTCTACAGCTGCGCGGTTGAGCTTAAATTGTTGCAAATCTAATAAACATAAAAAAAAATCTGATTTTGCTTTTCGAAAAACGCATAATTTATGACTTTTAGAGCAAAAAGTGAAAAAAGTCCCGTCCAGGTTTTCGCGTGGTGTGAGGCTAGCACAAGTTTTACGAAGTTGCATATTTAGATTCACGCCCTAACTGGTCCATACAACAAACCAATAAATCAGAACTACATCATGCTTTGCGATTTTAGCCTATTTTAGTGTCGATTTCTACTGGGCTATTGTAATTAGCTCAACTGGAGTTGATTTTAGCTTATCTTGGTGTCGATTTCTACTGGGCTTTTGTAATTAGCTAAACTTAAATTGATTTTAGCCTATCTTAGTGTCGATTTCTACTGGGCTATTGTAATTAGCTAAACTTGAGTTGATTTTAGCCTATCTTAGTGTCGATTTCTACTAGGCTATTGTAATTAGCTAAACTTGAGTTAATTTTAGCCTATCTTAGTGTTGATTTCTACTGGGCTATTGTAATTAGCTCAACTGGAGTTGATTTTAGCTTATCTTGGTGTCGATTTCTACTGGGCTTTTGTAATTAGCTAAACTTAAATTGATTTTAGCCTATCTTAGTGTTGATTTCTACTGGGCTATTGTAATTAGCTAAACTTGAGTTGATTTTAGCCTATCTTAGTGTCGATTTCTACTGGGCTATTGTAATTAGCTAAACTTGAGTTGATTTTAGCCTATCTTAGTGTTGATTTCTACTGGGCTATTGTAATTAGCTAAACTTGAGTTGATTTTAGCCTATTTTAGTGTCGATTTCTACTGGGCTATTGTAATTAGCTAAACTTGAGTTGGTTTTAGCCTATTTTGGTGTTGATTTCTACTGGGCTATTGTAAATAGCTAAACTTGAGTTACATACATATATACCAGTGATTGTTTGATATAATTTCATTCAGTATTTTAAAGTTCGGAATAGATACTTCATAGAAAAAAGGTCTGTGTTCTTAGATAAAAATAAAACAATAACTTGAAACACAAGAAATCGTCGTGCGTTCGATCTTTCCATTACACTAATTCCATATCGTGAATTTAACTTTAAAATCTATTTAAAAACAACAAATTGTCTTCCATAGTTTCTATAATAGTCATACGACGTTCCAACACTTTATTACTTACTATTAAATAAAAATATTTACGACTTTTTAGGCGACAAACTTGGTTTTGAAAACCCACTATTATTTTAGAATTTTAAAAAAAACCCTAGTGTTTCTATTAAATAAAATTTAATGTGTGCAGTTGCATTAGTTTTTTTTTGAAGGATGACCCTCAGTTTCCCAGCTCAAAATTATCGCAGAATTAATGTGACAAATTGTCAAACACGCGTTACCTGCTGTGATTGGTTGAATGAATTTTCAACAGCCAATCTCAGTAGATAACTCGTGCTTGACAATTTGTCACAATAATTTTGCGATAATTTTGAGCTGGAAAACTGAGGGTTGATATATCAGTAATGTATTTTGTTCTTGTTTTTATGGTTTATATTATATTTTTAACCTGGTCAATACTAGTTCGACAAACTATTAATGCAGATCGGTAATTTATTAGTAGGTATATTCCTATAAGTCTACTATTAAACGAGCAATATTTGTATATGTATATATAAATTTATATATTTGTAATCACGTTCTCAAAAACGGCTCTAAGGATTTCGATAAAATTTGCAATATAGTGGTTTTCGGGGGCGAAAAATCGATCTAGGACTCATAAATCTGGGAAAATTCGTTATCTTGAAAAAAAAAATGTTTTATCTTTTTTCACTCGAGCAGAGCACGGTCGTCCAGATACTATGCTATTTCATAACATAACGCGGGTAAAATTGTTGGCAAAACCTGTAGGTACCTATGGTTTCGTCCGCGGTGAAGGTCGAAAATTATCACATGAAAACGTGCTACAAGAAAAAAAAATAGAATCAGTACGAGGAAACATAGGTATTTAGAGGATACCTGTGGTCGTATGCCACCTGCGGGTTGTTTACACAACAATAAATTAAAACAGTAGATGGCAAGCAATCTTCATGTTAAGTTAGCATACGACTACGGCTATCCTCCAATAATGTTTTCTTGTTCCATACTTTTCCGAGCGCGATCTTTTTGCAGTCTGGTTTGGTTTTTAAACTTGTTCGTTTTACAAATAATTGTAATAATATTTTACACGTAACTCTTGGTAACGCAAAGTTAATTAGTTTTTTTTATATTCTATAGGCTCGCGCTTGACCACTATCTCACCTGATAATAAGCGAAGATGTGGTCGACTGTGAAACACGCTTGCCTAGAAATAACCTATTCACTCTTGACTTAAAAACTCCTAGATTGTAGATGTCGGGAAACACAGACTCCGGCAGGGAATTCCACTCCTTAGCTGTATGCATAATAAAAGTGTTCCTACAATGTTTTGTGCGTATGGGTGGGATATCCACAATAAACCGATGGCGCATCGCCGTACGTCTGGTAGTCCGATGATGAAACGGACGGAATTAGATCGTGCAATTCCATCGCACACTCCCCGAAATGTAACCGATAAAAAACCGACAAGCTCGCAACTCGGCGACGATGTTCAAGGCTCTGCAGCCTTGACTTGACCAGTGCCTCATGGCCGATGAGCCTCTTGGCCCGCTTTTTAATCGACTCTAGTGCATCAAGCATAGATGTTAGCAATACCTACTTAAACTTCTTAGGAGACGATGCGACGATTCGAATCAAGAGTGAAATTCAAAGGACGCGTCTATCATGTGTACGATGCTGCCCGCGCAATACTTTTAATTGGTTTTGCACACCCTGGTTATCAAAATGCCTTATGTTAACGCCTTACACCCTCAGAGAGCCAACCACGTTTACATAAAGGGGTTCCCTTCACAGAATTTACATATAACATGATTCCAAAAACCAAACAGGGCTTCGAAAATCCTTTACCTCACCTCAGGGCTAATGGGAAATGAGAAAATTAATTAAGTGGGGACAAACACAACCAATAAATGTTTTTGTTTATTTAGGCGCAACTCCGAAACGAATTCGCGCGCGTCTATGTTTGCCTTTACGTGTGTGTAGATAATAGTATGTGTTTTTGAAGATCCTAATTTGATTTTATGTATAATTGAATTAGGAATTGGTGTGGTGGTGCAATTTGTAGGGTATTAAGTGTATACGGTGTGTTAAACTGCTGAGGTGTATCGGAAAAGCCAGGACGATGCTGTCACACCTTCGTTACCACCTTTACCCCCAGTTTCCCAGCTCAAAATTATCGCACAATTAATGTGACAAATTGTCAAGCACGCGTTACATGCTTTGATTGCCTGTTGAAAATTCATTCAACCAATCACAGCAGATAACGTGTGCTTGACAATTTGTAAATATGTATCAGTTAATGTTCTTATACTCAAGATAACACGTATTATGATCCAAAGGCGATAGGTATAAAGCTACCTATTTTGTGAATTTAAGTGTAACCTACAAATAATTATGTTAACATCCTTTTAGTGTAAATGTGAGAATAAACTAGAACATTTGCTTGTAACAAAACATCGAGTATTGGCCGTTTTCGATTCAAAGTGCTGTTAAAAACGACGAATGCTCGATGTTCTGTTACAAATAAATGTTCCATTCTATACTCACCTTTATTGGTTTATTGTCAAAATAAATTAAAAATCTAAAGTCTTAAGTATGTCTATGATCGGGTATATGATTATTAACCAGAATTCAGACCAGTACAGAAATTTTGGATGTCAAATCCCTGAAAAACTTTTCCCGAGACTGGCATCGAATCCAGCCCCCAGTTTCTCAACCCTCGATTATCGGGCTGATAACGTAATCGACGAATAATCGCCGGTTATCTGCTGTGATTGGCTGTTGAAAATTCATTCAACCAACCACAGCAGATAACGCGTGTTTGACAATTTGCCACATTAATTCTGCGATAGTTAAGCTATGAGAAACCCGGCCTCGGACTCGTGCTTGCGACAACAGAATCAACGAGTTAGTTGTAGTTTAAACGATTCCGTTAATTGATTGACGTAAAAATATTAGATTGGCTGAATTACTAGTTAACTCCATTATTATTAGAAGACGATATCACACTTAACACCTATATTATAAAGACGATAGTTTGTGAGTGTGTAAGTGCGTTTGGGTATTTCTTACTCTTTCACGCAAAAATTACTTAACGGATCTGGATGAAATTTGGCACAGAGATAGATTATAATCTAGAATAGCACAAAGGATTCTTTTCATCCCGGGTATATGTTAATGTTATTTTCGGGATTAGTTTCGCCTTTCACGCGGGCTTCTGCCCGCTAGTACTAAAATTATGTCCGATCCAATAACGGAAGTTGAGCTTGATACGGAATGGAATCAAGGATTCTATATCGGTTTTTCAATTTTGGCATTTTCTGCTTTCCGCCCGTTTTTTTACTTGATGTTGGCTCTAGCAAACCACGACGCAGGGCGAGCCAGTGTCCCCTTAATCCCTAATTCACGAAGATTAGCTAAAAAATTAAGTTAATTTCTTAAACAATGGTTTGCACATGAAACCTCGTGAGTCTGCATACTATATACATCTAATTGCCACCATTAGCATTCTCTCTAATGCGAGCCTTAAGCTCCGACGTGGGTCGTAATTGGACGACTCATAAAGGGGACGGAGGGACCGGAAAAGGGGACGAAAAACGGGCGAGGGGGAACAGGGACGCGGGGGGAACGGCAGGGAAATGTTATGGAAATGACGCACCGCCATTTCCACGTTTTTGTATTTGATTATCCTTTCAAGACAATATTTTGCTGGGTCCGGAAATTAATGAAGGCAATTTATGCGACACAGAGCGTGGGCGCCGGGTTTTATTTAAATAACTTTTTTTTTATTCTTTTTTTTAAAGCCGAGGGTTTTCGGGGCGACTGCCTTTTATAATTGGAGCGGTCTCTGCGTACGTTTTTTTTTGTTTCTGAGGGCTTATGAGCAAGAGTTATGTTTTGAGGTTAGAATAGGCGGGGTCCCGGCGCTTTGTTTTTGTTTATACTTTTATTTCTCTATGGGGATTATCACACGAACGATATTAAATGAAAGGGAACCAGTGAGTTACGCTTGGAAAAGCATTATGAAAATGTACCTAATGAAAAATATTTTTTCGCGGAATCCTTTTTGTTTAATTGCTACAGGCATTTAGACCACAGTGCCTACAAAGTATAAACGTTTCTCTTCTTTTTAGTAAGAACTAGCTTCTGCCAGCGGCTTCGCCTGCGAGAAAAGTATTTTATTATCTCAAGGGAACATTATAACGGGATAAAAGCCTATGTGCTATTCCAAACTACAATCTATCTCTTTGCCAAATTGCATTCAGATCCGTTCAGCCGTTCTTGAGTGATTGAGTAACAAACAAACTTCCATCCATCCATTCAAACTTTCGCATTTATAATATTAGTATGGTTTCAATTCATTGGTGAGCTCATCTTACTAACTTCTTATACTCATAATATCTGATACCAGCTTCTGTCTGTGGGTTAGCTCGCGAGAAAATGATCACGAGGGGACAAAAAATACCCTATGTACAGTTAAGGGTTAAAAGTACAGTCACACTCTACCAAAACAGCAGAGGCAATTTTTCTTTAGGCAGAAGAATTTCGACTTTTCACGGTTAGTACATATAATCTATATTTAATTTCGATACAACATATTAAACTAGTTGTGAATAATTTAGCTTCGTCTACAAAAACTAACCATTTGAATTTTGGGAGATTAAGACTGCATTTTTGACATTATGTCTATTCACTCATTCATTATGGTCTACCCGTATGTCAAGCTCGTTCAGCCGCTAAGACGTGAATAGGTAACAAACATACAGATAGAGTTACTGTCGCATTTATAGTATTAACTAGTTTCTGCCAGCGGCTTCACCCGCGTGAAAGTCAAAAACTATCCCGAGGGAACATATTCCCGGGATAAAAAGTGTCTATGTGCTATTCCTGACTATAATCTATCTCTGTGCCAAATTTTATCCTGATCCTTTAAGTCGTTCTGGCGTGAAGAAGTAACAAACACACTCACAAAATTTCACCTTTGTAATATAAGTAGGATAGTGTGATAGTATAGATTTGGCATTTTTCGCCAATTTTGTGTAGATGAAAATTTACTACTACGTGTAAAGTCATACGAAAATGACCGACTTTGCTAATTAAACAAGCCAAGTGGAACTTTTCAGATAGTTAACTTAACTCAAAGAAGAAAGCATACGCAAGTAAGCTAGTATATCTACCAAACCAAGCAAACTTTTGCACAAAGTTAACATGAACCAAAGAAACTCACATAAAAATTCCCAGACAGATTCACGGCCCGCTCTAGTTAAGCGACACATGTTCCGCAATCCAGTACAATTAGCGTGTCGCACTAGTCTGGATTCGATGCCCGATGGGGGCCGATTAATGCACGATATCGTTAGTTCCGAGGCGCGACGCTAGGGGGCGCGTCGATGCGTCTGCCTGGACTTTCACTTTCGATGATATTTAAGGAAGATGACAGATGTTGAATGTCAAGTAATTGTATGTAAAAAGGATGGGAATTTAAGTCTGAGGAAAAATATTCTATCGGTAATAAAGATTGCCAAAGTCAAATACATTTTTGACTGGTGCCATTCTTTATGTGCCTCATGAAATTTTGGAAGCACAGCCCATATATCCTTCGGATTTTTTGATAATCATCATCTTCAGCCTAAATATAAATGTTCCCCACTGCTGGGCCACAGGCCTCCTCTCTGTGAGAGGGGATGGGCCGTAATCCACCACGCGGGCCCAGTGCAGGTTGGTGGATGTCGCCTTCGAATTTTTGGTTCTAGGACATGCCAGTTTCCTCACAATGTTTTCCTTCACCGTTTTGAGAGCAGTGGTGATGAAATAATTTACACAAAGTAAAGCTCCTGCCTGGTTTTGAACCCACGACCTACAACTTGTAAGTCGCGGCCGATACCACTGGGCCACCACTGCTCTTACTTCACTCGTTTGATAATCTTTATTGGTCATTGCTGACAGAAATGTAGACTTATGTTCCTCTTGTCTGTATAGTATAAATAAAATTCAATTGAAACTGATTTTCGCAATCATATACTAGTAATAAATAATCGAAAACTGTTTAAAATAACGTTATTTCAGTTTATAGCAAACAATTAAGTATAAAATATATATTGTGAAGTGAAAAGAGAATTAAAGAGTTAACTTTGTCACCAAAATTAAAATAGGCGGCGTGAATCCATAAGAAGCCTTGGCAGGCCACTAAGGAAATAATGGGATTACTTGGATGTCTTTCTTTGGTATTAGAAATAAGAACGACGAAAGGAACATAAATAGGGCTGTATAACAGTAGGACAGTACAGGTTACAATAATAACACAAGTCTGCTTATTTCTTTTTTAGGATACCCAAAGGGTAAAAACGGGACCCTATTACTAAGACGCCGCGGTCCGTCTATCTGTCTGTCACCAGGCAGTATCTCATGAATCGTGATAGCTATAAAGTTGGAATTATCACAGATGATTTATTTATTTAATTCATTAATTATTATAACACCTTTACAGAAACATCCAAGGCGATGTTTGGTGACATTTAATACAAAACATCACACAGGAGATCACTGAATACAGAATAAAATAAATATTTAAGTGGGGTTCCCGTACAACAAACGTGTTTATTTAGCCGCTTTTTTCGATAATGGTACGGAACCTTTCGTGCGCGAGTCCGACTCGCACTTGGCCGGTTTTTGTTTGTTTAAGTTTTTTTCTTAAGCTATTAATATTCGTTGTGGTTGTCTTAAAAGTAATGTAAAACGACGATCATATGATATATATCACGTCACACTAGCCAGAATTAGATGGTAAATAAAGTGCTTGGAGAGAAATAACTAGAAGACCAAATTTTTATAAAATGATTAAGAATCATTTATATTTTTTTCCGAAATTTTATTGAGACTAGCAATTTTACATAAAATACAAAAGAGTAAATATAATACAAAACAAAGAAAATAATCAATAATAAATTTTCTTTGAATAAATAAACTACCTTTTGTTGGTTTTCATGAATCAAATTTTTATTTAATCTCTATAAATCATCCAGCAGTAGTCCGCCATCATATAAACGTCCTTTGCTATCTGTGATATCTTCTTTCCATCTCTTTTAAATCTTGATAAAACTTTTCACCTCGCTCCTTACTGTAATCGCCTGATTTTTTTGGAGAAAAATCAATAAATATGAGATATCAAAAAATTTTTTTTCGAAACCTAAGTTTTTATAGACGTTTAAAATTTCTTGGACAATGTTTTTAAAAACAGAATCCTCAGAATAGTCCTAGAATAGGATATTGAAAACAGAATTTAAAAAAAATAGTTTTTTTTTTTTTAATAAAAGTAATGAAAATTTTACGAATAAAAATGTGACGAGACACATTAAAATAAAGTTCATATTTGCAATATTTAGTTCAACATAATACCCGTTTCATACAAAGTACTCAAAAAACTTTTTCATCGCAAACCTGAATTTCTTTTTTCTAGAACTAGGTACATAGTAAGTACGTCGCAGTTGGTAAAATAGATTAGATTAGAATAGAGTAGAATAGAATAGAATAGAAAATAATATACTTTATTGTACACTGAAAAAAGTTACAGAAAAGTTGAAATAAGTGCGAGAGAGGTTCGAGAGGGTTTGTGCCTTATCTAACGAAAATCTTTCAGTATTAGTTGAAAACAAAAACAAAAGAAGGTGAAGTTCTGTCAGCGACACAAAGAGGAACACAATCTAGTAAGATAAATAATAATGAAAGTCCAAATTAGTAGTAGACTCCTGTTTCCGTACTTAGACTTTTCTTCGGTCGTATCGGTCCGATGTACGTGGGGGAACTGGCTAATGTAGCCAGCCTAGTTTCGTCCAAAAGCACAGAAGCTTTCTGAGGGCTTCACAGGCTTCACGGAACGACATCACTGTTCCGAGGATTTCTTCACCTTGATATTGAGATGCCCGGCCTCGCATTCTAGAATTACGTCAGCGGCTGATTCTTCGGCGTTAAAACAGCCCCTGCAAAGTTGGCTGTCTGTTGCGCGTATGTTGAAAAGAAGTTTGGTGTAGCCCGTTATTGTCCCTATGACAATTTTTAGGTTATCTCTACTTAGGCAGAGAAGTCCAAGTAACAGCCCAAAAAGCGTCCTAGAACGCCTATAATAAAACCACAAACACACTATTGTCCACTAACCTACCTCCCGATGAACTTCAACCCCTTGTCAACAACACTACCACTCCACACCCCGATACATATCGCGCGGTATTTCCCGCCATTTTTCAGACACAAATCCCAATCACATTTGCCGGGTTCGAACCCCGGACCGTTAGCCAGAAGCGCTAACGAGTGATGCTGATCTGTAACGATACTTGTTACATGCGAGAGGTATGTACATAGAAATTTTATATTTTTTGCGTAGCTCGCGGATAGGATGTAGTTAGAAGGCGTTTGTTTATTTAAAAATGAAAACTGGGGTTTTGTACTGTTTATCAGTTCTTATAACTTACTGGCCGTAGCCCGTAGGTACTATTTTAGATATTATATGTTTCATTAGCTTCTGCCAGCGGCGTCGCTCGCGTGATATTTTTTTTGTTCATCCCAAAGGAACATAACACCGTTATAAAAAACCAAAGTAACCTATGTGCTATTCCAGACTATAATCTATCTCTCTACCAAATTTCATACAGATCCGTTCAGTCGTTCTTGCGTGATTGAGTAACAAACATACATCCATCCACCCAATTTTACGCATTTATAATATTAGTAAGATTCGATTTAATAAGGTGCTCGATAGTGTAAGATCCAATAGCTGACTACCACAGACTGACTACCTACATAATGTAAGGACTCGATAGTGAAAGTAATATCGAATATACTACATACATACTGGAAGGGGATGGGTAAATGTACATTTAGCCATCCGCTTCCAGTATGCCCTTTTATAAAGGTTTCAAGCAATAACACTGTAAAACAAAAATAATCCTCAGTTTTCATACACAATCACTGTATAAAAGATGTTTTCATGCAGAGTTTTCTACCTACGAGCAGTAGTCGAGTTCGTAGGTACTCGTATGCAGAGGTAGGTAAGCGACGAAAGCCACTCGACTGTCGAGCGCCACCAAATCCCTCTGCTTAAAATTGTGCACCATACCTTTTTATATACAAAGCCCACCATCTGCCCTTACACCTCACAAACGAAAACCAGCCTTATGACAAAAGAGAAAAGGTCCATTGGTAATTAACAAATAACAGCGACATGGTTCAAAAAAATCTACAATAGAAACTTGACCCTATATTCTAAACACCAAAGACCATTTTTGCGAACCCCACATTTAGAATGAGAGTTTGAGAAAATTCGCATTATGTAATAAAAACATTTATTTTGTCCGTTTCCGAGTAAATAGGACTCCTCTTCCCCATATATACAGTGATTTAGTGCGCGCGAGATTGTTTTGATAACTCCTTTCATATTTCGCTCGGCGGAGCGTTATCTTAGTAGGAAAATGTGAATATTACGCTGTTTTAAAAATGTCTACCCGTTTTTTTTTAATTCGCTTCCGCATGCACAACACGTTCCTTTTCTTGGCATTCGGTGTTAGTTTTAAAAACAAAGCATGAAGTTTACGCCTTTGTGTAAAAAGTGTTCCATTTTTAATTTAATTTACAAATGGAACGCTGAAAGAAACGCGATTATACAAATTGTTATTCCTAAAATGGCGCAACGGTGTCGGTTGGAGATGCGACACACAAACTCATTGGATTATCTTTTAACAATATCATGAATTTGTACAGTATTAAATGGCTATTGAAATTTTACAATAAACGAGAACGGATCTTTTGGTCCAGTACCAGTTTTTGCAACCTGCAGCTGCCGTATTTATTTGTGCGAATGATTGTTCGCTACCCCTTTCATTCTTGACGACAACATGTACGGGAACCCGTTTGGTGATCTGCAGCTCAAAGTTTGCATTCCGCGGTACCTGTGCGCTGCAGAAACCCTCGTCCAAAAAACCTGTTTCATTCAAACTTTATTGGTGGCTTAATAAAATGATTTTATCCGTTTTTTGGAAGCCGGTTTTTGCATGATTGCATTAGCTGCGTTCTGCACGGAGCTCGGTCGAAATGAGCGAATTAGACTGGGGAGCGTTTGAATTGCCAATTGTGATCCCGATATCGGTATAATAGCGTATATAAAGGAGCATAAGTCATTTTGTAGCGTTTTTGTGTGGCATTAAAAACGTGTTCGTTAAAACGGACATTGGATATTTTTTTATTACTGAAAGGGTTTTGAATTTTTGTGACAAAGAAGGAGCAGAGATATTGTACTTAGTAACGGTAACTGTAATAGGTAGGCTAAAATTTTAAATTAAATATTGGATTTTTTTTATTAAAAAGATATCCCGTAAAATGTTTTTACGTCACGAATAACTAGGTATTTAAATCTAGTTTTACAGATTTCCATAGAGGAAATCAGGGGCGTAGCTACCGCCGTATCTGCCGTATCAATTATACGAGGCCCCCGGGCCACGGGGGCCCCCAACGTGCGTAAGCAAAAATTAATAAAAATCTTTTGTGAGAAATCTTTACCCTTCTTAAGGGCCTCCAAACAATTTTTATACGGGGCCCCGCCAAGGCACGCTACGCCACTGGAGGAAATGCAATCGGTTTCGTATAATGTGCTGAAATTTTAGTTGTTGATTATTTTTTGCTGAATTCCATAATATAAAATGGAATTTTATGAACATCATTCCATTTTCCAACATCACGCTGTTATCCAGCCTCACTTGGAGCGGAATTTATACAAAAACGTGCTTGGCCCTAGGAACGAGTGACCTATCAGAATGCATTTAGAATTATTTTTAAATAGCAAAAATTCATAACAATTTTATATATTTTAAAGTGGCAACAAATAACCTAATAGGTACGGTTAAACTACACTCTGATTTTTAATTCTGTAGACTAAACCAACATTTGCGTATTGTCACTTTATCGTTACATTAATAAGTTATTAATTTAAAAAAAAATTTGAATCAAGCTTTTTTCGTATTTTTCTCAGCAAACCCTTTCATTTGATAACCATATCATGGCGGCGCACAAAAAAATACTAGTCCGCCATCTTGGGCCGTCCGCATTATTGGATTTAAAATGACGTAACTTAGCTAACCTTGCATTGTCATCCAAACTAAATTTCACCTTAATCAGTAGAGGATAACTGCTTTAAAATTCAGTTGCAAGATTTGACCCGAACACACTTACATACATACATTGCAAGTTAAATAAAAGCTTGTAAAATAGTGTCGTATCCTGACTATTTTGAGTGATCGAAAATCGAAGTAGATTGAAATTGGAAAATTTCACGGAAAAGAAATACATTTGTTAAGAAACCCTTATTTAGTATCTACTCATTTATGTCAGACTTTATTTTATCGATGACATTTATTTTATTCTTGATTTCATATTTAACAAATTAAAAGTTTATGTTCTATGTGAATGAATACTGTAACATTTAAATATATTACGTTTATATTCATAAAACATTTATTTACACCAATTAGTAAAAATAAATTGAGGAGTCATGTCACATCGATTCGATGAATCACTTATGATTGAGCCTTACCTACTACACTATGCTCCGTGCTTGTAACATTAAAAAAAAATAAGGACATTGGCAGCTGTCAGTTTCGTCTACGAAATTAAAAATCACAGTACAACTACTTTTTCATGTAGCTTTTTCATAAGATTTTTTTTTAATATCTTTTTAAACAAATACAGATAATATCCATCTTTTAATAAAAATGTAAAACAGTTTAAGAAAATAGATTAATGGGAGGGACCGCAGACATAAAAGGGCCTTTTTCCTACATAATAAGTTAATATCATACATTTGAAAATAAAAGTATAATCAATGAGGTTCAATTTAGTCGGCGTAATGCATATACCTTATTAGCATATAGATTAGTGGTGGGCCGCTACGGTTTTTGTGTTTATATTGCAGATATCATGCGTAGGTAGTTTTGGAGTTCTTTTTAGTTACCTTCGCTTCATATTTATACAGTCCATCATTGGCTAAAAGAATAATAATCTGCGATCTTTTGAAACGTTTCAGAAATGCCGGAATCGGAAGTAAAGTTTTTTATTTTTATTTATAAATACTTGGTAAATCTTCAGATTGTTTATCGTTAATAATAACAGCAAAGATGTTTTTAAACATTTGATAGAAAATTAATTTTGTTTGGACTGCACACTGAAGCTTTAAAATTATAACAAAAACCTATTTTTATTTGAAGGTTAATAAAAAAGTCTGCTACGCCGTAGTTGATAAACAAAACGAACTCATTATTATCACTTTAATAAAGAGAGATTACAACTCAAAACAGTACTTTTTAAGCTTTCATTTAAAACTGCTAAAAATGTTTTCTACGAACTTAACAGAATTTTATGAAAAAAGTTTTTAAATTGCTGCACAAACACACTCAAGCATAGAATTAAAATGTTTATGTATAAGTACTACGGTGAGAAAGATTTTCCATGGACGTGTGAGAAGGACCATAGTCAAAGTTGGGTGGACCAGCTCACAAAAAAGAACCAGAATAATGTCTGAAGAATTCTACTTAACTTTAGTTTCTTTTTTACTTGGTAACAAAATAATTCAACGGTTTTGCAACACAATCTGAATGCTTCAATTTTTATCAGCATCCGAGCCATTCAACTCAATAATATCTTTACAAAACACCCATAGTACAAAGCAAACTTTCTACCAAATTAAACGGGTTAGGTACAAAACAAGCCGTCGGTACCCTTGCAAAGATTTTCCAGTACATACTTATACATAGCGCGATTGCGGGACGAAGGGTAGCACCCTTCGCTTGAGCTCGATTCTGCAGCAAGATCGCTGCAACCTATATACTTCCAGCCATGTAAAGCTGCAACACCGTAAAACCGGTTCTTTTTTTAAAACAAATTAAAAAGACTGGCTGGCAAACTATTTTGGCATCTCATTTTGAAATCTGCACGCAATTTCGATCTTTATTACTTTTGCAATAAAAGTTGAGTATTTTTTTTCGTATGGCATTCGATATTGGTGGTTATTGTGGCCAGGTAAATAAGTTTTCTTAAAATTAGAGTGGGGATGCGAATCATTTTAGGATTGCGAGCACCGATCGAATTCAGTTCACATTTGGCCATCGATCGATAAGTTCGCTTGCAAAATAACTTTAAAATGTAACAGTGAATAATAGCCAAAGCAAATTCAGTTCAAAAATGCTTTCCATAAAATAATGTCAGTGTCCAAAATCATCTAAATCCATTTTTCCATTAATGTCAAAAACCCGAAAACCGAAACATCTAAAGAAGAAAACAACATGATCCAGCCAGAAATTAAATCACTACAAAAGTACCAAAATAACCGAAGGCCCAGACGATCCACGAGGCAGCAGACCACAGGTAAAAAAATATAAAAATAAAATGTTTTTTTTTTTTATTTGTTTGTTGACTGTAGACGCACGCCATACGGTCGACGCGCACTCTACGCAAAATGACAACAATTGCTTGACAATTGTTGTTGTGTCTACCTCGCGACATTGATGCGTGTTTTTTTGATTTTCTTTACTTATGTTGCTTGCGGAGGCTGCGTCCTTTTCATTTATTTATGAGATGATTTCGGCTTTTGTTTCTCTGTTTGTATTCTGTCTAGTGTTTTTTTTGCTCTACCTAGTTGGTCTAGTGGCCGAAAGCGCTACCCCTGAGCACGAGATATCTAGGTTCGATCCCTAGGTCGGGAAAAGTGTTTTTTGGGGGTTTCTATCTTAAATTTTCTCAGCAACAGCCCTGCTGCCTCCGGAAATTTTTATTTTTAATTTTTTAGCGTATTTAATCTGTCTTATTTAGTAGAACCTAGATTTTTGTGTCGAGATAAGTTTAAAATTTGCCAGATCTTAGCGCTTTTTAATACAAAATCAGAATCACGATTCAAACCTGAGTGAGTCTTTCTCATAAAATGAAGTATTGAAACGTATCGTGACTGATCTTTGGTTTTAGCATCAACTTATGCAGTCATAAACATTAAAAAAAAAACATGAATTGCTTACTAAAATTAATTAACGTTGTGAAAGGCTGGCAAAGCGTTCGCTTTCCGCGTGGGTCAATATTTGTATGTCCGTCCGTCATATTTGTTCCGGGTTCCAGCGTTTGTTAATGTGAGACAAGGCTCTTTATGCTCCCCTGGTTTGTGTGAGAAATATTAAACAGGCAGATATTAATATTTATTCAGTACCTTATGATCTTGAAGTGGACGTCCACTGCTGAACATATTATATATGACAATATGACGCCATATTATTATCATATGGCGTCATATTGTCATATATAATATGTTCAGCAGTGGACGTCTTTCGTAATTCACAAGCAAAGTTCTATCAGTTTTTGGCTGAAATTATGATGTTGTAATAGTCCGTAAATAAAGTTTTTCCTCAATCAGTACTCAATAATTAAATAAAATAGCTTTGTCCGAAAAATATGAGGAATATATAGATACTTATAGTATCACAAATGATATCCACTTCAAGATCATAAGGTAGGTACTGAATAAGTATTAATATCTGCCTGTTTAATATTTAACACAAACGCAATCAATCAATCCCTTTCGTAATTCACAAGTCCTTTAAAAAAATCCTAACTGCGTGAAATAGTAACTCCAAAATCCCAGATGATAAATCAGCCATTTTCTTTTTCAGTGCAAACCAATACATCTGCAAACGAAAACAGTTTCAACGCGTCGCCATTACACGTCAAAAACAAAACAAAATTCGGCGGGAATTTCAAAAATGGAACAATAACCTCTAACTCGGCCACGGACGCCGTTCGGTTAAAAAGAAAAAAATCGACCAATATTTACTCACGATCGGATGGCCGACACTTCGCTGGCGAATTCTTTCGCCGATACCGGAATGAGTATCGATTGATATCGGTATTGGAGGGAATCGATTGCTGTTTTAATGATTCCAAATTGAGTTTTGGTAAATAGTATTTTATTGCATCTGATTGTTTGTTGAGAGCTTGTTTTGTCATGATTAAGAAAAGTAGATAAAAATAAATGGTGAAACTTATCGTGAAAAATAGTAGTGTCTGGTACGTTACATATTTTTTCTTTATTTTTTAATTACAATTTACAATAAGCCGTTTACTAAATTATTTATTTTTGAAATAAGTGCCATACGAAACTCTGTTATTGGTTTCAAGGTGAAACAGGCTCTTAATCATAAAAAAGTCTTACCTCAGACAAACATTTAGATATAAGAACGTAATTATCACTGTTAAACAGTTTTAATAATTTTATTCCAATGTCACGAAAAATTGTCCTACTTTAAAATGTTATACTGAATTTAAAACTGATTCAAAAGTAAAATAAGGTTCATAATCTTTTATTCGCTAATTTCTTACACTTACTTTCCGATTTTAGTAACAATAATTGAGAGGTAACGTTATTTGGTAACTTCAAGTATACCTTTAACTTAAAAATTCTAAATCTGTTCATTTTGTAAGCAAATTTAGTTCAAAATCTGTGAACTCATTCACACTTTTCACATTTATTGACATTTCCTGTTTTGACTCAATATTGTTCAGTCTAGGCAACTATGCCGAAATAAAATAAAATGTAACTTTCGAGCAATATTTCTCATGTGTAATACTTTTTTTGAAAAACAGTAACAAAATCATTAAATAATTACAATATAACATATCATACATTCCTAAAAAAATTTGCATCCTACCTACTTTCTATAAAATAATTTCTAATTACTTTCAGTGTCGATTTTTTTCCAAAAGCAAACCAAATCAATTTGCTTTTAAATTATTGACCATAGAACTGACAAAGGGTTAAAGATACTTACTTTGCAAATAGCAGTGCTGTTTTTCGTTGAATATTGATCAGGGATATATAACGACAGTAAATTAAAATAGTTTAAAAAAAAGCATTTAAATATCAATACAGCAGCTGCGTTTGCAGCAAATATAATTTCGAGAGTTTATAGTAAAATAGTTCAGTTTACGAAATCACTAAAGGTTCTACATTTATTTGAGTCACAGAACTGTTGTAAATCTAGATATAAACTAAAGCATATTTTATTGTATCCATGTTTGGTCAAATAGCAGCTGACGTACAACAAACAGGAACGGCTTAGGTACCTATATTGATTTCAACAAACATAAAATCGATACACCATCAATACCGAACGTTTGCTTTCATTGTTTTATCATCACAAACTATCGATTTTCTATTCGATTTTTAAAAGCTTACAGATGTGAGGATATTTTGTTTGCTATTGTCAAATTAGTTTAATTTTAGAACGTCAGCTGCTGCTGTCATAGGAATATTTTTTTGTTCCATGACGAGTATTCTTTCTTTTTTGTAATTCGAAGTGATTTGAGCCCGCTGGTTTTTTGTTATGCCAAGCGAGACTTATTCTTTTTTATTTGATATTATTTGTGCCAGTTTTTTCAAAATCAACAACCGACAACAGAAAATTCAATGAACTAAACGATATTGATGTGACCATACAGGTGTGCTGTAAGATAAAATATAGCCACAACACACCATACCTGCATTACACACGAGGTATACACAAACCAACTACTAAAAGCATATAAAACTAATCACTTTTCTCATCTCCTTGATTATCTATTTAATACTAAGGGCTGGTTCCAACATTGATTATTTGGAGTTGAGGACGTGTCAACGTTTAATTAAGCCAAATTCTGAACGGTTTTTAAGCTAAAGTAGAGTTCGATAAATACTCAACTTTAAATGCTTAAGAAATCTGGGGTTGGTATAGTTATAAAACACACATATTCGCACCACCAAACCTTGTAGCTTTTAAAAATTTAGTCTCTAATTGTTAGCTTCTATATAATTAATACTAGTTTATTAAAAGTCTAACATAACACACAAAACATCACACTCAGATACACACACATCCTTTTACTTTGTAAGACCTTTTTCTATATTAACGCTTTCACTTAGGACATCACCTTCAGTTAAACTGATACTGTGCAGATCAGACTTTATGCTTGCTTGCTTTTAGTTATTAAGTTTTTTAAGTCTCCATAACATATACCTACCTCTTACCGATAAGTGTATTACTTTGTATACATTTTGCTATATTGTAAGATATCATCTGTATCTTTTCGTGAATATTCTTTTGGAAATAACATTCTGATTGTTTGGTCTATCTATTTAAACAGAGTTTCCGCAACAAAACCTTCATGTGACCATATTTGTGTCGAAAATACAAATCTGTAACATTTATTTTTTGTATCATTTCCGTCCATTTTAATTTTTCCCCTTTTTAATATTAATTCAGGTCACACCCAAAAACAATAGCATCCTAATTCCAAATGAATTCACTTTATAAACAAACCCATTTGAAACTGTGAAGAGCAAGTAATTACACGAAAACAAAATACGTGTAGCGTCGCCGCCATCTTGGATCCGCGAAGCGTCACAGTTTTTGCTAAAAAAGGCCTAAGTACGCGACCATTCTACATATATATTACGCGAGAGGCAGCGGTGATTAAGTGCTGTTTTTTTACACACAAAAATACACCGTATCTCTCTAAAAGTGTAGTTGAAATTCGTGTGAGAGGCTGATAACTTTTTTTTTTGGTTGTGCCGCAAGGGATCGAGGAGCATTTAGTCGGCCCACCCTCGCGCTTGCGATTTCTTACAGTGCAATATATTATTAATATATGTGGGGTCCTACGGAGAAAAATGGCGAGCTTTCGAAGGGAAACTGGGTGCTTTATCAGCCTGGTGTGCTAAATGGCGTGGATTATAAAATTGTCTGCGCATGCACTTATAAGTAGAAAAGATACGGTTTGAATGGGCTTGAATTATTTTTGTCGTTTATCGTGCTTTTAATGGCGAGGAGAAGAGCATCAGTATAACGAGGATTGTGTTTTTTTTGCAGAACAGAGATTTTTTTTAATATAGGCTGTATGTTTATACTCTTATGCAACGGTTCCACTTGGTAAAAAAATTTAGAAACTGCAGCATCCAAGTTATCATGTGTATTTGTGCGATGTGTGTGAGTGTACTTGTTTTGTTCGTATTCTAAGATTGGTTTGCAAAATCAGATACTAGGTATTGAGAGTATGAGTGTCTGAGATGAGATGAGACAAAATTGGTTACATACATATGTGGCGCAATTTGTGATAACTTTTTATGTGATGATCATAGGCAAATGAAAATAGACACAAAAATTTGACTGAAAAGTGTTTATTGCAATAACTAAAACGTGTTTTGTACATCATATTTAAGTGCACACAGAAAATTAAATGAATACAGCAACAATTAAAGGATTAATTATGCTAGAAAGAATAGATGGTTCAAAATATTGGATCGAAAACCCAGAAATCGATATGAATTAACTGTATGCGGATCGATTGCATATAACGAGCGAAATAACCCTATCTGAGTCGCAGACCCCATATCTATGGGGTATCGGAGCTATAGGCTGACAAGGTATGCATGGAAAATCATTTTCTTTTTCAGATTTTTAATTCTTACCAAAACCAGAGGTGTGCTTAACCGTTCTATTCACTTTAATTGTTATTTTTTATTTTAAACTAATAGAAAAGTAAAACAAAAAAAAAAGCTTCTTTACTCGCTACAATGTCTATATGCAAAGAAGAATCGGTGTTCAGCAAATAGAGGACGGTGAAAAAAAAAACCATTTATTTTTTTAGGTACCGGTAGTTCAAAATAATAAATAACAATAAAAATGAATAGAACGGTCAAACACACCTCTAGTTTTGGTACAAGAGTTAAGAAAATACTTAGTAAATAATTATTTTTCATGTATACTTTGTCAGCCTATACCACCGATACCCCATTTTTTTTTTTTTTTTTTTTGTCGACGGGGAAAATCATCTTATGACAAATCCCGCTCTTGGGTGGAGCGGGAGATAGTGTCAGACTTGTACCGACTAAAAACCCCGCGCCGTTCCTTCTAGCCTTCATACCGGGGCTCTAGCTTCCTTTCGGATAACCCCGAACCCCGGTAGGCTTCGACCCAGCTGGGCCCCTCTCTTTGCTGACAACTCCTTGAGGCGCGCGGGAACAGTGCGCGCCGTCGACGCCTTGGCTCGGTCCGGGTAGTTACCGGACGATCGGACAGCGAGCTACCCATGGCTCGCTGTCCACGAGCCCGCGTCTACGGTGGCTGGATATCGGGATTGCAATTGGGATCCCGGCGGCGGCGGCGAGGGCGCCGTTGCCTGATGCGGTCGGCCTCCTCCTTTGCTAGCATTACTGCTTCGCAGAAGGAGGCGACCGCCTGCCACTCCTCCTCGCTCCGGACCATGGCCTGAACCAAGGCCCGGCGCGAGAGGTCTCCGCCGCCGATCGCCCCCACGAGGGCACGGCGGTGCTCCGCCCAAGCAGGGCACACCTCGACTGTGTGCTCCACCGTGTCCTCCGGGCGTTCCGCACAGTGGCGGCACCCGGGCGTCTCTTCCGCTTGGATTCGATGCAGGAACCTCCCGAACTTGCCATGTCCGGTGAGGACCTGCGTCATGCGGAAGGTAAGGACGCCGTGAGGTCTTTCCAGCCACGCCTCAAAGAGGGGACTTATCGCCATTATGGTGGCGTGCCCAGCACTGGGTTGCGATAGTCGCTGACGCCATTTCACCGTGAGATCCCGCCGGAGCTCTGTCCGCCATACCTCGACCTGTCGCGGTAGCGGACTTTCACCCCGGCGTTGCATCTCCACGCGCATGTCGTGCATGTGTGCAAGGACTGTTGCCTCCAGATCCCACGGTGGTAGGCCAGCCAGAAGGCTCGCCGCTTCGCGGGAGATCGTGCGGTAACCCCGCACCATCCGTATTGCCATGACCCTCTGGCAGCCGTTCAGTATGGTCGCCGGTCGCTTTTGCAGCGACGGCGCCCACACCGGCGCCCCGTAGAGGGCCATGGACCGAACGATCCCCGCGTAGAGCCTCCGGCAGGAGGCGTCTGGACCCCCAAGGACCGATACCCCATGGATTTGGAGTATGTGACTTGGGTAGGGTTATTTCTTTTATTCTAAGCAATCGATCGGCATACAGTTTGCTCGTATCGACTTCTGGATCAAATGTGAAACATCTCCTTTGATTCGGAGACACTGACAAACTCAAAGTAATGGAATGGTAATTACGAACAAAGAATAAAAGGAAAACTAGTTATAACAATTCTTTCACATATCTTCATTTGCCATACACCATTTATATAAATTGAAGGGTTTTGTGCGAAATAGCGACACCTATTCATATAACCCAGCTTTATTTCCGTTATGTGCCAAATAAGTCTTTTATGTGCCAAATAAAGGACGTTTATTTTCGCTACGGACTGCTTTAAGCTATAAAAATGGCGGGCAAGCTTAATTTGAATGCGTAAGAAATAAATCCGTTTTTGTTTTTATTCAAACACTCTGTATTGTGGGTTTATGGTACGTGATACAATTATAGGGGTTGTTACAAAAGAAGTAGGCTTTTTAATGTTTTTAGGTAGGAGAGGGTTGGTATAAAAATAATAGAATGAAAATAACGTGCTTTTTTTGTAATTGTTTTTGTGGCCTTTTTTGGATTCATATTTTAACCCGACCACGTCGAAGCCAAAAGGTAGGGTTATGATAAAGTCGAAAGATTTATGCCTATATGCCAAGTTAGTATGAAGGACCTTAACACAACTCAATCGCCCTGACAACGGCAAAACCGTCGATTGATGTCAATAAATATCTTAATTATTCGTACATTTATTTTAAGTAAATAACAAGCTATACTGCCAATTTGATATTTCGATGTGGAGTATAGGTAGAGGAAACGGCTTGAAATAAAAGGCATTACTATCCAATACTATTTTAAAAGAGCAATATTTGTATATATATATTTATGTATATATTTGTAATCACGTTCTCGAAAACGGCTCTAACGATTTCGATAAATCCTATACTACTAAACGAGCATTTGTATATATATGTGATATCTTTGTTGATCAATCAAACCTCAACAACTGAACGATTTTGTATACAATTCCAAACACGAGGGAGACCATGTCCAACATAGGATATTTTATATTACGATACTAAAGGTACTATAGATATTTTGATAATTTTGGTCTCAAATAAAAGGTACCAGGTAGAACCATTTTGTCCGTTTAAAACATGTAAATCGGTCAACTCGTTTATGAGATATTAACTCATTACTGAATGCCAAGAGAAAGGGTCAAGCACGCCCCTTACCGCGATACGTTTGTTTTGATCGTGTTAGCGACATCACCTTTACATTTTTTTCGTATCGATTTGAAATATTGGAATACATTGGTAGACAGGTGTTAACGGCTTTTATTTTTTATGTTATCTGGCGGTGACTTGAGTATGTGTCTGTAATATTATTTTCGAGTCCAACTTGTGCGAAGCCGATATAAATTGCGATAAAATTTGAATAAGCCTTTCCTAGACGCAGTAATATTTAGCTAGAGAAAATTCTTATTATTTATTTTCTAAGCGAAACATTGCTCCGAGATAAATTGCTATTAATAGCTCCCGGCTTTGTTTGCTTCCAAGAATAATAAATGCGAGGCAGCGACCGTTAGTAGAGTGGATAGGTCATAGACGGTTATGTGAAGTTAGTCTATGCTTTGATTTTCACTGTGTTTTTTTTTGCTGTGAAGTTTTTAGATCATTATTTTGTTTATGGTTAGCTTGATTATTTGTACTGGTGGGCGGGTGAGCTTTGGTCGTTTTAAGTAAGTACGCTTGAGTGGTAGGTATGTTACTGGCCCCGGTTTCTAAATTAAGAATTTTAAAAGGAGAGGAACTTGTCAAACTTCACTTTAAAATGACAACATTGTCCAACTTTAGCATTAAAGTAAAGTTTGGCAAGTTATCTACTTCAAATTCGCCATTCTGACCCTGGGAGATATGTTATTTGGAAATGGGATATAATAAACTACATCGATACTAGAACCTGTCTGGACAATATGATTCTTTTCTTGCCATCGGGAATTATGAAAATTAAATTTTCTTAACTTTTCTAATCTTCGCACTGCAAATTTCAATTCTTTCTTACCGGGCATAACTCTATAATGTATGTCCCTATAATCCTCAACTTATATTTTATATACATTTTAATTACGTGAACTTTAATTTGTCTGGCTTATAATCCATTTATTGACACAATAAAGTTATAACAAAGACACAATTTGCACAGTGAGATACGATAAACTTGATACACAATTTAAGTGGCAATGGGCCCCAAACTAGGCACAGCGTGTATCATGGAGGCCCACGAATTTAGTGTAGGTACAGCCTGTATCATGGCGGCCCAGGAATTTAGTATAGGTACAGCCTGTATCATGGAGGCCCAGGGATATGGTATAGGTACATTCAGTGTTCAGTGTTACACAGCACAGAGTTACTTATCTGGTTTATATAAAAAAAAACACAATATCTATCGATGTAGGCAAAGTACTAAAAATGCTCTCGGCATATTCATTTTTATAGTACACCGACATGACATGTTATTTCCAGCCTACCTTCATAATATAATCCTCTAAAATTTTATAAACAATTTCCAGTATGCCCACGGCATACATAAAATAGACGAGGATTATACATAAGCTTGAATATAAAAGTATGTAATAAAATAAAGCAAGTAGGAAAACTAGACTCCAGTATGTAGTAAATAGAGTTGAATTTCGTTTGAAAGCCAAAATAGACACCCTCGTCTATTACTAGCAATAGGGTGACTCTATTCGCGGGAAACGGGGGGACTCGGGGCTACTATTTTATAAATAATTAATGTACACAATATTTAATTTATTCGTAAATATATTTCGTGATTGGTCTGAACGATTATATAAAATTATAAAAGGGTGAGTGAAAATAAATAAATTATTTACCAATGAAACTATTTTGTACTTTTCCGGATCAAATAGGACATGTTTAATCATTCACGTTAATGACTTTGTAATTACGTGCTTATGATAAATCGCTGTTTGTAAGCTGTGATGACGTATGTCTGTTGATGTTTTAATACCTGACTAATCTAGCTGTCTATACATCTATCTTATTGAGTGTTTTACTTATAGGTTATGCAAGCAAATAACTAAGTTTGTTTAAGTAGACAAGCGATACGATGTGAACGATATAGTTTAAGTTACCTGTAATTTCCCCAGCAATAAATGTTGATATGATACGGCAGCTCTCCAAGACTGTTACCAAATAAGGCCACCACGATCTTGAACCATCCTGGGCTCAAAATCGTGCTGGTCTTATTAATTTTTATATAGAAAATTACCATTTAGTAAGGTCGATGGAAACCAAACTTAAGTGGCAGTGGGCAGGACACCTTGTTCAAGAACGGATGGCCAATGGGGCAGAAAAGTTCTGGAGTGGTGACCACGAATTGGAAGACGTCGCGTTGGAAAGCCTCCCACCAGGTGGACCGATGACCTGGTGAAGGTTGCGGGGATCCGCTGGATGCGGGACGCACAGGACCGGTCAATGCGGCGACGCTTGGGGGAGACCTATGTCCAGCAGTGGACGTCTTTCGGCTGATATGATGATGAAGGTCGATCGCACCAATGCAGTGGCATGGTAGAAAGTCGATGATGGTTAGCGTGGTCATCATACAGTGCCAATACACAGGTCTAGGATAAGTAAATCGGTCAGAACTTTCTTGGGGAAGACAGTAACATAGATGTTCCGAAGCCGTCTTGCACAGCAAGAATGCAAACATCATCGTGCCAAAGTCAGACTAGGAGACTCCTTCGGTCTATTGATGATCCTATAACCATCATTGTTATGTCTTGAGCACGGCCATCGCGTGTTATTAGACGGGAAAAGACAGACTTACCCGTGTTCTATACAGGGTCAATTTAAATTATGAGTTTTGCTTCCTAATATAATTAGACCGTTTATATTTTATGTTTTCCTAAAGAGGTTTGTTTCTAGCAGTAAACTATGATGTGTGTGATTATATTTTTCAGGCGATAATTCGGAAGAGGACAGCATTCCTGATGCACAGGATACGGGGGAGCATAAACGTTATCCTTAATCCTAAGGTTTTTGCAGATAAACCAGACTGCCCTTTCCTGGAGAACTGGACCCGCTTGCACAGCGGCGGCGGCTCCAGTGCAACGGAAAATAGTTATATGAATTAATTATATGTTATTTTTTTTTTATGTGGATAGATTATTTTGATTAGATTTTTGTTTTTATTATTATGTTAATTTACTAACTTAGTCATTACTAACAAATTATGTATTATGGTCGAAATAAATGATTGATTAGTTGCAGATATAAGGATAAGTGCTGTTAGAGCTGCTGCGAAATGTGCAAGTTGTTAAGTTTGCTGTCAAAGTTTGAGTTAAAATATGTGCAATCATGCTTGTCCACAAGTCTCAAGGAATAATTTTCACACAAACTTTTTTGAATGATTTTGAACCTTATTGCAGTTACGACTTAGTTCAATATCTATTTATCAATGAAAAACCGGTCGAGCAATTGTCAGCGCTGGCCCCTCATAGAACTATAAAATAGGGGTTGATTGGCGTAGTGTCACGAAGGTTGACTTGCAACACAATAAGGTGCGGGTTCGATTACCAAACGATACAAAAAAATAAAAATAAAAAATCTGTATACTTTTGTAACATTGCATGCCAACAATGCAGATACTTGGAACTGCTTGCTTAGGTATGTTAGGACATTCATGTCAAACATAAACAGGCCTTTTTTAACCATTTTTATCGGCTATAAACATATGTATAAAATAAAACTAATAAGTACTTAAACATAATAAAACATCTGTGCAATAAACTTCAGTTCGTCTCGTATCTAAGCTACAAGCATTAATGTTGAATTGAATGACTCAAATTTAATGTCGGTCACATACATTTCACTTTCCTTTTTAATTGCAGTTAAAATAAAAAGTGACATAATCTATAAGACACAATAGATACTCACCCTAGTCAAGGCAACGTACGCAAGGTTTGACACTCGTTAAAAATTTTAGTTCAAACTCGGCTACTCACTAATAGATGGCGCTGTATAAAATCTCACTGCGTTAGGAATACTACCTTTAAATATAACTATAACTCATTAGATATAACTAAAAATAATAAAAACATAAAAATATTTAACTACAAAACTAATTCTATTTTTCTACAGTTTTCTAAACAATGTAATGTTTAGAAATTTAGTACTTCTAAACGTGTACAGATGGCGCTTGAATCTAATCGCCTTTATAAGTTTAGTAGCAACTTTTCATTTGCTTAAATAATGTTTTAGGAAGATATCTAATGATAAGCATACCTTGGTACTACTACTATATACTAGCTAGTATCTATATAGTATACCTCGGAGACCACGAGCGCTGCTCGGGTGAAAATACAGTTTTTTTTTTTCGAGATATTGTATTTTCCCAGATATGAAACCTAGCCAGAACGATTTTCACTACATTGAAAATTTTGTCGAAATCTTTAGATCCGTTTTCGAAATCGTGATTACAAATACCTATATATATGATATACATAAATATACAAATATTGCTCGTTTACTAGTATAGGATTTTATACTATTTTAATAGCGATTTTAATCTAAGTAAATACTATACAGAGGCTAAATTGTTTTTTCAATTTGTATGAGGTACGGCTTCGATTACGAAGATTCTTTCAAAGATTAATGTCCCTACAAAAAAGGTTGCAACAGGATAGGCTAAGGGAATAAGCTAAAAAGCACTTTAAAAAGCTTATGTACAAAGAAAGAATACAAAAATATAATTCAAATAGTTCTCTTCTTGCTTTTATATCAAATTAAACATTCGATCAATTACAAAATAATTTAACTAATTAGGTACATATCGCGATTCTACTAATGGAATAGCAATCGCTCATCAAAAACGCTGGTAAATGCAGAATAATTAGACTCTTTGTGAATGAGGTAGTATTTCAATACAAAACGAAATCAATACCTATGTTTAAAATTAACACTGTTTAGGTACTTGTATTATATTCGACACTTATATTCAAATTTTTTGTTTTGATTCTATATTTAAAACTTAAGTTACCACGCTATAAATGTCTGTGGGTCTATCTTCCTTTACTGTTCCACTGGAGGTCATCATAAAGAGAAGTCTAGCCCGTTCCATCATCGGTACATGTTGGACATCCACCCATACGCATAATCATTTTGAGAATTTTAATTATGCGCACAGCATAAGACTGGCATTCCCTGCCGGAGTCTGTATTTCTTGATAGCTGCAACCTGGGAGTCTTTAAGTCAAGAGTGAATAGGTTTCTTCTAGGTAAGCGTGCTACATCGTCGACCACATCATCGCTTACCGTGAGATAGTGGTCAAGCGCAAGCCTATTGCTAATAAAAAAAAAAAGGAAGGCATGAGCATTGCACCACCAAGCCTGGTCGAGATGTATTGTATGTTTGTAACTTCTTCACGCTCAAACGGCTGGACGGATCTGGATGAAATTTGGCTCAGAAATAGATTATAGTCTGGAATAGCACATAGGATACTTTTTATCCCGGGAATATGTTCCCTAGGGATAATTTTCGACATTCACGAGGGCGAAGCCGCTGGCAGAAGCTAATAAAAATAATATTTTTTCTTCATAATTCAAAGTTTGCTTAACTTCTACTAACCAGTCTATTACAGTCATAGAGTTTGATGGCCTTTTTTTTATTTGTTCGCGTTTGCCCTCTATCTCACCAGATAGTAAGCGATGATGTGGTCGACGATGAGGCACGCTTTTTTTGTAGCAAAATGAAAAATAGCGATGTTCAATTCAAGGCTGACGGGAACAGTTAATGTTATTTTACGATACTGAATTTAAAACTGAATTTAAAAAATAAATCCTTGAAGTTCGACGCTTAGTTCTGTTACATTTAACATATTATGCAGTACCTATCAAATAAATTTTTCAATCCCATTTGAGTTTTAAAAGTTATTTTAACTGCGCTATCTTTGACTGTGAATTTCTGATCGTTTTTTGTTTTGTTTGGAAAAAAGAACTAGTCGCTAATCTTACATTTGCTATGCAGAAGTATAATTTTCTACGATGTCAGTCTCTTCTTGCAGTATTTACTGAAGTTGAGCCATAGGATTGTGTTTCCTGATAGCTACAACCTAGGGTCTCTAAGACAAGAGTGAGTAGGTTACTTCTAGGCAGGCGTGCTTCACCATCGACCACATCATCGCTTACCATTAGGTGAGATAAAGGTTAAACGCGAGCCTAACAATAAAAAAATAAAAGGATTAATGAACGTTAACCGATGACGTCATGTGTAAAAGCTACTTCCCATTTACACGGTAGAATTCTTGATTCCCTTGTATTTGTACAGGATTCAAACTTAGATGATATTGTCTATACAATTTGATTTTCTAGAACATTTGTTATTTAATCTCACACAAAGCTGAAACTGATGTTTGTTTACGTAATTATCTAAGAAGAGTTGGCTGTTTAGACGGTAGACTTCTTGATTCCCTTGGATTTGTACAGAATTAAAACTCAAATGATGTTGTCTATACAATGCGATTATTTTGAACGTTTGTTATATAAGCTCACAGAGCTGAAATTGCTGTTTATTTACATATATAAGAAGAATTGGCTGTTAAGTTGTTTTTATAAAAATAAATGAAATCTCTAAAATAAATAAAACTCTTCAATCAATAAAAGTAAATCTTTTGTGAACAAATTTTTGCTAAAAATACATTTGGGCCTCTATTTATTTAATTTTTATTAACCTCTGAAATGTCGCGCGCACACCATGTGTGCGTAAGCTATTGTTTTTTCTATTGTGTCTGCTAATTAACGTTCAACGGGAAGAACACTGTTTCATTCACTATAATCGTATTTTTTTGTCGCTTAATTTTTTTCAACCTTCTGGTGATTTTATAGCAAGTATTTGCTCGATAGGTATGATCTCTTGTATAAAGTATGCCTACCCACCAGTCCTGATACCGACCGTCAATCTAAGCTAAAGTTACCAATTATATTGATTTATTCATTTGGAAACGTCGTCGGTAGAGTTACAAATAGGTGTGAAGAATAATAGCCATTTATAATTCTTTGCAGGCATTTAAATCCAATATCTTTTATCTTGCGAGAAAAAAGCCTGCGTGCAAATGTTTTGTTCCTTATATGCGTTCAGCATCCCATTTTTGGGTTCCATGGTTCCGCTCCTGCTCATTTGATTTCCAAAAGATCTAACTGTTTTTACAAAAGAACCAGAAATATTCACCTGAGAAATGAACAGAATGTATTCACAGAAAAGTTTCATGAAAACTGTATTTATCAGCTCCGCATACCGAACGTACGCCACGCGATTCTTTAAAAAAGAAAAATGAACGCGTTGCCATGGCGACGCTTGGCGCCAATACAATAACATTTAATTCATTAAAAGCACATCGAGTCAAACCGACACAAGAGGTCACCCAGTCTATAGCTTTACTTGTTAATAACTACCCTCAAACACAACTGTTGCAAGCTTATCCCCTTCCTATCGAATTATTGGGATGAATAGCTAACATATTTATTAGTAGTTTGATTATTTTAGCAATTAATTCCAGCGTATATATAGGAAGCGTTCAATAGGTGATACACAGATCAGAGAAAATATTTAGTCCCTAAAAAGTTCACCGAGGCCCAAAATTCACCGAAAGGTCTATCCTTTGTTTCAAAAAACTACGCATACTTTTCATATTCATCTGAATAGGCACTTAACAGTCAGTAGGTTGGCGCGTGGAATTATGAAAGACCACGATTAATCAGCGTCAACGTACATACGCTTTGTTCCACAGCTCTATTTACTATGTACATAGCGGTGACATCTCATTATATACCGCGACTATGTACACCTACCCGCCGATCACCTATCTAGGAAGTTTGCACGCAAAAATCTAGCGCTAGGTGCTTGCCCCCCGCACACACGCACAGCCGCTAACACGTCGCGCCTGCGAGTGAGACTGCGTGCGAGAAAAAGACAGCCATAAAAAACTCCCCGTGGTGTGAGGTGCTGCCCCCAAAAAAAGCACCAAAAACGCAATCTGCGCAACTTCCCGGCGCAGAATCGTTAACGACTCCGGCTCTCTTTATCGTACACGCCGTGCCTCCTATATTTCTATTTTTTCTCCGTCAAACATTAGACGTAAGACGATTTCTATCCAACACAAAAACCAACCCTATTAAGTCACTGCACAGTCGAAATTCGCGGTGCGAAAACGTGGCGTATATTTAGCACGCCGGCCGCTAGACGCACACAGCCGCACCGGAACAGAAATAACGATCGCATTTTTGACCGAAAAGGACGGACAGATGGCTGAAAAGAGAAGAAAAAAATGACGACCATTTTGCTTTGCGCACCTACGAGTACGAGGCGGCCGAGGTGAGCTTTATGTATGCTCTTTTTTTCGAGAAAAAAACCCAACCAAAACAAATGCACGTGGTCGTGGTAGTGTTATGACCGAACTCGTGAAAAATTCTGCCGTCCGCTAAGAGATGCCGTTACGGGCGCGATTTTTTTCCGCCGCCATTTAGTTATGAAAAAATGTGCTCGGTGGCGCTTTAGTCGCCCGCTTAGCGAGAAGGGCCTTCAGTAGCGGCGGATTACTTTTGATTGTTGGTAACTGGGGGATGACCATAAGCTCTTAAGAGTAAGGTTATATTGAGTGTGTGTAAGTGACAGATGTATATGACTTGTATACATCTGTCACTTACGCGATCTCAAAATAACCTTACTCTAAGAGCTTATGGTCACCCCCCTGATGGCTGTCTTAGGGTTACGTATTGACACGGTCATTTGGAATTATAAATTTGTGAACCGTATTAAATTTCGGTCATAGAAATGAAACTGATCGGAAAAACGTAGGTATTATTTTTTATGCTTATAGTAGTTAAGTAGTATTTATTATACGCACAAATTTAGTACAAAAAATGAACACAAAAAAAATTATTTTGGCTTATATCTCGAAAACTAATGAACATTAGTGAATCTTATGTACAACTTTTTTTGCACAATTGAACAAGGAATAAACTTGCTCTGAGCAGAAATTACAGAAAAATAAAAATAAAATGTTTTTTTTTGTGCTATGATATGATTTTTATGGACTTACTGCTACCATAATGAACATAATTCCGGTGAAATTAGTTACCTAGGATTTTTTTCGAAGATCGGCCTCTAATTACAGTTATTTTCCTGAGCCATATTGCTTCTCTTGTTTTTCGCCGGCAAAGGAATTTCTTTGCATCCGATGTTAGTAATAACTTAATTGAAAGAATGGATTTCATTTACTTTAGTACCAAAAACATCGTTCTCTGTTATTTACCTTTAGGGAAGTCTTTGTGGTGAACACTCAATTACATAAATAATTAAAGAATTTTGGCACTTTTCAGTGTTCTAGTAGGATCTGTGTCACCTTGTAAAATAAACACTGTGAACTCTATTGGACTAATATTATCGTGAGTAGGTTACTTCGAACTAATGCCAAAGCAAATATAGTGCGCGACATGTAAGTTGAACCAAAATATATTAACGATTTAACTTTTTAACTTTGCATCACACTAGGAATTTCTTCCTGTATCATGGGTGCGTTTACAAACATATAAACTCACATACACAACACCCAGAGCCGGAACAACTATCTGTAGGTCATACAAATATTTGTTCCGTGCGGGAATCGAACCCGCGACACGCAGCGCAGTAGTCAATCGCTCAACCACTGCGCCAACCGTGCGCCCTAATCTACTCTTCATGACCTAACCGTTAACAATTTTGTATATTGTAAACGGTTAGGCCGTAGAAAAGGGATTTATTTATGTTTATTATTTTTCAACTCTACACACTATGTCTACATCTCTTTTTTTCATCTTTCCTTCCGCAGGTATGCTGGCAGAGATTTCTATAGAAATAAGCATCACCTATGTACCTATTTTTCTGTTTCTTCTTCTTGTCTGTATATTATGTGTGTGTGCATAAATGGTTAAATCAATAAATAAATAGAACGATAATACATTTTGCGTCAACATACGTGTCACGCACTATAATTTGCTTGCGTTAATTGATGTTCAATAATAATGGAATTTTATCTGTATGTTGCAATACTCGTATTGTGTATTGCTTTTTTTCTTATTCTTCCACCTCGCCACTTCCCGTTACTCGGGGTAGGCTTTCATGAGGGCTTAGTGCTTGTTTTTACTTATGCTCAATCGCGTTAACGTAATCGTCAATTTGTATTGAAACTGGATAAGCGCCGTCTGGTGACGGTAAGGAGAAACCACTTTTTAGGGTTCCGTACCCGAAGGGTAAAAACGGGACCCTGTTACTAAGACTCCACGATCCGCCTGTCTGTCCTTTTGTCACCAGGTTGTTGTATCTTATGAACCGTGATAGCTAGCCAGTTGAAATTTTCACAGATGATGTATTTCTGTTGCCGCTATAACAAAAAATACTAAAAATAGAATAAAATAAATATATAAGTGGGGTTCCGATACAACAAACGTGATTTTTTTTACGTTTTTTGCGATAATGGTACGGAACCCTTCGTGCGCGAGTCCGACTCACACTTGTTTGTATACATTTTGACATAAGAGATCGTTTACGTACGGCAATGCGCCATTGGTATATGGTTAATAGCCGACCCATACGCACAAAGCATTTTGAAAATACTTTCATTGTGCGTACAGCTAAGGAGTGAAATTCCCTGCCGGCGTCTTTATTTCCTGATAGCTACAATCTAGGGGTCTTCAAGTCAAGAGTGAATAGGTTACTTCTAGGCAAGCGTGGTTCACCTTCGACCACATCATCACTTAACATCTTCGAGATAGTGGTCAAACGCGAGCCTATAAAAAATACGTTACGTAATACGGTACGTTAAAAAACTTGGCATAAGCCCTCTGATCATCGGCGCTATTTGTTCCGCTGATAAGCATCGAAAGTAGATAGACTGCAATTCTTTTTTATTGTATATTGCTGTAAGGTATACAAAAAACCCTCTCTTCCCTGTTGGTCTCCAGACTAGCGTGATAATATGAATGTGACATAATTAACTAATTTCGGCCATTAACTCAAGCAAGCAGTGAATGTAAAGTCAGTTTAATTAATATTAGCATTCATAATTCGATTCAGGCTTCCGCAGACAGGGTTGATGAGACAATGCGACATCGAGACAAAGGCAATTTTGTATATGTAGTCCAATTTCTACAGGAATATTATACGTAGAAAACTTCCATGCGAAATGGTCGCTTTTCCACGACGTGCCTATTATGTGTAAGCCTTAAACTATGCATGAATTCTAAGTTGTTCAAACTATTCAGAAAATCGCCAAAGCAAAATCCTTGATTGCAATGTATTTACAGCATCTTTGGTTAATAAAACAACTGTTTTTCTAATAAAAATCATTTATTCTAGCCTTAGATACTTATTACTTTATGGCCCTGCACCAGATTAAAATTATTTTTACATAAAATGCGGGTATAAGCAAAGAAGACAAGGATAATAATAAAATAATAATGATGGCATGTGAATATGACGCTTTTCCGTTTTGAATGAACTTTACACTGTTGATTTTGCAATCTAGGAACAGGGGGGTGACCATAAGCTCTTAGAGTAAGGTTATTTTGAATGTGTGTAAGGGACGGATGTATATGGCTTGTATACATCTGTCTCTTATGCGATCTTAAAATAACCTTACTCTAAGAGCTTATGGTCACCCCCCTGAAGGCAAATTTTCAGATTGCAAAACGTGGTTGGACCATTTTTGACGTTTTGCGATTTTAATGATAATGCGATTGGAATGTAATCGGTTCTTATTTAGGAGAATTAGCCATCAAGGGGTGACCATAAGCTCTTAGAGTAAGGTTATTTTGAGTGTGTGTTAGGAACAGATGTCTTATGACTTGTATATGTCATGGACCAAGTGGTTAATCAGGGCACTATGTATAATGCCCGGGCATTATGAATCTAGTCAAGTCATATCGGACAATGTATTGAATACTGATTTAAACTTCTGTATTTATCACATTGTCTGGTCATTATGAATATTGCTACGAAACGGTTGAGCAATTCGATAATTATGGTCAATGAATTAGTCCAAGAGCGAGCGAGCGAGCTCGGGAGCTTAGGGCATCCCGACACGGGTAGGTTATGTTCGAATGAGATGACGGGCACTGAACTGAGCGAGCAAAGCGAGCATTCTCAGCTCTGGTCAATAAGTGATGGGTATTATTCATTATAATAGTTTTTATCATATGGCCTACCCATATTGGGCATTTTTCAAACTGCCCGGGCATTATAAACAATACCGTATTAGTTACTTGGTCCAAAACATATACATCTGTTCCTTACGCACACTCAAAATAACCTTACTCTAAGAGCTTATGGTCGGGGTGACCTGATTGTATACCGCATTCTCGTAAGGTAAGCAATGCTAATTTACTGCTGATAGAATTGTAATTTACTGAGTACCCTTTCATTTTATAAAGCTCTCAGAAATGCCATCATACATATACCGTATACATGCTTTAAGTATGATTGTGCTTTGAAATTACTAGATATTTTCCACTCTCTCTATAAAAGATTAAGTAACAATGGGGGTAACTTGGCAAACCAAGAATATAAAAATAAAGTAGAAGTATTTTCTGTCTGTAATCCCCAAGGGCTAGAAAAGACCCAATATACTTCCACATATCGCCAGTTAAACAACAACTATTTATCACAAACCCAGATCCTATAATTCCTATAATTTCTATGCGTCTTAATAAAATCATGAAGCATTACAATACTCTCTCAGTAACTCTCATCGTTAACACCCACCCTCAGCTCCGAAACATAAGCAGAAGCGTAGCGAAGCGCAGGGGATGGCGAAGCGAAGAAAGAATGCTTACAAATCTCTGATTATGCTTCGCTCCGGATCTGCATTTTAAGGGCTCGGCGGTGAAGCAGCGCCTGAAATGTTATAGATATAACTTTTTAATTTCAGTTAGGTATTATCTGATACTGATATCCGAAAAATAGTTGGTTTTCTTTTATTTTTAGATAAAAATGATGACCTTTTCGTCGTATTGTATTGCTGCGTTCCTGGTGTCCGAAGATCAAGTTATCGATGGACGTCTATTTTCAAGGGTCATGACGGAGAAAAATGGAGTTCCCGAAAAAAATTAAATTTTCTAACTTATTAAGTGAAAAATATTATTATTACAACTGCGAAATTTTTAACAAATATATTTACAATTGCGTTAATCTATAAAAGCTTTTGCATCTATTTATCTAAATATAAATTAGTTACATTAATATTAATTTAACATAACTAATTTATATAATTATTTACTATATAATTATCCGAGAAACTTACATCATCTTAGAGATTCATCACGTTCGCAGCGTCGTACCTTTCAAATTTCAGGTGCCGCTAATTGTCTCCAGTTTCCTTATCCATCTGTAATAATTAATGAAAATACGTTGTAATCAACTTCTCCTCTAAACCTAAAAGGCCTACCATTCCAAGACCCGAACAAACAAACATACAGATTCAATCGCCAACAGACAGCTACAAGTTGTCACCATGAACAGAAAAGAGATAATAGTTTTATTATGGTTGGCGCACAGACCTTGTTCTCCTCGTTTTGGCTATGCACGGATATGGCGCAGACACCAATACTCTCTGAAAACAAACAAATAAAAAGCCAGTTTAGTTTGAACTGGACGAACGAGTAAACTAATAAAAATAACTGGTTATAACACGTGTCTATACGCTTTCCACTTTCGATGTTTGACGTTGAAATGGTTTGTGGAGATTTCAGATTGGGAGCCGTCAAATATCATCGTATACGTCGTGTCTTTTCTTAAATGCCCTTTTGAATTATGGGTATAGAGTCAGAATTTAATGAGTAGAATAGAGACCATTAAGTAAATAATAATGTACACAAAACGTTTTGGGGACACTTTTATTATGCGTACAGCTAAGGAGTGAAATTCCCTGCCGGAATCTGTGTTTCCCGATAGCTACAATCTAAGGGTCTTTAAGACAAGAGTATATAATAGGTTACTTCTAGGCAAGCGTGCTTCACCGTCGACCACATCATCGCTTACCATTAGGTGAGAAAGTGGTCAAGCGCGAGACGATTGAAAAAAAAAATATCACAAAAATACAACTATCCTTTGCCGGAGCAAAGATCAAAAGTGAAAACAGGTGACTCATAGATACAAAATGTTATATATCTCAAATATAACAAAAAAATGGTGTAACCTTTAATTACTGACCAATTTGCAACTATCAGTTTTTGACGCTCGACAGAAAAACAGGTGTGTTATAAGATTGACGTGGGTATCTGTGTCTTTGTGTATGTCTGTGGCATCATAGCTACTAAACGCATGAACCGATTTTGATTTAATTTTTTGTTTGAAAGGTGACTTTTTCGAGAGTGTTCTTAGCTATGATTGATGAAAATCGGTTAAGCCGTTCAAAAGTTATGCGCATTTTGCTCTTTGAATCGGGGTATTTTCGCAAGATATAGTGTTATAATTACGTGTTTCGAAGGATTGTCGATCGAAGCGTGTATACAACAAAGATACATTATGTATTTTAAGGAGGTATTTGTGTCGGGGGTTTTTAATTTTACTTGTTAATGGAGCAGTTAGTACACCAAAACACCTGATGCAAGTACATCAATGTGTAAATTTTAGCAGTTCGTTAAAAATAATAAAAACGAATTATAATAACTCATAACTTACATAATTTTACAGATCCATCTAGTCGGCGCCCACGCATTAGCGTCGCATCCTTCATCTCTCAGGCTCTTATTTTCAAGTTTTCTTATGACTGAAAATAGAACAGGCAGATTCTTAGAACAGAAAATCATGATTACCAACGAGGTGATCTGTAAAAGGAAAGCAATTTAGGTTTATTCAGATCTTTCAGTCTCTTTTTTTTCTCTTCAATGGGATGCAGACCCATGATCACGTTTACCCTGTCTGGACCTATGACAGGGTAAACGTGATCATGGGTCTGCATTAAAAAGATTAGGACACAAATAAAGCTATGCATCTCTCTTAATAAAAACTGGTTCTATTGTTTAGTTTCATTAATTGTAAAATCTATCACTATGACCATAGTAAAATTGAGCCTTAATTTAATTATAATATATTAAATTTTTATATATATTTTTTTTATGAATTGATTGTTTATTATTGTGTAATAATATCGATGATGTTTCTTGTTTTTTTTTTAAATTTACTGACTGCGCTGTTTAATTTTTGATATCCAATTTTTTTAATGATAGATAATTGTGTTTGAATAAATTGATTATTATTATTTAATATTGCATGTATAATGTCGATGATTTTTATTCTTAGTTATAGCGTAAACCAAATGGGTAGATTTTTGCGCACATTTTTATTATAATAATATAAGGCCTACTGTAAATTACCAAAAATCACACGAATAAATAATTTGAATTTGAACTAAATACGTATTTAGGTAGGTACCATAATTATACTCTGGTACTACTTAAAGTACTTGTAATTATATTATTGTTCGTTAAAATAATGCTTATTAGTACTCAATGAAAACAACACTGTCGGAGATTACCCATGTACGGTAGTTAAGAATACTGACAATCTAATTAACCAGCTAGTCAGTTTACTTCAGCATAATCTATTTTAGGACAGTCTTTGAGAATAACATATTGTTTTCTAATCCCCATTTCTGAATTAAGGATTCGAAGTTGAATATTTGTCAAACTGTTCGATAACCTGAAAAACTGTCAAAATTTGGCACTAAAGCAGGGTTGACAGGTTAACTCCAAATGCTTGATTAAGAAATCAGCCTTTAGTCTATCCTGGCTTTTTTTTAAATACCAGACATCTTTTAAAAACAATAGCAACCACAAAATCCCAACACACCCATAACTAAATAAGTAGAACTAACCCCACAGAGAGATAATTAAAATATTAGCTATAAACAAACAAACAGCAAAGTATAAGTTTTTAACGATAACTTTGACTGCCAGATATACACAGATTTATTGCTCTCAAGCGAGTTTTAATTGCACAAAACTTTTAGAATATTATTCGTAGTATTATTAATGGAACATATAAAATATTACGCCTGTATGCCTGAAGGGACTGGCAGATTTGCAGCTATAACCAACAGTACACCCACATTAATTTGCCAGCCCTAGGTACAAGATGGAACAAAACGGGCGTTTCAAGGACATTTTAAAGAGTAACTTGCCTATAAGCCTGAAAACTAGGAACATCAGAATCACTAGGAAATGAGCAGGAAATTTCGCGAGGCGTACAGACTAACGATGGACCATAAGCAACCTTTTAGAAGGGTCCACAGGGGAAAACAAACAAAGGCAGACCACAGACACAATGGGAGAACGAGGTCATGAGAACAACCGGCTCATATTGGAGCCAAATAGCAAAAGACAGACACACACGGGCATCTTTGGAGGAGGTCTTTACCCAATCTGGGATTTTTGCAAAATAAGAAATCTAACCAATACATTTAAAACAAGAAACTAACCCTTGCAATTTGAAGTTTAGACAATCGTTATCGAATAAACATTTTCTAGAGCCCCGAAGAATAGAATAGGAATCAGATCGATGGACCCTTTTTAGACTCTCATTTGGTCCATTGTGCCTCTCTGCAGTAGCGTATTTAAGGATTTGGCGCCCCGGGCCATATAGGATTTTCGCCCTGTAATTATCATAGAAATTAAGTTTTTTTGGGGACTTCAGAATAAAATACGGAGAACTTAAAAAGAAAGAGCGAGCGAAGCGAGCTCGAGAATTTTTAGCATCCCGCCCCAAACCAGATGTTACGGGCGGTAGGGTAGAACAGCATGTCGCATAGTGCTTGTCAGTACGGTAGGCTGATAAAAGAAGCATGCGTTGCCCCTCGCAGCCTTCCGCGCCGGACCATGGCCCCCTTGGCCTAAGAATAAATACGCTACTGCCTCACTGTGAGACGGAATAGGCCGTAATCCACCACGCGGTTTGTTGTCGACGAATTATTGGTTCTTAGAGATGATATTTTCCTCACCATTTTGAGATGATATGAAATGATTTACATAAAGCTTGCGCTTGCCTGGGTTCGAAATCACGACCTACAACTTCTAAGTCGTGGCCGTTACCACTGGGCCACCACTGCTCTAGAGCCCCGTGATGTTATGCTCAGCAGACGTGATAGTGACCACAAGACCAGCGAGGTAGTATTTAAAGGAACAAAATAATACAGACATCATGATTATGTTAGTACAGATGTTCTAAGATAAACAGAGCTTCTATATTGTTATGTTTAAGCAAATATGAATGTTAAACTGAGTATTGTTTTTGAAGTTAAAGGTAAAATTTAAAGTGTTTGTTCTGTGTTAATATTGGGTTAAGTAAGCATTGATTACTCTTGCGGTATACCTTCGTAAGTAAGAGATTTGTGACGCTGTTTTGTTTGTATTTTCCATTATTTATTTATTTGTTCTTCTTTATAAATAAAATGAATTAATTCAAGCACTTATATTTCTTATATCCCATCCCATTTCTGCTAATATTACAGTTGTGAAAATCTGTATGTTTGTTAATTAATCACGTCTCAACAGCTAAGCGGATTTGGATACAATTTGGAATCTGTAGACCTAGACTTTGATTTCGATATAGGATACTTTGTGAAGTTAGTAGGTATGTTTCTGTGTAAATAATTTTCGACTTTCAAAGCTAACACTTCAATACTCTTATTTATTAATTGACTAGCTTCAGCCAGTGGGTTCGCCCGCGTTTTCTTATTTCAAGGGAACATCATACCGGCATGAAAAAGTAGCGTACCTATGTGCTATGCCAGGCCATAATCTAGGTCAGTGCCAAATTTCATCAAGATCCGTTGAGCCGTTCTAGCTTGATTGAGTAACAAACATACATCCACACACACATCCATCCAAACTTTCACATTTATATTCTACTAGCTTCTATCAGCGGCTTCGCACGCATAAAAGTCGAAAATTATTCTATGTACTATTCCTGACATTAATCTATCTCTGCGCCAAATTTTATCCAGATCCGTCCAGCCGTTTGACCGTGAAGAAGCAACAAACATACAAACACGCTCACAAAATTTCACCTTTATAATATGAGTGTGATACTATAATATGTTATATATTATCTACACTAATATTATTAAGAGATAAAGTTTGTGAGTTTGTGAGATTGTAGGGGGTAATCTCTGGATCTACTGAACCGATTTAGATGAAATTTGGCATGGGGATAGTTTAAGACCCTGGGAAGGACATAGGATAGTTTGTATTCCCTTGGGATGATAAAACACATTTTACGCGGGCGACGCCGCAAGCAGAAGCTAGTATTAGGTTAGTATTTAATTATGTTGTTTTTTAAGTATTTAATTAAGTATTTAATTACGTAATTTTTAAGTATTTAATTAAGTAAGTATTTAATTAAGTGATTTTTAAGTATTTAATTAAGTAATAAATAAATTACTTAATTAATTAATTAAGTATTTAATTATATAATATTTAATTAAGCAAATAATTAATTAAGTATTTAATTTAGTTATTATGTAGTAATTTAATTAAGTAAGATTAGTAAGAAGATTAGACAAAGTAAAAAGCACACAAAAAAAGGGATAACCGACCATTTTTATAACTTTAAATTTAAGTAAACTTAAGTTATTACAATAAAAATAATAAGTTCGTAACCAGCAACGAAAAGTTTAGTAACAGTTATTATAAAAAAATCTCAGTGCAATAAAGAAAGATGACGAACAACGGGAGCCACAAAAACGTTGTGTGTTGATCAAACAAACCGAAAAATTCACTTTCGCATAGAAACTGCGAGAGCCTGATACTTTGAGGTTTTATTTAAAAATATGTTCAGCACTTTTCCGTATTCCATAACTGATCAATCAGGACTAACAACACAAAAGGCGGCAACACACTTACGTGTCGTGGCGTGTCGTGGCGCCATCTGACGCAGTAGATTGGCTACAAAACTCATTGTTTAATGACGTATGTTGGAACAGAGTCGTTTAATTGATGGATCCTGCGCCACGCAACGCCACGACACGTGAGTGTGTTGGCGCCATTACAGTTTTTCAGTCTTACCTAATCAATTATGAAAATTATTATGTTTCTTCCTTTCGGTGATAAAACGTAATTCTAAGGTTTTATTCGAACGACACACGGACAGTATTTTTATAATAGTTTCTGCCGCCTGCGTAAATGTAGGAAATTATTCCAAAGGAAACTGCTGTTACAAAAAATACTAATCATAGGATCCTTCTAGGTCCTCTCATTATCAAAATTAATGAAAATTTGTAACGTGGTTTACACGTGAAAACGTAACAAACAAACAGACAGAAAGTTAGACAGCGTTACTTTCGCATCTATAAAGATGTAAATGAACGAAATTAATTTCTGATAGTTAATCAATTTTCAACCGACTTCAAAAAGGAAAAGGTTCTCAATTTGACTGTATGTTTTTTGTTTGTTACGCGATGCGAGTACTCCGCCAATTATGAACCGATTTTGATGATTATTTTTTTATTTGAAAGCTGGTGCTTCTTATGTGGTTCCACTTAAATTTGATCAAGATCTGACGAGTAGTTTTTAAGTAATCCTTAATAATGCCTATTTTCATGTTAATATAAGGTACCTACCAAAAATAAAGAGAAAAAATAGTTTTTGCCTTATTATTATTATTCCGTATAACTGATAAGTAACAAAGGCTAGCACTTTTTCAGTCTTATCTTATTTATTTATTTAAAACTTTATGCAACATACAAGTACATAGGCGGACTTATCAATGATAATAAAATCATTATGTTCCTTAGAGGTGGAAACAAGATTTCGGCATAAGACATCATTTGCAGAATTTAAGTGATCGTTATCACGGACAATGATATTTTAATAGAAGGTACCTATAAATCAAATCGTATCAATCAACTTCATTCTAACATGGCTAACAAATCAAATAACACAGGGGAGGCTAATCGACTAACACGATTAAAGTCACACCTCCATCGAAATTCTTTTACCGCTCGCTCTGCCTACACTAATTGGGATAAATTACCGATCAAATCCGGAAAAATCCAGTTTGCGCCGCCCTAAACCGATTCGATTATCAACCGAAATTGACCGAAACATTTGTATTTTTTTAAAACGTTCTCTCTGTTGTGTATTTATAAGGTTACTAGTGTTTATTAGCGGTTTCGCCCGAATGAATGTCGGAAATTATCGAAATAAAAATGTACCTATCCTATGTCATAATGCAAGACATGGTCTACCGGATTGCCATTTCATTAAAATCCGTGTAACAAACAGACAGATGCAGTTATTTTTATTTACAATACTAGTTACTTCAAGCAGCTTCGCCCGAGTGAAAATTATCCCTAGGGAACATACTCCCAACTGGATAAAAAGTATCCTTATATCCTAATCCAGAAAATGATCTAACCGTGCACTTAGTTTCATCCAAATCTGTTCAGCCGTTTTGACTTAAAAATTTAACAAACAGACAGACACGGTGACAAAAAGACAGAAAAACAGCTAGAGAGATAGACAAGACAAACAGGCAGACAGACAAAACTACTTTCGCATTTATAATATTAATATGAATAAGGATACAAATGAACGGAATTAATTTCTGATTTGCATAGACATGACGTGGAACGGTGTCGGGGCAGCAATCTAAATTAGTGTGGATTGTGAATGACGTAACACGTTCATTACACAATTTAATTGCGGGCAAAGAAATACGACAACATGTGTTTCTGTTTGTAGTCATATGGATATACATTAAATTCATGACTACTGCAATTCTAAATTAGAGCAACCTTATGTTATAAAACATCCATAAGAAAAATAAATTCAAATCTTCGAGTAAATAGGAAAAAAAACAGGTAATCATGAATACGGCTGTAACTTTTATCATAACGTAATTGAATGCCTCAAGCTTTAAGTCCGCCATGTACTTACCTTTATGTTGCAAAAAGATTTAATAAAAACTTAAAAAAAAACAAACGTACACTTTAGTTCCTATTTGAAGTCATCATATCAGCGGAAAGACGCCCCCAAGCGTCTCCACATAGATCGGTCCCGTGCGTCTCGTATTCATCGGATCCCCGCAACCTTCACCAGGTCATCAGTCCACTTAGTGGGCGGCTTTCCAACACAATGTCTATCCTAATCGACCTATTCCAAGTACTTATATCTAAACGTTTTATTTTCTATCTACGAGTACAACCAAAACCTCTTAGTTACACTATTATACTAGATACTTCGTACGTCCTCTGTCTTACATACCATTAATAAATCTAGAAAACGTAGTAGGTAGTTCCTATATAAATACTAATACAACTAAATACCACCTGCCAAAAGTCTGCTTGTCAGACGGAAGAGAAGGTTCCATTGAAGCTCTGTATTGAAAACCTTTAATTCTTTGAAACACAGCTTGCCTACATTCCAGTTTTATATCATAGGGTACAGAAGCCCCATTCTCTAGCCTATAATCCGTTTGTCTTGCAAACGGATTCAAGATAAAACCGCAAATTAATTCACCCAAAAATCATACAAAGCCGCATTTATACCGGTTTTCGACGAGGGAGCATACAAGGCGAGAAGTTCGAGATTCATTGATCCATCATCCTTCTATTAATAAAACTAGCAAATGTGGTCGGTATATAAGAACCTAAAGTAACATTTATATCAGATGGTGGATAACTTGTGGTATGTGGGGATTTAGGAAACAATTGTTTTTCTATTGTTAAAACACCTGATTCAGGTTGGAAGTTCGAAACAAAAAAAGATATCAAATGCCACATTTCCGTCAAATGTGATTGCTCCTACTCCGTTGTTTTATCATAGGATACAGAAACCTTGAAATAACTAGACAAATGAGATATGCAAGGCAATTTACTACCCAGAAATACAAGACAGCAAATAAACTCCACACAAAAACGTCTTTCCATCAAACAGGGCTTGGCTAAAATCCGCATTTATACCGTACGCTGTCGCCGGGTACCCAGCACCTCAGTTGTCGGCGGGGGGCATACAAGGCGACAAGTTTGGGATAAAGCGTAAATATATCGGGGTGTGAGTGTAGTTTTGGTCGAATTCGCGAGCGAGTGGGCGGCGGTCTTCTATAGTATATGTTAGGAAACGCAGATGAGTTTTTGCGTCTTATGTTTGATTTTTATGAATAAAACTAGAAATACAACTTGAAAACAAAGGAATTGGTCGTTCACTTCTGTATGAATTATGGATAGCCTTCATAATTCCATCACCACGGGTAACTTATAATGAAAACCTCTTATTTTTGGTTATATACCTACATGTAATAACTTGAAACACGAATATTAAAACAAAAGAATCGGGGATTCACTTTTCGAATACACTCTATTAGTCCTTCACCTTGTGGAACTTACAATTGATGAAACAAGACAAGAATATAGAATAAAAATTCACCAACAAAATCTGTTTTAACTGTTACTAACTTACTAGTCGGCGGCCAGTATCAGTGCAGTAATACAGCCAGTATCACTACCACTAGTCAGCATCACTTAACCTTTGACACAACACGACCTACTCGCAGATATTACAAACGACAACTACCATTAAAATATTCAATTCTACCCCATGACCATCTTAAAATACACAAAATCTAAATAATTCACACCGTAACTCTGGGAATTCCTCAATATTAAAAGAAACGTCGTTAGATTTCCGAATAATTAATAAATTCTATTAGAATAAAAATAGAATAAATTGGGAATCGTATTATAAGGGAGATAGCCGGTAAGAACCGGTCACCGTGAGATTCTCCGATCAGAGATCACAAATGCATAATAATGAGGGCAAGAGTTCCCACAATCTCGCATGCGTATGCGCCGACCTCGGCCCTTTGGCTTGACCGTTGATCTTTTATCGAACTAGTTTTTAATAGATACCGTGATCTTTAGGGAATTGTGAAAAGACTTGTTCCTTAAAGGGTCGTTGGTCTTTTGTATTTTTGGAATTGTAAGGTCGTGATGGGTTTAGGTTTTTAACATTTTCGATCCTTTATGTTATTCAGTGATGTTTACTTTTGTATAGTAAGTAATTCGGATCTTAAAATTCACGAATTATATCATTTTGATTTATAAGTCGAAATTCACAGCATTCTATTCATAAAAATAACGGTTTCTGAAATTGCACGGTTTAATATTTTAGATTTAATTTTAAATGCCTATACGTTTTCTCATGATGGTAATTTATTGGTAAAGGATTCAAACAAATCATACACAAAGGTATAATTGTCACGCAACTAATTAAATTCGTGTTAATTACAATTTAATAATTATTCATACATAATATGAATAATTTCTTTAAAAGCAAAACCATGTTAAATTTTTGCATATCCTATACCAGATTGCTTGAATTCACATGATGGTGGTGGTGAAGGCGGATCACTTGAGGACGCTTTTTGTGTGTGTAGTGTGGGTGTGGGTGTGTGTGTGTGTGTGTCTAACAGTAATTATGTATGTATGCGATACATTAGATATTTTAGTTTAATGTTCGTTATTCCGTTCGTTGTTAATAAGGATTGTAAGGGTAAAATTGCAGTTTTTGAGAATTATTTTTCGTTTGTGTATAAGAAAGATAGGAAAAGTGTTTAATTGTAAACGACATACAATTACTAATATTATAAAATGTGAATGTAAGTTTGTTTGTTACGCTTTCACGCAAAAACTACTGAACCGATCATCATGAAACTTGGAGGTATTAGAAGTAACATAGGATAATTTTTATATAAAAAAAAAATGGCTTCACTGCGAGCTAAAAGCTAGTAGAGAAATAAAGAGCAGATCAGAGCAGTTAGAAATATGAAGAAAAACTAATGGTCAGTAATGTTAAACATTTAAATAAGTTACGTAACTATTCCTAATGAACGTCTCCTAAAGACAAAACTAAAACAATACCTCGTTTAAAGCAACAAAATTTGTTCAAAACAAGAAAAAGACCTAATATTTCTAATTTCATGCACAGATAATTTCGTGCCGGTTTTCACAGTAGACACTGTACAACACAGTGTCCTTTCTCAAACAGTGTCGTTGCTTTCTGCATATGATTTATGCAACACAGTGTCTAATGAAAAACTGTGTGTGTAGTGACGAATCTAATTCCATGTGAACTCAGCGTTACAGCCCGCGGTGTTACTGTGTCGTATGTGGGTGTGTGTGTATATGAGGGAGTGGGTGTGTGTGTGTGTAAGGCGAAGTTAGATCGTCCACACTTTACCGCGGGACTCGATAGGAGAGGTACACCTACAGGATGAATTGGCGCAGGAAAGTGCGATATTTTTAGGGATGGAGAAATTTTAGAATGATTTTGATACATTATTAGACGTTTCTCTGAATCTAAACACTGACTGGAATAGCAACCACTAGCGCTTGTCTCTCATCTGAAATAACACGATAACATCGATAACGGACGCTATAACATAATTGTTTAACATAACTGTAAGTATAAATCAACCTGCCTAGCTTTGTCCCGCCTTTATTTGGGACGGATTTCAGTCTAAACAGATGAAGCTGAGTAACAGTATATTATAAACATGACTATACTCCATTTTTTTATTTCGTAGACTAAACTGTTATTTGGGGGGTTGTCACTTTATTGTTACATAAAAATAGTGTCGCATCCAGACTATCCTTAGTGATCGAAAGTTGATCGAAAATCAAAGTAGATCGAAAATGTAACTAATTCACGGCAAAAAATTACGTTTGTTGAGGAACTAGCGGCCCTTATTTAGATTCTACTCATTTAAGTCAGACTTCATTTTATTGATCGCATTTATTTTACTGTTGATTTCGTAATTAACACAATAAAAGTTTAAATGGTATGTTCATACACATGGCATTTAAACTTTTATTTTGTTATATACTTATACTGTTATATTATATTATAAAACATTTATATAAACCAATTAGTAAAATTAAATTGAGCAGTCATGTCACATCGATTCGATGAATCACTTATGATTGAGCCTTACCTACAACACTATGCTCCGCGCTTGCAACATTTAAAAAAAATAAAGTCATTGGCAGCTGTCAGTTTAGACTACGAAATTAAAAATCACAGTTTAGGTCCAAATTTTTGATTATCCGTTTGGTTTTGATTGTCCTACCAATATGTGTGTCAGTCAGTACGGTATCTTCGAGTAGTCAAACACCTGAACCTTTTTGTATAGCAGTGAAACTTTTAGACTAGTAAATGTCCCGATTCCTAGGAATGACTATAATCCTAAACTTTATTAACTTTGTCAATGCTATTAGTGTTGAAGAGAAATTGTGTACTTAATTGTAACATAATATTCTTAGGTACCGTCTGACATATCCAAACGAGGCAACCAAATAGTATCCATTCTGCCTTCACCATTTGAAGAACCATATTCTAACCCAAGAAGAACCCATCTAAATCCACTGCCCTCTTCCCCTGTACCCTGGTCAGCTCCTAACATCATTAATCTAACTTTCGTGCTACCCTTTATAATAGTTCGGTCCGTTCCCTCGTGGGTGGGGGTGCCCGCCCCACCGTGGGGTGGTATGTATTAACATACGAATTTGGAGCCGTCCAACCTTCTTCTTACAGGGGGACGAAATTTAAGTTTTGCTTCGTGTATTGATCCGGTCGGGCTTAGCTAGTGTAATGATGCATTAGGTTTTTGGTTTAGTTCATTTTTGCGCTATGCTTATGTAATATAATGAAGGATTTTTGGGTTGTAAATATTTTAATTATGTTTCTGTTTTGGTGATGTGGTTAATTTAATTATAACTGGTATGCTATGTTAGTCGGATTTTCAACTTTTGTTATGATATTTCTAGGCAAGCACGTTTTACCGTCGACCACATCAATGCTTTCGCTAGGCTATCTATTAATTAAAAATAATGATAATTTATGATTATTCGTATTTTTTTTTATTGGGACATCCCCACCGCACTATTCCCAAACCACTGCAACTCCTGAAAGCCAGAATCAACAGTGGCGACCAACAGAAAAGAGCCTAGGCAATGAAGCTCGACGAAGTCCCGGAGAATGAATTTAACTGTCTTGGATCCCGCAACGAAATTAATCAGAAAAGAGTAATGGAGGAGTAGGCAAAATTAGTAAAACATTTATCTATCATTCGTACATTAAAACTAAAACATACCAACAAAGGCATGCAATAGGTACTTTCAAAAGTACTAACATGCGCTTTAAGTAAAATCCAAATCAAAACACATAGGTATTTGGAAAACGCACCAAAAGCATGAACATGTTTTCGACTAAAATAAATTCAGGTAAATAGCCGACAGCAACGCTCATCAGAGTAGGTACGAAATAAATAATATGTATATATGTAAAACTAACTAGCTTGGAACAAAAACGAGGCAATATTCCACTATATCAAATATCGAGAGGAGTTCAATGCATTATGTAGTTTTGTAGGTAGTAGCTTTGTGATATCATTTGACTAGTAAAATAATATTATGCTGAAAACTGAAACGCATCAGTTTTTAATTATACCTTTTTATTTTTTGTTGTTTTTTACCCGACTGCCAAGGAAGGGTTATGTTTTTCGCGTGTCTCTTGTATGTAAAGTTCTTTTCTACACACATGCTCATAGTGTGGCTCTAATTTTACCGCAATTAGGCACATAATGACACCTGTAACCAAACTGTGACTATTTCATTGCTATTATTCACAAGTGAGTTCTAGAGTTTTTTTTATTGGTTGAGTTGCTTTGTTCTTAAAAAAAGTTTCAATACAAAAAAGATCGCGTTCAATAGTACAAATAAATAAATGTACCTAATGCTTGCACATTTCATGCAACTTCGTATTTAAATAGATAATTTCAACTTGTACGTGTTTTATAAATAAAACTTTCACTCAAATGTAACTTTTGTTTTATCTGTAATAAAGAAAACTTGAAATTCCCCATTTTTTACATGGCTAAAACGCGATCCGCGAAAAGCCAAAAAAAATAAACCTCATTCTTTTAGTCTATGGCTGATCGCCATTGTTAGATACGCGCGCTTAGGAAAACAGATTAAATTTTCCCGCCATTGCGAAAAAAAAAATCACAACTCGTTTTCACTGTTGAAATTACATTTATTGATTAATTAAAATGTCTACAAGTATTAATTTTGAAGAAAATGATTTATATTGTACACCGCCCGATATAAGATGTGAAGCCCTTAACGTTATGGAAAGTTGAAGGATGCTCCAGATAACCAATATCTGGCTACTAAGGTTAGTTAAAATAATTTTAAATATCTAGCAGACTTCAGCCTGTGTTGTGTGTGGAACTTAATTATTGTTTCTTGTTTCTGGGTTGGTTTAATATTTGGTGTAACGGTGCTTGTAGGATAAAAGAATTAACAAATATAACTTTAAAAGACAGACGTAGAGAACCATGGCCAGATACTTTTAGTGAAGAAACCGATCACGAAAAATAAAATACAGAGTTCATTCATCATACACGGTCCATTCTATGACATGGCTAATAGAATAGAATAGAAAAAATGGCTAAGAAGTATGAAAGTTTGGGTTCACCAAAAACAAAAAAATTACCGTTTCTTTCTTAATTACCAGAATGGTAAATGACCTGTCAGCGTATAGGTATAAACAAATTTGGTTCAATGCCAAAATAAATCGCAAAGTTTTTAGGTTTAGCAGATGCTAAGAACTACACTGGACATAGTTTCAGAAGAGCTTCAGCTACATAGCTCACTGATTCAGGAGGTCTTTGAAGCGTAATGGTGGGTGGCGATCTAGCAATGTAGCAGAATCATACGTAGAAGATTCCATACTAAACAAGAAGAAAATCATGCTGTGCAGTCGGAGGATACCTTTATAAATGGTTTTGGTCAGTCAGCTCGTGTATATGTCATGTATCCCCCGACTGTACAGCATAATTTTCTTCTTGTTTACACATTTTTAGTTCGCTTCTTAGGCAGTCGGGATCTTTTCTATTTTTTGGTGTAACTTTTGTAATATGCTCAGAATGATTGTAGAACAAACATGAAGGTATAAGTCGTCTATTGCATTGGTACATTTCCCTGAAATCAAATAGTAATCCCACGAGAGAAAAAAGTAAGTAGATTTTATATAAGAAAAAAATGTTTCACTGAAAGTACACAGTAGAGAAAAAGTTGGCTTGATTATCAACCTCGATGGATCAGTTATTACTAATTCACTCAGATTACAAACTGAAAAAATATTTTTATCTACACTCACAACGTAATGCTCCAAATATGAATTCAAAAAATATTGTATAAACACGTACTTTACATTCGTGGATAGATAAAATTAAAAAAAAAACCGATTCAGTGCAAGATTTTCCTTCAATTTTCAAACAACTTTTAATTTGTATAGCACACTTTTACTTTTTAATTTATTGGCGCTTATAGACTCATTGACTTAACGTAGAAAAGTAGTGACATAGTCTATGGAGGCGCGCGCTGCGCAGTCATGCGCAATGAGAATCTTAATTGCCCGCCATACCACATATTCTTTTCCGTTTTGTTTTATTTCAAATGTATGAGTGAAGATAAAATAGTGTATGCAACGGCATATAATTAGGTATTAAAACACTCGTGTGTTATTATTATCACATTCGGCTTCGCTTCATGTGATAAACCCACGCTCGTGTTTTAATAACCCCTATTATATTACCTTTGCATAAACTACTATTAAGGAGAAAACATATTATGGTGAACATTTGAGTGATGAACAGAGGTTTTTTTATGTTAAAGGAGTTTTACAGATGGAAATAATAATGAAATATTAAACAATGTGCATTTCCTTATTTTTCATAATATGCATTAGAGTCTCAGATACATTAAATGCCCTTTCTACTTATCTCCTCATAAAGTGCCGAAGAATGCATCAACAAAAAAAAGTAAGCACTTGCATATTTTCATTTCACAAAAACTGTATCTCAAAATATACTACAACATTTTTAATTCCAAACGAATCTTACAAAATCTGATATTTTTATCAATCCCACAATCTAAGACCTCATCCAAACTTGTCATAATATAGGTAACTCATCAGCCCAAGCAATCACTTCCAGTTCCCAGTGGCGAGTTCCCAGCGAGTGTTGTTGCACGTATTAGATAAAAGTGATTGGATCTCAGCGGAGAGGAAATGATGCAAAAGGACAGCGCCGATATGGAATCAATTAGTATGCACCGCAGACGGCCGAGTTTCTACTGGTGCTGTGTGCACCTATCCTTTTATAGCAAGTTGTAGGGCATTTCGTTAGTGTTCTGATGGTATTTTTTTGCTGTAGGAGATAATTCTCTTTTGGTTATTGCGTTGTGGAGTTACAGACTTTGGGATTAGACGCAAGATGGTCTGGAGAAGAGTGAGGATCATGATATTCTTGGCAAATAGAGAAAACAAATAGTCGTTTGTAAATCGTTATTTGATGTATTTATGTCTATTATTTTACTAAACATTAAGGTCACATACTACAAAATTGAGACGGGCGCGACGTCAACAAAAGAATCATGTTATTTGCTTTTTGGCTATTTAAACAAAAGTGTCGCGCCAAATCGTATCTACACACATAGTTAAATTTGCGTGTATGTAGGTAGCCATAAATGTAACTCACAATAAAAATATGTGTGGAAACGGGGATCCTGCCGGTTTGTCGAAAAGATTTTGATGAAATTTCACTCCCAAACAAGTTTTAGCAGCCTTTTTTTATACCAATGCAATAATTTTAGTACGCACATTTTCATTTGGTAAAATTTTTGCTTGGCAGAATATTACCAAGGATAGTATCATTAAGGCATTTGGTCTTTAATCAAATGATTTATTACAGCAAACAAACTTTAAACAATAAAAGTTTGGTCAAAGTATTTATTATGACAAAAAGTATAAAGGCAAAAATAAGATTTTTTGGGAATTATCTAATTAAAAGATGCAATCTAACTTTAAAATAATCATTTATTTAATACAAAATATTTGCAACTTATATTTTTTTTTTGCTATGGACATATTAGCAATTTTGCCTCGGCAGCGACCGCCGAGCGCCAGATTTCCTATTTTGTAAAGCAATCATGCATGGTAGATTAAAGGCAATTCGATAAATATGGTCAATGAATTAGTCCATGAGCGAGCGAAGCGAGCTCGAGAGCTTAGGGCACCCCGACACGGATAGGTTAGGTTCGAAGTTCGCTCGCGTTGCTTGCTCACTTCAGCTCCTGTCATCTCCTTCATGTTAGTTAATTTGTATATTCTGTGCAACTGACATACAGATGCAAATTTTTTGTCATTGACCAAGCAATTGACTGAATAGAAATGGTAAATTAAAAACTGACGATACTAAATATTTGGCTTATTTTGTGTAAAATGTGTTATTTCAACTGAAATATTTAACTACATAAAAATTGGTAAAAGTACTAGTTGGTAAACAAGTTATTGTTTAAACGTTTACTTACAAAACATGAGGTTTGCGTTATTTGTGAAGAGATTTTTTGCTTGAAGTAATTATTTGGGAAATGAGATTATGCGGAAAATTGTTTCGGAAGTGATAATTTGTTAATTTCTTTTCGGTGAAACAAGAGTAACCCGAGGAAATGATCGTATTGTAACAATTGCTACAACATCTGTTCAGCCACATATATTGAAAAATTTGAAATTTGTGACATTGCTCTGGCCATAATCCTAGATGGGGCATACTTTTGCAGTTAAAAATAACATTATTTATTTCAGCTGAGACTTTCAAGTTGAATAGCAAGCCTTAATTTATCTAACACTAGTCATGTCCACATTCAACTCTGTCGCAGTCAACACTACAGGCGCAAAATCCTATGTTCAAATCTTTTGATCTCAGATGCCTGTAACAGTTCAGTGGTTCTGTGACTCCAATGAACCGGCAACACCATCTCACTGGGATACCGTCACGGAAATAAACGTTTGATAGTACCTACTGGTCATCATCGTAAAATGGTAGCTGTGTAGAAGGCGAGCACGTTTAAGAGTACGAACCTATCTAAATGAGATGTTGGTTTGTGGTAAAGTCAATTTAAAACCTCGAAATATACGTTTGATAGTACATACTAACTGGTGAAGTAGTGACCTAGACGTTACTATGGGTAACAGTGCCTTTTACTTAGGATCATACATAGGATCCTATCTTTTATCCTACATATATCTAGAATCATATCTGTTTATTACATTATCATAGTTCTTTGAACCAATTTTTTGTCATAATTGGTTGCAATGTAGGACAAGTCAGTTACTATTGCTTCGGCAGTGTTCTTGTGAAGTATTGTTGGACCTGCTAAAGACTGTTTGAATTTATTTGTGTTGTATAAACCCAATTTATTTTAGTATTATATAACTGCACAGCACGTATGTGAGTACTATGTGCCAACTGCAAATCTCCCATTTCCTGTACCTATGTGTCGTTCGTTGACTTCAGTGTGCCCTGGCAGTTGAGAGTGTGTCATGCTCTCTTTTGGTTCCCTTCATGATGGTTGAGCTGAGTGGTGCCGATCCACGTGTCATGTTCGTGAACGGACGCTATCAGTTGGGATTGGTCATAACTTAGCTGCCTCGGCCTATTTTTAATTACCTTTTTTTTTTCGATTGTTTTACTCCAGACGCTTTTACGTGCACGTTTTTTTTAATATCTTTCTCACATATGTTTATATTTCCAACAAGATTAATGTAACCAAATACTTTTAAAACACTTTTTTTATAAAGAGTAAATGTGGAGTTTTTTGTCCGTTCTTCTCCATAACAAGCTACATTGCCGAATGGACAATAGAATCAATTAGTATTACTTTTAAATTATTTTTTTTTGATGTTCAAAAGTGCCGCTTTATGGCCTAATCGAATAATGAAATTTTGATTTAGATTTTCTCAACAATAATTTTAGAATTCCACATCTACTAAGCATATTGTGCACTTACGCCAAAATTTCATTGTACTTATTTTATTCCGTCAATAAAATCGTCACAATAATTAATTGCCTTAGAATTTGGAATATGGCAGTAGCAAAACTGAAAAGGCATAATCACATAATTTTATGGACGGATTTTGTATCAGCAAAATTATGAATATAAATTTGATAATTCATTATAGCTAAATTAAATATGGCAAGACCAGGAGCCTTATACCATGACGTGTTACAACTATCATAGTGCGACATTGAAAAAAGAGACAGTGCTATTTGTCTTGTATAGCTCCATCTTGCTCCTGTTTCTATGATCCTATCTAAAATTCAATGTCAAAAATATATTATCAAGGACGATATGATTCATATGTCTATATTAAATTATGATATAAATTTGACACATAGATCTTAGATATACCTACACACCACCCTCTTGTGGAGCAGTGGTGGCCCAGTGGTAGAGGTCGCGCCTTACAAGTTGTAGGTCATGGGTTCGATCCCAGGCAGGCGTTTTAATTTGTGTAAATTATTTCATCACCACTGCTCTCAAAACGTTGAAGGAAAACATCGTGAGGAAACCGGCATGTCTTACAATTAGAACCAAAAACTCGATGAAATGTGAAATTTAGCAACCTGCAATGGGCCGGGTGGTGGATTATGGCCCATTCCCTCTCAAAGAGTGGCGGCCTGTGTCCCAGCATTAGGATCATTAAAAGGCTGATGATGAATACCCCCCCCCCCTAAATGAGATGGTTTGTAGACAAATCTAATAAATAAAAATGTCGAAACTATCTATTTGAGTTGGAGGTCTCTGAAACCACTGGTTATCAACTAAGCTGAAAATATTGGTTTCTTTTCTTCCGTCAAAGGTATTCATGTCAACATTTAGATTGAATGTTAACTTGAACATGGCACGGCAAAAAAGTACATTTGAGGTGTCGTTTAAATTCTGATTGAAGTTAAAGTTGAGATTATTTACAGCTCCAATTTTCATTTTCTGAGCAAATTAACGTCAATGCACTACGTATGTCAATGTTAATTGAGATGATACCTACCTACATAAGAAGTTATCCAGCTTTTAATTATAAAATTGATTGAATTAAAATTGGAACCAGATTTCAATATGGAACTTTGTATCTAAATAAACCACGCCCCAATTTTACTACCAACGCAGTACTAGGCCAGCTAAAACAAAGAAATTTATACAAACACGTCCAAAATATAAACAATTTAAACATATACATATATAAACATATTACATAATCAACGGGCCCTCGTAAAGCCGAAATTAATTCGGTCGTGGAAGACAAGTGAATCCGCAGGGTCACCCTACTTCACTGGCTGGACTATTCAAGAAATTGCCAGCCTCGGGCGAAATAACACCGTTTTATCTAGCGGGTTGCCACCCTCCGGCGACCCTTGCCACCCCACGACGAATATGTAAGGGACGCGATGTTTAGAATACGAAAATGCGACGGTTAAATATTGGCGATGAAAGAAATTGATGAAAACGGCAGATGTTGGTTGTGTTTTAAACCCTACTTTCACAGTGGCCTTAGTACGAATTGTATACTTACTCGATCGCATTTATATATTGGTATACAAAAAAGGAGTTTTCTTTTATTATTGTCATCAGGCGATGCTTAGGTACTCGATTTTAGAGGGTATAAATTGTAGATTCACATCATCACATCATCAGCCTATTAATGTTCCCATTGCTAGGACACAGGCCTCCTCTCTGCGAGCGGGAAGGGGCCGTAATCCACCACGCGGTCCCAGTGCGGGTTGGTGGATGTCACATGACTTCGAATTTTTTTTTTGTTTCTCGGACATGCCCGTTTCCTCACGATGTTTTCCTTCACCGTGAATTGTAGTTTACGTAAACGCAATCGTGTGCTTTTAAAATGTTGTTCCTAGTCCACTAGAAGTGTGTGCGTTGGTCTGTTTGAAAATGTCACAATTCGTATTGATCTTTGCCCATTTTTTGATCCAGTTTTGATGATTTCCCCGAAACAACTATGGCTTAAGGTTTCCTACTATTTTAGTGAAGTATAATTAAAGTGTATTCTCACTATCTTTTGTGCCCCTTTTGTCTCTTGTTCAAAACGAAGTGTTTAATTTTAGAACATTGTCTGTTGACACGAACAAAATAAATTTTTGGTACAATTGATATTTTTCGCAGTTTCTCGAGGTAAAACGGTAAATTTTGCATAATTTCCGTGGATGAAGAAATTGAAATTTCCGTGATTTAAATATTATGCTGGTTCGTTTAAGTACGATACTCTGAATTGGTACCAACAACGGGTTAAACTAATACGAGGTAAAATTATTTGTAGGAGGTAATATTTAGAAGTACTGATATCATTACGAAAAGTCTTCACTGACGGGTCTTTATCATGAAAAAAAAACCAGTTCCTAGGGATATCTTACGCGAATAAGCTAGTCTATTACAGTAACTCTAGTGTGTACACCAGAAAAAATCTTTAAGGCCAAGAGAAAAACTTCGCCTCTAAACATTCTAAGCAAACACCACAGCCTCGCCCTATCTTTACATATTACAACATTACCCCGTTTCAACCCTCCCCTAATTTCTCCCCCTCTCCCCTCCCCACCCCCAGATTACTCGAAGATCATCCGCACGCACTTCCCCTCTGTAATTGTGACTCCCAGATTCATTATTGCTGTATCCTTACGACCCGCTTTTTCCTTATCTTTAGACGTTCCTTTATGAGGCCTATGTTTTGTGAAGGGTTTTAGGGGTAATTACAAAGTTAGATATGGCGATAAGAGTTGATGCTTCAATGGTATGTTTGTTGGAAGAATTTCTGCCTATTTTAATCTGCCTAGCCCAATTATGGAACCGGCTACCATTCGAACTGAAAGCAGCGGAGTACCATTATTTTACAAGGAGCGAAAATACTGCGTTTAATTATGCTGTAAAAGATGCAGATGAAAATAGAAGCAAACTAGTTTCTGCCAGCGGCTTCGCCAGTGTGAAAAGTATGTTCTTATCCCAAGGCAACATTATACCGGTATGAAAAGCCTATGTGCTTTATGAATTTGGTATTGTGCTGTGCTGTGTGAATTTGGATCTAACTCTGTGCCAAATTTCATGCAGATCCGTTCAGCTGTTTTGGCGTGATTGAGTAACAAACATACACACATCCTTCAAACTTTCGCATTTATAATATTACTAGCTTCTGCCTGCGGCTTCGCCCGCGTGAATGTCAAAAAATATCCCAAGGGAACCTATTCACGGGATAAAAAGTATTTTATGTGCTATTCCAGACTATAATCTATCTCTGTGCCAAATTTCATCCAGATCCGTCCAGCCGTTTGAGCGTGAAGAAGTAACAAACATACAAACACACACACACTCACAAACATTTGCCTTTATAATATTATTAAAATGTTGGTTAGATAAAAAGTGCTGACAATATTGATAGATGATGATATAGCTTTTCTGCAGTTTTCTACTATTGCATTTTTTTTAAGCGGTCGTTCGGTTTGGTCTTAAAGTCGACATAACATTCTGTTTATTTTACTGCATTCTTAGTTCCTCAATCGTCAATCAGTCACTCAATTCTTCACTTACGTAAGAACCAACTTATATTTTTAATTATACAAATATACGTACCGTCAACTTTAATTTCTGCCACCCCTTTTATAACCCTATTTCTTCACGAAATAACCCCTTACTCCTCCATGTATTGTATAACGGTCTTCAATTTAATGTGTGTGTGTCTATGAATATTAGTGTGTGTGTGATTAATTACGTAATTCGGGTATTTCGAGGGCGCTAGTTGTAGTGTACCTATTGATTTACATAACGTTTTATTGACCTCTAGGGGATAGCCAATTTACGCGTCCGTGGACACCGAACCTATTTTATTACAAACTTCAAACATAAATATTATTTTGAACCGGGTTTTATAAGCAGCTTTTAGGATGGAAATTAGGGTTAAATAAACTGGGTATAATTTTGCAGTCAAGGTTTTTTCGTTCGACACTACAGTTACATGTATATTTATATTGGTTTCATATTCATCATCATCATCATTTCAGCCGAAAAACGTCCACTGCTGGACATAGGCCTCCCCCAGGACCCGCAACCTTAACCAGGTCATCGGTCCACCTAGTGGGAGGCCTTCCAACGTATCGTCTTCTGGTTCGCGGTCACCATTCCAGAACTTTTCGGCCCCATCGGCTATCCGTTCTGCGAGCAATGTGCCCTGCCCACTGCTACTTAAGTTTGGCAATTCTCCAGGCTATGTCGGTAACTTTGGTTCTTCTGCGGATATCATCATTTCTGACGTGATCACGCAAGGAAATTCCGAGCATAGCCCTCTCCATTGCCCTTTGGGTGACTTTAAGTTTTCTGACAAGGCCCATTATGAGCGACCACGTCTCGGTGCCATAGGTGATCACTGGCAACACACACTGGTCATAGACTTTTGTCTTGAGACACTACGGTAAATTGAACGAGAAGATACCACGCAACTTTCCGAACGCCGCCCAGCCGAGTCGTATTCGACGGTTGACCGGTTGACGGTTGAGCCGCCTCTGGGAACCCCACAAATACATGAATTTCAAAAAAGTCACAATGGTACTTGCCCGGATTTGAACCTAGATTAGGAAATAGGATACATTTTTATTTGGTAATATATTCCCCCAGGCGAAGCCGCTAGCAAAGGCTAGTTACTAATTAAATCTTGATATTAAACTCAAAAAGAATTCCCCTAAGGGTCGAAACTTGCCTACTATTCGTACATTTTGGAAATTAACAAATTCCCTTTTATAACACTGAATGCGAAACAATGCGGCGAAATACTTAGTCCCGGGTATGTCAAATCGACTTAAAATGATTATATTCCCCGGTTTGATTGTCATCTTTATTCGGAGCGCTTTAAGGTTTATTTTATGTTGTGTCAGTGGTCTTTTGTGTTAAGATTAGGACAAAGTAACACGTATTAGGGAGCTAATGAATACCACAAGTCAGACGTTCGCTGGAGTGAAATAGGAATGAGGTTACAACACAAACTTAATGGTAGTTCTTTTTGTTGATATTCGTGTTGTAATGAAGATTTAGGTAATGTTTTGTATGTTAAGCTGATCATGCAAGATTTTTTATGAGGTAGAATCAGACAAACAATGTAGATCGAGCAAGTTGGTATCATTGACAGATTAGATCCTTCTAACATAATAAATGATATTGTAGTCATCAGATCAGATCATTCGACTAGAATTGATGCGAGAGCAATAATTCAAATTAGCTTCTTTGTCGTTTTAGAGGATGCTCGATTTTAAGTAATTATAAACGATTGATTGTGTTCAAAATCCGAGTGTCTGCGCAGAATTTTAGAATGCTTCGGTCACATTGCAAGGAAAGACGGTGGCAATCTCGGAGGCTCATCGTGACCGGCTTCGTGGACGCAGCCCAATACGTTGGTCTGACCAGATCCGCACCGCTCTTGACTCTACAGTTTAGAACGCCCTCCACCCCGCCAGAGACAGACACAGATGGAGAAAGATCATTCGAGAGAAGGTGATGCAGAAGGGAGGTCACAACTCTCAATACTGAGGCATATGACGCAAGGAGGAGGTGTTCAAAATTGTGTAAGCAAAGCAGACATATTATTTTCTGCTTATAATTACACGCGCTACGCCACTGACGCTATACAAGAGTGTCTAACTGACATTCTATCAGCAATGACAAGGAGGATTATGTGTCCGCACTGTATACCGTAGTGTTGTGTGTTCCGATCAAAATACCAAAGCTGTAGACATGGATGCCGCTTTCATCACAAAAAAACAAATGAACGTTTTTCTTGACGGCTCTCTGTTCCATTTCCGAATCTAAGCTAGATATATCCCATTTTTTTTCATACCTTTTCCATCGCTTCACCGCAATCATTTAAGCAGTACACCGAGAGGTGTGCAGTAAGGTGTTGCGGATGATGTCGAATGGCATGGTCGCGCTACGCCGCCGAGGCGGGCAGGCACGCGGACACCACGGGTAGGGTTATGTCGAAACGGAAGTGAGTAGAATTTCCCGATAAAGTTGTAAATGAGCCCATCACCTTACTTACAAAGAGGCAAATGTTTGTTAAGTTAGTAAGTGGCCAAACCACATAGCAATATATACGAAACCTACCTAGCTATCACACGAATACATAGATATTCATATGTTACCGAGACACTAAAGAAGCGAGACGAGACAATAGTCGAATTTAATAATAGCTGATGAATTTATTGCTGACTCTCTCTTTATAAAACTAATCCCAACTGAATCTGATTAACAATATCCATATATCAAAATTATAAAAAAGGGAAACTGGAGGATAAATAAAAAGAAGCCCATGAATTCTATCAAGAAGAACATCTTAAACAACACCAAACTACAACAACTACATTGTAATTAAACTTAAAAATGAGACTGTTCGAGTCAAATATTTCGCGTGCCTCCTGAAATAGAAAACACAGTGTATTCGGACAGTTATGTGGACCATAACTGTATGTGTGTATGTGTGTATGTTATGTCCGCAGATAAGCAAGAAGCAGAAGAACAAATAACTTATGAAAAGGCAGGAAAATGTTAATTATGAAAGACAATACGTGTAAAACGACAAAACCCACTTTCTAACAAGATGGTCTCCTTAAACTTTAATAACCAAACTATAACACCTAAATTTTAATTAAACCTAAAACAAACATTTTCCTACCCCACAGCCCTATACGAGTCAAATATCTCGCGAGCCTCCTGTAATTGAAAACACAGTATATTCGGACAGATTTAATGGTCCACATGTAATGTTCGCAGATGTGCTGGGTTAGACATTAGTTCTGTTGGACTGTTAGTGTGTGTGTATGGATTTATTAGTTTTATATTCAGTAGTCGGTCAGTGAGCGTTTGAATTTAGAAACGTTTTTTGTTTTTTTTGGTATTCAGTCGTTTTCTAATATGATATATTTAAGAAATGAGGGTATCTGTAGAAGAACCAAAGTTATCGACATTGCCCGAAGAACTGCGAAACTTAAGTGGCAGTGGGCAGGGCACATTGCTCGCAGAACGGATGGCCGATGGGGCAGAAAAGTTCTGGAATGCCGACCGCGAACCGGAGGACGATGCGTTGGAAGGCCTCCCACTAGATGGACCGATGACCTGGTTATGGTTGCAGGAATGCGCTAGATGCGAGACGCATGGGATCGGTCAATGTGTCGACGCCTGGGGGAGGCCTATGTCCAGCAGTGGACGTTTTTCAGCTGAAATGATGATAATGTCTCAATCTCAATCTGTCAGGAACACCTCTAATTTCCCTAAATTTTAGCAAGTTTTTGAAATAAATTGACGCCGAATTTGAACGGTTCTAAGTATAAGTAATGAGCTTTTATTTTGCAGTAGGTAATTTTTTACTAAGTATTCTCATTGATTAGCAAAACAATTCCTGTATATTATATTTTGGTGGTCGGATCGGAACAAGGAATATCAGTTTGTATGACATAAATATTGTTTGAGTAAACCATTGTAAGTGCAGGAGTTTAAAACTGCGCTTAATCGGTACTCACCGACACAAAAATAAAGATCCGGTTTCTCAATGAAAATTTGGAGTTAGAACGTGTGAAACCGTAGGTTTTCAAAATGTGATTAACTACTTTTATATCATAGTATGAACGGATATCAGGCTATAGAAGAGTTTGACAAATATTTCAAATTCTTAATTCAAAATCGGGAAACAGCCTTTCGTGCCAAAATTTAAACTACATCCAAAAATAAAATTAAACCCTAACAATTTATTCAACACAACATCAAGCAGAAAATTCTTAATTAAGCCTGCATATAAACAAAATACCTAATATACAGCAACCTAAACGTTGCAAATGCAACAACAACAAACTGGCTGTGCGAAACTTTATGGGCGCTGCTTAGGTAATTGTTAAACCTGCCATGAACGCTTTTTGCCGCAACATTACGCCAACTTCAGGAAAAGTTGGCAACTGGCAGAACACTAACGGAACTACAGTAGGCAACTTTGTAGACTATATAGAACCCACAAAGGTACGCTTCGCTATCGTGCCATCACTACTATCTGCTTTTGCATGCAAATGAGTTGGAAAAGTCCTGATGGAGTAAGAAAACAAGTGCTGAGGTGTGGGCCGGTAAAATGTTGCTTTTTGACGAATAGGGAATTGAAGCGGTAAAAAAATATATAAATTAAGGATAAATATTTTCACTTGGAAAACAGTTCAATAAGAACCTACAGAATTGTATATGCGGGACGTAATCAGTGAGCTCTGTAAGTGTTTAAGTTATGGAGGAAAGAAGACAAAGATATTTTTTTGACGTGATAACGTCTTTAAAATCGTTTTAGTCGGGTGACATGTTCAGAAACTTGTGTCACACCAAAACCTCACGAGCGCGATCGCAGGTATAACGAGAGAGAGACGGACCGATCTCCCGTCTCATCTCGAGCGCTGCCAGTCATTCCGTGAAACTTGTCACGCGGAATCCTCACGAGCGGAGGCTGGCATAGCGTTCAAGTGAGTGGACCGATCTTCCGTCTCTCTCACTCTAGCGGCATACAAACGAATGGAGATTTTCTCGTGCGGTTAAGTTTTCGTTGAATGTTTAACAGTGAAACAAAATGTGTTTATCATAACATAGGTTTATATGTAGGTAAGACTTTATCACGTAAACATCTCGATCGTAAACCTACTTTACAAACAACCAATTTTTTACTCTTAAAAACTTTGATTGAATTTGATTACCATAGGGATCTTGCTTTCCTTTAACAGTGCGTCAGCATTGGCTTGAATGTAAGACATGGAAAATCTGACAAATACATATTATTAATTTCAAGTTAAGGCGATATATACGCCTCAATGTTAACGCAGTAGGTACTAGCCGTGCGCCCGCTCGGAGCAAAAATATAAATATTGAACCTCCTTTTGAACAGTTTTTGTTTGCAAAATATTATTTGATTCACAGATGCTATACCAGTTAAGAAGAAATTATAGCCATCAAATTGTCTGTGTAAAAATATGTTTAAACATCCAAGTCGTTTTGGAGGAGTATCCAAAAGTTGCGGAAAAATATCGTGTTGTTAATTATTTTTTAAAGCAAAACTATTAGTTACACGAAAAAACCTTGTTTCAAAAATAACGTACTTGAATCAAAATATTTTTTTTTTCAAACCTTTTAACCAAGCCGTTACTAAGGAGTATACTTTAGACAGTAGGTAACTATTTTACAGTACTAAAGCGGTGGAAGGCTCTTAAGCGGAAAATAAACTCCAGCTATTCAAAGTCCACTGAAACCCAAATATCAAGTACAATCAGAACCTTTTCACGGTAATCACATCTACAATCAGTCCTGATAGTGACATCTCTTCGTCAGCAGGCGCCATACGGCTGGGCCGCACCGGGGAAGCGGGGCGCGGGGCGGGTGGTAGAAGTTTGCCGCGATAGTTGCGGGCACAGCCTTTGTGGGACCGCCCCACGCGTACCGCTGTCTACAGTGGCGCCAGTGGCGGTATTACTTCTTATAGTTCTAGCTATTTAATTATAGTTGTGTTCTAGCTAGTTTCCTCTTAATTATTTCACTAATAGCAGATAAAACATCTTTTGCTGAAATTTTAAATGGGTTATTTCAACTATCAATATTTTTTTACTATAAAAGAAAATACTCATACAAGTTGAACAGCCGTATTGACCGAATAAATTGACCGAAAATATATCTCTTTTTGTAAGTTATCCGATGCGGACGGTTCCTCGATAGAAATGAGCGAATTGTTACAAAAATGATATCACTATGCAAGACAAATGAAACGGTAGTAATGTGATTTTCTGTTGAAAATTCATTCAACCAATAAAACGCGCATTAAACAATTTGTCACGATGATTTTAGCTCCAGAAACTGGCCCTAAGCATTATTTAGAGCATTTTTGTTTTTCAATATGCTGTGTACTATATAAGGCCTATAATTTTATATCTTACTATGTTCAATTCTTTTTTATTTATTCCACGTTACTTGAGATTTATAAAAAGCGAAGTCTGCAATATTTGAAATCATCAAGATCATCATAATTTCAGCCAAGACGTCCACTCTTAAACATACAATTTCATTAAGCATCAATACATCGACCGGACAACATAAGTAAATGAAATAATAATAAAATATAATTTATGCCATTTCTGCGGCCACTGTAGAACACACTGCGCTATCTGAGAAAGTAATTTATAAAGTTGGATGGCTGGACGATAGCTCCGCATTATTTATCTTGTCGAGCGGTATATAGCCCAGGCTATGTGCTGTTACAGCGCTATTTACTTCACGTATATAAATGTGATGTCTTTGTCAGTGAAATAATCTTTGTTGTTGACGAAACCAGACACAGAAGACGTCATTTAAGATGGTATTATGAACTTGGCTTTTCCTGAAGGACATTTTATCAGCGATGGAGATTGTCGAAATGCCGATATGTAAGTATCTCTGTATCTCGTGATATTTCATTAGTGCTTGGCAATCCTATATGAGATTGATGTTTGATTTCCCTCAGAGGGCCTACACAATGTGACATTCTATCAGAGCATTACTGACCAAAATGTATGGGATTGACAATCGCTACCAAAATGTCTCGAGTTCAATCCAAAACATTTTGCCATTCCGACAATCACGTTCGCTGATGATTGTTGCTTTGGTTTGTTCCCCTGTATATAGCTTATCATATGTCGTAGCGACCCAATGGCTAAGACCTCGCCTCTCGTGCTTGAAGTCGTGGGTTCAAATCCGGGCACCAATGTGACTTTTTCAAATTCACAATGTACTTTCTAAGTTTATCTTGGACATCACAAACCAAGTCAGAGGCCTGTGGGGTTTTCGGAGGCGGCTTTATTAACTCTGACACCAGAGGTGGCCACATCCTCACACGAAAAGAAGAATTATATTTATAACTTTCTTAGACAAATCGAAGAATTAGAATCCCGTGACATGTAGTAAAAGACGAAAGAGAGATTATTCTAGAGGATGGAGACAATATTAATATTCTTGTTTTATTATGTAACTAATCTAATACACCGTTGAAGATTACGTAGTCTACCTAAGATTTTAATACGTAATCTATCTAAGATTTAAGGTTAGTATAGTACAGGGTTTAGTATAGCGTATGGAAACCCCTTAAATGGCGTAAAAAGATATAGTAGAACAGTTTTAATAGAAATATTGCATTATACTATTAAATGTTATTAGCTAAGAATGTATTCAATAGTGTTTTTCTTATTGACTGAGCAATGGTAGAGATCGTAGGCGCCTGAAAAAAGACTTAATAAAAAAAAAAAAATATATGCGAGCTAGGCAAAATGTGATTACCCGAATATCATTAAAATTGAACAACTTAACCTGTGAAATGAGAGTGTACCAAGGTGAACCATACACATCTTCGTATCCCTTTAGAGCGTACCGGCGTAATGTTATGTTATGAAATGGCATAAAAAATAAACAGACATGCATTGCATCAATCGCGAGAGATTTTCCGTTGTTTATTTAAGAGTTCTGTTGTATTCTACTTCAGATCTTCACCAAATTTAAATGGGACCACATGAGAAGCACCAGCTTCAAATAAAAAAAGAATCATCAAAATCGGTTCACGTAGTAAAGAGTTATAAGGTGACACATAAAACACATTAAAAAAATACAGTCGAATTGAAAACTACCTCCTTTTTGAAGAAGTCGGTTAAAATACAAACCACTACTACAAAAACTAATCTTATTCAAAACTACACAACACAGTAGTCGGATTTAACGATCGCCTCTTACCCCAAGTTTCCATCTTAATGTTGCAGGTCAGCGACCTCTGGACCCTTCACGATTAATGTCCAGAGGGTCAGCACAAGACTCACTAATACGGCGAAATTAAGACGACCCCTGTACGCCATCTGCAACCCCCTTCGCAAAATGGTTGCCGTAATAGTCTTCGGAAGGATGTTATTTTGCATTTTATTTTAGGCCATGTCGTTAATTTGGCGTAGAAAAAGTAATTGTGTTTTCTTTTTTTAATGAATTTGCATGTTTAATTGAATAATCTTGCCTTTTGGGAGTGATGTCGCAGTTACAATGGCGTTCATGGTGACAAAAAAATTAAATAAGTCATTTTCAATGGTTTTAGCACGTTCTAGCGTTGCATAGACTTCAACGCGCTCAATATGTCAGTTACTCAGTGCCGAATATTCTACGGTACGATTAATGCGTCCTGTATTGATTACAGGTCCATTGATAAGTCTTTTTAGGGTATAGTTTTTAAATAATAGTCCAATATTTAACATAAAAAAATCATGAACCTTACCTGCTGTAGTCGTCTTTAAATATAGGTATCCAAATGCGGTAAAATATCAGAATTTTCGGGAGCACAAATCCTATTAATATTTGACCCGAATAAGTTTGACGTATACACTATAAATAGGCCCAGTCCCTCCCTATTTTAGTCACGCTCACATCAGTCCCTTCCGGGTTAAACAGAGAAAACCCAAAACCCTTGGCTCTTTATCTCAATACCCGACTATCTACCTAAGAGCCTACATGTAGTTACTTAAGGTAATACATACTTTGAACGGCCTTACAGTATACCCATATTTTTTTTTGCTTGCAAAAATGAAGAAAAAAAAACCGGCCAAGTGCGAGTCGGACTCGCGCACGAAGGCTTCCGTACAATATTAGCAAAAAACGGCAAAAAAAACACGTTTTTTGTAAGGGAGCCCCACTTAAATATTAATCTTATTCGTTTTTTAGTATTTTTTGTTATAGCGGCAACTTAAATATCAACTGTGAAAATTTCAACTGTCTAGCTATCACGGTTCATGAGATACAGCCTCTTGTCAGACAGACATACTGACAGTGGAGTCTTAGTAATAGGGTCCCGTTTTTACCCTTTGGGTACGAAACCCTAAAAACAAAAAAGATAATGCTCGACAATGGGTTGACATTAGCTGATAAATAAAAACGGGACCCTATTACTAAGACTCCACTGTCAGTATGTCTGTCTGACAAGAGGCTGTATCTCATGAACTATATTGGTTTCTTTTGCCATTTAACGGTTTGATGGCAGGAATTTTGGTTGAATTTTTAAAGCGCTAAGATCCTTCTTTTTTAATTCGGTCGATGATTCTAGATCTCTGCTCGAATGGTTAAAAAAGTCTCTTTGGACATATCTAGAACAATATTAGCAACTAAACCTACTATTTCATTGAAATCTTTTATAATCATAATCATTTATTTATTTTTTTAACACAGATCTTAGCTTAGATGGAATAGAGCTATTTTATGCAAGGAGGCGTACAAAAAAGAAAAAAAAAAAGAAAATGGTGTTCAAATTTAATTTAGCACAAACTAATTAAAAACTTAAATCAATGAAAATTTCAATTTAAAAAAAATTGTTACGATTGTAATGTTTTTTTACTGTCGGAATTTTTATTGTAAATTCGTGGGGACCCAGAACACTCTTTTTTATTAATGCAGTTTTTTTATTTACGATAATAATGACAGTAAGGAATTTTTATATTGACTAGGAATTTAATCTCATACTTACAGTTGGTATTTTTTCAAAAAGGTTTAGATTTGTTTTGACGAAAATACCTACTAGTTTCTAATATGTATGTATAACGCTGGCAGTGTAAGAATCTTTAAGGATTTAAAGTAAGGTATATAATGAACAAATATTATTTCATAGGAAAACAAATCCACAAACTGAATAACAAACTGAGTGGTTTATAAAATCTGGTTCCACCTAATTACTGCGTAGACGCGCAGATATGTAAACGATAATTAAATTTTAAAGTGTCTGAAGTCCCTCGCAGGTACTTAGGCAAACAGTCCTCTGTGTTCGAACTAACTCGGTGTTTGCTTTTCTAACTAAAATTAGTTTTTGTCTGACCCTTCTAGAATCAAATTAGATCCTCTTGTCTGTCTGACTCCCTGGTGTAAAAGTAGTGGGGTTCACTTAACAGAGCCTATTTTGATAGCAGTTTAATTAATATTTTGTAAACGCCAGATTTATGAACGATGTAGACGGAAATCAAACATATAATAAGAATGTGAATGTGTATTAAAACAATTAAATTTTTTGAAAACTTTTTCATGGTAGAATTTATTTATTTATTTATTAGTTTATCCTCGCACTGGAACGCCTTGCAGCAATTACACCAGTGTAGCACAATCTTATTAACTCATTATAAGTCTAGGTTTCCTCACGATGTTTTCCTTCACCGTTGTCAGCAATATCCTAGATAAACTTGGAAAGTACATATGAATTTGAAAAAGTCACATTGATACTTGCCCGGATTCGAACCCATGACCTCGAGCACGAGAGTCGAGGTCTTAGCCACTGGGCCAATAAAAAACGATAAGAATTGATAAATTGACGCAGAAACTTAAGGAAACTTAACTTAAGGATTGACAAAAGAGCCACTTGGTAAAAGACGTAAGTACACACCTGCTTACGCCTTCTCTTGAGTATACATCTCGTCATGGAGGTAGGCAGAAACTACAAACGCCGTCTGGTACGATCCTCCTTACATACAAACCTAATCCTTTTGCTTCATTTACATTCAAACATCTAGTCATACACACTTGTCAATAGAATAGATCCCGTATACAAAAGACTGAACATTTATGAAAATACAGAATCGCTAGAAAGACAAATAAATATCCTACACAGGCACAGTTTTCAAGCAAACTGCTTGAAATTCCTCAAATTTCCAAATTATCTATTTAGCGAAATCGCTATCCAGCTCAAACTTTCCAAACAAGAAGTCAAACTAAAAATCCTACCATCAAACCTCATTACCGACCATTCCCTTTGAATGCCACATTATGAATACGGCAATCCAAATAGTGTACGTTCAAGTTGATAGCTAGCGAAGGCTAGCAATTAAAACTTCTTTGTGCGGCTGTACCCGGCTCGAGGGGTCGCGGGGGGGTGAGGGCTTGGTCTGGCAGGGGGGTTGAGGTAAGCAGGGGTGGTGAGGTGGTCACTTGACGGTGTTCGTAATTGGAAAACTTTCCCTACAGGCCAGCAAGCAGTGATAAAGGTTACTTGTGACAATTCAGTGACGTTTAAACGACGGTTTTCACATGATCTTTGGTGAAGGAATTTGCTATTGGATTGCGAGAATGGGTTTCAGTGGGATCCGTGATGGCTTCAGTAAAAGGAAAACCTTAATGTGCATAAAAATTAAGTATTATAGGTACTTTTTAGAACAAATTCTACGAATATATTAGTATTTCAGCTGGTAGTCTTATTAATAAAACTACTTTTGATTACCGGAACTGTTTAGCGGTTATATATTTAAGAGTTTATAATGAAAAAGACTGTAAAAAGGTTAAGTATAATAAAACTGACGAATAGACGGAACACCAAAGCGATTCTTTAAGAGTTCAGTTTATTTTTACATTTGTGGCTCGGACCTCTAAAATTACCATCTTAAAAATATACCTTCTAATATACATTTCGTTTTCACTAACGCAAACATCTCTAGAGGTAGGGACTTAAACTTCTTCAATGCAAAACACTCAAACACAAAACAGCAGGCGTATTACGTAAGAAACAGCAATCAGCAATCATCGCGCGATCAAACGCTTTATGTCATAAAATTCGGAATTACCTAAGTGTAGGTCCTACACAATCGTTTGCTTATCGCTTGCTGTTTGTGAAATGCAATTATTTCTAAAAAAACCGCCAAAAACTCTTAAAGTATTGAAGAGCAATTATTGCGCAAAAATCGCTATCGTTTTGCTCTCGCAAGATACGTTATAAGCCTGCCGGACAGTAAAACCCAAGACTTAACTAACATTCACGAAAAAACAAACTATCTCCATTGCTGCACTATTTGAAACAATAACTATTGTCCCTATCTATAGTGTTGCCCAGATAATTGTAGTATTCACATTAAAAGCCCTCAGTGTGCTTAATATTTTAGGCAAAATCTTTTGGTCTTTATTTTTTCTTTTCAGGCGATTTATTTATGGTCAAAATGGATCTATAAAAAATATGACAACTTTTATACTATTTGAGAAAACATAATTATGTTGTTCATTAAGAAGTAGTAAGAAAATAATATAATATTAGTTGTAGATTACCAACATTGCGGCTTGAGACTACAAACAAAATAAAAATAAAATGTAGAGAAATATTTTTTTTATTGCAAAGAATACACAAAATCGGCTTTCTTCTCTCACAGCTATGAATTGTGCTCTGTTTCTGCTGATAGGAACCTTATCTTACTTATTCTCCATTTACATTAATTTCACTATAGCCAGCTCCTCTATGCAAAACAATCCAACACAAATCGAACAAAACCCAAGATAACAGTTACTCACGAAGAAAACCAACTATCTCCATTCCTCCAACACTTGAAACAATAACTATTGTCCCTATGTATAGTCTGTTCAGATAGTGGTGGTATTCACACATTAAAAGCCCCCGGTGTCCTTAAGACAATGGCGCGGCCGCCAATGAACTACCTTCTCTTACAAAGGAGAAGGCTGTGAATGGCCACATAATTAAAATGGTCGGTTCTATAACTATAGTGGGATGATGGTAGTGCTGTCCTTTTCTGGGAACATTGACATTTGTAGTTAGTTAAATTTGTCTATGTATCTTAGGCCTTATGGAAGCAAAATAAACAATACAGGTTTGATATAATTATTTTCGATATAAAGACAGCTTTTATATCGAAAACCGCCAATTTTTATTGTTAAAAGTTATCTGATTGAAAAATGAACCTTACATTAAAAGAAAAAGAAAAGTCAAAAAAATACCGGCCAAGTGCGAGTCGGACTCTAGCACGAAGAGTTTTGTACCATTATCACAAAAACGGCAAAAAAATCACGTTTGTTGTATGGGAGCCCCACTTAAATATTTATTCTGTTCTGTTTTTAGTATTTGTTGTCATAGCGTCAACAGAAATACTTTTGAATTTCAACAGTCTACCTATCACGGTTCATGACAGACAGACAGACGGACAGTGAAGTCTTAGTAATAGGGTCCCGTTTTTACCCTTTGGGTACGAAACCCTAAAAAGAAAGAAAGAAATAAAATTATGTTGTTTACAATCGAGTCTACAAACAAATGAATAAATTGATCTATTCTATAAACTAGTGGGATGATTGCAGAGCTGTGTAGTGCTGTCCTTTTCTGGGGAACAATAGGGGTTGTAGCTGGTTAAATATATATATGTGTCTTGGTTGGAGGTAGTTATATATATTTAGTTTTCAATTGATGATGCAAAGACTGCACAGAAAGGAACTATGTTGTTAATTGACCCAATTTAGCACTTAGATACCTTTCAATAATTTCCTATTTGGCTTTTGTCCGAAATGACAGGCGACAATATTTCTGAACTTCTAAAATTAAAACATCTTTCAAAGTGTGCATACTCGTAATATCAGACAACATGGTCAAAAGCTAGCTATTGAACAAATCACACGAAATAACGTTGACTCTTGAAGGAGACTGGGTAAAAGTGGTCGATGACCCAATAGAAACGCGGTGAATATTAAAAAGGTTTTTTTTTATTGTCTCCCGTTTGACCACTATCTCACCTGATGGTAAGCGATGACGTGGTCGACGATGGGGCACGCTTGCCTAGAAGTAACCTATTCCCTCTTGACTTAAAGACTGCCAGGTTGTAGCTATCAGGAAATACAGACTCCGGCAGGGAATTCCACTCCTTAGCTGTACGCACAATTAAATTATTCCCAAAATGCTTTGTGCGTACGGTTGATATGTCCATCATATACCGATCAAGCATTGCCGCTCGTCTTGTAGTCCGATAATGGAACGGTTTATGCGGAATAAAATTGTGCATTTCCATTGCACACGGCTCTGGAGCCTTGACTCGACAAGTTAATACGTTCTTTTAATCATTACTTATTCGCTTTGTCACCATTAAAATTATTCACGACTGTTTTGAGAAAAACAAAGTTACTTTAAATGCATATGAAACTTTTGGTGTTCGGTAGGCTACATAAAGTCAAATTAATTGCTTATATTTGCAGTTTTCTTGTGTTTTATATACCATAAAAAAATTGATACTAAATTATTATTTTCACACTGGCACTCACGCGAAAAGATATCGTTATATTCCCAAAACTGGATAGATATTTGCACTTTTGACATACGTAGGTATCTCAAATATTAGTTCAAAGACCAAATCCTATACAACGTTACCCAGCGTACCTTCACGTCATACAACACAACTAGTTAGAAATTTAGAACATGAAAATATTGTGTAACAAACAGAAAGCTGGGCAAACAACTTATTAACACATTATTTACATGGGCGAGCGTTAATTTTAAACATGTTTACTGTTTCTGTGTGTTGCTGAGGACTGCTGTACAGTAAAGGATTGGCGATGGTGAGCGATTCATATGTTTCAGCTATTTTTTAGGGTTTTGTAACCAAAGGGTAAAAACGGGACCCTATTACTAAGACTCCACTGTCCGTCTGTGTTTCTGTCACCAGGCTGTATCTCATAAACCGTGATAGCTAAGCAGTTATATTTTTTACAGATAGCAAAACAGACACTAAAAGCAGAATAAAATAAATATTTAAGTCTCATACAACAAACGAGAACCTTTTGCCGTTTTTTGCGATAACTGTACGGAACCCTTCATGCGCGAGTCCGACTCGTAATTGGCCGGTTTTTTTTTTCTGTTCAGGGGCTCAAGCCTAAGTGAGGTTCTGTTAGCGACAATGATTGTCAAACAGTCGTAAATGTGCATCGATATATAACATATATGTACTACGCACTAGATTTGGCGATCCGAACACTAACTTTGTTCGACTGAACTGCAGCCGTATTGCGTAAGTGCGCAAAGAGTTTAAACTCTATCCAACCGACCAAATCGACCAATCACATGCGAGATGAATGACGCGATGTGGATTCCTGTTTTGTGTGATAGGTTGATTTGGTCGGTTTGGTAGAGTTTATAGGCTCTTTGCGCACTTACGCAACACGGCTGCTGTACTGCAATCCGTACACATTACTTTACACTATGTTGAAAGTAACGCGTAAGCGCCATTTATAGGCTCTTTGCGCACTTACGCAACACGGCTGCTGTACTGCAATCCGTACACATTACTTTACACTATGTTGAAAGTAACGCGTAAGCGCCATGAACTGCCTGACGCTCACGACGTTTTGATCGCGAGTAAACTAAACTCTATAAGCGATCTAGCGCTGCAAGTTTAGAGAACATACATATTTTAGCGCTACAGCGAACTTTAGTTCTAACTCACCAACATTTGAACCAATATTTTTCATGAATTTTCTTGTCTATCGGTAGAATGTATGTCAATGTAAATATTATGGGACTAACACTTACTTAAAAAGTCACGTGGTTTATATTGAAAGCTAATCTATAGCACAAACAAAATACGTAAGCGGTAGTGCGTCGGTTATAGTGACTTTTTTGCCAAATGACACTTTGTCTACTTGCTTGCTTGCTGAAACAAGTGTAACTAATCATCGATGTCATCATGGGTAGCGATATTTTTTGATGCATTGATGGGGATAGTGATAGAAGGAACGGCTTTTTACAATGTTTCTGTATTTAACTGAAAATCCGAAAATAAATTTTCACCTGGTCTGGCATCTGTAGATTAGGAATATGGATATTTTATCACAATGTTAGATTAGAAAAATCTAGGTAGTCAAGTGGACCGGCGGGTCCAGTAGCGAGCGGGTCCATCTGACCAAAGACTTCTACCATGCTCTCTATCTATTTTAAACTTTTTGACTTTCTGTGAAAATACTGAATAGTTATTTCATAATCAACAAAACAGTTTGGACCATTACAAGCCTATATATAACACCTACTAGCTTCTGCAGCGGGTTCACCCGCGTAAAAAAGTTTTCTTATCCCAAAGGATCATTATAACGGGATGAAAATTATCCTAAGCGCTATTCCAGACTATATTCTATCCCTGTGTCAAATTTCATCAAGATCCGCTTAGCGGTTCTGGCGTGATCGAGTAACAAACATACATCCATCCACCCATACAAAATTCGTATTTATAATATTTACCGGTCAACCGATAAATAACAGAGCCGAAGGGAACCTAATTTGGGTGTTTAATAGCTTAGCTCCAAATGGATCGCATTCCCAACGGTTTCCCTTGGTATTATGTTACACAATGAGTACACAATGTTATTTTCTTGTGTATACTGTGAAATTTATTTAGTTAGACTTGTCGGTCTAGTGGACACGCCCCACATGTTGGACCTCACAAACGGAAATAGTGTACCTACTACGTAGCAAATATGCCAATTTTCTGGACAAATTTAGAGAAATAAACTACTAAAACTACTAAGTATACTAGCTGTAAAATCATAAAGTGCTCATTCCTGGGAGAATTTTGGTGGTGCTTTATAAAGCAGTATCATTATCATTATCGCTACATATTAATATAAAATAAAGTCCCTCGCCGCGTTTGTGCGCGATAAACTCAAAAACTACTGAATGGATTTTCATGCGGTTTTCACTAGAAAGAGTGAGAAACAAGAAAAAGAAAAAAAAAGAAAGAAAGAAAAAGTATTTAATTGTCACAAAACGACATACAATATAAATATATGCTTATGCTAAACCCTTAACCGTAGTATTAGTAGTACTTAAAGTAAGTTAGTAAAGATGAGAAAGGAAACAAGGAAGAATTGCACACAAGGAAAGTTTTTGTGTGCAATTCTTCACGGGCGAAGCCGGGGCGGTTCGCTAGTAAAAATATTAATGTAAAAATTATTGACAAATAAAGATCTCGGTAATTGCACAAATTATATCTATACTATAATTTAATAAAGCTGAAGAGTTTGTTAGTTTGTTTGAACGCGCTAAGTAGCTGTTCCACGCGGCTTCGTTCCCGTCAACTGGCTACCTACCTACCCTACCTTACCTACCCTACATACATGAATGTTGCGTAACTTTAACCACTTACACAGCGCACGCTACGAAAGCTCTCAAAAAGGGAACAATTTTTTCCCGTTTTTGCGACATTTTTCATTTATGCTCCGCTCCTATTGGACGTAGCGTGATTTTATGTAGCCTATAACCTTCCTCGATAAATGGACTATCCAACACAAAAAGAATTTTTTAATTCCAACCAGTAGTTCCTGAGATTAGCGCGTTCAAACAAACAAACAAACTCTTCAGCTTTATAATATTAGTATAGATTAGTATAGATTTAATCAGTATAAACGTTAAAGCCATTACCAGTCACAAATTCTTGCCACTCAAGATACTTCATACATATGTATTTTGTAAGGAAATCATCTTCTATTCATCCGCGAATAAATCAGAATTTGAATAGGAATGCACGAGAGCGTCAAGAGTCGGGCGAGACCGAGTTATGGACGACTTTGGGTGTGATTTGAGTACATTTATGGAGGTAGAGTTACATTTGAAGTGGCATCTTCAAATGTAACTTTACCTCCATATTTCAGCTTGGTTTTAATATTCATAAATGGATCAGTTAATGAAGGAATTTTTGATACGAAATACAATCTGTTTAAGGCCGTACCCTGACCAAAAAATCTTGAACATTCCTAGTACCCTAGCGGCACACTGGTGGCGCATGAATTTACAGTAGTGAATACGCCCAGATTTTAAAATAAAATCTTTATAAAATCGAATATTGGTCTTTTGAGAAAACAAAAAGTTACAAAATGTTCGTTATCAAATTGTCTATCCATTAGTGTTAGTACAAAAATTAATTAATGAACACTTTACGAGGAGATGCATGCTATCAATCATTATTTCTAATTTTTATGGTTTTGTTGGAAGGAGATTAGTGAAACATACACTTAATTTAAAAAAAAACATGCTTTCGTTTTGGAATCAATATTATGTAGAAATTTAATGTATTTTTATTAATTGATATTTTTTTTAAAATAACGAGTAGATAGCTCTCAAAAAATGCAATAAAAACGATTAGCAAGGCGTTTTGCTCGGGGAGGCGCCTTAATCTAAATAGATACAATGTTTCACCTGACTTATTTTTAAAGGGACATCTTGTGCAAATCATTCTTTCGTAAGAATCATTTTAATTGCGATTCGTGGTACAGTGAGGTCACAATTTATAAAGAAACCGGCCAAGTGCGATTCAGACTCGCACATCAAGGATTCCGTACAAACCTCAGCTTAAAGGTATTATAGACCTGAGTATTTGATATTAATTTCAATTTAATACCTCTACGCGTTCATGAGGAAAGGGGTAGTAAATTTAAAATTATTAAAAATATTTATATTCTATGGAGTAACTAAAAATTTACGGTTTTCGCAATTTTTACTAAACTGTGCTATAAGACGTTGCTTCGTACCAAATTTCAAGACTCTGAGTTCACGGGAAATACCCTGTAAGTTTTGATTCCCTTGTGAATGTCGAAAATTTGCGGCATAAACGGCTGTATCTTTTGATTGCGTTGGCTTAGAAGTCTGATTCACAGCTTCAAGGGACAGTAGACCAGTACTTGATTTAAATTTCACCTTTATACCTCCACGCGTTCCTGAGAAAAAGGGACTTCACAAACACACGGACGGACGGACGAACAACAATGTCATCCTATAAGGGATCCGTTTTTTCCTTTTGAGGTTCGAAACCCTAAAAATGGTAACCCACGGATGACAGCTTCAAAAGGAACTTCAAATATCAATCAATTCAAGTTTTTTGTAATTTATTTCAGGTAAGAAACTTTTAAACATTTCAGTACTAATAGGCAGATTATGTATTTGATATACCAAAGGACGTCAAACCAGGCGAACATTTACTACATAAGTAACAACTAAAACGTACGTAGAGCGAAAACCTCCAGAATTTCGTTAAAATTAATTTACCCCTACCCTCGTTAAACTACGGTTTGAAACTAGCAAATTAATTATAAAACACGTCAAAACAAGATATGAAGTTCGAGCAACCCATCTGAGATTCACAAAGGGTGGTCCCTAATTCGGGGACAGGGGCCCTTTCTACCCTTATCGCAAAGTCTCATCTACTACCCTTCCATCGATCTTAAGTAGGGTGGATGACTTAACCCCCAGCGAGGGAGGGATGAAAGAAAATCGCGAGGGTGGTTTGGGGATCATTTTTGGGGTGTTGGCGAAGTTTAAAGGGTTAGTTTTTGTAACGTCATGGTGTTTCTCGAAAATTCTGTTAACGTAATGGAATTAGTCGAGGGTTAGTAATTATTTCACGCTTTTATTATTATCTACATTATTTTAACGGGCGACGTTTTTGAAGGGTTTTGAGTTTCGGGTTTAAGGAAACTTGGCTCAAATTTTTTCTTTCTAATATCTTATGTAAGTCTTAGTTTCTTAAAAAGATCCTGACTGCAAAAAAAAACGGCAGGAGAAATCCTGGATCTAGAATTGAACAATCGTAATAAGCTTGATTTATCCTTAATTCCACCTCTTTTCTTCTAATATCAAGTAAGTCATTTGGTCACAAGTAAAAGGACATTATTGTTGAGATGAATGATTAACTAACTAGATAAATTGTTAGATACGGTAAAAACGTTTTACTACTAAAATACTAACCAAATTAACAAAATACTAAAATCGACGACTGAATAGAACAGTTAACATTGTAAATTCTAAATTGACAAGCGAGTCACGACTCACGAATTGTCGTCCGACGAAAATTGTCCAATGTACTGGACGTCATCTTAGTGTGGGTAGGGAGGGTTTTATTATAGGACGCTCTGCGGCTGCCCCGGCCGGGGGGACGCACTTCTTATGGCTAGCGACAAGGGCTGCCATTTTGTATTTTTGCAAAGCATTTTAGAATAAAAAAATGACATGCTGAATATGGTTTTACCTTTGCTTGATGTCAACTGTCAAAATAAAAGGGATGTTTAGGCTATATATAGATAGCCTGCACATCACTCTTCTCTCAAGGTCTAGAACCATAATTTTATTATGGGTCAAAACCTTTGCTTGCGTTTTGAATTACATAATTTATTGTTAGAGTATGCAGGGTCAACACGGTGTCCATTGTTTAACATTTATACCTACATCATTTGCACACTTTATTGCACATTCTTTTGAGTTTTATACCGGCCAAGAGTATTTTGTTGATAAATTCGTAGCTGCGACGAATTTTGATACGGCGTAGCCAACGTAGAAAAATATTCTATGTTACGCTGGCAACACATAATAATCAAAAAACTTTGATCTCTGGCCGATTTAAATCTATACTATATAATATTATAAAGCTGAAGAGTTTGTTTGTTTGAACGCGCTAATCTCAGGAACTACTGGTTGGAATTGAACATTTATTTTTGTGTATGATAGTCCATTTATCGAGCAAAGTTATAGGATATTTAGCGGAGTATAAATGAAAAATATTGCAAAAACGGGCCAAAATATTCCTTTTTGAGAGATGCCGTTGCGAGCGCTGCGTAAGCGGTTCAAGTTACGCAACATTCATGTATGTAGGGTAGGTAGGGTAGGGTAGGTAAGTAGGTAGCCAGTTGACAGGAGCGAAGCCGCGTGGGACAGCTAGTAACAAATTCAATTACATATTTTAATATCTGTGCAAAGAATATCCTTTCCACCAAAGAGATTGTCGTCATCAACATGATCTTGACTATTAAATAGAACGTTCTAGGGGATACTTTTGTTTGTCATTCGTCCTGTCTCGTTTATTCTATCTATCAGAGTATTATGTGAATATCATTACAATTTTTCCTTATACATTATAGGAACAACAACGGTGATGCAAAACATTGTGAGGATACCTTGGTTTATTATAAGTTTGTGTTCCATTGATGTTATGTGTCCAAGTTGGTAGTGCAAGCAGTGGGGGCGACTTACAAGTTTTAAGTCGTGGGTTCGAACCCAGGCAGATACTTTACTTTGTGTAAATTATTTTATCACCACTGCTCTCAAAACGGTGAAGGAAAACATTGTGACCGGCATGTCCTAGAACCAAAAATTCGAAGACATGTGACATCCACCAACCCGCACTGGGCCCGTGTGGTGGATTGCGGCCTGTTCCCTCTCACAGAAAGGAGGCTTGTGTCCAAGCAGTGGGAAGATTAAAAGGCTGATGATTATGATGATGGCAACTGCTGAAAGGCGTTCCAGGGCGAGGATAAATAACTAAGAAATTATTTAAAAAATACATTGGACAGCCCTACGTACCCGTAGTGCGTACAAAACGCCTCTCACATTTGGACACAAGAAATTACATACTTTAATCTTATCGCTGGTATAAAATAGAATATTAAATCGGACTGGTGCCCACTTGCCCAGCATCCCCGCTGTTGTGGAAAGGAATGTCTTTTGTGCCGTCTCTCCTCTCTGAGCTTTAGTGGTGCGGGTTTCAGCCATTTTCTCGAAAAGTACTTATTGGATTTTATGGGAAGATTTGTCTAAATTATTTTTGGTATGTCAAGGTTGGAATCGGAAAGTCTTGTTAGAGATTTTGAAGTGGATATTGATCTACGGTCTTATTGGAATAATGTTTACAAAATCAGATTTGTTATTTGATAACTGCACATTTTCTTATTTGTGTAGTTTATACTGTTCTACTTCTAGCCAGTGGGTTTCACCAAGGTCCTGAAGTTATCTTTATATGATTGGAAGATTTAATTACAAATTGAAGAAAATTATGAATTTAGTCGAGATAGTAGATATATTCATTCGGTCACTGTAATACAATATCAACTAGCACAGTAGTGATTGTTACTAACAGCCTTTTTTACACGCTTTAATTAGCTTGGTATCTATGAATCTATGTAACGGAATCTTTGAATTTGATTTCCGTCCCCTTCAAAACGTAGGATTCATTTGAAACTTTGCACACTTATCAAGGACCGATGACAATGCAAGAATTTAAATATTTTGTCCCATTATCCTTACCAGGATATTCAGGATTAGCGATTGAACTAAAAAATAAATAATAGTTAATAAAAACTCAAAAACACGCTTTAATAGAAAACCAAACTAAAAAGTAGAAAATAATTTCCAACAAATTTAAATTTTAAATTAAGAACAGTGTGATTAACAAAAAAAAAATATTTAAAAAGTGTGGAGTGCTTTTTAAGTTATTTTCAAAATGACTCTACTTTAACCAATATCTGTCAATCAAATATTATAACAATTGACATCAAGCACCCCACGCTTTATTTAGTTTATCACACTATTCTTAATTTAAATTTATTGAAAAATATTTTCTAATTTTTAGTTTGCTTTTCTATTAAAGCGTTTTTTTTTTGTTGTTATTATTTATTATATTATAACGTCGGTTGACGTTATAATATAATAAATATTACTTACTACTAAGTTACTTATTACTTACTTGTATAGGTTTATGATAACTTGTATGTAAGTTGAAACAAATAAATAATAGGTACAAGTTGTGGTCATGAACTAGAAACATGAAAAAAAATTACTAATAACTACGTATAGTGACATAAGCAGCTTCAATAGTCTTGTATTTGTGAGAGCCAAGTCCTCAAATTATTGGAAATCGCTTGGAAACAGAATTTGTGACATAAATCAAGATTAAGATCTTATTGGAATAATGATCTAGTTGGTATATTATTTACCTAATCAGATTTGTTGTAGACATTTTCGCGATCTTCTTTTCTGTTCTTATATTAACCCACAGTGGTTTTTATCAAGGCCAGTCCTCTTTATGTGATTAGAAATTTTAATTAAATACGATAGGGATGATAACTGGGATTTTTTTAATCGTCCCTATTGAGAGAAAACTGTTACTTTGGTCTGTAGGATAGTAGGTTAGGTCGCGGATGAATTTGAAGACAGTTACCGCGGTCCCGGCACAAGCAAGTACAGGAACACAGGTGGGTATCAGTCAGTAAAAATCTGACACGAACTCCCGCTTCACCTAGAGCAGGAGAAGTGATTGGATGATTGCCCAGGCCAAAAAAAATGTGTAATAGGTTAATTTAGCAGTCATGGGCTAGGAAAATAACAAAAAAATATATTAACTATTGCGATATAGGTAACTTAGACTCTAACTCTTGTATTTGTGAGAGCGAGGTACTCAAATAGATTTCCAATTATTGGAAATCGCTTCGAAACAGAATTTTGTGAGCTAAATCAAGACTAAGGTAACTTCATGTTAGACCTGTTCATATTCGCTTACTTTTCGTACCGTCTCGTTCATTAGGGCCCATAGTCCATACTGATGAAGCAACGCAAGAAGAAGATTTCAAGTGCAAATCGGTCAAAATGCATTGCATTGCGTCCATGTGGTACGTCCACATGGACGCAATGCAATGCATTTTGCAATTTCACTTAGTAAAAATCCCTTATCAGTGTAATGTAAATTGAATCGAGTCAAGCCTATCTAGATCTTTCATTCATAAATATAAAAAAATTCAAGATACTATCCATTTAAGTACAACTAGTAGGTCGTGGGTTCGAAGAATCCAGGCAGGCGCTTTACTTTGTGTAAATTATTTCATCACCACTGCTCTTAAAACGGTGAAGGAAAATGTCGCGAGGAAACCGGCATGCCCTAGAACCAAAAATTCGAAGATATGTGACATTCACAAACCCGCACTGGGCTCGCGTGGTGGATTAAGGCCCTTTCCCTCTCACAAACAAGGGGCCTATATCCCAGCAGTGGGAAAATTAAAAATCTGATGATGAAACAAAGTGCCAAAAATAACGCAACAGAACAAAAACCTTTTCGAATAACAACAAAATCTATAGCCATAAATCAGCCGCATTGCAAGCTCATTTATATTAACCAGGCTAAACCATTATCCAATTCCCAAGTTACAAAATCGAGATCGAACTATCTCGAACACCCGAAAGCAGTCGACAATCGAACAAATCCAATAAATTGGACGGAACCCGTTTCCTCTCAGACCGGCGTCTAATTACTAACCTTTAAATTAATTTCCGAATCGTAAATAACGTTGGGAAACATTCCTACAATGTTATCTTAACAAATTGACGTTAGAGCGAGACAAAGTCGAATTTTACAATTTTGCGCGCCAGTGTTTAGCAGTGTTTATGAGGGGCGGAGCAGGGGTTTGGGGGCTCATAGTGTCGAAAGGGGGAAAGGATAAGGAGAACTGACCGAAACCTCCGACACTTAGATATATTTGTACGATGTACCCCCAAGATAGGAGTGTGTGTGGGTGCCTGACGATGTTTAGAAAGCTTTGTAAAATAAGGGTAACTTACTGTGCTTAGTTTGCTTAGATAGTGTAGGGGATGGATAATACTCGTTGAGGTACGGGGTGAATAATTAAAATTAGAATTATTATATTGAGAGGATGGATTGGAGCAACGCAACGGTTCAACTTGTATTATTATTATTAAGCCTTTATTGCTGATGAAGCAATAAAAGAATTTTACATATAATAGCAAACTGTTATAACTTCTCTCTCTTCTATCTAGACCATCTGATTTGACAGTTGACTTAGTATTCAGCACAGTATTCAGAGTATCCTCTTCCAGGTGTTTGCATTCTTGCCCCAGATTGTCCCTACAATAATCTTTAAATCATCCGTCCATCTTTTAGCTTATCTGCCTCTTTTTCCATTCCGTTATAAGACTTCATCATCATCATCATATCAGTCGAAAGACGTCCACTGCTGGATATAGACCTCCCCCAAGCGTAGCCACATTGACCGGTCCCGTGCGTCCCGGATCCAGCGGATCTCCGCAACCTTCACCAGGTCACCGATCCACATGATGGGAGGCCTTCCAACGCAACGTCTTCCGGTTTGCGATCGCCACTCCAGAACTTTTTAACTCCATCGGCCATCCGTTCTGCGAGCAATGTGCCCTGCGCACTGTCTCTTAAGCTTGGCAATTCTTCGGGCTATGTCGGTAACCCGGGTTCTCTTGCGGACCTCTACATTTCTGAATCAGTCACGCAAATTGTCCTATGGACGACTGTAAGCTTTCTGATGAGGCCCATTGTGTGCGACCACGTGTCAGAGCCATAGGTTATCACTGGCAACAAACACTGGTCATAGACTTTCGTCTTGAGACTGTGCTAAGTTGGACGACAAGACACCGCGCAACTTCCCGAACGCTGCCCAGCCGAGGATCAAGGTCAACTGTCGGATTTGACGGTTGACCTCCTTCTCGAAGCTGGCCCTACCCATTTGCGTAGGGACAGCTTCGAGAAAGAGTTCAGAGAAACAATCCAGTTGGATTGTTTGTCCCAGGTAGATATAGTCGCCCACAACTTCGAATGTAGAGTCTCCAACCTTGATAGGAGTGGGTGGGTTTATGAGGCTTGGAAACCGGAAAAATAAATCGAACCGGTTAACGTCTAAGTACATAGTGAACCTTTTCTTTCGGTTTTGTACTAACCACAATTAAACGGTTTTAGGCACCAAAAGTTTTTAGGAAAAAGCCGGTTATTAACGGTTTTTGTCGCCTACCTTCAATGCGCTACCGTGCTGAAAAACAAAAACGATTCAGGTTTAGGCGCGCGCCCCGCCTAACCCTGTTACTTAGAATTTTCAATAACGCCCTTTTAACGTTTAGTCTCCGGACAAAATAAACGATAACGCCGATTAAAACATTTAATAACCGGTTATTTTTAAACCGGTCCCGGTCTTTGTAATTTTCACTCAATTTGTATAGTCAGTTTTTATTAAGAAGTAGTTAAGTCTGAAATCGCCAACCCGCGTTGAGCAAGCGTGGTAATTAATGCTCATACTTCTCTGTATGAGAAGAGGCCTTTGAACCGCAGTGGGGCATTACCAGGCTAGTATTATAAGTAAGTATTTTTAAACGTTTAGTGAACGACTAAACCTATGTTGATTATCACGATGATATCAGCCTATACTTACAAAACTCAAAAAAATGCTAAATAACTTTCGTTTCGGAAGTCGTTGCTTTAGTTACTCTTGTTTTTATCGTTTTCCGACATCGAGTTCCGAAACGGTTTATTTTTTTGTAAAAAGTTTTTATTTCTGTTTTTTTTTTTGATACACAATCACTTAAAAATTTGCAAGTTAAGTTTATAGTAAGGCACCTAAAGGATTGACAAAACATCCATAATAACTTAATTTACACATTCGTGCTATTTGTCGCTAAGGAATTGGGTTCTATGTTTCACATCTTGAAAACTGCTGAACCGATTTTAATGAAACTTGCACTAAGTTGAGAGATACTTAATCCAATAAAAAAAGAATTATCATGATCTGATTACTAGTTTCGGCGAAATGCGTGGACAAACATACAAAACTACATACATACACTTATGAAATTTAGCACACATGTTTAGAAGATCAATTGCACATTATTGAATATTGTGCAATTCCAACAATATTACATACTTATCGAATCGATAACCTCCTTTTTTTTTAATCGTTATGAAAAACAACCAATACATATAGTTACTTAGTAACCTTCCTGGTCTTACTAATATAGGAGATAGACTATTAAGGTTAGCTATAACTGTAATTATTTGACAAAGCTGCAGTTTTAGTTCATAAGAAGGTAAAGTACAACTATTTTCTTAATGTCCCTCGGCAATCATCGCATTGCCGAATACAAACGAATGCTAATTTCCATGTCCATCAATTATATATACAATAAATTTATCGTATTTGAATTCAGAACTAAGAACTTTATTTTTGTTTTGTTTTGATTTCCGTTTGAACTATAAAGACCTGTAAAACTATTTTCCAACTTCCTTTAGCAGCTTTCCTCCTATTTTTAACCGACTTCTCAAAAAGGAGGAGGTTCTATGTTCGACATTATTAAAATAAATGACATTAAGTTAAAAGTGTATTAACAACTCTATATACTTCCGAGTTGATTGAGAGCGTCCGGTCTGCACCAAGTGCAAACAGCAACTGATAGAAATCCGACGACTGACGGAACACGAAGTGTGTGAACACAAGTAGTGGGAAATTATGAAAATAGTTGTACTGTACTCATATTGCACCGTTCACCAGAAACATAGTTGCTATATAAGGATTATTAGTGCTAACCAATAATAATAATTATATATCTACTCAATACAATCTAGAAATTTCTTTCTTACAATCGTTTTGCCATACTTACAAATGCTGTATATGGATTCACTTTTTTACCCGACTGCTGAAGGTGGGTACTGTGTTTATCAGTCTATGTATGTAAGTATGTATGTTTATTCATATGTGGCGTTCTAGAGACCAAACGCGAAAAAAAATGTTTCATTAAAAAGTTATAAATAAAAAAGTAAAGTTATTTAATAAGCAGTTGGGTTTTATGACTTCTTGAATTAACTTTTTTTATTAATCTATACTGTCCCACAGCTAGGCAAAGATCTAGGTTATTTTTTTTAATGGATTCAATTTACAAATGAAAAACAATGTACCTGCTTACCCTATTCTATCCTATATTAAACGAGCAATATTTGTATATATGTATTTGTAATCATGTTCTCGAAAAAAAAGCTAAGGTTTTCGTAAAAAATTGCTGTATAGGAGTTTTCGGGGGCGAAAAATCTGTCTAGCTAGGTCTCATATCTGGACAAATTCTTTTTCTCGAACTCAAAGGTTATTGTCACCCAAGCAGAGCTCGGTCGCCCAGGTACTGTGCTTATAATGGTTTTGTAATTGCTTATTTGTATAAATCTACACTTAATATTATAAAACTGAAGAGTATGTGTGTTTGTTTGGTTGAACGCGCTATTCTCAGGAACTACTGGTTCCAATTGAAAAAAATGTATTAGTGTTGCATACCCCATTTATCGAGGAAGGCTATAGGCTGTATAATATCACGCTACGACCAATAGGAGCGGAGCATCAATGAAAAATGTTGCAAAACGGGAAAATTTATTCCTTTGCGAGCAAGCATTGCGTGCGCTGCGTAAAAGGTTAAAGTTATGCCAAAATCACGTATGACGGAATTGTTCCTCTTAAAAAGTTCTAAAAAAAATCGGCGATAGCATAGTATGTCTATATTTTAAGGTTGGCTCACTTTAACTTTTTTAATGGTAATCAAATCTAAACGCAACTAAAGCTGAAGAGTTTCATTGTTTGTTTGAGGTGATCTTTGAGTTTTATTATTAGGCAGGCATAATCATCTGCGAAGCAGTAATGCTAGCAAAAGAGGAGGCAGAACGCGTGAGGGAGACGCAACGGAGACGCCTTCACGCCCCTAGCCACCGCAGGAGACGCCCTGGGCGTCGGGAGTCGCAAGCCGATTCCCGGCCACCGTAGGCGCGGGTTTGCGGACGGCGAGTAATGGGTAGCTCGCCGTCCGATAAAGACCAGGCCCGAATCGACGGCGCGTAGTATTCCACGCGCAGTTCAAAGAGATGTCAGCAAAACTGACGGGGTCCGCTAGGGCCGATGCCTGTCTGGGTCGCGGATAAATTTGAAAGAGAGTTACCGCGAACTGAAGGAACACGGGTGGGTTATTGTGAGTAAAAGTCTGACACGCCCTTCCACTTCACCCAGAGAGGGAGAAGTCATTGGATGATTTCCCACACCAAAAAAAAACATCCTTACGAGCGCAAGTTACTTCATCATCAAGAGAATTTTATGAAAATAAACTTTGGCATTTATAGTATGTTATTTGATGCACAGTTTAGGAGAACATGTAAAATTAAAATAATTAAACATTACTTTTTCCCGGTGGCGGCGCGACGGCCGAGTCTGCTCTTAGTGATTTCTTTAGGTTATACGCGGGTCAAACTGCGAGGCACAGCTAGTATTAAATATTCAGAGTTTTATTTAACGCTGGGGAATAGTTTTTACACCACTTATTACAATAACTGCGTGATACTCTACAAATTCGGAGGTTGTAGTGACATTATCATCATCCACTTCCATCATCAGCTTAGTTTCTAGGGTTGGGAACAGTCTAACTGGACACCAATATTTTGCATGAAGCGAATGCATAGCTGCCCTCCACAAATCAGTAACCATCAATCAGCCTCCCAATCAAACCCCATGTCATGTCCAGGCAATCACTGTCCATTCCAGGTTGCCTGGAAGAGATCACGACATGCGATAAGGCCGCCCGTTGTATGTTTTTATTTTAAATTTCTTTTGTTCTTGTATATTCTGGTGTACAATAAAATATATATAAATAAATAATCACTGATAACTTTGAAATAAGTAGCAGACAGCTTTAATTCTATACAAAACTGAGTTTATTTAAAGAAATAACAGTCACCCTTTAGTTTAGGCATTTTTATAATGGTGAATTTTTAAGGTAGGACCACATAGACATGCGGTCTTCAGAGTACGGTCTGCGTAAAAAGTCGATAAGTCAAAAATATTCAATTAAGTGCGAGCATTAATATTCTAGCGTCGCGGTCGTCAAGTGCCGCCGGGGGATAGTGCAGGTTGCCTCCATCTCCCATCCTCTAGCCGGGGGGGGAGGGAGGCTGCGGAATGATGGCCGAAATCTACGTTTTTAGGCCTAACCAACCTTTTTAGTATTCACATAAGCTTTTTGTGCAATTTTGCCGTGTTTATCGAATATTGCGGCAGTTTTATTGTTCATTATGATTATTATTGTAGTTTTAAACATAATAGCGATGTTTTGATGTCTCGTGTTGTTTATTGAAAACATAAATCCATAGGTTCAGATTTTAGTATTAATTTATATGTAACAAATTGATGATACACTACATAAATCAGTCGCCATTTCTCTTATTATTTCCTATTTACTGAAATAAGTTAAAAATTTCCGATTTTCGTATTAGAATTTTCATCTTAAGTATAAGAGATAAATTGAAAAAAAAATATCGTAAAAAATCAACTGAATAGGTATATCTGCAGTCCCACAGGTGCAAGACTTAAAGAAGCATACACCTTGTAAAACCTAACCCTATGTGCGCTTCATCAAATTTGGTGCACTTAGACAATGGCATAACCCGTCGGCTGCCGCGCCACTATTAATCATAGAAAATGACGCGAGGCATTGTGTGAAACGGCTCGGCTCAAAATTGTGAAAACCTATCCTGGGCGAGCGCGGACTAATAACTGGGCCCGCTCACACTTCGCAAAATGCCCACTAGGGTGGTACAGTTTGCAGCGCTAAAAAACAAAAAAGTTGTATATTTTACTGAATTATTTTTCTTGAAATTCTTTAGTTATTTTCTATACGGTAAGTAAATTCATCTTAGAAGTTAATTGAATTTGAATACTTTGAGAAATGTTGATCACTTCTTTTAGTGGACTAAGGAATATCTGCCAAGACAAGTCCTAATGTGGTCACTTTTGTCTAAAATTGCACTTTATTTTTTTCGATAAATTAAAAAATACATTTTAATACAAAAAAAAACGCTTTAATTGCAATAACTAAGTTCGAATTCCCTTTTAAGACTGACTTAATAATTGTCGATTAGTTCCTGACACACTTTCATTACTGTAGATTGGCGAAAAAAAATTGGATAAAAAAACTTTTTTTATCCAATTTTTTTTTGTCCAACCTTACCTCATATCGAGCTTGACGATGATGCGTTGCGCGAGTGTGGGTGTTGATTCGTACGCATGTGTGCCTACCCCGTGACATTCTGCAACCGACGTGATATATTGAGAACTGCTCCAAAAATCGCTATTAGGTATCCAGTTGCGTACGTAATAAAAGGCGCCGTTTGCGTCAACCATGATTTTTTGTTGGTTATTTCGGACTTAAACGCACGCGTAACGTGTTTTTGTGTATCATGTTTAGTAGTTTTTGTTATGATCTAACATAAAAAACCGACCGTATTCCTAGTTAGGTAGAGGTATGTACTATACCCACATTTAACCTGTTATGCTTAAGTCTCATCAAAGGGACGTGCCTATTGCTCCCAACCGGGAAAAAGTTCTGTCTTCTAGCTGCTACCTACGAATAAATTTCAGATGTAAAAATCCAACAACACTTAACTAAACCTGGAAATAGGGTAGTTTACTAAAAAATAATTTGTTGTCCGTGAGGTAGATAAATAAAAAATATTGGACACGTTTTTTACTTTTGACACGTGTGATAATGCGTTGAAATAACGTGTGACGTCACAAGCCCCCACTCCTGAACTTTGATGCCCTTTAACTTTGTCATTTTTTATTGATTTCGTAAAGCAAAAAATACGTGTCCAATATTATTTTGTAATCTCACTGACGGGCTAAACAGAATTATCATTTTTCTGCCCATGAAACATCCTTACTGTACGTAGGACCTCATGTTTAGCAATAGCGCTTGCTAATCAAATCAAAATATTTATTTCAACTAAACCATTAAGGTACTTTAGAATTGCAAGCTAAAAAAAAAGCTAGTTGCACATTCTTAAGCGTCAATAGGTCTCTATGGAGAAGAAACTGCAAGAAACTCCAAGGACACTTTTTTCTATCAATAAGTTTTAATTACAAGTATTTGTTGGTTACATAATTCTAATTGGAAAATTACATATAATGTGAGAAGGATGTAAGGAGACGTCAAGTAAAAGCGTCTAGAGTAGGATAAACAACCTCAAAATACAATACTAACTATTAACTATAACTTGCTACCATTACAATGGCAGCCTAATAGCGTAAGTGAATTTGGCAAGGCAAAGGGTTTGACCCCATGAAAGAGTATGCCAAATTCTCTTTAAATACTTAGTTATTGCCAAAATTATTGGACTTTTTCGAAAAGAGTATTTTTACCAATGAAAGCGTCCGCGTGCTCACTCACTTCCGCTCCCATCATCTCCTTCGAACCTAACTTATCCGTGGCGGGATGCCCTAAGCGCCCGAGATCGCTTCGCTCGCTCTTGGAATAATTCATTGATCATAATTATCGAATTGCCCAACCGTTTCGTAGCAATATTCATAATGACCAGACAATGTGATAAATATAGAAGTTTAATTCAGTATTTATTACATTGCCCGATTGGACTTGACTTGATTCATAATGCCCGGGCATTATACATAGGGACTTGATTAAGTAATTGGTCTATGACAAATATATACGCTATTTTTTTATCATTGATAGGCTCACACTTGACCACCATCTTACCTATATAAATACATATAAAAGATAATAAAAAAGCCTGTAAAAACGTCTACAATAGTATTTTGTTCTGTCGCAGTATCCGTCAGCGGTGATGCATATATGTAGGTATGTCCAGCACTGCAAAGCGCAGCGTTGTGTATTCCAATCAAGAGATCAATTTTTTTTTATGAAATGTATCACTTTCCTACATTTTCTATGAGATTTTTCAAGAAAATCATTAATATTTTTTTATTTTGTTATTGACTTCTACCTGTCAGAGAACTTAAAATGCCTTAGCGCCTTCAGGTTCTAGCTCTATAGGACCATATTCTAAGTCCTTCTGAAGAAAACTTCCACCAGTCAAAAAACGTCAACAAATAACAAAGTACAAATTTATAGAGTTGAATAAATTACTTAAGAATAAGGCTGACTGAAAATAGTAGAGTAGCAACGACACTTAGGACTTTACTGATGGTGCAACGCAATTAAAATTGCTCCAATAAACGACATCGCGTACGTCTTTTCTTAGACAATTTCAAGTGCAAGTCAGCTGCATGGCATCGCATTGAGTCCATGTGAACAATTATGCTTAGTAAACATCGCTTATTTGTTTATAGTACCTGGGCCACCGAGCTCTGCTCGGGTGGAAATAGAAAAAACGAATTTTTGTTTTCTAAAAATGAAACATAGCTAGATCAATTTATCGCCCCCGAAAGGCCCTGCATACTACATTTCATGAAAATCGTTGGACCCGTTTCCGAGATTCAGATACAAGAATTTCTCGTTTTATATTAAATAATATTATTATTTTCAGCCTGAATTGTTTTCATTGTAATAAATCGAATCTCGTCGAACCGACAGGAAAATCGCTTAGGATACAACTGATACTGTGGAGGCTGAAGAGATCCTTAAGTTTTTCCGACTGTCAGATAATAGTTCTGGCTGGTTTTGGAGTATGTAACCTGCCGATTGTTTATTTTGGAGCAGATTTATAATATCTATACTGATGTAATTGGATTAAATACATATACTAAGACTTAATTAATTTTGTTGAAGAGCTGTATAACTAATTTGTTGTACAATCAAGACTAGTCAATCCATCGTGGGTCGATCGTACTTCGAGCTGTCTCATAAACGTTTCATTAGTTACCTATCATTAGTTATAAAAGCAAAAATTCTTGCACTTTAGAGGATCTAATGAAACCCACTGACGCTGCGATTGGCGTGGCCGCCTACTGGCATCTAAGTCTTCGATCGAGTCGAGATGAAAAAGAAAATGCTTTAGTTAAATATTACAACAAAACAATTAAATGATTAGTTATTACCGACCCGTAGGTACACTTTATTGCCACGATTAACACCCGCGATCGCATTTATGTTTTACTCGGTTAGTGGGTAGTTAGTACCTACTGACCCCAACTTTTTTGCTAAGTCAGGCAGGTCACGGTTGCAAAGATTTTATGCTTTTTCTGAAAAGATAAAATCGAACTCCTCCCAAGTCTTCCGGAATTACCAAATAAATATGCCAAAATAGTTTTTACAATCACTGAAAAGTTTTTTATAACTGTCACCAGGTCTGGTTTCTGGTTTCGAAATTATCGAGACTTGCAAACTTAATATTACTACGAGTAGCAACAATACAGAGTTTTGCTATTTGCTAAATCGTTTTGTATTATTCTATTAAAGTTTGTTTTCTAATTACTAAAGTTTGCTTAGCCCTGAATTTGTCTGTTAGGTCCCAGGGACTCCGCAGTGTGTGATATTTCCCTAAAAAATCGTAGTTTTGTTTTCGTCTGCCCTAGTACCTTCCCAAATTAACGTGACTGTGCCTTATGTATTGGTGAGTAATTATGTCCAAGGAGTCCACTGGACTCATAGAAGGTATTTATGTGACAATTATTTTGCTTTGTTAATTTGTAATATTATGGTATTTTCGGTGTTTTTTTTTTGTATTTTAGTATACAAAATGGCTTCAAATAGTTGGTTAGTCAGTCCACTACAACAAAACACTGAGGCTGTAGTACAAGACTGGCTCAGATGGGATGGTAAGGAATCCAACGATGAAGAGCGAGAGCAACAAGGTGGATCACAACACGTAATAGTACCAAATGAATTTTGTGTATGGAAGCATACCTTCTGATCATGACTCGGATTCAGAGTGGTCATCTGACACAAGCCACGTGGAATCACAAGATTTAGGTGAGGATGCAAGCAGTTCATTTGTAAATGCAGAATGTTGTATGAAGATAAGGAGTAATCGGTGGATGTTTTTTATTTTGGCATGAAAATATTTAATTTCTTGTTTAGTTTTAAAAAGTTAAATGAAAGAATGTACACTTTAAAAAATAATTATTATAATTTATAACTAATTTTATTTTAGTTAGCATCTAGAAAATGGTGTTTATTTTTCTTTCAAATTTTTTAAATTTATTAGTTTTAAAACTGAATTTAATATTATATTAAAACCTTGCCTTGCCCTTCTTTGCTTAACCTTGAAGGCCACTATTAAGATCTTATTGCCACTATAAAATCAGCATTGTAGTTAATGGGGGCTAACGTTTTATTGCTCACCAGTTGGCACCACTGTTGGCTAAGGTCCATAAATATAACTGTTAAACGTTTTTATAACGTTCACGGAAGCAAAGTTTGAATTAAAATTCATTTCTAATACCGTAAAAGTGCGATTAATTATAAAATGGAATATGCTACAGTTTTGCGTAGCTCTTTTTTTTCGAAAAAAAAAGAATAACATTTTCGGAACTATAAACTCTATTAAAACAGTGGTTGGTTTATGCCGTACCTATCTTAATCTCCTTTATTTAGCGAATATTCCCAACCATAAAAAAATGTAAATAAACTCTCGCTAAAAGCCAAAAAAACTGTGAAATTTTATATTTTGGAGACTTCAGTCTACGCCAGCGCCCCTAGCCCCCGTTACGGTCAGATACTTATAACACAGACGTGTCACAGATTATATAATACTAGCATAGAAGTGTGCAGATACTATATGTAAAATAGTTTGTTCTAAGAAGCATTTTAGAAAAGATTTTCAAAAAAAGAATGCAATAAAAGTGTAATAGAAAGTCTTTACATGTTTTGAATTAAATAATCCAATACGCATAGAAAAATATGCAGGCGATATATACTGAATAGATAGAAAAGTCAAATAAAACGAAATCATGCATTCATTCCACTCCGCGTACCATCTCATTTGTGGGCCGCACAAGAGAAACAAACACATGTAGTACTTGCATATGTATATTTTTGAATTTTATGCGTACCACGTCCATACTACGTTAGTGTTCCACTCTAGTTTTGGTAGCCATGTATGCTTCCAGTACATGCTGATACGTCACCGAGCGAGTAAATACCCAGTTTTGTTCGAAAATCGACGTGCTACAGGAGGTGGAGCGTGTCAAAGGAGACTGGGCGATTTTGTATATGTGCGTGTAGTTGAGGGGTAGGGCCGCCCCCGCCGCGTCATCGCGCTGACTGCTGCGTCTGTGTTAGGAACATTTAAAATGCCCTCCCATCCCTCGTGACGATTACTAGGCCGCCATTTTTTTCCGCATTTTTTTTTCAAATTAGAACGCGTATTTTGTAAAACATGAAACTATTATTTAAGTTTGTTACTTAGTGTTTAAATAGCGTTACACCATTTTAAATACTCGTAGGTAAAAGTGTATTTTTGTCAATGTTTATTTTTAGTTTAGGTATAAGTTAAGTAAATTAAGGTTGCTAATATTTAATCATTTATTTAAAAATATTTAAAAAATAATGTTGGATTTTCTACTGAGTTGAGAACTCATCGTTTTTTTTATTTGTATTTATGTAGATAAAGCATGTCATGTTCACTTACATAATCACCGACAACATAATGCCACAAATGTAATCTGCTTCAATTTCACAGAGATGACAACAAACACTTCTAATATATTAGGTAAATTTTTATACAGATTTTTCCACTACCGTCACTATTACAACTATCACATGTATAAATATACTTCATATAATATTCCTTCTAACAAATCACTTTACCACTGTTTTGGTTCTCTTTCAAACATATTGTTTCTAGAAAAAAATTAACGTCATTATATGAAGATGTGTCTAAATCAACGGTCAAAGGTGAAATGGTCAAATCTTGAAGATAGTGGTCATAATTCTCACATACATTTGTATAAATTTGCATTGATTTTGTGATCCCGCGGCCGTGGGTTCTGTTCATACTTGGGGGTCGCAGCCTCTCAATAACCGGTTTTACCGTTATCCTTTTGAATAAGGTAAGTACTTACCCATAAATTCGACTAGGACTATTAAATACGCTAGATAAATTAACACGAAATAAACATTAAAGTTATGTACAAACATGTCTGCAAAAATAAAACTACACACCTACCAAGCCTGAAATGCAACATCTTCTTTGTCAAAGTTATTATAATAAATAGTCAAAATCGTTTTTATTTATTTAATAATTAAAATTTGAACGTGATTTTTACTCACTTCAACACGTCGTACAATAACAACTTTATTATTTTGTGCCCTTATCCTAACAATCCTGGTCCGAACGATTTTTATTAAATTTTCTGGATAGCCCAAATCCTTAAAAAATATATTTAATATTCTACTTTAAATTTATAACAATCTATATCTGCCTAGCTAGACAGTTCAAGGAGCTCCCTAGAAAGGCCTTCAGGATTAAGTCTAAGCCTAGGTTGCCTAGGTCTTGAAGTTTATCAGATGAACAAGGAAATAAGTCAACCTATGTCAGGTTGACTTATTTCCTTTTTATATGTTCAGCTATATGCAGCCTTCCAACAGCATTCCAGCAGCCTTGCGATAAAGACGAGAGAACCAGGGTTACCGACATAACCCGAAGAATTGCCAAACATAAGTGGCAGTGGGCAAGACACATTGCATGGAGACTGGATGGTCGTTGGGGCCGAAATTAGGAATCTAGGTGGAGCAGCGATCTGGTCAGGGCTGTACGATTCTGGTGGATGCAAGACGCGCAAGACTGATCAATGTGGCGAGGTTTGGGGTAGGCCTATGTCCAGCAGTGGACGTCTTCCTGCTGAAATGATTATGAAATGATTCAGCCTTGCGACATTCAGCTGTGTAGGTGTTTTTATTCGGAATGTTTTAATATAGGTACAGTATAGAACAAAACTCCGAGACTTGTAGCGCTGAGTTTATTTCATCTTGGTTTGAAATTGTAACGTTTGCTACTGGACTAAAAGGTTTTCTATTTTTTTTGCTTTTCAGTTAGATTTTTCGTCGGTTAATTTTTTCGGTTCATAATCGAAAATTCAGTAGGACGATCAATCAATCCATTCCCTTTTTCTACCTTTAGAAGTGGACTTAATTTTTCATATTTAAATAGACGATTATCTTAAATGGGGATATTTTTTTAAATCAAACCACTATATAAAAAATTAGGCATGTATTTCATCATCACTGCTCTCAAAACGGTGAAGGAAAACAACGTGAGGAAACCGGCAAGTCCTAGAACTAAAAATTCGAAGACATGTGACATCCAACAACCCGCACTGGGCTCGCTGGTGGATAACGGGTCATTCCCTATCACAGAGAGGAGGCCTGAGTCCCAGCAGTGGGAAAATTAAAAAGCTGATGATAGTGATGCGTGGTCATACAAAAATAAGAAAAGTATACGTATCGAATTGAGAAACCCTTAATAATAAAGATAAACAGTACTTATTAAAAAAACCGTACAAGTGCGATTCTGACTCGTTAACAGAGGGTTGCATTCGTGTAAACAAAATAATATACATATACATTCACAATAATATACATTCACCAAAATAAATAGGTAACATTACCAACTTTCATAAATAATGTAAGCAGCAAATTAACTTTGACCTACAAAAACTGTTGTACATCAATATAAAAAAATTTTTGCTTTTCCAAGTACATTTTATAAATTTGGTCGACTATTATTCGTAAACTTGTAAAGCCTCTTAGCTGTGATAGTTTTCCTTTTAATTTCGTTATATATACTACTACCGTGAATTTTTTCACATATCCAAAAACAACCATTTAGCTGGCTGGGGACAAACACTACTCCCGGTGGGTGTCCGCATTGTCGAGGCGGGGAGGCTCAGGAGCTGTGGCTTGGTCACCCTCCGTGAAGCGAAGAAGAAACCGAGGAGGGGCTGCTCGTCAGGGCTTTTGTCGATTAAGCGAGGCGACATCACAACTGCGGCGGCTGCGATGTCGTATGGAGCTTCCCAGGTTCCATACTAAATCGCGGCTGAGAGTTGGAGACCGTGGTGGGAGAGGACGGTATTGCGATGCGCCGCCCTCCCTACCTTCCGCGGCCTGGACAGGGTCACCACCGTCTGATGGTGGACACGGTGGGACCGCAGGGGAGGTTCCTAACCCCTGCGTCCGAAAAGTGGTAGGCGGTGGGACCACTGACCTGACCCTTCACAGGGGACCAATGGTGCCATACACGGGGTCATCTGGCGTCCATGTGCTGGTTTGGACCCTGGAGGGGTCACGGCGTGCAATGAGTTCTGGTGCGCCGGTGATGGGGGGACCCAAAGGAGGGTCCGGTGACGGACAGCGGCGGCTGCAAAATTTTACGCAAACGGATTCTCGAATCGAAAAATGGTTTTCAAAGACTCATAATAATAGTCGTGAATGGCCTATCCAACGGACACCATGGGATAGACGAGAAAAAGATACATCCTCACTTTGCGTGTACAGGAACTACATTTTTTATTCATTTTTTATTTACCACTTTGTCGGCTTGAATAATATGTTTATCCATGCCAAATTATAGTTATCTAGTACTAAGAGTCTCTGAGCTAAGCTGCAAACGGACGGACGGACAGACGAACATGGTGAAACTATAAGGGTTCCTTGTTTACTACGAAAGCCTAAAAAGGGTGGGTGTACTTCGCGAACAGGTATTTTGAAAGACGTAGAAAATCATCATTATTCAGCCGAAAGTCGTCCACTGCTGAGCATAGGCCTCCCCCATGTGACGCCACATCATTGACCGATCCCGTCCGTTTTGCATCCAGTAAATACCCGAAACCTTTACCAAGTCATTGGTCCACCTAGTAAGAAGCCTTCCAACGCAACTTCCTCCGGTTCACGGCCGCCCCTCAAGAACTAGCGGTGCTTTAAAATCGAGTTTCTAACATATAAGTAATTCATAATTTTAAATACGCACCTAGTCATAATGCTAAGTTACGAGCCTGGTTTTTGCCTGCCGGCTATTGTAATTATCATGTTCTACCTATCCATTGTGACTGCTACTCAGCTACGGACCTTTTTTGACAGTTTCTGCCTGCCGGCTGGTATATCGATAGTCTAAATTAAGTCACAGTTGTTAGTTACAAAATTATTTTTTCTTTTTCTGACTCCGATTTAGAATTCCGTACACCAACCGCAGCTGTAACCGATATTGCGAAGGTGCGCAAAGCTTCCGAGAGCATCACGCTATCAGAATCGGAATCAAGGTAATTTTGTGTTAGTGCTTGTAACTTTAAGTGCTTGTTGTGTACGTTATATCAATTAAATGTTATACACAGATTTATGTTGGTAAGTGAATAAATTACAACTGTAACGCAGAGAGCGCTGAAATCAATTTTCGATTACATCCCTTGCAGGAATGATTACAGTTAGATCATGAGGTATTGTTATTGAAATTATTATAAAATAACATCATGCTTTCTGTCCTCGTAGATCCTATCCCTGTAGACAGAGGATTATAATACACCCTCAATTCTCCAATTAAAAATAAATGTACTGTAATGTGTAGTGTAAATTATTATAAATAAAATGTTAAATTGCTTGCAGTAAAAGACGCAGCTCGGGCTCGGACCTCTTTGGCTTCGAGGACTACATTCCTTCGTGTCAGCCGTGTCGCCAACGGTAAAGTGTTGCGAACGGTGGACTTAACCGGGGACTTCTATGTGGTGGTAAAGGTCTACAACAAGGCCGAAGTGGCCTCCACCCCCTAAAGAGGATCGGTGGAAGAAAGCCTCTGTGGCCCTAAAAGTGCAGCTAAACCGCAACACGCCGCAGTGGGACGGTCTACAAGTTTTTATATTATTTTATGAGACGGACTCATGAATTATTTGACAATTCTGAGCCCGTCTTTTATAGTGATAGTATAAATAGAAAATAAACATCTAAGTTGTTGGGCACCAGGTCTATATTCTATTCTATATTAAATTCTATTCTAGTCTATATGCTTGATAAGCATGTTGTAGTATGTGTCTACAGACCTCCAAGTTACCAGAATCTATCAATGTTTGACTCTATAATGGAAGAAGAGTTAAAAAAAGTTAGTACTAGTAGTAAAACAATTGTCATATGTGGCGATTTTAATAATAACCTATTAGCAAATAACTCTGACAGTGTCAGGTTATTGGGTCTTTTTAAATCGTTTAATCTAGCAAATGTTTTTATGGAGCCTACTAGAGTGACAGCTTCTTCTGCGACTTGCATAGATAACAATTTTTGTAATTGTGATTACCTAAATAAAGAAATTGTAAATAAATTAACATCTGATCACAGTGGACAAACAATAACGTTTAGCACCTACATACCTTTGCAAAAATGCAAATAAAATTTAGACCAATTACATGTAAAAATTTAGAAAAATTTAATAAAGCCTTGACTAGTAAATTATGTATTCAAAACTTTATTAATATAGATGACCCAAATGATTTCTATGCCGAGTTTTTTAAACTACTCAACACGTAATTTAATGACACTTTTCCACTGAAAGCGAAAAGTATTCACACCAAGTTCGTATTTAGCGATTGGGCGACTCCAGGCATTCGTAAAAACAGGAAAAAGCTATATGAACTTTATGGCCTAAAGCAACTTATGAATAAAACAATTTTTGATAAATATGTTGCGAAATATTCAAAAATCTTTAAGATTACATGCAAAATATATATTAGCAAAAAAATAAAATCAGCAGACTATAAAATAAAAACCTCTTGGAAAATAATAAACAATGAAACAGGTACAAAAAAACAGCGTAATACTGAATTTAATTTAGCGACTGCACATGGCCCCATATACTCAGATATAGAGGAAGCTCAGGAATTTGAAAACTTTTTTGTTAATATTCCTCTTAAAACTACAGCAGCCTTAAACTCCTCACCCGCACTCTCTGCTGCCTTACTTAGAAAGAACGTAAATGCGTGCTCTTCGGAGTTCAAGTTTCAACATACAGACCCCAAGGCTATTTTAAAAGCTTTTAAAGATCTTAAAATTAAATCAACAGAAGATCTTTGGGTCTCTAACTCTTTGGGTAACTATCTGTAAAAGTGTGTAAACCAATCATTGAAACTATTGCACCCTATTTATCTTTCATATTTAACACCAGTGTCGATCAAGGAGTTTTTTCGGACCTCATAAAACACAGTAAAGTAGTTCCATTGTTGAAATCCGGGGATAGCAAAGAAACCAATAATTATAGGCCAGTCTGGTGTCAATTCTGCCGGTTTTCAGTAAGGTCTTCGAAAAGTTAATGTTCAACCAATTGTTGCGTCATTTTAACAAACATTTCATCTTTTATGATCAACAGTTCGGTTTTACCAAAGGGTGTTGCACAAAAAAAGAACATCTTTAACGCCTGGGAGGAAGCACAAGACGCCATTGGGATCTTTTGCGACGTCTCGAAGGCGTTCGATTGCGTTAACCATGAGACACTATTGTTGAGGCTCGAGCACTACGGAATTAGACATAAATCACTTAGATCATATTTAAATGCCAGACAAGTTAAAGTTCAGGTAAATGGTGTAAACTCACTAGGGTCTGAAATGACAATGGGTGTTCCTCAAGGCTCGATATTGGGTCCATTCCTCCTTTTAGTTTATATCAACGATTTACCCCAATTACTACAATACCAACCGAAGATGGTGTTGTTTGCTGATGACACATCTTTGATATTTAATATAGATCGGCGGTCAGAAAATCATTTTGATGTGAATAACTCTAATCTTCAGGTCCAAAATTGGTTGACAGCAAACAATTTGGTACTAAATGAAAAAAAAAACAAATGTATTAGATTCACATTACCGAATCTTAGAAGTACTGAATGCGACGTCATATTGAATGGCGAAAAGCTGGACTTTGTAAATCAAACAGTTTTCCTGGGAATCACTCTAGACGACAAATTCCAATAGGATCCTCACATAACATCTCTTGCGGGTCGGCTAAGCTCAGCCGCTTATGCTGTTAGAAAGATAAGACAGTTGACGGATGTAGAAACCGCGCGTTTGGTGTATTTTAGATACTTTCACAGCATTATGTCATACGGTATTTTACTGTGGGGTCGAGCGGCTGACATTGAAATTTCCATGTTTATATTGCATAAGAGAGGTATCAGAGCCATATATAAGTTAAGTCATCGAGAATCTCTTAGTGAATTATTTAAAAATATTTGTACGGGTTGTAAGTCCGTACATGTAATTCGTCGTGAAGGTTTGTAAGTTAAGTTAGTGAAGAGAAACGCGTTCCACTAAGATGCAGTTAAGTTTATTGAGAGTAAGTTACAGTACTTGAGCGGAGGCGATTATTTCTCTCAGTTGTTGATAGTCACACACTTGTATGTTTAATACGATTAAATTAGTTAATAAGGTTATTTTTATAACGCGCAATCGTGACGCGCATCGCTGGTCTAAAGTAGGTTACAGCGTAAGCAGAAAAATGTACGGCGATGAGACCGTACATATTGGCAACCCCTAAAGAAGTTAAGATGAGTAAAGAGAGAGAAAGAACCGCCTGTACAAAGTTAAGGCTTAATGTTAAAGTAAGTATACAATTAATCAAAAGTAAAGGCAATGTTGTCTCGATGCCCTTGAGGTTGAGTGTGGCAGACGTGGTCGCGCGCCTGCTGGTTTTCGTCTCTGGCAGTCTGCTGTCGAGGTCCCATTGGCTGAAGTTCGATGTCTTCATGTTTTGGCTTCGTATTTGTTGTCCTCGGAAGTCGTTTCCTGAGCCGTACGCAGTATTTTCTTGTGACGATCCCCAGACACGTGATGACAGCAATTGTAAGTAAAAAGTAACTAATTGCATATTGGTGAATATCATGCTGTGTGATGGTGGATGGTAGTTGTGGCTCGTTCTCTTGTTGGAACCGTAGTTTTTTGTCGATTACTGTGAAGTCGTTTTTCTTGAGAGTGAAGAGTTCGTCTTGAGAGCCGTGTAGTGTTATGTTGACAATGTTATTAATCGACGAGTTCAAGTTCGGTACATGCATGTCGTAGTTTACGTTGAGGTTGCTGTTGTACTGATTGTGTGAAGTGATGGTGAGCTCTTTTGACTGCAGAACACATCCTTGACTCAAAGTTACAATAGCCGCTGATGTGATAGTTTGCGAAGTTACGTCGTTATCACAAACAGTACGTAATTCGCATCTTCCGCAACAAACAACCAGCCAGCTGTTTGATTCTTGCAATTTGATCCATGCCTCGTCGCATGACACACTGACGACGTTGCATGGCGGCGTAGTTACACGATGACCCAGTAGTTTTGCTTCGCAAGGTGCATTCTTGTTCTGTAAGTTGAACACTGGTATGTTTGCGTTGCAAATAAAGTTATCTTTTTGTCTTTTGGTACATTGCTTGAAGTCTTCATCCTTTAATGAGATGTAAGACTTCTTTTCAAAGTTCACGGCGATGTACTCTGACGATAACTGCATCAATTTGAATTTTTCCTCAGTTTTAAAAGGTATAGCGATAGCCCGGTAGTAGGTGAAGTCCTCATCCGAGATCAACGGAATGTGAACTTCGAACATAAAGTAGGTTTTTGTTATTCGTGCTTTCACGTAGAGCAGTTTGTAAAGTTCCTTGATATCTTGTTTGATGTTGGTCGTCGGTAGTGTCAGAGTTCTCGGCAGTTTGCCGGCTATGTCTTCCATTTGTTTGACTAGGCTGACTGGTGATATCAAGTGCACGTCCATGTGCCCACTGTAGACATTCGTGAGGGTGTTTAGGAGCATTGTTTGAATTTCTTTAAGATTTCGTAATAGTAATGATGCTGTGAGCGAAGCGGAGTTGAAGTAGCTTGTAGCCATCATTATTTGTATTTCTGTTTCAATGTTGCCCAAATTCGACTTAGTTTCATTCATGAAGCGTTCTATCATTTTGCATTGTAATTTAATGTTTTCATCGTTTTTCTTCAAAACATCGTTTTGTAGTTGCATAATTGACGTTTGGTTTTTTGCGAGTTCGCGTAAATAGTTTTCGTTGCGTTGAATGGCATCAATATCTTGGTGATATTTGTCAGCAAATCTCTGGTCTAAGACGCCGAATAAGCTGTTTGCTACCATGCCTACTCCGTCGATTAAGCCGCGTTTCTTGCGTGTTGATAAATGCTTGTGCGGAGCCAGCAGGATCGTATTGTAGAAGTTGAGTAGTTCCATCTCGTGTGAAAGTTGATCTGTCGTAGCTTGGCAATAGCTTTGATGGATTTTCTGGCATAAGCTATTTACACCGTTGACGTAGTTTTCAATGTTTTGAACGCCTTGCCAGTAGTTAGTTAGATTGTAGTACGTAAGCAAAGTCCATTCGTCGTGAATGAGTTCAATTTTGCCTATGGTGTCATAATAAATCGGCCGCTCGGGTTCCAGGTTTGTAATCTGAATTCCTGACCTTTGTTGCGTACCATATGATCCATTCACGAATATCGCCATTGTGAAAATACACATCAAAATGTTTGTAAGACATTTTTTCGTTGACTGTTTTGTTGTGGTAGGTCTTTTAGTTTTGTCAGCGTTTTGTAAGTCCGTCTGACATTCTTCACTTTCTCTGTTGCAAGTAGTTTCGATGGGTAGAGCAGATAGTTTCACAATTGGTCGTTTGATGACACCGGTTTGTGTTTTCAGGGTTGTCACTCGAACGTATCCGTCGGCTCCAGGGTGTAATTTCAGCACCCGTCCCATGGCCCATTTTCCTGGCGGCAAATTGTTGTCCCGGACTAGTACGATGTCCCCCTCGTTGAGGTTTTTCTTAGGATTGTTCCATTTGCTGCGCCTTTGAAGTTGTGTTAGATAGTCGTTTGACCAATTCTTCCAAAATTGTTGGTACATGTGTTCAGTTAGCTGCCATCGTCGGCGTAGATCTATGTTATGTTTTTCATTGTAGTCTGCTCGTGGTAGAGACATTGTTGGTCCCCCCGTTAGAAAGTGACCTGGTGTCAGATAGTTATAGAATTCTTCGGGGTCCTCAGTAAGCTGGCAAAGTGGCCTGGAGTTCATGCATGCTTCTATGTTCGCAAGCAAGGTAGTAAACTCCTCGTACGTCAGTTTTTGGTCTCCTAGCACCCGACGAAGGTGATTCTTCATCGACTTGACCCCTGCTTCCCATAGTCCACCAGCGGTTGGCCAAGCGGGTGCATTGAAGTGCCATTGTACTCCCATGTCAGCAATACTATTGAAGAAGTCTGGCGATAAGATTTGCTTGTAGTCTTCAAACTCTTTCTGAAGCAATCTTGATGCGCCGATAAAGTTCGTACCACAGTCCGAGTAGACGTGACCTGGTGTACCGCGCCTGGAGCACATTCTCTGGAAGGCTGCTATGAATGTTTCGGTGCTTAAGTCCGATGCGAGTTCGATGTGTACAGCCTTAGTTACCATGCACACGAATATGCATATGTAACCCTTTGAGGTCCGCACTCCCTTTCCTTTGTTAAGTTTGACTTCCACGTGTCCTGTGAAGTCAACTCCTGTGTGGGTGAACGGTCGCGATGGTGTCACACGTTGTGGTGGTAGTTCTCCCATGAGTTGGTTTAACTCCGATGGGTTGTAGCGGTGGCAACGCACACAGCGCCGTAGTTCAGCTTTTACCGCTCTGTTGCCGCCAACGATCCAGTACCGTTGTCGGATGTGCGCTAAAGTTAATCTGGCTCCTCCGTGTAAAGTCGTAAGATGAGCTTGATGAATCACCAACTCAGTAAGTCGTCCACTCTTAGGTAGGATGATTGGGTTCTTCATCTCGAAAGGTAGAACAGAGTGGTTCAGTCGACCACCGACTCGGATGATGCCTTTGTTGTCCAGGTATGGCTTAAGTTTGAAAATGTAACTTTTAGTAGAAATAGTTTTAGTAGTTTGAAGTTGTTTGTATTCTTGCGCAAGTTCCGTTTGTTGCACATATTTTATTATTTGTTCTTTTGCACTGCTTAATTCGCACAAAGTAAGGCATCCGGTGTCACGTTTGGCCTTGTTTCTTGTATTTGCAATGAATCGTTGTATCCATGCTGCAATTCTGTTCACTTTGGTCAATGAACTGCAATTAGTTAATAAATTATGAATACAATTATTGTTTTCTTTGTTCGTCGAGTTTGATTTTGCTTGGCAAACGCTGCCTATGTTCGTAGTAAATGTGCATGTTACGTTTTCTTCACGACTTTGTTCTTGGAAGCTAGGCAGAAATGTAGGACCTTCCCACCACAGACTGAAAGTTTGTAGCTTGGTGGGTAGCATGCCTCTTGATGCGCAGTCTGCAGGGTTATCTTGTGACTTCACATAACGCCATTGCTCGGCTGGTATGATTTGTCTTATTTTTTCAACCCGGTTAGCGACGTATTTTTCCCTTTTGGATGTGTCCCCCTGTATCCAAGCCAGGACCACTTGGGAATCGCACCAAACGCTTGTAGTTATGTCGAAGCCATTCAGGGCGTCTCTGATTTTTTCGATGAGTTGCGATAGTAAGAGTGCGCCACAAAGTTCAAGTTTCGGTAATGTGATCGTTTGTGATAGCGGCGCCACTCTTGTTTTAGCAGCGAGTAATGTTATTGTTGACTTGTTTGTTTCTTCTCTGACGCAGCTGTATACCACGCAAGAGTAAGCCTTTTCACTGGCGTCACAGAATCCAAATAGTTCTATCTTCTTGTTTGTTGTACGGACCCAGCGCTTGATTACCATAAGTTTTACATTGGGTATGTCAGCTCTTAGTTTCAGCCACTTTTCTGCTATTTGTGACGGTAACTGATCATCCCAGTCAAGTTTGTTGATCCAGACTTCTTGAAATAGTAGTTTTGCCGCAATAGTTATGGGTGATAGCCAACCCAGCGGATCGTAAAGTTGCGAAATTTCAGAAAGCAGCCGCCTTTTAGTTATCTCGGATCGACCTTTTTCTTCAAATTTCCAGTTAAACACAAATGTGTCGGCGTGCGGATTCCAACCTAGTCCTAGGGTTTTCATTGATTCCTCTTGCATAAAGTCAAAAGTAGTTCTGCGTGAAATCTGTTCATCGCTTAAGTTTACTAGTAGTGCTGGATCATTGCTGGACCACTTGCGTAAGTTCATCCCGGCTCCTTTTAACATGTCGATAAGAGATGTCTGGAGTTCCTGGGCCGCTTCTAGTGAGTTGTGGCCGCTTATGACGTCATCGACGTAAGTTTCATTCAACAGTATTTTAGCAGCCGTGGGGTATTTGCAGCCGTCATCGTATGCAAGTTGCTTGATGGTTCTCATGGCTAGCCACGGTGCGCACTTAGTGCCATAAGTGACAGTGCAAAGTTGGTACTCCTGCAGCTTCTCTGACTGTGTAGTTCGCCAGATAATTTTCTGCAAATGTTGTTGTTCCTCAGACAGCCAGATACATCGGTACATTTTCTCGATGTCAGCTGTAAAGGCGTATTTGTAAGTTCTCCATTTTATGATAAGTTCTTGGATATCTTTTTGTAGGTTGGGGCCTTTTTCTTGTAAGGCGTTCAAGCTGTATCCTGTGTTAGTTTTCTGAGATGCGTTGAAGACAACCCTGAGTTTCGTGGTTGTAGATTCTTCTCGAAGTACTCCGTGATGTGGTAAGTAGCATTCCGTCGTTGACGATTGTATAGGTTTTGTTAGTTTCATGTGACCTAGCTCCAGGTATTCCTTAAGGAACCCTTTGTATAGCAATGCAAGACGGCTATTTCTTTGAAACCGTTTTTCTAGTTGCAGCAATTGTGATACTGCTATCGTTTTCGATGATCCAAGTTTATGTTCGTAATCTGAACATAGAGGCATCTTCACAATGTATCTTCCGTCTAAACCACGGCGAGTAGTTTCCTTGTAGTAAGTTTCACATTGATCTTCTTGAGATTGATCAGTGTTTGCTTTTGTTACGTCTTCGCACTCCCAAAATTTCGTTATTTCGGACAAGTCGAGTAGGGTGACGTGACAGTTAAACGTTTCTAGTTTTCCACACAAAATCCATCCCAGCTGTGTCTGTTGAGCAACTGGTGATTTTGGTGCGCCCTTTAGTATTCCGTCTTGGATTATTTCTGCGTATACGTCAGCTCCAAGCAGTATGTCAACAGCCCTTGAAATGTTGTAGTCAGGGTCTGCTAGTTTTAAGTTTTGCAAGTGTGACCACTCAGGTCGTTCAAATGTGTAGTTTGGTAGTTTGTTGATTAATTTCTTCATAATCAACGCCTCAGTGTCGAAAGTATATTCGGAGTGGATTGATTTGCATGTTAGCTTCAGGCGCCCTTTACAGTCGCCCGATACAGTACCAACTCCCGATATCTTTGCAGTCATTTTGCTTCTCGGCAGCCTCAGCAGTTGTGCTGCATTTTCAGTTATCAAATTAACTTGTGAGCCCTGGTCTACGAGCGCACGAAGAGCGATGTAAGTGCCATCTAACGATTTGACCTTGATCTGGACGGTTGTAAGTAAAACCTCCATCTCGTTGGTTGATAGGTGGTTTGAACTTGGTTCAGTTTCCTTTGGTCGTTGACCTGAACGCTGATTTTCATAGCTCGGTAAAGGTGTATTTTTGTTGTAGTTGTTGTAATGTAAGAGCGTATGATGTTTCATATTGCATTCCTTACACGTTTTTGTAGAGTTGCAAGTCTGGTTTTCGTGTTTGAACAAACAGTTTTTGCATATCCGCAATTTTGCAACTGTGTTGTTACGTTGCTTAGTATCCATGTCCACAAATTGCTGACATTTCATTAGAACATGATTGTTTTTACAAAGAGGGCATTGCCCATACGAAGTGTGGTAAGTTTTCGGATGCCATTTTTTCTGATCGTAGTTTTTTCGAAACGTATGTTTTTCGTTTTCAGTTGATTTTCCTGAATTCTGTACCTCTTTCTTCGAAGTTTTCATGGTTTCAAACGCTGTAAACTGGTTTTCTAAGAACATTAGAAATTCATGAAGTGTTGGTACCTCTCTGTTGTCGTTTAAGTCTTTTATATATTCGTTGTATGTGCCACAGTCTAGTTTTAGTGACATCACATGGACAATCATAGATTCTCCACCGGTTGTATCAAGACCCATATTTGTCAAGCCGTTTAGACATTCCGTTGTTACGTCATGTAGCTTCTTCAAGTTGTAAGCGTCAGGCTTCTGTATGACAGGCAACTGTAGCATAGTGTTCATATAGGCTGAGAACTGTAGTCGACGGTTATCGTACCGTTGATTCAATATTTCCCAGCATGAAGCGTAGTTGTTGGCGCTGATGCCCAGGTGTTGCACCAGCCTTTCTGCTTCGCCTTTCAGTTTGGTCTTCAGATGCTGCATTTTTTGTGCGTTATTCAGCGACGGGTTTTTGTGTATGGTCTCCAGGAATAGATCTTTAAACGATGTCCACTTGCTGTAGTGTCCTGAAAACTCTGGTATCTCGATTTTCGGTGCTGAACGTTCGTGATGAGCGTTAGACCATATTTTGCCTTTCAGGCGTTTTCTTGTTTCGTCGTATTTGGATTCCATGCTGTAGAACATGTCATAGTATGTCTGATTCGATCCTTTTAGTAGGTCTTCCAGTTCCCAGTGAGTGTTGTCAAGAGCATCCCATTTCGACTTCAAGATTGACAAGTGATCATCAAGTTCCCATTTTTCAGCTAGGCCTTCATAGTCAATTTTAGCCATAGCACGATCCATCGCCTTGAAGTTACATTCTTGCTTAGTCAGTAGCGTCTTTGTCTTCTCATCAAGCTCTCCCCCTGAGGACTCCGTAAGGTCGAATTTGACGTTTTCTCCTGCAACTTGTTGTAACATACTCGTAATGTCGGCTCTAGTCGTTTCATACATAGTTTTTGTCTTGCCGTAGACATCTTCCACAAAGTAGTTTATGTTTTTATCTTCAATTTCCTGCAAAAGCAATGTGTGCCTTGCATTGAAATCCATCCATTGAGCTTCTAATGAAGACAGTCGCTTGTTCAAGTAATCAGTTGTTTTTCTTGTCTTGCTATCCTTTTTGTAGTTGTTGCATAATGTTTTTATGTTTTCGAAACACGTAGACTGGAGTTGTAGCTTATTCATCTTGATTTGTTAGACAAATAGCTTCCTTATAGTTTACAAGATAACTTTCCTTACGTATTTGAAGTCTCTTCTAGTTATAGTTGAAGGCGCTTCCAGTAGTCGAAGGCTCTTCCAGTAGTTGAAGTTAGTTTCAGTAGTTGACGACTCTTCTAGCAATCGAAGACTCGTCCAGTAGTTGAAGTCAGTTCTGCAGGTGACGGCTCTTCTAGTAGTCGAAGACTCACCCAGTATCTGCAGCTGGTTCCGGTACTCAATGTGCCTGTACTCGAGCTAAGTATATGCGCCTTCTCAATCCAACTGGGGCGACCCTCTTCCGGGAGACCAGCTGAACCGATTCGCTACCGTACAAGAGACACAAACACACTAAGATACGCGAAGGCTCGAAGGACCATAAATGTACGGGTTGTAAGTCCGTACATGTAATTCGTCGTGAAGGTTTGTAAGTTAAGTTAGTGAAGAGAAACGCGTTCCACTAAGATGCAGTTAAGTTTATTGAGAGTAAGTTACAGTACTTGAGCGGAGGCGATTATTTCTCTCAGTTGTTGATAGTCACACACTTGTATGTTTACTACGATTAAATTAGTTAATAAGGTTATTTTTATAACGCGCAATCGTGACGCGCATCGCTGGTCTAAAGTAGGTTACAGCGTAAGCAGAAAAATGTACGGCGATGAGACCGTACAATATTAATATTATGACAGTTTCTTGCCAATTCATTTATGAAAATATTATGTATGTCAGGAAAAATATAAATCTCTTTAGTAAAGTTAGTGATAGACACAATTGTTATACGAGAAATAAAGATAAGTTAGATCAACCATCTTATCAGACTAGCTAAAGTACAGTCATCTTTCATGGGGTTAAATTTTATAACAAAATACCTTGTGATATATTAAAACTAAATTAAGGTAAATTTAAAACTTTAGTTAAAAGCACAATTTGTAAACAAGCATATTACAAATTAGATGTTTTTTTTTTTTTTATTTGTTATAGGCTCGCGTTTGACCACTATCTCGCCTGATGTTAAGTGATGATGTGGTCGAAGGTGAAGCACGCTTGCCTAGAAGTAACCTATTCACTCTTGACTTGAAGACCCCTAGGTTGTAGCTATCGGGAAACAAAGACACAGGCAGGGAATTCCACTCCTTAGCTGTACGCACAATGAAAGTATTTTCGAAACGCTTTGTGCGTATGGGTGGGATATCAACCATGTAACGATGGCGCATTGCCGTACGTCTTGTAGTCCGATGATGGAAAGGGCTAGGCGGAATCAAATTGTGCAGTTCCATCGCACACTCCCCGAAATGTAACCGATAGAAAACCGACAGGCTGGCAACTCGTCGTCGGTGTTCAAGGCTCTGGAGCTTTGAGTCGACCAGCGCATCATTGCCGATAAGTCTCCTGGCCCGTCTGTCAATCGACTCAATGCGTCAAGTTGGTACCTGGCAGATCCGTCCCAGAGGTGAGAGCAGTACTCCATGCATAACCGAACTTGCGCTTTATACAAGTTGAGCAGCTCACCTTCGCAAGGATCCCTAACTTTTTTGCAGCTAATTGAGCCTTTGCCTCAATGAAAGGACCAAAATTGAGGGTCGATGTCAACGTAACACCAAGAAGGTCGAGATGGTCCGTTATCGGCACGGTTACACCACGGAAGGATGGAGCCGGGTGGAATTGGCTCTTTTTTGCGGAAAAAAGACACGCCTGGGTCTTAGCAGCATTGAATCTGACTAGATTGGCATTGCCCCATTCGGAGACTGCCTCCAAAGACAGGTTCAAGCGCTCAACCATGGCCTCCCGAAGAGACCGGACTTGAGGCCCAGTAGCCCGTGCGCCAGACACGTATCTCTCAGCAACAGTGCTGTCGTCTGCATACCCAAAGGTTCCGGGTTTTAGCAGATCATTAATGTGCAGCAAGAACAATGTTGCCGAGAGCACTGACCCCTGAGGGACTCCGGCGTTAATACCTAACTGACCGGACGAGCAGCCATCGATAACTACTCGGATGGACCGATCCCTCAGGAAGTCTGCAATCCAGTCACACAGACCACTAGGCAGACCGAAGGAAGGAAGCTTACCAATAAGGCTCTCGTGCCAGACCCTGTCAAAAGCCTTCGATATGTCAAGGGAGACAGCAAGCGCCTCCCCGTGGTTCTCGATGGCCTCACTCCAGATGTGAATTTGATTATATTCAAGCTAAGAATGCTTGTAAAACATGCTGGTCCTGCTCCATAGGACAATCTTTAGCGTGGACGAAATCAAATTTGTTAATTTGTATTCCTATTCATAGCTATTGTTTTTTTTTTAAAGAATTTGACTTACACACTGTTCGGCTCTGTGAACCTAGCACCCGAGTTTGGAAAACATGATCTTTTCTTGGTATGATTGAAAGATATCGGTAAGTAGTGGATAGTAGTGAAAATAATTTCGTAAGTAGTGGTGCCAAAAAAAAAATATGGACAGCAAAATAAATGTTCGCTCCCGACATTGCAAAACCTGATTTTTTCCGGTTGCATCTGATAGGTAAGCGTTAGTAGTAGTTTGAACGTTTGAAGAGGTATGAAGATTTTTGTAGTGTATTTTTTTTCGTTTGTAGTAAGCTAAAAAAATTATAAAAAAAAATCTTTTAAAACTCGAATATTTTTCCAAAAAGCTAAATTAAGTTTGAAAGCCTATGAGGTTACTACAAACGCTGAAAATGACTGAGAAACATTTAAAGAGGTATGAAGAGGTTTGTAGTGTCATTATTTTTGTTTGTAGTAAGCTAAAAAAATTATAAAAAAATATTTTAAGTCTCGAATATTTTTTCTTAAAGCTGAATTAAGTTTGAAAGCCTATGAGGTTACTACAAACGCTGAAAATGACTGAGAAACGTTTGAAGAGGTATGAAGAGGTTTGTAGTGCCATTATTTTTGTTTGTAGTAAGCTAAATAAATTATAAAAAAATATTTTAAGTCTCGAATATTTTTTCATAAAGCTGAATTAAGTTTGAAAGCCTATGAGGTTACTACAAACGCTGAAAATGACTGAGAAACGTTTGAAGAGGTATGAAGAGGTTTGTAGTGTCATTATTTTTGTTTGTAGAAAGCTGAAAAAATTATAAAAAAATATTTTAAGATTAGAATATTTTTTCATAAATCTGAATTAAGTTTGAAAGACTTTGAGGTTACTACAAACGCTGAAAATGACTGAGAAACGTTTGAACAGGTATGAAGAGGTTTGTAGTGTCATTATTTTTGTTTATAGTAAGCTAAAAAAATTATAAAAAAAAATTTTAAAACTCGAATATTTTTCATAAAGCTAAATTATGTTTGGAAGCCTATGAGGTTACTACAAACGCTGAAAACGACTGAGAAACGTTTGAAGAGGTATGAAGAGATTTGTAGTGTCATTATTTTTGTTTGTAGTAAGCTTAAAAAATTGTAAAAAAATATTTTAAAACTCTAATATTTTTTCATAAAGCTAAATTAAGTTTGAAAGCCTATGAGGTTACTAAAAACGCTGAAAATGACTGAGAAACGTTTGAAGAGGTATGAAGAGATTTATAGTGTCATTATTTTTGTTTGTAGTAAGCTACAAAATTGTAAAAAAATATGTAATTCAGATTTATGAAAAAATATTAGAGTTTTAAAATATTTTATATTTTATTTTAGTGTATTAACATCATAGGCTTTCAAACTTAATTTAGCTTTATGAAAAAATATTCGAGTTTTAAAAGATTTTTTTATAATTTTTTTAGCTTACTACAAACGAAAAAAAATACACTACAATCCACTACTAACGCTTACCTATCAGATGCAACCGGAAAAAATCAGGTTTTGCAATGTCGGGAGCAAACATTTTTTTTGCTGTCCATTTTTTTTTTTTTTGGCACCACTACTTACGAAATTATTTTCACTACTATCCACTACTTACCGATATCTTTCAATCATACCAAGAAAAGATCATTTTTTCCAAACTCGGGTGCTAGGTTCACAGAGCCACACTGTTCTGTTGTTGTTGAATTAGGTATTTTACCTATGTTTGCAATATTTGTAAGTATGTGATAACCATGTTCCTATTAATCAAATTAATGAATTTACCTGTTAATGCTTTTAGTACTTTATACCTGTACGTAGTATAGTGTGTAGTGCTATTCTGGGTGCATCGTCCTCACATATATGAATTTATTAATGTATGTACTTATGTAAATATTGTAAAACACATATACTTTTTTAAAAGAGTAAGTATGGAGTTTCTTGTGCATTCTTCTTCATAACAAGCTACTTTTCCGAATGCACGGTAGAATCAATTTTTATTACTTGTAAATTTTAATTTTAATTCTTTGACGTTCAATAGTACCGCTTTTTGGCCTAGTTGAATAAATATATTTGACTTTGACTTTGAGTTTATTACTGTATTTTTGCGACTGTCTATCATAATCACAATAATAATATATAGCAACAACTAATAGTAAGTCTAAATCTATTTTAATCTAAAATGACTTTCCCTTTTGTCCAGAAAAATGCTTGCCTCCGGGTGGTAAGAATAAAAAGCTAATACCAAACTTGTACAATAAATATCACTATGTTATTCATTACGTACATTTAAAACAAAAATTACAGTACGGTTTAGTTGTGGTGTTCTGCTGTGCAGACCTACACGTTTTTAAGTCTATTTACATTTTAATAAATACTTTACAAAACATACCTTTATATCTTTTGATTTTGTATCAACTCATGTCTCATTTTTATGTATTCGTTGTTACTGTTAACACCTGAAAAGCATACTTTTAGTTATCTCTGATTGTTTTAATATTCCATAACTTATTTATATCGCTAATTTCTAAAATCTTGTAATTTTTTATACTCTGACATGTTTATCTTAATTGACATCTGTCTCTCCAATTTATTTTTCTTAAGCCATAGACATAATATACCATGGACTAGACCTTCCTTAAGCTAGTTGTACATTATAATAAGGGCAGCGTAGACTGCCACCTCTATAAACCGTTTTTATTCGTTCTGGTCATATAATTGATATTTTGAATTTGAAATTCGGAACAGAAAAACGGGCGTCGGATTTCAGTTTGGTTTTGACTGCGAAATTGGAAACATATTTAAGCCTTAAATTACAAAGTTTATACTTATCCACTATGTACATTTAAAATGTATTGAATTCAGTTCGTGAATGAGTGTTATACATCCCTGGAGATTTCTATTAAATAACAATCTATACTCTGAAGTGAACTTTTACTGTTTTTACAATGGGACGTGCCAGACTGGCATGTGAAATTGGCATGAGCTGCTGCAGACAGGTCCTTAACGGCGCGTCGTTTTGCACGAGCGCCCTCATCTCTCCTGGTTGCCTGCCTTACTACCTACCTACCCGACGTGGTGCAAGAGCCGCAGCTACAGCGCGCCCGCCAGCAGTACACGCAGGTTGCGCACGCTGAAGAGGAGCCCCCACAACTCGCGGTAGCGCTCTTCCAGCCGCCTCATCGCACCGTATCACGCCGTCCTGGTCTGCGGTTGCCCCTTCGCCAAAGAAGGCGCGGGCGGCACGTCGTGTCAAGCTAGCCCCATCGTATGAAGCCGGCCTTATTTTACCTTTTTCTTATTTTACCTTTTCTTACTTTTTCTTTTTATTTTAATAACGTAGCTTACGTTTAGCTCATCTGAGCTAAATGTAACGTTACAGTTTGGCGCCCAAATCTTAAAAATTAAGCGCAACGGTATTATTTGTGCGCCCAATTTTAGCTTGAACTCACCCCATCACCCACACTCTACCTACTTTTTACTATATTTATTTATGTTTAACGTGGGCTCGATTCCTCATTCATTCTCTCAAAATTCTAAAACCAAACTTGCACAAGTATATATGCTAACTTTTGGTTTCCCTTTCAGGCTCATTTCATCATCATTTTTCTTTTTCACTTTTGCTAGTACTTTTATTTTTTATTCTCCATAATTCACTTAACCTATTAGGCAATTTTTTTTATCCCTCTTTTTCTTTTATTTTCTTTAGAGCGGTTTGGCAACTCTGTAAAAAAGCCCCTAATGCCTTGTAAATATGTTCTTCCCTCTTGTAAATATTTTCTTCCCTCTTGTAAATATCTTTTACCCTCTTAAACTCTTGAAACTTGAGTTACCTCTTGAAACTTGAGTTACCTCTTGAAACTTGAGTTACCTCTTGAAACTTGAGTTACCTCTTGAAACTTGAGTTATCTCTTGAAACTTGAGTTACGTCTTGAAACTTGAGTTACGTCTTGAAACTTGAGTTACGTCTTGAAACTTGAGTTACGTCTTGAAACTTGAGTTACCTCTTGAAACTTGAGTTCCTCTTCTAATCCCAACTCTTAGAGCGGTCTGCACAACTCTGAAAGCCTTATGTGCAAAGAGCGGTCCCGTAACTCTTTAAAAATAAGCCAAATGCGTGGGCTCTTATAAATATTCTTCGGGTTTTCAAACAGGTGCGGGTTACGACACCTAATTAAAAAAAATAAGCCTTAGTAATTTTAAATAAATATTTCCTTGTGGAGTATGCGTCATTGAATGTGAACCATATCCCCTACGTGTAATTGAATGAGAGTGTTTGAAGAAAGTATGAAAGATGTGTGATAGATCAAGGATTATATTTAAACCTTCAAAATTTTCATCCAGTTGAAAATTTTTCTGGGGTCATCGGGGAAATGTGGTGTTCTGCTGTGCAGACCTACACGTTTTTAAGTCTATTTACATTTTAATAAATACTTTACAAAACATACCTTTATATCTTTTGATTTTGTATCAACTCATGTCTCATTTTTATGTATTCGTTGTTACTGTTAACACCTGAAAAGCATACTTTTAGTTATCTCTGATTGTTTTAATATTCCATAACTTATTTATATCGCTAATTTCTAAAATCTTGTAATTTTTTATACTCTGACATGTTTATCTTAATTGACATCTGTCTCTCCAATTTATTTTTCTTAAGCCATAGACATAATATACCATGGACTAGACCTTCCTTAAGCTAGTTGTACATTATAATAAGGGCAGCGTAGACTGCCACCTCTGTAAACCGTTTTTATTCGTTCTGGTCATATAATTGATATTTTGAATTTGAAATTCGGAACAGATGACACAGAACGAAAGAAAAACGGGCGTCGGATTTCAGTTTGGTTTTGACTGCGAAATTGGAAACATATTTAAGCCTTAAATTACAAAGTTTATACTTATCCACTATGTACATTTAAAATGTATTGAATTCAGTTCGTGAATGAGTGTTATACATCCCTGGAGATTTCTATTAAATAACAATCTATACTCTGAAGTGAACTTTTACTGTTTTTACAATGGGACGTGCCAGACTGGCAAGTGAAATTGGCATGAGCTGCTGCAGACAGGTCCTTAACGGCGCGTCGTTTTGCACGAGCGCCCTCATCTCTCCTGGTTGCCTACCTTACTACCTACCTACCCGACGTGGTGCAAGAGCCGCAGCTTCAGCGCGCCCGCCAGCAGTACACGCAGGTTGCGCACGCTGAAGAGGAGCCCCCACAACTCGCGGTAGCGCTCTTCCAGCCGCCTCATCGCACCGTATCACGCCGCCCTGGTCTGCGGTTGCCCCTTCGCCAAAGAAGGCGCGGGCGGCACGTCGTGTCAAGCTAGCCCCATCGTATGAAGCCGGCCTTATTTTACCTTTTTCTTATTTTACCTTTTCTTACTTTTTCTTTTTATTTTAATAACGTAGCTTACGTTTAGCTCATCTGAGCTAAACGTAACGTTACATAGTGTTGACAGGATCCATCGCGCTATTATATTTAAGCAAAGTTGTTTTTTAAAGCAATATATTGATATTAACACTCAGTTACGTCAAAAGCAGAGTCAACGTTTGAACGAGACTTTTTCAAATTATTGAACAATAGCAGTTTCGGAAAGACCCTGGCAAATAATGAAAATCGAATAGAAGTAAAATTAGTTAACAAATGGTGTGATTCAAAAAATAAAACGAAAAAGACCACTTGCGCTGAGAAATTAATAGCTAGTCCATATTTTCATAGTGCTTCTGTATTTTCTGATGATCTAGTGGCAATCCAAATGAAACCTGTGCGTATAATACTTAATAAACCAATATACATAGGGTTCGCAGTATTAGAATTATCTAAGACTCTCATGTACGACTGTTAAAAATGTTTTGACATTTTTATAATCTAACATTAAAAAAAAATGTGACACATTATTTTGTACCTTTTGCCTTTTTAATTGTTTTGTTTAACATTTTAATACAATAAAGCTTTGAGCGCAGTCCTACGAATTTTTTGATAATAATGCCACCCATTTCATTTTTAAACAGTCCTAGATCCTTCTTATTAATAATTGGCAAGTTATAGTCATTGTTACAGTCATAATTGCTGGTATCAAAATATTTTAGAAAATGGTGCTTGATGTCTTTATAAACGTCAACGTCTGTACAATGATATTCAAGTAAACAGATATGTTATGACTCATACTTACTATACTCCATACTTACTTTTTTTAAAGTATATGTGTTTTACAATAAAAAAAAGATACCAGAGGTATTGAGGGCCCGGAACTCCTTAGTTTCTACTAGAACTATGTATGTTCTTTGAAAAAATATGCTACAGAAAGCCAGAACTCGCACTCAAGTATCAGCAGAGCATGGTTGAAGATTGAAATGAATAAAAATCAAGAAATTTTTCATTGTTCGTAATAAAAAGTCCAAAAAAAAAATAGTAAAGGTACTGAGGGCCGGAAATCCTCGTTTTCCACTACAACTATATAGGCACTATATAATAATATGCAACTGAAAGCCAGAACTCTCAATCAAGTATCAGCAGAGCATGGTTGAAGATTTAGATGAATAAAAATCAAGAAATTTTTCATCGTTCGTAATAAAAAATAAAATACCTGAGGTACTGAGGGCCAGGAACTCCTTAGTTTCTACTACAACTATTTGTACTCTTTATAAAAACATGCAATAAAAAGCTAGATCTCTCACTCAAGTATCAGCAGAGCATGGTTGAAGGTTGAGATGAATACAAATCAAGACATTTTCCATCGTTCGTAACAACAATCCACAAAAAAATAGTAGAGGTACTGAGGGCTGAAACTCCTCGTTTTCCACTACAACAATTGCACTTAATAATAATATGCAACAAAAAGCCAGAACTCTCAGTCAAGTATCAACAGAGCATGGTTGAAGATTGAGATGAATAACAATCAAGAAATTTTTCATTGTTCGTTATAAAATATCATAAATAAAAATACCATAGGTACTGAGGGCCGGGAACTCCTTGGTTTCTACTACAACTAGATATGTACTTTTTATAAGTATACTGCAGAAAGCCTGAACTCTCACTCAAGTATCAGCAGAGCATGGTTGAAGATTGAGATGAATAAATCAAAAAATAATACATTGCTCGTAATCAAAAATCAAAAATAGAATTACCATAGGTACTGAGAGCCGGGAACTTCTTGGTTTCTACTACAACTATCTATGTTCTTTGAAAAAGTATGCTGCAGAAAGCCAGAACTCGCACTCAAGTGTCAGCAGAGCATGGTTGAAGATTGAAATGAATAAAAATCAAGAAATTTTTCATTGTTCGTAACAAAAAGTCCAAAAAAATATGTCAGAAGTACTGAGGGCCGGAACTCCTCGTTTTCGACTACAATAATATGTAACAGAACTACTTATACAACCTTTACTACTTTTTTTTAGATTTTTTATTACGAACAATGAAAAATGTCTTGATTTTTATTCATGTCAATTTTCAACCGTGCTCTGCTGGTACTTGATTGATAGTTCAGGTTTTCTGTATTTACAAAGTTCATACATAGTTGTAGTAGAAACCAAGGAGTGCCCGGCGCTCAGTACCTCTGCTATTTTATTTTGGATTTTGTATTACGAATGATGAAAAATCCTTGATTTTGCTAACCTAAATCTTCAACCATGCTCTGCTGATACTTGAGTGAAAGTTCTGGCTTTCTGTTGCATGTCTTCGTCTTGTCTTAACATATTTGTATTATGAAATAAAACAGTTCCCAGCCTTCTGTACCTATGAACATTTTTGTTATTTTTTTATAACGAACACTGAAAATTTCCTTGATTTTTGACAACCTAAATCTTTAATCATGCTCTGCTGATACTTGAGTGCGGGTTCTGCCATTCTGTTTCATTTTTGCGTCTAGTCTTGATATAGGCGTATAAGGAAAGGAGGAGTTCTCGGCCTGATTACAGTTAGATTTTATGTTTTGATTTTTTTGTATCGAACACTGAATATTTTCTTGGTTTTTGCTATTACAATGTTATTCGCAAAAAAATGTATTGTTAAATAGCACTTTCAAGCAATGATGACAAACGATTGCTATCGTTTGGTAAAGTTTCTACTTAGCCTGGGGTAACGCAACTATATTTATGTAATGGATTACCACAATTTAAACGTAATTACAGTAGATACATTTTAACATGTATCTTATTGATTGTAAATAAAACTTGTGAAGTGTAAATGCAGAGTTAGGAAATATTATGCAAGTACTAGGCACCTATTAATTTTACAGTACACTCACATTACATGTGTCTGGACCCCGCTTAATAAGTATGTAAAAATATGTATTTCTTTGGTGTCCCAAATATTTGTTGCAAACTTACATCTAAATTAGTAAATAGTTTAAGTAATATCAATACTATAAATTAGGATAATTATCGGAGGTCGGAATAGTCAGAGTATGTTTATTATTCTGGAATTACAGAAAGTGACATCATACAGTCTAGAAGTTTAGGAAAATATTCTCTACCAATTCAGACCTCATAATTACTTACAGGTTACTATGGATACTATAGTTTTCTTTTATTTGTTTTATTTAAATAAATAATTATAATAATAATAATATAATAATATCGTTTATTTATAACATAAGGCACATTTTACAATAAAAAATCTTAAAAATATAAAAAAGACTATTGCTTATTTGAACTAGGTTGAACCTGTGTTTCGGGCTGTAAATATTACTATTTTACTCTCATAATGATATCTGTTTAATTTTCATTCCTGATGACAATGCGTATCGCACTGCCTGGTATGAAATATAACACCAATCAGGTGCTCGCTCAAGGTCTGCGTGAACCTGGCAGATCATTTTCCAGCAGAGCTTAAAAAAATGTGAGTTCTAGTCGCATGCAGCATAGTTCTGGGGTTCTTGACACTTTTTGGAAATAGTTCTGGCCTTTTTCCCAGAAAAAAAGTCACATGAAAATATGATCTGCTAACTTCCGGTAGCTGATAATTTTTTCCAAAACCAAAATTTTATAAGTGATTTAGGTGCACTAAGATGAGTTCTATAGTTCCTGATACATTTTAGAAATAGTTCTGCAGAATTACACACAAAAAAAATAGCAATTTTTATTCATCACAATCTTCAACCATGCTCTGCTGATACTTGAGTGCGAGTTCAGGCTTTCTGTAGCATACTTTTTCAAAGAACATACATAGTTGTAGTAGAAACTAAGGAGTTCCGGGCCCTCAGTACATCTGGTATTTTTTTTTGATATTTTATTACGAACGATGAAAAATTTCTTGATTTTTAATCTTCTCAATCTTCAACCATGCTCTGCTGATACTTGATTGAGAGTTCAGGCTTTCTGTAGCATACTTATACAAGGTACATATATAGTTGAAGTAGAAACCAAGGAGTTCCCGGCCCTCAGTACCTCTGATATTTTATTTTGGATTTTGTATTACGAATGATGAACAAGCCTTGATTTTGCTAACCTAAATCTTCAACCATGCTCTGCTGATACTTGAATGAGAGTTCTTGTTTTTTGTAGCATACTTTTACAATGAACATATACAGTTGTAGTAGAAAACGAGGAGTTTCAGCCCTCAGTACCTCTACTAATTTTTGTGGATTGTTGTTACGAACGATGAAAAATGTCTTGATTTTTATTTATCTCAACCTTCAACCATGCTCTGCTGATACTTGAGTGAGAGATCTAGCTTTTTATTGCATGTTTTTATAAAGAGTACACATAGTTGTAGTAGAAACTAAGGAGTTCCTGGCCCTCAGTACCTCAGGTATTTTTTTTATTTTTTTATTACGAACGATGAAAAATTTCTTGATTTTCATTCATCTAAATCTTCAACCATGTTCTGCTGATACTTGATTGAGAGTTCTGGCTTTCAGTTGCATATTATTATATAGTGCCTATATAGTTGTAGTGGAAAACGAGGATTTCCGGCCCTCAGTACCTTTACTATTTTTTTTTTGCACTTTTTATTACGAACAATGAAAAATTTCTTGATTTTTATTCATTTCAATCTTCAACCATGCTCTGCTGATACTTGAGTGCGAGTTCTGGCTTTCTGTAGCATATTTTTTCAAAGAACATACATAGTTCTAGTAGAAACTAAGGAGTTCCGGGCCCTCAATACCTCTGGTTTTTTTTTTTCTTACGTGCGATGAAAATTGTCTTGATTTTTATTTATCTCAATCTTCAACCATGCTCTGCTGATACTTGAGTGCGAGTTCTGGCTTTCTGTAACATACTTTTTCAAAGAACATACATAGTTCTAGTAGAAACTAAGGAGTTCCGGGCCCTCAGTACCTATGGTATTTCTATTTTTGATATTTTATTACGAACGATGAAAAATTTCTTGATTTTTAATCATCTCAATCTTCAACCATGCTCTGCTGATACTTGATTGAGAGTTCAGGCTTTCTGTAGCATACTTATACAAGGTACATATATAGTTGAAGTAGAAACCAAGGAGTTCCCGGCCCTCAGTACCTCTGATATTTTATTTTGGATTTTGTATTACGAATGATGAACAAGCCTTGATTTTGCTAACCTAAATCTTCAACCATGCTCTGCTGATACTTGAGTGAGGGTTCTGGCATTCTGTTTCATTTTTGCGTCTAGTCTTGATATAGGCGTATAAGGAAAGGGGGAGCTCTCGGCCTGATTACAGTTAGATTTTATGTTTTGATTTTTTTGTATCAAACACTGAAATTTTCTTGGTTTTTGCTTTTGGTTACGGTTACAACAAAGCTACTGTCGCTTGAGAGTACGTTTTTCTTATATTTTATTGATTTTTATTACTTCAAGCTCTAAACTAATTATTTTTGCCAAAAGAATAAACAGCAATTGTAGTTTATACAAGTAGCGCCAGTATTAAAAAACATATTGGTTTATTTCAGTTATGAGTTTTAAATGTTTGCTATTTTTTTTTGTGTGTAATTCTGCAGAACTATTTCTAAAATATATCAGGAACTATAGAACTCATCTTTGTGCACCTAAATCACTTATAAAATTTTGGTTTTGGAAAAAATTATCAGCTACCGGAAGTTAGCAGATCATATTTTCATGTGACTTTTTTTTGGGAAAAAGGCCAGAACTATTTCCAAAAAGTATCAAGAACTCTAGAAATATGCTGCATGCGACTAGAACTCACATTTTTTTAAGCTCTGCTGGAAAATGATCTGCTAAGTTCACCAGCATGCTTACTATTTCGTCGGTGCGCGTGCGAAGCCGCGTAACAGCAGTTTGTTAATACCGCGTAACAACAAAAGGTGCAAAATTGAAATATCGCGCCAACAGATTCTCAACGCGGATTCGCTTATATTAGACCTCACGCGTTTCGAATTAGCCAATAGGAAACGTCATTTTTAGCATTAAAACAATACAGCGGAACAGTATTAAGCTTGAAGTTGGCTGCAAGTCCGCGTATTTACCAAATCGGCGAACAAGTGTCACACAATCTATGCGTGCTTCTGAAATATATTACTTTGCCGCTAAAAACAACTATGTAAGTACGTTTTAATTGTTTAAAATGTGTCTTTACCAATATGTTTATGCATGCATGGTGTAGATACGTCTATTTATTTAATAATTTAATAATTCTGACGAGTTAATCCTATAATACGTAATTACGCGGTATTGATATTTACATCATTTCATTGTGTTGGTTATTTACGCGGTATTGCATTAAACTAAAATTATTTTGTTATTTTAGGTAAATACGTTGAAGCTTAAAATCCAGTACCTAACCAAATAATGATGGAGGACCAAGAAAATGTTGACTGTTTTTTAGAAAATGCTTGTATTGACGATGAAGTGGTAACTCTCAAAGACCTATGTGAAAGGCGAAACGCATTGCTAGAAAAAAAGAAGGAAATATTAAATAAACTTAATTATAAAAATCAACCAGCATTGCAAATAGTTACTATCCCTGTGTCGGAGGAAATAGAGCAAGAGCAAGAATGCCGGAATGAAAATGTAACATCTGAGTTTACTACACTTACAACAGTTTTTGATCCAGTTTTACAAAATGAAGATGATTATATTGCTACTTCTACTGTGTTGAACGATAATGATTTTTCATCCGACGATTCAGTCGCTGATCCTTCTTTTGTCGCACTTTCAGACATTACAAATTTAAAACCATTATCGCCAGATAATATGGAGTGGTTTCCCGAAAGGGAAATAGAAGAAACATCGAATAGAAATAAAAAAAAGCACAAAGGGGATCCAAATAATTGGAAAAGAATAAAAAATAAGCGGCAGAGAATGATGGGAGAAGAGTATGTTGGATTTAAAAAAGAGAGCACTAAATTTGTTCAAAATGATCCAAAACCAGCAAGAGTAATGGGGCCGTTATGTATGTCAACGCGATGTTTTAGTGGTAAAGCTATGTATTGTTCAAAATTAACAGAAGAAGTTCGATCACAAATTTTTAAAACCTATTGGAAAATGAGTTGGCAAGAAAAGAAAATGTACGTATCATCAATGGTAGATAAGATACCTACAACTAGAAAAACTAAAAGCTCTAATTCAAGAAGGAGTGATACCAAAATTTACTATTTAAAAGTAAATGATAAAAAAGAAAGAGTTTGTTTAAAAACATTTTTGGAAACACTGGGTATTAAAGAATGGACAGTTCGATATTGGCTTGGAGAGAAGACGAGTAATAGTAATGAATCTGAACCAGGAGATGAAGTAGTCAAAGAACCCAAAAAAGAACTGGCTAGAAAATATTTGACTGCGCTACCCAAACTACCATCCCATTATTGTAGACAGTCAACATCAAAACTATACTTAGAACCAATAATACAATCAAAATCACAGTTATATCGTCTATACGTAGACTATTCAAGTTTGAGAAACGAACCCATAGCTTCTAGAAAGATATTTGAAGGTGTTTTGTTTGAAGAAAATATCGGACTTTTTCAACCTAAAAAAGATGCTTGCGACCAGTGCTGTGCTCACAAAGTAGGAAATCTATCAGACGAGCTGTATACCAAACACATTGAACTTAAAGATTTAGCTAGAGCTGAAAAAAACTCTGAAAAAGAGGCAGCACAGAAAGGAATCATACATGCAATAACAGCAGACCTTCAGGCTGTAAAGCTGTGTCCGTTCCTTAATGCCAGTGCACTTTATTTTAAAACAAAACTCGCTGTTCACAATTTTTCAGTATACAATCTAGGCAATAATGAAGTCACATGCTACTGGTTTGACGAGACGGTATGCGATTTGAAAGCCACTACATACGCATCGTTTTTTGTAAATTATTTGACAAAATTACTTGAAAACGATCCCAAAGATGTTGTAATATTTACAGATGGCTGTACCGCTCAGAATAGGAATAATGTAGTGTCAAATGCGTTGTTGCGTTTGGCTATGGCCAAGAACATTGTCATAACACAAAAATATTTAGAGAAAGGACACACACAAATGGAAGTGGACTCGGTTCACTCCGTGATTGAGAGGAAGCTGAAGAACCGGGAAATTTTTTTACCGTCACAATATGCAACTATTACAAAGGAAGCCAGAAAAGTACCAAGTCCTTACGAAGTTATAACACCTGATTATACGTTTTTTAATGACTTCAGTCTTAAGAATTACCTGATTTATGAATCAATAAGACCTGGTCGTGGGGCGGGTGATCACTGTGTCGTAGATATAAGGGCTCTTGAGGTATAATCCAAGTGGAACAATCGACTATAAGCTCCATTTTGCTGATGACTTTAATCCTTTGCCTAGAAGACCAAAGAAAATAACATGTCTGATTGACAGTGTGCCGTCACTTTATGAATCTAGACAACCAATAACTAAAACAAAGTATGACCACCTACAGGAGCTGAAGAGTGTCATACCTAGAGACTGTCATAGTTTTTATGATAATTTACCTTATACATAAAATAGTAATGTTTAATGTTAATTTTACTGAGATTTTAAAGACTGTGATTACCTGATTAAGTATAATTATTTTTTAGAAGTTTGTACCACACAGATTATTGTTTGGAATGTTAATTTAATAAGAATATTTTACTAATTAAGATTTAAAAAGAAAAAGAAGTGCTAATTGAGGAGCAGAAAAGCTGATTATATTTGAATTCAATGAATAATTATTAGCATCATTGATAAAAGGTACTTTTACTATACCAGCTAAATACTTTGCTGTTATAGTAAAATTACCTTTACTTTTATTAGGTAGGTACCTACACATTTGTGGCCAATATTCAAAGTGCAACTACTACTTGGTACTAATAAAGTACAACTTATTGGACTGATTATTTTTATTATTTATAATTAGTTAATAGCAAGAAATATTGCTGAGATTATTAAGAATAGTTTTTTTATGTTTACGTTTAAGAAGCGTTTTTTGTTATTTCATTTTAATAATAAATTCATTCATAAATAATAAGCATATTTCATTTCAAATCCGCGTACCTACTAAAAGTACAATTAAAATTTTTGCAACTTATTGCAACAAAACCGCGTAAGTGATTTTACTCGGAATCCGATCAAGTTTTAGGTAAAATTACTTCATTTTCCAATAAAGTAAGTAGTTAAGACATGTCCACAAAGTTCAGTCAGTAAAATATAAATAAATGGCTAAGTTATTAAGTTTTTTCTTCCTCCTGTAAAATCGTGTAAACACAGATACGCGGTATTTACAAATTACTCTTCCGCGGTTTTGCACGCGCACCGACGATTTGGTTCTTTGATTGAATTAAGCCACGCTAACGGTCGGTGATCTGTATATACTGTGAATTTGCGTCAGTACAAGTATGGACGGAAGTGTTTTGTTCCCCACACTATGGCTAGCAATTCTTTCTCTATATTACTATAACGTGTTTCCGCGTCACTTAATGTCCGGCTGGCGTATGCAATGGGTTTTTCATTTCCAATAACTCCTTGTGAAAGGACGGCACCCACGGCGTAATTTGATGCGTCTGTAGTTAGAATAAATGACTTTGAAAAATCAGGGAATTGTAATATAGGAGCGTTGACTATTAGTTATTTACATCTTTGGAAAGCGTCGATATACGATTGAGTAATTTCTATTTTATTTCTCTTTTTCAAGCACGTTGTAAGAGGTTGTGTGACTTTAAAAAAATCTTTAATAAATTTTCGATAATATCCAACCAGGCCAAGGAAACTTTTGATTTCGGTGGATGTGCGGGGAAGTGGGAAGTTAAGTACTGCTCTGACTTTATCATCGTTAGGTTCTAGGCCATTTTTCGTAATCTTGTGTCCCAAGTAAAGAACCTCCTTTCTCAGAAACTCACGTTTATCAAGTGTCACTTTCAGGTTGTTTTGTCTGAGGCGGTTGAATATTTTTCTTAATTTCTCAATGTGTTCCTGTAAACTATTCGAATATAATATTATGTCATCCAAATATACAAGGCAATGAATACCTTGCAAGCCTCTCAGCACGTTATCCATTGCCCGTTGGAAAGTTGCGGGTGCAGTTTTAAGCCCAAACGGCATACGGGAAAACTCAGTGTCCTGATGGAGTCGTAAACGCGGTCTAGGGTCTGTCCTTTTCGTCTATTTCAATCTGGTGATATCCACTAGCGAGGTGCAGGGTGCTAAAGTAAGTTGACTTTCCTAGCTTGTCAAATAAGTCATTTATATTCGGTAAGGGATACTTGTCGTCAGTCTTTATGTCATTTAAATGTCGATAGTCTATAACCATTCTGAATTTATGCTCACCCGAGGCGTCCACCTTTTTTGGGATTAGGTGCACGGGGGCACTCCATGGCGAAAAGGACTCTTGAATTACATTATCGTGTAATAATTTGTCAGGGTCGTGTGTTAGGGGAAGCTGTTCGCAGTAAAATATATCTCTATATTCAAAACATAATTTTTCTATAGCTTCGCGTTCCTCCGAGTTAGTGTGATCTAATCGTAATTTTTCTAAATTTTGTTTCAGTAATTCGTCAATTTCGTAGTTATTCAGTAACTTATCTGATGTTAAGTTTATTTCACAAATATTAGTGTCGTTAAGTTTAGTTGTATGGCTCCACACTTTCTGAGTAGGAATTATTGTCATAGGCGGTATGGTCAAAAATTTCAGTAAATTGTAAATTATTTTGACAGTCAATTGTTTTGTCAGTAATCAGGCTGAAAAGCCTGTTCTTGGATCATATGCGTTTCATTATTATTGTTATATGTATAAAACACATTGTCACTATCAGAGTTATTTGTAATCATGTTGTTTCTAAGGGGACGGGCAGTTTTCATAGAAACATCAGTGTCTTCTGACTGGGGTAAATTACACTGTGGTTGCTGTTGTGACGGTATACCGAATTTAAATTGCTGGTTTGATGGATTAAAATTGGGTCTACCCAGAGCGTTATTAATTTGAGGTCTTAATCCTTGTTGATGTACAATACCAAATTTAAAATTGTTTTGGTTCTGCGGACTGCCTGCGATGTACACTGATTTATAACCTTGAGGCTGTGGCATATCCGTTTTAAAGTCAGTTTGATTCGGTATACCGAATCTATAGTTGTTATTGAAACCAGATCTAAAATTATCTTGGGGCGAGTGCGGAACTCCGAACTTGAAGTTTTGGTTTGCCGGATAGCCGAAATTATTTAAGACTGGCACATTAGGTTTTATCGCAGGCTGAAATTTAAAACCTTGGAAGCTATTATTAGTAGTTGAAGGACGCGGGGCTGGTTTTGTATTATTTTTATTTTTTGCGTTGTACTGAAATTTAAAATTTACCTCTTCCATCACGACACTGGATGCACTTTCCAGGTTGTACAATTTCTAAGTCTTACAATTCTGATTAAATCCTCTGGCAGATTACATAAAAACACGTTAAGAGACAAGTTACTGTAAATCACCATTTTTGCAACCTTCATTTCCTCACTAGCCAGCAAATTGACCTTGGAGAGCAGAGTGCTGTTGGATTCTGTTACAGAATTCCAAATAAGTTTCATTAGCTTTAATTTTTAAATTTTCTACTTCAATAGCTACGCAGTCCTCTGATCTAGGGTCACAAAAATGTTGAATAAAAGTAGATTTTAGTTGGTCCCATGTAATTATATCCTCCCTTTCACTTAATAGAGCCGCCGCTCTACCACACAATCTACTAGTAATAGTTATAAGATGATTGAACAACATTATTATTACCGTTAAAGTTTCCTAAAACATATTCACCTTTTTTTTATAAACAAGTTTAAAATATTTTTGTCCTCATCAAATTTGGGTATTAAACTTAAAATATCTTAAGGGATCATTTGGATAGATCCTCCAACTTGATCCAGCATTTTGTCAACAATTAGATAAAATTAATATACTAAAACAATTATTACTATAATATAACCTAAAGCTTAAGAATAGGCCTGCCAATTTTTGTGCAGAAGTCAAAAACCTTCAACGGTGTAAGTTTAAAAGTTACGCAATTAAGTCCTACAGGAGCAACACAGGAAATAACAAGGACGAGACAGGATAGTAAAAAGGTCTACTTACAGTGTGCTCGATCCCATGCCTACCCGTAGAGCTGCTCGTGCCGTGGACAGGAACCCTCGTCGCCAGATGTGGTAAACTTATTTATTTGGTTCGAGGATACCCGCGAGCCGCGCCCGTTACCGATTTTTGTGTACCAATACTAAGACATGCATACTTTGGAGTTACAGAGGGGGAAAGTAACCTGACTGCGTACCGTGGTCGAATGCTCTCTCTGTTTCAGGTGCTTCAGCCAGCTGTCAACGTGTCGGCCCAACGTCTATCGGATCAGGTGCGGTTTTATTATTATGTCCTTTATTTAACTAGTTTCTTATTAAATACATTTTTAAATATTTTTATAAAACATACAAAAACAAAAAACATTTAAAAAATAAGAACACATTTCTTATTATGTCCTTTATTCACTTAATTTCTTATTCTCTACATTTTTAAATATTTTTTATAAAATAAAATACAAAAAAAAAAAAAATAGAGGCCCACCGGTACCGGGAACAGGGTCCAAGCTACCGGCGGTCAGGGCTCCAGAGAGAGGAACCTCCTAACAATACGAGCCGTGTCCAGCAGTACTGCTTTCTGGATCAGGCTCTTGACCCAGCCGCCTAACGAGAGCCTCCTAAGGTGTTGGTCGAGGCTCGTGGCTATTAAGCCATTGGCCGAAACGACTATCGGTACAATGATCGCTGTGTCCACATCCCACATGTCGACAACCTCGCGAGCCAAGTCAAGATACTTGATTTGCTTATCTTTCTAGGCTTTCACGAGGTTCCCGTCATGCGGGATGGTAATATCAACAATCATTGCACGCCTCTCGATTCGGTCCACCACCACAATATCAGGCTTATTGGCTACAATAGTCCTGTCAGTGATGATGGACCGATGCCAGTACAATGTGATACTGCCATTATCGAGAATTGGGTCGGGCACATACCTGTAGTACGGTACCTCCGATGCCACAAGAGTGTATTTCAGAGCAAGTTGCTGATAGATAATCCTGGCTACAAGGTTGTGCCTATGCAAGTTCTCTTCGTTAGCTAGACGAGAACAACCAGAGATAATGTGGCGGATCGATTCACCCGGGACATGCGCGGCAAATGTCAACCGTGCCATCCTTCACAATAAATCTGCGGTATCGTCATGATAACTTCGTCCATAATTGCACAGACAAAAGCTTCGATTTCCCCAAAGTGGTCACCGAAACGCAACCAGGCTACGGACGCTAATTGATCTACATCGGGCCCATGTAAGGCCCGAAAAAAGTGTCCGTGAAGCTGCTAACTCTGCCATACCTCCCTGCGGTCTTTAGTGTCAAGCACTACAGGCTTGCGCCAATTCTCATTCGCCAAGGAGAGCGGGGTGAGTCCCTTGTCCACTGCTACTACATCTTGATGCATACCCACGTCGGTGTCTAGAAAATATTCCCTGAGTTTGCACATCTCGCGGTTGTGAAGGTTTTTGGCATTTAAAAAGCCTCGGCCTTCACACTTCCGCGGGATATTCAATCTCATGACCGTGGATGATGCATTCGATATGCAGTCAGCAGTGTACGGACCCGCCTATCCAAGGCGTCAAGTTCCGTTTGAGTCCATTTGAGTATGCCGAAAGAGTACATCAATTCCGGCATGACCCAACCGTTGAAGGCGCGCGCCTTGTTTCCGCCCGAAAGAAGGCTATTGAATACCTTCTTCAGGCGGTCAAAGAAGCGCTCCTTCAACGATTGCTTCATGTCAGTAGTGCTGATACCTAACGCTTCCGACATACCCAAATACTTATAGGTTTCGTTTGGAGAGAGAGATCTCAGGTTTATGGAATCCGCGAGATGAACTCCTACGGACTCCACAATCTCACCTCGTTTTACATGCATGACCGCACATTTTTGCACACCAAACTCCATCCTGATGGCGCTACTAAAAGTTTCAGTTACCTTTAGTAGCTCCATCAGTTGAAGATTGTTGGGGGCAAAGAGCTTCAGGTCATCCATGTAAAGGAGGTGAGATATAACCTGACCACCTCTCTTCAACCGATAGCCCAACCCTGAATTCTCCAGCAGCATGCTTAGAGGATTCAGGGCTAGACAAAACCAAAGTGGACTCAAACTATCGCCCTGGAATATACCTCGCTCGATCCTTACAGGTTCGCTATTCCTCTGGATATTTCAACATCCTGGATAGCGAAGGACTGTGCTCCATTGCCCCATACAAGACATCAAGAAGGTGCGTAGAGTTGTATCTATTTTATACAATTCTAGCACCCTCATGAGCCATGTATGAGGCACCGAGTCGAACTAACTCTAGTCTAGTCTTGTCATTATTATTATTATTGTTGCGCTAGAACGCATGGCGTCATCATCTGGTAGACGCGTACTCGCCGCTTGTACCGACTAATACGGTTTTCCCATCTTCTGCGTGTTGGGGCTGACCTTAAGCTCTTAGAGTAAGGTTATTTTGAGTGTGCGTATGGGACAGATGAATACAAGTCGTATACATATCACCCCCAGGAATTCGAAACGCTCCGTGTCGTGGGACAGATAATCACGAAAATTGATATCAGTCCCCGAAAACGCCTCACAAGGTGCATCTCTCACGCCTCAGTCACGAATGGGTGGTAATATTGAGATTATCGAAAGAACAAGGTGGTTTTTAGAATATAAAAAGAAATATACTTCGTCTTGTTGATATTCAGAGAGAGTATATTGTTAGCCAGCCAAGATAACACCAAGTTTAGCCCAATCTGCGCACTATTACTATAAATTTTGGGCGAAGTGTCAGCTTCGAATGGCTTCGAACAACAGCGCTGTGTCGTCAACGAAAATTACAATCCTATCGCTAGGCAACTTGATCTCACAGAGGTCGTTGATAAAAGTCAGCCACCAATAAAAGGGGACCGAGAATTCTGCCTTGAGGAATATATGAATGTCTCTCCATCGTGGATGACGGGATCACTAATAGTCCACTGACCAACTTTCACCCTCTGGAATCGATTTGTAAGGTAGATAGACAATCCGAAAAAAGATTCAGCGGCATGCCCCTTACACCAATGTTCTCCAACTTTTTTATCAACAATGGGACGGTTATCGTGTCAAAGACATTGGCTAGACCAATGCAGATTACTATAACCTTTTCGTTTACAACCAAGTTTATTACCTACTGAACAAAATTGGTGAAATCGTAAAAAGCGTTGCTGGTCGACATTAATGTTTATCGCCTTCGGTATACGCTTTATACACAAATTTTTATTTGGCAAATAAATTGAAAAAGCAAGTGTGTCGGTATATTAAAAATAATTAAAAAGTGTTGAACACTACTGTAGACATAGGCTCAATTCTTTCAAAAAGCTTACTCGGGCACGGAACAGACAAAGTGAAATTAACATGTGAAAATGTTTGGGACTAACCATATGACACTTCATTAACGCTTGTCTATTCTATACTGTATGAATGTCAATTTATCTCGAGACTCGTAAAACATTAAAATCGACTTTTTGAAGATCTTTCAGGCTCCTTTCTGTCAAAACTTTGTTGTTTCTGTGCTCATATTAGTTAATGGTGAACGAGTTACTATTATTGTGTGTGCAGCTGTATTGTATGTGATCCTCATCTGTTGTACCAAATAATATAATTCTTTCTTTTATTTCTTTAAAATAATAATTCAAAGGCAATGAAGGTAGTACAAATAAAATCCAACATACAATGCCAAGATTTATTTACATAAAAAATAAAAGATGTATCCAGAGAAAAGAAACAAACGAAATAAAAATAAAGAAACTAGCAAGTAGTGCATGGTGAGCGGCGAGTACCGTACTTCACAAATAGTTGAGCGCGTGTGATGCGGCAGTTCTTGCGACCTCTTGCGCCTCCAGCAGAACCACCAGATTGGCCACCAGCTGGACTGCTGGCTCCCGCGGCTGCAGATGGGCCGCTTGCAACTCCAGGCCCGTATGGTGCGTAAGATTCTTGACTCACAGACGAAGAACTACTAGACGTAGACGTAGATGATAATCCAAGGCCTTCTTCTATGATTATGATTTCATCAATTCCGCCTTTACGTCCATCTGGTCCGTAATATCCTGATGGTCCAGCTCCTCCAGGTCCTCCAGCTGCTGCTGCTGCTGCTGCTGCTGAAGTGTATCCAGAGCCATTTCCTCCATCAGAATTGTCATCACTATCAGGTCCTAAGAAGCCGAGATCGTAATCGTCTCCAGCACCGTTTGAGTCACCGTTAATTCCGTCAGGTCCAGCTCCAGCCGCTGCTGCTGCACTTGCGGCAGATCCTCGACGTCCACCTTGTCCATTATATCCACGTCCTCCAGATGCTGCAGCTGCTGCTGCTGATGCTCCTGAATCAGATCCAGGGCCGTATGATCCATCGAGATTGCCGAATGGTCCGAAAACGTTGGGTCCGTATCCGTCCTGAGGTCCGTAACCACCATTAGACCCTGGTCCGGTTTGTCCAGCTGATGCTGAGGCTGATGCTGATGCTGAATTATCAGCCCCATCATTTTGGCCTCCGCGTCCACCTTGACCATTATATCCACGTCCTCCCCTACCAGGTCCTCCAGCTCCGCCAGCTCTTCCAGGTCCTCCAGCTGGTGCTGCTGGTGCTGAATTGCTGTTGGGACCTTGTTCATAACCAGGTCCTTGTGATCCTGGTCCCGATGGTCCGAATCCTGCAGGTCCTACACCAGGAGATGATGTAGAAACAGAACTAGATGAAGAGCTTGATGATCCAGACACACCTTCTATAATTATTATTTCTGTATTTCCTGGTAATCTTGTTTGTCCTGCAGTTGCTGTTGCAGTTGATAATACGCCCGTGGCAGGTCCTCCACGTCCACGTCCTCCCCTGCCAGGTCCTCCAGCTCCTCCAGCTGGTGCTGCTGAACTGGGTCCAGAGCCATTTCCTCCATCAGAATTGTCATCACTATCAGGTCCTAAGAAGCCGAGATCGTCTCCAGCACCGTTTGAGTCACCGTTGACTCCGCCAGGTCCAGCTCCAGCCGCTGCTGCTGCACTTGCGGCAGATCCTCGACGTCCACCTGGTCCGTAATATCCTGACGGTCCTGCTCCGTTAGCTCCAGCAGGTGCTGCGTCGCCCGGGGCAGAACCTCCACGTCCACCTTGTCCATTATATCCACGTCCTCCAGGTGCTGCAGCTGCTGCTGCCGCTGATGCTCCTGAATCAGATCCAGGGCCGTATGATCCATCGGGACTGCCGAATGGTCCGAAAACGTTGGGTCCGTATCCGTCCTGAGGTCCGTAACCACCATTAGACCCTGGTCCGGCTTGTCCAGCTGATGCTGAGGCTGATGCTGATGCTGAATTATCAGCCCCATCATTTGGGCCTCCGCGTCCACCTTGACCATTATATCCACGTCCTCCCCTACCAGGTCCTCCAGCTCCGCCAGCTCTTCCAGGTCCTCCAGCTGTTGCTGCTGCTGCTGCTGCTGCTGAAGTGTATCCAGAGCCATTTCCTCCATTAGAATTGTCATCACTATCAGGTCCTAAGAAGCCGAGATCATAATCGTCTCCAGCAGCGTTTGAGTCACCGTTATCTCTGCCAGGTCCAGCTCCAGCCGCTGCTGCTGCACTTGCGGCAGATCCTCGACGTCCACCTGGTCCGTAATATCCTGACGGTCCTGCTCCGTTAGCTCCAGCAGGTGCTGCGTCGCCCGGGGCAGAACCTCCACGTCCACCTTGTCCATTATATCCACGTCCTCCAGGTGCTGCAGCTGCTGCTGCCGCTGATGCTCCTGAATCAGATCCAGGGCCGTATGATCCATCGGGACTGCCGAATGGTCCGAAAACGTTGGGTCCGTATCCGTCCTGAGGTCCGTAACCACCATTAGACCCTGGTCCGGCTTGTCCAGCTGATGCTGAGGCTGATGCTGATGCTGAATTATCAGCCCCATCATTTGGGCCTCCGCGTCCACCTTGACCATTATATCCACGTCCTCCCCTACCAGGCCCTCCAGCTCCGCCAGCTCTTCCGGGTCCTCCAGCTGTTGCTGCTGCTGCTGCTGCTGAAGTGTATCCAGAGCCATTTCCTCCATTAGAATTGTCATCACTATCAGGTCCTAAGAAGCCGAGATCGTAATCGTCTCCAGCACCGTTTGAGTCACCGTTATCTCTGCCAGGTCCAGCTCCAGCCGCTGCTGCTGCACTTGCGGCAGATCCTCGACGTCCACCTGGTCCGTAATATCCTGACGGTCCTGCTCCGTTAGCTCCAGCAGGTGCTGCGTCGCCCGGGGCAGAACCTCCACGTCCACCTTGTCCATTATATCCACGTCCTCCAGGTGCTGCAGCTGCTGCTGCCGCTGATGCTCCTGAATCAGATCCAGGGCCGTATGATCCATCGGGACTGCCGAATGGTCCGAAAACGTTGGGTCCGTATCCGTCCTGAGGTCCGTAACCACCATTAGACCCTGGTCCGGCTTGTCCAGCTGATGCTGAGGCTGATGCTGATGCTGAATTATCAGCCCCATCATTTGGGCCTCCGCGTCCACCTTGACCATTATATCCACGTCCTCCCCTACCAGGTCCTCCAGCTCCGCCAGCTCTTCCAGGTCCTCCAGCTGTTGCTGCTGCTGCTGCTGCTGAAGTGTATCCAGAGCCATTTCCTCCATTAGAATTGTCATCACTATCAGGTCCTAAGAAGCCGAGATCGTAATCGTCTCCAGCACCGTTTGAGTCACCGTTATCTCTGCCAGGTCCAGCTCCAGCCGCTGCTGCTGCACTTGCGGCAGATCCTCGACGTCCACCTGGTCCGTAATATCCTGACGGTCCTGCTCCGTTAGCTCCAGCAGGTGCTGCGTCGCCCGGGGCAGAACCTCCACGTCCACCTTGTCCATTATATCCACGTCCTCCAGGTGCTGCAGCTGCTGCTGCCGCTGATGCTCCTGAATCAGATCCAGGGCCGTATGATCCATCGGGACTGCCAAATGGTCCGAAAACGTTGGGTCCGTATCCGTCCTGAGGTCCGTAACCACCATTAGACCCTGGTCCGGCTTGTCCAGCTGATGCTGAGGCTGATACTGATGCTGAATTATCAGCCCCATCATTTGGGCCTCCGCGTCCACCTTGACCATTATATCCACGTCCTCCCCTACCAGGTCCTCCAGCTCCGCCAGCTCTTCCAGGTCCTCCAGCTGTTGCTGCTGCTGCTGCTGCTGAAGTGTATCCAGAGCCATTTCCTCCATTAGAATTGTCATCACTATCAGGTCCTAAGAAGCCGAGATCGTAATCGTCTCCAGCACCGTTTGAGTCACCGTTATCTCTGCCAGGTCCAGCTCCAGCCGCTGCTGCTGCACTTGCGGCAGATCCTCGACGTCCACCTGGTCCGTAATATCCTGACGGTCCTGCTCCGTTAGCTCCAGCAGGTGCTGCGTCGCCCGGGGCAGAACCTCCACGTCCACCTTGTCCATTATATCCACGTCCTCCAGGTGCTGCAGCTGCTGCTGCCGCTGATGCTCCTGAATCAGATCCAGGGCCGTATGATCCATCGGGACTGCCAAATGGTCCGAAAACGTTGGGTCCGTATCCGTCCTGAGGTCCGTAACCACCATTAGACCCTGGTCCGGCTTGTCCAGCTGATGCTGAGGCTGATGCTGATGCTGAATTATCAGCCCCATCATTTGGGCCTCCGCGTCCACCTTGACCATTATATCCACGTCCTCCCCTACCAGGTCCTCCAGCTCCGCCAGCTCTTCCAGGTCCTCCAGCTGTTGCTGCTGCTGCTGCTGCTGAAGTGTATCCAGAGCCATTTCCTCCATTAGAATTGTCATCACTATCAGGTCCTAAGAAGCCGAGATCGTAATCGTCTCCAGCACCGTTTGAGTCACCGTTATCTCTGCCAGGTCCAGCTCCAGCCGCTGCTGCTGCACTTGCGGCAGATCCTCGACGTCCACCTGGTCCGTAATATCCTGACGGTCCTGCTCCGTTAGCTCCAGCAGGTGCTGCGTCGCCCGGGGCAGAACCTCCACGTCCACCTTGTCCATTATATCCACGTCCTCCAGGTGCTGCAGCTGCTGCTGCCGCTGATGCTCCTGAATCAGATCCAGGGCCGTATGATCCATCGGGACTGCCAAATGGTCCGAAAACGTTGGGTCCGTATCCGTCCTGAGGTCCGTAACCACCATTAGACCCTGGTCCGGCTTGTCCAGCTGATGCTGAGGCTGATGCTGATGCTGAATTATCAGCCCCATCATTTGGGCCTCCGCGTCCACCTTGACCATTATATCCACGTCCTCCCCTACCAGGTCCTCCAGCTCCGCCAGCTCTTCCAGGTCCTCCAGCTGTTGCTGCTGCTGCTGCTGCTGAAGTGTATCCAGAGCCATTTCCTCCATTAGAATTGTCATCACTATCAGGTCCTAAGAAGCCGAGATCGTAATCGTCTCCAGCACCGTTTGAGTCACCGTTATCTCTGCCAGGTCCAGCTCCAGCCGCTGCTGCTGCACTTGCGGCAGATCCTCGACGTCCACCTGGTCCGTAATATCCTGACGGTCCTGCTCCGTTAGCTCCAGCAGGTGCTGCGTCGCCCGGGGCAGAACCTCCACGTCCACCTTGTCCATTATATCCACGTCCTCCAGGTGCTGCAGCTGCTGCTGCCGCTGATGCTCCTGAATCAGATCCAGGGCCGTATGATCCATCGGGACTGCCGAATGGTCCGAAAACGTTGGGTCCGTATCCGTCCTGAGGTCCGTAACCACCATTAGACCCTGGTCCGGCTTGTCCAGCTGATGCTGAGGCTGATGCTGATGCTGAATTATCAGCCCCATTATTTTGGCCTCCGCGTCCACCTTGACCATTATATCCACGTCCTCCCCTACCAGGTCCTCCAGCTCCGCCAGCTCTTCCAGGTCCTCCAGCTGTTGCTGCTGCTGCTGCTGCTGAAGTGTATCCAGAGCCATTTCCTCCATTAGAATTGTCATCACTATCAGGTCCTAAGAAGCCGAGATCGTAATCGTCTCCAGCACCGTTTGAGTCACCGTTATCTCTGCCAGGTCCAGCTCCAGCCGCTGCTGCTGCACTTGCGGCAGATCCTCGACGTCCACCTGGTCCGTAATATCCTGACGGTCCTGCTCCGTTAGCTCCAGCAGGTGCTGCGTCGCCCGGGGCAGAACCTCCACGTCCACCTTGTCCATTATATCCACGTCCTCCAGGTGCTGCAGCTGCTGCTGCCGCTGATGCTCCTGAATCAGATCCAGGGCCGTATGATCCATCGGGACTGCCGAATGGTCCGAAAACGTTGGGTCCGTATCCGTCCTGAGGTCCGTAACCACCATTAGACCCTGGTCCGGCTTGTCCAGCTGATGCTGAGGCTGATGCTGATGCTGAATTATCAGCCCCATTATTTTGGCCTCCGCGTCCACCTTGACCATTATATCCACGTCCTCCCCTACCAGGTCCTCCAGCTCCGCCAGCTCTTCCAGGTCCTCCAGCTGTTGCTGCTGCTGCTGCTGCTGAAGTGTATCCAGAGCCGTTTCCTCCATTAGAATTGTCATCACTATCAGGTCCTAAGAAGCCGAGATCGTAATCGTCTCCAGCACCGTTTGAGTCACCGTTATCTCTGCCAGGTCCAGCTCCAGCCGCTGCTGCTGCACTTGCGGCAGATCCTCGACGTCCACCTGGTCCGTAATATCCTGACGGTCCTGCTCCGTTAGCTCCAGCAGGTGCTGCGTCGCCCGGGGCAGAACCTCCACGTCCACCTTGTCCATTATATCCACGTCCTCCAGGTGCTGCAGCTGCTGCTGCCGCTGATGCTCCTGAATCAGATCCAGGGCCGTATGATCCATCGGGATTGCCGAATGGTCCGAAAACGTTGGGTCCGTATCCGTCCTGAGGTCCGTAACCACCATTAGACCCTGGTCCGGCTTGTCCAGCTGATGCTGAGGCTGATGCTGATGCTGAATTATCAGCCCCATCATTTGGGCCTCCGCGTCCACCTTGACCATTATATCCACGTCCTCCCCTACCAGGTCCTCCAGCTCCGCCAGCTCTTCCAGGTCCTCCAGCTGTTGCTGCTGCTGCTGCTGCTGAAGTGTATCCAGAGCCATTTCCTCCATTAGAATTGTCATCACTATCAGGTCCTAAGAAGCCGAGATCGTAATCGTCTCCAGCACCGTTTGAGTCACCGTTATCTCTGCCAGGTCCAGCTCCAGCCACTGCTGCTGCACTTGCGGCAGATCCTCGACGTCCACCTGGTCCGTAATATCCTGACGGTCCTGCTCCGTTAGCTCCAGCAGGTGCTGCGTCGCCCGGGGCAGAACCTCCACGTCCACCTTGTCCATTATATCCACGTCCTCCAGGTGCTGCAGCTGCTGCTGCCGCTGATGCTGCCGCTGATGCTCCTGAATCAGATCCAGGGCCGTATGATCCATCGGGACTGCCGAATGGTCCGAAAACGTTGGGTCCGTATCCGTCCTGAGGTCCGTAACCACCATTAGACCCTGGTCCGGCTTGTCCAGCTGATGCTGAGGCTGATGCTGATGCTGAATTATCAGCCCCATCATTTGGGCCTCCGCGTCCACCTTGACCATTATATCCACGTCCTCCCCTACCAGGTCCTCCAGCTCTTCCAGGTCCTCCAGCTGGTGCTGCTGGTGCTGAATTGCTGTTGGGACCTTGTTCATAACCAGGTCTTCGTGATCCTGGTCCCGATGGACCGAATCCTGCAGGTCCTACACCAGGAGATGATGTAGAGACAGAACTAGATGAAGAGCTTGATGATCCAGACACATCTTCTATAATTATTATTTCTGTATTTCCTGGTAATCTTGTTTGTCCTGCAGTTGCTGTTGCAGTTGATAATACGCCCGTGGCAGGTCCTCCACGTCCACGTCCTCCCCTGCCAGGTCCTCCAGCTCCTCCAGCTGGTGCTGCTGAACTGGGTCCAGAGCCATTTCCTCCATCAGAATTGTCATCACTATCAGGTCCTAAGAAGCCGAGATCGTAATCGTCTCCAGCACCGTTTGAGTCACCGTTGACTCCGCCAGGTCCAGCTCCAGCCGCTGCTGCTGCACTTGCGGCAGATCCTCGACGTCCACCTGGTCCGTAATATCCTGACGGTCCTGCTCCGTTAGCTCCAGCAGGTGCTGCGTCGCCCGGAGCAGAACCTCCACGTCCACCTTGTCCATTATATCCACGTCCTCCAGGTGCTGCAGCTGCTGCTGCCGCTGATGCTCCTGAATCAGATCCAGGGCCGTATGATCCATCGGGATTGCCGAATGGTCCGAAAACGTTGGGTCCGTATCCGTCCTGAGGTCCGTAACCACCATTAGACCCTGGTCCGGCTTGTCCAGCTGATGCTGAGGCTGATGCTGATGCTGAATTATCAGCCCCATCATTTGGGCCTCCGCGTCCACCTTGACCATTATATCCACGTCCTCCCCTACCAGGTCCTCCAGCTCCGCCAGCTCTTCCAGGTCCTCCAGCTGTTGCTGCTGCTGCTGCTGCTGAAGTGTATCCAGAGCCATTTCCTCCATTAGAATTGTCATCACGATCAGGTCCTAAGAAGCCGAGATCGTAATCGTCTCCAGCACCGTTTGAGTCACCGTTATCTCTGCCAGGTCCAACTCCAGCCGCTGCTGCTGCACTTGCGGCAGATCCTCGACGTGCACCTGGTCCGTAATATCCTGACGGTCCTGCTCCGTTAGCTCCAGCAGGTGCTGCGTCGCCCGGGGCAGAACCTCCACGTCCACCTTGTCCATTATATCCACGTCCTCCAGGTGCTGCAGCTGCTGCTGCCGCTGATGCTCCTGAATCAGATCCAGGGCCGTATGATCCATCGGGACTGCCGAATGGTCCGAAAACGTTGGGTCCGTATCCGTCCTGAGGTCCGTAACCACCATTAGACCCTGGTCCGGCTTGTCCAGCTGATGCTGAGGCTGATGCTGATGCTGAATTATCAGCCCCATCATTTGGGCCTCCGCGTCCACCTTGACCATTATATCCACGTCCTCCCCTACCAGGTCCTCCAGCTCTTCCAGGTCCTCCAGCTGGTGCTGCTGGTGCTGAATTGCTGTTGGGACCTTGTTCATAACCAGGTCTTCGTGATCCTGGTCCCGATGGACCGAATCCTGCAGGTCCTACACCAGGAGATGTTGTAGAGACAGAACTAGATGAAGAGCTTGATGATCCAGACACACCTTCTATAATTATTATTTCTGTATTTCCTGGTAATCTTGTTTGTCCTGCAGTTGCTGTTGCAGTTGATAATACGCCCGTGGCAGGTCCTCCACGTCCACGTCCTCCCCTGCCAGGTCCTCCAGCTCCTCCAGCTGGTGCTGCTGAACTGGGTCCAGAGCCATTTCCTCCATCAGAATTGTCATCACTATCAGGTCCTAAGAAGCCGAGATCGTAATCGTCTCCAGCACCGTTTGAGTCACCGTTGACTCCGCCAGGTCCAGCTCCAGCCGCTGCTGCTGCACTTGCGGCAGATCCTCGACGTCCACCTGGTCCGTAACGTTGGTTTGGTGAAGCTCCAGGGCTCCTGGGTTGAAGCGCGGCTCTGGCTTGTGCTGAGGCTGCTGCAGATGACGGACCTGATGCTCTACCACCTGGTCGGCCTCTCTGTGCACCAGATGAAGACGATGCACTCGCAGATGATGAAGATGATTCGGACCTCACTGAGGATGAATCATCTAGCGTTGTTATTGTTTCTTCTTCCTCATAAACGCTCTCATTACCATATTCATCTTCCTCAATAATAATTTTAACAATTTTCTTCTCGTGATGTTTTTTGCCGTCTTTATCTCTATGTATAAGGCCTAACGGTAATGGGTCAAAATCAAGTTTCGATCGGATCTTTACGTGTTCTTCGAGTTTACCGTCTTTAGTTTTTATTATTTGGTCCGTTTCGTTCAAGATTGTTGTGTGACCACCGGGCCTTTGGTCAAAGTTTTCTCTTCTCGGGCCATAGTTTGCGGCGACATACTGTGAATGAAATTTAAATATGTTTAGTTATACGAAACAAATAATAAAAGCCCCGATGCCGGGCACATGTATTGGTGAGTGTCCGCTGCTTGTAGACACATTAAACTTTCAGATTTCCGTTTGATCAACTAAATTTCGAAGAGGAGTCAAAATTATATTTCATCAGTTTACCCCTTAGGTATTCTTATGAAACATAGTTTTACTCATCTTCTTAATAGAAGGTATCCGTTTGACAACACTATAAGAAGATTAAATTAATTTGGTAGCAAAAGTCAAATAGTTACTTGGTCACAGGGCTGTTCCTTTTTCTGTGCTCGTACTGACCACGTTTTTACTTTTTCTTCTTTTCGTATCGATAAATTCAAATTTAGTCTCAAATTCTCAACCATTTATAGCTGTCCCACGCGGCTTCGCTCCCGTCAACTGGCTACGTACCTACCCATCTACCCTACCTACCATACCCTACCTACTGTACGCAGCGCACGCAACGGAAGCTCTCAAAAGGAATATTTTATTTCCCGTTTTTGCAACATTTTTCATTTATCCTCCGCTCCTATTGGCCGTAGCGTGAGGTTATATAGCTAGCTATATGTTATATTTTTCAATTCCAACCAGTAGTTCCTGAGATTAGCGCGTTCAAACAAACAAACTCTTCAGCTTTATACTATTAGTATAGATTCAAATTTAGTGGTAAGTCTAAACTGTCAAGCAACAATATAAAAGATAAATTAATCCTACCAGTTTTGGCCGAATATAAATAGTTAAATAATTTCAGAATCATGATAGCAACTTCTATTTAAGTCCGAACCATAAGTTTGTTCTAAGTTTATAAATTGACAAATCCAACTTTTGTATTTTTACAGTCAAAAATTCTATCTACATTTTATATTGGTAGACAATTGCTGGGCTGACGTATTTATTGTGACAGTCGAAGCCTATCCTTAAAAGTTACAAAGATACACAGATAATATAACAAAGATAGTAAATTATAGAAGAGTAGAAGACAGTTTGATGAAATGATGGTGTGCTTACCTGCAATGCGCAGCACAGGATCACGAAGGTTGTTCCTCTCATGTTGACTGAGAGTTGGAACCGGACTGATGCCGATACAACACTTTCAGACCTTTTTATACCGAAAATCTAGCCTAGCATTGACGTAAAGATTTTTGAAAACAAATGTATTAAAATAAATATTTGCTAAGAGAGAAACAACACCTTTTCAATTAGAACAATGTTATAGTTAAACTGCGATTTACAACAATAAGTTAAATTAGAGCTTGATTGAGACATTGTAACTGTATGTGGTCGCGGGTACGTAAACATGCCAACATCTGTTTTTGCGCGCTGCTATTATCAACCGTGACAATGAAGACCTTGTCTTTTCTCGATACTTGGTTCAGTAAAACCGTCAGGCTTTGATGTAAATTACAGATTTTGAATGCTATCATCAATCTGTTGTCCTTACTCTAAATTATTTTGTGTAATTAATTTGTTGGTATTTTTTTTCTGCTTTTCTTTACCTTCATATACATTCTCTATATAGTCATTGTCTCCCATTTCAAGTACAATGCGATTGGGCTTTCCCTTAAGAAATTTGTCAGTGGTAGCCAGTTGACGGTGTGACACTCCCCGTGCCTCGGAAAGCATAATAAGCCGTTGGTCCTAAGATTTGCGAATTATCGTACCATCGGACGAAGAGAGTGAAGGAACCGTGAGTGCAGTTGTGTTTGTGCGCACGCTTGTGCACTATAATATCTCACACGAGTACGGTTAGTCTCCGCTGAGATTGGCCACCGTGGCCGAATTTCGGTGAAAAAGTCATCATCATTGGTATGAATGGGGCTTGGGATAGCTCTATGCCCATCCCAAGCCCCGCAATATTGCCCCGTCCCGGGCTTCCATAAATCAGAGGGTACTCGTGATGTTAGGATCATTATTTAATAATGAATAATGCGTGATCCCTTCTTTTCGCATAATGTTCTTTATCCTAATATATTTCGGCATAACGATTTAGGCACAATTTGTTTTGGCATAATAATACTTCGGCATATTTTTTTAGGCATACTTTTTATGTTGGCATAATCATCTTAAACTAATTTGTTTTGGCATAAATTTGATTCGCATAACGTTAGAAGGCCTAATGACTATTAGCATAACGTTAGTAGGCCTAATGATAGCATAATAATATTTAGGCATACAATTAATATAAATAACAAAAACAATTTTCATGCAAATGATTTATTATACATAACATTATGTAACTTAAACAGTTTTTCAGTCGCGAGATAACTTTTATCTGAAGAACATATTAGATGTTTTGACAGTTTTTGTATAAAAAAATATGTCAATCAGTTAACTTCTATTATGAGAAATAAATATGGCGGTTATTCCTCAGATAGAAGTTAACTGATTGAAACAGTGGTCCTTAATTATGTATAATTATTTATTTTAGGTGTATATTTTTAGCAATTGCTTGTAAATATGCTAGTTTAGAAGTATACTCATCTTTTTTACTAATAATTTTTTCAATTCTTTTGGTTTTGTCCGTGTATTTTTTCTATTTTTTTGGTATAAGTGATGTTCCGACATCCAGTTTATCTATATCAATGGTTTGATGTTTTATTTCTTGAAAGATCTTTTTTGCCAAAAAATAAAATCCAGGATGGTGTTTTCCCACAAAATGTGCAATTCTATTGTGTCATGCCTCTGCATGACTTTGTGTTCTAAGTCTATTTTCCTTTTCTAGTAGATACGTACTCCAGACTTTGGGTGGAAATGGTGGTGGTGAACTTGTAGTGCCCCATACATAATTCTGATCAAACCAATTTGCTATAGTTTCTGTAAAAATTAAATACTATTGTTGGTTAAAATTTTTATTTTTTTTTTATTTTTTATTATTTGTTATAGGCTTGCGCTTGACCACTATCTCAATAATAATTAATTTAATATGATGTGCAATAAAAGTTAGTGACAGAACCGAATTGCTGCAAAACCGACTGAGGCACACACTTCGGCAACAAGCCGAAGCTGCGGTGGTGAGCGAAAGCCGTCTGCGACGATTAGCACGCGTGGGGCCGCCGGAAGCCCGCAGCGCCGGAGCCGAGACAGAAACCCTGCCTGCTGCATGTTGCCTGCTCGCTTGAATGCTGCATGCTTGCTTGCATGCATGCTTGCATGCTGTATGCTTGCTTGCATGCTGTATGTGTAAATAAATTTATGCTTTAGGATATTATGCTTAAAAAAGTTATGCTTTAGAACTTTATGCTTAATAAATTTATGCTTTAGGATATTCTGCTTAATCATTATTATGGTTAGAGAAATTATGCTTAAAAAAATTATGCGTAAGCTGTTATGCGTAATTAATATATGCGAAAATATAATTATGCCAAACTAAATTATGCTAAGATATATTAGGTCTTAAAATTTTATGCAAATGGATAGGGAACCGAATAATGCCTGTCGGTTTTTAACTTGACTAGAGTCGGCGTTTCACAATTTTATTCTACTAAGCTGGTTCCACCATCGTGCTACAAAGCGTACGGCGATGTGCCATTGCTATGGACATCCCACCCAATTGATTGGGAATACTTTCAATGTTCTTACAGCCCACGAGCCGAATTCCCTGCCGGGGGGAATCTATGTTTTCTGATAGCTACAACCCAGGGGTATTTTAGTAAAGACTGATTACTTCTCGACAAGCGCGCTGTATCGTCAACCACATAATCACTTACCATCAGATGAGATTGAGGTGTAACGCAAGCCAATTAATCATAAAAATAAAAAAAAAACAAAAGGAGCGTGCGTGTACTTATGATCAATGTGCTTATTTCGAGTTTTTTAACGTACTCACTCGAGATAAAGTAAAAGATCTCTTATGTCAATTTGTATACAAAAAAAGAAGTTTTTCTTTACCGTCACCAGACGGCGTTTATCCAGTTTCAATACGAATTGACGTTTACGTTAACTCGATTGAGCATGAGTAAAAACTCGCTGAAGACAAGTGATATACTGTCATCGAAATGTCGCGATAACCAATCCCTTACATTTTAGCATTTCGACTATCGTCATCGCTGACGTCGAATGACACTTGTCTAGAAGCTGAAGTTACAGATACAAAAGGAGTATTATGTAAGTATCGTACTAGATAAAGTTCTTTAGTTATTCTGGGTACCGTAGAACTGTACCGTAGAAAGTGTGTTTTGTAAAAGGGTACGATTCTGGTGAAAATATATATTCATATAAAAAACCGGGCAAGTTCGAGTCTGACTCGCGCACAGAGGGTTCCGTATAAACAGCTACATTCACCAAAATAAATAGGTAGTATTACTACCGTTCAAAAACAAAAAAAACACCGAACTAAGGAACAAAATTGACTTTGCGCGTTCGAAAACTGTTATCCCCATAACCCCTATCATATATATCATATATATATATGTCTTGTGGAGGGGCCGAGAAATAACTCGGACACTTGAGATCTTTTCTGGGGTCTTTTGTGGTCTCCTAGATAAATTACTCCTCCCCAATCTCGTTGAAAACTCTTTTCATGAGTTTTACATCGAGACTTGGAGATATGAGCCTATGGTCTTCTGGTTTTGGATAGCCAACCCCTAGGATACTCATTCGCTTACCAGCCAGTGCACTGCATGTGCACAAAAGGTACTTCACGCGTTCCGTATGTTCCCCACACAACCTGCACATGGGTGTCGCGGCTAGACCCATCTTCATGAGCGTGTCGTTGGTTCCAAAGTGCCCAGTAAAGGTCCCAAGCAGGTAGCGGATTTGCCCCCTGCTCATAACCCCATACATCAATACACAAAGTTTTACTTTGCCAAGTACATTCTATAAGTTGATCGACTATTTTTCTTAAACTTGTAAAGCCTACTAAGCTGTGATAGTTTTTTAGTCTATCTACTACCGTAATTTTTTTCACATATCCAAAAGCAACCATTTAGCTGGCACACACACTAGACTCTAACAAAAATTAGCAATTTAAAGCATAATTTTACGCAAACGGATCCCTAAATCGAAAAATGGATTTTTCAGACCCGTAATATTTTTGAATGGTTTATCCAACGATACCCCACACCATGGGACAGACGAGGAAAATAAAATATTTCACCACTTTACGTGTACAGGAGCTAAGTAATTTTTTTTTCTTGGTTTTTTACCACTTTGTCGACGTGATTAATATGCATATTCATGCCAAATTACAGCTTTCTAGTACTAAAAGTCACTGAGTTAAGCTGCGACGATGGCGAAACTATAAGGATTCCTTGTTGACTACGGAACCCTAAAAAACAGTTTCTGATGTTTCAGACAAGACTCACAATAGATATTGGTACAACTTTTAATTAAAATATTGAATTACTTTTTCCCATTTTCAACACCACTGTGGTGACATCTATTCTACATGTATTAATGCCTACGTCGTGGTCAGATCTTAGAATAGATCAATTCATGATGTGGCCTACCATTTCAAGAAATGGTTGTATTTTATGATATTGAAGCGTGTGAGCTTAGAGATAGAAATAAAAACTCAACAACACACTTCATAAAATTTATTATTACGTGGACGCGGGTTATAAAAGCCCGTCAAATTAATTTCTGTCTTGTGTAGGTAGGCGCGCAAAGTACTGTGCTGGTTTAACGCAAAGCTGGTAACGTCAGGACAGCCGAGGAGTTGACCTTGAGGCTAGAAGACCCGCAGGGTTGAGATGCTGTGATGAGCCGGCAGGTTTGGTCAGGGCCGCTAGATATTGACGCGGAAGCCGTCCACGATCGTTGCGGAAGGTTGGACTACACGAGCCCAACACTTCCCCTCCGAAACTTGAACCCAGGCATTGATGTCCAGCAGTAAATAAAGAGTGCTGTGCAACCCTCCACTGACAGTGACCACACAGCGTTAGCGAAAGCGTAGGAAGTACAGCGCTTAAATCGATTATGTATAAGGTCACAATTAGATGCGGAGTTTACACAGGAAGTTTAAAACAAAAAGTATATAAAAGCACTATGTTACATAATTGTTTAAACAAGTGAATGAAAAGCATTCGTGATTTATGAAGTGAAACCAAAAATCAAACAAAGAAAAAATTATGAAACATAGTTTTGCAAGTACGTACTAAAGCACACAAAGTGGACCAGTTCTATAGGCTAGGTACCTAACGAAACTTTATTGAAGAGTTCTGAAGAACTTCGGAGAAATACATCAGAACTCTTCAATAAATGACGGCAAATCACTCGGGATAGCTGCAATCGCAAGTCTGTTTATTGCTTACACCATTTCATGACATGACATCAAACTGATACGCTCTAAAGTGGTACACAGGTGTGAACATTATATTATTTAAAAGAGTGTCCATGGAGTTTCTTGCACGTTCTTCTCCATAGAGATCTACTCCTTGGAACGTGCAACTTAGCTTCACTTGTTAGTTTGACTGACCGACATTTGACAATTCAAAAGTGCCTGTAATTGGTCTATTTGAAATAAACGTTTTTGATTTTGATTTTGATTTTGAACAGTTTACCCTGGTGTACTCTCATTGCACCGGTTTTGTTTAAGTTTCAAGCTATTGAGTTAATCTGTTCTGGCTTCACTTTGGGCACTATACGCGTGGGTACCTAGCCTATAGAACTAGTCCATTATGTAACAGCCGGACATCCGGTCATACGAAAGAATTTAAATCAAGCTGAAATGGAGACGCTTCGCGATCGCTCGATCAATTAATAGAGTTGTGCCGACTAGTCGTGCAAACTCCGGCCACATTAAATAGTATCAGCGCCAACTAGTCGTCTAGTTGGCTAAGTCCACAGTCGGCTAATCTCTAATAGTGACGTCATTGAATATGCTTACCTTCATCACATTGCCATATTGCAGTAATGAAAGAGGAACAATACAATATTCATGAGGAACCAACTAATGCCCATGCTTTGAAATATTCAGTACCGGTTTACCGACTTCCTTAAATGGAGGAAGTTCTATATTCGACTGTATTTTTAGGATTCCGTACCCTTTGGGGGTAAAAACGGGACCCTATTACTAACTCTGACTTGAATTCTGTCTGTCTGTCTGTCTGTCACCAGGCTGTATCTCATGAACTGTGATAGCTAGACAGTTGAAATTTTCACAGATAATCTATTTCTGTTGCCGCTATAACAACAAATACTAAAAAACAGAATAGAATGATTATTTAAGTGGGGCTCCCATACAAGAAACGTGATTTAATTGCCGTTTTTTGCGATAATGGTACGGAATCCTTCGTGCGCCAGTCCGTCTCGCACTTGGCCGGTTTTTTTTAGTGTATGTTCAACGATTTCTCCGTCAATTGTGGACCGATTTTGAAAATACATTACTATAGAAATCGGAAGACGGTTTCAAAAAACGAAGAAATGAAACCACCAATTTCCAAAACGGACGTTATTTTTCACTTTGTAGTAATTTTATTTGGATGTCGGTTGAAAGTTTATTTTGTTAGAGACTACCTGTTCTACAAGCTGTCTTGCCAGGCCCTGGGTTGTGAAAAATATTTGTATATAATATAATACTAGCTTAGTGACAGTCAGGCTGCACTCAAAGCCATGGCATCCTACAAAGTGGACTACAGACTTGTTCTGGATGCTAGCCGGACCCTAAACAGGCTTGGGAAGCATAACAGGGTAAGACTGATATGGGTCCCTGAGCACAAAGGAATCCATGGTAACGAAGTGGCAGATGAACTGGCAAGAGAGGGCTCAGCAAATGATTTTGTGGGCCCAGAACCATGTGTAGGCATTTCGACGTGTCTCGTAAAAGCCGCATTTAGGGAGTTTGCAGATCACAGACAACGAACATATTGGCTGTCTAATACCGGTCTACAACACTCAAAGAAATTTCTAGGCTCTACTTTCAAAGCCCGGAGATGCATTTGGAATATGAGCAGGGTGCAAATCCGCTACCTGCTTGGGGCCTTTACTGGGCACTTTGGAACCAACGACATGCTCATGAAGATGGGTCTGGCCGCGACACCCATGTGCAGGTTGTGTGGGAAACATACGGAACGCATGGAGCGCCTTCTGTGCACATGCGATGCACTGGCTGGTAAGCGAATGAGTCTCCTAGGGGTTGGATATCCAAACCCGGAAGACTATAGGCTCATATCACCTAGTCTCGTTGTAAATCTCATGAAAATAGTTTTCAACGAGATTGGGGAGGAGTAAGTTATCTAGGGGACCACAATAGATCCCAATGGGTCGAAGTGTCCGAGTTATTTCTCGGCCCCTCCACAAGATAAGATAAGATAATACTAGCTTTTACCCGCGGCTTCGCTCGCAGTGAAAACAATATTTTTTTTTTATTATTATTAAAAAGTATCCTATGTTACTTCTAATACCTCCAAGAATTGTTCAAAGTTTCATGATGATCGGTTCAGTAGTTTTTGCGTGAAAGCGTAACAAACAAACAAAAATTTATCACACTTATATGTTTAAAAGTAATGCGAAAATATTAATTATAACCCAGTTATAAATAAAAAAAGTTAATTTAAAAACCAAAAAATCCGACTGCTTAAGAAGTGAACTAAAAATATGTAAACAAGAAGAAAATTATGCTGTGAAGTCGGAGCATACAAATGGTTTTGGTCAGCCAGCTCGCGATTATGTATACTTTTAAACATATAAGTAACATATATTCTTAAATATTTATGCAATCACCTCTTAAAACCCTGTATATATTTTATGGACCAAGTGACCAATACGGCATTATTCATAATGCCCAGACAATTTAAAAAATGACCAAAATGAGTAGGTAATATAAGCTAAAAACTATTGAAATAATTAAATTGACTAGGCTTTCTGAATAATGCCCATCACATATTGGGCTGGGTGATAAAAATATGTGTTTTTTTTTATTATTTTAATGTTGACATTGATTTTAACTTAGAATAGTAATCGTACTTAGGTAAGTACGATTACTATTTAAGCAACAAAATCGACGGAGCTTCTATTTCTGTCTGCAGAGTCTAAAATAACCTAACATGAAGGAGATGACGGGAGACTGCTATCCATCGTGAACCTAACCTACCCGTGTCGGGGTGCCCTAAGCTCCCGAGCTCGCTCGCTCGCTCTTGGACTAATTCATTGGCCATATTTTTCATAATTGCCCAACTGTTACGTAGCAATATTCATAATGACCAGACAATGTGATAAATATAGAAGATTAATTCAGTATTCATTACATTTCCTGATTTGGGTTGATTTGATTAATAATGCCCGGGTCACTTGGTCCATGACATTTAAATAATCTATAAATCTATTGTAATCTCGTTCTCGAAAACGGCTCAAACGATTTCGATAAAATTTGCAAGGAAGGGGTTTTCAGGGCCAAAAAATTGATCTAGCTAGGCCACATAGTGTTATTATTAGTTTAACAATTGTAGATAGGCCAATAAATAAATATCTGGGAAAATTCGTCTTCTCGATCGAATATTTGCTCGATCGCCCATGTACTAGTAGAAAATATTAAAAAAAAATACTAGATATTATGATTTTCAACCAGTCATGGCACTTGAATAACGAAAATGGAAAAAGGCCTCACAAGGAAAACCAGTTTCTCAATACTTTTTCCGAACATAAACATAGACTTATACCAGCCTGCTACTGCTCCACTGCAGGACAACGGCCTCTTCTCATACAGAGAAAGTACGAGCACTAATCACCATGCTTGCTCAATGCGTGTTGGCGATTTCATCCTTAATTTAAATCTTTGTATCTATATATATATAAAAGCGTAAGGTCACTCACTAATCACGAAATATCGAAAACCGCTTGACGTGTAAAGACGAAATTTAACAAGGAGGTTCCTCAAGTGACGTAAGTGCGCAATAATTGAGGATATTTGGGAATTCCACCCCTAAGGGGGTAAAAGGGGGGTTGAAAGTTTGTATGAAATTTATGCAGGTTGTAAATTGGATACGTGAAATTTTACATTTACGCTCTTGATTGATAAAAAGAATTCATGTTTTTATTGGTTTTAGGAAATTCCACCCGTAAGGGGAAAAAAGGGGGTTGAATAAAAATAATTTTTCAAGTAAGTAAAATAGGCTATTCGAAGGACATGCTGTGCAGACGAAGCAGACAAAAGCTAGTTAATTTTAAGTCCAGATTTCCTCACAAATATAGAGTATTTGTTAGTAAATATTTCCCTGGTCCCAGGTAAAACTTGGCCTATTGTTTGAAGAGGTACTCACACATCGTAACAGGGTTCTTCGCTCGTAAACCGACCCTCTGTTGGTCTGTCTGTCTCAAACATCGCCGTAATTAGGTGTCCCTGAGATTTATTAGCGACTTGAGTAAGCAATGTGTGGGTCAAGTACAATATTTGGTTGATTTGTAGCATCTGATGAAGATTTTTGTTTGTAACGTGCAGATGAGCTAGGTTACATTAAAACTAATTAATTCTATTCTTAAATGCATTCGTTTGTTTACTCACAGACAACGCGCATCCTACCAAGCTGGTTTTAGAAACTTAAAATTTTGCACAAGAGTTATTCTTTTGAAAGTCTGTATTACACTGTCGGTCAGCTTATGGCTAATATTATCTTGTGGAGGGGCCGAGAAATAACTCGGACACTTGAGATCGTTTCTGGGGCCTTTTGTGGTCCCCTAGATAAATTACTCCTCCCCAATCTCGTTGAAAATTCTTTTCATGAGTTTTACAACTAGACTAGGAGATATGAGCCTATAGTCTTCTGGTTTTGGATATCCAACCCAACCCAACCCCAGAGGAGACTCATTCGCTTACCAGCCAGTGCATCGCATGTGCACAGAAGGTGCTCCATGCGTTCTGTATATTCCCCACACAACCTGCACATGGGTGTCGCAGTTAGATCCATCATGAGCATGTCGTTGGTTCCAAAGTGCCCAGTGAAGGCCCCAAGCAGGTAGCGGATTTGCCCCCTGCTCATATTCCAAATGCATTCCCGGGCTTTGAACGTAGAGTCTGGGAATTTCTTGGAGTGTTGTAGACCGGTATAAGACAGCCAATGTGTTAGTTGTCTGTGATCTGCAAACTCCCTACTCCTTTTACGAGACACGTCGAAATGCCTACACATGGTTCTGGACCCACAAAATTATTTGCTGAGCCGTCTCTTGCCAGTTCATCTGTTACTTCGTTACTATGGATTCCTTTGTGCCCAGGGACCCACATCAGTCTTACCCTGTTATACTTCACAAGCCTGTTTAGGGTTTGGATAGCATCCAGAACAAGTCTGGAGTCCACTTATACAAACACAGCTTATGGCTAAACTGTTCTTCAAATGTGGGGTAGATTACACAAATCTAGGGCATTATAAACTAATGAGTATTTAAAATACTGTTAAGATAACATTATGAAAACATTTATGTTTAGTTATTACTATATGTTATTGTATTTTATGCCTAAAAAAGGTTTGTTCTAATTTAAAACAATACATTTTTGAAAATCACTCATTTATTTAAATGAACAGAGTCGATCGAAATAATTTAAAAACTAGTTGGTACACTAAATCGATTAGGCTGAATGTATTTCTTTTATCGATTAAAAGACTCGGGTGAATGCAAAGCACAAACAAAAATACAACAACAAAGAAATGTCACATTGGGGCATAATTTATAGATTTTTTTTCAAGATTTTGTCGTGTTTTTTAGAAACTTAAGCATGAAAAATTACAAAAAAAATATTCTTTAAAAAATATGTTTTTAAAACAAGCTTTTGTCGTATTCTACTCAGCGAACCCTTTTACTTGATACCCATATCATGGCAGTGCACAAAAAATAACTAATCCGCCATCTTGGGCCGGCCGCTATATTGGATTTCACTTAGCTAACCAAACTAAACGTGTATGCAAATTTTCATCTTAATCCTTGGAGGATAACTGCTTTTAAATTCAGTTGCAATATTTGGCCCGAACACGCTTACATACATACATTACAAGTTAAATAAAAGCTTGTAATAATAATGTAAATAGAAAGATTATATCTTTATTTTGCCCTTTTACGCCTTTTCAGCAAGCGAAACAAAAAAATACAACCGACTTCCAAATAAAAACACTAAAAAATTAAAAATAACTTCAATTTCGGAAGTCGGTGTCAAAAAACGAAGAAACGAAAACAGGAACACCTATTTCCGAAATTGAAGTTTTTTTTCACTCTAGTGTTTTTTACTTCTTGAACACTTTAAATTAATCTTCCTTTTAAAAGCGTGAACCGATTGCGATGAAACAAAAACTAAGTAATATTTCAAGTTACGCAAAATTTTTATACTTAAAAGATATCTACATTGGTTTCGTACATTTTACGTGATGTGTGCACAACTAAACAGACAAATAGGTACATAGACAAACCGACAAACAGAAAAAAAACCAAAAATGTTGGATATGGGTTTGTTTGGTTATATTTAAACACCCTGGCTATTTTCTACATGCTTTTATTTAACTTGCAATGTATGTTTGTGTGTTCGGGTCAAATCTTGCCACTGAATTTTAAAGTAGTTATTATCCACCGATTAAGTAGAAATTTTGCATACACGTTTAGTTTGGCTGACAACGCATGGTTAGCTAAGTGACGTCATTCTAAATGCAGTATGGCGGACGGCCCAAGATGGCGGACTAGTTATTTTTTTGTGCACTGCCATGATAATGGGTATCAAATGAAAGGGTTTGCTGTGAAAAATACGAAAAAAGCTTGTTTAAAAAAATATTTTTAAATGAATAATTTTATTTTGGAATTATTTTCGATGAACGAAAACGTCTTTCTACAGATTTAATATTGATTTATTGATGTGGAAGTATCTTTAGTTAGAGTTTGTAAATTGATCAGGTCTTAGCGGATTAGTGGATTTAGATATTATTATGACGACGTGTCTCTGGATTGTAAATAGGCGAGGAGCTAGAGAGACATTAAATCTCATCAAAAATTTATTTTTGCATCAGTTATTTACTTTCGTTGGTACTGTGCTTTTCAATAATCGTTTTATAACCCTATACGCGTTCACTTTAAAATATGCCAATATTTTAGGCGCCAAGATGCCGTTTTAGGAGCAATGTTTTAAAAGTCGGCTCGGTCAGACCGAACGTTAAGTCTACCCCTCGCGTCAATATGTTTTGTTTATCTCGGGGAAATCTTCAAAAGGCGCCGGAACTTTTAGAGAAAAGACCAGGGTGTGTGGGATTATTAAATCACTAAAACCATCCCGGTGTTCACCATTAGCACATGGAAGGTGAATTAAAAGAACACTTCGGAACCCTCGCTGTGCAACGTCTAATAGAGCGTATTATTACATTTTAATTAACCTACACGCGAGCTAAGCCTTTTCATTTTATTTAGCCTTTTAATTTCATACGTCACAAACGCAATTTAAAGTCAGTGCCGAGCTCTATAAAATAATAATGATGTACGTCAGCAGGCATGAAGAATAGAACGCTATAGCTAATGGCGAACCACCTGATCCCACTTAGTCACTAATGAAGACGACTCTATCCAACACATGTTGTTGAACGTCGTCGCCCCTGTACCATAATACCCAAACGACCGACGCAAGCGATAAAATCCTAACATAATACTATGAAAGCGGATGTGAGTTTGTTTATTACTTCACTGAGGCTTCGTTTTCATTTACAAGCAGTGGCATGCAAGTAAATTTATAGACATTGCGGGGTACGATCCAGCGATTGAACGCATTTATACCTTTGGTAGCCCTCAATATAAGGCAACTTGTATGCGAACCGGTTGCTGGTGTAAACGTGGTCTTACTCATGCTCGTGCCCTAAAGGCATGAATGCCTTTAGGGCTGCACGGATTTGGATGAAACTTGGCTTATGGATAGACCAGAAACTGGATTAGGACATGGGATATTTATCATACCCGTAGAATGTTCCCTTGGGATAACAAAACACTTTTCACGCGACCGAGGCCGTGGGGCAAAAGCTAGTAATATTATAATTTAAGACTTCAAAATTGTTCGTTTGTAATCTCTGGATGATTACACCCACTCCTATCAAGGTTGGAGACGATGTGTCAAGTTGTGGGCGACTATGCCTACCTGGGACAAACGATGCAGTTGGTAGGGCCAACTTCGATGATAGAACCATGTTAAGAAAAGTTAAACGTGACCAGTGTGTGTTACCCACAGTTACCAACAATGGGCCTCATCAAAAAGCTTACAGTCACCCAAACGACAATGTAGAGGGCTGATATGATGATGATAATGAATCTCAGGAAGACTGGATTTACAAAACACGCGTATCACACGATACATGTCAGCCTGACATTTTGAGAATTTAACAAAATCAATTGCCTGATTTGGAGTTATGTATTAGTAAATTCCTTCAAATCGCTTTGGGTTCTGATAGAAAGCGTGTTACACAAATACTGATTTAAATATAAAACAGCACTAAAGCCAACTCCTGTGGAAGAGGCTACGTGAACGAGGTCGTAGGAACAACCTAGTATGTAATGTGTTTATGTGTAATTTATAATAATGACGACGCTGACCATCAGAGATTCAAGTGGCGCGGCGCCGGCGGAATAAGATAGGGCTTCTAAAGAATGTGTAAGTAAATATCCATACCTGCTAAATATATTTCTAAAATTTATAAAGAGGTATTTTATTGTTTGTAGGTAATTTTTAGAAGCATCGATATAATTATAAACATTTATTAACTTATACAGCTACATTATCTTTGAGTGTCATTTACTACTGCCACAGATGCACGCAACTTGGTATTGAATAATATGATGATTTAATTATTTATTTATACACACAAACACACTTTATAGAGAAAAGAAAGTATACAGATTGAAGAGCACGTGTAGTTTTGAAAATTGGGACAGCTGAATAGCTGAATAGTAATACTTTTAGTACTAAAAGTTCCCGAAGGTTGGAAGACAGGTCGGTGTGTGAGAGGGAGGGAAATGTAGTTTTTATTCAGTTTTTTGCTTGTATTTCGAAAACTATTAAAAATATACCTTTAATCACTTCTACTTTAATTATCTACATTAAATGTTCTATAAATTTTGTTATATATTTTTACTGTAGGATCAATACTTTGGAACATTTATGGCGTCAATTATGACAAAGTTGATAAATAAAATTATATGCAATGAAATTGATAAAGCAGCAGACAATGTGGTTACTGTTTTTGGAGAAGATGTTGATCTTTTAGTCCTTCTTATGGCTCTAACTCTAGCAGCAAAAGAAGAAGAAGATGTTTTGAAGAAGAAGATGTTTTGTCAAGAAGGGCAGAAGGAAAGTGGAAACCAGCATATATTCCTTATATTCCGTTATTGATTTTTGACCTAATTTTCTTATTGGGAGTCACGGATTTTAGGTGGATGTGAGTTCCACAATCGTACCGCATGAATAGAGAAGGAATGGGCATAGATATGAGGTTTATGGGATGGGAAATTAAGATGTAGTTTAAGACGGGTTCTGTACAGGGCATCGGCAGGACGAGTAAAAGAAAAACGATCGCGCAGATAGCCAGGGTATGCAGGGTTAAAAATTATGTTGACGAGAAGACGGATAGGGAGCCACTTGAGATCCTTGCGGAACTGAGAGACATGATCATACATGATCATATTTCGTCAGACCAAATACAAAACGAACCTGATTTTGATTGATTTTACCGTTTGTTCCACAGATCATAAAAACAACAGTTTTGTGTGTTTCTATGATCTGTGGTTTGTTCTCAAAAATCATCTTAACATTTGAGTTTAGCCACATTTATGACTCTTGTAATTTTGCAGGCAAAGCAAAACTAAAATTGTCAAGCCTGGCAACATCATGAAGTAAGATTCACTGAGGACCCAGGGGAACCTTTCAAAGAATCGAATGAATTGGTCACAAAAACACAAAATATTTTTAAGAACCAAAATAGTTCAAGTTCGTTAGAAATCCATCCGTAAAAAATACTACCGTTAAGTCAAAAAAAAACAATTTCTCATAATCAACGGTTGTCTACAACTAAATCGTCAAAATCGATTACCCATCACTGTCATAAACTACTCATCAACCTGTACCCAGAACTAATCAACTATTAACACAGGAAATATTTACACAATTCTGAGCCTTATTACCAAGAGAATAAGAAACAAGCAAGTTTTATTAGGAAAGGGCAACCGTAAAGGTAAACAAAAAAAAAGGTTCTTTTTTAAAATTTTCAATTATGGTGTAACATTTGAAGACAGATTGCAAATAAACCTTCCTTTTTTGTCTTCACGGGAGCTTTTATTAACTTTGATGTGTCTATTCTCTTGAAATGAGAACAGACGTTTACAATGTTTTTTCAACCGACTTCAATAAGAATGAGGTTCTCAATTTGAATATATATTTCATTTTTTGTGTTTGTTACGTGATTTTGAAAATTATTTCTGTGTTTGAAAGGGTGGTCCCATTGTCACCAAGTCAGAATCTAATGATCCCATGGATATCGAGGGAACTCCTCAAATATTATAGGCATACATATAGTGATATTGGTATTTTCATCAACAATAAAACCATTTGCACTCAGAATGTATCAATGTAATTTTGTGAAGTTCGACAAATGAAGGAGACCACAGATGGCCATTGGAACGCTTTATTATAAGTATTTCACGGGTATAAGATATCTCGAATAGTTAACCGACTATGAAGAAGCATACACTTATAAATAAATGGTACTGATGAAAATGATACCATCAAACTGATCTGATGATGATGCCGGACTGATGGAACTCCGAAATAAAACAATATATCCTAATCGTGTTTGGCCTTGATTTTCATGGTAATTTGAGGTAAAAAGAAAAAATAAAACTTTAAAACAAAAAAATAAACCGTTTCCAAAAAAAACAGTACGAACCGAAAAATAACTTTCTTTTCCGAAGTCGGTGTCATAAAACGATACAAACAAGAGGTATTGAAGACACCGACTTCCGAAAATAATGTTATTTCGCACTTTTTTGTATTTTGCCTTTGTAACTTGTTTATTTTATTGTGAAAAAGATCTGAAACTAGGTCAGTCTTATAGATTTTAACAGTAGCGTTTTAGCAGTAGCGTTTTTGTTAGCGTGTCTTGTAGATTTTAACAACAATGACTGACGCATGTGACACATTCAGTTAGAATGTAGGTAGTTATTGGATAAGGTAGCTACAACAATGAAAACGGGCATACGAAAATGAAAACAGCTATATCTTTTAGTGTGAATGAATAATTATATACTGTAATTGGTTTTTTATTTTAGATCCCTCCTCACCCACCCTCCCCAGGGGTATAGTTGCCCCGATTGTAATTACTCTAGTTTCGCGGATAAATCGCATGCAATTTTATTAATTTATTGAAAAAATCTACAACTACTACTAAGTTGACTGTGTCGCATGTCTCTGTGCGATTGGATGGGGAGGCAAAATGCGATAAAACTTTTTGCGGAATAGATGGCCCGTTTTTCTGCGAGGCATTTATCCTAAACGTTATTTACATGCCGCCGCCTGATGACCACATCGTCGTCGGGGGGGGACTCGAATCGCTGTCGAGTCTACCATGAAGTACCTCGGGTTGGTGCTCTACCCCCCTAAATGGGTCCAAGGGCGACGGACTCGGGGACATGCGTCGCTCCCCCCCCCACACATCTGGACCCGAGGTGGTGGCGCGTGGTGTTTCACGAGCGCCTCTCTTAGACGTTGCGGGGGGAGTCAAACACCTCACTCCCCCCAGCCCGAGATCGAGGCCCGGAGGCGGGCCGGCACTAGCCAGGGATTGTGGAAGTATCGTTGTTCCCGCGACCCCCGGCGTAGGTGTGAGATGGAACACCGGAGTGGTTTTTAGTCAGTAGGAGTCTGACAGACCCCTCCGCAGGGCGGAGGACATCCAATGAGGATTTTCCACCACGGAAATAAAAAAATAAAAAAGGCAACTATACCCTATGTGGGTTAGATATCCCAAAATATAGAGATCCGCAAAAATCGCTAATACTCTGGAAATATTATAGACTAGCGGACGCCTCGTGGTTTCACCCGCGTAGTTCCCGTTTCCGTGGCAAAAGTAGCCTATGTCACCCGGGGATAGTGTCGCTTCCCAACTACTGAACCGATCTCAAAAATTCTTTCATTGAATTTTTAAAATCGGTTCAGTAGTTTATAAGATTATTCATTACATACAAAATTACAAATCTTTTCCCTTCATGATATTATTAGTATTAGTATATTAGTATTAGTATATATAATGTTTTTAGGGTTCCGTACCCAAAGGGTAAAAACGGGACTGTCTGTGTCTGTCCGTCTGTCACCGTCTGTATCTCATGAACCGTGATAGCTAGACAGTTGAAATTTTTACAGATGATGTATTTCTGTTGCTGCTATAACAACAAATACTAAAAACAGAATAAAATAAATATTTAAGTGGGGCTGCCATACAAAAAACCTGTTTTTTTTTGCGATAATGGTACGGAACCTTCATGCGCTAGTCTGACTCTCACTTCGCCGGTGTTTTTTATCGCCAATCTCACAAATGGTCAAATAAGTCGGAGAGTTAATTGGGTCATTTATGAGACATCACACACCTGTTTTCATGGATGCATGCAAAAAAATGGTATCTTTGGTATCCATTAATAAAAAGATGCTGATATTTGATATTACGCTATTTATGTTTTTCGTTTGTGAGACTTGGGATGTTTCTAGTAACAACCGCAGAAATAACTTTACTTATTAAATTTTTTTCGAGAAATTCTATGAAATACAAACTTGATTTAATTTTGGTTGATAAAATCAATCTTGTACCTCCGTAAATATTTATTCGATTACGGAATCATTCACTGTCTATATCTAAAAGTAGTGTAAAGTTTTGAGGGTGGGATGAAAATGTAACATTAAAAAGCTGAATCGCTCATGGTAAAAACAATTTAAAAGCGGTTTCTAGATAACTGTATTTGACTTTATGCTTTATTGATACCATTCCAATTTGAGTATTTTTTTAAGATTATTATTTATAATTACTATTTCTATTTACAAATATAATAACTTAAAACATCTGTAGGTAAGTACGTTTTAACTGGTTGAATGCCGTAATCTGCGTTTCCGGCGGTCAACAGGTTAATCTAAACTATTTTGTACCACTTGACCTAATTCGTAATAAAAAATAATGTCTATTAAAATATAAAAGTATAGTCTACAGTTCAGTTTACTTTATGAATGTAACTTATGGTGTTCAATAAAGTTTATAATAAATAAATAAAATATACGTATTATTTGTTTACGGAATCGTAGGCAAAATGCCACCGAGCTAGTCGCATTTCTGCGCCCACGCATATTCTTTCATCACAGTCCGCGCGCGCTATGTGTGCGTGAGCCACGCGGGTATGTGAGTTTAGCTTCGCCCGGATGCTCAAGGCCATTGGAGCATACATACGCCTTAAGAGGAAATGCGGTCTAACAACATACCCAACAACATATCCAATTGAATAACCTAAGTAAAAAGTCATTATTCGAGGTTTGCCTCTAGCCTGTTTCCTCCTCTAATATTGGACTTATTTAAAAGATTTTGCATAAACTGAAAAAGAACTGTCTCTATGTTTTCCTTTTTGATGATAAATTATTTGTAGAAGCATAAGAACCCTCACAAAATGCTCAAAATTGCGCTGCACAACATATATCTTTTGTATTCAATTTATGCTTTTTTTTTTCAATTTTTCCTATACTAGAGGAGAAAGTAGGCGAGATCCAAACCTCAAATTATGACTTCTTACTAAGGCAATTCAGTCGGAGCTCTCTGCCCACATTTACTCTTAACAAAGTCTTTATATGGCCTCAAACAGACAAACCACCAATAGAACAGGAAACTTGATCTTGCGTTGAGAGAAATGGGCTTGGTCATGGTTGGATATTAGTTATGTTTCTACAAGACACATTAAACTTTGTACAAGCTAACTTTATGAAGAAGGATTTACAAAAAAAAAACACCTGTTAAAAGTTTTAAATGTTGAAATAAAAGTTTGTATGAAATCATTTTTGCAGACAGGAATTGCATCGGACGCACGACTTGTAAATACTAATTCAAATCTACCGGACACTTAGCAAGACAAACTCGACTCGACTAAGTATGCTAGTGAGCGATAAATTGTTCGATTTCGCAAGTTGGGCGTCGGGACAAATCACTTAAGTGGTAAATCTCAACTGAGTCCGTCCAGCACTTCGGAACTTGTTCTTAACTAACTTAGTGACTTGGCTACAAGATCGTGTTTGACAAATTGGGGAATAGTTACTGTCAGTGTCTTGTTGAATTAGTACCTACTTAATAATGTCGTTAGTAAAGGTTTTAGTGGATATTATTAAGGACTTAATTAAAGGCTTATAAATGAAACTAAAGTCGACTGTAAACACTTATATTATGGTTCTAAAGGACCAGTATACTGTTGGAAATGAACTATGGACAAGTAGTATGCGCTAGGGCATGTAATATCGCAAGGTTCTCAATTCCGGAACTGAGTTGCAACACTGGCGATCTGATTACGGAATTTTCGAACTGGTTCCGGAACTGGTAACATTTATATTTCGTTAGAAATCAAACAAGATTTATAATTACATCAGTCTGATAATAGTTTTTAGTAAGAAATTGAACATATTTGGCCATCTCTGTACCATATACTCTAATTAAACATTTTAAACCGTAAAATTAACAAGGTTCATCTTCTTGTCGCTGGCACGACAGTCTTTCTAATTTTTTTGTGCCAAAACTAAGCTACCTCCACGACGTCATTTGTAGCAGCATATAGCCTTCCTACCTGGTTTCTAGGGCGGTTCAGGGACTTCCATGTAGACCACGGAAGGTTAGATCCTGCGAGAAGAAGCTCGCTTGGAGGTAAATAATGTGTTGATGGGGGAAAAGTATTCTGCTGCAGTCTGCAGCGGGCGTCGGCCGGGTCTCTTGACACGAACCACCGTGTTCAGGAAGCTGTGTCTGCTTTTCAGCCATTTCGTCGTCGGTAGTTGTGCACCGAATAGTGGGTGTCTGGTGTCACTCTCCTGCTTTTGTTTCTCAACTGACCTCGCAATTGCCCTTCGGACGTGTGGAGCTATCCCGGCGGGGTATAGTGCGCTAACCGCGGTTGGTTTGAAGCAGCCGGTAATTGTACGGCATGTGTCGTAAAGAGCAGCATCTACCTTTTTGGCATGGCTGGAACGGTGCCACACTAGACACGCATATTCACTAGCCGAGAAGCAGAGTGCTAGGCCAGTAGTAGTTGGTTGATGTTAGGCGTCTGAGTAAATTGAATTATGACACAATAAAATTAAAAATTATGAATAAAAAACACACGATATTTGAATTGTAGTATGTATCACGTGTCACGTACATTTCATACCACATTCTCCTTCCAGTGTTAAAGCGATATATTACAATGTTAACGCAGTACTGGCCGTGCGCCCGCTCGGAGCCAAAATATTAATATTGAACCTCCTTTTTAACAGTTTTGTTTGCAAAATATTATTTGATTTACGTATGCTATTTCAGTTATGAAGAAATTCCAGCCATCAATTTTTATGTGTAAAAATACTTTTAAACATTCAAGTCGTTTTGGAGGAGTAACCAAAAGTTGCGAAAAATATCGTGTTGCTAAGTATTTTTGTAAAGCTATTTGTTATACGAAAAAAACAAGTTTAAAAAATAATGCATATGAAACAATAAAAATATTTTTTTTCAAACCTTTTAATCTAGCCGTTACTACGTTTTACGGAACTAAAACGACATGTAACGGTAAGTTGATTATTATTCATGAAAATGTTAAGGGTCTACCCTTAACATTTTCATGAATAATAATCAAAATTTAACGAATATCGGCATTCCGGTATTACTGCTCTCAATTTTGGATTTGAAATATCAGGAAAATTGTTACGGAATTACGAAAATCCGGAATGCCAGAATGCATGCATAGTATGCGCGTACGTCGTCGACCGTGTTCTGTAGTGGAGTGCGGTGCGGGCGGCCAACCCACTGCCGCGGTGTACTCCCGCGCCGCGCCGCGCCCTGTCCATGATTCAAGTCTTGTCTGCGTGAACATCCTCCCCGGGTTGAAGCACTCAATCTAAAGGAAATGGGCAAATATTATTGAAAGAACGTTGTAACGTCCCCTTCTTCGTCTTTAACTCGACCACACGCGTTGTTCCGTCGTTCCCCAGGAAGACCTTCTTGACACGTCCCAATGGCCACAGCAGTGGCGGTTTTCCTCTCTCCTTGATGGGAACTAACATTCCCTCTGCCAGTTTCCAGCTTAATACAAAATGGACGTCATTTACTCCTGTAAATGATGACCATTTTGTCTTAAGCTGGAGCAGAGAAATATATTCTAAATGGAACCGCTTCCAAAAATGCTGCTTTATATGCTCCACTTTGTGACAACACTCCAAGCGGCCGATGTTTGTGTCAGTCACCTGTGGATGCGAAACAGCCATAATAGGTAGTCCAATCAGAAAATTTGAAGGAGTGAAGATAGTAACATCTAGTGGATCAGAGGCATGTGATTTGAGAGAACGTGAATGAAGAACAGCTTCTATTTGAGTCAAACAAGTGATCATATCCTCGTATGTGAAATATGTTAACTGTAAGTCTTTTCAAGTGGTGTTCAGTAGACCGCACGGCAGCTTCAGCAATACCGTTGAAATTTAGAGAGTATGAAGGAGAAAAAGTAATTTCAATGCCCTTTTGTGTATCTTTATAGGAAATATTTGATATATATCTTGTAAGAATTTTTGCAGTTCATTACAAGTGGTAAAATTAGTTCCGTTATTGAATAAGATGCTCTTGGGTTTGCCACGACGAGCATTGAAACGGTTTGAAGCAGCCATATAACCCTCCTTGGTAAGGTCTGTATAGAGCTCGAAATGTAAATCTTTAACTGCAAGACAAACGAAAATGCATAGATGCGCCTTTACAAGCTTACAACCTCGCCCCTTTCGATCCGCTATCAATATTGGCCACTGCAACACACAATACAAACACGACACGTCGTCGACGTCTTACTAGTCGACACTGCAATTCAAAAATGGGAACTCCAACTCCTCTATTAGACGGTAATTGTCCCATGACTGGTTGAACATTTTGTTATTTGTATTTAAAACATTTAATGCAGTGTCTAACAAACTCGTCCTATCAAAGTCCGCCAACGTCGCCCGTACTGCCACCGCGCGAACGCGACGTCTTGTTTGTTTGTACAAAATACGTAACGCGGATTTAAAATTGAAGGCCGAAGGACCAAAATGTTGAGGACCTTAAAGGCTTATAAATGAAACTAAAGTGGACTGTAAACACTAATGTTATGGTTCTAAGGACAATATACTTACTGTTGGAAAGGAACTCTGGACATGTAGTATGCGCGCGCGTCGTCGACCGTGTTCGTTATCGGAGTGCGGTGCCGCGGTTTCATACCGCCCTGTCTATGATTCACGTCTTGTCTGCGTGAACAGGTGTGATGTATAAATATTTGACGAGACGCAATCACACGCACACTTCTTTAAGTCCTGGGTTTAATTCTCGGGAATGGAAAACAAACCATCCTAGGTTTGGCAGCGATACCGTTGATGATTTTTTAATATTTCGTACAACAAATCTCGCTTCAGACACGTTTCTATCAACCACATGCAGCTCGATTTCATTCACGGGTTCTTCTTCTTCCTCTTATATCTCTCACATCAAGTGTTTTTGATTTTTAACCAATTTTCCAAAAAGGAGGAGGTTCCATGTTCGACTTTATGTTTGTTTTTTAAGGGTAACTCTCGAGGTGGTCCCATTGTCACAAAATCAGGATCTGATGATCCCCTGGAAATCGAGGGAACTCCTCAATTTTTTTTTGTGTGCAGTAAATGGTAAAAGTTTAACCCTCTACAAGGGACTTAAACATAACAAGCAAAATGTATGTGTACTGTAAGGGGGTAGCTCAGAGAGCTCTAAATAATAGTCCGAAATGACTTTGATATATTATATTGTATCAACAACATGCCTGCCCTAAGGCGGGCTGTACCGAAGTGACAAGCAAAGCTAAACAAATACATCTTCAATTATTTTCCTTGCGTTCTGATTTCAATCACCTTCCAAAACTAAATAGTTATCTGTTGCCAGTCTTATAATAGGTAAGGAGTTTACCTCTAAATAGGTGAGGAGTCCTCACAGTACCAACAATAGGGATGTTTCCTTGGTAGATAAATGATAATTGATTCTATTTAGCCCGTCAGTGAGATTATCAAATAATATAGGACAATATTTTTTGATTTACGAAATCAATAAAAAATGACAAAGATAAAGCGCAGCAAAGTTCAGAAGTGGGGCTTGTGTGTGTGTCACTATGTAAGTATAATGTGTACTAACGTAGTGACGTCACACTATATTTCAACGCATTATATCGTCGTCACTTTATGTTTAAGTGTCAAAAAGAAAATGAGATGTCCAATATATTTAATCGCCTTTCCAAAAAGGACGAAGTTCTATGTTCGACTTTAAGTTTGTTTTTATTTTTTCTGTGTATGTTCACCGATTTCCCAGTCATTTGCAGACTGAATTTGAAAAAAAGATATTTAAATACTATACGTCCAAATAGGTCTCATTTTAATATGGTGAACATCTGATGAAGAACTTCGGAGATTATTGCCTATTACGGACAGCAAAAATGAGAAAAATAAAACTTTTACAAAAAAAATACTACCGACTTCCAAATAAAACTACAAAGTGAAAACTAACTTTATTTTTGGAAGTCGGTGTCCGAAACGAAACAAATTATTACCTACCAAAGACACTGACTTCTAAAATTTATATGTTATTAATATATTAATTATGTTATTTTTCACTTTGTAGTGTTTTTATTTGGAAGTCGGTAGCATTTTTTTGTAAAAAGTATTTATTAATCTACCTGACGGACAAAAAATCTGGCTAGATAGTCTGCCTAACTTATAAAGTATTACAAGATAGCACAAAAGATAGTATCGGACCTTATGGCCAAACCAGTTCCATAGATTAAAACCCTATTCACTAGACCAAAGAAAAGACCATCTGTCGTTACGTAACGCTTGCTTACTTTATATTATTACTCCAACGTCTTGGTTCCTTGAGCAGTATGAAAACGCATGGCAACACTGCCACGGGAAAATCATCCTTAAAACAAGGCAATTAAGGTTGAAACGGATAAGTGGAATGGTAACGTCTTGGAATCACCCTTCTTCGATACATCCTGTTGCTTTCTTGAGCAGTATGCAGACGGCGCGTGCCAACTTGCCAAGGGAGAATCATCCTTAAAATGAGGTGGTTAAGGTTGGTAAGGTTTGTGATAATTTTGGACTACTGGCACATTTATGGAAATTGGAGACATCCGTTCGTGTGGCAGGCACGAGTCCTGTGTTTTATGACGCGCGATATGCTTTCGTTTGACCAGGTGGTACGTGTGTTTGAATTTATTCGTTTTTAACGTTGACTTGCTTAAAAAAAAAACTATGCAGTGTATAACGATCCTAAGAAAGTAGATTTTCTAGTTATTGTAGAAGGAAATTAAGCTTTTTTGCACTGGTTTTGTTAATCTTGGATTAAAAGAAGCAAAAAGTTTTATAAAAACTGTAACCCGAATAAGGTTTTTCTTTTGTATTTCTTACCCGGGCCATAACAACGAATCGATTGACACCTTATTCATCAAAATCGGATGAATAGTTTAGGTGCTACGGAGGGACATTCGTGAATTCAAACATCCTCGTACATACATATTAAATAAACTGCTAAAATCGTAACCGTTCCTTTTGGCTTCGCCGTAGTCATGTAAAAAATTTGGAACCTAGGTCTACTTCGACGTCGTTTCTTCTTACTCCATAAATAAGAGGCTTTTTAAAAAATAAAATAAAAAAAGTCCTCTACACGAAGTAAGTATCATTCTATCAGCGAAGGCGATTCTCGGAATGCCAATATGTGTAGGATGTCACGTGACATTTTCTTAGCGCTTGGCAATCCTGTACATTTATAAAATTTTAACAATCGCTATCGCGTTCGTTAGTACGATGTCATTTTTCTAGAGCCCTTGTCATTCTGAGCTTATGTCTTAAGGTTACACTAGTCGATCATTCTTCCATACAAACGTAGTCTGGCGATTACTTCACTTTTTGACGAAGTACGTTAAAAAAAAATGATATCAATTTGTCTCATCTTATCTAGCCCTGTATGGAAACAAAAAAAAAAGAATAAGAAATAAGAATAAGAAGAAGGAAAATTGCAAAACAGCCTCCCTACAGGGATACATTAGTAATTCAACAATGCAAGTAATTTTATTTTTAAAATATACATTTAGTCGTTTTTTCATGATATCTAAACTCCCAAAGGTCTGTTTATAAAATTTCGCGCTCGTTTTCGTCCTAAATCATAATCCATTTAGATACAAATTTGCAAAAGTCCGAATTCGTACGCGAACTAGCTTCTTACTGCTCATCTCAGCACCTATTTCTTTCGCACGTGTTGTGGGATGATATAGCATGCATTTTAATCTCGCGCACAAAATAGTTCGTGCCGTCGACTAGGGGAACCTTAACTATACTTTGGACGTAAAATATATATGTAAAAGGCAATGTCCCAACTGATATTTCAACACCCACCCTAAACCGCTAATAAAAGAATTGAAATTTTGAGAGGTTATCCTCTAGTATTGATTTTATACTCTGTGTAATTTAAGAAAGGATTCAAAAAGGATTTATCGAAATTCATCTCCTAAAAGGGTGAAATAGGGGACGGAAGTTTGTATATTCACTTTTATTTACTCTAAAATCGTCTGGGAGCTGTTAGATTTTCCACAACTGACCTGCACCTGTAGCCAAGTTGACAATCTACAATCGATAACGCTAGTAGAAAACGAATCAATGTATGGGAATGACATATCGGAACGTCAAGTCACGATGTCAGACCATACAAATAGAAGGTTGTTATCGATTAAAGAAAGAGATTCGATACAAAAAGTTTGTAACTTGGCTAGGGGGGCAGGAGACCAGAATCCTGAAGTAAAATATCGGGGCCGGAATCATGAGTGGTGACTTTCAAACTACCAGTAGAACAGAAACATGAAGAAAAGAAGTAGGTATATCCGGGGTTGGAATCATATGTGGTAGAGGCTCCCGAACTACCAGGCAATCAGAATCATGAAGAAGTAGATCGAAAAGCACAAAATCTATATTAATCCGAGCGAAACTGGGGCGGGCACTTAGTTATAAATAAACCTTCCATACCTTTTCTAAAACTTGCCACAAATTAGTCACTTTCACAATATTTTATTTATTTTCTTTAGTATCCTAATAAAAAATGCATAAATACGTTAGCCCCGTCTCACTCGAGCGCTTGTTTTTGAATTTCGAAGGAGCATAACGCTCGACCATAACGTTCGGAGGACAGGTGAGGTCAACTCAGGGGCCGCTATTTATTAAGACTGGAAAGACCGGGCATTGAAATATTTTAATTTAATGAGAAATAGTTATTATTGCCTTTGCTTCTTAACTTTTACACCTAGCTTTTGTAGGTCTATAAAAAATAAACATTATTAAATTGTTATATTATTTTTCGTAATTCAACTATCAACTGAAACAGCAACTACTTTTTAGTAGACACCTACTTTGGGTGTGTTGCCGATTTTTTATCATTCAACTATTATTGAAATGAGGTGGTGGTGAGATGAGGTATTTATTACATTACTTGTTTACAACCTACGCTGTTTTGTCATGGTGTACAATAAAGAATTCGAATCAAACCTGTTTTTTGTGCACGAAGTTCACCTAAATATATCAAACTCAACTCAATCCATAGCGGGCCGCGGTTTAGCATCCCGCTACAAGGGCGCGCGCCACGTACGACCGTTAAAAATAAGTCACCGTGCAATACTTCCTAATACAGAGATGAACTTAGGATTGTTCCTTTTCTGTGCCTAAGTGTAGACTGGTGTAGACAATGGGTACACAACGTTATGCCAAACAATATTATGCCTTAAAATCTTTTGCCAAGAGGAGGATTCCCGTTTGCCGTATATCATTACTGCCCAGATTTTTGTCCTGATTAGTGACACTATTGGATTGTGTGTTTTTTTTTCTAAATCAACGGGTTCGATGCCTGGCTCGGAATATGGATTTAAAAAAAATTCAATGAGTTTTTTATCAAAATCGGGCCCGAAAGTCCTTTGAATATCTTTTTCTGTTCCTTATGGGTTCCGATTTGGCCATACACACATGAAAAACTCGCCCTGTACCCATAGTAGAATTATTTTCATATTTATGATGAAGCATGCGGCAGAAACTACTATGAGAAATTTAACTTTACTAGGAAACTATGTCACTGGCCTAGTTCATCTCTGAACATATTGTCGTCTTTTATGTGTGGACGAACAACAGTAGTAATCGCGAAGAAAGCTCACCCTAACAAAATAGACCTTTTTTATGCGAGCAGCTGGCCCTAATGACGTTTAGACTTTATCGTCTCAATTATAGATGCTATTTTACATTAGCAAATGCTCTGTATGAGACTTCATACTTTAACTGGTTGCTTTTAATATTGTGATGTGTTGAAATTGTGACCGTCGACTCTTTTTATTTTAAAAAGTGATTTTTTGAAATTAATGTTTCATAAAAACGAGATTATTTACTACGTTTTGAATATAAAATCTAGGCGTTTTGTAGAACACTGAAACTAGGCGAAATATTTTAAATCTTTTGGTTTACGGTGTGATTAAAGGTTTATTACACTCATAGACTTAAATTTTCACACAGTACTATGCAATGTTTTGCAAACAGTATTAAAATAAGTTTACTAATAACTTTACTGTCACATCTTCTTCAAATTTATTTTCTTATTTTACACGATTATTCATAGAAAACACCAGCATTTTTTAACGTCCACCGCACCGAAAGTCTGAATAAAATAAAATCTAATTCAAAAGGGCCACTAAAGAGCACACACACTTATCAAGATCAAATAAGGGGAGTTCGTAGGGTCCGATAGGGACCGACGTAACGTCTTTTGAGCCCAAGACGAGTTCCTTGTAGACCGTCGCACAAAGCGGGTCGGGCACACGCCACCCCTGCAATCCCGCCAAAATTCAAACTGACACATTCCAAATTCAAATTCAAAATTGTTCGACATAAGTGCCTTGGTGTGATTGTTCTTTTTCAAATTAAGAAAAAGAAGTGTGATAAGTTCCTTATACCTAAAAAATAATTGATTTAAAAATAAGTTTATGGTGGTGCTCAATTTTTTTTGCGGTAATGTTATGTATTTTTTTAGTTGTGCAATATTACATCGTGTGTAAGGAAATTAATAGTCTGATTACAGTGCCTTATTTTAGTTAATTGTTTACCTTTGTTTACATTCGCCATCGGGGATTGCCAATATTCTGGTAAGTACATAGTTACAATTTGACTAAATTGTTAGATGGTTACTGGGGTAACACTTCCAATGGTGACATTTGAAGTTATTATTGGGATAGCACTTCCGATGTTTACGTTTTGAACCAATTCATAGACCCTCGTTTTCCAAAAGCCTGATGCTTTAATCTGCTGCCAAACAGATCTCTTGTTTTGTGGTTTGATTGAAAAATGTGAAATTGTCATTTACGTACTGAAATTTATTAATCACCAAAAGACAATTTTTTTGAATTGTTACCCTTGTGATCGTTGGTAATACATATCAGTGTGTCAACTGTCAACATCAGAAAATCTAACCTTCTAGTTTTGGCATTAGGATTCTTATGGTTTAAAATATAAAGTTCAAAATAGGACAACATATGTATGTATGTAACGGATGACAGGTAACATTTATTTTAGCAATGTCAGTCTATCTGCATAGCACTGGAATGTGCCCCTGTAACTTTATTCTTCACTTGTATTCAATTACTTCTTACTTAAAAACCTATTTAGACAAGAAAGTTTTGTGTAGATGACTTTTGATTGAGCGCACTTTGGCGCAGTGGTTGAGCGATTGACTGCTGCGCTGGGTGTCATGGGTTCGATTCCCGCACGGAACAAATATTTATATGACCTACAGATAGTTGTTCCGGCTCTGGGTGTTGTGTATGTGAGTACGCACCCACGATACAAGAAGAAATTCCTAATAGGGGCAACGTTTTTTAAACAAAAAGAAAAAAATACTTTATAGGCTCGCGGTTTGAGCCGTATCTATCAATCACATATACGGAAGTCCACCTGAAATCTTTCTTCTCGCATGTGATTGGTCGATTTTTCATACTCTTTGCCCTTTGCCTTGCTGAATTTATTACGCAATAAGACTGCGGGGGCCGAAAGACAGTTCAGTGACAAAGTGTGAAACAGAGATAGTGCTATTCGTCCCACATAGTTCCGTCTCTGTCTCACACAGAAACCATGACGGCTTTAAGACCTCATAGTAAGGTCCCTTCAATGCGCGAGACCAAAGTTTTGTTTTAAACTGATTTTAAAAGAAGTCCGTAAAAATCCGACTGCTACAATATGCAAAAAAGAAACCATTATTTTAAAAGTTAAAATAAATATTGACCACATTATTCATGTCCATTAAAATATATTTACCCAAATGATCTGGTTAAAAGCGTGCGAAATTAACAGTTCATTCTTTCGTTCATTTTTTTCCCAGATCAGATGAAAATAATACGGCTATTAAATATATTCATTGACTTATTACGTGACGGTATCATCTTTTTATGTCACTTTTTGTATTTAAGTTTTCAACATAACAGAACCTCACGCCTATGGTAGGGTTAGACAGAGGTGTAGATACCTATAGAACCTACTTCCACATACCGACAATTATGTTTAATTCCCAATAGGTAATATGAGTGAGACCATTGCCATCACCATCATCATCCTATCAGCCGAAAGACGTCCACTGCTGGACTTAGGCCTCTCCCAAGCGTCGCCACATTGATCGGTTCCGTGCGTCTCGCATCCAGCGGATCCCCGCAACCTTCACCAGGTCATCAGTCCACCTGGTGGGTGGCCTTACAACGCAACGTCTTCCGGTTCGCGATCGCCACTCCAGGACCTTTCTGCCCCATCCGCTATCCGTTCTGCGAGCAATGTGCCCTGCCCACTGCCACTTAAGTTTGGCAATTCTTCGGGCTTTTGCCATAAATCCAGGCTATCAGACTATCTGTAAACACTATTAAACACTGCCTGACCTGCAGGCTTACTAAGTAAGAAAGAGCAATCAGCAATCATCGCGCGATCTAACACTTGAGTCATAAATGTCGGTATTCCAACAGTGTAGGTATGGAAGGTCCTAAACAATCGTTTGCTAATCGGTCGCAGTATGTCAAATGCAATTATTTAAAAAAAAACCGCCAAAAGCTCTTAAACACAAGCGCAAGAATCGCTATCGTTTTGCTCTTGCAGGATAATTAATTAGCCTACCGGTTATCGAATCCAGGACCCATATGTCAGAGCCTCAGCTATAGCGCTTGCCACCACGAGACCACGAGGCATATGAGTGTTTGTTTTTACTTGAGCAAAATATGGGCCAGTGGCTATATAAAAGACTAGCTGTCCCACGCGGCTTTGTTTCCGTCATCTGGCTACCTACCTACCTACCCTACCCTACCTACCCTACATACGAGAATGTTGCGTAACTTTAACCACTTACACAGCGCACTCAATGAAAGCTCTCAAAAATGAATATCTTTTCCCGTTTTTGCAACATTTTTCATTTATGCTCCGCTCCTATTGGCCGTAGTAGCGTGATGTTATATAGCCTATAACCTTCCTCCATGAATGGACTATCCAACACAAAAATAATGTTTCAATTCCAACCAGTAGTTCCTGAGATTATCGCGTTCAAACAAACAAACAAACTCTTCAGCTTTATAATATTAGTATAGATAAGGATCAGGAAAAAATGTTATCTAGTTTCCTAACTATAGTTGCAGGTTAATCAAATAATAATACTACCAGCCTGCAACTGCCTCATTGCAGGCTAAATCTCATACAAAGAAGGCAGGAGTATTGATCACCACACTAGCTCAATGCTGGTTGGAGATTTCAGACTCTCATTAACTATATGTCCAGGTTTCCTCACGATGTTTTCCTTCACCGTTGTCTTTGATGTCCAAGATAAACTTAGAAAGTACTCATGAATTTGAAAAATTCACATTGGTCTTGCCCGGATTTGAACCCACAAGCACGACAGCTGAGGTCTAAGCCTCTGGGCCAAAGTAATTTTATTATTTAACAAGTTTAAAAGAGGTATAGAAGCGGCCTATCACTTATATATTCTTGAATTGTTGCAGATTTGGTTTCATTTCTATAAGAATGTTTATGTAATCATTTCAAAGCTCTCTCCGACGTATCTTACAGGGACTTTCAGTGTGCAAGGTAATGTCCTCAAATATATTTAATGTAACATGCAATACATCACAACCCCGGGTCATGACGTCACAATTGCCATCAACACAGCAGCGACGATACGTAATCGGTGCGATGAGGGCGCGCGAAACGCGAAAAAACACGTTATTTTTAAACGTTAAACGAAATAAAAAAGTAATGAGTTATTGATTCGGTCGAGGTCATTGGCTGACCTTGGCATTCGGGAACACTGTATTACAGTAGCTGTGTCAAGGCTGATTTTATTTATGCACTCATTGGGCTTTCTACTTTTTTAAGTATGGAACACTTTTTTTGCTTTTAACTTTTTTTGAATAAGGAACGATGGACCGAAACATTTTTGTGTGTCGCTCTATTGACTGCTGCATAAGGAATGGCTGTTTGCGCAACTAAATTTGGCGCCAAATCGTTCCGACTTTGATATTGACGATTAGGATGAATTGAGTGAGTAGAGAAAAACTTTTGTTAAAGGCACACTTTGTAGACAAGCATACTTATTACAAATAAGACGATTGTATTCAAGATAAGAAAGCTTGGAAACATGCTGGTCCTGCTCCATAAGGCAATCTTTAGTGTAGACAAAATCAAACTGGTTGATTTATATTACATTCATAATATAAATTTATTAAAATTATAGTATTGCTTTTTTTTCCTTTCTTCTCTTTTTGTTTAAGATATTGATTCACACACAGTTCCGTTGTTGTTGAATTCGTTAATTTACCTATGTTTGCAATGTTAGTGTAGTTCAGTTTAGTACTGTTGCAACATTAGTCAATTTTTTTGACAGTCGTTATCGTTTGTCACTTTCCCTATACACGTGACAATCGTATTTGACAGCTATGAAAATACTTAATAATATTTAAACCTGATTCTTACGAATGATAATATCGTTGTTATAGTGTATGGGTAATATAGTAATTAATTAGGATTATGTATGTACAAAGTTATCGCGGCATGTAAAATAAGAAATGTCATCAGACTTCTTAGATTGTCACGATATAGATCCTACAGGCTGGTTTTTGAATTCGAATTTGGAGTTAAGAACTTTTTAAACCTTACAATGCCAAAGTTTGACAGGTCTTCTTCAGCCTAGAGTTTGACAAATTCACATCTTCAAATTCTACATTTAAAAACGGGAATGAGATGTAAGTAGCTTTAACTAAACCTCTTTCATTCAAATAAACTTCATGCTTACCCACAAAGTGTCATCAGAGACAAGAGTTCCTATCTTCAATTCTAAATTTTAATCAGAGAATCGTATTAACATTGTCCAAGTGTCCAGTTGGTTTCCAAAGGGACCACAAGGAACAGTTTAATGGCCGTCCAGATTTACGGGTCGCAGACGTGTTGGCTAAATTGAAAGTTGACTATAAATTAGCAGGGGAGGGTCAGACAACGTAATGTATGAGGCCTGAGATTTACATCGAGAAGTTGGGAGGGACACTTTATTTTCTATAATATTATTTGGTGAAATTCATTTAGTTTTAATATCAGAGGAGCAAATTCCGTATGTATAAGTAATGTTAACATCGCTATCGCAATCTGTCAAAAACACCTCTGACTTCACAACGTTTTTAGCATTGATTTTCGGATTTGCTATTTGAATTTAAACGTTTTTCAAGTATTAGAATTGTTTGTTGTTGACTAAAAAAAATCTATTTATAGTCATACCTAAAAAGATGGAAACGTATTTTTTCTTTTGCCACGTAAACAAAAAAAATTACGACGATACCGTGCGTTGAAACATCGTGTGACGTCACGCCTTGCTACACTTTATACTGATAAGTGACGTCACAAGCCCCCACGCCTGAACTTTGATGCGATTTATCTTTGTAATTTTTTATTTAGTTGATACAGCAAAAAATATTGTCCAATATTAGTTGATAATCTCACTGACGGACTAAATAGAATACTCTTTTTATTACCCAGGAAACATCCCTATTGGCAAAATTTGGGTGTAACTCTGCATAACCTTCGCGGAAAATTGTTGTTATGTTATATCTTTTAACACCCAGTATTTTTACCAAACCAAGAATAAATTACATTGCAACTACACCTAGTCCACATACCGCATTGCATACCCAGGTAACATTCTGGTAAAAAAAAACATCCTTGCTTTCGTTTCTGGCTATAGATTGGTTAACTATAGATTTGAACCTACTGGTAGCCTTTACAAACAGTAGCAGTATTTGTTTTTGAATGATTTAAGGAGGTTTCTTTATTTTTACTTAACCATAATAAGTGTCGTTTGTGGCGGTGCTTTGAGGATCTACATCTAGAAATCTATCGATTAAAACACTATGAATATGATTGCAATGACAGAAATTTCTGCATTTAAACGCCCAAATATCCATCGTATGATGAAAAATAAGCCTCCCACCAAATAGTAATTTCATACAAGCAACAATATTCTGTAAAGCTAGAGACGTATTGTTCAAATCACTATTACAGTTTCATAGCAGCACATGAAATCGTTTGCCTATTCTATCGACACACGCATTGGTCACACTAAAATGAGCCGTATTACGTGTAGGTTAAAATTCAAAATATCTAAACGATTAGACGTGCGTTGCGCAGTTGTGTATATGCGTAAGTTTTTTGACGTCATAGGCGCTGTGTGCGAATAGCAAAATTTGTTTTTTTTCTATTATTTTACGTGCATCGGGAATGATGATTTTTCGTCATTTATTCGGACACCTACTGACAAGGTACTATGATAAAACAATGGATTATTTCTGTATGTTTTGTAGAGATGGACCGACTGGTCGGGCAAGTAGACTTTAGACTCTAGTCTGCTTTCTTGAATAGTCTTCAGTAGTACATTTTCAATGGGCGAAAGATTCTGACTAATCGACACTAAAACAAAAATAATAGCAATAACTAATCTGGAAAGGCGACTATTCGATCACATTTATAGTTGGCGACTAGTCGGCCATTTGAGTGTCTACTAGTCATCTAGTCAGCCTATCTCTACTATTTGTTATTTTCATGTTACATATATTCAAATCTAAGGGTATAAAATACTCAATTCAGAAATCGAACCTAAATGTGCCTACTTTACCTAAGTATCTTGGTACTTTTACAAACTTGAACAGAAAAATCAAACTTCCCTAATAAGTCCTTCGTTAATACTGCATTAAGCGAGTATTTCCCATTTCATCATCAATATGAAAGAAGTTCAAACTCAAAGAACCGCAATCCTTTACAAAAGTTCGTTTATAAAACTTATTTCGTTGTAAAGTGTGCTGATTGTAGGGATAAGGTATGTTTAGTAGCGGATAGCGGAGCGTGTAGCGATTTAATTATGCTTTTAGGCCAATTCTAGTTCTTACAACATTCAACGTCTGTTGTTTTTTTTGGTTAGAAGTATGTAGAGGAAAATTAATATTTATCGGATTACTAATACTGGCGGTATAAGCGCAACTAACAGACTGACTGACAGGAACGTTTATGAAAACAAATACGTTCTGTATCACTATATTTTTGTAGTAAAGTCACGAAACGGCTATGCTGTATAATAATTAAAAAGTCTTTATTTTTCTTTTCATACAAAGGCTCTATACAACTTGCAAGTCCGATCCGGCGTCGAGTATTGCAGCCACCTTTGAGATGGCTAAGCTAAATATCAATTTTCCGCGCTTGACTCGGTGGAACGCAGAGCTAAAAGGCTCATTGGCGACGTGGAACGGGTGTATGCCAAGCTTCACAGCTTGGTTACTCACCTCAAGGTTGCCTTCTTGTCGGTCTGTAGAAGACCGACAAGCAGGCAACCTTGACGTTATTTCGGTGAATGTACTCAAAAACTCCACGACCTCATCCCACCGGCCCCCATCTACCATCGAACATCTAGACGCACTGCAAGTTACCATCCTTACCTGGTTGCCATTCCATCAATTCGCACCAAGCGCTTCCAAAACTTCCTTCATAATGCGCATAGCGAATGAGTGGAACTCACTACCTGCGTCTGTGTTTCCGAACGCATTTAATTTAATTCTAACATATAATAGTATGTTTATAACACAACATTTTATGTATAGAGGGATTTATTAGTTTCTGTCAGCGGCTATGTCCGCGTGGAAATCGGAAATTGCCCAAAGTGTCTACCGTGTGCCATTTTTCATCTAAATTCATTCAGCCGTTGAGGTGTCAGTTGTGCACATTTTTAATATTAGGAGGTAGGATAATGCTTACTCTTTCATCTCACTGGCTGTGTGACCATAGCCTTATGCTTATAAAGGATTACTACCCCTTTTCTTTATTTCATTGTGCTGCCCTTTGCCGTTCTGAATATAAATCTTAACAACTTAATAACGGAATAAAACGTAAAGAATTAATAGTGTATTGGTTTTTAGATATTAAAGACTTATTTTTTTTCCGCTGCTTCGCTCACCTGGCTAATCCTGTTATTATTTTTTTCAGTATGAAAAGTAGTATATTCCACTTTGAGATAATGTAGCTTCCTATCAGATATTCTGATCCGATCATAACTTCTATAGATCATTTTCTGCAAACAAACAGTTTTACCATTTTCTAACATACACGAATATAAATAGTTTGAACTCTATGTCTAGTCAGATGGACCTTGTTCTAGAAACATAGTTGGACAACACCTACCCGTCTTGTTTAGTGATTTCAGTATCGACATTTTTAGAGTTCCGTACCCAAAGGGTAAAAACGGGACCCTATTTCTAAGACTCCACGGTCTGCCTGTCCGTCTGTCACCCGGCTGTATTTCATGAACCGTGACAACTAGACAATTGAAAATTCCGCAGATGATATATTTCTATTGCCGCTATAACAACAAATACTAAAAACGAAATAAAATAATTATTTAAGTAGGACTCCCATACAACCAACGTGATTTATTTCGCCGTTTTTTGCAATAATCGTACGGAACCCTTCGTGTGCGAATCCAACTCGCACCTGGCCGGTTTTTTTTATTTTACTTCAACCTCACTTTCCAAATTTTAATTTAATTTGATAGGACGAATATTCACTTTTACATCAACCCTTTTCTGTAGATTTTTTGTTCGAAGGCACCTTAACAAAGAATCAAAATGTTCCAATATAAAATCTGCGTTATTTGTAACATTAACGTCATCTTATTACAGCCACTCTTTATTTCCAGGTGTTTAAATAAAACAAGAAATAAAAACTTGGATCCGTTTGAACCGAAGCACCTCTCCTAGAAACTCGTAAACGGACTTTAGCTTCATCCCGGACATTATAATAGACAATGTTCCAAACATCAAAACGGATGAACAATATCTGTAAATTGTCAGACTTCAATATCGGTTCAGAAGGACATTATCGCAAAAGATAATCAGAAAAACTAACTCAAAACCAACCTTAGGTAATGATCCTAAAGTTAAAATTCGAATAAACATGCTCGCACGTATGACGTAAAACAAAACAAATGAAAAAGTTTTTATTTATCGCCTCAACACTTCATTCCTAACCCTTCCAATCTAAATTCAACTCTAACTTCTAGACCGAAAGTCGTTTTTGAAATGCCAATAAGAAGCAAGCAGCAATAAAAACGTTCCAAATTCAAAGTTATTCGTAATGCTAAAACGTTAAAGGTGTTGCCAATAAAAAAGAAGTTAGCTTCTTACGTTAACAAGGTGTGGGATATGGGCCCCGTGGCCGCCATTTTAAAAGCGTTTTATTCTTATTTTGTTGCACAATTTTATTCGGATCATAAACGGACCCTGATAAAAGAACGTTTTGTCTTGCTCATCACTTTTACCTTTTTATAAAATGACTTTATTTCATGCCGTGCTTTTTGAAATGAGAAATTATTTATCGGGTAAAATATTATTGACATTTCAGATAGAAAATTTTGCTTATGATCCAAATGTAAGACTACCCTGCATACAAATAATCATAATCGGATAAGTAGTTTAGCCATAAGCATACAAACAATGATATATACAGAATTTATGAAGTTCAATAGCACATCTAGCTCATATTTAAACATACATAGAGCTGATATTCACCATCGCCATCAATGTATGTGTCATCAGTTTTCCTTGACATTCCACTTTGCTGAAGCCTCTTGAGATTATAACTTCAAGAGAAAAACGTTGCCCGAAATATCATCTAAAGATTTATAGTTAGTAGCCAAAGCAAACGAAATAACAGTTCGATGTTCTATTCCCGCTTCGGTAACTATCGTGAAATGTCGGCAAGTCAATCTCGCGCTAGTTAAGGAGCGAATTGACAACACTTTTATGACACTCTTGACGGTAACGTTACTGAGGTAACGTTACCTTTTTATGACCACGCTAGGGTGGGACTCGCGGTAACGACAGTATAGCTACCCTAGAAAAACCGTTTTGATACGATAATCAAATTGTAAGATGTCGTACATTATAAAAGGTGACTTTTAAAAAGTCTTCACATGTTCTGTGCAGGTAGCTTTGCCATTTAGATCATCAACTGACTGTTAGATATTTTATTTCATACAGCATGGTAACCAAAACAAAACTAAAAAAATCATGGCTTGTAAATATTGCTAGCCACGCTACGCAACGTAGCACAGCATAGCAAGGCGTAGCAAGGCGTAGCAAGGCGTAGCATCAGATATATTGGGATGATTAGACTCTGAATCCGCTGGAGAGGAGTTGCACAGAACCGGTCGATTTGGCACACCGGTCGATACCAGGAGATCTATTTTCAGCAGAGGACGTCTTTCGGCTAAGATGATGATAAAGAGAATTGGAAATTTTTGGATTTTATAATTGCATAATTATTTTGTGAAGACAAACTGGCAAATCTAAGAAGTTTTCGATACATACATTTTCTGTACAGCTAACGTTCAAAGCATCTAATCTGCTGTACTAAACGAAACTAACCCGTAGATGTTCTGAGAAAACTCCTGTGTATAAGTAATTTGTTTAGAATAAGTAATTGAGTAACATTTTTACGACTACACTTGAGTACGTACTTCAGTGCTGTGGGTGATAAGATATTGTGTTTTTTAAAGGGACGGTGATGTTAAAGATTCGTTTTACTCGTAGAAAACCCATAAATGGGGTAAAAAAAGAAAGGGTGTGATGTTTCTATGCATTATTTTCAGAGATTGGTCTTTTTAGGGGTCCGTCTGCCTGTCTGTCTGTCTGACACCAGGATGTATCGCATGAACCGTGATAGCTAGACAGTTGGAATTTTCACAGATAATGTATTTCTGTTGCCGCTATAACAAAAAATACTAAAAGCATAGTAAAATATATATCTCCTATATATAAATAAATATCCTATAAATAGCTCCCATACAACAAACGTTATTTTTTTTGCCGTTTTTTTGCGATAATGATACGGAACCCTTCGTGCGCTAGTCCGAGTCGCACTTGGCCGGTTTTTTTTATTTACCAGTCTTGCCAAGGGGTATCTTGTTATACAGTAACTGGATTGTCAAATTCAAGAAGTCACCAACCTAGTTGCGAAAACGCTAGCCAGATTCTTCTTTTTTTTTTTTGTATGTATCTAATGGTTTCCCTACCTTTATTAATTATATATTTATTTTATTACTTAAGAAAACTTACACCTAGGATACAGATAGTAGACAGTTAGTGAAGGAAGGCCAATTAAAAGTTTTCACTGACAATATTAGGGTAGCACAAGAATCAGTAGACAGGCAAGAGAACGTAAGAAATAAGTACTCGTACTCGTGTATTTTATTTACAAGATAAAGCGACAGTCGATTTCCTCATCAGTATTTTACCCCGAGTTTCTGAGCTCTAAATTATCGCAGAATTAAAGTGACAAATTGTCAAGATCGCGTTATCTGCTGTGATTGGCTGTTGAAAATTCATTCAACCAATCACAGCAGATAACGCGTGCTTGACAATTTGTCACATTAATTCTGCGATAATTTAGAGCTGAGAAACTCAGGGTTAGTTTAAGGGCATAGATCTTAAAATATCATGACACAAGACACTTTATTAATCTATCACAGAGTATTATTGTATAATAAACAATCACGACTATTCATATTTTACTGACCCGTTCGACTTTAAAACGAGTCTGGAGGCTACGTAACTTCTAAGCCCTAAAATTCAAATATCGGATAATATCAGTAGGCAAAATATAACTAAAAAGAAAACAGATTAATCAAAATCAATGAAAATTGGCGGTATGTAATTAATTTTCCTTCAGACATCTGTCTAAAATACATCAATTAATAAAGAGAAAAACAAAAAAGCCTGGTTTTATAAAAAAAAAGAACGTTCATTGATCGAAAAATAGACTAGTTGTTTTTCCTACCATCAAGAGCGAGCGAAGTAGGTTTCTACTTAATTCCTAAAGACGATAAGTACCTTGTATCTAGCTAAAAATAGTGACTAAGCTTTACTGCTGAATACGCTCTATTTTACGCCAGAATTTAAAAAAAAATACTCTGACAGTTTTTTTTGTTGAAATTAATATGACACTGTTTCATACTGAAAAGTCTGAACAATCATTGCTTCAATGCTGAACTGAGTGAAAATTTTATCAAAATGCACTAATGCGCTTTTTAACTAATCTAGATTGATGATGAAGTAAGATTGAGGCATGTTAATAATATTTGCCGGGTAAAACAATAAATATGACATAGCAAATTATACAATTTAACTTCTAATCATCTCATTTCGAGACTAGTAGCGACATCTATTGTACTTAGTGTAGTAACAAAACATAATGAGCTTTCACAACAAAAATATTTCGATTAGAACTTAGACAAAAATAAAAATACTTTGAACAAAATGCTTCTTCACAAATACTACAGATTGCCGTAATAACAGTAACTGTATTGAACGTGTCAAATGCAAAAGTACTGTATTCAAAACGACAGAGATCCGACGACATGATCAAAACGTCTGTAAAAAACCAATGAAAACGAAAAAGAAACTGCAAACGAAAATGGCCGTTGAATGCCCGGCGAAGTGAACGTTGCACTTTCACGATTAAAAAATAAAATTGAAAAAATAAACGACGCGTTAGAAATGAACCATCGGCTAATAGTTCTTATTGACGCCGGGGTGGCGCTAGCGTGCGGGCTCATTGCTTTAGCTTTAGTTCTGCTATCCGACGCTGCTAAACTGTGGCAGCACTTGAGATTTCTTATTAGAATAATTTCATAGCGACAAGTATTTTTGTTTTGTATTAGAACGAGGGATATCAGCAGGGAAAAGTTTTTTGAAAATTGAGTTATGTTTTTATTTGTATTTTTCTAAATATTCTTTTTTTTCATAAAGGATTATAAACAACTGCTTTTTGGTTTGCGCGTAAGTAGAGCTTCGTAGAACTTAAAAAAATCCTTATAAAAAGTTTTATGCAATTTTCGAACATAAAAAATCTTTATAATTAGGTTTTTTTTTTACTTTTTTGTGTTATTGACACAATTGACTAAACCCAAAAATAATGGTACACGCCAATAAAGTATTGAAAAGCGTCGATCACATGATCGGCCGCAGATCGAACCGGGTCAAGCACAACAGGTGAGTTGCGGAGCGCATCAACTAAAAAATAAAATATCGAAATGTGAAAAAATAATAAAAATCAGCAAATATAGTAAATTGAAAAAAGAATAGTGTCGTTGGTGTCTGGCGCGGGGGTTGTGTGTATGTGCATCTCTGTCGTGAGTGGCGCACACGTGGTTTTCGGTAGTCTCGATTCGGGTGGTCGCGCGAGGGGTGTGCGGGACGCCGGAGGACGCGAGGCCACATCCCGTCGCGGCTCGCGCCGACCGGCTGCGTTGCCCGTAACCTCCGAATGACCTCATTTTTTTTTCTCCAATGTAAATATTCGGCTCGTTTTGCCGCATAGTCTATAAGTGGTGTTAAGTTCCTTCGCCGCGTTCGGATTTTTTTTATTTATCAGTTATTAGTGGACGTTCCAAATTGACTTTAGCCGCGTCGAGTACTTTTAATTAGTGTAATTTTTTTCTAGTGTAACGACTCGGTTTTTTTGGACTGGATTATTTTTAGAAAATTAATAAATTTTGTATAAAAAATATTGTTGAGTTCCGGACGTTTAGAACTGGTTAATATATGGTATTTGTTGTGGTGTTGATGGAAAATTAGAAATAAGTTAATTTATCAAGATACGTGGTTCCTTTCAAGATAAGGAAAAATTGTTTTAGTCAGCACATCAGGTAAATTGTGAAGAAAATGTATTTTGTTAATTTTCTGTTTGTTGTTTAAGTTTTTTCTTTTTGTTAAATATTTTTTATTTTGCATAGATCGCTCATTTTGTAAAAATCTTATTCTCAGTGATGGCATTAAGTGATTTGAAAAATTGTGGACGTTAATTAAAACAAGCCCAAGGCCAAACAGTTGTGGTCAAAATATTGTTTAGTAAACAATTTGTATGACCCTGTCGATAAAATTGGAATTCGATTCATCGAGAGCTCTCTAAACGCGTAAATCATTATTTTTATTAAACTGGAAGTAGTTATACTTAAGTAAAAAAGTCAAACCGATAATAATGATGCCTCAAAAAAAAATAGGATTATTTTACAAAAAAGTTTTTTTTTGCTTTTTGATTTTAATTTTAATTGCATTTGACCAAAAAATTATAAGCCGACGTTTTTTCGAAAAAAAGAACATATTTAGTCTTAGATTCTATCTTTTCCCTTTTTGAAAACAAACTAGTTTTACTTTTTTTTTATTTGAATATTAATTAAATTTAAGCCAAACTTTTTAAATTTTTCTAGAAAAAAAGACATGTTTAGTCTTGGATTGTTTCTATTTCCCTTTCGTACTTAGTTAACACAGTAATCACGTACAATATCCAAATAAATTTTCACGGTTAAAAAACGGAATTTACCGGCAAAAAATCTCGTGAAACCGCGTCAAGTTCGTCGACCTCGCTCGGACCAGTCTCTGATAAAAGAATCATATTAATTCATACTCATTCAGCTGTTTACGGTTTTCAACGAGAACATTCACAGGCGAAATAAAAAAATACACGCTACCAACGTGACGGCGTGTTGTTGTTTTTTTTTACAACGAAATCGAGGTAAATTATTGGTTTCCTTTTTTAAATTTCCCGTCAATGAGTTCGACATTATTGCCTGTTAAAATGTTCGGCGTGTTTTTTTTTCTGTCTCGTGAGAGTGATGCGATCTTTTTCGTTTTTTTTATTGTGTCACAGTGCTTTTTTCGTTTTTGGTTTTTTGTCCCATCTCAGTTATTTGAAGATTTTCTTCGATGTGACTGCGTAACTAGACATTTCAATTCAAAAGCTTAATTTCTATGGTTTTTTTTTACAGAATGGTGCTTACTCTTTTGTCACCCTTTTTTTGAAAATTCTTTATTTTTTTGTTCTGAGCCTAAGAACGTTTCAGTTCCGACTTTTTTTATACAAAGTATTCTTAAAATATTTTTTCAATTCCAACAGTATCTATCTATCTATTTCATAAACTACTGATCGAATTGATAACCTCCTTTCTTTGAAGTCAGTTAAAAAAGCCCTGTTGGATTTTTTTTTAAACCCGTTTTTTTCTTTTTAAAACAAATCTCATTTCATCTATTATGAAATTTGACATGTGATCTGGATGGAAACCAATCTTTTGGGAAGGTCAAATTCACAGATGTAAGAAAACTCATTGTGTTTGTTGTCCGTATTCTTTATGAGCAAACTGGGCAACGAATTTATGGGCAAGGGTAAAACGCAATCAGATGAGACTATTCTCAAAACCAGTTTCATCGCCCCAAAAACAGATCGACTCGTTTATTTAACATTCAGTTTGACAAATTAGACCTTATTTAAAAAAAAAACTCTGATTATATAAATACGTTAATAGAATTTTTGAATATAGAATAGCAGATTCTTAATTCAAATTCTCCACAGAAACTTTGAATAACAATCGCTTAGCAATGTCAAGATTTTTATAAATGATGCCCATATTTCTAACTTTGTTAGATCACATTTTATTCTTCATATTCTTATCAACAGTAAATTAAAGCCCTTCTCATTGTGTCAAAAATCGATCGACTACCGACTCTCGCACGTAATCATACAAGTGTCGAACAAAAAAAGTGCGGTGATGACGTCACGCCACTCACCATAATGCATTAAAAAGTACAATCGCTGAATACGTATCTCTCATTGATATCGCCGGGTGCCGATTACCGGAGGATTTTTTTGCGAATGATTGAATTTTATTTACAATTAACCCGGCCTCGGCATCGGCGAAAGCGAGAGTGACGATTAAATGCCATTTAAAAATAAAACAGCTCGCCGCCATAACATTGGGAAGCCGATAATTTAAGTGTACACCTATAGTCCGCGTATGTTGATGGACGCAGACAAAGTCTCTAACGCGTTTCTAACTCAAACACATACTGTGTGAACGTAAAACTGAGTCAAATAGACGAGTATAGAGAAGAGAAAGATCTTAATTCACAAACTCAAGTGTTACCCAAAAAAACATACAAGGCGTATACGAAACGTCTTAGCCGTAAGAAACCGCCCAAAAGTAAGTCTCTGGGGGCGCGCGGGGCGGACCGCCTAATTTGTCTTAGGCGGAAAAATCGCGCGGCAATTACAAGTGGCTCGTAACGAAGTCGGGCCTGGGGCGGGGTGGGGGCGAGTCGGGGTGCGGGGACGCGGGCGGGTGGCGCGGCCGGCCGCGGAACCGTCTCAGTCGTCCGTCTGGAGTCGCGCCGGCCGGCCGGGCCGCGCGGCGTAATACACGTTCCTCGTGCTCTTGTGATTATAAATTTTAATGATACAAAATTCCAAATTTTAAATAAAAATAAATAACCGCGTCTAATCGAAAATATTTTTAGGCTAAAATCCCCTCGACCCTCACTTTTTTGACCTAAACTGTTGGCAGTGGAAAAAAAGTTTTTTGCGAAATTTTTAATATTTACGTCGGTTACATTTGTAAAGAGATTAAAACTTTTGGCCGTTGATGAGAATATTTTTATTTCAAAATTTATTTTTCTTAACTAACGAGCGATCTTGAGTGAGCGATTGATGAGTAAATAATAATTAATGTTAAGCGTTATATTAATATTAAGAATAATTGATAGTTATTGACTGCCACAAAAATTGTCAGCTGTACTTAGTTTAATATTTGGACTACTTATACTTGTGGTTTACTCGGACGTACAAACTTTTTGTGATTCGATATCAAGAACTCTTCTCCAGGACCAAGGTTGTGATTTAAACAATAATGTTTTATTGTAGAGCTAGTGTCATTCTTTTATTTTTGTGTGGCTATCTTTTTTTCTTTTGTATTTTTTTTTAATATTTATTCCAAAAAACAAATTGATTGTCAGTGTCAAAACAGTATCTAGTTCACAAAAATCTACTGTGGATTTCAGTCTTATTGTATTTTTGTTATTTTAAGCGTTTTAAAGCACTTCTTATTTTTCGGCGTTGTCCGACGGGACGGGCGATCTTTATAGATTTTACAAATCTGACACCATTTTATGTTAAGAAACTAGAATAATTTTTTTAGTAGTGCTTTTTTGTATTTTTTTTTGGCAAACTCAAACAAAAGACTCGCTTTTATTATTTTATTATATAGAAATACATATAGTATTTCAAATCTTTTTTATGAGTTTGTCATGATTTTTTACTGTTTTCATGTTCTAGAATAAGTGTTTTCCCTCTTTTTAGTTACCAACAAGATTTTTTTTGTTACTATTATGATTTTGTTTACCTAAAATAAACTATTTTTTTATTTCTGCTTGTTTATCCTTTTTATTTTGCCTGATTTATACTTAAAAGGTAAGTATGAATTTTTTGTCGTTAAATTTTTAGAGATTTTTTTAATTCAACGTGGCCCCATTTTCTTGGCATTTCATTATCTTATATGTATAATTGTTTGAAAGATAACTCATTTCTTTGTTAACCTCTTCGTCTACTGTTTTTGGTCATATTCGTAACCCAATATTTTAAAACGATTCCTTTAAATCAGCTTTAACCGTGTATTTTGCGGCGGCATATATTTGAAAAGCACTGCCCATTTCGGGATTCGTCATACTCAGTTTAAATGATAAATGCCATGAATTTCTTCTTCTTGTTACAACGAATTAATGGGGAAATAATATTTTCAAAGTGCTGTTTTTTCAACTGTCTGAAGTATTACCGATATACGGTTTGAAATCATGTTCTTTACAAAAACTGGTAAAACGCCACTTGCTCCTCTTTATAAATTAGTAGATAAATACCTAAAAGTTAGTATTGAATATCATTGTTCAAAAATCGGCCATAAAAGTCACAAAATATCTTTCGTAAGATGGCCAATCACCAAGAAATTTGAAGGGGACAGTGACAATACCGAAGGAAGCCCGGTTACGAAATGGTCGGTAACTGGTTTTGAATGGCGCATAAGACCGTATTGATATGAATGACCAGAATGTTATGTCTCACTATAGCCCTTACCATGACGTCTTTAGGTCCCGTTCTATTCAAGGGGGACGGAGTAAGTACACAGATCCACGGACTAGTGGACATTTAGCCATTTTGGTGTGTCGTAAGACAAATGTAGTTAGAAGATGATTTAAGAAGTCCTTTTTAGTCATTGAAACAACGTACAAGCAACACAAATTTATATTGAAATACCATTGTCGATTTTAGCCTAATAATACTCGCAACTGTAATAATATCGTAATGAATTTTGATGACTGAAAAGATATACGCTTAAAATATCCACATAGAACTGCTCTACTGAGCAAAAGTCTTTTCGGAATGGCGTTTAAAATTTACAATAGGATACCTGTGAACATTTTAAACACCAAGGAACTGCCACTATTCAAATATAAATTACGTAATTTTTTAATTGACAAAGCTTACTACACGATCCAAGATTTTCTTAATAATTAGTACCCACTACAATCTGTCACCATGCACCTAATTCTTATTTTGTAAGATTTGCTTTATATGTGATACTTATGATATTTTGCATGTTGACTTAATTATTGTATGCCTACAAGGCAGGACGTAATGGCACTGTAATTTACCTAACATCTCTCTATATAATCTATGCCCACAATAAAAAAAGATTTGATTTGACTCGTTTCATTGAATTTGTACAGACTAAATATTGGTTGCATTTGATTTAAATCCTTCAAATTAATATAAAAATCATAAAAGTCTGCATGCATAGAAATGTAGTCAATCGCGTCACAAAAGCGGAATGTATAGACTATGTACCCAGTACATGATCCATTTGATTCCTGTATTATGTTGCCGAAGAATAATTTAAAAATCTGCACGCAGTCGAAGTCACTGGCAGGAGTTAGTTTATGTACTGTATTCTTATATGTGTTATTAACACGAGATGACTGTGCATACATTATACAGCAGAAAAATGAAATCTTCAATAGTTTTTTGGCTTCATACCGATTGAAGTTCTAGTGAGTACTGATTGGACCGGAGATAAAACCACGCTCAGTTTTTTTACCCGGTGTTCATTCCGTATCCACTCACATAGGTAGATTCTGTAAACTGAGAAGTAGGTACTTATAAGTTGTTTTCACAACTACAGCATAGATAACTGCTCAGGGAGATACAAATAGGACACATTGTTATATTAGATTAAGATAGAAATGTTTTATTTGATGCAGTAAGACACTTTTCAGGTTTCAGTAAAACCTCTCACCAAAATAATAATCATACCCTTCTTTTTGGCTTTGCCGTAGTCGGGTTTAAGGATATGAGGTGATTTCTGATCAAATATAATTAGTTAAAGATAAGGTATGGGATCAAAATATTCGAACGCTTTAACTTGTCTTCTTGTTAATAGATACTATTTAAAAAGCTCCTATCACTGTACTAACTTTGTATTTTATCATTTCTCTGATCTGTTTTTCTTTTATTATACTCGTAATATGATATTTGTATTCACCAACAACGTCATCTATCCGAAATGGCATCAACTAAATAAACATTGAAATTGACTAGGTCCTATAAATAACAGTAGTGTGCGCTTTACTAAGTTCAGCGGCGATGACATAGATGGCGTTGTAATCACCGTCGCGGGCGCATGCAATCATGACTAAACGTTAACCTAAATCTACATGCGTCTCACAGATGGCGCTAGTTAGTACTCATAATTATGTAATTAGGGTAAAATTGCAAACGAATTTTATTTGCGTTATATTCCTTCACGTTATAATGTACCGTGATTTTTTATCTAACACAATTGGAATCTTATTTGTAAAGCGCCACCTATGAGTTTAACTTCACAAAGCACTTATGTCAATAGCTTTCCTCTGTTATTCAACAGATGGCAGCTCATTGTAGCTCCAATAAGGATGCAACGCCATCTTTGATTCGTATAAGTATGCAAAGAATATATTCGTTATTATATTGAGTAAGAGATGGCACTAGGAGCGTTAGTTAGTAGGGTAGACTGTTACCCCAGAAGATTACAGTAATTGTAATGAAGATCCGTTCTGATCCCTTTAACAGAAGAATTTTGTGATACCTAGGTATAGATTGAAATGAATGGATTCTTTATTAATAAAACACATAAAATAAACTAGCTATGTGGTTAGTACAATCATGAACGAATGCTGAACTCTTTCTTGTGAGTCAATTACAGTTAAAAAAAAACCAACAATACTTATTAGATTTATTGGATTATTTAAAATTATAAGGTTTTATAAATACTCCACTAGCATTATCTTTGTTAGTTACTTTACGCATTTCAAAGTGAAAATATAACAATAGCCAGATAGTCGATCCCACACATGTTATTCACAACTATAAATATGTCTATCCTCACACAAAACTTGTTATTGGGTAGGCGTGTTAGCCCAATAGGTGGGTTTGAACAACTTCTAAGAAAGTAGGCGAGGCAAGACGTAGGCGGTGCTACATTCCTATTGGCTGAGAAACACAGTTCAAATAAGTACCTATACATACAAATGCCTATCTTGACCACTCTTGTAGGTAGCCATAAATATTTGATCAGCTTGTAAGTAGGGCACTATTAATATTTCATTAGGTTGGTCGTAAAAACTGTTATACTCTGATTTTTAATTTCGTAAACTAACTGATATTTGGGGGGTAGTCACTTTATCGTTACATAAAAATAGTGTCGTATCTGGACTAAATGAGTGATCGGAAGTAGATCGAAAATGGAATGGAATTATTTCACGGCAAAAAAAAATACATTTGTTAAGAAACTAGCGACCCTTATTTAGTTTCTACTCATTTATGTCAGACTTGATTAAATCGATCGCATTTATTTTATTGTTGATTTCATATTTAACACAATAAAAGTTTATTTAAATTTTGTATGAATACTGTTATATTTAAATATATTACGTTTATATTCATAAAACATTTATTTACACCAATTAGTAAAATTAAATTGAGGAGTCATGTCACATCGATTCGATGAATCACTTATGATTGAGCCTACAAAACGTTTAGTAGTAGGCAGCTGTCAAAAGTCTACGAAATTAAAAATCACAGTATAGATTGGAAATAATGTCTTGTGTGTTGGGCAGATTGAACTTTACAAGTAGGTATTGGCAGTAATCTATTAGGTATTTAGATATAAATTCAGTTGCATCCGTTTATACTGGTAGCTGACGCCAACACAGGTAGTAAAAACCTATACTCTATTCGCTGGAGCAAAAAATTAACGATAGAAAACCCTAAAAAAAGGTTTAAGAGTGTCTTCTTTGCTGTCACTTATATAAAAAATATCATGAGAAGATGGAAGAGAATCTCTTAAACCCATAGGAGATTTTGAATCTACTGTCAAATAAGTAGGTACTGCTTTTTACTTAAATAGGTAGGTACTTTTAATATCATCAAGATTGCACCGATTTTTATGTTATTTGGAAAATTTATTATTTATTTAATACACACAAACGTACAGAGGCGGACCAGTCGACCTTTGGGTGATGCAGAGACAAATAGGTGCAATATTTTCAATTAGGCAAATAGCGTTTATTTAAAACGTATACCAATACTACAAAAATAATGATAATGAAATTAATGAAAATTTTACTCATCATAACATAAAAAGAATATTTTTCATCACGAAAAATGAAAGAACCTATTAGGGATTATACCATCGTTCTTGTTATCCTTTTAATAATAAAACTAAATACCGGTTATGTTACGGGTAAAATAGGTACTTATGAAGTAAAGACCACCCCAGTATCTTCCTGGCAACATAAAAAAAGATCAAGTGATTGTGTCAAGAGGGTATCACATCCTCCACTGTTTATGACATAAAGACTAGGATTCATGGTGAAAACAATATGTTTTGGCAAATAGCTTTTTGATCATTCATCGTGTCGCTAGACATATGTCAATCAATAGACGTGGTATGAAAATTGACAGATTCAACGGAAGGCGTATAAAACAATAATACAAACATACAATTGCTTTTATTTGAGAGCTAGGTTTTATAACTTGAAGATCTTTGTCAAAATGTAGGCAACATACAAATAGTCTGATCCACTTTTTTAATTCAGATTGTTTACGAAAATCTATGTTAAAAGATATGTTACTGGTATATCTACCTATCCTTTTTCTACACGTGTTCGAATCTACTTCTACTTTGATACGTACAAAGTCAATAGCTCCATCACATATGACATAATAGGAGAGTCTATACACTTACGACATAGTTACTTCTGTTTATTCCATTTAAAATAACAGGCACAATGCCAAAAGTTATTCTACAGCTTCATACAACCTACATTTCTGCTGATACCCCGAATTCTAAGACGCATCACCCCACCTCTTCAGGGCGTATAGTACCAAGGCGTCATAAGAAACAAGGCGTGGGTGCGCAAGGAGCTACACGGGGGTGCGGCGCGGGGCGGGGGGCGTGCGCAAGACGTTAGGGGGCGGGGCTTAAGTTTACACTAACTTGAACTTTGATCTTAGGAATTCTGACGAATGAGGTTAAACGTACGGCGTAGACTGTTCTCGTAGCATGTGCTACGAAGGTGCTACGAAGATTCTGTTTTCGTAGCGAGCTACACATTTCTGTATGTAACAATTAGTTGTTACTTTTATCTTCAATAATATTGATATTTGCATGAAGTATTCAAAACAAAACGGTAGAATGGTTTATTCTGCTATGAATTGCCATAAAACCAAGGTTCAGTTATCTATCTAATTGCCAATAAGATTTATATGTGAATGAATAAAAAATCCTTAACTTTACGTATGTTTTCTTTTATTTCAGACTTCTTCACCACCTCTAAGCAAAATATCCGCCTTCGGTGACATATTTTAGGTAAGTAACAATATGTATAAAATTAGTCCTAGTTTACGAAGAAAGAGGTTACGATTTTAAAGCTAGAAAAATCGAATTGATTGGTTTTACTACAATATTTAATTTGACTTCCGACCAGTATAACTTTGTTTAAGTACCTATGTTCTATGTTATGTAGTGTATACCAGAATTATGTCTGAAAACAATACATAAAAAAACCGGCTAAGTGCGAGTCGGACTCGCGCACTAAGGGTCCGTACCATTATCGCAAAAACGGCAAATAATCACGTTTGTTGTATGGGAGCTCCACTAAAATATATATTTTTTTCTAATTTTTTGCATTTGTTGTTAGCGGCAACAGAAATACATCATCTGTAAAAATTACTAGCTATCACGGTTCATGAGATACAGCCTGGTGACAGACAGACAGACGGACAGTGAAATCTTGGTTATTACCAAGGTTCCCGTTTTTACCCTTTGGGTACGGAACCCTAAAAATAAGAAAAATATACACAGCAAACCTAGCCCACCTCACTGAGGTAAAAACAAAACTAAAGTAATTCTCTCCCACAATACCCCCACTAACAAAATTAAAACGTCACATGTAGAATCATTACTTAGAACGCCATCTTTTTAAGCGTCATCCAGAAAGGCTGAATAAGCGCGGCCCTTGACGCTTAAAAAAAAAAGAAAACTCACGCATCGCGTTCCATTGTACGCAGACACGAAGGTGGATCTCATTAGAGAAACCATCCCGATCTGATGGCGCGAATCTTGGAGTCATTACGAGGAACGGAGCGTACCTGTGGCGGACTTATTTTAGAATATAAACATTTTTCGCGCGGTTTTTTTTCCTGTTTTGTTATGTGGGTCATGTTTGTCAGGCGTAAGGAATTTCATTTACAAAGAGCATGTCATGCACAAAAAATATTTCTTATTTATTTTAATAATGTTTTTATACACTATAGGCTCGTGCTTGACCACTATCTCACCTGATGGTAAGCGATGATGTGGTCGACGGTGGATCACGCTTGCCTAAAAAAAACCTATTCACTCTTGACTTAAAGAGAGAATTAGATTATAAAAGTTGTGTGTAAAAGTTTTGTCGATCTATTTAGTCTGACATAACCTGTGTATGACAAATTTACCTACCAAAGTACAAATCAATAGTCTTTATATATATCATATTTGCAAAAAAAATGTCTGTCATTAAGTTTCGTCACACCGATCTAATCTCACTGACACTAAATTTTTATTAAACGCTCTAAAAAAAACTCTTCTCTATTCCCACCGAAATATGATCAATCCAGAATCCAACAAAACTAAAACAAAAAGACCTAAAAAAGACCGTAACTTTCCAATTACAATACTATTACGCCAGCAAAAAGACAAAGTCGGCCGCAACCGTTCAAAAACCGTACGAAAGAGGTTCTCCATTAAGACCGGAGAGAAAACCGTACTTAAGATAGCACTGAAGTATTATGGTGTTGCCGCAGTCGGTAAAAGGAGGTATTACGTTGTTGAGGATTCTTCATTAAGGTTGGTTGCGATGGAAAAAGATGTCGCGAGAAGTATTGGTGCTAAGAGCCGGTGGGAAACTTAGGCCCAGTTTTTTTTATCTGTAGTTAAGTTAAATGATATGCTAAGCACTGGTTGCAAATTTCCGTAAAACACCATTCTTCCTCAGTTTTTAGCCTCACAAATTGGCAAATTAGTTGCAGAGTTAATTATTTGATCATTTGTTAGACTAACAATTGATGATTTATACGCGTTGTACCGAAAATTGAAGCCGCTGGTTATCATATTTAACCATCGGTTAACTACGGATCAAAAAACCAGGCCTAAGTATAACAGACGGTCGTTTTTTGTTGTTTTTCAAGTAACATGTAGCTAGACAAGTGACATTCTATCGACAAAAGTGACGCGATATCGACTGTTAAAACGTCAAAAACGTTGTTGCCAATAGCTATCGAAATATCACTTGGTCAATCGACAATCGCCATTGCTAATAGAATGACGCTTTGTGTAGTGCATCTAAAAATCGACGAAAACAATTTTGTTAAAATAAATAGATATATAGGCTCGCGCTTGACCACTATCTCACCTACTAGTAGATAAGCCACGATGTCTCGACGGTGTAGCATGCTTGCATAGAAGTAAGTACCTAATCTAATCCAAATAATAATAATTATAAATATTTTTATCTAAAGATCACATTCATCTTTATATCAAAATTATTTAATTAAAAACCCCCACACAAACAAAAATGAAAATTATAAAAACGAAAAACTATTCAAGATATTCAATGTAAGGGGCGCTCACACATGAGTTTGCGTTTCTGCGACAAAAGACGCCGCGACGCCACAATGAGGTAAGTTGCCGCAAGTCGCAAATTGCTCGCGAGACGTGTCGCAAATTGAATGCTGAGGTGTGATGAGGAAAACATACGGGGGTGAGCAGGGGAGCGGGGACGCGCGTCTTGGTTTTTTCGTAATATAGTCGGATAGGTAACTATTGTGTTATGTTCTAAATCACGCAGTGTCACTTCTTTTTGTTTAAAATCATTTGGTAATATTGTTATATCTAGCACCGTATTTTGTTTGCTTCCTAAAGAAGCACAATTCCATATTCATATTCATATTCTTTATTGTACACAAAATAAACGTTACAAATACAAAAGGAAAACTTATGTACAAAGGCGAGCTTAACCCAAAATTGGGTTCTCTGACAGCAAACCTCAGTGCTAAAGAGATATTTATATTTTTCTATTTTGTCGTTTTTAAATCAGATAGCAGGGAGTAGGTGCCTACTTTAGGTAGGGCAATGGAGAGGACTATGCTCGGAGTTTCCTTGTGGGATCGAATCAGTAATGTAGAGATCCACAAGAGAACCAGGGTTACCGATATAGCCCGAAGAATTGCCAAACTTAAATGGCAGTGGGCAGGGCACATTGCTCGCAGTACGAATGGCCGATGGGGCAGAAAAGTTCTGGAGTGACGACCGGAAACCGGAAGTGGGAGGCCTTCCAACGCAACGTGCGTTGGAAGGCCTCCCACCAGGTGGACCGATGACCTGGTGAAGGTTGCGGAAATCCGCTGGATGCGAGACGCACGGGACCGGTTAATGTGGCTACGCTTGGAGGACTATGTCCAACAGTGGACGTCTTTCAGCTGATATGATGATGATGATGATGAGGTACCTACTCTTGTGTTTTTTGACATACTTTGTCAATGACACAATGGAGGATCATTATGTGAAAGTAAACGAACAGACCATGACTAGACAAAAGAATGAGGCATTGACGCACCTTTATCCGAAATGTTTTGGCGTTTTCTTTGACCCTCATGACTAACCAACCCAGTATATTTTGACACCCCACATGATATACATAGAAGAAAAAAAAAATGTTCCCCCACAATATGGCGTCCAAAATCCGCCATTTTTCTACTATCCAATTTTAATGCAGGCAGTGACACTCGCATGGCTAAAACGGATCGATTGACATAAGAATCATCAAAATCGGCCAACGCGTTTGGTCCCTAGAACGCCGCTTAGGAACAAACAAACATACATAGACTCATAAACACATCGTTTTTTTACCCGACTGCCGAAGGAGGGTAAAAAAACGATATTTCCCCTTCTTTCTTTTATTTTCTCGCTCACTTTACTTTTATAATTTCTACGGGCCCGTGCCAACTGTAATACCGTGTGTATCCCACAAGTGTAAGCACACATTTACACGGCAACTTAGGTACCAACAAGTTTCGCCCGAACACCCACGTATGGTGGCGGGCTGGCTCAAGAATTTAAAAGTTTTCGCATTAAGCCTCACGATGAGAAAAAGTAATTAAAGTGTCTTTGGAAGTCTGATGAATGGATGTTTGATAGTTGAAAGTTTACACTATTGTGTAGCGTCTAATGTGATGTTGAGAGATGATTTTGAAGAAATTAACAGTCAATTTTGTTACCTAATGCATTCTAACATATTAAAGTAGAAAGAAGTAACATGAACGCATGGACCAGACGTTAGTTCCTGATATATTAAATACAAAGAAGAACTACCTATGTAGCGTTACAAAACCGTAGCAAAGATACGAAAACTTCTGCTCTTCATAATAAGAAAACTACTGGAAAATAGACACAACAATAATTTATGAACGACACTCTTCTTTCGATACCGGAATCAAATAATAATAACATACATGTTAACAAACAGTAATTCTGAACTATGCAGATAGAGAATGGACTGAGAAATTTCCTAATAAACATCTCTTTAGTAAGCGACAAAGCGTCTGCGCGGTTTGGCCGGACAGTCGCTTTTTCGACCCGTCTCTTTTCACATTCTCTATTTCCAAGTGCAGAAACCACCCACTCTTGCAAGCCAGTACATGCCCGACCCGTTAACCCGTATTCACTTCATGTCTAAATAGGAAACGCTCAGTCCATCCTCCATGAATATATTTTGATCTACATCTTCAATAAAACGAAGTACTAATTCAGCTCCTCGTTCTATTGGCGCGCGCGCATTCCGTGACGGCTACCATTGGCTAAACGTACTTCCGTTTCCTGGAGTCACGCCAATTACTCTTGAAAGGTTGGTACACCTGTATATAAGGATTTATGAATTGAATTAACATAATTGAGTTTAGTTACGTAGTGCTGTGTGGGAATGGACACTATGGACAGGTATTAATGAATATGGTATGTAGATGAGTATTATTTTATGAAGCTACCTACGTATTTGTTAGGTTCGATCGCAATTTTTTTAGGCCGCCCATCTACCATCTTCTACCGACTTACTATATATTTATTCGTCTATATTCGTTTTGTATAGAAACTACCACCAACTGACTACCCACATATTATCGTGTTAGCGTTAAGGCCGAGTTTCTCACCTCTAAATTATCGAAGAATCTGCTGTAAATTGGTTGAATGAATTTTCAACAGCCAATCACAGCAGATAACGCTTGCTTTACAATTTGTCACATTAATTCTGCGATAATTTAGAGGTGAGAAACTCGGCCTAAGTGTTAACACCAGTAAACTTTACTGATGTAACCAACCATGGTTAATTAGAAGCATTATCTAGAGCAATGTCTCCGAGATGGCCCAAAAAGCTTGGGCCGAGTTTTTGGGCCTTCTCGTTTTCTTATCCAAACACTAAAAAAGCATAAACAGACTCCATTTAATAGATAACAAGTTAAATCAAGCCAATAGCTTATATCAGTGTTACTAAATAAAGGGTAATTTCTTTAAAAAACATTTTTAGATACTAAGTTATCTTCCTAATAGCGCGATATCGCGGACGTATTTTTACGAAAATTCTTGTGAATTGCATCGCAGTGTGTCCATGTGAACATAATTGCAATTTCGCTTCGTAAAAATTGCTTCTCGGAGTGATATAAATCAAATCATATCGAGCCATCAGAAAGATTCGACAACACGTCATAAATCCAGTCAACCAAAAATCAAAACAAAAAAAAAAAGCTTAAAAGCTTTAAAGCTTATATTTAGACCTTATATTCAACTCATTTTACTATGATAATTGCACCTACCACTATTTGTTTCTCCATCACCCAAAGGTTGACTGGTAGAAAATGCCTAAGGCATTAAGTCCGCCTCTGTACGTTTATGTGCTTAAAGTATTAAATAAATAAATAAATAAAACATCAAAACTTCTACTAATATGTAAAAACACTCTTCTAGACCTCGTGTCAACTTATAAAATTACTATTATTTTTCTTAACTAAATACCATTTCCCCCAAGTACTGGTACAATGGGGCACAGTCCCCAGAAATGCAGCAAACTGACCAGGTGCCACAGACAGATGTGACGAGGAAGCCCGCGCGCGCAGCATATAGCTCCGACATGCAAATAAGGATACTTTAAAACTTGAAATATTATGGTGATTTGATACAACAAGTGGGTAATTAAAAAGTTGTTTTGAAAATGGAATACATTAGGAACACTTGGCAGTGTCTTGAATTTTACTCATTTTATAAAAAAGGGGGGGTGTAGATAAGTATGTTATGTTATTTGTCAAATATTTAAAACTAGCTGGTGCCCACGATTTTTTGAAAAATTAACAAAACAAGTAGCCTTTCTGCTCTTCCAGTATATAAAATGTCTCTATTCCAAATTTCATCCAAACTCGTTCAACGGTTCTGGTGTGATTGAATAACAATCATCCATCCATACGTTCGCATTTATGATAGTTACCCCCGGTTACTCAACACTCGATTATCGGGCTGTTAACGTCATCATCATTATCATCATCAACACACTTTTAATGTTCCCATTGCTGGGACACAGGCCTCCTCTCTGTGGGAAGGAATGGGCCATAAACTACCACGAGGACCCAGTGCGGGTTGGTGGATGTCACATGTCTTCGAATTTTGGTTCTAGGACATGCCGGTTTCCTCACAATGTTTTTCTTCACCGTTGTGAGAGCAGTGGTGATAAAATAATTTACACAAAGTAAAGCGCTTACCTGGGTTCGAACCCACGACCTACGACACGTAAGGCCGTTACCACTGGACCACCACTGCTGTTAACGTAACGACGAATAATCGCCGGTTATCTGCTGTGATTGGCTGTTGAAATTTCATCCAACCAATCACAGCAGACAACGCGTGCTGGACAATTTGTCACATTAATTCTGCTATAATTTAGCGGTGAGAAACCCGGCCTTAGAAAGATAAAATGAAGACGCATCAGATTCAAAGTTAAATATATACTAAAGTTGTTTTCTAAAGAAAAATAAAACAAGTAATTTATTTAAACTAATGAGCTCATGAGAGACATCTTGTTATAAAAAAATCTCCGTTTTCTTAATAAACAAAGAAAACTACTGTATCAAAGTTAAGCCTTGCAAATGCGAAAGAAAAGAGCGCAAAACCAAAACCCCGTTCATTATCTTATTTCTAAATGAAATAAATTATCCCATTCTCTCTTGCCTCAAACATCCAATTGGGAGGCAAACACATCTTTTAAAAGGGGCTAAAAAAATTCAACATTTTCAACTTTCGAGGGGACTCGCTACCAGGTGTACAGGACCCTCTGCCCCACGATATAATAATACTATAATACTTATTATCACAGCTCCTTATTATTTCTTGTTTTAATTGTCCTCGACTTGGCTTTTGCTCCTTTTGTTCACGTTTAATGGCGTATTGTTTGTGGACTCTTTTTTAAATGCGTGCGCGTGCCGTAAGATTACGTCTCATTGGTTGTTTTGTTTTTCGCTCGTTTTTTCTATAAATAGTTTTTGCTAGGAGATTTCATTTGAATCTAGATTTAATGTAATAGTTTCCCGGTGAATCTCTGTCTTATTTCAAGTGGCGGCTTTGTTGTACTTTAATTAATAAGCTACTTCTTATGTTGAAGAATTGCTTTTAGTATCATAATATACTCTTCTTCGGCTTCGCAATCCTATATCTCTAAAAATTCAGACTGCAGTATAAACGGATCCAGCCAATTAAATTGCCAGCTTTTTAGGGTTTCGTTCGTTAAAGGAAAAAAGGGACCCTTATAGGATCACTTCGTTGTCTTTCTGTCTGTCCGTGTGACAATACCTTTTTCTCTGTAACGCCTGGAGGAATCAAGTTTAAATTAACACTAACTCAGGTCTGCAGTTTTTTGCAGCTGTGAAAAAATAAATCTTCTAAATCAACGCAATCAAAAGATACCATCGTTTATGTCACATTTTTGAAGAATCGCAATGGTACTTCCCGTTGATCTAGAAATCTGAAATTTGGCAAGAAGCAATATCAACAAGTAAAGGAAAAATCTGAAAACTTGAAATTTGTACCTACATAAAAAAAAACATTATATTATTTGCAGTAGGTAAACTGACCGCGATTTATGTCGATGTACGGGGACAACAGTTTGCCAACGGCAATGTTAATTATGTACCATCTTTAGAGCAAAGGTCTGTGCTTCCACTATTTACGATCGTCAGTAATGTAACCTGATTATTTTGTTGAATATAGCTGTTTAAACAGAACCCTCGGTACGCGAGGCCAGCTCGCACTTGGCCGGTTTTTTTTTTGTAAGGTCTCCTAGTCTAGATTCTCTTCTAGTCTAGAAGCTCTAGTTAGACAAAGAATCTCTCAGTGACAACGATTGCCAGAAAGTCCAAAATATTTAGCATTGACAAGCGCTACCTTTGACATATTATCTCTGTCGAATATCTCCGTATCAAAATCTTTAGCTCCTTCAGCAAGTATAGCTTCCTCTAGTCTACTATAAGATACCCAATCAACTCCACTATTAATTACCACATGGTGGAAGCTCCAAGATCTGTACAAGTTAAATTGAAGGGATGCCTGGCTCACCACCGATCACACAAGATTGGGGACCGCCACATATTTGAGACCAACTTGTAATTGAATTTGAGGAAAAACTTTCAGTTCGATTAGTATTCTTCTGAACTTCTTAGTGGGATTTAGTGTTGGGTAGGAGAATATAGTGCAGTAAAAAGGTAACGATTTTACCTTTAATTATGATGCGTTGCACTTAGTTTTTTGAAGTGTTTTTAATAAACGTTAATCAAAATCGTCGTTCACAACAGCGTGCTGGTGCCTACACTTATGTATGGAAGTGAAGGTTGGGAATGGCAGAAAAGACATGAAAGTAGGATTAATGCAGTAGAAATGCTTTCCTTGCGAAGTATGTGTGGTGTAACTTTAAATGATAGATTGAGGAATGAGATAATAATACAACGTTGTGGTTTAAAACAAGATGTAGTGACTAAAATTGAAAAGAGTATGTTAAGATGGTTTGGCCATGTTGAGAGGAAGTATGAAATGCGACTAACGAAAGGTATTTACAAGGCAGACGTGAATGGAAACGCCGGGAGGGCAAGCCCTAGAAAGACATACATAGACCTTATTGGTAAAGTTCTTCAGAAAGGCTAGGTGCGCAGTACTCATAACTGGCATGTGTGTATGACTAGATGTAGGAATGTGAGTGAAGCAAAAGAAGTATGTAAGGATCGTAGCAGGTGGCGTTCTGTAGTTTCTGCCTACCGCCAAGGGAAAAAGGCGTGAAATTATGTATGTTTGTTAATTATAATTAAGAAGTTAAATGCTCTTAAGGTATTTGATACAATAACAATTAATCTTTTTATCCGATGTCCTAAAAGATAAATTCCTCTATTGTCTCTCCTTTTATTACCATTTCTACCAAAAATACATCCTTGACCAAAAAAAAACAACCCGCATATGGTATAGTTAACTTGAAATTCGCGTGATGCGTCCCCTAAGTGTTCATGTCACAAATTATTGCATAAGCCACTCAGCCTCCATAGTGTATAAACACCTTTTACACGCATTTATTAAATTACGATCGATGGGAACAAGTACGAATAGAGATTGATTAAATGTGGAACGTATTGAGTCATTTTAAATCGAACTGCTATCATGATTGTTATTGGTTTATAAGATGTTTATCAAAAAAACGGCTGTTCTTAGTCAGTTATATGTTTCGAAGGAGGGTTTTACAACCAGAAATTTCTTAAGTAAAACATTTAAATTCGGAACACGTTACGAAAGTCAATACGAATATTTGTTTTTTGAGAGAAACTAAACTGCAATCCGTAAACCCATAGATACTTAGAAGAAACAAGGCGTAAATCTATGTAAACAAAAACTGAACTCGCTCACAAAATCAAGTCCACCAAAAATTCCAGAACCAATTGTTTTTAAATTCAGAATTAAGACCAAAAACGTAATAACCACCACGCTTAAAACAACCATCTAAGTAACCTTACCAAAACGTCCTATTCCTGGTAAAATCAACAGTAGAGGACAGATCCTGGACGGAAGTCCACTCAAGAGACAGACGGACTTACCGTGTCCATACTTAACTTACTGACGGCAGAGTACCTACCAATGTACTTTAAGTACAAATGTTTGAGTTTGTCTCAGTAGTTTACCGACAGATGGTTGAGACTGGGCTGGGGTATCTTCTCCTCATACGGATCTAATTACTAATAGAACCAGCTGGGGGACAGTTGGCCTTTATTTGAATTTGATTTACTTTTAGTGGTTTGCGTTTCTTTTGATTTAATTTAAAAAAGTAAGTTTCTTTGTTTGGCTGTGGTTTTTCGTATGACATACTTGCGAATACTCACTTCTAGACACTGGCAGAAATACTACAGATAAAAATTATCCCTCGATATTTTACTAAGAATTCTTAATAAAATATCGAGGGATAATTTTTGTCTATTTTTATTTTTATATTTAAAATTTCTAGTTTAAAAAACACTTAATTTGAAATTTAAAATTAAGTGTTTTTTTAAACTCTAATTTGGGCTAAAAACTTTGGTTTATACGTTCTTAAATCCAAGTTGTCAATTCAGAAATCAGTTCAATGGACCCTAAAGAAAATATGTTAAAAGAAAAATGTAAGAAGCGGGCAGACTAAATACAATATCTGTCAAAACGTCTAAATTACTGGTACAAAATAATCAGCCCATAAAAGTCTTCACTAAAGAGAGTCACAGAAACGTCTGAAAAAATAATAAAAAACATTTATCACAATCTTTATCTCAAAGAGAAGACGTTACTTACAAAGTTCACATCTATAAAAGAGCAATAAAATAAGAGTGTGAACAGGACTCCTTGGAGGGACTCCGGAGTGCCCTCAATAGAGCCGTGAGATTGTGTGGTCTGTCTTAGGGCTGGCACTAGAGAAACATGATATTATTTTCACCGATTTTTTTTTTTATATTCCTGATGTTGTCTCCCTGCTGGACAAAGGTCTCCCCCACATTTTTAGAGCTTTCGTTATATCTAGCCTTCTCCTACCACTCTTACAAAAACCAGTCTGATATACAATTTCATTAAAATTCAATTTCTTTTTAACTATGGAATTTACAACACTGAATAATTGAAACAACACGCCCGTTCCAACTGTGATTTTATAAAATCACAGTTGGAATAAAAAAAAAACGAAGAGAAAAAAGCTCGAACAGAAATAATCTTTAAGAAAAACACTTTATCTAGTCTCTAAAGCCACTAAATAAATAAGTGATTACACGTTTAAAAACCAAAAACTGTCTATAAACTTAATATTCCCATAGCTCATTATTTGAATTAACTCACTACCTGCATCTGTGTTTCCGAACGCATTCAACCCGAATCTCTCCAAAGTTAGAGTGAGCAGGCTTCTTCTGGGTAAGCTCACTCCATCGTCGACTCTGTCTCTGTCAACTATGTCCTAGACTAGAGTCAAGTGCAAACCCAGAAAAAGAAAAAAAAAACCATGACAAAGAAAACAGCAATCATTCTTCAAAAGCCACCCTCTGTTAATAACTTCAATAAACCGTAAACGGAACAAATACCGCAAATTAACAGGTAATGGAAGAAACCCTACGTTTACATTGCGTGTTCATAACATTTACGATGTTGTTACGTGAAACCCCTAGCTCTTTCTTAACCCTCCGTCTCAAGACGGTGTAAACAACGTTTTGTTAAACACAGTAAGGATACGGTGTTAATGCCAGCGGGCCGAAAAAGACACTATAATCGCTCCGTTTGTGAAAGAGCGATGTCTTAAGTCATGAGAAATTGCAATCGGGCCAATTAAGAGCGATTTCTTCTGAATTAAATTGCAGTGTATAAACAACGATTAACCTATAACGACCTTGAACCGTGTAGCGAATAAACGCGGATAATAAAAACGCTTAATATTAAAACAACTGCCACCGATAACTGATATTAACAGAATTCGATTAAAAAGAAAAATGAATGATGAAAAATGATGCCACCCAATTATTGTGGACGTTATTTTAATAACGCGTAAAGTATTTAAAAGAGTTGTATAAAAACGTGTGAGGACTTTTTAAAATATTTACATTTTCACCGTATTATTTGCGTGGGGAACTGTCAATTTCATTTTTAAAATAATATTTACCGATACGCGTGGGCTAAAGGAAGCTTATTTGTTGAATGTATTGGGATAAATGCCTGGAATAAGTCAATTTGCGTTTTTTTTCGTTTGGTTTAATTCTTCGTAGTTATTATGGTAATAATTCCAAGACGTTTCGTTTCTTATAACCCGCTCACACTCGCACCTTTTCCAAACACTTAAATGGGTGTTTTCTGCTTGGGGGAGCGCGACGTATGCTCCTTATACTTAAGTCGATCGCCGTGGGAGGGTTAAGTACAGTGTTGTATCTGATTGTGAATTACCAACATTTATTTTTATCACTTGTTTAGGAAATGCATGTTGTTCCGTGACTCATTACTGTGTTGATAGAGTTTTATTAGGAAGATTTATTAATTGCGGTATTTATAAGTTTGTTTATTAGCTGAATGATTTGCATAAACAGAGAAAATAATTACTTTTTTTTACCATACCAGTCTCAACTTTTCCATCTTTCAGGACGTGATACAAACTACACGGACAAACATCTGGTTTTTTTTGGTGTCGGTGTAACTTTTTATGACGTCGTTTTTATATCAAATCTAGAGCAAAAACATCTAAATATTAGCACACCAAATCGGCAGTTAAAGGGTTATCAAAAATCTGTTTGCTAACTATAAAAAATAAACAAAAAACGGCAACAAACATTCTGTTTAGATAGCTCAGACCACACCTTGACTTGGCTCATCAATTTTTTGTGCAAATGTTTGGTTAAACATTGGCCACGCGACGCAAACATATGTTCGGCGCGTGCGCATAAAATTGAACACCTTGGCCGACATTTGTGGCGAGATATTGGTTGTAAATTTCTTTGTAATCTGACTGTTACAGATTGCTTTTTTTGCGGTCATAAACATATGTTAGTCATACAAGAAGGATGTGTCTTTGTTTGTGTTAATGCTTAGGAACGGCTTGGACTAAAACACAGCATAGGAATCGTTTTTTATGTCCGTTAATAGGTCCATCAGATAATCTAGAAAAGTGTTTCAACAGTCATAATAACTAAACTCATATTTAATCAAAACCAAAATCAAAAATCAAATATTTTATTTCAAATAAACCTTAGAGGTACTTTTGAATTGTCAAACATAAAAAATGATGACTCTAGTTGAAAATTCACAAGCGTCAGTGGGTCTCAATGGAGAAGAATTTGCAAGAAACTCCACGGACACTCTTTTCCATCTGTTTTGATAACAAGTATTTGGTTACATCATTCTTGTTAAAAAATACATATATGTGAGAACGATGTAAAAAGACGTGCACCTATAAACGTCTAAGGTAACATACAAATAAATAAATACAATAACAGGCCGAGGCAGCTAAGTTATGACTAATCCCAACTGATGGCGCCCGTTCACGAACATGACGCACGGATCGACACCACTCAGCTCAACCATCAAGAAGGGAACCGAGTGATCACATGCGCCTCTATCAGAGAGACATTAGCGAACGACACATAGATACAGTGAATGGTAGATTTACAGTCGGAACATAGTACTCACACATGTGCTGTGCAGTTATACAATACTAAAAGAAATTGAATTTATACGATATTCTAGAAAAGTGTTTCAACAATCATAGTAAAATGGAGCGATACTTTTTATTAGCATCATAATTTCATCGAAAGATGCCACTCCTAGAATCATTTGTCTTCTAGAAACCAGCAGAATATTTTGTAACTGAAAGAATTTACAAATATACTCGTACAAACTCACTTGCAACAAAATCCTGCACCAAGTTACCAATCACACCGCTATACCGTCAGATATGCAGTCAAGCGAAATACATAAACACACGGTATCTACGTATCTACTAGCAAAAGTCCAAAACTATACAATAAACGTAAAAGTCTGACAGTGGCCGTTGGAAAGTAATATCTGTTGACATGACAAACAGGGACCCGGTGCTTCACAACAGGCCGATGAACTTTGCGTTTTTCTACTTTTAATAAACATTCGAGTTGTGCTACTGTTTCTGTTTGACTGTGGTTGGATTTAAGGGTAAGTAGTCTATGGGTTTAGGGTTCATTGATGATTGGTGGTAGATTAGTGATAATTATTTACATTTATAACGATACCAAAACGTATTGTCATTTTTCCAAAAGCATTACTAAAAAAATACTAAAATACGGTCTGATAACAGAACCAATCACCAGCTATCTAACAGCTCTATAGCTGTAAAAAAGCAGCTTTCCTCAGATTTTATAAATAAAATACATTATGCTAAAAGAGGATTAACAACTCCATATACTTCCAAGTTGATTGAGAGCGTCCGGTCTGCACCAAGTGCAAAGGGCAACTGATAGAAATCCGACGACTGACGAAACACAAAGTTTGCCGAGGGTCATCAAGAAAATGTTTGTACTGTAGTTAAGTTTCAATGAATACATTTTTGTTCTGTTCGACGTCTACCCATTGTAAGATTTCTATGAGATTTCCAGCAAATTAAGAACAGTTGTACATTTAAACCACTACTCACATAGATTTTCAAAACTAGGCTCTACAAAAAATATGTAGTAAAAAATAAAATAGTAAATAATAGCTCTAAGCTCTATTTACTTAAGAAAACATACAAATACATGGATCTCCTGACTCCTGTGCTAGGTTATTGCTCGGTTTCTCCGTAGCTTAGAGATAAAAGCCATGACTTAGGCTCTGCTTGACTTTATGCACAATAAGTCTATAAATTGCGAGGTTCTAAATTCGAACTAAACACAAATAATTAATTTACATTGCTTCCATTTTACTTCTAATTCGGTCTCCATTTCTGGGATCGAAAGTAAGCTAACAAACGAAAGCCACCACAGATTATATAATTTTGTCTTAAAATACACCGGAAGAGAGATAACAAAAGATTATTAATAGAAATAGTATTCACTTCCGGTGAAAGTTCTTATCGATCGGAGGGAATGAGTGCATCCTCCAACTTTCTCTCCAGCCCTCTGAGAAAATCCCTCTTTATTAAATTCTGTGCTGCATCATCATTTGATTATTATAATCGCGTAATTTATCGTGTTACAACTTCTTGTAAGGGTTACTGATTGATCTTTAACTGTGTATACCACTGTGTATTATTTTTCCCATAAGATCTACAATCTTTAATTTGAAAATTAGGTCTGGTCATTCCCAGCTTTGACAAAATTCACGCGCTTTTCAGCCTCAGTATTACTCTAATATGCTACCTATAAGCACCACAATCAGTCCATACCTACTTACAACCTAAAAAAGGCACAAAACCTGCACAATCGAAATAAAAAACAAAAAAAAACGGCAGCTCAAACAAAACAAAATACGGAAAAAAATAAGCAAAACAAAAAACGGCACATAAGCTAAAACAAAACGCTCGCTAAACTTTCTAGCACGCATCTACACAAGATGGGCTTTTAATATCCCAGGGAAGTGGCGACAATCCTCTTAATCATGGAACAGACAATGTGTGAAATGGGGCCACGCATGTACCCCAGCATGATTAGCTGCTTTGTATCGTCCACTTTTGTGAAAACTTTGGCGAGAATCGTGCCGTTATGATTATCTGTTCGTTGGTAATATTTTTTTTGTTGCACACACGTTTTATTCGAGTAATGTTGGCCTTTTTGTGGTAGTAAAGTGTTGAGATATATTATGTGGGATGGTGTTAGTTTTATGGTAGTTGGTTGGCTCAGAAGGATCTGGTCAGCTGGCTTATTCATTGGTAAATCTTAACCCCCAAAAATTTTAATACATTGACAAGTTTGACTTTCATTTTTTCTTATTAGGAGAAACAACAGAGACAATTGGACTATACACACTATAGAAACGCCGATGTTGTGTGTATGTAAACATCAAAAAGGTTAATAAAAACTGTAACCCAAGAATGTTTTTTTTAACTTATTTTACCCGGGCCATAATAACGCATCGATTGACACCTTATTCATCAAAATCGGATGATTAGTTTAGGCGATACGGACGAACAGACGTAAATACAAACATACATGACATAAATACAAACTGCTAAAATCATAACCCTTCCTTTTTTCTTCGCTAGGCAAAAATAGGCAGTGAGCAAAATCTGCTGACGTGCCTCGGGCAGGCCTAAGTATAATATACTCTTGAAAATCCTTATGATGCAATCCAATGTTTCTCAAAACCTTTTCTACAACAAAACACCTCACAATGCAGAAAGATACATTTCGAATCCAAATCACATTCACATTCGCCAAACCCCCGGAGCATTGCATCTTACCCATAATCCACACAACTCCGTACGTTTGTAATTAAAAATAAATCGCTTAAAAGACAAAGGCAGTACCGACGCGAGATTTCGTTTTATTACGGGCTGTGGGTAGGAAAAAAAATCATTTCGTTACATAGGAAAGAAAGAGTCGAGCAAAAAACACAATAAAGATACAATGTAAACAGGTTAGGGTGTACTTGAGTAGCTCATTATGCCGTAGATGCGCCAGGATTAGCCGGTTGGCTCGTTTGAGCTCGGCAGAGCACAGTAGAGCACAGAACTGCACAGCATCCGTGCAGGCCCACGGCTCGCTAGCTTCGCGACTACACTGCTTTTGTTTAACCTATTTCGGTTTAGATTACGCTTTTACCGCGATGAGAGACTTAATTAATTAAAGATGTTTGCTGTCTATTGTGCTTTTTATTATTTTACATATTTTTTTTTAGTCAGTTGCCTGTCTGGCAAACGGTTGGATTGCTAGTCGGTTAGGCGGAATTTAATTTACCATCATTTTTTTTATAATTTTTACCTACGTTGTAAAACAAACAATAAAGGAACAAAACAATTCTTCCTGAACAATATAACAAAACATTCTAAAAGCATTTTTCTAAAAAAAAAACAAAATATAAGTACTCCGTCGATCCGATACACACAGCTAATAATCGCCCGGCTCCACTCGATGCGCTTTTGTTTTAAAAATTCCACTTTTTCGATACTGATTTCGTTTTGGCCATCGAACATCGTTGTCGCAGTATTCTGTCTGAGTGGTCATGTAACCATTATTCTCGTTATGTGATGCAGCCGAAGAATTTTCAGAAAAAGATTGGCCTTTATCTAAAAAAGAACCAGGAAGAATTCGTTCTTGTTGATATATTCGCATCGTTTTTCCGACGTGGTTGGTTATAAAAACTGCTTGTTTATTTAATGTTTCTTTTTAGGTCTTTTTGTTCATGTTTTCTAGTCTGTTTCGATTATTTGTGATAGGATTTGATGAGGTTTTAGTACCATTTAAAGATTGTTGTAACGCATAATCGAATTGGCTTTTCAAATACATCGAATTTCTGGTTGCAGAATAAAGAGTGTGGATCCCATGTGTTTGGATTTCATTTTAGGATTAATAGTTTGTATTAGAAATCTGTTTATTAATGCTACTATTTATCTACCAAACATATATGAAAACAAAAACCTCCTAACATCCTAGATTAATTTAATACAATGTGTATTTAATTAATCTAGGATTATACGGAAAAAATACTAGAAAGACTGGAATACCTATTTAATAATAATTATATTGATATAAGTAAATATTTATAAATATATCAAAAAAATATTTATTGAAATTGAATTACTGTCTAACATTTTACACTATTCTTATTGGTCATTCCGGGCCAAAAAAATTATGGTTGTAAAGTACATAAAAACCAACAAAAAAATCCGTAATAACCTACTAAACTATACTAAAAAAAAATGTATGATTGTAAAGTTCATAAAAATCAACAAAAAATCCGTAATAACCTACTAAACTATACTAAATTTGAAAATCATTTCACCATTTTTCATTACCTATCTGAAAACATTCTTACGTAAACTACCCTCAATTAATCAAATTATTTTCAACACCACGTACAAAAGGGCTAATAAATCTTATTCCCCACTTGGTGACGATCTTGCTAACAAGATGGCGATAGCGTAAGCGATGCGCGGGAGCGGATACGAGGAAGCATAGAGCACGGAAGCTACGTCACAATGGCGGCGCCCGCTTCCGGCCGGAGTCACGCATGGCCGTTGGTACTGACCCAAAGACAGTTTAGCTTTTATTTTGTGATTATTTTATGTTTTTGATTTGAGAATTGAATGATAGTTTTTTTTTTTAGTTAAAATAAAAGGAATAAAATCGGCTAAAAATAATCAGCATTTACTTTAATTTCCAATTTCTCTCCATCCATTTTTTAAGAAGAAAACAAGACCAGAGCTAGTTGTTGTTAAGCGAGAAAAAGCAGCAGTTTGTGAGAGTGTACAATTTTTTTTTGTCTGCAAGCAAATAATTTTTTTCACCAAGTTCAGCACAAAATAAGTAAATATTATAAACACGGTAATTTAAAAAGAAAAGTCTCAATTTTTGTAAATGTAGAATGCCGAATAAAATTCGACTCTTCCTATTTTTCTATCGCTACAATCAGGTGTAATAATTACATTACAGTATGACAAAGGGGAATTGACCTGTGGGAATGTACGGAACTACTCGTAATACAACTTTTACAACGAAATTCTTTCACATTATGTATTGAATGCAGCTGGTGTAGAACAATATGCAGTCAATTACCCATTGTTTAGTGTGTTTCCTTCTTTCCTGTGTTTTAGGGTTAGATTGATAGGGCATCAAATATACATTACTAGCTTCAACAAGCGGCTTTGCTCGCAGAAATTATACTGGGGGCAAGTAATACGTTCCTGGATAAAAAGTATTCCTTGTTCTAATAAAGGGCATGGTCTACCCTTGCTCCCGGATTCATCCCAACCCGATTCAATTTTTTGATTAATTCTTCATCTTATTTGTTGTCTTCATTTCTGAAGGTCGTGCACGTCTTGAGAATCTTTGACAGAGTCAACGACAAGCTGTTTCCAAGCCACCGTGTCTTCGGCTCTTATCAAGGCAGTGGTCACCGTGAGTCATTTAATGGCCTTGATCTGATCAGACCAACTCACCAGCGAGTGAGTGAACGTGCGCGTGGCCCTTTTCCAACCATCTTTTCCATTACTACCACTTTTCCAGGTTGTCTGACTGTCTCCGGGCGATGTGACCAAAGTAACTTAGGACTCGTTGGTAGCCGATCGTGAAAACTCTGATTTTGATGTTCAACTGGTCACGATTCAATTAATTCACAATCACGGTAAAACGTGTCAGGTTTTGTCATGTAGTAGAAAGTATTCATGTTCCTTTAGATAAGAATTTTGTGTTTCTTTTACTAAATAGCACCGAAACGACTGATCAAATTTTGCTTACAGCTCTCTTCGATACCAGGTACTTAAGAATACTGAAGTTGCACATTAGAACTGATTTACCAAAGAAATTTAAAACTATTTAAAAGTCTAATACATATCGGGGATCGTCTGTTATGAAATGATTCGTGAATATATTTCCCCCTCACTAATTTTACAACTTCCGCAGGAAGGTAAAATGTTCTACCTAGTCTTGCCCCCATTTCCACTTTTATCAAATAATTAGTGCCTACGTTTTTGGTGTTTACTAAAATATTGACTCAAATACGAGTCAATATTTTAGTAAACACCAAACCTAATAACATTTCGCTTAAACCTAAAATCATTCATAATTCTCTTGTTCCAGTTTGCTTAGACCTGATTGTTATTTGTATTTCATTCAATTTACGTTTTCTACGTGAAAAGAGGCCTTTTGCCTGCAGTGGGTCAGGAAAAGATGACAAAGCTTCCACTGTTAGTAACGCTAAAAGTAATTATACTTACATCCTATAATTCAAAAACCTGGCCACAAAACAAGTCAATCACCCATCTATTCAAATGTCATCACATGCAAATATCCAAACGTCAAACCACAGATTAAAAAGCGCACCAAACGAATAGACGTCACACGATAGCGTATAATTTTAAAACGTGTGCTCTATTCAGGCAAAGGAAGCGACAAGTGAGCCACTTGCCGTCATTTTCTTGCTATCTGTTCCGTTATGCGATATCGTAATTATATGTTCTCTTTTGTGGAGATTGTGTGTGCTCTATGCTTCCTGTCTTGTGTGAGCGTCGCGTCAACAGTGGTGCAAGTTATAAGAGGTCAGACTTTAAAGTAAATATTTAGTTTTTGACACTAGCAGTTTTGAGTATTGAATCTTTTATTGTTATGCATAGTTAATACTAATACATTAATAAACTCACACCTTTTTTCCGTAGGGATAGGCAGAAACAACAGAACAATAAAACAAACTTTAGAAACTTTGTTAGTAATAATAATGTTCTGTTTTTAGGGCTATTTATTCTGAACATAAACAACGCACAAAAATAGTAGAAAAGTCTTTTGAGCTTTATATCTTTGATATTGACAAAACTGACTTCAAAATATATTTTTTTTTGGAATTAATCAATACAATTAACAGGTTATTAGTCCTATTAGCGAAAACAATAATAAAAACAATATAGCAGACCATATGTAGCTCATGGGACTGTGAACCTGTATGTACCTGTGTAAAATCAAGTTAAAGCCTGAATCGAGTTCTAATGAAAACATGCTTCATAAAGCTCCATTAAATCTTGTGTGCTAATAGGCGAAAAAAAATCGCTCACCGCTTATGAAGTGTACCACGCTATAATGGATGTATGCACTTTAATTGAAAGGGGCGATGTGATTTAAATAATTTTATTGATGTTAACTTCTCATTTCCATACACTTTTATACGCTCATTTCTTTCATGAGCTTTTTGAATAAATTCCTTAACTAGACGCAGTTTTTAAACTTTTTGCAGATTTAGATTAATATCTTGCTCTTTTATGCACTTTTATATTCTTGAGAGAAATTGACTTAAAATCCACTTTGTGACTGAATCAGGATTCTTGGAACTGAGTTATATGTTTCCTCAGCAAGTTTCGTTCTCGTTAAATTTTCCCGCTACGAAGGATTTAAAACACAGAAACTGTTGGATTCGTTGATCAACAGCCCTTGTCTTTATTGATCTCCTTAACTAATTAATAAACTGTGACCCTACATCTACCAGTGGGTGTAAACAAACCGGATTCAAATTAAAAAACCTTCAAGTAACATTTAACCAAATGTCACGGTTATCCCGTTGAAGAACTTGCAAACAGATGTCCTATGGAACATAGACAGGGGAGGCTACCAACATAAGATGACCTTTAACACCATCCTTGTTTTGAACAAAACACGTGTCGCATGAAACTTTTGAGAGACCAATCAATATTGGTTATAATTAAATAGCGGTTTTTTATGCAATGCATATTGAATTATATTGATAAAGGATTAAGGTGCGTTTTTGCATGAGGTTTTCAATGGTGTTTCTATGGGGTGGCGTTTGCTAAACGCTATTGATTATAACAGATTGTGGCATACTAACACAGATAATTGCCGCGACCTCGCTTGTTGTATCTAAATAATTTCGATAGTTCATGAATTTTGATTTGAATTGCTATGGGTATCATTGTTTTGTAAGTATTTTTTTTTTATCTTTATTTAATTATGTGGGGGTAATATAAAATAATTATTAAACAATTAGAAATATTGTTTACCAACATCATATTTCGATTTAGTAACAACATGAAAACTATGTTGGTTTACCTACCTGCAAAAACATAATCCATTATAATAATTAAGATACTAATATTATAATTGCGAAAGTAACTCTGCCTGTCTGTTACCTTTTCAAATCTTATCGGCAGGAAGGATTTATATGAAACTTGAAAGAAAGAAAACAAGTTAATTTGGCACACACAGATACACACAATGTAGGTACCACAGACATAAATCTAACTCCATCTGTTTGAAAACCAAGCGTGCCCCTTTTTCACAAACAGTTTAAAAACAAATTAACTTACCAGTGGCAGAAAATATTTCCAATGCCTCGGCCAGCCTTTTCTATACAGCTCAAAATGGTATAAAAGGCATTTTTCTAGATTTCGATGATTTTCCGGTGGCGATGATGCTAAATGAAAGGCTCAGATTACGATCATTGATCGTATCTTTACTCCGTTTTTTGGCAGGCGAAGTATATTCAATCGCGACATCTAGATAGATTTATGTCTGTGGTAGGTACAAATAAAAGGAAACTTAATACTTTTTATGCCGGGAGTATGTTCTTTTGGGATGATTTTCGACTTTTAAGGCGCAGATACCTCTGAGTAGCTGATTTTAAAATGAGAATCACGTCTAAATGGCTGGTCCTAATTTTTTGGAAAAAAATTAAGTTACATTAGACCATTTTCTTAATTTGATTTAAGAAAATTTTGAGTTTTACTCGTATAACATAGTGTTATTAATTTGTAAAGTTATGTCTAAAACGGACAAAAACACGACAATCTCACCGAAACCGCTGGGCTTATTTGAATGAAATCGACACCATCTCAAAGACAATTTAATTATCTACATTTTGATCTGAGGCTTTTTTTTTTAAATCATAGAATAAAAAGGAAAGTAAAAAAAACTACTTGATTTAGGGTCGCGCGGGTGTGAAACGAGTGCGCGTTTTGTTCCCTCAAGGTCGTTGGCGGCAGTTATTGTCTTAAGGAGGCGAATCTGCTGATAGAATCTATGTAGTTAAAAATATTTCTTGCTAATATTATTGTTTAAAAATAACATGGAAACAAGGATGGTTTAGTGTACCTACCTGAAAATACAATAGGCCCGGTAACTGATTATATTTATACTTAGTTAGGTACTTAATTAAAGTTATTAAAAGCAACCTCACATCATCGAATTTTAATGAAATCAATAATGGTTTACCTGTGGAATAAGCATGTCCTTATAGCATAGGTCTACCTACCTGTAAAATACCAGTTACTGATAAAACATCTATGCTTAATAAAGGTATTTGTTTAGTACTATTAAAAGCTACAACAAATCATCGGTTTTTACCATAAAATGCAGTATATTTTCCTTAAATTAAACATTAGGTATTTATGTGTATCTGAATGCTTAGCCTGTTTCCAATTCTATGTTGCGATCGCCTTCCCAACTAATCAGATGCAGCCGAATACCATTACGTTACTTGGACTGAATACCGATCTTACCTCTTCAACCCAGTAACTGCGATACGATACTCTTTAAAAAGACTGGTTATCAGATACGCAGATAATATAATACTAGCATACAGATGTCACATCCCATAAAAAGAAACCGTGCCTTCGTAGCTAGCGTTTTTCGTCTGATTAAACTGATTTTGTTTTGTACATCGAACGCGTTCGGTTCTATTCCGGGATGACAGATAAATGGTGTTAGCAGCGACTTGCAAGTAAGAGGGTTTACTCGGTTCGTGAATATCTTTATTTATTTAAATACAGTGACGATTTGTTTTATAGTATTTTTTGCACGTTTTTAAAATTTCATTGCATCAAAATATGTTACAATACAAATTTAAACAATCGAGTGGAATGCCTCAGACATTTTAAAACGCACCATCTATTGCCATCAATTTTAAATGATCCTTTCAAATGTGAATTAAAAGCCTAATATTCCATTATTTAGTGCTTAGGAGAGTTTATTTAAAAAGAACATACAATTTTATGTTCAATTCCAGAAAATGTTATTTTTACACACAATTCAATAATAAAACGGTGCATATCGCGCTATCTAGTGAGATTTATTTGAACCAAATTTTCTTTCGACCCCGTGTCAGATATTCGGGCTTGTGACTTGCCGTAACAACTGTTTAAGATCTATTTATGACAATTGAGACCAATGCTTTAACGTGCTTTCAAATCTCGGTATATAAGGGTCATCCATCCATGGACCGACCTTGTCAAGAGTTGCTTAACCCTGACGATCGAACCGTGTGGCTGTTAATACTAAAGTCACAAGCTTGTAGGGTAGATGCATTTATAAATTCAACATATGAACTTTTTTCTAAAGAACATGTGCTGATTTCTTACCAGCCGCGTGTGATCAGGTAAAACTTGAAGAAATGATATACAGCAAAAAGGTTATAATAAGAAGCTGACCTACTAGCTGAGCTACTTCAAAATTTGCACCTTTCGCCGAAAGAGTTCCCTTTGATAGAACACCTTGCTGCCATATGGCAAACCCGCATGTCTTGTCATTTTTTTTTGGTAAATCCATGATCGAATTTTTATGAGAATTAGAGCAGTGAAATGGAGAACCTTGATCAAAAAGGTGTGCAGACTTTGCAGTCTTTCAATTGATGATATTGAAATTTATTTAAGTTGTCATACAAAATATTGGTGGGGCAAATGACTACTGTTGAGCTCCGCGGATGAGTCTTTGGAATGATGATAGAGAAAACAATTTTGAATTTTTTTTTCAAAATTGAGAATTGATTTATAAATATTCATTTAACTGTTTAACGAATACTGATGAAATCGCTAAGTAATTTTAAGGCGAAAAGACAATCTTTATTTGTTGAAACATGAGTACAGTACACACAACAAATTGCCAATATGTAAGAGATGTTAAAAAAAACACAGAGCATCATGTTTGCCTTAAATAATGGCATGCAAATATTAATAATATAATAAAGAACAAATCAAAATAATAACATTCAAATTTAAATAATAATTCCAGAATGTCATATCGTATCCAAGTAATTAAAAAAAAAATCTTAAAAACAAACTTAAATTATATTGATAACATCGAAATACAACAATAGTCCACAACAACAACAATTAAACTAACGAAATTCACAATGAAACGCGATATAAAAAAAAACTGCGCAAAAACTAATTCCTCCTTCCATTCACGTCCACATATTGTCTTTGGTCGCCGTTCTGCCCGTCCACAGGTAATCAAAGGTGGACAACAAAGCCTATCTCTGGCTTTTTGAATACGTCCTTTGCTTCGTCGGCCTCTCGTTTCATTCATAACTCGGTAATTACCTTTTCATTTATATTGACGTAGTTTAGAAAAACATGGCAGTCTAGTTGGTTGTCGTCTGGAGATTTAGTTGGAATTATATGCTTTAAAAAAGGAAATACCAAAAAGTAGGGCTTTTTTAGTTACATTCTGTAGCCGTAGCCATGAAATATTTATTTATTATTTAAGCTTCTCGTACAGTGGTTGTACATAGGCTGACTAAATGCAGGCATTTTCTACCTTTGGGTATTACAATGATTTCGATTGTGGCGCTCAGCGCGATTCGATTTATTAGGATTCCTTACCCAAAGGGTAAAAACAGGATCCTATTACTAAGACTTCACGGTCCGTCTGTCTGGCTGTATGTCACCAGGCTGTAATCTCATGAACCGTGATAGCTGGACAGTTGAACTTTTTCACAGATGATGTATTTCTGTTGCCGCTATAACAACAAATACTAAAAACAGAATAAAATAAATATTTGAATGGGGCTCCCATACAACAAACGTGATTTTCGCCGTTTTTTTTGCGATAATGGCACGAAACCCTTCGTGCGCGATTCCGACTCGCACTTGGCCGGTTTTATATCACACCGATAGCGATTTTTACTAAGCGAAACTACAAGTACGTTCACATGGACGGAATGCTATTAAATTCAACCGATTTGTACTTGAAGTATTCTTAGAAAATGCTTGTACGATATTGCAACACATAATACACATAACGGTACAGCAGTACATTCATGATGAAGGAACTGCCAAAAAAGAGTACTTGCCACTATTAGGTACAGCTATCCTAAGTCTGGTTCGAAAGAAAAATGCCATTCCGTTTTAATTTCCTGGGCTAGTTTTGAGGAAATGGCTTCGGGGCGTAGGCACTCGTAGGCCAGACTAGAAATACGGTAATCTGTAGTAGAGTGGGCTTCTGTTTTTGAAACCGATGCGGTGACATATCGGTACATGATTTTGGATGGGCATAATCTCGGGATTTGTCTGGGATTTCTTGTTTATTTTCAAACGCCGAAACAGTGATTAAAAATTAATTAAGATACATGGCTTAGGAGTGGTTCTAAGGGTAAGATGGATTCTCAAATACCTACTTATTTTTAGAGACAACATTTCCTATTAAAGTGCGAAAACATATATTTTAGGATGACTTGTGAACGGAATCCAAAACAATTTATATTGCCTACCTTAACTTTCAAATCAAAACAAACAATAAGCAAGCGTATCAAATTATAAACAAGCTTATAAACCTAATAAAAGGTAAGTACAACGCGTACCTACAGAAGACGCATCAAACATTTGAATTTAACCGCCACGCGCACGCGTCGCAACGCCCCAGCCACAACCCCCGCGAAAGGTGCGCGCGCGCATGCCGAGGGGACTCGCCCCTATTATCTTTAACATTTCCAAGTCTACAAGATAAAGCAAAAGGGGAGCAGGGGGTGATTTTCTTTATTCTTCGCTCGATTTTATTATTATTTTTTTAGTTATTATTACTGTGATTGTCGAGCCACGCGTCGCGTGCGCACATGTCGTTGCGACCCCTCCTGTAAAGCGTAAAGCTCTTATGAGTATTGTTCGTGGATTATAAGGATACATTAGTGGTTGATAAGTTTTATATTATTATTACGTTATTGATATCAAACCTGGTATAAAATCAGAAAAGGACCTATCTTTAGATCAAAAGCATATTGTTTGTATGTTATCTAGCATAGCATGGCATAATAACCTTTGTCAAGATATTGTCTTTGGCATTATTTGTCAAACTATTTCCAATAAACCACATTACTAGCTACTAGTATATTTTACTTAAACACCCTCAGTAGCGACATCATCTTTTGATATATAACCCAAAAGTCTCAAAGGTCGATTCCAGGGTGCAAAGATGTTTTGCAATAATCTTTATAATACATTAAACTGCACCTTGTAGATCTATTGAATACAAATCGGGCGCACGCGCAAAAAAATCTAAGATGCGTCATCCGGTATTGACAAGTAGACCACCTTCTAGCAACAATGTTTAAAGACTGCTTTGGAATTCTTGAAAAATTCTTATTCCTAAAGGCATAAGGATGAAAATGACTAAATTCTTAGCAGTTTTAAAAGCAAAATTTTATTTGCCTCTCTCGAGATTGACAATTCCGCCATCAAGGTAAAAATAACCTTATATGTATAATGCAAAGTTGAATGCCGTCTGGCATTTCCTTTTAAGAAAAAAACGTCTTTACTAGACCGACCAGCTGATTTTACGCCCGCACCTTACGATAAATATTTGGAGTAAAATCCTCACAATCAATTCCGAACTTCACCTTCTACAGAATAAAGTTTTAAACTGCTCAAGAAGGACAAAACTTTGTAAGGTGGTTCATGTCTTTTCCTTAGAACTTGCGTCGTTGGAATTTTAACTCTCAGTTTAGTTAATAAAGTTGATCTTTGCTTGAGGTTTCGTAAAAGGCACGTGTTAAAAAGATAGCATCGCTGCACATGCTTGATCCGGCACTTAATGTGTTTTGTGGGCGGATCAAATGTCTTTACGGTTACCGACCAACGACGGTGGCGCTTAAAAACAATCTGAGTGGCCAGGTGTGGGTTATTTCCCGACTTTTATAAGTTCCTTGTTTGTTTTAAAGAAAGTGATTCAATCTGACTGTCATTGTAGATCTTATTTCAATTTTAAGATGGAAACCTTGATAGGTGGACTTTTTGTAAGACGCTATCACGGTCATTTAAAAGATTTATGCAAAATCGATGCAATGATCAATTTTGCCTAGACTTTTGACAGATCTTTTGCTCGTTTGAGAACACTAGTGGCTTCAAGAAGCTAAAAGAACTGTGCACAATCCTTAAAGTATAGAGCGAAAAATTCATTTTTATAGCATAAGCCAAAGTTGAACATTTCCAAACTGCTAAATCGTCAGTACGTAAGTCGACAAGCAATATGGCGCTGTAGTATCGGTAATCCTACAGACAGCGCACTCAGCGCCCACTACACTACAATAGCTGCTTACCCCTCGCACCTTTGACCCGGCGCAGGCGCAGCTGCCGGGCGCCCAAGATGGCGACGAGGGGTGGCATCGCGATCGATAAAGTTTCGAGCGCGATCGCGAATCTAAGCTTGGGTAGTCGGCTTTTAAGCGGTTTTGTGTGGTTACATTTTTGGGTGGTTTTGATATTTTTTAGGGCTTATGTCTTGAATTACAGTCAACATAAATTCGGTAATTGATAAAACTAAATTGATTGTTTCGTATGTTTCAAAAATACTAGTAGTTAACTTCTAGGCAAGCCTGCTCCATCGTCGACTACATCTCCGTTTTCCATCAGGTGAAAAATTGGGCACACACGAGCCTGACAATAGACAGCAACATTCATCAATCAACTACAACAAAAAAGAAAAATAAACTCTTCGATTTTTTGCCGCCACTAGATCGCGATCACCACACTAAAATCTTATCAAAAGATCATTAATTACCTATTCGATTATTTCGCTACCAAAACAATCGTATACCGAAACTCGATATGTTTTGCTAACACAATAGGAAGACTGCCATCCATCCATCATCCGCAAAACATCTTTTGCAACGCACGCGCCCTACAGATGCGCCTGCGCATGTGCCGTTTACATTGCAATATCAATAAAATAAAGAAATCCTACAAAATTGTGCGTATGCCCCTCTGTTAGAGATACTCGAGTAATAATGCAAATTCTCTGTAATGATTCGACATCTGTTGCAAAATTTAAAATTATATCGATATTTATTGATCGCAAAATCGATAAGTTGAGCTTCTATACTTTATGAGTACGCGATCTAGTCGTTTGACTTCTATATTTAGTAGATAAGTAGTTACTCAAGGATACCATAGACATAATTATAAAAAACGCTCTTTTTCTGTCTTTCAAGGGTTTCTGCTGTGTTTAGACTTCTGTGTTTATTTTTGGTGTTTCTTCTCAGAGTAGATAGCGAGCCTCATCTAGTTTAAATTAACAAAAAATATTGTCTGGCAAAAGTCTAATTTTAACCGATTTGCAAACTAAATATCATTTACTTCTGTAAAATTATTTCTTTAGCACGTCTAAACTTTTTGGACCATATCTCCCAAAGGTTTCTTCCAAATTGACAAAAATATTTCAAATTGGCAAAAAAGATTAACTAGTAAAAGTCAAATTTTAAGCGATTTGCAATATAAATATCATCTATCATTTACTTCAGTAAAATTATTTCGTAAACCTCTCTACAACTTCTAAGCCTTAAGGACCATAATTCTTGCAAAGGCTAAATTTTAATCTCCATTCCTTTAGTTTTTCCGTCATCTGTCAGTCAAAGACCTACTTTCTTTATACAGTTTTGCAAATCCATCTCCAATACAGTTAAGCCACAAGGTGTAAAGACGCACATTTGTTCCGCGGGACGATTCGTATCATACGCTTCTACGCACCGGGCACGTGACATTACTAGCTGAAGGCTCAGTTAAAGGTGCAGGCGACCCCTTTCTCCTTTCTCTCTACTATTATTACACGTCACTATGAATCTATCGACCCTAGGAACTGTATATGAGGGTCTTAACAATTGATCGAGTGGAACAATCGACGGTACAACTTTGAGGCTGCAATCTTTTAAAATATTAAATTTGGAGGCTAGGTAGGGTTGGTTTATTAAGTTAGAATTTGTTGTATAATTTTGATGAAAAATGTTTCGCTTGGATTAGATACTCTTCTACTAAATTTTAATATTGATTTACACGCTAGCCTACCAATAATAAAAAACCGGCCAAGTGCGAGTCGGACTCGCGCACGAAGAGTTCCGTACCATTATCGCAAAAAATGGCAAAAAAATCACGTTTGTTGTATGGGAAACACTTAGATATTCATTTTATTCTATTTTTAGTATATGTTATTATAGCGGCAACAGAAATACATCATCTGTGAAAATTTTACCGGTCTAGCTATTACGGTGCATGAGATACAGCCTGGTGATAGACAGACAGACGGACCGTGGAGTCATAGTAATAAGGTCCCGTTTTTATCCTTTGGATACGGAACCCTAAAAATACCTATTAAGCCAGGTCTCTAAATCTTTTGAAACTCGTGCGCAGCATGTCATATTAATATTCATCAATTCAATGAGTAACCGACGGATTACATAAGAAATAATTTAAAAAAATGCAACGTAAATATAAGTCCGTCTGTCATAATTTTAATGAAAATCTGCCAAAAAATACACATGCAAAACAAATGCCAAGGTTCAGGCTATCAATTTATCAAAATAAATGGTTCAGCGGTTTAGGCTAGAAAACATCACATACAAACCGACTAGAGAGATACTTTCGCGTTTATAACATTAAGCATGGATGTAGAATATTTCATCTTTTTTTAATTAATTTAAACCACTACGATCCAAGTTTGGTAATAAACAATAAAACTTAATGTATACCTACAAATAGATACAAAATCGCCATACTGCGACGAGCAAAGAGTCAATGACTACGACTTCCGTGTAATAAAATAATTACGAACGCAGCGGTCATCGTCACTTCCGCTAGCCGGCGCCATTTTGGGAATCATTTGAATTTTCCTTCTTCAATATGGCGAGTGAATTTGGCGCAATAATGTTGTTTTTTTAATTGTTTGAAGTTAGAGCAAGCATTTTTTTTCAGATGAAGCTTTTAGCTCTTCTTAGCTTACTTTAATGCGATTTATTTAATAAGAACCGTTTGATTGACGTAAGTACAAATAACAACAAACATTTTATAATCACTTATAATATTACTTTTTACACAGTTCCTACCACCAAAAATTATTTTCTTAATCTAAGACTAAAGAAAATGACAAAATTCAGAAAATTATACGCCTAATAAAAATAAAAACTTTAATTTTAATACACTCTTTATTTATTCTTTGCAGCGCATAGAGAATTTTCTTTTTGCACCCATTAGCCGAAGGTACACTGTCCATTGAGTCGTGATAAAAAAATGTGCTTACGGTGAAAAATTGCCTTTACTTTGATGATACGTTCAGGCTTTTTTACATACGGGTACCATAGCTTATACATACGCAGAAATATGGGTGTGAGGAAAAATACAGGAGCTTTAGCTTTTCTATTGGCTGGATAAAAAAGGTGGTCAAATTTATGATCCCTGATGAATTAAATTTTAGGAGTAACATGATTAAATATTAGAAGCCTTATGATCTTGATATATTTCTGAGGTTTTATTTTTATTTTTAAGAATGATTCCTTCAGCAATGTTTTTACTCTTTAAAGAACATTGAATGCGAGATGAAACTAATGCAATTAATTTGAGTATATTCCGTAAAAAGCTCCCAGCATTTAATTTACTCAATAGGTATACATTCCCTTTCACGTAAACTGCCGCAGTCTTTTACCCCAAAACAGCCAAAAACCTAAGAACTACTTTGAAGTAGTAATGCGGCAAAGCACTCGAAAAACCGCACAGTTGATCTCCTGGCCATTAATTAGTGGCTCCGGTATCGGAGTCTTAATCAAGCATAAAATTAAAACTTGGCACACGCCGGGCCCACAGAACTAAGGGTGTGTCCACACGTACCTTATGGCACGGCAATTTGTTCAAGACATCTGGTCTCACACCTGCCTGAGCGCCCGGCTTCACCCCTCGTACGCTCCATACCGATACTGCAACTACAAGCATAATTTTCGACACCCCATTCTTATTTTAAATGTATAGTATGAGTTGTAATAGAGTCTAAATTAACTTATCTCACAGCATGTATAAGTTTGTCCGTGTATTATGGTTTTGGCACAAGGTCCAATGCCCCCGTCATTCATCGTAACATACACTATTAAAATTCGGAAATGACGAAACAGTTTTTCGACTCGTATCGTCGCAATTCAAGTGTGAATTCATGATGGAAAACTGGTATGTTTGCTCATTAGAAAGTTTTTTTGAAACTGTTTGTTGCCAGTCCGGGATAACGGACGTGTTTCAATTAGCCGCATCGAGTATGTTTGTCCACGTTAGTCGGACGTCAATCTCCATAGTCGGGCTGTCTACAATCTCGGCGTAAACACGGCGTACGTTCATTCACCCACACACAGGTCTAAGACGTCGGTGCACAGGTGTGCGTGTGTGCGTGCCCATTCAAGACGACGCGTCCTTACGTCGCATCCGCTGACGTCACAGGTCTTACAAATGCCGTGTAAACGCACCCCAACACGGAATGTGTTTTGACAATCCCGTTGACGAGATAAGTGAAGGGTTAAGGTTGTAACATGTAATTTTGGCTTGACTTTCTTGGTTTAGTTATAGTTTGATTCGACTGACTTCGCGTCCGGTCGGGAGGCGTTTTAATACGGTCTTCTTTTTACTTGATAATTCGCAGTCAGATGTCAATCAAAAAACCAACCCTAACATTCCGCTTTTAGATATCGTATTACAATTTTATTCTTGTGCCAATTTGCCGCATTACAAACCGTATCTTTTGATCATCTCATGTACAATCTCTGGACTACAAAAGCGTTATTTATAACCTTGAACAGTACAATAATGAAACTATTTCCTGCGCCAACTCTTGCAAAAAAACATTAAAATTTAATTTGTCTCCGCAGGGGTCTAAGGATGCGGGACGATACTGGTAATTTGGTGTAAGTAGACCAATATTGGCTTTGTGGGAATGTGGGCCAAGTAGACCAATTCGTAGGCCATTGTGAGAGGGGCCAAGAATGGTTCCTTGAATGCTAGCCCGCATCCCGCGAATAAAAATATCAGTGGTGAAGAGTCCTTGTCCTTGTGGGATGTTTGGAGTTCTTTGGGCCTTAATTGGATAGTTTGAGATCTTGTGAAGATTTTAGAAGTAGTATATGAGGGTTGATCGAGAACTAAAAGACTATGTAAGGTGTACAGTAATTTTGACTCTGTCAAATTCTGATATAAGACAATGTAGACCGATAATACAGAATCTTACTCAAGACCCAAGCACTACTTACTTAAAACAAGTATCAAGATTCTAAACATGGATCTGTAATTGAATAGACAAAGTTGAATCTAACTCAAAAACAATAGAATAAACCACGATATACGAACATTGACAAATAGATAGCACCATAAATATAACAAATAGAATACACTCATGTAAAGCTAATAAATCCCACTAATATATCTCATAGAAATCGAAACTGATACAAAAAGCGAAAACCAGAAGACCTTTAAGTAAACCATCTGCGAGTTTTTGCCCAATTTGTGCAAAATATTGATCCTTTATAGAACTAATTTGACACGTATACCACCTTTGTAGCATTCAAGTGTCGTAAATGGGAGAAACAGTGTTGATACGATTAGTAGAAACAGCTGTTTTTGGAGATTTATTGCGGTCTTTTAGATTTGCGCATTTGAAGCTCAGACGTTGGCAATAAAATTGAATGCCTTACTGTGCGAGTATTATATTATCTGTGGCCTTACCTACCAAACTGCAAAATGAAGAAACATAAAAATATATAAATTTTAATTTAATTAATATCCTACATTATTAATTGTAAAGTTTTATCTATAAAATTTGTAAATAATAAAACTAGAGCTGTAAAAATGAACATTGCTTTTTCTTGATAATTGCTCAAAAAAAACTATACAAGTAGATAAATTTGTTCTAACTACTCGTAATGAGAAACAATTAACAAACAAGACAATCATTTAAAAAAAAGAACATGAATCGTTCAATCCAGTATTACAGTTTATAACTAACTCATGATCTAGGGAATTCATCTATATGTGTAACCAATATAAGTCAACAAATAATTCAGTTATCTATTCGCAAAATTTTAAGTAGTACAGTCAGCAACAAAAATAAATCACCCACGCCTCTACAAACTGACATTGTACTATACAATCACTTCCTGTAGTACAGAGCTTCCTTTACCTGACAATTAGGCTCTTGAACTGTACCGAGCCCCTAATAAACCATAAATCGATCAATGGGGTAACTAAAGCATCACATGGCACCTGGTTTACAGAAAGAAACATCTTTCGATACTTTTGAGTGTCAGTTATGATTGGTGTTGTAACATTGAAGATGTTAGTTTGAGAAATAATGGAATATATTAGAAATGTCAGCTGCTAGTTAGAAGAAATTACGCAAAGCAATATCATTTCAATTGCAAGCTGCCTTCACGTCTCGCTTGGCTCCTAAGATATTCTAAATCCAAACTAACTTCACTCACTTCATTACTTTGAGAATAAAAGTACAGTAGACAAATGAGCAGTTCCCGTGACATTCTGCTCTTTCTGTTGCATTTTAGTCTCAATACGCAAAATAATTGACAGTGTCTGGCCCTGTAATGAGCAGTTGCAAGTCTAGTTAGACTTTAAACTGGGCAATAACGGGAATTAGCTTTCCGATTCTTATTTGACTTGGGTAGGTACTGGAAAGTTAAATCAATTGTTATTTTGTCCCAAATCGTCACATATTTAAATATTGACTCTATTTTGTAAGTTCTAATAGGGGTAATTCACAAAAAGATTGCCTTTATCACCATTTATCGGCAGAAACAAAAAAAACCCATAGATTTCCTATTGCCCTGCGCACGCGCTCACGCCGGGTGGGCGCGCACGTGGCTACCCCTATCTGATCGATATCGATAAGTAGTGTTGTAGCTTCTTATCGATTCTCGGTAGACGGGTGGAAAAAGAAATGTGTTAAAATTGGTTTTGACAGAGCTTCTAACCAGTCTTATCTGATTTCATGGTCATTATTGAAATGTTTTTTATTTTACCCGATTTTGGTCACTAACATAATGTAAACTAACAAAACGTTTTTTTGTCTTTTCAGATCAACCGCAGGCTACGGGCATATTTCGCAGCGGATAAGATTTCAAAATCATATTAATGGTAAGCTAATTATAATAGTTAGCGAGCCTAATATGTTACTTGTCTAATTACTAGCAACTTTCCAAAATAACTTTCCAACCAGACTTACGAAGTTAATTTTAAATAATCATTTTCCATTAGATACCGATTTCGTATTTCAGGCTTAGGAAATACTTCATACAAGTCAATAAGCTAATCAAATTATCTCAGACACCACGAAGCGAAAATAAAGTACAGTGGAACAATAAAATCCAATTTCAATTCTGACTGACCGGCCTTTTATAATTCCTTTGTAACGTACATACGCAGTTTTAGGCGGTATGAACTGGCTGGCACCGGTTTTCGACGGCCGAACGCCGGAATAAAACCGGGTGAATTTCGTACATATACCCGTATTTTGTCTGTGGCCTGACAGGGGTGGACAGGGCATGAATTTTCGAATAATCAGACGTGCGTATGTGCCTGGACACTTCCCACCATAGACTTATGTGACATGTACTTGTCTGCTGTCATAAAATTGAATTTGTTCCTTGGTACAGACTTGTTAAATAATCTTTTTTACGTAATAGAAACGCTTATTGATATTTCCTTCCTGTGATTATTTCTGATACCTACAATTTTTGCTATAAATATATTATTTAAACTTATCAAAGCCGTTTTTTATCATTTAGATTATTATTCCTTATTTATAAAATAACAAACTGATGAACGTGACGAGGATATTTATTTAAGTAAATGAATGCTAAATGTTTTAGGTTTCTTTTTGTTATTTTATTTTCCCGTACATTATCCTTGAATCTGGAAAACCTAGTGTTTAAAAAACTATACCTTAAACTCATGTTTTAGATACGAATTGTACTTTAAAAAGTACAATATCAAAATTTATTCACTGTTCACGTTGGAGGTAAAAATAATAGCATTATCATGCACATTAGTTACTTAGTAGACGTGGTGGACATGGCCGACAGTTTTTTCATCAACCTACCCCTTTCCCATTCGGGAAATGTTGTGAATATTTGAAAGGAGCGAATTTTCGTTGCTGACTGTACCTATCTGTGTTGACTTGTTACTACAGCCGCGGTTATAATGTTACGTCGTTTTGCTGACGGCTCGGACAGACCTGTATGTACTTTTTGGTTGTATAGTTTTAAAAGCTTGTCTAGTGATGGATAGTTTAGGCTTTTTCGGTTTTATGAAGTTTGTTACGGTATTTGGTTTGTGAAAACGGTTGAATTTAATTAGACAGATTTCCTTCTGGCTGAATAAAATTTAGACTCCATTACTGCCCACTTTAAAACAAAGGATGACACTAGTTTTTATCGACACATTATGTCATTCCTAAAGTCAACTGACAAGTACATTCAAAAACATCATAAAAATAAACATTTTCAAGAAATCTAACAGGCAAACAGCCGATATCTGTTCGTCAAAAAGCCATATTTAACAGTGGAAACCGATAAACCAGGCATTAATCAGCTGTACAGTTTTGAGCATCGAAAACCCACGGTTTAAGCCATCGGCGCCGTATCAGTGCGCAGTGATCGCGAATTCGAGGCAAGCGGGAAGGGCTAGGAAGATCGCGGTAGAGTTTTCTTTTCAGAGTTAGGCTGGATGAAGTTTAAAAGGAAATACTAAGAATAAAAAACGGGCCACAATTTTTTCGAACTTCGCACATTTAGGATTCTTTACAAATCGCAAAATCAACTTGGTTGTTACAGGAAAACCGGCCAAGGGCGAGTGTGACTCGCGCACAGAGGGTTCCGTATAACCAGCTACATTGACGAACATAATTAGGAAACATTACTAACGTTCATAAACAATGGAAGCACCGAACATTACGAAGGGCCAAAATTAACTTTGCCGTTCGAAAACTGTTGTCCCCATACATCTATATGCAAAATGTTTACTTTTCAAGTACATTTTATAAGTTGGGTGACTATTATTCGTAAACTTGTAAAGCCTACTTAGTTGTGATAGTTTGCCTTTTAATTTCGTTATATGCTACTGCCATGAATTTTTTCACATATCCAAAAGCAACCATTTAGCTGGCAGAGGGGTGTGGACACAATTGACTCTAAAAAAAAATTGCCATTTAAAGCTTAATTTTACGCAAACGGATGCCTGAATCGGGTTTTCACAGACCCGTAATATTTTTGAATGGCCTATCCAACGATACCCCACATGATGGGATAGACGAGAAAAATAAATATTCCCACTTTAAGTTTTAATGAGGCACCCAAAAAAAATTTCTTTTCTTCCTTTTATTTTACCATATTGTCAACGTGATTAATATGTATATCCATGCCATTGAGTCTCTGAGCTAAGCTGCGGACGGACGCATGGACGGACGGACAGACGGACATGACGAAACTAAAGTTTTGTTGATTACAGAACCCTAAAATTGAGGGGATTTCAAATTAAAAATCTAATACGTAATAATAAAAATTATCACCAAATTTGAAGTTCATAGGTCAAAGGAAAGTTAAACAATTCTACGGAACAATTTTTTTTTAGTCTGCGGCTTGGTGGCTTCTCTTTAAATATATTAATTTACAGACTGTAGCTACAACCGTTTGGCTGTAAAACCTGTGTGACAGACGGCGGACAGACATACAGACACGTACAGCAATAGGGCTCCTTATGGACCATTGAGATACGGAACCCTAATAACAGTATAGATATATTCATGCAAATAAACTAAATACAAAAGAAATTTAGTGTCGTCTCAGTACAACTTTTCTTTATGCCTTAACACAGAACTTCCGTAACACACACGATTCTGCAAATCCCATTGTAAGCGTCTCCTATTAGTTTTGAATTTATGCTCAAATTATCGTAATGAACTTATTTATTTTATCAAAGGTTACAACACCGGTAAGCAATACCGCTAATCCTAGTTGACTTTGAACTACAATATTACTCAAATTGTCAAGTAATAAGTTATTAACTAATTACCTTTCGACCTCCAATTACATACAAATATGAAATTGCGACTTTGCAACAGGACTTTGTTTGATATCACATATCTTTGCATCTCGGAAAGAAACTAGAAAGAAAGAAATAATTTATTGCCACAGATATCGCACACATCGCATTGCCACAGAATGCAAACTTCAATGCAAAAGATGATTTTGAATGCCATGGAAAAACTGATCTAAAAGGTTAACATTACTTAAGAAGCAAAATAAATAAAATTGGTATATATCTCAATTCTGGAAAATAAACCAATTGGTTTGCAGCTTAGGACAGGATCACAGCTAACAAAAACAACACGAAAAGCCAGACACAACAGCTTCTCCCTTACGAAAACGCGTTCAGAAGCGGGTGACAGGGAACTACGCCGCCCAAGCGCTTTCCCGCGCACTCTATGGCCCAACTTTTCGCCATAGATAAGACATGACGTGTCCGTTATGAGTTTCTGATCAGAACCTTGCGTTTGGAAACGCCCACAGACTATACAAGCTTTCAATTCAGTTCAAAAAGAGAATTTGGGATTCGTATTTCAAATATGAGCTTTTTTTTTTTGTTTATGGTCGAACTATTTGTTATTTGAAATTTTATAAATACATATATTGTTATATTATCAGGTAAAGTAGTTAAAATATGGAAATCTATGTCCTTGCTAAAACGTATTTTTTTAATTTCCTTTTGATATTTGATAACTGTAATTAGGACATTTGTGAATAGACAAAACATACAAAATGAAGATTATAACTACTAGAAAACATGACCGCAAAAATGAAGAACAAAACATTTCATTAAATGTACTCTTTAGTTCAACACATACACAAAAGCGAACACAAAAAGCCGTATACACATTCAATGTTTACAAAATTAACGTGATTGAAAACACAAGTGCGAAAGAAATCAACAGCATTTCGCTGGAAAATGTTTGGTTCCAAATAAAAACCTGCGATTATCATGCTTACATACACGATACCATGCCAGAGGCCTAATCAATATAAGTAGGTACTACTCATTCAGACGCCATAATTCCGTTAATAAAAATACAGAGAGGAAGGCTCAAGGGGGCGGTGGGGACGGAAGCGCAATGGGCTTCGGAAAATTCACCCGGTGAATGGGAAAGCGCGGCGATAGACAAACAACCGAGCTGACCCCCACCCGCCACCCTAAATCCCCCCACCTAACCGTACATTTTGAAATAATGCTCCCAACGGCTCTGTTACCTATCCCACCACCATTTTATCGTCCGACAAATATTGAATTTCGAACGTAATTCGAAAAATAGAAACCTTAGTTTCACTAATAAAGCCTTGCAACGTCAGATGCACGCATCTTACTAAAGTTAGCGCCAACGCACAGAGAGGTTATAAATCTGGTCGACACGAAATGGCTGACCAGCGCCGTCCCCCCCACAGATCTATGTAGCTATAGCGGCGAGGATGCAAAAGTGTGCACCATAAATTTTATACAAGCACCAGTGTGCGGTAAAACTGAACTAGACGTTTGTGTGTGTGCGAAAATTCGTGTTCGTCCCGTAAGAGGAGGACACTGTCCACTACTGCTTTGTATATGCATCGTGTACCCACGGAAATGGCACCGAGCCTACCACAGATACGAAATGTTTCGGATTAATCAAAATAAATTTTATATTAGCAACACCGCGGCTTATTGACGTGAGGTTAGTTAAACGTCCTTATAATGAAATAGATTCCGGCTTGACCGCATGCTGCGGTTACGTTCTACAAATTTGTTCGTTCTACATTTTTGTTCTTTCATTCTTTATTTCTGACATTGACAGTTGTCTATGAATTATTGAAAAAAACTTTTCACGATTTGGCGTTCCATATTCAATATTTGGAGGGACAAAACCAATGCCATTATTTAAATTTAGAATCGTTACAAAGAGTCAGGTAGATTGTAAAATTTTAGCAGAATGACATCAGAAAATTAATATCGGCAGGCACACGACGTGTCAGAGGCTTACACCGAACAGTTTTGACAACAAATAGCCTCCGCACGGCTGACAGGCGTCTCCCAGGTTATCTAATATTACAGAGCGTCACCCGAATTCCCGTTCGCTGAGCATTTTTCGCGCTCGTTTTACTCTTTTTCTTAGTAACGAAGTAACAGGCCTTTCATGTACTTTCCATTCGGCCGCTTCGGAGCGCTGAAAGAAGTGTGAACCGGGCTGTGAGCATCGCCAGTCAGGTGTGGTTAACTTTCAGAGGACGGACTTCCCCCGGATCGAGCCACTTAGTCTGCTTCTGTCACTAAAAATACTAACTCGTTTATTTTTAAAAAGCCTACCGTTCCGGCCGGCTAGCGGCTGTGCCACAGGGCCGCCAGCCACCAAATCTGCAAACCTTTTAACGGGCAGCACCAGCAAACACATACACTGTTTGTAAGTTGTTCCGCGCGCGCTGAATAAATGATTTTTGACTTTAGAATTAGATTTACGGCATTTATCGCTTGCGTTGCTCTTGAAAGGACGTGGATAATTGATGTAGGATGATAGAACACTATGAAAGATTAAGCAGATTGGCCCGAGCAGAGCATGTGTTCGAGTTCAGCACTATCTGCATGTCGAAATTACTCACCATTGGGAATAAGCTTCCTTTTGTTTACTTTGTGTTTCAATTATGTTATACTAATGGTTATGTAATGTTGCATTTGTTGCCAGAATTACTTTGGAAACTAGAGAAAAGGTATCAGTATGCTCATACAACTGCTTATCACAACAGTTCGGAACAGATAGTTATACAACTCGGCTGACAGCCCTATTGTGAAGAAAGTCTAGATGTCGCGTACACAGACATGTATAATTGAGTCCAAAAGCGGGGAACTCACACTGACGTAGCCTGTATTAAGGACGTTATCGGTTACGCACTTATATTTACTCATAAACGTAGCTAAAGCGGAGAGTACTGCACAAAAACGCATCTTCCTCCCCCTCGCCGCCTCATCCCCTACCGGCCGGCGGGCGAACGAATACATTCGACTAGCCCATTTGCAATATCGCATTGTGTGAGTGAGAGTACGCGGGGTGCGTGCGGGAGTGTGAGCCGCACTCACACTCACTCGCACTAGTTTGCTTAGCCCGTGCGTAGTTTTACCATGTACATACATGTACACACCGTATTGGTTTTCTGTACAACCGTTGGGCTTTAACAAATTTCAAATTCACAAATTCGTGATTGGTTGGTATTTTGTTTGTATAAGCGAACGCACTGTGCCTATGCAGTGTGCAGGCTTAACATTTGCTACCAGATAATTCGTTTAGGTATAAAATGTTGAGTTTTATCGAATTTTGTTTACGATGCGCCATGATTGTGATGCATTGATGGCGGATGACGATTGATATTGTTTGTTCCGTTGGTTATTTATTAGTATTAGGAAATGGATGAATAAATTTCAATTATCAGTAGAGCATAACACCTCAAAGATATTGAAAAAAACTATATTGATCCCGCATTATGGACACAAATGAAGCAATTAAGTGGCACGCGCCCTCCGGTTGCGCCGGAAGACATACGGTCTAATGACCTTCTAAGATTCCAAATATCAATTTCTAATAAACCGTTGGAGCGCATCGCGATCGACGTCATTTCCACTATTCGTGACAAGGCGGAAGTGCGCTGTGTGCTCCACAAAAACTAACTAATCAAGCCAAGACTTCCGAATTCGACATTGTAAATTGAAACTTGCCCACTCATGGTTCCTTCGCCTGCCGGTATCAATTTAAAACTTAAGACACGTTCCGATAGTTATTTGTTAATTTTTTTTATGTCTTCCTGTGCCATAAAAAAGTAAAAGTAACAGTTTGTTGTTTTTATGCTGTCCAACATTGTTAAGCGTAGGAACTTTAATGAGGTCCCCTCAACGCGGCCTAATTAGTTAAAATTTGAATAAGAGTAATGTTGAGGTTTTAAGCAAACTTATATTCTTTGAAACCCAGCAATTTTATGGCAGAATCAGGTATTGCTCTGCAGTTTCTAAGATCTAATGCATGCTAATGACACTGATCATGATCACCTATATGACCAAACTATTCTAAAATGTACCATCGACTTAAAAAGGAGAAGACGACGATGGCACAAGATCACAGTTCTATAATAACACTTAAAATATACTATGTGTTAATAGAATAGAATACACTTTATTAAACACCAAAAAGCTACATATTAAAAAAAAAATTGTGTAGGTACTTACAAAGGCGGTCTTATCGCTAATAGCGATATCTACCAGACAATCTTTGGATGGACTAAGAGAACTTAAAATTAAATAGAAGGTAATTTGCGGTGTCCTGCTACATTAAAATATAATTATACAAATTACTATACGTACACTTACATATAAACATACGTAACATAATAATACATGTTAAACAATTTCATAGAAGGGTAAAGGGTTGAATAATGTTGGAAGAAATTAATGAAAAAATCTAAATTAAACTACTCATATTAAACGCTGTGTAGACTTGATCAATGAAGGAACAGCGAATCTCGACTTAAGAAAGTTCTCAAGTTTAATTAAATTCACTTCATAAAGAACCCATTCTTAATGTTCACACGTAAACATTTCTTGACACTTTTGTTCTATCCTGTCTTACCCTTCTCTTGTATCCTTCTTGAAGACAAAGATCTTCATTCCGCACCATTGTTCACCCGAAAAGGGCATAAAATTAAAACTAATCAAGCGTGAAACATATCATACAATCGATTTTGGACCCTACTTTGATGAAGTTAGGGATTTTTCGTGTGCATTTATAAAGTTGTAAGGTTTTCAAAATAATCTAGCGTGAAACATAGTACACAATCGATTTTGAATCCTGTTTTGTTAAGATTAGAGTGTATCAAAAGTGCATTTATAAAGTTGTAAGGACTTAGGGTGGTTTCTTGCAAGTCACTAAGGTTCAAACGTAAAGCACATATGTTACATTTTGATTATACTAGATTAATTGGCAAATACAATTCTTTATAATTAACAAGTAACCCCAGGTGAAAAGTTTTGCCAAATCATGTTCGAAAGAAAGAAATATTGTTGATGACGATTGATGTTTAACCCTTTTGATTTCACGATTTGTTGGACATGTTTTTTAATTATGAATATTTTTTATGATTGGTGAGAAGGGAAATAGTTCCAATCACTACTCACTCGCCCATCGTTTTTTACTCATTTTTTTTTTTTTGTAAACTCTTTGTATAGGATGTTTTGGTATGTTTGATTATGTAGATAATTACATGTTACCCATGATCTAATCTGACGCAATTTTTTTCGGGTGTTCCTTTTTTACCTGACTTCGGAGGAGTAATGTCCTTCGAGCGTATGTATGTATGACACACATTTAGTGCTTTAGCACGCACTACAGCCCAAAGGGCTTGACGGATTTTGACATACTAGATCATAAAAAATATTCACAATCAAAAAACATGTCCAACAAATCGTGAAATCGAAAGGGTTAAACATCAACAATCATTATCATGAACATTTCTTTCTTTCGGACATGATTTGGCAAAAATTTACGAGATTGTCAAACTCCATCGAAATATTACGTGATCAATGATAATTCGATCATCGCCATCGCTAAAAACGAATGAAACTATCCCCGAGTTGCCCACCTTAAAATTACCGCAGATTTTTTTTTTTTTTATTTTTTTTTTTATTGTATGCTTGCGCTTGACCTCTATCTCACCTGATGGTAAGCGATGATGTGGTCGACGATGAAGCACGCTTGCCTAGAAGAAACCTATTCACTCTTGACTTGAATTAATGTGACAAAATGTCAAGCACGCGTTATCTGCTGTGATAGGTTGAATGAATTTTCAACAGCCAATCACAGCAAATAATGCGTGCTTGACAATTTGTCACATTAATGCTGCGATAATTTTAAGGTGGGAAACTCGGGGTATTTCTAGAGACTATGTTTTCCAGTCCCGATTCTAAGACATGCTATCTTTTGGAATGCAATAAACTGTAGCAGATTTTTTTTACTATTTTTCTTGCTTGTTATTACCCCTTTGCTTACATAAGTGTAACTAGTAATCGATTTTACAAGCAGTTTCTGGCAACCGATTAAGTCGAAACTTAGCGTACTTAGGTAACTTTGGCAACTTTGAAATAATATGGTTCAAAGAAGCTGGTCTCATTTCGGAGTCGGAAGGTGGCCATAGCAACTCCTCAATCAGACAAGAGAGCACCATCGTGTTTGGGTTCATTGAATATATACTGACAAGTGATAGTACATTTCACTTCAAGAAGCTTGTTAAAAAAAAAACTTAATACTTATCTATACTAATATTATAATGCTGAAGAGTTTGTTTGTTTGAACGCGCTAATCTCAGGAACTACTGGTTGGAATTATAAATTCTTTTTGTGTTGGATATTCCATTTATCGATTAAGGTTATAGGCTATATAACATCACGTTACGGCCAATAGTAGCGGAGAATAAATGAAAAATTTTGCAAAAACGGGCAAAAATTGCGATGCCTAAGCGGTTAAAGTTACGCAACAATCAAGTATGTAGTGTAGGTAGGGTAGGGTAGGTAGGGTAAATGGGTAGGTAGGTAGCCAGTAGGGAGCCGCGCGGGACAGCTAGTATACCATAAACTAGAAATACTTTGACTAATAAACGCTTCAAAAAAGCGATAAATAAATAATGACTCACAACCATAAAAAGAACCAGTAAACCATCCATATGAATTCTTTTGTTTTACAGTTTTAATAATAATGTTCCGTGTCATAGGGCTCAGTTCAGACGCGCGACAGATGCGCTGCGAACGGTACGCCACGCGACAGCTTGTCGGGCCGTTGTAGACGTAATTATGCGCTAAAAATGAAGGCGGACAGTTCCACGTGGGAATGATTGTAGTGTGTGTGGAATTGTGAGACGTTCTATATTGTTAATGAGGTTGTAATAATATATTAATGTTGGCTTGCATGAGCTCCAGTATCGGAGAAATATTAGGATTATTTTGTCATTGTTAGCAAATAGGTGGAAAGTTTCAATGCGTTATTCATAATTATTATCCTACGATTTGAGTTGTCTATTTGTGGTCGAATTTTTTTGTTCGAATATCTTGGAAATCTATAAACCGATTTTAATGATACGCGAAAAAGTTTATTAAAAACCTTTCCGAAAAGTTTTTTTTTTTGTATTTGTTTTTTTTTTTTATCCTGACTCAAAAAATACAAATTAATATGTTAATAAAATGCATGTGTGTGTATTATATGTATGTCCTAGAAACAAAAAAACGAATATATGTGACATCCACCAACCCGCATTGGGCCCGCGTGGTCGATCACGGCCCATTCCCTATCACAGAGAGGAGGCCTGTGTCCCAGCAGTGGGAACATTTAAAAAGGCTGATGATGATGATTTAAATAAAACATTTCCTCTTGCCTTTAAAATAAATAATAGCTAAAATAATATCTATACATCAATAACATCTTGTTAATCATTAAACAATACTTCATTAAAATAAGCGCGACAAACAAACAACAATTTACAATAACCCATCAGATCTAACCATCTACTTAAGTTCTAAGCTTATTCTTAACTACACAATATACATTCATCGCCCATTTTGCCACCCTCAAGATACGGCGCTGTAAGCGATGCACACAATATGACAGTGTGGACGCACCCTAATGACACCCTTGCACGCGATGATCATAATCTTGAGACGGTTCCGTACGTAATTATGATAAAATTAAATTTCTGGTATGCTTTAAGTAACATTAGATCTAAAGTGATTGAAATAATGATATGGGATTTTCATTTAATGTTATTTCGATAGGAAAAAACATAAAAATTTCTTGGAATTTACCTATCAAGTTATCCAGTTTTATTTGAAGTTATACATATTTCTAGATCGAGTCAAAGTTACTTAGGTGAGATAGTGGTCAAACGCGAGTATGATGTATATTACAACTTTTTTTTATCACACTATACTCCATTTGCGATAACATTAGACGTTTAAATTAGCCCATTTTACAGCCCGTTCAACCGATTTTGACTTATATTGCGTTGGTGAAAAGACAAATGGTAGCTGTAGTAAACAGTTGGTTTTGGTAACAGGTTTATGCTTTTCATGTCATCCTTATGTTCACGGGATAGAACTCAAAATCGGTTGAACGGACTGTAAAAAGATTAGGAAACATGTCTAATGTTATTTCAAATGGAGTTTAATATTATAAAGACAAAATTTTGTGAGTGTGTGTGTGTGTGTGTGTGTTTGTGTTTGTTACTTCTTCACGCTCAAACGAATGAAACGGATCTCGATGAAATTTGGCTCAGAGATAGATTATAGTCTGGAATAACACATAGGGTACTTTTAATCCCAGGAATATGTTCCCGTGAGATAATTTTCCACATTCACGCGGGCGAAGCCGCTGGCAGAAACTAGTAAATAGTAAAAAATAGTTGTAAAGTACATCGATGCTCGGTGTAAAAAGACTTTTGCAATAGTAACGTCACGCCCACAAATCAGCTGGTTTTGACATGCAATCGAGTTAACAAAAACATATAGCTACTGAATTTATTTCTCTCGTGTAAATTAAACGATTTCAAAACTACCAAAAAAATATATAAAAAAAATCTCTGTGACCTCAGCAAACACACAACAACAGAGATCTTCAATATCACTTCATTCAACCCTCCACTCCCATGGGAATATTAGCTTACTTAAACAATATAACAAACCTGACCTGTTTGCCTGAGACGGGGGCCCGTGAGACCGGCCCGGTGAAACAAAGGCCTCCTTAACCGCGGCGACAAAAGGGTTAACTGCCAAGAAATAAGACGGAGCCAAATGCTCGCTGAAAAGGAATACCGAAGGAGATTCTCGAGTTTAAATGTTTTAAGCGTTTATTCTTTTGTTCAAGCTCTTTGGGATTCAGACAGGTTTCCTTGTCTCGTGAGGTAACAAGAATATGGAGTATTTTTTTTAACAATTTAATTCGTGCATTGAAGATGTTTTTATTGCAAAAAGCCATTCTATAAAAAAATAATACTATCCTATTTCAACTTGCCCATAGAATCTTTCACTCACAAAATCGACCTCCAAAGTGAAATCGTTTACTTCAATTATATATTAAGCCATTTCATATAAAGCGGCACTTTTGAAAGTTAAAAATTTAAATTAAAGAAATAATATTAATTGATTCTGACAAAGATGATAAAGTACAGTTACTAGGCAGACTTAATGCCTGAGGCATAAATACATTAATGCATATACGTGAGGAGGATGCACCTAGTATAGTACTACTATACAACGTAAAGGTATAAAATCTATCAGACACCTCTACCACTAAAAAAACTACTCCATCCTCTGCACATCGTAAAGAGCTAATCATCCAATAAGTGAGTCTCCAAGTGAAGGGCATCGCAGTTTCCCGCGCAAATCACTTCCTTCCTTAGCATAAGTAGCCGGATACTAGGAGTATCCGTATTACACTTAGGTTCACACAATCAAAAAAAGATTTGTCACTTGCGCCGAACGGAAGGCGCGGTTCCCAGGCGATGGGGCAGCTAACTATTATCACCCTTAACCGATGGATGACCCTTGAGGGCTATGATCGGGTGCAAGGCTGATGTATAAGTTATTGATGAAATTTTTCTTAATAGGTATTTTTTTGGCTGAGTTATATTGGGCGAAGATTACAATATTGGACGGTTTTTTTACTATAAAAACAAAACCTAGTTAATTTGTGCACAACTGCAACTGCAATCATCATTTCAGTATTTCTTCTTACCTTCATTTGTCAAATTTAGAAAATTAACCACGTATCAATATTATTCCTACATTTTAGAATTTTGTATCCTTAGTATTTTTTTTTAATTTTAAGTAATATCGCAAAAAAAAGATATTTAATCAAATGAGACTTTTTTATTCACTCAAATAAGTATAGTCACTAAACAACCCCAAAATCACAGACAACACCATACCCCACAATTACCAAAACATAAACAAAATTATAATAATTTAACACTAGCCAACCCTACAATGCTCGATGCTCAATACTCAGACAGGAAGGAAGCGTAAGGCGATCGCGTGAGAAATGCGCTGGCGCCGTGTGAGTCGCTCGCTCAACTCACAGAGACACAGGGGCACAGGTGATCGCTGTGGTCTGCGGTGAGGACTCTATTGATATTTATTTGTGGCTTTGTAACGACTGATAGTGATCTTAGTGAGATTTACTTGAAGAGGTTTAGTGCAATGTGTTTTTTTTTAAATGACGTAATTTTGTTGTTTTGTTCTAGTCGAATAACAGGAAGGGAAGAGTACTGAGAGAGGATATCTCCGTTTATTGAAGCATTAAACTGCTCGGTATGGTAAAAAACGCGGAAGTAAAATTCATCGGTGCGGTGGTGTTCAAACGCGAGCATAACGACAATAAAAAAAAAAAAATGCTTGATTTTTTTATACTAAGATCCGGTAAATTAAACACAGTATTAGGAGGACGAACAGTTCTTCTTCACAATGTGTCGTAAAAAAATACATACGTTAACAACTTAACACACTACCCAACCTACAATAAACGCCTTTTAATTCATAAAGCTAACAAAAGAACCCAACCCACAGATCATTCACGAACAGGTTCCTCTTGCGAACTATATCAATTGCGAAGAGGTCACCTCATGCTTACATCCCGACATATGACTCACTCTCGACTCACAGAGTCGTGGTACATAACAAGTAATAAAAAAAAGATCACAGTCAATCGTTCCGTGCTGAAGATCGGAGCGACGACCTTACGTGTGGGGGAAGTGATAAGCTGAAGCGGGTTAGGGAAAAGCGGTTAGCATTTTAATATCTTCGAAGTAAAGTGGCAAAAATTTAGTTAACTGTTTAAAAAGTAGGAGATATCTAATGTTTTGTGTCAAACTTACTTTAAGGCATTGCATAATTAATAACAAAAAACAATAATAGCTAGTTTTTTTAATTGTTTTATAGCAGCCTTACCTTCTTTTGACAGATTAGGTAATTACCCGACTACGGCGAAGCGAAAAGAAGGGTTATGTTTTTGAACGGTATGTATGCATGCATTATGTTCATCTGTTCCCTCATAAGTTCTAAACTACTTATCATAATTTGACAAATGAGGTGTAGTTGAATGCGACTCGTTTTCTTACTGTAGCTATAAATAATGGAACACAGAGCGCCGGTTTCTGATTTAAGTACAGCATCCAAAAATCAGTTGATTTTTTACGTTTTACAAGTGAGAATGATGCTTTACTTAAATCAGAAACCGGCCCTTAGTTAAGCTAAATAAAATTTCCTTTTTTTGCTGCTATAGAATAGGTAATTATGACAAAAGCATCACTTAATTATCATATCAATAAACAACACTTAAACAAACAATAAAAAAAAAACATAAAAAAATAGAAATTGTCTTGTCACCTAATTGAAAAAGGTGTCATTTCTTAATAAAACAAAAACAGACATCTAAAAACAACATATAATTATCTCCACGCCACTCAACAACAACTACACCAGAAAAAAACAACAACAACGGAAAAAATATAGCAAAACTCTTTACCTCAAAATCTCCTTTCTCCTATGCCTCAATAATTTACCGGCAAAGAGCCCATTGGGTCCACCGGAAGGAATCAGGGGCTGGGGCCACAATCTCGACGTCCGCCGGTACTTCCGGCCGAGCAAGGCGTGACGCGCAGACCCCGTGTCCTGCGCACGCGTCGCTTTTGTTGTTAATTAGATACGTGCACTGATTTTTACTGACAAGTTGAAAAAATGCGCTTTCCGGTTGTGATTCTAGGGAGGTGTGGATCAGCGAGATGGATCGCTGAATTTGAGGTATTTGTTATTCAAATTAGATGGCGGTCACATCTCGCTGCGGTTTTGTTTTTTACTAAAAGTCAATTCAACTAACTAAGTAATACGTCATATTTTCAACCCTTTACCTGTTGTAAGAAAGTGTAGGCTATCCAAAAACAAATGATTTAACAGTATTTCTTAAGTACTATTAAACTTAGTCAAATACTTACGTGACCGTCTCGAGCATTTGAAATGACTGCTGATTTTCAAAGATAAATCTTCAGTCGTTGAACCACAAATATTAGTGAAAAATAAATACAAAATAATAAATTAAGTGAACCCAATAAACTGACACCGTGTCTTTAGTCTGACTAAACACTTCCATTTTAAATTTAACCCTACTACTGCGCAAGGATTAAAAAAAAAAATCTTTTCAAATTATACTCCTTCAATCTAACTTCGACAAAATCTTAAGAAAAAGTGAAGTTCACTTGATCACGAAGTTCTTTATAAATCAAACTCCGGTGTATTTCTGTTGCGTCACCCACCGCGATCCTTTTCTGTTAGTCGCGGGAGTTTTTAGCTTTTAAATAGACGTAAACAAAGGTAAACGCATTGTTCAGCCAATCTATTTCTGTAACCAGGCGAGTTCTTTGTTTGATTGTTAGTTCGTTTTATATTTAAATTGGAGATAAAAAGAATTATATCATAAAATATAATACAGAGAATAATATAGACTAAGATTATAATATTATTGTTTGATTTTTAACAGAAAACTATTGATTTGAATAGATAAATTAATTTCTATTCTATATGACAAGCAAAGGCTATGTCGAATATTCTGCCAATGTATTAAGTTAATTGACAGACGTCAAAGACATTTAGTGTCAGATATCGTTATTATATTTTCTTTCGATTAAGAACTTAGGTAGGTATATAAGTATCTACAATATGACTTTGGGGTACATAACGTAAGTTTTTACAAAATTTACTTTTCTTCCAATCAGAAAATCAGAAATTCCAACAAATCAAGTCTACAATCATCGTCATCTCAAGTGTTTTCACTGTAAAGAAGTGTTGTTACGACATGATATCAATCTTTTCAGACAAGTTCGCGAGCATGCATAGTTTTTCCCTAAACTATGTGCAAATCATGAGGAACAAACAGGGTGGCTGGCATAATTGCTTTCCTTACGTAATTATAATTGGCGCGAACAGTGTGCACATTAATTATTCATTAAACCTGCTCACCCTCATTTGGCGTCGACTTAAGAGACGCCAGTTAAACATGTGAGAGGCCCACTATTTTTCTAATGGGGGCTTATTTTTTAATTGCGAATTATTTTTAAATATATCGGTATTTTCGTGGTGTTTGTTTTATTAGGTCGTTATTGATTTATTTTTTTATCATAAATTTATTGACTTACTATTAAAATCAGATTAAATGACCGACTATAATTAAGAAACACAAACAACGTTGAGGTTAACAGACTTTAATACAATAAAACAATACTGAATATGATCATTCAATCATCAAACTGTAAATGATCATTTCAAAATCTTTAAAATGGTAAAAAAATACAAACTTCAACACTCTCACACCAGTATATTGCAATTTTTGCTAAAACACAAAATAAAAACATTGCAAACATAATTATACAAAAACTGTACTAAACAGGAAAAAAAAAACAAGTCAAAACATAAACAGCAAGTATCGTTAACTATCTCCGAGTGAAAACGAGACTATATTAAAATCGCGATGTTGTTCTTGAGGCGATGAAGGGTTGCCGGGGTGGTCAAGTGCACCCCCGTCTTCCACCCTGCCTACCGGAGAATGCTAAATTACGGGGAAATGTGATAGCGATGCGACGATAAAGTAATATTGACTTTGCATATTTTATCTTCTTTTTTTTCTTAAATGTATAATAGTTGACGCATGTTAAATGAGTTAGGTGCGTGTTACTATTTCAGTTATAAATAAAACAATCAATTTTGTACAAATAACTAAAAGGAACAAAGTATTCTATTATATTTTAACTATTGTATCTAGATGATTTATGACTTATGTCAAATTCTGTCATTGTATCATTAGTTCGACCTATTGTCGACATTAAAGATCAATTTATAACTCCTGAAACAATAAATATTTAGTTAGAAAACTCATGCAACTTTATTTAATTTTCATAATATTCTTGCAAAATATTTTAACCAAAACAACCAAATAAGCGTTTTACTGTAGAACCATTTCTGAGACAGTCTAATGATGTGGTTTTCAGTGAAAGAAAGGATCGCGTGAAAGTTTTCTTTAATACTTAAAAAGTGTCTTCTCAAAGGGCCGTTAGCATTTGAGGGTTGTTTTGTTCTGCCAATATTGTCCTTTTGAAGTTCTTGTCCAAATGAAATTTACGATAAAATTCTGGTTGTTGCCATGAGGCTTACTTTTTGAACACAAAAATACGTTACACACTTTGCTTTTTTACTTTTTTTTTGCGTGGAATTTAGAAGACAAATTGTTCTTTATTCGAATTTCAAACACTTAAAACATTTGACAGTGACAATTATTTTAGTAAGCATGGACACAAAACACACAGTTTTTTCTAAATATACTCTTTTATGTTAAACTTGATACAATTAGTTTATGGTGTACGAAAAAATCGTGAAGAAACCCTGTAATTGACACAGCGAAGAGTGTGAGTAATGAATGCGTTCCTTTCTGTCTTCTTATCTCTGTTCAGTGGTATGACAATTACTATTGAATTTATTAAATTCTGGGAAGCAATTTTTACCTTTTGCAAAAAGAATAGTATATTATGCAACTAGTGAATAAAGGTCGGATTTAAAGCGAGGGCCATTGATGAATAACGAACAAGTGAAGGATTCTAAAAACTGAATCACGACCGTAGGGAGTGATTCATGATGATTGAATCACGAGCATAGCGAGTGATTCAAGTGTTAGAATCCTGAGCGACGCGAGTGATTCATGGTCCTCGATATAAATCCGTTTTATTCAAGAGTTGCATACTATATTTTATACCATGACTACGAGAAAAAGAAAGATTTAAGAAAAGCATAAGGAATAATAATAATTAAATAAATGGTTAATTACCTTAAAATTTTAGAAAAAATGAGAAACCTCAGTGTTCCACATTTTTTTTAAATTTAAGCTGAGCTAGTGTGTTTCAGACGCCAGTGACCACCTCCGTTACGTTACATAATTATAATTAAATAAGCACCAATGCAATTAATATTAGAATTACAATCTAAATAAGTATTCACTAAATATCCTAGACCAAAATCAACATCATTATTAAAATCCTAAATATAAACAAACTCAAAATTAAATCGACAAAGAAGTTTGAAAATCGAATATTCTTTGCACAAGAAGTTTGCATCGAGTATTTTATGCGCAAGGAGGTTGTATAGCATTGAGTTGGAGGTAGAATATGTATTGGTGTGTTCTAAATTCAAACACCAAAACAGTGATTAAAAGTGCTTTTTATTCACTGTTTTCAGTGAATAAAATAAGCTTTTTAGAGGGGGAATGGTATAAAAATAATTTTACGCGGTAAAAGGGTGTCAATAAATTATTTTTATTTCATCAATTATGGGATTTCTATGTTAAAGTAAACGATGTTAAAATCCGAAACCCTTAATTTAATTTTAAAACATTTTTATCTGTTCCTTAATTTTAAAACAATGAATCAATACTGAGAGCAGTGGTGCTCCAGTGAGTGGTATTTATTGGCCACGACTTACAAGTTAGTAGGTTATGGGTTCGAACCCAGGCAGGCGCTTTCCTTTGTGTAAATTCTTCATCACCACTGCTCTCAAAAACGGTGAAGGAAAACATAGTGAGGAAAACGGCATGTCCTAGAACCAAAAATTCGAAGACATCCACCAACCCGCACTGCCCCCCTCTCACAGAGAGGAGGCCTGTGTCCCAGCAGTGGGAACATCAAGGCTGATGATGATGATGAATCAGTATTGAACTTCAAAAGGTCATTCCTACTAGAATTCTTGACATTTTTGAATAGGTACACATATTTTTTCTTTGAAAATATATATTTCCTTGCGGTTTGAATATTAAGTAGGTATTGTAAATTGAACGAATTAAAGTAATTAATTTGTACATTTGCCTGTTATAGTAATAAAATATTATTTAAGTTGCAATAGTGAGTCACAAAATAATAATAACACACTGTTTTTTAAAAATAGCATGAATAATCATCTTTTATTAGTCAGCCTTTTTGCAGTGTAAAAAAAAAATAAACAAAATTTTAGTGTCTTATAAAATGTTTTAGTTTTTCTGGACGTTGTTGACAAAGGCCACCCACATTATAACTTTCGGAAATAACAGCCTGTATAAGAAGTAACACTATTCCATGGGATACAGTTATTGTGTTACGTGCACACATGTAATAAAATAAAACCGAAACTAAACCACGTCAGCAAAATCAACCTACCTAGTTAGATAAACAAAAACCAAGTACAACTCTAATTTAGTCCACGGAATAGTCGTCAGACGACTAAAACATTAAAAAGGTGTAAGCAAGAAAGCAAGACAATACGCGGGCAGGCAGAGTGCGTGAAAAGGGCAGACAATGTCATGTATCAAGTTCACGAGACTGCGGCCGCTGGTACAGTCAGACAGACGGATCCGAACAGTTCTAGGAAACGGAGAGATAAATTTTAAGGTCTAGAAAAAAGATTATTAAAGAGAGATTACAATAGAAATTGGCGGAAATTACAATAGACATAACGGCCGGGTTAAACAAAACAGGTGAAGTCAGTTATGAAATTTTAAATTTTTCGTTATAATCGTGATTTTGTCAGGGTTACCATCAATAAAACAAAAAAAATACCAGATAAAAATAGCTTTAAGTAGGATAAAACTAAATCATGAGAAAATAATGACGTTCTATTTTTGAACCTTTCTAATTCTCAATGCAAAATGGCTAACTTAACCCTTTCAAATGATCTTGCAGTAAAGTTCGGTACACAATGACTTAACCTTGTGAGATCGTATTAGTTTTTCAATTGGCGGTCTAGACCGATGAGATTTATTATCTAAAAGGGACATTAATGAATACTTGGAATTTGATGTAGACTCGAAAGTTACTTTTGCAAATAATGTAATTTTCTTATTCATTAAGTACATCTATTTTCAGAATCAAAAATTAGATTAAATTTAAACTTAGTGGCAAATTGTTTTTTTTTATTATTACGTTAATGTCCCCATAAGTTATTGTGTAATGAATCCCCAGCGCTCTTCAACAAAAGGAGGATGTCTCAATTCGGCTGAATTTGTTTTTGACAAGTAATTTATTAATCAGCTGCAGGTAATATTCAAGCTTCTCTTGTGGCACAAGTAAATTTGTATTTTAACCGTTTCATACAGTGTTACTTGTTATAGTTAACAATTTATATTATATTGTTACACAATTTTTTGTCCCCAACTGTACATTGAAATTGATTCCTTTCCGTATAAGATTCAGAAACGGCACAGTGTGGCGAAGGACAATACTACGGTAACACTATATCTGCTCTGAGGGACAATTAGAGCGACGCGGCTTTCTCAGATTATTTGAGAACATATTGAGACAATGAAGCTTTTGTTAACGGTTTAAGGACACGGTTTTAATGTGAGGTCACCTTTTTTATACGATGGGTTTGTTAGTTCGTTTATTCAAGGGCTTGTAGTGGAGAATTTTGCAGGAAGAAACCGATAGTCTTCCGAAACGGAAAGCAATTAAAGGGTTGAGTGTAAAGTTGTCTGCTACTGATAAACTACTAAGTACGTATGTTTGAATTTCTTAAGATAATCAATAACACCCCTCTTTTTACAAGCCTTTATTTAACTTCTTCTTCTTAGCGTGACGATGGCAAATATAAATATTTAAATATTGTGTGTGCCCCAGAATTCAGCCACGGCAACATCATTCGGTGACGCAGTCATAAGGTCCTCGCAAGTACATGTGACAGGGCATGCTGCGCACTCCGTGAGATGGGCCATGGTCTGCGGAGAGATGCTGCACAAGCACTGAAGACTAGTGCCATCAGAGAACACCCATCTGTGATCTGATTTAACTTGCAATTTATGTATGTAAGAAAGTTCGGGTCAAATCTTGCAACTGAATTTTAAAGCAGTTATCCTCCACTGATTTAGATGAAATTTGGCATACCCGTTTAGTTTGGATGACAATGCATTGTAAGCTAAGTGACGTCATTCTAAATCAAATATGGTGGACAGCCCAAGACGGCGGACTAGTTAATTTTTGTGCACTGCCATGATGGGTATCAAATGAAAGGGTTTGCTGAGAAGAATACGAAAAAAGCTTGTTTAAAAAAATATTTTTAATGATTTTTTTTTCCCAAATTATCGAGGGTAAAAAATGCATTCAATAACGACAAATTAGAAAGCATTCAGTGTCTTCACTTGATAATGATCTGCATTTTAAAAGGAGAAATGTATAAAGGCATTACAATAAAACATAACATGCAAGACTTATACTATGTTAAATAACTTCTTAGATATCATGGCATCAAAAATTTCCCTTAATAGTAACTCAATACAAAATGACCACTAACAACTTACAGACACGAAAACACTGACCAACGTAACAAAAATTAAACACACTGAAAAACTCAGTGAAACTTAAATATGCGATGACGAAATTAAACCAACCGCCCGCGCCCCGTCGAAGTCACCCCGGCGCGCATTATTTTTTCTTGCTCTAAAGTCTGCCTAGACTTGGGGGGCCTGTCTTACCCCTTTTGGGGGGTACTTGAGGCCCTTATCTGTTGTAAGTTTGTACAGCGTAGTGGATCGTAGGGGACCCCCTTTCGTGATGTATCTTGAGTCTCGTGTTGCGGGGCAAGTGAAGATTTGGCTGGACGTTTTGGAAAAATAATTATGAATGTGTCTCTGTTAGTTATTAAGTATTTTTTTTTATATAACAAGTAGAGAGATGATTGATTCCTAAATTAGTTTGTGATTTTTTTTATTTCGATTTTCACGTGATTTGTTGTCCTGAAAAGTACTTCTATTTTTGTTCATAGTTACAGTTGTATATTAATAATTTTCATCAGTTAAATATTATGTAGTTTTAAAATTAATCTAAGAATAAAACACATGAATTCATTGTTCATTTTGGAAATCAACGCCAGCATTAACAACAGCAAATATAAAACATAATTTCCCTCTCACAACCTCAAAAACGGAACTTACTACATAATTTCCTCAAAATGTCTAGCTGAATATTTCGCGCTAACTTGTTCCGCGACGTCCGCCTACTTATGCGTGCGTTGAGTATTTTTTTTATTTCCTTCTCCCCTTAGCTTGTCTGGTCTTCCATTACGAAAGGAGACTTCAAACAGCCACCACAATACCACTGATTAGTGCCCAGACGGCAACTTATAGTCTTTTTGGATTTTCACTTTCACTTTGAAAAATGACCGATGATTGTCTTTGTCTATGGTGCGTAGACGTAGAGTTTTTAAGAGGGATTGTCTGTGGTATGTTTTTTTTTAGTTTTCGGAAGTTTTTAGAAGTGTTAAATTCGTTTTGGGTATGTTTGATTGTATGTTTTTAGAGGTGTAAATACCTAATATAAAAAGGTAATAAAATGCGAATATGTACGGCAAAAATTACGAAATAATAGCATTATTCTACGTCCAAAGTTATTAATCAAATATGCAAAAAGCTAAAATTCAAACAAGACTCGTTTTAACATATTTTCCGCGCCAGTGCACACATTACGCACCAAACGAAGCACAAACAATAATCTCCGAACAGTAAAACATGAAAAACCTCCCTAATTTCAGAACGAACGAAATTCACTCTTTAAAAACTATTCGAAGCCCATCCAACTCGTAATCCCGCTCAAATCATCGATTCTCAGAAATAGTCGAGTCCTATTAAAATCTCGATAGTGAAATAAAAAAATGTAGGTTCAGTACTGAACCCTGTAATACAGAGGCTTCCCGCCTTGTAGTTAAGATTGACAGACGGAAGGGTTGAGAAGGGGGGTGGGGGTTGATAGGGGGTGAATTGAAAGAGAGTGGAAAAAATTATACGTGGCAACCGACGCATCTTAACTTCCGAGGTTGCCTTCCGTGGTCCGTTTGAATTGGACAGTTTGCTTGGTACTATCACTGCCTTGGTGTAGTGCTTTTGAGTCACGAGGTTTTACTTGTCATATGGAAATTTTATGAATATTTGTGATTGTTGTGTGTGTTCTGTTATGGAACGAAGTTTAGTTAATACTTGGACTTTTACGTTTTAAAAAATATAAATTGATTCACTTTTTACAATTACAAAATATTGTATCGTTACCGCACAAACAGGAAAAAGCAACCAATGGCATTGAAAAATAAATAGAGAATCTAAAGAGCTAACTGTCTTATCCACTCTCATAAACATACCTTATCTACCACATAATTGGAGTAATTTTTATTCGTTTTTATTTCGAAAGAGAGTGCAAGTCAAACGAGCACTGGTGTCCAGTAAGTAATCAATTGTGTACAAGTACTCGAATATTTTGTGCAGGCAGTTGTTCTACTCATTTAAATGGTGCATAAGATATTTTAATTTGGCATTCGTTAGAGACGACGGAGGTAAAACTTTTTATTATTAGGTACATCATTTAAATTTCGTTGAAGAAGGAGTGAATAAAATTAAACAAACCAAAGAAATAACAAAAACTCAAACTGCATACGTGTATTTTCCAACGATACGAACAAGTTTGGAGTATAAAAACTGAAAAAAAGAACTTCTAAAATTCCGACCAGCCTCACGCATATAAGAGAAAAGTCGTCAAAAATACGACGAAAAAAGAACAAAAATAAAAATATTCCACCGAAAGCAAAACCTAACCTCATTGGCGTCGCTATCGTAATTAAAACGAAAAAAAAATAAAAGTCCATGTCAACTCCTTGCACTTTCCTAAGTATGAATTATGCCGCTCGGTGTATTCGTTAAGGGGCGGATCCATTCATTCTTTTTGTCCGTTGCCAGCAGTTAAGGAGGTCCGTAGGAAGGGTAGGCGCCCCCTCCTCCCACCCTGAACTTGCGACTCGAGAATATTTTTTTTTCTACACTACTTCAGTCGACGTCGTTGGAAATCGACACACTTGGCGGTAGTTTGTTCCGCTTGCTGCAATGATGATAGTTCGAGTGACTTTCGGCTTTTGAGAACGCCGGGATAGTAATTTCGTTGATTATTTTTGCACAGACAAGTTGTTTTGTTGTTATTAAAATGCTATTTCTTATCTTTGTTGGGTTTGCACTGCGGATGTCACTTTTAGGATTGTACGAGTTATGACATCATCGTCAAGTTTGTGAATAATGTACCTAATTCCGGTGATAATTTAATGCTATCAGAATATTAAGCGGAACTGGCTAATGTTAAGACATACCTACCACATTGTGACTACATGTATGAACAACAGCACAGGACTAATTTTCTGTCATATCATTCTAGCGACCCAAAAAAACACGTACGCATAACTTACAGCCTACTTACAGCATCTCAAATTCGAGCAGTTATTATTTCAAACAAATCTATCTTCTATCTATATATATAAAAGAGAAAGTATGTATGTTTGTTCCTTATAGACTCCGAAACGGCTCGACTGATTTCAAAAAAAGGAAAAAACAAATCGCGAGGCGTCCTATAGTTTACTATAAAATCCAGTTTTTTTTTGTACTTTAGATAAATCACATTTTATCGATAAAATTAACATCACCAAATGTCCCCTCCCTACACGATGCAAGGAGCTTGTAAGACGGTAATGAACTGAATTCCTTCGCTCTTTGAGTCTGCCTCACGCCTCGCCTCGCCTTGCCTGATCTAGGCCTCGCCTCGTCAATTGACCTCACTTTCTTGAGATGCGCATCTTTATGAGTCGGTAAAGAGGTCATCTATTTAGTAGTAGTACATGTGTCGGTAATGAACGATTTGTGGAAAGAGTTTTTAACTGCAGTTTTAGATGGTCAAAGATTCTTTGTCAACTTCAAGTTGACTGAATGTGTCATATCAAATAAGGGGATTAAGGACCCTCACAAGCAAAGTTTCATGGTCTTCGATAACCATATTTTAGGTAAAAAACTGTAGAAAAATTTAATATTACAAATGCGAAAGTGACTCTGCCTGTCGGTCTGTCTATCTGTCTGTTACCTTCACGCTTAAACCGCTGAACCGATTTTTAGGAAATTATATATGGAGATAATTTGAGACTCTCAGAAGGACATAGGATAGTTTTTATCCCGGAAATCCTCCTAAAGAGGATGGAAAGAGAGGTGGAAGTTTGTATGGTGAACTAATAATTTCTCAAGTAAAGGCCCACACACCTACAGTATTATTGCACAATATAAAGAAAATGCTGTTCGAAGGACTATTACTACGCAGACGAAGTCGCGGGCAACAGCTAGTCATTATAATAAAACGAATAAAAATAGAACCAACTCTTACATTTCAGACCATTACAAGCTATCGTCTTTTTGCATTAAGACTTCCACAAAAATCTTCACACAAAAGATTCTGTTTATTGCGATTCGAAATTCTCTCAATTGTTTTTCTTTAATAAAGACTTCAAGCATGAAGAAGTCGTTAGCGAACGCTATAAATAACCCGAAAAGCACTTGAAAGCTCCAGTCCAGACTAAATTCGCGTGGCTCTTATCTTTCGCACTTACAAGCACTAGTTTTGATCACTGATAGCACAAACTTTTGTTTTACATGTGTTTAGTACCGAACTGCACTTTCAAGTAGGACAAGTTAGGCTGTTTAGAAGTTTCGACTCCGCACTGTGAATTGCGTTTCTAATGGTTTAATTATGATTTTAGGATATTCATGTGTGTTTCTGAATGGAAAACTGTGGATTGTTGTTTTCTAATTGCTCTATAAACATATTTGATTTATTATGGAAGAAGAACTACTTATTATGCTAAGTAAAGGTTGTTATGTATTTTGAACAATTTATTAGTGATTATTGTGTAAGATATTTAGTAGTCTTGTTTGGCGATCTATTGTTATAGACGTCTTCTGAAGTGTCCATAGATATTAAGTAATATCCAATATTTTATAAGTGAAAACTTTTAATTGGCTGACTGTCAAATTTACTGCTCTTGTTCTGTTCATTTTTAGCTGTAAGTTTTCCATGTTATCTAAATAAATAAATAATATATTTAAAATCTAGAAGCCCGTAAAATGTGTTCAATATAACAAAAACTCAACAAAATTTCAAGAGTGAATAGGCAATCGTGCCGCATCGTCGACCACATCGACACTTTCCATCTGTTGGTATAATCTAGCACTAGGGTCGTTTGCTAGATTCGCAACGGGCTTGCTGATTGTTGTGTACAATTGCCCATAGTATGTCTCGATCTCCCTCAGATGCTCCGGTTTGGCGGATATGATCATGCCGTAGTCGGTCTTCAGTTACTTGAGCTGCCTCTGCCCAATAGCCAGATCGCTTGAAAATACCATGGAGAAAAATCTCAAAAATCTATAAGTATGTTGGGTTGTTTAGGAAACATTACATTTCAGATTACTGTACCTACTTTATTACTTGAACGAGAAGGTCCTGCACCCTAATGTTTTGAACTTTCTTCCGAAATCAGACAATCCTTTCTCTTCGAAAACCCGTACCCGTATTATTGTGTATACGACCACGAACAAACAAAAAAAAAGCATACAAGAAGTCGAACATAGAACTTCCATATTTTTGGTAAGTCGGTTAAAAGTAATTTTCATTAGTCATAATATTGACAGAAGCTTATTTATCATAAAATATCAAAAGAGAAATATTTGTATAATTATATATGTATTTGTAATCGAGTTCTCGAAAAGGCTGTAAAATTTGCGATATAAGGATTTTCGGGGGCGAAAAATCGTTCTAGCTAGGTCTCATATCTGGGAAAATTTCAATAAAAAAATATGATTTCTTTATTTTCACCCGAGCAGAGCTCTGTCGCACAGGTACTTAACATTAATTGAAGTTTTTTTTTTCCGTTGTCTTACTTAGCGACTAAGAATACAGGGCCGAGAATCTACCTACCTTTGAAGAAGGAGCTCTGTAGATTAGAAAATACTTTAGACAAATTACTTAGATTAGAATCTCAATAGACAACTTACCCAAGTTCTGCCGAGACATTACAAGTCCATGGCCTACCTCAATAAGCCATTTCCCCCAGCTATAACGGAAGCTTATCTTAACTAGAACTTACCTGTAACTTAGCACAATTAAGCAGTTAAACTTGTCTCCGAGACGACAAGAAATAAGCAAAGTTACGGATAAGATCGTTGTTTTGGACTAAGTTTAAGTTGCTTTAAATATAGTTTGTATTACTTAGGGGGATTGCTGATCTAAGAACGTTGAAATATTTTATGTTTTCTTAAAGACTGGCTTGAAAATGATCGCCAAGAGACTGAAAGACTAAGAGCCGGTTTCTGAATTGTGCATTTGGAATTAAGAACGTGCCAAAACCCTTTTAGTACTAAATTTCAGGTGAATATAGAGTTTTTCGATTACCCAAATACAAATTCCAATTCTTATTTCAGAAATCGGGGGTGAATTTACAAAATTATTGAAAACAGTTAATCGAAATTCAGGTTAGTCGGTGAACAAAATTTTTTACCGTGGTGCTTGACTTTTCTCAAATCACTTGTTCAAATAACCGAATACTCATACAATAAAAAAAACTGTCTTCATGACCCTAATAAATTGTTCAGATCCTCCGGCCGACCCAATTTTAATTGCAGTTCTAAAACAACAACATGCATATCCTAATGCACTCACTTAAACAAAGTATCAAGTGCAAATTGTCCACCAAATGAGAACCGTCCGTATAATCTTGCGGCTTAATCACTCATTAAGGATATATCCTTTTTACTAATTGATACGCGCGCTCAATTCACGCGAGTTAGTTTTGCAGATGTACGTTCATATATAGACCGAGTGGGGACACAGAGTAACAATATTGTCACTATATATGTTAGGATACTGTGTGTTGTTGAATTTGAAGAAACAGTTATTGTTTTCATGGGCAAAAGTGACTGTAAAATTTAAAAAAAAAAGAGTTTTTGTTAAGTACCATGTACAAAAAGTAAAAGGTTTATTGGTCATGAAAAAAGTATATCTTTTTATCTCTCTCAGATGAAATACACTTAACAATTTACCAATAATTATATTAAGCTTTCGACGAGTCCCGATGCATTTCTTTTTTTAAATAAAAAAGGCACTTCTTTGTTGACACAACTTTCGACAGCCAACAAACAATGTAACGAGATCAACTCACGCCAATTACATCAATGTCTCCGCTACACTGTGGCATGCAAATTACAAACAACATGCGGACTGCCACAGACAATTAACACGCAGTATTTAAACAGGAAGCTCGCGAGGATATGACGATATAGATTTAACCTTTGCCACATCCTACATCGTCTTGGTTTTGACGCAACATCATCCATTTGGGGCAAGGATTAATTGTTGACTCACTGAGATGATTGTGCTGCGGCGCCGGCGTTTCTTAAACAGGATTGCGTGACCCTTTTTGATAAGGTTGATGTGGTGAATAGATTATGTCTGGTGTAGTGTCTGTTTCGGCAGGTTTGGACTTTGTACCGAAACATTGAATACAAGATGTAGTAATTTTATCACCCAGTATATCGTGATGACTAAGTCAGTTATGCTACAGTGTATAGTGTTACATCTCACAACCATCCTTCAAAGATATTAGTCATGTTGGAACATAATGAAACACTAGCTTTATCATAGCTAGTGGAGTTGATTGTCCGTTCTTCTTCTTTTCCGAACGGACGTTATAATCAATTATTATTACTTCCAAATTTAATTTTTTGACGTTCAAAAGTGCCGTTTAATGGCCTAATTGAAAGAAAGAATTTGACTTTATCTTTGACTTGGACCCCGACGCTTTTCTCCCTTTTCTGGAATGAATAGAAGCCAGAATAGTTCTATCATTGAATGAATTTTCTTCTTCTCTCTTCTTCTTCCCACTGCTGGGATACAAGCACTCTCTTTCTGTGACATTACGCATTGTTGGCTGTCACATGTTTTCAAATCGTTGGTTCTAGGATATGCTGGTTTCCTCACAATGTTTTCCTTCACCGTTTTGAGAGCAGTGGTAATGAAATAATTTATACAAAGTAAAAGCCTGTCTGGGTTCGAACCCACGACCTACGACACCTAAATCGGGGCCGTTACCCCTGGGCCAAGACTGCTCTATAGTTTAGTAGATAAGAGATTACCTAATACAATTTTATACCAGAAATATGTTAATTTTATGATTCATCAATAGTCTACTTACCAGTCTCGTACACTTCTATGCACAAATAATGGCACATCAAAATAATAACACACATAAAGGCACGCACACACATACTTTTAATAAAAGACTGCAATGGCCTTAAACCGTCCATGATATACTAACAGGTTAGTAGATGCCCTAATTACTCGCGCGTACCGCTTCCGTCGCTAAAATAGAATAGGTGTTTCCACATATGTTTTACAAGATGCGCTCAATTCAGTCATATTATGTCTAATTGTACTCATTTAAACGTTTACAGCAATTAGTTTCTTTTGCGGTATTTTTCGTCGGTTCGTGAGCTGCAATGAGCGATGGGTTATGAAGGTCATATTTTAATAATAGATCTTTGAGTTCGAGTAAATGTCGTTGCTTTTTCTGTGTAAAAAGGTCACGTGATGTAGACTTTATGGTATTTTTCTTCTGAAAATATTTGTACTTGATATTGAAGTCAGTGAAGAAAGTTGACAGTGACATAGATTGTTGAACATTCGTCGTTGATTGAATGCGAGATTTTTTTTATTTTTTTTTTTATTTGTTATAGGCTCGCGTTTGACCACTATCTCGCCTGATGTTAAGTGATGATGTGGTCGAAGGTGAAGCACGCTTGCCTAGAAGTAACCTATTCACTCTTGACTTGAAGACCCCTAGGTTGTAGCTATCGGGAAACAAAGACGCCGGCAGGGAATTCCACTCCTTAGCTGTACGCACAATGAAAGTATTTTCGAAACGCTTTGTGCGTATGGGTGGGATATCAACCATGTAACGATGGCGCATTGCCGTACGTCTTGTAGTCCGATGATGGAAAGGGCTAGGCGGAATCAAATTGTGCAGTTCCATCGCACACTCCCCGAAATGTAACCGATAGAAAACCGACAGGCTGGCAACTCGTCTTCGGTGTTCAAGGCTCTGGAGCTTTGAGTCGACCAGCGCATCATTGCCGATAAGTTTCCTGGCCCGTCTGTCAATCGACTCAAGTGCGTCAAGTTGGTACCTGGCAGATCCGTCCCAGAGGTGAGAGCAGTACTCCATGCATGACCGAACTTGCGCTTTATACAAGTTGAGCAGCTGTTCAGGCGTGAAGTACCATCTCACCTTCGCAAGGATCCCTAACTTTTTTGCAGCTAATTGAGCCTTTGCCTCAATGAAAGGACCAAAATTGAGGGTCGATGTCAACGTAACACCAAGAAGGTCGAGATGGTCCGTTATCGGCACGGTTACACCACGGAAGGATGGAGCCGGGTGGAATTGGCTCTTTTTTGCGGAAAAAAGACACGCCTGGGTCTTAGCAGCATTGAAACTGACTAGATTGGCATTGCCCCATTCGGAGACTGCCTCCAAAGACAGGTTCAAGCGCTCAACCATGGCCTCCCGAAGAGACCGGACTTGAGGCCCAGTAGCCCGTGCGCCAGACACGTATCTCTCAGCAACAGTGCTGTCGTCTGCATACCCAAAGGTTCCGGGTTTTAGCAGATCATTAATGTGCAGCAAGAACAATGTTGCCGAGAGCACTGACCCCTGAGGGACTCCGGCGTTAATACCTAACTGACCGGACGAGCAGCCATCGATAACCACTCGGATGGACCGATCCCTCAGGAAGTCTGTAATCCAGTCACACAGACCATTAGGCAGACCGAAGGAAGGAAGCTTACCAATAAGGCTCTCGTGCCAGACCCTGTCAAAGGCCTTCGATATGTCAAGGGAGACAGCAAGCGCCTCCCCGTGGTTCTCGATGGCCTCACTCCAGATGTGAATGGCATACGCTAGAAGATCCCCAGTTGACCGGTTTCGGCGGAAGCCGTATTGGCGGTCACTAAGAAGGTCGTTGTCTTCTAGGTATGCCAGGAGCACCTATTTTGAACTCAATAATCGTAAAAGCACACTACAAACTGCAAACATGGTTCTAAAATGAACTTGACTTAACAACTGGTCTAGTTTTAATAATAGATAGTTTTGCTGAGGTCAAATAGCAGTCGCACTAACTATAGTAGTGCATAAACCTATAGTACCTATGAGTAACACGAAGCGTTGTAATAAGCAGTAATTAAACATAAGAACAACGAATAAGACCTTCCTGAAAAATGTTGGAGTGAATCCTGGGGAATCTAACCGTCTAAACGAGTCTTCCGAACTTCCTATAAAGTCTTATAATAACAGCCCAAGTCTTCCAACAAGCTTTTTAGAAAATCCTCAAATAATTCCAGTTAGAAACAGCTAGGGGCAGTCGCGCACAGCGGTTATTACACATATTACACTTACCAACAATCGCCATTAATGCTGGAAACTTGTCCTGGTACAGTTGCGTACACAAGCGCCTCGCCGGGTCATTCGTAACCAAGTCTAAGTTAGTTATACGGACTTCAAGAACGAATGACATGTTGAAAACTAACTGAACGAATGAACTGAACTTAGTTGTGAAGCTTCAGGTCTTTGTGGAACTGATAATGAAGTGTGGAAGATAGATGCTGTTAAGTGACAGAGTTGCTGAAGTTAGGACACTTGCGTAATTCAAAGAGACGTTTGTACGTTCGTCTTTGGTTGTAGAATTGGGTAGTTTGGCTGGCTTCGTAATTTGACCCACTAGAAAGAGGGTGACTGACTGAGTTGTCGACTAAGGGCCGATTTCACCAATAAAACTAATCGCAATTAGTTAAACTAAATTCACTTTAAGCAAATGTAACCTTCTGATTGGTTGAGACGGCTGAGAAACTACCAATCAGAACAACATTCTGATTGGTAGTTTCTCAGCCGTCTCAATAAGTAAAATATTTGCATAAACTGAGTTTAGTTGAACTAATCGCGATCAATTTCATTGGTGAAATCGGCCGTAAGTAATAAAGAAGTATGGAAGATATTGCATCGACCCAAAATAAATTGGAATAATTGAAATAGAATGTTGAAAACAATTTTACACTATAAGTCATGAATTAAGATAGAAACATCTTTAGATAAAAAAACTCAACGACATTTTTATTTGTAGAGTCACAATCGCTGTTCAATAAACATGCAACCTTTCTGGTGTGTCGAAAACTTCACCAGAAATTCGTTTGCCAAACTTAACACCCGTATGTCAGTCAGATATCTCTGTTCAGAATACCCCCAGTATACTTTGGAAGGCAGCCAGAAGTCTTTTTGGCCTCAAGATGTCGTTAGAACCAACTTCAGTAATACCGCAAGAGAATGTGTGCTTAGTGAGCCGTGGAGTAATCGAGTGCAGTGTGCACTCGCTTTATTTAGAGATATAATGCACTTGAGTCCCGGCCTTTAGTTCCGAAGTTTTTGCATTTGCATATTATTGGGGAATTAGCACATACCTTGCTTTGGAGTGGGAATTAGACGACGAAAACTAATATGGTTTGTTGTTAAGTAAAACTATGCCAGACACTTCGGCCAGTAGTGTTTACGGAACTATAGGTACCTACTATGAATGAATATGTAACAAATTATTTCCTTATAGACACAGCGAAATTCAAAAGCTATTCATTTCTCAAGTTATAATTGAATAGGAATTGTGGTCAATTTTTTTGCAACAATGTGTAATTGCAACCACCTTGCAAATTGTGGTTTTGTTTACGTACATTCTCATAAACATGGTTTTTTGTTTGTAAAATTAGTAAGGAAGGGCTTCAGGATATTCTATTACTATGGCACCGAAGAACGTATAAAACAAACAACTAGAATTATAAAACGGTAGCAAAACTTAGTAGGGCCAAATTTGAGAAAGTGGCCAACCGTCGAATCGAACTCGGCTGGGCAGCGTTCGGGAAGTTGCGCAGTATCTTCTCGTCCAACTTACCACAGTGTCTCAAGACGAATGTGTTGCCAATGGTAACCTATGGCTCTGAGACTTAGTCGCTCACAATGAGCCTCATCAGAAAACTTACAGTCTCCCGAATGGAGAGGTCTATGCTCGGAGTTTCTTTGCGTGATCGAATCAAAAATGTAGAGATCCGCAAGAGAACCAGGTTTACCGACATAGTGTCAACTAAAGTGACGGTGGGCAGGGCACATTGCTCGCAGTTCGGATGGCCGGTAGAGCAGAAAAGTTCTGGAATGGCGACCGTGAACCGCAAGACGTTGCTATGGAAGGCCTCCTTCTAGCTGGACCTGGTGAAGGATGCTGATGGGATCCACTGGATACGAGAAGCACTGGACCGATCAAAGTGACGATGCTTGGTGGAGGATTATGTGCATCAGTGGAAGTCTTTGGCTGATATGATGATGATGGTGATGAACAAAACTTAGTCTTCTGGTCCAGTCCGCGTTCGTAAAATTTTAATCCACAAAGTGCTCTCATACTGAATTTTATACTACAACATTATTAGTTGTTAAACTATTACAATTGGTTACTACTAAACTATTGGTTGATACTTAACACAATGAGTAACACTGTCTATTCACAGTAGTAATAACTTCTAAGGCCCTGAAATGAGAGGTCATGAGTTCGAACCCCACACGTCACTTGAATTCACTGGAGTGACCCAATTATTGACGTAGGGTCTGGACCTAAGGACCTTATTAAGCTTAGCTGGAAGAGCTACCAAAAATAATTTGAAAATAGTAAATCTGGACAATAAAGAAAATTATAACTCCTTAAAACTTCACAGCTTTTTAGTTTAAAAAAGATCTGATAAAGGAGAACTTATACTACCATTTTTTCAGCTATTATTAACTGATTTAACAAACTTCAAAACAATTCTAGATTTGAAATCATCTTCGTAACCTTGGTCTGACTTCAGGAGGTATTTAAAAAACACTGTGTGGGCGAATATACCGGATATGATTAGCTTCAGTACGATTACAGATGTAAGTGGTATTTATAAAAGGGGCGTACTAAGCCATCAACAATTCTCTGACAAAACCCAGAGAGTCATTCTGAATAAAGATACAAAATGACTCAATTTTTAAGTGAAAACTTCTTAAGCCGTGTTAGGCATGCTAATTTGTCAGCATCGTCGATTCCACTCCTCAGCTGTACGCACAATGAAAGTATTCCCAAAACGTCTAGTGCGTATGGGTGGGATATCCACCATGTACCGATGGCGCATCGCCGTATGTTCTTGCTATTATTTGGGCTTTTAAGATCACAGAGACATACACTGCCTCTGACGGGCTATTCAAGGTTAACGGGATGTTCGAGGTTAAAAAGCAATATTTCTTCCTCTAAGAGAACTCTGGGTTTTTACCGAATATTGTTACATAGACTTCAGTTTCCTTAAAACGACTGATATTTACTATAACAAGCACGTAGGCCTAACTGTGGAAGGAACTGGTCACGTTTTTTGACATTTTTACACGTGATACCAGGAAAGGGATAACAGTGTGATGTTGCTACAATGACGCTTGACTGTCAATGACCTGTTCCAGATGTGAGCATTTTTTTTAAGTATGACACTATTGAAGGTAATAATCTAAATTTATTTACATCCTGTCCTATACTATACTTTTAAACAAGCAATATTTGTATATACTTATAGGTATATATATATATTTATGTATTCCTAATCACGTTCTCGAAAACGTTTCTAACTATTTCGATAAAATTTGCAATATGGGGGTTTTCGTGGGTAAAAAATCGATCTCGCTAGGTCTTATATCTGGGAAAATTCGTTTTCTACGTATTTTCACCCGAGCAGAGCTCGGTTGCACTACCTACTAGTATATAAAATGCAAAAATTAGTCTACCTTTTTGACATTTTGGCGCTTGTTAACTAATAAACTACCGAATCATCTTATATGAAAGGACAAAGTAACATATATGCAATTCAAACCTCTTGAAGATTTTAATTTAATAATATTCTTACACTCAACCTAATTCTTTAATTTCATGCACAAGCAACAAACCAACGAATAATTTCAAATACGTACTTGAGAGCAATTGAACTATTAGAGTTGGGGTTCCGCGGGCAAAGAACGGAACCTCCGTTCAATTGCGGGCTAACGAGGAAACAATCTTGCACGCGCTCCGCTTGTGACGGAACTCCAGTCAATCTCAGCTGCGCGTGAGTGATGCACAACGGATAAACTGATAGGGCTATGACAACGTTGAAAAAATCTGATTTATTTGAAGATAGTAATTATATATTAGATAGTAAGTTAAATAATAAAAAAATTGTAAGCCAGAAAAATTTAATACAGAAAAAAGATAGAGCAAACGCGATAATATAAAAAAACAGCGGAAAAAACCGTGAAGGTGTGGCAGCTGAAAAACCTCATTCGATATCAATTCTTTTAAGAAATTACCCAATCTGCATGATAATTTTACCCAATAACCACACGGTTTTACACAGTTACAACCAGTTCTACCCTGGACCAAACCCCATACAAAAATTTGCCATGTGTTTTAAGTTTGGACAAACTGGAGACACATTGGCACATTAGAACCAGCCCTACATCGTGTTGGGAGGAAGAGACAATTCCGATGGCAGTGGAAGTAGTATCCTAAGTACAAGTGGGTATATAAAGTAATGGGTTGTGTTGTGACGGCCCGTCCGCGACGCTAGGATGTCTCTATTAGAGTAATTGATAGAGCAGCCACTGTGTATACTTTGTGTCATAATATTTGTTAGAGCGTGTTTTGTATGAGACTGGCTGGCTGGATTTTGTGTTTAGAGGTCTCTTCTAGTAGATTTGGTGTTAGTTATGGCCAGTTTTCGGTCTACACAGAGTATCAATGATTTGGCCTATGAGTTTCATAAAACAATATAAATATATTTCATTTATTTTCTCTTTACAATGGTTGCCTTAAAATTAACATTACAATCAATGCTTAAACTTTAATACACCATTGCAAAAGACTGGTGCCTGAAGTAGGTTTTAAAAAAAAACCTGTGTTACAGATCACCAGGCTCCCACAAAGAAATGTAGTCCAGTTGTAGATAATCACAAGTGAAAATACGAATGATGGTTATGAAAATGAAAAAAAAGAGAAATTAGAATAAAACTATTTAAATAAATTACAGAAGTGATGGTTAATGCGAATTATGTAATTTGTTATGTTGTGTATATGAATGTTAAAATGTGTGAAAGTGAGTTTGAAGTGTCGTTCGGCTTTTGAGGCAGGGTACAGTAAAGAACATTATTTGGGAACAGTTTACAGATTCTCCGTTTTTTGGTCATCAAGGGTTTTAAGAAATCTTTTAACTGTTTTGATACAATTAAATTTAGTTTTAGGATACAGAGCAAGGCTGACATTTAATTTATTATACAAAAACTGTCCAAGGAAGCAAAAGAATTGAAACAATATGTCTTGTGTCGTAATATTTGTTAGAGCGTGTTTTGTAGGAGAGTGGCTGACTAGATTTTGTTTATAGAAGCATTTTCTAGAAGATTGGGTACAAATGGCCGCTTTTGGGTCAACGCTAAGTGAAAGCCGTTTGACCTGTGGCTTTTATAAAAAAAAAAATGTCTTGTTCGATGAAATGCTCATACTACCCAAGGAAAGGGCTTTAAGTAAGTACAATGAATTATTAGGGAATTACCACCCTAAATGCTTGCTTGTAGAGATTTCTTTTGCTATGTTTGGTATTCAGGGAATGATTTGGGTGTGTAGCTGACCCTAGCTCAAATGGACGTCACTCAGCATACTGTACCCCACGCTGTGTCTGATATTTGACCACTAATTTACTCGGAAAAAATATGTTTTGTTCGGTGAAATACTCTTAATACCCATGGGAAGATACTTGGAGGTCTTATAAGTACAACAATCAGCTAAATACTTGTAGAGGTTTATTTTGGTAGATTAGGATTGGAGGAATACTTTGGGTGTCCAAGTGTGGCGTTTCTTTTTATCTAGAGGTCACACATCTGACATTTGACCACTAAGTCCGTAAAAAAAGTATTGAACATTTGGTCTGCCGAAAAAAATTGTCTTGTTTATTGAAACACTATTAATGCCCCAAGGGAAGGTTCATGGAGGGCTGTTAATCATCAGCGAATGACCACACTTAAATCTTTGTTTATTGACAAAGATAATGACAAGTAAGCTCCTAAACAAACTACCGATACGCCATCCCAATACAAACATTATTATGCCTTATTATGTCCCAAGAGACTGCAGCAAAAACAACTCACAATTAACTAATACTTTATCTGCAGGAAACTTGACAAAAAACGTACAAGGAACATAAAATGTTACACGAATGACAGTATAAAAACTTAAGCACGGATGTAGAATAATGGTGCCAAACGATAATATCCAATGTTTTCCTTCAAAACATAATAACTGGTGTTTCTGCTTGATAAGAAACCACCAGATGTGGTACTCAGTTATTGTCCAGTGTCGGCCACGAATGGTTAAGGCATAGGCGATAGGCGACTGCGACAGGCAGGGAATTACAGCGTTCTTGACAACATGTCTGAAATGAACGCCCTAATCAAACTTTGATCCGACGGTTTCTGTGTTTTTGATTGTCTTATACTCCTCCTACTGTGATATGTAATGTATGGACTCGTTTCAGTCCTATTCTAGATTGTTCGTCGTAAACAAGGAAAGAAAAGTCGTTATATGTCATAGAACACGACGAGAGCTTAGTTTAAAGCAAAATGTATGTAAAGGTACCTACATACATTTTGCTTAAAACTAAGCACTGGTCCTATGAAATTAGGTAACTATTCATTCAGGATCTGTCATATTTGTTAATTTGTATGGCAAAGTCTGTAGTCATATTTCAAAATCTTAACTCAAAAGGGCGTAACTCTCATTCAAGATTCTTCTTCCTAAATCGCTTCCACTTACAGTTTGGGCAAAATATTATTAAATTGTAACCAGATATGTTTTATCATTTTTCTGTGCAGGACAGACGGACAAAATGATAAGAAGTGTGAGTGAGGCATAGCATGTCGTGTTTCGCAATCTATTAATGTAACTGGTAACACAGGACAGGCGTAATATTTTCATGTGTTTCAAATTACAAGAGTTCGATATAAAAATGATGAAATATTAAATAAAAAAGAACGATTAGACGAGAAACGAAGCGAGTGTTCCTATTTCAAAATGAGTAATTGTCATCGTCGTTGTTTTTCTGTTTTTTTTTTTATGTGTGGTTTTTCATAGCTGGCAGTATAATCGTTTGAACTTGATATTCGATTTATTTGTAAAATAGATTCTTTTTTTGTGACAGACCAAAAAGTTTATTCAATACCCATTTTTTTCTCTAACATGATTTTTTCATTTATTAGGTAAATGATAAAATTACCTACTGTTTTTAAGTAAGAGTAGGGGAAACCTTACATAGCATTTGGTTACGTTGGGTTAATTTATTTCAAAAACCGATTTGTTCAAAACGAAAAAGTTTTGTAAAAACCCAGTCATGCCTTTTCACACTTTCCGTATAATTAAAATAAAATTAAACTGTTTTAAATACTAATTTTGAGGAAAAAGGTACTTCACTACCCTACAGAATACTTTTACGACATCAATCGATTTGACGTAACAAACTGATATTTTAGGCACTTTGAGACAAAGAGGAAGGAAAACATATTTTTACCTAACCTCGATGCAATCTGCTATTTAATTAGTTATTTCTTTTTTAATTAATACGGTTGTACACCTATCTGTCAACAAGTGGTGACGCAGAAACAATCAATTTTACCTCTGTGGAGGTACTATTGCTTCAGGAAAAATGTTAGGCAAGTACCAAGATTAACAAGAATTTTCTTAAATTTCGAGTAGGTAATATTTAAGGGCTTTTTTTTGTTTAAACCCTTTTCTCATGACTCGCTTATACATTTTTTTATTATTATCCTAAACTGATTTACAACTGGCTCTCACCCAAATCCTTCCAGATATTCTTTTCTTGAGCAAAAATTATCTTACTAATTTTACACATGGTTACAAAGATTTTTTTCCAGACGATTAATTAGCTTTCATGTAGACGTATGGCATCCTGATTCTGAAAATAAAAATCGTTTTCATCTATCAGCTTTAGTTTTGGAGATATGACATGTATGTTATTTTGAAGAAAAATACAACAAATTAATACCATGAAAAATATTTAATTTTCGAAAGCAGCCAAAAATGATCTTTCTAAAGATTTTTTTGCATGAGATGCTTGTGGTAGGTTTCGTTTCAAACTCCAGCAATAATCTGCCATCAAATGCACATCCCATCTGCCCTTAATCGTTCCTCCATGGTGCGAATTTCTTGATGAAATCTTTCTCCTTGTTCATCACTAAAGATCATGGGAAGCTGATAGATAGAAACGGCTGGTAGATTTAAATTCACTGTATCAAAAGATAAAAGAAAAGTGAAAAAAACTTTGTAACATATAAATAACATTGTTAAAATTTTGTAACCATTTGTTATAAATGTGAAGGGATGGATGTGTGTGTGTGGAAGTGAGGATGTATGTTTGTTACTTAATCACACTAGAACGGCTGAGTGGATATGAATGAAATTTGGCATAGAGATAGATTAGTGTCTGGAATAGCACATAGGCTACTTTTCATCCCGGTATAATGTTCCCGTGGGATACGAAAATACTTTTAACGCGGGCGAAGCTGCTAGCAGAAGCTAGTATTTTATAAATATATAATGTTATAGCATTTTAATTTTTATTTCGACGTGTGTAAGAAAACCCACCTCATATCGCTTGACCTTATTAATCCTTTTCCTCGATGCACAAATATGGCAATGTTGCATCGACTACAGGATAAATAGGCCAGCAACCTGCATACCTTATTCCACAGGGCGCCTAAGGGACTGTACGCTTTCTTTATGGGGGGAAACCCAGTACCTAGAACTGATAGGTGTAATGCATTGATTAGGTATATCGAGACCACAGACAATATGCAGTATTTCCTCCACTTCTCTTTTTTAAATCCATCCACAGGTTTTTATTGAAAGATTTTTGCAGTATTATTTTACCGGTAAGACCGCCCATTCTGTAAAAGGTCACGATAAAACCTTTAACCCTGATAGGTACTATTCTGAAAATACACCTTTTCCGGTTCATAATACTCTCAAACAAGTTTCTTTTCCTCTGACTCATATACAATGCATTTCAATGTATCTTTCAAACACCCCTGTATTTTTCGATAAAATACAGAAACTTTCCTTGCGGATCTTCGGTTGCATCTTTCGCAAGTTTAAGTTTTTTACAACATTATTTTATGGTGTATTTTTCGCATTAATATATTAAAATAAGATTGTATTTTAAAGGTAAATTTATAATGTTGTTGTATCATTTAATCGTTCGTATTACGGGTTCTGACTACTACTGACTAGGCTGGCTGGATATATACGTTCTAATTTTAAAATTAATATTTGTAAACTCTGATCTGATCTGAATCTGATAATTGTCCATGGGATGCAAACGGACCTACATTTCATGAAACGGATGAAGTGTACAGCGCAGCCACTGAAGAAGCACGTGATAGTGAGATTGAATTGTAGACAATTTCTTTTTTCGATAATTTACACATACTCTGTTTATTTTGTGTCCACCGAGATATTGATTAGATTACGTAGAGTAGATACATTAATGATCAATCAATATAAACAAGCAAGACTTTTTCCCTTTCATTTTTAAATTTTAAAAATACACAGTGTAAAACAAGTAATATACGTATATGATTGTCTTTTTCAGACGAACGTCAAATTTGTTTTACTCGCAAATTACATTTATTATTAGAGGAAGGTTAAAAGTTTCGAAAAAAAAATGCATGTTTCGTAACGCTAATAGGTAGGTCACAACACGGGCAATCGGCACCATTTTTTTTTATTGGTATGCCAATTTATATTCCCCAACCGAGTTTCTTTTTCTCAGACTCCAAGGAAAGTTCTGGAAAACGTAGGTAGCTGTACAAAGAACTTCTCTAGGAGAATTATCTATGTTATATACATGTCAATACAAACAGTTTGAGTATTCATTCGACCTTTTTGCCATCGCCAGAACGGTGCCATGACAGTCAAAGATATACCAGGCATAGTACCATGTTCTGCAGTACAAATAAGTAATTAAAGCATATTTTCATACACGGCGGAGTAGCGTGGCTCTCTCGCATGACCCGTCGCTCGTGTCCGATATTAGCCATATGTCACAGGCGATACCGCTGTAGATAATGACAACTAATAAGTGCCTGTCTTCCAACAACCCATGCTAGTGCTGGGAAAATGTCGATAAGCGATAATCTGGGACAGCGGTGTTGGGTTTGCGAAATGGGAGTTTGACAGGTCGGCATTTTTTGAGTTAGGTTGGTTATGTTATCATCATCATTTCAGCCGAAAGACGTCCACTGCTGGACATAGGCCTCCCCCAGGCGTCGCCACATTGACCGATCCCGTGCGTATCGCATCCAGCGCCTTCCCGCAACCTTAACCAGCTCATCGGTCCACCTAGTGGGAGGCCTTCCAACGTATCGTCTTCCGGTTCGCGGTGGCACTCCCAGAACTTTTCGGCCCCATCGGCCGTCCGTTCTGCGAGCAATGCGCCCTGCCCACTGCCACTTAACCACGCAGACTACTAATAAGCTACGCTGATTCTGAAATATTTGATAGAGATATCATATTCCTTGTCCGTTTGAAGGACCTCCACAGTACTCGGAAAACGAAAAAATACCACGATAAAATTTATTAAAATAATTGGCTTTGACTGACAATTTAATTATTTGAGGCGATCTCGAGTAGGAAGACATAGCTAAAATATAGGAGTAACTGTCTGATTTTATAAAGTTTTCTATCAAAACCCAAAAAGTAACTTCTCAAAGCTAACAGTCACAAATTATTATTACTGACATGCCGTATATCGACATATTCAAATAGCCCACCCTTAAACGACGACCTTACAAACTTATCGATACCTACCACCTCGCCTCCCTCAGCGCGATCTTATCGTTCGGTTTTTATTCTCGTGATATCCACCGATAAGCTGGAATGTCCTTTTTCATAGAAGTACAGTAATGGGCTAGGAGGCACGCTATCCATGCTTATAACTTATGCATACTGATTGCTCTACTTCCACCCTTTACTGGACACGTTTTATCGTAGGTACGAGTATTTTTTGTCTTCCAATGTCGATATCTATCTTCACATCTCTGAAATTGATTTGAATTTTGTTCTAGAACGTTTTCGTAACTCAAAGTTTAAAAAAAAAAAACAAAACAAGTTTCTAGAATAACCTTGGTTATTGTATTAGTTTCAGAAAGGAAAACAATTTACAGATAGGTAAGGATTTTTTGGTAGGCAGCAAATATATAGACTATGATGAAAATAAAACCATTTTACCCTAAGAACTTGGATAGTGACAGGAAAAATACGATTCACCGTCATGATTGAAACCAAAGTTAGTTTCATCGAGCTGTATATTAATCAAAAGTAAAAAATACAAAATGGCGGATACCACTGAAAAGTTAACATAGACCATAGACACAGATAATAATCATAAACGGCCTGAAAAGGAGATCGGATATCTTCAACACTCAAATAAAATAAAAATGGCGTTCCAATTTTCCTTATCAGGCCATAAAATAAACAGATCACGTAGCCAAACGGACGGACAGACATTATATGTGTATTATTAGTAAATACATACAAATCACTGGGAACACGCGACCAGCCGACCTATTTCATATGCCGTGCATGTCTTGTCATTCGCAGCCTTCAAACCGTTTGCTACACTATAATATAATTTTAAAATGTCGCAGTAGGTAATTATGATCGAAACGATACAGCGTATCTTTGATTTAATGTGAGTAAAAAAACTAAAAAATTTTTTTGCTTTATCCTCAGTAGCAGCCTCATGTTCTAATTTGTGCCTGCTTGATGGCTGGGTTGAGAACATCAAAGATCTTCATGTAAAGAGGACTACTTTCGCACAGTTTTTAGGAGAGCTGCAAATATGCAAGGGCTTTATATCAAAAAGTTATCTTACAATTGGAAAAATCGATCCTATGATAGGCAAGATTCCCGCTCTGAAGTTGCAAGTGAATTTCCAGATTTCAGATTCAGATTCCGATATATTTATTTGCATAAACATGTGTATACAGACAACAAATAATAATAAGTGTATGCAGGATTACAATAAAAGAAATGGCTCAAACATGTTTGCCACATACTTCTGCAAATCTTGAATTAATTAATACACTAATAACAATAAATGATGAATACAAATAATAAATGAAATTAATCTAAAAGCAATTATCACAATTAATGTCAACATAACAAAATAAAACATTGAAAATTAAATGACAAAAATGTAAAAAACATAAAATAAAAATAAAATAATATTAAGCAAATGTCAAATGACAATAATTTGTGCCAAATTTATGTAAAAATATCAATTACCGTCAGTTCGCTGTACTTAAAGAACTCGCAGAAAAAGCGTTACCAAAAGGTGAAAATTTACTCGAACTACACTTCGAACATGACGCTCGATGTTTTGTTACAACCTGATTTTTAAAACCAACGAGCGTTTTGGTGTAACACTTTATCGTGCAAAAGCATGAGTGCGGGTGACGTGGAGTGAGGTCAAAAATGATCGTAAGGTACCAAGATATGGGTTACGTCGAACACAGCGTCGAACATTCGCAAGAACGATACATTACATGCAAATGCTTTAGGAAAATCAGGATTTGCCTGTATTGTACCACTCGTAAGAACCTTACATTACACGTTCATGCTCGCGAAAATGCTCTAGTTTATACTCACCTTAAACGCCGTTAAATTCAAAACAAAACTTAACCATATGCATTAGATATTATTACCAAAATTATCTTCAAGTTGACGATAAAAATTTCCTTGTTACACCACCATAGCGTGACCGCCACCATATGGTCAAATGACCATAAGTCACCGTTGGAATAAGGTGAACAAAGACACATAGATAATTATGTATTGCAAAGGGTGGGCCATTCCCACACATTCCCATACACCACCCCATGGTACCATATGGCCCCTGATCTTATCGGAATTGTTTTAATACTTAAATTATTAACTGCGTAGTTTATATTTAAGGAAAATAATACAAGTTTCTTTTGTTGATAAGAACAAAGTATGTAGTACAGAATAAGAATGATATCGTGTTGTTTTAGGTGTAGAAGCTGTCAATAACAATTAATTTACCTATTTGAAATTTAATTAACTGAAAATGTAGGTTTAGGTAGTGAAGTATCACAATCATGGCTTCGGTTAGTGAAATAAATAAGCGCGCGTACGTCACTGTTCTTGTTTATTGTTACTGTTCTTACAATTTCGTTTCTTAGTGCTTAGTCTTTCATATCTTCCAAATAGTTTCTGCCAGCGGCTTCACCCGCGTGAAAAGTGTTTTATCATCCCAAAGGAACACTATGCCGAAGTAAAAAGTAGTCCAGACTATATTCTATCTCTGTTCCAAATTTCATCCAGATCCGTTCAGCCGTTCAGGCGCGATTGAGTAACAAACACACATCCACCCAAATTTTCACATTTATAATATTAGTAAAATGGGTAGGTACATAATCTTTTTTTCATGTCTTTTTCTTCAGTGTTTTAAGGGGAGCATTGTTTCACTCACACACAGAGCTAATTACTCTACAGCAATGCATGTAAGGTACTTTTTACATCATAGTCAAGTTCAAGACTGCTTTACATGCATTCAGTGCCAAGATTATATTCCTTGAACTTCCAGCCTGTCCAGGCAAGGTCCAATACTGTTATGCATAAATATCTACTTTACTAAAAATATCATAAAATCCTGCTTACTTATGTCAAGAGTTCGCTGCGGATCGTTTTCTGCGAGTGCGGGTGGGAAAGGAAATGTTTCCGTAAAAATTAGACGACGTCGGGTCACGCCAAATTAAGCACGCCCGGGTTGAGGCACTAGTGTTGGGAAAATATCGATGTTTGTGGGATTGTGGGAATGGTTCGGTTACTCTCGTAATAGTTATGTTACTATGAGAAAGTCGGGTGTTTAAAAGATATTTTGTTACCTACCTCAACAATTTCTTAGACCCCTCATCTAATAATATTGTATCAGTGTGTTAAAAGGTTTTGTCCTACTACAATTAGTATTTCTTTAAACCAAGTAATCTTTCATGGTTCAAAGGAAGCCATGACAGTGCTATCCAGATGACAAGATGGACTAAATTTGAGCCAAATTGACACGAAAAGATGAATAAGAAGTTTTTTTTTAATAAACGTACATACTTCTTGCATTTGTTTAGCTTGTAGAATATAGTTCGTCATAGGACAATATTTCTTAGGCAAAATGTTTAGTCAAAGATGGCCGTAAAGACGTGTTATAACCTCCCACAAACAATTCAATCCAACTTTTCCCCTCATTCCTTCTCTCATGATCATCATCATTTCAGACGAAAGACGTCCACTGCTGGAAATAGGCCTCCCCCAGGCGTCGCCACATTGACCGATCCCATGCTTCCCGCATCCAGCGCATTCCCGCAACCTTAGCCCCTTAATCCCTTCTCTAACATCCCGAAAATTCCATCCCTCACATATCGACACTCGACATTATCGACATTCCACCTGGACCGTGCCTAGCACCCCTACACCCCTGCCATGGCTGCAATCAACAGGTCCCGTCGACAGCCCTGTCTCGTTCATATGCGACGACTAAGAAACACTGGCTTTGGCAAGACGAAAGGATATTGTACTGTTAGGCCGGATTATAGCTGTACTAGTTCCTGCCAGCGACTTCGCCCGCGTGACTGTCGGAAATTATTCCACGAGAACTTACTTACTTATGTGATATTCCAAACTATAATTAATAGCTCTGTGGCAAATTTCACTCAGATCCATACATCCAAACTTCCGCGTCCTACTAATATTATAATTGTAAAAGTTTAGATGGATGTTTTTATGTTTGATACTCAATCACGCTAAAACGGCTGAACGGATATGGAAAAAAATTGGCACAGAGATAGATAGTGTGGAATGTTACTGACTAGGTAATAGACCTAGTCAGTAACATTCCACACACCCAGGCACATAGTTACATTACACCCTCGTTCCTATAAACGGCGATTCGCAACCGGCAAACGTCACAGACCGTATTTGACAGTATATTGCTTATTCATGAGGTTAATTACCGAAATTGTTTTATGCGAGTGTGGAATAATTGTTTGTAATGAAGGGGGAAATGTGGAAGAATTTTGGGGGCCTAAAAGTCCTTGAAATAAGAGATTTTTTGAAGAAGGAGGCTAAGAAGTTTTTTAAGACAAACTCCTTGTGAGGAAGTCTAACCAGAAAAAAATATTCTACTGGTAACCCAGTCAGGACAGCATTCGCTGTATAAATTAGAAACTTCTCACGTTATACAAAAGAACATAACAAACCAACTAACATTTTCCACAACGCACTAGTCCGTAGCAACAAAAAAAACTAACAAAAGAAAAATATTTTCACATTTTTTCGCTAAACAAAACCAGTCATTTTATCTTTCCACAAAGTATATCGACCTCCTATAAACCAAACAATATAAAAAATTATAAAGAGCAGGAAGTACCGGAACAATTTCGAGATGGTCCAGCGAGTCACCGTTTACACCTTGCCACATATATAACTGACACTATAAAGGAAACTCACCTCTATTATCCAAACCATAAAGTTGAAATACCTCTAGATGTTATTGACAGAACTTGTGTGGTTGACTGTACGCATCTCGCAATCTCTTGTATGTCAATCGGACTAAAATGGCCGCAAATTACGGCGCACAATGACCAAAAGAGTTCGTAATGATATGCGCAGGCGACTCGATCTAATGCAGATGAGGTAGCTACCGCTACAGGGTGTAACGTGTTTGAAGTTCTGGAAAACGCCGCGAAAACATACATGCAAATACAAGAAAATAACCTTATGATGAAATTAACAAAGGGAATACGGAATTACAAATATTATATGAAGATACTACTGAAATACGTATTGGAAACATTTTATTTCTTATAAGAATACCTGCAGAAAGTTGAGCAGAATAAGACAGCGGGTAGTATTATTTTGGTAAAGCAAATGCCCAGAATACCCGTTTCAAAAAGCAAACCAAAATTAGAAAAGGTAACCGTAATAAAGAAACTGAAGAAACGTAATCAAAGTCTCCCAAATAGCTGCGTTCACCAACAATTTCATAACAATGATTTCGATCTAACGCACTACATTAATTTTCCTTCTATTAACCAGGATTCTTTTTACAATTTTAGCCTCGTATCGCCAACAAAGACCGCTGGCTCGCAAGTAGGTACTTTGTTTCATTATGTGGAATACAATACACGCTCTACATAAGGTCTAATTGGAAAATGTTCTGTAACCGAATAGACAACACATGAAAATATCTGTGTGTGCAGATGTTGAGATGTAGCGGTGTTGCAGGTGGTGTTGCAATTTAGAGAGATGGAAAATGTCTAGATATTAAATTGGGGAAGAATCTTACCAAACAAAGGACCGTACTCCAAGTAAGAAGGAACTGCGGTTGACTCAGTAACGGAAATAAATCTCGATGAATGTCAATATATAACATGCTATAAGTGACAATTTAAGAATTCGGAGTTGAGTCGAATTGGTGGACATGACTTGGATATGTAGTGTGTATTTGAAGTAGTTGAGGAAGTTCAATTGGATAATTTTTGTGACCTATCTCAAGATATAGATGAAGAGAGGTCAAAAACTCAACTGGAGAAAAAGAATGCGACCAATATCAAGATACATATAAAAAGAGATTGAAATGTCAACTTAAAAATAAAAACTACGTGAATGCTAATACATTTTAAATACAAGAGCAAAAAAAACCTACAGTCGAATTGAGAACCTCCTCCTTTTTTGAAGTCGGTTAAGAAAAAAATAAATAAAGGCACCTACACAGATTCAAAGTAATTTGATTAAACTACATTAAAGCTAATCAACACAGAGTTTATCTCGGTAACACCAGATCAACACAATAGTACTTATATATCTATTATATACTATATTTCCTGATAAAATATCTAATCCGAATAATATCACAATCAATATTGTTGATTAGGAAAGTGCTAAGTACTACATCTATTCCCGGCCCAAGCAGAACTTTAATTAAAGAACTAACCTACTGCAGATATACACGTACTTGTATTCTAGGTAATCTGTAACATTAGACATTTTATCCATATGCCAATAGGGTTTTTTTTCTAACACCTTTCTTGTGTTTTTCTGTTTAAGACTATCTTAGATCCATCAAGAAAGTTGAATCGTTTCTCTGACACTCTTCGACCTTCATTGCCTTTACGCTTGTCTGGTGGTCGTCACTGTTGATACAAACTGCTAAACAGTTCCAGTTGTTTGGTATAGAGTAGCGAGTTCGTCCCATATAAAATAATATAACTATGTTTAAGACTCAAAGACGATTACCTGAGACCTTCTTTTACTTCTTTCTTTCAAAAAGAATTTGTTTTTCAAACTTCGCCTCTTCTAGTTACATCCTCCCTATCCTCAAGCTGCAGTTTGCCAGTGGCACAAGCAGGCTTCGAGCCGTGACGCCGGTCGCAAGTGGTCGGTCACGCCACCATCGGAAGTCATCCGCCATTGATACCATCTCATTGTGAGCAGCAAATTGCTGCCGGATGTCCGAGACAACCTGGTCCATACTCACTTATGTGATCTAAATAAGGAAAACATACAGAAATAAAACATTGAAAATGTTTGTACTCAAAAATCTTAAACTATTTCATTTAGCAGAGAGAGCATTGACATAATCTTGCACGAGGGTTTGCTATGTGCAGAAAGTAGGAAAATACTTATTTTTTTATTATTTATTATATATTTTATTTTACACCACAAAAACATACAGGACAAACATTTAAAAAAACAAGTGTACAATGGGCAGTCTTATCACACTAGGCAATCTCTTACAGACAACCTTTATACAGATTTTTCTTTAGAAGAATAAGCTGAGAAATGGAATTAATTAAGAATCTTGAAGGCCATAATTTTCTAACTGGATTTTCAAAGAGCACTTACTCTCATGCGTTGAAAATCTTATAAGATTTATCATATTTTTTTGCATCATCTATTAATATAACAGTTCTTACTAGGAAACCTAGTTCATAATCTAGAAAACCCATGTAGCTCGAATAAGTTCCAACTAAACATTTCCCTGAAATTCGTGTCGTGTCAACAATGGACCCACACCAAAACATGTGTCTCACAGAATTATTCCTGACATTTTTAGCTTCATTGTCATCTGCACACGAAGTCACGGTCCAGGAGAAATTAATGCCATCATGCTTGTCCAGTGTTTGTCATCAGTACAGGTACAGTTAGGATTTGTATACTTTGAAACTTATGTATTGAAACTACGAATAGAACTTCGAACGAAATCTTGATGAGTTAGAATCAATAATAAAGATATTCTAACAATAGTTGGTAAGGTTTTTCTAGTTGGATTTTTTCAGTCATTATTTTCAATTGCTCACAAAAATTGATACCAATTACGATTGCTAGTAAATATCGTGGCTTTTTTATCTGCAACCCCATCGCACTCTCCTTACACTTTCCAATACCATGTGATTTTGTTTCACGACCAGTCATTACGAGAAATTATCCAGATGTTCGTATGATAGCTGGAAACTTTTTTAGTTCAGTATCGATGTCTAGCAGTGCCGGCTAATAGGCGATCGATTTCTTGATAACAATCTACCTACGTATCTAAATACAAAACGAAAATTAAGTCTGGTTGGTTTTAATTGTGTGTTGTACTGATTAAGATAGAGATATGGATAAAAAATTAACTAGTTTAAAATATGTATTAATAAAAATAACCGTATTTATAAAAATATTTGGAAAGTTGCTAGTAGCAAAGTTCAATTTCATTCTTGTTTTTATTATTCGCGTCTCACAATGCATCGCCTTGTAAGCGATGCATTCTGAGGCGCACGCGCCGCGCTCCGGGCTCCGGGCAGCGGGCGCGCACGGGCAGGTGTGTTCACTTAGCTCCCCTCCTATTGCAGTGCGGGCGATGCGGCGCGCGTAGAGCGGTGGGGAGCTACCCGCCGCCCAGCCGGCCAATCGTGGCCCGTCTTGCCGATGATGTCATCGGAGGAGGAGGAATCGTACGCGGATCAACTGCTTAGGAAACAGAAGCGCGCCAGACAGCGCGTGGACGCCGGTGAGCCGCGCAATTCTTACTCGACTCTCACGACGAACGGACTCGCGCCCGCGCGCGCCGCACACATGAGCGGAGGACTTTACGGCGCCATCTTCGAGGGCCGCCAACACTTCGGCCTGTTCGGCCCGGGCTACCCTCCGGCCGAAATGATCAACGAACTACTTTCGCGCACTCCCAAGCAGGAGGACGCCGGTGACGAAACCACCGGCGGCGACATCGCGCACCGAGTGCTGCGCGACATCCTGCAGAGCCGCAAGAAGGAGCTCATGCGCCTCTCCCCGGACAATAACAATGTGCTCGCCAACAACAACAACGATGAGCCAAAACTCAAGATGTCCCCAGAACGGCCGCAGTCCCGCGACTCGCGCCCCGACCTGGACGACGCGCTGCTGGCGCTCGACAGCGCCGGCGACTCGCGCACCTCGCCGCCGCCCGCGCATCCCACGCAGGGCTCTGACGCTCTGCTCAACCCCAAGTCTGAACCCGAGGATCGTGATAGTGACGCTCAACGGTCCTCGCCGCGACCGCTAGATGTGAAACGTGCCCGTGTTGAGAACATAGTGTCGACGATGCGATCTAGTCCCGCGCCGCAGCCGCCACAAGTGAACGGCTGCAAGAAACGGAAACTGTATCATCCGCAGCAGCACGACGGAGCACACGAGCGCTACGGCACCAGTCACGGCAGCAGTGCGCAGACTGTGTCGGACGAGTCGGACGACGACGCTGACAGACCACCGCCCATCGAAAGAAAGTTAGTAGAAAAGAATGCACTTAAATCACAACTTAGAACTATGCAAGAACAACTCGCAGAAATGCAAGAAAAATATATGCAATTGTGCAATCGAATGGGTCAAGAATCAGAGACGAACGACAACGATGGTGCATCTAGTGATATAGAACAGAACGACGACCCTGTACCCAAGTCTGAGCCCGCTTCGCCGGTCAAGGAGGTGCCTCCGCCTATACCTAACAGTGTCGCACCGAACATGCTCTCGCAAGTGATGAGCAAGATGATGTCGGGGAAGATACACGCGCATGCGGTGGGGCACCCACACCTGCCACCCGGCTTCAACGGAGTGCTGCCCATGATGCCGCATCTACCGCCCGAGCACATGCACGCGCCGCATCCACACCAGCACCTCAACAACGCCGCCGCTATGTACCTCAACGTTAGTCAAAAGCTGTTTCTAGAGCAAGAGGCGCGCATGAAAGAGGCCGCTGAGCAGCAGCAGCATCAGCAGCAACAACAACAACAGAACAAACAGCAGCAGAGGCCGCAGTCCAACCAACACTCGCCACAGCAGAGACAACTTGGACCCACGCCGAAGCCGCCGCTATCCTCCGAGCTAGCCGAGCGGTTAGATGCGCTCCGAAGCAATGCGGGCTCCGTAGGGCCCGTGTCTGGCGCAGACCTGGAAGGACTAGCCGAAGTGCTGAAAAGTGAAATCACAGCGTCACTCGCCAGTCTAATTGACTCAATTGTGACGCGATTTATGCATCAGCGACGTGTCATGGGCAAGCAGTCGGAGGCGGCAGCAGCGGCCGCCGAGCAGCTCAACAAAGACATCATGATAGCGCAGCAGATGCTCGACAGAAAGTCGCCACCGTCGAAGCCAACGCAGAGGCCATCAGGGCAAATGTCAGGTAACCAACCCGTCCATCACCAGGGCCCGCCTAACGGCGTCCCTTCTTTTCTGACACATAACCCAATGATGATGAGCCAGATCAACGGCCCCCGCTTGCCGAGCGGTGCACCATTCTCGATGCACGCGGAGGCGAGTGGGCCAGGCCACGGTGCTCACATACGGCCCCCCACAGGCATGTTCCAGACGCCGCCCAAACCGCTAGGCCAGCTGTACATGAACGGACACTTTGAACGGGAGCCCAATCCCGAGCAGAACGAGGCGCTGAGTCTAGTCGTCACGCCCAAGAAGAAGCGGCATAAGGTGACGGACACGAGAATCACGCCAAGAACTGTAAGCCGGATCCTGGGGGAAGGAGTAGGGCAGTCGCCAGAGAGCAAGTTCCCGGAGTCACCGTCACCGCGGCCGTACCCGGGGGGCATGGCGGGGCTGCCTACGCCAGTGGCCATTCCCAACCCCGCTCTGCACGAAAGCCAGGTGTTCTCGCCGTACTCGCCGTTCTTCGGCCCGGGGGTCGGGCTGGCGCGCTCGCCGCCCACGGCCCCGGAGCGCGACTCGCCGCCGCTGCCGCACGCGCAGGGGCTGCTGCACCCCGGGCTGCTGCACCACCCCTCACCCGACTTCCTGCGCCACCACCACGGCAACGTGCCGCACCACGTGCCGCCGTCACATCATCCGCACATGGACGCGCAGGATCCGCACTCCGACTGCAACTCCACCGATCTGCCCTACGACGGAGTCCAGCCTACTATATCCTTTTCAATAGAACTACCAAAATTTATTCCAGCAATCTGTCTATCGAGGTCAACTCGTCGATGAAACCCCGTCGGGGCACGAACCCCGCACGCCCACTCATATCTTATTTCTGTAGTGTTTAACCTTACGACTGCCGCCGCCTACTTCCTACTTACTGGTTAGGTATTACGACTGAGGAAACCTCACAACTGCTGCGGTTTCTACGTTTTCCACGCTCCCAGGCCTATCGGGTACTTATGAACTGTAGAATAATTATATAAACATTAAGTTTTCCTTGCTTAAAGTATGCAGTTGCATAGCAAAGAGATGACTTAATAATCTTGTCTATACCAGCAGTATAGCAAATAGCTAAAACTTTGTTACATTATTCTCTCTTAAAACTTGTCCATCTCACACACTGAATAAACATTTTAAGACATAAATAAACTCAAACAAACAAACATAATCCGCCACATAGCTCGAACAACTACAGACGGCTAAGGCACGTTATAAGATTAGAAAATGCAAACGGATTAAGTATTTGTGGTGCTTCGTAGCGCGCCCACGACAAGCCGGGATCTAATCAGATTTTATATATCTTTCAGAGACAATCCTAGATGATATACTTGTTTAGAAATGGTAGAATAGACAGCTTAGTCCATTTTCTATCTTCGTTTATATTTTCTTGAGGCAATATAATCAACGATTACGCCATTACTTGACTACGTGTGAATTGTAAACAATATAACCACTTAGTTACATAGTTCAATAAATTAAACCTATAACTAGGCAGGAAGCAGTCGTAAGATTCTAATTATAACGTTTCAGTATTAATGACTTCAGCAATATTACATATTGATCTCGATATTCAATGTCTATGCTTGTAGTTTTCTATTTTCTTGCTAGATTACCAAAAACGAAACAAAAAGTTTTGAATTTGGATCGGTCTACAAAAATTTAACTATTAGATTCGAATTTTGAAACAACTAACATATAATTTTTAAAACTTTTCTCATCAAAAAAGGAACGTGCAATGCACTGCGATTATACCATTTTTGTGTTATGATATCTTTTAAAACAATAAGCCTTTAACTCCTGTGAACTCCTCAACGCTGACGCCGATGCACCTGCGCAAGGCGAAGCTGATGTTCTTCTGGGTGCGGTACCCCAGCTCCGCAGTTCTGAAGATGTATTTCCCCGATATCAAATTTAACAAGAACAACACGGCGCAACTTGTCAAGTGGTTCTCTAATTTCCGGTGAGTCATAGTTTTATTTTCTTTTTTTTGCAGCCTGCTTCGAGAAGGAAAAAGGTTTTATACAAATTGAGTGTCAAACGTTTAGATTAGATTAGTAATCTATCTACTAGGTAAAATAGCAACACAATTGTATTAAATCTTATCCTCAAAAAGTCAGTTTTATCTTGCATTTAACGAACCTACATACTAGGTATGTGCTATACAAAATAACAAGCCCAAAACATATCTTAATTAGCCGTAAATGTTATATATATACAATATTATATCACTATCCTTTTAGATTATTTTCGGAATATTTTCCGTTCCCTATTTTAATCTTGCGGTTTATTCATTTTAGATATTTAATAAGCTCAGTTTGCGATGAAAAACATTCCTGTGTACCCATAAACGATTGTTTAAATAACGTTTATAGGTACAGTTTACGTAATAGATACAAATAGATTTTGTAGTGCATTTATCCCTGTCCATCTGTTACATAAGGGAGTTAGTTACCTGCTATCTTGTTTTTAAAAGCACTGACTAATAAAACTTACCTACATATCAACAAATATAATTTCTGCATCATACTTATGAAATCATCCGATTCTATTTCATATTTTCCTCTGACAACACTTCAAAGTAAAAGTCTTGTTTAGTTAATCTAAATAGGGTAAATCAATTGATTTATACCAATTCTGGCATCTTCCTTTACAGTAAAGGGTTTTGAATTCACTATTTCCTAATTATCAAATTCTCGGAAGGGTTGAGTCCCCCTAACTAAAATTTAAACGGGTTTGGGTAAACAAATGGGGAATTTAGTTGCATTTACTTTGACGACTTAATACTGATTCGGAAATGATTTCTCGCCACTCTATTTCTGTTTTTTTTTTCACATAATTATTGCTTACTTTCTACGGTTGGAAACGTAAACAAAGTAACAGTAATGATAGATTACCTATACTTTCCCCTAAGTCCTAACAGAATATTAAATGAAGAATCGCAATAATTTTACAAAAGACACAGTTCTAATACAAAGAAAAAAGAACTCTGCTCTTTAATTTAATCAATAAAGACAATTGTTGTTTACAGTGTTTCAAGAAAATTATAACAACGTTAATGTAATATTTGGGGACTTGGGGAAGTTAACCCTACGTTGTAAAACAGCACTAGGTTTTAAGATATAAGAACATAGTCTGGAGATCAATCGATTTCAATTGACATTCTAATTTCAACGTATTTTTTCTGTCTTCATTAGTTCTATTTTCAAAAAAAAACATTATGAAAAACAATATTTAAAAAAACCTAAAAGGTAGAAAATAATTTTCAATAATTTTAAATTGAGAATAGTATGATTAACAGAAAAATATTTTATTGTTAAAAAGCGTGGGTTGCTTGATGTCAATTGTTATAATATTTTATTGGCAGATATTGGTAAAAGTAGTCATTTTGAAAATGTCTTAAAAAGTACCTCACGCTTTTTCACAATAAAATACATTTTTTGTTAATCACATTATTCTTCATTTAAATTTATTGAAAATTAGTTTGTACTTGTTAGTTTGGTTTTCTATTAAAGCGTGTTTTTTTTGTTATTTCAAACTAATATTTATTTTTTACTGTTTAGTTCAAACGCTAATCCTGAAGATCCTGGTAAGGATAATGTAACAAACTATTTAAATTATTGCATTGTCGTCGGCTTTTGATAAGTGTGCAAAATTTCAAATTAATTCGACGTTTTGAAGGGGGTGAAAATCACGTACAAATATACCCTAGATTCATAGGTATACCAAGCTAATAAAAGCATGTTAAAAAAAAACTAAAGTTTTAAAGAAAAACGATGAACATTTTAATGCGTTAAAACAAAATATTGAAACATGTTACAAGTAACGGAAAAATCCGGCCAGTATTGATTTTTACTCGCCTAATTTTTCACGTTATCTAAGTCCTATGATAAGGGGCGTGCTCCTATGATAAACACCTTCCCCCTTCTTTCACACTATCTGATTATTCTGATTCACTCGAGTTCGCATCGATTTTAACGCTTTCGCACTTACCTGACTCGTTATGATATTGAAGAATCGGTAGGATTTTATTTCATGTTTTTGCTTTTTCGTATACAAAACTTATTGATATTTGTGACAACCTTAAACACAGGTTTAAGATAATCTTAAGGAAATCTAAATAAGAATTTTGAGATTCTGAAGTTTTTTTTTCAAACTTGAAAAAAGAAAATATTAATAATACCAGCCTGCAACTGTCCAACTGTAGGGTACAGACATCTTTACATACAGAGAATAGAAGAAAAAAACATGGCAAAAATAATTAAGACTATTTGAATCTTGCCACCGAATAACAAACCTTTGAGTTAATTTAACTTAATTTCTTCCTGAGAACCTGATATTATACTTTATTGATTCCCACACATTTCCAAATATTAGTTTCAATCCCCCCCATTTGTCAATATAGGACTAGTATCGCTAAAATATCGGTCGTTAGAATAAGCGCACTGTCGCGATGTGTGCCAAACACTTGACGTTGTTGATATATCGACTTTCATATTATTAAAGCTTTCTACTGCTATCTCAAGCTTGTATTATCATTATCTAAGTAAGATAAACGATACTGTGAGTGAAAGCTTTGATAACGAACGTTTGTTCAACATAGTTTTTTACGCACTAATATAATTTGTGATGTGTAGGTGGAAAATAGTATAAAAACTTAGGAATGCAATGAACACTGTTCAGTTTTTTCAAAGTGGTCAAAACAGGATTTAAAAATTATTTTCTTGAAAATTCAACGCCTATTTCAAGTCAACTAAACTACTCGATCAAAATCTTACCTCACAAAAACACAATATGACAGGTCAAGCATGACTCAACTCAAAAGACCTATCCACTAATAAATGTAAAAAAAATGAAAATGGCTGCGCTGCGCGGGAAAATCTTCCTCACACGACTTGGACAACTTAGTCCATTAGCATTGTCCCCTTAATGGTAGCATTGTGGACATCGGAAAACGACCATTTCCTTCGCGATAAACATCTCTGAAAGGGCTAAAGGGGTGAGGGTAGTTCTATAATCGCACGAAAGGTAATTACTAAGGTGTCCGACGAATGACGTTTTTCATAATCGATTAAGGTAAGTTTAAACTACTCTATGGTCAATGGAGGTTGAATATCGAACGTAGGTATTTGTAGAAAGTTAAATTTTTAGACGCGGATACTTTTAAGATGGTAACTTTTATTTTACTACCTAAGTACAAATAAAAATTACTTATATCAACTTAAATACCGATTTTTGTTGAAATTCCATAAAAAATAATTGTTACTAACACATTAGTGTAATGAATACGAATGAAGCTATTTTAATTGCCGTTGCAGTTGGTATGAAAACTCACACAGGTATACAGCAGGATTTTTTTTCGGCAAATAATGTAATAATTGCTATAATACTTATGATATATATATTTTTAAATAATAATACACCTGTAATACCTAGTTAAACTATTTTGAATACGAATAGTTCTAAATGATGGATTCTATAACGTCAACTTTGTTAAACGTTTTAGTTGAAGTAGTTCTCATTAATATTTTATTATTAACTTTATTGTATGCGCACATTGTTGATCACAGTTGGTTCATGCCGTCGAATTCTAATTAAAACCGAAAAATATTTCAAATACTAACATTCATACATCTAGATAAGAATAATGGAAAGATAAAAATGACGAAAACAAAAAAAAATAACTTTCTTTCTCGTTTTTTACAATTATTTTCTGAAAACTTTCATTTATCGATCATTAAACCATTGTTATTGTTATTATCGAATTCACATCATTATACTTATCTAAGGCTATCGTTAACTTTGACTTCACACTGATTAGAGTACCTACTTTTTTTTTAATTAGACCTAATCAGTGTTATAGTAAGCGATTGTTTTAATAGGATTTAACAAAACGGGGCTATAGGTCATCGATAAACTTTGCGATAATTGTAATAAGCTAATCAAGTCGAAAAGATTTTTACATTTGAATCAACCTCCAAACTCCAAAACGACAGACAATCTAGTTGTTTTTGTTTTTCTATTAATTTTAAACCATATTCCAAATCACCATCGCCATTTTGGAAATCTAAAGTCAAATAATAAAATGAAGTGCTATCACTTTCTCAAAGCGTTCGACATTCGAAGACGTAAGGCCCCACACACACGGCCGGCCACTTGTTGACGTGTAGGACATCTCAAGGGCTCTAGCCGCCGAGAGCTCTCCTTGTGTCTTTTAGACGCTCGGCTCGTGTGAGCCGCCTTTATATTTGTTGTCTTTAATGTTTAGCCTGCAAACAAGCTTGTTGGGCTGAAGCAGCTTAGTCTATGCGTGAGTTATTATTTACCCGACTGTAATCAGGCATAGGCGTTAAGCAAAGGGATATCGTTATTCTAAAATGTGAAGCTTGAGGCCTTGTCTAGATTTAATTAACCAAGTAGAACGATAATACAAAATTAATTTTCAGTTGAATCATAAAGAATTTGTTACCTACTAATATATAATAGGGGAGTTGTTCATTTTAAAATAATTATTTTACCAAGTCCAACCGCAAATGAAAAGCAGAAAAACAATTTTCAAAACAATTACAAATATTACAATGCACCTTTTCTAAACGAGTCCACTGGCGATGTTTACGTCTTCAGCTCATTTAAAATCAACGCCGCAAAAGTTCAAACAAACACAAAAGTCTTCACAGAAACTCTCCCGGAGGGCAAAACAAACATCCTTTACTCAAAGTCGATGCAAAGACAAATTCTTTTGGCGCGCGAACTCAAAGAAATGCGCGGGCTTGCAAACAAAGAGTCACTCGTAGAATTAGCCGGCGCGACGATAGCACTAATTAGCAACGGTGACTCGTTTAAGTTATTTCGCTTAATTAAGTTGCGCAGAAGTGGTCTGCGGCCGGCCCGCCCCGAGAAGGCGTCGTAAATTGTTAGAAACACGGGCAACACTCCAATTAATCTTTTTACACATCCAACTAGTCGCATGAGGGTGTGCACTTAGACCAACCGAGGTAAAAACCTTTTAAGCGTCTACACACGGGCGTGTACGTTCGCGGCTGCGAAATGTACCATCAAGTGTGTGCTCACCCTATAGTTATCATACGCTTAAATTATCAATACAAAATTACAGTCTCTTTTGTAAAGTAATATAAAAAGCTATCGACAGATTATAAAGTAAATACTACGAAAAAACATTTCAAGTTTCAAATAAAGAACTGAAGTTATAAATTCAGAACAGAAAAATAAACAAAACCATCGACCGAAACATTTTGAAAACGATTATCGGTAGCGAATATTTTAAACTGAGATTTAAATCTCGCATTTGTAAGGACTCTTACAGTCGGTAACGGAAATGTTGCCAACCTTACGTCGCAATTTCCACATGCCTTTTTAACTTACCGTGTTAACAGCCAGAGGCTGTACATATTTAGTTCAATATTTAATGTTGTAATTATAAAACTTAATTGTACAGTTTTATCGGTTTGCTATTTAACGTAAACGCGCTTTGACATACTTGAAAAGTTATCAAAGTGTGAAGCAAAAGAAATAAAGTAAAGTCGAATGCATAACTAGGCGGGTGAAGGCACATAAGGGCAGGTATAGACGAGACTAGTTAGTGTCACTAATGCGTCCCCCACCTTGCAGTCTCTTCGCGCCGCATTGTATACAGAAACTGTAAAATTTAATTGGTTGGCTAATACACTGCACCCGTGTGGAGTCTAATTTACGTGTTAACATTTTTAATAAGGCCCGGCGAGCTAGGGCGCCAAGTGGCCGGCCATTTATATCGCGCTACGCTCATACGAGCACCTCAGTAATTAATACGACCCTTTCGAGGAAGCTTATGAGTAGTTTTCCTTCAAAAAACCTGCTAATTACATGTCAGAAGTTCTCTCTTCTGTGGAAAATGTCGCTAGGAGCGCCGGCCACTCAACGCCAATCCCATTAGCGGGCGAGTTTATTTAGCATAAGAATTCGTCTAAAGCCCCATACATGGGCCAAAAAGAACGTCACGCCTTAGTACTAAATTCTCGCTAACGTGTCTTTACTTCCGAATTAAAGTTCACACGCACGCAACGATGTACGTAATAGGTGAAGAGGGCGCGGCGTTATATTTACATATCATTGCGATACGCTAGCCATTATAAAATATTAGCCTTTCGCCGGCCATCGTCGTTAATAATATAATTAAAACACGCGAAGGCGCGGTCTTACTTATCGCAGCGATCAAGGAGCGAGTCGTGTAGAAGGGGGTTTATGTTACATCCGAATTACGTTACGTATCCTACTTTATCTAATTTTTGAATACCGAATCGAATGCTTCTTATTTCGTTTTCTAAATTTGAAATTCTAAAAAAGTTAAAAGCTTGTTCGTTTTCCTTCCCTGCATCTCAATAGGATCAATCAGGGTAATTTACGTTGCGTCTATAGAAAAATCGGCCTTGCAATTGGCTCACAAGGCACGCCGCACGGTAACCGCAAACCCAAGCAAACTGCCGATGTAACACACGCGATGTTCCATCCATCAGCTAATGAGTGAGTAATTAGAAAAGTGGCGGTTTCTTCCGACGGCCATCCTTATCTTGTCTTCGATGCGGCATTAAGTTTTTTAATTACTCCACCCTTCGCCGAGCCTATGCGTCGTAACATGGATAAAGGGTGTTACTAGAGATTTACTGTTTCGTTGCTTTAAATATCGTGATTAGCTGATGAATAAAATAGAGATAGGTAACTAAAAATAGCTTTTTTGCAAAATGGATAATTACTCAGTACAGTAGGTATAAATAAACAACACTGAAATACAATAAATTAATCACGAAGTCCAGCAAAACTCAAGGAAATAATTAGGTTTAGCCAAGTAATATATAAAGTCAGGAATGTTCACATGAATTTTTCACGTTATCCAAGCATATTTTGAGCTCGTGTTTTGTCATGCGAGGTCGGGCACGCGGCACGCCTTGTATCGGTCTCGAAGGAGCGGGTGCGTTCTTTTCATTAGCTTCTACCTTACAACACCTTAACCTGACAGTGACAGTTCATTTTGGGCGGGAACGTCACGCGACTTTTTTTTACGAGGACATATTATGACACGGGTTTTAAAATATTGTTTATGGTTTTAAAGTGCGTTAATGAGATTTAGTAGGGCGTAGTAAACTTGTATATTTTCTTTTCATGAATATATTAAAGCATTTTATCAATATATTAACTAATTCAAAAGTTAACAACCGTTCGACTTTAATTGAGTTCCAATAATTACGTTATCTTAAAAACTAACAATTTAAACTTCAATAAAAATTAATTAAGTAAAATAAACTTGTTACTTCGAAACGAATATTTCTTAGAATTGAAATATCTGTAATAATGTTTTGTCCTTATTCTATCCTTACTGTAATAGCCACTATCGGTGGTAACGGAAGTTGACCACTGTTCTTATCTGGCACGGCACTTGGCTATGGCTGTGAGGAGCGATTGTTTAAACGAATGTTTTGTACTTAATCGAATGCAAATTCTGCATCATATTTTTCGCCAAAAATAAAAAAATGATGTTCGTAATTTAAGTTTCAAAGATGGCGGGTGAGAAAATTTGACAGTTCATATCTACATGCTGTTCTATTTTTAAACTATATTATCTTAAATCAGAATAATATATGCATTTTATTAAATAATTTGATCATTATTCTGCAATCAACAATGAGTAAACAATATTATCGATAAGGACATAATATCGATACTTTCCACTGTTCACATTTACGTGGAACTTTATCTATCAACCAGTTACTGAAGACCTTTAAAACTTCGTTTTCCAGACGACATTCGATTGTTTTGTTTAGTATTGAGGGCTCTTTATATTTTGGATTATATTGCATCTATAAAATTACAGGCACTATAGTGAATATCTTAAAGTATCATTATAATTACTCACATTATGATTGATAGCAGCCTGATTGGAAATTTTAATTTAAAATAAAATCTCGAATTTCGGTTCCCTTGCTACAGGCAAATCTTACCGCGTTCCTACGAAATAATAGTACTTGTAATACAACTACCTAACTTACAAACGACACATACATAAGGAATTCCCGAAAGAAACACACTTTAAGTATAGTTTGAAAATTGTGATTATAAATAATCAGGAAAACGTTATCCTACATAGTACCTATTTCCATTTTAACAATGACTATCAAGTAGAGTTACACAAACTGATTGTGAAGCTTCAGTTATAATTAACGATTGTTGCTTCATTTATTTGGCATTTATAACTAGTTAATTAAACATTGGGTCACCAGGAAATGCCCTCGCTAAATACGACAAGAAAATCGTTAAAATTTGCCTCATTTAGTAACTACATTTTATGATATGATACAACAAAATTTTCAGAATTAAACACACTACAATTTGATATCTAGCCACTTATCCTTTTGTTTTGTAATTCATCAGACAACGCTAAGTAAATAAATAACACAATTATTATAACATACAATAAAAGTCACTGACTTCCCCTATGTAAACATGAATATCAAGTCATTAATTAATTAAGAACCATAATAAAACCTTGAGCAAACATATCATGCACCGTGTCTCAAGGATAATAAATAAATACAAAATACCTACTTTAACCGTCATATATATTATTAGACTGAATAAAATTATTGAAGTTGAAAAATCTTAGACTTGTTACGTAAAAATATAGTATTTTTTAATTTATTTGTTTTTAATGGTTTTAAAAAATATACTACCTCTCAAATCATATTTGTATCTAAATTTTCAAATTCTATATTTAAAAACACGCTGTACAAGTTTCAGTTCTTGCCATTTTCCATTGTGTCACGAAATTCATATTTCTCATTTCTTAATGTAAGTTTTACTAACAAAAAACTTATCGTTCGTAAGGAATCATGCACGATGGAGGCAAAAAGGTGTGGTAGGCTTGATCCACATGGGAAATTAGGAAAGTGCTACAAGTCGCAGACCCGCCCTAAGACATAATTAATTAATATGTATAACTACCCTCACGTTTATGAGAATGTCATAGTTTTTTATTATTGTCGTGGTGTCGTATGTCGTGTTTGCTTACCTGCCTATTAATTTAATTATAGACGTCAGGTAGTAGCGTCTAGGCTTTATTTTTATATTTGGCTGTCTTGTTCAAAATATATGCCATAATACCTTAAAAAAATACGCATTTATAAAGATTTTTTTTTCACTATTTGTATGCTTAGAATAGCTTAACACAGGCATTATTCATTTCTTGAGTGGCAGAAATCTTCACTAACAAAAAATTATGTATATATAACTTTCTAAAAAACAAAGATTATTAATTGACAGATATTAAATAACTGCCTAGCATGTAAAAATAAAATCTTGACGAGTGGCAATGATCACATCCCTCGGGAAATAAACTTAAGTAGAGATAGCAAGCAAGCTTATATCAAGTTGCATTAAAGTAATTATCGTTAGACACACCCTGTATATTAATATGATGCGTAACTTATGAAAATGCCTTTTTTAGAGTTCCGTACCCAAAAGGTAAAAACGGAAACCTATTATAAAGAATCCACGATCCGTCTGTCTGTCTGTCCGTCTGTCACCAGACTGGACTGTATCTCATGAAAGCTAGACAGTTGAAATTTTCACAGATGATGTATTTCTGTTGCCGCTATAACAACAAATACTAAAAACAGAATAAAATAAATATTTAAGTGGGTCTCCCATATAACAAACGTAATTTTATGCCGTTTCTGCGATAATGGTACGGAACCCTTTGTCCTCGAGTCCGATTCGCACTTGGCCAATTTTTTGTTAAGAGATACGAGCGGAAAACTGATTGAGATCGATGGTTCCATCGGTTTTAGTGATTGTGACATTTATGAAACTATTTTTAGATGTTGCAAAAAAGTTTATCGCACTTTTTTGTAACCTTTGGCTTGTGGATGAAAAAACCTACCGCTAATTATGTGTAAAGTTAAGCCGAATAAGGCGTAAGTTTTTATGTAAAACCCAAATAAGGTTTCCTTTACCTTTCAGTTCCGGTAATCAAGTTCTGTAACCTACGTTAATACAAAATCATCAAGCTCATTAAAATCAAAAACTGCATTGACGAGTGCAAAAAAACCACGTTCATATCACAACCACGACTACAAACTTCCGTCAGAACATAAAACAGGACATTCACAAACAGAAATATCATAATGAAGTAACACTCGAAAAAACTGTTTTGAAACTGTCTCCGGCAGTAATTAACGAACTAATTCAACGATCAAGTAACCGTGAATGGTCAGCTTTATGTGGCCCTTAAAAGACTACGCGTACGTTTAGCCCTTTTTTTTTCGAAAAAAAAATATTTAATACCGAAGCGAGTAGTAGTTGGGGTAATAAAATCTCGGCAGGCACTCAAATGAGCTGAACTTTTGAAGCCTGGGGTACAAGACAGACGGGTCAGCGAGGAGGGAGACGATTGACAGGGCCGGACATAGGACGGGTGTTATGTAAGGAGGCTGATTGAGAAAAGTTGTTTTGTAAGGGTCGTAGAACATATTATAACGCCACGCCTGGATTCCCTAAAGAGCTAGGTAGAGGTACACTCACATTCCGCTTATTAAGTTTTAGTCTAGAAAATATTTTAAATAAAAGTTGTTGTCATTTTTATAAAAGTCATTGAAATCAAGGAGAGTCTTTTCAAGGATTTCTCAAGTAACTTGCTTAACGTAACTGCAAACACAAGTTGCATTTATGAATCTACTGTTTTTTACTGAATACTGACTGTATCATGTTTCCTTATTTTAAAATAAACAAAAGTTCTCTATTTTTGGTATTAGGAAAAGTACAGCAAAAGTTCAAAATATCCTTGTTACTCATTTGAGATATATTAGGTAATCGCGACAATAACAAGATAATAATAACCGTTTAGCGGTCAGTTTAACGCTAATTAAAGCATTTATAATGAAAACTCTGATCAAAATAAAGTTAACTGATGATTTTTCCCTACACTGCAGCTAATCGATGGTATTTATAACTTAATACTTATTTGTCGACCACGGTTTTCCCCTAAGTTTTTGCGTGAAAACGTTCATTTTTTCGAGAAAGTTGCCCATACGCAAGCAGCTACCGTAGATATCTGCAACCCGCATAAATCGTGACTTTAGAAAATATTTTCACGGAAGTAAAAGTCGTAAAAATAGCAATATAGGTGACTGTCATTTTAGTTAAGTAACTTCAGGATATACTGTACTGTGTAACTACAGGACATACCTATTTCACAAAAATGATGGAAGTAGGAAATAAAAATAAAATTTAAGGAAAATACCAAATGTAACAAAATCGGCGAATGCCTCATGAGTATTACTACCTACATATATTCATTACATCTTCCTCATAACATAAGTTATATCACACCAACTCAAATAGATAACAAGTTTTTCTTGACCAACTATAAGAAAAATCAAACAACTTAAATCTAATACAACAGAACTGTCAAACTCAAATACTAGTCTTTTTACACTACATAACGTCAAAGACATCAAAACAAAGAACATTCTATTTTCAAACGGCGGCACCCGACATGGTCCTCATTATATCATAATTTGCTCATTTTCCAGCGTCTGATTACGGCCCTGCGTCGGACGGCGCAGTCTGAAAAAAAGTTTTTTCACTAACTGAAGCATTAATCCGGCCTGGTATTAGTTTACTCGCTTTTGCTTGTCTGTGTGTGCGTCATGGGCATGTGTGCGCTCCGCCGGCCAACTTTTTTACATAGAGCGCGCAAAATGCAGAGATGTCTCGTGATTCATGATGTAGAGTGATTTAAGATGACTCTTATGATGATGGAGATGGTGTGATTGGTTTCTTAGTATTGGTAAGCTTATAAACAGTTGCAAAGAAAAGGTTTTTAGTATACATACTCCTTTTTGTTACCTAATTGTGAAACTATTCAAAGAACACTGCATGAACTCGCTGTTCACCACCAAAATTGGCAGTTCTACCTCGAGATTGAAGTTCCTTACCTATAAAACACAGACGTCATAAGACCACAATAATCGATACGGAAAATAAAAGCAAAAACTCGTTATTTTAGACACAATTTTAGTAACAAAAAAGAAAAAAATATGCCGTCTCTGTTTAATCGCACTGCTCTGTAAAATGCAGTCTGTCGGCTCATTCTCCCGTGCTCCTCGAAACCTGGACGCGGTCCACTCACACACACATAGACACGCCCACGTATACGTAAGTGATCTATGTATGCTCAGTAATACCTGGCCTTTAGGTACGAGTAGCACGTTTAATAACTATTGTATTTGGGAACGATCGAAATGAGTGTGTTTGGCTCCGAAGGCCGGCTTGAAAAACGTCTGGGAACAATTTTTTTTTTCGAAAATTTCATGCGTACGGCGAATTTTTATGAGCTTTTTGGCAGTTAAAGTTTGTTTTACACCAGCCTGCGGTGTTTTGAAGAGATATGCGGTGTTTTGGGAGCACGGTTAGCGCAGTGGTTGAGCGATAGACTGCTGCGCTGCGTGTCGCGGGTTCGATTCCCGCACGGAACAAATATTTGTATGACCTACAATTAGTTGTTCCGGTTCTGGAAACAAGAAGAAATTCCTAGTGTGGGGCACCATTTTTTTTTGGTGTTTGTAATTAAACCTGTGGCAATCCCATGATGTGAATGTTATTTGTTGAAGGCTCGACTTTTATTAAATTGACTTTATACTCCGCTGATTTATTGGAAATAGGGCTAGGTAACAGTGCTATAGGTAGTATGAATACTGAAGCACTTCAACCAAAATCGAATTACCTAATACAACAGCCGAAAACTTCCGTTTCATTAAAGCAGAAGACTAACATCAATTTAACTTCCATTATATTATTAAACCATTGTGTAGGAATATATATAAAACAATGACCGCTCCAGTGTTTCCCCAACTCCTAGGTATGCAAGTAAATACAAAAGGAGCTCCATTCCTAATTAAAATACTCAATAATCTTATTATATCATATAAGGAAAAACACAGCGAATGAAATAATAAACTCCGCATGTAAGTATATAATAAATTATTATCACAAGTTCTTACAAGTAAATGGGACAAAGGAAGCTTGTGCCAGATCTTTAATGTTGTAAACTGAAAATATATGCGTTTATTAACATGCGTCATTCTGTATACTTCTTGGTTTTTAGCCTTTAAATAACTTAGATTTCAGCGAAATATTCCACACATTTGTACCTAGAGTAACGAAATCTTACGACTTGTCATTCTTCTAACATTTTCTGTTGCAAATAGTTCGGTATGTTAGTTTCTTTCTGTAATCACAATTACTGTCATTACAGATTTCTTGACAATTCCCGCCTTCTCCGACAATCTCTAGTAAGCAACTGTAGATCGTCAATTTTGTCATAGACGAAACTTTATCGTCTAACCTGCTTGAGCCCCAACCTAAAAAGATCGCACTACTAAGGAAGATATATCTTTTCTCCAAAGAAAACCTTACCTTTTTTTTAATAAAACCCTGAAGTACAGAGGTTCTTACCCCGCGTTATCGGCTAGCGGTATGCGTGTGCGGCGGTGCGCCCGCATCTGATCTACAAGCACCGTAAGCTATGGAAATAAAGATCGGCGATCGACTCTCTGCCCTACATACTTGTGTTGCTAATCAACTACACTTCGATACTTTAATTTTCTTTAATGACACAGTGGATTTGGTGTTGATATAAAATCGATTTGAGGAATTTCAATTCCTTTGTGTCACATTATTAGATTCCTTTGTGTCTCTTTGGTGCTTTTTTTTTATTTTCCCTGGGCATTTCTTAATAATTTTCTTCAAGACAACTACCATTTTTGTCAAATATTAAGTAGGTACCTTTATCCTGATTCAAATAAGTAATACTACTTAACCCAACGGACATTTCCACGATCGCAAATACTTTTAAAACTTTATATCGAAGTTAAAAGTCGACACAAAAAATCCATACGTTCGTTCAAGCTAACAATACGAAGGGATGAAAAGAAACCAGAAAAAAAACAATGTGTGACCCCCTGAGCAACGTCTTAGCTTCTTGGACATAGAATATAAAAGTTGAAGAAAGGACAACTTCTTAAAAAAGAACCCGTTTGTAAGTCACCATTAATAATAACTACAAAACTAAAAATAGTTACTATGTCATAACTTTACGTATTTACGTCTTTTCAAGGAGGTATGTAGCGGTTACTTTTGGGTTTACCTATAATTAAGTTTTGCCCAGTTAAATTAAGGAAAATACCGTGTTGACACGATGAAGAAATGAATAACTTCCTAACTCAGTTGTGTACGAGGAAAAATAATATTGGACTATAAAAATAATACTTAAAATACCAACCTTATAACAATTAGGTTTAAAAATTAAAGGTAACCTAGAAATTTTGTGATGTAAGTTCAAAAAGAAAATGTAACTGTCACTTCTCTGATTGTTTCCATAATCTGTGGTCCCATCGTGTTTCACACGGGAATCAAGTCGTTTTCTTGAGGGGTCCCAACGTTCCTTGCTCAAGGAGTCCCGGCAATATCACTGACAATGTTTAACCACCCTAATGGTGGTTTTAATGGTGTCAAAGCAAAATAAAATGCTGCTCTCAATGTCGTGATTTTGTAGAGAAAAAAATTGAAATCATATGGCTTTTGCAACGATAAAACTGTAGAATTACTATGCAGTAGTAAAAATATGCTAAGATTTCAAAAGTAAGAAATATTTAAATAAAGTGAATATAAATGGCATAATAATAATGTATTCCTGTAATCAGACAAAGTCTAAAGTCAAAGTCTAGTAAACATCCACATAACTTCTCGATTCTTAGCAAAACTTTTTCATAGACATTTTAACTTTTTTTGTGGCAAGATTAGAAACAACTTACAACCTAGTATGTAAGTATTAACATAGATTATAATAAGTAATATTATCATAAAGACATCAAGGTCCAGTTTATTCTCTTCATCTTACTCATTTTCAAAATTTTCTAAAGATTTTTCCTAATGACATCCGGTAGTAGCCAATTCTTTTGTTTCTTTTTGAATTCAATTCCGTGTCTGCGTTAAATAAAATCGAAAGAATATCTTCGATTGGCAACAATATCTTTATTTCGAAGACATTCTTCCAACTTTCGATTCCGGTTCAATAGATGAAAAAGAACTTCTGCAAAAAACCTTTCAAACAATAAACCAAGACGTTGGGGTCCAGGTAAGCAAGATGCGAATCCTTAAGAAAACATAACAATACTAGACACCACTAAACCAATATAAACTTTATCTCTGGCGTGATAAAGTTCAAATTCTATTAGGATAATTATTTAAATTTTGACTACTGCAATAGCTGGCTGTTCAAGGTGTATTGTGCTTTCGCTTGCAAGATTTAGGCTTGATATTTCTTTGCAACTTTCTACGCCAAAATATTCTTACAAGGGTAGTTTGTGTGAACAATGCAACAGCTGATTCCCACAGTTAACGGTTTTATTTAAAATACTAGTTTTGTTACCAGCTTCTGCTTGCAATTCCTTTTGTATTGAGCTGAGAAAGTAATAAGAAACAATATAAATGATTTATGCAAATAATTTCAGACTTGCCTATCACGTACATAATTTTAAATTATTTTCTAATTAATATGCTAAAAAAAAGAAATTATAAAAACAAAAAATCTTTATCTCACAGCAATTAGATAGTTTCTTTTGAAAATCTAGTAAAACTCAAAGCACAGTGGGCTAACTGCGGTAAACACCTGGAAAAAAGAATTATTTTATTTTTCTTTTAAAACGCTGTTATTCTTAAAACTAGGTTTATTAGTTAACTATCTTGTTTACGTAAAGGCAAAACTTTTTCTTTTTGCAATCGCTAGCCCGCATGCAATTAACATAACCTAAGCGTTTCGTACGTTCACCGCTTACTAATACGTCACATTTACGTTGATTGCTATTGATTCGTCGATAAAAGTTGACCTACAACCACTAGAGTAGGAATTGAGAAGTTTACAATTTTGACAGTTTTAGAAATAGCTAAAACTTCTAGTTAAAATATATTTCTAATGATTAGCAATCTTTCTTAAGAATTTCTGGTTTGAATCATCATGCTTCTTGAATTCCAGTAATGTGTTTGGGTTCTACCTCTTCTCCTTACAATCGTTTAAGTGGCAAAAGGACTAAATATATTTTACTTATTATATTGCCCATATTGCTTCGATTAAAGTCTTACTAACTCGGGCAAACAAAAAGACAAAACAAAAAATGAATTGCAACTTGATTCACCAACACTTTCTCTTAACAAGAATCAAAGTCCAAATAACGCCTGTTCAATGTTCATCTATTAAAAGATATTAATTACTATCATTTATTAATATATCACCCACTTATAAAACATGTGATGACACCACATGTCCCTAATGGCCGCCGACGAAGATATCGAAATGTGTCTCCCATACAAACTTATCAATATTTTTAATATCGAATATGAGTAACTAATGAGTTACAGATATGACTAATAATTCTGTTAGCAACTAAAACTTGTTAGTCATAATCAAGCTTTCCTTAGAAATAGACCTCAAATGAATTAACGGAATTATAAGGATAATATTATTTCATACAAGGTGAATTGTAAGGTCGATAACATGAGCGGTTTATCCCATAACTCGTGTTTTACCGCACGTAAACGCACAAAATTAGCACTGCCTATATAAAGTAATTACCCATAAACTATTTTTTATTTGCATATAAAATAGGTTCGAGTTACGATTCTCCAAGCCAAATGATGCAACACGGAGAACTCAATCAAAGAAATATCAACGACTAATTACAAGCAAAAGTATTTCATTGAGCCTACTTAAAATTGCACAGTGGTTACATCGCCTCCAACGCCAGCCAAAAAGACATCTAATTATTTAGACACTTCATTTACTTATTCAATTAGTAAGGCTGCGATATCGCGTGGAGAGCCAATTAAAAAATAATAGAAGCCCCCGGAGTGCGAGCGAGAGGAGTGACAAGAGGTTTAGAGATGATCCGTGCTCATTGACACATGAGTGTCGCGTTATTCGCTAATTTTGCTTGACGCGTAGGTACTTAGAAGAACTTAAAAATAAGAAAAAAGAAGAATATTTCCAAAAGCTAATAGTTAAAGTAATATGTACTTTACTATTTATTTGATTGCCAAAAATATAAAAAAAAATTAAGTCCTTGCTTCATGTAAATGAATTACAATGACGAAGTATCACCTGTAAGATTTGAACGATATCAAAAACTTTGTTAGGCCATTTCCGTAATTAAACCAAACTTTTTGCCAAACGTAACCCTAAAAAAGCTCATAAAATTACCCCCGGCAACTAGCTCGTCACTTGCAGGAACGTGAAAAACCGAATTAGCTTGTCTGAATGCGAACTCGTAAGTAATTAGCCTCGCGAGACTCTCGATTCGCTCAACTCGCTCTCGTAAGCGAACCGGAGCGAAGATAGCGGAGCGATGCGACGCCGAGAGAGCGAAAATGGCTAATCAAATCCTTTCCCGCTCTCGACGGTATTCGAGGGCTTTTTATTTTCATTGTGCCGTGAAGTGTCACGCTGTAGATACGTATAAAGTTTGTTATACATATAACTCGTTAGACAAGCTTCATCAACATTTTATTTGAGGACTGGTTTATGCGTTCTGCCTGATGTTTACCTTGATCTAACGTATGTCCTTTCTTCTTTACAGAGAATTCTACTACATCCAAATGGAGAAGTATGCGCGACAGGCCATCAGTGAAGGTCTGAAGACAGCGGATGACCTGCATGTAGCCGGTGACTCCGAGCTGTACAGGGTGCTCAACCTACACTACAACCGAAACAACCACATTGAGGTGAGCATGCAGCAGGTGATAAAAATTTATACATATTTTTCGTCACGTTTTGTCACCCCGAAAGTTTCCTTATTATTTATATATGATTGCAAATAAATAGGGGTTAACTCACCACTCTTTGATAATAATTGCATATTATTTAGTCCTAAATTAGTCCCTCCCAAATACCGATCCTTGAGTAACTCGAAGTGATTTCTAAGTACGCATTTCCTTCGATTCCAGGTGCCACCAAACTTCAGATATGTGGTTGAACAGACACTACGAGAGTTCTTCCGCGCCATCCAGGGCGGTAAGGACGCGGAACAGAGCTGGAAGAAGTCCATCTACAAGGTGATCTCGCGGCTGGACGACCCAGTGCCCGAGTACTTCAAATCGCCGAACTTTCTCGAGCAGTTGGAGTAAGCGCCAAATCGACGCGACGCACATTGTTTCGGCAAAAAACTAAATTATATAAAAAAAAAAAACAAATCATTGGACGATTGTTTCGCACACCAAATTTTACGACACTCGCATTTAGGCCTTCAGATTCAAAATTATTGATAAAAAAGTTAAATTAAATTATTAAAAGAAATTTTGGATTTGTACGTTGGACGTCGAGTGGCGCGGCTAAGATGAGCCACGCCACGCACTGCGCTCTACTAGGAAATTCATTAGGTTATACGAGTAAGAGAAAATTTAAGTCACCTAGAATTTTATTTCTGCACATAATATATTTCGCTATATATAATTATTATTATATTATTATTAAGTATTATCTTAAATGGTTTTTATAGTTGTGTATATCTTAAAATCATTTATTGATTTATTCTTTAAGGAAAAAACGATTAATATATTAATTGCTTACGTTTTAAACTTTTTGTTGTTTTTATTTTTATTTTTCCTTTGTTTCCTTGTCCTTTGGAGCATGCTAAGTTGGTTTATCCCTGGTAGTATTTACTTTGAGGCTCGCCACGCGCGGCCGGAAATTGTCAACCTTTACCTCGTCATACTTATTTTAGGAGTAATTAATTAAAGTTAACCATAGTCATTAGTACAATAGAGCAGGGTTATTTTTCGATCCACAAACAAAGAATTTAAAGATTATTTTTATACTGATAGCCGGTTTTATGTTCATGCAGAGGATTTATCAATAAAATAACTATAATGAAGATACAAAATTCGAAAAGATTACACATCTTAAGTAAAGATTAATGTAAACATCCTGATTTGTATTTCCAATATTTCGGCAATGTTCGGATCGCAAGTTCAGTTCGTCCGGAGTACCGCTCCGGATTAGGGTTAAGTTTATTTGTTAGATAATACAACTTTGAAACGATGCGTGGGCATCTCTCACACCACGCGAGTGCGGGCTTCACTCGTTCCAGATTAATCAAGGCATTATTTTATCTAATATTATCCATACTCATAAACAATACACAACATATACCCGATAATGATAAGGCAAACTACTGTAACATTCTTCATTTTAATTTAACAATAACAGTTATTTTTGTCTACGACTTAGTTGATTTACCCCAAAGTGATGCCCGTACTCGGCAGGCGAGCGGTTCGCGGCGGCTATCAAGCACATAGACATTTGACCCACATCCAAACAGAAGCAATAGTTGAAGGCAACACAATACAATAGATCTAAATCCCAAAAAAATATCATTCAAATTCTCAAAATTACAGCTATACTATTTGGCATCCAACAGATAAATCCTTTCGCACTGGGCCACCTCGTCCGAACAGAAGTGCCTTCAAAAAAAAATATTGATTTTTTACGAAAAAAAAAAGATAAGAAATTAAATACAAAAACGGCCCTCAATAGACCTAACCGCCCAACCAGGGCCGCCGCAAAGCGCCCGCGACCCGCCGCCCGCGCACACACAGTTCGCCCGTATCGAACGATCAGTATACATACATACACACACTTACTATTATACTATAGAAGAATAATTAGTTTGATTCGTAGATATATGTAGCGCGGTATGCTGGACTCTTGTTTCCTGACTATTGGCAGTTGAAAAGAACATTACTCGAGAAGTAAAAACGGATGAGGAAACATGGCAGGTCAGGGAGCAAGCTCGAGCCGCATCGCAATCTCGATGTATTTGTTATATCATGTAGTTGCCGGCCGCCAGCCCGCCAAGCGGGAACACTTTCAGTTCACATCCTCAGTTTACAGAACAAACAGATATAATATTTATTTCGCTTCTCAAATAGATTATAACACGATAAGATAGATATTTGTACAGAAATGTATAGCCATTTGTACATATAACGATAGTTTTAATACAGATGAGATAATATCGAGTAACTATCTTAGCGTTAATGCTATTTAATTAAATGACAATATACAAACGGGAAATATCTATTGTTTTGCAGAATGTACAAAATGTTTAAACCATCCTAATTTTTATGTACGTAACCGCGCGAGAGGGCGGCCGGCCCTAGCTAAGCAAGTAAGCATACTTCATTTGATATTACACGTTTGTTATCGTTTCATTTGTAACCATTTTAAACAATTACGATAATATAAGAGTACCTCAGTTTAGGATGGACCAGGCGTCGACTGGTGTGCTTAGTAGCTCAGGTTAGGAGAGTTAGAGATACTAAAGTTTTTGAGACATCGACACATAGATTAACACGCAGCCTCCCCCTTTTGGAATACCGGTTTTTATTTCTAAATTGTTCCCCGACGTGGCCGACCACCGACCAGGCTGGTCGGCGCGTCCCCACAACCCACCACTCCCTCAGACAATAGCCCGGGTTCAGTTTCCACGATTCGCGCCAGTACGTCAGTACTCAGTCGTCGCTGGGCTTATTCGAGATCGAGCAACGTTCCATGTTACGTTTACAATTGTATTTTGTTACAAGTTGTTTGTTTCTCCGTAACGTAGGCAATGGCGTTTTAGAGCTGAGAAGTGTACAAGTATCTGAATTGAGTAACGGAATTGAAGACTAGTATTCCTAAGCACTAGATTCGTTAAGAACACTAGCTAAGGTAGCGTTGTTTTATGGTTGCATCCGACTTTTTAGCTCTAAACTGACATTTACCGATTAAATTCTTGTATAGTAAGTAATGAATTCGTTATTCCGATCTCTCCATAGATTTCTTCATAATTATCTAATAGAACTGTTACGCAGGCTACACAACACATATTACAATAGAAATGTATTGGTTTCCTATCAACAGTTATCAACCGACATGCCGTAATTTGCAGATACTTGGAGCCGTATTAAAATGTTTTACTACAATATAGTTTCAAGGTCAAAACTCAGAATATGTACTTATCAATTTTTGTAATTTAATACAGTTTTTGTCCGGATTTTATACTTGAGTGACTCACTGTGCAATATAAAAAGACCACAATGGATATAACATGCGATCGAGCCGATATTTTTTTTAATTTATTCGATGTTCAATTATTTGTAAGTTATCGGTTGACAATTTTTCTAAATTTAATGAAAAAAAATTAAGACTCAAGTTTGAAACATCGAAATATTTAGTCCACAGTGATCATGGGGGCTAATCCCGCAGAAAAAGTACAAAATTCGGTGTTGACTTTAAATCTCATGTTTGTATCTATTTATAATAATAATATGTATGTAGATTTATTGAAATTGCCCGTTTCGGCGTCATTTCTGATTGTTTCAATATGCTTTATCTAGATGATAGTTTATTTATGTTTCACGGAAATGTACTAATCAAATGTTTTTGCTTTACACTTTTAGTATTTTGGAATCCGTCTACAAAAATGTTTGGATTATCAATGTAAAATGAAATAAATATTGTAATTATTTTCAAAATTAATTATAAATAAAAAAAAAAAACAATATATGTAGAAAGTATTCGGTTTCACGTTTGGGTATTATGGTTCCTAAATTTTCGAAATTGTAATAGACTCTATTGTATTGTAGCGTTTCATTTTTTGGAGGTTAGGACATTTAGATGTACCAAATAGCTGTATCAACTTTTCTATACGTGAAAAATCAATAAGGGAAATTGCTGAAGTTTAGGTAGTTATGGAAATAAGTATCATTCTTAATAATATATATATATATATATTATCTCATAAAAATGACAAAAATTGAGCACGGATATACTATTAGGATGTCTTGAAACAAATACTGCCCAAGCTTATCAATAAAATTTAGTGAGATAAGCTCGAACGCCCAATTGTATAAGTATGTGAACTTGTGAACGAAGCACAAGCCCCACAACACGGGACTAAGCGTTCATTATTTTATATTCGAGGTTAACCATACTGTAGTGGGTTTCAAACAATATTTTAAATATCCTTGTGGTCTTCATTGGTAACAGCGATACACGTTCAGTTCTGTATTGTGTGTTCGTATGAAATGTGTTAATTTAATTACTTTGGTGAGCCACAGTCCATAATGTGGCGACATTTTTATAATATATTTGTAAACTATAGCGAGCGGACGCGGACGCCAGTGATAAAATTAGTGACAAAATTTAAAAAAAAATACAAAATTATTGATAGTGACGCAATATGTTTTGTTCACGTCACGAGCCATTTCGGCCCCCGGTGTCGTGCGCTGGACAAAAGGTGATGTGCCATTAATAAAATTGAGATTTTGACTAGTGTTTAGGCGTCATTTCGGTATCCTCGCATTTCGGCTAAGTGTTAAGTGCCCGCGTCCGCTTGTTTTGATATATTTAGTACAAATTTCATGATGTTAAGGTTACGAGGCTCAAAGCTTTTCTTTTGAGGCGGCCGCACACCCGCCCCCGGCTCGCGCCTGCGATATAATGAGTCGTGTATAAAATTTTATTCAAAAAGAGTATTTTTGTATTGAATATTTCTAAAGTTGGTGTAAAGGTCAAAATTCATAAATTATAGCGGTGACAAAATGGGACATTAGGTAAATTTAGAATGTCATGCGTTTTTTGTATTTAATTTTAAGAATAGCGTCGGTAAAACGTTTAGGAGCATTAACCATTTGTAAATAAAAAGTTGAGCGTCGCGGCTGAGGGGCGGCGGCGTGGCCAGCCAGTTATATAGGTAAAAAAATATATAAATAACTCAAAGATGTTTATATGGTTCTGGATGTAAAAAAGATAAATTTAAAAGCAATTTTAAGGTAAAAAAAGTGGAAAAAATTGTAAACGATTCTTCGGTATTTGTGTTAGAATGGCTGATAGCGGGTCACTATTGTAATCTGTGGGCCTCAGACAAGTTGTACCTATGTCGGGTAACTAACCTAACCTAACTACGCATTAATTATTACGGTTCTTAATACTACAACAATACTTATACATTAATATAATATCACATTGTCATAATGCTTATTATTTACGAGCGTGTGTCTTTGTCCGTGAATGTTTTAGAATCTAACCACTGTTCGGTGTACTAGACATAAAGTGGATTATTGTGAAGAAAATAAAATTGTATCTAAATTGAGTGGTCGGCCGTGTGGCCGGCGCTCGTGCAAATTGCGTTCGTTATTGGCAAACACATTGGCGTTTTCTAAAGTCTGTTGATCAAAATTTATCAAAATTATTGGATGGAAAGAAGTACGGTGAAACATAAGTCGTATCTCTACTAGCAATGTCAGCATGGAGACTTGTTGATACCAGTGAGGGATGTTTCTTCGTGAATATAACGAGTAATAAAGCTAAGCTTTTATTTGAGTATGGTCTTTTATTTCTGACGCACCTTACCCCGCCTCTTCAACAATATTTATTCAGAAAAGACAATTTTTATTTTTGACTGACACAGATAAATGATAAGTGACTTTATCTACACTCACAACGTAATATTCAAAATATGAATTCAAAAAATCATGTATTAACACGTACTTTATATTCGTGGATAGGTAAAATTTAAACCCAGTTGCCTAGCACCACGGATAAGAATTAGCATTAATATTAATGGGTCCTAACATTGTGAGGTGTTATAATTGATTCCAATAATAAGTATGGCAAAAACGCTTGAACGCACGGAAATTTGTTCTAGTTTCCACAAGGTCCGTAAAGATCGAACTATGGTAAAACCTTACATTTCCCAAGTCTTACTGGTAAAATGCCGAAATGATCTATCACAATCGTTCATTTAGTGCTTTTTCCAGCAATCACACGTTAAATCTTAGGATTTACCTCAGAGACTGGTAAATGTTGTTATGGGTGAATCGGGAATGTCGGTATTGTAAATGGGGCGAGTGATGTATCGTTGTTTGGAGCCACCAAAGAGTTATCGAATTGCCCAACCGTTACGTAGCAATATTCATAATGAAGAGACAATTTGATAATTATAGAAGTTTAGGTCACTGTTTTCAGGACCGTTCTACAAATATAATTACCGAAACAAAAACGGATCTACTAAAAATTGTGTGACATAAAAGCTTCAAATTTACAATCTTCATAAAAGTTGTTGCAAAACGCACCCCGTACCGTTGCCGCTCTGGTACTGTGTACCTCCAACTTTAAAAATAACATTCCATTCTTCCGAGACATCCTGGAGAGCTCAGCAGAGAATACTTTCTTGAACAGTTTAGAGAAGTGTCAAAACCATCATGTTGCATGCGCAAAAACAGGGATGGAGCCTCACAGAACCTAACGCCATCTCTTTTCCAACGATCACTTTAGAACTCATCCTGTTCGCTATTGTTTGTCAGAATCGTGAGCAACTGTGAAGCCATTGCTATCCTAGTACTAAACATTGCCACGCGATGTCACTGTGCAATTCATGCTCAGTTTTGAGTCGCGGTTTTTCTTTTTAGGGTTCCGTACCCAAAGGATAAAAACGGGACCCTATTACAAAGACTCCGCGGTCCGTCTGTTGTATATCTGTCGCCAGGCTGTATCTCACGAACCGTGATAGCTAGACAGTTGAAATTTTCACAGAAGATATATTTCTGTATAACAACAAATACTAAAAATTGAATAAAATAAATATTTAAGTGGGGCTCCCATACAACAAACGTGATTTATTTGCCGTTTTTTGCGATATTGGTACGGAACCCTTCGTGCGCGAGTCCGACTCCTTGTCCGGTTTTTTTCGAATAGAAATAGAATCGATAAACTCAAATTATTTTTTGTTGGACCAGTATTTAGCAACCTAGCAACCTGTACTGCTCTATCACTGGCCTCGTTTAAATCCTGGTTGAGCACAATGAGCAGCAAAGGATTGGATGACGTCTACTCAACCCTTAGACCCCTAGTAACCCCCTTGACCCCTAGTATTTTCTATTCTATTCCACAACAGGCGTGATGTTCTGTTTATTTATGTATACACAAAAACCGGCCAAGTGCGAGTAGGACTTCGCACATTTAGGGTTCCGTACCAAACCGCAAAATCAAGTTGGTTGTAATAGAAAAAATGAGGGATTTCAAAGAAAAAATCTGATTTATCAATATATTGGTATTTGTTAGTAAAATAAACGTAATAATAAACATTATCACCAAATTTGAAGTTTATAGATCAATGGGAAGTCAAAGAATTCTTCGGAACAAAATTTTGTTATAAGGCTGATTTTGGTGGCTTCTCATTCTTATTTTCGAAAATTTTAAACAAAAAAAAACTGTATTTATCTACTTGACGTGCTCTAAACAACGATACCCCACTAAATGGGGTAGGACACTCAATGGGGTAGCTGCATCGAATCCTTAAAAACATTTAAGTAAAAAGATTTTTTGACAATTCGTATGGCTTTGGGTCAGTTTCAACCGTTTACCTTTAAAACCTGTGTGACAGTCGCCGGAGAGACAGAAACGTGAGTAACAGCAATAGGGCTTCGTTTGGACCCTGCGGGTACGGAACCCTAAAAACCAACTATTATGATGTTATGAATAACCAACTACGATATTATAAGTATCTGTCGTTGGTCATCCCTCACCGAGCTGTCGCCACGTAACTGGAAGTCTCACTTGGTGGTGATTGACCGTTGAGATGTAGAGAAGATGTGGTGCTGAGTTTGAGTTATACAGCGCCGCGGTGCGCCTACAAAAAACATATGATTAACACACATAGGGCGCGTGGTATTCACTTTTAAGTAGGCGCGTGCTCATCGCCTTTAGATTATTATAGCCAGCCAGGGACGGGCCCGTTTTAACCCTACCGTACCCTGCTCGCGGGTACAAGATGCGAGACCGTAGAAAAAGCCAAGACGAAGTTCATCGTATCTTGCTCACCTGTTTATAAAAATAATGGGAATCCATAACAACATCCGCGTAGCCATACACAGTGATAATGGATATTATAAATACGCGAATAACTCAGTCTGTCTATCTATTTACGGTTTGACCATTGCCTTTCCATTTGCCATAGGACATAATGATACTTTTTACACCAGAAGTGCTTAGGTGTAATCTGAAATAATAAATGTTCTAATGTGCACACTGTCTTATAATAAAATCATATCCAATGCTAATTTTATTCAAGTAGTTTCCAACCAATTGGGTAATAATGAACCCTTACATCTTGAGACTATTAAATATTCAAATTAACCCTAATTTGTCGCTAATCGCTTAGGGTAGCGAGTTTTGAGCTGATTGCAGGCATTTAGGACCTTAGTAATAAGTCTGGAGTAGGCTCTTGACTTTTATTAGACGTTGTAGTTCTTAGGGGACGCTGACTTGTAATTAAAGCCGTAAAATATAGTTGACTATATCTTTTACCCGCGGCTTCGCTCGCAGTGAAGCCATTAAAAAATACTTTTTTTTAATAAAAAGTATCCTATGTTACTTCTAATACCTCCAAAAATAAGAATAGTTCCAAGAATAGTTTTTGCGTGAAAGCGTAACAAACAAACTTACATTCACATTTATAATATTAGTATGAAAGTATAGATTACTAGCTTTTATGTCACTTGCAATGCCATGTAGGTGTGTTCGAGTCAAATCTTGCAACTGAATTTTAAAGCAGTTACCCTCCACCGATTAAGATGAAATGTTGCATACACGTTTAGTTTGGATGGCAGTGCATGGTAAGCTAAGTGACGTCATTCTAGATCCAATATGGCGGACGGCCCAAGATGGTGGGCAAGTTATTTTTTGTGCACTGTCATGATATGGGTATTAAATGAAAGGGTTCGCTGAGAAGAATACGAAGAAAGCTTTTTTTTTAAAACATTTTTTATTATTTAATTTAATTTTATCAAGAAAATTACGTAAGTGTAAGTATTTTACGCCCTTAAAGTTTTATTACTACAGGTCCGAACAATAGGAGCGCCTCGCTACGCTACCTTTTAAATCTTTGACTGAAAAGCACCCTGAAGAAGCGCATCGCATTTCTGTACAAGAAAGTGCGGTCCAGTACTACAGTTCCCCTGTAGTGTGCGATGGCTCACACAAAATGTCGGTACGAAAGTAACGTAGCCCTAATCCGAGTCAGCCTCATCGGTCTCAAGCCTGACTATCTGGCTCGTACAATCCCCAGGTCAGATAAAATGTTAGGTATAGGTAGAATCAAACTTAATAGCGGCTCGGAAGACTCCGCGAGTCGCTACGCAGCAACAAATTCATGGAACTGGCGAGACTGGAAAGCGAACTAAAGTCATTAAGTTTGAATCGACTTAGACCTTATTTCAATTGAGTTTCCAGTATCCACCTCTTCGCATTCCTGCATCAAAAATGAGCTTTCATACCAGTGGCGCCTCAAACGACACTCCACAGCACTTTTAAAATTAAAGGGAGGTAAAATTTGGAATGAATATTGTAAAAAAATATAGGCAGTATTGTCATGGAGAACAAAATTAAATGAAAAACTATTTTAAAGAAAACCTTTTTTTATTTACTGTAACTTGTTGCCAAAATATTTTGTCATTAAACTTTCTATGTTAATTGTTTGAAATATATAATGTGAACTATTAAATTAATAAATTGAGTAATATTACAACAAGGGCAGGCTTAATAACAATATTTGAACAAGCGTGACAGATATAGGATATTCAAAAATCATTATTTTCTGTACCTATTCAATTACATTACCCAGTTGCAACTGTCGGTTGTTGTTGTAGGTAGGCCCTGTACTTGACCCATGAATAATTAGGTAAAACATTTATTTCTAAACAATTTCTCATAGTTCTTTCTATTTCTCTCTTTTGTTGTAACATGATAAAGATAATTTTAAATATGTTAAGTGTTATTTATAATAAATTTTGATCGGATAGATGGACCCCCTTTCCGCACTTAGACTCGCATTTGGTCCGTTGTACGTGCTGGCCTCCTCTCTGTGAGAGGGAATGAGCCGTTATCCACCACGTGGGCCCAGTGCATGTTGGCGGATGTCACATGTCTTCAAATGTTTGGTTTTCGTTTTTGAGAGCAGTGATGATGTAATAATTCACACAAAGTAAAGCGAATGCCTGGGTTCGAACCCACAACCTACAACTTGTAAGTTGCGGCCGTTACCACTGGGCCACCACTGCTCTCTTTACAATTTTTTTTTATTAATGGTGCAAATGCTATTGTTTGATAAACACTTGAAATTACAACTCTCAACCTTTGCTTTAAATTTTAGTTCTACTGTATTTCATTTCAAAATTACCCTAGAAATTTATTCTCAAAAAAAACATATCTTTTTGTACAGTATTACAACTATAATTATCTACATTTTTATCAAAAGTTATAGCTTGCAATACCCATTTAAATAATTGATTCAAAAGTTTTACAAGTATCCTTAACACTAGTTTTATTACTTATACTATCATAGACAATAATAATATTAGCAATCTACTCTGGCACATTAAAAAAGTAACATTTGCCCATAGTACTGCACAATCAGCTTCCCTTCACAGCTTTATCTTGTAACTCCCCGATACCAAACAACATCAGTTTAATATGTGCTTTAGTCTCCGCTGCCTTTGTTTGCAGTTCAGTTGCCTTCTCCTCAAAGGCTTTTATTCTCACATCCAAATACTTAGTAGCTTCTTCTATTGTAAACTCCAAATGATGGTTCAAACCCACATTCATTAGCAATTTTGATGTATCAGGGACTGAAGCTTCCATAAAAAAGTTACAACCGAGGTTTAACTGAGTTTTGAAGCCATTAGGGTGAATATCTTTGTCCGTGATAACTTTTAAAGTGTGTTTTTGTTGCACCAAGTCGCTTATCTCTGCATTTACTTGTTCAAGTCGCAATTCTAGTTTGCGTAAATCTTCTTTGAGTACGTCGTTGATAAAAGTCTCGTATTTTAGAATAGTTTCATCAATGTTAAGGTTCGACATCGTAAAGGATTCAAGTTTTAAAGTTATTAGCGGAAATAATGCGGCACAGGTTTCACATACTTAACCTCAAACTGTATTTAGACAATCATGTCGTAAATTGTTACGTTAGTCTTCAAACACAAATTATCAATTTTTTTATGCGTAGAAACGTTTCATACTGTTTAAAATTCTTCAGGTTTTACTTATCTTAGCCGGTTACAAACAAAACACATATATTGCAAAAGTTTTGACAGCTATCAGCATTATCAAAATATCAAATCAGTATCATACATTTACAAAGAAACATTCAGTCAGTCAGAAAGTCAGTGTTTAGCTAGCAACTTCAATATTTCTTGAAGGGATGAGATGCGACGGTCCATAACATCCAATAATTACATTTCAAATAGATTATTATTGTGATTTATTAAACAATGACTGAGACGACGTTAATCAAAAAAATATAGAATGAAATAGAACCCAATGTTTGTAATGACAAATGATGAACAATGAAGAAAAATGCAATGTTTTACTATCCTTGTAAACAACTTGTTAAATTTCAGCCAGCGCCATCTATGTTAATTTATCCGCATCATTTGTACAGCCATCTAGCAAAAACATCATGAACTATATAATGAATGCGGCTTCCTGTTGTCAATAAGCACTATCAACACATTAGCAGTTTCACAAAACACCAGAAGATGGCGCTCTTTATTTTTTTGTTAGTAACTGTTCACTTCATGGAATAAGAAGAAACGATTAATTTTTACCACCAGTCACGATTTTCTATAATTAAAATTAAATCACTGGGTACACCAATCACCTTTACCTCTCATCATTTTGTATTAATAGCTTTATGTAGGTCTAATATACTCTTAGCTGGAGGCGGCATTAACTACCAATTTTCGCAGTGGACTTCCCTTCCTGTACAGTCATCTGCATATAAGTGACTAGCTTTTCGCCCGCGGCTTCGCTTGCGTAGACTCCACGATTTTGTTTTTTTTCGTTTTTTCCAGTTCTGGCGGGATATTACAAATTATTATCCAAACATAGCTTTCCGCCCGCGTCTTTGTTCGCGTAGACAAATTTGCACAACTTTATTATTTCATCGAATTATAAAAATTACATGTCAAATTATTTTATTTTTTAATTGTATTGAAGAGCAAAAATACTAAATTCCAATTAATTTTGGTAATAAACAATTTCTTTGACATACAATTTTAACACCCCTTTTATGGGATGAAGTTAAAAAATCCTTCAAGACGTGTTACATTAACTGTATTGACTAGGTACCAGAAATACTAAATTCCAAGTAATTTTGATAATAAAATATTTATTTTTCATACAAAAATTAACACCCCTTCTGCCCCTTTTAGAGGACGAAATTAAAAAAAAAGCTTAAAGGCGTATTTTATTGTTTTATATTTAAAGGCTCAATACCACATTTTATTTATTTCAAATTAAAAATGACAGAGTTTCATACAAAATTTCACCTTTCATAGATGACACTTACAGTATAAAATCAACAACCACTCAAAATTTCAAACTTCAATCAATAGGTTTAGGCTGGGCCTTGATATGTCAGACATAGCCTTTTATATAGATAGATAGATAAGCTGATAACACTTGATGTCTTGAAACGAAGGTAAATAAATTTTTAACGATCGTCGATTGTCGGCGATCGATGCGGATCGCCGACATAATATATTTTATTACAACGAGAGTAAACAGTATTATATAATTTAATTGTGTTACTTGAGAACGTTATTTAATCATTTTAAATCCCGATGACCATGTTCATGATTTAATGATAAACGACAATAGCCTGCGCAAATATTAATCCAAACTTCGGATGGAGAGTTCACAGCAAAAATGACATTACGCACATTAGTATTTGCAAAAATCTTTATAATATTTTATAGGTACTGCTTCTGCCAGCGGCTTTTTTATAATCTATAGGCTCGCGTTTGACCACTATCTCGCCTGATGTTAAGCGATGATGTGGTCTAAGGTGAAGCACGCTTGCCTAGAAGAAACCTATTCACTCTTGAATTAAAGACCCCAAGGTTGTAGCTATCAGGGACTAAAGATTCCGTAAGGGAGTTCCACTCCTTAGCTGTGCGTACAATGAAAGTATTAGCAAAACGCTTTGTGCGTATGGGAGGGATGTCTACCATGTACCGATGGCGCATGATGATGATGATGATACCTGGCTTTAAACCTTACGGACGGCGACGATCATATTATTAAAAAAAACGGACCACAAATATCAGTAATTGGTGACCCTACACGGGTGTAGGTACTCCACATACTTGTGATATTCTTTGCCTGCCTATCTTTTCGTGGATAAAGATGTAATGCTGTAGGTACTAAATACTCTGTCGTCAAAGGCTTTCTTTGGTTTTGTTTTGTGTTAATGGCAGGAAAGAATCAGGAATAGATATGACTAAAATCAAACAATATAAAAACGATCATCGAAATCGTTTATTTGACAAGAAATAGTTTAAATATCACTTTTCACATTAGAAAACCAGCAAACTTGCAGAAATATTTTATATTTCAAAATGTAAGTATTTGATATTTATTTTTAAATATAAGATGACACAATACATAAGAAGCTCTCTGTACGAAATACTCAAAGGACAAATAAAAAATAGGCTTTACATTCATACTGACATAAGAACATTATGTAGTTACCAAACTCAGGCAATTCATTCTTCAAAAGATAATATAATATTTTTTTTTATAATTCGGAAAAAAACAATATTTTGGAGATGTTTTTGTCCTTTGAGCCTTTTGTGAATGAGAGACTTAAAAAATTATAATACAATAAAGGTTTTTTCGGACAATACGCCAACAACTTAATAAATAAAATTAGATACTGTACAACATGGGATTTTGGATCAAGTTCGCACGTGTTTGTTACACAATCTGTTAATTATAACCTTGTTACTGGATGACAAAATTCACTGACCAAAAAAAATATTTCACCATTTCTTTGTTTCCAAGACTTGTGAAACTGAAACTGTATCTAGTTTCAAAATAACCATTCGAAAATTTAAATTAGGGTTTAGTTTAGAAACCTTTACACACACATCTCTCTCTCTTTGGTTTGCCTAGCTATCCCATCTCTTGAGATCGGCTCCCCTCGTTATTCTTCACCAAAAGATTCTCTTCAGTCGTCGTTTTTACGTCGGATATCCAAGAGGCCGTCGGGTCGCGGGCGTCGGACATCTAACTTGGATGTTCGACGCTTTCTAAGACGACGTTAATGCTTAGGACTTGTCTGCTCATGTAAACTTCGCGTCTTCTCATCACTAACCATGCCATCTTAAACTCTTATATACAAGATTTGTCAACCCCACTGATCCCATTTGGCACTTTCAATATTGGCAGAATACTTTTTTCGAGCAGTGTATTTTGTTTTTTAGTTTATTAAGTAAATATCTATGTTGAACTGAGTCCTATTTTTCTAGCTGTACTGTAATGCTTAACATAACACGAATTTAAATTAAATGTAAAGTAAGTAGAGCAGGATATTTTATTATATAAACTGCAAATGTGAACTGGTTTTACAAATCAGCTGTTCACTTGAGAAAACAGGTTGATACTTACATAGATAAGTCTAATCTTACATCAAAATATTTAGCCTGTAGCTTCCCTTCTCTCACGCTTATTCTCAAGTAAAGGATGATCGAAAAATAATGAAAAAATAAAATATTAACAAAACGTTCCCACAACAGATGACGCCACTATCGATACGACCCAAAACCAACTCTTTCTTACTTCAATGACCTTAAAACTATCTTAAATATTTAAATCGTTAATTTAATTTTGTTAGCTACTCTACTGTGATGGACTGTCGCTTATTATAAGTGCTGTTACTGACTTTTTACTACTATACAAAAGAGAAAAAATGTTTATCGTAATTTTAGGCAGATTGTGACTTAAGCACCAGACATTACGGACGATTGGGGTACTTATGCTCTTTTTACAAACATCTCTTCAACGAAAGCAGCTAGACATTAAAGAACTTTGGCTTTTTTGTTTGCGTAATGTTAAAAAATCTAGTTTAATTTGTCACTACTTAAAACCTTAGTGGACTCATGAATTGGACAAAAATTACAAAGAAGTTTTTTTTTTCCTACATTAAATTTTAATTTTGAATATCACAAAAATTGTGATGCCTCGATTCGATGGGCGGAAGATTAACATTCAAATGTAAATCTAAACGTTTACAACAATATCATAAATAAGTAATGTCAACTTTAACCTCTAAACTTAATAATTACAAGATCTTAAAAATTACTAGGATCCATTCACAATTTATATCTACAATTAGAATAGAGTAGAATTATTTCAGTTCTTACTGCTATCAACAAAAACTTCACATGTTTATTTAAACGAATATTCAGAGAATTTTATAACAGTTTAGGTAACCACTCCGTGTTCAGAGATTTCTTTACCTAATTAAAACTAAATAATGTCCCGACTGTTAATCGACAATATATTTACAAAATATTTACACAGAAATGACGTATGTGCTATGCAATAATATTCTTGAATATATTCAAGTTTTCGTACACGGACAATATTACAATATTTATGTAGTTGAATACGCACTATTTTAAATATGCGACAACCACATTTATCTGTAGTAAAGACGGTTGTTTTTAAAAGGACGATGTTTGGTACGGTTGAATATTAATTTCCATGGACGTACTAAGTTTATAATTTTATTTCAACTAGTAGAGCTTTTAATAAAAATATGACCCAAAAATTGGGTAAATGCGATTTTTATTTCAAAGCCTTTTACCGTTTTTGGAAATACAAATAAATAAATTAAATAAACCTAGGCAATCTATTTTCAAAGCTCTTTCTGAAAGCTGTTTAAAAATGTAACTTTTTTTTTAAAATATTGCTGTCCTTTTTATTAAGTTAACTTTAAAATATTCGAAAAGGAAAGGTTTTTAGTTTTATCTGTTCTCGTATTGACTAGCAACCATTTATAATATCAAAATATAAAATACAACATCATGTGTAAACTTTTGTTTAAATTAATGAAAATCCGCTAGAAAAAAATACTTAAAATGTACCTCATAGGTTAGAACCTACTACAGTGGCCAAAATGATAATTTAAGTATGTATATTGTCTACAATCCGTTTTTAGTTATTGAAATAAAAAAATACTTTACTGGCCACATTAAAAAAACTAATTTAAAAAAATATTATAAAAAAATATCAGTTGATGAATTTGAGATCATTAACCAATTCATAATTTAGTAAATATCACATTTGATCAAACCTACGCAAATACAAGTGATACAGGATGGAATGAATAGAGTTAATATTAGTACATGTATTATTGTGCAGTAGTGTTATTCAGCCGGGCGATTCTGTAAAAAAAAACTCTTTGTGAAAACTTAGGTGAAGTCAGCATGAAGTGAACTGTCATTTAATTTATAATAGGGGTTGAGAGCACACTTCACCTAAATTATTCTTCAGGATAGCACTAGAGAATAAATCTCACCATGATGAAGTTCGCAATTCACCTTTGTCATCACGGAGAGATGTCTACAGAATAGACCGGCTGAATCATCAGGCTTATTGCAATATACAAACACATTGTTATACACATGAAAAGGGAAATAAAAGAAAAAAATCTGAATTCCACAATAAATTGGGAATTTATTGCTGCTTATGCTTATGACAACAATATCAAGAAACTACAAGTTTCTGCCCCACATAGAATCGTTTTTTTGTTACTTTACATCATTGGGTTTGTCTGCCTAATTTGCAAGTAATTTCACCATTATCTTACTTGTTGCAATTTGTAGATACAATTTTAGTCTGAGCTAGAGAAAAATAAGCTTATGGTGATAGATCGTGCGGGAAACATAGCGGGCGCCAATAGCATCCAGGGTATTGATACCGTGGACAGTTTTATTTATCTGAGCTCTAGTAGGTATTAAAAATGAAGGCAGCTGCGTCCCGGAAATAAAGCGACGGATAGCCATGGCTGAAGATGCTATGACGCGTCTTCAGAACTTCTGGAAAAACCCGATGTAAGTTTCAAAACCAAAGCCCGTTTGGTAGCACTGGTTTTCCCGATTTTCCTCTATAGAGTTGAGACGTGGACAATCCGAGCAAGAGAAAGACAGAGGATAGATGCATTCGAAATGTGGTGCTACGCTCCCAATCCCATGATGCACCATGATTCACGTGATGCAGGATGCTCCGAATCCCATGGACAGCCAAACGAACAAATGTGTCCTTTCACTACTCAATATCAAGACCCGATTGTCTACGGCTTGCTTTCAGCGTATTTTGACTTACTTTGGCCACATAATGCGAAATGGAGATAGCAGCCTTGAAAAGCTAGTCCTTGTTGGCAATACCGGAGGAAAGAGATCACGAGGCCGGTCGCCAACACGACGGTCTGATCAAGTGAAAGAAGCTACGTCCTCAAGCAAATTCCAACAGGTGGTGATGGCAACTTTGGACCGGAGTTGATGGAGGCAGATTGTCCGCTTGAACGGGTCCAGTGACCATGATCCTCAGTAATGAGGGACTGACTGAAGAAGAAAAAGAAGAAGAGAAAAATAACAGTAAAATTAAACTAACTAAATTCGTCTATACATCATCATTGGGAGACCAAGTGTCGACACACCGGACCGTCCTGTGGTTCTCGCATTCAGCGGAATCCCGCAGCCTTAGTCAGAACAGCAATCGATGCATCGGTCTTTTGGTCTGTGTCATATATACAGTAAATTTTATTTTACTGATTGCTTTTCTGTGTTTAAAGAAAAGGCAGGAAAAAGCAAGACAAGCGGAGACTATTGAGAAGACAAATAGAGAAGTACTTATAGAAGAACAAGAAATATACAGCATCGACCCCAACTACACTTGAGAGCAAAACTAACTAAACGCCCTATTTCGAATTTCAATCGCAGATAATATCAGAAAATAAAGTTTTTAAACAAATAATACTGTATGCGTTTTGAAGATCGGTAAGTTCTTGATAAAAAAAAACGTATGTATAAAGTCGGTTTATTCGATTGATTGACGATTTTGATTACAAGTAAAGGTTCTTAGCGTTAGATACTGAAAAATGGACGTTACGCCCGTGGCAGATTTGTGCTCAAAGTAATTAAAGAAATTAGTTTCGGATAAAGCGTAAGAAACTATTGACTATACCTATACTTTATGCAATCGTTTTTATGTTTCTCTAACAAGAACTTACCGTTTTCTTCAAGTCTGTGTTATGTCAAGAATAGATTACTTCTTGGCAAGCAAGTTACACCGTCGACCACATCATCGCTTACCATCAGGTGAGTTAGTAGTCGAGCGCGAGCTTATCAATAATAAAAAGGAACGCATACAGTATTATTTTCTAATATTTTCTGCGACAGTTTGAAATAGGGTGCCAATGCGATAGTTTTTCTGTTCTAAGTATTTTAAGTGCATTTTGGGTTAATGGCTAGAGAATGGACGACTGCTTCGTTGATGTAGTAGTTGCAAGCGCTACCGATGAACATAGGGTTCGGTCCGTTTCGATGCCTGGGTCGGTCAAAGTGATATTGGGTATTAATCTCGAATTTCTCAATAGCAGCCCGGGGTTTGGGCTTGTGTCCGTTTGACGGCTAGCCCCCTTTTGCAAAGGATTTAAACATAAATTGCGAACTGTGGGTGTAAAATAGGAGCACCTCTTTTAACCCTTCAGTATAATAAATACAGGCGTGATATTACGTTGTAACTGGCATATTACGTTGGCCATTTTACGTGGTAACGTTATAACAGCCAGGGGCGGCGCTACATATGCCCCGCCCGACGCCTGCGTACATCCCTAGCTGTGTCCGACTCATTAATATTGTTATGACGTTAGTCAAAGGCCATTTTAATAGCTAGACTACACTAGCAGTACAACAACACTGCTAATCAATTAGGAATGTAACGGACGTTCGATTCCAATTCCGAAAAGTCGTCAATTCCGTTTGTTTTTAAACCTCCAGATTCGATATCGGTTCCGAAACTTTTAAAGTGGAGGTTATCGGAGGCCGATGCGCAGCGGCCGCGGCCTCAGTTAACGCGTACAAACTTGTTCATTAATACCGATTGCGATTTTAGAAAACTTGTTTGTGAGCTGAAATTAAAAAGGCCGATTAACAATTTATGTCTCATTATATTATTTTATTAAATCTGCTTTCTGTTAACACATCTTTCTTCAGCCTCCGCCTCCGAGTCCGATTTCGGTTCCGGTTCCGATTCCGATAAACCAAACTTAAGACCATCAATTCCGACTTTGGTTCCGATATCATCACTTCCGTAACATCCGTAGTCAACATAACATATTTATATCAAGTCTGTAGGTACTCTCTGAAGGGTTATGCAGAGGAGCTATCATATAGTACACCCTCTAGCTAGTAATCACCATCATATCGGCCGAAAGAAATCCACTGCTAGACATAGGCCTCCCCCAAGCGTCGCCACAATGACCAGTCCAGTGCGTCTCGCATCCAGTGGATCCCCGCAACTTTTTACCAGGTCATCAGTCCACCTAGTTGGAAGCCTTCCAACGCAACGTCTTCCGGTTCTGGCGACTTCCAGATCTTTTCTGCCCCAGAAAAGGAAAAACTAGTCGAAAACTGGTACATCTAAGACGTAAAAAGGAGTGAGGACAATCTATCTTAATCCAAAATTGTCAGGTCCCGAGTAGGTATATTAATTTCTACCCAAAGTTTTGTCGTTCTCTTTCAAAGGACCAAACGAAAGTAGTTTAATATAGAATAATTAAAATATGTGGCTAGATGAGACTACCTATCTATGATTATTTTAACTCCGTAAACTTTTAAATTCCGGTGCTTTTGATCAATTTCGTCATCATCATAAATAAAACTCGCCTAAAATGTTAGCTCGTTTAAAAGATAATGCACCTCACTCAATCTGTTCAGACTCAGATGTTATAAAACTTGTAACAATATCGAAATAATAACCATAATTAATTTAAATGCACGTTTTTGGACATGATAAATCGAACGAAATAATGCGAGAGAGCGACTCAGAATTTCGATGTGCCGTTTGAGTTTTTAAAGAGTTTAAGTTGTTAAGCAGTGAATGAAAGGAGTATTGCCAAATTCGAACGAACGAATGCACAACTGTCAAAATTCAACGAAAGAGTGAATGGAAAACTGTCACAACTGTCAAAATGTAACTTTAATTTGTCAACCCAGGACTAATTATATTCCAGTATCATTTATTGTCTACAAATTGCAATCCCATAAAATAGACCATTGCTTCCACACAAAAGCACACTATCTGATTTCGAATAATTAAAGGAGCAGGTGATAAAAATGTTAGTGCAATACAAAGTAAAGCTCACACAGTATAATGATAGGACAGACAATATTGATAAGATCGTATGGCTCCTAATTATAAGGTGTTGTAAAAAAATAAACATTTCTCTATGGATTGTGATCGTCAACGCACCGATATGTGAATACGACCTTATTTTCACTCTATTTGTCGGACCATTGACAATATCTTTTTCATCGTCATGTCTGAATGGCGATGGCGTTCTATATTCGTATGACGTAATAGAGAATTTCAAGTTTTCCGAATTAATAAGGAATACTGGTGTGACATTGATACAGGCAGATAGTGGATCCTCAGATATGCCAAATTGCGATATTGAATTCACGAAGTGAATCATTGCCAGTTTAAATACAGTTGTGCTGGACTTATAGAAAATTTAACGCCGCAACTAAGTATTGCATTCCAAGATTTCTTTTCATTCGATCATTTTCGAGTCAGATCTCCATTTAATTCAAAAACTCCATATTCAAAAACAAAGCCTCATCACAAATCAGTGCGTAAAAAAAATATAAGTCTTATAACAACATAACATAAGGTACATTTTCGTGTGGGCGTAACTTAACAGATCTAGCACTAGGTGTCCTGGAAATATACACAGAGTCCCAACGTTTGGCGCTAGCTCCCTATGAGGTGCTCGCACCGTCGCCTGCCGCTGACCTCGACGTCGACGTAGAAGCTGATGCTGACGTGGACGTCGTAGCGGGGGCCGTGGGCTCCTGCGCCGCCTGGAAATAGAAAAAAAAACTTATAAGTATCAGGTATAGTGATAACGACTTAGAGGGCCTATGCTCTGAAGTGGTATTTCAGCTGAGAAGAAAATAGTTCTGCTGACCAATTTCTTGGCGGTTAATCTCAGCAAAGACTAGCCCTCGACACAGGAAATATTGTAGTGGGCTCTCTCAGTTTCAGGTAATGTAGTGTTGGCCTATGTCAAAAGACAACCTGACCTAGTAGGTGATAGTTACTCAACCTTAAGATATTTTTATAGGTAAGTTAGTTTGTATTATATAATAATAACTATCATAAACTAGTTGTTTTTTTACAGCATGTTAAACAACTGGTTACAGGCAATACAGGCTATTTTTGTTAGTTGACCCTTAGGCTAGCTGGAGCCGGGAGCGACGGTTTTTGTAGGACTGCTGGTTGCAGCTAGATGAGAGTGGATGGGAGGATAAGTGGCGTGCGATTAAGGAAATCTATGGTCATTGGGTAGAGCAACAATAATCTCCGCGTGGCGGCTCATGAGGTACCTACAAGTAGAATGACCTTTGATTTTAGAGACTTATTCATATTTAGTCGTAGATTCCTGACTTAGTGGCCGTGGCCACGGATCGTTTGATAGGTTGGTTGCGGTTTTTGCGAGATTTCTTCATATTTCTCTATTTGTGGCACTGTGTGTACTACATTCGCTAATGCCCGCCATACACGATCCAGGTTTTCGTCAAGTTCGCAGCGCGTTTGAAGCAGCTTCAAACGCGCTATAAGTTCGCATGACAAGTCTACTTGAAGCAAATATTTAATTTCTATTCTACCGGCTTGATCAAGTTTGCAGCGTCATGTTCATGTAAACTTGTACGTGTGTAAGAGCGGTCAAGTATACATGACGTTAGCCGGCATCGGCACCTTTCAATAAATTTATATGAGACTAGCTGTCCCACGCGGCGTCGCTCCCGTCAACCTGGCTACCTACCTCCCATTTACTCTACCTACCCTACCGTATCTAACTACATACATGATTGTTGCGTAACTTTAACCGCTTACGCGGCGCACGCAACGGAAGCTCTCAAACAGGAATAATTTTGCCCGTTTTTGCAACATTTTTCATTTATGCTCCGCTCCTATTGGTCGTAGTGTGATGTTATATAGCCTATAACCTTCCTCGATAAATGGAGTATCCAACACAAAAAGAATTTTTCAATTCCAACCAGTAGTTCCTGAGATTAGCGCGTTCAAACAAACAAAGAAACTCTTCAGCTTTATAATATTAGTATAGATTATTTTTTTTCGTTTCCATATCCAATTTTTACACCACAATGAACGATCTTTACTTTCTGTTTTCTTAATTGCAAGTAACAAACCTAGGATGGCTAACGCGTCGTCGTCTATCACAGATGACGCCGTGGTTTCAACTGGTGCGGCATCATGCAAACTTGAACGTGAGTGGTCTATAGGGATGCACTGCAAACTGGACGCCACTTAAAACGCGCTGCAAACTTGACGGTAAACTTGATCGTGTATGGCGGACATGGGAATACTTCGTAGAGGAGCTAATGAGGTCTGTCCGTCTTGTGGGTGATCGGACGCGAGAACGGTGACCTTCTAATTTTCTTTATAGGCTTATTAGCAGAGCTGATAAAGCAAACAGGTAAAAGTTTATGTGTTTACGAATATTGATAACGAAATATTCCACCACTCCATTCAATTTCATTCTACATATTATCACATAGACTTCCGCGTTTCTTTCTCTAATAAAAACAATTCACACTGACGTTGTCCAAGATCTCATATTCGTTCCTAATATAATTTACACATTGTATTCAATACTGGCGCCCCTCAAGTACTAGGTAAGGGTATTATGGCCAGAAATGCACGGTTAGTTTTGACTACTTACTTATTTCTTTCTTTACTGAAGAAAAAAAGTACCTTTACTGGTAAGGCAATGAAATTACCTGTCGACTGATGCCATTTTTAACCGACTTTCCAAAAAGGAGAAGGTTCTATGTTCGACTTCTTGTATGTATTTTTTTTTTGGTTATGTTCACCGATATCTCCGTTGTGGACTGATTTTGAAATTCTTTTTTTGTTTGAAAGTTTGTATTCCCAAATTAGTCCCCTTTTAATTTGGTGAAGATCTGATGAAGAAATTCGGAGATATACAATACAACTCTTCAATAAATGACGGCAAATCTCTCGGGATTGCTACAATCGCATGTCTGTTTATTGTTTATACCATTTCATAACATAACATCACGCCAGTACGCTCTAAAGGGGTACGCAGATGTATACAGTTCACCTTGGTACACTCTCATTTCACCGGTTATGTTCAAGTTTTTTGGTATTCGGGTAATCTATTTTGTATTATAAGTACTTTACTAAAGGCAAGTTGCTTAATAGGTACAACAAGAAAGTGAAAAAAAAATCTTTTTACAAAAAAATACTACCAACTTCCAACTAAAAACACTACAAAGTGAAAAATAACTTCCTTTTTCGAAGTCGGTGTCCATAACGAAAAAAATGGTACCTACCAAAGATAAACTTCTTGGCCGCCCTGAAGTTGGCTACAATGGCTGCGCAGTAAATCTCATATAAAAACAGCATAGACTTGTGCCTTGCGCATCGGAAAGCCAACTTCAGGGTCTTCTAGAAGTTTGGCATAAAATGCATTATTACATAAAAATGCGTTTTTCCAGAAACCTACATCTGCAGCCGAATTTAGTAAGTGAATATGGCAACGCAAAGAGATTGACCGCTATCCAATCGACCAAATCGGCCAGTCACACAGACGGAAATCCACATCGCGTCATTGATCTCGCATGTGATTGGTCGATTAATAAAAAATACAAACGTACATAGGACATATTACTTTTATTATTTTAAGTCGGTTTCTAACAGTTTTCTTTCTATAATTATTTGTATAAATGTGATATCAATCAACAAAACAAACAAAATACGACAATCGTGTTGACAGTTCGAAATTTAAACGGAGATATAACGTCTGTACCACACAAGTTGAAGATGTCAACTCCTTAACAGTGCGTGAACAAAATGATTATTTATAATACTCTTTGAAGGTGTCTGGATATGTTACAGTTGGTCTGATAGGAACACGCAAATGTCATTTGAAAATAAAGGATGGTCCTAATTAGAGCCACGGCTCTAGGAGTTGCTAGAAATGCGAATTATTAAAAAAAAAGTTATTGGTGTAAATTAAAAAAAATGTATTTATTCTCTTAACTTTATTCTAAAAAGAAACGTCGCTGGACCTGATAATTATCAGAGGGGCAAATTAAGGCCCAGTCTTTTCTTATGTCATTTAAGCGTCTTTAAAGTAATTTTGCTGTCACTGTCTGCTATCCGATCCAGAACGAATTTTTTAAAACAGCGTAAATCTGAAGTCGTTTTCTTATCATTCAGTTGATCTAATTAAGGTGTTGGAGGTTAGACAGTAGACACCATTTTATTTTAAAGATTTCACTTTTTTCTGTTTATATTGGCCGATGGCCGATGGGGCCGAAAAGTTCTGGAATGGCGACCGCGAACCGGAAGACGATACGTTGGAAGGCCTCCTATTAGGTGGACCGATGACATGGTTAAGGTTGCGGGAAGGCGCTGGATGCGAGACGCACGGGATCGGTCAATGTGGGGACGCCTGGGGGAGGCCTATGTCCAGCAATGGACGTCTTTCAGCTGAAATGATGATGTTGATGATATTTGTATTTCATGAATTGTTATCAAATAAATTTTATTGTTTCTTTCTAAGTCCGTTCGTGCACGTAAAATAGTTATAATCAAAGAGTATTTCTATTATTTTTACACTCATTTCAGTGACAAAATGGCAACACTATCATACAGCATATCGCGAAAAGACAGTAACCAAATTATTAAATATGTATATTTTTTTACCTTCTCTTATCCATAAGATCGGATCTCCGACCTTTTACGGCCAGTAGCTATAGCACACAAACAAAATCACACACACACACCTTTAGTACATCTTTCCTCAGTTGCGTCAAATTAAACATACTAGTCCCGCTACGCATTGGCCTAATGCTCATTATTTATTCTTTGTAATTAATAGAATATTAAATAGGTGATAATTAACTCTATCGTAATACCTGGTTTGTGTCCAGGTCTTCGTCAACCGATGACTTCGTCACATCCTCGGAAAGTACTGGCCCGAGACCATCTCTAACATTGAGCTGCTAGAGAAATGCCACGAGAGCCCGATCGACAGCCAGATCAAGCGTCGCAAATGGAGATGGATTGATCACACGCTCCGGAGGGATTCCGATCATATTCTTTAGGAACACAGACGACTCAAGGAAAAAAACCGGCCAAGTGCGAGTCGGTCTCGCGCACCGAGGGTTCCGTACAAACTTCAGCTTAAAGGTATTATAGACCTGAGTATTTGATATGAATTACAATTTAATACCTCTACGCGTTCTTGAGGAAAGGGAAAGTAAGTTTATTATATGATGAAACAAAAAAAATACGGTTTTCGCAATTATTCCTTTATCTGTGCTAAGACGTTGCTTCGTAACAAATTTCAAGATTCTGAGTCCACGGGAAGTAAATTTGTGGCATAAACGGCTGTATCTTTTGATTGCTTTGGGTTTTTTTTTTGTTTCAGCTTGATACCTCCACGCGTTCCTGAGAAAAAGAAGGAAGCGTGGCCGTCCCCGTCAAACCTGGCGACGCCGACGCACCATATTACCTGAAGCGACAAGCATCGGCATGACGTGGAGCGAGGTGAAGCGTGAAGCTCAAGGCTGGTCACGATGGAGGACTACTGTGGACGCCCTCCACCCATGTAGGACATAGGATCTTAAGTCAAGTAAGTCAAGACCTGGTTTATAAATCTATAAATAAATCAAGTACCTATGGGAAAATATAAATGTCTTCAGACCGACACATTTCATTCGTCCTATGCATAAAAAATAATTTAATATAATAAATTTAATGATTCCCCAAATATCTCAAGACAAAAGTCTATGACTAATGTGTGTTGCCTACGGGACCGAGACGTGGTAGCTCACAATGGGCCTTATCAGAACGCTTAAAGTCACCCAAAAGGCAATGGAGAGGGCTATGCTCGGAGTTTCTTTACGTGATCACGTCAGAAATGAGGATATCTGCAGGAGAACCAAAGTTAAAGAATCCCGAAGAATTGCCAAACTTAAGCGGCAGTGAGCAGGGCACATTGCTCGCAGAACGGATGGCCGATGGTGCCGAAAAGTTTTGAAAGAAAGAAAGAAAAATGAGTTTATTGGCATTACAAAACAAAAACACCTTAAAATTAAACAAAATATTTTTAAACTATTTATGCCATAAGGGCCTCAGCTCAGCATAATGCCAAATGGAAATACAGGGTATTCTACCTGACGCTGATTTTCAGCTGCAGCCCACGAGTGCCATACGCTCGAAAACACAAACAAACATTTATAATATACAATTTTTTTTTGTAAAAAAACCATCTATGATAAAATTTCAATTTTTTGGAATGGCGACCGCGAACCGTAAGACGATACGTTGGAAGGCCTCTTACTAGGAAGACCGATGACCTGGTTAAGGTTGCGGGAAGACGCTGGATGCGAGACGCACGGGATCGATCAATGTGGCGACGCCTGGGGGAGGTTATGTCCAGCAGTGGATGTCTTTCGGCTGAAATGATGTTGATGATCATGCTCACGTCTAAATGTCTACTGAAGTAATGACCAACACTTTCATTTTGACAGTTTAAATTCACGGAAACGAACCGAAAGCAATGGATATTGTTGATTTGTTAAAATGACAGCGAGTGTCAAATTACAAATTCAGAATTAAAAACCAGCCAAGTGCGAGTCTGACTCGCGCACAGAGTGTTCCGCATGAACAGCTACATTCAGCAAAATAAATAGGTTACATTACTAACGTTCATAAACAATGAAAGCACCGAACATTGCTCCAGCAAAGGGACAAAATTAACTTTGCCTTTCGAAAACTACTGTCCCCATACATAAATACACAAAATTGTTATTTTTCCAAGTACATTTTATAATTTGGTCGACTATTACTTGTAAACTTGTAAAGCCTACTTAGCTGTGTCATAGTTTTCCTTTTAATTTCGTTATATATACTACTGCCTTGAATTTTTTACACATATGCAAAAGCAACCATTTAGCTAGCAGGGGGACGGGGACTCTAACAAAAATTAGCCATTTAAAGCTTAATTTTACGCAAACAGATCCCTGAATCGAAAAATGGTTTGCACAGACCCGTAGTATTTTTGAATGGCCGATCAAACGATACCCCACACTACACTTTTTTCGTGTACACAATTTTGTTGTTTTAATTTACTCCTTTTTCAGCATGATTAATATGTATATCCATGCCAAATGATAGCTTTAGTACTAAGAATTTCTGAGCTAAGCTGCGGACGGAAATGGCGAAACTATAAGTGTTCCTCGTTGACTACGGAACCCTAAAAATCGTGGGATATTTTCAGCCTTGATAAGTTTCACCTCAGTACAATTTCTGACTATTTAAATGGCGAACACTCTCTATGGTAATCAAAAGTAAAAATAATATAATAAGTAGGTATAATAAAGAACTTAAGGATATCAAAAGCAAAATAACCTCAAAACCTAAATGTATTATTACACTCAGACTGTGATATAATTATGTTTTCACATTCGATATCCAGAATTCCAGACAAGATTTTATTGCAATGTAATAGTAGATAATTAATTTATCGGAAGACACCTATTTGCAATGAATGCATGCTTATTAGAGATGCACCATAGGACCATAGCTAGCAGTTACATTAAATGATTAGGTCCTCTTTTACTATAGAGTATTAGGTATTTCATAAAGAGTTTGTTTACTAATCTTTATATCATCGCTTAAGCTTTAGTTTTCAATTTAGCTATTACTACTTATGAATTAAAATTGCAAGGTCCCTAGGAGCCGGATCCTAGCAATGCAACATTGCCTAAGCAATTAATTTATGAGTGGATGGAGAGAAGTTCAATGTACACTGCCGTTGCTTTTATTTTATTATATTGGAGAAACTTACAAATTGTTTGGTTTTGGATTCATTTGTTGTTTTTTTTTTGTTACGAAAACAATATTTTTATTACCTGATTATTATTTACACTATGAGCCTCATTGTTACTCGCAACAAAGAATTATTATTAACACCTAACTAAAATAAAGTCAATTCCAGCAATAAAGCCCAAAATTCCAAAAAAAAAAATTCAAATATCTGCAATCAAAAATATCCTCAAAACAATATGTGTCAGTAGGCCATCGTCCTACGCGCGTACAATAAGGACTGGCTCGAAGTTGTTCGGATAAAAAAGTAATAAAACAATTGCTGTTGCCGTTGCAACAAAGTTGCAAACCAGTCCCAACACTCTGGGCCGGACTAAGGATGTTAGAATAACACGATAATGATCCCTAAAACGTTAAAATGTCGTAAAATTACTATTTTTACGGGCTGTTGTGTAGTTTTAACCGGCTGTTTATGAAAACAGGAATTGGTAATAGTAAAATTTTATAATAATGTTGACAAGCTCGCGTAGGGTTGAGTGGTTAAAAACGTGGCAAAGTGAGATTATGGGTAAACAAGAGACTGCCATTAATTTAAAATAGTGATAAATAATTATATAATTTCGCGCGACCTCGCGTTCGACCACTATCCCATCTGATGGTAAGAGATGATGTGGTCGACGGTGAAGCACGCTTGCCTAGAAGTAACCTATTCACTCTTGACTTAAATATCCCTAGGTTGTAGCCATCAGGCAACACAGACTCCAGCAGGGAATGCAACTCCTTAGCTGAACGAACAGTGAAAGTGTTCCCAAAACGTTTAAGGCGCAGATTGACCATTTTGACCATCTCAAAGACAATTGATATATATATATATATATATATATATAAGTCATAGAATAATAAGTAAAGTACAAAAAACTACCGAAGTTTGGGTGTGAAACGAGTACTCGTTTTGTTCCTTCAAGGTTATTGGCGACTGTCGCCGTCATAATGCGTATTTCGAATTATATTTCCAAAATAAATTTATGATCGTAAGTAACTCTACAAATACGTTTTTGGTAAGTATCAAAACGAACTCATTAACAATTATGTGTGCGAAAGTCTACAAAAGCAGATTTACAAATTCCCTTAAAAATAAACGGTCGTTTGTTTCCAATTAACGTTAAAAGTAACTTCGTATCTCTTCTTGATACCTTTCGCGCGTAAGCATATAGAGATAGTGTGAGACCCCCGGAAGGAAATAGGATAGTTTTAATCCCAGAAACCATTCTCAAGGGTGTGGAAACGGGAGTAGAAGTTTGTATGGTGAACCAGTTATATCTCAAGTAAGGATAAGAATAAAAATTGGTTATTCGAGGTACCTACTGATACTACGCACACGAAATCACGGGCAAAAGCTTGAGAAGCTATATAATCCAACACAGAAAAACGTTAGATGTGTCATGAAGTACTAACTATGATGATTCATTTGCCGGAATCAAAACATACTGGTATTAATTTATTGTATTGTTAGTAAGAAATGACGAAGTCGGTCGATAGTTACCTGCTGCAATCTATAAAACATTCAACGGGCGCGGCCGCCTCTCACACGGCATCGTAATCTTGTGCTCTGTCGCCAAATTACGAAATCTAAGGGCCTTAATGCGACGGTGAGACCGAGGCGATAGCTGTAAGATTTCTGTTAAACTTTCCTCCACTACCGTTGTTTACATATCGTACTATACATTCGTCAATTGTTTTTAAGCTTGAATGACAGTTGGATCGTGTTAACCAGTGACTGGGTATTGCACGTCAAATAAGCAGCTCCATATAAAATAATGGTATCAGGTTTGACTGGAAGCCGACCCCAAAGTATTTGGGATATGGTTACGCAAATGATTTGGACTGTAGGAACACAATCTTATGTGTGCAAGGAAAAACAGGGCATGCAACAGCTCCAGCGCTTTAAATAAAGATAAATTAGCTGAAAAATGTTTAGACTTTAACATTTCCAGAGACAGAGAAGCCGTGTATACGAAATTGTGCATTTTGCTGACGGTGTGACAGAACGAACAATTTCTTCGAAGAGAAAACTTGAAGTGGGAGCACGACACGTGTTCCCTTATTGATTCTGTGGAAGAGCACTGAAAATAAATTTGTATTTTCATTTTATTGCTTACTGAGAAATTGACAAATGTCCACGAGGCAGCCCATTCCGTTTAAGACGTCATTCTTGATAGCTATTCCGTATTGCTTGAAATATTGCTGAAGAGCTTTGATTAATTCGCAATACACGTGGAACAGTTAGCTTTATTTCTGTTTTTGGTAAGAAACAAAACAGATCTAATTATTCCTTCACCATTTTTAGAGCAGTGGTGATAAAATAATTAAAAGAAAGTAAAGCGCTTGCCTAGACTGGGTCCGAACCCACGACTTGGGCCGTTACCACTGGTCCACCGCTGCTGAATCAATGCATTGCATTTTAATGCATTTTTCTGAATTCGTCTCTGAAATAAACTTAACTGTTAAAGCTAGTTGTTTTTTCCATTTATTCTGTATGTCAAACGGCTACAAGGCATCTATTATTACATATGTCCAACAACCGCTCCTTTTTTTATTTATCAATAGCTAGCTTTTACCAGCCGCTTCGTCCGCATTTAAATCGGCAATTATACCAACAGAACGATCTTCCGGGATCTTCACCCATCTCCAAGGTCCAATTTATCTTTGTAGTAAAAGTCATCAAGATTGGTTCAGCGGTTTAGGCGTAAAACATATCAAACAGGCAGATAGAGACTAATCTGGTGAATTGGTCTTCGGAAATTATATAAATAACATTTTGGAATTTTGATGCTAATCACACTTATGTGTTACTCAAACAAGTAAAACATTTTCTTAGGAATAAATATGAATGTGTTTGTAAATTATATTATTTGCCCGTCAAGGGAAGTAACTAATAAATAGCTACTGCGTTGGCCTCTTTATCTGCTGGCATATTTAAGTGATTAAATAATTTTGAGTAATTAACCTATTCTATAACAACATACGAGTTAAAATAATTTTTGTTATACATTTTAAAACATCAAGAATTAAGGACGTGTAAAAGATAGTTATTCCCGGCGTTCTGGAAAGATATCGCGTTTCAAGTAAAAAGTTGCAATAAATCCTGCGACATGCTGTTGAAAAGTCATTTACCCAAAACAACAACTTACAAGCGATTGACAATATGTCACATTATTTTTGTCATAATGTTCTAATTCTGTTACGTACCATAATTTCTTTGTACTATAATGTTCCAAAACTTGTGTAAAGTAAAATTATTAAAATATGATAAAATAAAAAAAACACAACAGCCAATTTTGCCCCAATTATTTTGGCACATCCTGATTCGGCCCTGTATCAAAGAGCCATATTCGGACACGTCAAAAATACTCAAAATCGGCAACACTACACGCGAGCTGCACGTCTCGGCCGACTCACGCTTGACTGACTCGAGATAAAATCTGACAACTTACATATAACCACTTTCTGACGTTCTTTTTAATTTGTACGATCATGAGTTTTAATTAATTCAGAGTGGCTGAGTAATCATAGCCGCACAGATCGATCTTCAAGGTTAAGCAATCCTTGCCGAGATCGGTCTGTGGATGGGTTATCATCAATTACATACTGATACTTCTCCGTGCCTCGGAAAGCAAGTAGAGTCGTTGCCATGGGTCCAGGCCTTTTTTGTAAACTTTGACAGTCGTTACGGGTAAATGTTCTTCTACATCTGACTGCGAATATGTATAATCTGCAAATCTTATCTTATGGGAGTATATTCTTTGGCAGAATGAACGCAATATGTTGGATAATGTACAGGCTGCATCTAGAGTTATTTACGTTTTTGTTAAACGGCCCTTGTGGAAATTAGAATTAATTGCCGTGCGTTCAAGCATTTTTGCTATACCTATTATTGGAATCAAATCTCACAATGTTAGGTTAAACCGCAAAGATATTAAGGCGCAGTAGCGGATTTTAAAAAGAGAATCACGTCTAAGCTGCTGGTCGTCATTTTTTGTAAAAAATATGTTACATTCGAGTCGGAAATGAAACGTTGGAGATAGTTGACCGATATTTATTTTATTTATTTATTTAATTCAGACAATTCCAGCCCATATTTTAACAAGATACATTAAATTACATTACACAGGTAAAAACTCAAAATAAAAACAATCAATAATAAAATTCAAACAGTAAAAAAAAATTCATCAATGTCATACATCAAAAAAGCAACAATTAAAAAGGTCCAAGAAATTATAAAAATGTCAGAAAATTTATTAAACAATGTCAAACGTAAAATTGCCAAATGTTGAATATTATAAGTAAAAAAAAAAAAAAATGTCAGAATATTAAAAATTAAAATTATATAATTCGTAAAACAAAATAATAAATATTAAAATAAACTATGGTAATTATACTATATTTTACCTGCCCCAAGCCCGGTATACGGGTGCATGTAAGGCCTGCCACTGCCGCATGAAAGGCCCGTCCAACCTGTTGGCAACAACGCTAAGAAGGCTGTTGTCGCTGCCCCGCACTCTACTCGCTAATGAAGTCACCCTCTTGCGCATGCTGGCATAAAAACAGTCAACGCGGATGTTCGCGAACATACCTGATGCGCTGCAAAAGCGAGGCAGCCGCAGCAGTGACCTCAACGCGTTATTATATTGAACGCGAAGAGCGCTGTAAGATTTCTGCAAATACGACACCCACAGACTACTCGTATAAAAAGATGTGCAGTAGGCTCGAAATAATGTGATCTTCACATCCTTGGAGCTACGAGCAAACCTGCGGGCAATCATATTCGCCCTCACCGACAGCGCCCTCCTTTCTCGCTCAATATCAGCGTCGTCCTTCAGGTCAGACGTCACAATATGGCCCAGATATTTAAAACTATGTACCCGCTCTAAGGGCACCCCACTCACCCTTACTGGAGGAACCTCCACCGGACACTTAGAACCTGCATTGAAAACCATAAGCTGGCTCTTTATGTCTACCTGGGTCATTTTCTTTCATTTGGCAAGGAACATCTACAGAAGAATACCGAGAAGAATAATCGAGAAGAATACCGCACAGTTGGGCTTTTAGCAAATTGGACGATATTTTGATGTCAGTCAAGATACCAGAATGTCTAAAGGCCCTCCTCTTTAACCAGTGTGTTTTGCCCACCATGACCTATGGTGCGGAGACGTGGACGATCACACAGGAGGTTGTGTACAGGCTTCGAGTTGCACAGAGAGCCATGGAGCGTTCCATGCTTGGCATACGGCTAATAGACCGAGTACTAAACGTTGAGATCCGAAGACGTACGAAGGTTTCCGACGTCGGGCAAATGAATTTCGGAACTGAAATGCAGCTTAGCCGGACATCTGGCAAGGCGCGGTGATGAAAGGTGGAGTAAGGTGGTGACCTAATGGCGTCCAAGAACTGGCAGAAGAAGTATTGATCGTCCAGGGGCGAGATGGGCAGATGACATTGTTGCCATTGCGAGTAGAACGTGGACGAGGTTGGCACAGGAACGTGGTGATTGGTAAAAGAAGAGAGAGGCCTATGCTCAGCAGTGGGCGAAGTCGGGCTGTGGATGATGATGACGACCCGATTTGTAAACGTAAGTATTATCTATTAGCTATTGGCCTAGCTCTGTTCTGCCTCCTGTACGGTAAGGAGGAAAGGGGAAATTTCTCTTACTCCTCCGCTTATCCTTTCTGATTAACGTAGTTGCGGGATCCAAAAGCGTTGAATTGCTTCACCAATACTCGTCAAGCTTTATTTTCTTGGTGTTTTTCTCATGGTGATCACTATTGATTCCGGCTTTTAGGAGTTGTAGTAGTCGGGAATAGTATGGCGGGCTTATCCAAAAAAGAACTTGACGGAATACGTCAGAACACGGGTGGTAAGCTAGGATAATTTCTTACCTCGGGCGATTTTGTCGTCCCAATGATGGAGCATTTACAGTTGGTAACACACATTAATAGTAATTTCACCCTTATAAATAAAGTAAGGATCTTGTTATGTATGACAAAACAATACACTAGTTACAGGGCACTATATTTATTTATTGAACACTTAGTAAAAAATAAAATGACAAAAGATAGAGAATCTTCTACAAATCTTTTACTGTCCAGGCCGCTCGTCTATGGAATGCATTGCCTTTGACAATAAAACGCGCCCAATCACTACCGATCTTTAAAAGACTGGTAACGGAGCACTACCTGTCACTGTGATCTTATTCTTGTTGGAGCTGTATTGTTTTCTTGCCTGTATATTTATATTTATGTATGTATTTATGTATATATTTTAGTATTTTATATTTCGTGGTTCCGATGTTTGTAACTTATTATTTAATTTTAAAATTGCACCAAGTGCAAACCCATGTCATGTCCAGGCTATCTCTCTCCATTCTGGGTTGCCTGGAAGAGATCGCAGAATGCGATAAGGCCGCCTGTTGTATGTTTGTGTTTATTTTAAGGTTTTCGTATGTAATGTTTTTATCTTGGTGTACAATAAAGTATATATATATATATAAATAAATAAATAAATAATGACATGTACAATATTAATATTTATGTCCCCATACAAACATGGTCGACTCAGATACAGAACAAAATCTGTTAAGTGACATTCAATCATCAATATACGAAGCGTCGCGATCACGATTAGAAAAACGTATAGGGTTGCCAAACACATGGTCAAACACTATCGAAAAATCACGTGATCAATCCCTTAGATTTTAGCATTTCGACGATCGCCTTCGCTGAGAACGAATGACACTTGTCTAGAGCTATTCAGCTAAGAAAGAGGGCATACTAATTTAAGGGCCTACATGCGCTTTAGTGTCGTAAAACGTTAACTTTCTAAAGCAACGGCTAGGTTAAAAGGTTTGAAAAAATATATATTTATTATTGTTTCATGTACATTATTTTTTAAACATGATTTTTTCGTATAACAAATAGTTTTGCTTTAAAAAAATAATTAGCAACACGATATTTTTCGCAACTTTTGGATTCTCCTCCAAAACGACTTGGATTTTTTAAAATATTTTTACACAGAAAAATTGATGGCTGGAATTTCTTCATAACTGACATATGTAAATCAAATAATATTTTGCAAACAAAACTGTTCAAAAGGAGGTTCAATATTGATATTATGGCATCGAGCGGGCGCACGTCCAATACTCCGTTTACATTAGGGCGTATATATCGCCATAATTTTATGAGTTGTGAGACATTATTAGTATAACAATTGTAGATAGGCAGTGGGCCAATAAATAAATAAAAATTAAATACTATAAGAATACTATTTTTTTCTATAAATAATATTTATAGAAAAAGAAATACTAACCATAACTCCAGTAACTCACTAATTTCCAGTTATGCCTTAATCAATAAACATGAGGTGAGGTGAAAAACCGCCTATAAAAAATACAAAAGAAATCGTTAAATAATAAATCAATAGATAGCTACCATTAGGAGCAACGATAAACTAAAGAAACATATTTCTACCTTGTATTTAATTTCAGAATGTATTATTATGTCTTTAGGTAATGCAGGGTACGGAACCAATAGTGGGTGCACCCCAGCTAGACGGTAGACAATAATTACCTACCTACTATTTTAATGTGCACCTACATTTTGCGGAAATTGTGTACTATGGATGTATCATTTTCTAATCAATATGTAGTTTGAATACCATGGTATAGACATGATGCAATAGGTCACTGTTATAGGGGACCGTCCGTTAATCACGTGAGGCTTGAAAGGTGGGGCTTTAGCAAAAATCACGAAATATCCCAAGGGGAGAGATGTAGTAAGATATCACGTATATTTATTTTTTCGTCAAACGCTTGATTTATAAACCGAAAAGCGGCGTGCAGTGTTATTGCGCGTTCATATAATACTATACTCCATTTGTTTAGGTAGTTAACTAAAGGTAAACGATCTTGATATGTCTTTTTATATAAAATAAATCGTATAAAAGACCAACAAATATTATTTAAATTTAGTTACTTACCTAACATCGGTTTAAGTAAATACCTAATTGTAAACATTTTTAGATTCAATTTTTAGACATTTTTTTAGATAAAAGACATGTTAAGATTGTTTACATTTAGTTAACTACCTAAACAAATGGAGTATAGCTATCCCCCGCGGCTTCGCTCTCGTCAACTGGCTACATACCTACCCACCTACCCTACTTACCTAACTACCCTACCAACCTACCCTACCAACCTACCCTACCCAGCTACCCTACCTACCTACCAACTTACCAACCTACCTACCCTATTAACCAACTAACTAACCTACCTACACTACCCTACCCTATCCTTCCCTATCCTATGTACCTACCTACCCTACCTTACCCTACATACATGATTGTTACGTAACTTTAACCGTTTACGCAACGCACGCAAGAGAAGCTCTGAAAATGAAATTTTGTGTCGGTTTTTGCAATATTTTTCATTTATGCTGCGCTCCTATTGGTCGTAACGTGATGTTATATCCTTCCTCGATAAATGGACTATTCAACACAAAAATAATTTTTCAATTCCAACCAGTAGTTCAAGAGATTAGCGCGTTCAAACAAACAAACTCTTCAGCTTTATAATATTAGTATAGTATAGACTATTTTTATGCCAGTCAAAAACAACCTGCAACCATTCTGTCTAGACATTTTTGTCATGGTCCTTAATTTCAGAATTAAATTAGATCATACTTTATACCTGTATTTAAAGATAAAATTCCTTTTTTTATTGTCTTAGTTTACTAAGATATATACAATTGAATATTCTAAAATAAAAACCAACCTATATTCAAATACAAAAGTGAGACAGAAAAGAGCTCATTGTGCATCATAAAATTCGTAAGATAATATTCTAAACAATTAAGATTATTTTTCTTACTTAAAAGATACACGTGATTTTTCACCGAGGGGGAGGGGCGGGTTAAACTGAAAAAACATCACGTGATTGATGGACGGCTGCTAGGTGTTGTGCGGGGTCGTGGAGCTTTGTGCGTGGGAGAATAGGTACTCTACCAAGTATCTAAGGGCCGGTCCTAGGGTAGAGCTAACGGTGCGGTCGCTTTAGACCAAATGCGAAAAACAAATCAAAGCGCAAAAAAAAAATGGCGCCTTTTGAGAGGCGCGGGAGCAGTGTTGCCAGATCAGATTTCCCACCGGCTTCAAAAAGGGGTAGGTTCCAAATTCGACAATATACAAAAACAAATTGTCGAATTGAGAATTGTTTGTTACGCGGTTACTCCTGAATTCTGAATTGATTGTGATGTTTTTTTTTGTATTTTCACTGTCACCAAATCAGGATCTGATGAGGGCGTCCCACGGAAATCAAGGGCAATCCTCTAATTTTATAGGCATACATATAGAGATTTTGGTTTTTGCATCAACATGGCAAGCATTTGCATTCAGAAAATATTATTAGGTGAAAAGGAACAGATGAAGAAGACCACAGATGGCCACTGGAACTTCTCAATTATAATTATTAGCATTATTTGGGAATAAGATATCTCGAATAATTAAATGACTGTGTACATCACAATCATTTAATAAATTTAATTAAATGTTATATGAAATAAGTGTTTGGGAATACTGGCAAAAATGATTTTCATGGATGAACTATCTACACTAAATATATTAACAAAAAAATTAAACCGATTTCTAAAGCAAAACACTACAAAGCGAAAAATAACTTTGTTTTTCGAAGTCGTTGACGAATGAAAAACAATAGGTAAGTACAAAAGACACCGATTTAGGAGAACAGTTATTTTTCGCTTTAGAATTCGGTATATTTTTTTTCCATACCTTTTTATTTTATTCAAATCGTCTTCTCGGTTGTCACCTTTTTTATTTTATATCTGGAAATAAATTAAAATCGCCTCCTTTCTAGACAACTCTTCTTGTTTTAACTCTTCATGTTTACCTACTGGATGGATGGGTTCCAGTAGGTAAACATCCATCGTTCCCTTGGTTTGCCTCCCTTCCTTGCCATCTACCTATATTATCATCAGCTTTTTAATGTTACCACAGCTGGGACATAGACCTCCTCTCTGTGAGAGGGAATGCGCCACGCGGGCCCAGTGCGGATTGGTGGATGTCACATGTCTTCGAACTTTTGGTTCTAGGACATGCCGGTTTCCTTACGATGTTTTCCCGCAGCATTTTTAGAGAAGAGGTGATGAAATAATTTACACAAAGTAAAGCTCCTGTCTGGCCTCGAACCTACACCTACCGCACCTGAACCTATAATAAAATCTACGTAGCTAGATACCTACGTCCTGAATTACAGATCAGAAGTGTACCATAACCCTGCATTAGTTATAATTTACGACTGTAGTCTCGAACATGGACGTACGTAAGTGCACAAGTTTTAACGCGCATCGCCATCTTTATGACCGCAGATCCGCCATTATTGTCATTCAATGAAACACGTTATGAAGATATTGGCTACTTTGACATTTGTTTTCATGGTGCATAATAGCATCACCATGTTTTTTTGATATTATGATAGAAGTCTGTGACAATAATTGAAAGGATTGTTAAACAAAGATCTTTCTGAAAATTCCAAGAGGCCAAGACTTAGGTGAGTCTTGGCCCAAACAGACCAATCCTACTTCCTATCTTATCTATACAAATAAATAAAATCGGAGTGTCTGTTTGTAATATTGAAATAACCGTTTTTTACTACATGTACCTATATGTAATTATGAATATATATACGGTACATACACCAAAATAACATTTTTTACAATTTTTGTCTGTCTGTCTGTTTGTTCCGGCTAATCTCTGAAATGGCTGGACCGATTTTGACGGGACTTTTATTTGCAGGTAGCTGATGTAATAAGAAGTAACTTAGGCTAGGTTTAAATAGAAAAAATCTCTTATTTTAGAAAGTTAGGCGGAACGAAGTTCGCCGGGTCTGCTAGTCATAATAATATAAAAATCTTTTTGGATTTATCAGTATAGTAATGTCAAGCGCTATAGAAATGTCACGTGATTTATCTCTTACATTTTAGCATTTCATTCAACTGTTTCACTGATACAATGTTAATTCGTCTAGCTAGAGTTTCAGAAATAACAAGATACTAACTCCTGTCAGCCCCTACGTAAGAAAAAAGAAAGCTGGCCAACTGCGTGTCGGACTTCGCACATTTAGGGTTCCGTACCTAACTGCAAAATTAAGTTGGTTGTAATGGGAAAAATGGGGGAATTTCAAAGTAAAACCTGATTTATCTGATATTAGTATTTGTTGATAAAATATACGTATTAATAAACATTATCACCAAGTTTCAAGTTTATAGATCAATAGGAAGTTAAAAAATTCTTTGAAATAATACTTTGGACAAAAAGGATGACTTTGGTAGCTTCTCATTCCTTTGCTTTCCAATGTTTTTTAAAATAAGAAGTACAGTATTTATCTAATCAACGAGCTCTAAACAATGATACCCTACTCGATGGGGTAGCTAATTTTTTTTCACGACCCCCGTTTAACAGTACGGGGGACAAAAAAAAAAAATAATTTGTATGGCTTGGGGTAAACAAGTTGCATAAACTGAAAATTTGAAGACTGTAGCTCCAACCGTTTGTCTGTAAAACCTGTTTGACAGACGACGGACAGAAAGACACGTGAGTGACAGCAATAGGGCTCGGTTTGGACCCTTCGCGTACGGAACTCTAAAAAACAAAAGATCATCCTACCTACTAGTAACGTTGCCACTATAAGTTATATCTATAGAATTAAATATACTGCCTACCAAAATCACAGCTGGAATATCAAACACATCTCCATTTCCACCACCACATAATTTAAATACTAACCTCACTTAATAACATACCCGTAACGCAAACCTGAAACAGAAGTAGTTCACAAGATTCCATTGTTTTACAATGTTCATAATAATTTTACAATAGCATAGCCGTTGCCACCGTTTTCTCCGACTGTCCTAAGTTATTAGACGATGTTTCAAATAAAGCACCACATTGTTTAATAATATTAGTGACTGCAGATCAGCGATTTACATTAAACCAGGCAATGTTTGACTGTCAGTGTAAACATACTTGAGAATTATAACGGACTGTTTATAATTATGATCACTTATGATCTTGTTCTCCTACAAAATGATGAGGTTTCTCGTAATTATGTAACGGCGATATGGTTGTTTTAAATAACTTGTGGTTCTGTGGGATAGTTGATATAACACGTTGGTGAGATAATTCACGCACGACTTTGTTTAGCGATGTTGTGCCCGTTTAATGTTACTCGTAATAGGGTCGGTCCCTATTGCAATCAATCTGCCTAGCCTTTTCCCAACTAAAGTCAGCGCCAGATAACAAAACAATAAAAATCGTAAACACCTTTCTACCAATGTATTTCAATATTTCAAAAGGATACGAAAAAAAGTTAATTTAAAAAATAAAAAACCCGATTGCTTAAGAAGCGAACTAAAAAGACATAAACGAGAAGAAAATTACGCCAACCAAAACCAATACCAAAACCAGATGTATCCTCCGACTGCACAGCATGATTTTCTTCTTGTTTACGTCTTTTTAGTTCGCTTCTTAAGCATGCAGGTTTTAATTTTACTTAATTCGAATTAGGTACATTTAAACATATAAGTGTTATATTTTTGAAATCGCCTCTCAGATCTCTTTATTTTGATACCCCCACGATGGGATTGGCAGACAAAAAAATTGGGTCCCCACAAAATGGCGCCCAAATCGCCATATTTTTGTTTTCAAATTTTAATCGGTTGACGTAAGAATCATCAAAATCCGGCAACATTACAGATCAGGTACACACGTTAAACTTATAACACACCTCTTATTCCGTCGGGGGTTAAAAAGCGACATAGGCAATTTTGAAATCAATTTTCAAAATTGCCTATGTCGCTTTTTAACCCCAGAATGTTTCTCACTATGAAAACTGTGTATTCAGCACAACATTATTTAGCGTCTGATTTTAAAATACAATACAAACATTTTACCTATATGGATTACGAAAATTCTTTGTACGATAAAAAGCTGCGAGTACACAATCACTGGGTGCCTATGTTTTATTCCGGTAAAATCCCGACGTTTTTCTCTGACAAATAAATACCTGTAGAAATTAAAACTGGTTGTCTAATTGTCGTATGCCACCTGTCTGCGCCGCCTTAAAACCACGAGCCTTATCACCTTATCGAACAAATCACCAAATTCAGTCTCCTAACAGAGCAGTTTAAAATAAATACAACATTAAATAAAAAACTAATTTAAATATAAAACGAAGGCCGAAAGCCATCAAAGTAACATTCTCAGAAACGTTATACATTGAATGTCATTTAAGAATTATCATTTTTATGAGTTGAAATGACCTAAATTATGATTTTGAAGGGATTTTACGACCAACCAGCGTGTGTTATCTCCAATTATGAAGTTTTTAAAAACATTTGAAACCGCGTTTATTCTTTGTATTGTTATTTTTAAGGTCTTTGTGATAAAATGAAAATGGTTTTAGTTTTACGAACCAATTTCGGACTTAAAAAAGTTCGAAATTGGTTCGTAAAACTACATAAAAGAACAAAAAACATCGTAATTCGCAAGAAATTCTGTGTAATTTAGATTTTTTTTTTTGATTTATGATTGTTTAATTTATGGTTTAACCTCAGCACGGAAAACGGTATCAGTATTCAAAATTACTAAACCATTTGCTGCTATGAATTTTCAGCCAACCCAATTAGAGTGTGAACCCAACAACAATAATAATTATCAACAGCATTCGTGTCATCAGAACTAAGCTTAACCTGGCAACACCACGCAATTGTCCATCCCTATCATTACTACTGCCCATCAAACACAGCATAGTTAAATTATAATCAAACAAAGATCAAGTTTTTCAATGATAAAAGTCCACATCCAACCTCGTTAACCATGCGAGTGCCAATCACAACACTATGCGTCATAAAACGGGATATAAAAGTCGTATAAACGAATATAAACCACTTTAAATTAATACAAGACTTGTATAAATAACTAGTTCACTAAAGAGGATCACCAGATTCAGTTGAAATTTAATTTAGTAAGATTATAAACGGCATAGTTTAATCATGGTAACGTTGGGTATCGCCAAGTTATACGAACTCGCATAAAACGGGCTATAAACGCTGCATCCACTTACTTTTATTACCAGCTACCAGTGTTGCCATGAATAGGTTTTGCAGAAGTGCTGCTGATTTTTCGGAACGCCGTCTGGTTTGTAGAAAGGTTTTTAATTTGGAATAGAGGGAAATTAATGAAAACTCTAGTGGAATTATTTTCTCGAGTCGACAGGCACCGCTGCGGAATTAATTTGTTGGATTAAACTTGACAAGACTTGTTTACGGCTTTACGTAGCCATAAAAAATAACGTGTCTAGTATATAATTTATGCAATCTCCTCTATTATTATTCACTTATACTTAAATGTAATTTTAAATATTTCACTCCATAAAATAGCCATATGAAAAAAAACAGCGTGATTTATACTCGCACGTTTTTAATAAACAGTGGTACAAAATATTAATTATTTTCTAACCAGGCAACACTGAGCTCACGTCATTTCTCCGAAAGCCGGCTATTATAACTCAATATGCAGAAACATTATAGTTACGGCTTATTGCTGGAGGATTCCGAATAATATGGCAATGTTTACAAATAAACATTGGTTTTGCTCAAACTTTCCTAATAAGAACTATTTGCTTTATGAACTTTTTGTATCTGAATATTGAAAATAAATTTTAGGGTCCATTTCGAAGAACAAAGCAAAGGTCGCAATACTAGATGGTATAGTTTAAATTAGTTAGAACTACTGCCTGGGGGAGGCCTATGTCCAGCAGTGGACATCTTTCGACTGATCAATAACTAGTACAATACTACTTTAGAACAGTTTCCTTAAGGGCCTACATCCGCTTTAGTGCCGTAAAGCGGTAACCTTCTAAAGCGTACTCCTTAGCAACGGCTAGGTTAAAAGGTTTGAAAAAAAATATATATTTATAATTGTTTCATGTACATTATTTTTTAAACATGGTTTTTTCGAATAAAAAATAGTTTGGCTTTAAAAAATAATTAGCAACACGATATTTTTCGCAACTTTTGGATACTCCTCCAACGGATGTTTAAAAATATTTTTACATAGAAAAATTGATGGCTGGAATTTCTTTATAACTGACATAGCATATTTAAATCAAATAATATTTTGTAAACAAAACTGTTCAAAAGTACTGCGTTTACATTGGGGCGTATATATCGCCTTAAGGGTTGTCGCATCATCGCGTCGGCGCCCAGTCCGGTAGGAGCCTAATTAGTCAACTACGAAAAATCGAGCTACGATTACGCTTGTCAAAATGTCCATAATTTATGGGATCAACAATCAACAAGCGCTTACGAAATGTAACGAGGTCGATACCAAAAATACTTTGGAGTTTTAACAATATTTCGCTGATAGTAAGACATTTTGTCTATGTGTTCTCTATCGTAATCGTTCTAAGAGAACGAAGATTTACCTCTACCAATCTTAAGCCAAAGACGTACAGCGATGCGCCATCGGTACATGGTGGACATCCCACCCATACGCACTAAACGTTCTGGAAATACTTTCATTATGCATACAGCTAAAGAGGATTTCCCTGCTGGCATCTGTGTTGCCCGATAGCTACAACTTCAGGGTTATTAAGTCAAGAGTAATTAGGTTTATTTTAGGCAAGCGTTCTTTGCCGTCGACCACATCATCGCTTACCATCAGGTGAGATAATGGTCAAGAGCGAGCCTATCAATAATAAAAAAAAGCAGCAAATATAATCCATACCTACTATTATTACACTAATATCATAAAGGCGAAAGTGACTTCATTCGTCTGTCTGTTACCTTTTCAAGCTTAAACTGCTGAATCAATTTCAGCAGATTAAGCGTGTATCCTATGTCGTTTCCAGGTTTGGGACCCTGGGAAGGACATAGGATAGTTTTTATATAGGAAATCATCCTTAAAGGAGTGGAACGAGGCGTGGAAGTTTGTATGGTTAATAATAATTTTTCAAGTAAGGCGGCCCACAAACCTAAAATATTATTGAGCGATATAATAAATAGGCTATTCGAAATATTAATGCCACGCAGATGAAGTTGCGGGCCACAGCTAGTATAGTATAAGTACTTCGTTAACTAAAGGACATACGATAGTACAGGTTATGGAAAGTCAAAATATTTACTGACATACGCATCATACGGTAGGGCTTAGCAGCACGCATTGCGGTTTTTAGCCGCGCGGATGTTATTCGTAAGAATTTTTAAACGCGTACTGAATTATACATTATATCGCGCGATTTTTGTGTCTTTCAGCTCAAATTATTCTTGTCCTTTTCAGAATGATTTTTGTCTCTTTCAGAATTCGAGCTCAAAATATTCGCTCGAATTTATTCCGCGCCGCGTTGCGGTGGATTCTGTGACAATACACAGATTTGTTGCGGATTTTTTACCGCGAGTGGATGCAGTTTCATACAATGCCATAAAATCGCAGAATCTGCGATTTTTACCCGCACGGATAAAAATCACAATGCGTGCTAAGCCGAAGTCTGTTCCGCGCGACTAATTCCACAATTTACGACCATCGGTGGACAGTTTCTAAATTAATATCCCACAGAGTTTTACGAGCGATGACTGGTAGCCTAGTACAAACATAAATTGTTATAACACTAACTGTTGCAAGATGTGGTGACAATGGTTATTGTGAAATTGTGCCTGAAAATATATAAAATTAGCTTACTTCTAGGCAAGCATGATTCACCATTTACCACGCTTACCACCAAACGCAATGCTATTGCCAAACAAGTATAAAAAATATATATTTTTTTACGGAAATGTATTGTCATTGGAATGGATTGAGTGTTGAGTGTCTAAGTTTAAACCAATTGGATAAGTTCTCTTATCCTATTTAGGTAGTAAAACTATGGACACTCAGTTGACCAAAATTCTTTTTCAAGACTTGATCATTTGAAAGATTTATGTCGCACGATGACGTGATTGCTATAAGGTTCATTAATTTAAATTTTGAATCTACAGCCACGGTCTATCCTTTTTAACTATTTGATTGTGTGTTTAGGTGATTCTGTGATTTGACAGTTTTAACAGACAGTAAATTGTTTTAATCAATTATTACAAAGTAATTGCAATAATCAAGTAAAAAATAAACACATATTATTTATGCTATTTCTTATTAACCGCATGAAAGCCCACAGTAGCAGGATTATAGCAGATTTTAATGTAGGAAATAATTTATTTATTTAATTTTCTATTAACTGGAATCTTAACGAGCAGTTAATTAGCGTTCTAGTATAAATAAAAGAGCTGCCAATTAGTAACTAGATATGTATACCGTAACCCATAAATTAAAATATAGTTTTTTTATTATTATTTGATTTATTGAAATTTTGCTCGTTTGTGGTGCGTGAACGATGAAACCTAAGATTTGGACACCAATGGTTCCGCATGATGGCCGCACTTAAACGCCTAAAAGATGTGTATCTAATGCTCATAGCAAGCCTAGCTTATAAATTTAGCAGAAAAAAACTGAGAACCTAATTTATTGTTGGCAAGTCAATACGGTTAGCTACTGGAGTAAGATTAAATTAATTTTACTGTTATGTTGATACGTTATAATTAGAGAAATAATATAAAATTATTTAAAACAATAATCATAATAAAAAATTAAAAATAATATACAATTGAATATTCTAAAATAAAAACAAACCTATATACAAATACAAAAGGCAGACGGAAAAGAGCTCATTGTGCATTAAAAAAATCGTCCACATCAATGTCAATGGGAAACGTGCCCAGAACGCTGGAAGCATTGCCACGTTGGATGGCAATGCTGATTCTCTGGCCGAAGAAAAGGTCAGCCCTCTAGTAAAGTGAAGAGTCGACGAGCTTTGTGCTAATTTCTCGAAAATTAAAACTAAGCGAGACAAGCCAGTTTTGCATAAACATTCATGTGAATAAGTTTCAAATCAAAACACAAACTTATGTTGGGGCTATCTCGCTACTTCCAATAAACTAAATTTTTACAATGTTGATATTGTTATGAGACTTATTGTTAATATTTTTTATGTACATATGTTTAATGTACCGAAGTGTCTATTATTTTTCAGTATTCATGCGAATGATGAAATTCGCGTGACAGTTATAACTTATTAGTCCTTATCCCTGATGCACATTAGCATTGTCACCCTAAAAAACCGTTAACCTAATTTTATTTTATGCATTTCTGTCACTGCAGTGCCAGCCAGTGTTACCAGCGTTTATAAATAAAGACATTGTAATCCTGGCTGATTGAGAGCAGTGGACACCTAGTAACACGGTTGGTCACCCAATACAATATGGCAATATGGCAGAATGACCTTTAGTGCTTATGATTTAAGAGCTATAACTGCGTTGGGGAAATGTTCTTGCGAACGAATATTGTGGCGACCCCAAGGAACGGTACTCCCGGGAAAAAGTATCCTTTTTCCTTCTCCAACCAAATCTATATTAATATTATAAAACCTGAAGAGTTTGTTTGTTTGTTTGAACGCGCTAATCTCAGGAACTACTGGTTGCAATTGAAAAATTCTTTTTGTTTTGGATTGTCCATTTATCGAGGAAGGTATATAACATCACGCTACGACCAATAGGAGCGGAGCGTAAATGAAAAATGTTGCAAAAACGGGAAAAAAATATTCCCTTTTGAGAGCTTCCGTTGCGTGCGCTGCGTAGTGTAGGTAGGGTAGATGGGTAGGTACACAGCCAGTTGACAGGAGCGAAGCCGCGTGGGACAGCTAGTATAAAATAAGTGGCATGAAAGCTAAACATACAGAAAGACATTCACAGTCAATTTTGCATTTATAATACTAATATGGTTTAAACTTGGTTATTTGGCCAAGCAAATACCGAAATCAAGATTTTTCAAAATACGCTGACACTTTGTTATCACAAAATGACAACTACGGATGCCCGTCACAATCTCTATTTGCGCAAATTTTACATCCTTCCCATAAAAAAGTTCGGTCACAAATCTATGAAAGGAAATCATAAAAATATTTGTCTACGCGAAGGAATTAAGTGTACCTACTTCTCAGACTGTAGACAAATATTTGGAAGGATTTTCTATTTCGAAAATTCGCCATTTCGTTTATTCTAGAAATTGAGCGTTATTTTATTGATAGCTGAGCTAGTTTTTTAATGACAGCGACAAATCGTGTTCTCATCATCAGATAGCATTCCGCGTGATAGAAAGATATAATAATTTTTTTTTTTTGCCACAGGGACAGAAATAAACCATTTTAAGAATTTCGTACCTGAAGGTGGACCCTTCCGTGAAAAACGGAGCCCCATTGCCCTACTCACGTATCCGTCTGTCTGTCCGTCGTCTGTCACACAGGTTTTACAGCCAAACAGTTGTAGCTACAGTCTTCAAATTTTCACAGCATAAGCCAATTCGTGTGCCAAATTGTTGGGTCAACAAGATGTTGACCCAACGCCACACAAATTGGCATTTTTTTTTAAATTTTTGTTTATGGGTGGCTCCAATACAGAAAAAGGGGACGCGAAAAAAAATGACCTTCCCAATTTGAGTGAGGTATCGTTGTTTAGAGCTCGTTGAGAGGATAACTATTGTATTTTTTGTTTAAAAATGTTGGAAAACAAAAAAGCCACCAAAATTTTGTTCCGACGAATTTTTTAACTTCCCATTGATCTATGAACTTCAAATTTGGTGATAATGTTTATTATTACGTATATTTTAGTAAAAAAAAACCAATATATTGAAGAACCAGATTTTTCTTTGAAGTTTCCTCATTTGTCCTATTACAACCAACTGGGAACATTAAATGTGCGAAGTCCGACATGTACTTGGCCGGCTTTTTGGATTTGATAATGCTTGCTTCAACCAACCCTGCTTATAGCAGTCTATATGCAGGTCAGCTGCTGGACATAGACCTCTTCCAAATTGGGTCCCACCAGCACCGAGTTCTGTGCCTTCCACCGAAAATTGTCACCGACGGTTTTTCTATCTAAAGGATATCACACGCTACGCTTGCCGATACGCGGTCTCTACTCAATTATTCATCTGCTACAACTGTCATGTTTATTAAATTATTCTTAACAGGCTCACGTTCGACCACTATCTCACCTGATGGTAAGTGATGATGTGGTCGACGGTGATAGTTTTGACTAAACTTCCCCAAGGTATCAGGAAACACAGACCCTTTGCGATTCACACAATGAAAGTATGTATTTCCAAAACGTTTAATGCATATGTGTGGGATGTCAACCAAGTCTTCCCATCCGCCATGTTGCTCTTTTCACTTAGTTGCCTTTAATGACCAAATCAACACAGAATGATTTAGATGGCCCGCCCAGTTAATTAAACTTTACAATTGCTCTTGGCTGATTTCCAGCAGATGTCAGAAATTAATTATATTTTTGTTCGTTGCTACCTAGTGTCAGAAACTTTGTGCTATTACTTCTAGGACTATCATCAAATTAGTACTCATACGTATTTAAATCAAGGGATCTTAATCTATTTGTTATGTGAACTACAATATATTTGCAAAGTGTAGCGTTTATAGAAAATCGAGGACGACAAGGACAACTAATAGACACTGCATTTGATCTTTGGCTCTAGACATTCTAGCAGGAATGCTGAAGTGTAAAAGATTGACCTTGTAACACTACGGTAGAGTACAAGACCGTCATATCGGGTAAAGGACCTAAGATATATAGGAAGAGAGATACAAAGGGGAAAACACATTACCCTCCTTCGGCAGTCGGGTAAAAATACAAAAGATTTCCTGTATATTCTTTAATCATCAGCATCATCATCATTTCAGCCGAAGGATTCCACTGCTGGACATAGATCTTCCACAAGTGTTGCCATCTCCATCGGTCCTGATGCCCTGACAAGGTCATCGCTCAATCTGCAGCGTTTGTTGTATGGGAGCCTCTGTTTATAACGGCAACAGAAATACATCTTCTGTAAAAATTTCAACTCTCTAGCTGTCACGGTTCATGAGCCTGGTGACAGACAGACAGACAGAATTACAGTGGAGTCTTAGTAATAGGGTCCGTTTTTACCCTTTGATTACAGAACCCTAAAAACGGTTTGACTGATTTGAGTCATTCTTGTTTTGTTTGGTTCGCCCGAATACAGGATAGTTTAAAAAAAATGTTTGAAAAGTATAGGGTAGTCAGGTAAGTAGGTAGGGAAGGTAGGTAGGTCGGTGGTGTAGGTATGTAAAGTAGATAGATAGGGTAGATATGTTAGTAGGTTTGATAGGCAGGTAGATAGGTATAGTTCTCACCAAACTTCTAGGCAGCCCTAAAGCTGGCTACAGTGGCTGCGCAGTAGTTAAACTTATAAAAAACTCCGATCCTTGCCTTGCTCATCGGAAAGCCAACTCCAGGGCGGCCAAGAAGTTTGTCGAGAACTATAGATGGGTAGGTAGGTAGGTTGACGGGAGCCAAGCCGCGGGCATAGCTAGTAATGAATAAGAATGAACCACAGCTTTACCATTTTTTTTAAATGCCATGATTAAAATCTCTAACAAATCTGTAACCATACACATACATACCCCTGGTCACCAACTTTAAAGCCAATAATTCGTTACAATAGTAGGTACTACTGCAGTACTACCGTACTTTCTGTACTTTTAGTAAGGCCAGTTAAGTGTCCAGCCAGGTCATATGGCCGGCTGAATATGTGCTTAACTTCGTTTATTGGCGATTCCTAGTTTATTGCGCCATATAGAGAAACTGTTTGCCTCTTTTGCCTTTTTAAAGGGTACTTATTGAGCTGGAATACCAGATGGAGTAAGGGTGTTGGAGAAGGTAACTGGGGTAAACTGAATTATGTGAAAAAAAGTGGAATGCTCCTCAAATGTCTTCTTGTGCAAAACAAAAAATGTGATTGTATGGTTGTACGAAACCTACAAATGTTATAAATGCGAAAGTTTGGATGGATAGATGTTTGTTACTCAATCACGCCGGAACGGCTGAACGAATCTGGATGAAATTTAGTATGGAGATAGTTTGAGACCTTGAGAAAGACATAGGATAGATTTTATCCCACAAATCTTCCTAGGGGGTTGGCAAGGGGTGTGGAAGTTGTTAGGGTGCCAAGAAGTACTAATGCTACGCAGACGAAGTCGCGGGCAAAAGCTAGTACAAAATTTATACGTTATTTTTAGAAGATAAGATTTATATTTAAAACCTATATTTACACTGACTTACGTGTGAATTATTCGCATGTCACGTAAGGAAGTCAAGGTACCTTCTCACGGAATATATTTTTAAAATGGAAAACCGTGAAGTATAAATGACCCATTAAAATTAAATATATGTTATAGGAAATTTATGAAATCAGGTATTCTATACGATTCCTAGGAAATTCAATTAGAATTCCAAAAATTGATCGGAAATGTTTGAAAAAAATTCACACATTTCGAAGGTATTCTATACAATTCTTTAACGGTAATAGGAAATCTGTTAAAAACAGGATACCAGGCCGTGACGAGAGCGCTCAGGATTTAGGTATTGCTTCATTCGCTTCCGTTATCGCAGGGGACAATCGCAGAGCAGGGAGCGCACGCGCCGCGCACCCTTATCTTCCTTTGGTTAGTAGCATTCACTCCGTAAATTCGTGGAGTCTAAGTGCTGAAAAGGGAGTCCCTCTTCTATTCTATTCTACGTATGTTCGTGGTCATCGTAGTTCATTATGGCGTCCGAATCCCGCATCGCAGTAATGACAAATCGATCTTCAGAAGATTTAACAACGTTCCGACGCGTCGGAACGTTCGTGCTAAGAATACCGTTTTTATTGAAGAAGAACGTTACAAAGTTTTGTTGGAAGAGGTCACTGCGGCGAAAACAAAAACAAGCAAGACCCTCGTGATATTTAATGTTTTATTATGTGTGACCAATGATTATTTTTTGGATTTCATAATAGGAATGAAAATATTGCACTGAGAATCTTAGGTAATAAAAAGAAGTTTTGCATATTAATATATTGTTTGGTTTATTCATTACACACATTTCCTTGAACTATTAAGGCATTGTATACAAACTCCTAGGACACATATGCATTTCCTAGAAAGTTTGTGTATTACTTGATGTTATAATGACGATTTCACACATTTCCTAAATAAGCCCGGAATTCTATAGATTTCCTAGGAATTGTTTACATTTCCTGGTTTTCACAAATTTTCTGTAACATATTCATAATTCCCACATTCGCTAAATAGCTATAAAAGGCTATATAATTACCACTTATAAATAAACGACAATCAATAAAAATTAAACAATCGATAAAAATAATCATACGCGCATACCATACGTTTAAACCACGCAATAAGAACGGCGTATAATATCACGCCAATGTATGACAAATAATTCGTTTTGTTGCTAAGGCGGGTGCACACAGACTCGCGGGCGCTCACACCGCTTTGTTTACGTTAAAATCACGCGCGCGTGACCGGACCATGGCGTTTATTTCCAAAACAATCATATGGAGCGTACCGGGACTCGCCTTTCGACCAATGTTGTGCGCAGGACACATTATTCGCACCGAAATTTGTATTTGACAAATGGTCCTGTCATAACTTTCGACATGGGAGAATAGTCGGTTGTATTCTTTGGATTCCTGTGGCTTTATCTGACAGTTTAAATCTATACTGATTTTATAAAGAGGTAACATTGTAAGAGGTAATCTCTGGATGTAGGTACTGTTCTGATTTGTCATAATCAGAACAGTACCTACATCCAGAGATTAGTCTTTCACTGATAAAAGTTACGCTGTCGCTGAGAGCTTCTTTTGATCTAGTAAAAACTCACGGGTTTACCAATAAAGCTACGGTAGAAATCTATTAATTTTAGTTTATCGTTTGTTTGGTTTGGATATTATTAACTGCATCAGTGTTCTATAGATAACATAAAATACCTGTATGTAAAACGTCCGTGTGTCGCTGCGGGGTGTCAACTGAAAACCAGCCCTGGGTGTCTGATGCCCAGCAAATGCTGAGTAACCCTTTCGGTATGGGCACGTTCAGCGCAATTTGTCTTTGTACTTCTTTTTTGTCTTTTACTCCATGTTTGTTGCTGTTGTGTTGTGCCTGTGTCGAATAAATATATTTCTATTTCTATTTTTTCTCTATTTATATGTGTATGGCTCCCCTTTCTGAAAACTTGTCGACAGGAAAATATATAAAATAATAGAGAGATTATTAATCTATTCAATTAAAACATAAGCTCTATTTGTCAGCAGCAGCTTATTCTTTTCTGCTCCCGTAAAACTCAAATTTGTCGCTTCGAAAATATTACTTAGTTTCAAGACAAAAGTCCTACTTTTTTAGGCTCAACTTTATAATATTTTCTTCTCCCATAAAAACCCACCAATTTCACAATAAATATGAGCTACTTTCTTGTACTGGTCATAAAAAATAATGTACAAATCGTGTACACAACCCTAACGTGAGTCCTAAGTCGTTTTCCGTTGATTTAAAGTGATGTTTGCCGGCTAACATCCGGAGCGGAGCGAGCGATCCGAGCGTATTTACGACGCTTTCATTGTAGCACTAGCTTTATTAATACCTTTAGAAGGGGTCGAAATGGGCGGTATTATCGTAATCGGTTTCGTGTTATTGTTGTCTTTGGTAATAGTTTGATAGATACTCTTACATGTTGCTACTGGTGTTAGGATTTTCAGTCATTCCCAATTTTGGTATCTTATCTTACTTCTTACTAATCTTACTAATATTATAAATGCGAAAGTTTGTTTGGATGGATGTATGTTTGTTACTCAATAACGCCAAAACCGCTGAATGGATTTGGATTAAATTTGGCACAGAGATAGATTACTTTATACTTTTCACTCGGGCGAAGCCGCTGGCAGAAGCTAGTACCTACATAAAAATTAGCGCAATAGGTACACTAGGTTTTCAATTAAATTAGCCACCATCGACAGCCCATATACTACCTTGGCGTAGACGCACAAGGAGCCCCGACCTCAAATAAATTGGGAATGGGGCAGGAAGAAGACGCAGACTAGGTGTTAAATTAACGAATCGAGTTCGAAACACTCTACACTTCAAAACTGATGTGGCTCAAAAGTCTGCCTAACTTAAAAGGGACTGGGAAGGACATGCCGAACAAACTGCGGGCCAGAGTACCACAGAGCTTTTCGATATTGTTTGTCAATCCCAAACCATTTTGCCTTTTTGCCAAGCGCGTTCGCAACGCTTTCGATGATAGAATGTCACTTGTCTATGGCCTCTGGTTAAAGGCGGTATTTTCTAAAGTTTAACTTTTCGTCTACCTCATATATAACAAAATTATCCTATAAATCAGCAATTTTAATAATCGAATTGTCCACACTAACTCGCCAGCATTAATTATTTTGAACAATAGTTGGCATCGCGCGAAGACAGTATAGTCGTTGTTAATGACACATATTTTGTGGCGTAAAATTGGACAACACACATACTGTTACTGTTGACCAGCAGCAAGGCGAAGGGCAAAAAGTACTTTTTTTGGGTCAAAGGCATCGTACTATTCCCAAACCACTGCAACTCCTGAAAGTCAGAATCAACAGTGGCGACCACTAGAATAGCGCCGAGGCAATGAAGCTCGACGAAGTCCAGGTGAAAAATTTAACTGTCTTGGATCCCGCAAAGTAATTAATCAGAAAAGAATAACGGTGGAGTAGGAAAACAAAAACATAATTTCCATTTCCCTGCATATCAAGCAGGAGACAGAACAAACAAGGCACAAAGGGTCGTTTACAACCGGGATAAGCCCAGTAGCTTAGCACCACGGATAAAAATTAACATTAATAATAACGGGTCCTAACTTTGTGAGCCTTTATATTTGTTTCCAATAATAGGTATGGTATATACCGAAGATATCCCGGAGGTCAGCCTGTACGAGATTAGGATGGCTCTGAAACAGCTTAAAAACAACAAGGCGCCGGGTGATGACGGAATCACGGCTGAACTCCTGAAGGCGGGTGGAAAACCGGTCCTTAAGGCCCTTCAGAAGCTGTTTGATTCCGTCATACTCGAGGGCAAAACGCCACAGGCATGGTGCGGGGGTGTGGTGGTACTTTTCTTCAAGAAGGGTGACAATGCCCGGCTGAAGAACTATAGGCCCATCTCACTTCTTAGCCATGTCTACAAGTTGTTTTCAAGAGTCATCACGAATCGTCTCGCGCGCAGGTTTGATGATTTCCAGCCTCCCGAACAAGCCGGATTCCGAAAAGGCTTTAGCACCGTAGACCACATACATACGCTGCGGCAGGTTATACAGAAGACCGAAGAGTATAACCTCTCTGTTTAGCGTTTGTGGACTACGGGAAAGCCTTCGATTCGATCGAGACTTGGGCTGTACTGCAGTCTCTCCAACGGTGCCAGATCGACTACCGGTACATTGAGGTGTTGAAGTGTTTGTACAAAAACGCCACCATGTCAGTCCGTCTTCAGGATCAGACCTCGAAACCAATCCTTCTCCAGCGTGGCGTGAGACAGGGAGACGTCATTTCTCCGAAACTATTCACTACTGCGCTGGAGGATGTATTCAAGGTTCTGGACTGGAGGGGCCTAGGCATCAACGTTAATGGCGAGTACATCACTCACCTTCGGTTTGCCGAAGACATAGTGGTCATGGCTGAGACCATGGAAAGCCTCAGTAAAATGCTCGATGACCTCAGTAAAGCTTCCGAAAGAGTGGGTCTTAAAATGAACATGGACAAAACCAAGATCATGGTGAACGCCCATGTAGCACCCACTCCTATCAAGATCGGAGACTCTACACTCGAAGTTGTAGACGATTATGTCTACCTGGGACAAACGATCCAGTTGGGTAGGTCCAACTTCGAGAAAGAGGTCAACCGTCGAATCCGACTCGGCTGGGCGGCGTTCGGGAAGTTGCGTGGTATCTTCACGTCAAATTTACCGCAGTGTCTCAAGACAAAAGTCTTTGACCAGTGTGTGTTGCCAGTGATCACCTATGGGACCGAGACATGGTCGCTCACAATGGGCCTTATCAGAAAACTTAAAGTCACCCAAAGGGCAATGGAGAGGGCTATGCTCGGAATTTCCTTGCGTGATCACGTCAGAAATGATGATATCCGCAGGAGAACTAAAGTTACCGACATAGCCTGGAGAATTGCTAAACTTAAGTGGCAGTGGGCAGGGCACATTGCTCGCAGAACGGATGGCCGATGGGGCCGAAAAGTTCTGGAATGGCGACCGCGAACCGGAAGACGATACGTTGGAAGGCCTCCCACTAGGAGGACCGATGACCTGGTTAAGGTTGCGGGAAGGCGCTGGATGCGAGACGCACGGGATCGGTCAATGTGGCGACGCCTGGGGGAGGCCCATGTCCAGCAGTGGACGTCTTTCGGCTGAAATGATGATGATGATGAATAGGTGTGGCAATCGACAAATCACATGCGAGATGAAAGACGCGGTGTGGATTTCCGTCTATATGATTGGTCGATAATTCATACTATTTGCCTTGCCGAATTCACTTACGCAATAAGGCTGCAGGAGGTCCTAGATACGAGTCCCGAGTCAGGCAAAGCGTTGTTGTCTCCAACTGGAATTTCTTAGTAGAAGCTTGGAGTTTGGAGCCTCCTCTATTACATGTGTATCGAAACGTATCTGGGCAAATGTGGGCCGTATTGCAGGTGCATCTCTGGCCAATCCTTCGGATAGTACAGTCGTGATGTTATTTATGTAACTATGAATTGTTCCCCAGTAAATCGCCAGCAGTAATTATCATGAGCCATAGTGGCATAGCGCGAAGACAGTGTAGTTGGAGCGCTAGCGACATATTGATGACACTGTATTAGTTGTGGCTTAAAATAAGACAACATACATGTGGTGCGGGTATAAGTGTATTAGAAAGAGGATGAAACGACTAGTGCTAATATAGGTTGACATAGAAGTGAAGCTTTGTTATGTAACACATTTTCTATCACCATCCAAGCAATTTAGAAATCTTATTACTAATTGCTGGACCTTATTTTATAAAAATCTCGAAGCTGTTTAGCTATTGCTTAGCAGATGTTTAATCGAAAATAGAATTATAATCGCTCAATAGCCTTTCACCACATACATACGTCGTAATCAATTTTAGCGACGTAATCTTATTTTTAACAGACTTCAAAAAAGGAAGTTCTCAATTCGTTGGAATCTTTAAGGACCGCATGGTTTATATCTCTTTGCTGATTGCAACATTTACTAACAATATCCACATTCCAAATTAAAATCACTTTTAGTCCCTCGGGATTAATGAGCTATTTTATTAAGTCTCTGTTTACAAAGAATAAACTAGCTCTTTTTGAAAAGATGTTATAAAAAGAAATATATTTGATTCAAATCTCGCCACCGTTCCAATTTCGACAAAAATTACTATCGCAGATTGCTTTAAGGAGAAAAAAAATTGTATGAGTATTGGGTGCCAGTCATTGTCCCAATGCAGGCCAAAAGACTCATCTCATACTGGAAAGTAAATGAGCATCAATCGCCACGCTTGCTCTGCGTGTTGGCACCTTGAAATAAACTTTCGAGTTTTCGTAATTATGACAATCAAACTGTCACTCTGGTATTTCCATGATTCCTTTAAGCTCACCAAACGGTGCTTAATAAATGTAAGTAGACCGTTCCAGTTCCATTTTTATGTAAATAATTTTGATGACAAAAAGAGCAGAACAATTAGTATGTCCATATGAAAATTTCAGTTGACAATCTGATTCAGCAATGCGTGGAGGAACCTTGAGGCTACCACGACATTACTTTCGAAACGACAATGCTCACAAATTATTGACTCGGGTCTCCCATCCCGTCGGAAAACACCCAGATGTTTGTGAATGACAGTATTGTTGTTGTTGTTTGTAGTTATTGGATCCACGACAGACGAGAAATTTTGATTGTGCATTTAAATTGCCTGCGTGGTAATTGTCAAAATCAATGCAGAATTTTGGACCGAACATATTATTTTATTTTTGCAGTCGACACGCTAAGAAGAAAGTAGCAGTGCCTTTCCGTTTTGACAATTCAACAAAATTGTTTTCATAGTCATGCAGAAGAAATCATATAACATAGAGATTGGGTTCTTCAAAGTCGTTCGGATTATGATAGAAAGTGTGTCACCCGATGAGGGAATCGCGTGTGAATTTGCCGCTAAAGGCGCTGGTGTACAGTGAGGTCTTCAATATGTCAAATTTCACCGTTCATCGTAAGTTTTTGTACTTATTTTTATTGTTGTGAAGATTTACCAAATATGGCAGATTAAGATAAGTACGGGTTTTACCAACCACTGCTTTAATAGTTTTATGTTTTTGAAAATTGTAAAATACTATTTTTTTTAAAGGGACTGTGCATAACTGCGGCATAAGTATTCGACGTTGATATTTATTCGCACTGCTACGGCATTAGAAATGATTTTAATTCAAAATTTTCTTGCCGTGTGACAACTTTGCAGGTGCTTTTAGAAGGTCCATGGTCAGCAGTGGACGGTAACAGACAACATTGGGAAATCTTTAGTCTCTTTTCTTAAGAATTTATACGGCTTATTCTTAAGTCGATGGAAAACTCTTTATAAATTTTGGGCCCAGTAGGTGGCCACACCTATTGCATGAAATGGGCCTTCCCGAATGGCGTTAATGTTAATCGTACCGCGATTCCAAATGAGCGGCGGGCCGGCGCACCCTGGACAGCTAGCACACTTTAACGCAGAGTCTAGCTGACTAATTCATTCACCAAGATGGAAAACTAAAACAGCTCTCCTCAGAGCCATGACCAACAACGGCCCTACTTAGGGACCAACTAGAAAAACAACCGCTCTAAGGCAACCCACCACCGCACTCAATGTAACTTCAATTTAAACGGCTAGTAAACTTGAACGTCAAGAACAGTCAAGACCAAGAGTCACGCTCGGAAGAGGTTACGCACACGCCTACAAAACTCAGTAAGTTACCGGTACAAAACAAAACAAGTGATCTATCATTACCACACTACTTTGTTTCATCGTCGCCCAACCGTCTGGTCTCGACACGCGGTATGGAGTGTTGCGAATCACTCGTTGCTTCATTGTTGCATCGGTTCGCAGACGTGTCTGGCTCGTCAAATTATCTTACAACCAGCCTATATTTGAAATTTTGAATTTAGAATGGCTTGTTGTTGGCAAATTATCTTGCATACGCTATTTCATACATGCCAACGTTCAAATTCTATAGCAAACGATACTTTTTAGGGGCTTTATAATACAATTGGTCTTGAATGCTAAGCAATGGGGGCGGACAATCAGATAATAGATATTCCAACCGAATGTAAGTATGCCAACAACTTGAACTCATAGTGACAAATGTATAGTGCAAACAATCAAATAATAGATATTCCAACCGAATGTAAGTATGCCAACAACTTGAACTCATAGTGACAAATGTATAGTGCAAACAATCAAATAATAGATATTCCAACCGAATGTAAGTATGCCAACAACTTGAACTCATAGTGACAAATGTATAGTGCAAACAATCAAATAATAGATATTCCAACCGAATGTAAGTATGCCAACAACTTGAACTCATAGTGACAAATGTATAGTGCAAACAATCAAATAATAGATATTCCAACCGAATGTAAGTATGCCAACAACTTGAACTCATAGTGAAAAATGTATAGTGCAAACAATCAGATAATAGATATTCCAACCGAATGTAAGTATGCCAACAACTTCTTCTCTCACACTGGAATAACGATGGTAATAAAACGTCACGGCAAGGTCCTGCCCAAACTGAAGGAGCTTATTGACATCTTCAATGTGGATTCTTGATTACTGATTGAGTATAAATAGAAATGCTAAACTGGTAAGTAGTATTTTATACCAATATCCAGGATCAGTGGTAGCCCAGTGGTAACGGCCGCGTCTTACGAGTTGTATGTCTCAGGCTCGAACCAAGGTACTTTACTTTGTATAAATATTTTATCACCACTGCTCTCAAAACGGTGAAGAATAACATCGTGAGGAAACCGGCATGTCCTAGAACCAAAATTCGAAGTTATGTGACATTCACCAACCCGCACTGGAGCCGCGTGCGTGGCGCGCCCTAATCCACTTGGCCATTCCGTCTCACAGAGAGAAGGCCTGTGTCCCAGCAGTGGGAACATAAAAAGGCTAATGATGATGATGATCCCTCTTCCATGCTTCATATAACATATGGGGAGTCATCACGCGATGAACTAAGTGAGATATGATCATAGTTCCGTGCAGCTAATAGCTTCATCATATGACAATTATATGTGTAGAGATGGCCATTATTTACTGCAGTTGTTCAATTATTAAGTACTAATTTTTTTACCCCTCGTGAATCGCACATCAATTATCTAGGTACGATGTTAGTGAGGCTAATTAGCCATTAATGTTACTGTTAGGGCCTTTTTCGTTTGTCGAATTACAATTTCTTTTTTTTTATAGCTAGCCAAAAGTTCAAACAATTTGGTATTTAATTTTTCTTTGCTGAAATGCAGTTAAGGCATGGGTAGTAAGACTTACAGTTAAGAAAGACAGGCAGATGCAGGTTAATTGGACTATAAAATAGTAACTTTTAAGATAAGTACGGAGTTAGTTTCGATTGTTTTATGTTCGTATTCCAATCTTAGTCTCAATCTGTCAAAAACATCTCAAATTTCCGTCTTAAGGCCAACGCAGACCGGGACGGCAATAAACTCAGTTTGTGCGAATACAGGTTCTGATTGGTTGAGACCGCTGAGAAACTACCAATCCCAACGCTGTATTCGCATTAACTGAGTTTAGTTGAACTAATCGGGATTAGTTATATTGGTGAAATCGGTGGTGAGATAGAGCTGGTGCTTGGTTGTGTTGTTAAGGGCTTTCCATCGCTTTATGCCGTAAAATGGTTACTTTCTGAAGCATATCTACTCCTTAGTAACGGCTAGGTTAAAAAGTTTGAAAAAACAAATTTTTTTTTTTATTGATTCATGTACCCAAAGCAAATCAGATAGGTTTGCAGGGCACACCGACATAGATGTTTCGTGCGCGTAGAATCAACGGGTGTATTACTTCGCCTATTTATTAGTGTTTGCTTCACAATAATCCGTTGTCCACGCACACACTTGCAATTTCTTGTCACTTTAATGTTGCGGGGAATATGAAGCATAAATTTAGCTAATATAACAATCGTCTCCGTGGCGCATTAGTCGAGCGTGCGGTATATAATATCTTACGCCCTGGCGCCGTATGATCGAATCCGACTGCCGACGGCTAATGTTTCTGTATGTTTTAATGAAATATTTCAATCCATTGCTAAACTATTAGCAAGTATTTTATCGTTATCGTTAAAATTAACAACACGATATTCTTTCGCTACTTTTGGATAATCCTCCAAAACGACTTGGATGTTTAAAAATATTTTTACACGGAAAAAAATATAGCTAGAATTTCGTCATAACTGAAATAGCATAAGTAAATCAAAGAATATTTTGCAAACAAAGCTGTCCAAAAGGAGGTTCAATTTTGATATTCTGGCTCCGAGCGGGCGCACGGCCAGTAGGTACTTCTTCATCATTGGGGAATAAATACGCCTTAAGTTCAGACGACAGTCGCTCCCTGTCCGCTTAGACTGGAAGCCAAACTCAATATAGTTGGGCTAATACTAGGTAGATATTGGTTTGATTTGATTCAGAAACAAAACGTGTAAAAAACCACCCATTTTTATTTAAATTGATCCTCCTACTGAATAACCACATCCCAGGTCAAACCACGACATGATTTGCTAAGTTTACAGCAATGGTACAAATAGTAAAAATAAAGAACCTACTACCCAACAGTCTTGCGGTCGAAAACAATTTCATTAGAACATCAAAATCTGACCTTACACAATTTAATATCAACCTTAACTTATTCTAAATAGAGGTCAATATCGATTATACTATTACAGAACGCAGATCAGACGTCACATAACCTAACATAATCCTTAAATTAATAGCTATAGAGTTCACTATCAATAATACTAGTGGAGACTGCAGAGATAGATCTAAGAGTTGAGTCACGAGATTGAATATTAATTTGTCTCGACGAAGAAATAACTTATTTAGCTAACGCTTTTCTTCTACGAATAGATTTCGTTCTAATTTCTATGTAAGTCGAACTATTCGAGGCATTTTACATATTCGACGTTTTGCACAAGAGCTTTAACCTTTTATGGAGATTGGATTTATCGGAACAGTTTAAAGACACAGTTTCAATTTGTGGAATAGGTAGGTAACTGATATTTGACACTTCTGAACTGTTACAAATAACTGGTATTTACTCTCACTGTTATGAGATCTTAGTGCACTGAGAAGTTTAATTTGGAATAGTTTACCCTTTTGTGTTTCCGCCGCCGACTACTGTTAAATATCTATTTTGAAGCGAACCTACAAAAGCTTCTAATGCAATACTACGTTACTTTCAAATAGGTATTTATTTACTTTCTTATACACGGTCCAGTATATTTTGCCTGGCACTGCACGCATGTTTAAAATATTGCCAGACTCCTTGCTTTTCTCTATTTGCTTTGAAACATCTAAAATTCTGAGGTGTGCCAGGAATTTGAACTTTTCTTAATATTCCTACAAGAAAATGAAAGGTGAGGTATGAGGTATTACAAGTGACCACCATAACAAATAAATAAATAGCCATCACATGTCAGTAATCAACTCCAAACCAACCCATAAAAATAAATTCATGGGGACAGCACTATTGAAATATCAAATAGAAAGCAATTAGTTAAGTTGCCAGCAGTATTTGAAAAGTTATTTAAATATTACGCCCGCTGAAAACAGCATTATTATTTGTCCAGCGTAAGTAAACTAGTTCGTTTTATTTTTCAATTTTTATAAGCATGCGTATGTGGTCCCACCACAAAGACCGAAGGTGACTCGCTCATAAAAATTACGGCCGTTAACTTTTACGACAAAACTACCAAAAGGGGGACTCCAGACATATTTAAATAGAAAATAATTCACTAAATGCACGACAAAAGTACGTGTTTAAATTATATTCTGCACTTATTTGCATGCAGTCTTGAATGGGCAGTTTCAACTTTTTAAGTCATAAAATAAATATTTGTGTTTGTTTGTTTGGGTGCTCAATTACACGGAAAAGACTGGAGCTATTTCGACGAAGGTGAATGTAAATCATAAATGCATAAAGAATAAGATACTGCCCTTTCCTTTCACTAAGATATTAAATGACCCAGACTGTTACATTTTCATTTGAAAATTTACTTTCAGGAAGTTCTTAATAACTTTAGTATACCTAATAGGAGTGTTTCTATGTATGTACTTTTCTTTCCAGTTAATTTAACATAAATATCTAAAATATCCGTCCATACTAAAACATCCAAACCGTAATAGCTGCCATAAGAACAGATAACTCAAACTCAAGCGAAAGCTTGTATAATACGAGTACGTTCTTTATTCCAACACCACCCAATTCTAGCGATTAAAACCGCACTTTACTCAAAATGTCGTCATGCCTGACCCCAAGCCTTATGTCAGGAATAACATTTGCATTGCTAACTTTAATAAGTGTTTTATAATAACGCCTGCGAATGTCGAAGGTTTAAGTAACTAATTCATTCGCACGATTGTATGCCGATATATTATGCTATTTGGTTCTCCGAGACTCCACGCGCGATGCGTGTTAACAAAAAGTAATTCTTTCCTCATCTTTATTATATTTGGTGTACGTTTGACATCCCTTCGTGTAGTACCGAGTGAAATATGCGTAGAGAATTCGTCCCCTGTGCGATAAATCATGTCGAACGTGTTTGTAACTTAATTACGAGTCGTTTGAGAATAGGAGCAAGTATTTTGAATAGAATGAGTATTTTATAGACTTCTTATTTCCATACTTGACAAGATCTTTCCCTTGTTCATAAAAAAGTTGTCATAAAATAAAATGCCCGCCCAGGAAATAAAGACATTTGCTGCGAAAAAAAATCCTAGTTAAGCAATTTCAACGGCATTATGGGTAGGTATTACGCTAGTAATAATATTGCCAGAAAATTCCATAAAAATCCAATAACAGCAAAAAAATTGGGCTGTGCTGCAGAGGGCCCAAAAATCAGTTTTTTTGCTTAATTCTTGTTATGTTTTACTACAATTGTGCACAAAAAAGTCCTGCTTAAGATTCACGAATGTTCTTTAGTTTTCGAGATATGAGCCAAAAGATGTTTTTTTTCTACTAAATCTGTGAGTATGGTAATTGAGGCTAGTTAAATTATTTTTTTATGCTCAAGAGAGCCGTTTAACATTCAAATTGACGTTTTCGGGTATGTTTACATGTTTTAACAGAAATGTTATCAACTTAGGGTACATACCTTTTAAAATACGTAAAAACAGAAAGTTAACGATACTGAAATATAACTCATAGAAGTGTTGGTCACTGACAGTACTAAAGGAAAAATTAAAAAATTTTGAACATAATGAAATGTGAGAAATAATAATACGATAATAACTATAATTGAAAGCCAATCTACGAAAAAAAGTTTCTAGTTAAGTACTGCTACCGGAATTATGTTTATTATCTAATCTAATACCTACCTTTCAACGAGCAATTCTTTGATATATATTTATAATCTGAATATCGGAAACGGCTAAAACGTTTTTCATGAAATTTAGTATGCAGCGCGGTTTCGGGGGCGATAAATCGATCTAGCTAGGTTTCATTATAAGAAAACGTCGTTTCTCTATTTTCACCCGAGCAGAGCTCGGTCGCCCAGGTACTTATAATAAAAACGCTGTGCCCATAAAGAACTCAGGTGCGAAATAAACAAAAAAAAAACACTATATAGTGAAAAATAACTTTCTTTTCCGAAGTCGGTGTCTTTGGTACCTATTGTTTTCGGTTTTTCGACACCGACTTCGGAAAAGCAAGTTATTATTGACTTTATAGTGTTTTTTTTTTGAAGTCGATTTGATTTTTTGCTAAAATGTTTTTTATTTTTAAATTTGATGGTCACGTCCAACTACCATAGAAATCATTTATATCCAAAGACACACGACTAGGATACATTGTTTTATTTCGGAGTTCCAGTGCCTACCTTCCGGCTTCATCATCAGATCAGTTCGATGGTATCATTTTCGTAAGTACCATTTACTTATAAATATTTGCTTCATCATAGTCTGTTAACTGTTCGATATATTTTATACTGACGCGTGACATACTTAGCATTAAAGAGTTCCAGTTGCCATCAGTTCCACTTCACTAAATGATACTTTCTGAGTGCAAATGATTGTAATGTTGCTATATGTATGCCTATAATATTTAAGAAGTTCCCTCGATTTCTCCAGGATCCCATCATCAGATACTGACCTGACTATGGGACCACATGGGAAGTAAACCCTTTCAAACAAAAGAAGAATTTTCAAAACCGGTCTTTGAGTAATCGGGGAACAAATAATTAAAAACGACGAACCTTCACCTTTTTTTGAAGTCGGTTAAAAATTGAATGTCAAAGATGCCAAAATTTATTAGGATCTAGTATTATTTCTCGAATTTCCTTCAATTCTCTTTTTCTTATTTTCGAAACTTGTCAAAGAACCCTTAAAAAATTTTGGCTCTATTGTCACTTCGCGAAGAATTTGACATTATTATTGTATAGTTTCAAGTGTTTCGCTTTATAATAATGTTATTGATACTTGTATATGGAAACTTAATATTGCTTATATATTCTATTCTTATACAGGGTAACTTGAATCGATGTAGAAGGAATTGAAATTGAATTTTATATCTTGTTTTGAAATGTTAAATGTTTGAGTGTTATTGCTTAATTGAGACTAATTCTTATTCCAGAAGATTGTTTATGAGTATTTTAACAAAATCGCTGTTTATGATCGTCTCGTTTTACCTAATCTATACTAATATTATAAAGCTGAAGAGTTTGTTTGTTTGAACGCGATAATCTCAGGGACTACTGGTTGGAATTGAAAAAATCTTTTTGTGTTGGATAGTTCATTTATCGAGGAAGGTTATAGGCTATATAACGTCATGCTAAGAGCAAAAGGAGCGGAGTATTCATGAAAAATGTTGCAAAAACGGGCAAAAATTATTGCTTCCGTTGCGTGCGCTGCGTAAGCGGTTAAAGTTACGCAACAATCATGTATAGTTAGTTAGGGTATGGTAGGTAGGGTAAACGGGTAAGTAGGTACGTAGCCAGTTGACGGGAGCGAAGCCGCGTGGGACAACTAGTTTGATGATATAATTATCGGAGGTAACTAAACCTCGTGAAAATTCAACATATTACTTTGTTTCAAACTCGTCAGAGAAGTAAGAGAGGTTTCCTTTTTTGAGAGATTTCATTTTGAGAATGCAGTTAGATTAAGGCCCAGTTTTTGAGCCGTAATTAACTCAACCAATGGCTTAATTCTAACCAATAGTTTTAAATTTCGCAAAAATGCATCCATTGTTAGCCTATCAAATGGTCAATTAAGTTGAAGAATCATTTATTTAACTATTTGTTAACTATACTAACAATTGATGAATAAACTTCAATAAACGCGTCTTACCGAAATTTCAAACCGTTGTTGGTTAGCATATATTATTCAATTATTGGTTGAGTTAACTACGTTTCAAAAAACTGGGCCTCAATCAAATGTGCTTTTTGAAAGAAAGAAAAACGTTTATTTGCGCCAGGTACGACGCGGACCATAAAAAAAACAAGGGAAAACTTAAATACAAATACAGAGTATGCGTCACAACCACGCAAAACGGTCATCCCTCAGCATAATGCTGGGACTCGCGTGCAAGACAGATCCACAGCGCTGGTTTTCAACGATAGCTGGTGTCGACTAGGTCTGGTTTGATTTTATTCTCAACTTTTGAAGACATCCCACCCATACGCACAAAACGTTTTGGGGACTCTTTTATTATGCGTACAGCTAAGGAGTGGAATTCCCTGCCGGAGTCTGTGTTTCCCGATAGCTACAATCTAGGGGTCTTTAAGTCAAGAGTGAATAGGTTACTTCTAGGCAAGCGTGCTTCACCGTCGACCACATCATCGCTTACCATCAGGTGAGATAGTGGTCAAGCGCGAGCCTATTTTCAATAAAAAAAATAAAAATAAAGGAAGCCAATACTTCACCTACCGCTTTTGCAGATCATAAGAAGCAAGGTAAGTACTTTCAAACAAAAAGCTATTTAAAACGAGACAACCTATTCAGCAAACGACGCTATAAAGTAACAAGCATCTAAACACGTATTTATTAACTCGCATTGTGTCAGAAGCGACACGTTACAGATTGACGGCCATAAAAAACATCCACACATCCATCCAAACGGTCAATCAAAGGAAACATTGTACATTTTATAGCAATATTTAATACACACATAACAAGCGTGGCGATTGAGAACTCTGTCCGCGTTAAAAATATATTAAAAGTAACAGTTTAACTGCTTAAGAATATGGCGCGAAGCCATAAACAGCTACAGTTGGTCCCTTCAGGCATTAGTCTTGAATGACATGTGTGCTTGAGCAGGAAATACTAACTAGTTCTCGTAAAATCATGAGAATAGTCCCCTTAACTATGGTGGTCTGTATTGAGAAGCAGCTTTTGATTTGTAGTGTTAAATATTCGAGTTATGATTTGAATTGATGATATGTTCTTGAAGACATTAAAATTGCTATAAAGTTCAGGTGTGATTTGTATCGAAATGTCATGTGTGAATGCTTTGTATGAATCTATTTTTAACCGACTTACCAAAAAGGAGGAGGTTCTATGTTCGACTTCGTTTTTTTTTTTTTTTTTTGAGTGACGTCTCACAGTACAATCAAAGTGATTGGCTACTGCTTAACCGGGCTACTAGACTTCATGTTTGTTTTTTTTTTGTTTATATTCACCGATAGCTCCGTCAATTGTGGACCGATTTTGAAAATTCTTTTTTTGTTTGAGTATGTTTCGAAATTGGTCCCATTTTAAATTGGTGAAGATCTGATGAAGAACTTCGAAGATATACGACAGAAGTCTTAAATTAATAACGGTAAATCTCTCGGGATTGCTGCAATCGCATGTCTGTTTATTGATTATACCGTTTCATAACATAACATCACGCCAGTATGCTCTTAAGGGGTACGCAGATCTCTCATTTCAACGGTTACGTTGAAGTTTCATGATATTCGGGTTATCTATTCTGGCGTTAAGGTAACTTACTAAACAACTTGCTTATTAGGTAGGTACAACTAAAAAGTGAAAAATAGAAAACATTTTCACAAAAAAATACTACCGACTTCCAAATAAAAAAACTAGTGAAAAATAACTTTATTTTTGGAAGTCGGTGTCCATAACGCACATAAAATGGTACCTACGAAAGACACCGTTGAACCTACGAAGGAACTGTTATGGAACAAGTGATATAAACGGCATTATTCATAAAGCACAGGCAATTTGAAAAAAGCCCAATAAGAGTAAGCAATATGATAAAAACTATTACAATAATTCAATCATCCGGACTTTCTGAATAATGCCCATCACTAATTATTGGGCAGGGTAATAAAAAGATGTGTTTTATTAAATTATTTTAATGTTGACTTTGATCTTTTTGTTGCAACAAAGTCAACGGATCCCCGCCGCACGGGGCTCTTTTCTTTACTGTCTGCAGGGTCTTAAGTAACCTAACATGAAGGAGATGACGGGAGCTGAGTTCGTTCGCTTTGCTCGCTCACTTCAGTTCCCGACATGTCCTTCGTTCCTAACCTATCCGTGTCGGGGTGCCCTAAGCTCCCGAGCTCGCCTCGCTCGCTCTTGAACTTATTCATATACCGTAATAAATTATCGAATCGCCCAACCGTTACATTGCAATATTCATAATGACCAGACAATGTGATAAATATAGAAGTTTAAATCAGTATTCATTACATTGCCGTATTTGACTTGACATTATATTTAGTGCAAATATTAAACACTTAATCCATGATGTATATATCTACACTACACACAAAGTTCAACATTAACACTTCATACATCGTAATCCTTAGAAATTAGCAGAGATGACGGAGTGTGAGCCGTCGGCAGGTTTCCGAGAACAGCACATAAATCATACAAACGCCTAAGTAAATCTTTGTATTAACTAGATTGAAATACTTTGCTGGCAATGTGATTTATGACCGTGTCTCAGGATCTCCATTAAATGTTATATTTTAGGAGAATTTGTAGATCAGTTGGTTATTAGATGAAGTTAGCTTGATTTTAGTTTGGTGTAGTTAGGTATCATTAGTTTGTAATACAAGACTGTGTTTTTTTTCAAAAATAGCATGGTAGAATATGGCACGCTTTTATGGACTTTAATTGTACCTATCTAAAGTTCTTCTTTGCTTCAGATCTCGTGCCAGCAGTAAGACATCTCAGAAAACTACTATGATCAATTCATTAACATTTCAGCCGAAAGACGTCCACTGCTGGACATAGGCCTCTTCCAAGCGTCGCCACACTGACCGGTCCTGTGCGTCTAGCATCCACCTGATTCCCAAAGTCTTCACCAGCTCATCGCTCCACCTAGAGGGAGGCTTTCCAACGCTACGTCTTCCGGTTCGCGGTCGCCACTCCAGAACTTTTCGGCCCCATCAGCCATCAAGTAATGATTTATGAGTTTCAAACGAGTAATATTGGCACTTCAAATAATCTGAGAAAGATCGCACCAAATTCCATAGTTGCCTTGATATAAGGAACTGTTGATGGAGTTAAGATTAAAGTCCAAATTATTGATCTGTAGTTAACTCAACTAATGTTTAAATATGCTAGCCAATGGATTCAAATTTCGGTAAAAAGCATTTTTTCATCTACTTTTAGCCTACTAAATAGTCAAATAATTAACTCTTCAACTTATTTCAACAATTTTGATGCCAACAATCACACTATCACATCACACTAATACGAGTATTATAAAGACGAAGATTGTGAGTGAGTGTGAGTGTGTGTGTGTTTGTATGTTTGTTACTTCTTCACGCTCAAACGGCTGGACGGATCTGGATGAAATTTGGCACAGAGATAGATTATAGTCTGGAATAGCACATAGGATACTTTTTATCCCGGGAATATGTTCCCTTGGGTTAATTTTTGTCATTCACGCGGGCGACGCCGTCGGCAGAAGCTAGTTGATGAATAAACGCGTTTGCCGAAATTTTTAACCGTGCGTTGGTTTATCTATCATATTTAGCAATTGGTTGAGTTAACTATTGATCAAATAACTGGGCCTAAGAGCGGGCATTGATCCGATTTGTGAATGAATCAACCGTGAGCTCACACCTGTTGGTAATAATAACGCGACATTCGACTTGTTGCCGGGTGTGGTGAAAGTTATAAGCTTATTTCTGTATAAAAACATCCAATAAATAAATAAAACAAATCACAAACAATAAACCCAAACGCAAATACTGAAAACACCCGCAACACATATCTCCTATGAATGATTTTACCTTTTTCATCTGCAGAAGCAGTACTCGAATCTGACAGGTAAAAGGTGGGACAAGCTATGAGGAGCAATTCGGCCGTGTAAGGAGTCTTTAAACCAGCATATGAATCAGGGAAGAAGCACAGCTGAACACTGCTGCAGTGTATATACAATCAATCAATATCATACCTAATTACAGAACTCGGTTCTTAATATTTTAAGGATAGCCACAGAGTTAGCAATTTAACGAAAGCCTGATTTGTCAATTTCGTTACTAATGAATGTCCCAAAATCACAGAAGACTAGGAAAAGTGATAACAGAGAACGGGGAGGCTTGCACTGCAGTGTGAAAGGTTCATAAAATTTGCGTAGTCGACATTGTATCACAATCTGAATCTGAAAACCCTGATTATTTGCTTTGTTATGTGAGACTGAGAAAGGGTCATCTATTCTTTGGGAAAAGTATCTTTGCTATGGCCACGAAGATCTACGATCAAATTCCTAATTACATAAAATAATGTAGCAATATTAATGTCTTTAAAAATAAATTGTTCCAATTTCTTATGGGAAAGTGTTTTTACTCCGTAGATGAATTCTTATCGACGAGAACTTTTTAAATGTTTCATTCCGCTTGACGATAATTTGTTTTTGTTGATTTTGTTATGTCTTTCATGTAAGAGTAATAGTAATAATATAATTTGTATTTAATCTGAAATGGAATTAGAATTTTACACTCATATTTTCATTATGTTATTTAATAATTTGTATGCCTAATTGGCTGATCATGGCATGAACATTATTAGTATATAATTATGTAATGAACACATGCATGTAACCCATGTATCACAAATAAATAATTTGATTTGATTTGATTCGACAACGTAAAAACTGCAACGAACGTCGTTGAATTGTCAAAAAAAAGCATAGCCATATTGTTTGTGTATTACGATATTATCCCACAAGTTGCCTCGTATTGTTTCCGAAATAATCTGAAACCGTTGATTAATTGAGGCTATTGATCTGGTTCATGCATGATGAATGAACGAACCGGCTGTAAACATACACCTGTTGATAATAAGTTGAGTGACATTCACAGTATTACTAATTATGTAGATCTAGGGCACAAGACATAAGCTTTTAAAAACTATTCTCTGCTAAATAAGTTATTTTATTTATCCTCGTACTGCAGCGCCTTGCAGCAATTACACCAATGGAGCACAAATTATTTCCGCATCTGCTGCAATCCAACAAAAAAAAATGGTGGAGTGATGAACATCCAACATTTTTAAATATGATTTTCGTATTCCATCAGGAAATGGGTAGCTTTTAAATTGTGATGCGCGCACTTTTAGCATTATGAATAGTCCAACATCAGTACTATCTAGAAAGCTTAACCTTACACCTGCACTCTGAAGGTCCTTTGTGAGACAAATGAAAATGCTATTGCCGTGGCTGAATTCTGGTCAAAACGTATATAATTGAGGAATCATCGATACGACGAAGAAGAAGAATTACTATCTAGAACACTCATTTACTTATGAGGAACTGGGGTGTGAAGGTCACATATGCAAACGCTCTATGTAAAAATTGAGAATGGACTGAGCAAAAGCATCACAAAAAGAACATAAAAAAAAAAAAAAAATTTTGCTACTCTGAAGACAGACAAGATGACCATACGGCCAATATTTTTCGGCTCTTATATGACGAAATGTTTAGACGAAAGTGATCTTGCAAGCCTGACAACATGTTACCAATCCGAATTCTAGAAAAATGCAATTACTGGCCACACGTTCACTTTATCTCTGTCCCACTTTTGTGCCCGTTTTTTAATCATATAGAAAAGTGAACGGAAAGAAATAAAATAGTTTTATTTGACAAAAAAAGCACACGACAATATCATAGGCAAACAAAAAAGAAAACAAAAATAGTAAAAAAATTGTAATACTTAACATTTTTGTACATATGGATCAAGCCCAGTTCAAAATTAGAATGGACATCAAACTATGGGAAATTGCCCCAAAGCTTAATAGAAGCTATAAGATATACGCCACTGGAAAAACCTTTTCGAGAAGATAAGTTGCTTCTTACGCAACTTTTGACAATTGTTAGTTCGTTCGGTGTTAATGACCTATGCGTAACTTATTTTGAGCACCGAAGTTAAGATTTTCATAGCAATCAATACCTTGAGATATAGACCGTTGGAAAGAGCTTTTCAAGAATAACCTTCGCTATAAAATAACTATTGCCAATTGAAGGTGTGTTTGGAGTTAATGACCTAAATAGGCAATTGATTGGTCATTGCAGTTAAGGTTTTTGTTTGGTACCGCATTGCCAAAAAGTACACGGATAGATAGATCTTTTCAAGAGAACAGTAAATCGCAAAGCAATATTAAATCGCTACCCGCTCATGACTTAGCCTTGTTTACTTGCAACAATGTTGCGACAGCGCGCCGCCGCCGTCGCCCGAATACGGCACGGAATGCCAACCGAGTAGCCGACAGACACTACACGATTATATTTAATCGCTATTATTCGATGTATCGGACGCAGCATCGGACTCGACGTCGAGATGCGATGCGATTTTGTTTTTTTTTTTGTTGTAGTTGTAACGTAGCTTCACTATGTGAGTAAAGATCGGAAGGCTCGCCGCTATAAGTAGCCATGTTTTTATTATTTGATGGAAATTCACGATTCTAGATTATTGCAGATGAATTGTTTTATACTTGCCCCGCATTAAGGCACAGATACCCTTGAGTAGCTGATTTTAAAATGAGAATCACTTCTAAAAGGCTAGTCGTATTTTTTTTGAAATAATATATTTTACATTAGACCATTTTCTTAATAATTTGATCAAAGAAAATTTCAAGTTTTCTTCGTATAACATGGTGTATTAAATTTGTAAAGTTATGTCTGACACGGACAAAAAAACGACAATCGCACCAAAACCGCTCGGCGTATTTTAATGAAATTGTAACCATCTCAAAGACAATTTAATGATCTACATTTTGATCTAAGGCTTTTTTTAAAGTCATAGAATAATAAGGAATGTAAAAAAAAACTATTGAATTTTTGGTCGCCCGGGTGTGAAACGACTACGCGTTTTGTTCCCTCAAGGTCATTGGCGACTATCGTCGTCTTAAGTATTTCTCCTATATCGTGGGTGTCTTTAGATATTTAGATTCACATACACAAACAGCCAGATGATGATGTGAATGAAATGATTTTTGGATCAAAAACTGGTTGATAATATTTAAGAGAAGATAAAACTAAGGTCCATTTCTGGCAATAGGCCAAACCTACGTGGGGTAAGTAATTAAGTATAGACATGCCCTTGTCATTCCATAGAATATAAAATAATAACAACCTAGAATTACTTTAATAAAGATCCAATCTCGGAAGAATGAAATTCAATCGACTGTTAAACGATTACAAAAATACCTGAGGGAAGAAATCATGACTTCACAATGCTAATGCAATACTTCGCTTTAATAAGTTTAATACATACCTTTTAAACAAATTAAGGCTGCTTTCAGACTGATTATTTTCATGTTACGTCAAGATTCGCCGAGAGCGACGCAATTCTGTCGTAATGTGAGGAATTCTCTTTAAACGGCGCATTTGATTCACACGAAATGAAGTTGCCCAAAGGTAAAAATGTGATGATCAAGTTATACGAAGAAGAGTATTTTGCGCACGAAGGGTCCCGTACTATTATCGCAAAAAAACGCCAAAAAATCACGTTTGTTGTATGGGAGCCCCACTTAAATATTGATTTTATTCTGTTTTTAGTATCTGTTGTTATAGCGGCAACAGAAATACATCATCTGTGAAGATTTCAATTGTCTAGCTAGCTATCACAAATCATGAGATACAGCCTGGTGACAGACAGACATACAGACGGACCGTAGAGTCTTAGTAATAGGGTCCCATTTTTACCTTAAAAATGGCCCATTATGCTCAGCGGTATTGTAGCAGCATTCTATCAATGAAGATTTTAGGAGGTCATGTAACGCTGCACTTGGCACTTCCAGAGATTACCTTTTACATACATATAAACATAAAGACACTGAAAATCAGCGCCGTGCTGTGGGTCCCCCACGGCACAGCATTATGCTGAGTGGAAACCTTCTTGCCACAATCACGACATTCATCTGCCTGGCATCTTTTCCACCCTATTTCATTCAGACGGACCGTGGAGCCTTAGTAATAGGGTCCCGTTTTTACCCTTTGGGTACGGAACCCTAAAAATGAGCTCTTTCCATAATTTCTGTCCTGTTAATTAATTTACCAAACAGAATGATGTTTTTTCAGTTGAATTGAATAGTGTAAGTATAATTAAATTCGCCATTTACCCTGCAGTGGTACAGTAAAAACTGCAGTTCACACAGAATTTCATAAAAGGATGTAGTCACCACTAGCAGTAAAACGTAAATAAATCATAAACATCTCGAATACCTACTTTAACCAAACGACGACGATAAGTTTTTACTGTTTACATCTTCGGGCGACAATAAAAAGTATCTTGTTAATATTATTACGTCACATAGCTAATATACTATATTTTAGCTGCTGTATTTTTCTAATGGGTAAAAATAAGCAACCGATGTAAATAAAAATAAACACAGTTAAGGTGCGAGTTCACCACGCGACCGCGACCGGAGCAGGAGACGCGCGATACTGTTTGTCCTTAGGCTTTGTATGGGAGTGAGTACGCGTGCGGTACCACGACGTGTGAAAGCAGAGACCTTAGTGCGTCAATTTGTATTGAAACTGGACAAGCGCCGTCTGGTCACGGTAATCTTTTTTTGTATACATTTTGACATAAGAGATCGTTTACGTTATCACGAGTGATTACGTTAAAAAACTCGGAATAAGCACACAGATAGCTAGCCGGTCTCGCTCACGGACGAGTGATGTCGCGCGTCGCGCTCGAAATGCCCGAACATTTTGTCATTTAACAATTAAATAACCATTTATTGATTGACTTCCATATTGAAAACGATATTTTTTGGCCTCTAGTTGTATAGAATTCGTTAATAGCCAATCTTTTTTTATTTTTATAATAATAATATAATATCACATCGTCGTATTCTTCTTTCTCCAATAGTAATTTGATAACTTGGCTATCCATTGCAATGTGGAATGATAATTTTCAACAATATAACAGTATGCTTATTCCCAGTTTTTTAACGTACTCAATTGTGATAACGTTAACGATCTCTTATGTCAAAATGTACACAAAAAAGAGGTTTCTCCTTACCGTCACCAGACCGCACTGATCCAGTTTCAATACAAATTAACGTTAAAGTTAACGAGATTGAGCGTGAGTAAAAACTCGCACTAAGGCCTCTGATTTTAACGACTAATATCGAGGAGAGTTTGAGTGCGACACATGTCTCGGTCACGCGTCTCGGTCGCGCGGTGATGTCGCACCTTCAGGCGATATATACATCGCAATGTAAACGCAATACTGGCCGTGCGCCCGCTCGGTGCCAAAATGACAATATTGAACCTCCTTTTGAACAGTTTTGTTTGCAAAATATTATTTGATTTACATTATGTTATTTCAGTTATGAAGAAATTTCAGCCATAAATTTTTCTGTGTAAAAATATTTTTAAACATCGAAGTCGTTTTTGAGGAGTATCCAAAAGTTGCGAAAAATACCGTGTTTCTAATTATTTTTTTAAAGCAAAACTATTTTTAATGCGAAAAAACCAGTTTTAACAAATAATGTACATGAAACAATAATATTTTTTTTTTGAACCTTTTAACCTAGCCGTTACTAAGGAGTATGCTTTAGAAAGTTACCGTTTTACGGCACTAAAGCGGATGTAGGCCCTTAACACAACACGTAACATATCATATCATGCTGGCATTCCCCGAAGGTTGAGGCAGAGGTGGACCACACATTTCGATATTACGTTAAAGCCCCATGTAATAAGGAGTGAGCCTAATACGGGCACAAGTCTAGACTCCGGCTTGCTACTGAGAAATACCAGGTCTATAAACCCAATCATACTTCGTCCGAACCCGGAATCGAACCCAGGACCTGATTCTAGCAGTAGCGATTGCGACGGATAGATCAACGAGGCAGTTTCAAATAACTTTGCCAATCGGCTAATATAGTGATAAAGGAGACAGTCCAAAATGTTTCGAAATTATCCTATACAACCGATACCCCATGGATTTGGAGTATGTGACTTTGGGTAGAGTTATTACGCTTTTTCAAAGCAATCGATCGGCATACAGTTTGTTCGTTTCGAGTATCGACTTAGGGTCAATTGTGAAACATCTCTTTAAACAACGAAACACCGTTATTAGACCTTACCAATTGACTGGAGAACTAGACTAGATTCTCAATGGTCAAAAAAATCTAATCTCTGGCAGTACTTATTGATCTGATTATAGAAATATATTCATTGACTGAATGTTATTGAAGCTGTTGTACTGTAGCCTATAGCACGCAGTTATACAGTAACTTTAGTTTATACCGGTTTTATTTTTTTAGGGTTCCGTACCCAAAGGGTAAAACCGGTACCCTATTACTAAGACTCCACTGTCCGTCTGTCTATCTGTCAGCAGGCTGTATCTCAAGATCCGTGATAGCTAGACAATTGAAACTTTCACAGATGATGTATTTCTGTTGCCGCTATAACAACACAGAATAAAATTAATATTTAAGTGGGGCTCTCATACAAAAAACGTGATATTTCCGCCGTTTTTTGTGATAATGGTTTGGAACCCTTCGTGCGCGAGTCCACCTCGTACCTGGCCAGTTTATCAGTTTATACCGAAAAAAAAGATCACGTGAGAAGCCGCGGAAAACCGCACTTAATTAATAAATATCCACAGTCTACAAACAATTTAACAATGCTCGCATTATCTTTGTAGTAAGCCCTAAAGTGCTGGATGGTGCACCTCAATCAAAATCGCCAATCTAATTTGTAGACCTCATAAAAACATTATATTGTCTTACGATCCTCGATCGATATGTTGTTCAGTGGACCGGTATCAATTTTATTCGATATCTCGCACGCTTTACTGCGTCAGATATCGATTATTTTTCTCATGTCGTTAGGAATTAGGAGAACCGTAATTAATTCTAGACTAATTTCCAGAAACAAACTCTTGTTTTAAAGGTCAAATAAAACCCCATACTTGAAACGGATATCGATGTTTACTTTATCTCTAGGAATTTCAACATATGATCATTTAGTTTCATATATCTGCGTACTAAGTTAAGAATATGAAAAATATGCTGTGAAGTGTACCACTGTGTGTGTGATAGTGATTAGCAAAAGTAAAAAGTATGGGATAGTCAAACGCTGAAAAAATTTCAAGTGCTCAATCCCTTACATTAGGAATTTTGTCCATCACCATAGACATAAATGGAATGAAACTTTGTCTCCTCAGATGTCTTTATCGAAATATAAATCATAACTCTTCCTTTTCCGCAATTGGGTACAACATTAAAGTAAATACACTGAACATTCAAATGAAACAAAAGCGTGGAAGCGGCACAAAGACATTAGTGTCTTTGTGTCTTCTTCTTCAAACATAATTAGGAACTCATGGTGTCCCATCCATATATTGTCTCTTTCATCGCAGATGGCTAAGACGCAAGCTCATAAAGGCGATTAAAGTTATTTGCAGTTTTCCAAAACATGGGGTTTTATAGACCCCTCGCGAAGCCGACGGATCGATAGTTAAAGGGTTTAGTGCCTAAGGTTTATCTCGAAATATGAATCATAAAAACTTCGTTTGCAGGGTTCCGTACCCAAAGGGTAAAAACGGGACCCTATTACTAAGACTCCACTGTCTGTCTGTCTGATACCAGGCTATATGTCATGAACCGTGATAGCTAGAAGATGTAAATGATGAATTTCTGTTGCTGCTATAACAACAAATACTAAAAACAGAATAAAATACTACATTTCACACACACATATGCAATAATGCAGAGAACTCAAAAATAATTCTATTTATTTAGTTTTATTTATTAAACTTTACTGTTAGCGTCAATAATAATAATAATATAATTTGTTATTAGAATATTAATCTCAATTAAATTTGAAATTGAAAATATTAAATTAAATTTTATTAATTATCAAAATAATTTACTGATAAATTAAATTACGAATAAATAATTTATATACCTATATATTTTGACCAGCCAGGAAGGAACCCTGACACCTGAGATACAGGACATGTCCTAGTTTGGGTGTCATAAGTTTCTATTTTTTGCATGTACTAATTTAGCCTACTTATTGTATTTCTGTTGTCAATTCTCTCAATGTGTATTAGGCTTTGAATGAATAAAATTATTATTATTATTTCGTTTATTCAACTTTTTACACATTTCATATTTACATTTTTTTTACTATTATTATTAAAATAAATATTTAAGTGGGGCTCCCATTCAACAAACACCTTTCGTGCGTGACTCGCACTTGGCCGGTTTTTCCGTAGTCGGGTGATCTTCTTTTCTTTGCATATCGATTTGAATAAAATTTTGTCCGACCAAAGTCCGACCGATCAGTAGTCGGGTGATAAAATAAGTAAATTAAATACACTTACCCCAAATTTTGAATTAAGAAATCTCTTTGACAATTTGTCAAACTTTGACATTGAATTAAGGTTTGACACGTTATTAACTCATATTCATAACCCAGTCCGAAATAAAACAAAAGCGCGGAAGCGGCACAAAGACACCAACAAACATGATTAGAAACTCATTGTCTTTCATCGCAGATGGCTAAGACGCAAGCTCATCCGACGCGTTTAATGGGCGCTTAAAGTTACCAGTTCGGTAACAACGCAGAAATGTCGTCGTAAAAAGATGACAAATGTGCTGTGGACAAGCTGGGCTTACATGCCGATCTGTAGCAAGTGGCAAACTGTAAAATAATGACGTACAGAAGCCGTATAAACAAAGAGAAGTTCATCTATAGCGATTGTCAAAATGCCAAATGTAAAGGATTAATCACGAGACATTTAGGTACTCCTGTCAATCCATATATTTTTAACCCCCGACGGAAAAATATAAGGTTGTTATATAAGTTTGACGTGTGAACCTGTGTGTTTGTGTATCTTTCTGTGGCATCATTGCTCCCAAACGATGAACCGATTTTGTTTGAAAGGTGACTTTATCGAGAGAGTTCTTAGCTATATTTGATTACAATCTGTTCAGCCGTTCAAAAGTTAAAGGCGTTTTACTGTTTGAATCGGGGTGTTTTCGCAAGATATCGTGTTTTAATTACGTGGTCAATAGATTGTCTATCGAAGCGTGTCTATTACTTGATAAATTATGTAGCATGAAATAAAAATTTGTCGGGAGTTATTTAAAGGTTTAAATTTTACTTGTGTTAATCGCTGTGGCTGATACAGTTTAACTTCATTGTCCGCACTAAGAGACCCATTTGGTCCGTTGTCCGAGGGGTTCTGGATAACGTAGAAGCTTCCACAATGACAACTGGCGTACATTTTACTATACAGAAATTTTCGAAGATATTTTTGTTACTTCCAGTCGAGGAAAATGTCAGGTCTGATAACCAGAGAAGAGGACGTCGACGATTTTAGTTGGATTTTTCAGATCACGAATATAACCCAAGTTAATTTTTTCATACCATCTTCAATTTTAACCCTTACGAAATCGGTGTGTGTTCTGGTAGTAGAGTTCAGTACGCAATAAACTTTGAACACGTCCTCTACTACAAATGATAGCCTTGATAGTGAACTACGGACCCATTCGACTTGTTTTACTGGGGTTCCGCAGGTTAAGCGCTCGGACCTTATCAGTATTGGTACGTTTCCTCAATTTTATGCTTAGGGTTAAGGAGGATAAATAAATTGGCTTGTTTGTGTAATGTATTCTTTGAGAAATCTGACTAAAATCAGATAGGTAATTGGAGGATATTAAATATTATATAATATTTAACTCTGTATTTTCTTAGTGTCCTGGAAAATTCATAGCATAAAAAATTACAAGACTCTCACACTAACATTTGAAATTAAATATTGCCATCTTTTTGCCGCCTCTGTTTGAAAAACTCTCTTAGACAAGAAAAATTTTAAAAAAATCCGACAAATTTGTATTTAATGCTTTTTAAACTTACAATTTATCTTGTGGTGGACGCGCTTCGATCGACAATCTATCGAACACGATAATATCTTGCAAATACCCCGATTCAAAGAGTAAAACGGCCATAACTTTAGAACACTTGATCCAATTTTCAACAAACATGTCTAAGAACATTCTTGATAAAGTCAACTTTCAAACAAAAAAAAATACGAAGTTAAAATCGGTTCACTCGTTTAGGACCTATGATGCCACAGACAGATACACAAAAAAACAGATACACAACTTATACCACCCCTCTAAATCCGTCGGGGGTTAAAGATAACCCCCAAAACACCAAAAAAAAAATACAAAAGACGCCGCTTACAGCGTTTATAAGCTTGTAAAAGGTCATCTCGGGAAGTGCAGTGTTTCATTACCTACTAAAATCTTCATTAATAGAATGCTACTACACTACCGCTGAGTATAATTGGCCATTTTTTATTTAGAAAATGCACGATTCCTGCGACGAGAGCGAAGCCATGTGAAAAAGCTAGTGATGAAATTTCGGTGGTGTATTGTTACGGTTACCATTATCACTATCACGACTGCTAATAACTACTTAGAAATTTAAGTAACAAAAACCGCAGAACCACAAACCTCGTAAAATTCGTCGGCGAAAGAGGGTTAAATCGGAACTAATTGAAATAATTGATATGCTAAGCTTTTTTTAAAGTTTTGCTGTAGACAACGTATATTTTTTTTTTCGGGTTTGAGTTAAGGTTGCCCTAGTCGACAGCATGAACTATTTTGTGCGCGGGGTTCAAAGCATGCTATCTCATCCGACAACACGTGTGAAAGAGATAGATGCTGTGATGAGCAGTAAGATCGCGTACGAATACTCACTTTAGCAGATTTGTAGCGAAATGGATGAAGATTTAGGATGAAAACGAGCGCGCGAAATTTTATAAACAGACCTTTGGGAATATGGATATCATGAAAAAACAACTGATTGTATCTGTACAAAATAAAATTATTTGCATTGTTGAACTACTAATCTATCTCTGTATGTTGACAGTTTTGCAATTTTCTTTCTTCTTATGGTAATTATTTCCGCCCAAAGATGCGTTAAAATTAGTGTTGAAATATGAAACTTTCGACGCTCATAACTTTCAAAGATATTTTTTTTTACTTTTTTGTTTCCATACAGGGCTAGATAATGATACACAGATGATAGACAAATTTAAATCATATTTTATTTTGTACATACACCGTCAAACAGTGGAGTAATCGCTAGACTACGTTTGTATGAAAGAATGATCGACTAGGGCAACCTTAAGGACACAATATTTAATTGCGACAACGTATCTTTGTTGCCATATCAATAGTAAACTCGCAATATTTTTATTGCGTTTTAATTTTAACTAGCCCGACACCTAGATTTCCAATTGAATTCTTAGGTAAGTATAGAAATCATACAGAATAGAGAAAAAATACTTTCAGTTTTTCCGTATTTTGCTATTCCTAATAACCTGTATCGGGTCATAAAGAAAAAAAAAAGAATTAACCAAATCGATCAAGCTATTCTCCAGTGATAAGCTAGCCAATGTAAGCTTATCACTATACAAAAACGTATAGGAACGTATAGTATACAACGTCTAGTACCTATAGAGAAATAAAACATTCAGAAATCCTATCAACAACCGTTTCTAAACCCCTTTGTATCAAAACTATTATACCCGTTTCCATTCAATCAAACAAAACAAGAAACGTCACTCAAAATTTCCAAACAAAGCTTTCGAACCGTTTCCTTAGTTTTATATCCATCACAGTGTGCCAATATCCTAACGATTCGCCCACGAGACGTTCCAATTTAACCTAGAGCACACTATAGATAAATTTAAATACTCAGACAATATTTTATGGCTTATTTTAGGTACGGTTTACGACATAAGACGAGACTCGGGACCCGCTGGATGAATGTCTGGCTAGATTTTATGGTAGCTACATACAGGAATGTTCTAGAATCTAGAACCGTCTAGATGTTGAGAATATTTGTTCAAGTATTTGATGAGTGTGTTACTGTGGTTTACTGTGTGCGCCAGTTTGTGTTGCCAGTAATGGAACGCAGAATCTGTCAAGTTGAGTGTTGTGCAGTGTGGACGCAAATTTGTAGTCGGAATGCATTTGAAATGCAGTCCGTCTGTCTAGAGCCATGTAGCTTAAAAGGACACGTGATCTTTCCATAACTCAAACTTTCACGAAATTTAGAAAAATCCAACTAATAAGTAATCTATAAAACATTTGTGTTCAATTTCAAAACATCTAAACTAGTCCACAAACAATATTTTTAATAGTCTGCAAGTGCGTTGACCCCGCACCAGAAACACGCATGTTAAAATTTTAGGTACAATATACCGGTAAGCAGTAAATCAATATGGTTACTAGACGGTCGCGGCACAAAGGGGTCGCTACGAAGCGCTGCAGCGCTGCATCTGCTAGCCAATGTCAACGGTGACGTTTACGCGCGAAAAGTTTTACGATCCGCAGACGACGACGCGTCAAACGAACAGTGATGTTATTAGTAGTTGTGACAATTATTTCGATGTTTTGGTTGACTTGTATCGCGGAGCCAAACGTAATCTTTGAAGATGCCAAAGTTGCCAGAGTTCGGAACTGAAAAATCTATGAGTGAGAGAAAATCTGTGATTCTTAAGTGTATTAATATATGTCCCAGCCATGCAAAATTAAATTTAGTTGTTTATATACAAATGCGATTGGATAAGATAGGAATAAAGTTATATAAGATTACATGAATATTTTATCAGTTACAGAAAATGGACCAAAGCAGACGCTGATTAATAATGAAACTCGATTACAAGACCTGCACCAACAAGTGTTGTTGCATTCGTGCATTTAATGGTAAAATTGTTAAATCGAATGATCAGAAGAGTTCATTTTCTTTTCATCGATACGTTGTTTTGCGAATGTAGCACCGTAGCACGTCACTCAAAACGATCATTTTACGACCGTCTCGTTCCAGTGTTCCATTTTTAAATGGGTCTGCTTGTGGTAGGTCATTGGATAAATAATAATAATTAACTCGACCTGATATGGCGTTTTGTTTTTAACTTGAACGTTATGTTTATTTTTTAGATAATTTGGTGTTTAAGCGTTCATTTTGGTGCATTTGACTTAAAAGTGCAGTTTAAAATCGTTGCAGTTCTTTCAAAATTTCCCCGACCCAACGTCAAGACTGCGTAATTTACGAGTGGCCGGTAATAAAAGTTTTTGTTGCGAAAAGCGACGGGGTGCTATAAAAGTTTGCTGTCCCTTTCCACAGTGAGTTTACGAGCGTGAAAATGCGAGATAGGTATACCGTACCGGTAGTTTTATTACCGGGTATGCGAGCGATGTGAACTTATGTAGGTAGTAGCGGTAGCTAGGAAGCTTGAGGGCAAAACACAATATGTCAAAAAAAAAACTGGGGATATTTTTCGAACGGGTTTAATTTAAATTTGGAACCCGCTCAACATTTTTGAACAGAAACTGTGTACGTAGCCTTATGATATGGTAATATTTTGACTAATAATATAACTTCATTGATCAACTAAACAAGAAAGCTGATATCATGGATGATAAAAGCCCAAGCTTATTGCGTATAGTTTGTGCATAATTGCATCGTAGTGAGTTTGATTTAAAAAAAGGCCTGTTTCCGTAAATCAAAAGACCCAACTCATTACGCATAATTACAAGATAATATTAAAAGGCTGTTTATTTTTATCATGCATTTCTGAGGGGTGAATGGCGCTAATTTGAGATGTATGGACGCGTCGTACCAATCAGCATAGCCAAAAAAAAAAAACTAGCCCCAATTAGCATGCAAACCAGTAAAAATAAACCATCAAGAAAGGAGTCATTCATGGTTTTATGACTGAAAGGTTTCATGTCCTAGGTCTTAGAATTCAGGCTATGTTTGCTGAACGTGACCCCTGTACACTTAGTTGGCTGTTCAGTTTTACACTGGCGTTAACAATTTTATGGCCAGTTGAGCAGTAACTTTTGAGTTCTGACACACAGTTTTTGATAAATATGTTGGGTAACACGTCATTGTACAAAATCGATCGTATAGATTTAATCGTGAAAGTACGTATGTTTGGATATATTATTTATGAACGGATTAGGTTCAAATTTGAAAGTCGGGCAGACCATTGCCTGTTTTGGGACATAGATATGATATTATTTATCCTGTCAAATGCATGAAATCAATTCAATTGACATTTTCATTAAGACTACGTGCCTGAACTGTATCCACGAAGGTAAGCAGAACAGTAAAATATTTACGAGAAGTGTTAATGAGAATTAGTAACGTATAAAATGATAACTGTGTGCTTATTTCGAGTTTTTTAACGTACTCACTCGTGATTACGTAAACGATCTCTAATGTCAAAATGTATACAAAAAAGAGGTTTCACCTTACCGTCCCCAGACGGCGCTTATCCAATTTCAATACCAATTGACCTTTACGTTAATATGATTGAGCGTGAGTAAAAACTCGCACTAAGGCCTCTGAGTTATTTAACGTACTCACTCGTGATAACTTAAATGATCTCGTATGTCAAAATGTGTAAAAAAAGAGGTTTCTGCATACCGTCACAAGATGGCGCTTATCCACTTTCAATACAAATTGATGTTTACGTTAACGCGATTGAGCGTGAATAAAAACTCGCACTAAGGCCTCTGAAATGAAATATAGATGAAGAAAAACGCGAAACAACAAAAACAGAAAATACTACAAGCAAAATCGTGTAACACACCTTTTTCATTTAGTGAACAATCACACATTTCCACAATTGATTATATTTCACGCTATACTCAATTTGCGATAGATAACATTAGGCGTTTAAATTAGCCCTTTTTACAGCCCGTTCAACCGATTTTGACTTCTATTGCGCTCGTAATACGACATATGGTAGATGTAGTAAACAGTTGGTTTTGGTAACAGGTTTATGCTTTTTATGTCATCCTTATGTAAACGGGATATAACTCAAAATCGATCGATCGGACTGTAAAAAGATTTGGAATTTTGTCTAATGTTATTTCAAATGGAGTTTAGTTAATTATAAATACTCGTAGTTCTGTTATGTGAGACGGCCATACTGAATGGTACAGTGAGCAGAGCAGTATGACAAACTAAGATATGATTGCTCATTATATGCTGATGTGGGCAATGTGGGTAAATTATTATGGAGTACATAATGTACCTACTTGTTAATATGGTTTATGGAAGATTTAGCATAATCGTGACAATTTAAGAAGTCCGATGACGTTTCTCATTTTACATGCCGCGACAACTTTGTATGAAAGTCTACGAAAAATAAATTTTTTAATCCTAATTAATTACTATGTTACCTTTAAACTATAACAACGAGTAGGTATCTTTCGTAAGCATCAAGTTTAACTTATATAACGTACGTTTTTAGAGCTGTATTTTAATAGAGCAGTGGTGATGACATAATTTACACAAAGTAAAGCGCCTGCCTGGGTTCGAACCCACGACCTACAACTTGTAAGTCGCGGCCGTTAACACTGTACCACCACGGCTCTCTATCATATCCAATGATCAATTCCAAATAATTATTTTGAAGCTTTTTAAGAATTTGTTTCCGCCAATACAATATCTATTTGTTTCGAGCCCGAATTCGCCTTTTATAGAAGAGAAGAAACGAATGTTTTTTTTGCGTTTCTGTCATACGAAATCTCCACATTTATTTACTTTTTCATAATTTCATAGCACAAGCACAGCAGCTTCTAATGCATTGCAGCGTTGACATTATAAATTTATGATGACTTCTACTGTCCAAGAAATTTCCGCCAAATGCTTGGCGCGCTGCACCTCTCATATATTAATTACTTCATTGCTTTCTGTGACGTCATAGATGCTTGCTAAAAACACCTCTACATCTTTCAATTTAGAAATTAAGAGAAGGATGGTTAATATAGCGTTTCGCCGCTGCTTCGCTCTTGTGTCAAATCCCATACGTTTCCTTACTTATTTATTTATTTTATTCCGTAAGCACAGTCAAGGGCCAAAAGTGTGGTAGCTTCTATCAAATCTAAAGTATCTGTCCCACGCGGCTTCGCTCCCGTCAACTGGCTACCTACCTACCCATCTACCCTACCTACCCCGCCCTACCTACCCTACATACATGATTGTTGCGTAACTTAAGGCGATATATACGCCCCCATGTAAAAGCAGTACTGGCCGTGCGCCCGCTCGATGCCATAATATCAATATTGAACCTCATTTTGAACAGTTTTTTTTGCAAAAAAATATTTGATTTACATATGCTATGTCAGTTATGAAGAAATTCCAGCCATCAATATTTCTATGTAAAAATATTTCTAAACATCCAAGTCTTTTTGGAGGAGTATCCAAAAACTGCGAAAAATATCGGGTTGCTAATTATTTTTTCAAAGCAAAACTATTTGATATACGAAAAAAACAAGTTTAAAAAATAATGTACATGAAACAATAATAAATATATATTTTTTTCAAACCTGTTAACCTAGCTGTTACTTAGCAGTATGCTTTAGAAAGTTTCCGTTTTACGGCACTAAAGCGCATGTAGGCCCTTAAACATTTTACGCAGCGCACGCAATGGAAGCTCTCAAAAAGGAATTTTTTTTTTTCCGTTTCTCCTACATTTTTCATTTATACTCCGCTCCTGTTGGTCGTAGTGTGATGTTATATAACCTTCTCCCTTAGCCTATCTCCCTTAACCTTAATTCTTTATTGTACACAAAAAAAGAAATACATATACAACTTGATTTTATTATAAAGTTCATGTACAAAGGCGAGCTTAACTCTAAGAAGAGTTTTCTACCAGCAAACCTTAGAGTGATAGAGAGAGTTTACAAAAGGAAGAAGAGAAGTAGTCCAGTGTACAATTTTTTAAACTAATATAAAATAAATCATAAATATATTAATATCAATTATACATAAATAAGCACAAAATATATATATATATATATATATACACACGTATATACATATACTAATATTATGACATTCTGAAAGATCCATCCAAACAAACAAACTCTTCAGCTTTATAATATTAAGTATAGATTTATTTATAGAATAGGATAGTTGACAAAAAAATATCTATTTAGTCTGTCAGTTAGATAACCTAAAAATATTGGACACGTATTTTTTATTTTGTAACGTAAACTAAAAATTACGATGATACAGCTGAAATATCGTGTGATGTGAGGTCACGGTGTGCTACACTTTATACTGACAAAGTGACATCACAAGCCCCTACTGCTAAACTTTGATGCGATTTTTATTTTTATTTTTTTATTTATTTGATAAAGCAAAAAATACGGGCTCAATATTGTTTGATAATCTCACTGACGGACTAAATAGAATTAAATTTTTCTACACAGAAAACATCTCTAATAGGTCAATGATTCACGACTGATGACCCTTGACTGAGCTTCTTTACATTATTCTTTACATGTATGTATTTTATGTTTTGATGTCTAAGTATTATTATTTAAAATATGTTGTACACTGACAACCCTAAATTCCTCTCCTCTCGTTCATTCCATCCAAAGGTTGTCTGTAAGAGATTGTCCTGTGCGATAAGACCGCCCATTGTACACTTGCTTTTATGATTTATGTCATGGATATATATTTTTGAGGTGTACAATAAAGAATATAATAAATAAATATAAATACCTAAAACAAAGTCGCGCCCGCTGTTTATACGCTTAGATCTTTTAAACCACGCAACGGATTTCCAAGCGGTTTTCACCAAAAAAAAAATTGAGAAACAGGCACAGATTTTGTGTATAAATTGTCCAGGGCGAAGCCGGGGCGGGTCGTTAGTGCGGAATAAAGAAGGTAAAGCTCTGTAATTATTTCTACAAAACGTAGTTTTCATATTCATCTAAATCTGATCGAATATTATAAAGAGTTAAAATTGTTTACTTTGATTATAACAAGTATTTAATCAAAGATAGTTTGTTTGCTTGTTTACCAATATTTTTTTAATAAAAGGAAAGTTCTCTCTCTGAAGTAGGCAGGATTGGGCAGATTAGGAATCTTCCTTTACTAATAGAATATTATAATTGATACTTACTACTAATCAATGAATTTTATAGGATACATTTTATCCCGTTGTGTAACGGGGGCGAAACCGCGGGAAAATCTACTTCGTAATATTTTCAACATTTATGACAAGTATAGTTCTCGGTCTCGCCAAACTTCTAGGCCGCCCTGACGTTGGCTTCCCGATGCGCAAGACACGGATCGGTGCTGTTTTTGTATGAGATTTACTACTGCACAGCAATTGTAGCCAACTTCAGGACGGCCTAGAAGTTAGGCTAGAACTATAACCTATTCATACCGTTGATCTATTTATCGACAAGATTTTCTTGTTAAATCATCAAAATGAAAAGTTAACAAATGAAAATAGAGTTCAAAATCACACATTTCTAATTACTTCACCTATGTGTAGACAAGCCAGTTCCAAGATCATTAGCATACACTCCCTGATAGCTCTGTGGCCCATAGTGGGAGGCACATGGTAATGGCCGCCACACAAGTGCCGTGGTTGGTCCATACGCCTGGGCCATGGAGTGGCTCTGCGGGCCCCCTTTTATGACTAACGACAAAAGCTATGTGTTGTCTATTATATAGGTTTTCTTGTAAATAGACGCGAAGGCTAGCGTGGGAAGCGTGAAGATGTAGATAAACGGTTCAGCTTTTTGAGGTGAAAACTGTTGATGAGCAACACAAAGTTTGTTAGTCTATGACTATATTTTATCTGTGTAAGCAACTGTCATCGCTCTCTTCTCCCTCCTCTTGTCGACTAATAGCGACACGTTTCATGTGAGTTACAGTAAAATATTAATAAAACAAGCAAATTGTATCAATTACCAGCCTACATCAACTACAGTCTTCCAAACAAACAAACCAACATATGAAGCGCCTACATGCGCTTTAGTGCCGTTAAACGGTAACTTTCTAAAGCATACTCCTGAGTAACGGCTAGGTTAAAAGGTTTGAAAAAATATATGTTTATTATTGTTTCATGTACATAATTTTTTAAACATGTTTTTTTCGTATAACAATAGTTTTGCTTTAAAAAAATAATTAGCAACACGATATTTTTCGCAACTTTTGGATACTCCTCCAAAACGACTTGGATAAAATTTGGAATTTTTTAAAGCAAAGCTATTAGTTACACGAAAAAACCACGATTCACAAATAATGTACATGAATCGATAGTGAACATATTTTTTTTTCAAACCTTTTAACCTAGCCGTTAATAAGGAGTATGCTTTAGAAAGTAGCCGTTTTACGGCACTAAAGCGGTGGAAGGCCCACAAGGTTCCCTTAGTCGACGGCACGAACTATTTTGTGCGCGAGGTTAAAATGCATGCAATCTCATCCGACAACACGTGCGAAAGAGATAGATGCTGTGGTGAGCAGTAAGGAGCTAGTTTGCGTACGAATTAGCACTTTTGCAAATTTATAGCGAAATAGATGATGATTTAGGACCAAAACGAGCGCGCGAAATTTTATAAACAGACCTTTAGGAGTCTAGATTTCATGAAAAAACGACAAAATGTATATTTTCAAATTAAATTATTTGCATTGTTGAATTACTAATCTATCCCTGTATGGAGGCCGTTTTGCAATTTCCCTTCTTCTTATGATATTTATTGCCGCCCTAAGATGCGTTTAAATTAGTGTAGAAATATGGAACTTTCGATGCTCATAACTTTCAAATATTTAATTTTTTTGCTTTTTCCTTTCCATACAGGGCTAGATAATGGCTTGTGTTTAAACACCGCCCAAAAAAGTACCTATTTTACTACCAAAAAAATTCTAAACGGTTACCAAAATGGATAAATGGTCACCAAATAACGTTTCCTAAAATATTATGAAATAAATCCATTTTTTCGTATTATTGACTGCCAAAAAAATATATGGACGCCTTTAAAGTCGACGGAGCCCCGCTGCGCGGGGCTCCTATTTCCGTCCGCAGGGTCTAAAGTAACCTAACACGAACGAGATGACGGGAGCCGAGTTCGCTCGCTTTGCTCGCTCACTTCAGCTCCCGTCATCTCGTTCGAACCTAACCTGTCCGTGTCGGGGTGCCCTAAGCTCCTGAGCTCGCTTCGCTCGCTCTTGGACTAATTCGTTAAAAACACGAATACACCCGGTATAAGAATTTGGTGACCGTTGATCCATTTTAGGAACCAAAAATAATATTTGTGCGAGGTTTGCGATTTTTCTGATTTTATTTTATTTATTTTGGATCATAATATTATATACTTTAGGGCCCATTTAATAAAGTCAATTGACTTTTTTTGGAGTTGTTTATTTTATTTGGTGCCTAAGCTTAGAGTCTTAAAAATATTTTTGATGACCGTCTAAATTATACCCCTAGATAATGATGAGACAAATTGATATCATTTTTTATTTTGAACGTACGTACATCGTTAAACAGTAGATGAGTAGAATAATCGGCAGTCTACGTTTGTATGGAAGAATGATCGACTAGTGTAACCTTAAGTTTTCACTTCTGTCGACAGTCCTAATGTTTGCCTAATTATTTTATACTTTTTTGCAGTGGTTAAAAAGTTGCCAAAATAATTATTTGCTTTATGAACAGCTTGGTGTATTTTTAATAGCTTAGTATTGAACTTAATACTTCTATATAAGTATTAAGTTTAATACTGAGCATCACAGTCAAACCAGTTTTCACCAAACCATTTTTCACCGAATTTTAATAGTGAACTTTAAAAAAGTAGTTAGTCACAAAAAATACTACGCTAAGTATAAAATTTAACTTAATATACCTGTATGTACTGACATTCGTCAACTCCAAACCATAATTTCAACCCAACCCAAGTTTCAGCTCCCAGTTTTCCGCGGACACACAGTTTTCTAACAACCTCCACTTATTACTGTCAAATGACGTCACAAAGCTTATTTTTAGCGCAGCACACGACCATTGTTTGTCTTTTATTGCTAATAACAGTGTCCAGGACAACATGCTTTATTTTACCGGTTGACACACTGTTTTACAGCCCATTCATGGGGTTTTGAAACTAGTGATGGGTAGTTAACGTGGCCACTGTGGGCTATGGGCTATGGGTAAGGTTGGCACGTCCTGGCTGTTTAGATCCGGAAGAACTTTACTTATAATCATTCCAAAAAACCCACGTAATCGGTTTTTTTTCAATAAAAGTATGCTCAGTTTCCTGTAGATACTTGAAAAATAACAAATCCTACAATGTGCTTTCAGAGTTCTCTGCGCGATTTGAACATATACAACGGCCCGACAACAACCATCGAGAAATTTCGCAAGATACTCAACACCGGTGTTCGGAGGAAGCTGCCTTCTCAATGGATATTGCGGGACTTCCTATACTTTCCACCCTGTTTTGCATACCTCTATACTAGGGACCCTCGACTATAAACGTCAGCGCAGCCTTCGTGCAGGTTCATGGAGACGTCATTATCACTTCTACAAGCTCCGAAGCAGGGATTTTTATTTTCAGGGATCAATTCCGGGAGACGTAGCAACCCTAGTTATGTGCTATTTATTACTTAAATATGGCTAGGAGTTCATTTAACACGTTTTAACGGTTGCTGTTTTAGAAATATGAGTACAAGACGTAAAATTGTTAGTAGATAGTTAGCTAGGACTAAGAGTTATTTATGAGAACAGCGCAAATGATGAAAGCGTATTTAGTTAGCTTAAGGCGACATATACGCCCCAATGTAAACGCAGTACTGACCGTGCGCCCGCTCGAAGCCAAAATATCAATATTCCTCCATTTGAACAGGTTTGTTTGCAAAATATTATTTGATTTACATAAATGCTATGTCATAAAAAAACCCAGCCATCAATTTTTCTGTGTAAAAATAATTTTAAACATCCAAGTCGTTTTTGAGGTGTATCCAAAAGTTGCGGAAAATATCGTGTTGCTAATTATTTTTTTAAAGCAAATCTATTTGTTATACAAAAAAAAAAACCATGTTTAAGAATTATGTACATGAAACAATAATATATATTTTTTCAAACCTTTTAACCTAGCCGTTATGCTAAGGAGTATGCTTTAGAACGTTACCGTTTTAGGGCACTAAAGCGGATTTAGGCCCTTAATTGCGTATATATACAACACAAACCATACCATATCATCTAACAAACCTTTATAGTATCTAAATTATTTTAATAATTTATTGGAATACACAAGATACACAAAACAATGGTCGTGAAACGCCTGTGGTAGGTAAAGAGAACTTGTATTTTAGTTCAAATTATTTAACTGAATTAAATTCAAAATATGACTTTAAAATTGCTTTACTTGGTAGTAAAGTTAGTTAAAGACTCACTCAGAAAGTCAACAGACGAGAATGCTACATCAACACGAAAAGCTTGTATAAATATTATAGACAAAACTTCTAGTTACAGGTATTTTATTCGTAAAACAATTTCAATGAAAAGTGGTCGGAGAAACGGTGTCGCATTGTCGGGTGATCTCAATGCTAAGAAATTTAACCAAAAAGATAAACACTGATACTGGATCTTTTGTAAAAGAATTAATTAATTAATTATAAACGTATCAAAAATAACAAAAACTAAGACGTGTTTTACACGCTAGTGTGGTTTAAACTTAACCACGGGGCCTCAGCGGTAAGAAAAAAAATTGTTTCAAATAAAACTCACTAGATGGCGCGATATGCACCGATCTGTTATTGAATGTGTGTAAAATTAACATTTACTGGAATTGAACATAAATTTGTATGTTCTTGTTTAATCAACTCTCATAAGCACAAACTAATGGAACATTGGGCTCTTAATTCACATTTCAATAATCCTTTCATCATTTAAAATTGATGTCAATAGATGGCGCGGTTTTAAATTTCTGAGGCATTCCACTCGATTGTTTAAATTTGCATTGTAACATATTTTTAGTGCAAAGAAACTGTAAAAAACGTGCAAAAATACTATAAAACAAACATTCACTGTATTTGAAGAAAAAAATATTCACAAACCCTATCTTTCATCTATCCCGTGATCTTATATATTATACGTATTTATTTATTTTATGGTAGTTATGTATTTTATTTTTATACACCGTGAAATTGAAATGGTTGTTTTCCCGCAGCGAAATGGTTTTGTCTATGTAATACAATCGTTTCGTAGTTATATAAAATATTAGAAACAAAAACTGGCATATTTAACATTGTGAAAAACTAAACTCGAAAGCGATCACGAACCAATAGTATACCTCCCGATATCTACGGCCGAACGACAGCAGGCCGTTGACCCGGGTGCTAGGTCACCGTCGAAAGGATTAGGTTCGAAGGCGGCTCCGTTTGATCATGTTACGCGCGGGCTAGATTATGCCGTATCATTACACGCGAGAGCTTATTTTACTTTAAACATTTAATAAATCGGTCTTTGCTTTGTCGGCTTGTGGCTCGCTCGTTTGTTTTGCGTGCAAACTTTTATGCGATACGTGCGAGAGTTTATTTTGGTTTGACATTATTTTGTGCATCGGTTTTCTTTGTAGGTGGTGACACGAGTAGTACCTACAAGTTACGTCCAGAGTTACTATTGTTACTCACTTTTTCGAGTTGATGAATATTTTTTTAATTATTTTAAAACAGAAACATCGTTATTTATTTACTTTAACTCTATACTTCGAAAGTACTCCTTAAGGCAAGTCGTTCTGCCGCGGGAAAACAACCAATTAAATTTCAGGGTGTATATAATCTTTTGTCACTTTTTGTATTTTTTTTTATATACTATGTTTATATTAGTTAAGTTTTACGCTATATTACTTCTACGCACTGTGTCTATGTCTCTTATCCAATTCTCCTGTCGCAGGTCTGCTGGAAGAAATTTCTTTAGAAATAAGTAGCACCTTTGTGCTCTTCTATCTTTATATGTATCTTCTCTTTTAAGTGTTTTGTGTGTACATAAATAAATAAATAAACCCTTTTACTTGCAAGTTGCTGCTAGCACTATCTATCTATCGCCGTGGAAAGGAACCGATTTATGGTCAAAAAAATAATCGGTTTAATCAGAAGAACGCTATTTACGTTAGCAGGTTTTTTTTCTTGGGATGAGGCATCTGTATGCTAGTATTATATTATATGCGACTTAACTAATTAATTAGATCTTTCAGATAAGTACCTAATTATTGACCACCCTTCACTGTCCTTCAATACAAGTACCAATGAATCTTGACCGACGGCGAGAATGAGAACTAAAGTTGCAGTACTAAGTTTGACATGACGCCATTACAACTAGTTCCACCTCGAAATATCAAGATAAACTGGTCAGTTCAACTCTTCAGACATCTGTTCCAGAATAATAAAAAAAACGGATCTGAGAAATAAAAATGTCTGACGAATGTTTAAAGGTGATGTAGTAAGAACTAATGTCGTAAATAACTGTTTATGTTCCAACCATTGAGTTAATCGTAATTCTAATTAAGAAGGAATGGAAAGAAAGAGTTATCGATGGTATTTATGTAAATACAGTGTCTTAATACCGATAAACTTTTTGGCAGCTGTTATCGCTGAAATAATATCACTTAGTCCAGGCACTCTGACCCACATTCTCAATATTTCCATCTAATGTTCCTTTGTTAAAGTTTTAATTAAAGTCAATACAATTTGTGTAAAATACATAAAAAGTCTGTAGGTGTATTGATCGACTCCGAAGTATGTCGTAAATCCTGACGTATTTTATGGCTTACGCGGCTCTAGTTCAAATGGGATTTTTATGAGATTTTAAGAGGAAATTGACAGGTCTTGTCGTAATTTATTTGCGAAAATATTATACGCTAACATTTTATCACTTTCTTGGAAAACCCTTTTCAGTAATCTAAGAACGAAGAAAAGCCAATAGGTTAGTACCTATATTTTTAACCCCCGATGGAAAAAGAGGGGTTTCATAAGTTTAATGTGTACATACATTAAACTTATGAAACCACTCCTGTGTGTTTGTGTATCTGTCTGTGGTATCATAGCTCCAAAACGGATGAACCGATTTCGATTTTTTTTTTTTTGAAGGATGTCTTTATCGAGAGTGTTTTTAGCTATGTTTGATGAAAATTGTTTCATCCGTTCTAAAGTTATGGGCGTATTACTGTTTGCATCGAGATGTTTTCGCAAGATATTGTGTCATAATTACGTGTTTAATTGAGATTAGTCGATCCGCGAAACTGGAGCTACTCAGAGAGATTATAAATGGAGAGTTGTAAACGTCAACCCGTCGCGAATCTAGCGAAAGATCCAAGAGCTAGATTGACCCGACACTATACCGAAGAAATTTCGAATGTCAGCCTGTACGAGGTTAGGATGGCTCTGAAACAGCTTAAAAACAACAAGCACGGGTGGTGACAGAATTACAGCCAAACTCCTGAAGGCGGGAGGAAAACCAATACTTCAGGCCCTTCATAAGCTGTTTGAAAACGCCACAGGCATAGTGCGGGGGTGTGGTGGTACTCTTCTTCAAGAAGGGCGACAATGCCCTGCTGAAGAACTATAGGCCCTCTTAGCCATGTCTACAAGCTGTTTTCAAGAGTCATCACGAATCGTTCTCGCGCGCAGGTTTGACGATTTCCAGCCTCCCGAACAAGCCGGATTCCGTAAATGCTTTAACACCGTAGACCACATACTTACGCTGCGGCAGGTTATACAGAAGACCGAAGGGTAAAACCTGCCTCTCTGCTTAGCGTTTTTGGACTACGAGAAAGCCTTCGATTCGATCGAGACTTGGGCAGTCTCTCCAACGGTGCAAAATCGAGTACTAGTACTTCAAGTGTTGAAGTGTTTGTACAAAAACGCCACCATGTCAGTTCGACTTCAGTATCAGACCTCGGAACCTGTCCTTCTGCAGCGAGGTGTGAGACAGAGAGACGTCATATCTCCGAAACTGTTCACCGCTGCACTGGAGGATGTCTTCAAGGTTCTGGACTGGAGAGGGATAGGCATCAACGTCAATGTCGAGTACATCACTTACCTTCGGTTTGCCGACAATGTAGTGGCCATGGCTGAGACCATGGAGGACCTCAGTACAATGCTCGATGACCTCAGTAGAGCTCCCGAAAGAGTGGGTCTCAAAATGAACATGGACAAAACCAATGTGATATTGAATGCCCATGTTACACCCACTCCTACCAAGGTCAGAGACTCTACACTCGAAGTTTGCGATGACTATGTCTACCTGGGACAAACGATCCAGTTGGGTAGGACCAACTTCGAGAAAGAGGTCAACAGTCGAATCTGATTCGGCTAGGCAGCGTTCGGGAAGTTGCGCGGTATCTTATCGTCCAACTTACCACAGTGTCTCAAGACAAAAGTCCAGTGTGTGTTGCCAGTGATGACATATGGCTCTGAGACTTGGTCGGTTACAATGGGCCTCATCAGAAAGCTTACAGTCACCCAAAGAGTAATGGAGAGGGCCATGCTCGGAGTGGCCTTGCGATATCGAATCAGAAATATAGAGATCCGCAAGTCAGGGTTACCGACATAGCCCGAAGAATTGCCAAACTTAAGTGGCAGTGGGCAGGGCACACAGCTCGCAGAACGGATGGCCGATGGGGCCGAAAAGTTCTGTAACGGCGACCGCGAACCAAAAGACGTTGCATTGGAAGGGCTCCCACCAGCAGCCGTATTGCGTAAGTGTGCAAAGTGTTCAAACTCTATCCAACCGACCAAATCAGCCAATCACACAACGGTTGGATAGAGTTTGAACTATTTGCGCACTTACGCAACACGGCTGCAGGTGGACTGATGAGCTGGTAAATTGCGGGGATCCGCTGGATGCGAGACGCAGGTGACCGGTCAGTGTGGTGTCGCTTGGAGGCCTATGTCCAACAGTGGACGTCTTTCTGCTGATATGATGATGATGATGATAACTAATAACACTCTTAATAAAGTCACCATTCAAATAAAAAAAAACATAATCAAAATCCGTTCATCCTTTTAGGAGCTATGATGCCACAGACACATACACAAATACGCAGACACACAGATACACACGTCAAACTTGTTACACCCCTCTTTTTCCGTCAGGGGTTAAAAAGCGATTGCCATCAAACAACAACAGTGTGCTTATTCCGAGTTTTTTAACGTACTCACTCATGATAACGTAAACGATCACCTATGTCAAAATGTATGCAATAAAAGAGATTTCTCCTTACCGTCACCAGACGGCGCTTATCCAGTTGTAATACAAATTGACGTTTACGTTAAAGCGATTGAGCGTGAGTAAAAATAGTTCCTCCATACAAAACAAACAAGAGGACGTTACATTCAATGCACTTCTATCAAAGTGGTAATTAATTTGACGTTAAAACAATATTAATGATCCCTCAATCACGGTAATGATATCTAACATTACCGTGCCTCAATTGTTTCTTGTCGTATCCGTTGATAATATAGTAACTGGCAACTAATTACATACATGGTGCTTTTAATTGTGCACGGGTAGGTAACCTTCATGACATGGTTTCTTGTCAAGTGTAATTTGATTTATTCAGTCTAGAATGATCAGTATTTTTATTTTATTTTAACATAGTTGTGAATACGACTTTGTTTTAGGAATCACTGTAGAATAAAGGCTCCACACACAGAAGCAACGCGACCATGCAACAATGCCTTTTCCTAGGAACAGATTCTAGAGAAAACCTATAAATACAAAAGGAATTTTTTTTCTAAAAACCGTCAACGTTTACGAACATTAACATTAGAAGCGGGACATTTACCATTTTTACTGTTTGTTGCGAGTTTCCGATATTTCGGTGCTGTTGTTGTTGTATTACTGTATACCATGTGTGTACCATGACAGTTTAAAAACTTATAACGTATACGAAAGTAAATGGAAACACAACAAAGTGAAAACTAATTTATTTTTCGGAAGTCGGTGTTTCTGTTTTCTTTTCTTCGTTTTTTGACACCGACTTCCGAAAAAGAAGCTATTTTATTTGGAAGTCGATTGTATTTTTTTGTTAAAAAGTTTTTGACTATTCACTTTTTAGTTGTGGTACCTAATAGGCAAATTCTATAGTAAGGTACCTTTAATGTCAGAATAGGTTACCACCCGAATATCACTAAACTTGAACATAACCGGTGAAATGAGAGTGTACCAAGTTGCGTACCCCTTTAAAGCGTATTGGCGTGATGTTATGTTATGAAACGGTATTCTACTGTATATTATTATTACAAAACCGAATATTAAAAGTTCACAAGCAGTTTAAATTTTCCAAAATTATATTTAATGGCATGATCAAAACACAGTAAATATATCACCAACTATCATGCTGATAGTTACAATCTTCACCACAGAATAAAATAAATCTTATAGTTATAATCCCCGGCACGTAAGTTGACAAGAGTCGTTAGATGCGCAGAAGTTGTTTTTTAGGTGTCTTTGGTAGTGAACCGGGGCGCGGGGAACATTTAGGACCGTTCCTGGCGCGCGATTGGTTGGTCAGTTGACACAAGGATCGACTGACCAACCGTGTCGCTACCACGTTCCGTTCGCTCTATATGGTGGTTGGTCAGTTCGCGGTATATGCGCGAAATTACCCCCACTACGCCAACACCTTGCCAACTTATGTGCCGGGCACTATAATTTTCGTTAGGATTTGGGGGTTTCACTGAAATATCTAAGAAATCTCTGTTGGTATATTTCGTAGTAAAAATGTTTTTTTTTTAAAGAGGTCTTTTCTTTGGCTATGACTGTATACTCAAAAAAGCCGAAAGCGGCTACAGTTTTAGATTTTATCTCCTAAATCTGTACCACTGGTAGAAATTTATAAGAGATGGAGCCGAATAAAGGTCAAAGACACCATAATATAAGGAGGCTCTTACCTGAAGCGGCGCATGTTCGCATCGCTACAAGTGCGCGGGCGGCGGCGAGACGCGCTGCGTGGTGAGCGGCAGCGGCAGCAGATGCGGCGCGTACTCCGGCGCCAGCACATAGCGCGGCGAGCAGCACATGGAGTACGAGCCCTTGCGTGCTTGCAGCTCCAGCAGCGAGCACAGCGAGCGCTCGTACATCCGCCATTGGTGCACCACCCAGTGGGCTGGAACGGGGAAAGGAGATTAGGGAACTGGGTGTGGTCTTGAATAGCTAGCGCAGTGGGACCGTACTTGAACTCGCATGCAAACCAAAAGGCGAAGGGCAATTTCATATATACCTGAGATTTCGCAGTATATTTACTGTTCAGAATTTTAGAAATCCGTGATAAATGTGTAGATGATGTGTGTTGTGATGTGACAATTGTTGATGTGTTTACAATTTATATTACATTTAAGGGTCAAATGTTCTGTACTAAAAGTATCTGAAAAATCTTTGTAGAAAAGTTCTAGTGGACCCCGACTAGTTTAGTCCATTCTGTTGATGCTATAAAATGGATGAAATTATTTGTGGAGCTCTTTACTTCCTCTTGGAGAATGCTACTGCATTTTTGACCCTTGAACGTATTCTGTACATTGTTAAGTCGCACACCTCATGATAAAGTCATTTTATCAAAGAATTCTGAAAGAATGAACAGACATCTATGTACTGCTACATCAGTTTTGATGTTCGATTCTATCTGACAATATTTATCAACAAACGACAAAAACCGAAGAACTGTCGCCCGACTTAATTATGAGCCTCTAAAAAGACGAGGGCCAGTAGAAGACTTGTAAATTGATGGAGTAAGTAAAGGCTAGTTTCCGTTACAGCGGTATTGAAAAAACAATCAAGGTATGGTGCCACTGAGATATTAAGGTAGCAAAGCGCTTTGCCGCTAGCATTTGCCTTAGATAATCTACTTACCCTTACCAGAAAAAGATGCCTCCAAGTATCTATGGTACGTCTTTTTGATGGTACAGTTCATGCAAGCTATGCAACCGGAGGAATATACGAACGTGGACTTACCGCCTTTAATTCTCTGAATGTATTTATTATCATGGTCAAGTTTGATATAATTTTGAAAATGAGAAATATTTGAAGAAAAAATATTAATTAAAAACGCCTGTCTTCGCAAAAAGTGAATTTGATGAAGTTGTGTCTTTTAATTATTTATTTTTTATTTCATACCTTTTAGGGATAAAACGATATTTTTGCAAACGCACATTTTTGTATAAATTTTTCTATGGGATATTGAATAGTATCTACGTATTTTTATAATTATTTATTTAATTTATTTCGTTATGTTATTTTAGTGGATGAATGCATATTTAATATTACTGTACTGTTATATTTTTGTTATGTACTAAGCAAGCTCTAGACGATGATTAAACATGTAAGCAAATTAAATTTTCACGTGCCTTCTAAGGATACCATATACATATTACATTGATATCGATTAACGCTCGGTTTCTCAACACTCGATTATCGGGGCTGTTAACGTAATCGACGAATAATTGCCGGTTATCTGCTGTGATTAGCTATTAAAAACGCGATAATTTAGCGGTGAGAAACTCAGCCTAAGCCGTTTAAAAGTTATGGTGGAATAAACAAACTCACAAACATACATGAACGCTTAAAACATAACACTCCTTTCTTGAGTAGTCGTGTAAAAATATGTCTAGTCTAGCAAAAATGTGGTAGGTATTTCTCGGTCAAAAGTCCAGGGTAACCATAAGCTCTTGTGAGTAAGGTTATTTTGAGATCGCGTAAGTGACAGGTGTTTACAAGTCATATACATCTGTCCCTTACACACACTCTGACTCTGACCTCGAGTGTTTTTTTGTGTTTCACTTAAAACTTTTAACACTTGGCAGAATTTCTAAATAAGGAAAAAAGCATGTAAACAGGGCTATGCTAATGTCTTAATCAAATATTATGGTATTTCCGACTACGATGCATCCAATGTTATTGTGTGGTCTAGGCGTTGTACCCTTTCTACAAGATTTGATATATCTAAGCTTATTCCAAATAGAATCTTCCAAATAATCGTACACACTTTTCGTTGTTCACAACCAGAGTCATGTAATATCTTTGTACATCATCACAAATCCTCAACCGACCAAAACAGGGTACAAAAAATATGTTAATCTCACATCAATCATTCACAAGGCGCGCTAGCAAACGCCGTTAAATGTCAAAAAACTCGGCATCATAAATTGTGACGAAAACTGCCTGACACGGAGACATGTCACCTTGTTTTGTCATGACAAAATAAAGACGTTTTGACATGTCAATAAAAATGCACATACGATTGACTACGAAAGCTTTTTTTTTTGTTGTAGAAACGGGGTAACGTGTGATTTGCTTTTTGTTGCGGATTTATTTTTAGAAGGACAAGAGGTTTTGACATACTTATGATTATTTGGATGATGTTCGAAGTTTGTTAGTGAATTAAAGTCGTATCTTGCCAGTTTTGACAATGATTCCAGTTGTAATTTCCTCTGGATTAACTGTTCCATTGGTCTTCATTAAACAAAAATTGGCCCTAGACAAAATTAAATATATTAGCGATACACAGATGGTCAAAACGTCCAAAATGTGATTTATTTTTAGAAGGACAAGAGATATTGACATACTTATTATTATTATTTGGATGATGTTCGATGTTTGTTAGTGAATTAAAGCCGTGTCTTGCCAGTTTTGACAATGATTCCAGTTGTAATTTCCTCTGGATTAACTGTCCCATTGGTCTTCATTAAACAAAAATTGGCCCTAGACAAAATTAAATATATTAGCGATACACAGATGGTCAAAACGTCCAAAATGTATGGGATTTATATGCGCTAAAAATGTTATATGCTCAATCTCTTACATTTTGGCGTTTCAACAATCGATATCGCTGTAAGAATGTCACTTTTATTAGAGCGAGAACTTCGTAAAACGACAAGACGCTCGTCTTGTCGTTTTACGAAGTTCAATAAACATTCAATCTTAATAATTATTAAGCAGTTACTCTATGTTCAACTTAACACACAGAATCTTTAAAATGCCACTACACCGCTTCATAATAATTTAATTCCCATCGATCACGTCTCGCACCATTTAGCATGCGCAAGCGCACAATAATTCACAAGCGTTTACACCACTGACGCCGGCGCGTGGCTGCGCTAATCTGATACGTATCATTACTCATACGCCTTTGATGTGCAATATTGTTAAATTGTATTATATTCACAGAACTGGGACAAGTAGCTGATATATGAGGGGAATGAGCTTTTATTGTGATAGGGGCCAAATTAACCAATATTAGGAACCCTGACAGCCAGAAGACGTAGAATACTGCAGAACGAGCAGGATAATAAATAATAGACCAGTGGTCCACATAAGCCCTGGGTCGGAAAAACTTTGACAGAGGTTAGCCGCAATTGCCAACTAAAACGCCCCAGTGCGGGTTGGTTGATCTCACAAGCCGTCAAATTGTTTGTACTAGCAAAGACAGTTTTCCTCAATTTATACGTTTTATTGACCTTTTCTTAAATTACATTATTGAGGAAGCGTTTTATTATAGAAATAGCACTTCGCCCGCGAATTCGCTCGCGTGATTTAATTTATCCTATAAATGACTCTTATGTGCAGTTAGTGAAGGCGACTAAAAATAAGCTATTATTAAATCAATAAAAAACGGGGTATCGTAGATATACAGGGTTTATTGGTTTGAGACGATTCGTTATTTGACTTAAATAAGAATAAATTTTAGGTTATTGCCACAAAGTAAAATCCTCTCCTAAAAACTTAGTAACCCCATTTTGCCCCGTTGAAGCTAGAGTTTTGAACAACCTAAATATGATATTCACTCTTTTCTTCTCTTTCTATTTTTCGTAGTTCGTTCTTAGCAAGATTCCGCAGTAAGATTTCTCAAAAAAACTTTAACACCCCTTAACCCTATCTGACGGGTAGTTTTAAAATCGTTTTATGTAAATTTCAATTATTTACTTTATCCCAAAGAATATTTTTTTTCTTACAAACAAATTCTGCCCCTTTTCACCCTCTTTCCAGGTCTTTCACATTTAATTTTCGAAAATTCCGGCTTAGTGCTCCTCTAGAACCCTACGTCAAAATCAAAAACCTGTCCAAAGTAAGATTCTTAGCTTATCCTCAAGCTTTTCCAAAAACTTATAATGACCACCTTTATTGTTTACATAGGTTGGTACTTATGTCAAGCTTCAAGTTTTTATCGCAACAAATATGATTCTCCAAAAAAACTTTGACACCCCCTATATCGCTTTTTGGGGACAGATTCGAAAAACTAATAATGACAACCTTTAATGTTTGTTTAGGTTGTTATTTATGTCAACTTTCAAATATATTAACCCAAGAAATAAGATTCTTCAAAACATTTTTATACCCCCTAAATCGTCTTCTGGGGGCTGTTTCAAAAGACTAATAATGATTACCTTCATTGTTTATTGAAGTTGGTATTTATGTCAAATTTCATGTTTATTAACCCAAGAAATAAGATTTAAAAAAAAAAAAAGAATATCAACCCCCAAATAATATTTTGGGGGTAGTTTTGAAAAACTAATAATGAGAACATTTATTTAGGTTGGTATTTATGTCAATTTGCAAGTTTATTGACCCAATAAATCAGATTCTTACATGCAAACTTCAACACCCCCTAAATCATCATTTGGGGGTAGTTTCAAAAATCATATAATGACAACCTTTATGATTTACTTAGTTTACTATTTGTACCAAATATCAAAAATTTTGGCCAAAGGAATTAGATTTTTCATAAAAACTTCCAACCCCATTTTTACCTCCTTAGGGGTGGAATTTCCAAAAAACCTTTCTTATCGGATGCCTACGTCATAGAAATAACACACCCTCTAAGTTTCAGGTCTCTACGATCAGCGGTTTAGGCTGTGCGTTGATCCGTCAGTCAGTCATTCAGGACAAAGCATTTTATATGTATAGATTAAAATAATCAATCTGCATAACATTATTTTCCCTATGTTGTGGTCAGGTTTCAGTCTCGCCGGATTATTATAATAAAATTAAGTATTAAAAGTAAATTTATGATCTGCAATATTAAAAACAATTAATCTCAATTCCGTACGTACGAACAATGACAAAATGTCAAGGCAAGTTACATTGTTCCTGTTTCTCCATTATATCTTTAAATAAAACATGGAGTCATTTCACAGATCTTACCACCATCTTTGGACATCTGCGTTGCCATCCCAGAGTCCAAAACTCACCAAACTCTTGGCGATGAAACACGAAAAAAATTGGTAGTTAAAAAAAAAGTTCGATTGTTGGAACGGGAGTATCTTAGGGCGATATATACACCTCAATGTAAACGCAGTACTGGCCGTGCGCCCGCTCGATGCCAAAATATCAATATTGAACCTCCTTTTGAACAGATTTGTTTGCAAAATATTATTTGATTTACATATGCTATGTCAGTTATGAAGAAATTCCAGCCCTAATTTTTTTTGTGTAAAAATATTTTTAAACATCCAAGTCTTTTTGGAGGAGTATCCAAAAGTTGCGAAAAATATCGTGTTTCTAATTATTTTTTTAAAACTAAACTATTTGTTATACTTACGAAAAAAACATGTTTAGAAAATAATGTACATGAAACAATAATAAATATATATTTTTTTCAAGCCTGTTAACCTAGCCGTTACTAAGGAGTATGCTTTAGAAAGTTACCGTTTTAGAGCACTAAAGCGCATGTAGCCTTTAAGAGGGCCTACAATAGAACCTTGTGGAACACCTCTTTTATGCAACAAAACGTAACGTGTTTATTTATGTCTCATGCTTTACACTCGCTTCGAGGAATAGGGACATTCCTATTTCTTATATTCCGTATTGACGTAAAAGTACCGCTGTGTGTAATTTTACTTAATCTTATAACAACTATGGTATTGTATCTCTTAACGTATTATTTTAAGCAATGTTGATAAGATTCCAATGAGATTTCAAACTTTATAAACATGTAGAAAATATTTTTAGTTTTTAGTATTGGGGATCATTGCATTTCTAAGATGTCAAGAATAATTACAGTAGTTTTTTAGGACTTTCACTAAGAGATGTGGACCCAGATACCAACATTATCTCGTAGTTGGCCTCTACGGTCTATAGAAAAGCCTTCACAGATAACTGATGTATAATAGGTAACCTTACTGCCAATTTCTCTCACTAGATGGCACACCGCATCATAGAGTAAACCTTACAATATGGTTTCTGTCCCCACTGTAGTTACGTGACAGTTTTTTTACTAGTTATTAATAGATAAATATATCCTTTTACATTTGCAACAAAATCCATCCAAACTTCCCATTACAATTTACGTAACAAAATACCGTCAAATACAAACAAAACATAGAGAGGAATGCAAAAAGATGCTGTTTTGTTCCATCTTTATTGAGTTGGTGACAGATGTTTAATTAGCTATCCATTTATCTAAACTTAATATTACCAGGAGACAAAATTAGTTTGTTGGTAAGAAATAATTGCTGAAATTACTGGTTATACAAGTCATAATTATACATCTGTACCTTACTCACGATGGAAATAACCTTGCTCTTAGACCTCATGATAGGACCTCTGATCCGATTTCGAAAATTCTTCCACAACAAAGTCCGATTATTTAATTCAATTATATAAATAAACGGCGCTTTTGAATGCCAACATTAAAAATAATAACACTATACTAATATTATAATGCTAAAGAGTTTGTTTGTTTGATGGCGCTAATCCCAGGAATGGAATTAAAAAAATCTTTTTGTGTTGGATAGTCCATTTATCGAGGAAGGTTATATATCATCACGCTACGACCAATAGGAGCGGAACATAAATAAAAAATGTTGCAAAAACGGGAAAAAATAGGGCTTTAGAGTTTCCGTTGCGTGCGCTACGTAAGCGGTTAAAGTTACGCAACAATCATGTATGTAGTGTAGGTAGGGTACGGTAGGTAGGATAGATGAGTAGGTACGCAGCCAGTTGACGGGAGAGAAGCCGCGTGGGACAGCTGGATAATTATAATAATTAGGCATGGAAAAAAGAAAATCAGTCATCCAAAGGGCAATGGAGAGGGCTATGGAGTTTCCTTGCGTGATAGAATCAGAAATGAATATATCCGCAAGAGAACCCGGGTTACCGACATAGCCCGAAGAATTGCCAAACTTAAATGGCAGTGGGCAGGGAACATTGCTCGCAGGACGGATGGCCGATGGGGCAGAAAAGTTCTGGAGTGACGACCGCGAACCGGAAGACATTGCGTTGGAAGGCCTCCCATGTGGTGGACCGATGACCTGTTGAAGGTTGCGGGGATTCGTTGGATGCGAGACGCACGGGACCGGTCAATGTGGCTACGCTTGGGGGAGGCCTATGTTCAGAAGTGGACGTCATTCGGCTGAAATGATGATGATGATGAAGGTGAACATTCTTCTTCTCTTCGGCGGTAAACTTTTTACATAGTTTGGTCCCAGCAGGTGGCCAAGTTAATTGCAGCTTCAGTGGCGTTCGTTAGGTCCTCAAAACTGCAGATTTTATTAGCACTTAGGGCAAGATGTAGGCACTGGTTGATCATTTCGTACAAAAAAAGAACTGTGTGTTTCATTATGCAATCAATTCGCTTAGGCTTTCTCCAACTAAGTTGGGGTCGGCTTCAGTGTAACCGGATTCAGTTGAGTTCCAGTATTTTACATGAAGCGACTGCATATCTATCCTCCACAACCCAGTGACTGGGTAACACGATACCTCTTGAATACCGTAACAACTAATAATTATCAAAGATCTTAAAATGACAATCGGTAATACCAGCTTTATGTGCTTAGCCAAAAGCTACTCCTAGAAGGCAGTACATTAGGCTCTAAAATCATCCAGAAGAATAACACTGGACAAAAATTTTTGAGAAACTGCATAGAACAAAAGTTGTATTGCCTGATGACCTTGAACCGATCATAACGCAGACGAGATATGCTTGCATAATAGTAAACCAACAACGTATTACAACATAGACAATTCACACTCCTACATTGTCAAGACAATGTAAAATAAAACAAATACAACAAGACTATGACAGAAACTCCTACCGAACTAAACTTATTAGCAACCAGATGCGTATCCAAACTCAAAATAACTTAGAAACGTTATTAATAAGGAAGCTAAACACCATAAAATGACCGACCGAACAGCAACAAGTACGCAACATTGTCGCTCCACGATGCAAATTTAAATCTCCTACGTATTACCACTATCAAACTATATCTATTTTTATTACTGCACCCACACACCTCAAAACTATTTCCCACCAATCAATTCTAAACTTTATCCAGTGACAAATAAAATGCACTTTTACTTGCAACAATGTGGCGTTAACACCGTTCCGTTTCATGAAACACTCGAGTGTGCATGTGGTCGTGTCAATGATACAACTGCCAACTGTAGTTGGATAGTACATACCTACCACGTGCCGTAGTATTTATATATGTACACGATGCAAAAGTACATGCCAGTATAATCTGAACTATTTGATTAGGATCAGTAACAGTCAATACTCCTAGAGATTCACGCAGAAAGAGGGGCGGAGTAGGTCATTGAAGCTGGTTAGTCTATGAGATAGAAAATGTTGCATGTGTTCGATACGCTTTTATTGTTCAAAGATTAATTGCACAGTGATATTTAACATCCGTCTGTGGAATAAAGTCGTTAAATTGTAATTATTGTGACAATTTCCTGTTTAAATATGTATTATGTGCAATTTTATTTTATCAATGCCTGCTATAGTTAGAATTTGACGTAAAGGAAACTAAATAGAGAACGGGTGACGTTAAAAGATAAATCTTTCTTCTTATTATATTGTTTTGCTTCGATTTTATGATTGATTCAAGTTGACGTTTGCAGCAGACAATCAGACAGACATCGCTAAGAGCTCTTCTAAATGCTGCATCATTTATCTATACTCATATTATAAAGCTGAAGAGTTTGTTTGTTTGTTTGAACGCGCTAATCTCAGGAACTACTGGTTGGAATTGAGAAACTCTTTTTTTGTTGGCTAGTCCATTTATCGAGGAAGGTTATAGGCTACATAACATCACGCTACGACTAATAGGACCGGAGCATAAAGGAAAAATGTTACAAAAACGGGAAACAATCTTCCTTTTTGAGAGCTTCCGTTGCATGCGCTGCGTAAGCGGTTAATTCAAGTTACGCAACATTCATGTATGTAGGGTAGGTAGGGTAGAGTTGTGGTCATATGGTAGATAGCCAGTTGACGGGAGCAAAGCCGCGTGCGACAGCTAGTATTCTATAAAAAAGTACACAGCTAACAGAACCAATAGTTCCAAAATAATGATGTGCCCTCTAAATTACTATGGTCATATACAGCATCAGTTTAGAACTGACCACCATACTGTGTTACTTGCAGATAGTAAAAGTGAAATCCATATCTAGCTGTTATTGCAAATACTTGCAAGCTATTAATTTGAAAAGTTAACATTCAAAAAAAATATCTATTAAACATTATAAATAATATACATCAAACTGACGTACATTCTTACTTATATTTAACTATTTTGCTTACCTACACACAATACATGACTAATAATGAGTTTATTTTTATTTTATAATATAATGCCAATACAAATAAAATTCTTTGCAAGTATCCATTGTTAATTACAAGTAATGCTCATTCATAAATACATACTTAAACAGTTCTATTGTCTCGGCTATGTTATGAATGATGAACAAACTACAATAAAATCTACTTGTTATAGGTACTACAGGGAAGTTTAGTTCAAAGGCACAATTATAAATAAAAAAAATACAAAAAAACCCGACCGCTTAGTCAGGTTTTTTGTATTTTTTTTTATTTTTTTTATTAGCGAACTAAAAAGACTTAAACAAGAAGAAAATCATGCTGTGCAGTCGGAGGATGCGCGAGCTGGCTGGCCAAAACTAAATGTATAATTAATATTTATTTTTAATTAATACTTTTTAGTTTTAGAATTAGTTACATTTAAAAATATAGGTGTTATATATTTTTGAATTCACCTCTTAAAACCCTTTATTTTAATATCGAGGGCAATGGAATAAAAAAAAATTGGGTCCCCAAAATATGGCACCCAAATCCGCCATTTTACTATTTTCCAATTTTAATGAAGCCAGCTACGCTCGCAGGGTTAAGACGGATCGATTGACGTAAGAATCATAAAAATCGGCCAACGCGTTTGGTCTCTATAACGCCACATAGTAACAAACATACATACATACATAGACTGATAAACACATTACCCCCCTTCGGCAGTCGGGTAAAAATCAGTTGTTGCCTTTGTTTTGTCTAGTTATGCGAACAAAAATGTACTAAACAGCAGATTTTTTTTCTTTTTGAAGTGCTGATTTTTGCATAAATCGTGTCTAATGCCTGGATAAATTTATTTTTATTTAAATGGTGATAAACAATCACAATGTATTGAATCCGGCTCAAATGACCATGTTAAAACAAGTGCGAGTCGGACTCGCGCACAAAGGTTTCCGTACCCAGGGTATGTATAGGGCACCCTTTAATTTTCAAAATTTTCTATTTTTTGGAATTATCCTTTATTTGTGCTGTAAGACCTTACTTTTTGCCAAATTTCGTGATTCTCGGTCAACGGGAACTACCATATAGGTTTCCGGCCCAAAACCTATAGGGTATACACTTCCGGTTGATGTAGAATTGTCAGTTTTGGTTAAAAGCAAGGCTTTCAACACAAGTAAAGGGAAAATTACAAAAAAAAAATTAAGGTAAATTTTGGTACTTACAAGTTTTCGCCAAAATCTAAATTTGCCCATATCTTTTTATCGTTTTGACTCAGTACTTTGATTTTTATACACCTAATAGGGACTAATAGACCTCAGTATCTGGTATAAATTTCAACTTGCTAGGTCCATCCATTCCTGAGAAAATCGGTGGTGACACACGAACAAACGGACAAGAGAGTGGTCTTATAAGGGTTCTTTTTTTTCACCTTTTGAGGTACGGAACCCTAAAAACAGCCAGTACATTGTCAGGGCGGTTACAAACTGCATCCGTTCCGTATCCGTGAAATTTCGGTTCTGAAGTAGCCGTAGTTCTTCTTGTATTCCAAGCTTACGCACTACATCCAAACTCTATCCATCATATGATGACGATGGTGACGGATAGATGACATCCACATCACGTCTTTCATCTCGCCATGTAATTGGTCCATTGTTCATACTGTTTGCCCTTTGCCTTGCCGAATTCATTACGCAATAAGGCTGTTGTTCTCATCTCTGAGACGGACTTGCCAAATACCAGCTTGATGCACTAGAGTCGATCGAAAAGCGGGCCAAGAGGATCATCGGCGATACTGGTCAAGTCAAAGCTTCTTTAGCCTTGAACATCGTCGCCGAGTTGCCAGCTTGTCGGTTTTTATCGGTTACATTGAGTGTGCGATTGAATTGCATGATCCAATACTGCCTAGCCCGTTTAATCATCGGACTACAACACGTACGACGATGCGTTATCGGTACAAGGTGGACATCCCACCCGCACGCACTAAACATTTTGATTACTTTTATAATGCGTACAGCTAAGGAGTAGAATTCCCTGCGGAGTCTGTGTTTCGCGATAGCTACTATCTAGGGGTTTTAGTCAAGAGTGAATACGTGAATACTTCTAAGCAAGCGTGCTACACCGTCGACCACATCATCGCTTAACATCAGGTGAGCTAGTGGTCAAGCGCGAATCTATCGACAATAAAAAATACTTTACATGTAAAAGATCCTTATTTATTTAATTACCCCTCAATGTAATAATTAGTCAGTAATGATTTAGTTTCTTATTACATTCTACGGCGGCAGACTGGTAATGAGTGGCGGGTCGCGGACGTCGGGTCACGGGTTCAAGTCCGTATCTCTGCCTGTTTATTTATTTACATCTGTTTCACTTGTACCCAGTGTTGAGAAGTTTGTAGAGAGGTTTATTCACTACTGTATTGATGTGGTAGTTGATAATGTAATCTTACTTAAAGAGGTCCGTCAGTGTAGTCTATGAAATTCAAAAAGTCATATCCTGTTCATAACGTTTCGAATAATTGCAGCACTGCTTTAATTTTTCAAGTTATATCCCTGTATACGGTACATCAGTGGACCGTAAAGATTTCTTAAAATGGATATATTTTCGAAATGTCTGCCAAATCAAAAACACCTGGCAAATCAGGTCACTATGTCCCTTAGACAAGTGTCATTCCATTTTTAGCGATGGCGTTGGTCGAAATGCCAAAATATAAGGCATTGATGAGTATTTGACATTGCAATACATTTTTGACATTTTCCAGTCGCTGTCGCCACACTTTCGATGACAGAATATCACTTGTCCAGAGCCTTTTGTCTAGAACATCTGGTTACCCTAAATAACTGGTAATAAGTCACAAAATCATCCATTAAATTTGAACTACGTACAAAATCTCTGCATAGGTATCGTTACGAATACTTAATAAACAAAATAGTTTCCTAGAAGTTAACGCCACGAGGAGCATTACATTAATTGCGTGTCAAAGTTCAGCGCTGAACAGTAATCATAGAACTACACTGAAAGATTGTTAACCTTGATGAGCTCTAGAATGTATATAAAATGTGTTACTGGCTAGTTTTAATTAAGCATAACATAATTAGCATAGCATAATCAGTTCATAATATTCCCACTGCTGGGACACAGGCCACCTCTCTATGAAGTGTAGGTCGTAATCGACAACGCGGGGTCAGCGCGGTTTGGTTTTGATTGAAACTAGATTTAATTTATCTAACTTTGTATCCTTCATTTTTGCCTGGTTATCTCAAATACCGTAACTGTGTCCTTGCACTTGTATCTGGGTTATAATTGCACCGATTACGTTTAGCTATATAAAAGGTAGAAGGTGAAGATAGACACAAAACTTTAAACAATACAAAAAGCCCCAATTCTTTAAATGCCGTCTTGTATTAACACAAAACGCGCATTTTGTGCCAAATATCAAAATGTTGTATTGCTTCTAAATTCAAAATCAGTTAAAGTAAACGGCATTCAACATTGAACTTATTCCGAACCAAATCAGTCACCAGCCGATCTATTCCCAAAATAAATCTAACAAAAATGTCCTCAATCTATTCTGAGTTGGACACAGACAGTGATTGACAGATGGTCAGTCCACTGAGGGTTAGTCGTTAGCCTAGGGCTTAATTGATAGCCAATAACTTATTAACTGGCTAGATCAGAGGTCCTCAAACTTTTTTCTCGTGACCCCCCGTGGGTATTTTCTATTTTGGGCCGATTATTTCGGTTTTAAATCTCAGTGATGAACTTCTGAGTTCCGTTTCATTACTGGTAACCTACGATTAAGAAAGTACATTAACAGACCAGAAACTGCAAGTGGTCACCAAAATATCATATGATATATCCAATCATAGTCATAAAAAGAGCATTCCAAAGAAAAAAATCTAATGTAAACAATTGTAGGGTGTATACAACAGTACATTTATCTCTCATGCATGTCTGTGTAGACCATAGATATAATAAACAAGGAGATATGCCCGGTAGACGAAAATATATCGGAAACCAGTGTCTCCAGTTTGCCCCTACCACACGGCAACTACTAGACATGCAGTTCAGTAAAGGCAATAGATACGCAGTCGCGCACACACCCGCATTTTTTAAATCAGAACGTACTACACAATAAATTATAAACCTTATCCCTTCAAGCACAGCGTGTATATACCAATCACCGTACAAATTACGCATACAAAAACATCGGCGCTATCGTTGTGCTATGCAAAAGCAATTTATTTTACATACACGTTAGTTATTGACTAAATCAGAAAGTTATCGATTCGCCCATTTATTACTGTACAATTTTTTTTTGGGTACTTGAAAATAAATAAAAAACGGTATGTCCAGAAAATGTTATAGTTAAAACAAATATGCAGCTAAAAATATAAATTATTAAGTAAATCAAAAAAAAATAGCCTTTCATAGCGTATTGAAACAGGAGGTATTGTTGAACCCTGCTAGTGCTATGGTGTTTAATCACTGACCTGTAAAGTGGAGGTATGTGTGCAGTACTTGACACTTTGATATTATTGGGGTTGCATTTTTTGTAAAAAGTTGGTTACGGATTTCTCTACTACGCTGTAAAATAATCAAAATAAGTAATAAACATTATTTCACATCGATCTTCCAACCGGGTTAAAACGGTTAACAATTTGAAAAATAAACTGTAATAGCAATATATCATTCGATAATCGACATTGTTGTCGATAGCCTACGTTAGTGGATCTGCACAAGCACATCACTAACTCGTCGCAAGAAGCAGCGGCCGTACTACGCGATGCGTTCGCTTAATAAAGTATCGTTTTGTGAATTTTACATTGCTTGTCCAGTCACTTAGCGACAAACTTAGGTAGTGTTTAAGAAGCAATGTATTTAACGCAAAAATAGTACAGTCGTTGTGATATTTGAAAACAAAAAACATAGTAGAACCAAGAAATATTTATTTGTACTTAATTAGGATAAGTGATTCCATGATTTTTAAAGTTTTGGTTTAGGCTTCGGTTTTTACAAGAAACCACTGAAAAACACGGCATTCTTTTAATTTTTCACGATCACGGTCGAAAGCGCACTAGTTCGCGGAGGCGGCCATTTTTCTATGACATGCACTGTCAGACCACGTCGCGCAGACACCGACACGCCCCCTTGCCACTTCTCCTGTATTTTATATTTCTATGGTGTAGACCCCTAGGATTAAAGTGGACCACTTTGGGAATCACTGGGCTAGACGGACTGACTGACCGGTCAACGACTAGGTTTCGGCCTAAACATTTAAATGTTTTAATTAGAAGATCTAAATTGTACGTATATTTTAGGGACACGCTCCGGGAGTTGGATTGGAATGAATAATTAAGTTTCTTTAGCAATTTCAGCTTTCAATAGATTTACAAGTTGCTTCTGAAAATAATCTAAGGGGCAATTCTCGTATTTTTAATGTTTTAAAATAATATACAGAATGAAATGGATTTTAAATGTCTGAAAATCAAAAACTGTATTTAAAACCTTTAGGTTTTGACATTGAATTGTCGCTAAGATGAGATTAAGACTTCAATTTGAATGTTTTTGAATAGATACATTCGATTGAGACCTGCGGTGTTTTTTTAATTTTTTCTATAGAATGTAATTTATTTATTTATTAAACCATTAATGTACACACACATAGTAAAGAAACAAGAAGAAGAAGGAACAGAAAATAGATAAAAAGGGACGCTTATTTCAAAGAAATCTCTTCCAGCATACCTGCGAGAGGAGAGTTGAAAAAAAGATATGTAGACACCGTGTGTAAAGGAGCAATAAAAATAAAAACAAATCAAACAATTCACTATAAAATAAGATATAACGAATTAATAAATAAATTAATAAATTAAATATTATAGTAATAAATACTAAATAATATCATAAATAATACATGATTATTTGCAACTATGACAGAATGGAAAGAAAGTGTTCTTTATCTCCATACCTATTGGTTGCAAGTCCATTTTTTTCAGTCAACATTTTTAAAACCCTCACTGAAATTGAAAATTTTGGATCATACTTTTGAAAAGCATATTTAAAACTAGAGCATAGTTATTGAATACGTTCATTTAAATATTTATTCTTTATCAAACACCTAAGTTAATAATGTAAATAAACAAATTTAAATATTCAAACTTAATGTACAATGGTGAGACATAGGCAGACTTAATGCAGCAAGTGGCAAGGCATTCTCTACCAGTCAAACTTTGTTTTTTTTTTTTAACAAATCTAGGTACTACTAAAAAACTTAATCCTGGCACCAACTAAGCAGTAGCCATGATTCTTATCTGACAACAGGACAATCGGTACAATATCGTATCGAACCGACCATAACTTCTGATGAAAGATAAGACCGAGTTCCTGGTTCAGAAACTGATCCGTGCCCGCGATTGTGCTAAATTAGACATTGTACCTGAATTACGATGTATTTATTGGCTAAGTGAAAAAAATATTATTCTTTTCTTTTAATGCATTTTTCAAAGAATGAAACATAGAAGTAATCGGTACTTCAGTGCTTTTTATGATCGCATAACTCGGCAAAACGTAGGGAGCATGAGATCTTTCGCGGTTTGTGTTTGGTCAAATTAATAAAGTTTTCCATATTCATAAGAACTTTTGCTATGAAAGTGTGCCAACTAAATAAACGTCTCTTTGTATTTGTTCCTGACAATACATTATGAGAATTGTTTAAATAAAATAAATTATAATAATGAGCCAGAACGAATAATCTATAGTATTTGTTCAGCATAACTGTACTTTGACAACGGGTCGTTTTGCTATTAGGACACTTTCTTGCTAGGGCACTTTGAGAATATTAGACGCTTTGCCAATAGGTCATTTTGCGAACAGACGTACTATTAGATACGGTGTAAATATTTTCACCATCGTTGGAGTTTGGTGAAAAGTGTTAATCATTTTCCTCAGCTGTGGAATGATTTAAAGAGTCAATTACAGACTGACCTAGAACATACCTATCTTTTATTGCTCGAGTTTCCATTGTTGCAAACCGAAGCTATCCACACAATTATAATTACGTGCATTACAATAATGAGCCAGAACGAATAATCTATAGTATTTTTTCAGCATAACTGTACTTTGACAACATGTCGCTTTGCTATTAGGACACTTTGCTGCTAGGGCACTTTGAGAATATTAGACGCTTTGCCAATAGGTCATTTTGCGAACAGACGTACTATTAGATACGGTGTAAATATTTTCACCATCATTGGAGTTTGGTGAAAAGTGTTAATCATTTTCCTCAGCTGTGGAATGATTTAAAGAGTCTATTACAGACTGACCTAGAACATACCTATCTTTTGTTGCTCGAGTTTCCATTGTTGCAAACCGAAGCCTATTCACACAATTATAATTACGTGCATGATTGCGTCGAGGTAATTATATCAATCAGTAATCACAATAAAATGTTCCTCTCGATTAGCGGCGTTAGATCTAGTTACGTCAGATACACGTGCTTGTGTAGAAGTCATTGACAGTTGATACCTTTGGCATTGACTTATAATGATAGTTTATTATTTTTACCCGACTGCCGAAGGAGGGTAATGTGTTTATCAGTCTATATATGTATGTATGTTTGTTCCTATGTGGCGTTCTAGAGACCAAACGCGTTGGCCGATTTTGACGATTCTTACGTCAATCGATTCGTCATAACCCTGCGAGTGTCACAGCCTATGTTAAAATTGGAAAATAGAAAAATGGCGGATTTTGGCCGCCATATTGTGGGGTCACAATTTTTTTGTTCCAAACCCAATGTGTGGGTTATCAAAATAAAGGGTTTTAAGAGATGATCACAAAAATATATAATACATATATGTTTAAATATACCTAATTATAAAACAAGAAAAAAAAAACAAAAACAAGAAGAAAACATGCTGTGCAGTCGGAGGATACATCTGGTTTTGGTCAGCCAGCTCTCGCATATGTATCCGCCGAGTGCACAGCATGATTATCTACTTGTTTACGTCTTTTTAGTTCGCTTTTTAAGCAGACGGGTTTTTTGTTATTTTTTAATATATTTTTTTATGTAATTCGAATACGATATATTGGAAGAAGTTTGACGGATCCGAGTCGCAAAACGCCACCACCTATTGTGTCAACTGTGCGCCAACACGCGCAGGCAAAGCGACGTACGCGCTGCCACTAACGATGCTGTGGAAGTGCTAAATGATAGGCCCGAAAAAAAAAATTGTCGTGCCAGCGACGAGAAACAGAAGAATACAGTGGCACATTTTACAGAAAAATGGAAAGGATCCGCGGATGAATGAGTATAAAGATGGATGAATGAAAAGGGACGATTGACAGGGAGAATGGAACAACAAAAAGAGTTGCGTCGACCGAACAAGTAACATACCTAGTTAAAGGACAGAATGCTGATTATTTTCGTGTGTACCTGAACAAATCTAGGTACTAACAAAATACAAGAACCTGCCGGGCGAGCACGGCTTCTGTGATAGGCTTGAGTGTTAACCTGTGATAAAAATTTGTGACTCAAGCCAGTCACAGTAGGCCATGCTCGCCCGGCAGGTCTAAATAAAGTGGCACTGACAAAAAGTATGGGCTTGACATGTCATACCCTACTGAAATGTCCTTTGATAATCGTTACTATTAATACAATGCCACATTGTCTAGAGGCCCTGGGAATTGGAATCAACAGATACAGATTAGTCGTTTAGAGTTCAAGAGAAAAAGGGCACAGACCGTTCAATCTTCATATACAATTCTCTTTAGTATTAGAACGCCCAAAGATCACAAATTAACAACATTGTACACAACACTGCTGATTTACCGCCAACCTATTAACCGACAAGACATTTTTATCACAGAACCACTTATATATGTCGTTTAAAAGAACAAGGTATCACTGTCCCTTATCACAAGTCAGTCAACTATTAATTTACGTTAAAACAATTGAATCTTTGTGTGTTGATAACGTATGAATTTGTAGGTATTATTATGAGTTTTAAAATGTGATACATTGTTGAAAGGGATGCCGAAAATTAGTGTTGTTTTAGGGTTCCGTAGCCGAAGGGTCTAAACGGAGCCCTATTGTGGTCACTCACGTTTGCTCCTGTCTGTCTCTCGTCTGTCACACACGTTTTACAGCCAAACGGTTGAAGCTACATCCTTCAATTTTTTACAGTTAATGCATCTTGTTGACCCAAAGCCACATAAATTATCAAAAAAATTGTTTAGATGTTTTTTAAGGTACTATAAGGGTCAAAAGTGCAGTAACACTCTACCAAAACAGAAAAGGCATTTTTTTGTTGGCAGAAATTCAACTTTTCGCGGTTAGTAGGTATAATCTATAATTTCTATACAAAATTTTAAACCAGTTGTGGGTAATTTAACATCTTCTACAAAAACTAGCCATTTGAGTTTTGGGTGAGTATGACTGCACTTTTGACCCTTGAACAGCTAAAGGCCCCTCCCTTTTTGCGAAATAAATCATTTTGACCTACCCCAACGAGCGGGATATCTTTATTTAGGGCTCGTTAAGTAGAGAAATACTGTCTTTCTTGTTTTCTCGAAAAAATTTATGAACTTGAAAATTGGTGATAATGTTCTTTTTTATTATTACGATTGGGCACAATTGACATGATAGGAGGTGGAGTTTTACAACTCGGATCCGTCAAATTTCTTCCAATGTATAGTATTCCAATTACGTAAAAAAACCCAATATATTGATAAATTAGTCGTTTTCCTTTGAAATTCCCTCATTCTTCTTATTAAAACAACTTGATTTTACGGAACGGAACCCTAACTGTGTGAAGTCTGACAAGCAATTGGCCGGGTTTTTGTTTGTACGTACACCTACTAGAAATTCTATGAAAGAAGCTTTCATTGATAAATGAATAGTTGTGAGTATTGTTTGATGTTTAATGTGGCTTTCTTTGTATTAATTTAAACGAATGTAAAATGTAACAATGTATGATTATTTATTTGTAAAAGGTAACCCTGGCATTACAAAATCGATTACTAAACTTATTTAATTTGAACTACCTTCTGCGAGCGGCTTCGTCCGCGTGAAAGTCGAAAATTAGCCAGAGGCAACATATTCCCGGGATAAAAATTATTCTATGTGCTATTCCTGACTATAATCTATCTCAATGCCAAATATTATCTAGATCAGCCGTTTGAGCGTGAAGAAGTAACAAACATACAAATACACTTACACACTCTCAATGTTTCGCCTTCATATATAAGATTATATTCTAGAGGTCTCTCAATAAAATACGTCTAGACTAGGAATAAACCACCGCTTCAACAAAGTTCCCACATAATTTTAAAATTCGAATTACACATTCAGCCAACAAAACGTATCAAAAACTTTTTGTTCATAAATTGCTGGCTGTCAACTAACTTTTTTAAGGTTTCTTTATAAAAAAAGCAATGTAAGACTAAGAGAAAAGTCTAGTCGTGTGGTATTCCTCTGTTGTACCTACTGGGGATACCACAAGGTCGTGGTGGGGACTGTGGTTCTGAAGAATGTGCGGTTTTAGGGTCAGTTCAGTACTGTGAGGTAAGATGTTGCGATATGAGGTAGATATTTCTTTAAAGCAAGATAAGTATTAATAAAGCTTAGCTGGCAAAAAAAATCTGTATGTTTATTTTTTATATTAAATTATAAATATAATCAATGTACGACATGGCTTCCAAATTGATATTATTATGTTTTCCTCAACTTATTATTGAAGTAGTTATTTAGAAATTTAGAATATTTTTCAAAGCCGCCATTTGAATTTTTCAATACGATTATGTATAGCCGACCAGTATTTTTATTTATCTTTAGAATTAGGTGCATTTAATTTAGGTTAAACAGGAAATAAGTTTTTCAATATAAAACAGTTATTCGAACATAATAAAATCATTAATTAATTAAAAAAATAATAAAGTATAATCTGTTTTGTACTTCAGATTAGATCGTTCATCTGGTAATATTTTGTTGTTTGCGGTATTAATTTTTAGAAGAAAAAAATCGAAAGTGTTACATCAAGGGTGTCAACACAAACTTTAATGAAATCATATACACAATAAAACAGCAAGGCCCAAATCACCTGCTTCCATTTAAAGTCCAGCTGTTCTCAAACAGTTACCATACTTAATACTTTAATCTACGTACAGCTATACAAATAGTCGCAACAAATCATTGTACGTATCGGGTCAAGAACCCGCAACATTGTAGCACCCGCCTTGACACGGTAAACTTGAGTTCATTATAAACGTTACATAATTGTCGCATCTGTTGCCGACTGGCAACTACAGTGCAAAATAAATAAAATGTGTTTTGCTGGCCAAATTTGATGACATGTCGTGTATGTGGTATGATTTTTGAAGTTTAAGAAAATAATGGCGGCTGAATGGTAGCGCCGTAGACAAAGATAATGAACTGAGCTTTCACCAGCCAGTTATTAAGTGAATAAGAGCTGAAAAGTGTGACAGAGATAAAGCGCTCCTGCGGCCAAAAGATAAATTTTTCTTTTATTCTGATAGGGTCACGTCACTCACGTCACAGGCTTGTAGGAGCGGATGAGTTTTGCACAGAGTTAAGAAATTGATGTTGAGTGTTTATCAAACTTTACTTTAGCCTGAAAATTTGTCTAATTTCGGCATTAAAGTAGGGCTTGACACGTTCTTAACTCCAAATACTCAATTCTGAAATTGGCCCTTGACATAGAGAATGTGAAAAGAGACTGGTATTGGCCTCACAGTCGTTTTGTCTCTTTCTACAGGGTGGTCAATTTTGTGAATGTATTGCTCAGCCCATTCTCCATGTCTATGGAAGGGTTGATTGGGGTATTTGGGATTAGTGATTAAAAGTATAATTACATCCAGGTAGAATAATAAATGACGAAGCCATATTACATCATGTACAACATTTTGTGGAGAAATATAAACGAAATAGAGATAATACGAGAAATATATGTGAACGATTGCAGGCGTTAATAATTCCGACGATTATTCAACTCAGATCGGTTTGCGATTGCTGATTCTGATATTTTTATAACGAATCGAACAATTAATTTAAATGGTATGACGTCAATATTGATATGAAATAAAGGCTCCGGCAGACAGAGATGCGACAACTCTTTTGTAAGGAAACTGGTTTACGGATATACTATCTAATCAATTTCAATGTCGTTTTCGTTTCGTTTTTTTTTAAATACTTTGCCCCACACTAGGAATTTCTTCCTGTATCGTGGGTGCGTTTACAAACATATAAACTCACATACACAACACCCAGAGCCGGAACAACTATCTGTAGGTCATACAAATATTTGTTCCGTGCGGGAATCATCGAACCCGCGACACGCAGCGCAGCAGTCAATCGCTTAACCATAGCGCCAACCGTGCGTCCAAACGCGTCGCACCAGTCTGGGGCAAGTCTTGAAGTTACAAGGCAAGCAGTAACTATCTAAACTAAAACATTTAATTCATAACTTGAAACTCAGAACTGCTACAGAATACAAATCGGATTATTACAGCCACTAGAATAGTGTTAACTTAGCCAGCTACTGGCCTAAGCAGCTTAAACGATTGTATTCGAAGTAAACAGCTCATCATTAGCGCGGGTTAGGAGCGGAGGAATATATTAGGTTGTTCACATGTTAATAATCTTGTGGAATAAATAGGCGTTTTTAAACACTTACCCTTTTATTGTATACTAGCTGACCCGGCGAACCTCGTTCCGCCTAACAAATTTCTTAAATAAAATATTTTTTCTCAAATAAACGTAGCCTAAAGTAATCCTTATTACATCAGCTACCTGCCAATAAAAGTCCCGTCAAAATCGGTACAGCCGTTTCAGAGATTAGCCGGAACAAACAGACAGACAGACAAAAATTAAAAAAAAATGTTATTTTGGTGTATGTACCGTATATATATATGAATATACAAGTAGTAAAAAACGGTTATTTCAATATTACAAACAGACATTCCAATTTTATTTATATGTATAGGTAGATGTATAGATAATTTGAACTGTAGTCATGTTACTTTTCATCATAACATCTCATTCCAAACAAACCTAAGATCTAAGTTGTTGTGTTTTGAGATTACCTTAAGGCGATATATACGCCCGAATGTAAACACAGTACTGGCCGTGCGTCCGCTCGATGCCAAAATATCAATATTGAACCTCCTTTTGACCAGTTTTGTTTGCAAAATATTATTTGATTTACAAATGCTCTGTCAGTTATGAAGAAATTCTAGCCAACAATTTTTCTGTGTAAAAATATTTTTAAACATCCAAGTCGTTTTGGAGGAGTATCCAAAAGTTGAGAAAAATATCGTGTTGCTAATATTTTTTTTAAAGCAAAATTATTTGTTATACGAAAAAACCATGTTTAAAAAATAATGTACATGAAACAATAATAAGTACTCGTACATTTATTTTTCAAACCTTTTAACCTAACCGTTACTAAGGAGTATGCTTTAGAAAGTTACCGTTTTCGGCACTAAAGCGGATGTAGGCCCTTAATGCAATCTGTGTAACCTTAGCATAATTTATAACTCATTGCACTCTCTTATCCCATTGATTTCATGCAAAAGCACAATAAAAGGCTGGCCACACACGTTCGTTTTCCTGGTCAGATTTCGTGATTCGGAATTTAGAAGGAAATTAGATTCGGCAACTCAAAAGCACACAATTAATACAAAGTGTGCACATTTATATATTTTACATATGAAAAAAACCTGACGTTCGTTCCGAAACTCAACCGCGTAGTCACTAATCACACTTATATATTATTAAAGGGAAATGTTCGTGAGTATGTTTGTTACTTCTTCACGCTCAAACGTTTAAACGGATCTAGATGAAATTTGTCACAAAGATAGATTATAGTCAGGAATAGCACTAAGGTTATTTTTTATTTCGGGAATATGTGCCCTCGGGATAATTTTTGTTTTTCACGCGGGCGAAGCCGCTGGCAGAAGCTAGTTCACAACATGAATAAATATATAACGTGCGCGCTGTGCTGTGTCTTACGGCATTCCGAATCGGGATTCCATGCAGCCAGCCTAACAAGCCCTTTCGAAATTCGCAAATGCAGATGTCAAAACATGCGTCTCCGCAGATAAGTATCAAACAGCATTCCATATTTAAATTTAAATGGTTGACCATGGGTCCACCGGCCAAGGGTCGTTTGACATATAGGCTGTCAAACGTGCCCAAAAATGGATGGAAACATGAATTGAAGTACCATACCTATTTGTAATTTTCCAGTTTACAATACGCCTTTTAACTTAATTTATTTTTTCCCAATTTATACGGTTTGTTAACAGGTAGTGTTATCAAACGCGAGATTGTATTCTAGTTTAATTACAGGCCCTGATTCTACGTTGAAAAAAATCTGCCTGGGGTCGACTTGAAAGATTTCTCAGGGTTCGTGAAATCTCGAACCATAAGCCCTTTTTCGTTAGGCCAAAGCACGAAGTTAGTAGTGATCGACACAAGAGTGTATTAATCAATTGATGTTAACGAATGTAGGGACCAGAAGTTTGACCTATGGCAAATTAAACCTGAATTCGGTCGATCGTTAAAAGCTTCGGCAATCCGATAGCTACCTACACCATGTAACTCATCTTATTTGAAAAATAAGAAGACTGTGTGGTTATTCCGAGTTTTTATCGTACTCACTCGTGATAACATAAACGATCTCTTATGACAAGATGTATACAAAAAAATCACCTTACCGTCACCAGACAGCGCTTATCCAGTTTTAATACAAATTGACGTTTACGTAAATGTTCATTTTCAAATTTATCTACTACAGCTGACGCATGACGTTTCATAATTCTGACTTTAGACACAGGTCTACTTTTTAGGGTTCCGTACCCAAAGAGTAAAAACGGGACCCTATTACTAAGACTCCGCGGTCCGTCCGCGATCAGACTGTATCTCATGAACCGTGATAGCTAGACAGTTGAAATTTTCACAGATGATGTATTTCCGTTGCGGATAAAAAAAAATATGGTGCAATTCGTCATGTTTTTTTTTTACGTCATGTAACTAAGAACACCTTGGCGGTTATGACGTATTTAGCGAGAATTGTTGTAAACCAACTTTAAATCGTTATAATTATTATCCTAAACCGTTATTTAAAATGAAAAATGTTGAAAGGAACCTAAAATTGTTTTAAATATCTATTCAACGATACGCCACTTGACATAGTTCGCCATTTTTTTTCTTTTTCATTTTGACGATATGGCGTCTGGTGGTCGCTGTAGTGAAATTTGATTACTGTCGTGTCTTTAGTGACGCACGCAAGGTTAAGACGAATCGATTGATGTAAGAATCACCAAAATCGGCCCACGCGTTTGGTCTCTATAACGCCACATACAAACATACATATATAGACTGATAAACACATTACCCTCCTTCTGCAGTCGGGTAAAAAGAATCTGTTTGTCATCAACATGCTAAGAAGAAGTTGGAAAAAGATGGCGATGTAACCCACCGCTGTTTACATAACAAAATCGCCTGTCCTCAAGCCCAGACACAACTCAGTGAATCGAAAGTCGTCCAGCGACAAACAAACGCCGACAGTCTCAACTCAATGAGTGTTACATCAACATTGCAACATTGTCGTTGGCGACCTTGACCGTGAATCAGTAGCGACATTGTGGCGCACGCGACTTAATTTGAAGAATTCCGAATTAATGAAAACAAACCGGTTGGTCTGTTCGTTTATACGTTGCGAGACGGACACGCGACGGTCACGAGCTTTGGATCAGGTTCTGTGGCTAAATTGATTGTATTTGAAATTAAAATTGATATTTAAAAATAAGAAAAAAGCAGTGCTGGCGACGTAAATAAAAATGGAGTTACTTTGATATCCCATTGTTTTTTCATTTAAGTTTATAGTAAACCCAATTTACAGATTATTTTTAATGAATAATAATCTCACTGTCTAATTAAAAATATTTTTTCTGCAAAAAGTAAACGTATTCTTGCGCTGACGTTGATGCAAAACATGGCTAACTTGTCAGTGTTGCAAATTTCAAAAAGAAAATTGAGGTACGTTCCATTTTCAAACTTAAACAATAAATTGTCATCAAAGTTGTCCCAGACCTCAATTTAACCCCGTTCTACGGGTACGAGTTTTGAAACCATTGGAGGATGAACCAAAAGTTAGAAGTAACGGGTCGGGGGTTCGAAGCAAAGTGTCATTCCATCAGATATGGCGATTGTCGAAATGTCAAATTGTAAGGAATTCATCACGTGACATTTCGATAGCGCTTTTCAAACCCATAAATTATGAATTTTTGCTAATCACTGTCTCGACGCTTTCGTTGACAGAAGTTGAAGAAGGACTTGTCAGAGTTTCATGGAGCGATTAAGTCGAAGTAAACATTAGAAAAAACTTTATTTCAAAAAAATACAACCGACTTCCAAATAAAAACATTACAAAGTGAAAAATAACTTGAATTTCGAAAGTCGGTGTTCTTATTGTTGTTTCTTCGTTTTTGACACCGACTTCCGAAATTATAGTTATTTTTTTATTGAACACAACCGGTGAAATTAGAGTGTACCAAATTGAACTATACACTTCTGCGTACCCCTTTAGGGCGTACCGGGGTGATGTTATGTAATGAAATGGTGTAAACTATAAACAGACATGCGATTGCAGCTATCCCGAGAGATTTGCCGTCATTTATTGAAGAGTTCTGTTGTATATCTCTTGTATGTAGGTATTATTTAAATGGGTAGCACATGAGAAGCAACAAAAACGGTTTACCAAGTATACATTTCTGAGATAAAGCACATAAAAAAATACAGCCGAATTGAGAACCTCCTTGTTTTTGAAGTCGGTTAAAAAGACATTTGATAGTTGTCAGTTATTCTGGCTTAAAGATCAGATGTGGGTACTACGCAGTTATGTGGGTTATACTCTTATTGAAACTGGGTGTAATTATTATGAAATATTTGATATCCTTTTGATTGGCCAAGTACATACCCATTCGAATACATGTGACATCCACCAACCCGCATTGGGCCCGCGTGGTGGATTAAGGCCCATTCCCTCTCACACAGAGGACGCCTGTGTCCCAGCAGTGAGCACATTAAAATGGCTGATGATGATGATCATACCCAGTGCACAAGTGTGAACGCTTATGTAACACTACTGGGGAAGTAGAGAGATCAGATGGAGTACTAAGGACTTTCCGTGTTTTTCGAGGCATGAAAGATTCACACCATCAACTTCCCAACTCAGGCATTGCGACCTTCCCATTTTACCAAATACATACAGGAACATTTTAATTAAAAAAATATGCTCAAGAACCTGGCATGATTGCCGGAAAGGTTTACCTGCCGTGCGAGCACGAGCTAGTATGACAGGCTTGAATCACGAATTTTTATCACAGTTTGGGAGCAAAAACCTTGATAAAATGCGTGACTCAAGCCTCTCACAGAGACCGTGCTAGAGCGGCTGCTTCGGTTTAAATGACGTAAATACGACACGAAATGCAAGTTTTGCAATTTATTTGATTAACACCTTAGTAATGATAGGAATCACTGTTCCGTGACAACAATCGAGCTATTATACTTGTTAACGCTGAGAAATTAATCAAATCTATATATTTTATGAACTGTTTTTATTCCAGAAAGATTGACGCAAAACATGCAATGACGGTGTCAAAGGAAAAAAAATATTTCTTTCAATCTTTGAAATAAAAAAAATAAAGCTTATATCGGATTTTAATTTCGTGCTCATTTTCAACTTCAGCTTAACATGACAATAATTTTGGTGACCGCCATATTGGATTCTAATTTCGGATACATTTTCGGCATCAGCACTCCCTAAACCGAAGAAAGCAAGATATTATAGATCGTTAAAAAGATCGGTGTGCTTGCAAACATCATTTCCATAAGGAAAATTTATTTATAAATTTACAAAGTTCGAAGTCGCATCCTGTAAACGGTCTTGTCAAGATGATCTCGCGAGGGCGACGTTCTGCAACAATGTAGGGATACCTTGAAACTGATACTTGCATTGCGAATATCTTTACTTTTCCACACTAACTAAGCTAGTTTATGGCCTATATTCCTAGACAGTATTTTATTTAGATCGTTTGAATTCTAGATGTAATCAATATTATATTTTGCGTTTAAGAACTAATTGAGTTTTTAAGATTATAGTGGACCTGATTGATTAATCGATGTCTATTTAATAGTGTTATTTGTATTTGAAGTGTCTTTTGCCAAAAATACAAGTACACAAAACAGTTAATACTGTTTTGTGTACTAGTATTTTTGGTTAGTTACAGATAATCTTGTAAAGTTGAGACTTGAAGTTGTTAATATGGTTTTAAGATAGCGAAAGACGTGCATTTTGACGTCACCGCTTTTTTATACAAATGATGATAATTTGCTTCTTTTTTTAATGTATTAAATGTTTTTGATAAAATAGAATAAGCTATTTGCAAATCGGAATTCAGAATAAAATTTTGATGAACTTTGCCAGTTCGTCTATTAAGGGCCTTCCACCGGTTTAGTGCCGTAAAAGGGTTACTTTTTAAAGCATACTTCTTAGTAACGGCTAGGTAAAAAGGTTTAAAAAAATATATATTTATTTTTGATTCTTATAAATTATTTTTGAAACAAGGTTTTTTCGTGAAACTTATAGATTTGCTTTAAAAAAATAATTAACAACACGATATGTTTTCACAACTTTTGGATACTCCTCCAAAACGACTTGGATGTTTAAAAATATTTTTACACAGAAAAATTGATGGCTGGAATTTCTTCATAACTGCAACAGTATATTTAAATCAAAAAATATTTTGGAAACAAAATTGTTCAAAAGGAGGTTCAATATTGATATTTTGGCTCTGAGCGGGCACGGCCAGTACTGCGTTAACATTGGGACTAAGTAAGTAACAAGAGGAGAGAGGACATGGTTCGAAATGAAGTGACTTTTAAGATAACGGGCAGAAGAATACTTGCTGTGCCGAACCCAAAAAAATGGGATACGGGTAGGAGGGTGAAGAAGAAATAACTGCTCTAACTTGTTACACGTTCAAAAATAAAACCAGTTGAAACCGGAATTAAATATTGCTAGTATCGTTTTGGATGTTTTAGTTTTCGGTGTGTAGTTTTGTTTTCTATAAAGACGGATATATAACAAATTCTATAGTTTTGCAAATAGTCTACAAAGTAAAGTAACGACGCACGAGTCGAGGACCTAAAAAAACCAGCCAAATGCACCCGCAGACTTCGCACATTTAGGGTGCCGTACCAAAAAAAATCCGATTTTATCAATATATTGGTATTTATTAGTAAAATATACATAATAATAAACATTATCACTAAATTTCAAGTTCATAGGTCACTGGGAAGTTAAAAAATTCTTCGGCATAAAAATGTGTGACATACGACGGTCAGACAGACGGAAACGTGATGACGTGAGTGTCAGCAATATCCTAAAATTGACATTCTTTCTATTAGCAGTAGAGATTGTTGAAATGCCAAAAAGTAACTTGTAACATTTCTAACAATTGTCATCTTGAAAAACATTACTTTATCTAGATCAAACAGTTCTCACCAACCCTGAACTCTATTAATACCAACTTCCTGAATGCACACATTGCACACTATTGACACATATATTATACATACAGTGCATTAATATGTGAGTGCAACATACATAGGGACACACAATATTATTATGTATATTCTTTCAAGGCGGGTCAGAGATCAGCCCTATTACATACTTTATGTACGTACATATGTAAGTTAAACGCTTCCATAATTCATTCACTTCCTTTGTAAAGAAATGTGTGCGTTTTGAACTGGAAGATTACAGTCGTAATTTAAATGTGTTTTTAAAATAGACAAGTTCGAAGTACGATTGTTGTCAATGGCGGTGCATTCAAAGTTGTTCGTAAATAACTACATTTTCCACTGGTAAACTCTGCAGTTTGGTAAGAACAACTTTGAGAGGGGTGCTAACAGAAGAATACAGCTGAACTGGGCGGCCCCAATCGCCGCCAGTGGTAAAGGCCGTGTCTTACAAGTTGTAGGTCGTGATTTCGAATCCAGACGGGCGCTTTACTTTTTTAAATTATTTCATCACCACTGCTCTCAAAACGGTGAAGGAAAACTTCGTGCGGAAACCGGCATGTCCTAGAACCAAAAAATCTAAAACAAGTCAGAGCTCGTGGCTAAACAATAACAGCCGCAAGGGTCGATCGATTCAAGGTTAAGCAATGATTGCCGAGGTCGGTCCGTGGATGGGTGACCATCTTTACATAGCGAGTTTCCTTCGTGCCTCAGCAAGCACGTTAAGCCGTTGTTCCCGGCTGTCATTTGAAGATCTTTGACACTCGTTAGTCAAAAGCCTGAGATCTGACACCAGTCTAGCCAAGAGTTATCGTGTCACTCAGTTACTGGGTTGTGGAGGTCAGATAGGCAGTCGCTCCATGTAAAACACTGGTACTCAACTAAATCCGGTTAGACTGGAAGACGACCCCAATATAGTTGGGAAAAGGCTAGGCAGATGATATTATGTACTCGTATCTAATTGAGTGGGTACTCGATTGGTGTGTGGTAGGTCAGTGACACCAAAGTCAAAGTCAAAGTCAAAGCCATTTATTTGCGTTAAATGCGGTACAAGAGATGGTATAAATGAGTTATTAGCACAATGACACATTTCGCCATAATTTGGCATGCAAATATTAAGATATTGAATTAAGGTGCTTACAATAAGCAGATCTCTAATAATCTAATAACACATTGTTTTTATTAGGTGTTGAACCTGTTATATGTTTAATAAACTCTCCAAAACACTTAGTTTACTTACTAAAGTAGACTATGAAATTATATGGTTAACAACACATAAAATATAAATCAAATAATAACATAAAAGGCATTACGTAGAAATGACAACAACTAATAACAAGATAATCTACAATGCATTCCTGTAATGATAAGATTGACATGGAGATTTTTTTAGAAATTCTTTTATAGAATAAAAGCTGTGAGAAATGAGCCACTTTTTTAAAACTATACAGAATTTTCTGTAAGGGAGATCGGTTATAAAGGAGGGTATAGAATTATAAATAAGAGGGGCCATGTAAACACAACTACGCCTAAATAATTCGATCCTGGGTACAGGCAATTCTAATACATACTGTGTAATTTTTCGTTTATTATTGTTATTTTTAGTATTAAAAAGTGAGTTATTAGTTTTTACAAACACCTCGCGACCCCCACTTATGGATCATCTTCGCAACAAACTTCAACACATTGTTATGTGATGGAGATAGTCCATCGTGCGCCACACACCGTCGCGCGTCGCCATTCATTCCGATTTTACTCGGTAAAATCGTGACTCGAGGTTTAGGATCTCGCAAAAAAAACAAAAACAAATTAAGCTTTCAAAGACATTTTTTCTTTGCAAAAACGTAGGTACGTTTACGTAGTTGTTTTGTTTTATTTTAGTAGGTAGCTACCTGAATCTTTATACTGTCTACGCTGGAACGCAGCTCTTTCACTTTATTCATGAACGCATCCTACTTTGGCAAGAGTCACTGCAACTTCACGGCGGACTTTACTTCACTTGACATTATCTTTTTAGGGTTCCGTACCCAAAGGGTAAAAAGTGTCTGTCTGTCTGTCTGTCACCAGCCTGTATCTCATGAAACGTGACAGCTAGACAGTTGAAATTTTCACAGATGATGTATTTCTGTTGCCGCTATAACAACAAATACTGAAAACAGAATAAAATAAATATTTAAGTGGGGTTCCCATACAACAAACGTGTTTTTTTTTGCAGTTTTTTGCGATAATGGTACGGAACCCCTCGTGCGCGAGTCCGACTCGCACTTGGCCGGTTTTTTGTTTTGGAATCTCACGCACCGTCATATTTTTGTCGCGTCACAATATTTTTCTACCTTTCAAGAATACCTAAACCTATTGTTGAAGAAGAATAAAACATTACATTCATCGAGGTCGATCTTTCATTGTATCGCCCAAAAAATACAATAAAACGCGAAATAATAATTTTAACAGAAACATAATCCGGCATTATTCTTGACAGAGGGCACAAAATTAAAGTTTTATACGAAAAAAGGACGACAACGATTTCTCGGATAAATAGGATACATCCAATTTTAACGTCTTTGGCAGTAAAATCGTAAAAGCAAGCGGTGAGATGACCTAGGTTTAAAAAACTCATATAATTATATTTATAACTCCTACAATGTTGCACACGTAGGCCTATGTAAGTAAATTGCGATTTTTATAGTATAATTTAAATATTATTATTTTCTCGTCTGAATGCCGTGTTGTTTTCAGTGAACATGTATTTTAATTATGTTGTTGGGACCATATACAAATAGTAAACTTTAATGACAAAAACGGTTTTTCGAGGAAAATGTTCATGCCAATATACCAACTGAAGATTTTTTTAACTCAGTTTCTTTATTGCAGACTAAGCTTTAATGACAAAAACGGTTTATCGAGGAAAATGCTCATGCCAATATACCAACTCAAGATTTTTTTTTAACTCAGTTTACTTATTGCAGACTAAAGTCTGAAAGTTAGTGTTAAAAAAATCGAATTTCTCGACGTCATAAAATGAACACCACAATTATCGCTTTCGAACCAACTGCTAGTGAGTGTAAGTGAATCGTAGAAAGAAAACACGATTCCTAAAATCTCTGTTTGTACAGTGTAAGGTTGCACGCATGTCGATTGTCGACACGGTTCACCGTTTGGTCACGAACTAACCGCGGTTACTGCACCAACAACCCCAAGGCGTCCCAAGGCCAGACCCTTTAAAATAAATAAAATCTGGACATACAATTGAATTTTAAAACTTGAAAATTGAGGTTGTGTGAATTTGTTCTGAGACGATAAAGTACAATATAAATCACATTTACAAGTGAGTTGCTTAAACAAAAGGTTCAGTGTGAAGTTGAGGCAGAAAGCTTTTGGATATCTCGGACAAAAAATAAATAAACGGTTCACTCTGTATATGACTACACAAAATGGTGTTGTTACAAAAAGCTTTCCCATACACTCCTACAATCCACAAATCAGTGTCATCAATTTTTGGTTTCGTTTCTTTTTTAGCCTTTTGGCATATACATGCTGTATAGAACAGAATGCTTCATAAATCCTCAAAAGAGATTCGTCGTTTACAGGATGAATAATTAAGTTACTTGCACACTAGTAAATAATACAGAACGTCAGTTAGTTCACGCGCTATCATTGTTAATGACATTAACTAACATAATAAGCCCTATTCATTGTAAATCACTTGCTTACTTCCGCTACAAGGAATGCTGAACTATCAAACTGGAGACGGCCTTTTTGTAGCTTCCTAAAGATCACTTTAAAGTTTTAAATTGTTTTCATGATCGAAAATTACGTTAAATTGTATTTTATTATATTTAATGAATGCATGTATTTTATTATATTTAATGAACGTATGTATTTTATTATATTTAATGAATGTATGCATTTTATTATATTTTATTAACGTATGTATTTTATAAAATCAATTTACTGTACAGTTTGCGCCAAGACTACACAAATGGACAAAAAGGTCATCTTATCCTGTACCCGTCACAATTGATGCAGTGGCTGTGTGATTAATCGACTTCTTAATTACAATATTTTGGTAAATTTAAAATTGCAAGTATTACGAAACACATGCTTATAAAGAACTGTTTTGATAGGTCTTGAAAACACGCAAGTCTATAATATCTATAATTAAATAAAGACGGTGCCAGACTCGCACAAATTACCGCCCAAGAAGCCTGAGAGAATTTTAATATCGTGTTTTAAGTACGTAGGCGTATCGCCGTATCACTTACGCAATGCTCTTTAAAAAACCATAAATAACATCATAAGTTTAAAGTAGATTTATGTTTTTGGCTAGCCAATGAGTGATGACTCTACTCACGCTTAAACTTAATCCTACTACTTCCTATTCCAACTAACATTATAAATGTGAAAGTTTGATGGATTGATGTTTGATACTCTTTTACGCAAAAACTACTGCACGGATTTAGATGTATTTACAGTAATATAGCTTATATAGACATATATGAAGATATTGAGTGTAGTAATAGTTCATCGCGGGCCGAAGCTAGTAAGCTCACAAATCACACATCGACTTTACTTTGATTGAATAAATCCATCATAAAACTCGTTATCAAGGAATAGATTTGTCTGAATGTTGCAAGGAATCTGAATCATAAAATAGCCGAGTATGGCTATTTATTACAATTTTATGATCGGAAACTGATAATAAAGTCAAACGACTTCGGTATTGCACTGACCTTTTGAAATCAATAAAAGATACGACATATAATTAAAATGTTGTACAGCAATAAAAACATGCAAGAGTTGATTAGCACAATATTTTCACACCAATCGAGGCAAGAGGCCCTAAATAAAACGACATTCTATCAGCAATGACGATTATCAAAAATCACGGGGATCCGAGGCTAAGAAAGAAAATTTGGTAGAAATAAATGTCACTAGATGGCGCGATATGCATCGATTTATTATTTAAATTTTGTGAAAAATTATGTTCTTCTACAATAGATCATAAAAATTGTATTTTCTTGTTTAATCAACGCTCCTAAGCATAAAATTATGGAATATTGGGCCCTAATTCCATCAAATTTCTAAGATTATTTGAACGGATCATTTCAAATTCATTAGATGGCGCGGTTTTAAATTTCTATGGCATTCCGCTCGAATGTTTAAACTTTTGGTACAATGAACTGTAAAAACGTGCAAAATTACTATAAAACAAATCGTTACTGTATTTAAAAAAAAAAATTGTCACGATACGACTAAACTCTTTTACTTGCAAGTCACTGCTAACACCATCTATCGTTTGATGTACGTATAGTAAAATAATCGGTCCGTCGAAAAACGCTAGTTACGTCGGCACGGTTTCTTTGTATGGGATGAGGCATTTGTATGCTAGTATTATATTTTATTATCTGCGCAAATATGTACCTATTGAAGGAAAAGTTAATGAAATGTCGCGTATTCAAACCCTAACATTTTAAACTTTTTACAATCATTATCGCTAGTAGAATTTAACTTTGTCTAGAACCCAAGCTCAATTATACAAGTTTTTTAAAGTAAGAATTACTTGAGGAAGTCAACTTCTGCAAGGTTGAATTACTAACATTTATACTTTCAAATACATTGAAAGGTGATATTAAATAAGTAGTTAATTGCAATTAATTTATCACTATGTGACACTTGCATGTGTAAAACATTTGTTTGTATAATAGCTGTTGTATGACGCATTCATTATACAATGCAAATTATCATAATTTATGGAGTTGTAAATAAATGTAATGTGTATTTTTTCTTAAAAAATATTAAAATCTATTTCTGATAAATAGTTTTTATTACTGTAAATTGGTTTTACCAAACACTTTTGAACATCAAACAAAGCTGACTTTAGCTCGTTTCACTAAAAATTATGAATCCAATTTCTTTTTTGATGTCCTTAAAGTATTTTCAAAATCTAGGTCACCCTACCGTATATTGCATGCCTCCAGTAGTTTATTAGCAAATTAAAAAATAAGTAGTACGTCCCAACTGTTCTAAGCATGCGATATAATTAAGTGGAAACTAAGCATTACACGTAAAAGGTTAAGAATTAAGTTATATTTTTCAAGAGTCGTGACAACAGAAATCTTTCAGGGTCAAATAAATTTTTAAAATCACGTGAGTAAATCTCATCCTACAATTGGACCTATTAAGACCCTTACTCCGCTTTAGTGCTGTAAAAAGGTTTAGCAAGGTTAAAAGGTTTGAAAAACATATATTAATGATTCATACATCAACTCACCCATTTTTTTCGATGGGGGTAGGCAGAAACAAATTATTGATTCATGTACTTAAATTATTTGTGAAACATGGTTTTTTTGTATGACTAATAATTTTGCTTTAAAAAATTAATAAAAATACGATATTTTTTAGTTTTTTTTTACATATTCCTCCAAAACGACTCGGATGTTTAAAAATATTTTTATACAGAAAAAAGGGTGGCTAGAATTTCTTCTTAACCTACGTCGGGTATGTAAATCAAAAAATATTTTGCAAACAAAACTGTCCAAAAGGAGGTCCAATATTGATATTCTGGCACCGTGGGTGCGCACGGCCTATACCGCGTTAATTTTAGGGAAAATATACACCTTAAGAGAAGTGTATTATTGATCGAAGACTGAAGCAGTTCGAACATCAGATGAGAAAATACCAAGCATATTGTTGTCATTGATTGTAGCAATAAATACCCGACGTCTTATTTATATCTTGTGCCAAAATTAATTGTTGTGAAAATGATAACGAAAGTACAATGTTACAGTGATTTGTTTCAGCGTTTACAAACACTAAGGGCTGAAACTGCGTTAAACGGACGCCCGCACGGCTCCATACAAAAGTGCACCGTCGCGAGGAACCGCGCGGGCACCCATCACGGTGGCACGCGCGGGTCCCGCCAGTCGCAACAATTGCAGTTTTTTGCTAGTCGTCGTTTTGTTACGTAATATTAATTAAATGATCCATCGACACGACTGTAAATGCACATCGTTAAAATTTAACTAGCAACACTTCGTACATAAAATAATCCGTGTCTACGCGCGTGGACACGCGACGAGTGCCCGTCGCGGGCGCCGCGCCCGCTTAACGCAGTTTCGGCCCTAACGGTATTGAATAAGAAAATAAAAAATTAAACAGTATAAGAGAATATAATATTGTTTAAGACAAACGTAAAATAATCGTTAATCAAGAAAGCAAGTACCAGTTTATACAAAATAATATGGGCAACGGCTTATCAGTCATAAAGGCAGCCACTTCATCATAATCCCTATCTAAACTCAAAAGGTAGAAAAACTACGATCATCCACTAACTCAGAATCTCGCATTCGAAAACAATTTCTAAAAAAACTGTAGAAAAAAATCGAATATTTGTTTGTAAATAATGATGAACTTCGCAAACAATGTATCTACAGTTTCCGTCAACATCCGACCATCTATTTCTGACTCATCCACTGATCCGTCGGTCAAGGTGCAACATTGTATGCGCGTGTAGATCGTGTAGCATCTAGAGAGCCAACATGCATGATACGATAAATAAATGCACTAGGTTTATGTTCCTAGGCACTTCAACTATTTAAGGTGACGCCGCCGACAACCTTGAGCGAGTAAAACGGACTCGCGTTTTATTCCCACCATCATCTTCTTGCCCAGAGGCTCTAGACAAGTGTCATTCGATGTCAGTGATAGCGATGGTCGTAATGCCAAAATGTAAGAGATTGATCACGTGACATTTCGATAGCGTTTGACATTCCAATACATTTTTGACAGTTGTTCTATTGCTATCGCCACGCTTTCGTTGATCTAATGTCACTTGTCTATGGCCTCTTGTCCCATATTAGTTGAGGCTGGCGCAACACGTTTTCTTCTTCTATATCCTCCTGTCCCCTGTCACGCTATCATTGACTCCCTTTTCTTTTATATCACTTCTCAAACGGCCAAACTCGCGCAACCTCAATATTTTTCTAAAAATCAACTTTGCATTATTATATTCTTTTGACTTAAAAAATAAAAAGCCGTATGCTACAATCTTTGATCGTTAAATTTTCTTTAGGACAGTGAGAATTTCATAAAAATAGACTCGATGGTTTTGGCATTATTGTCTTTTTTTGTGCGCCATAGACTTAACTTTACAAATTACTTAAACTATGTTATACAAATATAATTTATAATAGTTCTATATCAAATTATTTAGGCAATCGACTATTGTAACTTATAATTTTATACCACACATTAATTTTAATTTCTATACAAATCAAAATTAATTATCATGTGTATGTAAGGCGTCACTTCAGAATAGCTGCACCTATTTGGCTAATTCATTTTTGTGGTATTTTAATTGTCAGGACAAGGTTTGTATGAATGAAAAAAAGGTAAAAAAAAACATTTTCTTCATTAGAACACCCATGCTTGCTCAGGGCAGGCAGCTAGATTTGAAAAAAGAACCTAGTCGTTTTGAAGTGATGTTCAATTCAAAATCATTAAAAGTCGCATCATAGGTATTTATCAGCCCCTTAATTGCGTTACACGTGGAACGTTTATTATTATGTACATAATCATGTTTTATATAAGTGACGTCATACAGATTCTATAGCAATAGAGTATGCTAGAAAGAAACTGTACGGTTGCCAAATATCTGATATTACTTTCTATTGTTGAGGTGAATGGTTTTTAATATGTCTGAGGACAAGGTAGTATCTGAAGCGTGTAAGCGTGGAAGATGCATTGAATTAAGTGATTTAATTTGCAATGTTTTTCAGGCATTTTTCTAAGACCATGGATTAAGAGCACGTGCAGTCTTTCAACCTGATGTTCTTCCTAAAGAAAGCGTTTAGAAGAAAACTCTGCATTAGCAAAGAAGACCAAAAAAATTGGATTATGATGTTGGTTGGACTCAAAATGAGGCTGGAGTAATTTTATTTTTAATGTTGCAACTAATATGTCGATGGAACTTGTTTCCGTAAAATATGTAGTTGCACACTCTTTCTTATCTTGCGGAGATAACAGATACCTACAATCTGCATAATTATCATGACTGACATTTATTATCAGTATCACTCATCAACATTGTCCTTTGTGTTTCTCTTCCCTAATAAATCAAGTTGCTAGGTACTTACCGTGTTAGTATGTAATTGAGTTATTTCATTTTTAATATTGTGTCTGTTGTTTCAACACCACTAACTTTATCATTATTTGTATGCTCTCGAGTAAAATGTAGCGAATTGACCATCTTATCATAACATCCTATTGTATTGAAATCTACATTTACGAATAAATCTGATTTGATTTACCTTTCAGCACATCCCATTCCGCTTAACACAAAAACCGGCCAAGTGCGAGTCGGACTCGCACACGAAGGTTTCCGTACCATTATCGCAAAAAATGCCAAAAATCACATTTGTTGTATGGGAGCCCTACTTAAATATTTATTTTATTCTGTTTTTAGTATTTTTTGTTATAGCGGCTACAGAAATACATTATCTGTGAAAGTTTCAACTATCACGGTTCATGAGATACAGCCTGGTGACAGACAGATAGACGGACAGTGGAGTCTTAGTAATAGGGTCCCGTTTTTACCCTTTGGGTACTTACGTAACACTTAAATGAAATTACAACGTCACACAACAACCCGACAACCTCTCACATATCAACAAACGGCCCGTTAACCCTCAAACACAAACGTCGACCCGTCACCCGACACAGTTGACGCGTCAACTTGGCTCGCGAGTATAAACAAGGATTAACAAATCGGCTCGATTCCGCGAGATGTTTTAGAGCAACAATGTTTCTAAACATGTTTCAAAACAACTAACAACTGAGAATGGCTGGCCTAGTTATGGACTTCCGTTGGGCTTTGTTATGTTGCTGGGAATTGGTTTGACATATTGTGTTTATTATGTAGTTTGTTTGAGCTTTGAGTTAAGTTTTCTTGTTGTAGCTAAAACGGTGATGTTTTTTTCTGATCTAAGATTGATGCGAGCAGTGGTGCCGTAGTGGTAACAGCTTAGTTAGTGTAGGTTGTGGATTCGAGTCGAACCTGAGCAGGTATACTTGGTGCAATTGATTTCATTACCACTTCTCTGAAAACGATAAATTAAAATATAGGTGTGTAAACCGGGCTATAATCAAAAATTATGATCGTTGAACGTGTTTTGGTATGCTCGCTCTTGACCACTATCTCACCTAATGGTAAGCGATAATGTGGTCGACGATGTAGCACGCTTATCTAGAAGAAACCTATTCACTCATGACTTAAAGACTCCCAGGTTGAAGCTATCAGGAAATACAGACTCCGGCAGGGCATTCCACTCCTTTGTTGTACGCGTAATAAAAGTACTCCCAAAACGTTTGGTGCGTATGGGTGGGATGTCCACCATGTACCGATGACGCATCGCCGTAAGTCTTGTAGTGCGATGATGGAACGGCCTAGGAGGAATAAGTTCATGCAATTCCAACGAACACTACCCGAAATGTAACCGATAAAAAACAGACAGACTGGCAACTTGGCGCCGATATTCAAGGCTCTAGAGCCTAGACTCGACTAGTAACTCATTGCCGATGAGCCTTTTAGCCCGTTTTTCGACCGAATCTAGTGCATCCGGCTGGTACTTGGTAGATCCGTCCCAGAGGTGAGAGCAGTACTCCATGCATGACCGAACTTGCGCTTGATACAAGTTGAACAACTGTTCAGGCATGAAGTACCGTCTCACCATCCCCAGATTTTTGGCAGCCAGTTGAGCTTTTACCTCAATGAAGGGACCAAAATTGAGGGTCGATGTCAACGTAACGCCAAGAAGCTCAAGATGGTCCGTTATCGGCACGAGCACACCACGGAAAGAAGGAGCCGGACGGAATTGGCTCTTTTAACCAGAAAAAAGACACGCCTGGGTCTTAGCAGCATTGAACCTGATCTGAGGCCCAGTAGCGCGCGCGTTGGACACGTATCTCTCAGCAACAGTGCTGTCGTCTGAATACCCAAAGGTGCCGGTGCATATATTTAGCGATAATGAAGACACCTGCTCATATTTTAACTAAATATAACAGCTCTAAATCACATAATTGTGCTCAATTTCCGACAGTTTTAACAGCTAACTACTTGACGCTAACATAACATCTGCTTCACTCGCTCGTAAACTAAGTCTCGAAGAAAATTGTACAGTGTTCAAGATCGTTCAACAAAATTGTATGCTCATTCAAGATTGCTTGAGTAATACCCAGTATTAAGGTTATAAGAGGTTGGTCGGCGGTTGTTCGCGGTCAATCGATTATGGTAAATTATGCCTTCCGATCGATATCGTAATGATGAGATAAATCGTTAAGAAACAGATTTTTGGATTTGACGTTTTTTGTGAACAATGTAAGAACATCTTGGCAGTATATTGCCCGATTCAGAGGTGTAAAAGTAGGTCACTCATATTTCACCACTTATGTTTAATGGTTTAAGATTCAGCTAAGCAGGATATTCTAAAAAAAACCGGCCAAGTGCGAGTCGGACTCGCGCACGAAGTGTTCCGTACCATTATCGCAATAAACGTTGTATGGCAGCCCCACTTAAATATTTATTTTATTCTGTTTTTAGTGTTTGTTGTTATAGCGGCATCAGAAATACATTATCTGTGAAAATTCCAACTGTCTACCTATCACGTTTCATGAGATACAGCCTGGTGACAGACAGACAGACCGACAGTGGAGTCTTAGTAATAGGGTCCCGTTTTTAGCCTTTGGGTACGGAACCCTAATAAAAAAATGTCTTTAGGATGCTTCCTACTAGATCTTTAAAAGATGGCACGAGTAGTGATATCGAAAAGCTACTGATCCATGAGGACGCTAATGAAGCCTCCTTCATTAGCGTCGCCGATTTATTTCAATCGAAAATGCCTCGATAAGTGTATACCCTTCTATAGAGTCCTGAGCTGCAAAAATTCCACCCTGGGTTTTTCTAAAGATTAATGAAGCGCAGGCATTTTGGCCGTAGATCCAGTAGGCCGACTAGATCTATTTTGACCAATTCCATCATACAATTCAATATCTGCCGGTACGCAAAATACGCGCTTGGTCGTCGAGTTGCGGATACCAGCCTAACCTAACCATATCTGCTGCGGTTTAGTTGGTATGATGGACTCGTATACTTTAAAATCACTATAGAATTAGTATCAGTCAGTAATTTTAAATGAACAAGTGGTTCCTATTTACTAGTATTTTATCAACCAAACCAATAATCATGCAACAAAAACAAGCAAGTTATCATTAATATAATAATTATAGAACGTGTATTACAGGTAACACAGCCAATACGGCTATGTGCAGTATATTACTTTATTTAACTAATAAAACGAGCTAGCTTCAGCAACTTTGTACGATAAAAAATACTGGAGTGGCTGAGTTTTGCAATTGAAGAAGAATGCAGAAGGCTTATTCCTATCGACAATGAATTCGCGCTCATACTGCAAGTAGTTAAGTCAACAAGAACCAAAATAAATCGCTATCAGAGGTAAAAAGTCTTTCGATTTCATTAAACGTCAAAAAGCCGTAGCAAAGCATCCCGATTTAGACTTTCACTGATGTCATAAAAAGTAACTTAGGCTTACTTTTTATACAGAAAAAAATCACAGTTCCTGTGCGAAAACAAAATAAATAAATAAAAAAAAACCGGCCAAGTGCGAGTGGGACTCGCGCACGAAGGATTCCGCACCATTATCACAAAAACGGCAAAAAATCACGTTTGTTGTATGGGAGACCCAGTTAAATATTTATTTTATTTTGTTCTTAGTATTTGTTGCTGTAGCGGCAAAACTGTCTAGTTATCACGGTCCATGAGATACAGCCTGGTGACAGACAGACAGATAGAATGTGGAGTCTTAGTAATAGGGTCCCGTTTTTACACTTTGGGTACGGAACCGTTAAAAATAACGAGTTTGACGCGGACGAAGTCGCAGGCAACAGCTAGTTATTACTATTACATTACAAATATGAAGTTGGGTATTATGAATACGCAAAACCTCTAAGGAATCGTGCACCTTCTGTCCTCATCTCTACAGTGTCCCTTAAGGCTGTACACGTATTGATTCGTAACGAAACAGGCCAGACGTCAATTCCATCGGTTTATGACCTTCACAGCCGAGGCAGACGGCTGCAGAGCCCCATACAATCCGTGTAAACACATATACCTCCTTTTTATTCCGCTTGAGTCAGTATTTCATCGGTTTTTATGAAATATTGTGCTGCGAGAATGGAAAGATGGAGATTTAAGAGACAGTTGAGAAGTCAGGTAGCCTGATTGGTAGGGTTCATAAGTAAACTTCAAGATTTATAAAACATTTGAATGCGGGAGGCAGTGAGACAAGCTTTGTTTTTTTTTACCTACATTGATAGGTACTTTATCCACGTATGCACATGTTACAATAGTTTAACTACATTTGAATAAAAAAATGAAATATCTTATTCAATTAGTAATTATCTGAGCCCCCCTCTTATCTGAGTCTTAAAACAAAGTCGTAATATCTGGAAGTAACAATTCTGATTACGAAATTAATTCACTGCTAAAAAGCTTCACTGTCGTTTTTGAAAAAGGGAGCAAAGTCGCGAAAAACAGCTAGTAGTTCAAAGATTAACAAGGTGGTAGAGGAACTGGCAGCTTAGAGCAAGGGTCACCAATTACTTTCATTTGGGGTCTTTTTAGGGTTCCGTATCCAAAGGGTAAAAACGGGACCTTAGTAATAGGACCTTATAACTCCGCGATCCGTCTGTCTGTCTGTCACCAGGCTGTATCTCATGAACCGTGATAGCTAGACTGTTGAAACTTCCACAGATGATGTATTTCTGTTGCCGCTATAACAACAAATACTAAAAACAGAATAAAATAAATATTTAAGTGGGGCTCCAATACAACAAACGTGATTTTTTTGCCGTTTGTTGCGATGATGGTAAGGAACCCTTCGTGCTCGAGTCCGACTCGCACTTGGCCAGTTTTTTATAATATATGACTGTGGCGGTCCGTAAGGTTAACAGCCAACTCCTTCCTCTCCCCGCCCCGTACGGCTTTTATATCGTCACGTGCGTGTGTGTGTGTACTCTGCACGGTGGATCAGACCGGAATAAATCTAATATAACTTGAATATCTAAATATAGATACAATATCAATGAAGATTTTGATCGATTTTGATTTTTCGTCCTTTGTGCAAACGACGGCAGGAAAGAAAGCGCAGGCTAAACGATTTATGACGTCCTTAAGTAAAACTAGTAAATTATATTGTACTCTTCATACAAAATAGGTCGGCGGTACGGACGCGGACCGTGGTCCGACATTTGGTGACCCCTGGCTTAGAGGTTGCGGCAGACGGCCTATTTACCTAATATCGCCACTCGTGAAAGCCATCATAATGAGATAAAGATGATATTTGAATGAGGCTCTTACAAATTATAAATAGTCCATCTCTATATAAGGCACCAATGTAATAATAATTTCGAAGGAACTTGGCAGTTGATGCATTGCGTGATACAGACGGTTATTTTCCTAGATTCTCAAGTTACAAGGTACGTAAGTAAGGTGCTTATTTTTGGCTTCAGGCTTCAATTACTCTTAAAACAGGTACTTTTAAAAAGTAAGTGGAGCTTAAACGGTGTGAGTTTGTTTTTTTCGTAGGTCGGCATCCTGGAGAGCTAGGTAATAATCTTATTAAGCCTAGAAACGCCTCTCAAACCGCCACAACAAACACCTCTAATCATGCCTAAGTAAAAGATAGACTCAATAGGCTGTCTGTTACAAATAAAAACTTCTTGAACACGACCTAGATGAAAGGCGTCTATTTTGTGGTAAAAATAGGCAGTGGGCAAGAACAAGAAGCGATTTGGATTGTTAAAAAGTACAAAATATATGGCATTATACAGTAACATTGCAGTGGTGGCCCAGTGGTAACGGCCCCGACTTAGGTACGTGTCTTAGGTCGTGGGTTCGAATTTCGAACCCGGGCAGACGCTTTACTCTGCGTAAATTATTTCATCACAACTGCTCTAAAAACGGTGAAGGAAAACATCGTCAGGAAACCGGCATGTCCTAGAACCAAAAATTTTAAGACATGTGACATCTATCAATTCGTACTTGGGCAGCGTGATGGATTGCGGCCCATTCCCTCAGAGAAAGCCTGTGTCCCAGCAGTGGGAACATTAAAAGGCTGATACACTAGAATTTTAGGCTTTTGAGAATCGTTATTGCAGAATGTTAGATACTTGGTCTAGAGCCCTTTGTTGTGTCCGGCATCAAATCGCCACAGTCTAAACTTCTTGAAGGTATTTCTAATATCGAGACTTAATCGTAGCGAGAAAATATTCCTTTAAACCTCAATGAGAATTAACCTACATTTTAAACACCTCAAACGACCTTAACCCACATTCAGATAAAGACATCAATTGACTTTTTATCCCCCTAAGTGATTTTAAATCAGCACAAAACCTTATTTATAATGTGTTTTGATGTTTTCTTCTCCATTAATCATCGTAAGCTACTCGGGTGCGCGGGCGCATCGCTTACGTCGAATAAAAAAAGAAATAACACCTGTTCGGACAGTAATTGAGACTTTTCAATGGGGCTTTTGAAGTTATCGCTGGCTACCGCTGGCTTTTGAATTCAATTGGTATGATTTTGTTGTAATTAGGTGAATTGTGCGAGATTACGGAGAAGTGTGAACGGATGTGGGTACTTCTTATCTTAGGCCGATATGGGTCGAAGGAGGTTGGCTTTAAAAACGAAATGGCTGAGAACTGTGATACTGCGGCCTATGTCTAGCAGTGGATTGCTATAGGCTGACGCTGATGGGATAAATATAAAGATATTTATTTGCTCAAACACGTGTATAACTAATACGGTTAATAAATAATACGTGCATGCAGGGTAACATTTAAAAACAAAAAAGGTTCGTACATGTTTGCCACATTCTATGGCGTGCAAAATATTTTGAAATTAATATCATGAACAATTACAATAAAAATGAATTTAAACACAATAATTACAGAATGCCAACAATAAAAAAACTAAAAATTGAAAATTATTATTAAAAAGTTAAAAAATAACATTCAGATGTAAATTAACAGTATGTAAAAAACAAATGTCAAGTAAAAAATGTATGTCAAATCTATGTAAAATATTATACAAATGTCAAATAAAAAATGTATAATAAATCTATGTTTTTACATAGATTTATTATACTTCTTTATTGTTTTTGTCTTATTTATATAAAAAAAAATGTCAAATCGAAAAAAAGATAATAAAATGTCAAATCTAAGTGACATTCATCAATGAAGAGACCGATATTTAGGGAGTTAATCAGCGATGTTGCTTATAACTTTTGGGGAAAAATTATTTGCTACTTTTACGTGCACATGTTATTATCACATAAGTACTTTCTAATTCTAGAATTAGATAACTAAAAAAAATCAATCAAAATTTTAGTAGTTATATACTCTTTTGACACGTACGTAGGTACATATTGCAGTTCAAATACCTGACAGCAATATTCTATCGCCCATATAAGGTTTTAGCTAATTGAGAAAAGAGTACAAACGGCTCAAACGAGTGTAAATAATTGAAATATTAGACAAGATTTATCCGTGTCACTAATGAATAAACTTCACACTGCCGTCATTTCAGTATAAGTTACAGGTATGGCTTTGACAACGACTCAATGTAAGTGTCTATATGATCAAATAAGATTAGGATTGACCTTTCCCCATACTGTGGTCTTGGTTACGCTAAACTACTTCAAATGTGATTTGGCTGAATCTTCCAATTTAGTTAGAGCTTTTGTTGATTAGGTTCTGAAGGACGCTCTTTCAGTCTCCCCGGGAATGTGTGAGGAGGCGAAACTCCGTTGCCGTGACAAATTGCGGCTCTGCGACAGAGCTCCAGCATGAACTCATGGCGACATCGAGAGAGCGACTGTCGCAACCCAGCGCTGGGCACGCCACAATTGAGGCCAAATAAAGCCCCTCTTTGAGAAGTGGCTTGAAAGAAAGAAAACTAGTTCATTTGGCACACACAGATACAATGTAGGTACAAATAAAAGGGAATTTGAGAGGCGTCACGGCGTCCTCACCTTCCGCCTGGCGCCGGTCCTCACAGGACACGGCTGTTTTGGGAGTTACCTGTTCAGGATAACGCAAAAGGAAACGCTCGGGTGTCACCATTGTGTGGATCGCCCGGAGGGCACGGTAGAGCTCCACCGTATGGTGGAGATCTGCCCAGCTTGGGCGGAGCACTGCCGTGTCCTCGTGGAGGCGATCGGCGGTAGCAACCTCTCACGTCCAGCTCCGGTTCAAGCCATGGTAAGGGGCGAAAGGGCACGGGAAGCTGTCACACCTTCTGCGAAGCAGTAATGCTTGCGAACGCCCTCACGCCCCTAGCCACCGCAGGAGGTGCCCTGGGAGACAGGAGTCGCAAGCCATTCCCGGCCTTGCGGACGGCGAGTAATGGGTAGCTCGCCGTCCGATAAGGACCAGGCCCAAGCGACGGCGCGTAGTGTTCCACGCGCGTCTCAAAGAGATGCCAGCAAAGCTGACGGGGTCCACTAGGGCCGATGCCTGTCTGAGTCGCGGATAAATTTGAAAGAGAGTTACCGCGGCCCTGGCTCAAGCGACTGAAGGAATACGGGTGGGTTTTAGTCAGTAAAAATCTAACACGCTAACCCGCTTCACCAAGAGCGGGAGAAGTCATTAGACGATGGCCCAAGCAAAACAAAATATAAAAGAGAATGTTCCCTAATAGACCCTGATCACCGGGATGGGATGGTTTTAGTGAGGTAAAATTCCCACAGACCCTGGTCTTTTCCGCAAAATTCAAGCCACCTTTTGAAGGTTTCACACCGTTAACAAAAAAAAATAAAAAGGTTAAGGGCAATAATAAAAGTGGGTCTGGTTGGGACATAGTTACAGGCTGCGTAACGTCGTAACCGAGGCTGGCCTAAGAAATGCGAGCGAGACGATTGGACTCGTTCCTGGCTGTTAAACCGGAGAACGCAAACCTTCATCATATCAGCTTTGATTCTCCCGCTGCTGGGTAGATATTAAGACTTTATTATCGGCCATACTTCCCGGTTCTTTACTTCTAACATCCGAGGAAGGAAAATTGGAATGGACGGGGGAGACCATTAGCCCAACATCACACTATCCTATCCTACTAATATTATAAATGCGAAAGTTTAAATGGATTGATGTATGTTTATTACTCAGACACGCCAGAACAGATCTGGATAAAATTTAGCACAGAGATAGATTATAGTCTGGAATAGTACTACTTTTCATCCCTTTATAATGTTCCCTGGGATTATCAAACACTTCACAATGACGAAGCCGCTGACAGAAGCTAGAAGGTTAATAAAAAAGGCCAGTGCTTTTTTTTAAAAGCTTTGTTTTACAAGATTTGTTTCTATATGATACATAAGAACCTTTAGATGTTTATATCTAAATAAATCAACGCCCTACAACAAAGTAACGCCTACTAAGGAGGGTCGGGAATATTCTGCTGATCCATAAAACTTAATGGCCGCCTTCCCCGAACTCGGAATCATGGGAATTAGGGAGATTCTCACCATGGCCCATGGGCGGAATTAGTTACAAACCTACCTACTCGTTTAAATATGTAGGTGCTTTGTGGTCATGTTCTTGTAAACAAAAAAATGTAAAAGATATGAGTGGAACAGGTTCTGTTGCCAGACTTAACTTGAGCAATTTTATTTTTAATAAGTACTTACAATTTAAAAAAATCCCCCCGACACCTTTTTATTTCATGCTACATAATTTATCTAGTGGTAGACACGCTTCGATCGACAATCTATTAAACACGATATCTTGCGTCGATTTTCACCAAAGAACACTCCCGATAATGTCACCTTAAACAAAAAAGTAACTAAATTAAAATCGGTTCATCCGTTTAGGAGCTATGATTACACAGACAGATAAACAAATACGCAAACACACTTATAACACCCCGCTTTTCCGCCGGGAGTTAAAAATAACAGAGCCAAGCTGGATCTATCAAAGTTTTCTCACCGGAGGTCGTATAACGCACGTTTATGTAACAACAGACTTGATAGCATATAATATAATAGATACTTTGAGTAGATTCAGAGATAAAAATATTGTTCTAAATATTGCCTTCTCATATCGGTGTTGCAGAAAACGGAAAAGTTGATCATTTAACCAAAGAAGCGTGCTTAGAGGGTATTCCGGTGACGTGCAAACCTTATTGGACAGATATCTTAGGTGTAGTTGATTGAAATGTTATGAAATCTGGAAATAATACTTCGACGAGAAGTCATTGACAAAAGGTATTTGGTTTCGGACGATACAGCAAACTATATATATATATATATATTTTTTTTTATTTAATTTAATAAGATTTTTTACAGACATGTTGTTTTACATATACACACCAACACAAACCATCGCGGGTTTATCCGTGGTGTGGCCAGACACGGCAACTCGGTGCAAACATAATTATATAGTTAATACCTATTAATAAATCCTATAAATAAATCCTTTTGCCCGACAAGCATTGACAAGATAGCTTTCAAGAACTTAAGTACTTAGAAAGTATCTCTTCAACACTCTTGAGCAGTTTTTAATATTTATTGCATTCTGGATTTCGATGGGCAAGTCATTCATCACGGCGGGAAGCATGCATTCCCACGTCCGTGAACCATAAACATTATTAAATTTAGGTACAATAAATGAAGGTAAGTATGTCAAACTACGCAACGACTTTGGCCGTTCATATTTACGAACATTTTTTAAATTGTGGTCATCATCACATATGACACGTAGACGTAATTTGTCAAAGACATTCACTACCTGACAGTACTTAAATAAATCCATATCATTATCTTGGAATTCTTGTTTTATTCTAGTCGGTACAATCGTTTTCAAAATGCGTAACTGTAACTTGTAAACATCTTCGTACGCCCGTAGCTACTTAGGCCGTAATCAATTATGGAATCGGCTAGTGCCAGATACAATGTTCTAAGTGTTCTATACGGTAGTTTATACTTAAGTATCGATAACTTCGCTAATATAGACCTAAGCTTATTACATACATGGTCAATATGAGGCCGCCAGTGGAAATGACTGTCTATTATCAGACCAAGATACTTGTGATGAGTCACCAACTCTAACTTCTGACAACTACACGTTGTGATCTTTCGGTGAAGACACAGATGCTCATGGGCAATGACAGAAGGGACACAAGACGCCGTCAGGTAAGATGAATGAATATGCAGTAGTTTGTTTTTTTTTGCATTAATTACAAGACCAACGTCGTGAGCCCACTTACATAAAAGGTCGAAGTTACACTGCATCACTCTCTGTGCCTCCCGTATATCTTTGTGTGCAGCAACCAAACATGATGTGTCGTCAGCAAATTGGTACACTGTACCTTCCGTGAAAATGTTACACATGTCGTTCACGTACAATAAATATTCGGTCGGCCCGAGAATCGAACCTTGAGCCGTGCCTTTATCAGTTGGAATCATGTTACTTAATGAACCTGATATATTCACTGCAGTGAAGCGGTTTTTGTGGTAGTTTTTGAACCATTCTAGGAACGGACCCCGTATACCATTTTGCTGCAATTTATCAAATAGTGTACTATATTCTAGACAGTCAAAAGCTTTGCTAAAATCAATGAGGACAACAAGTACGTGTTCACGATTGTTCATGCACTTGTTGACCTCATTAGTAAACTGAGATAACAATTGAGAGGTATTTTTGTTTTTTTGGAAGCCGTATTGTTTCTCATTAATGACATCGTTTGCTTTTAAGAATTTGTTAATTTCTAGTCCGACATATCTCTCAATTATCTTATCAATACATGATAAAATAGTTATAGGCCTGTAGTTGTTGACCTCTGTGTACGAACCACTCTTGTGGATAGGTCTTACTATTCCAACCTTAAGTTGATCGGGGTACAAGGACGTGGCAATGCATGTGTTAATTAAATGGGTTATAACGGGGGTAATTTCTTTATGTATGTATTTTAGGTCTTTGACTCGGATACCATCGTAACCTGGGCATTTCTTCTCATTTAAGTGTTTTATTATAGAGGATATAACGTTATTATTTGCCTTCTGCAATCTCATTGATAAATCAAAATTGTTGATATAGGAATTAGCATCTAGAATAGGCGTGTTACACTGAAATTTTACTGTGTTATTAACATTATCTCTGATTCAGAATTATCCTTGGTTTGATAACGCCGATATCAGGAGAAAAGAAATCGTGACAAGTTTTTTTTTTGTTTAAAATAGGCTCGCGCTTGTCTACTATCTCACCTGATGGTAAGCGATGATGTGGTCGAAGGTGAAGCACGCTTGCCTAGAAGTAACCTATTCACTCTTGACTTAAAGACCCCTAAATTGCAAGAAAGTGCAGCAGCAATCGACAACGATGATATGAAACTTATAAACAGACACTGTCCGTAGTTTTACAACACGTAAATGGTCCTTACTTTATTTTTAACTTCAGCATCAATTTGCACTACAGTGCCAATACTTTTCATGTAGACAACTGTTTCTAAGAAGTACTCAATTGGAACTGTGTGAAGACTTACTGAATATATATACTATAATATTATAAACTAGCTTATGCCCACGGCTTCTCCCTCGTAAAAATTGTTTTGTCATCCCAAGGGAATGCAAACTGCCCTTCCCAGGGTCTCAAACTATCTCCATGCCAACTTTCATCTAAATCGGTTCAGTGGATCCAGAGATAACCCCCTACAACCTCACAAACTAAACCTCTTTATAATATTAGTATAGTTGGATGGATGTGTGTCTGGAAGTGTGGATCTATATTTGTTACTTAATCACGCCAGAACGGCTAGACGAATCTAGATGAAATTTGGTATTAAGATAGACTTATAGTCCGGAGTAGCACATAGGCTACTTTTCATCCCGGTATAATGTTCCCTTGGGATAAAAAACACTTTTCTACAGAAGTCAGAAGCTAGTAAGCATATTTTCGTCCTTATGGCTAAGCTAGAAATCGAACACTTTTAAACATATTTCCACAACTCTATATTGGTTATTCTTCTATTGGTGTAAATAAACAACATGGCCGCAGCTAGAATTTGTGTGTTACTACTTCTTACTCTCGTTACCTACGTCTAGCCCCTCGTTCCCTACTAAGACCGACACAAAACGTACGAGTATCTTGTCTACTTACTATAGTAACTCTTGAAAGCAGTATCATGTTATTAGCACTAATTTTAACAAATCTAAAGCTCTAAGCTGCTTTATGCTTTACCCAACTCTTAACCAAACACTACCACGAACTGCAATTCGTTCAATTTCGCGAACTAATCAAAGTAGGTATGTTATTAGCTAAAAAGTCACGCGCGTACACTGTGCTCGTAAACCGAGCTCTCCTTACTGCCATCGAATTCCGAAACGCGGCTGGTTTTTAAAGGTTTTAAAAGGAAAACTTCTTTTTATTACCTAGTGCAGTAAATGCAAGTTTACGAGCCCGGGTGGCGAGGTAATTAATAAGTTTTAATTGTCAGTAAGATGGCGTTAGTTTGTTATGCCGTTCGATTTACGGCTGGTTTTTGTTACTCTCTGTGATGGCGCTTCGCTTGACAGAAGACTGTAGTGTTATGGGGTTCTTGAAGCAGCTACTAAAACTATTAGTTCCTGGCTGTTAAACTGTCATTTGAAGTTCTGAATTTCAAGTGTGACTTGTGAAGTGGCTGATTGATAAATGTTAGGAACTTGAAATGGTTAATTAGGTGGTGAGGATAGGCACTTGAACATTAATGGGCACATTGCTCAAGTTACTACGCACTATATCATGCAGTAAGCATGGCACATCTTGAACCGCAACTTATGATTACCGGGAATGTTATAAATCACTTAATCCCATTCATACTTAGGCCCAGTTTTCTGACCCGTGATCAACTCAACCAATGGTTAAATATGCTTGGTGAAACGCGTTTATTCGTTTAGCAAGTGGTCAAGAAGTTAATTCTCCATTTTATTTTACCATTTGTGAAGCTAACAACTAGGATAGCATAGATGGACACCTTTTCCACACTTAGACTCGCATTTGGTCCGTTGTACGTGCAGGCCTCCTCTCTGTGAGAGGGAATGGGCCGTAATCCACCACGCGGGCCCAGTGCCTGCTGGTGGATGCCACGTCTTCGAATTTTTGGTTCTAAGTCTTGCTGGTTTCCTCACGATGTTTTGCCTTCACCGTTTGTGAGAGCAGTGGTGAGGTAATAATTTACACAAAGTAAAGCGCCTGCCTGGGTTCGAACCCACGACCAACACAACTTGTAAGTCGTAGTCAGCTAACAACTAAAGAAAAATTGTGCTCCACCGAAAATTGCAACCATTGGTTAGCATAATTATTTAACCATTAGTTAAGTTAGCTACGGATCAAAAACTGGGCCTTAGAAAGCGATGTTTAAACAACTTTTTAATTCAGGCATAGCCTTTTCTCTAGCAGCGACGACCAATTACAACCCGCTATAAACATTTTGTGTCATTCATTTTGTCAAATGTAACTTTGGGGTGACGGAACGCAACACGTTTTTTTATTTCATTCTTCCATTCTCCACTACTAAAGTGACCTACTCCATACACATTCATACTCTTTAATATATAATTTAGGGAACTAGATCCCCTTAATAACACTAATGAAACAAAAGTACTCTTTTATACTCTTTAATACACAATTTGGGGCACTAGATCCCCTGTATAACACTAATGAAACAAAAACAATGTCATACAGTAACGCAACACATAAAACCATAGTTTAATTAGTTCATACCAGACCGAAATTCACAAATAAGCCATCTGACGCGTATAAAAGACGTCACGAGCATAACGGGCTGCTTTACGAGCATCGAGCATTTCCTGACATGGCCTGTACTTGCCTGTATTGCTCGAGAAGTTATGTGCCGTTAAAATGTGAGCATGGCGGTGAAAAGCTCGTGGCGTTTGAAGGGTTGTGATCGTAGGTGTAAGTGGAAAAGTTTGTATTTAGATGTAGATAGTTTGGGTTTAGTCTGTCTACCCTCATATGGACACATTTTAGTGAGACATGCGGAAGAAAATATAACCATCTTATAAAGATGGCGTTTACGACAGATTTGTCGGAGAAGATATGAGAATGGAGAACTTTGCCCAAGTGAGACAACATATGATGGAAAATAATAATAAATTAATAAGAAATATGGTTAAGTATGGCAAATGTTGTTAATAAAGTCAATGTTTGGGCGTTTCCGAAAAATTCTAATGGAAATGCTGCACTTGCACGAAAAACTTAACTTGACAATATTGTATGACGAACTGTCAATTTAACCTCATGTTCCTAACTAATAACTCTAAGTTAAGATTTTTTGTGCAAGTGGGCCTTAGGGCCGAATTCTGAATTGATTATGGAAGTTTAGAAAGTGTCAAACCCTACTTCAGTGCTAAATTTTGACAGGTTTTCAGGCTAGACTGCAGTTTGACAAACACTCAATTCGTTCTTAACCTCAAAAACGCAATTCAGAAAGCAGCCATCAGTCTACAAATCAAGGACCTCCTGTAATCAATGGTTGTATGAGTCATTTCGTCTTTTCATTCAAGAGGCCTTCGGTAAAACAATAAAAGGTTAATGAACTTTTATTTATTTAAGTAAGTAACGACCCCAAGTAACATGGGACAAGGGCAGGAAGAAGAACTTTTATTTATTTCCTGTTTCAGGCCACCATTGAAGAATCGAATGGCAGTCAATGATTATAACTGAGACAGTAAATTGGGCCATGTAAACATTGTCTGTAATTGAGTAATCATATTCTACGTGGCATCATTATTCCCGTTATTAATTATCTTTGAAACACGACTTACCAGATATTATTTCGGTACTTTTAAATCGTCATTGGCAGCATCATTACTGTAACTTTAACCACGTAGAGTGTGGACCCCAGGTTAAGTGCATCCGGATGCACTTAACCTGGGGATCCACGCTGTGCACCTCTATGCACCGGTGCACTGAACAGGAGACCAATAATTCCTAACACGAACTTATTTGCTTTGGATACCACTTGATGAGCTTATGACCACCTTAAAGAGTTATTACGTTGGGCTCATTTGTCACTTGTCAATACGACTGAAAAAATACATATATATTAATGTTCTCTCAGGATGTGTTTCTGAACTATTGAATCAGTCAGTTATAAGCACGTTCACAGGTCTAAAAATTTAATTTGGTTCTATAAAACAATAAATAGTAAAAACAGTTAAAACAGTGGAAATTCAAGTTTATCGCGAAATCTTAGTTAACTCGTCGCTGTCTGGACGTCTACCAACCACCAGGTTGACGGGTGTAGGGGCGGGTGGATACTCCCGTCATCACGCTAAGGCACATTCTTAAATGTGCTTACTAATGCCATGCATGCTACAGTAATGATTTTAAGGACCTTAAGTTGTTTAAAAAACAACCATTCAAATTCCTAACGACACATAAATTTACGATAAAAAAAAACAAAATTCCCTCTAAAGGAAATTTATATAAACAGTTCAGTTTGCTTTTATTTATTTATCAATCATGGACGACATATAGCTAAAACAAACCGAATAAAAATAGCATGTGAAACTGACAGCCAATTAAAAGTCTTCAAAAAATACATTGAAAAGAACGAAAAAAAGAAAAAACGAACGTACACGAACGGATTTCTTCACAAACGATTTCGTGAAGAAATCCGTAAGGCAATTAGGAAAAAAAGCAGATGGCCAAACGTAACAAGAGGTTTGGTTACCAAGATAATTAGTAGCTTTAAAAATGGCACTGGAGAATCAGGGCTTACACATCGCTTGCGGTCAAACATTGATGATTTTGTGATATTAGCACAACTAACGGACATTATGAACGAATATGTTTTGTAAGTTATACAAAAAGAATCTTATAAAAACCACCCATTAGTAATAAATAATAATTATATTACAAAAAATATAACACATAAAACGAAATATATTTTATCTTCACTCACAACATAATGTTCAAATTTGAATCAAAAAAATATTGTATAAACACGTACTTTATATTCGTGGATAGGTAAAATTACAAAAAAGAAAGTGCAACATTTTCCTTCGATTTACAAATAACTGCATCATAAAATAACTTTTTAATTTTTATAGCACACTTTTACATTTTAATTTATTGGCGCTTATGGGCTGATTGACTTAATGTAGAAAAATAGTGTCATTGTCTATGGAGGCGCGCGCTGCGCAGTCATGCGCAATGAGAATTTAAATTGCCCGCCATACCACATATTTTTACGTTTCCACTTTTGTTTTATTTCAAATGTATGAGTGAAGATAAAATAGTATATGCAACGGCATGTAATTAGGTATTAAAACACTCGCGTGTTAGAATTATCCCACGCTCGTGTTTTAATAACCTCTGTTATATGACCATTGCTTAAACTATTATTTATTACTAAGAGATAGCGCGCACAAGCAACTTTTGTCTCCGCAACTAATTTGTCTCTCACATCTAGTCTATGGCTTTACATGAAAGTGCGGGCATGTAGCGACGCGACAGTCAAGAGACTTTTCATAACAAAAACCCATACATTTGAGGAGAGAGACAAATTAGTTGCGGAGACAAAAGTTGCTCGTGCGCGCCCAACCGACAGTCAAAAGGACATAACCACAAATCAACATTTTCCAAACAAATAAATGTATTGCCAACATAGTGAACGAATGGTGTGAACGCCTCAATTGTTCCGTTCAAATAATTGCTTCGGTCTCCACAACTCAATAACTTCAATCATACGTTGATTGTCAGACTAACTTCGGTTTAGAGCGTAGTCGCCACAGAATGCCAAGTTTATTAGACACTATCTGAGATACTCGTAAACCTGTATTTACGACAGATTCGCGTCAATGTGTACTTTAGCAATACTAATTGGTAACGACACAATACGTGTTTTATTTGTGAAAAACGAGAAAAAGGTGTAATGTCGTAAATTTTTATTGCTATCTGATGTTTGATGGCTACAGACTGAAGTTTCTTTGAAGCATTCTCTTTCTTTATCAGCGAGAAACATTTATTTGTTTGTCTGTTAATAAACTGTCGATCAGATTTAAACGTGCCGTCATCGCACTCACGCGGATTAACTTAAAATGAGATAAGTTTACTTTAAAGTTCTGCACAGATAAAATCATAAACCGAAAATGCCGTTTTAACGTTCCGTCATTCTCACGCGAGGAGAAGACGTAAAACTGAGGTGCGAGCGACGATGGTCGGTAGGAGAGACAAACGTAAAGTTTTCAATAGGCACATCTGTCAAGACAAGATAAATTGCGCATTTCATACATAAGAGTTAACGCTGCCGCAGACATAACTACACATTTACCATAAACTAGTGGCTCGTAAAATTGCACATATGTTTACCGGAGCGAGGTGCAGTACCTTAAAAGCATTGGTAATATAACAAAACGTCTGAACCGAAATTGCCCATAAAAGTCCGACGGCGTTTTCTAACTAAAGCTATGAAACTGAAACGTTGGTGGAATTTACAATGGCCGCCTTCGTCTACATTTAACGTTCATGACGTACACCTTAGTTTAATTAAATTGCTTCAACTTGAAACGCGGGTAGTTTGCGAGAAAATATTTTGACTAAAAGCTGGCGTTAAGTTGAATGTTAGTTTAGTTCATATTAGAAACATCTTAGCTGATGGCAAAATAAATTCAAGTTACAATACCAATTAAATATGTATTTCAGAATATCATTCAATATGCCGTGTTTTTATGTTTCCGTGTTCAATGAATCGAAACTTTACGTTACAACAAAAAATTACCTCCAGAAGTTGAGAGATAATGATAAAAAAAAGTTTATTTTAATTACTTAAAATACTGAAGGTACGTTAATTTCAGCTATCAAAAGCATTGCATAACCTGTTTTCTATCTTGTTTTAATAAGTAAATACCAAAGAAGCAGCAATAAAGAAAACCAATTTGAAGTTATTACCAATCTCTTAACCAGTTTAAGCCCTTTCATTTGGTTTTATCCAGAAAGTCTGGAAAAACACACGGAACCAATATAATAGGTCCGCGTAAAGTTACGATGTTCGTTGTAAAAACCTTATAACCGAATACTCCCATTTTTATAGCCCGGAATATATTTACGAGAATACGTTTTCAGGAATTGCACGTAAATTCAGCGACTGCAGCATTTTTCATTACCCTGCACGTTAGCGATCTTAGATATTGTTCAATTTTAACTTTATAACTGAAGATTGTATAAACTGGCGATGGAAAAATGGCACAGGCATTTTTTATAAGGTTGAAAATGACAATTGTACTGATTTGTGATTTCTAAAACACATTTAATTATAGTGTGCTTGGAGAACCAACGTTACGCGAAGTGATATAGCCCGAAGAATTAATTAAGATGAGGCCGAAAAGTTCTGGAATAGCGACCGCGAACCGGAAGACGATGTGTTGGAAGGCCGCCTATTAGGTGGACCGATGACCTGGTTAAGGTTGCGGGAAGGCGCTGGATGCGAGATGCACAGGATCGGTCAATGTGACGACGCCTAGGCCCAGCAGTGGACGTATTTCGGCTGAAATGATGATGATGTGCTTGGCTGTAGTGCCATTTTCAATGGTTAAAGCTTGACAGACGCATCTATAAAAACAGAGAAAAACAAGCAAAAAGTTTTACTAACTCAACAGTGATTGCTGTAATACCAAGCACAAAAATGCTAAGTAGTCCTGAGAGAACGAAATGTCCATCTCAAACGAAACGGAAATGAATAAAATTCCAAGTAATATCCGGCAACGGACGAACTAATCTATATACCGAAAGACCTAGATATCCAGGGAGCTTTTCAATCCACGAGACGCAATAAAAATATGCGATGCTTCACAAGAACCATAAAACTTGCAACGACAATGAATTCATGAAAAAGATAATACTGTGCTAGTGTCATCTCTTTTTAACTGCTTTAGTGCGAGAGGGACAAAGGACGGGGACAATAAAAGTTTTGATAGGAACCGTCGGAATCCGCCGTATCGGACTTACGCCGGTTTACTACCGGGCTGCCGGATCGCCTGTTTCGTCTTAGTTTTATGGGTGCGTTTTAAAATTTTTAGAGATTTTTATTACATTACCCTTTTATGGCGTAGGTCAGTAACGTCTGGCCATATTGCTACTAAATGCAAATATGGGGGCTTGTTAATTTTTTATTGTTGGAGGTTAAGTTAACGAGGGTTGGTATTGTTGTGAAGGTTTCTTTTTAGAGGTTAACTTTTCTTTTTAGAGCACGATATTAAGTCATAGTAATTTATTGATAATTTATTCTTACAAGAAATAGGTCAAAATTATCGCATCACAAATTCTGCCGACCTGCACAAGACGCTGATACTAACTAACCCCCGAACCAAAGCAAAGATAATTACAAAACAATAGTTACCAAATATTACGCAACTCAATTAGAACAAAACAAACTTACCTACTAACAAGATACAAACGCCGAAACCAACAGATCTGACCACAAACGAAAATGTCCACAATTAAACCATACCATTGATTGTTTTCCAAACGTGGTACATTTGTGGTACTACCCTCGCTAACTTGAAACCACAGCCTGCCCGAAGCACACCAAATTTTACTCCAAAACTTCACATGCACACGATTTTAAACTCTACCTCCTTAACAAAAGCTTGAAATTCGGTAGTAAACGTTGGTAGTTCCGAAAATTGCCGAGAAGTTCCGAACTTAACCCGAACGAAACCGCATCGCAAACTTGTTCATAAACGATTGCAAACAACTGTTGCTGGTTAAAAATTGAACAGTTTGCCAGTTGTGAGTTCAGTTTTGTGCACTGGTGTGAATAAATATGGAGTGGGTTCAGTCGGACTGTGTCTAGTCTAGACATGGTTTCAGTTATGAAAACTAGTATATTCTGAATAAAATGTTTCTACGGACATCACAACTTTTAAGCGATTTAAGTGGTACTTTACACAGGTAAGTTGCTAATGCAATTGATTTTATCGAAATTTACAAATTTTTTTTAATATATTAATTCAAGTAACACAGTCGCATTTAACCCCTTGAGCGCTAATTAGCAGACACAATAAAAAAACTGGGAAAGGCAATCAATAAGGAAAAAAAACACAATAAAAAAAAATATAATTCATTCCATTCATAAAAAAAATTTAGATGAAAAAAAATTAATGGATTTTCCGTTATGTAAATTGAATAGACAAATAATCAGTTTTCCTCGCAAAAGAGAAAAAGGAAAGAAAATATTTACCTAAAATAGAAATCCAAGGATTTTCTCACTAAAACTTTAACCCACTCCTCAGAAGTACAGTAAAAATAACTATATAAATTAGTTCAGTTTTCCATGTACATACCTAATGATTGATGACCAGTTTTATTGTCTTCAGTACACGAAATAAGAAACTATTTTATTCGAAAACCAATCACAACATTAATGGCTGCCGCAACTTAACGACATCAATTAAAACTGAATGATCAATTTGTTGTTGACACATCGACACCCTTTTACTAACGACACATTGAAATAAAGTGGAAATATCAGGATGTGACAACGAAATCCTTCAGTGGATTAGATGGAGGGACATTAGGTGACACTTTTACAAGGTTTTATTTAACTCGAAATTAATGAATGTATGTGTGTACGGGTCAAATCTTGCAACTGAATTTTAAAGTAGTTATCCTCCACCGATAAAGATTTTGCGTACACGTTTAGTTTCGATGACAATGCATGTTTAGCTAAGTGACGTCATTCTAAATTCAATATGGTGGGCGGCCCAAGATGGCGGACTAGTTATTTTTAGTGCACTGCCATGATACGGGTATCAAATGAAAGGGTTTGCTGAGAAATACGATAAAGCTTGTTTTAAAAAAAAAGATATTATAAATTATAATAACTTTTATGTGTATTATATACATGCTTAATTAATTTTATCAAATGACCACCTATGAATCCATAGTTTGGCCCTGGATCTAACAATCTCAGTAGAACTGGTAATTGCTAATAAACCAAAGATTTGTATTTTGTAAATTCTCTCCTTTGACTTTCTTGAAGTTGGAGCACAAGGACTGTAAAAAAAGTTAAAAAAAAGTAAGTAGGTTCTTCTACCTATATATAAGGCAACTGACGGGTAGCCTTATTGTGTAAGTGAATTCGGCAAGGCAAAAGGTTTGACCCCATGAAAGAGTATGACAAATACTCCTTAAATAATTAGATATTGCCAAAAATTAATGGACTCTTTCGAAAAGGTCTCTCTCCCATGCAACGCTACATCGGCCGGTCTTGTTCTTCATGATTGTCGATTATCGCATACATCTACCCCAAAAAATTAAGAGCACTGACCAGATAAACAAATATTCTCTGAAGCCCTAAAGAAAAAACAATCTGAGCCCTTTCCAGCTTCTCTACATGCATGTAGACACAATGCATTTGACACAAATTAACAAGTTGAGCCGGACAGTCCGTCCGTAGTCCGGATTCCGGACAGGAGGGACTTACAAATGAGATGGTCGCAGTAATTGAGCACTTTTAATTGTCCGGTTAACACTGATTGTTGTATAATTACAATGTTGGAAAACTAACTAGATGTGGTGGAGAACCAAATTAGATTTTTAATAGGTTTGTAAAGCACAACACTATAATAGATGTTAAATAAAATATCGCTATGGTGGTCAAACCAAAAGCTCCAATAGAAAAATGTGAAAAATCAGTACCAGAATTGAATTGAAAAGAAAATAAATAATCTAATAAAGAATTCAAATCCCAGTTGCACCACACATTACTTTCAAATGTTTGAAAATGACAGATACGGAATGAAATTATGAATAATTTGTGGTGTACCGTGTACCACCTTGATTCTCTCTCTGATTTTGTATTTGAATGTAGATTGAAGAATTTCACAATCATTTCAATTTCTTAGGAAAGCCATGAAAGTATACTAGTATCGAGTAGTAGCACGGGCACCCAACACGAAGAGAGAAAATTTGGTTCAAATAAACTGTACTAGATGTCGCGATAAGCTTCGATTCGTTTTTGAGTTTTGTGAAATATTCAGATTTTCTAGAGACGATCATAAAAATCTTATGTTCTTGTTTAATTAACTCTCCTCAGCACAGGCAATTGAGGCATATTGGGCTCTTAATTTACATTTCAAAGATTATTTGAATTGATCATTTAAAATTGATTCTAATAGATTGAACTCGGTTCTTTTAAATTTGTTTTGTAACACATTTTGGTACAATGAAACTGTAAAAACGTGCAAAAAAATACTATAAAACAAATCATCGCTGTATTTAAAAAAAAAATGTATTTACGAATCGAGTAAAGTAAATAAACCCTTTTACTTGCAAGTCGCTGCTAACACCATCTATATCCGTAACACGGAAACGAACGCGATCGATGTTGCCACGGTTCCTTTGTATGGGATGAGGCATCTGTATGCCAGTATTACATTATCTGTGGTAGTAGTATACTATACACTTTTATGTAAACATGTTATTCTTCATGCATTTTCCTTTGCACATGTAGTATAAAAACATACATACTCGTACTAAATATATTAAAAGATATTCAATCTACAGAATCAGTTTACTTCCTATTCAGGTACTTAATACGTCAACATCTTGAAAGACATAAATAAGAACACATACCTAACCTTTTTCAAGAGATTAAAATCTATATTTAGCAAAACAATTTATTAAAAATATGAAAACTAAGTGCTTTCTTCCACCTAGAAGTTTCTAAAGTACCTTAGTTATTGAATGGATGTTAATAAGGTTTGCAGCAGACACCATAAAGGAAGATTTTGATGGAGTTCTCGTAAAATCGAATGATATAAAGTTGTTTGTTTGAAGGTATACCGCACTTTAATTTGCAAGAAGTCCTAAAGATATTAATATTGGATATCATAACAATAACTTTTAGGTGATAGCGAGGAATAGGTACGGATGCACAGACATAAATCTAACTAGATGACACAAGTCCCTCCATCTGTATGAAAACCAAGCGTGCCACTTTTTCACAAACAATTAAAAAACTAATTTACTTACGATGAAAGATAACATTTCCAATGCCTCGGCCAACTTTTTCTTTACATTATTTACAGCTCAATATGGCATAAAAAGGTATTTTTCTTGTTTCGGTGGATTTCCGGTGCCGATAATGCTAAATGAAAAGCTCAGATTACGATAATTGATAACTTTACTTTACTCCGTAACTTTACTCCGTTTTTTGGCACGCGAAGTACATATTTCGATAACCAATCCGTAGCTGGTTTCGTAAATTGCTTTGCGACCATTTTTCTATTACTCTATCACATTTTAGTTTTCCTAAATGATTACGTTAGAGATAGTGCGCACGAGCAACTTTTGTCTCCGCAACTAATTTGTCTCTCACATCAAGTATATGGGTATATTATTTGTTTAGTAAGTGCGCGCATGTAGCGACACAACAGCCGGGAGACATTTCTTTGAGCCATAGATTAGAGGTGAGACACAAAAAAATTGCTGTGCAACTAAATTGCCCGTGGGCGCACACCTTGATGAACTAAAAGAATTTAGTCTTGCAATTATAAAATTGTTACCTAGCTGTTTTATGGATTTATACTGCAAGATCAAGACCCTTTATCTCGGTAACGCGTAGAGGTATCGAGTTGAGATTAATACCGTATACAAGTTTGCCGCCCCTTGCAGCTGTGAAAAAATCAAACGTCTTGATCAACGCAATCAAGAGATACAGCCGTTAATGCATATTTTACACTGACAAGGGAATCAAAATCTACAGAGTATTTCCCGTTGGTTAAAGGAAAAATCCGGAAACCGTAAATTTGTACTTACGTAAAAAAGAGATTATTACATTTGTTAAGAAACTAGCGGCCCTTATTTAGTTTCTACTCATTTATGTCAGACTTCATTTAATCGATCGCATTTATTTTATTGTTGATTTCATATTTAACACAATTAAAAATTATGTACTATGTGTATGAATATTCAAATATATTACGTTTATATTCATAAATCATTTATTTACACTATTTAGTCAAATTAAATTGAGGAGTCATGTCACATTGATTCGATGAATCACTTACGGTGGAGCCTTACCTACAACACTACGCTCCGCGCTGGCAATATTAAAAAAAAATAAGGTCATTTGCAGCTGTCACTTTAGTGTACGAAATTAAAATCACAGTAAAGATGGGAAAGTGCCATGCCTGATGCAAATTATATTTCTTTCTTTTTTTCTTCCAACTAAGCAAAAAAATAAAACAGATAATTGAATCTTGCAAACATTTCATGTACTTTGACATTTGACAAAACAGCGGAAATGGCTTATTTTCGGTAAAATTAATTGCCTTATTGAGACATTGAAACGATATGAGTAGCTACATAATAACAAAGGAAACGAGTTGACATTAGAATAACCATTAGATTATTCACACTAGCATTAAAGACTTACAGGTTATTATAAGAAGTAATAAAACAGTTACCTATATCATTGATAGCCGTTTTAACGCGTTATTTAACGTTACCAGTTACAACATAATGGAATTTCATAGACAGAAATAGGAATATGGCGATGCTTATCATCCCGGATGAAGGTAGTTTAACACTTGAAGCTATATGAGTTTTATCCGTTTTAACGCGTTATTGATAACTAGTTAACGAGTTGGCAATTCGACATTAATAGGCATATGGCGATGCTTATTATCCCGACGGTATTTTAACACTTCAGGCTATTACCAACAAAAGTATGCTTGGTTACAACTAAGCAACACTTTGTAGCATTTACAGAAGTTCATAACCCTTTGGGATAATTAGGCGTGATGTTATTTTACTACGATATCGAGTCGCGAAGGAATGAAATCGCGACTGTTAAATTCTCTATCAAGACAATAAAATTCCTAGGCTTAACCATAGACCTAAGACTAGATTAGAAGGCGCACACGATAGATTTGGTGAAGCGACTTAGCAAATCCTCGTAAGCCAAATAAACTTGCGCCAGTCACAGGAACGGACGCTATTATTACAGCATATTGTTTGGTTTGGTTCTATTTTAATTGTTTTATCTTCCGTATCTCCAGTGCAGCTCACACATAAATATATATTTTTTAAGATACCTATGAAGTTATTTTTTGGGGAAACTCATCCAAGGAACTCATATTTAAAGCCCAAAAAGGCGCATCAGGGCATGGGGTCTTATTGCTAAGAAAGAAAATTTGGTTCAAATAAATCTCACTAGATGGCGCGATATGCACCTGGCTGTTATTGAATGTGTGCAAAATTAACATTTTCTGGAATTGAACATAAAAAATGCATGTTCTTGTTTAATCGAGTTGATTCCTCCGTCCTAAGTACAAATTTATGGAATATTGGGCTCTTAATTCACATTTCAAAGATTATTTGAACGGATCATTACCAATAGATGGCGCATTTTTTAAATTCTGAGGCATTTCACTTGATTGTTAAAATTTACATTGTAACACAATTTGGTGCAAAAAAACTGTAAAAACGTGCAAAAAAATACTATAAAACGAACCTTCACTGTATTTAAAGAAAAAAATATTCACGAACCTAGTAAACTGTTTTACTTGCATGTCGCTGCTAACACCATCTATCTATCACCGTGAAACAGAACCGAACGCGTTCGATAAACAAAAAAAAATGTCAGAATAATCACACGAAAAACGCTAGTTACGTCGGCACGGTTTCTTTGTATCGGTTTTTTTGTTTGATTATCTGTGATCAGGGCAATGTTTTTTTTTATTTTTTTGTTATAGGCTCGCGTTTGACCACTATCTCGCCTGATGCTAAGTGATGATGTGGTCGAAGGTGAAGCACGCTTGCCTAGAAGTAACCTATTCACTTTTGACTTGAAGACCCCTAGGTTGTAGCTATCAGGAAACAAAGACGCCGGCAGGGAATTCCACTCTTAGCTGTACGCACAATAAAAGGATATTTTCAAAACGCTTTGTGCGTATGGGTGGGATATCAACCATGTACCGATGGCACATTGCTTTCTTTATTAAAACGAAAATACATTAACCTGTTTGTACATTTTTGAAGTTGCAGTATTTGTGAAAATCTATTTCCGAAGCTGTCAGATAGAAATAACCGAAGTCGACGATACATCAATATGCTGTGTTCGAGACAGTCCAAGACAGCACTGATTCATAATAGTGTTTTGTATGGCACCAACTAATAATGAACATATACCGGAATCAATTAAAATTTTATTAATATTATAAATGCGAGAGTTTGATGTATGTTTGTTACTCAATCACGCCAGAACGGCTCATCGGATCTGGATGAAATTTGGCACTGAGATATACTACAGTCTAGAAGTCTTCTTATCCCAGTATAACGTTCCCTTGGGATGATAAAATACTTTACAAGCGAAGGCGAAGCCGCTGCCAAAAGCTAGTGTTAATATTCACCTACTCCAAAAACATTTAAAGAACTTTCTTCTAAGTAGATCTAATTATAATATAACTGATCTGAAGGATATATCACTATATTTTTAAAAGTTCAATTGTATAATAGCGATGTTTCCTGGGTAGTAAAAAGATAATTCTATTATTAGCCCGTCAGTGATATTATCGAATAATATTGGACACGTATTTTTTGATTTACCAAATCAATGAAAAATTACAAATTAAAAGCGCATCAAAGTTCAGAAGTGGGGGCTTGTGTCGTCACTAAGGCAGTATAAAGTGTACTAGCGGCGTGACGTCACACGATATTTCAATGCATTAGGTATATCGCCGACACTTTATGTTTACGTGTCAAAAGAAAAAATACGTGTCCAATATTTTTTATTAATCTGCCTGACAGAGGAAAAATTAAATTAACAATACCTAAACTAGCCTATTTAATTGCATTATTGTTTTGACATCCAGTTGTGTATTGATAATTCTTATTTATTTATATGTCAAAAAAAGATTGTATCTTTGTCATTTATTTTTTTTATTGACCTCTGTTCAACTATTGTTACTTTATTACTGGACATTTATTTATTTATTTAATACTTCATGCACACAAGTACAGAGGCGGACTTAATGCCTTAATGCCTTTAATGTTATTAATTATTGCTTTAACTAATTATTGTATTATTTGACATACAATTTTAGTAATATTTACCCGACTGCCGAAGGAGTGTAATGCGTTTATCAGCTTATGTATGTATGTTTGTTCCTACGCACATAGTGTGTTTGATACAAAAATATGTCCCAATTTTTTTTTCTTTTCTTAGCTTAATTGTTTTTTAAGTCGATTAAAATTAAATAAAATACAAAATAATACAGACTTATAGACTTTATTAAAAGCATAATACAATTTGTTTTTAATCACTATTTTCATCATTTCGGATTCTCCTCGTCCAGAATACCTCCGCTTTTATCTCTAGTTACTTCAGATCCTAGGGGGCGAAGCAGTTCAATAATTCCACCACAAAACGATTGAGATTTGTTTCTTGGTAATGGGCATATATAGGTAAGGTATACCAGACGAAAAAAAACATGAAAAAAAATGTTTTTTTTTTTTTTTTTTTTTTTTTTTTATTTGTTATAGGCTCGCGTTTGACCACTATCTCGCCTGACCACTATTTCCGCAACATTTTTGTTCTTATTTAACTTGCCATAACATATCTGATTATGAATTTATTACTTTTTCTAATCGGACTAGTCCGGAAATATATTTTATAATATTTCTTCTTTCTATTTGATATTCGCAATATCGCACATTTCGAAAAAATACATTGGTTTTACAGCAGCAAAACGCCATTTTGATCAGCAAGAGGCGTTTTTGAAAAGCTATGACCATAATATGGTACCTCAAAACATATAAAACTTCAAAAGTAATATTGTATTCTCAGAATGCAAGTTCCTCGGCTGTTGGCATAAAATTAGTCACACAGCAAAATAAGCAATGAAAATTGTTTAAGCTCTCGGCTATACACGATCTAGTCGTAAAATTTTATCTCCGTCACTTTCGCGCTGAGGCGATAATTGTTATGAGGGAACGAGAGAGGTAGTGTTGCAACACTGTTGCTAGATGTCGATACCGGAATAAGAGATGGCAATGTGCATTTTAATACGAATTATATGGTATATTTAAGGTTGTTGGAGTATCATTAAAGCAGCTAAATTAATGGGTAAGGCTGCGCGGTTTCTGAAACGATGTGCACTTGGTGGCAGCATTAAAACGTCACGTGTCAAAACGCGTAATGTTTTCCGACTATGCTAAATTCAGGGGTTACGTTTTCCAAGTGAAAGACCTCTTGCCAAAGTGGCGCCAACTGGTGTGTGAATATGCCTGAAAACCCTGTTTGTTTATAAATCATACCTACGTCAAGTTTTCAGTATTAATTAGACAAAATTAGTCATACCCATAAATACTGAAGAGGACATTTAATCCGAGAAATATGAACGGTCATAAGATATTGCAGGTCCATCAGTCTGAGGTTCAAAATAAACTGTCCAAAACATTTATTTAAAACAGCTATTTAAACGTGACACTGTGACACCAACAGAACAGCAAACGAGAATAGACTTCGAACAACAACAATATCTTCTACATTAAGATATTTCGCGTTAAACTTCAGATAAACGAAGTATCGTTTAAGATATCAGCCGCTCGTTTATCTTTTATGTTGTTTGTATATAAAAAGGTATTTAAAAAGTTGTAAAAGAAGAAGTACCTACTAACATAGTGGACATCCCACCCATACACGCATAAAAGATCTTGAGAATACTTTCATTGTGTATTTAACCAATTTTAGTATTACTACTAACTTTTTATTATTAAAATATGCACCTGCCATGATGTCTCTTCACCACCCTTGGTTGACTGGTAGAGAATGCCTAAGGCATTAAGTCCGCCTTTGTACATTTGTGCATGAAGTCTAAATAAATAAATAAATAATAGTGCGTACAGCTTGGAAGTGGAATTCCCTACAGGAGGGTGACCATACGCTCTTAGAGTAAGGTTATTTTGAGTGTGAGAAAGGGACGGAAATTATACAAGTCATATACATCATTCACTTACAGCAGTCTGCGTTGCCTGATAGCTAGAATCTGAGGGTCTTTCGGTCAAGAATGAATAAGTTAATTCTAGGCAAACGTGCTCCATAGACAATGGAGCACGCTTGCCCATCATCGCTTACCATTGGGTGAAATTATGGTCAAGTCCGAGCCTACCAATATTTAAAAAGAGAGGCGAAAGATGGATAGGTAGCTTGTATGGCAGATTTGATTGGGATTACGCAACATTAAGATGAATTACCAGAAGAATAAGAAAAAAATACATTGAAAACGTAAGGTTACGCTAAATAGCTTTTTAGGCATCGAACTGGGTTATCATTGTTGAGCGTAAGCGTAACTGAACTTCAAAATAAAAAGGCCGGCCAATTTCGTGTCGGACTTCGCACATTTAGAGTTCCGTACCAAAGAAAATTCAGATTAATCAATAAATTGGTATTTGTTAGTAAAGTTATAGTACTCTATAGGAGCTCGTGGCTAAATAATAACAGCCGCACGGATCGATCTTCAAGGTTAAGCAACGCTTGATGAGGTCGGTCCGTCGATGGGTGACCATTTTCAACATACCGAGTTTCCTCCGTGCCACGGAAAGCACGTTAAGCCGTTGGTCCCGGCTGTCATTTGAAGATCTTTGACAGTCGTTAAGGGTAGTCAGAAGCTTGAGATCTGACACCAGTCTTGCCATGTGGTACCGTGTTATCCATTTACTGGGTTGTAGAGGTCAGATAGGCAGTCGCTCCACGTAAAACACTAGTGCTCAGCTGAATCCAGTAAGACTGGAAGCCGACCCCAATATAGTTGGGAAAAGGCTAGGCAGATTGATTTTTAGTAAAGTTATAGTACAGGAGTATATAGGGATCCGGATTGGACCATTCGGGTACGGAACCCTAAGAAACGTGTGCAGAATCATGCACGAAAGATTGTTGTAACGATGAATTTGTTCACGTGAGTGAACTAGACTGGTCTAAGAAATCCTTATCTCAAATAACAGTCTTTAGTTAAGCGTTTAACTTCATTGAGAGTACTCATCAACAAGTTTCAAAAATACTGCTAAAAACAATAATGGCGTAACAAAGCATTCCAATAAAACAAGAACATAAGTAACTCGCGATGGCTGACCGGTTCTTGTAATTATAACTATTATTTATAATATAACAACACTAGTGTGTTATGATATATATCTAATAAGTCATAATGACCATACACGAGTGAAAGAATATAGATAAATAGGGTATTTGCCCCATGACTTGTGGATGACAGTTTAATGAACGGGATGGATGTAGCATTTTTACACTTGCCACTGATTTTTTTCAGGATCTTCCTTTTATAATAATGATGAATGATGATAGACTACATTTAGAAAGACCTTGTTATTTTGCTTATTAAGTAAGTTCGTAAAAAGAAGAAAGGATTTTAAATGGACAGCAGATCTGGAGAAACAGCAAGTAAATTCCAGTCCCAACTCAACACAAACCTGCCGTCTTCACGCCACAATTTCGCAACGTTTTTCCCTTACCATGTCAATATCGTGGTGGAACAGTGGCTAAGACTTCGCGTCCTTTGCTTGAGGTCGTTACTATAATATTATGTTTTTTTTTTTTGTATATTTTGGGACTTTAGGGTCCCGGTCTTTGGAAATGCGTGCTAGGAGCCGAAGTCAACTCGTTGACGCCCCGTTAGGCATATATCAGGAAATGTGACACCAGCCGACGATTATCCCTGTATGCACTACGCAACTGCACCCAAGGACAATTCCCGGTTGCTGCAGGACTATAGCAAATTATGGAGAAAATATGTATGAGCTCTGGATTTTGAAGGTTTAGTGGATCGATTGCCCAAAACTATAGGGGGATTACCAGCCCCTGTCCGACCACTGTAGAACTAAACGGCTATAAAAAGGCATAGAGTGACTTGCACACTCAATTAATGGGCCCCCGTAAAGGGACGCTAGCACTTTAGTGACGTAGCGCCAAGGGGGCAACATATACGAAGGTCCTTGAGGAGTTGAGAGGTACACCACGGCTATCAGGATAATCCTGGCAGTACGGTCAAGATCCCTACCAGCATCTTACTGGGTTAACTTTCTTTCTTCGAGCACGTTTGCTCTTGCGAATCTCCACTCAAGCCAGCCAATTAAGGCAAGAGAGAGGTGAGAGCTCTGATCCCCGTCAGCTTTCACTCTAACCGGCCAATAAAGGCAAGCCAGAGATGAGGAACAAGATTTCTCCCTGGAGACCAGGTCCTTGGGGTCGCCACTGCCCATCAGCCCGCCACAAAGCTGTCCTGCAGATTGTATCTCTCTTAGTCTGGCCCCTCACCCCAGGGCTTGTTGCGGCAAAGCAGAATCTACCGGCACAAACCTAGGGATAATTGAAGCGCGCAAGCTCCACCACGACGTCGACGTCGACTTCATTATTATACTATTATTATTATTTATTTAATATAGGCTCGCGCTTAACCACTATCTCACCTGATGGTGAGAGAGATCAGACCGAATACGGAAAATCACGTTGCGCTCCAAAACGGGCATAATAGACGTGGGCAAAAAGGAGGCCAGGTTCAAATGGGATCGGGCGGGTCACGTTAGTCGTATGCAGTTTGACCGCTGGACAATAGTCGCAACAGAGTGGATTCCTAAAGACGCCGTCGAGGCCGGCCCAGAAAGAGATGGAAGAGATGGCAGGCTAGAGAAAAATAATTGTTTTCGCTTTTGCCCACTATCTACGAGTATCTCATCTGAAGGTAAGCGATGATGTGGTCGACGGTGAAGCAGGCCTGCCTAGAATAAAAATTTATATTCACTCTTGACTTTAAGACTGCTGATCCAGCACTAATCAAAGACAAAGATTCATATGAAACCATATAATATTTATATTACACAATTTATAATTGTTTTTAATTGTCATCCAGATGAGAGACCACGTCAAAAACAAAGTCTAGACCACATTATTGGAAATATACTCCACCATTGTACAGAAAGTTAACTATGTAAGACAGTTTATCTCAGGTCAGACATTAAAAACGTCAGATTATTAATATGTTATTAAGTGCATTGATAAGTTCTTATACACGTGTCGGGGGGTCAGACTTAAATGTCAGAAGTCGCGAATGTTGTCCACTATCGAAATACGCATATAAATTGTTTTAGTTTATTCGTTTGAGTACTGTGTAATGTATCGAACTCGTTAATATGTGAATATTATCAGGTTGCAGTCATTTGTAATGGTAATTGCGGACGTTTTATACTAATGTGGAAATTTAATACCTATCCGAGATATATATATATATATATCTAAGAAACAGTATGGCTTCCTATTCATCGAAATTAATCAAGTGATTTATTCTGTTATAATCGCGTCGGAGTCCAGTGGATGTTCTTCAAACTGTCTTGGATTATGGACCAAAATTTCACTTTGCATTGTCTCGCCATATACCCTAAACAATTTTAACTGAAAAAGTGTATGTAATTATAATTATCCCAGCTATACTGGAATCTATCATTGTACCACAAATTAGATTAGAACTCTGTAAAAGTCTACTCTCTTAAAAGTTTGAGTAACATTTGTGTTAATTTCCTCCGGGTATCTTTATTGGATATGTAAAGATGAGAACTAGACAAACTTTATATTAAGTATGAGAACTTTTCAAATTATAACATTAAAGCAGCGAATTCAGAATCCGGGCACTAAAACTAGTTCGATAACAAAAATCCATTAGCGTATTATGTTATACGAATCAAATCAATTCCATGACGGTTGTTGTTCATTAGAGTTTGTTAATTGGAGCAATGTACTCATCGAGATATAGATAATATAATAATTTAAATAAAGTTTCAATACTGAACTCAAAGAACCCTAAGCGTTTCCACATTACGTCCCGTCACAGTCGCAGCTTTCCAACCATTTTCACATGATGCATTTCCAATGCAATTTTGTAACATAGACCTACCGCAGTCAACAAAAAAATATCAGGCATTTCTCTATACCATTTCTAATGCATAGGGGATACGGGTAATCTGTTCTGCGGTTAAAAAACCAACCAAGTGGAATTATAATCTGCTGCAAAGTTGCTGCGCCCTCTTCTATTGGTTGATTCGAAATTCGAAATATTTACGACCGGCGAAACGTAATTGAAAACGAACTTTCTTCGGCTTTTATGTGTTTTTCCCGTTTTACTGGCTGGTTGTATGTTCTGTTTTTTATGTTTAAAAGTGTTAGGTTGGTACTACTTGGTTTGTTATTGTCAGTTATGAAAAAGTTAATGGAGTTTTTGTAATAATGCAGTTTTAAGTTGTTTTCTTTTCTGTTGTGATTCTTGCTTGGTCAGTAGTGTGTATCTTCTTTGTTTATCACCTACATAATTAAACTTAACCATCAGTCAGGGGCGAACGGGAGAAACGGAAAATGAATAAACGATTTATTAGTAAAAACATAACCCTTTCCTTGCAGTCGTGTAAAAAAGCTAGGAAAGTTTTCAACGAAAGAAGTCTCGTTTCTGAATTGTAATTCAAGTTAAATACCTGTCAAACCCTACTTTAATGTCAAAATTTTACAGGTATTCTGCTTAAAGTATAGGGAAGTCCGTGTCTTCATAGTAAGACAGTGTTGGTGCGGGCTGTTCTAAATCGCCCCTATATCGCACCCTAAACGGGCAGATATAATGCGTGGATAAAGTATAGTTTGACAAAAAAGTACTAAACTTTTTACAAATGTTTAATTGTGGGGTAACCCCACAGCATGTAGGTAAGGAAATCATTGAAGTTTTCTACACTTCCTTATTTCATGCGAAATCAATTAAACCAAACCTTTTAGGAGGGTATTACACTAACATATATCGAGGAGGATCACAGATCTATGAGCCATATTTATAAATTGTGTAATATAAATATTATATGGTTTCATATGAATCTTTGTCTTTGATTAAAAATATGATGATGATAATTCTTTCGTGTTTTTTATTTATTTATTTAATGATATTTTAATACAGAGGTGTTACTTAATACTAAACTCGCCAAACTTTTACGTTTGATGGCGAGAGGCGCTCTTTTACATCAGAATGCACAACCTTACTTACAAACCTACTATTTATATATTATACTGTTATGGTTTATTCTTACGTACATATTTAGTTCTGTTTGCTATCCTGTATAATGTATTTTTTTTTAATTTTGTCTTAATTTTTTCTTTACTAATTTTTACATTTTCTCTTAATAAGTCTATTTTGTTAAACACTTTAGGTACCAAAATACTTAATTGTTCTCTTACCATAATAATTTGTTATCCGTGGTTGAACCAGTTTGTTCTCTCTAGCCCTACATGTGTTGTACTTGTTTTCAACATTATGTTTATGTGATCCCATGTATGATCAAAGATCCTATATGAAAGTGTAATGTACTCCTTAGTCCCTGAGCTACTGAACAACACAATATAATTAAAATATCGGTACCACAGACTGCCTGCTTTTTATTGGCGGCAACTAACCAACCTAACTAGTCCTGAAGCACAGCTCCTATAACATAATTGCAAACTTTTATTGTTGTTTCTCGGTATCGTAAAATAAATACAAATTTTGCTTACACGCAACAGGGCCAAGACTTGCCTTTTACAACATTCGCCATTAAGGAATTCCATTTTACATTTTTACAATCTGTAATTGTAGATTATAAAAGTGTAAAGCCGTACGGCGGGTAAGTCTGCAATGGTGGACGGTCCAACGGAAAAGTGATATTCGCTTCTAAGTTACTCATGATATTTATTTCATTCCTGTTTTTCTCAGAAAATATTATGTGTTCGGCCATTAAAATGGTTTAATGAACATCCATAATATCTTTATTTGTACCATGATGGGTGTTATTTCTTTTCTACGAAGAAGAAGTAATCTTGAATAAATGGTGGTTTTAGTTTACCTACTATAGAAACGAAGATAGAAGTTTTTTTCTCTTTTGTGATGTTTTATATTAAGAAAAATGTATGTTATCTTTAGAAAATTTGTACGTTGTGTTGTAAACAAAAAAGTTTAATAAAAATCTAAATTTGTTTTCGGTTATCGCGTCCATCTATACTTATATTATAAAGCTGAAGGGTTTGTTTGAACGCGCTATTCTCAGGAACTACTGGTTGGAATTGAACAATTATTTTTGTGGATAGCCCATTTATCGTAGAAGGTTATAGGCTATTAACATCACGCTACAACCAATACGAGCGGAACATAAATGAAAAATTTAGCAAAAACGGGGAAAAAAAAGGCCTTTTTGTGAGTTTCAGTTGACGGGAGCGTAGACGCGTGGGACAGCTAGTCTTTTTTTTTTTTCGATAGTCTCGCGCTTGACCACTATCTCACCTGATGGTAAGCGATGATGTGGTCGACGGTGAAGCACGCTTGCCTAGAAGTAACCTATTTACTCTTGACTTAAAATAAATAATAATAGTCTTGAAATAAAACGGTGTATCCCATGTTTTATTGCGGTTTAATCATAGCTTATAATTTATATTCTAACTAGCTGACCCCCGGTGCTTCGCTCCCGTCAATCGGCTACTTACCTACCTACACTACCTACCCTACCCTACCCTACCTACCCTCCCTACCCTACCTACCCTACCCTACCCTACCCTACCTACCCTACCCTACCCTACCGACTATAATTTGAGATTTAAACTATCCTATCTCTCAAGTTGGATCGAACTGCACATGGTGTGCGAATTTTATTATAATCGGTTAAGTGGTTTAGGAGTCCATTGAGGACAAACATTGTGACACGAGATTTATATATATTAAGATAACTAACTATGCTCGGATTACAGTCATTAGATTTAGATACAAAATTAACTTAAATTGCAAGAAATCGCTCGTAAAAAGTGTTAATAACATTCTACTATCCTATCCAACTTACAAGTCCGTATGTTTGTTGGTTGTTTTTTAGTCAATCATGCCTTAAAATCTGTACAGATTTTGAAATGGAACACAGGTGGACTTTGGGCTGGATTATAAATCTTCGTAGTATGTTCCCTTGGAGTAATATTCGACTTCGACGCGGGCCAAGTCGCTAACAAAAGATTGCTGGATACAAGTAATTATATGCGCCGACTTGCCGACGTTTAAAAAAATAGGCATTTGTGCTGAATGGTTTTAGAGAAAACGAGTTTAACTATATACTGTATCGATATTTTTAACCTATAGATGTAGTACGTACTTGTCAATTCGTTATAAGACCCAACTTTGACGAGAATGACCCGTTAGTCGTATTTGCAAATTAAACAATTTAGAATTTCTAATCTAATAAATACAAGGTAATTTTCCTCAATAAATAGCAAATAAGATAATTATAACTAAGCAATTTAGTGTTGTGTTGCATAAAACAGTACGGAATGATTTGAATTTTCGATATCGATAAAACAAAAAATTGTTATACGAAAATATAAAATCAAATAAAATGTTGTATTTGTTAAACTTCTTAATGAATGCCTTATTTTATAGAGCAAAGCTATAAAAAAACAAATTAAGCTTAATAATATATTGCCGCCGTAAATTATGTTTCGCCTCATATAAAAACTGAGACAACTTTCAGGTACAACTTACAAGTACTTTTATAATGTAGTAGTTAAACTTCGTAGTTACAATTTAAGCTTACAAGTTGTAACGATTATAAAATATCATAATAACACGAAATAAAGGCCGGTAATCGCGTTCATTCCTCCGGTTCGTAAAAGCAATAAAATACTACCATCGCATCGCAAATTATCTTATTTCATAAATAGCATTTTATTTTATGTGTAAGTTGTAACATAAAATCCTGCATAAATATGAGTAGTAAACAAGTACTTGGTGCAAACAGATTGAAACACACAAACGCTTTCAAGTTGCTATCTTTATGCGCGTCAAGGAAAATATTTTGACGTGACAATATAGCTATTTCACCTCATAGTATACTGCTAACAATCATTTGCAGACAATTCAAAACCGTTTGTGTAGCTATTATTTAAATAAAGAGACAACTCGATAGACATTTTAAAATAATTGAAATTCTCGACTGTTTCAATGTCTATTGAGTTGCTTATAACAATAAATAAACAACTCACCGAAACCCCGAAGGTAGCCAGGATAAAGTCCGTTGTCGTTCGCAACACAGCATCGCACAGCAAGCGTCCACACAAAACACGGCACTTGTAAAACAAAGTATCATTCGCAAAATAACTTCATGGACGACGATAGTACACCACTTATATTATTAATTTCCAGCATTTTCCTACGAAAAAAGAAAATAATTCTAAATAAAAATGGTATCGACACTCGACACTAACACAGCACTATGGATGGCCATTAAATTCGAATTTTGGAATTGGAATGTCACAGGTTATATTTCGAATTTCGTTACCTTCGTCCGGGCACTGTAAAGTTGAAATCACGACTGGTTAGACGTTGTATAATACAGCTGATTCTGACTTAACCACTTATCGTGTGCAACAATTTTGTCGCGTTACTAGTGTGTGTAGAACGTGTAGCATGTAGGACCAAACCGAAGTTGCAATGTAGCACAATGTATGGTGATAGTATTGTGATGATTACAATATACAAGATTAGGTACGTTTACAAAATCGTGAATCATTTGATAATTAAATAAATGGTTGCTGAATCACGCAATTCGATTTTACAGTCGAATTACCTAAAGGGTTTCAATTCCACAAAGGGTCTTCAAAAATTCCGCTCTATTTCTCGTTGTTCCCTAAAAAGTTCGTATATCCAAACTAAATAAGTCACGATGCTAACCGCAAGTAACATGTCGGTTGTCGCTATTGTCAATTTTCGATAATGACACTGTTGGACATCCTTATAGAAACAACACTAAGGACAGGCAATAAGAACCGAGTCGGCTACAAGAATAGCGGCGAATTTCACACTAATATTATAAAGGCGAAAGTTTGTGAGTGTGTGTGTTTGTTACTTCTTCACGCTAGAACGGCTGAACAGATCTGGATGAAATTAGGCACAGAGATAGATTATAGTTAGGCATAGAACATATGATACTTTTTATCCCGGAAATATGTTCACTCGGGTTGATTATCGAGATTCACGCGGGCGAAGCAGCTGGCAAAAACTAGTGAATTATACAGAACACTCGTAATGAAAAATGATTTGGATAAAACTTGACACATGGGTAGACCAGTGGACCACTCGTTTAGTATGTACAGTTTTATACTGGTACGATCCCTTGGGATAATTTCCAATTTTCTCTGGCATAAGAAATATTAAAAAAAAGAAAGAATGAAGTTGTAATAAACACTATGGCCCGGTTTCTCGACGATAAATCATCGCAAAATTAATGTGACAAATTGTCGAGCACGCGTGATTTGCTGTGATTAATTGAATGAATTTTCAACAGCTACAGCAGGTAACCGGCTATTATTCTTCGATTACGTTAACAGCCCGATAGTCGAGTTTTGAGAAACCGGGGGCACCCTACCACCCTTTGTTCTTGTCGCCTTCTCTATTTTGGGTAACCAGTATCGGAACACCAATTCTCGTTCGTTAATTTCACGTTATAGGTTTAATTGTTGTTTAATTACAAGTCGCCAAAACTTGTAAATATGAAGAGAAAATAAGACTGAAAGTAGAAAGCAGACGCGGAGATTAAGTTCAGAAAGCGCAGAAAATTCAGATCTATATTTACAGAAAATGAATTTGCAAAGTGTTTGAGAAATCATTAATGTTTTTTTGTCATTACAAAAAAAAATTGAATAAAACAAGCTAATTACATGTTAAAGACTCATTAGATAGGAATGCCGCCCCTAAGTCTACTCACTGACCTAATGATTTATTTCTGCCGAATTTATTTGAGTACAGAAACTGTTAAGAAAACAATGCTATACATCTGCATGTAGTAAAATATTTTCCTAGGACTTTAATGTGTAGATTGTTCCTTAGCTAAAGCTATAAATTTTTGAACTACGCTGATTTCCTAGAAACATTACAACTATTTCTGCGTTTCAAAACTGATGCGTAAGTTTTGTGGCCCCAACCTACCAAAAAAAGAGTATTTTTAATCATTCAATAGAAGATCTCAATCATTAATGTATTGCAGTTTTATTCAACACAAAACAATAGCGGAATTGTGTAGACCACTATTCATAGTCTTCCATATGAATTTCTATTATCAATTAATAATTGTTAATGTTGGTTTCTCAATGTCATTACAACGGTTTGTTTTTGCATAAACAATAACATTATTGTGTCACCGTTATCAATTATTAGTTTCCATCTGTTATTATTTTCTGTTTTGATAAATGAAGTATTCTTTTTGTTTTTTTTTTAATGATGAATTGCTTTTAGAGGCACAATAATATGAATTGTTTTAGTTTTATCGTTTTTTTCTTTGGGAATCAATATTTACGTCTAATTTTGGCAGACAAACAATTGCCAAATTGGCTCATATTGGTTTTGGCTATGTATTTTTTGGCCAATGTAATATTTAAAAAACCGGTCATGTGCGTTTCGGACTTTCATTCAAAGTTTCATACCAAATGTAGAATATATTGTTATTTGTTAGTAAATTAATAAACATTATCACCAAATATCAAGTTCATAGGTCAATGCAAAGTTAAAAAATTCTTCGGAACATAATTCTGTGACAGACGACCGACAGACAGACGGCAAGTGACAGCAATAGGGTTCCGTTTGGACCCTTCTGATACGGAACCCTAAAACGGGGATTGTTTTGGTCCGATTACGAAAATTCTTTCAAAGATGAAAAGCTTTATTATCGCTGGCTACATTAAACTTTATATTCTGAATAAATTGGTTACGGGAGCGATGTTACGAAAAAAGTCCAACTTGCTATTTTCGTAAAAGAAATAGATTTTACCTAAAGAAACTGGCTCTACTGTAAAATAGCAGCTCAGTACTTTAAAATAAAAATCTTTCAAAAACTAATAACAAATAATTCACACAACGTTTTTCTTCATAACGAAAATTAAAAACTAAATGTGCAATTTGTGCACGTTTGGCCGGCGTCCAATCGCGATAAATCTGTCAAAATGTAACAATTATTGTGCGCCGGCGCACTGCAATGCCTTTCGTAGAAGCTGAGTCGTAAAACTCTGGCGTATGTCGCTAGCATTAGCCCAGTATTAGAATGTACGCTGTATTGTGATTTCTTGTGCTTTTTCCTGTAATAGTCTGATTTAAATCTGGTGTGCTATTTGAGTTAAACACAGTCAGGAATCGACAATACGAAATCATTTAAACTTCGAATGTTTAATGACATTTCAAGTCAGCAAAAAAAAAAAAATCGAATAGTTTAGTTTTTTTAGGCATTACAACTGCTCTAATATCGATAAACCTTTACCCCATCACTATACAGTTGTATTACCAGTATTGTTATATAGTGTTGTATTATCATCCCCATTCTATAAATTACTTTTCTTATTTTTTGTCTACATTATTCTTATGTAGAAAATTTTCTGATATTCTGTACTGTTTACTTTCTGGAATAGCATTTATGCCATCGTGTAGTTGATAATTCAATCCATTTGTTTGTAAAGACCTAAGAATTTACTTTCCAGTTTATTGATACATTTTAAGCTGTTCCTGACCTTAGGGTACAATTCTATCTAAATTATTTTGTCAAGGTGATTGCTGCGGTAAAAACAAACAAGATTGTACTGAATTCAGTTAACTGCAATCGATTCAATTGTAAATTGTACCACCAAGCTGCAATTTGTAACGACTTACTCTCGGTTTTTTGGGTTCCGCAGTCAAAAAGGAACCCTTATAGTTTCGCCATGTCCAATGGTGCATGGGAATCGTTGGATAGGCCATTCATAAATATTACGAGCCTTTGAAAATCATTTTTCGATTCAGGGATCCCTTTGCGTAAAATTAAGCTTTAAATGGCTGATTTTTGTTAGGGTGTAGTCGTCTTAATTTTGCAACATGGTTGGTTCTGGATATGTGAAGAAATTCACGGCAGTAGTATATATAACGAAATTAAAAGATAAACTACCACAGCTAAGTAGGCTTTACAAGTTTACGAGTAAAAGTCGACCAACTTATAAAATATATTTGGAACAACAAAACATTTTGAATATTGATGTATGGGGACAACAGTTTTCGAACGGCAAAGTTAATTTTGTCCCTTTGCTAGAGCAATGTTCAGTGCTTTAATCGTTTATGGACGTTAGTAATGTTACCTATTTATTTTGGAGAATGTAGCTGTTTATACGGAAGTACAGAACCCTCTGTGCGCGAGTCAGACTCGCAATTGGCCGGTTTTTGAATTAAGAATACGAAGTTGAGAACATGTCAAATATCATGAAAATGTAGAGTACGGCACGTTCATAGCTTCAAATTCTTAATTCATAGACCAGTCGCAAAACGCAGATAAGACAAATCATCTCAGGAGCCCAATAAAACTAAGATAACAATTTTGTAAACCGAACGGAATGATATCTCATTAATATAACACTGATACTATATTATGTGTAAAACCTAACCCTTAAGCAATTTTTATATTCTCCTCCGGGTTTCATTTCGTAATACAGCAACCATTTAAACCGAATACGCAAAAATTATCGACCTGCAAATACGGTTTAGTCCTTAAAAGTATTCCTAACGAAGTGTTATGTCATTCTGTTACGAAAATGCGACGTGGGAAGCTTTCCATTGCGCTTTTACGGTGATTTAACTAAATGTATTACTGAAATCTTTGACCCAAAGTAGCAATGGAATGCACAATGGAAATTTAAAAATAGAGTTATCGCAAAGGAGGTGTTTAGTTGTCTGTGGTGTTACGAGTATATGGTACTTTGAATATTCTGGTTTACGAATAAAATAAAGTTTAAGAATTTATGGTTCTGCATGTTAAAACTGTTAGTTCCTAGAACACATTCTGCTTAAAATATTCAAATATATTAAGTTGTTAACACTACTGTAACTTTTATATTGACTTTATAATTAATTAATTCACTTACTTTGCAAATTCGTGTATAATTTTCGAAACAGTTATAAAATTAACACTACTGCGGATATAATATTGGCTTTAAGTATAATTAATTAATTTAATAGAGGATTTGATGGCTCTATTGGCGTCTTTAATAGGTAGGTTAATTTCCAGATATTATGCCAATCAAGACTGCCTCGTTGGTACTGGAGGTCCTGAGTTCGATTCTTGGGTCGGGCACTGTTACTGGGTTTTTATATCTGAAATTTCTCAGGAGCAACCCGGAGTCTGAACATGCACCCAGTTTCTACCATTGTTTCGCCTCTTATAACAAGGGACTTAAATATAACTGGCAAAATATGGTTGTGCCTAAAATGTGGCCTATTACGTATTTTGCAAGAGCAAAACGGTAGAAATCATTGCGCAATAATTGCTCTTCAATCGCGAATCCGAATAGGGCTGAAGACTAAAAAAATATTTTAGTCCGACAGTTAGATTTCCAAAAAATATTGGACACGTAATTTTTCTTTGTCACGTTAACAAAAAATGATGACGATACAGTGCGTTAAAATATCGCATGACGACATGCCTTGGTACACTTTTTACATAGAAGTTACGTCAAAAACCCCACTTCCGAACTTTGATGCGCTTTATATTGGTGAATTTCTTGTGATTTGAATGAGCAAAAAATACGTGTCCAATATTTTATGATAATTTAATCGGCGGACTAAATATAATTTGCTGTTCCTTTCCCGTATCTTTATCAGCGATAGCCACACCATAGCAATTTTCGAAAGTGGAACAATTGGTTAACTAAAATGTTCATTTGAACGCTGGGTGATCGTTATGGATAGCAAATTTGGCTGTCAAATTGTGATTACTTTTCTTTTGTTGTTGTTCGATTGCCAACCGCTCCCAATTTGCTAATACAGAAGTTTTGGTTTCTGGCGGATTTTTTTCAAAGCAATTGCATTTGATATACAGCGTGCGATTAGCAAATAATTGGTTACATAATCCCGATGTTTATGACATATAGCGATCGATCGCGCGATGACTGCGCATTTATTGCTGATTGCTGTTGCATACATAATAAGCCTACGGGGAATCCAGGCGTGATTTTATGTTATGTCAATCAAATAATTACGCGTGCCAACAGCAGCAATAATATTATAAAATATTTATCTAAATAATAACAAACTCGCAATATTCTATCCGTAAACCAGATATTCGAAGTCAAAACCGGGCAGTTATGAATATAATCGTATGAAACGCATAAATTCTGATCTTACTTACGACCTTATAGATCGGAAGTCGTAAGTTGACATTAGCTTCATCACGGCGTGCTGTAAAATTGTTGAATTAGTACATCTGTTATGTTGCATCTATTTGTAGTGTACCTAAATGATGTTTAGTAGTCGGTGAATGTATTGGAAACGACAATATTGTTAAAGATGTTTAACGAGATCCAATTCTAGATAGTTTACTACTGTTATTTAAGGATAGCGCGTTTTTAGTATAGCTTTTTTAAAAAGCTTGTTGACATATTAATATCGACTGAAGAAATTCATGAAAATATTTGATCTTTTGAAGTGAAAACTTCTTTAGCCGCGTTGAGCGATTTTTGTTAGGGGTGAATGCGTTATCGACTTGCTAATGTGACATGACGGAATAACTGTGTTACACAGAAACCCAGGTATTCCAAAGTTTTTTTCGTCTCCCGGCTGTCCCTACGACTGTATATTTTTGATAATAAGTAATAAGAGGCGCAAGAAACTAATAATAAAAAAAAAAACACTAATTTAATATCTTTTAGACATCGGTAGCTTTTGTAAACATCATTGCATCGTTAATTTCAAAGTAAAAAACGAGATTATTTATTCTCACATCTAATGTTATATTATCCCGAATTACTAGAGTTGCTAGTATTCGCATATAAATAAGCTAACTATTGTTAGATTGGAACTAAAAGAAAGCTTAATTAACCCAATAAAGTTATTGTACCTAAATGACAGATGTAATAGGCGCTTACGCATCATTGTAGACAAGTGAGTTATTTGATTTTAGATTGGTAAGTTTCGATTTTGAAAATGTTAATACCGTTTTATTCAAAAAAACAGGCTATATATACTAAAAATACGGAGCTCAAAACAACGTTAGATACTTAAAAAATTCACTTAAATTGAATATCAAAAGATTATGTATCAGACCACAATTTATGCGTCATGCAACCAGAAAAAAGGTAATATTATGGAAAATGTTCGAGCAATATAGGACTATGTATGTATGTATTACCAAAATATTGTCGCTTCTTTGAGTTATGTATGAGGTAGAGTGTCAATATAATGTGTACTGTTTAGTTGCTGATTGAAGAGCCTATCCTCATGGTGTTTGTGAATCTGTGGCATTTATTTTTACAACTTGAGTGACGATATTCGTTCATTAGTGTAGTCTGTGACAAACTTATTCCTTGATTTAAACTAAAAAAACAAATTAAACAAAATTTTGAAAAACGAATGGAAAACTTAGTCCTGAAAGTATTTTATTCAGTATTACATCAGCAAAACGAACAAAAAAATAATTACGGCTATTTAAACGACGGACAAAATATGTAGGTTGATAAATAGGATGAACCTGTAGATAGTACTTATAGGTATATAATATAGTATTTGATAATATACTAAAATACTACTTTGAAGCAAAATTTATAGTCATGTCAATTTCTGCGACACTTAGCACTTTATCTTTCTGCCAACTTATTGTTTTACTTTTTTTTACCATAAACAAGAACCAAGTTTGCCACAGACCTCTAAACCTGCCAGTGTGTACACTGTCTCTGTGTTTGGGTAAAAACTATTTATTACTATTAAAGTCCGTACTGGCGTGTCGAGTTCCGCAGCTCTAGACCATCGAAGATGTTCAGATTGTGCTTCCTGGCGTATTCATTGATGATCATCTTCCCTGTGGACAAATAAAGCGCGCATTGGGCAATCGCTGGGCGGTGGACAAAGAGAAAAAAACTGCATAGGAGTAGAAACATATAACAAGTGTTTTTTTTTTAAATAAAAATAGTTTTTATTACTTTTTTATTGCAAAAAATAACAATCGTGCGAGATATAAATTACACTTTGATTATAGTAGTTGATATGCAGCTTTTTTAAAATAAATTTTATATTAAGAGGTGAAAATCTTTTGCTTTATCGTAGAAAGTGACATTCTGAATTAATAGCTGAGATAGCATGTAATGGTCAATAAAATTAATGGATTATTAAAGTACAGGACGAGAAAATAATTAAAAGATTTTTTTTTTAAGAAATCAATTCTAGTGTATTTTTTTCAGAATCTAAACGGGATGAGTTGACGAGATGTATTTTTGACTCACTCAAACTCTTTCCTAAGTTAACTGTTGTGATATTTTATCTCAAGTAACTTGGATTTTATATATCGAAAAATAAAAGATTATCATATTTTTACAAATAAATGATTTAATAAGCATTGCATTTGAAAGAGCCATCACTTCATTGGCTTACGTCTTCTTCCCTTGAAAATAGACCTCCATGAACTAGTAGCGGTCAACATCGCTTGCTATCTAAACATGTTTATATTTATATAATTTATCAAGTAAAAACAAAAGATTTCCACTGTACAGTAAACTCGCAATGCAAGAACATAAAAGCCATCAACTCAATAACAGGTGATTGTGAGTTATGACACTTTATTGAGTTGTCCGCTTTTATTATTTCGAAATAAACAATACCTATCACGTAATTTACTACTGGTTCCTTTTTAATTTGCTGACTGTACTTTTCTGTCATTAAAATGAAACAGAAATAGTAAGACGTATCTAATAGTGTGTTGTGAAACTTTTGAAATATCAATCCTTTGTCATCAGTTTTCTAATGTAATACCAAGTATAAACCTATGAAAATGTATGGTTATTCCTTTGTTATTCCTGGTATAATTTTATTCCATGTTTATAAGTAGGAGGGTGTCTTTTGAGATATCCCATAACTCACGGGTATGAATGAGACCATATCGAAGAATGACTGGCAGAGATATGGGATATAAAAAAAACAGCTAGTTTATCACACCGATAAGCGGTTTTTGCTAAGCTAAATGCCATGTACATTCCATGGACGCAACGCAATGCGATACAATTCGATTGATATGCACTTGAAATGTTCCTTACTTTGGTATTATAACATTTTAAAACAAAAAGACACCAATAGTTAATAAACGTGATAGATTATGTAGGTATTTATCAATTAGGGTAAATTTAATAAATGTTTCCAATGAAAAACAACAGATTTATTTGTGAATTCTTTTAAATTCATGGAAAACTATTCAATTAATATTAATATCCAAATAAAAATCGTTTTTTTACAAGCTTTTTAGCGTACCGTGCCGTGTATGCAAAATTTCATCTAAATCGGTTGAGGATAACTGCTTTAAAATTCAGTTGCAAGATTTGACCCGAACATACATTGCAAGTTTATAAAAAGCTTGTGAAATTTTCCCTTTTTTCCCCCAAGATTCTATGCTTATTATATTGTGCACTATGAAAGAGGTGATTCGTTCACTAACCAATGTCTTATAAATAAAGTTACGTAGGCTATGATTAAGTTCTTATATTTTTAAAAAACCTTAATAAAATATTGATTATAGAGCTGTTTACTTGATTAAATAACACAATTGGTTAATGCAAAATACACATCTAATAAGAAAAGCAAATCACATCTTTATAGCTCCGTCATCTTATGCGCTGATTAGTTAAGTTTTATTAAAAAATAATAATAATAATATGGTTGAGTAGTCTAATTGCAATCAACACAGAATACAGACGGATCGATAAAAAAATTAGCGAGCATAGCACAATTTGTATTTCAGAAACTTTTTCGCGACAAATAAAGTAAAGTGACCATCTACCGGCGCGCGCCGAAAGGTAAAAACTCCAAAATGTCCCATAGGTACATTTACAAGTTCCCAAAAAATCACATAGTCAATTCCAAACAAGTTTGACATTCGTTATCGCTGATATAAAGTCACTTTGATTAGACCCCAAGTTATTTGAATCGGTCAGTTCTTAAAAAAGTTTCCAGAGTACCCTTCGGCTGTAGCTAAAGGTTGAATCACGCTAGACTGCAGGGAGCCCAAGTAAACTCGAGTACGAGGCACGTATGCAACAAGGGACATTCAACGTAATGCCACTTCGTCTATACTCGGGTGCTCCGGAAGACATTCGGGCGACTTCGGGTCGGTACATTGTTAAACGAATTAGGTCTGACTCGCACGAGTGAGGTAAGCTTTCTAAAAGAACAATGTCCGTTGTACAGGACTTTATTACGAACATTTTCTCATTAGATTTTTTTGGGTCCGTTTTTAATTTATAGACACCTGCACTGCAGAGCTTGGAAAGCCGGCAGAGGTTAGAGCCGCCGTTTTTAAGAATATTAAATTTGTGCTCGCGTAATTAAAATGAGTACAATTTTCGGTTGTCTTAGTTACAGTTAGAATTGTCATGGATCGTCAATGTCTATGAGAGAACGGCGACAGTGACAGACACATTTGGTTTGTATATAAGTTTTTTCAATGTCGCTTCCAGCCAGTGCTTATGCAGCTTACTTGGGCTGTGATAGACACAGATCTAACGAGCACAAAAAATCCAAGACCTACTTATTTTTAACCGACGAAAAAAAGAAAGGAGCTCTCAAGTCGAACCGTGTACTTTAATTTACACACGTGACTAAGATTAAAACTTTCCCACTTTTGCGACTCAGACCTTTTTAAAATAATCGCATTGCAACACAATGTAAGTCAGACAATTGCAAATGCAAGTACAACCTCAAAGGCTTACCTTCGTCAATTTTCCGCGACGCCTCGTCCAGGTCGCTCCCCGCATAATTGAGGATCACCAGAACCAGGGGCATCATCTCCCAGGAGTAGTGGAACTTCTCTAACAGCTTGTGACAGTTCTCCACTAAGGTTTCTAAGGAAACCGCTGGAGAAGAAGAGAAAAAGAACGTTATTCAGTTGTTTCTGTTTCATGTCATCTTAACTTAAGTAATGAAGAGGTAAAATTTATTATTTGAATATTTGTTAAGGAATCTCTGGAGGTATTGCTCTGATTTAGATAATTCTTGCACTGAAAGAAAGCTAAACAGCTGTGACATATATATTTATTATATATTTATGTATACTTTAGGTATTGTACACCAGGTTAAAACAAAGAAAAGAAAACTTAAAATACATACAACGGGCGGTCTTATGAAGAGATCGCAGTATACAACCGCGATCTCTTCCAGGCAACCTGGAATGGACAGTGATTGCCTGGACATGAAATGGGGCTGAAATAGGCTGTTTATCCCGGTAACATGCATGGTTCTTACGGCTTTTGTCCTAGGACCCAAGTAGGTAAATAAATTTACTAAGGAGATCAGCGGCAGCGGCAGATTTTGTAAGTTTCTTGGAGGCTAGTTTCTTACGAACTACGACGGATTTTATTAACAACACATTGCCCAAATCCGTTTTATCTCCTAGCTCTACGCATCCAAAAAGGCACACAGAACACACAAATCTCATCTGATTAGACACAATAACCACACAATACAGTGTAAATGATATTCCATTACAAACTGCCCCACAACTCATAATAACAGCACACGAGCACGGTAATCATGAGTGATTGTATCACATGTTAGCGTCCAAACGCTAACTAATTGTTAGGCACAAAGCAGCTAGCTACTAATTAAGAGATGATTTGTTGACTCTGCTCCGGCTGTTGACAATGATATGGTTAAGTGGCACAAAGTCCGATTTATACGTCTGCAATGACTTCAGATTTATTTGAACTTAAAAGTTTAAAGAGACTGCTTAGGATACGTTCACACAGAACATCCGTATTTTCAGGATCGTCTTTAAAGGATCCGTCGCTACTGGAGGTGATATTCACACCACATTTACAATACGTAGGTACCGTTTTAATGGATCGGTCCCTACTGGGGGCAATGTTAACACCACATTTAGTCAGTGTACCACCAACTCTATATTTTATCGGATCGGTATTTTTTAATGGATCAGTTACTGTCATGTGTGTGAACTCGCTCATACATACGTCAGCGTCGAATAAAAACGTATACGATAAAGCGGTCCCGTTAAACGGACCCCTGTGTGCACGAGTACTTAGGCCTCTACTCGGCTGTTCAGACGAACAACTTTACGAAATTGTTGGAAGTGTTTACGTAGGTTCATGAAACACAGTTAAATCAGTTACCTATGACACATAGACATAGCAAAATGATTTTGAAAGGAGATCGGGCACTTATGACCGTTCCGTTCCGTTTGCTGATTATTCTGCAGCATGTTATTTATCTCCCTACTTGTCAAGAACTGTTAAGGTACTTTACGTTCAGAGGGGTTATGTTCTGTCGAAGTGTTCAATCTGTTTTTACTGACACTAGTAGCCACCTAAAATTAAATGCTCAATAGATTTTGAGAGGCTATGGGTACTGAACACAGATATAAATCTAACTAGATGACGTGATTGTATGTACTTCGCGTGTCATAAAATGGTGTAAAATTACGATCAATGATCGTACTTGGAGGCTTTCCATTTAGCATTATCGGCACCGGAAATCCACCGAAATCTAGAAAAATTACTAATTATGCCATATTAAGCTGTAAAGGCTGTATAGAAAACCAAGCGTGCCACTTTTTCAAACACAATTTAAAAACAAATTCACTTACCAATGAAAGAAAACATTTCCAATGCCTCGGCCAACTTTTTCTATACATGCTTTACAGCTCAATATGGCATAAAAAGGCATAATTCTAGATTTCGGTTGATTTCCGGTGCCGGTAATGCTAAATGAAAAGCTCAGATTATGATCATTGGTCGTAAATTTATTCCGTTTTTTGGCACGCGAAGTACATACAATCGCGTCATCTAGTTAGATTTATGTCGGTGGCCACGAGTAATTAATTTTACATAGGTTTACCAGTGAGACTCGTGTTTAGGCATCGTATATCAAGACGAACAACATTTCAAAAAATGGTAGTGCTTAGGAAGTGCAGTGAAACTGCAGTCTCATCTAACAAAGGCATAAAAAAATATGACACAGGACATTGGGCACTTTGCTCACCTTTCGTTTACTGATAGGCAACGTGTAACTTGTTATTCGTTATGAATCGTGTTTTTTGTGATATGGCGATATTGTCTCCTGTGCGGGTCTCCAATAAATACTTTTTCTTTCTTTCTATGAATGATTAAGGAACTCTAGGCTCTTAGGAATCTTTTGTCGATAAAAAAACGCATTTTTCATTAACAGTATAAATTATGACACCTTAATAATGCGCACAGTTGAAATTGGAACAATCGGCTCGGAGCCGAAAATTGATAATCGAATCCTACTAATATTATAAAGGCGACAGTTTCTAAGTAAGTGAATTTGTATGTTTGTTACTCTTTCACGCAAAAACTACTGAACGGATCTCGATGAAATTTGGCACAGAGATAGATTATAGTCTGGAATTGCCGATAGGATAGTCTTTATCCCGGGAATCTGTTCCCTTGGGATAATTTTCGACAATCACGCGGGCGAAGCCGCTGGCAGAAGCTAATAGTGCAATAATATTATTGTCGCTGAGCGGTCCTGAGTTCGATTCCCCAGTTGAAAAGTGTTATGGAGTTCTCCATTTGGAATTTATCAGTAGCACCCGGGTTTAGACTTGTACTCGGTTGATGGCAACAGACTGGCCTCCCTATTACCTGGTGTAATGCGGGTGTAGTAAGGTTTACTTCTGCCTAACCTTCTCTAAATTATTTAAAGCACATATTTACGTCTGGGAGGAACTTTTATCCGAATGGCAATGTAGGTGGGATAATTCCATCAAGAGCCGCCACCTCCACCAATTATTTCCATCCGTTCGCGTGTGGCTGGCCAGGACGTGGCTGGAAGTGGATCGTTGCCTCGCCTGTTTGTCAGTGTTCTACATCTGACTGCGAATATGTACAATCTGCACATCATATCTTACGGGAGTGTATTCTTTGGCAGAATGAACGCAATATTATGATGAATAATGTACATGCTTCATCAGGAGTTGTTTGCTACTTTTTTCTACCTTGTGGAAACGAGAACAAATTTCCGTGCGTTCAAGCGTTTTTGCCTAACCTATTATGGAATCAAATATATCAGCTCACAATGTTATGACACATTAATATTAATGCTATTTTTCATCCGTGGAGCTAGGCAACTGGGCTTGTCCCAGTTGTAAACGATCCTTTGAGCCTTTCTTTCTCCTGCTTGGTATGGAGGGAAGTGCAAATTTGTATTTTTTCCTACTCCTTCGTTATTCTTTTCTGATTAATTTCGTTGCGGGATCCAAGACAGTTAAATTCATTCTCCAGGACTTCGTGGCGTGATGTTAATATGTATGTTAATTTTATAATCTTGACAATCTAAAGAAGTCAGATGACGTTTCTCATTTTACGACATACCTATATGCCGCGATAACTTTCTACGTAAGAAATTGACAAGTCAAATTCATAATTTAATTAATTACTATGTTACCCATACACAATAACAACGAATATCATTCGTAAGCATCAAGTTTAATTATACTTAAGTATTTTTATAGCCGTCAAATCCAACTTATTAGATGTCATATATGTATAGACTATAGTAAAAACACAGTCCCTCAATCTTTCAGCAGGAGAGAATTTGACCAGCAATGATCAGCATAATAATTAAACACTTTTATACGTTAGACCAAACTACTGACTTCTAAGTACTGACAAAGTAAACAATCGGTACTTCAGTGACAAATGACACTTTGTTTATAGCGATAGTGACAGATGTCATTGTGACATATAACGTAAATAAACAGTGCAGACGAAGGAGGGTTGAATTCAGAGAACGAGTAACCAGTTTAGTAATAAACAAGATCTTAACAATTGTTTCGTTGAACTCTAAGGTTGTCTTGACATTAGAGACATCGGTGACGTGAAGGAGAAAACCTGCACCTTAATTGTGTAATACACTAAATGATAGTTTCCATCACAACCGAATGGAGTTCAAGTTGTGGCTATCAGGAAACAGAAGACACCCAAGGAATTCCACTCCCTAGCTATTATTATAATATTGTTTTAAATCGATTAGGATTTAGTGACTTATAGTTTGACAGGCCGGGCGAGCACGGCCTACTGAGACAGGCTTGAGTCACACATTTTTATCACAGTTTGTGTGCAAAAACCGTGATAAAATGCGTGACGTAAGCATACCACAGAGGCCGTGCTCGCCCGGCTGCAGCGATATTGCGTAAGTGAATTCGGCAAGGCGAAGGATTTGACCCCATCAATCTACTAATTACATAGACGGAAATCCGCAAAACTCTTATCTCGCACGTGATTGGTCGATTGACGGGATCAAATCCTTCGCCTTTCCGAATTCACTTACGTTATTAGGCTGCCGATCTTTAGACATAAAGGTTTAGCTCACAGACATAAATCTAACTAGATAACGCGATTGTATGTACTTCGCGTGCCAAAAAACGGAGTAAAGTTACGATCAATGATCGTAATCTGAGCTTTTCATTTAGCATTATCGGCACCGAAATCTAGAAAAATGCCTTTTTATGCCATATTCAGCTGTAAAGAATGTATAGAAAAAGTTGGCCGAGGCATTGGAAATGTTTTCTTCCATTGGTAAGTAAATTTGTTTTTACATTGTTTGTGAAACAGATGAGATTGATGTGTGTGATACAGATGGAGTGCCTTGCGTTATCTATTTAAATGTATGTCTGTGGTCTAGCTCCACCCACTTCCTATTATTACGGCGATCCAATTTTTTACGTCAGTCTTTAATTAAATAAAAATAACCGACCTTATACTTCCAAAAATAAAGCTTGATCTCTGCGACATATGTCAAACTGACGTAAACTTTATTGTTACGTTAATGTTAGCCTGTCAAACGCTATTGTTACTGTATTGATACTGACAACTGTCGCAGAGATCACGCTATCTTATAAGAAGTAGAAGTTGATTGAAGCAACCTTGTTTGGCTTGACATCAAGTTATTTAAATTAAAATAACGGCTTAAGCTCCGATTCTCTATTTTTGTGTACAACTTAAATGAAGTTCTAAACGAGTCGGACTCGCGCACGAAGGGTTCCGTACCATAATTGCAAAAAAAGGCAAAAAAATCACGTTTGTTGTATGGGAGCCCCAATTAAATATTTATTATATTCTGTTTTTAGTATGTTTTGTTATAGCGGCAACATAAATACATCATCTGTAAAAATTTCAACTGCATAGCTATCACGGTTCCTGAGACACAGCCTGGTGAGAGACGGACAGACAGAAAGACAGACGGACAGTGTAGTCTTAGTAATAGGGTCCCGTTTTTACCCTTTGGGTACGGAACCCTAAAAATACATAGAAATACCTCAACGACATTTTTAATGCAGTATAAAATAATTAAAAGTTATAACAATAACTTTTAAATGTAAACCACGTCAAGACCAGAAGGTCGTATTTCAGAATTAGGTCAATGTAAAACGTAAAAAAACGTCCTACAAAATAGAGTGCCAAATCATTTTCATAGTTTAACTGCCAACTGATGAGAAGTAACATTCGTTTGGCATTTTATATGAGGTCGTTACTAAAGTAGACTGATCATTATTAGAATTGTTTCGAAAAGTTAATTAATTTGGGTTTTGGCACTTTCAGGAATGAATCTTTTACTGTGATGAAATATTTTATTCGCCTATTAGATAAAGAAAATAGTTCATAATGCCATGGTCAGTTCGCAGCTTTTGAATGAATGCTTCTTTTTATTGCAAAGGAGCTAATGTCAACTACTCTGCCAGAAATGATCATTTTTATTATTCATCCTTCCATAAAAATAACTCAAACTACAACTCAACAACCAGTTTGACAAGATATTAAAAATATTCAACAAGATTTATAAGCAACAAATAAAGCACAACCCAGTAACACTCCGGAACTAACAACCAAACAAAAACAACTTATTTAAAACCTTTATCACCGAATCAAACCTAACAAAATCGCCAATCGCCATGAATGAGACAATCGACTAACCATAAACAAGGATTAAGAATAATCACAGCGGCACGTCACTAGCAACCATAAACTATATGTCAGAAGGTCGTGCATCATACAGACACTTCGGTTTTACGACTTCCCTTTGTGCTGACAGCTCCGTCGACTATAAAAAACCTATTCAAAGGTGGGAGAGACACTTGGACACACATCGTCATGGTTTTAACCTCGTAGAATAGTGCTGTAATACTCGTCGACGCGTCAAATAGTCGTATTGCTACTTAGGACGTTATGTCTGGCATTGTTCCGATTGCTACTACGTTTCGCTATGGGTTTTAAATCGATCTGAAGGCTGCGATGATTCATTTGGCATTGAGTTGTTGTTTCGTTTACTTTTTTGCGTTGGCTTCTGAGAAATAACTTACTGTAGTAGCTTTCAACAAGGTTTTGGTGATGAAACTTTTTTTTTAATTGTTGTTAAGCTTGCGCTTGACCACTATCTCACCTGATGGTAAGCGATGATGTGATCGAAGCACACTTGCCTAGAAAAAACCCATTCACTCTTGACTTGAAGACTGCCAGGTTGAAACTATCAGGAAATACAGTGGGATGTCCACCATGTACCGATGACGCATTGCCGTACGTCTTGTAGTCCGATGATAGAACGGGCTAGGAGGAATTAGTTCATGCAATTCCATCGCACACTCCCCGAAATGTAACATGTTATATTTATTTTTCACAAATATTTTACTAAAGCAATCCAATTTTTTTGTAATATTGGCACAGGATCAATGAAAACCACCATAACATGTGACTAGTGATAAACGAAATCGTGTCTAACACAAAGGGTAAACTGGGTAAATAATATTTTCCACCACTTTATGATTAGCATTAGGATTGTAACTTATTCGAAGAAGCTGAAGGTTCAGTATATAGTTCTCGCCAAAAAACGGCATCAATCCGTGTCTCGCGCATCGGAAAGCCAACATCAGGGCGACCAAGAAGTTTGGCGAGAACTAAATTAGGTATTCTGTGATCAGTTCATAAAAGGCCCATCCATCATCACTGTCAGTGGTATGTAAACTTATTTTATAGACCGATACAACTATTTTAACTTAGCTGACTGCAAAGTGCCGTCATAGGTTCTTATAAAAAGTATATTAACCATCCCTCCACATACAACCTAGGAAAAATCTAAGATGTCTTAATAAAATCCATAGCATTTCATTGATAGATGGATTTCCGTAAAGGCAGCTTCTAAATCAAAGCATTTATTGCAAATTATGGGTTGATCAGTGAGAAGTATGAAGCTAGTTTTCTGTCTTCTGACTGTCCCTAGTTAGAGTACCAAGACAAAACGTTCTTTCAAAATTCGGACCATGGTTTATACGTCTCAGTAAAACCTATGCACTAAACTTGGGATAGATACAATTGACGTAAGTTCGAGATACAGCAACGCCGCAGTGCGGCCCGGACTTTATGTCAACTTTACGATCCGCCATTACGGACCCAATGCCGTTTGCCGCCAAGAGCTGATAAGTAACTGTATTCGAATTTCGAATTTAGCTGAGTAAGCGAGTTGCATTCCTGCATGGAATTAGTAAGTATAACACTATAAATTGGCAAATAGCTTCTTAGTTCATGATTTTAAAGCAGTTGACATACCTATTGCTAGATTATGTCTTCTGTCTGTCGTCTTGGGGCTGGTTTCTGAATTGAGAATTCTGAATGAAGAACGTGTCAAAACTTACTTTAATGGCAAAGTTTCTCAGGTTTTCAGCATTAAGTACAGTTTCACCAACAATCAACTTCAAATTCTTAATTCAGAATGTTTTTGAGTTTAATCGGCACATGAGACAATAGTGTTTAGTCACTACCTACTAGTCACATAGGTCAGGTTTTCTGTTTGTTTCAGTCTTATTATTATCGTTTGCTAATCTGTGAAATGAATGACACAAAAGACCTTTGTTTTTATTGAAGTTCGATGGTCGAATCATGACAAGAGTCAATATTAAATATTTCAAAAAATTATAATATTCACGACGGATCTTTGTGTCTCTGAATTGGCTTCAAGACCCTGCACAGTAGCTATTCTTGTGTCAATTTTGAAGGTAAAGATAGCATTGAACAACTGTCTATTTCACTCGCTTACGTTTGTCGCATCGTCGGGTCTACCTTTTATAGCAGAACTTTTTATGTCATAATATTATTATGCATAACAACGGATAGCAGAAACTTCATTTCGCAGAAAATCGTTTGGCATGCACACATTTATCATACATTCATAACTCATAATTTTGTAAGTCAGAATCATCACATTCAGAAACGTCTTTTGGCATACATTGCATATCCATATTAATTGAAAATTCATACTTAGAATAATTTTGTATTTTTTACCATAGGTAATAATAAAATTGACTGAAAACAATTTTTTTTGGTTTTTATTTTGCTGTATGAAGCATGCAAACATGCCAACAAGCATACACCATGCATACAGCAATCATGTAGCATGCAAACAAGCATACACCATGCATGCAGCATGAAAACATGCAGCAAGCATGCAAGATGCAAGCAAGCATGCAAGTGAGCGTGCAGTAAGTAAGCAGCATGCAGCAAGCATGCAACCTGCAAGCAAGCATACAGCAGGCATGCAACCTGCAAGCAAGCATGCAGCAGGCATGGTTTCTATCACGGCTCCGGCGCTGCGGGGCTCCGGCGGTCCCACGCGAGCTTATCGTCGCAGATGGTTTTAACGCTCACCACCTCGCCCCTCCGCGCCTACGCGGGCTTAAATTACACTCTAGGGATATGGCAGACAAGACTACGTGGAGTCGGTTTTGCAGCGATTCGTTGCTGTCACTAAGTTTTGTAACACAACTTTTTGACTCTTTCAGACAGTATTTTAATTTTAATTTAAGGTTAAAATGCTATTTTATAGAAATGCCTAATAAAATTACCTCCTATTCCTATCTCGCTTACTGTATGCAGTATACTCGATGACAAACTGTTTCTTGCGCAACGGTAAGCAGAGCCAACTTCAGAGACGTATGTAAGTTTATGAAAGATTTAGTTTCTTAAGTTGGTAAAGTTATCCAATGAGGATGAACTAAATAACGTCAGTCTGTCAAAGTTTGTTAGCTAAATTTCTGCATCTTAGTCAACGTTCCAAGTTTAAACTAGCGTTATTCAGTTCATCTTCATTCTATGTCGCTGGCACGACAGTCATTTACTTCTCTGTCAAGTAAAGTACCGGAAAAAAAAACAATAATACACAAAATGTTAGTTATTCATCCAAATTTATTCTTCAAAGTATGCCCCTTCAGAAACGATACACTTACGTCAAAGAATAATCCAATCATCAAAACTTTTATTGAACGTTTTTTCCGAAATCGAGTTCACCTCTCGCCGCGAATTCTCTTTTATGTCTTCTTCGGTCGTTGCAACGACCGTGGTACCGGGTAGACTGACTAACTGACCGGGTAGACAGTCTACCAGGGACACAGTCGTTGCAACACGGCCGAAACGTCGGGTGAAATAGACAAATAAATAATCGAAATCATCGCGTTAAATGCCCGTGATATATTGCTTTTCAATTATGAAACGCGAAAGTTTTAAAGTTAATATTGCAAAGACTCTTGTGCGATTGAGTTTTTGGAGAAAATTCAGGACTTTTGGGACGTGCCGAGCGGCAACATGTTTCATACCCCAGACACAGAAAGTTCGGCGGCTATTTCCTTCACTTTTTGATGTTAACTTCAGTTGCAGACGTTGATGGCCTACCAGAACGATGCAAATCTTCCATCACGTCTCGATCGCTTTTGAACGCTTTGTATCACTCATAAGCACGTGTTTGTGATAAAGCCGATTCACCATAAGCCTTCTGTAACATTTTCAGTGACTCCGAATATGAAATTCCATTGGAGATGCAAAATTTAAGAAAAACTCTGTTCGATGTTTTTGTCCATTATGAAATTCAATACTCACTAGATATGATATAACTAAAAACATCTATTGTATTTATTGTATTTAATCTAAATAACAGATGTTATTCGTGTAACTCAAACTCCGTGCCAAAATGGAAAACAGTTGTGCCAATCTAACCAACAAACGAACAAAAAATTGAATTTGGAACCAGAAACAAATCATCCATTCCCGAAACTTCTCTGACTGAATGTATATTTGATTCACCCAAAAAATTGCCACTTCCATGTCATCGTCAGTGGCCGCTTTACCTTATTATAAAAATGTTAAGTTACCTATTTATGTTTTTTGTGGTATGTAAGTACACTGTAACAACCTTCAGTAAATAACTAATGATATGTACATTTTTTTTTTCATCAACTTGTCTAGTATAAAGTAACCACACACAAAGTTCTAAATGTAAGCCGAATAAAAGCGATGCTATAAGATGGCTAAGTTAGAACCGTTGATAAACATAAATAGCCTGTCAAATAAACGAGGAGACTAGCCGGGGTCAGCTATGACATCTTTATAGCGCATGTCAAAGTTCACAGGCGTCACAGCACTATCATAACTTTACATAAACATTACAATTTACTTGACGTTTTTATTAGCATCTTGTCAAGGTACTAATGACTGATTATAACACCCTTGTTTAGTGCTATCTGTGTAAGTGCAGTATTTATTTTTTCTAATGAACCCACAAAATTACAAGTGTGCAGGTCTAATACTAGTGTTCGAAACCAATGTTTCGTCTTTTTTTTGTGATTTGTAACACCGTGTCAACTCGCTGTCATCGATATTGACAGCTTTGGATGGGTTGAAGTTGGCATTACTGGTAAACTTGTCTTTGATATCGCGAGACGTAAAATGTTGATCTTATTTGGTTTCGTTGAAATTGGTATATATTCAACAACTAGATTTAGGTAAAGTTATGGGGGAGGTGGTCTAAACTATAATACCATTGGCCAGTGTGTCGTCCTTCTGTTTCGTGAACTTGGCTGACACACTGCCATGTGTCTAGATATATTTTACATACGCGATGGAGGACTTCTGTGGATGCCCTCTGCCCTAGGGCACATGGAATATTATTATTTTAAAAGATTTACCGATACTCTTAATTGGACAAGAAAAATGTAATTGCAAACGTTTATCGACCTGCCTACGGGTATAATTTAGACGGTCACCAAAAATATTTTTAAGACTAAGCTTAGGCACCAAAAAAAATAAACAACTCCAAAAAAAATCAATTGACTTTATTAAAAGGGCCCTAAAGTATATAATATTATGATCCAAAATAAATAAAATAACATCAGAAAAATCGCAAACCTCGCACAAATATTATTTTTGGTTCCTAAAATGGATCAACGGTCACCAAATTCTATCCAACTCAAAGATTAATATTACTACCAAAAATCTTACTCCAAAATAGTAAGTCGTCATCCATTGGCGAGAAGAGAAAAAGAGGGCGGCCAGCTAAAACCAAAAAAGCTTTGTTGATCCAGTGATTATGATTTTTCTTATTTTAAATGGGGAATTATAAAACGATCGAATAAAAAAAAACTTTGCGACTGATGATGAGATACTGTTTTAATAACTTGAGTGGTATGAAGAGTACCTAAGCGAAGAATTAACTAAAGTAACGACGAATATTGATTAATAATAAAATCCAGAACGAGCTTACAAAAAGTGGATTGTGATTATTCCATTCCCGATTTTAAAATTCTAGTCGTGCGACTAGAAATGCGCGGCGTCCGGGTGTATTCGTGTTTTTAACGAATTAGTCCAAGAGCGAGCGAAGCGAGCTCGGGAGCTTAGGGCACCCCGACACGGACAGGTTAGGTTCGAACGAGATGACGGGAGCTGAAGTGAGCGAGCAAAGCGAGCGAACTCGGCTCCCGTCATCTCGTTCGTGTTAGGTTACTTTAGACCCTGCGGACGGAAATAGGAGCCCCGCGCAGCGGGGCTCCGTCGACTATGTTGCCAGAGTACTAATCGTACTTGAACCTTGAACCTCAATATATTTAGCGAATTCCATATAACGATAAATAAGCGACGTACGTCTGGGAACCCCAGTATATTAATTGATATTTGGGAAATATTCTAGCGATCGTTAGCTTTTTTAGCCTAACAAAAATGACCAAATTAGAAGTCATGGTATTACATAATTGGTAACATCTAAGTAGTGACAATATATAATATTTGGTCTAAAGTGTATTTTAAAGGCGTCCATATATTTTTTTGGCAGTCAATAATACGAAAAAATGGATTTATTTCATAATATTTTAGGAAACGTTATTTGGTGACCATTTATCCATTTTGGTAACCGTTTAGAATTTTTTTGGTAGTAAAATAGGTACTTTTTTGGGCGGTGTTTAAACACAAGCCATTTGGAACTATTTACAAAATGTAACCGTGTGTAATAAATCAAGTAAGTATGTTTTAGATTATTTTAGCATTTATAAAATGTCAATCTTTTCATAAAGTAAACACAATATGACAAGATAATAAATGAAAGACTGTTTAACAACTATAGAAGGAATGAATAGAAGAGGCTCAAAAAACTTGCAAGCACCTGTGCAGGCAAGCACCTTGAATTTGTTTTTTTTTTTAATTTTCCTTGGAATGAAAATTGATTTCCACGGAATATGAAAACCATAAGTTTATATATATTTGCAGACATTTAATTATATTTTATTGACAGTAAGAACTTTGATACAAGTTACAACATTTTGTACAGAATATTATTTTTAGTCAGAATTAGCTGTCGGTTATACCTACTTTAATTTATATCGCAAGTAACCTTGTTTAAGGTAAATTTAATAGCAGACATAATTTATAGTTTACTGCCTTCATTTCAAGTGGATGTTTCATTTCAACGGTACCTGAAGTTTGGATGTATAATTAAATGATTAGAATTCATTATTTAAAAAGATTTTTTTTATATTGGGAGGAGATTTCTAGAACAGCAATTAATAACCTAGTACCAACTGCATAAAAAAAAACTGAAATATATAATATCGTAAATATCTAGACAAAATCTGGTAATGGCCAGTATGTTTCGTGTGTCGTGTATGTATTTATAGGTATGTTATCCGCTATTCAAGTATTTTTAATGCTTCCATTTTTTTTTATTGACAGGCCATTGTCAAACCTCTGTATCTATTTAAACTCTAATAAAAATCCGGCATTGCGCACCCCCTCACTGGCCATGCGTCCGCTACGCTAGAAGAAGACCATCGACTAACGTCACTACACTAACGTTATAATCGCGAGATCCATCAGTACTAGCAGCGCCCGCCTCGCCAGCGGCCAATCGCAAGCCGCCGCCACGCCTACCGGCCACGCGATTGGCCGAACCACTTTGAATATAGAACCGCTTTTTTTTTCTCTAACGCCTACGCAAGCTCGGACAACTTGAGGATTTCCTTCACGTTGCATCAAACACAATAGTCGATTGTATTGCTATTTATTTTAATTTTTAGGTTGGGTTTGGTAATGGCACGGAATTGTCTTCAATTGCCTCGTTTATAGGGTAAACTGTGCTTTTACCCTATAAACGAGGCTATTATTAGTCATGCGATATTTAGAATTAGACAAGACTAGAAATAACAAACAGAAAGAAAATATCGTGAAAAACATTAAACAAAACGGTTTGTATAAAATGTCACATTTTTTATATAATTTCCCTGAAAACCAATTCAACACTTTAGACATCGTGGGAAAAATTGATAGGTATCTACATTTTTTTATTTTCTTTGTTGTTTTTAAGCAGATAGATAAAATGCAACCATAAATGTCGAATCAACAGATAATTCATCTTCATCACAAATTAACTGAATCTTTATGACAGCGGATGTCGATTATAAAGCAATTATTTTGCAGTCTTAATTAAATCACTTTATAGCACCTTGTATTGTGTGCACAATCCGCATTGAATGAGATCGCCATTGCATTCCCATCCCAGATTCAAACAGTTTCTTTCACAACGTACCTTATTGTACAACTATTGAGATTTTAGTACCTATAAATTCCATTTTTTTTTTTTGATATGTAGAGAAATTTTTGGTACAAGTTTTTGTCAAATCAAATAGAAATTACTACGAAATAATGTTATGTAGAAAAACCAAAATTTTCTGTCATTAAAAACTTGTGTACGGTCCACAAAAATAACACTCAAAATCATACATTTGTATTTTTTTCTTTATTTTTCAGATTTCAGACGAAGATATACGTATTATTATTTTTGATTTGAGATGACGAAATAAAAAAATCTTTAACAGAAAGGTAGTAATGAAGTACAAAAGGGTATTACGAGCACCTCTATTGGTGGGTCATAGATCAAGTCCCAAAAAGCACCGTCCAGTGTCCTTTGCGACAAATCGAAAGCAAAACAAAATAAAAATAAAACAGATACCAACCATAACCATAAAACACGATAAAGTAAGGTTTTTTTAAACATTCATAAAAACCTTATAGGTACACTCAAGCTCACATAAGATACCTACTAAAACTTTCATAAACTCAAAAAGTTACATTTTGAAAAGCTTATGAGCATTACTTCGCTCCAACAGTGTTACTTTAATAGAACAAGTTTAACTTTATTTACATATATACAATTGAATATTCTAAAATAAAAACAAACTTATATACAAATACAAAAGGGAGACGGTAAAGAGCTCATTGTGCATCAAAAAATTCGTCCACATCGATGTCAATGGGAAACGTGCCCAGAACGCTGGCAGCATTGCCACGTTGGATGGCAATGCTGATTCTCTGGCCGAAGAAAATGCCAGCCCTCTGGTCACGTGAAGAGTCGACGAGCTTTGTGCTAATTTCTCGAAAAACTCGATGCGCACTCGGACCCCATGGACCTAATGTTTCAACCCCAAACGGTTCAAACATGTAACTTCCAATAAGGTTGTTATATTTGCGCCGTTTGAGGTTTTCTGCACCGGCAGCAGCCGCCCCAGCACAGCCCGCCGTGCTAAGAAGATGGGATGGCGCAAGGGTGTCGACACATGTTGCATCCCACACCAAAGGCCTACCCACCTTCCAAGGCATTATGGTCATCCCGTCTGGTCTCTTCCCATCGTCGCGGGCCAAGCCATTGGGTTCTAAAACAGCTGGCACCCCGGCGGTGACAAGAGCCCGACGTATGATGTCATTAATGCTGGCGTGCCGTGCTATCCGGCCAGCGCTCCTACTGCAGGATAGGCCATGATGACCGAGGCGGTCGACTGCTTCACCACATTGACAACGATGTGGAGCTCCGCTAGGAGCACCCAAACGCAGACATGTAGCGATCCGGAAGGTGTTGTCACTCAACATAGTACCTATGTTGAGTGACGGTAGTGCCTGTAGCCAGAGACCCGACTCCCACTCTCCCACAGCCAGCAGGCGGGCACGCTCAGCAGTATTGGTGGACGTATTTATAAGTTTATTCCGTACCAACCTGCAGAGCGGCTCATCCCACTGTCTCTGGGAAGATGGGTTCTCGGGCAACGCCGTATTCGGGCAAGCCACTTTCCAGGCGCACACTGCGTCGGTCGAGCACGGCACTTCAAAGATAACCAGTGAAAGGGATAAAATTTTTGTGGTTAAAGTTTGAGTGCCGTGGACCGAAGACAGGAACGCCGGTAGGCTTATACTAGAAATTTTGCGGATGCCGAGCCCGCCGAAGCGAATGGGTAGTGTAGCTTGCATCCAGGCTCGATCATCCAAGGCCACATTTAAGATGGATGTCAGAGTGCATCGAATAATTTCGTCAATTTTTTCCAAGAGATGTGGCTGCTTCCATAAAGGGGAAGAGCGGAGAAAATACATAAAATTGGGTCCAAAACAGCAATACCTAATAAGAGTAAAAGCCGAATGAAGGTTAATTTTTGAGAGTCTATCCGAAATATCATTAAAATGGTTAATTTTGTCATCAATGAATGAAGAAAAACTGTCTTCCAAAATTGGGGAACCTAGGAGGTGTAGTGAAGTTTTATCTAAAATTTTGATCTCGGGGGCTATTGCATAAAATTTCTGTAGGGTAGGTTGTCTGTCGGTATTGTCACAAAGAAAAATTTCACATTTGGAGTGGTTGAGTTCTAGGCCGATGGATTTAAACTGCTCTTTCAGGAATTGGAAATCTGCTAAAACGGTGTCTACGTCACCTCCTAGTGTTGCATCATCCAAATACCATAAGTTAAATTTCGAATTTAGTTTCTGAATAATGGGATGAATAGCTAGACTGAAAATGACTGGCCCGAGAGGGTCACCTTGTTGGCAACCAACTGAAGACTGCAAAACATTTTCTTTGTACAATAATTTTGATGGGTGCCTACCTATAGCATTGCCACAAAAAACCGAAAATTTCTGGAAGCTCTTTTTTTGCTTCAGCCAACAAAGTGTCCCTGTTGACGGAAGAAGAAGTAATTTAGAACAAGTAATTTCGATGAATGCTTACATTTTTATACAATTAATAAGTAGTCTTAAATTCTTAATTGCTTTTGAGCTCAGCTCCCGCGAAGTCACACCTCGAGTAATTTTAACAACTTGTACACATGAAATGGGCATTGATTTTTAACTCCAAAACCTACTAAATCCCCACCTTGTCGTGATTTACTTTCCATATTGCACCTACCACTATTTCTCTCTGCATCACCCAAAGGTTGACTGGAAGAAAATGCCTAAGGCATTACGTCCGCCTCTGTACGTTTTTGTGCATGAAGCATTAAATAAATAAATAATAAATCTTATCTTAATAATACTGATTATAAATGCGAAAGTTTGGATGGATCATTAGAACAGCTTAACGGATCTGGATGAAATTTGCCACAGAGATATATCATATATTGGATTAGTACATCGGTTTTTCATCCCGGTAGCACAGATAATATAATACTTCCCGTAAGATATACCCTACATCCACGCGTGCCACTGGTAAAAGATAGCGTTTCATAATTTCATGAATGTTACTTTTTAGAGTTGCGTACCCAATGGGTAAAACGGAGCCCTATTGCTTTCACTCACGTGTCCGCCTGTCTGTCCGTCATCTGTCACACAGGTTTGCCAGCCAAACGGCTAAACAACCAAACGGTTGGAGCTAAAGTCTTCAAATTTTCACAGTATAAGCATCTTGTTGACCGAGCCATACAATTTGTCAAATAATGTTTTTAATTTTTTCTAGGGGACCTAGACAACTAAGAGAGCGCGAAAAATTTTACCTACCCCATCGAATGGGGTATCATTGTTTAGATAGCTTCGTTGAGTAGATACTGTATTTTTATTTTTTTAAATATTGGAAAACAAAGTAATAAGAAGCCACCGAAGTCAGTTTCTATTACAATATTAAGTTCCGAAGATTTTTTTAAGTTCCCATTGACCTATGAACTTGAAATTTGGTGGTAATGTTTATTATTACATATATTTTACTAACAAATACCAATATATTGATATATCAGATTTTTCAAGACATACTCTCATTTTTCCTATTACAACCAACTTAATTTGCCGGTTTGGTACGGAACTCTGAATATGCGAAATCCGACACGCACTTGGCCGGTTTTTATGCATGCCTAACGATAACATTTAATTGGTACTTCTCACCTACAACTCAGTAATTTCAATAAATGCATTTTCTTATTATCTATTAATAGTCTTGTTTGCCATTGAGATATCTCGAGTTGTGATTTCTATGTAGCATAATCACACTTCAAGGAATCTAACAAGTTGGACAGACATACAATTTTATAGGTATGGAGAAATAATGATCTTTACGTGTAAACGTAATAATCTAATATAAAACTCAATATTATAACTTTGATTACAATCATAGTATTTAAGTTATTTATCTAGTTTTTAGCGTGTTGGTACAGTCAATCGTTTATCTGTGTTAACAGTTTAACACATTTATTTTGAGTTGGTCTAATGTAATACGGAGTTTGAATATAAAAAGAGGCCAGCTTATACTGGTTTTCTGCCCACAAATGTGCAAACTACTGTAGGTTCCTTATAGTGCGCCCCTTACCGCTACTAGATATTCTCGGATTTTTAAAGCATCTCAAAAATCGATAAACAACTGACCTAAAATCATCTTTTTAATCGATATTCTTAAGTCTAGGTTGAGTTTCGTTCTGGAATAGTTCTACAAACCGAGCCAAGAGTCACAAACATTTTCTACTTAGTCCTACGCCTTAAATATGAAACCATCTTGATCCCAGCTAGTGTTATCTAGAAGCACTTCTCATATTATGTAAGAATATCTCAGAATGCCTACAACACGTAGACACAGCGTCTGTCAATGCAAGGTTTACGCGGCGTAGCAGCGTCTACGAGACCCTACACAGCGCCTACGCGACGACACGAAACAGCTGTACACAGCGCCTACGTTACGACACGAAACAGCTGTACACAGCGCCTACGTAAGGAAACATGCGATGTGTCTACCATAGTCTACGCAGCCCGTAAGCGTCGAAAACGCTGCGCTTCTTACAGTTCATAATTTAGACAAAGAATGAAAGAACAGTTTATGACTGTTCCGTGCTCGTAGTATTCTGTGGTCTAGAAAATTAGCAATAACGTTAGAATAACTCCATTCCTAGTGGGCAATTAATAGCTAATCACCTTTAAGATTATAGTACATTACTCCAGCAAAAGAGGCATTGATGGACGAACGTGTATTTACACTTTTTTTTTGGGCCGAGGCGATGCCGAGGCACACATGATACGTCACTTACATTAAGTCTATGAATGCCTAGTTGTGGCTAAGGCTTGTATAGAACTTGTCTCAAATGATGCGCGGGAATTAAAACTAAGTAATATCTATAATAGAACTAATATTGTCAAATACAATTACTTTTCAAAATCAATGACGAACAACGAACAACAATAATGTTCCCGCGTGAAAGTATTCATTTGTTTTTTTTTTAATGTACAGCTTTCTATTTGCAAGCCAGTTCGAAATTTAAATAAAACCTTTGATAAGTTACCTCCTTGATTGCCATGTTTGGGAGTAAAAAATCGTTCCATTTTTGAATTACACGACAGAAATGAGTTTTCCTACTATGTAATTTATTTTTAGTTGTACGAATATCCATATTTGTCGTGGTTTACCACGACAAATATGGATATTCGTACAACTTTTGCCGGCCGGTGTGTGAGTATGTGTCAGTTTTCATTCTTATTAAAGGTTTAATTGACTGAGAATAAAATGTTGTCAAAGCTGGTAAGCAATTCATAGTAAGTAAGTATCGAGACAACAATATTATTGGCCATTGTATATCACAATTACAACAGATAATTCATTTGGCAAGAGCAGGTTAAATGAAAGTCGTCCCCACCAGCTTTTTAAACTATCATCTAACGAAACCTACTACTATTAGAAATGTGAAAGTCTGTGAGGATGGAGTGATAGATGTATTTTCCTCTTTCACTTCTAAACTACTAAACGGATTTTGGTGAAATCTTACAGAACGATAGCTTATACATCAGAAAAACAAATAGGCTATAACTTATAAAGATATTGGAAGAAGTACTAATATAATGCGGGCGGAGCCGCGGGCGGTAGATAGTTAAGACATGTTTGTTTGAAACCCCTAAACACCATGTATGTCTCGTTTTTATACTGGCTTCAATTTCCCGGTCAGGTGTTATTGTGTCTTTTCATCTGGAATTTCTCCCGTAGTCTGGTTTTTGACCAGTCCCATATATTTGTTAACACTTTATGCACAAGTACAAAGGCGGACTTAATGCCTTAGGCATTTTTTACCAGTCAGCCTGAAAGCGGTGCAGAGATAAAAAAATACAGGTGCAACTAAATGATAGGATAAACACAGAAAAATAAACATAGACAAATATATGCTTAGATTAATAAATAGAAGGAAAGTTATTGAGAAAACGAAACCGACAAATCAATTCTGTGATGATTCTGCAAACTTCTTGCGAATGTGCTGAAAGAGAACCGACTAGTTGCCATCCTGATATTCTGAGGAAGCGCATTCCAATGGAAAATCGCCTGGACACAGAAGGACAGTGGATTAACCCAGAACGTTGAGAGGGACATCTTAGAAGACGATTAAATGTGGCTTAGACGACACCAGTCACCAACGACCTTGAGGGGACAAAACGCGCACTCGTTTCACACCAGCGCGACCCAAAATTCTGTAGTCTTTTTACTTTCCTCATTATTCTACGACATTAAAAAAAGCCTCAGTCTTTGAGATGGTAACAATTTCTTAAAATACTCCCAGCGATTTGGTGCGATTGTCGTGTTTTTGTCCGTGGTAGACATAACTTTACAAATTAATTACACTATGTTACTAGTACCTCTGCATTACCCTTCGGGGAATAATGGCGTGATATTATATTACGTTAAACACTATAGTTCACTACTATCTAGATATATCTAAACTGCTCGTTACACACATAACCTTGCATCCACCATATTATTTTTATGGCACACATAATTCAAAGACATAATTGATGAATACAATGTAAAGTTACCGCCAACTGAACACGACCTTAGAAAGCCCCACCGACCAATCAGGAGGCTGCCCGCGATAATCGTTGATTTCTAATAGGTCAATAAATATTTACTAGGAACGACTGTGAAATAAATATTTTGTTTCATGACAACCTTTTAGTGTTACGGCGCTGAGTTTAGAATAAAAGAAATTATGGTTTTTGAGTACCTATCTTGCAGACAGAATGATGTAGGTATTAAACAACTGACTATCTTTGAACCACAGACATAAATCTTAACTAAATGACGCGATTGTATGCAAGTCGCGTGTCGAAAAAGGGATTCAAAGCTATGACCGCACTTTGAGCTGTTTCATTTAGCATTATCGGCACCGGACATCCACCGAAATCTGGTAAATTGCCTAACTATGCCATATTGAGCTGTACAAAAAAATGTTGGCCGAGGCAATGGAAATATTTTCTTTCATCGGTAAGTAAATTTGTTCTTAAATTGTGTGTGAAAAAGTGGCATGCTTGGTTTTCATACAGATAAAGAGACTTGTGTTATCTAGTTAGATTTATGTCTGTGCTTTGAACACTATAATGCAAAACTATAAAGTCTGTGATAAACTAACGCTATTAAAAAGTTCTTGATCATAACCATAGATCATAACATTCCGCGAGGGGTTGGGCAGCGGTGGTCGTGTACCTATAGAAAACCTACATATTGCCAGTAATGTTTCATCATCATTTCAGCTGAAAGACGTCCACTGCTGGTCATAGGCCTCCCCCAGACGTCGCCACATTGACCGATCCCCTGCGTCTCTCATCCATCGCCTTCCCGCAACCTTAACCAGGTCATCGGTCCGCCTAGTGGGAGGCCTTCCAATGTATCGTCTTTCGGTTCGCAGTCGCCATTCCAGAACTTTTCGGACCCATGGGCCATCCGTACTGCGAGCGATGTGCCCACTGCCACTTAAATTTCGCAATTCTTCGGATTATGACGGTAACTTTGGTTCTCCTGCAGATATCTATAAGTTATTTTTATGTCCCATGTAATAATGGCGAGCCTATTGCAAAAGCAATCTTAAAATCTCTTCATAAGTTTTATATTTAAGCAGCTAGAATTTGTCTAACCGGAGGGCCTAGAAAAAGTGAAACTCTATCAGTTATAGCTATTGTCAAGTGTACCAAAATGTATTAGAGTAACACGATTGTCAAAACCGAAATTTCAAATAGTCAATCCGTATTTTTTTCAATTTGCACGATGGTTACCTATCGCTGAACGAATTTCTAAAGAGAACCCCAGGACATGTACTTTCATACATTTTCTGCATTGGGAAACAGCACCTTGTTGTATAACTTTAACTGGTATCTGAAACCAATAAATCAAGCCATATTCCACTATTATATGAATCAATCATTCTATAGTTAATTTGGGAGCAAAGCCTCATTCCTCTGCCAAAAGCAAATTTTAAATTTAGAAACCTCTTCCCACCAGCCAGTTCTAAGACTTGTTTACACCGACACAGAGTGGCCACTAAGTGTGATATCCTTATCGGCCACCGTCCACTTCCTGCGCAGTTCTGCCTTTGGTCACGTAGCCCGGCTATAAGGCACAATGTATAGTGTGTACCCCGATTGTTTCGGCTGAATGGGCCGTTGTTAGGCCCCAGCATATCGCACCGGACGCGTGAAACGTCAGGCGATTAATTTTATTGTTTCTGGGTTTGTTTGTCGGGTGATGTTGGTAGATTAGATTTTAGTTGGCATAGATGTGAGGATAGTGTTTGTCTGCTGCGTAGATGCTACAGTAATGTTGTCATTGTCACTCTGAAAAGTGAACTTTAATTGCGTGACACATGGTTTCTTTTACAGTGGGTACGCTCTCCTTACACAAATATAAGCCTCAAAGTCTTTAAAAGCATTCACGTCCCTGGCACGCTTGCCACTATGGTATTGAGGGAAGTTGTACAATTTACACAGGTTACAAGAAAGTGTGAGATGAATATTATGTACCCTATTGCGGTCTTACCTTTAAAGATTGCTATGATTATCATTTTAATGACACTGTCAAATTCTTTAAAAAAAAAAGTACTCTATTACAAAATGTAGGATTGCATTTTTACAATAATAATTATATTTTATGTGCGAACTTTAAATAGTTATTGGTAGTTAATATAATGTGTTGTGAATATTTAAATAAATATTTATTTATCTCGTAAGAAGTATTATTTATAGCCGTATTTTATAAATTAATGTCAGTTTCAGTTTAGGCTTACTTTAAACGATCCTTTTTATTGCACCACCCTTCAAAGTTTTATGAATGCAATAATAATAAATCATGTTATAATCATAAGCCGAGTTTGTAAGAAAAACGTTGAGAAGTGAACAGGAAAGTGAGTCAACAGAGAAATAATTTAAGACTGAAGATTAAGTCACATTATTGGCTGAAAATAATTTATATTCAAGCAAATTTAGTAGGTATAATTATTATAATACAGAAGAGTTTCACTTCTCACTTAATCAGGCATATACAATAGTCCGAACTTACCGCCCGCGTATGTTCCATAGTTTCCTATACTATATTCGATTATTAAGAGGGCCCTTCCCGGTCCGTCTAAAGTAAACGCGAGCATTGTCGTAAAGCTTGTTGTTTCACCCAGCCCATGTTTGAAAAATAAACAAAGCGAAAAGAGAGAGATAATCAAAAACAGTGTACGAATATTTCATAAAATTTAAAAAAATCTCGATAGATAGAATAATAATGTTCGAAAATTTCATTAAACTTGTTCCAGGAAATACGTGTTTTTGAATAAGCCCTACAAGTTTGTGAAATAAACAATTGCCGTCTTATTAATAAACGTGGACTAAGGTAAGATTAACTTTATTCCAAGGATTAGGTTGGTACTAACAAATTTCCGTATTAATAAACACGGAATAAGGAGGGATTATACTAATCTGACACTAGTCTCGGACTAAAAGTTAAACCATGGTGCCAGCTAGTTTCGGGGAACCACCCCACAGTGCTTACGTCCTCGTCGTGTTCCCCGGAAACGTCCCAGTTCTGACCACCGTAACGGAGTGGCAGACTGGGTACGGCCAAAGTGCACTGTGCGATCGTAGCTATCATTTTTTGCGGAAACTGCGATCCCTGCGGAGGCTAGCATGCCGAAACCTGCGCGGGATGCCCTCGGGCATTTTATCAAAAAAGGCCCTTCTCAGGGCCAAAACAAAGGCCCTTCTCAGGGCCAAACAAAAGGCCCTTCTCAGGGCCAACCCAAAGGCCCTTCTCAGGGCCATCCAAAAGGCCCTTCTCAGGGCCACCGTGACGCTTCAGCGTCAGAAGAAGGGCGAGCCTTCTATGGAGGAAGGGCGGACGAGCTGTTGGACTCTGACAGCGAGTCCGTAGCGTCGGACACTAGCTCGATGGTGATCGAGGTTTCTCGATCACGACCGCGATCTAGGAAGCGGGCCTTCTTGAAGGAAGGGTCGGATGGCTCCTCAGCGTCGGGTTCGGCAAAGGAGCCGAAGAAGAAGGCTAAGGCCAAAAAGCCGGACACCCACGACGTGGGACTCGCGGATGCCCAACGCCAGCTAGACCTGGCTCGGCGGACGCAGCTCCAGCAGGAGTTGGAGGAGCGCGTGGTTGCGAAGGAGCAACAGGCACGCGTTGCCCGGGCCAGGTCCGGGTACGGAGCGTCCCGCGTTGTGTACGCGGACCACTCCCTGGCCGAACTGGAACGGATGGCGGTGGAGGACGAGGAGGAGATAGTGTTGGTCGCCTCAAAGTCCTCCAATTTGAAGGGGACATTTCAGAAGTCCCTGAAATGCCGGGCCGCCAGCATGCGAAGCATCATCGCGGAGCTGGTGCAGAGGCAGGCGACCGACGAGTCGCGGCAACTACAGGCGAGGATCGATCGCCTGCAGACAGAGGTCAGCCAGCTCCACCAGAAGCTGGCTGAAGCCACGGCCCTGCCAACCCAGGCCGAGCCGAGACCTGCGGCAGAGGGCCCCTCCTCCTTCGACCTTGAGGACACCATCCGCAAGGTAATGGTGGAGGAGCGGGCCTTCGTGAGAGCCTGCCTAGCAGGAATAGAGGACCGGCTACTGCCGGAAAAAAGCTACCGGCTGCCTCTTGCGGCAGACAAGAGGCGAGAGGAGCCGGGCTCGACCTCGACCTCACAGAGGGAGGAGGACACCCTATTGCCTGCCACCACCCCGTCCAACCAGCAGGGGTGGACGAGGGTCGTCAGCGGGAAGGGGAAAGGCAAGGGCAAGAGGGCGGCAGCTGTCGTTCCAGCCGTCCCCGCCACCACCACCCCACTTAGCCAGTCGAAGACGACAGGCAAAGGAAAAGGGAAGGGCAAGGGCAAAGGGGCGGCAGCGGCCGCCCCTGCCGTTCCCGCCACCACCACCCTTCCCAGCCAGTCGCAGGCGACCGGCAAAGGGAAGGGGAAGGGAAAGGGGAAAGGGCCGCCCTCCAAGGCCGCCAGCGCTGCTCCCACAGCCAAAACCGCCGGCACAAGGAGGAACCTGGTTCCTCCTAAGACCGCAGCCGTCGTGGTGACGCTCACCACGGAGGCTGCGGAACGTGGAGAGACGTACGCGTCCGTACTGTTGCGGGCGCGTGCTAACGCCGATCCTACCCAACTGGGGATCGGCAAGGTCTCTTGCCGGCGGACCCAAGCCGGGGCTCGAATATTCGAGTTCCCGGGGGCAGAGGGCAGTGCACACGCGGACCTCTTCGCAACGAAGTTGCAAGAGGTCATAGCGGACGCGGCCAAGGTGGCCAGGCCCGTAAAGACGGCGGCCTTAGAGGTGACCGACCTCGACGACACGGTCACCAAGGAGGAGGTGGTGGCGGCGGTCGCAGCAATTGGTGGCTGCGACGCCGCAGCGGTGCGAGGCCGGGACATCAGGCCCGGCCGCGGGGGCATGGGCACCATTCGTCTGGAGTGCCCAGTCGCCGCTGCCAAAGCCGTCCTTGACAAAGGACGGCTTAACGTCGGCTTCAGCTCGGGTGCAGTCCGGGCACTTGTGGCACAGCCCTTGCGGTGCTACAGGTGCTTCGGAGTCGGGCACACCCGAGCCCTCTGTCCGTCACCGGTGGACCGGACAGAGAGCTGCTACCGCTGCGGCAAGGAGGGCCACAAATCCGCGGCGTGCAAGGCCGCCGCGCCGCATTGCGCTGTGTGTGCCGCCAGTGGCCGCCCGGCAGGCCACATCATGAAGGGGAGGATGTGCAATCCTCCCCCTAAGAGGGGAAAAGCGCAGGCCCCGAGCAAGCCTGCCGCTACCACCGCCGTGCCCGAGGCTGGGCATTCGGCTGCTGCGGCTGAAGAGGGGGGTGCGATGTCCGATTGATGGATAGAGTCGAACATCGCATCCTCCAGGCGAACACCAACCACTGCGCGGCGGCCCAGGATCTGCTGATGCAGATCATGGCCGAGTGGTTGGTGGACGTGGCGGTGGTCGCCGAGCCTTACTCGGTCCCCAGTACCTGGCTGGGCGATCGAGACGGCTTGGTGGCGTTGGTGGCGCGGTCTTCTACGGACTCCCCTCCCCTCTCGCTCTTAGAGAGGGGACCGGGATACGTGGCCGCCGCGTGGGGGGACATAGCCCTCGTTGGGGTCTATTTCTCCCCAAACCGCCCTCTCTCGGACTTTGAGGACTTCCTCGAGGTCCTCACCGCAGTCGTAGGGAGGGCGGCGCCGCGCCAGGTCGCCGTTATGGGCGACCTGAACGCCAAGTCGGAGGCTTGGGGCAACCCGGCTGCCTCGTGTAACGTCCGGGGACGCGCCGCCGAATTTTGGGCGGCCTCGTGCGGCGTGTCCCTCCTCAACAGGGGGGCGGTCCACACGTGTGTGCGGCAACGGGGTGGGTCGGTGGTAGACGTCTCATTCGCCACCCCTGCCCTAGCCGCCCGCGTCGTGAACTGGCGGGTGGAGACGGTGGAGACTTTGTCGGACCACCGATATGTGCGGTTCGACATCTCCACCGGCCCCCGGGGGGGGACGGCCCGCTCTGGCCAATCTCCCTTCCCGCGGTGGGCTCTCACCCGCCTGGACCGGGAGGCAGCCAAGGAGGCGGCCTTTCTCCAGGACTGGCTCTCGCCCCCTGTCGAGCCTGTCCTGGACGTGGACGCCGCAGCGGTCCAGCTCCGCGGCTCTCTGACCGAGGTGTGCAACGCCAGCATGCCTCGGTCTCGCCGTCCGCCTCCCCGTCGCGCCGTTTATTGGTGGACGGAGGAGCTGGCGGGGCTCCGAGCCGCGTGCGTGGCGGCCAGAAGGGCCTATATGCGGAGCCGGCGGCGCACTACCCGATCTCAGGCCGGGGAGGACCGCCTCTACGCCTCTTACGTGGAGGCAAAGGCGGTTCTCAAGTCGGCGATGTGCGCCGCCAAGGACTCGGCAAGGGCCGAGATGCTGGAGGGCCTCGATAGGGATCCGTTTGGGAGGCCATATAAGGCGGCGCGCAACCAACTGCGCCCCTTTGGCCCCCCACTAACGGAGACCCTGGAGCCGGCGTTGCTGGATGGGGTGGTCCGGTCCCTGTTTCCGCGCAGGGCCGACTTCACCCCACCAACCATGAACCCCCCACGGGGGGTGGTAGCTTCGCCGGAGGAGGAGGTCCCTCCAGTATCGGCGGAGGAACTTCGCGCGGGGGTTCTGTCCCTCCGCGCGAAGAAGACGGCCCCTGGGCCAGATGGCGTCCCCGCACGGGTGGTGGCCATCGCGGCGTCCCTCATGGAGGACAGGTTTCGGGACCTCTTCAGCGCGTGCCTGACGGCTGGGAGGTTCCCGAAACAGTGGAAGGAGGGGCAGTTGTGCCTCCTCCGGAAGGAGGGACGCCCGGTGGACTCCCCCTCGGCATACCGACCCATCGTTCTGCTCGATGAGGTCGGTAAATTGTTCGAGGGGATCATCGCCACCCGGCTAAACAGCCTTTTGCGGGAGGTAGGGCCGGACCTGTCGGACGCCCAGTTCGGTTTTCGACGGGGGCGTTCGACGGTCGACGCGTTGGCCCTACTCAGGGGCCAGGTGCAGGAGGCGTTCGAGGCGGGGGACGGAGTGTTGGCGGTGTCGTTTGACATTGCCAATGCCTTCAACTCCGTGCCCCACTCGACCATATTGGAGGCACTCCGGTACCACGGAGTGCCCCAATATCTGCGGGCGATCCTGGCCAGCTACCTGGAGGACCGAGAGGTCCTCCTCGTGGACAAGACGGCCAGGATCAGGCGCTACGGCGCGGAGTCCGGTGTTCCGCAGGGGTCGGTTCTAGGCCCTCCCCTGTGGAACATCGGTTTTGACTGGCTCCTGCGAGGAGCCCTCCTCCAGGGCACGAGTGTCATCTGTTACGCAGATGACACTCTCCTCACTGCCCGGGGGAGGAGCTTTGGGGAGGCGGCCTGTTTGGCCTCTGCGGGCGGATCCTTGGTCGCAGAGAGGATCCGCCGCCTGGGATTGAGGGTGGCGCTGAACAAGACCGAGGCCGTGTTCTTCCACGGGCCTCGGCAGCGCTGCCCTCCAGATGCCCACATCGTCGTGGAGGGCGTCCGAATAGCGGTGAAGGCCCAGATGAAATATCTGGGCCTAGTGCTGGACAGCAGGTGGCGCTTCGGCCCGCACTTTAGCGGGCTGTCGACGCGCCTGCTGAAAGCCGCGGACGCCCTCTCATGGCTCCTCCCCAACCTCGGGGGGCCGAGCGGACGGTGCCGGCGACTGTATGCCGGCATCCTACGCAGCATGGCCCTGTACGGGGCGCCCATCTGGGCGGACTCCCTCCAGAGGAGGGAGAATGCAACCGCCATCCGCAGGCCACAAAGGGCCATTGCACAGCGGGTGGCGAGGGCCTACCGCTCAGTGGGCTTCTCGGCGGCGTGCGCTCTGGCGGGCACCCCTCCCTGGGAGTTGGAGGCATGGGTGCTCGCCAGAGTGTACGAGTGGACGGCGCGGCGTAGGGCGCTGGATGAGCGCCCCGCCATGGAAGAGCGGGAGGCCGTGCGGCGGGAGGCGAGGGACGCCATCGTCCTCCATTGGGCGGAGGATCTCGCCACCGCCGCGTTTGGACGCCGGACGCTGGACGCGCTCGGGCCAGTCTTGCAGGGCTGGCTCGAGCGGCCACATGGTTTCCTCTCGTTCCGTTTGGTGCAGGTGTTGTCCGGACATGGTTGTTTCGGAACGCACCTGCACCGGATCCGGAGGGAGGAAACCCCGGCGTGCCACCACTGCGGCGCGGCAGAGGACACGGCGCAGCACACCCTCGAGGTGTGTCCGGCTTGGGCTGGGCTGCGCCGTGCCCTGATCGATGTGATCGGACAGGACCTCTCACTTCCCAGCGTGGTCTACTCCATGTTGGGGAGTGAGGAGGCCTGGGCGGCGGTTGCCTCCTTTTGCGAGGTCGTGATGTCGCAAAAGGAGGCGGCGGAGCGGGCGCGGGAGGACGATCCTCTCGCGCCGCCGCACCGCAGGCGAAGAAGGGGTGGGAGAAGGCGGTTGTACGATCGTCTCCTCCCACCTCCTGGTGGTGACTAGCGGGCGACAGGCGCGGGGGCGCCTTCGCTCGCATTGCACGAGTCACCACCCTCGTCGGGCGGGAACGGCCGAGCACTCGCGGTCGTTCCCGGGCCCCTCCACTGAGGGAGGGGCGTGAAGGCCCCGCTGTAAAGGCGGGCGGTCGTCGGCGGGGGACTGGACGTAAAGGCTCTGCCAGTTTCCCAGTCCTCCTCCAATTCAAGACGATGCGGGAGTGCCGCTGGGTTATTTTAGTGGGTATACCGGATTCATTCCGGGGAGTCCCACATACCCCCCCCCATTCCCCCAATGGGTGGGTATGCGTAATGCATTTTTTCCCAGCGAGATCAAAAAAAAAAAAAAAAAAAAAAAATGGTGCCAGCTAGTTTAAGGTCGGAATAAGAGTAGTGTAACTATGGCAACCATAATTTTTTTCCTTCGCCCTACTCGGGCAGGCTAAGGTCTTGGACCATACCGCCTCGTCTTCAGTGCATAATATCCTTCTTGAATTCTTTAGTATGCATTAGAATGCGGATGTAACAGATTCTAATGTTTTTTTGGAGTATTTGGCAGCAAATTGTATCAAGTCAGCCTTCCCGGTAAACTTTGCTGAGGTAGTCAATACTACAATAAAATTCTCCGCTATCCCGAGATTGCTTCTGTCAATGATTTCACATATTGTTATCCAGTTGCGTAGACAGTTGAGACACAAAACTACACCAATTTTATATCACAATATCCACTAGGAATCAATTTGCAAATAATATTAACAACCGCTGAACTACGCTCGAAAAAATCCCGCCAAAAACTCTCGCAACCACAATTATTACATAGACTCTGATTTTTTATACCGTTTATTATATATTTTTATATTAAATATTTATGTGCATCCAGTGACATTGTTGTTGTTTGAATTGAATACAGTAAAAGAGTGTAGTTAAACTGTTTTAAAACTGATTTGATTAAGGTTTTAAGATTATTGAAATCTGAAGTTGAAGGTTCGAATGAACGCAAAAATAAAATGCAAAATAAATGTTAAAATATATTTATACCATTCCCCCTCTAAAAAGCTTATTTTATTCACTGAAAACAGTGAATAAAAAGCACTTTTAATCACTGTTTTGGTGTTTGAATTTAGAACACACCAATGTATATTCTACCTTCATCTCAATGCTATACAACCTCCTTGCGCATAAAATACTCGATGCAAACATGTGCAAAGAATATTCGACTTTTAAACTCCTTCGTCGATTTAATTTTGAGTTTGTTTATATAGGATTTTAATAATGATTTTGATTTTGATCTAGGATATTTAATGAATACTAATTTGGATTGAAATTCTAATATTAATTGCATTGGTGTTTAATTAATTATAATTATGTAACGTAACGGAGGTGGTCACTGGCGTCTGAAACACACCTAGCTCAGCTTAAATTTACAAAAAAAATTGAAACCCTGAGGTTTCTTATTTTTTGTAAATTTTGAAGGTAATTAACTATTTACTTATTTATTATTATCCCTTGTGCTTTTTGCTTGAATCTTACTTTTTCTCATAGTCATGGTATAAAATATAGTATGCAACTCTTGAATAAAACGGATTTATATCGAGGACCATGAATCACTCGCGTCGCTCAGGATTCTAACACTTGAATCACTCGCTATGCTCGTGATTCAATCATCATGAATCACTCCCTACGGTCGTGATTCAGTTTTTAGAATCCTTCACTTGTTCGTGATTCATCTATGGCCCTCGCTTTAAATCCGTCCTTTATTCACTAGTTGCATAATATACTATTATACCATTCCCCCTCTAAAAAGACTATTTTATTCACTGAAAACAGTGAATAAAAAGCACTTTTAATCACTGTTTTGGTGTTTGAATTTAGAACACACCAATATATATTTGACCTCCATCTCAATGCAATACAACCTACTCGCGCATAAAATACTCGATACAAACTTCTTGTGCAAACAAAGAATGTTCGAATTTCAAACTCCTTCGTTGATTTAATTTTGAGTTTGTTTATATTTAGGATTTTGATTTTGGTCTAGGATGTTTAGTGAATACTTATTTGGATTGTGATTCTAATATTAATTGCATTGGTGTTTAATTAATTATAATTATTTAACGTAACGGAGGTTGTCACTGGCTCCTGAAACACAGGTGCTGTTACCTAGCTCAGCTTAAATTTACAAAAAATGTGAAGCCCTGAGGTATCTCGTTTTCCGTAAATTTTGAAGGTAATAAACCATTTATTTATTTATTATTATTCCTTGTGCTTTTGGCTTAAATCCTTCTTTTTCTCGTAGTCATGGTATAAAATATAGTATGCAACTCTTGAATAAAACGGATTTATATCGAGGGCCATGAATCACTCGCGTCGCTCAGGATTCTAACACTTGAATCACTCGCTATGCTCGTGATTCAATCATCATGAATCACTCCCTACGGTCGTGATTCAGTTGTTAAAATCCTTCACTTGTTCGTGATTCATCTATGGCCCTCGCTTTAAAACCGTCCTTTATTCACTAGTTGCATAATATACTATTCATGTAATTATGTTTTATGCATTTGTTAGCTGTTTTTCTTCACGAAATTTTCGTATTTCCAAGACTTCCCTTTCTATTAAGGCACATTTTAATTGTTATTTGTGTAATTCTTATGCCATCTCCATACGCCTCTTATGTTCTTCCAATTTTATCTCTCTCGATAGACTTATAATGGCGCTCACATAGTTATGGTCCTGAAATGACAACCACCTTAATAGATAGATATTTGTTAAGGTAGGCCTTGCTAAGACATGTTATCATATTTTAAGTGTTCATTTTAGTAAGTAATTTTTAAGTTTAAAGCTATTAAGATAATTTAAAATTCCCTCCTTCGCCTTTTCTGTCAAATCTATATTTTCATTCACTAGTTCATTCTTTTTACTTTTAAATTCAACTGGATTGCCAGAGTTTACGCGTAAGTCCAAGACTAAGAAATGAATTTAGTAAAATGAAGTTAGTCCGAGGTTATTCCATGTTTATTAATAACATTGCTAGATCTATGTTAATCCTTAGTTACTCCGGGATTAGCTAGTCCAAGAGTAACTTCGGAATAAGCTGGGAATACGCCATTTTTATTAATAAGACGGTTGTTGTTTAGAATCTCCATTACATGTGCAAGGCTTCTATCAAAATGTTTTCTATACTTTAACAATATATAAGTACATTATAAACGGCCAAAAATCAGGTAAAATTTGTGCAAAACAACAGATTTTTGGAAGCATATACTGATTTTGTTTCTTCAAATTTTATTTTTTGCTCGCATAGAAACATAGATTTAGTGCACAAGATAACTATAAGTTCAAAAAATTCAAAGATAGATGTGTTAAAACGGCATAATCAAGTACGAACGTTTGTGTGAAAAGTAAAAATTGTAACATTCTAATAGCTTTATTTTATTTGCCATTTTTCTATACAAATCCAGTACTACATCTTTCCACAAAAGACCATTTCAGATACCAATGTACTCATGTCCTGGCATGATCTAACCAAGATTTTGTCTGGATTTTAAAAGAGACTGTGACCTTTGAGTTTGTTTCGGCCTTTCTTCTCAGAGTAGTCAGAAAGGAAACGCCGGCCTCATCTAGTTTTAAAAAATATGATAGACATGTAAAAGTGTTTGTACAAACCAGTACAAACCAACTTACAGAGGTAAAATCATATATTATTATCATTTATACTATCGCACAGCAGTGCAAAGACTTCTTTCTCCCTTTTTTGTGCGGGCCACTCCTTTCTTGTCTTGCCGTCTTAACCTTGCTCCGTCGCGATATTGTGTAATTACAGACAATGCATCTATTAGACAAAAATACATTCTTTTAGCGAAACCGATAGTCAAAATGTCAAAAAGGTATGGGATTGAAGCGCTATAGAAATGTCGCCCCACAATGGACAAAGATTTTTCCCTTTGTCCAAATTTCTCGGTGTGATGTGATTCTTTCCTTTGTACTTACATATTTACCCGGCTGCAAGGTTATGTTTTTCGTGCGTATCTTGTATGTATGTAATATTTTTTATTAACTCGTATCTTTCAAACCACTTACGGATTTTTATAATTAAGAAAACGTTAAATAGGTCTTGGCCGCCCAAGTGTTCTTAGATAAGTGCCGTTAAAATAAAATAAACATGGTGGATTTTGGGCGCCATATTGTAGAGTTGCAATTTTTTTTTTCTTCGAATCCTATCGAGTGGGGTATCAAAGTGAAGGGTTTTTAGATGTGATTACAAAAATATATACCACTTGTATGTTTAAAAGCCATTCGAAAAAAAAGGTATAACTAAAAAAAATTAAATATAAAAAGTTAATAAAATCAATCAGTTAATACTTGTAGTTTTGGTCAGCCAGCTCGCGAATATGTATCCTCCGACTGCACAGCGTGATTTTCTTCTTGTTTACATATTTGCAGTCGGGTTTTAGATTTTACTAACTTTTTTTATTTTATTGTAAAACGCTTTTATTAGCTTCGTATTTATGTATCTATGTAACGGAATCTTTGAACGTGTTTATCACCCCCTAAATTCATCCACATACCTAATAACTAAAGTCTGCCCAAGATATCTGATATTCTTCACATCGAATGATTAATGTTGTGGCCGCTAAATCAGTGGGAGTTGGCCACGCCTTCAACAGATTTATAGCGATTGCATACTGTTTTTATAAATTTTATAATGATGCTTTATTTATTAGGTACTAACTGGTATGTTCGTGATATTGATATTGACTTGTAGCAGATATATTAGGGCTTTGTTTAGGTGTAAACGTTGATGTATGGCCAAAACTTTACTAAGAAACGTATTGGGTCTTTAGCTATGAAACTGCCGTATTAATAAACTGGTTACTTCTGACTGTCAGAAGGATTCGACTCGGAAAACCGAAAATAAAACAGGCACGGTTTTTTGATTACAGATCAAAAACATATAAAACAAAAAAAATAACTATGTTATCTCCTTAAAATAAGTTCAGATAAATAATTCAGTAACTTACTACCAACGGAATTATTTTATTTCAATAACAAAACCAAACATCAACATTGATAAAAAATTCGTTAAACAGCCGGTAAAAACAGGCGTGACGACCGCTTCAAGATGGCGCCCGTAATTAAATAATAAAAACGGTATATTAATTTTCCGTCACGTCTATACGGCAATAAAAAATCATAATGAGATTCCGAGGCATAAATTATATCTCTTTATCTCCTTCTGCATGTCCAATTGTTTATCTGTAGTATAAAACTAAACAGTTTGAGCACGAAATCATAATGCCTTGGATTTTTTTTTCTGTTACTCCAGCAGAAAAAAAAAAATAAGTAGTTTTGCTGACTGTGCCTTTTTGTTGGCTAACAGTTAAAAATATGGCTTTATTTATTTGTTATTACAAGAAAAAACAGTAGTACTACATAATGTCTACATAATAATTTCAAAGAAACAATCTATATATAAAATAAGAGTTCTGGTATGTCTGCCTACTAACTATAGGTAATAGGTTCACCATGAGGAACAAAATAGGTAATTAATCTATTCTAATATTATTAAGAGGTAAAGTTTGTGAGTTTGTGACGTTGTAGGGAGTAGGTAATCTCTGGATCTACTGAACCGATTTTGAAAATTCTAATAATTTATTTTCAAAAATATATGGTGATCATTATGAAAATTGTGAAAATGTAACCCAAAGTATCAAAATGTTGCCTATAAAATTAATTCTTTGGCGTGCGCTGAGAAAACATAAAATTATGTAGTACATGATTAAATTACTTATTATTACCAACAAAAAAGTCTGCGAGAGATTATATCTTACTATCTATTTGTGACTAAACTATTAGTCACAAATGTTCTAAATTTAATTAAATCGCCAGTAGAAACAGAAGTTGGTTACATTCGTTTTGTATTATAATTCTTATTCAAATAAATAGTTTAACAAATTGATAGGTAGGTAGGTAGGGTAGGGTAGGTATATTAGGGTTGGTAGGGCAGGTAGGGTATGTAGATAGCCAGTTAACGGGAGCGAAGCCGCGAGGGTCAGCAATTGTCTAATAAAAATTAAAACATGATGTTTGAACTGTTCCATGTTAGCAAAGTGAAAATATATAATTAAAAATGACAAAATTAATTAAACTCACAATCACATCACACACAAATGACCACATGAAAAATAATTGATTGTGAAAATGAGAACTCATCATATATTTTTTCCCACAAACACAAATAAAAAAAGCTAAAATATATCTAATTATTAACCAACAAATGGCAGTATGTAACCACAGCTAATGATATACCTAACCATAAACAAAAGCTAGCATACAAAGGCTGAATAATATAATGTCTTTGCCATAGCTAGGAGTCATTAATATCTGTCAAGTCGCCACGCTCCACCCGTTTGCGCAGTAACATTACCACGACCAACTTATCTCTGCCTTTAAGACACGGAATTATCGACCCTATGACAGTGCAGTACGGTTTATACAGCATACTATAGAGGTTTATTTTATATTTGTTGGTCGATTCCCCACAATATTCGTCCATGATGGCGACACGCCTTCGCGCTAAGTATCTACTGATAAATGGAACTACAGTAATGTTTTATTTTCTACGATATTTATTTTGCCCTATTTGCAGCGAGCACCGACGATATAGAGTTATTTAAAAGCTCATAGCTATTGTTGTGCTGATGGTGTTAATAGGGTTGGAAATAATTAGGAGACACCATTTATGTTTCAAAATTAATGTTAAGTGTAAGTCCTTAGTAAGTAGTAGGTACTTCTACTACTGCAGATCAAGAATCGGTAATTTCAGTACACTTTGCTTTTACCTCAAAATTCCCAAAATTATTCTATAGAAAAGTTCCAGAAGCGTGATCCAAAATATCAAAGAAACCAAACTAAGGTGTCATGGCAAATTCGTAAGCACAAATTACTTGCTGCATGGAAACTGTTAAACCATATTCATTATAAAAACTAGCTCCGTAAGAACAACACTCCGCTAAAAACTAATTACAAATTGAACAAAAAACGGCACAATTAATCATTTTGCAATCCACATAACAACTTAATTATGTCAGTTCTTGTAAAATATAACTTGAAATATGGTATAAATTGGAATAAAGGGTACATATTTTACATTATTTATCTGCAATTATTACAGATAGGTACGCCAGCCATTTATTACTGTACTGGTTTTTTTCAATGGGTTCTTCGGATTGATTACATATTCAAATAAACTTGATAAATAATAACGTAATAGAATACATAGGTTGTTTCTATATCAACTGATTGCAGAATTAGAATCGTTAATAAAAAAAATGTTTTTTTTTTTTTGTGTTAAGCACGTTTTGTGCGATATTAAAACAAGATCTTAAGTCTTTCTTTAATTTTTCGCTAGGAATTTCTTTCGAGGAGAGGAAATATTTTACAAAACACGGCACTACTAACTCACTGGTATGAAATTAATCTAGAAACTTATGAAAAGCCGAAGACTGTTTACTGCGTTGCCGTTGTCTAAAATAAACCTCACTAGACATAACAAGCAACTTTAAGACAAGCTGCGTCTCCTAATACAAAAATGGCGTGTTATACGCAATAAATGCAGATAATTTTGCGAGTACAAATATACGTCGTAATTCGTAATTGCAACTTCAGTGGTCAACAACAAACTAACAAAAAAATAATATCAATATAATTAAACGGCATGTTTTATGAAAAATAATAATCATTAACAAGGTAATCAAATAAATAAAAATATATATAATTTTTACTGCCATTTTAACACTGTAATACAGAACCAAATTATACTTAATTTACGATTTATTTAACTTGACGACATTTCACATTTTCTCAAGACTTTTACAGCTTTTATTTCGTTTTCTTTTTTCGTAGAAATATGTGGATTTTGCAACACACCTGCATGTTTATACCGTTTGGCCATAAAACCGAGATAAACTTAAGTTTAAGTTAAACCTCCGTCGGAGTTGACTGGGGCCAATGAAAACTTTTTATTGCCGCTATGAAAGTGGCTTTGCAAGCAGCCCCTACTACTTATCGTAATTATTGGTGTCTCATTTATGAGGATTACAGAGTTTTAAATATACACATCTTTTGTGAAGAAAAAGCGTATTCTTTAGGTTTAACTCGTACACTCGAATCGATAATATCTCGTAAAAATTTATTTTATCTAAAATAGGTATTTTAAACGCATTTTGCAGCATGTATTATTATATCTGGAAGGGAAATATCGACTCACCGCTGCTGCTCGTACTCATTAACTTTCGTGCTCCGTCGAGGATTCCGTGTAAATCTATTACTCCACTTTGTCCTCCAATGAGAAGAACGGTTTTGGGATCTAATTCTCCATGTGCTAGGTTTTGTAGGGTTTTGAATAGTTTTAGTTATATGGTTGATTTTCACTTTGATTCTCTCCATAAGCAAAAATTAAAATTTCTGAACTCTGAATCTGAAACTGGTCTGTGTGTACGTAACATTTTGAGGAAATTATGCTTTTAATATTTCGCTTATGTAACTAATATAAAGTTTTATTATTTTACTTAATTTACTTGTAAAATATGTAGCTTACAGCTAACATAATTACTTATTGTTTTTTTTTTTGTTCATATGGTGTTTACCATTAAGTAATTGTTGCACTGTGTAGAGTTTATACGCATGTTTTATTTTTTTGTAGATTAGTGTAAACAATTTTTGATAGCCGTAATAAATAAAAACATAAAATTATGTCATAATGTTGATGCAAGATAAAAATATTTTAGGATTAATTTTATCAGTACCTACTTAATCTCTGCCTCACACACAAAATTTAGTTGTGTCAATCTAATTCTAGAAGAGTAAACCTCATAAATAATATTCTCAGCTTATCCGTATTTACTTGCCTTATTTCAATTTCAACCTAATCCCACTTGACTTAAAGTTAAAAACATAATCTACCATTGTAATCATCACAAATGATCATCACCAAAAAAACACATTTAAGCGCCAATTTTCAAAAAGCGAATTCCCTTTTCGAATTTCGTCTGAGAACGGCTAGTAGTGGCTGCGACACGTACGATATTGTGGTTAACCGTATGCATAGAGGCCACAGATTGTGCCAGCTTCCTAGTAAACACAGCCACTGTGTCAGAACCGCAAGAAACAACTTATGGCTCGAACTTGGGTGAAAACTTTGAAGTACAAGAAAAACATTGAGAGACTGAGCTTGTTTGGGAAAAAGTGAAAAACTTTAACTTGAGAGCAGACTCACCGACCCAAGTCGATTCTTCATAGGAGAATTTTCTTGTCATTACATTGATACGATAAATTCAATAGTTCAGCACTAGAAACGCCAAATAACGAAAATCGAAAGTCCCTATCGGCGTGGATTGGCCTTTACCAGATGATGTGTTCAGCGTAATATCGGTTCAGCCGCTTCAATATGATCAGGATTCAGGATTGTACCGAATTATAGTAGTTGGTCGTGCTCGTGGACGTGGTACGATAACGGCCCTAAAAAGATAGCCGACACTCAACTATCGATGGAAACTAAAAATAATGGTGGGTACATTACAAAAACCATGGAACTACTCCCTGCCTGTCAAAAGACCATACCACAGATGCTATCTGAAATCGGTAGGTAGTAGATACGAGTAGTATGCCATCAAGATTATATTAAATACAAATGTAGAATATTCTAGAAAAAAAACCTACACTACTTTCATCTCCCAAGAATCAACCAAGCTAGTACTCGTATGTAAATCTCACTAGTATTACAATAGATCGAACAGCGGTATAGTAAATATTTACAAACAGTCCAGCGATGTCTCAATGCTTATTGTCATTATGTTCTATAGTGAAACAATTAATGATGCAAACGATTACCTAACCCCACACATTCTCAACAAAGGACTTTATTATTTGGTTTTTGTTCAATTACCTTATTCATGGGATTTTCATTAGTTTAAACATTTGCCCCTTAATCAACATGTTTACTAGAAGATCCACCGGTCACGCTTTCCGGGGAGAAAGGGGCATTTTGTCAGCGATAACGGAGAGTAAAAAGATTAAAATGCATTGATATGCATTACCAAAATTTCAAGCCATTACATTTCGGACGATTGCTTATGTGTGAGTTGTACTTTGTCTAAGCCCTCAGAGTGTTTCGGTACAGAACCAAAAGATCCATTTCCTCTCTTCCACTTCTCTGTTGCAACATTGTAATAAGTGTCAGTCAATGTCGGTATCATGTCGGTATATATTCTTGTGTATTTTGTAGCGACTTTGAAAAGTTTTAACCAGTTTAGTAATAGTCATTTCTTTGTCTCTTCCGGCGGTAGTGGGGCCACCCGTCACCGTCACCCGTAAGCCTTTGCAGGAGACAAAGCATAAAGGAGCATTTTATCATTAAGTATTTTACAACAGATGGGCAGTCAGCACAATTGTCCATTTAAGAGGCTTGCTCTTATGAGTTTATTTCACTTACTTGGAAAGAGGATGTTACTGGATTAAATTATGTTCTTGCTATTGACCAATAACCATTCATAAATTACGGAAACGGTTCTGTGCATTTTATATCTATATCCATCATACACATGCTTAGTATACATCTGTCCTCTTACTTCAATGCTCTTTAAAACTCTAGTTTCTGCTCTACTAAGTGAATCCTTCTCTCATCATCATCTTCCGTCCCTTGTCCCATGTTACTTGGAGTCTGTTACTTGAACTTTGGGAGTGGATCCTTGTCTAATGACGAGAACCATACTTTTCTTTTTGAGTGCTTTTTAACAAAACTTATTATGTTGTTCTTCATGTTTTGTTTTGTGGTGTTTGTTTGTTGTCTCAGGTATAACATAAATAGTTTGTTTCATTTTCTTGGCTCATTCCATTTTTATTTCTTTCCATTCCTCTTATATACATTTATGATTACAGGCCTGAAGTGCACTCTTTCAAATGAGTTTCAATACTTGTTGCTATTGTTCTATAATAACATAATGTATTGTATTATGAAGAGGAATCTTTCTTTTATCAGCTTTTTGTATTATTGGTTGACAGACAGACGGACAAACCCTCTGTGTAATAGTGTTGAATGCAGTCTATTAACTCTGTTACCCGATACAGCGATAGAACTGACTTTATTGTAGCCCATAAGAGTAATATAGAGATTTATAATGGCAGATATATCGCTGACAGCTATATATCTACTAGAATTCTCTATGAAACATTTCATATCTATAGGTACTATAATATTATAAAGCTGAAGAGTTTGTTTGTTTGAACGCGCTAATCTTAGGAACTACTGGTTGGAATTTAAAAAAAAACTTTTTGTGTTGGATAGCCCATTTATCGAGGAAGGTTATAGGCTATATAACATCACGCTACGGCCAATAGGAGCGGAGCATAAATGAAAAATGTTACAAAAACGGGGAAACATTTGCGATGCGTAAGCGGTTAAAGTTACGCAACAATCATGTATGTAGCGTAGGTAGGGTAGGTAGGTAGGGTAAATGGGTAGGTAGGTAACCAGTTGACGGGAGCGAAGCCGCGTGGGATAGCATATTGAATTACAATAGTATTGAATAATATAATATTTTTGTTTCCTTGTTTTGTTGAATTTTCCGATTGTCGAGAATTAGTTGTTACTGTTGTTTGTAGAAAGCAAAAGAAGAAGATGAAGACAGCCAAAGCGATGGGAAGACGATTTGGAGCAAGTAGCTGGGCCAGAAAGGTTACGTACAGCATCAAGAGGAAATCCATAGAGGAGGCCTTTGTCGAAAGACAAGTTGTTAAGAGGGGAGATAAGCCGAATGCCGCGAATATGTTTTAGTTTAATTTTATTTATAGTTCCTTACCTCTACTGTTATAATTTTTTAAGTTATGTTTGTTATAATAAGTTAAAATCGAACAGCAATAACGGCTTATTTTTTTTTATTCTCTGATACTGTGTGGCGACGGCGACGCTTGGGGGAGGCCTATGTCCAGCAATGGACATATTTTGGCCGGCATGATGATGATGATGATTCTTTGAATGGGCAGCTTTAAAAAGACCATGTTGCAAGAAATTCTCTCGGTGAAATGAAATGCTTGTTGCAAAGCCACTAAAAAGTAACTAAGTATATAATGAAGTATGTCATTAGAAGTTAATTTTACGGCATCATAATATCGTTTCCTATGCATTCCGCCATCATAGTATTAGAAAATAAACTTTTATCGGTAGTCATTTAATTTTACACCGCATTGACCTCACAATTATGGATTCCCGGTAATTCTTACATGTGATTGGACGGCCGGCAATCAAAATTTACGATCGACCAATCCAAACACGTTAAATTAACTATTTTGATTACGTTTTAAACGTGGATTAGCAATTTAGTTTCTGTTACAGACGTTATAACGATCAATTTAGAATATTGGTTAGATTGGAGTTTGCAAATAATCATTATTAAGTAGCAATTAATTCTTTTTGAATGTCGGCACGGGGTAATACGATAGTAAAAGCTCTTACTATAGTAAAATAATTAGTAAGTTAGCTTAATGAACCCTGCAACTATGTTTGATAGGTAGGTACCTATTCTTGAAAATACTTTTTTACAAATATTATAACCGACTTCTGAACAAAAACACTACAAAGTGAAAAATAACTTCAATTTCGGAAGTCGGTGTTAAAAAACCAAAACAGGAACACCGACTGTAAAAAAGTTTTTTTTATTTTTCACTTTTTAGTTTTGGTACATAATGGACCAGTTCTATAGGCTAGCTACCTATAATGCCCAAAGTGAAGCTAGAATAGATTAACCGAATGACATGAAACATAAACAAACCTGTGGAATGAGAGTATACCAGGGTGAACTGTTCTCACCTACGTACCCCTTTAGAGCGTACCAGTGTGATTTTATGTTATGAAATGGAGTAAACAATAAACAGACGTGCGATCGCAGCTATCCCGAGTGATCTGCCGTCATTTATTGAAGAGTTCTGATGTATATCTCCGAAGTCCTTCATAAGATCTTGATGGGACCACATGGCAAGCACCAGCGTTCAAATAAAAAAAGAATCATCAAAATTGGTTCCCGCAATAAAAAGTTCTGAGGTAACAAACATAAAAAAAACTACAGTCTAGTACCTCCATTTTGCGAAGTCGGTTAAAAATACCGATGTCCGGCTGGGAAGGTTTGTTGGGCAACTTCTTCTTTTGTGTCGTTATGTAAAACTTACACTCAATTACAAAAATTATAACCGACTTCCAAACAAAAACACTACAAAGTGAAAAATAACTTCAATTTCGGAAGTCGGTGTTTCTGTTTTCGTTTCTTCGTTTTTTGACACCGACTTCCGAAATTAAAGTTAATTTTCACTTTGTAGTGTTTTTGTTTGGAAGTCGGTTATAATTTTTGTAAAAAGGTTTTTTTATTTTTCACTTTTTAGTTGTGGTACATAATGGACCAGTTCTATAGGCGGTGCCTACGCGTATAGTGTCCAAAGTGAAGCTAAAATAGATTAACCCAATAACATGAAACTTAAACAAAACCGGTGCAATGAGAGTATACCAGGGTGAACTTTTCACATCTGCGTACCCCTTTAGAGAGTACCACTGTGATATTTTGTTATGAAATTGTGTAAACAATAAACAGACATGCGATTGTATCTATCCCGAGTGTTTTACCGTCATTTATTGAAGAGTTCTGATGTATTTCTCCGAAGTTCTTCATCAGATCTTGATGAAAATTAAATGGGACCACATGACAAGCACCAGCTTTCAAATAAAAAAAAGAATCATCAAAATCGGTTCACCCAATAAAAAGTTCTGAGGTAACAAACATAAAAAAACAGTCGAATTGAGAACCTCCTTCTTTTTGCGAAGTCGGTTAAAAACTGCTGACTCTTAGCCTAATTTGAATAAATGACTTAATTTGATATGAGAATAACCTTAAAAAATCATAATACAATACGTGGTCAGCAAAAGCTATCTACCTACTTACTATTAAAACGTTACTCTTTCTAATACAACAATAACCAGTTACATTTTAATTTCAGAATCGTCATCTACCACCACCATTTTGTATAAAACAATCTCAGTTGCTTACAATTCCACAATGAAAACATTTCAATCATTGTTTGTCACAATATGTGCCAAAATCTTGCATCTGAAATCTTGTCAGACGTCCGACTGTTAGTATTTATTACAATGACTACTGTAAACATTGCTAACTCGAGCAAATCGGACACTTTATTGCGGATTGATTTAGTTAGGATTAGATCATCAATGACAACTATTGTTAGATGCAAACATATTATAATAATAATACTAATTAATTACGACAGAATTTCAACAAAGACTAGCCAACTAGGTTTGCAAGAGATATTATGTAGTGCAATCCGGTGGTTTCAATGTTCCTTTAGAGGGTTACGTACTACACGCTACACGTCCGTGTCCGTGATTTGACTTCCGAGTTATGACAAACTAGCTTCTGCCCGCGGCTTCGCCCGCGTTATAAGTGTTTTATCATCCCAAGGGAATACAAACTATCCTACGTCCTTTCAAGCGCCTCAAACTATCTCCATGCCAAATCATTCATCTAATTCAGTTCAGTAGATCCATATATTACCCCCGACAACCTCACAAACCCTCAAACTCCACCTCTTTATAATATTAATATAGATTATGACGGATAAAGTTCGGATGACCTTCCCTAAAAGAAGTACTACGGTTACTTCAGAACCGAGATATCTCGGACACGGATCACGGACACGGACGTGTAGTGCGAAACCGGCCATACAAAATCGAGAAATTTCGGTAATTCTAGGGGAGGTTACGCACTATATCCGAACTCCGTTCTTCTGTAAACAATACATTTCCAATTTGCATGGAACTCGGCTTTCGGGAGACATCTGGCGTAGGAACAACGGCTTTGTGTGCTTTCCGAGGCACGGGAGTATCACATTCGAAGTCCGGGCAATTTCTAATGGAAATACCCATTAACAGTTTGTCAACCAACCTAACTAAGAAATATAGGTCCCGGGATATATCCAATGAGATGATGGCATTAAAGAGCACTGGGCCTGACATCTGAAAGAATTTATCATAACCTAAAAGCCGTAACGAAACAAAGGTTGGACGAAAGGAAGTTCTTCTAATTACAAGAGCATTGGGAATGTGACATACGAACATTAAGTTGGCGACCTGCAGAACAGTTTACTTATCTGGGTTGAAGAACAAAACAGTCGTAAAGATCTGAATTTAAAGATCTTTAGTTTCTTGGTAAATAAAGCTAGGCCAGCCAGATATATGGCAACTATGGCAAGATAATAAACTATTAAGAAACTTTAATAATACATAACCACACGGCCACATTTAAAGCAATTTGCTATCCGTCGGCATTCATTGCCTCATTACGTTGCTACATATCGAATCTTCATTCATTATGCACATTACTAGAACTGCTCTATACAACAATTATAGGTAGAAACAGAATGAAGCCTCGTATTCGCCAGGCAATATTTGACGCGAAACACGTGACGCTCAAAATGTTCGTGTACTACATGACGCGACGAGACGTTACTAAACCGAGATTCTGCGTTGCCGTTCATCATGATGAGCAAAATGTTGTGCATCATGTCGCGCGTCAGATGTTGCATAGTGGTTACGAGGCTTTAAGGAGAGCTCATCAGAGTGTGATAACCGTCTGCATGAAATCTAAATATCTTGGGATAAACAAAACGTTTATGATCATCAATATCATTTCAGCCGACAGAGGTCCACTGCTGAACATAAACCATCCCCAAGTGTCGCCAGTGTGTCCAGGGTCCTGTGCATCTCGCATCCAGCGGATTTCCAAAACCTGGTCATCGGTCCGACCGCCCAATAGATATTCCAACTCAACTTCGTCCGGTTCGCCTCGGCGACCGCACCGAACCTTATCCGTTGAGTTCCAGAACTTTTCCGCCCCAACGACCATCCGATCTGCGAGCAATGTGCTGTCCACTGCCTCTTAAGTTTCGCAATTCTTCTTCTTCAAACGAAAGAAACAAATCCAACAATTTGTCACAAACCGCACGTTTGAGAAACCAAAGAGCCCTCCATTCGCCAGATTATTCCACAAACACATCAGACGGAACAAAGGGCTAAAGACTAAACCAATTCCAAAAGAACAGAACAAATTCAAATTAAATGAACAGGTGTCTGTGAAAAATTTCTCTGAATCGTTTAGCATGGTAATGGAGGCACAAGCGTGCATATACATGCGCCTTGATCAGACTCACGCGCAGAATAAGAATAATTGTGTGACTGGAATTTATATGACGATGCGGTAGGTAATGTATTGTGCCCTTTACTATATGATATCTGCGAGGTTATTTTCGGTGATAGTGTCTTTTAACGAGCTGGGTGTCTTCTTGCGAAGTGAATGGAATGTCAGAGCTGGTTTATCTAGCAACTGGCTAGTTCTCCCCAAAATAATATTCTGGACAATAAAAACTTGTGATTTTAAAACCTCGTGCCGCAACTTATTTCTGACGCTGGATTAGTATGTAGTGAAAATTATGTAATTTAAAATAAGAGGCACTCCAAAAAGTACAGTATTTTTCGAATTATTTAAAATTATAAAAATTGTTGTGTTGCCAGTCATGACGATTTTTGAGGATAATGATGATATTGTGGAAAATAATGACAAATTGTTGCTGACAATGACCTGTATCATAAATTCAAATAAGACTGTCAATATTTTATATGTATATTATTACGAAAATAAAATACGAAATATATAAATCACCTTGCTTTATTTTTAACAACAATATTATTGATTCTATTTATTTTTAATATAAAACCTAGAATAGAAATTCTTACAGTCTTATGATTTTCTCTGATTCAGTCTTGATATAGTTCTTAAACTTTAATTACTATTATTAAATTTCTTATTAAACATAATTTCAAAACAATATACTTACTTTCTTATCCTACCTCTTTTTTCTTGCAAAAAATTTGACAGTCAAACATAACATTTTTATTAAAAATTAATCAACCATTGAGTCAACTACAAAAACATGCCTAGGCACTTTCTGATCAAATTTTTCATGTCCCATTTCTCAAAATGTTGGTCTATAATGTACGTAGCATTAAATAATTATGTCAACAAATACAAAAGTATAATTATTGTGCCACATTTTGGCTATATTGATTGATTATAAAAAAAAATACAGCTAAGTCTAGGGACACTATAGATTCTAATTTAATGACATTGATCAGTCCTGCAGTATTATGCAGTTGTATGCAATCATCTAAAACTAACATCAAGAAATCAACGAAACTTAACACAAGTCGTTTAGTATACAATAAAATATAAGGAATTAACAATAATTAGCCACTGTTCTGCAGGGCCTTAAAAAAATTCTTAAAACGTATCTTTGGAGCACAAAGGTTTCGGCTGACATTCCTGAGTGTTGGCCGCTTTCAATGTAATATCGGACAAAATTTTTATCTTTTGCCGTTCTAGCTCCACATTTGTTATGTGCCCTAGATGATATCCGTGAACACAGATTTGAGCAGCAGAACAATCAAAGCAACTCATTTTTCTTAAAATCATTTTAGTTTCAGACTTTTCCCATACGACTTGGTGTACGGAAAAGGTGCCCTTGAAGGCTTTTATATTGTTAGGAACCAAGTTACTTTTAAGAAGTATGTCTGTCTCTTCCACTTTTTTTATTTTGATATTAAGCTGCTCATTTTGTACATATCTTTTAATTAAATTGTTGTATTATACCTATTAGTATCTATGTCTAACACATAGTATGTTAGTTTCATGTTAGTTATTGTACAAAAAACGTTTAAAAAATTATGTAGGTAACAAAAATATAAATGTATTTTTTTTTAATCTAAATGTAACTGAATGTTTTACTTCACAAGCGGTTCACTAACCGATCACTATAATTTCAGATCCTTTGATTATATACCTGTCAAAAAGAAAGATAATTATATTATATTGCAGATGTAGCTAGGTATAGGTACATTTAGAAGTAGCAATTCAAGCTAATCACGAATAGATCGTAGTAGTATACCTACATTTAAATCATTATTGGCAATAATCGTCATTGTTGTGCCTATACTTTATCATTATTCGCAACTTGCGTCATTGTTATCTCGTGCAATGTTGCTGCGAATGATGTTGCCAACAATGATTTTTTCTAGAACATTCCACGTGCTAAGAATATTATAGAAGATAAAAGACTACAAACGCACTACGTAAGCTAGTTTCACAAATGTTTCTTCGTGACATTCATAATTAGGCTTCACCCTGCATGAACTTTCAAGATACGATTATAAGTTAGAATGACGATTACTATGACAAGTTTTGTAGAATCAAATTAAACAACTCACCACTCGAAATGCGTAGCGTCCGTCCCCTTTGAAACGCGCCGACTGACTGTGGAGGGCGGGGGACCATCGCGTCAAGGTAGGCACATACGTCGGTCGCGTTCCGTTTCACCGCCATTTTTTAAACAAGCACTGTTGCCGCAAATGGCGTTAAAAATTTGAACATTGTTTTGCGCGGTTTTTAACTGTCTTCCAATTATTTTTTTAAATATTTATTTTATAAAAAGACATAGTTAATAAACTGTTATAAAATGCTGATATTAAAAATTAAGAGATTCTTAACGGTGAATTTATGTAACACGGATTTAATGAAAATATGGTAAACGCGACATGCCAAAAAATGATGATTTTGGTAACGTTTTCCTTTATAACTTTTTTTAAAGTGATCAAGGGAAAAAACGGGCTTGATTGATTCTTCTTTATTTATTTAGGAAGTAGAATATGGACTTCTGGTTTCGTAATTTCTTAACTATGAGGAGTAATATGACAAGACATGAAAATTTGGTCTCTGAAATATTCAGCCAACTACTTACATGTAAGTACCTAAGGAGCGAAGCCGCGTTTGAATTTTCCGCCGCTGATGTTGAGTGGCGCGAGTTTATTTACTATTTTTTTATTATTGTAAATATTTTCCAAATATGGTAGGTACGGGTTTTACCAACAACTGCTTTGATAGAGCTTTTTATGTTTCAGAAAACATTATCCGCTTTTTTTCGACAGCGGCATACTAGATTTTATATTTATTCGCAACTTCTACGGCATTAGAAATGAATTCAAATTAAAATTTTCTTTATGTGTGCGTTACATCAACGTTTAAGACGACCACAGACCAAAAACCTTGAGGGTACAAAACGCGCACTCGTTTCACACCCCCGCGACCTAAAATTCTGTAGATTTTTCTCTCTTCTGTAGTTTCTCTCTCTTTCTATGACTTTCTCTTTATTAGTCTTTGAGATGGAGACAATTTCATTAAAATACGCCCGGCGGTTTTGGTGCGATTATCGTTTTTTTGTCTGTTTTAGACATAACTTTGCAAATTAATTACACTATGTTATACGAATAATACTCAACATTTTCTTAGATCAAATTATTAAAAAAAAATTCTAATGTAACATATATTTTTTCCAAAAAAATACGACTAGCCGTTTAAACGTGATTCTCATTTTAAAATATGAATCAGCTGTTGAGGGGTATCTGCGCCTTAACAGCTATATTTAAGGACCATACTCGCCAGTGGCACTGACTGGCGATTACAAAAACGAAAGCCCTCATTGTAAGACTGGCCGTCGCCAATCAAGGGTCTTAAGAGCTTTGTCTATATATATGGTCAATAAAAAAGGCTTGCGACAAGTGAAAATCTACAAAAATGTGTAGCTTTTCAACCATCCCCATCGTTTATACACTTTGTCTAGAGTTCTAGACCTAGAGCTTTTGGTTGAACTAGCAACTATATTTAAATGACGATTTGCTTTTCTGTGAATCTTCAGACAGCCCATCGCCAGTGACTTGACTCTCAGTCAAGGTGATATTCCATCAGCGAATTACTACGGCCGAAATGAGAAAAAGTAAGCGATTGATGCGTTCGGTAAAGGTGAGTATATACTAGAGAATTTTCGCGAGCATTACAATGTAATGTTTACGCATGGTACACATACAGACAAATGCTCAGTTTTAAAGAGCATTTCCATGTAATGTCAAGTTCTAGGGAATGTTCGACGCTGTGTTCGATGTAATGCTCACGGCGAGCGAGCATTTACCTGTAGCATTTCTTTATACCTTGCATTATTGACTTCACTCCACGTCACCCGCGCTGTAGCTGGTATCTTTGCTGGATAAAATGTTACACCAAAAGGCTCGTTGGTTTTTAAAATCAGAATGTAACAAAACATCGAGTGTCATGGTCGAATTGTGCGCGATGTTCTGTTACAAGTAAATGCTCTAGTCTATACCGCCTTTTATGATATCTGTGGGTTATTTTCGGTGATAGCTTTTAACGAGCTGGGTGTCTTCTTGTGAAGTGAATCAAATGTGTGAGCTGATTGAGCTAGAATATATTATAAGGTGGCTATATTTAAATAAGGTGTGGTCGTAGTTTTCTCGTCGATTTCCAGACGGGGCACCGCCAGTCAAGAGAACAGAGGCCCTAGACTTAAGACAAGTGGTATTCGATGTTCATGGTCGAAATCATCGAAAACATACTAAATCCATCGTCGAAATTGATCACGTGACATTTCGAAAGCGCTTGGTATTTCGATACATTTTTAACTGACAAATAAAAAAATAAAGAAATACAAAAATATTAACCGACGAAATAACAAACGGAAAAGCTAAAAATAAATTTAAGTCGTCCATTTTGAGACTTTTAGTCTTGCGGGGTCGCAAGCCTGCGTGGATTGAATCATCAATCCCGCGGGATATGCGGAATCGAGATTTTTTATATTTTTTTTTGTTGTGTTTGCATGTTTGTTACTCTTTCAAGCAAAACTACTGAACGGATTTGTATGAAAATTGGCACTGAGATAGATTATAGTCTGGAATAACACATGGGGTACTTTTAATCCTGGGAATATGTTCGCTTGGGATAATTTTCGACATTCACGCGGGCGAAGCCGCTGGCAGAAGCTAGTATATAATAAGAGAACCCAGCGATAATGCTTCTCGGTAAGTCCAAAATGTTTGAAATGTCACGTGGTGTATCCTAAACGGTTGTCAACCCACATATAAATCTAACTAGATACCGCAAGTCCCTCCATCTGTTTGGAAACCAGGCTTGCCACTTTTTCACACACAATTTAAAAACATATTTACTTACCAATGAAAGAAAACATTTCCAATGCCTCGGCCAACTTTTTCCATACAGTTTTTACAGCTCAATATGCCATAATTTGGCATTTTTCTACATTTCGGTGGATTTCTGGTGCCGATAATGCTAAATGAAAAGCTCAGATTACGATCATTGATCGTAACTTTAGTCCGTTTTTTGGCACGCGAAGTACATACAATCGCGTCATCTAGTTAGATTTCTGTGGTTGTCAATCATTGCCGCTGATAGCACATCACTTTGTATATAGGCGCTGATCTTTCATTTACTATCCATCATGATTTTCCAGACACCAAATACTAACCAGACTACATGGAATTTTTAAATGTGAAAAAAATAACATTCCAAAGGACTTTGAAACACAAATTGCATTTTATAAGGTAGAATGCAAAATAAATTAACTTCAAAGCACATTCATCGAATCGATCGATCGATTCTCGAAGTAAATAAGTCGGTTACTTCAACGAACTCATCACTCATGACCAAACCAGCGGCATTGGATGAATTTATAACTACGTAGGAGGCGTCCGCGGCTCTGTCTGCGAGGACAGTCTTTTTTCGGAAACTGAGAAAACAGTTAACTAAATAAAAATACCGGTCTAGTGTGTGTCGGACTTCGCACGTTTAGGGTTCCGTACCAAACCGCTAAATTAAGTTGGTTGTAATAGGAAAAATGAGGGAATTTTAAAGAAAAATCTGATCTGTCAATATATTGGTATTTGTCTGTAAAATATACGTAATCATCATCATCAACCTTTTTAATGTTCCCACTGCTGGGACACAGGCCTCCTACCTGTGAGAACACGCGGGCCCAATGCGGGTTGGTGGATGTCACATGTATTATTTTTTTTATTTTATTATACGTAATGACAAACATTATCACCAAATTTCAAGTTTTTCACTCCCCTCCTTAGCTGCATGGGAGCACCTCTTAACATTAAAAAATATTATTTGACAATTTGTATGGCTTTGGATCAACAAGGTGCTTATACCGTGAAAATTTGAAGACTGTAGCTCCAACCGTTTGGCTGTAAAACCCGTGTGACAGACGACGGACATACGGACACGTGAGTGACAGTATAGGGCTCTGTTTGGACCCTTCGGGTACGAAACCCAAAAAAAAAAACAATTGTATCTATATACAGCGAACTGAAAAGTTGGAAAAATCTTTACCAAAAAGATTTTATAACATGTCGAAGGTTTGTAAATATACAGAAATAATACGAGATATCATAAAATTCGAAATGAGGAAAAAATAATGCATTGTAATTTGATCGAGTTTGAAGTATGAAATTAAGTTGAAGAATGACTTGAAGTTAAGTCATCAAATAAATTTCCTTATTTATATTTTATTACACTACTGCCCCTAAAAATGAGTGTTATGTTTTCATGTTTCATGTAGGTATGTTTGTGAGTTTCACTATTCCACCATAACTTCTAAACGGCTTAACCGATATCAATGTATGTGGTATCGTTAGAAGCGTTGCGTTATCCCGGGTAACAAAGGCTGGTGAAGATTTAAAAAATAGTGGAGCCATGGTTCATGAAAAAAAAATGGATTAATATAATTCATAAAAAAATTCTACTTATAATATCATCGTCTAGAGCTTGCTTCATAACAAAAATCAACACCAACAATCAACGAGCAATTCAAGCATTCGTTCACTAATAAAATAAAGAAATTAAATTAATACAACAGTAGGTACTATTCAATATCCCATAGAAAAACTTATTAAAAAAAAAGTGTACTTTTGCAAAAATATCGTTTTATTACTAAAACCATTTTAGTAATAAAACGATATTTTTGCAAAAGTTTTATTTCATACATTTTAGTAAAATGTATGAAATAAAAATAAATAAATAAAAAACACGCCTGCCTAGTCAAAGAGAGAATAAACAAATTGACTATAAAAATAAAAACAAGCTAAACGATTTTAGTGTTGAATGGTCACAAGGTATTATCCTTATTCCGAGTCAGTCCAACTTAAGAATTCATCCATCACGTTAGTTAAATTCTCTTAGCTACTGTAACACAACTGAAACATCATTATAATCATTTTTACTTATTGATCTCTAAAATAACTTCACTACAAACTCTGTCTAGCCTCCCATTAGTTACTATCAATAGATCAAACTCCAAAGCCTATAAATCATTCCTAATTCATTCTACCCACATTGCAACAATAAATTCATCGAACCAATAGTCTTGTTCCTCTAACACAATATGCTATCCGTATTCATCACGACTCTCCAGTGTAGACCATCCAATCAGAGTGGATCTTCTAAGAAACTATTACATGAATTTGACACCGGATGCTCGGGAGACGCAAAACGGACGGACGGACGGACGGACCGGCTGTGTATATTACGGTAGGTACTTTAAAGGAAAGCTCACAGGGAGACGCGATGATACGCTGCCTGTACTTTTTAACCCCCGACGGAAGGAGGGCTGTTAAGTTTGACGTAGAGATACACAAATAGGTACAGAAAGGATTTGTGTATCAAGAGGCCTTCCGAAGCAACGTTTTCCGGTTCGCGGTCGCCACTCCAGAACTTTTCTGCCCCATCGGACATCCGTTCTGCGAGCAATGTGCCCTGCCCACTGCCACTTAAGTTTGGCAATTCTGCGGGCTATGTCGGTAACACTGGTTCTCTTGCGGATCTCTACATATCTGATTCGATCACGCAAGGAAACTCCGAGCCATAGATACTGTGATTTAGTGTATTACGTAATTAGGATGGTGAGGCTCAAGACAACAGACATAAATGTAACTAGATAACGCAAGACCCTCCATCTGTTTGAAAACCAAGCGTCCACTTTTTCACGAACAATTTAAAAACAAATTTACTTACCAACGAAAGAAAACATTTCCAATGCCTCGGCCAACTTTTTCTATATATTCTTTACAGCTCAATATGACATAAAAAGGTATTTTTCTAGTTTTAGATGGATTTCCGGTGCCGATAATGATAAATGAAAAGCTCAGATTACGATCATTGATTGTAACTTTACTCCGTTTTTTGGCACGCGAAGTACAATCGCGTCATCTAGTTAGATTGATGTCTGTGGCAATGACATTTCACTTCAGCTTCACCCACGTTCTCACGGAATAGACCAGCTTGTCGTTTTAAACATGGTCGCGTAGCGTCTCAGTGTAAGCTGTACCTTACAGTCAAAACAATACGACAATAACCACCTAATGGTTAATGAATGATTTTCATATCCTTGCTGTTAGCATCCGCAGTTGTCATGTAATTGGTACGTGGTGTGAATTAAATTGGAGTTAGTATTGAGGTTTTAGCGGAATCGTATCAATGTATGCTTGCGAATACGTTTTTGGCATTCGTAAATTGATAGACTAAATTGTCTTATTTTATTATGCTAGTCTAGTATTTATGACGTATAGAATTAGTTCTCAATGACCTATATCCTATTCCTGTATGGGACTATCATATTTAAGATTTTTTATACGGGTCTTGATATCAGCAAAAGAACACAATTTTTTTTTGTTTGTCTTTCACGGAGGATGTTTGAACGCGGTTGGATCAAAAACTACTGCGCGAAATTGGATGCGGTTTTCACAGTTGTATCGTTGCTAGTTATCAACTAAAAATGTTGTTGGTATGTACAGTAATTATACTGGGTCTCACAAATTCAGAGTTTATTGTTAACTATTCTTCAGATCCGTCCTAATTTTCTTGCGAAACTCTTCACCTTTTGTCCTGCTTGGCTTGAATAATTGAATGGAACACTCACAATTTGAAAATGTTCAATTACACAAGTTAATCCGAAAAATTACAGGAAGCAATTAACAAACAAAACAATTAAATAAAAACAACTGTTACACATCAACCAAATCATCCCATCGCAGTCCTCAGTAACAACATTCATGTACAGTCAGCCCCATAAATATGTGGCAAAACGGACAATTTCATTAAGTTTAGTTAGTAGGGCCAGCCGGAGCATTCTTGTCCTTGTTTAGTTCAACATATGATCGTGCAAGGGGCATTCTTTACTTGGTTTAGTACTACGGTTGCGCCAATTTATGAGGCGGATGAGCTCAAAGGATTGTCCCCGAGACATACGGACGAAAAGACAAGCAAACAAGTTTAAATTTGAGGAAAAACATTGATGATCATTTTAATCTTAACTTAAAATAAAAAATATGTAAAATTGTTTAAGAATGTGTGTATGTTTGTTTGTTTTACGCGAATATTATATTGATAGAAATCGCTGAATGCCATAGGCTAATTTCTATGCTGAAAAAACGCAGGGTGTGGGACGCTAGAGCGAAGCAGCGAGAAAAACAGATATCATATCCTATTTTAATAAGAGGTTAATAAGTTTAAAAACAAATGGATGCAATATTTTTAATGTTGAGATCATGCCAAGATAGTTCAACAAGATTGAGGTGAGTCCCATGAAAGAAAAGTAACAATCACAGAAAAACGTTACATTCTCATAACAAACAGGGGAAAAATGGCTAGTTATTATTGGATTTTTATAAAAACTTACAGTTTTATTCATATTACTTGGTTTCTGTAACCGCAAACAATGAAAGAGGTATACTTGTCGATCAAAGTATACATTTTTAAAGTAAACATTTGAATCTAATGAAACCATTTGAAAAAAAACCTATTAGTAACCAGTGTCTCTTCTTATTGTAATTTTATTTTAGCTCACTTTATCTTTTATATGATTTTCTTGTTACATTTTTGAATTAATGCCACTGACTCTGCAATTAACCTGGCTGACCAGAACTGGGCCAAAAATATTTAAAGAATTTTTCATCGACTGGAAAAAGATAAGAAGAAAAAGTTAAATTTTTAGGAATATTATTACAAGTGTCCAAAAGGTTTATTGGATATTGTTTTTCATGTAGGTACAATAAAGAATGAAAGAGGTGTTTATTATTTACAACAGAAAGAAAAATAAAGAAATATAGATTAATAATAAACGTATCTAGATATTATTCCCCACCTATCAAACTGATAATCAAGCAAGCGCTTCTAAAAGGTGGGAAATATTGAGGAAATATTGAGCACCAAAAAATTTATCGTCGTCAACATTATTTTTTGTCGCCAAGGCCCACATCGACCATCATTATCAGCCCTTCCTTCACACTTAAAAGTAACTATCCTCCAGTTCCTCAGTCCAGTCTATCTGTATGTCTCCAGTCATCTCAGTTTAAAGCATCCAAACTAATTACTAAGTTTACGATTTCATCTTCTGGCGTACATTGAGTTGTCTTACATTGTGAGTGATACGGCCTCTGTGAATGCCCATCTGACGTTTTTATCACATGACGCCATCTTGGATCGTGCCTGAGTCTAATACCTACAAGGGGAAACAAGCCGCCGTCAACTTGGGACAGCCACGGGATTGACGAACGTTTAAATTCGTTAATTGTCAAAGTTTATTGTAATTTTTTGGTCATTTGTTAATGCCGTTGACTGTATTTATATATTTATAAATGCTTTCTAAGTTAAACATTTCTATATTTTTTGTCGGAAAATTATGTATTTTCCTGTAGGTAATTCATGGATTGTCAGTACTTTAGTAAAAACCAAATTTTCATAAGGTCATATCTCGGATTTGGAAACGAATGTAAGGTGACTACTTTTCCGAATGCACGGTAGAATCAATTTTCATTACTTGTAAATTTTAATTAACCTTCAAAACTGCCGCTTGATGGCCTAGTTGAAATAAACATTTTAACTTTGGTGTAAGTACAGAGAAAAGCCTCAAAGTGGTGACAATATGAAAATGTCTAAATATCGTGAGCATCATTAAACCCAAAAATAAACGGAAAATCGTGGTTTTATTTGCAAAGCCATAAGCTTTTTACGACTCAACCCTAAATGATATCCGAGTGTCATCTTAAACCCGTGTCTAAGCTATAAACTTGTAATAATTTCCCTCACTCGTTCCTACAGTCCTAGTGTATGTCAATCAAACTATCGTGAAACGCATTCAGCCGTACCAAGTCACGTTTGCACGTCCCATTTGGCGGCACCCTTATCCCTTAATCACATCCAATCGCAACTAGTGCGGCTTTTTGTTTAATGACTCGGCAACTTTTTTGCTCAAACAGTTTTTATTTCACGCGATTTTTACGAGCAACAACAATATTTTACGACTTATGACTGTATCGCAATAGTTGCATCGGTTTATAATACTTTAATTTCACCGCCAGAAAACCATAAAAATATGCAAATGCGACATTAAAGTCGTTCGTGAGGCGACAATAAAATGCATTAATCCGAGCGACGAGCAGATAAGTCGTGCCGTCTACTTATCAAATGGACACTGTGAAAATATAAACACATATTTAATATAACATAACATCACGCCTATAATCCTGAAGGGTTAGACAGAATCTATAATCTGTATTCAAATCAAATTCTTTAGGTATTTATGTGTTTGTCTATCTATCTGATACCTTTAAACGAGTAATTCTTGTATAAATGTATATTTATATATAATCTGAATCTCAGAAACGGCCCCAACGATTTTTATGAAATTTGGTATGCTGGGGGTTTCGGGGGCGATTAATCTATCTAATTAGGTTTCATTTTTAGAAAACGTCGTTTTCTCTATTTTCACCCGAGCAGAGGTTGGTCGCCCAGGTACCTATTTTATATTATACTTCATGCACACAAACGTACACAGGCGGACTTAATGCCTTAGGCATTATCTACCAGTCGGTCTATGGGCGATGCAGAGACAAATAGTGATAGGTGCAATACTGAAAGTAACTATCTTTTTTTAAATAGTTGTTTACACCAATTTTTTAAAGCTTCTGACTCCTGAACTAGGCGGACCTGTATGACAGTTGTCAGAAACATTTCTCCAGTTATGTTTAAGGCCCTAATTGTAGTAGGGAACAAGCCTAATTCCATCAACCGGGCACAAAGTCCATTCTCCGGGCTGATACTGGGCAATTCTAGACGAAAAACCCAATAACACTGCTCGACCCGGAAATCGCACCCAGGAGCTCATGCACCCGCTCTACACCAACGACGGAGATAAAATATTAATACTTATTATATTTTGTATGTATGTTATAGGAACGATATAAATTAGTTTTAAGAAAGAAAGAAAAATATATATTTTTGACTAGATTTCTCACGCGGCTTCGCTCCCGTCAACTGGCTACCTACCTACCCATCTAAACCGTTTACGCAGCGCACGCAACTCTCAAAAAGGAATATTTTTTCCGTTTTTGCTAATTTTTTCATTTATGCTCCGCTCCTATTGGCCGTAGCGTGATGTTATATAGCCTATAACCTTCCTCAATAAATGGGCTATCCAACACAAAAAGAATTTTTCAATTCCAACCAGTAGTTCCTGAGATTAGCGCGTTCAAACAAACAAACTCTTCAGCTTTATAATATTAGTATAGATACGCACAGGAGACACGAGAAATATGCATAAAATTAAACAAAAATAATAATAAATCAATAATTATGCACCAACTTGGCGTCAGACAAAAATAAATTAAATAAGAGCTTGGATATCAACTTAAATATTAATAATTAGTCAAATAAGTTCATGATAATAATAAGGTTTGGTTATTTTGTTTGCAAAAATAAATTAAAATCTTTAATTGATAAGGTTGTATGGTCGTCAATTTATCAGAAAAATATATTTAAAAATTCATGTAAGGATTTTTTTTAATACCATATATTAATTAGTTTAGTTAGTTTAGTTTCGACGAGCTGTTGTCGCAACTCCACGACTAAGCGCACATTTTGCGTACGGATAATAAATAATAATAAGATATATTAAATAATTACAATTTTTGTGTTAATTTAGTAAGATAATTTTTCATCCGGGTTACTTTTTGTTCTACTAGAAGAAAAAAAGAAAACAAAATTCTATTAATCTCAAAAAAAGACAATAATAACAGTTTCTTAATTACATTTTCGTTTAATTTCACATAAAATGACATATTTTAGGTAAAATTTATGGCTCATAAAATTCAAATTGGACCTTCTGATGCACGGTTTTATTTGAAATTAGGACCCACCACAGATACGCGATTTCGTTTTTACAACAAATTAAGTGACAAGTAATTAAAATTATCGTTAGGATGATCGTAAATCAACGTGTTTTAATGGAAGCTTAATAAATGTCGCGGCAACTTAGATGTTTATCAAGAACTAGTTGGTGCTCGCAGCTTTGCCCGCATATTCATTGTCACAAAGAAATATGCTAACGGGATAAAAATTACCCAATGGCGTAATGTCTTGTTCTACCTATGTGCCTTTTTAATATTGTTTTTGATTAAACTAATTTTTTATGAGAGATACATCATCATCTTCATCCTTCTCTTGTGCCATGTTACTTGGGGTCGACGCAATACGTTTTCTTCTTCCGTACCGTCACGCCATCACTGACTCCCTTTACTTTCATATCACAGCTCACACTGTCACATCCATCTTTTCTTTGGCCGTCATCTCCCTCTACATCCATCGAAAAGAAAGATACATGATACATACATACACATGCATACATACATACACATGCATACATACATACATATTACATACATACATACATCATACATACTGCGTCGTGCCTGGCGCAAATAAACGTTTTTCTTTCTTTCTTTTCTTTCTTTCTTTCTTACATGATAGCAGACAAAAACTTTTAAACAAAAAAAAAACTAACTTCCAAAACAAAACAACTTTCTTTTGCGAAATCGGTGTCTCAGGTTCCTATTGTTTTCCGTTTTTCAACACCGACTTCGGAAAAGAAAGTTGTTTTGTTTTGGAAGTCAGTTTGTTTTTTTTTGTTAAAAGGTTTTTTTATTTATCAAGAGTGAATAGGTTACTTCTAGGCAAGCGTGCTTCACCGTCGACCACATCATCGCTTACCATCAGGTGAGATAGTGGTCAAGCGCGAGCCTATAGATTATAAAAAAAATCTCTTTTTAGTTTTGATAGGTACCTCGAATTACCATGAAAATCATTCATAGCCGTACATCTCACGACGATTCCAATAAGCCCAAACAAGACAAGGATACAATTGTTACATCCGAACCTTCATCATTCACTCATTGTTTTACCTTCCGGCTTCATCATCAGATCAGTTCGATGTTCATTTATTTATAAGTATTTGCTTCATCAGAGTCGGTTAACTATTCGAGATATCTTATATCCGTGACATACTTAGCGATAAGAGTTCCAGTGGCCATCTGTGCTCTTCTTCATCAGTTCCACTTCACGAAATGATACTTTCTGATTGCAAATGGTTGCATTGTTTATGAAAATACCAAAATCGCTATAAGTATGCCTTTAGTATTTGAGGAGTGCCTCGATTTCTCCAGGATCACATCATCAGATTCTAACCTGATGACCATGGGACCACTTGGGAAGTATAACCTTTCAAACAAAAGAAGAATTTTCCAAATCGGTTCAGGTGTGATTGAGTAATCCGAGAAAAGACATTAAAAAAAGGTTTGCGACGAATTGAGAACCTCCTCCTTTTTTTGAAGTCGGTTAAAAAGATTACAGCAGAGTTGCCTGACAATATATAGCCGCTATTTCATTCATACAAATCCGCTTAGCAGGGGTCTAGTCCCTGACTAAGACCTCGCCTCTCGTGCTTGAAGTCGAGGCAGTCGAGGGTTCAAAATCCGGGCAAGTACCAATGTGACTTTATCAAATTCATATGTATTTTCAAAGTTTATTTTGGACAACACAGACAACGGTGAAGGAAAATATCGTGAGGAAACCTGAACTTATAGTTAATGTAAGTCTGAAATCTCCAACCAGCATTGAGCTAGCGTGATGATCAATGCTCGTACCTTCTCTGTATGAGAAGAGGCCTTTGTCCTTCAGTGGGACAGTTTCAGCCTGGTATTTATTATTTGATAGGATAAGAAATAGGAAGTTACATAGGAACGTAGAAAGTAGAATTAATGGCGCTAGTTAAATTTATGTCTGCGGCTCTTAAGGGCCTACATGCGCTTTAGTGCCGTAAAACGGTAACTTTCTAAAGCATACTCCTTAGTAACAGCTAGGTTAAAAAGTTTGAAAAAAATATATACTTATTATTGTTTCATGTACATTATTTTTAAACATGGTTTTTTCGTATAAGAAATAGTTTTGCTTTAAAAAATTAATTAGCAACACGATATTTTTCGCAACTTTTGGATACTCCTCCAAAGCGACTTGGATGTTTAAAAATATTTTTACACAGAAAAAATGATGGCTGGCATTTCTTAATAACTGACATAGCATATGTAAATCAAATAATATTTTTCAAACAAAACTGTTCAAAAGGAGGTTCAATATTAATATTTTGGCATCGAGCGGGCGCACGGCCAGTACTGCGTTTACATTGGGGCGTTATCGCCTCAAGCCACAGACATAAATCTAAATAGACAACACAAGTCCCTCCATCTGTATGAAAACCAAGTGTGCCACTTTTTCACAAACAATTAATAAACAAATTTACTTACAAATGAAAGATAACATTTTCAATGCCTCTGCCAACTTTTTCTATACATTCTTTACAGCTCAATATGGCATAAAAAGGTATTTTTCGGTGCCTCTGCCAACTTTTTCTATACATTCTTTATAGCTCAATATGGCATAAAAAAGTATTTTTCAATGCCTCTGCCAACTTTTTCTATACATTCTTTACAGCTCAATATGGCATAAAAAGGTATTTTTCAATGCCTCTGCCAACTTTTTCTATACATTCTTTACAGCTCAATATGGCATAAAAAGGTATTTTTCGGTGCCTCTGCCAACTTTTTCTATACATTCTTTATAGCTCAATATGGCATAAAAAAGTATTTTTCAATGCCTCTGCCAACTTTTTCTATACATTCTTTACAGCTCAATATGGCATAAAAAGGTATTTTTCAATGCCTCTGCCAACTTTTTCTATACATTCTTTACAGCTCAATATGGCATAAAAAGGTATTTTTCAATGCCTCTGCCAACTTTTTCTATACATTCTTTACAGCTCAATATGGCATAAAAAGGTATTTTTCGGTGCCTCTGCCAACTTTTTCTATACATTCTTTATAGCTCAATATGGCATAAAAAAGTATTTTTCAATGCCTCTGCCAACTTTTTCTATACATTCTTTACAGCTCAATATGGCATAAAAAGGTATTTTTCAATGCCTCTGCCAACTTTTTCTATACATTCTTTACAGCTCAATATGGCATAATAAGGTATTTTTCAATGCCTCTGCCAACTTTTTCTATACATTCTTTACAGCTCAATATGGCATAAAAGGTATTTTTCTAGATTTCTGTGGATTGCCTGTGCCGATAATGTTAAATTAAAAGCTCAGATAACGCTCATTAATCGTAACTTTGCTCCGTTTTTTGGCACGCGAAGAACACACAATCGCGTCATCTAGTTAGATGTATGTCTGTGTCTTAAGCTGATAACCAAGAATTTAATAGAATTTATAATAATAACTACCTAAACGTTAGTAAGCCCTTAACAGTTCTCTACAAACACTTACCACAGTCATTCAAGCAACATTGTATTTTACTTCTAAAACAGGTAAGTAAGTATCTGAAGTAAAGCACTAAACCAGAAAACAACATCGCCAAGTAAATAAGGAAGAACCTTGGAAGCTATTCACAATGACAAAACTTATACTAGACATGAAAATGACGCATATGAGACTCCTCATATTGCTTTTTAAACCCTTTTTGCTCCGCACTAGCAATTTCTCCTGTATCGTGGGTCCATTTAACAACATCTAAATTCACATCCGAGTCGTCGATATTGAGACGATTTTTTTCTTCGTAGTCCGCGATCAGTTTCGTACTATTAGTAAATGAGTTAAAGCTCATTCGCAATTGATAAGTTCATCATCATAATCGTCAGCCGTTTCATGTTCCCACTGCTGGGACACAGGCCTCCTCTCTCTGAATGGGCCGTAATCCATCACGCGGGCCTATTGTTAGATGGTGGGTGTCACATGTATACGAATTTTTGGTTCTAGGACATGTCAAAAACGAAAAAAAAGTAAGCACCAAAGACATTGTTTCATTTTGAAGTCGGTTTAATTATTTTGATAAATGTATGTATTTTTTTTTTTCGAGGCAAAGTATCCCAGATACTATATTTTATAGGTTATAATTTAGCAATTATAATTATTTTAATTTACAGTCAGGCAGAATTTTCGAAATCAGTTCAGGACTGACCTCTTTTTATTAGTTTAAAAGTTAGATAAGCAATGGTGGCGATGTGGCGACGCTTGGGGAATACCTATGTCCAGCAGTGGACGTCTTTCGGCTGAAATGATGATGATGATGATGAAGCAATGGTGTAAGTGATCAAGGCAGAGTTATCACCTTCGATTTCATTGAATTGAAAATCCTCAGACCATGAGCTTTTCAGATTTCCATTCACAAAATCTCGTTTTCACAAACAATAGACCTGCCAATTAATAAGACGAATTCCTGACCAATCAATAAACTGGTAAACCAAACAGAAGACAGGTAGCAATCATTAGAACTGACCACTACACTCCGAACTTACCTTGAAAACTACCTGACAATCATACAATATCTCATTTCGTACCCCGCGTCCTTGACCGAGAAACACGAGACCGAAAACAAACCATAACTTCTCAAATATAAAGTTGATAGTTGCTTGGTCTTTGTAGGTTGTGCGATGGGATTTGCATGGGCAGTCCCACCACAATTATATCCAGTGACCCAATGTCGCCAGTAACCTATTTGTTTGAGGAAATTGAGTTTGTCGAATTCCATCAAAATTTGAGGTGTGCTCTTGCATTGTAAAACACCTCGGTGCCACTTGTTCCGAAGCTCGCGGTGGTAGGGTTATTGAAGACTAATGTTGTGTTATTTGGATGTGGTTCTTCAAAGATAACTGAACTAAGGTAAGGTATCAATCGTAACTGATAGAGACCTTTTTTAGGTAATATTGTTTGTAGAAGGCATTCTCTGGAAATTCTGTTCCGATTGCAAAAATTATATTTGAATTATTTTTACAATTAGTTTATTTTTTATTTTAACTTCTACATATTTTTATTTTTAATGCTTATGCCTGTTTTAAATTTTTATATTTAAATTTAATTTATCTTAAACACTCTCAGTCACAGTCGTGGGGCAATTGGTAAAACTGTTTAATTAAGATGTGGATAATGTTAAAGTTACTTTAAAACTTTTTTATTACTTGTTTTACTTGTATTTTTTTATGTACCTTTTTGTTTTCCCGAAATAAACAAATAAAATTCCTTTAATGATACACAAAGCTTTCAGCGACCATACTGTGACGCATATAATACTTTTTATGTGCGAAAATGCACAGTTCTAGGGCTATAGCAAGCTGCGAAAAATAGCTAGTAAAAACCTAATCTTACTACGAGTAATTTTATAAATGCAAAAGTTTGGATGGATGTGTGTATGTTTGTTGCTCAATCACGCTAAAACAGCAGAACGGATCTGGATGAAATTTGGCACAGAGATAGATTATAGTCTGGAATAATATATAGGCTACTTTTCATCCAGATTCCAGATGCAATGTTCCCTAGGGCGAATAAAACACTTTTCACGCGGGCGAAGCCGCTGGCAGAAGCTAGTCACACTAATAGAGTTAGCGAGTGTGTAAATGTGTTTGTACGTTGTTACTCTTTCACGTAAAAACTACTGAACGGATCTAGATGAAATTTGGCACAGACATAGATTCAAGTCTGGAATATCACCAAGGATACGTATTATCCCAGGAATATGTTCCCTTGGGAAAACTTAAGCGGAAACTAGTTATTACATATAAGTATTGGATAGGAAACTATGTGTATTACTGCAGTCTAAAGCGTTCTCAAAAATAGAATTTTGACTCTTCCTCATCTCGATCATCAAGAGGGAAAGTTGAGGATCCCCTAGTCGACAGCACGAACTATTTTGTGCACGAGGTTAAAATGCATGCTATCTCATCCGACAACACGTGCGAAAAAGATAGATGCTGTAATGAGCAGTAAGAAGCTAGTTCGCGTACGACTTAGCACTTATGCAAATTTTTATCGAAATGGATGATGATTTAGGACGAAAACGAGCGCGAGAAATTTTATAAACAGACCTTTGGGAGTCTAGATATCATGAAAAAACGACTTAATGTATGTTTTCAAAATAAAATTATTTGCATTGATGATTTACTAATCTATCCCTGTATGGAGGCCGTTTTGCAATTTTCCTTCTTCTTATGGTATTTATTTCCGCCCAAAGATGCGTTAAAATTAATCTTGAAATATGGAACTTTCGACGCCCATAACATTCAAATATTTTATTTTTTACTTTTTTGTTTCCATACAGGGCTAGATAATGATGAAGAAAATTGATTTCATTTCTTATTTTGAACGGACGTCAATTAGTTGAGTAATCGCCAGACTACGTTTGTATGGAAGAATGATCGGCTAGTGTAACCTTAACAGCGAAAACCTCAAAGATAAAGCGTGGGTCAAAATGTTATTAAGTACAGTGATGCATGAAGGCATTTAGGTACAAACACTTTTAAACTGATTATTTTAAATACTGAATAGTACATTCTTAATTAAGAATCTGCTAATCAGTGTTCAAAAGAATCAAATCGTTCAAAACTTTTAATAAATAAAGTCCTTAGTGCTGTTACTACCATCATGCCTTTTAGGGTGCCAAAGAATAGTCATTAGGACATTCTTTTGAGTTAATAACTACTGGACTGCTCAATTATAAATAAATGGTACGGTGAAAAGAAAATTAAGGCGGTCACAGCTGTGAGTCTTCGGGCATTACGCTCTGGAGGCGTCTTTTTTTTTTTTTTTCAGAATCAGAATCAGTATAATAATTATTTAAGGATGACTTCAATGAAAGCAGGAGTTTCGTCTTGTGCGGTCAATCATTGGCTGTTTCAACAATGCTGGGAAGGGTGACCAAACTTGTGTTTAAATCTGGATCCCTGGTTATTTTTTCTTACTAGCGCCAATGCGCCAGTGTCAGGCATTCAGATTTTTTTTTTCGAATGAAAATTACCCCAGCTTTGTAGACCAGAGACCCTAGACATTCTTTCATCGAAAGGGTGGCGATAGCGATTATAAAAAGGCAAAATTGTATGTGATTGACAAGCGATATCGAAAAATCACGTGATCTTGACTTGACACTTACATTTCGACTATCGCCTTCGCTGAATCGAATCCACTTGCCAAAGATGCGGAAGGCAGAGAGAGGACCGGCCGGCAGCCGTATTGCGTAAGTGAATACGGCATCGCAAAGAGTTTGACCGCTATCCAATCGACCAAATCGACTAATCAAATGCGAGATAAATGACGCGATGTGGATTTCCGTCTGTGTGATTGGTTGATTTGATCGCTTGGATGACGATCAAACTCTTTGCGTTGCCGTATTCACTTACGCAATACGGCTGCGGGTGTAGGGTAGTTTACTGAAAATTATATTTTTGTCCGTCAGGTTCATAAACAAAAAATATTGAACACGTATTTTTTCTTTTGATACGTAAACATAAAGTGACGACGATATAATGCGTTGAAATCTGTTGAAATATTGTGAAACGTAACGCCGCTAGCACACTTTATACTGCCTTAGTGACGTCACAAGCCCCCACTCTCGAATTCTGATGCGCTTTAACTTTGTATTTTTTATTGGTATAATAAAGCAAAAAATACGTGTCCAATATTATTTGATAATCTCACTGATGAGCTAAATACAATTATCATTTTTCTACCCAGGAAACATCCATATTTTGGCGCGGCTTGGGAGAGGCCTATGCCCAGCAGTGGACTGCGGTATTAGCTCTTAAAGAAAACTAGCCAGATCAACCAATGAACAAAAAAATGTTTGACCTAGAAACCACCAGGATCCCCACAGAAATGACAGCCTCGTCTGACGAGTCGTATCGCTCCATAAAATTAAAAATAAACCTATTTAATATGTATAAGCGGTTCCTTTTGAAACACAAATGAGCCAAACAGCTCCGAGAAGAAAAAATGTCACATTAAAAAAGTTTGATTGTTATAATAATTATTTCAAAACACAGTGAGCTTTTGTGCGTCACCGTTCAATAATATAAACAATATATAGGAACATGTGTTGTTCAAAAAAAAATGTCTTAAGACGGCGATAGTCGCCAACGACCTTGAGGGAACAAAACGCGGCCTCGTTTCAGTCCCGCGAGACCCAAAACTCAGTAGTTCTTTGTAGTTTCCTTATTGTTCTATGACTTAAAAAAAGCCTTAGATGAAAATGTAGATAGTTAAATTGTCTTTGAGATAGTGTCAATTTCAATAAAATACGCCAGGCAGTTTTGGTGCGGTTGTCTTTTTGTTTTGCCGTGTAAGACTATAACTTTACAAATTAATTACACTATGTTATACGAACCAAATTCAAAATTTTCTTCGATCAATTTTTTTTGAAAATGGTCTAATGTAACATAGTTTATTCCAAAAAATTACGACTAGCCGTTTAGACGTGATTCTCATTTTAAAAACAGCTACTCAGTGGTATAATGGTGTAGAGCAGTGATGGCATAGTGGTAACGGCCCCGACTTGGAAGGCGCTTTGTTTTGTGTAAATTATTTCATTACCACTGCACAAAAAACGGTGAAGGAAAACATCGTGAGGAAACCGGCATGTCTTAAAACAAACATTCGAATACATGTGACATCCACCAACCCGCATTGGGCCTGCGTGGTGGATTACGGCGCACTCCCTCTCTTACAAAGAGGAGGTCTGTGTCCCAGCAATAGGAACATTAAAAGACTGATGATAATGATGATGACTCAGGGGTATCTGAGAAGAGTTGAATAAAAAATTGAGTTTATCGACTCGATTAAAAGAAAGTGAAGAGTTAGCTGCGCCTTAAAGGTCATTATCAATTTAACTTTTTATGTCGAGGCAATAAGAGTATGTAAGGATCGTAACAGATGGCTTTCTATTGTTTCTGCCTATCCGCATGGGACAAAGGCGTTCATGTATATAAGAAATATCTGTTGTGTGTATAGGAATTCATTACACAGCCCAAATACACGGTTCTATTCGTCTTTTACAACAATTGAGAAAAGGTATTGTCTTTATACGTATTTACGGATAAATGTTGTAATTTTTGGTCACCGTATTGTATCCAAACAGAAATTTATCTTTTATCTCTTCAACAAAAATTTCACCAGAAAACATTTTTTTTAATAAATGCGTAAGGACACTGAGTTAAAGCAGCCATATGTCAAAATCGTGTGACCATTGTCTGAAAGCGTACGCGTTGCCATTGTTGTATAAAAGATGGAAGCTGTGAGTTTATTCTGAATTTTGGTCAATGTTCTAGATAAAATTGGGGACATCAGCTTTTTACCCGACTACGGCGAAGCCAAAAGGAAGGGTTAAGATTTTAGCAGTCTATTTATGTATGTATGTTTGTATTTACGTCTGTTCCTCTGTAGTGCCTTTTTTTTTTCTTGGGTGGGAAATCATCCAATGACTTCTCTCGCTCTGGGTGAAGCGGAAGGGCGTGTCAGACTTTTACTGACTAAAACCCAGCTGTGTTCCTTCAGTTGCTTGTGCCAGGGCCGCGGTAACTCTTTTTCAAAATTATCCGCGACCCAGACAGGCATCGGCCCTAGCGCACCCTGTCAGTTGTGCTGACATCTCTTTGAGGCGCGCGTGGAACACTACACGCCTTCGACTCGGGCCTGGTCCTTATCTGACGGCGTGCTACCCATTACTCGCCGTCCGCAAGCCCGCGCCTACGGTGGCCGGGAATCGGCTTGCGACTCCCGACGCCCAGGGCGTCTCCTGCGGTGGCTACGGGCGTGAGGGCGTCTCCGTTGCATCTCCCTCACGCGTTCTGTCTCCTCCTTTGCGAGCATTACTGCTTCGCAGAAGGAGGTGACAGCTTCCCATGCGCTCCGTATCATGGCCTGAACTAGGGCCGGACGCGAGAGGTCGCCACCGCTGATCGCCTCTATGAGGACACGGCGGTGCTCCGCCTGAGATTATGGCCCGGGTAAAAAAGACAAAAAAAACCGAAGTCGGATTACAGTTTTTAATTAAGCTTTTTTATTTTGTTGAATACGCGGATATGAATTACTTACTGTCTGAATAACGCTCATCATGAAAATGAGCCATCTAAGAAACAACCGTCACCGTAACCTACATATTTTCTATGATAATAACCATCTGCAGATCTGTGGGGTCATTCTGTAGAAGTTGCTAAGTCTATTATTGATATTGTCGCACCTAGTTTAGCTATTATCTTTAATAAATGTATCGACTGTGGGGAGTTTCCTGACCTTATGAAAAATAGTAAAATAATACCATTGTTTAAATCAGGTAGTACATCAGACCCTACAAATTATAGACCTATTTCAGTACTACCTACGTTTAGTAAAATATTTGAGAAATTAATTTTAGAGCAATTGCAAAGATTTTTTAATAAACATAAATTATTACATAGCAAACAGTTTGGTTTTACAAGGGGTCGTTCAACTACTGATGCCGGTGTTGAGCTTTTAGGACATATTTATAATGCATGGGAAGATAAGTGCGATGCCTTGGGAATCTTTTGTGATTTGTCCAAGGCATTTGATTGTGTTCTTCATGATACGCTAATCAGGAAACTCCGCCACTACGAGATCCGGAACAGCGCTCTGGATCTTCTCACTTCATACTTGAGTGATAGGATTCAGAGCGTTGGCGTTAATGGAAAAAGATCTCCCGGATCTATAGTAATGATGGGCGTCCCGCAGGGCTCGATTCTTGGTCCTTTCTTGTTTCTTATTTATATTAATGACTTGCCTTACCTCATAAAGGATAACCATGATATAGTGTTGTTTGCGGATGACACTTCACTTTTGTTTAAACTTAAACGTCAGCAGCTGGTTACTGACGATGTAAATAGCGCGATCTCAAAAGTAGTTCACTGGTTCAATGTTAATAATTTACTACTTAATGGAAAAAAAACCAAATGTATTAAGTTTACCCTACCTCACGTTAGGCAGGTGAAAACTGATGTGTTGGTAAAGGGCGAAGAATTGAATCCTGAAAATAGCACAGTATTCTTAGGCTTAACTTTGGATGCTAAGCTTCAGTGGGGCCCACATATAGATAAATTGTCGAAAAAGCTAAGCTCCGCAGCATATGCTGTTAGGAAAATTCGTAATTTCACTGACATAGAGACAGCACGTTTAGTATATTTTAGCTATTTTCATAGTGTAATGTCGTACGGTATTCTGTTGTGGGGGAATGCCGCCGACATCCAGACTATCTTTGTTTTGCAGAAAAGAGCTGTTCGATCGATTTATAAATTAAGCCCGAGACACTCTCTCAGAGATAAATTTAAGGAGATTAATGTAATGACTGTGCCTTCTCAGTATATTTATGAAAATATTTTATATGCCCATAAAAATATAAAATTGTTTAAAAAATACAGTGATATCCATAACATAAATACTAGAAACAAACACAAATTTGTAGTACCTGCAACAAGGCTCAAGAAAATAGGTGGCTCGTTTAGATGTCAATGTGTACACTTTTATAATAAGCTTCCAAGCCACGTACAAGATCTAAGTGTTAATAAATTTAAAACATTCATTAAACGTAAGTTGTGCCAGAATGCGTTTTATACAATAAAAGATTACGTTGAGGACAAACAGGCTTGGGATTGAGCTGCTCCAATTAATTTGTTTTTTTTTTATATATTTTGCAACGTGAATTTTGTTTTTTTTTTTTTTTGTTTTCTTGCAATGACAAGAATATTTACTTATTAAAGTATTATATTATTTTATTTTAAGTTTATTTTAATTGTTGTGAATGTGAAGACTATGTGGATTCAATTTTTGTTTGTTTTTAATTTTAATTTATCCAAATTAGTTTTAATCATGGTCTGGCAGTTTGAGTAGTTTATGCGACCTACCCGAATGTCCTTTCTTTGGTATTGTTCGTCGAATCGTTGAGCTCCTTAAATTCTGAGTTGAGCTGCACGGTTATTGACAAATGCGTGCACTGACTGGACAGGTCCACTCAATCTGGCTGGTTCTTTCCTCAAAAGACCATTTCAGACTTCAGTCTACATGGTCTTCACATGATCTAATAAAGATTTTGTCTGGACCTTAAAAGTGACTGTGATCTCTGAGTTTGTTTCGGCCTTTCTTCTCAGAGTAGTCAGATAGGAAACGCCGAATTCATCTAGTTTTAAAAATATGATCGACATGTAAAAGTGTTTGTACAAACCTACTTACAGAAATAAAGTCATTTATCATTTATCATCCTATAGGTGATCCAAAAGGATCGTGGGTAAAGTGAATACGGATGATGGATCTTACTAATATTAAAGTTTGGATGAGTGTATGTTTTTTACTCAATCACGCCAGAACGGCTGAACGGATCTGGACGAAATTTGGCACAGAGATAGATTATACTCGCTAGTTACCCATAACCACGCAACGAGGACGGTATCGGCAGGTAAATTTGATGTACCTAGAATAAGGAATTATTTAGGCGACCGAACGCTCGATAAAAGAGTACCCTACCTGCTCAACCAGTTGCCTACTGATATAAGAAGTCAGGAAATAAAAGGTAAATTTGCCAAATCACTTAAGCAGTTCTTTTTAAGGAGTTTGTAAATGGTCTTCTTAGGAAAGTGGTTTGCAGTTTGTGGAGGGAGGGTTAGCAAATAAGTAATTAAGTATACATTATTGTTAGTTTTTTCTTTATAATTTCAAGTGTCCGCACTAATAAACTTTTTTTTTAATACTGTTTGTTCCGTTCCCACAGTCAAACCGTGAAAACGGTTTTGTGAGGCATAGTTCTTAAGTTAAGATTTTGTGAACTTGTACTTTAGTAAATAAATAAAATACAGTTTGGAATAGCACATAGGATACTTTTTATCCCGGGAATTTTCTCTCGGGACAATCGATTTTCACGAGGGCGAAGCCGCTGGCAAAAGCAAGTATGTCGTATTATTTTTAGAGGCTGAATGTTTGGTGGGAATGAGGGTTATGTATGTCTCCACGACGGTTATGAGCAAGACTGGGGATGGCTATAAGAAGAGTACTACTGACATGAAGACTACAAGAGGTATGAAGAAGACATTCTGCGCCGGACCCTCGATTCATTCTCGTCGATTGAGAGGGAAAATTAGGTAGAGACGCTGATTTTAATCGCCACATTGACTGGTCCCGTGCGTCCCGCATCCATCGAATCCCCGCAACCTTCACCTGGTCATCGGTCCACCAGGTGGGAGGCCTTCCAACGCAACGTCTTCCGTTCGCGGTCGCCACTCCAGAACCGTCATCCGCAATGACGTATTATAATTTATAACGTAATAAATAGTAATAATTTATTGATGAGACAAGTTTGTGTTTGTTAACAATCGCTATCGGTGTGGTCGACCCCATGATTGGTCAAAATTCGCAAGCGAAAAGAATACGTGCCACACCTAAGCCCCGCTCCCTCTGCAGTCATGTCTAAAGGCCCTTTCACCGCTTTAGTGTCGCAAAACGGTTTCTTTCTAAAGCATACTCCTCGGTAACGTCTAGGTTAAAAGGTTTAAATATACGTTTTTTTCGTGTATCTAACTAATAGTATTGCTTTAAAAAACTAATCAACAACACGATATTTTTCGCTACTTTTGGATACTCCTCCAAAACGACTTGGATGTTTCAAAATATTTTTACACATAAAAAATATGGCAAAAAAAACTGTTCAAAAGAGGTTCAATATTGATATTTTGGCATCGAGCGGGCGCACGGCCAGTACTGCGTTTACATTGGGGAATATACCCGCCTTAACTCGAACTGTAGCATTAATAATCGGCATCTACCAATGCGGATGCTGATGTTCCGCGGATGTGGATGCAGATGTTCGCAACAATAGCACACACATCCACCCTGCATTAGATAATGTGACATAAGAAAAAGAAAACCAGTTATTGGCACTTTAAGGAGTAGGCCCTAGCTCCGTAATCAAATTAAAATGAATAAAAAACAATAATGCATTTTCCTCCGCAATCATCATCATCATATCAGCCGAAAGACGTCCACTGCTGGACATAGGCCGCCCCCAAGCGTCGCCACATTGATTGGTCCCGTGCGTCTCGCATCCAGCGGATCCCCGCAACCTTCACCAGGTCATCGGAAAATTATATTGAAATGCATACAAAAATTACAATATAATGACATCGAAGGAAATATTCCCTTCTTACCTTTATTTTAAGATATGTTTCATCCAGTGAAATAGTAATTATGCATATATTTTCACTAAATTATAAAAAGCTATCTAAAATCCTATTACTGGCATGGAAATTCCAACATTGCGTAATATATGCTTTTGTTATTTCTTGCCTTTAAAGTCAGAAGTGCCAATATAAGAAGTGGTGCAAGCGATAGGGTGGTGTACCCTACTATCAGCAATAAAGATTGTCAAAAACTCCGAAATATTTTATTTTTATTGACATTTGCAACCGAAACGTCTTGACTGTGGTCAATCCCAAAAATCTTGGCATTTCGAAAATCGCTATCATATCGACTGGCAAAAATGATTCAAAATTGGCATCTCAGGCAAGCCAATTTTGAATATTTTTTGCAAGTGTACTTGTCGACCTATTCACGGCATGTACAGTAAATCTACAAACTTAGCTCATGCAATTATTTATTACTAGCTGTCCCACGCGGCGGCTTCGCTCCCGTCAACTGGCTACCTACCTACCCATTAACCCTACCTAGCCTACCCTACCTACACTACATACATGATTTTTGCGAAACTTTAACCGCTTACGCAGCGCACGGAACTGAAGCTCTCAACAAGGAATAATTTTGCCCGTTCTTGCAACATTTTTCATTTATGCCCTCGATAAATGGACTATCCAACACAATAATAATTTTTCAATTCCAACAAGTAATTCCTGAGATTAGCGCTTTCAAACAAACAAACAAACTCTTCAGCTTTATAATATTAGTATAGATTTATTACCTTTCGATCAAAGAGACAGCCAATTAATCGTATTTATTTATATCTGACCCCAAATTAACTAAGTTCAGGCCATAATCAAGTCCTTGCAGCAACCATTTGTTTACAATTACATTGTAAATTAGGTTATCTTGTCAGCGTTCATTGTTTATGGACGAGATTCTCATATTGCTAGGCAAGATTAATTTTTGCTGAACTAATAATATTTGTTAACGGAAATCGCAGCTATTATTTGTTTGACTGTCTGTTTTATGAAATTGAACTACAGAAGTGTAGGTAACCCTTGGCTTTTTGATAGAGGCCCACCAAAAGGAACTGTAGGTACTAACAACAAACCCAATAACGAATCTGTCCAGATAGACGCTGTGTAGACTTGCCTACTAGAGGTAGGATTTTGACATAAGGTCCATAAAAGTAATGTCAAATTCCTACTGAAAGACACGTTATTGGGTTCCTGCGTTAATATTCTTTTAGTCTAACTGACAGCCAGTAAGTCTAGCTGGCAAACTGTGGACACCATCAGTGAGCAAAATCTACTCTCGCAATATTTTTTTTGTCTTGAGACTTACTGCAGATGACTACTCATTTGTTCTTCGTTCCATAAGTATGTAAGGGATCAAAATGTGTTAAAGAAAAACCCCTCTGTAACCACTATAAATTCTACTAAGATCTCATAAAAGGCATGGAACACACTGAAAGGCAACACTGACCTAAGAGAATAATAATTACTTTCATTAAACAGTTAATTCATCAATTTCGTGGTCAATGCCATCGAATTATAATATTCTCGTCCGGACTTAATCCACCTCCATATGTTATTTTGAGCACAGAATAAATTTAAAGGTTTTTAACAATGAGAGACAGAACCCTTAATAATAATTGGTCCCATTTTAATTTGGAGAAGATCTGATGAAGAGCTTCGAAGATATACAACAGAACTCTTCAATGAATAACGACAAATCTCTCGGGATTGCTGCAATCGCATGTCTGTTTATTGTTTATACCATTTCGTAACATAACATCACGCCAGTACGCTCTTAAGGGGTACGCAGAACTCTCATTTCACCGGTTATGTTCAAGTTTCATGATATTCGGGTTATCTATTCTGGCGTTATAGGTACCTTACTAAACAATTTGCCTATTAGGAAGGTACAACTAAAATTTGAAAAATAAAAAAACTTTTTACAAAAACCGACTTCCAAATAAAAAAAACTACAAAGTGAAAAATAACTTTATTTTTGGAAGTCGGTGTCCATAAGGCAATAAATTGGTACCTACGAAAGACAACGACTTCCAAAAATAAAGTTATTTTTCACTTCGTAATTTTTTCATTTAGAAGTCGGTAGTATTTTTTTGTAAAAGTTTTTTTATTGTACCCCACAATCAAATTGTAGGTGTATGGGCGGGCGCCTTATGTAAGAAATTATTTGTTCACCTTACACACTTCCCCTTTCCACCCTTAAGAAGAAATCACCCTCTTAAGGGTGATTTCCGGGATAAAAACTATCCTATATCCATACCTGTCTCAAACTATATCCATACCTAATTTTATCTAAATCGGTACAGCAGTTTAAGCGTGAAATGGTAACAGACAAACAAAGTTACTTTCGCATTTATAATATTGAGTATGGATATAGAAATATTTTTATTGAATTTAAATTAAATTGTATCTTTAATTACACTTTTAAGTGGTAATATTCATTGTGCCTAAGCCAGATGTTTTGCTTAACATCTACTTTCAACCGCAAGGTGCCGGAGTCATCAATGGTCAGCCACATTTAACTTTTAATGTTCACACCACATATGTTCTGTGATAGCCAATGAATTGTTCGAATGATAATGTAATGTTGTAATAATACCATCCTTTAATTATGCGACTGTTTATAGCCTGCAGGTTAGTATAATGGGCCAAGCAGCGGAGAAACGCGTTACAGATCAAAGAAAAAGTCTTTTCTAAAAAAACATTCGCGAATGAACTTGAGTTTCCCGAGCTGGTTCAACTCGTAAAGAAACAAGAAAAATTTAGAAAAAAATCAAAATCACCGACACATTTTTATTTCATGCGACATAATTTATCTAGTAGTAGACACGCTTCGATCGACAATCCATTGAAAACGTCATATGATACGATATCTTGCGAAAATACCCCGATTCAAACAGTAAAATGCCCATAACTTTTGAATGGCTGAACCGATTCTCATCAATTATGGCTAAGAACTTTCGATAAAATCACCTCTCAAACAAAATAAACGAAATCAAAATCGGTTCATTTAGTAGCTATGATACCACAGACAGATACACAAATTCAGATACACAAATACACACGTCAAACTTCTAATATCCCTCTTTACTTACTCAAAAAAAAGCCTTAGATTTAGTAGATATTTAAATTATCTTTCGAGATAATTATTAAGAAAATGGTCTAACGTAACATATATTTTATCGAAAAAAAAATACGATTAGCCGTTTAGACGTTATTCTCATTTTAAAAACAGCTACTGAGTTGCGCCTTAACAGAAAAAAGTGTGGTTGGAGCAGCGACCACACAGCCCCTAGACGCCTAATAACAGGCGAGCGATGTCTGTCAACACATATGACTAAAAGATCATATAAAAGTCGCCAATCGACTCTCGACCATTCGACAAGTTGCTATGTGGTCGATGGGTTGGAGAGTATGTTGCATTATTAATTTTTCAATGCCCCGTCTTTATGTAAAACTTTGACGGCCAAAAAAGGTGTTGGCTCTCAGCCTTATTTGATGATTTCTGATATTGGGTGTGGTTGAACTTATAAAGTAGATATATTGGGTGTGTGAGCAGAGGATTCACACATTATTCTTTTTGTTCGGAAGGGAGACACATTTTATCTGCGAAATTACCAATGAAAAAAAATACACTGTCAATTTTGTATAAGGATTAAAAATGATTAAAGCTGATATCAACAGTTTATCTTAAGCATTTTGCATTGTCTTCATGATTAGACCATAGGACGGGCAAATTTTTGACGCCGATCTACAAAGACTTGAAATATCTGATATAACGTCCCTTCGTCTAGACTAGAGCCTTTGGTCAATCCCGTACAATATTCGAACTTCGAAAATCAAATCATAAAATGGCTATATTCATCTGTTTTTTGGCAGATCCTTGACAGTCAATACTAGACCAGAAATACGTATAAGGTCTTTGAGACCAACAGTCAGAACCTAGACAAGTGTCATTCAACGTCAGCGAAGGCGATAGTCGAAGTGACAAAATGTACGGGTGACAAAATGTAAGTGAAAAATCACGTGATCAATCACTTGATTTTTCGATATCGCTTGTCAATCCCATACAATTTTGCCTTTTTGACAATCGCCATCGCCACGTTTTTGATGATAGAATGTCATTTGTCTAGGGCCTCGGTTAACTTCATGATTGTGAGTCAAAATTATATCATCAGTGTGTCCAATGTCCATGTGTTATGTTGTTAATATTTTATTTCTTTTTTGTTCTTTCCTCTTCTGTTAATTGTAGTTATTCCTAATGTGTTTTCTCCAAGCTGAATAAATATATTATTTCTTGCTGATTTATTTACGTAGGATACCATACATGATCTTAAGTGTCTCATAGTTTTAAGATCAGCACCACATTTGCTTCTCAAGTTGGACAACGTTATTTCCTGGTTCCCCTTGCTTTGGCCTGCGTACATGGGATCACCGAAGTCCTGGAATTGCCCTTCAGAGTTTTTTTTTTTGCCAAATTAAACACGTCAATTGCGGGAGATAAGATATTTTATGCACTAATTTTATCAGTCCGCTTTACCCACTGTTCCTTATCTGTAGGTCAAGAATTGTAAAAATTACTGATCCACATATCTACATTGTTGTTAAGCGAACGTCGTAGGCAAGTAATATCGTTTTATCAATTAAAATTGCCAAAAAATGTAGCCGATATGGAGCAAGGTGATCGAAACGTGCGATTGCACTGTAGACATCTGCGAATACATCATAGTTTTGTGGAAAAGACGATGATCTTCAGGGCGTACTACGAAGTGCCAACGCTATCATGATTTCGTTGTGAAAAACGTACAGTGATATTCGTCTTGTACAGCTCCGTCTCTCGGTTGTATGACGTCAGAGTAGGGCACCGCACTGCACAATCTTTGCAGTCCACATAAGTAGGAAGTCGATAACACAGCTGTTACTAAACTTTGAAAGACCTTGAGTGTTGAGATTATCTACTGGATAAAACCTTGGCTTTGAACATGTCTGTAAGTTTATCATTATCTTTATTTACTTAATGTAGAAGCTGAAAGTCATTGCTCGGATTGTTATTCGGAGACAGATGATAGAAAGGCAGGTCCTATTAATGCCAGGGAGTATCTATGTATCAGCACAGATAATATAAAGTATTAATTATCTGTGGTATCGGCCACGCAATGAACTAATGAATTCGTATAAAAATAAAAGTTGACCCACTAATTGGCTGGCTTGGCACTAAAACGCCCACGTCCAAACACTTGGACCTAGAAAGCTGAAATACCCCTTTTTAGGGTTCCGTAACCGAAGGGTTTCAAAGCCCTATTGCTTTCACTTATGTGTCCGTCTGTCCGTCGTCTGTCACACAATTTCGTTCCAAAAAATTAATATCTTCCCATTGACGTATTATTGTATGGACTTTTGAAAATATACCAATATATTGATAAAACAGATTTTTCTTTGGTACGGAACCCTAAACGTACAAAGTCCGACACGCACTTCGTCTGTCACCGGGCTGTATCTCATGAACCGTGATGATGTATTTCTGTTGCCGCTATTACAGCAAATACTAAAAACAGAACATAATATACACATTTTTAGATTTACATATATTTAAGTGGGTTTCCCATACAACAAACGTAATTTTCTTGCCTTTTTTTGCGATAATGGTACGGAACCCTTTGTTTCATGTAGACAAGGAACACGGCCGCATTTTTGAATAGACGTCCTTAGCCGCGTTGAGCGAATTTTGGTAGGGGTAAACTTACAGGTTGGCGTCACCGACATGCTAATGTGCCAGCGTCATCGACACGTTTTAAGATTCTACGTTTTAATTTTTTGGTTTTTTTGCGACGGTATAAGGTGTGTTCTGACTCAACCAATTATTTTTAACTCTTCAGATAGCGTTTCATTGCAACCAAACCGAGAAATACCATAGTTTCATCCAAACCTAAGAAAAAAACAAACCCATTTACACAAACCCTGCGCACACGCAGTTACTCTCACAACAACAACAGTTAACTTCAGACCGTTATAATTCCAGTCATAAAAAACCTAATCTCACCTTATAATGTAAACACGATATGATATTTTAATCAATGTCGTGCTACACCGTCACACGTCATTTCTTGCGACTTTTAATCGCTGGACAGCATCAACCACCGTGTCCCAGGCTAATTGCGTACACGATCGTAAAAATATAATTAGTATGTCCTTATCGTAAGTAAGCCTTAATGTTGCAAATATCGTGTTAGTTGATTAATTAAATCTTGTGGCGATGTTATGGTTTTCTTTTTGGTCTGATTCTTAATGAGAAAGGCTTACTTGTTTTGTTTTACAGGAGGTCGAAAGATGGGTGGATTAGTGACAATAGGAATGTTAAATGAAAATTTGTTTTCTGTCCGTCAGGAAAAATATTGGCCTCGTATTTTTCGGGTCCCGTACCCAAAGGGTAAAAACAGGGCCCTATTACTAAGACACCGCGGTCCGTCTGTCCGTTTGTCTATCTGTCTGTCTGTCAGTCCGTCTGTCGCCAGGCTGTATCTCATGAACAGTGGTAGCTAGACAGTTGAAATTTTCACAGATGATGTATTTCTGTTGCCGCTATAACAACAAATACAAACAGAACAAAAATAGAATAAAACAAGTATTTAAGTGCGGCTCCCATACAGCAAACCTGATATTTTTGCCTTTTTTTGCGATAATAGTACGGAACCCTTCGTGCGCAAGTCCGACTCGCACTTGGCAGGTTTTTTTCCTTTTGACACGTAAACAAGTGACGTCGATATAATGCGTTGAAATATCGCGTGTCATCACGCCGTTAGTACACTTTATACTGACATAGTGAAGTCACAAGCCCCAAGAAAACTTTGATGCGCTTTATCTTTGTCAATTTTTATTGATTTTGTAAAGCAAAAAATACGTGTCTAATATTATTTGATAATCTCACTGACGGACTCAATAGAATTATCATTTTCCTACCCAGAAAACATCCCTATTAGACATGTCTCCGAAAAGAAACATCCTGACGCTACATTTAAATGACATACAATATCAATCAATCGGCCTAGCCTTTTCCCAACTATATTGGGGTCGGCTTCCAGTCTTACCGGATTCAGCTGAGCACTAGTGTTTTACGTGGAGCGACTGCCTATCTGACCTCTACAACCCAGTAACTGGGTAACACGGTACCCCTTGGCAAGACTGGTGTCAAATCTCAAGCTTCTGACTACCCGTAACGACTGTCAAAGATCTTCAAATGACAGCCGGTACCAACGGCTTAGCGCGCTTTCCGAGGCACGGAGGAAACTCGGTATGTTGAAAATGGTCACCCATCCAGGGACCGACCTCGTCAAGCTTTGCTTAACCTTGAAGATCGAACCTTGAAGATTGAAAATGACATTCGATATCAGCTATGCTAAAATGTAAAGGATTAATCACGGGACATTTCGACAACGCTAATCATTCCCATACATTTAAGACATTCATCCAATCGCGTTGATAGATTGTCACAAGAGCGTTCGCAATTCTAGGCAAAGAGAACGATTGACAAAACGACTTAACAAAAAAAAAACCGACGTCCAAAACAAAACACTACAAAGCCAAACTTATCTAACTTTTCGGAAGTCGGCCGAAAATAAAGTTATATTTTGCTTTATTTTGGAAGTCTATTTTGTTAGTATATGTTTAGTATATTTTGTTTCATTTTTTTGGTAATTTTTTCATTAATTTTTCTCTTTTTAGTTTTGGTACCTTATATTACCATGGAAATATGCATTATTAAGGATAACTCAAAATATTTTAATGGGATCACCAGCTTTCAAATAACAAAAAGACTCAATTAAATCGGTTCTTAATTGGTGGAGTAATCGAGTAACAAACACACAAAAACATACGGTCGAATTGAGAACCTCCTTTTAGAAAGTCGGTTGAAAATTCCTATGCGTTTGGATTGAAATCCTGACATTTCGGTAGCGCTTGACAATCCCAAACATTTTGGACTTTTTGACAAACGTTATCATAGATTGTAATTTGATTGTCACTAGCACACAAATCAATGAGTTTTGGTATCTGTAAATTTTCTTCTATCGCTGCTAAAGATCAATAGAGATCTGAAAAAAATATATAAATCCAGTTATCACGGCTGTGTTTTGTTACAGAGGTCACGTGTCAAAATGCTGATCTTCAGGCACATCTGCATCATTTGTGATATCATAATGACAATCGTTTTCATTGTGCTATTGATTCAAGAACTATTTCATGCCCTAGAAAACACAGTTCTTACATTACCAGCGAAGAAATCACTATTATTTAACGCAATTTGACGGCCTAATAAACATAATTCATAATAAATTACGAGCTTCAAGTAACATTAGAGAGCAAAACTAATGTCATATAATACAAGGCATTTAAAAAGCAAACAAAAATATATAGAGTGCATGAAACACAATATCGAAGGGTCTCAAAAGCCTTTGTGCGTTAGCTTAGGGTGCGCGGGCGCAGACGCTTTGGTCCCGACTGGTGCGAGCAAGACAGCGCGCCGCAGATTCCGCGAACACCCGAGTTATGGCCCTACAAAACGTCAGGCGAATCATCAATGTTTAAATCGTAATATATTGAAGAATTTCGCAATTATCATATTTCATACTTATTTACGACGTCTAGGCTCCCAACTGACGTCTATCCAATGCGATCCTGGGAGGTCATAAAACGAATAAACCACACAGACATAAATGTGCGTTTTATTTCTTGTATAATTATATATGAAGCTATTTGTTTTTGGACTTTTTTGGCTTCGCATGTAGTGAGGGGCGTTTATGATCCTCTCCTGGATGTCTCGAGGAGGTTTCGGCGAGAAACGCATCGGTTTTATTAGGGATGGTTAACTTAAACTTGGCGACGTAAGTTCTGTAAGGACTTGCGAGGTTTTGAGTGACTTTTACTGTTCTAGTGAGTGGCGGCGATGAATTTAATGGATGAAGGCAAACACATACAAAAGGAGAGCGTCGGCGTTAAAATGAGAACATTTTATAGTAAGATAAGTCACATTTATGCGCGACATAACTCATAAACGACAGGCAGACATATAATTACATACACTGATACACCATTGTTGTGGCGGGAAAACAAATGGAGCACCGCAATGGATCGCTGTTATAATGGTTTTATGTTTGAAACTGCTTTTTCTATTAATTTTTCTCATAGTTAATCATGGTAAGTTTAGGAAGTGTTTGTTGCATGTCATTCTAAATTAAACTTAGACCCTTTCTAGGATATTGTAAGATTGAACCCTGAGAAGAAAGAGGCATTAAAATTTGTTATTAATGACCTGTTTTCCTGAACTGCAAACAAAGCATATATGCCATTTAGATAATTCACGACGAATTCTAAACAAGACACTACTTTTGAAACCACGACAGCATAGGAGAACACTGAGCAGCCGAGTAAACAGATATTGTTGTTCACGCCAAACTTATTGACGCCCTGAAGTTGGCTTTCCGATGCGCAAGGCACGGATCGGTGCTGTTTTTGTATGAGATTTACTACTGCGCAACTATGGTAGCCAACTTTAGAGCGGCCTAGAAGTTTGGCGAGCACTTTACTTGTCTAGATCCGGTATCCAATCTATGTTCATTATAGGATTTCAAGATCAAAGAAAACAGAAGAATATACAAAGATGGGAATGTCTTTAGTCTAGCAATGGCGTTGTGAAAAGATGGCATGACCTTCCACACAGAAGTCTGTTTGCACAAATTTACCAACCCTCAACGACAATGATTAAACCTACATTTGTAGTCAGACGTTTTTAATTACCAGGTTATATATCTATAAGTTTGCGGACTGGTTGAAACCCTTTTAGCCGGATGGGTATTATCCTGACAGTCGTAAACTCAGTTTATGGCCTATAAAAGCAAGTGGGGATACGTACCAGGCTGGATGTGTGCATTTCGAATACTTGTTGCACTTTTATAACCAATATATTTTGTTTGATTTGTAACCCCAGGACGATGCCAACGTTGGGACTATTTTTTCGCGTGTTTTTGCTAGTGGAAGGGGTGTCCGTAAATCATGTATAGGATTGTATGGGAAAATAGGAGCATTTTTGAAAAAAAAACTTAACTTTTTGGGAGTTAGCAATCCTCCTGCCAATTCTGCCACCACATATGTCTGTATCTTCATTAACTACGAAGGATTTTCATAATTCTAGTACCAAAATCAGACTGACGGGGTCCGCTAGGGCCGATGCCTGTCTGGGTCGCGGATAAATTTGAAAAAGAGTTACCGCGGCCCTGGCTCAAGCAACTGAAAGAACACGGGTGGGTTTTAGTCAGTAAAAGTCTGACACGCCCTTCCGCTTCACCCAGAGCGGAAGAAGTCATTGGATGATTTCCCACAAAAAAAAAAAAAAAATACCAAAATCAGAGGTGTGCTTGACCGTTCTATTCATTTTAATTGTTATTTATTATTTTGAACTTATAGGTACCAAAAAAATATTAAAAATACGACATCTTCTTTCTTCGCCACAATGTCGACATGCAAAAAAGAATCGGCGTCCGATAAAGGATGGTGGAAGAAAAACTTTATTTTTATTTTGTTTTAGGTACTTATTAGTTCAAAATAATAAATAACAATTCAAATGAATAGAACGATCAAGCACAGTTTTTGTTGGTATCGATTTCTGGGCCAAGTGTGACACCTATCCTTTGGTCTAGGTGGTAGCGTAGACAAATCTTTATGTAAAATGCAAATCTTTTGGTTATCTGTGAATCAAAATGTTCAAACGTTTAGAAATTAATAAAACAAATGATAATTCAATAATACACGATATTTCGTGCCTTCACCAATCTAACAAAAAACTTTATGGTCGTTCTGAATTCAAAAATCAACAAATTAAAATGGCCTCAAGACATTTCGGGTTCCGCGGCGCTGCAGCCATTGTAATTTAGCACAGTTTCATTATTAAACCCAAACGCGATTAAAAGAGCATTGATTAACATTTTAAAGTCGCGCTCACAACTTTATGGGCAGTATTTTATGGGTTCTTTATATCAAATATTGGATAACTTTTAATTAGACAAAAGGCTGCAGGCGCAATGTATTCGACCACTTTCTGTTAAATGTAAGAGCAGGTACGCTTAGCATCCGATCCGAATCCGAGAAATTTAAGTGCCGAATTCAAAACATTTTCGTTCGAATTCAGAACATTTTCGTTCGAATTCAGAACATTTTCAATTCGAGTAGAACTCGGAACTCAAATCACGAACACAGGTCGGATGTAATGCGTAACCGCCCTTAGTATGAAAAATGATCGTTGATCGGCTGTCGTATTGTTTGCGGGAGCCTTAAATAGCAGTTTTAGAGGTTGCGTACATATTACTTGTCTAAAAATTCTAGTAGCACTTTGGGTTACACTCGAGTGACGCTAAAAACTTGCACCAAACCCTCCGTGGTAAGTATCATGATGAATTCGTAACAGTGTTTAATAAATACAACATTTTGACAGACAAGCACTTAATCGCGTTTATCGCCGGAATGATTTACTAACTTGCTCAAACGTTAATCAAACACGTTGCTTATTACATGAATTATTGAAAGATTATAGCAATAATTATGAGAACCAACAACGACGACAACAACGACCGTCGCAGCCTGATTATAGGTCTGCGTGTCTGTGACAGGACGGTCACACACTAACAAACATGGGACAGACGTAATTAAGACACAGTACAAGACCTAAATTCAGGTAGTGGATACGACGGACATGGCTAGTGAATTCCCCGCTTAAATCCTGCCGGTCTATTCTGTAAAAATCTGACCGTGTGAACATAGGTGAAGTGAGCTGTCATCGAGAGAATTTTTCACACATTTTACAGAATATACTGGCTTTTTTTTACCTGTACAGTAAGTAGGCCGCTAGTCAATGGTACCACTGATAACAAAACCAGAATTAGCTGGCCCCTTACTCTATTGAAACGCCGTAGTTCCGTACTACGATAGGGCAGCTCAAGCTTTAGACAAGCGGCATTCTAGCGATCGTCAAAAATTCAAAAATGTATGACATCGACAAGAATCGAATATCATGATATCTGTCTATCTCAATCCTTTTGAAATTTTGACAATCGCTACCGGTCATATAATGATAGGTCAAAGACGAGAAGAGTTCGTTCGGGGGCGATGAGTTCTTCAGTGTTTGTCCACCAGTTGGCGCCACTGGCAAGTAAGGTCCTTAAAATTATAGCTATACACATGCGCGTTATACGTTGTTATAACGCGCATGGAAGCAAAGTTTGAATTTAAATATTTTAATGCCGCAGAAATGTAATTAAATAAATAATATCGAGTATGCCGCACGCAGGTTTGCGCAAATCCTTTTTTTTTTTAAACAAAACCGATTAAAATTTTCCGAAACAGAAAACTATTAAAACACGTAACTATTTAATTCTTATCATACATATTTGGAAAATATTCACAACAGTAAAGGAATTGGCCGAGTGCGAGTCGGACTCACGCACTGAGGTTTCCGTATAAACAGCATTAACCAAAATAATTAAATAACATTGCTGAAGTTCATAAACTATAAGGGCACCGAACATTGCTGTAACAATAAGATATCACCAGAATTGAGGATCAAAATTAACTTTGCCGTGGGTCCCCATACATCGACATAAGTCGCGGTCAGTTTACCAAAGGCTAATAACTTTATTATTAATTTTTATGTAATTACAAATTTACGGTTTTGGCCTTTTTCCTTTACTTGTGCTATAAGACATTGTTCTTGCCAAATTTCATGAATCTAGGTCAACGGGAAGTACCCTGTAGATTTTTATTCCCTTGTGAGTGTAAAATATGCGTCATTAACGGCTGTATCTCTTGATTGCGTTGATCTAGAAGTTTGATTTTTTTCACAGCTGCAAGGGGGTTGCGAACTTGAGTATACGATATTAATTTCAACTCGATAACTCCACTCGTTGCCGAGATAAAGGGTATTGACAGACAGACGGACAGGCAGACAGAGAGACGGACAACAAAGTCATCCTATAAGGGTTCCGCTTTTTTTCCTTTTGAGGTACGGAACCTTAAAAAGTAGTAAACAAACTCACGCTTTAATCCAAAAAAACTATGAAATTTGATATTTTGAAGACCTCACTAGCGCAGCGCCCCTATAGGCAAATACAAACGCTATAACCCAAATTGCAACAGAATAGCGTATCTTTTTAGCCTGGACTTAAAATCCCCTAAGAACTAGACAGTAAATATGACTATTACGTCACTTCTGTACCAATCCACTGGATAGGTACGCCAGTTCTGTTTTACTGCGAATCTGTTTGCCCAAGTTTAGCAAGTTTTATGCAGCTCCTGAGTGAATTCACTCCGTTCACTCTTTATTGACGCGCTGAGGAGGCAAATTGAATCGTTCATCCCGATCCCTCTTTGGGTTTATTTTGAACATGGTAAATTTAGTTTACCATGTTCAAAATTAACCTTAGGGTTTCTTATGAATAAATAAGATTGCCACTGCCAAGTTTTTTTAATTAGATTTTTTTTAATATGAACCAAAAACTTTTCTCAGAGATTCACTTTTCAGAACATACCTAAGCTTTTACAATTTTATTTCAAGTTTAAAAAAATTCACTACAATGATCAATTCGTAGTCTTAAATATAAAATTAAAAATATAAAATTATTATAACTATTCTAATTTTAAGTTATTATTTTTCACCTACTGACGCTAGAAAATTCATATAAGTAATTCAAAAATATGGAAATGTATTTGATAAAGATATCTACAGATTTGAATATTTATTCCATTACATAATTAGATATTCATTCGATTAGTATAATTAGAATAATATCTGCACCTGTGCACAATAGAAACAGATGCTTGAAGCAATCGTGAGCAAAACAGACTTTTCTTCTTCCACCATAAAAATAATACGTTGAAATTACACAAAAATCCTGTCCCACGAAACCAAAAAACTATAACATCAATTGCATCATTTGATTAAATAAAATAAAAAAATAATATTACCCGATTTCATTTGAATAAGAACATTGTTTGCATCAGGCAGGTACTAGGAAAACAGCACTGGGAAGTCGGTTTTGGAGCCACCGAGACGGTTTGGTCTTAATTGAGGCAAATGAATTCTACGAGGTACCAGGCTCCCATCGACAGACAGAAGGCTTTAGTGACTTCGTATTTACGTGAACAAGGGCAACATTGTTGTAAAAGGAGCAAGAAAAATATTTTTAAACTTGCCAGTAACTTTTAAGTTTTATTGGATATTTGCTTTCACTTCAGAAGCTTCAGTACGGATTTGCATTTTCTGAGGAAACGACGTGTTTTACTATACTCCATTTGTTTAGGTAGTTAACTAAATGTAAACAATCTTAACATGTCTTTTATCTAAAAAAAAGTCTAAAAATTGAATCTAAAAATGTTTACAATTAGGTATTTACTTAAACCGATGTTAGGTAAGTAACTAAATTTAAATAATATTTGTTGGTCTTTTATACGATTTATTTTATATAAAAAGACATATCAAGATTGTTTACCTTTAGTTAACTACCTAAACAAATGGAGTATAGAGCTTGAGTTGTCTTGGCAAGATATCCTAAGAATAAAGGATGGTTTAGGTACTTACTATTCAGAAGCCAAAAATTTCATTTTTCTAAGTAGTAAGACTCTTTCTAAGTATTATATTTTCTTTTATTGGTAGAAAAGAGATACAGCAAATACGAGGTAACTATTTGAAATAACATAAGACGTATCGCTGATTTATTTTACAACCCCTTTTTACAGTCCCTTAAACCGATTTTGAGTTCTATCCCGTAAATATAAGGATGGCATAACAAGCATAAGCATAACCCTTTTACCAAAACTGTTTAATAGGTACAGCTGCCATTTGTCTATAACTGCAAAAGTGTGAGTTTGCGTTTGCTTTAGTTCGCGTTCGTTGTTGGTTTGCTCATCTAAATAACATGTTAACTTTTGCAAACTGTACTACTGATATCGATATCTGAAAACCGTTTTCAATATCGGTATGAAAACTGTATATCGGTCACATAACCGTTTGCGCAAAAAACCGAAAACGCCCATCTCTAGGTGCGATGAATGTTCATACGAGACTCACAGTCGACACTCTACATGCGAAGTTGTACGGTAGGTACCTACTCGATGTATTTAAAAGCTCCCAAAGACAGGCGCGACGCGACAATGCGACAACGATACAACGAGTATTTTTCTAAGGATATATATATTTTGTTGTTATTGTCTATAGGCTCGCGCTTCACCATTATCTCACCGTATGGTAAACGATGATGTGGTCGACGGTGAAACACGCATGCCTAGAAAAAGCCCATTCACTCTTGACTTAAAGACCCCTAAATTGTAACTAACGGGAGGGTATATTTATTCGTAGAGCAATTGCTATGAAAAATAGTCGTCGCACTGTCTCGTCACATCTATCTGTGAAAACCTTTAAGTCAAGCGAAAAAATTTAAACCAATCCTCGTTTACATTTTTTCGCTTGACTTTTTACGTCAGAAAATTTTTCTTTGTCAACTAGATACAATCGGAAACTAAAAAACGATTTTGTTTTTAACCCCCGACGAGAAAAGAACGGTGTTATAAGTTTTGATGTGTGTACCTGTGAGTTTGTGTATCTGTCTGTGGCATCATATATAGCTCCTAAACGGATGAACCGATTTTGATCTCGTTTGTTTTGAAAGGTGACGTTATCGAGAGTTTTTCGTTCTTGGCTATGTATTATGAAAATCAGTTCAGCCATTCAAAAGTTATGGGCGTTTTACTGTTTGAATCGGGCTGTTTTCGCAAGATATCGTGTCATATTTACTTGTTCAATAGATTGTCAATCGAAGCGAGTCTACAGCAGTAGACTTTTTATTTCATATTTATTTCAATAAAAATTGTGTCGGAGGTTTTTAATTTTTTCTTGTACTCTAGCTAGTACCTTAACTTTTAATCCCTTCCCAATGATATAAATAGCCCTAGCCTATAAATAAAAAATAAACAAATAGGTTATATTGTCAAAGACAAAAAAAATACAACTCGAAATTTAAAAAAAGTTCAAAGCAAGAATTTCTCCCCAAGCAAATGCACAAGATGAACCGGTACAAATTATATAAATCGGGCGCCTGGCCTAGACGCGGCACGAGTATCGTTATCTTCCACTATCCTATTATGTAATGTACTACAACTACATAGATTAATAGACAATACATATTATGAATGTAATTAATAGACAAAATGGAATCGTTTGTAGTTTGCGTTGCTCGTGTCGTGTCGTTTGAAATTAAAAATTGTATTCTTTTTTTTGAAATTTTGCTGAATAATTTTTATCACATTGCTAATTAATCAAAAGTTTTTTTTACTAGAAAAGTTGCTGAACTGTTTCGATCCCACTTCTGATATATGTATTTAATAGAATGTTTTTTTTTGTTGCTCTTCTCATCTGAGATACTGAAGCTATAGGCACTGTTTCTTTTACAAGTGTCACTATCACAATATAAGTAGACGATAATCTTCCCAGAAACTTCTATTTCCAGATGTGATTGTATTTGACTGAAAAACCTTCAAGAAATTGGTAGAGTATGCCCTTATCTTACTCATTATGTATTACAACTACACATATCAATAGACAATACATACATGTAGACATAGCTTAATTTAATTAATAGTCATTGTTTAGTGACACCGTGGGAATTGTCCGTTGCGTGGCTCGTGTCGTTCAGTACATTTAATTGTTTTTTTTTTACTAGAAAACTCGCTCAATTATACCGATCCAATTAATTATCTTGTTAATACTGAATTGTAAATTTAGTATGATTTTAAAGCGCTGAACTGGTGGCGGGAATCGGCTGGATGCGAGGCACACGGGATTGATCAGTGTGGCGACGCTTGGGAAGGGCCATGTTCAGCAGTGGATATCTTTCGGCTGAAATGATGATTATGATGCTTTTTTGTTGACTGTACGTGAATATATCTGTTATACTGAATCTATAGCTTAAGGGCGAGTTTTTAAAGGGATCATTATGGCAATATAAGTTACCCAGGAACTAGACAAATGAATAAAATCTTTCTCACAAAAAATAAACCAACATCTAAAGTATACCACTAAAAAGTGCAAAAATAACTTTCGTTTCGGTAGTCGGTGTTGAAAAATGATAAAAAGAGGTACCAAAGACACCGACTTCATAGTTTTTATTTCACTCTTTACAGTTTTAGTACCCTATCACTAAAAAGTGAGCAATGTCTAAGTAAGGAACCTAAAGGATTGACAAAATATCCATATCAACTTAATTTACACATTCGTGCTGTTTGTCGCTAAGGAATTCTATCTTGATACGATATCTTGAAAACTGCTGAAACGATTTTGATGAAACTTGTATTGTTCCCTAAGTTTAGAGATTCTAAATCCAATAAAAAGAAGGATCACGATCCGATTATTAGTTTCGGAGAAATGCGTGGGCAAACATACATGATACACTTATGAAATTTGGCATACATGTTTAGAAGCCCATACTGAATAACATAATTATGTAAATATTGTGCAATTCCAACAATATTATATACATACGTATCGAATTGATTACCTCTATTTTTTTAAGTCGGTAAAAAATTAACGACAGTAATTTTGTCGATAACTTTTTACGACACAGGCCGATGTTTGTAATTAATCGAAAAACTGTCAAGATATTAGTGAACTGCAACATGCAGGTAGACCAACATCATCATCATCATTCCAGCCGAAATACGTCCACAAGTGATCAAAGCCTCCCAGAGTTACCACATCGACCGCTCCTGTGCCAAGTAATTAATCTACTTCATTTGGAAAGAAGATAAGATATTTTCTGAAGATAGCAGGAATACAAAAACGTCGTTGGAAGATAGAGCAATATACCCCCGACCTTGTACGAGAGCGCTACTGCCCGAAATACAGGGGCACGTAACATTTTAACCCTTGTCTAGGGTTGGCAACGCCAATACATTATTTTGTCATTACCGTTAAAATTGCACCAAGGAAAGTAGAAGTAGTGGTTACAGTGAAATGGAAGTTGTTGTCTTGCATACGATCTTTACATAGGTGTGTACCTAAACTCGAGAGATGGCAGGGAAATATAAACTACAACACAGTCTCAATTATTTGGGAGTCGCTTCTGCCAGCGGCTTCGCCCGCGTGTAAAGTGTTTTCTTATACCAAGGGAACATTACACGGGGATGAAAAGAAGCATATGTGCCATTCCAGACTATAATCTATCTCTGTGCCAAATCTCGTTCAGATTCGTTCAGCCGTTCTGGCTTGATTGAGTAACAAACATACATCCTCACAAACTTAGCCGTTTATGTACACAGAGCACTACACTAACACTTGTCAAATCCAATTAACTTTTTGGACTTTTTGACAATAATTGTCGCTGATGAAAACTACTTTATCTATGGTCCAACTACCTACTTATCTGGTCTAGGCTTTATAGTCAGAGAAGAAGCACTAACAACGAAGACATAATGATGTTTTTTTTTAAAATTTCACTACCCATCTAAAAAGTACATCAAATTAACTCCCACAAAATGAAATGTAAGTTATTTCCCGCCACAAAAGAAGTCAGTAGCAACACAAAGACGCAAGGTGGTAGTTCACTAGCTATGTGTACCTACTATATACTTATATTACACCCCGACCTTGCCCGCCCGCGCCACTGCCCGAAATACGGGTGCACGTAAAATTTTAACCCTTGCCTTAGGGTTGACTACCACTGCTTCCTGGTATAAAATAACAAATTGTATTTTTTACCAACATAAGTGGATTGACGTGACGGTTAACAGGAAAAATCGGAAGAAATCATCAATCCCTAGGAACATGAGACAAGGGCAGGAAGAAGGCAACAAATGGGCAGTCTGATACAAAAGTTAGGCGCAGATTTGCCGTCCATGCGACACTGAATTTCTTCATTATTTTTTAGTTTTGAAATTGTCATTAGATTTGAAACAATTACTTTATAATTATAAAATCCATACTTAATATTATAAATGCGAAAGTAACTCTGTACGTCTGTTACCTTTTCACGCTTAAACTGCTGAACCGATTTAGATTAAATTTGGCATGGAGATAGTTTGAGAAAGACGTAGGATAGTTTTTATCTCGGCATACATCCTTCAGGGGGGTAGAAAGGCAATAATATTATTGGGGCATACAAAAAAATAGGATATTCTAAGTACTAATGCTACGGGCAACAGCTAAAAATAAAATTTATAATAATATTAATAGGAAAGATTTGATTGTTTGTAAGCTTGTTAAATTTCATAAATTCTTTCATCTATGAAAGCTACATTATTTCGGAGTGACATAGGCGATTTTTTCATCCCGAAAACGGGTCCTGTGGGGTGGGCCACGAAAGTGAAGCCGCGGGAAAAAGCTAGTATTTTATACAAGCGGTAGAGAAAAAGGAGACGTTACCTAGTCACAACTGGGTTGACTTGAATAAGTCTCTACAAAAACAACAAAACGTGGGTTTTGCGTAGGTCCTGGGCGTTTATGATACGAATTAAACTTGATGAGAGTTTATAGCTTCAATCAAATGTATCACATTTTACGAGTATGTATGTCATACTTGCTAACACATTGTAAATCAAGGGCCATCCATAAAAAAACTTAATTGATATCTTAACACACAATTGAACCTCCCATTAAGACTAAAGAAATACAGTTTCAAAATGATACCAAACGATAAAGTTTGGTATCATTTTGAAACTGTATTTCTTACGTTTAAGAAATACAGTTTCAAAATGATACCAAACTTTATCGTTTGGTATCATTTTGAAACTGTATTTCTTAAACGTTATCCTACTTACTAATGTTAAAAATGCGAAAGTTTTGATGGAAGTATGTTTGTAACTCAATCACGCCAGAACGGCTGAACGGATATGGATCAAATTTGGTATAGAGATAGATTATAGTCTGGAATAGCACACAGGTTACTTTTTATCCTGGTATAATGTTCCCTTGGGATGTTAAAACACTTCTCACGAGGGCGAAGTCGCTGGCAGAAGTTCGCTATTATAAATATGAAAGTTTGTGAGGATGGGTGTATGGATATTTATTACTCTTTCCCGCAAAAACTACTGAACGGATTTTGTTGAAACTCGGCTATCTTTATAAAGATAATGCTCGGAGTACTAATACCACGCGGGCGCATCCGCGGCCGGCAGTTAGTATTACAAATGCAAAAGTAACTCTGTATGTTTGATATGATTTCACGCCGCAACCACTGAATCATATTTGATAAATTTTGTTATAAAGATAGATTGGATATTGGATGACGACATAGGATATTTGTCTACTTTATCCCCGGAGTACGCCCTCGTGGCGAAACTGCTGGCAGAAGCTAGTCACGACATAAAATTAAAAAAATAAAACACCTTTCAAGTATCATTTAAGTATTTAACCACCCCAAGGTTTGCCAACCCTACAGGATCCGTCCGAAATAGGGAAGTTTAATGACGAACAGTGCGATCGTAAAACATCAAACGCTTGCCTCAGGGGTGTCGCCTCTTTTTGCAAACTTTATTGCAAGTGAAAATAAATTAAATGTTAAGTAGTTACAGTGAAATGAATGACAAATATAGGTTTCTGTTAGTGTCGCGTTTGTAGTCAAATGGTCAAGATTTTATGTTCAGATGAATGTTGAGTATTGTGACGGTCTCCTGATATTCCAGATGTCTACAAATGTATTATTAATTTCACAGTGTTTCTAAGACTTCGGTGTTCTTCGGAGAAAGTAATTGTAAGTAAAACCAACTTGTTCAAAATAATTCGACAGCCTTTTTTGGTCGAGAAAGCCAGTTGGAGAGCCATCCATAGGAAGGCAGTAATTATGGCACAATTTAGAAGGAACTCACTTGCTCGTCACTCATCATCAGCCTTTTAGCTTCCCACTGCTGGGACACAGTGGGAAGCCCATTCCTTCTCTGTGAGAGGGAATGGGCCTTAATCCACCACGCGGGCCCAGTGCGGGTTGGTGGATGTCACATGTCTTGAAATTTTTAGTTCTAGGACATGCCGGTTTCCTCACCATGTTTTTCTTTACCGTTTTGAAAGCAGTGGTGTTGGAATATAATTTACACGAAGTAAATCGCCTGCCTGGGTTCGAACCCACGATCTACAGCTTGTAAGTCGCGGCCGATACCACTGAGCCACCACTGCTCAACTCACTTTCACTAGAAGAAACTAATAGGTAATTATCACGAAAATCTCGAAGGTTGAAGGCTCTAGATTTACAGAAACAGCTTGTCTGCACAACCTAGTCAATACTTGAACTTGAACTTCAAACCTCAGTAAGTGCATCAATAAAGCCGTCCAAAAAATAGAAGAATACATACACATCATAGTTATAAAATTACAAATAGCTTCATTAGTTCAAGCAATTGACCAAGATTGAGTGAGTAGAGAGAGTGAGTGAGTAGAATGAGTGAGTGGAGTGAGTGATTAGAGTGAGTGGGTAGAATGAGTGAATAGAGTGAGAGAGAGTAGAGCGAGTGCGTAGTGTAAGTGAGTAGAATGAATGAGTAGAGTGAATGAGTAGTGTGAGTGGATAGAGTGTGTAGAGTGATGAGTGGAGTGAGTAGGTAGAGTGAATGAGTAAAGAGCGTGTGAGAGGAGAGTGTGAGTAGAGCGAATGAGTGGAGTGAGTGAGTAGAGTGAATGAGTAGAGTGTGTGAGTATAGCGAGTGAGTAGAGTGAATGAGTAGTGTGAGTGTATAAAGTGATGAGTGGAGTGAATGGGTAGAGAGAGTGTGTAGATTGAGTGAGTGGAGGGAGTGAGTAGTGAGTGAGTGAGTGAGTGGAGCGAGTGATTAGAGAGAGTGAGTGGAGTGAGTGAGTGAGTGAGTAAGTGGAGTTAGTGAGTAGAGAGAGTGAGTTGGATTCGGGTTTCATTCACAAATTGTTTTTATTCAGTGTTCTCTTTGATTTCTAAATTCTTCTTCTCTGGAATGCGCTTCTTCTCGAGATTAGGGCGGCCACCAGTCGGTATGCATATTCAAGCGGAAATTGCTTTATTTCCAAAACAAATAAGCAGTTTTCGAACTTTTTCCTTTTCTGTTACTTCATTAATATGTATATAACATCCCTAGATATTACAGTGTAGTATTGACTTCTGACCTACACCCCTTGAATCAAACAAAATAAACTAGCATCATCCCTAGACACACGTATAGACGGAAATGCAACCTTGTTTGTAGAGCTGCCCTTCAAATTCAACCATCTTATTTTTAAATGAGAATATTGCATCGAATCCTTCGTGAAATGAACCTTTCTTGCCTACACTTCCTACTGTACTTCACACATAGTTTGCCAACATTCTAAATTACAGACATAACGGAGTAAGTTATTCTTACGATTTTTTTTAACAGCCACCCTATACTCTGACCTACAAGGAGTACATACTATTTCCATGCCTGCGCTATTTGAACCGAACAAACTAAACTAGCCCCATCCCTAGATACAAGTACAGACAGAAAAGCAACCTTGTTTGTAGAGCTTCCCTTTAAATTCACCGAACTAAGATCATTCCTTCAGACTCGTTTCGAACGAACTATAGAGCATCAGATCCTACGAGGAACGAAGCTTCCAGAAGTTTGTCAAATCTAAGTTTTTGACGAGTTCTATCTATCTATTTTATTTTCTATTGATTGTTTTTTTTTGAGGATGAGTTAGAGTTCGATATTCGTATGATTGAAGTGGAAGGAATTTAAAACTGTTGTTGTTTTCACTCAGTGTTCTTTTTCTAGCTTTAATTTTTAACCGACTCACCAAAAAGAAGGCCTTAACCATGCACGTTTGGTTTGGATGACAACGCACGGTAAGCTAAAAATCTTGTTTTAAAAAGTTATTTTTATATACATATAAATCTTGTTTAATATTATTACAAAATCTAAACTGTAAGTACCTAGTTCATCGAAATTACATTTTTACAAGCTTTTATTTAAGCTTTTGTTTTATGTTTACCTATTCACTCTTGACTTAAAAACCCCAAGGTTGTAGCTATCAGGAAACAAAAGACTCCGGTAGGAAGTTCCACTCCTTAGCTGTGAGCACTATGAAAGTATTCGCAAAACGCTCTGTATACGTATGGGTGGGATGTCCACCATGTACTGATGGCGCATTGCCGTATGTCTTGTTGTCCGATGATGGAAAGGGCTAGGCGGAAACATATTGTACAGTTCCATCGCACACTTCCCGAAATGTAACCGATAAAAAACCGACAGACTTTGGAGGCTTTGGAGCTTTGAGGCGACCAGTGCATCGTCGCCGCTAAGCCTCTTGGCCCGTTTGTCAATCGACTCAAGTGCCATCCCCCAACCCCCAACCGAATGAGCTGAAATTTGGTTTGGATAACAATGCACGGTAAGCTAAAAACCTTGTCAAAAATAGTTTTTTTATAATTGGTAATATGTATAGGTAGGTTGCTGTTTCAATTGAAACAAACTTATCACATAAATTATACCTTATTACTGGCAATGCAATTGGCCACTTTAAGCCATTAACAAAGTATCAATAAATAAATAAACAACTATACCCTTTTAAGTTATTTTGTCATGATTGCAAGTGAATTGAGTTATCCATTTCAGTTAAATTTTTTGAGATTACCCCTACATAAGCAGCTTGCAGCCATGCCAACAATTTTTATAAACAAATAATGACATGATAAAAAAAATTAATATACAAAAATCCAACTGCTTTAGAAGGGAACTGAAAATACATAAACAAGAAGAAAATCATGCTGTGCAGTCGGAGGATACATATTCGCAAGCTGGCTAATTATTTTTAGTTATTTCTTTTTTTGGTACGCCCAAAAGCCACCATTTTTCTATTTTCCAATGTTAATGTAGCCAGTGACACTCGCAAGGTTAAGACGAATCGATTGACGTAAGAATCATCAAAATCGGCCAACGCGTTTAGTCTCTAGAACTTCACATAACAACCATACATACATACATACATACATAGACTGATAAACACATTACCCTCCTTTGGCAGTCGGGTAACAAGCACATAAAAACCGTTTCCATAAGCATAGGCCCGCCCCGCCCATAGGCTTAAGTTTTTATTGCCGGGATGGCATCCCACCCCATTCCCACCCTCTTGTACGACCTATCGGAATGCTTCACCCCTCAGAATGGGGCACAAACTCAAGGAGCGAACGAGACAGACGCATAAACACTTATAAAAGAATGAAACAACCAATGGGCGGTTACTTTCCACATATTTATCAAGCCATATTGAATGTCTTATTTTTATGTAAATAAATAATTTTATTGTTAATGTGTTTTATTGTTGTAGAACAATTGGTCACATTTCTTCATAATGAGAACTGTCCAATGTAAGGTTGCAAGAATTGAAATATTTTATCGCCGTCATAATTTTACAATGGATATTTTTGTAATGCAACTGAGAAAACATAAATAGTGAGTAAGAAGTAGAATAATGTTGTCTATGGTTAAGATGTCTATGCTTTTTTTCTTTACTAGCAATGACAGCAAGGTATTATGCATTCCGCATCGTATCTATGATATTGTTTTTTTTTTGAAGATATATTGGCTACAATTTGCTCCTTGTATTTTTAGACTATCATCACATTTAGTTTTAGAATATTTAGTATAGATAATAGATTTTATTTTCTTCACCCTTCTGCGCTTCTTTTAGTCCATCCAAAGGTTGTATGGTACATATCGCTGTCAGTGATAAGAACGCGTACCCATAGAAATAAGTTTTATGTAAAAGGGGGCGTGTAACTTTTTTGGTGTATAATCACACTTAATTTATATTATATCACACTTTATAATAATATCCTTACTAATAATATAAATGTGAATGTAAGTTTGTTTGTTACGCTTTCACGCAAAAACTACTGAACCGATCATCATGAAACTTTGTACATATATTCTTGGAGGTATTAGAAGTAACATAGGACACTTTTTATAAAAAAAAAAATGTAATGGCTTCACTGCGAGCGAAGCCGCGGGTAAAAGCTAGTAATATTATAAAGGCGAAAGTTTGTGAGTGTGTGTGTTTGTATGTCTGTTACTTGTTCACGCTCAAACGGCTGGACGTATCTGGATGAAATTTGGCACAGAGATAGATTATAGTCTGGAATAGCACATAGGGTACTTGTTATCCCGGGAATATATTCCCTTGGGATAATTTTCGACATTCACGCGGGCGAAGCCGCTGGCCGAAGTTAATAAAGTATAATATTCTATTCTATCTCAATTTATTTGGGGTCAGTTCAGCATGTTTAATTCTTTCATACCGTATTTGTCCGTCCTCTCCTTTTAGTCATATAATTTTACACACACTCCGTCTCTAGTTTCTTAAGCCTTCCTCTACCCCAATAACCACCAACACCCACATGTAACACATCGCTGAACAAAAATACGTCCAGTAAAGTCCAGTGATCTTATTCCGTCTTTTTACTCATGCTAGGTCCTGATAACGTTAACGATCTTTTATGTCAATTTATTTACAAAAAAACCTACTTCCAAAACTAAACACTAACTAAAATGCGAAAAGTTTTTGTTTTTCGGAAGTCGATGTCTTTGATACCTATTTTTTTCACGTTTGACACCGACTTCCGAAAAGAAAGTCATTTTTCGCATTGTATATTGTTGTTTTGTTTTGTCAGTCAGTTTAATTTTTTGTTAAAAAAATATATTTTTCTCTTTTTAGTTTTGGTAGCTTTAATTATCATGAAAATACGCATTATTAAGGATAACTTAAAAACTAGGTACTCATTAGATCTTGATCAAATTTAAATGGGACCACATGAGTAACACCAGCAAAAAAGAATCACCAAAATCGGTTCATAATTTGAATCCCAGCTCCCAGGTTGCCTGGAAGAGATCGCGGAGTGCGATAAGGCCGCCCATTGTATATTTTTTTAGTTTTAAGTTTCTTTTGTTCCTGAATTTTCTGGTGAACAATAAAGTACAATATATAAATAAATAAATAAATAATTAGCAGAGTAATCGCGTACAAAAATATACAGTCGAATTGAGAAGAGAAAAGGGGTTTCACTTTACTGTCACCAGACGGGGCTTATCCAGTTTCAAATTTCCAATACAAATTGTCATTTACGTTAACGCGATTCAGCGTGAGACAAAACTCGCACTAAACCCACAGTATAGGTACAGGGGTCACAACACAATCACCTTTTTTATTAATTATATCAGGCTGATTAAAAATGAATGCAACAATTTGCGTTATCTCGTAAAGGTCACCTACTTGTGAAGTTATAACATAATTGTTTTAGTCACAAGACTTATTGTCTTGTTATCTGTACGTTTGAATACTTTCAGACTAAAATGTAGAATTAATTTAATTATCAGAGCATGAGTGTAGGTTATTAATAGTGTCCGACCGAAGGTGCAATTCTGGCCGAAGCCGAAGCCGAAGCCGATTAATCGGTATTCACCAAAACCTTCGGCCGAAGCCGAAGCCGAAGCCGAAGGTGTCATTGACCTTGAGAAATACGATAGTTACTTTGATTTCAGAATATACTAGATACATATTGTGAGAGCTTTAGAGATTTAGCCCAATAACGAGCCGAGTGACCAACATAAATACAAGTAGGTAATAAAATATTGTCTTTGTAAGTTTTTCTGAAATATATAGGCCTGTGTGATCTTCCTCCAAAACACTAGCTGCAAGAATGACTTTTTCTCTTGTAGGGCTTTGGATAAAGTGAGCTGTGCAGCTTAGCAACGAACACGTCTTTGCTGGATTACTCCATATATCAGTCGTAAAGCTAACCCAGCAAGCTTTATCTAAAACACGTATGACTTTCGCTTTGACCTTATCGTATGTCGCAGGCATTAAAGTTGTTCTAAAAAAATTCTCAGTCTTTTTCCTGTATCTTGACGGAGCATCGGGATCAATCAAATTAAGTCTGCGAAATGATTCTCCTTCAACAACGTTGTAATGCAGCATGTCAACGATGATGAAATCCATTATACCTTTATCGATTCTCATAGATATTGGATCACTATCTGGCCACAATAGAGCTGCTTTTTTTTCTATGATTTGAGGTAAAGTACTCTGCTTGACATTAAATTGCGAAGATGTAGTTGCCTCTGTTTTATTTTTCATTAAACTCTTACTCTTCTGTTTTTCATTTATTGCATTACAATAAGCCTCCCACTCTATCTTATGCATTTTAATCAAATGATTTTTAATATTAGTGGTACTCTGCCAAGAGACAATGATTTATTGCACTGTTTACATAAAGCTTTATCAGTAGCCTTTATAAAATTTTGCCAGATAGGATTCAGCTCTAAAGATGTCATTGTGTACCTGAAAGAAAATATTCTATATAAATGCACAAGTACCTACCGAGCCGAGTCGACCGCCCCGTACTCGCAGTAGGACTCTGCAACGCGGATGCGCCTATATCCTATCGGTTTAGGTAGTTAACTAAAAGTAAACAATCTTCACATGTCTTTTCATCTAAAAATTGCATAAAAAAACATACCAACATTGTTTCCATTTAGTTTCCTACCTAACGTTAGATAACATAAAATATTTTAAACCAGACAATACTTACGGTTTTTTGGTTCTTAGAGTGCCTCACAATAATGAAGGTATCACCACAGGTACTACTCACAGTAATAAATAAAATAATTTGTAATAACAAATATGAAATATTTAAAAACAAAACACTTATTAGAATTTTAAGACGCGCTCTCAAACTTGTTTTGACTCGTTTAGTTTACTAACTGCGATTCGTTTGGTCCGGTGCGGCGGCGCGGCGAAACTCTGCTGCTCTGCACACTCTCCGTCTCGCTCTAGCATCGTTCAGTAAATTTCAAATTTTGACAACTAGCAAACCTTCGGCTTCGGCCAAACCTTCGGCAAATAATTTGGCCGAAGCCGAAGATTTGGCCGAAGGTGCTTTTTTGGCCGAAGGTGGCCGAAGCCGAAGCCGAAGCCGAAGCTTCGGTCGGACACTAGTTATTAATTACCTACACTCTTGTTTATGGTTTTCATTTCTTATAACCATAAACAAGAGTGTCTATAATCTTCTAAATTTTGGGTCAGACACACAGAGTACAATTTAACATACTGAGTCAGACAGGACTTATCTGTGACAGGTATTATTGTACACCACAAAAATATGTACAGGTTTGTCCCATTCACCAAACAAGTGTACAATGGGCGGTCTTATCGCACAGGGCAATCTCTTACAGACTCTCTTTGCTTCAGTGCGCGTAATAACAACATTTTTCGGCTATATTTAAGGACCCTACTCGCCAGTAGCGCCAACTGGTGAGCACTAAAATGGTAGCCCCATTGCACTATGGGTCATTGGAGTAGCCTAATCTGACTAAGTTGTGCCTGCAGCAGCCCACCTCTCCTTGAGTTGCATTTGAGTCATTCGACCGATAAGATTCGATTGTCGACTACCAAATCGTAGTGTATGACAAAAAGCCGTACGGAGCCGTTTGTCATGGTGTCTGATTATATCATACACGGCCATGAAGACGTTTGACGCCATTCATGGTTATTTTTAAGGACAGTTGTGGATCCGACAGCTTCACACATTTTCCGAGACCCGACCAACTCAACTGAGATTAAATTGAATGTTTAGGCATAGGTGCACGTGTCTACCCCAGGTGCAATGTGTTCTGGTGCGCCGGCGATGTGGGGTATACCCCAAAGAAGGGTCGCGGTGAGTGCTAACGCTTGCCCGTGTTCTCGCCATAAGCGGCACAGGAGGACACCGTGGAGTTTTAGTGGGTTGGAGTCCCACATAACTGCGCTATCTCTCCGTGGTAGTGCAGTATACATGAGCATTTCTACACGCTAAATAAAAACTTTACAAAATATAAACCGACTTCAAAAGCAAAACACTAAAAAATCCAAAACATACTTCTTGTTTTTATCATTTTTCAAAACTGACTTCCGAAACGAAATTTTATGTTAAGTTTTTATTTAACAAAAAAATGAGAAAATGAGCAATTTCTATAGGACGGTACCGCAATTTACACATTCGTGCTGTTTGTTGCTAAGAAGTTCGGTTGTATGCTCTATATCTTGAAAACCACTTTACCAATTTTGATGAAACTTGCACTATTTCCTAAGTTGAGAGATGCTCAATCCAACGCAAAAAGAATGATCACGATCCGAACTCGGCTCGCACTATTGACACTATTGACAGCATCGCAAGAACCTCTAGGGGTCTCGTCGATGAGCTTGTTTGTGTGAGTGTGCCGTTTCGAGCGTATGCAGCTAGTTTCCGTGCTGTTCGTCCATATTTATACTGTGGTCAGAGTCCGTAGATAGTAATTAGTAGGTATGACAGAATATCTCAAACCGCGAATTCGAAATGTTTGGAAACGAAAATGCTTCTCAATGAATTACTTACCAGGCCTCTGTTTGTCTTTAAATAGATTAAATATTCACTGAAATAGCAGTATATCTGCATTCAAGATTATTTTATCGCTACACGTGTTTACATAACTTTATTAAAACCTTGATCCTGGCGAAGGAACTTAAGATAACGTGAATATCTAACACATTCCTCGAAACAACAAATTTCGCCAGTTTTACACCCTAACTGCATGAATCTTACTAATCACACTAATGTGTGTTTGTATATTTGTTACTTCTTCACGCTAAACGGCTGGACGGATCTGGATGAAATATGGCACAGAGATAGATTATAGTTAGGAATAGCACATAGGATCTCATCTTTTTGTCCCGGGAATATGTTCCCTTGGGATAACTTTCGACATTCACGCGGGCGAAGCCGCTGGCAGAAGCTTGTATTCTAAATGTAAAAAGTAAAAGTTGGGATGGATGTGTGTGTGGAATTGTGTATGTATATTTGTTACTCAATCAGGCCAGAACGGCTGAACTGATCTGGATAAAATTTTGCACAAATATAGATTATAATCTGGAATAGCACATAGGCTACTTTTCATCCCGGTATAATGTTCCCGTGGGATACGAAAACACTTATCACGCGGGCGAAGCCGCTGGCAGAAGCTAGTGCACATATTAAAAAATCCGTCTACTTCTTGACAGTGTAAAACACGAAACGATTACTATTGAGTTGTCGAATTGAAAGGGAGCGCGCGTGCTTCGTGCTGACAAAACTGTTACGCAAATGGGGCGGTGTTCAATGTACCAAGCCCTTTCCTAGCAAGCCACAAATCCATTATAAAGAATCAATACATTATATTCTTCGACTTTCATGGTGAAGAACGTGCAAGAAATTCCACGAACACTATTTTCAATCAGTAAATAATCACATAGTAACTGACCTATAAAAAGGACGATTTTCGGAAATCCAAACCCGGTCCATCTAACAATCACGACCAATCACAATACCTACATACATAAATGCAATTTGATTAAATGTAAACATTTCAATGTTATAATTAACACCTTATTGACACAACAACTCTTATCAGTTGCAACTTTGATTACTGACTGCAAACGACTTATCTTGATAGCATTATTTGAGTGTTATTAAACAAGACATTCGGTAAACTTGAACTATTTTGTATTGTTTGATTTATTGCTGAGGTTAGTTTTTAAATGTCATTGGGTCTGTTAAGGCGATATATACACCCCAATGTAAACGCAGTACTGGACGTGCGCCCGCTCGATGCCAAAATATCAATATTGAACCTCCTTTTGAACAGTTTTGTTTGCAAAATATTATATGATTTACATTATGCTATGTCAGTTATGAAGAAATTCCAGCCATCAATTTTTTTGTGTAATAATATTTTTAACCAACTAAGTCGTTTTGGAGGAGTATCCAAAAGTTGCGAAAAATATCGTGTTGCTAATAATAAATAGAAAAAATCACGTTTAAAGAATAATGTACATGAAACAATAATAAATATATTTTTTTTCAAACCTTTTAACCTAGCCTTTACTAAGGCGTATGCTTTAGAAAGTTACCGTTTTACGACACTAAAGCGCATGTAGGCCCTTAAGTCAGATGGCACAGTTTGGACCCATTTTTGTGACAGCATTTAAAAGGAAATGCGGACAGAGAGCTCCGACTGAATTGCCTTAGTAAAAAGTCATAATTCGAGGTTTGGCTCTCGCCTATTACCTCCGCCAGTATTGGACAAATTTTAAAGATAGTAATGCCATAAATTTAATAAAAAATCCGGCCAAATGCGAGTCGGACTCGCGCACGAAGGGTTCCGTACCATTATAGCAAAAAACGGCAAAAAAAAAAAAACACGTTTTTTATATGGGAGCCCCACTTAAATATTTATTTTATTGTTTTTAGTATTTGTTATTATAGCGGCAACAGAAATACATCATCTGTGAAAATTTCAACTGTCTAGCTATCACGGTTCATGAGATAAAGCCTGGTGACAGACGGACCGCGGGGTCTTAATAATAAGGTCCCGTTTTTACCCTTTGGGTACAGAACCCTAAAAGGATGTATGTTGTGCTTCTACGTTTTCTTTTTTCATTTATAGTTGTCAAATTTCTACACTAGGCCTCTGTTGACAGCGCAATTTTGAGCATCTTTTGAGGGTTCTAGCGCTTCTAAAGATAATGTATCATCAAAGAGGAAAATAATGAGTAGGTTTTAGAAGGTAACCATTTTACGGCACTAAAGCATAGTAAGGGCTTAGTTTTTCCAGCTTCTTCGGCCGTGTGAAAGTCTGACACTATCCGTCGGGTTTGTCCTACTGGGATGAAAAATATTCTACATCCTAATCCGGCCATGGTATACCAGCGTTGCAAACTTGTTCCAATCCGTTTAACCCTTGAGACGTGATTTATTAACAAACATCCAGGCTCTCAACGAAATGCCAATTTTCGTACTTAAAAAATGTTCAAATTCAAGCTTCAATATTATCCCAGTAACAAATAAAGTAAAAAATAGGCAGTCATGGGTCCCCATGAACATGTTTTGAACAAATTCGTCCATAACACCTTCGCTTTTCTGACATTCCATGATTATATGTTATTCTTGTTACCACAATTATAAAACGGTAATTAATATTTAAGCTAAACAGTAATATTAACTATTGATTGCTATTAATTAATAACTCGTCCCTTTGGCAGCGATGCGGACGAATCTCTTGATGCCCAATAAGTTCTTCTCCTTCTTATACCCATGTTAATTGCAATCAATACGATAAAAAATATTTGGAAGCGAAAGTATTTTAGTCCAAACTTATATCTTAAAACTCATTTGGTAAACCTGGAGATTAGGTAAACTAGTTGTAAATTTAGAGTAACTAAATAATAATTGGCGATGTATTGGATTCGGATCTTATATTCCAATAAATAAGCTCATTGCCTACCTACATGGTCTCTATAAAAATAAGTATAGTAAAGAAATAAACAGGGCGTCTAGCAGAGTCTAGCCGCTTTCACGGATTGCTACAATTTCTCGGTGACGACGACCGACGCGACGCACGTTTTATCAATCAATCATATTGTTGTTTATTCTAATATGCAAGATGAAGCTTTGAGGCGCGTTTACATTGGTAGAGTAAATTGTCTTTGGAAGGGCAGTGAAATTCTGGAATGTAAACGAGGCCTTGCAAGTAGTCGTTGGTTCCTTGGTTTGAGGGTGTTTTTATAAATTCAATTTTAAAAGATTTATGATATCTATTATAAGTTTTATTATGTTTTTGTACATAACTATCTTAAGTTAGAAACTGAAATAATTAATGCGTGGTTCTCATAATTTAGCCCCTTAAAACAATGCTAGAGTCAAGTGTTTTTCATCATTTCTTTTACGAAATTCCCAAAATCTGTTTCGGAAATTAATCCACCGCGCACCGGTACAGTAGTACATACTAAATACGTAATAGTACGTAACATTGCTTAGTTGCAGTATTTAGGAAATCAGTATAGATGCCTAGCGTCATTTTACGTCCTAATTTTAAACAAATACCCTGTACTGTACGTAAATAATAAACGGCTCTAACTAACTGAAAATACCAATAATTAAAATATCCCGAAGTCAGGCGTGTCGCGACAACGCTTTTCAAAGAAATTGTTCTAATCCGTTTTTTTATGCAATTGGTTGTCGCTATGCGCTTGCCTGTGGAAACCTTGAATCGTGTTTAAGGAAATTAATACACAGCCGTCGGAAGTAAATTATTACAGAAATCGTTTAAAAACAAGTGCGTTTTGAATTTTTTAAACATTTAACGAGTCATCATCCGCTATTACATAATATTTCATTACCTAGGTACTTGTTCATTATCTTCGAGTAGTATTTAAAAGCAATAGAGATTATGATATTAACCATAACTTATACATAGGCCTACCGCCTAATACAAGTGCTGAGAAAATTACAAATGAAATGCCATACATTTCGGAAAGAGGCGTTAATTTTCTCTTATCCTAGAAGTCATCGTAGGTGCATCGAGGTGTAGTAGCACAATATTTTTGCTACCTCGTTCCTTTTTCAAAAAAATCTATTATATTGTCTGTCTTGTCTACTAGTGTGTCATTTTAAACTTTTGCAACACTAAAAGTGCTAATTAGAAATGTGCATAAAGAGGTTCTATCTAGTTTCGGGACCACCATCCAAACTAAACTGATTGTCAAAACAGATAGGTAATTATTTATAGTATTTACAGACAAAAAAGACATGATAGAATTGTATAGTCAAAATTACTTTGTTCTAATTCGAAAAAATAAATAAAATGAATAATGTATAAATGACGAGAACTCGTAATTTGTTACATGATTTCAAGCAGATCATAAGCATATTACATGATATAACATCTTATCTCTAAGTATCCTAGTATGGAATCTTATTAGTGGATACGTCAGTCGGCGTTACACGTGTACCTATTCTAGGATTGCTAGGCCTAAGGCGACCGGCAATCGTGAGAGAACCATAGATATTTCTACTTTCGCAATGACTTGCAACTTATAATGGGTATTCTCGATTGAAATGTTACATAGTCTGTTATTTATCAAATTGGAAATTAGACACTTTAAAATTTCATAAAAGATTTTTTTTCGGTAAAAATTAAGTTATAAAATAACAAGGCACCATCTTTGGAATAACTGTCAAAATGAACAGTCGGAGACCGAATTTTGGATTCCAAAAATTGTTTCATGTATTAAAGCTTGCTCATGTTTTTCTTTTTTGATAGTAAAATTTTGTCTAGTGTGCATTGTAATGATAAAATAAGTATTTAATGTTATTCACAGTAAGTTAATTATATTTACTGATGGTGAGTACTTTGTAAGGCAGCTATTACTAGGCCAACATCTTAATGAACTTTTGTAGGAGTTCACAAAATGTTCATGAATTAAAACTTGCTCCTTTTTTGATACTTAATTAAATATTGTCTATGTTGTAGTATATTGGGTGTACTATGCTGATAAATAACTAATAATTTAATGTTATTGTATGTTTTTAATTCTACTAATGGTCAACACCTACTTAGTCTCTGACCTAGCTATTGCTAGACTCACTAAATTTGGGTCCCATTCCCATTATGAATATTGATGACTAGCTAGGTACAAAATTATACTTCCCTATATAAATAAATAATGTCACAACACTAGTCTGATAAGATTTGTCTTAGTGACAATAAAAAGAGACTAGATAAGTAAAAACTTTACACTTACAACTTGTTACAGAAAAGTAAAATACACTATTAAACTTTGTTTTCGGACTATACTCGAGGCATTTCCCTAAATTTTCACTTTGTAAACCGATTGCTGTTATTTTTCGAAACTCCGTAACATGTTATATTAATTTAGTTAGAAAAAAAGGATAGGGTTTTTCTGCGCGTACGCATGCTAAAATCCTGACAGAAACTTATATCTTAAATTTCACTGTAAAAAGAAATCCACTAACCCGGTTGTTGTGGCGGCAGCAGCGGCGGCATCGCCGGAGGCAGCGGGGCGGATGGCGGCGGCGGCGCGTACGGAGACACCCCCGGCGAGCCCGGCACCGAGTCGCAGCTGGCCGAGCCCAGCGAGCGCGGCGGCGGCACGGCAGGGCTGCGTGGCGCCTTCACGATGGGCGGGTCCGGCTGCTCCAACTCAACTCCTGGAGGCTGCAGCCCAGACACCAGCGCCCGCGCACGCGCCTCGTCCTGCGCCTGGGCTCGCCGCAGCGCAGTCTGCAGCGCCATCACTCGCTGCCGGTCTGCCGTCAGCCGACACTTCTCGCAAGTACAGTTGCGATACTTGCAGTACCGCTTGTGGCCCTTCAGCTCGATCTTGAGCCGGTGGTTTCGGCAGCGCGCGCAATTCGGCGGCGCACGCGGCACCGCCGAGCTGGAGGCGCCGGGTTCGGAGCGCTCCTCGCAGTCGTCGGGCGTGCGGCGCCTCCACGCTCCCATGGACACCATGGCTTGGCCCTCGTTGTCGGCCGTGTTCGCGGCGAACTCGATGGGCGCGAAACAATCGCACACGCGGTGCGGCGCGCGGTCACGATGCGACTGCCTGCCTGCCCCCGCCGCCGGCGCGCTCTGCCCCGCCCCGCGCCCCACCCCGCCGCCACACTGCATTTATTGCCGTGCCCCTATGCAACTATGCAATTCTTTGCACATAAATTACTGAGTTCACGCAAGACAGTTCCTGTCTTCGGGAATCTGGTACGTACTAGCATTACGTTCACGGGTTGGAATATAAATGACGTCTAAGTTTCACAAACAAATAATATTTTATTCCTTAATTGTTATTCGTTAATGCAAACAGGGCTCATCAGCTTTTATTTTGCATTAATTTAAAATACAACATACGCTATCTCAACTCACGCGTTTTTCGCCATGGCAATAGAAAGATACCACAGAATGCCACCAGCTATTTTATATTCTTTAATATATTTTTAACCTAGAATATCCAAATGCTGGGTAAAGCCCTCCCCATATGCCTCTTCTATCTAGGTTATTTTTTCATGTGCAATCTCAACTAGCCTTTGAGTTGCATGTCACCCCTTTCAGAGCTGATCTCGGATATGCTATCCACATTCAAACACCCATTGCGTGAAGAATTTTGCCCAGCGGTCAATAAGCATGCAGCTGAAGTGGCCAAGGAAAGGGTTATGTTTTTCGAGCGTATCTTGTTTGCATGTATTTATGTTATATTCTTTATTACCTCGTATCTTTCAAACCACTTGACGGGTTTTTATAATTAAGACATCGTTAGATAAGTCTTGGCCGCCCAAGTGTTCTTAGACAAGAGCCGTTAAAAAAAATGAAAATGGCGGCTTTGGGCGCCATATTTTGGAGGTTGCAATTTTGTTTTCTTTTAAACCCATCGAGTACTTATATGATTAAAAGTATTACCACTTATATGTTTAAAAGTTATTCAAAAAAATAAGGATGACTAAAAAGTTGTAAATAAAAAATATAATAAAATCAAAAAACCCTAATGCAAAGATGTAAACAAGCCGAAAATCATGGCGTGCAGACGGAGGATGTTTACAGTTTTGGTCCGCCGGCATGCGAATATGTATCCTCCGACTGCACAGCATGATTTTCGGCTTGTTTACATCTTTCCAGTTGGGTTTTTTGATTTTATTAACTTTTTTTTACATGCCAAAATACATAATTTAAATAACTTTAAATTTTATAATATCATTTTTGTTTCATCAGATTGAAATAAAATGTAAATTAAAAAAAAAACTTGGTTCTCTATCGGTTTTAGCATTATTTAAACATGATGAAAATGAGCTCAGTTTCATTCATACCAGTATTCAAACATAGAACGAACTAATAAAATGAGATAAAGTATATGACTCATAATTTTTTTTTTAGATTCTGCCAAAATTTAAAATAAAATCATAAAAATCGATCTGTGATCAGCTGCCTGCTACTACTAATATACTTATCTAATTAATTTTATTTTAAATAATATGATTGAATTTAATAACGTATTTGTAAATTTAATTAATGTAGGTATGTGCGTGTGTGTGTGTTTCAATTATTGAAGTAATTTAATTTGATAATATGAATTTTAATTGTATTGTAATGGTAATATTTTAATCATATTAGTTAAGATTTTACTTTTTCTCTTATAATTATTTAGTTTTTAGGGTAAATAACTGTTGAATTCTAATTTAATCCATGACATAATATATATATACCTACATATTTTTATAATCTCCTTTTAATTTTGTGTTTGTTTTATATTCCTTTTATAATACATGCGACTTAAGCTGTATATGATGTAAATCTCTGTAAGCGACTTGCTTACACAGGATCGTCTCTAGATGTTTATTTGTAATGTAATAATAATGTGTAATTGAGTCGTTGGTGTGCCTTGTTAATAAATAAATAAACGATACTAATAAATAAAGTGCCAACAAAACTGTATTTTTCAAATAATTTTGCTTTGGGACATAATTAATTATTACATTTACCAACACAAGTGATCAATAGATATTTACGACACAATAAACAAAAACTAAATAAATAGCTAAATAAAATGAACAAAGTAATTTATAGAAGAAAAAAAACACCAACCATTTATTTATTGCAGAATGATAAGCATTGCACACGAATAAATGCCCCGAACTGCTTGTGGCTGCACTTCGACGATCGCGTGCAACTACGTCACGCACATATACACAAGTTTGTGTGTATACGGCAAATCTTTGTGTGTGTTAGTGAAAATTTACGCGTGTGTGCTCCTCGCGCGATCTTGCACGTGAAATTATGCGTCAATACGTCACTAAAATTTCGGAAATATGCGTTTCGTTCGCAAATAAACAATAGGGTAGTTTACTGAAAATTAGTTTTTTGTCCGTCAAGTAGATTAATATAAAATATTGGACACATATTTTTTTCTTTTGACACGTAAACATAAAGTGACGAAGATATAATTCGTTGAGATATCGTGTGACGTCATGCCGCTAGTACAATTTATAATGCCTTAGTGACGTTACAAGCCCCCACTCCTGAACTTTGATGCACTTTAACTTTGTCAATTTTTATTGATTTGGTAAAGCAAAAAATACGTGTAATAATATAATATAATTTGATAATCTCACTGTCGGATTAAATAGAATTATAATTTTCTACCCAGGAAACTTCCCTATTTTGCATAAGCGGTAACGGTTGATGAGTAAAATGGGATAGCTGGGTGATGGACTTTTTTGACAACATTGATCATTAACTTTTGACGCTTTCTGTACTTTTACGAGAAGGTGCAGAAACCTTGGAGTTTTTTAGGGGAGCTGGCAAGGCAGGAACTCCTGACCATAGAGTTCGTTTCTGAAACTTTTCAGATATGTTCTCTCAGCAAGCCGCATCTAATCAGTTATGAACTTTCACCCTGATACTGAAATTGTTTATTATGGCAGTGGTACTCAAGTTCCATAAAACCGCAGCTTCCACACTGGTCACGGACCAGCGCAAGCGTAGAATGCCTAAGTGGAGCAGAGTTTCCAGCAAACTTAAATTTGGCAATAAATCATTCTCAGATATTGGGCCACATCTGTATGAGAGGGTCAATGATAAGCTAAATATCCTCTTCATGACCAAGTTTGGGTGCAAAAAAGAAGTCCAGGATTGGTTACTTGGACTTAATTATAGTGAAACAGAAAACCTACTAGGAAATGAGTATTAAACTACACATACAAACTAACATTCATCAATAACATACACACCTTCAGTTTTTTAATTATGTTTAAGGTTACACTAGTCGATCATTCTTCCATACAAACGTAGTCTGGCGATTACTCCACTGTCCGCTCCGCCTGAAGCACAGGTTCTACCTAGTTCAGGCAAATTATACATCAGCACTTTTTAGAACATAAGCTAATTATTGTAAATTTTGTACTTTAAGAAATAAATAAACGATTTTATTATTTTTTTTTTACTGTTTGACGACGTACGTTCAAAATAAAAAAAGATATCAATTTGTCTCATCATTATCTAGCCCTGTATGGAAACAAAAAAAGTAAAAGAATAAAAAAATTGAAAGTTATGAGCGTCGAAAGTTCCATATTACAACATTATTTTTAACGCATCTTTGGGCGGCAATAAATACCATAAGAAGAAGGAAAATTGCAAAACGGCCTCCATACAATATAGATTAGTAATTCAAAAATGCAAATATTTATTTTTTTAAATATAAATTCAGTCGTTTTTTCATGAAATCTAGTCTCCCTCAAAGGTCTGTTTATAATATTTCCCGCGCTCGTTTTCGTCCTAAATCATCATCCATTTCGATACAAATTTGCAAAAGTGCTAATTCGTACGCTAACTAGCTTTTTACTGCTCATCACAGCATCTATCTCTTTCGCACGTGTTGTCGGATGAGATAGCATGCATTTTAACCTCGCGCACAAAATAGTTCATGCCGTCGACTAGGGGAACCGTTGGTTGCATTTGATATCTGAATGTAACAATCAACCTGTCACATCTTAATATTGTAACACTTCGTATGAAACAGTAATTTTTTATAATTTTTTTTATACGTTTGCTCAAAAACCCTGCTAGCTCCTCCTCTAAGATGCAATAGCAAAAAAATCACAACTCGTATTAGTCGATGAAAAAAAGGAAATTAATGAATTTTGCAATTGAAACTGTATTCTTACCACACAAAAATGTATTCTTGATTCTACAGCTGTGCAGACACCATAAAAAAAATCTTGTCCATTGGAATTTGCCATTATTTCTATAGAGAACGTGATGACACCTCCATACATTAAAGTTTTAATAGTTAAAAACTGTGTCTCGTACAATGCAAAGAGGAGGTTATTCAAATTTTACGATCCGCCATGCTGGATTTAATATTGTCAGTGCATGCGCATCACATATCGCCTTTAACGTGCCGACGCGCGACGATGGGCGATGCACCCAATTTGTAGTTATTACTTACTATTTAATATTAATACCTACATTACTATATTTATTTAATTATTTTAAAATTATCAGGTGATGCCTAACATTTATTTAAAAAAAGTCTAAAAGCAATATCTCCTCGGTCCAGTGATCGTAAGTGAGCAGGAGGTCCTGGGTTCGATTGCCGAATCGAGAAAAATGTTTTTTCACCTGGAATGTCTCAGTAGCAGCCCGGAGTTCGGATGTATGCCTGGTTGGTGGTTGTTAGCAAAAGACTCGCCTCCTATTACATTGGTAGAAGTACATCTTCGTATATCCTTCGGGGAATACAAGCAGTGGCGGCCCTAGCAAATTTTTAAGTGGTGCGAGATCTTAAAGTGGCGTCCCTCCAAATACAAAACTTTCGCGTTCTTTCATTTCATCCAGTCGCTTTTCGTGAAAATTATTAAATCTCAGGTTGTTAACTTTAACAAGCAGAACAGTTTGAGTAAGGGCTACCTATATTTTTTTATAGATAATGATAGGCTATAACTATAACTTCTACTATATGAAGACAGATTTAGACTGCCACTGATCAGTGGCAGTCTAAATCTGTCGGAGGCCTGGAGCAGCGAAGCAAAACGGAGGCACCTGGCCCGTCACCCTTGTGCACCCCGTTTTTAATAGATTTTTTGTAAATATTTAGTTATACTAAGAGGCAAGATCGACCAAAGCGAGCTCGAAAATTTTGGGTTCCAACGTTTGTATTTTTCACGTTTCAATTACGCGTTAGACGTATTGGATGCACGTTTTAAACGCACCGCAGATAATTGATAGGCTGGTTTCGATCGAAAGAAATGGTAAGCGACTATGGATGAACTGAATGGCGACTCGGTTACTATAAGGTTAAGGAATGCACTGTACCTGAGAAGACCGTTGGCGACAACTCGATGTGAGTAAAGAGTACTTTTTGACGACGACTCGATTTCAAAAAAGAAGCCCGCGCAGAAGTGGCTGTCTGCTTTAAAGTTACCGACACTGACGTCTGTCAGTCTCGAATACGTGGGTGTGGTGTACTGTGGGGGAGAGGATTGAACGCGAGTGTGGATCCCAGGCTAATATCTCACGTTTACCTCGTGCGGATAGGAGGAAAACGTGTCACGTCGGGGCCGTCGTTACCGCTGAACCACCGCTGGTCTCTAGCATCTTCCTAAACGCTGTTTGGTACTTATTGTTTTGCTAGTTGCATTGTAGCAGCTGATATTGGCGGTCGATAACACAGACTTCAAAAAAATCTATTATATATAGTCCAATTGATTTTATTATAATATAATTACAATATATTCATCCCTCTCTCTTCAATGGGTCCCTCATTACAGTGGATCGTGGACCCCTTTAAGCGGATAATCTGTCTTCATCGGCTCCAGTTCTTATCCGCCATCACCACCTGCTGAAATTTGCTTGAGGGCGTAGATTCTTTCACTTGGTCAGACCATCGTGTTGGCGACTTACTGCATATCTATTGTTAGACCACCGAAAACATCCCAACAATATCTTTGCAACATAACTTCGATCCGAGATATTTTTTATGCGAATCTCGAATCGATAAATCGTGCAAACCACAATCGGTATACGATTAACATCGAAAACAATCGATGTATGTAGGTATCGATAAAAAAACGATCGACAATTTTGCACCGGGCAAGTTCCCTTCAAAGACTGCCGATACTTCTTATGTACCGTTTATAAAACCATTTCTGTTAATGCGAAAATGGCGGCAAGAGAGATCCTTCTGTCACAAAAAATGTTGTAAGAGTTATTCGATTCGTAGGCTGGCTGTGTTTATTGTTTAAAGGCGGACAAAATATGGATGCAAAGTCTATTAGAACTTTATATTCTCGCCAGGCGTTGCACGAAGGGGTACAGCTGATAGGATCTGTAGAATCTCCCCTCCATATGCTAGGTTTTAAGGTTTTAGCTAGAAAAGCGAGAATAACGCACGTCCGGGGTCTGATCTTCTACTATAAGATCGTCCTAGAAGATCGGACCTATTCAAGATTTCCTCTTTTCCTCGAAAATAGACAGCCTGTTAATTTTCTTCTAGCTTTAAGTTAATACTGAATATATTATTTATAGGCAAGCGTACTCCACCCTTAACTACACATCATCGCTTACCATTGGTTGAGATAGTGGCAAAACGCGAGTCTAACAATTAATTTTAGAAATGTTGGCTACCTTATCGTATATTATTTTATTCCTTCAAAACGAAAAATGCTCTGTTTTTATACAAAAACTACAATTCTCATGTTGACAAATTAACTGGTGAAGTACGAATGAAAATCAACAAAGTTTTTTGACAAGTCTGTAATGCTGAATTTTGATTTAACTCCGTTTTTATACGGAGAGATATGTGGTTGGCCTTTCTTTAGCAATATTTCTGAACTTGTATTGAAGTGCATTATGCTAATTGAAAGAAGGGCTTTGAATCTCACTCACTGTCATGGTAAATAATATGAACACTCTCGTGCGAGAGCCCGAGGAAACGCTGTACATTGAGGTTTTAATCAAAATACTTCATGATTGAACTCAGTACTGGAGGGTGACCATACGCTCTTAGAGCAAGGTTAATTTTGTTGTGCGTAAGGGACCGATGTATATGAATTGTGTACATATTTCCCTTTCTCACTGTCGAACCATGATAATTTTGACAAGGGATTTCGGTACGGGGAGCAATGTACATCATCATCGCGGACTGTCGCTCGAGAGTAGGGTAGGTACTGTTGGGATGTGTGCAAGACACCTCTCAGATCTGGGTTCAAATCCAGCCAGAACTATTTTTCTGCACAGCTTGCCTGATGTAAGGGTCCTTTTAGCAAGAAACCTTCACAGAAGGTACCTATTTATGTACTATGTACCTTTCTAGGTTCAGTACCTCGAAAGGAAAAAACGGAACCCTTATAGGATCACTTTGTTGTCCGTCCGTCCGTCTGTCTGTCTGTCAAGACCCTTTTCTCAGGAACGCGTGGAGGTATCAAGCTGATATTTATATCAAATACTCAGTTCTACTATCCCTTAAAGCTGTGAAAAAAAAAACAAATTTCTAAGCCAACGCAATCAAAAGATACAGCCGTTTATGCCGCAAATTTCCACAAATTTTCGACACTCACAAGGGCATTAAAACCTACAGGGTACTTCTCGTGAACTCAGAATCTTGAAATTTGGTACGAAGCAACGTCTTATAGCACAGATAAAGGAATAATTGCGAAAACCGTAAATTTTTAGTTACATCATATAATAAAAATATTTGTAATAATTTTAAACTTACTACCCCTTTTCTCAAGAACGCGTAGCAGAGGTATTAAATTGAAATTCATATCAAATATTCAGGTCTTTTCTCTCTCATACAGCCTGAAATTAGGAGTCTTAATCCAACCAGAGTGTTATACTTAGGTACTGCTTGTATTATACATATAAACATTCCTCGTGAATGACTCTATCTATTAAAAAAACCGCATCAAAATCCGTTGCGTAGTTTTGAAGATCTAAGCATATTACACACAGGGACAGACAGCGGGAAGTGACTTTGTCTTATACTATGTAAGGATACTTCGGTGAGTGTGCTCAATAACTCCACGACCTCATCTCACCGGCCTCCTTCTACTATCGGACATCTAGACGCACTGCAAGTTACCATAGTTACCTGGTTACCATTCCACCAATTCGCACCAAGCTCCTCCAAACATCCTTTATAATACGCACAGCAAAAGAGTGGAACTCTCTGCCTGCTCTCTGTTTCCGAACGCATTCAACCAGAATATCTTCGAAGTTGAAGTGAACAGGCTTCTTCTGGGTAAGCTCGCTCCATCGTTGGCTTTGTCTCTGTCACCTCTGACCTAGACTAGAGTCAAGAGCAAACCCATCTCAAATAAAAATAAATCTGTGGTAGTACCATTGTTACCCGACTGCGCGGCGCAAAGGAGGGTAATGTGTTAAACTCTTTATTTTAATCACTATAACTATCAGTATCTAAATCACAGTGATGGTGCATGTCGATATTAATTAGCACTGTATTAATTACAGTAATTGTAGTTTAAACACTTAATTACTCCATGCCATGCAATGCAAACAGTGATGTCTCTGTGGAAATATTTTCGATTCCCCTTTCTGTGACGAATTATGTTTTATTAAGTTTACTTTTATACATTGAACTTGACTTATTAGGTACATAAAGGGTACCCCCATTAGGTACATAAAGGGTGGGTTCCCGCATTGTCGAGGCGGGGGGTAGCCGTTGCTTGGTCACCCACGGTGTAGCGAAGAGGAACCCGAGGAGGACCCTATCCCCTGCGGCCGAAAAATGGTAGGTGGCGGGGCCATTGACCTTGACCTGTCACAAGGGGACCAAGGGTACCATACACGGGGTTGTCTGGCGCCCATTTGCTGGTTTAGTCCCTGGGGTGGTGACGGCGTACAATGTATTCTGGTGATGGAGGGTACTCCCCAGAGGAGAGTCCGGTGACGGACAGCCGCGGCGGGTTCGCGGTGAGTGCTAACGCGTGCCCGTGTTCCCGCCATAAGCGGCACAGGAGGACACCGTGGAGTTTTAGTGGGTTAGAGTCCCACCTAACTCACCTACTACACTCACATAACTCACTTAGTTTTTGCTGTGCTACTAACATTAGGTAATAAGTTTTTATATGTCACTAACACCCTATGGATATTTGCGTCCGAAATAAAGATATTCTATTCTATAACTGTGCTATCTCCCCGTGGTAGCGCAGTATGTATGAGCATTTCTCCACGTCAAAAAAAAGTGAAGCCCGCTTGCCACAAGCTCTTTATTTGTCCGCGTTATGGGTGGTGGTGCAAGTGTGCCTAAGAGAATTATAAAAAAAAAACAACTTTGGGTACTTGATAATATAAAACGAGCTTTTTTTTGCCTAACCACAGACCACATCCCAGATAAGAAGGAACCATACGAGCCCGTAATCGACTGTAGCGGAACCAGCTATAGGTATTAGGTACTTTACTAACACAATTATTGCCGACTCTATAATTAATTTCAGAATCCACACACTAGCATTAACATTGAGCATATTAATTATTAATTCATCAACTAATTAGCACGAACGGTTCACTAATCACTCCCCACTCATTCACTGCTCACCTTTTCATCCAACCTAACGTTACAATGGACCCAAAACCATGGTGGGAGATATACAGGAATCGGAAGTACAAACCAAGGAACCACCTCTCCTTGGAAATGATTATCAGGAAGAGTTTCGTGGAAACTTGTAAAGAATACGTCGCTTGCTCGTCGATAGCTGGGATAAGGCATATTACTGATCCGAATCATTCGATATTGCAACGGTAAGTAGCACTTGCTTAGTATCTACCTTGAATTTACTGACCTTTTACTAATAAATGGACTGCGGGCAGCATGTTCTGACCACTAGCAGAAAGCTAGACGGAGCGACTGTCTTCGTCGGGTAACTGGCAGCAATGAAAATCAGCGTAGAATCCGGAACGATTACTTGTCCTCCCTTACATAGCTCGGTCTTCGTCATAGTTATTATATTTAAATTTCTGTTTCATTTAGAATAATAATATGTTATTTATTATAATATTTATTAGTCTATCGTTTTAGAAAATATTTATGTATTTTATTAGTTTGATAGTTTATTAATATCCGATTTTAATTATTGTTAATTTTTTATTCTTTTTTATTTTGTATTCCTACCACTGTTGTGTCCTTTTTAACCCAAAGGTTGACTGGTAGAGAATGCCTTGCTGCATTAAGTCCGTCTATGTATCACCATTGTACATGAAGTTTAATTAAATAAATAAAATCCTATCATATTGAAGAGGCCTGTGTTAAACACTGTGACCGGACTGCTATATATTGATCGGGTGCACCAAGGTAGATAATCTAAACTGCCAAGTCGTTGTTGTAGCTCTTAGTTGTTGCAAAACACCTATTAGATACAAACTGATTTTAATCATAAATATCTAAATATCGTTTTCTTTTTTAATAATGCAAGTTCTTGAGCTTCGCTGTCTCGACTAGGCCATGCAGTTTCGAAATTAGCTTACGAAATTGGGCTCGTCAGTTTTGCAATTTCGAAACTGGGGAACCAAATATAATGATGTAAAATTGGTAGTGGCAGTCTGGATAGGTACCTAAGGGCAATTTTTTATATTCAAATAATGTAAATCATATCTTCAAAAATTACACTAAATCGCTTCCACCACTATTGGGATACCATCCAGCTATTCCGAGCTCGGAGTGGCAAGAGTCGTTTATGCCGCGGCGGCGTCGCGGTCGTTCCGCGAGCCGGGTGTACAGATAACGGCCTGCGGCTCATAAAACTGAGACGCTATGGATTTATAAACTGCAGAGGAGCAGAGAGTCACCCAGCTCGTTAGTGACAGTTGTAGATGCGCAAGTCCAGTATCTTGGCCTAACCATAGATGATGGGGCTTCGAAGAGCATTTCGAGCGCCTGGTCCCCCGCATTGGTAGGCCAATGGGTGCTTTGCATAGACAAGTGCCCATTCTCGGAGGACCTCGGGCAAAAGCTCGCCGCCTCTACGCGGATGTAATGGGATCGATGGAAATAGATGGGGTAATTTATGGAGCGCCTATTGGCCAAACCGACTGTCAGGTCTCCGAAGCTGCAGGACTAAAATCTGCCTGCAGTGGAAAATGGCTATTCGAATCGCACGTGTTTAGCTGAAAAGAGAGAGCGCATATCCTACAGGCTCACTCAGGCACTAACCGGGTACGGTTGCTACGATAAGAACCTAAATAGGATTGGGCAAGTGGCCACAGCAAATTGCCACCACTGTGGAGGTGAACTAGATTCTGCACAGCATATTCTTGAGGAGTGCCCTATGTGGGCCTCTGAGCGGCGGGTCTTGGTTGCCAGGACTGTGTGAGACCTGTATCTGCCATTACTAGTGAGGGCTATGCTGGCGGAGACAGAAAACTGGAGAGAAATGGCCTCCATCTATGAGAACGTGATGTTCCAGAAGAAGGCCACCAAGTGGAATAGTGAGAGGGCCCATCCCACTTGGACAAGCAGGCATCGTAGAGGCAACAGCCACGGCGCCTAACACGCCGAAACCCCGCCTGTATCATTTAAGGCAAACGGGCTCCGCGGTTTCGGGCGCTCAGAGTTGGGCAGCTGTCCGTCGTAATTAATCTTGGGAAAGACGGTCACTGTGCTACACTCCCTGATTTTTTTCCCCAAAAAATTGCTAACCTTTGAAAGGACTTTAGGTTTTGTCTAGGTATTCCTTCGCTTGTGACTATTATTATAGATAGCCATTTCCACATCTAATAAATTTTCGAAGCTGTTTTTTTAATGCCCGAGTTTCATAAATAAAATAATTTTAAACATAAAAAAACATATAATATTTGAATTAATTAGTTTCGAAATTTCGAGATTTAGGGGTATCGATTTCTAAATTAATAAGCAGGCAAATATGGTCCGAAATTTCAAATCTATGAAATTTCGAAATGCTTGCCCTAGTCTCGACGCTTTTCTGGTCGGCTACCACCGATCACTAACTGTACTCTGGCTTACAGGAGTTCCAGTTCCAGTGTCTAGTTATGGGCCATGCCCTAAAAACCCTGTGAAAGTATCCACCTTAAATGTCGTTTTTTTCCAGACTGTTTTGGTTGGGATCACTGTTCTCATTCCTCAGCATCGTGATATACTTTCTGCAGTACACCTGGGTGGCGACCTTGACAAAGCCGTTAGTGGTCACTGGCGAATCCTTTACCTATCCTATCAAGGACATAGACTTCCCAGCAGTGGCCTTTTGTAACATCAACAGGATCAGCAAAAAAGCATTGAAGAAAATGACAGTGGAATGGTAAGTGAACTATCTTTTTCACACGGCTTCGCTCCTGCGGCCTATTCACTCACTATGAGGCCCTATCTTTCTATTTCGAGAATAAGTTGCGTATGGCAGTTTTTAGAAAGATTTTTCTTATTTGGATTAGCATTTCAAAAGATTTACTCCTAAGAACAAACAAACAGTTTCATTTTCATTGTTTTTTTTTTTCATTTTCTTTGAACAATTTCGACTTTACAAGTTACATAGAGCGAGCGGACAAATGGCATTCGATATCAGAGCCCACGATAGTCGAAATGTGAAAATGTAAGGGATTGAACGATTTATTCTTCGTTTGGCCCACTGAGTTTCGTCCTACATGATAAAAGCCTAGATCGTCCCGAACATTATGCTAACTTCGTCCCACACGTGATTTTTCGATTTCGCTTTTCAATCCCATACAATTTTGCCTTATTGACAAACGCTATCGCTTCGCTTTCGATGATAGAATGTCACTTGTCTAGGGCCTGTTAACACAAACAAACATGAATCTATAGTTAGACACGTATTAATATTTTCAGGTATCCCAAACTGGCTAAAATGAACATGACCCTCACAAACCTGGAGTATTTTTTCCACGAAATGGGCAGGTTAATAGACTTCGACTACGATCAGTCTAATCCATATTTCAAATTAATGGAATTATTCGATTTGAGGGAGTACAGTAACCAAACTGTGGAAATTATGAAAGCGGTAAGCACTTCTCTTTTTTAAAGTTGCCTGTTTTTACATCACCAAGACGTACCTTATTAAAGAGCAGTACCTGGGGTTATCTAGGTCTTCGTTTTGTCAGTTTTATTTTGGCGCATTTTCAGTCTCCCCAGGGATGTGCCCTAACAGGCGTTGCACAGAGGGGGGCTACGGGTTGGTCTTTTGAGAGGTCACGGGGCCTCTTCTACGTGCTGATGCTGATCACCGGGGTGGTTTTAGTGAGGTAAAAATCCCACACTCCCTGGTCTTTTTCCCCAAAAGTCCAGGCGCCTTTTGAAGGTTGCCCCTAATAAACAAAAAAAAAGATCTTCGTTTTGTCAAGAGCCAAGTGGGAATCCCAATGCCTGTTTTAACTAACACTAGGTGACCCCTAAATTAATATATTATTAATTAAAATAAATAAATTAATATATTATTATATTATTAATTAATATATTATTAATATATTATTTATTTATTTATATTAACCTTTGAATTAATATTGCAAGTTGCAACAGACCTCATAGATTATCACCACAATCTTTCATCAGATAGACCTTAGACTTTACTGCTTACTTAGAGGTCTTTCATAGAGAGGAGGAAGGATAGCGTTATTTGTAAACTTGGATTATTACAGAATTCTATTTCACTTTTGCATAAAAGTCTGGACTCTGGAGGAACTGAAAGATTACCCTGGGTTGCCCTGGGTCTGTTCAGGCTGTTCAATAATCAGTTATGTTTACACACATATGTACTTTTTTTGCTAGCCTGAATTGTCCCACCTCTAGGCAAATACCATCTATTTTTTGCGTTTATGAACTTGTATTTCTAACAGTTGGCGCCCAGTTGTGACGAGATGCTAATCAAATGTGCTTGGGCTGGCCAAGAAGTGGACTGTAAGAGCATATTCCGTATACGAAGGACTGTCCTCGGACATTGCTGCGCCTTCAATTACGTACTGGACTACGATTCGGCAGACAAGTATGATAAATGCTTTCACAGACTTATTCTCTAGCGATGTAAACCTTTTAAATTATCAGGAGACCCAGGAAACGTCAAAAAAATCAACCATCCTAAAATGGCGCAAGAGATTCGCGAACATAGTGGATATCCACCTTTACGAATTCTGTCCACATCGAAATAAAAATTAGGTTTTCTTTTGTAGGTTTGGTTCCACAGTTGTTCAAAATGGCTCATAAATTCATAATAAAGTCAAAGTCAAGTCAACTAGGCCATTAAGCGGCACTTTTTAACGTCAACAATTAAAATTTACTATTATTACGATATCTAATATTACGATACTTTTTTATATAAATTGATTTATCTAAATTACTTTTTTGTCTATTTATCTTTTGATTGATCTATTTTCGTGCTTTCATCAATATGAGTAGGCAGCATGATAAATACTATTGAAATAATTAAATTGACCGGGCTTTCTGAATAATGCCCATCACATATTGTGCCGGATAAAAAAAGATGTTCTTTTAAATTATTTTGATGTTGACATTGGTTTTAATATAGAATAGATAAGTGCGATTAGTATTTAAGGAACAAAGTCGACGGAGCCTCGCTGCGTGGGGCTTCTAGGATCTAAAGTAACCCAACATGAAGGAGATGATGGGAGCTGAGTTCGCACGCTTTGCTTTCGCTCACTTCAGCTCCCGTCATCTCCTTCGAACCTAACCTATCCGTGTCGGGGTACCCTAAGCTTCCGAGCTCGATTTGCTCACTCTCGGACTGATTCATTGACCATAAATATCGTTTCGTAATAAATAAAAAAGAGGATAAAATATTAATTTTGTAAAGCAAATATTAATTGAGTATGTTGAAACATAATGATCATGTTACCTTGAATGCAGTTTATTTATAATTTATTCTTAGATCAACTAATATAGACGCAATAATTAATATAAATGTTGAACATTACAAACTACGTCATTAATTTTTAAAAATGCTCATTTACAATAGATCAATTAGATTTTAGAAGATCAAATAATATTGTCAATAAAATTATTCCAAATGAATTTCTGCCATCTTCATAATATGCCAAGAGAAATTATGCCAAATAAATTCTGCCCACTTTAAAACTTTGCCATTGTAAATTCGGACATATAAACATTCGGGCAAACAATAATTAATTAAATTATTTTGATGCCCCTAAAATATTCTTTTAAAGCAGATTATGCCAAGTGTGTTACGCCAAATTAATTTCGGAGCATCAAGATTCTGCCAGTTAGAGGGAACCTGTTTTAATAGGGTGACACCAGCGTCAGTTGTACAACGTCCTTTAGTGAAATCATACCGTTTTATCGTGCAAGATGGAGGACCATCGCTGCAAGGGGTTACGCCCAGACGAGTTGAGGATCTTCACCGATGGTTCCAAGACAGGTACTGGCTCAGGTGCGGGGGTGTTCTCAGAGGACTTCAACATCCATATAGCCGTAGACGAGACAGCAGCGCACCTGCTTCTAAGCTGCCCAGTAATCGCCGGTTACAGGGCCAAATACCTCGGTGAACCAGGTACCGTACATGAGGTAGTCAGCAACAATAAGGCGCTGCTGGCCTTCCTAGGGAAGTTGGGATGGATCGAGTGAGGAAGTTGGTAGATGGTTAATTCCCACCCGTACGCAAAATACGCGCTTGGTCGTGGAGTTGCGGCAACCAGCCCGTGTGCAAGATGTTACTCGTATTAAAATGAATGAGCATTTGATTTAGCATTATCTTTTCAAATATCTTGCTGAAAACCGGCAACACGGATACTGGTCTATAATTATTTGTGTATTTACTGCCTTCAGATTTAAAAAATGGTATAACCTTACTTTATTTCATTACATCTGGAAAGATTCCTTGATCTGCACACAAATTGAAAATTATGGCTAAGTACGGTGCTATAGTCTGAATAATGGAGGTTCAAGCTTTGATGGACATTCCCCGTGGATCTTCGGTTGGTTTGATCTTGGTTAACTTAAAAGCTTTCATTACTACGAGTATTATGAAGTTTATATGTGAAAAATTAAATTCAGTCGGGCAGGCTGAAACGTTCGCTTTTAGTAAACCAAAAGCAAGCGAGGGCAAAGAATTTAAGGTTTCAGTAGTTTTAATGTGGATGCTGGCAAAGATATTTACAAATTCTTGAGCAACTTTTGTACTATCTCTAAAGTCCATGTGTAGTCTCGTCAGTATTATTTATTTTGTTCCAGTTCGTTTCATTGTTTATGATTTCCCAAACCGTTTTGATTTTATTTTTTGCTATTTTAACCTTATTGCTAATGTACAAGGCCTTAGCTACCTTATATATTTAAAAAATCTTGAGTAAGTGGCAACAAAGTTATTAAACTTTACCTATATTAACACTGAAAGTGTTAATATAAGGCTTAAGGCCATACAGCTCGCAAAATCTTGCCCTACATTTTCTAAGTTCTGTAGTTGCCCAGTCACTGAATAAAATTTTAGGCATATAGTTTTAGTTCTCTTCTTAAAAGTGTTATGAATCTCTGTTTGAACAATTGAAAAAACTTTTCATATCAAATATTACCACCATTCACTGTGAGGTCCTGATCGCTTAACTTTCAGATTAAGGTGCTGTTAAAATTATTTACTTTACCGGATGTTATTGGCCTAGATTGAATCTGCACTTGTAGTACTAGTATATTGGACTCAAAGGTTACCAGTAGCCCACTATGATCCGAAGGCAGAAAATTTATAATGCCTTTGTCTAAGTAGTCGCAGCAACAGAAAACATTATCAATAAATGTAGCAGTAGTCAGTGTAGTTCGGGTTGGTAACATAAACACATGTGACAAATTAAATGATTCAAAGAGATTTAATAATCTAATGCTATCTGAATTATTTTCTAAAATATTAATATTAAAGTCACCTCAGTACGAAACACAGTAAGAAATAGGTAGGCAGCTAGTAGTTATTTGTCATAAAATGTAATTTGTAATTATAAATAAAAATAGAAATAGAAATATTTTTATTTGCGAAAAACACGTAAATTAATAAGTAGGCAAATAAAATGTCTTAAAATCTAGCTAATAAGTAGGGATTAGAGGCATTACCCGTCTAATATTTTGTAGAAGAACCATTGAACAGAATAAGTGCTTAGTGGCAAATTTTAAGTTGGATTTTGAAAACCTCTTTTAACAAGGCATTGATGAATGTAGTAAGATGATGTACGGTTTTTAAAACTATGATTTTATTTTCTTTATCAGGCCTCATGGAACCATACAAGAAGTAAAGAGACAAATAATTCCCGGTACAAATAACGGCTTGCGTGTGATTATCGACACTATGGTAGAAGACTACGCGTACCCATTGGGTTACAGATACGGATTTGAAGTAAGTTTAAAGTTCAGTTATTTAATTAATAACGATTTTTTCAATATCCATTCGCGGCATTTGTCACATTTTTACCGAATTAAAGAAAACGAGGTTATAAATTTGATACGTATGTTTGAATACTTATATTACATAATATTGTTGGAATTGCCAAATATTCACATTATGTTACTCTAATTGGGCTTCTAAACATATGTGCCAAATTTAATAAGTGTAAAGCAAACTAGATAGGTTTGCAGAGCACACCAACATAGTGTTTGTGTGCGTAGAATCAACGTGTGTATTACTTCGCTGGTCCCGTGGCGTGAGTGTATAAGCAATCATCTGGTAAATCAAATGTCTTAGGATCGAATCTCACCAACGCGTCAACTTTTTGCATTATTAAAAACTATATTTTTAATATTCAAAGAAATAAATATTTTTGTTATTTACCTGATATTAAGAACATTATTGGAGAAAAACATATTGAAGTAAAAATTTAACAATTTTTAATAAGAAATCAACATTATTTATTGACTAGGTTTTTTTAAATTATAATTACAAATTATAAAGTTTTGTGCATGACAAATAATCCAAGTCGGACAAGAATTAATTTTTTATATTTATGTGGGTAATTTATTTATTAGTGATATGAATAAACAATAAGTTAGTAAGTTAGATTTTAAGATACAGTTATCCTTAATTGTAATCTCACTAACAATAACATCACTCGCATAAAACAAATTTAATCACCCTCTGATATTTTTATAAATAGCTGATTGGTACCCGGGCACTAAACCTGCATTGAAGGATTTTTTTTTATAAACTGACTTAAAACATTTTTCATCACTAAATATAACTATATTATTGCACCAATAGAAAAACTAATATTTTATTGCGAAGCGAACCCGTTTTTGCCTGTGAATATCTGACAGTAATAATATTAAGTCGATGATAACACTATCTATAGCCGTGGAACGGAACCGAACGCGATCGATGTACTTATCAAAATAATCAGTTTAATCAGACGAAAAACGCTAGTTACATCAGCACGGTTTCTTTGTATGGGATAAGGCAGAGATGAGGCATCTATACGCTAAAGGCGCGGATCCAGGATTTTGCTCAAAATTTCTCTCGCTACGGGAAGGGGGTGACATTGAAAAAATAGGGCATTTCAGATCGTATTAACAACCTCCTTGGTTTTGTTTTCTATTAGAATCTTTTAAAAAATGAAAGTTTGTCAGGAGCGAGCTCGAAAATTACAGTAAATAGCTCAAGTTTTGACTATTCTTCAAAGTATCAGGAAGCAGACAAATGCTGTTGCAAGAGCGAGCGTAGCGAGCCCAAAAAATTTTGCAATCCATCTCCAATCTAAATAGATTTTCTGTTTCATACTGCCATGGACGTATTTTTGTGTACATAAGCCTAGCTTGAGATGCAATGGTAAAAGAGCGAGCAAAGCAAGCTAAAAAACACGTACGTTGTTTTTTTAACTAATCTTAACTTTATCTAGAAGTTATAGGGTAGCCAGTAAAAAGCTATGGCTCTTATGTATGGGCAGATGTTAAATACCGAGCGGCGAAAATTTTACATTTTGCCCGACCTTCGCAACCTATTTAAACTGTAAAAAACTAAACAACAACATCCATCCAAGGAAACCACAAGGGAAGTTTGACGATAATTTATCAATATCTAAGGTAATAGGTCCTCAAAAGTAAATATAGATTAAGCTACATCTTATTTGGATTTTTAGACTTAGATTAGTAGAGGTCCAGGGAGTGCAGGCAATTGCCCCGTTGCACCCGCCCCTCCCTGTACCCACGGCTGGTATGCTCGGACAAAGTATTGTTACAAGATAGGGCAACGCCATCTAATGACGAGTAGAAGAACTAAGTAGTAACTAGTGGCGCCACCTAGTATCTAATAGCGGCATTAATCTTGTCGAAAGCTCGTGCCGAATGGAATGGCAGTCGCGTCGGGGACAATGAGTTCGAAATCAGAAAAAAATCCAGAACAGTATGGAACGTTCTAGAAACATCTTACTTTTTTTATAAAAAAAAAAACTTTGCCCCACACTAGGAATTTCTTCCTGTATCGTGGGTGCGTTTACAAACATATAAACTCACAATCTCAACACCCAGAGCCGGAACAACTATCTGAAGTTCATACAAATATTTGTTCCGTGCGGAAATTGAACCCACGACACGCAGCGCAGCAGTCAATCGCTCAACCACTGCGCCAACCGTGCGCTCCGGGTTCGTCGTGAGTCAATTTCGATTTGGAAGCAACACAGAGCGATCAGAAAAGGAAAATAGTGCGAATTAATAGAATTGTTTAAGAAGCGTTTTTGTTATAAAGTGTGATTAATTGAAGTCTGCTGATTAAATAATTTATCCCTGAACACCAGCTCGTAACAGTATTGTTAAAAGATAGGGCAACGCCATCTAGTGACGAGTAGAAGAACTAATTAGTAACTAGCTGCGTCATCTAGTATCAAATAGCCGAACTAAGCTTCTCGTGTCGAATGGAATTCAATGTTCGAGCCGAACATTCTGGAAGTTTCTAGTCGCTTCGGGAACAGTTAATTCGAAAGTCGATTGTTCTGGAAGTTCTCGAATTATCTAGAATGGTATGGAACGTTCTAGAAACATCTTCCATGCTATATAAAGAGCGGTTGGGTTCGTCGTGAGTCCGAAAACCGATTCGTTCCGTCCTCGCCGCCGAGGCCCGTTGCGTACTCTTTCAATTAATTCGCGCCAGCCCACGCATGGCTGAGCATTAGTTAAAATGATTAGATATTAAAGGAGTTTCTTATCCGTTCTTCTCCATGTAGGTAGTTTACGAACGGATGGTAAAATCACTTGTCTAGATCCAGTCATAGCTGTCCCCTAGCGACGCCCTGAGCCGAGGTTCGACCCCAACTGGGGTAGCCCTCAGCGTTGTCGCTTAGGTTTAGAACTTTTGTGCCTGACTGGAGGCTATATAGTTTAGTCTCCATAGGGTAGCCCGGTTAAGCAGTAGCCAATCACTTAGATTGATCTGCGAGACGTCACTCAAAAAAAAAACAGACAGCGCAGCAGTCAATCGCTCAACCACTGCGCCAACCGTGCGCCCCGGGTTCGTCGTGAGTCAGTTTCGATTTGGAAGCGACACAGAGCGATCGGAAAAGGAAAACAGTGCGAAGTAATAGAATTGTTTAAGAAGTGTTTTTGTAATAAAGTGTGGATTGAATCGAAGTCTGATTATTGTGCTGTTTGAATAATTTGTCCCTGAACCCCAGCTTGTAACAAATTGGTGTCAAAAGTGCGGGATAAATTATGCCGGTTCTACCGAAGGAAGAAACGGAAGGGATGCGCACCAGGAGTAGCTCGTAACAGTATGTAAGCGGCGGCGCACCGTGACACTAGTATTATATTATCTGTGATTGTGATTGGGCAGTTCCATCGACGATCTTAACCTTCGAGGTTCCAAAAACTTACTTTTCCAAATTCCTTCTCACCGCACTGGGTTTCTATCTAATTCTTACACCGTCTCAACTATAAAACTCTGGAACGTGCTTCCCCTTGACATCAAAAAAGCTGAAAGAAAACTGTTATATAAGCGTAGAATTGAGAACTATTATTTGTCCTCTCATACATACCTCGGTTTTCGTCATAGTTACTATATTTAAATTTTAGTCTCATTTAGAATTTGGTATTTAATAGTCCATTGTTTTAGAAATTATTTATGTATTTTATTAGTTAGGTAGCTTATTAATATCCGAATTCAATTATTGTTCATATTTTTTATTTTGTACACCTAACACTGTTGTGTCCTTTTGAATCCAAGGGTTGACTGGTAGAGAATGCCTTGCTGCATTAAGTCCGCCTATGTATAACCATTGTATATGAAGTTAAAATAAATAAATAATTATCTGTGACCTAGTGTTAATCCCAAGTGTTTGCTTGCATTTACATTACAGGTATTTCAGCTGATACATATCTATACTGCATATATAATATTATAAAGCTGGAGAGTTTGTTTGTTTGAACGCGCTAATCTCAGGAACCAATGGTTGGAATTGAAAAAATCTTTTTGGGTTGGATAGTCCATTTATCGAGGAAGGTTATATAACATCACGCTACGACCAATAGGAGCGGAGCACAAATGAAAAATGTTGCAAAAAACGGGCAAAACTATTCCTTTTTGTGAGCTTCCGTCGCGCACGCTGCGTAAGCGGTTAAAGTTTCGCAAAAATCATGTACCTATGTAGTACAGGTAGAGTAGGCTAGGTAGGGTAAATGGGTAGGTAGGTAGCCAGTTGACGGGAGTGAAGCCGCGTGGGACAGCTAGTTTGTAATAAAAACCTGATGCTTATATGAGATCTACTTCATTTACAGATTCTTATATTCGATCCAACTCACTTCGCCGATATAACCGGCGGGCGAGTGCTGCAGCGTACAGTTCAGCCAAGCCAAGCGAAATTCTTTCAATTATCGTCCATTAAACAAGTTGCTTCATCTGAAGTCCGTAAATATCCGTTAAAAACGGTAATATTAATGCATTTAGAATTTTAATAACCTTAAAAAATATTCTTGTGTTTAAAGTTTGGCACAAAACCAAAGTAGCCATACCTACTTACCTGCAGATTTTTTTTTCAGAGGAAATGCCTTTTCCGCGACGAATATGCCAAAGAGTTTCAGAACATGTATTCGTACAGCGCTTGTATTGTCAAGTGTCGGATCGAATCTGTAAAATCCTTATGCAAATGTTCACCGTTCTTTTTGCCTTCTCATACTCGTACCTGTTCCATGAAGAATTTAAAATGTCTTAATAAATATAAAGGTGTGTATTGAAAACATTCTAGCAACTTAATCATGTTAATAGTTCTATATAATTAGGCGTGAAATTCGGATGTACCAAATAATAGTTTTAATAAGAATTTATTGTTGTATTTATTTTAGAAAAACTGCAATACTTGTATCCTATTGATACTAAAGACACGGAGGGATTGGAACAAGAAATTGCGGACTCGTTATATTGCCCTGTATGTTTGCCAGACTGCGAGCTAACGCAGCACTCTACAAAATCTTTCAAAATACCAATGCCTCATGGACCAAGACGAACCAAAGGATTTAGACGCCCTTTTCTGTTGGTTAAATTATTTAATTATAGATATAAATCTAAAAAAAGAATCCTTATAGTAGAGAAACATAATACCTATACACTCGCGAGCAATAAACGGAAGCACGCTATCGTTGCTCAAAATAAATTTTACTATTTCTATGCAATTAACTATGGTTTGTGGTATAGGGTATATCATATAGGTATTATTGTTGTTTTTTTGCAACTTATGTTATGGAACGTAAAAACAAAAGACATCAATTTTTAAAACAAAACACCATATTGTTTGGTAGTCCTGAAACCATATAAAAAGTAAGCGTTTATGAAAATTGGGCACCAGTCCAATGTTTCACGTCACTGGGAATACTGAAGCTAAATGAAAACGGAAACCATCCATAGAAGCCGCTTAAGTCGTCATTCAAATCCAGCAAAGGTTTTCTCAGCGAACTATCGCCCGGCAGCTTCATCTGAGCCAGTACTGTGTCTGGAAGGTAAACAAAAGGCTCAGGGAGACTGGAAACTTAGTCTAGAGACCAGGATTTGGACGACAGCGATGCACTTCAGTGAGTGATGACCGAATTATTGTTACCTCTTGTAAAGTATTTATTAAAATGTAAATAGACTTAAAAACGTGTGGTCTGCACAGCAGAACACCACATTCGCCAAACTTCAACGTTACGTTAAGCTCCGACGAGCTTAACGTAAGTCACGTTATTAAAATAAAGGATAAAAATAAGGAAAGGTAAAATAAGGGCCGGCTTGACACGATGCGGTGGGACGGCTGATGGATTGCTACCGTGAGATGTGGACGCTCGTGTTCTGCGTGCGGGCGCGCTGTAGCTGCGCGCACCAAATTACTGCTGCGGCTCATGCACCACGTCCGGTAGGTAGCTAGTAGGCAGGCAGCAGTGTGCAACCTGCGTGTACTGCTGGCGGGCGCACTGTAGTTGCGCGCACCACTTTACTGCTGCGGCTCATGCACCACGTCCGGTAGGTAGGTAAACGGTTATGTAGGCCGGCACACAGGTTGATGGTCAAGGCAGCTCAATAGGCAGGCACACAAGTTTCGCACCCAAATTGTCTCCAGTCCACCGACAAGCTTGGCTTCAGTTTGCTCGCGATCACTTAGATTGGGATATGGTAGCCGAGTCCTGTTCTCGGACGAAACCAGTATGTGACTGCATGTTAACGACCGTCGACGGGGAGTCTTTAAGAGACCGGGGGGAATGATTCGCACAATGCTGTTTTGCGGCAACAGTGGCATACGGTACGGGTCCTGTATGTTGTGGGCGGGGACTTCTATTGAAGCAAAAACTGAGCTAATATTTACACCAGGTTGATGTCGGGGAAGGGGGCTAACCGCAGAAAGATACATCAACGATATTCTGCAAGGCCATGACTCCCCTACGCCGGTTTATTGGCGAAGAATTCCTGCTATTGCACGATAATACCCGCTGCCACCGCGCTGTAGTGACTAGACAGTACCTGAAAGAAGTCGGGATTCCCACACTAGACTAGCAATCCCTCAGTCCTGACTTGAATCTAATTGAACAGATGAGCTGAAAAGGCTTGTACGAGGAAGTTTGTGATGGTGTTGCGGCGTCGATAGAAGACCACGGGTTCCATCAGGAAACTCATTCGGTCAATTAAAAACCGTTTAGAGGCAGTCATTTATAGGGCCAGGGGGGTTACACAAACTATTGAGGGGTAAATAACATAAATTGTTAAAAATATATATATATCTTTTCATATTACTTCCTATTCATTTAGACGACCACAACTTCGACCTTTTGCAATAATTCCCTAACTTTAGGTAGAAAATAAAAATAATCTATACATCTATACATACATGCATATAAATAAAATTGGAGTGTCTGTTTGTAATATTGAAATAACCGTTTTTTACTACATGTATATGAATATTATATACGGTACATACACCAAAATATTTTTTTTTTAATTTTGTCTGTTTGTTTGTTCCGGCTAAAGAGAATATAACCACCGCGGTTATATCGTCGTTGGTTCCGGCTAATCTCTGAAATGGCTGGACCGATTTTGACGGGACTTTTATTGGCAGGTAGCTGATGTAATAAGGAGTAACTTAGGCTACGTTTATTTTAGAAAAATTCTTTTATTTTATAAATTTGTTAGGCGGAACGAAGTTCGCCGGGTCAGCTAGTCTTGAATAAAAATGATGCACCACAATCCATAGTTCATTGCATAGAAATTGTAAAAGATTTGCATTGAGCAACGCCCGATGAAGTGATTCCAGTTTATTGCTAGCGAGTGTACCTATTTACTGATAATAAAACGATACAACGTTTTTTATAATTTATATGTATTTTTTTAGAACCTGTTTATTTTTGTTACAGTCAAGGGGTTGACCTCAAAAACAAATGCTTTGTCAACATTTACCAGCCTACTAACGAAGGTGTATTGCACCGCCTTGATGTGATTTCCTACTGGTTCGAGATATTAAGTGAGACAACATTTAAGATTGATTAAATAATTATAGATTACCAAACAATTTGATGTTTTGTTAAAAAAAAAATAGTCTTATGTTTATCAATATGTTTGTCAATTAAAAGAAAGGGATTTTGTAAGTTCGATTGTTTCAGGTAATATTGGTGGATTCTCAGGCATGTTGATGGGTATTGGCGTCTACACCGTCATTGAAGCTATTTATTTTATTTCTATACGATTTGTGCAACTAATTCGTTCTAATTGTGTAAAATATGGGTAAAATAAACTATTCAAAACAAAATAAGGGCCACTCGATAAGTTGCAATAAAAATAAGAATAACTTATTTTCCTAATCATAGCAATCTGTCTAACATAGGTTATGGATTGTTTTAAATATCAGTAATATTTCTAATGTCAAATGATGTCAAGTGGGCACTCATAACTTTTGTTTTTACCGAGTCATCGCATTACCCTTATAATGTGCATTCCACCGAGCTACAGGCGTGAACGACCAGAACATTTAAAATGGATTCCATAAAGACTCCAAAAGTCGCTTAGATTACCTGCAGTTAGTTAACTGCAGGTAATCTAACATTAAACGATTGCAAGATGATCGTTTAATGTTCACTAGAGAACACTTTATTTGGACTACCCGAGATTGGCCTTGAATGCAAAATTACATTTACGGATGACGATCGACGTGTTGGGGTATGGCGAATATCTAGAGAACAGCAACCATGAAATAGATCGTCTTGGTGCACCCAATGTTATGGCCTGGCGATAAAGGACAATGGCAGAAGCCCATTGTTTTAGCTGATTAAATTCCTAAGACACTAAATGATAAATATTAGGTTTAATTCAGGTTCATGTTCTGAATTAGTTTTTGCAAGATTTTTTGTTGAAGAATAGTAGATATTAAATCATGAACTTTTTAAGGTTATGTCTGGGTAACTTTTAATAATGTGTTTAATAGGTAATATTATTCAATTTCGTGGAAGTAAAAGGGCAATATCGCATTAGTATTTCTCTTTCCTAGTCCTTTCAGCATGAAATGTGAAATATACTCTTTGTGTACCGGACGGACGGGATTGCTTGAGCTCTGTATACGGGGGGTGTAAGTCTCCTGCCCCAGCACGTTGGCGCCCTGTACCAATAGTTCAGTTTCAAGAGTCCTGGAGTGTTGATTGATGGGGATCCCTTCTTTTCGCATAATGTTCTTTATCCTAATATACTTCGGCATAACGATTTTGGCACAATTTGTTTTGGCATAATAATACTTCGGCATAATTTTTTTATGCATACATTTTATGTTGGCATAATCATCTTAAAGACTTATTTGTTTTGGCATAAATTTAATTCGCATAACGTTAGTAGGCCTAATGACTGTTAGCATAACGTTAGTAGGCCTAATGACTATTACCATAATAATATTTAGGCATACAATTAATAAAAATAACAAAAACAATTTTCATGCAAATGATTTATTATACATAACATTATGTAACTTAAACGATTTTTCAACCGCGAGATAACTTTTATCTGAAGAATATATTAGATGTTTTGACAGTTTTTGTATAAAAAAAATATGTCAATCAGTTAACTTCTATTATGAGAAATAAATATGGCGGTTATTCCTCAGATAGAAGTTAACTGATTGAAACAGTGGTCTTTAATTATGTATAATTATTTATTTTAGGTGTATATTTTTAGCAATTGCTTGTAAATATGCTAGTTTAGAAGTATACTCATCTTTTTTACTAATAATTTTTTTCAATTCTTTTGGTATTGTCCGTGTATTTTTTCGTTTTTTTTTTGGTATAAGTGATGTTCCGACATACAGTTTATCTATATCAATGGTTTGATGTTTTATTTCTTGAACGATCTTTTTTGCCAAAAAGTAAAATCCAGGATGGTGTTTTCCCCCAAAATGTGTAAATCTATTGTGCCATGCCTCTGCATGATTTTGTGTCCTAGGTCTATTTTCCTTTTCTAGTAGATACGTACTCCAGACTTTGGGTGGAAATGGTGGTGGTGAACTTGTAGTGCCCCATAAATAATTCTGATCAAACCAATTTGCTATAGTTTTTGTAACAATTAAATAATATTGTTGGTTAAAAATTTAACATGATGTGCAACAAAAGTTAGTGACAGAACCGAATTGCTGCAAAACCGACTCTACGTAGTCTTGTTTGTCCTACCCCTAGAGTGTAATTTAAAATCGCGTAGGCGCGTAGGGGCGAGGCGGCCCACGGGCTGAGGAGCAGGCGGCTGCGAGCGAGGCTGGCCGGCGAAGCCGGCCATCAAGCCGAAGCTGCGGTGGTGAGCGAAAGCCATCTGCGACGATTAGCACGCGTGGGGCCGCCGGAAGCCTGCAGCGCCGGAGCCGAGACAGAAACCCTGCCTGCTGCATGTTGCCTGCTCGCTTGAATGCTGCATGCTTGCTTGCATGCTGCATGCTTGCTTGCATGCTGCATGCTTGCTTGCATGCTGCATGCTTGCTTGTTTGCTGCATGCTTGCTTGCATGCTTGCTTGCATGCTGTATGTGTAAATAAATTTATGCTTTAGGATATTATGCTTAAAAAAGTTATGCTTTAGAACTTTATGCTTAGTAAATTTATGCTTTAGAATATTCTGCTTAATCATTATTATGGTTAGAGAAATTATGCTTAAAAAAATTATGCGTAAGCTGTTATGCGTAATTATATTATGCGAAAATATAATTATGCCAAACAAAATTATGCTAAGATATATTAGGTCTTAAAATTTTATGCAAATGGATAGGGAACCTGATTGATGGCTGCTATGTGTTGAGATGTGAAGGCTTCTTTCGTAGGAAATAAAAGACTTGATTCTTTATGACTATTTGAAGCGGTTCTGCAGGTCCCAATGAGTCCCCTACAATGAGGTCGATGCGCATGCTTTCTCTGAGGACCGTAAAATTAGTTTTTAATTTTAGGTATTTTCAAAATTTACATAACCTATACATCAATAAAACCCCCTTGTCCCTGAAGCAACTATGACATAATATATATGGGCGTATGAGTCTTGAAATCTTCTATCCAGCGATGCCAAAACCAGTTCCGTGACTATATCCCCTGAATATATTCTCCAGGAAGAATGAGGGATGAAGGGAAATGTTGTTGAATTTTGAACTTAGAAGCTATTTTCTTCTAAGACTATATAATTTACATCTATTCTACTACATGGACCTTGCAACCCTTCTATAAGGCTATAGAAATACATTACATCTATAGTTACATTTACATCCTTCAAGCGCGTAACTGCCTGAATGCGTCAGTTCGACGAAAAAGTGCAAACTTACAACATTCAAAGTTAATTTGTACTTAAACTATCTGAGGGATTTCCACCTACAAAAGACAAAACGGTAGCTATCCCAACAGGCTACCCTGGGGAAGCACTTTGGTAGGTACAACTTTAACCCTCGAGCAAGTACCCACCCAAGAAGGGTCAATTTTATGAATACTTGTATGATTCCGCAACCTTGCAAACCGACTATCTCCCAAACCATCAAAGCTATCCTCACTCTAGATATGTGGTTGGGGAGACAGGCAAACGGGCTAGCGATGAGTACTTCAACAGGTACATCTATAAGCCTTCAGGTACTTTGGGCACCCGAAAGTGTCTAAATTTTGCAAGAGTGCGCGATACCACCATCTTATAAGTTGGTTTCTACTTAAACCATTCAGGCGATGTTCATCATCCATGGATGGTTCAGGATACTTGCTAGCAGGCCTCCGAGAGATAATGCTTCAAAGAGCATATCTATAATCTTTCAGGCACCAAGTGTCCCTGAAAGCGGTAAGTCCGCTAACACGTATATAGAAACCTCTGTACTGGTTCGTACAAACACATTATCTCAACTAAGTGGTGTTTATATACTAGAATTACATGACTTTAATCTAAATACAGGTCCTAGGTACAAGTCTAGCCTACCTAGAAGCGCTAAAATGAAAAAAAAACATGATTACTGACCACTTATTTAAGAAAAATGTGCCGTTCCAGGCTGTGATTATTTTAGCCCTCGCTATGTACTGTTATTATGTATTGATTATCAGTCATAAACCTAGGGTAAATAAGTTAGAACACCTAATTTGTGTTTTCTAACAAACTAAATAGGATAAATAAGAATTCAAGACTGGCGCGTCAGTGGATCGCACGGCCCACTACTTGAGACCTTGTTATTTCAGGGGTCTCGAGGAAAAATAAATAAGACCTTACAGATGCGTAAAGTGTGCAGAGAATCACATCACTACCGAACCGACTGCCCAAAGATATATACATCAACTAAGTTTTTTAAGTTTGAGTCGTTGTAAGCCAACCTGGCCAAGTGGAATATCATAGACCCCTCGGAAACACAGTGCCAGGGTGGGGCCCTTTTCCAAGATATGGCCCACCTCCTTGTCTGCCCTTCATGCCCGACCACCTGCACCTTACGAGATTTGAGCGTGGCGAATGACAGAGCTGTCCGAGTAGCTACATACTGGTCGGACAACATCTGAATGGCTGACTACAGTTTGAGTTAATCGACACGAAAGAAGAAGAAGAAGAATCAACTAAGTGTGCCCTATGCCTTGGTAGTCACCCAGCAAACTATAAAGGCTGCCAAGTATTCCTAGAAATCAACACAAGAAAGAGCAATCTAACCAAAATAAAAAGCGTGACTAAGAATATTGTCAATAAACAAGTAACAAACGACATGAAATAATTTGAAAAAGGCATTACGCCAGCAACAATCAATGACAGAACATACCAAAATAGAAATATACCGCATACCACTACAAGCCCAAGTAAAACCTACGCAGAAGTAACCAAAAGACAGTACAATCACTTAACAGTAGAATCAACATAAGAATTAATACTTATAAAACAAGCTGAGAAGCTAGACAAACTTATTGAACAAATGGGCAATACGATGACATTACATACAACCGTTATTAGTAAACTCGTACGATAAATGGCTACCCTAAAGATTGCAACGTGGAATTCTCCTGTACGCACAAGCAAGAAGTTCAAACAATAATTAAAATACACAACATTGATGTCCTGTTAGTCTCCGAAACTCACCTAACTACAAACAATAACTTTACTATGGATAATTACTGTACATACTCTACTTGCCATCCAGACAGAACGGCGCATGCAGCAACCGCCGTTATAATAAGGAAAAGTATTAAGCATGACCTCTAAGTCACAAAACCCCTGAGATACAAGCAAAGTCAGTTTTGGTGCACGATAAAAAGGGATCAATAGCCTTGTCAGCCATATATTGTCCACCAAGACATGCTCTGAAAGAGCAAGACTTTACCCAATATTTCAAGACTCTCGGCCAAAGGTTCCTGGCTGGAGGTGATTGGAATGCTAAAAATGTGCATTGGGGATCACGTCTGACTGTCATTAGATGTAGATAACTAAAATTAAGCTTAGATAAAAACAGGCTGCAAATAGCACTAGCACAGGACAACCAACATACTGCCCAACAGACGCAAAAAAATTGCCAGTTCTCTTAGATTTTTTTTAAATTTAAGGGATAGACCCTTAAATTTATGAAGCCGCCCGAAGCTATACTTGAACATCGAAAGCTGTCTCGATAGTAGCTCTGATCACATTCCTGTAATACGAGTAGGAACGATAAGCACTACAAATATAACAAGGCCAAAAAGTCTATTTAACAAGCAGACAGACTGGGACGCTTTCAGAGCATATATTGAATCCAAGCTTAATTAAAGAGTGCCACTAAAAACTTGTGATGATATTGACTCGGCCAATAAATATATTATTAACCTAATACAACAGGCAGCATGGAAGTGCACACCAGAGGCGAAGCTTAATACTAGCAGTAAAGATATCCCAAGGGAAATCAAAGCAAAGGTAATGGCAAAAAAAGACTTAGAAGAGTATGGCACAGCAGTTAAAATTCCACTGACAAAAAGGCACTAAAAACTAAAACTTTTCTTAAAGAATATTGAAGCGGACACTCTGAAAAACAAGCTAGAAAACTTGTCGACCTCGACCAAGAATGAATATTCCCTTTGGACCGCGGTCAAGGCAAGCAAAACAGCACCTATGCCAGCACAGCACCGCTTATAATTAGAAGACAATACCTGGGCCAGAACAGATGAGGAAAGAGCTCAAGCCTTTAGAACTTTTCTCAGCAAAGTCTTCACACATCATGACGGTTCAGCGGTGCCTGAACAGGAAATTATTAATTTCCTTAAAACAGATTTTCAGCTAGGCCCACCCATTATGAGTTGCTCACCGAAAGAAATCTGCAATGGAGGAAGGAAACTAGACAGAAAAAAGGCTCCAGAATTTTGCTTGAAGTGCTACAACAATTGCCTAGAAAGGCGATAGTTTTCCTAACGCAGTTGTTCAATATTATCTTAAGGCTATCATACTACCCCAAATTATGGAAAGTCTCAGAAATCATAATGATTTGGAAACCGGACCCATAAGTCTCCTGCCGGTCATTTCAAAACTATTCGAAAGAATCTCGTAGATTAAACCGTATTCTGGTCGAAAATAAAGTTATCCCAGAACATCAGTTCCACTTTAGGCATTCCACAACAGAGCAAGTCCATGGAATTCTCACCAAGATTAGAAAAGCACTGTAGAGAAAAGAATATTGCTCAGCAGTCTTCTTGGATTTCCAACAAACTTTTGGCAGGATCTTTCACCCAGGACTTTTGTTTAAGCTTATAAGTAATCTTCCACACAATGTTTACCTTCTTCTGGAATGCTACCTAAATAACAGAATTTTCAGAATTAAGATGAATGACGCATACTCATCCTGCTACGATATCAAAGCAGGAGTGCCACAAGGCTCTGTACTGGGTCCGGTACTGTATTTGTTATACCAAATACAGACAGTGTTCTCACAGCGACTTTCGGGGATGATACCGCAGCCCTAAGTAGCCACCAAGATCCCAATAAAACCTCGCAATGACTACAGGCTCACCTTAATAACATTTACACTTGGATGGAGAAATGGCGCATCAAAGCGAGTGTTACGTTCACCCTTCGAAAAGGAAATTGTGCCCCAGTCAAACTCGGAAATGATGTATTGCCCCAACATGACACAGCCAAATACCTCGGTATGCATCTGGACAGGAAACAGACCTGATGACATCACATAGTGAAAAACGAGATGAGTTGAACCAACGCCTGCAAACACTGAAGTGGCTGCTAGGAAGACACTCACAATTATTCCTTGACAATAAGTTACTAATTTATAAAAGAGAGAAGCCCGTATGGACCTACGGCATCGAACTCTGGGGTATAGCTAAAAACTCCAATGTAGGAATCCTGCAAAGATTCCAAAATAAGTGATGAAAACCTTATCAAATGCTCCATGGTTTACCAAAATATCTGAGCTACATGATTGCCTAAAAATTAACACAATAAAAGAAGAGATTGAGCACAGAACAACACTATTTAAAATGCGCATTGAAAACCATGACAACAGTCTGGTTTCAGTATTGACCGGCCCACTGGAACACCGTCGACTGAAAAGACAGCACACATGGGACATATTCTGATATAGTCGAGTAACAAGTAGAGGGTCGGCTCTCACTGGAGGACCGTACTCGAAGCGCCAATATGCACAGAACGCATCTGCTAATGGCTTGAGAAGCCGATCGCAAGATTAAAGAAAAAAAACTTTGATCTCATGATGTACCTAGTTTTTGCGCAAGGTATGAATACACATGCACGATCTAATTCCACCTAGCCCGTTTCATCATAGGACTACCAGACGTACGGCTATGCGCCATCGGTACATGATGGTCATCCCACGAAATGTTTTGGAAACCCTTTATTGTGCGTACAGCTAAGGAGTGGAATTCCCTGCCGGAGTCTTTGTTTCCCGACAGCAATAATCTAGAAGTCGTGCCTAGAAATAACCTATTCACTCACCTCTTGACTTTAAGTCAAGAGTGAATAGGTTATTTCTAAGCGTGTTTCACCGTCGACCACATCATCGCTTACCATCAGGTATATAGAATAAAATATTAAAAAAATAAACATAAAAACATACAACGCGTATAATGCACAGAAAAGTTACGAAGGAGTGGCATTGTACTGGTACAATGACTGATAAGGTCACTCTTTTTACGAGTACACATCCACTCTTTAAATAATTATAAAGAAGCCCTAAAAAACGTAAAAAAATAAGCCCCAGTCAGGGTATATTCTTAGTTTCTTACAGACATTTGACCAAACTTGTAGATCGTGCCAAAACTAAACTCGATAATATCGGTATGAAAGTGACACAAATCTAGTACTGAATCAGTACTAGATTTGTGTAAGAATTCACAAAGAATTCACAAATCTAGTACTGAGTCAGTACATTTATCAGTACTACTGATAAATGCTCAGAATAGATAGATGTCTATAAATAAATATCTATAGCATACTCGGCCACACTGGTACAAAAGATGGCATAGACAAAAGTATATCTACCTCTTTTTGCTTATGACGTTATCTGTTAGTGCGAAAGTGAATACCGTTATTGAAATTCCGTCTTATATATGTTTCGTCTAGGTATACAATGTTTTTGAGTTAAGATTCAATGAGGTAGCAAAGATTATCTCCCATTAGAAAGATTAGGAAGGTAATTAAGTCGGAACCACACTTACGTGTCGTGGCGTGGCGTGGCGCGGGATCCACCAGTCAAATGACTCTGTTCCAGCCTACGTCATAACGCAACGAGTTTTGTAGCCAATCAACTGCGTCGGAAGGCGCCACGACACGCCACGCCACGTAAGTGTGGTTCCGTCTTAATCTGTGGATAATAGTATTTATTAATTTGTATCGTTTACGAAGTTAGTTTAAACGAGTAACGACAACAACTGGATCGGAACCCGCTCAATCCATCCATGTTTCAATGGTTATTCTACAAATTTCGTTTCAGTAAATTTATGTGATAATAAAAAAAAAAACTTTATGTTAGAAACAGAGTCTTGTTTACAAATGCACATCGGACAAAGTACACGTTATAAATAACTATGCTTTCTAATAGATAACTAAATTACATTTCGCCGGTACGCCCGTAGATCATTTGTACACTAGCTGTATTCAAGAATGCGCCATCACTATCTGTCAAATAAACCGTGGCTAAAGTGGACAAAGGTTTCGAGTCGCAATTCCATTTATTTACGCAAAATGTCTGCAAATTCTCCGCCGGGAAAGAGTGATGGTGAGCTATTGTTTCGTTGTGGAACGTTGTGAGATAAATATATTGTGTTATTATTAGAATATGTTGGTATGATTATAGGTGATGACCCCGTAGATACCCCTGAGCCGAGCGTCCCGCCCGTCCCGCCAAATCCAATGGAGAGCATAGGTGCTCGTATAAGGGACTTGGATGTGGATTCAATACGTCGGTATTTGGCTCAAAAACTGGGATTTTATGAGCCGCCTGAGGTTGCTGCGCCGCCTACCAGCCAAGTGCTTGATGAAGTTAACTTGGACGGCATAGTGAAGTGGATAAAAAACGAACGGTGTAAGAACATCATCACTCTTGCCGGCGCTGGTATTTCGACATGTGAGTACAAAAAATCTAATATATAAACCAATTAATGTGCCAAATGGATAGAAATAGAGTTATATTATTGTTTATTATTTACTTACCATTATAAATAAGTACCAACATCAAAACAATTTGGTTATTGTGATTACCCATTTACTGTTTTTTTTTTTTGTATTTTTCAATAATACTGTTTCTGATACTGTTCCCTGAACTAAATACTAAAATAATCATTGTTTATTTACATAAGGTCACTGACCCCTTATTATTTACTGAGTTGTTCTCCTGAAAAGTTTCCAACTCATACAAAATATTACCACTGCTCTTATCACATAAAAAAATTGTATGACTCATTTTATCATCTGATTTCTGATTATCCTTTATATTTTCTGGTAAATAACTTACCCTTCTAAATTATAAATCTGCATGTTAATCAATGTTGCTACAATGGCTGAATCAATTTGAATAAGTACAAGTAAAAGTTTGTCAATAATTTAAGGTTTTGCAATTAAGAATATAGAATTTTATATATGTATGTATTATTATTTAAATATATCTATTAAATATATATGTATTTAAATATATCTAATCACCCAGCCAGAATCAATTAATATTAAGTATGACATATAAATTTTGATTTTCAAAAGTGCTGTTCAATGATATAATTGACATAAATGATTTATCTGATCAACAATTTCAATCTGAAATTAATATTATTATATTACGATAATGACAAAAATAACATAATATATTTGTTATACACCACAACACAATTGTACAAATACACAATATTTCAATTTGTAAAATTTTATAAAACACAGTTTTGTCAACAAAAAATCTATAGGACTATAAAAGTACAACACTGGAATTTTTTACTATAAAAATGTTATGTGGAAAATGTTTGCACCATCAAGGTCAGACGAGTGTAATGTTTTGATGGCAACTTTATAGTTTGATCATAAGCACTATTAGTGGTATGAAATACTTGGCAGATAAATTTTGTTCATCCATTTATCAGTTAATTGAGTTAAAAAAAAAAAACTGAATTATTTTTGTGACTAAATACAATATGTTGATAAAATTCTGTTTCCCAAAGCTTCATAGACTGTGCTACTGAGGTTAGATAACAAAAGAATAATATTATTAATACCTATCTACCAATGTATTCCAATATATCAAAACAATATGAAAAAAGGCAGTGTCGCTAACACGATCAAGACAAGCATATTGCGGTAAAGGGTGTCTGTGACCCTTTCACTTGGCATTTAGTAATGAGTTAATATCTCATAAACACATGGACCGATTTACATGATTTAAACGGATAAAATGTTTCTAAGCCTATACCTTTCATTTGAGACCAAAATTTTCAAAATATCTCAATAAAAAAGGAACAAGTCAGATCAATGACTTTTATTTTATTGTTTCTAGCGGAGACTTAAGTGGTCGACAACGCTACTGCTAAGCATCAGGTCCTGGGTTTGATTCCTGGGTCAAACTATAGAGCAAGTGGTATTGTACTTTCCCATCTGGAATTTCTCAATAACTTTTATGACTGGTTAATGACCAACAGGCTGGCCCCACATTACATGAGACTAATAAAACTGATTTTAATGTTAAGTTTTTTTTATACAAATGTTGTCTGACAGAAAACATTTAGATAAAAATGTATGTAATTAGCATGTAAAAAAAAGAGATTCCTCTGCAAGTCTATGCAGTCATACCATTTACACTTGCATAATGTACTATTTTTTTAATGTTGTTACAGCTGCCGGCATCCCCGATTTCCGTAGTCCCGAAACTGGTCTATACCACAACCTGCAGAAGTATGAACTTCCTGAACCACAAGCAATATTTGAGATCAACTTCTTCAGACAGAACCCAAAGCCATTCTTTATGCTAGCTAAGGAACTGTACCCTGGAAGCTTCAAACCTACACTTTCACACTACTTTATCAGGCTTTTACATGAAAAAGGTATGTTCCAAATGTTTACATTGGTGATTAAGCAGTTAAGATCCAAGGTACTATTCTTCAACCATTAACAAATAGTAGATTGTTACATCGAGCGCAAAGTGAGTTATTAATGCATGAGTGTTATGTTGGTGCACTAAATTAACACAAGTGCATTAATTACTCACTTTAGCGAGGTGCGTAATCTACTTTTCTTTCAACTACCAATCTATCTACCTACCGTGATAAAATATACCTACTCATTCGCGACTTTTTCGGCAAGGAGGTTTTTAACAATTTAATTTGCAGCAATTTGGGTATTTATACTCTCTGGAGTTGAATTTATATCGCTATCGCTGCCTATTTCCATTTTGAATTTTTTTTTTGCTAAATATGAAGTATCAAAGTTTTGCAATTGTACAAAATCCGCGCCATTTGTTTCTTTTTTCATCAAATCGATTTTATTCGGCCGATTTTTATTTTCAGCCAGTATCTTTTTGATCAAATGCATACATTTATATTAAACTTAATGGGAGACATTAAACCTCTGTGTGTAATTTATATCTAAATAAAAAATAAAACAACAGTGCATTAATGAAAAACTGTGCAACAATGAGATTTCATAAAACATTTCTGCATTGTTTTGGTTCTCAGCAAAAAATATGTCCTTTGTGATCGGTTTTGTTGTTATTAATGATAACATTACTACATAGTTGAAAGAAAATGATATTTTCATTATATTCTTCTGTTGAGGATACACAGGAGGCTGTTCGGTTTTGTAACAATCAGCTTAAACAAATTCAGACATGAAACACGAGTATCAGTTCAGATCAGATCTTTGTGAAGGGTTTCCTTTTTTGACAAAAACAATATAGTCCCTTCTTCTTTTCATTTCAATGAACTCAAATTTTGTCTCAACTATTCTCAAATTTTGTCTGATCAGATGTAGTCATCTGGACAATTCTATCATTTTCCACATTAAAATCCTGAAAGGTGCAGGTGGCTGGGCACGAAGGGCAGACAAGGGGTGGGACATATCCTGCGACAGGGGCCCCACACTGGAACTGTATTTGAAATATGGTCCCTAATTGCTACTTACATGTCAAAGTAAATGGCTATTAATTTTGAATATTGAGTGCGGATTCCATTATGAAAAAGAACACTAAAAACGTTATGGCTTTAACACATTGTGTACTACAATCACACTGCATTTCTTTCAAAATTTTAGGGTACTGTATTAGTCACTTACTATTCCCTCCAGGTCTCCTGCTTCGCCACTACACGCAGAACATTGACACGCTGGAGCGCGGCGCCGGCATTCCCGCGGAGAAGCTGGTCGAGGCTCACGGCACCTTCTACACATCACATTGTCTGGACTGTCGGAAGGAGTACGATCTTGTTTATGTTAAAGGTCAAAACGATTTTTTATTGACTTCTTAATTCTTCTTCTTGTGACAAAAAAATTAAAAGAGTATGCTTAGATGGTTTTTTCATGTAGAGAAGATTAATATAAAGCGACTAACAAGAGGTATTCACAAGGCAGACATGAGTGGAAATGAGGTTAGAGGACACCTTAGATGCCTTAAAAGAACATACACGGATCTTATTGGTGATGTCCTTCAGATAGGCCAGGTGCGCATATGTATGAGTATAAACAATATGAAAGGAGTATTTGAGGATCGTAGCAGGTGATTTACTGTACGCATGATAGATTAATGTGTGTATAAATATTTATAATAGATAATATGATTATAAGTTTCAGCTAGAACTAGTATCTTCATGAACAAATTCCGAGTACAGTTTTCATTTATGAATAAACTAGCACTCCGCCCGCGACTTCGTTTGCATGATTTCGTATTTTATTCAACTAAGTACAGATGAATTTTTTATGTGTAGTTAGTGAAGACGACCAAAAATAAGCTATTTTTAAAGAGGCCGCAAGTCTGCTGAATCCGAAGAGCAGAAGTCTGGTCGCGATTTTTGAGTCGCATAATTTCGGGTGGAGCAAAAATTACTTTAGTATGAAAACGAAGGCTGCGTAAATTACGCGACACTAAAACGTCACTCACGACTCTTAAAATTACCTACGTTTGTTCGGCCTTCACTTTTTGTTGACTTATGTTTTGTTTTTGTTTTTTTGGCCTGAAACAAACGGTCCAATTCGGTAGTTCCAAATCGAGGTAGAGGTCGTCTTAGTGCCGTAAGATTCTTCAAAAAACCGTTGACACTCCTAAATCATCTTCTGGGGGTAATTCTGAAAAACTAACGATGGAAATATTATTTGCCCAAGGAATAAGACCTCTTTAAAAGTAAAATTTCCAAAAAGCCCTCATTAGTGCTTCACGATATCATAAAAAGTACCTATGTGCTGTAAAATACTTCAAAAATCTTGATCAGCCCCTAAATAGTACTTTTGGGATAGTTCCGAAAAACTAATAACAACCCACATTATTTATTAAGGTAAAATACTAATTTTTGCCAATTTCAACCCAAGAAATAAGTTGTTCCATACAAAATTTAACATCCCTTAAATCGTCTTTTGGGGGTGGTTCCGAAAAACTAATATACCTTTATTATTTTGCCCAAGGAATTAGACTTTTCTTGCAAACAAATTTCTCTCGTTTGCCCCCCTACATCATAAAAAGAAGCTTTGTACAGTAAAATTCTTCAAAAATCTTTAACACCCCTAAATCGTATTTTAGGGGTAGTTTTGAAAAACTTGTATTGACAACCTTTACTATTTAGTGTAAGTATTTATGTCAAGTTTCAAATATATGAGCCCAAAAAATTGTCACCTTTAACCCCCTTAGGGTTAGAATTTTTGGAAATAAATAAACTCATTATTTTTTTATTAATCAAGAGCGTAAACGATTTCAGATGTTGTACCTTCCAATCCGAAGATTTTCATATAAAATTTCAACCCCTATTTTAACCCCTTAGGGGTAGAATTACCAAAAATCAATAAATACATGAATTCTGTTTATCAACCAAGAGCGTAACACTAAAATTTCACATGTACAACTTACAAACTGTAGAAATTTCATACAAACTTTCAACGCCTTTTTTATCCCCTTAGGGGTAATTAATTAATTTCCAAAAACCAATAAATACATTCATTATTTTTATCAACCAAGAGTGAAAATGAAAAATTTCATGTGTCCTGTAAATATTTCATGCAAACTTTCAAACCCCTTTTTACCCCCTTAGGGATATAATTTCCGGAAATAATAAAACTCATTGTTTTTTTTTTATTAATCAATAGCATAAACCTACAATTACAGATGTTTTTCCTTCCAAACCGAAGAAATTTCATATAAAGTTTGAACCCCTATTTTATCCCCTTAGGGGTATAATTTAGATAACAGTTTTTAGAACAGCCATCATGACTCTTAGGTATTGCATCGTGAAATGTGTAGTTAATACTCGTTTTCACTAACAGATGTACACACATCTACATGTAGTGTTAGTTTTCTATGCTCTAAACAAAAATAAAATAAAATTACTCAGTTGGCTAGTATGTATGCTAAATCAACTATTATGGTAATTCCAGAGCGCATATTCGCGGACCAGATCCCAATCTGCACAGACTGCCCTGGCGTTGTGAAGCCGGACATCGTGTTCTTCGGAGAGAGCCTGCCCGAACGCTTCCAACGGTGCCTTCAGGAAGACTTCCAGCAGTGCGACATGCTCATCATCATGGGCTCTTCGCTGGAAGTACAGCCTTTCGCCTCGCTTATTGATATGTAAGTTGTCATCTCAACTAATGGAAATAAAATCACTACATATTATAAAACAAAGTCCCTCGCCGCGTCTATCTGTCTGTTCGCGACAAACACAAAAAACTACTAAACGGCTTTTCGTGCGGTTTTACTACTGTTACCAGTAGACCAGAGTGATTCATGCGGAAGGTTTAGGTGTATATAAATAATAATTGTTGAAAAGTGTCGGCAAAAGTCAAGCCGCCTGGAAGCTTTCATCGAAAACACTGCCTAATCCCTTTGAGATATAACAAAACAATGTATGGTCACGGAGTCTCAGCGCTAAGAAAAACAATTTGGTTCAAATAAATATCACTAGATGGCACCGATTTGTTATTGAAGATGGGGAGCGTCTCCCCAGGTCCTGCGAACAACTGGAATGGCGCTCTGCTGTGCCATTGGCGAATATGCCTGCCCAGTGTAGAGCCGCTCCGCCATGCCCGATTAGTACTGGTTGCCATAAACCGACCCCGGTAAGAATGTTGTACCCACCCATAGGCGTTGCGCCCCCGAAAGTTCGTAGGACTGTGGGAAGCCGCATGGAAAGGACGAAGCAAGAGGGTGACTCACGCCACCCTATTTACAACTGCAGCTCGGTCCCCCGGAGGCTCAAGATTGAGCAGGCTGCGTGAGTTCGTTGCCATGGCATATCTGGAAAGGGTTTAAACAGACTCCGCTCTCAGGTCCACCGCAGTGAAGACAATCTCCACAGGTGGGGGTTCTCGGATGTTGCCGATCTTGGGTGTTTGTGCGGCGTCTCTCCGCAGACCATGGAGCACCTTTTATCTTGCTCCGCATGTTGCCTGTTTTCGTGAGGACGTTATGGCTGCGTCAGCGGACGGCGTTGCCGTGGCCGATTACTGGGCCAGGCTAGAGACCTATGGTTTGCTACGCTGACGACACGCTGGTCCTGGCGCAAGGGATGTCGCATCAGGCGGCGGCTGAAATAGCGACACGCGGGGTTGCGACAATCGTCGAGAGGATCCGGCAATTGGGACTCGAGGTGGCCCTGCACAAGTCCGAGGCCATATGTTTTCACGATCCTCGGAACGTGCCACCGCCGGGATCCCAAATAACGGTAGGGGGGATTCACATCGGCGTCGGGTCGACGATGAAGTACCTGGGACTCGTCCTCGACAGCCGGTGGAATTTCGTGGAGCATTTCCAATGTTTAGCTCCGAGACTGGAGCGGGTGGGGGCTGCCCTCAAGCCTCAACGCCTCCTACCGGAGGCTCTACGCGGAGGTCGTACGGTCCATGGCCCTTCACGGGGCATGGTATGGGTGCGTTCCCTGAGGCGGCGACCAGCACAGCGGTTGAACGCGTCCCAAAGGGTCATGGCCATCCGGCTGGTCCGTAGATACCGCAAGGTCTCCGGTGAGGCGGCGAGTCTCCTTGCCGGGTTGCCGCCATGGGATTTGGAAGCAAAAGTCCTCTCGCAAATATGGGAGTGGCTCGAGGAGGCGAAACCGGCATTTCGCCTCCTCGAGCCACTCCCGCGAAACTCCGTTGCCGCGACAAATCACGACTCGGTGGACAGAGCTCCGATGTCTCTCCATGTCGCATGGCGACATTGAGACCTCTTCACCTTCCGCCTGACGCAGGTCCTCACCGGACACGGTTGTTTCGGGAGGTTCCTGTTCAGGATAAGGCGGGAGGAAATGCCCGGGTGTCACCATTGTGTGGACCGCCCGGAGGACACGGTGGAAATATGCCCCGCTTCGGCGGAGCACCGCCGTGTCCTCATGGAGGCGATCGGCGGTGGCGTCTCTCACGTCCGGCCATGGTCCAGGCCATGGTACGGAGCGAGAGGGCATGGGCAGCTGCCTCCTCCTTCTGCGAAGCAGTAATGCTCGCAAAGGAGGAGGCGGAACGCGTGAGGGAGACACAAAGGAGACGCCCTCACGTCCCTAGCCACCGCAGAAGACGCCCCGGGCGTCGGGAGTCGCAAGCCGATTCCCGGCCACCGTAGGCGCGGGCTTGCGGACGGCAAGTAATGGGTAGCTCGCCGTCCGATAAGGACCAAGCCCGAGTTTACGACGCGTAGTGTTCCACGCGCGCCTCAAGAGATGTCAGCAAAAGTGACGGGGCCCGATGGGCGATGCCTGTCTGGGTCGCGGATATAAATTTTAAAGAGAGTCACCGCGGCCCTGGCACAAGCAACTGAAGGAACACGGGTGGGTTTTAGTCATTCAAAGTCTGACACGCCACAAAAAAAAAAGAAGCTAGAGATCTAGCTGGAAGGTTTTTTATCGACGAGCTAAGATTAAGAATCTACACTACACTGCACTAGTACTACTACAATAACCACAAAAAAAGAACTTTTATTCGGGACGGGGACAAATCCAACAAATGAAAGATGATCATAATCTGTACCGAGCCCAACTTTGTTTTATTTATTGTTTAGATTATTACAATTGATAGAGTAGGGGTATATTTAGCAAATATACGACTACAAGGCAATAAGTCAAATTGTTTTAGATATTTACACTTAATTATTACGTATAAGTAAAAATGACTAAGATTTATTATTCTGTAATGCATGTTACTCGTTTTGGCGTTCCTAAAGTTCAATGGCTGTAAGTGGATTGTGTTTATGCTTTACTGTACCTGAATATTTTATGATGATAAGTATTTTTGTCTTACGAAATGGTCAGAGCATTTATACTGAAGCGACACTATCTTCGGAAATACGGTAATAATAGGCAAAATGTCATCTTTAAAACGTAGATAATAAATTTTTTGCCTTCAGCGTATTTAAATTGGTATACTAGAAAAAAAGATATGCCAGATTTAGTATACAAAAAAAGATTAAATCGCTCTCCTGTAAAATGCACTTTTTGAGCTTTCGTATTTTTGCCTTTCTAGTGACTTAATGATCTACTATCCGTGCGAAGCCGGGGTGGGTCGCTAGTAAATAATATATAAATGTTTGTTTGCTTTGATGATGATGTGCACCAGCTATAAAATAAAGCTGATTTTTTTTGCTCATCATTGGAAGTACTGAACAAGTAAAAAGTAAAAAAAGTACTGAGTGGGAAAATTGCACGGCTCCTGTGAGATATGGCACGGGAGCACGCGGGAAAAACCTACTTTGGTAAATTAATCCTCGCTTAGATAATTATTGGTCTACACTGCACACTACAAGCCCATATGTTTCTTGATGGGACTCTTTCGGTTGTTATTGGCAGCCATGTTCTAGCTGTATTAGTTATTTCTGGTATTCAGAAATAGTTTTAACAAAAGCACATCATAATAATGCAATCAAAAGATGTTCACTGCTGGACTTAGGCTTCCACATGGATTGCCTCTATTTCGGATTTTCGCTTAGAAAACTTTGTAAAGTAAAATGAATTCTTATTTTCTTTTTTTATAGGGTTCCTGACTGGTGTCCCCGTCTCCTAATAAACCGCGAGAAGGCAGGCATCCGGTCACCACTGCTGCGCATGTGGGGGGTAATGGCTGGAGGCCTACAACTGGACGAAGAGGCCGTCAGAGATGTGGCTCGTCTTGGAGACTGTGATGATGGCTGCCAGGATATGGCCGATCGACTTGGTTGGGGGGTAAGTCGATTTTCATTGTCATTAGAGGTTAGTTTTGGGTGGCAAGCAGGCATTTTACCATATAGTAAGTTGTCACCACTGCTGTGCCTCTGGGGGTAATGGCTGGAGGCCTACAGCTGGACGAATAGGCCGTCAGAGATGTGGCTCGTCTCGGAAACTGTGATGATGGCTGGCAGGATCTGGCTTATCGATTTGGTTAGGGGGTAAGTAGGTATTTATTGTCAAGTACGAAGGAATTAGAGGTCAGTTTTGGGTGGCAAGCAGGCGTTTTACCTGATTGTTAGTTTTCCCTGCTGCTGCATCTGTAGAATGTTAGTCTAGAGGACTACAGTTAGACGAGGAAGCTGTCAGAGACGTGGATAGTCTCGGAGACTATGATATCGCTGACCGAATGCAATGGAATGTTGGATTTATTGTGATTAAAGGTCATTTTTGGATAGCAAGCAGGCGTCTTACCTGAAAGTTGTCCCCGCTGCTGTATCTGTCGGACGCATACAGCTAGACTAAGAGGCTGTCAGAGATGTAGTACGTCTGGACGTCTTGTTGTGATGATGGCTGCAAGCGAATCGTAGGTTTCTCCTTCGAAAATGTTACTTGCACCAGTACTATCTTTTTCTTTTACAAAACTGCATTATGTATTCAAAATCAAGGGTAAAAAAAAAATCTTCTACAGAAAGCAGCCTTATTGTGTAATGAATTCGAAAAGGCATATAAAAGAGGAAAGGACTACTCTAATCGACCAATCACATGCGAGATGAAAGACGTGATGTGGATTTCCGTCTATGTGATTGGTCGATTTTTCATACTCTTTGCCTTGTCGAATTCATTACGTAATAAGGCAGCGGGAGTTTCTCTTTCTAGACAATTTCTTACACAAAACATCTAAATATTTAAACTATTGGTGCCAATCAGGGGCGGCTATACTTTAAAATCACTTGTGCCAGATTTTAAAAGGTTTAGAAAAAAAAACAAAAAATAATTATAATCATATCTGATTAACGATCTATTCAATATTAACGAAATAATGTCGAACCAATTTAAGCTCTTTGCTAAAATAAAAGTATTAAGACGTATGTTGCTGTAAAAAATATTCCCCGTGCGGTAGACTAAAACGCACGACGAATGCTCATACGAATTCTACGAGATACGAGCGAAAACGCCTGGTGCGTGAGATTAAGATAGTTCAATAGATAATGTACGGCAAAATATGACCACTCTCGTGCGCCGCCACAGCGAAACGAAGATTACCGAGAGCGGGCGAGGTTTGACGAACAAAATTCACCCTCGGGTCGAGTACCAACAATACGCGGGTGGGAAATGAGGCGGACACGGGGCTTGTTTACTTTTAGGCTATTGTGCAGGCAATGTAGCCAACTTCAGACCGGCCAAAAAGATTGGGTATTACTATATGTATAGTGCTAAGATTTTAGTAGTACATTTCGTGTCGAGCATAAAAAGTCGAGACTACATGCGAGTGTTAAAATAAAGCCTTTTTATGCGAAACACGAACGATTCTTTTGCCACTACCTGATTTCCAACAACAATTTATTAGAAACGCTCAGACTAAAAACCACAGACTATATTCACACAATCAACGCGCGCTCTGTCGAGAGGTAACAGGTTTAGTATCATTCTGCCGGATGGGGCGGTGGAAAAAGCGCGGGTGTAACGGCTGAATGCGTCTACCAACAGTAGCCTATTCAGTTAAGAAAAATAATTACGTTGTAGTTACATAATGATATCAAAACTCCATACAAAAGTCGTTTCGTAAGTGTTATTATGTAATTTTTTTTATTTTTATTATCTTTTGTCTAAATGTTCATATTTCGAAACGAATTTCTTAGGCAATGTGTTGCATAATAGACAAGGTAGTGGAAAATAGTATTTTAATAGTAAGGTTGTTTCCCAGGACGAACTCCGCGCCCTCATAGCCAGCGAGCACGCGCGACTGGACCTCATCAGCACCATCCCTACTGCGCACGCGCCGGTAGCGTCGCCCGCGCCTGTCGGCGTCCTCCCGCCTACTGAGCCTGAGCTATGAGCTGCCTTATACCTCACATATTTATTACGTTTACACGGGTCTGCTTCACTATATCCTGCTAAATAACAGAGCTCGGAAGTGATTTCGTACGCCATTACTAACAATATTCATGAGTGCTTAGCACTAATTTTGGCCTAAGATACACTTCCGGCTCAGCGACACTAAAAATTCGCGGCAAGAAGGTCCTTTGCGGCGTGAAATACGCGTCGTGACGTAAGCGTTGTGAAGCGACTCCGCGACTGTCGCGGCCAGTTGACTTAGTTTTTTGGAGTACAATTTTAATTCCGTTTAATTTAGGTATAATTATGCTGCGCTGCGTGTCGCGGGTTCTATTCCTGCACGGAACAAATATTTGATACCTACAGATAGTTGTTCCTTCTCTGGGTGTTGTGTATGTGAGTTTATATATTTGTAAACGCACCCACGATACAAGAAGAAATTCCCAGTGTGGAGCAACGTTTTTTTTTTTAACAATTATTATGTTTTCGATTCTATATCATAAAGGAAATGGAAGTTGGCGAAATTTATACTATTTGATCTTAAAATCTACTATGGTGAAATGAAGTACATCAAATCAAACGTTTCGTCGCTTGAGTAACTTTATATTGTTATCATGTTGTTATCTGCACCTTCGATATGTGGTGAAGCAGGCCACATGGGTATCTGGATTCTAGGGTATTGTCAACTACGGAATAAGCAGTCCAGTAGAAAAATCAAAAGGCTATCGAAATGTTACTTCATCCTTACTATGAAGTCACATTTTAATACAATATTTAAGCAATTTAATATAATGTTACAGTCTGATAATGCGAAATAAGGATTTAAAAAAATCTATATTTTGTTTTCTCTGAAGTGGCCATGAGAAATTAATGTGTGTGAAAAAATATGAAAATTTACTTAAAATCTAAAAATATTTTGCATCGTGGATTACTTTATAAATCCAGAAACTTGGTACTTACACCAGAAAAATTGTGATGGAATTTGAATTGTTGACATTTTTAATTTATTGATATTTTTATAATTGATGTATTCCAGATTGATTCAAATTAATTAGCAAAGTAAGTAACAAAGCTGTATAGCCGTTACTTGTGCCTCATAAAGCAATTTTTATAAATTTTTAGTTATTTATTTTATTTATTACGGTAATGTTGGGTTAATTTATGGTTTTATTTAAACTGTTTTGTTCATGGATTCAGTTTTTTATTTGTTAACTTGCATGTTGTCTAGTATCGGCAAATGAGTTACCAGTAGGCATGGGTCTTCCCGACTTAGAGCTAGATTTACAGACTGCAATTTGATTTTACTTGGCTGAGTAAATAATTATTTAAACATTACACTTTATTTTATTAATTATTTTCAAACTGATTTATTTCTTCGCACTATTTCGCTGTTGTATCGCTCTGGATAACTTTCCGAATTACGTTTAGTTGAAAACTGATCCCCAGAGGACCCATCTGCCACATTATATAGCACGGGATATGTATGAAATAGCAAGAATATTCGTATGGAGCACTTATTTTACTCGGTAAAGAAAATTCGAAGTGCAGTCTGTGGATGTTACCTTTAGGGCTTGTCCAGATAAGGCTTTTTATAGTAGGATACAATATACAATAAGACGATCTGAGTATCTAGACTCGCGCGTTTTTATCTCCTGGTATTTCGACAGCGCATCGATATCAGTAGGTACCATGAACTACCGTGTTACCCAGTAACTGGGTTGTGGAATTCAGATAGGCAGCCGCTCAGTAGTTTTCTGTAGCATCTGGGTAGACTGAAAGTCGAACCCAACATATTGGGAAAAGGTATTGCAGATGATCTCGAGAGCGCGCAGTCGCATCATCCACCTTATCTGGACAGACTATACCACACTCAAATTAAAATAAAAATAGCGTATAATAGTTGTAGTTTAGATCTCCTAAATCTTATAGTTTGTCTGGGTAGAGAATTTATAATAAAGTCAGCCCTATTTTTTGGACGAAATACATATACAGAAATAAAAAAATATCCTTATTCGGCTTTACATCAAATTTGAGCAGTAAAAACATAGCAGTTGCCAAATTGTGGCAAAAATCCGTGAGTATTGTTACTGCGCCACTGAAATCAAATAAAAATAGCAATACAAGAATTCTAAAAATGAATAAGGATAAAGTAAGTCAGGGTGAGGAGGCTTGTGATTTGTACAGTTTGACAGAAAAATCTAATAATTATTTAAATTCTGCGTTATTGGATTTTTCTAATTTCAAAGGAAGAGGGGATGGGGCGGGGTGCGGCAGGTTGTTTTTATCCTAACACGTTGGACAGCCAGTTAAACAGGCTCAAAAAGTGGATAAAACATTAAAAGGGCTAAAGTGACAGACCAGTCAAGTGCAAATTTGTGTTTTTCTTAAGCTAAAATAAGATCGCTTTTATTTTGTATATATTTTGCTTACTGATTGGCCAACGAGTAGAGATATAGTTTACAGAGAGAAAGTGTCAAATAAAGTATAGTCATATATAACGTGGTGGTCGACTAGTCAACATTGCGATATAATAGTGACTCAGGGCCTTATCATACTAGCAGATTGCGAGCGTCCTCAAAGCGGAGCGGGCGCGCAACGAACACGCTGCGCATGCTCAGCAAATTCGTTGCGGACGCGCAACAATTCGCAATTCTTTGATGCTTTCGTTTTCGTCTCCGGCGTCTTCGAAGTAACAAAGCCAACAGCAGTGTTTCCTCGTCGGACTCCATTTTGTTACTGAGTGTATTGTAAGTCGTTAACTCGCTACAAACACGCGACGAAAACGTTGCGTATTTGCCACGCGTCTGCGACGTCCTTGCTGTGCAGCCGCGGCGTGTTCGTGACGCATTCGCTGCGTGCTCGCCCCGCCCCGCCCCGCAGCCGTTCGCAAACCGCTAGTTTGCTAAGGCCCTTACAGTACAGTAGACCGATTCATAATAATTGCATGACCAATATATCAATATTATATTTGACTACCTACATTATAAGCCTTTTTATTTTTAATAATATTCGTTATGTGATCTATTTTTTTATTTATTTATATCATCAGAAATATGCATTTTTAATTTACGAGTCCTGCCTTATAAAATCTTCCATGTTTCGTTGATTTTTAGAAAATTTTATAATTCCTATAGCTGTCGTGTAATAGTAATATAAACATTTCTTATGATACAAATTTGCATATATGTAGCTATAACAGCGTGCTAATAAAATCAATACATAGTTATGTATAAAAAATCTCAGCAATATGTTATTTTTCTAAGGTGTGTGTAGAATTAGTTTTGCAGTGGATTTTGCGCAAGCGTCGATATTTTAGGGACAGTGTAACTACTTACTATTACTGAACCATCGTACGGAGTATCGGGGTTATGTTGGCGGAGCTTATGTCTCAAGCTAGTTCTACTATACTGCAGCTTGGGACATAATGTATAATGTTCTCAACCTTAGTACATTAAATGAGCAATTTTCAATACCCATAGTAACTAAGATATTGAGGATTAGGTACTCATGTCCTGTCAAATTTTGGAGCGAAGACCCACTGACATAGTCACACTGTGCTTGAGGTTCCAACATTATGTAGTTCCTTACACCAATAATAATCTTGCAGTGTGCCGTGTTCTCAAATTGACGAAATAATACATTTAAAGCAAACAATAATACAAAAGTAATATTAATACATTTAATTGCAATAATACAAAAGTATTAAGCATACCACATTCAGAATCGTAGGAAACTATATCAGGATTACGATTAGAAAATTGTATTGCCAATATGAACTAGTATGCATAATAGACTGTAGGTATGTATTATATTGAAGTACACCAATTATTTGAACTGAAATCATATATGCCTTATTTTTAATCCACTCGATGTAAATATTATGTAACTGGTTATATTAAAGGGACTACTCAAAGTATATTAATATATACTCAAGCAATATTATAAAGCCTTATATGTATGTATAATATCAGCTATTTTGAATATCGTAAACCATATAATATTGTTGTCGCCGATTGCAAATTTTATATAAATTGTGTTTTGATGAAATCGACAATCTGTATCTCTTTTTGGCATTAGCAGACATGTTACTTTTAATGTTGGCGAGTTTAAGACTTCCAACGTTGGTTTTGATGGTTGTGAATTTATTCGCGACCACCGACAGGCCTCGACTTAAACCTCCCTCGTTTATCGCTCTTTCAAGTTGTCAAAACTATATCATTGTGTGGTTTGGAAGAAGTAAGCAGAAAAAATTCGCCATCACACGCGGACAGCGATTTTGTTTTTATACTATTTTGAGATATGCGATTGCTACGTTGGCTCGATTGTACTTTTAAGACTATTGATGCTGTGTTTAAGCTCGTTTTCCGTTGCCACTACATTGGCAACCGCAAAGTTGATTGCCGGTGTGATGAGCATGTCTGCGCTAAGTTCCTATGTTATAACTATAAGTTTCTGATAACCTAATGTTATAATAGCCTTTGGTTATATGCATAGCAAGAGTTTGTTTAAAGATAATTTCAGGTATTGGTGCTTGCAATTTATATAAATTTTTGTAAGCCATATTGAGAAAATAAAACGCATCATATTTATAATAGAACTGTTGTTTTATTTACTTCATAAGTTAACAACTAGTATGTCACAATATCAGGATTCTTAATCAAGCCATTAGGGTCAAAACAAACAATCATCTGAAATCCCTTGTGACTGACACTGGCATGGCCACCATCGGGATTTTAATTATGATAATACAAAAAAAAATGTCGCTAATTAGTCACCAAATATCAGAATTAGTCGATCACTGGTTCAAAAGTTATAAGGGTTTACAGGTAGCCGACCTGGGGAGCATCTCCGCAGCTTGGCCACATTAATGTTTAAAAAAAACTTGGGCACCTAGCGAAGATCTGTTTTCTCCCAAATTTAGTCGCATTTTTTCGCCAAGTCACAGATTTAGTCGGGTCATAGTTTAGAAAATATAATGAGGTCATTTTTTAAGGTATAGTTCATAAGCTAGATCGAAAAAATTACGAAAACTTAACAAGAAATAAATAGCTACAAATTTTTTATCATCAAAATTAAAATTCCTGAAGGTGGCCATGTCAGTGTCACTCACACTGAAATCGCACAAATTCCCTTTTGGAAGTGAGTATGGTTATGTCTATTAGAGGGGTTGTGTCTCTTAATCAGTCACCTCTACTACCTCTTCTTGACTACGCTGATGTCTACTAACTTGAGAAGCTCCGAAAATCTCTAGTAGAACTTTTTACATCTGCTTCATTTTTGCCTTCGATAGTTCGTGTGGGTTTTAACAGCTTTTCAGCTGGCTGCCCAATCAGCTGCGTCAAAATACTTTATAATATCTTTGTTATAGGTAAATAAAGCACCGCGAATTACGGTCGAACTCCTGAAGGCGGGTGGAAAACCAATACTTAAGGCCCTTCAGAAGCTATTTGGTTCCGTCATACTCGAGGGGAAAACGCTACCTGTCAGTTCGACTTCAGGATCAGACCTCGAAACCTATCCTTCTGCAGCGAGATGTGAGACAGGGAGACGTCATATCTCCGAAACTGTTCACCGCTACGCTGGAGGATGTCTTCAAGGTTATGGACTAGAGAGGGCTAGGCATCAACGTCAATGGCGAGTACATCACTCTCCTTCAGTTTGCCGACGATATAGGGTCATGGCTGAGACCTGAGTATAATGCTCGATGACCTCAGTAGAGCTTCCGAAAGTGTGGGTCTTAGGATGAACATGGACCAAACCAAAGTAATGTTGAATGCCCATGTATCACCCACTCCTATCAAGGTTGGAGGCTCTACACTTGAAGTTGTGGACGACTATGTCTACCTAGGACAAACGATCCAGTTGAGTAGGGCCAACTTCGAGAAAGAGGTCAACCGTCGAATCCGACTCGGCTGGGCAGCGTTCGGGAAGTTGCGCGGGCTCACAATGGGCCTCATCAGAAAGCTTACAGTCACCCAAAGGTCAATGGAGAGGGCTATGCTCGGAGTATCCTTGCGTAATCGAATCAGAAATGTAGAGATCCGCAAGAGAACCAGGGTTACCGACATAGCCCGAAGAATTGCCAAACTTAAGTGGCAGTGGGCAGGGCACATTGCTTGCAGAACGGATGGCCGATGGGGCAAAAAAGTTCTGAAGTGGCGACCGCGAACCGGAAGACGTAGCGTTGGAAGGCCTCCCACCAGGTGGACCGATGACCTGGTGAAGGTTGCGGGGATCCGCTGGATGCGAGACGCACGGGACCGGTCAATGTGGCGACGCTTGGGGCAGGTCTATGTCCACCAGTGGACGTCTTTCGGCTGATATGATGATGATGTTGATGAAATAAAATACAAAATATTTTTATTTAAATATTATATTTCATATTATATAAAATAGTGTGTTGATGATCGCTTATTTACAATGAGATTAATAATGTGAATCAAAGAAATATAAACTATACAGTACGAAACAAATGCAGTCAGTAATTAAGGTTATTTTCAAATTCATTTCAATGATATTCAGGATACGAAATCGGCGGGCAAAATAAAATGAAGCTTATGTTACAAAAATTAATATGGGTACTTGACTTTTATAGATCTGAGCAAAAAAAAAATTCTACGAACTTCACGAAACTGTTAAAAGCACCAGAATGAGTTAGGCCAGTAACCTATTACAACTTACATAGACATACATTTTGGAAGTAGTCTTGACCTACTTGTAGGTACCTACTCAATGCTTAGATTCGATTTTCAGAATAGTAAAATCAATTTTTTACGACATTGAATAATTAACCTTATTTTCAGTGTCATAAAGTGCTAACGATACCGCGTACAAATAAATTTTCGATTCAGTTTGATGTTTGTGCGTCAATGTTCGTACATACAACTCAGAATCTTATGACTATCAAAATAAAGTTTATTATTGAATATCAAGATTGAATCCATTTTATTCCTTAGCATCAGTAATACCCTCGGTGCTAATAGCAAACATGGCTTCCGTCTCCGGCAAACACGGGCTATCGTAGATCTTGCACACTCTATTGTCGCCCCTCCCCTTTCGTAAATAGAGGCGAGTAGTCGACGCGTGCGCAATTATATGTCCGCCGATTGGCTTCTTGGTGTCCGCGTTGAATACGCCCACAGAGTCAACATTTGCTACGACTTGGTTTGTTATAACCACTGCTACGCCGAACTGAAATGAATGGGTTCTTTTTATTGGATTTGCAATACAATACAACTACGAATGTTTACCCAGAAGGGTTAGGCAGACGCATATGTTACGTTGTACAAATATTTGTTTCGTACAGGAATCAATTCTGCGACACGGAGCGCCGCAGTCAATCACTCAGCCACTGCACCATAAACACTTAAAAAAGCGTTCTGTTGGATTTTCAATGCTCCATACCAATGTTGTAATTCTAGGAGGTTATTAAGTATACATCAGACGGTTTGAACTGGTAATAATGTCAATAAAATATGTACCTCATCGGCCAACCTTAGCAGCATCCTCATAAATCGTCCCAGATGCAGCTGCCTAGAGTTCAGCTCACCTCGGCCTGAGTAATCAGTTCTGTACAGAGCTGTTGCGCTGTCCACTATTATAAGAGAGTACCTGAAAAATTGTAATAATCCCATCTTAGATTTGTTGTGGACAGCTACCAATGTGGCAACCCGCTTTGAGCAAACGTGGTGATTAACCCTCGTACTATCGCATGCATAAATCCATTAGCAGTTTTACAAATTTATTGCATCAAAGCAAGTCGCACTTACGACCTTTCAATATAACAAACCTTTTGCACACATACACGTCTCGTATATCGCACTCTTTCATCATTATTTATTAAGAAAGAGTACGGTAGAATGATCATATTTTGTATAATACTATCTAGTCTGTCATATCGTGGCGGCGTATTAAGATACTTGTATTTAATTTCGGTACTATTGCCATACAGCTATCTGGCTGAGTGGTTAACGCATTTGGTTGTTTCACACGTTGAGACCTGCTTTCGAACCCCAGCTAAGTCGATCTTTTTGTGTTTTTATCGAGAATTTTAAAATAATATCTATCTTTGATATTACTCGATGAGAATAATGTTTCTTATTAGTTGAACTTGTAACAAAATTAAATAAATGTGGGTGAGTGTAAAATAAAATAAACTTACTGGATTGAAGAAGTAATTACCTACGATGTTGTTAGTTGGCGAACTTTATTAAGAGTACTTGTGTTATTATTGCGATTATTGTGTTGTTTGAATATCTGATTCGAGATGCAAGCTATTATTCCTATTGATGCCAGGGCAAATATTGTCGCTTTGCATAGAAATGGGCTTAATATTTCTCAAATTTCTTCCGAAACCGGTTTAAGTGTAAGTTATTTTTAAGGATTATTTTAGGTATGATGATAGTTGCGGCGTATGATACCTATTCATAAATCGCTAGTTGCAAGTGTGTAATAAAATATTATTGTTTTTTAGAGAAATACTGTGAGCCGTTGGGTAAAGAGGTTCGAGGAAGAAGGTAGTTTGAAGAGTCGTGTGAGAAGTGGAAGACCGCGGCTTATTAACCCGACTCAGCGACGTTCAATGGTGGAAGAATATGAAGCAAATGGTTTCATTCCAACTAAACTGTTTGCAAATCGATTTGATACGTCTTTGGAAACTGTTCGCCGTGCACTCCATGCTGAAGGTATACATCATCGGAAACCAGCTAAAAAACCATTTCTGACACAAAAACACAAGGAAGAGCGATTACGTTTTGCTCGAGAATATTTAGATTTCAACTGGGAGACTACTATATTTTCCGATGAGAAGACTTTCAAATCTTGTCAAACAGGACGACTTCATTTATGGCGAAAAAATAATACTCGCTGGTCAGAACAAAACATTATTCTGAGTACCGAATCAGGTAGAATAAGTGTGAATATGTGGGGGTGGATTAGTGCTCAGGGGCCGGGCGAGTTGGAATTCATACCCACGCGTGCCAATATTTATAATTACGTCGAAGTTTTAAATGACATAATGCTACCAACTGTGCGTAATGTTTATCCAACTGAAGACTTTGGTGAACTAAGTTTTGTTCAAGATAATTGTCCGATACATCGTGCCAGTGTTGTAAAAGAGTGGTTTAGTCAGCATACTGAGATTAAAGTTATTCCATGGCCAGCTCGATCCCCTGATCTTAACCCCATTGAAAATATATGGGGTTTAATGGTTCAAAGGTGGAAAGCACGAGATGAGAGAACTCCTGAGCAGCTTAAATCCCATTGCACTCAAATATGGGAGGATCGTGGCACAGATATATGTGCAAACATTGTCGCCTCCATGCGTCGACGTCTACTTAGTTGCATTGACAATAATGGAGGTGTAACTAAATATTAATGAATAGGATGTTTATTACAGGAAATATACTGGTCATAATATCTATAGTTATACACGTAAGTTAGGTTATGTTTGTAAAATTGGGATTAAACTTCAATCTTCTTTTCTCCATGAGAAAATAAAAAATTAAGCTATAATCTCAATAAAGTTAAGACATAGAAACAATTTTTCATAGAAGCAAACTTGTTGCCTAATTTAATTATATATGTTTGAAATTACCCACTATTATTTTATTTTAACCTACAATATGATTCCTTTTTGTAATTTTCGGATCAAAAGTATTATATACCAATATTTATATATAAAGCATTTAAATTTATATATTACTTATAACATAACATTAATTTAAACATAAAAAATATATAATAAAAAAAGTAACGAAAATACAAAATCGATCTCAATAAATCATATGGGAATCGAACCCACAGTCTCTTGCTTACAAGTCATATATTTCTGATCTTAGCCAAATGAACTGATGACAAAGAGTTCGAATTTTAGCTTTAGGTTTGGATTGACTAAGTGCGAATACTAATTAGAAGAAAATAAAACTATATCTTTATCTTTGTCTAGTATTGACCTCACAGCCACCTTTTCGTATTTATACCGTATGACGAATAAATGTTTGCGTTGAATTCACTCACACATGAATGAATACACGCTACTGTGCACGCGATAATGATTATTGACGTGCTAAAGGATTTTTGTGGCCTGACTGTACCTTCTCTGTATGAGAAGAGGAATTTGCCTTGCAGTGAGAAAATAACAGGCTGCATTCTTGTCAGTGTATTTTTTTAACACAATTTATATTCTACGCCTAATTTTTGGAAGGAAACCATTGACGTTCCAAAATTAAACTCATTATATTATGTACTAGCGACCTGCCGATATTTTCAATAATTACACATGGTTACAAAATTTTAATTTTTAAAATTTTCCGGAGGTTTTTTTCACTTTCCTTTTATCTTTTGATACAGTGAATTTACTACCAGCCGTTTCTATCTATCAGCTTCCCATGATCTTTAGTGATGAACAAGGAGAAAGATTTCATCAAGAAATTCGCACCATGTAGGAACAATATAAGGGCAGATGGGATGTGCATTTGATGGCAGATTATTGCTGGAGTTTGAAACGAGACCTACCACAAGCATCTCATGCAAGAAAATCTTTAAAAAGATAATTTTTGGCTACTTTCGAAAATTAAATATTTTTTATGGTATTAATTTGTTGTATTTTTCTTCAAAATAACATACATGTCATATCTCCAAAACTAAAGCTGATAGATGAAAACGATTTTTATTTTCAGAATCAGGATGCCATACGTCTACATGAAAGCTAATTAACCGTCTGGAAAAAAATCTTTGTAACCATGTGTTATCGTCATATTTCAACCAATTTACACAAAACATAAAAAAATTACACACCTAAACCATCCTCATGAATCACTCTGATAGTCAGAGGTGAAAACCACATGAATATCCGTTCAGTAGTTTTTGAGTTGTCGCGAACAGAGAGACAGACGCGGCGGGGGACTTGTTTTATAATATGTATTGATCTGCCTAGCCTTTTCCTATGTCGGGGTGAGCTTACAGTATAAGATCTCGAATGAAGTTGAGTACCAGTATTATACATGGAGGTAATAGACAATTTATGTGTTTATTTTAGTTCCTCAAATCGGGTGTTACTAGATTTTAGTTGCATTCACTTTTTAACACATACCTGGACTCCGCCATCATAGCACAAGCCTGGACAAGCAGCTGTGTCTGATGGTCAGTGTTGTACGCGCGCGCATACGCTACGTTGTCAAGAACAGCCGCGCCTTCCATGCCGTAGCGCTGAGCGACTGCCAGCAACCGCTCCGGCCGGAATGTGCCCTCTGTGTCGATGTACATGCATTTACCTTCGCCCCCAGATTGCTCTATGGGGAGCTAGAAATTAAAATAAAGACGTAAGTTGATTAAAATATTAATGAAATTACCTGGCTCCTAGTTATAAACAGTATTAGAGGAGTTAAGAGCTGAAGAGGAGAAAGAATATGAAATTATCTTTACTCCCAAAACCTTAAAACATATAGAACCCGGTACCAGTACATCCCCAAAATGATGCGCAGAGGTGTTTTACACATTTCAGCAGTAGATAATATTTAAGTGCCTATTTAAGCCTATTGCTATGAATCATGCAGAAAATTCAGATAGAAAAACTCAATAACACTTGTCTGACTGGCAATCGATCCCATGACGTCATGCTCAGAAGCAAGGCTTGGAAACCGGAAAATAGGGAACATTTTCTTTCGGTTTTGTTCTACTTTTAACCACAAATAAACGGTTTTAGACTACAAAAGTTCGTAAATACAACGTAGTTCTCAACGTTATCCTATTTAACCCAAAGGTTGACTGGTAGAGAATGCCTTGTGGCATTAAGTCCGCCTATGTTCCACTATTGTACATGAAGTTTAAATAAATAAATAAATAGGTTTTGTAGAATTAACCAGTTATGAACGGTTTTTTTCGCCTACCTTCAGCGCAACCGTGCTGAAATGGAAACGGTCGTACGTCAAACAAATCTACACAAATAATTTTATTTGTGCAATCAACGTGCAGGGAGATACGAAAATTTGCGCGCGCCCCGTCTAAACTGGCTAATTATGGTTATCAATAATGCTCTTTTAACGTTTAGACGCCGAACAAAATAAACGATAAAACCGATTACACCGTCGACCAAATCGTCGCTTACCATCAGGTGAGATAGTGGTCAAGCGCGATTCTAAATGGGCAGACTAAAAAAATTAAAAAACAACATTTAATAGATATTTTAAACGGGTTCCAAGCCTTGCTCCTTCCTTCTGACCACAGAACCTTGGTAGAAGCATCAGTAAGTTTTTGCACCTCATTTTTGTTTTGGTCATACAAACCATGGTTTTGTATAAAATAACTGAGGCAGAAAGACGAAAACACAAAACACTTTTTTTTTGGGTCAGCAGAAGGTTTTTTATGCTCACCTGGCAGGTGACAGCCAAAGTATGGCATATCTGAGTCTTGCCTGTTCGAAACTCTCCAAATATCTCTGTAATTGATCCAGTTTCTATGCCTCCACCCAGTAGCCTATCAAGCTCTTTTGAGCCTGTAGTCAATTGAATTATTTCAGATCTGAAACAAATAAAAAGATTTTAAAACAAAAAAAATATTGAAAATGCTCAATTTCCATTGTTATTGTATCTTTCATTATAACAACGTAAAATTGCATATGTAAAATCATCCTGTATTCCTCGAAGGGATAGGGTTATTTTGAAGAGAGCAGTGGTGGCCCAGTGGTAATGACTAACAAGTTGTTGGTTGTGGGTTCGAAACTCAGTCAGGCTCTTTACTTTGTGTACATTATTTCATCACCAATGCTCTCAAAATGGTGAGGGAAAACATCGTGAGGTAACTGGCACGTCTTATAACCAAAAATTCGAAGACATGTGACATCCACCAATCCGCACAAGCTCCGTGTGGATTACGGCCCAATCCCTTTTCACAGAAAGGAGGCCTGTACTCACTCAAGAGACCAAATGGTATTCCAAGTATGGAAAAAGGGGTCCCTCTATCCTATCCATCCTAGCGTTATTGTACAAATATGTTTATTTATAATGGATAAATTGGTTATCACAAGTTATATTAATTCCGAGTGTAATAAGCTCCTTTTTATACTGAAAATTTTAATATGTTCTGTCAGTTAAACATGAGCAAAGCCACAGGAAAAACTAGTGTTGTTTAAATATATCATGATAATAACATATTAAGCTGCATAAGCTTAATAGCTTATAATGTTCTCACTTCTCACTACTGCTGAGAAGGGCACAGTATGCTTTCCTTGCATTAATTGCTTTATATGTTCGAAAATCTTATCTACTCGACTGCATAAAACATGCAATGAATACTGTTGAGTTATTATAATGAAAGGGACATAGTGTGCGTCATACTGGCACTGTTAAAACAGGTAGAAATATATTTATTTATATTTGTAAGTATGTGAGAACCATGTTCCTATTTATCAAATTAATAAATTTACCTGTTAATGCTTTTAATACTTTATACCTGTACGTAGTATAGTGTATAGTGCTATTCTGGGTGCATCGTCCTCACATATATGAATTTATTTATTAATGTATGTACTTATGTAAATATTGTAAAACACTTTTTTTTTTTAAAGGATTAAGTATGGAGTTTCTTGTGCATTCTTCTCCATAACAAGCTACTTTTCCGAATGCACGGTAGAATCAATTTTTATTTTATGATTTGTTTCTTTTAATTCTGACGTTCAAAAGTGCCGCTTTTTGGCCTAGTTGAATAAATATATTTGACCTTGAAATAGAGAGAGAGAGAGTGCTGTTCTCCTCTCTGGGATAAAGGATAAAAAGCCTGGTTTAACATACTGACATATATCATCACATCAAAACTAAGACTCAAAATCCTTAATTAATATATTAAGATTCAATGGGTGGTTAAGCTTTCTGGTTTTAGCTCCAAGAAACCTTAGCAGTAAAGGAAGTGGGCCTTAATTCACACTAACAAAAAATTTGAAAAAACACTTCAGCACACCCCTAAATTCTAAGTTATTTCCACTAAACTCAAATTGGAAGTTATGGCTTGTTATTTATTTATATTATTCGAGGGTTCTTAACCATTGTCATGGTAACTAAGTTGATTGGAGTTAGAGGATGATAGACAAAAAGACTTAGAACAAAAGCTCAAGTGCCTTTTTACCTTTTCTGGTGGAACTCTGTAGCAGTTGTGAACCCCATGGGCACCAACTTGGATGCTTCAGCCAGTATTTTGTCTGCTTTTGCTTCCGATATTCCTTTTATAGTAATCAGCCATTTCTTGGGAGCATAGGCAACTGACTCTACTGTGTGATAACCTGCTTCTTCTAACTTTTTGATGTCTCCAGATGTAATCCCGTTCCCCTGAGGAATATTTATGAAAATGGTCTTCATTTTTATTCAATATATTATAATCATTTTATGAAAGCACACTTCACAAAGACTGGACTTGAAACTTTTTAGGGTTCCGTACCCAAAGGATAAAAAGGGGACCCTATTAATAAGACTCCACGGTTCGTCTGTCTGTCTGTCACCAGGCTGTATCTCATGAACCGTGATAGCTAGACAGTTGAAATTTTCACTTGTGATAATGGTATGGAATCCATAGTGCGCAAGTCCTACTCGCACATGGCCAGTTTTTAAATAATATCAATACAGAAGAGCAGTTGTGGCTTATGTTGTTGCAGGTTGTGGGCTCAAACCCAGACAGGTGCTTTACTTTGTGTAAATTATTGCATCACCACTGTTCTCAAAACTGTGAAGGAAATCATTTTGAGGAAACCGGCATGTCTTAGAACAAAAAATTTGAAGACATGTGACATCAAACACTCACTAGACCTCTATGGTGGATTATGGCCCGTTCCCTCTCACAGAGATAAGGCCTGCATGCACAATGTACCAAATGGGAGACTGAGTGTGAAAAGGAGTCTATCTCCATCTATCCTAATACCAATACATGTAAAGTTATACAATGGTTGCCACAATGTGAACAATAGTTGAAGACCTTAAGTAATTTAACAAACTCTAGACAGACTAAGCATGTAATAGTCTATAATAAACTGTATGATGTCTGTATCATAACTATGGTCACAATACATATCTGTGCCTCCTGTGATAAGTGATACAAGTCAAAAAACGTCATTTTACAGGACAGCAAAAACAAGATTTAAAAAAATCTAGTTCGTTAATTAAGTGGGCTAGGTAAAATATCAGTGCACTCTTTTGTAGAACAAAACATTTTCTTTCTCTATATAATTTAGATTTTTTGATAGATATTTAATTTTGGAAGTAATTCATGAAAAACCTGCGACTTGTAACTTTTACTTAGTTTTTATGTGCTAAAATTAAGTTATTAATGATACTTGTACAATTATATTACGTTGCACCAAGCTTGCACCAATAAATTGTCTTAGTGTAAACTGATATACATCAAGTTAAAACGTCTAATAACTCATTAGAATAATGATTCTAGCAAAATGTGCTAAAACTAAAGATGAAGATATAACCCTTAAGATTTATTTTTTTTACTTATCAGTCACCTCTTTACATATTTTAGTTGAACTGTATCAATTTACTAAAATCCTAGTCTTTCAGAAGATATGTTAAATGATGTAAGTCAAGATGTACCCCTCAAAAAAAAAAGATAGTGATATGTGTAAATAAATACAAGTTTTAGAAAAATAAAAATCAACTTTTATTAACCTAAAAATACAGTCGTTAAGGCACATTTTTATCAAAATTCTTATACAACTAAATGGAGATCAAATCATCACAATCTGACAATACGATTGTAACAGGTATTCTCAAAAGGAACATATCATAAACAAAAGTTTGAAACTTAAAACTAAGTAATGGCACAGATCAGTTTTGATGAGCTATCACAGCAAGCAATTGACCTACTCAGTGTAATACAAAGTATCACAATAAAGTTTTAATCTATAAAAATAACAAAAAAAAAAACAAAACTTTAAACTTTCTTTAGAGGTAGATAATCTAAAAACCTTTTAAATGTCCACCTGTAGGTAGACTAACATTGTAAAGAAAAAAAATAGTCTTTCCATCTATTAATTAAGGGGCCTTTTACAGTCCACTAGCGCCGCCAATCGAAAAAATGTCATAACTCGTAAATAGAATCAAAAATACAAAATGTGGTCTATTATTACTGTAGAAAAGGCAATAACGTAATTTTATAACACATTGTCAACACTTGAAATATAGCTGTTTAGCTAAATCGTGCACTTGTAACAAAAACGGCCGTTTATGTTTTGAATGCACAATTTAGCTAAACAGCTATATTTCAAGTGTTGATAAGGTGTTATACAATTACGTTATTGCCTTTTCCACAGTAATAATAGAACATATTTTGTATTTTTGATTCTATTTACGAGTTATGACATTTTTTCGATTGGCGGCGCTAGTGGACTGCAAGAGGCCTCTTAAATGAATGTGAAACTATTCATCATCGGAATCATTATCATTATCTGGTGGATTGTCTTTGACATCACTTTTGCAGCTCATACCTCTGTAAAACTCATGGGTACTCTCATGAATAAAACATAATAAACTTAATAGATCCTTCTTCTTCTCAGTTGAAATAGGAAGTTTGGAGTGGTAAGCTTTCGGTACCGTATTAATCGTGATCATATCATAACTTTTTCCACGTTTAGAACAATCTATGGTCATGTACTCAACATCACTGAACGCTTTTTTGTAAAAAAACGAGACATGCTTTCTTTGGTAAAAAGAACAGATCTAACGTTCGACCACAAAAACTTTTCATTGGCTGTATCCGTTTTCCGAAAGGTAAAACATTGCTTTGCAAAAATGTTGAAATCATAAAACATTTCTACGTCCCGCGCACCTCCGATTACCCCCTCGAACCCCCGCCACCTGCACTTGTATCACTTAGCACATTTATTATTTTGTACCATGTTTTTACAATTGGTTGGAATTTTAGATACAACTACATTTATATCTGTTTACACATAAAAACAGATTTGTGTAGAATGATTTAAGTCAAGTTGTATCACTTTTCACAAAAAAAGAGCATACCTTACATTCAGATTTGTAGATACATGTCGATTTGTATCCTAGAGGCATATCGAAAGAATTAGTTTAAAGGGATATTACTCTAGTCACATCAAAATTCACGATAAATGAACTGAAAAATAAAATGTGAAGTTAAATACAATAGCATTTAAATCACGAAGCACGAAAAATTTTGTGTTAAGTGACCGGTTTTGGGGTTACATCTTGACAAATATCGATTGTAACGAATTTTTTGCCAAAATCCCTATAGTTGTATCACTTTGCACAAAATTATCTTCGAAACTATAGCAGATAGAAGAACGTGAGTTAGACCAAAAAACACGTATTTTTTTTTTGATAATGCTCATGTGAAAATCACAAAAAGGGTACAACTCGAGTTATATCACTTATCACAGGAGGCACAGATATGACTTTAGTAATGTAAAGTCAAATTAATAGGGCCCCAGGCTCTACTTACGGTCTTGAAAGCAGTGGAAACACTTAAACAAGATAAGAATTTCAAATGTTCATTTATAACAATGAAGTGAATAACCAATAATACTATTGTACCTCTAATTTAGTTATAAGTTGTGGTCCACATTCGTCTAAGTCTTCATCAGCTACTGAAGCAGTTACTGCTGATGCGGTGGCTGCCATGGTGTCCCTTTAATAATACACTATCACCGAAACATTTAAATCTTATGAAAGTTCTGTACCTCGTTTAGCTCATCTACAACCGTTACCAGTACTAAACTTGCTAATGACCTACACCTGCGTTTTTATTTTTTCAATGCGCAATCACTAACAGCTTCTTAATTTTCTTTTTCATAATCTTATTTATATATTGACAATATATATATAGGGAAGATTAACAAGTCAATAGCTGTGTCAACAATAGTAATCTTTGATGTCAAGTTTCAACTTGTAATATTTTTTTTGTTTTCCAAAATCAAAAATGTCAGAATGTGAATGTCACTGTCACAATTCCCTCCAATCGTAGTTTTTATTTTTAAGTTTTACTTAAATTGGATTCTCACAACTTAAGACAGACTACTTGGAGATACTACATCCATATACAGGATGGCCAAAAAGTCGTGGATCAAACGAAACAGGGAGACAAAGGAGGTAATTTCCAACAAAAAATCTTTCTCCAGCATGGCCATAACTTCATTGCACGAAAAGATATGAATTATTTTTGTTTTTTCCATGAAATTACCGAGATTTTTTACAATTTAATCAGTAGAAAATTAAATTGATTAAAAACAATAAAACAAAAGGTGTTGTATTATGACTCGATTATGTATCAATACTACAAAAATTGTATTGCAGCTCTTGGTATCAAACTTAACGAGCAATGAATTTTTTTCCGTAAATTTTGAAGCGTTAAAAAAAATTACTTCTCACTTTAAGACCACCATTTGAAAAAAAAATGTATTACGGAAAAATGACCCTGTATTAAAAAAGCTTGCTGGTTTAATGCTGATTCGAATGAGGTACAACACTTTACTCTTTGATCTTTAGTTTTGGTTTTACGGTCGTTTTTTCATATCAAGGTGCAAATTTAATAAAATAGTAAATTTAAAAGAAAGTTTAGATTTTTTATAAAAACAACGATTATGCCTTAGTAATTTTATTTAAATACAAATTTTTACATTAAATGCTCAAAGTTCCTACCTCTGACCATAATACACAATCTGCACCGCCTAATAAAATTCGCACGTTATCGGCGGGCGGAATGCACCTCTGTTATTTAGAATTTTGTAACTTAGCAAACTCGAGCTTTTGTCGTAGTTCTTGTTCGGTGTTATTCTCTCCTTGATACACTATTTCTTTAAAATAGCCCCAAACAAAAAAGTCTAAGGGATTAAGGTCGGGCGACCGGGGTGGCCATGCAATAGGTCCGCCTCGACCAATCCACCGGTTAGGGAAGCGCTCGTTCAAATGTCCTCGAAGTTACTAAGGCATAATCGTTGTTCGTCGACTACATCAGTGCTGCCAACTCGTCTAAGCAAAAACGCGCTGTTAGTTCTTGAAAAAAGCGCTAGAAAGCGTTAAATGGTAATTGCAAAAAAAAAACGCTATATTCGGCGCCAAATTCAAACACAACGCCAAATAATTTGAAAATATAGATGTTTGTATGGACGTTTGTAGTTGATTTTTTTTTATAAGAGCACTTTCATTTTTTTATTGTCTCACTGCACAACTCCTAATAATGACTCAGAACAACTGTCGGAAAGTTATAAATTACTGTCGAACAATACAACAAAAGTACAAAATAGTTAGCGAGGAATCAGTGCTGCCAACTCGAGGAAACCCCAACTCATACCCCGAGTTTCCCAGCTTAAAATTATCGCAGAAGTAATGTGACAAATTGTCAAGCACGCATTATCTGCTGTGATTGGTTGAATGAATTTTCAACCTAAGAAACATAGCAGCAATTCTAAAATAATGTGATTCGTTTTAAGTACATCACAGAATAAATAATAGTAGATGTGCAAATCATAATATGATTTCAAAAAGCGCTAGATTTAGCACTAGGCGCTAGAACGCGCTATCGACAAAAATGTGCCAGATCTGGCGCTGAAAGCGCTAAGTTGACAGCACTGGACTACATCGTATTCGTAGTCACACGACAATGGTGATCTGACTGCCGCACAGACTACTTAGAGATACTACGTATCAGACTGCTAACGGGGATGTGAACTGCCATTTTTTTCACAATAGGTGGCGCATCGTCGCTATGGCTATTGAAAGCTGTCAAATCCATACATTTTGTAACCTATCATTCAGTAAATTTTAATTTTCTCAAAATATGTCTGTGTGTACCAGGATATACCAACCCCGGTGTTCATTCATTGCCCAAAGATACAACGCAAAAAAAAAACTGGGAAAATGCTATACATATTTATAGGTTATATTATGTACACAAAGAAAATTAGATAGGTTTGCAGGGCACACCACATAGATAGTGTTTGCTTCACAGTAATCCGTTGTTCACGCACACTCTTGCAATTTCTTGTCACTTTAATGTTCGGAGAATATGAAGCTTAAATTTAGCTAATATAACAATCGTCTGCGTGGCGCATTTGTCGAGCGTGCGGTATATAATATCTTACGTCCTGGCGCCGCCGTAAGATTGAATCTGACTGCCAACGGCAATTTTTTTTGTATGTTTTAAGAAAACATTTTACATTTGTTTCTTCAATTCATTGCTAAACTATTAGCAAGTCTTCTTTATACACGGTGAAATTTAATTGGTTGTTTTCCCGCGGCAGAACGACTTGCCTTAAGGAGTACTTTCGAAGTATAGAGTTAAAGTAAATAAATAACGATGTTTCTGTTTTAAAATAATTAAAAAAAATATTCATCAACTCGAAAAAGTGAGTAACAATAGTAACTCTAGACGTAACTTGTAGGTACTAGGTACTACTCGTGTCACCACCTACAAAGAAAACCGATGCACAAAATAATGTCAAACCAAAATAAACTCTCGCACGTAGTGATAAGGCATAAAATGTTTGCACCGAACAATACAAAAAATCACCGCGATACCGACAAAGAAAAGACCGATTTAGAAATGTTCAAAGTAAAATTAGCTCTCGCGTGTAGTGATACGGCATAAACTAGCCTGCGCGCAACAATTTCAAACGAAGCCGCCGACGCCTATTTTACCCGTGCGGCTGTGACCCTGACCTACTTAGTTTTCCCGCGAATGTCGTACGCGCAGCACGCGCCATCACTGTAAACTGCAATGGATCGACATTACAATTACAGCAATGTGGAGTACGTCGCTATGGTGCAGCTGTATGCTAGGGCTGATTATGACTCCCATGCTGCCCGGCGACTTTACGCAGAGCGGCAACACTTGGAGTCGCTCCGTCTTCGCGGGGTTCTGAACCCCCAAGTCCCATCTCCACGGACGATCGTAGCGGCGACACAGCGGCTACTAGATCATGGACAGTTCCATGCACCGGCACATGCACAGGGCAGAGGTCGACCAGCCGTTATTTTGCCAGTGCTCGACGAGGAGATCATCGAGTACTTCGAACGGGATCCGCGTCGAAGTACGCGCCAGGCCGAGGCTAGGTTTGGCGTAAGCCAGTACCACGTCTGGCAACTACTCAACTCTGAAGGAAAGCATCCTTATCATTTTCGCGGTGTTCACGCTCTCCACGAAAATGACCCCCAGAACAGAATTGCGTTTTGTCAGTGGTTGATCGCCAACCAAGATAAGAATATTTTGTGGACGGATGAATCAACTTTTACTCGAGTTGGTATTTTCAACCAGCGTAACGAACATTTTTGGGCAATAAATAACCCACACGTTATTCGCGAGTGTGCGCATCAAGTGCGTTTTAGTGTCAATGTGTGGGCCGGCATAATGAATGGCCACCTCATAGGGCCGCATTTCGTGGCAGGACACTTAACAGGCGGAACCTACCTGGAAATGCTACGAAATGTTATCCCGGACTTATTAGACGACCTTCCGCTAGCGGTGCCCGTGGACAACCTTTATTTTCAGCAAGACAGGTGCCCGGCTCATTATCACCGCGCCGTACGAGAGCACTTGAACTTGGTGTTTCCCCAGCGCTGGATCGGACGCGGCGGACCAGTGCCTTGGCCACCAAGAAGCCCGGACCTAACTCCGTTAGACTTTTACTTGTGGTCTGAGCTCAAACGCCTAGTGTATCGTGAGGAACACGAAAGTCGCGAAGCGTTAGTAGCTGCGATAGTGGACGCTTTTGATATCGTACGTCGTGACAGAGACACCTTGTTTAAATTAAAAGAGAACCAATTAAAACGTGCGCGATTGTGTGTACAACGGAATGGCTTACACTTCGAACATTTACTCCGTTACCGGGAAGTGTAAGTACCTACTCGTACTTTTGTAAATAGTAGTAGTTTAGTTGATTAAAATTATTGTAAATAAGTTGATTCAAATTTTGTAAATACGCCTCAAATACTTTTTTAAGTATCTAATTCAGAAAATTAGTTTTTTTGGTTAATTTTTCTTAGTTTTCTTTTTTAATTTAATTTTGTGTTCAATAAATTGCAGATAAAAAAGTATTTATGACGGTCCTAAGCCCGTAAAAGTATGAAGGGAAAATTTGAATAACATGTTGGATAACAGCTGATTGAAAAGCACGTGGGTCAATGGCCTCGCGGCCTTTAATAGTAACACTAGACGTAACATTGTAGGTAATACAGGCGTCGCACGCGCCGGCGCCGCAGCCCTCAAAGGAAAGCGATGCGTAAATGTTCAAACCCAAATAAGCTCTCGCACGTGGTGATACGGCATAAAAGTTTGCACGCAAAACAAACGAGCGAGCCACAAGCCGACAAAGAAAAGACCGATTTATTAAATGTTTAAAGTAAAATAAGCTCTCGCGTGTAATTATACGGCATAATCTAGCCCGCGCGTAACATGATCAAACGGAGCCACCTTCGAACCTAATCCTTTCGACGGTGACCTAGCACCCGGGTCAACGGCCTGCTGTCGTTCGGCCGTAGATATCGGGAGGTATACTATTGGTTCGTGATCGCTTTCGAGTTTAGTTTTTCACAATGTTAAATATGCCAGTTTTTGTTTCTAATATTTTATATAACTACGAAACGATTGTATTACATAGACAAAACCATTTCGCTGCGGGAAAACAACCATTTAAATTTCACGGTGTATTTGAGTTGAAATATATTAATTATCTACCCTCTAAAAATGACAAATCATCATAAGTTAGTAGTTGTTCATCGTCATAATGCTATTGACTATCGGGCTTTCGTTACGTTTTTGATATTATACACTGCAAGTTTTGGGAAGTGCTTTTATTTGTGAATCACTTTACTATACTTAAGAGCTGAGATAATTATTTTGCATGAACAAAACGTTTCAATTTGTGAAATTGCGAGGCGTTTAATGATATCGCCATCGGTGAGTAACAAAATGTTTTTATTATGTTCAGAAGTTTAATATATTTAAATAATTCACATGTTATTGATTGTTGTTTTTTTGTAATAATATTTAATTATAGTTCACAGAGTAGAACTGTGCAATTGTGGTTCCATCGTTATGCAGATTCGGGAAACATTGATCCTCGCCGACCGGGACCAAAGGCTGGATTTGCATACACAGATGCCCAAGCGCGGCACTTCCTCACTAGTTCATTATTCTTTCCAGGGCGACTAAACATGACGTGACATTACAAACTGTACGGAACCACTTGCGTGCAACTGGTATGAAATGTTGTAGGCCAGCCAAGAAAACAAGAAAATTTTAGAGATATTCACAGGCAAAACCGGGTACGCTTCGCAATAGAATATTAGGATTTCGATTGGTGCAATAATATATTTATATTTTGCGATGAAAAATGTTTTAAGTCAGACAAGGACGGTCGCAAAACATTGTAGCGTTTTCGCCACAATGTTTTGCGAAGAAGAAAGTTTTTTTTTTTTATAAAGATGGTGAGAGCTTTATAAAAAAAAAAGTATAATATAAATAAAAATATAATTTAAATATATAATATAAAAAATATTAAAGCAGGTCTAATGCTCGCATTGGTTTGGGATTAGGGCATGCAATATCGTAAGGTTCTCAATTCCGGAACTGAATTCCAATACTGGACATCTGATTCCGGAATTCCGGAACTGGTAAATTTTAAAGTTTGTTTAAAATCAAACAAAATTTATAATTAAATCAGTCTTTGTAGGACTTTTGTGTAGTCTTGCCCTACGTTGGAAGCCAGTTTGTAGGTTTTGTTGTAGTCGACGTCACAGGTTCGAAGGAAACACTCGAGACGACTTGCAGGTGTTTATTTCAGGAAGTAAAGTTTACAGGATTTGTTTACTTTGTATTAAAATAAGGCGGAGTACACACAGCCAAGTCCGCTTGGACGAAGGCAGGGTACTGTAGAGGCTTTCCACATAGGACGAGCAACCTGTTCGGCCGCTGACACCTAAAGCTGGCGACTTATATTTATTTTAAGTTTGGAAGGAAATCGAATACAGAATATTTAGAAATATATCGAACGCGTGTAGTTTTTTGTTTAGGCACTTCTGTGAGAGCCGACCTACGGGCGGCACGTTTGAATAAATATACGTCGTAGAAGTTGAATAGTATCTTTTTCAGCCCCTGGCTGCGTCCCCCTTTTACAGTACCTAGCCTTCTAATCCAAATAATATATTCCTTAAGGATAAGGATACGGGCTACAGAACCAACTATCAAGGGTGTCCTGTGTGACCTTTCCAATTAGGACGAGTTCCGCAGATGTACCTCACTGCTAGCTGGGAATACCATTGACGAACGACAGTAATTTGTCGAAGTCATTAAATGGCGGTGATTTTTAACACCGAGTTGCAGGATCAAGATGTCAATAAACATTGACATCTAGTGGTTATACTGCGAACCACTTACAATGCAAGCAGTGAAGTTGACTAAGTAAGTCCTCTCCTATTGAAGTTCCTCAAAGGAATCATAATCAATAAAAGTTAACAGCTTTATAGGCAGATGGCGCTAGTTGTAAGATACATTAATATTAAGTTTATAGTAATTAGAGTTGTTACATCTTTTAATAATTTAAACATATTTGGTCATCTTTCTCGCTTATTACTCTAATTGAACATTTTAAACCGTAAATCAACAAGGCATATCTTCTTCTTCTTCTTCGTGTCGCTTGCACGACGGTCTTTCAAATTTGTTTGGCCCAAAACTTAGCCACCTCCATGGCATCGTCTGTGGCAGCACATAGATCACCCTGGTTGCATGTTTTGGAGCACAGAGGACAGGACAGGAGGTGGGCCATGGTTTGCGACTAAGAACCACATGCACAGGTTGTGCCCCTTCCAAGTGATCACCAGCGTGGTTTTAGTGAGGTAAAAATCCCACACTCCCTGGTCGTTTCCCCAAAGGTCCAGGTGCCTTTTGAAGGTTTCCTCCCGCCAACAAAAAAAAAGGCCAGTAGTCTGCAGAACGTGAGGTGAGGTTGTTGTGGGACCCGATTTATCACACATTAGAATAAAACATTAATACTCGTAATATGAATAAAAAAAACACGATATTTGAATCGTAGTATGTATCACGTGTCACAAACATTTCATACTGCTAAGTTTCCCTCCAGTCTTAACATTTTCATAAATAACAATAAAAAAAATATGAGTATCGGAATTCCGGAATACTCTTTAATTCCTGAATTGAAAAATCAAAAAAAAATGTAACGAAATGCCGGAATTCCGGAATGTATATTTGGGATATTGCGGATGGAAGCTATCAATGGGTCCCGGTGAATTAGTGCAGTAGGGGGTTGCAATACCAGTCAAGGTTACTTGGGCGTTTTACAAAACATGATGCCACCAACTGCGCGCATCGCATACCCGCAAAAACACATTTACTTCGAGCATGATAACTGCGCTGTGCATCGCGCGCGATTTGTGCAAAGTTGGTTTAGCGTCCAAGAAAAGTTTTACTGTGATTAAATGCCTATCAAAAAGACATGCACCAATCGGCTATTTATAAAAAATATCAGGGGGTGATTAAATTTGTTTTATGTGAGTGATGTTATTGTTAATGAGATTACAATAATTAAGGTTACCTGTATCTTAAAATCCAACTTACTAACATGTTTATTCATATCACTAATAAATAAATTACCAACTTGAGTATCAAAACCGGCCAAGTGCGAGTCGGACTCGCGCACCGAGGGTTCCGTACAAACCTCAGCTTATAGGTATTATAGACCTGAGTATTTGATATGAATTTCAATTTAATACCTCTACGCGTTCATGAGGAAAGGGGTAGTAAGTTTAAAATTATTAAAAATATTTTTATTAATGATGTAACTAAAAATTTACGGTTTTCGCAATTAAGTATTCCTTCATCTGTGCTACAAGGCGTTGCTTCGTACCAAATTTCAAGATTCTGAGTTCACGGGCAGTACCCTGTAGGTTTTGATTCTCTTGCGAGTGTCGAAAATTTGCGGCATAAACGGCTGTATCTTTTGATTGCGTTGGCTTAGAAGTTTGATTTTTTTCACAGCTTTAAGGGACAGTAGACCTGAGTATTTGATATAAATTTCAGCTTGATACCTCCACGCGTTTGTCCGTTCTTCTCCACGTAGGCTTTTTCCGAACGGATGGTAGAATCACTTTATTAAGATCCAGCCTTAGTTGTGTTGTCCCCCCAGCGACGCCCTGAGCCGAGGTCCGACCCCAACTGGGGTAGCCCTCAGCGCAGTCGCTTAGTTTTAGAAATTTTGCAAGCCTGGCTGGAGGCTATAATATAGCTTAGTCTCCACAGGGTAGTCCGGTTAAGCAGTATCCGGTCACTTTGACCGAACTGTGAGACGCCACATAGAAAAAAAAAAAAAAAAAACTCCACGCGTTCCTGAGAAAAAGGGTCTTGACAGACAGACAGACGGACGGACGGACGGATAACAAAGTGAGTTACTCTGGTAAAATCAACTCCAAAACTCAATATGCGTCGATTTTACGCGGTTTATTTGACCGAATTGGGGGTCAACAAATCTGGTCACACCCGTGTGTGACACTGACATGACACTGACTAACAATGACAGATAAAACTTGAAAGAAACTTCTTGCTTTGCTGTGCTTGTTTGTTTTTAGTTTTCCCCACAGCCAGTACAATTGTGGTTTTCAGTGTTTTTTCCATTTCATAGTTTTAATGAAAACAAGCAAGTGTTTAGGAAGTTTCGAAAATGGAGAATCAACAAGAAGTTTGCCTATCAGTAGGTCACAGAGAATTTAATGCGAAAAAGGACTTGCTTATTGAATACAGTGATTATTTCCGCGCTATGTTCAGCGGGAATTTTATAGAAAAGGAAAAAGAAAAAATTCGCATAGATGTAAGAAATTCTTAATTTATGTTTAGTAATTTCTATGTATACTTGGTTATTAATCCATGGCTTAGAATGTTCAATGTTATAGTCGATTATAGAATTTATATTTATTAGTAGTTCAAGAAGTGCTACACTGCATTTGGATCTACAAGGTTAGACAGAAATAACAATATAATAATTCAAAAATTTGGATATATATATAGTAGTTCCCAATGGTTGCACCCTATGGTCCAAAGTTATTAGTTAAGGAGCTTGCGCGCTCAGCTAATTATATCTGTACCACTTCATTTGCGAAATTTGTGTACTATGTAAATAAGAATGTGCATGCGATAATGTGAACAATTTATATTTAATTATTTTATATCCACCGTAACTTGCCAAATTCTACTTTGTAGGTAGTAGATGAGCAGTATATGGAGATCATCTTACGATACATGGAATTAGGCTTCATTGATTTATCAGATTACCAACTATCTACGGTGAAGGAACTTTTTGCAGCAGCAAATTTCCTACAAATCACTGAACTCACAAAACAAATTGATTACTGTTTAGAAGAAACGCTATCACCAGATAACTGGATGGAAATTAGAGAAATAGCACAAAGTGCACCTTCACCAAAACTGGAGCAAGTGGCTGTAACATATGGAGTTCACAATTTCCAATACATGAAGCCCGAGTATGTTCCAACATTACAGGAATTGTTCTTTTACCTATCACACCCAAACTTACAAGCAGCATCTGAATTGGATGTCTATACATTTGGTGTGAAATGGTGTGAACATTGGCGTACGAGGGAATCTGATACATTAATGATTGTACTATGCTGTTTGGATTACAATCAAATTACCACTGAAGAATTGGAAACCATGAAGGATTGCAAGATGATGGTGGATATGGAATCAATAGAGTCTTATTATACATGCAGTGATGCCAAGGCTGTAATAGAATGGCTGTATGAATTATCAAAAATATCTAAGTTGTCTGTATCAAGTATACAAGAAAACCGTACATTAGTATGTAAATTGAACGAGAATGATGCACACTATAATTGTGTATTTGATTTAGTACGTGGAAGTATAGAACGTAAGCTAGGGTTGATACCAGCAGTACCAATGTGGTGTATAGAACAAACCGGAACAGACGCAAAAGCAGAATTATCACAGCACCACTTGTTCACTTACAACTCTGATTTTCGGTTGGAACCGTTGGTGCGTATAGGCGAAAGTAACTGTTGGGGTTGGGTTGTAACCAACTGGACTCCTACAAAGATTGTAATGTGTTGTGGTGAATATGGAAGAGGTACTGGAAAATTTGAGAGGGATGTGAGAGTATATGATTTTCTCAAAAAGGAATGGATACAACATGGTGTACAGCTACCCGTCCGAAGACACGCTGGTACTGTGGTTGTGAAGGACTCATTATTTATTCTTGGAGGGGTAGGTTCATATAGGTAAGTTTAAAAAAAAATATAACAGTAATTGTATGAACAAATTAATTAGTTACCTGCATCACTAGCTGCAAGCCTGCCACTCTGCAGTTAGATACTGATTCACGGCAATAATCATAATGATACGTAGTATGAAACTGCTTTGATGTGATCTCAAAACTATACAGCAACATAGATATGTTCATAATTTAGTGATCAGTAAGATTACTGATCAGTGTCATTTGAACTCGCCTTTAAACAATCATAGGCTTAACTACTGTTTCTAGAACGAAAATCACACACAAATATGCTTACAAACTTATAAATTATGTAACACAAGTCAACTGCTGTCATTACTGATTAGTTGACTAACTCAACAGCCAATCCGAGTACTTGACACGAACTCGTCAATTTACGTTAAAGAAACCGAGTTTTAGGGGACCTTTATGCCCGGTTTCTCGAAGCTCGATTATCGGAATGTTAACGTAATCGACGAATAATCGCCGGTTAACTGCTGCGATTGGTTGAATGAATTTTCATCAGCCAATCACAGCAGATAACGCGTCACATTAATTGAGCTTTGAGAAAGCTGGTCTTAGTCACTCACGAATTTAAATTGAGATCACCAAAGTTTTAGTATGTCAAAAAGTATTAATAGTTTTTAAAAGGTGCATCTTGGGTGCTTGGAACCGTAGGCACCCAGTATGCTGCAGTTTTTCATCGTTTTTATCGATTTGGCATCCAGCGGATTCGAGATGATGACGATATTCTTTTCACCTAGTGAGTGGCCTTCCAGTACGCGGTCGCCACTCCAGCACCCAGTGTTTTGACAGCTCAATACACGCGGGTTTTACGCCGTCGTGTAGACGGATTTTTGAACATATGAAGCAATGAATCCAAGCAAAGTATGCGTGCGTGAACTTTTCGGATCCATCGAACATCCGTTCTGTGAGCAATGAATGTACTCTGTCTACTTTAGTGCAGTAGTATCTCAATGATTTATTTATTTTGGAGTAACCTTGCTAAAGAGAGGACAGACTCTTTATGACTAAAACATAGAGGAAAGTATTAAGTCGGGACTAAAACTAGAACCACAAGGTGTTTTTTCATTACCTCTGGCCGAGGCGCTGGAATGCAGTATATGTCGGTCTGACTTTAAGGTGGACCCTATCACCTTCTGTGGCCGTCACTCTGTGACTTCTGCTGTCGAGTTGGCGTGTTTATAAACATGTGAATCAATCTGAGAAAGCAATTAACAGGATTAAGAAGTCCTTTCGGTTGTAATGGAAACGTACAGTAGTCGAAATATCATGGTTTCGAAATTTCGGACCATATTTGCATGACCATATTAATTTCGAAATTGACTCCCCTAAATTCGAAATTTCGAAACTGGGTTTAATTTAAATATTATGTTATTTTTTATACAATTATGAATTTAATATTGGATCCAAAAGAGAATCATCTGAAAATGAGTCTGAATACGAATCTAAAGCCAATTAGACTGGTGGTGGTTGGGCCACCTTTGGACCATGTGTGCTAACATTACAATAAAAAAAAGGCTAACCACTATTAGAAGTAACATAGGATACGTTTTATTAAAAAAAAAAGAAATGGCTTCACTGCGAGCCAAGCCGCAGGTAAAAGCTAGTGTTAAATAAATAAAGAAGAATGAAAGAACCTCGGTCATTTAATAAAACCGGGCTTTAAAATAATGGTGGCCAGTGAGGTGACTTTGACAAGGTTTACAATCGTTTGCTGGGAATGCACATATTTTTTTTGCTATCGGGGGGAAACTTCCACTGTCTTTCCTGAGGTCACTCGGTGGCCGGACAGAGTCTTCACCTGGGTGCTCGAAACCCCGGTTTTCCAACTGCCTTAAATTATACAGGCAGGGTTTCGGCGTGTCTACATCGAGGTGGTTGACTCCATGATGCCTTTTTTTCCGAGTGGGATTGGCCTCCTCATGATTCCACTCGGTGGTTATTTTACTCTAGGTTTCTGGCTCCGCCAGCATATTCCTCACTAATACCAGCAGTGACAGGTCTCGCCTGATCCTGGCGACTAAGAACCACCGCTCACAGGCCCAAGAAGGCACTCCTCGAGCGTGTACTGTGCAGAATCCAAGTTGCCTCTACAATGATGGCAATTTACCGTGGCCTCTCACCCAATCCTATTATTATAATCCCCGAAGCAACCATGCCCGATCAGTACCTGAATGTGCCTGTGGGAGATGCGCTCCGCTCTTTTCAGCCAGCCAGGTGCTATTTTCTGCTGCAGATTTTAGTCCTGCAATGTCGGACATCTGACAGTATATTTCTGCTTCCGAGATTGGGCGGCAGTCTATGCAAAGCACCCACTGGCCTACCAATGCGGGGGAAAAGGCGCTCGAAATGCTCTTCGAAGCACCACCCACCGTACATGGTTAAACCAAGATAGTAGACTTGCGCATCTCCTATTGTCACTAACGAGCTGGGTGTCTCTCAACTCTTCGGCAGCGCCTCAATTTTATGAGGCGCTATATGTGACTATCTTTAACCCCAACACGCGAATCAACGCTGACTGAACGTCTCGAGCTCGGAAAGCTGGATGGTATCGTCGAAGGTGTCCCCAGCAGTGGACTATTTGTAGTAAAGTCTTGAAAAAATAAAATTCACTTTGTTAGAATATAAATTGCACTTAGGCAGCTCTCCAGGCAACAAATTTTGCATTTTGAGTTTAGTTTAAGTATTATTCTGATTTTCCATTATATTTGACTCCTCAGTTATGAAACTGAGTAGTCAAATTTCGCAAGCTAATTTTGAAATTGAAAATGTACGAAACTGCATGCCCTAGTGTACAGTACTCTTCTTGGCCGCTCTGAAGTTACCTACAATGGCTGCGTGTAGTAACTCTCATACAAAAACAGCACTGCGCCATGCCTGGCGCATCGGAAAGTTAACTTCAGGGCGGCCAAGAAGTTTGGCGAGTACAGTATTATGCAATTACGGAGTAGGTAACACGCTCACAAACTCTAACATAACTCCCTGAGTCCGTCAGCTACATCACGAACGCCGTTAGTTTATAATAAATCGTTACTCGTGTGAGACTGTAATATATTTCGTCTCGGTATGAAGCGGATATAAAGTAAACTATCGAACTTTGAAGGTATTTTTTGCATTTGAAATTATCTATTCACAACATATCGAGTGTTTGCAATAATCCGGTGTCATCATCATGCTCCTTATTTTTAAGCTACTCGTAAAGTTTTTCGAAATAGCGTGCGTCGCAATAACGTCATTCGAAACTGCATATCACTCCCACTAAAAATATCTGTTCGTTTTTTTTTATATTTGAATAAGTACATTATATGTTGTGGCCTTAGAGCATCTAACCCGGGCTCGCGTAGAAAGAGACCTCGACGCTCGAAATGGCACTGGTAACCGACATTTAACCGTGGCACGCGTAGAAAGAGACCTCGACGCTCGAAATGGCACTGGCGACCGAACGTACCCACTTTGTTGCTGAAAATAAAAACTAAATAAACATTGGCAACTCTGTCTATATTGTGTCAAACAATTGTCAAACTAAAGTGAAACAAACTGTATTTAAAAAATCCGCGCACCACCTTCTTATAATTTGTTATAAACAATGTGAAATCATGTCTAGTAAACGGATTGAAATTACCGCAATAACAAACGCAAAAAATGTTTTGAATGACAATAGTTAATGAATACTATAAAAATGACTATGTTTCCTTACAATAAAATCACAAATTAAAACAAATAAAATTTTAATAGAATAGCACAGTTTTGGGTCCATAATGATTTATAGAGAATGATTAATGTCTATAACTGAATCAAAATGTGCCCTGCTACTGGCTTAAGGTTTGCCCCGAATATTTTTCGTTTCAGAGGTCACTTGTCGCAAGAAACTACTGAAACTCTTGTAAAACCTCTATATAATTCGTTACTCTCGAAACAGGTAAGTTCTGTTGCGGTGAAAATAGACTACAGCATTTACTTATAGCAGAATAACGAGAATTGGCCGTTTTTAACCGCACTTCTAACACGAAGCTCGATATTTTATTGAAAGCGGCTGTTTTGTTACAAGTGAATGTTCTAATCTATACTCGCCTTTATAGTTTTTCTAACATGACCTTGAGTTTCTTTAAATTTTCTTTGCTTGCATTGAACTTTTGAATGTAAAAAATCAGCAACATAAATTGAGAAAATACATGAGTAGGTACTTAACTCTACAAAGCTATTGTTTTAGAAAATGAGGGTAGGTATGAAATGTATAACTCCAATTCCAATTTATACAGCAGATTTACCTAATGCACGGGAAAATATAATTGAAGGCAATGATATATTATCAAAGATTGAAGGTCTGCTTTTAAATACTTTCTAATGATGCTTGTTACAGCATTCGTGTATAAGATTTAATTGTACAGAATGCTATAATATGAAATTTTTGCCTTTAAAGCAATTTGGAGAATGTTGAGCAGGGTTCACAAGCTTCACATTCGGGACATTAACAGCAGTATGAGCATGTATATTTTCGATTTTCGTAGTGTCGTATCTCTCGCAGCAGTAAAAGCAGTTGCACTGTTGGTAGCCTACCGGCACACATTATATGATAGAATTTTCTTCCCCCTATCTGGTGGCTGGTGGCTGGGTGGCTATTCATGCAGATTTTCAAAAACAATTTATCTTCTAAAAAAACTGTTTCTCTTTCCTCATCACCGTTTACAATGTCCTAATATGTTATAGGTAAAATATCAAATTGGAATGGCCACTGGATCTTGGGTAGAAGCAAAGAAGGGAATTGATATGAGTACCCAAAGTAATAAATCTTCTGAATCCATGAACACTGCTCAAAGAAGTTCGCACAATGTCCAGGGAATTGATATGAGTCCGGGCCCTAGGATAAAACCTAAACGAAAGGCAAACCCTGACGCACCAGAAATACCTGAAAATCCTTTACCAGGGTTACCAGTCCCAGCATTCCCTGATGTGGCTATACCTTTTGTTCCTGAAATCCCCGAGCATGATGTACCTGAAATTCCCATGCCCCTGGAGCCTGATGAACTACCAAAAAAAACACCAAGTGAGCCAGTACCAGACTCTCAAAAAAAATGTTTTAAACAACTAGACTCTTCCAACGAAGATCCGTTAGAACAAAATAAAGCAGCAGAATGTATTTTAAAATCCAGCATGGAAGATACTATATCAAAATTTAACTACAATGTATGTCAAAAATATAAAATTTCTGATGAATTCATGACGCCGCTAATGATGTCGGTCTTGCTTTAAAGCGATCACAAAAATGACATGCCCCAAAGCAAAAGAAATATTTATAATTTGATTTGATAGATTTAAAATATTCTTCGATTGTGATTACGTTTTTGGGATGATTTATCAACAATTTAGATAGACAATTATTGTATAATTTCATACTTAAAGAAGTTACAGAAACTTATACAATAGGTACCCAAAAATGTTACCAAGTTTAATACCAAAGAGATAATACTGGAAGAAAAACATGGAAAAAAGAATAGCAGATGTAGGTAGGTAACCTATATCCTATTTTATTTCTTAATAAATATTGTAATGTTAAATAAATAATTGACATAAACAAAATTGTAAGTTGCAGTGAATAATAAAGTATCTAATTCAACTACTCTTTATTATTACTTACACGATTTTACAAAGAACAAAGTACTTACATCACGTACAGCTACGCGGAGATGTTATGAGGCCAGGAATACGACCCTCGGAATTTCTTCAAGTTAGGTGTCAATGTGTCATTGCACAGATGCAATCACTTTGGAATATTTGGGTACGTAACTCGTGTAAAATGCAATAGCAATGGTAACACCCATTATGAAGAAGTAGCTGAAGAAACGTCATCCTTTCTTGGCGCTCTTACTTTCCGGCTGACACAGATGCTTCGAAAAGTAATGTGCTGTGCCGTAATTTTCGGTTGCCAGTGTTGCCACCATTGCTATTGACTGCGCAGCACACTCTGGACGACTGTTTAGCTTGGGCATTGTGGCACCGTGACCTCGTCGAGTCGTCGCGTTGGTCGGTGCTGCAGATAAACTCTTGCTTCCCGTCATGGTTCAGGTTCTGACCAAGGTTGGAAGCGAGAGTGAGTGGGACGCTGCCGTCTTCTTTTGCGATGATGTGATGTCACAAAGGGAGCGGGATGACTCAACTGCCCTACCTATCCGCATGGGACGCACCGGGCGTCGGAGGTGACAAAGCAGGGTGACAGACTTGGGAGCAGAATTGCTTCCTTGGTGACGGTGTCCGAATGCTAAGTCATACGTGCTAGGATAGGATAAGATGGGCTAGAAGGACCCCATTTTCCGCACTTTGTCTCCCATTTGGTCCGTTATGCGTGCAGGTCTCCTCCCTGTTAGAGAATGAGCCGTATTCCACCAAGCGGGCCTAGTGCAGTTTGGTGGATGTCACATGTATTGTTGGTTCTAAGACATCAGTTTCCGCACGATGTTTTCCTACACTGTTTTGAGAGCAACGGTGATGAAATCATTAACACGATTTTTACGTCGCGGCCGTTACCACTGGGCCACCACTGTCGTCTGACCGGGGGAGCGTGACGAACTGTGCAAGTCTTCCAACGCCCCGGCCAAAGGTAGTTGATGAATACCGTGTGGTTTTATTCAGAAAGAGACTGTGGCAGACCTTTGAAATTAATGCATTAGATATGTTCATTCTAAAATTGTGAAAACTTGCGAAGAATTGTCAGACGAATAAGCCACACACATAGGTGGATTCTATTGTTAATTTATTTAATACTTCATCCACACAAACGTACAGAGCCGGACATAATGCCTTAGGCATTTTCAACCAGTCGACCTTTGGGTGATGCAGAGACAACTAGTGGTAGGTGCAATATTGTGTATAAACTATGAATACAATATAATTATACTCGTCATATATACTCGTTCTGTTGTGTACTTGCTACACTTTTATATTGACAATTCAACAGAATCGTGAATTCCTCACCGTTGACCACAAGATCGCACACCTTACAGGTCTCCCGTCGTCTTTGCCTCGGTCTGCCTCGACCCCGTCTAGCTGTATCACGGCTCCAATCTTGCGATATACGGGCCCACAGCTTAGACGGCATTTAACAGTCATGGCTTGCCCAGTCACACTGTTCAATGCGAGTTGGCGATTTAAAACTTATATTAACTATAAATCCAGGTTTTTTTACGATGTTTACCTTCACTGTTGTCAGCGATGTCCAAGATAAACTTAGAAAGTAATATGAATTGTAAAGTCACATTGGTACTTGCTCGGATTTGAACCCACATTAAGCGAGAGGCGAGGTTTTAGCCACTGAGCCACCACGATACCTACTTATACTAAGTTAACGCAAACGCGGCAACATAGCTCTCGCTAAACTTCTGGGCCGCCCTGAAGTTAGCTTTCCGCGTGCGCGAAGCACGAAACGGTGCTGTTTGTGTATGAGATTTTCTATTGCGCAGCCATTTTAGCCAACTTCAGGGCGGCCAAGAAATTTGGCGAGAACTGTAGTTACGAGTCGTGGTGTGGCCTGGCACCTTATGACGATTTGATTGGCTATAAGACTCGTGATATGAACAGATTCGTATGATTGGTGTAACCCGTGCCACAGCACGACACGACACATGCGGCTTTATAAATCGCTAATCTAATTGAATCCACTTTCACATTGATCGGTAACCAATGATATTCTTGTAAACAGATACGTTACACACTCACAAACCATCAGAAAAAGTGTTCCGCACAGCAGCGGCAGCACTCATACACACTTTTCATTCATCTGACATTTCACTACAAGTCGAAAGAGATGGCTTGATAAAACCAACAAGAAAAAAAGAGACGGCTAGTGTTTGTCACTTGCGTGTGAATGTAAACAAACATTATTCTGACCATAAATGTTTTTTTCTTTTTCTAACCTCCAAATATCAGAATAAAAGGAAAAAAAAATTGAGGTGTATTGCGTACTTACCTATGGTATGAGATCCCTTCTGTTTTATGTACTTTGGTATCATAATTAGCACACTTTCTAAATACACACGATGGCATGACATAGACTAAAGACTAGACGTCCCAATTGGGACGTATTCGAGTCTTCACAATGCGCGCGCTCATAACATATCTGTTTACTAGAATATCATAAAAAAAACATTTAAATATAAAAAAAAATAAAAAAATATCATAAAAATAACATTTTAACATTTTGTTACTTCCTATTTGGCCAGAGAGTGATACTTGTTCTGAGTGAATAATTCATTATTACTTTACAACATTATTACACCTAATATATCATTTATTTTCTGGTTTCTTTTTGAGGATTCTTCTTAGTCAACGACTTTGAAGGATGTAAACAAAAAACGGAAACAGCGTCATTGCGGTTCTTCTTATATTATAGTTGAAAAATCGAAGAAACCAGTCCAGTTTGGCGGCGCACGGTTGGCGCAGTGGTTGAGCGATTGACTGCTGCGCTGCGTGACGCGTGTTTGATTCTGCACGGAATATTTGCATGACCTACATATACTTGTTCCGGCTCTGGGTGTTTGTGTATGTGAGTTTATATGTTTGTAAACGCACCCACGATACAGGAAGAAATTCCTAATGGCAAAGCATTTGTTAAAAAAAAAAGTTTTGTAGGAGAAAAGAGGGAAATACGAAACGCTTTATTCTACGCGGGCAAATTCAATTCAAATTGCAACTGACCCTCTCGCACTATTCGGGTGGGATTGCGGGAGTGCGAGAGCGATAGTTCCATCAAATATATATTCTTCAAGCAAAACTAGCGTATGCTGCAATTGCTGGTTACGCCATTGTCTATGCAGTGGCGGATTTGCCCTAAGGCCCAATAGGCCCGGGCCTTAGTCGGCTAGATATTAGGGGCGGCTGGCCAATTGTGGCAAAAAATACACTGATGTTAACAAAGATGTCTGTCAGACTCTTAACCGACTAAAACCACTCTGTGTTCTGCAGCTACCTTTGGCCGGGGCGCTGAAAACCTTGCGCATTTCATCTCGCTCCAGTCAGGTATTGGCCCGCATTCTGACCGGATGAACGACCTGGGATCTGGACGCGAAAACTTTTGCGTCTCTATATTGCTTACCGCACATCACTGCTAACTGGCGTTACGAAAATCACTCTTACGCTGCTATGCTATAAAGGCGCTGACAATGTCAAATTGTTACATCTGATAAAGGGATGTTTCTTGAGTAAAAAAAAACTAGTCCGTCAGTTAGATTATCATAAAATATTGGAAACGTATTTTTTGCTTTATCAAATCAATAAATACTGGCAAAGATAAAACGCATCAAATTTCAGGAGTGGGGCTTGTGACGTCACTTGTAAGTATAAAGCGTACGGTACTAAAACGTGACGTCACGCGAAATTTCAACACACTGTATCGTCGTTATTTTTAGTTAAAGTGACAAAAGAAAAACACGTGTCGAATATTTTTATTAATCTACTTGACGGACTTATTAATACTACTTTTCCTTAAACCCTTAAGGTTTAATTTAAGGAAAAATCTTTTTTGTTTTTGAATAAACACTTTTTCTTTCTTTCTAATAAAACATAATTTTTAGTGAACATCTCTATTTTGCGATTGCGAACAAAAACTAAATAAAATGTGTATTTCAGGAAAGTGTTGGATTCCGGTGTAGTTTACGACTTAAAGGAGAGGACATTTAGAACAATCAGGATGGCACTACCAGACGCAATGCAGTCACCTGCTGTATGTGCCCATGAAAATAATGTGTATGTTGTCGGGCACAACTCTATTTACAAGTATGTGAAGGTTGTTGACGGGTGGAAGAAGGTAATCAACACAGACATGACGCCAAACCACATGGTCTCTTTCAACGGCTATTTATATGTGGCGCAGAGTTACTTTCCAAGTATATTCAGATTCAGACCAGAAGTAGATCCAGTTTTAGAACTATGTTCTAGTAAGTCTTTCCCACCAATGGCTTTATGTAATATAGGTGAGCATTACATATCGTTTTAATTACTATTAGCTTTTAGTAATTTTAAAATGTTTACTGTACTTGAGTGAATATATGATACTCGGCTACCAAAGATACCACGACCAAGACACGCCGAGAGACCAACCAGCCGCCGGCAACCAGCAACCGGCCGTCCCGAGCGATTAAGCCCGTTGTACAAGAATATATATAGCCGAGCGCCAAAACTATCGGAATTACACACTCGCTTCTCGCCAACTTATATCTAGTTTCTAGCTCTACTTGCTTCTCGCTAACCGTCGGCGGTGGGACAAGTGCCTTTGATCGCGTAATTTCTCTTTGTCTATGAAAAACTTATATGAGAGGCTACATGCATGCTTTTATTATTTTGCAGGACGTAAGCTGGTCGCTTTCACATGTAACACAATAACTGGGACTGAATCAGCGATATTGGCCATCGAAGAGTTGGATGCAAAAGGAGAAGAGAAGAGTAATAGGATTCGGGCACAGAATTCCACGAAATACGGTTTTGCAACAGGCCCTTGTTCAGTAGTCTTGGACACGCCTACCACGAGACCTAGGGCATCGGAGATCCACAAACAATTTCTCAAGAAGTATGCGTCGCCGAACTAAAGTGGAAAAAGCCCTTTATGAACTACTTCAACTTTTTTTATTTACACCTAATAAAACACGAGAAATTAATTAATTTACATTTATTTATTACTTTATTCATTTACAAACATACTCAAAATTATTAATTAAAGTACATACAATTTGTACAAGAACTCCACAGTAAAATAAGGCAGATAATTGTTAATACTCATAATATTACTCTAATTACCATACTTAAATAAAAGTGACAGCATTATATGCGATCTCAATGAGACTAGTAGTCAACAACAATAAAATAATCTTTGCAATTAATAGGTATGAAGCCAAATACATATGTTACTTTTTTATTCTATAATTATTTTGTCACTGGTATAAAATAACTTAACCTATGTTATTTACAATTAATAAAGAACAAAATACGATAAATCTATAATTATGTTAGGGCCACTCAATGTATTGCATGAAAACATGCACGACTTGTTTAATGATACAGCACCAGTTGGATCTTCGTCATTTACAAGCTGGAATAAGGACAAAAATGACACTACACAGAGGATCCAACATCTTGTTTTGATTAATAACTTTAAAAACTTATCATATTTAAAAGCTCATATCCATCGCATGTTTCTTATAACTAACATTAAATATAATCAATAAAGTGATGTTTTAATATAAGGAAGCATTTCATTCATAAAGATACTGCGTCAAAAATGTATTTGGCATTTACAAGATCGCTACATACGAAGTTATTGGAAGCACTACATATTCAATCTAGAGTAAATGTTTTGTGTAGAATAGTTATGAATGCATTCTCTTGGTACAAAAATATTCAACTATACACTAGGTCAAACTTTAGCACGTCATCAAGGCACGTTTCAAGGCCCCCCCATCCATTCGCCATAACATTAAATAATTATTACAGTGTTGTACAGATAGTAAAAATATTTATTACTTTCCACTAGATTAAAAACTTGCACTATTTATTTGTTACGAATGCTTACAAACTATATAGTATTCCGTAGTACCCATGACAGGGTTGTCAGTTTCGTTAATAATAATTAATTTGATGGCTTACTTCATTAACACGTTGTTGATACTTCCGGCATTACGTCCAGCCACCAGTGAGTTTGTGGAACAGTTCTTCGTTCAAGGTCTGGTTGGCATCCTTGGAGCGCATCGAGAGGAATATGTAGCCTCCGATGAACTCGTGGACCACTTTGCAGTCGGCGGACTGAACTGAGAATATTATGTTCCCCTCTTCGAATTGTACCATCATGTGTTTTATCTCCCAGTTTACGTTCCATGCCTGAAAATAGGAGAAATAAATTTCGATCAGCAATACAATCCTAATAATATACGAATATTTGACTGGATGTATGTTTTTTAGGTACTAAATCACGCCAGAATGGCTGAACGGGTCTGGATGAAATTTGGCAAAGAGATAGTGTATAGTCTGGAATAGCAAAATGGCTTCTTTTTAGGCCGATATTCTAGGTATAATGCAATAAAATTCTTGCATTATACCTAGAATATACACTAAAGACAGATTTGTCTTTTTATCTCTTCAATAATAATTTTATTATTTGTGTGTAGCTAAAAAATTACAAAATATAACTACGCTACTTATCTCGGAAGGGGTAAGCATTTTTGCCAACACACTGAGTGTTTTACATTAGAAACCTTGGCTTCCAAAATCTTATAAAGGTATATTCTCTTCCTATGTTATATAAGTAAAAAGAATCCTGCTCAGCGTACACCGTCCATGATTTAAACGAAGCCAATGCCAGAGTTATCGACGTGACTGACATACTCGACTCAACTTGAGATTCACGAATCAATCAATTAACAGCACGAAAAGGTGAAATAAAAGCACAACAGAATGTTACTCACTTTCATAGTACTAAATCGCCACGTCTTGATATGGTCCCCAGTATTGGGGTCCAGTCGCATGATCCTATTATTCGCGATGCTAATGATCTCGTCGCGCTTATGTCCCATGAAGCGAACCACGAACATGGTCTGCCCGTAGTCGCGGAGATTCTGCCAGGTCTTGATGTACTGCAGCTTGGCTTCGAGGAGTGGAAGGTCTTTCACGTTGGCGTGACTTTCTAACACGCGCTGGGTGAACTGGGAAGACATAAATGAAAGTTTATTAAATAGGAGATCCATTATGTTGCCAAAAACCAAAAAATCGGAAACCCAAAATACATGAAATTGAATAATGAACTTTACGGAACTCTGTTCAAAGTTAAAATTAGCTTGACTTGATTTCAGAATTGTTTCTGAAAAATAAAAAATAAACAATAAACGTGTGATGCCTCTAGTATTGCAAGTGAATGCCAATCGGAGCCATGGTGCTTTTTTGTCAAAAATTTAGCTCTTATAACACCCTTCTAAAGTTGTAATATTCCATGTTATGGCAGTCAACTTTGGTGTTTGTTTTTGTTTAAAACGTTGCCCCACACTAGGAATTTCTTCCTGTATCGTGGGTGCGTTTACAAACATTTAAACTCACATACACAAGACACCCAGATCCGGAACAACTATCTGTAGGTCATACAAATATTTGTTCCGTGCGGGAATCAAACTCGCGACGCCCAGCGCAACAGCCGACTGCTGGACACTATGTCCGGCAGTGGACGTCCTTTGTCATTCTGGACAGCCTGTTTTCGTCCCGCATCCAGCGGATGCCCGCAGCCTAGACCATGCCACCTAGAGAGGGGCTTTCCGACCCTGCGTCTACCGGTACACGGTCGCCACTCCAGAACTTTTCGGCCCATCGACCATCCGTTCTACAAGAAATATGCCTTGGCCACTGCCACTAAAATTTTTGTAGTTCTTGCAAATGCTAGAACAAAAACTTGGCTCACCTTTCCCTTAAGTTTCTTGAGGAACCTTGGGGCTAGGTAGTTGTCGGGCTGCAGATGGTCCAGATGAGGCAGGGAGTGCTGGTTGAGCGCGGCGGCAGGCTGCGGCCGCTGCAGCGCCAGCAGGGAGCGCACTGCGGCGGCTTCTGTGGCGAACGCTGCGTCTGCCAGGGAGCGCCCGCGCGAGCCCAGGCGACACGCCGCCACCCACTCTGCGTATTGGTCCTCCTGGAATATGGAAGTTCATTTCAAAAATGAAATTGGTGATAGAACGTCTGCTGCAATGATCTAGAGATAGCAAACGCTTTCAACTAAAGATCGCAACATTAAGTTTTTGCGATAGAAAATTCCCTTTACATACGACTTAAGATAACATTTTTGTTGTGTGAGTTTAAATAGAATTCATACTTTTAGTGCCGGCTTCTGATTCGAGTATTTGGAGTTAGAACGTGTATACTTCTGTATAACACAACTTCAATGCCGAATTTGGACAGCTTCTCAGGTGAAAGTAGAGCTTGACAATTACTCAATTTAAAATTCTTAATTCAGAAATTGAGAGATGGTCTAGTTTCCACTATAACATTCACATTACTTTTTCAAGTATTAGTCATTCAAAGTTTAACTCAACTTACACAGCAGTAACGTCACTATTTGTTTAGATGGAAATAAGGACTACTTACATTCTCACACTTGAGCCACATCTCATGCATGGCGTCTTCTGCGGGCACTTCCAGCTTGATACTGTAGCGGCCTGTAGCGGGGTGAGCATCTGGAGTCACCTGATGATGGACAAAGATTAAGATTAAAGGAAATACTGGTGAAGAGGTTTGTAATAAATCAATTACTTGCTGTTGTTTATGACACAAAATGTTTTTAAGAAAGAAAAGGTTGAAGCTGTGAAGGACATTGTCATTGTTTCTTTCAAAAATTAGATGTACTGTATTTTTTTTTGGCCAAATCTGGTAAGATTTAGGTAGGTAAACGGAACTTTTTCCTGATCATCAACAGTTGACAACAGAACATTTAGTTTCGTTACAAAAAGCTGCTTTTATAGAAGAGGATTGTCTTAAAAAGTTACGAAGATACTTTATGGAATGAAGTTCCTTAAAGTTGCCTGGCAGAAATCGTCACGTCACGAAAAAGCTTTTTGCCCTCGAGACGCTCGGTTGCGTTCGGCGTAGTTAAAGTATTATCGTCAAACGATGGCCGCCATGCTTGTTAACATCACGTGATAGTTAAATGTGACTGGATTTTACACTGGATCCTACCATGTTTTGTCATCATTTTCTGTCACTAGGATTTGCAGAGAACTCAACATTGAGTTAAGCTCGCCTTCACACATGTAGATTGAGAGAGAGAACTTTATTATCACATTGTATTGAATATTGTTTTAGTGTAGGTACAATAAAGAATTAATAATGGGATATTATTAATTGCACATCAAATAAATAATCACCTATCAATTTAATTTCCATAATTTATATTTTATTTACTTTTTTAGATCAGATATACTGACTGCACAGCAAATTAATCAGAGTGTTTTTTTTTTTTTTATTGTAAATAGGCTCGCGCTTGACCACTATCTCACCTGATGGTAAGCGATGATGTGGTCGACGGTGAAGCACGCTTGCCTAGAAGTAACCTATTCACTCTTGACTTAAAGACCCCTAGATTGTAGCTATTGGGAAACACAGACTCCGGCAGGGAATTCCACTCCTTAGCTGTACGCATAATAAAAGTGTCCCCAAAACGTTTTGTGCGTATGGGTGGGATGTCCACCATGTACCGATGACGCATCGCCGTGCGTCTGGTTGTCCGATGATGGAACGGGCTGGGCGGAATTAAATCATGCAATTCCATCGCACACTCCCCGAAATGTAACCGATAAAAACCGACAAGCTGGCAACTCGGCGACGATGTTCAAGGCTCTGGCAGCTTTGATTTGACCAGTGCCTCATTGCCGATAAGTCTCTTGGCCCGCTTTTCGATCAACTCTAGTGCATCAAGCTGGTATTTGGCAGAACCGTCCCAGAGGTGAGAACAGTACTCCATGCACGATCGAACTTGCGCTTGATACAAGTTGAGCAGCTGTTCCGGCGTGAAGTACTTTCTCACCTTCGCAAGGATCCCCAACTTTTTGGAAGCCAGCTGAGCCTTAGCCTCAATGTAAGGCCCAAAATTGAGAGTCGATGTCAACGTAACGCCAAGAAGCTCAAGATGGTCCGTTATTGGCACGGTTACATCACGAAAAGTTGGAGCCGGGTGAAATTGGCTCTTTTTAGCGGAAAAAAGACACGCCTGGGTTTTAGTAGCATTAAACTTGACCAGATTGGCATCACCCCATTCGGAGACTGCCTGCAAGGACAAGTTCAAGCGCTCCACCATGGCTTCACGAAGAGAGTGGATCTGTGGCCCGGTAGCCCGTGCGTTGGAGAAGTATCTCTCAGCAACAGTGCTGTCGTCTGCATACCCAAAGGTGCCGGGTTTAAGCAGATCGTTAATGTGCAACAAGAACAATGTTGCTGAGAGTACCGACCCCTGAGGGACCCCGGCATTAATATCCAATTGGTCCGACGAGCAGCCATCAATAACTACTCGAATGGACCGATCAGTCAAGAAGAAGAGTGAAGAGAAGAGAGAAGAGTGTACAAACATTTTACCTACACATCAAGTTCAAGCGCGAGCTCGAGAGCTTAGGGAGCCCTAAACGCCCGAGCTCGCTGTTCCCGACACGGATAGGTTAGGTTATGATAAGTTAGGTTCGAAGGGAATGACGGGAGCTGAAGTAAGCAAGCGAACTCAGCTCCCGGTATCTCCTTCATGTTAGACTACTTTTGTTGTTAAAATAATAATATTTTAGGTAACTATTTTGCTCTGCAATCAGTATTTTTGATTGGAATTCGGATTATTTTTGGATACAATTTTTTTTATATGCGTTTAAATACTACTCAAAGAATTGAAGAAGTTTTTGAAGTGATAACTTCTTATGGGAGAGTAAACTGCTTCGTAACGTAATGCCTTACGGCGCCAGTCTGTCTGGCTTCCCTTTTTCTCACGCATACGGCAGCGGGGTAGGCAGGCTCTTTCTCACTATAACCCACAGCGCTAGTTGTATTTTGGACAGACGCTTCCCCCTCTCTCTACTCAGTGTTTAGAGTTATCACTTCTGTTGGGCGTCCCGAGACGCAGACATTTTTTTTATTATTATTATATGTTCTGTTTTCTATAGCAATACCAACCTCAGCACCGCGCAGCTCAACAGCGTACGAAGGAGTCTCTCCTTTGCCGGCGGCCTCGCGGGACGAATGTATGCGCAGCACTCCGTCACGGCACGACACCCAGCCGCGCTTGTAGGCCTTCAGAGTGAAGCGTTTGGGCCTGTGAACGTAAAATTTATTAAAATAATTTGGCAAAGTATAGACAGTGGGTATACGATCACAATATAGTTATTTAGAAAGTTAGAGGGTATTTACATTTTGGAGATCTTTAAGGGTCGACTGGGTGACTTTCATCACGGTTGGGGGGTTAAAAAGTACAAATGTGAAATCAGGGAAAATGATTGCTTAAAGAATATTGACAGAAATGATCAACTCGTCACAGATTAAACGCAAGACAAGTGATGCTATGGCCGTTGAAATCCATTCAACTAAGCTGATTGTTTACATCATTTTTGCAATATGTTCATAGCACAAACTTTGTGTGGCACAAACTGAGCCGTAGGGTGTCAATCTGCTCAACAGTTAATCTTCCTGACTCTGCCTTGGAAATGTCACCGGATAATTGTAGACACCGTAAGTTTGTAATTAATGTTGCAAGGTTATCAGTTCTCGATATATTGCGAACAGATAATTTTATCTATAGATCTATACATTTAAATAAAACTGGAGTGTCTGTTTTTAATATTGAAATAACCGTTTTTTACTACATGTATATGAATATATATACGGTACATACACCAAAATAACATTTTTTTACAATTTTTGTCTGTCTGTCTGTTTGTTCCGAGTAATCTCTGAAATGGCTGGACCGATTTTGACCGGACGATTTTTTTTATATTGGCAGGTAGCTGATGTAATAAGGAGTAACTTAGGCTAAGTTTATTTTAGAAAGTTTTTTTTTTTTAGACGTAACGAAGTTCGCCGGGTCAGCTAGTATACAATAAACCCCATATAAATGCATTAGTTTAAAATATACCCGTGCCTTATCGAATAGAAAGAATTATCAGTTAGACAATATCATTTTAAACTTAGGTGTTTGCAATAATACAGTGACAGAAATATAGCTATTTTTATTGATGCAAAAATATTTAATATGTTACCAAAATATACGATACGGACATTGAGAATACAAAATACGTACATATAGGTCAGGGTTGTGTGCAAAGAGAATATAACCACTAGAGAGCTTATAGGCCGATTTCTTCTAAGCACACGACACACTACTGCGGGCCGGGGGACGAGGAAGAACGCGCGGCTACAATTGGTCAGTTCAAAGTAAGTTGCGTAGGTATGGCTATCGTTAGGGTTGATCAACTTGATGAAGGGAAAATATTCGATATCGATAAAATGGATTTTAACATTATGAAAAATACACAATTAAAATCATATAAATATTATTTAATCAAAATCAATCAATTACAAAAATAATGAGTAGGTATGCAGTGTTTACCTATTGATTTTTATAATGTATTAATTTGGTATATGTTTTACAAATTAAAGTTTTAGGTTCCTCACGGTTCTTTGTAAAAAAAGACAAACGAGAGTCTACACATTTCTGGATTATGCCTGCATGCCTGAATTAGACCTGTATGCACGCTAAATAAATACAAATTGTTTTATCTTTTTATTGCAATTATAACGCATCAAAATGCCTTAAATGTAAAGTGGTGTGGGAAACATTCCAAGAGATCTACTTACAAAAAGGATGGCATAACTTTTCATCGGTAAGAAAACAGTACGAAAATTATTTTTGATTTTATCAGATTATGAGACACCGTAGGGATCTACTTAAAATGGTGGATGGGGTAAACGAGCACATTTTTGATTCCCGCGTTGATGTCTTTTGGAAAAGTTCCGCTCTTTCACTAGACAATTCTAATGCTTCTATCGCTCCCAATTTTAACCGTAAATATCTGTGCTCGTTACTTTTAATAACTGAAGTCGACATCAATAATGATAAATTTTAATTCAATAAAAAAATATTAAAAAATATCTATCTACTTTTAACCGACTTAAAAAAAGGAGGGGGTTCTCAGTTCGTCGGATTTTTTCTTATGTATTATGTTCCCGGTTTACCTACTCGTAGACGCGCTGTATTTCGTAGGAAACCAATTTTTCCTGTTAACCTTATCCCTTCGGAAATCTAAAGTGAAAACATGTAGGTATGCAAACACACAGTTACGAAAACACACAGAAAACCTGTTTTACATCAAATACCACCGCCCTCAAAAACTACAAAGTGAAAAATAACTAGGTATACAAAACAACAAAAAAATAGAACATTATCAAATTCATAATGCATTATCAAATTCACTATGACATGATTTTACATACATTTTACATGGAACGAAACTTTAGCCAATCTAAGTGAAACTTACTTAACTTACTAAATTGTTATTATATGCTATGGCTATGGCTTGGAAATATTATTGGCTATAGAAGTAAACCATTCATGAACGATTTTAGACATAACGTTTAGTAATAATTGGGTGTAAAATTGCCCGACCGCACTGGGACCGATCGGTCCCAGCGGTGCCTGAAGTCATGAAGATTATCCTGGACCGGTCCTGGTCGGGGGCATAGAGAAGCAAAAAGTATTTTTCCAAATCGCTCAAGCCGTCTACGAGTAGGTAATCCGGGAACATAATACATAAGAAAAAATCTGACGAACTGAGAACCCTCTCCTTTTTTAAGTCGGTTAAAAGTAGATAGATATTTTTTAATAATTTTTTTATTAAATAAAGATTTATTATTATCGATATCGACTTCAGCTATTAAAAGTAACAGCACAGATATTTACGATAAAAATACAAAGGGAGAGAAAGGGATAGAAGCATTAGAATTGTCTAGTGAAAGAGCGAGACTTTTCCAAAAGACATCAACGCGGGAACCAAAAATGTGCTCGTTTACCCCATCCACCATTTTAAGTAGATCCCTGCGGTGTCTGATAATCTGATAAAATCAAAAATAATTTTCGTACTGTTTACTTGCCGATGAAAAGTTATGCCATCCTTTTTGTAACTAGATGTCTTGGAATGTTTCCCACACCACTTTACCGCGCATGAAGGTATTTTGATGTGTTATAATTGCAATAAAAAGATAAAACAATTTGTATTTATTTAGCGTGCATACAGGTCTAATAATTGGACATTACTAAAATGGTTACTAGTACCGAGCCTTTACATAGGCGACAAAATACTAATAGTTTTCGAGCGTCGGGGCACTGTATGCGCCGTCAAGTGGTTATATCGTCGTTGGTTGTGTGTAAACTAAATAGGTAAGTGCATGTGGAATTACAGAACAACATATAAGTTAATTTGGTGATAGGTACGAGGGAAATGACAAAGTTCTTACGCGAATGCGCAGTATTCGTTGTTACACTTGCTGGCGGGACGACATAAGATGAAAAAAAGAGAATATTTATATAAATATTTAGATAAATAATACATAATACAGACATAACTACTGACTACTAATATAGAAATATGGCAGAAGAAGAGATGTTTCGCTGACCCCAAATAAATCGGTTCAAGCTTTGATTTTTAGGGTTCCGTACCCGAACGGTCCAAACGGAGTCCTATTGCTGTCCCTCACGTGTCCGTCTGTCTGTGTTTTTAACCGACTTCGCAAAAAGAAGGAGGTTTTCAATTCGACTGTATTTTTTTTTTTTTTTTATGTTTGTTACCTCAGAACTTTTTATTGGGCCAACCGATTTTGATGATTCTTTTTTAATTTGAAAGCGGGTGCTTGTCATGTGGTCCCATTTAATTTTCATCAAGATCTGATGAAGAACTTCGGAGAAATACATCAGAACTCTTCAATAAATGACGGCAAAGCACTATGGATAGATCAAATCGCATGTCTGTTTATTGTTTACACCATTTCATAACATAACATCACACTGGTACGTTCTTAAGGGGTACGCAGGTGTGAACAGTTCACCCTGGTATACTCTCATTGCACTGGTTTCGTTTAAGTTTCATGTTATTGGGTTAATCTATTCTAGCTTCACTTTGGGCACTATACGCGTAGGTACCTAGCCTATAGAACTGGTCCATTATGTACCACAACTAAAAAGTGAAAAATAAAAAACTTTTTTACAAAAATTACAACCGACTTCCAAACAAAAACACTACAAAGTGAAAAATAACTTCAATTTCGGAAGTCGGTGTCAAAAAATGAAGAAACGTAAACAGGAACACCGACTTCCGAAATTGAAGTTATTTTTCACTTTGTAGTGTTTTTGTTTGGAAGTCGGTTGTAATTTTTGTAACTTCCCATTGACCTATGACCTTGAATTTGGTGATGTTTATTATTACGTATATTTTACTAATAAATAATACCTACCTAATCAGGTGAGATAGTGGTCAAGCGCGAGCCTATCAATAATAATTTTAAAAAAATACACCAATATATTCTACATTTAGTACGGAACCCTAAAAGTGCGAAGTCCGACACGCACCTGACCGGTTATTTTTTTAAAACAAGTTTTTAAATTGCATCGTTCATTCATTTATTTGCAAACAAATGTCACAGTTACATAAACTGTCTGCCTCCTGAACTAGGTAGTTAACCTGTATCTCAGGAGACAGGTGCCTTCCAAATTACATAAGTTCCAAATAACAGTTTGTTTACATGCTACTTTGGTACACTGCTAGTTAAATATTAAAAATAAAAGAAATATTAATGTAAGAAACGTATGATTAAAAAAAATATATAAAAAAAAACTAAACCAAATAAAAAATATGATGAAAATATGATCGTTACGAGAAACAAACGTGTGCGCACTCAACTCGATATTTTTTACAAAATCTTGTTGTCTCGTTCTTCTAGCGGTCACAAGCGCTACTGCTGAGCGTAGTATGCATACAGAATAAGTTCCTAAAGTGTTAACAAGGAACAAGAAGGTAAACAAGGAACCCTTATAGATTTGCGGACGGACGGACAGACGGACTTGGCTTTTTAGTACTAGTACTAAAAAGCTATAATTTGGCAAGAATATACATATTAATCACGCCAACAAAGTGGTAAAATAAAACCGTAAAAATAAAAAATTCCAATTCCATTCAAAAATATAACGGGTATGTGGAAACTATTTTTCGATTCAGGGATCCGTTTGCGTAAAATTAAGCTTTAAATGGCAAATTAAGCTTTAATTGTTAGAGCCAAGTGTCCCTGAGTGACAGAAATATAGCTATGTTTCCTGTCATCTGTTTAAAATCGTTATTCCTATAGAACCCAATTAGATTTTAAATTATTCTCCTTTGTCGGCTCGTCATCAAAAAGAGAAAACTCTATCGCGGTGCGCTACGTGTAGGTACAAACCTGCGGCGTTGATCTCGATCGTGAGCATTAGGATATCAGCTTATAGGTAGCGCTTTCAAGTTTTATTTATATTGCTGTTTTTTTGTGAAAAAGGGGAATTAATAATATTTTTGAGGTGATTTTAAAAACCCTGTATTTCGTGTATTGTCTCTGCTCGTTTCACGAACTTGGTTACATTGGCAACACTCACCTAAGGTACTTGAGGTATGAGCCCAGCTCGGGCACATGCGTGATATCGTTGTGCGGCGCCGGCCCGCCCTCGAGCTGGTTCTGAAGCGCTGATAGCGCTGCATCGATCTCGTCTTCTGGGCCGTTGTTCGTGGGCGCTGCGTTTGTGCCGTCCGGTGCGTCTAGGCTGCCGCCGGCAAGGGTTTGTAGCTCGATTTGTAGCTGAAGGATTGATTTTGTTTCATTAATAAATTCGAATCCTTACTTAATCATACTTAACATTATAAATGTGAATGTAAGTTTGTTTGTTACGCTTTCACGCAAAAACTACTGAACCGATCATCATGAAACTTTGTACATATATTCTTGGAGGTATTAGAAGTAACATAGGATACCCTTTATTAAAAAAAAAAATAATGGCTTCACTGCGAGCGAAGCCGCTGGTAAAAGCTAGTAGAAAATCATAATAATAGTAAAAATGGTGACCGGGTAACTCTGAGCGGTTTTAGACATGCTTTTTGGTTGACGAGATAAAATTCAAGCATTCCACTTTTATTTTATTGAATTGTTACGCTTTTTCGGAGCAAGATCCACAGCCTGCACTTTCTAAGTTACTACTGAGTAAGTGGTTAATCTTTATTCCTATACGTTAAAAGATCATATTCTTATGAGACTTTCTCATTATACACTACATTCATATTAATAAGGTTCACAATCCTATGGCTATTTAATTTGAAAACCATGGCGAGGTCTTTAAATGTTTCTATTAGATAGTCTTCATCGGAAATATGTTGTAGGTACCTGTAGCGCAGCAAACAGCAGCATCTCCTCCTCAGTACACTGGACCTCCTGGTTGAGGATCTGCCAGCGCGCCTGCTGGTACAGCTGGTTGAGTCGCGCCGCGTCCTGCGCACGCGCCGTCAGGTCGAAGAACGAGTAGAACTTGAACCGCAGCTGCAGCGTGTTCCACTCGCGGACGTACTGCTCCATTATGGAGAGGGATGAGTCCAGCCAACTGTAGAGAGAAGATTATTAGTGTGTAAAACGACGCAGCGACAGCGCAACGTCGACGCAACGCTGACGCAACGCGCTGTGTGGTCCGGCTCTAAGGAGTTGAATTCTTTGCCGGATACTAAAAACACACCGCGGACGCTACAACCTGGGGTTTTTTAAGTCAATTGTAAATAGGTTACTTCTAGGCTAGAATGCTCCATCATCTACAGCATCATCTCTTACCATCTGGTGAGATGGTGGTCACAAATTGTATTATCAAGTAATATGTCGCAAAAAACTAAACAAAATCTTTATCGCAGCTATACTCTCGTGACAACAAAGGAATCGTGCAGTTTTTCTGGGACAAAAAGGAGCCTATTGCACTCGGGGCAGAAAAAATACTTTCGAAACGGGATCAGAACTTCAAGAGATTATCAAACAAACCAGCAATATCATCCCCACCCCTTCATATAAAATATTTACATATTTGTTTAACTTAACCTAATTAAAAAGTTGTTGAGGCATCTTACATTCCTATACAATGACAGAGTATATGAAATCATAAAATAACTATGCGTAAAAGTGAACATTAAAAAGACATTACTACACACAACATCATTATTATTGTGGTCTACCTAAATATTATTACAACAAAACAGGCAAACAACAATTTTTATTATAGTATACTTTTTCCAGTTCTATCAGTGGATTAACCACAAAAAAACCCTAAGCTTTCACAGCACAATAATACTCGTGACAACTACATACCCAACATTCATTCTGGCACGTTCCATAAGAGACTTAGGCGTTAGAAGGGATTCCCGTGACTGGCTGTCAGGTTCCAAAGGCGAGTCCGCTAGGGACAGCTCTGCTAGGGAGTCGAGAGCGTCCAAGGAAGCGGCCCTCGGTGGAGTACCACAGTAACCCCCATCGCTAGAACCATCGCTTTGTGTGCTGTAAACGCCACCGTACCGACGGAGTGTGCCATTCTGGAGATAGACAGGTTAGGAAACTGTAATCATCTTTATTTTCATAAGTGTGACTGCATATGCGTGTTACTATGACTAAAAATAACCTGGCATAAGAAAGGAAGAGTGAACATATTCATGTAGGATAAATTAAGCATGCTTTGCATGAATATTTAGGTTATTCTCCAAACCAAAACTTACGGCGAATGCTATCAAAACCAAGCACAATTTACGAATAAACTAATGCATGTAACATAAACAGCATATGATGTAAAACAGATGCATTTTCCTGCACCATTCTTGTTTAGCTGACGAATATATGTTAAAAATAACTGTGGCTTTATCTTTAGCCAATGAATGAGCTCATAACTTTAGATCATGTTACATATACTCCATTTGTGTTTCTTTTTTAACAATTTCGAGCTGTTGTATTGCAGTTATTCGAAACAGATTAAGAACGATCGCTTGCATATTTTAAATTGCCAAGATCGAAAATAAACTCATTGGTGTTCCACATGGAGCACTTTTAGGTCCAAGTATTTTTTAAATGATTTAGTAATAGAGTCATAAATTGAATCTCTTTTGTTTATTCAAATGAACAAAAATTATGACACTTACTTGTTGTGAAGCCACAGGAGTAGCAGAAAGCGACCTCGGAGGGGGTGGCGTCGCAGGACAAGGCCCATTAGACCTGTCCAAACTGTTTGATGAGCCCCTAGTGGCTGCTATAAACGTGTTGGTGTCTGCGGGGTGTGAGGACTTTATCCTCTTAGCCTCTTTCAAGTTCTGATAGTTCTGCTTAAGGTGGGACGGCTCTAGGGGATAGCAAAGAGAAAGTTCTTCTGGATGTCTTATACCTGTAAAATGAGACGGAATATTGTAGGAGTGTCTTCAATTGCTAGCCTTATATCACGAGTAGTTTTCAGATATGATAGAGAACAGCTATATATACACATTGGTTACCCTACCATAATCGTAATCTTATTATGTCTGAAATACTACGGCACACAGTTCTATGACCCTCCGCCTTGTCACCTGTGACAGGACAATACAATCATAGGCAATCCGATGCCGTATTTTGTTGCTAGTAACCATGCAGTTATAGATGTTAATTTTACTAAACTAAAAGATCTAGTACCTAACAGAAGCCTAATGTCTCCATATTCAAACACCAGGGTGCAAGTGCTCCCATAAATAAGAACTCAAAAATTAAATGGTGGTAATACAACATCGTATGGGTCAGAAGAAACATTCAACTTTTACGAGTTGATCGACTTTACGAGCATTAACATTTGGACGAGATAAAATACATTTGATGTTGGTCTCAGATCTTGTTATACCGAATAAGGCATAAAAGTCAGATCGTAAATAGACAACCGTTACAAAGTGTTGAAACGTAAAAGTTTCGCTATTAAAATAAATATGACCCTTTCGATCTTTTGCGGAGAAAGATATTGAAAAATAAGATTACGATATTACTGGTTTTATGGAGTTTTTTAGGCGTAAGTATCTATCTAAATTGGGATCTTGAAATTTATATGCATTTTGATTATTATTATTTCACATACTTTATTTGTGTCCTAACTCAAGGACCGGAACATTTCTTTGCTGTTAGACAAATCTGGCAACTATAAAAACTAATAGAAGTAATAATATTCGCAATGCCAAACGATCTATTGTTGTCTCGAGTGACAATACAATCAACTCCATCTTGAATGAAGCTACTAATCATTTTCTTAACGGATTTAGACACAGGTATGGAGATAAAAAATGAATGAAACTTACCAAGACTTTTACAAAGATTAACAACGGCGCTGAAGGTGTCGATAGAGAAGTCAATCTTGCAGTCGATGAATCTGAGGTCCGGGAGCTGGATTCTGATAGGTTTGTGCATGGGTGTGAAGTGGAGGGCGGCATCCGCGTGGACACCATACTGGTCCAGTGTGTGTTTGGGTCGGGATAGCCATTTGTTGCGAGTGGGCCACCATAGAGCGTGGTCTGACCAATCCTTTTTGAATTCTGTAAAGAGAATTATAAGTTATTTTTAATAAAGAGCTCATGACAATATATATTTTATACTTATATACTGTATATGTTTCATTAGAAAATTACTTATCTAGTAAAATTTATGACTTGTTGTGAAAGTTAGCAAGTACTTCATCAAAATGACGAGTTTCTTCATTAAACATAGTGACCATGTTGACTGCAATAAAATAAAACACAGAGAAAACGCAGTGAAACTAGCAAGACCTTTTCACTAAAAAATAACAAGACCTTTTCACTACGAAACAAAATTAATGAATGGATGACTGGTTCGTCCATTCATTAATAATTAATAACTTGAGTACTAACCCAGCACTCAAAGTACACATGGCTGTCATTAGAGGTAAAATAAAAAGAAATCTCTTCATCTGGCGAACGAACTCGGTGGACGACAAAACGATCAGTGAAGTGACGTCATTTCTGTAGCAGCGGATGAACTGTAAAACATTGTAGAGCGTCTTGAACCCCTTACAAGACAAGTGCAGGGGAGGTACACACATACTGGTTTTCGCTGTCGTATAGATTTTGTTTCGCTTCCGTTGAACCGTGAGTCACGTAAGCTGGTTCGGGGATAGACGAACAAACTATAACATCTAATTGCTTATGAGTCATTGCTAGAAAAACCTTATAGATTGATTAAGGTGTGCTGTGATTGGAAGTTCATTGGACCGATTCATTTTGATTTTTGTCTATTGTTATTGTATAAGGTATATTGGAGTTTGCGTCAATTTGTGATTTAGGTTGAGGAAAGTTTTGTATTTTCCGAATTTGTTAATCAATTTAATCACAAAACTTCCTGTAGAGTAGGTTGATTTAAAGTTAAAAAATATTTTGTTAGTAAAAAAAAATATATAGAGTAGAGACAGTAAGAATATCCAAAGCTACAACCTGCCATATAAATAACCTAGAGTTGAATTCATCAATAATCGCTAAAGAAAACATAAACAGCACAAGAAATATAAAAAATTATCATATAAATAGTCCCAACCGATTAGAATACGTTCATAGCTTTATAATGACCACTTTTACTGTCACTCGTAAATTTGAAGCCATCTACGACCTCCATGGTGCTTGTTGAATTGTTCTATTTCCAAGCAAATGCATCAACGAAATTGTTTAGTATCTATTTAGAACAGTTTATTTATAAACATGATGAATTGTGCTGCAGTTGCTATAAATATCGCTGGGAAAGACAAGACGAGAACAAATTGAAAATATTGGACAGTTCGTGTCAAGGTTTAAGTGCAGACGTGACGTAAGAAGTCAGAACCATTGAGAACGAACACCAAATGTGGACAAAAGTTACAAACGAGACAGACTATAATGAGGTCTACAAGGAGGTCAATGATTTCTAAATGTTTGAATGATTAGTAGACGCAGACAAAAAAGAGAGAGATCGAAACCTGTGTATTAAAGTTGAAGCATGAAATATGGTACAGGGAAACTGTGAATCAGTCAGAGTTATATTTTATTTCTAGGAAAAACGTGACAGACGGCAATCACGTTTTACTATAATGAGCCAATAGCGGTGACGTCACCCCATCGATCATTAAATTGTATGAGTTGAGTAGCTTAGGGCCCGCATAACCCGTACTCAGCGCATGAGTCATAATGTCAAAAGATGCATCTGTGAAGTAAAGCGATGCAGTCAGCAACTATGTATTTCTTAACTCACCGTTTTTGTTCTTACTGCCTGAACAAGAACCAAAGCTTTTTATCAACCGAGAAAAATTCCAGGATAATTATCATCTCATGTTTAAAGGATATCGATACAGCGAGTTCGTTTCCAATTAGAATTTTAATTTATGCATTATTCAACGTATAACACCAACTTATAAACATACCCCATCATTACCGTCGTGTTAACACATTGCTCGTAACAATGCACATAGATAGCAAGTTCGGCTCCTGCGGAGTCTATGACCATATTTGTTCGCGGATAAGTTGGATAGACGCGTTTGGCATCCACCGCTTTCGCGATTTTACCACCCCGGTCACGTAGCGTGATTTCTTGCCCAAGAAATACTTTGGGATTCTAAAATTCCTTTGTTGGAAACATGTTTCTTATACCGTGAAGAAGCTTAGCTAAAATGTTGTTGTATCCAAAAAGAGCGAACGTTAAGCATGAAGCCATACTCAAATAAGGAGGATGTGCGCAAGTACTACGCAAACTAGATTCTGATAATGTATTTGCAATTCCAATGCAATGTTTATAATTTGAGATAATTCTCGCGAAGATAAGACTTACCGATAACTAAATGGACAAGGTGAAACGGTTAAATGCAGCAGTTGAGATATCTTGTAATTATTTCAAAATATTTTAACGACCACTTATTTAATCGTATTCATGCTCAAGGATCTTAAAGATCAATTAATTATTCCTGCGGTAACTCGCGTTGCTCCTTATTAGGGCGATTGTGGCCAATGTTGAGGCGCCGATACCATACCTTTATAGTGTACCACCTTACTTGATATAGATCTTGATGCGTATGACGACTGTAAATCGATTTTTTCCGATGCATCGATAAGAAAATATCTACGTTCTAAGAACTTGCGGATCTGAACAGGATACTGAACGTCTTAAAAAGATTTCGCATGTTCAACGCTTCTTTTTATCATTAGCTAGAAGGAACAAATAAATATCCGATGAATAAAAACATAAGCTGGATGCATGTGGTAAGGCAACTGTTCACACAAAAGTATGGGACTAATGTATGTGTTTTGTAACAATTTAACGTGTTTCTTTATGACAGCATTGTTTCGTAAGCTTCCCCTACTAATTGTTTAGTTATTCCCAGCGTTATCGACAGTTATGTGGGACAAGATAGTTTATTTCTGGTGGCAGACAGTTTCTGCGCCGTCTCGACGGTATAGTGTGTTGACAGCTCAGCGTAACAAAATATCAACGTGTGCACCACGCGTACGAAGAAAGGAGATAAGATAATATTGAATAACACCAACACGGCAAAAGCAGTTCAAGTGAAAGTAATTTAGTATCTAAAATGATTGATAAACCGGTTAACGTAATTGGAATCGTATAAAATAGAGTAGTTTAAAAAAGTCACACACTCACATCACACGTGTTTAAAACGGATGCATCAAGATTAGGTTGTCATAATTAAGTTGGTTACGGAATATAAAGTCATCAAGAGCAATAATTTGGAAGTACGTGAGATTAACCCGATGTTAAAAGACATTACAGCAGGTGTTAAAATAGTAGATAAGCTTAATGAAGATGTAGTTAAAAACTGAACGCCGTCGTTTTAATTCCTCAATGGGCTCGTTCGTTTTGAAATGGATGGAAAAATTCGTAAAGTTTTCATATCTCTTTGTAATAAGAATGTAGGCAATGCATTGCATACAAAGTTAATTGAATAAATAGATTAATGCGATCCAGAAACTGGAACGATCGCTTCTGCTAAATTATAAATGTAGAACGTCTCGCCAATTTTATCGCTCAAGCTACGCTCGATTTGCCTTACTAAATTCTTTGAGGTCTTTGTGTGCCGCAAACATTATTTATGGCTGCAGTGTTGAATTTACTTTAGAAATATCTATATTAAACTATGTAGTAGATACTTGTATCATCAGTTCATCATACAATTAAAGCTTTTTCAAAGACGCAGTCTTGTATGTCATTGGACTTTGTTACCTACATCATTTCGACGACATTACATAACTTACGCATTATTATGTTGATAGTTCAACGTGTATGTATGTAAATCTCCTAGTTATATTCAATTGAATAAGTAACTGCGAATATACAGTCAAGGTACAAATATGTGTAGGTTGAACCATTTACGATAATTGGGTCCAGCCAGGCTATAAGCTAACAGGAAGTTTGTGCAGCCAATGAAACTAGGGCAATGGATGAACACATGAGTACGATAAAACCGCGAATGCAATATTACGGTAGCATTATTCGGACTGAGGCAACATCACATACGAAGTTACGAAGCAATTTTAACCACGACTAGTGAGTAGCGTAAGTTTACACAAAACAGCAAGTAAGATAAACATAAAACAGGCAAAGTAATTAAACTAACTGTTATCTTTACTAATAGTAAATAAATCTTGGAGTCTCGTAAAACAAATACGGAGTCAACACGAGCTCTGCCGCAAACGAAGAACGCTATGTTTATATTGAATGATTTACGTTGGTTTACCTATTTTAATGCGACAGCCTGTTTGCTAAATCAATGTTTATTTAAATATTGGGGAATTTCGCAGCTGTTAGTTAGAAAGTAGTACACAAAGAAAGATGTTTGTTATTTTTTTCTAAGTATCTATTTTTAGTCGTCACGACATTTTTAACATGATAATAAATTGTAACTGTCACGTTACAAAGCATTGACTTGAGTTATAGCCAAGCATTTCTTTCTTTTGCCTTAAATGCATATTTATTTTCCAAAGAAGTAGCTACAAGATAGATACACGATACTCGTAAATCTGCTAAAATATAATATATATCCTGTCAAGACAGTCCCATCAGTAAAGGCCTCAAGAACGCTCCTTGCGGTACTACTTATGATCTATAGTCCAGGTTTACACAAAACACACAGAGATCCGCTTTGAGATTATGGCAGTAACCGTAAACAGCTTACACATAAAACAGCGTAAGTTTTGTAAGAGAATTTTGATTTTAAACCATATTTCTCTACCGAAAAGGTTGTGATTGACAATGTAGAAGGCTTGCAATAGGTCAGAAGATGTTTCTGTTGTTTGTTTACTAGACACCGCTAGTCCGCTACTGTTGCTTAATGGATGAAGCGCATATCCATTTGCTTGATGAATATAAATAGCTATTCGTACTATTCCCCATGGTAAACACGTGCCCTTTACTGTTGTCAGGTGCTATACCAGATTTTATTTGATGATTATTGCATACTAAATCATGGAAAACTGGGACCGAGATCAAATTAACGGCCATTAAAAATATTTCTGGCTATTCGTGGAACGCATTATGTGAACTAACTGCGGCTTTAAACGTAAATAACCCCTAACGAGAAGGTTTAACGTCTTTCTTAGTATGAAGAATTCAAAATATGAGGAACTATTGGGCGATAGAATGTTAATAATAGGTGTGTTACTATAATGAGATGTCGTAGGATTCCGCACAGCTGTCCTTATATGATGAGAGGTATAGGTGACATAATCGGAGCCGCAGCGGCGTAGGCGCACGCCCCGGTCGCCGCCCACAGCTTCCGTCGTGGAGGCGGTGGCACAGCACCTGATCATTGTGTAGCAATCAGAGGGTAAAGTTTATCCAGGTAGTTACGTTTACGATACTGAGAATAAAACTAACGTTCCTATTGCTAGAATCACTTAAGTTCTAACTTCAATCATTAAAGCACTGACAATTAAATGCTAAAGGCATACAAAAGAAGCCGTTTCTCCGACATGAACCATAGTGAACCCGAGTAATTAATCAAAGGATGATAGTCACAAGACCAGCGCTATAATTAAAATTCAAGGATAATACTATCGGAAGGGACTAATGGATAAAACTCGCCGAAGACAATTGATACGGCCATTGATTGCTAGTTTCTGATTGATTGATGAAACGGCCAAGCATGTGGGTGTTTACCATGAGCAGTTGAGTACAGACATCGCTAATGCGTTCTATTTCCACTTCTGTAATTAAATATCTTGCAACATCTCTCGGAGAGGAAGACTCTTATTAGATGGAAACCTGTCTGAGGTTATGATAGCAAATTGAGGATGAAATGATACTTAATGTTATAATCTCACAACATTACTTTGATGTTAGTTGTTATTACAATTGTGGTAATCGGTTCTTAGCAACTGTATTGGCGTCAGTCACAGTTAATATATGCATGCTTCGAATAGATTCCATATAGTCAGTGGGATTACTCATTGTTGCCTTTAGATAAAACTTAATCGACCCTGCCAGCTATTGCAATACTCTACAATAATTGTACAGTTCATTAGTAATGATTAAAAATAAACTTGTTTGCCTTTAAAGGTTGTAAGTCGATTACCTCGTTTTCTAATCTATGTAAACGTATGAGGAAATGCTTGTTCGAACACTAATTTGCCAATGTAGCTAACGGACGATTCCATTTAAATTCTAATGGCAGTTGCATTGGCTGTGGTTACTACGTGCGGTTGCATTAACGTTCAGATCAGCAAGTAAATTTATGAGGGCTTCAGATATCTAGACATATAATTGTTTGAAGTTGTAATTAGTGTAAATTATACCAATCTCAGTAAATATAAATGCATGGATTAATTTTAAGACCTTGTAGAATCTATAACACACCATGTTGAAGGGGCCTGAATGGCAATGTTAACAACTTGCTACAAAAACAGAGAAGTAGGCGAGCCTACGCTGTCCTTACAAGCGTCATAAGTAAAAGAAATAAATGAGACACCGAGATCAATAAACCACAATACAATTGAACAGTAATCACAGCATAAATAAATTATATTTATCGATAAATACATCTCACGCACGGCATGTGAGAAAAGATCTTATCTCTAGTAGGTTGAATTCATATTTGTTGGTTCGAACGGACAATCGTACGACTTACCTGAAATGGTCGTAATAAATTAGGGATTTTATAGCTCGGGCTTCAAGACCGAATGTCCGGTGTCGCACTTAAGTTCCCAGCGAAGGTTGCAGCAGTTACCGGTCTGCACAGCCGCTATAGTGTGATTGTATATGTAAACATCTACGATCAGATCGTAATCGATTCAGTTTAGTGGGTTAAATTGACCTGTTTTCAAAGTGACTTAACGTGATCAATTACGTCCCACGTCGACTTCAATTAGCCGCACACACAAAATTTCAAGATAATGCAGTAAATTTATTGTTTGAAGAAATTTAAAAGACGTCCTTTGTAAAAATTTTCACGAGAAGACACGAAAGAAACAAATTTGCTCAAATATGTCAACAAAGTCACGCATAAACAAACATGATTGTTTGATGACAGAGACGGAAGAAAGCGTGAACCCAACAGTGAATTACGAAATAATGAGATTCCGAAGAACAATGGAACACGTGGGGACGCACCGTTAGCGAAACGACACCCGCATAACAAATCTAGTCACTCATCTGATGCAGGAAACATCTGAAATAACAGCATTTCCATCTGCAAAGCTTTGCGTGATAACGAACAATTTACATGCAAACTAAAATCGTGGGACATAAAATTACGCAGCATAACGCAAGAATGACATGACATGCACACATCAAAATAATGATGCTCGAACATGACATTTAAAATATCATTATCGTAGCAAAACTACAATTTGATTAATGATGCTGTAATGGTTATGAATTTAAGAAAGGCAAATACGTTGCATTAATTCCACACCCACTCGGAATTAGAAATCAAAGGGCCGTGCAGGTATTCCATTGATAAAATGATTTTCATTGACAAGACCCTGCTGGTAAAAGTAGCTTGTACTAGTTTTCATTGAAACTGGACCGGTGCGGATTAGATAACTGTTATTGTATGGTTTGTAGAACAAGTAAATAATCCTGAAGCATCTGTATTTATTTTCTTTCACCAACCGTCAACCTTAGTGGTCATATCATGTAATCTGTAGATTCTGTAGTAAAACTTAAGAAATATTTACATTTACATCAGTGTGAAAATTGCGGCCACCAAGCTCCGTGTCAGGACTAGTTTTGTGGTCCAGGTGTGACATTTTTATTAGAGCAATGTTTGACATAACGGCCTATGGCGTAGGCCTGTATTCAGCAGACCTACGACCTACGATATTATATGACTTACAAGTATTGCCACAATATTAGATACGCGGCGTAGGCAGATTATATTGAACGCAATTTAATCGCGTGGGCTGCGGAAGCTTCGAAGTGTCGACGTTGAAGCTTTCTTTTGTGCAAAAGTGGTTCAAGAGGGCAACTGATATTATAAAGATCCGAACGAAATTTACTGTAAACAAACATACCCAACAACATGCAGAGTATTATCAGAAAGCTGTTGAAGAACTTTGATTACTTAATAAGATAGGAAACGTTATACACGCCGCTCAGCGTATCGGATGCGATATTTCATGCATGAACTGAGAAAATTGTCTTATTATTGTTAAACTGTTCTTACTTTCACTCTCATTTATTCGCCACCAGTAAGGTTCCCTCGTAAAACATAACTCCCGTGATAAATTCTCCAATCGCTACTTTTATGTCATTTTAATCAGCTACAGCTCTACAAATTAATTTCATATTGTTTACAACACCAATTAGAGCATGGAAATCAACCAGCCTTGTTATCTGACCAATGACTGTAACGATTAATGTTCCACCAAAATTGTGACTGCACTTACCTCCGATACCAACTTACGATAAAGAACTAATTCTCGAATGCTCACCTTTACCTGTAAACAGAAATAAAGTTTTATTAAACGATTTATTGTGACTATTAACACATCTGAAGCGTTCTATTCAAGTGTCATCCAGATGAGTCGGATTAGCATATTGCTTTTCCTATCGCCCACTCCAGGAAAACTAGTGGGCGCTCAGTGAAAGTGGTTCCCCAGATGAATAGCTGTCATTACGCATTTGTAACTTGTGAAACAGTATTGTAACAGTTGCATAAAGCCGAAGCATTTACTAAAACTATTAGCCAATCATTATTTCATTGAACAGCTACCATCAGCACGACTTGTTGAAACCATATGCTGTCAAACAGGAGACAAATTACACAAAAATTACTTCAGCGAAATCAACATGCAAAGTAAGAAGATAAAATTCAAATGCTATGAATTTTAATAGATTAAATGCACCACTTATCCGACGTTATAAATAGCAAGAACGAGTTAGGCAACTCCGGTACTCCGTCGCTGATAAATTTGAGCAAGAAAAACCGATAACAAAACGGAGCAGAATTCCTTTGCTGGGCTGGCTGGGAGTAGAAACAATCTGTCAGTGTGATACCCTATCATTAGGTATCTGAGGTTCTTTGCACTGGCTACCGGTAACCGTGTTTCAGTCAATAAATATCCCCATTAACGTGTCTGGGCAGGTCGGACATGGCACGAATTAGATACCGACAGAGAACAGCAATTAACATTACTGGAACAATTACTGCGCCTCTAGACTCCGGCTCTGCCATTAGCGAACCATGGCTAAATAATTACGGTATCGATCATATATGAACCGTCTAAATTGGCTTAAAAGCTTTTAACATTCGACCATCTATAAAATGTTGTTACACAAAAATGATCAGCTAACCGCATATTTTGATTAGGATATAATTTGTATGTTCTATTGAGTTAATAAGTAAACTATAGAAGAAATCTCGGCTACGTAAATATTTGACAGCTGATAAAATGCTTAGGACAACGTAGGAAGAAAGTGGCACACCGTAACTTGTTAGCGCTGATAAAATGTATCTTATCTACACATTGCACTGGTAGTGTAGGTACAGTTTTTCTCACACTGAGCCGTTTGTTCTATCCAGATGTGTCAACGACCTCAAATCAAATTGCTCATAAAGTATTCAATAAGTAGCTCAGCTTAACTTTGTAATAATTCTAAGAAACGATTTCGAAATAATTCATCGGACCTGTTACTAAAATGGGTTTAGCGAGCCGTCATCATCCACTTAGCACGTTCGCGAATCGCCATCTTGGCCAATCAAGTCGTTAACCCCTGAATGGACACTTGTTCTGAGTGCTGTAGACTCATCTTAACTTCCGAGAGGCATGAGATGCATCCCAAATGTATTCAAATATTTCGTGAAGAATCTCGGTTCAATAACAGTTACTGGATTTTCTCATCTAATGCTTAAAACACACTGTTGTATTTGCGATATGCATAAACATGTGTCCAGCTTGTCACATGACTTATAAACATGCACTCTGACATTACTTACGTATATAAAATCCAATATGGCCACCAGCTGTTCAAACATCTGCTATTGTGATTCGCTGCGCTTGCGCAAATTAATTATGCGTGCAATGCAGGCGCCGACCAAATCAAATGTGACTTTTAACTTCAGTAATATATTGAACTCTTTGACTGTCAATTGCCTGTTATTTACGACAATTGACCGACATAGCGAGTCAGAGATTTACAAATACGTGTAGAGCTTTTAATGCATTACTTGCATACTGTGGTGAAAATGCTGGTAGTGGAGGTTACATATCGCAGCAATTAAATAAATAACGGCAATTAAGACGTGGATAACATAATTGCCATCGATGTTCACTCTCTCCATCTCAGTCCTTATAAGCACATAAATGGTTCCGCGCCCTCGGGTATACCTAATGGGGAATATAATTTTCAGTATGCTGTTAAATTAATCAGGTTTCTAGTCTAAGAACTTCATCGAATAAAATACAGCTATTGTAAAGTGTCGAGCTCTCAGCTCTCTAATAAACACTATGGGAAGATTGATGTGGCATGCCACATAGTAATTGTGCACTTACCACGGGATGTAAACTTTACGACCCGAAGTCACGAACATGGTAAAAGCTGCGACCCCTATGTATGGTACATCTCGATAATCATACGTCAATGGATACTATTACCGAAGACAATTTCATTGAAAGCAAAACATCAATTGAACCGTGGACTTTTGTGAGGACAACGAATGTATAATAAATCGATTGTTATTGTCTTATGCAAAAGGGGCCATTCCATAGTCAATTATTGGGTTAAAGACATTACAGAATCGAGCCTTGAAACAGAACAAAAAGAGATTTGATTCCCCAGTTCATCTCTAAGACGGCGTACACCAATTTACGACTATTGTGCCACTTAACCTTATCTCAGCTAGAGTTATTAGTCTTTATAACTGTTTGCAGAGTACATGCCAATGCAAACATTTACCAAATGAGGTTACAGTATACTATTGCGAAAATATGAGATCAAAGGACAGATGTTTCGTAACACAAGAAATATGGCATATCAATAAATAAAAGATATATGAAGAAACTTACATAAAACTGCAGAATGACTACAGAGATGAATCCAATGATATCATAAGCAAGGAAAATGAAACTTTAAGGACAATTCTTATGTAGGGTACGAAATCAAACAAGGTTTGCGGGAAGCCATGACCCACATCACGTTTTATTTGTAGACGCGAATCATGCAGACGTGACTAAACATTCATACGAAAATTAATAGGTACACAGATTCGATCATCTCTCTTCGTGAATTGGCATTCATACTGTGTAAGTGTACATATGTTTGGACTGTTGTGTTCGACTGTGTAATATATTAAGTTTAGCTGCGATACTAATCTTCTTCACCTATTCAATTAACGAAGGTCGTCTACCAACTAGTTTGTCTGGCGTTTTAACAATTACACAATGCCATTAACCGGTCCCAGAATTTGTGTAATCAACTCTGTAGCTATCATATTCATATTGTGAAGGTCTGTTTGTTTGAATTTGATGTTGGCTGGTGAAGCTGTATCTCTATCTAAAGTAGCTAGCTACGATATTCACAAAAAGATTTATAAAATCACTCATAAATTTATATTTACTACCATACTCGGTATTAGAATTTACATCAATAAAGCGAATACCAACAACACTTCCAACTCGTTAACTACCTTCAATGTCATCATTTATTACCGCATCACAAATTAAAGCAGTTGGAATGAATTTTTCGAGCAACTTATAAATAGCAACAACAGATAGCATCACCGTAGTTACATCACTGGCTGGGTGCGACCTGTTTGTGTACATTCTGCCATAACAGTTGGTAACATAAACATATCACCTTGAGATATAACATTTTACATTGGCAGCGGAACTTCGGCCTTAAAAGGCTCACGCGAGAAGACTTGATGCGATCAACTATTACTTTAGAATTATAACTAGCCGTATACATCTTGCATTAAGCCGTGAATCGGCGTCCTTTCACAGACACAGCGTCCCACCCCTTTTATCGCCATTTTGCTTCATGATTGATGAGCTATTACCGGTTACGTTGAAAGCTTCTTGATTTATTGGCTTCGTTTACCTATTTTCGAAAGATAACTTATTGACGGAGGTTTTTGGTCGTGGACGGCAGAATATTCACGCGGTGTCTGGAGCGTGCGGATACGGTGCTGCGCGTGCGCCAGCGGATATGGGGCTCGTATAAATAGCCACCATCTATTTCGGTCGGGACACAGCACCCAGGCGCCCGCCATGTGCCTGACGCCGTCGTCTGGGACTCCACGTTGAAATTAATTAAATTCTTAACATATTGAATCATACTCGAAAAGGGCCAGCCAGCACATTCACACTACAAAGTACACGTTGAGTCACACTTGGAAAAGTATTGTCAATTGATGACACAGCTTGCTTCAGCATACCTGTTTGCAAAGTGCGAAGCGTTTTACAAACTACAAAATATTCGATGATCTCACATCAGGGCGCGAATCTTTTAGCTATATTTGTGTTTATAAACACTTATGTTGATAAAAATAATAACTTGTAACGTTTACACAATCTCTGTTCTTTGTCAAGGTCAGGGAGTCGAGTGCTAAGTGTAGTATACAAATATTTATCTCCCCACTCGCCACCAATGAGCACTTTTCGCGTGGGAATATACTCCTTCGAAACACGAATGCTAATGAAGAAATAAAGAGCCGTAACAAATCCTTTATTCCAGAGGTTTAAAGTCTAGAATCGAATGAATGCGGAATACTGCATCTTTATTGAATTTGTTGAAGCCGGAGGCATGTCAGGCTTGTTTCCCAGAGACGAATTTTAGCACGTCTGCCTCAAGTGGTCCGACACTTTCCTTTTCGAGGAATCGTGTTAGAAATAAAATATCTAGTGACTTGGGAAAACATAAACTGACTTTGTCTCGGACTGTGAATGGAAAATGACGAGACCACCCATAAAGAGAAGAGTAAACGACATGCATCATTTGCTTCGAGCTCATCCAATATTTGACTGGAATGAAAAACGACTCACGGGTAATTAATAAACGAAGTTAAATTGAGAGTCACTACATCTAATGCTAAGTTTCGAAATTCATATAGATCATTGTAACAATCGGTACTCTGAAGCATGCGGGTGGTCCTATAATAGGGTTAATCTTGATTCAATTTCGACAATAAAGCCCTAAGTCACAGCACGGTGGAATGACTCGTGCTTTTTGCTCTTCATTTCATTAGAAAATTAAGCTTGAGTCATGTCCAACCACAGAACAAGAACCCGTTTAAAGAAGTCATATTTTAGAAGAGCTGTTAAATATTCGCATTTTCAGCCGTAGAAAATTAAATAATGATCTGAGACACCTGCCAACGCAAAGGGAAACTCAAGTGTTACAGGATGTATTAGAACACATAAATGACATTCTACCTCCGTTGGTACTTGCACCATTACGATCATAAGATACAGCGTTACTGTATATTATAAGCAACATGATACTTGTCAGAAAAGTTTGTATCAATAACGATAAGAAAATTCTCAATTTTACCATGATGAATGACAAAAATACAAAAATCGAATAATTTCTATCTGTATAACATCAAAATCCGACATCACTTTATTGAAAAAGAAAATGAAAAAAAAATGTACTAGATTTATGTATTATGAGTATGACACAAATCGTTACTAAGTATAGTAAAAATCGGCTTAACAAGACCTGTATCGATCGTTCAACACCTATGGTATGCCGATCTAACTGCCAACGACCTCTTAGAGGGGACCGGAGGTCATCAGCGCGGATTAAAAGAACAAATGGGTATAATGTAGAGCCCCTTAGGCGAAGAAGTTCAATATGTAATCGAATTTACGCCAATGGGCTTATGGTCACAAATTAAGGATCTGAGGCAGAGGATATTGGAACACGTTACACTTGGGAGGATAGTTTTAAAGAAGAATCTAAGACGAGATATGTCACCAGAATATTGCAGACACCGTAAGTTTTTAATCAATCTTGCGAGTATTTTTAATCTCGATATATTGTGTACAGATCACTATCACAATACAAAACAACCCATCGAAACCCGGTAGGTTAAAATGTGTGTATCTTATTCAGAATAGTTTACAATCTCACGCGATTTATTATACTTAAACCTACGTTATTAGTAATAATCCGGAGACAGATATAATGACAATAAAATTAATTTCCAAAACCTTTTTTTAGCTAGTAACGTCTCTTTCGGAGAAGCGTTCTAAAAGCTAATCTCAGCAATTTGGTATTTGTGGAGTACTCATTCCATCAGCAACAGCCATCGATTTATGAATCAACATTCGGAATGTTAAGAACTATAAAATACATCATAGCCGTTGGTAAATCAGATCAGATCAGTGAGTAATGTTTATAGGAATCCTGACTATAATAGAATTAAATATTTCAGTCGTATGGCAACGCGAACACATCAATTTATTGCTCCAATGATTATGAACGTAAGATATGGTGTCTGGTCAGGGCGGGCGGCGCCTTTGATGTCGCCCTTTAGATGCCGACGCCCTTTTAAACTGTCTGCAGCGAAAGGGTATGCATGAAAAATGGGAACTTTGTTACAAATGCTGACATCGATTAATGAGCTTAATTTTTGTTTAAAGACTTTACAGTTCATCAAAGATATGAACAAATAGATCACCTAGGCTAGGTTACCTTGGTTATAGTAACTGAATAAGATGATGCAAAAACAGACATTGAATTAGTTATGCTCTCCGAATAAGAGCTGCATTTCAGTGAGCAAACACGTACGAACACCGTTTGGAACGACGAAACAAACAATTTGCAGCGATGTAAAATATACAGTATAAAACAGATACATCTTACAGCCACTTGCTACAGTGAAAATATATAACAAAGGCTGTTTCTAGTCTAGTACATCTGAAAATAGCTGTACAACAATAACATAAACTGGCCCGGCTCCTGATTTAATTATACTGATTATACTTGCAAACAATAATATACACAAGGTGGATGTTTGCAGTAAATATGTGCCTACATCGTGTTTTACGAATAAACAATCGGCAGGATATGAGAAGGAACACGAAATCGACAGAAATAATATTAATGTTTAATCGAGGTTAAAATTAGCTGTAGGTAAGTGATTTTAACCATAACACCGTGCCAGTTAAGGTAACCTAAGCAAATATTTTCCTGTTTATAAAGTTAGAAGCGATCACACAAAACGATGTTAACAAAACTATAGATATCTAAATTCAAAGGACTATACCTTCATAATATATGTCTGTTGGCTAGATTTCAATCCATTTTGAAAGATACATTAAAACTAAACTGACCGTAACTCGATAGGTGTGACCATTAGCGTCCGTAAATATATCAGCGACTGCCACCTAAAACCAACAAGTGACATCTGGAAACTGGGAACTCTTGCACAATGTTCCAGTTTCATTTTGAGACTATAATTCGTTCAGCTCGATAAGTTCTGGTTGTTATGTTGAAATGGCTCAAATATTATTTGCAGTGTATTTCGGTTTTCTGGAATAAATTTCATCTTATGGTTTTCGAATGGGAATGTTCCTGGTTTCATATATTTCTGCAATTAAGTTTCTTGAATCATTACTTTGAGTTCATGCAGTTTTGAGTCCATTACTGTGTATGTGTGTTCATTACTCTCCTTTCGCAGATATGTTGGTGGAGATATCTTAAGAAGTAAGTATCACCTTTGTACCTATTTTTCTTTTTGTCTGTTTATTAGTGTACAATCATTGTTAATAATTGTCTTTCCCTTTTCAAGCTTTTTGCTTGTTTTCGTCTCGAATTAGACCCAGTAGCTGTTCTTTACTTATAAAATTACTAGTTTCCTTGTGTTGTATAAATTGTTTATTACGAGAATCTTATCGTAAACTGTGTAATCGATATCGACAATCGTTCCATTCAATGTATGACTTGTCTATCATCAGTTTATCAATGGCGTCGCGAATTGAATCTAGTTCAATTTAGAATACATTTCAGTTATAGTATGATGATTCAACTTCTGAAAATGGCTCTTTCATTGACAATCAATTTATTTCCAGGTGAAACGTTTGCATCATTTCAGTTTACATCCCTCGCCTCGCAAGTCCTTTTAACGAAACCCATGAGAGTAGACGAAGTATAAATTCATTGGCGAGTAGGGACACACAAACAGCAAATATCACAATTTAAAATGAAGTTTTCCTAACACAAGGATATCCGATGTGTTCAATGACCATATTCAGAAAATTGCTAGCGTCTAACTTTATTTTTATTGCTATTTCCAAATATGGATTTTACTATAACACAAGAGTTTCAGAAGAATGGTTATCGACTCCAACGCACTTGACTATTTTGGTAGACTTGCTGTAAAATACTAATAGCGGTTATTTAAATATACGAGTCTCTTTATGTTGTATTGTACAGTTATAATTCTATACAACAGTATAGAATTATAACTGTACAATACAACATAACATTACGACTGTATTCCCCAAAAGATTGTGCAGATGTGCACCATTTTCACCATATACCAATTTTTTCTTTCATTTAATATCTTTACTGAGAAATTGAAGATGGAAAACCCCAATAACAGTCACGCGTACACACAGTCATAGTCAGTATATATTATACTAGCTTTTACCCGCGGCTTCGCTCGCAGTGAAGCCATTTTTTTTTTATATAAAATTATCCTATGTTACTTCTAATACCTCCAAGAATATATGTAGAAAGTTTCATGATGATCGGTTCAGTAGTTTTTGCGTGAAAGCGTAACAAACAAACTTACATTCACATTTATAATATTAGTAAGGATTCACTAAATATGTACGTGTATTGTACCTATTTTAGTATGTTATCTTTTCACCACCCTTGGATGACTGGTAGAGAATGCCTAAGGCATTAAGTCCGCCTTTGTACCTTTTGTGCATGAAATCTAAATAAATAGCACTTTGCCCGAAGTTATTACATGGTATTTATTACTGGTTTAATATCAACTCAAATACTAATTAACTATATGAATATGGTTTTAAAAACATTCAATCTGACGGAATTAAAGGAACGCACTTTAACATATCTGTGGTTTTCCTTAAAACTGATGATTAGGCAGACAAACAGGATAAATTTATTAAATTCCCATGACAATCCAAACTTTTCAAGCAAACTGATTGACGTACCTAACTTGGAATTTACGTCTAATAAGGTAGGTACGCATCGGACAGAACCTGGATCAGGTTGGCACAAGAGCGTGGGGATTAGCACAAGAAAAGACAGGTCTATGCTCAGCAGTGGGCGAAGTCGGGCTGTGAATGATGGCGATGATGAAGTACGTGTCTTGTAGTGGGACATGATGTGTGATGTGTGAATAAATAAAGATAGGAGTTCAGACTGATACTCTCAGTATCAGAAAGAAAATACGGCTTGAGATTTTTGTGAGCGAAGGAACTATTTTAACCGTCGTCAATAATTAGGATGTTATCAATTCAATTTTTTTTTACCTCAGAACTTTTAACTAGATGAACCTTTGATGATTCTTTTATTTGAAAGCTGGTGCTTGTCATGTGCTTCCATTTATATTTGATCATATCTGATGATGAACTTCGGAGATATACATTAGCGGATAGCTGCAATCGCATTTCTGCTTATTGTTTACACCATTTCATAACATACACACTGGTACGCTCTAAAGAGGTACTCAGGTGTGAACAGTTCACCCTCGTATACTTTCATTCCACCGGTTTTGTTTAAGTTTCATGTTATTGGGTTAATTTATTCTGGCATCACTTTGGGCATTAGCTAACCTAAACTATAGAACTGGTCTGGTATGTAACTCAACTAAAATATGAAAAATAAAAAACATTTTTACAAAAAAATACAACCGATTTCCAAATAAAATGTGAAAAAATACTTCAATTTCGGTAGTCGGTGTCAAAAAACGAAGAATCGAAAACACCGACTTCCGAAATGGAGTTGTATTTTTGTAAAAAGGTTTTTTTTTTAAATAAATAGTATTTTAAAGTAAACGTTAAAGTATGTTGAATATTAATAACCGTAACAGACTGAAGTTAAGGTTTTCTGTCCAGAATAGAACATAAAAACTTTACCGACATAACCTTTAAATCCGCAGTCAGCTTTTTTATCAAGATATAAAAAAACAAATGAAATTAAAAAGAAAAACAAAATGCTAAAGCAAGCACTGGCAAGGAAATTAACTCAGACAAAGAGTCCATCAGTCATTTCAGCAAACGAATGGTCTCTTTTTTTTTCAAAGGAAATGTCAGCTTAACGTTGTTGGTAAAGGCCAAGCGAACGTCCCTTGTAAAAATATCGATCTGATGTATTAAAGAGATTGTCTTAACCAAATATAGCTATTAGTCGAGAAGGTCATCCATTCTGTACAAGTTAATTTATTTATTAAAATACTATTCTGCATTCGACGTATCATCACTTGCGATACATACACAATCGCCCTTATGGCAGCAAGTTCTAAATCAAAATAAGCACTAGTTTTGGAGATTGAATCACTAATAATAACAACTGACGATACAACAGCAGCGTGACAGTTATGCAGTATTATTGTAACCTTGGCACAGAACTGCTAATGTTCAACACGACATGATGCCACGTTTTGTTATAATGGATTATGTAGAATATAGTTATTAAGAGACACCGCATGTGCCAATGACGACATGTACCGCAGTGAACGAGGAAAGTCCAAATAAAATGATACAGGTAAATAGGAATTAACATGAAACGGGCACACAATTAACAAGTCTGTCGTAGCAAGCAAATTATTTAACGATAAGATATCATCAGTATGCGTAAACGAATGTTTAGATGAAGCTAGAAATGCCACGCGAACAGGCTTTGATGGTTATGGTGCGTCGAGACTCGAGACTAAACAATTCTGTTAGCGAAGTACATTTCACATCACCATAAAAGAACACAGATGTACTGATATCTTCAGAGGCTGCGAACAAGCCAGACAACACTGTCGAGAACATAAAATTTGAAATAAAAACAAAGAACAAAGCAGTAGAGTGAGCATTTGCGCTTAATGGATGTGTAAATAAAGGCGCGGTGTCACACCCGGCAGGAGACCTTGGCCTAAAGAGAAAACAACAACTGGATCGCGACATACAGGAGTATAATTTATATTAACATCTGCTAAACTTTAGTCACGAACTTTTTAATGAGTCACATGGGAAGGTTAAGGTTATCTATGAAATAGCTACAGATGACGCAAAAAAACTATAAAGAGGCCAAACCAAACAAGTGCTGGCCCTCAACGCTCTATAATGTGTGCATTACAATACTCTTTCAGATAGGATGACCTGAATAAGTCTTGAGATCTATGCTACAATCGCGATAAGAAATTGTTTATATGAAGGGTTTCATAAAAAAGATATTAAAAGATAAAACATGGGCTGCAGAACCAAACTTAATACTTAATTAATTTAAATAACTTTGTGCCAGTTTAATGCACTAGTATTATGGAGATAAATATATCCAGTGATGTAATAGGGAAGATTGCGTGACCACGTATGTGGTATTATGAATCTAACAGCTTGTACTAGTATCATTGTCCCTCACAAAGCGCTAAAACGATGCATAATTTAACTCATTCATTACCTGTGACGTTTACTTATGACCATTTGGCAAGATCTCAGTGGATTATAGCGCGTAGACACGTCGAAGAGTTCGTATTATATTTCTTAAACGAACCTCATTCCGTATGAAGTCAGAAGTTTATAAATAGAGAATCGAAACGAGTATTGGAAGTATAATTTTTACGCCTCGATTAACGATTTATTGCCAACAAGCTCCGAATACAAAAAGAACGAGAGAAATCGGTCCGTTGTGAAATGAAAAGAACAATAAAGTTACCACAAATTGAAATCTGTTAACAAAACCGATTGTTTATCGTCGGCCAACGTATGGGAATAAATTTTTTATGTTTAAAATTTTTTTTTTTGAATTACCAAGAAATTTCTTTACATACTTACTGTTAATGTTTAATCTTCATTTGCACTTTATGACCTGGAAGTACTAACTAATGAGTAGCTATATCCTAGCTAGATAAACACGGACAAGAATTTATTGCATCTGCAAACTTTCTTCGCATCAACTTAAATTAATAAAGGGCCATTTAGAAATGTTTATCGTCTTTTACATCTTCGTGTCATAGCGATTCATTAACGACCGCTTCAGTAACTGATATTTTATTCATTTCCAAGAACACATTCAAAAATTAAGCAGCCCGTTCATTTGGCTTTTTGCCTTATAAGTATCGGTTGTTCTCAGTGTCTCGCGGTGACGTCAGTAGGCAACGCTGCAGAAAAACCGGTCGGAATCATGCATGACCGCTGCGGAGTCATCCGCTTTCTTGGATCACGTCGGCTATGTTGCGGTTTGTCCTGTATGTCATATTCCATTGCGCTTGCGCAACCGTGTTGCTTCAACTTTAGTAAGAAAGTACTTAAATTAATATTTTGACATTCTCCAAAAGTTCAGCAGACCAGAAACTCTAAGAAAAGCTTTCGTTGTCTACAGCTTGCTTACGAATTCAGAAGGCGTAGTGAATGCTTTATATTATGTGTCATATTCAATTGACGAGTAAACTACCGAGCGCGTGTCGGTTTTGCATAACAATTGTGAACAATGCGTCCCCTGTTCCGTTTCGCGAGTGCGTATGACGGAAAACTTCAATGTATTGCGGAATTGAAAAGAAAACTGAACGTTTCAGTGTGAATGACTTCTTGAGAACTTAAAAAGGGGAATCACAGCCTTGCTAGTCCAGCACTCTTAGCGTGTAAGTTCAAAGAGTAGGATACGGATTGTTTCCCTTGCATTCATTCACATGTTCAAAAAGCCGGCCACTCGTCAGCGTAAAACACGCAATGAATAGTTGAGTTAGCAAAATGACAGGGGAGGAGAACAGATACGCAATTAGGGCGCTGTTTTCCTGTCGGTTATGGTTATCAATCACGAGTTACATGAACACTTTTGATCGCAATCCTGTCTTGGAAGACTAAAATATCGTTTTACGATTACGAGTTTAATTCTCAGTGGAGTCTGGCTTTAATAGGTATAGTCGGTGCTTATTGCTAATGGTCTGTTTCGACATAAATTACGTCACGGCAAGTCGATGACTTTTAATTAATAACTGACCAATGGCACGTCCGAAATTCATCGTCCAACGATACCAGTAACTTGAAATGAATGAAATAATTATTTGTAAAACAACGACTGCATAGAGTTGCCCGTATGAATTTATTACGACTATTTAGTTACGCTCATTGAATATAATTTATGCAAGTTATTTTAAATTGCAAATAGGTAGGCAAACGAGCTGTGTAGCGCAATACGTGGTAAATCTTAGATGACAATTACGAGCCCAGCTAATGATTATAGTACTTTTATTTAGGACATATCCTTTCATGGGATGTACTACCATAGATGGAGGCTGTAAAGATGGGCTTGGGAATTTGCGTTGTTAATAGCTTCTACTATTCCTGATATTTAGGGTTTGAGTTAGGTATTTGCAACAGCAACCAATAGTTTCTCATTAAAGCAAGAACCAAGTTTATACAGAACATCTGCTGTCTCAACTTCGAAAATTTTTAAGGAACCAGGTGCTGCATACCATGTTTTTATAAACGAGAATTCACATAACAAGCCTTTTTGAAAAATTAAACCGGGCAGGTACTTGCAAATTCTTCAGCAACAAGCCAGTTTATGTTTAAAATGACTGAATAAGAATTATTCAATTCGCATAGTGTCGTTGAAAGATCACGGCAATTAGCCATCGGATTGTGAGATTCAAGAATGCGCGCGACCGTTAGCGTCCGCCTGTGCCATAGTGGGCACTCCCAGGAACAACCAGCGATCTATGGACTGACGACTGCCTTTATAATCCTCAGTAAAACACATCGATAATGTGGGCGAAGCTGTTATCATTCGAATAGTCGCAATACGTCATGCTTTTGTTTATTTTTAATGATTTGATACGATGTAACTGGCCAGTTGTGAACAATGCATTATTTCCACTATTCTCTATGCCTTGGTCAGTTTCGGTCGAGTTATCATTTTGACAGAAATAAAAGCGGGAAAAAACCCTCTCCATTTGGTAAATTTACATACAAAACAATTTATTTTTCTTATATTATCACAAAAATACGTGACCCCGTTATTTCTTTTATGCACAACCGCTTGAATTAAGTTGTGCTGCCTATCAATGTCATCAGGGCATGTTGACACACAGCTCTCATTGTAATAGCTAGGATGTCGCGCTTACTTATCACCTCACGGTAGATAGCTCACGTTCCTGTGTCCCCACACATCGACACATCCCGATAAAAATAATATATAAAGGTAATGAATACATTGTGGAATTTACCCAGGATGTTCATTAAAATACTCCTAGATAAGAATTAATACAAATTAGTTTCCTGATTCGTTCTAACACAATGGCTGTAGTTTTTCCAAATTAGAAAACATCCTACCTTTTTTAGAACAGGTTAAGCTTTGCCTTTCCTGGTTAAAGGATGCTTGTTCAAAGCGAGGAAGAGTTAAATCAGGAAAAATGTAGATGTTTAGTTACTCGTCTATTGCAGAACCACGCGAATAACAGAAAATAGTTTGTTTATGGCTCCTCGAGTGCACATTTCGTCTTGAGCATTGACTCCATGTTGTTGCCATATATCGCGTGGCCCTTCAAAATATTTACTTGGCACGCTAAAAATATCAAGCAAGTCAACGCCCTGCGCTACTGTGCGATTGGTCAAGTACCTCATCAGCATGGAGGAACAATGAGCGGATGATAACGCGTTATCTACGCTAGCCGGGGGAGGGGGACGGAGGCGCCGGAAATACAACGACTCAACATGGCGGCTTCTCGGAACGTGCGTACGCGCATCCGTCTCGAAAGTGAAGAAAACTACGTTATAAACTGATGATCTAATACGATTTTGCAATTGTATCAATTGGTAATAATTGTTCTGTGAACTTTGATGCAGATTGTTATTATTGATCGCGATACAGTTCAGCGTTATGTAAACGATATTGACAATCTTATCGCTTCGAGTACGGTATGTATAGACAAGCCAGATTATGCAGACAACGTAACGGTGTTATCTACTGTGAAATAATTTGCATGACATTCATTATGCTGGGGACTGATTTGTTCACGCACTGTAGGCTAGTTATTAGTTAATACTTACCTATTTCAAGGCGAGATTACGAAACATTTCAAAGATAATAATGAAACAGAAGCTGATAATTATTTGAAGTTATTTAAGGTGTGGATTTGAGAAAGTATTATAGAAGAATTGGGTAACGTTACAATCAAAATCAAAACCAGCCTTGAATCGCTCCAAATTACTCGTTCTGTGTCGAAAATTCAAGCTAGAAACCAGACTTGTTTTGACAGACAAAATGTTTACATATTTTATAAGAAGATAGCATTATCTTTTCGAGATTTCATACACTCTCGAACGAAATCTTCCTGAAAATTTCACTCTGACGTTGTTTTAATTTTATCTTCACATGAAAGGTGACTTTCTTCACAAAGGGGTATTATTATCCCATATCTGTGCTGTGCGTTGCCTGTGTTCCATTCACGTCTGTCTGTTGGCGACTGACTAATGAGACTCTATTATTGGTGTCAGTCGGCGTCATTTTGTTTCCTTTTGCCGTACATTCATTATATTCTTTATCTATCAATGCAGTCTGTATTAGTGCCCTCACATGCATGACTGGCACTAAGTGGTGATTGATATTTACCAAAAATGTTCTCTTTTCTTCTTCATTCTAAGATATTTCAATCTGAACTTTAAAGTTTGCTTGTTGATTGGTTTTAAAAGGGTCTACTTCTTTTCGATTGATGGTGACTTAACCCTTTGACATTTAGGGCCCAGTAGGTGGTCACATTTATAGCGGCATTATTGGCGTTCATTAAGTCCTCAAAAGTGCAGATATATGAGCTCTTGGAGCACTCCAACAAGGAGTTCAGAAGGGTTGGTGATCATAAATTCCGTTCCGAGGACTATTTGGTAATTTGGGATACATTCAGATAAGCATGCTGAATCCATGAAGTTAAATGGATAACCCAGTACTCATTTCTGAAACATTGTCGTTAACGAGTGCGACACGCGAAAAGGCTTGTAGCAAGGTACAATGTTTTTGGTTGTAAATTCTCGCTTATGCTGATACAATTTCCTTGGAAATGACAGCAATTATTATTGGCGCCTTTACAAATTAGGTGACTGGTTGGCTGTGCAAGCATGATGCAGTATTTAAACTGGATTTGCACAAAGTTGCAAGTTTTAATCATTTAACAGTGGATAGATTTTTATAAGGCAATGGTTGCGACTTGCAAATAGCAGAATTTTGCACCTGTCAATTTGTCCTTATTTATTCTTTGTTGGAATTGCTGTTCAGTTGCTATATTTTATGTTGCCTCTGTTTTACTTAGATATGATTATTTGTACCTTTCGACCCAAATATTTCCAACTTTTCTTTGTCTGGAGTTCGTTCAAAGTTTCGGGTCCTTGATATTTTCCAAGATTAATAACTTGTACAAAGTAAACGATGTCACTGTCCTAAATCATAGTTATTACTTCAGTAACGAAGCAATTGTCTTAAAGTAAACAATTTAACTTGAATAACACAGTTGTCGTAAATTCGTACGCAATAGATACAGGGGCAAGATAGGTTTGAATAATAATTCGAGTTTTGGAGTCAAGTGGGCGAATAGCCGCCATTTTGAAAGTTATCAGAGCTATTTGGCGTAGGTGAGAATTTTAAATGTTTGCTTATTTCGTTCGACGCTGTAATTAGTGAGGAGCTTAGCAAGAGAAGTCATGAGAACTAGAGACATGATAATTTTTGAGTCAACGTGCGAAATATCTACAGTTATCTAGGTACTTTTATCTACTTGTTTGCTCATTATATCGTGAAGTTTTTCAGATTTTTCCGTTTTAATATTATTATTCATTTAATGAGATGAACCTCCTTATGGGTTGAATGGGTTCTTGTGTTTTATTTTAGTCTAAAAAACGGTAATCTTTATTTTTCCTGTTCTCTTGGCAGGACGCTCACATAAAACCTCTTAATTTTCAAAATACTTAAACACATAACTGCTCGGTAGTTCACCTGCGCAAGACGTGTGGGCAAAAAACCCGGTCCACACGACATAATCGGCCGCGAAGGACGCGTGCTTGCGTACGCGCATCCACCATCCCACTCGCACGTATAGCGCTATCTCGCTCACTCTGCTCTTTAATCAGACTGGTATTGCTTTTATTACTATCTGGACCAGTCAACAAAAGAAAAAGGCTTCTGAAGAATCATGAATATGTATGCCTAATATACTATTATAAACGTAAAAATTTTAGAATATGGCTGGATGGATGTTTGTTACTCTTTCACGCAAAATCTACTGAACAGATTTTCATGAAACTTCACAGTAATAAAGCCTATACATCAGAATAACACTTATGCTATCTATACTTATATTATAAAGAGGTAATGTTTGTGAGTTTTTAGGGGGTAGTCTCTGGATCTACTGAACCGATTTAGACGAAATTTGGCATGGAGATAGTTTGTATTCCCTTGGGATGATAAAACACTTTTTACGCGGGCGAAGCCGCAGGCAGAAGCTAGTAATTTATAAAAATATTGTGGGAAGCACTATATCCAAGCGGGCGGAGCCGCGAGCTGCAGCTAGTAGATGAAAATTTCGTCATTTATGTGCTCATTACTCTGATAAAATAAAATAAAAAAGTCAATTTAAATTAGGTATATGATTCATACAACTGCAATGAATATTAAAGCTGATGGAAATATAACTTCTATTATACTCTATGAAATATTCAGAACCTATCATAGAGATAGAATAATAAATGTGTTATTCTGCCCTCAATGTCACATTGGTTCTCTGAGTAAGCCCTGCATAAAATAATATCTATGGAAAATATATCTCGATGGGAATATGTTTTATTCAGCATGTACAACTTACAAGTGTGTACCTACATAATAATCTAAGTATGTTGGTCACAGTTTTAGTTCTATGATGCACCATTTGTATGTATGAGGTGATGCATTAAATAAAGTTTCTTCATACTAAATACTATTGCAAAGTTCTATGCTGCACCATTTGTATGGAAGAGATGCAACATTAAATTAAGTTTCTCCATACAAAATAATATTGCAAAAAAAAACAGTTATTAGATACATACTTAATTTTTTTTCTGTTGAGTTAATATTGTGTGAGAAAACATGAAATTTTCAAAGTATAATAATTTTTCCAATATTAGAAAACTATGTCTAACTAGAAAATTCTGATAAATACATACATTTTTTTTTACTATTGTTATTATAAATCAGACAAATGGCTTGACTGCCTTATTTTTAAAGTACCTATTAAAACTTTTTAAACATGCCCAAAAGCATAAAACAATTGGTTTTATGAATGAGCACAGTAGAAGATTAATAAATACAATTAGCAAGTACTATTTATACCATATAACCTAGATGCCTAATAGAAAATAGTAAGGGTATCCACCCACCCAAAAAAACTATAGACACTGTTTGTACAAGTATCAAAATTATAAAATTAAAGCAATGTTTAATAAAATAACAATAAATTCCTTTCATGCGGCAGGTTTTACTGAAACAACTATTTAAACTGATACAATATTTTTAAAAACAAAAATTCTGTTAGGAAATAAATTGATATCTAAAATATTTCAAGTACACTTCATGCGCTTGTTATTTATAACATTTCAATAATACGTAGTATCTCTAAGTAGTCTGTGTTTCAATATCTCAAGTATAGCAAAACAGTTTTCTATAAATATTTTATGCCAGTTAGGTTCAGTTTTTGTTGCTGTATTAGAATAAGCAATTAAAGGAGATAATGGATAATGTTCTAGGCTGTTTTTATAACTAAATACTTACATAAAGACGAAATAAAAAGGAAGTTAGCACAAATAAAGTTTTATTTTGTTAGTTAGTTACAAAGATAAACAAACCATACCAACATTTATGAATGTGGCGCCGAAACTCATACAAGGCCGCCTCAAAATACAGATGAGTCAACACCTAAAAGACTACGTAAAATAAAAATAGTTTTGCCATTCGAATTTTAAATGTAGGTAGGTATGTTAGGAAAGGTTAGTGCAGGCAAGTAGCTGATTGTTTATCTAAACAAAGTACTAACCGAAGCTCTCTGTCAGTTTTAGCATAACCCCTCCTATGTGCATGTCTCCCTTTACGACCATAGTCCGTTTCTCGTTCAGGTCTGTGACGTAGATCGTGAGGTTCCACGACCCATCTCCAACGACTTCACCGTCCGCCAACATATTTCACAAGTTCTTTTACACTTCACAATAAATTAATGTCACTTCCGAAGGAGCATCGCGAGTTGCGACCACAAAGTTTAATTTATTTGACGCACGTCTAACAATCTCGCCAGACTTCAATCAACTGAAACGGTGTTGCTAACTGCTGTAAAGTATAAACGTTTACAACAGAAACTGTGTTATGTACCAAAAAATTAGTAGAACTTGCAACTTTTTTAGAAAAATAATAAATATGTATAACCATTCCGTTTATAAAAGAAAATAAAATTATATCATTTCACATTAAATCTAAAGCATCACATTATTTTAGTGATTGAGTCAAATTAATCAATTAAAAAGAAATCGTAAATTCGTTCTTTTCGGTACAATATAATCAATAGTTTCTTTAGCTTTACTATTTAATATATCTATGCTTACATCTAAGGTTAGGCAACACTGATTTGACAGTAAATAGTGGTGTACTTTAGTTTGTAGAACTGACGAAATAGATTTTAACACCGCCTGCGACTCTGCCACGTGCACCCACCCAGCCTGTCTGATGGGCTTGTTGATGGATGAAAATAAGCAATGCGAAATATAAATTGCTAATATTAGACCGTCAGTCAACTTAACCCTGCAAAATATTCTATGGCACAGCACAGGTGGCACTCGGCAGTACAAGGCTTCAGTGAAACTTTGTGTTTGACCGCTACTGGAGTGACAGATGTTAAGATTACTTAAGTATTTGGGAAATACTAATAATGTTATAGTTTTCAGCTGGTTTAAAATAACCTACTTACTTTTTTAAATTGACGTCGCCTCCACGAGTTTGACTACCGTTTATCCCACCGGCTTGGCTTTAAGGCGGCTGACTTTATTTTTTGGTTTATAATGATCTGCAGTGAGCAGTGGTGGCCCAGTGGTATCGGCCGTGACTTACAAGTTGTAGGTCGTGGGTTCGAACCCAGGCAGGCGCTTTACTTTGTGTAAATTATTTCATCACCACTGCTCACAAAACGGTGAAGGAAAACATCGTGAGGAAACCGGCATGTCCTAGAACCAAAAATTCGAAGACATGTGACATCCACCAACCCGCACTGGGCCCGCGTGGTGGATTACGGCCCATTCCCTCTCACAGAGAGGAGGCCTGTGTCCCAGCAGTGGGAACATTAATAGGCTGATGATGATGATGATGATAATGATCTGAAGATCCGTCTATATTCTTTGCAAGTCACGAAGTTTGGTGCGGAATGAAGGAAATCACTTTTTATTGTCCTACTGTCATATGCTGTAACTTTGTGCCAAATAATACCTACGCTCCATCATCGGGTGTGGTGACTGACGCTCATTTTCTAATGTTCGATGTTGAATAATAGTTATTTAATCGGTATAAATAACACTTTAGATTGTTAGCTTTTTGTAGAAATTTTTATAGAGCACTTTAGTCTTAGCACGCACTGCGATTTTTATTCGCGTGATTTTTTCCGCCCATTCGCGCGCCCATTTTCATTAGTCGCATATTCAATTGTAAGAATACGCAATGAAAAATATCGCGCGGAAATAATACCGCAAGAATTCCGCGTTTTGCCACAGAATCCACCGCACCGCGGCGCGGATTAAATTCGCGCGAATATTTTGAACTCTATGAACAGGTAGAAGGAGACAAAAATTGCGTCGAATTTTATCCGCAGTACGTGTTAGATAATTCAGTAGGCGGACAAAAATTCACACGAATAAAAATCGTAATGCGTGGTAAAAATCGCAATGCCTTACATCACTAAATGTCATTGACAATTTGACGTGGGATTTTTTGACGCAAGAATACGTACGAATAATAAGATAACTGTCAAGTGGTCTCGGGCCTCGGGTTCCATTGGGGTGTTATTATTTTATTTTTATCAAAAATTGTTATATTTCATGCAATAACATATGAATATCAATATTTACCTTGATGCCAAGACTATAAGCTACCCTTATGAACAGCAAAGATAAGAGAAACTCAAATGAAATGGTTGCTACAAAGAATAAAAGTAAAGGTAACAATGCATTTTGTTGTATTTATCAAGAAAAAGTTGCTTGTTTTTTGTTAAGCGGGTGTTTTTATGATGCCTTATATAAAATCCACTGCATTCCATTATGTATACGTAATGTTTATAGTGTGGTTATGTCAAAATTTCAAACCTTTCAGTAATATCCTGTTCAACACCTGAGCATCGGGCAGAATCTCCATCTAGGGATAGTGACTCCATCTGCGACTCAGAAGCTGCTAGCCCGGTACCCTTTTACTGCACACAAGATGGGGCAGAAGGAGAAACAGATGTTGTTTGGAACTTCTACACACCAAAATCAGAGCATGCGGCGAAATCTCGCATCAAAAATTCAACACCTGTAAGCCGAAGATCAAAAAGAACAATAAAGCCAATAATTGAAAGACAACTTCCAAAACGAAGAGCACTTAAACAAACTTCACAGAAAAAGACTGAATTATTCCAAGAACTGATAGAGCTTAATCAAAATTTAGTTGAGTTGATGGCTAAGAAACCCCAAAACACACATACAGAAAAAGTGAATTCGGGAAGTGAGGATGACTTCATGACTGAGTCTCCAGAATTCTCTCCTAAAAGTAGATTGAGAAGTAATTCTCAATGTTTAAGAAGAAACGTGTTAAGCTCTAACTTTGTAAAACCAGATCCTGAAGCAGCGTTAGAATCAGACGATTCTATGAATGAGTGTCTTATTAAAGCCAGCCAAGTTGTAGAAGAAAATATCCTCAAAGAATCTCCACCTGTAAAAAGGCCCTGTTACGAAAAAAATAATATGAAAAAGAAAATAGCAACACCCAATCTTCATTCCAATTTCAAAATGGATCAAGATTCAATGGATGCCATACTGAACAGTATAAAATTAGATTCACCTATTGTCATGAAGAAATGTGCTTCCCCTCAGATGAATAATGATTCATTTGATAGTCTGGTTGGTAATTTGAATGATAGTGCTCTTGACAGGCTAACACAGATGCCAGTGAAAATAGACACATCTAAAAGAAAAAATAATTTAACTAGTCCAAAAGATAGAGACAACTGGACAATAAAGGAGCTAGTTGTTCATGAGAGTAGTCCATCTTCAAAATCTATATTTGGTCGGCATAGTTCAATGCCGGTGTCACCTGCTGTGACTAATACGAACATACCATCGACAAGTGGAATGGTTTTTGGAAGGTATAATTCAATGCCTTTTCGCAAGGAAACAGAAGACACAACTGGTAATCATTTCAGAATCCTAAAATTAAATTCAAAACTTAATTTCAGATTCGGAAACTTAATTTTAGAATTCTGAATTTTAATTAAAGAATTAGGAGATTCAATTTCTGAATTTAGACCAGAAACTTAACTGTACAATCAAGAAACTTTAATTCAGTCCAACCTTATTGATGCAAATTGCAACATATCAGTAATATAGCATTATGCATATCAGCTTATCAGACATTTTTATTACAGTAGTTGTAATCTTTGTTATTTATTACTCCCAGATAAGGCAAATGTTTTGAAAGTTTTTGGTTGGGTGTTGCTGCTGTGTTCAATCATTAAGTTTTACTCTACACTTTTTCTAATTTTATTAAAATGATAGTTACAAGAAAATTAACTGAATACTAAGAGAAATTACATACTGTAATATTATTTATGTGGGTCTATGGACGAAAACCCTAACTATACTATGTAAATCTTGTTTCAGAGCTAGGAGATTCTCCTATAAGGTGCACTCCAGAAGAAATAAAAAAGAAACACCAGCAAGCAAGAGAAAAATTGTTAGCTAAGAGGCTTCTCCCGTTCACATCATCACAGAAACTTACTCAGTCTCTCCCAAGTACACAAATGACTCAGCAACCCTTGCCAAAAATGAATGAAGTAACTGCCATTCCTAAAAAGTTACCACAAATAATTCCTCCCAAGAAGGCTCAGTTTCAACCTAAAGTTGCAAGTAGTGTAGTAAACATCCAGAATAGACCTATTCAAAGTTTTCAACAAAAAACCAGTAATAATGCTGTAGACCTAAAATCAATAATCGAAAAGAAAAGACAAGAAGCTTTGTTGAAACTACGACGACGACAAATACAAAGCAAATAATTACATTTTTAAGTTTGAATTTATACTGTAATTAAAATTATGTTTTGTGATTTTAAATATTGTTCCGTGATAAATAAAATTTAATCAAAAATTATGATTAAGTATCAATAATCCTCTGATTGCAGTTTTAAAAGATTTTAACGAAGTTTTAAATAAAAAGTAGACCAACAGGTTTCTGCTGAGACCTCAGCCATAGGAATGTTTTAGCTTTTCAATCGATTTAGATTATCTTTACTTTATGGCATCATGGAGTTATATATTACTCCATGATGCCGTTATAGTCGAGGCGGTCGGGTCAGCTCAATGGATTTAAGTAAAAAGAGTGATGCAGATGCGGGTCGTATCCTACTTCCTAGTTCTCTATTAGTAGGATAGGATTAGTCCTATCTAGTGTTGGGCAATGATAATAATCCGGTTAATATCATTTGGCTAATAATCGAATAAAAGTCAGTTAGTAGCCATTAATAGCAATTATGGATGATAACCCTGCTGTTAATGTTATTTTAGTGATTGAAAATTTCCCTTCATGGTTTTCAGGCTTAGGACAGTCAGATTAGACTTCATTTTCATCATCTTTCTTTGTTGTAAATAAATGTGTTATTTAAAACTAATCTGGCCCATTTAAAATTTTTCAATCAGCTATTTACATTGATTTTTGATAATTAGATTTTTATGTAAGTACTTAGTTTTTTTTTTATTCTTAATCAGTCATTTATTTGGGTTTTTTTTTTTTTTTGTTTTTACTTGTTTTTTTTTATATTTGTTGCTCAAAAATAATTTTCAGCCTAATTATTGCTAGAAACACTGGAATCTTCAAAATCTCCTAAGTTTGTTACATCGATTGGATCGGACGCTAATGCATCTCTTTCTGGCACGAATAAATATTAGCACGAGAAACGGGGGTGCGGGGATGCATGTTACCTACTACCCGCTCGGGTATTTTCCATTGTTTATAATTTACCTATGTCGTATTCACAGAAAAGAGCTAATAAGTAACTTACTTATTGTACCTTACATTTTTACGTATCGGTTAAATTTATTTGTAGCTATACATACACTTACATATTTAGCTCGCTTTGTTAAATCAAGTAATTAATTAGGCATATGGTTAAATCACAAAGCGAAGTGTCAATAGTAATTATGGTTTTTATAGTATTGAATCTCTAAATTAACAAAACTGAATTTCCCAAAAAATGTGTATTTATTTTATTATTAACACTTTTTCACATACAAAAAGTGAAAATAAATATAAAGAATTACAATACATTGAATCACACTGCGTACACGCACCCAATTTATGTTCACACCCACAGATTTTACACTAAACAAAAAAAAAGCATTTATTTTTTTAACAATACATTAATAGCAGGGTTATCATCCATTGCAAGGCTATTAATGGACACTTATGGATTATAATCGATAATAACTCAAAGCATCCGGCTATTTACCCAACACTAGTCCTATCCTACTAATATTATAAATGCGAAAGTTTGTGAGGATGGATGTATGTTTGTTTCTCTTGCCCACAAAAACTACTAAACGGATTTGGATGAAACTTTACAGTAATATAGGTTATACATCAGAATAACACAGCTACAATTTATAATGATTTTTTGTAATTTGGTCATAATATAACGATAAATATCAGGTAGTCGGCAAAAATTCTGCCCTCTGAGAGCTATCTTCGCGTGCGCTGCCTAAACCGTTGGTGATACACAAATATAATGTACCGTAGGATTATTTGTCTTAAATAGTTCTAAATAAAAGTCCTTGTCAGCATATATCTACCTTATATGTGGAAGACACTATGACCAAAAAATTAGAGATTCTTATGAAAATTGATGTGACCCAAAGTAGCAAAATGTTGCATAATATAGAATTTCTTGGCGTGCGCTGAGAAAACTATTGATGATACATAAAAAATATGTACTACATGATTAGTTAGGGTAGGGTTGGGTAGGTAGGGTAGGGTAGGTAAAGTAAGGAAGGGTAGGGTAAAGTAGGTAGGGTAAGGTAGGAAGGGTATGGTAGGTAGAGTAGGTTAGGTAGCGTAGGGTAGGGTAGGTGGGTAGAGTAGGTATGGTAGGTAGCCAATTGACGGGAGTGAAGCCCCGGGGGTCAGCTAGTTCAAAATATATGAAGGTGATGTAGCATGATTTATGCTTTGCGTTGCGTTGAGTGTTGCCTTAGATCTGCGTGAGCCGTACAGAAGTTCGATTTTCAATTTTGCATTTAATTATATGAATAAACTTGGTGTCAGAGGTGATGAATAAAAAAGTTGAGTTCTTTTTGTTGGAAAAGGAAACTGTCACGTCATGTCATTTTTGTTTGTCAAATAGTCAATGTCAGAATAATATTTTTGTAGGTTGTGAAGTGAAATGGTACAATTTCTCGTAATTTATAAATTGCTAACTTGTTATAGATAATTTTTGACCACTTGGATGCATGTTTAGAGAATATATCGAAAACCGATCGAAGAAATTACCACATCATACGACTTTACTCAAACTACAGTTAAGTAATCGAGTTATAGCCAAATATGGCACTAAATTACGTTCGACAAATCGCAAGAGTTGCGGGCTCGATTGGAAGTAGATCTAGTAATATCCAGAGACTGATAAGCAACAGTCCACCTCTGAGAATCGGAATGATACCGATAGTTGTGGAGCAAACAGGTAGAGGTGAGCGTGCGTACGACATTTACTCTAGACTTCTTCGCGAAAGAATTATTTGTCTAATGGGACCCATAAACGACGACATAAGCTCACTGATCGTAGCCCAGCTACTTTTCCTGCAGTCAGAATCAAGTAAAAAGCCCGTACACCTTTACATAAACTCTCCAGGAGGAAATGTAACTGCTGGACTGGGTATATACGACACAATGCAGTATATAACGCCACCGGTAGCCACATGGTGTGTTGGACAGGCTTGCAGCATGGCATCATTACTTCTGGCAGCTGGAGCACCTGGTATGAGACACGCACTTCCTAACTCCCGTATCATGATCCACCAGCCATCTGGTGGTGTCAAAGGACAAGCAACAGACATACAGATTCAAGCAGAGGAGATATTGAAGCTCAAGGCACAGATAAATACATTGTATGTCAGACATACAGGATTAACCCTGGAAAAAGTGCAGACCTCAATGGAACGTGATAAATTTATGTCACCTGTTGAAGCAAAGTCTTTCGGGCTAATTGACAATGTTCTGGAGCATCCTCCATCACATGCTATGGAACAGCAAGTTGCGGCAGGTGTTGCAGCAGCACCAGCACCAGCTGCGGGATCCTTGAACCCTAATCCAGCGGTCTGATATCTGAAAGACATCTCTTCTTCGGCAACAGTACTATTAATGTTGGTGAACTCAGTGCTAGACTCTTGTGATAATTAAAGATAACTTACACATTGTTACAATAGTAAATTGTATTTTATTTTATATCAATAATTTAATTCTCAATTATTATTCTTTCTTTTATTTCCATGGTAGAAATGATTAAATTTATAGTCATACATAGAAATCCAAAACTTTAGCTAAATGAAAAGATTTTTTACAAAAAAGTACAACCAAGTTCCAAATAAAACACTACAAAGTGAAAAATAACTTCAATTTTGGAAGTCCTTTTAAAGTTTCTTCGGTTTTTTGACACCAACTTCCGATATTGAAGTTATTTTTCACTTTGTAGTGTTTTAATTTGGATGTTGTTTGTACTTTTTTGTAATAAAGTTTTTATTTTTCACTTTTTAGTTGTAGTACATAATGAACTAGTTCTATAGGCTAGGTACCTATAATGCCCAGTGATGTCAGAAAAGATTAACTCAATAACATGAAACTTAAACAAAACCAGTGGAATAAAAGTATACCAGGGTGAACTGTTCACACCTGCATACCCCTTTAGAGCGTACCAGTATGATGTTATTTATGAAATGGTGTAATCAATAAACAGACATGCTATTGCAGCTATCCCGAGTGATTTGCCTTCATTTATTAGATTGAAGAGTTCTAATGTATATCTCCGAAGATCTCTTCTCATCAGATCTTGATGAAATTTAAATAGGACCACATGACAAGCACTAGCTTTGAAATAAAAAAAGAATCATCAAAATCGGTTCACCTAGTAAAAAGTTTTGAGGTAAAAAATATAAAAAAAATATTGTTGAATTGATATTTCTATGTAAGACATGCCTGGGATTGGTTGGAGGCGCGCGGAGGACGAGAGGGCGCGCGGGCAGCGCTGGCACGTCTCCCGCTCCAAGCATCGAGTCGCGTCACTAAAATTCTTACCACGACGAAGACACTACGTTTTATTTTAATATTGTATTCCTGTAATTACATCAGATTGTTATAGTCCACGTATTTTATTTATTCACTCCTGTAATTGAGCAGTCGACGTAGCATCGTCAACAGATAACCTCCTCCTTTTTGGGAAGTCGGTTAAAAATAGGGTGCCCGGAATTCAGAATCTCATCCCAACTTTTGGGCACTTGCAACATCATTCTCTGTAACTACAGAATTCTGCAATATCCGTAAATCCTAATTAAGTTAGAGTTTTTAAAGGTTCTGGCATTCTGGAAGCTGTTTTGGACAGTGGAATCTCTATGCATGGATGTAGTTTTATCCCATCCCCCAACTACATATTTTACACTGGTATTATTTAGGAATAAAATTACTTCCTGCCAGCGAAGTATGGAGAGTATGGCAAAAATTAAAAATTCGGCACTTGGACACAAGACAAAATACCAAAGTCACAGATGTTCTCACCTACGCTCTCAAACTTAAATGGAGATGGGCAGGACACTTAGCAAGAATGAGTGACGACCGTTAGACGATTCGCATGACGTCGTGGCCTGGCCCTACAGGCAATAGAAAGCGAGGTAGACCGATAACTAGATGGGCTGACGACATCACACGAGTCGCAGGAAAAGACTGGATGTCAGAAGCTTCAGACCGTGACCGCTGGTCATCCCTGGAGAAGGCCTTCACTCTCACCATGTGAGACGTTCATGCATGCTAATCATGGTAAGTTTTTCCAATAGTTTTATTAATTATACAATCGTTTGTTATTTTAAAATTTTATATTATGCAATTAATCAATTAAATTTATTCTTTTAATTTATCAATCAATGTTATTTTAATAATTCAATTAAATTATATACTCAAATAATCAATGTATGTAATTAATCAATTTTGTTTACAATCTTTGTTCAATTTTAACTACTTTTACCTACTTTAAGTGGTCCCTCTCTTAGGTATCTGTCTACCAGTTTCTCCAGAGCTTTTAAAAGAAAGGATGATAGACTGATGGGCATGTAAGCTTTAGCTTCTTTGTAAGTCGGTCTATCCACCTTCGGTATAAAGGTGACTTTGGCCTCCCTCCATGCCTTTGACCATGTGCCTTGTGAGCTCGTCCCTTGTGACTGGATTCTCTTTATGGCTGTCGCGCAGTACACATTCTGGGAAGTGAGTCCTAAACATCGCGCCCAGAGTGTCCTGTCCAGTTTCCGGGAGATACCCATTCTCATCCTTTAGAGATGATGGTGGGATTGTCTTAGCCATGAACATTGCTTTGCACAACCTCATTCCATTTGGCAGACCGTCGATGGAGGTGCAATGCTGCCGCCAATAAGTTATTTTAGCCTTGCGTACCGTCGTGTTATACTTCGTCAGAATGCTAGAATAGCCTGAAAAATCTTTCCTGGCGCATTTTAGCTAGTTCAGGAATCCACCATGGTACCTTTTTGTAAGAGGCCTTTTTCTCTGAGCAATTATCTTCCCATGCACCGATTCTGTCCGCTTCAAATTCTATATCCAGTATGGAATTAAGCTTACCTTTAGGGCTTCCTAGATTTAATTTGAAGTCCCTCCTGTACGAGTCCCAATTTGTATGCCTTGGGTTTCTCCTTCGTCTAGTTTCGGCTTTTCCCGCCGTCCTAAACCTAAAGCATATATAATTATGGTCAGACAGAGATTTCGTCCGGTCTAAGCCGATTTTCAATATGAGTGCTGGCTCTGTTTGAAGCCAGTGTCAGGTCGATAACTTCTGTTCTCGCTGAGGTCCTGAAAGTAGGTTGCCATTAAGGATTAAGGATTTGTAAAGAGGAGCTTACCACAAAGTCCAACAAATCCTTCCCTCGTTTGTTGTTATTGTGTTTATGTCATTGTTATTTCTTCCGAACCCAGTGTTGTGTGGTGTATCAAAGGGTTTTGAGTGTTGGTTTCAAAAATATATAACACTTACATGTTTAAATGTACCTATATCGAAAAAAAAAATAATTAAAAAGTTATAAATAAAATAATTAAAAAAATAAAAAAACCCGACTGAGGATACATCTGGTTTTGGTCAGCCAGCTCGCGAATATTGTATCCTCCGACTGCACAGCATGATTTTCTTCTTGTTTACGTCTTTTTAGTTCAATTCTTATGTAGTCGGGTTTTTAGGGTTCCGAAGCCGACAAGGAACCCAAGTTTCGCTATGTCCGTCTGTCCGTCCGCAGCTTAGCTCAGAGACTCTTAGTACTAGAAAGCTACAATTTGGCATGGATATACATATTATAATTCCGACAAAGTGGTAAAATAAAATCAAGAAAAGATTTTTTTTTGTTACATCTCCCGTAGACGTAAAGTGGGGATGTTTTTTTTTCTCGTCTATCCCATTGTGTGGTGTATCTTTAGATAGGCTATTCAAAAATATTACGGGTCTCTTCAAACCATTTTTCAATTGAGAGATCCGTTTGCGTAAAATTAAGCTTTAAATTGCAAATTTTTGTTAGAGTCAAGAGTCCCCCCTGCCAGCGAAATGGTTGCTTTTGGGTATGTGAAAAAAATCACGGCAGTAGTATGTATAAAGAAATTAAAAAGAAACTATCACAGCTAAGTAGGATTTACAAGTTTCCGAGTAATAGTCGACCAACTTAAAAAATGTACTTGGAACAAAAAATATAAATAAAAATGATTTATTTTATTATTATTTATTTATTCACTCCAAACATACAATATCCTTACAGACTAGACCCAATGCGTAAATGTAGTAGGTACCCTTACAAATTAAATAGTTCCATAACAAATTCTATAGGTAGCTATTTTTTCGAATTCACCCAAAGTGCAACAGAATATGTCGACTCATCAGCTATGAGGTTAAGAGTGCGGAGCGCGCTAGTCAGCGGCGTCTCACGCAGCAAGTTAGTTCGCGCGCTCGACACCACTAGCACCCGTGGTCGGCGACGACGACCCATATATTATATCCGTCTGGCACGACTAGTTCCACCCTTCGCAATATATCCGCATGATGTAATCCTCCCCCTGATTATCTTAAAGATATAAGTAACAAGTGTGAGTTGCCTCCTGACCCTCAGTTCATTATATCCGACCATACCTAAGATAAATAGTGTTGGCAGATAAAATGGATACACCCTACGGGGTGTTCCCTCATTTATTTATATCTAATAAATTTATTTTGGACGCGCTCCAACATCAGGCCATATTTATATATATATATTGTACAAAAGCCATTGAAAAATTACTTAAATAACAACTTTCGAAAACGAAATAGTGTAGTGAATACATTCAAAAATTTTCAAATTTCGAAAGAGAAAGAAACAAGCCACAGGGAATGGTTGGTCCATTCCCCGTGGCTACAATTATCCCTACAAAGTTAAATTATTACCTTTCTGCAAGTTATATGCGAGTAAACAGAGCAATTTCAATTTAACCGGGTAATACAGTATTTTTTTAGTAATAACAAAGATGTTTTATGGCGCTGAAAATCCATAGGTATACATTTTTGGAATAAATAAATGTGTACATCCTTTATTTAGTGAAACAAACATGTATTATTATCAAATTATTCATAATTCATAATAATTTGATATAAAATATTAAAATATTTACATTTTATCGCTTAAAATTATAATTTTGAAGTAGGCTGTATGTTCACTCACCTTGCGTTTGGCGCGTTTAAAAAAAATGCTTGCGCGCCATTTCCCATAATTTGCATATTTTGTTTTTATCGTATTTGTCGCTGTGTGGTAAATAATTTTAGAAATGTTAAGTTTTCCTGAGAAGATGACCAATTGATAGTGTTAATAACCCCGCCAGAACTACTAAATAAAGCACAAAATGCAAGCGATAGCCTAATCCCCGCAAAATCTAAAGAAAAGTTCTTAGCTTTTCTTTCTCTTTCATAGTTTCCTACAGTGGAAGAGCAAGAATTTTCAGTCATTTTCTGGAAATGTGTTTTTGGCGTATTTCTCTAAACTCGCCAATACATAAAAGCCCAGTTCCCTGTGGTGCATCTATTCCTGGTGATGCTCAAACATGGTGTTAATATCAAAACGTACTGTAACCTGATGGTATTTATGAAGAGACGGCCCGGACGGATATGTTGGTCGAAAATCTAATGTTTGTCACCAGCCGACGTTCAAAAGTTTTTGGAAGAGGCTCCGGATACTCAGTATTAGGAACGGTACGTGGAATATTGTTATTAGCGACCGCTAGGAGCCAAAATATCAATATTGAACCTCTTTTTGAACAGTTTTGTTTGCAAAATATTATTCGATTTACATATTTCAGTTATGAAGAAATTCCAACCATCAATTTTGCTGTGTAAAAATATTTTTAAACATCCAAGTTGTTTTGGACGTGTAACATAAACTCGCGAAAAAATATCGTGTTGATAATTCTTTTTTTTAAAGCAAATCTAATAGACGAAAAAATCTTGTTTCAAAAATAATTTACATGAATCAAAAATAAATATATATTTTTTTCAAACCTTTTAACCAAGCCGTTACTAAGGACAATGGCTTGCGTTATTTTGTCACTGATTTTCACCTTGTTGTGAGTAGAGTCTGCATTCGGGTTACTACATCCTTTTTTGTAATAGATGTGGTATCTCATCCCATACAAAGAAACTGTCCCGACGTACTGTACCGATTATACTGATTATTTGATTTATCTATCGATATCGATTGATTATTAGATGGTGGCAGGAGCAGTGGTGGCCCAGTGGTATCGGCTGCGACATACAAGTTGTAGGTCGTGGGTTCGAGCCCAGGGGCAGGCGCTTTACTTTGTGTAAATTATTTCATCACCACTGCTCTCAAAACGGTGAAGGAAAACATCGTGAGGAAACCGGCATGTTTAAGAACCAAAAATTCGAAGACATGTGACATCCACCAACCCGCACTGGGCCCGCGTGTTGATTATGGCCCATTCCCTCTCACAGAGAGGAGGCCTGTGTCCCAGCAGTGGGAACATTAATAGGCTGATGATGTGATGATGATTACATGGTGATCTTTGTATCGCCGTGGAACGGAACCGAACGCGATCGATTTACAAATAGTAATCGGTATAATCAGATGAAAATATTTAACTAATAACAATATTCCACGTACCGTTCCTAATACTGAGTATCCGGAGCCTCTTCCAAAAACTTTTGAACGTCGGCTGGTGACAAACATTAGATTTTCGACCAACATATCCGTCCGGGCCGTCTCTTCATAAATACCATCAGGTTACAGTACGTTTTGATATTAACACCATGTTTGAGCATCACCAGGAATAGATGCACCACAGGGAACTGGGCTTTTATGTATTGGCGAGTTTTGGCGCAAAATGTTTCTGTACATCTGCTTAATATCAGCAGTGACAGCGATAGCATGAATACGAAACCCTAATAAAACATCTACGATGTCCTGGTGCAATTTAGGCCCAGTTAATAAAACATCGTTAAGTGAAATACCATTAGAAGTTTTGCAACTCGCATCAAAAACAACACGGGTACGAGTTGTTTCACTAGAATCTTTGACCACGCAGTGGTGCGGAATGTAATAGGTACTGATAGAAGGAGGGGAATTCACGGGCTCCATGTGACCAAGATCTAAATATTCCTGGAGGCACGCGTGAGAATCAACCTTAAGTTGTGGATTACGTTCTAACCTATACTCTAATTTTCTAAACCTAGATACTGCCGTATCTCGTGATTCGCCGAGGGCAGGTGCATCGGGTTTAAATGGAAGCGAAACTACATATCGCCCATTTTCGTCGCGAGTGTGTGATTTTACGAAGATAGACTCACACAAGGCTTCGTCAGGGCTGGAAACTCTTTTTTCAGGAAGGGACTCTAATTCCCAGAATCGTTTCAGATTTATGACGTCATCGTAGGATGAGCTAGAACTACTGAAACACACTTGAAGCGAAGAAGGCGTATTTTGGTTGCAAGAAACATCACCCATTAATAAATAACCAAAGATACTATTTAATGCCATTGGGGACCCGGAAGGGCCCGTAATCACGTGACCTAATATCACCTGGGATAGAATATCCGCACCTAAAAGCATTTCCACCGACTGTGGAAGATAAAATTTCGGATCTGCCAAATGTAAGTGTTTTATGTGTGGCCAATCCCCAAATGGTAATGTTACACAAGGCATGCGTGACATAAGTGTAGGTAAAATCAATGCATCAACTGAAAGGGATGGTTGATCAACATGAGTAGGTGTGACGCAAAAAGAAACAACACCCTTAGGGTATACAGGATCACTACCTCCTATACCGAACACGGGAACGCGCGCATGCCTACGCTGCAATCCTAACCGCTGAACACAAGTCTCGGTAATAAAAGTCGCTTGACTACCGGTATCTATAATACACCGAACGGTGTGTTTTTGCGAGCCTACGTGTACATTAACTAGCGCTGTACACAAAAGCACGGTACTTGCGCGCACGGAAGGCGCAATGGATTGCGGAGCGGTCGCGTTATCTCTCGACGTATGATTCACAGCTGTCAGTACGGTTGGCGCGGTACCGGGCGCATCTGTCTCTGTCGTTTGATGCACGGTAGGTGAGACAGCACTAGCGTTCAAATCTGCTTCACTGACAACCGGAAAGCTATGCTGTTGATTAAAATGAATTAAACTATGGTGTCTTTTATGACACGAACGGCACACAAAGTTAGATTTGCAATGTTTCACATCATGTCCTACACTTAAACAATTGTAACAAACATTTTTGTTTTTTATGAAAGAATACCTATCTTGAGGGGATAAGTTTAGAAAATTCGCACATTTCGTCAACGTATGTTGAGCACCGCAACTAATACAAGATATCCTTTTACTATTTGAATTGTTGGACTGTGAATTGTCTGACTTTGTTTCCGGGCCCGCGGGGCGGGCCAGTACTGCAATTGCGAGGTAAAACAACACATTTGCAATGCAAAAAAATACAAACATATATTGCTTATATCGTTTAATTATTAAAACAATTGGTGAACGTATAATTTTCAAACCGATATTGGAATTAAGACCCTAATATTCCTTATTTTGTGCTTAGGAGAGTGAATTTTACAAGAACATATTTTTTTTTTATGATCGTCTCTTAAAAATCTTAATATTTCACAATACTCAATAGTAAATCGAAGCTTATCACACCATCTAGTGCCATTTATTTGAACCAAATTTTCTTTTTTCGTGTTGGGTGCCCGTGCTATGATCAATAGTAAAAAAGGGTTTCTTTTACTTCAAAAATTAATAACAAATGAAATATTATTTTAATTAATCAAAATTTAAACTATTTGTCAATAATCGTTGCACAAATACTTTTATCTCCATAAATTGTTCTGTAATTTTTTTAGCCCGAGCAATAAACTTTCAAAGTCAGAGGACTATACTTTTTGACCCGATAGTAGGTAGGCTTACACTGGCGGATAACGTCAGCTATACGCTAGTAGTAAGATCCGTCAAAATGACGAATCTTTCAAAAATTTCGGTCGGCGCCATCTTCGAATTTTATGTTGACCCCACATTCGTATCTAGCGACTCCAAAAACTATGGAAATGGCACCTATGATGAAAGTATCAGAAAAATCGTTCAGCGCCATTTTGTATTTTCATTTTGACCCCATATTAGCATTTAGCAACCCCCAAAACCATAAAAATGACAACCATGACGAAAGATTCAAAAATTTCGGTCGGCGCCATCTTGGAATTTCATTTTGACGCAATTTTCATATCTAGCGACCTCAAAAACCATGAAAATGACACCCATGACAAAAGTTTCAGAAATTTCTGTCGGCGCCATCTTGTATTTACATTTTGACACCTTATTAGCATTTAGCGACCCAAAAAACGCAATCGCCTCGTGCGCCGGTTGTGAGCAGAGAGTCGAACGTCAGAGTGACTATAATATAGTAATCTTTGAGAGTGACTTGACAGCGCCAAGTGCACAGTTATTTTGAGGTGAACAGTCACTTTTATGGAGAAACAAAAACATAAACAAAAAATTACTATCTATTTATTTACTCAAGTTATTTTTATATCTTGCAGTACAGCCTCCTTGCATTACGTCGGATCCATTTGTAATAGTATGTTACATTGGTGTACACCATGAGGGCTGGTAGTCTTCTAGATCTAAAGGAAACCAGTCCTAGTTGCGTGTAGTCCTGAGCTATGAGGGCGCTACCAGAATCACCACTATAAAAAAATAAAACCGTCGGTAGGTCATAAGGATATAACAGCATTGATACATTTAATTACATGAGTCCTGCGGTATAATTGCGTACCTAACACACACTCTCGTTTTGTCAATTCAACAGGTAAAATCAATACATGGATTGTTTTACGTTGTTGAGCAGACCAATAATTATTAAACATTATGAAGCAACGGATAGTCGGATTAGAAACTTCATTCGGTTATGATTGAAACTGTGATTTAGTGTGCTACTCAATTAGGATGCTGATGTAACTGTAGCCAATAAAGGTCTGAGGCAAGGTTTGATATTAGTTCGCTATGCCTAAAACCTTTTATTACACGACTGCCATAAACAGTAAGTACCTATTGAGTTCAGACCAATGTGTCTTAAGGATGCCCTACTCGGTCATTCTTTCATACAAACGTAGTATGGCGATTACTCAAAATAAAAAATGATATCAATTTGTCTCATCATTATCTAATCCTGTATAGAAACAAAAAGGTAAAAAGAAACATATTTGAAAGTTATGAGCGCCGAAAGTTCCATATTTCAACACAAATTTTAACGCATGTTTCGGCGGAAATAAATACCATAAAAAGAAGGAAAATTGCAAAATAGTCACCTAGATAGGAGTGAGTGTAAAATGGTCATTCAACATCACCTTGGTTTTGTCCATGTTCAGTTTAAGACCCGCTCTTTCGGAAGCTCTACTGAGGTCATCGAGCATAGTGCTGAGGTCCTCCATGGTCTCAGCCATGACCATTATATCGTCGGCAAACCAAAGGTGAGTGATTTAGGTACTCGCCATTGATGTTGATGCCTAGCCCTCTCCAGTCCAGAACATTGAAGAAATCCTCCAGTGCAGCGATTTCGGAGATATCCCTGCCTCACACCTCGCTGCAGAAGGACGGGTTTCGAGGTCTGATCCTGAAGTTGAATTTACATGGTGGCGTTTTTGTACAAACACTTCAACATGTCGATTTGGCACCGTTGGAGAGACTGCAGCACAGCCCAAGTCTCGGTCGAATCGAAGGCTTTCTCGTAGTCCACAAACGCTATGCAGAGAGGCAGGTTGTACTCTTCGGTCTTCTGTATAACCTGCCGCAGCGTATTTATGTGGTCTACGGTGTTAAAGCCTTTACGGAATCTGGCTTGTTCAGGAGGCTGGAAATCGTCAAACCTGCGCGCGAGTCGATTCGTGATGACTCTTGAAAACAACTTGTAGACATGGCTATGAAGTGAGATGGGCCTATAGTTCTTATATAGGGTATTGTCACCCTTCTTGAAGTAGAGTACCCCCACACCCTCGCACCATGCCTGTGGCTTTTCCCCTCGAGTGTGACGGAATCAAACAGCTTCTGAAGGTGTTTAAGCTGTTTAAGAGCCATCCTAATCTCGTACAGGCTGACTTCCGGAATGCCTTCGGTATAGTGTCGGTTCAATCTAGCTCTAGGGTCTTTTGCTAGATTCGCAACGGATTTAATGATTGACGTGTACAACTGCCCATATAATATCTCGATCTCCCTCAGAAGCTCCAGTTTGTCGGTTACAATCCTGCCATCGTCGGTCTTCTTTTTCGTGAGCCGGCTCTGCCCAATAGTCAGATCTCTTGCAAAGACCTTGGAGCCCTTATTCCGCTCAATCGCGTCTTTAATACCCTCGGTATTAAAGCGGCGGAGATCGCTTTTAAAGAACTTTGAGATCCGTTTATTTAGCTGCCGGTATTTTAACGCATGAGCTTGAGAGTAGGATCAGAGAGTTTTTTGTTTATATCTGTACGGCGGGTCTTGAAAAACTTTGACCCAACCCCCCCCAGCTCCCACGAACCCATGGCTGTATTCGTCCACGGAGCTCCCTAGGCAATGGAAACGATTCTGGTGTTCAAGCTGAAAGCTCTCGGGGTCTTGGATCCGGATCTGTGCTGGACGGAGCGTAGACTTCATTAGTCGAGACCTTTCAAGCTTGATATTAATGTTCAATCTGCCTCTCATCATGAGGTGATCGCTCCCGGTTTTCACCGAATTGATCACAGAGACATCATTAAACATTTGCTTATTGGTTTACAAGATGAAGTCGATCTCGTTTATAGTTGCACCATCGGAGCTTTGCCAGGTCCACTTCCTGTGCTCACGCTTTCTGAAGAAGGAGTTCATCATATAAAGACCCTCCTTTTCCATAAAACTGGCCAGTTTCGCGTTGAAGTCCCCAATGACAACGGTGAAGTGAGTTTTGAAACCATGCATGGCTTTAGACATATCCTCATACATGGTCGCTAGCTTGTCGTCGGGGTGTACCGAGGTCGGGGCGTACCGAGGTCGGGGCGTACCGAGGTCGGGGCGTAGACCTGTATGACCTTCAGCGAATACCTCGAGGACGTTCTGAGTATTAGGTACGCCACCCTGGTCGACACACACTCGATCTTCATCACGTTGTTCATAAGGGACATGTGGTCGATAAACCTGACACCACCCTGGGACTGCCGGTCACCCTCTCAGAAATAGAGCCGGTTACCGGATTTGAGAATTATCGAGTCCTCTCCCTTTCTTCGGACATTAGATAACCCTATAGTACTCCATCGTAACCTGCTCAATTCTTCCTCGAGTTCGGCTATCTTCTCGTCGGTCCGGAGTGTTCGCGTGTTATACGTTGCCAGGTCCAGTCGTCGGTGTTTATTAGGGTAGCCGGGTCCACTCCGGGGATTCTTTACACTCCTTGCCACGCCATCGCCTCGACCGCTATCGGTCGACGGTCGGACGGGCTGCCGGGCACTCGGGGCCGTTTTATCCTTGTGCTATTAATTTTTGGTTTGGGGGGGTTTGCCGTAGTCGCTACGCTTGGAAGGCGGGTTGGCGATCACAGTTTGTTGCCCAAAGAACGCTGCTGCCCATTCTCTGGTGTGTCCCTTAGTCGCCTTTTGGGTATCGACCCACGGGAAGATATGGGATGGTGAGATTCTTTACGTCCGACACCTTCCGGAACTACGGAACGGTATTTAGCGCATATAACATGCGGCATTTTAACTAGTAATAGATAATGTTCATACTCGTAAAAGACTCTTGGCAAAGATAAGACTAATTGAGATCTGTAAATCCATTATCATTAAAGGCGCCTAAAGCGTCTTTACATTTGAGACAAGATACCTACTGTATGTAGATAACAGTAGTGTTAGGAGTACTTAGTTATTTCGTGGTAGGATTTAATGTGGCGCGGGAAAAGAATACCTGGAAGGATTTTCGGGGAGGACTTTAGACAGGAGTGCCTCGATCATCAGCCTTTTTTTAATGTTCCTGCTGCTGAGACAGAGGCCTCCTCTTTGTGAGAGAGAGAATGGGATTTATAGCAACATGCGCGCGGACCCAGTGCGGGTTGGTGGATGTCACATGTCTTCAAATTTTTGGTCCTAGGACATGCCGGTTTCCTCACGATGTTTTCCTTCACCGTTTTTAGATCACTGGTGATGAGATTACTAACACAAAGTAAAGCGTCTGCCTGGATTCGAAACCAAGACCTACGACACATAAGTTGGGGCCGTTACCACTGGACTATTACTGGCCCCGATAGTATAGGATAAAGAATAAATAGGAATTTACGGAATTTAGCCCTGTCGACCCCTTTAGGCTTTAGGGAGTAATGGTGTGATGGTATGAACTGAATAATAATTACTCAGCTGGGTGGTGTTCATCCTCCTTCGTACTTCCAGCACAAAACATGCCCGCTTCTAACTTCCCAACCCGTGAGCACACTCTTGCTGACCTTATTTTCTGCGGCACAGACTTTAGGATTGTCGCTGTTTCTGCTGTTTCTTCCTAGAAGAAAATAATGTTATAAGACATGAAGAATGCTTTTTAAACACACCTTTCTCAATTTAAGACTCTACTGGGTATATTAATATAATTTCGATTCTGGAAAAGATCGAGAACTCGAAGATCGAGAGTGCCTAGGTAGCTCCGTGGACGAATATATCGTAGCGACGGGTTCGTGGCGAACTAAAAAGATGTAAACTAGATGAAAATCATGCTGTGCAGTCGGAGGATATATATTCGCGATCTGGCTGATCAAAACCAGATGTATCCTCCGACTGCACGGCAAGATTTTCATCTTGTTTACGTCTTTTTAGTTCGCTTTTTAAGCAGTCGTGTTTTTAGATTTTTTGAATAAACTTTTTTTATTTATGACTTATTAGTTCTTTTTTTTAGAATTAGGTACATTTAAACATATAAGTGTCATAAACTTTTGAAATTTCCTCTTAAAACCCTTGATTTTGATACCCCACACGATAGGTTTGGATGGAAAAAAAAATTGTCCTTCACAATATGGCGCCCAAAATCCGCCATTTTTCTATCATCCAATCTTAATGCAGCCAGTGACAATCGCAGGTTTAAGACAAATCGATTGACGTAAGAATAATCAAAATCGGCCCACGCGTTTGGTCTCTAGAACGCCACATTGGAACAAACAAACATACATACATACGAAGACTGATAAACACATTCCTTCGGCAGTCGGGTAAAAAGCGTGAACACAGGAAGTGGACCTGGCAGAGCCCCGATGGTGCAACAAAAAATGAGATCGACTTCATCATGTCAACCAAGAAGAAAAAGTTCAATGGTGTCTCTGTGATCAATTCGGTGAAAACCGGGAGCAATCACCGCATGGTAAGAGGCACATTCAGACACATCTCCTACGATGCCAGATCGACTACCGGTACATTGAGGTGTTGAATTGTTTGTATAAAAACGCCACCATGTCAGTACGTTTTCTGGATCAGACCTCGAAACCAATCCTTCTCCAAGGGGTTGTGAGACAGGGAGATGTCATTTCTCCGAAACTGTTCACTGCTGCACTGGAGGATGTATTCAAGGTTCTGGACTGGAGGGGCCTAGACATCAATCAGCTAGTCACTCACCTTCCGTTTGCCGACGACATAGTGGTCATGGTTGAGACCATGGAGAGCCTCAGTACAATGCTCCATGATCTCAGTGGAGCTTCCGAAAGATTCGGTCTTAAAATTAACATGGACAAAACCAAGGTCATGGTGAATGCCCATATATCTCCCACTCCTATCAAGATCGGAGACTCTACACTCGAAGTTGTGGATGACTATGTCTACCTGGGACAAACGATCCAGTTGGGAAGGGCCAACTTTGAGAAAGAGGTCAACCGTCGAATCCGACTCGGCTGGGCAGCGTTCGGGAAGTTGCGCGGTATGTTCTCGTCCAACTTACCACAGTGTCTCAAGACGAAAGTCTATAACCAGTGTGCGTTGCCAGTGATGACATATGGCTCATAGACGTGGTCGCTTACAATGGGCCTCATCAGAAAGCCTACAGTCATTCAAAGGACAATGGAGTTGCGACCGCGAACCGGAAGACATTGCGTTGGAAGGCTTCTCACCGGGTGGACCGATGACCTGGTGAAGGTTGCGGGGATTCACTGGTTGCGAGACGCACGGGACCGGTCATATGGCGACGCTTGGGGGAGGCGTATGTCCAGCAGTAGACGTCTTTCGGCTGATATGATGATGATGATGACAAATGAGAGCAGGGGCCAACGGCTTAATGTGCTATCCGAGGCACGGTAAATAATCATCCACGAACCAACCTCAACAGCGTTGCTTAACCTGAAGACGTACTAAAATAAAATTCCTTACTGAATCGAATACCTGATTGTACCCTCTATCGCCGCTGCTGAACCTAGCGTTCCCAAGTCATGGTGCGTGTTGTTATGTGCTCCTCCAACAACTCGATTGCACACGATAAGTTTGATCGAACGATGATCTTTAAAAATATGCTGGCCATCCGTATCTTTGTCGTTTCGGCTGATTACAGCCAGGCTATTCGAGGCTGGCCGCGTTGGTGAGGAAGCACCTTTTTTTTTGTTGGGATATCGTCCAATGACTTCTCCCGCCCTGGGAGAAGAGGGAGTGCGATTCAGACTTTTACTGACAAAAACCCGCCCGTGGTCTTTATTTATTTATTTATTTATTTAGGAATAACAAACAGTTACACATTTAAAACTTATGACTAATACTATACGAACATGATATAAATGCGCAACTTATACCGTTATCCACATCATATAAAGTAGAAAGTTAGTTTTGAGCAAACGATACACAACAAAGAAACAAATAATTTTACATTATGTTAAGTAACAATTTAAAGGCTCTTTATTGCTTCAATAAGGCAGTTGCGAAATTTATTAGTGGGCATTGCAAATATCTCCAGGTATGTAAAAAGTTCATTAAACTCATTACAAATACGACGCAGAGGTGCGCGGGCTCCAGCGTTTGTTCGACAGGAAGAAACAGCGAACAGAGGGCGCGCGCGCACCCCTCACCTCAAAACACTTCTAGGAACAAAGTAATGTACTCTATTGGTAATATCTGAGCAGTCGTATCTGTGATTACACACATCATAAAGGAACATCGTTTCCAGGTATAATCTTCTAGACTTTAGGCTCATTACATTAAACTTTTATAGCAAATCATTATACTCGTACGACGGGAAGTGCCGGTAACAGCGGTATTGTACAAATTTCAAAAAAAATTCGCTGGACCCTGTCCAAACTATCTGCATATTTATTATAATAAGGTCTTTCAGTTGCTTGTGCCAGGGCCGCAGTAACTCTCTTTCAAAATTATCCGCGCCTACTTTAATGATGGTGGATGGTGAGTACCTAGTAGTTGCGTTCAGATTTAGGCCTTCTATTGTAGTTTTACTTGCCTTTTCACTAACTACTTGGTACAGGTAAGTATCGTTCTAACTTGCCTGTATGAATATAGAATGCTTTTATCCTAGAATGATTCCACTGCTGGAAACACAAGCCTCCTCTCTGTGAGACGGACTGGGCCGTACCTAATCCAACATGGGGTCCCAGTGCGGGTTTAGTTCTAGGATATACTGGTTACCTTACTATGTTTTTCTTCTTCACCGTGCATTTCTAGCACCGTGCATTTCTACAATTCTAGCATCAATTGAATGATAGCTCACTTCACCCTCTTGTCGAGTTTTTTGCAGAATCGACGGGCTGGTCGTTAACAGAAGCCCGTACCTAAATCAAATAAGTTACTAATTTCACCACGAATACAGACGATGACGCCAAAATGCCCGACTATGCCGTTTTTAACCGACTTACCAAACTGATATATTCACCAATATCTCTGTCAATTGTAGACCGATTTTGAAAATTATTTTTTTTGTTTGAAAGAGTATGTTTCGAAATTGGTCCATTTTAATTTAGTGAAGATCTGATGAAGGACTTCGAAGATATGCGACAGAACTCTTCAATAAATAAAAGCAAATCTCTCGGGACTGCTGCATTCGCATGTCTGCCATAACATCTTGCCAGTACGCTCTTAAGGGGTACACAGATCTCTCATTTCACCGGTTATGTTCAAGTTTTATGATATTTGGGTTATCTATTCTGGCGTTAAGGTAACTTATTATACAACTTGCCTATTAGGTAGGTACAACTAAAAAGTGAAATATAAAAAACATTTTTAGAATAGTTTTTTACTAAAATCCGATATCGTAACTTTGACGTGCAAATTGTAGGTAGGTATCTTAATTTTATAAAGAGAGAACTTACGTCTACAATTCCCCAACCAGCCACTTCTCCTCTGTTCACGTTCGGAAACCGAGGCATGATGGCAATCCTTTTGATATTGTGTCCTAAATACAAACTCTTCTTGAGCCCAACCAACGCTATGTCGTTAGCAGCTAAATATTCGTCGTACTTTTCATGGACTTTTATTACTCCGATCTCTCTTTTAGATTTAACCTGAAGAAGAGAACATTCGGGTGTTGTATCGTTACTTAAATAATTTTGGGTAGGTGTTGCAAAAAGCGCTCGTTAAATAAATCAACGGCACCTAATGTTTTTGTAGAAGCACTTTCTTTTTTTTTTTTCTCTCAAATTTGTGAATGTGAAGTACCATGGAGCATTTTTATTAGGTTACAACTTTTTTATTTTTTTATTTTGACATTGCAAGCATGGCAGTTGAGAGTTTGTCATGCTCACTCAAATGTCTCGCTGTTGGTGGCGCGTGTTATTGGGTCATTCGGTTCCCTTCAAAATGGTTGAGCTGAGTGGGGTTGATGCACGCGTCATGCTCGTGAACGGGTGCCGTCAGATGAGACTGGTCATCTCTTAGCTGCCAGTGGTTTAATTCAGTTCATCTTTTAATATTTTTTCAATCTTTTAATATATTTTTTTATTATTTTCTACATTGTGCTCACATAATAGAAGCAACAAGAAATATGTAACCAAACATTATATGTAACACATATGATTTAAAAGAGTGTCCATGGAGTTTCTTGCACGTTCTTCTCCATAGAGATCTACTTCTTGGAACGTGCAATTTAGCTTCACTTCTTTGTTTGACTGACCGACATTTTGACAATTCAAAAGTGCCTAAATTGGTCTATTTGAAATAAACGTTTTTGATTTTGATTTGATTTTTGAATCATCACCGTACATATTTTTGAATACAAAGATTGATTATAACGGAGGCAACAATTCATGTAGCAATAGAATAGTTGCGTCCCTACTCAGAAACAACATACAATTACACGTATTCAGAGTCCGTCCAGACTTATTTATTTATATTTAATTAAATTTATTATTATTATTATTATTTATTTTTTATTATTTTTCAACTCTACACACTGTGTCTACATCTCTTTTTTTTCATCTTTCCTTTCGCAGGTATGCTGGAAGAGATTTCTATAGAAATAAGCATCACCTATGTACCTATTTTTCTGTTTCTTCTTCTTGTCTGTATATTATGTGTGTGTGCATAAATGGTTAAATAAATAAATAAATAAATAAAACGATACAGATACCAATTACATTAATTAACTTAAAAATCGTGAAACATAACAATGTTGACAACTATGTCACATAAGATAATTAAATAATTCACATATACAATTAACATAGCACAGTGAAGTGGACATGTATCAATAATTATATTAAGATATAATGCAATCAATAATTCATAATTCAAAAATAACAATACAATTAGCATGGAACAGTGGACACCCTCGCATACTTTCTCTCACAGAATACCTTATGTTCAGCAGTGGACGTCTTTCGGCTGAAATGATGACAATGATATAACCAGACAGTGACTCAGCCTAAAAGGAGTGTTATGTTTTTTAAATGACGTCTCAAAATGGAGGAGGCTCTATGTTCGACTGTACGTATTTTTAACCCACTCTCCAAAAAGGAGGAGGTTCTATGTTTGACTATAAGATTTTTTTCACCGATTTCTGCGTCAATTGTGGACCGATTTTGGAAATTAATTTTTTGTTTGTAAGAATATGTTCCCGAATTGGTTCCATTTAAATTTGGTGAAGATCTGATGAAGAACTTCGAAGATATACAACGGAACTCTTCAATAAATGACGGCAAAACTCTCGGGATTATGAAAATCGCATATTTGTTTATTGTCTATTTCATAACTTAACATCAAGCCACGCCGTTACGCTCTAAAGGGGTACGCAGAAGTGTACAGTTCAACTTGGTGCACATTCATTCCACCGGTTATGTTCAAGCTTCATGTTATTCGTTTAATCTATTCTGGCAACACTTTGGGTATAATAGATAGCTAAGCTTACAATGGAACTTTTCCATTATGTACCACAACACAAAATTCAAAAAAAAATATCTAAAAAAAGAAAACCCGTATGTGATAAATAATTTCAACGTCGGTGTCATAAAGGTAAGTGTTTTTTTATGTTTTTCACCGATTCATCATTATCAGCCTTTTAAATGTTCCCACTGCTGGGACACAGGCCTCCTCTCTATGAGAGGGAATGGACTTTAATCCACCACGCGGGCCCAGTGCGGGTTGATGGATTTGACATGTCTTCGTATGTTTGGTTCTAGGCCATGCCATTCCTCACGATGTTTTCCTTCACCGTTTTGAGAGCAGTGGTGATGAAATAATGTACACAAAGTAAAGCGCCTGCCTGGGTTCGAACCCGCGACCTACGAGTTGTAAGTCGCGGCCGTTACCGCTAGGCTACCTGCTGTCCCGATTCACCGATTACTCCGTAAATTATGGACCGATTTTGAAAACAATGTATCCCAGTCGTGTTTAGGCTTGTTGGAATTGTTTTGAGAAGCCCTCTGGCTATAAATGATTTTCATGGTAATATTAGGTAGGTACTAAAACTAATAAAATGAAAATAAAAAACTTTTTGACAAAAAAAATTACTTAGTCGGTGTCAAAAACGTGAAAAATTGGTACCAAAGACATCGACCGGTAGATCAGAAAGAAATAATTAATATAATAAGGTCAACTAAAAATAAACATAGCTGCGGTATCGATGACATTCCACCAATTTTATTAAAGCAATGCGCAATAGAACTTTCCATTCCCCTAATGTTTTTAATTAATCAAAGCTTCCAAGACGGCCAATTTCCAGACGCACTAAAAGTAGCTTTAGTTAAACCAGTACATAAAAAAGGTGACAAGCATATTCCAAGCAATTATAGACCCATAGCACTGCTGCCAACCTTTTCCAAAATATTTGAAAAAGCTATGTGCAATGAGCTATATATATTCCTGGAAAAGTTTAATATTCTTGACGACGCACAAAATGGATTTAGAAAATGTAGATCTACAACATTAGCAGTTTATAAATATGTTCAACAAGCACTACAACACATAAACGACAAACAATACGTAACTGGGCTTCTACTAGACATGACAAAAGCATACGACAAGGTCCTTTATGATATCTTACTCACTAAACTATATGGTTGCGGTGTACGAGGACCAGCGTATTCGTGGTTCAAATCATATTTACATAATAGGACACAAATAGTACAAATTGAAAGTTACGACCATGATAAAAATGAGATCAAACTATTAGATCACAAGAAAAACAAATTACTTGCTCAATCCCACAAGGAAGTGTACTAGAATGCCCCCTATTTTTAATCTATATTAATGACCTTCCCAAAATATTAGACAAAGAAAACGCTTTACCAGTACTATTTGCAGACGATATTTCAATACTAATCAAGTGTAAAAATTTAAATAACCCTAGTCTACAAATACAAGATACCCTCCAAACTGTAAATACTTGGCTCCAGATTCACAACTTAGAAATTAATAGTAATAAAACTAAAATAATACAATTTAGATCTTATAAAAAACCACCTCTCAATTTAAAAACAACATTTAGAAAAGTGCAAATAGAAGAAGTCTTAATATCCCTTCTCACACTACCGATTTCTACTCCTACTCTTTTACTGTGCACGCTGTGCGATTGTGGAACTCTCTACCACCTGACATTAGGGACTGCCAAACTCTTGCAGTTTTTAAAAGAAGAGTGAAAGAACACTATCTTTCCATTTCGTCATAGTTGCGTGATTATGTATTATTATTTATTATATATATACATAATATATATATTGGTAGGTATTAGTATTTATTGTTTTAGTATCTATTTCACAAATATGTTTGTATTTATTATTATGACAGTAGGTATATTTAATTTGTTATCGGTATTGTTTATTAGTTATGAATCGTTTTATGTTTATTATTTTTCAACTCTACACACTGTGTCTACATCTCTTTTTTTTTCATCTTTCCTTTCGCAGGTATGCTGGAAGAGATTTCTATAGAAATAAGCATCACCTATGTACCTATTTTTCTGTTTCTTCTTCTTGTCTGTATATTATGTGTGTGTGCATAAATGGTTAAATAAATAAATATAAATAAGAAGTTAGTACATTTAGCCTACGTGGCATTAATAATGACACACACATAAATTGGAAGTCACACATAGAACATATAAAAACAAAACTTTCGAGATTCACTTACGCTCTTTTTCAAATTAAATTAAGCACTAACACACAAACAGCCATGGCTGCTTACTACGCATACGCATACGCATGGCTGAGATATGGCGTCATGCTATGGGGTAATAGTGTACATGTAGATGAACTATTCATAATACAAAAGAAGTGTATAAGAATTCTAGCACAAATAGATAATACGGAGAGCTGCAAACCATTCTTTATTAAATATCAGATTCTAACTCTGCCGTCAATATATATACTGGATATTTGCTTATTTACTTTTAAAAATATCGTCAAATTCGTTAAAGTAGAAGATACGCACAACGTCAACACTCGCCATAAAAAGAGGTTATGCGCTCCATCCTCATGAATTAAAATGTTAAGTGACAGCCCATACTATATGGTAATAAAAATATATAATAAGTTGCCCAACACGTTTAAAACTGAAAAATCAACAATATTTCAAAAGAGGCTAAAGCTATTCCTAATCCAAAAATGTTTCTACTCAGTAAAAGAATATTTAGAGGCTAGCTTAAAATAACGATTATCTCTCATGTACAAAAGTGGCGATCTGTCCTATAAAACAAAATAAAATTAGTCTATCCTATTTACATTAATTTAAAATCATAGTTATAATTTGTAATATCTGAAACGGATGACATTAATATTGCTGAATAATTATATTGAATTCATAACTATTGACATTTAATTTTGACATAAGAAAATGTCTCAATATAATTTTACGGATCTAAATAATATTTAATGCATGCTAATTTAGGATGAAAATTGCAATGCTTGTAAAAGGCTGCTAAGTCTTAAGTAACAACATAAAATAACATCAACATGTACACTTAGTTCGCAATAAAATTTTGACTTTGACTTTGACCTCCGAAAGGAATGTTATTTTTCGTTTTGTAGTGTTTTTATTTGGGAAGTCGGTTTAAATTTTGTTAAAAAGGTTTTATTTTTTAAATAAGTAATTCTTACTCATGCTCTAGGATATGTACTTATTTACCTTTTCTAAGTTTTCATGTCCCGCGAAAGCCTCAATATAATGCTCTGGATTCTTAGTGTCGCAGATGTTCACGCAATGTGCCGCAGTGATGAGGATGTACTGATTCAGAACCGAAGCACCACAAATCCAGGGTTTTGAGCAGTCTATGGCCAAGTAGACACAGTGTGGAAACTCCCTAATAGTCGTATACACACCACCAACCACAAATGGTTCCATTTTGGATTTACAACACATAACCACAAATGAAAATACCAAGTGGAAAATGGGTAAAAAAAACATAACGATGGCTATGAATTAATGTAGGGTAGGTTATCAACTTTATCGCTTTTAATTTCGTTTATGATCGATTCAGGCTGGCGGACGTCTCCTTATTAGTGGGTTATCAAAATGCGATTGGATTGGATTTTTATTACTGGCTGTTTTTTCAAGGTTTCATTGTGCGGTGAACACGTTTCATGTCTTGTGGGATTAACAGCACTTGTAGAGGTTGTAATTACCTACTACCCAGGTGCAGAAAGTTTGCCGATGACGTCATGAGGTTACTGACGTTCGATTCTCGCTATTGGTGCACGAGACAAACGCGGGGTGCCGCGCGGGTATGTGGGAGGGGTAGTCATCGGCAAACTTTCTGCGCCCGGGTAGTACTTAAATTATTTCAGACCAGATTTTTTTTAACTTCAAGCCAGAATAGGGTTTCGTTTTTGGTAAGCAAAGCTAATCTGCAAATAAAAATCCCGTGGCTACTCAGCTCATGTCCATTTGATGACACGTTTTCTTTTTAGGCGACAGTAGAGAAATTCTTTTGTCACCCTAAGCATTAAAGACCGAGAACTAAGTACACAAGAGCGTGCAAAGGAAAATTTTAGAGATAGTTTATCGTCTCAGTTATGCACAAAATCATTATAAGCGAAGACGGAGGAGTGAGCGATGCGAGTTCAAAAATGTATTACCAAGTAACGAACGCACACGGGGCAGTAGGCTAGAGTATACAGTACTGCTTATTATGGGTATTGAGCACCCACTTTGTATATACCTGCATGGGTATTTACCTCTCGTGGGTGCTGGAACCCCCGAGCACTCACGGAATCGTAGTAGTAAGTAATTAGTAACTACTACTAGTTAGTAGAGATGAAGCGTATATACTAGAATAGATCCAGGGATTAGGTATTTAACGAGACTAGGCTGTACCTATTCTAACTTTTAAAATACTTGATCCACCTAGTCTCACTGTGCCTACGCAGTGCACGGCACCCGCGGCCCGCGCGAATCGAAGTACCGACTGTACTGGACTATGCTGCTATCTCGCTTCACCGCGTCGTCGGGACGCGGTGAAGCGAGATAGCAGCATAGTCCTAGCTCATCCATGTTTGCCAAAATCATTCGTGAGTCAGTCACTTAAATTTGAACCTTAATTCAAAAGGCATAAAAGTAACGCGATGCGCACTCGTATTTACATAGATCATACGTGTGCCAGTCGTTTGAATTTGAACCATATCTCAATGGCATAAAAGTTACGCGACGCGCACCGTGTTGTAGAAGAATATATTCTGTCCTTTTTTAACTACACTATTCCGCAGTCTTTCCATCCTTTTCTGTCAATACTCGAGATCGAGACTAGTCGGGACTAGGCACTAGGCAGACTTTAAGAATAGGTAGAATAGATACTTTGACAATACTCGATGCGAATGAAGACTATATGATGCAGTCGAGTATCAAGTACGGACTCGTGCGAATGTGATCTCGATTTTCTAATTTTCTACGTGTATCTTAAAAAACAATGATTGTAAACAGTTACGTGATTTAAAAAATAACAAACAATGATTGTAAATAGTTACGTAATTAAATAAAACAATGATTGTAAATAGTTATGCGATTTAAACAAAAACAAAAGCAATGATTGTGTAAAGTTACGTGATTTAAAAAAAAACAACAATAAAGCAATTATTGTATGTAGTGTATAACAATGATTGTAAATAGTTATGTGATTTAAAAAAAAAACAAAAGCAATGATTGTATATAGTTACGTGATTTAAAAAAAAAAAAACAAAACAAAAAGCAATTATTGTAAATTATATTTCAAAAAAAAAAAAAAAATATGAAGTACTCTGAAAAATGAATTGAAATCTTTTAAATACGCCAACAATCTTCAATGTAGATAAATATATACGTTGACAGTCCTAAGCCTGTGTAAAGTATGAAGGGAAGATTACAATTCATTACTGCGTACGTACTACGTACTACACGTATCGTTGTTACGCAAAGACTAAGCATCTATAAAGTATGCGTATTTCATGGACTAGGTGGAACAGGTATTTGGATCGAGTATTTGTACGGACTTGGACTAGGTGCACCTAGTCCAAGATTTGCCTAGTACGACCCATCTCTACTAGTTAGGCACTTGAACAATACTTCGCGGAACTCGGATATATAAAACACCGGATACTTTGGCAGTACATGTTTTCGTATTACATCTGTCCTCAACCTCAAACTCATAAAACAATCTTAACCTTAATCCTATAGATAATCAACGGAAACTTTTAACACCGCGATTCAGGAATCCTGTCTAAATGAACAACGCTATCTATCGACGCAGATGGAACTAACTTTCTTCTAACAAACTTTTGTTGTACAAAAATTGAATGCGAACAGTACTACTATTATTATCACGTATAGGCACCACTCTGCGTATATTTTTCAGCGTTCACATGAATTCTCGCTGAATCACTTTTTAATGGAGCCCATGGGTAATAAAGATATGGCGTTCGAAAGTGCATAAGCATATTACCATATTTCATTATTTTCAAATTAAATATTTTACCAACATGTCATTTTTATGAGCTTCACTCTATATTGCAACTCTAGGCTGGATACAGCTTATTTATTTTTCGTATTTCAGAGTTTTCTCATAGTGAATATTGTTCATGTCCATATGAGTACATAAGTTCAGCCCTTCAAAAATTCTCAGTAAATTAAAAGTTGCCGGAGTGTATACGCAACAAAAAAACAGAGTGGGTCCACAAAGGCTGAGGTTTCTGGTTCCAAAACTTCCCTCGTTAGTACTTATAAAAGTAATTTCCTAAAAGTTTATCATTGAACAAGTGTTGAACCGTTAACCGCAGTCCCACGAGACACGATCTCATAACTGGCTGTCCATCAACGTAATTAACTGGCGACCCTTCAGCCTCCAGCCGAGATTAGAAAAGTTCCAGTTAACTTTGAAAGTCTAGGAGTTGAGGGTTCCCATGAGTCTATACAGTTAATTGAACGATCTATCGTGTTTATCTCAAAATATCAATATCTAAATAATGTCAAGTAAGTTGTAGCACTAAAAGATCTCAACCTCTTTTCTCAACAAGCAATGCTTTTAGATAACATCGCACTAGGCGGCCCGTAATGTAAATTATAGTCCGAAGCCTTAGTACCGTGAACAAGGTCGCCTTCAAGATGAGGTCGCGCTAAACGGAACAGCATGAATCTAGGTTGTTTCGTCCAAAACAATGGTAGTGGCGGCGCGAGCCATCCTTTCCTAATCTGTGAAAGGCCTGGACGTCGGCGAGGGGAGCGTGAATGGTGGTGTTGGCGCATGCGCGACGTTCTGGTCGATAATGGTGACGTCAGTGCTGGAGAGCTCTCAGTCAGCCGCCGTCGGCCACAACGCGAACATGTGGTTACAATGCTTGGCTGCTACGGTGCTCATCGCTGCTGCCGCGTCGCGCGAGGTCTTCACCAACACGTTCCTGGTGCGCTTCAAGCGGTCGGTGCAGCACGACGAGGCCCATCAGCTGGCGCTGCGCCACGGCTTCGACAGCCTCGGACCGGTGAGTTCTGACCACGTGATTATTTATACGTAAACATAGCCATAGACACTCATATTTGCGCCAGTATAACTTGATTTATGTCTCCCTAAGCCTCCCAAATCGCTGGCATTTTATTGCGGCGAGGTCTTTCGTAAATTGATGATAGTTAATAACTGTGCTGCAGCTGTTAGACTGATGTTTCTTGTTTATTATTATGGGCATCGTTGGGTGGTTAATTGGAGAAGTTAGACCTTTTATTTATGTCCTGTAATTAACTTTGAGCTCATTCTGATTGGCCGAAGAAAGTGTTTTTTTTTCAGGAATAGAGCATAAACCATAGATTCGCGCGTTATTTTCGTAGCGTATGAGTTATTTCGATAGACATAGATATCGTTGACGTATCGTCAACTAGTTACTAGGGTCGTTGGTCAAACAACCAGTGGTTGGCACTAAACGTGTTATAACTACGGCGCGCGAATCACTCAGAACCATTGAATGTAAACATGGTTACCGCAGCTTTGGAGCGATTCAATTGGGTTCAACGGTTCAATAACGTTCTGTTGAACAATTTGGCACGGTTTAATCTGTATTGAATGGTGTGTATTAATTCTAACAGGGCATTTAATACATACATACCTAAATAAACTCACGCCATTTTTCCGTGAGGATAGGCAGTAACTACAGATCGCCACCAGGGTCTTTAATAGGAAACAATTATAAGAATATGTAGTATATATTTATAGGGAAGAGGCATATACAAACAATAGTAATATATACAAAAGAAGTGTAAGTATTCGCATCACAAGGGCAAATGTGACGTATATTTTTTAACCTTACCCTTGAAGGGGTTTACCTACAGAAACATTGATAATTTATTTAGACTTCATGAACAAAAGGTACAAAGGCGGACTTAATGCCTTAGGCATTCTCTACCAGTCAATCAAGGTTGGTAAAGAGATAACATGGCTGATGCTTTGTTCAATAATATAAATAAAACCAGTTATTAAAACAACAAAAAAACACATACATATATATTGAAAATATAATTTTATAAATATATATATTTGTAAAGTAATAGAAAAGAAGAAAGTGAGATGACTCTGCTTAGTTGTTTTGAAAGTAAAGATGTAATTTCCGCTTGAATGCATACTGACTGGTGGCCGTCCTGATTTCAGGAGGAAGTGGCGTGGGTCCTAACTAAAAATAATTAAAATTAAAGTTATTTTTAGTTAGGACGCACGCCAAAACACGGTAAAAAGATTTTCATTAAAAGAGCCCAAACAAAAGAAAACAAAATAATGACAAAGGACAAAGTTGTAAATAAGTACGTTATTTATTTCAGCCGTAATTTTTTTTTGCCAATTCTTAGCCCTCGGAGGTACATGTATTTCGCAAGATTTGGGAAAATCGCGCAATTACAAAAACTAGATTTTTTGCAATAAACTGAATTATTGGAAACTAAGATAGATTTTCGTAACGTAAAAAACCTACTCTTTTCAAAGCGATGTTACTCGGTACAAGTTATAAAAACTACTAAAATCGATAATATTGTTTACAGATCCCAAACAAACTACGTCTATACATAGATTTGCACCAATATACCTCTCAGATTGAGAACAATGACGCAAACACAGTCACGCGAAGTTCTACGGCAAGAACTATTTTAAAACTTTTTCTTTCATTAGCATCCACAATCCCTGGAAACTGTTTTTCTTTAAATTCTTTAAAACCTACGGAAACCGAATTCCTCGGGTAATACTTTTCTACTTACTTACTCTTAAGGAAAAAACATTAAAAGAAATTAGAGTTCGTATGAGTGACCAACCTTTTGAAAGACCAAGGTACCCGTATTTTTAAGGATCGTTAATGCGAATGGCAACACAGTCAAAATCTGTCAAAAACATTTCTAATTTTGAAATAAAGGAGAAGATTAAGGACTTATTCATTCAAACGCACGCAGGTTTCGGTACGCACCTAGCCATTTAAACAGTAGTTAGATATAGAAAGTATGTAAATAAGGCCATTGCACAGCTATAAGCCTATAAAAACAATTTACACACACAACCACCGATAGTTTTAACACTGTAACCCATATTAGGCTATGTCACGCCAGCTTTGTTCCTATTCTTCTTGTCGTATCTTAGATAGAGGTCGTTTCCCGGCTCCACATTAAGCATTCAGTTTGAATTGCCTAGTAACAGAGTTGTACGGCATTGTTGTATTGTTTTGGTGGCGCCACTGTCGTTACTTAGGACTTGCATTTTGTTTGATCTTAGGGGGTTTTGTATCGTGTTTCCCATTTACTGGGTTATGGAGGTTATAGGTTCTCGTTCCACGTAATCAGCTACGTATTCAGCTACATACGATTAGATTGGAAGCCGACCCCAACAGAGTAGTTGAAAAAAGGCCAGGCAGATTAATTATCAGGAGGGTTTGTGCAATAATTGATTGTTTAATCTATGTTAATTCCTACGTTTTTGCTACAACGTACCAATAAAGTAAATAATGATACAAATGTCAATTGATCGAAATGTTTATGAGGTAAACACACACAGTTTGTTTTGTTTTTCTGCCGTAACGACTCATTATATGGCATTCGTAATTACTAAGATCTCGTTCACACAGAACATCCGTATTTCCAGGATCGTTTTAACGCATCCGTCGCTACTGGAGGTGATGTTCACACCGAAATACAGTACCGTTTTAAAGGATCTGTGGCTACTGGGCCTATTGGCACGCCCCACGTGGCTTAGATCCGATAAAACGGATCAGTATTATAATACTGTTATGTGTGTGAACTCGCGCATACAACTGCTTACGTCAGCGCCGAATAAAAACGTATACGATAAAGCAGATCTGTAAAGCGAACCCCTGTGTGAACAAACATAACACAGAACATTGTGATAATGAAAAGTACCGACAAAAGGATTCAGTGTGAAAACGGCCGACGGAAGGAGGAATCATATTAGTAATGTAACCAAAAGAAGGCACGTGTGTCCAGCAAAACATGAGACGCAGAAAACATTTTTCATATAAATATAGTATCATTGATATAACAAAACAATACGTTGAAAGGCGTGAGTTTTATGAACCTTTTCATTCCTGAAATAAGAGTACGTGTGTACATAAAAAAAAAACGGCGCAGCCCGACCTTTATGATCGTTCCATATGTTCTTTTCCGTAGTATTAAAACCTGTTTTTGTATTAAAAGCTATTATTTACGTTGGCATTAAATGGATCTGGAAGGTCGTTCTAGCCTTTCAGTAAAATAAATTCAGCTGGGGCGTAGTCTACAGTTCTTCCACTTTTATAAGGATTTAATTGGGTGCTACAAGAAAAGTTGTAGAAGTAATTACGTGAAGCCTTTTATATTTTGCTAGACTAATAACTAGAGAATCTTCGCACGAGTAGTAAGACGGTGGTGAGATGGTGTTAAAATTATTTTACCTGCGCTTAAAATAAACTTCGTACTCGCGTCCGGAAACCGCCAACGTTTACAGCAGTTTATTTTATTTACTTAGAGGTTTTCGCGTCGGGGGTTTTTTCAATTTATAATTAATTTATATTTCATGCTTTTTAAAGTACATATAATATATTTATTAGTAGACGCGTTTCAATCGATAATAAAATCTATCGAAAAACGTAACAATGACAGGATATCTGCCGAAAAAAACAGATTCAAAGAGTAAAATGTGAATAACTTTTGAACGGCCGAACCGATTTTATTCAAACATAACTAAGAACACTCTCGATAAAGTCACCTTTCAAATAAAAACAAACTTAATCAACAGCGGTTCATCTGTTTAGGAGCTATGATGCCACAGACAGACACACAGATACACAGCATCACACGTCAAACTTATAACACCTCTCTTTTTCCGTCGGGGATTAAAAACGAAACGAAACACAAATGTAGAATAACATTTAAAATTAAAAACATCTGCGCGCGTACTAAATATGAAATGAACAAAATGGCTGAAGCGATCCAAATTTAAAAAATGAAATAAAAAACGGAATGTAATCAGAAAGAGTTTTATTTAATTTGGAGAAATTTCATTAGTCCGCCGCGTTTTATGAAGTTTGCCTCGTGGTGTTGCACGCTTCGCTCGGCCTTGAACTTGAAATTACGCTTGTAGGTTTTCAGACAGCTGCTGAAATACATTTTATATTTAAATGCGCCTCAGTTACTGAAAAACTGTCTTTCTGATATTTTAATCTGAAACCAACGAAAGTTGAAACAAACATATACTGATCACGCTATGTTTTGCAAGTGGAAGTTTGGGTGAGAGTCGTCGTGGAATGCAAAGTGGTCTAAAACGTTTTGTGATAATAATAAGGGACTTTCTGTGATGCACTATAATTACCATTCAAGAGGAATTATAACAAGGTTTCGAATGAATTATTAAGAAAGGTGCAATACTTTGTGTAAATTATTTCATCACCACTGCTCTTAAAACGGCGAAGGAAAACATCATGAGGATACCGGCATGTCCTAGAACCAAAAATTCGAAACAATGTGAATTCCACCAACCCGCACTGGGCCCGCGTGGTGGATTATGTCCCATTACCTCTCTCACAGAAAGGATGCCTGTGTCTCAGAAGTTGGAACATTATAAGGCTGATGATGGTAAAGAAAGGTATGGATTATTGCAGATTCATGTTATCATCATCATTTCAGCTGAACATAGGCCTCCAGTAAGCGTCGTCACATCGATCGGACCTGCCCCCCTAGCCAAGTTACAAACGTTTCGTATCCGATCTCTTTCTATAATCGCTAACGTTTCTATTTGTATGGTCTGACCACGTGACTTAACATTCAGATATGTCATTCCCATACATTGATTTGATTGCGTTATCGATTGTAGATTGTCAACTAGGCTACAGGTGCTGTGCTTCTCACAACTGACGGACTCCCGCGGTCCTCACTAGATCATCGGTCTACCTTGCCAGTCAGCCTTCCAATGCTACGCAACTGCAGCACTTTTCAGCCATAACGGGCATCATTGCTGCGAGCAATTTGCGTTGCCCACAGCCGCTTAAGTTTGCTAATTAATGTTATAAAATTAAATAGCAATCAAGTAGGATCCCAGGCTAAGTAGAATTACGCTTCTAAGATTAATCAATCGCTGCGGGATGGCGTGTTAGCCTGTAATTTATTGTCATGTGGGTGTTCTCTAACAGGAAAAATATTAAAGGCTCTGCCAATTTGCTAATGAGTATGTTAATATTTGACGAGTAGTTTGGAGAGAGTAGCTCCTTGTTAGTGAGTTGTGCCCTATAAATAGAGGAATCACTCATAAGATTTCCCAATGAGCTTGGTTTACTTGATCGTTAAATCAGAATTGAGGGGAAAATACGAGTAAACGTTCATATTGTGCGGTCTAAAGAATATTTGAAAAATGAAAGACAAAATTATAGATTCCAATCCGTTTAAGATGACCAGCAGTGCTATTCTGTAAACGTTTCACCGTCACAACTGAGCTTAGGTGAAGTGAAAATCTTTCGTCGCTGAAACTATGGATTTTCAGCTCACTTCACCTTAGTTTTCATAGTGAGATTTTTACAGAATAGAACGGCTGGTGAAGGTTGCGAGGGCCCGCTGTATGCGAGACGCCAATGTGGTGACGCCTGGGGGAGGCCTATGTCCAGCAGTGGACGTCTTCCTGATGAAATGAAGATGATGATGATTCCAATCTGTTTCAATATTTTCATCTGTAAGTAATAGTAAACGACAACGAAAATATAAAAGGATCGTGTGAATGATAGAAAGAAAGTAAGAAGGTGACTATTCGAATGACGGCAAATAAATATGTGTGGAAGACGAGGTGCCGACCCGACCACATCATTACCATCATCAGCCTTTTAAAGTTCCCACTGCTGGCACACAGCCCGGCCTCCTCTCTGAAGAGGGAATGGGCCATAATGCACCATAGAGTTCTAATGCGGATTGGTGGAATTCACATGTCTTCGAATTTTTGGTTCTAGGATACGCCGGTCTCCTCACGATGTTTTCCTTCACCGTTTAAAGAGCAAAGGTGATGAAATAATGTACACAAAGTAATGTGCCTGCCCGGGTTCGAACCCACAACCCTCGATAACGTAAGTCAAATTTTCTAAAGTCAAGTTTCTAAAAAAACAAGTAAAAATTTCTAAATTCCCCCAACAATTTATTTTAAACTTCTTTCTTCTTAAACTATATAATTTATCTAGTAGTAGACACGTTTCGATCAACAATCTATCGAACACGTAATTATGACACGATATCTTGCGAAAATACCCCGATTCAAACGGTAAAACATAATGTAAGCACACCCCCGATAATGATACCTTACAAACAAAAAAAAAAACTAAATCAAAATCGGTTTATCCGTTTAGGAGCTATGATGCCACAGACAGATACACAAACACCCCTCTTTTTCCGTCCGGGGTTAAAAACCAATAACATTGATTGTAGTTTTAACAATTACTGACATAAATAAAATGGCACCAATGTCGGGGTTTTACAATAGTGTTAATTTTATTTGCCGCAGTTGACCGATTAAATGGAAGATATTTATCACATAACGTTATACGGGCGAGTTCAATGTGCTAGGAGAATGAAAATGTTTTACTGTTTCACATTGCATCGGGTGTGTACTGTAGCTGTGTTTTTTCCAGGCAAGTCAAAATCAGTGAATGTGGTAACAATTAATTAAATTATGTTAAGTTTAGAGTAACAGGAAGAAGAAAGAATATAAAATCAGAGAAAAACGCGCATTATTTAAGCTATCGTAAGAATAAATAGCGCATTATTTAAGTTATCGAAATAATAAATAGCAGATCATTAAATTTATCATAATAGATTGCTGTAGGACTAATCGTGGAAAAGTTTTGATTTAAATTTACCAAAAGAACATAACTAACACCTCAATAAAGTTTTTAAATAGAAAGTAATAATATCGACATACATAAAACTTTAATAGCAACACAAAAGTCAAAATAAAAATCTTTTCACAATCTCAGCAAAAACGCCTATTTAAATAAAGAATTCAAAGCTCATACTCAATTGTAAGTATAACATCACAATGTTCCAACACAGTTGATACCTTCATCTTTATTACAAAAGCCCTTTTGTTAGGGTTATTTAGGGTCGAATGATATCATCTCTTTAGGACGGCCCACCAATAGCAATGTCTTTGAGGCAAATTGGGGTAGACTACACAAAATATTCTTGGTAGCGTGGTCCGTAGACAGTTGCTACGGGTTACGAGCTACGGGCTACGGCGTAGCAGAATAGGTCTTTTGTCTGAAATCAATATGCTAGTTAAAAATAGGGTTGGGAATAGCGTTGCTAGGTATCCTGATTGGCGCAAGACGTCCCGATTTTTAGGGGTCTGGGGTCGCGTCCCGATCTGCACCTGGTCGGAACAATAAATATTCCGATAAATTAATTGATAAAAACCATTATTATAAGATAAAATAAATAAATTACGCATCACATCACTATGTTGAGTGCGACACCATTTTGAAAGACGATCAAGACTTTATAATTCTTCAAAAGTTACAGCTTCAATACCGGTATCAAACGCGGTAACGGTCAGGGTATTTTCATTTCATAGCCCAAATTAATTTAATTTGAGAGGCGAAACCGTTAGTCACACGAGTATGTTAAAAGAGAAATTCAAATTAAAACCAACATTAGCGCGACTTTAGCGTAACTACGTTATAAAAAACAAGGCAATCCTAAAGACAGTAAAAACTAATCCAAAAATAACAATTCTTGCATGTAATCTGAATCTCGGAAACGGTTCCAATGATTTTCATGAAATGTAGTATCTTGGGGGTTTCGGAGACGATAAATCGATTTAGCTAGATTTCATTTTTAATAAACGTCGTTTTCGCCTAACTACTAAAATTTACTTGAATAAACTTTAAAGATAATTCAAAGAAAGCATATTATTTCATGTGGAAGCCTCGAGGGTACTACAATTTGATCTACCACCTCTGCTAATCTTTCGTGGAATTCAAGCGTGTCACGCCTGTTTTTAGTCTGTCGGTAGGTAGGTTCCCTTTTATTTGTACCAACATTGTGTGTATCTGTGGGTGCCAAATAAACGTTTTCTTTCTTTCTTTCACTATCTCACCGGATGGTAAGCACACTTGCCTAAAAAGAACCCGTTTACTCTTGATTTAAAGATCCCTACTACAACAATAGTTATCGGGAAAGACAGACTCCGACAGGGAATTCCACTCCTTAGCTGTACGCATAATAAAAGTGTTCCCAAAACCTTTTGTGTATTTGGGTGGGATGTCCAACATGGATGGCGCGTCGCCATACTTCTGGAGTTCTGGTAGTTCGATGATGAAACAGGCTAGGCGGAAATCCACGCGTTTCTACACAATGTTTTGTTATGTTCCAAACATATTTCGTCCGGGAAATAATAATAATTTATCGGAATAAAGATTTCTCAATCCTTACATTAGGTATAGTATACATGATACTTTTGTGGTCTAAAACTATTAGTAAGTATAATAAAATTGGTTTTGTCAGTTTCTCTCCTCATCAGAAAATTTTCGTAAATACAGTTATTACATATATTTGTGTCCTCGATACTATGTTGTTTCCTTAGTAATTTTCCTCAATTATGCCTACCCTAATTAGTCGGAGTGCCCATTTGAGGGATATCTAATAATAATTAACGTCGCTATTTTCTTTGACAGTGTAATTATTTGTCTCATGCTGAATATTGCTAGAAAAATACGAAAGGTTGATTCTTAATTTGCTGGTTATATACTTTCCATGTAGGTTATGTACACGTAGCCTTCAGTGTCCCTGTATTACGAAATATCTTTTTATACTCTTTTCTCATATATCTACATGTATATATATAAATAATATTTTTAATATGAAACTCTAATGCCCGGTTTCTCGAAGCTCGATTATCGGGATGCTGTCGTAATCGAAGATTAAACGCTGGTTAACCAATCACAGCAAATAACGCGTGCTTAAAAATTTGTCACATTCATATTTCACAGCTTTGAGAAACCCGGTGCAAGTGTTTGGATGTATGTAAATCAATCACGGTTGGTTGCAAGGAGTTGGATTTCATTAAGAAAAAGGTAGACTATAGACTGGATTATTTCCAACGTCAAGCTGCCAAATCCCCCGGCAAAATCTACTAGAGATTATAATTATGTCAGAAAAATAACTACGTTTTACTATCTCTAAAGCATAATTAAGTCTTTTGGTATTTGAAACTTTGTGGGCATCCTTTGGTAACTCCCAGCCAAAAGCGTCGAATTAGGCAGCCTCCACTTCAGTGAGTCGTACGCTCAGTCGCTTACATTTTCTTTTCAGTTTCAAACACACTTTGAAGATTATAACCTGTTATTTTAGCAGAGAATATTCGGCATTACTTATATTTTGACTGAAATTTTGAGACTCAGAGAATACATGGTACCAGTTACCACCCCTTTATACCAGCTCCTAATGAGAGGTCTTTTTTATCGGCTCGTTCTTGACCTCTATCTCACCTGATGGTAAGCGATGATGAGGTCGACGATAGTAGCTATCGGGGAACACAGATACCGACAGATAACTCCACTCCTTAGCTGTACGCACAATGAAAGTATTCCCAAAATGTTTAGTGGGTATGGGTGGGATGTCCACCATGTAACGATGGCGCATCGCCGTACGTCTGGTAGTCCGATGATGAAACGGGCTGGGCAGAATTAGATCATGTAATTCCATCGCACACTCCCCGAAATGCAACCGATAAAAAACCGACAAGCTGGCAATGTTATGAACGTTTTTACAGTAACATAAAAGAGCATTTTTGATTGAAAGATCATTTCGAGAGTGTTCTTAGCTATGTTTGATGAACATCGGTTCAGCCATTCAAAAGTTTTGCGCATTTTAATCTTTCAATCGGGATATCTTCGCAATATATCATGTTATAACAATGTGTTTCGATGGTTTGTCGATCGAAGCGTGTTTACTACTAGATAAATTATGTAGTTTAAAAAGTATCGGTTAATAAGACCCGGAGATTAAAAAAAAATCGTTTTGATATAAACGTTGTTTTTTTTTAGGCCCCCACAATATAGCACCCAAAATCCGCTATTTTTTATATTTTCCAATTTTAATGTAACCAGTGACAATCGCAGGGTTAAGACGAATCGATTGACGTACGAATCATCAAAATCGGCCTACGCGTTTGGTCTCTAGAACGCCACATAGGAACAAACATACTTACATACATAGACTGGTATACACATTACTCTCCTTCAGCAGTCGGGTAAAAAGGGTTTATACCGAAGTGATCCTTAAAGTTCCTTTTCTCCTTTTGAGGTACGGAAACATGAATAACTAATTCCTTCATAGATTTCTGATTTAGATTCTTTTTAACTGATTTCCTAAAAATAATGAGGTTCTATGTTCGACAGTATATCTTTTTGCACGTATCTAATTATTTGTAGGTTCCTCATGAGAAAATTAGATTACCAGCACATTTTCGTGGCAAAATGGGTTTCCTTATAAGATTTCATTACAAAATTTTGGGTTGACGCGTGTGTTCTCTTTCGGAACCGCGTGATGGATAGGCCTCGGCTTTGATCATGTTTTTGCTTATTCATTACGTATTTTATTTTAGGTTGTAAATTCAAGTTGATATGTTTTGAATCTGGTATAGTCCGTTAAATTTTGGTTATAATCCCGCCGAGGGTCGGTCCGGTATTTTTAATTTTACCTTTTCAAATACTGTTTCGTGTACTAGATTGACCCTCCACGGGATTGTAATGACTAAAATGTTATTAACCCCCGGCATCTTTCCGTTGTTTATACCGATGGATTGTTGCGTTATCTGATATAAAAAGTAGTTTATATGTCCCTCATCAATAGTGTAGTTATCTACTCGTATCTCTGAACGAATTTTCGTAATCAGGACTCTCCTTTTACAAATATGTACACTTGTTCTATCTCACGACGCGACGGCGGGTTGGTCTTAGTCGTGTGTGGGATGCACATGCACATTGTTTCTGTGTGCATAAGCGATACTGAGCGCTCCCGAGCTTACGCACACAGAAACAATTTGCATGTGCATCACACACACGACTAAGACCAACCTGCCGTCGTGAGATAGAACAACTGTACACAAAAAGGAAACAATTTTTAACTCTTCTTAGAGTTAAGCTCGCCTTTGTACATCAACTTTATAATCACTCAAGTTGTACATATATTTCTTTTTTGTGTACAATAAAGAATTAAGAATTTTTACCTTTATATTATTAGTTTAGATTGGAAGCAAGATTGGTATGGATTAGTTCCTAAGTTTTGATGGGTTTTCAAACCACTTTTCGACGGCATTAACTTTAACATAGTAATCAGAGGTATTTTCGGTTATCTAACATAAAAAAGGTATATTTCAGTAAAAAAGAAAGGGAATTCTCAAGATAACTTTCAAGTGTATCGAAAGTTTAAATTAATGTAGTTCACGTAGGACTCAAGAAGCCCGAATTTTTTACATGATGAATACTTACCTATTTTAAAAGGAGCTCCTAATGCCGTCTGCCGTCGTATTAGGCTCAGCTGTATTATTACAAAGCTAAATGCTTTTGTTCTTGATTTTAGTGTTTTTACGCCTCATTATAGAGGATTTGTGAATTAATTTGAAGATTTAAATATAAAATGTGGGCGTTATTAATTTATTTAGTATTTCGTCTTCTTTTCGTTTATTTTTTGTTTTGTTCATTAATCAAGGTATGAACATCTTGAAGAGACGTCAAAGGAAATTTATATTTTATGTATTTTTACTTATGGAATAATACAGTGTGTTGCCGAAAAAGTAAGTCAGAAGAACAGAACAGAGAGAATAGTAAGAAGTTACAAAAGCCCCTTCAGAAACAAATGACGTGGGTAGTTAGATGTTGTAGGTGTCCCATCAAAATACCGTCACAGGTGTCATCGAAATTAACTAAATGTATGGGCACACATATACACCCACTGCCCATAAACCCATTCAAGATGATTTTAACACACCATGTGGGAGGCACATCCCATCCCTATGATTGGTAAACAACTTGTCACTTAGCATCACCGCATGACGTCACGCACGAACTTGCCATTGAAACTACCCACATATAATCAATTATTAATAGCATGCTTAGTACAAATTATGTTAATATATTGATGAGTTTGATCGTTATTCAATCGTAAGCAAGTACGGGATAAGACAATGTGGATATTTATAGATCTGGGGCGTCAATCCTGGTTAATATTTCAAGAATAATATGCCTTGTGAAATGGAAAAACTAGTTTAGGTTTGAGATTACTTTTGTGGAGACGGCACGGCTGATGAAAAGTGGTTTTTTGCTATATACAAAATATAAGTATATAATGAAATTAAATCCATGTAATGATTAAGATATCGTTAATGTCCTTTATACTGTATCTTTTTAATTATTATGTATCATGTTGTTAATAAAATACAGCACTATCAAAACCTAGAGGATTGTAAATATGCTTTGCCAACATTTGAGGTTGTGTTGAAAGATTTTTAGATTCACTCTCATTCAGAACACAACACTGCTACTCGATGGTTAGAATTTGAAGTGCTACTTTTTAAACGAATACTTTACTTTCACAAGAGGATTCCTCAAAAAAGTTTTTATTGTTACAATATTTTTCTTTCGAACTTGAGCTTGTGAGTAGGAATTGTCAATGATTGATATCCATTATTTCAGTAATGGATTTATTTGGAACGTTCGTATTGTAATATGAATCTCAATCTGTCGAAAACACTACTAATTTCCCTATATTTTTTTTTCTTTTAAACAAAATCTTCGACGACTGAAACTAATAACAATGACACAAAACAAACAGTCATCAAACAAACAACGAGTCATCTCAACTAAAGAAAACAGTCCTTTTCATGGTTCTGTGGTGTGGCCTACATTCGAGCCCCACTTAATGTCTGACTTGCAGCATAGCATTGTATTTAGGTCGCTGTTGCCATCAGCCCTATTTAATTGCTTGTCTTCTGAAGCATTTATTATGGGTACGTTATGAGAGAGTAAAACATATCCTACTAATATTATAAATGTGATAGTTTGGATGAATCTACGTTTGTTACTCAATCACGCCAGAACGGCTGAACGGATCTGGATGAAATTTGGCACAGAGATAAATTATAGTCTGGAATAGCACATAGGCTACTTTTCTGACACTGAGCAATAGTGTAGCATGCAATCAGTGAAAGAATTCTTCTTAATTCTTTATTGTGCACCAATTCAATACATTTAAACAAATTGATAACAAAATTCATGTACAAAGGCGAGCTTAACATTTGATAGAGAACATAATTTAGAGGTAAGTAATCCAGTGTACAATATACCTTATATTGTAAGATAAAACTAGTTGAGTACATAATACATAAAAGACGTATCGGATTCAGAGAGTTTAGCTAAGTATTTATCCAGCACCAAAAAGTTTTTTTTTGTTAGCCTGAATGGGGTTGCTGACAAAAAAATCTATCAAGTCTGTCCCTAAAAATATTGGACACGTATTTTATCTTTTGTAACATAAACCACAAAATAAGGACGATACAGAGCCTTGAAATTTCGTGTGATGTCACGGGTGTGCTACACTTTATACTGACAAAGTGACGTCACAAGCCCCCACTCCTGAACTTTGATGCGCTTTATTTTTATCAAATTTTATTTATTTGATAAAGAAAAAAATACGGTTCAATATTATTTGATAATCTCACAGACGGACAGAATTATCATTTTTCTAACCAGGAAACATCCCTATTGTCACTTTTGGGCAAAACTCTCTACCCATTTCTTCCATCTCTCTCAGTGTTGTACTTCGTCAATTCTCAAGCTCAGTCTGCCGCGACTCTGTCTAGCTGTATCAGGGCTCCAGTCCCTCAGCTTAGACGGTAATTATTGTTATCAATATAATTTTAAAGTAATCTTTAGATATAAAAAAAAAAAAAAAACTTTAAATAAAAAACTCTGCCCCACACTAAGAATTTCACATGTATCGTGGGTGCCTTTACAAACATATAAACTGACGAACACAAACACCCACAGCCGGAACAGCTTTATTTGTTCCGGAATCGAACCAGCGACACGCAGCGCAGCAGTCAATCACTCAACCACAGCATCAACCGTGCGCCCTTTTTAAGTAGGTACCAAGTTATTTTACCAAATCGAACTCAAATGAAAAAAAATATCCGAAACAATTTTGAATTAGATTTATCTCACTAATCGAACCTTGAACCTTAATTGAAGAGAACTGAAGTGTAACAATTTACTGATTTTACTGAATTTAGTTAATCAGAAAGATCAAGTTAATGATATTAGATCCTCTGTGTATCCGAGAGTTGTCTAATTAGGCTTGTCAAGTGAAATTACGGCTCAAAATGATTTACGACTGTCCTTATTTTGTTTTGATACTATAAATGTATTACATTTAGTGAAGTGTACAGTCACAAAATATCATTGTGGAAACAGTAAAAGTTAAACCCTCGATTTCTGAATGAAGAATTTAAAGTTGAGTATTTTTCAGCAACTACTTAGATAGTTAAGGCTATTCTTGTGTACCTATAAGATTTATTATTCCAAAAAGTTTATTAAAAAGACTACCCATTTTTCCCTATTAAAATAACAGTTATAAAAGTAAAGTATGTGTGATGATTTGATATTTAATCTGTTCAAGTGATTCTGTTTTTATTGTATTGTAAAAATAGAACTCAATTTTGTATATAATCCTGCAAAATAACATGATTACCTCATACTTCAAAAGAGTTATTTTTTTACGCGAGTTCTCAATCCGATTACTTCAAGCCGACTGATGAGAGTCTTAGATTATTATTTCAGTGTGCGAATATTCTCGTTGGTAGGATATTACTTCTGCTTCCATAGTTCCAACGATATTATATTATGAGGCAACTGCAATGTTTGACGTAAAAAATAATATGGAGTAAAATAGTAGGTATGTGTGTAACTGCGTAGCGAGGCTAAGTATGCTACGCGGCTACGGCGTAGCAAGCACAGTGCTTCGAATTAATTTTAGAGTGGCTTTTTGCTTTTATTTGGTGGAATAATGGTTTATACGGGTTTGTTTTTTTTTCAATGTAAGCCGGTATAGTGACACAATCGCATTTTTGTTTTGCTACTATCTGGCGCACGATGACCTGGTTTCTAAGAAAAAAGACAATCGCGATGGCGTAGTACGCTATTTCGATTCTATGCACTGTTAAATTGAAATTAGAATTGTTTGTGATTTTCAGAGTGCCTTGAAATTATTCTTTTTAGTAAGCAGTGAGTTTGACAGACAATACGTAGCCGGTTGGTTAATCTTGTCATTACACATTATTCAGCCTTTAATGCTTCCGCTGCTGGATCATAGTTTTTTCCCTGTGAAAAGGAGCGGCTCGTAATTGCCCGTAATCCACCACATGGGCTAAGTGAAGGTTTGTTCACAAAACGTTAAAACCTCTTTTTTATAACGTGTACCTACCACTACCTACAAGACTTTCACCCACATTTTCTAACCAATAAAGTTGCTAATTAACCTGTAAGTTACCTACAAACTTCTCACCTTACTTCAGGGAAGCATATTATTAATTAACGCTAAGTAACTACATATATGAGATATACAAGATAGAGAAGAGGTTCTCCTACAGACCACCGAGACGACTCGGCGGCTACTGCAAGAGACGACATTCTCAAGATAAACCAAGCGTGTGAATGTCATCATTGACTCATAAAAATGAACGACCCGTGACATCACATTACACAGGAACGAATATTATTCTGCCGTCATAAGCAAAAAGGACCGCCATAAAAATTCTGAAAGGTGATTTTTTTTTTCGCCTTAAAACCTTCCGGTTGCTTTGCCGTGCGTAGAAACATGCTTATCAGAGTTGTATGGATAATTTATTCTCCGTCTAGCCTGTAATTTTACATTTGATAGCTCAAAAACGAATCATTTAATTATGAACTAATGTGGTAACGATTCGATTTCTTATAACAATCGACTTTATCAATGAAGAAATTTTAATCGATTAAACACATTTTATTTTATTTTTGTTTAACATTTTGTATTGCTTGAAATCAAATCAAATTTATTGCATCCATAATCCACAGCACAACACATTATTTCGGAACATCAACAAGTATTTTAGTTATTTGCTGCTTTCTGATTCCTATATTTATATATACAATAATAGTTCTTTCAAAATTTAACCTCTGGCCACTGCCGGTGCGGCCATTCCGTGCTCTGTGGCATATATCTTCCTAACTGTACAAGGTAGGTAAGAAGAAGTACTCTTGAGTGGTAGTTACATAAGTGTGATAATGAACCAAACTTACTTGGAAATTACGAAATCTGATTATTGTGTGACGTATGAGAATTAGGGTTGAACGGAAAAGTTTTGCAGTTCTAGGTGTAGGTAGAAGTGGGTGTCATTTGACTGAGTGGTCTCAAGAGTGATATGAAACTGGATTTTGATTGAGTTTGGCGCAAATAAGGAGTTAAGCGCTCCTTTTGTTAATTATGGTAATCCTCCTTTAAGCGTAAAGTTTAGAAAGATAACTCTTTTATGCAAAAACTAGTAGGCGATAGCGGGTGAAACTTTACTGCAATATAGCTTATTCATTGTACGAGTAATAACAAATAGGCAATAATTTATAAAGATACAAATATTAAAAAAAACGCGGGCGGCATCTAGTCAATTCTTCTTCTTCCTGCCCTTGTCCTTTGTTACTTGGGGTCGGTGCAACACGTTTTCTTCTTCCATACCGTCGAAGATAGGACGATCACGCTATTACTTCCTTTTCTTTCATGACACTCGTCACAAAGTCCATCCATCTTTTCTTTGGCCTTCCCCTCCCTCTCCATCGTTCCACATTTATATTCATACTCTTTTATTAATATGCGTTTCATCTTTCACTGGCGCCACTTTCAAACTTCCTCTAATATACTAATTTCCCTCTATCCATTCTCGTCACTCCACACATCCATCTAAACATTCTAATTTCTGCTACATACAATCGTTTTTCATCCATCTTTTATACAGCCCAACTTTCTGATCCATAAACTACGACAGGTCTAATAACAGACTTGTAGATAAACTTGTAGATGAAGTGCAACTAGTCAATTATATTATCAAAATCTGTATAACCAAGTTAGTATTATTATTTCATTTTTATGCACCTGCCTCTTCACCGCCCTTGGTTGACTGGTAGAGAATGCTTCAGGCGTTTAGTCCGCCTATGTACTTTTATGTTGCATGAAGTTTTATCAGATGACCAGGATATAGAAAGAGAGCGGAGGGCGTTATTGGTACGTGGAAATATGCTGGCGCATAGATTCGCTCTTTGTACAGTTGACGTAAAGTTAACGTTATTTAAAACGTTTTGTCAAAGTTTCTACACGGGTGGTCTATAGGTCAGTTTCACAAAGCGGGCCTATAATGCACTTCGAGTCCAATATAATAACATTTTCAGGACTCTGGTGCGGCTGCCGTGGTACTGTGCTACTTCAGGCATGTTTGCAGATGCGCACATAGATGATTTCTATGCAATTATGCGTAAGAAAACCATGTCTGTGGTGCACAGTATGAGGAAGAGCCGTAACGGCATCCCGAGTATGATAGCGGACAGAATCGCCTCACCGGTCATACGTCGATTCGTTGACCTGCATGTGAAAGGTGCAGGTTAATGAAGAAACGTATTATGTTACTTCATTCCCATTATTATTTTTAGTGTACTAATATAGTTTATAAGATTTCTGATACTAAATTTTCTATGGACTATTAAGTTGTCTGAAAATAAACAGTTATCTTTTATGTTTTTAATAAAAAGATAAATAAGTCGCTACCTATAGTATAAGTTTCTACCTAATCGTTTTAATCAATTATTATGTGAACCAAAACTAATGACAGCCACGTACCAAACGGAAGATGTAGCGTAGAAAGCCTCCCAAAAGATGTACTTATGATCTGGGTATGGCCGCAAGACTCCGCTGGTTAGGAGAGTGCAGAACTGGCCGACGTGACGAGCCATGTCCAGTGCAGAGGAGATCTCTTGCCTGCAATGATCATAAATAAGATGAAAAAGTAAAGAAGTTACCAAGCAGTAATATAGTCTTCCCACATGAATTTGCATTAGGTTGTAGTAGCGTATAAAATAATGTTAACAACATAAAATACTTTTACAACTAAGAAAACTCTAGGCAAATTTAAATTGCATTGCGGCATTGTATTGTTACCTGCGGTTGACACAAACATAAAATGAACTTCACTTAAACGTGAGATATTCACGATACAACATTCTACCTTTTTTTTGTAACTCACTGACCTTTTCCCCAGTCTCAGGCTAGATGAAGTCTAGATATTTTTAACGGTTTTATTTTCACCTGGCAACCCTGGCGCGTCGAATCGTTTCGTATTCATACATGTGCATACTTGATGAGTTTCATTATTCAAAATGAGAAGCTTTTGGGTGAGAAGGCTCCGTTTATGAAGATATTTTACCTGACTACTTAGAAAAGTCGTTTATTACGAAGCTTGGCAAAATTAAGAGGTTTCGTAGAATAAAACGATCAGGGTGAATTAATGATAAATACTCTGAATTATTGTAGTTTTCAGTTAGTTTAAAGAATTTAAGTAAGTAAGTTTAGTTTCAAAGTTAGTTGATTAGTTCAATGTCAAGTGGAAATGTTTTTACTTTCAGTGTTTTAACATATTTTATTAATACTTAAAATACACTTATATACAATAGGATGATATTCAAAATAGATAAGAAAAGAAAATATATTACCCTATTTTTAGGCTCCGGCGCGAACACGAACGGAAAATCAAAGTAGGTACAAAGGATGCTTATTTTTATTTTTGAATGTCTGTAAGGATTTCTTTTATGAATTTTCATCGAATGCTATCGAAAAACGGTCGCCACCTTATTTCTTGTATAACGACTTTCCTTCGGCATTCCTTTAAGCATACAAATTTCACTTTTTAAATTTTTTTTTTTCAATATTCCTTTATGCATAAAAACGGACATAAATACAATGTTACATTACCTACTATTAATAACAAGTCTTGGCACCTGTGTGTCGCTTGTCGACTTTCTCAGGTCATGCGTGTAAATAGAATGTATTATGAATGCTGCTTGAAGGCTGAAGGCGTAATTTAATATTATTAGTGACGTCACAACGAGTTACTACCACCTGCTCGCTTGCTTGAGAAAGATAACAAGTTCACACCTATATTGTATAACCCGAAAGGATAGGCAGAAGAGGACCTACCTATAAATAACATACGGTAAACGATGCCAGTGTGGTGTCCCTTCACTGGATATGCACGAACTCCTTTCCTGCCCAGCATGCACAGCCATCTACACCTTCCACGATTTGTAAAAGATCAGGGACATAGCTATTCAGAGGCTTTAGAAAAGTGACATTCGATGTCAGCGAAGGCGATAGCTGAAATGTCAAAATGTAAAGGATTGATCACGTGATTTTTCGATATTGCTTGTCTTTTATGACTTATCTAAACCTATAACACCTGTAGATGTTTACAATTATTTTACTTTGTACCTTCCAGAGTCTGTTTCGTTTATATAGTATGGTACACATATTATATGACTGTCACACCCAAAGTACCAAAGCCAATTTGCACTTCCTAAAATGAACAAAAGCTAGCTTCCAAAGTTGTCTCTTCATGCTTCATGACGAAAATTTCTTGAGAAACACTTTGAAATCGTTAGTATTAAGTCCTGATAACAGTCACAAGAAGGTCTAGGTAAAAAAAAAACTTTTACAAAAATATACAACCGATTTTTTTTTGTAGAAAAGTTTTTTATGTTTTACTTCACGCTGTGGTACACAATGGGCCAGTTCTATAAGCTAGGTACCAATAATACCCAAAATGAAACCCAGAATAGATTAACCCTATTGGGTTAATTGGGATTTCCAGCAGTTTTGTTTAAGTTTCATGTTATCACATGAAAATTAAACAAAACCGGTGTAATGAGAGTATACCAGGTTGAACTGTTCACACACTTGACAGTACCAGTGTCATGCTATGTTATGAAATGGTGTAAACAATAAAAAGACATGCGATTGCAGCTATCCCGAGTGATTTGCCGTCATTTATTGAAGATCTTCTCCGAAGTTTTCCATCAGATCGTGATGAAATTTAAATGGCAGCACATGACAAGCATCAGCTTTCAAATAAAAATCATCATCAATCAATCATAAAATTAGAATCATCAAAATCGGTTCACCTACTAAAAAGTTCTGATATAACACAAATAAAAAAAGAATAAAAATACAGTCGAATTGATAACCTCCTCCATTTTGGGAAGTCGGTGATCAATCCCTTATATTTGTCCAGAGCCCAAACACACTACCGTTTTTCTATTTTACCCTACCGTACACCTAGCACTTTAACTATTTTCCCACGAGATCACATTTACCTCCTCAAATTTGCCTGACTAACCCTACTCAAAATCGATCGGTCAAACAGTAACATTAAACCAACGTAACGCCGTGGGCAATGTTGCCCAAGGCTGGGCAATCTTGCCAACATTGTTAGCACAACTATCAAACCACTTAGTTTTAACGAAGTTTGCCTATAACTTTTTGATTGGTTTACTGGTAACATGGATAGCCTAGTTATGGTCGTTAAAATTTATGTAAGGTTCTCGAGATGGATCATGTAGTGATAGTGGTAGTACATTCAGCAGAGTTAATGCTATACATGGTGGCTCATTGATTTTAGTAAGTAACCAGCTTAAATTTAAAGACCGTAAGGATATTGTGAGCCTATCTGTTGAGCGGACAGTTGAAATAGCTTGTATAGAATTGGAGCAGTTTATTGTATTAAGTGTATACAGACCCCCTTCAGGATTGTATGACTGCTTTGAAAAGGTAATGGATGAAGTGTTACACAAGATTTGTAACTCGAATAAATCCATTATCACTTGTGGTGATTTTAATGTCAATTTATTAGAGGACTCAGGTTCTTGTAGTAAAATATTAAGTCTGTTTCAGTCCTATAATCTTGTAAACCTATTTTTGGAGCCCACAAGAATAACCCCTACTAGTGCCACATGTTTAGATAATATTTATACTAATGTTATACCAGTCCACAAAGAAATTATAAATTTACTAGATTCTGATCACTGTGGGCAGAGGATTACTATACCTAACCAAAACAACAATGTGGCCAAAAAGGATATCACTGTTAACCCCAAAACTGCAAGTCGCTTGGCAGCGTTTAAAGTTAAACTCATTAAAAAATTACCAATTTTGTCAACTCATGCTGATCCAAATCATCTATATGATGATTTTTTTAATATGTACTGTAAACAATTTAATTCTACCTTTATTCCCAAGACTATCTCAGTTAAAGATAATGCATCATTCAGTGATTGGGCCACCATTGTTATTCATAAAAGTAGGAAACGGCTTTATGAGTTGTACAATGAAAGGACTTATGTCAACACTGCTGAATTTAATTTATATGTTAGAAATTATTCAAAATTATTTAAAAAAGTTTGTTGTCTGGCCAAGTCGCGTTATTTGAGTTCAAAGATTAAAAACAGTAGTAACGTTATTAAAACGACTTGGAATATTATTAATAGTGAAACGGGAAGATCTGTTAACCGAAATATTGACTACAGCCTGTCTATTAATGGTAAAATCATAAAATCAGACTCACAAGTCGCAGTGGCCTTTGAACATTTCTTTTCAGATATTCCCATTTCAACTACTAAATCCCTAAACTCATCACCTTCTGTTGCTGAGTCTTTGCTAAAAGAAAATGTTAATGTTTGCGATTCGGAATTTCTTTTTGAACATATTACTTGTAGAGACATAATTAAAACCTTTCACACTTTAAATGTTAAAAAGACTGCAGATCTGTGGGGTCATGCTGTAGAAGTTGCTAAATCTATTATTGATATTGTCGCACCTAGTTTAGCTATTATCTTTAATAATTGTATCGACTGTGGGGAGTTTCCTGACTTTATGAAAAATAGTAAAATAATACCATTGTTTAAATCAGGTAGTACATCAGACCCTACAAATTATAGACCTATTTCAGTACTACCTACGTTTAGTAAAATATTTGAGAAATTAATTTTAGAGCAATTGCAAAGATTTTTTAATAAACATAAATTATTACATAGCAAACAATTCGGTTTTACAAGGGGTCGTTCAACTACTGTTGAGCTTTTAGGACATATTTATAATGCATGGGAAGATAAGTGCGATGCCTTGGGAATCTTTTGTGATTTGTCCAAGGCATTTGATTGTGTTCTTCATGAAACGCTAATCAGGAAACTCCGCCACTACGGAATCCGGAACAGCGCTCTGGATCTTCTTACTTCATACTTAAGTAATAGGATTCAGAGCGTTGACGTTAATGGAAAAAGATCTCCCGGATCTATAGTAACGATGGGCGTCCCGCAGGGCTCGATTCTTGGTCCTTTCTTGTTTCTTATTTATATTAATGACTTGCCATACCTCATAAAGGATAACCATGATATAGTGTTGTTTGCGGATGATACTTCACTTTTGTTTAAACTTAAACGTCAGCAGCTGGTTACTGACGATGTAAATAGCGCGATCTCAAAAGTAGTTCACTGGTTCAATGTTAATAATTTACTACTTAATGAAAAAAAAACCAAATGCATTAAGTTTACCCTACCTCACGTTAGGCAGGTGAAAACTGATGTGTTGGTAAAGGGCGAAGAATTGAATCCTGAAAATAGCACAGTATTCTTAGGCTTAACTTTGGATGCTAAGCTTCAGTGGGGCCCACATATAGATAAATTGTCAAAAAAGCTAAGCTCCGCAGCATATGCTGTTAGGAAAATTCGTAATTTAACTGACATAGAGACAGCCCTATTAGTATATTTTAGCTATTTTCATAGTGTAATGTCGTACGGTATTCTGTTGTGGGGAAATGCCGCCGACATCCAGACTATCTTTGTTTTGCAGAAAAGAGCTGTTCGATCAATTTATAAATTAAGCCCGAGACACTCTCTCAGAGAGAAATTTAAGGAGATTAATGTAATGACTGTGCCTTCTCAGTATATTTATGAAAATCTTTTATATGCCCATAAAAATATAAAATTGTTTAAAAAATACAGTGATATCCATAACATAAATACTAGGAACAAACACAAATTTGTAGTACCTGCAACAAGGCTCACGAAGATAGGTGGCTCGTTTAGATGTCAATGTGTGCGCTTTTATAATAAGCTTCCAAGCCACGTACAAGATCTAAGTCTTAATAAATTCAAAACATTCATTAAACGTAAGTTGTGCCAGAAAGCGTTTTATACAATTAAAGATTACGTTGAGGACAAACAGGCTTGGGATTGAGCTGCTCCAATTAATTTTGTTTTTTTTTTTATATTTTGCACCATGAATTTTGTTTTTTTTTTCCTTTTTTTTTTGTTTTCTTGCATTGACAAGAATATTTACTTTTTAAAGTATTATATTATTTTATTTTAAGTTCATTTTTTTTTTCTTAATTGTTGTGAATGTGAAGACTATGTGGATCATACTTTTTGTTTGTTTTTAATTTTAATTTATCTAAGTTAGTTTTAATCATGGTCTGGCAGTTTGAGTAGTTTGTGCGGCCTACCCGAATGTCCTTTCTTTGGTATTGTTCGTCGAATCGTTGAGCTCCTTAATTTCTGAGTTGAGCTGCACGGTTATTGACAAATGCGTGCACTGACTGGACAGGTCCACTCAATCTGGCTGGTTCTTTCCTCAAAAGACCATTTCAGACTTCAGTCTACATGGTCTTCACATGATCTAACCAAGTTTTTGTCTGGACTTTAAAAGAGACTGTGACCTCTGAGTTTGTTTCGGCCTTTCTTCTCAGAGTAGTCAGATAGGAAACGCCGACTTCATCTAGTTTTAAAAATATGATCGACATGTAAAAGTGTTTGTACAAACCTACTTACAGAAATAAATCATTTATCATTTATCATTATCATTATCATTTAGTGTTTTGACCTAGGTTTTATCGAGTATGTACTAGGATTATGGGGGGTGCCTACAATGTTTTATGAAGGTTTGAAGTTTATGCACAATGGAATTATTAGTTTGAATAATTTTTGCGACACATAAGTATCTACAACTAAGTGTTCTAGTATTGATAACATTTGGTTTGCGTTTTGATTTTTTCTCTCATCATTTTTCCTTATTCCTATTTATTAACCGACTTCAAAAAAGGAGGAGATTCTCAATGTGTGTTCTCAGAACTTTTTACTAGGTGAACCGATTTTGATGATTCTTTTTTTTAATTGAAAGCTGGTGCAAAATTTGATCAAGATCTGATGGAGAACTTCGGAGATATAAAAAAAATGTAACTCTTTAATAAACAAAAGCAAATCTCTCGGGATTGCTGCAGTCACATGTAGGTGTCGCATCATGGCTGGCCGATAGATGCAAACCATCGGGAAGTCAGGATGTATTCCCTTTAGGTTAAGACATCGTGTATGGGCAGGTCGGTGGGTACAGTCGTGCAAATGAAATAACATAAATTATTCGATACACTGGGTTTATTTAAATAGTTTACAGTTACAATCTTGCTCACTAATATTACTGATCGATACCGATTCTACAACGTCTTAGCTCTAGGGCGGTCAGTACTCAACTCTTATATTCTGTGTCCCCACCACACAGGTCGTTAGAGAAAGCGCGCCACAGCGTAGTTGTTCTTGATTTGCCGACAGGTGGCGTGCTCGTGATTTGTTTTGACGTCCGTACTATTGACTAAACCCGACACGGCCATCCTGCGATACAGGCGTCCTCGTCTGTTCCTCATTGTCAGGTTTTAACAGTGTATCGAATCATGTGGAAATCCTCAATGGATGTCCTCAGCCCTTGGGGAAAGCTGAGGGGTCTGTCAGACTCTTACTGACTAAAACCACATGGTGTTCTCTAGGCCGTAATTCCTATTGAGAGGCGAGCGTGGAACACAGCACGTCGCCTTCTCGGGCCTCTCTCAGGTGACAGACTCCCCAAATCTATCACCCGCAGGCATTATGTTCTTGTCCTTGCTCCATGCCATCTCATGTCGTGTTGCGCTACACGTTCTTAGTCCACTCCATTCTACCAGTCTCCCATCATACAAGGGAAGTTTTCTGAAACACACAAAATCTCCACACAGTATTCGCTCGTCCAATCCTGACTCATACTCTAGGTGAGTGAGGAAACATTTTGCATAGTTACATATCGAAAGGATCACTGGTCTAGGTATTTCTTTACAACAGAAAACCCCTACAGTTACAATCAAACTGGTCTAAATCGTCACCCACCAATGCAGGTGAGATGCCTGCAGCACCTCTAAAGAATCACTGGTCTAGGTATTTCTTTACAACAGAAAACCCCTACAGTTACAATCAAGCTGGTCTGAATCGTCACCCACTAAAGCAGGTGAGACTCCTACAGCGCAGTCACAGTCAAGCTGGTCTGAATCGTCACCCACTAAAGCAGGTGAGACTCCTACAGCACAGTCACAGTCAAGCTGGTCTGAATCGTCACCCACTAAAGCAGGTGAGACTCCTACAGCACAGTTACAGTCAAGCTGGTCTGAATCGTCACCCACTAAAGCAGGTGAGACTCCTACAGCGCAGTTACAGTCAAGCTGGTCTGAATCGTCACCCACTAAAGCAGGTGAGACTCCTACAGCACAGTTACAGTCAAGCTGGTCTGAATCGTCACCCACTAAAGCAGGTGAGACTCCTACAGCGCAGTTACAGTCAAGCTGGTCTGAATCGTCACCCACTAAAGCAGGTGAGACTCCTACAGCGCATCACAGATCAACACCCACAACAGCAGGAGTGATCTTGACATCCCATTTACAAAAATTATCATCTTCCACAAAAGTAGAAAAGACCACATACTAATTGATCATTCCAAAGATTCTATTATAGCTTCGGAATTATCTACACTTAAGGTGCGAGAGTTTATGGAAAATGTTTCCTCTGACTCCAAGGGCGTATTATTAATTACAGGTACAAAAGACATACCGAACTCATCATCTGCCGTCACGGTCCATTCATCATCATCATCACCATCATTTTCGCAAATTTCCAAATAACCTTCTTGCCCTTTAGGTACTTACTTAAATTTTACTACCCTTAAATTTTTATTAGCAATTTTATAAATTCTGTTAATCAAAATTAGAATACCAAAATTATTTAAATTTTCGTAATGAGGGCTTGACGATTCGAACGTCATCAACATTAACATGGTGACCTCACCTCTGGCGTGACTATGTGAGTTTACCTTCTTTCAACGTCATAACTCAAAATGAACCTTCTGCAAGGTCTCTAACATAAACATGAACATTCACACCAGACATAGTGTCACACAGACTTACAGGTGCCATACAGGCCTTCAGTTGACACACAGGCTCACAGTTGCCACACAGGTCAACAGCTGCCACACAACGCTCGGCTACTCCTGACCAAAATAGATCATTGGGTTCGTGAAAATAGGGAAATTTTAGAACTCTACTCTTTAACTGAATCATTACCCTGGGCCATGTACCACAAATCGATCCAAACCAACTTTAAAAATTCTGCTGCTGCAAAAACTGTCAAGCTTAAAGAAACCCTCGAGTAAAATCTTCAACGCCACGGCCCTCTAGCCGACCAGCAATTGTATTGCTCTCACAACGGTCTCTAGACCCCGACCTCCACCAGAATCCACTGGTACGGTCAATCATAATACATTCAATAGACTGAATTACTAGGCACTTTAAGCTTGCTCATCATCATCAAAATTCCTTTAACATCAACATCGACTGGTACATGACCCGTTGGCATCTTCCCTAACCTACCGTGTGCATACTTGTAGGTCCTAAGCGTTCCTATTTAAAGCTTTCATTGTATAACTATCACTGTCCTGTCATAATAACCTATCGCGGACTTAATAAAGGGCCCATTTAGTTTTCACACTAGAGTTGCCCACACAACACTATTGATTAGAAAAAGATCCGACGATCAACAACTAAATAAAGTAATTTTAACATTTCCGTTAATCTTTACCATAATTCAAAGGCAATGCATACTCAACGACACCTCTTCGTAGACCCATCGCCACATGTTACTCATGAGGGGCGGTCCAGAATTCGTCGCATGAGTAGACATGTTAATCAGATTTGGTTTCACTACCACTGTTATCAACTATGATGTCTAATACTCAAGGAACTTGGTGATCGAGGATCCTTCCCAAAAGATTCGCACTTTTTACTCAAAGATTTACATACCGACTGCTAACAAAAGGGAAACAACTAACCCTGATAATATTAAGGAGCTTCACGAATTAATTCGGATCAAAATCTTTAAAATTAAATATCAACAGTAACCATTTACTATCGCTCACTACCTCAGTTTTTATGTAAGGAAAACGATCGCGAGATCTACTGCTATCCTAATGTTACTTTGAAAGTAAGCAAGTGAATTCAGATCTGAAGACGGTGGTCGTAAATCGTGACGCAACATAAGATTTGTTCTGAATACACGTAAATGACCAGTACCGTTACTAACTCGATACAATTGCGATGGCCCTACGTCATTACTAACTGGCTTTGTTACTGAAAATCTCCTTCTTATGGGATATCTCATCCTAAAGTTCGTATTGAACCAAATCTTGAAACTATACTGCCAATAGGAAACTCATTACCTAACTACTTGCTTTTTACAAGTGTGTCTTAATTACCTAGTGATAGTGCTAGATATAACCACTACCAATTCAGTGATCAAACATGAACACTTAAAACTCGAAATAGCATCTCTTCAGTAGAAGAACTTTCCACCTCACTATCGAAATAACATGGAAGCGACTCACCGAGTATTCCATTTCAAACTTGCGCTCTCCCAACCTCAAACTGCTAGTCTGCCGTTCCTCCTAACCTCTAAGATGCTCAGCCAGGTCAGCCTTCGCACACAGCATCTGAACTGCTAGCAGCAGCAGAGGCTCCACTGCGACACAATATGGTATCTGAAACATGAAAAACACTACGAGAGTACTTGTTTACACGGTTATCTTAACCATACACAGTTTTGATGGAAATTAACCGGTGTAGTAACCTAAACCGGTACGGCAAAATGGGTTATTATGAACACTGAATGTGACCCTGTCCAAAACATGAACCACACATTACAATGTCCCAAGTGCCCAGGTAGGTATTCAAACTTCCAAACAATGATAGTCAGCCAAGGCCAGTCAAGGGCTACCGCCAGTGATCATGAAATTATAACCTAACACGGGCCCGTGTTAGGCAATAAGGCCGACCCCGACGATCCCTTGACCGCCAAAAAACCAGAATTTTGAATAATGAACACTCTTGGCCATAGTCAATAACAAAATGAAAACGACTCACCAGATTGGCTTAAAGATCCATGTGTATGGATCTTTCCACACGTCCACACGCTCCTCCTTGACCTGTCCAGCTCCTTGGTTGTTGCTAGCTTCCTTGCTGCTCCGATCTAGACTTTATTTTTTTTTATTCTAGACTGAGGGTAGTCGCAGAAACGAACCACTACGTTTTTTTTTTCTCAACTGACACCGCATTTTTTTGCAAGAATGTAACCGCCATTTTCACTAGCATTGTTTTTACGTGTGATCTCATAAGCACGACCGAATCCCAATTCTGATGTCGCATCATGGCTGGCCGATAGATGCAAACCATCGGGAAGTCAGGATGTATTCCCTTTAGGTTAAGACATCGTGTATGGGCAGGTCGGTGGGTACAGTCGTGCAAATGAAATAACATAAATTATTCGATACACTGGGTTTATTTAAATAGTTTACAGTTACAATCTTGCTCACTAATATTACTGATCGATACCGATTCTACAACGTCTTAGCTCTAGGGCGGTCAGTACTCAACTCTTATATTCTGTGTCCCCACCACACAGGTCGTTAGAGAAAGCGCGCCACAGCGTAGTTGTTCTTGATTTGCCGACAGGTGGCGTGCTCGTGATTTGTTTTGACGTCCGTACTATTGACTAAACCCGACATAGGCATGTTTATTGTTTTTGGCATTTCATAACATAACATCACGTACGCTCTAAAGGGGTACGCAGATATGCACAGTTCACCCTGGTACCACTCTCATTTCACCGGTTATGTTATTCGGGTAATTTATTCAGGCATAACTTTGGGCATTACATTAATATTGAACCTGCTCATTATGTAAGTACCACAATAAAAACTGTCTTAACAAAAAACTACAACCGACTTCTAAATAAAAACACTAAAAAGTGAAAAATAACTTCAATTTCGGAAGTCGGTGTTAAAAACCAAAAATTGAAATCAACCCTCTTGCCCGATATATCACTTTTGACACAGTCAGACAATCGTCATTCGTTAAGATAGTTTTTCTATAAATAAAAATACAAAAAAAGTGAATTTATTATTTTAGTGCAACATTTAATAAATTCTTATGTCATCTAACTGTCAATTAAGCTTGTTTTACTGAAGATAGATGAATAGATTTAGTTTCCCTGCAATCTCTTTTTCTTCAACTATATTTTCTCCACAAACTCTCAGTCCAAGTTAGAAATTAACAAAGTTTGTGGCAACACAAGCGTTGCATGTAAAGTGGTGTTGCCATCGTCGGGCAAAGTTGCTACTTTGTTGGCAGGACACAATTTATTTTCTTTGTTTACTTACGCTAAATCTGGGATAAACTATAAGGAGATAGGACTTTAATCTATCGGATGCTTCTGTTGGACATTCGAGATAAGTTTTCGGGCATTGATAATGAGATGAAGATCGTATCTATAACTTACTACGAAATGTATTCGAGTATACTTAGCTTCTTAAAAAACTTGTCGTTTTGGAACTTTCTATAAATGTGACTGGTCTCTTTGGATTGATTATGTGAGGAATCTTTCATTTCGTATATATATCGTTTCTCACACAGACATAGAGTCAGCAATAGCGTGATGGTTGACCTGATGGAAAGAAAGAAAACTGTGCTGACCCCAAGTAACATGAAACAAATTCAAAGAGATGGTGATGAACTGATGACATATAGCTGTATTAATCCGTCTCTCTCAATTTAATAACAAAAAAGAAAGATAGAGATAATAATAAATTAAAATACACATTCCTTTTTAAAAGAAAAGGCTTTTTATACTAGACATCTGCCTTTGCATTAAACGTCGCCATGCAAGAATAAATAGTTAAGTACAAAGTTACCTTATTAAGTTTATTTTCTCATTCACCAGCAAGTCTTTGATGTTTTCTCTTACGTGTCCTAGTGGGTAATCATCTCATTTATTATGCGTCAGTGTCATATCAAAGTCTTTTTATAAAAGCGGCTTTGAAAATCCTCTTGAATATTCTGTCTTCATTTTCTTTTTCAAGTAAAATGTTTTTATTAAGACCAGCTTTTTGACGAGATTTAAAAGACATTTTGAACTTATTTTGAATGGAAATTAGGTGTTAGTTAAGACTTTTCTGGGGGAAATTAGTTTAGTTAGGATAAATAAAGTGAACTCTTTTAGAATAGCTACAGATTATATATTTTTAGGGTACAAGTTCCTTTTTTGGCAGATTTTTCGATCAAAGGATGATCCATTCAACGTGGCAATGCTGCCAGTCTTTTGGTCACTTGACAGTGACAGGCTTTTTATGCCCAATGATTGGGTAACACCCTTTTATAACTGCTTGTATGTAATACATATTGTCATTAGCTTGTATAATAGATACTGTAAATATATCTCTTAGTTCCCCAACTCTTGGTACTTAGGTTGTAAAATTATTGCTCATAGGGGTAGGTACAGTTGTAACCATACTCTCACAATTTGCCAATTATTTTGCAGTATTGGGTCGCTATTGGTCCCATGGGTAAAGTGATCGATAGCTTTTAGATGCCGTCGTATTTTTAGTAGCGAATTTTTTTGTGTTTTATTAAAATAATCATAATCATAATCATTTATTCATTAACAATAAATTGTATCTGAATTAACAAACATATTAAATAAACAACATGCAAATACATAAAAATTTACATAACATTTAATTTAATTTAAAGGTCACTAATTGTATATAAACACTTGCTTAATAGAAATCTTCTCAGCTGTTTTTTAAAGGATCTGGAGTATATAGCGCTTTTTAAATCTAAAGGCAATTTGTTAAATAATATAACTTATTGGTATCTGGGACAGTGCTTCACAATATTTAAGTTAGGCTGTATTTTATAAAGTTTAATATCTTGCCTACGCGTGCCTTCTCTAATCTCTCGTTCTTCCGCAGTCTCATATTCGTGTATATATTTGGCCATATTGGTTAGAAGCACAAGTACATAAATACTCGGTACTGTAAGTATGTCTAATTTAGTAAAGTATTCACGGCAACTCTCTCTTTGCGAAACATGAACTAAAGTGCGAATTGCACGTTTTTGTAAAACGAATGCTCTTTTGATGTTATAAGCATAACTATAGGTTAGGTAATAGGTCGGTATAACGCTGGATTTTTTTATTAAGTATTTGTATTTGTCAAATTTTACTTTAAATTGAAACCTTGGCAATGAAGTAGGATTTAAAACGTTCTTAATTCCAAATTTGGTATCCAGCCATTTATATCTTTGGCAGGGCCTTATTCGCTTCTACTTTGTCAAACTGCTCTTTGGTTCTAAAGGTGATAAACTTGGAATCCTTACCTTAGAAGTAGCTTACTACTTTTCAACAGACTGGCATACAGCCTATATTCATTCAATATAAAGTAGGTAGTAACGTATTGAACCAAGGAATTCGCACCAAACTTGAAGGCGAGGTTCAATGGAACTGTGATTTAACTTATATGAAGGTATGAAGCTCTACATTAATACCAAACTATATTTTAAAAAACGCTCCTAAGATCCACCACAGTACCTACTATGAAGGTCGCATGCCGAAACTTACAGCATATAGGCTGGCAGAAAATATTTCTGGCTAGCATGTGTTTTGAGATATATTGAAAAATAAAAAATGGTCTGGTCAGGCCGTGGAATGACAGGCTTCGGCGTCTAAATGTTTGTGAGGATAGATGGATGTTTGTCACTCTTTCACACAAAAACGATTGAAGTGATTCTGACGAAACTTTCCAGTAATACACTTAGTATAAAGAATAACATAAGCATTGATAAAAGTATTGAGGAAAGTTCTAATTTCGTACAGGCGGAGTCACGGGCGGCAGCTAGTACGACTATTATTTAAGTACCCCAACCCGTCGCGGAACAAATAACATACGAACATGTGACGCACATAAAGTCATCTCTTTTGGGAGGCTGCGACGTTGGTTCACACGTTTCTGAACATTGTAATTACAGATCTATCTCGAGGGAGATGTAGAAGAGTAATAATACTAGCTGATTTTGATTTGACACGAAGTATTATGGGAATATTTTAAATTAAAAAAAATGGGAAAGGTTTCTTTGTAAGTATTGGATTTTTGATAAATGAGTTCAGAAAAAATTGGTATGTTTGATCATGTTTTCCTTTGAAGAAGTCTAGTAAATTTCGCGATATAGGTACCTAATCTGTGATATAAACATCTTTAGTAGAAGTCAAGATGAGAGAAGTTTATTTTTGATAATATGTACTTAGCTTTCTAAGTAAAAGGTTGAGGTGTAATTTCATTATAAAGTTACCGATCTAAGTTTCTATACCTATTCCATCCATTATAACATATTAACTAATGGCTGTATAATATTTTAAACTACGCTAAAGCTTTAAAACACAACAAACACCGATACCATATCAAACAAAGTAAGAGCAATTTCAATTTCAAACACAAATACAATTCTGACGGACAATTCCAAATAACGCCGACCAATGGGTAAATAATCGTATCAGTCCGTTGCAGGACCGATACATATCTATCTACATGTCTGTCTGTTTGTCAGTACATGTAACTGTTTATATCTAGGTTGAAACTGCACGATTGTGGTCGGAACCGTGCCTGATGCGATCGCGATTGGCCTATTGAAATGGGTTCTATCACACATACAACTTGTATGTGTAGCGGTATGTCCGCATTGACAGTTTGATAGTTCGAATTATGTTCGTGTATTTACTCGCTTTGATGTGGAAACTAATTACTTTACAGGTGTAGTTTGATATGCTATGTTTTCGTATTATAACGTATGAGGTATTATTAGTCTATTAAATTGAATAGGTACCTACCTACGCATGTTGTTATCAATTACCTGTGGAGGAGTACTTCAACGCCTAGGTGTACCTCGTTTTTGTATATAAGTACGTATACTCCTGCCATTATGAAGATACAAAGTACGCAAACAACACTTACACACTACTACAACACACACTACTACTACATACACACTACACACACTATTACACAAACACACTACTACTAATTCACACACACACACACACTATTACACTGTACTAGTTTACTTTGTTACTAACAAAGTAAAGCAGCATTTGGTCTATGGGTCGTCTTAGGGGTTATTTTAGGGCTACCCTCTTCTAAAGAATAAAATATCATGTATCATTTAACGGTTGTACATTGATTTTATGAATTAGTACAGATAAAAGATAGTTTGAGAACATAAAGGACTAGAAGGTCTGATTAGAGCGGACCTAATGTTCAACCCTGCTGTCAGCTGACTGAGCTGTCAGTGCTTTTTACCTTCATCTTGGTCAGAATATAGTTAGGTCACAGATAATGTAATACTAGCATACAGATGCCACATCCCAATAAACGGATAAACCGTAGCGACGTACAGCTGCGCGACAGCTATCAGTATCAATATAGTAAAAATAGCGCTTGACAGGCTAACAATAACGTATACGTCAGTTTGACACATATCACAGAGATCAGCCTATCTTTTATGAAGTATCTATAAAGCGTTTTTCGTCTGATTAAACCGATTATTTTTTGTTTCCGTTCGCGTTCGGTTCCGTTCCATGGCGGTAAATATATGGTGTTAGCGACTTGCAAGTAAAAGGGTTTACTCGGCGCATGTTTTTTTTCTATCAATGCTGTGAAGATTTGTATCATCAGGCATTTAAAACCGCACCATCTATTGGCATCATTTTTAAATGATCCGTTCAAATAATCTTTGAAATGTGAATCAAGACCCCAATATTCCGTAATTTTGTGATAAGGAGACTTGATTAAACAAGAACATAAAACTTTTATGTTCAATTCCAGAAAATTCAATTACAGCACGGTGCATGACGCGCCATCTAGTGAGAATTATTAGAACCAATTTTCTTTCTTAGCGCTGGGACCCCATGGTTAGGTTTAGTTTAAGTAAGCAAAGTATAATAGTTTAGCATTATTAGTTAAGTATGTACATGTTTTATCAGTTTTATATTTTTATATTAAATCGAAGAATATTAGAATACTTATATAAAGTAGCCGATTTAATATTTCAAATAACGAAACTTTCCATATACTTAAGGTAAAGTTTCACTTAAAGTTTCGAACAATTCAACATTTTTATATGCTATAGTGAAAACGTGTTCGTTCAATATTAAAACACGTGTCAATGATTCTGATATTCAGTTCACTTTGCGTAACCATTGGAACAGTAACCTCTTATGATAGATTGATACATGTTTATTTATTTGGGTTTCAGTCTTGAATGATGCAGAAAAAACTTAATGCAAATTCATAATTAAACAATGGTCTAGCCTTTTTCCAGCATACACAGAAAAAGTAAAAAAAAAGGTTTATTTCAATTGCATAAAGCATTAACTTATGTGATATGGAGATCACCTTTTAAGCAAGATGATGCTTGTCCGCTCTTCCACTTAACATTATACAGTGTATGCAATTGTAAACAGAATAACAAAATCATAATAATAAAAAAATGCTAATAAAAGAAAATACAAAAAGGAGTGCGCTTGTGCGATTTGTGCGAGTGGGTTTTGAGTGTGTGTGTGTAATAGTGTGAGTTTAAATGTTTTTAAACGCACGTGTGTGGCAAAATATTAAAAAAGTACTGTATTAGGTTCGGCTTCTAGTTTATTTGGTTGCTACTGAATGAGTATCGACACGAAACTTTGTAAAGATGGATTGGTGAAAAAGTAACAAAGAAGAAAGTCTTTTCCGCAAAAACTACTGACCGGAATTTGATTAAACTTTACAGTAATATAGCTTATATATCCGAATAGCACAAAGACTATAGATATTTATAAATATATCGAACAATTTAATTCCACGCAGGCGAAGCCGCTGGCATTACCGCTGGCGCTTCATATTAAATTAATAAAACAGTGATGCTTAAATCTACTAATATAGGCATCTGCCTATATTAGTAGATTTAATAAAATATCTAGGTACTAAAATTACCCCTTGCCTATAGAAATGACGATCAGCCTACACAATCATAAAATATAAAGGGTAATGTGAAAAATGGAAGCGGAATATCGTTCCCAATGGCGCGTATGTTCCCGACTTTGACGATGTCAAAGGAGGAAAACGCTTTATATGCAAAATGTATAAAGCGATTGTGCCAACCTATTGCTATTTGAACTATGGTTGTGTATTTGCTTGTGAATGTAGAAATTTATTGGTTTTGAAATAACTATTTATGAGCGCAGTACCTACTCATAACCGCTTTGTATGTATTAAGGCGCGTTTACATTAGTCGGCCACCGTATACGGTGACCGCTTTTCGGTTGAACTGGATTGGTTAACCGAATTGGGCTGTTTAAATTAAGTCGGTCACCGAATACGGCTACCGTATTCGTTTAAGTTGTCCGTTTACCGGATTCGGCGAACCCATTCAGCCGAGCTGTGTACGCTTGTGTTGAAAGCATCATCAAGGACAGACATATTGTGTTACGACAAGGAATTTTTGGTCGGCCATTTTAGTGTTCGGTCGCCGAAAACGGTCTGCGGGCGAATACGGCTAACCGAAAACCTGATTACATCAGTCGGTGACCGAATACGGGCTGCAACCGAATCCGTCACAACGAACTAATACAAATGAGCCATTAAGCATTGAGCATTAAGTCTTTTGATTGGAACGCACAACTCTGCGGTATGCGGACCGGTCTCGGACACATAATATTCCTCGTTGCTGACGCATACTGCGGTGGAACAAAATATCATTCTGAAAAAGTTTAAAGACTTCTTTCATACGATAATGTGTCCGGCATCGCATACCGCAGCGATGTGCTTTCCGATCAATAGACCAAAGGTTAAGGTAGATAGAACAAGAAGTAAATTATTAAAAACTTCGTAACTTAATACTTTCTAAAATTATATTTTATTTAATCAAGGTATCTAGGTTAGAACTTTTTAGCAAAATTACATAAAATTCAGACATGGTCTAAAAATAGCATGAACGACCAAGACTATAAATTTATCTTTAGAACACAGTTTATTTACTCAAGTTAAATAAGCTATTCCTTTTAAACAAAATTACAAAAAAGTAGAAATGGCCCAGAAATATGAGTTAAGAATTTGAAGTTGAGTATTTGTCAAACTCTAGTTTAGCCTAAAAGTTCTTAAACTATGTTGTTAAAGTATAATAACAACCAAAGTTCGGACATTTAGTAATCTGTGACACCTAAAAAATTACAAAATTTAGCGGTAAAATAGGGTTGGACAAGTTCTTAATTCAAAAACCGGCTCACGGTCTATATAATACGGTAACCTAAAAATCCAAGCTTGCCTTAAAAGCATCGTTTATCAAACGTTGGGGATAAAAAGGATATGTATTTATGATAAGAGAGTGTTATTTTATTGCATCCATATAATGCTTAGCTTTGATAAAGTAAGAGCTGTGACGTCATCAGTGACATCACTTCTAATCAGAATGTATCTCTTGTATGACGCACGGAGAACATAAAAAGAACATTTTGATAAGAAGGGTTTTTTGTACTTATTTTATCTTTTCGTGTGACCTTTGTCGGAGTTCACATTTATGCTCAGCTTGGTCTAATTTATTCAGTCTTCTGCTCATTTTTAATGGTTTATGTTATCTTTCAGTAAATTTTTCACGAAAAAATGACATTCATCTTCATATAAAGACTTCGGGTGGCCGTTGTTAAAACTGTACACTCCTAATTTCGAGTAAATTTTGAGATTCTGCTCCATATAGATCTGTACTTCTTAATGACTCTTGGGATATGAATAAGCTGGATATCATTCTTAATAGAAGACCATTCAAGGTATTCCTGTTACTTAAAAAAGTGTTTTTCATATATCATTCTTATATTATACGGGTAGTTTTAAAAATTCGGCATATTTTTCTTAACATTCGGCGAAATATGCCACGAGCTTTTGGAACTTCCTATTTGAGGCAAGCAGTATCTTTTGTGTCTACGCGGGCAGTATTTAATTTATTTTTTAAATTTGTTTATGTTATAATTCTGTTTTATTTTTAATTATTATGTAATTTTTAGGGTTCCGTACCCAAAGGGAAAAACGGGACCTTATTACTAAGACTCCGTGATCCGTCTGTCTGTCTGTCTGTCTGTGTGTCCTTCTGTCACCGGGCTTTATCCCATGAACCGTGATAGCTAGGCAGTTGTAATTTTCACAGATGATGTATTTCTGTTGCCGCTATTACAACAAATACTAAAAACAGAATAAAATAAATATTTAAGTGGGGCTCCCATACAACAAACGTATTTTTTTTCCGTTTTTTTTGATAATGGTACGAAACCCTCCGTGCGCGAGTCCGACTCGCGCTTCGCCAGTTTTTTTGTTGTTATTATTTTTAATTAGCAAAAAATCTTAAATGACTTTAAATTGTAATTATCCTTTTTGGCTTTGTAATACTGTATAACCATAATTGGTGCATGTTGTGTTAGTCTATAAGTAATTATTGTTGCACTTATAAACATAATTTTACGCAAGTATAAGTTTTGAATGTTTTTGTAAACAATTGTTGTCTAACCTAAATAAATAAATAAGAATTTCAAGCATCAGTAGGTTTAGTTTACCCATTTCACGAAGTCCTGTCAGTTATTGGAATTTTAACGATATTTTTATATCACAACGGGAACAAGCCAGGATTTTCGTGAAATACATTGTCAATCTTACTGTTTCTTTTCTAGGATCTCGTTGTAAGGCACGTAATACTAGTGACACATAAATATGAATAACATTTTCTTCACAAGCAAATAAATCTTAATCAAGTTCTTAAATTTTTCAGCCCGTCTTTACCCTGATAAAACTGCTCGAACTTCAAAATATAATTTATCTAAATTCTGTCTGAAGGCAGGCGGTCTCAAATGGTAATATTACAATATTATAGTACTAATAATAGACTTCTCTTAAGATTTCCACCGAGTTTATTAGTTTAGTCTCGGTTGGGAGACGGCTTGTCACATCTAAAATTTCAAAGTAGTAGTGGCAATATTTTAAGGTCTTTAAAAGTGTCTGGTTAAAGCCCTCTTTCATTGGATCTTAGATAATTTATTTTGGGTTGGGAAAGGTACTGGTATTAAAATGGCAACTTGAAAATAGCACAAGATTTAGAAAATCAAACTCAACCTCCATAAAACTGAGTCAAATACTGTTGAACTATTTAATTTATTTATCAGTTTATTCTTCTGTTGGATCGTGATAAAGCAATGAGGATGAACTAATAAATGTCAGTTTAAACTTGGAACGTTGTCTAAGGTCCATAAATATATCTGTTAAACGTGTTATAACGCGCACGGAAGCAAAAATTGAATTAAAATCATTTCTAATGCCATAGATTTGCGATTAAAATCCCGTACCTATCTTACCCTCAGTTTCCCAGCTCAAAACGCGTTATCTTCTGTGATTAGCTGTTGAAAATTCATTCAACCAATCAAAAGCCAAAAAACTATGAAATTTAACATATCGAAGATTTCACGCGAATTCATTCGCAGTAGCCCCCATTATACTAACGGCGTAAAAAATACTTGCTTGTTGCTTTTGATCATCCTGTTATCAATCACATCATTATCAGCCTAGTCTTTCTTAGCAAACAGATTGCAAAGTTGATCCTTAGTCACTATCAATTGTTAAAAAAAATATTTTGTCGTCATTATTTTGACGTTCCGAAAAACCCCTACTAACCAAAACGAGGTCATTTCACAACCTGTTTCCGATAAGCCCTCAAGCAGCCTGAACAAAGGCTCCTCGGCCAAACAGCGAAAACTCATCTTAGGAACAAAGAAATAAGCCTCTCTTTACAAATGGATTCTTGTTTTATGTCCGTCGAGATTTTCTAGATTAGAACAACCTAAGTTAAGTGCTATTCAACTTTTTGAAAAGGCCGCTGTAAACGGGTCTACTTTTGAATTCAAATGTCGAGTAGTCAGGTTGCTACTTAAAGTCTTAAGGGTTGAATATTTTTTGTTTTGTTTTGTTTTAGAGTCTCTTTAATAAGATTAACGTCTTGAACTAGACGCAGCAGTTATTCAACGTCAGAAATTAATCATTTCCAATGAGGCATCTAAAATAAATGACCTAAATACTAATGATCATAATGAAATGACGGTGTAGACAATACACCGTTATCCCAATATATTATTTTCTGTAAAACCACAACAAATATCGCAACATACGAGTTCTTCTGGGTCTAATCTAACCTATTAAGCATTCAGTCTTAGTACCAAACATAGATTACTCTTTATTTATATATGTGTTTAATTTCAACATTGAACATCTTAAATTATTTATAATGTTTATTAAAAAAAATGACGAAAACGGGAGCGAAACCGGTGTTCTTCGCGCGTCACACTCTGTTCGCACTCACGGCAAACTTTGATAACTTTTGTATTCAATTCATAAGCATATAAGGTTACCTATACATCAAATTAATCGTGTTCAACTATGAATCATAATTAACAAAGAACAGTAATTTTATCTCTTAAGTTAAAATACTTAATAGGCATTATGTCTCTGTCACACTATTTTGCTAATTTCGGGAGAGCGCAACAGAGTTGCACCGTTCTTCTAAGTACGCCAACTTGTCGCTACACTTTATAGTTATTTTTTAACTTGGTGAGATATTATCGTAGTTATGTGGGGCTACAACCACAGACATACATCTAACTAGATAACGCAAGTCCCTCCATCTGTATGAAAACCAAGCGTGCCACTTTTTCACAAACAATTTAAAAACAAATTTACTTACCAATGAAAGAAAACATTTCCAATGCCTCGGCCAACTTTTTCTATACATTCTTTACAGTTCAATATGGCATAAAAAGGCATTTTTCTAGATTTCGGTGGATTTCCGGTGCCGATAATGCTAAATGAAAAGCTCAGATTACGATCATTTGCCGTAACTATACTCCATTTTTTGGCTGGCGAATTACATACAGTCGCGTCATCTAGTTAGATGTATGTCTGTGGCTACAACCCACTAAATCTCCACGGTGTCCTCCTGTGCCGCTTATGCCGGAAACATGGGCACGCGTTAATACTCACGAGCTGCCTTTCCTCGGGTTCCTCTTTCCTTCACCATGGGTAACCAAGCCACGGCTACTGAGCCTCCCCGCCTCGACAACGCGGGAACCCACCTGGAGGATACACGTTTTAGCTGCGCGGGCGTTCACTAGTATCCAGTCCACAGTCACTGGGGAGACACGCACGTTCGTCGCTTTAAAACAAAAAAATATGCGAGATAAGTTATTCTTTGAATATTTTCATGTAGCCTTGGTCAAGAAACTTTGCGCATATTTTGAAGGTTAATGTTAATTTTCCATTCACCATCATTTTAAATGAAGGATTAAGATAGATCTTCGAGTCCCCAAGATCTTTCCCAAGTAACGTTAATTTACCTATAACTATAATCATAATTCTCAAACATGTGAAATTTTCGTAACTTTCGTGGCACAACTTTCGTGGTTATTTGTCCACAATAATTATATATCTCCATTAAATAATAACTATAGATTTTTTGTGACGCCGCAGATGCATTTACTCGATTGTCACGAAGCTCAAAAGAAAGGTGTTATTTGTATGTATAAGTATTTACATGCATGTATGCGTTTAATTTTTTTCTTAAACGATTCGTAGAATGTGTTTCTGTTTGTATGTTTTCTTGTAGCCAGTTTAACAGTTTAGGGTGGGTAGTTTGGGGTGGGTCCCCAAACTGGGCTGTTTTGACAATTGTATCCCTCTTGCTTAAAAAATCCCAACGTCTTTCGTAACTTTCGTGGGCACCAAAATTTCAAAATATAATATCTCTGTAGTTTATGCACCGATTTACATATAATATTGAACATATTATTTTTACAGCATGTGTGTCCATTTATGAGAAGATTACTAAAAAAAAAATCGCCTCGATCCTTACGCGGCTAATACTTTTTAAAGAACTGCTCTTATAAATAACAATGTTATAGCCTAACTAACGGATAGATGTAACAAGAACCAAGCAGTAACTAAAACGACATTATATTTGATTACTGTTAATGCCTTAAGGGCGCGGTTCCATCAAGAGCTAGTTTACTGTGCACCCAAACTACTGAACTAATATATTATTGCTATTTGTATTTAACCATGTAAATCTAATTGCAGTAAAACTCTTGTTGAACTAAAAAATTACAAGTGTCTATTGAAAATGGAGGATCCTCCAACCGGGCAAGATGGGTATTGTGTCTGTGCTGAATTTTGTGTGACATCATATCATTGAGAGCTTGTAGCGGCATCTATGCCACCAAATACTAAGCTCTCAATAGAACCGCGCCTTAGTTCGGGACCCCATGTTAACACAAGGTACAGCCTACGGCCTTGTCCTTGAGAGCAGGCAAGTAACAAATATACGAGCCTGAATAATGAGACAATTACAGAGAAATAACAATTCTCAAGGATAATATTCATGTGAATTTAACTTGATGGGATTATGTACGTACGTCTGTTGCGACCCTTTACTTGCCGACAGCGAAAAACAGGGAACTGTACCCAAGGCACGATTTTTTTTGTTTAAATGTGGCAATTTATGTTGTGTCTTTTATATCGATAATACTTGACAACAATCCTCTGGCATTTTGATTCTATTTATTGCACAGCTTATATGTTATGAAATGCACCACAAATGGCGAAGACACTGGCTCTTGTAACACAGGTTGCTACCTAGCACAGGAGCCAGGGCTTCAAATAAGTATGTTACATCTTGTTTTGTGTCAATAATCAAATTTTATTTTATTTATTACTATTATTTTACGCAACTTGAATAATTTTTAATACCAAGATAGTTTTTTAAACAGCATTAATATCCCTGGATAAGAATACTGCTTAAAAATCTATCTTGACATGGATTGGCTAAGGGCATACATAAGTGCGTATGTTCGCAAGAAGTTGTCAGTAATATCGTCACAGCGATAATATTTTTCAATTATCTGCTACCACTAACTGTATAAGTATATTCGTCTATTTAGTTTATTTGTATGTATATTTTTGTATTTGAATAAACCTATCTACCATTATTTATATCAGAATCATTCAAAGATCGATTGGTAGTAAATGTCTAAGGTGGACTTACCGCCTCTGTACGTTTGTATGCATGAAATATTAAATAAATAATTTCCTGGACGTGTATTTACAGACTCCTCAAACGGCCGTTGATACCTGAGCAGACCCATAAGTAACTTACTGACTGCCTAGTGTTTTATGACATAAGCCACTCTCTGTATATTTATATACATAGATAACTACTACCTGTATAATAATAAGCACTATCCTGGAGCGGCTAAGTTAGTTTCTTAGCACTTAAGCAGTGGCCTATTGCTATTGTAAGTGCGATAATTAGACAGGCTAACGCGATTTCGCTAAGTTAATGGGACAAAACTACATACATACATCACTCAGTTCAAGTGACTTGAAGGTCGTTGCGAAGGAAATAATTACCACTTAAAAGAGAGATATAGCAAGCAATATAATAACCTGCCAGCTTTCCTACCGAAGAAGACAGCTAATTTGTGACAGTGATTGCAAAGTGTTTTCTTACTTAGAGATTAATGGAGAGTCCTTGAGAATTTATTAATATTTATTTTGCGTCAAAATTTACTTGAATAAAGGCTCATTTGTATATGGAAATATGTAGATTCTCGGCTAGTATCTCCAAGGAGAAAAGTCTTTGAGCAAAATTCATGAGAGAGTGAGAGACTCTCCTTGTAAATAATATGTCTTATAAATATCTCCATCTCTGCTTCTTATATCATAACCATAAGCTGCCTGATTGAACTGTACCTGATAGTTTTTGCCTATAAATAATAATAATACCAGCCTGTTATGATCCCACTACACTGCAAAAACCTCTTCGGTGGGTTGGCGTGTGAGCATTTTATCTTTGCGTATTAATATTTGACATAATGTCTAAGGGCCAATTTTTCAATAGTCTGATAACTTTTAACTGAGGAATAAAAATGGCCATTTGACATATTTTCTATACAAAAACTGTCAATCCGCCATTTTTATTCCTCAATTAAAAGTTATCCGACTATTGAAAAATCGGCTCTAAGACAAACATGATTTTAGTATCGGTAACAATATCTTTTTTAATTTTTCAAAGTATGTCAAGAAATTTTATATAACTAAATATTTACAAAAGTACCCAACCAATACATACACAAGTACATCTCCCGTGTCCTTTGATACGGAGAAAAAAAAAACTATCGACAAATATTTTAGTCCCGATCTCGAGTTTCACTGTAGACAAAGTATCTGTAGGCGTTCGGCTATCTTATTGATAATACAAGTTTATCTAATATGTAGACTGTACGAGTGCGGGCGTATTTTATTACAGATGTAGCTGAATGGGTATGAAATAATCTGCGTTGTTGAGCGCCCACATTTTTTGTGTTTACCAGGAACTGTTTAAATACGACGATGTGACGATTTGTTTCTAGTATTTTATGTTCTTTTTTACAGTTTCGTTGTACCAAAATGTGTTACAATAAAAATTAAAAAAATCGAGTAACTAGCTTGCCTCAGAAATTTAAAAACACGCTATCTATTGGAATCAATTTTAAATAATCTTTGAAATGTGAATTAAGAGCCCAATATGCCATAATTCTCTGCTTGGGAGAGTTGATTAAAAAAGAAACATACAATTTTTATGATCAATTCTAGAAAATGTTAATTTTAATTCAATAACAAATCGATGTATATCGCGCCATCTATTGACATTTATTTGAACCAAATTTTCTTTGATGGCGCTGGCCATGTCATGTTGAAATGTTATTTATCGTGAACGCAGAAGCGGTAGGTACTGTTGTCAAAAATTGTTCTATTGCAGGGTAGTAGAATTTTGTGTCGTAGGTATGCAGACAGGTAAAATTCGAAGCTTGACACTTTTTACTCAAAATTAAATATTCTCTTACCCAAGATCTGTTACAAGGCGCGCGGGAATGTCATTGTATGTGGTGACTTTAACATTAATATATTGAAAAAAAATAGAACTTCCCTTGAGTTTACCAACTACCTATTGAGCTATAATCTAAAATTGCAAATTGACCAGCCGACTAGGTTACAAAACAACACATGTATAGATAATTTTGCGCACAATTTTACGCAAAAGTGTGTCCACCATGATGTAATTGACCTTAATATGTCAGATCACACAGCCCAAATCTTAAGGATCCCCGTTAAAAAGACTTGTACAATAAACAGTTGGAGTATTACAGCGCGTGATTACAGTTACGGTAACCTTATGAAATTTAGATCATGTTTGTTTCCTTTATCGTTTTGTGATGTTTATCAAGCTGATGATCCTAATGTAGCGTACGATAATTTTATGGAAGTATTCCAGCTGTTTTATGATTTATGTTTCCCCTTGATCAACAAAAAAATAAAGTTAAAAAGGAATCCTAATTGGTTAACACCTGGTATAAGACGCTGTAGCAAAAATAAAAGACAACTTCTTTGGCAACTTCGAGCAAAACCTAATAGTATTAACTTAATTAAACTTAAAAATTACTCACGAAGACTTAAGAAGATAATAAAACTAACACAAAAGGCAAAAAATAACCATAAGATAATGACATCAACAAATAAATCAAAAGATACATGGAAGATCATAAATGAAAATAAACATTGCCCTTCCTATGAATATATAACAGAAATACAAAATGACGGGATTACAATAACAAACCCCAATGACATAGCGAACGCTTTTAACGATCACTTTGTAAATCAAGCAGAATTACTTTCGAAGGCATCAGGTTCTGCGAGCTGTGACATCCCGAATACGTGCTGTGAATCAATATTCTTGGCCCCGACTACACCTAGTGAAGTATATCGCATAATTCAGGATTTAAAAAATAAAGTTAGCGTAGGGTATGATGATATTTCAACAAAAGTATTGAAATTTGTTTCCGATGTGTTAGCTGGCCCCATTTGCCACATCATTAATGTTAGTATCTGCTCTGGAATCTATCCTGATAAACTGAAACCAACTATAATTAAGCCCCTATTTAAAAAACATGACAAAACTGACATTAATAACTACAGACCCATTGCCCTAATACCAGTAATATCAAAAATATTTGAGAAGGCTATTTATCACCGTATGAATTCCTTCTTAACGAAACACAATATGTTGGTAAAGGAACAAAAGGGTTTCAGGAAAAATAAATCCATAAATATAGCTATCTATGATTTTCTTAATATTATAATGACAGACATTGATGAAAGAATTCCTATTAGCGCTGTATTTATGGATATGACGAAAGCATTCGATCTAGTTGATCATAATATACTATTACAGAAACTAAATGCATGTGGAATAAGGGGCAGTGCACTTTCTCTTATACAGTCTTATTTAGACGATAGAACGCAATGTACGGAAATTAGACGTATTTCTAAAAAGGAAAAAAAGGAACTCAAATATATTTCAGGCAAACGTAAAATCACTTTCGGCGTACCACAGGGTAGCGTATTGGGTCCACCGTTGTTTCTAGTTTACATAAATGACTTTCCAAAACACGTCGCTTTTCCTATGGTTCTTTTTGCTGATGATAGCACGATAATTGTAAGAAATTATAAAAATAGAAACTATGAATGTGACATCAAAAATGCATTGCAACAATCTATTGTATGGCTTGAACATAATAATTTAAAATTGAATTTAAATAAAACTAAAATTGTGCAGTTTCGGCAAAATATGACCACTCCTGACATAAATATAAGTTTTGGCAATAACAGAATTGAAGAAGTAGAGCATATAAAATTTCTAGGCTTGACAATTGACTCTAAACTAACTTGGAAACAACATGCATCAATTATTATAACCAAATTAAGTAGGTTCGCCTTTGCTCTGTATAAACTAAAAAACATAGTTAATCAGGCAGCTGTTGTAGCTGCGTATTATGGCTATGTGGATTCCATATTACGTTACGGAGTCATTTTTTGGGCAAATTCCAGCGAGAAATATAACATTTTTAAAGCACAGAAGAGGTGCATTAGATCGATATGTAATCTTAAATCAACGGAAAGTTGCAAACCGCATTTCAAATCTCTTAAAATACTTACATTACCTTGTCTTTACATATACGAGACCGCATTGTTCGTCAAGAAAAATAGTGAATTGTTTAAAAAAGCTTCAGAGCAACGCTCGACAAGCGATCGACAAGACAAGAATACCGTCACGAGTTATGTCTAAGAGCCTCAAAGACCGCCCTTATGCACAAAAGCATCCTCTGCATGGCTCCGAAAATATTTAATAAAATACCGAATGACATTAAAGATTTAAACTTGACACAATTTAAACGGAGACTAAATATTTTTTTAAATGAAAAATGCTACTATACCATTGACGAATTCCTTTTTGACAAAATGTAATAAACTAAATGATAATTATTTATTTATGCTTGTGAATTAAAAAACTTGACTTAATTATTGTATTCTGTATATTTGTTATAATAATTAATTGTATTCTAAATATTTTATTCAAAAATTGATTGTATTGTGAATATTGAAATTTTGTTAATTTGTATGAAATATCGATTTTAAATTCATCAAATTAACTTATGTTGTTAAATAGTGTATGCCCTAATGGGTAGTTTTTTGAGTCACCAAAACCTAACTATAAGACCTCCTGTATCACCAAAAAACACACTAATAAATACTTTGACTTTGACTTTGACTTTGACTTTGAAGAAGTTCACCAAACCAAATTGAGCCCATGTGCTGGAACTAGGGTTGTTACGGATGTTCAGTCCGATTCCGAAAAGTCGGAATTACATATTCCTTCCTAAAACCTCCGATCCGATAACAACACTAGCTGGAACCATAACATGCCGCATCTCACAGAGAGGTCTGTGTCACAGCAGTGGAAACGTCAAAAGCCTGACATACTATGTGGTAGTAGATACTTCCCTGAAATGTATATTCACAAAATGCTCTACCAACTGCTAGATACTACTGTGTGAAAATTAATAAAAACTCCTACTGACTGTTAACCAAAATAGTATTGTTAGACAGTGAAAACCTGTCCGGGGTGTTATCAAGCATTTCAATAATTACCACGTGTCTAAATAAAAGATGTAGTGCCTTTGGACACGGACACAATACGTTGCGGCAGACGGAAACAAAACAACAGAATCCCAACGGCTCCCATTTCCTTGGCCACACTGTCCGGTGTGGAACGACGAGAATTCACTGGCCCTGCACTTCTGACTCACCGAATTATTCAGACAACCCTCGGTAACATGGGCCATTTATTATTTGCCACTTAATTCTAGCAATGTTTTAACTTTTTATCGTGCCGTGTGTCTTACTTAGTGTGGTTACCTGTCTTGTTCGTTTGTAAAATGTGGTTTACTGAAGTTTATTATGAGAAATGGGTTTATGGTGGGAAAATTGAGGAGGAAACTGGAGGAGGGCGATATTCGAAGAGGAAGAAGGATGTCAAAATTGAAAGACGAAGGGACATTTATTTGTATAACGTAACATCACGCAATACCACATGTATTTCTTAAAGGTTTAGACAGAGATGGAGTCGTAGTACTGTGAAGGGGGTAGCTCAGAGAGACTATAAATGTATATTTACATACAAATACATATATATTTTATATTTATTTACATACGGAAAAGCCTAGCAAAAACATCTTCATTTATTTTATGTTCGAATTTCAGTTACCTTCAAGACTATGTTACCTATTGCCAGTCTTAATATAGGCAAGGAGTTTTCCTTTTCATAGGCAGAGTTCTCACAGTACACCGGCATTCCGCCATTAGTCCGATGTAAAAGGGGCGAGGAACTCTGACCCAGGCTCAGACCAACGCGAACGAGGCAATCAGTAACGAGACAGGCAGTTTTTTCTTACTTAATTTTTGTAAAAAATCCTTGATCTGGTTGCATAATACATGTAGGCTTCTCGAAATGGTATAATCTATCTATCTACCTATATATGTATATAAAAGCGAAAGGTTACTCATTCACCTATCACGAAATATCAAAAACCGCTTGACGTATAAAGATGAAATTTGGCAGGGAGGTTCCTCAAGTGACGTAAGTGCGCACTAAGAAAAGATTTTTGGAAATTCCACCCCTTAGGGGGTAAAACGGAGGTTGAATATTGTATGAAATTTCTACAGTTTGTAAATTTGACGCGTGAAATTCTACATTTACGCTCTTGATTGATAAAAAAATTCATGTATTTATTGGTTTTCGGATATTCCACCCTTAAAGGGGTAAAGAAAGGGTTCAAAGTTTGTATGAAATGTTTACAGTTTGTATGTTGGACAAGTGAAATTTTAGATTAACGCTATTGGTTGATAACAATAATTCATGTATTTATTGTTTTTTGGAAATTCGAATGATTTGGAAGTTTAAAGTTTATATGAAATTTCTACAGTTTGTAAATTGTACACATGAAATTTTTGATTCACGCTTTTGGGTGATAAAAAGAATTCATGTATTTATTGGTTTCTGGAAATTCTACCCCTAAGGAGGTGAAAAGTTGGAAATTTGTTGGGCTTATATATTTGATAATTGGCATAAATACTAATTTAAGTAAATAGTAAAGGTTTTCATTATTAGTCTTTCAAAACTACTCCTGAACGCCGATTTAAGCGGGTGTTAAAGATTTTTGAAGAAATTTACTTTACAGGGCTTCTTTTTATGATGTAGGGAAGTGCATCCCTACATCGTGAAGGGATTTTTGGAAATTGAACCTTTAAGGGGGTGAAAGTAAAGAGTCATTATGTAGGATAAAATTCGGATCACGCAAACGAAGTCACGGGCGAAGTACTAGTACTGTATATAGCATGTAGTGCTATTGCTCTTTGATAGGTTTTTAACTCCATCCATCGCGTATTAAAGCTATAAAACACATTTATAGTCCATTTTCATCAGCTGTGCCGCTGTGCTCATCCGCCAATGCTAACGGTAATGGACATTTTTTTTATTCGGAATGAAATAGGCCGGTGATTGCCTTCGCTTCCAATTTCGTTCAGAAGATGTAGTAACAAAAAAAGCTTAGATGATTTGGTCATGTTATAAGACGAACAAAAGATTTTGTCATTTACAAGGCAGATGCTAGTGGAAACGCCACGCACTGAAAAAAAATACTGCGGCTTGCGAAATTTTGTCTTATTACCAACAAAACAGAGTTTTGCTACTAATTCTTAATTAGTTTTGTAATATTTTATTTAAGTTTTTCTTTTTCTCTTTGTGTGAGGATGTGGCCACCTCAGAGAGATGACCATAAGCTCTTCTTAGAGTAAGGTTATTTTGAGCGTGGGTAAGGGAAAAATGTATATGACTTGCATACAAGTGTCAAAGTTAATTAAGCCGCCTCTGGTAACCGCACAGGCCTCTGACTTGGTTATATCAGACTAACTTATTAAAGTTTATTTTCTAATAACTAAAGTTTGCTTATAACTGAAGTTAATAAGTTCGTTTTAGTAACCGAACTATTTTTGTAACTTTGAATTTTAATAATAAATAAAATAATCATTCTTTCGGACAAGCAAAATCTATTTGAAATAGTAGACTAGAAATCTTATGCCTATGTTAGTACACTTATCGTTAATATTTAAGAATACTTATTTGGAAACGAGATTATTGTTCCAAATGCATTTCAGAACAACATCCCGTAATAATAGAGTGTCGTACCTCCCTGCAATGGTTTTTAGGTAGGAGTTGGTGCTAGCCCGCACTCTGCAGAGCAAAGAGGCAGATTTCTGCCTGACGATGGCATGGAATTCATCGACGTGAGATGCCGATTCAGGCAAACTTTAGTTGTCAGACTGCTTTAGTATGCTCGTAATCGAGGCATAAGGAGTATGCTAGGATCGTGGCTGGAGGCGTTCTATAGTTTCCGCCGACCACCATGGGAAAAAAAGGTGAGCTCATGTAGGTATGTTTCAACAGTCAGCGGCGTCCGCATCCGCCATCGAAACTGTAATAGATATTTTTTTTCATTCGGAATGAAAAATGGAATGAATTAGACTCGGTGATTGCCTTCGCTTCCAATTTCGTTCGGCTTTTATTTAATTAAATTGAAAAAACCTGATAGTGTGCCAACAAACTGATATGAAGTCGTATTTAGCTGTTACGTAAAATTATATTTTCTGGCAGTTTCGATTCGTGTTGTCGGATGGATAGCACGAAAATTTAAGTTGAGTGGATATTGTTGATTACAAATTGCTTTGGAAGAACGGATTTGAAAATATTAGATTTCTGGCCAGAAATGATCCATGTGTCACAAATTAAAAGGAAGTAAAGGAATACGGTTCGCTGCTGTCAATAAATTCAATCAATCACAGTCAGTAGCTAATTCGCGTTTGACTTATCTATCACACGTTCATACATTGACATATGCACGCGTAAAGAAAGAATTGTTTGTTTTAGTCCAGACGCTTTTAAGTGCATATCTTTTTAAATCGCTCTCACATAATATGTATTTTTCCAACAAGAATGATGTAACTAAATAATTGTAGTTAAAACTGATGTAAAATAGTGTCCGTGGAGTTTCTTGCACATTCTTCTCCATTGATCAGTAGGTCACTGACGCTTGCGAACGTGCGACTAGATGCATATTTTGTTTGACAATTCAAAAGGACCTATAAAGTTTATTTGAAATAAATTATTTGATTTTGATTTTGAACATCTGGATTAATTATGTCGCAAAAAAATAGTATTAGGTACTTATTTCTGAGAGTTATGGCTGCAAAGGCCTCTGGGGAAAGGTATATCTACCGAACGAATAAAAACAGAGATGATTCCTACAATAACATATATTCTGTAGGAGTAGGTACTAATTAATAATAATATTAATAACACGAAGCCTTAATATTAAGCCTCCGACGAAAAAGATATAATATTTCATTCTCTCCCCGGAGAATCAGCCGAGCCAGAATATAATCTATATTTGGTTCCGCTCCGTCAGATTAAGTAGAAGATTTTCTTTTTCATGCTCTGGAGAAAACGTTTCCACGGATAATAAATGTGGATATTTTTTATTACGAGATATTAGGTAATTAGAATCTGCAGGAGTAACTAAGGTAGATTTTGCTACTAGCCAAGTACCTACTTTTCGTGTGAAGACTAATCAACAAGTACCTAAATATAATGACGCAATGGTTACTGGTAAAGTCCTCGAATCTCACACAGCTTGAGCTCGTGGATACAAGTCAGGGCAGGTACCAATGTGACATTTCCCATTCATATGTAGTTTCTGAGTTTGTCTTGGACCTCACTGACATCGGTGAAGATAAAATATCTATATACATATATACTAGCTGACCCGGCAAACTTTGTTTTGCCATGAAAACACCAAACATCCATCTACCCTACCTACACTATCCTACCTAACCCTGCCTGCCCTTCCCACCCTACCCTAACTACCCTACCTTACCTATCCTACCCTACCTGTGTAGGTAAGGTAACAATTTTTTTTTTCTTAATTTTTCTTTCTTAAGAACCTTCTCCCATCAATAACAATCACAACAAAAAAAGAATAAGCGAAATCGGTCCAGCCGTTCACGCGTGATGTCGTGACCAAGGAAATAGGGATTCATTTTTATATATATATAAATTAATATAAATGTAAGTCTGGAATCGCCCTTCCACCTAAATCAAGCATGATCAAAAAATGAGGTGTTTGCCCTGCAATGGTACTGGTTATAGGTTAGTATTAATCCATTGAGTGCTTAAGACGTAGATCCACGCGAGACAAAATAGCTTTTTAATTGTTTCGGTACTGACGGCACACGCCGGTTATAAGTACTAATCTGTCACTACAGACACTTTTTGGCCCAAAAAGTCAAAGAATAGAACGTAATGAAAGTAGGTTTCATTGGTGAACCAAGTCACAATAATAATATTGACTTGAACTTAATTATTAAAGACTTTCTCTATAACAAACTTTCAAGAATCCAGTAAATAGGTGCCTAAATAAACTTTTGACCTTTGACGGAGAAGCCCTTCAATTCAAATCTTCATTCACTCGATATTGAATGCTTTAAATTTTCTCAAGTAGGTACAAGATAAAGCTCGTAACAGTTAACCACAGCTCGATGAATATTCAAATAAAGGCTAAGGGTGCTTTTTTACCAAAGATGTGCGAGGTAGCTTAATAGCGGCACACGAGGAAAAACCCAGCAATGGGAACTTTTTATTTTCTTAGCCTAGCCAGACTTAACGCAGCTCTGGTGGATAAGGGATGGTGGAGAGAGAGATTTTTACGTTATAAAAAGCTAGAGTAGTGTGCGAGGGCTGTGTTCCAGGAACTCGAGCGACGTATGGATGCGAGTGAGGAATATGTAAGCGCACAGTCGAGACAAAGTCCGCTATGTATTCTATTCTTCCACAACTCACCTAAGTACACACAGCTTCAAAGCTTAACTTCGCATCCTCGCAGTGGGATAAGTCCGCTTAAAGCTTTGATGTAAATAATGACGCATTTTCACAGCTCTTCTACACATCCTCGCACCGTTTAGCTGCCTCGTACATATCTTGTGAAAAAGCACCGTAAAGCCAAGGTTACATAAGGACACAATTGATTGGTTCAATCACCCAAAGTCTATTAATTTATCGGCAATTTTGAACGATTTGTGTTCAAAATACATCATACATTTTATGTTTGCCAATGTTACCCTTTTTGGTAGTAGTAGGGTTTATGAAATATGAGGTTATTAAACTGCATAATAGAATTTTGAGAATGTAGACGATTAAGATATAGAATGAGTGAGGATATTCATTAGAGTACTGTCGTCAGCTAATAATTGATTAGTGGTAATTGGTGTAACATGGGCACAACAATGATGTGTTTTTGTGTAAAATAATAAGATATACAAGCTATTCGTAATTTACCACTTTTTAGAGACCAAACCAGTTTGTAGACAATTATATTCTGTGACTTATAGGACCAGAATCTTTAAAACTTTTGTATTCAATTATTGATATTAATTTAAAATGGTTCTCTCCATATTTTGACCTCTACGCTAAATGCGGGTGGCAGGCGTGACCCGACTACAACAGAACTGCTAAACAGTCCAAATGTATGCCATTTGCATTCAAATGAACTTGTTTTAATTGCATAAAATTGTTTTCAAACATAACTGTACAGATGCCAAAACGCTGTTTTGTGTAAACTTTGCTTCTCCATATTTTGAGTTTGAGAGCCTTCCATTCCTTTTATTACTATGCTGTATAATATTAATACTAAGCCATTAGCTATTGTCTATCTAATAATATAATAAATGTGAAAGTAAGTGAGTGTGGATGTTTTTTACAATTTCAACAACTGCTGAACGGATTTGGATGAAATTTGGTACACAGTTAGTTTTTAACCTGGATTTATTGCCAGATAGTAGGTTTCTTTGGAATAATTTCGATTTTTATATGGACGGAGCCGTAGGTGGGAGCTAGTATGGTATAATCATCATCACCAATTCCGCCGTAAAAAGTGCACTATTGGACATCAGCCTCTCCCAAGCATCGCCACATCAACCGGTCCTGTTCTTCTCGCATCCAGTGGACATTCGTGGACCAGTTACGTATTTAAGGCCATTTAAACATGTTAGTGGATCTCCTTGTGAGATGCCTGCGTTTCCCTGTACGCGTTCGCCTCTCCAGAAATTTTCGGTCAGATAGCTGAAGATCGTCCCAACTTAAGTCATCGTCGTTTGCTCTCTTTTTTGCGATTCTGCGAACTCTATTCCATAGAATAAAATGTCCAAGATAAACTTAGAAAGTACATATGAATTTGTAAAAGTCACATTGGTACTTGCCCGGATTTGAACTCACGACCTCAAGCACGAGAGGCGTGGTCTTAGCCACTAGGCCACCACGACATCTTAAATTCATCAATAAACTGAATGAAATACCCTCTTGAATACTCATCCTCCATCTTCTACTTAGTTGAAGCTAGAATCTTGAAGGCCACACTACTCACCCGATACAAAGTTGTGCAGGGTACGCCCGGGTGTGCTTGATGTTCACTTGTTGAGAACTTTACGGTTGAAGACGTGTTTCAAGTTACGAGTAGAATGTTACATACGGAATTATTACGTACGGAGTTGTAGTTTAGTGACACGTTTTTAGGAAGGAGCCAGAGGGTTAACCTAGACAAATTGGCATTTTAACAGCGATAGCGATTATTAAAATGTCCAAAATGTCATACTGCGCAACCGAAATAAAACTTTTTTTTTAACCTTGCCTCACACTAGAAATTTCACTTATATCGTGGGTGCGGTTACAAATATTTAAATTCACATATACAAGACACCCAGATTCGGAACAACTAAATGAAGGCCATACAAATATTTATTTCGTGCGGACATCGAACCCGTGACACGCAGCACAGCAGCCGATCGCTCAACCACTGCGCCAACCGTGTCGTCAAATATCATATAGCTGAATTAAAATTTACAATGTCCTCGACTGAAAACCTTACCTCATTTTACAGTAGATAATTATAGTCGAATCCTAGATGAAACCAGAAAATAGCAGAAAAAAATATCCGGTGGTCTCACCTCTTTCTGCAAAGTAAATATAGTTTATTGAAAACAGTAGCTACTTTTCAGTGTATTATTGTGACTATTATCCTGTCAATTTAAGAAGTCCGTTTCTCATTTTACATGCCGCGATAATTTTCTATGAACGTCTACGAAAAATCAAATTCATAATCCTTATTAATTACTATGTTACTCATACACAGCAGAGCAGTGGTGGCTCTGTGGTAACAGCCCCAACTTACGTGTTGAACATCATGAGTTCGAATTCGAAAGCGTTTTAATTATTTCGTCACCACTGCTCTTAAAACGGTTAAGGAAAACATCGTGAGGAAACCGGCATATCCTAGAAACAAAAATACGAAGACATGTGACATTCACCAACCCGCACTGTTTGGATTTAGGCCCATAACCTCTCTCACGGATGCCTATGTCCCAGCAGTGGGATATTATAAGGCTGATGATGATGACTAACAACGAGTATCATTCGTAAGCATCAAATTTAACTTATATAAACATTAGTACATTTTCGTATACAATGTTTTATTTTTTAATATCATTTTAAAAATAACACGTTCACAACGTTGTTCTTTTTAACCCAAAGGTTGACTGGTAGAGAATGCCTTGTGGCATTAAGTCCGCCTATGTACCACTATTGTACATGAAGTTTAAATAAATAAATATAACACATTTTTATAGCTGCAAATCCGACTTCTTAGATTGTGACGTTTAATTTTGTCTGTGAAACAACATCTTGCATTTTCTATTTATAATTTTGTAGACAGTAAATTTTCATGTAATTAACTCAAGAGGAAATTAATTGCACGTTCCTCGTAAAGTAAATAGTAAGCTGTTATGACTTGTTAGTATATCTGTATACGTAGAGCTGATATGATATCACCGATATGTACAAATGAGGTGATATCCGATCGAACTACCCACATTCAAACTGTTGTTCTTATGCGGCATCCAATATTATCACCTTATCATTCGGTTTAGTACATTTTTACAGAGTTTTTATAGTAAAAATATTGAGTTTCAGGGCTAATTTAGTGCATATTAGGATGCCACAAAAAATATAGCGGAGCAAGCAAGCGACATGTTTTTGTAGTCAACAAATGTTATATTTTATATTAAATGTTGACGTGAAAGAGTTGTTATTTTCGTCAGTTCTTGTCGTAACCTACTTTGAAATATTCATCCCGTCTATGAAAGTTGATAGATTAGATTTTTTGGATATTATATGACCCCCTCACGAAAATGCTGATAGCCGCCATCTTGTCTTTTCAGTATATATTTTTTTCGCCTTAGGCTTATTTCAGTACTCCCTAAGAGAAAGAAAAGGACATGATAAAAAATGTGGACGGTAAAAACAATCATGTTTGCACCGCTAACCTATTAGTAGCTACGCCGTAGCAACCGCTACGTGCTACGGCGTAGCTAAGGTGAAGGTGGATTGGGGAAATTGTATATACGAGTACTATTGACTTTTTATTCTTTTTACAGGACCTATGTTACAGTAAATAATAATTTAAGGCTACGTTAGCTTTGCTTTGATGCCATAATGCAGTCACTATGGGTCATACGTACTCATTTTATATACTCGACATTTGGTTGTGTCGTCCATTTACTAAAATGATTTCCAGCACTTCACACCATGTAAATTAATCCAATCTACAGATTGTAATATTAATATCACATGACGGAAATTAAATTTCATAAATCAACTGACATTCCCATTAATTTGTTAGATCTGTTGGCAACAGTTAACGCTGTGAGCTGTGGTATCTTCAAACGGATACCGACGTCAAATGCCAATCGTTCGACGCAGCCTTTGTGTTTGTTACAACGTCTTAGATTGTTCTAGAGTCTAAGGGAAGTTATATCAAGGTTAAGATATCAAATTATAGCTTAAGTATTGGCAATAATGTTGGTATTATCTTAAGTGAAGTTTCAGTAATTTCTAAAACAATTTTCATTGAAAAGAAGTGAGCAACTATTTTAGTAAACATAGAAGTTAGTCGCGGAAAAATTGCTCGAGAAGAGTTGAGCAATTTTGTTCGAATATGTATTAGATATCATTTTTTAATCAAGCTTTTTGAACTGAAATGTACTAAATGTAATATATGTAAATTACCAATACACATCAAATGAGTCCAAACACGATGGTGCTATCTTGTGTGGCTGAGAAGTTGCTATGGCCACCTTCCGTCTGCACGAGAGACCAGCTCCATATTACCATATTATTTCAATGTTTCCAAAGTTACATAAGTACGCCAAGTTACAAGTTACTTAATCGGATCGGAAGTGCTCTAATAATATTTTCCAATTAAAAAAACTTTTTTTTAAACAAACTTTATAGCTTACCGTGCATTGTATTTCAATGTTTCCAAAGTTACAGAAGTACGCCAAGTTACAAGTTACATAATCGGATCGGAAGTGCTCTAATGAGATTTTCCAATTAAAAAAAACTAAAAAAAAATACTTTTTAGCTTACCATGCATTGTCATCCAAACCAAACGTGTATGCAAAATTTCATCTTAATCGGTTGCGGATAACTGCTCTTAAATTCAGTTGCAAGATTTGACCCGAACATACATACATAATTTATACGCACCAAACGTTTTGGGAATACTTTCATTATGCGTACAGCAAAGGAGTGGAATTCCCTGCCGGAGTCTGTATTTCCTGATAGCTACAACCTGGGAGTCTTCAAGTCAAGAGTGAATAGGTTTCTTCTAGGCAAGCGTGCTTCATCGTCGACCACATCATCGCTTACCATCAGGTGAGATAGTGGTCAAGCGCAAGCCTATAATCAATAAAAAAAAAAAATAAAAAAAAAATATGCAAGTTAATAATAAATTATTCATTAAAAAATCTTTTTTTAAAACAAGCTTTTTTCGTATTCATCTCTGCAAACCCTTTTATTTGATACCCATATCATGGCAGTGCACAACAAAAAACTAGTCCGCCATCTTGGGCCGTCCACCATATTGGATTTAGAATGACGTTACTTAGCTTTTTGTGACAGTTATACACTTTTTCTTTCTTTCTTTCTTAGCTTAACATGCATTGTCATCCAAACTAAACGTGTATGCAAAATTTAATCTTAATCGGTTGCGGATAACTGCTTTAAAATTCAGTTGCAAGATTTGACCCGAACACACTTAAATACATACATACATAGATACATACATTGTAAGTTAAATAAAAGCATGTAAAAAGGGTTTCCCGATTATTATTACTAGTAGTCGGACACATACGAACGCAAGAAAATATGGTCATATAAAGCTTGTAAAACTGCTGGTCGTCATAGACAAATTCTTTATATAAAAAAAATATGAATAATTAAACCTTTAGTAAGAAACTGCCTCATTGGTCTAGTGATCACAACCGAGGTCCTAGCTTCGATTCCTGGTTCGAGCAAAGTGTTATTGGGTTTTTCCATCTGGCATTCTTCAGCAACAGCCCGTTTCTAATCTGGTTTTGTGCCCGGTTGATGGCCAATGGCTTTTCTCCAACAGTGTTGCCGGTGGCTGATAGTCAAATATTACATGAGAATCTCAAAAAGTTAAGTTTTTATGAGAAAAGTTACATTTCCTTATTATAGGTGGTAAACGACAATAATCGCCGGAGTAAGAGTTTTTTGCTGGAAAATATTTCAATATTTTTTAATAAGTCCTAAAAGTAACGTGAAAGTTACATTTTGAGTCGTGTTACATTAAGGTTACATGAGAAGGTCAAAATTAACGTAAAATGTAACAAAGGTCACATTCAAAACGCTGCCTATTATAGTCCTCAGCATGTAACTTGGCAAGGTTTTGGCGTAGTGGGGGTAAGTTCGTGCATAGTGCGCGAACTTACCAACCATCATATAGCGCGAACGGAACGTGGACACGACGCGATTGGTCAGTCGATCCTTGTGTCACCTGACTAACCAATCGCGCTCTCGGAACGGTGCTTTACGACCCTCGCGCCCCGCTTGGTAACCAAAGAGGCCTAAAAAACGACTTGTGCGCATCTCACGACTCTTGTCAAGTTCCGTGCCGACAACTATACATGGGACTTAAACATAACTGGCAAAATGTAGGTGTTGTATATAATGCAGCTCTTCCTTCCCTTTCAGGGAATACTGGTGTGATGAAATATATCATTGGTATGGTTAAACGGAGTAATTTAATACTGCCGAATAATACTTGTTTTAAATCCCCGTCGATAAAAGAGGGGTGTTATAAGTTTGATGTGTGTACCTGGGTGTTTGTGTTTTTGTGTATCTGTCTGTGGCATCATAGCTCCAAAACGGATGAACCGATTTTGATTTCGCTTTTTTATCTGAAAGGTGACTTTATCGAGAGTGTTTTACTGATTGAATCGGGGTGTTTTTAACAACCGACGGAAAAATAAGGATGTTGTTGCAAAATATTGTGTCATAATTACGTGTTCAATAGATTGTTGTTCGAAGCGTGTCTACTACTAGATAAATTATGTAGCATGAAATTAAAATGAGTCGAGGGTATTAAAACTTTTCAAATTTTACTAGTAATAGAATGCATTTAAATAAGAACTAACCAAGCAATCAACTATTAAGCAATTAACCTCTTTTGCAGACCAAAAAACTGTCTTACTATGAATAAATAATAATCAAATTAAATTAATTTCATCTGTTAACACTAAAATGGGTCATTAAAAATCTTCAGTAAAACGCATAGTACCAGTATACTACATTACCTTAGGCCAGGGGCCACCAATTCATTTCTTTTGATGACCGTCGCGGTCCGTAAGGTTTTAAGCCACTTCCCTCTCCCCCTTTATATCGTCAAGTGAATTTACTTTGTTAAAATTGAAATAATAAACTTAAATATGTAAATATAAATGAATGAAGATTTTGATGAGATGAATGATGTCGAATCGACGTCAGTAATGAAAAAGCGCGGGATAAATGACTAAGTTATAAAGTGAGTAATAAGTAAGTAAGTAAGTTATATTAGTAAGTGACTCAAGTAAATCATATGGTCCACACAAAATAGGTTGGCGGCGGTGCGCATCCGGGCCGTGGTCCGCCATTTGTTGACCCCTGCCCTAGCCAATTAGACTAATAAGCACTTCCAACAGCAGGATTGTAAAAGTACAAAGCCTTGTTCTAAGTGCATAGAACCTTTTTACTGAGTGCAAAGCAACCAGCGCTAATTAGCAATTACTCTCTCATTAAGGTTAATGTAACGAGCTGAGACAATGCTATTGTTGGTAAGGTCGTTAAAAATGTGGTCTTTATGTTCTTTGAAACATGCATTATTAAATTAAAGCGCCTTTATTGCCGAATAACTCCATATTTTTGATTGAAAGACCTTCACAATTCAAGTATGGAAATGGTTTAATTGAAATAAATGTTTTTTTTTTTCTTTTTTGGCTCGCGCTTGACCACTAACTCACTTGATAGTAAGTTATAATGTGGTCGACGGTGAAGCACGCTTGCTTAGAAGGAACCTATTCACTCTTGACTTGAAGACCCCTAGATTGTAGCTATCGGGAAATACAGACTCCGGCAGGGAATTCCACTCCTTAGCTGTACGCATAATACAAGTATTCCCAACACGTTTAGTGCGTATGGGTGGGATGTCCACCATGTACCGATGGCGCATCGCCGTACGTCTGGTAGTCCGATGATGAAACAGGCTAAGCGGAATTAGATCATGCAATTTTATCCCAAACTCCTCGTAATGTAACCAATAAAAAACCGACAAGCAGGCAACTCGGCGACGATGTTCAAGGCTCTGGAGTTTTGACTTGATCAGTGCCTCATTGCTATGCTTTGAGTTTGACTTTCAAATTTAAAGTAAAAATCTAGAAAAAAAAAGATAACACTTTGCATAACCTGGAAATTGAAATGATTAGGAGAATTGTTTTATTCGTCAACAGCGACAATACATTCCCTAGACGCCTAATGCTTGATCTAATACATCAAAACAATTCTGACAACTAGCTGAGATATGAGGAACGGGGTACTGCGCTCTGATTGGTTCTTACCAAAGTCATTACGGCTCAATAGAGATGGGACAGATTCCTAAATATGGGGTATTGTACCGTGTATGCGACTACAGGACCGACGAGATATTGGAGCTTCGTTTAATTCTAATTCGGATTTTAGTAAAATGTCTGTGTATTATTGATAAACCTTTGCACTATCCCGTTAGACGCATCTACAAGAAATAAAGATTTATGATGCTATGTAGTAGTATCTAATTCAGCATGATTAAAAAGGTGAAAAAGACCCGTCTATATTGTCAAAGTACCAACTCTTGAAACCCATTTATCCCGCTGCACTATCGAATTCTCTCGCTAAATGACACATCCACTAGTGCACAATGTCCCACTAAATGAATTGACAATGGTGCTCAAATTAGATTTTTTCATCAGAGCTCAGCTGAACAGAGTACCAATTTACACATGACAAGTTTCATTCAATTTGTGATAGTCAGTGTGAATGGTCTACTATGGATTAATGGGGTAGGTAGACTTTAATGGTTGGGGGAAATGGGTGCTTCCACAACATGTTTTGTAGATGAAACATGGTTACCTATTTTGAAACATCTAAGTGTTAACATGTTTGTTGCCTTATGAGCTACTGGCGGCCTTATAATGTATACCTTAGATAACTGGTTATATGTGCTGAAATAAATAAATAAATAAATTTATGTTTTAATTGTTGTGGTTAACGATACTTTTATCTTTCAAAAACGTTCTAAAACTTTGCTTTGGCTACTTTTTGATGTATTAATTTAGATCTTTTTAATTTTTCATAATTACACGTGTATGAAAGATTACTTCAGATATCCGAGCAAAGCGTATACTAACTCAGCTTAGCATCTTTGCTTTAATTTCTGTAGACTAATACAATATCTTAATATCTTAGCTTTTGGTCTGCATCCAGTTTAAAAATGAGAGTTCTATCGATTCACATAGAGTAATCTTTTATTCGGTCTGCCTTTTTTTTTACCCGACTGCCGAAGGAGGGTAATGTGTTTATCAGTCTATGTATGTATGTTTGTTCCTATGTGGCGTTCTAGAGATCAAACGCGTTGGCCGATTTTGATGGTTATTAAGTCAATCGATTCGTCTTAACCCTGCATGTGTCACTAAATACATTAAATATACTACATAAAATTGGAAAATAGAAAAATCTTGTGCCATATTGTGGGGGCCCAATTTTTTTTTCTTCCAAACCTATCGTGTGGGTTATCAAAATAAAGGGATTTAAGAGTTGATTTCAAAAATAACACTTATATGTTTAAAAGTACCTAATTCGGAAAAATGGTTAAATGGTTTTAGTCAGCCAGCTCGTGAATATGTATTCTCAGACTGCACATCATGAGGTTCTCCTTTTTTACTTCTTTTTAGTTCGCTTTTCAAGCAGTCGTGTTTTTTGATTTTTTGAATTAACTTTTTTCCCCTTTTTCCCATCACGGTGTCCATGATTTGGTTGTTAACAAGAACTGTTTGCCATCCAATTAATACGTGTTAATGAACAGTTCCGTTCATTTAAAACTTTCCCTTTCAGTATAAACAGTTCAGCAAATACTGGGCAACTGAACCGTGTATAACTTTAATTAATTCAAAATTACTTGAATAAGTTCCTGATTACCTCATTCCGAGCAGACCGTATGTAAATAGATGTTGAAGTTGGTAATAAGATTAACCTGTGTTTTCAACCTACATGAAAATTATTTATAAATAATTAAGCTTCATTCACAGTGGCCTTATTTTAATGGTATAATAAGTAGGTCGGGGATGCTGAACCTACGGCACGCGTGCTAGAACTGGCATACGAAAAAATTTTTTGGGCACGCCAATATAAGGTTATTCAGCATCTAGGTCATTTGAAACAGCAGGCATGACATCGACTTCTACTTTTATGTCGACAAAAGATAAATCTATAAATAATATTGTTGCTGTACGAATTTCGGGTTGCAAATAAGTAGCATTGTTTTTTAAGTCACCGATTCAAGATTCTTTGGCAGCACGGCATTTTCACATTTATAATTTTTTTTGCTTAATGGCACGTTTTCTAATAAAGGTTCGCCATCGCGAAGTAGGTTTTAAAATAAACTTTTCATATTCTCAGTAGGGTACTTTAGGTACCTAATTGAGTGCGTAAGTACTGTGTTCGTAAATAATACATATGCGATTGGTCTTGTAGAATGGTTTTTTAATCATATTAGATATTAATTTCAAAGAAGCAATGTTTTCTTCATGATAAAAGTCGTTAATACTTTACACAAATAGAGGCAAGAATATTAAGTTGGAAAAGAAATTTGAATTTAAAGATAACTTTTATATTTCAATAGGCATGCTCTTACATTTTACTAATAAAAAAATGCGAAAGTTTGGATGGATGTGTGTATGTTTGTTACTGAATCACGCCAGAACCTCTGAACGGATCTGGATGAAATTTGGCACAGAGATAGATTATAGTCTGAAATAGCAAGCACATGGGCTACTTTTTATCCCGTTAATATAACGTGGGGAATGCCGCTGGCAGAAGCTAGTGTCGAATAATTTCTGACAATTAGACTGTACAACCCTGCAAGTAGAACCACCTAGTTTTTTCATTTGGTCAGAAGCGAACTGCACGAAAAACCTCTTTTCAGAAATAAGAACCTCCAAGGATGTGAAATGGAATGTTAACAAATGTGGGAACGAAGGAAAATGGAATAGAAAAATCTCTTCAAAAGGTTTTTTTTTCGAATTCAAAAAGGAGGTTCTCAATTCGACTGCCTTTTTTATGTGTGTCTTAGAACTTTTAGTAAGGTGAACCGATTTTAATGTTTTTTTTTTTAAAGTTGGTGATTCTCTTGTGGTCCCACTGATCAAGAGATGACGAGTAATTTTTGAGTTATTCTTAGTAATGCGTATTTTCAGGGATATAAGATACCAAAACTAAAAATAAACTATAAAAGTAATAAACCGTCTTCCAAAACAAAACAGTACAAAGCAAAAAATAACTTTCTTTTCCGAAGTCTGAGTCAAAAACGAAAAAAAAAATAGGTACCAAAGACACCGACTTCCAAAAGAATGTTATTTTTTGCTTTGTAGTGTTTTGTTTTGGAAGTTAGATAAATTTATTTGTTAAAAAGTTGATTTATTTAACTGTTCTTTTATAATGGTTTCAACAATGATATCCTAGTAAACAGATACGTTATACACTCACAAAACAACCGAAAAAAGTGTTCCGCGCAGCAGCGGCAGCACACATGCACACTTTTCTTTCATCTGACATTTCACTACAAGTCGAAAGGGATGGCTTGATAAAACCAACAAGAAAAACAAGAACAAAGAAACAGTTAGTGTTTGTCACTTGCGTGTGAATGTAAACAAACATTATACTGGCGACCAATGTATTTACCGTCTCTTTCTTTTTCTAACCTCCAAATATCAGAATATTAGCATTATACGTCCCAATTAGGACGTATTCGAGTCTTCATAATGCGCTCGCTCATAACATATCTGTTTACTAGATATCATTGGGTTTCAACGAGTGCTATGCAGTTAGATAGAACATAGTTAGTGTACACCAAAATTATAAGGGAAATTAAATTGGGAAATCCAAAATCCCTCTGCGTGGATTTCATCGTGGAGTGTCATAGAAAATTCTAGCGGAATAAAAATGTGTTGCATGAACATGCTGAAGTTAACATATCAGGTTATATAAATGTTTGTGAGGAAGATTGAGTGAACATATCATTATCCATTACTAGCCTAGGGATTACTCGAGATTTCATATTATCTGTGGACTTGTTCGTTCAGCAGATTTAATATCTGTGCGATGGTTTTACTATCTATTTTTGGCGCTAAATGATGAAAAATGGCCGCGCAGAAAACCTAGCGGGAGTTATGCGTTCTGAAAATAATATACAGGAGAAATCTTCTTCAATTTTGTATCTCATCTCATTCATCATAATCATTTCAGCCGAAAGACGTCCACAGCTAGACATAGGCATCCCCTAAGCGTCGCCACACTGATTGGTCCGTTGCGTTGTGCATCCATCGGACTCCTCACTGCACCTAGAGGGAGGGCTTTCAACGCTGCGCCTTCCACAGCTAGACATAGGCATCCCCTAAGCGTCGCCACACTGATTGGTCCGTTGCGTTTTGCATCCATCGGACTCCTCACTGCACCTACAGGGAGGGCTTTCAACGCTGCGCCTTCCGGTACGCGGTCACCACTCCAGAATTTTTCGGCCCTAACGGCCATCCGTTGCGCTAGCCATGCGCCTTGCCCACTGCCACTTAAGTTTGGCAATTCTTCAGGCTATGTCGGTAGCCTTGATTCTTTTACGGATGTCTTCATTTCTGATTCGATCACGCAAGGAAATTCCGAGCATAGCTTTCTCCATTGCCCTTCGGATGACTTTAAGCCTTCTGATGTGACCCATTGTTATCAACCACGTCTCTGTCATCTGACACAAACCAATCTGTTTCTCTTTTCCGAAGTGGTTCAACAAAAATAAAAACAGTTGAACGTGGAAAAATCCCGATTGATGAAAAAAGAACACGTCAAAATGAAAAATAATTACTCTCGGCTACAGATAATTGAAATAAATATTAAAGCAAAACGTGTATTCTATTTGCTGTTCAATTGTCCATAGACCGTTTTAGTATTTAAATCCATTCGAACGTGTTCGAAACGGTTTGTTATTCCAAAAACAAAAGCGCAGCGTTTTTATTTTCATGATTTTATGTTTGTGTAAAGTGTTGAAATTTAGTTAGCACATAATTCTAGCTCCTATAAACTTTAGAACAGCTGTAAACTTTGTACCAGCTCTGTTTAATACAATATGTTACTATGTACTTGGTTTTTAGTGGGTAGGAAAACTTTTAAGAGCTACTAAATTTATTAGTATGAAACCACTTTCGTTCAAAGAAATTGAAAGGAATATTCATCAATATTTAAAAAGTTTTTAAAGTGTTTAGTTTATGAGGAGAAAATAATTTTATGTAACATATCTAGTTACTTCATAGAAAAGCTAAAAATCACACAAACATTTTATGATCCCGATTCAAGGAAAAAGGAAGGTTAGCAATTTCCTTGCAAATTGCTTTGAAGATATGAGGGTAGGTATACACGCGTGGAATATGAGAATGAAACCTATCACTTCTAAGCGATTCTGTTGGAAGGATAACAACATTTTTAACGCCAATAAAGCAAACAAATCTTATATTTTCTTTTGAGTAGTTAAAGTTTTCCGTTAAGTGTAATATTTATCTGTAGCCTTGCTCAACTTTGTTAGGTCAGCTGCAAATCTAACCGCATGCTGCTGCACTATACATTTCATGGAACATCTGTCTATCAGACTTCGACAACCGAATGACTGGGTAATGGGATACATCTTGTCAATACTGGTTAGACTTTCGGTCTTCTAAAATTCTACAAATGTCAGCTGGGTCCCACACCTTACCGTCCTTTTCGAGGCACGGAAAAGTTTCGGTGTATAACCTGTAGTGACCAGTGCGGTGTAGTGTTCACAGGGTAACTTTAACACATTATTGTTAGATTAGCAAACAGGAACACCTTGATACACAACTCCGCGCTCCGGCTGTCACACTCAGACTACCCGTGCGTGCCTACCAACATAAGCATGCCTATGTATTAACACTGCATCACCTATCTACGGACTGATCTCGGCGAGAGTTGCTTCAATACTTGTTTCTTATGTATGCTTCTCCGCTTGCTCTACTACTTGCAAGCCCCGTAAGATTTTAATCTTCAATGAGGTCCGGATTCGGTCTGACCAGCGTACAGGATGTCTTCCTCTTGGCCTTTTACCCTAGACTTTATCAAGTTTATTAGATTGTCACCAGAGTTTCGGGCTGTATTATGGCCATAGAAGTTTTTGAGTTAGTTAAGGAAAGAAACATAGATACTAAAACGGTATAAACCGTCACTAATAGTAGATTATTAACCAAGGGCTGTATGACATCAATTGCATACGAGGTTTTTGGCGCCTGAGCGAAGCGAAGGCGCTAATTAACCCGAGTATGCAATTGATGCTTACGCCCGAGATCAATACTCTGCTTTACATATCGATTGTGAGGTAAGTAAACAACAAGACAGCAGGTTTCAATGAACATTTATTAAGAAGAAAAAAATGTGTATTTAATTAAAATTAATAGTAAAATTATTACAATTTGTAAGAGATATGGTCACGTTCTTTTTAGGAATATTTATAGTTTGAATATGAGTTTGTGATGATAAGACTTGAGTTTGAGTGACTTGAGGTTCTTGCATCGTAAATGGCGGCAGTTGACTGGTACTATTTTCTTCATTAAAAAATGGCTCAGATGATGTGCTTTGACGTGGTGATTTTAAGTTTATATTTTCTGTTATTTTAGAAGTAATTTTGCTTTTGTTTGCCATCGAATCTTCGATATAACCTTCGGCCACTTTGCTGGACTTCCAGCCGCCATGCCTTTTTAACAGAGTGAGGTTGGCTCCCGAATCAGCCAATAGAGTCGCTGATGTTCTGCGAAAGCAATGCCCGGTGTATAACTCTACGTTACTCAGTTTTAAGTATGTGGCTATTTGCTTTGGCATTTTTTTTTTCACGCACGCAAGCGCGTCAAATCTTGCTGGCCAGTTTGATTTTTAAATCGATTCCATCTAACATACGATGTGGAAACAAATAGTTCCATATTTAAAATAAAATCTTTATAAAATAAATTGTCTAGATTCCGATTCGAGTAATTAATCGATACCGAGAAAAAAAATATTAACTTTTTAAAAATATTTTTCGTGCAGTATGAGTATGACAGTTCTTTTTTCAAATTCCAAAACCTATGCTGTAATGATAGTCATACACCCCGGCATTCAGGGGTGTAAGGGTGTACTTACAGAGCAAGAGATATGTAAAAGCATTTAATTGCCGCAAGTAATGCCTTAATCGTTTTCTAATAAAGATGGTATTCCATGAATTGGAAATGCAGATAACTTTTTATGCAAATATTTAAGATTCCACAACAGTCAAGGATTCTTGAAATAATTAGGTCCATTAGCAGAAAGACCTATCGCCGCCATTTTCCGCCAAGCTTTATTTATTATCTGATAATGAAATAGTAGTTTATGCAACAGTCATATATTAAAACACGAGCGTAGGTGATAATAATATTACGCGAGTGTTTTAAAACCTAATTATATGCCGTTGCATACACTATTTCATCATCACTCATACAGTTGAAATAAAACAAAAGTGGAAACGGAAAAAATATATGGTATGGTATGGCGGGCAATTTAGATTCTCATTGTCACAACACTGCGCAGCGCGCGCATCCATAGACAATGACACTAATTTTCTACATTAAGTCAATGAACCCATAAGCGCCAATAAATTAAAAAGTAAAAGTGTGCTATAAAAATTAAAAAAGTTATTTTTTGATGCAGTTGTTTGAAAATCGAAAGAAAATGTTGCACTGTGATGTATTTTTTTTTTAATTTTACGTATCCACGAATATAAAGTACGTGTTTACACAATATTTTTTGAATTTATATTTGGAACATTACGTTGTGAGTGTAGATAAAGGAATCTTATTAAGGAAACACAATGAATGGCTGTTGTAAGACTGTTCAATAATAGAGGCTCTACTCTTATTTATGTTTATGAAAAGCTATATATACTAAACCTATAGCACAGGATCCCAGCGCTAAGAAAGAAAATTTAGTTCAAATAAATACCACTAGTTGGCGCGATATGCACGGATTTGATATTGAATTGTGAGTAAAATTATCATTTTCATAAATATTGTATGTTCTTGTTTAATCAACTCTCTTACGTACAACATTATGGAATATTGGCCTCTTAATTTATAATTTGAATTTTATTTGAACAGATCATTTAAAATTGATGCTATTGGCATCAATTGATGGCACGATTTTAAATTTCTGAGGCATTCTTCTCGATTATTTAAATTTGTATTGTAAACTGCAAAAACGTACATAAAAATACTATAAAACAAATCGTCACTGCATTTAAAGAAAAAAATATCCGCGAACCGAGTAAACCCTTTTACTTGTAACTCGCTGCTAACAATACGCGATCGATGTACAAAAAATAATCAGTTTAATCAGACGAAAAACGCTAGTTACGACAGCACGGTTTCTTCGTATGGGATGAGGCATCTGTATGCTAGTATTATATTATCTGTGCCTATAGTTTTATAAGCAATAATTTGTTAACAAAGGATCCTTGTATTTTCCAAATCAAATCAAATAATAATAAGTTAAGTAAGTAAGTAATTTTATCAAAATATTATGACAAACTTCAAAGTATTCGTTCAAAACTGATAATTGTCACTAAAATGAGGTATATAACTTTTGTCTGTTATTCTCCGTTACTTGTGTGTGATATAAGAGAGGGAGAGAGGAGTGGGAGTTGTCACTCTCACTCCTCTCTTTAAGCCAGGGTCAGAAAATATGGATGGATTGTATGAGGATATGGAAGAAACGGGAGTTAGTGGTGCGGTAGAGGTTGACAGGACGGTAATAGTAGTGGTAGTGAACTCACTTTTTCGACTTAGACTCTCATTGGTTCGTTGTGCGTGGGCGCTCAGCTCCACCCAAAAGCACAGAAGATTCCTGGGAGCTTCACAGGCTTCACGGGGCGACCTCACTATTCCGAGGATTTCTGCACGTTGAGAAGCCACGGCCTCGCATGGCAGGATGACGAGGGAGACAGGATGGTCAAGAAGAAGAAAACGTGTTGCGCCGACCCCAAGTAAAATGGTACAAGGGTAGGAAGATGATAATTGGTTTATGATAACTTTTGTGTCATTGCAGAGTAACGGGTATTTTTCCCTGGGCCGTAAGCTCAAACTTGCGGTCTCGTATACTTTGTTTATGACACAGGACGTGGTGTGTGGTACCTACATACATTGTTATAAGACAACAAAACAAAATGGTCGTTTGATGTAACATTTCACCCTGAACTTGACATCGAGGGAGCAGGAAATACGTGCCGCGACTCGCTAGTTCAATATTAATGATACGAGTACGTACCTAATATACGTATAATTTACCAGATAAACGTGAACAGAAAACTTTGTACTTCTTTTTGAGCATATTAAGCATTTGGAGAAGCGTGTTGTGCTCTTCTATCTTTTTATGTACTTTCTCTTTTAAGTGTTTTGTGTGCGCTGAAAATGATATTTGGTTTCGAAGTCAACTGGCATCTTAGCTAGATTGCAAAATAACATGTGTTAAAGATACCAGCGGATCTAAGCATGCTATGTCAAACTGTAAGGGATTGATCACGTGATTTTTCGATATCGCTTGTCAAAATTTTTGCCTTTTTGAAAATCGCTATCGCCACGTTCTCGATGATAGAATGTCACTTGTCTAGGGCCCCAGTTCCATTCCACAAAGGGTTACATTTTGTATGTAGAAGTAGTGCGACTGTTAAAATATTTTATAACCGAATTTAGACGACGGCGACGTGGCAACTACAAGTATGTATAATTTTACTTATATAGGTATACTGATCTTATCTATTTATTATCTTACAGCAAATAACGTTTTCTCTTTTGGACATAGATTTGCAGAGGCGTCATAATATAATTTTTGTTTCAATTTTGACACGTCTATAAATCTTGAAAAAAAAATAACGTTTACTGTTTAAGTAGGCCTTCTAAAAATTTATCATGGTGTTAAATCTGAATCTTTAAATATAATTTGCATTTGCAGCTAATTTACACAAAAAGTCGTACCTAAAGCTATGGTAGAACTAAGAAAACGGTCTCAAATCATCGTCTGCCTAGCCTTTTTCCCAATTATTGTTGGGATCGGCTTCCAGTCTTACCGGATTCAGCTGAGTACCAGTTTTTACATGGAGCGACTACCTATCTGACCTCCACAACCCAGTAACTGGGTAACACGATACCCCAAGACAGGTGCAAGACAGATATCAGGCTTCTGACTACCCGGAACGACTGTCAAAGATCTTCAAATGACAGCCGGGACCAACGGCTTAGCGTGCAATCTGAGGCACGGAGGAAACTCGGTATGTTGAAAGCGATCACCCATCCACGGACCGACCTGGTCAAGCGTTGCTTAACCTTGAAGATCAACCCGTGCGGCTGTTATTATTTAGCCACGAGCTCTTCTAAAAAACGGTCTCAAATAAAAGCTCTAAATACGGCTAACAGATTAGAGGTTCATGTGTCTGTAATTTGTAATTGAGGTTCTTAGGTTGAAGGTTCGCACCGTTCTAATGAGTCAAAGGAATGAGGCTTTCGTTTACGAATGACCTTTGCATTCTTATATAATAGGGTTGTAAAGTATCTGGTGTATTAACCAAGGTTTTTTGTATAGTTCGTTGAACTACGTATAGGTACATTTTTAATTTATAATGTTGATCCACTGTATCGGACTAGGTATTAGAACCTCTTGTTCCTAGGGTGGCTTTTGCATCATGCTTCTGCATCACTCATTCGAAATTATCTTAAGCCTCATGTTTCAGAGAATGATATTAGGTCAAAGGTTGACTGGTAGAGAATGCCTTGCTGCATTAAGTCCGCCTATGTATCACCATTGTACATGAAGTTTAAATAAATAAATAAATTAGGTATGTCTATTTGCCAAGTCCTTTCACGTTTCTCTTGAAAACGCATTTCACTAGCGGTTTCATGTTTAACATACATAGTAAAAAACCCGGCCAAGTGCGTGTCGGATTTCGCACATTTAGGGTTCCGTACCAAACCGCAAAAACAAGTTGTTTTTAATAGGACTAATTAGGAAAATGTTTTATCAATAAATGTGTTTGTTAGTAAAATATACGATATAGTAAACATTATCACCAAATTTGAAGTTCATAGGTCAATGGGAAGTTAAAAAAATCTTCAGAACAAAATTTTGTAAAAAAACGCTGACTTTGGTGGCTTCTCATTACTTTGTTTGGTTTTTTTTTTTTAACAAAATATACAACATTTATTTACTCAATGAGTTCAAAACAACGATATCCCAAACGATGGGGAAGGTAAATTTTTTTTCGCGGTCGCTTTCGGTCTATGGACCCCTTAATAATCTTTAAAAATATTTTTCGAAGTTGGCTTTGGGTCAACAAGAAGCTCCAACCTTAAAATATGTGTGACTGACCGACGGACAGACATATACTGCTAAAATACAAAGACTGCTAAAATCATAACCCTTCCTTTTGGTTTCGCCGTAGTCATGTAAAAAGGAATTATCGAAACGAAGAAAATAAAGAAGGGCTAGCTGTTGATAGCCGTTTCAAGAGATATACTGAAATCTACCTGAAGCTGACCGAAGTGCGTATCAGAGTTCGCACATTTAGGGTTCCGTACCGAACCTTTGAAATTGAGGGAATTTCAAAGAAAATATCAGATTTATCACTACAATGGTTTTTTTGTAAAAAAATACGTAAAAATATTTTTTTACGCGGGGGGCGCGTAAAAAAATATTTTTACGTATTTTTATATTTAAGTCCGCCTATGTATCACCATTGTACATGAAGTTTAAATAAATAAATAAATTAGGTATGTCTATTTGCCAAGTCCTTTCACGTTTCTCTTGAAAACGCATTTCACTAGCGGTTTCATGTTTAACATACATAGTAAAAAACCCGGCCAAGTGCGTGTCGGATTTCGCACATTTAGGGTTCCGTACCAAACCGCAAAAACAAGTTGTTTTTAATAGGACTAATTAGGAAAATGTTTTATCAATAAATGTGTTTGTTAGTAAAATATACGATATAGTAAACATTATCACCAAATTTGAAGTTCATAGGTCAATGGGAAGTTAAAAAAATCTTCAGAACAAAATTTTGTAAAAAAACGCTGACTTTGGTGGCTTCTCATTACTTTGTTTGGTTTTTTTTTTTTAACAAAATATACAACATTTATTTACTCAATGAGTTCAAAACAACGATATCCCAAACGATGGGGAAGGTAAATTTTTTTTCGCGGTCGCTTTCGGTCTATGGACCCCTTAATAATCTTTAAAAATATTTTTCGAAGTTGGCTTTGGGTCAACAAGAAGCTCCAACCTTAAAATATGTGTGACTGACCGACGGACAGACATATACTGCTAAAATACAAAGACTGCTAAAATCATAACCCTTCCTTTTGGTTTCGCCGTAGTCATGTAAAAAGGAATTATCGAAACGAAGAAAATAAAGAAGGGCTAGCTGTTGATAGCCGTTTCAAGAGATATACTGAAATCTACCTGAAGCTGACCGAAGTGCGTATCAGAGTTCGCACATTTAGGGTTCCGTACCGAACCTTTGAAATTGAGGGAATTTCAAAGAAAATATCAGATTTATCACTACAATGGTTTTTTTGTAAAAAAATACGTAAAAATATTTTTTTACGCGCCCCCCCTTTTCTTTATGGGACCCCCCCTTAAAAACATTTAAAATATTTTTGACAATTTTTATGGCTAAACTTAACCCAAGTTAACAAGATGCTTATACTGTGAAAATTTGAAGACTGTAGCTCCAACCGTTTGGCTGTAAAACCAGTGTGACAGACGACGGACAGACAGACACCTGAGTGACAGCAATAGGAATTAGGACTCCGTTTGGACTTTTCTGGTACGGAACCTGAAAAACTAACTTTTAAAATTGAAGCAAACACGAAAAGAATTCAATCAGCACAAGTCAGACTACACAATTTGTTTCTGACAGAACCGATATTTTTCCAGTTTTTCATGATGTTCGCTCGTTATAAAGTTTCTGCTTAGTTGCATCGCTGTAAGCCAACTTTGTATAAAACTTTTAAGTGGCAGAGCTGGCACCTGTTGTTTGTATTCTTAAGACGTAAGAAGGAAAAAGTTGCCTAACGTAAAATATTCAATCAAGACGAAAGTCCGCCTTGTTTAATCATATTTCAAAAGGGAATTTATTTTAGTAACTATTTTATAGAGCTTATTTAACAGTTTGCAACTTATTAACTTTTTCAAGGATCATGGGGACAAATAATCATATAGAAATTACAAAAGCTTTAATAATTATGAACTTCTCGGAAATATAATTTCAAAGAATAAGTTACTGCTTAAACCGGAGAATTTGCATAAACGCTAACTGCTTTTTAAATGTACAGTCGTACTCTCCCAAAACTGAAATGGCTTGTTTTTTGTAGAAGAAGTTAAATTATCCACAACTAATTTAATATGTTGTATAGAAATTAAAGTATAGATTAAACCTACTAATAACGAAACTTTTAAACACTTCTGCCTAAAAAAAATGTCGCTACTGTTTTGGTAGAACTGCAATTTTGACCCTTAAGTGTACCTAGGTATTTATTACAAACGCAGGTACCACTTAAAACCTATTCCCAATAAGATGAAACATTCACAAACGCCTACTTCGATATGTTAACCAAACGATACCTACTTATAAAAAGCGTCCATATGATGCAAGTCAGGCAGCTTGACCTATTGCTAAAGGGTGTCGGGTCAGACCTAGCTCCACCTCCACCTACGCAGATATTACCTAATCTACTGCCGCCGAGTTAATTGCATAAGTCCAACACTTAATGCATGTGTTTGATCAAGTTATACGTTGTTGTCTTTGAAATAACGTCATTAGATAATGTGGTTTTGGGGAGATATTGAGTTAGGGAGTGACATCATGGTGTTTCTGTGAGTTTTAGGGTAGGTTATGTTTGTTGGTATAAAACATAGCTTGTACTATTATTTATTCTGTACAATAGTTAGGAAAGGTTAGGAAGGACAGTTACGGTCTACTTATTTTGAAATGGATCGATAAGATCCTTTTTGATTAGTTATGTAGTTAGTTAGTCAGTGATGTGTTTTTATCGACTTCAAAAAAAGGAGGTAATCAATGAAACACGTATGTATGTAATATTGTTGGAATTGCCCAATATTCACATATGTTATTCTAAATGGGCTTCTAAACATGTTTGTTAAATTTCATAATAGTATGTTTGTATGTTTTCTTGGATGTTTGTCCACGCATGTCTCCGAAACTACTTATCGGATCGTGATCATTCTATTTTTTTGGATTAGGTGTTTCTGAACTTAGCGAACAGTGCAAGTTTAATCCATATCAGTTTAGGAGTTCTCAAGATATGGAACAAACAACCGAATTAGCGACAAACAGCACAAATGTGTAACTTGAGTTATTATGGGTATTTTGTAAAATTCTATAAGTACCTTACTATAGAACTTGCTCACTTTTTAGTGATAGTGTACTAAAATTAGATAGAGAGAAATAAAAACTTTTTCACAAAAAATAAACTGACTTTAAAAGCAAAACAATAAAAAGTGCAATAACTTTCGTTTCGGAAGTTGGTGTCGAAAATCGATAAAAAAAAGTACAAAAGACACTGACTTCCGAAACGAAAGCTATTTTGCACTTTTTACTGTTTTGCTTTTGAAGTCAATATTTTTTTTTGTAAGTTTTGAATTAAACATTTTGAGTTGTAACTGGTCCCGCGTTGGGCTGCATTACATGTCTTGTTAGATATCCTTCATGTATGTATGTATTCATCTTATATTAGGATCTATTGCAAGATTACGGGTGCGAAAATAAGATTTGGAACACAACTCATTATTTTAATTATTGTCAAGAATTAAATTATTAAAACCATATAACTTAATTACTTTTCAAGCTTCGTAAACAACAACGCCTCTTCCAATTAGTCAAATGACCGCTAAATTGAAGCTCTAGCAAAACAATAACAATTGTGGGTAGTAGGAAAACAAACCGACGTCACTTCCGTACAGACCGGATAATGGTATCCTTTGCGGCATAGTGTTACAAACTGACGTGTTGCCGAGAGCTGGGTATAAATAAGTGGGTACTAGGTAGTAAGCTAGTTGAGTTTTTTAGGGTTCCGTACCCGAAGGGTCCAAACGGAGCCCTATTGCTGTCACTCACGTGTCTGTCTGTCTGTTGTCTGTCACACTGGTTTCACAGCCAAACGGTTGGAGCTACAGTCTTCAAATTTTCACAGTATAAGCATAATGTTAACCCAAAGCCATACAAATTGTCAAAAAAGCAAAGGGTTGCGCGTAAAAAAATATTTTACGTATTTTTTTGCAAAAAAAACAATATTTTGGTAAATCTGATTTTTTGTTTGAAATTCCATCAATTTTCCTATTACAACCAACTTGATTTTGTGGTTTGGTACGGAATCCTAAATGTGCGAACTCCGACACGCACTTTGCCGGTTTTTATTGTTTTACTTTCTGGGATAGCCATTTTCTTACTTTGCTCAGCTTCCGGTAGATTTCAGTATATCTCTTGAAACGGCTATCAACAGCTAGCTCTTCTTCACTTTCTTCGTATCGATGATTGCTTTTTACCTGACTAAGGCGAAGCCAAAAGGAAGGGTTATGATTTTAGCAGTCTATGTATGTATGTTTGTATTTACGTATGTCCCTCCGTAGTGTAGCGTTACGTGTCGCTCAGATGGGCTGAGCCACGCATAAGCCACGTTAATACAAATAAAAGCAATTATAAACTAAAAAATGTGTATAAAATCAAGGTCCGGCTTCGCACGACGTGGACTGCCAACCAGGGAACAGGTCGGGCAGGCAGGTAGCAGTGTAGGCAGCAGGTCGATTAGGCAGGCAGCACAACTGTCAGGAACTCTTCGTAGGCAGCCAACCAGGGAACAGGTCGGGCAGGTAGGTAGCAGTGTAGGCAGCAGGTCGATTAGGCAGGCACACGGAGTGATATGCAGTTACAGTATAACACGCACAATATAGTAAGTTGGAGCACCTTGTATTTTAGTGCTTAGCAATTATGCGACTTTTCGGTCTCAGACCAGATTCAAGACTCCCGAGCCCTCGGCCTTTTCCGTCTTTTATATCCACCGCCTGTCCTTTTTCTTCTTTATTAGAATTTAAGTTAGTGACATCTTGTTGTCATACAAAAATGCAACTTGCCAGTATTCAAAACAGCCAGTAATATTCAATCCAAAACCTCTTCGATGAATTCTGAGAGCGTGTAAATTAATTTATAAAATACAATATTTAAAATTCTTTTTATCAATATGTTAGCTCAACTAACATATTGATAAAAAGAATTTAAATTATATAAATCAAAAGTAATCTTCATAGGCTAAGCTAGTGAGAAACTCTATGACAGAAAATTTAAAAGGAAAAGTATTGACAGCTTGACAACCTGACGTAGGTGTCATAACATTGAAAAATATGATAATTATTTATTTTATTTTAGATATTTTATAAGAAAACGAATCGTTTTAGACCGATTCGCAGAATAGTAATGCACAAACCAACAAAACGTATAATAGATGCGATGCGATGTAAAATGTTTTGGCATGGAATAATATGAATACAGTGTGAGTAAGTATTATGAGACCTAAGTATGAATTAGGTGAGAACACTCCAGCTCACTCAGTGAAATAACTAAAATATGTGGTTTAGAATAGCGAAATACCACAGTAGCGCCTAAATTATTCATTCGTTTTTGATGAATAAGGCGTCAATCGATTCGTTTTCATGGGCCAGGTAATAGGTTAAAAAACCCCGTAGTCGGGTTACAGTTTTTATTAAAGTTTTAGCTTGTTCAAAATTTTCTTCGACCAGAATTCGGCCACGTCGATGGCCTTAGCGCTGGCCTCGTAACAGGTGTTTTTAAATAAGGACCAGGACCTGAGAAGGGAATCGTCTGTGGAGTGGTACCGCAGTCACAATGTGGCTGATCGGAGTACCATCTGACTAAGTTATGCGTACAGCGGCCCACTTGGCTTCGTAACCGGTTTAGGGATTTCCAGGGCCCACCTTGGCTGTTTATGGCCCGCTGCGAGCTTTTCTGCAGGCTCGGCATAGACAGTTGGAGTATTTTTTGTTGTTGGACAGCTAGCTTATAAATACGCAGTACCGATATTCTGGCATTAGATTAAACCATTTTTCATAATTTTCGCTTTATACCTTCACTCACATTCGTTAATTTTATTAGGAATATATTTGGATTCATTTCTATGATGTGATCGCTAATAATTTGTAATTCTAAGTATAGAATTATGTCTATGAAAGTTGGTGTAAGAAACTCGAAGATGGACCGACTAAGACTGACTCAAATCTTACATTTATGACAAGTAGCCACTTAATATAATTTTTTAAGCTGACATGGTCACAATCATTAGATTTAATATTAAAAATAAAACAATAAATTAAAATTTTAATTAATTTATAATTATTATTAATGTTTTAATTAATTTATAATTGTTATTAATAATTTAATAGTTTATTATTAATATTTTTTTATATTTATCAATATTAATATTCATGGTAAATATCCCGAAACAAATATTAATTCTAAGTAGCCCCTTGCCACATGCTACTCATTAAAATGTATCTGTAAATAAATAATTTACTAACAAATAAAAAAGAATGAACTTTTTAACAAAGTCGGTTTCTTTTGTACTATAGCCATTATTTTCTGTTATTCGACACCGACTTCGGAAAAGAAAGTTATTTTTCGCTTTGTAGTGCTTTGTTTTGGAAGTCGGTTTGATTTTTTGTTCAAAAGTTTTTTATTTTCCTCTTTTTAGTTTTGGTAGGTACCTTCAATTGAATGAAATGAAGATTCCAATAAGCCCAAACACGACTAGGATACATTGTTTTATTTCGGCGTTCCAGTGGTCATTGTAGTCTTCTTCATCAGTTCTACTTCACCAAATGATACTTTCTGAGTGCAAATGATTGCATTATTGATGAAAATACCAAAATTGCTATATGTATGCCTATAACATCTGAGGAGTTCCCTCGATTTCTCTAGAATCCCATCATCAAATCCTGGTTTCCTTATCATGGTATCACCCTTGGGATATCTCCTTTCCAACAAAAAATTGTAAAATTTATAGTAAATTTTATAGTTCTTAGAACCTGTGCGCCTGAACTGTCACCGATCTTGACACGCCTATTCCGCCTTTCATATGAGACTGGAAAAGTGCCGAATGCTTGGAAGCAAGCCAATGTACAGCCCGTGCCCAAGAAGGGCAGTCGAGCTGACCCGGCTAACTACCGACCCATCTCTGTTACGTCCATACTCTGTAAGAGTATGGAGCGTGTACTAAACACTAAGCTCCTGGCATACCTAGAAGCTAACGATATCCTTAGCGACCGCCAGTACGGTTTCCGCCGAAATCGGTCTACTGGGGATCTTCTAGCGTATGCCATTCACATATGGAGTGAGGCCATCGAGAGGCACGGGGAAGCGCTTGCCGTTTCCCTCGACATCTCGAAGGCTTTCGATAGGGTCTGGCACGAAAGCCTTATCGGTAAGCTTCCTTCATTCGGTCTGCCCGGTGGTCTGTGTGATTGGATCGCAGACTTCTTGAGAGATCGGTCCATTCAAGTAGTTATTGATGGCTGCTCGTCGGACCAACTGGATATTAATGCCGGGGTCCCTCAGGGGTCGGTACTCTCAGCAACATTGTTCTTGTTGCACATTAACGATCTGCTTAAACCCGGCACCTTTGGGTATGCAGACGACAGTACTGTTGCTGAGAGATACTTGTCCAACGCACGGGCTACCGGGCCACAGATCCAGTCTCTTCGTGAGGCCATGGTGGAGCGCTTGAATTTGTCCTTGCAGGCAGTCTCCGAATGGGGTGATGCCAATCTGGTCAAGTTTAATGCTACTAAAACCCAGGCGTGTCTTTTTTCCGCTAAAAAGAGCCAATTTCACCCGGCTCCAACTTTTCGTGATGTAACCGTGCCAATAACGGACCATCTTGAGCTTCTTGGCGTTACGTTGACATCGACTCTCAATTTTGGGCCTTACATTGAGGCAAAGGCTCAGCTGGCTTCCAAAAAGTTGGGGATCCTTGCGAAGGTGAGAAAGTACTTCACGCCGGAACAGCTGCTCAACTTGTATCAAGCGCAAGTTCGATCGTGCATGGAGTACTGTTCTCACCTCTGGGACGGTTCTGCCAAATACCAGCTTGATGCACTAGAGTTGATCGAAAAGCGGGCCAAGAGACTTATCGGCAATGAGGCACTGGTCAAATCAAAGCTCCAGAGCCTTGAACATCGTCGCCGAGTTGCCAGCTTGTCGGTTTTTTATCGGTTACATTTCGGGGAGTGTGCGATGGAATTGCATGATTTAATTCCGCCCAGCCCGTTCCATCATCGGACAACCAGACGCACGGCGATGCGTCATCGGTACATGGTGGACATCCCACCCATACGCACAAAACGTTTTGGGGACACTTTTATTATGCGTACAGCTAAGGAGTGGAATTCCCTGCCGGAGTCTGTGTTTCCCGATAGCTACAATCTAGGGGTCTTTAAGTCAAGAGTGAATAGGTTACTTCTAGGCAAGCGTGCTTCACCGTCGACCACATCATCGCTTACCATCAGGTGAGATAGTGGTCAAGCGCGAGCCTATACAATAAAAAAAAAAAAAAAAAAAATAATAATAATAATAATATGCCTCAGTTTTCAGTAAGTAAACAAAAAGTAGGTAGGTACTCATGTGATGTTATGTTGTGGGTGTAGAAGTGATGATGATTATGACATAGTTCTTCTGTGACGTAACTTTAAAAAGTTATCTGTATCACTCAAAATAACACCGTGCAGTATAATATATGTATTCAATGCTTCCAAAACGGTAAAAGAGATCTTGGTGAAGAAACGCACATAATTATCCTGGAACCTACAATTTAAAGCGTGTGATATTCTACCAAACCGCAATGTCCGTATGATTGATTGTAACTGTTTCTACTGGAAATGCACTGCGTTATTATACTTTCCTTTTACATGTTATAGTCGAGTTCTCTTTTATATTTACACTAAGAAGGTGCATTGAAAGCTTTCAGTTCTACTCAAAGCACTCAGGTACAGGCAATGAGATTTTACCAAAAGGGACTTCATATTCTTTATAAAGATATAAAAATATGGCGATATTTTACTTTAGCTACCTACATAGGACATATAGAACCTGGAACTTTATTTCTATCACTGACTAGTTTAAAAGATGACAGAGATATAAATAGGACCCCGTTGTTAGAAAGAGATAAACATACTGTTCAAACGTAAGTTCGTGTCGCGACACTCGCGACCAGACTCAGGACGGAGTGAGTTCGCTCAAGCTGGTCAGCTTGTGGTTGTATAGCCGCGCAGACGTCGGTAAAACATATCTACCTACCTTGTAACGTTAGGTTTAGCTCCAAAGAGCTGTCAAGGAGTGTCAAGGAACCGAGCTGTGGCGTTACACGCCGTAGATACGCAGGTATGCGGTAGGCAGGAAAGCAGGCAGCAAGGAGTGTCGAGGAATCGGGCTGTGACGTTACACGCCGTAGATACGAACCCTCCTACAGAGGTAGGCAAGGCATCGGACAAATGATACACAGTATAACACACACAATATTTTTAACTGGAGCACTTAGAGAAGTAACACACTTACACAAGCTGGCTATTCACAGTTTTGAGAGTTTTCAGAATAGAAAAATACACTTGGTATTATAGTACTAAGTAGTCAACTGACTTTCGCCGTTTCCTGCCCGAATCTGACTCAAAAAGCTGACGCCCGTTTTTTTCTCGTTCTGTCATATCTTCTAAATTTTAAATTCAAATTCCCAATTAAAAATCAAGACCAGAACGAATAATAAACGGTTTACAGAGCGGGACAGTCTGCCGCTGCCCTTATTATAATGTACAACAAGCTTAAGGAAGTTCTAGTCCATGGTATGTTATATGTCTATGGCTTAAGAAAATAAAAAAGAAAGACAGACGTCAGATCACATAAAAATGTCAGAGTATAAAATATTCTAGGAAGAAATGCTAAACTTTTATTTTGATAAATATTTTTATTTTACTGTTAAATCTCGCTAAATACTCTCCAGCGTTTGATGGTCTATTAACAGTTCGCACGTGTTATTGGCAAAATTGTGGTGTCCCTTCCACAAATGCCATTTAATAAGAGTTGAAGTTGAAGTTGAAAATATTCTAAGATTTTACAAATTAACAATATAAATTAAGTTGAGGAATTTTAAAACAATCAGAGAAAAATAAAAGTATGATTTCCAGGTGCTAAAAGTATCAAAGTATACATAAGAATGAGTCATGAGTTGATACAATATCAAAAGATATGAAGGTGTTTTTGAATAGTGTTATAAAACGTAAGTAGACTAAAAAGATGTGGATCTGAAAAGCAGAATACCACAACCTCAGTATATTTATTACATCATTGGGTACAGAATTAAGTACGGCTGAGGATTCTGGCAGGCAAGAGTAGGATTACAGAAAAGCTACAAGAAGGATTGAGTCGTACCTTTTAAGCTTGTAGACTTGGAGCCGCAATTCTGAGTTGTATAAGACATTTATGATCATATGTTTGAAAGAGGATATTATACAAGCATAATAAATTATATCGATGTAAATACGAACCGAGTTCTTGCCTTTGAATTGAAATAACCTTTAAACTTAACCGCTGCGATGCGTAGTTCGTTATTTTTTCAAACATTTTGTTTTGCAACGCAATGTTTTTTCAGCTCGTTTCTCGTTACTGTGCTATCGATCTTAAACTACAGAGGTACGTTAGCGTTGTTTTTTTACCGTACGAATATAATATATCCACTGCAAAAGGTTTCTGCTTTCTTCTGGTTAGTTTTGGGCAACTTTCCATTGTCTTATTATTTCTTTCCTGATTAATTATCAAAAAGCTAAACGAATTACTCTCACTAAGAACTCATTCTGTTAACACAAAAAAAATACGGCAACAATCATTTTAATTCATGTCAACCTCCATGCTCCACGCACAAATGACAATACATTAGAAACAAGAGAGAAAAAAAAGAAAAAACACGTGACCCTCGTTGTGTAAAACAGATAAAGCAAAGACATTCAACCATGAAGCTAAAGGTCACATTTGATATTTGTATTCAGACTGGGACGGAAGAAAGTATTTACATAATCAAGACGCGTTTTCCTACAAAACAGCGCGCAGCGCAGACTTTTCACAACATCTGTTGTTGATGAATTTGTGATGTTACGTGAGCATTGTGATGTTTTGATCGTTGAAACAAATAGCACTATTAGAACCTCGTTTTGAAATTCGAACGTTTTCTTTTTCAGATGAGTTTTGGTGCCATAACGTGAACAGTTATTTTTTTTCGTTTCACCGCTGTACATTTTCCTGCATTTAAGTTATACGTTATAAATACCTAAGTATTTCATCAAGAATATGATAGGATTAAGGAAACAATTGAGTTGCTTGTAAAAGGGATTAATGGTCGTTTTGTATCTTGATTAGATTAATTTATTCATTTAGGTATAGGTACATAACTGTAAACTATAAATACATTAGTGTGCCGGCTTCCGAAAATTAAAAAAGGACGGTCCTGGGAAGACATAATCCGTATTGGGAGAGTCAGATCGTTTGAATTAATATTTGAATTTTTAATTCGAGATGTTTTGGAACAACAAACTCTATGTCAGGCAGAACAGAGTTCTAAATCCATTGCTTTTTTAGGGCCTTTTTAATACAAATGGTTACATAAAAATCAACTTAAACGACGTAAGGCTAAAGTCGATACTTGATTCTGTGGCGTGTGGCGATGGATTGAAATCATCTCGAATAATGAAGTCATGCAGAGTATGTACAATAAACTTTTGACGCTTGAATGACATGGTCAGATACCATAAATCATAAAAAAGTACCAATACTATTTATAAAAATATCGATACCTTCCTGGTTTTATTTAAACCTGTCCCACCCTTAATGAGCCGTATGACCAGAGTAATGCCGCGGTATTTTGGGTGGGCACTATGGAGGATTGGCACCCCTGCCGTGAGATGTTAAGCGTTCGGCCCGCTTGCCTATTACGGAGATGAAAGACGCACGACTGTTTTTGACTTCAGCGCATTATCAGCATAATATTGGCTAAGATCTGGCGAGAATGGAAAGTTTAGACAGCGGTGTATTTTTTTTACGCACTCTTGTTCGCCGCAGCAAGGAAAATCTCCACAGGTGGGGTTTCTCTGATGGCACTAGTCTTCAGTGCTTGCGCAGCACCTCTCCGCAGACCATGGTCCACCTCTCAGAGTGTGCAGCATGCCATGTCACCGGTACTTGCGAGGACCTTATGACTGCGTCAATGAATGCTGTTGCCGTGGCTGAATTCTGGGCCAAACACAATATTTTTTTTTATATTTGCCAAAGACACGTTAAAGAACAAAAGAAGAAGAATCCCTTAAAAGTGCTAGGCAACCGCATTACCGCTGCACCACGACTAACGTTGGTAATTGATCTGAATAGCCGTTCTTATACGTCGTGATTAATTCCCTGGCTCTTTTTAGATAATAGCGTGAACATTTTCAAACATCGATTCAGACATTACAATAACAATTGGTTTCGGTATAGATAAAATTAAATTTAAGGCAACTTATTGTGATATTAACAATAAATAATTAAGTAAAATTTTATGTTAATGATGAATTTTACTAAATGACAACATTATGCAATAAAACTGCAGATTTATATCGATATAATTTAGCCCTACCCCATCACAACATGCTACCGCACCGTAATTGCTCAATGGGGAGTGAAGTAAAATTTTATTTTTTGTTCCCCTTTTAGCACCACGTAAAAATATTGATTGGTGCTCAAATGAGAATACCTTTGGTGCTCAATGCGTAGGTGCTCAAGAAATATATGCTCAAACGGGAATACTCCCTTTTTTTCAGTACCGAACGAAAACTAGATTTTATAGATAGAAGCCCTCTTTCAAAGTAATTTTTTGGCAGGTGGTTCAAACGAGGTTAAAGATTAGTCCTACGTTTAAATCAAATCTACTCCTATACAAATAAAGTACAAAATTTTTATCTGATGGATTTGTCCGGTTTTTACCCGACTACGGCGAAGCAAAGAGGAGGGATTATGTCTTTGACCGGTATGTATGTATGTTCATCTGCCCCTTCATAACTTTTAAAATAGGTAACTTATCATAATTTGATAAATGAGGTTTTGTTGGAAGCGTCTTGTTTGTCCGCTGGTTATAGGCTTTACGAAGTCACATTAAATAGAATAAACTACTCTCCAAGAGACGGTAAATTTTCGGTAGCACTCCGATGTCCAATAGGTGGAACCAGATGCTGGACCACTTCAGCGTATCAAATGCCTTTTCGAAATCGACAAAGGTGAGATAGATCTCCCTCTGCTAATCTGATGCCTGTTCAAAAATGAACCGGAAAGTATTGATCTGATCCGTGCACGAGCGGTTCGAGCGGAAACCAGCCTGATTTTTGCGTAGGAGAGGATCCACGGCCTTAAATAACCTATTCAGGATAAACTTGCGGAAAACCTTCGATCGAGTGCAACGATAGATACCTCTCCAGTTATCACATTCACTAAGATCTCCCTTCTTGGGTAAAGTTATCAAAAGACCCTTATTCCATTCTTCCGGAAGCTCCTCGGTGGACCATATCCTCTCAATGAGAGGCGTCAGAACGTTGGCGTCAGTTCCTTGTACCTACATATTATTGTTGCAAGAAGGCTGCGTTCTCCGATAAAGTGAAGTGGTAAAGAGGTTTCGGTCGAAACTTATTTCTTTGTATTTAGATACGCTTGTTTACGCCCCAAGCGAAGAAACTTTGTAACGAGTCTCTCGGAATAACAGTTTATGCATACATAAAGTGTAGATAGGCGTGTTTGTCCAAACAGATTTCAAAGCGACCACATTTTTTATGAATTATCCTTACTGTATAATCCCTTGGCTAATCCAATAAGCATTTAAATCTCGAACTCAACGTTTATGCTAATCGTGGTTTTCAAGGTTCGGAACTAATTGAAACATTGAAACTGTAGGTATCTAGATAATAATTTTAATTAAGCCAGTTCTAGATCTGTAGCTTGGCAAGTCGGTGAAATCGTCAGTTACACCCTTTCCATGTTCGAATTGAAACGTCTAATTTTAAAGATAATGAAAAATGTTGGTTTCCAAACGAAACTATTTTATTAGATACATAGACCAAATACGCCCTGGTTTAACCACAATATCTATACAAAAAGCTAAGCTGGGAGGAGCTCGTGGCTAAATAATAACAGCCGCACTGGTCTATCATCAAGGTTAAGCAACGCTTGACGAGGTCGGTCCGTGGATGGGTGACCATTTCAACATAACGAGATTCCTCCGTGCCTCGGAAAGCACGTTAAGCCGTTGGTCTCGACTGTCATTTGAAGATCTATGACAATCGTTACGGGTAGTCAGAAGCTTGAGATCTGACACCAGTCTTGCCAAGGGGTATCGTGTTACCCAGTTACTTGGTTTGTGGAGGTCAGATAGGCAGTCACTTCATATAAAACACTAGTACTCAGCTGAAACTGGTAATTCTGGAAGCCGACCCTAATAAAGTTGGGCAAAGGCTAGGCAGATTGATTGATCTATAAAAAAGCTACTAAATATTTGAACTTTTTGTTACAATAGTTACTAAAAGGGCGATTACGCACTGCATCCGATCCGAATCCGAGAACTTTTGGCTCCGTAGTAGCCGTAGTATCTCTTAAAGGGAAGCTTACGCACTACATCCGAACTGTCATAATTCAGAACATTTTCAATTCGGATAGAACTCGGAACTCAAATCACGGACTCGGATCAGATGTAGTGCTTAACCGTCCAAACTGAAGTGGTAGGTACCTAGTAGTTGTTAATGATTTTGAATTAGGTACTCCATTAATTAACCCCTAAGCTTATAAATACTGATATGATAATGCTGCTATCTAAGTTTTCTTTTTTTATGTATGTGTTGTGTGCTCTGGCTTGTGTCAAATCAATGTGTTTTCTTTCTTCTTTTCTTTCGTTTATCTTCAGTCATCTACTTGTAGAAAAACTGTTGGAGTAGCAGTTTAATATGCCAACTAAATTGGCACATACACTTCATCATCATCATCATCATCATTTCAGCCGAAAGACGTCCACTGCTGGACATAGGCCTCCCCCAGGCGTCGCCACATTGACCGATCCCGTGCGTCTCGCATCCAGCGCCTTCCCGCAACCTTAACCATGTCATCGGTCCACCTAGTGGGAGGCCTTCCAACGTATCGTCTTCCGGTTCGCGGTCGCCATTCCAGAACTTTTCGGCCCCATCGGCCATCCGTTCTGCGAGCAATGTGCCCTGCCCACATACACTTGTAAAATTTGAAACAATATATCGATAGTGTGTTGTGTGGTGTGATGTCACGTACATCAGCACGTCACGTACAGCACGTAGTATAATATGCTAAGGTTGATAGTATGTGAATACGTGATTATAGATTATCGACATAACATCACGTCGTAACTATGTATATAATGTTGCTAATTAAAGGTGGAAGAGTAATCGACTCTTGGAGTAGTAACTAACATGTAGTTTACTTTGACCCCTCCATCTCCTCGCATCGCATGGCGACCCTGCCAGTCGGCTGGACGGCGTTATAGTTGTCCGACCAGGAGCTAGTCACGGTTCGTGGTTCGCGGTTTGATTGTCTTCGTTGAGTATCACGTCAGTCGCGTTGCGTCACAGGCCATGGGGAGCACGACGTCCAAGGAAGAGGTGATTATTGCCCAGGCGTCTACGAGTGGTGCAAATACCGCAACGGCTACGCAGGAGCAGCTGGCGTTTATCAAGACCGTGTTGCTGTTTATGGCTGTGGGTATGGCAGTTGTCATCATAGGTTTGGCGGTTCGCATGTATCGGAGATGTCACCACAACTGGATTGAAGAAAAGATGAGACAGCGGGAAGTCCAGAAGGCTGTACAGATGGTTTGACCAGGAGCCGTCGGAGGAACGAAGTGAGTGTTTCTTATGTGAATGTGAATAAGTGTGTGTCGGTGCTTGCGGTCATCGTTAAATTTGGAGACATTGATTTAAATGGAAGTGGAGTTAACGTCGCTATTTGTACAACTTAAGTTATTAAGGGAATCTATTGTCAAGTTAGGCCCTAGTAGGCGAAAAGGCAGAAATTTTGATAGTAAGATCAGTGAGGTGAAAGCGCTCTATCGTAAATTTAAGTGTATAGTTTCAGAATCTATACTCCATTTGTTTAGGTAGTTAACTAAAGGTAAACAATCTTGATATGTCTTTTTATGTAAAATAAATCGGATAAAAGACCAACAAATATTATCTAAATTTAGTTACTTACCTAACATCGGTTTAAGTAAATACCTAATTGTAAACATTTTTAGATTCAATTTTTAGACATTATTTTAGATAAAAGACATGTTAAGATTGTTTACATTTAGTTAACTACCTAAACAAATGGAGTATAGTAAGTTCTCGGAAGAACTGGCTCAGTTGGTATGTAAGATAGAAGCGTTATACGTGGACACTGTTAAGTTTGAGAGCGGAACCGGAACGGAACAAAACATGGCGGCGGAAAAGTTTTCTTTGAGAACGGCAGTTGGCCTACTCCCGAAGATGAGTGGCGATGAACAAGTTACGCAAGACTTGATTGATGCCATAGGATTATATAGTTCTATGTTAGTGGAAGCAGATAATGCTCTTTTAATTAAATTTGTTTTGACAACACGACTTACCCAGGGTGCTAGGATTCGGTTGTCCTCTACTTACGCAACGGTAGATTGTCTGTTAGCTGATATGAAGAAGCATTTGTTAACAGTAGAGTCAGACGTAGCTGTGCAATCGAAGCTTGCTCGCGCTAGGCAGAATGATAGGTCGGTCGCGGATTTTGGGGCTGAGATAGAGAAGTTAATGGTTAATTTGACTATCTCTCAAGCCGGGGAAAGTTCGGAAGCATATGAGATTTTGCGGCCGTTGAACGAAAAGTACGCGATCAGGAAGTTTGCTGACGGGCTTCGCAATCAGCGTTTAGGTACGATCATTACGGCGCGGAATTTGACTTGTTTGAAGGATGCGATCAGGGTAGCAGAAGACGAAGGTTGTGCATCGTCGGCACAGGTCATGGCGTATCAGCGTTGGCCCGCGAGGGGTGGTTTTGATAATAGAGGTCGCGGAAATGGTTGTAGGCGGTCTACAGTAGGAAATGGATACGCGCAACATAAGACAGCTGTTGAGCGTACGCGCAAAAATGCCACCGCATGGCATAATCGTGGAATGCGCGGTCGTAGCAATAATGCTCATCGTGGTCATTCGACTCAACAAGGTCGGAGGCGTGTAGCGTATTTCGAGCATGCGCGTAGTGATGCTGACTCAGGCGGAACGTCAATGTCACGACGTAATGAAGCGACTGACCACCAGTTGCAGTTTTTTCGAGACTAAGCGTATTTTAGCTTGCGATAGTATTAATTGGGTTAATTTTCTAGTGAATAATATAAATGCGGAATGGTTAGTAGATACGGGCGCGTCGATATCGGCTGTAAAAAGTGGTTTCTTGTTGAACAATACTTTGTGCTGTAAGGTAGTTAAGGAAGAATTAGTGATTAATGGTGTAGGAGGTAGTTTGAGGGCTATAGGTTATGTATATTTAACGTTGGAGTATGGACGGTGTTCTTTCACGCATAAGTTTTATATATTTGATGATTTGCCATGTAAGTCGGTTGGTATATTAGGTCAGGATTTCTTGCAGAAGTATGGTGGTATTATAGATTTTTCGGCGAATAGGTTTTCTCTTAGGGATCGTGGACGACGGGTGGTTTCGATGCCACTTAAGTCCTATGATTACTTGTTGACTATTCCACCGCGTTGTGAGGTGGTTAGGTATTACCCCGTTAACAGAGCGGAAGATTGTGTGGTAGTTAGGCAAGAATTGCGGAAAGGCGTTTTCTTGGCTAGTGTGTTAGTAAGGCCTAAAAGCGGGATGGTCCCCGTTAGGATTTTAAATACGAACTCCGAGGAAGTTGTGTGTAGTATGTCCGGTGTGGAAGTTTGTCCGTTGAGTGATTTTGATTGTTGTAATTTCGTGAAGCCAGGGACGGACGCTGAGCGTGTAGAAGAGGTACTTTCTTTACTTAAACTCGACTATTTGAACGCCGAGGAGCGGTTGTCGGTTGAGCAAGTGTGTGCAAAGTTTTCGGATGTTTTTCATCTCCCGGGTGATAAATTAGCTGTCACTAACGTATATGAGCAGTCTATACGCTTGAAAGAGAGTGCTACTCCGGTGTACAAGAGACAGTATAGGATACCTTATGCACAGAAGAAGGAGGTTGATAGGCAAGTGCAGGAGATGCTGGAGGGTAATATCATTGAAGAGGCGGTTAGTGAGTGGTCTAGTCCTGTTTTGGTGGTACCCAAAAAGACGGATCGTAGTGGGGAGAAGAAATGGCGAGTGGTTATAGATTATAGGCAGTTGAATGAAAAGGTACAGGATGATAAGTTTCCATTGCCGAATATAACTGAGATTTTGGATTCGATGTCAGGCGCAGTTTACTTTAGTCACTGTGATTTATCACAATCTTATTATCAGTGTGCTTTGGAGGAGAGTAGTAGGAAGTACACTGCTTTCACAACAGACAAGGGGCAGTATCAAATGTGTAGGTTACCAATGGGTTTGAAGATAAGTCCGAGTTCGTTTAGTAGATTAATGACTGTGGCCATGTCTGGATTGAATTACGATAGGTGTCTGATTTATTTGGATGATCTCATTATTTTTGGACGGAATTTAGATGAACATAATCGGAACCTAATATCAGTATTTTCACGCTTGAGGGAAGTAAATCTAAAGTTGAATCCGTCTAAATGTGAATTTTTGAAGAAGCAAGTGCTTTATTTGGGGCATGTAATATCGGCCGAAGGTATTTCACCAGATCCAGAGAAGGTAGAAGTTATTAGAGGTTATCCGCGTCCATCGACGGTTGATGAGGTAAAGCGATTTGTAGCGTTTGCGAATTATTATAGGAAATTCATACCACAGTTTGCTGATATAGTGGTACCTATGAATAAGCTGTGTAAGAGAGGTGTTGTATTTAGTTGGTCCGATGAGTGCGAGAAGTCGTTTTTGTTGCTTAAGGAAGCGTTAATGAGTCCACCGGTGTTGGATTATCCTGATTTTTCTGATAGCAATACTTTTATATTGCAAACCGATAGTTCTGGATATGCTATAGGGAGTGTGTTGTGTAATGGGAACGGAAAACCCATCGCATATGCTAGTAGGTCGTTAGGGAAGAGTGAGTTAAATTATCCGATAATAGAGAAGGAGTTGTTGGCAATAGTTTGGTCAGTTAAATATTTTAGACCGTATTTGTACGGACGGAGGTTCGTTGTAAAGACGGATCACCGGCCATTACTGTATTTGTTTAACATGACAGATCCATCTAGTAGGTTGACTAAGTTTCGTTTGTGTTTAGAGGAGTATGATTTTGAGGTTGAATATATTAAGGGCAAAGAGAATGTACTAGCGGATGCACTTTCTAGAATAGTGATAACGAGTGAGGATTTGAAATTGATACGGGAAAAGACGATATCCGTAATGACGAGGGCGCAGTACAAGCAGTTGGGAAAGCCAAATGTTTGTGATAGGGACTCCGTGGTATCTGGGACTGATCACCCTAGGATCGTGGAAGTACTTAAGAAGCAAGGAAATGACATTGAGATTTGTTTAGATGATTGGGAGAAAATGTTACGTAACAATAATAATAACAACAATAATAATAAAGGTTGTAGGGAGATATTTTCAAAGTCGCGCAATTTAGTGTATATGCCAGAAAACTCGAGTATTTATGTAAACTATGAATCTTTATCGGGAATTTCGCGAGACGAGTTATCGAAAGACATAGTCAGTTTTTGTATTGAAGAAGGCATTAAAGAAGTAATTATTATGAAGAATCGTTATAACGTTGATTTTATTACAAGAATGGCAAAATATTTAAAGGAAAATAGAAGTTCGATTTGTGGGGATTTTAAGCTGTGTGTAGTGAAGGATTTACGGAGAATAGAAGGGAAAGATGAGAAGAAGGTTATTTTGAATGATTTCCATATTTTACCCACGAGTGGTCATGCAGGAATACGTAGGATGGTGAATAATATAAAGAAGTATTATTATTGGCCTTCTATAGAGAAAGACGTAGTGGAGTACGTTGGTAAATGTGATAAGTGTTGTAAGCAAAAGTATTCTAGGAATACTAGGGAACCCATGACGATTACGACTACTGCATCAACATCGTTTGAGAAGATTTATTTAGACATAGTAGGACCCCTTGATAGAGACGAAAGAGGCAATGTTTACATATTAACTCTTCAATGTGAACTTACGAAGTTTGTAGAGGCTTATCCGTTAAAGAATAAATCCGCAAATGAGGTAGCAAAAGCCTTGGCAGAGAATTTTGTTTTGAGATATGGAATACCGAAAACAATAGCTACGGATAGGGGTAGTGAATTCGTTTCGAAAGTAATGATAGAGCTATGTGATATCTTGAACATCAATAAAGTCATGTCGACGTCATATCATCATGAGAGTATAGGTTCTTTGGAGAATGTACATAAAACATTAGGTGCATATTTGAGGATACAGACAGATAATAACCCATCATCATGGAGTTCTTGGATTCCATTTTGGTGTTTTTCTTATAATACGACAGTTAATACTGTTACCAAATATACACCTTATGAGCTAGTGTTTGGAAGAAAATGCAGATTACCAAGTAGTCTTCAAGGAGAAAGTGTTGAACCATTGTATAATTTTGATAATTATCCTTTAGAATTTAAGTACAGATTGCAAAGGGCACAAAATGATGCAAGGGAGAATTTAATAGCGAGTAAATTAGCTAGGAAACATTGTTATGATAAGAATCTTAATTCTGTAACCTATAAGGAAGGTGATTTAGTATTGATTAAGAATGAAACTGGCAATAAATTGGAATGTATTTATAATGGACCTTTTGAAGTTGTAAAAGACGAGTCACCAAATGTTGTGATTAAGTATAAAAATAAAATAGATATAGTACATAAGAATAGAACAAAATTGTATTGTAAGAGTTAGAGTAATAGTTTGTAATGTGGGAAAAAAAAAACCTTGTAAAAAAAAAATTTTTTTTTTTAAATTTAAGGGGGTGATGTGGTGTGATGTCACGTACATCAGCACGTCACGTACAGCACGTAGTATAATATGCTAAGGTTGATAGTATGTGAATACGTGATTATAGATTATCGACATAACATCACGTCGTAACTATGTATATAATGTTGCTAATTAAAGGTGGAAGAGTAATCGACTCTTGGAGTAGTAACTAACATGTAGTTTACTTTGACCCCTCCATCTCTCCTCCATCTCTCCTCTCCTCGCATCGCAGTTGGTAAGATGACGGCTACCTAATAGAGTAGGTAGATCTACTTAAATATTCTACCCCATGCCGGCGAGAGGCGCAGTAACTTGTTACCCTTGGTTAACTTTAATAACGTTACCAGAAAAAATACTGTAGCGGCATTTTACCGCCACATAAGAACTACAATAAGACCTGCTGACGTCACACAAGTCCTACATCGCGAAAAATTTTTCGCGCAAAGTTTTCCGTGCGACTTGAACATGCTTATACAAGAGCTCAAGTCGGAGCATCTGCCATTTTTTATGGATTTTCGGGACTTCTCACCCTGAGGCCATAGACAAGTGACATTCTATCATCGAAAGCGTGGCGATAGTGATTGTCAAAAAGCAACATTGTATGTGATTGACAAGCGATATCGAAAAATCACGTGATCAATCACTTACATTTTGACATTTCGACTATCGTCTTCACTGATATCGAATGCCACTTGTCTAAAGCGATCTTTTAACGCGTGTTCAAAGTTGGAAAAAAGTGCCGTTTTATTCAAATTCAATCGCCAAAATATTCTTGCACTGCTTAAATTGATGGTTCAAGATTAATTCAAACCATCGTTACCATCTCAAGTATCTATCGCCTTTAGTATTCTGTGTTTTATGCCCTAAAGTAATAAAGGTTGCGATGGAATTTAAACTTTGTCATGTACACATACAGTTTGATTTTCCAAAATTTCATTATTATCTCGAATTCTGAATTCAAATCAAATCTAGATGCATTTTTTGCCCACTCATGAATTTCAATTTGCTTCCCATTGTTTCCTCGAATTCCTTCAATGATGAACAATTATTTAAATCGTTATTTGACGAATCGAATTCCGATTTCCACGACGTTGAGAACAAAAGATTAAAGGAAAATAAATTAAATACCATGAAAATGTCAATTTATCCGGGGAATCCAGACTTTTATTGGACAACGGACAGACAGGGAAATGTTGCCATTTATAATACGTGAGAAGGATTGGAGCGTTAGTGAACTCGTTTTCGATTCGCATTCGTGTTTTTTACGAATTTATAAAAACGGATCAGAATATTTATCCTTAAAACAATCAAGTATACGAATCGAATACGAATGAGTACACAACCTAAGGAAAGTTTTAAGTGAAATCTTACATGATAACACCTGTGTCGTGAGCAACATATGTGCGCTTTCTCACGTTTTCTTTATCACAGTACATATGTAGTTCTTTTGATAGTTGACAAGGTGTGCCTAAGGGTAATTTTATTACCTGCACTCAAAAACCTATCCGAAGTTGTTCTAGTCTGTTATAAATCATATTCTAGTCTCGCTGTGTTTGTAGTCGAGCTACACCGCTACAACACCAATTAACCTTTTCGCCTCAGTATTATTACACTTACGCGTAAAAACAACGCACAATTGGCGGCGTATTGGCAATAAAACGTTATAGTCACTTGTACTTTATTGTCTAAGCGATAAAGCTGGTTTTCATTTTCGCCCCAGTCGCAAGGCGTTAAGCCATTTGCGTCACTAAATCCAGGCAAATTACTTCGATGTACATTATAAAGAAATTGTAATAATAAATTCTGCGAAGGAGACATAAACCGAAATTGTTTTATTTATACTTATTTTATTTAATTAAACCAGCACTGAATCGAACAAACTCGTATTTTTCTGAATAGGTAACTTGTCTTACTTACTTTGTCTTTGTAAGTAGCTTTTCTTTCTTTTGAATTGAAGGCCGAAACAAAACTAGTGTAGAATTCAAATAAAACGCAAAACCTAAACTCAAACGTGTAAAGGCAGTAAGATCCGAAACTTTCGTTCTAAACTTTGTATGTTACTGTATCCCTTATACCCCAGAAAGTGTCGGTAGAAGTAGTTCCAACTTTAATTAAGTATGGCAACACAAATGTTTGCCGGGAAAATAATGTGGTTTGAAAAATACTGAGTTTAAAACTGTGGTGCGACCGTCCTTAATCCTTGTAATTAAAAAAACGTTATCTCTGGGATTAAAATGTAATTATATTTTAAAATGGAGGGTTCGCTAGAAATGTTTAGAGGGAGTGGAGTTTTATTAACTTTTCTTGTTAGAAAAGTCGAGATGGTTAATTAATTAAGAGTTGATATTTGCATTACTAATTAAACTTTACACTTTGAATGTCCGTCAAAAAATATCATTTAAGTGTTAAGTTAGGTATTTCAGTAAGAAAGAAAGAAAACATATTTATAGGTCACAGAACAAATTTGCAAATAAATTACGAAATAAAAGTAGAAATCCCGCATCAAGTGTGACAGAATTTTTTACTTACTCTCTAAATCAACTATTGATTTTTTCAAAGAAAACGTGTTTGCCATACGTATACGAAACAAGTAGGTTATACAAAAGATTGAAGATGACGTACAACGCTTTTTTACCTTTGCGTAGCAGGTGGTAGGGAAAACATATAGACGAGGTTAAAAAGGTTACATTGTTACATTGTGAACGTTTGTATGTAATGAAAAAGGTTTCCAAGAAGTGAGAAACATACTGTCGTATTTGTGTCGAAGGGAAAAGAAAATTGGATAACAGAAAATTCAATTCTTTTTTGATGTAAATAGGTATCATTTCGAGATTCTGGAAAAACTTTTTCGTATATGGTTTTCGAATTATAAATATACGAGAGAGATTACTTACTTTTTTTAGCAAAAGAAAAGAAGCTTAGATAAATTCAAATAAAAAATCGTGTTGGATCTGAATTGGCTTCATTTCAATTTTCTAGGCAAACTCTGAATTGGCTTCATTTCGATTTTCTAGGCATTTCAATTTTATTAAAATATTTATTAATGTGAGGTAGATCAGGTACTTTTTATTTAAAACTAGCTTCTGTTCGCGGCTTCGCCCGCATGATTCTATGTAAGTACTAATCCAGGACATGATCCACCACAAGTTTTATACGAATCCGCCCAGCCGTTTAGGCGTGAAATGGTAACAGACAATCAGAATTACTTTCGTATTATGAAATTAGTATGGATAATTGCCAAACGTAGACCATTAGTATTTATGAATGCGAGAAATATTAACTGTTAGTCTTTCATACAAAGAATAGGAAGGTACATTCTTAGGTAAGGACAGCTTCAACAAGCTTAGTGCTGTGGACCTTTTCCCGTCAAGAGTGAGTGGGTAAATAAATTATGAGATATGAGGATAATAACTTTTGTATTGTTCCTTCTCTTATTACCTACGCACGTAAAATATGAAAATGTTATGAGAAGGTCATTCTTTGTTTATTTCTGTATAAAGGTAAATCTAATTATCATTTCAATTTTCCTCTATAAATATAATACAAACAAAATATTACATCATGCCTGTATTCTGTATTCCGAAGCGCAGAGGTACTTACTGCACAAAAGAAGATTGCAAAAAATTCTTAATAAATGAAAAATTACAATCCTCACCTATTGTAAAAGCTTTATACAATTCCCATTAAGATGACGACACTCACCAACCCAACCTTAAGGTAAAAAAACGCGCAATCGATTCAGACCCGCGCCAACCAAAATTCAGTAGTGTTTTTTTGCAATTTCCTTATTATTCTATGACTTTAAAAAAGATAATTATATTGTCTTTGAGACAGTACAATTTTCATTAAAATACGCCCGGTTTTTGGTGCGATTGTCGCATTTTTGTCCGTGTTAGGAATAACTTAAAAATTAATTACACTATGTCATACGAATAAAACTCAACATGTTCTTAGATCTAAATTTCCAGAAATTGCCAAAAAAATACACCCAATCATTTAGATTCTCATTTTAAAATCAGCTACTGAGGGGTATCTGCGCCTTAAAATTTTTGCTACGGTAACTCCCAAATCGAAGTGCTGTATTTTCACTAAAGTGAACGCATCCAATATGTACATTTCGCGCCAATACAACATAATGTTCTCCGAAAGCCGGTGTCGCCTCGGAATGTAAATGTTGATTCGCGACATATTCACGCTCGGTTTCGTCACCATTTTGGTTTTATTGCTCCGAAGATAAACTTGGGGAAAAGATCGCGGGATTTACTTTACTGCTCGAACTGCCTCCATTCCGAACTGGTTGATACACACGTTTCCAGTAAATGCAAATACTAGGAAAATAGTTTCGAGAGTAAAAAGAGATAGAGTTTGCTGTTTTATCTCTCAAATAGTTTTTAGCAGCGACTTTTGCCGCGTATGAGTCGAAAAGTGTCTCAAGGGAAAATATTTGCTGGATAAATAGTCAAAATCCTTTGTCTTAATACAGGTAATAGTCTACTTTTGGTTCAATTTTACAATTTTACTTTACTATTTTCTTTGTTTTTTATTTAGTCTATTTTATTTTTACCCTAAGGGTCCAATCGGAGCCCTATTGCTGTCCCTCACGGGTCCGTCGTCTGTTATACCTATGAACTCCAAATTCGGTGATAATGTTTATTATTACGTATATTTTACAAACAATACAAATATAAATACAAATTTTTTCATTGCTACGGAACCCTAAATGTGCGAAGTCAGACACGCACTGGGCCGGTTTTTTAAGTATTTTCCGTTTCCGTGAGTGTGTCCGTGGCATCAACAGTGGGCCTTATCAGAATACCAGAGCAGCGGTATTTTCTTTTTGGATATCACTGCACATGCTGAGATAGGAGCTTTTTCGGTCTCGCACGAAGTTATATTATTTTCACTACCTATAGTATTATTTTTTGTTTTTGCTTATTTGTCGTGTCTCGTGTGCGGGTCACAAATAAATATTTATTTTTCTATCTTTCAATTATCATAAAAAATCAGCCTTTTAGGAATCATTGATAAACAAACTTACCTTTTCTGTTATCGGACAGAAACCTTCGGCACTTGGATCTTTGGGGAAAACCAAACTAACACCAAAACCACTACAACCACTCCGGTGATCATCATCACAATCAGCACATGGAAGTTTGAAATCCGTGTCCTCTTAAAAGAAACCCCGAAACTCCCTCTGCGCAATAAACATGCAAATAGTCAGAAAATAGGTTCAAGAAAAACAATTGACTGTTATTTCAAAATGTTTTTCTTTAGGGTGTGGTCAAACGAACGCAATTTTCCCGTAAAATGAGTCGTGGAAATTACGCTGCATTCGGTTTCATACTAAAGCCCTGTTTGTACCACACGGCTACACAAAATGAGTGAAATATTCCAGTAGAATTTAAATTACGCGACTCAAATAACGCCACTCACTACTCATAAAATTACGTCTGTTTGGCCTCACCCTTCAAGAACTTTAGAGAAAGGGGAGAAGAATTTGTCTTTTATATTTAAAAACAAACAATAGAAAGCACTTACTTGGTCTTTGTTGATCTTTAATTAAAACGGTTTCTTTAGTGTTAATGACACTTGAACTGAAGCGAAGGTAATTGTTTTCTTCAAGTGAACAAAGGTACAGTAATGTGGGTTACTAGTGAAAAGCAATTATTTTAAAATTATTTCTAGAACGTGGCGCTCCTATATTTATTTTGATCCTCGCTTCCGCGATTTTCCGGATAAGCGGACAAACTTTATGTAAGTCACCCACGACGCCGACGCTACGGCGGTTCCACAATTACATGACGTCCATTCCAACGTCTATTTGAAGGATATTTGATAAAAAAAAAACAGTACTAAAACGTAAATAAACAACTATCTTATATTGTTGTCTATACGGACTCAATCTAAATTCCCGAAAGTTTGAGTATAGATTCACCGACAGTTCGCTAGTATTTAAGTCTACTTCAGGATGCTGCTAAGAAATTCTAGATGGAAAAACGCAATGCTCGACTCGAGAATCAAACCTCGAAGTGCAAGTGCCATTCTTTTAAAGAAAGCAATTGAAAGAATGTCAAACGCTGGTGAAATGTCACATGGTTCATCCCTTACACTTCGGCAATTCCACCATCACCATCGCTGGCATCGAATGACACTTGTCTAGCCTCTCAGGATCACGAAACCAATTTTCTCGAGGGAAAGTACTGTACTTAGTTTAGTTTCGACGGGCTGTTTCCGCAACTCCACGACTAAGCGCGTATTTTGCGTACAAGTACTGTATTTACAAAGTACACGAATTCTCAAGACTAATAAATCGTCTCTTCGTTCCCAGGTACTCGGCTCTGACACAGAATGGCACTTCGCGCATCGGGGACTGCCACACGCGCGCCCGCGCCGCTCTATCGCACATACGCGCATGCTCAAGCAACACCCTCTTGTAAGTACAAATCATCATGATCATTATTATAGTTTCAGCTGAAAGACGTCCACTGCTGAACCAAGCGTCGCCACATCGTGGCATGATTCATTAACTATGTTGATAGGAATGGAATTCCTGCCTGTCTGTGTTTATAGGTATTATTATAATTTTTTTCCACTATTATGTAACACATGACGCCTAAGAAATTCGTTTCGAAATATGAACATACACAAGTGTATTGATTAAAAATTAAAAAAAAAAAACAGAATTTCATAATAACAGTTACGAAATGACTTTTGTATGGAGAACAGTTACGCTACGCCCGCGCTTTTTCCACCACCCCATCCGGCAGAATGATACTAAATCTGTTCCCTCTCGAAAAAGCGCGCGTTGATTGTGTGTATACAGTCTGTGGTTTTTAGTCTGAACGTTTCTAATAATATGTTGTTGGAACTTATTTGCATTTATTTAAGTAAGCTCATCAGGTAGTGGAAACAGAATCGTTCGCAACACTCGCATGTAGTCTTCGACGTTCGCCTTCGGCTCACGTCGAAATTGGCCACATCGCTCGTGTTAAAATCTCGACTTCTTATGCTCGACTCGAAATGTACTATTTTGTAATTACCTCTAAACCATGAAGTGTTTAGATATAATCACCTCACTCGATGGATTAGGAAGAAAAAGATCTGGGACCCCCACAATAAGGGACCCAAAATTCACCAAATTTGTTTTTAGGATTCCGTACCCAAAAGGTAAACACGGGACCCTATTACTAAGACTCCGCGGTCCGTCTGTCTGTCTGTCTGTCTGTCCGTCCGTCTGTCACCAATCTGTGTCTCATGAACCATGATAGCTAGACAGTTGAAATTTTCACTGATGATGTATTTTGGTTGCCACAATAACAACATATACTTAAATAAATATTTAAACGGGGCTCCCATACAGCAAACGTGATTTTTTTGCCATTTTTTCGATAATGGTACGGAACCCTTAGTGCGCGAGTCCGTCTCGCACTTGGCCGGTTTTTTATGTCACTACCTATCTAAGAAGATTTAGGCGGTCAAGATGTATCTGAAGATGTCTTAATTATATCAATCCGTGTAGCGGTTTGAAAGATATGAGGTAATCAGCAAGAATGGTTGTTAACCAACTTTAAATCGTTATATATCCTAAACTATTATTTTAAATGAAAAATGGTGAAAGAAACATAATAATGATTCAAATACCTATTCAACGATATCCCACTTGACATAGTTTTTTTAATTGTGACAAATTGCGTCTAGTTATCACTGTGGTGTATCTTGATTACTATCGTGTTTTTAGTGACGAATCGATTGACGTAAGATTCATCAAAATCAGTCCACGCGTTTGGTCTCTAGAACGCCAAATAGTAACAAACATACATAAAAAGATAAACACATTACCCTCCTTCGGCAGTCGGGTAAAAAGGTAGGTTTCCACTACTATCTAAACCGAGTGTTAAAAACAGGGTCGTTTAACATGGATGCTGACTTCCACCTTCTAACAGCGTGAAGACGACTGTCGCGAGTCCTTTGCAAGTTTTTCTGTTTCCATAACATAATTTGATTTGATGTCAAGTACCACCTCTTTGTGTGTTAATAACCTTATTAATCTCTGTTAGAGCAGTTTCGCACTGTATCCGATCCGAGTCCAGATTTGAGTTGTGCCGAGTTCTATCCAAATTGAAAATGATGTCGGACGAAGTTCTGATCTAGTGCGTAACACCTCTTACAAGTAGTACTACGGCTACTTCGGAATGAAATTTCTCGGACTCGGTTCGGATGCAGTGCGAAACCGCTCCAATGGTGAGGTCCCTTCGAAAAGGGGAAGCAACACACCTGTGGTATCCTTGGTAATGCAGACATCTATAGGCGTCGGACTGTTTTTATTATCAGATGGTTCTTTGCTAATTTATTTCAAACGCTTAATCTTTTCTAGAGGTTTTGTCAAAGAATAGCAGGTTTCACCAATTATTTCACTGAGTAAAAATACACTCAAACTTCGAAATTCAACAAGAGTTTCACATACCTATTCAAAAACCTGAAGCTATAAATTGCCACGTGGAACACGTTAAAGCGGGTCTAATTACTGCAGAGCGGTGCGCGGTGACTGATCTCATTTACTGAAGCGCGAAGGCATCGACTGAGCAATTTACCAACACTATAAATTGCCTGACAGTCGATTAGGATGCATGGTTCGCTACCCAATACGTTTTGTAGTAAATAGCTAATAAGGGTTGAACGATAATACTATTACTACCGTATTGTGTGTGGATGGATTGAGAACTAACGTAAGTAGAGGATGACCATAGGCTCTTAGAGCAAGGTTATTTTGAGTGTGTGTAAGGGACAGATGTATATGGTTTGTATACATTTGTTCCGGTTTTAAGGTCGAACTATGACGTATGACGTCAGGGTACGGAGGCAGGTCTGGTTTGAAGTTTTATTTGGAAGTTCAGAAACTGGTGTGCATAAAAGCGAATCATACATGCATATGGAGTTTCTTGTGCGATATCATGGAGTTTCTTGAGCGTTCTTCTCCGTAACAAGCTACTTTTCCGAATGCACGGTAGAATCAAATTTTATTAAATTTTTATTGTTGACGTTCAAAAGTGCCGCTTAATGGCCTAGTTGAAATAAATATATTTGACTTTGACTTTGACATAAGTGTGGGTGTGATTGTGCGTTTTTAGTATTGCATTTAGATTTTTATTCAGTATTAGCTTTTTCCCGTGTCTTCGTTTCCTTAAGACACGACTACGTCACAAACAGGGCATCTCATAACATTGTCTCATTAAAATAGAGAGATATGATAAGTTATTTAATAAAAAGCGAGAACTACTTAACTAATGGACCGGAAAAGCACTATGGTGAGAAAAAAATATAAAAACGCCGATAAAACGGTATCGGCTAAGTGACGTAAGCCGGGCAGCCATGTTATTTCCGCTTCATTACCTCTGATAAGACTAAGAAATGTCTTAAGATAATCTTGTTTCTAGATGGCTGAGGCGTTTGTATAGATATTTTCGCAAATTATATCCGCAGACTTAAGTAGGTATATAATTAGGACAGCTTCTCGATCGCTCGTTCTGTTGACACTAGACAGCTCTGCAGAAATTGAGTCAATTTTTATTCTGCAAAAACGAGCCATCATAACGATATCTTCGCCGGCGCGATTCTCTAAGGGAACTGTTTAAGGACATTAACATCATGACGGTACCTTGTCAATATATTTATGAAAACATCATATACGTGAGAAAGAATTTACATATTTTTAGTGAAAACGGCGACAGACATAATTATGTTACTACAAATAGGGACCAATTAATTCAACCAGGTTTCAGGCTGGCTAAAGTAGCATCATCTTTTGTGGGGTACTGTATAAAATGTTACAATAAAATACCTCCCCACATTCTAGAACTGAATGTAACGAAATTTAAAACTTATATAAAACGCTATGCAGGCAAGCATATTATTAGTTGGGATCACATCACTGATAATATGCTTGGCTAAATGCTGGTCCTTCTCCGCAGCCACTAGGGCGCAAGAACAATTAGTGATGGGCAGAAAAGTTCTGAAGTATTGGTGGACCTGCTGAAGATTGTATGAATATATTAGTATTGTATAAACTCAATTTCTTTTAGTATTATATAACTGCACAGCGCATGTGTGAGTACTATGTTCCGACTGTAAATCTACCATTCACTGTACCTACGTTCGTTCGTTGACTTTTGTGTGCCCTGGCAGTTGAGTGTGTCATGCTCTCTCTAATTTCTCTCTGATGGTAACATATGTGTTGGATCATTCGGTTCCCTTCATGATGGTTGAGCTGAGTGGTGCCGATCCATGCGTCATGTTCGTGAACGGGCGCCATCAGTTATTGCATTTTTTTGTTAAAATTGTTTGTTACACTAGACGCTTTTACGTGCACGTCTTTGTTCGTTCACGTCATCGTTCTCATAAATATGTATTTTTTCAACAAGAATGATGTAACTAAAAACTTGCAAATTCTTCTCCATTGAGATCTACTGACGCTTGCGAATTTGCAACTAGAGTCATATTTTAATTTTTTTGTTTGACAATTCAAAAGTACCTCTAAGGTTTACTTGAAATAAACTATTTTGATTTTGAATTTTGAACTACAATTTGATCATACATAGGATTAACTACACAGAAGCAAACTCAACATGCGGTCTTTTATGCATCTTCGGTAGCAGTCATGTGCACAAGACATTAAAAATGCCACGTTTTTTGTAAGGTTGAAGTTAACCAAAAATTCGTATCTAAACTATTTAAATAAATGACTATACCTTTGTAAATACAGGGTAACTTTTAATTTATTAGCAATTGTTTAGGGAGTGAAAGTAGTTTTGAATATAAAAAAAATCCCAAGGGATCAAAATTAAAATAGCGATAATAAAACAATCTAAATCCCCCATTTTGTCGAATTATGTAAATGTAAAGAATAGCTGATATTTTTTTTTCTGAGTTTTGATCCCTTAACAAAATTTAAAAGCTGTTCAAATTCATGAATTTCCCCTAAAATATTGCCATTGAAGTAAAAAGTCACTTACCTAAATATCTACTGTTAATAATAAACATTAACATTTCGAAATTCAAAATTCCTTTTTAGCTCCAGTGGTCTCGAGGCCTATTAACCATTGAGGCCACTTTTCCACGGTACAATATGAAAATTGGGCCTTTCCGTACTCAAACATCGGAGAAAATATACGCGTACAGAATAGGTACTCCAAACACAAGATATTTTCTTTTGTGTAAATGGAGATGAGAATTTACTTTTCTAGACGGTTGTATGTTGTTCTCCTACTTTTTGCGATGAATGGGGTATTTTTAGTGAAAAGTATGGGCCGGGTACGATTGAGACTCAATCCTCTATTGTAAAGTATGAACGGTCTTGTGAGCTTTGTACCGTTTTGGTATATGTAGATTTCTATGTTAATATGTGATTTGTTTTGTAGGACTTTGTTATTATATAAGTGCTTTTCAAGAGAGCACTTTCGAGTGCTTTTTTTTTGTTTTTTAAGAGATTTTTGGTGGACGGGATCTTTACTGGAAAACGTGTCAGAGAGACATAGTACGATATTTGAAATTTTGATTGCAATTTTTTACAGATGGCCAGTGTGTTATCAGTTTTAATGTTTTTTACAAGATATCTTTTATTTTATTGTGTCTATTATTAAACAGCGAAAAGAACTTAGTTCCAACTAGGTGTTCCACGACAACTGTCAAATATATCGGTTTAAAAAAAATAATGACAGGAACCCAAAGGCTGATGTTTTTTTAATACTCAGAAATAATTTCGTTATTTTATTCTTCTTGGAAAACTGCTATCGTATTAGACAGAAATGAAAACAGTAGGTATTTTGAATTACAAAATTAGTTACGCGATCAGACAAAAATGTTCCTAAACTTTTGTCCAAAAAGTTGCTAAGCTATAATAAATTTTCGCGAGAAAAATACAAGTTTACTTCGAATACGAAAATAACATATTTTTCTTCGACAGTGTATTCTATTCATTAAAGTACTAGCAAACTTAATAATGACTGAGAATTTCGTAGAGTCTTATATGTATTTTTGAATAGAGAAAATTGTTTTGATCTTTGTTGGATACGACTGAAGTTTAAGGCAGTGTCGGGAGTTGAGTATAGATCTTAAGATATTTCTCTTTGGATAAGTTAGGATAGGATAGTGTTACGATAACTATTTGCAAACTTAAACCTGTCGTAAAGGATGTGGTTCACTTAAAGTAGAAAAAAATAGGGTACTGAAAAATAAATGATAGATAGAAATTTAATATTACAATGTCAAACGTAGTTCTAGTATTTTTTGTATCTTTATTTACATATTTACTAGCTTCTGCCAGCAGCTTCGCCCGCATCATCATCATCATTTCAGCCGAAAGACGTCCACTGCTAGACATAGGCCTCCTCTAACTGCCCCACACTGATTGGTCCTGTGCGTTTCGTATCCACCGGACCTCCGCAGCCTTGGTCGTCGTTTCACCTAGATGTAGGCATTCCAACGCCTTCTTTCGCCCGCGGGAAAGTCGAAAATTATGCTGAGAGAACATATTCCCGGGACAAACAGTATCCTATGTGCTATTCCTGACTATAATCTATCTCTGTGCCAAATTTCATCCAGATTCGTTCAACCGTTCTGGCGTGCAGAAGCACTTAAACACTCACAAACTTTCTCCTTTATATTATTAGTGTGATAATGTAGATTTCATTGTTCTTATCCAACAAAGAAGTTTAAAAGATGTAATCTGTAATTTGATTTTTAGGGCCTTGTTCAGGGCCCTAAAAATAGGTAGAAATAATACGTAGAACATAGTTCTGGCATTATTTTAAGTTTTTAGTCTCTTGTGTTTTTTTCCTTTTTACAGCACCACTTCTTCGTCTTCAACGTTTTGAGAGCATTGGAAGCGCCACTGTTGAAGACAAGATCTTGAAGTAACCAACATATTCTAGAACCAAAATATTTAAGATATGTGATATCGACTTACCAATCAACACTGGGCTCGTACGGTGGGTAATAGCCCACACCCTCTCACAGAGAGCTTAGCTTAGCGTCTGAGGGCTTAGTGCAAGTTTTGTCTCACGCTGGATCGCATTCATATAAACGTCAATTTGTATTGAAACTGGATGAGCGCCGTCTGGTGACAGTAAGGAGAAACCACTTTTTTTAGGATCCCGTACCCGAAGGGTACAAGGGCTCCGTCGTCTGTCACACAATTTTGTCCCGAAATTTTTAACTTCCCATTGACCTATGAACTTGAAATTTGGTGATAATGTTTATTATTACGAATATTTTACTAATAAATACTAATAAATTGATAAATTCGATTTTTCTTTGGTAAGGAACCCTAAATGTGCCAAGTCAGACACGCATTTATCCGGTTTTTGTACAGAAATTCACATCAGAGATCGTGTTCGATAATGCGATCTAGCATGAGATATCTCACCGTGATAACAGTGAAGTGAGCTCGAAGTTAGCTGTCATTTTAAACGATACTAGGGATTGATAGTTCTCTTTGAGTTGACTTCACCTAAGTCATTAGATTTCTGCGAACGGACATGTCCCAGCATTTTGAACACTATAGGTTATAGGCTATGCTTATGTTTTGTGTAATGATCAAAATACGTCCAAATACAATATAATTGACTGCCTCCAATAGCAGAGAATTAAAATAGAATTACCACTTCGACAGAAGTAATTAAGCCATGTTTATTGCCAATTACTTTCGTTTGCCGTAGTAAAACAAAAGGAATGGCGAATCCTTTGTAAGCCCAGCTGTTACAGAACCACTTAGCATAATAAAACTACTTCTCAAATGTGCTTGGAAATTTGAGTATTATTTTGATAACCTTTTTCGAGATGAATCGAAATTGCTGTACTGGCCAAATACATGCGAGCAGCGGCCGGCAAAAGTTGTATGAAAATTCATATCTGTCGTGGTCAGCGGCCAAATAAATTACATAGTAAATTCATATATGTTGTGGAATTTAAAAATGGAACGATCTTTTATTCCGAAACATGGCGACCAAGGAGATTATTTATCAAGGGTTTTATTAAAATTTGGTACTGGCTTGCAAATAGAAAGCTATTTATTGAATAAAAATACAAATGAACACTTTAAAGCGGGAAAAAAAATTGTTGTTCGTCATTGATTTTGAAAAGTAATTGTATTTGACAAAGTGATTTCTAGGTACTACTTAGTTTTAATTTCTGCGCATTATTTGAGAAAAGTACTATACAAGCGTTAGCCACAACTAGGCATTGATGGACTTTCTTAAGTGTGCCTCGGCTTCGCCTAGGCCCACCTTTACACGTTCATCCATCAATGCGTATTTTGCTGGCCGCTGCAGTAATGTACTATTACTTCATAGCTGAGGTAATGTCATGAATGTAGGTTAGTTAATCATGTTTTTTATTTATTTGAAACACTTTGCTAAAAAGCTGGTTTTACTCTTATTAAAGTTTTCATTATAATATATTCATATCCAGGTTTTACGGATGATACATACTTACAGGTTTAAAGCCAAGTAACTACACTTATGGACATATACGACCAATCGGACAGTATATTATTACAGAATGTAATAACCACAACATGAAAACTTACTCGTGATTTTGGAGTGAACTGTCCCTGTTAATACACTGCCAAGTTGCTAGTATAATGTATTACACCGTGAAAACATAGGTGAAGTGGCTTGAATTAAAATGTAATTCCACCCTGAAGCTAGGGATTGTTGCTCACTTCTCCTAAGTGGTATGATTACAGAACGGTCACAAGGATGGTGACATCCACTTACCCATCTCTTTAAAAAACAAAACAAGATTATCAATCCCTCTGCCAAACGATGTGGTTAAAGCAATTTTCTTTATGGTCGTCCGGACCACTTGGGAGGCGTATTTTCAGAGATTTTGTAGACAGGTGGAACAGAGTGTAAAGTCCCACAAATCTCCATAGAAAAGGGAGGATCCCGGTGTTGTGTCCCGGCAACTGTCCAACGGTTATTTAAAAACTTTGCTTTCGCGATGCAAGATTTGTGTGATGCCATGTCATTTGTTCGTGAGTGGCGGCGTTGGTGCCAATACAAGTTTGTGTCAAAAAAAAGTCCATTATCATATTTAAGCAATCTGAACTTATATATCAACACTGGTACTTAGCTAAATCCGGTTAGAGTGCAAGCTGACTACAGTCTAGTTGAACAAAGGCCAGGCATATTAATTGAACTTATGTATTAAATCAAAGAAAATGAGATATGTAGGTGCTTCTAAATTCAGCTTTTTTAGCTCAAAGGCAGGCAATCTAGAATTTTCCTGTAAATAAAGCTTCCAGAAGATAAAATACACATTCTGAATAAAACAAAGTGAAAATATAATATTACATTTCGTACAATAATAGCCCAATCCTGAGAAAACACCGCCGGGACGATCCGTTGTTGTATCTTAACTATGCAGTCGTGGGAAGTTCCTGGTAGATGCTCATTCCAAGTTAGATTATACTTGGAAAAGCCTCGAGCTATTATTTTTCTTTCTTATTGTTATTCGCAAATAAATTGCTGATATACGTGGTACGTGGGTTGTTGAAGAATCATGTTTTGTTTTAATTATTAAAAGGTTTAGTTAAATACGTATATTATATTTCATACTACACTAGGCCATATTCGGTTTGTAAGTGCTTTTGCTCTTTGTAAGTTAATAATTTTTCACAACATTAATTTAAGACACTTTGATCTCCTTTTCAGAAACTTTTCCAACAAACACCAACGTTGGTCTCGCGTTTGGAAGAGCTACTGCTAATCATGAGGTCCTATGTTCGATTACTTGGTCGGGCAGTGTTATTGGGCTTTCATTCTTAATTTTTATGTAGTTGACAGCAATGACGGCTAGAATTTGTTACGGCCTCTTATTTACGTGGAAATCACATCACACTAATATTTTAAAGGCGAAAGTTTGTGATTGTGTATTTGTTACTTCTTTATGCTCAAAACGGCTGGACGGATCTGGATGAAATTTGGCACAGAAAAAGATTGTAGTCTTTATTAAATATATATATATTTATTTAGGTATGTACCTATCATATAAAATATGTATGTATGTGTATTTTAAGCAATTTAAAATTTAAGTTTTTGTTAAATTTGTTGTTGCCACGATTAAACAATGCACCTGCCATGTTTTCTTCTTCACACCCATACGTTTGTGCATGAAGTTTAAATAAATGAATAGTCTGGAATAGCACATAGGATACTTTTTATCCAGGGAATATGTTCCTTTGCGACAACTTTCGACATTAACACGGGCGAAGTCGCTGGCAGAAGCTAGTTAAATGTAACTGGTGAAATGTGGTTGTATTAACTTTAAAGGTACACTCAAAGGTACGCTCACTCAAACCCTAATTACCTAATGTTATGTTACCAAAAAGACAACATTGTGAATCATAAAATAAAGCTATGATTATTAAGTGTAGGTAATATATTGCTCTATATTATTTTATTTCAAATCACTGATGGCGCGGCGGTCGCGTTAAACTCGCATGTTTATTATTCACCTCACAAAGCAAATTTCTGACCTTTTCTTTTTTATTGGCTAAGGCATTAAAATGTACACAACCCTTTGTTCGCAAACATTTGCAAAATACTCTAAATGTTACGTGCAGACCTTTGAAATTGGAAATGTCCAAATTCTGGGTCGTATCGCCGGCATTGTAGGCTGTGGATTTCCACTAGGACTATTTGAGGCAGAGTAGTATCTGAAAAGTTGAAAATTCTGTAACAGAATTGTTCCTTTTTTAAAACAAAAAAATTTCAGTCAGGTGAAAAGCTAGATTATATGGCGAAAAAGCTAGGCTATAAGTTCAAAGCAGTAGGTTAGTTCAAAAATGTAAATTTTGCTTTCGTCTTCCGCAATTTGCAGCTCAGTATTAATATGGTATGCCATTAAATCAATTTTCGCTATCGTTACAAATTTCAGCAGTAAAATTAAAACGCCTAGTTTTATATAGTGTGCATTTTGCTTAAAACAGCGCTGATAAGTAAAGAGCGCACCCGATGTCGCAACGGCAGTGTATTCGAACAGTTTTTGCAATGTCAACCCACTCATCATAATTTGTTTTCAAAATATTTATTTGCGTAAATTTTAAACTAAATCGAATGTTGACTGTGGGTCGTGCGCCCTGCACTTTTTAATAATTAGTTAATATTAAAACCAAACTTTCTTTCTCGTAAAGCGATTACAATGTTAATCTTTTGAGAAATAAAACCTAACATAGAATAAAAAAATCGCTTCCCGCTGTCTGTATGTTCCTATGTATGCTAAGATCTTTAAAACTACGCAAATAGGATTTTAATGCGGTTTTTTAATAGATAGAGTGATTCTAGAGGAAGGTTTATATGTATAATAAACGCGGGCGAAGCCACTGGCAGAAGCTAATCATATATAAACCGTAAATCATAATACAACATCTTTTTAGACCGTTATCTGTAAGGAACTAAAATTCGCAAGGAAACCTACGTGAATCCTATTTTAAACTACCACGTGGGATATTTTAGTCACACGAAAGACTACGAGACAATACTAAACGGTACACAATATTAACCCACAATAAGGCCAGGTAATCGAGTCACGTAATAGGGTTCGGGTTACAACGCTCGCCATTCAACAGTTTATATGACGACTGAGTTTACCGTTCAGCATACATAATAACATATAATATTCAGTCATTAATGTTCCCACTGCTGGAACACCGGCCTGAGAGAGAGTGGGCTATATATAATTCACCACGCGTATCCAACTGCCCAGTTTGGATAAGTCACATGTCTTCGATTTTCGGACAAAAGTCCTCACTTCTTCCTTTGTACAAAATACTTAATAGTCTCGAGGTTTCCCTTCAAAGGCGAGATGAATTCCAAATGATAGATATATATGTCATCAAGGAGAGTCAAAGGCAAGAAGAAAGGCCAGTAACTCTAGATTCTAAGTCGATTCACGCCACGACCGTCATCCATCACTTAGATAATCCCTTCGCAGATTGGCGCGACATCTGCCGACAGTTGGCGGTAGATTTATTGTTCCAAGGATTATGTCAATTTAAGGGTAGGGCAAGTTCAAGGTCTGCCAATGAGAATAGAGCGTAGTTTACTATTTAAGATGTTTTACCAATCGTGATCGAATCACAATACTGCGCTCTAAAACAAAGATGCTGCTTAAAAAGCTGCCCAACATTCCAAGATGGAATGACCTGGAAGGAGGACACGCGGGATCACGAACGATGGAATGGAAGTAGAGGCGAGAGGCCTTTGCGGTGGCACTCCACGGCAAAGGCTTCTGGTCCACAGAGAATTATTTCCCTGAAAGATTAGTAAGACAATAAATATTTTGTTGTTTACAGTATTAACTCCCTCCGGTGACGTTAAAAAACCTAATGTCGTAAACCGAGCCTAAAGCTCCAGTCTGGTTATAAAATAATTTATAAACTCCAACTGTCGTTGGGTTCCAAATCACTCTTTGCAAGAACTAAGAGATACTGTACATAATAATAAAACTTTAACTAGATGTTGCTTGGAAAGCTAGTAATAATTCATAGTAGCTTAGCGACATTTCAAACCACTTAGTCACTTAAACAGAGATTAATTGGTAAATGTCCCTATTAATTATGTAGACAGTTTGGAATCTAGTTTGCATTTCACGTCCAATGTTGCCAAGCCTACTTAATTTGCAGAATCTGCCAAGCCACCTAAATTACGCGTCAAAATCCAGACGAATAATAATTTTTGAGTAACTCTGACGTTATTAAAAACTTTTTCGCCATTCATTTTCGCTTGGAACTGATTTTTTTGGCATTCATTGATAACTTTGTTCGTTTCAATGTGGAAAGAGCCGGCAATTCATTACGATGAATTTTTTGGGAATGCCGGGGATATAAAAAGACGGAAAGTATTTTTATAAATGTGTGAAATTGAAACGTAGAACAATTCTGATCGTTTCCTTTTTATTTTGAATAGAATTCGATGACGCAGACTAAAAATCTCCCTAAGGTTCAATGAAAGAACAGTGTCACCTGAAACACAAGTACTGTTACCTAGCTCAGGTTCCACGCGCGCCTCAAAGAGATGTTAGCAAAACTGACGGGGTAGGGCTGATGCCTGTCTGGGTCGCGAATAAATTTGAAAGAGAGTTATCGCGGCCCTGGCTCAAGCAACTGAAGGAACGCGGGTGGGTTTTAGTCAGTAAAACCCTGACACAGCTTAACCCTGAGCGGGAGAAGACATTGAATGATTTCCCACAAAAAAAGGGTGTTACTTGTTTTAGTATTTTTAATGCTAATAAACAATTTATTTATTTATTAGTGTCAGACAGCTAGTTATGGATACACCGTGCCCGTCGCTCTTAATTAAGCTAAGCACAAGCTAGCAGCTATATGGCTCCATTCCAGCAACTGAATATCGTTTGCAAGATCAGCGCATGACCGGATAAACCATGTACGCATTGTAATTAGAATAAAAGTCGCCTCCAAATCGGCAGTACGTCTTTTCATTTTCATCCTCAGTAAAAATCCTGAGTAGTTAAGTTTAGTATACCTAGTTAGTTATTTTTTTCTATAGAAAAGTTTCTCACGCTCCGAAACCAAAAGTAGCTTCTGTCTGGCAATATTGCTGAAATTATTTTTTGGCTTAGTTGTGAGGTACACACTATGTTATTTTTAAAGATTGTTACCTTTTTTTTTATTTTGTTTGCGTGTGCTATAAATTTTAACAAATTAATGTTTCTCTTAGTCGTTATTAGTAAAATTGCAAAAAGTAAGAACTACTGACATAGTTGATCAAGGAAATGGTTCTATAAAAAGCTCAACTGCAATCAACCTAATTATTCCACTTAGCAAAAGGAGGCCCTAATCAAGAATTACACTAATGTGAACTTTAATTTACCTAGCTTACCACTGCTGCCAGATTTTACAAGCCAACTTATTTATTCAGAACTTGAACTTCTCTCTAAATAAACAATGTTTAAAGCTCCAACACCTCTAAAGAAACAGTAAAAAAATAAACGTGTTATTATGCTCTCCGAGGTAAGAAAATGAAATTACCTCCAATCTAGCTCAATTACGAAAAGTGGAGGGTACTCTCATATTTTATTTGACTGTTGTAAGATTGTTCAAGTACGCGGAAAAGCCTTTAAAATATTACGAGGTGTCGAGATTTTTTTTTGCTAAAATAACGAGTTTTTCTGTCTGACTACACGATTTGTAAAGGGTGATTTTTTCAACAGTCGTGTAATAAGAAGTTTCCTTGTTTTTGTACTGGTTTGGACAGCGTTAGGGATCAGATATTTTCAAGCAAGGTCGTATTTAATTAGATGGTAAGACTTCATAGCGTATTTCTGTAAATATAAAGATGAATAAACAAAAAATATATTATTTGAAGGCTCATCCAATTTAATTATTTTCATTGTTCCTACAAGGAAAACGGATAATAATATGCCAAGGAAAACAGAAAATATGTATAAGGAAAACAGAAAATAAGTAGCTAGGAAAAATATATCAAGAAACAGTAACAATAAAGTCATCATCATCATCATCATCATCATCATCATCATTTCAGCCGAAAGACGTCCACTGCTGGACATAGGCCTTCCCCAGGCATCGCCACATTGACCGATCCCGTGCGTCTCGCATCCAGCGCCTTCCCGCAACCTTAACCAGGTCATCGGCCCACCTAGTGGGAGGCCTTCCAACGTATCGTCTTCCGGTTCGCGGTCGCCATTCCAGAACTTTTCGGCCCCATCGGCCATCCGTTCTGCGAGCAATGTGCCCTGCCCACTGCCACTTAAGTTTAGCAATTCTCCGGGCTATGTCAGTAACTTTAGTTCTCCTGCGGATATCATCATTTCTGACGTGATCACGCAAGGAAATTCCGAGCATAGCCCTCTCCATTGCCCTTATTTAACAATAAAGTATATATAAATAAATAAACACATTGAAATATTTACAAAAGCTTTCTTTGAACATTTCTCAATATAACAAAAATGGAATTCATCGTACATTATGTAATATTTTGCGAACGGCCAAGTGTTCTCGTGTGGAGTTAAATGGAATCTGCATTTAGGACAAATTCATACCGAGTGGGTGTCAAAAGCAGACTGTGGTCTGTGTGTGCTGTAGTTTATATTTGGGGCAGGGATTTCTTAGAAATGCACTGGTCATTAGTTGACATCCCACGTTCACTCGCACTGTGCCCGAGTGGTGGATTACGGCCTTTTAACAATGATAAGGGATAGGTATGTGGCTTATGTACCAGTGGACATCTTTCGGCTGAAATGATGATGATGATGAAGACATATATACCAGCAGTTGATTGATATGTATATTGTCTTTAGCATTGACACGTTTTTTCGTTAGTATGTTTTGCAGATTATATGTTACTGTAAAACCCAAGATTTACCGGTAACACCTAAGATTTACCAAGTCCCTATGACGACCCACTGACCAAGTTTTGCTGGTAAAAGTCCGAAATAGAATAAAATAGAATATAAAACATTTATTCGACATATAAACAACACAAACACAACAACTCATAGTAACAGAGTTGTTGAGATGTTAATTATGTTAGCTGCGATCAGAGGATCGAAAATAAACCAAATTGACTTAGGAAAATATTTAATTAAAGATTTAATTAGAAAAATTACTTCTAAAACAAAAGAGATGAGACCTAATCGAAGTATGATTATGGAATGCCAAATTATTTAAATTCTAGTTTACAAGAAAATATTCATTGACGTCACTTTCACTGCACTTGCATTTGTACTTCGACCTATTGAATAAAATGTAGGGCAGCAACTCAACGATCTTCATACTGTGCGATTGCGTATTTTGTTTCATGAAATGATCATTGATAATTGCTAATTTCGGGCTTTTAAAATCACGCGGTAAATCCTAGAATTGTCCTCAGTGACTAGTTTATGTTCAAAAATATTTGTGTCTAGATACACTATGATACGAAATTATTAGAACAACTAAGGACTGATTTACTAATAACCTGTTATCATAAATCATTTCGGATTTTTACCTGTAAGATTTGGTAAACCTTAGGTATTAATGGTAAATTCTAGGTTTAACCGTAGTTCGAGTTTTTATAGTAACATATTCACTGGTTCCAATATTTAATTAGGCTGTATGACTTTAATTGGTTTTGGTCCACACGTTGAGTAGACTGATGGAAAGCGATGAATACTGAGATTTTAAATAGAAGGAGTGCACTTTTACTATTATTTAGACATTATTTGGCTACCTTTAATCGCCTCTTTATTGCTGCTCTGTTATCTGCTGATAACAGTTTTTTTTTTTTAAGAAATACCTTAGGCCCTACAGGCTAAATAACCAAAAAGTTCTCTATCGACCCTGTCTGATTGTCAAGGTTACCTACGACATCATCTGAACGCGTCCTAACTTCGTCACGTTCTTGATAGGTACTCAGACGTTCTGCGCCAAAGATTCAAGCTTTCGAACACAAAGAACTCTTTGCAAGTTCGTCCAAATGTTTCATGTATAGGGATTCTTTTTATTTACCGAATTGCTTCTGCAATCTATGGTTACAATAGTTAATGGTACGTTTCAAGCTTTGACAAATACTTATGTAGTACACGTACGCAAGATTAAAAAAGAGTTCTCGTGAAATGTCGATTTCTATTTTGAGAAAAACCTCATTCATAATAATAGTATGGTTTCTAGAATAAAATGTTTGTAATATAAAAACATACTATCAAAACTTTTGGCAAAAATTGCTTTCGAATCTTGTATTATGCAATACTTACGATCCGTGTCCGCGTTTTGTGTTCCGAATTCAAAATGTTCTGAATTATGACGGATAGAGTTGTGCGTAAGCTTACCTACAATAAGTACGGCTACTTCGGAAACGAAATTTCACGGACACGGATCGAATGCGTGTTTTCAATGCAAAGAGAGAAACTCTCAAGCAACTACGAATCGAATCCCCTGCCGGCGTCTTTGTTTCCTGATAGCTACAACCTAGTGGTCTTTAAGTCAAGAATGAACAGTTTACTTCTAGGCAAGCGTGTTTCACTGTCGACCACATCATCACTTAACATCAGACGAGATTGTGGTCAAACGCGAGCCTATCTATGTATGTATGTATTGGCTGACCCGATTTCAAAAATTCTTTCACCGCTGGGAAGCTACACTATCCCCGGGTAACATAGACTACTTTTTATCCCTGTATTCCCACGGGAACGGGAACTACACGGGTGAAACCGCGAGGCGTCCGTTAGTAATGAATAAAAAAAATACTTAAGAACACGCACCCCCGCGCTACGCTGCGTAATGCGGTGCAGTGTGCGAATCGCTTTAGAATGCATTTATCAAAATCGGTACTCTTAACCCAATGTGGTCAGGATGCTTGCTTTCTGCATGATACTCTTGACCCAATTTTCTAACGAGAGCATTCAGAGTTAGATTAGACTTTTCGACGACAACATTCTTTTAATTATAAAGACGCCAATCTATTAGAAAAAAACTTTTTAACAAAAAAATCAAACCGTCTTCCAAAACAAAACACTACTAAGCGAAAATAACTTTCTTTTCCGAACTCGGTGTCTTTGGTACCTATTGTTTTCCGTTATTCGACACCGACTTCGGAAAAAAGTTATTTTTCGCTTTGTAGTGTTGTTTTTTTGGAAGTTATTTGATTTTTAGTTTAAAGTTTTTTATTTAACTCTTTTTAGTTTTGGTAGGTACCTCCAAATAACATGAAAATCATTTATAGCCAAAGTAAATCTCATGACGATTCCTATCAGCCCAAACACGACTAGGATCACCACTTATTAATATGCATTTACTTCATCATAGCCGGTAACCTATTCGATATATCTTATACCCGTGACATACGTAGCATTAAGGAGTTCCAGTGGCCATCTGTGGTCGTCTTTATCAGTTCCATTTCATTTGATTTGTTTTTATTGTTGATAAAAATACCAAAATCGCAATAAGTTTGGCTATAACATTTGAGGAGCTCCCTCGATTTCTCTGGGATGCCATCATCAGACCCTGGTTTCCTTCATGGTACCACCCTTGGGATATTTCCTTTCCAAAAAAAAAGAATTATCAAAATCGGTTCATAAACGTCGAAATTATCCGCGAACACACATGAAAAAAAACATATATACCCACGGTCGAATTGAGAAACCTCCTTTTTGGGGAGTCGGTTAAAAATGAGGACAAGAGTGAAGAACTAAGTACCTAATCTAATCTTAATTAAAGGAAAAAAAAATGAACAGCTTCTGCTTCCACGTCTTTTGATAAAGAAGTTAAAGTTTAAATAAATAAATAAATAAATAAATATCAGTTTCATTTCTAGTGATTTTTCTTTTCCAAACGGCTCTGACACTGCAAGAAAAAAAACGAAGACAGAAAAAGCCTACTGAAAAAAATAAGGAGAACTGATTCTTAATCAAAATGAAACGAAAGAAAATGTCAATTTTTAATGCAGACTCCCGCAATAAGGAAAGGAATAAAAGCTTATCAAACTCCCAACATTACATTCAGGTTAGATACAGCTGCAAGCACAGCATAAACCGAAGCTTTCCATCATAAAGAAGTCGTTATTTACAAGCTATAACATATGTTTTATGATTTTATTCATGGCGGCATCGCCCTGGAATATCAACGAGGTGAATTTAAACGCCAAGTCGTGAACGTTGGCAATTTTCTCACAACGTTTAAAGACTCGATTGAACGTCTTGAGGCGGCAACTTTTCTTGTCCACCAGAGGCGACGAAAATATCGAATGAGATTTTCCGTAGAATTTCGTTATAGTGAATTTAATTTAGAGGGGTTTGCTGTGTGATATCTAAACTTATAATATCGACATAGTTGGTGTTCAAACTTTTTTGTAAATTGTGAGACGCATCATATTTTTTTTTTATTATCAATAGGCTCGCGCTTGACCACTATCTCACCTGATGGTAAGCGATGATGTGGTCGACGGTGAAGCACGCTTGCCTAGAAGTAACCTATTCACTCTTGACTTAAACACCCCTAGATTGTAGCTATCGGGAAATACAGACTCCGGCAGGGAATTCCACTCCTTAGCTGTACGCATAATGAAAGTGTCCCCAAAACGTTTTGTGCGTATGGGTGGGATGTCCACCATGTACCGATGACGCATCGCCGTGCGTCTGGTTGTCCGATGATGGAACGGGCTGGGCGGAATTAAATCATGCAATTCCATAGCACACTCCCCGAAATGTAACCGATAAAAAACCGACAAGCTGGCAACTCGGCGACGATATTCAAGGCTCTGGAGCTTTGATTTGACCAGTACAATACAATTCATACAATGCCCAAAAAGTTCATTTATTTAAACTATAAACATACAAACGGTGGCAGATCTAAACACTGTGATGTGGTATCGCATCATATGAGGCAGACGAAATTAAAATACACAAAATACCCGCATATGACTATTTGATAATATATACTTGACATTATTATAAATCTGCACAATGTGCGGTTTCCAGTTATCAGGTCAAGCATTCTGCATTCATGGGTATTGTTAAATATGACAAAGGGATAGCGTCAAGAGGATGGGCAGAAGTGCCCCTTACGTCTTTTGTTGACCACGCACTACAACCAAATTATGCATTCAGCACCTTACCTACACGTGATGGAAGTAAAACTTCTTAAAAATAAAGTTGTTTTTATTAACGATAGGCATGGTAAGCGATGATATGGTTGACGGTGTATCACGCTTGCCTTAGAAGTAACCTATTCACTATTGACTTCAATATGAGATTTAGTGTGCAGCAGGAAGAGCAGGAAGGAGTCATATCTTTCTTCTCTGACGTTTAACGAAATGTGTCTAAACGTGACGCGAATTATTGAAATATCGTAGTTTTACTTCAAAAAAGAGATATTTAAACTTGTTTTAATCATAAAAGAAGTCTCAAAATCACACCTAATTCTTTGGTATTTTTTATCAAGTTAGACCTAATGACTGTGCAGGATCCGAAACCTTTTAAAATTTGTTTAAACACAGCCAATAAATAATTCCTATACACCGTCATGCATATTAATGACACTTCTTAACGTTACTTTAATTTGATTGACGACATTTTAATTATTGTCGAATCGAGGCCACTTCACGTCATGAATTTTTAATTATTTTGTTTTAATTGACAATATTAAAGTCAGAGGTTAATACCTTTTCAAACAAAGCTTTATTATAAAAGACTAATAAATATCGTAAATTGTATCAATCTCGCTTTTCCCAGAGGCTTCGCCCGCATGAAAGACAGAATTTATTCCACGGGAATGTACGACCGGTATAAAAAGTATCGTTTGTCCCAATCCAGGTCATGGTCTACTTGTGCGCTAAGTTTCATCCAAATACGTTCAGCTGAAGAGGCGTGATTGACGAACAGACTTCAAAACATACACATACATTCATATATTATAAAATTAGTTAGGTCTTCAAAGCTTATATAAAAATAATAAATGTTATAAATTACAACCTTTATATTTTCGTTTATAGGTGCTATAAAGTTAATTAATTGTAGGATACAAATAACCACTTGCTGTGTTTTGTAAAGTTCGAGAATTGCTTTCATAAATTGTCATACTACATTGTGTGAGAAGTTTTCATAGTAATTTATTGTATTTTTGAAACAAAGGTGTAAATATGTACATACTTAAACACTAAACAAAAGTAAACGTTACAAACTTATACTAAAACTAACTATTTACACTATATACAAAAGAAAGATACACTTAGGCGTCGAAGTACTTGTCACATCGCTGTCATCCGGGAACGTGCCCAGAAGACTGGCAGCATTGCCACGTTGAATGGCAATGCTGATTCTTTGCGCAAAGAAAGAGCCAGCCCTCTGGTCACGCACAGTGTCGATCAGTCGGCGAGAGATTTCTCCTTCATAGTAAGTTAGGAATGATTAAGTTAACGAAGCATTTACAAAAGTTTTAATGTATAGTAAGTTAGTAACTGAAATGATTTAGTTAGAAAAGAGAAAGTGTTTTACTTAGAAGTCGGTTTTGATACAAAATTGAGTAAAAATAAAACACATTGAGAAACAGTTTTTTCAGGTACTTACCACTAGTCTAGCCAATGAGTATCGAGTAACCCAGTTGGTGGGTTGTGTCGTTAGATAGGGCAATCACACCATTTAAAATATTGGCATGCAGTGGTATCCGGGTTAACTGTAAGCTGACTCCAACATAATCTGGAAAAGGTTATTCAGAAGATGATGAGGTGCCACATATTATTTTAGCATCAAATATAATTACATATTTTATTATTATTTCCATTTCATTTTTTGCGTTATGATTCAGCATTGCCATTCAACGTGGCGATGCTGCCAGTCTTCTGGGCACGTTCCCGGATAACAGCGATGTGGAGGAGTACTTCGACGCCTAGATGAACCCTTTCTTTTGTATATATAACTAGTTAGGTTTAGTATAAGTAAGTGTTTCAGTATTTACATGTTTTGTCAATTGGAAATAAAGAATTTACATTTAAAATTGGTATTTTTAACCAACTTACAAAGTAAATATCGTTTATCGTAGGTATTTTTAGGTGTGAAACATGTGTGTGTATTACATTGGCATATTACGATCGACTTATCTAACCTTCTTGTTGACCTATTTACCAACCCGTTAAATAAAAGAAGCCGTTTAAAAAACAACTTTTCTTACCTCAAAAAGAAATCGTAAAGGTAATATAGACCATTTCCTAAAAGAAGTTACAGAAAAAATGGGTACTTACGAAAAGCTATCAATATCAAATCGGGAAATAGATAATAGAAAGAAAAACATCATCTCAAAGACTTATTCTATCATTAAAATGATAATGTATTGACAATATTTAGTATGCTCAAAAACTGAATAAAGGGCACATAATTTTTTGTGTTTTTCGAATCAGTTTTTTCGGGACAAACATGACATTCAGTGATGGTGTAGTATTTTCTTTAATTACCGTCTACAAAAAAAAAATATAGGTACTTTAAAGAATCATCATCATCATCATTTCAGCCGAAAGACGTCTACTGCTGGACATAGGCCTCCCCCAGGCGTCGCCACATAGACCGATCCCGTGCGTCTCGCATCCAGCGCCTTCCCGCAACCTTAACCAGGTCATCGGTTCACCTAGTAGGAGGCCTTCCAACGTATAGTCTTCCGGTTCGCGGTCGCCATTCCAGAACCTTTCAGCCCCATCGGCCATCCGTAAAAATAAAAGTAATCAAAGTTTCTTAAAAGAATATTATGAAGATAAAACAAGTTATTGTAAATATTTTTAATTTTCACATCCGAAAAAGAAGTCTAAAGAAAAATAAAGAGGTACTTAAAAAAAAGTACGAGTCGGACTCGCGCACGAAGGGTTCCGTACCATTATCGCAAAAAACGGCAAAAAAACACGTTTGTTGTATGTGGGCCCCACTTATATATTTATTTTATTCTGTTTTTAGTATTTGTTGTTATAGCGGCAATAGAAATACATCATCTGTGAAAATTTTAACTGTCTATACTCCATTTGAAATAACATTAGACATATTTCCAAATCTTTTTACAGTCCGTTCAACCGATTTTGAGTTCTATCCCGTTAACATAAGGATGACATAAAAAGCATAAACCTGTTACCAAAACCAACTGTTTACTACAGCTACCATTTGTCGTATCACCAACGCAATAGAAGTCAAAATCAGTTGAACGGGCTGTAAAATGGGCTAATTTAAACGTCAAATGTTATCGCAAATGGAGTTTAGCTATCAAGGTTCATGAGATTCAGCCTGGAGACAGACAGACAGACGGACACTGGAGTTTTAGTAATAGGGTCCCGTTTTTACCCTTTGGCTACGGAAGCCTAAAAAACTATAAATTCCTTACAATGATGACAATGATTTCCAAAATTACAAAACGGGGTCAAGTAAATATACTAAAAAGATATCTCGAAGATCCATTGTATCATTAAAATACTCGTAGCAAAGTATTCATAGGCACGTTCCCGTTAACATTTAGATAAATTTTAGGGCACATTAATTATGTTTTCGGAAATTCATTAATTGGAATAAGAAATATCATATATTGAAACCTTAGCGATAGCTCAGTTTGCTATACATCATCACCATCTCAGCCGAAAGACGTCCACTGCTGGACATAGACTTTCCCAAGGGTCGCCAAACTGATCGGTCCAGTGCGTTTCGCATCTACCGGATACCCACAGCCTTGACCAGGTCATCGCTCCACTTATAGGGAGGGCTTCCAACGCTTCCTCTTCCTGGACGCTGTCGCCTCTAGAGAACTTTTCGGCCCCATCGACCATCCGTTCTACAAGCAATGTGCCCTGTCCAAGTCCCTGTTTTTTTGGCAATTATTCGGGCTATGTCGGTAACCCTGGTTTCCTTGCGGATGTCTTAATTTTTTCCTATAAGCAAATTAATTTTCCTGACTGGAACAGTACCTAGCCCTTTTTATCATCAGACTACAAGACGGAAAGCAATGCGCCATCGGTACATGGTGAACATCTCACCCATACGCACAAAACATTTTGCGAATACTTTCATTGTGCGTACAGCTAAGGAGTGGAATTCCCTACCGGAGACTTTGTTTCCTGATAGCTACAACCTAGGGGTCTGTAAGTCAAGAGTTAATAGATTACTTCTAGGCAAGCGTGCTTCACCGTCCGCAACATCTCACTTAGAGAAGCAAACGCAAGCCCATCATCACACTAATATTATAAAGGCGCAAGTTTGTGTGTCTGTGTGTTTATATGTTTGTTACTTCTTCACGCTCAAACGGCTGGATGGATCTGGATGAAATTTGGCACAGATAAAGATTATAGTCAGGAATAGCACATAAGATGGTTGCATATTAGAAAATCAAAACATTTCTGAGCAAATTTCAAAAGAACAACGTACAAATCAACAAAGTTTAAAATAATGATGGTCATTTGATCAAAAGTTCAGCTGACCAAAGTCTGGAATATCAATGTTTATATATTTATTACACTATTGACCAAATCGTTTAAAGGTCAAAATGGATTACTGGATAAATTATTAACTATCAAATGGATTAACTGAAAAAGGTAAAAATAATATTAATATTAGCGAATAGCGCCAGTCTGATACAGAAAGCCTTTGCACAACGTGAGCATATTTTATTTGATCTACGAATAAATTACGATCAATGAATCAGTCCAAGAGCGAGCGAAGCGAACTCGGGAGCTTAGGGCACCCCGACACGGACAGGTTAGGTTCGAAGGAGATGACCGTCAAGTCCTTCGTGTTAGGTTACTTTAGACCCTGCAGGCGGAAATAGGAGCCCCGCATAGCGGGGCTCCGTCGACTATGTTGCTAAAATACCTACATTTAAATTAATAATTCTTAATAAGAAATCATTTGTGATTATAAAATTTGATTAGTTATGATTTGATATTTTAAAATTACATCTAGCAACTTTTGATCAGTCGTTCATTTGATGTCACATACATTGGGATTCTAAAATTTTTCTTAATAAAACATTTGGTCATTTAAACTTTGTTATTTTGTTTATTGTTCTTTTGAAATTTGCTCAGAAAAATTTGATTTTCTAATATGCAACCCATAAGATATTTTACTTATTATCCCGGGAATATGTTCCTTCGGGATAATTTTCGACATTCACGCGGGCGAAGCCGCTGGCAGAAGCTAGTTAATAATAAAATAAAAAAGTACGTCCAGATATTACCTTCTACAACAACAATTACTATTTAAATTCAACAAACCAATAATTTTACATTTACGTAAGTTTAAAAAGTAGACGACAAGATAAATATTAAAAATATGTTTCTTTTTTATATTTTGAGTCGTAGCTCGTGGGTTCGAACCCAGGCAGGCGCTTTACTTTGTGTAAATTATTTCATCACCACTGCTCTGAAAACGGTGAAGGAAACTTCATCATGAGTAAACCGGCATATACTAGAACCAAAATTCGAAGATATGTGACATCCACCAATCCGCACCCACTGCGGACCCACCGCATGGTGGATTAAGGCCCATTCCCTTTTTCACAGAGAGATTATTATGATGAAATATATTAGATTATAAATATCTTACAACAGAAAAAACTGAAAAGCAAAATAGATAGGTACTTTCGAAAAAATATAAATTTCCTACAATGATGACAATGGTTTCATTAAGCAAAGTAAATAGACTAAAAAAACATATCTCAAGAATCTTTTGTATCATTAAAATAGCAAAGTATTCATAGGCACGTCCCTGTTAACATTCCGGTCAAGTTTAGGGTACATTAATCAGTTTTTCGGAAACCCATTTATCCCGGAGTAAGTGCTGACGGAATACTAATCTCTATGGAGCTTTAGGGAACCGTGACGGTGGACTGCCGAGCAAAACGACTCCAGTGTGACTGATGCGATGACACTGGAAATGTATGGGGCCCCATTCGAGCATAGCAACACTGTCGTGGCTACAGTAATACCTGGTTTACATAGTGCGAGCTAGCGTGCGAGTCGGCCTACCGAGTAGCTTCCTCTTTTCGTGTAAGGATGTGTGAAGAGCCGCCTCTGGCAACCTGACAGACCTCTGACTTGGTTATTTTAGACTTACATTAAAAATAAAAGTTCAGGTTTCCTCATGATGTTTTCCTTCACAGTTGCCTGTGATTTCCAAGATAAATTAAGAAAGTACATTTTTTTTTTTTTCTCTCTCTTGACACTGCGATCTGTCGCCGGAGGGACATTTATCAGTGGGTTGGTTGGGTGTGTTATTGGCGTGCTCGGTATGCGACCTGTGTCGCACCCTACTTTACTTCACTGTTGCAATACAAGTGTGTCTTGGGGCATTTTTCGTTTTAATCTGCGAATCGTACTGTTGTCTTCCATCAAGACATTGGCCAAGCTGTTCGGATGGTCTTTAATTCTTTTCTTGTACGTGCATGTATGGGAGAGTATTTCCTGTTTGACTGTTGTCATGTGCAGGTCGTGATGTAGTTGTTCATTTGTGACGAACCACGGAGCACCGGTTATCATCCTCAAGATTTTGTTCTGGAATCTTTGCATGATTTCGATGTTGGAATGGGAGGCTGTCCCCCAGAGCTGTATTCCGTAAGTCCAAATAGGCTTAAGGATCGTTTTGTAAAGCAGAAGCTTGTTACTTAGCGACAATTGTGACCGTCGACCTATTAACCAATATAGCTTACGTAGTTGTAGTCCCAATTGTTTCCTTTTTGTGAAGATATGTTTTTGCCAGGTGAGACGCTTATCAAGCTGTAATCCTAAATATCTGACATGGTCTGACTGTGGGAAAGAAAGAAGAAAGTACATATGAATTTGAAAAAGTCACATTGGCACTTGGTTTGAATCCACGACCTCAAGCACGAGAGGTGAGGTTTTAGGCACTGGCCCACCACGATCGAATAGCTGCAGTGCCGCAACTCATTAGTATTCGGCAGTAGTTCACCGTCAGACGTGTGATGATCCTGTAGGTTGGCGAACGTGTCCATTCTACTTGGAAGAGACTACGCAGCTCCTTTCAAAATGAAAACAGCCAAGGCAAGTCGAGCATTTGACGTACGAGTACACGTAGCGTCTAGACAGCACGTCACACTGTGTTAACCAGGCAATACAGTGTGGTTTGTCGCGTATGCTTATCATACCAGCCTGTAGACAAGTTGACAATATACAATCGATAACGCTAGTAGAAAACGAATCAATGTGTGGGAATGACACATCTGAACATTAAGTCACGTGATCTGACCGTACAAATAGAAGGCGTTAACGATTGTAGAAAGAGATTCGATACGAAACGTTTGTAACTTGCTTGCTAGAGGGGCAGGACTTTCTGCGAGTTTCACTTCGTTAGTGACACCGTAGCCGCTTTGCTCGGAAGTCTACCTTTAGGAACAGGAGTTGTTATGTGAAGGATCGTTTTCTAATACATTTAAAGATCAGTTCAGTAACTCTCTAGGGTTTGCTGTCATCATCATCATCATCATCATTTCAGCCGAAAGACGTCCACTGCTGGACATAGGCCTCCCCCAGGCGTCGCCATATTGACCGATCCCGTGCGTCTCGCATCCAGCGCCTTCCCGCAACCTTAACCAGGTCATCGGTCCACCTGGTGGGAGGCCTTCCAACGTATCGTCTTCCGGTTTTGCTGTAAGAGAACTCAATATTGAGTTAAGCTCGCCTTTGTACATGTACTTTATTATCACATTGTATTGAATATTGTTTTTAATTTACAATAAAGAATTAATTAATTAATCAGTTTTCTGTCGATACTATTGTTTAATAACTCTTATTGACGTGACAACGTCTTATAATTCGATGGAGCCGGCTGCACGCACGAAAAAACATGACTCATGCGGCGTTACCTCGCTCTGAGGCGTTCCATTTAAGGCTTGAAGTGCAAGCGAGAGCGCGGAACGAGCGACAAAGAGGCACAATCGGCCTCCGCGTTCGGCATCTGTCTCTCTCCTACTTGAGTGAGCGATGCGTCCGCGTGGACAGCTGCTATACAATAATACATTTACATGTTTTCGTCAAGTATGAAGTGCAGTGAAAAGTGAAATTTTCTTATAAAAAATGCAACCATTCAATCAGTATTTTCATATGACGTTGTCACGTTCAACTATCGTCAGTAAACCGACTTTACAGACAACCGATTTTTTTTAATTGGAAAAATGGGAGAATAATTTACCTTCATCACTGCCAGCGCCTTCTGTAAAACAGGCGTTATTTTACGTTGTCATAGGTTTAACCTTTAAAACGTGCCCACGCGACTTTATCTGTCTCATGACATTGCTTGAACTCGTTCTGAACTCTAATCTTGCATAAGACAACGTCGGCTGATTTTATTTGAGTGTGTTAATCTGTTGATGCAAGCCAATATATATACTAAACCTTTGGCTCTAGATCTCATTTGATCTTGAACATATTAATTTGAATAATTTTCCTTCATAATATACATACAGATATTCGTAGATGAGGTCGTAGCCCGTAGCGTTCGTAGCCCGTCGCGTTCGCAGTTCGTCGTTTGTAGAATCCTTAGCCCGTAGCAGTGGAACAGGAATTTTTGTTGCAAAATAAGGAAGTCAATTTGTTTGTATAATTGTTTACGTTGTCAAAGCTGGAACTTCACAGTGTTGGTGTTACATTTTGTGATTTGTTATAAAGGATCTGGGTTGTACGTAATCAGAAACTTTTCGTTTGTTATTTATAAAAACGCTCAACATTTTTATAGCGTGTTTGAAAGACAACATTCTATTAGATAATTATGAAGGTTAATTAAGATAGATTGAATGTAGTTTATTATACAACCATAACGAAACACAACAATCAATCTGCCTAGCCTTTTCCCATCTATATTGGGGTCGACTCCAGTCTTACCAGATTCAGCTGAGCACTAGTGTTTTACGTGGAGCGACTGCCTATCTGACTTCCACAACCCAGTAACTGGGTAACACGAACACGGTACCCCTTGGCAAGACTGGTGTCAGATCTCAAGCTTCTGACTACCCGTATCGACTATCAAAGATCTTCAAATGACAGCCGGGACCAACGGCTTAACGTGCTTTCCGAGACACGGAGGAAACTCGGTATTTTGAAAATGGTCACCCATCCACGGACCGACCTCGTCAAGCCTTGCTTAACCTTGAAGATCGGCCCGTGCGGCTGTCATTATTTAGCCACGAGCTCCTCCATAACGAAACATAACACAAACGGTATTTCAAACTATTCGAATGAAACCTGACTCTAAAAATGTTCGCCACATTTCGCTAAAATCTTCTACTCGTGCAAAAATAACTATAAAGGTCATTCTCGTTTACTGCAGATTCCTCGAAAAAGCATTTTCTGCCTTTTTTCCCACAAACTTGCTGTAAACCGGGGGATTTGACACTTTGAACAGTTTAAATCCTTGGGGAATATGTACTACGTGTAGTGGACCACTAAGTACCCTCTTTTCAGTTAATACGGGGTTAGGGAGCTGTTTAAAAACGATTATGAATGGATTAAAAATTCTCTCTTTTGTATTTTGGAGTTAATTTTTTGTTACAAGTGGCTTGTAGAAAGTGAATATTGTATGAGCGTTTAGCCTTCACGAAGCTGCCTCGGTAGTTCAACTGTCGCAAAGATGAAGAAATTATAAGACGAAGGAGTTATTATGTTAATACGTTTTTTACTCGACGTTTGAATAAGAAATGATTTACTACTTTAATCACGTTCTAATAAATGCTACAAAATCTGTGACAGGAATAATTCGAATGAAATATTTTTGATTATTATTATTTCGTTTATCTATACTATATAATATTATAAAGCTGAAGAGTTTGTTTGTTTGAACGCGCTTTGTTGCAAAAACGAAAAAAAAAATCCTTTTTGAGAGCTTCCGTTGCGTGCGCTGCGTAAGTGGTTAAAGTTACGCAACAATCATGTATGTAGTGTAGGCAGGGTAAATGGGTATGTAGGAAGCCAGTTGACAGGAGTGAAGCCGCGTGGGACAGCTAGTAATAATATATAATCGACAATTTAATAGTGAGAGCAGTGGTGGTCCAGTGGTAACGGCCGCGACTTACAAGTTGTGTTGGAGGTCGTGGGTTCGAACCCAGGCAGGGACTTTACTTTGTGTAAAGTGGTGGGAACATTGAAAGGCTGGTGATGATGATGATGAATTTAATAGCCATTACCGATAAGTAAGGAGTGGTATGCCCGGCCTTACCAGCGTTTGAGTTTCCAGAAAGCTATTAGTAATCCTTTTAGTCTCAAATGAATTGGTTACTTCCAGGCAAGTTTTCACCATCGCCGAAACCACTAGACCCCATCAAGTGAGATTTCGGTCAAATCAATGCATATCAAATATTAAAATGATTACCTACCCACTAAATTCCAAAAATATTAATCTCTTTATCTTATTTCGTTTTTCTTTTGTCCCCAGGTCCACACAGCAGTCCAACAAACCGGCTTTAAAAGAGTGAAGAGGGGATTCCGCCCCCTCAGGCTACCGGAGCCTGCGCCGGCGCCGGCGGCCGAGCCCCGCGATCCCTACTTCCCCCTGCAATGGTACCTGAAGAACACGGGCCAGAATGGGGGCAAACCCAAGCTAGACTTGAATGTGGAGGCAGCCTGGGCCCTTGGGTATACTGGGATCAATGTGACTACTGCTATCATGGATGACGGTTCGTACGTTTATTAAATACATTTGAAAGCATTTTTTTAACTATCGCTGCACTGAGATAAGAGCCTTTTTAGTCTCGCAAGGGGTTCTTATTTTTGATTTATTTTTGATTATTTTTGTTGTTTTTTTTACTCTCGTAATTCCCGTGAGTGCCACAAATACAACATTTTTCTTTCTTGTTTCTAAATAATTTTGTTGGTTTTTGTCAGGGATATAAACGATTTTAAAGACACTGCGACGGCCTAGTCAGAGTGACATTCTTTCAGAGATAACGATTGTGAAAACTCTTAAAGATAATGGTTTTGAACTCGTGTCATTTTGGTAGCGCAAGTCAAGTCCCTTTAGGAACTTTTTGACAATCGCTTTCGCAGTTAGATTTTCACTTTTCATAGAGACTATGAAAACATATTTGGAAATAACTTTAGGTACACGTGAAAATGTCCCTACATGAAGTAGCCCAGTCGAAATCGACATCAAAATCGCTAAACTTGATGTAGTTCTGCTTTTTAAACGACTTTCCAAAAAGTAGGAATGTTCTATGTTCAAAAAAATACTACCGTTTTCCAACTAAAAACACTACAAAGTGAAAAATAACTTTCTTTTTCGAAGTCGGTGTCCATAACGAAAAAAAATGGTACCTACCAAAGACACGGTCTTCGAAAAATTAGTATTTGTTTGTAAAACATTTTTTTTTGTTTGCTATTTTTATGGACCAGTTAGGGTTGTGCGGAACGCATGGAATTCTTAGCAATCTTCGAAGAACCATGGCTTGGTCCCTATAAGGTTTGTAGAGCTGCGGTTAAGCTTAATGAACTTTGAAAAAGTATCGAAGCTTGTTTGTCGAAAAGCGCAAAGTTAAGGCTTTTAAGTAGCAGATTCGGATTCACTCTACGCTAACTGGTCCATACAACATACCAAAAATGCAGACTACATCAAGCTTTGTGATTTTCACCTTTTTATGGTTCCGTAGCCAACAAGGAACCCATATAGTTTCGCCATATCCGTCTGTCCGTCCGCAGCTTAGCTCATAGTACTAGAAAGCTACAATTTGGCATGGATATACATATTTATCACGCCGACAAAGTGGTAAAATAAAAACAAGAAAAATATTTCTTTTAGGTTACCTCCTGTAAACGTTAAGTAGGGATGTTTTTTTTCTCGTCTCTTCCTTGTGTGGGGTATCGTTGATTAGGCCATTCAAAAATGTTACGGGTCTGTGAAAACCATTTTTCGGTTCAGGGATCCGTTTGCGTAAAATTGAGCTAGAGTCAAGTGTCCCCCCTGCCAGCTAATTGGTAGCTTTTGAATATGAAAAAAATCACGGCAATAGTATAACGAAATTAAAAGGAAAACTATCAAAGCTAAGTAGGCTTTACGAGTAATAGTCGACCAACTTAAAAAATGTACTAAGAAAATTTAAAAAAAAATTACAATTTCCATTGAATAATGACTTATATAACATTGTCAGTTGTGTAAAACAGGTAGTAAGTATTTATTTAATTTTATTTATTTAATAATAAATGTACACACACAGTATAATACATAAAGACAACACATCAAGACAATAGAGTACAAGGGCACTGCTTATTCCTTAAGAAATTTATGCCAGCAGACCCGCGAAAAGGAAAAATTAAAATTAAATATAGACAATACGAGTAGTGTGTAAGAACAGCAAAATAAGAAAAGTGAACGACTTAAACTAAGATATATAAATGGCTTGTGTTTAAACACCGCCCAAAAAAGTACCTATTTTACTACCAAAAAAATTCTAAACGGTTACCAAAATGGATAAATGGTCACCAAATAACGTTTCCTAAAATATTATGAAATAAATCCATTTTTTCGTATTATTGACTGCCAAAAAAATATATGGACGCCTTTAAAGTCGACGGAGCCCCGCTGCGCGGGGCTCCTATTTCCGTCCGCAGGGTCTAAAGTAACCTAACACGAACGAGATGACGGGAGCCGAGTTCGCTCGCTTTGCTCGCTCACTTCAGCTCCCGTCATCTCGTTCGAACCTAACCTGTCCGTGTCGGGGTGCCCTAAGCTCCTGAGCTCGCTTCGCTCGCTCTTGGACTAATTCGTTAAAAACACGAATACACCCGGTATATTAATCTTTGAGTTGGATAGAATTTGGTGACCGTTGATCCATTTTGGGAACCAATTATTTTATTTGGTGCCTAAGCTTAGAGTCTTAAAAATATTTTTGATGACCGTCTAAATTATACCCTATATAAATTAGCGCACCTACACAAATAGTGTAATGGTGGATGTATACAAATATAAATACATAATTGTAAAATATATAGATACTTATGTACTTATATATAAATAAATAAAGATCAGACTTGAGAGTAAAAATATACAAAAATAAAAACGTTCTTCGTAGTCCGCATTATAGTGCAACTTCGGAACTACTACTACTACTGCACGTGGCCCAACACGCACTTGGCTGGTATTTTAGTGTTGATTTTTACTGGGCTATAGATAATTAACACGATTGTTTCATGACAAGTAGACTCTTTTTAACCGACTTACCAAAAAGGAGGAGGTTCTATGTTCGACTTCTTGTATGTTTTTTTTTTTTTATGTTCTCCGATATCTCCGTCAATTGTGGACCGATTTTGAAAATTCTTTTTTTGTTTGTTAGAGTATGTTTCGGAATTGGTCCCATTTTAATTTGGTGAAGATCTGATGAAGAATTTCGGAGATATACAGCAGAACTCTTCAATAAATGACGGCAAATCTCTCGGGATTGCTGCAACCGCATGTCTGTTTATTGTTTGTACCATTTCATAACATAAAATCACGCCAGTACGCTCTAAAGGGGAACGCAGATGTGTACAGTTCACCTTGATACACTCTCATTCACCGGTTATGATCAAGTTTCATGGCATTCGGATAATCTATTCTTGCATTATAAGTAACTCACTAAAGGCAAGTTGCTTAATAGGTACTAAAAAGTGAAAAATAAAAAAACTTTTTTACAAAAAAAAATACTACCGACTTCCAACTAAAAACACTACAAAGTGAAAAATAACTTTCTTTTTCGAAGTCGGTGTCCATAACGAAAAAAAATGGTACCTACCAAAGACACCGACTTCGAAAAAGAAAGTTATTTTTCACTTTGTAGTGTTTTTAGTTGGAAGTCGGTTGTATCTTATTTGTATAAAAGATTTTTTGTTCATAAAAGGTTCTTAATGTACGTCTGTGATCTTTGTTCTAGACCTATTTGGGTTTTAGGGTTCCGTACCCGGAGGGTACTAACGGAGCCCTATTTCTGTCACTCACGTGTCTTTCCGTCTGTTTGTCTGACCGTCGTCTGTCACACAATTTTGTTCCGAAGAATTTTTGAACTTCGCCTTGACTTATGAATTTGAAATTTGATGATAATGTTTATTATTACGTATATTTTACTATCAAATATCTATATATTGAAAAATCAGAATTTTTCTTTGGAGCGGAACCCTTAATGTGCGATGTCCGACACGCACTTGTCTGGTTTTTAAAATCCATAAAGTAGGTTACGAAAGAATAAGAGCAAGACGAAAAACACAAATTACACGTGTTATTTTTAGACAGTAGATTACTATCGTTTCAGATGGTAATTTATGCTGTAGTTGTATTTCTAGAGATCGTCTTAGTGTCCGACCGAAACTGGTTTTACGACCGAAACCGAAACCGAAACCAAATTTCAGCAACAGTCTCAGTTTCGGCCGAAACCGATCAAGACAAAGTGACAAGTGACAAGAATCATGTTTTGAGGGAAAAAGCAAGAAAACATTATAATCAGTCGATCTTAATTTTTTTATCTTTAAATCACATTGCTATACAGTCTTTGACATTTTTTTGATGTTTACTACCTGCTCGTATGCTATATCACGTAATAAATCTTACCAACTTCAAAATAAATCACAAGCAAACTCACAACAAACAAAACGAACTGCAAACACAAGCCAGTCACATCATGATTAGGCACGTTCACGCAGCAAAATGTCTTCGTTGCTTACTCGCTTGGATGGAATTTAACGCACCAAACAAGACCGATCACAGTACGAGAACTCCTGAATGCAGTTTCGTCTTCGGTCGTAGTTTCAGCAGGTTTGCCGCCGAAACTGAAACTAAACCGAAATTCGTTTTTCCGGAACTCGATCCAATCGAAATGGAAACAGAACTTTCAGCCGGACACTAGAACATATTTAAGACATCTTAATGTAACTTGCATATTATCAAAACGAATCGGAAAAAGTGCCAACCCAAAGACACTTGGAAAATACATTATTGGGTCCTTTTCCCTGAAAACCTTTGTAATCACAAAGTAAATATACAGGGTGTAATCATCACAAAAAGTAAACAATTCTCATCCAATTTTAATTTAATCCATTACAAGAGACAAGGTCCCAAATGCGACAAAAGAAAATTTCTTGTCTCTGAAAACATTTTACAGAGATCCAGCTACCTTATCTAAAGTATATGAATTACAAAAACATAATTACTTCCTATCACAGGATTGTGATGAATATATTGTATAAAAGAGACTCTTTTTAATACGTTTTATAATAAAAAAGCACTTCAGATATTAATATAAGCTTTGACATTATAATGTAAGGGAAAATAAATTATTTTTTCACAAAGCCCATCCGTCTTATATGTTTTAATATACTCGTCAAAGAATTTCGTATTTTCGTGGCATATAATTTCTTTTTGTCTCTTTATTTTGATGTTTTATTTCGTTTCTGTTTCATTTTGTTGGGTATGAAATAATATCTAATGGAGACAGCATTAACTGTTAAACATTATCTCGCCCAATTTCTAGTCTCCATTTTCGTCCTTTTCCTATCTTTTTTCTATCTTAATGAGATAATACTTTAAATGTGGATATTCACTATGCTTGTTATGAGTATAGATATGTTTCTGCCTACCTCTTCAGAGGGGGGTCTACAGGCATGATGTGAAGTTTTAAGTCCAAAATAATGTTTTTTTTTTGTTGCAGGTGTCGACTACATGCATCCAGACTTGAAGTACAACTACGTAAGTATTCATATTGACTATAGAATAGATACCAATTTTTATGCGTAATAATTTGTTTTTTTTTGTTGGAGTATTTTATTGTTATAAAATGTAACAGAATTCATATGTACATACTTAACTAATTCTATTATACTTACTTAAACTAAACCTAATATACAAAAACAAGATGCACTTAGGCCTCGAAATACTCTTCCGCATCGCTGTTATACCTACAGAAACGTGCCCAAAAGACTGACGATAATTTGACCTATCTTCAAAATTTACGTGTTTTGGTTCATATCAAAATCACAAGCTATTTATATGATACACAAAAAATCTTTCAGGAGCAATATAAAGCCTGCTCATCATTCAACAAAAAGAAAAGCCTTACCTTATTCAAAGTACACGTTGAATGAAACAAAGATTCGTTTATCCGCAATAAAAAGTGTAGCGTTTTATGACCCTATTCCACGAAACGAGAAGTGAGATTTGTTTCAACGTTGAATTTTAAATGAGTACCTTCACGGCTACTGAACATCTTCAAATATTTAAAGCCGGCGCGAAATAATACTTTCGTGTAAATAGGCGCTTTTCTTTGTTTAGCTATTATTAACTGTGGTAATCAGTGAGAACTTTGGCGCGTTTTATAACTAAGATGGCGGTTGGAATATTTGGAATTTTTTGCATTGAACGAAAATTGCTTTGTTGCGGTTTTGGCAATGATATTCTAGTACGTTACACACTCACAAAACAAAAGAAAAAATGTTCCGCGCAGCAGCGGCAGCACACATACACACTTTTCATTCATTTGACATGTCACTGCAAGTCGAAAGAGATGGCTTGATAAAACCAACAAGAAAAAAAGAGACGGCTAGTATTTGTCACTTGCGTGTGAAGGTAAACAAACATTATTCTGACCATAAATGTATTTTTCTTTTCTAACCTCCAAATATCAGCATATTAGGAAAAAAAAATTAAACAAATTAGTAAATTGAGGTGTATTGCGTATTTACATATGGTAGGAGATCCCTTCTGTTTTATGTACTTTGGTATCATAATTGGTACACTTTCTAAATACACATGATGGCATTTTTTAATTTTGTTTTTGTTTCAACGAAGCTCTTCGCCATGCGTGAAAATAGACTAAAGACTATACGTCCCAATTGGGACGTATTCGAGTCTTCACAATGCGTGCGCTCATACTCGTAACATATCTATTTAATAGAATATCATTGGGTTTTGGTAATAAAATATAATTAATATTTTGTAATCGTATCGTAGAATATCGGTAAATAAGGACATTTTCATATAACTACCGAAGGTAGCTAATTTTCGTGAATGGTAGGTGTGTAGAAGATTTGTGAACAGTGGATTCGAAAAGCACTCACCTCTCGCCTCCGTAGGTATACTGCCTCGCGCTCGTAGGGCTCGGCGTCGTATCAGGCAGCGAGGGTCTGGATCCAGCCGTTCACACACACGATATCGTCATCAAAACAAGTCCATAGGCATAAGTCCTTCACATTGTTCACCTGTGAGCACTAAACCACCAGAAATCGGGATAACAAAAAAAGGGGGCGGAGAGGTCCGCGGCTCGTTCGACGTGCGTAGACAATCCATTTTTTAAAGAAAAAGATGGCGCTGCATTGTGGTTCGCCGCTCGGATTGGCCAGCGAGTATCCAATGAGACGATGGCGGGACGTTTCAAATCCACCGTAATTTGGTTCTTACTACACACAATTGATAAGACACTCTCAGAAAACTACTAATATTTAGAATGTTTACAAAATAAAGAACAGTACGGAACATGCCGCTCGCCTTAAAATAATGTAATTCTTTTAACCTTAAGTTAAAGATATTGAAATAATGAAAGATTAAACGAAAATAGTCGCTAATCGCATTTAAAACTGAAATAAATTCTATTAAAAATAATTAATACTTAAGAGGTAGGTACTTAGCTAAGAAACGTAACAGTAAGAAATAGGTATTCTTAATTATTCTAAAAGTAAAGGACATATTTTAACGGGTATAATTTAGACGGTCATCAAAAATATTTTTAAGACTCTAAGCTTAGGCACCAAATAAAATAATTGGTTCCCAAAATGGATCAACGGTCACCAAATTCTATCCAACTCAAAGATTAATATACCGGGTGTATTCGTGTTTTTAACGAATTAGTCCAAGAGCGAGCGAAGCGAGCTCAGGAGCTTAGGGCACCCCGACACGGACAGGTTAGGTTCGAACGAGATGACGGGAGCTGAAGTGAGCGAGCAAAGCGAGCGAACTCGGCTCCCGTCATCTCGTTCGTGTTAGGTTACTTTAGACCCTGCGGACGGAAATAGGAGCCCCGCGCAGCGGGGCTCCGTCGACTTTAAAGGCGTCCATATATTTTTTTGGCAGTCAATAATACGAAAAAATGGATTTATTTCATAATATTTTAGGAAACGTTATTTGGTGACCATTTATCCATTTTGGTAACCGTTTAGAATTTTTTTGGTAGTAAAATAGGTACTTTTTTGGGCGGTGTTTAAACACAAGCCTATTTTAACTACAGAACGTTTTACAAAAGTTTTGCCCATCTGAAGGGTTACGACGCGGGTGATATTATCTGACCCTGGATGAAGAGCATGTACACGAGCCAATCGCCATTGCAAGGGTGGCAGGTTGTCTTCACGTACGACAACAATCATACCCTCTCGGAGTGGAGAGCCGCTATCCTTAAACCATTTATTGCGTTGTTGAATCTCGTGTAAATATTCACGACTCCAACGCCTCCAAAAATGCTGTACGCACTGTTGCACTCTACGCCATCTAGTGAGACGATTTGACACGTCTTCGCATAAAGAAATATCAGGCAAGGCCGTCAGAGGGCCTCCTATTAAAAAATGAGAAGGGGTTAAGGGTAAAGGGTCTATAAGTAGATTGGTGAGATGGTGCCTTTTAGGCAGAATTAATTGATGTTTAGAAACAAACGGCAACAATGACTTATGAATCCGCCCACTGACACGTAAACTATTTTGTTTGTCAATGAATGGTTTTAACCTACGTAGTTTAAGGGAAGGATAATTACCTAATGCAATATTTTTTATATCTTCGGGAAAAGATGAATGTTGAACTAAATGAATAAGTCGACCTAGACAAAAATTAAATTCGGGAACTGTTATGTAGGTTGGATATTGAATTTGAACCTTTTTGCATCTATTATAAAATCGAAATATGAGTGAGGTGACTCGAACAAGTTTACCTAAACTAGAAAATCTTTCTATGTAATCCGTAGCATCAGGAGGCGCCGGCGTCGTGATGGACGAGTTTGTTACCACCGATAGTGGGGAATTACGCTTTTCCTCGGTAACTTTAGATACCTCTTTAGGAATTGGCCAACACTTAAAATCACGTGACAACCACCAGGGCCCCTGGAGCCACATTGAAGAATTTTCAATAAAACTAGCAGGCAGCATTCCTCGAGAAGGTGCGTCTGCTGGATTATCAGCAGAGGGAACATGTCTCCAGCAATCGGCAGGAAGCCGGGATAAAATCTCACTCAAACGATTAGAGACGAATGTTTTCCATTCATGTGGTGGCGAACGAAGCCACGCTAACACAATCTGAGAATCAGTCCATGCATAGACATGATTGCAGTTCACACGGTCACCGTACACCTTCATAATTTTATCAATTAGCTGTGACAGTAAAACAGCCGCACACAGCTCGAGACGCGGAATAGTGAGAACCGGTTTGAGCGGCGCTACGCGAGTTTTCGCTAGTAAAAGAAATGTTTTAACGTTATCACTACTATCAGTCACACGAACATAGACACACGCAGCGTAAGCACGCTCAGATGCGTCCGAAAACCCATGAATCTGAATAGAACTTACATTTGGAAAAACAAAACGTGGGATTTGAAAACTTGATAGCAATGATAATTCATTGATGAAATTAGACCATGAATTAATTATATCTATGGGAGGTGACTCGTCCCAATTGACACCGGAGATCCATAATAGCTGAATAAGATGTTTTGCATAAATAGCTATAGGAGATAACCAGCCCATAGGGTCATAAATTTTTGCTATTTGGGATAATATGGTCCGCTTGGAGATTTTATCTAAAGTTGCTTGAACACTAAAGGAAAATGTATCTGATTTTGGGTTCCATTGGAGTCCTAAAACCTTTGTTTGTTTATCGCTTTCCATTAATGCAAATGAAACATTATCGGGCCGCTCGCCATGAGCCTCTGATGTATGTACAGCAGCGAGTAACGCTGGCGAATTGCTCTGCCACTTTCGCAGTTCGAAAATCGTACGAAGTGCTAAGTACGGTGATGAACTAACACCGAAAGTGACGGTTCGCAGCCGATAATCACGCAAAGGTTCGGTTGGAGATTGTCGCCAAACAATACGCTGATAGTCCCAATCAGAATGTTGTAACAAAATGTTTCTGTACATCTGCTTAATATCAGCAGTGACAGCGATAGCATGAATACGAAACCCTAATAAAACATCTACGATGTCCTGGTGCAATTTAGGCCCAGTTAATAAAACATCGTTAAGTGAAATACCATTACAAGTTTTGCAACTCGCATCAAAAACAACACGGGTACGAGTTGTTTCACTAGAATCTTTGACCACGCAGTGGTGCGGAATGTAATAGGTACTGATAGAAGGAGGGGAATTCACGGGCTCCATGTGACCAAGATCTAAATATTCCTGGAGGCACGCGTGATAATCAACCTTAAGTTGTGGATTACGTTCTAACCTGTACTCTAATTTTCTAAACCTAGATACTGCCGTATCTCGTGATTCGCCGAGGGCAGGTGCATCGGGTTTAAATGGAAGCGAAACTACATATCGCCCATTTTCGTCGCGAGTGTGTGATTTTACGAAGATAGACTCACACAAGGCTTCGTCAGGGCTGGAAACTCTTTTTTCAGGAAGGGACTCTAATTCCCAGAATCGTTTCAGATTTATGACGTCATCGTAGGATGAGCTAGAACTACTGAAACACACTTGAAGCGAAGAAGGCGTATTTTGGTTGCAAGAAACATCACCCATTAATAAATAACCAAAGATACTATTTAATGCCATTGGGGACCCGGAAGGGCCCGTAATCACGTGACCTAATATCACCTGGGATAGAATATCCGCACCTAAAAGCATTTCCACCGACTGTGGAAGATAAAATTTCGGATCTGCCAAATGTAAGTGTTTTATGTGTGGCCAATCCCTAAATGGTAATGTTACACAAGGCATGCGTGACATAAGTGTAGGTAAAATCAATGCATCAACTGAAAGGGATGGTTGATCAACATGAGTAGGTGTGACGCAAAAAGAAACAACACCCTTAGGGTATACAGGATCACTACCTCCTATACCGAACACGGGAACGCGCGCATGCCTTCGCTGCAATCCTAACCGCTGAACACACGTCTCGGTAATAAAAGTCGCTTGACTACCGGTATCTATAATACACCGAACGGTGTGTTTTTGCGAGCCTACGTGTACATTAACTAGCGCTGTACACAAAAGCACGGTACTTGCGCGCACGGAAGGCGGAATGGATTGCGGAGCGATCGCGTTATCTCTCGACGTATGATTCACAGCTGTCAGTACGGTTGGCGCGTTACCGGGCGCATCTGTCTCTGTCGTTTGATGCACGGTAGGTGAGACAGCACTAGCGTTCAAATCTGCGTCACTGACAACCGGAAAGCTATGCTGTTGATTAAAATGAATTAAACTATGGTGTCTTTTATGACACGAACGGCACACAAAGTTAGATTTGCAATGTTTTACATCATGTCCTACACTTAAACAATTGTAACAAACATTTTTGTTTTTTATGAAAGAATACCTATCTTGAGGGGATAAGTTTAGAAAATTCGCACATTTCGTCAACGTATGTTGAGCACCGCAACTAATACAAGATTTCCTTTTACTATTTGAATTGTTGGACTGTGAATTGTCTGACTTTGTTTCCGGGCCCGCCGCGACGCCGGCCGAGAGCGCACGGCGCGCGTTCGATGCGGGCGGAGTCCTAGAACTACCTACCTTTTCCGCATTATAAATGGGTTTGTTTTGATACGCAAATTCACTTGCAGATAACTCGCGTTCTAAGAAATTTATTAATTCACTAATTGTGGGTATCTTAGATGGTTGGGACAACGACAAATCGAAACGTCTACGTAATGTTGGTGGAATCTTACGTAAGAAAAGAAGCACTAACATGAAACTCCACTCCTTCGTAGGAAAGTGCATTACTTCTAAAGCCATGATATTTTCATGATAAGTGTTCAGTAAATTTCTTAACCCTTGAACTAATTTGTCGCTTTTATCGTACTGACAAGGTTCAATATCGAATATTTTTTCTAGATGAGCGGAAGCAATGGCTCGTTCGTTATCATACCTAGACTGTAGCATACCTAACGCGACCGTATAGTTCTCGTCAGTTATTGGAATAGATTTAATTAGATTGTAGGGTTCATTTTTCAAAGAAAGTAGCAAATAGCGGAACTTCTCCGAGTCTGAGTAGGTATTTTTGCTGTGCACTAGTGACCGAAATAGATCGTAGAAAGCAGGCCAATCTGTCATTTCTCCTGAAAAGGTAGGCATTGGAAGAGTAGGTAATCTACTAGCACAACTACTAGACGATGGCACGTGAACGACAGAATTATTAGGGGATCCGAATGACGCCATCCTACGTTTATGTTCAATTTCATCTTCTTTAATTTTATTTAAATGTACCACAATAGCATAATAGCAATCATTAAAACTGTTACGAATTCTTAGCTGTTCCTCTTTATCAAAAGTATTAGACTTAATGAGGGATTTTTCAATTTTAGCTTGAAGTTTGAAAAACTTGCGCTGTTGTGAAGTTAAATCTTTAGATCGAGATTTAAATTGTTGTTCGTCGGAATCTATGAACTGTAATGTTCGTTGAAGCTCATCGAGAATTATTTCTCGTTCAAAAAAATCTTGTTGGATTGCCGCCATATTGATAGACGCGTGGCGTCGTAACTTTAAATTCGAACAACAAGGGAATATGGAATGGAAAACCTCACAGGTGAAAAAATATGAACAATCCGGCTCGAATGATCAAACAATTATGTGTAGAAGATTTGTGAACAGTGGATTCGAAAAGCACTCACCTCTCGCCTCCGTAGGTATACTGCCTCGCGCTCGTAGGGCTCGGCGTCGTATCAGGCAGCGAGGGTCTGGATCCAGCCGTTCACACACACGATATCGTCATCAAAACAAGTCCATAGGCATAAGTCCTTCACATTGTTCACCTGTGAGCACTAAACCACCAGAAATCGGGATAACAAAAAAAGGGGGCGGAGAGGTCCGCGGCTCGTTCGACGTGCGTAGACAATCCATTTTTTAAAGAAAAAGATGGCGCTGCATTGTGGTTCGCCGCTCGGATTGGCCAGCGAGTATCCAATGAGACGATGGCGGGACGTTTCAAATCCACCGTAATTTGGTTCTTACTACACACAATTGATAAGACACTCTCAGAAAACTACTAATATTTAGAATGTTTACAAAATAAAGAACAGTACGGAACAGTAGGGTAATTTTCATAAGCTGCCAAATACCAGCTTGATGCACTAGAGTCGATCGAAAAGCGGGCCAAGAGGCTCATTGGCGATGAGGCACTGGTTAAGTCAAAGCGCCAGAGCTTTGAACACCATCGCCGAGTTGCCAGCTTGTTAGTTTTTTATCAGTTACATTTCGGGGAGTGTGCGATGGAATTGCATGATCTAATTCCGCCCAGCCCGTTTCATCATCGGACTACCAGACGTACGGCGATGCGCCATCGGTACATGGTGGACATCCCACCCATACGCACTAAACGTTTTGAGAATACTTTTATTATGCGTACAGCTACGGAGTGGAATTGCCTGCCGGTGTCTGTGTTTCCCGATAGCTACAATCTACGGGTCTTTAAGTCAAGAGTGAATATATTACTTCTAGGCAAGCATGCTCCACCGTCGACCACATCATCGCTTACCATCAGGTGAGATAGTGGTCAAGCGCGAGCCTATAACAAATAATAAAAAAAAGCTACAAGTTACATTTACAAAGGTGACTTCCACTTTAAACCTTATTTTTTTCTAGCTAGATTTTATATTTGAATGTTTTCCTCTGTTTGAGTAGTAAAAAATATACACGTTTTCGGACGACATTGTTTACTTCTTTTTATTTAAATTATCACTGAAGTGTTGTTGTTGTTTCTTGTATGTTCATTCATTATATTATTAGAGACATCTTGATACCTAATTTACATAATTATTTAGAACGAAAACTACTGTAAATTTGAAAGAAATTGGCAGTTTAAATCTTGTCTGTAGGATATTAAGTAGTTGCTAACTTAGTGCAATAACAAACGAATACAATAATGTACGAAAATAATTACAAAAATGGGTTATTATGGTTATTATTTTCGTTCCTAATAAAAATCTATATACATAAAAGAAAGTCGTGTTAGTTACACTGTTTATAACTCAAGAACGGCTGAACCGATTTGGCTGAAAATTGGTGGGGAGGTAGCTTAAAACCAGGAGACGGACATAGGATATAGAATAGATACCTTTTTATCCTTTTTTTTACTTTTTATCATATGTTCGTCATTACGGTCGGCCAGATCTCTTTATTACTTTTACCATTATTAATTAGGGTAGGGTAGGTAGGGTAGGTAGGGTAGGTAGGGTAGGTAGGGTAGGTAGGGTAGGTAGGGTAGGTAGGGTAGGTAGGGTAGGTAGGGTAGGTAGGGTAGGTAGGGTAGGTAGGGTAGGTAGGGTAGGTAGGGTAGGTAGGGTAGGTAGGGTAGGTAGGGTAGGTAGGGTAGGTAGGGTAGGTAGGGTAGGTAGGGTAGGTAGGGTAGGTAGGGTAGGTAGGGTAGGTAGGGTAGGTAGGGCAGGTAGGGCAGGTAGGGCAGGTAGGGCAGGTAGGGTAGGTAGGGTAGGTAGGGTAGGTAGGGTAGGTAGGGTAGGTAGGGTAGGTGGGGTAGGTAGGGTAGGTAGGGTAGGTAGGGTAGGTAGGGTAGGTAGGGTAGGTAGGTGTAGTATTTGCAAGTAAACAAGTAATTCGTTTGGTAGACATTTATTGACTGAAATCCTGCGGTCGGTGGACAGTATTTATATTGGACAAAACAACTTAAGAATACCCTACATTACACCTCCACCCTTATTAACTAACTTAAAATTAACACTATACATAGGTACTTATATTCTATTTACAAAACTTAAAACTACTACTTAACCTAAACTAATTTAAGGCTGACCATATCTTTTCGGAGGTCTCCTATTCCTAACTAGGCGAGTTTCACCGGTGGTCGAGGACCCATCAACCAGTCCTTCAGACGGATCCGGCGTTATCAACCCCGGTTCCGACTGTGCCTCATCCCTACCGCATCCCGAACCTTCCACACCTCCCCCTGAGCACACCTCGGAGCGTATTTTTGTAACTGGTAGTGTAGGGAATACCAATGCATTACCTAAATGCCGGTTTAAGCTTTTGGGCGCAACGTTTGTGCTGACTTTTACGTTATCAGTAAGTTGTGATTGATTTGCCTTACATTTTAACTTTAACTGATCAATATGCCTATGTATCTCTGTGCCATCTAATAATTTTATTTGATAATCTGTAGTACCTAACCGCTCAATCACCGTACCACTTACCCACTTCTTTAATCCTTGGTACACCCGGCACCAAACCTCGTCCCCCGCACCGAGAGCGCGGTGCGTCCCGCCTGCCGCGTTCTTCTGCTGGTGCTGCGCGTCGGCCACCTGCTTCTCGCGCGACGGTTTCAGCCGGTCTAACCGAGTTCTTAACGTCCTACCTTGTAATATTTGTGACGGACTTTCTTTTGTGGTACTATGTTCAGTAGTCCTGTACACTAGTAAATACCGCTGAAGGGCAAGTTCTACATCTATATTTTGGATAATAGCTTTTTTTATAACTCTTTTGCACTGCCTGACCGCATTCTCCGCCAAACCATTGGAAGCTGGGTGATATGGTGCGGAAAAAACATGTTCTACTCCGTTATATTTTAAAAATGAATTAAATTCTTCACTACTAAAGGGAGGCCCGTTATCGGAGACTAATTGTTTTGGTATACCAAAACGAGACCAGATTTCCCTAATTTTATCTATTATTGCTTTAGCTGTAGTTGAAGTGACCCGACATGCTTCAATCCATTTTGAGGTGGCATCGACCATTATTAAGTACTTGTGTCCGTGTATTGGCCCTAAAAAATCCACGTGTAACCTAGTCCATGGACGAGACGGCCAGTTCCACGGCTGCGGTGCGTGGTGCACGGGTGCTTCGGCCATTTCAGCGCAGATAGTGCAGTTTCGACATTGGTTTTCTAACATTTCATCAATCCCCGGCCACCACACATAACTCCTAGCTATGCATTTTGTCTTAATTATTCCCATATGAGTATCATGTAGCTCCATTAATACCCTATCTTGACAAGATCGGGGCACTATTAACCTATGACCCCACATAAGACAACCTAACTCGGTATATATTTCCCTACGCCTGTTGAAATAAGGTCTAAGTTCGTTTATTTCTACTTCCCTAGGCCAACCATCCCTAACATAGCTCAATATACGCGTTAACATTGGGTCTCTTTTTGTCTCCTTTCTAATATCGTCATGATTAAGTAACAAAGCATCCGAGGCAAAGTGAAGGTACGTTTGCTCCGGGACTTCATCCATACCTGTTTCGCTTATTGATTTATAACCTTCTACAAGTCGCGATAAAGAGTCCGCTGTGTTTGAATTCGTATTCACATATTCAATTTTAAAATCATAAGCCGATAATATTAACGCCCATCTCTGTAACCTGCTAGCTGTCATGCTTGGAATTCCTAATTCCGATCCAAATATACTAACTAGGGGTTTATGATCTGTTTTTAAAACAAATGGTCTGCCATATAAATATTGATGAAATTTCTTTACTGCGAATACTATAGCTAAAGCCTCTTTATGTATTTGACTATAATGATATTCCGCGGAGGTGAGCGTCCTTGACGCATACGCTATGGGATACTCGTGGCCGTCGGTCGCTCGCTGCGCCAGCACCGCGCCGATGCCCCGCGAGCTCGCATCACACGTCACTATCACGGGCCGTGATTCGTCATAGTGTGATAATATTTCGGAACTAATTAATAACTTTTTTGTTTTATTAAATGCCTGAGCATGTGTATTGCTCCAGACCCAATGTTTACCTTTTTTCAGTAATTCATAAAATGGTGATAAATAGTAACTTAAATTTTTAATAAATTTTCCGTAAAAATTTACCATACCTAAAAATGATTTCAGTTCGGAAACGTTCGTCGGAGAAGAGAGTTTAATTATGGGTTTAATTTTTTCTGGATCCACTTTTACGCCCTGTCTAGTAATTATAAATCCTAGATATTTTGCTTCTTTACTCATAAAATCACATTTTGCTTTTTTTATTTTTAAACCATTTTCTTGTAATACTTTAAGAACCTTATTTATTGTGTCTATATGTACCTCAATCGTATTACCCGTGATCAATATATCATCTAAAAATATTGTCACATTTGGTATTTTATCAAACATCTGTGTCATTATTCTTTGGAAAATTCCTGGACTTGACGCGAGTCCATACACTAATCTATTGTACCTAAAAAGACCCTTATGTGTATTAATAACTGTAATATCCTTGGATTCATCTAATAATATCTGATTGTAAGCCTGGGATAAATCTAATTTTGTGAAATACCTACTACCACTTAACTTAGTAAATAAGTCGTCTATCTTAGGCACAGGATACTTGTCGACCCTTAACATATGGTTTACTGTAACCTTATAGTCAGCACATAAGCGTAAAGCGCCATCCCGCTTGTGTACAATTACCAGTGGTGTGGCCCAGTCGGAGGTGTCAACAGGCTCGATGATGCCGGCGCGCAGCATGGCCTCGAGCTCGGCGTCAACACGCGCGCGCAGCGCGTACGGCAGCGGCCGCGCGCGGCAAAACACCGGCACGGCTCCCTCACGTAAATGTAGGGTGGCCCGACCGCCCGTGAAACATCCCAGTCCGCCATCAAATACCTCATGGTATCTAGAATAGATATTACATAAAATATTATTTTTTTGTTCAACGGTTAAATCTTCCTCTGTTAAACTCGCACTATTTATTTTTATAGGGGGTATACTAATATTTAACTCTGATAACCATTGCCTACCCAAAAGTGTAGTACTTCCAGTTTTAAATACATATAAATCTAAAATCTTTTCCTGATTTTTATAGGTAACAGTTACTTCTAGGTACCCCCTAGGTTGAACTTTGGTTCCATTATAGAATTTTACTGATAATTTACACGGTAATAACGGTATATCCGAAAAATATTCTTCATAAGTATTACTCGAAATACAAGATAGGGGAGAACCGGTATCAATTTCCATTGTTAACAATACATTATTTACTAAAATGTTCATGCTCACCGGCCTATATTGGCTTAGCGACATTTGATAGATAGGTTCCTCGTCTTCCACAAAATCTTCCGCGTCCTCATCCGACTGCGTCTCGAACGTGTGCATAGCTGGCCGCCCTCCTGCACCCGGCCGCGACTTCCCGGTACCCCGGCTGGCTGTGCGCGGCCCGCCCGCGCCGCCGCCCCGACCTTTCATGCCTGCTCCGCCGCCACGGCTCCGTAATTGGCCGTAGTCCCGATGATCCCAGTTACCGCGTGCCCCATTCTCCTGGCACATCCGGCGCAAATGCCCAATTTCCTTACATTTGCTGCACTGATATTTTGAAAACCTGCATTCCATTTTCGTGTGTCTGTAATCCCCGCATGCAGCGCATCCTCCCACTTGCATGCGATGTACGTCTCCCGCTTGATCAAATGCAGCCGAACTCCGCCGCGACACCGTGTTAGTGCTCGAACCTTCGATCCCCGCCGCGAAGGTGTCCCCGCCGACCCCGGCCTGGCCGCTGACGTGGCACCGCCCGCGCCCGTCTACCGCGGCCGCATCCCGCTCGGCCGCCTCCAATGCGCTCGCCACCGATACCGCATTCACGAATTTAATGTTCCCTTCCGCAAACAACCGTTGTCTAATAAGGTCACTCATAATACCGCACACAAATTGGTCTCTCAAGTTATCGTCTAAACTTGTGCCGAATTCACAATACCGCGTAATTTTCTTCAATTCTGCCACATAATCGGAAATGTTTTCACCGGCTTGTTGTCTTCTTTGTCGAAATTTATAACGTTCTGCCAAAATCGACGGATTCGGTTGCACATGTTCTCGCATGACCTTCACGACCTCAGTAAAGGTCATGTCCGCCGGCTTCCTCGGACTACACAAGTTCGTTAGTAATTCGTATGCCGCTTCACCCATGAATGATATTAGCGTCGGTAACTTCAGGTCATCCTTCACTGCATTTACCAAAAAATACATTTCCAGTCTATCACAGTATGACTGCCAACTTCCAGTCCTCAAGTCGAATTCGCCAAATTTCGCCATCCTCGTCGCCAATGTAGTATTTGCAAGTAAACAAGTAATTCGTTTGGTAGACATTTATTGACTGAAATCCTGCGGTCGGTGGACAGTATTTATATTGGACAAAACAACTTAAGAATACCCTACATTACAGTAGGGTAGATAGGGTAGGTAAGGTAGGGTAGGTAGGCAGTTGACGGAAGCGAAGCCACGGGCACAGCTAGTATTTCTATAAAAGAGTTTATCTACATTCACAACGTAATGTTCCAAATATGAATTAAAAAATATTGTATAAACTCGTTCTTTATATTCGTGGATAGGTAAAATTTAAAAAAAAGCCATTACAGTGCAACATTTGCCTTCGATTTTGAAAAACAAATGCATCATAAAATATTTTTTTAATTTCTATGCACACTTTTACTTTATAATTTATTGACGCTTATGGGCGGGCTCATTGACTTAGGGCTGATTTCACCAATGTTCACTAATCGCGATTAATTTAACTAAACTCAGTTTATGCATATACAGCGTTCTGATAGGTTGAGACCGCTAAGAAACTACTTAATTTAAAAAAGTAGTGTCATTACCGATGGAGGCGCGCGCTGCGCAGTCATGCGCAATGAGAATGAGAATCTAAATTGCCCGTCATACCACATATTTTCCGTTTCCACTTTTGTTTTACTTCAACTGCATGAGTGAAGATAAAATAGTGTATGCACCGGCATATAATTAGGTATTAAAACACTCGCGTGTTATTATTATCACATTCGGCTTCGCCTCATGCTGATAAACTCACGCCCGTGTTTTAAAACGTATTTTTATTATATATCACACAAAGTTCAATCTGGAAACAAAATACGGAAAGCCTTGTTTATTATTTTATATTTTACTTTTTCCAAAGATTCGATTACATCCAAAAAAGCCTGTCCTTGAATTTGATAAACTTTAGCATTTTACTTTATAAACTTCAAAAAGTTTGGTCTTCTTACTCGTATATTTTTTGCCATTGCGGTAAAAGTTTTTTACCGTTTTGTTGTTCGAGTCGAATATTCCTTGCGAGCTTGGAGCATTCGAATACGATATCATTAAATGTCAGATAGAGCGGTCGCATTTTTTAATTCAAATCGCATTTTTTAAGCATTTTTTATTTTTTTATTGACCAAGAAGGTCACAAACGCTTAAGTTCAAGGAACTGTTCCTTGCTTTACAAGTGGCCAGTAATATTCCTACATACATACTCATTCATTTCATTATCTGAGTACTCGTTTTCGAGCGTTTTATTTGCGTATGCGAGCTGTTTCCGCGAAAATCGTTGCGACGTCCACACCGGCCGAAGTTCGCGCTTGCGTGTAAGCTTTGAAACGTTGGGCTCAACGTCCACACCACTCGAATATTCGCCGTCGAATGCTCATTACACGCACATGCTCTCAGTGAGGACATTCCTTTAGTGTAGCACTTAAGTACAGGATATTAACAACAAGTTCCTACAGATAAAAAACGCTTGTAGATATAATTGATGGGACATCGGTCCAATAAGTTGAAGCATATCGCAAACCAAAATTTTGCAAGTTGCCCGAATCAAACCTCAAACCAAAATTTTTGTATTGATCTCTCTATCAGAATAGCTTTTAAAATTGGCAAAAAGTTAACTGTATAGCCTTGACTCTGTTTTCGGTAATTACTGACTTAATTAATCTTTATTCTGAGCTTAACTGTGCGTGAAAATTCATAAGGATTAAGCGGGGATTTCGTACAATTACCAGTTAGCTGCTCAATTTGCTTAAACTCTGGGTTCGTTGTTGCTTTTGAGCGAAGTTTTTCGTACGGTTGAATAAAGTCATTAAGGCGATATAAACGCCCCAACGTAAACGCAGTACTGGCCGTGCGCCCGCTCGATACCAAATTATCAATATTGAACCTCCTTTTGAACAGTTTAGTTTGAAATTTCAAATTTATTTTTAAACAAAAACAGTTTATTTTTAAACATCCAAGTCGTTTTGGAGGAGTATTCAAAAGTTGCGAAAAATAACGTGTTGCTAATTATTTTTTTAAAGCAAAACTATTTGCTATACGAAAAAACCATGTTTAAAAAATAATGTACATGAATCAATAATATATTTTTTTTTTCAAATCATTTAACCTAGCCGTTACAAAGGAGTATGCTTTAGAAAGTTACTGTTTTACGGCACTAAAGCGGATGTAGGCCCTTTAGACAATATTCCCTGGTACACTGACCCAGGGTATATTGCTTTATTAGTTAATTGAACCTGTTACTACAGATTCAATAAATTATTATGCTTCCGGATGGTGATGTATCAAGAAGTTATTGAATGGAATTATTTGGGATGTTACATCATTTGTTATCCCTGGACACACAATGCTCAGTTAAACAATTGCCGTGAATCATAGATATGTGATTCACGGGACGGGGAATGGAATGCGAGTCACGATGGCAAATACTGTTCGTAATAATTCTTAACGTAATAATTCTGCCAGAGGCCTTACACGAAGTGACATTATTTTCAGCTGTAACAAGATCATTTGACATTTCAATAGCGCATATTACGATGCTTTTACAAGCTTTTATTTAACTTGCGATGTATGTATGTATTTAAATGTGTTCGGATCAAAACTTGCAACTGGATTTGAAAGCAGTTATCTTCCACCGATTAAGATATAATTTAGCATTCACGTTTAGTTTGGATGACTATGCATGCTTAACCAAGCGACGTTATTCTAAATCCAATATGGTCGACAGCCTAAGATGGCGGACTAGTTACTTTTGTGTGCACTGCCATGATATGGGTATCAAATGAAAGGGTTTGCTGAATAGAATGCGAAAAAAAGGTTTTTTTTAAACTTGTAATTTATGTTAGTACAAAGTCACTTGTCTAGAACCTCGGAAACAAGAGCAGTAGTAAACCACAGAATTATCTTTCATTTTAGGTATAATATGTCAAAGAAATTGCGTAGGATTTCACTGTAATTGAAAACAAACCCTTTACAAACAACTTCAGTGGTTATAAAAGAGGATGGTTGAATAAGCTTTTGTAATTCGTCCCACATTGCCCGGGTACTAACAATAATACCCGGCTAAAGTATGGCATACCCTGTTTATATGAATTTGAAATGTTTGCTATTTTTCGAGTTGTTTTCATTAGCTGCTTTCCATATAACCAAATTGTGTTTTAACTTTTCATTTGTTTGATGGCCAACGTTATGTGTGTTTAAAATGTTTGAGCAAACATTTGCGAGCCCAGTAGCTGTTCAAGGGTGTGTTTTAAAATGTTACATAATGTAAATAGTAACAAAGGATTCATATTTTGTTGCTGAACCTTTTTTAGAATGCTTATCCATGAATATTTCGAGTATTCTTTTGTGTTACGGCTGTAATATTTATTTATTTATTATATACTTTATTGTACACCATAAGTTACATTTATAGACGAAACTTAAAACTAAAAACACATACAATGGGCGGCCTTATCGCAAACAAAATAACCTTAAAAAAAAAATATTCATTTAATTTTTTTTTTTTAACAAGCTTTTTCGTATTCTACTAAGCAAACCCTTTCATGTGATACCCATATCATTGCAGTGCACTAAAAATAACTAGTCCGCCATCTTAGGCCGTCCTCCATAATGGATTTAGAATGACAGCTAACCAGGCATTGTCATCCAAACCAAACGTGTATCCAAAATTGCATCTTAATCGGTGTAGGATAACTGCTTTAAAATTCAGTTTCATGATTTGACCCGAACACACTTACATACATGCATACATTGCAAGTTAAATAAAAGCTTTTAATAAGTACATGTCACTGGATTATTGCGAACATGTACGATTTTAATTAATCTTGATTAGATTGTAAATATACATACATAATCTCCCACTTTTTCCCCTTGGGGGTAAGCAGAAACTACAGAACGCCACCTGTTACGATCCTTATACAGGTACTTCTTTTGCTTCAGTCACGTATATTGCATAGACTAATATATAATAGATTGATTGTAAACTCTCGATATGTTGTGGATAGATAATTTCAAATACAATAAATTCCATCCAAATTCAGTAGTAAACAATACAGTGTCTTGTCGAGAAGAAACAGTTTACAATGTCACGCGATTATAATGTGATTTTTAATTTCGTAGACTAAACTGACATTTGGGGGGTTGTCACTTTATCGTTACATAAAAATAGTGTCATATTCTGATTATCCTGAGTGATCGAAAGTTAATCGAAAATCGAAGTAGATCGAAAATGTAACTATTTCACGGCAATTTTTTTTAATTTGTTTAGTAATTAGCGGCCGTTATTTAGTTTCTACTCATTAATGTCAGACTTCATTTTATCGATCGCATTTATTTTATTGTTGATTTCATATTTAACACAATAAATAATTATGTACCTACTCTGTGTATGAATATTCAAATATATTACGTTTATATTCATAAATCTATTATTTACACCAATTAGTAAAATTAAATTGAGGAGTCATGTCACATCGATTCGATGAATCACTTATGATTGAGCCTTGCCTACAACATTATGTTCCGCGCTTGCAACATTTAAAAAAAATAAGGTCATTGGCAGCTGTCAGTTTAGTCTACGAAATAAAAAATCACAGTGTAGTTGTAAACTTCTTTGTAAACGTGTTTTGCAAAACCCGGTGACATAAATGAATGAACACACAAAAGAATGGACATCCTAATAAGAAAGAAAACAAAGTGAAATTGCTGGTGACATTTAAAAAGGAGTTATTCTCCAAGTTATGTTTTATGTCATTTTCGTAATAATTCTACCTACGGATTATACCGTTTCTTGAGACACAAGTAAATTGTTCCGGTATTTATATTTGTTATTTGTTTGTTCTAGAATGCGGAGGCATCGTACGACTTCAGCAGTAACGATCCGTTTCCCTATCCAAGATACACAGATGATTGGTTTAACAGGTACATAAACAAACATTTATTAATGTATTCTATATGGTTTATTTTTCTAAGTTCTGTCTAGCCTATACAGTGGGACTGTTGCCGCTAAGCAAAGGCCTCCCATTAGGGATGATTCCTGGATAGAAAAATAATTATATTTAGTCCGTCAGTGACATCTATACTAATATTATAAAGCTGAAGAGTTTGTTTGTTTGTTTGAACGCGCTAATCTCAGGAACTACTAAGGTTTGCATTGAAAAACTATTTTTGTGTTTGACAGTCCATTTATCGAGGAAGTTAGGCTATACATACATCACGCTACGACCAATAGGAGCGGAGCATAGTTGAAAAATGTTGCGAAAACGGGGAAAAATATTCCTTTTTGAGAGCTTCCGTTGCGTGTTGCGTAAGCGGTTAAAGTTACGCAACAATCATGTATGTAGTGTAGGTACGGTATGGTAGGTAGGGTAAATGGGTAGGCAGGTAGCCAGTTGACGGGAGCGAAGCGCGTGGGACAGCTAGTAATATTATAAAGAGGATTTTTTTTTTGTTAGCTTGTTTGTACCGAATAGGCACCGAAACTACTGGTAATATTAAAAAAAAATCCTTCAACATTAGAAAGCTACATTATTCCTGAGTGACATAGGCTATTTTTGAATTCCGAAAACGGGTCCTGTGGGATGCTCCACGGGAGCGAAGCCGCAGGGAACAACTAGTTATCAAATAATATTGGACCGGTATTTTTTGCTTTATCAAATAAATAAAAATTGATAAAGATAAAGCGCATCAAAATTCAAGGGTGGGGGCTGTAGACGTATTTTTGTCTGTCTAGACGTCACACGAAGTTTCAACGCAGTGTATCGTCGTATTTTTTTGTGGCATAAGATAAAATACGTGTCTTATATTTTTAGGTAATCTAACTGACGTAATAAATGGATTTTTTTAGTCATCTGCCCTATTCCCTTTAGGAACATTTTCCCCACGCCACCAGCCCTTATGGTACGCGTCTAGGTCATCTCACAAACTCTTTCTGGGCCGGCCTCGGCAGCGCCATCCTTTTTAAGGCCTTTAATTTTGGTCAGCACGAACTTAACAGTAAAGACGGAAACACCCTACGAGTCGTGGCGTGGCGTGGCGCCTGCTGACGCAGTAAATTGGTTACAAAACTCGTTGTACGAATCAAACGACTCTGTTCCAGCTAACGTCATACGTTGGCTGGAACAGAGTCGTTTGATTCGTGGACACGTAAGTTTGTTTCTGTCTTAACATAAAATAGCAATCTAAAGAGTTAGGAGGAAATTCCTAATCCATTGCGTCATAAGTTTGAATCCTCTGCTCGACAATTTAATAACGCAATGAATGTTTTTGTATTGTCAAAATGTAAGGCATATAATATGTTACGGGGTTACCCAGCAGCACAAAGTACATAAGCGGCGGCGCGCCGCAGACAGAGGGTCCACTACGAACAAAGCGCCATTTTGCACGCACACATTGACATTACGATTTTACAGGGAATAACGGGCAATATTGGACAGAGCTCAGTCGCGGCTGTCACGAGTGCTAGCGTGGGTGTTTGTCATGCGCATGATTCCCCATCATGTATTTAAAGAAAATGCGAATTTTCTACACATTGAAATACAATAATAGTGCATTTAAACAAGGTCGCAATCGATGAATTCTAATTTATCAGTGGTCTTTTATTTTTTTAAATTCAACAGAGGTACAATAAAATAATAATTTTACTAAAATAATAAAAAAACTCTTTCCAGTTTTAAAAAATGTAACAAATATTTTAATTAATTTATATTTTAAGGTAAAAACGGCCTCACTGATAAAACCCAAACGAAAATTCCTACTACTACTAAAAAGTCCTACGGAATTCTGTACTTGGCTGGTTATTATTTTTCCATTTCGCTTATTGGTTGTGTAATTGTCGGCAAAGGGTGGACAGCTTAATCAAGACAACACACCTGATGTGTATGTGTGTGTGTGAACGATGCCCGTACAGTCAATGTAAAGGTAGTAGTTAAAGTAGTTCTTCTACACTAATATTATAAAGAGGAAAGATTTGTTTGTAAGTTTGTTTGTAATGGTTAAACTAAACTGGTTTTAAAAATTCTATTACCAGTAGAAAGCTGCATAATGCCGAAGAGACATATGTTATTTATTAAACCCGAAATCGGGTCCTGTGTGGTGGGCTATGGAAGCGAAGCCGCGGGGAACAGCTAATAATAGACAAAAGTAAAAAAAAAATGTCAAGTTAAAAACTCCATACCTAAGAAAATAATAAATTATTTAAAGTCCATAGACAAAAAAAAATACATTGTAGCTTTGTTTAATGAAAGGCTATGAAACTTGTCACCCTTCTAGATCTCAACTCTTCTTCGTCGAACTTGGCGTCTTTCTCACATTTATGTTTTTGTCGAGTTTGGTGCCTTTTCACAGTTTATGTTTTTGGTGGGATCATTATTACACCATTGTTACGTCTTGTTACCCGCCAATCTTCGTTGTATGTGGAGTCCTGAGCTTCAATGGATATTTGATGCCTTGTCTACCCTCTTAGTCATGACGTTTTTTTTGACATATTTGAATTTGAAAGCATGTTGTTATGTATGTTTAGAGGAATCGTGCTTTGCATTGTATTTGTAAACTTAACCTACCTAATCCTTTTAAAACATTCAGAATCAATATAGTAGCAACCCTAGTGAATCTGTCAAGTTTAGATGTCAATTTTCAAAACGGCGGGAGTGGCCCTTCTGTATACTTTCTATTTTTTTGCCACAGGTTGTTAATCTATCATTATGTTGTGAAATTAGTTTTACAACCACAGAATTACCTTTCAAAGGTTATTTATAAATACGCATGCAAATAGGCATGTCAATTACCGCAAAATAATTTTGTTAGGATATGGTAATGAGACTAGAGTAAATTTCTGTGAAATGTGGATTGCAGGAAACAAATATTCGGATTGCTGGAATTAGAATATTCGGTCACATTTAGGATTAGATTCAAACACTATAATTATTCCTAATCACATAAATATTATGCCATACATTTATTTGGCTATCCACACCCACTTGAAAAACTCAGCCTGTATTCCAACTACTCGATTCAATCAGTAAAAGTTTATCGGTTTTATTCCGTTGTCATGGCGATTGAGTCAAGTGGAGTGGCGGATTTTTCCTTTAAAAGGACTTAGAAAATAGATGTTAGTAAAACAAACCTCAATAAATTAACCCCAAGTTTTAAATGTTTGATTTAAATATATCAAATGTGGAATGTTTTTAGGTACTATTATAAGACTGGCACGCGCTCTTTATAAATAATAGTTTTACCTAATCTGCATATACATCATCATCATCATTTCAGCCGAAAGATGTCCACTGAAGGACATAGGATAGAAGGTCATTTATCTACAATTTTATTAAAAATATTATCTTTAGTATTTCCAAAGTATTAGCGATTTTTGCGGACCGCTATTTTAGCACATCTATCCCACATAGGGGATAGCTGTCTCGTCATCAGCCTATTAATGTTGCCACTGCTGAGACACAGGCCTCCTCTCTGTGTGAGGGAATGGGCCGTAATCCACCACGATAGCTGCCTAATCCATGTAAATTACGTTTAAGATAGACCCCGCAAAAACTTTGATCGCATTTTGTTCCACATGCTATCACACAGAGATATGAGAGACGGTCAACTTAGTGATAGTTGGAGAATCTTTCGACAGATTAATAAAATAGCATGCGATTCATTCATGAAACTAGAGTAATTACAATCGGGGCAACTATACCTCCCTGGGGCAACTATCCTGGTTTTTCCCTAGGTACGCCTCTGCCCAGCCTTTCGGGGAATACATATGAATATTAGTGTCCGACCGAAACTGGTTTTTAACCGAAAGCGAATTTCGGCAACAGTCTCAGTTTCGGCCGAAATCGAAACCGAAACTTTCGTACAAGGATCATGTTTTGAGGGAAAAATAAAGAAAACGTTATTATAATCAGTCAGACTTTATTTTTTTATCTTTAACAAAAAACTAACTGCAAACGCAAGCCAGTCACGATATGAATAAGTACGTGTACGCGGCAAAATGTATTCGTCGCTTAGATGGAATTTAACGCGCCGAACATGACCGATCACAGTGCGAGAACTCCCGAATGCAGTTTCGGTTTCGGTCGTAGTTTCTGCAGGTTTACCGTCGAAACCGAAACAAAACTGGAACTCGTTTTTTCGCCGAAACTCTACCGACACCGAATTTTCGGTCGGACACTACTGACTATTTACATATCAGTACCTATCTATTAAAACTATTATACTAATGAATTATTTTTGAATCTAGAACTAGCAAGGCCGTCTGCGACGATAAAATGGAAACTCCATTAAAAATAATATTTCATTTTACAATACTTAATGCCATCCATTATTACTTAGGACTTAGGCACTGTAAACCCATATTAATTAATTCGACTAAGTACCTTGCTAATGTTTATTTAATAGATGTTAGTTTAGGCTTACTATAGATTTTAGGGTTAAAATTAATACTGTCATTATTTCTGAAAGATGGAAATTAAATGTAAATTCGGTGGGTTTGTTTAACGAGTTAGTAGGAGGTATATCCACGAAAATCAAAATTAGTGAAGTTTTTACTGACATAAGTCTTGTGACTGAATTATATGTTTTATATCATAAATCTGTGGGTTATTATAAATTCAGAGCTTGCCGTTTCTTGTTTTGCCCACAAATCAATAATAAATAATATTATCAGATTTCTTCAAAAGAGTAATAGAATAATCAGCAGCCTTATTGCGTAAGGAATTCGGCAAGGGAAGAGGTTTGACCTCATGAAAGTGTATGGCAAATTCTCTTGAAATAATTTATTTTTATTTATTATTTTATTTATTTATTTATTCATAAAAATCCGTTTTTACTTTAAGTTGACAAAGGCACACAATTAGACCCTTGGGGTCTGTCTTAGCATGCCATGACCTGACACGTGCTCAACGCGCTATAAAAAGTTAACTTATAATTAAGTTGATGTAATGTTCTTTCATCTTGTGCTTAATATTTTTATTGTTCATTGAGTCTCTAATTTCTACGGGTATTCTGTTTAATAAGTTGGGTATAGTGAAAGAAGCCGTACGCCTGCCATAAAAGTTATTTTTGCGAGGCACTTGGAATAATTTTGATTTAGCTTGTCGTGTATTTACGTCACTCTTTGTTGGGATTTGAATATCACTGTTATCAAAATGCTCAATGAGGAACAAATACTCGGCACGCGCTTGAACAGGCAATACTTTGCAATGTTTAAATAATCCGACGTAATTTTCTCTGTATTTGTTTTTTACATAGTTTGGTACCACGAGTTTTAGTAATCTTGTTTGCAAATTATGTATTTTATCCAAGTGAGTTTTAAATGTTCTCCCATAACTGGTGAGTCCATAGGAAATAATCGACTCAGCAAGGGCTGTGTACATTTGAAGGAGGGTCCTATACGGTATAGTGCGCTTTAGAATGGAAAATGTTGCAAGTATTGCACGTAACTTACCGTAGACTGATTCCACCTGATAACTCCAATTAAATCTAATCCAACTCCAATTAATCTAATCTATTATTAGCCCCAAATAGGTATGATATGGGACTTGTTCTATAGGTGAACAGTTGCAATCTTTCACGTTTTTATGCAGGCAATCATGACTATGGGCTATAATTTGAAAGGGATGGTAGGTATTTGTATGACTCGAATGCACGTGTAAAATTTTAGTTTTTTGTGGATTCAGAACAAGTCCCATATCATGTGCCCACTTAGCCAAAGTAGTAAAATCCTTTTGTAAATATTCCGCGGCCACATTAAGATTTATGTTTGCAGATAGTATACAGGTGTCATCGGCATATTGATACAGGGAACAGTGAGTTATAATATTTTCTAGGTCATTTACGTATGCCAGGTAGTGGAGTGGACCAGACACTGAACCTTGCGCTGTACCTTTCGTCACGTTTACGGGTCTACTGAGGCTGGTACCAATTTTCACGCGATAACTTCGTCTACGAAGGTATTCCCTGCACCAGTCGATTAGTTTCCCTCTAATGCCTGAGTTTTCGAGTGTTTTAATTAGTATAATGTGCCCAAGAGTGTCAAACGCCTTGCTAAAATCAATAAATATAAGTATAACATGTTGTTTTTGATCTAAGTAGTTGTTTACTTCGTCAGTAAAATTTGAAAGTAGCTGAGCAGTAGATTTCTTACTTTGGAAACCATATTGTGATTTCGAAATTATTCCATTATCCCTATAAAATGTGTGTATTTGGTCGCAAATAATTTTTTCGACTATTTTATTTATGGCAGGTAAAATTGTTATGGGTCTATAATTTGCTAAGTCATTGAATTTACCTTTTTTATGAATGGGCCTAACTATACCTGTTTTTAATTCCGTCGGATATTTGCTTTGTTGAATGCTTGCATTAATTAATCTGACTATAGCATTTGTAATTTTCACTCCTATCATTTTAATATCCATAATTCTTATTGTGTCGTATCCAGCTGATTTATTACTATTTAGGTTTTTTATTATTTTAAATTTTTTATCAGATGTAGCTTTTTTGAAGAAAATTGATTTATCTTGTGATTTCATAAATTCACGTTCATCCAACAAGGGTCTATCACACCTGGGCACAATATCTGACACACTGGTCTCAAATTCCATTGCAAAGTCATTAGCTATACTTATTTCATTATTGTAGTCGATCAAAAAAGCGTTCGTTATTACCTCATCTACAGACTTAACTATTTTACCGCTAAGTTTATTTAATATTTCCCACAATTTTTTAGGATTATTTTTGTTTCCTGCTATTTCTTCTCTATAATAATTATTTCTTGTGTTTATTATTAGTTTATTTACTTTATTTCTTGTATTATTGTATTCTAGCTTAAGTGTTTTATTGTTTGGGTCATGTTTCCATGCAATAAACAGTTTATCTTTTTTTGTACAACTTTTCCTTAATTTATTGTTAACCCATTTTTCACAATTTCTTTTGCTAGTATTACTGATTTTTTTAGTGTATTTGCATTCATTGTAGCATTTTGTAAAGTTTTCCTTTATGAACTTATAGATATCATTTGCGCAATTCAACTCGTTTACCGTGTCCCAATCGATGTTAGCTAAGTGTGTTGTTATTTTTTTATTATCAATAGACTCAATGAACTTCGGATTTCTAGCTTTAGGTGCAGATGCGAACGTGACAATCGTCATGCGATGGTCCGCCAAGACAGTCCCCAGAGCAGCCGAGTAAAGGTCGTCAAGGCGAGATCTCACGAATATATGGTCAATACAAGTTTTAGTGACTATGTTACCTCTGGACTCAACTCGCGTGAAATCTGAGATCGCACATTCAAGCCCGCACTCAGCAAGTTTACTCAGATAATAATTGTTTACATTATTGGTAGTTTTAAGGTCCATATTCATATCTCCTAATACAATAAGATCGTTTTTCTTAACAGAATCACCTTTAATCAAACTGGATAGTTCATTAACAAACAAATGCTTGCTTTCTTTTGGTGGTCTATACACTGCACAGATATAGATATTATGATTTTGCTGCGTTGTTAATTTACCAAGTATACATTCACAATGGCTTAACTGGGTCTTTAACGGATGAAACTTATGCTTATTATTAACATAGACAATAATCCCACCACCTTTTCTGCTTTTACGTAAATGACTATACAATGTATACCCATCCAATTGATACATAGCTACAATTTGTTCCGATATCCCCACTTCCGTGAGTACCAAAACATCAATTCGTGATTTAGCTGACATTAGACAGTTCGTAAGATTTGCGTAATTTTTTATTAATGACCGAATGTTTACATGCACTACATTTATATTAATAGTATTTTTAGGAACTTTTCCAATGTAGGTAGGCAAATCAATACAATCAAACAGTTCTTTGATATTGCTTAATACAGCCATAACAAGTTCTTAATCATAGCATCTTGGTTTTACTTTTTTTTTTTTTAATTTTTTTTTTTGTTTTAATTAATCTGAGCTACTCGAATTATTATTTTTCTTATTAAGATATTTTATATCGTCTTCACACCTAATCGTAAATATCTTGTCTTTTCCATTACTGTCGACTTCACCTTTCTTCACTAGTACTTTTCCATTTTGGAACCAAATATATTTAAAATCATTACGCAGTAGCTGCTTTGCCATCCACATTAGTTTCCTGTTTACTTGTGATAACGCAAAACGTACGTATATTTTTCCCGATGCTTGGTTACTGGATACGTTAGACAGGATATCAGCTGTTGTCAGATTATATTGTTTAGCGGAACGTACCACACATTCCACGTCTTTGGGGTTCCCTAGTTCTATCTGCAGAACGTCTTGGTTTTGGAATGTGCTCGGACGTTTTACGCTTTTTATTATTGACTTATCTATGATCATTTTTCAGCAATTTTGTTTGAGATTTGCAACAGTTCTTCGTTTTTAATGTGCGGGATTCCGGTTATTTCAACGATATTGTTCAATTTATCCTGCTCTGATTCGTTTAAGCGTTGTTCTAAAGAAGAGATTTTGGTTTCGTAGTGTGTGATCTTATTACATAAATAGTTATTTTTATTTTCCACTTCTTTCAGTTTTTGTTTCATCATTTTGATTGATTCCACGAAATCATCTATCTTTCCAGTACAAAATTCAATGGACGACTGTAAGGGTTCTAGCTCTTTTTGAACAATTTTTTGAACCTCCTTCGAAATATTTGATAACAATTGTTTCATATTTATCGGTGAGTTAGATGACGTGGTCGGCATTATAGTTGGTTCGTCAACCTCATCATCGTCATCCTCTAGAACTATAAATGACTTTCTGACGGGGGCAAGGCGGTGGCATTCGTTGCAAGTCCATTCCAGTGTTTCCGAATTGCGAATAGCTAGTATTTGCTTTTGTGTGATACCAGTGCATGTTGTTTGCAATTAGCTATGCCAAAAAATAATGGACACTTTTATAGATGAAGATACTCTTTTCGAAGGAGTCCAATAATTTTTGGCAATATCTAATTATTTAAAGGTTATTTGTCATACTCTTTCATGAGGTCAAAACGAATTCACAAACGCAATAAAGCCGTAGATCAACACCCTTGCGTAACTTTAAAGAACGCTCGCGCGTGTTCTTCGGTTCCATTCAATTGTTTCATCTTACTACTATTATAAACGTGAAAGTTTGTGAGGATGGATGGATGAAAGTTTGTTACTGTTTCACGCAAAAACTACTGAACGGATTTTGTTGAAACTTTACAGAAATGCTGCTGTAGCTCCAACCGTTTAGCTGTAAAACCTGTGTGACAGACGACGGATAGACAGACATTCGGAAATACAGACAGAAACGTGACTGACAGCAATAGGGCTCCGTTTGGAACCTTCGGGTACTGAACCCTAAAAAGTTAATAATATTAAAAATTGCCACTGATTAAGCAAACTAAAAAGTTGTAAACAAGAAGAAAATCATGCTGTGCAGTCGAAGGATACATTCGCGAGCTGGCAAAACTATAAATATAATCAGATTTTTTATTTTGTTAACTTTTTTATTTACAACTTTTTAGTTAAGTATTTTTTTTTCGTATGCCTTTGACACATAACCGTGGCATGTAATCACCTCTAAAAACCGTTTATTTTGATACCACATTTGATGGACTTGGAAGGAAAAAAATTGGCGCCCAAAATCCGCCATATTTTTTTTAACGTCGCTTATCTAAGAACACTTGAGCGGTCGAGTCAAGACCTATCTAAGGATGGCTTAGTTATAAAAATCCGTCTAGCGGTTTGAATGATATGAGCTAATAAAGAAATTTACAAAAAAATATACATACATACATACAAGATACCCGCGAAAAACATGACCCTTCCTTGACAGTCGGGTAAAAACAAGCTTAGCTAATTTTATCTCTTTGTAACATTAAATAATATGTAAAAAAAAACTCAAACTGTTAAACAATCTCTAGTTCATTATCTACCAAAAACATTCTTCAACACAAATTCCTTATCTTTCCATGTCACTTATAACAGACACGATGTACTTACACATATATTGACAAACCGAATCCACAATAATATTACGTTTTCCCAAGACTTCTATCAGCTGTCCAACACTATACGACGCGACTTTGAGCGACTTTTCCACTTAAGCAGCTGTCACATATGAGTTGAAGTTGTAGTTACGGCTGCTCACTTCGAGTGAGGTTGTTCTAAAACCTTGTTGAAGTAAATAGTTGGAGAGGGACAAGAAGTTTGAGATAGTTGGTAGGTCTTGTTCACTTAAATTGGTGGACTGTACCACAAAAAAGAAAGCGTGTCGCCGCTTACATACTTTTTACGTACCGTATATACTTTTTTCTTAAATGTTTTTTACCGACTTAAAAAAAGGAGGTAATCAATTTGATACGTTGTAATATTGTTGTTTCATCGAAATCGGGCCAGCAGTATTCAAGATGTAAAGCAGCAAACAGAACTTGTTAGCGACAAACAGCACGAATGTGTAAATTGAGTTACTAAAGGTATTTTGACAATCCTTTAGGTACCTTACTATAGAACTTATTAATTTTTAGTGATGGTGTACTAAAACTAAAATGAGAGAAATTAAAACTTTTTCACAAAAACATAAACCGTCTTCAAAAGCACAACACTAAAAAAGTCCTTCATTATGCGTACAGCTAAGGAGTGGAATTCCCTGCCGTAGTGTGTGTTTCCCGATAGCTTCAACCTCGGGGTCTTTAATTCAAGAGTGAATAGCTTATTTCTAGGCAAGCTTGCTTCACCGTCGACCACATCATCGCTTACCAGCAGGTGAGATAGTTGTCAAGCGCGAGCCTATGAACAATATAAAAAAACTCGTGATTTTCAAGATAAATAAATTCATATTCATATGAAAAGTATTTACGTAGCTCTTATTAAAATATGCTTTCGGAGTCTTTGTCGTTGTAACGAATGATATTTTATTAAGTGAATCTCCATTCCACATTATTCTTTAACATTTTTATAAGAAAAATAATGGTTTTGTGGAATACGTATATTGTTACACATATTTAGTTTCTTAGTGTTCCGAAGTCAACAAGGAACCCTTATAGTTTCGCTATGTCCGTCTGTCCGTCCGCAGCTTAGCTCAGGGACTCTTAGTACTAGAAATAATGATGGTAAATATATGCTTATCCTTTCCTGTAAAAATATACAAAAATAAAATCATAACATCCTTAGTAATAATGATTTCTAAATTAATAATATTTAAGCGAATAACGCATTGGAGTAGGCGGAGTCGTTGGCAGTATCGGTCCGTACGGCGCATACGCGCGGGGTAGTCTATTTTGTGTTAGTGTATAAGTATATATTTTCGACGATTTGTAATCTAAAGTCAAACTAGATTCGATTGCCAAGCAAATTCCCCTACCCAACCATAAATGGCGGTATTCTCAGTGGTCGCAATTATAAACTTAATTGTAATATAGTAAGGTTGACATTCTTGTCAAAGGTCGATATTTATTATTAATCAACCAAGGTCACATCAGTGGTAACACATTGCATTTTTAATTACATTATCGATATCGATAGATACCCGATTTCTTAATTCGGAGAAAAAAGACATGGATATTTTTTAAATTTATTTATTTATTTAAAGATTTTGGAAGACTTACACCTAAATACAATGGTGATAAATTACAGTAAGACCATCTGACAGCCAATTATAAGTCTTCACGTCTAGAGCTTGTCTGGTATAAATGTACTGTGCAACAAAATAAACACACTGCCAAATAAGCCAAGAAGAAGACTTATATATTTTTTATAATTAAAATCAATTTAATTATGCTCATTGAGCCGGCTGGGCGTCTTTATAATATTATCTTATAGAAATATTAAATTACCTATTTTCTTTTGTCGATATCCATCTTGTAACGTTACGTTTAGCTCAGAAGAGCTAAACGTAAGCCACGTTAATTAAAAAGATATAATTAAGGGCCGCTGGCCGGCTTCATACGACATGCCGCCCGAGCAAAACGACTGACTGAGAGATCAGCTACGGCCGTTGCCGCTCGCCTTTTCCAAGTTCGCGAAGGGGCAACCGCAGACCAGGACGGCGCGGCACGGTGCGATGGGATGGCTGGTGGAGTGCTACCGCGAGATGTGGGCCCTCGTGTTCAGCGTGCGCACCCTGCGCGTACTGCTGGAGGGCGCGCACGACCTCAGCGCGCATACCGAAACGCCGCTGAGGACCTGTCTGCCGCAGTTTATACACCACGTGCCCGACTGGCACATCTTGTTTTAAAAACAGTAAAAAGTTCACTTGAGAGTACAATTGTTATTTATTTATAGTCTTAAGAGAATTATAACACTGATTCACAAACTGAATTCATTACAAAATTTATTAGTTATATGTGGATAAGAATATATTTTATAATTCAAGGCTAAAATATTATGTCCTTCAAATTTCGCAACCAAAACAAAACTAAAAACTGACGCCCGTTTTTTTCCTCGTTCTGTGTCATCTCTTCCGAATTTCAAATTCAAAATCTCAATTATATGACCAGAACGAATGAAAAACGGTTTAAACGGTCTGCCGCTGCCCTTATTTTGAAGATAATGTACAACGAGCTTATATACTGTCTAGTCCATGGAATATTATGTCTATGGCTTAAGAAAAATAAATTGGACAGACAGATGTCAATTCAGATGAATATGTCAGAGTATAAAATATTCTAAGATTTTACAAATTAGCGGTAAAAAATAAGTTGTGGATCAATCAAATATAACTAAAAGTATGCTTTTGAGGTGCTAATAGTATCAAAGAATACATAAAAGTGAGTCACATGAGTTGAAACAATTTCAAAAGATAAACAGGTGTGGTTTGTATAGTATTATAAAACGTAAATAGACTAAAAGATGTGGATCTGTACAGCAGAATACCACAATCGATAGTGTCAATATCCGACTCGACTATACACGACATATTCGCGAGCTGGCTGACAGAAACCAGATGTATCCTCCGAATACAAACCATGATTTACGTCTTGTTAATGTCTTTTTATTTTGCTTCTTAAGCAGTCGGATTATTGATTTTTATAATTAACTTTTGTAATATATAACTTTTTAGTTAACCTTATTTTTTTAAATTAGGTACATTTAAATATATACGTGTTATATATTTTTGAAATTACCTCTTAAAACCCTTTATTTTGATATCCCACATGATGGAGTGGGAAGAAAAAAAAAAGGGGCCCCCACAATATGGCGCCCAAAAGCCGGCATTTTTCTATTTTCTAATTTGAATGTAGCCAGTGACACTCGCAAAGTTAAGACAAATCGATTGACGTAAGAATCATCAAAATCGGCCCACGCGTTTGCTCTCTAGAACGCCACATGAACAAACATACATACATCGACAAACACAGACTGATAAACCCTCCTTCGGCTGTCGGGCAACAAGGAGCGTGCTTGCGAGGATCCAGGAACTAACCACACCATTCCTCGTGGAATGGTCTAATGCGCGCTCGTATCGGCTCCTTTTGCAATTGAAGTCCGGATCCTTCATATAGATTATTTATTGCAGCTTATTTACGTTGGTGTGTTCCTATCATTAAATAATTTGATTTTACTTTTTGGTAGTTGAGTAGGTTTTTTGAAAATACTCATACTAAAATATTTGTTTTCGGTTTGTAAATATTTGGAGATTTTAACGAAGACTATCTCCGTAACAACAATACTGCAGTATTCAAATTATTAAGTGACGCTGGTTATAAATCTTTATTACAAATGCTTGCCTCTACCCGCGGTGGTACTTAAATAGATCATATTTTTTAACTCCTGGATAACTTTTGGATTTTATAACTCCTTCTTCATTTGCCATCGTCCTATGTGGGCACGTTTTTAGACATTGTGAGCCGCTTAAACCGTTTGAATGTTTATGTAACAGCAAAAACCCTCTTCTTAGTCCGCATTATTATGCAATACGTACCTGCCTAAAGGAGAGATAAATTTACTGTCTCTTTTGGTCTTTGGAACTCCGGAACAGTCAAATGTGCCTTTGAATTGTTTATTTGAAGTAAATGCTTTGGCTTTGAGATGTATGGTTGCAAGGTAAGCTACTTGTCCCAACGCCGGCGACGAAGCGATTAGCTATCGACTATTTTCTCGCTAGAGAATCGAACAAAAGATACAGATCCCGTGTTCATAAAAGAGACATATAATTATATTAATAGTAAATTGCTGGCTGTTCACACTGCCGGCAGCGACAAGCCTATCAAGGATAATACTCGCTCAGCGATACTCTCTTAACGATACTCGCTCAGCGATGCTCGCTTGGCGGTCAGAACTCACGCCCGAGCGAGTGGTGCGAGTAATTTCCCGTCGCACAAAAACACTCGCTCATAGCCGAGCGTTATAACTATCGCAACTACACACTCGCTTCTAGACAACTCGTTTTCTGTTTCTAGCTATACTCGCTACTCGCTGGTTGTCGTCGGCGGTGGGACAAGTGCCTAAAGGCCATGATGATGACATTTAGCTACATTCATATTCGAAGTTAAGAAACTTATATAAGTGAAAATATATTAAATGCTTGTCCTTTCTTGTTTAGCCACGGTACCCGCTGCGCAGGAGAGGTAGCTGCAGCGAGAGATAACGGTGTCTGTGGCGTCGGCGTGGCGTACCACTCCAAAGTTGCTGGTAAGTTAATAATCCTATACTGTTAAACGAGCATTATTTATTATTTTGTGTATATATATATAATTACGTTCACAAAAACGATTCCAATGATTTTTTTTTTAATTTGCAATGTAGAGTTTTTCGGGGGCAATAAATCGATTTAGCTAGGTCTCAAATCTGGGTCACCCAGGTACTATGTATTATTATCTTAAGCACTTTATGTATTATGTTACGCACAAAAAAAATCTAGTAAACAGATACGTTATACACTGACAAAACAACCGAAAAAGTGTTCCGCACAGCAGCGGCAGCACACATACACACTTTTCATTCATCTGACATTTCACTACAAGTTGAAAGGGATGGCTTGATAAAACCAACAAGAAAAAAGAGACAGCTAGTGTTTGTCACTTGCGTGTGAATGTAAACAAACATTATTCTGACCACCGATGGTTTTTCTTTTTCTGACTTCCAAATATCAGAATATTAGGAAAACAAATTTAAAAAAATTGTATATTGAGGTTTGTTGCGTACTTACATATGGTATGAGATCCCTTCTGTTTTATGTACTTTGGTATCATAATTGGTACAGTTTCTAAATACACACGATGGCATTTTTAATTTTGTTTTTGTTTCAACAAAGCATATCGCTCTTCGCCATGCGTGACATAGACGACATAGACTAAAGACTATTACCCAATAGACCCAACCCAATATTAACTATAACTAACCCAATAATAACTAGACCCAATTAGGACGTATTCGAGTCTTCACAATGTGCGCGCTCACAACATATCTGTTTACTAGAATATCATTGGTTACGAACTTTTTTTTTGGGTCTGACTGTGTTACATGTTTTTAGGGGTAGGTCTGATAGTTTGCCATCGTCGTGCGAATATATGGTCGTCGTGTTCATTCGACGCACGTGTGCACGGCAAATTCACGAAATCGTCGATGATAGATGTCTATTAGAACGACGCCTTACGAAGTCTCCAGACTAAAATATCCGAGTTGTAATAACATTAGAAGAAGACTCGTCACTTTTCTTCAATAAAATCGAGTCAGATTACACCTTGTGAACAGACACGCAACAGTTTTGTTCATATTAACACGTTTTTATTAGCTTGGTATGTATGTATGTAACGGTATCTTTGAACGTGATTTTAACTCCCTTCAAAACTTCGGCTAAATTTGAAACTTTGCACACTTATCAAGGACCGATGACGATGCGATAATTGAATTAGTTTGTTCTATTATCCTTACCAGGATCTTCAGGATTTGCATTTTTTTTATATCCGATACCCGGTAGTGTCTTTATGCCAAGTACCAAATCGCGTGCTAAGTGCTTAATCTTTAGTCATATCCGAAGACATTGTAGTGCCTTGCACCAAGTACACGTATTAAATTCATGTTCCGAAGTCAATTAAGCCAGAAAAACGGCTATCACATCCAGGGAAAGCAGTAGGCAGTTACATGAATAAATTGTCATTTAAAAAACTTAAGAACTCGCTTTAATGGTTAATTGAACTAAAAAGTAAAAAATAAATAATAGTTAAAAAAACATTATTCATTGATTTTTTTTTTTATAACAAGCTTTTTTCGTATTTTTCCCAGCAAACCCTTTTATTTGATACTCATATCATGACGGTGTACAAAAAAACAACTAGTACGCCATCTTGGGCTGTCCGCCATATTGGATGTAGAATGACGTAACTTAGCTAAACATGCATTGTCATCCAAACTAACCGTGTATGCAAAATTTCATTGGACTGAGCTGAGAGAGAACTGCTTTTAAATTCAGTTGCAAGATTTGACCCGAACTCCCTTACATATGTATATTGCAAGTTAAATAAAAGGTTGTTAAAACAAAAAAAAACACTCTTTAATAGAACACCAAACTAAAAAAACTTTTTTACGAAAAAATACTACCGACTTCCAAATAAGAAAACTACAAAGTGAAAAATAACTTTTTTTTTGGAAGTCGGTGTCTTTCGTAGGTACCAGTTTTTTCGCGTTACGGACACCGACTTCCAAAAATAAAGTTATTTTTCACTTTGTAGTTTTCTTATTTGGAAGTCGGTAGTATTTTTTTGTAAAAAGCTTTTTATTTTTCAATTTTTAGTTGTACCTACCTTATAGGCAAGTTCTTTAATAAGTTACCTTAACGCCAGAAAAGATAACCCGAATATCATGAAACTTGAACATAACGGATGAAATGAGAGATCTGCGTACCCCTCAACAGCGTACTGGCGTGATGTTATGTTATGAAATGGTATAAACAATAAACAGACATGTGATTGCAGCAATCCCGATAGATTTGCCGTTATTTATTGAAGAGTTCTGTTGTATATCTTCGAAGTTCTTCTTTGAACCTTAACCAAATTAAAATGAGACCAATTTCGAAACATAATCTTTCAAACAAAAAAAGTGTTTTCAAAATCGGTCTACAATTGACGGAGATATCGGTGAACATACAAAAAAAACATACATAAAGTCGAACATAGAAACTCCTCCTTTTCGGTAAGTCGGTTAAAAAGTAGAAATTAATTTTCAATTAATTTAAATTAAGGATAGTGTGATTAACAAACAAAATTTTTTATTTTTAAAAAGCGTGGGGTGCTTGATGACAATTGTTATAATATTTTATAAATTGGTTATTATATTGGCAAAAATAGAGTCATTTTGAAAATATCTTAAAAAGCACCCCACGCGTTTTTATTAAAACGTGTCTTTTAGTTTTTTTTTTTTAACTTGTATTTATCTCTAAAACAGAAGAAACTTTTTGTTGAAAATTGACGAGTTCGATTTCAAGAAAAGAATTTAATAAAGATAACATTAAATTCAATTGCTCTTAATTCACTTCATAAAACCATTAACTATACCAATTGAAACGCATAAACACGTGCGTCGAAGAATAATAACTGCAGAAATAAAAGTCCTAGCAATATACTACGGCGTAGCAGTGACGTCACAGTTTCGTAGCGGTTGCGTAGCCGTTTTATATACTCTATAAAAACTCGTAAGCTTGTCATATCAAACTGTGACCTACATAGGAATCTTATACAGGCTATAAAGAATAATTCCTTAAAGGTTAGATGGTGGTCGGAATACGTAATTTTCTTAGTATAGAAAAGGTGGTGGCCATTTTTAAAAGTTCGTAGGTAAATAGTTCATACGCATGTCTAGATATTTTTGTTTTGCCTGTGTGTATTCTTTAAAGCAGTGGAGGCCCAGTGCTAACGGCCGCGACTTACTTGTTTTAGGTCGTGGGTTCAAACCCAGGCAGGCGCTTTACTTTGTTTAAAAATTATATTAAATTATATCATCACCACTGCTCTCAAAACGGTGAAGGAAAACATCGTGAGGAAACCGACATGTCCTAGAACCAAAAATTCGAAGACATGTGACATCCACCAACCCGAACTGGGCCCGCGTGGTGGATTACGGCCCTTTCCCTCTCTCACAGAGAGGAGGCCTGAAAATTATTAGTGTTCGGCCGAAGGTTCGTTTTCGGCCAAAAAGCTGATTTCGGCTGCAATTTCGGTTTCTCGATCGGTTGGACACTAAAAATTATTGATACGTGACAAATTAAACGCAAATCAAGTGATGTCATTGGCTGTTGTTAATTTACGTTCCAGAAATCGTGCCTAACTTAATTTATATTTCTTTTTTTACGGTGGCAAAAAACAACCTAGCCTAATTCATTTAAAAGCGTATCATATTTTATTATAACTACATCGATAGTCATCCGGGTTATATCCCAGCATGATGTTATTAGTTTTCTCCTCCTCTCTGCCCCCAGATATATGAGATCATCTAATTTGTAACCAGAAACCGGACCATGTCGGTTACTCTTCTCTATTGGTGATAATTATTGGATATCCAGTGGATAGGAGCATTCAATTTGTTTATGAAAGATAATATGAGGGATACGGTTGATAGTGTTTTGTTTGCAATTCGATCGTTTGTTGTTTGTTGTTTGATGACGCGATGAAATGTAAATTACGTTGATAGGAGATATAGCGCAAGCATTTTCTAAGAAAATTTCAAGTGTGAAATCGGTGGCATTGCTTCCTTGTACCTGCAATTTCGTGTGATATCTTGCTTATCTTACTTCTTACTTATATTATACTAACTGACCCCCGTGGATTCGCTCCCGTCAACTGTTTATCTACCTGCCTACCCACCTACCTGACCTACCTACCAACCTACTCACCTGCTGCCCTACCTACCAATTTGTTAAACTATTTATTTGAATAAGAATTAATACTACAATACGAATGTAACCAACTTTTGTTTCTACTGGCGATCTAATTAAACTTTATAACACAAAAGCTGCTATTGTGACTTAATTATGATAGTGAGATATATTCTCTCGTAGACTTTTTTGTAGTTAATAATGAGTACTTTAATCATGTAGCACATATTTTTTTACATATCATCAATAGTTTTCTCAGCGCTCACCAAATAATGCTACTTTGGGTTACATTTTTGCAATTTTCATAAGGATCTCTATTTTTTTTAAAATAAATTATAGCCTATGTTACTCCGAATTATCTTTCCATAGGCGAAAAAAAAATTAAAAACAGTCTTGTAGTTTCGGAGCCTATTCTGTACAAACAAACAAACTAAAAAATATTTCCTCTTTATAATATTGCTCTAGAAATACGAAAGTTTGTATGGATGTATGTATGATTGTTAGTCAATCACGCCAGAACGGCTGAACGGATTCTTTACTTGCAAATCCAGAATAATACATAGGCTTGTTATCCCAATGTTAATTATCCTTCCTCGGGATAATAAAACACTTTACGCTCGGGTGAAGCCGGGGGCAGAAGCTAGTTTCATATAAATCGAATAGCGTCAAGCCATCAGGAATGTCGCTAGACTCTGAGCAAAGTGACATTGCATCAGCGATAACGATTGTCAAATCTCAATAATGTTTGGTATCGATCACGTCATTTCGGTAACGCTTGTCAAACCCAATAGCCTAAGATCCGAGTGCAGTAATCTGCAGGAATAAGGGTTTTTGATTAAACTTAATTTTCATGAATTTTACTTGATAATATAACAGATTGCTGCAGGATTGCCTAGAAATATCTAGCCGCAAGTACCTTAATTAAATAAACTGAAATTTTTGTTTGATAGTTAACCCAAAATATATAAGATTTTCAACTGAATCTAACGTCATTTGAAAGAAAAAGGTGTAGCAAGTAGGAAAAAATAAGGTTGCCAGCTCTCAGTTAGCCGCAAGCTGTGAGTTGCCAGATTATATGCTAAACCTGGTAACATATGAATGGCGGCTAACTGAGAGCTACATGTGTTCTGCCACGATACAGGAGAAATTCCTATTATAGGCTAAAGTTAAAATAAACTGTTTGCAACAAGATGCGGTCAGGCAACCCTGTAGTAATCTATTCTGCTATCCATATTCCTTCATAAAAATCAAGTTTTATTCAATACAATTTACCTACCTGTAGATTTTTGTAGTGGGATCTCATACTAGTATATTTTGAACTTTTGATGATTTTTATCGCTGATACTCGTAAAAGGCTTTGTATAGTATAGAACAGTATAGAAACAGCTATATAGGCAAATATCGTTCGTTAGGCCCGATTTCACCAATGAAGCTAATCGCGATAAGTTCAACTAAACTCAGGTTAAGCAAACACAGCGTCCTGATTGGTTGAGACCGCTGAGAAACTACCAATCAGAATGCCGTATTTGCATAAACTGAGTTTAGCTGAACTAATCGCGATTCGTTTCAATGGGTGAAATCGGCCTTTAGTCGCTTAAATGTTTGCTTTTTGGTGAAATCGATAGAGTTTTGTTTTAGTAGTTCGCTGTTTTGTTGACTTGAAACAGTTTCTACTAAAACCAAATGCTAGTAATTTTCATTCACAAATCAAAACGCATCATTTTTTCATCCAATTAACAGCCCGCTCTCACATTTGCATCAGCTTAATTAACTATTAACCAGAGCTATTTATATCGTGCTATAACCGGCTACATTGCCTCCATTAGCCGACGGCCATTGCTCGTCCGTCACCCGAGATGCAAGGGCAAACTGACAGTTATACAGATGATGCCAGATAAAAATAGAGAGAAAAATGACTGAGAATTGCGGTATTTTTAATTGTAATAAAAACAGCATTTTTTATTTAAAAAATATAAATAAATACCTTTATGGTTAGTCTTGTGTTGTTTATTAATATTATTTTTAACCGACTTCCCAAAAAGGAGGAGGTTCTATGTTCGACATTATGTATGTTCACCGATATCTCCGTCAATTGTGGACCGATTTTGAAAATTCTTTTTTTGTTTGAAAGAGTACGTTTCGAAATTGGTACCGTTTTAATTTGGTGAAAGTCTGATGAAGAACTTCGAAGATATAGAACAGAACTCTTCAATAAATAACGGCAAATCTCTCGGGTTTCTGCAATCGCATGTCTGTTTATTGTTTATACCATTTCATAACATAACATCACGCCAGTACGCTCTTAAGGGGTACGCAGATCTCCCATTTCACCGGTTATGTTCATGTTTCATGATATTCGGGTAATCTATTCTGGCGTTATAGGTACCTTACTAAACAACTTGCCTATTAGGTAAGTACATCTAAAAAGTGAAAACTAAAAAAAACATTTTACAAAAAAATACTACCGACTTCCAAATAAAAAAACTACAAAGTGTAAAATAAATTTATTTTTGGAAGTCGGTGTCCATAACGCAATAAATTGGTACCTGTGAAAGAAACCGACTTCCAAAAATAAAGTTATTTTTCACTTTGCCTGTGAAAGAAACCGACTTCCAAAAATAAAGTTATTTTTCACTTTGTAGTTTTTTTATTTGAAAGTCGGTAGTATTTTTTTGTAAAAAGTTTTTTTAGTTTTCACTTTTTAGATGTACTTACCTAATAGGCAAGTTGTTTAGTTTAATATGTATATTTGAGAACGCCTGAATGTCAGAAAGCTTGCTATAGAAATGTGTTGATATGGTATCTTTGAAACTGTCAATGAAGCTTAAAAGTACAAAAAGATTACAGTGTTCAATAGACCATTCCAGCCGTATAAACAGTCTTGACTCAGTTTGTACATAGCCTTAGAATAGGGCGAGATCTAAGCTATCTGTAGAATACGCGTAGGCGTAGTTTTCACGCTGCGTGATCATTTCTAATCCCGTGTTTAGTTTCTCCTATTTGTACATTAATTAAGGCGATATATACACCCCAATGTAAACGCAGTACTGGCCGTGCGCCCGTCCGATGCCAAAATATCAATATTGAACCTCCTGTTGAACAGTTTTGTTTGCAAAATATTATTTGATTTACATATGCTATGTCAATTATGAAGAAATTGCAGCCATCAACTTTTCTGTGTAAAAATATTTTTAAACATACAAGTTCCTTTGGAGGAGTATCCAAAAGTACGGAACAAATATTTGCATGACTTGCAGATAGTTGTGTATGTGAAATTCCTAGTGTTGGGCAAGCATTAAAAAAAAACAATTTGACGTTTGTTTATCTCTAAAGCCCGATTTTTTTTGTGTATTTGAAGGAAACGCGCCGATAGAATTATGCACATCCACCCATCTCATTGAACAGTTGCTAAAAGTTAATATTGGCCATGTCTTAAGCTAGACAAGTGACATTTTATCAACGAAAGCATCGCGCTATGGACATGTTATTTGAGGATTAGGGTTCCGTAACCAAAGGATAAAAACGGGACCCTATTACTTAGTCTCCGCGGTCTATCTGTCTGTCCGGGGAACACCCAAATACTCCGAAATATTTTATTTCGATGTTCCGATTTTCAAAAGTCCGAATTTCATAATACCTAAGAATTATAATGTCTATTATTAAAAATCACGAAATTTATTTTACCGAAAGTCGTAAATGCGTTATAGTTTTCCGATTTTCATACGTTCGAAGAATCAAATGCTCGAAGGGTTCTCGGTCCGAAATACGACATTCCGATTTTCAATACTTCGAATAAACTAAAAGTCAACATGTTGTGCTACAAAATTTAGTGACAGAAACGAATCGCTGCAAAACCGACTTCACGCAGTTTTGTCTGCTCTACCCTAGAGTGTAATTTAAGCCAGCGTAGGCGCGGAGGAGTGGGGCGTCTCGCGATCTGAGGAGCAGGTGGTTCGAAGGCCCGCCGTCACGGCTGAGGCTGGCCGGCCAAGCAAGCCGAAGCTGTGGTGGTGAGTGTTAAAATCATCTTACCTATCTCAGACACCCTTCTCCATACAAGGTTACGTATATAATTGTCACTGTATTTTGATGTAGAGATAAATAAAGAATTTTATTATTATATTATTATTATTATCTACGACGATAAGCTCACGTGGGGCCGCCCAAACCCCGCAGCGCCGAAGCCGTGACAGAAACAATGCTTGCTGCACGTTGCATGCCTGCTTGCTTGCATGCTGCAAATCCGCTGTATTATGTGTTTATTTGTCTTGCTATTGAGTTTTATAAATGCGTTTTTATTTCGGTATTGTATTAATCGGTATTTTAATAATCGGAATTCGTATTTTTGATCTTTCGAATTTGTTATTCGATATTTCGAAACTCGGTATTTTGAGAATAGTAATTATAAACGTTAGGAATATTGAAATGCAGGAATTATAAAAATAGGAGTAATGACAAGTAGGAGTTGTTATATTCGGAATGTTGAACCATACGGAATTATGAAAATCGGTATTTTGAAATTCGTATTTGTTTCTGACGGAATAAAGTTTTTCGTATTTATGTAGTGTACCCTATCTAGACACCTGAAATTTTCACAGATGATGTATTTCTGTTGCCGCTATAACAACAAATATTAAAAACAGAATAATATATTTAAGGGGGCTCCCATACAACAAACGTGAACGAGAACTCGGGAATTTAGGGCACCCCGACACGGATAGGGTAGGTTCGAAGATTTTTTTTCAATTCGCTGTTTATACATTTGTATTCGCCAGCGCGAGGGCAGGAAGAAGGTAATTCGCCCATTCTTTCTCTCTCATTTAGTATTTAAGGTAAGGCATATTCAGTGTTTTAGTGTTCAGCGTTTTAGGAGTAAATTATTATCCTTATTTGATATGTCTATAAAAAATATGTTTAATATCATTATGCTTAAAAAAAATATGCGTAAGCTGTTTTGCGTAAATATAATTAGGGTAAACAAAAGTATGCTATGTTATATTATGTCTCAAAATGACGTGACTTCGATCTGTCTGGGTCGCGGATAAATTTGAAAGAGAGTTACCGCGGCCCTGGCACAAGCAACTGAATGTACACGGGTGGATTTTAGTCAGTCTGACACGCCCTGCCGCTTCACCCAGAGCGGGAGAAGTCATCGGATGATTTCCCACCCAAAAAAAGACGTGACTTCGATGAAGTGAAAAATAACGAAACGACAATAGTTGAAAAGTGTTAGGTGAAATGAAATTCGATCAAATATTTTTCTAACTTATGATAGGTAACCGTTTTTCCCGACCAACTTGATAATAAACAAAAACAAAAACAAACAAAAACTTTAACTCTACTTCAAAACTTCAGCAATCAGTCTGTCTATCCCAATGCCAGTCCAATCAAATTCGCAGATATAAATAAAAGTGACTGCTTTAGGTGGAAAAAAACTCAGTGAGTAATCTCGTTTGGCAAAAACTCATTTATAGCACCCAACCGAAATACAAAAATGATAAAATGAAATCAACCGCGAAATTCCCGGAAATTGAGTTTACATCCGGAGTTCGAAAGTACCAACGTTTCCTAAAAAAAACTGAATTATTTTGACAACCTTGGCCTTGTCTATATTTTGCGAAAGCGCATCGTGTCGATGATTTCATGTCCATTTACATATTTTATATGTAAATGGACAATATACTCTTACAGGTGGAGATATTGAATGAGTAGGTGTCAAGCGTCAACACAGAACATCATACTTTCTTCGATGCGACTAGTAGGCACATTCAGATGCAGTAGGAAAGATTTTCAGCTTGAAAGTGAAACTTATAATTCTAAACAAGTAAATTTTAAACTAACCTAATGTGAAATAATTTGCTTAACCAACTAAAAAATGCCATAATATCCTATGTACGTTTATTTTGTTCATAAATTCGCTTTTAGAACTTAGGTAGGCCACACTTTGTCCCTTAGTGTCTACCGATTCTTTTTCCAATTATTTTGCTAACATGAGGTTATATTCATAGATTGTCATACAATATTGTCAAGTTAACCTCGTGTTGGCAACTAACTCTGAGTTAGGTTTTCCGTTCAAGTAGACCTTATTCATAAAACTCTGACAATGGTTTAGCACCCGTTAAGCAGATTCTTAATTCAAATAGGCATGTTTCCTGGGTAGAAAAATAATAATTCTATTTAGTCCGTCAGTGAGATTATCAAATAATATTGGACATGTATTTTTGCTTTACCAAATAAATACAAATTGACAAAGATAAAGCACATCAAAGTTCAGAAGTGGGGGCTTGTGACGTCACTTTTTCAGTGAAAATGTAGCACGGCGGACGTCACACGATTTTTAAACGCACTGTATCGTTGTAATTTTTTGTTTACGTGACAAAAGAAAAATACGTTTCCATTATTATTTCATATTATTTTTAGGTAATCTAACTGACGGACTAAATAATATTTTTTTTGCTATCATCCCTATTCCCTGTAGAGAATTTTGTCCAACTAGTTATGGTTTCATTTGTCTTTCCGATCCTAATAGTGTGCATAATTTATAATTCATAGTGTATCTACAGCTACTGAATACATTCTATAGACACATTCACTATCATAGAGATGTAGAATGTCTATTCTGACGTAAAAGGGTTCTATTTGCGGTTTCATTCTATTGGTAATAGGGCTTATATGGATGTTGAAATGGGTCCATAGCCCACATTGATTCAGTTTGGTATTGGGTTTGGAATGTTTGTGAAATATATATACTAAGCGGCAAAATGGTCTCGGCTTTCATTGACAGTCGTTTTTTTTTTTTTTTTTTTTTTTTTTATTGTATATAGGCTCGTTACGTGTAGTCAAATTGAAAATTTGACTCCAGTCTTGTAAAGTTTAGGCCGGCTCCACACGTTAGCCCTAACGTTACTTGGCCAATGTGTGGATCTAGAAAATTGCATTGTCCCCAACGTTGGGGCGAGCGTTGGTAGTTAGCCGGCTCGTGACGGTTTTATTATCAAAGGAATCTGTGCCAACCATCGCAATCTGTCCACATATTGGTAATTTGCTCAGTCCTGTTGCAACACGCATCGAGTGCGTACGTCGTGCCCCAAAATCGTCACGCTCCTAGAAAAATGAAAATGTAATTGAATTTATAGAACTTTACCAGGTACATCCAATAATATGAACGCATGGAACATCATAAAAAATATCAGCTGATGCATGGCGCACCATTCAACAGAATATGGGAATGATTTACTCAATTAAAGATTAAAAAAAAGCGAGAATCATTGATGAGCACATATCAGGCGATAGAAATTATACAGAAATAAAAGTTTTTTTTTTATAAATAAAAGATTATATAGAAAGAAAATTAGTGACTACTACTTTGTAAGTAAAAATAAAAAGAATGAAAAACGAAATGAAAAGATGTTGAGGAGGCCTTTGCCCAGCAGTGGGACAAAGTAGGCTAAATAAGTAACAAATATAAATTACAATATTCACTCAGTACTGTAAAAGCGCTTAGAGCAATTTCGATTTCTGTATTGGAAATCTTCACATTGGCTAGAATATTTCCTCCTGTTCTTCATCATCATCATCATTTCAGCCGAAAGACGTCTACTGCTGGACATAGGCCTCCCCCAGGCGTCGCCACATTGACCGATGCCGTGCGTCTCGCATCCAGCGCCTTTCCGCAACCTTAACCAGGTCATCGGTCCACGTGGGAGGCCTTCCAACGTATCGTCTTCCGGTTCGATGTCGCCATTCCAGAACTTCAACCTTCCATCTGTTAGAGTCAAGTAATAGTGTAACACAAACAGTCATTGTGAAATTTTTAATATTAGCCTGGAATAGGTATAGATTGTACACAACGGATAAATGATAACAATAGGCTCTTCTTCTATTATTTGGGAGTTAATAACACCTAAAACTTATATTTGTGATGAGTCTTTCACATTTAAAAAAATATTCCCACTGTCATAACAAAAAACATGATTAATTTTTAACAGTTGACCTGACAATCCCCAGACAATATACCAAGCAGAATTTATGACATCAGTACCTACGTGTCCTTCCCAAGCATTACCCGCGCTCCGTTGGGCCGCGTGATTACACATTTTGAAGCCCGGTCCTTTCAGACTAGCCGTTATCTGTTCGAGATTTAAATTTAGAAAGCTGGATTAGATTTTCGATTAGATTCTATTTTTAAATATGGACAGTGCCGTCGGGTGTTTATTTTAAGTATGGTCTGGTAATGATTTGCTTTCGTGAGCCCTAAGCCTTTTTTAAATGCACTTTATTTACGTGGGACTTATCATTACTGTCAAAATATGGGTGTACATAGGCTACTATTACCAGCTTGTGTTATTTTTTTAAATTAACTTACTAGGTACTTTTTAAACAAAGTTACGGAAAGGAATAAGAATACACCGTGCTATTTATTTCGGTAAGTAAAGAACTTTTTAAATGCTTTTCGATTTTCAGAAGCTTTATTTAATTTCTTTCGCAAGAATCGCAAGGTTTTTCCATACTTCGTAACTAATTTGTTGCTAGGTAAGTACCTAGCAAGTAACTAGTTGAAATAACAAGTTAAAAGTTTAAATTGCTTAGGAATTTTCATCAAAGTAATAACTGCACGAAGTTATTTACTCAAAAATGTTTAAAATGTTGAAGTTTCATTAAGTTGTAGTTGATTGACAAATTATATTTAACTTTCATTATACTCGTAAAATGTGTGTTTCACTATTTATTTCATATTTGTGTTTCATTTACGCAAAAATGGCTTAATAGATTTGGATGAAATTGTGCATACCGATATTTTATAACCTGGAGAAAACATACACACAGGACACATACTTTTTATTCTGATATAATGACCCCTTGGGATTATAAAACACTTTTAAAGCGGGCTTAGCCGCGGGTAAAAGCTAGTTAGAAAAAAGAAAACGGGACCCTATTACTAAAACTTCGCGATCCGTCTGTCTGTCTGTTTGTCTCTCTATCTATCCGTCTATCACCAGGCTGTATCTCATGAACCGTGATAACTAGACAGTTGAAATTTTTGTGAACACTTCGTGCGCGAGTCCGACTTGCACTTGGCCAGTATTTTTTTACTTATAGTTAAAAAAATTCCGGCTAAGTGCAAGTCGGAAAATTATACTTAGGAGTTCACCATGCATATCTAGTGATGCACGCAAATAAAATGGTACATAATATTCTATCAATTTACGGTCAAAGTACTTGCTAAGGGATGGGTGTTATCTCCGAACTGAACAGAGCAGTTTTTTAACAAAAATACCAGGCACATTTTCACTTGATATTTTTCTTATCCAAGTTCAAGGTATATTTGCGACCTCTCACAGCAATTCAACGCTTTTGTGTTTGTTTAAGAATAGCGCTCTTTATCCAACCATTGAAGTACCTAAAATATAGTCGAATAATTCTTTGAGTGGTTTAGAAGCATCGTTCACCCAAGGTTTTTTTTCCGATTTTTATTTTCGTTTAAATTCTATTTTTGTCTTTCGTAACTTGAGGTAGACCTTAGATGGGACTTTAAGATGTTTTGTAGCACTTGTTGAAAGGCCCTTTTGAAGTCGTTTTCGAGCTGGCCACTGTTTCCTGGTACTCCTTCTTCGACTCTGGGGCATCAGGTTCTCTGTACCAGGCTTCTTGTTATGGTGAAGAAGTCAATGGTGCGTGGCATAATGCGGTGTGGTGTACACCTTGTCGTCACACTTTCTTGATTGGCATGTGTGACTGATACGACGGTATCGCAGGCAGCTTAAGCGCTATAACCGAAAATTAATCATCACTTCAGAATATGCCTGGCAAGTTCAAATATTTCAAGTCAAAATAATTTTGACTTGAAATATTGTGCATACAAAATGTCAAATGAGTCCACACCCGCCCCCCGCGCGGCGCACCGCGTTCGCCTCGAGCGCCAAAAGCTAGAGGCGAACGTTAGAGTGACATTGGCAGCTCAATTGGCAGCTCAAAGTGCACAGTTATTTTGACCGTGTTGTTTACCCTATAAAAAGCTACTACTTTTACCCCCGGTTTCTCAACATTCGATTATCTGGCTGCTAACGTAATCGACGAACAATATTCATTCAAGCAATCACAGCAAATAACGCGTTCTTGACAATTTGTCACGTTAATTTTGCGATAATTTAGCGTAAAGAAACCCAGCCTTAAGGTCGTAGCTCACTTACGCGACCCCGCTCCAACACCGCACCCACACATCACCGCCTCAAACGGAGCTGACTGCTTGCTGTCCACACGCCGACAGCTGGCAGGCAAACATCTGTACCCGCGCTTACAGCTAGCAGTTAACTAGCTGTCCCCGCGCCGATCGCTTTCGCATTTACTTTTTCTACAAGCTAGCAACGTGCTTCAAGTGAGCAGTCAGCGTGCGGACAGCGCGCGGGCCGCCCGCTTGAAGCGCGTTGTAAGCATGCGGTAAGCGGGACGTCAACTATCGAGTGGTACGATAGTGGTAAGCTCGTTTACAGCGAGCTGTCTGCTAATTTATGCTGTCAATGTAAAGTATATCTCACATTTCAATGAACATTATTTTGCCGTCAAGCGTTGCTTAACCTTGAAGATCGACCCGTGCGACTGTTATTGTTTAGCCACGAGCAATTTCCAAAAACCAATAAATACATAAATTCTTTTATCAACCAAGAGCATAAATCTAAAATTCTGTGTCCAATTTACAAACTGTAAAAAAATCAAACCAACTATCAACCCTTTTTTTACCACTTTAGGGGTGGAATTTCAATGAACATTATTTTGCCGAGGGGGAGCGGTGTCGTATAAGTCGGCTACGACCTTTAGGCCTAGTTACCGTAACGAAGATTAATGACACAGTCGAAAGTGAAGTGAAGATTAGCACAATGAATTTTCAACAGCCAATCGCATCACTTGAATTGCGTTCAATCTGTGACGTGTCGGATATGTCTTCAAAATCGTAGGTTATTCTCTTATAGTCTAAGCTATACGAAAATCACCGAAAGGGCGATGGAGAGGGTTAAGCTTGCATGAGCGCATCAGAAATGAGGATATCCGCAGGAGTACAAATATACCCGAAAAATCACCAAACTAAAGCAGCAGTGGGCAGGGCACGTTGCTCGCAGAACGGATAGCCGCTGGGGACAAAAAGTTCTGGAGTGGCGACCGCGTACCGGAAGTCGCTGATGATGGAATACCTTGGTACCAAATCAAATGAATACTAGGTAGGCCGATGACTTGATGCGAGATGCACTGGACCGGTCGAAGTGGCGGTGTGGTCTTACGGCTGAAATGTTGATGATGATACGAAAATATCTCGAGCTGTGGTAAAAAGATTACCCATAAAGTCATCAAGGGCTTACTGTCGTGGCGGCTTTTGAACTAATCATTTCAACCATCGGCAATTATATTCATAATAATGAGATAAATGCGAAAGTAACTGACTGAAGTGACTGATTACTTGTAATGTTTTCACTCCTTAAGGCGATATATACGCCCCAATGTTAACGCAGTACTGGCCGTGCGCCCCGCTCGATGCCAAAATATCAATATTGAACTTTCTTTTGAACACTTTTGTTCGCAAAATATTATTTGATATACATATACTATTTCAGTTATGAAGAAATTCCAGCCATCAATGTTTTCTGTGTAAAAATATCTTTTAAGATCCAAGTCGTTTTGGAGGTGTATCCAAAAGTTGCGAAAAAATATCGTGTTGTTAATTATTTTTTTAAAGCAAAACTATTAGTTAAACGAAAAAAACCTTGTTTCAAAAATAATGCAAATAAATCAATAATGTTTTTTTTTCAAACCTTTTAACCTAGCCTTCACTCAGGAGTATGCTTTAGAAAGTAACCGTTTTACGGCACTAAAGCGGCGGAAGGCCCTTAACCACTGTACTTATTTTGACGGAATTTGGTACTTATAGAAATAGCCAATTTTAACCCTTTACCGAAATTCATCATGGTTGCTCATAGGATACTTTCTATCCCGGAATTATCTACATTCCCTTGGGATAATATTCGACCTAACGAGGGCCGCTTGGTCCGCAAACGGCTACTGATTTTTTTATATTTTAAGAATTTGCTATAAAAAAATTAGTCATCTGCCAAAACCAAAAGGAACATTTACATCATCCATTCAAATAAAGCCTGTAACAAACCGGGGCGCTAAACATAAAGGCTCCGTGACCGTTTTATTGTCCCATTTAACCGTTTCCGTAATATATATCTTTGTCGACCCACATTAACATACGTTACTGAGTAAGTAGGTTTCAAGTTTAATACTCGTACTACTGAAAATAACATGTTTTTTTCGCCGAGTTAAGATTTTATTGTGATTTGGATAATATAATGCTTTTGCCTATTTTGTAGAGAAATGCGATTCACTTCAAATACTTGGGAAAGAAAATTAATTATGTTTGTATTATTTTTATTTGTTTTAAGTTGAATAATAAAGTGGGCGTAAGTACAATGTGAATGTACTATAAGCATACCCCTGCCTAACCCGTAGGGTAATACAGTTTACAGGCGTGATGGTATGTTATGTTAATAATAACTTTAGATTAGAGCTTGTTTTATATTGAAAACAATATCCTACCTTGTATTTTTAAGACCCTGAGTTGTGAGGAAAGTTTCGAATCTATGAATGTGGATGGCTGTAAGGGTGAAATGGAAAAATGATATGAATAGAAAGGTTGTGATTCCTGAGATAAAGACTAAAGGTGCGAGTTAACCGCGCGACCTCGACGCAAGACCACAACACGAGACCGAGGCAGGAGACACGCGACACACGACCAAGGCAGGAGATACGTGACACGCAAGCGAGGCAGGAGATGCGCTACCCCAAGTCTTGTCCTTACACTTTGTATATGAGTGAGTTCGCGCGCGAGTCAGCGACGCGCGACCGTGACGTTCGACATAAGACTGCTAGCCGACGAGTGACATCGCGCGTCGCGCTCGCAATGCCCGAATATTTTGTTACTTAAAAAATAAGTAATAATTTTTTGATTTATTTGAATATTGAAAACAATGTTCTTTTGCCTCTAGTTGTATATTCAAAATTCAAAAACATTCTAAATTGTTTATTTCTTAACCAAGGCCAAACAACAAGTTGATGATTGGCGCCTCCTTTTAGGCATGTATATTTCACAGATAAAACCCGTTAACTTTTAACACACACAAACCCTTTAACACACCATAGGCTTTATAGGCTTTTAGGGGCTTTATGGTGTGTTAAAGATTTTTGAAGAATTTTACTGTACAGGGCTTCTTTTTATGATGTAGGGGAGTACAAAGAAGAGATTTTTGGAAATTCAACCTTTACGGGGTGAAACTAAAAACTCATCTGTAGTATAAAATACGGATCACGCGAACGAAGTCGCGGGCGAAGTGCTAGTTAAAATATAAAATTGTAATAGTATTTTCACATTGTTTACTCATATTGGAAATTGAACTGATATGCAATTTTGAGCATTAGTTAATTCTAGTTTTAACAAAGGCATTTAGTACAAACTGGTTCTAACTAGGGAAAACGCGTTCTATCTAAAAACTGTTTTTAACTGTAACATAAATGATTTGTTGATAGCCAATCTTTGTTTATTTTTATAATAATAATTTAATATCATATCGACGTATTTTTCTTCATCTAATAGTAATTTGGCAACTTTGTTTTCCATTGCAATGTGGAAAAATATTTTTCAATAATATACTTAACTGATTTTAAGGACTAAATTCGAGGAGAGTTTGTGTGCGACACATGTCTCTGTCTCGCGCGCATACACACCCCCGGAGACCGTAGGTAATAGTGAAGTAGATATGGAAGAAAAAGACATGCTGACCCCAAATAAATTCGGATAAGTAGGTACAAGGGAATATGAATGGCTTATTTGTTTCAAGATTTCTTTAAACTAAAGTGCCTACATAAAAATGTTAAGCAAATTACGTATTATGATTGAAAGCATGACCTATTTTTAATATTGTACACAAAATTACATACAACCTAGAATGATGGTAAAGTTAATTTTCAAAGGCGAGCTTAACTCAAAATAGAGTTTTCTACCAGCAAATCTTAGAGTGATAGAGAGAGCTTACAAAATAAAGAAGAGAAGTAGTCCAGAGTACATTTTTTTAATAATATAAAATAAATCATAAATATATCAACACCAAACCCACTTTTTTACATATTCCAAATATTCCTCCTTGTAATCCAAACCGTCTTCTCAATAACAAAAGACGAAAGAGAAACAATTGCAAACATCTCGCGTACCGCACAAAAAACTTGACGACGCAGAAAATGACGGCTCGTTTCAAATTTGTTCTCGAATGCCCGCTTTTGTTTTTTTTCCATTTGTATATGCTTATTTGATGTTTGTTTTAAATATTCGTTACGTACGCCAAAGGAGGTTCCAAACAGATTACCTGTTTGTTATTGTTAGAGCTTTTATCAGGTTCGTTTCACTCGAATTCATGTGACTGATCCTTTTAGGTGGGACTTACCAGTTCGATACCTAAATGTCAATGGTACACTGAAATGTTTTATGGAAGATATCTGTCTATACCTTCGAAGAGAAAAGGATTAATGTAATTATTTTATGTCGTTATGCGGATTGCGGACACATTAGCAGAGGGTCTCGGCCCTTTGAAATAACTTTAATGATTAAATTGACTAGTTTAATGGGCTATGTGCTCTCGTATAGAAATGCTCCTGACACGCATTTAATTTTAAAATTGTGGTCGTGCAGACAGCTTTTTACTCATCAACATGTAGTAGTAGAATAATTGATTTTTCTCAGACATGCTTGGAAATTTGAGCATTATTTTGACAACCTTCTTCGAGATAAATCGAAATTGATGTACTGGCCAAATACATGCGAGCAGCGGCCGGCAAAAGTTGTATGAAAATCCATATCTGTCGTGTCTAGCGGCCAAATAAATTACATAGTAAACTCATACCTGTCGTGTAATTTAAAAATGGAACGATCTTTTACTCCGAAACATGACAACCAAGTAGGTAACTTATCAAAGGTTTTATTTAAATTTCGAACTGGTTTGCAAAAAAAAAAAACAAAAGAACACTAACGCGGGAACAATGATTTTGACAAAATGAGTTCTAGGTACTACTTAGTTTTAATTTCCGCGCATTATTTAAGAAAAGTACTATACAAGCCTTGGCCACAACTAGGCATTGATGGACTTACGTATGTGTGCCTCGGCGTCGCCTCTGCCCACATTTACACGTTCTTCCATCAATGCCTCTTTTTCTAGCTGCTGCAGTAATGTAACTATTCTTAAATTTGAGATGGCTGTTGGAGGTTTACTGTAGAAGACCGCATAAACGAAGACGCGCTGTCTGTGGTCGGGATCGTTAGAAGTCGAATAAAAAAGAATGTGTATTTATGATATCATTTCCACCTACAAGGTTTTCTCTTTCACAACTTAATAACCTGTTGAATAATAAAGTCATACTGAACCCTGACCTAAGATGGTGACCACACCAGTAATAATTTAGGTACCTACTCTTAAATTACACAAAGCCGTATACGTATAAAGACCGCAACATAACGTGTTTAAGGATTAACTCTCACCGAAGCGCGACGCGCCGCGCACTTTTTAAGATAGAAGATATAAAAGAATAGATAAACGACCACATTGGATTGAGAGAATTAAAACAAAAGATAATACGTCCCGCGGCTTCACAATTCGCCCACCGAGCCGTGATGCCTTTCGTGGCACCGCACTTCTGAGCGATAAGCGATTGTTGAAAAGTCAAAAAGTTAAATTAAATTTTTTTAAACCCTCCACAGATACACCTCTTCAAACTATATGATTTATTTAGTAAATAGTAAACACGCTCCGATCGACAATCCATCGAAACACGTAATTATAACACGATATCTTGCGAAAATACCCCGAACCAAAGAGTAAAATGCGCATAACTTAAAAAAAAACACTAGGTGTAAATCTGTTCGTCCGTTTAGGAGCTATGATGCCACAGACAGACACACAAATACACAGAGCAACACACGTTAAACTTATAACAACCCTCTTTTTCTATTGGGAGTTAAAAATGTATGGGTTTAAGATACGCTACCCAAATGCCGATTGCGCGCAATTGCGCGCCCAAATGCGTGATTAATCCCAAATACTTTGACATTTCGAAACCATTATCTTCGATAGAATGTCACACTGTCTAGAGCTTCTGGCTTCCTTAAACATCGTCGCATCGCATCGCGTACGTTTTGGTGTGATCTGCTCCTAATCCTAAGTCCCCAAAGTACACCCGAGGCTCAGAATGAAGCTATTTAAGGCCCTTCTCAAGATTAGAACCCGTACTTATTATGTTTGCTTATGTGGATAAGAAAATAATCTTAAAGGGAAACTGGGTTGGTCTCGTAAAAGCTTAAGGCGTATATATTCCCCAATGTTCACGCGGCACTGGCCGTGCGTCCACTCGTAGCCAGAATATCAATATTGGATCTTATTTTGGACAGTTTTGGTTGCAAAATATATTTTTTAATTACATAATATACGTTGGTTAAGAAGAAATTCTAAAGAAATTCTAAAAATATTAATATATTTAAAATTTTTTTTAGAATGTCTTACCCAATTACTCAAGTCGTTTTGGAGGAGTAATCAAAAGTATCGAGTAAATATCGCATTGAAAAGCGCATGTTTCACAAATAATGTATATTATTTATATAGTATACTATATTTATATATATTGGAGGAGGACTCTCCTCAATAAATTCGAGTTTATGTTCCATGTCTTTCTTGAGTCTCGTGGGCATCATGTTGGGTTTAATGCTGGCACAAAGCAAGTGGGCTGGTACAATGGCCAAGCAGCCGATTCGTACCCCAGTCGTTTCACAGTCACTTTATCTCCGCCACCATCCGAACCCACTCTAGGCGGCCATAATGCAGCCACCCTCGCTTTTTTATTTGACTGCCAACAAATCAGGCAAAGTATAAAACATCCAATCGAAGTCAGCTATTTTGACATAAAAATAAAATGTTGTAAATCGAATAAAATCGAACTGAGATTTGAATCAGAAGCTAAATGTTTCCAATTAAACAAAACTGAATGATTAAGTTTAAAGTTGATTCGTCCGCAGCCATAGCCTCAAGTTCGACTTCCCCTACATATAAATATCAATAATAAATATAATATGTATGTATTTTTTTAAATCTTGTAACCTAGCCGTTACTAAGAAGTAGGCTTTAGAAAGTAACCCTTTTACGGCACTAAAGCCGAGTAAGGACTTTAAGTTTTCGACACAACAGCTGTCGTCTTCGTTATGTCATGTTTAATGTTTTTAAAAGAATCAAAGTGATCCGTAATGTTTGATTAAAAATTGGCTCGTATAAAAGAATCCTAGATAAGACCCTGAGTTTTCCAGCTCAAAATTATCGCAGAATTAATGTGACAAATTGTCAAGCACGCGTAATCTGCTGTGATTGGTTGTGTTCTATTTAGATTTAAGTCTGTGGCTGCGAGCTAAGTAAGTTATGCGTCGTATTTCGGTGTTCGAGTAGTTGTCAGAGCCAAACTCGCAGCGACTTCTCATTTCCTGGTGTCAATTCAAACTAAATCGAAGTTTAAACTAAATGCGATGCCACGAACGTGAAGTTTAAACGGTTTGAATTTGTCCAACAGGTTAACTTTGAGTTTCAGGGGGTAAAGGTATCTACTCAAAAAAAATACTATCGGATATTTTCCCAGTTATATATAGGTATGTAATTGATGATGTTCCGTTTTCCTTTTAATTGGGTTACATTCATTTTTGTTTTTTCAGCAGATAACTTCACATTTTAAATAATATAACGCATATTAATAATTAATTAAAGACTACCTGGACCTATATATACTACTTATTACTAGCATTTTCCCTCGGCTTTTCTCCTATGGCCTTTTCTAAAATCTACATCTTGCATATCTGTATGAATGTCTAATGTAATGTCTAATGCTCCTTGCATTAGACATTATGCAACAATAGTCTAACAGTGGATGACTTTTTCAAATCGAATCAGTAATTGCAAATTACTTTTTACATACATATTAAAAAATATCATTTTTTCTTTAAATAAGATTAGTAGGTATATAATATATAATAATATTAGTATTACCCGGCCGCAGAAAGTTTGCCGATGACGTCGTGACGTCACTCTCGACGTTCGACTCTCGCTATTGATGCACGAGGTGAACGCGGGGCGCCGGGCGGGCAGGCGGGAAGGGTAGTCATCGGCAAACTTTCTGCGCCCTGGTAGTAGTTATAAACGATATCGTTTAAGCGTATAATAATACCATTATTTCATAGAAAATGTTAATAAAAATGCATTGCCTTGGTTATTATATCTTTTATCGTCTTCCTACCGCGTCACTAGAAATTAACGACTGTGTGGGGTGACACCTATTTTTATTCCTGATTACCGGTGTGGAAAAATACCTCTATTGTTTATTTACGATAGGTTAAACGTTTTTCCACGTACTACAATAAATAAGGGGTATAAGAACAGTTGAGGAAGCGACGGAGCATTAGAATGACTATGAGGTATGTATTAGAATGACAATTACGAAAAGGTGTCACTTGTGATAAGTATGTCTCTATATGGAAAAGAAAATGTGCTTGGAAAATGCTTTAGCTTTTAGAATAAAAAAAACATTTATTCGTCACAGGCACAATACAACAGCAACAATCACAGAAAAATAGAAAAAAAAGATAATAAAAAAATGCACTGAGCGTATAGCCCATACCGAAAGGGTTACCAACTCAACATTTGAGAAGCGTCAAACACTCAGTGTTGATTTTCAGTATTCGTTATCTGACAGTTCATACTCCAAATGTAGTTTTTAATTATCTTGTAGTTTTTCAATAAAAGTTTCAGACCGTAAAAACTTACTGAATTAACTTGAAAAATAAAAAATAAAACTGTTTAAGAAGCGAACTCAAAAGACAAACAAGAAGAAAATCATGCTGTGCAGTCGAAAGATACATAATAAAATGATTTTGGTCAGTCAGCTTGCGATTATGTACTGTATGTGTATGTTTTGTGACTTTTAATGAAAGTCTGTGTTTGTTCGAAATAACGTTTTAAACTAAGTGTTTCTTTCAGAATTGGAAAAAAAACCATATATGCCCAGAACTTTTTAACACCAATATTTATAATTTTAACATAATTTCATTTAGTGATAGTCATAATGGCTGCGAAAGTACTTTTGGGTCATTATCGATCCCTTGGACAAGTAATGAATGAAAGAGAGAATTTAATTGAATGCGATAGAGAGGCTGTTTTAACCAAAATAAAATCATACAATTTTCTCGACTTAGCGTGCATTCAGTAGACACAACATTATTTACATGACCATCTTCATATTCGTTCAGACATAATCGTGAGGTTTTCGAGCAGATCCGCCGTGTCTGAACAGAGACTTATCCTTTGCTTTTAATAAAAATAAACCTTAAGAGCCTGAACGAACTGTCGCGCTGAACTCGCGTGGTGGCCGCGTGTCTGATTACACTCTAAAAAAAAGACAATCGGGATAAAATAATTTCCAACCTTCGCTTGAAAAAGGAAATAAAATTTTACATGAAAGTCGACACCACTGACGCGACCTCATTTTATATCTAAACTAGCACTTTGCCCGCGACTTTGTTCGCGTGATTTCGTTTATCCTATAAATGACTCTTATGTGCAGTTAGTGAAGGCGACTAAAAATAAGCTATTATTAAATCTATAAAAAATGGGGTATCGTTTATTGGTTTGGGACTATTCGTTATTTGACTTAAATAAGAATAAATTTTAGGTTACTGCCACAAAGTAAAATCCTCCCCTAAAAACTTAGTAACCCCATTTTGCCCCGTTGAAGCTAGAGTTTTGAACAACCCAAATATGATATTCACTCTTTTCTTCTCTTTCTATTTTTCGTAGTTCGTTCTTAGCAAGATTCCGCAGTAAGATTCCTCAAAAAAACTTTAACACCCCTTAACTCTATCTGAGGGGTAGTTTTAAAAACGTTTTATGTAAATTTCAATTATTTACTTTATCCCCAAGGAATTATTTTTTTCTTACAAACAAATTCTGCCCCTTTTCACCCTCTTTCCAGGTCTTTCAGGTTTAATTGCCGAAAATTCCTGCTTGGTGCTCCCCTAGAACCCTACGTCAAAACCAAAAACCTGTCCAGTAAGATTCTTAGCTTAACCCCAAGCTAATAATGACAACTAATAATGACAACCTTTAATGTTTGCTTAGGTTGTTATTTATGTCAACTTTCAAATATATTAACCCCAGAAAAAAGATTCTTCAAAACATTTTTATGCCCCCTAAATCGTCTTCTGGGGGTTGTTTCAAAAGACTAATAATGATTACCTTCATTGTTTATTGAAGTTGGTATTTATGTCAAATTTCATGTTTATTAACCCAAGAAATAAGATTTTTCAAAAAGAAATATCAACCCCTAAATAATATTTTGGGGGTAGTTTTAAAAAACTAATAATGAAAACCTTTATTGTTTATTTAGGTTGGTATTTATGTCAATTTTCAAGTTTATTGACCCAATAAATCAGATTCTTACATACAAACTTCAACACCCCCTAAATTATTATTTCGGGGTAGTTTCAAAAATCGTATAATGACAACCTTTATGATTTACTTAGATTACCATTTGTACCAAATATCAAAAATTTTGGCCGAAGGAATTAGATATTTGATACAAACTTCCAACCCCATTTTTACCCCCTTAGGGGTGGAATTTCCAAAAAACCTTTCTTATCGGATGCCTACGTCATAGAAAGAACACACCCTCTAAGTTTCAGGTCTCTACAATCAGCGGTTTAGGCTGTGCGTTGATCCGTCAGTCAGTCATTCAGGACAAAGCATTTTAAATGTATAGATATTTGCAAACGCGACTTCAAGCGCTTGCAAAAGCTAATATAACATTTATGGCTGTGCATATAAAGCTGCCTTAAGTACTGAAAACAGATAAACGGGAAAATTACTGTTATCTGTTAGGCTTCGTGGAACAACGAAGAGTAGCGTAGCTTTACGGAAGCATTACCACGCTTTTGACGCATAGACCGGGGATTTAGGGCTTCACCAGCTGATTGCAGGCTTACCACCCATTGTTAAACTAAACTGAATATTAAACCTGGCCAAACATAATTTTATTTGAATTTATTTTTAGATTGCCACTTTCAGATAGTTGAATTTGAATTCGCGTTCCAAATAGAACTGTTCTCGCTGCGAAAAAATGACTTACTGAAGTGGAAGCCATTTTGAATGTTAGAATTTGGAAATGTTTCTTACAGACGCAGACGGATTGTCTATTAGTTTTATTTAATACAAAGACCTTATACGTATTTCAATATTTCTGTATTGTCTCTGTCTAATGTTTCTTTTTCTGATCATTAGAGTAGTTTTGGAGAACTTAGTTAGTAATAAAGGTTTCTTTCAGTTTAACGAGATGTGTTCTTTTGTTCGATTTGGATACTTTTTACAAAGAAATTCAGCTGGATTATTTAAGAAGGTTAAGAAGTAATTGTGATTGATTAGAAACTTTTTCGTTAGAAAATAAGTCAGCTGGATTTTTTATCAAGTGATAAATCTCTAGCTCAAACCTTACCATTTTATTACCACTTTCATTTTAATTAACTTATTTGAAATTGAATTTTAATCTCTCTACCTTAAAATATTCAACAATTCAATATCTTATGATTAAGCGAGAGACGTACCCATGATTAAATAATAGCGAAATTACCAGCATTATCAATTTATAGACAATCTAACTGCTTCATTTATTTTCAAAGTCCCCTCTTTTGCCAGGCCTTTTTACTTTACCACAAAATTACCTTTTGCCCTCAGGTATAAGAATGCTGGACCAGCCTTACATGACGGACCTGATCGAGGCCAATTCGATGGGTCACGAGCCCCATAAGATACACATCTACAGTGCGTCGTGGGGGCCCACTGATGACGGCCAGACCGTTGATGGGCCACGCAACGCCACTATGAGGGCCATCGTCCGGGGTGTGAATGAGGTAAGAGCATGGAGTTAGTAAGTACAATGCGTAACATTGATTTAGACGTCTTGTACATGGAAGTATGGCACAATAAGGAAGAGATACTCAGTAGAGGTTGGAATACAGTATCCAATGATGGATCGATGATTGATAAGCCCCGCAGGATTTTCATTGTTAGTGGGTCACAGGGGCCTAAGATGGATGGGCTACACGTATCTTGTCGTTGATTGTATCAAACGTCCCGAAGCTGTTGGCTTAAAAGCATGATTTTGTATGTGATAGGACCAGAGAGTTCGTCTCTATACAATATATGTAGTAGGTATCTAAATACTCGTATGACAAAAAGTATTAACAGAAACTATAATGTCTACTTTTTTTCGAAAACACAAAGAATTTTGCACTAGGATGTGAAGGAGACCATAGGGCAACAAGAATTATAACACGACGATCTTTGTGGAATTGTATAAAGCGTTCATAAAAAGATTATTTTTGCTACATTATTAAACCTTACATAAAACAAAGCACCTAGTCACAAGTTACAAACAAAATCCGGCCAGTTTCAGACTTCCAGGAATTCTGTCCTATATATAGCTGGCAATAGAAAATGTCATGTGTTGTGTATTTTAACAAACTGCTAGACCGGACCAGACAGGTTTGGAAATAGAATATATACACGTGTCACCTGTAACGGTATTTATTAACACGCTTTAATTAGCTTCGTATCTATGTATCAATGTAACGGAATCTTTGAATGTGATTTTCACCCCCTTCAAAACGTCGGATTAATTTGAAACCCGACCGATGACAATGCAATCATTTAAATAGCTTGTCCCATTATCCTTACCAGGATCTTAAGGGTTAGAGATTGAACTAAAGTAAAAAATAATAATAAAAGTATTAAAAAAAACCCAAAAATCACGCTTTTAAAAAGCAAACTAAAAAGAAGAAAATAATTTTCAATAAATTTAAATTATAAACAGTGTGATAAACAAAAAACAATATTTTAACGTAAAAAAGCGTGGGGTGCTTGATTTCAATTGTTATAAAATTTTACTGACAGATATTGGTAAAAGTAGAGTCATTTTGAAAATATTTTAAAAAGACCCCACGCTTTTTTTACAATATTTTTTTTGGTTAATCACACTGTTCATTATTTAAATTTATTGAAAATTATTTTCTACTATTTAGTTTGGTTTTCTATTAAAGCGTGATTTTTAGTTTTTTTTTAACTATTATTTATTTTTCAAACTATTTTCGAACGTTTGTTTGTAGGTAAGGCTTAGCAAACCTGTGTGGGCACGAAACTACTTTGATGTGTAAGGTACAGCACGAATTTTTTGGAAACGTGGTTTTATGGGCTAACGCCGGTAACCGAATAAGAAGCATTGTTTTATCTTTTTTGCAATTTTTATTTTGTAATGTTCGACACAATGTAAATTGTTTGGGAATAAATAAATGAAATGAACCCTCTGTAAAAAAATATATTTTCATGTTCTTTCGCTGTTCTTTTCTGATTAGAATTTTTTCTCCGGGATTCATCGAACTTTCTTGTTTCGGCGCTCTCATAGTTCCACTGTCGGGCAGAATGTGGTAGGCTCATCACAAAGAAACAAATATTGTCTGTATGCCTGATAAGTATCTACTACTTTGCAAGAGTCGTTAGATGCGCAGGAGTCGTTTTTTAGGTATCTTTGGTAGTAAAGCGGGGCGCGGGGAACGATTAGGACCGTTCCGAGCGCTCGATTGGTTGCTGAGTTGACACAAGGATTAACTAACCAATCGTGTCGCGTCCACTTTCCGGTTGCTCTATATGGTGGTTGGTCAGTTCGCGGCATAAGAGCGAACTTACCCCCACTACGCCAAAACCTTGCCAACTTACGTGCCGGGCACTATACTTCTGTTTGGAGTACCTGTTTGGAATACCAGGGTATCCGATTTCGGGTGAACGACCGAGTATAAATGCGCTACGGTACCTACTCGGTTCAAAAAATAATATAAAAAACACAATATAATGAAAAGAAAATATTGTTGAAAAAGTAACATTGTCTTAGTGATCGTAAAAGTGACATTTAACCAAGGAGAGTTTACGCTCTATGCCGCCTTAAGACTCAAACTTAAATGATCATATACCACTAAGTACTTACTATACTTGCTTTTGTTTAGTGTAAGAGTGGGATGTAGTAATTACGACGGTACGACCCTTCTCATATTTTTACTAAGTAAAAATCATGCATTATATTTTTGGGTAGAATGTAAGAAAATTTAAACGTTAAGTCAAACGGTAGGTACGATCTTATGTAATTTTATAGCGTTCAGTATAGTAAATAGCCATATATTTTAGTAACATATATAGCAGTTTACTGTTGGAGGCTTCTACCATGATTTCATACCGCTGAATTTATACCACGGCCAATCTGATCCATCCAGTCATCTTGTAAAAAAACGCTACGAGTAGAGGGTTAGAAATAGCAAAGTAAAATTTGAAATAGCGGGTATGTAGTGTGCCTGTAATACCGGAACTAATGACTGCACGTCACACAAAAGCCTGCAACGCGCAAGCAGACTTTTCGTTCAGTCCGACCACAACCGTTGGGCAGATGCCCGGACCAGAAACAACACCCGTCTGGTCGGAGGCTTCACCAATAGCAATGGACGCCACACTATAATTCCCTGACAGCATACTGCTAAAAGAACATGGAAATCAGCAATGATTTAACTCACTGTGGAAAATGGAAATAACCTGTACTTGACAACGACTGACTGATTTTATACTTCTTTATCGGTTTCAGCATAACCTTAGATAGTTTAAATGATGTCATAAAACTCTAGTAGCTGCAATAGATTTTCTTAAAGTGAAAATAAAGTGATCTATCACTCCTGTTTACGATCCACGCGATCTGGTTTATGTCAGTTTCAAACGATAACTATTCATTTTCATGCAACACATGTTTAAGTTCAAGTTTATGGTGGTATGTCACGGTTAAACCAAGGCGATTTTTTTTTGGATTCCGTAACCTAAAAGTCCAAACGGATCCCTATAAGTAATAATAATATAACAGACGGACACGTGAGCGACAGCATCACTCACGTGTCCGTCTGTCTGTCCGTCTGACCTTCTGTCCGTCTATCCGTCTGTTCATCTGTCCGTCTGTTCGTCTGTACGTGTGTCAGTCGTACGTCACACAATTTTGTTCCCGAGAACTCCTCATTGACCTATGAACTTGAAATTTGGTGATAATATTTATTTTTACGTATATTTTACTAACAAATACCAATATATTCTACATTTAAAACGTAACCCTAAAAGTGCGAAGTCCGACACGCACCTGGCCGGATTTTTCTTTATTTATTTACACCTATCGCATACCTACACCCACCTACGCCATTATGATGTTATTGCATTTAAACTTTTAGGTGTTAAAAGGTTACAGACTGAGACTTAAGAATGAAGCAGAAACGAAACCACAGATAGTCCATCCAAAATTGAAAGCCAAAGGGAACTGTCTAACGTTATCTTATAGATTAAAATCACTCAACCAGCAATCTAGACACAAAATAAGTAGCTTACAGAATCCATTAAGAGCGGCCATCAAAACCTCTTAGGGAGTAATGGGGAGGGATTAGTTTCACCCGGGTGGTCAGAAGGGGTGGGTCACCTGTATAAATACAACCCTACCGTCGCCTGTTGGCTTTGATAATCTTACTGTCACTTGTACTAATGGAAGTTCCTTTTGAGTGGATGTAACATAGCAACTATATTTTCCGACTATATTATTCTAGCGACTTCGCTCGCGTGAAAGTCTCTCAAGAAATTATTCCAAGGGAATGTAACGCCGGGATGATAATAACCCAGGTCTATACTCTATACAAAAATAAAAATATTAAAAAGTTTAGCCTGCTTTCTTTCTTTTTCGTGTGAGGATGTGGCCACCTCTAGTGTCAAAGTTAATTAAACCGCCTCTGGGAACCCCACAGGCCTCTGACTTGGCTGTTTCAGACTTAAATTAATTATATAAGTCCAGGTTTCCTCACGATGTTTTCCTTCACCGTTCCCTGTGATGTCCAAGATTATCGTCATCATCATTTTAGCCGAAAGACGTCCACTGCTGGACATAGGCCAGGCGTCACCACATTGACCGTGCGTCGTGCATCCAGCGCCTTCCCGCAACCTTAACCAGGTCATCGGTCCACCTAGTGTGGGGCCTTCCAACGCATCGTGTTCCGGTTCGCGGTCGCCATTCTAGAACTTTTCGGCCCCATCGGCCATCCGTTCAGCGAGCAATGTCCACTGCCATTTATACTCGCACCACTCCCTCGGGCGGTCAGTCCTGCACGCGTTGCGTTTGTTGGTTGGTCTCTCGGCGTGAGTTCTGACCGCCAAGCGAGCATCGCCGAGCGAGTATCGCTGAGCGAGTATTATCTTTGATAGCTCTTGGCACTGCGGCAAATTTTTGTCGAGAGAGTACTCGCCGGCATTGGCGAACAGCCAGCGATCGACTTTTAGCAAGAAAGATTTCAAGAATTTTCCTCCAATTTAATTGTCGTTTATTCGTTCTTTTGAATCTTTAATTCCGACAAGATGACCTTCTTTCTGATATCTATAGTCACAACAATACTAAGAAATGTGGTTGATAATCTTGATCCCTTGTGTAGACAGCTTTTGTTAGCATTTTGACTTCCTTCTCTAGTAGAGTCAAAAATTTCATTTTAATTGTTTTTATCACCTTAATAAGGCTGAATGACACTTGCAAGACGTTATAACTGCAAGGTTTATTAGTCTGTGAGGCAGTTACCTAACTATTAACTATCTAACTATTAAGTTTATTAGTCTGTGAGGCAGTTACCTACCTATCCAGATTTAACCTTTGGAAAGTTTCCATTTATTGAATATTACATTCGCTGACTTTACACCTGTTTCATAGTAATTTATAGAATAACGTTTGTTTCATGTCGCTACTTAAATTCATATTACCTAGAGTTACGATTTTATAAATTTATTTTCACATTTTGAAGTCGTACTTATTTATTAAACCTCATATAGGTACAGTAGTATTACAAAGGCGGTCTTAATGTCATTTTTTAATTAAAAATACTTTCAAAATTTGCAAGACTTTTTTATAAGGTAAAAACAACCACCGTACTGTGCCAAAAGCCCTGTCATCCGCATTTAAAGTGCTCGAACATTAAAACTAGGCTAAGTACTCTATATCAACCGTTAAAAGCTACTTCATTTCCCCCACTGTTCGTCGTCATTTCCGCCGCTGGAGCTGAAAGTGGAACGTTTGAAAAAAGAACACGGTAACGCTTCCGGTCTTTAACTAGAAGCGACTAGCAGCTTTTTAAAATAAAATGAGATTAATCTTTCGATCTATGTAACTTGTTGTAAACGTTTTCTTTGAAACTTGAAAAGTTTTAAGTTATGCGTTCATGTTGAATGTTTTAATGTTATAAGTTTTTTTAAGTTATGACATAAACTGAAACTTATGTTATGTCGGCATTTTGTAATGTTACTAGAATTTACCGACAGAACGTCTATACTAATATTATAAATGTGAATGTAAGTTTGTTTGTTACGCTTTCACGCAAAAACTACTGAACCGATCATCATGAAACTTTGTACACATATTCTTGGAGGTATTAGAAGTAATATACGAAACTTTTTATAAAAAAAAATGTTTTTTTTAATGGCTTCACTGCGAGCGAAGCCGCGGGTAAATGCTAGTAAACAATAAAGGGGCGAGCACAGGCTTAGGCCCAGTTTCTGGTACTATAAACTTATCGCAAAACGAATGTTACAAATTGTCAAACGCGTATAGGTAATGTTTTTGGTTGAATGGATGCTCCCTAACTTGATTTGCGCTCCCTAAGTCGATATGCGCAAGTGAATTCGGCAAGGCAAAGAGTTTGACCGCTATCAAATCGACCAATCACATGCCAGATGAATGACGCAATGTGGATTCCCGTCTGTGTTATTGGTAAATTGATAGTGGTCAAACCCTTTGCGTTGCCGTATTCACTTATACAAGAAGGCTGCGGGTATTAGTTATCAGCGCGACAATAAACAATTTCGAGACGTAAAATAATATTGCAAAAATATTAATCACACACACCAACACAAACGTTAGACCTAATCTATAGTTCTACATGCTTCGCTTTCAATTCTAATTCCACAGTTTATATCCATCTTTATTTCATCACTAAAATGGCCGCCATTCCTTTTAGCATCTCCGTTTTTATGTGCACAAGATAATCGATTCACGGTTCTATCAGATAGCAGCACAGAACTCGGAATGCCTGCGCCGGCAACGATTAGAGAAGCTACTAGTAATAATGTTTGTCTTTGCCGCTTTTACAGTCGGTACGGGTAGTCAAACCAGATAATCTGACACCAGTCATCAATTTGGATCGTATTACCACAGATAATATAATAATAGCATACAGATGCCTCATCCCATACAAAGAAACCGTGCCGACGTAACAAGCGTTTTTCGTCTGATTAAACCGATTATTTTTTGTACATCCTTCGCGTTCGGTTCTGTTCCATGGCGTTAGATAGATGGTGTTAGTAGCGACCTGCAAGTAAAAGGGTTTATTCGGTTCGACAATATTTTTTTCTTTGAATACAGTGAAGGTTCGTTTTATAGTATTTTTTGCACGTTTTTACTAAACCGTTTGCGCCAAAATGTATCACAATGCAAATTTAAACAATCAAGCGGAATGCCTTAGAAATTTAAAACCGCGCCATCTATTGGCATCAATTTTAAGAGCCCAATATTCCATCATTTTGTGCTTAGGAGAGTTGATTAAAGAAGAACATACAATTTTTATGTACAATTCCAGAAAATGTTAATTTTACACACATTCAATAACAGATCGGTGCATATCGGGCCATCTAGTGAGATTTATTGGAACCGAATTTTCTTTTTTAGCGCTGAGACCCCGTGCCCAGGTACAGATAAGCAGTCGCTTCATGCTTAGCTGCTTCTAGTTAGACTGAAAAGGAAAAGGCTTTGCAGATTGATTCGTGTTACCGCAATGTGCTGAGTACAACTTTCAACTGTCATCATAGCCATACGCAAAATTGTCACGGCCGATAATGTCTATGAGCAAATGGTGACAATTATGGTCACGCTTGCCGTGTATCATAAACGTAGAAAACTTGACAGCATTATCCGTACAAAATTTACTAATCTCTATATCTAAAGCAGTGATTTCTAAACTAGGGGGCGCGCCCCACTAGAGGAACGCGACCACTTGTAAAGGAGATCGCGAGTCCGCGGGGCGAATGGATAGTACTCCGTCGCTCGCACAATCTTGATATTGCTAATGATCTAATATGTGCAATTTCTTCTATTCAACCCAGATCCTAGATCGCAGACATTTTGTCAAAAGCTTACCATGTGTTGTAAGTTGTTGCAACAGTAATCTTGCACTAAAACAACCTCTACCCTTCCTTTCTTAATCTTTTCCTTCCCCTTCATTAACTTAAGAAGTTTTGTATATATTATGTGTGAGTGTTTGTTACCTAAATATTAACACAAATATTAAAGAGAAGGCCGTATCTTTATTTTCCGTAGTAGCGAGGCGTGCCAAAAAAAGTTTGGGAATCCTTGATCTAAAGAGTCAAAGCGCATGTACGGCCAAAACCTATATATTTTCTATGGGCCGTGTGGAAAACCAAAGCCTGTGCCTTGGGCCAATCAGAATTCAAATGAAAGACAAAAATTGGTCGCACGATCGCTTTGTCTCTCTCACACTTTTCTGACCGTTATAATTTGACAACCAGAGAGGAACCGCAGTCTTCTCTATTTCTATGGTGGAAACGATGGCACTTATTGTCACACCAGCGGCCTAATTGTATAAGTGTGTTCGGGAGGGCAAAGGAAACAACTCCATGAAAGGGTATGACATATTTTCCTTAAATGTTTTCGGTATTACGTAAATATTTTAGAAAGGGTACATTCTCCACCCTATGAGTAGAATTCACATATTTCCTTTCCATGACCTATCCCGATAACCTATGGAGTGTATTACGCAATACGAAAGTCAATTTTTAAAGGTGTTGTCACCCACCTATACATGTTCTTTACCGAATTCAAGACTGCTGGTTTGTTCTATTAGGTTTTGACAATGCCTTCTTTAGCAGTGACTGCCAAGGCTTTTCTGTGCTCTGTGGTAAGTTATTATTCCAACCCACACAGCTCACGTGCGATCTTAAATAAACAAAGGAGGATTCTCACCGAAATAAATTGTGATCCTTCGATATTATTTTTTAGTTCAGAAACTTTTTGAGGAAAATTCTTGCTTATATCTTTGTTTGTATAGGTTTTTGTAAATAGAGTTATTAGAGCATAATATTGTTTAAGATTTTTCAGTGTTTTTATGAAACGATCTAAGATAGGTGGCGTTTTCGCAGAGTTTTCTCCTAACATAATTATGCTTTCTAGCGCACATAGACAGGTTGTGTAAATATCTTAGGTTTTGTTCCTTTTTAACTAATAATGGCTAGTTAATACAAACGAATGATCTTATTGTTACAGCTAGTGTTTTAATAATTCCAGAGGGCTGACATGAAGGCGGTAATTTTTTATGGTAAACACTAAGAGTTTGACGAGTGTTTCTAGCTAGGACGAAGAATGTGTATTGCGGGCACATTCGGTCGTGTGTCGTCATCTGAGGCGCTTCTCGCATGTTTAACATATAGTGATCAAAGTCACTCGTAGACATTGATTAATGAACAGATTGAGTTTGATTTCTCACATCACATCCAAGTACCAACTCGCAGTAAGCCCGCTGATTGCCACAAATAGTCTTATCGTAATGCTAATTATATCTACTCAGTATTTTTCAAATCACTAATGCAGTAATATCCTTCGACACCTGAATTAACGATTGAAAATTCAGTATTTTTTAAACTCTAATTTAGACTGAAAGTATGTCAAACTTTGGCATTAAAATATTGCTTGTCACATTCTTAACTTCAAATACACGACGCAGAAACCAGCTCTGGTTAAATCAACAAACGTTATTCATAACGTGCGAGTCGGTCTCGCGCACGAAGGGTTCCGTACCATTATCGCAAAAAACGACAAAAAAATCACGTTTGTTGTATGGGAGTCCCCCACTTAAATAATTATTTTATTCTGTCTTTAGTTTTCTTGTTATTTATTGTTATAGCGGCAACAGAAATACATCATCTATGAAAATTTCAACTGTCTAGCTATCACGGTTCATGGGATACAACCTGATGACAGACAGACAGACGGATCGTCGAGTCTTAGTAATAGGATCCCGTTTTCACCCTTTGGGTACGGAACCCTGAAAATGTCATACAATTTCTCTGTACATACCCGAAAAACGCTGGGCTGGGCAGCGTTCGGGAAGTTGCGCGGTATCTTCTCGTCCAACTTACCACAGTGTCGGAAGACGAAAGTCTATCGTCAATGTGTGTTGTTAGTGATGACATTTGGCTCTAAGACGTGGTCGCTTACAATCAGCCTCATAAGAAAGGTAACAGTCATCCAAAGGGCAATGGAGACGGCTATGCTCGGCGTTTTCTTGTGTGATCGAATCTAATAAAAATATATACAAATATCATTCGGAAAGAAAGTTTCTTCTGCAAAATAAAAAAATAAAGAGGTGCTGTTTCTCTGTGAACGCAAACAGAGTAAGCACACACACATACGTAATAAACGTTGAAAATTATCGCAGATGGCATATTAACATTAACATATTACCTACATTAACAGAGTATCTAAGACCTGCCGTATGTACAATATGTGGGTATCTAAGACTTGTCGTATGAACAGAATGTCGCCTCCTAACTCCTGTTACATATAAATTATGGCGACGCGGCTAAAAGTCACAAAATTGAAATGTTGCGGTAATTTATGTAAAGGGATCTGACGTATTCTAGGGTAATTTATCATATTAACTTCGTTAAGTATTAGTTTATACTCTGGTGTTAGTGGTTACTTGTTAATTAGTTAATATAGCTTTTCCCCGCGGCTTCGCTCCCGTGGCCCACCCTATAGAACCCGTTTTCGGGATAAAAATAACATAGGTCACTCCGGCTTAATTTAGCGTTCTATAGGTGAAAGAATTTTTAAAATTGGTTAATTCGTTTTTGTGTTTATCCAATACAAATCTTTCTTTATAATATTTGTGTAGACAAAAAAACTTACAAACAAAATAAAATAAAAATTGTTTATATTATTAATTTATTTATTTTATTATTTTTCTTTTATTTTTCATTAATTTAAATATAATATTTATTTGAAATTAATATAAAGTCTAATCTGCCCACTGATTCTAAAATTAAAGGGCTGCAGAAAAACAATCTAATCTATTCTCTATATAATAATTATTAGTGTTGATATGTATGTACTCGTACTTCTCATGTATGAACGTTAGTTTTATTATGAGTATGTCAGGATCGCAGGTCGCGTTCTGTAGTTTCTGCCACCCCCACAGGGAAAAAGTTTATATGAAGTATGTATGAACTAACTTATGAATGTAAGTTTCATGATTTATACCGACGAATCGATATGCAGATGAAAATATATCACATTTTAAGGAAGGCCAAGAAATGTTTTATTTTTTAACTAGACGCCCGCTCCGGCTTCACACGAGTGTCCTAATTAAGAAAATAAGATCATCTTCCGTTTACAGTACAGCTATTATTTTTTCACGATTTCTCAAACTTGTTCGTTCTTAAAAACCTTGTCCTGACAATTACAAAAACAAAACAGAATTGAAAACGGACCTGTTTTGAAAAATAGCTAGCAGCTGATTCGGCAATTCATCTGCGCCACATAATATACAATTATTATCATTGCACAAACACAATCACAATCATTGCTGCGACAAGCCGTGAATATATTCCTCTATCCTCATTTATCTATTTTAGAATGGAAATGTATTTTCATCCACAAAGGTATTAAAACTCATCTGAACCATTTTCTAGGAAAACTATTTGACAAAAAATTATTCATTTTCTATAAATCGGAATCCACTTATATTGGCTCGATCCACGCAATTTGGCGGATTCGAGTACCAATCAAATTCCTATTAAATTTGACTTTCAAAAATACGTACTTTCAATTTAGCTAATTAAATATGATTTGACATTGACTAAAACAGAGGTTCCCAACTTTTTTTTCCATGGACTACTTTGATTTTTTTTCTTATTAGCAGGGACCAAAAGTTCAGAAAAAAAAAACTGTTACAATCTAAAAATAAACTCAGATAAATTCAAACTTTTACCATAGGTAACTATTCGTTTATTTCCTAAGTAATAATACTACTGTCATATAAAACAATTGTCAGATTGAAAATTAAAATAAGTTTGCGTCAATGTTGATTTTGATTTGGAAAGTTTTAAATTGAAAAACTTTCGCAGACCGTATTTGAGCGACTATATGAAGTAAGTGGTAGATCAATTTTAATGAGAATAACATAAGCTCTAGACAAGTAATATCCTATCAAGAAAAGCGTCGCTATAGCGACTGGAAAAAAGTTAAAATATAGAAATATTACGTAATCAATCCCTTACATTTTGTCATAGGATAGAAAAGATGGACCCCCTTTGCCGCACTTAGACTCCGTTTGCGTGTGTGCGTGCAGGCCTCCTCTCTGTGAGAGGGGATGGGCCGTTATCCACCACGCGGCCCCAGTGCGGGTTGGTGGATGTCACATGTTTTCGAATGTTTGATTCTAAGACATGCCGGTTTCCTCACAATGTTTTCCTTAATCGTTTTGAGAGCAGTGGTGATGAAATAATTTACACAAAGTAAAGCACCTGCCTGGATTCGAACCCTCGACCTACAACTTGTAAGTCAAGGCCGTCACTACTGAGCCAGCACTGCTCTACATTTTGGAATTTCGACCATTTTTGCCCGACTGCCGAAGGAGGGTAATGTATTTATCAGTCTATGTATGTATGTTTGTTCCTATGTGGCGCTCTAGAGACCAAACGCGTTGGCCGATTTTGATGGTTCTTACGTCTATCGATTCGTCTTAACCCTGCGAGTGTCACTGGCTACATTAAAATTGGAAAATGGCGGATATTGGGTGCCATATTGTGGGGCCCAAATTTTTTTTTCTTTCAATCCTATCGTGTGGGGTATCAAAATAAAGGGTTTTAAGTGATTTCAAAAATATATAACACTCATTATGTTTAAATATACCTAAATCTAAAAAAAAATAACTAAAGAGTTGTACATAAAAAAGGTAATTAAAGAAATCTAAAAACCCGAATACTTAAAAAGTGAACTAAAAAGACGTAAACAAGAAGAAAAGCATGCTTCGCAGTCGGAGGATACATCTGGTTTTGGTCAGCCAGATCGCGAATATGTATCCTCCGACTGCACATCAAGAGTTTTTCCTTGTTTACGTTTTTTTAGTTCGCTTTTCAAGCAGTCGGGTTTTTAGATTTTTTTTAATAATTTTTTTCTATCAGGGCCCCCTCTAGAACCTCAGTGATCCACGGACCACAGGTTGAGTACCAATGGCGACTAAACCAACAAGACTTTGTTGATTTATTTAATTTCAAAGCCGTTGTATTGTACCTTCTTTTCTTTGATCCGCCTACAAGAAGATCTAAGGAAAAAGTCTTTAAAGATTTACGTAGGACGAGGTCAGGCAGAGCTTAAAAATCCTATGGCTTTGAAGCTTAATGTTTTGCGCATCGTTTCATGTGCGAAACAACGCAAGAACCTTCTCTCTTGGTCTATGAACCATTTGTAGGTATTTCAGGATTGGTGTTACAGATGCAGTCCATCGTAGGCTTTAGTAAAGAATGAGACTCTCTCATAGACATAGGTAGGTTGTGTCGTAGGATGCAAAGAGATTACGTCATGAATATTGCATCGTTGCGAGATAACGGATAATATGAACCCGTTTGCGATGCGTAGCTGATATGGCTGTTCTCCTTTGATCGTTTGGAGGCTGGTGTTCAGTAGTATACACGTCATACGGGCTTTTCAGATACAAATATTAAATTTGTTCTGTATTTGTTATATTAAAGATCCGGTCTTTGGAAAATCTCACTGCAATCCCATTTCCTATTATCCTATTTTATTCCTATCCTATCTTGCTACTATTATAAACGCAAAGGTATGTGAGGATGGATGGATGGATGATTGTTACTCTTTCACGCAAAAACTGTGGCACGAATTTTGATGAATATTTACAGTAATATAACTTATACATAGGCTATAAAATACAGAGATATTGGGCGAAGTACTAACCAAAGCGGGTGAAGCCGCGGGCGGCAGCTAGTACTAGTATAAAAGTGAAAATTTTTGAGGATAGATGGATGTGTGTTCTCTTTCACGCAAAAAATACTGACGAGATTTTGATGACACTTTACAACAATACAGCTTTTAAGTCAGAATGACACCATAGGCTATAATTTACAAAGATATTGATAAACGTTCCAAATACGGACGGAGCCGCGTAAAAGCTCCAGAGCCTTGAACACCGTCGCCGAGTTGCCAGCTTGTCGGTTTTTTATCCGTTACATTTTGGGGAGTGTGCGATGGAATTGCATGATCTAATTCCACCCAGCCCGTTTCATCATCGGACTACCAGACGTACGGCGATGCGCCATCGATACATGGTTGACATCCCACCCATACGCACTAAACGTTTTGAGAATACTTTTATTATACGTACAGCTAAGGAGTGGAATTCCCTGCCAGCGTCTGTGTTTCCCGATAGCTACAATCTAGGCGTGCTCCACTGTCGACCACATCATCGCTTACCATCAGGTGAGATAGTGGTCAAGCGCGAGCCTATAAAAAAAATAAAAATATCGGAACGGATGAAACTTTACAGTAATATGCTCGTAGCTTAAAAATCAGAAACATTTATAGGCTAAAATTTATAAAGATATGTCTTGTGTAATTTTATTTTCAATAATAAGTTTCGAAAGGTAGTTTGCTATAATATAAAATGCTTTACTATTTCCATTTGTGAATATATTTTTCGTTTTATTTCAACAGGGACGAAACGGTTTGGGCAACATCTACGTGTGGGCCAGTGGCGACGGCGGTGAAGATGACGACTGCAATTGTGACGGATACGCGGCCTCCATGTGGACCGTCTCCATAAACAGGTGGGTACACGTAGAGGTAAACATAAAGATGTACAGAGGCTGTAGGCAAGAGACATCCTGTCAATGGAAGCGTCATGACATTTATTGGAGAATTGTGTCCCCCAGGACACAATTCTCAGGGACAGATGTATACAAGTCATATACATCTGTCCCTTACACACACTCAAAATAACCTTACTCTAAGAGCTTATGGTCACCTCCTCGAGTGGCGACCACAAACCGATGACCTGGTGAAGGTTACGGGGATGCGCCTGGATGCGAGACGCACGGAACCGATCAATGTGGCGACGCTTGGGGGAGGCCTATGTCCAGCAGTGGACGTCTTTCAGCTGATATGATGATGATGAGTCGAAAATCGAAAATACATGAATGGTGACCGCGAAACGAAAGACGCAGCGTTGGAATGCCTCACTCTTGGTGGAGCGATAACCTTTTCAGAGCTGCGGGAAAGCGTGGGATGCGAGACGCACAGTTCAGATCGAGGTGGTGACCCTTGGGGGAGGCCTATATCCAGTAGTGGACGTCCTTCGACTGAAATGATGATGTTGAGAGTCACGTGATCATCTTGGCATTTCATCTATCGCCATCGCTAATAGAAAGACAGGATCCAGACAGTAAAAGTCCTCATAACAGATGGTTTCAGTCAGACAGTCTCATTAAAAGTGGTCCTATAGAACTTCTTTTAATAATAAATTAAGTTAATAAAATAAAAAACCCGAATGATTAAGAAGCGAACTAAAAAGATGTAAATAAGAAGGTAATCTATTCTGGCATTATAAATAGCTTACTTATGACTTGCCTATTAGGTACAACTACAGTGGAAATAAAAAAACTTTTTTACAAAAAAATACAACCGACTTCCAACTAAAAACATTACAAAGTGAAAAATAAAACATTCTTTTTCGAAGTCGGTCTCCATAACGAAAAAAATTGGTACCTACCAAAGACACCGACTTCGAAAAAGAAAGTTTTATTTTTCACTATGTAGTGTTTTTAGTTGGAAGTCGGTAGTATTGTTTAGTAAAAAAGTTTTTTTGGAATAACCATTAAAAACTTTCAATTTTTATATATCGCACTAGATGGATTTCGAAGAAAAAACAATTACGCCCCCCTCACTATATGGCGCCCAATATCTGCCATGTTTGTTTTGTTTTAACCTTACTTATCCAAGAACACTCAAGTGGTCAAGACCTGTCTAACGATTTCATTAATTAGTGTTTATTTTAAGTTTTGAACATACAACTTACAATGTCGTCCAGTGATCATTTGTAAGGCTTCCTTGACCTAGTTAAAACTTTTAAATACTTCTTCGGTAAGTGATTTTGTTTCACTTCAAACTGACAGAAAATAATATTAATAACAATAATACGGTTCTTGGCTTGATTAATGATGAGTTCGATTTGTTCTCAGAAATAGAATTATTCCATAATAATTTGAAATAAAGATCGCTAACTCAATAGCTAACGTCCAAACAATTGTATAGAATGCCTGATTTCATACATTTCCTATAACATATATATATATATTATGTTGAATAAGAATAGAATATAGTAGAATAAAATATCTTTATTTCGGACGCAAATATCCATAGGGAGTTAGTAACATATAAAAACTTATTACCTAGTGTTAGAGACATATAAAAACTTATTACCTAATGTTAGTAGCATAGAAAAAACTTATAACCTAGTGTAAGTAACAATCAACCTCCGCACAAACTGCTGCACAATCGGAGAGATTAAACCCTGCTGGTTTTTTTATCCCTTTTTATATTCCTTCTTTTACCCTTCTTGAATATTATATGTGGAATAGCTTTCGACTTACTGGCACGTAGAGCCAATAGACAGACGATGGATAGGGCTATCGTTTCAATGGGTTTTCATCGAAACGGACGCTCGATCTAATGGCTTTTCGAAATTGTGGTACATCGATGCTATGGAATTTCGGACGTTCGATCTGATGACTTCGGAGAATTAGCCATCGGGCATATGACATTCAAAATCAAGCAGAAAACCCGATTTTTTCAGGTTTCATTACCCCAAAGGAGGCAACAAACTATTAAAAAAAAATGGCCGGAATGGCTCGAGTTAACTCATCGTAACAGACGTTTACGCTGAGTGCGCAGTCACCGTCACCATGCGTCGTATTGCAACTATGCATTTTACCGGAAATTAGAGATACTTATTTTTCTTTGCATTATATTCAGTCTTGTATCAGCCACCAGATAAATATCCTGTATTTTTATAATTAAAGTAATTGTGTAATAAATAAATATTTTTTTAACAAAATCCCCGACCGCCGAAACATAACTGACGCAGTCGGTAGGATCGCGACGTTCTAAGATCGAATCCAACTCTTCATCTTAAGAACGACGGTTCTCAAATCGTTCTTTCGTGATCTACAAAGAACCTATCGCGCGGTCGGACACCTCTACGGTCATCGGGATAATTCTCCGGAGAATTGGAGGAAGCTGCGTTGGAGGAGACTCGACTCGAAAGGAGATGCAGTGGCTGCTTTGGACCTTCATCGCAGGAGCCGTCGTGCTCAACACAACAGCAACCGTAACCATTACCCAAGTAGGTAACGACAATGGTATCCTCCTCCTTAAACAAGGTCAACTCCTTAAACAAGACAACTACTTTAGCCTTGCTTGCGTTTACAACATTAGCAATCTGCACTTTACATCTATCCAACTGATGTCCTTATATGCAAGCACGAAAAAATCTGAGAGTACAGCATCTGGAGAGTTACATAAAACGTATAGGAATCAAATAGAATATAGCCTTAATATTATTGGTAAGAAGATTAAGTTTTTAACGCCGCAAGTTAGAAAGCGACGCGGTCTCTTAGATGGATTAGGTACCGTCGTTAAGTCTATCACTGGTAATCTCGACCATGAAGATGCAGTTAAGTTTGAAGAATAAATTTTAAATATTAAAAACAGAGTTAGAAACTTTCAAGATTCACAAAGGAAATCCTTAGTATTAGCACATAATACAATTGATGAGTTCAGTAAACAGTTAACAAAAATAAATAATAATCAGAAAAATTTGGCTAGTTTATTACAAAATATTACTAATCATTCTAACGATCTGTCTAACCATTTACATTTCGTAGATATTTACGTACAGATAGATTTTAGTTTACAGATAATTTTAGATAGGTTAATGTTATTAGAAGATGCTATGACTTTTGCTCAAATAGGCACCATGCATCCTAGTATTATAAGTCCTCAGAATTTAATAGAAGAGTTAAGAAACTTAGAAAGTATGTTTATGTTTAAACCAGTAGCTAGTATTAGCATCAGTAACATATACAGGATAGAGAAGTCAATTAAAGTTAAAGCTTACAGCACAGAACACTCTGTTAATTTCATTCTCGAAATCCCCTCAATTACCTCAAAAACCTACGACCTTATCCATCTCTATTCTATCCCTAATAAAAGTAACCTAACTATCATTCCAAAATCCAAATACCTGGCACTTGGTAACGGTGAGTACGCTTACCTGGAAGAAGATTGTCAGCCACTGACCGACAACACCCAGCTCTGCAAGTCCTCGACACCAGAACAATTGAAGACACAGATGACTGCATACTATCACTCATCCAGCACCGCTCAGCAAATTGCACTCACGCTAAGATGAACTTAAGAAAAGGAAAAGTTCAGAAGATCGGAGACAACAACTGGCTACTTGTCCTCAGAGAAGAAGAAGTCATCAAAACACTATGCAACACCAAGACAGACTACAAGAAGCTGTCCGGCATTCATCTCGTTAAACTAACCGAAGATTGCCAGATGTACATCATGAATAAGACACTGCGGTCTCACACCGACACGGTCGTCATCAACGAGGTCATACCATTACCGGAGCAACATCAAGTCTCAGAACAATCAATACAATACGAACTCCAATTAGAAGACATCTCACTAGACAGCATCCATGAACTTATCAATAGAGCAGGCGACATCTCCGTGCCAGAAGAAGATAATTGGACAATCGTAGCAGCCACACCTAGCTGGAGCACAATCATCCTTTATATCTTATTGGTCGCAGCAGCATCCTGGAAGCTGTATCAATGGAAAACAAAGAATATCCCGGAGGACACCAAGGGCAGCGCGGACGCCGCCAGAAGCAAGAGTTGCTTCTATCTTATGGAGGGAGGAGTTAACTCATCGTAACAGACGTTTACGCCGAGTGCGCAGTCACCGTCACCATGCGTCGTATTGCAACTATGCATTTTACCGGAAATTAGAGATACTTATTTTTCTTTGCATTATATTCAGTCTTGTATCAGCCACCAGCTAAATATCCTGTATTAAAGTAATTGTGTAATAAATAAATATTTTTTTTTAACAAAATCCCCGACCGCCGAAACATAACTCTCGACATACTCGTACTTTAAAAATTTGCTCATAGCTAATTTTACTCCCGGTGGACGTATACCATGCCGATTAAGGCGATATATACGCCCCAATGTAAACGCAGTACTGGCCGTGCGCCCGCTCGATGCCAAAATATCAATATTGAACCTCCTTTTGAACAGTTTTGTTTGCAAAACATTATTTGATTTACATATGCTATGTTACTTATGAAGAAATTCCAGCCATCAATTTTTCTGATTAAAAATATTTTTAAACAACCAAGTCTTTTTGGAGGAGTATCCAAAAGTTGCGAAAAATATCGTGTTGCTCATTATTTTTATAAGAAAAAATATTTGTTATACGAAAAAAACATGTTTAAAAAATAATGTACATGAAACAATATTTTTTTTTCAAAATTTTTAATCTAGCCATTACCAAGGAGTAAGCTTTAGAAAGTTACAGTTCTAAGGCACTAAAGCGGATGTAGGCCCTTAACATTCGCACCGCGATAAAACTTAGTCGCATTTGCTCGCAATTAATGACTGATACATTTTGTGGCTATAGGTGGTGCATATATCGTAGCACAAAAGTGAGATTAATTGAACTAAGGGTTTATTTCATGTAAGGTCTAGCTAGACTGAGTACCCACTAACATATAATATGTGCAATATATCTCACTAAGTGGACTCAGTTTTTTTATTCGAGTGAAAAAGCGTAGGCTTTTAGTTTCTCTAAAGAATCGCTCCCATTTTTCACACAAAATCTTTAGTGCTCGTTACTGCTAAGAACCTTTTATGGGCGCCATTTATTTGGTGAATTAGAATTATTATTCACTTGAAAATTGTTTTTATAAAAATTAATTGGTGCAGCTGCTGTATTAAACGATTTCGATCTCGGATGATTTTTAAACTTGATATCCGAAGAGTCACTTATAAGTGGAAATCTTTCAGGGACACTTTAACCCCTGAAAGATTTCTCATGAATATGAACACTTTACTTTGGGATTAACCCTTTGAAAAATCAGATCTGATCAATATTTTGTTTAATTACGCGAACTTGAATTACCTACTGCTGGTTTTTAAGGTTCCGTATCTGAGGCGTCCAAACGGAGGCCTATTGCGTTCACTCACGTATCCGTTTGTCTGTCCGTCGTCTGACACAAAATTTTCAACAAAGGAATGAGAAGCCACCAAAGTCAGCCTTTTTTACAAAAATTTTGCCGAAGAATTTTTTAACTTCCCACTGACCTATGAACTTGAAATTCGGTGATAAAGTTTATTGTTACGTACAATTTATTAAAAAATGCCAATATATTCTACATTTGGTACGGAACCCTAAATGTGCGAAGTCCGACACGCACCGGTTTTTTTCATATTTCAGATTTGATAAAAAACACAGTTAAAAGGAATTAATTTATGAGTACCTACAACCCCAAAAGTAGTTAATGAATTAAAATTCATCCTTTGTTAGTAGATTTAATTTTCATTCAAGCTTTCATTAACATTAACTATTTGATATTGTTGTTCTCTCTATTGTCCTCCATCGTCTCTACACGTGCGAGTCTAATTAAACCCGTTGGTATGGTAACACCCACGGTTTTCTGGAAGCCTGATCAAGTTTGATCTGTATTCTATTACAAAATTATGTAATCGGCTCCAATTGTTCGATCTTAACGAGAACGATGTTACTAAGGACATTTGTAAACCTGAATCGTTTAAATAAAATTCTATTTAAAATTGCAAGGGCCGAAAGAGGTAGCGGTAATTCATAAAAGGTAAAGCGTAAACACTCACTTGCTCTTTCATTTACCGCTTAACCTAAGGAGTTCATCTTTGTTCTTCAGCGATTAGGCCACCAGCACCCAGTTGCATATCTATTTTAACAGCACAAAGCACATTCTTTCCCTTTCATTTTGATAACTCAACAATATTCTTTGCGAGTTTTACGCTGTCGGGTAGACGGATTTTTGAACATATGTACTCGTAACAATGAATGCCAGGGAAACAATCCTTACCCTACTCTTTGAACTTACACAATTAGGGTGCACGTGTCTATTTTTTTGATTTGACCTTTTCCAAAAGCGAAATAAAAGTTTGACTTTACCATCGTGGTCACACACACACATACACACAGGCCATTAAAGACCAACCACCAACACTAAGAAGCAAGCTGTGGTAAAAATCTCACTCACTACCGCCTAACTTCTTAAAACCCCAGGAACACCAGTTGCCTGTGTATTAGAGTGATGTAATCGAAATAAAAGAGAAGTGTTCGATTCAACGATTCGTGTAATAATGCTCATAAAAGGTGTGTGCAGTTACAAATATAAGGTTGGGCGAGCTGCACACTACACCTCCCCTTTTTTTTTAAAAAAAAATGTTGTTATTACTAAGTACATAATGCTTTTTTTTTTACTTAAACTATGCTTACATCACTACTTTTTGTTTACTTTTTAACATAACATTATACAAAAAAACATCTTATCTTAATTAACCAAAGTATTTTAAGTTACAAACAGTTTTGTATTATTTTTATGAATTACATATTCCTTATCATCTTTTATAATTTTCACATTTGGTGATACATCTTCAATGACTCTGTATGGTCCTAAGTAAATTTTATCTAACTTATTTCCTACTTGATTTTTGATTAAAACTAAATCTCCACTCTTATATATTAACCGATTTACATTTTTATCAAAATGATTTTTTCTTAATTCCTTACTGAATAATAAGTTATTTCTAGCTTCTGCTTGTGCTCTTTGTAGTCTGTATTTTAGCTCCAAAGGGTAAGAATCTGGATTATATAACGGATCAACATATACATTTTGTGCTATATTAGATGGTAAATTACAATTTTTGCCAAATACTAACTCAAATGGAGTGTATTTTGTCTCAGAGTGCATTGTAGTATTAAAAGAAAAGCACCAGAATGGAAGCCAACTGCTCCAATCTGTTTTGTTATTGTCACACTGAATTCTAAGATAAGCTCCTAGAACTTTATGAGTATTTTCCAAACCTCCCAGAGTTTCATGATGATAAGCTGTTGAATGCAGTTTATTAATATGCAACAAATTGCAAATCTCAGTGAAAACTGATGACATAAACTCTGTTCCCTGGTCTGTTATTATCTCTCTAGGGATACCATACCTCAGAATAAAATTGTTTACAAATAACTTAGCTACAGAAATAGTATCTTTCTTTTCTAAAGGATAAGCTTCGACGTATTTTGTTAAATCACACTGTAATGTCAAAATATACTTATAGTTTAAATTATCTACATCTAAAGGACCTATTAAATCTAAACTAACTCTTTCAAAAGCAGTGGATGCCGTGGATGTGATAACCATCGGTTCCTTCGTATGCCTATTGGTATGCTTTTGAATCTGACAACTTCTACACTTCTTTACGAATTCTGATACGTCATTGCTCATTCCTGGCCAATAATAGTACTTCCTAATATTATTTAACATTCTGTTTACCCCCGCGTGGCCACTCGTGGGTAACAGGTGGAAGTCATTCAAGATCACAATTTTCGTGTCTTTGTCAGTAACTCTAGTCACATCTTTAATAACAAGTAACTTAGGAGTATCTTTTAAATGACTCATTTCCTTTATAAAATTGTTTACAAAACTTTCGTTGCGCTTGTTCTTAATTATTATGAGCTCGTTTAATTTGATTTGCTTGCAAAAACGTTGTAATTCTCTCGCTAACACACTTACGGTCGATAACGATCGAGAAATTACAAAAATTGCTGACTTTTCAGGCACGAATTTGTAGTTACCATTGTCACTAGTGAAATGTTTTGATTTTTCTATCTGATTTAATGTATTTTTATTGCTAAGTAAAATCAATTCAACGCTGTCAATTGGTCGTTTGAGAATTTCCACTACCTTAGGTTGATCAGGCCTTGGAGTAGAGGATACCTCAGTAGTCATGTCGTTGTTGTCACAGTCAGTACGTAACCTTCGAGTCTGTGCCCTTGTCATGACCGATACTACATGCTTGTTCATATCCTTTAAGCTGTTGGATGTAATAGGTATCCGGCTCAATGCATCTGCAGCTGCGTTTTGCCGTCCTGGGACATAGCTGATTTCAAAATCATATTCCTCGAGATATAATCTAAACTTTGTCAACCGGCTTGAAGGATCGGTCATATTAAATAAATAAATCAATGGCTTATGGTCTGTTTTTATGTAAAACTTTTTCCCATATAAATAAGGTCTAAAATGTCGAACCGCCCATACAATAGCAAGTAATTCTAACTCAATCACAGGGTATCGTGTCTCAGTTGGTTTCAAGTTACGGCTGGCGTACGCGACTACCTTGCTATTACTATTAGACAGCACGGCGCCTAACCCTAGTTTTGATGCGTCAGTTTGTAACGTAAAAGTATTATTATCGCTGAAGTCTGGATAGTCAAGTATAGTTGGACTAACAAGGATCTGTTTTAGCTTGTAAAATGCTCGCTCGCATTCATCACTCCATACGAACGCTACATCTTTCTTACATAACGCATTCAATGGATAGGCTATGTCGGCAAACTTTGGAATAAAACGCCTATAATAGTTAGCAAATGCAACAAATCTCTTGACTTCGTCTACATTCTGCGGGACAGGGTACTTTTGCAGGCATTCTACCTTTGATGGATCGGGAAATATACCTTCTGAAGTGATCTTATGCCCTAAATAAACGATTTCTTTACGTAAAAATTCACACTTCATCGGATTTAGTTTCAAATTCACTCTTCTCAGGCATTCAAAAATTTTTATAAGATTCTTGTTGTGCGTTTCAAGACAATTTCCTACGACAATACAATCATCTTGATATAAGAAGCATGATTTATAATTTAACCCTGACATTGCTATTGTCATGAGACGAGCAAAAGCACTAGGCGATGTCTTAAGTCCCATTGGACATCGTTTCATTTGATACTGCTTGTCTGTTGTAAATGCAGTAAACTTCCTAGACTTTTCTTCTAAAGACAGCTGATAGTAACCTTGACTGAGATCTAATTTTGAAAAATAGATGTTGTTAGATAACGAATCTAGAATCTCAGTGATGTTAGGTAAGGGAAATTTATCATCCTGTATCCTATTATTGAGTTGGCGATAGTCCACTACAAGTCTCCATTTCCTTTCTCCTGACCTATCTGTCTTTTTAGGTACTAATAGAACTGGGCTTGACCATTCTGAAATAGTCTCTTCAATGATATCGTTTTTAACCATTTCATCTATTTGTCTTTGTACCTCGCCTTTCAATGCTTTAGGCAATCGATAGGGCTTCACGTACGCTGGAGACGCATTTTCCTTTAGTTTAATTGAATGTTCTATTAAATTTGTAGTAGTGAGCGTATCTCCTGGCAAATGGAAAACATCGGCATATTTGGCACATACGTTTTCAATGCCTCTTTGTTCCTCTTTATTTAAATAAGTATGTAGTTGTAACGTAGTTAGCAAAGTTCGAACTCTATCCACAGATATACTATCGTCGTCAAACTTGCAAACATAAAAATTATCTAGGCAGCTAATAATTAGATCTGAAATATTTATCTTAACCGAACTATCAGTTGTATTTAAAATCCTAACAGGAATAAGTCCATTATGTGGCTTCGATACTACACCCGCTGTGAACACACCATTATAAATTTCCTTTGACAAAATGACGCAATCACTATTGTGTGACGTCGGGATGTGTTTAATTACTTCGCAACGAGGTGGAATTGTAAACAAATTCCTATTTACATGAACACTAACAGACTGGTCTCGGGTTTCTAAACTCAGAGTACCATTTTTATAATTTAATACCGCGTTATAGCGCTCAAAAAAATCCTGCCCGAGTATACCTTCTGCGGCGCAAGATAAGTGTTCAAAAATATGAAACTTTTGTTGAAAAGTCACATTATTAATTAAAATATCTAAATAAATGTATCCCATAGATTCTAAATTACCACTAATTCCTTTAATAACTATCTTATCCTGTTTTACTAAATTCAATAAATTCCTATGTCGCGACAACCATTCATACTTAAGCACACATAAGCTTGCTCCACTATCAATCAGTAAATTAAGATCAACATTACTATTTTGTAATTGACAATTAATAATACAAAAATTACTATAACTAAGAATTGAATGAGTGTACGGTTTAGGTACGAAAAAATTCTAAGTTTTCATGACTATTTGCCTGATCATTGCGCAAGTTGTCTTGGACATTGGACTGTTGCGCGTTATGCTGAACACGCTGACAACGCACCGGACGTCCGCGTAAATGCTGACGCTGACCACCTGTGTGTTTACCTCGATTTACACTGTATGAAATTCTTATACCTGTGCTATTTTCATAATTCTTATTATAATTATGATGATAAGTTTTATTGTTGTTATAAAACTGTCTATTTCCTCGGCCTCGAGAACCTCTAAAGCTTCCACGTTTATAGTTTTGGTACAAATAAATGCGAATATCTTCTATCAAACTTTCAATATCTGCGTAAGTAGTTTTAAGACGCAATTTTGCACTAGGCGAGAGACGTGTTTTTAATACAAACTGTATCAATTGACTTTTACTGGCATCATTGATAAGCGAGCTATAAAGTAAGATACCATCAATAAGCTGATTTGTCACCTGCTCCTGGCCATTCATCATCGGCAACAGGGAAATTGCAGTTTTAATATCGAACGTTTCTGCCATTTTTGTAACACTATTTGAATGTTCTATAAAATCCTTAGAACTAGTTTGACTACTACTATCTACTAAAGTCAGTAAACCCTTTATTTTCTGATAATTTGATTGAATCTCATGGATTAATGTTTGGAAAACCTCACAAGTTTCTTTGTCTAGCTTGCGTTCTTTAATTTCTTGGTTCAACTGAGTCAAAATACAATCCAGTTTACTGTATTCCTTTTCTGCTTCTACTAGTTTCTTATAAGCTAAATCTTGTCTACGCCTATCTGGACCTAGTTTCACTAAATATTCCCTTAAATATTTTAATTTAGCGTGCAAATCTTGCAATTGTTGGGACATTCCTATTCCCCAAATCGAAATATAAAATAATACAACATGATCTAATTACAATATTATGGAATATTGTAGAATATTAAAAAAAAAAAATGCAGTGCAAAACTTACATTGCAGTAGGTACGTATTGTACTGACAACGTATAAGTAGGTCACGACGTGTCACGTGGCGTGGATGAACGGACTCCTCAGCACTGGACTCGAACTGACTCCGTAGGTCACGACGTCTTACATGGTGTGGATGAACGGATTCCTCAGCACTGGACTCGAACTGACTCCCAGCTGCTCCACATCGGACCCGAACGATTTATCTCCCGGCGCCCTGCATATCCTCTCATCATAAGGCTTGAGCATTCTCCCGGCACCCGGCAGCAACGTTCCTTTTCTGTCTTCTTATTTAATATTTTCACCGCTTCACACTTATTCTTGGATTCTGTTTTTTTTTTTTTTTTTTTTAATCTTCTTTTGTTTCTTTCTTCTAAATTTTCCGTCTTCATAAACTTCTATCAGTATATTTTTCAGGATTTCTTCAACTATTGACGTCTTCGCATTTTACGTAAGTTGCAAAATTTTAATTGCTGGCTAAGGGTCGCCATGTATTAGAGTGATGTAATCGAAATAAAAGAGAAGTGTTCGATTCAACGATTCGTGTAATAATGCTCATAAAAGGTGTGTGCAGTTACAAATATAAGGTTGGGCGAGCTGCACACTACACCTGTGTGGAAAGCACTTAATCGATTGTGTACCCAGGCAGGCTGCTGCAAAGACAATTTGGCGAAATGGGGTTTCATAGACTCGTCTGACACACAATGTCAGTGCAGCGCCCCTGTGCAGATTATGACACACATGCTGGAGTGCCCCAAGTGCCCACACTCTTGTACTTTGGAGGACAAAATGAACGCCACTGACGCTGCTATGGGCGTGGCTGCTTACTGATCCTAAAATATCTAAAGAGTTTTCCATAGACTCGAAAATAAATAGAAGCGAAATAAAAAATCCAATTGTTCAAAAATGTTTACCATTACCATTTACCGCTTATCCTATACAGCAGCAAACTTATTTGATTAGAACCAATAAAAGTTATAATCTTATTTTTCAGTGCAATAAACGACGGACAGAACGCTCACTACGATGAGTCCTGCTCATCGACCCTTGCGAGTACCTTCAGCAATGGTGCTCGAGACCCCAGCACTGGAGTAGCTACTACGGATTTATATGGAAAATGTACGGCCACGCATTCGGGGACATCGGCTGCGGCACCTGAGGCTGCAGGAGTGTTTGCTCTGGCCTTGCATGCCAAGTAAGTTCCTTCCTGTCTGTCTTTCAAATAGATTAGTCACAATTTGTGTCCAGCTCTTATCAAAGCAAAATTGAAGATCAAGAAATCATTCGCTACTAACACTACAGTTATTCAAGCCTGTCGAGCCACACTTTTATTAACTGAAGTGTATTAGAGCAAGAAACTGAACTGAAGATTAATTTTATTTTACTGATTAATTGCTATAACATTGAACTCTGCAGTTTGGAACGTGACAATTTGCGTTTAACGTATGTGTAAATTAAAAAAGCTTCACTGCTATATTGCGTTCATTAAAAAAACCTCACGTGCCAAGTTTTTATAAAGAAAAATCCCATTTCTATTATATTGCCAGTGTTACTAACAAAACGAGGTTGTTTTTTAGGGTTCCGTAGCCAAAGGGTAAAAACCCTATTACTAAGACTCCACTGTCCGTCTGTCTGTCTGTCACCAGGCTGTATCTCATGAACCGTGATAGCTGTGCCCGCTATAACAACAAATACTAAAAACAGAATAAAATAAATATTTAAATTAGGCTCCCATACAACAAACGTGATATTTTTGCCGTTTTATGCGATAATGGTACGGAACCCTTCGGGCGCGAGTCCGACTCGAACTTGGCCGGTTTTTCTTATAGGTAAATCTTTGTTCACAGTCCCAGCTTAACGTGGCGAGACATCCAACACTTAACTGTGTTGACTTCAAAGAGGAACTCGCTTTACGATGCGAAGGTATGCATTCTATATTTAAATTATTACTATTACTAGCAGTACTGTTCCACTGGGGGGCAAAGGCTTTTAGAGGTATGTGGAACAGGATGTAAAGTCCCGCAACCTCTTTTAATGAGAAAAGTTAATTAAAAAAAACAAAAAATCCGGTCGTCGGAGTATACATCTGGTTTTTGTCAGCTGTCAGCTCGCGAATGTGTATCCTCCGATTGCAGAGCATGATTTTGTTCTTGTTTATGTCTTTTTAGTTCGCTTCCTAAGCAGTTGGGTTTTTTGATTTTTTAATTTACTTTTTTTATTTATAACTTTTTAGTTAACATTTTTTTTCGAATTATGTACAACGCATAAGTGTTATATGTTTTTGAAATCACCTCTTGAAACCCTTTATTTTGATAACCCACACGATGGTTTTGGAAGAAAAAAATAAATTGGTCCCCACAATATGGCGCCCAAAAGCCGTCATTTTTCTATTTTCCAATTTTAATGTAGCCATGTACTTCATGATAATATACTTGCAAGTTTAAAACGAATTGATTGACGTAAGAATCATCAAAATCGGCCAACGTGTTTGGTCTCTAGAACGCCACATAGCTATAAACATACATACATAGACTGATAAACACATTACTCTCCTTTGGCAGTCGGGTAAAAGGGAGGATCGCCCGACTAGACCGTGCCGGGTGCTATGTCTGGTGGGCAACGATGTTTGCTGTCGGGCTGTTGTATATATATGTCGTAGGATGATTTGATAATTCGAATTTTCGTGAAAACCCTAGGGATATTGCGAAAACACGGATATTTAGACAATGGCGAAACTGTTTCTCAATCTTATTGGAAAAAGTCCAAGAGCGAGCGAAGCGAGCTCGGGAGCTTAGGGCACCCCGACACGGACAGGTTAGGTTCGAACGAGATGACGGGAGCTGAAGTGAGCGAGCAAAGCGAGCGAACTCAGCTCCCGTCATCTCGTTCGTGTTAGGTTACTTTAGACCCTGCGGACGGAAATAGGAGCCCCGCGCAGCGGGGCTCCGTCGACTATGTTGCCAAAGTACTAATCGTACTTGGATAATTTTTCGCCTATGTCTAATTATCCGCGTTTTCGCAAAACCCCTAGGATTTTCGCGAAGATTCGAAGTATCAAATTATCCTACGACATATACAAATCAAGCGGCGAACCAGCGTTGCCAGAATGTAACACGACTCAAAATGTAACTTTTACGTTACTTTTAGGACTTTATATAAAATATTGAAATATTTTCCAGCAAACAAAAAATAATCGTGCAACGGAACGTATCTAAGAAAGTTTTCATTCGTTGTTTTGTCGCACCTGATTTTGTGACACACAAATTGACGTATTGCATATTCACTCACTCACTCACATGTATTTCAGGTCTTTTTGTTGTTCGTATGTAGGCAGTATATCTATACTGCCTACATATAATCATATAATCTTCCGCTATGATTCCGCTACATGTTCCTCTCAATTTTTGCATCGTTCCCTGTTCTGTGTGTTGTATTTAAAGACGGTATCCTGCGGTTTTTGGGCACCAATCTTTTGTTTTTTTTTAGTTTTCGTGTTTTTTTTTTACATTTCACCAAGAAACTAGGACACTAGATAAACTTTCTGAATGTTTTCTTTAATAAATTATACGTTTATGTCATTGACGTCGTAAAAGTCAGCAAGGAAGGACAAGTAATTTTAAAAATTTAAAGTATCCCTGACACATTTTTATTTCATGCTACATAATTAATCTAGTAGTAGACACGCTTCGATCGACAGTCTATTGAACAATTAATTATGACAAGATATCTTGCGGAAGCAGCTACATTCAAACAGTAAAACGCCAATAACTTTTGAACGGCTGAATCGATTTTCATCAAACGCTCTCAATAAAGTCACCATTCAAACAAAAACTAGTTTAAAAATACAAAAAAACACGCTTTAATAGAAATCCAAACTAAGAAGTAGAAAATATATTTCCATAAATTTAAAGAAAGAATAGTGTGATTAACAAAAAACTATTTTTTTTTTGTTATAATATTTTATTGACAGATATTGGCAAAAGTAGAGTCATTTTGAAAATATCTTAATAAGTATCTTCAACAGTTTGGATGTGACAACGTACCAGACAGACGGAAAGACACACTTATGTATGTCTTTCTTTTCTTCTTCGTGTGAGGACATGGCCACCTCTGGTGTCAGAGCTAATTAAGCCGCCTCTGGGAACCCCACAGGTCTCTGACTTGGCAATTTCAGACTTACATTAACTATTTAAGCCCAGGTTTACTCAAGATTTTTTCTTTCACCGTTGCCTGTGATGTCCAAGATAAACTTAGATAGTAGGTGAAATGAATTTGAAAAAGTAACATTGGTACTTGCCCGTATTGAACCTACGACCTCAAACACGAGAGGCGAGATCTAAGTCACTGGGCCACCACTACGTTAACATTAACATTTTTACTTATGTATGTATAATATTACTATGAATGTGTAAGGGAAACTTTTGAAGTATATTTATGAGAAAACATTAACATTATTCAAAATACAAAAACACTATAGGTACTACTTGTTATAAAACCTGAAAACATAAAACCTTGCGGCTTGAGTAAGTATATAAACTTTTGTATTCAAGTTTAAATGTTAAGGTTAAGAGAACAGAACTAACAAGCCAAGAATTAGCCAAGTTTACTGTTTAATTTGATTTTGTTTTATTGCTCTTCCCAATTCTATTCTGTATTGTGCTTTTGTTATCAACACTTGGCGTGGGTGAACTTAAAATTCTCTATTTCAATTAAAATCTCTCTTAGGGTGAGGCCAAACGAACGTAATTTTTTGTGCTGTGAGTCCCGGAATTTACGCTGCATTCGGTTCCGGGTTCTTGTTCATTTCGTTCGTTGGTTCGATTCAGTTCGGTCCTGAGTGAAATATTCCAGTAGAATGTAAATTACGCGACTCAAAAAACACCACTCATAACTCATAAAATTTTGTTCGTTGGCCTCACCCTTATTCGGATGTTATTTACTGAACCGAAAAGTTGGTCGCTATGAGAGAAAATCTTCGGCAATCAATTTGTAATTCGTCTTAGGAATTTGTTTCTAAAGTCATTATTTTAATTATTTGAGTTTCATTGTTATTTCTAAGAGCTCAAAGTTTTGTTTCAAATTGTTCTGAGATATTTCAAATTGTTCTGAACGATCGATTATTCATTTTACATATTATTGATACAAAGTCCTGCCCGTTTTCTCACTTAAGGCGATATATACGCCCCAATGCACGCAATGCGCTGCAGCACTGGCCGTGCGCCCGCTCGAGGCCTTAATATCAATATTTAACCTCCGTTTGAACATGCATAATATTATTTGATTTACATATGCTATGTCAGTTATGAAGAAATTTCAGCCATCAATTTTTAGTGTAAAAATATTTTTAAACGTCCAAGTCGTCATCCAAGTCGAGTATCCAAAAGTTGCAAAATATGTCGTGTTGCTAATTATTTTTTAAAGCAAAACTATTTGTTATACGAAAAAATCATATTTAAAAATTTATTTACTTAAAACTTCATGCACAAAGGTACAGTGAGGCCGCAAAAGTCCATAAGAACGCTAAAGATTACATTGCTACGAACCGAGCGAGCACGATACTTCCGTGCGTATGTGTGCGCGTGTATGAGTATCCACATTCCACAGATAACACACACTAAGGAACTGTCGTCGCACTGAGCTTAAAAACATCATTATTATATTTCTGTGCCATTGAATACGCATCACACAGTCACAGAGGCGACTTGTTCTTACCATTGCATTGATAAAATTCGCGCAAATATGTCATGTGCTGGTATCCGTATGAACTAAGTGTTGGATTCGCAAATAACGTAACCCGAGTTCAAATCATGGTCGGTCCGTTGCGGTTATATCTTACTTTGAAAATTACCAATCTATATTAATATACAGTTGTTGTTTTTTATAGTGTAGTTGTTTTTTATAATTCTATGAAAAATACTATTGCATTTTTTGCACTAAATAGTTGCAAATTACGAATATGATCTATTAACCACAAGAAGAATCACATTCGTAATTTGCAATTATTTAGTTGTTACATCTTTTCGATGTTGTAAGGTGGAAATAAAAAGACGTGTTTAATAAAAATGTTTATTCTTTATATTTACAAATTAAACATTTATTAGAATTGTGACGTCGAATTCTTACCTAGACAAAAAAGTTATCTTGTAACCGTTATCTGTGTTACGTGTAAGATTGTTTGTTGGAAGTATACCCACTTAGACCATTCATAATATAAATAACGTAACAATGAAAGGATATTAAAATTTTAATAAAATAAAATATAATTGTTTATATCCAGTTATTTATTGAAAAGTGATATAAGATTTAGACTTTTTAAACATTTTATTTTTATATAACGTCATAATGAATGTATTGAGGTCATAGCTTAATTGTTCATTTTCTTGACGAAAAGAAGATTGAAACTAAACCTCAATTTCTGTTAAAAGAACTTTAGTTCTCACAAGATAATCGTCAATTAGATGAGAAAAATAAATTGAACTATTATGTTAGAACAGTGCGGGTAGAAGAATAAAAAACAAAATAGAATCATGATTATTGTCAACAAAATTGTAACGAGTTCACTGCATTCTTAAGATAAGGCCATGGCACAAGTTAAAAGATATAGCTGTTTTAAACGAAAGTAAACACAATATAATACAGTGTTTGTTAACGAATAATCACGGATATTACGGCTTTTTAGCAGGTTTTCTGTGATGCACGCCTTCAGCGTGAAGTGCACGGCGAACAGTATCCATCGAGATGTCATATAATTCCGCAAAATGTCTTGTTGGTGCGAAACCATTCGTTTCGTATACGTCCACCATATGTCGTCGCTGCGCCTCGCTAATAAGCTTCAGTCTCCCACTTCTCTTTCGACTAGCAAGGCTACCTTCTTCCTCGTATCTTTTTATCCAAAGACTTACAGTATTTTTCTAAAACAAAAAAAATATATATTAGGCAGCTATACCTACTTGACTTCATTTTCATTAAATAAAATGTTAATAATCATAATTATTGAATATAATTTTAAAATAAAAATGCATTTATAAATCCAATAACCAATTTATAAAGTTACAATTCATTAATAGCTATTATACTCACATTCAATCCAGTTTCTTCAGATATTTATGTTTTATTAAGACCACTTTTATGCAGCCCAATGATAGTCGCTCTCACTTCAATACTAATATTAGCCTGCATTTTGCGAATATTACAATACTGTTAACCACACGTCACTAACCAACAACTACAACCAAACGACATTTCATTTCGGTCAAGTCAAAACTCAGGTCTACCTCGCAGAAATCAAATTCTTTATTTAGTTTTTTTGTGATCTACCTTTCTAACTCTAAGAAATGTGTGAACAAGTTAAAGAATAATTTAATATATGTAATGCTAATCCATAACTTCCAATCGGGTAAGAACTCACAAAAAGTCAACAATTGCGTGGGATTTGAACTTGCGGCACACTGATTTGCGCTTCAATCTGTGTGCTCTATACCACTGGGCCATCTTGACTTATGCTAAGTTGATGAAATTGTGAATTTCAATCATTTCTTGGCGAAAACTTGAAAATAGAAGGTCGTAAGTCAAACTAAACGTCAAACTAATACGTTTTGAGAATTCTTATCGACTTTTGCAAGTGATAGTACAATGGCGGACTTAATGCCTTAGGCATTCTCTATCAGTCAACCAAGGGTGGTGAAGAGATAACATGGCAGGTGCATTGTTTAAATTGTGACCAGCAAAAAAGTAAACAAAAAATACGAATAATAAGTTGCTTAAAATACACATACATATATATTTTGTATAATACATACCTAAATAATAATATATATTTTAATAAAGTAAGGAATAGAAGTTATCGAGATGTCCCCTCTCCCCGTTGTAAATAAACCCGCAATTTACGCTTGAAAGCACATTGACTGTTGGCCGTCCTGATTTCGAGAGGAAGCGCGTTCCAGAGAAGAATAAACTGGATATGAAAGGAAGAGTGAACAAAATCAGTAGTATAAGAAGGACACAGTAGGAGAAGATTATTGGAAATAATGTACATGAAACAATAATAAATATATATTTTTTTCAAACCTTTTAACCTAGCCGTTACTAAGGAGTATGCTTTAGAAAGTTACCGTTTTACGGCACTAAAGCGCATGTACTTAAAAGGAAAAATCTCGAGATTTATCTCAAAGAAAACTTTGATAAGAAAAACTTGTCAGAAACAAAAACGGCTCTTTGGAAAAGTCTTCCTAAATTTTCTAATTAATATTTCTTTATTTTAAGACGTCGACAATTCCCAACGACCTTGAGCTTCACCATACCCGCGCGACCCAAAATTCATTATTTCTTGTATTTTCCTTATTATTCTATGAATTTAAAAAAAAAACTCAGATCAAAATGTAATGTGTGAGATGGTGACAATTTCATTAAAATACGCCCAGCGGTTTCGGTGCGATTATCGTTTTTTTGACCGTGTTAGACATAACTTTATAAATTAATTACATTATGTCACACTAATAAACCTAAAAATATTTTTAGATCAAACTATTAAGAAAATGGTCTAAAGTAACATATATTTTTTCGAAAAAATTACAAATGGCCGTTTCGGAAAAATTACAAATAGCCGTTTTTAAAAACAGCTATCTGGGCCTTAAGCAAAAAAATTCTGAGTTACGGTAGGACGCAATTCACCCTTTCTATTTACCTGCCTATGGTGAAATCTGGCTAATCAACTGAAGGTTCATACTTCATGTTAATCCTAAGATGGTCGATCAGAATTAGCCTGGACCATAGATATACTGTATTTTATATTTCTATGGCCTTTTTTTTTTTTTTTTTTGGGTGGGAAATCATCAATGACTTCTTCCGCTCTGGGTGAAGCGGAAGGGCGTGTCAGACTTTTACTGACTAAAACTCACTCGTGTTCCTTCAGTTGCTTGTGCCAGGGCCGCGGTAACTCTTTTTCAAATTTATCCGCGACCCAGACAGGCATCGGCCCTAGCGGACCCCGTCAGTTGTGCTGACATCTCTTTGAGGCGCGCGTGGAACACTAATATTTCTATGGCCTGGACACACAAAATGTACCTGTTTCGTTTTCTTTTTTGTTACCCCATAAACTGTTCTACTGCTAGGAAAAACCTCCCCAAGCCCTTATATTTTTTTTTTTACACTGATGTTTCTAAACTAACCTTGTTGATCTAGTAGTCACAAGCGCTACTGCTGAGCATGAGGTCCTGGGTTTGATGTCCGGGCCAGGCAAAGTGTTAATGGGTTTACCCATTTGGAAGTTCTCAGTAGTAGCCCAGTGCTATGGTGTAGCCATCTAGTTAGTAGTATCTCTGGTCGCCGCCATGACATGATATATTCCTGTTATGCAAGATGCCACTGCTTACTTATTTCAAAAATATCGTTAAACTCATTGTATAATAAAATATTCCGCCTGGTATTCTCTCTTCCCACGATGGCCTATGTCACGATAAGTGTTACCATTGATAGTCCTTTTCAATAAATTTAGGTACTTTCTCATTTAGTTAATGAAAATAAAATAAATTACTAACTAGCTTAATTACTTAGTAACTCTGTGTGATTAATTTATGTAGTTTTAAATTAATTTTATATTTAACTAGCTGTCCCACGCGGCTTCGCTCCCGTCAACTGGCTACCTACTTACCCATCTACCCTGCCTACCCTACCCTACCTACCCAACATACATGATTGTTGCATAACTTAAACCGTTTACGCAGCGCACGCAACGGAAGCTCTCAAAAAGGATTTTTTTTTCCGTTTATGCAACATTTTTCATTTATGCTCCGCTCCTATTGGCCGTAGCGTGATGTTATATAGCCTATAACCTTCCTCGATAAATGGACTATCTAACACAAAAAGAATTTATCAATTCCAACCAGTAGTTCTTGAGATTAGCGCATTCAAAAAAACAAACAAACAAACTCTTCAGCTTTATAATATTAGTATAGATTATTAGCGCATCATGACTGATGACGTATTCATTGGCCAATCACGTGACCCTGCTGTCACGGAAAGTGATTACCATGTGGATTTATTATTATTATTATGCCATGGTTAAACCCATAGTCTGGATTTGTGCCCGGTGGATGGCAATAGCGAGTCTATTGCCATTAACCGGGCACAAATTAAATGGGACTTAAATATTTCTGACGAAATCTGGGTGAACTATATGTGCACCAGCTCTGCCTAACCTTTCGATGAATACAGGCATGATGTAATGTTATGTTATGTTACTAAACTGTATGGTATTGTTTCCTATCCACAGGGTCGGTTCCACTGGACTATGAACGGCGTAGGACTGGAGTTCAATCACTTGTTCGGATTCGGAGTGCTTGACGCTGGAGCCATGACGGCGCTGGCTGCCAACTGGCGATCAGTACCACCTCGGTACCATTGTGAGGCTGGATCTGTTAATACACACACGTGAGTATTACTAGAACTATTCATTTTTCAGGGAAAGTCGTCAACACCTGTAAAATTTAAAATATTATTTCTAGAATATCGACCGACGGTCCAAGATAAGCCCGAATCACCTAGCACCAGATGCATCTTAGTTGCACTTGATAGATATACCTACCTACAGCATGGTTGGCGCAGTGGTTGAGCGGTTGGTTACTGCGCTGCTTGTCACGGGTTAGATTTCCGCACGGTACAAATATTTATATGGCCTACAGATATATACTTGTTCTTGGTCTAGCCTTTTATGTATGTGAGTTTATATGTCTGAAAAGGCATGGACGATATAGGAAGAAATTCTTAGAGAAGGGCAACGTTTAAAACAATCTATGTAAACTATTCAATAAAACACAAGAACAAGATGACTGTACAAGAACACGGTTTAACGGAGTAATAAGTTAAGGGTCACGAGTACGAACATGCCTCTCGAAGTCTCGACATTTAAGTTGAATAATAGCCCATTGTTTGCAAAAGTTGATATTGAAAGGACTGAAAAAGGTAGTGAAATAACTTTTGAGACTAATCGATAGTCTTTTTAAAAAGGTGAATGAAATACACATTTTATTTTTATTTTTAATCTACTAAACTCTCTCTCTCTCTCGCTCCGGCTAGTTCTTGGTGCAAATGTTAGCCATTGCCATCCAACGTGGCAATGCAGCAAGCGTTATGGGCACCTTTGCGCCGGGAACAGTGAGGGGCGAGTTATTAGACTAATTATAAGACAATACTGTATGACGTTTCGTTGTGACTTTGGCATATTTTGTTATGATTTTATTATGTTTTTTTTTTATCTACTAAATGAGTGGTTTTTTTTTTAAATATAGGAGAGAGTGTCTGTAAACATTTTGTCATTTATAAATTGCACTCCGCGCTTTCAGCAATTGAAGCCGTAGCAATTTTTAAGCCGATAGTATTTGCGTTCAAGCTAAATGCCTCACAACCGTTTAAATCCTTATAACAACATTGTAATACCTACCTGTCTATAAGTAGACACAGACTGATATTGTTCGTATTTTATTAAAAGGATTATCTACTTACATAGTTATGTAGATCTAACTTTCATTGGATATGCTGAAGCTCTTAATAACTGATCATTTTCAAAAGAGACTTCCCATAACATCAACCTTTTTTGTCTCCTTGTATTTATGTAAGTACTAGCTTTTACCCGCGGCTTCGCTCGCAGTGAAATGTTTTTTCTAATACCTCCAAGAATATATGCACAAAGTTTCATGATGATCGGTTCAGTAGTTTTTGCGTGAAAGCGTAACAAACAAACTTACATTCACATTTATAATATTAGTATGATTAGTATTAGTAAGGATATCTTATTGATTAACACTCAACTCTAGAATCGAAGACGCTGAAATAATTTTCTTTAATTATTTATTGTACATCAGAACAACATTTAATACAAGGTGAATGTACAAAGGCGACCTTATCTCAATGTTGAAATTTCTCCCAACTACCAATGTTCATATTCTTCTTTCTGCTTTGCCAGCGAAATTCAAGCCGAAGGAATGCTAACAATGAAGATCGAGACGTCCGCATGCGCTGGTACACCAAGTGAGGTGCGCTACCTGGAGCACGTGCAAGCAGTTGTCAGTGCCAACGCCAGCAGACGCGGAAACTTGGAGTTGTTCCTCACTAGTCCTATGGGCACCAGGTATTATACCTTTTGTTATTAGATGTCAGCATGTGGACGCTCAGCGAGATGCGCTATCTACGGATAGCGCATCTCGCTGAGCGTCCACATGCATCTGCTACAGCAGGCAGTGCTCATTGCTGAGACTTGGAGCTGTTCATCACCAGTCCTATGGGTATCAGGTAAGATACCTTTGTTGTTAGTGGTCGGTATGTGCACGCTCAGCGGAGTGCGCAGGCAGTAGTAAGAGCAACATCAGCAGACGCGGCGATTTGGAGCTGTTCCTCACCTGTCCTATGGGCACCAGGTATGAACCCATCCTTGTTAGCAATCGGTATGTGTTTATTGTTAGACGTGAGCATCTGCCATACGTTTACTGTTAGACGTCAGCACGTGTCATACGTTTACTGTTAGACGTCAGCACGTGCCATCCGTTTACTGTTAGACGTCAGCATGTACCATACGTTTACTGTTAGACGTCAGTATGTGCCATACGTTTTCTCTTAGACTTTGGCATGTGCTGTTATTTACCTACCTTGGACCGCTGAGACTGTCATGACTCTGCCACCACTTGTTGATGAAATAAGCAATTTGTTGATGTTGGCTGATCCGGTGGCCTTTGAAAAATTTAATATGTCTTTTTCCAACATCCGTTAATGCTATGATGCATCGATTTTAGGTCAATGATTCTGAGCAGGCGCGCGAAGGACAACGACTCCCGCGACGGCTTCACTAAGTGGCCGTTTATGACCACTCACACCTGGGGCGAGTACCCTCAGGGAACGTGGACACTAGAGGTACCTTTTTTTACTTAAGCAGCTGTAATAGTGTTGATGACTAACAGAACTATTTTTTAGTTCGTCAGGTAGATTAATTAAAATAATACACGTATTTTTTATTTTAACAAAAATTAACGACGATGTCATGCATGCATTTTGCGTGACGTTACGTTTTAGTACACTTTTGAAATCACAAGTACCGTCATAAGCCCCACTCCTGAACTTTGATGCGTTTTCTATGTCAATTCTGTTATCTTTGTCCATTTTTATTGATTTCATAAAGGAAAAAATACTTGTACAATATTTTTTATAATCTAATTGACGGACTAAATAGAATTATTATTATTTTACCTAAGAATCATCCCTATCTTTCCTGATGATACGATCAGAAAATTAAATAGAAAGCAGTGTTTGTCGAAGTTTCGAAGATTACCACGGATTTCGATACGGCACATATTGTGAAGAGTTTCCCCTCGAATTGATCTGTACATTACCTAAGGAATACGACCTGCTGAAACCATGAATGCCAAAAAAATAAACTGAAACTGAACACACAATTGATCGATATTTTTTGCAAAGCTAAAATCAATCGTTTTATTTTTCTCATATTTATTTCACCTGTTTATTTTCCAGGCGCGATACAACGGTGGTCCAAACAGCAACCCAGGAGACTGGTCGGGCTTCTTCCGTGGCTGGTCCCTAGTGCTCCACGGCACTAGGGCTCCGCCGTACGCCCAGCTGCAGCCCCAGGACCCCCACTCAAAGCTAGCCGTCGTGAAAAAGGCCCATGAAGACAACGCGATCAACTAATAGACCAACAGCTACAGGTTTTAGGAACTGATCATGGTTGGTTTGTAGAGAAACAGTTTTTTGAAAGTATTTAAATATTATAATTAAAATGACTAACAGTGAAGACTCCTGTCAAACAGGTCTACCTAGTTCGGGAGTCAGACGCTTAAATAACTGCTGTAATAAAATAATGTCAATAAAGATTATTTGTATTAAAAAAAGAATTTTAAAACATTGTGATTTCAATTATTGATAAAAGTTACCCTAAAAAGAGTTAATGATTACTACCCTAACACGAGTTGATCGTTATTACCCTGATATACATTTATAATGAATAATAATGTTCTGTCTTTAACTATTGAGTATAAGAACTGTTCGGTTTAAAAAAAAAGAAAAGGCATAGACATTTTAAATAAAGATGTTTATGAACAAAAAAGAAAGAAGAGTTTAAGATTTCAGCCAGCCATGATCAGCGAATTTAAACTAGGAATTAAAATTGTAGGCGTAACATAGACAACCAAGTGACGACGAAGGTTTCATTGTATTTAGCTTTTATAATCATAATATCCTCTATCTTCCATTACATACTTTCTTCATCTGTTAAAACTCGTCTAGTCTCGTCGTGGCCCGTTGCTAATGTTATGCCTGCCGAGTTATACTGTCTGTAAAAACTTATGTATTTTTGTACATAGCTTTCACAGAAGCCATAGGCATTCTTTTTTAAATTATTTATATGAACGTTATTTTTTATTTTTAATGAACGGTAACTGCACAATTTTTAGATGCATTATTTTTAGATTTATATTTTTTTACTATTTTAAATTATAATTTTTGCTTATATTATTATCGTTTGCTGTTACCGTTTGTTATAAAATATAAAAGTAACAATAAAAATGGTGGTCATGTTTGTTTGTTTTTTGTCAAAATGGGAATTGATAGGGTTGGATTAATTCCTTGCATTTTTTTTCATAGAATTATTGGTTTTGTAATAATATTATATTTTACACATCGGATCGCTGCCATTTTTATTGAAAACGGTCAAAGAAAGATAAATCACTACTCTGTTTGTTACGTTTAACTTCGTTGAAATCCTTTCTTTGACTGTCTTCTGAATTATTTTTAAATCTTTATCTTATTGTACTAGTCATGATTTGAATAATGTATTTCTTTTTTTTGGAAAACTTTTCTAGTCACTAAACATTATTAATTTATTGAATCTTGGTTTTTGTTGTAATTGAATTAAAAAAAGAACTCAGAAAAAAATGTTTGTCTAAAAAGAACAGTTGGATTGTCTAAAAAAAAAAATTCACACAGAAGAACGGTAATGGGGCAAACTCTTGAGAATAGAAATAAACATTTTCTCATTGGAAATACGAATGACATTATTTTTGTAACAAAATAGAAAGGTATTTATTCGTCGCAAAATAGAAAGGTATTTATTTTCAATAAATTTTGTTCATCTTCCGTATAAATCTATAAGTTACACAGACAGATGGACATATCAGATAGTTTCGTAATGCGCCGAACTTAACATACACACAAATATCATCTATTTATTTTAAACTCGAAGTTGAACAAGATTTATAATAATATATATTTTTTGGCATTTATTTTTGATTGCAAAATTATTTGTAGAATCGATAGTTCAATTTCAGTTTATTATTTATTTTTAGGTTTTATTAAATTCAAATGGCCTTGATTTAACCCAGCTAAATAAAGTTCATTTGAATACTTTTATGTTTAATAATACTATGTGTCGAAAGATACGTATGTTAGAGTATTTACAAAGAATATATTAGAAAATTATCGTTATCGAGTAAGATATAATAAAGCTATTTATATGAAAACATGATTAAACTTCCTTTTGGGGCCCACTAACACTGAATAATGATATGGTTATTTATCAACAGCCTCTTTGCATCTATTTTCTTAAAGAATAAAATTTATTATTAAAATAAAGTTTCAAGCATTTTCACTTACATATTAACCAAATAACATTATGTATTATGGGCATAACCGTAGGTTTATTACAAAATCGTTAGGATAATGGTTAAGAAATTTAAAAAAAATCATATAAAGAAAAAATATATTATGTACTACTATTATAGAAAATATAATGTGATTTGGTGTTGTATTTGAATTAAAAGACGTTTTTGTAATTGATACTCCTTTCCCTTTTGTAGTGTTTATGAGAGGGTTTGTCTATGGTTTGCTGCAACCTAAAACTTTTCTTAGCACACTCTTGGCTTATTTTTTTTCATTGTTATCATTTTAGAATAGTACCTACTTAAGAACAAAATCTGTTCATTTTCCTTATTGATATGCTCCTTGTTTAGCACTCATGAGGCTACAGACTAATTAAAATAATAATTATAAAGTTTTGGGTTGGAAAATGTAATGACTGTCGTGCCAGCGATACAGAGAAGAAATCACAGAGTCAAGATATACAGTCTTCTAATAAATAATAGGTTATCTTCTTCTCCTACATTCTCTATTTATGGAATTTCAAGACGGGATTCCTGATTTTCCTGCGCCAAGTTGTTCTGTCTTGGGTTGTCTTTTTGACAATAGGGAATATGCATGAAGAAAATATTTTTCATGATGAGGAGCTCGTGGCTAAATAATAACAGCCGCACGGGTCGATCGCCAAGGTTAAGCAACGCTTGATGAGGTCGGTCCGTGGAAGGGTGACCATTTTCAACACACCGAGTTTCCTCCGTGCCTCGGAAAGCACGTTAAGCATTTGGTTCTGGCTGTCATTTGAAGATCTTTGACAGTCGTTACGGGTAGTCAGAAGCTTGAGATCTGACACCAGTCTTTCCAAGGGGTACCGTGTTACCCAGTTACTGGGTTGTGGAGGTCAGATAGGCAGTCGCTACACGTCAAAACACTAGTGCTCAGCTGAATCCGGTAAGACTGGAAGCCGACCCCGATATAGTTGGGAAAAGGCTAGGCAGATTTTAGTGAAAAAAGAATCATAATTAATCGAAAAACGAAAGCGAAATAACAATTTTAAGAAATATATCTGTCCTCTGGACCATCATATGGCCATCTAACGTCATGTAGCCCGTCGGACTTTTCTTTCTAATTCTCAACTTTGAAGCTTTATAATTTTGTCTCTGATTGAGATATTTTAAAAATCTTTCATATTTGTCTACTATAGTTAGTAAGTATTTCATTTAGCAAATAAAAAATTACATGCTTGTTCCCTATTGGGTTCTTCACGAAGAACACGAGCTCACAGAATCAAGATTTACAGTTTTCTAAAACTGTAAAACTTAAAGGAGTACTTACTTCTTACTTTAACTTGTTAATCATTACTCAAATAAAACTTTGCAGTATTGTTTAACATTTAATTTTCATTAACAAAGGTATTGGGCAGTTTGTTTATCTTACAATAGTAATAACTATACACAAGTGTAGTGGAATTAAGTATAAAACTATTTATTACAATATATACAATTTTATTATGGAATCTATCTTAGTCTTGCTAATCCATCGTTGAAGGAGCTACAAAAGGAGGACAAGGAATACAAAAAATAATATTATAAAAAAGAAAACTGAGTACAGCAGGAGCCTTACTTATGTAAGTTAAAAAATGACGAAAATCTTCTCTTCTTTATTGCAATGGTTCTCTTATTCAAAAACAAATTATTGTATCGTATTTGTCAATTATCGACAATTTTTTCTGTTACCCTTCCTTTGTATGATTAAGGGTAAGCTAAATAATCTTTACCCTACGTCAAATATGAACTGGTGTGGTCATATGATGTTTCGGTTCAAAATTCAAAAACGAGACGGATTAGCTTTTCAACAATAAATACAGATAGTGTATTGATATAGGTTGTAGTCTGAAAATTTATTTACAAGAACGTATCTGCGAAGGCATAGGTACCATGACAGTTATTGAAATTACATATTGATCTAAATACAATAATTTAAAAAAGCAACAAGTGACATAGCTTAACTTTTTAATGGATATCACATGTATTTATTTTAAATATGTCTTTATGTTTTACTGATAAACTAACCTAATCCATTTTTATGTTTTGGAAACTGCATTATTATTCAGGTTTGTCCATAATTTTACACAAACCATTGAATTATAAGAGGTATCAGCGGCAGATCATTGATACTGCTTAAATTCAATAAGTCCTTAATATAAATCCCATACAAATGTCTATAAATCTCTAGCAATGTCATATTAATCCGATATTTTCATTTGCAAGCGATATATCGTTTAGATCGGTTTATACCTTATTTTAACACTAAATTAAGGTACAGAACACTAAAACTAAAATAAAAAATACAAATACACTAACGTTTGTCACTGTTTCACTTATTCACAGTTTATTTTGGTACAGTCACACTCATATAATATGTATGGTCTCATACATTATTTTCTTGTATGACTTTTCACTTTACTGGCCGTACAATTCATATCGTAGGCTTCTGAATGCATTCATAGTGCAATTTGCTTTTGTATGAGTATGGTTCTTATACACACCCATTTTTTTAAAGTTCATAAGCATTAATGATTTATGATGATAATGAAAACGGATTTGGTAGTCAAATCCGTTTGGTTGGTTGTATGGGCTCATACACCCATCTCGTTATATGGCCTGCCGTTGTGCATATCTACATCAACGCCGCGCTCCGAGATCCCGTTGAGCCCATTAGCGTGCCCACGGGAACTTAACTGTCAGAGATCTGCGAAGGAAAAATTATGGTAAAGTATTATGGACTGTAAAATCAAAAGTCCTAAAAGTGACAATAAAAAGAACATCTGGTGCACCATGAGTAGGTACTCACTCTTGCTACAAATCATTTTGACTGGCTTTTACCACGGTATGATTTACCTTAATCTCGTGTTTTTTATTGGGCTAAAACTCGTTGTAAATAGTCTTATTTGAAGGGGAAAAACTGATCTGTGTTCAGGGTAAAATTCACAAACATGAAAAAGATTGTTTGTTAGGGTAAAACTGGTTAACTACAAAAGATTTTTGTTGGGGTATAACTCGTTAAACCGATAAAAATAGGGTAAGCACTTACCCATGGTTTCTTGCTGTAACTCTAGTTTGTACGCCGGATTGTCATACGGCGGGAGAGAAGACTCTCGGGGAGCGGATGGCACAGCTGTTAATAAAACATGAATTGTTACGATTAGCCAAATATTGTGCAGCAGCCGACAGTAGATCATGAAAATTAAAATGTATCTATTTATTTAAGATATCAGACTGACAAAGCAAATCCGCTACCTGCTTGGGGCCTATACTGGGCACTTTGGAACCAACGACATGCTCATGAAGATGGGTCTGGCCGCGACACCCATGTGCAGGTTGTGTGGGGAACATACGGAACGCATGGAGCACCTTCTGTGCACATGCGATGCACTGGCTGGTAAGCGAATGAGTCTCCTAGGGGTTGGCTATCCAAAACCAGAAGTCTATAGGCTCATATCTCCTAGTCTCGTTGTAAAACTCATGTTTTCAACGAGATTGAGGAGGAGTAAGTTATCTAGGGGACCACAATAGATCTCAATGGGTCGAAGTGTCCGAGTTATTTCTCGGCCCCTCGACAAGATAAGATAAGACAGACTGGCTGTTGGAAAGTGGACAGGTGGAAGTTTACCTTCGCAACAACTTTTATTTGCAAGCGATTTTTACCGCTTCTGCTCCCACGCCGACCAGCGCGCCGTAGTATTCAACTAAAAACATCCAACACACATCAATACATACTGGTGATAGGCACAGAGCGCGGCCGATGTCTCCGCAACAGCACTAACAGCAGCAGCAGTGACGTCAGAGCTCCTAACGCCGCCACTGCGCCCACGCCGACTAGCGCACCGTAGTAATCGCCGCGGTGACGACCGGCTACTGATGATGCTTCTATCTCGTCTGAAAGATAAAACAAGCATTGTGACGTAGTTTGAACTGAGAAAAGTTGGAATAAGGAAAAAATGCAGATAGATATGGCCGCGAAAGTTCCCGGTCAACAAGGCCAACATGCGCTTGGGTAAAAACTAGTCGAACCAGTAACTTGACCAAGTAAACATGCAGTCTTGCATGGTAACCTCTGCGCAAAAGGAAAGATCTTTGCTCTGTTGTGGAACAATAATATCCTAGCATAGCAGATTTTCATTTTATAAATATACATGCTGAAAATAAAGAATCTGAACAGAGATCAAATGCGCAAATAGATTTCTTGATAGGTACATCGATAAAAAGTAGATTGCTCGTAGTTTTAATGTCAAGTAGGTAGATTTAAATAATCGAAAGTTACTTACTGTCGATAGGTTCCGGAGAGTCCTCCGATTTTGTGTTGATTTCTAATACGTTGCTCGTCTTTATTTTGCCATTGGTTAGGAACATTTCAAGCCAAACACGACATCTGTAGAAAATCATGACAACTTAGGTAAGTATGGGGCTAATTGGAGCTAAAAGTTTTCTCGTAATGGCGCGTATCGAAAGAATTTACAAGGTGTTCAAGGTCCATTACCGACCTACAAAAGGTCACGGATATTATACAATATTTTGGCTTTTGGCTGATACCATAAAAACGGAATTTCTGTCATTTCTCATTACTTTGATAGTTTCTTAAAATTTCATTGCCAAAAAATCGAGAGTTGAAGGGCCATGGTTTGTCTCAAAAAGAAATTGGTTTGTGTACTTACTTGGTGTTAGGCTGCAACCCAGTCAGCGTAATAGCCGGCGGCAGATCCCTGGTAGCCAGTCGGAACTCATCCTTCTCCTTCTTGGCCCCACAAGCATGCGCTCCTCGGTACACGCGCACCCAGCGCTCGGCCGGGGCGGGGATACCGCGCCACCGCACCTCAGCGGCTTCGGAGCCCACGGAGCGAGCCTCGATGGTCACTGTCCAGTTGTATGGGTCTGCGGGAGAAAAAAATTGCTATAATAACTGACTGATTAGAAGATCGCTAGAATCTAATGGACCGCTCAATGTAAAATACTGGTCGCGTTTGGTTAGACTGGATGCCAGCCCCAAAATATGTAGTTGGAAAATAGCCAGATGTATTATAATACCTAGTCTTCTAGACCGAATTATTGGTCAAACTCAGCGGAGACTAGCAATCGGCGCGGAAAATATTATATTGTACAAGTGTGTGCGCAAATATAGATGCAGTCTCTGTTCTCACAAACGTATAAGCCGATGGGACGGTGATCTGATACAATCTGGTGAGTTTGGGATTGGACACACTTTTTATTACGTAATACGGTAATCGGTGTTACCTGACCTATCCTGCCGTTAGCCGACCCACTAAAAGTTTGACGATTTTGAACCCACTGCTATTAGCAGTAGATAAGTGTTATTCGATACGTATGAGCTTATGGAACTAGACCGACTTGTTCAAGGTAGGCAAGTATTATAGAATACAGTCATGCAAAATTGATCTTTAACACGTAACGTTAGGATAGATAAGCGTTTTAATACTGTTTTGTCACCATGGTGCTTACAACTTTTAGTCTTACAGCATACAAATCTAAATCGCATAGCAAATAGTTATAAATATCTTAACGCTAACATTTGAAAGACCAAACTTGCGTATCTGTATTATTATTGTATTTATTCATCGAGTAGCGCTAGTCTGATAAACTCATATAAATTAAATAATGCTTAATGTTACAGACGGAGGGTTTAAATTCGTTCGTTTTTAGGGTGGGTCAGGTAACAGGTATAACCGACTGTAAATGGGACTACTATGTAACGAAATCTGGGTATATAACAGACAGAAAGAGGCATTTAATACGAGATAAGGAAGCGCAGTATGAATCAATGCGGTAATCCGTTATAGACACCGACTTCCAAAAATAATATTATTTTTCACTTTGTTGTTTTCTCATATGGAAGTCGGTGGTATTTCTTTGTAAAAAAGTTTTTTATTTTTCACTTTTTAGTTGTATCTACCTAATAGGCAAGTAGTTTAGTAAGTTACCCTAACGCCAGAGTAGATAACCCGAATATCATAAAACTTGAACATAATCGGTGAAATGAGAGATCTGCGTATCCCTTAAGAGCATACTGTCGTGATGTTATGTTATGAAATGGTATAATGAATAATCAGACATGCGATTGCAGCAATCCCGAGAGATTTGGCGTTATTTATTGAAGAGTTCTGTCGTTTATCTTCGGAGTTCTTCATCAGAACTTCACCAAATTAAAATGGGACCAATTTCGAAACATACTCTTTCAAACAAAAAATAATTTTCAAAATCGGTCCACAATTGACGGAGATATCGGTGAACATAAAAAAAAAAAAAAAAACAAACACGAAGTCGAACATGGAACCTCCTCCTTCTTGGTAAGTCGGTTTAAAAAATCACAAAAACGATTTGAACATATACAATAGTACGGCTAGTTGCCCGGACCAGACACAACACCCGGAGATTCCTTCCTATTCTATAGAGGTTGCAGGGGTTTCCACCCTCTTCCGCAAAACCTCCATAATGTTAGACATCTTGCAGTTGAGTGATGATGATTTACTTACCAACATACGGAGCAGTATTGAATTTAATCCTGCCCAGATCCGTAAGTTCTGTAGTAGCCTTAGGGAATGGCACGCGTACGAGAGAGGCCTCGTATGCTGGGTCGTAAGTCAAAATAGCTGAGTACATAACTGCTAAGTCTTCACTTACCAACATACGGAGCAGTATTAAACTCGATCCTGCCCGGATCAGTCAGTTCGGTGGTAGCCTTAGGCGGTGGCACGAGTACGAGAGACGCCTCGTATCTGCTGCCGGGTCGCAAGTCGTGCAGTTCGGCAGAAGAGCGGCTGTGGTGCAGGAGTTCTGTCATGCTGTAGATTGGAGTACCCACTGGACGGTATCTGGAGAGGTACGAGACAGTAGCTTAGAAAACGAATTATAAATATTTTGGCCAATTATTTTAGCTGAGATTTGTGGCTAGACAAATACTTTGTTAAAAGAACGTTCATAATCAGTTTAAATTGAGGAGCAGTTTATATTGAATCTACATATTTATGTGTGGAAGACCTGTTGGTCTCGTATTGAGGATGTACTCTTTACGAGTTTTTAGGATGTGGTATATAGGGGTGTTTGCATTGGGCGTCTCTACAGCGAAGACATTGTAGTTGCATATACTCAATTGGTTGAAGCGGCAACTGTATTGCCTTCACAACGTCTATGGCTGAGTTGGGCAAAAGTCGAACCAAGAAGCGATTTTTACAATTAAATAGCAGTTCTTGGTTGATCCAATTGCTGTCTTCTTGCGAAAAGCTTGGGCCTCATCTTTAAAACTCTATCTTACCGGACTTGTATAGCATCGATGAACTGCAGCTCATCCTCTCCAAACCGCCTCCACGTAACATGAGCTGTGGTGTCGTTTACATCCATCACCGTCAGACGACTGTCGATTTCCTTACGCTTCTCTTCAAATGTTGGAGTCGGCTGCATAAGATAAATAGCAATTAAGTTCTGGTGAATTAAAGTAAAATCTGAATATAACTGGGTATAACTTGAAAAGAATAACTAATGTCTCATGTTTTTTTGATGAAATTAATTTGCACAAATTAAGTCCTAAACCGAATACAGACGATATGAATACTTGCTGAACTTTTTCACATGATTGTAGTACAAGCAAAAATCGCAATATTTTACATTGCATTGTTTTATTTATTTATACATACTTCATTGTACACTAGAAATAAAATAAAAAATATACAATGGGCGGCATGTCGCATGCCGCGATGCAATCCTACCTCTAAAATCTGAATCAAGTGATGCAACAAAAACCATAATCCTTCTTTTGGCTTCATTGTAATCAGATAAAAAAAAACAATTTCTAAACATACCGGCTTCGAATCCAAAGTCCGCACAGTATAGATGTCGCTCTCAGGCTCCACAGGCAGGTTATGCAGATACAGCTTGCCCCTGATCTTGTAAGTGGTGGATGGCGAGAGGCCGGCTAGTCGGAACTCAAGGCGAGGAGTGGTGAGCACCTCGTCTGCAGGTGCGAACACTTGGGAGTACCAGTGAGATACGTCCTCGTCACTGGAAGGTCGAGATGAACTTTGAATTAAATGGGAAGAATTTACACTATGCACGAAACACTCATCACTGTGGATAATTAGTGGCTCATAGGACTGGGAAAGTTTGTATCTACAAACTACCAACACAATCTTGTCTTTATGGACTAGCGGGTCTATGTTATTTTTTCACTGAAATGAGTGTCATTTGTAAGAAGCGTAATGTTTGGCTGCAAATAATCATAACAGTTTTTCGACAGAATTTAATTAAATTCAAAATGTTATTTGCAACTTACAATAAACTACCGAATTGCGTCAAAGGATGATGGTCTATCAATATTGAATATTATTACACCAATAGAGGTCTACTGTCATATACTTACGCCTTGTCAGTATATCTCAGGTCCACGCTACCCCTCAATCCGACCAGTACAGCCGGAAGACCGAACAGCATCTTAACACTGGTAGGTGAGTCCGCTTGAAGGGAGATCACAGTCAGTTTCTTATTCATATCACCATATGGAGGTAAGGTCAACCCTGGAGGTAGACCGGCCAAAGCAGGTGTGTCTGCAGTGTGAGGAGGACGATGGATGTTGTTCTGGTCGTAATCAGGGATGTTCTCATCCTGAGGGAAGTGGATCTCAGAAGGAATTGTGGGAAGGAATGACTGCTGAGGAGATTCGCCTGGTGTTGATTGACCTGGAAAATGAAGAAATCTTTATTTCTGAAGAATCTGTGATGATGAAATTATATAAGAGACATATAAAAAATTAATTTCGATCAGATTGGTGCTTTAAAAAATAACTTCGTATCAGAGCATTTCTAATACAGAACCAAATATATTTTCTTGTTTGTACATATTGTGGGTTAATACAATGAGGTGACAAAATGATTGATGATCAATTGTGTTATGTTATTTATGAAAGGCATGAAGTTGAAGTATTGTGTTCTTATAACTATAAGTAAATTCGAAATGATATGTGTTCAGCATCTTTCTGTAGATTGCAACCACGGTTCTTCCTAAAATTGCTGGAAGATAATTGGGACTGAAACAAGGCAAGAAAGTCAGTCAGAGTTGAGAGTCAGTCATTAATACATCAAGGAGACACATGAAGGTAACACCAAGGCGAGGCAACAAACCTGCCGCGTCTCCTGGATCTTTGTCTGCTGACCGTCCCAGGTTCTTATTGACCACAGACTCCACTTCCATCTGATTGAGCAAGTGCTCCAGATCCAATGCTGTGTACGATTTATCAGGCATTCTAGCCCTTGAATTATGCCTATACCTTGAAGGAACATCAGGTTTAGCGTTATGTACAGGTCTTAGCAGCACAGTCTCGTAAGGGTTAGGTGCTTTAGTCAACACATGGTGTGCCTTTGAGTCGCCGTGCCACAACACATCATGGTACATCTCAGTCGGTTTCGAGCTCTTCAAGTCCTTAGTATTCAGTATAGTCACGTGTTTCCTAAATTGAGACGGGTCTCGGGAACTACTCTTGGCAAGGATAACTTTAGGAATATGATGGGCAACGGAATTGTTCTTCACCGAAGGCTCAAACAATTTTTTCTCGTATTTCGGGAACTCTGGCGTGGGATGCGATTTATGCTCATTGTGACTAAGCGACAAATATGATTCGGAGATTGGTCGCCTTTCTAGTGAAGGTAAGAAGTAATTTAGGTTATCAACTTTCGAGATTGGTACTTTTTTGACCTTTTCATAAACTGATTTCACTGGGATCTTTTGAGAGTTCATGGACTGTGATGGGGGCCTTTGAATATAGTCATGCAGTTTGGTGTCTGCGTTCATAAGATTAATGTGGTCAGCGTGCATATGCGGAGGTTGACTGTAAGATGGTGTTCTGAAAGTGTCTGTTACTTGCGGCGGTTCTTTTTTGCGGGGATGGACTTGCCAGTTATTTTGAGAGCCCATTAAAGGTGGTTCGGGGTGTATTGTTTTGAATGGAGAATCAATGTCGTCTAAGGTGAAAACTGTGATATTATCCCCACGAGTAAAAGTGGGAATGACCGGTTCCGTCGTGTGTTGCGGTGCCGCCGTGACAGGGAAAACAGTTTTAAAGTATAAAGGGAAGGATTTGACGGGGCTCAAATGTCTGTAGAAGTCTATAGGATTGGTAGGGATGGGGGGCGTGGGCATGATAGGTGCAGACGTTGGCCCGTCAGGGGATAAAGGTGTGACATAGTTCACTTCGCCAAGAACCGGCATGCTGTAAGTTGGTGGCTTAAAAGTCGATCCATTTTCTGCTGCAAGCAATAATGTGTATGAGTGACAAGCATGAGATATTATGAGATGCATTATGCTGCCGTCTTTACAAAAAGTGCAAGAACTCGGGTTTTGGGCCTCAGAGAGTTACAACATAATTCCGTAATCAGCCAAACGAGTAGCACATTTTCTTCTTAGACACTTTTATATTTCTCTCACAAACTTTAGTTTTTTTAATTAAGCATAACTGCAACATCTGACCCATTGTTTGTGATTTACTTAATAAAATTGACACAAATTTAGTTATGAAAGGTTTTGTTAAAGTACTTAGTAATTTTACTAACAATAACCGCAATATGTATTGCATATTTATTTAGACCATTTCAATATTTTAAACACTTCATTACCAGTGATAAGCGCAATAAGTTTGAGTTATTGCTGATATGTTATGACATTTAACATTAACAAATTTTTAAACAATTAAGAGATATTTGACAAACTAGTTAACAATAAATACAGCAATAAGTAAGATGCTTATTGCACTTATGATTATAACACCGACACACATTAATTATTGCTGGACAAAAGTGCAAAATGTTGACTTACTAACGATTACTACAATAAGAAAACTGCTTATTCGGAGTATGACTAGTAAACGTTATATCTATATAATAAATGGTCCTATATATAAGTAAATGATTGTGTTTTTAGAAGCGGTAATATAATATATTTAAAACATTAGCTACTAAGTAATAATTTGTTTAATTCTATTCATAATCCAATGAAAGTTTCATGCTGATAGCATTTCTAATGATGGAGCTATAAAAAAAACAAAAATTAAATCTTTTACCGCATTTTTTTCGAATGTTGCTCAAGCCTAGTTATTGCACTTATCGTAAAGACGGCAGTATTATGAAGCTGATTAATGATTTTGATTTGTTAAGCGCCTGTAGTTAGACAAAGTGACGTCATTCTATAAGCGATTGCGATTGTTGTAATGTCAAGGGAGAGTGGGATTGATATCAATCTACCTGGCCTTTGCCCAACCATGGGGTCGGCTTAAAGTCTAACCGGATTTAACTGAGTACCAATATTTTACATAGAGCGACTGCCTATCTGACCTCCACAACCCAGTAACTGGGTAACACGATACCCCTTGGCTATACTGGTGTCAGATATCATGCTTCTGACTTTCCGTAACGACTGTCAAAGATCTTCAAATGACAGCCGGGACCAACGGCTTGACGTGCATTCCGAGGCACGGAAGAAAAACGCTATGTAAAGATGGTCACCCATCCACGGACCGACCTCGTTAAGCGTTGCTTAACCTTGAAGATCGACCCGTGCGGCTGTTATTATTTAGCCACGAGTTCTTCTTGAGGGTGGGATTGATATGCACTATTGAAATATCACGCGATCAATACCAAACATTAGACATGCGCTAGCGCCGATAGAATGCCACTTTGTCTGGAGTCTCAGTTAGTACTAGGGGGTTTTAATAGATGACTAATAATTATTATTTGTTCTAATCTTCGATCAATTAAACCACTAGATATACAATCCCATGCAAAAGTTCTCTTTAAAACTGAGTTTACGTAATTCTTAAGAATTCTATGTGGAAATAAATATACATTAATATAAATTCAACCTTAAGTGCAATGCTTAAAGTTGCATTCACAAAACTTGGCACAAAAAACAATGATCTTTTGCTACCTTTTATCGCTGCTCGACATACATTAAAATAAATTTACACGCAAGTTTTAAAGTCAAAATTACAAATGCCAAAATGAGAAACAAAAATTTAAGACCGAGGCTCGCTCGCTGCTATGATTGAACCATATTAATTTGAAATAGGACCACAACCGTATAGTGCCCGGCACGTTAGTTTTCAAGGTTTTGGCGTAGTGGGGGTAAGTTCACGCATATTCCTCAAACTGACCAACCATCATATAGAGCGAACGGAACGTGGACGCGACACGATTGGTCAGTCGATCTTTGTGTCAATCGACCAACCAATCGCGCGCTCGGAACAGTCCAAAACGTTCCCCGCGCCCCGCTTCACTACCAAAGATACCTAAAAAACAACTTCTGCGCATGTAACGACTCTTGCCAACTTACGTGCCTAGGATTATATTTGTGATCTAATTCTTCGGGACATTTTTGAAGCGCTTTCCGGGAATCTAGTGTATGATTGATCGAAGGTTCATATTTTATGGAAATGTAAAATAACATGAATGTGAATTATCTTTGTATACTTGGAACTATCTTTCTTACCGCTATTAGGTAGACATCCCCACTGCTTGCAACAGTCTTCATCAGATACATTGACAGCAGCCGGCCTGTGGTTGGGAGGACATCTCAAGGTCTGAGGAGGTATGGCCGGGAGAGGCGAGCAGATCTCTTGGCAGTCCAGCTCACCATTCTCACAGAAACAGCGCTGTTCACAACCAGTCAAGGCTATTGGGACTTCACTCCAATTGGGTACACTGAGAAAAATAAAAAAACTCGGTTTAAAAAAGGTAAACAATATTGATAGGGATATAGGGATGTTTTTAATATAAGACACACTAATTAACCTATTAGCACCAGGGATGATGTTCATGAGATCAATATTTTAGACCGTGGGTGTCAACACCAAAACTCAAACCAACCAACTGCGTAGTCGGAATTTGATTTTTGAAATTGGGACCGTGTCGAAATAATTAACTGTCGAAATTCTAGTAAGACACTGGTACGTATCTACCTGTGCTCTGTCCCGTCAGTGACAAGAGACCGTGTTTGCAGATGAAGAGCATCAAGTTACGCGGTTTATAAAACTAAATTCCACAGGTTCGCCCGCTTCACCCGCGTGAAAGTCTGAAATCTTCTCAAGGGAACATATTCCCAGGATGAAAATTATCCTATGTCTTTCCAGGATCTCAAACTATCTCCATACCAAATTTCATCTAAATCGGTTCAGCGGTTTTAGCGTGAAAAGATAACAGACAGATAAATAGACAGATCACTTTCAAATTCATAATATTATTACTAGCTGCCGCCCGTGGCTCCGCCCGCGTTTTATTAGTACTTACCCAATATCTTTATAAATTATAAACTATGTGCTAAGATAATAATATGTAAGTATGTATGTATGTGATATGAGCTATAATTCGGTAAAATTTCACCAAAATCCGTTCAGTAGTTTTTGCTTGGAAAAGTAACAAACATCTATCCATCCATCCTCACAAATATTCACGTTTATAATACACATAGTATTAGGATTAGTATGGAAGTATGGATTGTCTACTTACGCAACTCCCTTATAATGGCAGGTCCCGTCACTTAAACACCTGGCCGACCTGGGACAGCAATTTGGCGGTGTAGCGGGAGGGGAGGGGGCCCATCGCACGCAGCCCTTGGAGACTAGCTCGAGACCCACGTGTGAGGGACACACTAGTGCAGCACACTCATGCTCGTCTGGACCTGTGCATTCGCATAATTCTGTGCAGCCGATGTGGAATTCAGCACCTGGAGTGAAAGAATTGGGTGTAAAATTTATGTTTTATTGAGAGGGAGTTGCTTCTCCGTCTTCTTCGTGTAGTTCTGTATCAATCAGAAAAAAACACGACAGGTATTGTGGTACAGCTAGTTTGAATGAAAAAATTAAATAAAAAAAGCAAAAACAAAACTTTAAATCTCTTGTTTTTTACACTGGCCATTATTGGTCAGCTGTAAAAAAAAAACTGTATTCGAAATTTAAAATATCGAACTATATCGATTTTATATGTGGGCGATTACTCGCACCACTCGCTCAGGGCGGACGGCCGCACTGTAGGTAGAAATTACCGCTGGTTGGTCTCTCGGCGTAAGTTCTGACCGCCAAGCGTGCAAGCCACCGTAGCTGAGCGAATATAACTTTGATAGCTATTGTTTTTGCGACAAACTTATGGTAAGAGAGTATTCGCCTGCAGTATGAACAGCAAGCGATCAACTAGTACTTATGTGTCTCTTTTATTGACACGGGATCTTATATCTTTTGTACGTTTCTCACTACGTACGTTTCTTTCTTCTTCAGCGGAATAATAGTCGATAGGTAATCGCTTATTCATTGGCGGTGGGACTAGGTGCCTGAGGCAGAACAAAGCGAAAACAGAAATAAATTCTGGAAAAAAAGACAAGGACAAAATAAGCTCTTGCTCAAGAAAGCTTTAAATCTTAAACAATCACCTACCTGATTATATATTCATAAATTGCTAAAGACACATTCAGTTAAAGTTTTAAAATTCACAGTAGCATTTCTCTATTACCGATTTGTGATAAATTATGCATGAGTAAACCAGGATGCGCCGCGTTAAGATACGAACCTCATCTAATACGAGTTTGAATAACGAATTGGTATCAGATATCCTAACAGTTTGATAACTTAAAACTTAACAAGCTGAATTAGTGAACGAACATAAAGCAAATCATTACAAAAATCAAAATAGTTATGGAGCAGAATATTCCAAGTTAAAAACATCATTTCATTAAAAAGAATCGTACGTTCTCGTGCTGTCCGCCTCTGGAATAATCTTCCTCATTCCATACGGGATAGCCCTTCACTAGAGATATTTAGGAGAAGAATTAAGGAACATTTCCTGTCAACATGACGCATAAATATGTATGTATTTTAGATATATGTATGTATTTATGCATTATGTGCTGTACACGTATTTGTGTAGTTAGTAAGAATTCAAATGCTTTTTAGTATTTGTTGTGCGCTTTTGTTTTTGTACATCTCTTTTTAGCACTGAGGTTTACTGTCAGAGAACTCAATTAAGGGCTGAGCTCGCCTTTGTACATAAGTTTTCCTTTTGTATTTGAAATGTTTACTTTGTGTGCAATAAAGAATATGAGTATGAATAAGAATACTTACCAACAGCATAAAAATGCCCGTCATGGTAGCATCCGACCTTAGAAACATTGTGTATATCCTCATTCGGGACCTCATTGAGTCCGACACCACCATCCGAAGTTGTTATAGTAAAGTTAAACTTCGTCCCCGTCTCCTTAGTCTTCAGGATGTAGTCTTTTCCACCTTCCAAGTTGAGTATCAGATTGGAGTACTTTAACTCTACATCTTGAAAGGTTTTTCCTCCATCGTTGCTGAGGAGAAGATGGATAGGGTCTTCGCTCTGGTTCAGTTGCATCAAATTGACTTGGACTGAGTTGTTCTGGAGTACTTTTACGGAGCCTATGGGTTCGGTGAGTACTAGAGGTCGCGTTTGCATATGTTCTCCTTGGTCGTCATAGTCTTCGAAGCCTTTGACCATCTGGAGGGTCTGGAGGGAAATGCAGTATATGTAGAAATAAGTATTTGAGTCCGAATTCTAAACCTCAGTTTCACAACTATTTATTTGGATTTTGAATAATGTATTAGACAATTTTAAAGTTACCTCGATGTTATAATATTTAACTATATATAGAAAGAAAAGAAAGAAAGAAAATACATTGATTTAGCACAGACTAAAAGACACACAATATACTAGCATTTACTTGACAGCCATGGAAACGTTATGGATGTCTAACAAGCTAATAAAATAATTATGTCTTGTTATTGGATTTGCCACACTTTCGCGTATTCGCAATTTCCAAACCCAGTACTATGAACAAGGAAGCAAGGCATAAAAGGGAGTAGGTATAAGCCTTCTCTATGTAAGTCTTATGCAGGTTTTCCTCGTGATCTAAGGAGGTCTTTCTGGTGGATGATATTATGGATAAGACTCAAATTATAAAACGTTGCATCATTTTTTTTTATAGTCTCGCGTTTCACCACTATCTCACCTGATGGTAAGCGATGATGTGGTCGACGGTGTAGTACGCTTGCCTAGAAGTAACCTATTCACTCTTGACTTAAAGACCCCTAGATTGTAGCTACCGGGAAACACAGACTCCGTTAATTTCTGTCCAACTACATGTAACACATACCTCAGTTGTAGTAGAAGTGGAAGTGGTAGAGTTATCTGGTTCTTCATGCACATCATGGCTGACATCACAGACTTGCACCTCGCAGCAGGCGTCGTTGGGATCCTGTACGTTGATGCATTTGTCTGATACCGGCAGGGGGCTACATCTGTAGAAAGAGAGAAAGTTTTAGATCAGTTTTGTTAGAAGGTAGATATTATTTCAATTTGGGATCATGACCTTTTAAAATTGAATGGAATTGAATATACCTTATTGTACACCATAAAACATATCTCACACACATACACATCTCTTTTATAAGAAAAACTTAATGATAAAGAACTTAGAATGAAAAAGGGTATTCTGCGGAGTATTGCTATTACATAAAAACATAAATATATATAACATATCTTTTATGTATAAGTTTATTCAAAACTTTATTACTATAATAAATACTATCCATAAACTTATATACACATATACTTACTTACATATATACAATATAATATTACATGTTAACAAATTCAAAGGAGAGAGAAAAAAATTGTTGAATGAACAATTACGATATAAAACTGTTTGAAGACATGATCTATCACACAATGTTATCTTGTTTATCCCTAATCGCAGTAAAATGAAAGAAACATTTGTTATGGTTAGTAAGAGGATGAATTCTGGACGAAGAAGACCTGTTAAACCTTTCCTAAATAAATAAGGATTGGATGATAAGAATAATAAAATATCAACGAACCTAGGTTTGCAAGTCACAATGGACATAGGTTCACAGAAGCAAGTTTGTTCACAGCCGATGTGCCACTTGCTGCCGACTGGGTGAGATTCATTTCCATATCGACACATTTCTACCTTCGATATCTTCGGATCTGAAAACATCAAGAAAATTAAGTATCTTTTCATTTAGTACCATTCTACCTTACCTTAATTGGGATAACAGGGAAAGACAAAGAAACATAATTGATTGATTGAATTGAACTCTTTTAATGATCTTCACCTTTAAATGTCGCCGCACACGAGCCACACGCGACAGCCACAAACGCTGCCAGGAGAATCTAGAAGCGTGTAGCGTGTGGCGGCCACCGGCGTCAACCCTGTGCGGCGAGTCCATACAAAATGTATGAAAATTACAGGAAATATGCCGGTGGTGGCGTTTTGTAGTTGTGGCCGATGGCCTCGTGTGCGGGGAACCTCAGGGTCAAATAGACATGGAAGATGTTTGACAGATGACAGATGCAAATACAGTGTACTGTCGTGAATTTTCAGCACACCAGCAGGCTTATCAGCAATAGAAGAATCGAAGATTATGAATCCGAAGTCGGTGTCTTTTGTACCGAATTCGGAAAAGAAAGATATTTTTCGCTTTGTTGTGTTCTGTTTTGGAAGTCGGTTTGGATTTTTTGTTTTTTATTTTCCTCTTTTTAGTTTTGGTAGGTACCTCCAATTAATATGAAAATCATTTATAACCAAAGTACATCTCATGACAATTCCAATAAGCCCAAACACATCTAGGATACACTGTTTTATTCCGGAGTTCCAGTGGCCATTGTGGTCTACTTCATCAGTTCCACTTCACTAAATGATACTTTCTGAGTACAAATTATTGCATTATTGATGAAAATACCAAAATTGCTATATGTATGCCTATAATATTTGAGGAGTTCCTCGATTTCTCTAGGATCCTATCATCAAAACTATATCATGGTACCATGCTACCATGGTCAAAAGAATCATCAAAATCGGTTCATAAACGACGAAGTTATCCGCGAACATACATAAAAAATATTTATAGATACGTTCGAATTGAGAAACCTCATTCTTTTTGTAAATTCGGTTAACAAAGGAGAGAATTATGGAAGAAGATTATGTTACACCGACCTCAAATACATTAGGATAAGGGGCAAGAGCAAGATGATGAAATCATTAGAAATGATGATGATGAAGCGTGCAAAATTGGTCCTTCGTTACCTGCATTGTTGGTTGCGCAAGCTATAATAGAACAGCACTCGTCAACAGGGGACTCGAAGCAAAGAGGATCGTTCAGTCTTCTGCCACGGCGGATGTAGGGATGCTTGCAGCGAGGAGAGCAGTCGAAGACACCGCCGCTGCTGCACTCGCAACTCTCTTCACATCCGCGGTCCAATCGTTCGCCGAGCTATTAAAATTTTAGAATAGAAATTTATAAACTAGCATCTGCTCGCAGTAATCCGTGATTTATCTAATCAATTCAAAGATAAAATTTAATCCGTGTAAAAAACTGGTTTTATCATCCCAAGGGAACGCAATACCGGAATAAAAATTTTACTTTCAAGGGTCTCAAACTATTTCCATACTAAACTTCATCTAAATTGGTTCTATCGTTTTGTCGTGAAAAGGTAACACACAATCTGAGTTACTTCGCATTTGTAATATTAAGTAAGGATTATATTTTTTTTCCGACAGCTTCGTTTCCGTGTTCTATAAATCGACCTACAGGACCCGCGCATTTGCCCGGTATAGAAAAAAAATAACCTCAGCTATAGTGTAGATGCTATCAATGAAACAAGTTTCATAATCGGAGCAATACTAATATAAAAGGTAACTTTTACAAACATATAAACAGCACTAAACTCTTTGCTATGTGTTAAAGTAGCATCATAAATTAAAAGGCTGTAAACGTCTTGAACACTTGCGCTTTTCTCGCTGTAGGTGGCCGGTAAACTTTCTTAAATATCACAAGCAATATTAGAATTAGTCTCTAGAATTTGACTCACATACATGTAACCACACACAAATGTAACCTATTGGCCTATGTATTGTGTGTGAAAAACTCGTGATAAAAATAACATTTTAGTCACGAGTAGTACTTAATAATTAATCATTTACTAGAAATGCATTCATCGTATTAGGGAATCCTAATGATAATAATTTTTTTGGAGATGAAATAACTAATACATTTTACTAACCTTATAAGAAATTTCGTTTTCTTTACACTCGACCTCCTCTGACCCAGCCCTATCGACCGTCATCAATGGGTGGAACGGAGCCTGGAGATTAGCATAGAACTTCTCAGGCATGTCACTGTGCTTATGCTCCACTGTTACCAACCTCGGCTCATAATCTTCATCCACATCCAAATTGACGTCACTCAAATCTGACATATGTTTCTTTTGAGTCTTTGCATTAGTATCGTTGTGTAGAGCGATGGCAAAATTTTGTAGTTCATCTACATTCAAGCTTAGAAGTCTGGCCCTAGGTTTTATTGTTTCTCGGGTTGATGTTGCCTCTCTCGCTTCTGATACAGTTTTTTGGTCTGTTTCTTCATCTGGTTTTTGTTCTGTTGGTGCCTCTGTGGTTGTAGTTGTCGTTATTGTTGTTGGGTTGGTTGTCTGAGCTGTTTGTGCTTCTGTTGTGTGGACTGGTGGTGGTACAGTCTGTGATCGCACTTCATCTTCTTCACCTGTTATTTTACCTGAAAAACAGATTGGTTCTTGTTAGAGGTTGTGTGAGGCAAAAAATTAAAAGTATGTTAAATACAAATCTATGTTTTTTTATACTATCAAGAAATAGTTTATAACAATGAACTGTAATTACAGGGAAAATTATTTGTAAGACGTAACGGAACGACATAATAACTTTATCAAAAGTAGGTAATTTTATGATGAACGGAGGGTGACCTCAAGCAGGAAACGTTTGTCTCGGCAAAAACGTAACATAACTGGTCTGAAAACTGGGGCAGGGTCAGTAGGCGATACTGGTCATGTACCATTAGACTCACTCAGCACTCACTATACAATTATAAATCTTATAACAGAGAGATAAGATCTATAACTAAATAACCAGGAGATGAAATCGGAACCACCCGTAAACGACCTGTCGATCGAAATCAATGTAACTGTCAACCAACATCGATTACTATAAAGCAATTTAAGGTGATCCAAAATTGTATCAAGCTATTGTTAACCTTACGACTAAAACTGTAGAGTAGATTTTGCCCCTCGCTTTACCAAGAAAAATATGTAATGAATTTAGGACGATACGGAACTTAAAACAATTGTTGTTTAACGTGAGAAAGTTGGTCATGATTGGTATTAAAAGAAATGATTATTGTGTTCGGTTCCTATAAATTGTTGAAAGTGAAATGCGAGTCCTAATATTGGAAACCATAGCTGACCTTGGCTTCACACGTTTGACATTGATGGGTTTCATCTTTCCATTGTTAATCGATAAGTACTTTGATTAGACTTTCTCAGCAAAATAAGTGTATGTTCGAAACCTTGGCTTACGATGCCGCCAACGTGTTTATTGGTTTCAGTACGTGTTAAAAATTAATATTGGTGTGAATTTTGGTGTATATCTTATTATGGCTAACTTATTTTTCTCATGGCGATGATCCCAAAAACAAGGCAATTTAAACTTAAACATGTGGAAAATCAAGGCTTTGGAAATTAATAAGGTAAAAAAAAAGATTATCTAACGCATCGACTCGTAAGATTGCTAATTGTCTGACAGAAATTTTCTTTGTTACATTATGAGCATGTGTGGCAATTATGGAAGCTTTGCAAAACAATCTAGCTAGGATTCAATGTAAAAGGCGCACCCAAGAGATTAGCCTGCTCTAAATCGTGTCATTACTCGACAAAATGTCAAACAGTAAATAAATGACGTGTAATGTGAAGGTAATGACTCCGTGTACACCTGCGGGCTACATTAGCATACTGCTGGCCCTGTATGGCTCAACAACTGGGTATATATGTGTATCAATCATTTGTGTGGCTCTGTGTTGTAGGTGCATTATGATTGCACTTAAGTGCAGCAAATGTTTTTAAGTAGGTCTTGCACAGCATTGCGACTTCTGGTGTGCAATCTCTCTTATCTTCTTTGATCTGGAAGACCAGTGCATACTACCGTCATTCGGATTAAAAGCTTTTATAAACTTCAAAAACTATAATATACTCCTAGGAATAGGGAACATACTTTTTTTTACACACAACACTCTTAGTAAAGAATATTACAAACGTTGAAGAGTCCTTTGTTTCATGATAGTAGTAGTTTTGAGGTACCACCATGATTAAGCGTCTGTGGAATGACCTAAGGCGAAATATAGAGAACAAAGATACGAAAGTAAGCCCCTTTATTGCGATAAGTTAAAGAAAGCGCTAAAAGTGTAGGCTATTTTTAAACTTTAATGATTTATTTTCATTATATAGCTTATACTCTAATCATACCAGGAATCCTTCAAGGCACAACACTGAGGCCACTAATAATCCGCAACCATATTTACAATTTTTTTTATCAATTTCCAATCAATAACTAGCGGATATCCTCATGGTAGTGAATGATGGCCGCCAGTCGACCTCAGCTGTATGTAGGTTAGTCAGAGGACGCGGGTGGCGCAGGACCGGTTGTATGCGCGTGCGACTGTTGCGGAGCTAGGCTGTCTGCGGAGCGTTGTTTACGTTATGCAGGCGAAGGTAGTATGCTAATATCGATTTAAATGTCGTAATTGTCACAGTTGCTGTTTGAATTTGAATTGGGTTATGATAATCATGAGCTCTTGTACGTAGATTTCATCTGCATTTAAGCGCACAGTCAATGAGTGGCATTTTCTGCCAGAGACTGTGTGTTCCATACCATGTATATATATATTTATTTACTAACAATTGCTTGCTGTACTTACAGATTGCACCAAAGCGTACAGCAAGCCAGCTTATTACAGATTTATAATCCCTCAGTTTTTAAACCAAGAGTGAAGCATCTTCTGGGCTAGCTCTTTTTATTGTAGACCTCATTAGACGAAATAGAGGTCAAGAGCGGGTTCATCAAGAAGCAAATGCTTTTATAGGAGGTGAAATCCCATTTCTTTTCAGTGAATTTATTTTTCCCATAACTTCTTATTAAGATAATAATATTTAAAGGTACCTAATATCACCTTACGGATGGAAATGATATAATCAAGCAGTAAGGTATTTCTGTTGCTCTTGCCGTTAGGTAGAAGCTGCTTTAAAAATATATTTGATGTAAGTTATATACATACATAAACTCACAACTTTTTCCCTTGGATGTAGGCAGAGACTACACTACTTAGCGCTTACACAGGTTGGATTTTTGGGTGAAATTTTTGGAATTCTTGACATGATAAACAAAAACTTTTTACAAAAATTACAACCGACTTCCAAACAAAAACACTACAAAGTAAAAAAATAACTTCAATTTCGGAAGTCGGTGTTTCTGTTTTTGATTCTTCGTTTTTTGACACCGACTTCCGAAATTGAAGTTATTTTTTTACTTTGTAGTGTTTTTGTTTGGAAGTCGGTTGTAATTTTTGTAAAAAAGTTTTTTATTTTTCACTTTTTATTGTGGTACATAATGGACCAGTTCTATAGGCTAGGTACCTACGCGTATAGTGCCCAAAGTGAAGCTAGAATAGATTAACCCAATAACATGAAAATTACACGAAACCAGTGCAATGAGAGTATACCAGGGTGAACTATTCACACCTGCGTATGTTATGAAATGGTGTAAACAATAAACAGACATGTGATTGGATCTATCCAGAGTGATTTGCCGTCATTTATTGAAGAGTTCTGATGTATTTCTCCGACGTTCTTCATCAGATTTTGATGAAAATTAAATGGGACCACATGACAAGCACCCGCTTTCAAATTAAAAAAGAATCATCAAAATCGGTTCACCCAATAAAAAGTTCTGAGGTAAAAAACATTTAAAAAAAAATACATTCGAATTGATAACCTCCTTCTTTTTGCGAAGTCGGTTAAAAATGCAGAGAGCAAGGCAATACCCTCTCTAACAGAGAGGAGGCCTGTGTCCCAGCAGTGAAAACATCAAAAGGCTGTTGATGATGATATTTATGAATGTAAAGCTGGTTCATCAAGCCAACGATTTCATCGATTGATTTATAAGCTTCTCTTTCGTCTAGACCAGACATGGCCACTAGCCTGCATTATCCATAATACATGAGAACGAATGAGGTACAATCTACGTAGTCACCACCCACTGGCACAACCAAAACTGCATGACCTTAATAGTATCTACAGAAAAATAACTTCATAAAGTTTAAACCTAGGACATTTATAAGCCACTAGTTATTTGCCCGCTGTTTCGCTTTTGTGGTCCATCCCACAGGACCTGTTAAAGGTTTTAGAATAAAAATTAGCTTATGACAACCAGCGGTAGTTTCACTTTCTATGTATCAGGTATCTATGCAAAAATTTTAGAAATCCGATCGATTCTTCCAGAGATTGTTACAAACAAAGATACGATTATGAAGTTCAGACATAGGTTCCCAAGGGATTATTATACCGGAATGAAAAATAGACTATGTGATATTACAGACTACAATCTATTGCTGTGCCAAATTTTAACCAGATCTGTTGAGCCGTTTTAGCGTGTTTGAGTAACAAACATAAATCCAAACTTTCGCATTTATAATACTTCTTCTAGCAGCAGCTTCGCCCGGGCCAACGTCAAAAATTATCCCAAGGGAACATTATACCGGGATTAAAAGTAGCCTATGTGCTATTCCAGACTTTAATTTATCTCTGTGCCAAATTTCATATAGATGCGTTTAGTAGTTTTTGCGTCAAAGAATAACAAACACACTCACAAACTTTCGCCTTAATAATATTAAGTGTGTAAAATGTAAAACTAGCGACTGCAAGCGGCTTTGTCCGAATGAATAGTGTTTTATCATCCCAAGGGAAAATAATACCGGGATAGAATAGCCTATGTGCTATATATATATTTACATTCATCCATCCATCCAAACTTTCGCATTTATAACATTCGTAAGATAAGATTTGAACGTAGACTGTGGTAATTAGGAAACAATTGATTTTCTATTGTTAAACTCCTGATTCAGGTTTCATCACAGTTGAGGTTTAATGTTTGTGGCCTGATTGTTTGTTTTTTCAGAACCTGCATTGGAAAGTCTGAGTGCTCTTTGCTAAGCTATGGTATTCTGCTATGTTGTACAGTGTTAAGTGGAACCATAAACCAATAAAATGAATTTGTTGCATTCCATTCAATCATTGACTGCATGGCACATTACATATAACATAATTTGTGTGTAGTACTAACCGTACGCAGTCGTATGGTCAGTACGAGTAGTAGCTAGTTTTCTGTGAAAATCTGAATTATATTTGTCCGAGAACGATATGCAAAAGTAGGCTATTTAGTCGGTATGCAAAATGTCGATAAGGTTATAGAGTTCACCTATTCAATATGGTAGTCACATCAATTTTTCACTAATTACTTATTAATAACTCAGAGTAGTTACGAATAAATCTTTTGTTCCCATTATTTTCACTTCGTCGTGAGCTGATAGAGCTCTTATGGGAAGTTATTAGATCTCATGGGAAGCGCTTTCTTTGAACGCTTTGTTGGTCGTTGAGGTATAGTTGTTATTCTTATTTATATAAATAGGTAGGTAACTTGACTTTTTGTAACACACTTCCCTTTTTCCAGTTTTTATTAGGAAGCAATGCACACATTCTGTGTCGTGTCGTGTTGTGGCGCGGGATACACCAATCATACGTATCAGTTCGAGCCTACATCATATCACAACGACTTTTGTAGCCAATCAAATGCGTCATAAAGTGCCACACGCAAGTATGTTTTCGCGTTTATTCTTTTACTTAGCGGGTCGATGGCTAATGCAGTTTTTAAATAATTGGTCTGCCAAATGTTTTAACGGCATTTTTTTGTAAGACTGACTCTTTATGAATCTCCAACGACTTCCAATCAATCGATCTACCTTTTTTTATCGGGGAAAACCTTCAAAAAGCTCCTGGACTTTTGAGAAAAAGATCAGTGACTGAGGGCCTTTTACCCTACTAAAGTCACCTCGGTGATCTTTTCCCGACTATGTTGAGGAATATCAGTAATTTATATGGAGAGATATAAATATAAAGAATAGATACAATCATTTTTTTTTTTTTTTTTTTTTTTATTTGTTATAGCCTCGCGTTTGACCACTATCTCGCCTGATGTTAAGTGATGATGTGGTCGAAGGTGAAGCACGCTTGCCTAGAAGTAACCTATTCACTCTTGACTTGAAGACCCCTAGGTTGTAGCTATCGGGAAACAAAGACGCCGGCAGGGAATTCCACTCCTTAGCTGTACGCACAATGAAAGTATTTTCGAAACGCTTTGTGCGTATGGGTGGGATATCAACCATGTAACGATGGCGCATTGCCGTACGTCTTGTAGTCCGATGATGGAAAGGGCTAGGCGGAATCAAATTGTGCAGTTCCATCGCACACTCCCCGAAATGTAACCGATAGAAAACCGACAGGCTGGCTACTCGTCGTCGGTGTTCAAGGCTCTGGAGCTTTGAGTCGACCAGCGCATCATTGCCGATAAGTCTCCTGGCCCGTCTGTCAATCGACTCAAGTGCGTCAAGTTGGTACCTGGCAGATCCGTCCCAGAGGTGAGAGCAGTACTCCATGCATGACCGAACTTGCGCTTTATACAAGTTGAGCAGCTGTTCAGGCGTGAAGTACCATCTCACCTTCGCAAGGATCCCCAACTTTTTTGCAGCTAATTGAGCCTTTGCCTCAATGAAAGGACCAAAATTGAGGGTCGATGTCAACGTAACACCAAGAAGGTCGAGATGGTCCGTTATCGGCACGGTTACACCACGGAAGGATGGAGCCGGGTGGAATTGGCTCTTTTTTGCGGAAAAAAGACACGCCTGGGTCTTAGCAGCATTGAATCTGACTAGATTGGCATTGCCCCATTCGGAGACTGCCTCCAAAGACAGGTTCAAGCGCTCAACCATGGCCTCCCGAAGAGACCGGACTTGAGGCCCAGTAGCCCGTGCGCCAGACACGTATCTCTCAGCAACAGTGCTGTCGTCTGCATACCCAAAGGTTCCGGGTTTTAGCAGATCATTAATGTGCAGCAAGAACAATGTTGCCGAGAGCACTGACCCCTGAGGGACTCCGGCGTTAATACCTAACTGACCGGACGAGCAGCCATCGATAACCACTCGGATGGACCGATCCCTCAGGAAGTCTGCAATCCAGTCACACAGACCACTAGGCAGACCGAAGGAAGGAAGCTTACCAATAAGGCTCTCGTGCCAGACCCTGTCAAAGGCCTTCGATATGTCAAGGGAGACAGCAAGCGCCTCCCCGTGGTTCTCGATGGCCTCACTCCAGATGTGAATGGCATACGCTAGAAGATCCCCAGTTGACCGGTTTCGGCGGAAGCCGTATTGGCGGTCACTAAGAAGGTCATAAGCACGTATACATTAGAAATAGTAAGTTCAACTGTATTTACTCAACTTTTTTTGTTTGTAAGAAATAAAAGGCCTTTTATTTTATATTACTTATATATGGAGCGACTACCTATCTAGATAGTTTGGTAGGTGTCCGAATAAAATCCAATGCAGTAAAACAACATGCTACCGTTATAATCTTGAACTTGTACGAAAATTCGCTTACAGTTACCAAGAAAGTGGGCCACACTACACCGCGCATACCGAAAATGCACCTCACAAAATTCCAGTGACTAAGTAGTCGCGCAAGTGTAGCTATACCCGATACAATGTTGCGTAAATCGCGTCGAGCATCCGCCTCGGTAAGGGCGACGACACATTGATGCGACAAGACGCAAGATTACGAGACAATGTCTCGAACGCTGCCGTTTGACTGCTAATGACACGACGGAATCTACGATTTAATAAAATATTCAAGTTCGATCTTTTTCGCAGTGGGTTTTGCCCCTAAGAAAGTAGATCATTATTTCACGGGCAAAGGTACCTGTGTAAAAAGTATCGTATTCCAAATCCAGGGCGAGATCTACCCGAATGCCGACTTTCATGCCATTCTGTCCAGCCAAAGCGATGTGAAACATTAACAAACATATAAACTTCTTATTACAAGCTTTTATTTAACTTGCAATGTATGTAATTGTGTTCGGGTCAAATCTTGCATCTGAATTTTAAAGCAGTTATCCTCCACCGGTGAAGATGAAATTTTGCATACACGTTTAGTTTGGATGACAATGCATGGTTAGTTTAGTGACGTCACTCTAAATCTAATATGGCGGACGGCCCAAGACGGCGGTCTAGTTATTTTTTGTGCATTGCCATGATATGGGTATCAAATGAAAGGGCTTACTGAAAAAAATATTTTTAATGAATAATTTTATTATTAGGATCAATTTTAATATTCTAGTGACTAGATTATAACAAATTGTCCCGTTTGCTACCACGCATAGTTTACAGTGTACTTTGTCAAGGCCGTTACTTGAAAAATAACAGATATTTAATAAGATATATTTCCGATCAAAGAGTCGCACGATTCGCCTTAAGGTTCGACGGGTATGATGGATTTCCTCACGACTTTGCTCGTCACTGCATGTTGATTGCTGAATGAAGGGCAGCATCTGTCACGACTAGGTTTAACACCTTTATAAAGCGGGGTGTATATTAATATAAAGTGCCTACAAGACGTACAGCGATACGCCATCGGTACATGGTGGACATCCCACCCATACGCACTTATCGTTTTGGGAGTTCTTTCATTATGCGTGCAGCGGAGTGAGAGTCCCTCCCGGAGTCTGTGTTTCCCGATAGCTACAACCAAAGGGCCTTTAAACAAAAGTATCAAGAATAGGTTGCTTTTATGCTGCTGACTAGGTGAGATACTGGTCAAGCGCGAAACTATCATTTAAAATAAAAACTACTTTGCATTATAAATAGCAAATAACAGTACCCAAGTGCCATCAGTATCTTTACTGAGCAAATCTGGCTCCTAAATGGAACCAGATCGTGCAAACAGATTTAAATTTGGCAGATTTCGTGATACAAATTATTCAGTTCATCATGATGACGGGCGAATTTCGTCTATAAACGAGTAGGTACTTAGTTTTCTCGATAACAACTGGGATATTTTAGAAACTTATGAAATTAGAAACTTATTATTATGTCTACAGACCACGGCCTACCTTTCATCTTGGGCCGCATGTCGTTACCCTCTAGGTACCTACACATCAGGACCTAATTACTGCGTCAGCAACTGGTATTACCATAGCTAATACTAGTACAAATTAATACACATATAAAAGCTACATATATTTGTTAACAAAACCTGAAAAAGGTAACGACATATATATTTTTTGTATTATAGATAGGCTCGCGCTTGACCACTATCTAATCTGATGGAAGCGATGATGTGGTCGACGGTGAAGCACGTTTGCCAAGAAGTAACGTATTCAGTCTTACCTTAAAGACTCCTAGGTTGTGGCGTTCAGGAAACTCAGGCTCCAGCAGGGAATTCCATTCCTAATCTGTACGCATAATGAGAACAAAAAAAAAAGAAAAAAAAAATTTTAAGAGAAAGCTTACTAAAAATTAATGCGCCAATGTGCCTAAGCCCTTAACACAAGCGTCCAAGCGGATACTTTGCTTATCCGCTCAATGAATCGCTTCTCAAGGAAGTCCGACATCTCTTACCTGAATGGGATCACCTGTTCTACACGACCGATTATATATCGGAAGTTCCGAACTGATCAAAAACATCCGATCAAGTTCATTTAATATTTATAATTTGTTCAACATTAGCTAATTTGATTGGTTAAACATGTTAACAATTATTAGCTGATAACCTAAGTAGGTTTCATCAAACATGGAAGATTGATTTTGTGTAAAAATGGACGTAGGAATCGGTACAGATAAATGACTTTAGAACTTTTGACCAGCTGGAAAATAGATTTCTCAAATTCACAACCCACGAAGAATCCGCGTAAAGTCTCCTATAAGAAAGTGCTTTTACCGTTTAGGTGGAATGGCATCAAACTGCTAGGACATAAGTGACATAACATAACAATCAACTGATTTACGGCAGAAATAGAAATAGAGAAATCGCATTAGCATAAGCGCGATTTCAAACAAATAAGTAAGAAACTATATTTTCAAACCACTAAATATTTTTTGGCTATAATGTCCTCAAACAAAAGGAAGAGAAGGGAGTTGATTTTGCTGTCGTTAACCAAATCAAAGGTGAACTAGATGCATTCAATGCTCTGCGGAATCGTGAAGGTCGATCAATCTTCGAGAGCCTAAAGTAGATGGCTAAGGCCCATCTATATATAGGTATTTGGGACAGCCATAAATTCTACTGTTGGTGCTACCTCCTACTGAAGGTCATTGGCAAAACAGCGCCGGATGCATTCGATTAATTTTAGACCTTCAATTATTTTATTCCAATAGGTTTTCATATAAAAAAGCTTTCGTTTCTTTTTTACAAAATCACTCTTATTTGAGGTTGACATTCTACCTAGACGTAGCTAATGGATTGAGCATTATCCTTAAAAAAATCTAAACGAACTAATTAACCAAAGATGGTTATGATTATGGTCTATCCTTGCCCAAAACCAGGCGAAGTAGAAGGACACTGCCACTTCTCTTCTCCTTCGTCCTCCGCGACATACTTCCAGCCGCTATGATCGCTCTTTCTCTGCTACAGCAGTGCGTCTCTGGAACTCTCTCCCACACTCCCTACGCGACAGCCCTTCTCTGGAGGTCTTCGAGAGGAAGATTAAGGATCATTTCCTTGCACAATGACATAATATTAGTTTGTATATGTATATATATGTATTTATGTAAGTATATTTATGTTTTAATTTAATTCGTCATAGGTTATTTTAATTGTACACTGGATGCCTGCCCTCTATAATTGTCAACTTTCTCTGTCACTCTAGGGTTTGCTGTAAGAGAGCTCAGCATTGAGTTAAGCTCGCCTTTGTACATGTATTTTATTATCACGTATGTAATTTTGTTTTTTTGGTATACAATAAAGAATTAAGTATTAAGAATGAAGACAGAGAGGTATTTGTGTTGCAGTGGGACAATTCAGGCTGAAAATAAAATAATGCGGACCATAGAAATGATGAATATAATATTAGTTTATGCCAGGCGGCTTTGGCCGCGTAAAATACTGAATCTATGCCAAGGAAGGGAACTTACCCTCGGGATAAAATCCAGTGTCCAATTTATCTTTTTACGAAAATTCACGAATAGGTGAAAACGTAGCTAACAGACAATAACTTTCGCAATTTTAATATTATTAGTATGAATACGGAATTCACTATACCTTTATTTTATGTGCGTCATAATTTTACGTCAACTATAATTTTGCGTAAAGTATTTTAGGTAGTTTAGTGTAGGTTATTGATTCATCCAGTATTACCTTATATGGGAATATTTATCCTTTGACGTATTAAAACGTTAGTCAGTGAAACGTTTTCCTTATACAATAATTTGTAAGTTAATTAGTTAGAATATTGTCTGTCGTCCGGTGAAAACGTGAACCATTTATTATTTGTGCTGTTCTCAACGGGTTGGAATATAAACGTCCCTAGATTTTCTACAGATATCAACATTTGTGTTTGATACAAAGGATATACAATCACAGGTAATAGTTTGTTTGCTTTATCATTTTTCTAATGTCTAATTTTATTGTTTAACTAACTAAATTATTGAAATTCTTGGGTGTGTCCAATTAATATTTAATTTTTTATAATTAATTAAATAAAAAAAAAAACGAAATTTCGAATTTAAAATTTTCGAATACATATAACGAAGTGTTTAGGTATTAGGTTAATATTTTACTTAAAAAATGTACGCTTTTAACTCTTTAAATAAATTTTATTTAAGGAATTGGTGACAGTTGAGTAAGGCCGCGTTTCCACCTGCAAGCAACTTACATGCAAGTTTAATTACGTACAGTTTGGGGCTCGATCGAGCGATTGACTGACTTATACCTCGGTAACCCGCATCCGAGTTGGTTGCAGGAGGAAATGTAACCTAAAGTATATAGACTCGCACTAAGAGCACTGGTAAATGAAGATGTAGACCCTACACACTGCCCAGTCCTTCTCGGAATTCACGGGCCTTTCATCATTCATACATCCGTGATGTACTGAGTCCCTACAAACAGGCTTAGCTTAGCTGAGAGATCAGAGAGACGAAAACTTCCTTGTTACTAACATGTTTTTAAGTGTGATGATGGAGTAGGAGCCCAGTGCCTGTAACACAGGTTTATTCCTAGCGCGGGACCGGGTCTTGCTCTGCCTTCTGCTAAAACACACCTCATTCGTCTTTTATATTTAAGTGGTAGTGTTAAGGATGATCATTATACTCAAAATTTTGTTGTTGTCTTTTGTTGTTGAATGTTGTTTTATTATTAACCCCCGACGGAAGAAGAGGGGTGTTATAAGTTTGACGTGTGTACCTGTGTGTATGTGTATCTGTCTGTGGCATCATATCTCCTAAACCGATGAACCGATTTTGATTTAGTTATTCTTTTTGAAAGGTGATTTATCGGGTGTGTTCTTAGCTATGTTTGATGAAAATCGGTTCAGCCGTTCAAAAGTAAGGGGCGTTTTACTATTTGAATCGGGGTATTTTCGCAAGATATCGTGTCATAATTACGTGTTCGATAGATTGTTGATCGAACCGTGTCTACTACTAGATGAAATATGTAGATTAAAAAGTATGAAATGAAAAAAAAAAGTTTTTTTTAAGAAATTTAAAATTTTAATTGTTTTCTAGGATGGACAAGACGAGAGCTATATTCATTCTTATCGTTATCGCCGCTACTATCACTGAGTTCCCTGTCCACGCTGGTTCGATATACCTGGTGCCCGGGAAAAACTTACAAGGAAGGGTATTTTATGGAATATGTCCAGGGGGTATGCCTAATTTTGAAGATGGATCATGTGCTCCCGTAACGCAACCGCCACCAAACGATAATTATTTTTTATATAAAGATGATGATGATGAACAGGAAACTACAACTATGCAAGGAAGTTAGTACCAACTTTTTCGTACACACAATTTTATTCAAGAGGTTTGGATATGTAGGTACCTAATTATATTTTAGAATATAATAATTTGAGAAATATAATTATTTAAATCTAGCACTTTGTTTTATTCCAATATAACAAGTCCCAAACACATGGGAGAAGGGCAGGAAGATGTTTTATTCCGAAATAAAAATTATGTTTTTTTTTTATAACAATATTTTGATAGTTTTAGGGTATGGTAATTAGTATTTATGTATCAAAGGCTCGATTTGATGCATTTTGATGGCGATTGTCATTATTACCATACATTTTTGTCTATTTCCAATCGCTTTCGCGACGCTTTCGACGGTATAATTCAATTCAATATGTTACAATATTTTTTCTTTAATAAAGAAATAAATAAAATTATTCCATCATTTGTTTTTTATTAATGTTTTTTTTTTTCTCATTTTCTTTTTCTCATTTTTTTTTCTATTATTTCACTTGTTCAGAGCCTCAGAACTACAGAAACTATCGCCTGGACAGTAAATTAGACCACTAAGGCCCAGTTTTTTTATCCGTTGTTAACTCAAACATTTATTAAATATGTTAACCAATCGTTTAAAATTTCGGTAAAACGCGTTCGTCAATTGTTAGTCTAAAAAATGGTCATATAATTAACTCTGTTAAATATTCTTAAATTTTTAATACAAAAACCGCACGAATAAATATTTTGAATTTGAATGGTTGCAAACATCGGTGAAAGACCATTTTTCTTGTTAGCCTCACAAATGGTCAAATAAGTAAGATGGTTAATTATTTGACCATTTGCTAGATTAACAATCGACAAATAAACGCATTTTTACCGAAATTTTAAACCTATGGTTTGCATTAAGTATTTAACCATTGGTTGATTAACTATTGATAAAAAAACTGGACCTATGTTAACAGTAATTAAGGTATAACGACTTTTCCTAGATATCGTATGAAAGAAGAAATTAAATTGACCAATCTCAAATACATTTGGATAAGGGAAAGAGGAATACGGTGGTGACCAAGATGAAGGGGCACGGTGGTATTACCGACAGTCTTTCCTTGACAGAAAATTAGGCGTTTTGTCGTTGATATTAAAGTGCACTTGGTTAGCTAGTTCACTTTATAACGAAGTGTAGAAGGACTCAGACAAACTGGTAAATTGGTTCGTGATGGATTTGATTTTATAACAGTAGGTATGTAACTTTCTCCTTCGGTGGGTTCCCGCATTGTCGAGGCGGGGGGGCTCAGTAGCCGTGGCTTGCTCACGGTGTTATGCTGCCGACCAGGTGAGATACTGGTCAAGCGCGAAACTATCATTTAAAATAAACCTACTTTGCATTATAAATAGCAAATAACAGTACCCAAGTGCCATCAGTATCTTTACTGAGCAAATCTGGCTCCAAAATGGAACCAGATCGTACAAACAGATTTTAATTTGGCAGATTTCGTGATACAAATTATTCAGTTCATCATGATGACGGGCGAATTTCGTCTATAAACGAGTAGGTACTTAGTTTTCTCGATAACAACTGGGATATTTTAGAAACTATATATGAAATTAGTAACTTATTATTATGTCTACAGACCAAGGCCTACCTTTCATCTTGGGCCGCATGTCGTAACCCTCTAGGTACCTACACATGAGGACCTAATTACTGCGTCAGCAAATGGTATTACCATAGCTAATACTAGTACAAATTAATACACATATAAAAGCTACATATATTTGTTATCAAAACCTGAAAAAGGTAACGACATATATATTTTTTGTATTATAGATAGGCTCGCGCTTGACCACTATCTAATCTGATGGAAGCGATGATGTGGTCGACGGTGAAGCACGTTTGCCAAGAAGTAACGTATTCAGTCTTACCTTAAAGACCCCTAGGTTGTGGCTTTCAGGAAACACAGACTGCAGCAGGGAATTCCATTCCTAATCTGTACGCATAATGAGAGCAAAAAAACACGAAAAAAAAAATTGAAGAGAAGGCTTACTAAAAATTAATGCACCAATGTGCCTAAGCCCTTAACACAAGCGTCCAAGCGGATACTTTGCTTATCCGCTCAATGAATCGCTTCTCAAGGAAGTCCGACATCTCTTACCTGAATGGGATCACCTGTTCTACACGACCGATTATATATCGGAAGTTCCGAACTGATCAAAAACATTCGATCAAGTTCATTTAATATTTATAATTTGTTCAACATTAGCTAATTTGATTGGTTAAACATGTTAACAATAATTAGCTGATAACTTATGTAGGTTTCATCAAACATGGAAGATTGATTTTGTGTAAAAATGGACGTAGGAATCGGTACAGATAAATGACTTTAGAACTTTTGACCAGCTGGAAAATAGATTTCTCAAATTCACAACCCACGAAGAATCCGCGTAAAGTCTCCTATAAGAAAGTGCTTTTACCGTTTAGGTGGAATGGCATCAAACTGCTAGGACATAAGTGACATAACATAACAATCAACTGATTTGCGGCAGAAATAGAAATAGAGAAATCGCGCTTCCAGACAAACCCTTTGTCTGGAAGCGCGATTTCAAACAAATAAGTAAGAAACTATATTTTTAAGCCACTAAATATTTTTTGGCTATAATGTCCTCAAACAAAAGGAAGAGAAGGGAGTTGATTTTGCTGTCGTTAACCAAATCAAAGGTGAACTAGATGCATTCAATGCTCTGCGGAATCGTGAAGGTCGATCAATCTTCAAGAGCCTACAGTAGATGGCTAAGGCCCATCTATATATAGGTATTTGGGACAGCCATAAATTCTACTGTTGGCGCCGGATGCATTCGATTGATTTTAGACCTTCAATTATTTTATTCCAATAGGTTTTCATATAGAAAAGCTTTCGTTTCTTTTTTACAAAATCACTCTTATTTGAGGTTGACATTCTACCTAGACGTAGCTAATGGATTGAGCATTATCCTTAAAAAAATCTAAACGAACTAATTAACCAAAGATGGTTATGATTGTGGTCTACCATTGCCCAAAACCAGGCGAAGTAGAAGGAGACTGCCACTTCTCTTCTCCTTCGTCCTCCGCGACATACTTCCAGCCGCTATGATGGCTCTTTCTCTGCTACAGCAGTGCGTCTCTGGAACTCTCTCCCACACTCCCTACGCGACAGCCCTTCTCTGGAGGTCTTCGAGAGGAAGATTAAGGATAATTTCCTTGCACAATGACATAATATTAGTATGTATATGTATATATATGTATTTATGTAAGTATATTTATGTTTTAATTTAATTCGTCATAGGTTATTTTAATTGTACACTGGATGCCTGCCCTCTATAATTGACAACTTTCTCTGTCACTCTAGGGTTTGCTGTAAGAGAGCTCGGCATTGAGTTAAGCTCGCCTTTGTACATGTATTTTATTATCACGTATGTAATTTTGTGTTTTTGGTGTACAATAAAGAATTAAGTATTAAGAATGAAGACAGAGAGGTATTTGTGTTGCAGTGGGACAATTCAGGCTGAAAATAAAATAATGAGGACCATAGAAATGATGAATATAATATTAGTTTATGCCAGGCGGCTTTGGCCGCGTAAAATACTGAATCTATGCCAAGGGAACTTACCCTCGGGATAAAATCCAGTGCCCAATCTATCTTTTGACGAAAATTCACGAATAGGTGAAAACGTAGCTAACAGACAATAACTTTCGCAATTTTAATATTATTAGTATGAATACGGAATTCACTATACCTTTATTTTATGTGCGTCATAATTTTACGTCAACTATAATTTTGCGTAAAGTATTGGATATTTTACTGGCGGGTTATTGATTCATCCAGTATTACCTTATATGGGAATATTTATATCTTCCTTTGACGTATTAAAACGTTAGTCAGCGAAACGTTTTCCTTCTACAATAATTTGTAAATTAATTAGTTAGAATATTGTCTGTCGTCCGCTGAAAACGTGAACCATTTATTATTTGTGCTGTTCTCAACTGGTTGGAATATTAACGTTCCTAGATTTTCTACAGATATTAACATTTGTGTTTGATACAAAGGATATACAATCACAGGTAATAGTTTGTTTGTTTTATCATTTTTCTAATGTCTAATTTTATTGTTTAACTAACTAAATTATTGAAATTCTTGGGTGTGTCCAATTAATATTTAATTTACCCCGTATTAATTAAATAAAATAAAAACGAAATTCCGAATTTAAAATTTTCGTATACATATAAGGAAGTGTTTAGGTATTAGGTTAATGTTTTACTTAAAAAATGTACGCTTTTAACTCTTTAAATAAATTTTATTTAAGGAATTGGTGACAGTTGAGTAAGGCCGCGTTTCCACCTGCAAGCAACTTACATGCAAGTTTAATTACGTACACTTTGGGGCTCGATCGAGCGATTGATTGACTTATACCTCGGTAACCCGCATCCGAGTTGGTTGCAAGAGGAAATGTAACCTAAAGTATAAAGACTCGCACTAAGAGCACTGGTAAATGAAGATGTAGACCCTACACACTGCCCAGTCCTTCTCGGAATTCCCGGGCCTTTCATCATTCATACATTCGTGATGTACTGATTCCCTACAAACAGGCTTAGCTTAGCTGAGAAATCAGAGAGACGAAAACTTCCTTGTTACTAACATGTTTTTAAGTGTGATGATGGAGTAGGAGCCCAGTGCCTGTAACACAGGTTTATTCCTAGCGCGGGACCGGGTCTAGCTCTGCCTTCTGCTAAAACGCACCTCATTCGTCTTTTATATTTAAGTGGTAGTGTTAAGGAAGATCATTATACTCAAAATTTTGTTGTTGTCTTTTGTTGTTGAATGTTGTTTTATTATTAACCCCCGACGGAAGAAGAGGGGTGTTATAAGTTTGACGTGTGTACCTGTGTGTATGTGTATCTGTCTGTGGCATCATATCTCCTAAACCGATGAACCGATTTTGATTTAGTTATTCTGTTTGAAAGGTGACTTATCGGAAGTGTTCTTAGCTATGTTTGATGAAAATCGGTCCAGCCGTTCAAAAGTAAGGGGCGTTTTACTATTTGAATCGGGGTATTTTCGCAAGATATCGTGTCATAATTACGTGTTCGATAGATTTTTGATCGAACCGTGTCTACTACTAGATTAAATATGTAGATTAAAAAGTATGAAATGAAAAAAAAACGTTTTTTTTAAGAAATTTAAAATTTGTAATTGTTTTCTAGGATGGACAAGACGAGAGCTATATTCCTTCTTATCGTTATCGCCGCTACTGTCACTGAGTTCCCTGTCCACGCTGGTTTGATATACCCGGTGCCCGGGAAAAACGTACAAGGAAGGGTATTTTATGGAATATGTCCAGGGGGTATGCCTAATTTTGAAGATGGATCATGTGCTCCCGTAACGCAACCGCCACCAGACGATAATTATTTTTTATATAAAGATGATGAACAGGAAACTACAACTATTCAAGGAAGTTAGTACCAACTTTTTCGTACACACAATTTTATTTAAGAGGTTTGGATATGTAGGTACCTAATTATGTTTTAGAATATAATAATTTGAGAAATATAATTATTTTAATCTAGCACTTTGTTTTATTCCAGTATAACAAGTCCCAAAAACATGGGAGAAGGGCAGGAAGATGTTTTATTCCGACATAAAAATTATGTTTTTTTTATAACAATATTTTCATAGTTTTAGGGTATGGTAATTAGTATTTATGTATCAAAGGCTCGATTTGATGCATTTTGATGGCGATTGTCATTATTACCATAAATTTTTGTCTATTTCCAATCGCTTTCGCGACGCTTTCGACTATATTATTCAATTCAATATGTTAGAATATTTTTTCTTTAATAAAGAAATAAATAAAAATATTCCATCATTTGTTTTTTATTTATTTATTTAACCATTAATGTACACACACATAATAAAGAGACAAGAAGAAGGAACATAAAATAGGTACAAAGGTACGCTTATTTCAAAGAAATCTCTTCCAGCATACCTGCGAGAGGAGAGCTAATAAAAAAGATATGTAGACACCTTTTATTAATGTATTTTTTTTCTCATTTTTTTCTATTATGTCACTTGTCCAGAGCCTCAGAACTACAGAAACTATCGCCTGGACAGTAAATTAGACCAGTAAGGTCCAGTTTTTTTATCCGTTGTTAACTCAAACATTTATTAAATATGCTAACCAGTCGTTTAAAATTTTCGATAAAACGCGTTCGTCAATTGTTAGTCTAAAAAATGGTCATATAATTAACTCTGCAACTTATTTGACCATATATGAGGCTATAATAAATGATAAAACGCATTTTACCGTAATTTAAAACCACTGATTAGCATCAATGATTAAATATTCTTAAATTTTTAATACAAAAACCGCACGAATAAATATTTTGAATTTGAATGGTTGCAAACATCGGTGAAACACCATTTTTCTTGTTAGCCTCACAAATGGTCAAATAAGTAAGATGGTTAATTATTTGACCATTTGCTAGATTAACAATCGACAAATAAACGCATTTTTACCGAAATTTTAAACCTATGGTTTGCATTAAGTATTTAACCATTGGTTGAGTTAACTATTGATAAAAAAAAACTGGACCTATGTTAACAGTAATGAAGGTATAACGACTTTTCCTAGAGATGGTATGACAGAAGAAATTAACTTGACCAATCTCAAATACATTTGGATAAGGGAAAGTGGAATACGGTGGTGACCAAGATGAAGTGGCACGGTGGTATACGGTGGTACCGACCGTCTTTACTTGATAGAAAATTAGGCGTTTTGTCGTTGATATTAAAGTGCACTTGGTTTGCTAGTTCACTTTACAACAAAGTGTAGAAGGACTCAGCCGAACTGGAAAATTGGTTCGTGACGGATTTGATATTATAACAGTAGGTATGTAACTTTCCCGTTCCCCCTGTCGAGGCGGGGGGGCTCAGTAGCCGTGGCTTGCTCACGGTGTTATGCTGCCGACCAGGTGAGATACTGATCAAGCGCGAAACTATCATTTAAAATAAACCTACTTTGCATTATAAATAGCAAATAACAGTACCCAAGTGCCATCAGTATCTTTACTGAGCAAATCTGGCTCCAAAATGGAACCAGATCGTACAAACAGATTTTAATTTGGAAGATTTCGTGATACAAATTATTCAGTTCATTCGGCCTACCTTTCATCTTGGGACGCATGTCGTTACCCTCTAGGTACCTACACATGAGGACCTAATTACTGCGTCAGCAACTGGTACTACCATAGCTAATACTGGTACAAATTATACACATATAAAAGCTACATATATGTATTTGTTATCAAAACCTGAAAAAGTTGACAACATATTTTTTTGTATTATAGATAGGCTCGCGCTTGACCACTATCTCAGCTGATGGTAAGCGATGATGTGGTCGTCGGTGAAGCACGTTTGTCAAGAAGTAACATATTCAGTCTTACCTTAAAGACCCCTAGGTTGTGGCTTTCAGGAAATACAGACTCCGGCAGGGAATTTCATTCCTAATCTGTACGCATAATCAAAGCAAAAAAAGAACGAAAAAAAAATGAAAGAAAAAGCTTACTAAAAAATAATGCGCCAATGTGCCTAAGCCCTTAACACAAGCGTTCAAGTGTATACTTTGCTTATCCGCTCAATGAATCGCTTCTCAAGGAAGTCTTGCCACTATCTTGCACTAAATATTTTTTGGCTATAATGTCCTCAAACAAAAGGAAGAGAAGGGAGTTGATTTTGCTGTCGTTAATCAAATCAAAGGTGAGCTAGATGCATTAAATGCTCTGCGGAATCGTGAAGGTCGATCAAACTTCAAGAGCTTAAAGTAGATGGCTAAGGCCCATCTATATATAGGTATTTGTCTTCCGGTTCGCGGTCGCCACTCCAGAACCTTTCTGCCCAACGGGCATAAGTTCTGCGAGCAATGTGCCCTGCCCACTGCTAAGTTTGGCTATTCTTCGGGCTACGTCGGTAACCTTGGTTCTCTTGCGAATCTCTATATTTCTGATTAGATCACGCAAGGGAACTCTAAGCATAGCCCTCTCCATATCCCTTTGAATGACTATAAGCTTTCTGATGAGGCCCATTGTAAGTGACCACGTCTCAGAGCCATATGTCATCACTGGCAACACACACTGGTCATAGACTTTCGTCTTGAGAGACTGTGGTAAGTTGGACGAGAAGATACCGCGCAACTGCCCGAACGCTGCCCAGCCGAGTCAGATTCGACGGTTGACCTCTTTTATTCGAAGTTGGCCCTACCCAACTGGATCGTTTGTCCCAGGTTGACATAGTCGCCCACAACTTCGAGTGTAGAGTTTCCGACCTTGATAGGAGGGGGTGTAACATAGGCATTTAGCATCACCATGGTTTTGTCCATGTTCATCCCAGACAATAATTTTCGCAATTTTAATATTATTAGTATGAATACAGAACTCACTATAACTTTATTTTATGTTCGTCATAATTTTACGTCAATTTTAATTTTGCGTAAAGTATTGGATAGTTTACTGGCGGGTTATTGATTCATCCAGTATTACCTTACATGGGAATATTTATATCTACCTTTGACGTATTAAAACGTTAGTCAGTGAAACTTTTTCCTTCTACAATAATTTGTAAGTTAATTAGTTACAATATTGTCTGTCGTCCGGTGAAAACGTGAACCATTTATTATTTGTGCTGTTCTCAACAGATTGAAATATAAACATTCCTAGATTTTCTACAGATATCAACATTTGTGTTTGATACAAAGGATATACAATCACAGGTAATAGTTTGTTTTATCATTTTTCTAATGTCTAATTTTATTGTTTAACTAACTAAATTATTGAAATTCTTGGGTGTGTCCAATTAATATTTAATTTACCCCGTATTAATTAAATAAAAAAAAACGAAATTTCGAATTTAAAATTTTCGTATATATATAACGAAGTGTTTAGGTATTAGGTTAATATTTTACTTAAAAAATGTACGCTTTTAACTCTTTAAATAAATTTTATTTAAGGAATTGGTGACAGTTGAGTAAGGCCGCGTTTCCACCTGCAAGCAACTTACATGCAAGTTTAATTACGTACACTTTGGGGCTCGATCGAGCGATTGATTGACTTATACCTCGGTAACCCGCATCCGAGTTGGTTGCAAGAGGAAATGTAACCTAAAGTATAAAGACTCGCACTAAGAGCACTGGTAAATGAAGATGTAGACCCTACACACTGCCCAGTCCTTCTCGGATTTCACGGGCCTTTCATCATTCATACATGCCTGATGTACTGATTCCCTACAAACAGGCTTGGCTCAACTGAGAAATCAGGGAGTCGAAAACTTGCTTGCTACTAACATATTTTTAAGTGTGATGATGGAGTAGGAGCCCAGTGCCTGTTTATTCCACAGGTTTATTCCTAGCGCAGGACTTGCTCTGCCTTCTACTAAAATGCACCTCATTCGTCTGTTATATTTAAGTGATAGAGTTAAGAATGATCATTATAGTCAAAATTTTGTGGTTGTCATTTTTTGTTGAATGTTGTTTTCTTACTAACCCCAGACGGAAAAAGAGGGGTGTGTTTGTGTATTTGTGTATCTGTCTGTGGCATCATAGCTCCTAAACTGATGAACCGATTTTGATTTAGTTTTTCTGTTTGAAAGGTAATTTATTGGGCGTGTTCTTAGCTATGTTTGATGAAAATCGGTTCAGCCGTTCAAAAGTAAGGGGCGTTTTACTGTTTGAATCGGGGTATTTTCGCAAGATATAGTGTCATAATTACGTGTTCCATAGATTGCTGATCGAACCGTGTCTACTACTAGATAAATTATGTAGATAAAAAAATATTAAATATAAAGAAACCGGGTGTTTTAGAAATTTAAAATTTTTACTTGTATTCTAGGATGGACAAGATGAGAGCTATATTCATTCTTATCGTGATCGCCGCTACTGTCGCTGAGTTCCCTGTGTACGGTTTGAAAGACCCGGAGCGTGCCCCGGTGCCCACAATCCTGGAGGGAGCTACTCCTGCGGACGTGTTGCTGTACCTTTATGATTTGGTGCTTACGTCACACATGTCTAGAGTATTAAACGGACAAGGAAGGGTGTTTTATGAAAAGTGTCCTGGGGGTATGCATAAATTTAAAAATGGATCATGTGCTCCCGTAACGCAACCGCCACCAGATGATAATGAGTTTTTAAATGAAGATGATGACGATGAACAGGAATCGAGTCAAGGAAGTTAGTACCAACTTTTTCGTAAACACAATTTTATTCAAGAGTTTAGGATATGTACCTAATTATATTTTTTGAATATAATAATTTGAGAAATATAAGTATTTAAATTTAGCACTTTGTTTTATTCCGACATAACAAGTCCCAAGTAACATGGGAGAAGGACAGGGATATGTTTTATTCCGACATAGATGTTTTTTTTATAACAACATTTTCATAGTTTTCGGATAGACATCAGGTATATCTGCCTCATAATTAGTAGATATTTATGTATCAGAGGCTCTAGACAAACATGTCATTCGAACTCAACGTTAGCGATGGTTGAAATGCCAAATGTAAGGGATTGATCACGTGACATTTAGATGGCGCTTGACATTCCCATAAATTTTTTACATTTTTCCAATTGCTTTCGCGACGCTTGCGACGATATAATTCAATTCAATTATATGTTAGTCTATTTGTACTTTAATAAAGGAATAAATAAGAAAAAAAAGGAAAAGTCGATTCAATCATTCATCATTTATTATTTTTTCGTTTTCTTTTTTTTCTATTATGCCACTTGTCCAGAGCCTCAGAACTACGGAAACTATGGCCTGGATAGTAAATTAGAGCACTAAGGCCCAGTTTTTTTATCGCTAGTTAACTCAACCGACTGACACCTAGAGATAGTATGAAAGATGAAATTAAATTGACCAATCCTAAATACATTTGGATAAGGGAAAGAGGAATACGGTGGTGACCAAGATGAATTGGCACGGTGGTATTACCGACTGTCTTTACTTGATAAAAAAATTGTTGTTTTGTTGTTGATATTAAAGTGCACTTGGTTTGCTAGTTCACTTTACAACGAAGTTTAGAAAGACTCAGCCAAACTGGAAAATTCATTCGTGACGGATTTGATTTCATAATAGTAGGTATGTAACTTTCCCTTCGGTGGGTTCCCGCATTGTCGAGGCGGGGGGCTCAGTAGCCGTAGCTTGGTCACCCACGGTAAAGAGAAGAAGAACCTAAAGAGAGACCGCTCGTCAGGGTTTTGCCGATTAAGCCGACGACGTTGCAGCCAACTAGTAGGTTGCGGTGCCGCTTGGTAACAACTGCGGTGCCGCAACTGAGGCGGGCCGCGATGTCTTATGGAGCGTCCCAGGTCCCGTACGATGTCGCGGCTGAGGGTTGGAGGCCGCGGCGGGAGAGGAGTGCGGGTATTGCGGTGCGCCACTCCCCCTACTTGCCGCGGCCTGGACGGGGTCGCCACCGCCTGATGGCGGACGCGGTGGGGCCGCAGGGGAGGAGGAGTGTCGGTATTGCGTTAGCCGCTCTCCCTATCCCCTGCGGCCGAAAAGTGGGAGCTGGCGGGGCCATTGACCTTGATCCGTCACAGGGGAACCAAGGGTGCCATACATGGGGTCGTCTGGCGCCCATGTGCTGGTTTGGTCCCTGGGGTGGTCACGGCGTACAGTGTGTTCTGTTGCGCCGGTAATTGGGGTACTCCCCCGAGGAGAGTCCGGTGACGGACAGCCGCGGCGGGTTCGTGGTGAGTGATAACGCGTGTCCGTGTTCCCGCCATAAGCGGCACAGGAGGACACCGTGGAGTTTTAGTGGGTTAGAGTCTCACATAACTGCACTATCTCCCCGTAGTAGTGCAGTATGCATGAGCATATCTCCACGTCTACACAAAGAGAAAAGGTATGTTACGTTATTATGTAAAGTGTGTAACCTAATTACAAGTCCAAGGTCATTTAAAACTGGTCGAAACCTGAGCTGGATTTGGAGTTACAGGTGCGATCTCTGCATTACCAGAAATACCGGTATGTTAATAGTAGTAGAGTTAGATTAGATAGTAAATCATAATCGGTGCCCCACAGTTTGTCTTACAATCTCTAGCCTTAGAGTCTTAAGTACTAGATCTAAATAGATGCTAAAGGTCTGGTAATAAGCTACTTTTTGAATTAGCATACAGACACAAATTCATGCCTTTTTCCAGGTAGAAATTACAGAACGTTAACAAGCTACGATCCTTGCATACCCTTGGCATTTAGATAGCTGAAAGATTGATACATTGATTATCTAGAGCCTCTGGTCACACTCACGCTGGTCCCTTGGCCTTTCTGGAAAACTTCACCAGTAAGATTCGGCAGGAGTTACAAAATACGATGGTTGAGTAGGAAAATACCAGAAGAACAATTTCCCCTCTATATTTTATACCTTGGTAACAGTTTAATATTTCATGATCAAATGGCGCCATTTTAGGTAAAGACCGGCCACTCTACGAAATGATGGTAAATTCTAGGATCTGGCTTTGCTATCGTCACAAAAAAATCTTATTAATTTTAGCCAAACACAATTTCATATCCTTTCATCATTATCATCACCATTTCACCCCGAAGGCGTCGGCTGCTGAATAAATGACTTCCCAAGTGTCGCCACATCGACCAGGCATACGCATCTCATCACATCCAGCGGGTTGCCGCTGCCTGAACCAGGTCATCGGTCCACCTAGTGGGAGGCCTTCCAATGTTACGTCATTCGCTTCGCGGTCATCACTCCAGAACTATTCGGGCTTACATCCTTCAGAAGCGTTGATTCTCAAACTTATCCCATACGCGGATATAACAGCTGTTCGTCACAACCGCAGACATAAATCTAATCAGATGACGCAAGTTCTTCCATCGGTATCAAAACCAAACGTGCCATTTTTTCACACACAATTTAAAAATAAATTTACTTAGCAATGAAACAAAAGCTTTCCAATATCTCGACCAACTTTTTCTATACAGTCTTTACAGCTCAATATGGCATAAAAAGGCATTTTTCCAGATTTCGGTGGATTGCCGGTGCCGATAATGCTAAATGAAAAGCTCAAATTTCGATCATTGATCATAATTTTACACCGTTTTTTGACACGCGAAGTACATACAATCGCGTCATCTAGTTAGATTTATATCTGTGGTCATAACATAAGTCGGACATCCTCTTTGAATCAGTATGTAATTGGAAATCGGTAGCAATGTGTCATCTTTCACGGCCGAACACTTTCACTATATGAGTCTCCGGCCTACCTACTTGTGTATGTCTATGTATGTATGGTTAATAACTGGGACAAGGTCGGTTAAACAATAGATATTCAATCATTTAAAGCTTAATGATTGATGAAGACAGATTGTTTACTAAGATTGAGGATACTGGTTTTTTATTTGTATTTTTCTTTACTTAGATTAATCGTTAAGCTGTGTGATAGTTTGGTGGGCTTTAAATTTAAAGCTAAAGGGTTGGTATAAACAATGCTTGAAATTTCTTTTTTTATGTTTAGTATTGCGACAAACACCAAGGGAAACGTGCGCATAATGACCAACGTTTTTATCTAACGAGCAGTCTGCGGTCTGCCTATTTAAGAAATAATTATCCTCAATAAAATTGATTTCATTTTTCTCAATATTAATGATTACATCAGAGCTACTTTTTGTGATTTACCTATTTATTTTGTTTCTAAGTGGAGTACATTTAATTATTTAGGTATGTACGAGTATTTATGTTATCGCCAGCCTGTCTTGAGCTAGCGTGGTGATCAATGATCGTGCCTTCTCCGTATAAGAAGAGGCCTTTGCACAGTGGGACAGTTACACGCTAGTATTATTTATCTATCTATATTCTGAGTGGTTTAGTTCTTTTACCGTGCTGCTATTAGAAACACCATTAAATTAAACGCTATATACCATGTTAAAACGAATACTAATATATACGAAAAATGTGTCACATTCTTATGTAAATCAGTGGGTCGTAAAATACACACATTACCTACATAATATTCCGTCAGGTGTAAAATGTATTCGTCACAGTAGGTGAGCTAGCGGATTCAGTTGATTACCAATGTTTTACATGAAGCGACTGGCTACCTGACCGCCACAACCCAGTAAATGGGTAACACGATACCTCTTAACAAGACTGGTGTCAGATCTCAGGCTTCTGACTACCCGTAACGACTGTCAAAGATCTTCAAATGACAGCCGGGACCAACGGCTTAACTTGCTCTCCGAGGCACGGAAGAAACTCGATATGTAAAGATGGTCACCCATCCACGGACCCACCTCAGCAAGCGCTGCTTAACCTTAAAGATCGACCGGTGCGGCTGTTATTATTTAGCCTCGATCTCCTCCTTTACGATTAGTCATAAACCAATAATGCGACTAACTACCAAAGAAACGGCCACCAAAAAAGACCACACCAACAAACACGGATAGAACAACAATTTCGCAAACAGGCGAACCCGCAGACATTTCTAAAGGCTCTCTAAACGGCTTTTTGTTAATCTGACACCAATATTGCATCACGCAAAAATTATCACACAATGTGACAAGCCAGCTCAATTATCGTAACCTCTATTATTTGTAGAATAAGATTGTAATTCGCGTGTTTTTGTTCGCGCAGCTTTCCCGCGCAAACAATGCTGCGCGCGCGCACGACGCGGTCGCGCATGACAGAAGCATGTTAGTTATGTCAACGTTACGTTATATGTCTTCCGATGCACTGCCGACTTGGTTATTGACTGTGGATTGCAGTCTTCATTGGTTTTTTAGGTTTATATTGCCAGTAATTGCTTGGGTTAATAAAGTTGGGTTATATTATTATTATTAGGATCGTAGCAGGTGGCGTTCTGTAGTTTCTGCCTACCCCCGTGGGAAAAAGGTGTCAGTTTATGTATGTATATGTTACGGCTAATACCCGAAGTGCGGCTACACCTAGTATTAGTGCGGCTACACCTAGTTTTAGCCGGTTAGAACTAGGTGTAGCCACGCACTCTTGGCTATCCATAACAACTATGAAAGATCTACAAGTGACAGTCAGTAGTCCGAGACAAACGGCCAAAGAGTAAAATAATAATATTCAAACGGCTTAACGTGCTTTCTGGGGCACGGAGGAATTCAACATCTCTTCAGCAGCTTGAATGCCGTCAGACACGCTACCACCTTGTAACATGAATCTTTTCACCACTACTTAAACTTAACAAATTAAGATGCTGTTTATATAAGGGCGTCCCTCAGAAATCTTCCTTATCGCGTGACGCAATGATAGGTGATATCGCACACGAATTTTCTATGTAATAAATTGGTCGAATTGCAACGCATTGCGTCCGTGTAAACATCGCTCATCGGTGTGATAATCGAATCGCATCGAGCATTCAGGGAGGTCGCTAAATCTTCAGAGAAGAGCGTAGGATTTAATGCCTTTAATCGAAGTTTAATCGTCTAAACACCATCATAAACAATTCGATTCCACCAAAACGTTACCATCACTCGCCAAGATTTCATTCAATTTAATTTTATGGAATCACAAACTGAGTACAATTATTAGCGTCTCCTATTTACGATGCTATTAAGGTAGGTGTAAAAACCTATTTCGAGCCTTTTACGGGTTCTATTATGGGGTGGCAGAGTTCTATGCCTACAATGGATAGTTCTTAGCACCTACGCGATTGGTTGGGCGTTAATCAGAGCTACAGGACTGTGGGTCGGAGACAAAGGTCTGGTTTGACAGTTAATGCATATTGGCATAGAAAATACTGGTATATTTACTTAGGTATGAATTTATTTATTCTGTCTACTAAGGAATGAAAAGCCTGTTACTCTGGTTGCAGACAAAGAGCTAAGTTAATTTTGCTTTGATGGCTGAGCGGTCTAAACACAAGTATAAAATAATTTCTTCAGCTGAGCTAAATAAACTTATCTTAGATTTTGATCTGCAATCGGCTTAAGGTCTTTACTCTCCATTAGTGACGTAAAACGGTTACTTTCTAAAGACTACTCATCATTAACGGCTGGGTTAAAAGGTTGAAACAAAATTTAGATACATTTACATCATTTATTTGGTAAACATGAATTTTTGGCTTGATACCTAAGTTTAAAAAAAATAATTAACGACACGATATTTTTTCGTAACTTTTGCCTACTTCGCCTAAATAACTTGGAGGTTTAAAAATATTTTTACACAGGTAAATTGGTGGTTAGAATTTCTTCCTAACCAAAAGCAACAAAATTTTATATATAATATATTTTGTTTGCAAAACTGTCCAATATTGATGTACTGGTTCTGAGCGGGCGCACGGCCAGTACCTAAGTACGGAAAATGTTTCACTTTAATAACATCCTGTTTCAGATTAGTTTAAGTATATGTTGTGGCTATATTTTCACACTGCATGATGTGGCCAACCATTTCATGAAATGGTTGTATTTCATGATTTGGTCAGCTAAAACTGACCATATCGCTTAAACGTCAACGTTTGATGATATGTTAATACACGTTTGTCCATATCATTAGGTTCCGAACTCCAAGGATTTTTTGAGCGCTCGCTTTTGAGAGACTCTCGTAAAATTCAAGTTGTTTCTACTACATTTTATTTCACTTTTATCTTCAATTGGCGCATTATTATTAGCTTTTTTATCGGAATAATTGTCCGTCGCCATGTTTAATCACAAAAACAAAACGATATCAGCGCCTCTTACGAGGAAAACGTAACTATTTTATGATAGATCACTAATGTTTGACCATAACATGAAGTAGCCGTGCGTAGCTGTTCATATCGTCAAACGCTGATTATTCATTGATCTGGCCAGACCATATCATGATATTTTCCATTTTATGAAACACAATCTTTTCATGAAATGATCGGTCACATCAAGAAGTGAATAATTCTACGATCTGGCCACGATATATTGACTACCCTTATTTATTATCTTATTTTCAAGATAAATGAACTTTGGAAACCTTGATGGCCGAAAATACTGATGATTAAAATGTTGTTTACCGCTGGAAGTCCGGAAAACATCAATAAAATAGCGTAGCAAGCGTAGGGTGAATTAATTAATTGCTTTGAATGCTCGATTTATTGACCTCAACAAATATAATTTTATCTTTTTGCGTTTTGAACTCCGACTTCCGAAAAGAATGTTATTTTTGCGGTTTATTATTTTTGTTAAAACGTTTTTTTTTTTAGTTTTGGAACCTTATATAATACCGTGAAAATACGCATTACTAAGGATAATTCATTTTTTTTTTTTATTTTAAAGTAAAATGGTACATCAGAGGCACCATCTTTCAAATAAAAAAGAATCATCAGAATCGGTTCACCTAGTAAAAAGTTATGAGGTAACACATATACAAAAAATACAGTCAAATTGAGATCCTCCTCCTTTTTTTAAGTCGGTTAAAAACAAAGTAAAATACAAACCAGATTATGGCTTTCATCACGAATAATAAACATAACCAAAACGAATAATACCGAGCACGATTTGACAAAACAAGCGAACAACAAAAACATGATTGTTACATTTTATAATAACGTTCTTTTGTTTCATATCGCGGGATGCCGAGCACCGGCGCGCGCGCTTTCCATAGAATATGGAATCCGCGCCAGAAGTGACTAGAAACGCCATTATACTATAATGTGATTTTTAATTTCGTAGACTAAACTGACATTTGGGGGGTTGTTACTTTATCGTTACATAAAAATAGTGTCGTATCCTGATTATCCCGAGTGATCGAAAGTTGGTCGAAAATCGAAGTAGATCGAAAATGGAACTGTTAAAAACTAATAAAATAATTTCATTTATTAAGAAACTACCGGCCTTTATGTAGTTTCTACTAATTTATGTCAGACTTCATTTTATCGATCGCATTTATTATTTTATTGATTTCGTATTTAACACAATAAAAGTGTATGAATACTGTTATATTTAAATATATAACGATTATTATACAAAATATATTTATTTACACCAACAAGTAAAATTAAATTGAGGAATCAAGTCTCATCGATTCGATGAATCACTTATGATTGAGCCTTACCCACAACACTATTGCTCTGCACTTGCAACATAAAAAAAAAATAAGGTCATAGGCAGCTGTCAGTTTAGTCTACGAAATAAAAAATCACAGTATATATTCTGCCCGCGGCTACGCCCGTTTGAAAACTTTAGTCATTCTATGTAAAATACTGGTATTCAGCGGTTAGGCCCAGTTTTTTAATTAACTCAACCAATGGTTAAATATGGTAACCACTAGTTTTAAATTTCGGTAAAACGCCTTTTTCCACCAATTATTTTCACAAATTAATGTTAGCCTCATAAATATTAGATGAGTTAACTACGGATAAAAACTGGGCCCTAGGGCCAGTTAAAAACAGGTTTAAAATTTCACTAAAATTGTTTTTTTCGGCAATTGTTGGCATCAAAAATGGTAATATAAGTTGGAGAGTTAATTATTGACCATTTGTTGGAAAACTAAAAAATTATGAATAAACTCGTTTAACCCAAATTTGAAACCATTGGTTAACATATTTAACCATTGGTTGAGTTAACTAGGGATAAAAAAACTGGGCCTTAGACTGGGAGCCGATCCCAATAGTTGGGCAAAGGCCTGGTAAATTTTTAGATTGAAACGGTGACACTGCTGATTGACACACTAGGTTTGTATGGAAGGTTTTGACAATGTCCTCTTCAGCATTTGCCATAGAGGCGTCTCTTTGCTCTGTGGCGCAGCCCCATGCGTCTTTTGTCTTTTATCTTACACTACTTCAGAGTCTTGTATTCGTATATTTTTCTCACAAAAGAATCCGATTAGTCAAAACTCAAAAGAAGAGGTATACATTTTAACCGACTTCCCAAAAAGGAGGAGGTTCTCAATTCGATTGGTATTTTTTTCATGCATGTAAGTACACCGGTTACTCAAAGACGCCTGGACCGAGTCGAAAAATTCTTCTTTTGTTTGAAAGGGTATACTTTCCATTTGGTCCCATAGTCATGATCTGATGATGGGATCTTGGACATATCGAGGGAACTCCTCATACATATAGCGATTTTGGCATGTCATCAAAAATGCAATCATTTGCACTCAGAAAGTCTCATTTGGTGAAGTCGAACTGGTGAAGAAGACACAATTGGCAATGGAACTCCTTAATGCAAAGTATGTCACGGGTCTACGATATCTCGAATAGTTAAACGACTATGATGAAGCAAATACTTATAAATAAATAGTACTGATGAAAATGGTACCATCGAACTGAAAGAAGCCGGCAGGTAGGCACTGATGGAACTCCGAAATAAAATAATGTATTCTAGCCGTGTTTGGGATTATTGGAATCTTTATCAGATCTACTTTGGCTATATATGATTTTTATGGCAATTGGAGGTACATATCAAAACTAAAAAGACATAAATAAAAAAACTTTTTAACAAAAAAAACAAACTGACTTCCAAAAAAAACACTACGAAGTGAAAAATAACTTTCTTTTCCGAAGTCGGTGTCCAAACACAGAAAACAATAGGTACCAAAGACAACGACTTCGGAAAAGAAAGTTCCGAAGTCGGTTTGTATTTCTTGTTCAAAAGTTTTTTCAAACTAATATTTTTACAGAATTTTTCGAGATCTTTCACTCGGTAAGCTTAAAATGAAGTTTTTAAATACATAAATAAATGGTATACGGAAATGTTTAATTAAGTAAGACATGGATTTGGTTTTAGTTACTCATGTTATTTTCATGCTACAAGGGTTTTACATGATGACTAATTATGTTGTATAAATTAGTACGTATGTAGTCACTTCAAACATGCCCGATAATTCTTTTAAAAGAGGTTTAGTTACGGTCTGACAATTCATGATGTAACTTCGCATTTACCTTGAAAAAATGGCGAATGACATAAGTAGTCTTTAATGTTCACTCTGGGAAAAATTCTTTGCGTAGTAGGCTGTTCTCCAGCACGTGGTCTCAATGTGGTTTAGCAGCTCTCAAATACGACAGAAAAACCCCATTAAAATCCAAAATCCTCTTTAAAAACTGTGAAAATATAGATAAATTCTCACAAAAAGACAATTGATCTCTCAACTACCGAATTGGCACTAAAAAGCAGGCATCCATCGTCACTGCCACCTGACATGAAGTCCGTTGACATTGAATCTGTACAATCATCTCACAAAACGAGCCAGATTATAAAAAGAACAAGAGGCTGAGAATGCGTCGTCGGTACTGGTAGGGATGTGAAAGTTTCGATACCAGGGAAGTATCGATTTTTTTGGTATGTTTGTCTGTCGATGCTCAGGCGCGCCCGGACGTAGGTATAAGTAAATTATGCTTATTTTATTTACTCACTTACAGATAAGATTTGGCTTTCAGGCAACGTTGATGTCTAGAAACACATGGCATGCAATACTTGAGTAGGTAATGAAGCACTTTGAATAATATTAATGTCCCTGACTCCAGTCTATATCTGTAGGATAGCTAGTTCTGGTTTAAATAGTCGACAAAATGTTTTAATTCGAGATACATATAGATTACATAATCAAGACGCGGAATAGACAATATTTTAACATCGATAGTTCTATTCTGTGTGATATTTTCGTTACGACACCACATCCCTGTACCGTCGGTTTCCGAAAAAGGCGGTCGGAGTCACGACTATCCTTCGCCGCCATACTTTAAGACGAGCGTTACCAATTGGGAGGGCATGCCTCGAGGCCTAACTAATGGCCACCTGAGTCACAAATGGTTGAAATATTTGGAATTCGGCGACTAAAGGCAGTTTAACAGTTTCTATTTAGACTTTTGTTGGGTAGATGGGAATGATACACCTACATAAGTACTTAAGGTTTTATTTTTAAACTAACGCAGTCTCCATTTGTATTGTAAGAAGTTTGATACCTATATCAAACTCTGTAATATAAATAAATGGAGACTGCGATGTACCTACCTAAGTACGTTTGATATTTAACGAACAATTTTTTTAGAAAAATTTGAATTTGTAAACTATAGCTTGTCAGCGCGGGTGGCGGGGGACGTTATTAAGTATTATTAGGTATAACTTTAGTGGGCAGAATATTATTGCTTCATTATCGAGTACCTTAGGGTTATAGTTGCTAGCAAATCGTTTTGAAGTTTTATCATAATAGTAAATAACTCGGACACTTCGACCCATTTTGGGATCTATTGTGGTCCCCTAGATAATCTACTCCTCCCCAATCTCGTTGAAAACTCTTTTCATGAGTTTTACAACGAGACTAGCAAATATGGGCCTATAGTCTTCTGCTTTTGGATATCCAACCCCTAGGAGAGCATTCTCTTACCAGCCAGTGCATCCCATGTGCACAGAAGGTGCTCCATGCGTCCCGTATTTTCCCCACACAACCTGCACATGAGTGTCGAGGTTAGATTCATCTTCAAATTCTAAACCATACGAATATTAAAAATTCAGCAGTTACTCTGTCTGTCTGTATGTTACCTTTTCACGCCTAAGCCCCTGAACGGATTTCAATTAAATTCAAGGAATGTCATCCTGGGGAAGGATATAGGCTACTTTTTGTCTCAAAAATAATCGTAAAGAGGATGATATAGGGGATGAAAGTTAGTATGGGGAACTTAGCATTTCTTAAGTTAGGGATATGCAAATTAAAATGTATGCTTTGCGGTAGGTATACGGATAGGCCTTGACTTGGGTTAGGACAAAGGATTTCATCCTAGTAGGTAGCATGTTCCTGTGAGATAATTTCCGACATCAACGCGGGCGAAGGCGCGGGCAGATGCTATAGTAAGTCAATTCATAATTTGCAAAATGTAAGTATAAAATATAGCCTACATCTTATTATATTATATCGGTATCCTTAGAAGTATGCAGACAAACTTATAAATAATTGCAAAATACATATTTCTTGTTATGTATGTATAAGTCAGTCGTATTAATAAATTTGTTTTGTAATCATTTATAAGTTTATTGTGTCAAAACATCGCGTAATGGACAGAAACCGGTCGTACTTGTTAGTGTTATATCCGTAAAGGCTGTGGGACATCGATGAGGTTATTTTTTGGGCATTTTACGGTTTTAACCGTGAAGTTTTAATTTCGCAAATATTTAGAGAAATAAAGATTTTTGTGTCAATTATGAAATGTTTTAAGATTTCGGTGTTTGTTGATGTGAAAGTGCCGCAATAATTTTGCCAGTTAATTAGCAAATTAGAACTGCCGTAGCGGTTTCATAACTTTTGATTGCTACTGTTTTAGCAATAAAAGAATTCATCCAACAATAATTAATATTGACCCATCATCATCGTTATTAATTTTATCACAATTTTTTCGGGTTGGCGCAACGTCTCCTTCTTCCTTAATTCTCTATAAGTCATCATCTCTCGGGAGTCACTCCTTTTGTAGCAATCTCATCTTTTACACAGACAAACCATCGTTCCTTTGTAGCAATCTCATCTTTTACACAGTCCAGCCATCGTTTCTTTGAAGCAATCTCATCTTGTACACAGTTTGAATATCGTTTCTTTGTAGCAATCTCATCTTGTATACAGTTTGAATATCGTTTCTTTGTAGCAATCTCATTTTTTAAACAGTCCAACCATCGTTTCTTTGTAGCAATCTCATCTTGTACACAATTTGAATATCGTATCTTTGTAGCAATCTCATCTTTTACACAGTCCAACCATCGTTTCTTTGTAGCAATCTCATCTTTTACACAGACAAACCATCGTTCCTTTGTAGCAATCTCATCTTTTACACAGTCCAACCATCGTTTCTTTGTAGCAATCTCATCTTTTACACAGACAAACCATCGTTCCTTTGTAGCAATCTCATCTTTTACACAGTCCAGCCATCGTTTCTTTGAAGCAATCTCATCTTGTACACAGTTTGAATATCGTTTCTTTGTAGCAATCTCATCTTGTATACAGTTTGAATATCGTTTCTTTGTAGCAATCTCATTTTTTAAACAGTCCAACCATCGTTTCTTTGTAGCAATCTCATCTTGTACACAATTTGAATATCGTATCTTTGTAGCAATCTCATCTTTTACACAGTCCAACCATCGTTTCTTTGTAGCAATCTCATCTTTTACACAGACAAACCATCGTTCCTTTGTAGCAATCTCATCTTTTACACAGTCCAACCATCGTTTCTTTGTAGCAATCTCATCTTTTACACAGTCCAACCATCGTTTCTTTGTAGCAGTCTCATCTTGTACACAGTTTGAATATCGTTTCTTTGTAAAGAAAAGAATTTTGATGACCGTTTGCTTACGGATAAACTAAAACCTAAATTATAAGAAATGATACTTTTCTTCCGTATAGTCAGTTCCTCTGGGATGATAGCAACGCTTTTCACGCGGGCGAAGCCGAGGACAGGAGTTAGTAGCTTCGTACATATTTTTTGTCAGTGCCACACTTAGTTTTTGCGAGCTTCTTTAGAATTTTTTGTGCCGATGAACACAGGTATGAAGTTCTTTATTTATTTGTCTATTGAGCTGTAGAGTTTTGTTCTTGATTCTACTGATGGTTATAAAAATGATAAATAGGTACAGTACGACCGATGAGTTGTGGCCCGTCTGAACATAGGTTATGCGAACTTTCGCGCATGTACACTCCTGAAGACAGCCATTTGGTTCTTAAAGTATGTTCTGCTCAAACACTGGCGCTAACTTCAGACAGGCGACGACATATCGGACGTACTGTATGTGTCCTGTAAATACGTATAAACTTCCAGACATAACACAACTAAAGCGGTATATCATTTTTATTACAAAACGCACAATCATATAAATTATAATAATAACTTTATTGACATAAAAATATTACAAACATACATGTGAAGCCCCTGACTCCCGTGCTAAGCGAACCTGTGTTACGGGATAATAATTAACATCACACCTATATTCAACGTAGGAGTAGGCAGAAGTTTACCTACGGTGTAACCACATTTCGCATATCTACTACCTAACTTTTTATTATTATTGTTTTGAGATTATGTTAGCCTTAAAAATATTTTGTATATAAATAAAATCAAGAGTTTTATACAGAAGCAAAAAATTAAGTTCAACTTCATAACCGCTTAAAATTAACACAAAATCTTAAGCGGTTATGAAGAATTCAAGAAGATGGCAATATAAAAATGGAAGATCAATCAGAAAGATTGCCATAACTTCATTGCAAAACATGAATTGCTTGCAAAACTTAGGATTGTGCGCTTCTCGAACGAACTCGCTTCGCCATACCATATCTGATGCAGCTTCAAGCCTGTCCCGCTCCTTTTTTGTTCAGAGTTTCGGAGTATGATGACTTGAAATATCTGGTTAATCAGGTTTTTCATACCTATCGGAAATTGAAAAATTGCGATGATAAATAACCACACTGTGCTGCTGTGTCTTATTTGGTGATCGGAGTCAGAAATGGCTCTTAAGGCACAGATACCCCTCAGTAGCTGATTTTAAAATCAGAATCACGTCAAATATTGTCTAGTGGATACGAGGCTTCAGAACAATTCGGTAGCTTCATGTCTTTACCGTGCCTCAGATACAAGTAGGTAGGTATCTTTCTATTACATAGTTACTTTGTTTAGGACCCAGCCGTCAATTTGTTCTTTACCGATGTTTATACAACTATGTCTAGTGCATTTTGAAGTGTTTCTATGTTTGAAATCTTTTTATTTAAAATCCTCTTCATGTCAGTCTGTAAGGAACCGGTACCAAAACGTCATGTCGAAATCGGAAGTCATGGCTTGGGCTTGTGGAGGTATGAAAAGCATGAACTTAAGCAAAAAAAAACAATAATCATTCATGTTTCATTCAAATTCAATCATTCGTAATGTCACAGAAGACAACATACCGATTAATATGAATTTGGTCGAAAAGAAACGATGGATGGGATTTGTGAAAGATGATATCCTTAATGATGATATGATAATAGAAATATGAAAGAAGACCTTACCTACCGCGCCGAACCAAATAAATTGGAAACAGGGCAGGATGATGATGATCTTATTTATTTATTTACTAGCTTCTGACAGCGCCTTCGCCCGCGTGAAAGTCGAAAATTATCCCGTGGCATTCCTGACTATAATCTATATCTGTGCCAAGCGTCAAGAAGTAACAAACTTACACACACACACACACACACACACACACATACACACACGCACACACACACTCACAAACTTTCTCCTTAATAATAATACTAGCTTTTACCCGCGGCTTCGCTCGCAGTGAAGCCATTAATTTCTTCTTTTTTTTTAAGTATCCTATGTTACTTCTAATACCTCCAAAAATATATGTACAAAGTTTCATGATGATCGGTTCAGTAGTTTTTGCGTGAAAGCGTAACAAACAAACTTACATTCACATTTATAATATTAGTATGATTGTGATGTGATTCATTATATACTTTATTGTACACCATAAGTTACATTTATAAAGGAAACTCATCAAACTTATTCAAGGTTCCAAGAGCACAATCAGGACTAGGAGTTTCTACTCCTAGAGAGATAGATTTTTGTGCTCACACTTAGCAAACAGCAAATCCTAACTTCTTCTTCTTCTTTACGCCGCAGCATACGGCAGTCATATTAATTTGTTTGGGCCAAAAAGCAAATCGTCAAATACTTTAATAGAGGTTTTGCAGAGCTTAAGAGGTTTAGTGAGCAAATCCTCACTAATCTCTAGGGCTCTATAAATCAGCCATTGTATTGCTCATTTGATTGAGACGTTTCCGCAGTAATTAAATTATTCACAGTTCACACCACTTAACTTATTAGGTCGTAACTTTACGCTAATAAACTGTAAGTAGGTATACAAAGTAACGGATGGACTTAAAAGAGTTAAGTATTGACCCTTAAACCCTAAAGAAAGAGTTCGATAAGATCGAAATGCTGAGATAGTAACCCTTTCGGTATGCACGTTCAGTGCAATTGAAGGGTACGGGGTACAGGCAAAAAACAGGGAATGTCATATTTAATAGATTTTTAGAAAAAACATACTTAATGAAGACTTTAGAAGTATGTAATTTTTATCCTTCTATTTTGCCGGTATGTACCGGTATGTCATGGACATTACCGGTTCTTTTCGTTTCGGCCATAAACAAAAATGTCTTTTTGGCGCCTCACGCTTACTTTTTAAAAAAGCTACTGATTGAGAATCAAACTACCATAGAAATATTTGCTTGCCATTAAAAAATAGAAAAATAAAACTTGTGACTTCAATAATTTTGTCTTAGCACGTCTTTACTGGCCTTTACTGTTCTTTACTTGAGGTGAGGTTTTAATCTTCATTATGGCATCCATCATCTGAATAAAAGCCTTTTAGATATTAACTATTCTTTAATACTAGCTTCTGCCAGCGGCTTCGCCCGCGTGAAAATAAAAAATTATCCCGAGGGAACATATTCCCTGGATAAAAATATCCTATGTGCTAATTCTGGCGATAATCTATCTCTGTGACAAATTTCATCCAGATCCGTCCAGCCGTTTGAGCGTGAAGAAGTAACAAACATACAAACACACACACACACACTCACAAAGTTTCGCTTTTATAATATAAGTGTGATTACTATTTATTTACAGCCTGTTCTGTCCCACTACAGAACAAATGCCTCACTTTCTTCCACTATCCACTACACATACGAAACTTCTCTACCGTGTTCTAGAGTCTGTATCGTCTACATCGCGTTGACCTCCCGCGCCATAATGTCAATCTCAATAACTGATAATTGGCTAAGCGACTAAGCAGATATGTCACAAATAACTTATTCACTACCGTTATAACGAATTGATTAACCGCTAAATACAAGACATGGGATTTTTTTTATTTTTTTAACTTGTATGATGGATGGTTTGCAATAAGATATTGACAGTGTCCAGTTTGTTGGATCACTTTTTACAAATATTTATCGTGTCAAGAGCTTAAGGTTGACCTAGTCGACGGAACGAACTATTTTGTGGGTGGGGTTAAAATGCATGCTGTCTCATCCGCTAACACGTGCGAAAGAGATAGATGCTGTGATGAGCAGTAAGAAGATAGTCCGCGTACGAATACACACTTTTGCAAATTTGTAGCGAAATGGTGGATGATTTAGGACGAAAACGAGCGCGCGAAATTTTATAAACAGACCTATGGGAATATGTATATCATGAAAAGACAACTAAATGTATCTGTTCGAAATAAAATTATTTGCATTGTTGAACTAATAATCTGTCCCTGTATGGTGACTGTTTTGCAATTTTCCTGCTTCTTACGATATTTATTTGCACCCAAAGATGCGTTAAAATTAGTGTTGAAATATTGAACTTCTGAAGCTCATAACTTACAAATACATTTTTTCTTTACTTTTTTGTTTCCATACAGGCCTAGATAATGATGAGACAAATTGATATCGTTTTTTATTTTATACGTACACCGTCAAACAGTGGAGTAATCGCCAGACTACGTTTGTATGGAAGAATTATCGACTAGGGCAATCTTAACGAAAGACTTAATATTGACCATATTTTATGTGAAACATAGTTTACGGGCGTGCTTATCTGTTGTTAGTATCATGTAGTGGGCAAATAATCACAGCCGCACGGGTCGATCATCAAGGTTAAGCTACGTTTGCCGAGATCGGTCCGTGGATGGGTGACCATCTGAACATACCAAGACTCCTCTGTGCCTCGGAATGCAAGTTAAGCCGTTGGTTAAGGCTATCGTTTGTATATCATTAACAGTCTTTACGGATAGTCAGATGCCAGGAAAGGTAATCAGCTGATTTTGTACCGCATACTTTTTTTGTTGTTCGGTTATGGAATTTGTACCACTTATTAAGGCAACTATGACATTTATTTTCATGTAAATTTACTATTTTTAGAACTTCAGATTAATTAATAATATCAATAAAAAGATTTCATAAATACACGTAATAAAATCGTACACTAAACGCAGTTATGTTTTTAGAAGTTGCCTTATGTAAAATAACACAAATATTTAAATGATAATTCATTATTTAGAAATAGAAATTAAAAAATCAAACTCATCAATACCAAACTCTTGCAGTCCACTGCTGTACATTGGTATCTCCTACTGCTCTGAATAAGTACGATCCTCATCTCAATCTACCTACTAAATGCTAAGTAAAACTCTACAAAGACAACAACATCCAATTTACTTTACACATTATGTAACAATATGTTACATTTACCTATATGTAACAATCTACATTGGTACATCAGTACATAACCTTAAAAAAATAAAACTGGTTATAACTTTTACGTCCCAAGTTCTAAAAATCTAAGAATTTAAAAAGGGATTATCTATTATGTTAACTACCAATTAAAACAAAAAATATTCCAAAACACGAAATATTATTAGCGGTAGGAAATTCGCCGTCGCCGTTGCGTTCGAAAATGCCGTTCGCCTTTAACACGTCTTGCCAAGGGTTATTGTGTTACCCAGTTACTGGGTTGTGGAAATTCGGGTAGACTGAAAGCTGACCCCAACATTGGGAAAAGGCTAGGCAGATTCATCATTATGGTACCTAATTAAAATCTTGACATAATCTAAGTAAATACCTGATTGATACTTAAAGACCAATTCAACAAGACAGCCATGATCCGGCTTAATACTTTTACGTTGCATGAATATTTAATCAATAAAATAATATTTTCTTTTAAAACCTCAGTTATTTTAAAATTACCTGAAATCCTTGCGCTGAATTAAAAAAATATACATGAAAAATCCTTTAAAATCTAACCTTCAAAAATGAAGACAATAAAAGATTGTTAACCTGATTTTTTTACAATATTATTGAATGAGTCAATGGCACTTTTTATGTCGACAATGTAAACAGTAATAACTTTGAAACTTACATAAAAAGCTTATATGTCAAATTTAAGTTACCGCCAATGTAAATAGCCATTAAACACAAAATTAATCATTTACAGGGTCAAATCGTTACTAAACTTTATACTTCTGGAATGTAAATTACCAAAACCGTTTTTTATCGTTAGTAGATAAATCTATTAACGATAAAAAACGCGAATATTATACAAGTGATCGATTTCAAACTTAAGGAATTCAGCTTCTAAGGATTTATTCATAAAAATCTGCAATTCATTAAGGCGATATATACGCCCCAATGTAAACAGTTTTGTTTGCAAAATATTATTTGATTTACAAATGCTATGTCAGTTATGAAGAAATTCCACCCATATTTTTTTCTGTGTAAATATATTTTTAAACATCCAAGTCGTTTTAGAGGAGTATCCAAAAGTTGCGAAAAATATCGTGTTGCTAATTATTTTTTTAAAGCAAAACTATTTGTTATACGAAAAAACCATGTTTTAAAAATAATGTACATGAAACAATAATTAATACATTTTTTTTTAAACTTTTTAACCTAGCCGTTCTGAGGAGTATGCTTTAGAAAGTCACCGTTTTACGGAAGTATAGCGGATGTAGGCCCATAAAGGATTCTATTGTATCTATATTAATTTTTTCGATAAACAATCGAATTAAATATTTGGAAAGCAAATAACCAGAGGCAACGTCAATTTTTTTATAAATTAAGGTATAATATAATCAATTTTCCAAAGTATTCAAGTACCGCTATAGATTCAATACTTTGATAAATACTTCAACTACTTATAATATGTATTAATTAAACACGTTTTATGATCAGATTGATGGATTTGGATAAGTTCAATGGCTTTTAAATGAATACCTAATGGAATTCTTCGTTTGATCGGCTACCTACTAAACTTCGAACTTAAAATGTGCTTTTGCTCAATGAGCATTAAGGCTGGGAGGTGGCTTTTCAGCCATAAAAAAATCACTGCTAAATGAATTGGCTTCGGCCGTTTTTCTTCTTAGTCGTACACCCCTGGCGGAGCGGCCGCGTGGTCATGGACCACCTGATATGTTGTTTGCGGTTTTTACAAGGCTTCTCCTATAGTGTAGGACAACGATTAAAAAAACTACCTATCGTAAAGGTGGCAAATAGTGTCCCGCATCGCGTTAAGTAAAAAAACTACCCAAATTGATTTTTATTATTATTATAAAACTAACGGTTCCTAACACAGATATAAATCTAACTAGATGACGCGATTGTATGTACTTCGCGTGCCAAAAAACGGAGTAAAGTTACGACCAATGTTCGTAATCTGAGATTTTTATTTACAAATATCGGCACTGGAAATCCACCGAAATCTAGAAAAATGCCTTTTATGCCATATTGAGCTGAAAAAAATGAATAGAATAAGTTGGCCGAAGCATTGGAAATGTATTCTTTCATTGATAAGTAAATTTGTTTTTAAATTGTTTGTGAAATAGTGACACGCTTGGTTTTCATTCAGATGGAGGGAATTGCGTTATCTTGTTAGATTTATGTCTGTGGTTCTGAAGCTCAGGGAACTTGTTGATGCCGCGATGCAACTTAAGTTGCGTTGATACGCGATATCTGTCGGACATCGCGTAAAAGTATTTACTAAGAAAATTTCAAGTGCAAGTGTGTGGTCGAATTGCATTGCAATGCGATCATGAACGTACTTGCAATTTCAATCGCTTACCGGTATGATTTAAAATATCGAATCATGTGAAGCCAACAGGTAGGGTGCTGACCCAAAAAAAATCTGACATAAATCCTCAAAACTGCATCTAATTTCTTCAACTATTATGAAACGAATAACTCGAAGATGATGATGCCATAAATAGTTGCAAGCATGTGTGGTCCCTCTTTTGTGTAGGTAGTCGCTCGATAGCTTGTTTGTGCATTATGAAGACCGGTTATTACGTTATAGGTCAGATCTTAGGTCACGATGTAGCCCGGCCTTCTAGGAACTCTGGGTGAGTCACTTTTAGTTTTATAGAGCTTGTATGTGTTAGGAAGTACCGCCGATAAACGTGTTGATATTTTTTTTTGTTTTTTGCGGAAGCAGGTCTAAGCTAAATCTTTCGGCAAGGTTACTAAATCCCTACCGACAAAGACGCGTAGCATTTTCCTAAATACGACAAACGATATGGATGAGCTAATTTTATGCGACATTCGATATTTTCCAGACTAAGTTCTTCATGCATCCTTTACTACGTATGTCTGCTAATTCACACTCACTTAACGTCCAGTTACATCCAAAGCAATATTTCTATTAAATATGCCGTAAATGCAGCTTCGGCGATGGTAAGATCCTGGGTGGATCCTATTCACAAGTCGGGTATTGTTTTTAATATGACAAATTTCTGAGCAGGAGCCCCAAGTTTAGCACTGCCCCGGTAAATTTCATAGGCTCATCCCTATTACCTACTCCTAATCTAATTAGCCCGTTATGTGCCACAGCCCGTTCTGCAGCAGTCTAAAATTCTTCCTTTTTAGGGTTCTGTACCTGAAGGGTCCAAACGGAGCCCTTTTGCTGTCACTCACGTGTCTGTCCTCCGTCTGTCTGTCTGTCACATACTTTGTTCCGATTAATTTTTTAACTGCCCATTGACCTATGAACTTGAAATTTAGTGATAATGTTTATTGTTAGATACATATATTTTGCTAACAAATACCAATACAGATACATTGGTGCGGAACCCTATATGTGTGAAGTGTCCGGTTTGTTTTCAGTCTTCTGCTATAGCGACCCAGTCCGTTCGATAGGAGTCAATTTACTCTCTCGTTTTGGACCGCCGCGATGACGCCTTGCATTTCATGGGACCCAATAACACACACTACTTATTATAATATCTGTAGCTGGCAAACGTTAGGGTAGGTAACGCAACTACCTATATCAAACCCTTCAAGGGTGCTATAAGGAATGAGGGCTACTCACTCAGTTCAGTATCACAGTCAGTATACTCGTGGTTGCAGTCTACGGTGTAGGCGGCGGCGCGCACGCTCACCGCGACCACCAGAGCGCACCACAGCGCAATTGCGCGGGCGCTCATTTTCGGTCACCGTAGCGCCATCTGGAAAGAGCAGTAAAACTGTGGAAAATGGTGATAGATTTAATGATTCATTAAAAAGATTGAATACAGTATTTACACTGTCGGAATATCTAATCCAGACTCTGATCAGTAAATCTACTGTGAAAATATTAGACCTTTTAAGTACTTTTTGGATTAGCTGACCAAATAGATGTCTATAAAATCCTAAAAACAGATAAGATGGTGTTTCACGTTTCAGTAATCGACCGTCGCATGATTCGTTCTGCGTTTCATAACCTAAGGCATTAAATTGTGCAATGGATTCATCTGAACTGATACTGCAATCAAGTTTATGCCTGCACTCTGCGTTGATTATGTTATTCTCATTATTAAAGTAATGATCATCGTGGGCGAGTATCAAAGAAGGTTTTGTAAATTAACTCTTAAGAGCGGGCGTTTTGAGGGACTGTCTTTACGCTCTGGTATGCACATTTGAACGCGTAGTGTTTTTGATTCACGTTAAACATGCTGAAAATTTACATTCGACTGTAATCCGGAGATAAGGAACAAATCAACACGCATTTCAATACTAGACAGGCATCACGCTAGATGGCCTAGTTGTCGAAGAAATGAAATTCACTCCGTTGGACGTCAAAAAAGTTCTGACTCTCGGCCTAATTTGAACAAATGACTTTTGATTTTGATACCTACTCCATTTATACTTAAGAGCGACAATAAATACTAAACGGTATTATCATTAGCTGAGTCAGCACATCTTAAGTAGATTACCAGCTGTGCATGGATCAAACAGTACTGTAGCAGTCACATTAAGGTCGTGACCGCGTTGGCGCGGCCACGTCTTTCACGAGAATGTATGAATTTTACAACGGCATGCTTTCGAAGCTATCGGGGTGACCGGTATAAGGTATGCGGTTTTATTTTTAATGGTGTTGTACCTGGATGGTGTGAATGAGGCCATAGAAATATGGTGTTCCAGGTAACGATGGTTATGCTAATAAATTGTCTATATAGACTAGCTTCTTCTTAAGGCGATATATACGCCCCAATGTTAACGCAGAAGTAATTCCAGCCATCATTTTTTATGTGTTAAAATATTTTTAAACATCCAAATCGTTTTGGAGGAGTATCCGCCGTACGTCTTGTGGTCTTGTGGTCTTGTGGTCTATGGTGGAACGGGCTAGGAGGAATTAGTTCATGCAATTCCAACGCACACTCCCCGAAATGTAACCGATATAAAAAACTTTTTACAAAAATTACAACCGACTTCAAACAAAAACACTACAAAGTAAAAAAATAACTTCAATTTCGGAAGTCGGTGTTTCTGTTTTCGTTTCATCGTTTTATGACACCGACTTCCGAAATTGAAGTTATTTTTTTACTTTGTAGTGTTTTTGTTTGGAAGTCGGTTGTAATTTTTGTAAAAAGTTTTTTATTTTTCACTTTTTAGTTGTGGTACACAATGGACCAGTTCTATACGCTAGGTCCCTACGCGTATAGTGCCCAAAGTGAAGCTAGAATAGATTAACCCAATAACATGCAACTTAAACGAAACCGGTGCAATGAGAGTATACCAGGTTGAACTGTTCATTCCTGCGTACCCCTTAAGAGCGTACCAGTGTGATGTTATGTTATGAAATGGTGTAAACATTAAACAGACATGCGATTGGATCTATTCAGAGTGATTTGCCGTCATTGATTGAAGAGTTCTGATGTATTTCGCCGAAGTTCTTCATCAGATCTTGATGAAAATTAAATGGGACCACATGACAAGCACCCGCTTTCAAATGAAAAAAGAATCATCAAAATCGGTTCGCCTAATAAAAAGTTCTGAGGAAACAAACATAAAAAAAAAAATACAGTCGAATTGATAACCTCCTTCTTTTTGCGAAGTCGGTTAAAAAAACTGACAGGCTGGCAACTCGGCGCCGATGTTCGAGGTTCTGGAGCCTAGATTCGACCAGTACTTCGTTGCCGATGAGCCTCTTGGCCCGTCTTTCGATCGACTCAAGTGCATCCAGCTGGTACCTGGCAGATCCGTCCCAGAGATGAGAGCAGTACTCCATGCATGATCGAACTTGCGCTTGATACAAGTTTAGCAACTGTTCTGGCGTGAAGTACCGTCTCACTTTCGCGAGGATCCCCAATTTTTTGGCAGCCAGGTGAGCTTTTGCCTCAATGAACGGACCAAAATTGAGCGTCGATGTCAACGTAATGCCAAGAACCTCAAGATGGTCAGTAATCGGCACGGTCACACCTCGGAAAGAAGGAGCCGGGTGGAATTGGCTCCTTTTAGCGGAAAAAAGACACGCCCGGGTCTTAGCAGCATTGAACCTGACCAGATTGGCATCGCCCCATTCGGAGACTGCCTTCAAGGACAGATTCAAGCGCCCAACCATGGCCTCCCGAAGAGACCGGAATACGAAAAACCAATCTTTAAAAAATAATGTACATTAAACAATAATAAACATTTATTTTTCAAACCTTTTAACCTAGCCGTTACAAAGGAGTATGCTTTAGAAAGTTACCGTTTTACGGCACTAAAGCGGATGTAGACCCTTAAGACATCAAGAAGAAGCTTCTTTTTAGTAGGTACAATCTTAAGATAGCGATCATTTTTCTCCGAATTAACATTCTTGTTCGTCAGTTAAAAGTTATATTTTCATTTTCAGAACTCTATTTTTATTTTTATTTTTTATTATAGATAAGCTCGCACTTGACCACTATCTCACCTGATAGTAAGCGATGATGTGGTCGACGGTGAAGCACGATTGCCTAGAAGTAACCTATTCACTCTTGACTTAAAAACCCGTAGGTTATAGGTATCGGGGAACACATACTTCGGCAGGGAATTTCACTCCTTAGCTGTTCGCACAATGACAGTATTCCCAAAACGTTTAGTGCGTATGGGTGGGATGTCCACCATGTACCGATGTCGAACTATCTGAAGTTGATACCCTATCTAAATAACTGAAGTTTTTGTGGTCTGAAGAACTTGTTAATTCTGTAAATAGTTCATTAGTTGTCACGATTGAATACATCTATGTTATAGTTTTGATAAGGTCAAGTCAATACTCCTCAAAATTTGATACCGTCTAAAAGTCAAAATGGTATCTTAACTAAAACCAATTAAAATAACAGTCATAATGAAACATAATTGAATCAAAACAAAGAAGTACTCACCAATTACAAGTCATTACATTACTTTCAATAGGTTTCTATTTGTTGTTGCTGACAAAGAATTGTCTCCGTTGTTTTTAACGTAATCTGATCTTTAGTTAGAACTTAGTGTGTATTGTATTGTACCGTTATTTGAGACAGAGTCCGCACCTGTATCGAATGGTGACCGAAGTCGGGGTAAACGCGAGTTGTGGTCGCAACTGCGGTGGAAATCAGGTGAGATATATATATTTTTTTTTTTATTACGCTATGGAGTAGGTAATCGTTGTAGATACATTAAAGGTACGTTTAGATCGAATTTGTGGTGTGGTGGTTAATTATAGATGTTGCATCGATCCAAGGGACAATAGGGGTAATTATGGGGATCATAATGGATTTTTAGATTTTTGGAATTTAAAATTGCAGTTCCTTTCATCTCTACTGACGAATCCTAAAGTTTCTGGCATCTTCTGTTATTTATAAATTACCTAAAAGATCTCAATCGTAGGTGTAAGTAGGTATTACATTTGATTTAAGAGCGTTGGTGGCACCTTTAACGTAATAATAGATATTAATTGCGTATCGTAATTAATGTCAAGGCTTTGGGTAGAGGCAGCTGGTAAGTATATTGCATTATCTATTTGTAGTTAGTTAAATACCCATAATAATCACATGCGAGATGAAAGACGCGATGTGGATTTGCGTCTATGTGATTGGAGTGGATTTTCCATACACTTTGCCCTTTGCGCAATTAGGTTGCAGGACTACTAGAATTAAACTCAAAGAAAGACAAACTAAGAATTGCATAACCCAAGCAATTGAAAATGTTAATCAATTCATCAACTGCGATTAATCCTTACTATCCACATCATAAATGCGAAAGCAACTCTGTCTGTCTGTCTGTTACCTTTTCACGCTTAAATCGCTAAACTGATTAAAATTAAATTTAGTATAGAGATAGTTTAAGACTCTGGGAAGGATATATGTTAGTTTTTATAACGGTAATCATCTTTAAGGAGATAGAACGGGGAGTGGAAGTTTGTATGGTGAACTTATTTACCTACAATATTATTGAGCGACATAAAATAATAGGCTATTCGAAGTACTAATGCTACGCAGACGAAATCGCGGGAACAGCTAGTCTTTTAAATAAGCCTTTATTTACCTAATAATGACGTCACAATGATTCACTGACACCCACTTAAAAGAACACTATTGTTCAGTTACATAACATTGTATTAAAATTAGTTTTCCCTTTCGCACGAGGTCACGGTACAAAAAATAATTAGGACATCGATCGGAATCAAGGTGTCATCAGCATTGTTATCAATTGGGCGAAGCTCGAAAGAATAAACGAGCATCATTATATCATTAAGCTTAGGTTAAAGTATTATTTTGCTTAACTTGAATAAGGTCACTTCTACTAACTAACGTGGCATGCGTTCTATCTATGCAGATTACCAGTAATAAGTTCAATGTTGAATAAGTTAATATGTAATGTGTTAACGTAAGTGGTCATTGTAGATGTGTTTGCTTTGAATGGGATAGTTACACTTTCTTGAATGACTCAAGATAATAAGAATATGACGTTGTCTTTAATGACACAAGATAATATTTTGTTTTCGACTGAAAATAGGGTGCAACTTACGAGTGGATATGTTTCCATAGATGGTCAGCTGGTTATGCCTAAATAAAGCATTTCAGTTTTAGTTGAAAGTTTAGATTCTCAACTAAAAGGAAAATTCTAGGTAGGTTGACCACAACAAAATCTACTCCATTCTCCTAGACTCTTATTTTAGAGTACCATGCATGATGGCAAGAGATCCTTCAGCCATACATACGCCTAGTATAGTTCTCGTCAAACGTCTTTGTCACGCTGAAATTGGCTAGACTTTTTGTACCCTAGAATTTTTGTCACTCTTTTTACCGTACAGTTTTAGTTGAGAAACTAAACTCTCAACTGAAACTGAAATGCTTTATTTAGGCATAACCAGCTGACAGTCTATGGAAACGTATCCACTCGTAAGTTGCACCCTATTTTCAGTCAAAAACAAAATATTATCTTGTGTCATTAAAGGCAACGTCATTATTCTTATTATCTTGAGTCATTCAAGACAGTGTAACTATCCCATTCAAAGCAAACACATCTACAATAACCACTTACATTAACATATTACATATAAGAATACATTCATTCATTATTTACTTATGTAAACACAGTACAAATACATAGGTATTTGGCTCGATTCGCGCTGCGGCTTTAATCAGGTCGCTTTCTTATGTGCTTCCTTCAAGTGTCTGACTCTTTTTAATAACGGCGTTTTATTCAAATAAGTAAACTTGTTTCTTAATTAAGGGCCGATTTCACCAATGATACTAATCGCGATTAATTTAATTTAACTCAGTTTATGCACCGTAGTCGAGTCTATGGTCGGCAGCGAGGAGTCCTAGGACTCGGTGGTATCCTTCTGCGAAGCAGTCGTCTCTCAGAAGGAGGCTGCGGAGAGGGAGAGGGAGATTTCATGCGCTCGCCTGATCCGCAGCAGACGCGCCGGGCGTCGGCGGAGGGCGGACAACGCCCTCTTCCGGCCCCCTAAATGGGTCCAAAGGCGACGGAACCCCACACATCTGGACCCGAGGTGGCAGCTATAAAAGTCCCCAGTCCCGGTCGGACTGTATGGCATTAACCTGGCACAAATCCTTCAGACTCTGGAGTGGTACTGAGAATTTCCCAATTGTAAATCTAATGGTACTGCCAGCCGGTAAACAAAAAAAAACTACGATTATGTAAACTCATAAAAACTACAAAAAACATTCAATTCTATTGTGTACAGACACAACAAGAGAAAACACTACAGTACCTATTTTGTATGTGAACAACCGGCGCAGAGAGAATTTTAAGAAAAAGAAAGAAAGAGAAAAGTATAATTCATCCGTTATGAGCTTGTACATTAGCGTATTGTGCTTAGTGTTGCAGCCTCATCGGAGTTGTGAAGAAACTCATAATAATGCTATTAAGGTAAAAGAAAGTAAGCAGAATAAACCCCAATATTTTTGGCCGGTCTGAAGTTGGCTACAATGGCTGCGCAGCAGTAAATCTCATATTAAAAGAGCAACGCACCATGCCAGCTGAGAGCAGTGGTGGCCCAGTGGTATCGGCCGCGACTTACAAGTTGTAGATCGTGGTTTCGAGCCCAGGCAGGCGCTTTACTTTGTGTAAATTATTTCATCAGCCCTGCTCTCAAAGCGGTGAAGGAAAACATCGTGAGGAAACCGGCATGTCCTAGAACCAAAAATTCGAAGACATGTGACATCCACCAACCCGCATTGGGCCCGCGTGGTGGATTACGGCCCATTCCCTCTCACAGAGAGGAGGCCTGGGTCCCAGCAGTGGGAACATTAATAGGCTGATGATGATGATGATGATGATGATCCACCATGCCATGCGCGTGGGAAAGCCTACGTACAGCCCGGTCAAAAAGACTGGGCTTAGGTACTGTAAATAAGGGCCGTATTCAAGATGCTCATACTCGACTCAAACTCAAAATTTGCCACACCTACCAATCAACTGTCAACCAATCACAACTCTCGAATTTGGCATACGGTTCTTCAGCTTGACATACAAATAAAAAAATACAAAATAGTTTATTGCTTCATAAGTTAACATAAAAGTTTAGTGTTTGGAGCTTCCCTTTGAAATGTGTACTCATTTGAAATGTTACTGAATTCTTTCTACAAAAAATGTGTAGTAGTTATTGAATGAAAATAAAAGTCCAAGTTAGCAAGTACGAGTGCGTTCCAAGTACATGCTAACACAATTTAAACCCACTGATTTTGTGTTAAAAATTTCGGTAACGTTTAGGATCTTGGATTTGAGTACGTTAAAGTCAAAAAAACAAGCCAAACAATCAAAACTGTCTATTGCCATTGAGTTGAGCATAATCATGAGCAACTGGAATACCGACCTTAGGGTCAGTTCTTACCGAGACACAACGATAGCGGTACAATAAGTATATAACTTTATTTCCTACACCGAAAGGTATACATTTCAGCGAAAGAAGTATACGAATATATTCGAATTTTAAATTCCTCGGAGTGAATTCGATTTTTCTCACATAAATATGTAAGTTGTTGCATAGTTTGTGTCTATTGCAAGTTGAGGCCAGGAGAAAGATGGCTGCCGATGTTTCGACAAACTTATGGAAAGTATGTTTCCGTTTCCTGTGTATGTTTAGGTAAGTAAAGGGGGCGTGGGACAAAACATTTATGACCTTTTCCTTAGAAAAGTAAACAAAGCAGGTCAAAGACAAACTGCAATGGAAGTTTTGCAAGAACAAGAATCAATACAAAATAGACTATACAACTTAGAATAAACCTTTATCATAATTAATCCATCCCTTTGCTGCTCCTACATACCCATATTTGATTAAATATTTAACTAGAGCTAAAAAAAAACAACAAATGAAGACCGAAGTCCTACCTACATCTATTCATGGTCTTGGTATAGCCGTATACAAATGAAAAACCAAATATTAGAGGCCGTACCAAGATCATCAACTCATGAGATCGTGATCATGAAAGCCAAACAAATAGTAGGCTTTTTACAAATAATTAATTGAAAAACGCTACCTACCGCTAAAATAATCGCCAGTTTTGAAGCCCTCATACAAAATTTGAAAGGTCAACCTTTTTTAGGTCTGCAAATCCAATTTTATTTGAAAACTTTTATCGTTTTTCTCATAAAATCATAATCGTCGCCATCGGCGAGAGAGAAATGACTTGCGGTTTCAAACCCGTTTGTGGCAGTGCAGTGTGATAACCTTAGGTTTATCCTTCCTGCCTGCCTCATATTATAAAAAGTGCGTGTCGGACTTCGCACATTTAAGGTTCCGTACCAAACCGCACAATTAAGTTGGTTGTAATATGAAATATGAGGGAATTTGAAAGTAAAAATCAGATTTATCAATATATTGGTATTTGTTAGTAAAATATACGTGACATTATCACCAAATTTGAAGTTCATAGGTCAATAGGAAGTTAAAAATTCTTCAGAACAAAAATGTTGGTGGCTTTTTATTCCATTGTTTATCAATAACTATTTTAATAATTGTTTTCCAACGAGTTATAAAAAACGATACTCCCTCGATGAGGTAAGTCAAAGTGTATTTTTCGCGCCCTCCATTAGTTGAAGGGGAGCCCCCCTAAAAATCATTTAAAGTATTATTTGACAATTCGTATGGTTTTGAGTCAACAAGATGCTTATGATGTGAAAATTTTAAGACTGTAACTCCAACCGTTTCGCTGTAAAACCTGTGTGACAGACGACGTACCAACAGATACGTGAGTGACAGCACTAGGGCTACGTTTGGGCCCTTCGGCTACGAAACCTTAAAAAGTGCGTGTGGGCCACACTCACTTGTGCGCAGCTGTGGTGATACTGGACCTTAAGATTTTTTTATGAGGAAGGACATTTTTTTATGAGGAAGGACATTTTTTTATGAGGAAGGACATTTTTTTTATGAGGACGGGCATTTTTTTTATGAGGCTACGAAACCTTAAAAAGTGCGTGTGGGCCACACTCACTTGTGCGTAGCTGTGGTGATACTGGACCTTAAGATTTTTTTATGAGGAAGGACATTTTTTTATGAGGAAGGACATTGTTTTATGAGGAAGGACATTTTTTTTATGAGGACGGGCATTTTTTTTATGAGAAGGACATTTTTTTATGAGGACGGACATTTTTTTTATTTATGAGGAAGGACTTTTTTTATGAGGAAGGACATTTTTTTTATGAGGGAAGACATTTTTTTAGTAAAGGAAAGCCGACTTGTGATTAATTCATGAATACTCCGTGTTAAAAGTTGACTATAAAACATGCAAATGGCTTTTACACGACAAACAAAGTCAAAAATGTAATCAGGACCATTTAAACGGACTTATATATAAAACATCATCACCAAACCGTTATGACGATGACAACAACATTCAAAAACAACCGCATCTTTCACTGTATTATTTAAAAATAAAGTAAATAGTTTATTTGTAAGACATGAGTATGCAGTAGGTACGAATTGTAGTATTGTACTTCCACAAACATTATTCTTGCTCTCAACCAAAAAGGAGTGTTTACTCTGCAATACACATCAGAACATCGATATTGCAACCGGCATGACACCGTGGGTAGATCGTGGAATGATGGTATTGATACAGAGCACGGAAACACCTTGGCGGCCGCTGCTAGGGTCGACATTGTCGACATTTTCCATAAAAATGAGGGGAGAGAGTGAGCATCGCTGATGAAGGCCGACAATTTAAACTCATAGACATAGAGGACTGAGCGTTTCTTATCCGGCTGTGAAGTGTATACGGTCATAATAGTCTAAAAATCATCTTTTCCTATAATTCTGATTAGTCCATGTCATTGGTATGTAGCATTTTCTACCTCCGTTACTACAGCCTACAGAAAAGAGACATGTCATGCCGCACAGTCACTTTCTTTCTTTCTATAGAGCGGTCAATTTCGTGACGGCTAACGGCAATGCCGAGTCTGTTTTATATGTCTATGTTCTGATTAAGCCTGTGACAATAACAACAATAGCAACTTACGCGGGCCTAAATATTATAACTTACTTGCTTCTGCCAGCGGCTTCGCCCGCGTAAAAGTCGAAAATTATCCCGCGGGAACATATTCCCGGGATAAAAAACCTATGTACTATCTCTGTGTCAAATTTGATCCAGATCCATCAAGCCGTTTGAACGTGAAGAAAAAAAAAGTTAAGTGTGAAGAAGAAACAAACATACAAACACACACACACACACAAACTTTCGCCTTTATAATATTAGTGTGATACCTAAATAATTATGTCGCCTGTTGCTTCCAATGCAGCGCGTTTATTCCGTGCTCTGTGGCACTATGATACTGCGATTGCGTCATATTCAGGTCACAGTGTAGCGCATCGCACTCGCATCTCTTGCGCACTTTGATTTACTTGAGAATATCTACGTAGGTAGGGTTATGTAGTTATGTACACGTAATAGTTCTACTGTTTCACACATAGATTAGTTTTGTGTTAGGTGCGTTAAAAAGTATATACGAGTATAAAGGCCATGGTGCTATGTTTCTAGCATCAATGTTTTCAAGAGAATAAAAACAATATTGAGCTTGTTTAATTTCCACATCATTCATCAACATCTATTCAGCCGAAGGACGTCCACAGCTGGACATAGGCCTCCCACAAGTTTCGCCACCTTGTTCGGTCCTGTGCGTCTCGTATCAAGCGGATTCCCGCAGCCCTGACAAGGTCATCGTTCCATCTAGAGGGAGGCCTTCCAACGCTGCGTCTTTCGGTACGCGGTCGCCACTTCTGAACGTTTCGGCCCTATGAATCATCCGTTCTGCGAGCAATGTGCCCTGCCCACTGCCAATTAAGTTTGGCAATTCTTCTGGCTATGTCGGCTTTTTCAAAGACGGTCCTGTGAAGTGGGCCACGTGAGCGAAGCTGCGGGGAAAGCTAGTTTTTATATAAAAAGGGCAACTTTTAAACCTCTTTTACAGAAGAAAAGAGTTAAATGCGTAAAAAGATCCCAGTGAATTGAAACTTTCAATGCAGTCAGTAATTTACTCGTTAGGAAACGAAAGTGTAAAGTGACTGCGGTATTTTCACTAACAACTCATACGTTTCTATCTGAAAATAACAAATACCTTAACACGCAGTTATGAAATTGTCAAGGATTTCATATTTATTCATGATTGCATGGTATGTACGAATAACCTTCCTTAGAAACCCATTCATTACTAGAAAAGGCCACAAAGGTCCTCGCTAATTGTTTTAACATTGTTCTCAAAAAGAAAAACTAAAAATGCTTTATCTTTATCTCCAATCATTGTTAGTATAGATCTACTTTCCACGTGTGATCTCGTGAAAAGACTCCGGCGCATCGAACCGGGCCGATTTCTTCATAAGCTTCTTCCCATAGAATACACAGAGGCGTGACACACGAAACTGTGCCATTGTCTGCCATAGACATTTACAAACTGCCAACAAGTACCGTCGTTGATGTTACAAGACTTATCGACACTATTAAGTAAATAAGTAAATTGTTAGAAACTTCCATATTTATTTAAAAGAATTGGACGTTTTGTTCTAAAGAAATATTTAAGTAATTAAAAGACCGGTTCGGCTATATCAATTAACTTTTAAGTCCTTAATCAGCGAGAGAAATCTTATTTAAATCTTTGATATCTTGAATATTTCATTCTCAAAGAATTAACTTGTCTTACAAAGGCAATGATTATAAAATATTTAAAACTAAAAAAAAGTCTTAAAAGTCCCACCATTAGCGTCCAAGTTATTTGGCTAACGTTTAACGTATAAGCGTTAGTTACAACTTGACGCAATAGCAGTTAATAAGGAATTCGTTTGCTCACAGTAGTCATTAGCCACTGTGTTAGTTGTGAAGATTAAGGCGCCTTCACATGTTGACACGCCTAAAAGGAACCAACCATCAGACTGTAACCAATATGGGTAACTACGGATTGTATTAGAATAAGCCAAGTTAACATTAACGCTGGATGAAATTAAGAAACTATCAAACTTATGCCATGCAAGTTTCTATAGAATAAGAGATAGTGCGCACGAGCAACTTTTGTCTCCGCAACTAATTTGTCTCTCACATCAAGCTTATGGGTTTGTATAAAAGTGGAGACTTCTTATAATATATTATATTTATATTATTATATTATATAGATTTGAGGTGAGAGACAAATTAGTTGCCGAGACAAAATTTGCTCGTGCTAATATGCTCTAAGGTTTTCTTCGATTCTAATTCTTCATCTTCGATAGACTGAAGATTGTATATTATACTATTATCAAAAACCGAAAACTGCTTTCGGAAAATACAATTATTATCCAAAACTAGAAACAGGGATTTTTATTTCAGTTACGACAATTTTTTTATAATTTTTCCACAATTTTTCTTAATTTTATACAGCTAGACACGTTAATCAACTTGCTATCTTGCTTATTAGCAACAACAAATTAACGTGTAATAGAATCTCTTAGCACTTGGTACATCTCTCTCTCACTCATTCCTAATTTTCATAAAACACAGACATCCCCTAATAAACGTGCATCTCTCGCCACCTCTTTATGATAAGTCCCACACAACATTGATGTGATGGCTGTCACGTACGCTAGTTATAAAGGATGTCCTAGCTCTTCTATAATAACTTACATTTAGACTCCTGCGACTACTCCATCATTATCATTTCTCTATGACCGATGACTATTATTAATCTTTCGCCAGTAGTCGAACAGCTCTCGTTTTAAAGGATATGTTAGATCTGGATTGACGGCATGTATGTACGAGAAATTTTCTAGTTCAACAGCCTTTGAAAACTCGTCGGCAAAGAGCAACGCTTCCTAAAAATATTTTTGACCAAGTTTTTCCGGAAGATCTCTTCAACATACCGCACATAATTTAAGACAAGTTCACCAAATACTACTTTGCTACCAACATTGTTTTCTATACTCTATTTGAAATAACATCAGGCATGATTACAACTCTTTTCACAGTCTGTTCAACCGATTTTGAGTTCTATCCCGTAAACATAAGGATGACATAAAAAGCAAAAACCTTTTACCAAAACCAACTTATTACTACAGCGACCAATTGTCGTATCAACAAAGCAATAGAAGTCAACATCGGTTGAGCGGGTTGTAAAATGGGCTTATTTAAATGTCTAATGTTATCGCAAATGGAGTACTGGTAACATGCATTTTGGCCACGTCTTCGGCAATTCTAGTGCGTAGCTGCCATTTCAATATCTTATCCAGTCGTTAAGGTTAGTCACCATTCCGATAGTATCACAACAAGTTTTGCCAAAGAGAAATTGTACCACCCCATAACTGGGTTGTGGAGATCTGGTAAGAAAACAGTGAGGCAAGCACTGCATCCAAAAGGGATGATAACTGAAAATTAGTTTTTTGTTCATCAGGTAGATAAACAAAAGGACTCGTATTATTTTTTTTTGACACTTCTTCTTTCGTGTCGATTAACTCAAACTGTAGGTCAACCATTCAGATTTTGTCCGACCAGTACGTAGCTACTCGGACAGCTCTGTCATTCGCCACGTTCAAATCTCGTAAGGTGCAAGTGGTCGGGCATGAAGGGGAGACAAGTAGGTGGGCCATATCTTGCGAAGGGGCCCCATATTGTCTTCACTTAAACAAAAAGTGAAGACAATATAATGCGTTGAAATATCGTGTGTCGTCACGCTGTTAGTACACTTTATACTGACATAGTGACGTCATAAGTCCCCAACTTTTGATGCAGCCTTTGTAAATTCTTATTGATTTAGTAAAGAAAAAAATACGTGTCCAATATTATTTGATGATCTCATTTACGGACCAAAAAGAAATATTTTTAATACCCAGGAAACATCACGATTATAATCAAGTTGGCAAAAAGTCAGGCAGTTGATGACATGATTGGGCCAGTCACCAAATAGCACGATTGCGTGCACAATCGTAACTCTAACTGCACCCTTACTTGCATTGCCAGATTGCCACACGCTTTATTCCCACGTACGATAGAACAATCGTTTTACTACACCGGCCTTTTTTCTCGCCTAATCGGCCACTGATTTCGTAACTTATTGTGTGCATACGTAAGTTTTCTTGTAAGGAAACTGCATTGTTTAATCACAAACGTCGTAATGTATGGTATAAATTAGTAGCTAATAATAACCAAAATGAATTATTCCTTATGCATTTTGGTGGTGTTATTTAATACTAAAGTCACCGCCAGATAACAAAAAAATAAAGTTCGTTAACACCTGCCTACCAATGTATTCCAATATTTCAAAACGATACGAAAAAATGTAAAGGCAGTGTCGCTAACACGATCAAACTAACGTATCGCGGTAAGGGGCGTCCTTGATCCTTTCACTTGGCTTTCAGTAATGAGTTAATACTCGTATACAATGGTTCTACCCCTATACCTTTTGAAAAGAAATGTAACAATAGATTCAATACCTAATCCCTATTTAACAATTTGAGAATACTATCTAAAGGATTTATCGTTAAAATAAATACCATCTAAAGGATTTATTGTTGAAAATATTGTCATAACAGAAGACAGAAAGAAGTTAAAGTTGTCCTGACCTCTGCCAGACCACGGTAAACCAACTAAGGAATCGAAACATAAATAAAAAAAATATTTAAAAATAACAAAAAACCCGATTGCTTTAAAATCGAACTAAAAAGACGTAAATATGAAGAAAATCATGCTGTGCAGTCGGAGGACACATATGCGCGTGCTGGCTGACCAAAACCAGCAGTCGGGTTTTTTGTTATTTTTAAATATTTTTTTATTTACAACTTTTTAATTAATATTTTTTTTTAGAATTAGGTACATTTAAACATATAAGTGTTGAATATTTTTATAATCACCTCTTACAATCCTTTATTTTGATACCCCACACGATGGGTTTGGAAGGAAAAAAGAGATATAAGAGTAGATAAGTACTTATGTACTCGTATATGAGCAACAGTTACAATGGGGTCAACCTGAAATCGCAAAACACAATCAGATGTTCCTTACATTTTATCGAGTTTTGCGAACATATTGTTCTAAAAACTTTTATGTTTCATATTTCAAAAGTGATTACATAATAAAACTTCATATTTATTAGCACATTCTCCCTTTAAGATTGATTGACTAATGAAAAGTGAGCCTGTACTGTCATGATTGCTATTAGTAGTGTTATGACACGATACCATCACAACTCCGTGTTTGCACAACCCATCAAATTCCCGCATGACGTCAGGGAAAGTGAATAGCACCTTCGAAAAAACTATTTCGACATTAACCATAATGTGTACCTATACGAACTTATTATTAGTGGCCGTTCGTAAGTATAAAACTTAAGTAGTGATCGACAGATTGGCCATTCCCATTATATTATCATATTGGAAATAGACAAGTTAAAATTAAAATTTCCAAAGCCCCCGACAATTATTTTTTATTTCGTACTTTTTAAACTACATTATTTAGTAGTAGACACGCTTCGATCAACAATATATCGAACACATAATTAGGACACGATATCTTGCGAAAATACTCTGATTCAAACAGTAAAACGCCCATAACTTTTGAACGGCTGAATTGATTTTCATTAAACATAGCTAAGAACACTTCCGATGAAGGCATCTTTAAAAAAAAAACTGAATCAAAATCGGTTCATCCGTTTAGGAGCTATGATGCCACAGATAGATACAAAAATAAACAAACACGGGTAAGGTGCACACTTCAAACTTATAACAACACTCTTTTTCCGTCGGGGGTTAAAAATGAATAATTTTTTACCATTTGACACCAAGGCAATCTTCACTTTTGGCTTTTTCAACAAAGCATGCTATTGCTGTAACATGCACGAAAAATGAATAAAGGAAGTCATTTATAAAATGGTAGTTTTAAATTTTCCTGATTCAATTTAATATTTAATCATATTTCAACCGCCGGAAGACGTCCACATTATAACTTCTTGATAGCCAGAGGGCCTATACAAATATCATCATATCAGCGATAGCAATTGTTCCTAACAAAATGACAAAATGTTGGGCATCATGTTGGGGATTGGCACGTGATATTTCGATAGCACTTGGCATTGCAAAACATTTTTGAAATTTATTACCTTATTTCAAAAAGGGAGGTGGGTTCTATGTTTGATTTCATGTACGTTTATTTTTTGTCCACCAATTTCTCCGTCAATTGTGGATCGATCTTGAAAATCCTTTTTTTGTAAGAATATTGTTCCAAATTAGTTCCATCTAAATTTGGTGAAGATTTGATGAAGGACTTCGGAGATATACAACAGAACTCTTCAATAAATGACAGCAAATCTCTCGGTATTGCTGCAATAGCATGCCTGTTTATACCATTTCACACCATTACATCACGCCAGTACGCTCTAAAGGGGTAAGCAGATGTGTATAGTTCACCTTGGTACACTCCCATTTCACCATTTTCAAGTTTCATGATATTCGGGTAATCTTAACATATAACTTGTTTAATAAGAACCACAAAAAAAAGTGAAAAATTTTTACAAAAAAATCCAACCGACTTCCAAATAAAAACACTACAAAGTGAAAAATAACTTCTTTGTCGGAAGTCGTTGTCAAAAAACGAAGTTATAGGAAATAGGAACACTTTTTTACAAAAAAATACAACCGACTTCCTTTTTTGGTAGTCGGTGTTCCTTCTTTTCTTTGTTTTTTGACACCGACGCCGATGTCCGAAAAAGAAGTTGTTTTTCACTTTGTAGTGTTTTTATTTGGAAGTCGGTTGTATTTTTTTGTTAAAAAAAAAATATCAATCGCTATACCGTCGAATGTCACTTATCCAGAGCCTAAGGTATTTGTTCCACCTTGTGCCGATTTCCATGTTTCTCCAACTAACTAAAAATTATTTGACTAATGAATTAGCCTGCAGTTTACGACTTAACGGTAAATATCTTGTAATAAATAACTACGGTTAAATAATCACTCTTCGAGTTAATTGCGTTAAAAATCACGCTATGGCACCGCTATGTTTGAGTAAGGAAAAATTATTATCTTACTAGTACCAACCTACCATGTATAAATAAGTAACAAACAAATAAAAGAACTAGGTATTATCGTTCTTAATTATTTTACCTTATAAGGTTAGTCTATTGAAAAGGCATAGAAACTATGTAAAATTATCGATAAACTTTTGTTTCCGTGTTAGGTATATTGTTGGATAAGTAGTTTTAATCTTTCTATTTATTATTATTTGATATAGGTAGTCTTGCACTCGAGTTGATAAAATATAATAGTGCCCCAATAGTGCCCCAACCGAATTTAGATGGCCCATCACAACGGATATTAGCCAAGTACACAGTAGATATTATAGCGCGCAAGAGTGTGTTTGCAAATAAGGTTGTACTCTCTTTTCCTTCACTTTGATAGTCCGACGGGACGACTTTCCTACTAAGCGGACAAACAATGGCTCAAGAAATTATGATTTGTTTGCGAGTCGACTTTTTGAGTAGGTAACATAAACGGATTACATGTATGAAACCGAAACCAGCATGACCACGTTATATTTCATTATTCTTAACGGGAATCACGCTACCAATCAATAAAGATAACGACAGACATTGCCTTTTATTGACATCCTCAATTCCTTCACATGCAGTAGCAGCAAACGAAACACAAAAACATTAATACATCATACCATTTTTTTTTATATGTCAGAAAGTCGATGTTTCGATGTTCTGGACATTTTTAGGTACATAAATAAAATTCACACCTTAACAGATTTAGATGAAATTAGGAACACGGGTGGAACATGGTATGGATTTGGACATAGGATACTTTTTAGCTCGCTTATACGTTCTTGGGGATATTTTTTTCGACTTCTAAATGGACGAAGCCACTGGCAATTGCTAGTTGGGTTACAAAAAAATATATTTAAAATATCAACAGTTTAACACAATCGCCATTGTTTCGCCCAAGATTCGCGCCAAAAACCTTCGACTCTATTTTTACTAGAGCATGCAAGCAGGCAAAGGTATGCACATAATGCCTGAGATGTCAAAAACGTCAAGATCCCTTATCTTTGAAGCGAGGGAGGATAAACGGAGCGCAACCAGTTCTCTGCTATTTGCGAAATCATCTTATCGCTGAGTGGAATTCTCCTTTTGTGGTTTATTATTTTTCCTTTCGTGTACTCGACCCTTCATTTTAAAGCTGAATCATTGCACCGTAGGGCTACAAAAAATTCAATATTTTTCATACCTATCATAGCGATATTGGGCCCTAAGAGTAGAGATATTACTGATTCTCTCAGGCTAGGATAGTCAGGTCATTTGACCTGATCTCGAGGGTAATCTTTGAGTCAGCGAATTACCACACTAACAGGAAAACTCAAAAGCACAAAAGGCAGAAATCAAAAGCCGTTATGGATATTAGATCTATAAATAAAATCACAACGGCAAGCGACGACTGGGGATTCAAAATGTTGAGACTACGTCTGCATATTAATGACATGACACCAATAGCCCTTGTAGTATTTAAGTTAGCATACAAACGTGCTTAGAAATCAATTAATTTGTTTGAAAACCACACCAAAAAATAAGCTAAAATGGGTCTGAGCCGGAAACATATGCCGCATGTCATGTTCATGGACTAAATTAACCATAACGTGATTCCCGGCAAATGACCGGCGACACCAGACGAAGATGGCTGGACAAGCTTGACGTCTAACGACAGGATTGATCCACAAAGATGAAAGGAAAGAAGAAAGAGACAGAAAGAAAGAGAATGGAGGCATTTGCCTTTTAGTGGGATAAGACAGGCTGGAAATAAAATATCTAACACCAAAGGCTAATCTTCCGGCTAAGCAAATTATAATAATGAAAATTCCCGTTGAAAAAAATTGGAACCGTAAGAATTTTAAGAATTGGTATTGTAACATTCCCAATTTATCAAACCTTTTGTTCTGTGAATTGTAAGTGTAATTGAATGGTCGATTATACAGAGGTTCCCATCGTATTGCTTGCGCAAGTGACCTTGGGACTTGAGTTTCGAGTCACACGCGGGGTCATGTTCACAGCTTGGGAGCTTTTGGATGGTCATTAAGGTAAACACTTGGGTCTCGGTCTTGAAACGTGTTTTATTATAAAAAAAGAACGCGTTTTATACTCCTTTAGGCAGTTCAATCACACTTTCTGTATAAATATGGCCGTACTAGTCCTTGCCAGCGGGTCTTGTCCGTACTTCTCCACGTAGGTTTTTCCAAACAGATGGTAGAATCACTTTATTAAGATCCAGCCTTAGTTGTCCCCCCAGAGTGACGCCCTGAGCCGAGGTTCGACCCCAACTGGAGTAGCCCTCAGCGTTGTCGCTTAGGTTTAGTAATTTAGGCTATAAAGCTTAGTCTCCACAGGTTAAGCAGGGGACGATCACTTTGATCGAACTGCGAGACGCCACGTAGAAAAAAAAAAGAAACATGCCAGCGGGTTCGCCCGCATGAAAGTTGTAAATCATCCCAAGGGAACAGATCCTGGGATTAAAATATCCTATTTCCTAATGCAGGATTTGAGTTTTATCAAGTTTTATCAAAATAAGACGTTACGAAGTGAAAAGTAACAATCATACAGACAAAGGTACTTTCGCATTTTGAATAGGTAGGTACCTACTAATAGTATGGATTTTATAATTTCTCTTGTATGTCAGCAAAACTCGCAACAAATGTCTGATAATTTGTAAATTTTCTGATTACTGTTAATAGCAACGTTAATTTTAAAAAGATGACAGTTCTGTCCATGATTTATGATTCTAAACCTCGTTTTTACAACCTGTATCAGTAATTAATCAGTGTTTTAGAAATTAATGCACAATTCAGACATATTCCTCGTGCCGAAGCATCGTTTGTATGCAAAGTGAAAGCATTCAGACAATTTTTAGTACTATGACATACAATTCGGTACAATTTAGGTGAATTAAACTTGACATAAAGTCATACAATTTACATTTATATGTGAACAAAAGAGAAAGCATTTTTATTATGCTATTGTTTTTACTATTGTAAAGAATTAATTAGCTAGATCAGTGGGTGGCGTGAAACCAAGGCTAGGCTTTTTTACAATAATTTTAAACTGGACCGCATTTATTTATGTCTATCACGATTGCAAATACCGCAAGTTAATAATAAATCGCGTATCATTGGAATTTTTTCTTTTCTCCTTGAAAAGACACGGACATGCTGTAAACTAAAAAAATCGAATGGGATTTTTTAAATGATCTGTTTATAATCCCGCTAGATTTATTACAAACTTACGGTAAATACCGTAAGTGCAGTGTAATAATGTGTGTGGAGAAATGGACATGTCACTACATGTTAGTATTGCATTTGCAATAAGCCGGTGACATGTCAATTCTTTTTCTTGTTTGATGTGTTTGTAAGTAACACCAATACTACAGTTCAGTTAATTTGATAGCCAACAGAATTCAAATGAATAACCTGTATTTTCCACAAGATTTTTTATAGTTTGTCCTAAATTTTCATTCAAAGTTTTTATTTAAGCTAATATTATTAAGAGCTAAAATCGATTGCACTTCTGATAGTACCTACTGGTGAGATTACGAAAAATTCTTACACTGCACAGTTATAACAACTAAAATAAAAAAAACACCGCCTCTTTTTTATTTCATGCTTTTCAAACGACATAAATTTTATCTAGTATACAATCTAGGGAACACGTAATTATGACACGATATCTTGTGCAAATATCCCGCTCATAACTTTGTACGGCTGAATCGATTTCCATCAAATATAGATAAGAACACTCTCGTTAAAGTCATCTTCCAAACAAAAAAAATAATAAACCAAAATCAATTCATTCGTTTAGGAGCTATGATGCCACAGAGAGATAAACAGCAACACATGTCAAACTTATAACACCTCACTTTATTCCGTCGGGGGTTAAAAACGTGGTTGGATGGAGAGGGAGATGAAGGCCAAAGAAAAAATGGATGGTATATGTGAAGAGTGATACGACAGAAAAGGGAGTCAGTGATAGCGTGACACAGTATGGAACACAGACATAAATCTAACTAGATAACGCAAGTCCCTCTATCTGTATGAAAACCAAGCGTGCCACTTTTTCACAAACAATTTACAAACAAATTTACTTACCAATGAGATAAAACATTTCCAATGCCTCGGCCAACTTTTTCTATACATTCTTTACAGCTTAATCCAGCATAAAAGGGCATTTGTCTAGATTTCGGTGGATTTCTGGTGCCGATAATGCTAAATGAAAAGCTTAGATTACGATCATTGATCGTAACTTTACTCCGTTTTTTGGCACGCGAAGTACAAACAGTCGCGTCATCTAGTTAGATTTATAACTGTGGTATGGAAGAAGAAAACGTGTTGCGCCGACCCCAAGTAACACGGGACAAGGTCAGGTAGATGATGAATTGATGATAGAAAACTAGGAGATGAGTGCCATAGGCTTTTTATGTGTACATTACCTTTTAATTAACACAGACTAACAATTAGCAGATTACGGATCAGCTAGAGTACCGTTTCGGAGAAAACTACGAAACTAGAGCGTTGAGAATGCGGTCGGTTGCAATAATATGTACTTGCTTGTTATTTCAGCTGGTAGTTATTTAAGTTTTTCCAAGAACTGAGTGAGTATTTTGTTTGTGACAGGTGCTATCAATACTAATGTATAATATAGATGCGAAAGTATCCGTCTGTTTGTTACATTTTACGTCTAAACCTGTACTGAACCTGTTATAAATTTTGATATGGAGATAGATTGGACCTTAGAGAAGGATATAGGATACCATTTACCTCGGGAGTGCGATGTCTTCTGACTTTCATGCGGACGAAGCCGTCGGCAGTAGCGAGTAAATAAATCATTTTTTTTTTCTATAATTAATTTAAGCTGACTAAAATATTTGACATGAATTTTGTGGTATCTTATTTAATTTTGCTCATCCCTGGACACAAACTCCACGATGCGCCTCACAATGCCAAGAAAAGCCACAGAAGGTAAAACATCGTCAAGGAAATTAATCTAGTTTAGGGAAATCACAACCCTCAATGATGAGGAATACGACAAGAAGAGAGGGAGGGTATCGGAAACTTCAGAAGTTGTAAAGAATTCAATTGAGAGTGGACTACTAATAGTATAAGACTGAGGAAACCTAGATGTCTAGCCATTGATAGAATAGAAGTTCGTATTAAGGTGATATATACGCCCCAATGTAAACGCAGTACTGGACGTGCGCCCGCTCGATGCCAAAATATCAATAATAAACCTCCTTTTGAACAGTTTTGTTTGCAAAATATTATTTGATTTACATATGCTATGTCAGTTATGAATAAATTCCAGCCATCTATTTTTCTGTGTAAAAATATTTTTGAATATCCAAGTGGTTTTGGAGTAGTATCGAAAAGTTGCGAAAAATATCGTGTTACTAAAAAAATTTTTAAAGCAAAGCTATTTGATAGACGAAACAATCATGTTTAAAAAATAATATACATGAAACAATAATAAATATATATTATTTGCAAACCTTTTAACCTAGCCGTTACTAAAGAGTATGCTTTAGAAAGTTACCGTTTTACGACACTAAAGCGCATGTAGGCCCTTAAACAGAACACAACTTTACATGTAGTTGCCATTAAATAGCAAAAAGACGTAGGTTTACCACTGCCAGGTCACCTCTTTAACTTATTATAGCTAACAGCCTGTCTATATTAGCTGACCGGTTTAGAAAAAACTTAAACGCGTCGATTTAATGCCCACATCATTCTAACTGTTAAAAAGAAAATTTTACTGTTATTTTAAATGGAAATCTTCGAAGAAAACTATTTGGTGTCGTAAACAAGCCATATTTAAAACAATAATTAAAACCCATGTAGAAAAAGGAACCGGAATTTGAAACAAAAATGGTTACATAAAAAACTCTACCTGAGGTATTATGGCCTTTCGACCCTTTAGGGTTGGAGCACACTCAAAACCTCGAAACGAAGCGACACGACTGTCTAAATTATGTTCATAACATATTGATCCTTATCTCCACCACCAGGGGTGCCTCACGCAGGGCTAGTAGGGAGGTGCACTTTTAGCACCCCGCCTCGAATAGTTCTCTTGGCCCATTCATACACAAATAGACCAAACTTTCTCGAAGATCGCAGAATAGGCTGAGAACTAAAGAAGTAAGAGCGAGCGAAGCGGGCTCGTGATTTTAAGAAATTCGTCTCGGGTATGCTAAACTCCATTTGAAATAACATAAGACATGTTTCCAAATCTTTTTACAGTCCGTTCAACCGATTTTGAGTTCTATCCCGTAAACATAAGGATGTCATAAAAACCATAAACCTGATACCAAAACCAACTGTTTACTACAGCTACCATTTGTCGTATCATCAACGCAATAGAAGTCAAAATCGGTTGAACGGGCTGTAAAATGGGCTAATTTAAATGTCTAATATTGTCGCAAATGGAGTACAGTTTCCCTATATGTTTTTTTTTTTTTTTTTTTTATATACTTTGTTTCTCCCGGCACCTATGTCCACCACGTAATGAACTAATTCCTATCAAGCGCGAATTCACACATACGAGTATCCTAAAACCGCAGCCGTCATTCCAATTGATGCTTGGGTTTGACAGATCATTTTGATGTCACTTCATCTATGGTATCACGGTAAATATTTCATTACAGAATAGCACTACAGAATTTGACGCATCACTTTACGTTTTGGAGATGTTGGTCAATATCCTATGTACTTTTATAAAGTGACGCGACGCTTCGCTCCGGCTGTGTGTGCGTTGACCCTTAGGCAGCATAGCCATAACCTTGATAGGGCAGCGGTAAGCAGATGTGCGGTCGGCCTTCGAAAGTGACCGGCGATATTTGATGGCCATATAAGCAGGCACTTAAAAGAATTGCCTCTAACCAATTGACAGTTTAATCTGGTTCGTTTATTATTTGTAAAACCTAAATGTGATTAATTTACTATTTAATTTTAATATGGAAAATATAGTTCTCATATTTTGCTTTTAATTCGTTATAACGGGGACTTGTCAAAGGTTCCATAGAGTTGAATACAAGACCTTGTTTCAACCTCTTTCGAGTAAAAAAGTAAAGGTAAGGGTGACTTCCGGTTCTTAGAACAAAATTTTTGATGCGTCACAAATTAAACACAAGTCAAGTGATGCGACTGGGAGTTGATAAATTCATTCCTCTAATCTCAGCAATTCACATACACTTGACAATATGTCACATATGAATGTGACAGTGTTTGTTCCAGAAACAAGGGCTTAATCAGATCTGTGTATATATCCTCAATGCGCGACGTCAAATAGGACCACTCGGTCTTACAAGTCGTCGTATGCTCGTATTAGACGCAATTTCGCGCCCACCGCATTTGCATGTAAATTCGTCGCAAGCGCAAGGAACCGTCGTCGTCGCATGCTAGTGGAATATTGATGTAATGGAGTGGAGTAGGGCTGACGAATTACTGATGTTTTGATATAGCATAATGTTTTGGTAAAAAGACACATTGGCTATGTTTTGGATACGAAAGTCAAAAAAAAGTACTTTAAAGGTCTAACGAAAATAGATAGACGGGCTGTGCCTCAAAACCGGCAGTCAAAGCTACCTTTATTTACTAAAGGGGTGAAGTATTGGGCCCAACAAAATTTTACTGTAATATCGATCGATGATTTTTGTTTCCGTTTTCTACTCCCAACTGAATCTATTAGAACCTTCTAACACACCAGAAATGCTTGGTAACACATGTCTCAGTAAAACACATAATAACCTCACATAACCCAACATTACATAAACCCCGCACCAACCCTACCGTGCCAATCTACCGGTACATTTAACGCTATAGCATTTCTCCCACGTTGCGCGGGCGCCACTATACGGCCACTTGTAAAACAATCCCACTTCTGATACATAACCTATACTTAGCACTTGTTTGCTTTTTTGCTAACTTTGTAATTAGAGTGTTAACCCAAAGAAAATTGAGTTTATTGGCATATACTAAATGTTTAAGCGAAATTAACGCCGTTTGTTTGTTACGTTTTCACCGCTGAGATGATTTTGATGATTTTGGCACAGAAATAGATTGGACCCTGGAGAAAGAACGAGGATTTTAGGGTTCCGTACCCGAAGGGTCCAAACGAAGTGCGTTTGCTTCATGTGTCCGTCTGTCTGTCCGTCTGTCCGTCGTCTGGCACACAATTTTGTTCCGAAGAATTTTTTAACTTTCCATTAATCTATAAACTTTAAATTTGGTGATAATGTTTATTATTACGTATATTTTACTAAAAAATACCAATACATTGATAAATCTGTTTTTTCCCTTTTGTATGGAACCCTAAATGTGCGGAGTCCGACACGCACTTGGTCGGTCCTTTTTTTCCGGGGGTCCGTTCCTGTGGCATAATTTTCTGCCTTCGCTGGCAGGAGCTAGTTAATTTAAAAACACTTTACAGAAAAAAATGCCTAAAGGGCCTTAGCTCAGCATAAAGTCAAGGCATTACCATCTAACGCTAACTTCCCCAAAACTTGACCCTCATGCTGGAGTACCTCAAGTGCCCATACAAACAGCTACCGTTTTGAGAACCTAATGAATGCCACTGACATTATTATTAACGTGGCCACCTACTTGGCCAAAATTATCTAAAATGTTCTCGAGAAAAAGAATGAGAATGTAGTCACTGCTAAACACGGGCTTCTTTTAAACCATGACCGACGAACATCTGACAGAATTGCAATAATTAACACATTTTATACAATACAATAAAATTAACGAATTGGTCTTATCTCTTTTGGAGATCTTATTCAAACAACCAATGTGTAAACTGGCATGGTAGTTACATTAAAATCCTAAATCACCGCGCTTGGTTAACTTTATTGTATCTTCCTAATAGCAAGTTATCGCTAGGGTACTAAAACTACTGCCGTTAAACTAAGATTTAAGTCTCGTTAAGTTTCATGAAGATGCTACCCCATTCCTGACAGACCACATGATGAATGGGGTTATTAAAGCGACTCTCTCTCTGTCGATAACCTATCCGAAATCCCATTCAACAAGGAAACCAATGTAGTGTCCGACCGAAGATCGATTACTACTCGAAGACGAAGCCGATTAATCGGCCGTAGTCACAAACCTTCGGTCTCAGCGAAGGAACCCTTAGAACTATATTCAAAATGGCTGAATAAAGTAATGACACTTAGTAACATGCCCAAAATAATTCACTATTCTTCAATAAAAAACAGACAAGTTTTAGTTAAATGCCTTGTCTCGTATCCACTATCAAATTATGTCAATTTCGGCTTAGGTTTCGATCAAAACTTCGGTCCATTTTGGCCGAAGGTAACCGATGCCGAAGATTCGTTCGGGCACTAAACATCTCTGGAAATGTAGTTACGTATATATTCCTAGCACATTATGTAAACGCCGCTCGTAAAACTGTTCGTGTTAATAGATTCGTAGGTTAACGCACTTTAATAGGAAATGAGAAAAAATAATGCATTGTATGCAATGCGGTTATCGGTGCCGACTGTGATGTTATTCTCAACATTTTGAGGCGGCTTTCGCTTTTTGCTGGTTATAACCAAGTAGGTTAACAGTTTTCTATGATTTTAGTAATAAGATTTTCTGTGGCGGTACGTATGTCTTGTCTTTGGCCGACTCTCGTTGATGTCTATTGTATGGAGATGAATTATGTTTGCAATTTCCTAAAAAAAATGTATATGAATTATAGTGCGAGTTTGTTTTTAATGGTTAACGGACCAAATTTTTTTGAAATTATAATACGCTATTGGAGAAAATTATGACCTGAATTATTTATAGAGTTGTGTTCTAACTACCAAGTTGTGAATTTTAACAAAAACAGACTTAGTCATCGCATCAAAAAGCTCATTAACTTCCACATTACTGCTGACCGCTAGGTCCCTTCACGACAAGAAGGCCCACAATTTCTTAGGAAGTGGAAAGTTTTCTGTTTGTAACCATTTGTAAACGCTTAAGACTCAAAGATGCGCCGGTGAGAGGCTTCGTCCCAAACCGCCGTGCGTTGACGGCGATGCGTCCCTAAATAATACCGCTATTATACGCTTAAAACTTCAAACAACATACCGGTGGACTATAGAAAAACACTCCTGGCAGGTGGGAAACACTTTCTTACAAAAAAAAAAACATTAACAGTCACACATTCACTGGCACAACACTGGGTCAAAAAAATAGGAGAACTGTTCGAATTTTCAAAGGATTTGTTAAAAAATGTTTTGTGATGACACGAGAAGGTGTTTGGTTTGCGCGTGCGCTGGTCGCGTGCGTGGTGGAGTGTTGACGCGGAGCGCGGGACTGACGCGAACGCGAGGCGCGGGCGCCGTCGACCGGTCGAGATTTCTCCCCGTAAACAACGAAAGCGAGCCTCCAAGCCTTTCTTCGACTCGTGGCGAAACGAAAAAGAAACCCTACTTGTGGTTCTCGATCATTTGAAGGCGCGAGAGCTCGGCATTCCGATTTGCTATACTCCATTTGTTTAGGTAGTTAACTAAAGGTAAACAATCTTGATATGTCTTTTTATATAAAATAAATCGTATAAAAGACCAACAAATATTATTTAAATTTAGTTACTTACCTAACATCGGTTTAAGTAAAAACCTAATTGTAAACATTTTTAGATTCAATTTTTAGACATTTTTTTAGATAAAAGACATGTTAAGATTGTTTACATTTAGTTAACTACCTAAACAAATGGAGTATAGGAGTTCCTATAAAATGGAATTAGTATTGAGAAACAGTTTTGAAATTATGAAACCGTTTGAGTTATTTAAAAGAGGAACATCTATAATAGTTTTACTCACACAAGTATTGCCGGATCCTCTCACTAGTATCGGTCTTAAAAAGTCAAAACTAATAGCTTAATTAAGAAATATCAAGGACCTCCCTTCGTATGCAGTCAGGCTCGTTAAAATTTATCAAGAATATAAAGTCGGTCGGATGCATAAAACGGGTGGAGATTTGGAGAACATCGCGTGTGTATTCCCCCAAAGTGTTAGACGATGGTGCACTTATCTATAGTATGCCCACATTTCATCAGTTATGTTTTAAGTCTCTTGTGTGGGCGATCTGTTGAACTAATCTGTTCCGTCTACTCTATTACAATCAAAATGACAGGTTCAGTGTTCTGATTTCGGCGTCCTTTTGGCCATGGTCAGCGTTGACGCTGCGGTTTAACCAAGAAGCGTCTTAGATTACACCATTACTCTACGTGCTCTTGTGCTTATGAAATATTACATCCTACTTCGGTGCTCGCTTTGGCGGACCTTCCGACACCCAAACAAGTAGTAGAGGTCACGCCGGCTTTCATTTAAGTCTTTGAGTCACATCATTCGATGACGCGAGACTTGTAGTCAGGATCCATATATTCGGTCAAGGTGGGGACGACAAATGGCTAAAAATATGTAAATTTTACATATTACAACACCTACACTCGTCGAAGTTTTAAAATTTTACGAATCAAGTTTTCGAGATGAAAAGGATAAAATTGAGTGTTTATTGAATCATTTTAGGTGACATTTTAAGATTCTCTGTTTATTGGCAATATTTTGCTTTGGAATCATGTTGAGAATGTATCCTTGTCAAACGGATGGTTTTGAGGTACACATACTCAAATCCGACTCGAAGGACCTATAATTTTCTTGAACCTGCGATGAGGTCAATACTTATATAAAAGATACGAATTTAACGAATAACGAACTCAAGATAAAAAACAACAAGTTGAAAATAAAAATAACAAGTAGGTACATAGCAAATTTCAAGAAGTTCAAACGATTTTCTGGAAATAGGTCAAATTGTTTATGTTTGCTATCTCTTCTCTTCGAGTTCTAACCGACATCTAGAACTGTCCAGATAAGTAGTTATATTTATTGTACTGACTTGATCGATCGATCGGTCTGCCATTGACCTTATTTTAGACATAATTATGCCGGTATGTATGTAGGTATACTTCATTGTACGCTAAACGTTTGAAGTTCATTCATATCTACTAATGATTTACACCGCGATGCTGTCTATTGACCGTTATATTTATCAGTCAAAACTTTAGATCTTCTTCAATATGCGGAGCTAAATTATAGCATAATATCTTTTCGACACAGGTCAGGAACACTTTGGTCTTAATAAGCGTATGAAGATAAAAAAAATCCCACGGAATTACTTAAGGTAACAGTCGCGCATCCTTTTTTTTATTTTTTACTATCAATTGGCTCGCGCTTGACCACTATCTCACCTGTATGTATAATGGTAAGCGATGAAGTGATCATCAGTCGGTTTTCGCCAATCCCAATTTATAACTCAGTCGAGATAACACCCGAAATGTTAAACGACTCCAGAGCCTATCCGCGCAGCACCCCGCGTTCTCCTCGTGAGCCAATAGCGAGAATCGAACATCAGAGTGACATTGACATTTCGGGTGCTCAGTTATCTTGACCGAGCTATATTTGAGGTCGGTACTGTGAAGGGGTAACTCAGGGAAACTAATAATAAGCAGAAATTACTTTTAACTTATATTGACTCAACAACGTGCCTGCCCTCGGGCGGTTTTTACAGAAGTCCCAGCTAAACAAAAACTACACGCGTTCGATATATTTCAAATATTCTGTATTCGATTTACTTCCAAACTTATAAGTCGCCAGTATTAGGTGTCAGCGGCCGAACAGGTTGCTTGTCCTATGTGGGAAGCCTCTACATGAGCTACGCCCCTACGAATAGATGCGCAGAATCATGTGAAGCGCAGCTATTCTCAACTTTGGAAGGAAAATCACTCTTACCTAACACCTTTACCTAACGGAGGAATTAATCTAAGGTCCTTCCCCGGTAACTCAGGGAAACTAATAATAAGCAGAAATTACTTTTAACTTATATTGACTCAACAACGTGCCTGCCCTCGGGCGGTTTTTACAGAAGTCCCAGCTAAACAAAAACTACACGCGTTCGATATATTTCAAATATTCTGTATTCGATTTACTTCCAAACTTATAAGTCGCCAGTATTAGGTGTCAGCGGCCGAACAGGTTGCTTGTCCTATGTGGGAAGCCTCTACAGTACATACTTCTTCAATTAGTCGTTATCTCAGTGCACTGAAAAAAAAATTGGGACTTGCGACTTGGATTGGGACTTGACTTGCTATTTGCTATGTAATTGTGTTATTGTTTATTAGTTTTGTGTTATTTCATTAAAGTTTATTTTCTAATAAGTTTGCTAAATTCCAAATTGCAATACCTGTTAGAAGTTACAAAATGTAACTTTAGATAATAAAAAACTTGTTTTGTTGCTAGTAAGAAAATAGTTTTTTTTGTAGTCATTGCATTTCTTAGGTACGTAATAGTATATTATAATACAAGTGCTCTTAGTTGCTCATTACACACGAGGCTGTGGGTTGCAGCCCAAGCCGTAGGCAAGGGCGTAATTCAGCTGAGCATGTAATGAGCAGAGCTCAGGACACGAGGTTTTTCAACACATTTGCGAATAAAAAAACAAACATTTATTATATCGTTCAATTATTAAAACAATCAAATTTCACAGTTTGTGTGACATTGGTGCGTACTTCTTTAGTAGATACTTTCGTTTTCTTTTTATGTAAATGTCAGCGACAAAGGCAAATCATAGAACAGTAGGAACCAAATAACTCATGCTACGAGATACATGGTTGTGGTTCGGGGCAAAACTTTTTTATGGGAAATATATACATAATTATTATGGGAAAAGCCGCGCAAGATTTTTTTTTCACCCGCCAAATGCAAGATGAGTGAACATACAGCCTACTTCAAAATTATAATTTCAAGTAATAAAATGTAAATATTTTGATATTTTATAACAAATTATTGTAAATAATGAATAATTTGATAATATTTAATGTTTGTTTGACTTAATTAAGGATTTACACATTTATTTATTCCAAAAATGTATATGGATTTTCAGCGGCATAAAACCTCTTTGTTGTTACTAAATACTAAGTATAATATAACCCGGTTAAATTGAAAATGCTCTGTTTACTCGCATATAACTTGCAGAAAGGTAGGTACTATTTTAACTTTGTAGGGATAATTCTATAACGCAGTAGTGTGTGAGTTTATTACGCACGTGCGGCCGGCCAAGTGCGGCCAAGTGCGAGTCGGACTTTAGGATTCCGTACCATTATCGCAAAAAAACACGTTTGTTGTACGGAAGCCCCACTTAAATATTTATTTTATTGTTTTTAGTATTTGTTGTTATAGCGGTAACAGAAATAGGTACATCATCTATAACAATTTCAACTGTCTAGCTATCACGGTTCATGAGCCGGTGACAGCCTGGTGAGAGACAGACAGATAGACAGACGGACGGGCAGTGGAGTCTTAGTAATTGGGTCCCGTTTTTACCCTTTCGGTACCTACGGAACCCTAAAAGCCGGTATTCAAGTCTGCGCTAATACCGTAGTTATTCAATTTTATAACGCATAACTTTCTAAACTTTCGAGCTAAATCTCGACTAACTAATAGGTATCAATTTGATGAATGGACTGGACAGACGCCGCAAGTTCATTGACCGAGTCACGATAGTTTTTGTAGACAACACAAAAACGATATGACTGTAATCTAAGGAAATGGTTCTTAGTATGCATAGCTCATTATCACTAATGAAGCTCTAATTAGGCTGTTTTTATGATAAAGTGGCGTCCAAGAAATACCAAGAACTGATAGTGGAAGTATCGGTCATCTGGCGCCGGGGGCGAGACGAACAGATGGTAATACCATCAAGGGTAAAGTTCTATCTTATGTCTTCCTTTAGATACAGACTATAATCTATCTCTATGCCAAATTTCATCCAGATCCTTTAAGCCGTTCTGGCGTGAAGAAGTAACAAAAACACTCACAAACTTGCGCCTTTATTATTAGTGTGATTAATTAATAAGATCGAACCGAGCGACTGTTAATATTCCTTTTCTTGTTTGTCAACAATCATCTCCAAAAGTAGTAGGTACACTTAAAAACAAACCTACCAGGTACACTTAAAAACAAACCTACCTACATAGTAAGTCATTCACAACAAGACTATTGTCAATGTTCCCTCATACACAACGAAATTCTTGCCAAAGACAATAGTCGGAAATAATCAAAATCTCATCATTCCGAGAAATCAAATAAAACTGTTGACAAACATTAACTTTTCAACCGACATCAAAAAGGAAGAGGTTCTTAATTCGAATAAGTATAAGATTTGAAAGCTGGTCCTTCTCATGTGTTCCCATTTAAATTTGATCAAGATCTGACGAGTAGTTTTTAAGTTAACCTTAATCATGCGTATTTTCATAATACTAAAAGGCACCAATACTGAAACTATAGATAAATCTAAAACTTTTTAACAAAAAAATTAAACAGACTTCCAAAACAAAAAAAAAAGGAAAAAATAGGTACCAAAGACACCGACTTCCGAAAACAAAAATAAAATTGGCTTTGTAGTGTTTTCTTTGGAAATCGGTTTATTATTTTTTCGTTAAATAGTTAAATTTGCAAAAAAAAATTGTTGATGGACAAAACAATGAACGTGGAGATGCAGAAAGGGATGATGCGGTCATCCTAAGTGGGCACCCTTCTAGGTATAGACGGCACGCTCGCGCGTCACTTTACCTCGGTATTTAGAGACGAGAAGTTTTACGGGCAAGTCAATTTCATCTGATGTAATTTATGTTTTTATAATTTTAGGTTGCAGTGTGATTTCTGTGGCGAGAAACTTAAGACATGGAGTAGCTTACGAGTATATTATGCTAAAGAGCATAAGAGTGAACCATACAGGCTTATTACGTATATATCTTTTGCAAGAGCAAAACGATAGCGATTTTTGCGCAATAATTGCTCTTCCATACAGAAGTTTTAGAGTTGTTGGCGGTTTTTTTTTTAATGTGTTTTAAAAGTGCTTTTGAGAAACAGCGAGCGATTAGCAAACGATTGTGTAGGACCTACCATACCTATACTGCAGGTAATTCCGACTTTTATGAAATAAGGCGTTTGATCGCTAAGTAATAAGTAATAATAAGCCTGCCGGTGTATGTATTTGCGTTGGCGAGTGATTTCGCATTTTTTTTTTGTATATCATTAGGCTCACGTTTGACCACTATCTCGCCTGATGGTAAGCGATGATGTGGTCGAAGGTGAAGCACGCTTGCCATGCTTTACCCCAAGGTTGTAACTATCAAGAAACAAAGACTCCGGCAGAGAATTCCACTCCTTAGCTGTGCGCATAATGAAAGTATTAGCAAAACGCTTTGTCCGTATGGGTGTGATATCCGCCACGTACCGAAGGCGCATTGCCGTACGTCTTGTAGTCCGACGATTGTAAGGGCTAGGCGGAATCCAATTTTGTAGTTCCGTCGCACACTCCCCGAAACGTAACCGATAAAAAACCGACAGGCTGGTAACTCGGCTTCGATGTTAGAGGCTATGGAGCTTTAACGTAACCAGTGCATCGTTGCCAATAATGCCTCTTGGCCCGACTGGCTATCGACTCAAGAGCATGAATCTGGTATTTGGCAGATCCGTCCCAGAGGTGTGAGCAGTACTCCAAGCATGACCGTTCTTGTGCTTTATACAAGCTGAGCAGTTGTTCAGGCGTGTAGTACCGTCTCACCTTTGCAAGAATCTCAAACTTTTTTGCAGCCAACTGAGCTTTTGCCTCGATGAATGGACCAAAATTGAGGGTCGATGTCAACGTAGCACCAAGATGTTCGAGATGATCCGTAAACGGCACGACTACACCACGGAAAGCTGGAGCCGGGTGGATTTGGCTGCCAAATAACACACCTTCAATTGATTGACACACACCTTTACTTTAAAAACCCGCCCCCCTTGGGTGGACTTTTATATGCTGAATCAATAATTTCTCAAATAAAAAATAGGTTATTCAAAGTACTAATTCAATGCAACGCAAACGAGGTCGCAGGCATAAGCTAGTACCCGGGTGTCACCATTGTGTGGATCACACGGTGGAGGTCTGCCCCGCTTGGGCGGAGCACCGCCGTGTCCTCGTGGAGGCGATCAGCGGTGGCGACCTCTCGCGTCCGGCCCTGGTTCAGGCCATGGTACGGAGCGAGAGGGCATGGAGACACAACGGAGACGCCCTCACGCCCCTAGCCACCGCAGGAGACGCCCCGGGCGTCGGGAGTCGCAAGCCGATTCCCGGCCACCGTAGGCGTGGACTTGCAGACGGCGAATAATGTGTAGCTCGCTGTCCGATAAGGACCAGGCCAGAGTCGAAGGCGCGTAGTGTTCCACGCGCGCCTCAAAAAGATGTCAGCAAAAAAATTATGGGTCCACTAGGGCCGATGCCTATCTGGGTCGCGGATAAATTTGTAAGAGAGTTACCGCAGTACAAAGCAACTGAAGGAACACGGGTGGGTTTTAGTCAGTAAAAGTCTGACACGCCCTCCCGCTTCACCCAGCGCGGGAGAAGTCATTGGATGATTTCCCACCCAAAAAAAAAAAAAAAAAAGGCATAAGCTAGTAAAATTATATATCTGCATATTCTGCATTTTAAGTTAGGACCTAATAAAAATTGAATGGCGACTATCATATAAATGTAACTGATCGCGCTGATCTGTGCGCGCTAATCTTAGAAACGGCTTAAGCGATTTGGGTGATTTGTCTTAAAATTTTTTGTTTGTTTTGTTTCAATCAGTTCATAAATTAAAAGGTTATATTATTTCACGACGAAAAATTATTCGATAATAAATGCTAAACTCCATTTGAAATAATATTAGACATGTTTCCAAATCTTTTTACAGTCCGTTCAACCGATTTTGAGTTCTATCCCGTGAACATAAGGATGACATAAAAAGCATAAACCTGTTACCAAAACAAACTGTTTACTACAGCTACCATTTGTCGTATCACCAACGCAATAGAAGTTAAAATCGGTTGAACGAGCTGTAAAAGCCTAATTTTGCTGTAAGAGCCTAATTTAAACGTCTAATGTTATCGCAAATGGACTATAGCTCAGTTACATTTTCCGCTACTGACCAGGAGACCAGAATCATGAAGTAAATAAAAACCTGGAGCTGGAACCATGAGTGGTGATTTTCAAACTACCAGGAGATCAGAATCATGAAGAAAAAAAATCGATCCAGAAATGCTTGACAGAATCTATATTAACGCGAGCAACGTCGCTGGCGAAAGCAAGTTCATAATAATATATGTTATTGCTATAGGCATGAACCTCACCAGTAGAAGTTATACAAGAGAGGAGAAGGGAGGGAAATTGGAGAAGCTTATTTACTGGAGTAGGATAACTATCTCAGTAAGAGCTCCTGGGTTGGATTGCCGAGTCGGGCTGTGTTATTGAGTTATTTCGTCTGGAATTTCTCAGTAGCAGCTGGGAGACAGGATTTTTGTCATGTTGATGGTAGACTAGCCGCTATTAAATGAGACTTAAATGGTGACTTGGCGAAATGTGGGTAAAGGTACTATAGGTGCAACTCTGCCTAACCGTTCGAGGAATTCAGGCATAATAGTCTCATCATTACCATCAGCCTTTTAATGTCCCCTCTGCTAGGACATAGGTAGGGCATGCAATATCGCAAGGTTCTCAATTCCGGAACTAAGATCCAATACTGACGATATGATTCCGGAATTGGTAACTTTTAAAGTTTGTTTCAAATCTAACAAGATTTATAATTTTATCAGTCTTTTAATATTTTTTTAGTAATAAATTAAACATCATGTTCACCTTGCTCCGTTATTACTCTAATTAAAGATTTTAAACCGTAAAATCAACAAGGCTTATTTTCTTCGTCTTCGTGTCGCTGGCAGGACTGTCGTTCAAATTTGTTTGGCCCAACTTAGACACCTCCACGGCGTCATCTGTGGCAGTACATAGATCACCCCGGTTGCATGTTTTGGGGCACAGAGGACAGGACAGGAGATGGAGCATGGTTTGCGACTCAGCACCACATGCACACCCTGCCGCTGTTCCGTCGAGGTTACCGCATTTTGCGAGGTTGGAGACATTTCTACCTAAGTTCTGAGGCGGTTCAGGGACTTCCATGTAGACCACGGAAAGTTAGATACTGCGGGAAGATGCTCGCTTGGAGTTAAGTAATGTGTTGGTGGGGGAAAAGAATTCTGCTACAGTCTGCAGCGGGCGTCGGCCGGGTCCGCTTTTCAGCCGTTGCGTCGGTAGTTGTGCACCGAATAGTGGGTGTCTGGTGTCGCGCTTCTGCTTTTGTTTCACGACTGCAGTCGCAACTTGCCTTCGGACGTGTGCTATCCCGGCTGTGGGGAATAGTACGCTCGGTCAGCGTTCGTTTGAGGCAGCCGGTTATTGTATGGCATGTGTCGTTAAGAGCAACATCTACTTCCTTGGCGTGGGCGGAACGGTGCCTAACATATTCGCCAGCCGAGCAGTAGAGTGCTAGGCCAAGTAGTCCAGAGAACGTGAGGTGAGGACCCCCAGTTGGTTGATGTAGGCGTCTGAGTAAATTGTTGCGGAACCCTATTTATCACACATTAGAATTAAACATTAATAATATGAATACACGATATTTGTATCGTATCACGTGTCACGCACATTTTATGAATATCGGAATGCCGATATTACAAGGCCGGAATTGAAATATCAGGAATTTTTTTACGGAATTCCGGAATGCATGCCCTAGACACAGGCCTCCTCTCTGTGAGAGAGGGAATGGGCCCTAATCCACCACGCGGGCCCAGTGCGGTTTGGTGGATGTCACATGTCTTTTTGGTTCTAGGAAATGCCTGTTTCCACACGATGTTTTAGTTCAATGCTTATAGAGTAGTAGTGATGAAATTTTTACACAAAGTAAAGCGACTGCCTGGGTTGTAATCCTCGACCTACTACACTTTAGTCGTGGCCGTTACCACTGGGCCACCACTGCTCTTCATGTTTGATGGTAGTTATTTTATTAATAAAATTACAAAGTATATAATAAATATTTATTCGGAGCTCTACTCCATCAATTTATAAAACAAAATGTTATTAACAGACTGGATTTCATTCACGCAAAATTTTAATGGCGACTGTACAAATCCAGCCTTTTTAAAATAATAGTTTTATTTTAAATTACATGTCAATACATTTTACACCTAATTTAGTTTACAATAAAGATATTGAGTAGAATGTGTCATGTGTAAATTAATATTAATATTTAGGCACTTTAATTTTGCATTATTGTATAAGTACTAAAATTAATATTTAATAATTAGTTACTTGCTATTTTTATAGGTCCAGGAATATGTTTCAGTCTGAAAAAGAAAATGATAGCATTAGTTTATTCAATTTAAGTATTTGGATTCAAGTTGAGTATTTCGAGTTAAATTGCGTCAAATACTACTTTAATGCCAAAGATTGTCAGGTTTTCAAGGAGATATCAACTTATTAGTTCAACAAGATATTTTTTTTAAATCCCCGAGCCTTATTGACCCGTGCTTTTTAAACTACAGTGACGATTGTCGATCGCGCACATCTTTTGAACTCGTTTTCATCAAACATAGCTAAGAACATTCTCGACAAAATCATCTTTCAAACAAAAATCGGTTCATCCGTTTAGGAGTTATGATGCTACAGACAGATACAGTTCAACTATTTTCTTAGTATCCCTCGGCAAACTTCGTGTTTCGTCGTCAGATTTCTATTAGTTGCCCTTTGTGCAGACAGGATGTTATAACTTAATGTAATTTATTTAAAAAATGGGCGGCAAGCTGCTAAAGTCGCAGGAACGAAATAAAATTTACAGCTCTATATAGTTCACTCGGAAATCAAATCAATACAACAATAAGGTAAATTAGCATTCGTTTGTATTCGGAAATGCGATGATTGCCGAGGGACATTACGAAAATAGTTGTACTGTACATAAATACACAAACACACAGATACACACGTCCAATTTATAACACCCCTCTTTTTCCGTCGGGGGTTATAAACGGGCGAGTATCCGATTAATAAACCGTACTCATAGGTGTAGGATAAATTATGTAAAAAATACCTACTAAATAAACTACCTTTCATTGCTTTGAGCTCGCCATTTCCTTGATCATGCGGGAAAAAGTAGCTTTTCTTCTTCTTAACGTACGTAGCATCAAGGTGTCCTCTGCAAACAAATAAAAAATTAGTTAATACAGACACTATACCTACAGATTACTTGATTAATGGATTGTAATTAATTTAACAACCCTTCAATAAGGGGCGTTAAATTGCTGGTTGTACAGTTATACCCAATCTTTTTGGTCGGTCTGAAGTTGGCTACAACGGCTGGCCGTAGCGCGCCATGCCAAGCGCATCGATAAGTCTACGTTCAAATAGGCGAATAGATTGGGGATTACTGTAAATGTAAGTAATGGATCTTTTTGCCGTCAATCTGATTAAAAACTTAGAGATGACGAGGATAAAATTTATCAACGTAATAACTGATTAAGCTTGCCCATCTGAACATGGTATATTATTTCGTTATCAGTGTTGTCGAAGAAAACAAGTACATAGTTCTGCAAAATTAAATAAAAATATGTAACTGCTAAAACAATACTAAATCAAGACGTTTTCTAAACACTAGGAATACACTGAGAACACTAAAAATATTATACACACTTTTTTTCTAACAGGCAACATTATCAAATTTACAAACTATTTTATGATTACTATCGTATTTAACAACTATTCGACTTCAAAATATCTATTCGACTATAAAATATGTCTACGCATTGCAGAACTATGCACTTACATAGCGAGTCCCTCTTCTTAAAAATGTGCCAAATTCCAGATATGTTTTTATAAAACGAATACTTCTTTCGTTGCCTTAGGGAACAAGAAAAGAGTTTGTTAAAGAATTGTAAACTTTTTCGTCAAGTTACAATTGTAAGAGCATAGTCCGCAAGTTTATGGTTGAGGGTTTTTTACGTACATAGTAATGACCTGGCGTATTGGTATCGAATGATCCTTTAAAAAAAAAATCAATAAACATTAAATGTCAGTTCTATCAATCGATTATAATATTTGTGAGATTAACTTTTCCGTCGGTTGATGGATGTTTGAGAAACTAGGGAACCTCAGAAGCCTTGGTCAATGTGATATTTTCTATACCAATGTGTCTAATGCAGTATTACAGCACTGGCCATGAGCGGCAGCCACTACAGACCCCTGTGCAATGTGCGATGAGCACAAGTTTCGGATTTCATAGCCTTAGTCAGTTTTAAGTGAGGATTTTCAGAAAATTCACGCGACCAGTTGGCGCAAGCTTTAGCAAGTACTCTACTTGGAAAACGTAACTTATCAAAATGAAGATGACGTCAATTTAACTGATGTCAGAAAACATAACGATTTTATACACAGACATTTTATCACCTTTTTGTTGATATGTTTAATATTATTATGATAGTGTTGCTGACATTTTCTTTTCTATCTTTGAATTTGTACAATATTATGTATGTATGTTTATATATAAGTTAATGTATGGTATTAAATATAGCAATATAATTTTGTATTTGTTTTTTGTCCAGCAGTGGACGACTTTCGGCTGAAATGATGATGATAATGATATATGTATTTATATTTTCATGTGGCAATACACCGCAGACTACCCCTTGTTTTTAACCCTCGACGGAAAAAGAGGGGTGTTATAAGTTTAATGTGTGTATCTGTGTATTTGTGTATCTGTCTGTGACATCATAGCGCCAAAACGGATGAACCGATTTTGTTTTTTTTTTTATGAAATGTGACTTTAACGAGACTCTTCTTAGCAGCTAAGAACACTCTCGTTAAAGTCACTTGGCTGAACCGATTTTCACTAAACATAGCTATTAGCTAAGTTTAAAAGCTTCGTTCAAAATTATTGGCGTTTTACTGTTTGAATCGGGCTGCTCCCGCTAGATATTGTGTCATTATATCGTGTTCAATAGATTGTCCATCGAAGCCTGTCTACTACTAAATAAATTATGTAGTATGTAATAAAAATATGTAAGGGGTCCTATTTTAAAATTCTACTTGTATTTTAAGTTCTTTAGGTCCATCCAAAGTTTGTCTGGTAGATATCACTGTCAGCCATAAGAAACCTGTACCCATAGAAATAAGTTTTCTTATAAAAGAGATGTGTAACTTTTTTTGGTGTACAATAAAGAATATTCTATTCTAATGACATTTTATTTTAATTTGGAATGGATCGATGTTCATTCAATTTGTATGAATGTAATATTACGAACTGTTGTGTCTGAAAATAAATGAATTATCATAAGCGCTGCAAGGCGCCTGGACCTCAGTGCTGCCACCTAGTGCCTATCATTTTAGAAAACCCTCATTGTGACGGGCTGTTAACTACTTTAAGTTAACGGTGACATTAACTGAAAAGCTTGGTCACAGTATAAATATGGACGAACAGTACGGAAACTACTAACAAACGCTCGAAAAGGCACACTCACACAAACATGCGCATTAGTGCGGGCCGCTTAGAGGTCTCGTCGACGTGCATGTTTGTGTGAGTGTGCCGGTTCGAGCGTTTGTTAGTAGTTTCCGTACTGTTTGACCATATGTGGCTTGGTGTTGACAATACCGTATCTAAGCAATGGTCGATTGAACCATAAATGAGGTACTCATGCATAAGATTTCGTTGAATAAAATAACTTAATGTTCTAATGACTTCGGTCAAAAACGAGAGTTTGTTCGGTTATACAACAATTTAATCGACTGATAGAACACCTTTGAAACCAAACACTGTGAAAAGCAGAAAAATCACACGCCACGTCACAACCCAATCAAATGTAACCTTAACAAGTAACCTCTCTCATCAGGTACTTGAAGACGTTAGAAATCACGTTATACTTCGCGACATCCATGCCATACTGTAGTATATTGTTGGCGCAGTACTCAGACATCGGGGCAACACAACTATTGTATACCAGTAGCGCATACATCCATTTCTGAGTCGAATTGCTGGATATAGGCCGCAATGGACGAGATTCTCGAGGTCGTAGTGGTGCGACCGTTATTGCTGATTCGGGAAGCTTAAGATCTGTTGATGAATGCTTGACGGTTTCTTTTGCAGTCTCAATGGGTTCTTCTGTTATAAGGCTTAGTTCTTCGGATGTTTCGAATCTGAAGAAGGAGGGGAGTTAGAAAGGATAGGGTTTTGTAGGTGGGTTAAATGTGTGGTTGTCTTACCGTTTGTCAAAATATGATGTCGGCGTCGTGTCGAGTGAAACCTCGGTGCTTGATGGCTGTGGAACAAACAATCATTATTAACTTTTGTTATATGGTTTACTGTCATTAGAGTGGAAGCTGAGCCCTGTTAGTGATGAAACATACATATACAACTGTCATTTCATTATTCATAGAGAAGTTTAGAAAAAAAATAGTTTATAGGTAGTGTAGGGTAAGGTAGAGCAGGTAGGGTAGGGTAGAGTAGGCTAGAGCAGTTAGGATAGAATAGAGTAGGCTAGGTAGGGTGGGTAGGATAGTTGACGGGAACGAAGCCGTGCGCACAGCTAGTAAAAAAAATAAAAAACACAGTTCGACTCACACTTACATTATTCTCCTTATTGTCTTCACTGTCAGACGAGACGCGCCTGTTCTTGCATACATGCGGTGGACATCTACAGGAGCTACTACAGCCCTTATCAGACTTTTGACAGCCGCAGATCTTAGTGGAGCACGAGCCTTTACACACGCAGTGCGGGGAGCCGTCGGAGCCGCGCTTAGTGGGGCGCGTCGACGTGTCGGGGAGGCTCGACGACATGTCCGCTTGCGTGAAGTTCATCGTGAGGCGGGAGCGTTGCGCCTGGAGGAAGAAAAGTTTTATTTATTTATAATGAATGATGATGTTTTACGGCACCTGAAATCACGCTTTCCGTTGCTTATGTCATGGCGTGCTGCTGTTTACTTTTAGTATGATTGAGATTTACTACCGCGTAAAGTCTACTTCAGTGGGGCAAACAACAAGCAAACAATACTATCATTGCCTAGCGACGAAACAATGATCAAACTACATAGTCTACTGCTGGATAAAAGAGTTTCTAAAAGGTCGATTAGAAGACAAATTTTTAGCTATTCGATTTTCTCAACCGTTTCTTCTCTCACTTCTGCTTTGTGATGTTTATGAGAAATTCTCGTGCGTAGATAAGCTGACACCCTAGTAGGCTTCCTTCAATCGACCGTACTTACAGCAATTAATGCCTACACTTACGCGCGGTCCCGGCACCGCTCCGCCAGTCGGTTGTCACCGTGCGATGTCGGTGGGCACGAGGGTCTTAGTTCGGCACCTCGCAATATACGAGCCATCAAGGATCAACCCGTCACGGATATTGAGCTCAAAATTGTGTACTTGATCTCGGAGAGTGAAATATCTGTTACATAGTTACTTCTCTAATCTGTGCCTCTTAGAAAAGGTGTATATAGGCTGTATGGTTGAAGATGCATAATCGGATCATCATACGTCAAGTCGCCGTGGCTTGAAAAAACATGTTTTGTTGATGTCAACAAGCTATTAAATTTATGTCAACTTCATATTATCAATTATTATATTGTGGAGGTCCAGTGGCAATCCGGGCAAATAATACCAATGTTACTATTTCATTTCATATGTACTTACTAAGTTTACCTTGGACATCGCTGACAACGGTTAAGGAAAATATCGTGAGGAAACCTGTACCCTAATTGTTCGAAGAGTAGGGTACGGATTGTTTCCCTTGCATTCATGGCTTCATACAATGTATGTTCAAAAATCCGTCTACTCAACAGCGTAAAACACGCAATGAATATTGTTGACTTACCAAAATGAAAGGGAAAGAGTTTACTTTGTACTGTTAAAACAGATACACAATAAGGGTGCGGGACTTATAGTCAATTACTTACGAGTTTAAGCTCCATTGGTGTAATTGCTGCAAAGCGTTGCAGTGGGAGGATAAACAAATGAATTAATAAACATTTGTCAAAATATTTGTAATAAACTACGTAATATGACGCCTGTTTATACCGAATGCGGCAAATATATGATTATTGCGATTGGTCACCTGAATACGTTTGAAAAGCGGTGTGGCCCTCCAGTCAGGATCCTTGTCCCTGTCTTCAAACTCATCGTCTTCCTCATCAGTGGGCTCCACATACTCCACTTTGGGCTCCACCTTAGGTTCCACTTCCTCTTTCTTAGGCTTCTTCTTCGCTTTTTTACCGGCTGAAGTTGATCGCAGTTGTTCTAACTCGTCTACTAGCTTTTTCTGAAAGAAGAGTGTTTTATTAGTATTTTTTTAGAGTTTTCATGGCTTAAGCAAAGCTGAAAATTAAAATTGGAAATCAATTTTGACATTCAAAAGTGCCGTTTTATGGGTAAATTGAAATAAATGATTTGACTTTAAAATATCACGATTTAATGCTTCTGTGCCTAAGTGTAAAAAACGACTACTTATTTTTTTTTATTTATAGAACTTCATATCAGAATATTTAATCTGTGGGCAAGTTTCTTTTTAGTCTCTTTCAAGTATTGTCCCTGCGATATCTACACTCAAAAATGGCAAATCAATCAACAGTCATTGACATCTAAAATTGATATTTAATTGCTGTTCATAAAGTTCACAATCGAGTAAACCACTCTCTTTTACCATAAATTCTCCTTAAACAATCTAACTACGACATAAAACGCGCATGTCACAGTCTAAACCGCCTTTAATGCTAAATTAATAAGGTTCACAATCATACATTCTCCTCCTCGACTTGTTCCAGCTTCTCCTGTTGATACTGTATCACGTTCTGCAGATGTTTGCAAGCTTCGCTTTTGTCGCCTTTGCCGACTACGCCTCGTTGGAGTGCCACAAGGGCTGACAACTGCAAGTAAAGGTACATAAAAAATTATAATTAGGTTTTCTAAAGGTGAGTTAATAGGAGAGATTAACTATTTATTCTAGTTGCAAGCTGAGTACAGGATACATCTAAAGAACAATGGCGAAATCTTAGCTGGCTTAAATTTGAGCGTCTGAAAGTGACTTATATACGAAAGAAACTCCATTAATTGTCTACGTTTTTTTCAAAGAATAATATTAACTGGTACACCAAGGGTAAAAATTACATTATAAATGAAACTGATTTGATGTTTTCGTTAAATTTCATTAGATTAGTGCTGCCATTTTATACTTATTCTGCCAAGTGACAAGAAGTAACTGTAGTAAGTATATAAATACAAAAATTGTTATTTTATTATAACTAAACCGACTAAATGATTTAACAATACAGTTTATGTCTAAGTATAGGTGTTCCTTGCAGGTAGGTAAGAATACTGTAGCTGCATAGAAATAAATAAATTCATTTCAATTAATGATAGGCAAAAAGCCCCAGTAGTATCCCAGTCTAAAAAAAAATATAGTTTGTTGACGACGATCTTTTGATACACGTCAACAAAGCGGCTTATTAAATATATATAGTCTTTCCAAAGAGTATATTTTACATTTCATGCTAAAATAACTAGATAAAGGCAATACTAATACCATATTGCTCATTTACTTCCTCAAAATTGAATAAAATTACCATTAAACACATTATTAAAAGTAACCTAGATATAACATACAAAAGTTCATGACAACTAATATTCTCGGCATTCGAATAAAATTCTTGCACAAACTAATTCAGAAGATAACCCTGAGTTCAACCATACATTTTTCAGCTAAAACAATGTATGGGCTTCTGCCATTGTTCTTTACCTGAGATTGTACACTACCACCTCGAATATAAGTAAAGAGTAATCGCAGAAGATCAGTCTTTATCAAAAATCGATCCTAAAAACTTCAGTCTTATCTTCAGACAATAGATCTCACTAGTCTACCTATTCTTGAAAGTTCTTCCGAATTTATAGCAGCTGAATACAGAGACTATTCGTTAATGCACGACAGCCATTGGTCCGTAGCTTTTTGATGAAAATTGGTCACCAATAACAAATGGTCGCCTGGGTTAGACCCAACAATTAATTACGAAAACCAAAATTAGTTAAAAAAAAGAAACCAAATCTTACCTTCTGCTCACTCTGGAGTTTCACCATAGACAACTGCCTTTCAAACTCAGCCTTGCTATTCTCGAATTCCATAGCCAGCCTATCATGGGCTTCCTTGACCTCTTCATATCTTGCTTGGAAGCCTTTCTCGCTCTGATTGGTCAATTCTCTCTTAGCATCCACTAGTAGCTCGAAAAGACATTTGAGGGCTACTTTAGCTTCTAACATCGATTGTATATTGTCCCATTGGGTACGGGATTTGTTTTCTGTAAAAATAATAATATTACGTTATACGTATAAGCGCAGCATAAAAAGATGATGGGTTTACTTGTAAACCTAAGGCTCAGCTCAGGGTGCCGAGGTTGCACGGGTGCTAAGACGTGGGTGAATTATCAAACATAATGAACTTAGTGTTTGCATTCATATTGAAGTGGAGCGTTTGAACCTGTCCTTGCAGGCAGTCTCAGAATGGGGCGATGCCAATCTGGTCAGATTTAATGTTGCAAAACCCAAGGCATATCTTTTTTCCGCTAAATAGAGCCAATTTCACCCAGCTCCAACTTTCCGAGATGTGACCGTGCCAATAACTGACCATCTTGAGCTTCGTGGCGTTACGTTGACATCGATTTTCAATTTTTGCCCATACATTGAGGCAAAGGCAAACAGCTAGCTGCCTAAAAGCTGGGGATCATTGCAAAGATGAGAAGTTACTTCACGCCAGAACAGCTGCTCAGCTTGTATCAAGCGCAAGTTCGATTATGCATGGAGTACTGTTCTCATCTCTGGGACGGATCTGCCAGGTACCAGCTGGATGCACTTGAGTCGATCGAAAGACGGGCCAAGAGGCTCATCGGCTATGAGGCACTGGTTAAGTCAAAGCTCCAGAGCCTTGAACATCGTCGCCGGTTTTTTATCGGTTAGATTTCGGAGAGTGTGCGATGGAATTGCATGATCTAATTCCGCCCAGCCCGTTTCATCATCGGACTACCAGACGTACGGTGAAGGATGCGTCATCGGTACATGGTGGACATCCCAACCATACGCACTAAACGTTTTGAGAATACTTTTATTATGCGTACAGCTAAGGAGTGGAATTCCCTGCCGGAGTCTGTTTCCCGAAAGCTACAATCTAGGGGTCTTTAAGTCAAGAATGAATAGGAAAGTATCCTATTCATTCTAGACAAGCGTGCTTCACCGTCGACCACATCATCGCTTACCATCAGGTGAGATAGTGGTCAAGCACGAAATTATTTAAAAAAAAACAAAGGTGACTATGGCAGGCGTCTAGCTCGACTTGATGGCGACATTGCTAGCGAGCGTGAGGGTTTTAGGAGACACCTCTAGCCGCTACTGCCCACTACAACTCGCGAAGTCTCGATGCACTCACCCGCCCTATAATCTAGCCATGATGAAGGTACTAGGCGCTGAGATAGGAGCCCTTTTGGTCTCGCACGGGGTTTATTATTATTTTTTTTTTTTTATTAATGTTTGTGTTTTGCTTATCTCGTGTTGCCTGTGCGGGTCACAAATAAATATTTTTTCTTTCTTTCTTTTCTTTCTTTCAAAGCACTGACAGCTGAATCAACAGACAGAGATAGTGAAAATTTTAGGTTCGCTGGAATAGGACATGAAAATAAAGGTCTCAGGTACGAAACCTTTATTTTATGGTTTTCAAACTATCTTTCATCTGTACTAATTCCGTTAAATTGATGATTGAACATTTTTTATCAGTCGTTTTATTTTATTGTTGAGAAGAGGCACAGATAATATAATACTAGCATACAGATGCCTCATCCCATACAAAGAAACCGTGCTGACGTAACTAGCGTTTTTCGTCTGATTAAACTGATTATTTTTGGTACATCGATCGCGTTCGATTCCTTTACACTACTATAGATAGATGGAGTTTAGCAGCGACTTGCAATTAAAAGGGTTTGCTAGGTTCGTAAATATTTTATTCTTGAAATATAGTGACGACTTGTTTTATAGTATTTTTTGCACGTTTTTACAGTTTCATTGCATCAGAATGTATAACAATACAAATTTAAATAATCGAATGGAATGCCTCAAAAATTTAAAACCGCGCCATCTATTGGCATAAATATTTAATTAGCCGTTCAAATAATCTTTGAAATGTGAATTAAGAGCCCGATATTCCATAATATTGTGCTAAGGAGAGTTGATTAAACAAGAACATACAATTGTTATGTTCAATTCCAGAAAATGTTAATTTTACCCACAATTCAATAACAAATCGGTGCATATCGCGCCATCTAGTGATATTTATTTGAACCAAATTTTCTTTTTTAGCGCTGGGACCCCATGGTAGAGGGTAGCCCTAAAAAAAATGCTGTTTCACTTTATTAGCAAACATTGTATCTTCAAAATGGCTGGAGTATATTCACTACGCGTACACTGTGGACAAGGTTTTAGGCCCAGAAGATAACAAGCGAAATGTGGGCGTACAAACTAAATATCTTTACTACTTCTGTCTGTAATCTTACCTTGATCAGCCGTCAATATCTTCTGTTGTAGATCCGATATTTGCGCCTTACGCAGCGCGAGGTCATCCTCTAGCTCTGCTATCTTCTTCCTATTAGCCTCTCCATCCGTGCTGTTACGTAGGTTCTCAATCTGCTCGGTAATCCAGGCTCTGTGGATAAGAGATGTCAATTGAAGTCATTCGCCTAATATACTTCGGTATATGCGCCTGCCCAAAAGTTTGGAGCAAAGAATGCATGGGTAATGCTAAAACCTTGCATTTCAGTAAATCATTATTATTATTACTGGCAATGCTGCTTTTAGGCCACACTGGTATCAATATTGAAATTGCATTTATAACTTAAGATGGAACGACGAAGGTAAGCTTTAAAAACATTTCTTGTTCACGATGGTATTTTCAGTTAAGTGCTCTCTCATCTGGAGAATTCGCCTGTATTTTATCATTTCAGATTCGAGATTCGGTTACAAGTTGTATCAAAATATTACACATTGTATCATCAGGTTGCGCACTGTAAGGCTCGGTTCTCTTCCCTCACCAATGTAATGCTCGAATCTATAACATTACAGGTTGCGCACTGTAATTCTCGGTTCTCCTCCCTCACTGATTTGACATTATACGCGAATGTGCCTAGTTAAGTTACTCTTTTGATTTAACTCCTCAATGCGAGTACGTTTTCAAATGTGTGTGTTAATATTCAGTACCTTAAATAACGGTGCCCCACACTAGGAATTTCTTCCTGTATCGTGGGTGCGTTTACAAACGTATAAACTCACATACACAACACCCAGAACCGGAACAAATAATTGTAGGTCATTCAAATATTTGTTCCGTGCGGGAATCGAACCCGCGACACGCAGCGCAGCAGTCAATCGCTCCACCACTGCACTAACCGAACCAACTAAGAATCTTACCTATACTCCATCAGTTCTTCCAGCGACTTCTCGGCCTCCACAATACTGAGGTGCACTTCTAGCTCCTGCTCGATGTACTGTTGCACAGCACCGGCCTTCACATTGCCTTTAGCGCTACGCTTCATTTGAGAGAACTTCTGGCGTTCTAGAGCTTCCTGTAGTGAAGAATTTGATTAATATAGGACTATAGAATAAAATGAGTCAAAATTTCCACTAGTCACGCTGTGTTTCAATATCATACGATGTGAAAAGATTCAGACAGGACACAGGACACGGGGTGTGGAATAGTTAACAATATCGTCGAAAGTTACCATAAACTATGCTCAACAAAACTGCGTTAGCATGACGGACATGACGTTATTGGGGGTGCGAGATATAAACAAACACCGATCGATCTCTGCTTGTGCGTGTTTTGTCTATTAAGGTAAACGGGCTGGCAATTTCTTGCGGCAATTATGTAGCCATCTAGTTTTAATTATATCGCTCAACACAGTGCAACAATTGCTGCAATCTTGCAGTGTAGCGATATTGCCAAGATATTCCAAAGTAGCCGTACAATGTCTAGCCGGATAGATTGCAAATGATTTATCCCACTTTTATTTTACTGCAATATCGCCGTATATCGTCTTTGCTCTGATGTAAAGGTGCATCTCTTTTCCCTCATTAGGTTCCTCCCGCCTTCTCCAGATTAGTGGAGTTGTTTTGTATCCGTTGTTGATTTTATTCTGTGCGTCATAACCGAGTGCTCAGACAAAAAGATTTTGAACTTTATCAACGAAATCCATGTACGTCCTGAATTATGGGATGTAAAAGCTAGTGCGTATAATGTTCGTAACCTTAAGAAGGATGCTTGGGCCGTAAATGCTGCGAAGTTTCATTTAACGACTTTTCGGAATCCGAATCTAGCCTTATTTACACCTAGCAGTTTACAGTTAGTAAATAGAAGAGCACAAACCTTGAGCCTCTTGTTAACTGCGACGGCCTCCTCCATCTTGCGCTTCAGTACGTTCTGTTGCTTGGCGTGCAAGTTCTCCATCTTGGCCATGGCGGTGGCTCGCTTGCGGTCCTCATTGCGCAGGCGCAGCATCGCGCGCTCATTGTCCGCCTTCCATTTGCGGAACTTCTCGCTTTCTTCTCGCATTTGTTTTATTATTTTCACCTGGGGAATTAAAAAGATTTATAATTAAATAGATAGTACGGACAGTCTGCTGGTAGACAGTTACAAAGAAGCTTTTGGGTATTACTGAACAATGCATGCACTGAGGAATAAGTTTGATTGAAACACACAAAATCAAATGAGAACTGTGATGGTGTTTTCTCATGATTGTTTTTATTATTTAACTTATTACAATGGCAACTGGAAGATTTCCAGTTGCCATTGTATTAATTTAAATAATAAACAAGGCATAAACAGTTAGTATATTGAAAGATTTTTGAATATACTAACTGTTTATGCCTTGAAAATCATCATGGCAAGGCCCTAATTACTATTAAACAAACCCACCTTTTTACTGAACTCAGTCAAGAGGTGCCAATACTATAAAGTCCATAATTCTAAGGAGGTTCAATACAAGATAGGATAGAGTTTCTTAGATACAGAAGCATCAGACAATATGTTTTATTAACACATGGTCCAAATCATAATGTGGTAGCAACAGAGCACAGTACACACCTTAGTAGCCTTCATGGCCTGTAACTCAGCATTCAACGACGCGATCTTGGCTTCGTTCTTCTCCTTAGTCTTGATGATGTGCGCTTGTTGCTGGCAAGTCTTCTTGAGATCTGATATCTGGTGTTCTAAGCTTGAAACCTTCGTGCGACGCTCTTCAACAGATGGATCCTTGCTCTGGGGCAATTAACAGTTTATTAGAATAATAAATGGGGAAATTAACACCAAGTAACACTAATACATAGCAAGGACAAGTCGGCACCTGTAGCCAATTTTACAATCTACAATCGATAATGCTAGTATAAAAAGAAGCAATGTATGGGAATGACACATCTGAATGTTAAGTCACGTGGTCAGACCATACAAATAGAAGGCGTTAACGATTCTAGAAAGAGATTCGATACGAAACGATTGTAACTTGGCTAGGGGGGCAGATGAGGTGGAACGATCTTCGCTGGGGTGCTGATAGTAGTTGGTGGTAATAATAAATCCCAATATCTTTACACTATCACTAGTCGATCGCAGTTATTATATTATAAAAATAAATTAGTGCAAATTCAAACTTAAAAGCAATGCTTAAAGTTGCATTCACAAAGCTATGTAAACAAAAAGCAATAAACATACATACATAAATTATGACCTTTCTTCTCAACATACATCTAAACAAATTTAATCTTACATGCATGTTTTAAAGTCTCAATTACATAAGTTCCTGAACAGTCGATGTTTGTTAGAATAGTTGGCGCGTTGTCGACGGAAACGTTGGTCAAACAATCATTATGTTTGGTAATTGATTCATATTTACTATTTGATTCGGTTTTTACTTTATAAAAACACTTAATGATATAAACTTACCGAAAAAAAAAATATTCCTTCCAAAATCTCAGTTTTACGATGGTTATTTGCACAATTTTTGAACGCACACAGCGGCATTTTGACGTCTCAATGTTGGCTATGATTGGACCATACTAATTAGAAATGAGACCACAACCGTATTTGTGACCTTGATTTTCGGCCCATTTTTGAAGCGCTTACCGGTTCGTCTAGTGTATTATTGATCGAAGGTTTTGAAGACAAAACAGTATGAAAGCCGACGCAAGTAATATATATATATATATTTTGTCTGTCACTAACATCATAGAATCTACGTTTGACCACCCCCTCTTTTCGTTGTGTTTCTTATTACTGAGGATTTTGATTCCTCCAACAGAAGATCAACTTTTCTGTGTCTGTGTGTCTGAGTGTTTGACCTAAACCAGACTATCAATCAGTGTGAGCTGATCCTGAGATAGCTATGTAAACTTTAAAGATGTTACAACTAAAAGAACTACAGCTAAGTAAAAATAAAACCATAATAGTAATCTCACCTTAGTCTGCTTCAACTGCTGCAACAGCTCATCCCTCTCCTTCTCCAGATGAGCGATCTTATCCTCATTCTCTCGCAGATTCTTGTGGCTGTCCAGCATATCCTTGTTATTGGCCAGTATCGCTTGCACAACTGACGCCTTGATCGCCATCGCGCGGTTCAGTTCTTGAAGCTCTTGGTTTAGGGCCACCTGTGATTAGCAAGTTGGATTTAGTTTTTACGTATATCTGTCATAAAACTTCATCATTTGGAGGATGCGTGGGGACAGCTGGTCCAGGATCATCACGCGGTTATTACCTGAAGACTGACATCGTAACCGAAGTAGGCCTATAAAAATACCGTGACGATATGGACTTCTTGAAAAAAAAGTCTTGAGCTAAGGACATAAGGATACAATTTGCTGTGTTCCACAGTTCTGTAGTGTCTGTGCTGCTAATAATCTTCAGAAAGCCAGATGAAGTGTTTTTGTGAACACTTGACAGATTTCGAATTTCTTTCGGAAGTGACTAAGAAATGAGAATGAATAGATATCCCAGCATTATCTCCACTGTCTCAACTACAACTAAATATACCCTACTTTTTCATTTCAGTTATTTTTTATCAGATTACTTACATTTTTGTCCGATTACAATTTTATACTACAAAAATAGTTTTACATATATAAAACTCTCTTTGCATTATCAATGACAGCAGAAAGATTAACAGTTTCCAAAGAAGTTTTAATAGATTAATTTAAAAAGATATGTAAAAGCCAAAATACCTGTCCCATAGCTCTCTTCTCCTCCTCCAAAACAGCTTGATCCTCATTCATGGGCATCTCATCATCTCCTTTCTCGTGATCACCATCATTAACAAATGACAACTTAATCTCATGATCAATCAACTCTTCATTACTCTTCAAATTAACCGACTGTAGATCTTCTAATCTTGTCTTAATTTCTTTCAAATAGTCCACAACCGTCGTCTTTTGATGCTCATCATCTTTCTCTGTGGTATTTAAATTCTCTATGGTCTGATTACATTGTTCTGTGAGCTCGTTTAACTTCCGTTCTATCTTGTCTTTGGCTGCTTCAGCAAGTAAGGCCTTTTCACATAGGTTGGTGTTTTCTATCAACATGTTGCTTAAATGTTCAGTGACTTGTTTGTGTTTTTTTAATAATTCGGCGTATCGGCCTCTTTCTCTTTCTAATTCTTCTTGAAGATGTTCGTTGTTTTGTTCGGATACCGTCGGCATTTTGCCGATGAGTTGCAACCTTAGTTCATTTACTAAGTTGTTCAACCTGAATGTAGAATGAGTCCTTTTAGTATAAAATTATTAAAGTAGAACCTACGAAAACGACGTCGTGGGCACACATAAATATGAACATCTCTTGTCCTAGCATTTTTATTTGAAGCAATTGCAGCAACCTAAGTTTTCTCTAGCTTGCATAAATTACTTAAGGGGTTCTTCTAACTGGAGGAAGGGTAATTCATGCCTGGTTCATAAATAAATGATAAATATTACTTTAAAGAAAAATCCTGTTTGCATCTAGCACCAACTTCTGAACTAGCCTTCTATTGACTTACCTAACAATTTCAGCAGCCTTAGCATCTTGATTGATTATAGGTTTGTTACGTATTCTCCTTGCTCGGTCGGCGTAACGCAGCGTGGAGACCGTCTCGTCCAAGTTATAGTCGGCTGGACTTACACAAGCCACCATCAGCGTGAGGGAGTTGCCACCTAAACTGTCTGGAAGGACAAAGAAAATGGTTTGGTATTAGAAGTGCAGTCAGACATGTAAAATGTAACTATACTCAAAAAAGAAACTGAAAATTGTCTGTTTAACCACTAAATGGTAAGCGATATTGTGGCAACGTATTAACTTGACACTTGAAGACTCGGGAAACCCATGACTCAGGCCAAACTTGTAAGACCCACTACGTGTTCACAGAGCAGAGATTTTTATTTTCCGTCGAATTGTTACACGCCTAACGAACCAATACCGCAAGCAGTTCGTCAGGAGAGAAAAACTTATCGCAGATATTTATCAGAACTTCAAGCTTCATGACGCTTAGTTGCAACATCAGAAACGAGATTATCAAAATAAATATACAACAAGATTCTGATCTGAACTAATATTATAAATATAACATCACGCCAGTATTCACTGAGGGGTTGGGCGGCGATCCAATATAAAACGAAAAAAAAAAGTTTAGATATTATGAAGAGGTGAAATTGTATGTTTGTAGTAACGGGTAATCTCTGAAAGTACTAATCCAACTACAAAAAAAAATTCACCGATAGAAAGCTCCTATCGCCGAGTGTACAGTGCCCGACACGTAACTTGGCAAAAATTTGGCGTAGTGGGAGTAAGTTCGTGCATAGTGCACTTAATGCAAAAAAAATTGGTCATTTTATTGCTTGTCATTGGTCTATGGTTTTTGACATAATTTATTTTTATACATGCCTCTTTAGTTGAAAGTTTAAGAAAGGAGAAAAATTCGTGAAGTTTATTAGATGTAATAAATAAAGAAAGGTAAGACATTTAGAATAATAACAAACATAATTGTTATGCAGTCGTCGTCACGATCGTTTTGTAAAATTGTTACCTCTGTCATGATATTATTACCCGGTATTTGTTGTAGGCATTACAATCAAATTTTAAAACTCTAGGACAGAATTTTAATGCACGTGCGAGTGAAACGTGGACGCAATTGGTCAGTGGAACCTCGTCTTTTCTTCCTTCCCCTAGAGGGAAGGAAGCCATATTCAATTTAATGTGACGGCACATAGACTATAAACCAGCAGACAAACATGACGCTTCCAACGATACTTCATTTGTCAAATTATAATAAGTAGTTTAGAAGTTATGAGGGAACAAATGAACATACATACATACATACACACATACCGGTCAAAAACATAACCCTCCTGTTTGCTTCGCCGTAGTCGGGTAAAAAACGACTAGTGTGCATCTACCGACTCTTGCCAAGTTACGTACCGGCAACTGTAATAGGCTATTTTTTATTCCGAAAAAGTTAACGGGTCCTGTGGAAAGCTACAGGAGCGAAGCCACGGGAAAAAGGTAGTTTCAATAGAAAACAAATCAGTGGTGTAAAAGGCCAATTTCTTACCTTGCAAAAGCCTGGTAAGCTTGCTATCTCGATAACTGATAAAGCTCCTGTTAGTTCCGTCCCCTAATGCTGAGATCACATTGCCGAGCGCGAGTAGACCCTGGTTGATCTTGACGCCTTCCTTCAAACGTTCACCACTCGCCTTCGTCTTCTTTATACGCTCAGAACCTGCTAAGTCCACGAGGTGGAACTTCGATGTTGTTGCTATGTTTCTGGAAAGGCAATGGTAATGAGGCAATTTAAAATGGTATTGATGAAGGAAAACCAAAATAAGGCTTAGAGAAATATGGAAGTAAGGTGGGGATTGATTATACAAATGTAGAGAATTTGCTTAGTGGCTTTGTTGTTTCACGATTTTTGCCTAATAGATAATAGGATTGAGAGTCGCATGCACGTTTTCGATGGTGTGCTGTGTGCGTCAGTGCGTGAAATAAACGCTTAAAAGGCCTAAGAACTACGCCACGCTAAACGGAAATTCAGTCGCCGATCGACCACGGCGGAATGCAAGTACATTTAATTGCATATAAATGACTAAAGGACGGAACAAACGCAAGAGCGAGCGCGACCGTTATTACTCATTTATATGCAATTCATTCTGCTGCGGATGATCGGCGACGGAATTGCCGCTCAGTGTGGCGTAGGCGTTAGACCTAAGGCTGGCATATGCTGAATCAACTCAGCATACAGCCACTGGCCAAGGCTTCCATGGTCAATAGCTATGGGATTGATATGATTTAGTTGTCGTAACAAAAAGTGATAAAAAAATTAAGAAAATTACACAGTGAAGAAAAAAAGGTAAATTGTTAGTACACAACTTACTTGTCAGTCCTACTCTCCTTATAGATAACGATGGTGAAGACGGCGTGGCTCCTACTGGAGGCCTGGTTCATGGCTGTGGAGCCTGTCACTCGGCCTGATGACCCTCGTTCTAGCACCATCATAGTCTCCATTGTTGATGTCACTGGCAGTTCCGTTATGCCTTGAGCAAATGTTCAGGAAAAATTTGTTTATAATTATAAAACATCAGAGTATCAGAAAAATAATGAAGGTTTCATTGAGCTATTCATGGTACTTTATATTACCATTATAATTACTCTACTACTAGTGAATCTGACAGGCAGTGACCAAACACTGAGTTGATTGTTGAGGAACAAAAATATTACTAGTAAAATTGCTAAGTAACAAGTGTACATAAATTGTTAAATTGAATTGAAATCATAACTGGAAAGAGGATGGAGTATCATATCCTGCATAAATGAAAAAACATAAAATAGCCCGCTCAGCAGTAAAATATGTATAAATATTATTATCAAAATTATTTATACATCAAAATGTACCTGGCAAAATAACTCCCTTGTTAATATCCTCTCTAATCTCAATAATACTGTGTCCTCTCTCTTTGCCGGAGAGCAGGTCGTAGCACTGCTCTTGATACAGCTCCATGAAGGAGACATTCACTTTGAATATGAACCTCTCCTCATGTGTCTCTATGAAGTCAAATATGTCTGCTACGGCCTGGGGTATTACACCTGTAAAAGAATGTAGGATAGTCAAATAATTTAAATACAAATCTTACAAATATTGCTGAATATCTGAAAGATTGATCATTATCATCATTTCAGCCAAAAGACATCCACAACTGGACAAGACCCTCCCCGAAGCGGTGATCGGTCTTGAGCGACTCGCCTACACTGGACTCCTGCAGCCTTTACCAGGTCATCGCTCCACCTAGAGGGAGTTCTTCAGGGCTATGTCAATAAACTTGGTTCTCTTGCAGCTGTCTTCATTTCTGAATCGATCACGCAAGACAATTCCGAGCACAGCTCTCTCCATTGCCCTTTGGGTGACTTTAAGCCTTCTGATGAGGCCCATGAAAGATCGATATAAAATATATTGTATCATACTATCGCTTACCATCAGGTGACAAAGTAGTCAAATGCGAGCATAACAATAATGTAAACATTTTTGTTAGATTTAATATCTAACAAAAATGTACTGTAATTTTTTTTTGTAGTTATTAATGATAAGTGTACTAACATAGATATAAGTTTTTTCCTTAAATAAACTTACTTATGGGTGTTATTTGTCCAAAATAAAATTTCTTTTATTTTATTCCAATTATTTATTAAATTAATATACTTTTGCATTTTTAAATATTACTCTATAAAAAAAACATTTGAACCCTCCAGCAGTGTACTGAGAGGGTTCAGGGCTAAACAAAACCACAGCGGACTCAGACTATCGCCCTGAATTATTCCACACTCAATCCTTATAGGATCGCTGTTCTCTTGAATCTGTCGAAATCCTGGATAGCGAAGGACCATCCTCCACTGTCGCATACACCACATCAGGAAGGTGCACAGAGTTGCATCAATTTTATACAACTCCACCACCCTCATGAGCCATGTATGTGGCACTGAGTCATAAGCTTTCTTGTAGTCTTATCCAAAATATCACCAGATCCCTTCTGGAACGGCGAACCTGCTGGCTAATGGCATGTCTATAAGGAGCAGCTCCTTAGTACCGCGGGATCCATTCCTACATCCATTCTGAGAAGCAGACATGATTGAATTCCTTTCAATATGTTGATTAATTTTGGCTCTTTCTTTATGGATGTAAAAACTTTATAGACCGTTATGTTTTCATTATTTTATTTTTTTATTAATAATATTGGTGTCACATTCAGACCGTTATGTTTTCATTGTTTTATTTTTTTATTAATAATATTGGTGTCACATTTCATCCTGCAAGTCTAACAAGGCCTCTATGAGTTGGTTTTGGTGCCTCGTATGCCTGTCAAGGGTCCATCCAAGATTCTCAAAAAAAAAAACTTAATAACTAATGTTACAACAATGGTACATTTTTTGTTCGTGATCTTTGTAAATGGTTATTTCTGGCATTCATAATCCGAGTTTTTATACAGTGTCTTAGTGTAGGTACTTTATAACCCAGAATATGCTTGATTCCAGTGGAGTAGACTAAGGGAAAGCATTAAAAAAATAACTGGCCAAGTGCGAGTCGGACTCGCGCACGAAGGGTTCCGTACCATTATCGCAAAAAAGGGCAAATAAATCGCGTTTGTTGTATGGGAGTCCCACTTAATAATTATTTTATTCTGTTTTTATTTGTTGTTATTGCGGCAACAGAAATACATCATCTGTAAAAATTTCAACGGTCTAGCTATCATGGTTCATGAGATACAGCCTAGTGTCAGACAGGTAGTAGTGTTGAAAACATTGAAAAGTTTGGATGGTGTTTGAAGTTTTCTACGTCAACTATAGCTAGCTCAGAAAGCAGACTAGCACAAGTATTATTTTATTTTATTCATATAATACCTCTAGGAGTCTCAGAATCGGCTACAACGATTTTCATGAAATTTAGTATGCAGGGCCTTTCAGGGGCGATAAATCGATCTAGCTAGGTATCATTTTAGAAAACGTCGTTTTCTCTATTGCCACCTGAGCAGAGCTTGGTCACCCAAGTACTTTTATAATATACTAGCAACCCGGCCAAGGCTGCACCCATGACAAAATATATACAACCTTTCCTTTTTATATATTTCCCTATTTCTCACACTTTCTATTGGTGGAAACCGCATGAAAAACTGTTCAGTATTTTTCGAGTTTATTGCGAACAGATGCAGTGGGGGCCTTTCTTTTATAATATGTAGTGATAGTGATGTAATTAGACAGTAAAAACAGGTGTTTGGGAAAAAAGTATCCACATGTTGCAAATTAAACACAAGTGAAGTGATGCGATTGGCCACTAATGATGAAGTGATGTGGTTGGCCACTAATGATCAATTTGGCTAAAAGACCTCCCCCAAGTGTTAGCTATACACTATAATGCATGTTTTTTGTCAATGTTTTACACAAATTTTTCAAAGTAATTCAACACAAACAGGTTTCTAAGAACATCATCTATCCATGTAATCAGGACTTAGAACACGAAAGAGAGACATTTTATACATACCCAGTTTAGTGGAGTCACCATCAGATCCAGAATAGTTGGTTCCCATTGTGTAAGTCTTGCCAGATCCAGTCTGGCCATATGCTAGTATTGTTACATTGTATCCTGAAAATAAGAATAACAATAAAATAAAATAAGCATTGCAATATTCTTAATAGAAAGTAAATGATTAGCAAAGGGAACCTTTGATAAGGACTTGATAGAAATACTGATATAGGTTACTTATAAGAAACCTGTATCAGTATTTTTATACAGCTGAGGAGTCAGCAGTTGAACTATTATTAGTTCCATCTTATTCTTCTTCTTGTTGCTTGCACAACAGACTTTCACATATATTTGGATCAAAACTAAGCCGTTCCATAAAGGACGTCATATTATCACCAAAAAGGATTAACATTGTTTAACCTGATATTCATTTACCTTGAAACAGTCTACCAATGAGACTTTTGACTGCTGTATCATAAAACTCCTGCTGAGTTATGTGCTGCGCAAACACATGATTGTAAGTAAAGGCCAAGTCTTTGATCTGGACCTGTGGCTGTCCAGGCACAACTTCAATGCATTCATCACATCCTCTATCTGTCTCCAGTTGCATCAACGGCCTGATCCGAAGTGCAACTTGCACTGTGTCAATGGTACCTTTGTTGTCAGACTCTACCATTTTGAAATCTTATTTTTTTTTTTCGTTAAAAAAAACACCTCTCCTCTCCTATATCAACAACAAATCTCGCATGTCCCTCGTTTTCCTGCTTTTCAGGATTACCAGGGAATTGTCAGTTGTCAGGTTTTTTATTTTTATGTCCGCGTCGTGGCTTCCAGTTTCGTTAGGCCTGACATTGGTGTCAATTTCTGTAAAGAGGTTTGTTAAACACTTCAAAATTATCATAAATATATTAAAAGGTAATATGCACGAGCAGCGAACTTGGCATTCAAACAATTTTTTGGATGCGTTTTATCACCAGATACCGGGATGTTTCTTGAAAGCAACGAAAACTTGGTAAAATGCAATTGTCTATTTATACGACAACTTACCATAAAACTAAACAAAACCAAATACAAGAATAACAAATTTCGAGTCACAAAACAGTTGTATAATGTGATTCTAATTAACTTTTTACTTTCAAACAGCACAAATCACGACAATAAACGTTTCAAAATACAACGGTTCAGAAGCAACGACATATTCAAATTTCAAGTTGCCACACACAAAAACCTCCGTCCTCCAAGACCAAAAACCGAATAATCACAATTTTTATTTTGTCTATGACCAAGCTGAATTGTATATTAATCTATGTCTTCTCAATTCTCATAGCACTGCTTGCACTCCTGTAGAGGGACTTTCTTTCTTTCACTTTGCGTGTAAAAGAATCGCTTCCTAGCCCATATTAAATGTCGGTGATTGTCATAACCACCATCTGCATGACTTCATCAACTGCTGCTTGAAGCTATTGTTGAATGCACAAATCATTGCGCTGTGCACACCGGTGCCATCCAGCTTCACCAATCTTACATTCTTGACCACGAGCGATGGATACATAATGGCATCCATTGTACCAATCTTGGCAACGTTTCGTATCACCGTCTAAGACAGGGACTGGGTTTACATCCATCGTTCGCCTATATCTTTAATTGTTATTAGTCAGGCAGGTGTTGTTCTTCTTGATTGTATGTAAGCAATAAAATATTTTATTTACTTAGTTTACTGGCCTGGGGGAGGTCTATGTCCAGCAGTGGACGTCTTTCGGCTGTGAAATGATGATGACATAAAGTCACGCCTTCTTTCAAATATTTTATTTTAAAAACATAGATAACACTAATATTATAAATGTGAATGTACGTTTGTTTGTTACGCTTTCACGCAAAAACTACTGAACCGATCATTATGAAACTTTCCACATATATTCTTGGAGGTATTAGAAGTAACATAGGATACATTTTATAAAAAAAAAAAAAATTGATGGCTTCACTGCGAGCGACGCCGCGGGTAAAAGCTAGTTTGTTTTTTAATTGTAGCTTTGTAGCCAACTTCAAGGTGGCCAAGAAGTTTGGCGAGAACTATACAATTAAACTTGTTTGCACCAAAAGCTTGGTGATCAAAACCGCAACTAAAAAAAAGTACTCGTCCGTCTATGATTGACGACTTGTCAAACAAACCATAAAATAAACTGTCAAAAAAACGAGCGAAAACGAAAAGAAAGTATCACATTTTCAAGATCTAGTTATGTGTATTTTTTGAGTTGAAGTATGTGATTTTTACTTATAATCGTGGCTTAAAACAAAACTAATAACGAAAGAATTCTTACAGACGTGTAAAAGTGTCTTGAATCCATGCTGAATGTTTGTTTTTACTTAGCGTCATGCCCCCGCGAATTAGAACGCGAGCTTCCAAAGCTTTGAAGGAAAACATTGATGTCACCGCAAACAAATTGAAACCAGTAAAGAATACAACCAAAGCTCCAAGAAAAGCTTTAGCAGACAAAACAAACTCCGCATCTGATGATGCGTCTTTAGAAATCCCGACTAACACTAAGAAACCAATCACAAAAACTTCGAAAACAAGTCCAAACAGGAATGGAGAACAGAAAAAAACTGTTGAAACGAAACAGTTAAAGCAGAAACGAGCTGCAAAATCTAAAGAAAATACAGAACCTGCAGATGATATGCGGCCACGTCGAGACAGGCGATTACCAAATCGGTTTGTTGAAAATACTGTTCTAAATAAATTGTCAAAGAGTAACGACACTCCAAATGTGACTCTAAGCGTTTCTATATCTACCCCTAAAGTAAACAGTACACCAGCTAAGAATGAAAGTTTATCCAAAAACGATAAACCAGAACTATCTCCATTTAAAACACCATCTAAAGCTGACAGTAGTTTACTTACTAACCGTCCCAGGAGGATTTGCCGCTTACCATCACGGTTTGATGACCATTCCATTAGCCCCAACAAGTACATACCCATACAACCTGCAAATGCCAGTACACCAATACAACAAAGTAAAACTAAGCCTGTAGTATCCTTACATGACAAAGATAATATAAACGATGATGCAGAAAAGGATCAAGATAAAAGACAGCCTGTAGTACCTCTAAACAAAAAAGAAATTTTAGGTAAGGTTCAAGAAAAAAGACCAGCAATAGCCAGGCCAACTAGATTAGCGAAAATTAATGCACTACAAAAGGAAACAAGTGATAACTCATCTGATAAAAGTAGTCCTGATAGTAACAATAATGCTAAGTGCAGAGTGAGTAGGAAGAAAACTACTAAAACTCAACCACCAGCTGCACCAGTCAATAAGAAACCGTCCCCAGTGAAAAAAACTCAATCACCAATAAGGAAATTTCTGACACCAATGACCAGATTTTCATCATCCAGCAAAAGTCAATCACCAATCAAGAAAGTTAGTCCAAAGACATCTACCAATAACAAGAAATCAGACAAGAATCTATCATTCAAATTACTGGGAAGCAAGAAAACTTCTCAGGAAATTGACAATAATGAGCAGAGAGATGACATCTATGAATTTACATTTGACCCTGATGAGGAACCAAAACCACAGAAAAAGAAGCGTAAAAGAATAGTTACAAAGAAAGCTCCAGCTCCTACTGCTAAGCCAAAAAAGCAAGCAAAAAGCAGTTATGATCAGAACATATCCAAAGCATTAGCAGCTTTAAAGAAAGCTGTCAAATCAGACAAAACTGCAGAAGCTGCTAAACTTACACAAATTGCAGAAATCAGCGATGAAGAAGAAAATGTTGTACAAAACAATGTAGCTAATAATATTAATGCAGTACAAACCACTAATATCACAAAAGAAAACAATATGGCTTTCAATGATACTGGCAAAAACTCTGTACATGAATGTAACTATCCATCAATAAGAGTTGAAGATATAGCAGCAGATATTGAACCAAGCATGAATCACCATGATGATATAAACTATTCACCTGTTAATTCACCAAGGCCTAATGGGTTTAAGACTCCTAATGCTTGTGATACTGTTAATCATAGAGAAACACCAGAAAGATCTGTACATAATAATGATCCTCTGAATTTGGCGGAAGAGCTCAGTTTCTTTGATGAGGTGCCTGTAGCTAGTAGTAGTATGAATATGTCTGTAAGACACCCCTTGGCCAGTCCATGGAGGGTAGAATTTGGTAGCCTCCCCATAAAATGGCCTAACAATGCCTATGTCAAGGCTAACATGACCCCAGCAGTTGAAACTTCCTTTATCAATCCTGAGGATTCAATAAATAAAAAGAAACATGTCTATACCAATATGTTACCACAGACAAATGAAATATTCACAGACATAGCTGATACAACAACTAATTATAAACAGACTAGTATAATATCATTTATAAAAGAAATGGCGGAGAAGAGTGCTAAAAAGAAACGAGGGAGGTCTGTTTCTCCAACTAAAATTGTATATCAAAACATTGTTGATGTAAATGTTGAAACAAATAAAAATAAGAAATCTGCTAAGGAAGGAACTGAGGATAATGTAGCCCCTCCTAGCAATAATACTTCGGAAGAGGTTTCAAGTAGTGCTAATGATGCTTCACCTGTCAAAGAAAACTCGAAAGAAGAAAGACGTACTAGAAAGCGTAAGAATGACGAAAACATTTGTAGTGTACCAGCAAAATCTCCTCGAAAGCAGAAAGGCAAAGATGTTACTTTCTTTGGCTTCGATGAGAGCGAGAATCAGGATGAGAATGTATCTCCAATTAAAACAAAAAATAATCCTGTAAGAGGAAGATCTTTAAGACCTAGATCAAAAGCTGTGCTGCAAGAAATTAATGGGCCAACTAGAGCAGTGTTGCCATTGGCTGCTAAGACTAAGATAGCTACAAGTTCTGATGCAGTTAATAAGGTATATGAGGCATTGAAGTCAGCTGCAGATGCACCAGTATTCCCAGAAAAGAATGTTGAAGAAAATGCTACAAATGTTGAGGATTTGGAAATAAATGATGATTCTCGGTCTGTACATTTGTTTGAAGATATAGAGGTTGTACATCATGTGAAGGTAACTAACATTTTAGTATGTCTATTTTTACAGCACATTGGCAGCTCCCTACATTATGAAGGAATAAATTGGACATACCTTTTACAACATTTGTATTTGTTTTTCTTGGTCTTCTGGTTCGTCATTGCCTTTTTATTCAATCAAATCAATCATCAGTAAAAGAGATGGAGTCAGATTTAACATCACACGTTGGCCCAGTGGCTGAGAGATTGGCTGCTGCGCTGCATTTTGTGGGCAGGGTTTGATTACCTCGCCACAGAAATATTTGTTTGGCCTATAGATAATTGTTCTGGATCTGAGTGTGTGTGTGGTATGTGAGTTTAAATGTTTGTAAACGCAACCCACAATACAGGAGAAATTGTGGGGAAATGTTTTTTTAGACAAAAGTTAACCAGTATCTATCTTAATACTTCGTCGTATCTATTATAATATTTCGTCGTATCTAATCATATACTTCTACATTTTCAGCCAACACGCAAAAGTTATGGCAAAGCTAAGAAGGTGACATTCCGGCAACATTCCACATCGGACAGTGATACCCAAGAACCCGTTGCAGCTGATCCGAATGCTTCAAGTGATTACGATGATTTGGGAGACCTTACATTTGAGGTCCTTAATGTGAAGGAGAAGAAAGTCACAAAGAAGAAGCCTAAGAAGTTGAGGACTAAGAAAGAGGTAGATTTTTTTCATTTAATTTACAAAAAAACACCTAAGCTAACCAACTGCTTTATTTAATAAATAAGTATTATAGGGCTAACAAGAGCAGTGGTGGCCCAGTAGTAACGGCCCCGACTTACGTCTCGTAGGTCCTGAGTCCGAACCCAGGTAAGCGCTTAACTTTGTGTAAATTACTTCATCAACACTGCTCTTTAAACAGTGAAGGAAAACATCATGACGAAACCGGTATGTCCTAGAATCAAAAATTCGAAGACATGTGACATTCACCAATCTGCACTGGGCCCGCATGGTTTATTAAGGCCTTTACCTCTCCCACAGAGAGGATGCTTGTGTCTCAGCAGTGGGAACATTATAAGGCTGATGATGGAGGGCTAAAAGAAGAGGAAAAAAGAGGGAGAGAAGGGGTAAAAGTGTTTGATCCAAAATAAACGATTTTTTGTTTTTATTTAATAGAAAACAATCTTCCTCTAGTCCATCATACAGATTGCATTTATAATATCCGTATAAATAATGCTGACATGAATATTCTGTTACCCAGTTGCTGGGTTGTGGAAGACAGATAGGCAGTTCCTCCACGTAAAATACTTTAACTTCAGGTGCATCTGGTTAGACTAGAAGCTGATTCCAACAAACTTGGGCAAAGCATGGGGTCTCAGCGCTAAGAAAGGAAATTTGGTTCAAATAAATCTCACTAGATGGCGCGATATGCACCACTCTGTTATTGAATGTGTCTAAAATTAACATTTTCTGAAATTGAACATAAAAATAGTATGTTTTTGTTTAATCAATTCTCCTAAGCACAAAATTATGGAATATTGCGCTAATTCAAATTTCTAAAATTATTTGAACGGATCATTTAAAATTGATGCCAATAGATGGTGCGTTTTTAAATTTCTGAGGCATTCCACTCGATTGTTTAAATTTGCATTATAACACATTTTGGTGCAAAGAAAGTAAGTAAAAACGTGCAAAAAAATACTATAAAACAAACCTTCACTGTATTTAAGAATAAAATATTCACGAACCGAGTAAACCTTTTTACTTGCAAGTTGCTGCTAGCACCATCTATCTATCGCCGTGGAACGCAACCGAACGCAATTGATGGACAAAAAATAATCCGTTTAATCAGAAGAAAAACGCTAGTTATGTCGGCACGGTTTCTTTGTATGGGATGAGGCATCTGCATGCTAGTACTATATTATCTGTGGGCAAAGGCTGGTCAGATTGAATGCTGATAGGATTTTTTGAATTTAAAAATGATCAGTATTTCTTTATATCACTTTCAAATTCTATTTGTCCTTTATCAGAGCCGGAATCGGGCTGACTTCTGAGCCTTATTTAATTCAATAACCAACTCATTATTTTTCAATTACAGGAGAAAGAGGCAGAAGCTTGGGCAGCAAACTTCAACTCCATGTGCGAAGATATTGAAGAGTTCCCCCTAGTTGTTGAGTAAAATCAATACTTATTACTAATCATGACAATATTAATTCTCAGAATTTGAATTATGTTAACCGTAAATTTTACTTTTAAAATACTCATTTTATGAGAAAAACGTGCAATTTTAGGCACTCACAAAAAGAGATATTCGAAATTAAGCATGGGCACAAAATAATTTTACAATTTTACTAATATTTCTTGTGTAAATAATCTGCATTTATTTAATTTATAACATAGGTTAGTATTAATTCTGTTTAATTATGAGATAAGTGTACCTTAAAAAAGTACAAGTTTTTAATCAAGAGTCTTTATATTGTGGCCATTACGTATTTGCCATTTTAGTTAAGAAAGTGTATTTTCTACATAACATTTAAGTAGAATTTAAGTTAAATTAGAATAATGATTTAATTTATATAAACAATTTGGATATGGAGAAAACTATTCAGAAGAAAAAATTAAAAACTGATCCGAATTTGTCCATACAAATTATCACAAATACGAATCGAATATGAATAAGTGTACCTTAAAATAAAAAAAAATCATTGAATGGGTTAACTGTAGAATTTTTCTTTGCTTGCAGTCTTTTTCACTTTGTCACAAAATCAATGGAAATTTTGATTATTATAAGATGTATTCTTTATTTTAAGAAATATTTATCTCAATATTGAAATTCTGTTTTTAAGGGATTTTAAGAAAATTAAAACTGGATCTAAGATTTTAATGTAATCTAATAAGAATTCTCATTATGGAATTATAAGTTTTGGTTCTAATCGCTTGGCAATTTTATTGTTAATATTATTCTTAAAAGCCAATGGTTTAAATTTTGTTTTCTTTTTATTGTCGTTTTGTGTTGTTCTGATTTTCGTTTTATTTTCGTGTGACGTCGACACGAAATGCTGGTTTTTCGTGTCTCTGATTTTATGTTTGCCTACAGATGAAACTAAGTTTTAATAAAAATAAGCATTTCTAACATTTTTCTGGTTTCATTTTGGTCTCTTCGAATTATTTAACGATCCACTTCGGTTTGTTCTATAAAATTTGTGTGGTATGACTTTATCATTTCCATTCTTTTGTTTTTAGGACGTTTTGCGAAAGGTTTTGACACGGAAAGATATCCAACAGTATTCTATCTTCATACAAACGGTCGGAACGCGAGTCATACCAACGCGTCTCGAGTTCAGCCTACACTCGATACACTACAGTCGAAAACAGTCACGAACGGTGTGATGGTTTTGTAAGCAGTAAACGTGCGATTTGTGAATATTTGATTGAAATACGTACAATTAGTACTTAATATGGCAGAGAGAGCAACTATAGACTATATTGTGCTGTTTTTGGTTGCTTCAATTCTTCTACAACGCACTCAGAGATAACATTTTTAAATTACCTGGAATATCCGAAAGGCAAGACTTTAAAAAAATTATATCTTACCTAACATACTAGTACGTAATTTATTTCATTTTTTTATAGGTGGAAAAATGTAATAAATTAGGTCGAAAAAGCGAAATATTATTATTATTAATAATTTATTCGCTTTTTCCACCGAGTAGAATCCGTGAATTAATAAATAAATATGTGGTGATAAAGTGACACGCGAGTGACCTACCTACGCGCTCGGGTTAAAAAACAACAAAACCTAGTAGGTAGTTTCCTAGCCTTTAGGCTATCTAATTTACTTATATACTTAGCTACTTAATATATTATTGAATTAGTAATATACTGGTAATATATTATTAGTACGAAATATCATTATGAAATGATTACCTATGAGAGTTATAAATGGTAGGTACCTCGTAGTAAGTAAGATTTAAAATAAGCATAATATTTACCTGAGATTAGAGAACAGAATCTAAGATATTTACAATCACTTAGCTTGAAAAAAACTCAAATAGGTGGAGGCGGGCGGCCCTAACGGATTTTTACGCGACGCAGTACGCACGCCTGTAGGCACTTATTTTAAGGACAGGGACGAGTCACAATACTGTTAGATATCTTTACCGTGGTTTAGATGCTGTCAAAAAAAAAAGGTATATTCTGGCAAATCGAGTCCGGTGGCGCTCGACGGCGGTTTTTGGTACTGTAGTTCCATGTTTTTGAGGATAGATGGCGTGGCTTGCCAACATGTGACTAGAGCTTGTCAGTGTTAATAAGGATCACCAGGTGGCGCTAGTTATTACCTTTGTGTGTCTGCTCAAAATCCCGGTTGATTGTGGAGGATTTGTGAAGACTCTTGTGATATGTTACGAACTATGTAACTAGATAGACAATTTGTCTTTATTGTGGTACAACCGTTGTCCCTTTGTTTATTTCGTGTTGTCGTGTTCCGGCTCTACCCAACTTGGATTTTCCCATTATGCTATCTATAAGAAAACCGGAGTATAAATACAGGGGAGAGAAGTTTGTGGCTAAATTATTACAGCCGCTTCTTCTTCGAGGTTAAGTACACAAAATTCACGTTAGTCTTTGATCCCGGTTGAAATTTGTAGATATATATGACCATAATATATATGACAGTCGTTACTGAAGGTCGGTAGTCAGATAATCTGACACCAATTTGGCAACGGATAATTGCCGTGTGATTGGGTTGTATAGGTCAGACAGGCAGTCGCTCTATGTAAAATTCTAGTGTTCAATTGGATCCAGTTAAACTGGTAGTCTAAGAGATGTGCTTTTTTGGTGTATCTACAATATAGTCTATTCTATTCTAAGCCGACCTCAACGTAGTCGGGAAAATGGCTACGCAGATTGATTCTATCGAAAACTGCCCTTTTGGGGCCTGGAGTAGAAATAGGTATGTCTACGGGCATCTTTTTTTATTCATCAATAGGCGCTTTTGATCACTATCTCGCTGATGGTAAGCCACAATGTCTAGTGATATGTGTGTGCATCTGATCTATGTATAGGTAGTTCTGGCCAAACTTGGCCGCCCTGAAGTTGGCTTTCCGATGTGCAAGGCACTGATCGGTGCTGTTTTTGTATGAGATTAACTACTGCGCAGCCATTGTAGCCAACTTCAGGGCGGCCAAGAAGTTTGGCGAGAACTATAGAGCACATATTATCGAATATCACGTATTCACTTTTGAAAGAACATTTTGATTTATGGTCTAATTTGATTCGATGCTACCTACAAAATAGAAAAATACATAGATAATACTGATTAGGGATACTCTTTTTTAAATTATATGAGTGAGTAAATATTGTTCTACCTTTTAACTACTCAAGCTGTTAACTAGGTGAAGGAAGCGTAACTTTTTGCGAGATACGATTTGGTTAAATTGTTCACGCAAACCTATATGTAGAGTACCTAATTCATGCTCTCAATTGCGTTAAGGTGGGTATCCACTATGTTCACGAAACTCTTGCGCTCCGCGCTCCTGCAATTAAAGTAGTCATTGTGGATCTTTGAAGTTGGCTGCAAGACCCTGCGCAGTTGCTCTTTTTGTGTCAATCTGAAGTAGAAGATAGCACTGTTTAACTGCCTCTTTCACTCGCTTACGTTTGCCGAATCGTTCTATCTCGCTTACTCTATGCATTATACTCGGATGACAAACTGTTTCTTGCGCAATGGTTCGCAGAGCCTACTTCAGAGACACAAAGATCCGCTGTGACTATTGTACATCAATGGATACGGGATGTGCTCCGCTTTGCGTTCACGCTAAAAACCGACACAGCTCGGATCGTCTGTCGCGGAGCGTGCAACGTTGCAGGAGCGCGAAGCGCAAGATCTTCGCGAACATAGTGGATACCGATCTTTACATAATAAAAATTCATGTATCTAATCGATCGCAAACTCTTTCATTGTAACATTTCAACAGTATTCATTGCATGTTTTACGTTGTTTAGTTGGCGGATTTTTAGACAAATTAAACAATGGATTAAAAACTCCTTTCAGTTGTGATCGCAAACGAAAATTCTGATATAGTGAAAACGCAATTAGGCTGCAGCAGTCGTTGTTCAGTTATTATGGCAAGTATCGAGCTACCTTTCTCGATTTAACTTCACAGTTATCATAAGCTTGCTACGCCAAAAATAATAAGTAGTAAATTTATAAATCCTAATACCATAACGCCCAGTACAAACGACAATAGACCCAAAGTAAAGAAAACATCACAAACCATAATTAAAATTTGTAAAATTAATTAATTCAACAAAGTAAGTATCCACTCAGTCTTAATGTGATGCCTGACGATATTAAAATGATTGCTCTTTGGCAAATATGGCGGCTGGCTGAATTATACAGCGGAAGCAAATATTACCCTCGCAAACATACGTCCCGAGAGAGCGAGCTAGTTCGCGCACTCAAAATTAAAAGCACACAATGAAAATACAGTACCGAGAGCCCCTACTCGGATACCTATGTCGCGAAAAGTAAGTGCGTACTCCGCTACTCCAACCATAGCTCTTAACACTATGTTTGAGTGGCCCACGCATTGTTGTCAATGAAAACAGTCGCCGCCAAAGTGTTTTTTTGTTTATGGACTCTTCGATGTTGCCACTCGAAAATAAATAGCCGCTCGGTAACGAGCAATATAGGCCTAACAAGCTGTAACGATGTTTTGTCTTTGCAATCGATTCGCGATTGTTTGTTATTGTTCCATCTCGTCACGATAACAACTGAGTTTCGCGTTGAATAGCGAGCTAATTGGAAAACAACGAGGTTTTTGGATCGTTAATGAATAAAGATATGATGATGCTGGTTGGTAGTTGTTAATTTGTTACGCTGGGTTGAATATGTGGGTAGTTAGGTGATATCTTACCTTTATAGAGGCTTATCTTCAATCCTTTGTACTTAAATCTTAATGTTTGACTATCGAATTAGGTAGGTAGATACGTAACTTGTTCGTCGATGACCAATTAGGTAGTAAGGACCTGGAATTTATACTTTCTTCTGTGTAAATTGAGCTCTCTGTATGTACTGGAATTAGCCAACCTATCACGCTTTAGTTACAATTAATAATTGAACACCTAATATCCACCCCGAGAGTAGACTTTATAAATTAACAATTGGACTATTTCAGTCATTTAATTAAAGGGTGGCCGCGCACACCCAGGTTGTTCGGGTCGGGAATATTAACCGCAATTCTCGGTCAACATTCACAAAATTGACACGTCAAATATTTGTAACTTCGTCCTGGGACCACGTTAGACGGCAAACAGAATCGTGTCTGGTCCTCCCTTAATTTCCGATGTTTCTACACCATCGGGTCTTTGTCCCAAAATGATTCTAAGTGGTCTGTTCTTACGGTTAAGTTTGCTGTAAGCCGCGTTTGTCGAGATAGCCGCTTGTGAAAACAAAATGGCGCTGACTGTGTTTGAATTGGGCCGTATCAGTCGCTAGCGGAGATTCATTTTGTCGCGTTGCTTAAGATCGGAGTAGAGTCTCCTACATATTGCCTCAGTACACAAGGTGAGTGTGTGCCCGCGTGTTAGGCTTGCATTTAAAGCTGGCTACAAATTTGTTGTTTCAGTACAAATACTACGATGATATTGTTTGCAGTTTGACTTTGCGTTCGATCGAGGAGTTTGTTTGGCAGCCTAGTGCCGACGACGTAATAAGTCAACACTTGTATATTGATTATGATGATCGTTGTGCTACTGTCTGCGTTTGACGCTGTTAGCTACTCAATTATGTGTTTCTTTGAAGAGATACAGAAGCTGGAGTGGTTTTGTTACGATGAAAATGTCTAACTGGGTTCTTATTAAAATGAAAATTGGGTAGTATTTATTGATAACCGTAGTTTTTAAATTGACAAATAAAATTTATGGATAAGTACAGAATAAGATGCTTGTAAATAAATCACTTTATTCATGTCATTATCAATAAGTATTATTAAAGATCAACTAACAAAAACTGGCTTAAATATAAATAAATATAACAAGTGTGCCAACTGCTTAGACTCCAATAAGCAGAATGGAATAAACAATTAAATCTCACCTATGTTTAGTCTTCAAATTTACCTATGATTAAAAACCACATGTAAGGAGTAAACACTAACTTTCAAAAGAGAAGCATACTTATCAAATATTATATTGTAAACTTTACGTTGGCATGGTAAATATTAAATAATATGTGTACAAGTAAATAATATTGTCGCTAGCCGAGTCTACCTGCTCTCGGTGTTGCCATTATCATAAACCAAACACGTCAATATTTATCCACACAAACAAGGGCGTAATTTTTAAATAAATTGTGGCATTTCGCGAAATTGCTTCCGCAAATAGAATTGTGGACAAGAGCCGGCGCGAATGTGTACGAAACTTTTTCGGCCCGTTATTCGACCATGAGCTTTGTCGCTTTAATGGGACGTTCATCGTGATTTTGGAGGTTGTAAAACATAATTATCTGTCTGCAAAGCTTTGCCGATAAACAGATATAACTCAGACACAATTTTGAGCTTGACGATCCTTTAATCAATATTATTGAGGAGTCAAAGATAGATGGCGATACTTGCATTGTTTTTGCATGGGACGGTTTTATTCGTTTATTTGTTTATTGAACTAACATTTTTACCATCGTTTCGTTAGTGAAAGGAACATAATTTGAGACACTTTTTATTTCCACCGTATTTATAAGATCGGATCTGCATAAAGAGTAGTTCATGGAATTAAAAAGTTTGAAATTTCCAAAGGTTCAATCTCAAACTGTTCAAGATTCTATAAAAAATTATTTACTACGGTAGGCTTAACATGCGTGCTCTACTTACCCACAGTTTATTGCTCGGCCGTTTTAAGATAATTAAAGACCATAAAAGCAGGGCTAAGTGTATTAATGAAAGTAATATCGTAAACGAGCTGGCTTGGCGGCCATCTTTGTCTCGTATTTCCCGCCATTACACTGGGGTAGCGTTCGGAGTACGGAGCAAGAAAGATAATCCTTGGATTGGTCAGACGGACCAACGTAGGGTGGAGATAGAAGATATCCAATTTCGTATGGCCACTTACGTACGTGGGACATCAACTGACATTATTCATTTTTGTGGAAGTGAAATATTTAAGTAGATTATTTGGCGGTAAGTTTTGAACATGCTTTAAAAAGCAAAGTTCGAACGATAGAAATACCTGAAACCACCGATTTTAATGTGTTATTTAAATTTTATAAGTTTTAAATTAGGGAAGTACGGGTACCTAAAGTTTACACATTTTTCTTAGGACAAATTACTTACTTCGTTGATAAATAAGAAGTAGATACCTAAAGTAGTTACCTACCTCTAGGTGTTGAATAAATTAACTGAATGAGCTAAAATCTTATAGTGAATTTTGTGCTCTTGGTATTGGTACCTATAACACCATTGAATAACATCTTCCGTTTTCCTACTAAAGGTTCTTGCCTGCCTATGTATTTCTGCCTTAGTCCGACGGCACACTACTCAGATGGCTGTAAAAATAAACTAACTCGTTATTGCTGAAAACCACTTGATAAAGATCATTCTTGTTTTTTTATATATGTTTAACATATAAGGTATCTACTAGCCACCCACCGCAGCTTCGCAATTGAGAAATTATATACCAAAACCTTCCTCGTTTCTCACTCTTTCTATTGCTGAAAACTGCATGAAAATTCGTTCAGTAGTTTTTGAGTTTATCGCGAAAAGACGCGGCGGGGGACTTTGTTTTATAACACCTATAATTAGTGATGTAGTAGGTTTATATACTTGACAACAATTTGCAACAACAATATCTTATTCAGTCTCTCCGTATGCCAGCCCCGATACCGTCTGTATTTTCCCTAATCAATGCCATAGGTATCTTGTAAGTAGGTATCTAAACATCTATTCCAGTAATTCCTCGCTAACATCCTTCGATAGATAAATTGTATACAAGAAACGCTTTATTAGGTACCTAGGCAGTCTAGGTACTAAAATAATAAACTAAAAAAATAAACCTAAAAAAAAGGGTTTTAATAAGTGATTTCAAAAATGTATAACACTTTTATGTTGAAATGTACCTAATTAAAAAAAAAAAAATGTTAACTAAAAATACATAACAAAAAATAAAGAAAACCCGACTGCTTGCATGAAGCGAACTAAAAAGACGTAAACAAGAAGAAAATCATGCTGTGCAGTCGGAGGGTACATCTTATTTTGGTCAGCCGGCACGCGAAAAAGTCGCGTTTTTTTTTCAATTACTTTTTTTGTTTATAACTTTTTAGTTAACATTTTTTATACTTCATATACGATGATACTTTGTAGGCACAGAAGGAAAGTCTAAGATTTTTTAGAAATATCAGGCTCTTCGTATTAAGGCGAGATTGAAGCCAAGCGCGAAGCTCTAGATAGGTAGGTACTTAATTTGTTTTCATGAAGCTAAAAGAAATACCAAGAAATTGACGTTTTTTATAATAATGAGAAATTCCAAAAGCGTACACAGTTGCTTATAAAAGAGTTTAAAAAAAGAAGGCCTTTTGCACCTCAAATCACTAAATGCATTTAGCAGTAATTAAACGAATTTAAATAATCGTTCTATTTGTATCAATAATTTCAAGATGACGAGACAAAATTATATTTTAGCGTCATTGTCACTTGCAACACATGAAAATGACGCTGTCGTTGGCGTCATTGTGTAAGTGGGCCTAAAAACTATCTCGAAATTTAACAAAACGGTACAGCACAGCTATATCTATCAAGAATTATCCTGCCGTAGCAACAGCCAACTTTGTTCGATAGATTATGTAGGGGCCGTATAGAGGCAGATGCGTTCAAGTTTCCATATTTACTTAGGCTGCGTGGCTCGCTTTATCAGAGCTATGCATGTCTGGGGGCCCTCGTTTGATCGTACACGCCTGACAGAATAATTGAAAGCTCGATGCGCACCTAAACATATTGATGGGATATCATAAATAACGGAATTTAAGGATTACAGTTTGTTCGCTTGTTAGCGGAATTTTTGTAGATGTAATTTTCGGTGTACGTTACACGGTGTTGATTTTAATCTCTTAAAAAGAAGGTATTTTAAAGTATCTGCTAACGTTCTCCGTCTGTGAATAAGGTTCTACCTAATAGGTAATAAGGAACATAGGAAATCCTCACCACTGTTATTTCCTAGCTAACCTGTCAAGTAGTCAGGTAGATACATTTTCTTCGCAAAAAACAAGCTTCTAAATAGTAGACCCACAGACATAAATCTAACTAGATAACGTAAGTCCTTCCATCTGTATGAAAACTAAGCGTACCACTTTTTCACACACAACTTAAAAACAAATTTACTTACCAATGAAAGAAAACATTTCCAATGCCTCTACCAACTTTTCTATAAGTACACAGCTCAATATGGCATAAAATGCATTTTTCTAGATTTCGGTGGATTTCCGTTGCCAATAATGATAAATGAAAAGCTGAAATTACGATTATTTATCGTAATTTTACTCCGTTTTTTGGCATGCGAAGTACATACAATTGCGTCATCTAGTTAGATTTATATCTGTGAGTAGACCCTATTTATTCCTTCTTTAGATTTACAAAGAAAACAACACAATTTACAACATTACAAAACAAAATTCAAAATGAACAAATTCTAATTTATTATATTACTTAAGTTCCAAGTACATCTGAGCCTGCACGATTTCATTAATTTTGGAAACTTAAGTAAGTCGCGGGCCTTAAGCGGCGAATCTACAATTTATGTAAAACGGGCCCGCCGATGTGCAAACACACTACTCGGTAATACTTGGTAACTGTTCGCTGTACTAAGTAGATTAAGTATGTAAGTACTTACTTTGGTTGCCGACTTCGTAACACCTATTCATGTTTTGTAGGAAACAATTTAACAGCGATAGTGGCTGAACCTGTAGAAAATCCTTCTTTGCGACGACGCGGCGACGGTCTGTCTTTGTTAGCTTAACACTAAATTTTTACAACAAATATCAAACGATCTTTAAGGAAAGGTATAATATAAGAGTATTGCCATTAGCAAAATACATATCAACAATCCTTAATTCCCATAACTTCTAATCAACATCAAATACGGTTAAAAGAAAAATCGCAGCTCAAAGTATTACACCAGCGAATTAATTCCCCAGCGTTCCCACCGGCCATAAATAAAGGCCTCGCTTCTGCAAACACACGGAAAGTGCGCAAACAACATAAAACACGGAATGATTGCAATTAAAAACGCATTGCGGGGTCACGTGACCCGGCGGCCATCTTGTGACCGCGCGCGTACGATGCTTCGGACTGTTAATTATGAATTAGGCGCGGGTGGAAAGTGGACAGCTTATTGTTTGTTGATCAGGTGAGGGCTGTGTTAGTTATTGGTTCGTGTGCATGCAAATAATATTATAATGGTGGATTGGGTAATATTTAAAGTTGAAAATAGTAATTGTCTTGCTGTGTTTTAGAAATGGGCAAACCACGGATTAAGTTGCTGAAAGTTGGTTTCCAATTTTAGTGGTTGCTTGCGCCTTCAACTTCTTATTTCATTAATCTAATAGGTCACTGACACTGAATAATGAGTGGCTTTTACTTACTTGATCAAAAATCTACAAACTTGTTATGCAAAAAACTACGATTTCGTTGCAACATTGCAACATATTACACCAACACAAATTGCAAATCAGAGACCCGCCAAAAAAAATTGGAAACTAGACCGGATATCTGGGATTTGCCTGCAAGCGATGTTTGCAAACGAACTAGCGATTAAAGTAAATAGAGATGGGAAGCATCCAATGCATGTCGGCTGTCAGCCGGTCGAGGAGTGATGCCAATATATTTCATATAGGTAGTCGATTCAAGAGTAGGTCGAGCTGAAAATTTTTGACCCATAATTCTTTAGTTTTTTTTATTGATTCAGATGCTTTTTGGCTTACAGTTGAGGTGATCTATCGTAAATTACCCGCAGCCTAATTGCGGAAGTGAATTCGGCAAGGCAAAGGGTTTGACTGCCATCAATCGACCAATCACATGCTAGATGAAACGATGACGTGTCGATTGATGCTGGTCAAACCCTTTGCCTTGTTAGCCTGTTAGGGAACCTTGGCAAGCAGTTACAGTTGCATAAGAATCTCTTCATTTTTGCTTATTACTGCTTATTAATTGGCTTAGGTCTTTCTTCCGACGGTCCAGTCTGTCCCCGGCTACTCTGATGATAATATCACCTATTCTTTAGGCTGGCGATCTCGGTCTTGATGTCACCTTGTTTTTGTTTTTATTAACATCATCGTCTTTGGCAGCCCCGTTCAACATTCTGCTGAGGTGTAGTGAGTGCTTTGTCCGTTTTTGTTTCTTGTAAACTAAGTTTAATTTATTCAGCTCTTCTGAATTATGACTAAACATATCACTTTGGCTGTAATTCGCCGTTGATTATATCGGCTTTTATTTTTGTGGATAAAAATAAAGCCCGTTAACTTTCTTTTCTAAGCACGTTATGTAGAAAAGTGCCAACATTAATTTATGGCAAAGCCCCTATGTATTTTTACTTCCATTGAATCATCCCTTCGAAATTGAAGAAGCAAAATAAAAAACCCCGGAACATATAAATACCGGAACCCACCCTACAGATTGTAATAAGTATTTTTTATTTATAGGCCCTTATTGCCCGCGGTGCTAATATCGCCAAGATCGCGGATCATCCCAAGTAAGGGAACGGAGCCGGGGGGTTAAACAAGCGATTTTATGCACCATCGCTTATACGTATTTTATTGAGTAACGTTTTATATGAGAACAAAATGTTATCGTTGTTGCGTTTTTAATATATTTCGCTTGCATTTTTATGAAGAACAAAGAGATGGAATATTAAAATCAGGATTCTTGTCTGTTACGTAATATATTTTTCTTTCATTTTTTTTTACGCCTGGGTTGGCCTATCTACCTCCAGCAGTGGACGTCTTTCGGCTGAAATGATGATGATGATGATGATCAAATATTGCATCTCTATATCCAAAATATATTCACGGGAAATATACAACGGCAAATAAAAATCTAGGCAATGATATTAGCACACGCAGGCGAGAAAATACTTTTTTAATTTAAAATGAAACTTAAAGGGATTTTTAAAAAGAGTTTTTGTTTAAATTAAATTAACTCTTGCATTATATAACTAAAAATCTGATGACAATTTATTTCTAAATAAACTTATTTTAAATCCAACGCTATAGTGACAATAGAGGCAGAATAACACATGCTACAGTTACACCTAAAACTCGATTTCTCAAAATGGCCGCCAACGAACATTTCAAAATTCCTTTCCAAAATTCATTTCATGTTTCCCCGAGTTTTTTTATACTTATCTGATTTCTAAGAATTTCTTACGTTAGTCGAGGTGTATGGAAATATTTTGAGATACAGCGAGCGAAGTTTGTTCAGTGAGATAAGCGATGTAGCGGATGCCGGCTTGTTTGCATTCATGTATAGTTATACATATACATACACGGGCACGGCTGTTGCGTGAAGTATACTTTACTACATAATAGATTTATGATATTACCCAGTACATAATTGACTTTGGTGTTGAATTTCTTAATAAGGTCTTGCGCATTTGTTGGGGTGGATGCCTATACTTTCCTTGATTTTGATGGATTTAACCAATGATGTTATATTTGTATTTTGAGGTAGATACTTTTTACCGTTTCCTGCGCGGCAATAAAACACAAGCTGTCCAGCTTGAATGAACTCAAGGTTGTATTCACTCCGTCCGGCGTCTGGACGCGACAGGAACGTAAGTTTGATCAGCATGTTTATCTGTTTCTGAGAATGGGGTCCTATTTATATCTCAGTGATCTTTTAACCTACTCAGTGATAGAAATAGAGTTCGAAGTTACAGTATTTGCGCCGCTTGAGGGCCTCAGCAGCTCTAGCAGCAGCGCCAGCAGAGCTCGCTGAACTAGGAACATGAGGTGGTGCAAGGGTATCGACACAGGTTGCGTCCCATACCTGAGGGCTATCCACCTTCCACGGCACCAATGGCATGCCATCTGGCCTCTTCCCATCGTCACGTACCAAGCCGCTAGTTTCTAATACAGCTGGTATGCTGGCGGTGATAAGGGCTCGACGAATAATGTCATTGATGCTGGCGAGCCGTGCTTTGCGTCCTGCGTTCTTGCAACAAGACAAGCCATGGTACCCAAGGCACACACAAGACACAGCTTCACCACATTGGCGTCGATGTGGAGCAAAACAAGGTGCGCCTAAGCGTAGACAGGTTGCGAGCCGAAACGAAGTCCTGTCATCCATCATAGTGCCTATGGTGGATGACAGGAGTGCTTGAAGCCACAAACCCGACTCCCATTCCACTTTTCTTTACAATGAGTATGACGTCTCTATTGGTAACATCTCATTGGGTTTAACTATTCAGGCATTTACAATTTGAAAAAGTCGGTAAGCAGTTGTAGAAAGACTGCTAGCATATTGGTACAAATTATGGTGTTCGCCGCCCCTTGCGAAAATTGGGATTTATTTCACTGTCTTTTGCTCGAAGCTCTTTTACTGGATCTTTAATGTTTACCTCGTCTTGTCGTCAACCTAAAGATATGGAGGCTGCCTATAGCTAGTTTCAATAGCAAATCAAATAACAAGAGAGTAATCAGTAAGGTAGGGGGTCGTGCGTTTGATAAACTAAAATGATTTTTCATTTGTAGCCAGTTTTCCGTTTAGTTTTAACATTTAGATTCGAGACAAAGACATTGAAATTCGTATAGGTTATCTTCTCATAATAAGAACTAATCATAGAAGGATATACAAACCTTTTTTTTTGGGACTAGGCCGCCGCACTATTCCCAACTACTCATCATCATCATATCAGCCGAAAGACGTCCACTGCAGGCCTCCCCCAACCGTCGCCACATTGACCAGTCCCATGCGTCTCGTATCCAGCGGATCCCCGCAACCTTCACCAGGCCATCGGTCCACCTAGTGGAAGGCCTTCCAACGACACATCTTTCGGTTCGCAGTCGCCACTCCAGAATGTTTCTGCCGCATCGGCAATCCGATCTGCGAGCAATAGATACCGACATAGCCCGAAAAAATGTCAAACTTAAGTGGTAGTGGGTCCACTTAAGTTTGGCGATTTTCGGGCTATGTCGGTAACCCTGGTTTTCTTGCAGATCTCTACATTTCTGATTCGATCACGCAAGGAAACTCCGAGCATAACCCTCTCCATTGCCTCTAGCTTGACGCCTGGAGAAATTATTCTACTGTCTTGGACCCCGCAACGATATTAACCAGAAAAAAACATTACAAGAAAATCCGTTCCATTATCCGAAGTGTATGTAATATCAGACTAACTTCAAACCTCCTAACCGCAGCTACAGACTGCGACATATAACATGAATTATGTATGCCGATGTGTTTGTAAGCATACACTAAGTGCTACTGATGGCTTGTTTTCTGTTCTCATATTTGAAGGCGTGGTGCAGGCATCTACTATACCTACGTGAATTTCAATTAGATTTGCTGGTTTGCCTTGCTGTGTAGGATTTCGAAATGGTTTTTATGAGAGGTTATATTGACTTTTGGTCGGGTAGTTATGGAGCTGTTATATTTAATATATGGTCGGTATTTTTAAAGCTATAGGTGGAGTCTGGCTATTATAACTATGCAAAACTCATAATTGGTATTCCCAAAAAGTTTTGTATGTGGTATGCTTTTACATCAGTCACTTTTGTAATACTTGACCTATCAGATTGCTTACACGCGCTGTACATTGTTATTCACAAAACCTATTTGAAAAGTGGTTAAATCTGTTAGAAGTGGAGTGCGGGCGTTATTATATTACATGTTATTATGTAAATTCCAAGTTGTGAAGGAACAGTTGATGTCGTTCTTGGCCAAAAACGACAATGTTTACAAGATATCGAAACGTTGACGTGTACGTTGATGTAATGGTTTTGATATTTTGCCTTTTGATTTTTGCATAATAGATTATTTAACTAAGACTTTTTTTTTCGAATACTCATGCACCTGTTCATTTTGTTTACAAGAAGATCATATCACAACATTATGAAACAAAACAATAAACTTTTTTGTATATGGTAATCACACACTGAGAAAACGGTCACTCACAGTGACATTTCTGTTTAAAATCCACACCACTTCGTACTAAAGTGACTATTTTTACCAGGAATGAATCAAAATATAAACAAAGTAGCCTATCAAAAACATAAAAAAACGCCTATCAAAATCATTTTTCGTAGTACAGAAGGTGTTACCTTCCCCAAATTTTCGTTTTCCCACATTTTATGAGTTATGCATAGTTATAATAGCCAGACTCTATTAAGGGGTCTTCGTCGAAACTCTGTCATCATTATCTGTGTAGCCTTTTTCCAACTAACTATGTGTATGTCGGCTTCCAGTCTTACCGACTGCAGCAGAATCCTACCAGAAAAAATAACTTAAACATCAAGAATATCTTTAAAAAAAAATGGCCTGTTTATTCTAACATGTGTGAGTGTTACAGAGACAAGGGTAGATATGTATTGATACTCTCTTATTCAATTTATAAGATTTTTTGATTGCATGAGATAACTATATACACTTATACAGTGCCATAGATCCGTAGCTTTTGTCAAAGACGCCATCGATAAAATTTCGCGGTGTTCTCTGTTGCTCATCCTATTGACTTTTTTAACATACATATTTCTGCATCATATATTCATAACTCGACTTCGCTTATTGCTGGGCTTAGACCACCCTTTATTTGTACCGATATCCTCTTAATCTTTCATCATCATCGGCCTACTAATGTTTCCACTACTGGGACACAGGTCTCCTCTCTATGAGAGAAAATTGGCCTTAACCCACCACGCAGGCCAAGTGCGGGTTGGTGGATGTCACATGTCTTCGAATTTTTGGTCCTAGGACATGCCGGTTTCCTCACGATGTTTTCCTTCACCGTTTTTAGAGGCTACTGCTTTTTAATTTAATAACTTACTTTAATGAAATAACTTACACAAAGTAAAGCACCTGCCTGGGTTCGAACCTACGACACGTAAGTCGAAGCCGTTTCTACTGGGCCACCACTGCTCTCGTAATCTTTACTAACGCTAATTTGTAATTCCACTTATTGCTTTCCCAAATTGATCACGATTTACAAAGCACATACACATATTTGGGTATACCGAATTAATTGGGACTTTATCATAGTTACCAAGTCAAATATCTGCAGTGGTTCTATAACCTAGCTTCCGCAAGATAGGAATGACAGAGTCAATCTAGTATTGCCAGATTACCTACTGTGGCATCCGTTATAGGTAAAGCTATGTCCACATAGTTAGATATCCTTTGACACTTCAAGCGTGTAGTTCAGTTACAAGATGAGCTGGTAGAACACTTTGATCTTTGTAAGATTCTGTATTCCATTACACTACAAAGGCTGAGTGAATCCTCTTATCGAAAACATGATGTATTACCTACGTAGGTAAGGTATGCATAGTTCATTTTACACAATATATTACGCGCTGTCTATTGTCGGAGCAAAAAGTCTACAACTACATGATAAAACGAATAAACGTTTGGGAATTGACACCGTTTTCTTTATACAAATGCAAGATATTGCTGTGAAACGGCTAAATTAAATATAGATCACTAAATTCTCTGTGTGCAAAATTGCATCTAAATCCGTTTAGCCGCTTTTGTGTGACTGAAAAACAAACATGCAAACATTCATGCAGCAAGCAGAGAACTGATTGAAATCTATTCAGTCTTCAAAAACTTAAGTAGGTACTCAAAAGCTAACTCAAGTCTTTACGCCTCTTATTGATTTAAGCTCGTCAAAATCTCGTGTCAAAACATTTTAGCACTTAATCCCAGGGTTTTTATAGCCTGTGCTTCAACCATTAATCAGTTGACAACTTTCCAAGTTTGGTAAAAGACGTTTTGAGTTGATCGGCCGCAGCGAGCGGCCAGACAAGCCAGAGTCAACATACAGGGAATTAGTCCAAATTATGTGCGCCTAGCATCCCCCACCCCTCCTGAAAACCCGGCGAACACCCGCTCACACCCTCCTTCGAATCAATATTTGTTGTCCGTACTCTTCTGCCTTAATACACGCACAATGCTCACACACACAATCCCATTGGGTAACACACCCTAAAGTTTCAAACTACAGTTCAAATTCCATCTTCAGCGTCTTGTGTACTTATGACTTGTTGAATCCCAAAGCTGGCGGACTCATCCCCAGTTGTTGCTTTCTCTTCAAACGCAATGTGGTCTCTTTCCAACGCAGTTTTCCAGTGGGTGCGTGGAACATCACTGTGTAGATTTCGTTGTACAAATCATACATTATGTACCATTTTCTTATCAGAAAAATGGATTATGGTAACGAGAGTTTAATGGGATGTGTTTTTCTCTGAGATAGATAGTGTGTAAGTATCTGTTCTTGAGTTAGGATGGTTACTTGGGTTTTCTATGACTTCGACATCTTTTTGTCCTAAATTGAACATGGTTGTTGACGTGTAGACATTCAGTGGTAGGATATATGATATTTCACGTGAAAATTTAATGCATTATAAAAATAGCTTCAAAAATACCTATATTACCTACAGACGAAAAATTACAGTCAATTTAAAACATCAACGAAATATTAATTCACAATAAAATGCGGTAACGCCCCGAATGTTAACAGTAAACATACAAAAGTGGCCCACAAAAGCCGTTTTCGTGTAAGTTACACATCAATTAATATAAAAAACTCGCATCTCGACTCTTGTTGAATATTCATAAAGAGCTGTTAATTGCACAAGTTGGCAAATACTAGGAGAGAGTGCGACTCCACGGTTCCTGGTAAGGTGCCCCCCTTCGTTACTCCCTCCCTCGTCGGAAAAGGCCAACCCTACGCACACAGACACAGGCTCACTCACACACACGCAAGAAGCGCGCGCAACCGGGAAAACTACGGCCTTTTACGTACGTATTGTGTACAAGAACGCGATTATAGTATATTTAAGGAAAATATTATTCATATCCAATGTTTTTTGAGGTATTCATGTTTTTAATAACAGCAGTTTTCTTTGAAAAATTACTTACAAACTCTGACCGTGCCATTGCTACATTTGAAAATTATGATTACGTGTTATGTGGAGTACATAAGTACTACCTAACCAGTTCAGTTTTAGTGCACAGTCTGATAAAATATTTAATCATTATTAATACATTCAAGGCTTTTTCGTCCTCTTGCCTGTCTGAAAGGTATTTAAACAGCTTTCGTTAAGATATACAACATTTACTCGGTAACTTAGGAAAAATAAATTAAGGTCACAAAACTTTCATTTCCCTGTACTTATATTTATCTGTTTTTCTTGAATATACTGCGCAGAAAACGCGTGTTGGGTGTGTGCGCATCTATTTACGCGACGAGTAAATATGTACCCTCACCGTTTGTGGAGGCAGCATTAATAATTCAATTGGTTGGCCCGCTCAGGTAGCATTTAAACGATTTTTAACTTGCCGTCAAACGGATTAATCGAAGACGGAACCTCCGGAAATGTTTGAATTTTATATTTAATTGACTCCGAATACTTTTTAATTATCGTAATTTGATTGTTTTTTTTTACTCTCCGTTTTTTACTTATTCTTGATCTTTCGGATCATTATGGGCTTTTAAGGGATTAACTGTTTAATGGCTGAGATGAATAATAGGTAGATTTTCTTTTGTTTTTCTTTATGACGTTTGACGTGTGTATTTTTGTATTTGTGTATGCTTCATAGCTCCTAAACGGATGAACCGCTTTTGATTTACTTGGTTTTTGTTTGAAAGTTGACTTTATCGAGACTGTTCTTAGTTATGTTTGATGAAAATCTGTTAAGCCGTTCAAAAGATGTGCGCATTTTAATCTTGAATCGGGGTATTATTGCAAGGTTATAATTACGTGTTTCGATGGATTGTCGATCGAAGACTCACGCTTGACCACTATCTCACCTGATGTTAAGCGATGATTTGCTTGCCTGGAAGTAACCTACTCACTCTTGACTTAAAGACCCCGAGGTTGAAGCTATCGGGAAACACTGACTCCGGCAGGGAATTCCACTCCTTAGCTATACGCATAATGAAAGTATTTGCAGAATGTTTAGTGCGTATGGGTGGCATGTCCACCATGTACCGATGGCGCATCGCCGTACATCTTGTATTCCGATGACGAAACGGGCTAGGCGGAATCAGATCATGCAATTCCATCGCACACTCCCCGAAATGCAACCGATACAAAACCGACAAGCTGGCAACTCGGCGACGATGTTCAAGGCTCTGGAGCTTTAACTCGACCAGTGTTTCATTACCGATGAGCCTCTTAGCCCGTTTTTCGATCGACTCTAGTGCATCAAGCTGGTATTTGGCAGATCCGTCCCAGAGATGAGAAAAGTATTCCATGCTAATTGCGCTTGATACAACATAAGCAGCTGCTCTGGCGTGAAATATCGTCGTACCTTCGTAAGGAACCCCATTTTTTTGGCATCCAGTTGAGCCTTTGCCTTTGCAATATACGGGGCAAAATTGAGAGTCGATTGCCGTTGACTACTAGATAAATTACCTATGTAGTAAGAGGCATTTGAATCGGCCGTTTTTTTTTAAATTTTACGTGTTCTTATTGCTATTGGCGTATCTAGACGCAATCGTTGATAAAATGTCACTTGTCTCAAGCCTAAAGGTGCATTACAGGTTGCGCACTGTAATGGTCAGTTCTCCTCCCTCACCAGTTTAACGCTCGATTCTGTAAAGTTACATAACAGGCGAAAGCTCCAGGTTAGGGTAATGCTAAACCAGAACCCCTATTTGTCTTGTTTGTCTTAACCATCAAGTTCTGGCACCTCCTCACCTATTTTGCATACCATAGCCAAACAAAAACGTGGTCGAGTGTCTGGATAATATAGTTGGTCGTGGTAACAACTCGATCGGGGTCGTGTCGGACAAACAGACGAACAAACGACCGGCCGGCCGCGGCTTGATTTCTTTGGCAAACACTAATATTTGAAAACCAAGCTCGTCGCGATTACAGTGTGATCTTCATGGGTGGATTGCGCATGTGCGATGGGAAGGTACCTAGGTACAGCTGTGGTACCCGCAGTGATGTTGGTCTTGGTTGTTTTAAAATGGGTATGTATTTTGGTGTCTGAAATTGGGTGTACTTGTTGAATATTGAGGATTGTGATAGTGATAGAGATGGTGCGTGCGTTAAACTGTCTGGTAAAATAAAAGAAGAAACTGCACTAGTAAGTGGTAGATTTATAAGTCGGTACTTCCGAATAACGGACTTCCTTAGATTTCCATGTAATAAATACGTTTCACGCGCTATGATCTTGTATTCCTGATGTCGGCCTTTTTGTTAATGGTAAACAAATGTTCTTTATTGAGTTAAACTGGAATGGAGTCCTTAAGGTTACACTAATCGATTATTCTTCCATACAAACGTAGTCTGGCGATTACTCCACTGTTTGACGATGTACGTTGATGTACGTTCAAAATAAAAAATTATATCAATTTGTCTCATCATTATCTACCTGTATGGAAAAAAATATGATAGTTATGAGCGTCGAAAGTTCCATATTTCAACACTATTTTTAACGCATCTTTGGGCGGAATTAAATACCATAAGAAGAAGGAAAATTGCAAAACGGCCACCGTACAGGGATAGATTAGTAATTAAAAAATGCAAATAATTTTATTTTGAAAATATACATTTATTCGTTTTTTCATGATATCTAGACTCCCAAAGGTCTGTTTATTAAATTTCGCGCGCTCGTTATCGTCCTCAATCATCATCCATTTCGCTACAAACTTGCAAAAGTGCTAATTCATGCGCGAACTAGCTGACTACTGATGACCACAGCATCTATCTCTTTCGCACGTCGGATTTGTCGGATGAGATAGCATGCATTTTAATCCTGCGCACAAAATAGTTCGTGCCGTTGGCTAGGAAACCTTAAGCACTGACTCTACTTTCGAAGACTTGTGACGAATGAAATGACAAGTTAAAGTACTGGTAACGGATTCGTAGAGAACATCAGTGCGACGAAATTGAACCTGGAATCTTCGGGTGGATTTATTCCTGTTTCCATTTGGGCAGCGCAGGTAAAAACTAAATCTCTGGCAAAATACAAACGATTTGAATTTTCAGGCAGCAAAAAAAATATTGTTTATATATCTTTCACAATAACTGAATAAATAGAAATTTTGAGTACATACCTACGTTATATTCTACTTGTTCAAGATACATAAGCATACGATATTTCATCCGTAGACACGAAAGCATATGTGCAAACATCGTCGCCGTTCGTCGTCGGTAGTAAATTGGATCTATTGTGCCTGGGATGAAATTATTATTATTTTAATTGCACGGATAATTATTCAGTAGTAATATTGTGAAAATAACTTTAATACAGAAGGTGATAAACGTGGAATAAATATGACTTCTTGCTTGTATGATAATATATATTGTTTTTCGCAGTTACCATCCTTATCCGAATTCATTTGGAGTCGGCGCAACATGTCTTCATGTTCCGTAGATACAAATCTAACAGTTTAATTTTCAATGATCAGCCATTTTTTGCCCAGGAATTAGGGATCAATCAAAGAACGATTTAATGCAAAAATCAACTCCCAAAAAATAAGATTAGGCATTTTGTACATTTTTGAATAACGGCTATAGAACGGCTATTTTTTTAAAGCCATATCATATTTCATACAATCCAACCTTAGGTTTTTTAGTCTTCCTGAATCCTTCCAGATATTTTTTCAAATGTGTATTCGAATCCATGAGCATCGAATATTTCGTCGGAAACCGTTGATGCTCGGAAATGATTCGAATAAAATCACAGAAAGCGGGAAGTTCTCTATAAATCATGATCATTTAAGACAAATATAAGGTTGTTGGTGTTTTCATAGTCCGCCATTCTGCAAAAAAAAACAAGAAGACACCATAATTTGAAACACATCTCGAAACTATAAATCCAAATCTTTTAAGAAGAATGTAGCATTTCATTTAACATCATCTACCATTCGGCAAAAAAACAAACCATCATGATTTCGAAAATTCGCAAAAGCATGACGCGCGAAGTGTTCTTAGAAAATTTAACACCGCTGTTATTCTAAACTACTTGAGTCATAATCACAATTAAAACAGTCGTATATAATTATTATGACGCAGTTCTAAGCCGTGTATGCACTAGGACAGTCAAAGTTGAGTTGAGCGCCCCCTGTATCTTTGTTGAAATATTTGCAGTGTAAGCGCTGACTCGGAGTTAGGGTGCGACTATATGGACAGATTTTGGGATGAACTGGGGCTCTGGAGAAAATGCGATTCTACCAGCAATTTCGATTGACGAAATGCCAAATTTGAGATTGACTGCATGATTGAAGCACATGACAAACCTTTTAGTAAAAAATCGGCACAGGGATAGATTACAGTCTGGAATAGAACATAAGCTACTTCTAATCGCGGCCTGACTTTCCCTAGAGATAGTAAAACCAACTTTTCACGCGCGTGAAGTCGCTGGCAGAAGCTAGTCGCATATATTTTCATGGCTGATACAATGTCTAGAGCCTCTGGAGTGTCTAGAAAATGTTAGGGGGACTGCCCCATCTTCACAAAATCCCGTAACATTCTCTAAATGCAGTCATTTACAACTTGCTAAGAATTCTACAAGGTGGCTAAGAACCGCTGTTCAAGACACGACATTCGACCAAGATTCTAACTTTGTAACCAACGTAATATTAATCTTTTAGGTTTTCATTACTCTTCGACAGTTTATACAGGGTTACAGGAAAAGTCGACCTAGATCCGTTAAGGGCGTGTAGTACACATCATTTCTGAATGATTTCACTATATATTCAATTCAATAGCCGAAAAATTGGGCATTTTCATAAAAAAAATTAAAACTCGAAAATCTCGAAAACGGTTAAGTTTAGGATGGGGGGTTCCATAGTGAAATCATTCAGAAATGATGTGTACTACACGCCCTTAACGGATCTAGGTCGACTTTTCCTGTAACCCTGTATAAACTGTAATTATTACTGTACTAGCTTCTTCCAGTGGCTTCGCCCGGGTGCCTTTTCGAAATTATCGCATGGGGACCTAATACGATCTTGTATCCTAATCGAGATTATGGTCTACCCGTGGTGTGTCAAGTTTCTTCCAAACATTTAAACAGACAGAGTTACTTTCGCATTTAAAATATAAGTATGGATTAGTATGAAATATGGTAGAACATTACCCCATCACAGAAATTCACCAGTCATCTCGTTTCACACTCCACCCTCAACCTCACAGTTCGTCGCGAGATATACCGCACCCTTATTCATACGTACCGATGCCGTGTTAGGTGCCGGTTGATTGTTGGCACAGTAAATTTGTTCTCGTCTCACCCCGCCAGGATTAGCCTGTTTTTATACTAAGCACAACAGTTTTATCTTAGGGAATGTTAATGGTGCGTGTTTGTTTTGCGAAACTGATGCACAGACGCGCGGTGCAGTGTTGATGCGTTTGTGTTTGCGTTGCTAATTATTGTTGGGTGACTAGTGGCTGTGATGCATACAGAACTGCTTTTAGAGATAGATAATGTCTGTGGTATAAGTAGTAGGTAGGTACTAACTAAAATAAGGTTTGGTTAGGAAGATGGTAGAGATATACAGTAACTAAAAAAATAAGCAGGAAAAAGCTGACTATATAATATTTGTTAATTTTAATATGTATTTATTTTGGTTATCTGATTTGATAAACTTTGTCTGAGTCGATTTACGTTTCGTAGGTCGTGGGTTCGAACCCAGGCAGGTGCTTTACTTAGTGGTAATTATTTCATCACCACTGCTCTAAAAACGGTGAAGGAAAACGTCATGAGGAAACCAGCATGTCCTTGAACCAAGAATTCAAGGAAATGTGACATCCACCAAACCGCATTGGGCCTGCGTGGTGGATTAAGGCTCATTCCCTTTCTCATAAAGAGGAGGCATGTGTCCCAGCAGTGGGCACATTAAAAGGCTGATGATGATGATGAGTCTGAGCTGATAGTTATTAAAGGATCTACACGAACACGTGCAGTGAACTTCTCAATAGTAGGTATAAAGTTTATACATCTCCTAAACCCCAAGTTTAATTCTAGCATATCTAAGTTTACAACCAATAAAAAAAATAAACTTATACACCCAATAAAGCTTACAAACTAAGCAAGTTAAAACGGTAGTAATAAAATAATAATTTAAAATTCCTGTGTGTGTAACCTCGATAAAAGCAAGATGGCGTCGTTATCGCCGCCATATTGTTTGCTGAGCGGCCGGCGTGCGCTGCGCAAGAGTTTGCTCTCTGGAGACCTGTTTTACAAAGACCTTTATAATAAATTATTCTAGAATAATAATGAGGACACTGGGAGTATTTTATTTGCGTTTTTTTTTTGTGTTGGTTTAAGAATCGTATTTGCAGGGTCAGTGTAGAGGTGACGGGCTCAAGGCGTTATGTTTGAAAACAAATATTTCGGATGGGTGGTGCCTACTTTGAATTTTGATTGCTGCGGTGTCCTACCTACATTTTGAGGGAGCGAGATATCGATGGAAAGTTTTTGAAACAATGAAAAGATGACATTCGATAAATCAGTGTTGTTAAATCAGTTTTTTATATATTAAGTACTTACTGAAAACGTTCGTTATATATACGTTTTTTAAATGAAGAAGGAAAACTGTAAACATTATAATAATGAATTTCTAAAATATTGTTCACTATTTCAGATGAAGTGAGATGTAACATGTAATTCAATTAATGAAAAAAAAAACTCTTTTCATCGTCGTTAGACAGTTGATCATAAAGTTCAAGTATTTCATCAGGTGCTTACATAATACATTACACAATTAGGCAAACCCCTAACCAATTTAAAAATCATTTGCTCAAAAGTTACAAAGCAAACCAAGTTTTCTCTGTCGCATAAGGCCAAGGGGGCTTCGTATTGGGCCCAGCTAAATATGTGCTCTACACACAAACACACAAACATACACAATATGTACACAGTACACACACCGCTTGCACGGAAAATATTTGGTAACACAGCCAATGTAATCCAAGAAGGTTTACCTTGATAAATTAAACATACCTAGAGATAATGCCGATTGTTGTCGACCTATTAGAGATTTGAATATGTTTTCTTTGCGAATCTTTTAAATATTTGACTAGTAAGCCGATCTAAGTCAGTAGGTACCTGCTTGTGTATACATGTATAAAATCCTTCTGGGTATGTATTTTTTGCGTTTAAGCTACCTCTATTTTTCATCTTCCACCTCGTGTCTTCCTGTTACTCGGGATTGGCCTTCCTGCACCTGTAGCCAAGTTGACAATGTACAATCGATAACGCAAGTAGAAAACGAATCAATGCATGGGAATGACACATCTGAACGTTAATTCACGTGGTCAAACCATACAAATAGAAGGCGTTAACGATTGTAGAAAGAGATTCGATACGGAACGTTTGTAACTGGGCTAGGGGAGCTGGTCATGAGGCACCACTTCTTCATGCCCTTCTGGACACTTGTCATCCAAGAAGTCAGCGGTCTACCTCTGCCTCTTTTTGTGTCATCATGGAAAGGCTTTTTCACGATATGGTTGAAGCTACATAGATTGATGACAGTATTTTTTAAGCCTCTCTACAGGTACACTATTGAGCGAGCGAGCGCAGAAGGTCACTCTTCCTTTGGAGGTAGACGGTCTCTTTGTTCAGAATGAAAATTAAATTGATTGCCGTGGGTAAATAGAAGAAAGGCCTCTTACCAGACCGGACCGATGACCTGGTGAAGGTTGTGGGGATCCGCTGGATGCGGGACGCACGGGATCGATCAATGTAGCGATGCTTGGGGGAGGCCTATGTCCAGCAGTGGACGTCTTTCGGTTGATATGATGATGATGATTAAGTACCTACATAGTTATTTTTGTACAAGTCATATCCGTCTTCTATTTTATAGCTGTTGTCTTTATTATATTTCTATTTTGTAGATATAGAAATGGCAATCACTGAGAGCTCATTACTTCAAGTGTCCATATCAGAAAAATGTGTAGCTAGTGTTGAAATATTTTCTGTTGCAATTTTCATTTCGTCGATAGGCGTGCAGCGATCAATAATGGTTTGTCTGACCAAAGGATTTTAGAGCCTTATTTTATATTTAAACCTGATAGATCAAGCATGGAAACCAGATGGACCAAGCATGGTATCCTGACTGACCAAAAAGATAAACCCGATGGACCAAATATTGAAACCTGATGGAGAAGCGTGGTAACCTGATGGACTAAACAAAGAAACCTGATGGATCAAAGATGGAAATCCGTCCCCCTTCTGTTTACTCCAAGTAAAAAGCACATTACTCCAAGTAAAAAGCACATTACTCCAAGTAAAAAGCACATTACTCCAAGTAAAAAGCACATTACTCCTTAAAAGAAGGTCCTAAGGAGCCTAATTGCCTGCATATCCCAAATAAACGAAACCCAATTTATTTCAGAGGTGTAAACTCGTAGAAAACACATCAAAATATTGACTGTGTAAATGTAAACCATTCGCCCTTGACCGTGACCTTGGCAGTCGGGTTCAGCCGCGGACGATAACTAGAGTTAATATTGGCATCGTACACTGAAATGTTTGACAAACGCTCTACTCTATCAATATATAAACATAATATTTATATATGAAGCGCTTTTGGTTCGCTTACTATGAGCACTTGTGTAATTTGTCTCTGAAACTGATAATCTGTGTGTGTGTGTTTGTGACGTCACAGTTTGTTTGTTGCTGGTTTAAGGTTTATTTGGGGGAACGGTAATGAAGTGTTTTTCTTTTAAGTTATTTTGTGATCCTGCAAGGGAAATTAACAAATCTTAGATGCTATTGATGTTAGCTAAATTATTTTGAAGTACTATAAATATCTAGGTATAAGAATTGAGTGCTTTAAATGGATTTAAGGTGTCTGCGGGTCTAAATTTTTGTAAAACATCTTTGTGTCCAATACTAAAATAAACGTTTGTTCACGCTTGATCTACTAAATAGTTCTATGGTAGAACTAATGGGTTTTTTTTCCTTTGTTCCCACTTTTAGGTCTAATTTTGACTAGATTTTCTGCTAATAAGCGTTTCCTATTTTATAAGTGAAGACTTGTATTTGGTTCATATTCTTTATTGTACACAAAACAAACATTTGCAAATACAGAAGGACAACTTATGTAAAAAGGCGAGCTTAACCCTTAAAGCTTATTGGCGCAGTGTTATTTTCTATTTTAGGTCTGCTTTTTAGGTTTCCGTACCCAAAGGGTAAAAACGAGACCCTATTATTAAGACTCCGCGGTCCGTCTGTCTGTCTGTCTGTCAGTCCGGGTATCTCATGGACCGTGATAGCTAGACAGTTGAAATGTTCACAGATGATGTCGGTATTTCTGTTGCCGCTATAACAACAAATACTAAAAACAGAATAAAATAAATATTTAAGTGGGGCCATACAACAAACGTGATATTTTGCCGTTTTGCGATAATGGTACGGAACCCTTCGTGCGCGACTCCGATTCGCTCTTGGCCGGTTTTTTTTAGATGGTTAGTCTTTCAAAGCCATTAAATCCCCAAAATTCGGTTTCTTCTACATTGGATTCTACATTCTACTCATACGCAGAAATATGTTCCACCTACCTAACATTCGACGTCTCTTGGTCAAATAATTTAAATCATAAATTGCTCTTGTGTTTTCAGAGTCATTCACGTTCTCAAGTGTGTTGATATTTTCATGACATTGTAGTGTAAAGTTCGATGAACGATTTCGTTGTCCTTTTGAACGGGTTTTACTTGATAGGTATATTTACTTGATTGCAGCTGTTATTTTCGACGATTTGGGGGCTATTGTTTTATGTGAGCTGTGATTCATAATTTTTATTTATTTATTTTTTATTTATTTATTTCAACCTTATCACATTAATCTTTACAGGATTACACCCAATACGATAAATGCGCTTATCCTAAGTAATCTAATTACATATTAAATATCTAAACTAATTTAATGTTAATTAGTTTACAAACAAAATTTTATCTATAACAAATTTTAAACAATGCACTCCTTGTGAATTCACCCAGAGTACAGCAGAATAGATCGGTCTCAATAGCCACAAGGTTGAGCGTGCGGAGTGCACGCGTCAGCGGCGCCTCTCTTAAAAGGTTGGTTCGACTGCGCGGCTCATCTAACAAGCTCGGCCATAATGTATTTGTTCATTATTTCGTACAAGCAGAAAAATAAAACGAAACGACATAATTTTGATTACTAAGGTAGGTTACTATGTAGATAGGTACTGCTTATTTTTAGAGAAGTTTCTTCTTCTTCTTCTTAAGAAAAAAATAAATGATAAAAAATAATATTTAAAAATAACAAAACCAGATATATCCTCCGACAGCACAGCATGATTTTCATGTTGTTTACAACTTTTTAGTTCGCTTTCTAAGCAGTAGAATTAGTTATTTTTATTTAAAAGAAATAAACAGCCCTACCCTAAGCAAAATCGCGTATTTTTTTGTATAACAATATTGGTATTTATTATTTTATTTGCGTGTAATTAAAACCTCTGTCTAGCTTCGCCGTAGTTCCGTATCGGATACATTTTGTAATCCATTTTTTTAACAAATTCGTAGCACTCATTGCTACGAGGCTACGAGCGTAGCACCGAATGATAGTTTTGTAGCAGTTCAATAAAAATCGAGTTTTATTTTTTGTTTCGCGTCGTATACGATTGAAAGATCGACGTCGAAATTGCGGCGTTGGAAGGCCTCCCAAGTTGGACTAGTGGCCTATTGAGGGGAGTGGGTTCGCCCGATGAGGTAGACAGAGCTCTTATAAAAATAAGATTCATAAACAAAAATCTAAAACGTTATTACAAAATGTGTCCATCTGTCAGTCTCAGTTTACCGTCTATTAAAACGCCATTGCTTCCTGGTTAGGTAACAGAACTATCGTTGATCCGAGGTCCGTTTCATAGTGGATTTAGCATCTTGTACGCAGGCTGGATGTTAATGATCTATTTATTCATTTATTTATAGCCTGTGTTGTCCCACTGTGTGGAAAAGCTATTTATCTACCTACCTACTTAAAAAAAATAATTTTAAAATCAAAAATCGGCTGCTTATGAAGCGAAGTAAAAAGCTGTAAACAAGAAAAATATGCAACAAAAATATTATGCTTTGCAGTCGAATATTCGCGAACTGGCTGACCTCCGACCTGATCCTTCGACTGCACAGCATGATTTTTTCTTGTTTGCAGCTTTTTAATTAGCTTCTTAAGCAGTCGGGTTTTTGATTTTTAAATTAATTCTTTCTTAAGTTTCCTGTAAAGTCATTTAAAATGACACTACAGGAAACTTTTTGGCCTTGCACAGGTCTTTTTACCCGGCTGAAAGGAAAGGGTTATGTTTCTCGCGCGTATCTTGTATGTATGTATGCATGTATGTAGTATTCTTTATTACCTCGTATTTTTCAAACTACTTGACGAATTTTTATAATAAAGACATCGTTAAATAGGTCTTGGCCGTCCAAGTGTTCTTAGATAAGTGCCGCTAAAAAAAGGAAAATGGCGGCTTTTGGGCGCCATATTGTGGGGCTTGCAATTTTTTTTTCTTCGAAACCCATCGGGTGGGGTATCAAAATGAAGGGTTTTTAGAGGTGATTATAAAATAGGTACCACTTATATGTTTAAAAGTCATTCGAAAAAAAAGTATATTTAAAAAAATTGTAAATAAAAAAAGTTAATAAAATCAAAAAACCCGAGTGCAAAGATGTATACAAGAAGAAAATCATGCTGTGCAGTCGGAGGATATTTATAGTTTTGGTCAGCCAGCTCGCGAATATGTATCCTCCAACTGTACAGCAGGATTTTCTTCTTGTTTACATCTTTGCAGTCAGGTTTTTTGATTTTTAATATTGTTTTTTTTTTATTAATTTATTTTTCCATAGGTTTTTATAATATTTACATTTCTCGTTCTTTCTTTTTTAATTTCCCGGTGAGGTAACAGAGCCAGTCATTGGTCCGAGGTCCGTTTCACAGTCGTTATAGCATCTCGTACGCAGGCTGAGTGTTAATGAGATGAGCGGCGGCTCCAGACTGCACAAATTATCGGCCACACTGTAATGTGACCCTCTCGTACCCTTTTACGTGTTATGCTTCGTTTAGTATTTATAGTGCTGCAGACAGTAGAGTAGTGTTGAGGATTAGTTGAACGCAATATAATTTTTAACTTTTTAGGGATGCGATTTGACTAAGTTCTATTTATAATAGAGATTTCAGGATCATACTATTGTCTGACGTCTTGAAAAATGTATAGAGAAAGGTAAAAAGAGTAATCGCAATCACAAAAGAAATTACAGGCACTTAAGCTTCGGGTGTTTGCGACTTAACTTTTGGCCATTGACTGTTAATGCTGCTTAGCATCAATCTATTGGAAAGATACACAGTGAAATTTTGCAATTTTACCGGCTAAAATCTTAAACAGCTTTTGTCCAATAGTGCTTCACAACTTTGACGAAACAGCAACATCTCAAACAAACCTCTTACTGAGTTTTAATCCAGTAACTAGCCTCACAAAGAAGTCTAATATTACTTCACAGCTTGGACAAACCAATAGTAACTCTAGCTAACTAAAAGTCTTATTCTAGTGAGTAGTAATTTTCTCATATTGCTTGACAGCTTTGAAATAACAGAAGCATTAAAAGAACAAATCAACGAACCTCTAACTAAGGCCTATGCCAGCCACTAGCACAAAAAAACCATGTAAACGCAGCACCATCACCAAAAGCGCAAGTCCACCTTGTTTGCTGTAACAATTCTGACGCGTACGGATTCGTATAGCTAACGCGTATTTATTTAGCGATACACATGTAATTGATGGCTGGGCCGAATGTCGTGCAACCGTGTTAATTTACTACTTCGCTCGTAACACATGAGTGTTGGAAAATATCCTGCTTTTGTGTTAGGTGTCACTCAACTTGAGGACTTATGTCGGTCATGGATCTTTGACTAAAAAAGGTATTCTAAAAACTTACGTCAGGTGTTTGGTTAGTAAACTTTAGGTACTATTTTTGTATACATTCCCATCTTCATCCTCTTCCTTAGTCTGGCGGCAGGGAGCTGAGAACCAAATCGAAAATAGAAATGGTGCCAGATTTTGATTTTATAGTTTTCCGCAGGTTAAACATCGGATGGTAAAAAGTTTCACAAGCCATTTAATTTAGATTAATAGTTAAATGTTAACAAAGAGGCGGTTTCAAGATAACTCTGATCACACAAATTCCTGATACGTATATACCTTTTAACCTATTTTTCATTTTATTTAGTATAGGCTCGCGCTTGACCACTATCTCACCTGATGTTAAGCGATGATGTGGTCGACGGTGAAGCACGCTTGCCTAGAAGTAACCTATTCACTCTTAACTTAAAGACCCCTAGATTGTAGCTATCGGGAAACAGAGACTCTGGCAGGGAATTCCATTCCTTAGCTGTAAGCATAATAAAAGTATTCTCAAAACGTTTAGATATAATCCCTAGATGCGAATAAAGCCTGAAAAAAGATTATTACAGCATCTGCCACCAGTATGTACACGAAAACTTCAAGCATTTACAAGAAAAAATACAGATAAATACTAAAATAAATATCAACGCCTATGTATGCAAGTACTAAGCGTTGAAAAACATTGAAAATCAATTCATTTTATACTAAATAGCTGGGACAATATGAAAATTGTAACCAAGAGTCGTGTTAGCCAATAAGCAAGATCAAATAGTGCTGTGAACATGCGACTTCCAATAATTATGTTTGCTGAAGTCGTTAGAGCCGCCGACGACGGCCATCTTGGCCGATTCACGGACAAAACGCTCGCTCTATGGAAAATCACAGACAAATCAAATAGGTACCTACGTAATACATAGAACTAGATGTTACCCGCAACTTTTAATGAAATCCTGATTGACCTGCTTGGGAAATGTGGTTATTTTTCCGTCTTTTCAATATAATAGTATATTTTTAGTGTGAAATGTAGTCTGAAAAGCTTTAGATGAGCCACATAGAAATTGTTCGTATTCGTTTCTTCGGGCACAGTGGATCAGCCAGGTAGGTATACTGTAGTCAAACTCAGTTTTCACTCATATAAATTCGAAAGGTAGGTGTTCATTGGAAGGCCTCCCTATAGGTGCAGCGACGATCTGGTCATTACTGGTCAAGGCTGCGGGAGTCCGGTGGATGTGTGACGAACAGAACCGATCAGTGTGGCAACGCTTGTGAGAGGTCTATGTCCAGCAGTGGACGTTTTTCGTTTGAAATGATAATAATGATGAAGTTCGAAAGTTTTGAGAAAAAATTAAAATCTTATTTTAAATTTCTGTTTTCTATGGTCACCAGTCCTGCCAAGGGGTGTCGTGTTCCCCAGTTACTGGGTTGTGGCGGTGATTAAGTCACTCAGTTCATGTAAAATATTGGTTTTCAGCTGTATCCGGTTAGAATAGAAGTCGACCCCAACATAGTTGTAATAAAACCGGCCAAGTGCGAGTTGGACTCGCGCACGAAGGTTTCCGTGCCATTATCGCAAAAAAAAAACGGCAAAAATATCAAGTTTGTTGTATGGAAGCCCCACTTAAATATTTATATTATTCTGTTTTTAGTATTTTCAGCGGAGTCTTAGTAATAGGCTCCCGTTTTACCCTTTAGGTACGGAAGCCTGAAAAGGCAAATTTATTGCCTTCAGTGGTTTAAACTGTATGTTTGTCTGTCCATCTTAAACATTCTCTTAGAAAACCAGCCAGTCACGGATCGTTTTATATGTATATAAATTGTATAGCACTAAGTATGTGCTAAAATGAAAACTACAAAATATAAATAAATATATAACTGATACACGGAATGGTTCAATGTTAAATGTGTGCTCGCCACTTTGCAACGTTTTTGTTATTTGAGGATTGTACTTATTGACTGGTGACAAATAGTGGAAAGCTGTTTTTATTTAGATAGTATTGATAGTAAATGGCTTTATGAGAACTGACTCAATTTTGTTTATTAATTAAAAGTAAAAATTTTAATAATGAAAACGACTTATTACATTTTTTCTCTTAAAAGGTAGGAGCAGTGAAGGCCCCTTGGTAACGGCCCCGACTTATGTGGGTTTGAACCCAGGCAGGCGCATTACTTTGTGTAAATTATTTCATCACCACTGCTCTAAAAACGGTGCAGGAAAAAATCGTGAGGAAACCGGCATATCCTAGAACCAAAAATTCGAAGACATGTGACATCCACTAATCCACAATGGGCGCGCGTGGTTGGGCAGCAGTGGTAACATTAAAAGCTGATGATGAAGAAATGGTAGGATGAACTTTATCAGGATTGTACCTAAAATCTCACACATTTTAGGTACAATAGGTACATACAGGTATATATAAATAAATAAATCTTTTTCATTGCACATAATTTATATCAATCTAGTTTATTGTACCTTGTAAACTATGCGATCTAAGATAAATGAGTAAGCTAAATGAAGCAAGAGCACTCTTAAACTAAAACCAATGATTTAAGTTATTGTTTAAATCTTCGGAACTCTTTCTTGAACTCACATAATCAGATTCATCGTCATCATTCAGCCGAAGGACGTCCTCTGCTGAAAATAGCCCTCCCGCAAGTGTCACGACTTTGACGGGTCCTGTGCCTCTCGCATCCAGCCACAGACATAAATCTATTTAGATAACGCAATTCCCTCCATCTATATGAAAACCAAGCGTGCCACTTTTTCACAAACAATTTAAAAACAAATTTACTTACCATTAAAAGAAAACATTTCTAATGCCTCGGCCAACTTTTTCTATACATTCTTTACAGCTCAATATGGCATAAAAAGGCATTTTTCTAGATTTCGGTGGATTTCCGGTGCCGATAATGCTAAATGAAAAGTTTAGATTACGATCATTGTAACTTTAGTCCGTTTTTTGGCATGCGAAGTACATACAATCGCGTCATCTAGTTAGATTTATGTCTGTGCATCTAGCGGATTCCCGCAATCTTAACCAGGTCATCGGTCCATCTTGTGGGAAGTCTTCCAACGCAGCGTCTTCCAGTACTTGGCATTTCAGACTACAACCCATTTTAGGCTCTAGAACCCTTCTTTAGATTCTAAAATCGAGTACTCAGTGTTTTACTCATAGCATAATCAAACTTTAATGTTCCTTCTGTTGTGACACAGGCCTCTGGGAGCAAAAACATTAGACTTCGTATCAAAAGGTCTTATTCAAAAAACGTCCTATGAGCAGGTCGTCCTATTCTCAAAATGACCTCTCAGCAAAACTTTCTATTAGCAGAAAGACCTAGTGTCAAAGTACAGTCATGCTAAAAAAGTACTATCGATTTTTCGTTATGATTCATTGTACAATTAATTTAAAAAATAAAATTGAAACAAAAAGAAAAATATGAAGCAATATTGCATTTTATGGCGAATCAACCGTAGCAATAAATTTTAAATGCCCGTACAATCACTAAAATATATCTTCTTTGTTTGATATACGCCAATCAAACTAACATAAGTAGCTGATAGTCAACTCGATGACAATAACACAGCAAACAGTAAATATTTGTATCTACTAATATTATCATACCATTACTGTATTCGCTTTAATTATCTGTGCTCAATTCTGGCAACATTATAAATTAATTTGTCTTCAGACTAAGGAATTATTTTGCCTGTAGACATTGAATTCTCGTTTATTGGTGTAAATATTTAATATTAGATTCGTGTAATGTCTCGTTATTAGGAATATTTTTGCTGATGCGTTTTTTAGAATTTGACCAATAAGTTTGGGCAAATATTTGTGGGACTGAAATAGTTTGATCACGCTTTGGGTCTTAGAAATCACGTTCTGTACGTAGTTAATTTCTGTAAAAAGCACGTTCAGGATGTTTCTCTTTTCGGAATGAATGTTTTTAAAAAATTCATGTTTTTTTTTTTCCTATGCAACTTATTAGTTCAACTTTGGATGCATAGCTCTGAGCATCTATGATTCATATAACCCTGCCCATCGATTCTACTTAACTGTGAAAAACATTTTAAATCATTTTGTTACATCGATGCCGTGGTAGTCCGGTGGCTAAGACATCGCCTCTCGTGCTATTTCGTATGTATGTGACTGTTTCAAATTTAAATTTAATTTTAATGTTTAAAATGGACATCACAGGCAACGGTGAAAAAAATATCTTAAGGAAACCCCGTACTTATATAGTTAATGTAAGTCTGAAATAGCCATGTCAGAGGCCTGTGGGGTTCCCAGAGGCCGCTTAATTAACTCTGACACCAGAGGTGGCCACATCCTCACACGAAAAGAAGAAGAAGCAATGTTCAAGACTAGCGATAGAAACAAAGACCAATCTGAATCATATCTGAAATTATGGATATCTACGTGCTCTTTGTCAAAACATGATCAGAGAAATGCCTTTTATAAATAAAGGATAAACTTATTTTAATATTTTCTTTTCTGTGCTATAAGCGGGCTACAGAACACATTTTCATGTACTCTGTAATTTATTGTCTCCATAGACCAAAACATGGGGTTCGCGTGTGAAGTTTATAATAAAATAGCTGTCCCACGTGGCTTCGCTCCCGTCAACTGGCTACCTACCTACCCATTTACCCTACTTACCTACCTACTACCTACCGTACCTACACTACATACATGATTGTTGCGTAACTTTAACCGCCTACGCAGCGCACGCAACGGAAGCTCTCAAAAAGGAATACTTTTGCCCGTTTTTGCAACATTTTTCATGTATGCTCCGCTCCTATTGGTCGTAGCGTGATGTTATATAGCCTTCCTCGATAAATAGACTATCCAACACAAAAATAATTTTTCAATTCCAACCAGTGGTTCCTGAGATTAGCACGTTCAAACAAACAAACAAACAAACTCTTCAGCTTTATAATATTAGTATAGATTAAATAATCGCAAGGTTTTGCGAAGACTAAAAAATATTGGATAAACAACTGAGACAGGAAATCTTTATTTAAAGAATTTATTTTCGGAAAACCGATGATTTTTCAACTTTGGAAATGAAGTATCGTTGCGAATAGACTACGAGAATTTCAATCTAATGTAATGACAATTCTCTAAACCAAACGATGGTGAGATCCACACATGTCTAGAGTCTAAAAGAAAAACACGGTCGGACACAAAAAGTGTCTTAATTTTACTTAAAATATTTGTTATGTGACAACAGTTTCAAAAGGAAATGAAAAGTCTTCTTACATCATTGCCATGTTCCGTCAAACTTTTCGACATAATTTCATCACCATTTTTATCAACAGTTTCCATGCCCCTATTTACCCAGATCTTTGGACTTATCTATACACGACAGATGGCTCTTAAGTTAATGAGTAATTATAATAAAATTTTCCATGAACACTTCAGCATCATGTGTTGATAAGGAATACTTGTCAGTCTTTATTTATCTTGATGACTGACCTGATAAGGCCTGATTTCCTCTGTTTACGCAGAAAGAGTGAAGCATATTAAATAAATGACACTATTATGTTTTGCTCATTACTATTAATAGAACATTTAATCTAAGTTTTTTTTTATATTCAGATAAAAATGGGTGTGGTCATAGTGAAAAAGTATATAATTATTAGGAAAAATTATCTCACTAAACAATAAGATCAGCCGAAAGACGTCCGCTGCTGGACATAGGCCTCCCCCAAGCGTAACCACATTGACCAGTCCCGTGCGTCTCGTTTCCAGCGGATCTCAGCAACCTTCACCAGGTCATCGGTCCACCTAGTGGGAGACCTTCCAAAGCAATGTCTTCCGGTTCAAGGTCGCTACTCCAGAACTTTTCTACCCTATCGGCCATCCGTTCTGCGAGCAATGTGCTTGCCACTTAAGTTTGGCAATTCTTCGGGCTACGTGGGTCACCGTGGTTCTCTTGCGGATCTCTACATTTCTGATTTGATCACACGTTGAAATTTGAGCATAGTCCTGTCCATTACCCTTTGGGTGACTGTTATCTTTCTGATGAAGTCCATTGTGAGCGAACAATAAGTTAGTAAAACAAAATTTAATCATTCTTTCTTGAGTAAATAAAACATACAGTTGAAAACAAATCAAAGGCTCTATGTTCAACTGTATTATCACGAAAGTCAGTTAAAAAGGCCGGAAACCAGATGAAAATTTATAAAAATATTATAATTTGCTTTTTGCCATGGCTATGCTCCCGTGAACAAACTATTCTTCTGGAATCATGTATTATTCCGAGATAAAAAAAATTCTTAAGCAGATCAGTACTTGCGACAATTTTATACATATATTTTTGCTTCAGAATTTTGCTGGTCGTGTTCAAGCATGTGGTCACTGGTAAAAGCCATTTCAATGATGGGAAACCGCCGATATTTTTATCTATCCAAAGGTCGAATTCTCGCGAAAACTCCACAAAACGCTTCTCTCAAGTTTCCCACCCACAGAGAGGTATAAATTCCACATTAGTACACACGAAATGCTAGTTTAAAGCCAAAGAGGACATTATTTGATTAACACTAATTAGTCGAACCGGCTTTGCCTCATCCGGCGGCGAATGCAAAGAAAGCGACTCACTCAAGCAAAGATATTTAACCTTATTCAAACTCTCTTATTCCTACGAAAATAAGACACAAAATACATTTTAAAATCGCAAAATTATTTTGGTTTTGTAAACCCAATTTGTGTAATGGAGAAAGTTACTTTCTACAAGTCCGTAGTTTGTCAAAATTTTAATTTATTGCAGAAATATTGGCTGTTGTCGATTCGGTTTTGTGGTTGATTGATTGTATTAAGTTTTTTTTATAAGACTAGTATTTAATTCGTGTTTGTTTTGCAGGAACCTGCGTCTGCTGTTTCCGGCCATACCCTGAACAGCCAGCCACTCAACCGCTTTTGTAACTTCGCTGCGTTTCCTGTCATTTAAAACGGTCATGCTGGTCAGCAACTATTCTGGAATTGGCAGTAAAAAAAATGTTCATCATCACAATGTATTTGCTATCTCAGAACTATACATCGAGGTATCTAATAATAATTTAGTTAGACGAGCATTATGCAATTATTCCTAGCTGTCAAATGTACATCCGTGCACAGCACGTAAATTAAGTTTAATGCAATTCTATCACTCTCAAACAGATGACAAATTCACTACAATCGAACAACAACCCCACCCCTGTAATTAGAAAAATCATCAAACATTTAGCAAGCCCGATTCCCACCGTTCATTGAATCCATACATCTCGACCGATTTCACGGACAATCCCACATAAAAGGTACAAGTCAAACGGTCACAAAAGCCCATTCATTTTAAACGGGACCCCTAACAACATTATACCGATGTAATACATATTTCATTATTAATTTCCACCTTTTATGGTGCTTAATTTTATTGCTGTGGCAACCCCGGACGTATTTTTTTATAAGGCCACGGAACGATGCTACAATGCCAGTAAGTATGACAATAGGGGGCGTTGTATTGTTGTACAATGTTTTTTTTTCGTTGATAGATAGTTTTATAATCATGTAGGTATGGTTAGGCGAATAATTTTGAATATTGTATGCAGGAATCAGGAAGGTTTTGTATATAAAGTATGGAAGTATTTTCCAAACTTTTCAGTGCTCTATAGAAATAATACACTTTGTCCTTTTTTCACAGAAACTTTAACAAAGCAAAGTCGGTTCCGTTAAAGTTTTCTTTTTACTGAAAACCAGCTGCCTGAAACAATGAAAACTTACAATCAGAAAATTCGGCAGAACGACCAACATTCAGCTAGACTCCAAAAGTTATCTAAAACTGTCCTATTCTTTTGCCGACTGTACGTGATCTGACGTATCCACATCGTCCAACAGTTCCTGAACGATCAGCCTCATCCCATTCATAAGGAGACACTGGCATTCGCTTCCGGTTGCCCTTTCATTGTACAAGTCGGCATAGCGCGCGCTGCCCCCGGCCATGACAACAAAAGACCGATTCAAAAATCGAATTCGCGATTCAAAAGCGCATCGTTGAGGTTTATTGGCTTATCGCTTGATTGATTGTGCGAACGCCGACGCAATTTTTTTCTTTCCGTGTTGCCAGTTTTTATTACGGAATAACTCGATAATATATTTTGATTTGGGCGTGGCGAATTCGCGATTCCCTTTGTCGGTAACAGGAAGTTTTAGCAACGTCTATGTCCTGTAACAGGTACATTTTTATGAAATGTATGGAGTTTAGTACACTTGTGTTTGCGTTACGCCTATTAGGGCTTCCATTTGAAGTAAAGAGGCACGCATTGTCGACGTTTACTGTGCTGAAACGGTTAAAATTTGTAAATAAATTATTATGTTCAATGTTGATTCGCTACTGTTATTGGTTTCTTTGCATACTTATTAACAACTCTTCAATGGTTGTATAAGTAGACTTGTATAGCAATAAAAGGTTTGTACTTTACAAAGGTTATAAGTCGTATAATATGACTATGAAATTAGTAATTGCTCATAGGGATTTTCAGACTGTCGGCTGGTTGACAACATCTTAAAAAAAACATGCATTTGACGTGCATTTAATTTTTCAGCGTAGAATAAGATTTTTTTATGACGATGATGAGTTACGTCTTTCGTAGGCACCTATCTGAAGAACTGTCTTTAAAATTCCTCAGTAGGTCGTTACTGTAATGTCAAAAAGAGACAAATATTCAAAGCTTATGGTAGTAGATGTGACAATTATTTACTAAAGTCCCTTTCTGAAAAACCACTCTTATTATTGCGTAATACATTTCAGGAGGCACACAACTAGTCACACTTTTGCTGCCAAAATAGATACATTTCATTGGTCCACAGACATTCTGGCGTAAATTAGCCACGTCTCATTAGTCACAATATAGTCATTTATAAACGGATCTTTTCATCCTTGAAATTATGAAACAACGTATCCAAGAACTAGTTTAGTCAGCAGGGTTTTCCATTAAAAAAAATCATTTTATTATGACAAAGTATATTAGCATAAGACTCCAAAAGACAATACATTCGATTTCAAGTTTTCAACTCACGCGCAATGTTCCTATTGGGCAACGGAGACTCCAGATCCGTGTACGGAGGACCACAAACTTTGTTTGGCATCCCAGAAAACATGTTTAATGGACTTGTGTCTTAAAAATAAGGTGCATTATCCGATGCAGTTGTTGCTGGTCATGTGTATGGGTAATGTTGGCGGTCAAAGTACCGTGACGTATTTGTGCTACCGTGGATAAACGGACAGACAGACAACACGTTGAATATGCACAGCGATAAAATACACAATCAGATGAAAACTACTTTTTTCTCTTTTTGTGTTGCCCCACTTTATTGTGAGCCTGCCAGCGTGATGAATAATAACTAATTAAAAAAAGAGGTTTGTTTGGTTGTTAACAATTACTGTTCGTCTGATTGAAATTTTGTTAAAAAGGCTGAATAAATGTTTATGAAATTACCTCCTACTTCTTTCCGACCCGATTAATTCAGATGCAGTCTCAAGCTCAACCGTTAAAGTTTTAGTGGTTATTTGGACAGTTCGCCACGTTCAGATCCTAAAAGGTGCAAGCTGGGCATGAAGGGCAGACAAGGAGGGAGCCATATTCTTCAAAGGGAATCCAAACGAGTACCTACTTCCTTATATTTATTCTTTCAATCAAATAGACTTTATTAACATATATACAATTGAATATTCTTAAATGAAAACAAACCTATATACAAATACAAAAGGGAGACGGAAAACAGCTCATTCTGCATCAAAAAATTCGTCCACATCAATGTCAATGGGAAACGTGCTTAAAACGCTGGCAGCATTGCCACGTTGGATGGCAATGCTGATTCTCTGGCCAAAGAAAAGGCCAGCCCTCTGGTCACGTGAAGAGTCGACCAGCTTTGTCCTTCTTGCTTAAGATCCAGACATAGTATATTAGCTAGCTGTTGTTTGAAATATCTTTACAGTTAGAGTCAAGCCATTAAAGACATTAACTAGAAACAATGCGAATCAAGTAGGTCATCCTTAATGCATCGTAATTTAAATACAGTCTGCTATAAACAATAAAATAATCTATGTATTTAACGAACACGCAGCCCACGATAGTGTTCCACCGACAAACTGGCCATTCATCAAAAAGACCATTAGATAACCATTATGAATGTTATTTTACGTATGACAACACTCAACAATAGTATTTACATTCGATGTCAGTTTGTTTTACATCCGAAATACACATTGAATAAACGCGTAACATATTTCTTCCAGCATTCTCAGTTCTTTTATGCTTTGAACATAATGTCACGCATTACAAGAGGGCCATAGTTCCGTGGACCGTTCTTTGTCCAACAAAGAAAGGTGAATGAAGAACTGAATAATAATAACACATGTTGGTCGGTAGGAATTGAGAATGAAAAAAGTTTAGAGATATGACAACACCGCCACGTGTTTAGAACACAAAAGGATTTCAAATTTTGAAAAACGTATTCTTATGACGTTTTTTTTTTCTAATGACATTAAAACTTGCCATGTATAAAAATTAAAAGTAAAGCCTATAAATAGTAGGCGCGTATTTTGCGTGTTATCGTAGACTATATATCAAAAGGGTGCTATGTTTTTAAGCGTGCGTGACATGTGATAATTTACGTATAATATGTACGTATGTGCTCAGTGGGCTCATAAATTCGCAAGCTCGTGATTTATATGGGGATTACAGCGCGTTATCATTACATAACTGTGCGGTGGCTTAAAGTTACATATTACAGGTATCTAAGTATAATAATCATTCATTATGTGATATGGCTGTAAGCTTCTAATGGTTTGGTTATGCTATCATTTACTTGAGCATTAATTATGTTAAATGGCCGAGATTAGGTACATGTAGAATATTGTTGATATTCTTACTTACTACTAATATCATCATCATTAGCCTTTTGAAATTCCCACTGCTGGGACACAGGCCATCTCTCTGTGAAAGGAAATGGGCTGTAATCCACCACGCGGGCCCAGTGCGGGGTGGATGTCACATCTCTTCGAATTGTTGGTATTCTAGGACATGCAGGTTTCCTCACGATGTTTTCCGTCACCGTTTCGAGAGCACTGGATATGAAATAATTTACACAAAATAAAGCGCCTGCCTGGGTTCGAAACCATGACCTACAACTTGTAAGTCGCGGCCGTTGCAACTGGGCCACCACTGCTCCTCCTTATATACCTACCTAATAATATGAAACAGTTAAATAATAACAGCTGAAACTTAAAGTACACTGTCGCAAAATTTTGTTTTTTATACATACCCACAATGATATAATATACGGGACCAAAAAAAACAATAAATAAATGAAAGTCCGACGCATAAGTGGTTTATACCACAGAAACTATTATGACGTGTATGTACTTAGTTACTGTTATTATATTAATATTTATAAAGCTTGAAAGAATACTCTCCCTATCAAAAGGTAAGCCAGTAACAAATCCTATAAAAATAAAGATCCAAAAGCACTCGTTTCACATTCTCAGGCACAATCACTCGATGTCTTTGCCATGTCATGTGTTGCCAGCATTAAGGGCCCTTGAAAATGGCGCGCAAACTGACTGCTCCTAGCTAAATTAACAAACAAAATGGCGGGAGATTATACCTTTACCGCTTTTGTTAGTGTTCCCGCAGTTTCAAGTAGGGATTTTTGTTTGATTTGATTTTACTCATGTGACAATATCATATTTTGCGAATAATAAGGATTAAGTGTTGCGTATTTTTGGCATCAATTAGAGACAATTTATCTGTTTCGCAGCTCGCAAAATGGTGATTAATCCAGTAGTATTAAATAGTTAATTTTATTCCAATTATTTTTGGACAAATAATCAATTTAATCCCAAAACGAATTGCTTGAAAAGCGCAAACATATGTTTAACTACATGATGATTTTCTAAGAAACACATAGTAATTCCACAAAGAAAAATAATCTAAAAAACCCAAGCAAGTAAAATACCTAATAAACTGAAATTACGTACCCCTAACGAAAATTATAACAACTTTCCTCGTTTCTAACTTCGACTAAAATTCCAGCAATATTTCTACGAAGCAATTTAATTAATTAACGAACAAGAAAGTTCCGTCGGCCTTCGGAAAACGTTAATCTTGCTGGCAGTGTAAAATTCACAAAAACTTTAAGCCGGCAACGGCTGCGAACCAGTAGTTTGAGTAGCAAACTTGTAATAGGTTTAAACTTTGAATATTTAAATTGTCTACAGTGTAATTTTGAAATCACAATCGGTCCACCGGTTATTAATGTTTGTGTTCCTTTTGTTTTAATTGAATGGCTACAGACGTTTACTTTGTGCTGCGTGGGAGTATCTAATCGGGATATTAATTTTATTGGATAATAATGTTGTAGATATTGAACAGTTTTATGTAACTAAAGTGTTGGCTAGAATTAAATAACTTAAGAATTTTCATTATTGGGAACGGCCTCTTGACTGGTGATTCAATCTGCGTTTTTCCAACTATGTTAGAACTCCACAAATAAGTAAATGGGTAACACTGGCACTGGCCCCTTTGCAAGACTGACACCAGATTTCCTGGCTTCTGATTATCTGCAACTACTGACTGTTGACAGGCGATTCTTACTTGACACTTTATATTTGCAAATGGACTGTAGAATCCATTATTGTTATTATTATATTTAAAATTATAGTCATAAAAAAATGGCCTAATTTAAATAATTGACTAGACTTTGACTTAGAAACGGAACGAATTCGAATTTCGAATCATCATCAGCCTTTTTTGCCTTACGAAACAAGCAAAAAGTTTAAAAACTGTAACCCCACTACGGTTTTTTTTAGCCTGTTTCCCGGATCATAATAACGAATTGAATTTATTTTCGGATGAATAGTTTAGGCGCTACGGAGGAACATACGTTAATACAAACATGCATAAATACATAGACTGCTAAAATCAAAACCCTTTCTTTTGTCTTCGCCGTAGTTGGCTAAAAAATGGATAAAAAAAGCCGAAGTCGAAGCGTAGTCGGATAAAAAGTATGCTTCTACCAACTACCTTAGACAACATGCTTTACTGTTTGTCCCGACAAATAATTTAAAATCAAGCAAAGCAATGATTTCCGACATGTTTCTTCATTTCATTAATCATACATTATCATCATTTCAGCCGAAAGATGTGCACTGTTGAACATAGGCCTTCCCCAAGTGTCAACATATCCACCGGTCCCGTGCATCTTCCATCCACAGGATTCCCGCAACCTTTACCTGTGTGCTTATTCCGAATTTTTTAACGTACTCACTCTAACTAACGCAAACGATCTCTTATGTCAAAATGTATAGAAAAACCGGCCAAGTGCGAGTCGGAGTCGCGTACGAAGGGTTCATGTATGTATGGTGACACCCTTTTATTTATTTTTTTAATTTTGGAATTTTTCCTTTATTTGTGCTGTAAGACCTTACTTTTTGCCAAATTTCGTGATTCTAAGTCAACAGGAACTACCATATAGGTTTTCGACCCAAAACCCCTATAGGTACTTCCGGTTGATCTATAATTGTCAGTTTTTGTTAAAAGCACAAGTAAAGGGAGAATCCCGAAAAATAAAAAGTTAAAAATTAAGGTAAATTTTGGTACTTAAAAGGTTTCGCGAAAATCTAAATTTGCCCATATCTTTTTATCATGTTGACTCAGGACCTTGATTTTTATACTCCTAATAGTGACTATAGATCTCAGTATCAGTATCAGGTATAAATTTCAACTTGCTAGGTCTACCCGTTCCTGAGAATATCGGTGGTGACACACGGACATACGGACGGACAGACGGACAAGAGAGTGATCTTATAAGGGTTCCTTTTTACCTTTTAAGGTACGGAACCCTAAAAAGAGATATTTCCTTACCGTCCCTAGACGGTGCTTATACAATTTCAATAAAAATTCACGTCTTACGTTTACGTTAACGCGATTGAGCGTGAGTAAAAACCCGCAATAAGGCCTAAGGTCATCGCTCATTATATATCAACTGAATATTATAACACTAACCCAGTACTTCTACGTCCACAAGCATCTATTTGCAAACTCATCGTTGTTTTCCTAAACATTCTTCTCGAGTAGTAAGACAGCGTGGGGAGGGGAGATAAATATTTACAGTATTTTCCGTGTGGCAACACCGGGGCGGCTGTAAACAATATTTTTAATCGACTCGGCAAACTGTGTCGCTTACACTTAGCGAAACTCGAAGCGAAAATAAAAACAGACTAAGACAACCTGTAGCGAATAAGTCGATATTTTTGCTGAAAATGTTTGCAAATATTTTCCTTTATTCATAATTTGTTATTATGCATAGCATAGGTACATGTATAATTGGCTTATACTTTTGTGTCTCCAGAAACTCGGGTATCCTGTGTATGGTGAGCTGAATCTCATCTACTTTGCCAGTCCATTGCTGGTTGGCTACTAATCAATACTGAAATGATGATAATAATGATCAGTATATTCTCATCATGATCAGTCACAGCAAGACACAGCTGGCCATAGACCTCTACAAATCCACACCATCCCGATTCTCGGCAACTTTCATCCAAATGCTACCAGCTAAATAGCTATGATCTTCACTCCCAATTGACTTTATTTGCGTGGGGAAATGCTCATGCATACTGACCTACCACGGGGAGATAGCGCAATTATTTAAGACTCCAACCCACTAAAACTCCACGGTCTCCTCCTGTGCCGCTAATGGCGGAAACACGGGCACGCGTTAGCACTCACCGCGAACCCGTCGCGGCTGTCCGTCACTGGACCCTTCTCTGGGGTGTACCCCCATCACAGGCGCACCAGAACACATTGCACGCCGTGACCAGCCCAGCCTAGGGACTAAACCAGCACATGGGCGACAGACGACCCCGTGTATGGAACCCTTGGTCCCACTGTACGGGTCAGGTCAGTGGCCCTGCCACCTACCACTTTTCGGCCGCAGGGAATAGGGACCTCCCCTGCGGCCCCACTGCGTCCGCCATTAGACTGTGGCCACCCCGTCCAGGCCACGAAAGGTAGGGAGAACAGCGCATCGTAATGCCGGCACTCCTATCCCGCCGAGGCTTCCAACTCTCAGCCGCGATATCTTATGGGATCAGGAACACTCTATACACCTCTGTTGCGATGTCGCCTCTGTTACCAAGCGCCACCACAACCTACTTATTGGCCGCTACGTCGTCGGCTTAGTCGGCAAAAGCCCTGACGACCGGCCCCTCAGGTTCCTCTTCGCTTCACTGCTGGTGACTAAGCCATGGCTACTGAGCCCCCAGCCTCGAAAATTCGGAAACCCACCGGGGGTTACTCCTAATAGCCTGAGGGTTAGTATACTTATCATCGTATTAGGTGATCTACGCTTGGCAGAATATTAAGAGAAGAATTAAAGCTACACTAAACAAGAAGAGAAGAAATGAGGACACCACTGGTCATTCTCTTTATATGATTGCTCCGAAGAAGGTTCTTTATCGTAAACACGACATGAAGTAACTTCGTTTTTCCGAAAAGTTGACAACGTTTATTAAAAACGTATCTGTTCCTTCTCTATTGACAGAGTATCAAAGGACCATCAGGTATACCTCTTAGGTACATGAGTCTAAATCCCAGTAATATAATATTTTATTTAATAATTCCCAAAAGCAATAATAATAATAATAATAATCTTTATTCAAACTTGAAATTGGTAAAATATACTAATAGGTCTTATATATAAAGTGGGTACAACAATGTTAGGTGCCTGTACTAGGTAATCCTGTATCACAGGCGGCGGGGCTCAAACAATGTCATTGGAAGGACAAGGAATTTTTACAATATTTTCTTAACATTAGAATAGTGACAGCGATATTTTGATTTATTGATAATCTTAATTACTAAAACAGATTAAAATTAAATTCTATTAATAATGATAAACATATGATTCCTAACTTAGCTTAGATAACGTTAAATTGATTGCACTTAATTATTTACACACACGGACAACGAACTTTGAGCGTCAGCAGATATTTGAGCTGGGTTAACCACTATTGCAAAATGTTTTCAAAGCCAAAGTACGAATGGCGGCAAATTTCCTAAGACAGCAACAAATCCAGGCGAAGTAGGTCAGTGCAGTGGCTTGTTCTTGTTGAGTCGGCATCACGTGTTAAACACGGAAGTCTGGCCTTGAGTGTGACGCTCTAGGCGCCCTCGTAATCGACAGAGTTGATGTATCTGAATTCCGCTATCTTCCTTGCAGGACACTCAGGATCTCCTGTTTTATGACTGCTGAGCTTTTTAAAGCGTGAGCAAGTTGCACATTTTGGTACATCAGCTTTCTTCGCGCATTCTGTCATCGAGTGCCCTGTTTCACCACAATGCCCACACGTCGAGTTGACCTCTCTGCACGTTTTTGCTGCATGACCATACTGATGGCACTTGTAGCACCGAGTGACCAGTGTAAAATCCCTGACAGGGCAGGACGTCCAATTAATAAAAAGTCTCGATTGAGCGATTAGGGCTTTACGTAAATCAGCTGGTACTTCAATGACGTAGTTGCAGGTCGACGCATCTCTCTTCCCAGATTTGTGGCTTAATTTTACCAAGGCCAGGAAGGATTCTAAGGACATGTCTTCAAACTTGTCGGCTACATTTTGTTCAAAAATGCATCTGAAGACCTCATTTTCAGACATAGAAGTCGGCACTCCTAAGACCACGATCCGGGGTTTGCGCTTGCTGGGTTCGTCGGCGATAAGTCCTGAAGTAGAGAGCTGGACTGCTTGCTTTACTTTATCAGCGTCATGTTTGGTCTCGGTGCTGATAATTACGCCTCCGTTTTTTGTTTTCCGGACACCACGAACATGCAGTTTCATTTGCTCCGGGTGTATGATCTTTCTCACGAGGTCTTTTGTTTCGTCACTCGATTTCAATTTATCTTGGGGATAAATTGCTACCGAGCTTAAATTATTGGGGCGAATAAAGTTATTTGCTCCCTTTTTTACCATTTCGGCAAAAGAAACATTTTCCGCAGTACCTGAGTCCAGTATCGTCTTCTTTAGGTCCATAATGTGGTCTGACAGGTCACACTTTTCAGTAAGGGATTCAACCGCATTGTGCATTAGAAGAGATCTAGCCTTCAGCGACTGGTATAGTACTGCCATTTGTGAGGTACCGGATCCTATTTTACGGCAAAGGTTTGCGATTTTCATTTTCTGCTCCGAATTCAGTTTCCCATCCGCGGCAATAGAGCAGACCTCATTCAGATGCAGCTCAATAGAAGACATCCATTTTTGAATCTCGGGCGTAGTGACGATTTCAGGCCGCCAACGGTACGGCCGGTACGGTACGGTAACGGTTACGGCCGTAATGCCCGTACTTAGACGTTTGCACAGTGTTTTAATTAAAATAATTTAAAATATAATCGCTTTAGAGCCGGCGTTCGTAACAAGGGAAGTTGGGAGTTTCCGAAACGGAGTTACAAGACAAAATAATAAAATATTAATAAGCGCCCGTAGACGGTAGAAAAGTTTCATTGGCGGCAAATATTTGTGTTTGAAATAAGGCGCGCTCGCGATACGATGGGGTTACCCGCGCGGACTCGAACCCGCTACCCTTGTAGTCGGCACATTCAGTTTTGCTTACAGCACTTTTATGTTGGATTTTGTGAGTAGGCTCTGATCGTTATTTTGTTGCTTATGAGGGTCAGAAAATGGTTTCCATGCACATTTGAAAGGTGTGATGTTTAGTTTCGCACAAACTGGAAAATAATACAATTTAGAATAAACCTTCCCAAAAGTACTTTTAACTGTAATAAACTAAATGGACAACAAAACAATAGATGTAATAAAAAATATCGAAAAACGAATCCAATATTTCATTTCTGAATACAACAAACACAGTTGGCATTTGCTAGAACGTGGGCACATAACGTACTCAATTCAATATTTTAGCGGCGGCTGGAACAAAAGCATTTAGCAAAATTGAACTGTTCAAAAACTCAAAAGTCAAATTGTGAGTGGCGGGAGCTAACTACAATAAAAACCTTGAATTGGAAGCTATTAGAGCGAGTGCCTAGTTGTAATGTAATATTAAAATAGTTGGGCGCGAGCCCCGGGCGGGTGCTCGGAAAATAAATCAAATAGAACTATGATTTTATAACTAAGTAGTTAAAACACTGTCTACTATACCATTGGTTCTCAACTTGTGGTCCGCGGACCGAAAGGATATTTTTTTCAAACCAAATTCCCTAACGGATTCTAAGTTTCCTGATAACCACAACCAGCGGTTCTTTAATGCAAAGAGTAAATAGGTTACTTCTAGGCAAGCGTACTTCACCATCGACCATGTCATCGCTTACCATGCCAGTGATCATCAGCGGTGAGATAGTGGTCAGCCACGAGCATCAACAATAGAAATATACATCTAGAAACATAGTGTTTTGAACCACATTTGATTTGTTCAGGCACATTTTGATGATGAATTTTTAGTTAAATGAATTTTGCTAAAAGTCAGTTTAGATTTAGATTTACTCAGGTCCCTGATGACAACAAAAACTTTGAATGAGGTCCCAAGTCGAAAAAACGTTGGGAAACAGTGAAACAGCCAGTGGTCGTTTGTGGAAACGTCATTTAATATGCAGCTGTACGGGAATGTGTTTCTGCGTATCCTGTCGATTGTCTGCCGGTTTGGAATATTTTCAGGTTTTTATGGAGACTTGGACTGACCGGCTGAAAGCGGATTGATAAAGGTCGAGTAGCTTCAAAGAGATTAAAAAGGACACGATGTTAGTAAAAGATGTGGTTATTATTATTGAGTGTGTAAACAATAATGATGAGCCTGGATCAAATGCATTTAGAAAAGCAACTCCATGATATTTTGGAAAACTCTAGCCAGTGGATCAGTAGGTTGATTTAGAATAGAATAGAAATACATTTATTCGACACGGACACAACATAACAGCAACAAATATGGAGTAAAAGACAGTAAAGAAATGCAACGACAAATTGCGCTGAACGTGCATACCGAAAGGATTAGCAAGTCAGCATTTGACAATCTTTGTGGTGAAACTAACTAAATACTCTTTACTTAAAGGACTTAAAGTGTGAAAATAAAGCTTTGAAGGATGTGAATAAAAATAAACATCTACTAAATACACCATACTTAAAGGACTTTGAAAATATTGTTTTGAAGGATGTGAATTAACATCAGCAGTTACTCTGGGCGGAAAAGCTTTTTAATTGTCACTTTTAGCGATATTAGCACCCAAAACCGTACCTAATTTGTTATGAATTACAATAAAGATGTATCTGTGTCTGATTTTCTGTTCCAGTAATGAAAATTTCCAGTTTTATCTTGACAGATTCGCTTAAAATGCGTATTTACAAAAAGTATGTAGGTATTGCCGCAACTTATTACGTAGGCAGGTGGGTAGTGTGTGGATATGCAAAGGACTCGTAAGTAGATATCTGACAATCAGTGAACTGAGTGATTGGCGGGATGGCGCGGAATGTCGCGTGTGGCTTGTCATGGATGTAGGTATGTTACAGATGTGACAACCAACTTGAAACAAGATTCTTAATGTTATTCACTCTCAGTCTGTCTGTAAGGAAAGTGGGACAAAGATTAAGTCTTATCTTATTATAGTGAAGATGTAAAATTAAACGTTTTTTTTTTATACAGGTTGGCAAAAAAAACTTCAGTTTTTTTTACTCCTGTTTACCCGAACTATCGCCCTGTTTTGTTTGAGCCACGTTTTTCGCCCACCCTGTATATTTCCAAAGAGGAATCGCCGGAATTCTGGTCCGATTACGAACGTTCTTCAAAAACGGTTCGACTCGAAAAGCTAGTAAACCATCAAAAAACAAAATAGCACTATATAAATAAGTACTATAAACTAAATCAAATCCTTCACAAACCTATGTGCTTTTCCAAAATAATTTGTCTAGAAACTATCTGTTTTTTTTTTCCGAAATGATGATACAAACAATTTTTACTAAAGTAGATGAAATAATTAAATAGGACTGTACTAAAAAAATATGGATTGTCATCAACATCACTAGAGGTCTTATGATTCTCTCTTAACATAATACTACGGAAGACTAAATTCTCATTTACGATAAACTCTATCTGTGGGTCAAACTTTTCAAAATCCTGGCCACGGACGTCATTACACCAAGTCTCTACATCCATGTGGCCATGTATTGGAGGCGAGCCGGGGTGTGTAATTGAATGCAAACAGCCCATTGTTGCTGCCCGTATCAATCAGGGGATGAACGCCCGATAGTTTTCTGCGAATCGAACATTAGGGGATGGGGGGATGCTTTTTTTTGTTTTCTGTGTGGTGTTTACTGTTGGATTATCTAGCTTTAGAAGATGGGAAAACATTTATAAAATGAAGAACGGGATTAGTCAAACATTTTTCTCGTGGCCAATCCCGTAAAATAAATGCATTTTCCGTGATGAAGAGACATCATACAAGTAAATTTTTAAAACTCCCGATTCATTTTTATTTTATGCTCTTCAAATTAGGTAAATAATTTATCTAGTAGTAAAAAATCGATCGAAAATCTATAGAACACGTTATGACACGATATCTTGCGAAAATATCCCGATTCAAACATTTAAACGCCCAAAACTTTTGAAAGGCTGAACCGATTTTCATCAGTCATATCTAAGAACACTCTTGATAAAGTCACCTTTCAAACAAAAAACAACTAAACCTGAATCGGTTCATCCGTTTAGGAGCTATGGTACCACAGATAGACACACAAATACACGGCAACACACGTCAAACTTATAACACTCCTCTTTTTTCCGTCGGAGGTTAAAAATAAAAAAAAAATGTAATCAGATTTACAAAAACACAAAATGAGTATACTTCTTCATTATATTAGTTACTAGCTTTTTTCGCGCGGCTTCTCTTCCGTGGCCCTACCCGCAGGACCCTTTATTTTTTTGGGATAAAACAATGTAGCTATCTACTGAAGAAAGAATTTTCAAAATCGGTTCAGTAATAGGGATGTTTCCTGGGTAGAAAAATGATAATTCTATTTACTCCATCAGTGAGATTATCAAATAATATTGGACCCGTATTTTTTGCTTTACCAAATCAATAAAAATTGAAGATAAAGCGCATCAAAGTTCAGGAGTGGGAGCGTGAAGTATAAAGTGTATCACACCGTGACGTCACACGATATTACAACGCATTATATCGTCGTCACTTTATGTTTATGTGTAAAAATATAAAATACGTGTCCAATATTTTTTATTAATCTACCTCAATCTGCCTAGCCTTTTCCCAACTATATTGGGGTCGGCTTCCAGTCTTACCGGATTCAGCTGAGCACTAGTGTTTTACGTGGAGCGACTGCCTATCTGACCTCCACAACCCAGTAACTGGGAAACACGGTACCCCTTGGCAAGACTGGTGTCAGATCTCAAGCTTCTGACTACCCGTAACGACTGTCAAAGATCTTCAAATGACAGCCGGGACCAACGGCTTAACGTCCTGTCCGAGGCACGGAGGAAACTCGGTATGATGAAAATGGTTACCCATCCACGGTCCGACCTCGTCAAGCATTGCTTAACCTTGAAGATCGACCCGTGCGGCTGTTTTTATTTAGCCACGAGCTCCTCATCCCTTTTTATTAATCTACCTGACGGACAAAAAACAAATTTTCTGTCATCTACCCTATTCCAGAGATTACTTACTACAAAAAAACTTACAAACTTTACCTTTATAACTCGCTTTTATTAGCTTGGTATGTATGTATTTATCATTTATTTATTTATGTACACACAAAACACTTAAAAGAGAAAATACATATAAAGATAGAAGAGTACAAAGGTGCTGCTTATTTCTAAAGAAATCTCTTCCTATGTAACGGAATCTTTGAACGTGATTTTCGCCCCCTTCAAAACGTCAGATTAATTTGAAACTTTGCACACTTATCAAGGATTGATGACAATACAATAATTTAAATAGTTTGTCTTATTATCCTTACAAGGATTTTCAGGATGAGCGATTGAACTAAAAAGTGAAAAAATACTTTTTTGTTCAATTTACCATTAAAGCGCGTTTTTTAGTTTTTTAAACGACAATTTATTGTAATGTTAGTGTAGGAGAAGAGGTAGTTTTATTTGGACAGACAAACATAGCTGCCTGATATATCATCTACCTAATTGTTAAGCAAAGCGCGTTTAGACAACATCATAATGATCAGAGTTGTGTCGTATTGATCATACTAATACTAAGGCATTGCACTATTTCAGCTTTCAGCTGTAAGTACTATAGCTTAAAGAACCTTCGCATTATTTATTGCATAAAACAAGTTAGGAAAGACGATAGATAATTCTTGTTGGCGTGGTAAATACAGTTATTAAATATTATATGTTCATATTTTTATAGGCTCGCGCTTGACCACTATCTCACCTGATGGTAAGCGATGATTTGGTTGACGGTGAAGCACGCTTGCCTAGAAGTAACCCATTTATTCTGGACTTAAAGATTCCTTGATTAACTATTGTGAAACACAGACTCTGGTAGGGAAAGCCACTCCTTAGGTGTACGTGTATGGGAAATCCACCATCATCAAAGGCGCACCGCCGTACGTCTGGTACTCCGATGATGAAACGGGCTTATGTATTTATATTTGTAAAAAATAATTATATATTAAAAAAGTCCATGGTCTTAAAAACACTGTAGAAAACCTAATCTAATTCCTTACTATAGATTACAAATACCTTTCAAAACACAAATTCCAAATGACCAATAACCCACACACTAATAAACTCGTCAGACCAAAAAACCGTATCAAAATGAGCAAACGATTTCCACAATACAATAGTGTGACATCCACCCTCATTGCTGGGGTTAGTCGAAATTAGTGTTGGTACTAACCCTCGACGGAACGCGTGTGGAACGCGTGCGAACCGCGTGTGCAACGCGTGTCGCAAACACCAACGCGTGTGCACGCAACGCGAGGCGATATTAAAAGGAATATGTTAATATGTGATAGAGAGTGTTTCGGGAACGATAGTAATGTTGAACTTGAATTGTTAGGTCAGGGGTTTATTAAAAGGCTTTGTTTTAAACAAATGGTCGATTTGATATGAGTTGTTCTTCCGGTCTTGTACGCCTCCTGCGCATAGGTGCTAAAATACGGTGTCAATCTTGTGTTAATAAATATTATTATTACATCATTTGTTTCTTAAACAGGTCTGGTAGCATTTAAATATTCCGCTTTCTAAAATGAGAAGCAGTTGCTCATTTTATGTCCTATTTTAGAACGGGTAACGGTGCATATACAATAAAATATCTATTTTCCTGTTGATATAGCAAACTACTAGTTGAAACTCATTTAACTTAAGTAAGAATTATCGACATGACGAAGAAAAAATGATAATTATAGTGACAGAATTAACCGCTGAGCTCGAGTGTCACTACTGTCAAGATCAACAGTTATAATCCTACCCAACACAGTAATATTTTTCTCACCACCCTGTACAAAACTCCTCGAATCCTCAATCCCGGCTGCCTGCTCCAGATACACTCCACATTGTTATTCGTGTTACTTTATAGCACTTAACGTCATCTGACAGACGTCACCACCCCAATAGTGTGACATTGTCGCCATGACCAGTCCAAAAAACAAATCGGCTTTCAATCAGATGCAATTATTTATTTTTTACGTACCATCACGCATGTATTTCCCGAAGGGTTAGACAGAGGTCGTACCTATCTGTAATACAGTAAGTTTTGCCTATTATGTTTAAATCCCATGTAATAGGACGCATGGCTATAACTAGATCTGCCATGGATTGGCTGAGGAAAGTTTTGAGGAATCGCAACATCATTAAAGCCGCGAAAACCCGGCTCTTACAGCAGCCGAAACCTGGACAATGAGGGAAACTCAGAGGAGAAAAATAGACGCTTTAATATTATTATTTATTTAAAATAGGCTCGCGCTTGACTACTATCTCACCAAATGGTAAGAGATGATGTGGTCGACGGTGAAATAGAAGTAACCTATTCACTCTGGAAAACATTGAAAATGTGGTGGGTGTCTTGGACCGATTTATATATTCTCCAAGAACTCAGCATCAAGTAGCGTCTATCAGCCGTAGTCCGGGCTCGAATACACCAGTTCGTAGGTCATGTGTCCCGCGAGGCAATGACTCTATTGAGCGGCTTGTGGTCAAAGGCAGAGTGGAAGGAACGAGAGCACGAGAGCATGCGGCAGTTCGCCCATCGCCCATGCGATGGACCGACCAGATCAAATCTGCAGTAGGTGGTATTGCATGAGTGCACACGAGTTACAACCGACAGAGAGGTATGGCGATGCATCGTGAGGCGAAGCATGTCAGCCCGAAGTCTCACTGCAAGTTGATGACTACGACCGATCTACCAAGAGTGTACAAAAACTTCGGGCTGCTACTGAGAAATCCTAAAATGAAGTGGCCGGGGCAGGCAATATCACTTTGCCCTGCCATTTTATCATTTTTATTCGGTTTGCCTTTACTGGGAATCGAACCCAAGACTTCATGATCAGCAGCAACAGTAGTCAAGTAGTTTTTCACAAAAAGAGGGATTGTGGACCAAGCTTCATAAGGCTTTAAAGTAAGCGATTGAAAGGCTTGATAAGGCTGGAGTGAAAGAGTGTAGAAAAAGAAAAGTATGAGTTTTATGAAGAGAGCGTGGCTTCTTAGGCTTTATCTGATGGTTGGTCTGAGAAGATGAAAAATAAGGCTGGTTGCATAAGTTGTAAACATTGAATATTTAGACAAATGTTTTTAACGACTGCAAGACATCCACGTGTCTGCTGCAACCCTGGAATACATGTTCGTGCAAATAATTTAACTTAATTTTAACTAGTAATGAAAGATTCTCAATATATTAAAAACACTTATCATCTCTTGATGCGATTGCAGATAACTTAAGATATAAAACCGAAAAAAAACCATGGGGTATTAAATATATTCAAACAGTGACTTTTTCAACTACGATTACATGCAAATATTTTTCTTTAAAACTTTTTGCGGAGAAATTTTCAGGTCTTCCAACAAAATTATAAAATAATTCTAACCACTTCATACCTACTGAAATTACAAGTCCCTACCTACAGCCACTATAAATGAGAGATGGCCCGATATCTTGGTAATGTCACGCTCTTACAAAGTTGGGTTCTTGCGCCGGGGTCCGGAGACCCGGGTCTAATCCGGCCGCTGAACGGGCCGGCACGGCTGTGCTATCGCCGGCACGCAGCCGCATCTTACCACCGAGATATAAGCCTACTTATACGTGTATTTGGTTATGTATGAGTGAATTGGAAAGAGGGAAGAGAGTGGTCTCGTAGCGCCGTAGTGTTGTGTCTTTTGCTACGCGTTCGGGAAGTGCTACGACGGGCGTAGGCGTTGAATGTCTCCAAAGTCAAAGTTATTTACTTATTTATTATATATGTCGGGTTTAGTCAATAGTACGGACGTCAAAACAAATCACGAGCACGCCACCTGTCGGCAAATCAAGAACAACTACGCCGTGGCGCGCTTTCTCTAACGAATTACGAGGTGGGGACACAGAGTATAGGAGTTGAGTACTGACCGCCCTGGAGCTAAGACGTTGTAGAATCAGTATCGATCCGTAATATTGGTGAGCAAGATTGTAACTGTGAACTATTTAAATAAACCCAGTGTATCGAATAATTTATGTTATTTCATTTGCACGACTGTACCCACCGACCTGCCCATACACGATGTCTTAACCTAAGGGAATACATCCTGACTTCACGATGGTTTGTATCTATCGGCCAGCCATGATGCGACATATACTTTATTGTACACCATAAGTTACTATTTGTTTCGGGATATTTACCATGTATATTTAGAAACAAATATTTATTCTAATGATTGTGACCATGTCAGCTTAAAAACTTATACCATAAGTTACATTTATAAAGGAAACTTAAAACTAAAAACACATAGAATGGGTGGCCTTATCGCATTCCGCAATTTCTCCCAGGCAAGCAGCTAGTTAAATCATTTATTACAATTAGAAATTTAAAGTCGCTGTTGAATGACAAGATTTATAGTGAAAATATAATGATAAGTGATTCAAGCTGTCCATTCGCAAATGTAGATTTTTTTGAAAAAAAACGTACAATCGGAGGGACTGTCTATATATCCGTTATAATCAATACTTCTATGATATCTAGGTATTATAATTTTCTAGATATTTGTAAAAGAAAATCTCTCATTGCATTGCTTTGATTACGAAGCACATGCACAGATAATATAATACTAGCATACAGATGCCTCATCCCATACATAGAAACCGTACCGACGTAACTAGCGTTTTTCGTCTGATTAAACTGATTAATTTTTGAACATCGATAGCGTTCGGTTCCGTTCCACGGCTATAGATAGATGGAGTTAGCAGTGAATTGCAAGAAACAGGGTTTACTCGGTTCGTGAATATTTTTTCCATAAATACATTTTAGATTAGTTTTACAGTATTTTTGCACGTTTTACAGTTTCATTGCACTAAAATGTGTAACAATACAAATTTAAACAATCGAGAGGAATGCCTCAAAAATTTAAAACCGCGCCATCTATTGGCATCAATTTTAAATAATTCGTTCAATAATCTTTGAAATGTGAATGGGCTCTTAGTCCAATATACCATTAGTTTGTGCCTAGAAGAGATGGTTAAACAAGAACGTAAAATATTTATGTTCAATTCCATAAAATGTTAATTTTACACACAGTTAAATAACAAATCGAAGCAGAGAATGCTTGATATTCATAATAGAAAATATTGGACACGTATTTTTTATTTTTACACGTGACGAAACATAAAGTGACGACGATATAATGCGTTGAAATATTGTGTGACGTCACGCCGCTAGTAAACTCTATACTGCCTTAGTGACGTCACATGCCTCAACTCCTGAACTTTGATGCGCTTTAACTTTGTAATTTTTTATTGATTTTTTAAAGCAAAAAACACGTGTCCAATATTATTTGATAATCTCACTGACGGACTAAATAGAATTATTATTTTTCTACCCAAGTACCCTATTCTTACTAATTATTTTCACATTGTTTAGAAGATTTGTAATTAAAGAAATTCTAATCCAACGACATTAGCTATCGCGTAGATACTTGAGAACGACAGAAGATGAAAGTTTTATCAAATTGTAGGTGAACAGCGTATAATTGTTTTTCGTAATAATAAACGCAAGTAAAGCATAAGCATAAGCAGTAAGTTGCGTAGAAAATAAATAATTGCGTATTTTGACAAACATTTTGTGTCATTTAACGTCATATCCAAAGGCTACCTTTTTATATACTTAACCATGAATAATTGCAACCGTATTTTTTCCGTGTACATATTGACATTTTTATAAACAAATATGTTAACTGCAGACGCTGCAGACAACTGTACCAATAGGAAATTGTATCTAGGACAATGGGTGCAATTTAAAAAAAACGACCATTATGATCTCGTTTCCGGGTTGCCATTATGCAATTTACTCAAATTTGAGCTTAAAGCTTAATTAAGCTTTTTGAAATTAGAACGATAGACTTGAGAATTAAGACCTAGTCAGACATATTAGATAGTAGTGAAATATTGAGAACAATTTAGTTATATTGTTAAGCTGGTAGTACTTACTCGATATTTTTTTGAAATGATTTCAAAGTTGTTTCTGGTCAAAATTTAAAAATTATGCACATTTTTTTTACCATATACTTCCGACTAAGGGCGGATTTTAAAATAGTCGGATAACTTTTATCTAAGGAATAAATGGTTATTTGACATATTTTCTTCTAGCTTTTTCCCGCGGCTTCGCTCCCGTATCCCACTCTTTAATCCTTTATCACTCAGGAATAATGTGGCTTTCGAATCTCTTTCTATAATAGTCAACGCCTTCTAGTTGTATGGTTTGATCACGCGACTTAACGATCAGATGTGTCATTCCCATACATTGATTCGTTTTCTGCTAGCGTTAACGATTGTAGATTGTCAAATTGGCTACAGGTGCTGTACGGTTACTGTTCCAGGAGGCACAGGAGAATAGTTCCATTCCACATAAAGATTCATAAAAACAACTTCACGACAAAATTCTGAATTCTACCTAACAACATACAATTCCGTTAATAATTTATTTGTTTGCCCTCCCTTAGAAGGAGGGTAATAAAAAAATATAATTAGAGTCCAAGTATTTGCCAAGAGCGAGTCGTAATTATGAAGAGGACTCTTAGCTAACAGCGACATCTACTGGCGAGGGATAGCGGGATGGCGTTTAATTTCCTTCTCTGTTTTATTAGTGAAAATAACCCGTTTTAAATAGGGGTGGTATGTTAATAATTAGGGGTGGAAGTGACGGGATGTCTATGTAACTGTGAGATTAGTATGGAATTGAGGATATTAATGTTTTATATACTATTTAGGTGTGTGGTGATAATATGTAATATCAAAATAACAACGTTTTATTAAACTAATATGAAAGTATATACGGTACTAATAACAAATACGCAAATTTTAATATTTTTGTCTGTCTGTTTGTTCCGGGTTATCTCTGAAACGGCTAGTCTCATTTTGATGGATTTTCACTGGTAGATAGCTGATGTTATAAGGAGTAACATAGGCTTTTTATCTCGGAAAAATTCACAGTTCCTGTGGGAAAATTAGAAAATTTAACAAAAATAAATACGAGTTTGACGCGAATGAAGTCGCGGGCAAGAGCTAGAATAAAAATAAATGTTTATCACTATGTAATCTTCAGACTTTTCAACTTTATCTTGAAATGTACTTACAAATAATCTTTAAATCAAATTTTGAAAGAATAATCGCTTATTCATAAACCAAATCTGATCCAAGTCTGGCTGAATTTACAATTTGTTTTTCTATTGAGCATTAAGCATTAAGACATGAAGCAATATTGGTGTTAAATGATGAAATATACACCAAATTTATATTTCATAAGTAGATACAGACTCATATACAACTATTCACAAAACATATTATAAACCGTAACAGTAATTACATATAATTCGTTGACAGGGCGTGCGGGCGGGCGGTTTCCACCCAGCGTCAGTAATTGCAGCCGCATCAAGGCTGGAGCCGCCGCACACACAAGCCCACATACATACATACGTAGATGGTTGTTTACTGACGTGGCCCGCTGAAAATACTACAATTAGCATTGTAATTAATTTTGTTGAAATAATTTGCAGGTGTCTGTAGGTAACGGTAGTTTTGTGGTGGGCTGAACAGCTTGTCGGCCAATTTCTTACATGGAAATGTGGTATTCGGGTAAACATTTGTTTTATTCATTCAATATCTTCCTAGCAGTTTTCCAATATTGGGGTCGGTTTTCAGTCTGGTTGGGTGCAGTATTTAAGTAATCCTATTGTAGATTTGGTTTTTAGGGAAACGTACCCGAAGGTTCAAAATTTTCAACACACTGAGATTCCTTCGTGCCTTGGAAAGCACGTTAGGCCGTTGGTCCCGGTTGTCATTTGAAGATCTCTGACAGTCGTTACGGGTAGTCAGAAGCCTGAGATTTGACACCAATCTTACCTAGCCAAGGGGTATCGTGTCACCTAGTTACTGTGTTGTGAAGGTCAGATAGGCAGATGGTCCTTGTAAAACACTGGTTTTTAGCTGAATCCGGTTAAACTGAAGGCTAGGCAGATTGGATTCGTACCCGAAGGGTTCAAACGGAGCCCTTTTGCTGTACGTCTTTCCGTCTTCTATCAAATAGGTTTTACAGCCAAACGGTTGAAGCTACAGTCTTCAAATTTTCACAGAATAAGCATCTTATTGACCTAAAACCAAAAAAAAAATGTCTTCTTATTACAACCAACTTGATTTTGTGGGTTGATACGGAACCCTAAATATGCGAAATCTGACAAGCACTTGGTCGGTTTTTACAAACTTTTATTTAACTTGCAATGTACATATGTTATTTTATGTAACTGTGTTTCGGTCAATTCTTGCAACTGAATTTTTAAGCAATTATCCTCCACTATATAGTTAATACGCATACACGTTTAGTTAGAATGACAATGCTTGGTTAGCTAAATGACGTGATTCTAAATCCAATATGGCAGACTGCCCAAGATGGCGGACTACTTATTTTTTGTGCATTGCCATGATATGGGTATCAAATGAAAGGTTTGGCTGAGAAGAATACAAAAAAGCTTTTTATTTTTATTTTTAATGAATAATTTTATTATTCATAATACACTCACAATAAGTTGTGACATCGTTTTTGATACCTACTGAGGTATCATTAACATTTAATAGAGGTTCAAACAACCACATCAAAACATTACTTGTGCTTTCCACTTTCTCTTCACGTTCTATTAGTTGGTTAGATTCCCAATATTTTCACGCATTTTGACCAAAAATTTAAATGCCTTCAAATAGGTTTATTTCTAAGAATACATTTTTAGAGAACGTTGGTAAAAGGCGTTGCCTAGGTAATAATTCATTGTCCAGCAAGCATTAGGAACACGAATTGGTACCTACGTTACTACATAATTAGGTAACGTTTGTATATGGAATGAAGGCCAACGCGACAGGTAACGCGTAGTTGAAAATATTCGGGTTTCATAGTACCCGTATATTTGTTAGATCTGCAGGCAGTGGTGTTTATTTCTTTAAAACTAGTTTCCGCCAGCAGCTTCACCCGCGTATAAAGCGTTTTATCATCCCAAGGGAACATTATAACTTGGATAAAAAGTAGCCTATGTAGTAATCCAGACCATAATATATCTCTGTGCTAAATTTCATCCAGATCCATTCAGCCGTTCTGGCGTGATTGAGTAAAAAACATACGCAAGTCCTTCCATCTGTATGAAAATCAAGCGTGCCAATTTTTCACAAAAATTTAAAAACAAATTTACTTACCAGTAAAAGAAAACATTTCCAATGCCTCGGCCATTTTTTTCTATACATTTTTTTATTACAGCTCAATATGGCATAAAAAGGCATTTTTCTAGATTTTGGTGGATTTCCGGTGCCGATAATGCGAAATTGAAAAGCTCAGATTACGATCATTGATCGTAACTTTACTCCGTTTTTTGGCACGCGAAGTTCAAACAGTCGCGTCATCTAGTTAGATTTATGTCTGTGTAATTATCCCAAGGGAACATATTCCCGGGATAAAAAGTATTCTATGTACTATTCCAGACTATAATTTATCTGCCTGCCAAATTTCATCCAGATCCGTCCAGCCGTTTAAGCGTGAAGAAGTCACAAACAAACAAACACACACACTCACAAACTGTCGCCTTTATAATATTAGTGTGACTAGCTTCTGCCAGCGGCTTCGTCCACGTGAAAAGCGTTTGTTTTTATTCCAAGGGAACAATAGACCGGGATGAAAAGTAGCCTATGTGCTATTCTAGACTTTAATCTACCTCTGTGCCAAATTTCTTCTAGATCCGCTCTGCCGTTCTGGCGTGATTGAGTAACAAACATACGTCCACACACACATCCATCCAAACTTTCATATTTATAATATTACTGAAAAAAGAGATCTAGAAAAAAAAAGCAATAGAAATTCGAAAACATGTGTCATCCAACAATCCGCATTGGGCATGCGTGTTGGATTACGGCCCATTCCTTCTCACAAAGAGAAGGCCTGTGTCCCAGCAGTGGGAACATTAATAGGCTGATGATGATGAATAGCAATAGACCCGCAGCCTAATTGCATAAGTTAATTCGGCAAGGCAAAAAGTGTCGACCCCATCAACCGACCAATGCTGCAGCAGCCTTATTGTGTAGGTGAATACGGCAACGCAAAGAGTTTGACCGCTATCAAACGATCAATCGCACAGACGGAAATCCACATCGTATCATTCATCTCGCATGTGATTAGTCGATTTGATAGTGGTCAAACCCTTCGCCTTGCCGAATTCACTTGCGCAATTCGGCTGCAGGTCTCTATTTCTAATCGGTCTCTGACTGCTGAATTGTGACTGACGTTTCAACTTGTCAACGGTATTTCTCCATCGGTTTCGATCAGCAGCCTGGTGGAGTGTGGTGCTGATGGTTATCTCCAGATACTCTGATATTAGATCCGACCACCGATTAAGTCTTCGGCCTCTAGGTCTTTTACCCTCAATTTTTGCAGTCATCATAAGACGATCTTTTTACATGGGACTAAACATACCTGGTGAAATCTGGGTGTACTACAGATACAGTACTGCCTATCATTTCGAGAAATACTGGCGTGATGTTAAGTTATAGAAAAACCAGCCAAGTGCGAGTGGGACATGCGCACGAAGGGTTCCGTACCATTATCGCAAAAAACGACAAAAATATCACGTTTTTTGTATGGGCTACACTTAAATGTACATTTAAATTGGCCAATGTACATTTAAATATTTATTTTATTCTGTTTTTAGTATTTGTTGTTACAGCGGCAACAGAAATACATCATCTGTGAAAATTTTAAGTGTCAAGCTATCACGGTTCATGAGATACAGCCTAGTGTTAGACAGACAGACGGAGAGTGGAGTCTTAGTAATAGGGTCCTGTTTTTATCCTTTGGGTACGGAACCCTAAAAATCGACGATTTACAATTAACCAACACATGTATCACAGCTGATTCACACTTCTACACTGCAATAAAATTATAATGACCCGGTGATTAGCACCCCAACTATTTGTAACTTTAAATCGGCACATTAGAATCAAACAGCTTGTCAAAAGAACGCGACATACGTACTTTTGTCCGCTATCACAATTAATGTTGTAAATTTTTAGTTTTACACTGTTGGGGGTGAAAAGGGCAATGTTGGAGGCACGTGCTTGGCTTTTGTGGCGTTTTGGTTTTGTATTGGTGGCAATTTAAGGCTATTTGGTAGGGTCAACATCTAACGTGGATAGTTTTGGGATAAAATGTTAAGGTGGACTAAATAGAGGTAGACCGTCACGCGGTCTAGCGTCGCGGCGCGAACTCGTAGATTATAGATCTCTTAAATCGGTACAAGGAAGAAAATCTCATACTATGAACAGAATATAAGCCGTCAGTTAGATCTAGTGCAGAGGTTCGGTCTCTTTGGACCCTAATTTTATTTTACTTTGTCTTAGACCCCTTGCAGGTCTGTGTGAACCTCTGGAGGTCGACATAGACTTCTTTGGGTATTACTGGTCTAGGGCCTAGTCCTTACTGGCGGCCGTTACCTTATCATATTATTGACAAGACCATGGCAAAGACTGCTTTGAGTACAAAACAATGTATTATTTCAACGGCCGATTAAATTACCATGTTTTGTAGCTTCTGACTTCTTAAATAGCTGTTTATTATTTTTCTCGCTATTCGTCTCTTCGGCTCTCAGTTGGCCACTGTCTCACTTCACGATAAGGGTGATACGACACAGGATGGTCCACCCAAGGGTGCAGAAGTGATTACCTCCAGGAAGGATGGTGGCACGGTGATCACTTGCTGCTGTGCACAGCGCGTCTGAGGTAAGACATTTCTTTTTCTTCAGTCTCCACAGCGATGTGTCCTGACAGACGTTGCACAGAGAGGGTTCGGGGGTGGTATTTTAGGAGGTTACGGAGCCCTTTCCTTGGGCTGATGATAATAACCGGGGTGGTTTCAGTGAGGTAAAACCTCACACTCCCTGGTCTATTCCCCATAAGTCCAGACCTTTCGATGGGCTCCCCCCCAAAAACACAAAAAAGGCATGCATTGAAGCACCATAATCACTTGAGAACTCTAGCAGGGAGTTCCACTGTTTCTGATGTAGAAGTTGTCCCGCAGAATTCTAAATCTATAGCCCTCCTATTTGCACCCCGCCTGTTAATCTTTATTAAGGGGTATTATATGTGCATACGTCGATGCTCCACGATTCGCCTCGCGGGATTGGTACAGATTTATTTTCGTACCGTGGACGGTTCGTACCGGTTCGTGATACCGATTTATTGGCCAGTAACAGTTATTGATGGTGATAACGGTCGTGATTGTTAGTTTTAAATTTTATTGATGTTTCGGAAATGGTTTGGTGTGAAACGTGTTGTTTGGTTAATTAGGACATTTATATTTGTCGCTGTGGGGATGCTTAGGACAATGCATGGACAGCCGTATTTCCGCTGATATGATGATAATTTACTTACTAATGATATTTACATTTAATTACTGAATTATCAAAGTAAATAAATAATTATTTAATTATAATGGTGGGTTAAATTAATGCCCAATACAGGGTAAATGCATTTTCTCATACAAAGATAGGACAAGCGTTTGTCCTATCTTTGTTTGAGAAAAGTGTAATGTATAATCGCCACTGTTGCTCAAGATTATTTTCCTATTTTTTAACCGACTTCCCAAAAAGGAGGAGGTTTCTCAATTCGATCGTATATATATTTTTTTTTATTTGTGTTCGCGGACAAACTCGTCGTTTTTGAACCGATTTTGATAATTATTTTTTTGTTGGAAAGGAGATAACCCAAGGGTGGTGCCATGATAAGGAAACCAGGATCTGATGATGGGATCCTAGAGAAATCGAGGAAATTTTTGGACATACATATAGCGATTTTGGTATTTTCGTCAATGATGCAATCATTTGCACTCAGAGAGTATCATTTGGTGAAGTTGAACTGATGAAGAAGACCACAATGGCCACTGGAACTCCGAAATAAAACAATGTATCCTAGTCGTGTTTGGGCTTATTGGAATCTTCATGAGATGTACTTTGGCTATAAATGATTTTCATAATAATTGGAGGTACCAACCAAAACTACAAAAAGGAAAAATAAAAAGAACTTTTTAACAAAAACTCAAAACGACTTCCAAAACAAAACACTACAAAGCAAAGTCGGTTTGATTTTTTGTTAAAAAGTTTTTTTGTAGCATCTTATTCGTATCGGCCTCTTTCTTTTTGCCACAACTTACCAATTTTTGAATAGTCAAAACATATTTTCCGACCAATTTTGTCAACAACCGATTTGTAGACTTTATTCTTTCTCTGCTCTAAATTCTCGTTTCATTCAAAGACCTTTTAATATCAACATTTTGTTACTGTATTGTATTCTGATTTCGCTACGAAAACCCCACCATTCCAACCCCAATCAAAACTCTTCTCTATCTCTAGAAAAGTACGATTCAAAATCGCTTACACATATTTTCCATGCATTGCAATGCGAAAATCGTAACAACCAAAGGCATAGTCAGGGGCTATGGGTTTATTTATTTTTTATGGTCGAACAATTTCGCGCAGGCTTAGGGGAGAGTGGGCGTAGGCGGCGTCTTAATGAGATGCGGCGTAAACATTACCTACTATATTCCTTAGGGTAAACCGGGGTACACACCCTCTTTTTGATTCTGATTATTTACACACTATCTAGTAATTGTTATTTGTTTATGGAATAGTGAAAAGAAGCTATAGGAATGTGCAAAAAAAATGTAGCAGACAAACAAATGAATTTTTTTTTTTGACGTTCTCATTTCTCCGATAAAACTTTTTGTTTCAGGAATAAACTAACAGTCAGTGAAGGCTACGTTTTGGTGTAAAATTGCTTATTCGCTGATCATTAAATATAGGCATAAATTCACGCGTTTTTTCCATGATGGTAGTCAGAAACTGTAGAACGTCTGGTGCATGTGTTTCTTGGATGTGTCCTTCCGGAGTCTTCATGAGTGAAGACTTTAGATACTTGTGTTAAAAGGCATGCATGAATGATTGCTCAAGCCTCATACCGCCCAAGTTCCGGCGGTTATCAGCGATGGCTGACTGTCGTGGCACGCAACGTTGCCGCAAATTGTTCAATAATTCATTGCATGTTTGTGCAGGTGCGCGTCAACCTAAATACCGACAGCCGACTGAAACTGAAGTAGATGGGTACGTCTGTACTTGTAGTATTTTGGATTTTATTTGCAAGGAAAAGAAAGAAAGGATAAAATTTATTCAACAACAACATTTGAAACACGCACACCTTTTTACCCGACTGCAAGGTAAAGGACAGCCATCCATAACCAGTCAGACGCCTTGGAGAGTCAGTGCCGACAACTTCAAGCGGTCACTATTGGCCAATCTTCAGTTTTTGTATGCGACTGAAAAACCGGTCCGTGTATTGTTGTGGACGTAAATTTTGCATTGAAACGGCACACAACCGCTTGAAGCTGTCAGCAATGACTACTCCAAGCAGACCAGAGGCTCTAGACAAGTGGCATTCGCTGTCAGCGAATGTGATAGTTGAAATGTCAAAACGTAAGGGATTGATTGATCACGTGATTTTTCGATATCGCTTGTCGATCCCATACAATTTTGTCGTTTTAACAATCGCCATCGCCGATAGAATGTCACTTGTCTATGGATGCTCTAAGCATATCTGTTTGAGATACCTACACTCAGCTCGTTCACGTCTGACAAGGTAGCCAACGCCCAAGCTGCAAGCAAAATCTTTCTTCCAATCGTGCTGAATGGATAATATTTTTAACGTTCTCTGGGCTACGCACCTCAAGTTGCCGCAAGAGGAAAACCAAATCAATAATTATGGAAGATTTTGGTCTCAGCTCGACCGGATTAGTCCGTGCTGTACTGTGAAGATTATGAATAATGAATTAGTTAGCAAACAAAACAAATGCCAGATCTTTTCTATTTATCACCGACCTGTCACTCGCTCATTGTATTTATTCGCTAGGTCACAGTTTACTCGCTAGCTAGCTAACTTGCGCCAGTGTTTGCTTGCAACTCGCACTCGCATCTATTCGTTATCGCGCGACTCGGCAAACATCGGCAAACATCGACCGTTCCATTAGTCCAGTTCTTTATTCAAATTCTGTTTGTTCATTGGTCGACCGGCAGATAAAATCAACAGATAGGTACGGTACAGTGTGTTTGCTTATAAATTTTGATTGTGACCTAATGACATAGTTGTAGGGCGGAATTGTTTTGTAATGGACGGGTAGAGTTTTCATAGAAATCTGTAGTTGTTTTCATAGTTGGACATCGAGGTAAATGATTGTGATCTATGTAAAAAACATTTTCATTTTTAATTGCATTACATTTCATAATAAACATATAATAACATAACGTCTATAGCCTCCTAAGGTATAAGCAGAAGGGTATCTAAAAGTACTCCCACTTTTTTGCCAGTTATTTTTTTGTCGAGACTAGCAGCCTAATAGCGTAAATGAATTGGCAAGGCAAAGGTTTTGACTCCATGAAATAATTTGATAAATTCTCATACTCATTCATGGGGTCAACCCCTTTGCCTTGCTGAATTCACTTACGAAATAAGGCTGCAGGAGGCGAACCTATTACCATCAACCAGGACAAAAATCCAGACTTCAGGATACTATCTACTGAGATGAGCTATAACCAATCAAAAATTTCCCGGGATCCCTGTGGAAAGATATTATAGAGAAAGGTGGCGTTTTATTTCAACAACATTGAATCGTACTTACGATGAGTATTGACTAGAGCAGCGTTTTCTAACCTTTTTCAGTCTACGGACCCCTAGTAAATCCAGCACTATTTCAAGGACCCGTTATATTTGTGTTGATGTTACTACTAAGTTGTAATCACAAATCGGTTTACTCTTGTAAGTTGTAATCTGTAACTGTATTTTTTTAGTATAATATACAAGAGCAGATAAAGCTAATGCTAAGCTGCTTTACTTAACCACATAGGTATGTGGTTAAGTAAAGCAGTAGATATGTTTCAGAATGTCTTCTGATGTTTCATTATAATCTTTTTAAACAATCACCCAAAAGATTAATAAAGAGGATTCTTTCAAATTATGAATTAATAAATGGTCCATAGATGAGAGTGCGGATCCCCATACTTTTATTTCCGGACCACAGGTTAAGAAACACTGCAAGCATTGCAACGTAATGTAACGTTGATACGAATGACACAATACAGGCAAAAGCTCAGTTGCCAAAAGCATTTCCATCTGTTGTAACGTTCCTGCGAATGCTCGACGTAATGCTCACTTCGCCGAGGTGTGAGCAATACCGGTAACATTTCTTTCTACCTTCCATTCATTGTTGAAATGTCGGATGTCACCCGCGCTGTTGCCTTTGCTCGATAAAATGTAACACAAATAAGCTTCAATAATATTGATTTAGGTTAGGTTAGGTTAGCCTATTTTAAATGTTTAGTAAGAAAAAACTTAGGAATGAAATTTTAGCAAGTTTGAAAATATTTCGCTGAATACACGTGCATATCCTCAACGTAGTTGCAACCGGTTAGATTCTGGCTCCTTAGCTAAGATCAAATCCTTAGCTAAGTTATATTCTTGGTATTTTAAAAGATAAAACTACTACGTAATTGCTTGGTTATTTCTATAACAATACATAATGTAATAAAAAATTATACGTCAGCCACTCGTTGGGGATCCGCGCAAGACGAAAAAAGCCGCTTTCTTTCTATCTTCTTTCTTTTTTTTCTTTTTCTCCAATGCTGGATTACGGGGAGTAACAGCATAGCAGTTCCCCTAGCAGGAAAAAAAATGCGTGGAACCTTCGGATCAGGCGTGCTCACAAGGGCGCCTTGCCTGTACGGTGGAGCCTGTGTCGGCTTCTTTCAACTGATATCTATAGACATGGAAACGAACAATCAAAATTATGAAACAAAAGGGTCTGAAATACCAGAGAAAGCGACAGTCCAAAGGATAATTAATAGAAAACTACGTTACACACTATTATCATTATATAACACTTAGTTGACACTAACCTTTTTCATAGGAACTTTGACCAAAGAAACCGCTGTTATGACTAGAGTCTGACTGGCCATCCTGCTCGCCATTTGAAAAAAATATCGACGCTTTTAACAACTGCTATAAAAAATATCAAAAATTTGGTTGAAGATGTCTATGAATGACATTTTTCTTTCAGAAAAAATATTGTCTAATGAAATTTGATAAATGTAACTGACCGGGTGGACAAATAAAAAAAAGGCGTGAGACGATAAGTCTTGTAGCAAAATGCTACACAACCTATAGGAAGTACAATCTTCGCTCAAGCTAAAACTTTTTATTACACATCTTCGCCGCTTCAGAGGCAAGTCTCATCTCACGAAATTAAGTTTCAAATATTAAATTCTCTTCTTTATGAAAAAGACACACCCTTCCTCCTTGAGAGACTTATCCGACGTTGTGAAAATAATCTGTTCTTTGTATATTTCAGTATGTGTAATATTTTTATGTAAAAGAGAATATTGAAGTTTTATCAAATGTCGTTAATTTAGTAATGGCTTTCTAATCAATGAATTTATACAATATCCTTAGTAACTAACGAGCTGAACCAGAAACTGACTAAAAATGGCGTTGTAAAATTCCTTAGCAATGCTGTACCCAAAATACAGGCAGATATATGAAAATGCAGATCCTCTAGCCAAGTTAAAAGCCAGCTCTTGGGTCCAGAGAAGTGTCGTACAGTCAACATCCTCTTTGTTCATTATTTTTCATTTTTAACCGACTTTCCAAAAAGGAGGAGGTTCTATGTTCCACTTTGTTTTTATGACATTATAGGTACTTACTATTAGAACTTGCCTATTAGGTACCACAACTAAAAACTGAAAAATGAAAAACATTTTTTCGGAAGTCGGTGTTTCTGTTTTCTTATCTTCGTTTTTTGACACCGACTAAGGAAAAATAGTTCACTTTTTTGTATTTTTAGTCGGTTGTATTTTTTTGTTAAAAAGATTTTCGCGATATGAAAGTGCACCTGCAACAGTATTGGAATTCGCAATGTAGTTCCCATCTATAGGTGACTCTATGCCTTTGTCTCTCAACCTGCAAATAGCTTTAAAAATGGCAGCAGAAATGGGTCCAGCATACAACCTACTTACCTATGCTCACCTACTTGACGAAGAGGAAATGCGGCGTGCAACTTATAGAGGTATCAACATCTATCTCCATCCATTTTAAGGGTTCTGTAGCCAAATGGCAAAAAGCGGAACACTTATGGATTCGTCATGCCTGTCTATCTGTCCGTCCGTATGTCACAGCCACTTTTTCCGAAACTATAAGAACTATGCTGTTAAAACATGGTAAGTAGATGTATTCTGTGAACCGCTTTAAGATTTTCACATAAAAATAGAAAAAAAAATTTTTGGATGTTCCCCATACCTAGAACTGAAACTCATTTTTTTTTCATCTAACCCAAACGAGTGGGGTATCTATGGATAGGTCTTCAAAAATGATATTGCAGTTTCATTTCATTTTTTTGTAAACTGAATAGTTTGCGCGAGAGACACTTCCAAAGTGGTAAAATGTATGCCCCCCACCCCTGTAACTTCTAAAATAAGAGAATGACAAAACTAAAAAAAATATATGATGTACATTACCATGTAAACTGTCAACGAAAATTGGTTTGAACGAGATCTAGTAAGAAGTATTTTTTTAATACGTCATAAATCGTAATAATTCTTCATTATCAACAATCATACCGTTTAGTTACTCTCATTTCCACACCCAAAAACGCTTCACACTCTGATCTTCCTGTCACAAAAGTCTAATTAAAACTGTAATCCACACCCTCAATTCATTTAATTGTGCTGGCACGTTTATGCAATAAAAACACTGGTGTTGTATACAACCCCTGTGCTGTCGGCGGGATGGCGGGACGGCGGGATCACTGCGCTATAGAAATCACGCCGAGTCCGACTGGGGAGACTTGGGGAGAAAGGAACATTAGAAAAGGAAGGGCAGAAGGGCAATGACTCGTGGCTATGGTATATCCATTCCGCCATGTTTACATTTATTTTCTACATTTTCAACCGACTTCAAAAAGGATTCTGAATTCGAATGTCTGTTTTTATTTTTGTATGTTTTTTTTGCGACAATTCTGCCAATTATGAACCGATTTTGATTGTTCTTTTTTTATTTGAAAGCTGGTGGCCTCACCCCTTTTAAATTTTAGTCTTACGAGTAGTTTTTAAGAAATCCTTAATAATGCGTATTTTCATGGTAACTTTCTTTTCGAAACTCGGTGTCAAAAACGAAAAAAATAGGTATCAAAGACACTGACTTCCGAAAAGAAAGTTATTTTTCGCTTTGTATTGTTTTGTTTTGGAAGTTGGTTTAATTTTAATGTTAAAAAGGTTTTTTTTTAAGTTTTGTGCATATGCTGCATGGTACTCTCTACATGGGTGTGTAACTGTTTTGGTTTACAATAAAGTATATTCTATTGTATTCTTTATTTACGAAATTAAACCCTTTATACCCCCGAGAACATAAACTAGCATCACGCCTGTTAAAAAAAGACGCTTCTCCAAAAAGGAACGAAATAATAAAAACTTACCAATTGAAAATAAATAAAATAAGTTGCTACAGAAGCACAATTTTTTAGTTTTTTAATTTATTTACAATAGGCTCGCGCTTGACCACTATCTCACAAGATGGTAAGCGATGATGTGGTCGACGGTGAATCACGCTTGCCTAGAAGTAACCTATTCACTCTTGACTTAAAGACCCATAGATTGTAGCTATCGGGAAACACAGACTCCGGCAGGGAATTCCACTCCTTAGCTGTACGCATAGTAAAAGTATTCTCAAAACGTTAAGTGCGTATGGATGGGATGTCGACCATGTACCGAAAGTATCACTTACTAGTTATTTAGAAATTTCAGGGTCAGTGAGTCGTCTTATCAATCTTACTAACTGGTTGGCTAGCCCCTTCGCCATTTTTAATTTTCCCAGAATGAAGAATATTTTTATTCCAGCAGCATCAATTGAAACTGAAGAAGAGGTTATGTAGATGATTGGATAGAACACAAAAACAACACACGACTACAACAATAATTCTACTCATTTTTTTTTCTCATACACCAAGCTTTGAGCAGAGTGGACCTTCTGACTCTTTCCACATTACTCCGAGAGCGACTGCAACAGAAATCAAGGCCCGGGATTATCTCTCATTAGCACGGGGAGAGATCGTCCGCGCGTGACAACCCTACCGCTATGGCGTGACAACCCTGGCGTGATGCTGTCTGTGGGCGTTGGTGCTGATTGTATCTAATGTTGTTTTGTTTTAGACCAGATTATACTATTGTATGGGAGGTATAGTAGTTCTGTGACGTGTGCAAAAAAAATGAATATTCAGTTAAAAATGAGGTCTTTCCTTAAGTTTGCTGTATCTCATTACTTGCCAAAATTTGGTCCCTATTAGAGACACTGCCGTGTGATGTAATAATACAGCGTGTCTTTTTTTCCAAATCCAAATTTTCGGTTCCTGGCTAGAAATATTGATTTTTCAAAAAACTAATGATACAGTTTTAGTTTTCATCAAAATCGGGCCCGTGACTCCTTTAACTGGTTTTTCGCTACTCCCCATAGTTTCTGATTCGGCCATCCACGCCCACTTAGAAAAGTCACTCTGTATGTGGTAATCGGAAGACCGTGTATTTTATTCAAATCATATTCCCCTACAGGCCTAATTACTTCTTATGAAAAGAACAAAAAGGCCTTTAGTAAACGTTCTACCAATAATTACAATCGAACAATAAATCACAATTATTCAGCCTCGCACATCACAATAAACAATCATCATCTCAACACCCACACTAAAGCCCGGCAATAACATTTAACCCCAGTATAAGTCCGCTAAGTACCCCCGCACACTTGCGCACATTTGTCGCAACAATACGCTACTAATCGCACGACAAAGGCTCGGTTTAGATATAAATACAAATCGTGTTGTTTTCGGTCGGCACCCCTAGGCGAACCCTCGCATATTGAGGAGGATTTTACATGTGAGGACGACTGCGATTTTCAATTGCGTTTTTGCTATTCGATTCGATGCTTTCTTGGTGATTTAAATTGTAATATAAAAAAGTAACAAAAAAAACCGTCAAACAGAGAAGGAAAACTCGTTCTTTTTTAAGTCGGTTAAAAATTACATCGGATATTTATTATTATTCATGGCCATGCAAAAAGAGAAGAGATTGTAGTTGCAGGCCATTTCTTCTGTATAGAGGAGAGTTATTTAAAATTTTAAATGAATTCATCCAAAGACTTCTCCCACTTTGGGTGAGATCGGAGGCCGTGAACCACAGTATAAAAATGGACGAACAGTATGGAAACTACCTACAAACGCTCGAACCGGCACACTCACACAGACATGCGCATCGACGAGACCCCTAAGCGGCCCGCACAACTGACAGCATCGCGAAAACTGCTTAGAGGTATCGTCGATGCACATTTTTGTGTGTTCAATCAGTTGCTTGTGCCAGGGCTGCGGTAACTCTCTTTCAAATTTATCTGTTGTCCAACTGAAAGGCTTATTTTATTAGAACTAAATAATTTTACACAAAAACCTTCCTACTGAATACCAATTAGCCTAGCCTTTCCTAATTATTTTGAGATCAGCTTCCAGTCTAACCGGATTCCGCTGAGTACCAATATTTAACATGGAGCGACTGTCTATCTGGTCTACCTACTAATCAAAATACCAGTCTGTAACTGCAGGATATTGGCCTCTTCTCATACAGAAAAGCTTTACATAGAAGGCACTACTGATCATCTTAATCCTGCCTTGTCCCATGTTACTTGTGGTCGGCGTATACGTTTTCTTCTTCCATACCGTCCTGTCCTGTCACGCTATCACTGACTCCCTTTTCACCACACAGTCCATTCCATCTTTTCTTTGGCCTTCCTCTCCCTCTCCATCCATCCACTTAAATATGCATAACTCTTTTAGTAACAAGCGTTTCATCCCTCTTCATCACATGACCACACCAGGACAAACGGTTTCCTTTCAACTTTTCTGTCACTGGCGTCACTTTCAAAGTTCCTCTAATATACTCATGTCTCCACTTTATCCATTTCAACATTCTCATCTCTGATACATGCAATCTCTTTTCATCCATTACTAATATCTAATTTAAATACACAAATGCTTATTTTATTGAATTTTTATTTACCTTCATACATTTTAGGTATTGTTCTTTTTACAAGCAACGCCTAGTAGACAAAATCACCCGTACATTCACGATTATCCTAAAGATTATCCTCCATTCCTCTATCCCTCCAGAAGAGTGCCGAGGGCAGTACTGAGATTTTTATTGTTCAGGGATTACTACGACAAAACACCGTATTATTATCGTAGTTTCATTGAATAAACTTATTCAGATTTCATTGAATAAATGCTGCATTTCGCTGAATAAATTTTATTTATTGATGTTTTATTAGGGTTGGTAACTGTTGATGTGTTGTGAGGGTGGTTTCCTTGTGAGGGTTGGTTTTTAGGTGCCATATGTGACAGAGACTGTTTATTTTTAATTTGATTGAGTTTTTCGTTTTTTGATTGCTGATCTGATTAGGTGGAGCTTAGTGTAATGGGTTTAGTTTTAATGTCTTTACGAAAGAGAATTTAAAACAATATGTCGATTTTTCACTTAATCAGTAAACCTCATAACATATACAGTGATTTTTCTGTTATGAAAATGGACTTCAATTTTTTCGAGTCAACCTTTTTGTGTATTGTATTCGAAAAACTTAAATCTTTTACTTTTTTTTGTTTGTAAAATCCTCTAACCAACGGGCTAGGCCAATATCTCTGAAACAGAAAACAACTTCCATTAAATAATAACACTATCTACTTATTTATTATTCACCAACGCACAATGTACATTTCACATAGGTACTCAACTCCACATCACCGTGTAAACATTGACTTCAAAATTCATAAATAAATAATATTCATGAATAAATAATTATGAATAACAGCTCCATTAACCGTGACGTCACTATTCACAAAATAACTTTGTAATAATTAACCGAAGCGAATCAAAATCAAAACAAACCGGGTACTATGGAATTTCACGCGCAACTGAATCAATTATTCGCGGGTAGGCACAACATTTCGGGGTCGATATCGACTCCTGCGCATATGAACTGTTGGGGCGGGACAATGCATGTCAGCAGCTAAACGCCTGCGGTATTCCGGCTTATTGATGTTATACAGGGGGTGCATACAACGAAACTGCATAAAACAAATACTCATTTTCAAGAGAGCATAAAATAAATTAATGGTTATCATTATGGTTTTTCCGAACTGCAAGATTTGAGAAAAAAGCATTGCTAACAACAAAAAAAATGCCACGATAATTTTTATTCTTGATATCATTCTTACAGTTTTTGCCATAGCTATTTTCCAATAGTAAGCATTGCATCAAAGTTTTCTTAGCTTTTTTTCTATGCATATAGTACATTTTTAAATATTAGAATATACTGTCCCACTGCTGGGCAGAGGTCTCTCGCAATGCCTTCCAAGTTTTCTTTTTCTGAGTCAACTCATACCAGTATGTATAGAAAAAAAAAACAAAAAAAAATTGCAGTCTTAGGTTCTTGGAGAACTATTGATACGTTCAAGAAACAAAGATTTATTAAAATCCTGAGATGTCTACAGTTACTTAGATCCTTAAAACTTGCACACTCACTTAAATAAATATAGACGTGCGAAAAACATTACCTCTAACGTAACCAGCAAACGAAGAGAAAGAAAAAACTCAAAATACCTTACATTTCTGAAGCTTTACTCGTCGAGGTTTGAGTGCAAAGTACTTTAATTTTCCTAACGAAGTGTTATCGACCTGTAATTAGCGTTCATACGGGCGCGTTAGTGGGCTTAGCAGGAATTAGCGGAAACAGAACCCTGTCTGTTGGCGCCTTTTAAAAAAGTGATTTCGAATTTAGAAAACGGTTTTTTTTAAAATTAAATAGAAGAAATAGAAGTAATAGAAGATTTGGGAGGGATTAATGCCTTTTTCTAAAACCAGGTTCATGATAAAAATTGGCACTCAGCTGAATCTGGTTAGACTGGTAAACGGAACCAAAAAATGTTGTCTTTAATTACATGCTGAGTTACAACCTAGGGGTCTTTAAGTCAAGAGTGAATAGGTTACTTCTAGGCAAGCGTGCGTCATCGTCAACCACATCATCGCTTACCATCACATGAGATAGTGGTCAAGAGCGAGCCTAAAACAAATTCTAGGCAGTTTGATTGAGTTTAGTTTCTCAATAAAAATAAAAGCTACGAAATTTACTTACCTACTTACCTATGTGCCATTTATCATCATCACCAATATCAATCAATACTCGTACATGTAATAAATCTAAAAAAGTCGTTTTTGTACATCGTAAATAGGATAACCAACAGAATCCATTTCCAGCATTTTTGAAATTTTTGTCTGTTTAGTTGTGCACGCATCACGTAAAATGTACGAAATCAGTGTATCGGTTCATCGCAATAATTTGGTAATAAATTTAGACAAGACAGTAATAATGAAATTTCAACAAACAGTAAATAAGAATTTAAATTTAGACATAAGATATAATGATAAAAGGATTGATGAGACGAATGTGACAAAATTTTTGGGATATTGAAAGCACATTAAAATGGAATACCCAGATTGACAAAGTATGTAGTAAAGTAAACCAATTTTCTCACGCGCTGCGTATGCTAAGTAAAACGGCCAATCGAAACACTGTACTAACTGCATATCATGGTCTAGTAGCCTCAACACTAAGATATGGTATTATGTTTTGGGGAAATGCCTCGGGTAAAGATGTGGTGTTTAAGTGTCAGAAAAGGTGTATTAGAGCGATCTGTAACCTGCAAACCACTGACAGCTGTAAACAATATTGTAAAAGTATGAAAATTTTAACAGGGGCACTGTTAATGTACATATACCAGACATATATGTTCGTCAAAAATAATATGCATAAATTTGACCGAGTAGGTAGTCAGCGTCGAGCAGACCGGCTACAAACTGTTGGTTCTAAAACTGCTTTACACAAGAACAGTATTTTCGTAATGGCTCCAAAATTATACAATAAATTGCCAAAGTGTATCAGAAGTGAGGAAAATGTCAGCCATTTTAAAAAGAAGTTGTTCCTATTTCTAGTTGAAAAGATGTATTACTCGATTGAAGACTTTTTAAATGACAAATTATGACTAAATTTAATTTTCTTTGACATTTTTAATAATTAATAATGAAATTCAATTACTTTATTTTATGCGGCTCATGACATTTTTCAAGTGCTTCATTTATTTTGTCCTAGACTTTATTAATTATGATAGTAAAATAACCAGCTTACTAATATTATATTTATATTTGTATGCCGATTATTGGCCGAACATACAGATCAGCCAAAATGTATAAATAACACCTATTTGTACTTATATTCACAAATAAAGATTGATTTGATTTGATTTGATTTGCAATCGGTTGACTCTATCAAAAGTTAGATGAATTTAAAGTGTTCGAGAAGCAAAATATTACAAAAAAAAATGGTAGGTAGGTAGGTAGATAGTTCTAGGTAAGTAGGGTAGCGAAGCCGTGGGCACAGCTAGTGATTCAAATAAAAGGCTCAATGACAAAGTAAAGCAATAACATCGCAAAAAATTTCATTCTGACCATTTTTTTCTTTTTACCTTTAATATTAATAAAAACCCTTGATAGCTTCAAGAGCCAAAATATAATCAATCATAATAAACATAACTACCACTAGTTCACACCTAAAATCCTAAATTAAACGAACTAAAAACTTCATCCATCTACTTCGCATCACCCTGTATACAGTTAAGCCGGCCCGCGGCGCACTACACTGCTAATACTCCAAATTGAGTGACAGCCAAAGTTAATAAAAGCTGCCCATAATGTTGGCCATATGTCTGCACCCTTTGATTGTGGCACAACTGTTTAGTCCGATTTCTGATGGACATTAAGTAAGGTATAAAAAAATCGGGGATAAAGATTTTTCCGAAAATTAATACACTAGAAGTTAAACCCTTATTTACTACTGCTAAATACCGAATTGTAAAGCATATCTATGGTGCAGACAGCTTAAATAAAATCTACGACTCCTTGCTTATTTATCGCTCTTATTTATTAGTGAAAATCGTATCAAAATCCTTTACGATTTTTTTGAAGAAGTAGGTAATCGGAGAAATAGGCAGAAGCAGGCAACAACTAGGTAAGCAAATTGCTTTATTTACATTATATACTGTGTATAAAATACTTAATTAAGTAAGACTACAAACCAAAAACTACTCACTAACTAAGTCTAAAAATACACTAAAGTAAAATATGGCGTCGAAAAATTCCTCCACATCGTTGTCCACGGTAATGTCAAAAGACTGTCAGCATTGCCACGTTGTATGGCAATGCTTATTCTCTGACCAAGGTAAAAGCCAGCCCTTGGGTCACGCTAAGTGTTAACTAGGCGTTTGGAAAGATCTTTAAACAAAACGTGAGCATTGGGACCCCACGGACGAAGACTTTCAACCCCAAACAGCTCGAAAATATCTCGACAGCAACTTAGTATTTTAATACTATTTAGAGATTAGAGAAGAGATATCTAAGTATTCAGTCTTTCTATATCTGAATCTTAACAATATCTTTTTTTTAGTTGTATGGGAATAAATTAGGCAATTGTATCATGCGCAGAATAACATGGATTGAGATAATAATATCTACTAAGACCAGCACAATTTAAAAATGTTAACACCCCCGACACATTTTTATTTGATGCTACATAAATTATCTAGTAGTGACACGATATCTTGCAAAACACCCCGATTCAAACAGTAAAATGCCCATAACTTTAGAACGGCTTAACCGATTTTCATCAAACATAGCTAAGAACACTCTCAATAAAGTCACCTTTCAAACAAAAACTAAATCAAAATAGGTTCATCCGTTTAGGAGCTATGGTGCCACAGACAGATACACAAACACACAGGTACACACGTAAAACTTATAACGCCCCTCTTTTTTCGTTGGAGGTTAAAAATAACACACAGATGCTTTATATCATCAACGAAGAAAAACTTGGCGACGAATAATATCTAAACTTTTATCCATGTAGGTATGTAAATAAACAACACACATTCCCGTATAAAAGCGAAGTAAATGACTTCACGAAATCAAATAAAATACATCTAAAACCCAAGTCCATCAAAATGAACTAAAACGTAAAGTTTAAATTAATAAAATATTCAATTTGAGGGTTGTACCCGCGGGCCGTGGAGCAATAACTGGGGAATCCTCTGGGGTACGAGATACCCCACGACCCACGCTATGGGGTACACGCTACCCCGTGGGGAACACTTGAACCACGGTTAACCAGTAGGGTTTACTTCGTAAGTTGTGATTATTATGACGATAAAAGTATTTTATGGGTATGTTATCAGAAGTATTTCTGGTTGGATACACGCGAGGATAATAATGACTTCAAAACAGTATGTCTGGTGAATAGTTTAGTTTTCACCTTGACTTACCTAATTAAATAGTTATTTTTAGGGGCCTAGACTGCCTCGTTGGTCTGGTGCATGCAGCATGAGGTCCTGCGTTCGATTCCCCAGTCGGGAAAGTGTTATTGGGTTTTTTTGTGGAATTTCTCAGTAGCAGGCTCTCCCCCTATAAAGCTGAGGCCTCATTAGTGCGTTGCGTTGCGTTCCGTCGTCGCAGCGTCAACACTACGTCGTTTAAGACGGAGACTGTCGCCAACGACCTTGAGGGAACAAAACGCGCACTCGTCTCACACCCGCGCGACCCAAAATTCAGTAGTTTTTTGTACCTTCTTTGTTATTTTATAACTTAACAAAAAAGACTCAGATCAAAATGTAGATAATTAAATTGTCTTTGTGATGGTGTCGATTTCATTAAAATACTCCCAGCGGTTTTGGTGTGATTGTAATGTTTATGTCCGTTTTAGACATACCAATTAATTACACTGTGTTCTACGAATAAACCCAAAATTTTCTTAGATCAAATTTTTAAGAAAATGTTCTAATGTAACATATATTTTTCTAAAAAAATACGACTAGCCGTTTAGACGTGATTCTCATTTTAAAATCAGCTACTCAGGGGTAACTGCGCCTTAACATATATTTTTAGTGTCATCCCACATTATGCGTTGTGTCGTCGCACGTGATGTTCAAGTTTCAACGGTACGGGCGACGAGAGTCGAAGCGGAGGGCGGGCGATGCGCTTGCGACGACACAGGAGCGATAGTGTTTTTTTAGATCCAATGCCGAATATGAAATCCACACTGAGACGCTGCGCTGCGACGACGTGCGTCGTTTTACCAAACATTAAATTATTGAATTTCATCCCACAGCTGGGCAAAGGCTTATCCCCTTATTTTATTTTTTTCAGAAACAAATAGACGCATTGCTTCGATTTCATGCTATTACTGTCAGCCCGGATAATACTACTGCCTGGCGAAGTCACCTACGCATGAATTCTAGCTACTTCAATCAGGGACTAGTGTGATCTGCCTACCCTATCCCAATATCTAGGGGTGAGATTCCATAGCTCGCTAAGTATAGTCTGATAAGGACCAGACCTGTAGCCAAGTTGACAATCGATAACGCTAGTAGAAAACGAATCAATTTATGGGAATGACACATCTGAACGTTAAGTCACGTGGTCACACCATACAAATAGAAGGCGTTAACGATTGTAGAAAGAGATTCGATATGAAACCTTTATAAGTTGGCTAGGGGTGCCTGAGTCATAGACAAGTGTCATTTGACGTCAGCGATGGCGATCATTGAAATGTCAAAATCAAATTTAAAAAAAACAAATCGAATTGTCAATGTCATTGATCACGTGACATTTCGATAGCGTTTGACATTCCCATACAATCGTTATCGCCACGCTTTCGATGATAGAATGTTACTTGTCTAAGACCTCATGCCCGAGGCGATGGCGTGTAGCGTTCTACGCTCGCTTCAAAGAGATGTCAGCCGAAACTTAAGGGGTCCGCTAGGGCCGATGCCTGTCTGGGTCGCGGATACATTTGAAAGAGAGTTACCCAGGCCCTGGCTAAAGCAACTGAAGGAACACGGTTGGGTTTTAGTCAGAAAATGTCTGACACGCCCTTCCGCTTCAGAACGGCAGAAGTCGTTGGAGGAGTTAAAAAAAAAACTTAATGGATCCTTTTCCAGTCTAGTCTAACCAGGTGTAGCTTAATAAAATTGTTGCAGGCCCTTGAATTTCAACATTGTCTAGCATATTATCTCCCATCTTTTGCATTTCCTAACTATCAAACGGATAACCAAACATAAAATAAACTAAGCCCACACTATTTAAAACTACAAAACAAAAAGAATAATTCAAACTAGCAATTAACACCACAACAAACGTACCCTATCTTTTCCGCACAAGTGCAAGGTACACGGCCTATTGCTTGCACTCACAAGTGGTTTGACAGCAATAAAAATTCGCCATGTTTTTGCACCAAGCACTCCTTGTACTCGTAGCTGTCAATTACTTCTCCCTCTGAAGACAAGTATTGCACGCACTTGGTAGTGTAGTGGGGCGACTTTTGTTAGAGCGCTTAGGGTTTGGCGTTTGCAGTTGATTTTTGATGGGCTTAAATTGACTGGAAGCGTATATTTATTTCGTTCTATTACTAAAAGTTCACAAACCCAACAGAAAACTATTTCAAAATAAGTATAACTACGACATACTTATTTTGAAATAGCTTATTTTAAAGCTTGAAACTTTTAAACATGTTTGCAGATGGATATTGTTTTCGCTTTCAATTAGCACCGAAATGCATGAAGCATGCAATGAATTCGACATTTCTGTAATACGTAGACGTAACGGATGCAAAAATAATTATTTTGTTTTATTTTAAAAACTATTTTCATCACACAACAAGATTACAAAGGCGAAAGTATGTGAGTGCGTGTGTGTGTTTGCATGTTTGTTGCTTCTTCACGCTCAAACAGATGGAAGGATCCGGATGAAATTTGGCACAGAAATAAATTATAGTCAGGTATAACACATAGATACTTTTTATGCCGGGAATATGTTCCCGTGGGATAATTATCGTCATTAACGCCGGCGAAGCCGATGGCAGAATCCAGAGTGAAAATAAAAGACAAAACGTCAAAACTATCCGAATCAGACTACCAACATTTTCTTAAAATTTAATTAAACTTTTAAAAAACTCTACATGCCAAAACCGATGTAGTCACACTACACAGGGGACAAGATCCAACACTCCGACACTCCAAGTCCGCGTATTGGGCAAAGCCCGCCAGATGGCCTAGTGTTTACCCTACCCTGTTTGAGCACAACTTTGAATTTCCAACTATTAGCCGTACCCACACCTGTCGATGTTTGCTACCCTCAATAACTTGCAGATAAACTTCTGTGTAGAACAAGTTGACTCTGTGTGAATTTTGTTTAGTGTTGGTCTATACTTCCGGGTTTATGTGTGATAGTGGGAATGTATCAGATAAAGAGCAAATTGTGCTGTTGTGAACAATTGGATACACTGATGGATACAACCTCAAAACACTACCGAGCTTTTTTAGCAATGTCTACTGTTTTCCCAAGGCGGAAACTAAACGATACTTGCTACGATCCTTTCACGTTCGTTATGCTCACAGATATGAATCTAACTAGATGACGCAATCGTATGTACTTCGCGTGTCAAATAAACGGAGTAAAATTACGATCATCACGCTTGGTTTTCATACAGATGGAGTGACTTGCGTTATCTAGTTAGATTTATGTCTGTGGTTGTGCTTCATTTACGTCCATACATTTGGCATTTCCTATACATTCTGAAGAACATCACCAGTGAGATCCATGTACTTATCTTTTTTATTCACTAAAACCCATCTTGTATCTCGTATCAGCAAGAAACTGTGATCATTCATGGTCTTTCATTAATTGTCAATATCCAATTAATTATATTCTTTAATATGTAATTGAGTAAGACTTACATAAGTATCACAAAAAGCCGACCGATGTGAACAAGAAAGAGACAGAATGTAATATGTATAAGTTAGACAAATTACTTTAAATTAAAGGTTAAATGATGCAGAAATAAAAAGTATTGCCAACGCTTTAGTCACCTCGCATTCAGTTAGCTTCAGTAGTCTTGGTGATTAATAGAGAATTCCTTTATAACCATGGTTTAAACAGCGCAGGGTAACGCCAAACAACCTCTGTCCAACTTTGCACAACCCTTATAATTGACTTGGTTACATGTTGCCTGTTTTACTACTTATCGTACGGTCCAAGCTATGAAACGCTGCTTATATATCTTTGACATAGCATCAAACAGCCTTTCTATTGTATCTCTCCTTTAAAAACTGGCTTCTCTTTCTTGGAACTTGAAAATAGCTGTTTGTTTCAGAATAAAAAATCGAGTTTCGTTTCCCAGCGGTAAATTTTAAAAGTAAAACGGGTATTTTTTTGAATGCATATTTAAGGTTTAAACTATGAAAATAAAAAAATAGAAACGGGGTGTGGCTGTGTCATGGACACAGCGACACATGGACACGTAAATACGTGCACGTAAGCGATTTCATCATCCACTTGCATAATTTCAACCGTCCCAGCTGCAGGAGTACTGGCACCGTCGCTTTTGTTGATCCGTTCGGATGAATTCATTCTTTTACGTTCCCGGCACTGCTTCACTCGGTCATTTTAATTTACCTTACAGCCGAGTATTCGTCGTTTAGGCCCGGCTTGGTGGTGGATTACTATGAAATGTTCTGATCTAACTGCATTACAGGAATTATAGACGTGGACATAAAAGCTGCCAGGCTCAAATGGGATTGAGCGGGTCAAATCAGCCGTATTCATGATGATCACTCTCCACGCAAAGGGTACCAGAGGATGAACGGCGCCGCCGAGATGAGCCCAGGAAGCGGTGCCGAGATAACTTGGACGCGCACTATGAAGGGTGATTTAAAGTCAGGCGCAAGAACAAAGTGCTTGTAAAGATATGTGGAAAGCCTGCACCCAGCAGTAAGAAAATGTTGGCGCTAATGAATGAAGAAAAAAACTGTAGGTATTCTTTAATACTATTCAAGTACGTCTCAAACCGCTGCCACTAATATCTTAGTCCTCACACTGCATTACAGCACTTGCACGCGATATCCAGCCGAGTTGATAAGAATCGGCTGGCCTCGGTAATTGTTCCGCCGACTACCGACTACCGACTGTTCGTGCATACCACTGCAACTCACTGCAGTGTCTTCATCCAGGGCTATACCAACAGCGATGCAGCAATGATTTAGTTATCGTTTTGTAGACCTTCTGATGATAAGCCTAAAAACAAATACAGAGCCGATCTGAACATACACGAATATTTACCCCTGACTAAATAAATACCTACAGAGTTAATATGACCAGGTCTGAAAAAGTTTCAGTTAAATTGACATGGATGCAGTTGAAGGCAGTACAAGGACATGATTTCACAAAAATAAAACAAATCGCAATAAAATTGAAAAGTCATTTATTTTTTATTATTTTACTAGCTTCAGCCAGCGGCTTCGCCTATGTGCAAAGTGTTTTATCATCTCATGGGAACATTATACCGCAATGAAAAGTAGCCTATGCGATATTCCAGACTACAATCTATCTCTGTGCCAAATATCATCCAGATCCGTTCAGCAGTTCTGGCGTGATCGAGTAAAACATATATCCACATTACCACACACATCTATCCAAACATTCACATTTATAATATTAGTAAAATTATATGTATGTAGGCTCGCGCTTGACCATTACCTCACCTGATGGTAAGCGACGACGATGTGATCGACGGTGTAGCACGCTTGCCTAGAAGTTGCAAAGAATTGGAGTTGCTTGTTGTCATTTATTTAACCAAGACTGAGAATCAGCACTTTTTGGTAGTCAAAATAAATTACAAAAGACAGTCCCCAAAACGTCCGCTTCTCACCATTTCTTAGTTCTTTCTTCTCTAGCTGGGAAGAAGATGTGGCGCATCCACAACAACACTTCTGTCCTATCTTTCAAATGTCGCGCCACCAAACTGAAAACCTGAAGCCAATCCCGCAAGCTGAAGTCTTTGATGTCCAAGCGGTTGGCATTTCTGTAAATTTATCGACTCGGTTTTATTCTTCCACCTTCTTCTTAATCTAGTTATTTGTGACGATACAAGTTGGCCTATTAAGACAAACATCAAAAACACAAGACAACTACAACTAGTCTATATTTTTCGTTTTTAATATCCATCACATTGTTTCTGACTGAAGAATCTATTAAATTATAAGAAAATGAAAATCAAGACCCGAAATACTACTCAAGTACTCTTCAAAACACAGTGTTATATACCAGCTACTTCATCGAATCCAGTAGATATAAGAACAAAGTTGTGAATTACATAAACAGTTATTGCAAGAGTACATATTTCAGTAGGAGGAGATATGATGAAGAGTCTGCCGTCTGAATCTCAATAATAGCTGTGGAGGGCTCTCGCCGGCCTCGCAGGGAAGCGATGCTACAGAGTATTGTCGAACAGAGATGACGTTTGCTTTTTGTTTTCAATAAATTCTATTGTAAGAAATCAAGAAGGTGTATAGTACTTATTTATGAATATGTAGTATAAAATAAATTATTTTTTTATAGTCCCACTATAAAAAACTAATGTGTTCATTTATAAAATAAGGATTATTTGGTTATTAATATATCATTTATTGTACCCCAGAAAATACAGGAACAAAAGAAATGATACCATTAGGATAATGATGCTTTTTTATGTTTTTAGTGTGAATAATCTCATGCAATCAACCCTTTATCTCTGCTGACTATCACCAATTATTTATTCCGCACTTATAACAAAAGTCAATTTAGCTGAAGATGCAATTAACTCTTTAATATAAACAAAAGTTAAAACATGCATACTATTTAACCGAAAAAGGAGGAGGTTCTATGTTTTTTTTTGTGCACCTATATCTCCGTCAATTGTGGACCGATTTTGAAAGTTCTTTTTTTATAGGGTATGTTGCGAAATTGGTCCCATTTTAATTTGGTGAAGATCTGATGAAGAACTTCGGAGATATTTTCATAACTTGTTTGTTGCATATTTAAGTGCTACGAAATCTCATAATTTGAAGCTAACAGATTTTTAGTAGCAAAATCTATTAGCTTCAAATTGCATATTTTTGCTTGTTGAAAATTATGCTTATAAGAGGAGTATACAAATGGGCACACAAATAGAATATTTTTTTGACATTGGATAACAAAAAAGTGATACTTTACTTATCATTTACCTACACATTGATTTAAGTGTAATCTCTGACCCAGATTACTCTATGCCAACGAGCAGTAGCTGGAGGGTTTAATATTAAAAATAAAATAGAAAAGAGCGATCTCAGTGTAGTGGCCGGGTATTGTGTGCATTTTAATAAATGCCCAAATCACCGAGAGAGGGCGTTGTTTGCCGTTATTGCAACCATGCTGCTGTTTCAATGTACCCTCTCTTTTTTAAAGAGCCTTAGCAGATTATCCTTGTGTAGCTATTTGCAAGCTATTTGCTTGCTTATGTACTATTTTATTTGTTGCTGATCTAATGTTATTTCTTCTGTTTTGTGCTTTACTAATGACCGTTTTCAACTAAGGGCTGGTATCTGAATTAAATATTTTGAGTTAAGAATGTTTCAAATGTAGAACGTTTAATGACAAACTAGAGTTTGACAAATATTCAACTGCATTCATTCAGAAATTAGAAGTAATAAAGCTTATATAAAATCTGCTTATTGGTGTTGATTGTGCAAGAGTACACATTTATATTATGTAGGTATAGCGTAACAGGGTTTCCACTGTTAGAAAGAGACGGAGCTATAGAAGACAAATAGCTCTGTCTCTTTTTCACAAAAGCACTATGATTATTTTGACACATCATGGTACGGCCCCAGAGATAAATAATTATACTTTAGGACTAAATAAGTATGTATTATGACGCTATAATATGTACTGGTGGTTGATCTGTAATTTGTGTTTGTAAATATTTAACCGACTTTTTATTACTATTCCTGTATTTTACTCTACGTTTGTATCTTTTGTGTTAATATCTGTGTTGAATTGTTGTGTGTTTCAATTCTCTTCTATCCTATACCCAGATACCCTGAACGAAAACTCTGCCTGACGAATGTGAAATTATAATAGGGATGTTTTCTGGGTGGAAAATTATAATTTTACGAGTATTTAGTTCGTCAGTGGGATTATCAAATAATATTGGACACGTATATTTTGCTTTATCAAATAAATAAAAATTGACAAAGATAAAGCGCTTCAAAGTTCAGGAGTGGGGGCTTGTGTCGTCACTTGTCAGTTCAAAGTGTAGCAAGATGTGATGTCACGATATTTCAAAGCAGTGTATCGTCGTCAGTTTTTGTTTACGAGGCAAAAGAAAAACACGTGTCCAATATCTATCTGACGGACTAAATAGATTTTTTTGTCGTTATCCCTATTGCCGATATTAAATAAGTATAGCACCTGCACCTTTCAACGCAATTTAAAATGCAGTAGACAATAAGCGCAAATACATTTTTAAGTGACTTACCAAAAAGGAGGAGGTTATATGTTCGACTTCATGTTTGTTTTTTTTTGTGTGTGTTCCCCGATATCTCCGTCAGTTGTCGACCGATTTTGAAAATTCTCATTTTGTTTAAACGACTATGTTTCGAAATTGGTCACATTTTTTTTGGAAGTCAGTGTGCGAAAGACATCGACTTCCAAAAGTAAAGTTATTAATTTTCCCTTTGTAGTTTTCATATTTGGAAGTCGGTAGTATTTTTTTGTAAAAAAGTTTTTCTTTATTTCAGATTTTCTTTTTTCTTTCAATTGCCCTCGCATCTCTTATTTTTACAAAACAAACAAGGGAAGGACAAAACATCAGATACTTTGTAGATAATACATTTGGAGTACAATCTTGCAAGCCTCCACATTATAATCACAAAGTTCGAGCAGGAACAAGATGGCGCCGAGTGGCGTATCAAAAACTGCATTACTGTGGACATTTCCCATCAAAGCAGCCCATACGTAGCACTTTGTTGGGGCCGCATGAGACAACGATCCTATACCAGAGGGGTGGGTAGAAGTTTCATTGTGATAAATATTTTCTGAGACATGAAGGCATTTATACAGATATTTTTGTAGATGCTTTTAGTTGGCAGTTCAATGTTATATACTACCCATATATAGCACCCATTGTTCCTGTGGTCATTGTAGCCATGATATCAAGGAATTTTAATCATGAATTTCTTTTTGATCGGCTCATTTGCCTTGAAAAATATATAAAGTTTTCGAAACACACACATTATTAGTGGAGTTTCCCGGAATTCTAAAAATTTTATAAACTCTTTACTAGACTGACCATTAACATACTCGACTTTAAAAGTTTTGTGGCGACTGAGTTGAGTGGAGTGCAAGATGTTTCTATCAAAAAAACTGAGTTACGCTGCTTGTGAACATTATTGTCTGTATTTTTTGTAGACTACATAAGACTTTTCAGCAGCGTCCTTATCGAAGACTTGATCAAGCTTATTCTTGATAAACCTTCTGTCTTACCCTTTCGACTGGCATCGTAACAAGTGGCGCACGGACGGGTCGTCATGATCAAAGGGCGGCGGCTCCAGCAACCGCGTTGTTTGTCAGTCTCTGATGGTATATTGATCAATATGGCTCCTTGTGCATTTCGCTATGTATGTCGTGCCTTTGTCGTAGAAAATTAGGTTAATTGATACTACGAAATTGTTGCTTTTGGAAGCTGTGTTTAGTGAGAGACTGATGAGTTGATTTGCTTTGTAACGTCATGTCCAAACTTTTTGTTCGCTATGTTACAGAGAATATTTCTGAGTAGAGATTAATGTTTTCTTCCAAACGTAGTTGAGGATACCCATAGTTATTTAAAATGTTAAGATCTTCTACAATGCTGATACACATGTAAGAGCAGAAAACAGTCCCTAAAATTGCTGCTTTACAATGTCTATGCGTCTTTGAGTACCTACAGGCTTATTTAAATCATTACCCGACTGCGAGAGGGTAGTGTATTTCGAACGTATGTATGTATGTCCATTTCTATAGCATGCTCTACAGCCCAAACAGCTTGACAGATTATGACATATGAGGTGTTGTTGGATTTGTCTTAATGTATAAATACTCCCTCGCCTCCCCTCAAAAAGGGGGTGATCAATTATTTTTTGCTAGTCATTACAATATGGATTTCGAATGAAAGCTACTAAATACAACATTTCAAAAATATACTCGTATGTATCGTAAATTCAAAAATAGAACAATAAATAATCTTTTACCACATGACTTAATTGGAGAATTCTTTCATTAATAAAACTAAAAGTCTGAAATAAGACAAATTATTATAAAAACAAAAACCCGACTGCTTAAAATAATTAACTGAAAAGAGAAAACAAGTCCAATAGTCCAAGTCAATAAATTAAAAAAAATATAGAAAACCCTACCAAAACTTCGTTTGTCACCGCTGTGGCAGCACCTCATAATATTTTTCAGTTAATAATTTTTTAGCAGTCGGGTTTTTGTCATTATAATATTTTTTTATTTTTTTATTTGTGATCACCTCCAAATACTATGTAGGTACCTACTTCTACCTCGAACTATTCCAAATCACACAAAAGATTGTTTTATTTTTGCAATCAAACATGGTCCTAGCCTAGGTTAGAGGTTATAACATTTTACATTGTTGTAGCAGTCAGTCCAAAAGAGCGATCAATAAGATCTGTAGAATTATCTGTGGTGACCATCAGAAAAACGTCGAGACAATGAATCTCGACGATTTCCATTTTCCGGACAACAGTATCAACTGTTTTGGATGCCGCAATGAAATTAATTAGAAAAGAACAGCGGAGTAGTAAAACTGTTGCTATTGTTAGGCTAATAAATTGTAGCTGTCCCCAATTATGTAAATCCTAAAACCCTCTCATCTCATCATCTGACAACCTCGAACAAGCAATATCGGATGCAAAGTGTCCCATGGCAAGTGAGCCACTCACGCGCACTTACTTTGTCGACGATTAGCGTCGTCTCATTAGTGGGCCGCTTTAGCACCTCGTTGTACTCACTTAGCCTCTCGACATCGTGAGCGACTGATAAAGCCGCAAGGATATTCACTGGACGACTAATTTGACGCAAGTTTTACGGGGTAATGTGAATTTGAGATGTAATCTGTTATGTAAAAAAAAACATCACTTACCCGTTTTCTGATAACTATTCTTTGATGCCAAAGTTTGACAGGTTGTTACGCTAAAGTTGTAACAACCAATTCAATTCGCAACTACGGGTATTAACATTTTTAATTTTGAAACCAGAGGTGAGTCTTTAATGATTAATATAGGATCATCATCATCATCACCATATCAACCGAAAGACGTCCACTGCTGGACGTAGGCCTCCCCCAAGCGTCACCACATTGACTGGTCCCGTGCGTCTTGAATCCAGCGGATCCCCGAAACCTTCACTAGGTCATCGGTCCACCCAGTGAGAGGCCTTCCAACCCAACTTCTTCCGGTTCGCGGTCGCCACTCCAGAACTTTTCTGCCCCATCGGCCATCCGTTCTGCGAGCAATGGGCCCTGCCCACTATCACTTAAGTTTGGCAATTCTTCGTTCTATGTCGGTAGCCCTCGTTCTCTTGCGGATCTCTACATTTCTGATTCGATCACACAAGGAAACTTCGAGCATAGCCCTGTCCATTTCCCTTTGGGTGACTTTAAGCTTTCTGATGAGGCCCATTGTGACCCACACACTGGCAACACATACTGGTCATAGACTTTCGTCTTGAGACACTGCGGTGAATTGGACGAGAAGATACCACGCAACTTCCCGAACGCCGCCCAGCCAGTCGGATTTGACAGTTGACCTCTTTCTCGAAGTTAGACCTACCCAACTGGACTGTTTGTCCCAAGTAGACATAATCGTCTACAACTTCGAGTGTAGAGTCTCCGATCTTGAAAGGAGCGGGTGTTACATGGGTATTCACCATGACCTTGTCGATGTTCATTTTAAGACCCACTCTACCGGAAGCTCTACTGAGGTCATCGAGCATTGTACTGAGGTCCTCCATGGTCTTAGCCATGATCACTATATCGTCGGCAAACCGAAGGTGAGTGAAATACTCGCCATTGACGTTGAAGCCTAGCCCTATCTAGTCCAGAACCTTGAAGACATCCAGTGCAGTGGTGAACAGTCTCCCTGTCTCACACCTCGCAGCAGAAAGAGAGATACCGAGGTCTGATCCTGAAGTCGAACTGACATGGTGGCGTTTTGTACAAACATTTCAACACTTCGATGTACCGGTAGTCAATTTGGCACCGTTGGAGAGACTGCAGTAGCAAGTAGCTGCAGTAGCTGCAGACCCAAGTCTTGATCGAATCAAAGGCTTTCGTCCAGGCGTAGTCCACAAACGCTAAACAGAGAGGCAGGTTGATCTCTTCGGTATTCTATATAACATGCCGCAGCGTATGTATGTGGTCTATGGTGCTGAAGTCTTTAAAGAATCCGGTTTTTTGGGAGGCTGGCAATCTTCAAACCTACGCGAGCAACGATTCGTGATGTCATTCGTGATTCGTGTGTAAGGATTGAGAGCAATTGTTGGTTCTTTGAGGCACAATAAGTACGGTAATCTCTACAGGATATTAAATTATATGAAAGTTTCCTTAGATATGAATAAAGTATGAAAACCACGCTTCCGTATAATCAGAAGAGAAAATTTTCCGAGTGTTTGTTAATTTAAATTGTTTGGATCACTATGCTACATTAATCTAAGCATGGAGTAAGATCTCCGAAAAAATAAACATATACTGTTTAGTTGGGGAACTGCATTATCACAGACAAATCGTTGATGAAAATTAACAAACTATTCGGAGTCCGAAAAGCGGCTTTAAAATAAACGACCGATTTGAGAACCTCTTCCTTTTTTGGAAGTCGGTTAAAAATAAAGTCATGTTCTTTTTAACAGTATCCTTCCAGCCTCAGCTGAGCAGCCTTCTCAATATATCGTCGTTAAACCTCACAATGAAAATTACCAGTCCTACAAAACCGATCACCACGAAACATCACGCACGAAAAAGCATGTAACATAACGAACGAGGGAGGCAATACCAATACGGTATTACACCGGACAGCATACCCGGGCAGCAAGCCCGGACGGCGGACAGCGCGACCTGTCCGGACAAATAGCGAAATTACACGATACCGTCGACCGGACAAATACACAAACACAACACGGACGAACCTTCATTCGAAATTCTCAAAAACCTCGCCGTTGTCTCGCTTTTGTCAATATTTACTTTAGTCAGTTATTGGCAGATACTGGGTAGGTAGAAGTACATCCGAGCGCGGTTAGTGCAGTGATGTGATCTTCTCGTTTCGGGGACAAGTTTGGGTTGTTTTGGTTATTTACTGCTATTAAATATAACATACACTGTACTCTTAGTAACGGGGCCGAAACGAAACGTGGAGTTTAAAGAAACCGTGTCCGTATAGATACGTTTGAGATTTGTCCCTTGGACCGCCTTTGGCGCCAACGACTCCGCGAACTGAATATCAAGATCAGACTGTCCACGATCTGCCTAAGTGGGATATTGCAGTTTTTTGGTCACATCGCCAGAAAGGATGGACACAACTTAGAACAGCTGATGGTTGATTGAAGATTGAAGGGAAATGTCCTAGAGGTCGCAGTCCATTAAGATGGTCAGACCATGTCCGCACATCCTTGAACACCAAACTGCACGATGCTCTCTACGACGCAATAGACAGGCATGGATGGCGCAAATTAGTGAAGGAAAAGCTTTCCACGACGACACGGGAATCACGACGCGAGGTGTAGGAGGACATTTCTTAGAAGCAACCCGTAGTCTAGCTTTGTTGATGAAAGAAAGAAAGAAAAAACATTTATTTAAAAAAAAAGTTCTTTAATACCAATCAACCAATGTTAATTTCGATGCTCGGGTCAGGATGAGTGCTGCTGCCTCCTCTTCCCGTTCGTGTATTGGATTTGGTTTGTAGGTACTTCAATGATTAAATTTATTTATTATGGTAGAAAGGCATTTATTGCTGCGAATGAATATTCTTTAAAAACTAAGTACTGTCTTTTTCCGGGCGGATCAAGAGAGTTAACCAACAAAAGTTTTGTTTTTGTTGAAAGGATCTTCCGCTATTACATGAAAAATTGGTGAAATGTTGATGTACTATAAGTGGTCCTTTGTCCAACCGTGGGAATACAGTTGTGATGTAATGTTACGCCCAACATCTATGAGGCTTTATTTTAAGAATGTTACAGGTGGGCTTGGACAGTCAGAATCTGACGACTTGCCTCAAAAAGTATTAAATCTGTAGATTCGTAAAGTTTAAGGACACTGAAAGGGATAGGGCAACAAGCAAAATTTAAAAAAATCCCCGACACATTTTTATTTCATGCTACACAATTTATCTAGTAGTAGACACGTTTCGATAGACAATCTATTGGACACGTAATTATGATACTATATCTTGCGAAAATACCCCGATTCAAACAATAAAACGCCCCTAACATTTGAAAGGCTGAACACATTTTCATCAAACGTAGCTAAGAACACTCACGATAAATTCACCTATCAAACAAAAAAATCATCAAAATTGGTTCATCCGTTTAGGAACTATGATGCTACAGAGATATACACAAATACATAGTGTGTTTTCACAGGTATACACGTCAAATTTATAACACAACATAATTTTTTCGTTGGGGGTTAAAAATCTGTGTTTTATCTTCAAGTAAAATCAGTAACTAACATTTGAAGCCAAATTACTTCGAAACAAGCTAACATAATCAATGAATTAATTTTTAATTCGAATCATAAACTAACAACAATCATTTGACATATATGTACATATGTATGTACCAATAAACCAACTATTTATTGATTACAAATAAATTATTATTCTATGGAATTGACAGAAATTTTTCACGTAAATCATCTGAAAAGATAAGGAACAAAGAATCAGTGATACTTTTGTAGACGACTTTACCTACCTACTGACGGATCTTTTTCATTACGAGAAGTGAGAGTCTTCGCGAACGGTCCTCATTGTGATATCTAAGATATCGACCTAGCTTGCTTGCTTGCTTGTTTGCTATGATAGTGACCTAGGTTACCTGCTTCTAAAGTCTAGTACCAATTTATAAGCTGCGGTAGCAGTTAAATGAGCCACGAGGAGCGGTAGTAACACACATAGACGTAACCATATACAGATTCGTAGAACTTAAATTAACTTAACTAATGTAACTCTACACACATTGTGTTCATTTATTGATATTCGTCTGTCGTAGCAAGCTTTAATTAGCCTACCTATACATAAACTTTCTTACCTGTCCAATGTCCATTCCAGGCAGATAGATTACCGAGTAGCTTTCGTAAATAGGTGTACGTATCTACGCTTATTTTTCAAAAAAAGGAGGAAAGGAGGTTCATAATTCGACTATGTTGTATTTTTGTTTGTTGTGTGCGCTATTACGCCGCCATTTGTGAATATTGAAACTTCTTTTTGTGTTTGCAAAGGTGAGGGATGGTCCCATTGTCATCAAGTCAGAATATGGGAATGGGATCCCATGGAAATCGAGGGAACTCCTCAAATATCATAGGCATACCTACATATAGCTATTTTGGTATTTTCATCAACAATGCACATGAACATTTGAACATTTGTTTTCATTTGAACTCAGGATGCATCATTTTGTGAAGTGAAATTGACGAAGAAGACCACAGATGGCCCGAAATATAACAATGTATCCTAGTCATGTTTCAGGCTTATTGGAGTTTTCATGAGATGTACTTTGGCTATAAATGATTTTCATGATGATTTGAGCTACCAAAACTAAAAAGAGAAAAATATAAACTTAAATAAAGCAATATGACCGACTGCCAAAAAAAAACACTACAAAGCGAAACTAAAAAAAAACTTTCTTTTCCGAAGTCGGTGTCGAAAAACGAAACGTTAAATGTTATTTAAGCATAATATTATAGTCCAATAATTATTATTACACTAATATTAAAAAGCAATTATTAGAAAAGTAGAAGGACCAAAAAGCTTGAAGATATGACGGAGATATATATTGTTTTTAAATATTTATATAAATAAAAAAAATACAATGTACGCCCACCCTAACATATGTCACGTAAGGCCGCAGTAATGTTAAGGGTGTGACAGTACATGAAAGGATATGATAGTTAAAGGACCTACCAAGACCTTACAGCCTAACAGTCCCTACGACCCTAAGCCCTATAAGCCCTACAGCCCTAACCTACCATATACCTAGTGTGTGATAAATAAATATATAAATAAGTTCAGGATGTCTGCACCATGCGACCTAAGGTTACAGACGGATAGTGGGCAGGGATTCCAGGTTCGGGAAGGGTACACTCACTGCCAGTCCAGCAGACTCACAGGACTGATCAGAGATGGCTAAAGGTGTCTTGGCCACAGCGAGGGGTAATGAGACAAGAATATAAATTCTAATCTGATTTATTTACAATATTGCACAGCTTAAATACTATTTCATCTTAATACACACTAATACACATATTTGTTTGTGTCCTATGCGTGTAGTATGCAACCAAACAGAATTTTATCTGGGCCGCGCGTCAGCCGGGCCGAGTGCTGAGTCAATGTCCAAAGGTAACATTGAACATTCTGGCGACTCTCAGGCACAGGACCCTAGTTGGTACAGCTCGATGATCTCGTATGGTCTGGCTCGGCCTTGTTCAGGTTGTTGTGGCTGAGCGGGCATGCTGCGTGGCATGCCGTACGGCTGTTGCGGTCGTAGCCTGTGTGCTGTGCTGCTGACAATCGTTGGTTGCCGTACAGGTGGTGCAGTGCTCCTTCTCGCTGCAATGTAGGCTCGAAGTCGGTTCAATGCCTGTGGACCGAAGTAAATTATAATAACAATTATAATAACAGCTAAAGTTATAAAAATAAGTGAAATACTGATGCTAGCTATGTATGTATGTGACTCTAATTGTTTCCAAATCGTGTTTTCTAGATCAGTTTGTAAGTTTCTTTCGGATGTGACTAAATGGTCGAAAACTCCTTTTGACCTGTCTAACACTAATTCTTCTTTGGATATTTCCTTTAATTTTGTCGGTACAATCTGCGTATTAAGGGAGAAGTTCGTTGTTTTGGAATAAGATGCTAGCACTGTCATTGTAGTTGTTCTCTTGGCAGCAAGTATGTTATTACGTGTTTTAATGACGCAATTCTCGGAGATATGTAGAACTCCGACATCTTGAATCGTCACTTCTTTTCTTTGGCCGTCACACACAATCGATACGGTAACCGATTTTGTTGTAATGAAAAGCCAAGTGTTTTGCATGTATAATTGCTTCCATAAAACATCTGTTGATAATTTGTAGGTCGTCGACGTGCATTGAGTTTGGGTGTAGTTTTCGGTTTTAAATAGTTGTTCAACTATGCAATTTTTATTTAATTGCATGTTCTTGACAGCCACAGGATAGCAGACGAACTCTGTGTTAGTATTAAGACAGTCTTTAAATTCTTCTTGACTTAGGTCAAAGTAACGCTCGTTGTTATAATCAAAGCCCATGAATGTCTGCTGAATGGTCAAACACTCGAATGATCCATCAGCTTTCCTCTGTGGAATGGGCGTAATGTGTATAAGAGTATATTTTGTTACATCATGTATTGGAAAGTATGCGTACACTCTTATGTGGGTATTATTTACATTCATCTCTGTCTGTATTATTTGACCCTGAATAATTTTTAAGTTTGATGGTAGTTTTTGATTAGCTACTTTTATTATGTTGCTGATGTGTCTTGGTGTTAAAATACTATACACTGTTGCTTTTTGCAAATAAATTTCCAGTAACCCTGTATAGTAGTCCATAATTTCATTTATATAATTGTTTGCTAGTTCGTAAGCTTGCATCACTTGTATCTTAATATGATTTTTGTCAATAGATTTATACCAAACGTTGTTTCTATTCATAAACGATATTGCTTCATTTAGTTTTGCTTGAAACTTATCTAACTTTTTCTGGATTTGCTCTTCAGTTTGGTTTACACCTGCGATGGTAGATATCATTATCTTTGTTTGATGATTGGCAGCGTCTATAAGTTTCTGTTGATTGTTATTTAATGTTTCTATGTCTCTGTATACTTCATCATTAACTCCAAACACTGATGTTAAAAGTTGTCCCAAGATGCCTCGTTTCTTCCTAGTATTCCTTATCTCTGTTAGGTATTCCTTTGTTGTGTCAAACTTAGTTTTTTCTTCGTTTAAATGGTGATAAAATTCATTGCAGTGTGTCTCGTACATGATGTTTTGAGTATCCTTGCAAAGTTGTTGAAATTGTAAAGTTATTTTTTCAATCTTTTTTTGGTCTCGTTCCAAATTTTCTCTGTCGTAATCAGTTTCTATTCTAAAAGTTCCCCGGTTAATTGTTGTGGTTCCTATTTTTTCAACATATAGTCCTGGATTTATTCTTTTTAATGTGTATGTGGGTGTACTCGACACCGTGCCAATTAATAGAATAATTATTGTATGTAGTAGTAATTTCTGTATCCAATTTTTTGGTGTGCGTATGCCTTTTTTGTTTATTATGGCAGTTGAGATGTTACATTGCGTTGGCGTAAACGTTTGTTTGTCATAGCTCGTTGTATCAATATCTTGGTTTTCGTTTACAGGGAGCGGGATCAAAGTATGAATTGATCTTTTCTGACAAGCGCCTGTTGATTTCTGAAGAGTTACAACTCTAACTACGCCATCAACTCCCGGGTGAATTTCTTTGATTTTTGCCAACGGCCATTTACTTGGACTTATATTGTCATCTTTTATTAGTACAATATTTCCAATTTTTGCATTGTCATGTGCTTGTTTTTGTCATTGCCATTTGTATCTTTGTTGAAGTTGGTGTAGGTATTCTTTTGTCCAGCTGTTCCAAAAATCTTTTTTCATTTTTTGTATCTGTTTCCATCTGTTTACTAGGTCAGTATTAATATTTTCTATCGGATCTGGTACTCCTACTGCTTCACGGCCAATAAGAAAATGGCTTGGAGTTAATATTGTATTGTCATTAACATCCTCAGTTTGCACACACAATGGTCTTGAATTTAAACACGCTTTAATTTGGTGGAGGAAGGTTGTCATTTCCTCGTATGTTAGTGTTGAATCCCCGATTACTCGACGTAAATGATGTTTCACTGATTTTACGCCAGCTTCCCAGATGCCACCGAAATGTGGTGATGACGGAGGAATAAAATGCCATTGGGTTCCTATGTTTGTTATTGCGTTTTGAAATTGCGGTGATTGCGTTATTTGTAATATTTCCTGATGTAAGAAGTTGGCTGCTCCTACGAAGTTTGTTGCATTGTCACTGTATATGTGTGATACGTGACCTCTTCGTGCCATGAATCTACGTAGCGCTGCAATAAAGGTTTCGGTTGTTAAATCTCCCACCAATTCTAGGTGTATAGCTTTTGTTGCTAAACATACAAAAACAGCAATGTATGATTTGTAGGACTTGTGACCTCTACCTTTCATAGTTCTTGTTTGTATTGGTCCCGCATAGTCAACTCCAGTATGACTGAATGGGTAGGATTGTGTCACTCGTGCCTTTGGTAGTATTCCCATTTTTTGAGAGTTTGTGTCTGCTTTGTATCGTATGCACCTCACACATTTGTTAATTATACTCTTCACTTTCCTTTTTCCGCTAACGATCCAGTATGTTTGTCGTACATATGCTAAAGTCAATTTGTTACCTCCATGCAACGTTTTTAAATGTGCGTCTTGTATAATTAACGACGTTACATGATGATTATATGGTAAAAGTATTGGATGTTTCTGATTGTAAGGCAGTTCGGAGTTTTGTAACCTGCCTCCAACTCTTAGTAGTCCATCCTCGTCGATAAATGGGTCTAAAGTGGATAGTTTTTTGTTTTTATTCAATGGTTGTCCACTTTGTATAGTTTTCCTTTCATCTGCGAATTCCTCTTGTTGTAATTTCATAAGTATTCGTTTTGTCGTCACTCTCAGTTCGTTAGTAGATACTGGTTTATTTATTGTTTGTTTGTTTGCGTATCTATAGCAGTAAGACAAAACCCTTGTCATTTTATCTAAACTGGAAAATCTATTCCAGACATCATTCTTCTCAATCTCAGTTGTAGTTATATTGTGACACAACTTGATTTCTTCCTTCGGCTGTGGCATACTTCTCGTGGTGGGAATCTGATCAGTTCTTAGCCACTGTGGACCGTTCCACCATAAAGAATAGTTGACAAGTTTTTCTGGTTCCAGACCTCTTGAGATGATATCAGCTGGGTTCTCAGCAGAAATTACGTGGTTCCATTTTGCGTTTGGTAAAAGTTGTTTAATTTGTGACACCCTATTGGCTACGAACGTTTGCCACCGTACAGGCTCTCCTCTTATCCAGCCTAAGGTGATCATAGAATCCGTCCAACAAGATATCGTAATATTCTTGCAATTAAGCGCTTCCTTCACCTTTTCCACCAAACCGGCTAGTAGCAGTGCAGCACATAACTCAAGTCGAGGCAAGGTAGTTTTTTGTTTCTTTGGTGCTACTTTCGATTTTGCTTGTAATAATGTAATGTGGTAGCTGTTATTGATTTTTACCCGACTGTATACCACCGCTCCGTATGCTTTTTCGGAAGCGTCGCTGAAACCATACAACTCAATCTCTGTGCTGTCTGTTATGTAACACCACCGTGGCACTTTAATTTTTTCTATGCTTTTCAGATGTTTTTGTAGTTCTGTCCATCTTTTCTGAAGTAGGTCATCAACAGGCTGATCCCATCCTATGTCATTTGTCCAGAGTTCTTGTATAAGCAGCTTCATTGTAATTATAATAGGTGCTAACCAACCCAGCGGGTCGAATATTTTCGCAACTTCTGACATAATAAACCTTTTTGTTGGCTTTTTATTTTCCGTTATAGTTATTTGGAAATAAAAACTGTCTTCACGTGGTGACCATGTTATGCCCAACGACTTCCTGGTCTCGTCTAACGGTAGTTTGAGCATCTGATCGTCTTTATCTTCCGCTGGTATGTTTTCCAGTAGTTCTGAACTGTTTGACGACCATTTTCGAAGTTTAAAGCCGCCCTTGTTCAACATGGATATTAGCTGTTTCTGTAACTCTTTCGCTGCATCTTCCTGTGACTCCCCGGACAGAATATCATCCACGTAGAAATCTTGTAATGTAGCTTGACTTGCGATTGGGTAATTGTTTTGTTCGTCTATTGCCAGTTGTTGCAATGTTCGTACCGCAAGAAAGGGGGCGCTTGTGGTACCGTAGGTAACTGTTGTGAGTTCATATTCGCTAATTGCGTGTTTGGGAGAAAATCTCCATAGTATTCTTTGATGTGCGAAGTCTAATTCATTTATTTTTATAAACCGGTACATTTTCATAATATCCGCCATAAAGGCGAACTTATGTTTTCGCCATCGTAAGAGTATAGTGGATAAGTCTTGTTGTAATCGTGGACCTTTATACATGTTGTCGTTAAGGCTTATTTTTGTGCTGCTTTTACTGCTCGCATCAAAAACCACGCGTAGTTTTGTAGTGAGTGAGTCTTCTTTAATTACCGCTTGATGTGGTATGTAGTATTTTCCTAAGTTGTAGTTCGTTGTATTTACTTTCCTCATATGACCCATATGTAAATATTCATTCATAAATTCAATGTATTGTTGTCGTAAATTTTCGTTTTTTGCGAATTGTCGTTCTAGTTGTAATAGTCGTGCAGCGGCTTTTCTGCGTGATTCGCCGTTTAAGTTTAGGTTTATGTTTGAATCCTTGAAAGGAAGTCGTACAGTGTAAGTTCCGTCTGGGTTTCTTACAGTTGTTTCTTTATAGTAGTTTTCACAGGTTTGGTCATCCTGTGTAAGTTTGTAGTTTTGTTGAACTTCTTCTAGTTCCCAAAATTTTGTAAGTTGTCGTACTTCTTCGGTGCAAGCCACCATACTCAGTATTTTAACTCCATTCTTCGTGTCATTGGGATAAAAGCCGGATAAAATCCACCCTAATTCTGTGTTTTGTGCGATTATCCCATCCCGTAGCCTTTCGAAACCCTGTAGTAATATTCTGCTATACTCTTGGGCACCTAATATTATGTCAATTGGTCCCTTTTTATAATAAGTTGGGTCTGCCATAAGTGCGTTATCCAAGCTTTTTTCTTGTAGTTGTTGTAAATCATTCCTTGGTAATGAACTTGTTAGTTTTGGTAGTACTATTAGCGTTACCGGCAATTTGTAATCGCTAGAGTACCTTGGTTGTAAAGTAATGTTGATTGTGTAATTTGACGTTTTTGGTTTTTCATCTCCAATACCTTTTATTTGGGCTTGGATTTTTTGTCGTGGGTAAGACAACAATTGTGCTACTTCTTCAGTGCAAAATGAAGCTTCTGATCCTTGATCACATAATACTCTCAACATCTGTGGCATTCCATCATATGAGGTTGTCTTTACTATGGCAGTAGCTAGTAAAGTTGTGTTTTTTGCGTCGGAATTGGTTGCAGACAAATTTAATCTTGCTATATTTTGTGGTTTTTCTGTCCCTGTATATTTTGATACGTATTTTTTAGCGTTATTACCATTTTGAAACGGCCTAGATTGATGCAATAATGCGTTGTGTCCCTTATGTTGACAAATTTCACATTGTTTATACATTGTACTCACACATTGTTTATTATCGTCGTGATTTAAGCAACGTTTGCACATTCTTTTTTCCGCCACGGCCTTGTATCGGTCGTTGACGCATAACGCCTTGAAACTAGGGCAATAATGAATAATATGATCATTCTTTTGACAATACCAACAGCGTTTATATCTTTCTGATGTTTGTTTATCACGAGATAGTTGACTGTTAGCATATGGAGTGGAACCGTCAAAAGACTTAAGGCAATTAAAACGGTTTTCCATGAATTTCATCATCTCGTCAAAGGATTGTATTTTATTTCGGTTTTGCAGTTGATCTTCATACTTCGTATTTGTTTCTTCGTCCCATTTTCTACTGACTATTCTTATTAATAGAGGGCCCCAAGACGATGTGTTTACGCGTTGATTGTTTAGTGCCTCAAGACATTCATTTATAGTGTCATGCATATCTCGTAATTGTGCCGCGTTTGCTCGTTGCATTCTAGGCAAATCTAATAATTTGTCCATAAACTTAGTCGCAATCATGCGCTCGTCTTCGTATCTCTGCGTAAGCAATTTCCAAGCTGTTTCATAATTTACTTCGCTTATTGTTAGGTGACGTATTAATCTTGCTGCGTCGCCCTTTACGTGTGTTTTTAGATACTGCATTTTTTCTGTAGATGATATTGTTTTATCTTCGTGAATTATTTTTCTAAATAAATCTTGAAATGTATTCCAAGAGTCGTAGTCCCCCGCGAATATAGGAATATTTATTCTTGGAAGTTTTCCTGATGACACAGCTTTTTCATTTGTGTTACGAAAAATTCTTTCTTCTAACAACTCCGTAGTAATGTCATAATCTTTCTGTGTATTTTCGAAACAATTATCTTTAAAGTAGCTATTGTCCAATGTTCTTTCGGCCATCAGCAGTTCGATGTGTGTTTCTTCGATTTCTTGCCATTGTTTATGTAAGGTTTGTAATAGTGTTTGTAAGTGCCATATTGGCTTGTCTTGAGTAATGGATTCCTTAGCCTGAGATATTTTCTTAGATATCTGTGACATTCGGAATAGCTGTATAAACAGTTTTGGGCTACTGACAACGTCCTTGTTTTCATCTTCATCTAAAGGTCTTGGTTCGTAAACACTTTGCACAAGTTGCAGTCTTTCTTCGCACTTTGTAAGGTAGTCGATTCCTTCGTCGTAATGTTTCTTTATGTTGCCAAAGTAGTCTGTAGTAATATATTTGTGAGTTGATAACATCGCCTGCTCCTGTAGTCTTAAGTGGTTTTCTTGAACTCGCTGAAAAACATGGTCCAAGGTTTTCCTTCTTTCGTTGATGTATTTTTCTGTTTTCCTTGTAGGCGAGTCCTTTTTTATGTTTGATAGTACCCTTTTAATCTCATTGTAATCCGTTTCCTGGCTCCTGATTAGTTCGTTAACTTCCTGTATCTCCATAGTGCTCTCTTTTCTTCTTCCCTAACGGCCCTACCCTAATCGAAAGGTTAGTCTGTACTAGTGGTATCTGCGCTCTTGTTAAACCTGTGCGACTTCTCAATCTACTGGTTAAACCCGCTTATGGGAGGCCAGTGACCGATCCGTAACGAGAGGCTTTCCGACAGAACACCCTAGTACAACGTACTTCAGATCACTGAAAACTGATGCTTTGTTGAGTATACCAGTCCCCAGTCCCCTGAAGTGTCAGTCTGTCAATCCCTACGATGGGCAAGGGGACCGCGTGATTCAAATGCTCGAAGGACCAAAATGTACGCCCACCCTAACATATGTCACGTAAGGCCGCAGTAATGTTAAGGGTGTGACAGTACATGAAAGGATATGATAGTTAAAGGACCTACCAAGACCTTACAGCCTAACAGTCCCTACGACCCTAAGCCCTATAAGCCCTACAGCCCTAACCTACCATATACCTAGTGTGTGATAAATAAATATATAAATAAGTTCAGGATGTCTGCACCATGCGACCTAAGGTTACAGACGGATAGTGGGCAGGGATTCCAGGTTCGGGAAGGGTACACTCACTGCCAGTCCAGCAGACTCACAGGACTGATCAGAGATGGCTAAAGGTGTCTTGGCCACAGCGAGGGGTAATGAGACAAGAATATAAATTCTAATCTGATTTATTTACAATATTGCACAGCTTAAATACTATTTCATCTTAATACACACTAATACACATATTTGTTTGTGTCCTATGCGTGTAGTATGCAACCAAACAGAATTTTATCTGGGCCGCGCGTCAGCCGGGCCGAGTGCTGAGTCAATGTAAATGTGCTGAAAATGTAAAGTTTTAAATTTAAAAGTAGGAGTTTAGCCTCCTCGTTTCCTCCTCCTTAGTTCCTTCTTGTTTTAGAACAGAAGCCAAAACTTATTTCTATGGATAAGATAGTTTTACATTACAATGGAGTGATCATTGCAATCTCTCATATTCATGTACTAGTATTTATTAACGTTCCATGATGCAAATAAAATACGGTACAAAAGGTTTATGGTTACGAATAATGGTATTTTAGGGCACATGTTAATCGTATTTATTTTGCCTAAAAAGGACCAAATAGTTTTCCAATAAGAAGACCATTTCAAACCACCAAACCAGAATTAAACACCTACATATCAAAATCATGACCAAGTGAGAAATTCCTTAGTTTCCGTGCTAAGGTAAAATACCATCTCCATTCTCAGTATATGGGGTATGTAAATACATGGAGTATGTATATTATGTACATGGTGTTCAAACAGACGCATCACGTAGGTTCCTCGAAGAGCTGGCACGTCGTTAGCGACTATGTGTGAGACTGGGGACAGTTTTACTTAAAAATTATACAACTGTGCTTAGAATGGAGTTATGTGGTGCAGGAAGTGGTAAATAAATAAATATTATGTTTATGTCATAACACTAGACAAAACATGAGTTATAAATGAAATATTATATCATTAAATATTATTTATTTCTCCATAAAATTGTACAATCTGAAATATATAATTATTTTTAAAGCTATTAAGAATATGCACAATAATTAAAGATGAGCAACTGCGCCTGAGCAAGGCCGAGCATGTATTTCAGGTCGCAATTCACTTTACAAAAATTATGAACGTAAAGTAGTTTCGTCTAACATAATATAGCAAAATATGGTTTTACAACAAACAGAGTGAGTGTTGAGCGAGTGTTGTGTGTTGTTGTACTCGTATGTCTACTTAGGAAGTTCATTAGTTTGGGTTGGATTTGGATTTGAACTAAAACAGAGTGAGTGTTGAGCGAGTGTTGTGTGTTGTATGCTTGTGTTGAGTGTGTTTGAGTGAGTGTGGTGAGAATGAGTTTAAGTTTATTTTAAGAAGATCTTCCGTAGTTTCGTAACCACAAGTACTTAGGAAGTTCATTAGTTTGGGTTGTATTTGGATTTGAACTAAGCACATTAACCGAATAAAAATCTCTTATGAATTTTTTTAACATTCCTGATTCTCGCTTGTCTCTTCCATGATTACAGAATGTGTGAACAAACAACCAACATTAAATATTTTGGATATTATGCTGTTCTTATTGGTGGCTGTTCTAGGTTGTAAGTATCTCTGTAGTTGCAACATTGTAAGCTGTTTGTAGATTAGCTCTAAACGAGAAGGGCGAGTCGAAAACACGCCTCAAAAATTATGACGCAAATGGTATAGTGGTGATAGCATTTTTTATGAGACTCGTAATTCGAACGAGGGCAACACAAGGGTGCATGGTAGACGCAGTGGTTGAGCGATTGACTGCTGCGCTGCGTGTCGCGGGTTCGAATACCGCACGGAACAAATATTTGTATGACCTACAGATAGTTGTTCCGGCTTTGGGTGTTTGTGTATGTGATTTATATGTTTGTAAAAACACCCACGATACAGAAAGAAATTCCTAGGGTGGAAAACAGTCTAAAAACAAATCCTAATTATCGGAAAAACATATGAAAATAAGGAACTAATAAATATCAGAAACAAGTGTTCGTCCTAATGCTAGATTTATAAGAATTATATTGAGCATTCGTCAAACTCAACTACTATCTGAAATTCTGTCAAGATTAGATATTAAAGTAGGGTTCTGTAAGTTCTCAACTCTAAATTCTGAAACTGGCCCTTTTTTGTGGTGAGATATCATCCAATGACTTCTCCCGCTCTGGGTGAAGCGGGAGGGCGTGTCAGACTTTTACTGACTAAAACCAACCCGTGTTCCTTCAGTTGCTTTTGCCAGGACCGCGGTAACTCTCTTTCAAATTTACCCTAGGATTCGAAAAAACCTGTTGTCTAAAAGGATTCTTAACAGACTAAAATCATTTTACCTGGAAAATAAAGCATTAATTAACTAAAAAATAAAGCGGTTCTTATTTTCCCTATAATATCAAACTCAAACCTCAAAACCACTCCACAATCGGCCAGGTACACACTACACACAGTTCTTGAGCTCCCCAAGTCGGACTGGACTTGGGGAGCTCAAGAACTCATCATTAGCTATTCTAAAACTAGTCGGCATCAAAGCTGTAATCTCGGTTGGCCTGCTCTTGGCTTAGAATTGAGACATCTAATATTCCCTGTGTCATACATCGTCTTGGGGGACTATTCTGGGAGATGCAAGCAGGTTCTATTTTTGGATGTGTGCAGTTTAATCGAAGGCATATTTTTTGGTCATTGCAAAAATCCTTCGATCCGATGTTGAAATCATCATCATTTCAGCCAAAACACGTCCATTGCTGGACATAGGCCGCCCCCAAGCGTCGCCACACTGGTCGGTCCTTTGAGTGTCACATTCACGGATTCTCGCAGCCAGAAATTACTACATTCATCAGATGTTGAAATAAATCTAATGAATGTAGTAGATTTTCCAATTTTCAAATATTCCCTGTCTCTGTACCGTCTTGGGAATGTTGCAGGAGGTTATTATTGGAGCTAGATGACTTGAAGTTGCGTGTAGTGTAATTGAAGGTATATTTTTATGGTCATTGGAAAGATACTTCGATCCGATGTTGAAAGAAACCTTTCGAATTGAATATTATAGTTATAATTTTATTGAATATTATAGAAATTTATTGAATATTAATGAAATTTATTGAAATTTATTGAATTTTATAGAAATTATTGAATTTTATTGAAATTTGTTGAATTTTATTGAAAAAAATGTCCTGGAACCGATAATTGGAAGTCATGGTACATTCACCAACCTGCACTGGGCCTGCGTGGTGGATTACAGCCCATTCTCTCTCACAGAGAAGAGGCCTATGTCCCAGCAGTGAGAACATTAAAAGGCCGATGATGATGTTGAGATACATAGGTATAATGAATACATACAATCGGGCTGTCACAACCTAGCACCACCCACGAGAAAAAAAACTACATAGGTAGTAGATTTCTACACAACACATAATCACATAGAAAAACCTAAAAATAAAACCATTAAACTTTTTATATGTGGAACTTTGATAATAGGCTCCTATTACGGCGGTCAGTCGGCTCCTTTGATCCGCCCCCACTAGCCGCGCCGCCCGGCTCCGCCCGCACCCACTTAACGGAAATTAAAATTACATGTCTACAGACCGACTATTAGCAGTTTTTTCGTATGTAAATACCATTATTGTGTTATTTAGTAACTTATATTTATGGTGTTTTTGAATAAAAGGTGATAATAGTTTCTCGTCAATAGAGGCGATAAAATCTAGGTGTGAAATGTAATTCTATTACAGATTGGTTGTTTTAAGCTTCATTTGATTAGATGATGAGAGGCAAAAAAAACCGGCCAAGTGCATGTCGGACTTCGCACATTTAAGGTTCCGTACCAAATCGCAAAAACAAGTTGGTTGTAATAGGAAAAATGAGGATATTTCAAATAAAAAATATGATTTATCAATATATCGATATTTGTTACTAAAATATACGTAATAATAAATATTATCACCAAATTTGAAGTTCATAGGTCGGGCAGTTAAAAAATCTTCGGAACAATTTGACTTTGGTGGTTTCTCATTCCTTTGTTTTCCAATATTTTTAAAATATAAAATGCAGTATTTATCTACTCAATGAACTCTAAATAAGAAAACCCAACTCGATGACGTAGCTCAAAATTATTTAGCACTCTTCTTAAGCTGTGAGCCCGTTAAATATATAAAAAAAAATGCAATTTGTATGGCTTTGGGTCAACAAGATGCTTATAATGAGAAAATTTAAAAACTGAAGTTCCAACCGTTTTACTATAAAGCCTGTGTGACAGACGACGCGGACGGACAGACGGACAGAAAGACGGACACGTGAGTGACAGCAATAGGGCTCCGTTTGAACCCTTCGGGTACGTAACCCTAAAAATGGATGGATTGTGTGAGGAATGACATGAGGGAAAAGGGGGTGATTAATACTGTAACAGTTGATATGAGTGAGTGGAGGAAAAAAAGGTGTCGCTCCGACGAACGCCCTGAAGTTGGCTACGACGGCTGCGTAGTAGTAAATCTCATCAAAAACAGCACCACGCCGCGCCTTGCGCATCGGCAAGCAAACTTCAAAACACCCAAAAAATTTGGCGAGTACTGTAACATTGCACTAGGGAAGAAAGATGATGAGATGATGATGATTTGAGAAAATCGTTTTCTTGTTCTTATAGTTTTCCGGTCCTGTAGCAATTTCTTCATGAATTGTGACGGTGAAGCATTTAAATGTTTATTTGCTTCAAGTTCCAGTCTCAGTATACCCTTTTTAGAAGATTCTAGGTGTGAAATATGAGTAATTAAATGTGGACAACATTGTGACACCTTTTAAGGCGTATATATACCCCAATATTAACGCAGTACTAGCCGTGCGCCCGCTCGGAACCAAAATATCAATATTGAACCTACTTTTGAACTGTTTTGTTTGCAAAATATTATTTGATTTATGTATGCTTTTTCAGTTATGAAGAAATTCCAGCCATTATTTTTTCTGTGTAAAAATATTTGCAAACATCCAAGTTGTTTTGGAGGAGTATCCAAAAGTAGCGAAAAAATATCGTGTTGTTTTTTTTCAAGCAAAACTATTAGTTACATTAAACAACCATGTTTTACAAATAATGTACATGAATCAATAATAAAAACATAATTTTCAAACCTTTTAACCTACCCGTTACTTAAGAGTATGCTTTTGAAAGTAACCGCTTTACGGCACTACAGCGGTGGAAGGCCCTTAAGTTACCCTTAATTTAAGTTTGGACAGGATTCTCTCACGACAAGGGTCATATTTTAAGTGAAAAATTATAAGAGCTGATATTAGCATTTCTTTTTTCTAACCTAACCAGCAACAACTGAAAAATCTGTGCACTCAGTATTGTAAATGAGGTTAGGAAGGAAAATATAAATGAAGTTATTTTTGTTTGACCTAACATAAGATATTTTTCAGGCATTAAAACAATCAAAAAATCAGTTAAAATCGGTGAAAAATAAACTGGACTACATCTTTGTGATTGCCTCTTAGGTTTTTGTATTTAGGACAGGTGCACAGCCATAACCGGCGTGCGTGTTTGACTAGATGTATGAAAGTGAGTGAAGCAAAAGAAGTATGTAGTATCGTAGCAGGTGGCGTATCAATATCAAAAGCTGTACAGCAATCCCAAAAAAATCTAACGTGAAAATTTCACAACAAATCGAGAGATAATTTCCTAATTAAACATCTCTGTAATGTCGGCTACATCAATCGCAATCGACGTACTCTCCCCATTAATTTAAAAGCCCAAACACGTGATCAGATAATTCGTAAAAATACACAATCCGATAATATCAAAAATAACCTGATATAACGCTGATATCGGTTTAAATTAGAACCGTAATTCAGTGTCACCGGTATCACATTGTGCAACGCGCCTGTATCGGGCATCGAACCCGCGATATGAACGAAGTTTACTACCAAGGCGTCTACTGCACTTGAGTGTTTCTATCTTATACCTGGCTTATCTAGTTAGTAACGTATTTACGTTGCACTTCTGAGACAAATATGGCGAATTGTGCGTGTTACAGTACGAAAGAGCTTTCGGGATTTTACAGGAATATCTTTAATTTGATCTATTTTATGAATATTTCTTTTGGTATATTGGTCTATGTTTTTTTACTTGAATACTCGTTGGCCCAATATTCTCGAACAACCAATCCATTTGCTCAAAATGGGCCTTATCAGAAAGCTTAAAGTCACCCAAAGGGCACTGGAGAGAGTTATGCTCGTAGTTACCTAGCGTGATCGCAACAGAAATGAGGATATCCGCAGGAGAACCAAAGTTACCGACATAGCCCGCGAAACTTGAGTGGCAGTGGGCAGTGCACATTGCTCGCAGAACGGTTGGCCGATGGGTCGAAAAGTTCTGGAGTGGCGACCGCGGACCGGAAGACGATGCGTTGGAACGGCTCCCACTAGGTGGACCTATGACCTGGTTAAGGTTGCGGAAATGCGCTGGATGCCAGATGCACGGAATCGGTCAATGTGGCGATGCCTGGGGGAGGCCTATGTCCGGCAGTGGACGTTTTTCAGCTGAAATGATGATCCATTTGCTAAGAGACGTCTTAAACTCAAGAATTTTCCGAAGATACCTAGTTAGTTTCTAAACTATGTCAACGCCATCGGCAGCCTTATTGCGTTAATGAATTCGGCAAGACAAAGGCAAAGATAAATTCTCTTTAAATAAGTAATACCAAAAAATATTGGACTCTTTCGAAAAGAGTATCTTCACCAATGAAAGCGTCCAATAATTTTTGGCAATACTGAATAATATTATTTAAAATTTGTCATACTCTTTCATGGGGTCAAACCCTTTGCCTTGCCGAATTCACAACATTTTCTTACGGGTTAGGCGTAAGTAAGAACGAAACATCTAGGCCATAATGAACGAGTTATAAGTAATCGATGTGCCTTGATTTGCGATTGTTTTTGATTACCTAATATACCTACAAGCAAGCAATATGGGTACCCAAATATAGTGGGATAGTAGAGCTCCCAGAAATCTTTGGCTCTTCGATACGCCAGAGACGAATCCCCTTAATCAACAAGTTTTAATTCAAAATTCAATTCATAAAATGTTTTGTAAATTCCGACTTCAAAATATGAGTCAACTGCCTCCGCCCATTTCATAACCATTCGAAAAATACCATTTAAATTAAACATACGTTTCGCATTTCGAAATTAACTCGAACCAAACCTTGTAATAAGGTTGGCTGCGTGAAAACTGAAAAAACTCAAAGGATTTTGAACTTTATAGATAAGATGTTAATGGTGGTTTTAAATTAATGTTTTATATAGGTAAGTTGGTATTGCTTTGTACAGAAAAAGGCCATTTTCCGTGGCTCGAAGCGTACGCTTGGTTTGTTTGCTCAACTGAGATGGCGAGCGGAGACGAAAAAACGCCGAAACCGGCTCGGCACCGATTTCGAAAATATTTCTTATGATATATGAAGTACGGAGTGCAAAAACATTCTTAGAAGTCATGTCAGTTTTGGGCATTTGGTTTCTTAATTATTAACCTTTTTCTAAGGTCGGAAAGTTATCAAAGCTTCGGATATAGCAGGTTTCTCCAATCGTATGCAGTAATTTGTACTAATGTTTTTTTTTTTTTTATAATAGGGCTGACAGTGCAACATTGACTGTGTTAACAGAAGAACACAGGTGTCCCAGCCCCTTTGTGACCTGAAAGAACTATGTTTCTGAATTATCATCTCAATCATTGAGCGCTTAAAAAATGACAGAAGAGATACATCCGACATCAAACATAACGCTAGCAGCACATACATACTAAAAGTAGCATAAAATTTTCTTGTAATATGCTAAAAGCAAACGCCAATTTTTCCATATCAATTCCGTTTCTGCTATCGGTACCTTTTCTCCAAGATGGCGACGGATGCATCGGTGTGGAACCGTCGCCGACTGGTTACAGACGTCAGACATGCCCATTTGTTATATACCTACGAAAATCTTCATATGTCTTGTTCAATAACTTGGTTCTGAGGATACGTAAAGACTTTTGCACGTCCACTAATGTGTTAAATCATGAAATATTATTGGGTTTTTAAATTAACTAGAGTATCCAATGCGTTTTCTTGCTGATATAACTTTATTGTTTCATCTCCCTAGGGATGTGCCCTAAGAGGCGTTGCACAGTTTAGTTTAAATAATAATTAATAAAGATTGAGTGTTAGCGCCTGTACAATGTATGTGCAGTTAGCCATATCAGGCACGACAGGTATCTTCAAAACCCTCCAGGTACCGTAGCCGCTTTCAGGCGACCTAACAGGTACGTTTTCCCTGTCTGCCTGCTCTAAGAATCCTACAGAATGCGCAAAAAAAATACGCAGTAAATAACAAACAGATTTTAAAAAAAATGAATATAACTAAGCTAAGGTTTATGGATACAGAGAGACGTTTTAACTATGAATGTGGAAATAAGAGTGATCATTACTTACGATCTAAGTTTATATATTAGACTGGCTCTTGCCCGGGACTTCGTCCGCGTCAAACTCGTAAATATATTTAGGTAATTTTCTCACAGGTAATGTGAATTTTGCCGGGATAAAAAGTAGCCTATGATAACATCAGCCATGTCCAGCCATTTCGGAGATTACCGGGAACAAACAGACGACAGACAGACATACAGAAAGCCAAAAAAAAAAAATGTAATTGTTATTAGTACCGTATATACTCGTACTTTCATATGCATTCAATAAAACGTCGTTAGTTTGATAATAAGTACAGACACTTCAATTTAATTTATTTTTAAAGAAAAGACTCATTACACATGGCTGTCAATAACTAGGGTAGACAAGTCACTATACTGAATGTATCTAAACGATTTGGTAAATAGAAGGTAAATAATAACAAAGTGCTTAACTTAATTACATAGACTGATCACCTAGGTGATAAACATAATGTAAACAAGAACTTAAACTAACTAGCAAGATAAAGGTGTCTAATTTAATACATAACACCTGTCACAAGCCAAAATTAAGTCTCATTTTTAACCGACTTCGCAAAAAAGAAGGAGGTTATCAATTCGCCTGTTTTTTTTTTTTTTAATGTTTGTTACCTCCGAACTTTTTATTGTGTGAACCGACTTTGATAATTCTTTTTTTATTTGAACGCTGGTGCTTGTCATGTAGTCCCATTTAATTTTCATCAATATCTGATGAAGAACTTCGGAGATATACATCAGAACTCTTCAATAAATGACGGCAAATCATTCGGGATAGCTGCAATCGCACGTCTGTTTATTGTTTATACCATTTCATAACAACATCACGCTCTAAAGGGGTACGTAGGTGTGAAAAGTTCACCCTGGTATACTCTCGTACCACAGGTTTGCTTAAATTTCATGTTATTGGGTTAATCTATTCTGGCTTCACTTTGGGCATTATAGATAGGTAGCTAGCCCATAGAACGTACCACAACTAAAAAGTGAAAAATAAAAAACTTTTTTACAAAAATTACAACCGACTTCCGACTTTTTTTACAAAAATTACAACGTTTTATGATACCGACTTCCAAAATTGAAGTTATTTTTCACTTTGTAGTGTTTTTGTTCGGAAGTCGGTTGTAATTTTTGTAAAAAAGTTTTTTTTATTTGTAATTTCCAGACTAGTAGCAAGAATCTGACCTTTTATCAATATCAATGTCATCATCAATATCAAAACATATAGTAAAACTATAGAAAAGTAGTTTTTATACATCGAAAATACTTCCAAAAAAATAGCCAGGGTGTTAAAGGATAAATTTTTTTCCGGTTATTTGTGCATGCATCACGTAAAATGTCCGAAACCAATGTAAATGGAAAAATTGTGCGTAACTTGAAGTATTAATTAGTTTTTGTTTCATCGCAATCGGTTCTCTGTATCAAAATATATATGAATTTAAAGTATTCAAGAAGTAAATATCACAACACAACACAAAAAATTCTGATTATCGGGCTAGAACTAGAACTCCATATTCGATAGATGGTGTTGTTCCATTAGCGTCATTTTCTGAATGGCAGTGTTAAGATTCTCCGCGGAACAAGAACCCTAAAAAAAATTGGTAGGTAGGTTGGTAGGGTAGTTTAGGCAGTTCACGGGAGCGAAGCCGCGGGCACAGCTAGTTTAATATAAATTCCAAGTTATAAAGGCAAAATTTTAATATAATAATACCTGCATATTTTCCTTAACACCTACGACACAGAATACTAACTTATCCCCCTATACCAAGCTGCATCCGTCCCTTTCGCCCAGATAACCGTGTTTGTACGGCGCCGGCGGTTCCGGGATGTCGCCGACCTTATCTAATAAGAACTGATAACAGGACTCGCCACCTCTAATGCATCGAGATATTGCTGCGGTTTCCTTGAAAATATCGTTATGAGGGGCTTGTTATAAAAATTTAATGAATTGGATGCGTTTTGTAGGCTGTAAGGCCTTTTAGCCTTAGAAATGCTCAAATAAGTTGGTTATTTAACCATTTGTTTAGGCTAAAAATTGAGGAAAAAACGTTTTACCGAAGTTTTAAAACATTGGTTACTATTTAACCGACTACCCAAAAAGGAGGAGGTTCTATGTTCGGCTGTATGTATTTTTTTATCTATTTTCACCGTTATCTCCGTCAATTATGGAACAATTTTGAAAATTCTTTTTGTGTTATAAAGGGTATACTTCTGAGGTGGTCCCATTGTCACCAAATCAGAATCTGATGATGTAATCTCATGGAAATCGAGGGAACTCCTCAAAATATTATAGGCACGCGTATAGAAAATTTGATATTTTTAATAACACCGCAACCATTTGCAATAAACAGTATCAAGTGGAACTGATGAAGAAGACCAAACACGGCCACTGGAATTCCTTAAAGATAAGTTTGTCACGGGTATAAGATAACTCGAATAATTAAACGACTATAATGAAACCAATACTAACAAATACATTTTACTGGAAAAATAATAGTATCATCAAACTGATCTGATGATGAAGATGGAAGGTAGGCACTGGAACTCCGTAATAAAACAATGTATCCTAGTCGTGTTTGTGCTTATTGGAATCGTCATAATAATGTGGTAATATTTGGTATCAAAACTATAAAGAGAAAAAAAAAACATAATTAAATCGACTTCCAAAGCAAAACACTAAAAATAAAAACAACTTTCTTTGACGAAAACGAAAAACAACAGGTAGGCCACAGACACTGATTTCGGAAAAGAAAGTTATTTTTCGCTTTGTAGTGTTTTGCTTTAGAAGTCGGTTGAATTTGTTTGTTAATAGTTTTTTATTTTTTTAATGATTATGAAGTAGTTAACTACGGATCAAAACACTGGCCCTAAGTTTCATCTGTGAACGGCTGCTGTCAAACTACAGGTTTATAACCAACATTTTATAAAATAATTTATAATTTTACCAAATATAATTATTTTTTTTGTAAATTAATATTTTTTTTTTTTTTTTTTTCAAATTGTCTAGATAAAATTTCTTCTGGATTTTTAGATGCCTTATGGTTGTATGTATGATCTATATTCAATTAGTTGACGAGTTATCGAAACTTTTTCTAGAAAATGAGGTAATTATTAGAACATAAGTAAAAATTGAATATCAAAAACCCTTACTGGTAGACGTGTCTTTCGGCAACCTGGTAATGAAATGATGTTCATAAGTCATAACATAAGACATTTGTTTCATAACAACATAAGCTTTTTGTCTAAATTTTTATATTAAAAAAATTACCACATCAGTAGTACATTACAATCGATTAAAATAAAACATGAAATAATAATTACTTACGATAACAATAATTAATAATAATATAAAGGATGGTGTCACATTGCCTGATACATGTCTAACGGGGCCTCTACGAGTTGGCTTCGGCTCCTCGCACGCCTTTCAAAGGACCGGGACCCTGAGGTCCTGAGATAAAAAAAAAGAAAAAATAACAATAATAGTTATAAAAAGATCACTAATTATGCCAAATATACAAAAAAATAACTGTTTTACATAGCATTCAGTCAATTAAAAATACAATGGTAATTATAAAAGATTATTAATATAACACATAACTTAAACAAATTAAAAATAATAATAATCCAAATTGCGTGTAAAAATAATTATAGTCAAATTAAAAATGCGATGACAAAGATAAAAAAAAACAATAATAACCATTATATATTTTATATAAAGATCAATAATATGTCACAAATACCATAATAATTTTTTAAACAATTATCCATGTTAAATCAAAGTTGATGATGACTGGACTCTTTTTCTTTCTTTGCGCTTTTAAGAAGAATCAAAGAAGGTATAAGGTATATTTAAAAGAAGACAAAATCAAACCTATAAGCACCTAACTTAATCATCTTAATGCCGGGTAAAAGCATTAAAAAAAATCTCCAACTTTTTTCTTAAGTAATCAAGATAACAAAATTAAGGCTTAATCTAATCATGTAACTTTTAACAATTCAATTGATTCCGAAGTTAGAAAAAACATAAGCCCAAGGTACTCCATTAAACGGACATCGGGAAAAAATTAAAGAAAAAATTTCAACAAATTACTGCTATCTGAAGGCGCTCTTAAATAAAGAAGATTTTTTAAATTCAAACTTAATTGTTAGACGAAGAGTTTTCGAAGAGAGTGAGGCAGGAAATATTATGGAGAATATTTTAAAAATTAAGAAAAAACAGTTTGTTGTATCAAACATGTCTCAAACATATGAAATAAAATATTCTGAAGAACTGACGTTTTCTAAAATCTTTATGAAGACATGTGAGATACAATTACCAACCTGTACTGGACCTGCGTGGTGGATTACAGCTAACCCCTCTCTTAAGAAAGGATCCTTGTTCCAAAAGTGGTAAGTAACAGGCAGATAATGTTATGAATAAGGAGATGGGTGAATGAGAATTTCGGAAAAGGTGAAAAACTTGCACTGCAAAATGATGATTGGGGAATCTCAACTCATTAATATTTAAATCAGCAGTAAATAAAATAGACAGTAGACTCATACATATATGTATACTTACCTTCAATGCCAGGCATCAAATAAGGACAACAGTGCAATATTTCTTAGAATTATAGTTTAACCTTATTATCATTTACTCAAAAATAGGTGTAGGACAAACGTCTTATTTGCTAGCAGACATTTGTTGAAATATGATGTTTAAATATTTATTTAGTCCTTTGGTAAGTGTTTACTGCTTTTGCCGTTGTTTCTAAAATAGTACTTTCTATTTGAGTGAATAGAATTTTTTGTCTTAAATATTAATATTTTTTTAATGATTCTTATTTACCTATCTACACGATAGAAAATCTTCCAAAAATATTTTCAGCAGAATTTAAGAAAAACATTAGATACAATCTCTGTAGTTCATTCGCTTGCGACCCGATAGGTCGAGGGACCGGTTGACAACGATGACTCACTATTTTCTTAACGTGAATGAACTATAATAAATAATTATCTCTTCTAAATTCGAATGAATGTTTATATCCAGCCAGACGCTATTGGCAAAGTGTTATTCTATCAGCTATGTTGATGGCTGAAATACCAAAACGTAATGGACTGAATTCGTGACATTTCTATAGCGCTCTTGGCATTCCCATTAATTTTTACCTTTTCCAAATGCTCTGGCAACGCTTTCTTTGATGAAGAATAGAATATCACCTGTCTAGAGCCAGAACTATTTTTGAGCCTATAGAATGCAAGCTAGCAGTCTTAGGGCTCGTTCACACAGAAGATCCGTATTGCCAGGATCGTTTTAACGGATCCGTCGCTACTGGGTGTAATGCACGCCCCGCGTGCCTGTGATTTGATAAAAACGGATCAGTTTTTAATACTGTTGTGTATGTGAACTCGCTCTTACAACCACCTACGCCATTGCCGAATAAAAACGTATACGATAAAACGGACAGATGTATATTTTGACGGATCGGTATTTTTTTCTGGACCTGGCATACTGTCATATGTGTGAACTCGCTCATACAGCTACATACGTCAGTGCCTAATATAACGTACCTATACGATAAAGTGGATCTGTAAAACGGACCCTTGTGTGAACGAGCACTTAGGTACCCTAAGCAGGCAACCTTTACAGTACCGGTCTACATTGGTTCAAGGTCTTTGAACCCTCCAAAGTATCTCTGAAGAAAAATAAGAAAATTTTCTTCAATAACTTCTATTAACTTATCGAATTTAATATTTCACTCTCCCATTGTCCAGACCAAGTACCGTTGTGATTAGACTCCGGCGATTTCTTCCACTCAATTGAACTTATGAAAAGTGCCGGGCGTCGCGTCGTCGTGTCGTGTCGCAGTCGCCTTGTCGTCCGTCCGTTTGGTAGGTGCTTAATCATTGTTTGATCTGATTATTGCGACGAATTTGTCGCTCGTCTGTACACTGGGCTAATCAAGTGGACAATGGACAATGTTTTTGTAGAAAAGTGTATTATTAGAAGATATTTTTTATGATTTTTTTCAGCTGAAAACTGAGAATGTATCATATTTTTCTTGTTTTTAAGGGCAAGTATTGCCAAGGGACCTATGTATAATGCTGGCACATAGCTGCATAATACATGGGCAAACGCATGTCTGTTTACTTTTTTAACATTTTATAATATAACATTAAGCCGGTATGATATAAAAGGGTACGCAGATGTGTAGCGTTCACCGTAGTCCATTCTCATTTCAACGGTTATTTCCAATGTCATTGGCGTTAGTCTATTCTGGCATAACTTTAGGCATTATAGGTACTTTACTTTAGAACTTTGCCGAAACGTGAACACAAGTAACAAGTGCCTTATAAAAAATTGTGAAAAAGGTTTTTATTTTATTCAAATTCATTTATTTATTTTTTGGCACATGTGAAAACACAGTTCTTACAATAAGCATTTTTGTATTAGTGTAACATACCCATGGGGTGTACAATATTTAGTATGTGTGTCGATATTATTGTCCATCTTAAAAACAAATAATAATAATACAATTACACTCCTAAATTGTTGGTGGTTGTTATCTATTGCCTTGATTGTTTTATTCAACCTCATTTTACATTATAATCTATACCATATATAATATTACAAAGCTGAAGAGTTTGTTTGTTTGAACGCGTTAATCCAAGAACTACTGGTTGGAATTGAAAAATTCTTTTTGTTTTGGATAGTCCATTTATCGAGGAAGGTTATAGGCTATATAACATCACGCTACGACCAATAGGAGCGCAGCATAAATGAAAAATTTTGCAAAAACGTGAAAAATATTCCTTGTAGAGTGCTTCTGTTGTGTGCGCTGCGTAAACGGTTTAAGTTACGCAATAATCATGTATGTAGGGTAGGTAGGGTAGATGCGTAATTAGGTAGTCAGTTGACGGGAGCGAAGCCGCGTGAGACAGCTAGTTAATAATAAAGAAATTTTAATCTATCAATATAAGAACGACTCTGGATTTAGATTTTTCTGACTTAGATCATACGGGTTATAACGATCGTATACATATACAAAGAAATTTCTCTCTCCAGTATCTGCATAGCCAAAAAAAAGAAGCGGAAAATTCAAAAATACAAAAACGCATTTAAAAGTGGAAAAACACGATACTTGGCCAAAAACAGCTAATATTTAAGGCGAGTTAAGCTCGGACGGTCTTAAACAATAATGAGCCAACAAACGCTGTTGGCTTAGCGACGTCTACGGGTAGGAAGGACTTATATGACGATGAAATTAGGACTGGAATGAGAAAAAATATCTAGTTTTTTATTAATCTTCTCTCTAGCCTTTTCCCAACAATATTGGGGTCGGCTCCCAATCTTACCGGGTTCAGCTGAATACCAGTGTTTTACATGGAGCGAATGCCTATCTGACCTCCACAACCCAGTAACTGGATAACACGGTACCCCTTGGCAAGACTGGTGTCAGATGTCAGGCTTCTGACTACCCGTAACGACTGTCAAAAATCTTCAAATGACAGCCGGGACCAACGGCTTAACGTGTTTTCCGAGGCACGGAGGAAACTCGGTATGTTGAAAATGGTAACCCATCCACGGACCGAAAATGATGACGGTCAAGCATTGCTTAACCTTGAAGTTCGATCCGTGCGGCTGTTATTATTTAGCCACGAGCTCTTCCTCTAGTTTATTTATTAATCTTACGCGTTAATACTCTTGGTCTAAGATCTGGTTTAGGAAATATATACGTTGTTATTTAATGATGGTAAGGAATATAATTATGCTAGACTAGCTGACGCCCGCGACTTAGCTCCCGTCAACTGGCTATCTATCTACCTATCACCTACCTACTACCTACCCAACTACCTTACCTAACTACCAACCTACTCACCTGCCCTACCGATCAACCTACCTACCCTACCCTATCCTACATACCTAGTCTAGCTCTACTAAATTGGCGAAAGTTGCTCCATGTAACCTCAGCTTAACATCCGTAGATACCTATCTTTACTTCTGTAGGTAATCATAGTGCTAAGTTATATACACCATACGACTTCAATGCTTTGAAATGTTATCCCGATAATTCTTATTTATATTTTTCAGAAGGAAATCCTTATCATCTTCTCCTACTTATTTTATCGAATGAATATGAGCTGAATCGTAAAATAATAATATACTTGCTTCACCATAATTTTCTACCCATTCCTTTTTATTGGAAGCTAAAGACATTTTACTTTACCTTTCATTACAAAGACACCTCTACCCATATCCGCACAAAACCAACTTATGCGCACAATATACTCTAATGATGAAACAATAGAGCGGTGAAAGCGTATATTATACCTACCGGCCATCAGATATATCCGCTGGACAAATAAACAGCGTAGTATTGCGTTCCGCCGGTAGATGGCGACACCGTCACGTTCTGTGTGATAAAAATAAATATAAGGCTGTATACGTGACGGTCATACGCGTAGGGATTTAGGTACGTGACGCGTGGTGCAGGGATGTGATAAAAAGATTTTTGGAATGAAGAAATAGAGGTAAAAAAGACGTGAAGACGACCAGTCTTTGTCGTTGAGATTCTGCTAAAAATATCTTTGGTTACATTGGTCATCGGGCTACTTCTAGTAAGATGGAATTTTCGTCCAGTAAGACTTCTACACTCTCATTGCGATATTTAATGCTGATTTAGATAAATGCTACATAATATGGTAAGTAAGCAGTTTGTTTTTCTAACAGACTGATGGCACATTCTCCCTTTTCGATATGTGCAAAAAGGCTTGCAAAAATCAATCATCATCATTTCAGCCGAAAGACATTCACTGCTGGACATAAGCCTCCCCCAAGCGTCGTCAAACTGATTGGTCCTGTGCGTTTCGTATCCACCGGACTCCCGCATCCTTGACCAGGTCGTCGCTCCACCTAGAAAGTGGCATACCAACACTGCGTCTAACCTGTGTTATTCTTTTCTTCCATTGAAAAACTCAATATTTATCATACGAGATATTTATCATACTAGATACTCGTATGATGCAATATTACAATATTGCATCATACGAGTAACTATCACTAAATTATTAAGTTATACCGAACAACAGAAAGACCCAACAAAGAGGACAAGTATATTAACTAATCCTCTATTCCTACTAAAGTACGACCAAAATGTATAGGAAGGCAAGTTTCCATTTTGAGTATCCAGGCGAATTAGTACCTAATCCAGTACGGGAATACAGCCCTTTTAATTTTTTATTTTTATTTTTTGTCGGATATCATCCATTGACTTCTCCCGCTCTGCGTGTCAGCGGCGTGTCAGACTTTTACTGACTAAAACCCACCCGTGTTCCTTCAGTTGCTTGTGCAAGGGCCGCGATAACTCTCAGGTATCGGCCCTAGCGGACCCGTAAATTTTTGCTGACATCTCTTTGAGGTGCGCGTGGAACACTAGGGATATACAGCCCTAATGTTGCTATAGAAAATATGATATGAAACAGTTTTTTTTCTGTGATTATCTGTGAAAGACTTATTCATTCACCAACGATTCTAATCTACATTCAACCAATTTGTCACCAGAATTCCCGGTAACCTTTATCCCTTAAATCAAAATACTAGCGTACCGTGGCACGGACTAGTGACTGGAGCGAGGCAGCCCGTCACATGGGGAGGCCGGGCAGCGCGCGTTGTATTGACTGAGTCCAATGCGCATGCCTACCCAGCAACGGGTTTAGAACGGACGTTTGGGGACTGGATGTGGCTGGGAGAATGCAGAAACTGGTAGGAAGGTACTATTTTTTATTTTAAGTATTTTAAGATGTAAGTACTTTAAATTTGTCCATCGGCACGATTCAACCAATCTTTGATAGAAAGCGTGCCGACGGACAAAGTTGTGGTCGTATGACAATAATAAAAAAACCGGCCAAGTGCGAGTCAGACACGCGCACGAAGACGATTCTATTTTTAGTATTTGTTGTTGTAGCGCCAACAGAAATAAATTATCTGTGAAAATTTCAATTGTCCAGCCTGGTGACAGACAGATGGACAGTGGAGTCTTAGTCATGGGTCCCGTTTTTACCCTTTGGGTACGGAACCCTAAAAAGAACACAGATATTGTGCTTGATGGAAAATAAATGTGAGGGCTCTAAAACTTCATACTTACAATGTTTTCCTATGTCCATTATAATATTGCACATACGAAATTAATAAGAGCATTATCATGAGACTACAGCCAGTCCACTGCTGGACATAGGCTTCTCAAATCATACAAACAAGTCTGTTTAATACATCTGGGTTTGGGATAATTTTCTGGGAAGCCTCAGAAAAATACTTTCAGTGGCTGTAGAGACGTCACTGGTACTCAGCTGAATCCGGTTAGACTGGAAGCCGACCCCGACTTTGTTGTGAAAAGAATAGGCAGATTCATTAGTTGTAGTGACATATCCCACATTTGGCACCCGTTTTAACGGCACCTGAGATATTCCACATACGGTAGGTACTATAGTGTTCGGACGTTTATTTTCTTTAGGACGTGAATATCAAAAATTCGGTTAAAATCAGAGATCTTTCAAGAGAGTTTGATAACATGTTATAAATTATTGGCTAGTGCTTAACCGGGCTATCTTGTAGAGACTAAACTAGAGCCTCCAGCCAGGTACAAAATACCTAAGAGACCACGCTGAGGGTTACTGGTTGTCCCCACAGGCACGCAGGGCATCTCTGTGGGGACAACCAGGGCTGGATCATGATTAAGTGATTCGACCATCCGCTCGGAAATTACGTACGTGGAGAAAAACGGACAAGATTTCATTGGTCTGTGGGTCAGCTACACCAAAAGATCGTTAGATGTCTTGCGCGTCCAGTACAATAATGTTTTTAGGATGTTGTTGAAACTGCCCCGTTTCTGTAGCGCATCGGAGATGTTTGCTCAGAACCGAACTGACGGTTTCCATGCGGTAATTCGTAAGAAAGTCGCATCACTGATGCGTAGAACACGGGTCAGTGACAATAGCATCCTGAAAACAGTAGTAGCGAGCCCTTACACCCCTTTTCTGAGGCACTATGTGGGGAGAATGGTCAGGTAGCGTATTCCTCGCTTTATCGTTCTCTGCACATCCTGCCTCAGAAACCTGCTCTGTTGTATATTTTTATTATTTTTGATCCTTGGTTGTGTAATACTAACACTAGTTATAAGGTATTTTACTAACAAAATGGACTCAATTGTTGTCTGAATAAATTAAATAAATAATAATAATGATATTATGTTGCCTTTTCTTCCTCGTAAATATCTCTTTGACCGGACTCTTCCAGCTTCTCGACATCGATGTCTGAACTCAACATTCGGCACAGAATGACGAGACTAAACTGGGTTAAAATATAAACGTAAGTAAACTGTAAATAACAACATCGATGTTCCTAGTTACTTAGTTACCTATTTCTCTTTGTCTTCTGTTCAACAAAACTTGGCACTAGTTAGATACATTGGCTTGGTAAAAGTATATAATAAAATATGGCTGATCAATAATCCATTTTAAGCTATTCCGATACTTGTAGACAAACTGATGTTTCCAGTACGTACTACCTGTTTTTATTAGGCACGTTGTTAAGAGTAGAGGCAACAGTAATCGTGCATACCTATACACCATTTTCGATAACATTAGACGTTTAAATTAGCCCATTTTACAGCCCGTTCAACCGATTTTGACTTCTATTGCGTTGGTGATACGACAAATGGTAGCTGTAGTAAATAGTTGGTAACAGGTTTATGCTTTTTATGTCATCCTTATGTATACGGGATAGAACTCAAAATCGGCTGAACGGACTCTAAAAAGATTTGGAAACATGTCTAATGTTATTTCAAATGGAGTTTAGTAGTTTTCTATCAGTGTATATAAGTTTTTGTAATAGGAACATTAGGTTTGTAAAAGAAGATTACTTGGTACAAACAAACTAAAAAACATTTCATCTGTTTATAATATTAGTTTAGATTGGGACTAGCTTCTGTCAATATATTCCCGGGATTAAAAGTACACTTCGTGCTATTCCAGACTATTACCTATCTTTGTGCCAAATTTTATCCTGATCCGTTCACATACACATATTACAGAAGATATGAGTTATCAAAAAGCAATTTTCTAAGAAAAATTCAGAAAGAGGTGGAGAGACAACCTTGACATCTACTGTAGCTGGTTTGAGATGGCTCAGGAAAATAACACATGTAAGGATTTTGGGGAGGGGTGTCTTTGCCCAGCAGTGGGACAGTGTAGGTTAAAAAAAACACAAAATCTGTCACACAGTTTACAGACATTTATTTCTTTTGTTATTTCACAAACCACGAAGACAAAACTTCATAAAAAAGACTCACTTAGCTACAGCTTCCTTAGACAAAGAAATCCATACAACATTTTTACGTTTTTTACATCGAAATAAGCTCACTTACTCATTATTTACCAAACACAAAATCGTAACGGCAGCAACTAAAAACAACACGGCGCCAAAAAAAGAAACAATACATAAATCAAAATGAAGAACAATCCATTAACTGGATCTGCAATAAAAAAGAAAACAGCTCGCATTCTGATTGGCTGGCGGGTTGGCGGGAGACTGCGATTGGCCGGCGCGCAGCCGCGGTGCGTTCCGAAACTCGATACTTTTTAATAATGGCTCCTTTGGATAATGCGATCGGCTTTTATATTACATGGAGGTATTTTATTACCAAAATGCGGTCTTGAGTGGCCCGGCCGGCTGTGGGAAAGGGGCGGCCGCCACTTCTTGTTGCGGCCCGATTAGGATGGATAATGTGTGGAGATTTAGGCCTGTTTTATTGTTCCATTTGTTCTTGGTTTAGGATAATTTGGTTATCGAATAAATGAGGTGCTTTGTGGGACTTTCAGCTAAACGTTTTATAGTTATTTAATTGATGATAAAGTGTAACTCACACGCAAGTTTCGTAAATATGCTACCAATCTGTATGAGTCAGAAATACATATGAATGTAGACATCAGAGATGAAACACAAGTGATAGGTGTTAAACATTTTTATAGTTAAATCATCGCCGATAACAGAGAACAAACATTACAAATCGCTCGCAATCAAGCTCTAATAGATAGAACAAAAAAAATCATGAACACAATCTAGAGGGCCGAGACTAATCACAGTGCAAGCACTGTAAAGCGTTATCAAACAAGTTATTGCTCAAATACGCAAGATACACTCGAACCTCTCTCATTGATGGGCCTGTGCAAACAAATATATCGACTATTCGATAAGGGGCTACGACGCGAATCGATACTGACCCGATACCGCGACGATCGGCAAATAACGTATGTGATAAAAACTGAACGCACCTCTCGCGGAGACGACTGCATGTTCTTATTTTGAATTTTCAATGACGTTTGGGGCATTGAGGACGCCATAACTTTGCTGTGTGACTAATTTACCCTCACTCCGTATTGGCTTGCAAATCATGCTTGTAACTTGCATGTATACCTGTAACTTGATAGCTTCATTTATACTATAGAAACATAAATGCCGAACATAGTTTTGAGGACTAGAGTAAAAGTACATAGTAAAATAAATCGCAAAATTAAAAACAGCAATATAAAGATTATCTGTATAAGACAGCGTAGTTTGCCGCCAATTTACAGAAAAAAGGCGCCATACTCTTTCTGAATGAGCGTTCGAAATACGAATTCGTACACACTAACAAATCTTTATCAGTCTGTTTGCGATCGTTATCGATTTAATGTTGTCTAACCGACGACCGAGACTGTTGCGATGTTTTGCGATATTTTGTTGGTGTATGATCGGTAGATACTAATCGATAAAGCAAATATTGGTGTAACAGCATTGAGTTGTTTGAAGCCGAATTAATGACCTTTGGCTATTCTTCTTGGAAAGTCTTGAGACGTAGAAATTATAGCATAGTTTATTTTTTCCTGTGAGACTTTCAGGGCAGACTGGGTTCCGTGCTAAGACGCTGTAGAGTGTAGGCCCAGAAAGAGATGATTAAGATTTTCAAAATATTGCAGCCAAAGACTACAATAGACTGAGACAAAATAATAATAAAAATTAGAGAGTATCGTTTTTTAAAATCTCTTTTCTTCTTTTTCAGTTGAATCAATTTATTTCACATTTTTAGACACTCATTTGTACGTCTCCCTTAATTCGATATCTATTATGTCAGAACGTTGGTTGCATATATGTATGGTATTTGTCTATGCTTAGAGATTAAAATAAATACCATAGCGTAGCACACAGACACACTGCCTAGGTCCTAATAAAACTTTTCAATGTGTGAAACGATCACCCTTGAAACGTTGCTAATCTAATCTCCTTAAGCTAACAGACTGCAGACAACTTTAACTTCAATATATCTAGCCTTCATCACCGACCAGGACCATAATGTGAAGAATGTCAGGGCTTGGACAGTTAACGGAAACTTTTATCAATGTATTAGAGCAGTGGTGGCCCAATGGTAACGGCCCTGACTTACGTGTTGTAGGCCGTGAGTTCGAACCCAGGCAGGCGCTTTACTTTGTGTAAATTATTTCATCACCACTGCTCTTAAAACGGTGAAGGAAAACATCGTGAGGAAACCGGCATGTCCTAGAACCAAAAATTCGAAGACATGTGACATCCACCAACCCGCACTGGGCCCGCGTGGTGGATTAAGGTCCATTACCTCTCTCACCGAGAGGATACCTGTGTCCCAGCTGTGGGAACATTAAAAGGCTTATGATGATGATGATTTTCAGTGTTGATACCAGTAAGGAGGAGCTCGTGGCTAAATAATAACAGCCGCACGGGTCGATTATCAAGGTTAAGCATCGCTTGACGAGGTCGGTCCGTGGATGGGTGACCATTTCAACATACCGAGTTTCCTCCGTGCCTCGGAAAGCACGTTAAGCCGTTGGTCCCGGCTGTCATTTAAAAGATCTTTGACAGTCGTTACGGGTAGTCAGAAGCTAAGCTATCTAAGTAAAGTAAGCGTCTAAGTAAGCTGTAGCCAAGGGTACCTTGTTACCCATTTACTGGGTTGTGGAGGTCAGATAGGCAGTCGCTCCATGTAAAACACTAGTACTCAGCTGAATCCGGTAAGACCCGACCTCAATATAGTTGGGAAAAGGCTAGGCAGATGATGATACCAGTAACTCAGTTTGGAATTAAGAATAAACAAAAGTAACAATACTCTGTTATTCCCCGAAGAGTACGTATACGTACACGCACATTTAGGTACTTGTACGTATACTTACTCGCACATTTAGGTACGCACATTCAGTGTTGACGTGTAAGACAGGGGGTCAAACTATTGCCATCAACCGGGCACAAACCGAAACTCAGGGCTACTAATTTTCTGATGGGAAACCCAATAACAATTGGTCTGATCCAGGAATCGAACCCAGGGCCTCCCATTAGGGTCGCGCATAAATTTGAACAAGAGTTACCATAGTTACCGCGGCCCTGGCTCAAGCAACTGTAGGAACACGGGTGGGTTTTAGTCAGTAAAATCTAACACGCGCTCCCGCTTCAATCAGAGCGGGAGAAGTCATTGGAGTATTACCCAAAAAACAAATAAAAAAAGAAGGGCCGAAAGTGGACCGATGATCTGCTGGTGATGCGAGATGCACAGGACAGCTCGATGTGATGACACTTTCCACTTGCCTATGTCCAGCAGTGGACGTCGTTCGGCTGAAATGATTTTCATGTAAGTACATTACCTATGAGCTGTGTTAAAATTTTGGTGTGCCTACATTCAAGTACCTACCTTTCTATAAGATTTTTATTTAAGTGTTCTCCAGGGTCTTGTAATTGCCTACAGAAAAAGACAAGTGATCGTATAAACCACCGGGTTACAGCGAGTAACGACACTAAAATACACACTCAAAAAATCAATTCTGTAAATCAACCAGCTTGCATCGTACGTTACTAAATATCTGGCGTCTCACACACGTAGGTATTAATAAGTCTTTATTAGCAGGCATCCATTAAAACAGTTAGTCTGCCGCCATGATGCAATAATTAGACATATCACAAAATGGCTGCCAGGTCATTGCTCTCGCATCGTTTGCCATCAAGCTTAAAGTATTACTGTACCCGAGAACAATATAATTTGTTGGATTTGTAAAGGATTAAGAACGATTTAGATAAATATGTCCTAAAAGCTTAAATAAATACTTTAAGTGGCAAAAACTGTTATCCTGAAAGATTATTCAAAGCTATTTACGATACAGAACGAAATTCTCGTCTCTCAGTATAATAAGTACAATAAGACTATCTACGCTTTATAAGTATACCTACTCTAGTTTTAGTGATTGGCACAACCCTATGGGATCCAGAATCTTTCACTAAGCAACTGGTGGAATAAAGCATATTTAAATTAGTTCTTGAAATCTAATAATACAAACAAAATTTAAAAAAAATAAAAATCTCCCGTCACATTTTTATTTCATGCTATACATATAATTTATCTAGTAGCAGACACGCTTCGATCAGGAATCAATTGAACATGTAATTATGTCACGATATCTTGCGAAAACACGCCGATTCAAACATAAAACGCCCATAACTTTTGAAAGGCTGAACCGATTCTCATCACCGCTAAGAACACACTCGATAAGGTCATTTTTCAAACAAAAATCAAAATCTGTTCATCCGTTTAAGAGCTATGATGCCACAGACCGACACACAAACACAGGTACACATCTCAAATTTATACCACCCCTCTTTCCGTCGGATGTTAATAAAAATTAAAAAGTATGATAGAAATGAAAGATTCCATAAGCCTATCCCATGGGTAGACGACCCTGAACAAAACAATGTGGGTGGAGCTATGACTCAAAAATAACGCTACATAGCTTGATAACAATGTTCTGTTTTGATTACGGAATATCAGAATATGACCACGAAGTTTAGTAACGGAAAATTGCTTGCTGTTAATAAAACTGTGAAAATTACTCCGACTTCTGACTAATATTTTTTTTAAATGGTCTGTTGGTTAATCTCTATCTTAACAATACCTTAACAGGCGTATAATACTCACAGCGTATTTTTGTGTCTCTGAAGTTGGCTGCAAGACCCTGCGCAGTAGCTATTTCTGTGTAATGTTGAAGATAAAGATAGCATTGTATAGCCTCTTTCACTCGCTTACGTTTGTCGCATCGTCCTATCTCGCTTACTCTATACAGTATACTCGATGACAAACTGTTTCTTGCGCAATGGTTCGCAGAGCAAACTTCAGAGACACAAAGATCCGCTGTGACTACTATACTGGCTTTCACAGTAAATAAGTACATAATACTGCAAGTAGGCCTCTGCCTAACCTTTCGGCGGTTATATGCGAGTTGTTATGTTAAGTTTTAAATAACAAAGACATTAACAATACTACGTACCCTATTGTCTACACAGAACTTATAACAGAACTGGTGAAATGTTTTTCAATAACAGGTGTGATATTATAATTATTCTGCATGAAATCTTGGTCTAAATATCCGAAGAATTTTTCTGAAAATGTTCCGAAAAGAAATCAATCTTTTACCCCGTGTAACTTTAAAAAAGAAAAGGTTTGAGCGACCCTAACAGAGTTAAAGTTTTTGCAAGCAATTCATCTTGGGGACGCGGGCCGTTAGACTGGATATCTGGACGAAGCCATAAATCATACTGGCCATGTCTCGCCATGATTGGAACTCGCCAGGGACAGTTGAACTTCTCCTATATCAATATATTATAGGGAAAAGCACTTTTGTGTTACATTATTGGATTATTTGTGGAAAAAAAAGGTGTTGAAGAGTTAGGGAATTAAAACTATTTTAGGTTTTGGTGAAAAGACTTTTTCAAGTGTTTGTCAAAATTTATAATATTTACACAGTTTTTCTGATGCTACAAGCTATCTATCCCTAGCCAGTATGTTTTTACATTAATATAGCTATATTCCTATATCGGAAAAGGACCTAAACATATTTATGAAAAAATTAATAAAAAAATATGAATGCTTAAGAAATTAACCAAAAAAACGTAAACGAGAAGAAAATTGTGTAGTGCAGTTGGAGGATACATGTTCGCGAGCTGGCTGACCAAAACCAGATGTATCCTCCGACTGCACAGCATGATTTTCTTCTTTTTTACGTCTTCTTAGTTCGCTTCTTAAGCAGTTGGGTTTATTGATTTTGTTTAACTAACTTTGTTTTATTTATAATATATAATTATAATATAGCAGCAGAAAAATATAAGTTACATAACCTTATAATATATTTTTTCGAACTAGGTACATTTAAACATATTTTTGAAATCACCTCTTAAAACCTTTTATTTCGATGAGCATGGAAGACTAAAAAATTTGGGCCCCCACAATATAGAGCCCAAAATCCGCCATATTTCTATTTTCTATGTAGCATTTTAATGTAGCCAGTGACACTCGCAAGGTTAAGACGAATCGATTGACGTAAGAATCATCAAAATCGGCCAATGCGTTTGGTCTATAGAACGCCACATAGGAACAAACATACATACGGCAGTTGGGTAAAAAAACATTGTTAAGTATTTTGCCGAGATATCCTCGATTATGAACTAAAGATATTTCTACAAAATGTACTAGATGTTTTCATCCCTAAGTTATTATATGTTTTATATTATACCGATGCACTTAGCTCAAACAACAGCCGGTTTAACTTCCGCAAACTTACAATTATATAACCTAATGTGATAATCTCTCTTTCAATCAAACAAACACTTTCGATTGTCCAATTGACAACACAACGCACTACCCGAAATTATACTCAAAATCCATTACCAAAATTACTTGTAGAAGGTACTGTGCAGAGGAACGTCCAGTATAGTTGCGCCGTTTTAGCATGGTAATAGCGGTCATTGCCCTTTCACTAATATCGCGTCGTAGGAGCCCGGACAGTTAACAATTTTGAGGATCACGATCCAGGATTTTTTAAATGTTTTTTCTATATTTTGACAGCGGCTTCGCACGAGTAAAAGTCGAAAATTGTTCCAAGGGACATACTCGAGGTATAAAATAGTTTCAATGCCCTTTTTCCAAGGTCCAATCCATCTCTATTCAAAAAATTATCGAAATCGGTCAAGCTGTTTAGGCATGAAAGCGTAACAAACAGACAAAATACTTTTCGCATTTATAATGTTACGTTGACGAGTAGTATGGATTTTCGTTTTTAAAATTTTACTTGTCAATAGAAGTAGGAAAGTCCATGAGAACTATTATCATGCTAAAAGGCAACGACTATACCTACTTTCTTAGCCCAAGTCCGGGCAGGTTATCCGGCAATGCGACCAAGTGGCGTCCCATGATGGATGGTGTTTGTTCCGCAAATAGTTTTACAATTTAACGAAGGCGTGCCGCTTTCGTTTGGTCTGCGGGCTGGACCGAACCGGCTGGATTTCGCTTATGGTAGGGTTCTCATAACATATTCCAGTTATGTTGGGTTTTGTGTGATATACGAAGGTGAAATTTTGTTTCCTGGCCATTCTACTTCATAGGAACCTCGGAAACTGATTGACCGACTACATAGTTGAAAAACCGGCCAAGTGCGTTTCTCACTTCGCACATTTAGGGTTACACACCAAAGAGAAATTCGTTTTTTTTATTATTTGTTAGTAAAATATACGTAATAATAAACATTATCTCCAAATTTCAAGTTCATAGGTCGATGGGAAGTTAAAAAAATCTTCGGAACAAAATTGTGTGACAGACGATGGACGGATACACAGACACGAGAGTGTCAGTAATAGGGCTCAGTTTGGACCTTTCGGGTTCGGAGCCCTAAATGATTTCGATGAAATAAATGTTTAAGATATATAGCGGCTTTATTTTTTCAGGGCTTTAAAAACTCTCGTTGGACGTATTCTACGCTTTTTTTTTGTTTTAAAGACAAGATCTGTTCTAGAAATTGACCTCCAGTCCCATTTTATTTTAACCAATCATCTTAATAGTTTTCTAAAATAACAAATTTTTAGATTCATTCACTCATGTTTCTTTCAACACAGACATAAATCTAAATAGATAACGCAAGCCCCTCCATCTGTATGAACACCAAGCGTGCCACTTTACCACAAACAAATTTACTTATTAATGAAAGAAAACATTTGCAATGCCTCAGCCAACATTTTCTATACATTTTTTACAGCTCAATATGGCATGAAAAGGCATTTTTCTAGATTTCGTTGTATCTCCGGTGCCGATAGTGAACAGCTCAGATTACGATCATTGATCGTAACTTTACTCAGTTTTTTGACATGCACGCGAAGTACATACAATCGCGTCATCTAATTAGATTTATGTCTGTGGATACGAAGAACTTACCTTTTATTTATTTATTAGTTTATTCTCGCACTGGAACGCCTTGCAGCAATTACAATATTGCAGCACAATCTTATAATAAACTCACTATAAGTCCAGGTTTCCTCACGATGTTTTCCTTCACCGTTGTCAACGATGTCCAAGTTTAACTTAGAGAGTACATATGAATTGAAAAATACACATTGGTACTTCGCGTATTCGAACCTACAACCTCAACCACGAGAGGCGAGGTCTTAGCCACTGGGCCACCACGACATATAACCTTATAATCGACTATTACATAACTTACCATTGTCCTGGATCTGATGGTAGCTACTGGTTTCATAATTTCATGAGAACCATAAATCATATGCATTTGGGACTATTTGTAAAAAAATATTGGAGATACTATACGCGTGAGGCTGTTCTCTGCTGCATGAGTACAGAATAATTAATAAATGAGTAGAATACAAAAATAACACATACATATATATAATACGTCATAATTTGTTTTATCCACATTTATACTTATAAATAGGTAAGGTAACAATCAGCTGACCGTACTTACAAAGCAACTCACAAAAGATATTTCGAGTTCCAACGTCCGCTAAGGAACGCACCGCATTATTTGTACAACTGCAATATTACTTCTAATGCGTCCAGCTGTAGGTACCTATGTAGGTATGTACAGTACAAACATACGTGGCCCAGGAAATATGGCTTTAATCAATTTATTGTTTTAGCTTCGCTAAGATTGAAACTGTTGAGGAATACTTGACATTTGGAGCTTTAAAATAATTAATATGTTTTCCTTAGTTAGTAAATAGGTTTTATTACCCATAGACAATATGACGCATATGGAAAATACAGGCATACAATACATAAGGATTATAATCGTGACAATTTAAAAAGTCCGAAGACATTTCTCATTTTACATGCCGCGATAACGTTGTACGTAAGAAATTTAAAAAGCAAATTCATAATCCTAATTAATTACTATGTTACACATACGCTACAGCAACGAGAATCATTCGTAAGCATCAAGTTTGATTATTATTAAGTATTTTTAAAGCTTTCAAATCCGACTTCTTAGATTGTCTCGACTTTAGGCAGAAATATTCCCCTATAGTGTACTCGTCAGTTGAATTTAAATCCCGTTTAAAAGGGACCGAACATAATACCATCAATGGAGCACAAATCCAGACACCGTACTGAGAATACTAGATGCTAAAACCGAATGTGATGTAAACACCAACCAACGAGCCAGGAATCTCAAACTCAGCAGTAGGCCTTGCGACCAACAGACCCACGAGACGGATTGTTCATAATGTTGTACTCCGTTAAATTTACGTTGTTACAATCCCGTGGGAGGTCGATCCGATTCGACTGATCGATTCGCATAGATAACATTAAAAAATACTAGATTCTGCCAGCGGCTTCGCACGCGTGATAAGTGATTCGTATCCCAAGGGAGCATTATACCGAGATGAAAAGTAGCCTCTGTGCTATTCCAGACCACTCTATCTCTGTGCCAAATTTCATCCTGATCTGTTCACCCGTTCTGGCGTGATTGAGTAACAAACACACATTCCATCCAAACTTTCATAGTATTAAAATGAGAAGAGAGATAAAACTAAATAAAATTTAAATAATCTGACTACCTAAGAAAAACACTAAAATGTTCAAAAATAACTTTCGTTTCGGCAGTCGGTGTTGCAAAATGATAAAACAAGAGGTACAAAAGACACCGACTTCCGAAACTTCCGAAGCACTTATTAGTGTTTTGTTTTGAAAGTTGGTTTTTTTATCTTTACAAATCGATATTGTTTCATGTACTGGATCGATACTCCACGGGATTGTAACGACCCAAATTTATCAGAGTATAATAAAATGTAGAATGGTAGCATAAATCTACCATCTACCATCCTGCTTATGGTAGATATATTATGGCTGCTATTTCTATTTTGTCAAGTGTAAAAAAAAAAACAGAAAAAATACTCTGTCTGCGACAGACAAATTTGTTTTGTAGTGTTGGGTTAAGATATTATTAATTTAGTCATAGGAAAGTTTACATTCTATCTTTTGTATTCAGCTTAGTAGGTATCTCTAGGTAGATAATATATTGCTTATTGATAAGAAAAGACTGACCGGAAGAGACCAATTCAAAATAATACTTTCAGCAGATAGCAATTGTCAGGATTAATATTTATCTAATAAATTGCAATCAGTCAGTGCTAGCCTTAGCAGTCATAATCTTGCCTATTTCTTGAGTATTTCATTACAAAAACGATTAAGAAATCGAACACCAATTTAAAAGAACCATAGAGTCAATATGCGATGTTGATGACAAACCACGATTATTTAGGCTCTCCTCACACGGGCCACTCACGACCGCCAGAAGTGGTCGGTAATAGAAACTTTTCAAATACTTTCAACGGCAGTGGCGGTATAAACTTACTTAACTAGTGGCTCTCGCGTGTCTGTCTTTTTACAAGTTTTTTTGAACTTGCAATGTATGTATGTATATATGTATGTTCGGGTCAAATCTTGCAACTGAATTTTAAAGCAGTTATCCTCAACCGATTAACAGAAATTTTTACATACACGTTTGGTTTGGATAACAATGCACGGTAAGTTAAAAGATTATCTAAAAAAAATATTCGATTCAGTATCAAAATGAAACTTAAAAAAAGTTCCGTATAATTAACGAATTTGCTCAAAAAATTTCACGAGAATCGGTTGAGATATGCGACTTGTACAAGAGGACAGCCAGACAAGCGAAAGAAATTTTGTCCAAGCTGAAACGGAGACGCTTCGCGCTTGCTTAGTCAACTATCATCTGCTTAGCTCTTTCCTAGCTATTTTTGGGACGGCTTCCAGTCTAATTGAATGCTGTTGAATTGCAGTTTTTTACAAAGAGCGCCTGCCTATTTGACCCAGTGGCTGGGTGACACGTCGAATCCTTGAATGTGAATAAGTCTGGCACTCACACACAGTCTTAGCGGATACAGCGACCTTTAGCTAAATAGATACATATAAGTAGGTTTGAGACTTGGTAATAGTCGTCGCTGAACACTATAAGTTGCCGCAAGTTGCTCGTGTGTCACTCAATAATAATCACAGGCAGTATTACGAAAAGTCACGCATACGTCAAAGTTTCAAGACAAATGACGTAACTCTGGGTACTTGTGAGAGATTCGACCGTAGCTAAGCAAACAACTTTGAGATGATCATGATGATATTAAAATCACTGTCGCTGTTATTGAACTGAGAATCACGTCTGTTGGGCATTTTTAAATTGTATCTAGAAAAGTGCCGGATAGATTGTGATAACATTTTCATTAAATTAAGAAGATAGTACACGTTTATTATTTTGCATAATAATGGGAAGGTAGACGTCAGATGTACCATATTTATATTCAAATAAAAAACAATACCTAATTAATACCAGCCAGTATCTGGTCCACTGCTGGGCTACCGCTCCTACTCATCTCGTAGAGAAAGCACGAGCATTATATCACGCATTCACGCTTGACTGAGGTGAGTTGGCGATTGCACAGGTTCCACAAAACATTACCTGTTTATATCATAACTACCAACCAATCAATAAACTGCGTAAATAGGAAGGCAAGTACCTAATTTACATCCAAGTTGGTAGGAGGCCATATCTACATAAAAACAGGTAGCAAACACGAGTTATCTCCTTCAAGGCGTTTACCGACAAACGAGCTTTTTATCATTATCAGAGACAAATTAATGCGATGACGTCACCGCCTCGTGATACCAAGATAAGACTTTTTTGGAATAGAGGTTATGTAAAAATGTGGAAATATTCCAAAGGAAAAAACAAGATTCATCACCTGAAACCACAAGATGATATGAGACCAACGGAGGAGACGGCGGGTCGACTTGATTTTTTCCATAGGAATTGTAAAAAGTGGCGCAGAAAAGAAGAACGTTGAAAAGTACCGAGAGAGGCAGTTGTCCAGCTTTGGGGCAGTATAGGTTAGCTATTATTATATTCATGTAATGACAATTCTAAGGATTAGAAATTAGGACATTTAAAAATGAAGGGATAACTGTAGCAAGATGCACGAGCGCATGTTTCAGCAATCACATATTGAGACTGCACTTTTGACCCTTGATTCTGACTAGTATATAGTTAGCGGTGGTCAGAATCCACAATATGGTCCGCCAGTTTCTGTGGTTCGGCTCTAATCCAAAAGATCGTGAAATAATATAATTAATTTGAATTATAAATAGATGGTGGCACTCACTGATAACCTTGGTTTGTATCAGAAGTGCCGTTTCTAAATAGCTAGACTGGTAATACCAAAGATATAAATCTAACTAGATGACTTCTTCTTAATCTATTGTATGTACTTCGCGTGCCAAAAAACGGAGTAAAGCTACGATCAATGATCGTAATCTGAGCTTTTCATTTAGCATTATCGGCAACGGAAAATCACCGAAATCTAGAAAGTAAGTAAATTTGTTTTTAAATTGTTTGTGACAAAGTGGCACGCTTGGTTTTCATACAGATGGAGGGACTTGAGTTATCAAGTTCGATTTATGTTTGTGGGTAAAACTTTTCCAAAGAAGACACAAAATCATCATCTTATTTGGATAGCTTTCAAACTAAATTCTAAGCTTATAACGTAACCTATCAGATTATGCAACAAGATATGTAATCATTTGAAATTATTACAAGTAACTTAGGAGACAGTGAGTTAGCTCTGACGAGTCGAAAATGCAAGTTGAATCAAGAATACTTGATAAGAACTTGGTGTACTCATTCAGCTACTTTATATCAAACTATTCTTAATATCCCTAATGGCATTAACTCTGAAAAAGCCGATTGGAAATCTAAACACTAAAATCAAAGTGCAGTTTTTTACTTGTATGCCGAAAAAATGTTTCGGCCAACTAACAAAAAATATGATTTAAATAATTTCTCAACATGTGCCTGTGCCTGCCTAAGCCTGTTTATAATTTTTAGAAGAGACAAACGGAAACATGGTTATCAAGAAAATAGATTGCCGAAAATATTGCGACAACCTATTTTTTCTGAAATTATTATGATGAAGGTTAGCAAAATAAATATTTCGACGAAGAAGAAAGAAGACTAAACGGGAAAAATAAAAACAATGAAAATTATATGAAACCTCAGCCATAATTACGTCAAATTAGTGCAGAGCAGTGGTGGACCAGCCCCAAATTACGTGTCGTAGGTCATGGTTTCAATCCCAGGCGGGCGCTTTACTTAGTGTAAATTATTTCATCACCACTGCTCTCTAAACTCGGTGAAGGAAAACATCGTGAGGAAACAGGCATGTCGTAGAACCAAAAATTCGAAGACATGACATCCACCAACACGCGTGGCGTCCCATTCCCTCTCTCACAGATTCGAGGCCTGTTTTCCAGCAAAACCTGATGATTATATCAAAGTCTACACTCATATTACTATTACCTAACTTGGTACAAGTCTAACAAAAACATATACAATAATATAATATGAGGTAAGTTACATAGCACTAATTCCAGCAGAAATTCCTAACCACAAGATCTAGGAACAAAGCAGTAAGTTAGCTCTTAGCACTTGTCTAGGTTCTCAGTAAAGACTTTTAGCTAAACACCTGAATACGAGTAAAAAGAACACGTCTTGCTAAGTGCCTGTTCATAATTCTTAGAAGAGGCTAGCGGAAACATGGTATGAATTAACACTTTCATTCAGCCTTTAGAATATGAATATCATATTCATTTTTAGTTAGCTTTGTTAATATCAGACACTAGCTACGAGCCGTCAACTGGCTACGAACCTACCCATCTACCCTACCTACCATACCCTACACTACGCAGCGCACGCAACGAAAGCTCTCAAAAAGGATTATTTTTTCCTGTTTTTGCAACATTTTTCATTTATGCTCCGCTCCTATTGGTCGTAGCGTGATGTTTTATAGCCTATTACCTTCCTCGATAAAAGGACAATCCAACACAAAAATTTTTCGCTTCCAACCAGTAGTTCCTGAGATTAGCGCGTTCAAACAAACAAACAAACTCTTCAGCTTTATAATATTAGTATAGATTAAAATGGTATTAGTTGTAGAGTCCTAGGGAATGAAGCTACCATCTTAGTCATTAGCAAAATTTTGTTAATGTGTAAGGTTTTGGCTATTTCAAAGGCATCCTAGTATCCTACTAAATAGGTATGGATGTTTTTTAAACAAACTCATCTCAACGACTGCACTTATTTGTTGGATGAATTTTAGAATACAGATATGCTGCATTAGTAAATATTTATTCCAGTGTTTCTGTAGAATAATTTTCAACCTTTTCGCGCGCACTTGCTGGCAAATAGTCTTAAATAGAATTGAGAACAATATCAACTCTTGTTTTGGTGCTTTTCTAATGATAAGCTCAATAATGGTCTTTCTTTTATTTAACAACCAGTTTTCAATGCGTTTGTAGCTTGTGGATAACTTATTACAAAAGTCCAAAAAAGTTTTTATAATGCACTATGCTAAGCCCGATAAGCTATGAGTATCACCAACCACTGAAACTTCTGTAAGCTGAAACTAAAATGGAAAACACTAGAAAAGTGTCAATCGTCAACGAAGCGACAATGGAATCAGAAAATCGATTCAACTATCCTGTAACCCACAATGATACTAAGTCCCAAAAAGACAACACCCAGAACCATATCACATATAGCTAAGCAAAATCTCAAGAAGACAGTCAATTATATTACTCAAGGAACAATCATAAAACTTAAAACGCCCTAACTTCACGATTCACCTCACATTTCAAAACACGCCGTTAGCTGGACAATAGAGTTGTTTATTATCACTAAGACCACTGACATAATATCACACGTATCCAAATAAATGTTACAACAAAACTAAGACGTAGACACACGCAAAAAAACCTTAAAAAACTCAAGTGATTCACTATAAAACTTACAAATCGACCAAGATGCTGAGACACCTAAAAAACACCACCTCCCTATAAGAAACAGAACATATCGTCTTTGATATAAAGTTGTGATTCAAATTTAAAAAAATATCGTCGGAGGTTAAATTTAAGTTGGTTTGAAGTGATGACTTGTAAATATGTTGAGTTGTACAGCGTTGGGAGGTGGGTAGCGCAGTAGCTTGGCTGTAACAAGATGAATGGAATGACAGACAAAATCAAAAGGTGGATAAATAAAATGTATCGCCCACACATTGTGGGACGCGTGTCCATTCTGGAGGCTCTTTTTTAGGGTATTTTAATCTACGTTCGATTTTCAAAAAGTATTATAATATCTTATTCAACTTTTCATTTTAATTTGTAGTTTAAATTGGAAGTTGTAAATATATAAGTTTTTAAGCTGATATGGTCACAATCATTACAATTAATATTTGTTTCGGGATATTTACCATGTATATTTATATTTTGGTCGACATTTAGCTCTCAGTGATCATGGCGCTTGTAACGGTGCCGAAATATCGAGCTCTCAACCAAAATATAAATTTACATGGTAAATATCCCGAAACAAATATTAATTCTAATAGTTGTATAAATGTTAGTTGTATACAGCCATCATTTGAATACGAGTGTGTCAATTTAAAATTAAAATGGACTACAAACTTTAAAATTTTTAGGCCCATTAGGGACCAACCGCGGGTTTATCCCGCCGGCTGCTGCTTGAAGTCTGTTAGTAAAATACGAATTATTACGGTTTGCACTTGTATCTTATTTAAATTATTTGCTGATAAAATTGTAAGTAGCTAGTCACAATCAAACTCAGAGCATTTTAATTAAACCTACAAATTGAGATGTACTTCGACAATAACTCATCTTCATTTGTAGATACTTTTGTTTGCACTTTTCCTGAAAAAACCAGCCAAAATGACGAAAAAATAAATGAGTAATGACGAGAATTATAAATATGATTAAACTACATTTATAAAAATTAGAATAATAAATATCACAACAAAGACGCCAAAAAAGGCACTAAAAAGCATCCTTCACAAAAATAAGGTAGAACCAAAAAGGTGCAACAATCGTGTCGTGGCACAATGGACCCCTGTCCCTCAGTCTTTGTCCACTCAGTAGGTCAGCAGTGCTGTGGTTAGCTTTATGGCCGTTGTATACCACCCGCAGCGTGCCGCCTTCGATTCCCGGGCGCTAAATAGTTAAGAAACATGAATGGAATGAATGGATTCACTAATTGAGTATGAAATTGTTATTGTTTTTCTTTGTGAGATGAATGGAATGACTCAAAACTGCAGAAATAAAAAAAACATTTTACTTAATTAAATTTACGTCAATTTCAACTCATTTTTCATAAAATATAGAATACTTCAATGTCCATATTAATTATGTTACAATTTTAATGCGAAAATGAGACTAAGGAGAAAGTTTTATACTAATAATCGAACTTTACACAAAGGTAATGCCTTGGGCACACTTTTGATTAAAATTCAGCATCTATGTTCATTGAATTTCTTGCGAGAATTATTAGCTCTATAGGCTTATGCTGAAACACTGTTCAAATAATATTGTCCAAAAATAAATTTTCGTAAAATATAGAGATAAAGGACCAAATAAAAGTACTAACGCATCATGACATAATCGTAGGTTTATGCCACAGTAATACTGAAAGCTATTTCAACTTGACATTATTTTGCTAATCACCAAATTAGCACAAAATTATTTAGATATAAAAATACCACAAAGTCAGAAGGACGGACGTTACCTACATTTTGTGCGAAATTTATAAGCATGGAAGAATTATAGACAAATGCAATCGCTATATATAAATTATCAACAGTCTTGTGCCAATTAAAAAATTATATTTTCACCAATAAAGAAATGACACGCGAAATCATATTGCACAATCTCAAGTGCAAAGTAAACATACACATAAAGTTAAACAATACTTTGTTTCATTGACAATTTCGTTCGACAAAACGTTTTTTTCTCAATGCATTTTTGCCGATTTCTTAAACAAATTAACACCAGTGTCCACGTGTTGGCCCTTTTGTTGGCCTTTATGGCTTTATTGTTGGGCTTTGTCGTTGGTAAGAGATAACCCGTTGACGGCGAACGACTCTTGCGCAAGCCGACAAAATAAAAGTGAAAATGTCCAGCAGTAAAAGTTGCATGATAAGTACTCGTTTTTTTTAACAGTTTTATTGCGTTTTGTGTCTTTGTTTGCAACGAAAGGGTTAAGGTTTTTATTTTTAATGATATCGACGATATTTTTTTGAGAGCAAGTCGGTGGGAATGCCCTGCTAAACCTTTTTGATGTAGATCATGTGTTTTACTTATTAGTTAACAAATGCTGAAATTAAAGTGATTTTAAGCTTAGTAATTTTATGTGTGAATATATAATCAACATTGAGAGTTCGCATGTAGTCACTGCAAAAGTGTTTTAATTAAGAAAAGGCATTTATAAAAATTAACACGTGTAGAATGATGTTAGGTTATGATAGTATGGTTTACTCTTTTCCGTAATGTCTACTTGTATTCTGATTTTAAAGTCATTTCTGCAATATATTGTTCTTGAATTCGATATATGATGATAAAATATATGCTTACTGCATATGATTCAGTATAACGAGTCCCAAAAGTATGTGTAAATGGATTATTGTAAATGAAAAAAAGAAAAACAAATGAGATTTGTAAATACTTAATTTTATTAATTCTGAAACTAACAGATGATATATAAGTATCCTATCTAGATTCGAGTAGTACGACATAAATATTTATTTATAGCTACAAGAATGAATTTAGCACAACAATCAAATAAGTGCTTAAAATCTCCAGGCTTCTGGTAAGCGTGTGAGGTTCAGATACAAATGTGTACATTTCCAAAGTATTCATGAACCTAACTAATCATATAAACTTAAGTTGAGCAATGTATATAAATGTTAAAGTAATATTATTTCAAAAAATATTCTTTTATACAAAAATAGAAGATCATAAATAAAAATAAAAAAATATATAAAACTTCTGTGACATTCCTTTTTATTTGTTTTGTTATTGAATTAAATGAAACTATTTAATTCGCGGTAAATTAATTGTAGAAAAATTATTTATACAATTCACTGTTGCAACAAAACATAAATGTTATCTCATTCTCTTTAGTATTAACACGTCATTATCATCAATAGATATTTTGGAACAATATCGTTATAAATCGTCAATACTTTTTTGAAATACGAAAACAAAATGATTCTAAAATTAATAAGTTCCATTTTAAAAAGATATCGTGTAACAATTTTTAAAATTTCGTCAACAATGCAATGAGCATTTAAAAATGAACGAAAATATATTTCCAATTTAGACTCAATACAAATACTAGTCGTTAGGTAAATATTACGACCATTTACATGGAAGGTAGGTAATATACCTAACATAATGCGCAAGACCTCTGTACGTCATCAAAGGTTGTTCTCAAGGTGTTCCATCTAAATCGGAACGTCAAGGCAAACATCATTATGTCAAATTCGGCAGCCTCCGATCACTTTGAGTTATTTCACTATTGACACAATCCTTGTCACGTTAAGTATTAAAAGAGAGGATTATTTTCTGGGTCAACTTTAATACGATATTTATCTTTGATTGATTTAAACCTTATTGTTATTTTCATGCTGCTGATATATGTAGATAAATGGCAGTTGAGTGTTGGCTATCAAATCAATTGAAAACTATTGAGAATGTACAAAAACTGATTGACATGGAATATTACAAAATAGAAACTTATTAGGTATAGTTAGTTTTTTCAATTCTATAAATATTAGGTAATAATGTTAGCGACAATTTAAAACAAAAGATGTTACAAATGAAATCAACCCTGTAACCGCGACAAGCACAAATCATTTTCAAATTTATCGCGTTTTTAACAACATATCGTTCGAAATCTACACTATTGATATCAGAAATATTTTTTTAAGTGTTAATTAGTATAAAAAAAAGAAAACTCACCTCTCACGCTTGCCAATCGTCTCCGATGAGATATAAATGCTAAATTGACGCTTGCATATAAATATATATTCAAATGGAATGTGCAGAAGCCGAGATAGGTACCTATCTTACACCGAACACCACTTAGAGTCATACAATTATAACTTACGATTATATATACAAAACTTATCTACACTCCTACCGATGGTCGATGACAGAACTCAGATTCCATTTTCGCCTAGCTAATTTTATCTTTAATATATTTATATTGTTATTTTTAAATTTTATACACAATTTGTTACACAGACATTGCACAGTTGAACCGTCCACGATATGACGTCACTTCTCGTTCCGTCGTATACCAACTCTTAACTATTTTTTTTGTTATTTGTTGTTTTAGATCCTTTTTTTGGCAGATAGCCTGAGACGAAGACGTTTTTGTTGAGTTTTGGAGACAGTAGCTATGTTAGAGTTTAATTAGAAACTGTTCTGTTTATGGATCATCGTCTAATACTTTCTAGACATATTTTCTATTGTTAAATTTCACTGGGCTACTGTTTCTCGAATAAATGCTTAGAGATAAGAGAAGCACGCAATGAAACTGTAAATTTTCAACAAATTGTACAAAATGATTGATTTTTGAATAAATTTCGTTTAAATCGAATCAATCACGCTATTTAGTTAAGCAAAAGACATCAACGCGCTACACAAACAATTTATCTAAACAACAATAGATAAACAACGCGATAACGTATTGATCGCAATATGTTCACGGTTTTATCTAACTGGAGTACGCTGACTTAGGCGGACAAAGCTTCCACTTAGCTTTCCATCAGTTCACAAAACCGTTAACCTAAGAGTTGGTATACAAGGGGAAATCGATCATAATGACTATAAAGGACACTTTCTCAGAAGTTCCACGAAACAATTTTAGGCCTAAGTTCGCGCGCCGCCGCCCGCCCCGACGCGTCCCACATCGTCCACCGTGCACTAAACATCTATACCTACTAATAAAACGCACACAAAATGGACTTGTTTAAAATAATCGCATATATGTACACAATATACACCAGGTCGGGGGGAGCAGCGGGCGCGGTAATATCACCAGAACACGACACGCTCACTGGAGTCCGTCAATATCAGGGGTTGAGAGGAGCCGGCGCCTGGGGTGGCGAGGGCGGCTGGCACCATGGGCGCCGAGCCGCCTACGCCAGCGGATACTGTCACAAGGGCGGCTGTGCGTGCGCGTGGTGGTGGTGGTACAGCGGCGACTGGTAGTACTGGTCCGCCGCGTGCCCGTAGCCGTAGTTCACGTCGTACATCTTCAGGTCCGCCTTGGTGTCGGCGCCCGGCAGCAGGCGCGTGATGCTGAAGGGGTGCTGCGCTGGCGCGTAGCCCGTGGGTTCTTGTTTGAGCTGCGCGTAGTGTTCAAGCGCCAGCGGTGTGTGCTCGGGTAAGCACAGCTCGGGCGCTGCGTGCAGCTGCGCGAGGAGCTCGTCACGCATTTCCTTCTCCTCCGGCGGCGCGCCGCCTTTCTCGTGCCCGTGCTCGCCGCGCTTCTCGTGCGACCCACCGTGGTGCCCGTGCCCGGGATGCGACTTCTGCGCCTGTCTGATCGACTCCTTCTTCTCGTCCTTAAAGCGCTTCTGCCGCCGCAAGAAGCAGCCGTTCTCGAACATGTTCCCACTATCCGGGTGCAGTGTCCAGAAAGAGCCCTTGCCCGGCTTGTCGGGCGTACGCGGCACTTTCACGAAGCAGTCGTTGAAGGACAGCGAGTGGCGGATGGAGTTCTGCCAGCGCTGCTGATTCTGTCGGTAGAACGGGAACAGGTCCATGATGAACTGGTAGATCTCGGAGAGCGTGAGCATGCGCGACGGGTTGTTCTGGATGGCCATCGTGATGAGCGAGATGTAGGAGTAGGGCGGCTTGGCGTGCGTGTAGGAGCGGCGGTAGGTCTTGTCGTTGCGCGCGCGCTGCAGCGCCGACGTGGGTGACGCGGCCTCCTGCTCGCGGGGCAGCGCGCCGTACGGCACGGCGCCGCCGCCGCCCATGCACGACGCCATGGTGCTGGGCGGGCTGTAGCCCACGCCGGGCGAGCCCATGCACGAGCTGCCGGCCACCATGTTGTTGGAGTACAGGTTGGGATAGGGCTGCGCCGGCATGCAGCCCATGCCGTTGACGTATGGGGGCGCCAGGCCCGGCGACAGCGAGGATAGCGACGCGGACGTCGGCACGTCGCCGTACGACAGCTTCTGCGAGATCATGGCTAGCGCATCACCCGCGCGTGCACGCCGGCCAGGGGCAAACACTCGCACTGATTGAAAGAGTAAATAGAGGCCGGGGGCCCGCGCGCCCCTCCACTGCGCCGCGGATTGGCGCGCGGCGGGGCGGGGCCTACGGGTCCGCCCAGTGACACACCGCCGCGTCCCCCGCGCCTGCGCCCCCTCACCCTGCGCCCCCGCACCCCTGCGCCCCTCCGCTCGCTCCGCGCGCGCCGCTGTGCGCTCCGCCGCTAATAATACCGCAGCTCAGCTCCTACGATAAAACCATGGAATTATCATAAGTGTTCGTCTGGAATGTGTGCTTGTGACTGGGACCCGCCGCACATTCGAACAAGGCTCTACAAGTATCACGCACGGTGCGCTCATATCCGTTTTCTTAGAAAACCTTTTTTCAGAGATAAGTAACGATCGTGAATTGTTTGCTGATATTTCAGTACCCGTACGTACTAGCATTTCCTTTGTTTTGCTTATAAGAGGTTCCAGATTAAATTAAATGTGCGTTGTCTTATTCAGTTCTCTGCCTGTGATGGGTCTTATTTTACTGATCACAATGCCTCAAAGTAATATTTTTATCTCATATTGGTTTCTTATCACATTTTTGATTAACTTTATTATTTATTTAATATTGGTGTAGCGCTACGCTACGCTACGGCTACGCGACTACGAAACGATAAGACAATGTAGCGGTAATATTCTTTTGGTACAAGTTTTACAAAATGTTTTAACTTTATATCGACTTAATATTAGATCGTGTGGATGTAATAATAGTGCATTAAATAGTGTGTAGGTAAACTAAGTAGGTAGATAATGTAGATCCGTAACCGTATCTAATAGGCAAACGACACACATAAATTTAATTTTAAGAAATAAATGTTGGTGAACGATTAGGTAATTACTATGAGTAATTTTAACTTTGAATTTACTTGACAATAATAAATAATTGTTATATAAGAAGAACTAGGTATTGGCCGCGTGTTACAAGTTGCAGGTCGTGGGTTCGCACCCAGGCAGGCGCTTTACTTTGTGTAAATTATTTCATCACCACTGCTCTCAAAAACGATGAAGAGAAACATCGTGAGGAAACCGGCATGTTCTAGAACCAAAAATTCGAACACATGTGACATCCACCAACCCACACAGGGCCCGTCCTGGATTACAGCCCATTCCCTCTCGCAGAGAGGCGGTCTGTGTCCCAGCAGTGGCAACATTAACAGGCTGATGATGATATAAGAAGGTAATATAATGAATTCTGCGTAGCACTAGTAATTTAGTGATTTTTTTTGGGGAAGGCTTATGTCCAGCAAAGACTTCTGAAAACAGATATATCATCATGAAATCACTAAAGTTAACCTATGAGTGGGCTATGCCATAGTATCTACAGTACTGTTTTGGTATCTATAAAAAGACCTGTAAACGTCATAAAATGGAACTTGGGTTTTTCAGTTAGGATTCTAGAAGATGCATAGCAGCATACTTCTTATGTAAAATAATGCGGTCACCAGTCTATCTACCAATCATGGTGATTGGTAGATCACTTAAATTGAAGTTTTAAGTGATTTTCCATCAGCCATCCAGGCTTACGTCCTACAGGTTACACATGCATAAAGATAAAAAGCAAGGTAATAGGTACGTACCTACATGTGTAGAGCAAATGTTATGATTATAAACATATCTATGACTACCTTAGGGTTTCATATCTTCGGCAATTTTATAGATATCGCACTATCTATAAAGATTATCAAATTACCTCTGAATAAATACTTTCTGATTTAAATCGATAGACATATACAAAAGGCTGTTAAATAACTTTAATAACTATTGATGTTTTTTAGGGTTCCGTACCAAAAGAGTGAAAACGGGACCCTATTATTAAGACTCCGCGGTCCGTCTGTCTGTCCGTCTGTCACCAGGCTGTATCTCATGAACTGTGAAGTTAGGCGGTTGAAATTACCACAGATTATGTATTTCTGTTGCCGCTATAACGAAAAATACTAAAATCAGAATACGAAAAATATTTAAGTGGGGCTCTCATATAACAAACGTGATTTTTTTGCCGATTTTTGCGATAATGGTATGCGCGAGTCCGACTCGCACTTGGCCGGTTTTATTTCTATTATGCCGTCGGAACAGTCAGAATGATCAATGGAAATTAAATTCGCTATAATTTCCTGTAACTTATATACTTATCTAATGCAAAATTTATAATTTAATTTTTTTTGGCGGCACACAGGACGAACATCTCGACATTGCAGGACCTCAAAATTTAAAAAACGCCATTGTCGAAGTGTTTCTCCGCAAGATATTTGACTTCTATAGCCATATTGCAGTGACATCTTACTAAAGGTAATTGTTATATATACTGTCAAGGCCTAGAGGCAGAAGTCCTATACGCTGGTCAGACCAATTCCAAACCTCGTTGAACATCAAAGCCTCTGACGCCATGCATGTTGCTGAGAATAGGAGCAGGTGGCGAAACATCATCAAAGAGAAAATTTTGGAACCAAGATGTGGTCACGACCCTCAGCATTGGGGTATCGACGCAAGGAGGCGGCGGCATGTAATATTTTAGTAGGTAGTATTGTTTTTCTCCCTCTTCAAGTTTAAGCAGCGCTTGCTGACCTCTGATCTTTATATAGCTATATTCCTCTGTGCCTCGAAAAGGACGTTAAGCTGTAGGTCCCGGCTGTCATTTCCAGGTCATTAACACTCTTATGATAGTCAGGAGCCTGGACTTTGTCACCAGTTCTGCCAAGGGGTATCCTGTTACGCAGTTAATGGGTTATGACGTCAGAAAGGCAGTCGCTAATATGCTGGTACTCAGCTGCATCAGATTATCTTGGAAGCAGACCCTGGAAGATTGCATGTAAATAACTAAGCACAAACGTACTGTCTTCGTTAGGTACATTAAGTAACTTATAAAGTTGTCTAAATGAAGAAAAGTTTTTATTTAGGTAGGTTTTTTGTTAAGTTGTAAACTATGAAATGTATTTATTCATTACAAAGACATAAAAATGAACCAAAATTAAGCATTGAGAACCACCTTTTTTTTGAAGTCGGTGAGTGATGAGATTAGCTACTCTCATTAATGAAGAGGGTAACATTAACAGTTGATACTTAAAATGTAACTTATAACCGTCTAGTTAATTAAAGAATAAACAACATCAGGCGCACTTAGCTAATAACTACCGTTTGCTAATATGTTTGTTTGTCTCTTTGTTAAACAATGTCGTGGGGTTTACAATAGATGTATTAGTTATTAATGATAATGTCTGTTTGTTTGTTGGTGCTGTTTTAAGTGGATGCTGTGGTGATTATGGAATGGCTTGTGAGAAAAGATCTTTAAAGTATCTTTTAATTTGATATTAATAGCTTCTTATTAGCGTATCGGTTACAAAGTTGTTAGCTAAATCCATTGCTTGGTCCAGTATTCGGCCAAGACAACGCCGTTTGCTGGCAGTCAATAGGTCCTCACGAGAATAAGCAACAGAATGAGACGCAAGAAAGAAGATGGTCCATGGTCTGCGCAGAGATGCCAAACAAATAACGAAGATCGGAACCATCCGAGAGCGTAGGAGTGCGGAGTCTGTTCAAAGTGCATACGCATTAAACGTTTTGGGAATGCTCTTATTATACGTAAAGCAAAAGAGTGTAATTATTTGGCTCTTAACAGGTTACTTCTAGGCAAGCGTGCTTCACCGTCGACCACATCATCGCTTACCATCAGGTGAAATAGTGGTCAAGCGCGAGCCTATCAACAATAAAAAAACAGAAAGATTTCTGCGTTTCACAGGTCGGTTTTCAACTTATATTGTAATTCGAATTATACATTGTTGCTTCTAAAGGCCGGTTTTTGTCAAGACCTTAATTAGTTTTTTTAATAATACTTACTTAAAGTTGTTATTTTATAGTGTAGTCTGAATATAGCTGTAATATGCATATCACGTGCCAGCACTGAAATTACATAATGCTTTCTTCTAAACTATTTATTTACTGCTGTTTTTCTGTGCCTCAAGGCACAAATAGGCCTACCGAGGGAGCTTGCTGATTTGATTTAAAATTAGTTTCACGTCTAAACGACTAGTCGTTATTTTATGGGACAAATATATGTTATATTAGACTATTTTATTAATCATTTGATTATGAACATTTTGAGTTTTATTCGTACCTATAACATATTGTAATTAATTTGTAAAGTTATGTCTTACACGGACAAAAAAAAACACAATCGCACCAATTCGCCGCCGGAGGGAAATTTTCACCATCTCAAAGACAATTTTGATGTATATTTTGATCTAAGGATTTTTTAAAGTCATAGAATGATAAGGAAAGTACAAAATACTACTGAATTTTGGGTCACGCGGGTGTGAAACGAGTGCGCGTTTTGTTCCCTCACGGTCTTTGGTGACAGTCGTCGTCTTAAGTCATGAATGGAATATATTTTATTGTACACCATAAAAGTTATACGTATCTTTTATAAGAAAAACTTAATTATACGGGTGGGTACAAAGGCGGTCTTATCGCTAACAGCGCTATCTACCAGACAACCTTTGGATGGACTAAAAGAATTTACAATCAAAAAGGGGGTAGTCTGTGGTATACTTCAATTACATTAAAACATAACATAAACAAAACTTTATTGTTATAATAAATACTATCCATAAAATTACATATACTTACATACATATATACTTAAATATATACATACTTAATATTACATGTTAACAAATTCAAAGAATCGAGGGACAAATAAAAACATATTTAGAATAATGATGAAAGAGGTAAGATCCAAATATAAAAGCGTTAGAGAGAAACGACGAAACGATTATTAATTAACGTTGAAACATTATAAAATATATTAATAAAAGTTTAAACAAATCGTTGTTCTAATGTTTATTTTATCTGATTTAAACTTATTTGTCTAAATTTTTATTTTGTATAATTTATCTAAATTTAATAAGTTTATGTTTACTATTTTTACTTTGACCTACGGCTTGTATGATTGGTGCAAAAAATTGTTGGTAATAAATAAATAAATAATAAACAAAATAAGTACATAATTCACAGATTTTTTAAAAATAAATACCATTAATTAAGACTAACACAGAAAAAATAGTTGAATTCATACCTGGTTAGGTATAGTAGATAGGTAAATAACAAGGTTTCACTAATAATGCTGTTTATTCAGTAATAACCACTATGTACCAGGTATTTTAATATCCGTTTTTCCTTCACACATTACTCGTACCAAGGTCTAGCATCCATTAAACCTGTCCATACCAAGTACGTGTGTCCGTGAACATACGCGACCATGTTTGTCTGCTCGTAAAGCTGCAGGAAACGGCCATGGGCAGACCATGGGCTATTCAACGATCGTTTTTTGTTTTATAGCCTCATTATGTCGTGGTGTTGATTTACTCTGTCTAGAAAACGTAAAGTATATTTATAGGTAGGTATATATACCTAGTTAAGAGTTTCTCTTTGACAGACAAATAATTGCATTTACCTGTGTAGCTGATAAGGAAAAATGTTGTCTGACTTGAAGGAAAACTTTGTGGAAATATGGACTTAAAAGTCTGAAACACAACACGCTGAAAAATGCTGCGTCTTGATTTTATCTCTGCATGAGAAGAGATCGTTGTCTTGCATTAGGTATTTATTACTGATTGACACACTTACTAATTAGTAGGTAAATAAAGTAACGTACCACTGTCGCTTTTGATAAAAATGCTTGTGTTACAAAGACTGCTGGGGTTGAAAGAACTTTCCAATTAGATTTTGTAACTTATAGGTATGAATCAAAATCCCAGCATGTGATAGTTCACACCAAATAGCGTAAGTGCAGTTTTTAATGTTTAGATTTAATTTTTCAATGGATTTTATTCAATTTAATGTTTAATGAATTTATTTTTATTCTTTTAATGATTTGATGCATTTTAATGTTTCAAGAACTAAAGTGGTAGTGGGCAAGAGACATTGCTCGCAGATCGAATGGTCGATGGGGCCGAAAAGTTCTGGAGTGGCGACCGCGAACCGGCAGATGCTGCGCGGGAAGGCTTCCCTCTAGGACCGATATCTTGTTTAGGGCTGCGGCAATACGCTTGGTGCGAGACCACAGAGCCGATCAGTGTGGTGACACTTATGTGCGGCCTATATATGTGCAGCAGTCGACGTCTTTCGGCTGAAACGACGAATATTTTAATGTGTTTTCATTGCTTTAATAAATTAATCTTTTATTGATTTGTCAATTTATTATATTAACGATTTCATTAATTGGTTTTCGTTGTAAAATATTTTTTTTCATCTCAACATTATAATAGCCTTGATTTAAAAACAATACAATAACAAGTTTCATACGATTCAACTTGTATGTGGCCAACTCCAACCTACATAACCCTTAGCAACAAAAACATTATATTATTCTCACTGAAACTCAAACCCCCATCACTAGACATACATAACGTTCCCTACAGATCGTATGTGAATATGAATGTAAAGTAAATGGAAAGAGATAATGTTACGTCGACCGCGGGCGGCCGATGGAGGCAATAGACTGGTGGGTTCCGTGTGGGGCCGGGAATATACACCCTAAGTGGTAACTTGAGGTGAGCTATTCAGTCCGCTTACAGTTATATCAACATTAATTTACCATAACTATATTCTCGTAGCTATGAGGTTGCTGACAAAGGTAAAATAACTCTAAATGGTCAGAAGGTAATGATAAATTAATGTTATGTGAAAAAAGTTAGCTAATTTAAAGTCAAATTTATTGTAGTATTTAAAGTCTTTTGGAGAAATTAAGTAGATTACAACTAGCAATTGTTTACGAAGCAAGAGAATGTCTGTGTTTTTTTTACAATTAAATACTTTACTGCCCTAGCCTTCTGCATACTTTTACATACATAGTTAATGCTGACGAATAATTTATTTTCACAGCTAACCAGGGAATAAAATAATTATAGCTACAGGGTTGAAAATGACCATAAAGTAAAATATTTGTTTTTCATGTCGAATCTACAACTCAATCAATCGTGAATCAACTTTTAAAGCATCTGAAGCACAAAGGAAATCAACGTTAAGGTTTATTAATTCCTCTTTAATGTAATTTGGCATGGAGATAGTTTGAGACCCTGGTAAGGACATAGGATAGTTTGTATTCACTTGGGATGATAAAACACTTTTTACGCGGGCGAAGCCGCGGGCAGAAGCTAGTTACCTATAAAGTCTTTCATGATTGCCCCTTTATTTATTCCCTTTTCTGTACCAAAGTTTTGTGTTTGGTTACAAAAGGAACCCACCAAAAGTGTGCAACTCGACACCGGATCTGAGTTAATGGTGGATGCGTGTCGCGCCCTCGCAGCAACTGTAGTCGCTACGTGTGTAGCCCGCCTTATACCATCGTGTATTAACTGTTCAATATTAAGTATATTGTGTTTCTAAAGTCTGCTCCAGTCAGGGTGATGCCGATGAGTAGGGCATGCATTCAGGATTTCCGTAATGCCGGAATTCTGTAACATTTTTCCTTATTTTTCAATGCCGGAATTGAGAGGAGTAGTAGCGGAATGCCGATACTCATATTTTTTTTTATATTTTATTTATTATTTATGAAAATGTTATTAGACCTACATTTCATACCACATGGTATGAAATGTACGTGACACGTGATACATACGATTCAAATATCATGTGTTTTATTTATATTATTAATGTTTTTTTTTGGACAATTTTACCGCACTATTCCCAAACCACTGCAACTCCTGAAAACCATTTTTTATTAATGTTTAATTCTATTGTGTAAAATAGGGTCCCGCAAAAATTTACTCAACCGCCTAACCTCACCTCACGTTCCCCGGACTACTAGCTGCTTCTCGGCTGGCGAATATGCGTTTCCAGTGTGGTACCGTTCCGCCCACGCCAAGGAAGTAGATGTTGCTCTTTACGACAAATTTCGTATAATTACCAGCTGCCTCAAACCAACCCCGGTCAGCGTCCTGTACTCCACAACTGGTATAGCACCTCCACACGTCCGAAGGGAAGTTGCGAGTGCAGTTTAGAAACAAAAGCAGGATCGTGACACCAGACACCCACTATTCGGTGCCCAACTACCGACGCAACGGCTGAAAAGCAGACAGCTTCCTGAAAACGGTGGTTCCCCGAAACCCCGAAACGGTGGTAACTTATCAGGAGAACCGGCTGACGCCTGCTGCAGACTGTGGCAAAATACTTTTTCCCACCAACACATTATTTACCTCCAAGCGAGGATCTTCCCTCAGAATCTAACCTTCCATGGTCTACATGGAAGTCCCTGAACTGCCTCAGAACCCAGGTAGGAAGGTGTAATCCCAACCTCGCAAAATGCGGTAACCTCGACGGAACAGCGGCAGGGTGTGCATGTGGTGCTGAGTCGCAAACCATGCTCCATCTCCTGTCCTGTCCTCTGTGCCCCAAAATAAGCAACTACGGTGATTTATGTGCTACCACAGATAACGTCGTGGAGGTGGCTAAGTTTTGGGCCATACAAATTTGAAAGAATGTCGTGCCAGCAACAAGAAGCAATAAGCCTTGTTTATTTTACGGTTTAATACGTTTAATTAAAGTAATAAGGGAGAAAGTTGACCAAATATGTTTAATTTTTTAGTAAAAATTATTAAAAGAATGATATAATTATAAATCTTGTTTAATTTGACACAAACTTTAAAGGTTATCAGATCCGGATCCAGTTTCGAAATTCCGGAACTAGATCTTCAGTATTGGAACTCAGTTCCGGAATTGAGAACCTTGCGATATTAAATGCCCTACCGATGAGTAAGGGCCGTTGGATTCCTCCTCCAAATTTTATTGCTGGGCTGATATGATGATGATGATGATGAAATAAATAAGGGCGGGTTTCTGAATTGAGTATTCGGACTACGCGTCAAAACCCTACTAAAATGTCAAAATTTGACAGGTTCTCAGACTAAAGTAGAGTTTGACAAATACTCAAATTCGAACTCAACTTCAATCAGAAATCGTAGGTTATTGCAAAACTCACACCGTGCGTGAATGGACGTAAATGAAGCAACCGAAGTAATTAATGATTGTTGCAGGTGTTGTTCTGTAGTTTCTGCAATCCTCCATGGGTAAATGGCGTGAAGCGTGAGTTTTATCTTGTCATCATAGATATCACAGCTTGTACAGGTCTATTTAAACATAATGATAGCTGTGAAATTCACTTTCACTGCGCAGTGCCCCACCCCTCACCCCTGCTACTGCGCAGCCATTCGCAGAGTGGTCCGACCTGCCATGTGGTTTAAATCTACCTCAGTGCCTACGTGCGTTGCTAACGTGATATAATATTTTAATGATGCAAATTGTCTACTTACGTTACATTCCTAGTGTCTGCCCACTAGACAATAAAATCTGTCTGATTTAGTGATCTGGTTCATACTGGTATCCTTCCAAGAGATATAATAGTGGGCAGTAATATCCTGTCTGTATTAAGAAGCAAATTCCCATGAAAATATTTAAATATGTTTAGATAGTATGGGGAGAAGCGACCTTTCTGCTAATGACATTATTACTCGTATTCTTCATTTCAAACATATTCTCTAAAATGGTCTAGACCGAAGACACGAATTGAAAACGAAAAAAAAATTTCCAATAGTACTATATAATACATCAAATTTTGAAGCGGGATACCTACCTAGATAGCCTTGTAGCACATATTTCACATTCTAACCCTACGGATTGGTAGTGGTACACAAAATTACCGGCAAGATGGAACTTGATGAAAGTTGAGGGCTGAAGACCGGAAAACTTGGAGACGCGTAGTATGTAGTCCCGACACTCAGCATTGATGAGAAGGAAATGACGAAGAAAAAAGAAATAAATGTAAAAATACATGTGTCTGCTTCAGAGTAGTGGTGACGGTCGTAACGGCCGCGACTTACAATTTGTAGGTCGTGGGTTAGAACCCAGGCTGGCGCTTTACTTTTTGTAAATTATTATTTCATCACCACTGCTCTCAAAAAGGTGCAGGAAAACATCGTGAGGAAACCGAACTTATAACAAAAAATTCGAAAACATTTAACATCCATCAACCCGCATTGGGCCCGCGTGGAGGATTACAGCCCATTACTTGACCAAATGGGAGTCTAAGTGCGTAAAAGGACCCCCTTTGCAGCACTAGACTCCCATGTAATCCTCCTATCCTACCTATCCATCTATGTGCCTGCTTCTTCTTTTTGTGTTGCGGTAACTATTTTGTAATCAAACTGTTTTTTTTTTATTTTAGCCCTAATCCGCACCACCGAAATTGGCGCCTATTCTTTGCAAACTTCTTTCATACAATTCCTCTTTCTGCCTCTCGCAATTTTATTCTTCATATTAGGGTTCATCGTACATTCATCCTCTTGTATACTGTGTGGGTTTATTTAAGTAACTACGGGAATTTTTCTTTTAGTCAAGTCAAAATTCAAAAATATACATAGGTTCTGTTTATCCCAGAAAATAAAATACAAAAAATGCTAATTATCACAGTTAAAATTAAAAATATACAAGAAGTTCGAAAATACAAAAAGTGCGGTATCACAGAATTGTGCAATAGTGCTGTTTATCACAGATAATGCAAAAATACAAAAGGTGCTTTTTATCACAGTAAATACATGTTAGGGATAAAAACACAAAATTACAGTTATCAAAAAATATCACAGAAATCTTACACAGTCTATAAACTTAGGTACTAACATGAAATACTGCGGCCACACATATCCTAGCTGCATTCTGTGCTTTCATTTGAATATCATACAAAATATTAATGAAGCACAGTGCGCCTCAGGTTTTGTTTCTATGTATAACCGCAGTGGCTACTCTAATGCAGTATTCCAAGAACCTTTCCCTTGTCTTTTTGTCCATGAACCCATGTAGGCTCTCCCTCGTTATTTTCCTGTCCAGCTCACATTCAAGTTGGTAGCGTTCCCTGATAAATAGCGGGCACTCTACAACTATGTGCTGGACAGTCTCTGCCACGCCTGGATCGCAGACGCACGATGGGCTCTCCTTACACTTAAAGCGATTCAAGTATTCAGAGAACCCACCATGCCCCGTCAAAACCTGCGTGAGGACGCCTGAATGTTTTATTGCAACGCTAAGGCTTGGTTCAGGTTCATCAAGGGTGCAGGTAAAGGGAAATTTGTGCACTCCAGATTATACGACATAGTCTGAACAGTAGCACCGTACTCGAATAGGATATTTAATAGTTACCACATTCCTTATCTATTGAATCTGCTAATTACTCAGCTGACAAGTGACCGACAGTCGATCTTTGTACACCGCGTTAGATTGTACGCAGTTCATTACATAGGTACTCTCATGGTGTTAATTGGCTAGTACCCGAGCGACAATGAGCAAAACACTATAATATGTCGTTAAAACTCGCAACTGGCGGACTGACGATTTAATTAGGTAGGCAGACCTAGGTGTCTAATTATAGTGGTTTGCTTATACCTACTCAAAATCGGACTAGTAGTTTTGGAGAAAAATGGCAATATGGATTTGCACAAACGATGTTTGCTGCAGCGCTCCCTGGTGATTTGTCACCGTAACACCTATCTAAGAATATGCACCAAACGAACCCGAACCCATAACTGAAAACTGCATCAAAATCGGACTAGTGGTTTTGGAGAAAAATGGCAACATGGATTTGCACAAATATTCTCTCACCCCAAACGGATATACCGTGTCCGTTCCGTCATGGGTAAAAATTGCGCGTACAGATTGGTATTTAATTTTTGATGCGTAATTTTTAAAGAAACGTAGTATATTTTGTGGCATGTTAGGCCAGTGGCTTAGACTTTGCCTACCCGAATTGAGCAAGTGCGTTGATTTATGCTCGGACCTTCTCTGTATGAGAAGACACGTAACATGACATTATTATTGTTTTGCTGATAGGTCCCAAGTCTCTCCATCTGTATGAAAACCAAGTGTGTCACTTTTTCACAAACAATTTAAAAACAAATTTACTTATCAATGAAAGAAAAAAATTCCAATGCTTCGCCCAAATTTTTCTATACAGTCTTTACAGCTGAATATGGCATAAAAAGGCTTGTTTTAGATTTCGGTAGATTTCCGATGCCGATAATGCTAAATGAAAAGCTCAGATTACGATCATTGGTCGTAACTTTAGTCCGTTTTTTGGCACGCGAAGTACATACAATCGCGTCATCTAGTTAGATTTATGTCTTAGTTAGTTAGGTTATAACAGAAAACTAAATATATTAAAAATCTATTTAATACCTTTAAACGAGCAATTCTTGAACATATATATATATAATCTGAATCTCGGAAACGGCTCTAACGCTTTCGTGAAATTTAGTATGCAGGGGGTTTCGGGGGCGATAAATCGAGGATCTAGCTGGGTTTCATTTTTAGAAAACGTCGTTTTCTCTATTTTCACCCGAGCGTAACTCGCTCGCCTAGGTACTAATGATTAAATAGAGAATAGTGTAACTGCTCTCACAGTATTTTGTATGTTCAAAAATGTGCAATGTTAAATAGATAAAAACAAGTACGAATCGGACTTCGCACATGTAGGGTTCCGTACCAAATGTTGAATATCAATATTGGTATTTGTTAATAAAATAAATGTGATATTATTATATTATGTATATTTTCACCAAATAATAAACCTCATCAATAAATATCATCACCAAATTTCATGTTCATGTCAACGGGAAATTAAAAATTTCTTCGGAACAAAATTTTGTAAAAAGGTTGACTTATTTATTTATATTTATACTTCATTGTACACCAAGGTGAAAAAATCCAAAAAAAAATAACATTAAAACAAACATACAACAGGCGCTTTTGTCGCGTTCTGCGATCACTTCCAGGCAACCTTGAATAGATAGCCTGGAGAAATTGGGGCAACTTTCAAATTATACAATTAGTTTTACTAAGTACAATTAGGTACTTAAAAAAACTAATCAAGTAGATACATAAATAAATATATAAACAAGAAAAATTGCAGCTTCAACAAGGACAGGATCACAGAGACAGGTAAAGTTCCTTTATAAGTGCTTTAAAGACAGGCAACGACTGAACACGTTTTATTGGGCCAGGCAATGCATTCCACAAACGAGTAGCCTGGAAAGTAAATGATTTATCCAAGAATGTAGTGGAATGCATAGGCATTTTAAGTCGCATGTTTCTGTTTTTTTGACTGTTTCTCATTCTGCTGTGAATGAGAAGCGACCAAATTAAACGCTTATACTGTGGAAATTTGAAGACTGTAGCTCCAACCGCTTGGCTGTGAAACCTGTGTGACAGACGACGGTACTCTTCGGGTACGGGACCCTAAAAAGAATTAAATTAAAGCGAACTTCCTAGCAGCAACAGTATCGTTGTATCAGTGTTGCTATGAACTTTGTTGTTTGTTCGTGATTACGGCAGCCGGCTAATTAGTACTGTTTGCTGAAGACTGTTTACTTTATTAATGTTTTGTTTATTACTGATAAATCAGCGAGTTGTTGGGTTATTTAGTTCCTTGGATCTTCTTTGAATTTGGCATTTTGTTCAAAAGTGGACTCCTCCTCTGTGCGTCGATTCTCCAATGCTGGGGTTCATGAACACATCGTGGTTTCAAAATTTTGATTTTGGTTCTCCATTGTTTGATTTATTTTCGCCTTGATTGTTCAATTTATCAGCATCATGTATGGCTTCTGAGGCTTTAAAGTTCAGCGAGGTTTGGATTTGGTCGGACCAGCACATATGTATGTATTAAGGTCGGGCGACCTTAAAAAACTGGACACTGTACAGTGGACAATAAAACTCGTCAATCTGATTTATGGATGGAGCAGCAATTTTTTTTCTAGTGATTTCAGATCGACTGCTATTCCAAAAGTTGGTTATAATTATGAATGCAATGACCCCTTATGAGATTTTCAGTTATTTTAAGCATACATAGGTATATCTTCCATCGATAAAAGTGTCACAGAGAGTAGGTACCTAGCTATCCTAGATTCTACATAAGTATACAGAAATAAATAGATAAGTAAGTAGGTACTAGGTTTACCTACAACAGAAACTGTAAAAGACCATTAGTGCTGTTCTGTAAAAATATCACCGAAGACTTAAAGATGAAGTAAACTCGAAATTATTCACCTAAGTCATCACGGTGAAATGTCTACAGAATCGACCGGCAGTTTAAATTACGAACAACAACCGTATTAATAAGTTAACATCAAAAAATAGATAGTACATTCCCAACTGTCATTCACAAATCCTCGTAATTTACCAAAAAAAATCACACCTTTACCAAATCCCGGCCAACATCAACCCTTCCAAAAAAATCATAGATAATCTCACAAAGGCATAGATAATAGAGATGATTGCATTAACACTGTCCCTGATAACGGCAGGTATTTAAGCCAGAACTATTCAAAACCATCACGTAGTAATCGCCCAGTTTAAGTCTGTCCGTGGCGAAAAGAGGAACTAAGCTAAATGTATCGAATCTGACGTTTGTTTAAACAAGTGGCGACACTTTTACAGGTCAAGGTATAATGGTGAGAATTAAAGGTTTTTTCTTCTAGTAATGTGTCACAAAAGTGTCTTTTGTGGTTATGATCGAACTAAAATTGACGTGAGAATTTGGAAAGCTTTGGTCTAAAATGCTAAAAAAATTTAGGGAATCCTTTTCTTGTTGTGAATGACGATTCGCGACCTCCCGTGGTTTCGAACGTGGCCATTGCATGGCGTTAAAACGATGCTTGTAGATAGTAAAGTTATGCCTGTTATGGATAGTAAAAAGGTATCTTATAACGGAATGAGTGGGATGAGAGAACTTGTGATAAAAGATTTTGTTTCATGTTATGGTCTTAGTTATGTCGTCAATAGCGCCATCTAGTGGTAAATGTTTGAACACTATTAGGTAATAAGAATATTCTATGGGCTCGTAAGACTCCTAAAATATAAACCATCAAAAGAAAAATAAAACAAAGTGAAACATTTTGTAAATAGGTAAGCAGAAATGTAATAAAGAAGCAAAGAAAATGAACTGTGTTGCAACTTCCTCGGATCGTTCCAGTAATTAAGATCGAAGAAAGTCTAGTGTCTTAATCTTAGTTAGTCTTCGTCGAAATTAATATAATCTTGACAAGCTTTCCGACCTTAAGCTTCTTCTGTTAGAGCCGGTCCACACGGCGCGTTGCGACAGTACCACGTCGACGCAACGCGCCGTGTGGACTAGCTATTAGGGCGGTTACACACTACTTCCGATCCGAATCCGAAGTAGCCGTAGTACTTCTTGTAGGGTATGGCTTGTATGCTTGCGTTCTACATCCGAACTCTATCTGTCATAATTACAGAATATTTTGAACTTGGAACTCAAATCACGGACGCGGATCGGATGTAGTGCGTTACCGTCCTTTGCTGTTTTATGTAACTAGATATCATTATAACATTATTTTGCTTAGATAGACTGTACCTATTTTGTTTTCTTAGATAGTAACAGTACAATGCACAGGAAAATATCGTGATGAAAGGTTTGAGTATGAACGCAGGTGGGGAATACCAAAGATACGATGGATGGACTGTGTGAAATGTGATATACTTAATCATTTATTTTATCCTTTTTAGGGTTCCGTACCTAAACGGACCCTATCACTAAGACTCCACGGTCCGTCTGTCAATCTGTCACCAGGCTGTATCTCATGAACCGTGATAGCTAGACAGTTAAAGCTTTCACAGATGATGTATTTCTGTTGCCGCTATAACTAAAAATACCAAAAAGAGAATAAAATAAATATTTAAGTGGGGCTCCCATACAACAAACGTGAGTTTTTTGCAGACAAACAAACACGCAAACACTTGCAAACGTGATAATGGTACGGAACCCATCGTGCGTGAGTACGACTCGCACTTGGCCGGTTTTTGTGCCCTTGTTTTCTATATAGATGAATGTAGAGACTACTGATGCTGGTACCATATTTGGCGTATTTTCCCCAAATCACTTTTATAAATGCGCATTATTTGAATACGAATAAGGTTCGTTCTGGATTGCCAAATTTTTGCAAATATTTTGCAAAATATGCCAAGTGTGGTGCCAGCATAAGATTAAAACTAATAAAAAGATGATATTTTGTGCCAACCTCTTTTAAATTGGGACAAATTGAGATGGAACATGCAAGCAAACGCATTTAAACCATTATTATTATGATTTAGTCCAGTTAAACCGAAGAATCAATAGCTAAACTTACATCAAGAATGTACGAGAAAATCGTAGTACTCATAAATCAGCCATACTTACATGTCACTGAAATACACATATTTTGTGCTCAGGGCGGTTAGGACAGTAACGCACTACATCCGATCCGTGTTCTTGATTTGAGTTCCGAGCCCCTAATTTTCTGAATTATGAAAGATTATGACGGATAAAGTTCGAATGTAATGCGTAAGCTTGCCTTACGAGAACGAAGACGTACTACGACTAATACTGAACCGAAATTTTACGAACACGGATCGAATGTAGTGCGTAGCTGCCCATAACTATGAAACCGGCTTCCGGCTTCCCTTCCACACATAAAAGAGAAAGAAGTTTCTTTATCGGATAAGTACTTCTAAAGATTACTATATAATTAATTCGTTTATTAAAATCAGACACGCTAACATGGCACAGCAATACACAACTATTTCGTATAACATCCTTCTCGTATAGTCGCGAAATGGGACCTTTCTACTACACCACCACACCACACCACTAATAGCCCCGTGAGTGAACCGTGTTAATATAGCCCGTTACCATAGCAACCTTTTCGGGAAATTTCACCTATGTGGGACGAACTTAGATAGTGGTCAAGCGCGAGCCTATTTACAATAAAAAAAAAAAAAAAAAAAAAAAAAAACTTACGGATAGTCACTAATTTATTGTAAGTGGTCAGGGAAGGTGGGATAATCCGGGCTAATGCAAGCACACACTTTTTAGGAGCGTGAATTGAGACCTTACATTTGTAGTGTGTTATGCTTGGGTATGTTGTGATATTTAGTGCCATCATTATTTTTTGTGAAAAACTGATCATCTTGAAAAAAATATTTAGATTATAGAAAAATCTTGCCAATGGTGTTTAAAAAGGGATCCCTTCTTTTCGCATAATGTTCTTTATCCTAATATACTTTGGCATAACGATTTTGGCACAATTTGTTTTGGCATAATAATACTTCGGCATAATTTTTTTAGGCATACATTTTATGTTGGTATAATCATCTTAAAGACTAATTTGTTTGTGACTATTAGCATAACGTTAGTAGGCCTAATGATAGCATAATAATATTTAGGCATACAATTAATATAAATAACAATAACAATTTTCAAGCAAATGATTTATTATACATAACATTATGTAACTTAAAAGATTTTTCAACCGCGAGATAACTTTTATCTGAAGAATATATTAGATGTTTTGACAGTTTTTGTATAAAAAAATATGTCAATCAGTTAACTTCTATTATGAGAAATAAATATGGCGGTTATTCCTCAGATAGAAGTTAACTGATTGAAACAGTGGTCCTTAATTATGTATAATTATTTATTTTAGGTGTATATTTTTAGCAATTGCTTGTAAATATGCTAGTTTAGAAGTATACTCATCTTTTTTACTAATAATTTTTTCAATTCTTTTGGTTTTGTCCGTGTAGTTTTCTTTTTTTTTGGTATAAATGACGTTCCGACATCCAGTTTATCTATTTCAATGGTTTGATTGTTTAATTTTTGATGTCTTGAACGATCTTTTTTGCCAAAAAATAAAATCCGGGATGGTGTTTTCCCACAAAATGTGCAATTCTATTGTGTCATGCCTCTGCATGATTTTGTGTCCTAGGTCTATTTTCCTTTTCTAGTAGATACGTACTCCAGACTTTGGGTGGAAATGGTGGTGGTGCACTTGTAGTGCCCCATACATAATTCTGATCAAACTAATTTGCTATAGTTTTTATAACAATTAAATAATATTGTTGGTTAAAAATTTAATATGATGTGCAACAAAAGTTAGTGACAGAACCGAATTGCTGCAAAACCGACTCTACGTAGTCTTGTTTGTCCTACCCCTAGAGTGTAATTTAAAATCGCGTAGGCGCGTAGGGGCGAGGCGGCCCACGGGCTGAGCAGGCTGAGCAGGCGGCTGCGAGGGAGGCGCCGCGGCTGAGGCTGGCCGGCTAAGCCGGCCAACAATCCGAAGCTGCGGTGGTGAGCGAAAGCCGTCTGCGACGATTAGCACGCGTGGGGCCGCCGAAAGCCCGCAGCGCCGGAGCCGAGACAGAAACCCTGCCTGCTGCATGTTGCCTGCTCGCTTGAATGCTGCATGCTTGCTTGCATGCTGCATGCTTGCTTGTTAGATGCATGCTTGCTTGCATGCTTGCTTGCATGCTGTATGCTTGCTTACATGCTGTATGTGTAAATAAATTTATGCTTTAGGATATTATGCTTAAAAAAATATGCTTTAGAACTTTATGCTTAATAAATTTATGCTTTGGAATATTCTGCTTAATCATTATTATGGTTAGAGAAATTATGCTTAAAAAAATTATGCGTAAGCTATTATGCGTAATTATATTATGCGAAAATATAATTATGCCAAACAAAATTATGCTAAGATATGGTCTTAAAATTTTATGCAAATGGATAGGGAACCGTTTAGAAAGAACTAACCAAAAGTCATCTATTACATTAATAAAAATAAATAATATTACCACTGCTGGGAAATATAGACCTTGTCTTTGTGAGAGAGTGGGCTGAAGTCCATATCCCGGGATCAGTGCTGAGTGGAGGATGATGTTCTGGGATGTTTTTTTACCCGACTACGGCGAAGCCAAAAGGAAGGGTTATGATTTTAGCAGTCTATGTATGTATGTATGTTTGTATTAAGTACCGTAGAATGGGGTTACATTGAGATCTGGGGCAACTTTGATAATAACTTTTTTTTTTAGGTTTTTAAAGCTAACTCAGTGAAAACGGAATGCACCTCAATTTTCTTTTTAAAATTTGTAACTCTGAAAAATGTCAGCCATGTTTTGCATCAACCTCAGCGCAAGAATACGATTAATTGATGCAGAAAAAATATATTAAATTGTACAGTGTGAATTCATTAAAAATAAATTGTAAATTGGGGTTACTTTATATTGCTGAAAAACAATGGAGTATCAAAGTAACCCCATTTATTATTTTAACTTTCATAGGCTCGTTTTTTTTTATTTTATCCCTAACTATGGAAGAAATTTATTTTTTATTTTAGTGTATAATTTTTTTTGTAAAATCGCCAACACTGCATTTATTTCATATTTTTCAAAATATAATTGAATTAGTTATGTCAATTTTAATTTCAAAATTAATCAATTTAACCTCGTATTACCGGTATGTCCCTCCGTAGCGCCTAAACTATTCATCCAATTTTGATGAATAAGGTGTCAATCGATTCGTTATCATGGTCCGGATAACAGGCTAAAAACAAACCGTAGTCGGGTTACAGACACAGTTTTTAAACTTTTTGTTCGGTTTGGGAGCAGTGTTGATAAAATAAATAATACCAAATAAAGGCAACTAGGGAACGAACTTGTAAATCAGGGCCGTAAAATCGTCTCTTGTTCAAATTAATTTTATCAAGATAAGGAAAAAACCGGCCAAGTGCGTATCGAACTTCGCACATTTAGCTCTTGGAGTAAGACACACACTCAAAATAATCTTACTCTAAGAGCTTATGGTCACCCCCCAGGTCAATGGGAACTTAAAAATTCTTCGAAACAAAATTTTGTGACAGACGACGGACACGTGAGTGACAGCAATAGGTTTCCGTTTAGACGCTAAAGGTACGGAATACTAAAAAAGTAGCTTCAACTGAAAGGGAAAAATTAAAGGTCAAAGTCAAAAGAACTATTGACCTAGCATAAATACTTCAGAACGGATTGACATCAACAAGTGATTGTATGTCAATAAAAACATAATGAAGAGTGAATATAATCTAGCTAAAATAGTTTACTGACATGAAGATCTTTTAGTTGGCTCAGAATGCTTGACTAGAGAAGAGATTTGACTTAGTCACTTACCTACATATGTAATTAATAAACAAATTAATTATCAAATGAATCACTAAGAGCCAGCATGGGCCAGCCCCACCCAGTAGCCATCTCAACATATTTACATACGTCTACACAGTGGCCCACTCCAATCGGTACATACTCCATTGAAGGACCACTTGCGTGAGAGAATCATAAAAAAACCTTACAAACTACAACGTTGCGATGTCAATGTTGTAATCATAAAAAATATGACCACATAAATTGTTATTGCGATATCTACTTCTAATAAAAATCTTAATTTCATTGAGTCACTGAGAGACAACGCATAGCCTTAAGGTTGCACTATTCGATAATTATTCTGTACAAACGTAGTCTGGCGATTTCACCACAGTACGTTCAAAATAATAAAAGGATATCAATCTCTCTCATCATTATCTAATTCTGTATGGAAAAAAAAATCAAAATGAAAAAAATTGAAAGTTATAAGCGTCGAAAGTTCCATATTTCAACACTAATTTTAACGCATCTTTGGGCGGAAATAAATACCATAATAAGAAGGAAAATTGCAAAACAGCCACCATACAGGGATAGATTAGTAGTTCAACAATGCAAATAATTTTATTTTGAAAATATATAGTTTGTCGTTTTCATGATATCCGTACTCACAAAGGTCTGTTCATAAAATTTCGCGCGCTCGTTTTCGTCCTAAATCGTCATCCATTTCGCTACAAATTTGCAAAAGTGCTTATTCGTACGTGAACTAGCTTCTTACTGCTCATCACAGCATCTATCTCTTTCGCACTTGTTGTCGGATAAGATAGCATGCATTTTAACCTCGCGCACAAAATAGTTCGTGCCGTCAAACTTCCATACAAACAGTAGCCAGACTACGTTTGTATGGGAGAATGATCGACTAGGGCAACCTTAAAGCGCAGATATCCCTCAGTAGCTGATTTTAAAATGAGAATCACGTCTAAACGGCTAGTCGTCATTTTTAGGAGAAAATATATATTACATTAGACTATTTTCTCAATATTTTGATCTATAAACATTTTGAGTTTTATTCGTATAATATTCCGCCTTATTTTTTTGTTGTAGCGCCTTATTTTATCTCTACACCAACCGTCGACTGGTGGAAAGTGCCTAAGGCATTAAGACCGCCTTTGTACTTGTGCATAAATATTTAGATAAATAAATAGTGTAATTAATTTGTAAAGTTAAGTCTAACACGGACAAAAAAAGACAATCGTACCAAAACCGCCGGGCGTAATTTAATGAAGAAATGAAGTTTTCACCATCTCAAAGATTAATTAAGATAAGAATAATTAAGATTAATTATCTACATTTTGATTTAAGGATTTTTTTGCCATAGAATAGGAAAGTACATAAAACTATTGAAACGAGTGCGCGTTTTGTTCCCTCAAGGTCATTGGCTACTGTCGTCGAATTAACCACTGGATCTAGAAGCAGGTAATTTGCACAAGAGTTCCTTATGCATCGAGGGTGCAGTACTACGAAATAATTTTTGAAAATTCATCTCCTACAGAGGTAAAATAGTAGGTGAAAATTTTATGGACGTTCGTCATTTATGTCGATTAAAAATCTCACGGGCAAACGACTTGTACAGGTATAATTCTCAATTTACTAGAGTTGCTATTGTGTCTCGCGTGGATCCACGTTTCGGGCACTCAAAGGATTAATCCTCAGGTTCGATAAAGTAACCTAATATGTTCCATTTACAAAATATGTCGGTCGTTGTGTTCATGACACATCAGCGGCAATACGAGTACTGTAGGTACTAGGTACATTTCTACCTAACACCATTATCATTTTAGCCGAGAGATGATAATGATACTACACTATTGGATATAGACCTCCCCCAAAGGTCACGTCCCACATCGACCCGACCTGTGCTTCACGCATTCAGCAAACTCCAACGGCCTACACCAGGCCATCGGTCCACCTGGAGGGTTGCCTTCCAGCGTTGCATCTTTTGCCTGTATGCAGTGCTGGGCAAAATACATGTTTTGCTTTAATTAAAATACAAATTACAAAATACTATCTCACATGTATTTAAAATACGAAATACAAAATATTTTAAGTAGTGTTTTTGAAATATAAAATACAGTATTTTGTCTATTTTTATTTAATATACATATTACAAAATACAGTCAGGTGTTAGGGTTATATAAATAATCGTTTAAGAATGAAAATGACAATTGACAAGATACTTGACAATTTGACATAGCACAGTACAGGTGCAGTATTGCCAACGTTAAAGATTGACATGTTTAGCGGTCGCCATTTTTCTTACGAAAGCTATAGAGCGCTATTTCTGCAGAGCGCAACCATTAATGAGGTATTTATGTTCAAATGTATTATGAAGCCATAAGTATTTGAAATACTAACAACAAACAAAATACCTCAGCGTTGTAAAAAAGTAATTGAATTACAAATACCAAATATATATTTGTATTTCAATAACGTATTTTAATTACAAGTAATTCAAATACTGCCCAACCCAGCCTATATGCATATACATATACGCTCTGGGCATTACCCAGGGATGCCAACAGGGCAGGGCAATGTTATGTAATGGTATGTAGACTAGGCCTCACAGCTGTGCATTACAAGTTATAACGCAAATATTCAATGAGGGTCCCAAATGACGTACTTTGGAAATCACTTATCATCTACAAGTAGTCAGTTTAGAAGAAATAAATGTACTAAAAAACTTGCAACAACATAAGATATTAGTTTCGGTGTAAGCACTCGAGTCTCGGCTATAAATTACGCACGAACTTTTTACAAACAAAACGACAAAAAGTGTAGGAAGGAAAGAAAAATATATATTGATTTTATAAGGAAACTTCAGCTATAATGAAGGAAGAGATTTCAATTGCAATGGGCAAGATTGAAATAACTTGATTATTATGTCAAACACAAAGTATTTAAGTTCCACCGTAGAATGTTCCTACTAGGTAAGTAGTTGCACAACCCATCCCCTTACAGTTAGATTATAACCGGTATCAAGGGTTCAAAAGTAATTGCAAGATTTTAGACTAGTTGTTGCCCATGGGATGGTAAAGTGGAAAGATATTTCGGCTTTGTCTTGCCTATACTATGTGTCCGGACTTACAGTAACTAAACTTTAAGGCGGTCAAATACACTTAATTTTTCGATAAAACACCCCACATAAGGGGTTTAATCTCCACACGTTTTTAATGAATTTCCTAAAAATTTGCAAAATTATAAGCAAAAATATGCAGAGGTCCTTTTTAGGCACTAATAAAATTAAAACTAATTGACTTAGAGCTGTGATTATTTTTTCAGTAAGTACCAACCCAAAGACTTATAAAAACTCCTAAAAGGTATGTGTTAATCCCAAATAAAAAATTGCAGAATATTAGGAAAAGCAATAAAAACATGTGAAATTATGTTTAAATTGTTTATTATGCCTCAATAAAAAAATATCTTATCTTTTGAGTGTTAGTTCAATATATTTTTTAAGTTTTTCTATGCTATGTTCGTAAAATGTACGCCTCTGCTAGATGTAGGACCAAAGTTATGGTTGTTAGACTATGTGGATATCGTAATAAGTAAGGCAGGTACTAAAATTGCTCTTTCCATTAGGGTGTGGTGATTGCACGCTTATGTGGGTTGTTTTTGCCCAAAAAATTCATTTTACGGCCTTAAAGGACTACAAGCCCGGACACATTGTATAATACTTTCTATTGCAAGAAAGCTTAAACTACAATTACTGGGTTGTTGTGGTCAGACAGGCAGTCACTGCACTGCATGGAAGCGGAACTCAGCATGGTTGGGTTATTTTTGTTAGGCATATTGAATTAGAGTTAGCATTCGTCCAGATTTATCTGGACATTTGGCGTCCTTCCCGGACTTTTAATTTGTACGTATTTTTCGCATGAAAGGCAAGTATTGTTTTGTTGTAGTTATTTCATCAAACTACTTTACACTATTGACGACTACTTCTTTTCCATTCATATAATTTAGTGAGCCTACAATTTGGTCAAAATTATTTTTCTCTGTTTTTAACCGAATCCATTCTTAAACTTTAAAGTCAGATAATGCAAAATGTCCGGTCTTTTATTTTAAAGTCTGGGTTTTTGTCAGGACTTTTCAATTTTCGATATGGTAACCCTATATTGAATGAATTACAATAGAATCAAAAAGTCCATGGACTTCCAATACAACATTGAAAATGCATGTACTTTTTGGTTGTAGATAGGGTTACCATCTCAATAGACAAAGTCCGCACATTTTTCCCTATTCAAATGATATGTAGGTGTAAACACATATTATAATACGATACTCGATTTCAATCCTATGCCTACATAGAACTGTTAGCAGTAAGGCAATATCTCGTTGTCTTCTCGGAACACAGAGATCGCGTTCATATACCTCTAAATACTTAACCAATACCTACTAAATATTTTATGATCCAGCTAGAGTTCCCTGTTTTCCCTGGTCACCGTGGGTGGTCTGTATCACGGCACTTAGCGCGTCACACAAAAAATCACATAGAAAAAATATGAAAATATTACACTCATAACAGGTACGGAATAACGTAGATGTGCCGATAGAGGATCGTACTGGCTATTGCTTCTGCTGCTGGGGGCCTTCCTGTACTTCGGAAACAGAGATTTTTGTCAAAGATGTATCTTTTTTCTTCTTATCAATATTTGAAATACTTGCCGCATTTTTGCGGGCTTGGACAGACAGCTTAGTTTGTATTAAACTTAAACTAACTTAGCATTGCTCTTGGTCTGCAACTGGCTAATCAGGATACGAATTCCTATCTAAGATACACGAGTAGACTTGCGAGACTCTTGTTACACCTATCTCTTTCTCCTTCAATTTTATAGGTATGTGTCACGGCTTCATTCTACGAATTCTACAGTGTTTTAAACTTACAAGTAAATTTTAACACTATGTAACAGTTCTAAATCCTCTTAAGGCGCAGATACCCCTCGGTAGCTGATTTTAAAATGAGAATCACGTCTTAAACAGCTAGTCGTAACTTTTTGAAAACTGTTACATTAGACCATTTTTTTAATAATTTGTTCTATGAACATTTTGAATTTTATTCATATAATAACATAATGTAACTAATTCGTAAAGTTTTGTCCAACACGGACAAAAAAAGACACTCACACCAAAACCGCCGGGCGTATTTTAATGAAATTTTCACCATCTCAAAGACAAATTAATTATCTACGTATTGATCTAAGGATTTTCTTAAAGTCATAGAATAATAAGGACAATACAAAAAAACTACTGAATGTTGAGTCTTGCAAGTGTGTAACGAATGCACGTTTTGTTCCCTCAAGGTCGTTGAAGACTGTCGGCATCTTAAGAGTTTAAACCATCAAGCCTTCAATATTAATACGACCTCATTCAACAAATTCTACTGCGTATCAAACAAAGTCTAGGTACACTCAAGTTAACAGTTTCAAAACACAGCAATCAACCCGTTTTAAACTATCACATATAATGTCCACACTAATCCTACGTTCCGCCATGTTTGTTTTCCTAGGTCAGGTACGACGCAGGCGCAGGTATGGCCCATCCGTCCCGGCTCAAGAGCTCGTTTCCTTAGCCTTTTCACACGATAATGAAACAACAACGCCACCAAACTTAGCTAATACGTGATTCGTGGTGAAGTTAGAGGTTTTCGACGAAATCCCCTTTTGACAGTTACGTGTTGTGATTAGATACGGGATGCGTACGAAAGTAAATAAAAATATACTTGAGCTGCAGTTAAAGTTAAACAGATTTGTCGATGTCCAGTTTTGGTTTTGCAAAGATTTTTTTTTTGTAACTTTATAATCTCTGTTATTTGTTATGGTTACTTTATAACTTTGTGTTCTTGCCTTTTGGCTTACTGCTCTCGAGGGATTCCCTTGCTGGGATCAAAATTCTTCGATCTAAATCTAAATGATCTTCATCGATGAAGTAATGATGGCCGTTTTTAGAGTACAACATAAATCTTACTCTTACTAATGTCATAAATGCGAAAGTTTGGATGGATGGATGTATGTTTGTTACTCTACCACGCCAGAGCGGCTCAACGGATCTGGATGGAATTTGGCACAGAGATAGATTATAATCTGGAATAGTATTTACTTTTCATCTCATTTTGAAAAAAAGATAAGAAAACAATTTCCACGCGGGGGAAGTCGCTGGCAGAAGTTAGTAAATAAATAAATGGTGGGACTGGGAAGTTTAAAAAGCCATGATATCATTAATACAATCACTGCTAGAATATCCTGCAAAAATTGTTTTAGGCACTCCAAATACTAAAGTGTCACTCACTAGCGAAGTGTCATCAGATACATCCTCACCCATACACCAAAGGAATTTAAAACAGCTCAAATTTTGCTGCTAAATTAGGAATTACGCTGATTTGAAATCCACATTCCTACAACCCTGTAGAACTTGCCTTCACAGACAATCAGACATCTTCATCGCTTGCAAAAATGCACTAGGAACGTCTGCGCAATAAATTCTTGAATACAGCACAAAACCACAGCCCAGGTACTATTGATTGCTCTTATCAAAACATGTCGCCTGTCTGTCGAAACTCCCCAAGGCTAGCAGTATTGTGATATGCACGTCTCTTCGCAAAAAACTAGTAGCAGAACCACTTGTAAGCAAATACTAAAAAGTTACCTTACGCAAAAATTTCATGTGAAATAATTTTTTGTGTTATTGTATTGATGTAGTTGATGTTATAAAAACAGTTTTTATTAGTTTAGCTTTTTTTTCATTTGGACATAAGTGCATAGATATTATTATACAATATAATATGGTAATATTATACGTTATGTATGTTAAAAGAAAATGTAATGTTAAAGCATAAAAAAGGCTGTGACATTATGTGCCTCTGCAGAGCAATCACTAAATGCCTCTTCTGGTACGGAGAAGCATTCATCTGAACTTACTTACCCAGTGTGAGTTGGCGACGTAAACTCATTATGTATCGAAATTTCCTGCCCATCAATCAGTCTTGAAAAATAGTGGCAAATTAAATGGATTAACACACAACATCCGCGTTTAGACAAATCATGAAATGTTCACATAATGTCAAAAGTTTAATCATTTATTCAAAAACAGGAATCGATTCTCAATACTCCACCAATCTTTTTCTCAAAATTCACAACACAACATGTGAAGCACCTCTTTAGCACCGTTTACTAGAGGACCATAGATACTAGAGTCTTAGGTTCTCATGCGTCCCACGCTCCCCCTGTAAAGCGGCGTGTGCGCACTTAAAAAACAATTAAAGTTATGCCACAAACTAGTCAATGACGGAGGGCTTACATGATGGAAGTTTGAAGGGTTAATATTTTATGAGTAAAAGAAAGAATCGACGTCGCAATACGAAATTTGGAACTCAAATGGACCTGGGCAGGATGCTTGTCATGGCACGGTGATGATACGTGGAGAAAGGCGGTGACCGAGTGGCGTTGACGTGAGGTGGGCAGATGACATAATTATCATGTCGGGTGGAACCTGGATGAGGCTGGCACATGGAGATTGGTGCCAGAAAAGAGACGCTATGTTCAGCATTGGGTGAAGCTTGGCTGTGAATAAGGTTGCCACCCGTATTATATTATATACTATCGTACTAAATTTTCGTCAATTGTACTATTATATATATATTACAGAAAAATAATATAGCAGGAAAAATACTATATTTTAATCACTAATTAGGTTTGATTTTATTTAACCCAACTAACTGCCTTAACCAATGCCAATGTTTTATTAAAACTTGCGTTAAACAACTAGAGAATTTATTGGATGCTTTGACTTTAGTTAATAAATTAAACAATAGTGTTTGTTCGATTCTTATTATCGAATTGAGGGTAGTTGGTAAATCATCACTAAACTCGCCCTCGACCTACGTCGCGGTTCTATATATCCTTCGCGTGCAGTGCGAATCAGAGCCCTGAGCTGGATGAACATTTCTTCCTCTCTTGTTGTGATCGTGTCTCAAGCTAAACGTTTTAGCATCTTTAGTGTTTGTGGACTCACTACCGTGTGGTGTGCGATCTTCAAGACCTTTGAACCCAGAGTACGTCTAGACTGCCATTCTGTGAAGTGCCGTGCACGCCGCAGGTCTTCTGCTGACCCGGGAGTTGAGACGAGGTAGGTGGTGTTCAATTGCCTTCTTGGAGATAGTAGGAACGAACGATTTCCACCCACAAATACTTTACATCCGCCAGCAAATATTTTCTTAAAAAAGGTTGGTCAAAAACCGAACAGTGTTAGTGATATGTATTCAGAAATAAGGATGTTAAGAATATTTTTTCAAAAGTCAGCTTCCAATTTAAAAATACTGCTGAAAATTGGCTTTGAAGAGCACAGATGATGCTTATGTACCAAATATGTTTGTTATAACAATTGCCTTTCTGCTCTACTTTTTCGCTACCTCCGCTTTTACTATAAGGATATTTTCAGTGAGAAGTAAGAAATACAGAATCAATTAATTTGATGAAAGCGAATTATTGATTTATTTTAAAATATACCTAAATTATTCAGATTCATATGATTATGTTATAAAGGAAAAAAAATTGATGGTTAAAGGGAAAAATAATAATAAAACACCTGGAAAAATAAATGTACTTTATATTTGCCAGATTTTTCTTAGAATACTACTAATAAAACTATAGAATAATACTATATTTTTGGCCACTTTTTGAAAAAAATAAATTTCAAAAAAAAGGTGGCAACCTAGCTGTGAAGGATGATGATGATGAAATGAAAGAGTGGCTTGATAATAGTAGTTTATGCATTGGTCACATAATAGGGGTTATTAAAAATGTGTTTGAATACCTAATTATATGCCGTTAGGTTCGGTTAAGGTAATATGTGCTATGGCGAGCAATTTAGATTCTCATTGGGTATGACAGCGCAGCGCGCGCATCCATAGACACTACTACGTGACAATACTTTACTACATTAAGTCAATGAGCCCTTATGCGCCAGTAAATTAAAAAGTAAAAGTGTGGTATAAAAATTAAAAAAATATTTTTCATCACACTTGCACGTAAACAGTATACAAACATACAGGTTACCTTGGCCGTAATGCCCCATATAAAACCCTCGAGCTTTCTTTTTTCATGAAACCCAAGGTCAGTAAGTAATTTTTTTTTAATTTATAGCACAGGTCATGCAAGGAGTTTACACGCAATTGAAAAATTGTCTTAAAATGTTATCTAAACAGATATTTCATTGCAATCTCGCTACATGTTACTGAAATACTCAAATAATGTTCTTAATAATCGATTTTAATAGATTTTTGTATCAAAACTTCAAAATTATTTTTTTCTTTTTTACACTCCGTCATGGCTGTATATTTCTGAACGAAACATTTGTATAAGGAAAATTAAACTTTGTCTTGTTATAATCATAACAAAAGTAACCAAACGAAAACTTAAGTATGTAATTATAACATGTAAATAATAAGTAACACCGCTAAGTTAAGTTTTCGTTTAGAGACCGACTGATGCTATGTTAACAACATGTAAACCTCCCACATTTCGATATCGCGAATCCCGGGCATCGCTCGCGGCTTAATCCCGGCCCGTAATCCCGGACAAGTGGGCGCCTCAGGGGATCTCTGGGAACTTTATTACGGGACTTACTCATGTTCCCGCGGTTGGGTAGCACTGCTTTTCTCGAATATTTAACAGTCGTTATAAGGAATTAATTCGACCGCCCCTGAAGCAAGATTATCTGCAGCATATTAAAACTTCTAGTGGGTGGTACCCTTTTATTGTTTTGGGTTTGTCGTGTGAGTTGGAATCGTTTCTGTGGTTCTCTGCTTGTTGTGTGTGAATTAGATTATCAGATTTCACTGCTTATGAGTGAATTAAAAGTTAATTTGACATCCACCTCGATGGTCTGTTAGAAACTCAATTAGTCTGAAAAGCCCGAAACTAGCCAACAAGTGTAGATCTAAAGGTAAGTTCAAACAGAACATCCGTATTTCCAGAATCGTTTTAACGGATCTGTCACTAGATGGTGTTTGGAGGTTATGTTTATACCGTTTGAATGGATCCGTCGCTACTGCGGGTAATTTTCACACCAACCTCTACAAGGATGGACGTTCGGTAAAACAGATAAGTATTTAAATACTGTTTTGTATGTACACGCTCATACAACTACCTACGCTATTGCCGAATTAAAACGTATACAATAAAGCAGACCTGTAAAACGGACTGCTGTATATTTTGTCGGATCGGTATTTTTACTGGATTCGGTATACTGTCATGTGTGTGGAATCGCTCATACAACTAACGTCAGCGGCGAATAAAAACGTATACGTTATAGGGGGCCTGTAAAATACGGACCTCAGTGTGAATGAGTACTAAATAATACCAAAAACTTGTAAGTAAGTCTAAAAACTGTCTCTCATTTACCGTAAGCCGCAAGTAGCGGGCAGAAAACCTACTGGTGTTGTTACCACTGTCGTAGTCGACTGTACCTATCTGAATCCTCAAATAAAAATCTGTATATAATGTCTGATTATATGCGGACAATCTTCTAAACAGTTTAACGACTGAACCAGATTATTACAACCCATTTCATGAAGTCCTCAGCGTGACGTCAATAGGTGTCATGTCATGACCGTCAGCTGTCACCACATTCTCTGTTCTCAGACAATTACCATCACTTACCGTCCATAATTGGGCTTGTGGTCTTGTGGTTTACTGCAACGCCCTTTCTATTCCAGAAGCACACTATATCTTATTAATATTATAATCTAGCTTCTGCCAGCGGCTTCGCCCGCTTGAATGTCGAAAATTTTCCCAAGGAAACATATTCTCGGGATAAAAAGTTTCCTATGTGCTATTCCAGACTATAATCTATCTCTGTGCTAAATTTCATCTAGATCCGTCCAGCCATTTGAGCGTGAAGAAGTAACAAACATACAAACACACACAAAAACTTTCGCCTTTATAATATTAGTGTGATGCGAAAGTTTAGATGGATTTGTGTATGTTTGTTACTCAATCACGCTAGAACGGCTGAACGGATCTGGACGAAATTTGGCACAGAGGAAGACTGTAGTCTGGAATAGCACATACACTACTATTGATCCCAGTATAATGTTCCTTTGGGATAAAAAACGCTTTTCACGAGGGCGAAGCCGCTGGCAGAAGCTAGTCACACATTGACATTATTAAAGCGTATGTTTGTAACTTGTGCACGCTCAAATGGCTGGACGGATCTGGATGAAATTTGACACAGCGATAGATTATAGTTAGGAATAGCACATGTATATTTTTATCCCAGGAATATATTCCCTCGGGATAACTTTCGACTTTAATGCGGGTGAAGCCCTAACCTAGCTAGTATAGATTAAATGAGTGGTTTGTTATTTCTACCTACAACCAATCTGCCTAGCCATTTACTAATATGCTGTGGTTGGCTTCCAGTCGAGCCGGATGCAGCAAAATTTTATATAAAAAGCACTATTTTACATAAAGAAACTGCCTGTCTTCACAGCCCAGTAACCGGGTAATAATGATACTTCTTGGGAAATAATTAACCGGGTGAAAAATATACTGAATGGGCGACTATTATACTAAGTAAGCAACTATTTATCCGGTTTGAGGAATACCTTTTAGGAGGTTTTTGTGAGCTGCAGTAATAATATTGTGACATACTATAATTGTATTTGGGGTTCTATTTTTTCTATATTAGCATATTATTCTTCATCGTAAATGAAGGCCACATCGCTGTGCAGCGCGGGAATTCGGGTATAATTGTGTTTTCAACGAATTGGTACAAGAGCAAGTGGAGCGAGTTCGGGAGCTTAGGGCACCCCGACACGGACAGGTGTTCGTGTTAGGTTACTTTAGACCCTGCGGACGGAAATAGGAGCCCCGCCCAGCGGGGCTCCGTCGACTATGTTGCCAAAGTACTAATCAAGTCGCTGTTTTAAACATTTGTATTCGCCCACTGTTTGTCGCCCACTTAGTATTTCAGTAAGCCATATTCAGTATTTTTTACATCTTTAACTTGAATTTATTGTCGCTCGTTTAAATAGTACCCATACTTCTTGGCATTATTTCCAAGCTTCTGACTGTCTGATACGACTGTCAAAGAACTACAAGTGATAGTTGGGACCAGCGCCTTAACGTGCTTACCGAGGCACGAAGGTTAAGGATCGAGAAGATCGATTTATTCGGCACTGCCCCATTGCAAAGTATTTTCAAAGATGTACCTTAAGGTATCAAACTATTTTTAACAGTTTTCATTAAGAGAATCATCGTGGTCTAAAACCTAAAGCAAGACACCCAAATGGTTTTTTTTCACATATCAACAAACATCGCCTACATCACTTCCTACTAATTATTACAAGCCCACACAAATTCACACTGTCCCACGCATCTCAAACACCTTGTTAGACTCTGAAATAAAAACATCTCGGAGGTGGTGCATCTAATTAAAGTGAGGGGGGGTGGTGAGGCTGTGCAGCTCGCGGGGGGGAGGAGCACGGGGGAAGGTTGGTACACGGTAGCTGTGGCGGGCGTTAAGTGGCTCTCGCAGTAAAACCATCATAAACTTGTGTCTTCGCCATAACTGTACAGGGGAAGGGTTTTGTGGATGCTGTGTGAATAGAGTGGAGAAATGTGATGCAAGCCATTTTTAAGTGATAAAAAACAGACAGTCATGGGGACCGACAGAAGCGAAGACTTAAAACTGGAATAGCTGCTGTTGCAAAGTTTTAAGTTTTCACTGGTACAATACGTCACATTATGTCGATGACCCATAAGTTTCGACCGAACCAAAAAATCAATGCGGCTAAAGTTTTCACTTCAAAAAAATCTTATCCTACGATTTCTGGGTGTATGTTAGTAAGCTTAGTTCGCGTGTCTGAATCTAGATAGACACTATGATGGATAAAAAAAAACGTAAAGGAAAGAGTGTCCTAGCTGCAAAGCTAATATGCATACAATGTAAAGCTTAGCTTTATAGTTAGTAGTTATAATGCTAGCTAAAAATCCTCCTTTAAACCTAGTCCTTTTTTTACACTGAAAGCCGGCTGTAAGACATTCTGTTGTCATACAAATAACCAGTTGGCTATAAGATACAGAAAGAATATTCCCCAAATAGCTCTCACGTCTACATCCATGTTACCGTTCGGGTGTACAAGACCACCCGTGTTCGAGCACTCTCGAGCTACTAGTTGTATCTCCGGGATTCGCTCGCGCCTCCCATACACTTTCTCGCATACAGGACCTCAGCTAGACAGCCTGGGACCCAGACTGTAACAACTAGGCATTTCTCTACGTTAGTTTGAATAGTTGAGTCGTTCAGACAGGATATTAAAATGATATTGTGTTGGCACAAGATTGTTGATAAATATTTGTTTGAGGGTTTTATAGTATGTTTGTGTACTCATCTATTTGCTAGTAAGTATGAAAAGGGGACATATTTCATGAAGCTTAAGGCACAAATTGAAAAATTTCACGATAGTATGCAATGTCACTGTTATTATTAAGTTTTCATGCAGAAAAATGCAAAGTAGATATGACATATTTATGTTAAATTTCAATATCTGTACTTCCGATTTTCCCATGAAGGAAAGAACTCACTTAACATATAAAACCATTAGCACCGGGAGGGGGGTGAAAAGAGGTATTGTCGGTCTTAGTCGTGTGTGTGTGTCACATTGTATCTGTGTGCTCGGGCGATACTGAGCGCTCCGGAGCTTACGCACACAAAAACAATGTGCATTTGCGCTACACACACGACCATAGAAATCACACGACTAAGACGCGACCCGCCGTCGCGTGTCGTGAGATAGAACAACTGTACATTTGCATCCCCTGAGAATTGTCTATCTCCTTGAAGAAAGATGTTCATATACATGGATACAATCAGTATTTAAAATATAATCGGCACTTGTTTTTTATACCCTGTAGAGCAGGGGTTTCCAAAGTTGTCTAGACTACGAACTATCTAAAACAATTTACCAAACTCGGGATCTACCTCTAGGAAATTTAACCGTTACCAATATGAATAAAGGGATTTGTCAAATAAAAAACAAAGTTTAAGTACAATTTTTAATACTTAGTCAAATTACTACATCAAAAGTCATCAATCATCATTCTATGTTTCGCCATTACAGTTTCGACATCAATTTCAACTCGAGTTACATTTAATCTCTCTGTACAGTGTAGAGAATATGAGAATTTCGTAGTTATTATCAGGCACATATCCACATATCTACCTGTTACTAAATCGAATCAAAAAGTGTGAAGAATTCTTAGATACCTACATCACAATTAATTTCAAAGACAATCCCCGGATTTTTTTATTATTTCTGAGTATTTGAAAGAGCAGTGGTGGCCCAGTGGTAACGACCCCGAATTACGTATCGTAGGTCGTGAGTTCGAACCCAGGCAAGCACTTTATGTAAATTATTTCATCACCACTGCTCTTAAAACGGTGAAGGAAAACTTCGTGAGGAAACCGGCATGTTCTAGAACCAAAAAATCGAAGGTGTGTGACATTCACCAACCCGCACTGGGCCCGCGTGGTGGATTAAGACCTACTACCCCTCTCACAGAAAGGATGTCTTTGTCCCAGCAGTGGGAACATTATAAGGCTGATAACATGATTTGAAGTTGAGTTTTTGTCAAACTACTTAAGCCTGAAAAGCTGTAAAAAATTGGCCTTTGAACTAGGTTTTGGTACATTCTTAATTCGAAATACTCAATTCAGAAACCCACCCATGGTCCTACGTGTTATTCCAAAACTTAGCCCAACTCGAAACCCTGTCCTTTCGCCCACCTTATCAGCGTCCGCAAGTAGTCCAACCGACCTGCCCCAACAGCATCGTAATAAATGTTTGCTCAGACAATTAAACAGGGGCAAAGACAAACAGACCGTGGGTGGCCAAGGTTGCCCGCTCAAAATCAAATGACATGGCGTATTCTTATGAACGTGCCATAGATTTTTTTTTTGTCTCTTCTAGTTGTTGAAAATAGTGAGTTGTGTCAATATTGTGGTTTCGGAATAGAGGTTTTTTTGGTTGCGATGTTTTGTAGCAGATTTTAAATCAGATCTTAGCGATCTCTCTGATTTCTCGACGCTACTCAATTTATATCACACTGAGCGATTGTTGTGTGCGATATCGCCTATCTTTCATATCGTATCATCATATCATCACATCGTATCAGCGTCCCTTAGTTTGCTTTCGAATCCAGGAACGGATAAAGCGCAAATTTCTGTAGAATAATTTCATAGTTTTAAGGTTAACCCTAAGGATGATAAGATGTTTTTTTTCTTGTACACCACGTTTGATAGGTAAATATAATCAATAAATTCTTCTTTTTTCTACTGCATTAATTAATTTAGTTAGGTACCTAGAGTCAATAATGTTCCACATTACTAATGGTCTTCGAACATTAGTAATGCTGTAACACATAAACATTATTAAAGTTCTAAGACCAATTACTGACATTTCTAGGAATAGGAATACAAAGGTAAAATCAACCTTAATAGTAGGAAAATAAAATAAAGAATGCATCAAAAGATATTCTCACGAACCCAATAAAAAATAAGTTTGATCTAAATTAACTGCCCCACTTCAAAACATAAACAAATCCATTCAAAAAACAATATTCTCTTATCCCAATAGCCCCAAAGATTCGTCACAAGTATGATTAAATTAATTAAACCAAAATAAAGAAAAAAAACAACGCGTGTCGGACACTGCGCACCCACTTCAACCGATACGGATGAGCGATTTATGAACGAAAAGCGCGCGGAAAGTTCCCGCGCAAAATAATTTTCAATCTAACCTATAAAAGCTATTACCAAGTTATTTTGATCCCTATATAATGATTGTAAGGGTTGAAAATCCCTCTTTAATAATATATTCTCACGCTTAAGTAATTGTGGTCTGAATAAAGCATGGTGCTTAAAAAAAAATAACCTCAAAAGGGTCACACACTTCATGTAATTGAACAACCATTTTGTTTATATTGGGGTATGCCATAGATAATGATCTTTTGAACAAAGTAAAGTATCCGAGATTGAGTAATAGTGTATTAGTAAATTAATTATATTTTACGCTACATTAATATTTTGTTTTTTCGGCTGAGAAAGTTCAATCACCTCTTTATTTCGGTGTCCCAAAATACAATGGGACCTTACCAAGTCTGTGAATGACAAAGCAGACCCAGCCCAAAGTCCAGATTCAAGCATTTACTTTGACCACAAATCCTAGTAATGATGAAATCCTGTTTCAATTGGATTATGTTCAAAATTGGAGCAGACAAGGCAATTATAACTTAAGATGGAAAGGCTACCATCTGAAAAGGGGACGGTTCCTGATTGCAGTAAGGTATTGGGAATGCAAAGAAAAATCTCAAACTCACAAAAAGAATGAAACAGAATCCCCAAAACAGTTAAGAAGATAACGACCCTGCCTACTGACTTTACAACATCGACGTATCAAATACCATTGGCCACAGCTTTTATCATCCGAATCCTCACAATAGCCACCTGGTGTGGCTGGTGTTCACGCATCAAACTGCCTCTAAGCCCATTACAAAATCATCCCTTTAAAAACACCCCTTTTGTACCTGGAGTGAAGCCCTCTTCCCTCCGGTCACACGGTGCCCTCCCTATAAAATAATGCTTGTAAATATATCATTATAATCATATGCGCATGTTCGGGCTTCCGCTTTGTGATTGGAACATTACTAGTTTTTTGGAGTTCTGTGGGGTGTGGGTAAAATTGTGAGGAGTTGGTTGATTCGCCAAAAACTACTGAACCACTATATTACTAAACTACTGAATCTTCTGAACGAAAGAAATATTAAGGAGTTTAGCTTCAGAGCACATATTCCTCCTCTGGCTCACTTAAAATAGCACAAAAACTAAGGAAAAAGGAAGAAAAATGGATTAGACTTGAAAACTGTTATGAATAATCTAATTACAAAGCCAAAATCGAAGAATAAAAGGCAGGTAAGTAGATACCTTTAGATACTTAAAATGTTTAATTTTATTTTTGGTTTTAGCAATACGGAACCCAAACGAATAACCACAACCCCTAATCAAACAGCAATATTTTTTTAAACCAGAGAGGGTTAGTAACAATAACTGTCAGTTTGACAGCGCGCGCTTTTTAGTGTTGCCAAAGTACTTAATATGTAATTTGTAGGGATGGGATGCATGATAAGCATTAGGGGTGGCTGATTGATTAAATACGCGTGCGGCTGCCTGATAGCCACCAGTTAACCGTGTTTAAATGATAAGGGAGGAAATTATGCGTGTAGACGTGTATAAAGATCGTGACACCGATAATAATTGTGAAATGATTAAACAAAAGTTGTAGGACATATACGTATGTTGAGATAGGACGCTCTAGGTAAATATTGGTTCTAGTCGTGAATAATGTATCTACTGATAGGAAAATGCACAGATTTTTAGAACTAACATTCTGTTCTTCGTCTTGTCCTCACTGTTGAGGATCGCGACCACATACGATGAAGGTATACAAATTATAGTCTTCTGCGGTGGGGACCTCGATACATGCAGCCTCCAACAGCTTGCTAAATTGTGTCTGTCTATCTTGCTGGTTTTCTACCTTGAGTGCGTTTTCCACCCAGCCCAGTATCATATTTCCAGACTGTGTTTAGATGAACGCAAATGTTCGAAAAAGCAGAGGGTACTCTCCTCTCTCCTACAACATAGTTAAATATTTTTTAAACTCAATAAAAAGATATTTGATATCTGGCTGGCTGCTAGACTCTTAATAAAAAAAAAGAAAATAGACCTCTGTTTCCCAAATAGGTCACAAGCTACTGTAGTGTTGGTACCTAACTACACTTATATACAGCTTTTAAAACATCTTCAAAAATTGGTACCTACCAATAGTGACAAGAAAACGCACCTTTTATGCCAAATTGCCCTTGCAATTGGACTCCACAATGTTTTCACCCAATCCCCCACTATTATAACAGCTTTAGAACACCGATCTCTCACTAAAAGCAGGCAGGTGTGTTAATAGCTGTGGCCACGTGCCATGTTGCACAAAATGCACTCTCACGTCCGACGCACGGTAATTTAATTACTATAATAATATACGAATCAATCTACAATAATAATTATATTATGGTGTGAAAGGTGTGCGCATATTCATCCTTTGTTATTTTTTGAATTTGCGCTTTTGGCACTCGGTCGGACGGAGCTTACGGTGCAGCAAATGGCCTTCATGCAAGTTGACAGGCTAGCTGGGTTGTTGGTATAGATAATTCTGAATGTACACTACCTGCAAAGGTACAGAAAAAGTCCTTGATGAAGTGGTGAAAAATCTCCATGGTGAAGGAGCTCCTCCAGGAAAGTTATATAGCATATTTATTTCTGCAGCTAAGAATCGTTGCTGTGAGTGTATCTACTTAATAAAATTTGAGGTGTATGGTCACCGGTGAAAATGCCTAATTTCAGATCTTTCAGTCACTAATTCTCTAGAATGGAAACACATCAGGGCCTGCGAATCTTATGCGATGTTTATTTCTGTATAGACACTTCTATCGAATTCACGAAATCACCAATAGGAATGTTTCCTAGGTAAAAAAATAATAATTCTATTTAGTCCGTCAGTGGGATTATCTAATAATGTGACACGTGCTTTTTGCTTTACCAAATCAATAAAATATACAAAGTTAAAGCACATCAAAGTTCAGGAATAGGGGCTTGTGACGTCACAAAGGCAATATAAAGTGTACTAGCGGCGTGACGTTTCACGATATTTCAACGTACGTAACTATACGTGTCCAATATTTTTTATTAAACTACCTGACGGACAAAAAAACTAATTTTCAGTAAACTACCCTATTATGCCACAGCTATTTCTCTCAGAAACAGAACTGGAAATACAAAAATAATTCATAGTAAAGTTAAATTAAATAACGTTACCTACATAAACGGGGGACGTTTCGAAACTCCGAGCACAGGTGGGGCTTAATCAAATTATACAAATTGCAACATACAATATTCATTGCGATAGGGAAGGGACGCCGTACGACGACGTCTCACAATTTGTGGAGTTCTGTTACCTAAATGTGAAAGTTTGTGTGCCTACCTATGTAGAATTGAATGGAGAAAGGGGTATTTTGGACTTGGTTATTTGAGTGTAGGTTCAAATTGCTAAGGCATAATTCTGATTTTGAAAGAATGATTTCGGCAATATGTTCCTCAAATACAGGTTCTGGGGAAACTACTGTTTTTAGAATTATGAGGAACTTAGAAGAAAAGATCTCATCCACCATAGAAAAAGGAGGATCCTCCGATCACACAAGCGTTGCGTCTAGTAGGCTACATTGGTTGTGGTTCTCAGATGTCTGTGTTCGACGAATAACATTTAAAAACAATCAGGATAAGCCAAAAATTACTTCAGTTAATTAAAATTAATAGGTATTTTATTAATGTAGCCTATATTGCCCCAGTGATATTGAGGTTATTGCAAACACTTTTAGAATATAATAAAAAACATTTATTCGACACAGGCACAACACAACAGCAACACTCACAAAGTAACGAAGAAGTATGTATAGTATGAAGTAACGTAGCATTTGCTGGGCGTCTAACACCGAGCGAATATTTTCAGTTGGCACCCCGCAGTGGCACACGTTTCAAAACTTATCGATATTCGGCCCATCACTACAAACAATCGACAAGGTGTAATTAATTCATGATCAATAATGATGTGGAGGTTACATGCGCTGCGGTGGCACAGCGGCAATTGATTTGTGCCCAATTTGTTGCCTCCACGTCTCTGCGGTATGCCTGTTTGACCATCATGTCTGCTCACACCGCAACTCAAATATTAATTGGTCATAATAGCTGACAATCATGCGTGTATTTATTTAAGTATTATTAATGGCAATTATGGCTGAACAGCCAAATGGGTAAAAAATATATTGGGTTACATTTTTTTTTGCAGTGGGAAAACCTAATCTTACATATTTCTTTTAAAAAAATACTATAGTGCGGCGCGCCGCAGCTTACGTACTTTGTGCTACTAGACAGTGCTTCTAATCATTATTATAATATAATTTTGAACCGATACCTGAAGGATTTATTCCTAAGCGTTGTCCTAGGCCCCTTTTCATTTTTTTTCTTGTGTAGTATTTGTGTGTAGTAGTCTAGGAATTATTCAAAAGAACACACGCACGAACGCACTGATTTCCACAAAAATTTGATCTAACAAAAAATTCTATATAAGACTCCTCTTTGGCTGATCGCCGGATATTCCTTAGCACAAAGTTCTTACAGCGAAGAAAAATTGTTGCTTTTCCTGACATGAACTTGACCAAAAAACCAAGGTTTCCCACAGTCCGTAATGAACTTCCCAATCCGTTTGATCACAATTACTGATACATAACGTCCACTTCCACTCCAGTATGACAAATACATACTTTGAACCATATAATTAGAGTAACGACTAACGAGCATCGCACCTCTGATAAGTTTTCCCACAACAATGCATTCGATGACGCGTCCGGCGGAAGTTCCCACCCATCGCACAAGATGGCGCTGGCACGCGTACGTCACGTGACCTGCGCGTGCGGCCCACCCCGCACGCTTGTACTGTTTTTATTGGAAACGATCAAAAATAATAGAAACAATACTGTGTTTGTTCGCTCTCGAATAAATTAGTTCCGGAAGCCTGGGGTTAAACCGTAATTGAACTGCTTATTATTAACGCATAAAGATTGAATGAAAAGTGATTTATGTGAAGAGAATTTGTATTGTGTAAGAAAGAATGTTGCCACCTTGCCATGGCCTTCCTTTCAACCATTTTGCAATTATGTCTCAAACTGAATAAATGTACTTTCTTTCTAAGATTTCAGTCTAGGTTGATACGATACAGAAACAGAACCAACCAGAAGCTTTGAACTGACCCTATGTGGGGAAGGCATGCGGTAGATGTTGTGAGGTAACTCTTGGGGATGCCGTGAGGTGACTTGGGTTAAAGTAGACCAAACGATCAAAGAATTGATGGATGGACTGTGAGAAAGATAATATATATGTCTATTGAGATGACGACCGATTGAGAAGCATGGAAGAAGACATGTTGTTTGGCCGCAATTGAAATGGGATTAGGGCAAGTGAGTGATGAATTAACGATGCTTTGAAGTGTCCCTTTCCAAGGCTTGCTTTTCACAATAAAAACAAAAAACATTTTGTATTATATAGTTTATTATAACCCCCATCATATTATAATCAATAACTATTATAAACATAGGCAATGTGTATGAAACAAAAAAAACATGAGTTTTACACTTATAGCACACGAAGAGTATTTCGAAGTATCACAACTGACAGCAAGGTTATGACTACGTACACTTGAGTGCAAATTGTCGACATCTTTTAAAAATCGTTTAAATATTTTCAACTATTCTTGTCATACTGTATGAAATAATGTAAAAATGTGTAAAATTACAGATATTTGGTTTGGTCATTTCAGTTGAGTAAGTATTGATTATTCATATTTTCTTTACATTTTATATCTATTTTATTTAATGCATCTAAGCAATGAGATATTATAGTTCCCATTTTGCTGAATATCTAATAACACATAGATTTTTACAATATACAGTATTTAAGCTGGAAAACATGAATCTGTAAAATATAGCTCTACTTTCAAATACTCGATAATATTCACAACACTATGGAGTCGATAAGAAGCGGTACTAGTGATGGCATTGTACAGTGAACAACATTACAGTAATACAACACTATGCTTACATGGGCGGACAAAGTTACGTTAAGGCACCATTTTCAATTAATATGACTCGTTTTGGAGTTGTAAACAAAAAAAAAATAATAAAAATATTAAAGCAGGCAAAGAAAATCTTTATTCAATAGTTACTTTGGCATGCATTACACAGGTTGTTCAATAGTAACTTTGGCATGCATGCCAGGTTGTTCAATAGTAACTTTGGCATGCATGCCAGGTTGTTCAATAGTAACTTTGGCATGCATTATACAGGATGTCTCTTAAGTTGAAGGCGGTGAAGTACCCACGTGTAGGAATAACTTTTACCAAGGATATTAAATAGCGCAAAAAAAGAACTATCATCGAGAGGTATTGCATCGTATGAAAAAGCATTATTTTAAATTTTATTAGTAAATAAATATATGCTTATATCTCCAAAACGAGCTTTTTACAATACAATGTGTTATTGATAAGTATGATTAATTAAACATTTTACATAATATGAGCTTACATCATGAAATACACAAGCATCCCTACTGGAAATTCTCTGCTATAGTTATTATTATATTTATACATCAATTTGGAATTCTATATTGTCCGAATTATTACTTAAGGGTTATTTAAAAATTCAATATTTTATTGTTCTCATAGATATTGGTGTATCTTTCCTTATACAGTTTTTCTTGGATCAAACATAACATTTGCGTCATCTTAGTCCACGCGCAACAACTGTTGTGATTGGTGGAATGAACCGTCAACAGTCGATCACAGCTGTTAACGCTTATGTACTTGACAATTTGACATACTTATTTTGCGATAGTTTTCTTTTGAGATATTGGTGTTGCGAAATTTATTAAAATCTCGATTGTAATCATTTGAAAAACATAATTATTTTTAAACTGAAATGTGATTAAAACAGCAAAGTTTCCTTTACAAACGAAAACTTTTTGTCATGTAAAGTTTTTGGATGTTCAAATATTATGTCAGAAGCAAATAAAACCATCTTCTCGTTACTACAAAGCCTAAGTTTAAATAAATAAACCGATTCTACTTAATCTCCAATTTGGTATGTGTCTTACGCGTAATTAATAAATTATTTAAAATCAGTCTAATGCGATGACGTCGGTGGTTAGTGGGCTTGATCAGTATTATAAAGGGGTACGACTTTGGGAGACTTTGGATAGTTTCCCAAAACCGTCTTACAGAACATTAAAAATCATAGTTTTAATGACGAGGCTGCGTTTTTGCGACAGTGATGTGGTTATTGAGAATTGTCAAAGATGCTTAAAGTTCAGTAGACTGGACGTCAGTGGTAATACAACTAGTATAAGCTGGTCTCTTGTTCTATTTAAACTCCATACTACACTTGACCAGCAGCCGTATTGCGTAAGTGAATACGGCAACGCAATGGTTTTGACCGCTATCAATCGACCAATCATACAAACGGAAATCCACATATTCACTTGCGCAATTCGGCTAAGTGTTACCATTGTCGCGCGAGCGCCTGAATCTTCATCAGTGGCAGGCAAACTATGGTTTAACTTTCCATTATGGGCCGCTGATTTATGGCGCAGGAGGGAGAGGAGGCAGGGGGGGCTACCCCCTCTACCATCCCCACCACTCGGAGCCCCATGGTTATGGAGATATCCATGGTTAAAGTAGTGGGGCTAACCCACTGTACCATCCCCACCACGCGGAACCCCATGGTTATGGAGAAATCCATGGTTAAAGATTTTACAATTACTGTTTAACAACAATGTCGACGGAGCCGACGGAGATGACGGTAGCTGAGTTCGCTCGCTTTGCTCTGTCACTTCAGATCCCGTCATCTCTTCGAACCTAACCTGTCCGTGTCGGGGTGCCCTAAGCTCCTGAGCTCGCTTCTCTCGCTCTTGGACTAATTCACAATTTTTTAAGTAAAAAAATGGCATAAAATTGAATAAAATTTCCGTGTCTGGAACATTTGTAAATAGCTTTCTATTTATGAGTACTGTCTACAAAAAAAAAATGAACTTCCAAATCAGAGGCCCATAATGGAAAGTTTATCCCAAACTAGAGTTAAGGCACCGCAATAGCTGATGCTAAAGGCACCTTTTGGTAAAATGATTCGCATCAGTACATAGACTTTCAGTTTTAATTTTTCTTAGGCCCAATTTTTTTATGGGTAGTTAACCAATAGTTAAATATGCTAACCAATGGTTTCAAATTTAGGCAAAACGCGTTTATTCATCAATTGTTGGCATCACAGATAAATTGAAGAGTTAGTTATTCGATTATTCGTTAGACAAAAAATAATTATTAAACGCGTTTTACCGAATTTTTTAACTATTGGTTAGAATATTTAACCATTTGGTTGAATTAACTGCGGATAAAAACGTAGAGCCACACTGACCACTGGTGATTATATAGTGAACAAAGAAATCAAACACAAACTTGGTTTGCTTCAAATTGCTCAAACTACTGCGAAACTTATAATGACATGTTTTCCACTACACGCATCGCTACCGCATAAACACAGCCTTATTTACAATATTCTAAGAGTATTTTATAAAATGATATAATATTTGTTCAAAGTAATAAACTTATCTGTGATGTATTATTTCGTTTTTGTGACACATCAGAAACTTTAGTAACTTTAGTAATTTTTAGTTCCATCTAGCTAATTCTCTAACCTAATTTTTGTCAAATACAATTCCATGTTTGCGACTCTACAATCTAATTTCTAAGTTTAACAGAGCTTTAAACAATGTTACATGACTGCGCATAGTATTAATATTTATTAAACTATTATTACAATATGTATAAGTACAGGTTTATAGTTATTTTTACTACAATATACAATTCCAGTTTGAAGGATTAATGCACGGTTTCTGAAGTCCTCGGATGACAATTACGGAGTTATATTTACATCGTAACTGAAGGCCGATTTCACCATACAACTGAACGCGATCAGCTCATCCATAGACATACATAGAGAACGGATTAAGCATTACGCACTCTAAAAAAATTACCACTCTGTAGAAAGAGAGAAAGCTTCCTCGAGGCTGATACCTCTCTTTTCACATTGGCTATGGCGGGATAGAGAACGCTCAGTTCATTCTCCAAGCCAATGAGAATCCAAATTTGAGTTCAAAATATGTCATTGACAATTTCCCACAACAATGATGACATTGACAGCTCTTAAACGCAGTTTAGTGTGTTGATCCCGTTCAGTTGTATTGGTGAAATTGGCCCAAGGCGTTGAAACAGCAACATGTCAAGATTTCGAACCAATAGGAACTATTTCGGTTCAAGATATTTATTAATTTTCTTAAAGAACAAATTACAGTTCACTTAAAGAGGAACTTTAACTAAATTAAAAGTAGGTAGTATAATATTACGACATTCACATATCGAAGGATCTTAACGTCATGCTATAATTTATTAAACGATGAATACCTCAGAAACCGGGCACAAACTACAAAAAACCAGTAATTAATATTAAATTTTAATGATAATTTCACTCGTGTTACATTTGAACCTAGATAAGTAACCACAGACGTTATGTTAGAGAGCAAACAAGTACAGTCACACACAAAACACTTAACTACAGAATTAAATTCGATAATAAAATATATTTAAACACAAACATCACAATCACAATATGAGCCACTTGTTAATTTAAGACAAAACATATAATAGTTATGAGCCTTTTAAATAAATATACACTGAAAAATAGTTGGGACTAGAGAACTATTTTCTTACTAGCAACAAAACTAGTTTTGTATTATTTTAACAAAAGAAAACTCTATTTTGTCTAAGAAAAAGTTTTCTAATCACATTTTTTTTCAGTGTGGTCGGTATTAAATCGATTAGGCCTACCTACTGTTCAAGTTACCTATTATACAGTATTCTATTGCCGAAACTTTCAATTTATTTTGAGCAAAGCATTTTGTTTAAAAATTATTGTTGTAATATAAATTGATCTTGTAGCTTCTTTGAGTTACGTAACAATTAATCAAAATTATCGCCATATTGAAAATAATAGTTCGTTTCTTTAAACAGATAAAACAAACTTCACTGATTGATATAGACACAAAATATTCACAGAAGATTGTAATCGATCAATCAATTAATTAACAAACTACAGACATTGAGGAAACAAGGATATTTGAGAGCAAGTTTTAATTACAAGTAAGATTTGATGATCTTCAAAAAGTAATTAAAATTGTTATGCTGTGATGACTTTAAGCGTTATTTGCACAGTTAGCAATATCATTTATGGTGGTAGCACTGAGTGGGATCAATTACTGTTACTGCAAACCTGAATAATCCCACTGCTGGACCTAGACCTACCCCTATGGCTTCTAATTCAGTTCAGAAAATAGGAGGTGGCAAGAATTAGTTAAAAAATAAATATGTTATTTTTTGTACTTCGAAACATACCTTCCTTAAAAAATTTCATTGTTTCTCTTACACTGGAGCATTGGCGTACAGTTACTATACGCTTGAATAATCCAGCTGCAGCTGGGGTAAGACCTATCCTTATAGCTTCAACTACTTAGGTTTACAGCAAAAAGGTTTTAAGGGAGGACCAAGATAAGTTTTAAAATAAAAATAAGTGTTAAGTACTCTTGCTTGGACACTTTACAAAAACACATTAAAAATGTTTTTTCATTTCCCAACAGTGAAACAATTGCGCAGAAACTCAAGAAAAATCATTAGCACACAAATAGAGCTTGACTCAAGTAAACAGCGCTTTAATGTAAAGGTGTGAAAAGGCAATTGCTCGAAAATTGCAAACACCAACAGACGTGCATCAACTTAGTCAATAAGAGCTGATTACTAGGCAAACTATAATGTAATCACATTATTGTGTTCGTAATCATTAAATGATCGCGGCAATATTGTTCGGTAATCGGTTGGGCAAATTGACAAAGTGACACAACGAATTGTGACACTTAAAAAAAATACCGGTCAAGTGCGCACGAAAGGTTCCGTATCCGTACCATTATTAGCAAAAAAACGGCAAAAAAATCACTTTTATTGTATGGGAGCCCCACTTAAATATTTATTTTATTCTGTTGTTTGTTTATAGCGGCAACAGAAATACATCATCTGTGAAAATTTCAACTGTCTAGTTATCACGGTTCATGAGATACAGCCTGGTGACAGACAGACAGACGAACCGCGGAGTCTTAGTAATAGGGTCCCGTTTTTACCCTTTGGGTAAGGAATCCTAAAAAAACACGATATTTTATTTATTTATTCGTGTAATAGGTACTGTTTTGCTTTAACAAATCAAAGGATACTTTCAAGCAAAATAAACTATTAATATGAAAGGACTTTTTCCAGCAGTGGGACATATCGAGATAATTACATAGGTAATAAACTATAAAAGGCAACTATAAAAAAAATTGACGCTTAAGTCAAAAAAAAAAACTCAAGATTATTATGTCGAACACTTTTGGACGCATCTGTACTTAAATTTGGACAATTTGCACAACAAAATACTGCAGTTTAATATCAATCAGTGATATTAACTTATCATTAAAATTGTTTAGGCAACCATAATTTTGGAATTTAATATTAATTTTGAGACCAAAATCACATAGGTAACATAGTGTGAGCAAATATTAATTTATTTTCATAATTATTATTAAAACTTGTTTGTGATGTAATAAGTACAATATGATAAAATTGTGAGCACCAGTGTTAGTAAAAACATTTAAAAAAACGTCAAAACAATTATGTAATGCAAGTCAAAATGTTATTTTCTTATCTTTGAAAGTTTATGGAACTACGCATATATTGACTACCGTTTAAAATCCTCCTAGCCCGCAGAAAAACAGCTATACAGAATGAACGGAAATGTGCCATCAAATTTTAAAAACCGCTTATGCCTATGTATTTACCTTTCTCCAAGAAAGTCGAAGAAAATTCTCAAAAAGAAAATTATAATTATATCTTCCATACAAATTTTGGTCAGCTGACAACAACTTTGTATGGAAAATACATTTTTTTTTTTGGGATATTTCTATAACTACCTATGAGAAAGATTTTCATTTACATTGGTAGAAACATGGTGTTATAAAAATACTGAGGTAGATACGTTTTACCGTTTTCTGCGCGGCAATACAAACACAAGCTGACCAGCTTGAGTGAACTCAGTCCGTCCTGCGTCTGGCCGCGACACGAACGAACGTATGAACAGTATGTTTATCTCTTTCTGATAACGGGGTCCTATTTATTATATCTCTGTGATCTTTTAACCTACTCAGTGATAGAAATAAAGTTCCACGTTCCATAGGTCCTATGTAGTTTGCTAAAGTAAAACATCGCCAGGTTTTAATTTCTTTATAATGAGTATGACGTCTCTATTGGTAAAAATTCATTGGGTAGAAGCAGTTTTTAAAACTATGGGTACACCTTTCTGTTACATCTTGTATTAGCAGATAAATACTAAAACCAACAACTGAATTGGTTCTCTATTCGTTCGGCATTCTATAGCATAAACGGCACATGTTAAACAACTAATTAATAAATCAATTCCAGTGACTGAGATTCAACTCAAACAAACGAAAGTGCTACACATTTATTCTAAAACTGAAACACTAAACGAACTGCATTATTTTAAAACGACACAAAAACTACTGTTTTTAGAAGTCTGTTCAGGAAAACTTATATATTATAGACCAGAATAGATCTGCGGCGATTACAACGGCCGCATTCGCGAGTTCCATTCGCTACAAGTCAGTAACTGGGCCAAAGACCACAGTGGAATTACTCGCCGAATTGACGCTCGTTCGGCGCGCGCGCACGCTCGTGTCGTGTTCGGCATCGCTCGGCAACGAGTCGGGCCCGTTCGACAGTTGGAGCCCGTTGAATTTCGAACGTAGCTGTGTTACGAGACGTTCGAGTCTGCAACGTGAGTTCAGTTTAGACTAGATACCTGGAGGTGCAAAGCTAATTATTTTTCTACACAGCGTGAAAACCTACCTACTAAATGCCTTAATAATAGAAAATAAATAAATAAGCATTCATTCAAACCAGCCACCACATTATTATACCCCCGTTTCTGGATAGAAAACGATCTTGAAATGAATCTAATGAGCATTAGTTGCTTTTTGCTTGAATATTTTTTTTGCTACAGCTCAATTTAAGAGGCGTCGATTCTTTATTGCCAGAAACCGGGCGTAAATACACATCTTTTTTTAATACAAACCAAACATGAAGCTATATGTACGCAATATATTACAAAAGATTATATAAAGCAAAAAAATAAACATAATTATTGTATACTACCACCAAGACCAACATACCCACCCAGGCAACCTAGAATTTATATATTTGATTGATAAATTCAATAAATATTCAAACTCGTTAATGTTTTAACTAATTGTAAGTTAGATCCAGTCTCATTACAAAACATTAGTTCAAGGTCAAACCATGTGCTGGTTATTGTACTTTGAACTTTATTCCACTTTTAATAAAGTTCTTAATCTAAAACTGTCATTTTAGGTCCAATTTAAAAAAAAAGAACTTATCCTTAGAACAAGAATAGAATAAGGTGTCAAATTCAACATTTGGCTCAATGGGATCTAGATCACAATAGAACCTAGTCAAATTCAAGTTTTTTGTATTATAAACTTTATAATAATCGAAATAAAGTTCTGAATTCAAAAACCATCTCGATGGTTCAATTTACAAAGATTCTGTTTTGTTATACAAGACGGATAGAGTCCCTACAAACTTACTTATAAGAATGATCCTCAGCATTTTGTTTAGCCTTGCGCATGTCGGCGAGTTCCTTGCGCAGGCGCATGCTTTCAGCATCCACTTCTTCCACGTTACCATTCGATATTTTGTTCTCGTTCGATTCCAAACTGTTGGGAATAAAAAAATTACGTTTAAGAAATAATAAAATCGACCAATGCATGGTTTGAAATTTCTTCAGTCGTTCATCAGTCCTGTGGAGGCCAGCAGATTACATTACGGCTACCTTGAGTCTAAGTACACCGTCTGCTTTGGTGTATCTGAGGGGTATTTGGGACGCATTCTTCAAACTGGAATACAGCAACACTTCTGGTCGGCACAAAAAGGAACCATCTCTTTCCCGGCCTAGCTACTTCACAATGAGCTCTTCAAGATTAGACAGTAGTAAGTAGGGCCTTTAGTTTATCCGAGAGTCGTCGAGCTTAATAGTCTTCTTAATTCTTTATTGTACACAAAAATGACACACAACATAGAGTGATTTACAAATTTGATGTACAAAGGCGAGTTTAACTCAAAGAAGAGAAGTAGTTTAAAACTTTTAAATAATATTAAATAAATCATATACATGGATACATCAGTACATTATATATATAGTATTTATTATTAGTATATACTTTACATTAGTATATACCATATACTAATATTATGTCATTCCGAAAGAAAATGATCCTTGAGTTTTCCTCTTGAAGACATTCAGAGAAGCCTTGTTGCTTTTCTGGTGGTCGCCATTGTTGATTGTGCGGTGTTATAAAAGTTGGAGTGGTTGGGAATAGTGTGGCGTTGTTGGCGATATTCAGGGTGTACCTACTATACATCTCTTCTGCCGACCCTTTCCATAAAGGCTTGATGTCGTGATAAAGAACAAAGGCCACTTACCCGTTAGTGAGTCTTAGAACGCGCAATTCATCTTCTAGTTTGACGATGCGATCCATCATACGACGCTTGTCGGCTTCCGAAGCACGCAGAGAACTCTGCAACAACACAGTACACACTTCATTAGGAGATCAATTACTTGGTTTGGTCACTTTGCAGTGTTTACATAGTCCCTAGGATCTAAGAAAATGGATAAGTTTTGTATACCACAGCACGAATCTAAATAAAAGATTGTTCATGCTGCCAAAACTGGAGATTTTTCACCACTTTTCGTAACCAAATGGACTAGATTTAACAAACAAGTCTGGGGCACTACGTGTTAAATTTAAAGTTCGATACACTGTATAATTCGTTGGTAAAGCCAGATATTGAATATTTGTTGTAAACTTTGTTTCTCGTTAAGCGATTATATGTCAATCTTCTGAGAAAGAAATAATACATGAACCGTAACTGATCATAAGTTTTTCACGAACTAACACTGTGATTAAGTCAATATTTTGTATGCACATAATATGACCTGCTAAAAGCCATCAGTATTTCCTAACATAATAGACATAAAAAAATCGACAAAAAAACAAATTATTTTCCAAAATCTTCCCAGTCTGTACTGAAGAGGCTGTGTGTAACATGGTACGTACAAGTGCAGCCGGCGTCGTTTGGCCACGGGTAATGTATTCGGGGACACGACGCGCTGACCACGCGGCTTTCAAACGGACGCTAAAATGCTGCTTTTTGGTGGAGAGGTGAAAATAAACTGTAGCAGCTGAAAAATCCTTGGAGGTCTTTGCAATAGGAAGATTATTAAAAGGGTTAAAATGTATAAAACCAGATTTTCTTACAATATTCCAAGAAACCGTAAAGGAGAGATGAACTCTTCTCAGTTACAGTAATAGCTTCTATCAAATAAAGAAAACTCTGACGATAGATGTGATTTTGTCATCAAAGTAACCACCATTGGGGACAGGCACATTTTTTTTTGTTCGCCTGACGGATGACCTATGGGGTCAAGAGGTTCTGGAGTAGCGACCGTGTACTAGAAGATGCAGCGTTGGAAGAACAAGGTAGACCGATGATTTGGTCAGGGCCGAGGGAGTCCAGTGAATGCGAGAAGCACTTCAAACTGTGTGCAACATTCTAGCGCTGCAACTTTCTCACCCCGCCCGGTATGCCGAGGGGCCGTTAACGCCAAATTGCCTCTATCTCTTACACCGGTACCCGCCGTCCTAAGCTACATAGTGACATTCATAAATGGCGAAACTGACGATAAAATAGGACCTCATAATAAAGCGCTTTTATAAGCTTTTTATAAAACTGGCAGATTGTTTATACTGAAAAATAAGCATTTCAGCATCAGCACCTGTAGCACAGTATAAATATGGACGAACAGTACAGAAGCCTACAAACCCCTAAGCGGTTGTCGCGATGCTGTCAGTAGTGCGAGCCGCTTAGGGGTCTCGACGATGCGCATGTTTGTATGAGTGTGCCGTTTCGAGCTTTTGTGGGTAGTTTCCATACTGTTCATCCATATTTATACTGTGCCTGTAGCCAAGTTGACAATCTACAATCGATAACGCTTGTAGAAAACGAATCAATGCATGGGAATGACACATCTGAACGTTAAGTTACGTGGTCAGACCATACAAATAGAAGGCGTTAACGATTGTAGAAAGAGATTCGAAACGAAACGTTTTGTATGTTGGCTAGTGAGGCAGGAGTAAGTAAGATTTGGACCAGGCATTACATATCATCTGCCGAACTTTTTTTCTAAACATGTTAGAGTTGGCTTCCAGACGAACTGGATGCAGCTGTATGCCAAAATATGACATTGAGCGACTGCCTATGTGACCTCCACAAGGTTATCCATTTTATTATTAATGAAAAATACAATTTCTAGATGTATTAGATACTAGTGGCCCACCTCGGCTTTGCCTAAGTCAGAATAATTTACAGTCTATAAACCTTCGATCAACAATACCAACTAGATGTGGGGTAGGCGCAAGAAATACGTCTCGGTAAATAACAGCTCACTTGAGACGTGAGCTCTTATTTTTGTTCAGTTTGTCATAGTAAGTCTTGTAAATATAGTAAGTTAATATTCACGCGGACATAATTAAGCATTGATTTTGTACGTGACCCGTTATCTAGTAGTTGGTTATTGTTGATCGAAGCTTATAACCACCAGGAATAATGTATCTTTCAAATAGCGGTAGATTTTTCAAATAGGTTAAGTGGTTCCAGAAATTACCCTACAATTGAGAACAAACTCACAATGTTTATATAATATTGTTGATAGACTTGCGCTTGACCACTATCTCACCTGATGGTAAGCGATGATGTGGTCGATGATGAAGCACGCTTGCCTAGAAGATATCTATTCACTCTTGACTTAGAGACTAGAAGACTACCAGGTTGTAGCTATCAGGAAATACAGACTCCGGCAGGGCATTTCATTCCTTTGCTGTTCGCATAATAAAAGTATTCCCAAAACGTTTGGTGCGTTTGGGTGGGATGTCCACTATGTTCCGATGACGCATCCCCGTACTTCTTATAGTCCGATGATGGAACAGGCTCGGAGGAATTAGTTCATGCAATTCTAACGCATACTCCAAAAACAAAATTCGGGCATTCTCTTTATAATATTAATTGTGACGAATTATTATTATTAACCAAACTTTGTGTACTATCAGTGTAATCATCTTATAGTTTATTTCGACGTGCGCCCCAAAATTGTTTAGCGAAACAAATTTATTCGATTATACCGTTGATACTTAGAACTTTTGTTAGATTTTCATTGAACTAATGTCAAATAGTCTCAGCATGCGAAATTCATATTTTTACATATTATATAATTGAACCAATTTTTTTATCAGTGTTCTACAGTTGTCAGTTCCATGAAGCATAATTGATGAGTCTACTGCACAATTGACAGTGACGTAGGAATGATATACCCTGCGAGGTCTGGACACACAGCATGAGATACGATTCTGCGATGGCCAGGGGTGATGAAGCTATTTCATTGAGGTGCAAGTTATAAACTTCAGAAGCACCTACTGAGAGGTCACTGAGAGAACACAAGCTGAAGAAAAAATGCTGTAGTCCAGTCAAATGTATCAATATTAGTCACCTATAGCGTGGCCAGCTAAGATTATTTCTTGGAAATCTGTTTTTTCACCTACTCGGTGAATCAGAGCAGAATGTCCGACTTTTACTGAATAAAGCAGCAATCCTCAGCATATAAATTCTCCGATGGAAAGCATGGCTGGAGATCTTTCAGTATTGCAAGTAGGACCATTTCCCAGGACTTGCGATGTGGGCAGCTCGTAATAAACCGGAAAAACAGCAAAAAGGAACTTTATCCAAAAACAGTTAGTGATATTTTCCATTCTCATCCCGCCATCGCCCACCACTTTCGCTCGTAGGCGTTAAGTAAGATTACACTACTAAGTCTATATGCGCGTACAAACAGACAGACAGCCGGTGGACGGCTAATTTTGTGTGTTCCGAGGGTTTCCTGTACTGATACATTGTCATCGACGTTACATTGACATATGGTTTGATAGAAATGCTTGATGATTTTTTGGAAAAATTGTTATTTGCGGCTTACTATATTTTTTACGGCATTGAGGTACAGTTAGTTGTTCTATCTCACGACGGCGGGTTGATCTTAGACGTGTGTGTGATACACATGCTCATTGATTCTGTGTGCATAAGCTCGGGAGCACTCAGTATCGCCTGAGCACACAAAGACAATGTTCATGTGCATATACACACACGACTAAGACCAACCCGCCATAGTGAGATAGAACAACTTGTAACAGGCTAATCCATTTCTGACTTCAACAAGCATTGAAGTTTCACCCTATATGTAACATTACTGCGTGTATCACTGTGTGTGTAATTAGACGTTTCATAACTGTTTGATATCTTGGCTTATATTGTGTGCCTTTTCTATAAATATTGGTCAACACTCAAATTATTTTTTTCTTATTTTTCCCATTGAAAATCACGTTTTGCCACTACTATTTTAAGAGCACGACTACTACACCTATTTGCTTTCGACTATAGAGGTAATTTGCTACAGATCAAGAAACAATCTGCTGGCAAACGTATTCATCTGGCTGTCTTCTGGCTTACCCATTATAGCAGGATCAGGAGAAAACCCACGGATATCAACAAGTTAAATTTTTCAGTAAAACCTGTAAAGAATTGTTATTTAGCAGTTCCCAGTGACGCATTAACCCAACCATGTTAATCGGGTGTTGCCATACGTTTTTGCACTTCAATCAACTTATTACGAGGTGAGTGCTGGTGCTAATGAGTTGGACAAACGCACAAGCGTACAGACACCCACGTAAAAAAGTTGTATGTATGTATTGTAGGTAGGAACTTGTTTCAGTTGATGGGGCAGGAGAAAAGGGTTTAGGCGTATAATTTAAGTTTTTTGAAGGACTTAGTAACTTCAATCGACTTAGTCGCCATGACAACGAAAAAAAATCTCGATTAATGGCTATAGATAAAAACTAAAACTGTCAATTTGATTGATTCGAGTGGAGGAAATTACTTAAAATATGGGGCCTTTGGTCAATGATAACCGTACAAACTGCAAATCATTTGGCCCGTGTGATGAATAACAACCCGCACTAAGTCCAAATTCCAATGTGGATACCTCTGTCGCAGCAGTAGAAAAATTTAGGCGTATAATTGCTTATGCAAAGATGGCCAAACATGAGTTTACGAAAAAAATGCAGGAATTGGCGAATAAGTTGTGCAACTGAAGTCCCAGATTATCAAATGCTGCTTCTTCTTCGAACCTATGAGTGAAAGACTAGAAAATGATAAATAAATTACTTTTATTTTGATGTAGGGGAAATCAAATGACATGACCAGATTCTGCCCTCCGGATCAATCAGAATAAATAAATGTACCGTAATTATAAAACGTGAAAATTTCTTTTAAAATAAATTAAAATTAAGTAATCGCAACGATTACATTTATCTAGAACAGGCGACAAAAAATTCCAAAAAAATATGTGTGTTAATTGTCTTTGTGCGGTTTCTATGCAATGCATTTTTGTCTGGATACACGCATAAGACAAACACTGTTTCTGAAGTACGTCTGAAGTCCAGATTAAAATATAAAATAACTACAAATGCAAGACCATATTGCTAACCCCTGAAATAAAAGATAAGCTTTTACAATTATCGCAGACACCATTTTTCGAGCTGCCGAGCATCATGTCATAATGCTGAATGCATCGACAATATATTTCGGAGTGTGTATCCGAACGTCCTAGTCATTTTGACGTTTCTACGCGCGCGCAATGCCCTGGTGCAGTATAGTCTGAGTCTTGCGTTGGTTATCACGATCTTATCCTATTTATAGTGTCTCTAGCTTCTTCTCTGATCATAAAACTTAAACTATTGTAAAGCCATACCTCTAAGCTTTAATACGACGTACTGTATGTCAATGTACATGAATATTTATATAGGTTAGGGCATAGCTTTGCATATTTCGTATTGCTATTGTTGCTTTTAAAACCAAAGAAAACGCCTAAGGTTAAGCTGACATCTAGTCACAAGACTCCTTGAAATTAGGAATTACCGTTTCAATATTCAAAAAATGATTTAATAACAGACCAATTAGATACTCCATAAACCAACAGCCCAGTAACAGTATAATTATAACAATTATTATCAAAAAACCGCGGCGGCCGTGTCTGATGACGTCAGATCGTCACGTGACGGCCCGGCAAGGGTGGCGCGGCGCCGCACTGCACCGCCATCCACTTACATCTGCCAATATTTGCTCACCAGACCCCCTGTACCCCACCCCCCGACATCCCTCGCACGCACCACCCGTTCATATTTCAAATGCTATGATGTGGGGTGACACTAAACACTACAAAATACAAAGTTACGGGGTTGCTGTTACACCGAAGTGTAATGCTAGGGTTGATAGACGAACATGTGATGCACCAACTAAACTGAAATATTTTGATGGCATTATTTTATTTTTCTGCATCAATCAAAGTGGTGTAAAGGATCGAAGAACCATTTTTAAATTATTTTAGAATTCAATATCACGTTTATTTTTTAATAGCTTCTGCAAGTGGCTTTGTCCGCGTGAATGTCGAAAATTATACCACGGGAACATATTCCCGGAATAAAAAGTATCCTATGTGCTATTCCTGATTATAATCGGCTTGTGTTTAAACACCGCCCAAAAAAGTACCTATTTGACTACCAAAAAAATTCTAAACGGTTACCAAAATGGATAAATGGTCACCAAATAACGTTTTCTAAAATATTATGAAATAAATCCATTTTTTCGTATTATTGACTGCCAAAAAAATATATGGACGCCTTTAAAATACACTTTAGACCAAATATTATATATTGTCACTACTTAGATATTATCAATTATGTAATACCATGACTTCTAATTTGGTCATTTTTGTTAGGCTAAAAAAGCTAATGATCGCTAGAATTTTTCCCAAATACCAATTAATATACTGGGGTTCCCAAACGTACGTCGCTTTTTTATTGTTATATGGAATTCGCTAAATATATTGAGGTTCCCAAACAAACGTCACTTGTTTAGGTTAGGCGTACGTTGAAAGGAGGGCGACGCAGGCCTGATTGATTGAACGTAATATTGTTCATTTTTTTTATCTTTGACATTGTTTTAAATATGTAATAGGTGCAAGTACGATTAGTACTTTGGCAACATAGTCGACGGAGCCCCGCGCAGCGGGGCTCCTATTTCCGTCCGCAGGGTCTAAAGTAACCTAACACGAACGAGATGACGGGAGCCGGGTTCGCTCGCTTTGCTCGCTCACTTCAGCTCCCGTCATCTCGTTCGAACCTAACCTGTCCGTGTCGGGGTGCCCTAAGCTCCCGAGCTCGCTTCGCTCGCTCTTGGACTAATTCGTTAAAAACACGAATACACCCGGACGCCGCGCATTTCTAGTCGCACGACTAGAATTTTAAAATCGGGAATGGAATAATCACAATCCACTTTTTGTAAGCTCGTTCTGGATTTTATTATTAATCAATATTCGTCGTTACTTTAGTTAATTCTTCGCTTACTCTAATTCATACCACTCAAGTTATTAAAACAGTATCTCATCATCAGTCGCAAAGTTTTTTTTTATTCGATCGTTTTATAATTCCCCATTTAAAATAAGAAAAATCATAATCACTGGATCAACAAAGCTTTTTTGGTTTTAGCTGGCCGCCCTCTTTTTCTCTTCTCGCCAATGGATGACGACTTACTATTTTGGAGTAAGATTTTTGGTAGGTAGTAATATTAATCTTTGAGTTGGATAGAATTTGGTGACCGTTGATCCATTTTAGGAACCAAAAATAATATTTGTGCGAGGTTTGCGATTTTTCTGATGTTATTTTATTTATTTTGGATCATAATATTATATACTTTAGGGCCCTTTTAATAAAGTCAATTGATTTTTTTTGGAGTTGTTTATTTTTTTTGGTGCCTAAGCTTAGAGTCTTAAAAATATTTTTGGTGACCGTCTAAATTATACCCATTATAATCTATCTCTGTGTCAAATTTCATCCAGATACGTCCAGCAGTTTGTGCGTGCAGAAGTAACAAACATACACACTCACAAACTTTCGCCTTTATAATATTAGTACGGAATAGAATTTTTGAGAGGTTCGCGATTGACCATATCTATGGTATTCGACGATGTAGAACGCAGCTCTAGCCTAGAAGTAACTTATAGACTCTTTACTTAAATACCAGCCTAGAAATAACTTATTGACTCTTTACTTAAATACCCCCAGCACAGATAATATTTTACTAGCCTACAGATACTTCATCCCATACAAAGAAACCGTGCCGACGTAACTAGCGTTTTTCATCTGATTATACCAATTATTTTTAGGGTCCCGTACCCGACCTGTCTGTCTGTCCTTCTGTCACCAGGCTGTATCTCATGAACCGTGATATCTAGACAGTTGAAATTTTCACAGGTGCTGTATTTCTGTTGCCGCTATAACAACAAATACTACAAACAGAATAAAATAAATATTTAAGTGGGGCTCCCATACAACAAACGTGATTTTTTTGTCGTTTTTTTGCGATAATGGTATGGAACCCTTCGTGTGCGAGTCGGACTCGCACACGAAGGGTTCCATGGCCGGTTTTTTTGCATTGATCGCGTTCGGTGCCGTTCCACGGCGACAGATAGATGATCATCTATATCCGTGGAACAGATAAAAAAAAGAACCGAACGCGATCGATGTACAATAAATAATCAGTATAATCAGTACAGTACGTCGGCACGGTTTCTTTGTATAAGATGAGACACCACGTAGCGAATAAATCAACATTACCTATAACGGATCGAAGGACCATATCAAATTGTTGTAAAAATCAAGATGCACTATCTTATTAGAAGAAATTGATGTTTAAAGAAATTACAGATCCAATGATAACACCAAATACCACCTAGACGTACAAAAACACTCACAAGATTGAATTGACACTCGCACTAGTGTTAATAGTCATAATTAGTATAAGGATGAATAGCAACAATACTCGGGCATTTCTGGTCTGTCAATAATCAATTTTACATTACTGTGCTAAAAAAAAATTGAAGGACGTTAGAAAACTTCGACTACATTACCGTGTCTAAAAAAGAATATTTATACTAAATGGAAATAATGCCAACAACATACTATAATAAGGTACTAATTGCCACGATAATTCCATGTTTTTCTTAAATTTCTTAACAAACAAATCAAGCTGAATTTCTTTAAATGTTACAATAAAATAAAATAAAAAATCATATTTATTAGTGAGCATCAGAATGTAACGAGAAGTGATTGAACTCAGTGATTAAAAGAATGATGATTATTATAAATGTTGATGCATGTAGAGGGAGACGAAGACCAAAGAAAAGAGAATATAATTATAATAATAAAAACCTTTTCACAAAAATATTACCGACGTCCAAAGCAAAACACGAAAAGAAAACAAAAAAAAGAGCAAAAATAACTTCCGTTTCGGTTCATTATAATTTTTTTAGTTTTTGTATGCACTCCATCACTAAAAAGTGAGCAATTTCTATATAGTAAGGAACCTAAAGGATTGACAAAATACCCATATTAACTCAATTAACACCTTCGTGCTGTTTATCGTTAAGGAGTTCGGTTGCTTGTTCCAAATCTTGAAAACTACTGAACCGATTTTGATGAAACTTGTGCTGTTCCCTGAGTTAAGAGTTACCTAATCCAATACAAAATGATCACGGTCAGATTACTAGTTTCGGAGATATGCGTGAACAAACATACATACAAACATACACTTATGAAATTTGGCACACGTGTTAGAAGTTTACATAGAGTAACATATGTGAATATTGTGCATTTCCAACAATATAACATACATACGTGTCGAATTGATAACCTCCTTTTCAAGGAATTCGGCAGAAATATAGAAGAATAAAAATTCGTGAATGATAGTGTTCTTGACGAATCGTCACATAGCTTCTATACTAGGGTAAGATATGTATGTAATAGCATTAGTAAATAAAAATTTATTTATTATTTAGACCCATGTAGTATCCTAATTGTAAGCTGTATAGTTTTAGAAGAAAATAGATTCTAAGTAAAAAAATCAACAAAATTTCCCTTAATCCTTCACTCTTCCTAGAGAATCTCTTCAGGGGATATAGTTAGGAACTTGGTTAAGTGTTCATTGGATGGGCCATTCCAGGGCGCATCCATTTTTTTTTTGTTGGTTTATAGGCTAAGTCTGTAATGAAAATTACTCAAAATAAAAAACCTCTTTGCATACGATTACGGGGTCCTCAATAAAGTAAAGTGACGGGGTACGATAGTACGCATGCGCGACGAACAATTTATAGCCATTGACATGTAATTAGTTACTTTGTTCTCTGAAGACCCAGAAAAAACATCGCAAATAGTCATGAAGAATCAAGTCTTTTATTTCCTGCATATAAAGCCTTCAACTATCAGCACCTAGTAGCCATCAATCAAAATCCCAGGTTTCAGAACTCTTGAAAACTGAACTATAGGAACAACGCGTCAACGCACTTGGGTAGGAGCCTTACAACCTCCAGATACCTACCTCAAGCGTCATCATGTCCGCCTGGTACAGATAGCATGACGCCTGACATCTGATATCGGAGAATGTAAAAACGCATCGTGTTGCTACGAACCCAAGTACCATGGGACATGGGCAGGAAGATGATAATTTAAGATCATGAACATCAGGGATATCTTCGCCCAAAAGTTCACATGTGTAAAAAGCCACTAGTACAATTCTCCGTTTTACGGGTAATACAATGTTACACTACGGTGTGTGTATCAGCCGGCCCCGTCAAACCGTTGAATGTGCGAAGTCGCCACGTTTGAGTTAAATCGATGCGTTCCGTTTTATTCACTCGCGCTGATTTTATAATCCAACGTGTGCGTACGGGTATGAAAATCAAAGGCTATGTGGATCCGCTCCCTTTTTCACATTTGCAAGTTGGTATAAGTTATTCTGGTTTGCGTTTCGTTTTTGTTCGTTTGAATTTTACGATGGATAGGTAGGATCATCATTTGAATAATAAAGGATCACCATTATTTTACAAGCGCTTTTTACAGATATATTCTTAAGCCTGTGAAATAGCAACTGAAATTGAATTTAAATCATCATCGTCCTGTTCTTATCCCAATTTATTTTGGATCGACGCACGCGCAGCTTGTATTCTTCTTCTATATATTTCTATTTGCCCACATCTCAATAGTCACCTCCTTTCTAGTCTTAGCTTTTTCACAATCCATACAATGTCAGAATAAGTAAGAAGTTTCGGCAAAAAAAAAAAATGTAGAAGAATTAAAAAAACAAGACAGAGACAGTGCCACAGCACTAGTTTGCAGCAATTCAGGCTACTTTCTACCTTAATCGAATAACTATTCTCCATATTTGAATTCAGAACTTTCCTCGAAACATGTTCCTTATTCCTTCGCAATCGATTTCCAAACTTTTTTGGTATCGGTGCCACTTGGCACTTACCGACGAGATTTTTGTTTGTCTTAAGTCTCGAAAGGACTCACTTTATCATTGAAGTTCATTTTTATTTTATAATGATAGGCTCGCGTTTGACCACTATCTCATCTGATGGTAAGCGATGATGTGGTCGACGGTGAAGCACGCTTGCCTGGAAGTAACCTATTCACTCATGGTATAACGATCTCTAGTTTCAACCTCCAGCAGAGAAAAACAGACTCCTGCCGGGAATTCCACTACTTAGCTGTAAGCAAGCTGACAAATGTGTAAGTTATGTCAACGCTTGACAATTGAACAGCTCTTTGTTCCAACTATTATTCTAAACACAACAAACAGACACTGAAATAGTAAAAAGCAACTAGAAGTAATTCGCCGCGTCACCTAGCACGCTCCGTAGGCGTTTCGCATCGACAACAACGACGTCGATGCTAACTCTAAGTGATGTCACATCGAATATAATAATCGAAGGACCAAATATTGTGAGTATAAGAAAAAATAACTATTTTTTTTATGGACCTTTGCCCTGCAGTGGGACAGCATTCAACAGCATAGGCTTAATAAAATAAAAGAGTGGTTGTTTGGAGGTGCAAGGAAAGTTCATTCAGACTCTTGATATCTATATTGACGACTTGCCGGCTCATCCTTTTTTCCAAAACATTTTAGTCCTTTCGGAATCTACTTGTCTTTTAACTGCTAAGAACTTGAATTGTAAACGCTCCTAAATCCTCGATTTATAAGCTTGGGCTTTGATCAAGATGCACATGTGATCAAACGCGAACATACAGTAACCCTACTGAATGTTCGCGTTTGAAAAGACGGATAGTTGCCACACTTTTTGAAATCACTCTCTCAGTACAAATAGCAAAATGCAATATTGGCCCATACTTTGGTTTTAAATCTACAAATTTATGAAAAGTAAAAAACATTATCTTTAATATTTCCATGACGATGATGATTAGCGATTTTTGGGCCTATATATTTTGGGACATCTATTCCACATAGGATCCCCTATTCCATGTAAAAGACATTTAGGATAGATAGTTCCCCCTTCAAGAAACGAGACATCTATTCCACAAAAACTGATCGCCTTTTGCCTTCTCAAGCAATTGCACAGAGACATGAGACATGACCGTGTCTCATGACTTAGTGGTAGTTGGAGAATTTTTCGATAGATTTTTCACGGCAGCAAGTGTGTTCCTTCTGCACCTCTCTATTTCGTGACTGTACGTTACTGCGTCAAGGCGTGAAGAGCCCTCAACGGGACCACCCAACTCGCTCCGCAAATAATGCTTAATAGCACCGAATTGAGGTGAAAAACCAAAAAAACACAAACTCAGAGGAAAAAAAAATTGTGAAATATGAAAAAATCATGTTGGTTTTACGATTCCTTGAGGTTTTATGCAAAGAGTAGATAAACAGTGTTAGGTTTATGCTATTTGCTAATGTCATTCTAACATGGCATGGCATTGCATTTTTTTATTCTTGTTTTTAAAAATCTAATATTATTAGAACTACAACTAAAGGTAGAGATTATTATAAGCAAAAACAGATGAACTATAATTTTGGCCACAAGGACCAAAAAACCTTAGGACCGAAATAAATTAAATCAATTTTTAAGAACAAAAAGGACTACTTAAAAAGCAGAATTTTATTGTCCTAAATTTAAATTAGTATCATCAGTTTTATTGATTAGAGCTACAGTAACCTTTTTATATTGTTTTTCTTTTTATAACAATACAAAGCGCCATCTATACGTTGTACAATGAACTACTTTATCCATTCACTCCGCTTTGGGTTTAGCGTCATCTAGTGGCATACGTCAAAACCATTTCATGGGCTTAATTGCAAGCTAAACACATAGATGGCGCTACTTACAGTCTCAGACTCTACGTTCGTTCTAAATATTATATTGCCAAAATATAGATAAGATAACCCACCTTGATCTCTTCAAGAGCTTTTTCCGTGAACTTAGCTTCCGAAGATGTCAAACCGTTCTGCGGAAGAGACAAAACCCGTTAGATCATAATTAAGAAAATAAATGTTTTGTGCTCACTTATGGGCTAAATTCCTTGCACGCAGCGAGGCCGTATGTTAGCGACCCAGATTCATTGATCGATGAACAATGCTGTTATATTAATGCATACTATAAAGTATAACGTGGACAATCAGAACATTACAAGCATTTTCCCGCGAATTCGCCACCGTGACCACAAGAATCATGTATTTTTCCTATCACTGTTCGACAGTGAAATTTTTGTTATTGAATCAGCTCTTCCAGAACAAAACAGAAACTAAGGTAAAATTGTTGTTTGAGGACTACCTCAAACAACAATTTTACCTCAATTTAAACTTTAGATTCATGGGAATACTTTTCAGAAAAGGGGGTTCTGTGTAAATATCTGGGACGAAGGGTGAAACTTTCTTATATGAAATCATTTGAAAATCTTTAACTTTTGTCTTTTATATGCCAACAATATTTTCGCTAGTACAATTCATTTGTCATGTTAAAAAACGAAAACTAAGAATAACAGTGAAAAATTAAGATTTTTCACTTCTGGAGGACAAATAAAGATGGCAATGTCGAATAACTAACTAAAATAACAACTTTACTATCAAAAAGTTTCATGAGACCGATGATTTTAATAACAGGAAGGGATCACTTAATAATTTGTTAAAGGAAATATTAGAACAAGTTAACGGAACAAGTAGCAATTATGTTTGAAATTCGTACTAAATGCTACACGGCTGCACGGTAGTGTAGCATAAACAAGTTCGGCAGGTTTTCCAGCAATATTTAAGGTGAAAACTCGCTTGTTTATCACATAGAACAGACTTTTCTAGTGCCGTGTTTATTCCGGGGTACCTTTTTAGGGTTCCGTATCCAAAGGGTAAAAACGGGACCCTATTATTCTTTTTTTTAATTAAAAACATTGTCCTACACTAGTCATTTCATCCTGTATCGTGGGTGTGTTTACAAACATTTAAACTCACATTGACAAGACACCCAGATCTGGAACAACTATCTACATTACTAAGACTTCACTGTCCGTCGGTCTGTCTCTCTGTCTGTCAGTTGGAATTTTCACAGATGATATATTTCTGTTGCCGCTAGAAAACCAAATACTAAAAACAGAATGAAATAAATATTTAAGTGGGGCTCCCATACAACAAACGTGATTTTTTTGCGATAATGGTACGGAAACCTTCGTGCGCGAGTCCGACTCGCACTTGGTCAGTTATTAAATTTAAGTTTGAACATGCACTATGTATATTTTTCTTTTATTTTATTTATTGGGGATAAAAACAGTTACATACAAGAAAAAGTACAAGAAATCCATAAAACTAAAATCATAAACATGTAACCTATACTATGCTAGTATTATATTATCTGTGCCCATACCAATGTCCGCGTTTTCAAATCTTGTCTTTTACCAAAAAGGAGGCAGTTCTATGTTCAAATGTATGTTTGTTATTTTATTTAATTTAAGTAGCAATTACCTTTGCTAAATGCAGTAAATGCTGTACGGTAGTGTTGGACAGACAAGTTCTGCAGGTTTTTAGCAATATTAATGGTGAAAAGACAGGCAAGGTTTGATACTGGTTTTTGACATACCTAAGTAATCTCAAAATCCTGTCCGGTAAGCAAATCTTTTTTCATGTCTTATTTTCGTCTATTTTATCCCACGTTCGTCTTTTTACAAGCTTTCATTTAACTTGCAATGTATGTATGTATGTGTGTTCGGCTCAAATCTTGCAAATGAATTTTAAAGCAGTTATCCTCCATCGATTAAGATGAAATTTAGCATACACGTTTAGTTTGGATGACAAAGCATGGTTAGCTAAGTGACGTCATTTTAAATCCAATATGGCGGACGGCCCAAGATGGCGGACTAGTTATTTTTTGTGCTCTACCATGATATGGATATAAAAATGAAAGATATTGATGAGAAGAATACGAAAATGCTTGTTTTAAAAAAATATTTTTTAGTGAATAGTTTTATACATTCTAGGTTTTTAAATGTTGTATGTTAATCATGTCTTATTACCTACATTTAGTTGCTGCAACTATTTCAATGAAAGAGCCGCAGCCTTTTAAATCTACGGTCAAATCTTATGGCAACTTATCGATGTTGGTGTTTTGGATTTCTGGTAAATCAATCTTAACAGTTGACAGCAGATTTACCTGTATTGATAAGCACTTTATAAAACCTTGAGTTAACGCTGCAGGTTAACCAGGTTTAACTAACAAGTTACTTTTAAATATGAAACTTAAGGGCCTACATCCGCTTTAGTGCCGTAAAACAGTAACTTTCTAAAGCATACTCCTTAGCAACGGCTAGGTTAAAAGATTTCAAAAAAATATATATTTATTAATGTTTTATGTATATTATTTTTAAAACATGGATTTTTTGGTATAACAAATAGCTTTGCTTTAAAAAAATAATCAGCAACACGATATTTTTCGCAACTTTTGGATACTCCTCCAAAACGACTTGGAACTTTAAAAATATTTTTACACAGAAAAATTGACGGCTGGAATTTCTTCATAACTGAAATAGCATATTTAAATCAAATAATATTTTGCAAACAAGACTGTTCAAAAGGAGGTTCAATATTAATGTTTTGACTCCGAATGGGCGCACGGCCAGTACTGCGTTAACATTGGGGCGTATATATCGCCTTAAACCTGATGTTCACACAATTTTCTCAACCCAACATTGATTCTAATTTTGCTATCTTGATAAAAAATACCCAATCCATCTGATATGGTTATCAGCAATATATGCATATCGTTATCTTATCACTAACTACATAACTTCAAAGTGTAAATATCTATTACACATGCCTTATTGGGTTATCACGAGATAATTTACATAGGTATATCTATGTGTATGTTCAGAACCGCAAGTTTTTCTTTAGAATAACCATTTTTGAGAAAGAGAAAAATGAAAATAGAAGAATGTTGAGATGGATGTACGGCGTGACGAGATTGGATAAAGTGAGAAATGTGTATTATAGAGGAAGTTTGAAAGTGGCGCCAGTGACAGAAAAGTTGAAAGGAAACCGTTTGTCCTGGTATGGTCATGTGATGAGGAGGGACGAAACGCATGTTACTAAAAGAGTTATGAATATATATGTGGATGGATGGAGAGGGAGAGGAAGGTAAAGGAAAAGATGGATAGTCTGTGTGAGGAGTGAAATGAAAGAAAAGGAAGTCAGTGATATCGTGACGGGTGACAGGACGGTATGAAAGAAGAAAACGGGTTTCACCGATCCCAAGTAACATGGGATTGGTGGAAGGGCAGGAAGATGATGATGACATATTTTTGAGAAAGTTTTCTTGCCATTGTGCTAAACTAGTAAAATTATACACGGTAAAAATAAAGTAACTAGTGAAACTCCGCACACGTAATGTGTATAGATGTCTAATAATAATGATGATAATATGTCAGCGTCCGCAGCCGGGCTGCATTTCGGTGACCTCTTTGGGGAAACCGAAGGTTTTGTCTGTGCAATTGTGGACGAAGTTATCATGACGAGTAACTACCGGAGATTTATTGTGAAGGATGTAACGGTTGGCATCTGACGGGCATGTGGTTGGCCAGGTGAATCGATCCGCCACATTATCTCTGGTTGTTCTCGTCTAGCTAACGAACAGTACTTGCATAGGCACAATCTTGTAGCCAGGATTATCCATCACCAACTTGCTCTGAAATACACTCTTGTGGCATCGGAGGTACCGTACTACAGGTATGTGCCCAGTTCTCGAAAATGACAATATCACATTGTACTGGGATCGGTCCATCATCACTGGGACTATTGTAGCCAAAAAGCCTGATATTAGGGTGCTGGACCGAATCGAGAGGCGTGCAATGATTGTTGACATTACCGTCCCACATGACGGGAACCTCGTAAAAGCCGAGAAAGATAAGCAAAACAAGTATCTTGACTTGGCTCGCGAGGTTGTCGACATGTGGGATGTGGACACAGCGATCATTGTATCGATAGTCGTGTCAGCCGATGACTTAATAGCCACGAGCTTCGACCAATACCTTAGGAGGCTCTCGTTAGGCGGCTGGGTCAAGGGCCTGATCCAAAAAGCAGTACTGCTGGACACGGCTCGTATTGTTAGGAGGTTCCTCTCCCTGGGGCCTGACCGCCGGTAGCTTAGACTCTATTCCCGATACCGGGGGGCCTCTTTTTTGTATTTTATTTTATAAAATTATTTAAAAATGTAGAGAATAAGATAAATGAATAAAGAGGATAATAATGATGATAAAATAAAATGATGAACATGAAAATCTTCTACATAAAATCCCTCAGCAAACACTTTCATTGGGGGTTCCTAAAAATAATTGATCCACCATCTTTAGGAGTCCGTCATTCGATTTAGAATGTCACTTGGCTCTAAACCCGCATTGTAATCCAAACCAAAAGTGTATGCAAAATTTCAGCTCAATCAGTTCGGTCAGTTGGGAACTGCTTTAAAATTCAGTTGCAAGATTTGATCAATACCTACATAGGTCAAAGTTTGTAAAAACCTAAATATGAACTTTTGTTGACTACGGGGTTAGTGGCCAATAGGAGTGAACCAACTAGTTGGTTGAAATCATGAGTACCTATATTTTTTTTATTTGTTTAAAAGTCATTAGATTTCGATAGTTTTTTTACCCATCACGTCTGCCGGTTTACGGAGACTCACAACCTAGCTAATTTAATTGGTCCCTGTATCTCAGATCAAATGTCAAGATGGAACGTTACAATTGTTGCAAACAACAAGATGAAGCCGGTTAAAACTAAGCCTTGCCATATACATACACAATTACACGCACACACGTACAACGAAACTACGCCTTAGCTTGTCAGTTGAGGTTTATTATTTGATAAAGAGCGACTTGTAGGTCTGTGCGTAAAATTGGGTATGTATAGGGCAAGGCGTAGTTTTATTCGGCGTCACCTCACTGTTTGCAACGTTCCATCTTAACTTTTTATTTGATCTGAACCCTGTATAGACTGTACCTATGCTACGTGAATTCGGAAAGGCAAAGAGCTTTAACTCCATCAATCGATCAATCACATGAGATAAAAGTCGCGTTGTGGATTTCCGTCTATATGATAGGTCGATTGATATGGCCAAAACCCTTTGACTTACCGAATTCACTTACGCAATCAGGCTGCAGGTCGGTCAGATAGTTTGTTCCAAAACAATAGGCCCATTTGCGATGTATTGTGTTTCCGACGATGCGTGGATGTATAAAACGGTTGACTATTCAATAGATAATTAAATGGTATGAAACTGAAGCCTAGTTGAAATGGAAACTAATTTGTCACTTAAAGCAGACAAACCGTATTGCATGAACTCATATTGATGATTTGGTCCTGACATGGCCGGTTTCTGAATTGAGTTTTCGGAAATAGAAAGCTTACTTTAATGCTTCAGTTTGATAGGTTTTCAGGCTAGAATTTGACAAAATACTAAATATCCAAATTCTGTATTCATAAATCGGAGGCCAAAATGCCCATTGACTATAGGAAAAATATCAAAAGAGCGTGGTTTTACACTTTATCCATTGGTAACGGTGAAGCAGTTTGTGCGATATTATTCTTCAACTTTTAATGATTAACCCCTTTGAGTGCCCGAAACGTGGTTCCACGCGGGACACAATGGCTTCTTAATTATTGTTTCGGTAATTACGGTATTCGACCAAATAAAAAAAAATAGAACAATGCCCAGAACATGGCAGTCCAAGGAGGCTCTTCTAAAGCATAGCTTACTAAAAGACAGGTTAAGTTCACTTAAAGATCTAAACATTTTCGAATTACCCTTCCAAAAATGACTATAATATTTCAAACTTGATGATATAACACAATCTACCAATAAGTATCATTGCTCCCAATTTAATTTAATATATTTTTTCTGCCGATATCATAAAGATGTCTACCACAAATGCCGAAGCCATAATGACCAATATAAGCATTATGTAAGGTTATTGAACTGAAAGTCGACACCGCCCCGATCCGAACATATTTGGAGAGGAGCCAAGACGTTTTGGAAATGTCAGTCCAGTCTGGACAGACGTTTTCACCTCTATTGTGTACTGAAGTCTAGTATTATTTTTGTTACACCTCGTAGAGAGGTATTTGCGTAGGGTTAAAGCCGGATAGTTGCCGCACTTTTTGAAATCACTCTATATTTTTATCTACAAATTTGTGAAAAGTAGAAACATTATCTTTCATATTTCCAGAGTGTTAGCGATTCTTGTGGACCTCTATTGTAAATTACGATTAGCATAGATGCCTCACCGAGAAACAGGATATCTATGCCGCAAAAAATTTTGATCGCATTTTGCCTTCTCATGCAATCTCACAGAGACATAAGATACGGTCAACTTAGTGTTAGTTGGAGAATCTTTGATAGATTAATAAAATTGCATGCGATTCATCCAAGAAACTAGACATCCTGGTTTTACCCTACGGTTTATTTAATTAATTCAAGATGAGCCAGGTCTTGACGTCCATCAAACCTGAAGGACAGCGATGGATGAGGTCTATGCACGTTTTTCTCTACAAAGATCTACGCTGAACGTGCAACTAGTTTCAACTTTCTGAGCGACCGACTTTTCGGCAATTTAAAAGTGTTTTATGAAATGAAAGCTTTGGGTTGGTCTGAGTTTAGGGGCACCTTGTATCACGTAGAGGGGAGATGACGTAAGATTTTTTTTATGTTTTTCTTGATGAGCCAGCCCTTGACGAGGCAAGATCGAGTCACCTGATTGAAATGGATTAATGAGGTGCACGATCGCAAGGATGGAACATGCGATCCCAGAAGATGCTTATTTCCTATTGCTTTGAAGGCATGGGTTACAGATTTTAAGGATTAAGGAATACAGACGCTGGCAGAGAGTTCCACTCTTTGGCTGGTTGGCAAGTTTCAACCGTGTGATTTTTATTGGTGCCTTTTGGGTGCAAGACACAAATTAACCCTAATTTAGGTCCGAGAACTTTAAAAGAATGCAGCTGCTTATAAGTTTGTATGCGAAGACAGAAGCATTCACAAAATTCATTTAAACAAAATGTGAGTTAGTGTAAATTTTTGAGTATTAATTTATGGCTGGATGTGAAAGAAGCAAGAAAGGGCAGCAAGGGTTGACTGCAAAAGACTTATAGAAGTTGACTAAACTTATAGAAGATTGAAAGAATAGGTACATGATTCGCCAACGCCAAATAAATTGGGATGTATTTCTAAAACAAGATTTTTGGACTGAAAAATACTAAATGAAATTTCGCGCGCTCGTTTTCGTCCTAAATCATCCATTTCGATAAAAAATTGCAAAAAGTGCTAATTCGTACGCGAACTAGCTTCTTACTGCTCATCACAGCATCTATCTCTTTCGCACAAGTTGTTGGATGAGATAGCATGCATTTTAACCTCGCGCACAAAATAGTTCGTGCCGTCGACTAGGGGAAAATTCATAAAAAATATTGGACACGTATTTTCTTTTGACACGTAAACATAAAGTGACGACGATATAATGCGTTGCAATATCGTGTGACGTCACGCCGCTAGTACACTTCATACTGCCTTAGTGACGTCACAAGCCTCCATTGCTGAACTTTGATGCACTTTAACTTTGTAATTTTTTATTGATTTGGTAAAGCAGAAAATACGTGTCCAATATTATTTGATAATCTCACTGACGGACTAAATAGAATTATCATTTTTCTACCTAAGAAACATCCCTATTCCAGATTGAAGACTACTAGTCCTACATAACAAAAAATATACCAAGAAAATAAGCACTTTATTAACTACCCATTAAAAAAATAAGTATGCAAAGAAAAGAGCTGTACCTCATTCCACATTAATTATACTCGAATCAATGAGTACTTTTAACATTTTATTGCGTGCACGCTGACCGACTTCGAAGAAATTTTTGGCAGCCTTAAAACATTTTTCAACAAAATTGCACCGACAAAATAAATTTTTCGAAGCAATAAATTTAGAAACTACGACCTTGAATTGCTATAACTATTAGCATTTTCCCGCGGCGTAACTCTCGCCATCTTATTAATAAACGTGGACTAAGGTAAGATTAACTATAATCAACTGGGTTGCCATAGCTTACTCCTAAATCCAAGAGTAAGTAGTTAGTCCTAGGTTATTCCATTTTTATTAATAACATTAATAAACCTGAGTTTATCCTTAGTTACTTAGGTACTCCGGGTTTAGCTAGTCCAAGAGTAACTTCAGAGTAAGCTGGTAATACGCCATTTTTATTAATAAGACGGTCGGAGTTTATATCTCAGCAACCGAGTATTTGCCGGGATAAGAAGCCTGTGACATACAATATACAGAGTTAAATAAAAAGGATTTTGTAAAAAATATAGGGTTTCCTATAGTTTGCCCTATGTCACCATCATCATCAGCCGTTTGATGTTCCCACTGGTGGGACACAAGCCACCTCTCTGTGAGAAAGGGAATAGGATTTAATCCACCACGCGGGCCCCGTGCGGGTTGGTGGATGTCACATGTTTTCGAATTTTTGGTTCTAGGGCATGCCGGTTTCCTCACGATGTTTCCTTCACCGTTTTGAGAGCAGTGGTGATGTTTATAAAGTAAAGCGCCTGCCTGGGTTTGAACCCACGACCTATAACTTATAAGTCGCGGTCGATACCACTGCGCCACCACTCCTCAGTCGCCGTAGTGTCGTATGCAATTCCCAGAATTTGATCCTTATTAGCGACACTATTGGATGGTATAATAAAAAAGCGCGTGTTTATTTTTTTTCAATTCAACGGCTTTAGAAGGAATTTTGATTTTCAAAACATCCTATGATGCAGTTTTAGATGTCATCAAAATTAAAACCCAAGACTCCTTCAATGTCAATGATGGGATGTCAATCCACAACCACTCGAAAAACTCAATCTGTAGATAGAAATAGAGCTTTTTATAAAGTGAGAGACTTTTCGGATTAATAGTTCCAAGGATTTCCATGTGCAAAACTAGCTTCTGTCAGCGACTTCGCCCCTTAAAAAGTGTTTTGTCATCCCAAAGGGACCTTATACCGGGATAAAAAGTAGCATGTGTGCTATTCCAGACTATAAGATCCGTTGAGCCGTTCTGGCGTGATTGAGTAACAAACACACATCCAAACTTTCGTATTTATAATACTACTAGTAAGATTAGTAAGATAATAACAAACAATCATATAATATAATTTTAGATTCACATGAATTCTCAAATAATATCTGCAGCGATACAGTTAAGGGATTTCTCTAACGTGGTGGAACTTAATAAAAGCTGTAACGGATCGATTCCGGCGGTTCCATAACTAATCTAGTATTTGTCATGGCTCTCACAGAACCCGGTAGCTGCTAAGAACTATGACGAAGGAGGACCGTTAGTAATCTATCTTGGAGGCCTTATGACAGTTTAAATTATGACACGAAAAATAGTTCCAGCTTTTTAAGAGAAACTATTTCATATCAATGACAGAGATAAGAAGACACCACAATCCTCCTTATAGAACACCAAATGAGACGCAACAAGGGTTGGCCAGTATTTGAATTACTTGTAAAAAAAAAAATATGTAATTGAAATAAAAATACTATTTTGTATTGGTATTTCAAATACTTACTTATATCTTCAAAATACATTTGAACATAAATACATTTAGCGATCTTAGATCTTATTAATGGGTGCTTTCTGCAGAAAGTAGCGCTAGATAGCTTTCGTAAACAAAATGGCGACCGCGTACGTCAAATTGTCAGGTATCTTGTCAATTGTCATTTTCATTTCTTAAGGTTGTTTTCACGAAACTATTGTGTAATTAATAAGCTTATTAGTACGAATGTCACGATGGATGATCGGCTGTATTTTGTAATTCGCATTTTAAATAAAAATAGTAAAAAATATTGCATTTTGTATTTTATATTTCAAATACACGACTTACAAATATGTTGTATTCCGTTTTTGAAATACATGCGAGTTCATCATCATCATCATTTCAGCCGAAAGACGTCCACTGCTGGACATAGGCCTCCCCCAGGCGTCGCCACACTGACCGATCCCGAGCGTCTCGCATCCAGCGCTTGTCCGCAACCTTAACCAGGTCACCGGTCCATCTAGTGGGAGGCCTTCCAACGTATCGTCTTACGGTTCGCGGTCGCCATTCAAGAACTTTTCGGCCCCATCGGCCATCCGTTCTGCGAGCAATGTGACCTGCCCAATGCCATTTAAGTTTCGCAATTCCTCATGTCTGATGCGATCACGAAAGGAAACGCCGCGCATAGCCCTCTCCATTGGGTGACTTTAAGCTTTCTGATACGGCCCATTGTGAGCGAATACGTCTCGGTCCCATAGGTGATCACTGGCAATACACACTGGTCATCGACGGACACTGCGGTAAATTGGACAAGAAGATACCGCGCAACTTCCCGAACGCCGCCCAGCCGAGTCGGATTCGATGGTTGACCATTTTCTCGTAGTTAGACCTACCCAACTGGACCGTTTGCCCAGGTAGACATATTCGTCTACAACTTCGAGCGTTTAGTCTCCGATCTTGGTAGGAATTGGTGTTACGTGGGCATTCACCATGACCTTGGTTTTGTCCATGTTCATTTTAAGACCCACTCTTTCGGAAGCTCTGCTAAGGTCATCGAACATTGCACTGAGGCTCTCCATGGTCTCGGCCATGACCAGATGACCACTATGTCGTCGGCAAACCGAAGGTGAGTGATGTATTCGCTATTAACGTTGATGCCTAGCCCCTCCAGTCAAGAACCTTGAAGACATCCTCCAGCGCTGCTCTTTCTTTTGCTACATCAAATTCCAGCAGTTTTTGCGTGAAAGAGTAAGAAACATCCATCCTTTCTCAAGAACTTTCACGTTTATAAGAGTATTAGGATTTCCTTATAATACACCTACTGCACAAGTCTTAAAGGCCCTGTCTGAAGGTCAAAATAAACCATTTATTGTAGTTTTTCCATTCAGTGATACCATCAAGCCGGTAGTATCGATTTTGGTGAATAATTGAAGAAGTACGTTTAATTGTATGCGGTTAATAACATGAGTATGGTATTCATGGTCAAACTATCTTCGTCAAGGTATTGAACAACGGTTAAGGAAATTAAAATTATGCGCTATGTTTTCCGTCAGAGGCCCTAAAGTGACATTCTTTTATCAACAAAAGCGTCGCTATCGAAATTTATGGAATTGTCAAGCACTTTCGATCAATCGATTACATTCTTGCATTTCGACCATCACCAATTCGCCATCGCTGCTAGAATAGATGCAGATTCTCAGGTATCTTTTCCTTACGGCTGTTTCGGGAGGTTCCTGTTCAGGATAAGGCGGGAGGAAACGCCCGGGATACGATGGAACATACGGTGAAGATCTCTCGCTTCCGGCCTTGGTTCAGGCTATAGTACGGAGAGAGAGGGCATGGGAAGCTGTCACCTTCTTCTGCAAAGTAATTATGTTCGGAGACGCCCAAAAGCTTCGGGAGTCGCAAGCCGATTCCCGGCAACCATAGGCGCGCGCTTGCAGACGGCGAGTAATGTAGTTCGCCGTCTGATAAGGACCAGGCCCGAGTCGACGGCGCGTAGTGTTACATTCGCGCCTCAAAGCGTTGTCAGCAAAAACTGATGGGGTCCGCTAGGGCCGCTGCCTGTCTGGGTCGCGGAATCATTTGAAAGAGAGTTACCGTAGCCCTAGCACAAGAAACTGAAGGAACACGGATGGATTTTAGTCAGTAAAAGTCTGACACACCCACCCGCTTCATCCAGAGCGGGCGAAGTCATTGGATGATAAAACAAATAAAATAAAACCAAACCGGCCAAGTGCGAGTCGGACTCGCGCACGAAGGGTTTCGTACCATTATCGCAAAAAAAGACAAAAAATTCACTTTTGTTGTATCTCCCATACAACAAAAGTGATTTGTTTTATTTGTATGGGAACCCCACTTAAAAATTTATTTTATTCTGTTTTTTGTATTTTTTGTTATAGCGGCAACAGAAATACATCATCTGTGAAAATTTCAACTGTCCAGCTATCACGGTTTATGATATACAGCCTGGTGACAGACAGACGGACATTGAAGTCTTAGTAATAGGGTCCCGTTTTTACCCTTTGGGTACGGAACCCTAAAAAGTATCTATTCTCTTTGGAGACAATAAGAAGGTAAGATTTTTTTATCTCATCCCTCCTTATCATATGGGTTCCTGTTAACTCCGTAACCTTAATATAATGTCTGTGCAAAGAATGGGTTCAAGACATTATTGCAAACGGGAAGGAATGAGATTAAGGGCCTACATACGCTTCAGTGCCGAAAAACGGTAACTTTCTAAAGCATACTCTTTAGTAACGGCTAGGTTAAAAGGTTTGAAAAAAATATATCTATTTATTATTGTTTTTTCGTATAACAAATAGCTTTGCTTTAAAAAAATAATTAGCAACACGATATTAACTTTTGGATACTACTCCAAAACGACTTGGATGTTTAAAAATATTTTTACATAGAAAAGTTGATGGCTGGATTTTCTTCATAACTGACAAAGCATATGTAAATCAATTAATATTTTGCAAACAAAACTGTTCAAAAGGAGGTTCAATATTGATTTTTGGCATCGAGCGGGCGCACGGCCAATACTGCGTTTACATTGGGGCGTATATATCGCCTTAAAGATTGCTGGTCGGCCTGTCGCCACAGCTGTCGGGCTATTCCTCTATTTTCTATTTAACAGACAGATCTATCTCAGAAGATAGCACAGTTTCGTAATACGTTATCTATACTAATATTAAAAAGATGAAGAGTTTGTTTGTTTGTTTGAACGCGCTAATCTCAGGAACTACTGGTTGGAATTGAAAAAATCTTTTTGTGTTGGATAGTCCATATATCGAGGAAGGTTAAAGGCTATATAACATCACGCTAAGACCAATAGGAGCGGAGTATAATTAAAAAATGTTGCAAAAACGGGCAAAATTATTCCTTTTTTGAGAGCTTCCGTTGCGTGCGCTGCGTAAGCGGTTAACTTACGCAACAATCATGTATGTAGTGTAGGTAGGGTAGATGGGTAGGTAGGTAGCCAGTTGACGGGAGCGAAGCAGCGTGGGAAAGCTAGTGTATCTATATACCTAAGTCTCATCTAGTTAGGTAGATCTAAGTCTCAAACAGACAACGTTCAGAAATCGGCCGTTTATGTCTATGACTAGCGACAGTCTAAACGACATTCAATAGTTTAAATGTCAAAGTTTAACAGAGTTATTGAACCCGAGAGAAAGGACGGGTTGCAATCGAGAAAACGAACCGAACGAGAAGTTAGAAAATAGTAATGTACTAAAATAGGTGTCGATAATGGTGTGTAAAGCATTTAAAGCAGAGCTGTCCGAGTAGTAACATACTGATCGGAAAAATCAGAAAGGTTGAGACTACATTTTTAAGAACGGGCAGGATTTTGAAGACTTTAGATATATGTAGCGACATCTACACTGCCAATGCCATTTACAAACTACGAATTTGTTCCAGTTAAAAAAGAAAAATTAAAGAAGCCTTTCAGCTTACCGTGCATTGTCATCAGAACCAAACGTGTACGCAAAATTTCAGCCCAAACGGTTGGGATAACTGTTTCAAAATTCAGTTGGATGATTTGACCTATACATAGTTACTAACAAAGCAAGTTAATTAAACGCTAAAAATAACCTAAGGTCACAGAAATCCTTCATCGAGCTATCAAAGATCTGCCGTGATTTGAATATAAAGGCACAATAGCCCGACTACAACCATCGATCAGTTGCCCAAAAGAGAACACTCGTCTCATAGAGGATACGGGATTTTCCACCCTGTCCCACATACCTCTAAGTTTCAGATTACAAGTCTCACAGAGGTCTGTGTCTGGAGGTCTGTGTCCCAGCAGTAGATATTAAAGGGTGATTATGCATGCTATGCTTATAATGTTATTAACTTACTTAGCAATTTTTTCTATATTACAAAATTACATAAACAAGCTCAGGGAAAGATCCAGGATTTATTTCTGGGGGGGTGGGGCAACACAATAGATAAGATAATGGAGTTAGGCAGTTCATACTTGAGGGGGGAAGAGGATACTGTAGCAAATTCTACTATATGTATTTGGTTCCTTGGTAGAACTTTGTTCAATGATTTTATCGATGTAAAACTGGCCAAAGGAATGTATCTACACAAAGTCAGGGCCAGAAGATATTTGCTACGAGTTACTTGACCCAAATTACTTTACAAGAGGTATTAATTATAGGGTAGCGCTTTTTTTAAACTGAACAAAAGAGATCTTTAAATTCCACCAGACTGGATCCAGGCTTGTTTGGTAGGTGCAGCACCTCTCTCAAGATTGTATAGAAGACTTGCTGCCTGAGTATCATCGGACGTAGTCGTGAAGTTCAACGAGAAAGTTTCCGAAACGTTTTCTTCGAAAATCACACTACCACCTTTCAACGCGATTGCTTTAGGCTTCCCTTTCTGAAGAAGTAATTTTTTGGCACCGGCTTTCTTTTGCCAATCAACGAAGATATTGTTTGATTACGTTTCAAACTTAACCTTATTTTATTTATGCAAGGTTTGATTCAGCAAATGCTGTTTTTTGACGAGAATAGCTCGTTACATATGCACAAAAATTAACCAATTTTAAAGGAACAAACCGAAAGAAACTGCGTTGGAAGCACTCCCACTAGGTGGGCCGATAACCTGGTTATAAGGTTGCGGGAATCCGCTGGTTGCAAAACTCACGGGACTGGTCATGTGGCGACGCTTGGGGGCGGCATATGTGCCTGCCCCAGGATCAGCAGTGGAGGTCTTTCGGCTGAAATGATGTTGATGACTATCCTTATACAAGATTAGTACTTACATCGTTCCTCTCGACCACCATAGCCCGCACTCGCGAGTACATGGCATCCTCGCGCATGCGTGCCGCGTCCCTGATCTCGCGCACCAAGTCGGTCAGGAAGCCAGGAGCGTACTGCCCTGCCAGGTACACTGTAAGTAGAAACGGTGGTTTAAAATCTTCTGCTTCGTTACAGTGTAATTTTCAAGGTCAAGATCAACCAGTACTCCTCATTCCTTCATGGATTGTTACATGATGCCTATGTCTAAGTCCCTAGACAGATGGACTGCAGAGTCGGTTAGCAGTTTCGATGCAGTTGTTCAGATGTGTTATGTATGTCAACTGCATTCAAACTGCAGATTTGCAGTTGGAGTGCAGTTGAAATGCAGTCCGTCTGTCTAGGGCCTTAAGCGTTGTCTATGCCAGTGATGGGCAAAGTACGGCCCGCGGGCCAGCTACAGCCCGCGAAAGCATTTAATGCGGCCTACCGACGTTTCTTCGACATGAATAGTATATGGCCCGCGATAATTATGGTTTTGACGGTCCAGAAGTATAAAGTAGATTCTTCTTAGTAGAATAATAAGACGCATAGGTAAAGGTAGCGCAGAATACAACGGTAAGCCAGTATGTCTTATATGTAATGAAGAAGCAGTGGCGGTATTTAAAAATTTTAACCTAGCTCGCCATTTTAACACTAAGCATGCTAAAACCAAATATGCTGTGATGAATGACGCAGTAAAAAAAGGTGGTCAAAGAAATATGTTTACAAAGCAAATTCTGGCCCTCCTCAGAAATTTCTTAAAATTTCAGGCACCCCATTAAGAAAGTTTGCCCACCACTGGTCTATGCACTTATACGAAAGGACAAATTTTTGCATTCGCCATTCTCGGTCCAAGGTTACGGCATATGATCAGAGCAAGTTCTAAATGGCAAATAGTACCAAATGAGTTCCTAAATCCATTTGATATTCTATACTTAAGAACTACGAACCTGGTGGACCATGCTGCTTTAGTCGGCAGTCCCAGGAGCGGGTAAAGTGCGCCAATACGAAACCTACAATCAGTATTGGGATGGCTACGGGTTGAAGAAGAGAGTGCAAATAACTTTAAGACCTCTTTTATTGAGGATGGCTTTCATTGCCCAGGTGATAAATTCTGTAATACTGTATCTGTATTAGATACAGTATTACAGCTACATACTACTTTAAACGAGCAATTCATGTATATATATAATCTGAATCTCGGAAACGGCTCCAACGATTTTCATTTCATGGAATTTAGTATGTAGGGGGTTTCGGGGGCGATAAATCGATCTAGCTAGGTTTAATTTTGAACAAACGTCGTTTTCTCTATTTTCACCCCAGCAGAGCTCGGTCGCCCAGGTACTGTATTAATTATACTACCTAACTTATAAAAATATTATTTTGCAGAGCTCCATATCTAACCCCAATCGCGAGTTAGAACCTTACGAAACCTAACTACATTAATAAACCAAACTAGTTTTCTATTAAGTACCGACGACCGTAATTCGTTCAGTCTACTTTTATGGGGTTTCAGTACTTTCACAAGGACATAACAGCTGGCTCACAGACGGGGTAACTAATGTCAATGTTGGAATAACACGCTATGGTTGCCTCAGTGCGCGAAAAATGCTGTTACAATATCTGATGTTGCGAAATTGTCATAAAAACAAATAAAACCGGCCAAGTGCGTGACGGACTTCTCACATTTAGGGTTCCGTGCCAAATGTAGAATACATTGATATTTGTTAGTAAAAAATATGTTATATAAACATTATCACCAAAGGAGATTGCCCATACACAGGCCCCTTATGAGGTATCGTGTCTGCGATTTCAATATTATCAAAAAATAGGATTAATATTTTGTGTTTTTTTTCCATCCGTGTCCTTTACTTTATATGTACAGACAACAACAGATCAGGTTCCTTCACTTGGACATTTGTATGCACCTTATTGCATTGTAATAAGGTTTAATTTTAAGAACAGAAACATCGATATATCTCGTAAACCCCGAAATATAAATAAAAAATATTTTCTAATCATGAATATAACGTGTTTTTCTACAATATACAACCAAATTCATCAAGATACAACTATTTTTTCAACGGGGTCCAAGTTCCCAAACAAAATGGGCATTCTCCTTTCAAGTTCATAGGTTAATGGGAAGTAAAAAAATTCTTCGGCACAACATTTTGTGACAGACGACGGGCAGACAGACAGGCGGACGTGAGTGACAACAATAGTGCACCGTTTGGACGCTACGGTTAGAGAACCCTAAAGTTGGTACGATAGGTGAAAATGTGAGCAGATATTGTTTGATTTAAGAATGTTCACGGTGATGGAAAACATCGTGAAGAAACCTGAACTTGTAGATAACACAGGATTGAAAGTGCCAAACCGTCTAGACCAAGCGTGATGATTAATGCTGTTTACCTTCTCTATATGAGAAGAGACCTTTGCTCTTCAGTGAGCAGTTACAGACTGGCATTATTAAGTGTTCAAAGGAAACGCTTTTTTTACGAGGAGGTAGCGGTAATGCGACCATCAGACTCTCATCTCCTCGTAATTGATTTTGTCTTTTCTTTTGTCTGTCTGGTTGCCAAATAAGAGTAGTTGCTAATATCGGAGCTGTACAACCCATTTTACAACAGAGGTAGATCAATTTTAAGCAGGCAGTCTTCTTTATGGACCGACAATGTGCTTTTGGTCAATCAACAGTAGAACCCGAGTGTTCGCAAAATATGAATCAAGACCATGATAACACGCCTGTGCGTTTAAATTCCAAGGAATACAAATATCATGTCAGTTCCCCTTTACAACCTAATCTCCAGGCATACAGACATAACCGTAACTACATGAAATCAATTCCCAAAATAAATAAAGTTACCGCATCAAATATAAATTACGGGTATAATACCTATATCCCGCAAATGCGAAAGAAGTTATAACAAAACAGCGAGCTATCTTGGGTCACGTAACGCACGCGATTTCGCCGCACTACGCCGGTGGCACAGTGGAAATGGAAAACAGTAACGCAACTAGGGTTACATGGACTTTTGTAATACCGGAGCTATATCCCAATTTGCCAACTACGTGAGACTACATGCGACGTCACAGGTAGTCAGAAGCCTGAAAGTTTGACAACCAGCCTTGCCTAGGGTATCGTCTTGTTTAGTTATCGGGTGTGGGTGTCAGACAGGCAGTCCCTTCTTGTTTCGTTGCTGGATCCAAGACAGTTAAATTCATTCGCCGGGACTTCGTCGAGCTTCATTGCCTCAGCGTTTTTCTGGTGGTCGCGACAGTTGATTCTGAATTTCAGGAATTGCAGTGGTTTGGAAATAGTGCCGTAGGTTAGTACCAAGAAAAAAGTTCCTCCTTGTTTTCAGTTGGATCAGGTTAGACTGAAAGTCGACCCAACATATTTGGAAAAGATTAGGACGATTGATTGCACTTTGCCAACCGAGACAATGCTGTTATGTCTTTTGTTAACCGGCAACCATTGTCTTAAATCCGGAACTCGCAAAACTGTTGCACAATGCCTTTGAGCGCTGCTTGGTGGCAGAAATGGTTATGAAGGTACTGTAGTGTACATTTCCAATATTAAATATTTCAAACCTATCACTAACAATTCAAAGAAAAAAGAAAAAAGTATTTATTTGTGACCCGCACAGGAAACACGAGAAATAAGCAAAAAAATTAACAATAATAAAAATAAGACCCCGTGCGAGACTAAAAAGGCTCTTATCATGTTATTGCATGTTAGCGATACCCAAAAAGGAAACATTCAGGCCTTTTTTATCTCTTTTTACTAATTTATTTAATTAAGGGCTATAGGGCACAGGTTCAAGTGTTTGCACTTAGTTGTTCTACTGATAGCTTTACGGACTGTGCCAATGCTTCATTTCTACCGCTGTCTCATCTACGTCAGACACGAACGGGTTGAATACTTGGCTGATTGACGTTTAATATTCAACGCGAGCTATCGAAGTGTGTGAAGAAAACGGTTGATGGCCAATGTCCAATATTTGCAATGGATTACTTGCTAAACCTTTAAGCATTGAAAGTTGGCCATTGATAAATGTGGGCAATGTTTGATAGGAAATAGAACTGTTACGTTTTGATTCGCATATATATTAAAACGTTTGCCAACTTTCACGATTTAAAGGAAACTAACCGCGATCTGCTTAGGTCTTTGATATCGGAAAACGTGTTATGGAACTCAAATGAAGTTGGGCAGGACACATTGCAAGGCGCGGTGATGACCGGTGTCACTGTGACCGAGTGACGAACAACAACAGGCAGGCAGAACGTTGATCGACCAGCAGCGAGATGGGCAGTAGACATAGACAAAAATTTGTCCGTTACCAAAAATGCCTTTATCGTGTGCTACGCCCATATGACTCATAGCAGCAACACCCCAACGTTCGAACGAACCCCGATAACATCAAAGATTGTAAAGATAAATAACCCATGCAAATATGGAGCATGACTTTACAGTCTACGGGAGCCGACCGCTCCCAGGTCAGGTCAACAGTCGTGGAGACTAAAATATTTCACACGCTGCATACAATGTGTCCCAGCCATCATGTGAATATTTAAATAAGGCCTCAGACATAAATGTAACTAGATGATGCGAATGTAAATATTTCGCATGTCATATAAAAAAAACATTATTACAAAGAAAAAATGTGAACAAATTTTTTTTTTACAAAATAATAGTACCGACTTCCAAATAAGAAAACTAAAAAGTGAAAAACTATTAAATTACCATTTTTTTGCGTTATGGACACCGACTTCCAAAAATAAAGTCATTTTTCACTTTGTAGTTTTCTTATTTGTGTTATGTATAAAAATGATTTTTTATTTTTCACTTTTTAGTTGTACTTACCTAACAGGCAAGTAGTTAAGTAAGGTACCTATAATGCCAGAATAGATTACCCGAATATCATAAACTGAACATAACCGGTGAAATGAGAGTGTACCAAGGTAAACTGTACACATCTACGTACCTATCCCTTTAGAGGGTACTGGCGCGATATTATGTTATGAAATTGTATATACAATAATATGCGATTGCAGCAATCCCGAGAGATTTGCCCTAGATTTGTTCTGTTGTATATCTCCGAAGTTCTTTATCAGATCATCCCCAAATTAAAATGGGACCAGTTTCGAAACATACTCTTTCAAACAAATCATATCGGACGGAAATATCGATGAACATACATAAAAAAAACATACATGAAGTCGAACATATAACCTCCTCCTTTTTGGTAAATTGGTTAAAAAGAGAGGGAAAGTGAGAGCAATACTCTACTTTGAGCTGTTTTATTGAGCGCACCGGTTATCAATAGAAAACTAGAAAAATGCCTATTAGGGAACATGCATGAAAAAAATATTTGTTATTTGACCAGTTTATCGATAAAAAGAATCAAAATTGATCGAAAAACGAAAGAGATATAACAATTTAGAGAAATATATCCGTCCCTCTTCTACGAAAACGCCGTTTTCTATGGCAGCTGTATGGGCGTCATGCCATCTGACGTCATATGGCACGTGGGACTTCCCTTACTAATACTCAACTTTGACGCTTTATAACTTCGTCTCTGACAGAGACATTTAAAAAAATCTTCCATATTTGTTTACTATAGTTAATAAGTTTTTCATTTAGCAAATAAAAAAAATACTTGCAAATTCTTATTCTCTATTATGCCGTATTGAGCCGTAAAACTACCAAAAAATGTTGGCCGAGACAATGGAAACGTTTTCTTTCAGTATGTAAATTTGTTCTTAATTTGTGTGCGAAAAGTTGACACCGTTCATTTTCATACAGAATGGAGGAATTTGCGATATCTATTTGAATTTATGTCTGTACATTTATGCGACGTTGAATTTATGCGCATTTCGCAGGCAGAATGACTCGTATAAGAAACTTTAGCCTTGATACATCGCTAAACTGTCGCACGTGTCCAGATCAATGTTTGTCTTCTTTCTAATGCAAGCGTCATTTATAAGTCTTTATGAATTTAGATTCTGCACTTTCTTGGAGCTATCCACCAACGTTACTGTAGTTCGAGTCTGTTTTTGTTATAATCTCGTCATATTATTACTCTCAAAATTTAGTAATGAATAAGAAATCTCATCTGTAAGTTAAATTTGCAACGTGTATTCCCTAACTTTGCAATACATTTGCATTCATAGATCAAGCTATTGTATAAGCCTTTGCCAAAATATGACTTGAAAACATTCAAATTTTTTTAAATCGACTGGATTCCAGTTGTCTTCATCAATATTTTAAAGACGAGAATTTGTGATTGATGACTTTTACCGACGATGACTTACAAGTCCTAGTTCAACTGTTTGACGATTTACTACGCCTAGCAGACTTTTCCACAAGTTCATGACCGTAGAAAACGCACTGCTATTTAATTTGCACGTGACTCGAATCCTTGCGTACCAATGTAGTCACGGCTTAAGTATTTTTCGCACACAATGCCAAATATAATGTGACACATTCTTAATTTTGCAATTTTGGCCGAGTGACAATAAATACCAACAACCGTACCGGTTGTTCTTGATGCTAAAATGAAAGTTAAACGAGTCAAAACGTGTATAAAAAAATATTAATTTTTATAAAAATATAGTCTCATTATCATCTGCAGTCTGACTTCGTCAACAGTTGGACGTCTACCTAGGCTTCTCTTCTCTTGTGCCACCTCCTCACGCTCCTATGTCAACCTCAGCCTGGTTCTTTTTTTAACTGTGTTGGGTTTGCTCTTGACTCTAGTCTAGGTCATTTGCGACAGAGACAGAGTTGACGATGGAGTAAGCTTACCCAGAAGAAGCCTGTTCACTCGCTGTTCTTCCCGCTATCTCCATGTCGTGGCCAGATCGTAAAATTGATCACTTCATGATGTGGCCGACCATTTCATGAAATGGTTGTATTTTATGAGAGGGATAATAACCGCTGCTCACATCATGATATAGCCTGGCCAGGTCCATAAATAATCAGCGTTTGGCGATATGAACACAATACTTCATATTATTGTCAAACTTATAGTTATCATATCGTAAAATAGTTACATTATCCACCGTTAGGGGCGCTGATATCGGTTTGTTTTTGTGATTAAATATGGCGGCGACAATTATTGTGATAAAAAGCTAATAATAATGCGCCAATTGAGGATAAAATTGAAGTGAAATGACGTTACGACTCTAAACTACTTTCAAAAAACGGGCGCAACGTTAAAAATCTTGGAGTTAAGGAAAATTAAGGATATCATCAAACGTGGTTTAAACGATATGGTAAGTTTTAGCTGGCCATAATCATGGCATGGTTGGCCACATCATGAAGGGATCAATTCTAAGATCTGGCTACGACATCCACAATGTCATCGGCCCACCTTGCCGCGTTTAGTTGTCTAAGAACTAAAAATTAAGAATCATGTTACATCTACTCTACTGTTCCGTACTGGGCCCGTGTGGTAGATTATAGCAATGTCCATCTCACAGGGAGCAGGCTGGTGTCCCAGCAGTGGGAAAATTATAGGCTTAATTATATGCTAGTTAAATTCAACATGAATGATAGATATTGACAAAACCAAACGACGTAATCTGTGCAGCATAACTAATTAGACTAATTATTGTATGGTTTCTTCAGATATACTGACAACTTAATCTATTACGTAACATATAACACAATGCTAACAGGTTCTATTTCGATTGTTCATATTTTTTGTGATAAATTCTTGAAGACTAATTTCTAAATGCATGTAGTTACAAGGTCTTTGAAAGTCTCCTGCCCTGTGATTTCGCATCTAGCAGATTTTCGCGAACTCGACCTTATCATCGGTCTATCTTGTGGCCTGCTGCGACTTTCGATATACGGTCGTCACTCCAGAACAATTCGGCCCTTTGGAAAGCCTAGCCCAATATTTCTGGCGCACACGTTCAATATGTTTCAGTATTGATGAATTTTAATGAAACTTATTCCAGTGCTCGATGGCATATTTAATAACTGCTAAACTTTAGTTTGTCGCGAGGGCAAAGTTTATCAACATGTTCGAATAACAAACGATATGTAGTAACAAATACTTCTTTATTAAATTGATATAAGCATATATTTATAAGTTTAGTTGTGAGGACTTCAAGACTTGAAATTCACTCGACTCAAAAGGTTGAAAAGGGGTGTTGATAATTTGTATGGAAAACTTACAATATTATTGAGTGATATAAAAAAATAGGAAATGCGAAGTCCTAATGCTAAACAGACGAAGTCGCAGGCAACAGCAAGTTCTCTATAACTGCGCATCAATTTCTTATAAACTGCGTAGAACTATAGAAACAAACCTATGTATAATTTATGAGCTAAGTAACTGTCCCCTGCTTCGTCTGGCAAGGTCAGCTAATGACGTGCATCGCTTTATCTGCTCTAACACGACGTATAATGCTAACATTTTAGATTATTGGATGGAAGGCGCGATATAAGTGTAAGTGGAACGATCTGTCTACGCTATCGTGTATATCATCATCTGATTATCGCCAGAATATGCGACAAGCAATGGAAGGCCTTTTGAATATTGGAGGTGATCTTTTTCAACTTTCGTGTTAGTCGAAATAATAACACCTTTTTAACAACAAGCAAAAAGTTTAATTAAAACTGTAACCCGACTACAGTGTTCTTTTTAAATTATATGTTATGTTACCCGGGCCAGCCTTCTTTCCTTTTCGAGTGAGGACATGGCCACCACTGGTGAGAGTTAATTAAGCCGCCTCTGGGAACCCTACAGGCCTCTGACTTGGCTATTTCACTTACATTTACTAATATAAGTCCAGGTTGCCTCACGATGTGTTGCTTTACCATTGCCGGAGATGTCCAAGATAAACTTAGAAAGTATGTACATATGAATTTGAAAAGTAGAAGAATCCTAAAAGTTATTGCAACAAAAAACACTCTTAGAAAGTTAGTTACATACGTGATTGTGTAAAAATATGTCTTGTATAGTCAGCTCAGAGAAAACTCATTAATCTTATTGCGGAATTACGAAGACTGTTTTTCTAATTAACAGAAAGTGCCTCGGAAAACACAAAGCCTTGGTCCTGTGCCTGATCTCTCCACGTTCGTATCAGCACAGATAATATAATACTAGCATACAGATGCTTCATTATATACAAAGAAACGGTGCCGACGTAACTAGCGTTTTTCGTCCGATTTTGCTGATTATTTTTATAAGTACTTCGATCGCGTTCGGTTCCGTTCCACGGCTATAGATGGTGTTAGCAACGACTTGCAAGTAAAAGGGTATTCCCGGTCCGTGACTATTTTTTTCTTTAAATACAGTGACGATTTTTTCATAGTATTTTTGCACGGTTTTAGTTTCATTGTACCAAAATGTGTTAACAATAGAAATTTTAAAAATCCGCGCCATCTATTGAAATCAATTATATATGATCCGTTCAAATAATCTTTGAAATGTGAATAAGGAGCCTAGTATGTCATAATTTTGTGCTTAGGACAATCAAATCAACTCGATTAAACAAGATCATACAATTTTTATGATCAATTCTAGACAATTAATGACAAATCTTTTACGGTTCAAGCGGTGCGGTTGTGGAATGCTTTGCCCGTGTCAATAAGGCGTGCTCAATCTCTGCCCATTTTTAAAACTATAGTAAAGAATCACTACCTCTCTCTTTAATAGTTGTTTTTCTTGATTTCTCTGTTTTTGTTCCATACTTATTACCGTATATATTTGTACACCAAAGACTACCTACAGTACTGTTTTTCCTTTCATTTTTAAAATCCATCCAAAGGTTGTCTTGAAAAGATCGCTTTTAGCGATAAGGCCGCCCATTGTGTCACCCAGTGTAATGTTTACTTCTTCTATACTTTCTGTAACTTTTATGGTGTACATAATAAAGAGTATTCTATTCTATTCTATTCAATAACAAATCGATGCTTATTGCGCTATCTAGTGGTATTTATTGGAACCAAATTTTCTTTGTTAGCGCTGGGACCCCGTGGTATCGGATTGCCGTTCTATCGGAAAATCTTTAAGGAACAGAGATTATATCTGTGTTTGCGCACGCACTTGTACACTATTATATCGCCTGCGTATTTGGCTAATATCCATTGAGATGGGCCACCGTGACCAAAATTCGGTTGGTAGATGTACCGTATGTATTAGTTCTCACCAAACTTCATGGCCGCCCTGAAGTTGGCTACAATGGCTACACAGTAGTTAATCTCATACAAAAACAGCACTGCGCCGTGCCTTGCGCATCGGGAAGCCAACTTCAGGGCTGTCAAGAAGTTTGGCGAGAACTATACCGATGTACATCGGTACATACATACCTACATAAATATTCAAAGGATTATTTTAATATGATTGAGCGAAAAGGTCGTAAGGAGCAAGAATTTAGTGCTTATCAATGAAAGTCAGATGATAAGCAGCTGATTACGTCTTTCATTCATTCCATTTTATGCCATTATATGCAAATATATTACGAGAACAAATGTCACTTATAATGTTGTTAACTCATTAAGCTTGAATGGCCCAGCTTTGTTATTATTTCTGACTCAGAATCGTAGAAAAACTTCAATCAATTACACGTATTAACTTCGACCAATTTTTTACTTCTGTCTAGGTCAAGGTTGAGTGTTTTAGGGTTGAGCCCAAACACGAGCTTGGCAGTGCGTGTTTAGAAGACGAGACAGAATATTCCATTTGTTTCATCTGTTTGGATTAAATTAAATTATTGCTAGCCATTTTTAGTACAGAAATAAAAATGGTAGTATTATTAAGACTGAAGATTTTTATTTACAAGAAGGTCCTTTTGAAGGAAACTTTCTCCACTCTAATTGACTCAGTAGCTATGACAACGGAAAAAAAAAGCCCTAAATTAATATCAAAGTGACAAGATATACCTAGGCAACTCCACGACCAAGCGCGTATTTTGCTACGGATATATCTAACTGTCAAATTGATTAATTCAAAGTGAGGAAATAGCTTTTAAGGAATTTTTTTACACACCACATTTAGAGAAAAATGACATCAAATAAATATACTTTTTTATGACAAAACAATAAGAGCTCATCGGATTGCCTTTAATGGGACTTCTATACCACCAAAGGCTTATTATTGGTTTTACAACGACTCAGGCGCCTTCCTGACTGAGTGGTTTCGGTAAAGACTCTTTACCGAGCGCATACAGGCATAATACCTCGGTAAGGTTTTGGCAACGAATACGCACAAATCCGATGGGGAAGGCGCCTAAGTCTTTGGTCAGGATCATTGTGCGCGAGCCATGGCGGCCGTCACTAGAGGCATTACAGTTACATTGTCCACCCCGGAAGATAAATTAAAACGCCTCCCACGCCCTCGAACCAAGCTTTTGTAAAATATTTCGCTCATAAATTTAATTACTGATTTAGTAACTTACCATTATCATTAAGGGAGTGATTAGGCGTAGCACCCATACTCGAACTGGACCCCTTCAATATCGCGTTGTGCTGTCGCATATTCTCCAGTTCCACTGTAAACAAGTTACAATTGCAGTAAAGGAAAACGTAAATGAATATTTAATGAACGCATTGGAATCGCTAATTACTGTTAAAACAGCCTGCTAACTGTTCTTGATAAGTATGTTGAGGCAAAAACAGTATGATTTTAATGAAGTCAGTTTATGATATTTACCTGTACTGAATAATCATGAGGATTGATAGTAATACGCTTATGATTTTTGCATATTTAAACTATTAAACTGCAATAAATCATACATTCATATTTTGGGCACCCTACCCACATTAAATAAAAGTAATGTTGAAATGCCATCAAAAGCAAAAAATTCAATAATAGTAAGCTTTTCAAGCCAATTCAGCAGCCTACCTCAAATATATAATATATATTAGTTTATTTCTGAAGCGAAATCGCTTCAGAAATAAACTAACTTTTTTCATTTAATTATTACCTACTCATATTTTATTTTTATTTTTGTTACTTCCCTCCAGCTTTTGTTTTTGTCTTTTCTTTACGTCTTTTCTTTTCTTGACGTCAAATAGCGAGGCTATTATCTTTTACTATAGGGTCAGACATAAATAGTATGTCGAAGGCATGTACTGTAGTTGATATTAGTAGTAATATTAATTTACAGGTGGTCAATAAGTTTAATAACGTTAGCACTTCTGCTATTAATATTTATAGTTTAAACTAGTTTGTTGGACAAGGGAGGGTGCCAACAACGAAATAGTTAAGAGTACATCCACCGTCAAGAAGGTACCTTCTTGCTCACACTTAGTTAATTTTAAAAAAGGAGGGTTTTTTATTTATTTATTTAAACTTCATGCACAAAAGTACAATGGCGGACTTATCGCCTTAGGCATTCTCTACCAGTCAACCAAGAGTGGTGAAGAGACAACATGGCAGGTGCACTGTTTAAGACGTGGCAACAAAAAATAATAATCATAGACTGCTTGAAATACACATACATACATATTTTATATAATTAAAAATAAGTTATCGAGATGACCCTCCCTCCCGCTGATAATAAAACTGCAATTTCCGCTTGAAAGAATACCGACTGGTGGCCGTCCTGATTTCGAGAGGAAGCGCGTTCCAAAGAAGAATAGACTGAATATGAAAGGAAGAATGAACAAAATCAGTAATATGAGAAGGACATAGATATAGAAGGACATAGAAGAATATTGTTGGAAGAACGCAGATTCCTAGTGTGAGAAGTACTTAAATATTGTAAGTGAGACATAAGCTACGAAGGTGGGGTGGGAGAGTTGAGTAGGGAAAAGAGCGTAGTAAGAGCACGCAAACATCTTCTCTGGCGAATGGGCATCCATTTGAGCTCAGACCTGTAGCTCGACACATGGTCATATTTCCTCAAGTTAAATATGAACCGAATGCAGCTATTTAGGAGTCTATCAAGCTTATCCAGCAGAACCGCACTCAAGTCGAAATAGCATACGTCACCATAGTCGATTATGGGGAAAATAAATGATCACCACGTTTGTACAAGACAGGTTGGCAATTCCTAACTTATATTTTATGCTAGCTTCTGTAAGCGGCTTCCTCTGCATGAGAAGCGTTTTCATATCCCAAAGGCATATGTGCTGTTCCAGTCTCTATCCTTGTACCAAATTTCATCTAGATCCGTTCAGGCGTTCTGGCGTGATTGAGTAACAAACTTACATCCACACATCCAACCAAATGTTCGTATTTATAATACAACAATTTTTTGTTACTTTGGGTTACATTATTGCAATTTTCGTTAATAATCTCTAATTTTTTAACCGATTTCCCAAAAAGGAGGTTCGGGCATAACTCGCGTCATATATAAACGGATTTGCAAAATTCTTTTTTGTTCGAAAGAAGTTTATTCCAAAATGGTCCCATTTAAATTTGGTAAAGATCTAATGAAGAACTTCGGAGATATACAACAGAACTCTTCAATAAATGACGGCAAATCTCTCGGGATTGCTGTATTCGCATGTCTGTTTATTGTCTAGACCATTTCATAACATACCATTACGCCAGTATACTCTAAACGGGTACGCAGATGTGTACAGTTATCCCTGGTACATTCTCATTCCACTGGTTATGTTCAAGTCAAAAAACGAAGAAACAAAATCAGGAACACCGACTTCCGGAATTGAAGTAATTTTTCACTTTGTAGTGTTTTTTTTGGAAGTTGGTTAAAATTTTTTGTAAAAAAGTTTTTTAGTCTAGTAATAAATATGGCCTTTGAGGAATATTCTAATGGTGAAAGAATTTTTGAAATTGGACCAGTAGTATTTGAGTTTATTTGTTACAAACAAACAAATCTTACCTTTTTATCAAATTAGTGTACATATATTTTATATTGATAACCTATATATAAAAATATTATACCTAACTTCATGTACATTCATTTTGATAAAATATGAATTAAGGTCACTGTTATTTTATCTGTCTTTCTAATAAGAGAAAGAATGTGCGTAATACAAAAAGTGACTTCTTCAAAATACAATTGTATTGAGGAAAAAAATTACTATTTATTCTACTTTATAACATTAACTTCAACTTACTCCACAAGGAAAAACTGTCTGGTCTAAGTAAAATCCAAAATTTTAATTAAGGCAAGGCCTTTAGCTTGTGATAGATTGATCTTAAATAAAGGAAATCCAGCCTTATGGCTAGTCCAATTCCAAGAATAGTTTGATTTATCTAATAGTAATTAATGTTTAGGACAATCTGTCCGAGTGTGGCAAGACCATTATTTTTTTTAATGTTCCTTATTAGTCCAATTAAGTTTATAAGGGAACTCAAATTGGCAAAATTGGCAGAAAAATTTAATTCAGAAAAAAAATAACATGTTTTCTATGGGATTTTTGAAGGAACTCTTTAAACAGGAACAGAGTATGTTATAAAAATATGAAATGGAGCCAAGTACCTAATTTCGAAGGGAGAGGAAAATCATGCTGTGCAGTCGGAGGATACATATTCGCGAGCTGATCAAAACCAGAGCAGTCGAGTTTATTGATTTAACTTTCTTTATTTATAACTTTTTAGTTAACATTTTTTTTTCATATTGACTCATTTGAACATATAAGTGTTTTATATTTTTGAAATCACCTCTTAAAACCTTTTATTTGATAGCCCAGATGAAGGGTTTGGCAGAAAAAAGATATTGGGCTATATTAATCGTTTGACATAAGAATCATCAAAATCGGCCAACGCTTTTAGTCTCTAGAACACCACATAGAAACAAACATACATACATAGACTGATAAAGACATTACTCTCTTCGACAGTTTGGAAAAAAGGCAGGGCATTTTAATGGCTGTCATTTAAAAGTAAACACAGTAAAAAAATCTGTAGTTTTTGACCTGGAATTGCACATAGACACTAAGGACCGGATTATATTATGCAAATAAAAAGCTTGAAATATGCATAAAACATGCGTTAAATATACATAAAAATTTTCAAAATAATTATGTAACATGTCACATCTCAAAATTTTTTTATTTCTAAATCAGCATACAATAAGTGAATTATTCAATCATAAATTACCTATCAATTATCAAAAAGTAGCAACTTTGCAGATGACAATAATCCACTAAAACAAAAAATTATTTAACATTTATGTAAACATAAACAATCAGATATTTAGGTGTTCTAAATGTATAGTCATCAATCAAAATATTTTTATGGATGAAAATTGTTAGTAAATATAGGTGAAATTTTGGTTATAGTGTTTATTACACTTCAATAGGGTAACCTACCGAAAAATAAAATAAACATAGCGAAAATATGCATCATCACTAGATATTAGATATATAATAATATGCAATTTCCACTGAGAATGGCGAACGGCTTTCATCAGGCGAAATAGTGGTCAAACATGAGCCTATAGACTATAAAAAAAAAAATGGGGTAAATATGCAATTTGATATGCAAATGCATATAATCTGGTCTCTAATCATTACCATTCCATTTTAATAGTTGGGTAAAAAGTGCTGATTCCTAATTAAAATAAATTACATTTGATTTATTACTAAGATAAGTCTCTGAGGCCTAGGCATCTTCATAATAATATTATCAGATAGAGTAAAACAGTGACATTAGTATGAAATACATGTTTTAAACATGTCTCATGTCCTTGAAACATTATGCATAGTGCGTAGGTGATTAAATGTAGGTGTACTTTTGAAAGGGTGACCTTATACTGTGATGTGGGCTGGTTCACCAAAAAGTTGGGAAGGTTGCATATTATGCATATTTAGTGCTCAAGGCTGTTTAAAGTTTTGGGAACTTTTATAATGTGAGGTAGATGCAAGCAGGTAAAGGTGGAACTGTGAATAATTTTTGTCAGTCTCGTATGAGCACAAACAAAGATAAAATTCATTGTAATTGAAGCAGTCAAACATAACGAAATAAAAGGCTCATAGTTCATCACTGCTAGGTCATCATTGGTATTGCAAGATATAAAAAAAGGTTTAGATCCTTACCTTTGGTATCCATTAAGTCTTTATTCAGTCTTTCATTTGCCATTTTAAGGGAAGTTATTTGGTCAAGCAGACATGTCAGGAGTCTGCTGCCCACCTGACTACCTGACATGTCTGAACTGTCTTCTGATCCTGACTCCATATCTCCATTGGTAGGCCGGGCTACATCTGGCAGCCCTGTCACACAGGGGTCACTGAACCTCCTAGCGTTACTCCCTTCATCCTTGTCATTCATGTTCATGTCACTGTTGGAGTTTGTGTCACCAACAGAGGTCACTATAGGAGGCAAGCTAGCAAAGTCCTGGCTGTCAGTCAAATTCTTTGGTTGCAAATAATTGATGTTGTGAGAGTGGGTTGGTGTACCATGACGAGGGGTACTCGTCACATCCTCAGCCTTGTTCTCACTTCTGCGTCGCATTCGCGGCCTCTGCACCTGAATGCTTTTGTTTACACTCTGCACATAACGATATTCCGGCCCGTAGAATGGCATCATAGGTGGGTTGCAGTAACTAGGCAGCGTGGGCAAGGACGTCGGCTCAGGTGCACAGCCGTACATGTGTCTGTAAGGATCAAAGCCCGGTGCGAACTGAGAACTACCCATCGCATAGTTCACATTCGGATTCACGTAAGTATCATACGTGTCCATGCTGGGCGTCGACTCCTGGATATGGTGCATTGTCTTATCCAACCATTTCGAAAGGTACGAACCTCTGCTCCCACGACATTTCTTCCGCTTTCCCAGGGAGCCGTTACTATTCGACGGTTTGCCGTTGCCGTTCACTTGTTTTGGTGTAGAAGCCATTAATGTCACTTGATTATACTCGGGCACAAATTTGAAACACTAGAACCACACTTCAGCTCCTACTTCCAAAGATCAAGACGCCAATATTTTCCATTTAAGCCGAATTATTAAAATCGCGCACAAAAATAACTTCGTCCAATTCGACCGACTTGGGCACTGAATTATTAATGACGTTTACTGTCATTTTCCTTGTATTTTCTAATACAGATAAAAAAAACTTGAAAATCTCTGATACACGCAGAAAGTGCAAAAAAGAAACTATTTAAATACTTTTTCTGATTATCATAATTTTGATTAAAGATTATTAATAGAAACATGTGGATTGTAATTAATATTGAAAAGTTTATTAGTATCAATTCATTACTGTAAAATTTTGTAAACCAGACTACGCCATCTTTTATCGTAACTTGTTACTACTACACATTCAAAAGTTGTAATACTTCCACTCTAACGGAATAGATGGCGTTAGTTAGAAGTCCTCTCAAAGTAAGATCAAACCGACCATAGAGTTCGGCTGGTTTGGCTAGAAATTCGGCAATTTTAAAAATTTAATGGTGCCTCTTATTAAAATAACCTTATTCTCTACTACTACATTACATATCGATTGCCTTATATACTAAGTGTCAATCAAAGCGGGCTTTGCGGCTTATGTTTTGTAGAATACGGCTTGAGAAATGAGGACAAAAACAATGCTTAACACTACTGATTATAGTAACTTAATATGACTTTTCAACAGTTTTCTGGCCCGTTGCCATGGTCTGCTTTGCTTAATAAACTCCGCTCATTGGTTTCCTTCATCTAGTTCTAGAGATGGTAGTATATTTGAACTTGATGACTAGACATACATGGTCAACATATCTACTAGAGGCTTAACGTTGAAAATGCAATGTATTGATCGGTTTGATAACTTTTATAAAAGGCAGGTCGACGACACTTCTAATACCTATTAAGTGGTACCTCACACTTAAAGGAGAAGTCTATGCTTGGTCACGTAATCCTGAACTTGTGATGTAGCTGTTTACCAGCGTCCAGCCAGCTGTTGACCTAGTAGGTACCTAACAGTGCCTCTTTGTTATGTAAACTTACACTTATTAGTTCATGCCCTCTCCTTGGTCTTGTCATGACAGCTTGAGTTTGATACCCAGAATGAGTAGTCTTCGATGAAAAACAATCGATAGTAGTTGGGCCCTTAATAAAGCGGTTTGCCTTCTTATCACGTCATGTACCCTGCACCCTTATCTGAAAACTGTGCCTTGCCTTGACAAACATTGTCAAAGACAATTTGCCTATTTATCTATGTCTGTAGACCCTGCGGGGCGAGCATGGCCTCTGCGATAGGCTTGAGTCATGCATTTTATCAAGGTTTTTGTTCCCAAACTGTGATAAAAATGGGTGACTCAAGCCTGCCACAGTATGCCGTGCTCGCCCGGCTGGTCCGGTTTGTGTCGTAGTAAAAATGTATAGGTGTTGTTATTTACAAGCTTTTATTTAACTTGTATTGTTGTTTGAGTCAAATCTTGCAACTGAAGTTACAAATGTTATCCCCAAACAATTGATCTGAAATTTTGCTTAGGTACACGTTTGGTTTGGATGACAATGCACGGTAAGCTAAAAAAGCTTGTCTAATAAAAGATATTTTATTTTTCTTATAAACTTAGGACCGATTTCACCAATGAAACTAAACGCGATTAGTTCAACTAAACTCATTTTATGCAAATACAGCGTTCTGATTGGTAGTCTCTCAGCGGTCTCAACCAATCAGAACGCTGTATTTGCATAAACTGAGTTTAGTTGAACTAATCACGATTAGTTTTATTGGTAAATTCGGGCCTTAGTGTGTATCAAGTACCTACCTATTATATTAATGGAACTATATGTCTGGAGAATTTCTCTGCAATTAATTCCTTGAATACTTAGGGTGTTTTGTGTGTTTTATGGTGAATTGAAACAAGTATTAAATGACAGAAATTTATTCTCTAAATATATAAAACAATTTGATTTATATTTACAATTTATTTTTCTTTTATATTATTTATAAATTGTTTTGAATGTTTTACGAGATGAGATGGACGTATATAATAATATGTATGAAAAAAACAGCTAAAGAATCTGTAAATATTTTACAAATTCTATGGCACATTGCTTGAAAGGGAAACATTATTACAGAAACAACACAAAAAAAGAATGTGCATACATATTATCATGAAAATTGGCAGTAGATAAGTTCTTATAACAGATTACTCTTACAAACAAAATAGTAATAACTAATATTAATATAGATCCTTAATTACTGAAACTAAAGTATGTTCAAAACAATATGATAATATTATCTTCTACATTTATAAACTTAGTTATTTTGTAGAAATGTTATATTTCTCTTTGATAATAAAAAATCAAATATAATTGATCAAGAATCAAGAACAATCCTAATTTTATTTTAAACTAAATAATGTGTAAATAATCTATCGAGATTTAAATTATAAAGAAAATAATTGCATTAATTCATATAATGATAGAGGGTTTACTGATTGTACTTAATATGTACTACGGTATGTAATGCATACGGTGCGTTTGCTACAAACGTTTTACACAAGTCTACCTAACATTAGGTAAATTATTTACTTGAAATTATCTGTCTATGGGAAACTGTTCATGTATAAACCTTACTCTTTTTATCGTCAGTAAATTATATAAACAGTGGTCCTATCAATTATTTCAATTTTAATTCGGTATTTATACAACGAATATTGTAAAAGACACTGTTTTCTTTGAAAAGTATTTAGCTGGCAAAAAATAAGGTACCGCAAAAGACTGTATCTTACTTTAACTGTCATAGGAAAAAACATAAAAATACAATTATTCGAGTGTGCGTGGATCGCAAGGAATCTATCGAAAATCACCAGACACGATGTGCCTCTAACTGTGAATCATTACAGGCAGTGATAGCGAACAAATAAATAGTACATTTGTTGAATGATACGAAAAGAAACGGCAAAAAAAACAAGTATACAAGATCCCTTAATTTCTAAATGAGTATACGATTTTTTGATCATAAAATATAAATTAAAACTTACATAGCATCTTTACTTAACTTTTATCGTCGATACTCTTTTGAGATGTCTATTTTAAATGATTAGATTATTAATGAATACCATGCCGATTAATACAAAATTAAATGAAAATATATCGAAAACCTTAATCCAATTTTCTTTAACAAATACAATATAATCTACGTTCCATGTAGGTAATATGCAAACCAAAACAAGACAGAAATAAACTAAAACAACTAAGTGTTAATGAAACTTAGAGACTTTTTCATAATATTTAATACAAAATTTTCGTATCAAAAATTTAAATCATTTCTGTCTAAAATTATCGACATCAATCACAAACAAGTCACATTTAATTCTGCCTTGATTTCTCATCGTTTCATAGATGTAGTTTGACTAAAACTATGATCCATTCACACGTTCAACAAAGATTTAGAGACATACAAAATACATAGTAGGCATCTAAATGTCGTACATAATATAAAATATCTGTTATAATCTAAGTCACATCGTTGCATTACCAAGGATTCCACGCATACTAAATAAAATTTACAATTTAATAACAACTCTTCCCAACTCTGTATATAAAAACTAAAGGTTGAATGAATAATAAAAATGTTTTACAAATGAACGAGGCGCTCTGTGACGGGTACAACAAAATATCGCATGGAATCCCTTTGGCTTATATTGTTTTTCACCCTTTGCGACCCTGCATTCATTCGAGTGATTTCTAAAGAATAAATATTTCTGTTTGAATGTTTTTGCGAAAAACTGAATTCCAGCAATGGCTTGGTGATTCAACACCACTTGATGATTCAATAAATTCACAACTGTTCCAAGGGAAATATAGAAATCACTCCTTCACATTCACGCCCTATCGTCCACGCGAGATACTTAAAAACTAAACTAGCTTAACATCGTCTAATGCTGTCAGAAGGTCGCTGGTGTTCTGCAGCAAGTCGGCTTCGGACCAGAAGTCTGCCGTGGACATCTGGCCGTTGGAGTCGAGCATGATCTCCGGGGTCTGGAGGAAGCCGGGGCTGGGCTGCATCTTGGTCAGATACGGGTCACAGCCCTGCATCACGCCGACGGGAGACATCAGTCTGCTGCTTGGGCTGTACTGCTGGAACTTACCGACTGGGGAGAGGGACTGTGGCGTGGAGTATGGACTCATGACGCGCTGAGCAGGGGACATGGCCGGGCTATGGGTGTAGCTGTTCGGGCTGGATGGGAGGGAATACATGGGACTCACATTAAGGCTCAGTGGAGACATAGGGCTGCTAATATTCGTGCGCATAGCCGTCATATTAGTGTTATTACGGATCATCTGCTGCTTGGTTGGCATCCCTTGTAGCAAGTTTATTACGGGCAATGGAATGGTATTCATGTTTGTGTTCTGGGGGATCTGTGCGTGTACCATTTGATAAGCGGGGTGAAGACGGGGGTTTGGCTGTGGTAGTTGTTGCGGCAGGTCCTGTAAACACATAAAAGCATATATTAGTATATTGAAGTATTTCTTAATTAAAGCACACACAAGAGAAGGAGGAAATTTCACTACAATAAGACAAAACTGGACTCTGGTCGATTAATATCTAAAAGACAAAAAAGTTTGAACTTAAAAGGTGCACGTTTGAATGAAGTCGGAGAAGGATCGAGTATCAGCTTTAGCCTTGACATTGAAACATTCTCAGCCGTAATAAATGTTCCACTAAAAATTTGCATAATCTTGGAAGCTAAGCAGAATTTGGACAATCCGTCATTGTTATGCAAACATTATGCTAGTAAACACGGAGAGTAATTTGTGTTTTCTGACCACGTGAACATACTGATGACGTGTTTAAAGATCTAGCACCAACGTGCCATAATTTATGAGCTAGAATGGAGCTAGATTAAGATGCAGTGAGTGACTAAGCGCATGTTAAACAGATGTGCTTTGTTGTTATACTTTGGCTAGTAGGTACAAATTATTTGAGGCAGTACCACAGAATAAATAATACTTAGTAAAGTTAAAATACGCAGTTTTTTTTATAGATATCAGCAATTTAGCCATATATAAGAAATTTCTGTACAAGATTTTATAGTTCTCTATTAAGCTTTTATCTATGAATATTGAGATCTTACTTATCTCACTAACATTATAAACGCGAAAGCTTGATGGATGTGCGTACGTTTATTAATTAATCACGTCAGAACGGCTAAACAGATCTGGATGGAATTTAGCACAGAGATAGATTATAGTCAGGAATAGCGCATAAGATACTTTTTATTACGGGAATATGTTAGCTCGGGATAATTTTCGCGGGCGAAAAATTACAAAAAATTATGGGATTAGCAAGCGCTCTCAAAATGTCAGATGACCAATCCCCTTACATTTTGGCCATTCGATCATTGCCTTCGCTCACAGAATGACACTGTCTAGAGGCTAAGGACGTCTAAGCTGACACATGCCATGTTGATTGTTGAAGGAATCTTACGTACCTACACAGCTACGGTGGCACAGTTGTTCTATCTCACGAGCGAAGGCGGGTTGGTCTTAGTCGTGTGTGTAGATGCACATGCACATTGTTTCTGTGTGCGTAAGCGATACTGAGCGCTCCCGAGCTTACGCACACAGAAACAATTTGCATGAGCATCACACACAAGACTAAGATCAACCCGCCGTCGTGACATAGAACAATGTACCGCATAATCAATATAACTTCGTCTAGCCAGTTAACTACTTTCACATTTCATGTCGCCTAATTCAAAGTGCTCTAATATAATTTGATGCTGACAAGCCAGTGTTGGTGCATTGCGGTCGAAGTGCCGTCGACTGTTGATCGATAGAAAAATAACCCACAAACATAATAATACTGCATGCTACTAACTCCTATGTGATTCTAATTTGTGTTGAATGCGGGCTTCTGATTGGCTGATTGATTTTATTGTTGGCTAGCCCCGCATTGTGATATAATGATAATAAATGTATTTATTGTAGTGTCATTGATTTGATAGAAAATTTTGATGAAGTGCAAATTTACTAACAGAGGGGAAAACTTACTGTTCATGAAATCGGCTTTTTTCGTCGTCAATTAGCAGTCATTTATCAAAAATTTCTAAATTTTAATATTGAATATGTACCATGGTTAAAAGTAACTAGCTACATATATTATACAATTTTGGTTGTATTATAAAACAACCTGAGTATATGTTTTGTTCTTTTACTACCCCAAGTACTATTTTATTAGTAGGTATTTCCTCCTAAAGTACCCAGTTAATAGTTTTTCAGCGAATCATATTTCAGAAGACATGATGATATCAGCAGACCGTTCGCGTGTGTTTTGGCAACGCCTTTCTTACTTCAGTTCGTGCACTAAAATGCTGACGTCATAAAAACGTTCCATTAGTTTTTATTTCGCGATTTGATGCTAGATTTCACACCACCAAACAGCGAAGCTATTAAAATCTACTTTTATTATTACCGAACACTCAACGTTGGAAAAAATGAAACGTGAAAAATTACGGAAAATACGGGGTGGGAAATTTTTCGTAAAGTAATTTCTTTATGATCTCTAACTTTCAAAATTCATCATAAAATAGCAAACTTGCAGTTACGTTAGTAAAAAAATTCAAATCCAATTTTTTTTCCTAATATATTTATGTCTTTTAATAAAATTGCTTGACTATGGGCACACTTTGTTGATTAATTCAAACTACTAAAGTAAACATTTAATCGCATCATTTGTTTCAATCAGACCCACGATCGTCGTATGTGGGTAAAGCATCTCTATACCCATAATTGCAGCATCCGTTATATTGTCGGGCCTAGCTTATCTCTTGGGGATCCTCTTATCCCTTCTACGGGTCGAAGATGAGATCAAATTATTAACTAGCTAATTTCTTACCACGTCATTATTTATAGACTGTTAGATAATTCAGGCTTAAACTTCAGTTATCAGTATTAAACTTTGGATCATAACATTTCATGTATCTATCATGCAAAGACCCGAGCAAAAAGTTTCACACCCTTATCTGCAGTTTGTATATATGACGCTGTAGAGTGGTCAAAGTCCTTGATCTTGGGGAAAGTTCTAAATGCGAATGGGCAAAAAGAAAATACCGGGTGTTAGTACCACCCGAAGTCAACAGCCGTTTTATAACAGAATGCTATCTACGAACGCACATAAGGCTCGAAGGGACGGCTTAGAAGGGATTTTTCTTTTTAGTTATTGCCCTTAAGACTTCCACAAACAATTTAAAGTTATACGTTTGCTAGTATTAAATTCCTGAGAGCCTGCAGAGAAATGAGGTCTCTATTAATAATTCTGTTGTACTGATATTTGGTAGCTAGTTTTTTGGTAGCGGTAGTGTTGAGAAAAACTTATTTGTTTGAGGTGAAGTAAAAACTGTGTTGATCAGTCACACGCTACATCGTTGCCTCTATTATGGTTTTTATTTTTTACCAATTATAACATCCTGTTGTTGTCTAGAAGATTTTCCTTTACTTTACCACCTCATATGGACTTTGGCTAAATATAGTTAATTAAGTTTTGAAGGACCGGTTACATAAATACAAAAGACATATTCGAAGACTGGATTTGTAATGACAAGCTCGTGTCAAAAACGTGTTTTTCGAACTTCTTTTGGTCATTTAGGAATTTTCATTTTATACGTAAATTTATATTTGCACATACTTGTATAGTTTGTTCTTAAATATTTATCATAATGTCTATGTTTAAGCATGGCATTGTATTTTATGTGAATTCTAAAATTAGTAGGTTTCTTAATTAGAATACTAGCTACATTATGTTTCCTTGTGCGTGTTTTTCTAAAGTCTGGGCATTATGCCATGCCGTGGTACTAAAATGTGTCTGAAAAAAATATCACTTATGCATATCTTACCAAATAAAAAAAATATATAGCCTCTATACACCCTGAAATTTAATTGGTTGTTTTCCCGCGGCAGAACGACTTGCCTTAAGGAGTACTTTCGAAGTATAGAGTTAAAGTAAATAAATAACGATGTTTCTGTTTTAAAATAATTAAAAAAATATTCATCAACTCGAAAAAGTGAGTAACAATAGTAACTCTGGACGTAACTTGTAGGTACTAGGTACTACTCGTGTCACCACCTACAAAGAAAACCGATGCACAAAATAATGTCAAACCAAAATAAACTCTCGCACGTGGTGATACGGCATAAAAGTTTGCACGCAAAACAAACGAGCGAGCCACAAGCCGACAAAGCAAAGACCGATTTATTAAATGTTTAAAGTAAAATAAGCTCTCGCGTGTAATTATACGGCATAATCTAGCCCGCGCGTAACATGATCAAACGGAGCCGCCTTCGAACCTAATCCTTTCGACGGTGACCTAGCACCCGGGTCAACGGCCTGCTGTCGTTCGGCCGTAGATATCGAGAGGTATACTATTGGTTCGTGATCGCTTTCGAGTTTAGTTTTTCACAATGTTAAATATGCCAGTTTTGGTTTCTAATATTTTATATAACTACGAAACGATTGTATTACATAGACAAAACCATTTCGCTGCGGGAAAACAACCATTTAAATTTCACGGTGTATATGTAGTAGATATAATTTTAGTATGTTTGATACAGCCAGAAAACTCAGAACTGCTGTATAACTTGAATTAGCAACAAAAGTCTGCAAATATCAGTTGTTTGCACATTTATTCTGTCATAGAGTCTGAATAATTTCATAGCTCTTTCGGTGTTTGTGCAAATGCAAATATCTCTTTTACAAAATATGTTTTGTAGTTGTCAAGAACTGTGAATCCCAAATTCACCGTTTTTCATACTTCATGTCTCATAGTCTGCTAAAGCCGAAACTCGGTATGGATACCAAGGATAGGAACAGGGTAATGAAAATCAACGTGCACCTTTTTAACCAGAACTATTTTTGCCTCTTTTATTTTTAGATATTTTCTGTCAACGTCACAATATTTATGTCTCTCCAGAAAAATAAATAATTACATATCCTCTTATTATTACACATCGTCCATATACACACTATAAATATGTAATCTATATACAATACACACACTATAAAATTATAATTATATATTATAATAACAACGACGATTATTTATGATATCTACGTTTACGTCTTTTAAAATTTCGATACTGCGATGACAACTGCCAAGCACGTAATAATCTAAATTTCGAGTATGTCAAGAGTGCTTGTAATTACTACTTAATCATTGAATAACTCGTTTGATAAATACATGCTCACTATAAAAGTAAAGGCATCCAAACGTTCCGGATAAGAGAACATAAACCGTAATACAACACACTTTGAACTAAGTTGTACTTTGTATCATTTGGCAGTGGAAACTGTTGGGACATCGACCGTCGCATGGCACAACTGCCTGGGACAACAACGCATTACAATAAACTCTGAATAAAATACATAACGATCGGGACAATACCTACTTCTAAAACATGATCTCACTAAAGTCGAACTAACTCCATATCGATGTGAAATAAGATTCGTTGTAGTCGACAACATAAATTACACTAACGAATAAATAGCGATAACCGCTGAGTACAGGGTTGATATTAAAACTATTAATATTGACTCGGCTCCAGCTACGGCTACGAACATAAGACAGAGTGCGCGGCGGGCTCTCGCGGTAACTAAGTAACCTAGGAACGATACCGATACTTCACATAACCAACACGATATGCACGATCAATTTAACCACTAAACTCAACAATCAATTGCTCAAATATACACCATTAAAACTAAATCGTAGGTACCTACGCACTATACCTAGACATCTTAAACTAATTCTGGTACGCCTTGAGGCGCAAGCACGAGATTGCAAGACCGTAGAAGATTAACTAAACTAACCAGCCCTAGTACTAAGTCCCTTCGACTGGTCGTCTCGCGTTAAACAGCCTTGCCTTAGACTTTAATCTGGCTCGTGCCGACGCTTATTGTCTCGTAGGACTCCCATTACAATGCGACTTTCAGTCAGATACTGGTACATGTATACGGTTATATCACAAGTATCGACGGCACTGTATTAACATTAATTCGTATCAAACCGACCAGAGTAAAGTTCTGTGAGATAGCACTGGTTTACAGGCGTAAAGTTTGAACACTGGACGCGCGTTATCACAGTTTTGTTAAGAGTAGTCGAGGTGTGTGCCTCAGGCTTTAGCTTTGTGTCTTGGCCGGCATGTCACCATGCAGATGTAGCCGGCGTCGACGTCGCAGCCGCTCACCAGGAGGTTCATGAGGACGCTTGAGGACTGTGCGGGCGTCGTCGCCTGTACCGGCGACGGGCTACGCTTAACACGCTTCGCGCATGGCTCCTGATCTTGCTTCATTACTCTTTTGACGCCCGTGTCCCATGATGAGACACTCCTGCTTGGTATTAGACCTGTTGGCAATGCATCCGTTTTAGTATAGTCAAGAAAACAAAATTTAATTAATAAAATTGTTTCGTGTATAATACCTTGATCAGCGTATATATTGGTTATGAGATCCTGTGGCTGTGGTCCTGTGGTAGTGGCCGTCAGTAGGCGTTGTAGCGCGGGCGCCGGTGATGTGGTCTGCATCTCGGTGGGTTGTGGCCTTGCCATGCTCACGCTGTCGGGCAAGGCCCCCCACATCACCGCCGGCTCCAACACCGGCAGTTCATCACTCGCCGGGATAAAGGGAGAGTTGCCATCTTCAATGTCATTGTCTGACCTGGTGCTGTCAAACGCGTCCAATGACAGCTCTGTTAATAACGAGGACTGTTCGCATGAAGAATCGTTTTCCTGAAAATGTGTTTACTGTTAGAGTACTGAAAAAAAACAATAAGAAAATAAGAAAAGCGGAATGTTTAACATTTTGGATACCTGCGATTCAGGCGAAGACAACAGCAATGGATCTGGCGTCAAGGAGTCTACTGGTGATCCGTTAGCCAAATCATCTCCCAGTAGACTGCAGTAGTTGTCGTTCAGAATGAAATCATCGAACATGTCGAAAGGACTATTCTCTAGAGGAATACAAGCATCTCCAGCGGTGGGTGCCAAGTGTGTCAGATCTTCCGGCTCGTCTTTTAGCACTGTAAACAACGACAATATTATATAGAGCGCAGTCCTGGTAAAAGAATAGCAAAGCAAGCAATAATTCTAGTAAAGCAAACACTGATACCTAAGCACACAAAGCTGAAGAACGTCTCTAGCCACTCACTTGTAAGTCCCTCGTCTTGGTCGAACATGAGAAAGCCTTTGTTCATTTCTTTCTTTCGCGGAGCGAATATAAGCTCTGTGACGGGAATAGGCTTCTCTTCGGGTGTTATGAATTCGACTATTGCACCGTTGGCTGTGGGATCCGCCGAGAGGGCTGGGAGAGGCACAGACTCGAGCACGGGCGGAGCCGGGGCCAGTGCGGGTTTCAGATCGGCGTGCTGCAACTGGTGTACGGCGAACACCTCATCTTTGCACTCGATGCCACTGCGAAAGAAACAAAATGATAACACATTGCCCTTAGGGCGGGATGGCATAAGCCATCATGTCAGGTGTCACGGTCTACCGCCAACACGTCAACTCATAAACGAGATGTACGTCATACAAGTGCCTTCGTTTAATGGACTATAATGGAAACTGCACGGTCATTAGTCGAGAGAGAATCAAACATTCCAGTGTTAAATGGTTTAGTGTACGTTTGTGTTGAAGAAGTGTGAATAGTGCGCTACATAAGAACACTAGTCGGAACATATTGGCATCGCGGCGTAAAGATATACAATAGCGCGTAATCAGTCAACAATATTCAAGGTTGACGTAGGTCTACATCTCTGTGTGCGAGCTCGATGTCACATGTTATGGTACAGATGGACAAACACTAATTTGTTTCACGTCTAGACCAGTCTATTCTAATTGACATAAATACCGTATGGCTACTATAATAAGTTTCTGCTCAACCACACGATTCAGAACCGCAAACAAGGAAAGAGTCAGTAGGATAAAATTGACATTAATCCTAACGTTAAAATTGTATATGGCGGGGAAATTTATTGCAATTATTAATTTGCATAAAAAGAAAAAATATTCCAAAAAAAAAATTACAGAAAAACTTAAATCAGGTAAATAATTTTATTCCGGATAATGAATAATTAGTTGTAAATAATTCAGAAATTCGTACCTGACAAATTAATGAGAAGCCGTTCAAACAATTTACATGTTCTATTGAGACTTAAGTACGCAGCGTTAGGTTAAATGTCGAAGTTATTTTTACTAGCACAATAAACTGCACAGAGCGATGGAAACTGAGAGGAGAGTCATCAATGAGCGCGTGCGCCCTGTCTCACAGCTGACTCCCGTTTGACCATACTGTAGCGATACCTGATAACGCCATCCCACCAAAACATTTGTTTATGAGATAGACTGAGATTATCTGTTGGCTTAGTCTTCAAAACAAATGAGATCTTAAATATTAAGTAACCAAAGGCAGCAACATGAGATTTTTTTTTTGAAAATTTTAATATACGTACTTAACCTTTTTTTTATTCATACATAGGATTTGGTTAGACGTCTGAAATTATTTCTTTTTTTCTTCGTTTTTAGATATTCATTGTCTTGGTAGGAATAATTGTACTTTTGTGAAGGTTAATAAAAATTTGAAATCATTTGGATTGTAGATTTAGTGTATATTCGATGTTGTTATAGTATGCATTACAGAAAAATAAAAAAAGGTCTGTGTCCCAGCAGTGGGAACATTGAAAAAGGCTGATGAAGATGATGCTAAAAATACTGAAAAACTCGGATGGTACCTAATTATTCTATTCTATTATCCAAATCATCATCTTATGGGGTTTGTAGATGAGTTTTAGGTGAAAAATGCCATGGAGGTTTCTTAAAAAGTTATTCCTCAGATGCTAAAATGAAAAGCCAATTGTTCAAAGGAACGTGACAAAAAAGACAAAAAAAATAACTTAAGCTAACCCAACAAGCGATTCTACAAAGCTATTAAAAAAGTACTTTTATTAATTTATAAAATGCCCTGACCCTGAGACATATTAACTAGCACTGCATTACGCCAGTGATTAGAACATTATTAGGATTAATTAATGAACATCCCATCAGCGGATAACCTAAGAATTGGCCCTGTGGGATCGATGTGCGTCAATGATACCAAAATCAACATTGGTACTGATACGCAAATACTTATGAGATAAAATGTTGTTGACAATCGTTACGGTTCAAGTTTTCATTGACACTATATAAACAAGGCTAGCTAATGGAAAATTACACATACCTACACATAATGTGCACTAATTAGAAGACTGGGAAACCAGTCAGCAGAATATCTTTCACAGCACTATTTTTAATATGGGGCCTTTGTTTATTTTCAATTACGCAACGTTTTGGTCGGCTATCTTGCCTTGACTAACCAAACAGCTACGACTACTCTATAATCACGACACAATATCAAATTGCCTCTGAAAGTCTGAAACCAGACGATATAACGCAGGCCAGACACAAACCGCTTGGACGGTGTTTTTATTTGGTCCTTGCATTTAGCATTTACGCAATGTTTTCGAAAGTGAATTTTGTGCGAGAGGGAGGGATGGATAGGGGATATAGGAGGTAGAAAGGGATGTAATGATGGTAGTAAGTGCGGCCTTGCGTCCTCACCTCCCTCAGCCAGACGCCTTGTTTTCTTCAGACCGGCCATTCACCAGGAGCGCGAGAAGGGATGGGTGCGCGCGCATCGGAGCAACGAGATATCCCTATCGATTTAGGGCTTTAGATTTGGAGCCACGGTCTTATGCCAATCCAGACACCGAAGCAATACCACTTCTTTTATGTCTTACAATGCATGACAGATCTAGTATGTTGGTAAAAATATTAGATCATAGAAAAAATCATGCGACATTTCAAACTTTTGTAGTAATATCGTTTTGGGAACCCCCAATTCAGAATACTATTAAACTAAATATAAATCAATTTACAAATAGTAATAAAAGTCACAAACTAACAATGTTTTCTGTATCAATTTATAGCTAAGCGGGCAAAGTGTTAGACACACAATCTTTCATTGAAACCAATGAATCTGTCGTTAAATTATATTGGCGATAAAAACAAGCTAGACTGTAACCTCTTGTGCATGACTGAAACGTTGTCGAAACAATGAAGAGGGAACTACTTCGAGGAGTTTGAAACAATTTAAGTAGAAGAAACACTAAATGAAAATGATACATCTGATAATTTCATTCTACAAAACAGACCAATCAACTGATAACACACTGTAGCGTCGCATGAAACACCAAAATAAAGTTAGATTATGAAAGAACATAGCGATAACTCTCACGCTGCGTAACTAAAATATTTGGACACGAACTAGAGAACAGCTGTTCGGCAGGTAACCTTGGCCCTGATACCGTTCAATGGGTAACGCAATTCAACAATTACATGCTCCACGGTCGAGGTCGAATCGTGACGATATACACATCAGCCTCATTGGACATCAATTGTCTTAAAATACGATACACAACTGACTGGAATATAATGCAAATGACACTGTGTGTGTGGAAAATTCTAAGCTGAAGTATGGTGCCGGGTATTTTTTTATTCTAAATTCAGACATACAGAATACAGACAGGTGATGATAAATTAGTCATATTATAGTAAACACGGGTTTTTTTTTTAACTTATGCATGCCAGACGCAGTAGACGCGACAAATTCGATAAATATTTGGTTATTACTTCAAGGTTGATGAAGATAAGATTAGGTGGATTAATGCCCACTTTTTGTAATAACGAAAACAGACTTTCTCAGAGAGTGGACGCTTATAAGCGGTGAAAATTTTGAATGAATACATAAGACAAGCTCATGTAATATTGTATTGAGCGACTGTGTCGTGAAGGGTCATAAAATTTCCATAGCCCTATGCGTTCAACCGGCGTGCTTCGAACAATGTGTAGTAAAACCGCAAGTCACCACGGTGGCCACTCAACGAAGTTAAGTCAACATAGAGGAGCAAACAAAATTCCAAGCAGACTCGAGATCTGAAGGATGAGGATAAATGAATAAATTGCAGCTAGCCGTTTGTGATTTAACAACGCAAGTTATCAATTTTGTAATTTATAGACCGGGACCGTTCGAATTAAATCGAGTAAGTAGAAGAATCAGCACATCGGTCTGCCAATCGAGTAGCGAGTAGTGCGGCGCGGGAGTCAAGGCCGGCTCGGTGGCGCGGTTATGTAACCGAGCTGACGGCTACGACTACAAGCTGCGGGGGACGGGGACCGCTAAAATTAGCGGGTCTCACACAAACAACACACTGACACAGCGCATCAGCGCAAACGCACGCTCCGGGAATGCATTGACACAAACGTACAAAACGACACCATGCCATAACTAACTTCAGTAATATCCACGACCATAAATAAACGCTAGACTATGCGGACCCACATGCGTTTCTCAGAAACAATCGATTTTCAGAAAATGAAGGTAGGAATCAATATATTATGTAAGTAGAATGTTTAGTGAACACTGAAAGAAAGAATATATAGACGTCGTTGTAGTTAATGGAAATGTTTCGCATTAAATCGAAGTCTCCACACATATTACTTATTTATCGTCTTGTCACTGTTTGAAACCACAGTCATTATAATGAGAGAAGGTTTATGCTGTAACTATCGTTTAGATTAGATCACAAAATAGGAAACAGGCACCAGTATGAGAGCACATCCACTATTTATGCACTATATCACAATCACTAAATCGCACTGATCCTTACCATGATGCGATAGGTGTAACGATGTGTTGTCAAACAAGTTTGTCTATGTTGAGAGACGCCGGCGTGTTACTCAATATACAGTGAACAGCTGATCGGGAGCGCGAGTTCGTCGGGGGCGGTAGGGTGGCCGCGTGGGGTGTACGTTTACGTCGAAGTCTGTAGCACGAATGATACGCGCGGCGACGGCGGCGGCGCACTCGTGACGCGGCCCACCACCTAAACACATACATTATACAGTCGCGCGATACCAAATGATGATAAATTTTTGAGGATAGCCGGTACGCTCATTCGACAACCACGCGGCTTTTAATCGAGTTCACGAACCACCGGTGGATCTAGCGGTGTCGATCACGGTCAGGTTAATGCGGTATCACCTTTCTTACGAGTGATATCCACATGCTCGGGATGTTTATAGCACTGATAGCTGATCCCATTCATATAAAACTGATAAAAAGCGCACAAGATAACTGCTTAACAACAAGAAAACACCCGGCACGGTCAGAGACGAGACCATTTTCAATAAAAATCCAATATTCCAGAAAGAAAACTTACTCTAGATTCCGAAGCTAAAAGAAATGGGACCTTTAATATTGCCGATCCATATAATTGAAGAAATAAGTTCTGCAGTACTTATTTTAAGAACAATGGCTCCCGGACAGGCCAACGAACCTCGACAAATTTAGGCCAGGTTTATTTCCTGTTTCAATACTTAGTAATATGTTCAATGAGTTAATCCTGAATTTCCCTGCATTGTGAAGTGTTTTCTTTAGTATCGTTATCGGTTTAATTACACAACCTTATCTATATGCAACGAATGTGTCGGAAGACATATCGTGCGGTTAAACAAGACTCATTAAAGTTAATTTAACTGCAATTTCAGTTTGCATGAATCAAAACCCATGGAAGCGTATTGATTTAGTATTTACACATAGCGTTGGCATGCTCTTTTGAATGTTTTGTAAATTCTATTATTCTACAAATGATGACCCCTTGAAAAAGTTTTGAGAGCTAAGAATTCGAAATTAAGAATTCAAATATTTTTCATTTTTTTGATGAAGACTAAGAGAGTTCCATTAAAATACTAAAAGAGTTATGCGCATTAAATTCTCCTTTTTTTTTCCAATGATAATATATTCTGTATAATTTACTTCGCGAAGCATTTCAGGCATCTCGCCTAAATTGAACAACAACATTTCAGGTAAATTCATTTGAACACCACAATGTTATCATGTTATTCAATCAGACAAGCTGAATTGCTTAACAAAGACCAAGGTACCTTTACAGCTAATATTTATTGTTATACATAATGAAATTGCTGAACAAATTGAAAAGGTAAAACATAATGGGTTATTAAATATTAATTTTCGACTATCTGAGTCAGAGAAAGCGAACAATGGGTTTGATAAAACACGTATAGTAAAACTTGCCTTAATCAAGGTATTTGTTGATAATGAATAGGTGAGGATGTGGGTGTACTATAGGTTATATATAGAGGTGCACTTTTGACTAACCCTTTCGGGGAATACCGGCGTGAAGTTATGTATGACAAGGTTCAGTTTGCCAATCCATCAAGCGCTGCAGACGTGACACTGGATACGTTTGGACGATGAAGCCGTGTTGTTCCACAATTTAGCCGCGTAACACAATACCGAGCACTAATGGACCCTGACGATGCCAGCCACTAGGACCAGTCTCGTGTGCAGGTATATTTTGATTTATTGAAACGTAAAATCTCGTTGTATTGAGCATTTAATACTGTTTATGGCCTTCAATTGAATGATCTTCATTGCCAAACTTCCTATTAACGATATAAACACTTTAATTGACTTGTTGTTTTATCGGAAACATGAGTGATTGTTGTTCATGTGTAAGTTCTTCTGCACTGAACGAAGGATTTGTGAGTTATGAGACCATAGCCCGTCGTACCTCCGTGAATTTGAAAGGAAGAGCATGCGCGCCGATGACTAGACTATTTTGTAACTGTTCGCAATCATCTGATGTAATATGTGGAAATTAATTTATATCTATATACAATTTAACATTAAATTAACGGTAGTCATTATTGATATTAAAAGGGTCACTTATAGAATGTATTAACCTGTATAATTAGGCACAATACGTATAAACTGCAGCATTGCGCTATTTGATTATAATTTACCTCAGCAACGTCTATAAATAAAACAGATTGGATAAGAACCGGAATTATCCTGATCATTAGCATGTTCTCTAAAATAGTAGTAGTAAAACGTCTATAGGCGTAGGATTCGTCACATGTTTTGCGAATCTAGTTGCCTACGTGATACGAGAAACGTTCTCGCATCGATTCAGCGGCTCCTAATTTTTTTGGAGTGACTTGTCAACTTCCGAGAGTTTGTGTTACGTGACAAAACGTGATTTTATCCACGCATGAGAGTACCATTTTTTGTCAAAGTTTACTCTTGCAAACACAAACTCAGGCCGACATGGAAACTTAAAGTATTAACTGGAGAAGAATTATGTCTGACAATTATGGTGTTTAGCGTATTGTATCCAAGATGGCGGTGCTAATTGGTTGGACAGCGCAACTTAGCTGCATTTCGTGAAATTCGCCGTGCGTTTCGCGAGCTGCAAGCTATTGTGCAATTAGGACCAAAGAAGAACGCTCGTTGGCCGTCGACCCGGCCCCACCCCCAAGCTTCGGCTGGTTCTGACGGGCTACGTGACTCGGACGCCATTGCACACACCTTGCATCATTGTCTTTACGAACTGTAACTGTCGCCGGCGACTATGTTACCAGAGTACCAAATGATAAGTGTTCTTCTTCTTCGTCGTATCGATGATTCCACAATTATATACGTTTTGACCAGAATTCAGCCACGGCAACAGCGTTTTCAAATGATTAGAGTTGAGCATGATAAATCATTCATTGTAAAGCTGTAGATTGCAATATAAACAGGAAAGAGTATTCCGCGCACTGATTATAAGGATACAAAGAAGGTAAGTACAGCATAAAATTATGTTTTTATAATCTATAAATAACTTTGTACAAGCATAAATACAAACAATTCAAAGCAAATGCATATAATTATAACTTCCATTTACAAGTGTGACTACATAGTAATGCAACTAGTAATGATCACGAAGCAAATGAGAAACACACGTCATGAAAGGATTGATTCAAAACAATACTTTGAAGAGATACAATTAATAATAAAGATATCGTATGTTATATGATTGAGCGGCAAATTTCTGGAGTGAACAACGGTGCACTCCCAATCCGGCTGTCGATCAAGAATTTTAAAACGGTACAGAATGAGAGCAACTCAATACGTACAGAGACGAATTCCAATACGCAGCGAGCGATATTAATAATACAACAATAAATCTTCCGATCCTATTGAGAATTTATCTCCAATACTATCTTATCTACCGAAACCAACAGGAAGCGACATCCACGCCTTTCTAGGAACGGAGGAAAAGGACAATGGAGTAAAAAATAATATCAATAATAGGTATTCCCGGACACTAAAAATTATTTGTCGAAATAAATCCAACTTTTCGAACAAAACCCAGCAATGTATTCATAGGATGAGATTTATTTAGGGTTTATGATAGAACGGATAGGAGTCGAAGAACATAAAATGAAATTACTGCCCAGATTTTGCTGATAGAGAATCTTTGGGGGCACATGAAAAAATATTGCTTTCAAATTACAAACGAATTGTCTAGAAGACGTAGCAGATATCATCACGTAAGTCTGTGAGTCATAATAAAGTCATAAAAACTGTAACTGTATAGAACTATAGACTGACTGCTTGAGGTGTTCTAAACCTGTCATTAAGAGATAAGCATGATATCAAAGCTAGGCAAGTGAATATAGAGTTTAAGAGAATCTAACTTATTTTTGTTGCTAAAACATTTTTCGGACCCAAGATTAAATGAAAAATGTTTCTTTCTGACCAAATGATTTGAACATAAACTTTCAAAACTGAATTTATTCTTCCAATACAATGAGGATATTAATCGACCCAGTTCTGCAACAATGGTTCTACAGAAGTCATTGAACCCACTCATCAATATTGATAGCTATATTAAAAATTTATAATAACCAGGTGCTAGTTATTGGAAACCAAAATATAAATCAATATTAGGCTAAGTTACGCGTGCCCGGCGTACGGAAGCATATACTTACAAGTCATTAATAAAACATAAAGATCAGCCAGCAATACCACTTTTCCTAACAGGTGAACAAAATTTTTTGAGGTTATATATGATACCTATACTACACTTGAACAAGATCTAAGGCTCATTACCAATAGTACAAGTCGCGAAACATGCTTTAGTAGTAGATGAGTGTTGATGCGTTTTTTTCTAGTCCATAATCCATTTATGTAGTTCTGAATCGATACAATTTTGAAGTAGCTAATGACAAGTATCACAACCGCAATAAAAGTTTCAATGATTTGAATGATACTGTGCGTGTCCAGAACTGTCACGTAGCATATATCGCAGCTTGTGCTGACAAGAATAAAGATGAAGCAAAAGTAGGTGAAAAATGTCATGTAGTTGATGGTGATCAAATCAGAATGACAAGACTGCTTCTTAACAAAAAGTACAAACCGGTTTTATCAGATACATTAGATAGAATTACTATTTTAAATTACGCCGGCATGTTAGCGCACATGACCGTACTAAAATCAATATGCAGTATTTTTGAATTAGGTCAAGCAATCTGGATACGGGTCTGCAAATTATATGGGTGCTCCATGCTGATGCAAATTGAGAATGTAACGTAGCAACACTGAAATGATAGCATGAAACGATTAACAGAATTTGCCGCAACACGTGAATAAAATAAAATTGAATTTTCGCATAACCGAGATGGAGTTGCAAAATTGCCACCCAAAGGTGTAACTTCCCTGTATAAATCTTGAAGGACGGTTAGCAGAAGTGGGTCTGCAAAGAGCAAAGATCACGTCAAGCCGGCTGACTCTCTTTCGGATCCACTTCCACTTGTCTAGCAATTTTCTCTTTAGGATCACCCTGTGACAGTCATAAAATTGAAGTACAATGTGTAGGATAGATTCGATATCGAAACTCATTAAAGTAGTAGGCGACGTAACAAAAAGCAATATAAAAGCTAAGGCTTTACATGCGTTGCGATTTTTATTCGCGCGAATTTTTACAGTATTATTATTTAGTATATTCGCGCGAGTAAAAATCGTAGTGCGTACTAAGCCAAACTGGAAAACTAAAATGTTTACTTAACAGATGCTAAAAATAGACGGCAAAGAAAAGGTTTTGAGAGGTTTCAGCTTATGTCAGAAGCTGAGGAACTAACGGCGGGAGCGGAACACCCACGTGCCTCATTCAAGCTTAACTAAAATTGCAATGTATCTATGTAGGTGCTCGGTAGTATGAAGGTGGGGTGAACGACCTAGGGTGGGAGGAGGCGGTGCACTCGCCCGGAGTTGCATAAACCGTCCGACGACCGCAGAGCTGCGCATAGTATCCAGTCAATTTTAGTACAACGTGAAATTCACATGGAGAAAAAACAACCATAACAGATGCGCTCTTCTTTTTATATTTCCGCACAATCTACACTAATGAAATTAGAAGAGAAAGAGTAATAAAAACAAACTTGGGATTGTTTTTCTTTATAACCGCAGAGAATAAACATTTTTGCGGGAGAAAAATAAATTGGAATTTTGCTAAATAACTATGAAAACCTTAGAATCAAACCGAAGATAAGATTCAGTCGTTAAAATGACTACACCATTAATACAAAACAATGATGTAATGTTTGATATCGTTTTGTGATTAAAGCAAACGCTTGTTTATGAACAAATGATAAAAACGTGTGCAAAACAGTCTGCGAGAGAGATTCGATCATCCTTATTCATTGTTCAAACTTCGAATCATCTTTTAGATCTATCGCGCTTTCTTGACAAAGTTAGCACTTAGGAAGCAGTTTTAACTTAGAATTTCAATAATCCATGTTCCTTCATCAATTCAACAACACTAAAGAAGACAACACATTTTCGGGACACGTTTACATTGCCATATATGTCAGTTTCGAAAATCAGCTCATCGATCGTCCAAGACATAATTAAATTCTAATTATAGAAAAAATCTAGGTGTGTCCCTTCATATTCAATGGATACAGTTACGTGTTTTCGCATTGACCTACATGCGGTGTGAAAATAAATTGCGGTGCAATGCAACACACGACAAAGATATTAAGTCATGTGAATGTCCATATGTTGCCATGTACTCGTTCTCAGTGATAAGGTCCTGTATAAAGGCTTTTTAATCATGATCTTTTAAACAACATTGCATTTTAAAACGTACATTCACCAGACAATTAGTTTTGTTGTAAAGACCACTTTTATACTGATAATTTATAATGTTGAAGATATTGGAAAGCTTAGTAATGAAGATGACAAGATATGAATGAAACTGCAAAGGTTGGAACAGATACCAAGGTATAATAAATACTGATCAAAGAACTTGCTTGTTATAAACGTAGGCATATGCATTAAAACCTTAGACCCTGTACGAGTAAACGACTTAGCATATAATATTAGATCATGTCCTGCCAACAGTTAGACCCTTCACTTTACCTCTAAGACCAACTTGACACAATTTAAAACATTAAATAATCCCTTGAAATGTATAACAAGATCATATTATCTAACAAAGGTAAATTCACTTAGAATAGCCGGATTAGCATAGCCTAAACAAACAAGGGACGAAAAAGGTTTTGTTGAACTCAGCAATACGGATATTTTTTTTGACAAACTTCAAGGGATTCTTGGTAATGAGTTCCCATTGGGTGTTAATAATGTTGTAAATACGATAACACTATCATTAAATAGAAAATTAAACATGGAGGATAATGTGGCATAGCAACCAACACCCGCGATAACCTCAAGCGCATCTGATGTTGATGCTACAACTGTCGGTCCAGTATCTGCAGTCAACACTGATAAGATAAATTTTCCATCGAAGTTGTTTAACATACCTAATAATAATAGTAAGGCCGCCAATTTAATTTTATGATTACCGATTTAATTAAATGGTCAATAAATTGTATAAAAACGCAATAAATGAGTACGAATTAATTGACTCATAATAAACGTGATTAAATAGATGCACTTGAAGATACTGGTGTAAGAAATAGAAAATATTAAGATAGCAATTTCTAATCAGACACCTAGGTCAAGTAATTGGGTAGTAGAGTTGAGTAGGTATGACATAAAACTTAACGGCGTAGTAGACATTGAGACAACATGCACAATAATACCTTTATACCTATGTTCATTAAGTGTATTTGATTTTTCAATTGATTGTAGTTAACATGAAAGTGCTAAACACGTATCTGATCAAAGTCTTGTCCTACTTAATTCTAAATAAAAATCATGATTTTACGTGTATCAAGATATAATGTGATGTTATTGTCATACATCGTGAAGTTAATTCTTTGAATTATATTATCAATAACACAGCAGTTACTAATTGAATCATAATTTTAGTATATTTCATTAATGACAAATGTGTTTGTGCAATTGAAAAAGCTGAAGAGGTATGAATTTGCCAAAAAAAAAAACAAGGAAAACGCCGAACGATATCAAATTATCGAATGATTATGTATGAGCTCAACAAGATGCTACAGGATTAGCATATAGGATTAGCACGTGGTGCAAAATTAATAAGATATTTGTCTTAGTAGACCGTCTAGTGGCTAAACGATGTGGAGACAAAAGGAATATATTATGATATAAGGTTCTATTTAGTTCGAGCATCAACGTTGAAGACAGATTTAGCAATTAATCAGTTTGATGTTGGGAAAAGATATATTGTTAATTTAAACCGTTAATTGCATTCCTAAGAAGACTGTTACTTTTAATTTAAATAGTGTTAAGAATTAAAATGCTTTCACACAAAGGCCACAATTAAGAAAATGCTAGGAACATTACGGGCGTTTGTAATTTCCTTTTTCTTTAAGGTATAAAGAAACATCGTATTTTAATTAATTGGCGTTTCTTAGTTGATTTATTTTTATATATTTGTTTCATTCGGAATATAAATTATTTCTTTCAGACACACGTATGAAAACAATCATGATAAACACGGTTCGGAAGAGATAAGGCCATTTATAACTGAATGTTTTTCACGGTTTTACATTTTATAGACCACGCCATCGTCTTGAAAATCAAATGATAAAAACTGCTGACCTCTTAACATATTGAGCAACGCGGAATATTGTCATCAATCGGAATATTTTAGCTACTTCATACATTACTTTAGCCGAATACTTACGAGCACCTAATTCTTTTGATTATGTACTACAAGTACAAAAGTAGTATAAGTGTAAAGTTTATCAAGTCGTAAAGGTTCTTGAACGTGGTTTCAACGTTCTTACTTATCACCATAGAATGAAGAACTAACAGAAGACTTATGTATTTATTACCAAGACATTTCGTATGAAGAGAAGTTTGGCCTTGAGCGTAAAGAACCAGCTAATATAATATCAACAGTAGAAGTTTGCCAAAGTCGAATTTAAAATAGATTTTAATAAATATAATCATAGCAAATCCTTCAGCGGAACCTACAAAAATGTAACGAAATGAAAAAGACCCGTTGTTTAAGAGATGTGAAAAGCGTAAAAGAGGAAAACACTTTGCAATCTGCGTGACCTCAAAATGTTAACAGCTTCCCAGCGGCCGGGAATGTGGCCCATAAACGCGACGGGATTCACTGAAATAACGGACAAAATCAATTTAAAAAGATGCTGAATTGAAGCCGTTAAAATGGTAATAGAATTATGTAGCAAATGGCTGCAGAGGAAAAATAAGCAATATTCTGAATTACAGACGAAGAAACCTCATTAACAATAGCGGTAACATTTGGCAAATATTTTCTTGTTAGGAATGGGACTGAGTTGAGTGACAAAGTTATAGCTAAGAGAAACGACATCGTAAAACCCAAATGAAATGTTGTCATCATTTATGACAGACGTTCGTTAATATAATTGGATTTTATTTTAAAAGATCTTGAACAAGATATTCAAAGCAACTTGATTTAAATGAAGAGATAAAGTGCCCCCGATTAAATATCAGTCAATCACTGGAGTAGGTATCGGCAAAATCTTTTTTACGGACAATTGAACTGCTCTGAAATACTTTCAAGATGGCTTTTACGAGATTAAGGATGGAATAAAAATAGAACGAGAAAATTAGGTACATTTGTTACTGTCCATTGATAAAATCATGCCAAACATGTAAGTAGAAAAACAAGATTTAAAAAATAAACAGAAAACCTGTATCAGTAGTAGGTAGGTGTCATTTTTTTATTTCATTTTGCTTTTCTTCTTTACTAAGAAGCAAAGCAAAATGAAATAAGAACATTCGAGGAGGTATAAAAAGTGAACTACATAAACTACCACAACTCTAAATATAGCTCCGTTGAAGATTATAAACGAAAACAAAATGTATTTTAGGAGAATCCTTATTTTGCTTTGCACACATAAAACGGATAACCAGGGAAACATTAAATAGTATCACAACTTCCTCAACCCAAGTTGTATAACCACCTAACGAACGGTCAACAAAAAGATTGTTTACAAGAATACAAACAATATCAAACATCTATCGAGAAACTATACGAGTCGCAGATCAAGGGAAGCTAATACAAAGTAAGAAATAGATAATGACAACATCTTGTTTAATGAGCTATTTGTAGCTATAATTAGCAATAGAACATTTGAAATGTAGTCAACAATAGCTGAGCATAGATCACTACATACATAATATGAATTGTAGAGATCTATATTATCTTTCCGCATTTATTTACAGAAAAGAAAGAAGCGTTTATACGTAATCAGTTACCGGTGTGCCAAGTATCGTATGGACGCGATGATGCGGTGTGGACGCCAAACTGTTGTCCCTGACACGCGTTAGATCAGCCAGATATTAGTCAAATGTTTGTTATGAACATCTTCAAAACATTGACAAGTCTTCGGGACAAAATTGGGTTACGAAAGCAAATTACAACGGTAATAACACAAGAGAAAAACTATTAGCATTATATTAAAAGCAGAATTTGATTTTCTACATAATCCACCTTGGTCCTAAACTGATTATCATGAATATATTCATCATCCCGAAGATACAGACGTATTATCATAACTAGACCATAAAAATTCGGTCACACAATAAAATATTCAATAGGTTTTGGATTGCAAAGACGTTGAAACTCGAAAGATACATAGTATCTTACGCAAATACGTGTCCCTAAAAGGATTTATAAGTAACCGTATTTCTCACGAATGTAACGCAATAAGTTCTGGATTAAACCAATATCGGAATATAAAAGTATCTAATAGCTATCTAAGAGCTCAACTACTTTACTGCTTTAATCGGTCAGGGAAATGGTACGGAAAATATTACAGAGTGTGATCAAAGGATTTATTCCTTGTGTTATCTGACAGGCGTTATCGTGGAGATTCTGCATTTATCCATGATAAAGTATAAGATGAAAGAGCTATTGGTTTTCTTGTTAGATGGTTGAAAAGTTGTGTGAAAAATAAGGAAAGAATAGAGGCATGTTTGCAATTTGTTATAATAGCTATCTGCATTTTATGTAATCTTCCTAAAAGGTAATAACCTAGCTATTCAAGGTAAAGGACCTAGCTATTCAAATATGTGCCTAACATTTTCCAAGTCCAAGGTAAAACCATAAACAGGAATGTAAATACTATTTACGATGTTTTCTAGGAAAATTATAGTCCATTTCGTTGCGTCCTTACTTTTATAGACCAGACTCTAATTAACTTAGTTAATTCGCAAATTGATAGTTATTAAATTAACGAAAGTGCTCTAAACGAGGGTGAGCCGACACGATAAGGCTTTTGAGTGAAGAAATAGTCGCCCACGGATATATCAACCGCAATAACGTGCGTAACACGACATTACTTATGTTTGTGTTGTAAAACGTATAACGGTAGACCAACCTCAAAATAATTCCTTACAAAATAAATTTAGAAAAACCAAAAATGTTGCTTACCTTGAGAATATATTCAACAAACCTTCCGTTTTTTTTTAAATTATCGTTTATAAAAATGTAGTTAATAATACTCCTGAAAACGCTGTTGAAGTTTCAAAAAAGACACAAGACACAATTATAAAAGAAGATCATTTCTTATATCTAGACCTACCTGATGACGTAGTTCACGCAGACAACGCTTATCGGCTTCTGTTGCTTGTCGGTGATGAGAGTGGCCTGGGTCTGAACCCAGGCGTAACCGCCAGTCTTTGCGAGGAAGCGGTATCGGCCTGTCTCGCATTGACCCTTCGAGAATACTGTAACAAAATGTTTATGTTAGTAATGAAAGGTGCAAAACTGAAGTAATAATTTTATGACAACACTGAAGCGAATTCTCGATCTATATGAAATGAAGTCTCGACTATATATCACTTAAATCTAACAAACAATTAATTTAAAATGTCATCGGTACATGGAAATTTTATAAAATCTCTATTAACAAGGTAAAAAACGCAGTCACATTACATTTGCTAATTGTTTTATGTTAACTACTTGATACGCAATATATGGCAATCAGTCAAGTGCAAACATGAGTGTCACAGATAATCGCATCACGATTAATTATATGATAAAATTAAATAATAAGTGCGTTACAGACTAGAATCTGCAATTAACAGTTGAATTAATTTCAAAGACTGTTGTCATAGAAACAGAAACGTAAAATAACCCTACCCATTTCGTTTGGTAGTTAGGCCGCACAACATCACACATCTATTTTAAAATAATGTCGTTCCAGGAAAATAATAAACGGGTGATACTTAAAAATACTAATGCTGGAACTATTTATAATGGAGAAGATCATGTCGAAAAGGAAAATGAGACACCTATACGAATGGAACGCGGTTAGACCAAATATATCAAAGGCTAGATTAAAACATTTCAAACCACACAGAATATTCGCAGAATTACACATTCGATGCGAAATAATATTGTTGCAGAACGTAATAGTGACGGCCGAAGACATTAAATGCTGCAAGTTATATCATGTGATTGAACCAATTACGTTTTTAAATTGAATAAAATCGGTGTACGCACAGCTATTGGGCATTGATAACTGGCCATAAATTGAAATACAATTGCAGGAATCCAATATGAATAAAACATGGGATCAAGAAATAAATCTAAAGATTTACAAGCGGGGTCCCAAAGGACAGTTGCTTCACGACTAGAGTAGACAGACAGTTCTATACATATACTTGTATTTCTGTAAGACATCGTTTAATATCGAGGATAACATTATGTTATTTAAGTTTCCAGAAACATTCTAGAAATTGAAACACAAATTCTCGCAAGGCAATGCAAAAGATTCACGTCCAAAGTAAACAACGTACGTTTAGCAATTCTGTTCCATTCAGCACCAAAATAGTACAATAAATTTGTTTGAACGATAATAAGATGAACAGTCGATTGGTTACGGATATTCAACTGACATAATTACGATATTACTTCAGCTGTGATATATCTTATGGCCTCAATTTTAAGCTTTGCTTTCTCCTACGACACGAAGCCCCCTCACGACCATTTTACCTTGATTTACATCACCACTCCTTCTTGTGTACGCGATCAATATAACCGAACAAATTATTTCTACCAATATACAATATGCGGCTGTTGCTCCCATACAGTGTAACTAATAAAGATTAATAGTGTCGACACAAGGCACAAGGATTGTAATAAAACCTCTCTCTTGGGTCCAGTTAATACTCGCTTTGTGATATTAAGCCGAAAAATGTTTGGTAGATGTAGCTATTACTAGAGAACACAGATTAATAGTTCATTTAATATCCCGTAGCGCGCATTAAAATTATTGATGGTAAGCTTTCTAAACACAGGAAACGCTGGGCCACTGGATTATAATAACTTTACACGGGATTATATATCGAGATTCCAGAGATTGTATACGGATGGATAAAAAACACATATATATGTTAATATAGTCCCCAATAATTTTCCTGTCGAATCAATGGCGAGAATCTCAAATAGCATTTCCAAATCCAAACAAATTCCGCTGATGTAATTTTCCCGAGCTATCGTCCTCTAATTTCACAGACTTTCATATTTTACAGAAACAAAGCATCACACTTACGTATGCAAACTTCTGTTTATACGTCTGCCACAATTTTATTTATGCAACCACGAGCGGTTGGTACTCCATATAGCGAATATATGGCATTCCATACTTGAGGCAACTAAACAAAGAAAATGAATATTTTTGAAACAGAAATAGTTTTATGAGTTTTTAAAAGTTGTTTTGAATATGCGGGATGTGATTTGTAAATGAAAAAAAAAACCCGCTACACTCGTGATGTTTTCAAAGGAGGATGAATCCGAAATGTTTGGATAAAGATTGTGCTATGGGTTTTCATGTTCTAATACGAGTTTAGTTGTGTGATAAAACAGTAAAATACAAGATACTAATCTTTATCTTCAAGCACGTGCTTGAGAACTAACATCAATGTTCAATATAATAAACTATCGTTTTAGATAAAACCGATAAAGATTTTGTTTAGAACTTTGCCGAAATCGTTTTGCTACCTAAGGGGATTAGGGGAACGTACGTAGAACTCGCAATCTGAACTCATCTCGACAAACCAAAAAGTTTTCCTCGTCAATCAAGGAAAACCGTGTCTCACCGTCGATCACGTCATCGCTTACCAACAGGTGAGATGGTAGTCAAGCGCAAGCCTATAATAAATAAAAAAATAGACTTATGTGTCTTACGAATATATAAAAAACTATATATCTAAAAACTATTACACAAAAGTAATAAATGGTTTCAATGTAAAAAAAATGCGAAATAATGTAAGTAAAGATTCAGAGAGTCCAATTTCCAATAACCATAAAGTGGAGTCCATAATAACCGGAGTAAAAGAAAACCATTTCGGTCGAGAACATGTTACTGGGAACGGATATAGCGTGCGGTGTCAACTTAACCCCAAAAGAAAAGGAGTCACGCGAAATATACAGACAGATAAAAGAGCAACGGCTGATTGCCTTATCGTTAAAGAAATTTTGTAATACTTAATCCACTCAACTTAGTTCACATGTGGCTTGACTATAGATAAGATAATTAAGTCTATGAATCGAATAATTAGGTAAAATGGAACGATTTAATTGTTGAAACTTAAAAGTATCGCGCAATAATTTTGAGATTAGATTGGAATATAAAGAGACGGCATAGAAACAGATAATTTTACCATAAAAGGTAATAGTTTTTAAGACCCGGTTGATGAAACTGATGAAACAAGAACACAACAAGTAATTATGAACTTAAGCTGAAGCTAGCCAATATTCACATGTTCAGTTAAATACATAATAGTTGGATGGACGCCAGTGTACGAGCTAGCAACAGCTCTTGTAAAAACAAAAGAATAAATCCGAAAAGCGTAAGCGCATGATATAATTAACAGTAGCAAATTGTTGCAATGTCCTCTATCAAATGCATTCCGTTGTAAACCGCCTTTTTATTCATGATGCCAAGCGGTTCGGAGAACACGATACTGCAACTCGGCAATAATAAATAAAATAGTGCTGAACACTTCTATTACGATGAAATAAAGTATTTTATAATAAAAGCGACCTGAAAGTCGATGTTACGACTCAGCTCAGACGTTAAGCCTTTGTAATAAACATGGCAATGTACTCTAGACTTAGCTAGCTTAAATACGAATCTTTTTACTTAGCCTAATCTAATTCTTTTAATAGTCTGGGATCCTCGGAAAACCTGAGATAGCAACTTTATAGTCGTTGGGTAGTAAATACTAGGGACACGGAACGGTATTTCCTAAGCTCATATACACACAATTAGTAAGTATGAAAAATATCGTCGAAACTAGTCCAAATGTTAACTAGGTCAGCATATTTTATTTATTGAAGTAGTGGATACTGAAATAGGCTGTGTTCCAACAAAAGCACAGTGACAATTTTTCACAGCTCTATAGAATTTATTGAACAAGAAATACCGATTAGAACGTTTTGAATTACAAAGCGCCTTTTATACTTACTTTACTAAAATACTTTAATAGAAAGCAATGAAAAAAATCTAAACATCACAGAAAAATATATACGGCGGATACAGAGATAGGATTGCGTTTCGCTGAAATAAGTACAATGTTTAACTGCCATTTTATTGTTACAAAAAGGGAGGAGTTGTTTCAAAGGCTAGTGCGACGAACTCCGATGGAGCTATAAATTGCAAATACCAGACCAGGGTCGTCGAACCAAGGGCCGAGTAATGCGAGCCCGCCTGAAAGTGTCTCCGTTGACTACAGCCTTTGCTGTTGCTACCTATGTTCTATAACTGAGTACACTGAAGGACCTACAGTGTAAACGCTTAAGTTTTATGTTCTAGTCGACGTTAGTCGCAGATTCGCTAGAGTGCTATTATTTTTCGACCAAGTTATTTTCTCTCATGTTTTTGGTCACACGTTTGGTTCAATGCGTACTAGAGAATTAGTTTGTTCTATTGAGGATGTGATAGGGAGTCGGTATTAGTGATGTAGATAGCTAAGCATTGATATGGCTTCTACTGGTATTAAAATGTTCACATTCAGCTAGGATGGACTCAGACTGTCTAATCCTAAAAACAAAATGAAGCTGATGCTGCTATATTTGTTAACACTGCAAAATTCTACCACTCAAACGATCATCTTAAAATAAAAACCAACATAATATATACTTGTGTCAACATAAACAAACTCGAACTCCGTACTAATTACTTGGTGCGTATTTTTTCCTCGCTAAAAATGTGTCATTCATTTCACACGTATTCATCAAATTTAGTGCAAGTCTGCCAATCTACTAAATGCTGGAGCTAAATGGAGAACTAAACTTAGGCTTATTAACATAAGTGCCAACCCCAGGTGATATAAAGGGTTAAGCCATACGTGCTTATCTGTCGACAGTAAACGATTAGATAAAATGAATTACGCAATCGTAGAATTATACCGGTAACATGATTCAACGAGGCAGATAGTATTTTGCAGTATTTGATGATGGTCATCGGCAACATACTATTCTGTTACTATTTAAGGACAGTCGTGGAAATGTCTTTCCGAGTCCATTAATGATATCCGAACCAACATTAATGTAAGTAATATTCTTCTCCGTGTCGATGATTCCATATTAAATCGATAATTCTTATATTGGGCTTCGATAAGTCCCAGCGCTGGCCTCACACAAAGGTCTGTTATGGTATAGGTGTTTGCGCAAAGGAAGTAGGACAAGAAATGGGCACCGTCTGTGGTGTGGTTCAACAATCACATTGTGGCTGATTAGAGTACCCCATCAAGCCAGGTTATACCTACAGAGGCCCTCTTGGTTTCGTAGCCTATTTAGAGATTTTCAGGTGGGCCATGGCAGTTTATGCCCCGTTGGGAAATTTTGTGCAGGTTCAATATATTCAGTTGCGAGAAGGACTTTTGTCACAGTTTCTTGTTTGTTTTAACAGGGCTCGTGTCGTCAATAGAAGTAACCAAGTCTGCGTTTGTTTAAAAATGATCACACGCAAGTAACACGGAGCTGCTAATAGGTCCAGAACATCAAGGGCATGTTATCATAGTCACATCGTCTAATCTCAAAAGCAAACATACATCAATGTAGGAAAACAAAAATGTTTATGAGACCATAATTAAAAGATTAGCTATCGATTGCGCATAACCTAAGCGGGGTAGCAGTGACACTTCCGTGAGAGATAACTGCAGGTCTAGTGACAGGGTCAGCTTGTTTATGGAACCTTCTTCAGGTTTTCTAAACATTGTTTAATTAAATCGTAAAGATAATCTCTTCAAGGCTATTAAGTTCATAATTTAACATATACATGGGTTTTCTTTTAGAATTCGGTTTACGACTCGTGAAAAAACTAAAATTGACGTTAAGTTGCACATCTTGATATATAAAATATTATAAAGGACATATTAAAGCGCACATTAAGCCAATGATTAAAGTTATCATTAAAAAGCACTAAAACGTATACAGAGAAATGAGGTTGAATATGCTGTAAAAATGTTTTTGCCCCCAGAGTGAATTATACTTCTTAATAATGAGCACATGGAGAATTGTCCACGGTTCCTAAGTGGGACAGGAAAATAAACCTGAGACAAGATTGACTCGTGTCTCAGGTTTATTTTCCTGTCCCGCTCGGAGAACGAGAGAAGTAATGAAAATTTCAGCGAGTACCTCTGCATTATAATATTCATGAGTTCAGCTAGTCCATATCTGATTTCGTTTTATGTTGTCTTTACCCACGTATGGAAATAATTTCCATTATGATTTTGCATGATGATGCACACAATTTGCATGATTATAATCGTGGAGCAGGAGAATATATATTCTAGGTAGAACAAGAGAATCATAGCAAAGTATATGAAGAAAGTTAACACTGCCAATATTAAAGTAACTGCCACTGAAGGAGAGCGATGTCTAATAAAGAGTTCGATCAATCGAAGTAAGCAATCCACTGCCAGGAAGACACTTTCATACAGGAGGTGGAAAATGGTACTTACAAAGCCTAGCCCAACTGTCTACATAAACCACAAGCAAACAACATAAGATAAAACCAAATAAAATGTTTGTGACAAATTCTGCGTTAATTCGTTGAAGCAAGACGTAGCCTGGAGCAAATAAACAATGTTTACTGAACGACATGGTGCCAGGTCATAACTTCGCGCAACCTTTATGACCAACAATTCTAACGATTGCTTAGCGACAAACATAAATTCACCCCAGACAATGGGGAATAGGTACTTACGTAAAATATATAGTGAAAAAATATTTTTGCATATTCTCAGGAATATTTCATTTAACATCGTGATCCAAAACATCTTAATTCTCTGGCAACTTCGCGCAAAAATACACCGGAGGCGATGTAAAGACAAACTAATTTCGCAGAATCCAAAGGTTTCACGACAACGATATTTTTTTATTAAAAACGACTTATATCGTCAAATTAATATATATGCCAATCAGTCAAACTGAATCGTTTATAAGCCAATTACATTCATCAACGGTAAATGAGTTATCTGCAGTGAAAATGAGGTAATAGAGAACGATGTTATAATTTTTGGAAGGACAGCAGGCAAGTAAATTAGTAAGCCTAAATTGGCGGTGGATTAAGCCGCGAGGTGGATTAAAGCCCATTCCCTCTCTCTATCAGACAGGAGGCCTGTGTCCCAGCCGTGGAAACATTTAAGGCTGATGATGTTGATGATGAAGAAGGCTAAATTTATATCATTTAAGAACCTAAATTACCTTCTTTTTTCAAGCATCTATCTAAACACATTAAGGAAACAATCAACTCTAAGACAAAAGTACATTAAAAGACGATAGCAATAATGGCAAGCAAGAAAATAATAAAACCCAATGAGTTCCAGAAAACAGTAATTGTCGCCATGTAATGGCTGACCGCAATACTCGTAACTGCGAGTATAAACGTTCAGAAACAATACTGGTTGAGATTAGAGTTGCTTTAACATTAACCAACGAGCTGTTAGCCAGAAAGAAATTACAGTTCGAAAAACTTTATGATTTTATCTCAGTTTAATTTAAAGCACGTTAATTCTGGAAGGTTAATGCCCCTTGGCAATAAAACGGCAAAGGACGCAGTCGAATAAAAAAATCTAGATCACAGAAATATAGATTTCGACGTCATCTGGCGGTGTCTATTCTTCAATAAACTAGCAAGAACTCGACAAAATCATTCGAAAACTATCCAAGCTATAGAAACATCCAGAGTGTCGGTAGCCCGTAAATATTCCCGAGGCGACAACACACGACAATTCTGGACACTCGTAAAATTTGCTGCCGCTTGTTATCTCGTTCTGGACAGAAATGAGAAACTGCCAAATAGTCGCCAGGGTCTAGATAAATTATATCCACAAACAATAACAGTAAACCGAAAATAATGGTGTTGACTTGCTTAGAATGAAATTTGTACTTGATTAACATGTCAAAGATCACAAAATAGATGAATACTTGCAGAATAGACCGTTAGTTAACAAGCTTTTGCTTCCGCTTATTAACTCGAATATGTTAGGAATCTCCGATGCATGTCGTGTAATGTAATACACCCAATTTCACCTAAAACCTTTTCAATGTGCCCGACAATTTCATGGGTCGATGGTTCAATTGTAAAGACTGCAATTTACATTGACCTTCAGATTCCCTGTGCCAAACGAGATTTAAATACGATATGATCTACCATTATAGGAGACCCATGTTATTTTACTGTTAGCTCTTCAAGCGTAAGTGAATTTACATTAATTCAATTTTGTATGCTACCGTTGTTTCTATTTTTAATTATCTCATTAATTTTACTAGACAACACGATTATTAAACCAGTAGAAACACTTTTATTTATCTTATCTAGCAATCTGGACCAAACCCGGCTTTTACTGCAGAGATTTTCAAATATTTCATATCATTTAGCATTTTCAATTGTGTTAGATTTACATTTCCAATCAATTGTGTTCGAAATGGTTGAAAACGAAAACTTATATTTCATGGTGATGGTCAGAAATCCGCTGATTTGAATAATCCTGGCGTAAAAAGAACGTGTATAATGCGTCATTTGTACGTCTGGGCACGCAATGTGAGAATATTAAAACCCTACGGTTGATATAAAAGGGATAAATGGTAATAGAATGAACCTTAACGAAACGGATTGCATAATCAGACACATTCTAGCATCCACCATTAAAATTAATTTGTAGGAACAAGTAATAGAAGAGAAGACGAATCTGTTAGCAGTTAAATTGAATATTAATGGTAGATCAAATATTTACCACAATGTACATACAAATTTAGTAGAGAGAATAATGTTAAATGGAGAGCAATCAAAATTATCCAAACCGTGTAAACTGGTGGCATACGAACTATTGTAAAGCAGGCCTAATACATATTCTAACGCTAATGTAATCAATCCATGCATTATCTAATATCTGACGTTAAAAGTTAATTAATTTCAGTCTTTCTTTGCAAATTCCTTCCTTATCATGCTATTGTTTAGTGGCACGTTCTTCTGACGTGTATGTTACGTGTGAACGGTATTTTTAACGACACCTCGACCTCTTACAGATGCCCGAAGGTCTGGTTGTTTTATTCTACAGATGTTTTTGGCTGACTTTAGCCGAATGCCAACTCTTGTTTTGAGGAGTGGAAGAAAAACTTGTAAGATGCGAAATTAACCGGTTTCCTGGATTGTTTTTTTTATTTTTATTTTTGGCGTGCGGCTGATTGGAGCAGTCAAAATTAGATGGAGGAAATTTTTCTTAAAGAGACCTGCATGTTGTTTTTCAAGTAAATCTAAACCAATACAACCGATGCTGAACTACATCCATACATAAAACAAGTATATTATCAATATCATTTGCAAACAATTACATGCACAATAGTAGCAATTGAGCCAAGGCGATATTAATTTTAGTTCGTTACCAATATCCCTCACCTTCCTTGATCTCGTGAAAACATTATGAATTGATACGAACATACGACGTCCCACAATTTAGCACAGAAAAGCACGTGTTTCTATCATTAGATGCGTTACATAAAAGTTGAAAGGAGAAAGTTGGCAGATGTGCCAATAAGTATTAAAAATGTTTCCCAAATGATTCATTTGCAAGTTCAAGGCTGACTTGTGTCGAGTCGTGATCGACTCATGAACGAGTCGCTACTGTATCATTATCGGTCCATTGTTGTACTGTTATCACTATATTAGTTGATAGTAACAACTGTACACTAGATAAAACTAGAATTTGTAATGATTTACTGTGTATGTTTGTAAGTAAAAATACACGCACGATGAAACGTGAGGTGATTTCGGTTCGGCTTTTTGCATCTTGTAATAAACAAACGTTGGTTGGTGGCGGTCCAGATATTAGATGAGTGTCGTCAGAAGGAGTTTATTTCGACCACATCATGTGATTGGCTTCAACCGGAGGAGGGTTATCTAGGATCATTTTGTTATTGACCACTTTAAAGGATAGGATAAGATTTATATGCGTTCAATTGGATAAGCTCCTCAGTTTTATTTAAGCAATTACTGTTGCATGTTTTTTTGTTGCTTGTGACTAAGTGTTTACTCGATGTGTAGTTGTAGGTGGGTTATTATCTATCACGCGGTGAGCATGTGTTGGGTTCGTGTTAGCTTCTATTTTTATCATATGTATTGATCAGCTGTTACCGCGGTGTGAATATTAAATTTGATGAACGGCCGTGAACTGCCGGCTTCGTGGCGCTCGCGAAGTAATTTGCGCTAATTGTCATTTAAGTCTCTAGGAAATGCTATCAGTACATCAACGTCAACGGCAGCGATTTAAGGGCTGTATACAACTTTATAAACTTTGAAGACTTGTAAAACTTGGAGTTACAAGTATTCCGGATTGAGGTCAAGCACATTAAAAAGGAAAATATTCAGTTTAATATTTAAAACCTAGTCCTGCCATTGTTTTTCCTTCGATAGATTCTTTTTGCAGACATCTCAGTATCTTTTTTGCTAGCCAAAACAGATTAAACAAAAAGTTTATTTCAAAATCAAAAACCATGGTGTTCAGCCGGAGGATACATTGGTTTTAGTCAGCCAGCTCGCGATTATGTATCCTCCGACTGCACAGCATCATTTTCTTCTTGTTTACGTCGTTTAATTCGCTTCTTATATAACTGTTTAGTTACCTACTTACCTATCATTATCTTTTTGAATTTCTTTTAAACATATAAGTGTTATAGATTTTTGTAACCACCTCTTAAAACTCTTTATTTTGATACCCCCACGATGGGTTTGGTAGAAAAAAAAACCAACGCGTTTGGTCTCTAGAACGCCACATAGGAACAAACATACATACAGACTGATAAACACATTACACTCCTTTGCGTCGCGCAGTCGATTTATTCCGTTCTATTATTATCGTTCGTTATATATATTCCAACAACTTATACCACTGGTATTTGTTTCAACTCATATTTATTTTCTATTCCGAACGGATACCACTCTTTAAATAATTTAATTTAATGTTCGAACGAATACTAACAACTTGAATTTGGTACAGTCAGCTCTGTCAAACCTAATCAAATTAAAGGACATGCCCAGTTTCTGTATGGACGTCGGCATTCACTTACAATACCTAAGCAGCTAGACAGTAAATAGTGGATATTCCATTGGGTAGGTTGCTCAATAATTTTACAAATTATTTGTTTATGAAATTAAAATACCAAACTCAATTTGGCCAGCTATGAGATTTCTTAAATTTCAATTTTATCATTTCCCTTCGACACACTATGCCGACTTATAAGCTAAATGTATATTCAATGAGACATCATCTGTGATTTACTGTACCTGCCTATATCCATCCACTATTTATTATCTATCTGTATTTATTTTATGTTCTTTGTATCTATTTTTACATATCTACGCAACAAATTTGGTTTCCGTACGTCACTTCCTAGGCGACCACTGAAAATCAGCGCCGTGCTGTGGATCCCCACGGCACAGCATTATGCTGAGTGGAAGCCTTTTTGCCACAATCACGACATGCATCTGCCTGGCATCTTTTTCACCCTATTTTGTTTTCTGTTTTATTCAAAATGTAGGTAGTAAATGGTATTATTTTATTTATTTCTCATCTTTACTAACTTACTTTAAGTACTACTAATACTACTGTTAAGGATTTATCATAAGCATATATTTATATTGTATGTCGTTTTGTGACAATTAAATACTTTTTCTTTCTTTCTTTTTCTTTTTATCTGCTTGGGTATTGTAAGTGAATGCCGACGTCCATACATAAACTGTTAGGTTAGACTGAGCTGACTGTACCAAATTCAAGTTGTTAGTATTCGTTCGGACATAAAATTTAATTATTTAAAGAGTGGTATCCGTTCGGAACAGAAAATAAATTTGAGTCTGATTATTAGAATGGAATAAATCGCGCAGTCGGGCATAAAGGGAAGTTTCTATACAATATAAAAAAATAATCCTCGTTCCAGTCATTGCTTTTCCTTCGATACGTCTCTTTTTGCATTTATATCAGTGTTCCTTTTTTCTAACCATAATTATTATCTTTTACACAATTCATTCATTTTTTTTTAATAAGAGGCTCTAGACCACATCACCGTCTTCATTCCCCTATCGATGGCGATTAGGGTAAACTAAGATAGTTGTCCCAGGAGTATAGTTCTGTTGTCCCGATTCTAATCACTCTAGTTTCGCGAATGAATCGCATGCTATTTTATTAAACACCACTAAGTTGACCGTGTCTCATGTCTGTGCGGTTGCATGGGAAGACAAAATATGATCAAATTTTTTGCGGGATAGATGTCCCGTTTCTCGAAGGGGCATCTATCCTAAACGTAATTTACATGGATTCGGCAACTATTCCCTAAGGTCCCCAAAAATCGCTAATACTCTGGCAATATTAAAGTTTACGTTTTTTACTTTTCCTAAATTTTTAGATAAAAAATAAAAGTAGGTACCGGCCAGTTTTGTACTGAGAGATAGAAAGAGTGATTAGAAAAAGTGTTGCAACTGTCCGGCTTGTACCCTATCGAAATGCCAAAATGAGGGATTGATCACGTAACATTTCAAATTTTCAATAGCGGTTGACAATCCCATACATTTTTGACATTTTATACCAATTGCTAACGCGACGCTTTCGATAATAGAATGCCACTTGTCAGAACTTCTGCTTCTTTTCATACAGAAAATTAAAAGGCGATTAATTCACCAACTATCTATCGTTGGGTTCTTTATTATTTCGTTTAATCTTTATTACATTCAAGATAGAGCACTTATTGCATTAAAAGCTTCATTTAATAACGCCTGGATACGATAGCATAAAAACGTATTGGATTTATTTTAAGAATGGAATGTCTATTACAAGATTTGAGAAGCTATTTCTTAGTTAAAAATACCTAATGCCATAAGCACTATATCTCCCTCACTCGGATATGTAAACTATCCTCTTGACGTTGACCTTATATGAGAACTAGCTGTCCCACGCGGCTTCGCTCCCGTCAACTGGCTACCTACCTACCCTACCCTTCTTACCCTAAATTCATGAATGTTGCGTAACTTTAACCGCTTACGCAGCGCACGCAACTGAAGCTCTCAAAAAGGAATAATTTGGCCCATTTTTGCAACATTTTTCATTTATGCTCCGCTCCTATTGGTCGTAGCGTGATATTATATAGCCTATAACCTTCCTCGATAAATGGATTATCCAACACAAATAGAATATTTCAATTCCAACCAGTAGTTCCTGTGATTAACGCGTTCAAATAAACAAACTCTTCAGCTTTATAATATTTATATGAGAATTAATGTAGGTAATGTGATTTGCAAGAATGATAAGACATGTTTATGGAAATAAGCACACACATACCTATCTAAAAGCCATCATCATCACCATATCCTCTCTTTTCATACTTATCACATAGGTACAATTCATTCATTGGCTTTTTTATGTTCCTATTCTCATAGAAAACTTTTATCAGCACTTAGTGAAATGATCGCAGATTCATATCTATGAGAATTTCAGTCTGCAGTATTGTCAAAACTAACACACATTTCTAGCCCACTCAAAACTATATGAACTTCGCATAAATCGTAGGTATAATAAATGACATAACCGCATTATTGCGTCTAAATCCGGCGCCTAGGTCAGCTATTCGACCTTCGTCAGTGTCAACCAATGAACTTGATGAAATGGCGTCCCAAATAAAATGTGTATTTTTATTTCCTTTAGCACGTGCTGAAACACGACGATTCGACGCTTGTTTTCGTAAAAAATAGATATGTATGTTATTACGTAAATACGTACGGAATTAGAATAAATAACGAACAACAATTGAGGACTATTTGCATAGTGTATATGTATAGAAAACCGCTGATTTGTGTTTGAAATAGGTATTTTACATCTATAGATCTTTTCGTAAGCTGCCGAGTTTCAGGGAGTTTTGATTGTGTTCTAAGATTTTAATTTAAAGTGTATTCTATTGAACATCGTAATATGCTTTGGAGATATGCATTTAAAACCTTTGGTATTTTCCCGTAAAAGAATAATCATAATCAGTTATCAGTCTATAATATTTCCATTGTCATCAATGGGAATATTTTAGGCTTATAATTGATTCACCGCTGCTGCTGATCGTTGCCTGTGTACATACACAGGCCTCCGTTCTGAGAGAGGGCCCTAATCAGCGTTGTCAGATGTCCCGATTTTTATGTGCCGGACGGGATGTCCCGCGCGGGACAGACTCAGTCCCGGTTTTCGGGGATAACTCGACTGTGCATGCAGCGTGCCGAGGAAGCGCAGCCGGAACGCGTTTTTCCCCAGATTAGTTTAAAATGGTCTGATGCAAGAAATAGATGCTCCTCAAATTTAATTATAGCAGGTTTAATCTAGAGCTATCTTGTGCAGAGTTCTTCATCTTTATTAAAGAGAAAAGGGAACTAAAAGAAGTTAAATCTTCACAGAAATATTATGAATAAGTAATTCTTATAAATAATTATTCTATTATTGTAACACTCACTACGCAGACTATTGTTTGAAACACTACATTTTTCTAATGAATAAAACTTTTTTGACTTTAAATATTGTTTAAATATTATTTTTTTTTAGATGACTAAGAGGACTTAACTACCTAACGATAGGGCAAATCCGATTTAAAATATCATATTTTTATTAAAATACATTTTCAATGGCTATTTTTGCTATCTATTTTCATGTAAACGTAATTTAAAACTCAAATACACAGATAAATATTTAAAAATTTCCGATTATTTACGTTTTTTTTTTATTATGTCCCGCTTTCGATGAAAGCTTCAGCTTTTATCACATAAAACGTATCAAAGTCCCAAAAAAAATCTGGCAACACTGGCCCTAATCCACCACACGGGCACAGAATAATTACCCAGTACGGGTTGAAAGATTTTTCTCACGTAGGTATTGGTATATAATATCAACAAAATTTAAAACCTAACCATTATTAAATTGTGAGAGACTAATCGGACTAAAAAAAAAGATACAAATTCTCAAAAGCGTTTACCGCCTCCTAGGGAGTAGGTACTAAAAGTCGTAAACTCATGCCATTTAATTTAATTTTTGCCAACCAAGTTTGGGCAACATTACAAAACAATATCCTACCCAGGCTGGCAACACGTATACATATTAAAATGAATGAGTTCTACGTGCAGACTCATCCATTACACAAGTGGTTTACTTATTGATAACATGTTTCAATTTTAATAGGAAATAACAAGGTTTTTGAACAGAATTATACTAAATCTAGTATCACTGGTCAAACACGTCCAATGAACCCAAACGCGATGGTTCTATCTGGTTGACGAGTTGCTATGACCATCATGAGACTAGCTCCATAGAACCATATTATTTCAATGTTTCCAAAGTTCACCAAGTTATAGTTCTCGCCAAATTTCTTGGCAGGCCTGAAGTTGGCTTTCCGATGCGCAAGGCTCGACGAGGTGCTGTTTTTGCATGAGATTTACTTCTGCGTAGCCATTGTAGCCAACTTGAGGGAGGTCAAGAAGTTTGGTGAGATCTATACAGCTTAAGGCGATATATACGCCCCAATGTAAACGCATATGCTATGTCAGTTATGAAGAAATTACAGCCATCAATTTTTCTGTGTAATAATATTTTTAAACATCCAAGTCGTTTTGAAGGAGTATCCAAAACTTTCGAAAAATATCGTGTTGCTAATTATTTTTTTAAAACAAAACTATTTGTTATACGATGATAAAACCATGTTTAGAAAATAATGTACATGAAACAATATTTTTTTTTTTTTCAAACCTTTTGACCTAGCCGTTACTAAGGAGTAAACGGCAACTTTCTAAAGCATACTCCATGCTTTAGAAAGTTGCCGTTTTACGGCACTAAAGCGTATGTAGGCCCTTAATCGGTTGCCTGGAAGTGATTGAAAACTGGATTAGTAGAGCTGCTGGACACACACATGAAAGCAAGGTAATTTATCATCATCATCAGCCTATTAATGTTCCCACTGCTGGGACACAGGCCTCCTCTCTGTGGGAGGGGAGGACTGTAATCCACCAAGAGGGCACAGTGCGGGTTGGTGGATGTCACATGTCTTAGAATTTTTGGTTCTAAGACATGCCGGTTTCCTCACGATGTTTTCCTTCACCGTTTTGAGAGCAGTGGTGATGAAATAATTTACACAAAGTAAAGCCCCTGGCTGGGTTTGGAGCCACGACCAACAACTTGTAATTCGTGTCCAATACCACTGCGCCACCACTGCTTAGGTAATTTTTAGCTAGCACTTATAAAGACAAAACTCTAAGGAAAACAATATGAAGGAAAACTCAGCTTGTTATTTTACAGTATGTACAATATAGGTGTGATTTCATTACGTTATGTTTGTCATAAGTAGGTACCAACACAAACAATGCCGTAAATTAAAACGTAATAAATATTTATTTTAATTTAACGATTGCAAATATAAATTATGTCACTTTTCACCGGAAACGCAATTTGTAATCGAGACATTCCAACGATTCGATAACTTGCAAATAGTTATCGATTCTTTGAAATTTTAATATTTATTTCGTTTGCAATGGAATTTTTAGGATTGGAATCTATTGCTTAAGTTTCATTTTGATAAGTTTTATATTATTGAGCTTGGAAAATGATAACCCCGCTAATATTATGAATGTGAAAGTGTGTATGATTGGATGTTTAGATTTCGGGCTGTTTGTTACACAGATCATAGTCAGCCTAGAATGTTCCCACAGCTCGGACATCCTCTCTGTGAGAGAAAAGAGGCCATTACATATTGTTTGTGAAATAATAACGCCTAAACGGCTTTACCGATTTTCATAAAACTAGGAGAAGGTACACTCTTTATCCCAGAATAAGATTTCCATGAAATAATTTCCAACATACTGCGGGCGAAGCAGCAGGAAAAAGCTAGAAGGGAGCCGATCGAAAATCGATAAGCATAAAGACACACACGTATAAATAGCTCCTTCACCATTCAAAATTGACGTTCCGTTGGACGGCTGGCCATCTAAATCTAAGATGGCCGATGGTCATAAATATTCAATGCACGGCACGCGATAAGGTCTCGTTTGAATGCATCATTACAGGCTCCCGTTGGCGACCATAACAAATGACTATTATTTCATCTCCGCAGGCCGATCTATGAGATAATCTACTTCGGGTTTGAAAATAGTCTAACGCTGGTAGATAATAAAGGAGTAGGTTGAGTATACAAGAGGAAGTCTGATAGTACAGTTGCCTGAAAAGTTATGTGGAAATTACTTGGCACGTAATGCGGATTAATGAGGAACGTAAAGTGAGGAATATTTTGAGTATTATATGAATGTGTGTGGCTATGAGAGTAAGGAAAGACCAAAAAACTTCTGTGTGAAAGACGATATGACAAGCGAGGAGATGACTATTTATAAGAGAACTAGCGACGCGCCCCGGCTTCGCCCGTGACAAATTATATACGAAAACCTTCCTCGTTTCTCACTCTTTCTATTGGTAAAAACATGAAAATCCGTTCAGTAGTTTTGGAGATTATCGCGTACAAACGCGGCGGGGTACTTTCTTTTATAATGTGTAGTGAAAATGGAAGACTGGCTGCCTCCCGTGACTCTGCCCGCGTGTTATTAGTACTTCTGCCAAAATCATAGCTTATGTGTTATTCTGATGTATAAGCTATATTTCTGTAAAGTTTCATCCAAATCCAGTTCAGTAGTTTTAGCGTGAAAGAGTAACAAACATCCATCCATCCATCCTCACAAACTATCACGTTTGTAACAGTAGTAGAAAGGAGACATGTTGCGCCGACCCCAAATCAATTGAGATAAGGACGATGACGCTGGTTGGTTAATAGTGTAATGATTGAATGAATTGGTCGCTGGCGAATAGATAAGTGTACCTATAAATTGGCAACGTATAATGTGTAGTTTGATTTAAGACTACAGGGATTGCGTCTATGCCAATTAATCATGTCTGAAACATCCAAAGACAACAACAGCTATGAGCGAGGGTAGTTAGTAAACACATTGTTAAAATGTCTTAATCAATTCCGCCTCTGTACGTTTGTGTGCATCCTATACAGTTAAACGAGCAATATATTTTGTATATCTTCCTAATATTATAAATGCGAAAGTTTGGATGGAAGGGTGGATGTATGTTTGTTGCTCAATCACGCCAGAATGGCTGAACGGATCTGAATAAAATTTGGCACAGATATAGATTTTAATCTGGTATAGCACATAGGCTTTTCATCCCGGTATAGTGTTCCTTTGGGATAAGAAAACACTTTTACGCGAGCGAAGCCGCTGAGAGAATCTAGTATATATTGTATTTGTAATAATTTTCTCGGAAACGGCTCTAACAATTTCGATAAAATTTGCAACCTAGGAGTTTTCGGGTGCGAAAAATCGAAGAATCCATCATTATCCTCTCTCTCTTACAATTTATGATACTAAGCCATAAAGGTGCCACAACATAAAACAAACATCAACCAGCAATCGAAGACTCACCTACCCTACCTACGATCGTACCTTCATTTACTCATCGTAAAGAAAACGATCGACGTTGTCAGCTGCCTGCCATTTCCTCGTTTTTACGACTCATTAATTATTAACACGTGTACGATGTACTACGAACACTACGATGGTTCGTTCAATGAAATCCTGCTCCAATAAACAGGTTCGTTAATAAGATGTAAAGTTGGAAAAAGGGGCTGGGTTACATCAGATCATGCAAGCTCGGACTGGTTCGACGGGATCCAAAGAATTTGTCATAATGGGTTCTTGGAATTACGATTGACATTACGTTTTTGGAACGAAGTTCCTTAATGCGGCTTGCGGTAAGTGTGACTCGGGCGAAAATGTAACGTCACGTAAGATTTTTGCGTTATATCTTCGACTTTCTCATACTCTTAGTGTATCTTATTATGAGAAGGGATATAGGAACCCCAGCACGCTCTCCCTTTCTTTCTAAGCATGCGGCACTTCGTTCCTGACCACACATCTTTTTAGGGTTCCGTAGCCGAAGGGTATTGTTGTCACTCACGTGACCGTTTGTCTGTCCGTCGTCTGTCACACAGGGTTTTACAGCCAACCGGTTGGAGCTACAGTCATCAAATTTTCACAGTAGGTATAAGCATCTTGTTGACCCAGAGCCGTACAAATTGTTAAAAAACATTTTAATAGTTTTTAAGGGCTCCGATGCAGCCAAAGAGGGGTTGCGAAAAAATTAACCTACGCGTTCGAGTGTGGTATCGTTGTTTAGAGCTCGTTGAGTAGATCAATACTGTTTCTTTAGTTTTGAAAATATAAACGAAAAAAAAGGAAAGAGAAAAGAAGGAAAACAAAGGAATGAGAAGCCACCAAAATCAGCTTTTTTACTAAATTTTGTTGCGAAGAATGTTGAAATGAACTTCAAATTTGGTGGTTAACAAATACCAATATATTTATAGATCAGAATTTTTATTTAAAATTCTCTCATTTTTCTTATTACGACCTAATTGTTTTCGCGGTTTAGTAGGAACCCTATATGTGCGAATTTCGACACGCACTTGGCCGGTTTTTTTTATTGCACTATTCAGCTGGACGGCGTAACCCAGGCCCAGAAAGCAGTGTGCACCGCGAAAACCCCGGCAAAATATGGAGGAGGACTTTTTCAAGCAGTAAAATATTATAAGATAATAAATAAAACTTCTTTCTTACATCAAGTGTTCTGCACATATATTCTTCTCACATACTAAGGTGGATTTAAAGTTAAATAATTTCCGTAGACATTCCGTTGGACATTATAATTTCAGTATGTGCTAATGAGTTGGCAACACACCATTTATGTAAATCATTAAATACTTAGTAGGTACAGAAAGAATCACTTAGCAACAGAGCTATTAAAGATTTAGCACTTACAATGTGTTTAACTAGTAAACAAGCGACTCCGAAGTTTTTTATACCTATTACAAAATCCTCTTGATCACGTATGATGGTAGGTATTGCAGTGATTGAGTTTTTTTTTATTATTGATAGGCTCGCGCTTGATCACTATCTCACCTGATGGTAAGCGATGATGTGGTCGACGATGTAGCACGCTTACCTAGAAGAAACCTATTCACTCTTGACTTAAAGACTCCCAAATTGTAGCTATCAGGAATTACAGAATCTGGCAGGGAATTCCACTCCTGAGCTGTACGCATAATAAAACTATTCCCAAAACGTTTGGCGCGTATGGGTGGGATGTCCACCATGTACCGATGTCGCATCGCCGTACGTCTCGTAGTCCAATGATGGAACGGGCTAGGAGGAATTAGTTCACGCAATTCCATCGCACACTCCCCGAAATGTAACCGATAAAAAAGAGACAGACAGGCAACCTGGCGCCGATGTTCAAGGCTCTGGAGCTTTGACTCGACCAGTATGTCATTGCCGATGAACCTTTTGGCCCGTTTTTCGATCGACTCTAGTGCATCCAGCTGACACTTGACAGATCCGTCCCAGAGATGAGAGCAGCACTCCATGCATGATAGTTTGCATTGAGAATGAAATGTCATGAAATACTTCTGTTTTTAAAGGGTTTCTCATATTTTGAATAGATTTGAAATATTTTTGAATTTACTGATTTTGTTAATAACATTGGTATTTTGTAATGGGCCTTCTGAGGCTATGTACATATTGAATATAATTCTACTAGTTTTCAAGCAGTTTATTTTAGTAGTATATCTGCGTCCCCATAGAATCTACACAAGATAAGTACAAAATATCGATAAAATGGCCATGTTTTATGTAAACCCTAATAAACAGCTACGATAATTATTATCTGTGTCAAAAATTACATGAGAGATAGAAAATATTCATGTGTATACCTACTACACTAGCTTCTGCCAGCGGCTTCATCAGCTTGAAAAGTGTTTTTACAAAAATCAAAATCAAAATAGTTTATTTCAAATAAACTTTAGAGGTACTTTTGAATTGACAAACAAAAAAAAAATATGACTCTAGTTGCAAATTCCCAAGCGTCAGTAGATCTCAATGGAGAAGAATTTACAAGAAACTCCACGGACACTCTTTTCCATCAATTTTTTTGGTTACATCATTTTATCATCCCACCCAAAGAAACATTATAACGGCATGAAAAGGCAATAGCAAAAACTTTCGAAACGCCAAGAAGTTTGGCGAGAATTATACCTACTTGCTAAAACATGGTTACAAAAGATTGATAACGAACGCTTGTTATCATGACATAACAATATATTACGTAACAAAAAATCATCTCAATGAAAAACATCGAAAAGGAGGTGTGTCATTTCGATGAACAATATCGTCATGCTTGCTAGTAAATAGATTCGAATGCTTTCGAGGCAACCTGAATGTTTACATATAAATGAATCAAGTTACGCAGCTACTACGGATACTGGTTATCAATATAACTCACGATGATCTGACCTTCGACTTTTATGAAAGCTGAAAGTTTATCTATGTATGTACCCAATACAAGTAAGAACGATCCCCAAATATGATGTTTGCATCAGGGTGATTGAGCATATCTGTCAAAACATGAAACCATAGACAGTACATCGTAGAAGTTGCTCCACATAGTGATAGAAATCAAAATAAGAATTGGTTTAAAGCGACCACAACCACTTTAAACCGGTTGGAGTCCCCCAATAGGTACGAATAACAAGTTCAAAGCCGATTCCTATCCTACATACACTAAGTGCCCCTGTATCTAATACGAAAACGTTTGGCACAGAACAGTACACAATGACTGTAATGACGAATTAGTGATACAAAGTAGAGTAAAGGGCACTTTAAAATACAAACAGTCGAGCACAGAACCTCCTCCTTATTAGAAGCCGGTTAAAAAGGGTCTTCCTGTAGGACCTTAAAGATGTAATTGTAAGTATCTCAAGCAGTCAAACTTCATAATTTAATCATATAGACTTTACATAAAATAGCGTTATTTTCAACCATATCTAATATTCTATTGCAATAAAAATTGTCAAATTTAAAAAGTTATACAAAAACTGTTTCGTAGATTCTGATGAAAAATTTGATGTAAAAGAAAAATAACTAGTATCAATAATTAAAGTTTTTTTTTAGCTATCACCAACTCATTGTTTATCTTAAAAAGTTCGTTAATTCGTCCCTGTCGTCTGTCTTTGTCGACTAAAAGGCCAACAGAATTTTGGTTACTATCTTCTTGGTGGTGTAATAATAACCAGTTACAGTTTTGAACGAAACTGTTATAAACGTAGATATAAGTCTTGCTCAGTGCCGCAAAATTCATTCCTATTCTGTAACAGTAAGTTGCTTTTCAATTAAAGTGCTGCCATCTATGTTACACGAACGTAACTACGCTAGATTTAGTTTAGTGAGGTAGCAACGACATGTTCACGCTGCCAACAGAGGGCGTTGTTATAAACTTGACGTCTTCTTAATTTCAAATAGTTTTTTTCTTATAATTGTCGTACTTACATGATTTGAACTGCTGGACCAGAGAGCAGGTATCGGCAGCATGATGATAGTCGTACACGGAACGACCGGCAAGCTCGTCCGGCTCGTAACCGAGCGTGTTCGTCAATCTGGAAAGACCAAACAGAGTTATTTTTATTTATCTTCAAATTAACGGTTTATATTTTTAGACCAGAGCATTACATATATAGTTTTCTAATTTAAATATGTAGTTTTAGTCCAAAGTCTATAAGTAATTTTGCAGTGTCAGCTACTTTTATTCTTTTGTTTTGGTTTAATACTGGAAATATTCTGGAAATTTCATATTCCACAAAAACAACAGACAGAATAACTCCTTTTGACCTCGCCATAGTCTGGTAAAAATACAGCAAAATAATTTAATTTAATAAATATTTTATCCCAAATCCTCTGATATTTCATCACTTTTCGGGCTGTACGGGGTATGTAAGCGACAGCTTAGCGAATTGGCTTACTAGGCTCGCGCTTGACCACTATCTCAACTGATGTCATAAAAAAATAAAAAATAAGTCACAGAAAACCATGACGTTCCAAAGGTCACCTCCAATGTGACCTGCAATCCCCATGCTTGGTTCATGCTTGCCGGCACGGTACACCTACATAGATAACCTTGAATGACCTACCGCCACTCCCATCATCGTCCCTTGCTCAAACGGAAGAATTTATCAACAAATCGTACTTTAAAAAATAAATCTCAACATATTGAGTGTTTAAAATCAAGTTATTCTTCTAAAAATCAACTTACAGCTGCGCTATTTAAATATCCCGCCATTCTCACCGAATCCAGAACTAAACCACTTTATGAACTTTTAAAAACACAAACACACTATATCACAGAAACTAGCACACATCACCACACATAAAAAACATCGAATACTGAACTATTTCCACGTAAGTTTATCGCGGACTGTGTACAAAACCGCGAAATCGCATCATGTTTAACCTACAAAATACATTTGAAGGTGATATTTTTGTTGATATTACACGGCTGCATGAAGTTGCGTGCCATAAATACTAGAACACAATAGACGACGCGCAACCTAAATTCGGTCAGGTAATATGGGCTGTCTCGTTTGGTAACAGCGCCATCTTTCGAAGTTTGCCAAAATTATGACGAGTACATGGTTTGTACTTGGATATAAAGTGACCATAACCCTAATTTATTGGCCTTCTGATAAATATAAGTAATAAAATTGGCTTGTCCTTTTTAGTAATGGTGCAGACAACAGAGATATTTTGCACCACTCAAACTTCATTCACTTGTGTCGACCTAAGACACAAAACTTTTATTGGGGTAGGTTCATCATCATACATACATACTCATAGAAGTCTTTGCCCTTTGCAAGTAGAGTAATAGTTAATCAGTATGAGATAGAGCTGTGCGCTAAAAGAACCGATTGGGTTGGGAATGTACGCTAGGCGGTAGATCTCGAAAATATTTGGATAAGCTTATATTCCATCAAAAGGTCAGACAATAAACAAAACTGTGTGGAAAAAGAAGTAGGTCTTATGTTGCTCCCACAACGCTGTTAAAAATGTTTACAAACATTTTTAACACTTCGTTACATGCTTTTAGGAATTCTTAGATGTTTTGAGTTTTCCTACACTGATGGAAAATGTTTACAAAAGAAAAAGTGGTCTAACTGGATGCAAACACTTGATATAAATTGTTAACTAACTTAACTAAAAAACTCTGAACATTTTCTTAACATTGTGATCAAATGTTTGTTTAGAAAATGTTTACTAATGTTTGTTAACATTATTAACAGCAGTGTGGGAGCACCTTTACCCCGCAGTAACACAATACAGAGTCATGATCATAAAATTTGGTTTAGAATTTGCCTAATATGTGGCTATTAGGCAGATTCTAGAGCAGTGGTAGCTCTGTGGTAACGGCCGCGACTTATGTGACTTACATACTCAATTTATTATTCCAGCAATTTGAATTACAAACGATTTCTAGAGTGGTCTTTTGGTCACGGGGTCCCTTCTTTGTGCTGATGGTGATCACCGGAATGGTTTTAGTGAGGTAAAGCCTACATTCGCTGATCTTTGCCCCAAAAGTCCAGGCACCTCTTTAGGCACCAGAACAAAAAAAAGATCTATAGACAATGTAGAGAATACTTACGCTTCATCCACATAAGTGAACTTCATGTCCAAGCTGTGTTTGGACAGGAAGGTCTTGCTGTCGAGCGGTATCTCGATGTTCGAGGGATGTGGGATAGGTCTGCCCACGGCCACCAACATTCCGGTCTTGGTAATCTTGGTGGCCTCAGCATCTGACTTGTTCTCCTCGTTGTTATTGCGTTCAGCCTTGACTTCAGCTGGCATCAGCATATGGCCAGTTATGTGGATCACCTGTGAAGGAATAGATGTTTGTTATTGCAGTTGTCTTATGATAATTTGGTAGGGTAGATCTTATGTCTCGGTTAGATATAAATATGTGAATATTCTACCGCAGCATCCTTGGAAACTGTTTTTTTGTGCGGCTTTTTAGAATAGAATAGAACAGGGGTCATTAAATGGCGGACCGCGGTCCAGATCCGGAACGCCAACCTATTTTGTGCGGATCTTACGTAAACAGAACAATATAATTTACTTAGTCTATACCGCTGTCGATTCGACAACGGACGAATCGTCTCATCAAAATCTTTTCTGATATATCTGTATTTATATATTTAAGTTAATTATTTCAATTTTAACAAACTAAATAAACACGTCGATGATGTAAAGGCCAGGGAGAGGGGAGAGTTTGGGCAGATGGCTTTAGACATTACGGACCACGCCGGTCTTATTAATTTAAAAAAAAACGGACCTCAAATGAAATTAACTGGTGATCCTTTTGGTAATACTGGTATAGAATATAATTTACTGTACACAAAAAAGTTACACATATCTTTTGCAAAAAAGCTTGATTGTACGGGTACAATGGCGGTCTTATAGCTGGAAGCTATAACTGCCAGTCAACCTTTGGATGGACTGAAAGAACTTTTAGGTAGGTCTCCAGATGCAGAGTCGTGTGTATGCTACCTATGACCAATCAACTAAACCTTATCGCAAATACGTTGGGGTCGACTCCCAATCTAACAGAATTCCCCTGAGAATCAGTATTTGAACACGGATTAATTTAGACTGGCTATGAAATTGTCAGAGCTTCAAAGAAGCCTGTTTGCTAAGGTTACCTTGAAGTTTGGACTTGTCTTCTTGTTCTCTATCGAACGATGAGAAGTTTTGTATATCTGCTTAGCATGGCGAGAATATAACTGGTTTCCTAAAGATGAAACTTCCAGAAGAAACTCTGAATTTATCTAAAGACTAATAAATCAAAGAATTCGAGGATATTGCCGATACCATGTTTTTTAAACAAACATTTATAATGGTATGTTTGTACTAATATAAATCAAATTAGATAGTTTTAGATACATCTATACATATAAATAAAATTGGAGTGTCTGTTTGTAATATTGAAATAACCGTTTTTTACTACATGTATATGAATATATATACGGTACATACACCAAAATAACATTTTTTACAATTTTTGTCTGTCTGTCTGTTTGTTCCGGCTAATTTCTGAAATGGCTGGACCTATTTTGACGGGACTTTTATTGGCAGGTAGCTGATGTAATAAGGAGTAACTTAGACTACGTTTATTTTAGAAAAAATATTTTATTTTAGAAAAATAAAGTAATGTTGCAATGTCCAAATACTGTCCAGTACCGCGCGCAGTTCACGCGCATGCCACCACTGGGCCGTCACGTCGTCAATAAAAATATAACTTAATTTGGAATAAGTAAAAATAAAATGAAACTAAGTAGGTATCATAATAAAAAAAATAATCAGAATAAGAATCGACTGTTAGGCGGAACGAAGTTCGCCGGGTCAGCTAGTTTGGAATAATAATGGACACCTTTAACGAAACTCTTATTTTCATCTTAATGCTTTAGCTTATTATTCTTGCCTTTAGAATCTTTTTTTGTTATTTATTTGAGTGGAGTTTGCTCTTGACTTTAGTCTAGGTCAGAGTTGAAAGAGACAAAGTAGAAGTGAACTTACCCAGAAGCCTGTTCACTCTAACTTTGAAGAGATTCGGGTTGAATGCGTTCGGAATCACAGACGCAGGCAGTGAGTTCCACTCTTTTGCTGTGCGCATTGTGAAGGATGTTTGGAACCGCTTGGTGCGAAGTGGTGGAATGAATTGGAAGAATGAATGAATATCAATGCAGTCTTTTGGGAGAAACATAATCTTTTATAGAGGCTGTTAGCTGTGCTGTCCATAGTAAGAACTTGACCTGGATTTGTAGACAAATAACTTTCTTCTTATCATTTACATTACGGCATTGTTTGTAGAAAGTGAATTTGTATAAAATCTTTTTCTTTTTGTAGATAGTCTCACGCTTGACCACTATCTCACCTAATGATGATGATGTGTTCGACGGTGTAGTACGCTTGCCTAGAAGCAACCTGTTCACTCTTGACTTAAAGATCCCGAGGTTGTAGCTATCGGGGAACAGACTCGGGCAGGGAATTCCACTCCTTAGCTGTACGCATAATAAAAGTGTTTCCAAAACGTTTTGTGGGTATAAATAGGATATCCACAATGTAGCTATAGCGAATCGCCGTACGCCTTGTAGTCTCATCATGAAACGGGCTAGGCGAAGTTAGCTCATCAAATCCAGTCCATTGAGTATTTATAATAAGCAAACAAAACTTTTGCTCTCTATATGATTCCGGAAAAGCTTTAAAAAACACAGAGCAAATCTTGTTCAAAGCATAGGAGAACTATAATTCCAAAAATATAATTCTCGCAAAATTCTGCAAAAACTGAATAAAATTCAGACACCACACTTGCAGATTTCCCCATTTGCAATATTTACTTCTTGAATTACCTATTTCTATCAAGTTCCAAGATTCATAAGTTCTTAGCTTCGTGTCATTGCCAAATCTGGCATGACAAACTTTGCCAATAGATGATTACATAACCAAGTCTATGTAGGTTGAACCAACATGGGTATTTACAGAAAATGATGTTAAGGTAATGAAATGTAGTAAGTGAAAGTCATTTAACTGTATTTGTCATAAAAACGTGTATTGTCAGGCAGACTACTTACACTTACTTAGAAGGATTTAGTAAAAATTTGTTAGAGATAGTTCAACTCATCTTTGCCCGCGGCGCTATGTGTGGATAGGCATGTGTGGGTAAGCATGTGTGGGTGGTTGTTTGTTAGGACGACGACTGCCGCGTCACTGCCACACAAATTCATAATGTATGCAATGCAAGCGCACGCACACATGGCGCCGCGCGCACAGATGAGTTGAACTATCTTAGGCTAAGAACCAGGTATAGGTAGCAAGCTAGTTGGGGATATAAAGATGACAGGAAAAAGAGACTTTTTGCTCCGATCTGTTTCAAGACTGGTGAAGGTTTATACTGATATTTCTGCCTTATGGGCACCACGACATTGTCAGCTCATGCCTGGGTAATAGACTATTCAATCAGCATGGAACCCAATGCATCTGTAGTTTGCGATATGCTGTGCATTATGCACGTTCAGTGTGCTTATACCGAGTTTTTTTACGTACTCACTTGTGATAACGTAAACGATCTCTTATGTCAAAATTTATACAAAAAAGAGGTTTCTTCTTGCCGCCACCAGACGGCTCTTATCCAGTTTCAATACAAATTGACGTTAACGTTAACGCGACTGAGCGTGAGTAAACACTAAGGTCTCTCTCCGGTTTTTTTACGTACTCGATCGCGTTAAAATAAACGTTCGCTTATGTCAAACTAGCTGCCGTGCCGCCCGCGGCTCTGCCCGCGTTGTAGTAGTACTTCTCCCAATATCTTTATAAATTATAGCCTTTGTGTTAATTTTATGTATAAGCCAAAAAGTAGGGGATCCTTGCAAAGCTGAGACGGTACTTCACGCCAGAACAGTTGCTCAACTTGTATCAAGTTCGGTCATGCATGGAGTACTGCTCTCATCTCTGGGACGGATCTGCCAAGTACCAGCTGGATGCACTAGAGTCGATCGAAAAACGGGCAAAGAGGTTCATCGGCAACGAGATACTGGTCGAGTCTAGGCTCCAGAGCCTTGAACATCGGCGCCAAGTCGCCAGTCTGTCGGTTTTTTATCGGTTATATTTCGGGGAGTGTGCGATGGAATTGCATGAACTAATTCCTCCTAGCCTGTTCCATCATCGGACTACAAGACGTACGGCGATGCGAAATCGGTATGTGGACATCCCACCCATACGCACCAAACGTTTTGGAAATACTTGTATTATGCATTCAGCTAAGGAGTGGAAATCCCTGCCAGAGTCTGTATTTCCTGATAGCTACAACCTGAGAGTCTTTAAGTCAAGAGTGAGATAGTGGTCAAGCGCGAGCCTATCAATAATAATAAAAAAAGCTATAAGTCTGTAAAGTTTCATCAAAATCAGTTCAGTAGTTTTAGCGAAACAGTAACAAAGATCCATCCATCTTCACAAACTTTCACGTTTTAATTCCAATGGGATTGTACGGATTTTTTTTAAAATAAAATCTGTAACCCGACTACGGATTTTTTTTACTATTTATTTTTTTAGCCTATGTTACCCGGGCCATAATAGTGAATCGATTAGCACCTTATTCATCAAAATCAGATTAATAGTTTAGGCGCTACGGAGGGACATACGTAAATACAAACATACATACTTTCTTTTTCTTTTAGATTATTTTTTACTTTTAAATCGAATCGATTAAAAAGTCGGAGTAAGAAGACCACTAAACAAAGGTTAGTATGGCAAGTTAATTGGTAATCATTACAGGTAGCATAAAGGTAAACAAACTACTTTACTGGCAATATGATCAAACTCAGAATTCACCCCTAAATGCCCTTGGTTTTAACAATTCTTCCTATAATCTTAAATCGGTTATTAATCATGCCGTGAAGGCGTGATTAGTAAACAAATAATCCACTCATTAATTAAAATAATGTCGATCAATAATTCTATACGTGAGTAGTTTGTTTTCAATCACCTCAGACACACGTGAAACCTTTACCTAACTTACAATTTGAATCAAGCCATGTCAGACTTCCCAGAAAAAGTATGTTTTTGATATAGAAAAATAGTAGTTACTTATCTTTAACTACTTATAAACATTTTAACGTAAATTCGTCACACAAAAGGAATGCTTGTCTCTTGTGTTACTATGTTAACGCGGATTCACACTTACGTGGCGTGGCGTGGCGCCTTCTGACGCAGTTGATTAGCTACAAAACTCGTTGTATTATGACGTACGCTGGTACAGAGTCGTTGGATTGGAGGATCCCGCGTCACGCCACGCCACGACACGTAAGTGTGGTTCCGCCTTTAGTCAGTATTTCTCTAACGTGACATGTAAACAACTTATGCAATAACATAGGTACTATTTTGTATGTATAGGCAGTTTGAAATCGTATGATATTTTTCTGGGACATAGGTGATTGATTCAGTAGAAATTCGTCATAATTTAAGTTTAAACACTACACATTTTATTAATAAACAAGATGCGCCATTTTTAAGTTATGTAATAATAGGTATTGTTTAAAAACCTAACCAGCGAACATCTACACTAATATTATAAAGAGGAAAGATTCGATATTGACATCAAAATACATGTCGAGATCCCTCAGTGTCTCGGAAAGCACGTGTTAGTCCCGGCTGTATTTTCTAGTGTAGATCATTGACAATTATTGTTAGGGGTCTGAAAGCGTCCCCTAGCCACCACAGGAGACGCCCGGGGCGTCGGGAGTCGCAAGCCGATTCCCGGCCAGCGTAGGCGCGGGCTTGCGGACGGCGAGTAATGGGTAGCTCGCCGTCCGAAGGCACGTAGTGTTCCACGCGCGCCTCAAAGAGATGTCAGCAAAAGAAGGAAGGATGGATGATAAGCGATGATGTGGTCGACCGTGAAATACGTTTGCCATAACCTATTCTTGCATTTAACCGAAATAACAGGTTCAATCAGAACATGAATAATAATCATGATTATTTATTTTTAAAAATATTGTGTAATGTCAAAAAGGCACATCTAGAATTGTTAATGTGAAATTAATTGGTCGTCATTTATTGATTAACCTTGAACTATTAACTGTTTACAAAACCAAAAACTAACTACGAAAATACTTAGCTAAATAGGTAACCACGTAGTTAACTCCAAAAGTTAAAGAGTCTGATAAATGAATAAAAGAATACAAATTGCAAGAAGTTGTGTAATTTTTATGAATAAATTATAGAAAGTAAGTAATCGAGCTCTTAAGTAACCTTTTCTACGTCACAAATATTCTGTAAAATTTAACTAAAGATTTCAAAGTTACTTAAAGATTCCACTTTGTTATGACTACCAAAACTAAAATTGACCTGATCAAGGGTAGCTATTAGAAGACCTCTGGGAGATATGAAGAAAACCTTGGCAATTAATAATCTAGTACCTGGGCCACTGGACTCAGCTCGGGTGAAAAAGGAGGATTTTTTTTTGAGAAATCAATTTTTTTCTAGATATGAGACATAGCTAGATCGATTTTTCGCCCGAAAGTGCTTATGCCGAGTTTTTTAACGATAGTAGGTACTCGATCGTGATAACATAAATAATCACTAAAGTCAAAATGTATACAAAAAAAAAGAGGTTTCTCCTTATTATCACCAGACGGCGATTATCCAGTTTCAATAACAAATTGACGTTTACGTTAACGCGATGCAGCGTGAGACAAAACTCGCATTAAGCCCAGAGGCCTTAGTGCGAGTTTTTACTCACGCTCAACCAACCGTTTACCAACATATCCTTATTGTAACTGACACCTATTTGGTAGCCGACTATCAGCTTATTTGTGCGGCAAAGATATTCGCAATGGAATCAATTTTGCCACTTCTAACGTTCATTGAACCGGTTTTTAATTCTATCTTCTCGACAGCTAAATCAACGCAATAAATGTTGCGGAACAGTCCAAATTGATGATTTATTGCAAACTAGCGACCCGTCCTGGCTTCGCCCGTGTCTTATTATACACATAAACCTTCCTCGTTTCTCACTCTTTCTATTGATGAAAATTTCATGAAAATCCGTTCAGTAGTTTTTGAGTTTATCGCGCACAGACACGACGGGGGACGTATTTTATAATATGTATATATACAATATGTAGTGATTGTAATTTTTACAGCTAAACAGTAATTTTATCGTGATTTTAAAGTCATCGACTACCTAATCAAAATTTACTAGCAGAATAATTATATGGGCTTCTTGGCTAGTACTTATTCGCCGATTTTTTACGGCAATGTTGATTGAATGAGTCATCAAATCGGATGGATTGACGTCCATTGTCCAAAGTTCATATTACCGTGGAAGGGAACGGTCCGTTTTAGCACAGGTTTTAGCAACATATTTTTATTGTAATTGACACCTATTTGGTAGCCGACTAGCAGCTTATTTGCGCGGCATACAAATTCGCAATGGAATCAATTTTGTCGCTTCTAACGTTCATTGAACCGGTTTTCAAATCTATTTTCTCGACAGCTAGATCAACGCAATAAATGTTGGTGAACAGTCCAAATTGAATACTAGTTTTTACTGACTTTCTAGTCAGTGCATTTTTATCTTGGAAAGTGTTAAACCTTCGGATGTATGTACTCCAAATGGGTTAAAGATGCATGACGATGAAAAAGCCGAAGACGAAATATCGCCCGAAATATTATTGGGCGACCACTAATGGAGAGCTACAATCAGGTCTCTATCGATGTACGTTTTTAGAAGGAACTAAAAATTAGTGAACAACAACAGTGAAGCCTTGGGATTGAGCTTCCACGACAAATAGTAGATACCAACTAAGCTTTGATCCGGAGAAGAGCTTTGATTTGAAGCGAATCCGGAATAATCAACCACACTGCCAAGTTACCAACCTCAGTTTTTTTTTAGTTTGGGTAATCCTCAATGACTTCTTCCGCTCTGGGTGGAGCAGGAGGGCGTGTGGGATGGCTTTTACTGACTAAAACCCACCCCTGTTCCTTCAGTTGCTTGTGCTAGGGCGCGGTAACACTCTTTCAAATTTGTCCGCGATCCACCAACCTCCCTGTCTGATTTAGCTTGAGCTAAGCAGGCCTAAGCACACTGAATTTTCTGTCGCTTATTTTCCTTAGATGTGTTCTACACCTATCTCGTAAAGCTTATCTATGGCCGATATTCTAGAAGAAGGATAATAACCATACCTTGTAAGAAGCAGATTTAAGATGCACGTTTCTGCCCTTGCTGGTGAGAGTGCACTTGAGACGCAGCAGCAAATCTCGACGACCGGTGCTGTTCGAACGCAATGACTCGCGAATCTCATCGTGATCGCAAGGGTGGCTGAACTCGAACACGCTCTGACCCATTATCTCCATCTGAAGTTTAAACAAGCAAAAGGTTTAATTAAGAACTGTAAACCGACTATGGTTTTTTTTAGCCTATGATACCCGGGCCATAATAAACAATGGATTGATACCATATTCAAAATCGAATGAATACCTAGTTTAGGCGCTACGGAGAAACTTACATAAATACAAACATACATAGAATGCTAAAATCATAAATCTTCCTTTTGGCTTCGCAGTAGTCGGGTAAAACACAAGATTATGAATATAAATTAGGCAGGTCTATATTAACTTTAAAACTTTCGCGTTTCATAATTGAAAAACAATATGTCAAGGGAATTTAACGCGATCATTTCGTCGATTATTTTTGATTTCGTTAAATTTAACCGTGATATATTGTTTTTCAATTAGGCAGGTAGGGATAGAGAGAAGTAGAAGGAAAGAAGAGAGAAGGGATTTGCTCTTTGGGACAGTTATGAGCTCGAAAAACAAAAATAGTTACTTTTTGTCCAAAGAAAGAAAAAGAAAACCGACTTAGCAAACTTTAATTATAAACACTGCATGTACCTACCAAAGTGGATTTAGGAAACTACTTAGGTGGACATAATGCCAAAAGGTTCTGAGCTTTGAATACTTGTAATATTGTTCAACTATATCTTCATTATTTTCAGGGGTTTCTTGTCAATGACAGGAAGGATTTATGAACAGTAAAATATTAGTCACATTTTGCAAAACTAGGAATTGAATCTAGTGCACCATATTTTTTCTACAGGCCACCTTCGTTAGTGTCGATTTCCTTATAAAATTGTGGGTAAGCATAAGTTCAAAATACAAATTTCTAGGAATGATTGTCAATGTTGTCGGCAGTTGTCGCCATGCGTACAAATCTAGGCGCCTCTGCGTCATCACAAAAGTAATTGTATGCTAATTTAATGTACTTATTATTAAATATGTGAAGCAATCTATTGATAATACCTACTACACGTATTTTGACGCAATGTAAATGAAAAAAAAAATCATGTGTTGTAAACCATCATTCAACATCTTCTTGCCCATGTCCCATGTTACTTGGGGTCGGTGGAACTCGTTTTCTTCGTTCATCCAGTCATGCAGTCATTCACTCCTTTTCCTACATTTACAGTTGGGGATCCTTGCAAAGGTGAGAAGGTACTTCACTCCGGAACATCTGCTCAACTTGTATCCAGCGCAAGTTCGATTATGCATGGAGTACTCTTTCAGCTCTAGGACGGATCTGCCAAAAACGCACTAGAGTCGATCGAAAAGCGGGACAAGAGGCTCATCGGCAATGAGGCGCTGGTCAAGTCAAAGCTCCAGCGCCTTGAACATCGTCGCCGAGTTGCCAGCTTGTCGGTTTTTTATCGGTTGCGTTTCGGGGAGTATGCGATAGAATTACATGATCTAATTCCGCCTAGCCCGTTTCATCATCGGACTACCAGACATACGGCGATGCGCCATCAGTAAATGGTGGACATCCCACACATACGCACTATAAGTTTTGGGAATACTTTTATTATGCGTAGATACAGCTAAGAAGTGGAATTCCCTGTCGGAGTATGTTTTTCCCGACAGGTACAATCTAGGGGTTTTTAAGTCCCCCCAATTGGTGGGTGGGTTCCCGCATTGATGAGGCGGGGGGGGGGGGGGGGGGGGGCTCAGTAACTGTGACTTGGTCACCCACGGTGAAGCGAAGAAGTACCCGAGGACAGGCCGCTCAGTATGCTTGACCATTTCACCCGATAAAAAGAGGTGTATTTAAGTCAAGAGTGAATAGGTAGGTGACTTTAGAAGTAACCTATTCACTCTTGACTTAAATACCACCGTTGATTTCATCATCGCTTACCATCAGGTGAGATCAAGCGCAAGCCTATTTTAATTAAAAAAAAAAATTTCATTCGTCGTAAAATTTATCTATCTTTTCTTGTATTCTCTCCTCATCTCCAATCATCCACATACTCATCGCTGTTTAGTCACATATTATTATGTTCTTTTAATTTCTTCTCTCTCTCTCTCTCATATCAAGACTAACGAATGTCTTTTAACTTTGCCATCACAGACTCCAAATTTAAACTCTCTCCAATTTACCTATTTTCACTTTATCCATCCTAATCTCTCAACATTCTCATTTCGTAGAAAAACATATAAAAAAATAGTATTCCACTAGTTAAACTGAACCCGCATTTTTTTTTAAACTTCAATGAGTTTTTACCATGCAGGTCAAGGCTGGATATCTAAAATATATTTTACATTGAACACTGTTTTAAATTCATACATCATTCTCATGCGTTTTATCCAATTTTACTGAGGTTCGCCACAACATGTCTTATGTTTCATATTCTTCTTATAACCGTCATCTTCTTTCTAGTCCCTCCCTTACACACATTTCATCCATCATTCCTTGGTCTTCCTCTACTCTCAGCTAAAATTCATACTCAAAACTTTCGTCAAGACATTTTCCTCCTTTCTCGAGATCACATAACTACCGGTTTGGACACAACTTTTCAGTACCTGTTAAGTGGTACCTCGTACCGACCTCTTATGTTTTATTACAAACTTTTATTTACACAAATGTTGTTTGGGTCAAATCTTGCAACTGAATTATGAAACAGTTGTCCCCATCCAATTGAGCTGAAATTTAGCTTACACGTTTGTTTTGGATGACAATACACGTTAACCTATAAAGCTTGTTAAAAAAGTTATTTTTTATTTTACTTGTATTCTGACTGACAGTTTTAGTTTAGAAAACATAATCAGCCTTTTAATGTTCCAATGGCTGGGACATAGGCCACCTCTAATAGAGATAATATCCACCATGCGGGTCCCGTGTGGATTGGTAGATGTCGTATGTCTTCGAACAGATAGTTTAGAATTCATAACTACAATATAATTCCAGTCAGAGGTCACGAAACAGAAAGCATCGAACTCGTCTATAAATGTAACCTATATTACAGAATACCCAAGGTTTGTAAAGTCTGTAACGCATAAATAAAATCTTCCATTCGCGCGCGATCGGTACTTACGTAGTTCGTTCGACGACCTACATGTTTGCGCCTGTGCGCCTGCGTGTCTATAAAGAAAACGTGTAACACCATGTGCTTCCAAACCAAACTTATTATAGCATTTAACACTATAATCTTAAGGATCAATTCAATCGCAACACTGTCTCCGATAAGACTGATAAAACGCCATTTATTGACGGACGTGAGTTTTCTATTGATTAAACAAAATAATCAGAATATGAAGCATGCTTTAATCTGTTAATTTTTTTTATTAAATAATTACTCATTGATGTATGTACCTATAAGTCATTATTAATCAATTTAGATTTTTGGGGTAAGCGAAACATTACTTCTTCAATACTTCTGCATTAGGCCCACTTGCACGAAAAACTTAACTCAGAGTTAGTTGCTGACCCGAGGTTAAATTGACAGTATTGTATAACAAACTAGGCCTTATTCACCATCTCAGTATTCACCCCCTGTTTAGGTATTCCCCTACGCTTTTAGCCATCCAAGTTCAGACCCAACGTTATGCAATAGATATAATTACCCGATTGCCGAAGGAGGGTAATGTGTTTATCAGTCTATGTATGTATATATGTATGTTTGTTCCTATGTGGCGTTCTAGAGACCAAACGCGTTGGCCGATTTTGATGATTCTTACGTCAATCGATTCGTCTTAACCTTGCGTGTGTCACTGGCTACATTAAAATTGGTAAATAGAAAAACGGCGGATTTTGGGCGCCATATTTTGGGGACACAATTTTTTTTTCTTACTAACCCATCCTGGGGGTATCAAAATAAAGGGTTTTAAGAGATGATTACAAAAATATACCACACTTATAATATGTTTAAATATACGTAGTTCTAAAAATATTAAGAAAAAAGTTTGTGTCTTTTTAGTTCGCTTTTTAAGCAGTCGGGTTTTGATATTTTTATTTTTTTTCATAATCAAAAGCATTTCAAAAAGAGGCTTAAGTTTTTTATAAAATGGACCAGGGATGTTAAGCTCCGTACGTATCTGTAACCGAAACTATCGGCTATCCGAAATAGTAATTTATCTGTAACCGTAACCGAATCCGATACAAAACAATTTATTTTGCTTAATCATAGCTAGTCTTTATATTTTAGTTTTACAATTTCTAAAAAATCTAACATCCGTAACAGAAATTAACCGAAAGTAACAGATAAGCCGAAATGATTTCATATCTGTGACAGTAAACGATATAATATTATGTCTATACCCGTATCCAGATCCGAAATTTCATATCCATAACATCCCTTCTTTGCACATTAGTTTGTGGCAACAAAAACGTCAAAGCTAATCAGTTATGGTATTGTAGACGCTAAGATTAAAATGCTTCTGAGACAAATACAAATGGAGGTTGTATCTAAACAGGTTCTACTGGTTTGAACCATGACATTGTTCTGATGACTTGTTTTTTTGGGCCTGTGTTTTGATTCTATGAAATCAAGTATGATGTAAACACAGCACTTGGTAGTAAACATCAGTTAGAAATATCAATAATAACCACTGATTAGGCAAACCAGTATGCAATGGCCCACGAGATACTTGATAAATATATAGGAAATCGATCAAAAAAAATAAGACCCACTAAAACGTATAAAATGGTATTAGGTATGTCTCTTATCCAACTCTCCTGTCGCAAGTCTGCTGGAAGGATTTTTTTTAGAAATAAGCAGCACCTATGTGCTGTTATTTCCCTATACCTGAATGTTCTTTCTCTTATAAGTGTTTTGTGTGTACAGAATTGAATCAAATAAATAACAGTTAAAATTTAAAAATCACTTAAGTAACACATTTTTATTCCATGCTACATAATTTATCTAGCAGTAGACACGCTTCGATCGACAATCTATTGAACACGTAATTATGACACGATATATTTCGAAAACACCCCGATTCAAACAGTAAAACGCCCATAACTTTCGAACGGCTGAACCTATTTTCATAAAACATAGCTAAGAACACTCTCGATAAAGTCACCTTGCAAACAAAAAAACGAAATCAAAAGCGGTTCATTCGTTTAGGAGCTATGATGCCACTGACAGATACACAAACACACAGGTACACAAGCCAGACTTATAACAACCCTCTTTTTCCGTCGGCGGTTAAAAAGAGTTTTATTCTATTGAAAAAAAAAGGTGTTATACGGATTAAAATAAACAAAAATGCTCCATCACTGAGATATTGGGTTTTACAAACATTATCTCAAGAACACGGAATATTTTCTTCAGTAAAACAAAAATAGAATGGTGATAAGTCGAAATCAATACATTTGAGCGGCTCGTTTAATTCAAAGAGATATTAAACGTTTTCCAGATGAATTGGTCAAAAGAAATGCTTATCCGTACTTTAATCAACTACAAATCTCAGAGGGCTTTTCACTTTTGCTTACTTAAATTCAATCAATTTTGAAATGCTTCAATCCAATCGGGGAACCGCATCCTAATTGCGTAGGACACTTTCAATCATTTCAAGTTCATTTTGAAAGCACAATATTAAATCCATTTCATTGTAAACGAGAGCTTTTAAAATCACTTGAGCCTATTTTCAACAAACTTAGAATCATAAACAAATCTATTGAGGTCAACGAAATAAGGCTGCCAGACTGCCAGGAAGTTGATTGGATTTGTGTCGTCAAAATCTTGATGATTGCAGAAAAAAGTATCATCATGATGATTTTGACAGAAGTAAGTCAAGAAAAACAATAAAAAAGCTATCAAATAATTTTTCACAGTTACTAAGCACAGGATTGGGCATAAATCGTACGATTCGCGGCAAATGTGTCAAACAGTATCATACCCTACTTGCCTTGCTACCTGCCCTACCTACCTACCAATTTTGTTTTCTAGGGTCATTCTTCCGCGGTGAATCTTAACACCGCCATTCAGAAAATGACGTCAAATTCATAACGCCATCTATCGAATATGGAGTTCAACTGTACGAGTATCTGAATCGCGTGTGTTGTGATATTTTACTTTTTGAACACTTTAAATTAATTTAATTTTGATAGAGTGGACCGATTGCGATGAAACAAAAACTCCGCACAATTTTTTTATATAAAAGTTATCTACATTGGTTTCGTACATTTCACGTGATGCGTGCACAACTAAACAGACAAAATTCCAAAAATGCTGGAAATGGGTTCTGTTGGTTATCATTTAACACCCTGGATTTTTTTTGGAAATATTTGCAATGTACAAAAACGACTTTTCTACAGATGTATTTATATGTATTGATTGATTATAACTTGCCACTGCTGGCCGTGCCTGTGGCCAAAACCAACCTGCAGTCAAAAACACCCCTCAGCCGCACAATATGTGTGCTAAACGAAGTGCATGAGACACTTGACATATTTTCGTGCAATCTGAGTGAATTCGCGAAAGTTTTGTTGAATTATGTTAATTTGTTAGTTAGTTTAAATATTAGCCGTAAGTTTATTTTTCAATTTATTTGGTGTGTGTTTGCAAACCACTATTGTATTGGGGTTATCCTGTAAAGATAGTGATAGTGTGTGTAAGATAAATAAATAATAATAATAATAATAAACTATTTCACGTGATTTCCAATACAAAGTATGTCGATAACACGTTGTAAGGAAGTACTTCAGATTATTTGTAGTAGCTCTAAGTAGCTGTTACTTAGGGACTCCTTTAATATAATCAGGAGTTATTTAGACAATATTAAGATTGCAAAATGCTGATATCAATATTATGGTTTTCAGATAGATATGAAATGATAAGATATGCATCAGAGCAAGTAATTATTACACAAGACAATCACTGTAGTAACACGTGGCACTAGAGTAAATGATTCATTTCCGTCAGAGACTGAACTTTGCAAATATGTAATTATAGGTGCGCTTAGACTGCATTTTAATTAAAGATTCTACATAGTAGACTGTTTAAAATGTGGTCCCCGATGGATATCTCATGTCAATTATTTTTTTGAGTCAAGACGTCCAGAAACTACTGCTCAAATTTCGTGAAGCCCGCAACGAAACAGAGCTTGCCCAAAAAGAACAAAAGAACGTTAGAGAATGCAATATTATTAGTTTCTGAGTTGGCAATATTTTCGAGAGCCTAAAAATCCTTCTCACGATTGATGATGCACTAGTTTACAATGTTGAAGGCATCCTATATTAACCCTGGCCATTTTAGTTACCTACGCAGACGTTAACATTACTCATAAACCATAGAAGTATAGCTACCTAGAGTAGCGCCATTTTATACAATCATACAATTAAAAACGGCAGACAACACATTATGCTATAAAAATAAATAACAGCCGTATCGATTTCCTTATTGGGTTTTCCTTTTACAGATGATCATTTCATTATTTGTATTCAATAACCCATTATTAGATACTAGAGCTACACTATGGTGTTCTTAGTGACACGTGTTAACGTTTACGGTCATGATGAACTTAGGGCCGATTTCACCAATGAAACTAATCGCGTGAAATCGGCCCTAAGAGAATGAACTGAGCAATACCCTCACAAAACGGATCTCTCTGTAGAAAAAGGAGAATTTTCCAAATCAGTCCGGGCGTCCTTGAGTAATCTGGTAACATACATAAAAAACCGGCCAAGTGCGAGTCGGACTCGCGCACGAAGGTTTCCATACCATTATCGCAAAAAAACGGCAAAAAAAAACACGTTTGTTGTATGGGAGCCCTACTTATATATTTATTTTATTCTGTTTTTTTTATTTGTCGTTATAGCGGCAACAGAAATACATAATCTGTGAAAATTTCAACTGTCTAGCTATCACGGTTCATGAGATACAGCCTGGTGACAGACAGATAGACAGACGGACCGCGGAGTCTTAGTAATAGGGTCCTGGATTTACCCTTTGGGAACGGAACCCTAAAAAAAGATTCTGACGAATTGAGAAACTCCTCCTTTTTTGAAGTCGGTTAAGAAAAGGCGACTGTGCGGTCAATATTGTCTCTTTTCTGTAGACCGTAGTGAAAAAGGCACGGTGCCTCAAATGACAATTATTGGCCGTACGATCAGTTGACTCCTCTTAAATGTTTCTTCCCTCATTCATTTCATACCCGGGTTCGCGGTTTTCATCAAGAAATGCTGGGTTTTCGCAAACATTGACGTGAGAGTTTAGTCAATCACCTGACAGGAAAAATTCCGTTTCAGTCTTTCAGTTTCAAGAGCTATTTCAGTTTCTTTAATCAGTCTGAGATAGGCATACTTTATTGTGTAAGGTCATGATAGCTTACCTTAACATTTATCTGACAGAAGCCTCTTGAATTTTACCTTTGAAGTTTCCCTAGCACGGGACATAACTACTAACTACCTAACGTCTGTCAGTCGGCCTCAAGTGTCTCGCAGAGTTTAATATAATGACATACTTATCTGCCTATTTGTTATCATTAGTCTAATATCAAGATAAATGGAGCCCTGTCTGGGAAATCTTCCTACACTGAGAATTTCTACTTGCAGAAAAATGCTTATAAGAAGGCTGACACGATGTACGATAAACTTCTTGTTGCTAGTTAGATATCTGCGATCGGGGCACGTATTAAAATAACTTCCACGGCACTCGGTATGGCAATACTTAGGACCGAATTTATAAAAAAACTACTACTGTAGACTAGAAGTACAAGTAGATTATTCAAATTTTCAAAGGAGAATTTGAAAAAAGGATCCGTTAATCAGATCGACCTTTTAGATCTTTTTTTTAGTAGCCTACTCTGTCCCACTCACCACTGTTTTTCCAGAACGTGTCTCCTCTTCATAGTCTTGGCGAAATGTTTATTCGAATCTTACTGACTGATTTTGTATTGCCACGGCATGATCTACTTTCTTCTATTACGAGAGAAAAACCGAAAGGAACATATCCAGTCTTAAAGAAATTAAATCCCTTACCTGAGAGACACCAAGATGATCAGCGATGTTCTCGCTGCAGTAGACGATGTCGCCTTGTTGGGATAGCACCAGTACGAAGCCATCCAGAGCCTTCATGTACGACAGCTCTGTGGATAGCTCATCCATACCCTCGGGGTTCTGCATCTTGGGATGTATTGATTCCGACTCCGGGACTGGAATAATGGGGAGAAATTAGTTAAATTTAGATTTCAAGGATCAGTAAATATATTTTGGTAGTTCGAATACACGACATATTTGACGTATGAGGTTCTCCAGCTTGCTACGTATGACACAAATTTCAAAGGGCAAAAGGTTACTTTGAAATACATGCCAGGATAGTCTGTATCAAGGATTGCAAATAGAATTTACTCTATTGTATACAAAAACCAAAGTTACACATCTCTTTTACAAAAAACTTAATAGTGATGTTGACAAAAATATCTATTTAGTTCGTCAGTTGGATAACCTAAAAATATTGGAAAAATATTTTTCTTTTGCCACGTAATAAAAAAATACGACGATACAGTGCGTTGAAATTTCGTGTGACGTCACAGTGTGCCACACTTTATACTGACAAAGTGAAGTCACAAGCCCTCACTCCTGAACTTTGATGCGCTTTATCTTTGATTTTTTTTTTATTTGATAACCAAAAAATACGGGCACAATATTATTTGATAATCTTACTGACGGATTAAATAGGTAGAATTATCATTTTCTACTTAGGAAACATCCCTATTTTATGGGTACAATGGCGGCAGACAACCTTTGGATGGACTGAAAGAACTTTAAATACAAAAAGGGGGTAGTCTGCGGTGTAATGCCACATTAAAATAAAAATATATATTATAACAATAATATATTATGATTATATATATTATAATATCGACTATTTTGGCTAGTTACTTTGGTCGTGGTGGCTCATCCCATACAAAGAAACTGTCCCGACGTACTGTACTGATTATACTGATTATTTGATTTATCTATTATTATTTTTAGATGGTGATCTATCTATCGGCGTGGAACGGAACCGAACGCGATTGGTTTAAAAAAAAAAGATCGGTATAATCAGATGAAATACGCTAGTTACGTGGCACGGTTTCTTTGTATGGGATGAGGCATCTGTATGCTAGTAATATATTATCTGTGCTTTGGTGGAAAAACATGCTTACATGTCTCAGTCATTGACACGACCTTCTACATCACTTAGCATATTGTGTCTCCTGTACTAGAGGTACGATTTACATCATTTGTATGATGACGTATTGATGAGAAAAGATGAATAATGAAAAGCATATCATAATCAATAACCACAGAAGAATGGGACCACGATACGACGGTATCACTGAGATGGGTCATGTTACTTATATGGGATATCCGTAATGCCGTATAACTGACTAGCTTCTGCCAGCGGCTTCGCCCGCGTGAAAAGCATTTTTTCATCCCAAGGGAACATTATCTCGGGATAAAAAGTAGCCTTTGTGCTAATCCAGACTATAATCTATCTCTGTGCCAAATTTCATCCAGATCCATTCAGCGGTTTTGGCGTTTTTGAGTAACAAACATACATCCATCTATACAAACTTTCGCATTTATAATATTAGTAAAAAGTAAGATTAGTAAGAAGTAAGATAGGATAAGATTAGTAAGATGAGTATCCTAGAGGCATTAAATAACTTTTGCAAAATTTTCCATCAACGTCATTCAGACCTTATCAATAAAAGGACAAAATGATCGGTTGAAATGCGGCTGAACAATTCCAACGCTTATAAATCACGTTCGTGTGTGTACGGCCGAGCTGTAATTTACTTAAATACGCCATATTCTGCACATGCTGAATGATGAATAAGCTATATTTGCATATTTAAATAGTATTGTTCGTTGCAAAAACTAACAAAACGGTTTAATTTGTATGGCGGACGTTAATCCGAACGAAAATAGTAGCAGCGTTCACGCCCCGTTTATTTCTGGATATATTTCAGGAATTACCAGCTAAAAAGTTTTCGGAAAAGGTAGACTTGGTTAAGAACAATGTGTGTTCAAGCGGTAGCCAGAAGAAAGGACTAGAAAAAAATCACATTGAAGTCGCTATTTCGAAATCTATTATTTTCTATATGAGTATCTACGTATACAGCATAGTTTGTTTTGGTGTCGGTTTCAGCCGAAACTGGATGAGGAGCCGAAAATTCGGCAACGGTTTCGGCTGAAAATCGTGTTTCGATCGGACACTACTATATCCCATTTGCGATAACATTAGACGTTTAAATTAGCCCATTTTACAGCCCGTTCAACCGATTTTGACTTCTATTGCGTTGTTGATACGACAAATGGTAGCTGTAGTAAACAGTTGGTTTTGTTAACAAGTTTATACTTTTTTTGTCATCCTTACGTTTACGGGATAGAACTCAAAATCGGTTAAATGGACTGTAAAAAGATTTGAAAACTTGTCTAATGGTATTTCAAATGGAGTTTATAAAGTATTAATCCTTTGGCAAGGATGACTCTTTTGTTTGTTGATTTTACTAAAACACAGGATGTTATATTACCAACTTTAGACTTTTGCCTGTTCCTGGAATGGATACAGGAGTGCTAAATTGTGTTTTAGGATAACCCAAGGATAAACCGATTACGTAAAACATGTTGATATGACTCAGCACTGATCAATATCTGCGGACGTGTATCGGTTTCCGATGTTTTCATGGTAACCTTGAACGAACGAATATTAAAATTCAGTAGTTACATGCAGAAGGTGCAAAGCCACACTTAGCAATTCAAATTACAGACGTAAATATTAGGGTTAAACAAAACATATTGACGCAGAGTCGAAGCGAATTTCTGAATTCTGATAATGTACATAGCATATTGAAGAAATGCAAACATTTCTTTCAAAAGGAAAAGATCTTCAATATCGGCAGTATATGCAACTGTATGCAAATGTATGATTGATTTATATGAATTCTTTTTCTTTTTTAAAAATGTCTTTTCCGCACACTAGAAATTTCTTCCTGTATCGTGGGTGCGTTTACAAAAACAGAACTCACATACACAACACCCAGAGCCGGAACCACTATCTGTAGGTCATACAAATATTTGTTCCGTGCGGGAAGTGAACCCGCGACACGCAGCGCAGTAGTCAATCGCTTAACCACTGCGCCAACCGTGCGAAAAAATGGAAGGTGCTGCAATTCATAATTGGCGTAGGTATTCATCGCGTAACAAACATACCGTCGAATTGAGAGGCTCCTCCTTTTAGAAGAAGTCGGTTAAAAAAAGACGCGCGTACGTTCAAGTTTTAGAAGAATTCGATCGTCTTTTTTCTTTATTAATGATAGACTTGCGTTTGACCAATATCTCACCTGATGGTAAGCGATGAAGGGGTCGACATTGATTTAAAGACCTGTTGTAGCTTTCAGGAAACACATACACCGGCAGGCAATTCCACTCCTTAGCTGTACGGGTATAGGAGTCATATCAATATGCTATGTCTATTTTTAAGAAATTCGCTTCGACTCTGTCTCAGCTCATGAGCTCGGTGTGGTCGGAGCCTTAGTGTTAAAAACATCAAGGATACAACTCATTTTGTACGGACTACGGACATATCTAATGGTTCTGACGTCAATGTGGTTTCATAGCGCGTGGCTGTGCCATGAAAAAATAAATTCGCGCGTGCCATTGGTGCTAACATGGCTAGTTGCGGTTTGAGCAGGCTCATAACGATTTTATTATGTATCCTTAAAGGAAACTGATACATATAAACTGCTAAACAAAGGGTGGATGTCAGTTTCAGTGAGCTGAAAATTATATATTTTATTTATGAAGCTACCTAAACTTCATTTGAAATAACATTAGACATGTTTCCAAATCTTTTTACAGTCCGTTCAACCGATTTTGAGTTCTATCCCGTAAACATAAGGATGACATAAAAAGCATAAACCTGTTACCAAAACCAACTGTTTACTACACCTACCATTTGTCGTATCACCAACGCAATAGAAGTCAAAATCGGTTGAACGGGCTGTAAAATGGGCAAATTTAAACGTCTAATGTTATAGCAAATGGAGTATAGTTAGTATTCAAATAAATATGTTTTCCTTTTAACTCTTACTACTGAAAAATATTATGAGTAATGTTACGGCTTTGTCGTTCCATATGGTGGGATGGTCTTTTTTCGGGGACTTCCCGAGTTCTGAGTTAAGAATTTTAAGTTTTTTAAACTTCTATAGCCTGAAAACCTAACAAACTTTGGAACTAAAGTAGAATTTGACACGTTTTCCAAATACTCATTTAGAAACCGACCTTTATACCAAATCTGACGGAGTCATAGTTTCAGTCTGACTGTCATCTTCAAGGTTTAATCATTAACTCAAAAGCATATTCATCTGAATCCGCCTTGGCTGTTGTCCAGCACTGAACTAGGATTGTTTAATTTGATTACTATTGCGTCTAAGCCAACAAAGTTCAACGCTCTAGAAAGGACTCTATCGAGTATAAACAATTATAAATTCTTGTCTGCTGAAACTTTTGTTTTGAAAACAAAAGATCCTAATATTTCCTAACTTTGAGACGAATTCAACCTGTACTCTGAAGGACCTTTACGAGGCAAATTTTAAAGCTGTCGACGTGGCCAAATTCTGGACAAAACACATTTAATTTGGAATTTTCGATACGACGAAGAAGAAAAGAAGAAAGAAAGAAAAGAAAGAATTTAGCCAAAATAGAATTTTCAGATCATAGAGAGAGAAGGAAAAAATGAGAGCTAGTAAGAACAGAAAATACTGAACGAAGAGTATTTGAACAAAATCGAGCATTGAAAAACGATGAAGAAGAAGCAGCATAAGAAATGCATACAAATATTAGCATCGTGTTTAATCTTGTTAAAGCTAACAAGGAAAATTAGTCACACTATCAAGTTAAACCAATTAGAGCGTCATCTGATGTCCAGGTCAAAGTACAGGTCCGAACTGATAACAAATCTAAGTTAATAAGCAATCATACTTAGAAAGAGTGGTATGAAACTATGAATCGGCGTTAATATCGATCAACGTAACGTTATAGAAGTATCTCTCTGTAATGTTAAAAAGAGGTAACACCATTTTTAATTTTTACATATTTCTCAAAACAGATCTGTGAAAGTACTGATTCGATACCGAATATACATTCACTGATAGAAAGATACTATCGAAGGATAGAAAGAAAGAAAAAATAAAAAGTAGAAAATCGCTGAGTACCATAGGTTTTTGTCTCGGCAAAAGCAACGATCCTTATGGGATAAGCAGGCAGCGTAGTGGCGGGAATAATTCATGTATTTATATTTACTAAAATGTTTTTTATTTCATAATTATGCTCATACGTATATAGAGATACAGATTGGGGTGCTGGCTTTTATATCATAGCTGCTGGACCTGCTGAAGACTGTATGAGTATATTTGTATTGTATAAGCCAGTTTTTATTAGTATTATATGACTGCACAGCACATGTGTGAGTATTATTTACCAACTGTAAATCTACAATTTACTGTAACTTTATGTCGTTGCTTAATTTGTGTGTGCCCTGGCAGTTGAGTGTGTCATGCTCTCTCATATTTCTGTCTGCTGGTGGCACATGTGTTGGATCATTCGGTTCCCGTCATGATGGTTGAGCTGAGTGGTGCCGATCCATACATCACGTTCGTGAACGGGCGCCATCAGTTGGGATTGGCCATAACTTAGCTGCCTCGGCCTGTTATTGTATTTTTTTAACTGTTTGTTATTCTAGGCGCTTTTACGTGCACGTCTTCTTACACCGTTCTCATATATATGTATTTTTTCAACAAGAATGATATAACCAAATACTTTTAATTAAAAGTAATGGAAAAGAGTGTCCGTGGAGTTTCTTGCAAATTCTTCGCCATTGAAACCTACTGACGCTTGCGAATTTGCAACTATAATCATCTTTTGTTTTGTTTGACTATACAAAAGTGCCTCTAAGGTTTATTTGAAACAGTGAAATAAAATATTTGATTTAGATTTCATATGAAAATTCGCCACTAGAAGTATTAATTACCGCCAAAACAACCCGATATCATGATCACCTGGTACAAAGTCTGAACTTTGGAACACCTGTTAGTGTACTACACAAACATTATCTTAAAGATATTAAATCGATGCATTATTTTATTTTTGTCGAATCATTTTCAGATAGGAAGGTTTTATTAATATCAACTGCATTTAGAGAGGTCGGTGATTGATTATTTGCATGTGATTACTGCATGGTTTATATTGGATATTATGTTTCTTATCGAAAGTAAGGAAAACTACAGAGCACGTATTGAATTTCGAGACGGTAAACTAAAAGATTGTTATAAGGGCAGATAAGAATGAAAAGGGAGTCTTTGATAGAGACTGTAGTCAGGAGGGAATAGAAGAAAAAAACGTGTTGCACCGACTTCAAGTAACATGGGACAAGGGCGAGAAGATAACGAGATAGCTCAAGTCTCAACCATTGATATACATATATGGTTCATCCGCATATCTCGAAACAGAAGTACAATCAGTTCCTGTGGCTGGGTTAGATTAGATCAAGACAGTTGTCAATCAAAGGACTAGTCAAAGCAGCCCATTTTTTGCAATGGAATATTTTGGGGCTGGTATAATCCATGCCAATGAGAACTCGATATAGCTCAACGCATAATTTATCATACTACTATAGAAATAAAATGTTCCACGATGCCATCGACTATCTTTGTCTTATCACTCACAGCCGAATGAAATGAGACTACAAATTAGCGACTCTGCTATACTCCATTTGCGATAACATTAGACGTTTAAATTAGTCCATTATACAGCCCGTTCAACCGATTTTGACTTCTATTGCGTTAGTAATACGACAAATGGTAGCTGTAGTAAACAGTTGGTTTTGGTAACAGGTTTATGTTTTAAACATATTCCTTATATTTTCGGGATAGAACTCAAAATCGGTTGGACGGACTGTAAAAAGATTTCGAAACATGTCTAATGTTATTTCAAATGGAGTTTAACTACATAATCAAAAAGCAATTGCATTAAGGTTCATAATGCCTGAACGACTTTCATTTGTTGTACGCATAAATAATATTAATAAGGAATAAACACTTACGCATGGACACAACATCCCGGACTTTCAGATAGGATATTGCCAGGCGCATGACAGAAGCCTTGTCAAGCTGTTCTACGTCTTCTTTCCTCGCTGGTAAGGATGCTGTTAGATCGTTGAAGATCGCCATCTCCTTCGTGCGTCGACATCGCGCCGCCTCTCGCGACTTCTCCTTCCGTTTCTCATTATTCCTGGAGGAAAAGAAAAGGACGTTAGAAAAATGTAAATGTTGAATATCAACAGATAAGTGGATATTGAAGCCTTCACCAGTGATCGTATTTAGGAACGCCAAGCACTTCTTGTGAATTGGGAAGTCTGTTACTACGATACAGGCGTGGAGCTACAAATATACCATATAAATCTAGGAAAGTTTGTTTAAAACATAATAAAAAGCGATACCAATGATAGTCAATTAGTGACCATTTATTAATGATTAGAACACTTGCCAGTAATTAAAATAATATTATCTGCTTGGTCAGCTTAGGCAGGCTTATAACGTATCTTTTGCAAGAGCAAAACGATAGCGATTTTTGCGCAATAATTGCTCTTCCATACAGAAGTTTTAGATTTGTTGGCGGTTTTTTTTTAAATAAGTGCTTTTGACAATCAGCGAGCGATTAGCAAACGATTGTGTAGAACCTACCATACATACACTACAGTTAATTCCGACTTTTATGACATAAAGCGTTTAATCGCTATCATTTTGCTCTTGCAAAAGATACGTAATAAGCCTGCGGATCCCTTATTATAAGTTTGCTTATTTGATATGTATTTCCTCAAAAAAGATAACGCAAAGAAATATTGATAAGAAAATAATCGTTTGAACAAATTGAGACTTGACCAAATAATGGTGGAATTTCTAATTGTTTTCAAGGACCGTTTTACCTACTGTAGAATGTGAAAAAAAAGGAGCATCAGAAGCCATGGTTCCCAATCAAGGCAAAAACGATAAAGCAGAAGACTGCACGCAGTTAAAAAATAAATTAATTAGCATTGCATTGTTTTGCATTGTTTTGCATTTTTTTCTAGGCATTCAGCCTAGAAAAAAATGCAGATAATTTCCTAATTAATTTATTTTTTAACCGACTTCAGAGAGAAGCTTTTCGTTCAAAACAAAAAACAATTGCACCTTTTAGTGTTTTTTATTTGGAAGGCAAACCGCCGTCTGATTTGAAGTTGAAAATTAATTTAGTAATGATATCCGACTTCCAAGAGAAAACATTAATAATGGTATATTAACTTCGGAAGTCGGTGTCAAAAAAAGAAAAAAGAAAAACAGTAATAGCGAATTCCTTAATTAAGAAAACTTTGCACTTAATAGTGTTTTTATTTGAAAGTCGAGACGGTATTGTTTTTTAATTTAAAATAATCTAGATGGAGTAAAGTAAAGAAAAAAAAAATTAAAAAAATCGTCTAATTAGTCCAAATTTCAAAAGAAGTAAGTAAGTACATACATCTTTTTTATTTCTACATCCGTCATAAATTCAGGATACACGAATATATCTGTTAAACACATTTTCGTCACTTCACACCACTAGGCCCTTTAATTACACCAATAAAAAAAATATTTTTACAAAATTGCAGAGACAGCAGACAAGACAGTGCTATAGGAAGCTACTAACTAGTGTGTTCGGTAATTTTAAGTTTTATTTCATTAATATGTCATTAGGCCCGTGCGGCCATTTTATCTCTGTTCTAACTAGCGTATTTAAGGAATGCGTCACAAATGCATTTTTGTACTAATGTTGTGGTCGTTTCATTGTTGGTTTAACGAGCAATGCGGTCTGTAGACTAGGTGTAGTTGCTGCAATGTCATTTCTTCTTGGTTTGGTAAAAGTACTGGGTGTTAAAAGATATAACATAACAACTATTTTCCGCGAAGGGTTGTTAAATGATAATTTTATTTAGTCCTTCAGTGAGATTATCAAATAATATTGGACACATATTTTCTGTTTTACCAAATCGATAAAAAAATACTAAGTTAAAGCGCATCAAAGTTCAGGAGTGGAGGCTTGTGACGTCACTAAGGCAGTATAAAGTGTACAAACGGCGTGACGTCACACGATATTTCAACGCATTATATCGTCGTCACTTTATATTTATGTGTCAAAAGCAAAAATAAGTGTCCAATATTTTTTATAAATCTACTTAATGGACAAAAAAATAATTTTCAGTAAACTAACCTATTATCTCTAAGTCCCTTTTAATAGGGGGCGAGCCTATTATTAAAAACCGGCACAAAACCAGACTCCGGGCTGCTACAGAGAAATTACAGATGGAAAAATCCAATAGGACTTTGCTCGACTCGGGAATCGAACCCGAAAGAAAAAAAAAACTTAAGTACCGACCCACATTTTAGAACCTACACCAGTTTTCGGTATTCCTTTATATCTGTTTAAGCCCGTCTATTAAGACGACGACTGTCGCCAACGACCTTGAGGGAACAAAACGCGCACTCGTTTCCCACCCGCGCGACCCAAGATTTAGTAGTTTTTTGTACTTTCCTTATTATTCTATGACTTTAAGAAAAGCCTCAGATCCAAATGTAGATAGTTAAATTAACATTAAGATGGTGACAATTTAATTAAAATATACCCGGCGGTTTTGGTGCGATGGTCCTTTTTTTGGCCGTGTTAGACATAACTTTACAAATTAATTACACTATGTTATACGAACATAACTTCAATTTCGGAAGTCGGTGTTCCTGTTTACGTTTCTTCGTTCGTTCCTGTTTCTATTTTTTTACACCGACTTCCGAAATTGAAGTTATTTTTCACTTTGTAGTGTTTTTGTTTGGAAGTCGGTTGTAATTTTTGTAAAAAAGTTTTTTATTTTTCACTTTTTAGTTGTGGTACATAATGGACCAATTCTATAGGCTAGGTACCTACGCGTATAGTGCCCAAAGTGAAGCTAGAATAGATTAACCCAAAAACATGAAACTTAAATGAAACCAGTGCAATGAGAGTATACCAGGGTGAACTGTTCACACCTGCGTACCCCTTAAGAACGTACGAGTGTGATGTTATGTTATGAAATGGTGTAAACAATAAACAGACATGCGATTGGATCTATCGCGAGTGATTTGCCGTCATTTATTGAAGAGTTCTGATGTATTTCTCCGAAGTTCTTCATCAGATCTTGATGAAAATTAAATGGGACCACATGACAAGCACCCGCTTTCAAATTAAAAAAGAATCATCAAAATCGGTTCGCCCAATAAAACGTTCTGAGGTAACAAACATAAAAAAAAAAAAAATACAATCGAATTGAAAACCTCCTTCTTTTTGCGAAGTCGGTTAAAAATACAAAATTTTCTTAGATCAAATTATTAAGAAAATGGTCTTATGTAACATACATATATTTTTCCCAAAAAAAAATTACTAGCAGTTTAGACGTGATTCTCATTTTAAAATCCGTTACTCGGGGGTATCTGCGCCTTAAGCAAAACGGATTGAACATAAGAAAACCATGAGAGCTCACAAAAACTCAGGTAGCCAAATTCAAAAGAGTACCTACAGTACCTACAGATGTATTATTATTGGATACAGGTACAACTAAGGTTTTAAGTACCTACGATAATAAAATCACGTGAGCAATAGTTATAAATCATAGATTATTTAATATTGGTTGACGACACAATAAACTGTTTTGTCGGTGTTGCCATGACAATTACTACCAAAAGATAATTTATCGGCTCTGTTATCAGACTAGATTAGACTGGAATAGATTTGAAAGAAATGCTAGTCAAGGTCGGAAGATTCTGATAAAAAAACCTTTTTAACAAAAAAAATTACCGACGAAATATTAATATTATTTTATGTATGTAAACAATACTAAGAAAATAGTCGAACCATATTAGAAGTGTCACATGAGGAATGTTTCGAACAAAACATGATCGAATTACTCGGTTAGGAATTTAGGAATCATCAGTTTTTGATGAGAAATGCGTAAGTATTAGAAATTCTAGCCAAAACCTTACTTAGGTAAAATTCAATGCTAACGAAGATAACTTTAGAAACAGGCTTTTTAATTTCAAAGGTAATCAACAAAACTTCGAGGAAGACTTCGCTACAGTACTTCTTCAGAGAGAATTACATTGTGAAATGTGGTCTCTAGATATAGATTGATTAATTTCAAAAGAAACCTACAAATTCTGGGCAAGACTTAAAATAAAACGCTAAAGTATATCTAGAAAAAGAATTCTTCACAGCGTGTCGATGACAAACACAGGCTCTCAGTTAAGTCCCTTGGCAGTGCCAATATTCGGCCATTGACGTGGCCATCATAAGGATCCACAACAGGTTGAACAACTAACTTCAAGCAATAATCAAGGAAATGCCGATCGAGTCTGCTAGAAGTTTGCCGTGGAAGTCGAGCGCCTAATAACCATCATCTAGTTTGCATCAGAACCTGAATTTTGTTCTGTAGGTAGTAAACTGAAAACATTACTTGCATTTTAGTCACAAAACATCCACAATTATGATAACCCACGATACAGACGCTATAACGTTCCATAGTATACGACCACAGATATAAATCTGTGTGTCTTATGTTTTTCGTGTGTCAAAAAAGAGAGTAAAAGTACGATGAATAATCGTACTTTGAGCAGTTTTATTTAGCACTAGCACTTCGCCCGCGACTTCGTTCACGTGGTTTCGTTTATCTTTTGAATGACTCTTATGTGCAATTAGTGAAGGCCACCAAAAATAAACTATAATTAAATCTATAAAAATGGGGTATGGGTACATACAGGGTTTATTGGTTTAGGACGATTCGTTATTTGACTTAAAGAATACTAAATTTTAGGTTACCGCCACAAAGTAAAATCCTTTCCTAAAAACTTAATAACCCCATTTTGCCCCATGAAGGTCGAGTTTTGAACAACCTAAATATAATATTCACTTTTTTCTTCTCTTTATCGCCACTTTTTTATTCCGCAGTAAGATGCCTCAAAAAAACGTTAACACCCCTTAACCATATCTGGGGGGAAGTTTTAAAAAACGTTTTATGTTAAATTCGATTATTTACTTTATCCCCAAGGAATTAGATTTTTCTAACAAACAAATTTTGCCCCTTTTCACCCCCTTAAAGGTTGAATTGCCGACATTCCTGCTTAGTGCTCCCCTAGAACCTGTCCAGTAAGATTTTTAGTTTTGGGTTTGTTTCGAAAAACTTATAACGCCAACCTTTATTGTTTACAAAGTCTGGTACTTCTATCACGTTTCAAGTTTATTAACCCAAGAAATATGATTCTTTAAAAAAAATTGACAACCCCTACATCGCCTTTTGGGGGAAGCTTCGAAAAACTAATAATGACAACTTTTATTCCTTACTTAGGTTGGTATTTATGCCAAGTTTCATGTTTATTAACCCAAGAAATAAGATTTTTCAAAAAAATAAAAACGTCCCCTAAATAATCTTTTGGGGGTAGTTTCGAAAAACTAATAATGAAAACCTTTATTGTTTATTTATGTTAAGTTTCAAGTTTATTATATTAACTAAAGTAATAAGATTCTTCAAAGAATCTTTAGCGCCCCCTAAATCGTCTTTCGAGGGTAGATTCGAAAAACTAATAACGACAACCTTTATTGTTTACTTTTGTTGATATTCTTGTCAACTTTCAAATTTATAAACCCAAGATGTAAAATTCTTCAAAAACACTTTAACACCCCCTAATAATGAAAACCTTTATTGTTTATTTAGGTTGGTATTTATGTAAATTTTCAAGTTTATTGACCCAATAAATCAGTTTTTTACATACTAACTTCAACACCCCCTAAATCATCATTTGGGGGTAGTTTCAAATATCTTATAATGGCAACCTTTATGATTTACTTAGATTACTATTTGTACCAAGTATCAAAAATTTTGGCCGAAGGAATTAGATTTTTCATACAAACATCCAACCCTATTTTTACCCCCTTAGGGGGGGAATTTTCAAAAAACCTTTCTTATCGGATGACACCGTCTAAGTTTCAGGTCTCTACGATCAGTGGTTTAGGCTGTGCGTTGATCCGTCAGTCAGTCATTCAGGACAAAGCATTTTAAATGTATAGATTATCGGCACCGAACATCCATCGAAATCTAGGAAAATGCCTAATTATGGCATATTGAGCTGTAAAAACATAAACCTTACCTTGCGACTTTTTTCAGTACACACTGTAAAGAAAAAAGTCGGCCGAGGCAATGGAAATACATTTTCCTTCATCGGTAAGTTAACAAAAAAACTCCTCAAATATTATAGGCATATAGCGATTTTGGCATTTTCATCAACAATACAATCATTTGCACTCAAAAAGTATCATTTGGTGAAGTGGAACTGGTGAAGAAGACCACAGATGGCCAATGGAATTCCTTAATGCTAAGTATGTCACGGGTCTACGATATCTCGAATAGTTAAACGACTATGATGAAGCAAATAAATAGTACTGATGAAAATGGTACCATCAAACTGATCTGATGATGAAACCGGCAGGTAGGCACTGAAATTCCGAAATAAAACAATGTATCCTGGTCGTGTTTGGGCTTATTGGAATCGTCATGAGATGTACTTTGGCTATATATGATTTTTATGGCAATTGGAGGTACCTATCAAAACTAAAAATAGATAAATCTAAAATTTAATTCGGCTTGAATTTTTAACCGACTTCGCAAAAAGGAGGAGTTAATCAATTCGACCGCTTTTTATTTTAACCGACTTCGCAAAAAGGAGAAGTTTGTCATTTCGACCGTTTTTTTTATGTTTGTTACCTTAGAACTTTTTATTGGGTGAACCGATTTTGATGATTCTTTTTTTATTTGAAAGCTGGTGCTTGCCATGTGGTCCCATTTAATTATCATAAAAATAAAATTTCATCAAGAACTGATGAAGATTTTCGGAGAAATACATCAGAACTCTTCAATAAATGACGGTATAACACTCGGGATAGATGCAATCGCATGTCTGTTTATTGTTTACACCAATTCATAACATAACATTACACTGGTACGCTCTAAAGGGGTACGCAGGCGTGAACCGTTCACCCTGGTATACTCTCATTGCACCGGTTTTGTTTAAGTTTCATGTTATTGGGTTCATCTATTCTGGCTTCACTTTGGGCACTATACGCGTAGGTACTGTAAGGGTGTAGCTCAGGGAGCTCAAATAATAAGCAGAAATTACTTTTAACTTGTATTGAATCAACAACGTGCCTGCCCTCAGGCGGCTTTTACAGAAGTCCCCGCTAAACAAAAACTACACGCGTTCGATATATTTCAAATATTCTGTATTCGATTTCCTTCCAAACTTAAAATAAATATAAGTCGCCAGCATTAGGTGTCAGCGGCCGAACAGGTTGCTTGTCCTATGTGGAAAGCCTCTACAGTACCTACCTAGCCTATAGAACTGGTACATTATGTACCACAACTAAAAAGTGAAAAATAAAAAACTCTTTTACAAAAATTACAACCGACTTCCAAACAAAAACACTACAAAAGTGAAAAACAACTTCAATTTCGGAAGTCGGTGTCAAAAAACGACGAAACGTAAACAGGAACACCGACTTCCGAAATTGAAGTTATTTTTTACTTTGGAGTGTTTTTGTTTGGAAGTCGGTTTTAATTTTTGTAAAAAAGTTTTTTTACTCCGTTGTTTAGATCTAATCTGTGGTTACAAAGCTAGTTTTATGAACGGTTTCTAGCAATTTCGTGAATTACCTATAAGAACACAGCTCAAGAATATGGATCGACAACACTTATACCTCTTAGCTTACGATACGAACTCACATATTGAATTGAATACTCCATTGACGTAAGTTAAGTCTTTGTACGTGCTCAGAATTGATGAAGACATTCGTTCGAAATGTACGACACAAACTAGATACATTTTATTTATCAAATGAACTCGTGTGAAATTCTCGAGTATCCGTAGCTACACAATGTAGTCGTATTATGCGGCGGCAACAATCATTTTTATCCATGTTTGTTGTGTCTGCAACTTTTCATTGATAAGTCTATATCATGCAATCTATAGTGTGGTGGATTTGACGTTTTATACCTTTCCAGTTTATCTCTAATATCAATATGTAGGAAAGTTTTGACAATTGCAATAAATTATATATAAGAATAAATTTGATTACATAAAGTGCCGAGGTAGGTGCGGCGCCACTTCGACAGAATAATCCAGAAGACAATCCAAGGGCGTCGAAGTTCATTTTTGAACACAACGATAACTAAACGATGCGCATTTTTATGATAAAACAGGTCATGTAAGTATTTTCAATGCGGGATGAACAAAAGTGACAGAAACGGTATGAAACAAGTATGGACAGACTTAATATTCTTTTTTGGAAGTATTGAAAGACATAACCATTAGATTTGTACTGTTTTATCAATGAATATCATTTTAAAATTTTATATAAATTTGTCTTGATAACGTGGTGGAAGTCTAAAATTACAATTTCAGTACAAGGTATAGTTCTGAACATAGGGAGTGTGTCATGGTCATGGAGCGGAAAATATTAAGCCGAGGCCCCAGAGGTGTCTTTTTAGGTACTTATGATGAGGTCTGATAACAACTAATGGCAGCCCAGAGAACGTGCAACATAATAAGAGTTGACGGAAATTCTTTTGATCGATATCTTGAAGCCAGCAATTTAAATAAAAAACAATGGCAGAAGCCCATACATTGTTTTAGCTGAGATTAAATTCTTATGAATTTAATCAAATTATCTGGTTAGATAGGTAGAAAATATCTGGTTTAATTCAGAGTCATGTTCTGAATTAGTTTGTGCAAGAATTTTTGTTCCAGAACGCCGAGAATAATATATATTCAGTCATGAAATTTTGTAGGTTATGTCTGGGTAATTTTTAATTAAATGTTTAATATGTAATACTATTCAATTTCGTGGAAGTAAAAGGGTAATATCGCATTAGTATTGCCCTTCCCTAGTTATTTCAGCATGAAATGTAAAAAATACTCTTTGGAAATACTATATTTATCTATATTTGCGACTTTGACGGGTATCAAAAGGTCTTCATCAACAACCAAGCTATATATTGTTCTAGATTCGAGTCTTTTTGCCTATCATTAATTGAAATTAAGTAATTCATTTATTTCTACTACACTACAGTATTCTTCCTACTTGCAAGGACACCTACATTTAGACATAACCTACATTGTTAATTTATTTACTCCGTTTTATTATAATAACAAATACAATAATGCTACATTTACTATAGTCACTACTTGTCTCTCGGCGGATTAAGTGTAAAATGGTAACACTAAGCTAATGCAAGTTACCGAAAAAATGAAATAACTTTAATTTCTAATGCCTTTTTTTTATCCGTGGTGAACTAGTGAATGTTTTTTCGTTATTTTGTATATATTATTTTGTTCGTATGAATGTTTATTCGTTACGTTGAAAAAAAATACGTAGTCAATTAATAGAAATTCTTTCATTTTCAGACGCTCAAATTTAAGTCAGCTAAGATTTCGCCATTGTTCTTTGTCGAATGCTCAAGGGGAGTTAAAGGTCCAATTTTAGATTCAGGTCAGGCAGAAGGTAGATATATCGCTATTGTCATTTAAGGAAAAAAATCCAAACATATAGTACCTAAGAAGCAGTAACCAGTTTACACTTTAAATCCTGCTGCAGTTCATATGTTTAATTGTAAACAAATATGAAGTGAGAACATGAGTATAAACCAAGTTTTGGCATTATGACCGATAACATAACCACATGGTAGAGTGCAACAGATTGAGGAAAAATATGTGAAGCACTGGAATTCAGAAGCAACCAGCCGTAAACAATTGCTAATTGGAGTATTAATAAACATGATTCTCGGAAGCACGATCGAAGAATAAATCACTTACGGTGCCCAGTAACACGTCTCAGAAAAAAACCTGTTTGCTATGATTGAGTTATGATTGAGTGATGCTAATGAATTTACACTTTATAATAATAATAACAACGCTGTAAAAACTAAAATGTTTAAAGGAAATGATAATATGAAAAGTGGCCATTCAATATGGCCTGAAATGTGGATAAAAATATATTTTAAAATTGTTTTAACTTGAATTTTACAGTTTTAAATTGAAAGTTTGACATCTGTGCACGAAACGAATGCCAAGTGGAAATTCATAAACAATATGGAATTTTTCGCTGATTTAATTGCCTTTATTTATTTATTTATAAATACTTTATTGTACATAAAAAATACAGGAAAAAAGAAACTAAAAACTAAAAAATATATAAAAATTATTCGTATATTAGTTTTATAATAAAACTAATATACGAATTAAGAAATGATTAAATATGTATTTCCAGAATGCTATATTTATTTTATTTACTCAATGTTAATTACAATTTATTGTTTACAAGAGAAAGCAAACCTTGAACGTGGAATTAAATGGCGCTATAGGTACACGCAATTATTAAAATTTCTTCCGCAGCCGGTTTCGCAGACACAAATTATATTATATTTCTACATAAGAATATATGTATATATATGTTAATGGAAATGTCAAGCAAGACCACAATGATATTGATATAAGGAATTGATATTGAATGCATTAAGTAAGTCTCACGCCACCAAATAGGTACTGTTCCATCAAATGAATCACCGTTTATCAGATCCATTGATACAGTGGCAGTAGTGACGATAAATTCGCCAAATATATATTAATCAATTGAAATAGCCGGACTATTCTGTAATCACCACACCGTGATAACTTAGGTGAATTAAGTTGTCAATCCGTACCTTCAGGAGTGAACTAAGCTGTCAATCCATACCTTCAGGAGGAATGATAGTTCCTTTCAAATTTTCATGGTGACTATTTAACAGAATAGAATGTCGGATCAAAGTTGGAAATAAGTGCTGTGAGAATGTTGTTTTCTAAAGATACAAGACAGTTTTGAGGCCAATGCCAGCCATATAAACGTGGAACGGACAGTCCGTCCGTTTGTCAGTACCTAATGGAGGTGCTACTTCGTAAGAGTTCAGACAATTGGCGCTGATTGCAAAAATAATCGCGTTCCCGTCTACCAATTGAGGGTTCCTTGTTGCTGTGACGTACATTCAGCAATATACGGCAGAACCGATTCGTTTCCAGTCACGCACGCAGGCTAGACAGACTGATAAATATGGATGTAGTTATCGTGATTACAGAATGTCGTTAAGGATATTGTAACTACGAAGTGCAATCTAGAGAATAATAATGAGTGAAACAATGGCGAAGGTTTGATTCAATTGGATTCCTGAGATTAATTGCCGAAACCAAATTGTAGCGAAAAGTTGTAGAAATTTAAACACACAAATTATCTTGTTGGAAACTTGGGGTACTTCGAATCGGTTGTGATGACAACTCGACACACTAGCTATCTCGTCGCTATCACTAATAGGTCTCTTTCACTAATACGTCACTTTGTACATGTAGTCAGTTTCCCAACTCGTCTCAAGCCGTATTTCGTCTCTTTCCCAACTCGTCCGACGCATGGTCAATGTACAGTAACGAACAAAATTATAAAGTGAATAGGTCCCCGATGCAATACGACGTCAGATCAACTATATAAATATTATCAACATATTAATGCCGGGGTCCTTCAGAGGTCGGTTCTCTCAGCAACATTGTTCTTGCTCCACAAAACGTTCTGCTAATACCCTTTGGGTATGCAGACGACAGCACTGGAGCTATGAGATACGTGTCCGTCGCACGGGCTACTGGGCTTCACATCCGGTCTCTCCTGTTAAGCGCTTGAGCCTGCCCTTGAAGGCAGTCTCCAAATTTTCCTGAATATTTTATTTACATATTTTGTTCTTAATTGTACATACGCGTCGGACGAGTTGGGAAAGAGACGGAATACGGCTTGAGACGAGGTTGGAAACTGACTACATGTACAAAGTGACTTATAAGTGAGAGAGATCTATTAAAGATAGCGACGAGATAGCTAGTGTGACGAGTTGTCATCACAAACTTCGAATCGTCTCGCTGTGAGTGCTTTGTATCAATTGTATCTTCAGATAGCGGCAATCCTATGAGCCCGCATAGAGACACCATTAACGATGGTAACATATATCACACTTATCATTATATAAGGACCGGATTATGTGGCGACGCTTGGGGCAGACCAGCTGATATGAACGACTGAAATGATGATGTAATGCATTCAAATATCAATGTTCAATGCAATTTCTTATCTAACACATATAGCAGCTTTAATTAAGTCATAAATATGATAGCTGACGAAGAAGTCTGGCTTTCTACTTTGCTTTTATTTTGGTCGTTTAAATTATAAATATTATACTGGATTTTTGATGTTTCCATAGCACTATGATATTGTTTCTTAAATTATATATATTTTTATTGGATTGTAACTGAAGGTGCAGTGGTACGAGTATGGTAGTGACCCATTTTATTTACAGAGTCCATAATTCAGTTAGGGAAAACAACAAGTTTGTCTCGCGATTGATTGAAAATTATAACATTATATACGTTCTTTAATTATTACTTTATTACGTTGTGTATTACAATACAAGACAGATTTAAAAATAATAATAAGGTAACTGCATCGAATGATGCGGTACAGTTTGCGGTGTAAAATTGCACCTTCATCATCATCATTATTTTAGCCGAAAGACGTCCACTGCTGGACATAGGCAAATTACACCAATTATCTCTTTGAAAATATATCAGCATTATCTTATCTTATTTTATCTCTCTTTCTTCTTTATCCTTAAAGAAGAAAGAGAGATAAAATAAGATGATGATGATGGTAACCAAAGTTGGAACTGACCCACACCATACTATTTTTGAACGAATTGAAAACATTGAAAATTGTACTTACATATATTATGTTATTTAATAACAACAACAATATGATGTTGATGTCGATAAATTAAATCAGTTCCTTAATAAATAAATGGGTAAACAGGTTATTATAGGAAATATCGATTTGCATTCTTATCAAAACAAACAGAATATATCAAGAATTTCCGTCCAAGCTTAGGAATAAAAGGCAAACAAGAAGCATATAGCACTCAGTATCATTGTGATATCATTAGAGATACCCCTAATGTCGTGAAGAAAGTTTTGAGTAGGTAAGTATGAACGTGGATAGTTACAGGAGGTGGAAGAAAGACTAAAGAAACGATGATGGACTATTTGAAAGACCAGAAAAGTGTTGTCCACTGCAATGACTGAATGAATGATGCAATAGAGAACTATGGAAAGAGTAGGTAAACATGTTGTACCGACCCTAAATATTGCGATGAGGCCAAGCGAATTTTGACGCATAATTTTTGTAAGATGTCGTACCTACATTGACGAAATGCTAAAAACATAAACCAATAAGCTGTGAACTTCAAATTGTTAATTACGTCTTAGGAGCTAAGGAACAATGAAGATAAAGGCCATATAAAACGACTAGAGAATTCTTACACTGCTAGCACACACAATGCTGTTTGTAATAAGTGTGATGCCATAAATAAACGAAGTAAATTACTCTTCCAAAGAAATCAGATGATACAAAGTCAACGCTATTAAACCGACAATCACGCCATCATTGATCAATTAAATATAATCAATTCCGGTTTATATCAAGTACCATTAACGACTCCATTTAAAGTATACACCTAGTAAAAACAAATCACTTGTCTCAAAAACAGTAGTACCTAATAACAAAAAAAATATTTTTAGATATTTTCCTCAATTAGAGTTATATTTTGAGCTTGAAAAATATTACAATGTGATTAAAAAGTAATTAATCTCATTGGAAATCGTGTCGTGTCGGACAGTCGGCGCCATTTTGTGAGACGATCAAGTCAAGATGGCGGCAATTATTAGGACATTTATTTAATAGGTACCTAAAAAAGATTAGTTTTATTTATTATTGCTCAATGATTGTTTGTAAAGGCTTCCTTAAAGTCTGGGATATTATCTAAAGTGCTAAAGGTATCAATGCGATAACCGAAGTATTTGATGTTGCGACTGCAGATGACTTTAATTTCGTTTCCGTATGGATTTATATTGATTGACAGTTGATTGTCAAGTCTGACAACATTAATGCATTTAATTTGCACGACACAGGTATTCTTAATTCTTTATTGTACACAAAAAAAAATACATATGCAACTTGAGTGATTATAAAGTTGATGTACAAAGGCGAGCTTAACTCTAAGAAGAGTTTCCCAGAACTTAGAGGTCAAAACCAAAACATTGATTGTAAATTATAATTTCAATTAAATTGTTTGTCACGCCCGCGTTTTGCCGTCGACTTATTAGCAGCAATCGACGGTAAGTCTTGTTTATAATGTACGTGACAAACTTTATCTATAATATAAAGACGAGTTCTCATATAAACAAGCTGTTGATACCTTGCTGTAAGGGTCATTTGGAGAGAGGTTACGTTATCAACACTATCGGACAACAGGCTCGTGTCTACTCCACGTTTGAGTTTCAAGTTTTTTATCCAGGCACGAGCTAGGTTGATATTTTTGTGCTGGACGAAATGGCGAGACCATGATAACCAGTTCGGTATCTCTTTATATATATAATATCTTTGTCTCGCCATTTCGATTACGTTTTGTACGTAAACGAAATGGTATTCGCTCTTTCGAATTGGTTCAAATTGTCGATATATTTTTTTCTCTATCAATGCCAATTGAAATAAACAATTTAGACGTACTTTTATGATTCACACGACATTCTTCATTTGTCAAAGGTGTTTTCTCAAAAATGGAGTGGGATCAACTGACACACCGTTTTACATCTTCATGTGACTTCTGAATGCTAGAACGGCAGATATTTTTAGTTTACAAGATCACGAGGTTTTGAGAATGAGAAAGCCATGTAGTGGGAAAGTAATTTAGCAACACATCACGCGGTATAATCAGCTGATACGATGTTTGGCGTACTTCCATGAATTTGAACTAATAAAAAGTAACCTGCATGTAAACCACGTGGCGATCACCATATGTTGCCACATAGTTATCTTGTATCCCTTGCATCATACCACCATTTTCAACCATATTCCCAAGGCAATAAGATTAAATATTCCGTTCAAGATTAGATAACACTCCAAACATTAGAAGTAGGCCATTAAAATTAAGTGGTATAAGCTATAGCTCTCTTTTTGTGCAAGTTTATACCAAGAATAGTGGTTCTACAAAGAAAAAGTAGAATTACCAGTTTGCTAATCGTCATCAGCTATTGCATTTCTGAGAAACGTTAATTTGTAAGACGCTAAAATAACCGTTTATTTCCATGGCCATAAATCAACGGAATTTAAACTAGTCAAAACAGCGTTCGAAACATGTTTAGAACTATTATAATAAACAAGTTCAATGAACGCTGCGACAACTTCGCAGTTGACGCGTTCAAGGAGTTTCCATCGAATGAATAACTCATGGTTTTCTCACTAATTGCGGATGTTTGAAACACGAACATCATGTATAGTTACATGCTGTTCGTGTTTCTGGATAAAACATTTGACTGCGAATTGCGCAGGAGGCAAAAGATTTAATGAAAGTGCTCATAAAATATTGAAAACACTTCAACGTTTATTTTCTAAAATAATTTACGATACATCTGAAAATATAGAAATAGCAGCAATAAACGGATCTAATGTAGGTAATAGATAAAAAAAAACTGTTGTACACTTACATGAAATCTTCCAAATCTACAACAGTGGTATATTGACATGCCTGCCCGTCCACGTTAAAGCACATGCTATTGTAATCCCAAGCCGGTTGCTGATGGCATGGCAAATTCTGGATCATTGGACGATGCGGGACATAATTCACTGGCTGCCGATACACTTCCTGAACTGGATAATATGGATGCACATTCTCGTGTCCATAAGGCCCGAAAGGCATATTCCTAAAACACTGCACTGAGGGACTTTGAAGGTTCGAATTATAATTACCATAACCACACTGAACGTCAACCGCCTGCCTAGACCACTGGCCAGCCATCGGGCACTGCAAATTCCATCCTGCATCCTCGAAGGCCCCTACTACAGGGCACTCCTGAGGATACTGTTCGCCAAAACCGTTTACGAGCATTTTGGAATCCGAAATCTCGCATTCGTTTTACAGGGAACCGTAAAACAGTCCATCGAGGTACAAAAACAGCGAGCAACTGATAGCAGCAAAGATGTTCTTATCTATACTGAGGATAAAAGCCGTAGTAGCAAAAACTTGATAATAACAAAATTATTAGATAACATTGAATTATTCGACCCTGGCAAGTCTAGCATGTTGATATCGACTGTCTTATCGACTTTTTGGTGGATGGATTTCAGAATGGATATTTTAAATTGTTTCGAGAAGTGAGGGGCATATCGATACACAGCATTTATTGATTTTTCCACGATGATGACACTTAATCTCTATTGGACCAAAGGTGATGCAAGATTACGAGTTCCACTTAACTGCGAAGTGTCTAGAAGAGATACAACAATGTTTCGAATAACATTTTGACGAAGAATCTATAACAGTGGTGTGATATATGAAAATCGATTTCGTAATCTGCTTTTACACAATCACTAAAAAACCGAACTCACCCAACACCGATAAAAGCGAGCAAAGTCGATTTTCCCAATTCAGCATGGATACGAAATCATTTCGTATCAAATATAGATATTTTTTTTCATAAACAACATACTCAATTATAAATACAATTGAATTATTATTTTTAATTAAGCATGACAAGTGTAATTGAAGTCTGCAGTTGATAATTAAAAGGGCTATATGTGAAAAGAAAAGCACTGCTGACGAGCAGCATAAAAACGAGAAGAGTGGACACCGACAGGATGCGTTTCTTTGGTTAATGAGAGGAGACACTGGATTCCCTTCAAATAACAACATAAATAAGCATTCCGTATCACAAAGACTGTATAATTAACTGACATGGATAATTAACAACTAAATGCCAGGCATAGTTTACCAAGAAGCATACACTCCTTGATTTTAAAAGCAAAAGGTTGAATATTTAAACCAGAAGATGATGCATTCCTAAATTTGAAGAGCAAAGTTCACACAGAAGCCAAATGCAATAATTTAAACGAATTCAAATATGTCGCACGTGGAACCGAAGCTGACCTAAATGTGCAAGTTGTTGAGTGCATCGTAATTGTTCAACATGGTCAAGCACTCTGTTATGAAACTCCAAGGTCCAAATGAAATAATTTACTCAAAAAATTAAGTTTTTTTTTAATTGATTGCTTAATCACGGACATAATATGTGTTATGGAGTTTCACCGATGCATTTCCCCTACCAAGCAGTATGTTGTATCTCTTCACTCGATATCAAGTATTGTCCTATAAGTAGCTACTGTGGAACAGAGATCGGGATCAATGTAGGTTATGCGTGTTGCCGCTGCATACAACACATGCATCCCACGCAAATTGGGAGAGTTCAGTTGCGAGCGAGATGAGGAGTGAAAACTTAATAGCTTTGTTAAATTGTTCTGGTTGGCTCTGAGAAGAGCGCTGCCGTCTGCAGATTGATCTCAATTGGTTACACTTCAACGCCCATTATTTACATGCAAAGCTGCTTGTTTTGCTTCACCATTAACACCGATTCGCAAAACCATTATTGGTGGAAGCAACTGGAAAGTTTATCCTTGAGTTGCAACACGATTGCCCAATTTGTATTTCACCTGACTTTCTTAAAAGTTCACCAGAATATAGCTCGCATATAATAAATATGTATCGCAGCGTTTGGCTCTTTGTGACAGCAGTCAAAACTCATAGATATTCAAACCAACGCGTTTGTGGGCCGCCAGGCGCCTCATTCGAAACAAAAGCTTAATTTAAGCATGTTTATCTGTGTGTACTCACATTATTATATGTATTTAATAATATGTATACTCAGATAGAGGTCAGTCAGCATTCGCTGTTAACTATACATAATTAACCGTATACCAACAAAAGCAACTGTTCTGTTAACTATTATTTTACAAGTTTGAGATCTTTATGTAAACCACAGTTAGCAGTAGTTTATAATTCTAACAAACATGGAAATTCAATGTTTACTGAAGAAGCGATTACTTTTAATGACTCAAGTGGCTTTGATGTTTAACTGACAACATTATGGCAAGGAAAACAGGTAGACATTGAGATAGATAAGTTTCAAGCATGCACGCGTTAAGAATTTTACCAATTGGATTCTATCCCGGATTTCTATCAAACCTCTGCAGCGGTTCTTTAATAAAGACAAGCTGTTCCTCGCGGCTTCGCTCCCGTGGAACACCAATAAATAACCAATAAATAGCCAATGTCACTCGGGAATAATGTAGCTTTCTAATGGTGAAATATTTTTTTAAATCAGTCCAGTAGTTTCGGAGCCTATTCGGTACAAACAAACATACAAACAAAAAAGCTTGCCTCTTTATAATATTGGTATAGATAAATGGCCAAAAAACAAACAGAATCAATTTGTTTTAATTTCGTAATATCGATTCGAGTATCAAAATAACAAATCCGATAGCGAATACAATTTTTCGAGCGCTTCAATCACTGATAGGATAGCCGACTATCTATTACGTCAATGAAATCGATGCATTCTTATACGTTGCAGCGAGGAACAAGTTTTGGTATGGCGGATAAAGAAATGTATATACTTAGTCATATTTATATTTGGATTCTAATCTTGGAATGATTTATTGATGCAGGCGAATTCTCAACACTGTCACGATAGCAATGCATTGAAATGATTTGTGTAGATGCATTTGAAGGAATATGATCCTCGCGATATTTTGGGAAAACCCATTGAAGGAGAAAATTGTGCTCAAACATGGCCTCACGGAGAGGGCACTATAGCCCGTGCTTTGGACACGTATCTTTCAGCAACAGTACTTTCGTCTGCATACCCAATGCTGTGTATAAAATCAGATCAGACTAAAAGAATTAGGTGATTAAACGAATCTCCTAAGATAACTTGATGGTACCATGAAATACTCGTAAGTACCATGAGAACGAGGTACACAGGACTGTCTAGTTAGAGAGATCACAAGTAAGTATCTAGAATCTTGGCAAGCAATATTGGTGTTGTTGATCCAAAATCCGCGCGCCAAGAATGATGTGATTTAGGTACTAACTTATGGTGACGAATTCATTAAGGCTAACCTTTATTTTTCTCTGCTAATTTATTTAATACTTACTTATTTTATATGTTAAGGCAAATCTTTTATACTGCCGTTTGTTTGCTGTTTAAATCTACCATCACACAATGTAAAAATGATACGCACAAAATAAAGACAGGAGAAATATGGTTTAAGTCATCTAAGTAAGCTAGTTATTAACTTCAAGGTATAAAGATAACATTAAAAAAGTACCAGTTAATACACCATTGTGTCATACTTTTTTTTGCTCTGAAACTCCATTAGATAGAGGCTCTTATCGGCCTTATCACTAACGTCACTCCGTATGATAAAGTAACAAATAAGTTTTTAACTAAGCTGGGCTGGATAACGGAGCCTTCGTTTATATTCCTGAAATAAAAAAAAAACAACCATGCCATATAGACTATAAGATCTTCAGTTTTAACTCTGTCTTCACTCCTTCAAATAAAATCGTAATATTTGAATACAAAGATGTCAGAGTCGGCAATCAGTACTTACCAAGAGACAAAATCTTCATTGTCCTTTTAGAAGATCGGCAGTTCTGATAAGAACAGATAAGTTTATCATTGATATCACGTGCCCTAATAACTTCCAAGTTGTTTTGGATGATAAGCAAGTAACTTCATTATCAATCGCCATGTTTGGCATAAAGGAACTGATTCTTTTAACAAAAATATATTTTCTTTACTCCGGTAGTCATACCTAATTTCTTGACGCATTTTTGGTGTTTTCGTCACCATGACTCTCAAACAAACATTGTAGAATATGTAGTATTTCGAAATTCCAATGGCGTATTAAGACAGTCCCAGACAGTAGCAAGGGCAGTTTGACACCATAACACACGTGGCTTATCATAACACTATCGACGTGGCTAAAATCTGGTCAAAATATAGATATAAAAGGAGTCATCTATACAACGAAAAATAACGCGGCTCGGATCTAGTATTTCTGTGTATTTTAGTTTAATATTTGCTTTTGAATTTTGAAAGTATGCTGTATCCAGTGTACAGTCTTTTTTGATAAATAATGTTACGGTGTGTTAAAATAATCTTAATAGTTACTGACACTTTTACAGCCTAGGATCGAGTTTGATGGCTTGTGATTTGGCTAGGCCTAATGTTTAGCAGTTGACCATGATATGATGAGAATGTTGACTGATGATGTTTGGTTGACCTCTAAAGAAAGAGAGGGATTAGGTTCGGTTATTTGCTGGTTTTCCCGGGAATCACATAAAATAAAATAGTTGGCATGAATGATAGTCTTAAATTCGTTTAGAAGATATACCTATCAATATATATAAAAATCAATGCTACTTTTCGTTGAATTTTATAACTCAAGAACGGGCTCAACTATACAAACCAAATGTTTAGACTTTGTTCGGACTATTTAGTAGATGGTTTATGTGAAGTTTGCACAAAATCGGTCGAGCGGTTCTTCATTTATCACATTTTTTGTAACAAATGAATTCAATAAATGGCGGATCATTTTGTTAATGGGGATTTTGCTAGGGTAGGTAGGGCAGGTAGGGTAAATAGGGTAGGTAGGTAGTGGTAGGTAGATAGATAGCCAGTTGACGGGAGCGAAGCCGCGGGTGTCAGCTAGTAGGCTATATAGCAAAGTACCTAATTTATGTTTTCTAGTCATTACTCTTTATAATAATAAAAGAACGCATTTGATACCTCCACAATTGCGTTCGCGTGCAATAACATATCATTAGAGTAATTTAGTGCTACAGCTATACCGACGTCAGACGGATAATTTGCAACTACATCCATTAGAATCAAAATGTCTAATGGGTTTTGTAAATTGTGTAATAAACGATTTGATTCCACGTGTAAAAAAGCCTTTACAGCTGTATTTTCTTTTTATGTCGGTGATTAACCCTTAAATATATTAAGCCCTGCAGATGACCTCTTTTTTGCAAACTATTTTGTATGTTTTCTGACTGTAAGATATATATCCTGCGTATAGCTACATTTGAATCTTTACATCTTAATAATTCTTTCATTAATTCGAAAAAAATGTTTCAATCCTGTACTGATATTTGGCTAATGTTTCGTCGAACATAACTCTTTTATTTCTTACAACTTGAGAAGCGGACACGAGTCATTTTACTCAGAATCCATTTCAATATTCTTTTAAAATAGATTTTAAAGCATCGTTGAATTCTGTCAAATTATCAGTTCCTAATATGGCATTGGTCTTCACAAAGCAGCCAGAAAAACAAGTGCCGTCATATACAGAGTTCATGGACACGCGCGCTTGCGCAGCAAGTTAATCAAATAATAAATAGATCATTGTGATAAATTCGGCGCGAATTACCCGTTCATCTTCTTTTATTATTTTTTACACAAATAAAACAGTGACTGGCATACAGACATTACACAGACTGTACAAAACAGCTTCATGCTACTGTAGATGAAATATGAATGTGGAAATGTACTGGGTGGAAAATACTTTATCAGTACTCGTACATAGTCCCCGCCACGTCTGTCTGTCCGTTCGCGATAAACTCAAAAACTACTGAACAGATTTTCATGCGGTATTCACTAATAGATAGAGTGATTCATGAGGAAGGTTTAGGTGTGTAAATGGTTAAGGTTTTGTGTTATTGAGACGATAATGGTTAAAAAGGTCGGCAATACAAGCTTTCATCGAAAACGCTGCATAATCCCTTAGAGATATAACACAACAAGGTTTGGCGGAATTGGTTCTCTTATAGGTCTACAGAAAAGTCCGTGATGGCATATGTCTATATTTTAATGAAAGCTCACTATACCCATTCTAACTTCTAAAACAATTGTCACATATAATGCAGTAATTGGAAAACTATTTGGACGGATACAGTACTAATCCTTATCAACTTAAATACGTTAGTTTCCTTGAGCATAACATGCACATTATGATAATCCTTTACACCATAATATAATTTAAATGAATATTTTTTATGAGTTATCGCAAAATAATAGCAAACGCGCGCGAAAATAAATTAAGCGCGGGTCTCACACCGATGACGGGACCCTAGACAGAAAAACATGTAGGCATAATAATGCTCTGCTACCCGTTCGAAGCCGGGGTGGGTCGCTAATACCTATAAATGTACCAAAAAGAAAGGATTATTATGAGCCTCTCCTGTCCCTCTGTAAGCCAAAGGCCTAACTACCCTCCTTCCACTTTGCCCGTTATTCTGCGATTTTGAGCCAATTCTTTGAAGAACATCCCAAGCTCATCCCAATATCTTTTTTCTGGGCCAGCAGCGTTTTCGTTTCCGAAAGACCGCATTAAAAATTATATACTTGTCCCAAATTACAAATAGCTGACGTTGGCCAAACAGTTGCGAGGATCAAATGGAACTGGCGGGTCATATCGAAGAGCATTGGGAAAGATTTCCAGTGGATCCCAAGAAGTTCAAGCAGAATCAAATAGTGTTGAAATTTGTAAGCGAAAGTATTTGCAGGAAATAAGAAAACATAGCATCACTTATTTGAGATAAAAATATTACAAGGAAATGCTTCTGGAGAAACGTTACGAGGAAAATATAAAGAAAAACTATTTCTGCATATTGACCTGCTTTATCATTAGAAGCCGTTAGCTGGAGAATGTATTGTGTAATAGAAAGGGTCGTTAAACAGTGTTTATGTTTACTGTTCTGCGACCTACTTGGACGATATGATTAGTTTTGTTTGATAAATACCAGCCAGGATTTGTGGGTGTTTGTAACTTCCTACCTAGATGATTTTTTTGTAACACTTTTGAAGCAAAATGGATCCTGATTTGTCAATAGGAAATTGGTCTTTGTATATATTTATTTTAGACTCTTCGTTTCGTCTTGTTTTTGATGTTATTAACAGAGTTATGGTCAAATGGCCAGTATCAGTGGATAACACGGAAGAGTGGAAGGTCTCCCTTCCTTTAGTTCAGAAGTGGGATTAAAATGTAAGAAAAAAAAAAGATACATATATACTATAGAAACAGCAGTGAATAAACTTTTAACTAAATTATTGACATAATATCAGATTCATTTAAAATCATCACAATGTTTTGCGACCTAATTTAAATATATTTATTGGATTAAATTGACATTATAATTATTACCTACTTGTGAAATACATTGGATTAATATATGAAATTATATTTTTTTGTAACATATTTTGTATCAATCATCTAGACATTATAATTATTACGACATACATTGGATTTATTTGTATTTTTTTGTGCCGTAAATTTGTAAAATTTGAATTTACAATTTTATCTTGTGGCATAAATATTAGATTAATATTAATATTGAAACTTAATTTTTTTGCTACATATTTTAAATTAATGTGACTAAATATTCTATAATTATTGAAATTTCAATTCAGTAAGACTTCCTCGAATTCTTAGTGACGATGCGTTCAAATATTATTGACCTCGCATAATCGATTTTCCAACTACTGGGTATTTAAACAAAGCACACACCCATTTGTAATAAGATAAATAAAAAGTCTTTACAATTTACCTCATTAATGAAAGATGCGTGCAATTTTTTTATCACTTTCTGGAAACTACAGTAAGTCATCTTAAAAGATAAACCTGTAAACCAATGGCCTAGAAATCAGGCAATTCGCCGAAAAGATAATTTATCTCGCTTCGCGCAAATTGACTTGGAGAGATTGAAAGCTAGCATGTTTTCTAAAATCCTTCCGAACGATGAAATATTTTGTCTGGTCAGTAACTATACGACACTTAAGCACTGTCATGACTACTTAAATAGTTATTTTATTGAGCAGCTGTGTTGGATTTTTATTTAACTTGGAACCAAACAGCTGACTTCTATATTTTTAGCAAGAATTATACTGATTACTTACATTATTTAAAGGAATATGTAGTGATGAACACTCCATCTTATCTGCGGTCAAACTTTCTGATAGATAGATGTATTTATTTATTTAAAACTTCATGCATACAAACGTACAGAGGCGAATTTGTGGATCACAAACAAAACATCTCATTATAGGGATTTTTTTTTGCAAATTTTGTTTAGACTCTTTTGAAAACTATGCAGAATTAATGGACAGAATAGGGAATATGCATGTTATTTTTTTATTCGCTAGATGAAATAATTATTAACTATAAGTAAACCAATATGAAAGATGTTACAAAGCGTCAATGTTGAAAATTAGAAAGAGAAGTCTGACGTGCCACATGACGTCAGATAGCACGACGCTCATACAACTGCCGTAGAAAACGGCGTTTTCGTAGAGAGACAGATATATTTCTTTAAATTGTTATATCTCGTTAAATTTTCCATCAATTTTGTTTCTGTTTTCACTATTAGTTTTCTATTTTATTAAGTATTTTTATCGATAAACTGATCAAATAACAAATACTTCTTTCATGCAAATTAATATAAAGAATAAATGTTCTTGCGCTTAACTAGTGCGTCTAGTTCGTGTATTCGTTTTAGCTTCACCTCGCTGTCCAGCAAAGTAACAGTGCTGCCTGTCAAAAGGTACACCAGACGCAGATTCAAGTATAGCCTTTGATATGGGCTCTTTTTAAACCCCGACGCAAATACGACGGTGTATGTGTCTGTCTGTGGGCTTCGTAGCTCCCGAACAGCTGAACCGATTTTTGTTTGAAAGGTGACTTTGTCGAGTGTTCTTAGCTACAATTGATTAAAATCGATTGACCCGTTCAAAAGTTATCCGCATTTTACTTTTTGAATCAGGGTTTTTCGCAAGATATCATGGTATAATTACGTGTATCGATAGATTGCTGATTGAAGTGTGTCTACTACTAGGTATATTAGATGTAGTTTAAAAAGCATGAAAAAAACCCGTACCTAAAAACCTCTAAAAGGCAAAAATAAGCCTCGTACTCGCGTCGGGGAGCCGCTGAGGAAATAAAATAATCTGCTGTAAACGTTGGCGGTTCCCAGACGCGAGTACGAGGCTTACTTTTTGCTTTTTAGAAAATTCTACCTGACCTGTAATTTCTTACCCGTTAAGCCGTTAATACCGTGGGTTTTCCTCAAAGTGAAAAAATATAAAGTTAAAAATTGTTAACCGCAGGCTTTAACGTCTGCAGTTGTACTAATTTTATCTAGGTATGTCATTATCAAAACCCAGCATAATTGTTTCACATTTTGTTTTCATCTATTCCGTTCTTTTGGAATACCATCAAAAGAAAAAGAGCAGTGGTGGCCCAGTGATATCGGCCGCGACTTACGAGTTGTAGGTCGTGAGTTCGAGCCCAGGCAGGCGCTTTACTTTGTGTAAATTATTTCATCACCACTGCTCTCAAAACGGTGAAGGAAAACATCGTGAGATATGTGACATCCACCAACCCGCACTGGGCCCGCGTGGTGGATTACGGCCCATTCCCTCTCACAGAGAGGAGGCGTGTCCCAGCAGTGGGAACATTAATAGGCTGATGATGTGATGTGATATAAGAAAGAAGATAACATCAGATCATGGCCTACAGTAGCAACAAATCTGCTTATTCCTTTGAAAGTACAACTGACACGGTTACCTATGGCCTCTACGGCATTACGTAACGTATTTCAAGTGTTGTCTCGTTCAATAACTTAAGTGTCTCTCTCTTTGTTGATATGCAAACTGTTTACTTTATCAATTTCCTTACAATATCGGAAGCCGGAACAAGGCAGTTAGTTGGCATATGTTAATGTCTTCTGGAAAACTTTAAAAGCTTTTTATAATAGTGATATCGGAATGGTTTTAGAGAGGAAAACCTTCAAGTTTAATATTGTCGAGGAGGTAAGATTTGCTTACAGCAAGTAAAAAAAAACAATTCCAAAATCGTAACATTTTTTTAACTACCTAATTTTTCTAGTAGTAGACACGCTTCGATCAACAATCCATTGAACACGTAATTATGACACGATATCTTGCGAAAATACCCTGATCCAAACAGTAAAACGCCCATTACTTTGTAACGGCTGAACCGATTTTCATCAAACATAGCTAAGAACACTCCCGATAATATAATATCACCTTTCAAACAAACAAAAAACTAATTCAAAATCGTTTCACCCGTTTAGGAGCTACGATGACACAAGACAGATACACAAAAACACAGGTACAAACAGACCCCTCTTTTTCAGTCGGGAGTTAAAAACACCTCCAGAACAACGGAAATTAACAAGGGACTTTGCTTTAAGGGGTAGCAATGCCGCAGGGGTTGCCCTTGTTATTGGGACCAATGACACTTCGGTTAGATGGAAGTTATAGATCGTATACCACACCATTTTGCGGGTAGTGCTGCAATGAGCCTGTGCAAAGAAATCGCGCAGCTTTTTGGGCGTTGCAAAGAGATTTTAGGTTGTTTGATAGAAATTTAACACTGGTGCGAGAACTCTGCCAACCCAAACCGCAATGCGCATGGCACATTGCATGGTATGAGGTAGCACTAATATTTGTTTATTCGAAAACTTTCGGTTGTTTATCACTGAAGCGGGCACATAAGCGAAGTATTATCCGACTTTCGTTAGTAATTTTGGACACCTACGGGGCAGACTGTAGTAAAGTAAGTGTCCTCGAAACATTGAGGTAGGTACTAAGGTTTATTTACATTTGCATCTCATTATGGATCAAAATGAAGATGGTGCTGTCATCATCTGCCATCATTATTTCTACTATCACGTAGAAATGACTACCTGGTCAGACCCAGGACGTGCAGTGGCATCCATTTTTCTATTAAAATCCAATTTGCAAACTTGCAGCATTGGTAATTACGAAAGATCGCCCCACGGTCGTTTGTGATAACCTAAGGGGGAAGAGGATGTTATCACGTTACTCACAGAGCTAATAGTTTAATCTGTGGTGCTACAGAGGGTACAGCAAATTGAAGGTTTATCTTGAACATGACTGATTTATAGCTAGGTACGCCGAAGAACAAACCCAGGTTTTCCCTGGACTTAAAAATTCCGCATTGTGTTAGCAAGATGATCGATTCTTTTCTCGGTATGGGAAGACTAGCCCCGCAGTAGGACCATAATAGACTAGTATTATTCTATGCAATCATGACAAAAGCCAATGCAATCAAGAAAAATGTTCTTGCGCATAACTTCTGCGTCTGGCTCATGTATTCACTTTAGTTTCACCTCGCTTCCCAGCAAGTAAACAGTGCTACCAAAAGTACATCACCATCATCATCAGCCTTTTAAAGTTCCCACTGTTGGGACACAATCACACAGACCTACTCTCTGTGAGAGAGGGAATGGGCCATAACCTACCACGCGAGCCCAGTGCGGGTTGGTGGATGTCACACGTCTTCGAATTTTTGGTTCTAGGACATGCCGGTTTCCTCACGATGTTTTCTTTTACCGTTTTTAGAGCAGTGGTGATGAAATAATTAACACAAAGTAATGCGCCTGCCTGGAGGAGTCGTGGACGTCTTTCGGTTGAAATGTTGATGATGATGATGATGAATGCGCCTGCCTGGGTTCGAACAATTCGAACCCACGTCATGTAAGTCGGGGCCGTTACCACTGGGCCACCACCGCTGTCTCCTCTCTGCGTCTGGTGTGCCAAAGGTACGGTAAGGTAGATGCAGATTCAACTATTGGTAGAGGGTCTTTTTGATGGATTCCTTGGATGTAACCTGTCATTCTTCCAAAGAAAATTCTACATACACTAACAATTATGTTGGTAACCACTTTTGTTTGACAAAAGATAGATTTTTCATTGATAGGTACTTTCTTTCAAAGTATTGTAAACGACAGATAGCTGTGTCGCTATCATATTATTTTTCTATTACAGCCAAGAATTTGGCTAAACAACTTGCTTCTATTGAGCAATGCCAAGACATGTTATTTAATTCAGCCAATAATTTGGTATCAGAAATTGACATTGATAATAATTTAAATTAGAAATTAAGACAATAGAGACAACCTCTTGCAAAAGTTTACAGAATAAAAATTGCAAAATAAAATCACATAAAAGTTTAAAATCAGTAAATAGTATTAACCTGGTGCATCAAAATATTCAAGGATTTATGAACAAAGATTTAGAAGTAGAATTATTTATGAACTTTAACAGTATTGATATTCTTTGTATAACAGAACATTGGCTTAAAAGCCACCAGTTATTGTTCAATTTTAATAACCACCAGGTTGGTAGTTCATTCAGCAGAGTTAATGCTATACATGGTGGCTCATTTATTTTAGTAAGTAACCAGCTTAAATTTAAAGACCGTAAGGATATTGTGAGCCTATCTGTTGAGCGGACAGTCGAAATAGCTTGTATAGAATTGGAGCAGTTTATTGTATTAAGTGTATACAGACCCCTTTCAGGATTGTATGACTGCTTTGAAAAGGTAATGGATGAAGTGTTACACAAGATTTATAACTCAAATAAATCCATTATCACTTGTGGTGATTTTAATGTCAATTTATTAGAGGACTCAGGTTCTTGTAGTAAAATAATAAGTCTGTTTCAGTCCTACAATCTTGTAAACCTATTTTTGGAGCCCACAAGAATAACCCCTACTAGTGCCACATGTTTAGATAATATTTATACTAATGTTATACCAGTCCACAAAGAAATTATAAATTTACTAGATTCTGATCACTGCGGGCAGAGGATTACTATACCTAACCAAAACAACAAAGTGGCCAAAAAGGATATCACTGTTAACCCCAAAACTGCAAGTCGCTTGGCAGCGTTTAAAGTTAAACTCATTAAAAAATTACCAATTTTGTCAACTCATGCTGATCCAAATCATCTATATGATGATTTTTTTAATATGTTTTGTAAACAATTTAATTCTATCTTTATTCCCAAGACTATCTCGGTTAAAGATAATGCATCATTCAGTGATTGGGCCACCATTGGTATTCATAAAAGTAGGAAACGGCTTTATGAGTTGTACAATGAAAGGACTTATGTCAACACTGCTGAATTTAATTTATATGTTAGAAATTATTCAAAATTATTTAAAAAAGTTTGTTGTTTGGCCAAGTCGCGTTATTTGAGTTCAAAGATTAAAAACAGTAGTAACGTTATAAAAACGACTTGGAATATTATTAATAGTGAAACGGGAAGATCTGGTAATCGAAATATTGACTACAGCCTGTCAATTAATGACAAAATCATAAAATCAGACTCACAAGTTGCAGTGGCCTTTGAAAATTTCTTTTCGGATATTCCCATTTCAACTACTAAATCCCTAAACTCATCACCTTCTGTTGCTGAGTCTTTGCTAAAAGAAAATGTTAATGTTTGCGATTCGGAATTTCTTTTTGAACATATTACTTGTAGAGACATAATTAAAACCTTTCACACTTTAAATTTTAAAAAGACTGCAGATCTGTGGGGTCATTCTGTAGAAGTTGCTAAATCTATTATTGATATTGTCGCACCTAGTTTAGCTATTATCTTTAATAATTGTATCGACTGTGGGGAGTTTCCTGACCTTATGAAAAATAGTAAAATAATACCATTGTTTAAATCAGGTAGTACATCAGACCCTACAAATTATAGACCTATTTCAGTACTACCTACGTTTAGTAAAATATTTGAGAAATTAATTTTAGAGCAATTGCAAAGATTTTTTAATAAACATAAATTATTACATAGCAAACAGTTCGGTTTTACAAGGGGTCGTTCAACTACTGATGCCGGTGTTGAGCTTTTAGGACATATTTATAATGCATGGGAAGATAAGTGCGATGCCTTGGGAATCTTTTGTGATTTGTCCAAGGCATTTGATTGTGTTATTCATGAAACGCTAATCAGGAAACTCCGCCACTACGGAATCCGGAACAGCGCTCTGGATCTTCTTACTTCATACTTAAGTAATAGGATTCAGAGCGTTGACGTTAATGGAAAAAGATCTCCTGGATCTATAGTAACGATGGGCGTCCCGCAGGGCTCGATTCTTGGTCCTTTCTTGTTTCTTATTTATATTAATGACTTGCCATACCTCATAAAGGATAACCATGATATAGTATTGTTTGCGGATGATACTTCACTTTTGTTTAAACTTAAACGTCAGCAGCTGGTTACTGACGATGTAAATAGCGCGATCTCAAAAGTAGTTCACTGGTTCAATGTTAATAATTTACTACTTAATGGAAAAAAAACCAAATGTATTAAGTTTACCCTACCTCACGTTAGGCAGGTGAAAACTGATGTGTTGGTAAAAGGCGAAGAATTGAATCCTGAAAATAGCACAGTATTCTTAGGCTTAACTTTGGATGCTAAGCTTCAGTGGGGCCCACATATAGATAAATTGTCAAAAAAGCTAAGCTCAGCAGCATATGCTGTTAGGAAAATTCGTAATTTAACTGACATAGAGACAGCCCGTTTAGTATATTTTAGCTATTTTCATAGTGTAATGTCGTACGGTATTCTGTTGTGGGGAAATGCCGCCGACATCCAGACTATCTTTGTTTTGCAGAAAAGAGCTGTCCGATCAATTTATAAATTAAGCCCGAGACACTCTCTCAGAGAGAAATTTAAGGAGATTAATGTAATGACTGTGCCTTCTCAGTATATTTATGAAAATCTTTTATATGCCCATAAAAATATAAAATTGTTTAAAAAATACAGTGATATCCATAACATAAATACTAGGAACAAACACAAATTTGTAGTACCTGCAACAAGGCTCACGAAAATAGGTGGCTCGTTTAGATGTCAATGTGTACGCTTTTATAATAAGCTTCCAAGCCACGTACAAGATCTAAGTCTTAATAAATTCAAAACATTCATTAAACGTAAGTTGTGCCAGAAAGCGTTTTATACAATTAAAGATTACGTTGAGGACAAACAGGCTTGGGATTGAGCTGCTCCAATAAATTTTGTTTTTTTTTTTATATAAGTATTTTTCACCGTGAATTTTGTTTTTTTTTTTGTTTTCTTGCAATGACAAGAATATTTACTTTTTAAAGTATTATATTATGTATTTTATTTTAATTTCTTTTCTAATTGTTGTGAATGTGAAGACTATGTGGATCATACTTTTTGTTTGTTTTTAATTTTTTATCTAAGTTAGTTTTAATCATGGTCTGGCAGTTTGAGTAGTTTGTGCGGCCTACCCGAATGTCCTTTCTTTAGTATTGTTCGTCGAATCGTTGAGCTCCTTAATTTCTGAGTTGAGCTGCACGGTTATTGACAAATGCGTGCACTGACTGGACAGGTCCACTCAATCTGGCTGGTTCTTTCCTCAAAAGACCATTTCAGACTTCAGTCTACATGGTCTTCACATGATCTAACCAAGATTTTGTCTGGACTTTAAAAGAGACTGTGACCTCTGAGTTTGTTTCGGCCTTTCTTCTCAGAGTAGTCAGATAGGAAACGCCGACTTCATCTAGTTTTAAAAAATATGATCAACATGTAAAAGTGTTTGTACAAACCTACTTACAGAAATAAAATCATTTATCACATTTATCATTTACCTGGGTTATAATTTCTTACCCGTTTAGCCGCTTCTGTAAAATTGAATAACAAACATTCAAACATTCCGAACGTTAGCTTGTACAATTTGCGAATAATTCTGCTAGAAATACTAGAGTGCCTCAGCATTCGTGATAAGAGGTTCTAGACCGCAGATTACCTGACCCTACGTAACCATACAGTTTCACAAGATTAGAGTCCTAATAGGAATCAATTACTTTAAAGTCCTTGATTGGGTCTTTTTTCTTCTGGATGAAAATAGAATTTTAATATTCACGCGATAATTCTTGGCTGCCCCGAAGCTTGCTTGCCGACGCGCAAGGCACGGATCGGTGTCGTTTTTGTATGAGATTTACTATTGCGCAGCCATTGCAGCCAACTTCAGGGCGGCCTAGAAGTTTAGCGAGAACTATAAGTAGGGTAGGAAGGTATTATAGGGTAGGGTAGGGAAGTAGGATAGGGTAGGTAGGTAGGTAGGATAGGGTAGGGTAGGTAGGTAGCCAGTTGACGGGAGCGAAGCTGCGGGGGACAACTAGTTTAATTATAAATACAGCACAGCTGTTAGTAATTGACACAACAACATAAAAGATCTCGCCTGTCTTCCTCGAAAGGTTAGGCAGAGGTGCATCTGTAGTACACCCAGATTATGCATTTTATTCACATTTTTGTGAGCACCTACCTGGATTCGAACCCAAGACCTTACAACTTGTACGTTGCGGCATTTACTACTGGGCCACCACTGCATTCAATTAGGTAACTAAACTCCATATGCGATAACATTACGCGTTTAAATTAGCCCATTTTACAGCCCGTTCAACCGATTTTGACTTCTATTGCGTTGGATATGACAAATGTTAACTGTAGTAAACAGTTGGTTTTGGTAACAGGTTTATGCTTTTTATGACATCCTTATGTTTACGGGATAGAACTCAAAATCGGTTGAACGGACTGTAAAAATATTTGGAAACATGTCTTATGTCATTTCAAATGGAGTGTAATTGAATGTAAAATTATTTAAGTAATTACATTTTACTTTGGGTCTAACATAACAATTTACATTAATTTAAGGAAGACAAAATAACAAAATTCAGCTTGGGTTTATCTGAATACTGAGATAGCTTTGTATGATATTATTCTAGTCATTAAAATTCAAGTCATACATTTGTTAGTACATTGGTATTAGTAGGATATTAGGTACTATACCCACCTTCAAAGAATTAATGGCTGTTTTTAAGAACACTGGGAAACACAAAAATGAATTCCCATAATTGCACTGTTGGATTTTCAACTCTTGACACAGCACAAACAGTTAAAAATCCAACAGAACGCTTTATGCTACACCTAAACAAAAGTACAGTAGCGACATGTATGCATTCATTTAAGTGTCACCTAGCATTAGTGAAACAGACCATTAGTATGATGACAAGCAATAATAGGGTCTGTAATATGTGAATTAAATCATGGCTAAGACACTTCACCGTTAAGGGCAGGATATGCCATAGTTGCTGTGTTAGATTTTCAACTCTCGACACTGCACAAACAGTTATAAATCCAACAGTACAATTTTATATAAGCATTCATTTAGATGTCACCTAGTATTAGTGAAACAGACCCTTCATATGATGACAAGCAATTATAGGGTCTTTAATGTCTGAATTACATCATGGTTAAGACACTTCACCGCTAATATCCCATAATTGCTCTGTTGGATTATCAACTCTCGACACTGCACAAACAGTTAAAAATCCAACAGTAGGTCATTGAGGTATTAATGTACTATAGTGCATATTATCTCAATGCAGTAGGTATGCTTTTATTTAAGCTTTCATTTAGGTGTCACCTAGTATAAATGAAAATGACCATTCGTTTGATGACAAGCAATAATAGGATCTAATGCACAGGCTTTAGATCCTATTATTTCTTTGAATATAGATTCCCTGAAGGATTAGGCAGAGTTCATTTATAGAAGGCACACCCACACTTTTGTCAGTTATACAAGAGTCGGTGATGGTCAGATGGCGGCTGCGTTGGGGGATACAGGGGGGTTCGGATTTACAGGAGGCTGTTACATTAATAATTAGGTATTTATTCATGTTTTTGTTTAAAATTATTTTATGTTGTAGTTATGCATCAAATTTTTCAGTACAAAAACAACATAATAGGTACAAAAGGATGGCATAGATGGACTCCGTTTTCCACAATTAGACTCCCATTTCGTCCGTTATGCCTGCAGGTCTCCTTTCTGTGAGAGGTAATGGGCCATAAACCATCATGCGGGCCCAGTGCCACAGGGATGATGGATGTCACATGCCTTTGAATTTTTGGTTCTAAGATGTGCCAGTTTCTGCACCACTCTGGTGATGCAATAATTTACACAAAGTAAGGTGCCTGCTGAGTTCTAACCCACAATCTATTGGCCTGTACGTGGCCATTACCACTGGCTCAACACCGCTCTCAACATAATAGGTTATTACTTAGAATTCGATTTTGATCTCTTATGAAAACCCTTACTTAATTTTTGGTATTGACAGTCAAATATTATTGCACTTCGCACTAACTTATCAAACTTTATCATTGACAATCTGTAATCTCAGTGGGACTAAATGATGATGCAATAAAAATGTCACAGTAAATACCCAAAATCTGAGCAGTTGGGAAGAGTTTATAACCAGTTACGTCCCGTTAATTGATTAGTATTGCGTAACTTGTTTTGTTTGCTATCAATTTAGCGTACAATTAGCTTTGCACATTTCATTGTTGGTCTTTGTACAGTATTGCTAGAGCAAATTTTGTTGTGCATTAGTTTAGTTTTAATTCTTGAACATGCAACAGGCACATGTAACATGTTATCATGCCAACCAAAATCTTTGTTATGGTCTCTCCTGAAACTGATAAGTGTGAGGATGGGGAAATAGTTCATTATCAGTATTATCAACCTAATTGTTTACGACAGAGTCAATTTTTTATCATTAACCTTTATCCGTAATCACAGGAAACGTACAAAACAACTAAATATACTAAAAAGAAACCATAGAATTGAATGGTCCCGTGGGTCCCGTTACAAATTACCTGCGGCGCAATAAAAGCCCCAGGATTTGTTTTTAACCTGTTATTTGTCGTTACAAGGTTAAACTTACCTTCTGTATATGATATAATGTCGTCAAATAGCCAAATATTAAAGAGAAAGTTCAATGATTATGGTGACACTTGAAAATCGAGCTAACAGGAAAAATTAGAAATCATTCATTACGATCACATTACTATAATCCAATGAACTCTACTCATAGGTTATGTTATCAAAAACACCAAAATAATTATAATCACATACCTTCTTTTCTGATTAGCTGGTTTTGTAGACATTTCGGTTTTTATTAAAGGCACTATTATGAAACTTCACGATACGAACACAATCTTAGAACACTGCCAAGGAGAGTATCATATCGCTTTCCACGTTATGCTTTTTGGTTTGTTTGATCATTCACCACTAATAAGTTTCACTAATCACAATTTAGGTCATTTTACAATGCACTACACATAAAAATGCACTTTGTTATCGTGAACTTGCACAGTAGAAACACGAGAACGAGATCGAAAACGAAAACGAAACGAAGTTTGGACAGAGGTTGGTTCTAATGGGCGATTTGATATTTTTGACAAGACAGAATGATACTAGTCGTTTTATTGGTTAAATACACGCGCTAATAGACAAAACACCAATCGTATTCCGGGTACATTCATTGACAAACAAACGTACGTGTCACATTTGCTTACAACACTGCATCAAAAGATGGCGCTAGCTGAGAAAGTATGAAGTTCTCTTAGTGACACTGTAAGATGTCGCTAGTGTAACGATCACAAAAAACATAAGTATTATTGCAAGATATTTTGTAATAATAAATAATATTTAAAATTGTTTTTTACATTTATGAAACAAAACAATATTTTTGCCGCATTCGGATTGAAAATATTATGTAAATGACGTTCTGTTATGCTCATGCAGTACTTTATCATCAAAACAGATGGCAGCGCTGACTTTTATTGGGACGTGGTGGTGCGGTACGATATAATTTATGTAATTAAATTTGTCTATGGTAGCATTAATGAATAGGTATAATCTGATCCGGCCTGTCCCTTGCTGTGTCTCAAGTAACAGCCAGTGTCTGTGCCCACAGCACAGGGATGCAATAACTTAGTTTTTTGGTAACCGTACCACAAAAGGAAAAACGGAGCCCTTAAAGATTCCGTTTTTTCCTTTTGAGTCCATTGACAGCCCACTCTGTTGTCCGTCTGTCTAGACCCTTTATCTCAGGAACGCGTGGAGGTATCGAGTTGAAATTAAAACCATACTCAGGTCTACAGTCCCTTGAAACTGCAAGACTCGATTCCTTAAATATTTATAAAATATACCCAAAAATTTGTAGGGATGCGGTTAGTTGCACTGGCTAGAACGGATGCTTTCATTTTTATTAAGGCCAATACAGGCTTAGTCCGGTTGCAGAATTCAACCTCTTAACAGAATGTCCGGCACGAGATCACATCAAAAAAAAATAAAGAAATGGCTGTTACTACGGATCACCATTACCATTAGGATAAGGTTAATTATTTTCCAAGCTTCGAAAAATATTATTAATCGATGTTTCCAGGCGACTTATTAAAGAGCGACTAACTATTTCCTACTAAAAAAAATACTTGGCAGCGATTAAATATTTTAGCAATAATCACTTATATTAGATGACTTTCTTGATTAATTCTATTTAAAGTTATCCTTCGCTGTAGCTGCTTATCCACTATTTTTGCTCCCAGTTTTAATTATGTTTTAATTCAAATTCAGAGTAAGTAATTTGTCGCCGCGCCTTAGAATAATGAGACACAACCCTATCACCACTTATCGCTTCGTACGTCATGTGATGTTTAATAAAAAAAAAATTACTTACTCTAACCTACCTGTCACTTGTTAAATACACCTTTTTACCCGACTGCTGAAGGGGTAAAATGTGTTAATCAGTCTATTAGATATATCTATGTTTTGTTCAGCCAGCTCGCTAATATGTATCCTTCGACTGCACAGCATGATTTTCTTCTTGTTTACGTCTTTTTAGTTCGTTTTTTAAGCAGTCGAGTTTTTTTTATATATTTTGTTTTAGGATTAAACCTTCAAAAGGTGCCCAGACTTTTGGCCAAAAGACCAGGGAGTGTGGGATTTTAACCCCACTAAAGCCACCCCGGTGATCACCATCAGCACGTAGAAAACACAACTACATGAATTTAGTAAAGGGGTGATGTAGGCAATCGGAGTCAGTTGGCAATGGTAATAACCACAAAATAACAAAAACCGAATGTTAGCAAGTGATACCAACCTACAGGCTAAACGCTAGTGCGGATGGTAGCTCACTCAGTTCGCGCGACGCGCAGGACCAGAGTATCAGATATTTTGAAGATTTCGCGCCATTTGGATCTAATTTTTCGAAATCCGAAGGTAGACTTAAATTACTAAATCTTTATTTCTGTACTTGTAATACCTATGTAAGAATCATAAGTTCATAACATTTTAGATTGAAATTTAAAACCCCTATTGTATCTTCAATTTTGTCGGCAGAAATTTCTTTTTATCACATCTATTAAAAAATATCAGTTTATTCTTCGTAAACAGGGACTACATCTGGTTTTTGTCAGCCAGATCGCGAACATGTATGTATCCTCCGATTTTTTTTTTTTTTTTTATAAGTGACGTCTCGCAGATCAATCAGAGTGATTGGCTACTGCTTAACCGGGCTATCCTGTGGAGACTAAACTAAGCCTCCAGCCAGGCATAATGTATCCTCCGACTACACAGCATGATTTTATTCTTGTTTACGTCTTTTTAGTTCGCTTTTTAAGCAGTCGGCTTTTTAGATTTTGTTTTTATTTTCCTTTTCGCTCACGGCCATGTAGTTACGTCATCGGAGCCAGGTGACTCCAATTACGTACATAGTGTCTTCTTGCCCTAATTATCTACAGTCATTAGATACCTAACTTCAATGACGGACGGAAGAGACAACGAAACATGGTATCGGTGCACTCCTTGTGGGTTTTGGGCTCATGCTGACTGTACTGGGTGGGACTCTGCTCGCAATTATGTGTGCGATATGTGTTGATCACCTTTGTTCACATTCTTATCACCATTCCCAACCGATGTTGACAAAGGTGATCGCACGGTTGGCGCAGTGGTTGAGCGATTGACTGCTGCGCTGCGTGTCGCGGGTTCGATTCCCGCACGGAACAAATATTTGTATGAACTACAGATAGTTGTTCTGGATCTGGGTGTTTGTGTATGTGAGTTTACATGTTTGTAATCGCACCCACGATACAGGAAGAAATGCCTAGTGTGGGGCAACATTTTTTTAAAAGAACCAGAAAAAAAAACCTGGTTTGATTTTAAATCTTTATTGTTCCAAAAATAATAAGCCAAAGTTGATCTCAATTAATAGTTAAAAAGTAAAATTTTATTATAAGAACAAAGCAATAAATAGTTGATTAATACTGATCCTGACAGCCTTCGTCACCCAGTATGAAAATAATCTTATTTTCTTACTTAATATTAAAAATGCGAAAGTTTGTTTGGATGGATGTATGTTTGTTACTCAATAACGCCAAAACCGCTGAATGGATCTGGATGAAATTTGGCACAGGGATAGATTACAGTCTGGAATAGCACATAGGCTACTTTTTATCCCGGGATAATGTTCCCTTGGGATAAAAAAATACTTTTCACGAGGGCGAAGCCGCTGGCAGAAGCTAGTAATTAAGTATATGCCTTATCACTTGTCCCGGAGGCCATGAGAAAAGGGTTTCTATTGTTGCAATTTACACATCTTGCTCTAACAGAGGAGCAAATACTATTTGATTAACTTACCTACTTGAAACTCAATAAGCACAGTACAAACATGCCTTACTTACGTTAGCTGGTTCTGAAGATTTCAATCGGGGAGTGAAAACAAACAAACAGAGTTTTAATGCCTGTTCACTGCCTCCATTCAATGATAGGAAAGGTAGGTTAGGGGTAAATCAATTCATGGCTCTTTCGCGCGATTTTTTTCCACCCATTGGGCGACCTATGGAATTGTATGAAGCTGCACGCAATACGATAAAAAAATCGCGCGGAAATAAAGATAAAAAAAATCGCGAGTATAAAAATCGGAACGCGTGTTAAGTCTCAGGGGTTATATCATCGTTGGTCTTAGGCTTACCACGCATTGCGATTTTTTGCCGCGCGAATTTTTGTCCGCGTACTGAATCTAACTAACATGCACTGCGGATAAAATGCCGCGCGATTTTTGTCTCTTTCTACCTGTTCATAGAGCTCAAAATATTCGCGCGAATTTAATCCGCACCGCGGTGCGGTGGATATTGTGGCAAAACACAGATTTCTTGCGGTATTATGGCCGCGCGATTTTTTTACCGCAATGCGTCCAGTTTCATTCAATTCCATAGGTCGCATGGAATGGGCGGCAAAAATTCGCGCGAATAAAAACCGCAGTGCGTGTTAAGCCTTAAGGTAGGTAGTATTGGGATAGATATAATGCCTATGCCTACGTAAAGTGGGTACCTATTTTTGCACACGCCTAACCGTAGCACTTAAACTTTAGTTTTGTAACAAGTATCCCTAGCTTTGACTTGCCTTAAAATTGCGTCATAATTCAAAACTTTGAAACAATGAGACGGCTCATACGGAGTTATCTGATCATGTCAATTACCTACTTTGATTTTTATTTCTATGGTACATAATAAAAACAAAAGTTCACAAGATAGGATTATCCGACACCAGTGCATCGTTTCGGGGCTCATTACTTATCCGATTGAGATCTCTATGGTCCATTTGTCGGACGGGACTAGCGTTGGAACATTGATCACCCAACCGTCCGAAACTTCGAACTGGCCAGTCACAAATAGCTGATGCTAATGGGAAGACTGTGACCTTATTATTTTTTTGTCATGACGCAACCTTTTTGGTGGGCGCCGTATTGGAAATTAAGATCTTGTTCTGTGATAGTTAAAAATCAATCAACAATATTAAGACCGCGTTTTAGTTCAAAAGTTAATTACGGTCAATAAGGATTTTTTTTTTATAATAGGTAACCTACAATTCCCAAGATAAATAAATTAACTATTATGTTAAATAAATTCTTCAGCTAAAATTAAAAATAAATCATTTTACTTAATAATTTCTTTCTAATTAACAAATTGTAGCAATGAGATAAATCACAGTATAATTGCATTGCTGCGAGAAACACTCAGGTTTTAATGAACGCCATTAATTTTATCATTAAAAGGGCTTGCATTACGTCTGCCTGTAAGGCATCATGAAAAGAAAAAAAATGGTTATAAAATAACATCACATTTTGTAAAGCACGGTATTTTATTCTAGATTTGACCTCAGTAAAGGTGGATGTTTCTAAAGCAGGTACTATCGGTAGGTTTAATCATTTAAAACAGGTACCTATGTATCTAATCTCTTGAAGCAATCTGTCAGTGAAACGTAGATAAAATTTACTGTACCTACTTATTATGAGTTTGCATGACTCAAGAACCGAATCTATACGTACTGCAGTTGTATTTGTACAATGCGACAATTAAACCAATAAATAATCAATGAAAAATGACAGGGTGGACATCAAACTTTAAGTAAACTAAATAATGATGCCAATGAATTTCTGTGGAATCCTTATGCTTTACCGTAACATGCGAGCAATCAATCATTCATCCACAACAGTTATATTATGACAGGCGTGTTACACGGTTCGCGGCTGACCATAACATCGTTATTAGAAATAGAAACTTCCTATTCATTCCTATTTTACAGGCCATACACTACAAGCAAACGATTATTACGAAACATGCCAGCTTTATTTAAGTCCTGTCGGTAGGATTTTACTGATAAACGGCTACTTTAATTAACCCGCGGCTAAGGAGCGAACCAAGTTCAAAACTTCTGATTTTGACGTTTCATTGACGTTTGCCTACTGTGATGAAGTATCAAGATAAAACTGGATACAAGTATAGTCTCGGACGGGAATATCTTCCTTGTTAATAAACAGTCGGCTCTTTGGCGCCTGAATTCAGATCCCACAATATATAGATCAACTACATTACGTATATTCCATTCCTAGTTAAAATTCTAGTGCAATTTTGTTCTTAATTGGTATAATATTCATGAAGACCTGACATGTGTGGTCGCATATTTCTTCATTAGTAGGTACCTAAGTAGCCAAATGGGCCGAACAAGACTGCGGTGGCTTAATTTCCTCACTACACATTCCGGTAACCATTTTCCTCCTGTAAGTTAAGAATTAGGGTGAAGAAATAAGCAATTACTCCTGGTTATGCCAATCCCTATAAATATTGGTGTTACTTACTAAACCCAGGAGATTTAACCTCTATACATAAACGGATCCAGGGGGGAGGGCACGTGCCACTGTGCCCCCCGCCCTGGATGTCTTTCGAAAAAGTGACTACAAAGTGAAAAATAACTTTATGTTTGGAGGGCGATGGCCAAATAGGTATGAAGCAAAATCAAAGATTTCTTAGCAGGAATAGCAAATATAAAGGGCCCCACGCTCTGGGGGCTACTAGATTGTATAAAGCGAGCTAGCTTCAAGAGTAGCTTTAGTGGACTAAGTATTATTTATGTTTTTTTTTTTTGAGCTTGCTTCACTCGCTCGTGCACCCAGTATCTCTCAATTCAATATTTCTGTATGAATGTCTAAAAACTTAACGTGTCCGAGGCTGGGTCCCAAAAATGTTCAGTGCCAAACATCTTAGTAGTTCTTGGTTGTACCACTTTTAGGCAAAAAACTCGTATTTCGTTCAGAATGGTGGCAAGGACACACGCGCGCAAGTGCAAACAATTTTGAGCTCACTTTTGCTCGCTCTTGCATCTAACCAACCAAGGAAAATCATTCTTCCATTCCATCACCAGCCATTCAATCAATATGTAGGTTTTACAATAGTGCCACCCTAAAATTAGTATCTCTTGTGAAGTAATTTGGGTCAAGTAATAGTACCAAGTACCTTCTTAGTGTACTAATGCTTTGGCTAGTGTAACTGTGTAACATCGATACAATCATCAAACAAAGCTCAAACAAAGTACCAATACCTATAAAAATATAGATAAAACACAGTCCTCGCTGGCTTAACCCGGCAGTATTATCGAATCAAGTCAAGAAAGAGTCCCTCGCCCCTCTCTTCCCCAGAAATGAATCCTGGATCCAACCCTACCTCGCCGTCTAAAAATCACGGTTTCCAAGAACGATCATTGGAAAGAACTGAAAATAATTTGCTAAGTACTTTTGTTGCTCATCATCATCATCTTCTTACAGCTGCAGTCATCTAGGGTGCAAGTAAACGGACATGTGTGGCACTCCAGCAAATATCCGTTTTGGTACCTTCACAATCGAGTAAATAATGTAGCTGTATACTGTACAAATCACCAATCATCTGTATTAATATTATTTAGTACGGACGGACCACATAACACTGCATTAATTCATGATCTTTGCCTTATTGAGACATAATGTCAGCCTGGTGCTCTTAAAACGTCAATTAAAAATAATGACTCCATCATCAGGGGTCGGTTAATGAAGAAGTATTGTTTAAACGAACCAGCTACAATGCTCAGACCAAATAAAAACGATTATAATGTGAGGTTTTACAAGGCATTCATCAATGTATGTACTATTTATCTACTACATAATAATTTTATTTTCTTCTCGTAATTAACCTGTACCTAATCAATCATGCACCTAGTACTTAGTCTTACATTATCTTATTTACAATGTCCTATACCTACGTACCTAAATAATGAAGAAGTCTTGAAACGATATACATGTTAATATTAATTGTTATGGGTTTTCAACAGTTAGGTGGCCTAGGAGACCTGACAATCAGGTAAAACAGGTTAGTTATAAGTAGTCACTGTCAACAGGTACCTGACTGGTACGTACCTTCAACTTATTAGCACATCTGCTTGTTAACTGGCACCTATATTATTTAATTTTACAAGCAGACTTAAAAAAAATTTGTTCATGAATGTTAACTAAGTATGTTTCTATGAAAAAATCATATCGTGATCAGGTTGATCCCATATAAAAAAAACGGGCAAGTACGAGTCGGACTCGCAAACTGACTGTTCCGTACAAACAGCTACATTCACCAACATAAGTAGATCAACATTCTGAAGTTCATAAACAATGAAAGCAGCGAGAATTACTCTAACGAAAAGAAAAAAAATACTTTTCGGAGTACATATTATAAGTTTTATTTTTATTGTAAAACTTTGCCCCACACAAGGAATTTCTTCCTGTATCATGGGTGCGTTTACAAACATATAATTTCACTCACACTACACCCAGAGCCGGGACAACTATCTGTAGCTCATACAAATATTTGATCCGGGCGGGATTTAAACCCGCGACACGCAGCGCAGCATACAATCGCTCAAACACTGCGCCAAACGTGCGCCCGTTGGGTGAGTATTACTCGTAAACTTGTAAAGCCTATTTGGATGTGATAGTTTTCCTTTTAAATTCATTATATATACTACTGCCGTGAATATTTACACATATCCAAAAGCAACCATTTAGCTGGCAAGCACTTGACTCATACAAAAATTAGCAATTTCAAGCTTAATTTTACGCAAACGGATCTCTGAATCGAAAAATGGATTTTACAGGCCCGTAATATATTTGAATGAGCTATCCAACGATTCCCCTCACCATGAGACAGACAGGAAAAAAAAACATTCCCACATTACGTGTACGGGAAGTACACAATTACAGCTTAAGGGTTTCTGAGCTAAGCTGCGGACGGACAGACGGACATGGCGAAACTATAAGGGTTCCTTGTTGACTACGGAACCCTAGTTATTAATATTCATGAGTACTTTCATCGCCAGAAAGATTCCAATTGAATTAATAATTAGGTACACCTACTGTATACCTAAGTATTAAAGTGTTTTCAAATCATAGCTAACAAAAAAGCAGATGAGTTCGTTTCGATTTCTGGGAGATGTCCACAGTTCCACACTTTTAAATTGTGTCCATACATACCAATGCATTATGTTTATCTATCAATCAACTGTGGCCATCGCAGCAGCCTTTCAACAGAGAACTCTCCCAAGTTGCGCCATATCACTCTCGCTATAATGAAAACTGGTCAAGAACGAGTCGGGCTCTCACAGTTAGGCTTCCGTACATTATTTAGAAGTAAAAAAGGCTTTCAAAAAATGTAGATAAAGCAACCATTGCTCTGAATAGGTTTGTCGGATTTTAGGACTAACTTTAAATACCTACCTATAATCCTAATAAATGTTATACACTAGCTTCTGCCCGCGACTTCGTCCACGTAAAAAGTGTTTTATCATCCCAAGGGAGCATAAACCGGGATAAAAACTATCTTATGTCCTTTCCAGGGTCCCAAACTGTCTTCGTACCAAATTTTATTTCATCTGAATCAGCTCAGCCGTTTAGTCTTGAAAAGGTAACAAACAACCGAACAAACAAACAGTTACTTTCGCATTTATAATACTAGCAGCCAGAGAGCCACACGCGTTGTCGTCAATCGATTCGTCTTAACCTTGCGAGTGTCACTGGCTACATTAAAATTTGATAACAGAAAAATGGCGGATTTTGGGCGCCATATTGTGGGGGCCCAATTATTTTTTCTGCCAAACCCATCGTGGGGGTATCACAATAAAAGGTTTTAAGAGGTGATTTCAAAAATATATAATACTTATACGTTTAAATGTACCTAATTAGAAAAAAATATTAACAAAAAAGTTATAAATAAAAAAAAGTTAATTAACAAAATCAAAAACCAGACTGCTTAAGAAACGAACTAAAAAGACATAAACGAGAAGAAAATCATGCCGTGCAGTTGGAGGATACATCTGCAGCCGTATTGCGTAAGTGCGCAATGAGTTCAAACTCTATCCAACCGACCAAATCGACCAATCGCATGCGAGATGAATGACGCTATGTGGATTTCCGTTTTGTGTGATTGGTTTTGGTCAGCCAGCTTGCGAATATGTATTCTCCGGCTGCACAGCATGATTTTCTTCTTGTTTATGTCTTTACGATTTTGTTAATTATTTTTTTTATTCCTTATGAGAGACGTAACCCTAAAAAGAACACTCACCACTATATCTGTAAGTAATTCAATTATGTACCTGCCACAATCGTGGCATCAGTACAAACGCGCTCTAATTACTTGTCCGACATATTTATGGCTGTATAACTCGATCAGATGCGTATCTTCTAAGTTTTATTATTTCCGGTGCCACATTATTTTTTAATAGGTAATAGTTTGTAATGAGGTTTAGTTTTTGGTTTACTTTGATTCTTGAATGTGGTCTTGGTTTGTCTTTCATCTTTAGCAAACGTGAATTCATGACAAGTGAACAGGCCCATATATTTTAAGTATATCATCATGAACCCCTCAGCTATCAAGTATTCGGGCTGAATTATGTTTGCAGAAAAACCATCCAACCGTTTTGTGGCGATTAAATACTTTTCTTTCTTTTTTTCCGTAGTCGAAACGGGTAGGTATTTAGATACAAAGATAATGAAACTTAGCAAAGTATCTAAGGTATCGTGTTATCAAGTTGTGGAGGGCCAGAAGATGGTCCTCAATCATTGTAGGTGCGATATGACTTGGCAGAAGGTGCAGCATTGATTTCGTTTGTAATTCTATTTAGATATTTGTTTGCAAGATAAAGTAGCTACCCAATAGTAACACCACGATATCGAATAACCCTCAAAGGGCCTTAAAAGGCCCAATCTAACCCATTAAGGGTAAGATTTCAGGTTAACAAGGGTGCGCTAATTCATCAATGACACGGGGCACCTATTATTTATTACCAATAGTTTGAATCCCAGGTTTCTAAATGAAAAACAATTATTATATATTGTCGAAAAAAATATCTGCCGGGTATGAAAAATAGAGTTTTATTTTTACCCACTAAGGTGCCCAAAAAGGTGCCCAAGTATCAAGTAAAACCCGTATATTTTTACAAATCATTTACATCTGTCCCTTACGCGCAATGGAAATAACCTTGCTCTAAGGGCTCATGGTAGGTCGCCAGGTATTTAGTGCTGCAGTGCGTCGATGGAAATCTTGTTGGAGTTGAATCAGAATTTGGCTTAGTTCAGCACTATCAGTCGCGTCTATCAGTCCTTGTAGCGTGCAGATATAAGGCTATGCAAAATACAATATCAAGAGTTCATCATCTGCGGATCAGATAGAACCGCAATATACTAATACAAATACACACAGTCGATGTAGTTGCAAATAAAATTTAAGACAATAACATTGTGTGGCTGCGCCAAATAACTAAGTCCAGTTTTTTAAATTCAGCAAAATCCCGGACAACGACTTGTAGTCGTAGTTGCCGGATGCTGGAACTGAATCTTAAGGTGCACGGTAGGGATGCAAATCAGTTTTTTATTGCTACTTAAATATATATACATTTTAATTTATTATAGATCTACTCTTTGGAATGTAGACACAATTAGGTTCATCTTTCTGACCGACTCGTTGACAAACAAAAAATTCCTGCAAATGTTTTTGTTGAAATTAACGCTTTCAGTTCGATATTTTGATGTGCTACTTTGACTCTACAGTTCAATACAAACACTACTACAGTCATAAACAATTTTCGGCCATGATTGACAATCACATCATAGAGTAGAGAACGGCGCAAAAGATATCATAGTGCACAATTGTGTGCGCAAACACAAATGCACTCTCTCTTCCGTCACTCTCATTGTGCGATGGTACGGCAATCTGTCACGACCGGAGAGAGGTCAGGCGTTGGACCTATGCCTTAACGTGCTTTCCAAATACCGGGCTGTCACAGAGGCAAAGAGCCTAATGAAAAAAAACCCAATAACACTTTTTACCAAACCTTGGAAATGAATCCAGGACCCTATGCTGAGAAGTAGCGCATGCGACCGCGAGACCAACGGAGCAGTTAACTATTGTGCCAAACGTGCTGGCACTCTAAAAGTAGCATATCAGAAAAGATCCTAAGGAGGATGTAGAAACCGCATACCATGCGAAGCATATGGCAATCATTTAGCGATGTAAGCGATGCAGGCATGTATTTATTGATTTAATTGAATTGCAATGTTGATTGGTTTCTGTAAGCTCTGTATAATATCCATAGGTATTATTATTGCTAGGATCACTATCAAGGTACTTAATTCTAGGTTGGATATTTCATTTGAAGTTCAAGTTAGTACAAAAATGGACTTTATTGTTAGTTTACTGTTACATATTTCTTTGTAGTGTAGTGGGTGTTATTTCGTTGGAAGAGTGGAATACTAGATTGTTACACAAGAGTCGATATGAATACGAGGTATTTAGAAAAATAGTAGTTTTTTGTAAATATTAATTGCTAATAGTAACATTAGTAGTACCTATTTAAAATTAATTGACAAGTTAGAACAATTTGTGAAATTTAAAGTTACATTTAGTTACACATTTACGCTGTTTGATATGTTATGACAAATTTGGCTGTGTTGAATATCTGTAAAAGTAGTCGACTCCAGTATTTGATTAGACGGTGGAATCCATGGCGCAGACTCCCTTGAAGTAGTCGGTTGAGGCGAAGTGGGGCGTAAATTTATAATCACAGTTAATTTGTTTGAAATTTTAGTTTTATTTTGGACAGAATCCTCAATGTAACCTTCCGCAACTATGCTGGATTTCCATCCTCCATGTCTTTTTAACATTGTCAAGTTTGCCCCAGAATCGGCTAACAGTGTCGCTGACGTTCTTCTATAACAATGCCCAGTATACTGTTCACAGTTTGGTAAATTCAAATATGTTGCTATTTGCTTCGGCATACCTGAGATTTTATTTTTACCGATCCCTTGTTTATAGCATTTTCCCTTTTGGTATTTGAGAAAAAAGCGATTCGTTTTTATGTCATTAAGTCTGATTTTTTGATATTTTTATACTATTTGTGTGAACTCTTCTCGAACAACAAACATAAGCTCAATATTTGCTTTTGTATTAGTAAATTTTACGAGTAATAACTGGCCTTGATTTTCAAAATCGTTAATTGTTAAATTTGTGAGTTCACTGCTTCTGCAGGCGCCGCTTATACCGAGTATCAACACCACCTGTAAAAAACATGATTTCTTCATTACTATTAATCTTTTAGGTACCTATGTATATAGAATAACAAGCAGAGCTCTTTTATTCCAGAAATGCAGGCCTATCCGACGTCTTTACTCTCAATTTACGTAATCTGGTCAGTGTGTTTGATTGATATGATTGCCTCTTTTTATGGAAACCTATCTTAATACATATCAGAGTCGTTGGGATCGATGTTTAATATAGAGTAAAAGACCTCTCCCTAACTAGATAAACGGTTATAGTTTACCTTCACTGCCAAATATATCTCGTCAGGGGCTTCATTTAAAAATGTAAGTAAAAGTTCATAAAAGTTCTTCACTTTGTAAGTGGTGAAAACCTTAGATTTTTTGCTCTTGAACCCCTGAGACTGTTTTCAGAAAAGATGTTAGATTATGGAATTTTTTCAAATCGACATTGTGTTTTACTCTTGGTGTACTCTTGAGCATTTAGTACCTGCTCCATAGCGTAGAAGGCTTTATTTTGCCAGATAGTCTATTGAAATATGTAAGAAATACACTTTCGGAAAATTATTTTATTTTCTTATCTGCTCGCCACTTCATAAAGCCATTGTATGTATTTAAGTATCTTTCCTTAGAATTTCTGGCAAAAAATTTCGATGACTATATTTGCCTCGTCTTTAACAGAATCTGGGGTCAACATTTCAGAATCACTTGAACTCATTTTTAATATTAGTTTTAATCCAAGATTTCTATAAAGCTTACAAAGTTAGTATCCCGCCAAATTATATAGTCTAATTAAAATTTTAACTATGGAACACACCGCGTCACTGCCGCGGGCGGACGCGCTTAATTTTTATTTTTTAATTCACACTGGCCGTTTATACACTAACAAGACCGCAGCATTTTTTTTCTTAATTATGTTAGATTTTTTACAGCCGACTGCCTAACCAAATTTAGATCTATTTTTTAAATTATTTCCCACCGTAGGGAGGGAAGCAATTACTACGAGTCTTTCCTGCCCAAAGGTGGGAAGTAGCATCTTCCACCCGCTACTCGGATCCAATAAACACTACTTTCCAAGTATGAGAAATGAAAATAATATTTTCTTACAAAATATATCTCGTTATTTTTTATTATTATTACTGATAGGCTCGCGTTTGACCACTATCTCAGCTGATGGTAAGCGATGATGTGGTCGAAGATGGGGCATGCTTGCTTTTATGCTCTTTATGAATCCCTCCTACATTCAAAATCTTGAAAGGTTTTTGCCAAAGCTTCAGTTTTGTCTGATTTGGACTGTTAATTATTACAGATCTTACTTTTTCATTCTCTTTTTACAAGCTTTTATATTTCTTGCCTTGTTAGTAAGCATGTGTGGAAAATATTTAGGATGACATAATGGACCTGCAGGTACACTCGATACCGTAATAATAAAAGGACTTGGGTGTACAGTACAATAAAAAATAAACCAAAGAACACAATACCTTCCTAAAAACAAAATAGATAGCCCACTTCCAAACAAATGACCAATATTTTGATAACGAAGGGAGAGACGATCAATACTTGAGAGCAAATTGAACTGTTACGATGAAAAATAATAGAAACAATGACAAAGAATGGTTTCGCGTGTGGCGCGGTCGTCACGCGACGTAACGCGGCCATTTTGTGAACGTGTTCCCGCGTAAAGGGGACTCTTATTACGCAATAAATTACTGTCAGAATGTCACACACGTTATCGACGTGTCTAAACAAACTGTCGTACTGTCATGGATGGTGATCTGTGTGCGCTATTAATGCTGAATAACTTTGTCTATGGCTTTTATTTTTATGTAACGACTACGTCATTTGAGGCCCCTGTACGTTCAAAAAACGTGTATGTGAGTTTATATGTTTGTAAACGCACCCACGATACAGGAAGAAATTTCTAGTGTGGGGCAAAGTTTAAAAAAAAAAATGAAATTGTCAGATGAGAATACTCCCATGAGTCACAATGCAACTGTGGACGGTGGAGGCTCAATATAACCGAAGAAAACCTCTGCTCTTTGAAAATAGGTACAGTAGCTAGTGTAGCAAATTGCTACAAGACTTATTGTCATAGCCTTCTTTTTGAGTTCTCAGGCTGGCTGGTTACATTTTTCGAAATTTAAAAGTTTGTTGGTCAATAAAAGAGAAGGCATTTTTTTTTCTGACAGAATGCCTTTCATAAAAAAATCTTGGTACAGAAATCTTCAACCAAATTATTTATATTTTTATAGCAGCTGTTAAAAGCATGTCGATTTCATTTGAAATGGCGAGCAAGATGTTCATAAAGGCTCTAGTCTTCACCAGTTTATCTGGGCAAAGTACCACCTTTTGTTTAAAAAGAATGGTGACAACGAAAGTGTCACACAGTAGTTTTTTTTAGTTATATTCTTTGGAATGTCGCTTTTCCTGATATTTTAGACCTTTTTGTTTCATAACTTTGATTGGCCGTTTCCTTGTCTGTAGATATCAGTTGATAGAAGCCGACTCCGGCTTCACACCCCGGGCAAAGCGCATGACCCCATGTGTGCCAACGGTCTTCGTGATTCCATAAACTTTAAAATGGGTTCCGTATATTTTTTAACGACCTGGGTTTTGCTACGAGAACTGCGGCGCGATCTCAGCTCGTAATCCAATTTTGGAGTGCTAGTACTGAAGGCAGTTCTTTTCGTTCAGCGCGGATCTCCTACAAGTGGCTATCAGAGTTTCGCGTAAATATCGTATTTATATTAATTTTTGTGTTTGTATTAACCTAATATTTATGTGTCAGTTTCTACTTTCTAAATTCCACGGATGAAAACTTAGTTTCACGACGTTAAGGATTCGTTACCACCTGGTTGCTTAAGCCAGAATTTAACCGGTTGCAACTGCCTTGAGGATTCACAACTGCACGTGTATTCAGTTTAATATTTTCAAACCTTGCTAAAATTCACTCGTAAGTTATCTTACTAATTATACAAAACGATTAATTCAATATCAATACCAGCGGTATTTTCTGTATTTTTAATTTTGTGATTTACCTTTTTGTATTATTTTAAAATTAAATCAAAATACACCGGTATTTTGATATTAAAACAAAATTATACGTATTAACGCGTTAGCTCAAAGGGTAAAAACGGAACCCTATTACTAAGACTTCACGGTCCCTTCTGTCTGTCAGTCACAGGCTGAACCGTGATAGCTAGACAGTTAAAATTTTCACAGATGATGTATTTCTATTGCCGCTATAACAACAAATACTAAAAACAGATTAAAATAAATACCTAAGTGCCCCACTTAAATATTTATTAATACATATATATTATAATATTATCCCATACAAAAACGTTTTTTATCATTTTTGCGGTAATGATACTGAATCCTTCGTGCGCGAATCCGACTCGTACTTGGCCGGTTTTTTTTTTACGTTAGTAAAAGGTAATCTCTAAAAGTACTGATACGAACAGGAACATTATTTCATTGATATATAGTTGCACTATCGCTGAGTGGCATAGACTAATTTTTAATTTGAAAACATGGGTGGTTCTTTTGCAATATCGCAGGAGGGCGAAGCCATGGGAAAAGCAGATTCAATATTATAATGAACATAGTCATACATTTTATTGAAGTAGTTGACGCGGTTGAGAGCAGTAGTGGCCCTGTGGAAACGGCCGCGAATTGTTCGTAAGTTATGGATTCGAGCCCAGGCAGCTACTTTACTTTGTGTAAATTATTTAATCACCACTGCTCTAAAAACGGTTAAGGAAAACATCGTGAGGAAACCGGGAATTCCTAGAATAAAAAATCAAAGATATGTTACACCCACCTACCCGCACTGGGTCCGCGTGATGGATTACGGCCTATTCCCTCTCACAGAGAGGAGACACATATATTAGAAGTAGGAAAAATTTAAAGGCTGATGATGATAAAGATATTAACCCAAAGGTAGAGAATGCCTTTTGGCATTAAGTCCGCCAACGTACACAATTGTACATGAAGTTTTAATAAATAAATCTTGACGCGGATGTATGTACTTCGCGTGTCAAAAAAGCATGTAAAAGTGAGAGCAATGATCTTATTTTGAGCGGTTTACGTTCGGACATCAACCGCAATTTATAAAGATATCAAATTATGCAGTTATGAGCTGCAAAAACCTATTTGGTACAAACTCTACAAAAAATAATGACGTACTTTCTAAAGCTTACTCCTTAGTTACGGCTAAAAGGTACGAAAAAAATTATTCATTATTGATTCATGTACAAAATTTGTGAAACATGAATTTTTCGTGTTACTAATACTTTTGCTTTAAAAAAATATTTAACAACACGATATTTTTTCGCTACTTTTACATACTCCTCCAAAACGACTTAAATGTTTAAAAATGTTTTTACACAGAATAATTCATGTCTAGAATTTCTTCTTAACCTCCATATGTTATATAAATCAAAATTTTTTTTTTAAACCAAAATGTTCACTACCAGGTCCAATATTGATATTCTGGCTCCGAGCGAACGGCCAGAACCCTGTTAACATTGTGGAAAATATATGCTCTAAATTGTGAGTAAAAAAGTGCCACTCTTGATTTTCGTACAGATGGTGGGACTTACGTTATCTAATTAGATTTATGTCTGGGATAATGCACCTGCAGAACGGCGATAATCCTCTGTAATAAAGATTCTGATAAATGAGTCATATCATTATATCGATAAAATATAAGCTTTGCTCGTCAAAATATTTAAAATTACACTCATTTGCTAAATATTAATTAATACGCCTAATTAATAATAGCCCCCGTTCAATTTACGTTTTAAGTAGGTACGTCGCACTAAATTACTCTTCTCTTAGTATTATTTGTATTCATTGCTGAAGGTCTTGCTCGTCTTGGAAGGCTTTGACGGAGTCTCTAACGAGCTGCTTCCAAACCACTCTGTCTTCGGCTCTTCTCAGGGCAGCGGTCACCGTAACCAGCGAATGTTCGAGAATATTCGCAGATCAGTTTGAACGTTCGCACGAATGCATCAGAACGTCCGCGTGGCCTATTTCTATTCACTGTACCTACTACTACAGTTTTTCCAGATTGTCTGGTTGTCTCCAGGTGATCTGGAAAAATATGAAATGAGATTAAAGTAATTTAGGACTCATTGTTAGCAGATTATGGTGATTCTGGTTTGATGTTCAACTGGTAAAGAATGGACTTATTAGTGTGTTGTGCTGTTCATGGTTTGCGCAACATTTTTCTCCAGCACCACATTTAAAAAAATACGCAGGTGCCGAGTGGCACATAGCAGGGCGCGCAGACGTAGTAGCGCGTTGCTGTCGCAGCGAAGTCGGTAAGGCCGGTATGTGAGTCGGTAACACTCGACCTACACCTTACGTGTAGGTTTAATGTATTACTTGCTCTTGAAACAATAGAGGGCAAACAATATTTACACTTATGAATATTAAAAAAGCGCGCTCAGAAGTTTTTAATTTCGAAAATAAAAATGTTCCAGCGTTCTTCACTTAAGGCCTTACTAGGCGATAACGTGACGAGCAAATCGAATTAAAGTAACTAATCCAATGTTTTTTTTTCTAATGATTTTTTTTCAACCGTGACCTTCAACTTACAGTGAATTAACCTTGTCATTTTATTTGAAAGAAAGGATTCCTAGTTATAGAGAAATGCAAAGAATCGAAGTCATTTTGGAATGGTTGTTTGACCAGAAATGCCAAAAAAAAAATAAGGGGAAGTCCAAAGCACTAGTAGGTATATTTCGAACTAGGTACATTATATTCTCAACTGTAACTTTTAATGTAAAAGAAGATCGGAATGTCACAGATAGGGCCTAAGCGCCTTAAGAAAAGGTCAACACAGAATAACTGAATAGAGTACTTAAAATAGCCCAGTCTGCTTTGTCACCCTATTAGGGACGCCAACCCCAAGTGTATAGTTAAATATTGCTCAATGCTAGACAGAGTTACTCGAAACAATAGTTTTTACTAAATATACAACTAAACAATGTTTTTCCCGCGGCTTCGCACTCGTGGACTAAATTTGTCAAATATTTTTTCATTTTAATTTATATTCAATTTTTTTTTTCATTTATAATTGTCAAATTTGTACACTAGGCCTCTGTTGACCTACGGTGGACGCCATCATGCGCGTGCGAGCCCTCACGACGGGGGATGCAGTGGCCTGGGGTGGGGTGGTCTTGGCGGTGTCTCCAGACATCGCCAATACCTTCAACACCCTGCCCTGGAGTTGCATCAGGGAAGCACACCGGTATCACCGGATGCCGCACTACCTCTGTCGTTTGGTCAAAGCCTATTTGACGGACAGGGTCGTTAACTGTCCCGGTCACCAAGGAGAATGGAACCGGCGAGAGATGTTACGTTCCCTGAGGCGGCGAATAGCCCGCTGGTTGGACGCGTCCCAAAGGGTCATGGCCCATCTGGTTGGTCCGGGGATACCGCACGGTCTCCGGTGATGCGGTGAGCCTCCTTGCCGGATTGCCACCATGGTATCAGGAGGCAAAAGTCCTCGCGCACATTTGGGAGTGGCGCGAGGAGGCGAAACTCCAATTCCACGACAAATCGCGGCTCGGCGGACAGAGCTCCGGCAGGATCTCAAGCGACATGGAGAGAGCGACTGTCACAACCCAGTGCTGGGGCACGCTACAATTGCGGCGGTAAGGCCCCTCATTGAGGAATGGTTTGAGAGGTGCCACGGCGTCCTCATCTTCCACCTAACGCACCTCGTGGAGACGATCAGCGACAAATTTGAAAGAGGGTTACCGCGGCCCTGGCACAAGCAACTGAAAGAACACGCGTGGGTTTTAGTCAGTAAAAGTTTGACACGCCCTCCCGCTTCACCCAGAGCGGGCGAAGTCATTGAATGATTACCAACAAACAAGGCCTCTGTTGACAGCGTAATTTTGAGTATCTTTTGAGGGTTCTAGTGCTTCTAAAGATTATGTATCATCAAAAAGGAAAAAATAGGGCCACAGTTTAAATCTTTCTTTTTCAGTTTATGGAATATATTTTAATTTGTTCCAATATTGGAGGAGGAAACAGACGAGGGCCAAACCTCGAATTATGACTTTTTACTTGGGAAATTCAGTTATTCAGTCGGATGTCTGCGACCGCGTTTCGTCTTAAGTCGAGTTTCTTCTTGGCAAGTGTGCATCACCGTAGACCACATCACCGCTTACTATCAGGTGAGATAGTAGTCCAGCGCGGGCCTATAAATAATAAAATAAAAATGTTATTCTTCCTAATTTACGAGTTTCAGTGTGATTCAATTAGTAATGTTGATTGTAAGAGGTAGTTCGAAATATGTTTCACATACCGTGCATTTCCCTGGGTTGATAAGTAGCCTTATGATATTATGGTCTCTCGGCGATAGTGTAGGTTTGTGTCAATAAAAGAGTTTTTTATTATTGGATCAGGGCCCACTTGTACGAAAAACTTAACTGTGAGTAAGTTTCTTATAGGAGGTTTAATTGACAGCTTGTCATACAATATTTTCAATTTAACCTCATGTTAGCAAATAACTTTGAGTTAAGTTTTTCGTTCAAGTGGGCCTTAGAGGTACATATAAACACAGTGTCATTCTAAAGGGTGGTTTTTAGAGGTTTGGTTTTTAAAATGAAATAAAACCATAAGCCATGGTGTTGGCTTTATTTAAAAGCCATAGTGCTTAAACATGATTTCGGGTATATGGTCGCCACAGCAGGCTCGAATGAATCGTAACAGGGAAAAAAAGCCACCGTTAACATTTAGTTTAGTCGGTGGTGGAAAACAATAAAAATACTTTCGAAACGAAAGTAATTTTTGCATTTTTTTTGTGTTTTGCTTTAGGAGTTGGTTTATATTTTTGTGTGAAACTTTATTTTTATTTTTTTAAATAGCTTAGCTCACACCATCAGAGGCAGTCTAATTTTGAGTGCAAGATAATAAACAAATTTTAGGGTAAGTTCCATTATTCTATAATCCATGTTCTACAAACTGTTTTCTATAACCTGTGTTCTATAAACTGTTTTGTGTAACTGTGTATTTGATATGAGAATACACGTAGGTGAGTAACCCCTTCCTAAGCAGTTTTATTTACATCGCCATCCTCGCTGAAATACCGACACAAGGTTAGTAGACATTATTAGTCATAGTTATATTATTTTAATGATAATACCAGCCCGTAACTGTCCCAGTGTTGGCGGGTTGGCGATTTCAGAAATGAACTATAAGGGCGGTTACGTACTACACGTCCGTGTCCGTGATTCGTGTCCGTGATTTGAGTTCAGAGTTCAAAATGTTCTGAATTATGACAGATTTATTTAAACTTTTAGTCTTTTAGTTAGTAGACATTATTAGTCATAGTTATATTATTTTAATGATAATACCAGCCCGTAACTGTCCCAGTGTTGGCGGGTTGGTGATTTCAGAAATGAACTATAAGGGCGGTTACGTACTACACGTCCGTGTCCGTGATTCGTGTCCGTGATTTGAGTTCCGAGTTCAAAATGTTCTGAATTATGACAGATTTATTTAAACTTCATGCACAATAGTGGTACATAGGCGGACTTTATGCCACAAGGCATTCCCTACCAGTCAACCTTTGGGTTAAAAAGGACAACGTTGTGAAGCGGGTACAAAATAATATCTAAAAATAACAACTTATATTAATAAAACAGATTATGACGGATAGAGTTCGTATGTTGTGCATAAGCTTCCCTACAAGAAGTACGATGGCTACTTCGGAACCGATATTTCACGGACACGGACGTGTAGTGCGTAATCGCCCTAAGTCCAGGTTTCCTCACGATGATTGCCTACACCGTTGCCTGTGATGTCCATGATAAACTTAAACTTAGAAAGTACTAAGAATCTGAAAAAATCACATTGTTATCGCCCCGATTTAGCAAGAGAGGCGAGGTCTTAAGACGGAAACACAATTACGTTTCATGGCGTGGCGTGGCGTCATTTGACGCAGTTGATTGGCTACAAAACTCGTTGTGTTATGACGTAGGCTGGAACAGAGTCGTTTGTATGGTGGATCTCGCGCCACGCCACGCCACGACACGTAAGTGTGTTTCCGTCTTTATAGCCACGGGCCACCACGACTATCTATATATTATTATAGTTAAGACCAAAATAGGTTTCGTAATTGTGTAGATAAATAAAAACGAAATATAACACGATGGAAAATAATGAACTATTTTCGTTTCATATGAAAGCTTTGTCTATTTATGCTTCTAGTTATAAATAATGAGGGACGAAAATGATTTCGACAACTATTTTATCATCCGATGAGTACAATTTATTGAAGGTAGAATAGGTACTCTATTGAAAATTATATACAGGCAGGGCTCACTTTAGATGTTTTCTGTGTTGTCACAATACCTAAGTACTTATACAGTAAATTCTAAAAGTTTTTGTATACCTATGATACATACTTTGAAGTGATATTTTTGCTTTTAATAATAAATATTTGTATTATTTATAGTAGAGCGCGTCTGTCTCCAATTTTCGGTCATAAAACATTAGAATTAGACTGAAAACAGAAAATTATAAAAACGTAGAGAAAATGAATAAGATTTTCATTGAAACGACTAAAAAAGTTTTCGTTCAACGGACAACGTGTCCGAAACTCTGAATCGTACTTTTTAGGACCGAGCTCCTAAAAAATACAAAAATACACCAGTACTAAAACAACATTAAGTAAAGAGATCGTTCACTCGCCTCCCTCTGTCGAAACTTCGTCTAAAATCCGAAGCGTAATGTACCGAATAAATTACAAAATCTTTTTATCTGTAGATCTGGACCCGACAGCTATCCATCTGAGAGGGCTTGAGAAGTTAGAAGAATATTCAAGTCGTTTGTACTATTAATGGTTTAAAATTGGAATGTTAATACTGGCCGTAGTTCGAATTTTGAATCATGACAACTGTGGCTGTAGACAAATTTTCATTTTATCTGCGATGGCGATAACTTTCTTTTCGGAAGTCCAGTATCTTTGGTAGATACTATTTTTCTTCTTATTTTTTTTCGTTTTTGACACCGACTTCCGAAAATAAGGTTTTGATTTGGAAGTTTTTGTTATAAAGTTTTGATTTTTCTCTTTTTGGTTTTGGTACCTACCTTATAATGACAAAACGTATTATTAGGGATAACTTAAAAACTACTCGTCAGATCTTGAGAAGCGCCAGCTTTCAAATAAAAAAAGAATCATCAAAATCGGTTCACCTAGTAAAAAAAACAGTCGAATTGAGAACGTCCTCCTTTTTGAAGTCGGTTAAAAAATAAAGTGGAAATAACTGTTTATGAGGATTAATACGTAATACTCATATTCTAAATTATTTCTCTGCTTGACTAAGCATCCTTCAATAAAATTGACAGTGACATAGATTTTTTTCTCGACTACTGAGTCCAGAAGAGTGAAAGAAGTTCCTTCAAAAACGCCTTCGAATATCTTAGTTCTTGACACAATCCTGCCAGTAAGGCTATCACTAGACCCCCTGCATTGTATCGACCGCATTTTGAGGAATGCGAGTCTAAACAAAGCATAAACTCTTGGTTGAAAGGTTTACACAATACATGTATATTGTGGCTGTACGGACCGACAAACAAAATTGAATCAACACTCAATAGGAAAGGGAAAGTTTATCATCCCACATCTTGGTTGCGTAAATTATGTAGCATAGAGTAGTGAGAAGATGTAGAGCGTGTGTCTATACACGGCACGGTTGGTGCAATGGCTGAGCCATTGGCTGCTGCGCTGCGTGTCATGGGTTCAATGCTCGCACGGTAAAAATATTTGTAAGGTCTATCGATAGTTTTTCCGGGTCTGGTTGTTTGTGTATGTAAGTTCGAATGTTTGTTAAAGTACCTACGATAAAGGAATAACCGTTTAGTAAAAAAGCAAATTTATTGTATTGATTATATTTTTAACCGACTTGACTATATATTTAATTTCTCGCCATGTTTGTTCTCTTAATTATATACATCCGCCTAATGGTTTGAAAGATATGAGGTAATAAGCAAGAATTGTTGCTAACTAACTTTAAATCGTTATATATCCTAAACCGTTACTTAAAATTAAAAATGGTGAAAGAAAGACGGTAGAATCTTCAAAATTGGCCCACGCGTTTGGTCTCTAGAACGCCACACATAAACATACATACTTAGAATAATAAACACATTACCCACCTTCGGCAGTCGAGTAAGAAAGAGCAGACATTAACCTAGTGTCATTAGTGTGTGAAGATAAACTTGTGAAATGAGTGACCTTGGATACAAAACGGGTGCATGAAGCAGCTTTAAATTTGTGTGGTGTCGTTGTGATGTGTGTGATAGTAGCATCTAGTTTATCTGTGTCCAGGAAAAGAGTGAATGCAAAATACATTAAATGTCAGATTTTTTTAAAGGAAACATCTAAGAAATTGAGTCCTTGTTTCCAACTTATTGATAGCTCAAAAAAGTATCGTCGTACTATTAACATTTTTCGCGCCAACGACTGTTAAAGTCTCCATTAGTGGCACTCTATAGCTTATTCATACTCAAACATAATTTATTCTTTGACTGTTTGTTAGACCAATGAGAGTTACGTCTCTATTTCAGGAATGTGGGCTATAAATTTGATTGTGTGAGTTTTATCATTTGCCCCTTGACGTATTATGATGAATGCACAAAAGGATTGGGGTCGAACTCCATAATAAATCATGGTGAAACAAACAGCACAGAAATGGTGTATATTCCTTTTGCTATGGCTGAAAAGATTAATAGGTTAAGTTAGAAAAGTACCTTGTGTGAAAATGTCAGAATCAAAATCAAAAACATCGATTTCAGAAATTACGGTAATTTTGCTCTTTGTAGTGTTTTCATTTGGAAGTCTGTTGTATTATTATTATTAGTTGAATATTGATAATCGTACAAATTGTGGGCGTTTGAAATTCGATATCCTAATTCAAATTTCTTACTGCAATATTACTCCAAATTTTCGATGCAGAAACCGGCCCTTATTTGATTCGTACTTGTACTTGTACCTACTGAAGTGTATTCAAAACGGTTGTCCTGTTTATGTATTCCTATCATCTCTAAGATCGTTTCACAGCAAGCACAGACAGGTTTATCTTCAAATCAAATGATTTTATCAAACAGCCGCTGACTAACCCTATTAACTATTCAGCAATCTTGTATAAAGACAGTCCTAGTTGCTATTTACCTTCTACATAATTTCTTTTGAAGACAAGTTTCTTGAAATTCATCCTACTAATATTAACAATGTAAAAGTCTGTGTATTTGTGTTTCAATCACTCAAAAAAGGCTGAACGGGTTTGGATGACATTTAGCACACAGTTAGCTTATAACCTGGATTAGGAATATATGAAAATTTTATCCGGATAAACTCTGTATAATTATTGTCGTGCCTACATATGAAGCTTTGTTAAATTGTGCAAGGTTGTTTTGGGAAATAGAGGTAATTTTATTTTTTACTAGCTGACCCGGCGAACTTCGTTCCGCCTATTTTTTCTAAAACGTAAAACGAAGCCTAAGTTACTCCTTATTACATCAGCTTCCCGCCAACAATAGTCCCGTCAAAAACTGTCAAGCCATTTCAGAGATTAGCCGGAACAAACAGACAGACAGACAGACAAAAATTGTAAAAAATGTTATTTTGGTGTATGTACCGTATATATATTCATATCCATGTAGTAAAAAACGGTTATTTCAATATTACAAACAGACATTCCAATTTTATTTGTATGTGTGTATATAGATGTATAGATTATCTCTTGGGATAATAAAACACATCTTACACGGGCGAAGCCGCAGGCATAAGTTTGTTTATAATATTTAATATTGAGATTTAACTACACAATTTTCTGTTTAATATTTTCTGTTTCTGTATAGCTTTATTTTACTCTAAATATTATATAGATTTGAATTGAATAGATTGTATAGTATGAAAGGGTTCTTTGTTTCTTGGCAATGAATATATTAACGCTATGAGATCGTTATTAAACTTAATCGAAGTATTTTAATTAAGTGCTTGAAATATAAAATTTGCATAATGTATTCTGGTTCCTGCCGGTATATTCTATAAAAATCTCATCCTAAAGTTGGTTTAGTTACACTATACTACGAGACTAAGCGACCTTCTTTGGTTTGATGCGATTCAATTTAGATCAAACTGATAGGTGATTTAAATTTAAAGTACGTTTACATGGACGCAATGGGATGCAGTTCTGCCGATTTGCCCTTGAAATTTTGAAAGAATATTTTTTTAGCAAGTACTGCTTCCAAAATAAACACTACAAAGTGAAAAATAACTTCAATTTCGGAAGTCGGTGTTCCTGTTTTTTCATAGATTTTTTGACATCGACTTCCGAAATTGAAGTTATTTTTCACTTTTAAGTGTTTATTTTGGAAGCAGTACTTGCTAAAAAAAATATTCTTTCAAAATTTCAAGGGCAAATCGGTTCAAAAATTATTTTGGAAAACAGTTGTATTTTTTGTAAAAATGTTGTTTATTTTTCGCTTTTTAACTGTGGTATCTACATGTAAGGCTCAAAGACCGAAAACGCTCATTGAGTGAAATTAAGGATAATTCAAAAACTACGCATCAGATCCTGTTCAAATTTAAATGGTACCAGATAAGAATATTTCATTAAAAAAAAATCAAAATCAGTTCACCTAGTAAAAAGTTCTAATGTTAAAAGTACTAAAAAAAAGAACAGTCGAATTGTGTACGGAACCGCACATTATTTTACAGACTCACGCGCCGTGCATTCTGTGCGCTCAGCATTTTGTAATTTGTATAAGTATTTTAATTCAATAAATCAGTGTTCAACGGACATTCGCGGTGGTCGGTTTTATTTCATCATCATCCCCATAGAATCGCCCCGGCATCATCATTAAGTGTAGGGATCCCCTACATTTATTTTGGTCCTTCGAGATTAGCATCAGTACCTCGTCGCGGTACTTTGAGCTAGCGCCCGCACGGCTCAGTGTCAATCTCTCGCGAACGTGGTTCTGTGATCAAACCAGTGCAGTGGACTGTACTACACGGTCGTGGTAAGCAAATCACGGCGTGACATCATCATCATCATCAGGCTCCGTGGAGCTCATCATCGGGTGGCGCGAGGGTTCAGCGTCCGCAATCAGCATCATCATCACGTGGATCACGTGGACATTGAAATACCGTCATTTAGCGGGAACTACACACAATGGCCAACATTTTATGACTTGTTCACCGAGACAATTCATAACAGCAATTCGATCACGAAAGCCCAGAAGATGCAGCACCTTAAGGGAAAACTTAAGGGTGAGGCAGAGCGTCTCATTCATCATCTCCATATATCATCGGATAACTACGATATAGCGTGGGATATCTTATTACATCGGTACAATAACACTCAGCTTCTTTTCACCAATCATATCGAAGTTTTACTTAACCAACCCAACATCCAAAGGCAAACATCAGTAGACATCAAAAGGTTGCATGATACTTCAACCGAATGTATTCACGCGATACACAATCTCGGCGTTGATACGAATACATGGGATCCGTTGTTGGTTCACTTGCTTTGCAAAAAACTGGACCCAGAAACATATGCTGGATACAAAGAAGCACGCAGGAATCCTCGTGACTTACCAAAGCTGGAGGAGTTAATGTCCTTCCTCGAGAGTAAATTTACTGCTCTTGAGCCTATTAAAACCAATAGAGAACCCTCATCATCAAGCAAACGGAACCCAAACCAATCGCATAATAAGCAAAATAATTATAAATCCTTCATTAACAAAAATTATCAGGCCATCATTACGCAAACTTCGAAATGCACCGTATGCAATTCAAATCATGCCCGCAATTTGCTATCGTGCAAAAAATTTATGAATATGACATCAGACGTACAATTGAAATTAGTTGCGAAATCAAACATTTGTCGAAATTGCTTATTCAGTCACGATGACAATCAATGCACTTCGACGAAACGTTGCAAAACCTGTCAAGGTGATCATCATACTATACTCCATGAAGCGTGTATCTCATCATCAAAATCAGCTGCTCAAGTAACCTCATCATCAACATCGCCAATAGCCATTTCGTCATCAAAATCATCAAACAAACACCCTAACATTAATCATGTCGCAGGGGATGACGAAGAGTTATTGTTGACCACGCTGGCCATCAATGTCAAATGTTCTGACGGCAGCTACGTGACCCTTAGGGCACTTCTAGACCAGGGATCACAAATATCATTAATATCGGAAAACGCTGTTCAGCGATTAGGGTTACAGCGTCAACGATACAACGCATCAGTATCAGGGATAGGTGCTGCAGCTAGGCAAAGCAAAGGACGGGTATCAATCGACTGTCAATCTATCTACGGTGACTATCATTTTACTACAGAAGCACTGGTTCTGTCGAAAGTCGCTAACTGCTTGCCTGGTGCACCATTCAAAAAACAATCATGGCCTCATATCCAGCATCTTCAATTAGCAGATCCAGAATACAACGTGTCTAAGCCGATAGATATTCTATTGGATGTGAGTATTTATTCTGAAATTATCATGGACGGTCTCATCAAAGGACCAGCGCAGGCTCCGATTGCGCAACAGACCGCACTCGGATGGATCCTATCCGGCAACGTTCGAACATTTAGCTGTCATATCGCAACAAATGACTTATCAGATCTGTCAAAATATTGGGAGATAGAGGACGTTGAAACGTCATCATCAACCCTTACCAGTGAAGAGCAGTACTGTGAAGAGTTTTATCAGCAAGCTACTCGTCGTTTGGACACTGGTAGATACGAGGTTGGCATACCCATGAAAGTCGAATACGAAAATCAGCTTGGATCATCTAAATCAAAGGCTATTGCGCAATTCAATCAGTTGGAAAGAAAAATGTGCAATAACGAATCATTTGCAGAAAGTTATAAGTCATTTATGTCTGAATATCAACAACTGGGTCACATGTGTAGAGCTAATAATGTCGACGAATCAAAACGTGCCTTCTTCTTACCACATCATGGCGTAATGAAATTAGATTCATCGACCACAAAACTAAGAGTCGTTTTCAATGCGTCGGCGAAATCAACATCAGGAAAAAGCCTAAATGATCTCATGTGTTGTGGACCAAATCTTCAAAAGGACCTCATGACACTCATCTTAACCTGGAGAACATATAGTTACGTTATCACGGCAGATATAGAGAAAATGTTTCGCCAAATCTTTATCAGGCAATCCGATCGTCATCTTCAATCAATCATTTGGCGGCAATCACCTCAAGAAGCACTCAAAGAATATCATCTTACTACCGTTACGTACGGTACTAAGGCCGCTCCTTACTTAGCGATGCGAACGCTAAAACAGCTGGCAATTGACGATGCCGACAAGTACCCTCTAGCTGCGTCAGCCTTAAGTCAATCATTCTATATGGACGATCTGTTAAGTGGAGCGAATACCATTCATCAAGCCAAGGAGCTGCAGCATCAACTCATTGAGATGCTGAAGGGAGCTGGTATGAACCTCCGAAAATGGTCCAGTAACGTACTGGACCTACTAGTAGATCTATCACCAGACCAACTGAACAACCACTTAGACTTCAAGTGCTCGGAAACAAGAAAAACTCTTGGATTAAGATGGAACTCATCAAGGATAGCTTTAGCTTTCAAAATCAATTAAAGTGTCATGAAAAACGCGTCACCAAGAGACAGCTACTTTCGGAAATTTCAAAGCTATTTGACCCCTTAGGCTGGCTGTCACCATTATCGATCAGAGCAAAATTGCTTTTTCAGAATGCATGGTCATCACATTTATCATGGGACGAAGAAGTTCCGCAACCGATTCAAGATGACTGGATTCAGATTAAGAATGACTTCAATAACATAAATCATTTTATCATACCACGTTACCTCGGCAACACAAACCAATCATATCAAATCCATGGATTTTGTGACGCATCAGACAAAGCATACGCATGTGTTGTGTACGTAGTAGCTACAGACAATAAGGGCAAGAGCACATCAACGCTCGCTGTAGCAAAAACAAAGTTGGCCCCTCTGGCAAAAAAGGTATCATTACCACGACTAGAGCTATGTGGAGCGCTACTACTAGCTCAACTTATCAAGAAGGTCATGGAATCATTATCAAATCAACATGTGGAGATCTATTCCTGGACAGACTCCATGATAGTTTTAGGGTGGATCCAAGGCGACGTGAAGAAGTGGAAACAATTCGTTGCTAACAGGATTAACAAAATCATCAGTATCATTCCATCATCACGTTGGCATCATGTGAAATCCGAAGAGAATGCAGCAGATTGTGCTACTCGGGGACTGACGTCACGGAAGTTATCAAGCCATCCGTTGTGGTGGCAGGGTCCGAAATGGATAACCAATTTCGAACAAAGCACCCTTCCTATAACCTTTTATCCATCACCAGATTTGGAGATCAAGAAGCTTAGTGTAAACACGGCTTTATATCAAAATCATATTTCATTGACACGCGAACTTTTACAGAACTACAGTTCCTTAACTCGCATTGTGAAAATCGTCGCTTGGGTATCGCGTTTCATTTCGCAATCACGACGCAAACAGACATCAAAAACAAATGTATTAACGTCATTAGAAATGGACAATGCATTGAATATCATTATCAAAGATGAACAATTAAGTCAATTTCATGAAGATATATTGTTTATCAATCAAAAGGGGCATGTGCATCCTAGAAGCAAAATATCATGTCTTAGTCCATTCATGGATGAGCACGGTATTCTTAGAGTGGGTGGACGACTGAAAAACGCACGCATCAACGATTCATCAAAGCACCCTATCATATTATCAAGCCATAGTCGTCTTACTGATTTAATCATTGATCAAGCTCATATTACCACATTACACGGAGGCCCGCGACTGACACTTTCATACATCAGAGACAGGTATTGGATCATCAGTGGAATTCGTACCGTCAAAAGGAAGCTGAGATCATGCGTTAAGTGTCAGCGCTTCAATCAAACACAATATAAACAAATCATGGCCGATCTTCCACAGCCACGAGTCACCCCGTCACGACCTTTCTCTCACACTGGTGTCGATTTTACCGGACACGTCGAGTTGAAGGCCAATAAGGGACGTGGAATCAAAACCGTTAAGGGCTATATTGCTGTGTTTGTTTGTTTATCTACCAAGGCTGTTCATCTGGAACTAGTTTCTGACCTAAGTACCCCAGCATTTTTAGCAGCCTTTCGTAGGTTCTCGGCCCGACGTGGAACACCAAGTCACATTTACAGTGATAATGGCACGAATTTCGTAGGTGCCAATCGTATCATAAAGAAGGAGTACCAAGACATCATAGCCACAATTAATACCGATTTCTTCAATAACATCAATGACATGAACATAAAGTGGCACTTCAACGCTCCTGCATGGCCAAGTGCAGGTGGCCTCTGGGAGGCTGCGGTGAAAAGCCTCAAATATCATCTAAAGCGCATCATCGGAGATCAGAAACTGACTTACGAGGAGTTTACTACACTCTTATATCAAATCGAGGCATGTCTAAACTCAAGACCTCTCTGTCAGTTGACAGAGAGCCCTGAAGACGACGTTCTTACGCCAGGTCACTTCTTGATTGGCCGCCCGCTTCTATCCAGACCACAGACTGATCCAGATCACATAAACCAGTCAACAAGATGGCAACTCATCCAATCAATGAACAAACAGCTTTGGAAAAGGTGGTCAAGCGAATATCTACAACAACTGCAGGCTAGATCAAAATGGCGTAAGCCAAGTAGGAACTTCGAAATCGATGACGTCGTTCTTATCAAGGACGAAAACTTGCCACCCGGCAAGTGGGCGCTAGGACGTATTCAAGCAGTTCATCCTGGAAAGGATGGCTATGTAAGGGTAGTCAGCTTAAAAACCAAAAATAATATTATTCAACGTCCTGTCACCAGACTTGTGTTGCTACCAGTAAACGAGGATACAATACAAGATCAAAATGTCAACCATCCAAACGAAACAGACGAGCGGAGCAAGAGAAAGCGACTTCCTCACAACAACGTTTCATTGAAGAACATATTCACCAGCTTCTTATTATTATTTCTCATGTTATTATCATCTACTTCAGCGCAAAATAATATACCTAATCATGAATCATATAATCTGACGTCATTAGAACAGAATCAAGCTATTTACTTCGACAGAATATCCAACCTTCAGTACATCCAAGACGAATGGCGTCTAGTTGTCTACTACAACATGACGACCTACTGGCAAGGCTTAGCCGATATCAAGTGCTACGTCAATCATATCAAATCATTATGCAACACCCATGCAAGTAAACAATACCAGAGTATCACTCATCAATTAGAGCACGAAATAAGCGAAATTGAACATTATGATATGTTACTTAAATATCAAGGTCCGAAGAGGCTGAAAAGAGGTCTAGTAAACAGCGTGGGTTATATTGCGAACTCTTTATTCGGTGTACTAGACGAAAGGTTTGCTGAAAAATATAAGGAAGACATCGAACAGATCAGTCATAATGAAAAACATTTACAGAACCTTTTAAGAAATCAAACAAGTATCTTAGAATCAGAGTTTAACATAGTACGCCGTAACGAGGACATCATGAATAAACAATTTTCATTCATCAAACAACGACTTCAAAATATTTCAACTGAGGTTAATAATGTACGTTTTGTAAATGAAGATAGCGTCTATATTACCTCGTCAGCACTAGCAGCATCAATAATTCTCGCAAATATTCGTTGGATTCAACAAACACTAATCGGCACCGTAACAGATATCTCACACGGGCGCATTGACAGTCATTTGCTGTCACCGGAGCAGTTATCGTATCAGCTGAGCACTATCTCCAGTCAACTGAATGGTAAACTTACGATACCTGTGGACTTGAGGAATGTCAAGGATCTGTACCGTTTGCTAAAAGTGTCAGCTAGAGTCTTCTCTAACTACTTAATAATTGAAATCAAGGTTCCACTCCTAAACAACGAATTGTTTGAGTTGAACAAAATCATATCTATTTCGCAAAAGAGAGGACTACAATATTATCATCTCATTCCATCGGTCCCGCTCATAGCCTACAACCTGCGCAAGGATACAGCATTCCTTCTATCAGAAGCAGACCTACAGTCATGTACTCATGTTCCCAACGATATACTGTTATGTTCATTAAATATGCCCATCTACAATCTAAACATGAAGCAGTCTATTTGCGAAATCAAAATATTCAATGAAAAACAACTATGCCGCTCCGTAAAATCGTCATGTGACGAGCAATGAATCAAATTGCACAGGCCGAACAGCTGGTTGTATACATGTTGCGCGGAATGCCAAACTCGCATTATTTGCGCCAACGGAATCACTATGGTGAACCTTATCGGCAACGGGATTATTACCCTAGGTCAAGGTTGCACATTGAAAGGAGAGACCTTTAGTATTTATGCTCATAACAATTTCATCAATCATGTAAATATTCATCATCACATCGAAGTCCCAGAGGTGTCCGTACTAAACAAAATCATGAAAACGTCTGCACCAGATAACTTCAGTGAGGCTGAAGATCATCACCTCATTTGGAATCAATTAAGGGCTCAGATTGACGAGGTTAAGGAACAGTCATCTACAGATCTGAGCATTCACGACATTCATCACTACACTGTGTTGTACATCAGTGTAGCTTCGGTCATCATCTTGGGTGGCGTCGTCGTGTACCTCATCAGAAGACAACAAAGTACGGGCAGGCCACCAGCAACGCCGGCCCCCCAGGGCCAGGAGGCTCTCGGGGCTGGGCCTGTGATGGTCGCGCCGGCAGACACGGCACCGGTGGGATCACGTTTAGCGGAATCAGTGCAAAAGTGTAGTGAAGTGTTCACAATCAGTGGTGTAGACAGGGCTACCTCGCCCACGTTTCTACGTTCAGTGCACTTACAAGACTGCGATGATTAAAGAAATGTTTAGAATAATCGTTTTAGTTAGTTTTATCGCATTTGTATCATTAGCTAGCTATTTATTTATCATTTTACTATTCAATATCATTTTATTATTTTACTTGTGTCATAACTTTAAATTATCAGCCAATCATTCATATCAGTTGTCTCATTTGGGCGGGCAGGATGTACGGAACCGCACATTATTTTACAGACTCACGCGCCGTGCATTCTGTGCGCTCAGCATTTTGTAATTTGTATAAGTATTTTAATTCAATAAATCAGTGTTCAACGGACATTCGCGGTGGTCGGTTTTATTTCATCATCATCCCCATAGAATCGCCCCGGCATCATCATTAAGTGTAGGGATCCCCTACAAATTGAGAACCTTCCTGTTTGAAATCGGTTAAAAATTTGTGTAAGCGATATCGTCTATCTACGCAATTTAAATTGCGTCGCGTAAACAGGAAGATCTCTAAGAATAAAATGCGGACATTTCTTTAAAATACAGGACGTTTCACTATGTTCAAATTCAAGTTCAAGTTATTTATTTCATAAAAAAGTTACATTTGTGTCGAAATATTTGCACAGTAGGTTCACAAAAAGAAGCAACACAAACAATTATAACACAAGTAACCTCGTTCCTCACCCATCCTCATGTTAGAACATCAATCCAAATAAAAATAAATAAAAATATTCTAACTTAACAAAAATTAATATTCTTACTGATACAGAGCAAAATCCCTAGCAAAAAGCTACATAAATACATTTAGTGTCGAATATTAAGTACAAAACAATAAAAAAACTTTTATTGCTTTATTGATTATTAAAGCCCTGAGTTTATTTTTAAACATGTTTACATTCTGAATATTCTTTAATTCCGTTGGTAATTTGTTAAGCAGATGCATGCACGCGTGATGAGTGTCAAAAAAACGGTACGGAGTTGGGCAATAGACAAAATATCCCTCAGTGATCTGATCGCATAACACGAACTGCTTATCGTATTTGTAATTTAATCTAGTTCTGGTTTCCAACAAAGAAAAGAATCTATTCGTACCCCCAAAAATTCTAGGCTTTCTACTGTATCAATTTTCCTACCTAAGGAACGTCTACGTTTATTAAAGCTTTGTACCTAACTGTAGAATGTAGATCTAAATACCACTTTGTCTTACATTTAATTTAAGATTATTCATAGAAAACCAGCTTTCACAAGCAGCTATTAATAAATTTAATTTACATTTTAAGGTTTCTATATTATCAGCAGGTACAAACAAACAGGTAAACAGCACTAGTATCGTCAGAAAATATTATCAAGTCAGCATCAAATATATTATATATTACCAACACCGAACCCTGCGGAACACCTCTAGTAACAGTAAATGACTTGGATTTATGAAATTCTTCCACACCTTCGAGAATTTATTTAATTTCGACGTACTGTTTCCTGTTGGACAAATAAGAACTAAAAAGTTCTAAAACATTTTCTCATATACGTACCACAATGCTCTTACTTATCCATTAGAATGAAATGTTCTACAGTATCAAACGCAGAACTTAAGTCCAGGAATAAGCCAGAAACTTTAAATTTTTTGTTCAGCTTATTCACTACGTTATTACCTAACGAATCTATAGCATCTAGTGTCCCTTTCCTTTTTTGGTATCCAAACTGATTACGGTCTATTATTTTTTGGACTAGTCAAATGTCTTACAAGCCTAGTTTTGATCACTTTTTCAAAAAGTTTGGATAGAACCGGCAACAATGAAATGGGCCTGTAATTGCTTGGATCTGTTTAAGCACCTTTCTTTAATAGTGGTAGCACTCTGGCTAACTTAAATTGGTCAGGAAAGACGCAGTTATTTATTATTTCAGATATTGGGTATGCCAGTTTATCTAAATCATCTTTGATTGCGCTCAGCGGTATTTGATCGTGTCTAAATGACTTTTTACTATCCATACCCTTTACATTTTGTAAATCTCTATCGGCATGACGGGGTTAAAAGCTATAGACTTATCAACTCAGTTAGTATTTTCAATTAGATGCTTCTTAGCCAGTGTCAAATTTTCCGCAAAAATGTTAGCAATGTTTATATGGTTACAAATTATTTAATTATTATATTTAAGTACTATATTATCATTTTCGAAATTATCGTAAATCATTTTCCGAGTTTATTGACTATTTTCCAAATTTCTTTGCTAGAGTTAGCTGATTTATTTATTTTATTAGTTACTTCCTTTCTTTTAGCATTCCTAATCAACTTTTTATAAATTCTAATATACTGTTCACGATATTATAATAACGATTTGTCACACTTAGTTTTATTTATGGAATTTAGTAATCTCTTCATTTTGCTGGATGTCCTTATTCCTTTCTTAAGCTATTTAGATCGGCCAGTTCTTTTTATGTTGATTTTAACTTAACTTTTTTAAAGTACCTACTAGAATGTAGTTCTTTGATTTTTCATATAAACGTGTTTGTACTTTAATTCCAGTCGTGCTCCAGAAGTTTCTGTTTGAATGCTTTATTATTATTCTCGTTACTTCTCTCTATGTATTTTAAACTAACGCATTGTTTAATATTAACTTTTACTAAATATTTTGTACAGTAGAGGGCTGCATGTACATCCGCTGTACTGCTGATATTTTTATCACAGGTGTTGGTCAATATATTATCTATACAAGACTTGGAGTCATTTCGCACAAATGTAATTGAATCAAACAAATATCTAAAATTATAGCATTTACCAGTCATTTACCAGTTCACCAGTGATGTTAACCAACTTCTTTTATTGTACTTTTTTGACAAGTCAATATTGAAATCTCCGCAGATAAAGCACATTTTATTGAAAAATTATTGCAATAATTGTTCCAATCTATCTAGAAAATCGTCAAGGTTTTTATTCACGGGTGTTCTATAGCAACAGATTATGTAAAAGTTTGTCTCAATGTTCCTTACTCCACATACCTCAAAGCTTTCCGTTTTATACAGCTTTTTACAAATGTCCATGTCCTCAACATTTCTATTTTTATGTATTTATATTAAAGTACCACCTCTTGTTTTATTTAACCTGGTGTTGCAAGAGCTTACGATATAATTAGGAAAATCAAATTGTGATACCATTGTTTGGTTTGAAAAATGTTCACTTATGCAAATAATGCTTATTTCGTGTTCATTCTTCTTATTATTTATTCCGCATATATTTTGGTGAAAATAGTAACATGTGAGGCTCTATCCTCAAATATAGCCGAGCTGTTTAAACCCCCAGCCAAGATACTAATCTCGAACCATGCTAGGGATTAACTTACAAAGTTCGTTTTAGTTTTCTCACAGAGATTTTACAGAATAGCTAGGTTTCAAGCATAATAATATCAAACTCATTACAGCGGTTGAAAGTAAAAAAAGTCGTTTACACCGAAAACCGCCAGAAGGCAGGTGTGCAAATGGTGCGCAGTAAAATTAAATAATGTCGTTTATCACAAAGATCGCATTTCATAGCACGTAACACGTAACAGTACTTGAATGTGCTTTTTTTTACTGTTTTGACATCTTTAATAGGTTACGTGCTATTCATTCGTGCTTTAAATGTTAAATTATACCCAGTGATTTTGAATTCGTTGGAAATGTTTCAGGGGATGAAAGAACATACTTAGGAATAAAAACCATTTTTATCTACACTTTTACTTTTTAAATTATTGGCGCGTATGGGCTCACTGACATAATGAAGACAAAAATTATATCATTGTTTATGCGCAATGAGAATCTAAATTGTCCGTTATACCACATATTTTTCCGTTTCCACTTTTGTTTTATTTCAACTGTATGTGCGAAGATAAAGTAGTGTATGCAACGGCATATAATTAGGTATTAAATCACTCGTGTTTAAATAACCCCTATTATATGGCCGTTGCACAAGCTACCATTATTTTTCTATGGGATCTCTGAAATATGAAAAATCTACAGTTCAGTACATTGTTTACAAAAATCAAAATGTAGCAAACAGCTGCCTTTTAATTCGCGATTTCCGATATCTCATCATAGAGAACGATTGCCAACCAATTTAAAACCATCCTTTGTAATAATTATTTACTTATCTTGGTGCAATTTGCAAGTGCATCCATGCATGTTCATGTTGGTGGAACTCGATAACATCTTGCTAATTTTATTCTTGGTTACAAAAGGACTTGTTTACAACTTAATAAAGTAAGTATGATTATACAACCTTTTAGATATAAACGATAAAATTAAGTGGCAGTTGGCAGAGAACATGGCTCGCGTTTTACTTTTGTTAAAACATCGTAAGGAAGCCAGTAGTGGCCCAGTGGTAACGGCCACGACTTACAAGTTGGAGGTCGTGGGTTCGAACCCAGGCAGGCACTTTGCTTTGTGTTAATTATTTCATCACCACTGCTCTCAAAACGGTGAAGGAAAACATCGTGAGAAACCGGCATGTCCTAGAACCAAACTTTCAAAGACATGTGACATTCATCAACCCGAACTGGGCCCATTCCCTCTCACAGAGAGCAGGCCTGTGTCCCAGTAGTGGGAACATTAAAAAGGATGATGATGATGACCTCTTACCGAGAAGAAGCGGGTCCCCCAGCAGTGGGAACAACATTATACGCTGATTATGCCTAGGTATGTGAAATTGCTCGCAGAACACATGGTACCTATCTGCAATCCGTCGACGTCGGTTTCAGAAAATTTCAGCCCCATGGCATATTCTGGAGTGTTGTCCTCGTATCCAAATACACAATGTTGGAAGAACACCCACAAGGGGGTAACCGGGAGAGGACCGCGGGATATTGCTGGTTGCAAGAAGTACAGGAGGGATCGATTTGCGACACCTATGCAGTGGACTTCTTTCAGCTTAAACGATGTTAAGATCTGATTTAATGTGTACCTAGAAGTAATTGTAAGTACTTACTTATGGTGATGCATCTTAGTTATCAGTCAGTTAGACTTATAAGTCATTAGTCACACATCGTGAGGAAACCTGGACTTATAGTTGATGTAAATCTGAAAAAGCCAAGTCAGAAGCCAGAAGTCCCCAGAGGCGGCTTAATTGACTCTGACACCAGAGGTGGCCACATCCTCACACGAAAAGAAGAAGTCACTCAAGATTTTTATGTGAATAGTACTTAAATCGATAGTTTACACCTCTCCACAGTTATAATGGACCGCAATTCAAAAGCACGAGCTACAGATAAAATTACAATAAGTAGTAGATAGTTAAATAAACCATAATGATTATCTAAGAACAGATCAGGAGCAACTTTACTCTTTTCACACCTAACAACACCTCTCTCCTTATAATCTATATTAAAGTGGTGATTCGAAACAGTTTTAACTTAACGACTCGACTTACACGGGTCGGTTACACGGGAAGAATTTCTAGCCTCGAACGTATAGAAGAGAGGAGAAATAAAAGCACCGAGAACTATGCACTACCTTAACACTACGTGCCTTCATCACCTTATATTTCCTGATGGCACCACGCAATTTGATTTATATCACACCGATAAGGGATTTTTAGTGTTCCGTACCCAAAGGGTAAAAACGGGACCCTATAACTAAGACTCCACTGCCCGTCTGTCTGTCTGTCTGTCACCAGGCTGTATCTCATGAACTTTGATAGCTAGACAGTTGAAATTTCGTTTGTATGAAGATATAATACTGTTAGATAACTTAACCGTGCCCGGGCACAAAGTGCGAAAGATCTCTTCCTAAAAAGATATAACTTCCGTGTAACCAACTTCCTGGCTTGGACATTCTCGCTTCTCGATGTTCCAAAATCTCTCCCCGTGTAAATGATCCTCTAGGTAGGTACCTACTCGTGTCAAAATATTAACCTTTGTAACAATCGGAGGGACTTATATTTTACCGGCCTTTACACCAAGACTCGTTACGATAAAATATCGTTTTAATGAGCCCTCGCCGACAGGTTAACAAGCTCTTTCATCTGGCATCGCCCGTGAAATGCTGTCTTTTTAATTATATTGACAGGTGATGATGTTTTGTTATACTCGGTTACAGAAAAACTTAACAACCCTGTTGGTTCAGCTCGATATACGACTTTCTACTGTTGGTTTAAGATTGATATTCAGTTTTCGGTTTATTTCGGGCTAACAACATACACTTTTCATTATCGCTATCTGTTAGCGTGTTTTCTCTTTTTTATAGAATACCACACAATAATAGAGACGTATCATTACATAATTGTATATAAATATTTAGATAGGTATCTTGTTGCTACACGGGTTCTTAAAGTTTAATAGTATCTATTTGAATTTAACTTTCTAGTTTCGGCTTGATTTCTGTCCAGACTGTCTAAAAAGACCCTAAAAAACAGGCGTATGTCGTGTCACACAACATGGTAGATGGCAAAAAACTGGCTTGATAAGTATCAAGTGACAGCCAGATATAGCCAGAATGAAATAAAAACGTCCTAAATTTAGTGTTCCAAATTCGGGCTGCATTGATTTCCCGTTTTATTCGCTGGTCAGTGGCACGTTTGACCTGCTGACTGTACCTGCCAGTTTTATGTTGAAAATAAAACAAAACGGCAGTAGTTGCTGCCGTTATGGCCGGAGTAATTGAAATAATAACTGATCCTGTACCCTCTGCGAGGTTAACGATCTCTTACTAATGGGAGGTCCGGAGAAATTGACGCGTTGCGATAAGAGCGCCTTTTTAAAGGCAGATGATTATTAACGGAGTGGGAACGTGTAATGTTAAGGTTTAAATGAATACTGTTGTTATCCTGCCTTACCTATCTTTTTGGGTTTAATTAATTTGGAGTTACTGGTAGGTAGGTAGAAGTGGAAGATGGTGGGATAAAATAAACCTTAATAAGGTTCATAAAAACGCCTCGATTCAGAAAAGTTAAAATGTGGGAATTTTTATAGCAAGATTGTATGTGCAAAATACTTCAAAATTTACTTATGCAAGGGATGTAAACTTCAAAGGCAATGAAGTGAAGATATGTTAATCTTCCATAGACCTCTGTCAGAGAGTAGAGTCTGTGTTTCCCGATAGCTACAATCTAGGAGTCTTTAAGTCAGGAGTGAATAGGTTACTTCTAGGCAAGCGTGCTACACCGTCGACCACATCATCGCTTACCATCAGGTGAGATAGTGGTCAAGCGCGAGCCTATTGAAAACAAAAATAAAAAATTGAAGATAATCAATCTCGTAAATAACTTGAAACGAATAAGCCGCTAAGCTCTAGAGTTAGTGATGGTAATGGAAGTCATTAGGTCACAAATGGAATAGTCCAATATTCCTTAGTTGCCTTTTGTAATCTATCAAGGGAGGGATTGATCCATTTGGGTAATTCGGTCAATAACGACGTAAGTGGCTATCTCATAAAGACAGACGGTAGCAAACCATAGCTTGAAATTCCTTAACTTTAAGCATAGCTGTAAGCTGAGGTAACTTTTCATAGTAAGGTATGTGCTGACCGTTAACTGTATAAAGTAAAGTATGATTAAACCTCTGCTATATGGTAAGCTAGTTAAACTGAGCCCTTGGTCAGCAACGGGCACTATATCACTTTGAACCAGTCGTCGGCAAAAATGTGATGATTACCAGCTATTCAATCCCCATAACTTTAAGAAACGTTCGCATTCCCATCTCAATCGGAATCTGTCAAAACACGACATTTTGTAAAAAAAAATACATTTTTCTTCGCTGCGTTGATATTGCGATTTGAACGTTTTTAAGTACGCGTTTAAAGTAAGTAATAAAAAAGAATTGACATGTTAAATTTGTTTTTATTTTTTTGTCTAATGAAATTTAAATTGCATGATCGTAATATAATAATTAATGTAAAATGTGATTGTCTAAACAATCAATGCAATGAATAACAACCAGTAATTTAGGAATGTGATTGTGTTACTATTAGTTATATTTAACATAGCCAATAATATCGGCATAAATATAAATATTGTACACCCCGTGGATATGTTATAGTGATACGAACATACTGATTGTAAGAACTGCCTTTTCACCTGTGACAAACAATAAATAAATGAATTTGAATGAATTCTAGTTTTGGCCTTCAGATATATTGAAATTGTTAAGACGCAACACTTAACACCTACATGAAAACTTAGTCTCGTTTTAGTCTTAAAGCAACATTCTCAATTGAAGCACTTTCGCTAAAGTTTCATTTATCGGAACAATAACGTTCGCCCAAAACTTAGAACTTTGTTACGAGGCTCTAACTTTGAAATTAGGAGCGCCTATACGAAGAAGGCGTTAACTGATTGTTATGGATTCAATTATTTTCGTGTTCACTTCCTTCGATAGTGGTGGGTTTATTGTAAAGTTTTAAGGAAGTAGTTCCATCAGTATCTTTTTCTGCTCCCAATTATTTATCACCTACTGATGTAAAGACTGTCTTGCACGTTCTTCTGCAAAATGTTGATTTGGCCTGGCTGTAGTTCAAAACTGCCTGTAAATGGTTTAATTGTAATATTTTGAGTTTAGTTTTTGAATGCTGTAATTTCATCATTATTGTTTACAACCTATTTCTTCCATGCGCTACTTTAAGTTTTATTCAGTGCCAATTTTGCTCAGCTTGTCCTTTGCAAGCTTCAATATGTCATCTAGTCATCTTGTCATCGGATTTTAACAATATTTAATTCCGTCTGGTGTTTTTCCCCTGCTTTATTGAATCAACTCATCCATGTTAAGGCCCTTACTTCGCTTTAATGACACGTTTTGCGCAACGTTCCGGATCTGGGTGTCTTGTGTATGTGAGTTTAAATGATTGTATATATGGAAAGAATGGTTTTATACAGGAAGAAATTCCTAGTGCGGGGCAACGTTTTTAAAAAAATAAAAAGATAGAATGCCGTAAAACGGTTACTTTATAAAGCATACTGCTTAATAACGGCGGAAAAATCTAGTATCGGTTGGCAGAAGTAGGAAGTTGGCAAGGAGGATCAGGGGGATAGAGGGGGGAGGGGGATATGCCCCCTGACACCACTCCCATGAAAAGGTAACGCACTGCCCTGACGTGACAAAACTATCATAGTTCGACTGTAAAAAGTTGACAGATATGCAAGCCATGTACATCTGTCCCTTACGCACACTCAAAATAATCTTGCTCTAAAAGCTTATGGTCACCCCATATTGTAACCTAACCTCAAACAATTTAAAGTTGCTTCTGCATCGTCTCCGGCGCTGCGGGAGGTGCAACCCCTTCGCCCTTACGTAACAAAGGATAGGCACCCATGCTCTCCTCGCAGTTTCGGCTTACAGACAATATACCGGTACTGATTTGGTTGCCAACTCATTTTAACGTTTCGTTTTCACTTTTTATCTGATTGAGTTTAGAAACAATTTTTGTTTTTTTCTCGTAAAATATGAATTATTATAGTAATAAGAGTGGTAACGTTTTAATCAGGGATCCAACTCCTACTAGATTTAAACACTTTTAACCACCTTCTCCTGCCAACCGATACTAGATCCAAACCGTAACGGCTATGTTAAAAGATTAGAAAAATAGTATATTATGCAACTAGTGAATAAAGGACGGATTTAAAGCGAGGGCCATTGATGAACCACGAACAAGTGAAGGATTCTAAAAACTGAATCACGACCGTAGGGAGTGATTCATGATGATTGAATCACGAGCATAGCGAGTGATTCAAGTGTTAGAATCCTGAGCGACGCGAGTGATTCATGGTCCTCGATATAAATCCGTTTTATTCAAGAATTGCATACTATATTTTATACCATGACTACGAGAAAAAGAAAGATTTAAGCAAAAAGGCACAAGGGATAAATGGTTAATTACCTTCAAAAATTACAAAAAATTAGAAACCTCAGGATACCACATTTTTTGTAAATTTAAGCTGAGTTAGGTGTATTTCAGACGCCAGTGACCACCTCCGTTACATTAAATAATTATAATTAATTAAGCACCCACGCAATTAATATTAGAATTACAATCCAAATAAGTATTCACTAATTACGTGGGCTACAACCGGAGGATCCAAAAAAAAGCAAAAGTTATTTAATAAAATTTAATTATACTAAAAGTTACAAGTTAATTATTTCTAAGAGGTTTACAATGTTCGAAGTGTGAATCAATTATGAATTTGGGTCCGCGTTTCCGTTATTGCGAAGCCGCTGTTGTCGTCATCGCGCGGCACGTTTCTGCTGACGCTGCACTGCGTGGTCGAGCCGTGTGCAGTGTTGATTTGGGTCAATGCTGTCTCGGCGATCCTTATAGATTAGCACCGCGTAACACCTCCCCCCGAAGAGCAGCCACCACCGATGATTTTCGTAGTAAATTGAGGTGGGGGTTGGTTGCAGCTTATCCTCTCTTTGGGTTCGGGAAGAGCGTAAATTCTTTCTGGACACCTTGGGTGACATTGTGGTTCCTCGTCTGGAGTCTTCTTAGATTTTGACCAGTACCGTCGGTAGATAAAGTAACCCATGAGTGCACATGCACCGGTTAGTGCTATGTACATTGGAATCGTGGTGTGGTAGATTCCGTAGTCATTCTTAGCTGGAATATGTGGCTGTTGTTGCATTATCTTCATATTGGCTGCATGTAGGTGGTCCAAGTTTATTGAGTTCAATTTTAGTGTCGGGACTGGAAGCTGATTATCTATGTCTTCTAGAGGTAGGTCCATAATCTTCAATACGTGACCTTTCAGACGATTTTTCTTATTGGCGATAGTGATCTGTGGTGTCTCTATGTAACAGTCCTGCGGTATGGTGAGTAAGTAACTTCCTTGAACTTCTTTGTACAGGTCTTGTCCACAGGAGAGATGAACCTTCGTGGGAACCGGGAAGCTGATGGTGTAGTATCTATCATCAAGTTCCTCGTACGCTGGCTGGTCCAAGGTGATAGCGACAGGTTTGCATGTTGAACTTTTCCTTTGCGTGGTGATGAGTTCGTGTATGCAATCTTGAGAGGAATGACTCTGTAGACTTCGTTTCTCCTCACATATGAACCACTTGCTGGTCTTCGGGCATTCAGCCTCTATGTTCTTAGAATCTTTCTGGAAGATGGCTAGGAAAGGAGAGGATGGAATGAGGACTTCATGATATTTGTTAGGTATTATTGATAACTTATATAGATCGTATGTATGCGGTTGAAATATTGGAAACTTATATACTATAACTATATTATTGCTTACATAATATGAACCTAACTTAATTATATTATAATATTCTCTTATATCTATATCTACTACTTTCTCACTACTATATAAACTTGTTAATTTATTTATTATAGCGCGTATTTCGTCTATGCTGAGAATGGAATGGTGCATTGTAGAGGTTTTTATAAATGCTAGAACATTCTGCAGCCGGTTTAGTTCCTGTGAAACTGCATCTACGTTATCGCTAAGGATAATAAGTATTTGAGCTAAATGTGCGTATTTTATCAAATCATGATCTCTATCTGCGTTGCTTTCGTTAATTCTATTTAGTAGGGCTGCCATTTTTTTCTGGTTATCTACAATATCGTCAATGATTTTAGAATATTGAGTGGACATCTCTTTTGTTAGACTAACATGCTGATTGAATTCAGTGACTAATTTGTGTTCATCGTTTTCGAGAGATTTTATAGCTTGATTATAATGTAATGCGTCGGTATAATCTAAATTTCCTGTAATGCTTTTCACAACACTACCGAGACCATCTATGAGCCCTCTTTTTACACGAGTTATCTCGAAAGATTTTAATTGTTCGGATACACTATTGAGTTTGGATCTCAGGTAATCTATATGAGGCTGGAATAATGATTTGGTTTGGTTATTAAGATTAGGGCTGCTGGTTAGTAATTGGCTATCAATAGAATTTATTTTATCTTGTAGAGTGTCTAAATTAACGTATTGTATGAAGGAATGGTGGTGTGATAAGATCTTAGCTGGGCCTAATTTAAAGGGTACAATCCCAGGTCCATTGTCCAGGCTCTCAAGTCTTATTTCTTGAGATAGAGCTGTTCGCAGGAACAGGTGTAGAATCAGGAGCTTCCTGTAACAATCGGGCGGTTTTAGGAACCCTTTTTAGCCTAGACTTCGCAACAGGACCGCGTTTCTTCCTTGTATAGATGTGGATAGGGAGGTCCGCCATAACAACGTCATGAGTGTATCGAGGAGCTAATTTTTGCCTGGAAGCAAATGGATTCTTTACAAAAATCTGTTGTTCAGGTGAGTAATCGACTTCTGGTTCGCGTTGACGGTTACGACTATCAGTAGACTCCTTGCGGGTTTCGATACATAGCTCATGTATTGCATTATATGCAGTAGTCATTTTCTCTTTATGACTAGTCATATACTGCTGTAGCAAATGAGCGGATAAATCTATGTCAAAGGAATCGCGGGGATCAAAATGTCCGGTAATAACTTCGATAGGTTTACATTTTGTGAAACTATGGATACTGCTATTGTAAGCTAGGAGGGCGTAGGGCATGAGGTTAGTCACGGATTCACCTTTTTGACTTAATTTAAGGATACGAAGGTGTTCCAATATGGTAGCGTGGAATCTCTCAACTATACCATTTTCATTCGGAGTATGTGGTGCAACCCTATGGTGTTGAATTTTGTGTAACCTTGTGAATTCTGCTATTAGTTGGTTAGTAAACTCTGTCCCGTTATCAGTAACGATGGTAGATGGTATTCCATGGTGAGTGCAAAAGCTAAGCAAGGCTTGTACTACACTTATGGCTGTTCCATCTCTTAAGTAATACGCCTGAGCGTACTTTGAAAATGAATCTACTAAAGTTAGAAACTTTTCGCTTTGAATAGTTAATAAATCGAGGTGTACTATTTCAAATGGTTTACTTGCTGGTGGAACTACTTTAAATTGTTGTTTGGTCGGATTGCGGTCGTACTTTGCCTGACCACAAGTAGTACATTCGTTAATAAATTTCGTTATATGTTCGCGCATTTTCGGCCAGTAGTACTTATGAGATAGAGCTAAGTAAGTTTCGTTAATACCCCTGTGGTTAGTTTTCCCATCATGATGCTTGTTAATAATTTCCTGTTGCCTCAAGTACTCTCTGACGTTATCCAATTCCTTTTTGGTTAACGTTAAGGTCATTGATGAATTTTTAAAGTTCTTTTGAATAATGGGAATTATTGAGTACATGCCTAAAGTTGGATTTATTAGTAGCCCTGTTTTAATTTTAGGATGAACGTACTCTTTTATTGCATTAACTACGTCCTCCTCTAAATTTGATTCTGACACTTGAATGTTGATTCGTGTGTGGGTGTCAAAGGGTTTTGTTACAATTGTTCGACCCTTTATATCTCCTACTATATTAAAAATAATCTGTTTCGTAAACTTGTTTAATGGATCGTCAGAAATGGGAACCTCTAGGATGGGGTTCTCATTATCTGTGTGGACTGTAGCGGTACCCGAGTCATCCGCGGGTTCCGTAGCCGTAATGGTTCTAGAGTCATCAAGGGCAGGGTTATTTTCTGAAGGGTTAGCTACAATAGACATTAGTTCTTCATTATTAATTTCAAGCCGTGATAAAGCATCCGCGTTAGTATTGCATTTACCTTGTTTATATTCTATTGAAAAATCAAATTCACTCAGTTTTAGCCGCCATCTTGTGAGTCTCGAATTGGGTTCCTTCAAGTTCATGATCCATTGAAGGGGTTTATGGTCAGTAATTATTTTAAATCTTCTACCGAATAAATACGGCCTAAAATATTTGGTGGCCCAAACAATTGCTAACAATTCCTTTTCAATGGTACTGTAGTTTAACTCGCTAGAATTTAAAGTACGTGAAGCGTACGCTATGGGTTTATCTGAACCTATTACTCCCTGGGATAGGACGGCGCCGATCGCAACGTTAGATGCGTCGGTTGTTAGAATGAACTCTTTATTGAAATCTGGATATTGCAGAATAGGGTCGTTAGTAAGGAGTTTTTTACAGTGCTCAAAGCAATTAATGTATTTTTGATCCAAAGTTATTTTGCTACCCTTTTTCAGACATTGAGTTAGTGGTTTAGTTAATTTAGCAAAATCCGGGATAAATTTCCTATAATAACCGATCAGGCCGAGAAAACGTTTGATTTCTGTTGCTGTTTTAGGAAGAGGGTAGTTTTCTATGGCTTTAATTTAGTCTGGATTTGGCTTGACACCTTCGTTACAAATGATGTGGCCTAGAAAGCTAGTTTCTAACTTTAAAAATTCGGACTTATCCATTTGAATTTTAAAGTTAGATTCTCGCAATCTTTTAAATACTTTTTCCAGGTTATTAATATGCTCCTGCAGGGATGTACTGAACACTACAATGTCATCCAGATATACCAGGCAGATGTGGTTTAGGTCTCTAAGGATATTATCCATAACTCTTTGAAATGTCGATGGAGAATTTTTAAGCCCCATCGGCATTCTAAGGAATTCATAATGGCCGTTTTCCACATTAAACGCCGTTTTATGTATATCTTCAGGGTTCATTTCGACCTGATAGAACCCGCTGGCTAAATCCAGGGTACTAAAATATTGACATTTACCTAATTTGTCGAGTACGTCTGTAATGTTGGGTATGGGATACTTGTCATCAATCGTTTTCTCGTTGACTTTTCGGAAATCCACGACAAGTCGCCATTTAACCTTGCCAGAAGCATCCGCCTTTTTGGGTACGATCCAAATAGGGGAACTCCAGGCCGAATCTGATGGTCGTATTATATTTTGATCAAGCATTTTGCTTATTTGATCTCTGACTTCTTGTCTGTGGACATAGGGATATCTATAAGTTTTTGTGTGTACTGGAATTTCATCAGTTGTTCGGATGCGATGTTTCACTTTATTTGTGAATGTCAACGATTCGCCTTCGAGATAAAAGACGTCGGCATAGTTCGCGCAGAGGTTTTTTAAGTTAGCAAGTTCCTCTGGGTTTAAATGTTCCGTTCTGAGACGAGAAAGTACGGCATTAACACGATCTGATGGAATTGCAGTACCTTCAACTTCAATGTTAAATAGCTCAGCCTCTACGGGGCGGTCCATTGAAAAGATGATGTCGTTACACGTAGGGTTAGTAATCTCCACCCAGCCACGGTTATTTTTAACATTAGTTATACAGTTTGAAATTAAGCAACTACAGATGACTTGATCCTCGATCATTACTTCACCATCCAACGTATTAATAGGTACTCTAACTAACTTGGATGAATTAGCTGATATTATGTCCTCATACAAATTAACATTGCGTGAGTCATACATCTGTATAGGTAGTTGTGCATTCTGTGTTATTAGTAGTTTACGGTTAAGATCGATTTTACTTCCCCAATTTTCAAGCAAATCAAAGCCTAGGAGTCCGTCAAAGTAATTATGAAATTTGTAAACGAATAATGTAACATCTGAATGTTCGTTTAATTCTGAAAAGCATGGCAAAGTAATGGAATAGTCATTCTTAGACGTCCCGTGAACATTCGTTACTTCGAATGGCTCATAGTTTAGTGGTATATGGTTAAAATATTTGCTTACGGCTTCTGGACTTATAAACGATTGATTGGCTTCTGTATCAATTAGTAACTTAAGTGGTGGATCCTGAATCTGAATAAATCCGAGTTGCCTCTGTATATGAAAGTTGAGCTCTATTTTGGTTTTTCTAATTTGGATACCTTCTGAAAATTTTCAGCAGGTTGGGTATCTTGGTCTACCTCTTCTACCGAAGGAGTGTCGTGGTAGGGATACGAATCCTCATAATATCCAGATTCGGGGTACTGTTCGTTAGTATAATAATCTTGTTCGTAATCGGCATAGTAACAATTACTATAATCATAGTCGTAGTCTAAGTTGTTAAAATTAACCTCGCGTGTCCTGAAATAGTTGTTCGGAGGTGGATTACCATACTGTCTCCAATCGCGACCTGAGGGTGGCAAGGTTTTGGGCACAAAAGGACTAACGCCGCTCATTGGCTTAGGTGCGTTATTATAACTTGATTGTGGTTGCGGTTGAGGTCTAGGAGGCATTCTAAAGACGTTACTTTGCGGGTGATAAAATGGCAAGGGGGCGCGCATCATTTGTTGTGTACGGGTTAAGCCACGGGGTTGCTGTTGCATAGGCATGCTGGGCCTCCATCCTTGAGCATAAGGCTGCATTGACTGCTGTCGCTGCGGGCCAGGCGTATTGAACGCAAATTGTTTTGATGGTCCAGGCATGACAGGAACGTTAACAGGGTTTACTTTGGGGGTGAAATTGTTCAAAGGTAAATGATGATTCGGTTGTGGTTGAGCCCAGTCCTTTCTACTGGGTCCTCCCTCATTGCGGTGTTGCAGGTAAAGCGTGTTTAGTTCGTCTTGCACGTATTCCAATGCCTTTTCAATGGACTCGGGACGCATGCAACGTATTCTAGAGCCTAGGGGGTCTTTAAGACCCCTCAGATAAGCTTGGAGGGTTAACTTTTTATATAGCATTCGTTTAGCCTCAATAGTGGTGTTAACTGTCTCGTGAAGCGAGATATAAGTCATTATGGTGCTAAATAAGTTTTGGCACCTTTCATAGAATTCTTGAGGGCTACTGGAACCCTGGGTTTGCAAGGATAAGTCGCTGTATAAAGCGGTCTCATCTCGATGGTCAGCAAAGTTATTGATCAGGGCGGATCGAATACCCTGCCAGGTATCCGGGATACCATTGGAATTAATATGCCTAGCAGCGGGTCCCGTAACCTTATTTAAAATTCCGTTAATGAGGGCTAAATTCGTTAGTTCATAACCTTTTGCGGTTTTAAAACAAGTAACTACCAACTGGTCACATATACTAATGAAACGGGTTAGTACGTGCGGGTTCCCGTCGAACTCCGGCACTAATCTCAGGGATTTATAAATCGTGTCTACGTCGTCGCTCGACATCGCGCCTAAATTCCTGTTCTCGTCTATAGCCGCGAGCCTACTCCTGCTTCGGTCACTATTATCTAACCTATCAGATCGATATTCCGTTGGATGGAAAATCTTGAACGCTAAAAACTTACACACATACAGAAATTATAAGTAAAAAATAATATCATGAACATAGATTGGACAGGATATAAGAATATAGTAAGGATTAAACTTAGGGCTTGTGATATTCAAGGATACTTAAGGGTAAGATAGGCAAGGACTTGAAAGATTCAAGGACTTACAGCATTGCTTCTTCTTGACGAATCGAGAGTCGGATTCTCCTCTGGACTGCAGCTCCCGTAGGTTCGGATACCCGTAGACTAATCGTTCGATACGACACTGACTCTACTTTACTGGTATCCTACCGACTGCGCCAATTACGTGGGCTACAACCGGAGGATCCAAAAAAAAGCAAAAGTTATTTAATAAAATTTAATTATACTAAAAGTTACAAGTTAATTATTTCTAAGAGGTTTACAATGTTCGAAGTGTGAATCAATTATGAATTTGGGTCCGCGTTTCCGTTATTGCGAAGCCGCTGTTGTCGTCATCGCGCGGCACGTTTCTGCTGACGCTGCACTGCGTGGTCGAGCCGTGTGCAGTGTTGATTTGGGTCAATGCTGTCTCGGCGATCCTTATAGATTAGCACCGCGTAACACACTAAATATCCTAGACCAAAATCAACATCATTATTAAAATCCTAAATATAAACAAACTCAAAATTAAATCGACGAAGGATATTGAAAATCGAATATTCTTTGCACAAGAAGTTTGCATCGAGTATTTTATGCGCAAGGAGGTTGTAAAGCATTGAGGTGGAGGTAGAATATATAATTATGTTCTAAATTCAAACACCAAAACAGTGATTAAAAGTGCTTTTTATTCACTGTTTTCAGTGAATAAAATAAGCTTTTTAGAGGGGGAATGGTATAAAATATATTATGTTTGGGAGACTGGGGTGACTTGGTTTTACGGCAGACTTGGTGCATAAAAATTATAAAGGCTCTAGACATCTTTGGTTGATTTAAAAAATCAAACCTAACTCTACTATTAGTTCTACATCGCTGGCTTTATTATTAGAATTTGGAATTACCATTTAAAAAAAATTTGATGTTATGTACCTTTATTATTTTATGAACTTTTTTCTTCCCTAGGATCAAATCAACCCAGTCTCCCTACATATTTGTGAAACATGTATTTTCGTATGACTAATATTGTTTCTTTAAAAAAAATAATTAGAAAATACGATATTTATTCGCTTGTTTTGCATAATCTTCAAAAAAGAGTTGGACGTTTGAAAATATTTTCACACAGAAAAAATTATGGTTTTAATTTTTTCTTAGCCTACATAGGAAATGTAAATCAAAAATATTTTGCAAACAAAACTTTCCAAAAGGAGGTCCAATCCAATCTTCTGGCTACGAGCGGGCGCACGGCTAGTACCGCGTTAACATTGGGGAATATATATGCCTTAATGATGAGATAAAATGTAAGTATTACAGAAACATAAGACTTTGTTGGTTTTTAGATCACGGGTGCGTTGCAATACCAACCTACCATTCGACTCGTTGCATTCATTTCATCTTATTTTATTTCTTATCGATATTATTCCAGTCGAGAATTCCATCAAAAAATCCAGTTCAAGAAGTCCAGAGGTACAAAAAGAAAAAGGGACTTTTACAGTTTAGAACTTAGTACGTAACTCAGAATCAACTGTGCCTTTCGGCATACTGCACCAGCAAACCCCAATAAATTATCCAGTAGAGACAACGTTTGTTTTGTAATTAATTTCAAAATGCCTGATACTAATCGTCGGCAGTAATTAAAGGGTCCACTTATTGATTTAAATGTCTGTTATCCAAACTCTGTTATTTGGGTTTAATTATAACATTCTATTCGCTCTGTGGTTTGTGTCCGTGTTAATCAAAATCAAACAAATAATTAGAGGTTTTTGTTAGGGCTGGGCAATTTTTTTTTTCGTTTATTTGTACAGTTTTTGATATTTTTGATCCGATGGCTGACGTTTTATGTTACGAAAGGATAACGAGGTTAATTAGGAGTTTTGTTTATTACGAATGTTTATTTAGATCCTTTTTTTCTACGTTCCATAAATAGTACCAATTGGGTGAAAAAATATAACGAAAATAGCGTAAAAGCTCCCAAAACCGGGCATAACTAACTAACTCGGAGTGACATTAATTCTGCGATAATTTTTGAGCTAAAAATTATCGCAGAACTAATGTGACAAATTGTCAAGCACGCGTTATCTGCTGTGATTCGTTGAATGAATTTTCAACAGCAGATAACTCGTGCTTGACAATTAGTCACATTAATTCTGCGATAATTTTGAGCTGAGAAACTCGGGGTCACCCTCACAATCCTCAAATAGAGAAAACCTGTGTTGGAATTTTTAGGCAGATTATAAAAACAGGCACAAAGCGAGAATACCACAACGGTGTGACGAATATTTTTCACAGATAACGTACAAAATAAATAAATAGACAACATAGAAAATATAAGTGAACATTTTATAAAGACCCGTAGAACAGCTAATTTATAAAATTATTTTCGCATCGTCATGTCGCACATGTTTGCACACCCTTAAATAAGATATATATTACACAAGGCTGTATGTGAATATTTATCGCACGGCTCCTACTCAAATCACCCGGAAATGACATTCCAGAGATCAGGAACGTCAGGGAAAATGTATTGATATTGACGACGGTTAATTCCCCTGACAGATTCGTTCTTTTTATGCGTGGGTATCACATACCTGGCAGATGTCCCAACTGTTGTCCAGCGACGATATCTGTCCATTGGAAATGCAGTACCTCGTCGATCACGGCTGTGTAGGTCATTATAGGGAGCCCAATCCCGCATCAAAATCGCGATCCCGCAAGCCAGCGGGATTGAGGTTTTTTTTTTTTTTTTTTATAAGTTATTATAAAAAAAATGAAATTAAGGCAAGTAAACATGAAGCCATATAACTACACGAGCCCTTTGGCTTGGGCTGCTCGTTCCCATTCCCGGTGCTGCTGGCGCTATGCGTATCAACCACGTTCATATGGTTACTTACATAATATGCTTTGTTCGCAAGTGGGTGTAGTAGCGCGAGCTGAGATTTTTATGATCGCAGGACTTTACATTTAGCAGTTAATTTTTTGCTTTAAAGAAATGTTACCACATTTCAGTTGAGCTTTTAAACTCTTTATAAACCAAATTGACTCTCATTTTTAATCATAACCACGCCGCCACTGACGTACTTTGTGTCATAACCACAGATATAAATCTATCTAGATGACGCGATTGTATGTACTTCGCGTGCCAAAAAACGGAGTAAAGTTACGATCAATGATCGTAGTCTGAGCTTTTCATTTAGCATTATCGGCACCGAAAATCCACCTCAATCAAATGTACCTCAATCTAGAAAAATGCCTTTTTGTGACATATTGAGCTGTAAAGAATGTATAGAAAAAGTTGGCCGAGGCATTGAAAATGTTTTCTTTCATTGGTAAGTAAATTTATTTTTAAATTGTTTGTGAAAAAGTGGCACGCTTGGTTTTCATACAGATGGAGGGACTTGCGTTATCTAGTTAGATTTATGTCTGTGGTCATAACCATAATTGAAGCAGTAATTTTCATTTGTTTAACTTGCTATGAAAACCTTTATAACAGAAAATATTATATAATTTTATATATTATATAATATAAATGCCGGATCCCGCATATCTGATCCCGAGGTTTCCCTAATCGTAAGTGTTGTTCTATATAGACGAAGTTTTTCGTAGATTCTACTTTCGTTCATTGTGCTGTCATGATCCTGGACTACAACATCCTGCTACCTATGTAACAGTCTCCGGAGTTCTTGCAAATTTGGGTTGCGCTTGTTCGTACTTGTTTTTTTTTTTAATTTGAGATGGATTTGCTTTTGATTCTCTGTATAGGTGACAGAGGCAAATTCGACGATGGAGTGAGCTTACCCAGAAGATTTTTGTTCATTCCAACTTTGAAGAGATTCGGGTTGAATACGTTCGGAAACACAGACGTATGTAGTGAGTGTCATGTGACTCTTTTGCTGTGCGCATTATGAAGGATGTTTGGAAGCGCTTGGTGCGGATTGGTCGAATGGCAACTAGCTGAGGATGGTAACTTGCAGTGCGTCTAGATGGCATGGTAGAAAGGGGCCGGTGGGATGAGGTTCTGGAGTTCTTGGGCAAACTCACCGAAGTACAGTCTGTAGAAGAGCGACAAGCAGGCAACCTTGCGTGCTGCTATGAAGCTTGGCCTATCGCTGCCACCAATTCAACGTCGCCAATGAGTCTCTTCGCTCTGCGTTCCACCGAGTCAAGCGCGGCAAGTTGATATAGCTAGCCATCCCAAAGGCGGGTGCAAAACTCCATACAGGATTAGACCTTCGCTTTGAATCAGCTGTTAAAGGCTGTCCAGGCGTAGAGTATCGCTTCACTCTATTCAGGATGCCCAGTTTTTTGGCCGCAATTTGGGCTTTGTACTCAACGTGTATGTTTTTATGATCTGTGGAGCCGCCGAAGTTGAGTTTGAAATTATGTGAACTAATTATTATTTGAATATTATACCCTACTATTATTTATGCAAGCACGGCATACAACCATTATTTGCACACTGTCAAAGAGTGTGACGACAACACAAATACCTATGATGAGTTAAGGTTGGCTGCAAGTATTGAAGAGTCCAAAGAGACGACGGCTGTGTTAGGTATAGTTACAAAAAATGATAGATACGGTTTCAAAGAGGATGCACATAGCAATCTGTAAGGTTTGACGAAAGAAATGTTTGAAATATGAAGCTTTTCTTTGATCTCAACCATCGCCATCACCGACAGAATGGCAATTTGCTTACTCTAGAGCCTCATGAGACTTTTGAGCGATAGTAAACTATCGTTACTTCTCTGTATGAGAAGCGGACTTTACCCAGTAATGAAATCTCATTACTTGCAAGATGCGTACTGTTTTATGCCTATATTTAGTGTCAATCAACCCTAAGCTATGTCTATTAGCACGCGTCCTTCATGTCGAGCAACAAGAACAAAATAAATATAATGATAGAAGCATATTTAATGATCTGACGGTTTCTCAGTAAAAGATAATTGTCAATATTTGCTCAAATCGTACATATGTAATGAAGGTGTGCAATCGTATACTGTTTGTACATCACATATTTGAACTAAATTAACAAATAATCTCATTGTTCAAATCAAAGAATCTTGTCTTGCCTTCTGCAAAGATGCTTAATTCAATCTTCAAATGATATTCAATCATAAACTGATGTCGAAAAGGTAGAAAACTCAATATAGCGTTTTACGTCTAATCACGAATTGGTATGGCAATCAAAATCTATTTTATTTGACATTTGATATTTCAGAATCAACAAAATTACACGCAACTTTGATGGTAATCGGGTATTCTGTTTGAATAAAATTGTGTCAAGAAATCGGTTTTGAATATAAAATAAGTGCTATTGAGAATATAAAATAGAAAACCAATTAAGCCATATTGACCCGTCGATAGCCAATGCGATATATATATTAAATGTATGGGAACTTGAAAGCAATAACATGGACTTAGCATATGTTTACTCAAATCTATCGGAAACAGTTTGACTTGGAGAATGTGGAGTTGCATAGTTTGGTTTAGATACTAATCTAAAGAGGTCAAACTTCGAATCCGACTGACTCGGCTGGGCAGCATTCGGGAAGTAGCGTGGGATCTTCTCGTCCAACCTACACAGTGACTCAAGACGAAAGTCTACCAGTGTGTGTTGCCAATGGCTCTGAAACGTGGTCGCTCACAAAGGGCCTCATCAGAAAGCTTACTCAAAGAGCAAATGGAGAGGGTCATGCTCGGAGTGTCCTTGCGTGATCGAATCAGAAATGTCGAGATCCGCAAGAGAACTAGGGTTACCGACATAGTCCGAAGAATTGCCTAACTTAAGTGGCAGTTGGCACATTGCTTGAACGGATGGCCGATGGGGCAGAAAATTTCTGGAGTGGCGACCGCGAACTGGAAAACGTTGCGTTGGAAGGCCTCCAACCAAGTGGACCGATGACCTGGTGAAAGTTGCCGGGATCCGCTGGTTGCGGGACCCACGGGACCGGTCAATGTGGCGTCGCTTGGGGAAGCCCTATGTCCAGCAGTGGATGTCTTTCGGCTGATATGATGATGATGACTAATCTAAACCAAACGTTGAAACTAGATATTATATTCTGCTACTCGATGTCGTTCTGCTTCCCATATGTTACTACTAATACAATGATATCAGTACCAACGTACATAGGGTACATACAATTGTTTCCTACCTATGCCGCCAAGTTACAAAACTAAAATAATTTAATAGCAAAATATTTTGGCTCCAACATTGCACTAAAAACTAGCAATTTTTGAAATCCCGACATTTTCCAATCATACCTGGTTACAAAGTTATAATGAATCTCATATAAAAATAAACATTTAGATCCAATGTTGCAATAGAAAAACTATTGTTAATTTCTATTCAGACATTGTATGAAAGGTAACAAAGTTACAACAGATAGGAAAGTGTCCGATTGAGATTTGTAGCTCAAATTATAACCCTTAGGGTATTGGATAATAAATTTAAATAGTAAAGACACAGCCATCCGAACTATTATACGTGTTCACCATACAAGAATGATGTCATTTTTAATTCCACGCGCACACCACCTCTTCTGAAGATAGCTATACATATTAAGTCAATGCCTCAGGGCATAAACCACCTATCGATCACTCCTAAAAATAGATTACTCTTCAGACATCACAAGCAGCTTCTATTTTCCACTTCCCTATTACCGCGGCTCTTCCAAAGATCCTCATTCCTCAATCTTCCATAATTAAGTGGTTAGTGGTCAATGGCCATTCTTCATCGTCTACACAATGGCCCATAAGGTAGCGTTTCCATCAGAGCTGAGCGTGGTAGTGCGACTGTGCTCGAGAAAAATACACCTAGGTACTGGATTACTACATTTCTTAGTAAGGTACTAATGTAAAAGGGCTCATCGGAGTGAAGCCTTCAAAACAGGCCTAAAGTGTGAGCCTTACGAGGAAGCTTTGCGAGGAACGTGCAAGGAGTTGGTATGGTTAAACGAGTCACTAGTTTACCAGTCAAGAGATACACAAATCACATCATTTCCGTACTCTGCTACATTGTTCAGTTTCTTCGTAAAGCTTTTGTGGAAGGCGTTTCACCATTTCACCGCTTCACGTCCTCGCACCGGTCAGCTGCCTAGTCCAGCTTTGGTGGAAGGAGTCACACCATTTCACAGCACTACCACACCGCCTTGCACCGCTAAGCTTTCTCGTTCAACTATGGTGAAAGAGTCACACAATTTGACAGCAACTATACGTATCCTCGAACTGCTCAGCTGCCTAGTACAACTTTGGAGGAAGGGGTCACTCTATTTCACAGTACAGCTCCTTTTTCTCGCACTGCTCAGCTGCCTAGTACAACTTTGTTCAAACGAGTCACGTCATTTCACTGCACCGCTACGTATTCTCGCACCGCTCAGCTTCCCCATACAACTTTGCTAGAAGGACTTCAACCATTCTATAGCTCCGCTACGCCTCCTCGCTTTGCTCAATTTCCCCATACAGCTATGGTGGATGTAGTCATCGGCTGACACAGATCGACTCTAGGCTCCAGAGCCTTGAACATCGGCTCCAAGTTGCCAGTCTGTCGGTTTTTTTAATTGCATGAACTAATTCCTCCTAGCCCGTTCCATCATCGGACTATAAGACGTACGGCGATGCGTCATCGGTACATGGTGGACATCTCACCTAAACGCACCAAACGTTTTGGGTATACTTTTATTATGCGTACAGCTAAGGATTGGAATTATGTGCATCTGGACTGAGGGCCCATTTTTCAAATCCTTGTGTAACGAAATAAGACTTAAAGGGAAATTAGTTAAAAATAGTAAAAACTTAAAGCAATGGGCCTAAAATTTCTTAAACGTGAATTAAAACTGTTATGATTAAATTACTTGGGCCCTCAATCCAGACGCTTGCATAAACTGGCATACCCTAAATCTCAGAAAGTACTATCTCTGGGTTAATCATTTTAACTTAGGAATTTAGTTAAGAATTTCTTAAATATTTTTAGAAATTCCCAAATCTGTAGAATATGACATTACAGATTTATGACGATATATCAAGGGCCCTCAATCCTTTAATGTCTTTACCGAGGAATCTGCAAAAAATGAATTTATCTGAAGAAATACATGAATAGGACTGTAATATACTTTGCTTAGATACCTCTGTGAATTAGTTAAAAAGAAATAATGACACAAAAGTGAATTGTTAAAAAGTAAATGGATATCGAATTTTACTATAACGTCTGAACTGAGAGCCCAATATTTTCGGCTTTATTGTCTAGGCTCAACCTCATAGATTAAGTCAAATTAAACTAAGTTTTTTTACTATTTTTTAACTAAAATGTCACATATCGTCCGTTCTTCTAAATGCAATACATTAAGAGAAAATTGATTTTTATTTTTTTATAGGAGAAAATTATGTAGGGTAGATATGATTTTGTTACTTTTTGGGACGGAAAATCATACCATATGTCATCGTTTCTATGGACAGTATATGCAGCACCACAGACGTTGCAATGCGCAAATCAATCAAATTCATTTCGATGACTAAACACAATCGATATAAACTTATGAAAACTATTTACTTCACTTATATTATGTAATCTAAAAATAGTCTGATATCGTAACATCAATTTAATTACAAACAATTTGTTACTATTATGTTATACATATGGAAAGGATACATTTCTTAATGTCTAGTTCAGTAATTTGGTGGCAAGAGAAAGAAGTATTTGCTGGCGAAGGAAGATTAAAGAGATCGTTGAGAGTCGAAGATTTAACATGGTCATCGAGGGTAATGGGGCCTTAGAAAAGTGTGCATTCAGGCTCATTCTTATCAGAAGAACTCTTGCTAGAGGCTTAACCAATACTAACAGTCTTTAAAAATTGCCATACTTGTGTTGGGTTGAAGTTTTTAATTTAGTTGGAATGTGGTGCCTTTTCGCATTCCTACACTGATGACTGCAGCGATTTCGCATCTTTTTATAAAGGTCCCAGTTTTCCCTAGTCAGTCACTTTCTGTACAGGCACTTGGCTTTGTTCGCTTAGCCATCTGGTTTTTTATTGCTGGATATAGCCATGGTGCAGGAAGGTGTTTGACCCTCACCTTTTTTAGGGCGCGTGTGCCTGATACAAATCCAACATTGTCTTGCTGAATATTTACACAATAGTGTCCATATACTCCCAGGCGTATACAGGAGACCAGTCAATACCACCCGCATCAGCTCTCAAACGCTCCAAATCAATGTTTTTAAAAGAAGGAAGAGAAAGAAATTTGGCCTTGCGTTTAGGAGGTCGAATATTGTAGGAAAGATAAATGAGGTCATGCTAGGAAAAAGGAGAAGGTAGCTGTCCATGTGTGCCTACTTAGTTAGGGTCGGAAATTAGAATGAGATCTTATAGAGAAGGAGAAGAGTGAGGAGCCATGTGAGTAGCATCTAGCGGTAGTAAGTGCATATTAACAGAAGAGACAAGAAATTGGAGTTTACGGCTGCGCGTAAACTCCAATTTCTTGGCAATTGGGACTATATTAGACTCCTAAAAGTAACTTATACTTCATAAAAGATAGCTTGATGTCTGCGACGTATGTCAAACTGACGTATACGTTATTGTTAGCCTGTCACAAGCGCCTTTGTTACTGACAGCTGTCGCAAAGATCAATCTATCTTTTTAACCGACTTACCAAAAAGGAGGAAGTTCTATGTTCGACTTCATGTATGTTTTTTTTTATGTATATTCACCGATATCTCCGTCAATTGTGGACTGATTTTGAAAATTCTTTTTTTATATGAAAGACTATGTTTCGAAATTGTTGCCATTTTAATTTGGTGAAGATTTAATGAAGAACTTCCAAGATATACAACAGAACTCTTCAATAACTAACGGGAAATCTCTCGGGATTGCTGCAATCGCATGTCTGTTTATTGTTTATACCATTTCATAACATAACATCACGCCAGTACGCTCTTGAGGGGTACGCAATTCTCTCATTTCACCCTTTACGTTCAAATTTCATGATATTCGGCTTATCTATTCTGGCGTTAAGGTAACTTACTAAATAACTTGCCTATTAGGTAGGTACAACTAAAAAAAATCTTTTTTACAAAAAAATACTACAGACTTCTAAATAAAACACCACAAAGTGAAAAATAACTTTCTTTTTCGAAGTCGGTGTCTTTGGTAAGTACCTATTTTTTCGTTATGGACACCGACTTCGAAAAAGAAAGTTATTTTTCATTGATCAGTGGTAAATTGATGATAAAACTTGGAAGAGTATTACCATCGTTATAGTTACAGATTGTGCGTGTACATCAAAATACGTGCCTAGTGTAATAAAAAAATTAAACTTTTACATTATTCTCCATTACATAATACGATTAGTTACTTTGTTACGGTACATTACCAAGAATGACGTTCATTTGTTTTATCCTCGCCCGAAAAGGACCCATGCAATAATAGCTTTGCCTGACAATTGCACTGTGTTCCCTTCAAAATATTGCACCACAAAAAACACAGTCGCTTCCGACAGTTCAAACCATAAATATTTACTTTAGTCGCTTAAAAAATAGCTTATATGAGGATATATACTGATCAGTCCAAAAAAGTAACAAAATCATGTGTACCCTACAAAACTTTCTCCTATAAAAAAATAAAAATCAATTTTCTCTTAATGTATTGCATTTAGAAGAACGGACGATATGTGACATTTTAGTTAAAAAATAGTAAAAAAACTTAGTTTAATTTGACTTAATCTATGAGGTTGAGCCTAGTCAATAAAGTCGAAAATATTGGGCTCTCAGTTCAGACGTTTAAGTGAAATTCGATTCTCATTTACTTTTTAACAATTCACTTTTGTGTCATTATTTCTTTTTAACTAATTCACAGAGGTATCTAAGCAAAGTATATTACAGTCCAATTCATGTATTTCTTCAGATAAATTCATGTTTTGCAGATTCCTCGGTAAAGACATTAAAGGATTGAGGGCCATACATATATCGCCATAAATCTGTAATGTCATATTCTACAGATTTGGGAATTTCTTAAAATATTTAAGAAATTCTTAACTAAATTCCTAAGTTAAAATGATTAACCCAGAGATAGTACTTTCTGAGATTTAGGGTATGCCAGTTTATGCAAGCGTCTGGATTGAGGGCCCAAGTAATTTAATCATAACAGTTTTAATTCACGTTTAAGAAATTTTAGGCCCATTGCTTTAAGTTTTTACTATTTTTAACTAATTTCCCTTTAAGTCTTATTTCGTTCCGCAAGGATTTGAAAAATGGGCCCTCAGTCCAGATGCACGTATTGGAATTCCCTGCCAGAATCTGTATTTCCTGATAGCTACAACCTGGGAGTCTTTAGGTCAAGAGAGAATAGGATTCTTCTAGGTAAGAGGGCTACATCATCGACCATATCATCGCTTACCATCAGGTGAGATAGTGGTCAAGCGCGAGCCTATCGATAAAAAAAATAAAATAAAAAAATGTCAAAACATTTCACAGCCCAGCTCCGCTTCCTCGCATCGTTCAGCTCCTCCACACAATGGCCCATAAACATGGTATAAATTGGCCACATTTTACGAGCCATACTAAATGGTATCAAACGATCTAATTACTTTATTCTACCCTACTCCTCGATGCATACAATGGCTGTAAAGTTTATTTTTCCTATTTTGCAATAAACTTTCAAGCTTGCAACTTGCTGGGGTTTATTAGTTTATTTTTATTTGACTGGCTGGAATGTAATAATACCGGACTGGAGTTAGGTGTTAATCAATTTTATGTTGGTGTGTCTATATTGGAAATTATTTTGATTGCATTTATTGGATTCGATGACAAATACTTTTCTGATGCGATTGGTTCCTACATGAATCTATCTGTGAATGACTGGAACACAACATTTCTTCCTTTTTTATCCGACTGCAAATAAATCAACTATACCTGTCATTAGAATTAAGCAAAGCATATATGTAAACAAAGAAATGTCAATAAAAGTAACTGTTAAACATTTTCACCGTTATTTAAAAAAAATGTCGGAACTGTTAAGCAACTGAGTATCTTGCAGGAGGTTCTTTAAATTGGAAATTTTAATTAAACATCTGCTTGCTAATAAGTTTTTAAACAACGTCGAGATGTTTATCAATAAGGCCTATTGTCAGAAAATTCAATAGAGGTTTTGCCAAAGGGGGTAATGTGTTTATCAGTCTATGTATGTATGTTTGTTCCTATGTGGCGTTCTAGATACCAAATTCGTGGGCTGATTTTGATGATTCTTACGTCAATCGATTCGTCTTAACCTGTGAGTGTCACTAAAGACATGACAGTAATCAAAGTTCACCACAGTGACCACGAGACGCCATAATGTCAAAATGGAAAAAATGACGGCGAACTATATCAAGTGGGGCGTGGGGTAACGTTGAATAGCTAGATAGGTATTGAAAAATCATTTTTACTTAGGATATTTATAATGATTTAAAATTGGTTAGCAACAGTTCTCGCTAATTACTTCATATCTTTCAAACTACTAGACGGATTTATATAAAATAGACATCGTTAATACGGCTTGACCGCCAAGTAGTTTTGTAGATAAGTGATGTAACAAAGGCGAAATTTCGGCCTTATATTCTGGATCCTCAAAATATGGGCCCAAAATACGCCAGTTTTTATTTTCATTCAGACCCATCGGGTGGGGTATCAAAATAAAGGGGTATATTCGACTTATATATTCAAAAGAAATTCGGAAAAAAAAATTAGTAAAAAGTTGCAAATAAAAAAAGTACTTAAGTTTAAAAATCAAAAACTAGACTGCTTAAGGACCGAACTAAAATGATATAAACTAGAAGAAAATCTCATTCTATGCAGTCGGCGTAAATTACATATTGGCGAGCTGGCTGACCAAAACCTTGTGTATCCTTCGACTGCACAGCATGATTTTCTGCTTGTTTACATCTTTTTATTTCGCTTCTGAAGCAGTCGGGTTTTTTTTTTTTTTTTTACTTTTGTAAAGTGACAGATTTATGCCTAGTAAACACACACAATCTATATTTTTATGTAAAGATAAATCACGACTGAGAAGAAGACGGGTCAAAGATATAAATTTCAACTGTTTACAAGGTAATTTCTTAGCCGATCATCATTGCCGGCTCAAATCATTTCCAGTAAGTAGTCATCTCGTGAACCACATCGCTCATCCTTTTACGATCTGTTCAAGACTCAGTGGCCATAAATATTTTTTTTTCCCTCTACTTTGAACACGTTTTGTCCCTCATCATAGTTTTTATGTTTCATAATATCGCTACCGACATTTATGGGACAGAAACGATTTATGGTCACCCGAAAAAATATGTTGCATCTGCTCACCAAAAAACCACATGAAATTCTAAAACAAGTTAATAATGAAACCGTTATGTGACATAGAGTTATTTCTAACTAGCTTTTGCCCGCGGCTTCGCTCGCAGTGAAGACATTTTTTGCATGTTACTTCTAATACCTCCAAGAATATATGTACAAAGTTTCATGATGATCGGTTCTGTAGTTTTTGCGTGAAAGCGTAACAAACAAACTTACATTCACATTTATAATATTAGTATGATTTATTTAACAACTGTAGATTAAAAAGGCAAATAAAATTCAATCACGAAACAGGTCCTAGTAATTATAGCACAAACTGAAAAACGCAAGATGAATGAACTGAACGACGCAATTGACTCGGCTATCACAAACTAGGCCACAGTTAGTGTCGTCCACTAAAAGCCTGGACAAGCGAATAGTGACGTCAACTATTCAGAGTTTGGCTTTTAACTCCCATGCGTTATTATTATTATTATGATAAGACACAATCGCAGCTTATTAGCTGTTGAATATGTTTCAAATAGCTTGGCTTTGTCTGTAAGTTCTGTTAGTGGTTGTGCAGTTGGTGCTTGGTTGGCCGGTCGGTTTAACGTAGGAGCCGTCACAACACTTTCCAGGAGCTTAATTCATCAATCTGCCTAGCCTTTTCCCAACTATTTTGGGGTCGGCTTCCAGTCTTACCGGATTCAGCTGAGCACTAGTATTTTACGTGGAGCTACTGCCTATCTGACCTCCACAACCCAGTAACTGGGTAACAGGGTACCCCTTGGCAAGACTGGTGTCAGATCTCAAGCTTCTGACTACCCGTAACGACTGTCCAAGATCTTCAAATGACAGCCGGGACCAACGGCTTAACGTGCACGAGTTAGAGCTTAATCCATATTACTAGAACATGTTTGTTGGCATTCAGCGTTCTAAGGCCTTAGAGGTTCGAAACATGGTAGTATGCCGCAAGAGTGCAGAAATCAGAGCTTACTGTTCTAATCTACTGTCTTTCACTTGAGCGCCAAGCTCATAGACAATCGCATCGTCAAACTGTGGCGGACAGGAATCGCCTAGTGTGCAGCGATACTTATCTGTATCTAGGTTCATCTCCATTATAATTCTCGATCTCCGCAATGGTAAAAATACAATCAGAGTTGCATTCGTGCTGTCAATTAGTGGTCACATAATACGTTGATCGATTGTAATTGTTGTTATTATGTGTGACCTAAATTTGTGGTGTATTTGTAGTGTGAGGCAATGATGTTGATGACCCATGAATTATGATATGACTTAACAAAGAGTTTTTAGCGGCCACATTTTTTTTGTGGCTATTATCGAGGCAGATGTGAAACATTCAGTATGCTTTTGAACTTATGTGTGGCTAATTAATATCAAAAAGCTTAAGAAAATTATGTGAACGCAATGAGATTTTACCAATGGATACGTCACATACTCATTATAAAGATATAAAAAAATGGCGATATTTTACTTTAGCTACCGACATAGAACCTAATGAACTTTATTTATATCACTGAGTACGTTAAAAGATCACAGAGATATAAATAGCACCCCGTTGTCAGAAAGAGATGAACATACTGTTCAAACGAACGTCCGTGTTGCGGCCAGACGCAGGACGGACTGAGTTCACTCAAGCTGGTCAGCTTGTGTTTGTATTGCCGCGCAGAGGTCGGTAAAACGTATAGCTACCTCTGTATATTTATAAAATCATTGTGTGAACGTATGTGTGCTTCGCCAATTATTATTGCTGAGAGGGGATCAATACCTATTTCTGTGAACTCATTGTTTATCGACAAGTTATCTCATTGTTTAGTTATTGTGAATGTTTTGCCGATAGATTAAGTTGAAGAGCATCTAAGAAAACAAGTAAAATTTAATAATTTAGAATACCTTCGACACATTTTTATTTCATGCTACATAATTTATCTACTAGTAGACAAGCTTCGATCAACAATCTATAGAACACGTAATTATGACATGGTATCTTGCGAAAACACCTCGATTCTAACGTTAAACGCCCATAACTTAAGAACGGCTGAACCGATTTTCATCAAACAGCTAAAACACTCTCGATAAAATCACCTTACAAACAAAAAAAAAAACGAATTCAAAATCGATTCGTCCGTTTAGGAGTTATGATGCCACAGACAGATACACATTAATAAACAAACTCATAGGTACACACGTCAAACTTATAACACCTATATTTTTCCGTCGGGGATTAATGATAGTATTTTCGCGCGAGTGTAGCCGCGAGTATAGCTAGGCAAGGCATCTCTGCAAGGCGCGGAGTCAGATTAAATTCTCATTTTCTAGACTGAAAGGCGGAACTAAAGATTAGTGTTGTATACACAAATCTTTATATTTAATTCACTAGCATCACTAAGAATAGCATCAACTCACTGTTTAGTATCTTATAAATAAATAAGTATCAAAAATAAATGTTTATAAATATATTTTGCTCATGTAAATTATGCTGGGCTATAAGTTATGGGCTAAATAAATTGAGTTCACAAATAGGAGCAATATAATATTGCTTGTAGTGAGTTATGGGTATGGCAGTAAAGCGTATCAGCTGTCTGGTGAAATATTATGTAAAGCTTGTAATATTTTTCGTTCTGTATTTGAATTTCGTGAATCTGCAGACTTGCAGACTGCAATTTGAGATCTTGGGTTAGCTTGTTTAAGAATATAGTCATCTGAACTAATATTGTTTAGGAATGTTTGTTTTGTAAAAGGTAACCTCTGGAGATGACGATCCAATTAATGGTTTCCCTAGTCGACGGCACGAACTATTTTGTGCGCGAGGTTAAAATGCATGCTATCTATTCCGACAACACGTGCGAAATAGATAGATGCTGTGATGAGCAGTAAGAAGCTAGTTCGTGTACGAATTAGCACTTTTGCATCGAAATGGATGATGATGTGATTGCAAAACGAGCGCGCGAAATTTTATAAAAACGACTAAATGTATATTTTCAAAATAAAATAATTTTCATTGTTGAATTACTAATTTATCCCTGTATGGAGGCCGTTTTGCAATTTTCCTTCTTCTTATGGTATTTATTTCCGCCCAAAGATGCGTTGAAATTAGTGTTGAAATATGGAACTTTCGACGCTAATAACTTTCTAATATTTTTTCTTACAATTGATATCATTACAATATATCAATTATAAATATAATTACAAAAAAGAAAGATATAATTACAAATTGATATCATTTTATATTTTGAACGTACATCGTCTAACAGTGGAGTAATCGCCAGACTACGTTTGTATGTACAAACAAAACAAAGGAGGACTGCGTACACCATCGGCCACACAGCCACAAAGAAATGAGATGCCATCAAATAAAAAACTTTTTACAAAAAATTACAACCGACTTCCAAACAAAAACACTACAAAGTGAAAAATAACTTCAATTTCGGCAGTCGGGGTTCCTGTTTTCGTATCTTCGTTTTTTGACACCGACTTCCGAAATTGAAGTTATTTTTCACTTTATAGTGTTTTTGTTTGGAAGTCGGTTGCAATTTTTGTAAAAAAGGTTTTTATTTTTTACTTTTTAGTTGTGGTTCTTAAGGACCAATTCCAGCTAGGGCTAGGTATCTACGCGTATAATGCCCAAAGAAAAGCCAGAATAGATTAACCCAATAACATGAAACTTAAATAAAACCGGTGCACTGAGAGTATTCCAGGGTGAACTGTTTACACCTGAGTACCCCTTTAGAGCGTACCAGTGTGATGTTATGATATGAAATGGTGTAAACAATAAACAGACATGCGATTGCACCTATCCCGAGTGATTTGCCATCATTTGTTGAAGAGGTCTGATGTATTTCTCCGAAATTCTTCATCAGATCTTGATGAAAATTAAATGGGACCACATGACAAGCACCAGCTTTCAAATAAAAATCATCAATATCAGATCACCTAGTAAAAAGTGCTGAGGTAACACACAAAAAAAATACAATCGAATTGAGAACCTTCTCATTTTTGCGAAGTCGGTTAAAAATATTAACATTGTTGTAAAATACAGATAAGAAAATAATAATTTAAATGTTTGACATTATATTTGTGCAAATGTGCAAGCTTGACATATTTGGTTGTTGAACAAAATAAATATCTCAGTATATTTTTATTCTTGATTTTAGTGACAGCAAAGTAGACACTGTAAAAACGTTTTTTTTAGGGTTTGTTTAACTTTTATTTTTTTGCTCTAGCGAATTGTATATATTATCATCAGTCCAAAGCTTCGCCACACTAAAAAAAATACAGGTCTTCCAATGACTGTTACAATAAAAGGACAATGAGGAAATCGTCACACTTATTTGAGGGATCAGAACCTAACTTTTGTCCCTTCAATGTTTCATAAATTATGCTAATATGAGCAAACTATCTCGCTAGTTACTGAATATCTTTCCGAGGGATTCGTAACAGTTTTTACGAAGTTTTCTTGGGTCTTTGTACCATCTTGAGAATGCGAACTTCTATTCGACTGTGCAGTGACATCCATCACAGAAAATAAATATAAAAAATACAAGTGTATGACGGTATAGTTCCTGCCAAACTTCTTGGCCACCCTGAAGTTGGCTTTCAGATGCGCTAGGCATGGGTCGGTGCTGTTTTTGTATGAGATTTACTACAGCCCAGCCATTGTAGCCAACTTCAGGGCGGCCAAGAAGTTTGGCGAGAACTATACGGAGAAGTAGACGTGATGGAACTGTTTATTAAATAATACCTAAGCATGCCGCTAGAATTTTACTTATCACACTATATTATATATATATAAATACAATATTATAAAAGCGAAAGTTTGTGAGTGTGTTTGTATGTTTGTAACTCAGTCACGCTAGGATGGCTCAAGGGATCCGGATGAAATTTGGCACAGAGATAGATTGTGGTCTGGAAAAGCGTTGATCCCGGTATAATGTTCCCTTGAGATGACAACACACTTTTCACGTGGGCGAAGCCGCTGAAAGAAGCTAATAATATTATAAATGCGAAAGTTTGGATGGATGGATGGTTATATGTTTGTTACTCAATCACGCCAGAAAGGCTAAACGGATCTTGATGAAATTTGGCACAGAGATAGATTATAGTCTGGAATAGCTCATAGACTACTTTTGATCCCGGTATAATGTGCCCTTGGGATGATAAAACACTATTCACGCGGACGGAGTCGCTGGCAGATGCTAGTATGAATTTATTTCTGTAAGAAACTAGATGCTATTTTATCGTATAAAAACTCCCTGTCAGCCAACGGAAACGTCTACGCGTCTGCTTTAAATTTTCTTCTTGTTAATACGAATTTGTGTTTATGTTCATAATATGCTATTCATCATATCAGCCTGGAAGCGCACATTGCTCTTTTCCTCTCTGCCATGTTGTCAGTTTTTGTACGTCCGTTATCCAGCATCCTAATTGCGTAAGTGAATTCGACAAGGCAAATGGTTTGACGCCATGAAAGAGTATGACAAACAATACTCTTTAAATAAAATACTCTTTAAATAATAAGGTATTGCCAAAAATCATTGGAGTCTTTCTAAGATTATCTTCACCAATGAAAGCGTCCAATAATTGTTTGCAATACCTTATTATTTAAAGAGTATTTGTCATACTCTTTCATAGGGTCAAACCCTTTGCCTTACCGAATTTACTTACACAAGTAAGCTGCAAGTGTTTCCCACGGCTTTAGTAATATCAACGACTTTTATGGTATGCTAAACACTATTTGAAATAACATTGGACATGTTTCCAAAACTTTTTACAGTCCGTTCAACCAATTTTGAGTTCTATCCCGTAAACATAAGGATGACATAAAAAGAAGTAACCTGTTACCAAAACCAACAGTTTACTACAGCTGCCATTTGTCGTATCACCAACGCAATAGAAGTCAAAATCGGTTGAACGGGCTGCAAAATGGGCTAATTTAAACGTCTAATGTTATCGCAAATGGAGTATAGATGGCTAGCTCTACAATACCTACCTACTATAAGTAACTACAAATCAATGCATGAGTCATTGATTCAAAAAACATGCTTGTTTCCGGCTTTTATAAGTTATTCAGTAATAAATTAACGGACGTTAAAAACAAAGCTGTTACCTACTATTAAATAGTCTACTTACCGAACTTAATGATACCAAAACACATACATTATTTCTGCAGAAGCATTCATTATTATAAACAAACAGGTAGGAAGCAAAATACGGTCTTAATTTCGCAAGGCGGCATTAAAATATCTCATTAAAAACTCTGTTATTTCTCGTAAAATAATAATACAAGGACACAATAAAATAGAATTACATTTTAAAATGAAACAACTCTCCTTTCAATGGAATTTAATTTATTTTCATACGGAAATACTACCCAATTTTACTATCGAAATATTTTATTTACTTAACTAGCTGTTATCCGCAACTTCTTTAGCGTCAAACTCATTTTTTTTTTTTATTTAACTGTGATTTTTTCCGGGATAAAAAGTAATCTATGTTACTCCTTATAATATCAGCTACCAGTGAAAGTCCCGTCAAAATCGATCCATCCGTTTCGGAGATTACCCGGCAAAAACAGACAGACAAAAATCTTAAAAATTGCATATTTGTTATTAGTACCGTATATACTTTCACATGCATTCAATAAAACGTTGTTATTTTGAGTTAACCTAAAGACACTTCAATTTTTAGCCGACTTTCCAAAAGGAAGAGGAGGTTCTATTATACTATAAAAACCATTCATTTGTGACATCGGCCCATATTTCCCGCGGGTGTAGAGGCAGAGTGTCAGATGTTTACTGTCAGCCTCCGATAGTCCGGCGATGACAGAGGTCCGTATTAATTGGCCCCATGGGGCTAGCCTGATAATACGACCAGAGGCAATCCCAAACTTTGAATGTTATAGACATTTTTTTTAAAAATAAAACCCGATAGGTACCTAAATTATGTTTTTGTTAAGGTTTTTCTGTTCAGCGGCTTTTTAATTGAGAAGGTAAAGGATTGTATCATTAATGAAATAGCAAAATGATTCTAAGTTTTTTTTTTAAACTAAACAGTTGGCTGCACTGTAGAAGGCGTTTTTTCTGTTCCGCACTGACGTGCAGCCCCACAAAATCTAGTAGGTTTCTGTCCGCGCATTTTATTGATATTCAAACAATAGCTTCAGTTTCGGTGAGGAGACTCGAGAGTATCTGATTACGATATCAGACCTAAACAAACAGCGTACGATATTTTGCTATGGAAAGTGTGTTTTTATGGTGATAAATATGCTCGTTCAAAATCCGTAGGAGCAGACCTACATCTACCCCATACCTACTGTGTTCTATGGCACCTTAGGACCGTGACGAATGACCTTTAGCTGTTGTATAGAAACACACTGCTTACTTTATAAATATTTCATTGTTAAAAATAACGTTTTTTTTTTCACATTAATCAAATTTGAGTCGCACTAAACAATCGACACGTTCCAAAAAAACAAACCGATTCTTAATTTGAATTTGAGGTTTCGAATCCAGCTAAAAGCAAAGCATATTTCTGGCTGCCTGCATCTGCTTGATGGGAGGTTTTACTAAACAGGCAACCTTTCCAATACCTAATGGCTAGTGTGGTTTGCAATACTGTTTACTTACTTCGTATCTTGTAAATCACCAATAAGCCAGCCAATACACACTTAACCTTTTAATAAAAAAAAGATCAACATCAAACATAATACTCAAGTATTTTATGAATACACACCTGCTCACCCTTTTTGTTGGGCATAAAAGGGGCATTTCGTAATGTAGATCTCTCAGCAGCCATTACGATCGACTGTTTACCTGTATTTCTTGTTTACGAGTTGAACGTAAACGTAGAATGTGTGCCACATTTTGATCTAAAACTGGAGGAGCTTTTGAAATATTTGTATAGCTATTTGTGAAGTTTCGATATCAGTTCCGAGAAAGGGTTTTTTAGGGTTCCGTACCCAAAGAGTAAAAACGGGACCCTATTACTAAGACTCCGGGCTCCGTCTGTCACCGGCTGTATCTCATGAATCGGATCACCTAGTAAAAAGTGCTGAGGTAACACACAAAAAAATACAGTCGAATTGAGAACTTCCTCTTTTTCGAAGTCGGTTGAAAATAGTTCAAAACGCCAGATTTTTTAAGTTAAGTGCGGTACCTACATAATATATAGATCAAGTAGGTAAGTCTAGACGGAATACATCTTCGTCTGTAAGTTGAGACAATGATCAAATGCAAACCAGTCCGATGCAAAGAGAACCCTCTTTTTTGAGCAATCGGTTCAAAAGTTAATCAACGAGATTTCTGTTTCTCTACGGTGTTTAGCGATTGAATAAAAGGTCCTAAATTCAAATTTTGTATAGAAGAACAAACATCTGCTTACCATAGTTGTAAAAAAGCGTGGAGGTTTTTATAAATAAGGCCGATATTAATGTTTACAAAAGTGTGAAAGTTTAAAACCATGTTCGGGATTTTATGTTTCAATTTCTGAGTAAGGCCTTCTAAAGGTGTGTACGAAAACCGTTAAAGTTCACCGCATCGGCCCGAGTCCGTTGTTTCTTTAGGCCCGTAATGAAAATGGTTTGTTTAATTAAAAGCCGTAGAAAAATAAGGGAACTGACCTTGGAGAGGACGTGTCCACTTATTTTAGTAGAATTGAATTTTATTCCGGGAACTTCTGTAATGATATGAGGTTGAAACTCAAAATTATTCGTTTTCACTTCTCGTCTAACTTGCTTTTATTATGTACTCATCAGATACAGAATGTCAGTGCGGTGCCCTTGTGCAGAATATGACAAATGCTGGACTGCTAAAAGTGTCCATACAACACTTTTTTCCGTACGCACTTTAGAGGACTTCATAAAAGACACTGACTTTGCGATTGGGGTGGCCTCCTGTAGGAAGCTGTTCTTTTTAGGGTTCCGTACCCAAAGGGTAAAAACGGGACCCTATTACTAAGACTCCACTGTCCGTCTGTCTGTCACCAGGCTGTATCTCATGAACCGTGATAGCTAGACAGTTGAAATATTCACAGATGATGTATTTCTTTTGCCGCTATGCCAAAATACTAAAAACAGAATAAAAAATATTTAAGTGGGGCTCCCACATAACATTGTTGATTTTTTGCGCTTCTTGCGCGAGTCCGACTCGCACTTGGCCGGTTTTTTCACTCCGTCAATTGCGGACTGTTTTGAAAATTCTTTTTCGTTTAAAAGAATATGCTCCCGAATTAGTCCCATTTAAATTTAGTGAAAATCTGATAAAAAACAGACATACAACACAGATATACAACAGAAGAATAAATAACGGCGAATCTTTCAGGATTGCTGCAATCGCATGTCTGTTTCAGATTTTCGTAATTGAAGTTATTTTTCACTTTGTAGTTTTTTTATTCTCTTAGTTGTTGTTATCCATCGACTCGAAAAGAAGAACAACTTTGGCACCTCTATTAGTACAGAGATGCCTAAAATATGAACAGCAAAAAAAGGTTCGCCCGGAAATTGCAAAACCTGACTTTTTCTGTTTGCTTCTGATACGTAGGCGTTATTAGTTGATTGTAGTATTTTTTTTTCATTTGTAATAAATTAAAAATAATAGGAATAACAATTTAAAATCTTTTTTTTTATTTTTCCCTAAACCTTTAACTCAATGTGAACGCCTGTTCGAGTACCTACTTAAACGCTGAAAATGACTGAGAAACGTTTGGAGAAGTTAGAAGTAGTTTGTAGTTTGGTTTTTTAAGTTTGTAGTAAGTAAGTTAAAAAAATAATGAAATATAATTTCCATGCCGGAGTCGGTATTTCCTGATAGCTTCACCCTGGGAGTCTTTAAGTCAAGAGAGAAGTGTGCTTCACCATCGACCACATCATCGCTTATCAGGTGAGATAATGGTCAAGCGCCTATCAATAATACAAAAAATAAAATTGAAAATAATATCTTTGCCAGGTTTTTTTTTTTCAAAACGGTGTATTCAATTTGGACGCCTATACGACTACTACAAACGCTGAAAAAAATAAGAGAGCTCCATAACCTTGTTTATTATATCTATGTCCACAACCCAGTTACTAGACAACACGCCCTTTGATAAAACTGGTTATTCGTTTTCTTTTACCTCTTTCTGAGTATTGATAGCCAAAAATATCTCATATAGCCAAAAGTATCTCCGCGTCGCGTACAAGCTATCAATTATATTTTTTAAATGTTAAACATCGACAATCATGTAGACAATCAACATAACATCATAAATAAAATTTATTCAGAATATTAATTCAAAAATAACTAATTTGCCCGCTTAATTAATAGCCCTTATTAATATTCCACAATCAAATTTTATTTTATTTTCCTAACTTTAACAGCTGGTCTCGAATGCATTCGGTCGGACGGCCATAAATTTTGTCGGAAAAAATACCAAAAGTGTGTTGTACTAACTGTAACCCACGACTTCGTCCGCGTCAAATTAGTAAAACTAAATTATACATCGTTTTTTATTCTTTTACGCGGATCCCTAATTCTTATTCTAAAATAAAAGTATCCTACGTTACTCCTTATAAGATCATCTATCTGCCAGTGCCAGCCAACGAAATTATGGAATATTGATTATTTGAACGGATCATTTTAAATTGATTCCAATAGATAACGCGGTTTTAAATATCTGAGTCATGCCGCTCGACTTTTTGTATTGTAACACATTTTGTTACAAATAAAACTGCAAAAAATACTTTTAAAAATCGTTCCTGTAATTAAAGAAAAAAATAGTCACGAACCGAGAAAACACTTTTACTTGCAAGTCGCTGCTAACACCATATAGCCGTAGAACGGAACCGAACGCAATCGAAGTACCGTAACAGCATAATCAGACGAAAAACGCTAGTTACGTCGGCACGTTTTCTTTGTATGGGATGAAGCATCTGTATGCTAGTATTATATTATCTATGGTATATACTTTATTCTGCATTTACTAAAAAGCTTTTATTTTTATATTACAAACAGACACTTCAATTTTAATTATTTGTATAGAGAAGGTATAAAGAGTATAGATATATGATATGTTATTGTAATAGCACGAACTACTGTAAAACCTAGAATTTACCGGTAATACTTGAAATTTGCCAAGTTTAACAGGTTAAATGCCGCGCTAATTTCGGGCTTTTACCAGCACTCACATGGTAAATCTTAGGATTTACCTCAGACACTGGTAAATGTTGAAAAATTTTAATGTCTATGACACACTATGATACGAAATGATGAGAACAATTAAGGACTAATTGATAAGCTTCACCAAAGTAGATATTATGTTTGTTAGACGATTTTTTTCATCGAAGTCGACTTCAATGAAAAAAATCGTCTAACTAACATTATTTTCGAATCAAATCTAGAGGCCCTAGACAAGTGATATATCATCGAAAACATGGCGATATCGAGTATCAAAAAGACAAAATAGTATGGGATTGACAAGCGATATCGAAAAAACAAGTGATCAATCCGTTACATTTTAATATTTCGACTATCGCTTTCGCTGACAATGTAGGTATTTGTTTCAATTTCTTACTCACATACAATCGCCACGTGGATCAGTCCTGTATTTTTTGATCAAGGTAGGACTCGCGATGAATCGGTCCAAACCAACGCAGGAAATACATTATGTCGATACTTGTGCCAGTAAGATTCTTTTAAACCAGGCAGGAAAAGGAGATCGATCGCCGTATTGAAAACGCCTGGAAAAGCTCATGAAAACACTAATAAAAGGTGATATACCCATCTCACTGAAGCGAAAACTCATTGACATGTGTATCCTGCCCGTCCTAAGCTCAGACTTGGTCGCTCACCGAGTCGCAAAAATGCCGCCTGGGGGTTTGTCGAAGACTAATGGAGGCATTCTGTGCTTAAAAAGAGCTGACAGAGTAAGGAACGCCACATTGAGGTCTAAAATGGGGATCATCGAGAATGAAAGGCTACCAGGCTAAAATGGGGTTGGGCGGGTCACGTTAGCCACATGCACAAATTGGGCAATATTCGGCACAAATTGAGTGCCTGAGGATGTACGGCGCCGCCGAAGCCGACCCAGAAAGAGTTGGCGAGACGACCTAGACGTCTACTGTAAGGCTCAGGAAAAGAATACTTGGAAGGATTTAGGGGAGGGCTTTGCCCAGCAGTGGGACAATGTTGGCTAACATGAACAAGTAAAAATTAAAAATGTAATAAACCCCCGACACATTTTTATTTCATGCTTGTTATCTAGTAGTTGACACGTTTCTATCGACAATCTATCGAACACGTAACGATGACCCCGATTCAAACATTAAAACACCCATTACTTTTGAACGGCCCAACCTATTTTCATCAAACATAGCTAAGAACACTTTTGATAAAGTCACCTTTCAAACAATAAAAGTTAAATCAAAACCAGTTCATCCGTTTAGGAGCTATGATGTCACATATAGATATACAAATATACAAACACGCAAACTTATCACACTCCTCTTTTTCCGTCGGGGATAAAAAATACCAACATGATTTTAAAACATTTTCGTATGCTTTTTAACAGGAAATGTTTTAATTGTATTTTTTTTATCGTTTAACAACGTGACTGTCTATTTTGGTGAAGCTAATCAATCAGTCCTTAATTTTTTTTCGTAATTTATATCATAGGGTGTTATAGTCATTACAATTTTACAACAATTACCAGTCCCTGAGGTATATCCTAAGATTAACCGTGTGATTGCTAGTAAATGCCCGAAATTAGCGATGATCATAGATTAGTTCGGCTTTTTCCCAATCAGACGAGGTAAATATTAGGTTTTACCGGTAAATCCTAGGATTTACCGTAGTTTGAGCTTTTACAGTAACATATAGATAAGCCCGTTGGCGTTATCCACACACATGAACTCAAATGATTTGTCGTCCCATAAAACGACTTCAAGATGGGAAGTCGCGACCACTGCAGGAACAATCTACCCTACAAAGTTTTTATGGCCATCGTTCTTTGAAATGCAAGCGCGCTTGTTCAGAAAGTAACTTTGTGATTTTCAAAACCGTATAGCGTTATTTTCATACGCAGTTTATGTTCGACAAATGGACGTTATGATTTACTGCTAACGCCTTGCTTGCACTCAATAAATAACTGCTTATTTCGTTCCGAAACGAGGTTGTATTGACTGGCAAATTGTGTTCCACGTACTGGCTAAGATATTACTATTGCGGCTCAATGTTCTAATACCAAAGTGTAATACCACTGGTATTTGTTTTACCTCATATTTATTTTCTATTCCGAACGAATACCAATATTTAAATGATTACATTTAATATGCAAACGAATACTAACAACTTCGATTTGGTACAGTCAGCTCAGTCAAACCTAGTCAAATTTATCTGTATGGACGTTAGTTATCGAATTTAATTTACACCAAGTTCTTGGTGTTTTATATTCGTAAAGTTTAGCACATTCAATTGCTATAAATTAATAAACTCATAGATCTCGCACGACAACAGAGTAGACGAAAACAGTTTCATTAAACCTATAATTCAGCTCGTTGCAATAAGTGTACAGATTTTGATTTCGCTATTAAAAAAACGTCATTTGCTGATTCATTGTTATGTAGGTGATGAATTACTGATTTGATTATGCAAAAAGTTGATATTTTACAATTGTTAGATTAAAAGTTATTTGTTTTTGTTAAAAAATACATGACGTAGTTATTATTAGGAAGGTACCTATCTAAAACTAGCTATTTCAGGTAAAATCTAATATAAATTAAGAGTTGATATCTGAGATATTTTGTTTTTTTTAGATTGTCAGTAAAGCATTTTTAATGACAGTACCTTATATCTTTGAAACTGTTTTGGTATTAATTTAAACAATGGTATCCGTTCGGAATCTATCTATATATATAAAAATCAATTGCGGTTCGTTAGTCTCGCTAAAACTCAAAAACGGCTAGACCGATTTCAATAATTCTTAAATCCTAGGATTTACCGTAGTTCGAGCTTTTACAGTAACATATAGATAAGACCTTTGGCGTTATCCACACACATGAACTCAAATGATTTGTCGTCCCATAAAACGGCTTCAAGATGGGAAGTCGCAACGACTGCAGGAACAATCTACCCTACAAAGTTTTTATGGCCATCGTTCTTTGAAATGCAAGTGCGCTTGTTCAGAAAGTAACTTTGTGATTTTCAAAACCGTATAGCGTTATTTTCATACGCAGTTTATGTTCGACAAATGGACGTTATGATTTACTGCTAACGCCTTGCTTGCACTCAATAAATAACTGCTTATTTCGTTCCGAAACGAGGTTGTATTGACTGGCAAATTGTGTTCAGGTAGTTTAGCACGTACTGGCTAAGATATTACTATTGCGGCTCTGTTTTTAAGTATATAGCCGAAGATCTGACTGCAGAAATCTGCAGGATTCAAGTTTTTGATTAAACTAAATAGTATGAATGATACTTGATAGTAGAATAGATTGCTGCAGGGTTGATCTAGTCGCAATTACTTTAATCAACTGAATTGAAATTTATGGTTGATAGTTAAAATCAAGTGTATATGTCATAGACCAAGTGATTAATCAGGGCACTATGTATAATGCCCGGGCATTATGAATCTTATCAAGTCAAATCGGGCAATGTAATGAATACTGATTTAAACTTCTATATTTATCACATTCATCATCATCATCATATCAGCCGAAAGACTCCAAGCGTCGCCACATTGACCGGTCCCGTGAGTCCCGCATCCAGCGGATCCCAGCAACCATTTATCACATTGTCTGGTCATTGTGAATATTTCTACGTAACGGTAGGGCAATTTGATAATTATGGTCAATAAATTATTCCAAGAGCGAACGAAGTGAGCTCGGGAGCTTAGGGCACACGGATAGGTTAGGTTCGAAGGAGTTGACGGGAACTGAAGTGAGTGACCAAAGCGATTGAACTCAGCTCCCATCATCTCCTTCATGTGAGGTTACTTTAGATCCTGCTGACAGAAATAGGAACCCGCGCAGAGGAGCTTCGTCGACTTTGTTGTACATAACTTTTCTATATTAAAACCAATGTCAAAATTATTTAATAAAACACACATATTTTATTACCCTGCCCAATGAGTGATGGGCATGATTCAGAAAGCCCTGTCACTTTAATTATTTCAATAGTTTTTATCATACTGCCTACTCATATTGGGAATTTTTCAAATTGCCCGGGCTTTATAAATAATTCCATATTAATAACTTGGTCCATAACATTTACATATTAATTCATCAAGTAAATTAAACACCATTTGAAAGAAATCGATGTAGGAAATAGGAAAAAATAAGATTGCCAGTTCTCAGTTAGACGCAATCTGCTGGTTCCCATGCTAAATCTGGTAACACATGAAAGGCAGCTAACTGAGAGCTTGATGATGTTCCATACGCGCACCCACGATACAGGAGAAATTCCTAGTGTAGAGCAAAGTAAAAAAAAAACTGTTTGCGGCCAGATGCGACCAGGCAACCCTGCAGTACTATAAAAGATATTATAAATGAAAAGTTTGGACGGATGTGTTTATGTTTGTTACTCAATCACGCCAGAAAGGCTGAACGAATCTGGGTGAAATTTGGCATAGAGATAGATTATAGTTAGGAATAGCACATAGGATACTTTTAATACCGGGCATAATTTCCCTCGGATTAATTTTCGACCTACACGTGAGCTAAGCCGGAAAATAGCTGAATTCATAAAAATGAAGTTTCATCAAAAATAAATTACCGGCGGCTTTTTGCAGTGGGATCTCATACTAGGAGGTAATGATTATAGCTTATACCTTCTATTATCGTACAATTTTACGGTTTCGGGTCAGAAGGTTTTTCCTTATTAGCGGTGGAGGGAGATGTTATTATATGAGCAACTAGGCCCACACAATTATGTCTGTTAGGAATAAAATATATAGTTATCTCTCATTTGGATAGCTGTAATAAAAGTATCGTTAAGTTAATACATAGCTGTATAAGAGCTCGTGCATCAACTTGATGGCGTTAACTGGGACAGTATGAACTAGTGTTTGCCAAGTTGTGTATTTTTATAAGTTTAAATTACAGAGAGAGAGACTTATTAACGCTCTTGTATGCGATGTATACTTTCCATTATATTATTATGTATTGACGGGGTTGGCTCATATTGTATGAGTCAACACCGTCACTGGCAGAAATAAAGTCTATTTATTACTTTTTTTCACTTATTTAGTTTTAGTGATGTGCCAACTCGGGTTAATCACGACTCGAGTTAATTCGAGTTGAAATTCACATAACTCGAGTAAGCAGAACGATGCAAAGTTAGAATAAATTATTTATTTTTCTAAACCACTTTTTTTACATATGAATTTGACAGATAAGTTGGATAAATTCCTTGAGAATTGGCGAGATGAAGAACAACACCGAGGGTTATGGAAGGAATGGAAGAGGTCTTAGCCCAGGAGTGGGACAAAACAGGCTAAGAAAAAAAATAACATTAGTAAACTTATACCCTATTCGCTTGTGGCAAACTTTTTGTAAAAAAACACACGTCAAACGTTTGTCGGCTTACTAATTTTAAAAATACAAACTTACAACGAAAAATGGTTACTTTTGTAGCATTCTTTAATTTGTTATCATAATAGTTCCGAACTCCTGGCTTTCGAACTCCAGGCTGTTGGTTATTGGTTTTACCTTTTTCTTGGTTCAAACTTTAAAAATAATGATATTGTTGGAAAAAAAAAATTAAGAAATAATAGTTTAAATGTTTGACATGTGTGTATTTGGTTGTTCTGTGATATATTTTTTTTAGATTTTAGTGATAGCAACTCGAGTTCGGAAGAATTCCACTTGAGTCGACTCGAGTTAGGCGCAAATCGAGTTAACCCGAGTTAGTAACTCAAGTTGCACATCTCTAATAAGTTTACTAAGAGACGAATGAATGTGTTTTTTTTTTAATTCGCTTTATTTATTCAAGCCATAAGTGTTTATTTATAAACACATCATTTTATCAATATAAAGTAGATATAATACCTATCATTATTGATCGTGGTTAAAACAATATAGTGCGTACATATTTGTCAAGATTGAAATAAAACATACACGAGTCGTTGGCTCCACGTCCAACAAGATGTCAAATTATTTGCTCTATTAAATAAATAACATTGAACATTATTTATTCTTCGAAGTATCTATCGTTACCTCGGTACCTCTATCTCGCCAGTATTTATACCCTAACAGTTAAGTAGGTGACACCTAACTCAATACCCTAATGAATTTTCAACTCTCAACGCTTAGCAGACGGTTGAAAATCAAACGGTGTGTATAGGTCTCGGCGTGAATAAATCAGGCAACGACTGGATAAAAACTTACCTATATATTAAAAAAAACTCAGAGAAAATAAAATTACATAGGTTTGCCCGTGACGTGTTACAGAACAAAAAAACAAGTGACGATCAAAAGTGGACCACAAAAATTAAAACGTATACTCGGACTCCTTTGTAATAATACTTCTATGTACCTACATAGAAGTATTATTACAAAGGAGTCCGAGTTTTACATCGCTTACAGTGTGTTTTTAACCGACTTCAAAAAAAGGGGGAGGTTCTCAAGTCATCGCAATCTTTCTTTTTTTTATGTATGTTCCCCGATTACTCAAAGGCGCATGGACCAATTTGAAAAATTCTTCTTTTGTTTGAAAGGGTATACTTCACAGGTGGTCCCATGGTCATCAGATCAGGATCTTAAGACGGGATCCCAGAGAAATCGAGGGAACTCCTCAAACATAATAAAAAATATATAGGCATACATATAGAGATTTTGGTATATTCTGTTGGAGTTTATCAAAAATAACTCAATATTATTCAACACTATAGCCTTCTCTCTCTAACCATTAATTATACAGTTTATTACTTGAGACCTTGTCAACACTTGAAACTGAAATGCTAGCTGTTCACGGTACTGTATTCCGTCAACCTTAGTAGGAGCCACATGTGCTTACACACACCTTTCCGATACATAAAACAAAGGGTAATTAAACTGTTATTATTTAAACCCTTAAACCGTTATTTTCTTTGGTGTCCACCTTATTAACCCCAACAGGTTATGGGCCCAGAGCGCTAAGCCAAAGTGAAAATAATGATTGGACACTAAATAATAAACACGAGTTGTGCATCTAGTGAAACAAATAAAAAGGAATAAGACTGTTTAAAATCAAAATGAGTAATATGAACATTTAACATTTTGATGTCAATAAGTAAAGTGTGTAGACATTACGAATATCCAAAATTATTAAGTGAACTTGAAGTACCTACGGCACAGCCTATGGAACGTTATCGACAGTGAAGATCCAACGACAATATGTGCTTAAATGCGATGTAGGTATCTCTTGAAAAAGATTGCTGAACAGGAAGCTGCAGATGTAAAGTCAAAGGAATTCGAAAAAGTTATGAAACTTTTGATGACTTTAGTGAACAGAAACAGCTTTATTGTCCCCGAAGTCGAGACTGAATGACAAGTGACTGAAGATACAATTGACTAAAGACAATATAATACTAGCGATTGTGAAAAAGAGATTGTTTGATCATGGAATCAAACTTAAAAGTTGAAGGTCATGATCTAGGTCTAAAAGTACTTCAGGCTGCAATCTAGAGGCCATAAATCACACTCTGAAACAATTCCAGAGATCAGCAAAAGTCAATAAAACCGTTCAAGAACCCGAGAGAAGTTTAAGCCATTGAAACAAAAGAAGGAACAATACAACGGTGCAGATGGTTAGTTCAAAACCAGAACCACATGATGAAAATACGTCTGGTTTTACCTTTGTGACGGGCAGTCATGATGCTGCGTTTATACAAGCGACGAAGGAAGGAGATCTGCCGGTTACCTGTGAGATGGGCGTTCCAGGTGTGCTCCAGAATGTATTTTTCTGCGAGATTCCATAATTTCAAAAGCAAGCAAGAATGACTGTCGTTTTGATAAAACGGCGGTGTCATTGTGTTCAAAGATGTTAAACCGGTAATAAAGGGTAAGTCTTTGAATAATCTAATAGACATTAACTGTCTGCATTTTATTAACTCTTTAATTAGCAAATAGCATGTTCAAAGATGTTAAACCGGTAATAAAGGGTAAGTCTTTGAATAATCTAATAGACATTAACTGTCTGCATTTTATTAACTCTTTAATTAGCAAATGCTTGTAAATAAATTCGTAAATAATAATTACGATTTAATGTGTAACGAAATCCGAGGCTAAAGGCAAATTATATTTTTGGATTTTATATTTATTGAACTATTTTGTAATAGTGATGCAAATAATAACATTGTGCCTTACGAAAAATTGTGTGAAGCTTGTATTTATGGAAAACAAGCTTGTTTGGCAATTGATAAAATTGAAAACAAAAGTTTTGTTAAAAGTAGATATTTAAAGTTCTCACAGATGAGTAACGACACTTGAGTCTATTGAAAACAAAAACTGAGTTGTGTTTTTGTGATAGACCAGATGTTTTTGTTATGTTTCGGGATTAGAAATGTTGTATAAAGTTGTAAAGTTCATTTTGATCTGAAAATTATTCCTAACTTAAGCTGTGTTAATGGAGAGGAAATTATAACCAATTAAATGAAAGAGTTCTGAACTCGAAATGGTATTAGTTACCATTACAGTGCTTTGTATGGAATTGCCGAATAATGGTAAGAACAATGTATAATATAGAACGGAGTCGTATGTAATAGGTTGTACCTAATATTAGGGTCGAAATGTGTCAATTCATTTATGGAAAAGATTGTTCTGGGAAGCACTGATGTTATATAACATACCTTATGAGTTATGACATAATAAGACGCTACAACTAAAGTATTTAAATGTTTTTGGTTTTACTGTTTACTTTGTAAAAAGTAATAGAAAACGAAATTTGACAATGTGTTATCAATTGGGAAATAATTCGTTGGTTATAAACGAAATGGTATACCTAAGGTGTAGGTTGTGGTAGACAATTAGTTTGTGAGAGTCAGTGATGTGATAATGGATCTTATCAAATAGGCCAGTGAAACCTGAGCCCGAACGGATTATGGCTAAAAGTAGCAATAACTCTGTTGATAATTCTGAGTTGGTATACCCTCGTAAAGTGGTGTGGATCTGATTGGAATATATCAGATTGTACATGTGAATTAATAGGATTTCAATCCTGGCATAACTACATGCAATTGGCATGAGTTGGTACACCCTGGTAAAGTGGTGTGAATCTGATTGGAATATATCAGATTGTACATGCGAATTAATAGGATTTCAATCCTGGCATAACTACATGCAATTGGCATGAGTTGGTACACCCTGGTAAAGTGGTGTGAGTCTGATAGGAATATATCAGATTGTACATGTGAATTAATAGGATTTCAATCCTGGCATAACTACATGCAATTGGCATGAGTTGGTACACCCTGGTAAAGTGGTGTGAGTCTGATAGGAATATATCAGATTGTACATGTGAATTAATAGGATTTAATCCTGGCATAACTACATGCAATTGGCATGAGTTGGTACACCCTGGTAAAGTGGTGTGGATCTGATAAGAATTAATCATATTGTACATGTGAATAAATAGGATTAAATTCCTGGCTTAACTGCATGCAACTGGCATGAGTTGGTACACCCTGGTGAAGTGGTGTGGATCTAATAAATAAATCTGTTAAAGAAACAGTGGAGTGTTTGAACCGATCTTCATATTATGACAATGGTAATGAGTTAAGTTAACCATAAAATAATGAAACATAGAAAATTAAGATTAAGCGTTAGGATGCAAAGTATGTTATCTGTTTCAAATAATAAATATTATGAAGACTGTATTTTTGGTAAATATTATCTACTGATTTGTTGTGTGCTGAATCTTTATTTATCTAATAAATTCAGAAATTGAATCTATGTATAATAAACATGTACCTATGGGAAAAATCAATGAAGAATATAATTCACTTATTGTAAATGATACCTGATGTACCTATAACACTAAAATCATGTATAAATCTATTTTGATCGATTGTAAGTGGGCATTTACGATTAAAGATGATGAGTTTTGAAAACCTATGAATAAATGGCTAGTGGTTTGAGTCAGAAACTTTTGCATTTGTTAAAAGAATCGCAAGTTTAAGATTAATATCTTTAGAGAGTCAATTTAATTTACTAGTACACCTTGTGGGTGTTAAATCATTTTGAATGGGCAATTTATCAAGAAATCTAAGTACATAATTGTATGAAAATTTCCCGACGAAATATCCCGACTGAATATGTGTATACGGCTTGCAAAGGAAAGAACTCATATTCATGTTATATTCGTTTAAGTCAATACATTGATTGAACCAGTTTGCAAACTGTTAGTTCCAAATGTTGGAATAACATTTTATAAAAAGGTGTTTTTATTACTCATCAGTAAATCAGTGCATTAACATTTTTAATGCAGATCAAGTAAAGCCCAGAGTCTGGACTTGTGCCCGGTTGACGGCAATAGACTCGCCCCTATAACATAGGATCTAAACATAACTGGTGACATATTGATGTACTATAATGTACTATTTTCCTCTGCCTAACCCTTCGAGGAACACAGGCGTGATATTATGTTAAGTTATGTTTTGGAAAGAATTTATGTAAATGAAAACAATGTGTGTGTATTATAGTATAGAGTAAAAAGCCTCTATCTAAACGTTTGGGTAATATTAAGTTATATTTCAAATTGTTGTAAGTTTTTACATGTGGATGATGTTGTGACGATCGATGATTAAAATATGTACTATGAATAGTTCTAAAACGTACTGATTAAACACTTTTAATGTGATAGACTGAAATGCGAGAAAATGTTTTCTGTTAAGCAAAATAACCAGATCAGAAAACAAAGTCATTTTTGTTCAGGGTATGCAAACAGTTCCTGAGAAGTTTAAATATGAGTAATGTAAATAAGTCAATACTTGTACAGTGTACACAAATTGGAAAATAAACCATATTATGAAGTACCAAGTATTAGAGTCGTGTGAAATTACAAGTGCCCCTTGTAGAAATTTCGTTGTGTGTTTGAAGCATATCATGCTGGCCACTTGACCTGACCTAAGTTTTTCTATAAACATTCTGAGTCAGTATGCGAGCTGAAACAACAGTTCATTATGGTCACACTTCAAAGGGTCTTGACTCTTGAGAAATTTTAAACGAACCATTAATCTCAAGTTAATAAACGAATTGAATTATTGGAAGTGGCTTTGTTCATTGTGACACAAGGCTATGACGTAATTGATAGAAAGATTACTACGGGTTAATTGTAGTATTTGATCATTGCACAATGTGATTTGTATGCCACAAATATGCAGTAAAAAGTGGAAGCCGTGCAGACTCTTACATAGCTCAATATGAAGTTATAAAGGAAACTCTGTGGTTGAAGTAATTTATGTCGAGTTTTGGCATTGTGCTACTAGATTATAATTAAATTGATAGGGATAATAATGGATGCAAAAGCACCAGCAATCCAACCAGTCACAGACGATCTAACCACATTGAAACTATAAAAACCAAGTTTCGGAAAAGTGTGTGAATGTGTTTTATGTTTCTATTAACCAGCTGATTGTTATCCTGACAAATTCCCCGCCGTGTGTCTCTGAATGAGTATAAAGTTCGGGGTGGTGTTGCAAATATGTATATGCAACGTGGTAATAAGGATATGTTAATTAAAAGTCTTGGTTATAATAAAAAGGATAATTTTATTATAACTACAAAGATAATTACATAATGTGTTAAACATAAAAGCTTGGTTATAGTTATACGAATATTTAATTATAAGAGCTTGGTAATAAGTAGATGAATAACTTTAATATTTCATTAATTACAAGAGATGAAATGATTGATTGGTTTGATTAGGTTTTTCTGGGTTTCCCTAATCCTGCGCAATGAATGTTGGACCATGATGATATTGTTTTCCCAGAAAGAAAGGTGTGTGTTTTATTATTGTATAAAAATAGTTTGTAATATGTATTATTACGATGATGTTATTAAAGAGAAAGAGATTTATTTTTGAGGGGGCGTGTTGGAGTTTATCAAAAATAACTCAATATTATTCAACACTATAGCCTTCTCTCTCTAACCATTAATTATACAGTTTATTACTTGAGACCTTGTCAACACTTGAAACTGAAATGCTAGCTGTTCACGGTACTGTATTCCGTCAACCTTAGTAGGAGCCACATGTGCTTACACACACCTTTCCGATACATAAAACAAAGGGTAATTAAACTGTTATTATTTAAACCCTTAAACCGTTATTTTCTTTGGTGTCCACCTTATTAACCCCAACATATTCATCAACAATGCAATCATTTACACTCAGAAAGTATCATTTTTACTTAGACATTCATTTAAGGTGTCACCTAGTCTTAGTGAAAACGAGCGTCAGTCTTCCTCGAGGTTCCACACGCGTGCGCAGGTCAAGTGCGTCGGCCATGTTTGTCGTCACAGCTGACTGCCTGCGGAGAATTTGACGCCCCACACACGGAATAGCGGCTGTTCACACGATGTATTGCCTTTTAAATGATGGTAATGATGTATGATTAGATAGGTAGGTACGTAATTAAATTGAAAGTGACAATGCGGTCTTTGACCTAATTTTGTAACCACCTAGTTTTGTAATTGAAGAGGTTTCGGCACCATTGCAGGCAACTAGTCTTGCAGCTGCTATCTTAAGATATCTTAAGATAATTCCTGGGGGTGACCATAAGCTCTTAGAGTAAGATTATTTAGAGTATGTGTAAGGGACGTATATGACTTGTAAGAATCTGCCTTTTACGCACACTCAAAATAAACTTACTCTAACAGATTATTGATACCCCCCTAAGCTGTGTTAGTAGAAAATAATATTATAGACTTAGGGATTTTTTGGTAAATTATGACATGGCATGCAAAATAGAGCCCTTGCAAGATTTCAGGCAAAACAAATCACATCTTCGTGTCTTCCAGCTTCTATCAGAAGAGCATCCTGAGCTGTATTTCTGATAGATCTCAGGTACCTATCTTAATTTTGTTCTCTCCATTGTAAACTGTTTTGAAATTCCATCGATTCTTCAATCTTCATACCTAATCTTGTGGGTGAATAAGACACATTCGGACTTTTTTATTTATTTTTTATTATAGATAGGTTCACGTTCGACCACTATCTCATCTAATGGTAAGCGATGATGTGGTCGACGACGAAGCACGCTTGCCTAGAAGTAACCTTTAACTTACCCTCAGTTCCCCAGCTCAAAATTATTGCAGAATTAATGTGACAAATTGCCAAGAACGCGTTATCTGCTGTGATTGGTTGAATTAATTTTCAACAGACAATCACAGCAGATAACGCGTGCTTGACAATTTGTCACATTAATTCTGCGATAATTTTGAGCTGGGCAACTGAGGGTTAGACTTTTATATTATTGTGTCACCAATTAACAAATAATCCAGCCTGTATAGTCCCTATCTTCGCAAAACCCTTCGTCCTTCGAGGTGTGATAGTAAACTTCAGACAGCCAAGATTCAACCACGTTTTACGACACTTCTTACTTCTTGTCGAATCGAAACTCTCAGAAATTTGTCCATACTTCCAGAGCGCCTAATTTTACTGCCTACAATCTCACAAACTATAAATTCTAAGGATTTTGTGTTAATTTTATTTTATCACACGCCGACGTTTTAATTATAACGAAAAGCCGAGTAATCTTCATGCTTTACGAGTTCAGTTATTTTCAAAGCATTGTTGTTAAGTAGTTAAATATGAAATATGTTTAACGTGGTACTAAATAAGTGGAACTATAAGTTAATATAGTGCTCACATTTACTACCAACTAACTACACATAAAAGTAAGTAGTAATAAGTAAGTTTACTTACTTCATACCATTATAATTATACAAAAATGTACACGTAGGTATTGAAAAGGGATGTTACGAAAGTCATCTTAACGGTGACTGTAGCACCTGTAGCCAAGTTGACAATCTACAACGCTTGTAGAAAACGAATCAATGTGTGGTAATGACACTTCGGAACGTTAAGTCACGTCAAACCATACAAATAGAAGGCGTTAACGATTGTAGAAAGAGATTCGATTCGAAACGTTTGTAACTTGGCTAGGGTGGCTGGAGGTTTAGAGATTAACCTCAGCTGAGGCAGAGAATAGAAAGGCGGAGGTCTAAGCTAATGATAGCCACTTCTAGAAGGAGTAGGATTATTTGACAAAAAGCAGTTTTGCGACTTCGTCACACTCTAGGCGATTTCGAAGAAGTTCATAAACAGTTGCTCTAGTGAAACTAATGATTCTGAGAGACCAAGTTATTTCTCCACCACGTTAAGAGGTCCTCACTTAGTAAGAGCCAATTTTCTCAATATGACTACTGAGTATTGTTTCAACTTCGCTAAAACCTTGTCGAGGAAAGAATTTAATGAGGTAGTTCCACATTTGCGGAAGTCTGGTTCAATCACACACAACCCTTCATAAAGTTTCGATTCTTCCTCAAGTATCGAGTACAAATTCCATTAGTTAGTACTATTTTCAACTCCCTTTGTAAGTATTTCTGTAACCAATGAACAAAGTCGTATTGTTCGACTGAGAACTGTAAACAAATTCCTTTGCAGAATATTTATAGGCTGTGTATGCGCAGGAAACGGGTATTGTAGCGGCATATGAAAGAAACTGTTGTTCTTTCAAGCTTTACTGACACTGCGTTTCGCAAATGTTAATAGAAATAAGTATGGAAACAAGAAGTCTCGGAGTAATAAATTAATGTTTACGTTTCAGCGAAGACGACAATATTGCGTCTTCAATTGGCTTGGTACTGTTTTTATTCCGCTGCAAGGATAGGGTTATGTTTTTCGCGCGTATCTTATATGTATGTATGCAATATTCTTTATTACTTCGTTGTTCAAACCACTTGACGAATTTTTATAATTAAGACACCGCTAAATAGGCCGCCCAAGTGTTCTTAGATGAGTGCCGTTAAAAAGGAACATGGCGGCTTTTGGGCGCCATATTGTAGAGGTTGCAATTTTTTTATCTTCGAACCCCATCGAGTGGGGTATCAAAATGAAGGATTTTTAGAGGTGATTACAAAAATTTATACCACTTCTATGTCTAAAAGTCATTGGAAAAAAAAGTATAACTTAAAAGTTGTAAATAAAAAAGTTAATGAAATCAAAAACCCGACTGCAAAGATGTAAAGCTCGCGAATATGTGTCCTACTACTGCACAGCATGATTTACTTCTTGTTTACATCTTTGCTGTCGGGTTTTTTTTATTTTACTAACCATTTTTAGTGTTTAAAATTGTAGCACTTTCACTTTCAACGTATGAAATAAAAATAAAAAAGAATAACATAACATAATGAAATAAAAAAAAATTGTACTTTAAATGAGACAGTCTGTAAGTTTGGGGATGTTTGTTAATCCGTCACACCTCAACAGATGGACGAATTTAGATGGAATTTAGAACACGGGTAGACAAAGGCCTGGATTTAAACGTAAGAAACGTTTTACTTCTGTAGTTTTTTATCATGGAGTAATTTTCGATTTTCAGGAGGTCAAAAGCTAATTCGATGGATATATCGTCATTAACTACCATAAATAAATTAGTAGGTAAGTAAGTAAGTATTGAATTTGATACTTAATTGTCGTCTTGGTAGTTCATTGTCGAGAAATAATTTTCGACAGTCAGGCGGCTGAAACTTGTCAAGAATAAGTCATATAGACATTACTTACCACCATAAATAACTACCTATTGGAAATATTAATTTTATGAATGGCCATAGTTATCAAATAAAAATTAGGCGATTCACACACTGCCCCGCTATACGCTGCGGAGTGCGTGGCGACGAAATCAGACACGCGTGAATGCGTTTTCTGTGTGTTGCACTACGCGTGTTTTCAATGCAAAGAGAGATACTTTCAAGCAACGTAAGAACACGCACTCCCGCGCTGCGTAATGCGAAGCAGTGTGGGAATCGCCTGAATACCTCACTCAATAAAAGTAACGAGAAGGTTTGTTCCCAGATAAAATCGAATAGCACACTTACACATAGGTACATAATCATATACATTACCGTAAACTGCGGACTAAAAGGATAACCCAATTAAGTTAGGTACCCTGTACGTACCAAGTTAATTAATTGGTTGAGGTTCGGTACCTACCTAGGTAAGTGTTATCAATTAGTAATGTTAGTTAGTTAATTTCGTACCACAGTCTAAAAAAACACATTCAGACCGACAGCATACAGTCGTCACAATCTAAGAAGTCCCGTTTGACAGCTATAAAAATACGTTGTATAAATTTAAGTTGATGCTTACGAATGATACTCGTTGTTATAGTGTATAGGCAGCATAGTAATTAATTAGGATTATGAATTTGATTATTCGTAAACTTTCATACAAAGTTATCACGGCAAGTTAAATGAGAAACGTCATCGGACTTCTTAGATTGTGACGACTGTAGGTACTAACATCGATATGAGTAACCCGCGGTTACAGAATCGAGTTGTAAGTGACAATGGTAGCGGTAATGAGTGAAAAGAACGAACAAGAAAGAGGGTAGACCGATTTGTCTCCTCATAAACACCCACCCGCAATAACTTCAGTTTATCCGTGATCATGGTGCTTGCAACAGCACTGAAATATCGGAAATTCGCAACAAACAGTAAATATTCCGCTTCTAATGTTAATGTAGTGTTAGTCACCATGACAGTTTAAAAACTTATATTGGGCATACGAAGTTCTGAAATTGTCAAACTCAACTTTAACATGATAATTGTCAAACTTTGGAATTGAAGAAGGTACCAGACATTTTTAATCTTTGCAAATAATTTTTAAATTTAGAATTAGGGAATGTTTGCAGAATAGCACCAAAAAGTACGTTAGCGGCGGCGCGCCGATAGCACTTAAGACGACGACTGTCGCCAACGACCTTGAGGGAACAAAACGCGCACTCGTTTCACACCCTCGCGACCCAATATTCAGAAGTTTTTTGTACTTTTCTTATTATTCTATGACTTGAAAAAAAGCTTCAGATCAAAATGTAGACAGTTAAATTGTCTTTGAGATGGTGACAATTTCATTAAAATACGCCCGGCGGCTTTGGTGCGATTGCCGTTTTTTTGTCCGTGTTCGACATAACTTTACAAATTAATTACACTATGTTATACGAATAAAACTCATAATTTTCTTAGATAGAATTATTAAGAAAATGGTCTCATCAATTTAAAAAAAAAAAAATGACTAGCCGTTTGAACGTGATTCTCATTTTAAAATCAGCTACTGAGAGGTATCTGATTTATATCATACCGTTAAGTGATTTTTACTAAAAAAAGCAAGATTGCAAGTACCTACGTTTACGTGAACATAATGCGATGCAGTTCGATCGATTAGCACTTGATTTTTTTTCAGGAAATTCTTGGAGGATGGATGGATGGATGTTTGTAACTCTTTCACGCAAAAACTATTATTATATAACGGATTCTGATGAAACTTTGCAGTAATATAGCTTATACATCAGAATAACACAGACTACATTTTATAAAAATAGAAGTACATATTAATTCCACGCGGGTATCAGCACTGTCAACTAGTCCACAGTAATTTATTTCTAAAGAAATTAGTTCGCATTCTTATTTGAAGCTCGAATCGAAATTAACTGTACAGAACAGCACTTCTAGCAAGGAGTACCTAAGGGAAGAGGTTTGCTCAATTAACTATGAGTACCTACTTGCTTGCTATGAGGGCTATATATATATACCATTCCAACTTGTTTTCTTAATTGATTTTTACACGTCGGACCGTGGGAATATAAGCAGCTGGTGCATTCTTTTGTCTTTCATTTTCTTTAAACACTAGCATTACTGAAATTTAATTTTCTTTAATTTCTTATGTAAGTGTTTTTCATGGTAGAGGGATTTTTGTTAGAAGCAAACCTTATGGGCTTGCGTCAGCGACATTCTCATGTAACGTGTTGCACCAGTGAAAACTTTGGAATAACTGGCTGTTAATAGTTAACAGTTATTCCTGTTGGCATTCTCCTTGAATGCCTATTTTTTTGTTTCTTTGCTTTGTGCAAACTGCAAACAATGATAATAGAACCGACCCTTGTCAATATCAGCCAGTGTTTAACCAGTTATTTTTAAACACTTTAAATATAATCAATAAAAGTATGGTTGAATTCCCGGTGAGGATCCAACAGCTTTGTTACGTGTATATTCTCAAAATCATTCATCATCATATCAGCCGAAAGACGTCCAGTGCTGGACATAGGCCTCCCCCAAGCGTCACCACTTTGACCGGTCACGTGCGTCTCGCAACCAGTGGATCCCCGCAACCTTCATCAGGTCATCACTCCAACTGGTGGGAGGCCTTTCAATGCAACGTCTTCCGGTTCGCGGTCGCCACTCCAGAACCATTCTGCCCCATCTGCCATCCGTTTTGCGAGCAATGCGCACTGCCCAATTCGTAAATCACGACAAGGTGTGTTTATTCAAATACAAAGATATACATACATACTATAAAATACATACAATATATTATATTTAAAAAAATAAACTAAATACACGAATATACTTAAACAGTTAGGAGTAGCAGATATTTGGAAAACATTTAACGCTGTGAAGATACTACTGCCAACTTTTATTATTCAAAAACGTAATGTAAATATTACAAAACCATCTCATAAAACTCTCTAGCCGAAGTCTATGGTCATTAAGACCCATGAGCTGGCAACATAATAAAACGAACTAGGGTCTTTGGACCCCATGGTGTCCTACACCCATTAGTTCCACTCTTAACATGAACTGATAAGAACTGACTTTATCGCGTTGTTAACTGTACTTATCTATGACTTTCCAGTAATTAAGTAAAAATTAAATTGGTATCGCCTTATTGTGATAGTAATAAGGTCGAAATACCGTGCATAAAAGTTGTGAAGTATGGGCCAGTAAGTGCTTATAGAATTCATTGTAATCCACATCACCTTATTGTGCAAGTAATAAGGTTGAAATTCCGTGAGTTAAACTCGTGAAGTATGAACCAGTAAGTGCGTATGGCAGTTGCGTGTTATGGCGATAAGTGTCGGACGGCTTCCCGTTCTTGTTGTAATTAAGTGTGGGAATGGCGTGAAAATTATGGAGAATAATCTAGGTGTAATAATCTGGATAGGTTAATCTAGGCGTAAGTTGTACCTAGTTAAAGTGCAAAATATCTACATAAGTAAATAGTTGAAACTCAAGTTATGCAAATACTCGAGACTGACTTGAGAATTATCCAAAGGAAGATCTACTATAAAGATTCAAAGTATTCATCCAGATATCTCTTCACTACCTGAAAGAAACAGGCATGTATTTTCACAAGCTTTTATTTAACTTGCAATGTATGTATGTTTGTATGTAAGTGTGTTCGGGTCAAATCTTGTAACTGAATTTTAAAGCAGATTTCCTCCACCGTTTAAGATGAAATTTCGCATACACGTTTAGTTTGGGTGACATTGCATTGTTAACTAAGTAACGTCATTCTAAATCCAATATGGCGGACTGCCCAAGATGGTGGTCTAGTAATTTTTGTGCACTGCCATGATATGGGTATCATATGAAAGGGTTTGCTGAGAAGAATACGAAAAAATATTGTTTAAAAAAATGAAAAGGAAGAAAAAACCGACAGGGAGAAAAGGATTCAATTCCACCCAGCTCCATGTGTCCGTGGTGTAAACGAGACATTAATGGACCGTCTCGAACTTACTCTTGCAAAGGTGAGACGGTACTTGATTCACACCTGAACAGCTGCTCAACTTGAATAAAGCGCAAGTTCGGTCATGCATTTAGTAATGCTCTCACCTCCGGGACGGATCTGCCAAATACCAATTTGATGCACTTGAGTCGATTGACAGACAGGCCAAGGGACTTATTGGCAACGATGCACTGGTCGCGTTAAAGCTCCAGAGACTCGAACATCGACGCCGAATTGCCAGTCTGTCGGTTTCTTATCAGTTATATTTCAGGGAGTGTGCGACGGAACAGCACAATTTGATTCCGCCTAGCCCATTCCATCATCGGGCTACAAGCGCTATCGGTTCATGGTGGACATCCCACCCATGCACACAAAGCGTATTGCTAATTCTTTCATTGTGCGCACAGCTAATGAGTGGAATTCCCTGCCGGAATCTTTGTTCCCTGATAGCTACAACCTTAGGGTCTATAAGTCAAGAGTGAATAGGTTACTTTTAGGAAAGCGTGCTTCAGCGTAGACGAAATCATCGCTTATGGCGAGATAGTGGTCAAACGAGCCAAGAGATTTAAAAAAAAGGATAAGTTGTGCTAAATTTCGTTTACATCCGTTCAATAATTTTTGCTTGAAAGAGTAACAGACATTCATCTAGCCTCACAAACTTTCGTGTTTATAATAGTAGTACCTAGGATAGGATACATGAAAACAGGGTAGTTTTTAAACGAGTACTGTGTAAATCGTAACGTATTCAATATGCACTATACTACTCTACACTACACTACACTACTCTACACAACACAACACTCTTACATAACATAACACTCTCAATTCGTCAAGCTGTAAACTTAACGCAATTATTAGTTATTGTATTTATTTTTCTTCACATGACCTAATTGTGGTCTAACTTTTTCAGTACTGATATTATCTTAGTTGCTCCTTATCTAAGTAAGTGTCCTTGTTATGTTCATTGGAAGAGCACTGATTTCCAAGATACAGGTTTTTACCTAGTTTGGCAATCAGGAGTTCATTTCGGTTAGAAACCTCTTATATGTTATGTTTTTAGTATTGAAACTGTAGTAGGTTAAGTTCTGATTTTGTCCAATAAATGTTATGTAAATGTTATGTTGTACATTAAAGTTTTAAGTGACGAAAATAAGGCTCCTTTTTCTGTCTGCAGGGTCTAAAGTAACCTAACATGAAGGAGATAAAATCTCTTGATTTACTCGCTCACATCAGCTCCCGTCATCCATTTCGAACCTAACCTATCCGTGTCGGGGTGTCCTAAGTTCCCGAGCTCGCTTCGCTCGCTCTTGGACTGATTCCTTAAAAATACGAATACACCCGAACTCCCTCGCATTTCTAGTCGCTCACTTAGTTATTTAGTCGCACAGCTAGAATTTTAATTTTAATATCTGAAATGGATTAATCACAACTCACTTTTTGTAACCTCGTTCTGGATTTTATTATTGATCAATATTCGTCGTTAGTTTAGTTATTTTTTCGCTTACTCAAATTCATACCGCTCAAGTTATTCAAACAGTATCTCATTATCAGTCGCTAAGTTTTTTTTAATTCGACCGTTTTATAATTCCCCGTAATAATACGACTTCTTTTCGAGTACGTAGATGGTGGCCACGTTAAGCACATCGTCGGTGTAGGTGCACTTTGGGCATTCTAACTATTGTTGATGCTCTGGATAGTGGCAACACACATACATTGGGTATCCGACGTGTCTACAAAGCACCATTTTGTCAATTACTTCTTACTACTATTTTAAATGTGAAAGTTTGTGAGGATGGATGGATGGATGTTTGTTACTATTTCATGCAAAAACCACTGAATGGATTTTCATGAAACTTTACAGAAATATAACTTACTAGCTTCTAACAGCGGCTTCGACCGCTTGATTGTCGAAAATTATCTCAAGAGAACATAGTCTCGGGATAAAAAAGTATCCTATGTGCTATTCTAGACTATAAACTATCTCTGTGTCAAATTTCATCCAGATCCGTTCATTAATTTTTGCATTAAAGAGTAAAAATCCTAAAAAGACGCACATTCACAAACTTTTGCCTTTATAATATTAGTAAGTTACATCAAAATAGCACAAAGGCTATTTATAAGAAATTGGGGGAAAGTAGTACTAATACAACGCGGGCGGCGTCGCGGCCGCAGCTAGTTTACAATAAAAAACTCGTAAATCAATTGAAAAACTTTTCTCTAATTAAAACAAAACTTTTACAAACTAATCTATCCATATCTTCATCGATAACAGTTAAAACTTAAGTAAACAGCTGGTAACAAGTTTCTACAAGTTTCTATACTAATCTTTTCAAGTAAGTTATCTATTTCCCACAATTTAAATTCGGTGTCAAAAGCACTTCCTCTAAGCTACTGTATATATGCAGCATACATCGTTGTTTTCGTGGCCCCACCTATTGATTTCCATGGGCTAATAAAGCTCTTCCACAGTATCTTATCATTTAAACATAAAGTTCAAATTCCGGAAAACCAGTAGATTATCTGTTAGGGTGAGGACACACAAGGGAGTCTTGTCTTGCATAATGATATGCAAGATACTTGTAGACTATACAGCCAATATGAAAGGAGTGGTGGTCCAGTGGCAACGGCCCCGTATTTATCATTTATCATCACCACTGCTCTAAAAACGGTGAAGGAAAATATCGTGAGGAAACCGGCATGTCCTAGAACCAAAAATTCGAAAACATGTGACATCCACCAAACCCGCACTTGGGCCGCGTGGTGGATTAAGGCCCATTCCCTCTCTCACAGAGAGGAGGCCTGTGTCCCAGCAGTGGGAACATTAAAAGGATGATGATGATGATACAGCCAATAATTACCTACTTTGAAATAGAATACATGAGTTGTTTGCTATGCTAAATGCAAAAAACAGCAAAAAAATTGCATCGGCAAATCAACTAAAATACATCACAATCAGTTTGAAATGGTAATTTCATCGGATCTGACTTTTTCATTCAAGTTAATCGTATGTGTAAGTCCATAATTGTTTATGTAATTTATTATTTACCACCTGTATTACTATGATTCAGGCGAGATCGGGTTCAAGTTTTTTGCGAAAACAAAGTATCTCAGAAATATTTTTGCCGATGAAAGAAACTGATAAGCTTTTCAGAGTTTTAAATCTGCTACTATTGCAACGAGTCCGTAAACTCTAAAATTAACACTAAACTGTAATTATATAGAGCCTGTCTATTTGAGCCTTGCTGTAACGTTTCAACAGCTGATAGTGTATTTCCGAGTTAATTGTCAAGATACTCGTATACGGTTTTCTTGCATGGGTAAACATTTATGTGCCACACCAAGTGCATCCCCCACCTTAAAGCCATTTAATTCCTCTACCGACTCGGCCCTTAGCAGAGGCAGCTCCGAACCCGATAATGAATTGCTCATCATATCACTGGAAATCATCCGTATATCATTAAGTAGCTTAATTTTAGCAGTAATTGGATAGCCCATCATTAATACGAGTATCTATGTAATTAACATACAGATTTGAGTATTCGTATATGAATATATGATACTTAATAGCAGTAATAAAACAAATCTGATGCTTCTCTCCTCTCGTTAAAGCATGAAACAAGCATATACCTTTGAGAATAGCTTATAAACATCATCATAGTTAGCTTTTGGCAATCTACTGTTGGTTACGAGTACGAGTTTACGACGTGGTTGTATACGACAGCGTATAGCGTTCCGGCTGCTAGATATAGACCAGATGCTCTATACAGGTGTCTGCGATGGCGTTGATGGTTGAAATGGCAAAATATCGGAATTGATTACGTGACATTTCGATAGCGTTCGACATTTCCATATATTTTTGCAATTTTTGCAATCATAGCGAAATATGTAAATACCTATGTAAAAAAGATATTTCATATACGACCTTTTGCCTTTTGGACCCGTCGGGTACGGAACCCTAAAATAATTATTTGATGAATAAAGCTCAAGTTCAGGACTATAGGAACCGATGACTGCCCCCAAAAGAGCTAAATTTGAAATTTCATCTGAAATTAATCAATATTTTTCAAAGAATCTTGCAGATACTTTGCTTTTGCGAGTACCTTGCTGAAGCAATTTACGAATGAAAATTTCCAGAAGAGAACCAGAGTACCGACATAGATCGAAGAATTACTAAATAAAAGTCACCGCAGAACGGATGGTCGATGGGGCCGACTAATTCTGGAGTGGCGACCGCGAACTGGCAGACGCAGCGATGGAAGGCCGCCCTCTAGGTGGACCGATGACCTGGTTAAGGCTATGGTAATGCGGAGGATGCGAGATGCATAGGACCGATCAGTGTGGCGAAGCTTGTGGGAAGCCTATGTCCAGCAGTGGGCGTCTTTCAGAAATGATGAAGATGACGGAAGTCCTTATACCTTGTCTGGATTATCGGATTGAACGTACAGAAAGCATTATATCTTCTTCCTGCCCTAATCTCATGTAACTTGGGGTTGGCGCAACGCAACACGTTTTCTTCTTCCATACCGTCCTGTCCTGTCACGCTATCACTGACTCCCTTTTCTTTCATATAACTCCTCACACAGTCCATCCATCTTCTCTTTGGCCTTTCTCTCCCTCTCCGTCCATCCACGTTTACATTCGTAACTCTTTTAGTAACATGCGTTTCATCCCTCCTCATCACATGACCATACCAAGACAAACGGTTTCCTTTCAACTTTTCTGTCACTGGCGCCACTTTCAAACTTCCTTATTTCTCACTTTATCCATTCTCGTCACTGCGCACATCGATCTCAATATTTCAACATAATGACGATTTTATGATGGGTCTTTTTACACCCTTTTTGTCAAAAACTCAAAACAGGATATTCGATTTGCTGCGTGAGTTAGTTTTGATAGTCATCAATCTGGCGACATATTTTGGCGCTGCTGGAGTAGATAGTAATAGCGTGATTACGCGCAAAAAATATGGCGCCGCCATTGTTTTCAGCCGAGAATACATTTTGAATCGATTTTTGAGCCGTTTTTATGACTACAGAGTGTTATCTTTGTGTTTCGTTTTGTATCAAGTTTTTTTGAAAATTATATTGTGTAAGTACTAGTTTTTCCAATTGAGTTTGCTGTCGTGGCTTATCTCACCGGTACCGTGGCTTTGTCGGGCATAAAAAGTAACCAGTGATAGTGTAGCTTGCTATCAGCGAAAGCACTTTAGAAATCTGATAATTAAGTACTTCCGGAGAAGGCGTCGGGGAGGCAACCGCCTCGATGCCTAAGGGCCGATTTCACCAATGAAACTAATCGCGATTAGTTCAACTAAACTCAGTTTATACAAATACAGCGATATGATTGGTAGTTTCTCAGCAGTCTGAGTCGTCACCAATCAGACCGCTGTATTTGCTTAAACTGAGTTTAGTTTTTTTAAATAAAATCGGTGCCCCACACTAGGAATTTCTTCCTGTATCATGGTTGCGTTTACAAACATATAAACTCACATACACAACACCCAGAACCAAAACAACTATTCTTAGGGCATACAAATGTTTGTTCCGTGCGGGAATCGAACCCGCGACACGCAGCGCACCAGTCAATCGCTCAACCACTGCGCTAACCGTGCGTTTAGTTGAACTAAGCGCGATTAGATTCACTGGTGAAATCGGCCCTTTTACGCCGAAACCCAGCCTGCATTATAAGCAACTAGAACCCCGGTGTCGCGGGTGCTCAGTTTGGGGTCTCTGTCCGCCCGCCAAGTGACGTCAGGAAAGAGGGTGGCACAGTGATCATGTGCCGCCGTGCACAGCGAGGCTCAGGGGAGGCACTTTTTCAGTCTCTCCATGTGCCATAACAGGCAATGCACAGAGGGGGCTCCGGGGTGGTCTTCTGAGAGGTCACAGGGCCCTTCTACATGCTGATGGTGATCACCGGGGTGGTTTGAGTAAGTAAAAATCTCATACACTCTGGTGTTTTCCCCAAAAGTTCAGGCGCCTTATAAAGGTTTCCCCCGTTAAAAAAAAAGGTACTTCCAGAGATTAACTTTTATGTACAAATATAAATAAACATAAACACACTTTTTATAATATAGTAATATTCTATATAGGTATGTTATGACTTCATAAGGGTCTTAACAAACGGGTTGCATTTTAACTATACGCGCTGTAATTTTGAAACTGGCGTGTAGGTAAGGTAGTAAATATTGCCCGTCTGTTTATATGCCTTAGGTCCTTTTAACGACACTTACATCTATAAAGAGGGGCGGTCAAGAATCCAGGCGAAACCGGTAATAAATGTCTACTTAAACATCTACATAACATTAATAAACAGGTATTTTCTGAGGCAAATCGTTTATGACGTCAAGTTAAGTATAGGCGAGCAAACCTGTTGCGCGTACGCATCATAGTTAACGAGCATATCATTTGTACTCAATAAGCTCGCCATTTATGAATCTGACACTTCATATTTCTTAAGAAGAAATTGTAATGATGAATGCACTTGCTTATGCATTCATTTGTTTTGTTTGTAGAATTAGAAGGAGCATGGTTTCTTCATTTCAACCTGTGTTGGGTCAGAGTCATAATGAAGTTATCAAGCAATAGTACCAACGAGGGGCCAATGACTTACAATCATCCATAGTGGGATATAGATACATACCTTAGAGATTATAGGCCTTAATTATAAAAAAACTCTGTGGTGTTTAAATTCAAATTCTCAAGTATGAAGTTTCTTGTGCGTTCATCTCCATAACAAGATATTTTTTCGAATGCACGGTAGAATCAATTTTTATTACTTGTTAATTATAATTTTAATTCTTTGACGTTCAAAAGTGCCGTTTTTTAGCCTAGTTGAATAAATATATTTGACTTTGACTTTGACTCTATATCAAATTTGAAGTTGTGCTAAGCTAATGGTACACAATGTCAAGATTTTATTAAATAATAATGTTAATTACCATTGTAAACTGTCTCTATTATTCAAAGATTTAATGAGCATAAACTTTGGTTGACTGGTAGATAATGTCTAAGGCATTAAGTCCGCCATTGTACCTTTCTGCATGAAGTTTAAATAAATGAATTCTACTTTGTTGACATTAATTAACCCTGTCAATAACTGCATAATAAATAACATAGAACTATGTGAATAAAATAAATGTTGATTTCGCTATTAATGTATTATACATTAATAGCGAAACCAACAGTTGCATCAAATGAATGCAACCCTTTACATTCATTGTTCTGAATAGAAAAATGATAATTCTATTCAGTCCGTCAGTGAGATTATCAAATAGGTGATGGCCCGTATTTTTTGGTTTATCAAATAAATTAAAACTGACAAAGATAAAGCGCATCAAAGTTCCGAAGTGGGAGTTTGTGACGTCACTTTGTCAGTATATAGTGTAGCACACTGTGACGTCATACGATATTTCAACGCACTGTATCGTCATATATTCTGTTTACGTGGAAAGAAAAAATAAGTGTCCAATATTTTTAGGTTCTCTAACTGACGGACTAAATAAATATTTTTTGTCAACTACCCTCTTGGAAAACACACAATAATTGGTTGTTTTCTCCCAAAACTTTTGGCCATCGCATTGCCCCCAGTAATAGAGAAGTATCCACTCTCCTAACCATATTACGAGGCCGGCCAAATATAACATTTATTTTATTTCTCCAAACCTCCTCAAAAAGGGAACTCTTTTATTGTAACTGGGCAAACAAAACCCAAATGGAATCAATCCTTGGCGCGTCAGCATTATTTGAACTTATAGGTGCCCAGGGGGCGAACGGGATGAAGAGGGGTGCAAAGGAGTGTAGACAACATCCCTGAAATTTTGTTGAGACGTAAAATGTTTTGTATTTAATCATGGGCTTTATGGGACGCTGGGTTTCGTAAATATAGCATGATTAGGAGAGCAGAGGGTAAATAGTAACAGAGTTCTTTTGTCTACACTAATATTATAAAAGCAAATATTTGTTTGTAAGTTTGTTTGTCTATACTAATGTTATAAATGTGAATGTAAGTTTGTTTGTTACGCTTTCACGCAAAAACTACTGAACCGATCATCATGATACTTTGTACATATATTCTTGGAGGTATTAGAAGTAACATAGGATACTTTTTATTAAAAAAATATTTTTTTTTTATGGCTTCTTAACCAAAAACTACTTAAACAACTTTGAAAATTCTTTCATTAGGAGAAAGGACTCCGTATCAAAATGTCCTATTCGCAAAACGACACATGAGCAGATCGTCCTATTTTTAAAATGACCTAGTAGCAAAACGTCCTATAAAGAAAAGAATGGGAATGGTACAGTCATACCACACAAGTATGAGATTTTTAAAGGAATAATTTTATGCAAAATTTTCATGAAACTGAAAAAAGAAACACTGAAAATGAAATAAAATAAGAAATAAAATCCAAATGATGTAATGTGTTTTGTTTTTTTGCGTTCAGTTATGTGAGAATTTCCAGTTTTAAGTTATAAATCGGTCGCAAAACGACATATGAGCAGATCGTGCTATTCTCAAAATTACCTAATAGCAAAACGTCTTATAAACAAAAGAATGTGAATGGTACAGTCGTGAAGCCGCGGGGCAATGCTAGTATTATATTAAATGACTAGAACTTCCCAACGATCCGAGAGACTGTAGATTGACTCATTGGTCTAATGACTGCAATCGCTAGCATGGCAAACTGAAAACTGAACTGAACTTTAATTTTGGCGTTTGGGGTTTTCCCAATAGTAGCTCGGATTCGCGATAAGTGCCCTAGTTGATGGCAATAGTATCTACCCCAAAAATTATTGTGTAGTTTCCGTCAGCTAGTGAAAAATTTTTCTTCGGTCACAATATTTCCTTAGTGGTAATCAAGTTGTTCCTGAAAGAATTGAATATGCTTTTCACACTAAAAGGGCTATCAGACGGATAGATTAGTGTTCGCACCGCGTTGTCGGTAAAAGTAGTGGGGACGATGCAGGCATCCCCTTACCGACCAGAACCGGGTACTGTTTACAGAGCAAAATAATAGAAAATCTGTTTGAATAGAAAACTACAAAGATCTTTTAACTAAAGTCGCCGCCAAAAAAAACAAAAAAATAAATCTCAGTAATGAAATAATCATGTTTTCAAGTTACGTAAGTTACAAGTCGGATCAAAGACTTTATTATTTTTTTGATAACTGACGGCTACTTTACTAGGAATTATAAGTTACAAGACTAAATTACAATTCTTAAACTATCTAGTCATCGCTACCTAGAATTATAAATAAAGGCTGTCTCCTACAGACAGGTACTAAGTGATTAAGCGACAATCATTTATATAGAACTAGCTTTTGCCCGCCACTTCACCCGCGTGTGATGTGTTCGAAAATGTGTTTTATTATCCCAAGAGAACACTCTACTCATAAATAATTATCCTATGTCCATCCTTGTGTCTCAAACTGTCAACATACCAAATTTCATTTAAATCGGTTTAGCCGTTTAGCCATGAAAAGGCAACAAAACAACAAAGAAACAAACAAACAGAATTACTTTCGCATTTATAATATTATTACTAGCTGCCGCCCGCGGCTCTGCCCGCGTGGTATTAATACCTTTATATCTTTATAAATTACTAGCTTCGCCTGCGTGGAATACACGATTTTTCCGCCCGCGTCTTTGTTCACGTAGACTACGAAATTTACTTAACTTTATTATTTTATCGGTTTTTTTTTCGCGCTTGACCACCATCTCACCTTTTGGTAAGCGATGATGTGATTGACGGTGAGACACGCTTGCCTAGAAATAACCTATTCACTCTTGACTTAAAGACTCCTAGATTGTAGCTGTCGGGAAACACAGACTCCGGCAGGGAATTCCACTCCTTAGCTGTACGCGTAATAAAAGTGTTTCGAAAACGTTTTGTGCGTATGGTCGGAATGTCCACCATGTACCGATGGCGCATCGCCGTTCGTAAATTACATGTACCTATAGTGATATAAAATGGGCATAAACTGAATTGCCGTCGTGATCTCATAACTAGAGCGTTGGAATTTCATTCTGGAGGTCTCGTGGGAAGGTACAAATAGTGAAAGATCACTTTGCTTTCAATTTCTGAATCTGATCCGACAAGATAGAAAATTAATACAGGTTGGTGCAAAATTTATCATCCGATGTTGAATGTTTATTTGGTGTCCCAATTTATTTTCCCATTTAGTCGAAAAAATGATACGGACCGCGCCGTCGCCAGAATTGATAAACGTTCGGGCCCGATTTATGGCATTTTTCATCACTCTTGTAAGAATTTTCGGCTGATATTATCATTGAGGGCTTCAAGAGTCTGAGGCTTGTTGACATAGACTCGTGACTTAAAAAAAATTCCAGTGAAAAAAGCCTTGAACAGTTAAATTAGACGATTTTACCGGCCAGTCTTCTTCTTCTTTTCGTGTGAGGATGTGACCACCTCTGGTGTCTGAGTTAATTAGCCGCCTCTGGGAACCCCACAGGCCTCTGACTTGGCTATTTCAGACTTACATTAAGTATATAAGTCCAGGTTTCCTCACGATGTTTTCCTTCACCGTTGCCTGTGATGTCCAAGATAAACTTAGAAAGTACATATGAATTTGAAAAAGTCACATTGGTACTTGCCCGGATTTGAACTCACGACCTCAAGCACGAAAGGCGAGGTCTTAGCCACTAAGACACCACGACATACCGGCCAGTGCAAGCGCGGATAATGCGGCCCTCAGAATTTCGGTTGTGCCTCGTGCAGTAAGCGCTGTTGCTCTATCCTGTTGGAACAACATGATCGATCCAGTTCCATTTTTTATTTATTTATAGGCTCGCGTTAGACAACTATCTCTCCTGATGGTAAGACAGTGGTAACAATAATGTATATAATAATATATTTATTCCTTTTAAGGATAGAGAAAGACGTTGATCTTAGCTCTGGAACCTCGTCGACCACAGTAGTCGTTTGGCGGTCTGATGACGCTGCCAGCGTTAACAACTCACCATCTTTTTTTGCCTGGGGATATGCTCATGCATACTGCGCTATCACGGGGAGATATCGCAGTTATGTGGGCTACTTGAACCCACTAAAACCCCACGGCGTCCTCTTGTGCGGGGATACCGGCACGCGTTAGCACTCATCCATGAAAAACTACACAACATGCAGTAACTTTGAGCGGATGTAATGACTCTTCCTGGATTATACCCGGATTTTCTGTGCCACAGAAATGTTAATTTTGCTTATTCACATATTCACAGAGCTTGTTCATGATGATTTTCGATGAAAATTTGTCTTCCTCGAGGTCGTGATTTAGAATGGCTTGACGTAGCGTAGATTATACGCGCTTGAAGGTTACCAGCTATATTTTGTATCTGCTTACTTCACAAATTTCGAAGCAGAATTGTTGAAGAAAAAAATATAGCATCTTCCGATAGAGTGATCAGTTTTGCGCCATTCTGTGCAGTCTAGATATGTACTCCAATTAGTTAACGCTAACAAAGTCGTCATCAGGCAGTTAGAATTTAATTATGCACTTCTTTGTTGGTGGTTATTCTGTCTGGTGCCAAAATGACCTGGCTGCTAGTACTGACTTTGGAACAGGCAAGGTAGAATTGTCCGTGTGAGATGCAATCTTTCCTTAAATCTTTGCCTGCGACCCTTTATGACTGACCCTGAGATTTATTTATGGTCATTGCAAAGCAGACCTTAAGAGGAAATTGTAATCGTTTAAACTCAAAGACTTAAGACATAGTCAGAGGGTATCAGTCGTATTCAAGGTATGAACACTTATTCCCTCCGAGCACATCCAGTAGGTGATCATTCATAGAAACTTGACACCTCTTTTTACCCGTTTAAGGGATGAAATTCAAAAAATGCTTATGTACGTTTTTCTTTCATTGTATTAGAAATTGAAAACGAGTGCGCGAAATTTTATAAACATATCTTTGGAAGTATGGACATCATGAAAAACGACTAAGTGTATCTGTTCAAAATATAATTACTTGCATTGTTAAACTACAAATCTATCCCTGTATGGTGACCGTTTTGCAATTTTCCTTCTTCTTTTGGTATTTATTTGCGCCCAAAGACGCGTTAAAATTTGTGTTGAAATATGGAACTTTCGACGCTCATAACTTTCAAATATATATTTTGTTTACTTTTTTGCTTCCATACAGGGCTAGATAATGATGAGACAAATAAAACAGTGGAGTAATCGCCTGAGTACGTTTGTATGTAAGAATGATCGACTAGGGCAACCTTAAGTCACAATAGCAGCTTTTGTGTTCTAAAATTTAATTAGATCGCTGGTACAAACAAAAGTTGGTTACATTCGTATTTATTCAAATAAATGGTTTAACAATTTGGTATGTAGGGTAGGGCAGGGTAAGTAGAGTATGTAGGATGGGGTAGGTATGTAGGGTAGGTAGGTTGATCAGTAGGGCAGGTGCGTAGGTTGGTAGGTAAGATAGGTGGATAGGTCGGGAAGATAGATAGGTAATAGGTAGGTAGACAGCCAGTTGACAGGAGCGAAGCCGCGGGGGCTAGTTATTTATATAGATAGATATGGATAAGTTAGTATAGATGGTTTTTTTATGAAAGATTGTCTTCAAGGAGGAAAGCTGCTAGATTCACAAGTTAGCCAGGACCGAGATTAATTTCTGAGACTTCTTCATAAAAATGCTTATATAATATTCTTCATCGCGTTTTTTATTTCGTGAAACATAATGACTTGACTTACTTGACTTAATGTCCTATAAACCCTAGATGCGGCAGAGGGCGTCCCCTGATGTCCTCCATCGCGATCGGTCTTGATCTTCACGCTTCACCTCGCTCCATGTCATTCCGAATCTCGTCGCTTCTGCCAACATGGTACGACGCCAGGTTTGACGGGGACGGCCACGCTTTCTTTTCTCTTGTGGATTCCAGTCCAAAGCTTGCTTGGGTATGTGATCGGGACCCCTTCGGAGCGTGTAGCCAATCCATCTCCACTTGCGACTCTTGATCTGGCGGTCGATCGGGCTCTCGTGGTATTTCTCCAGCAGCTCTACGTTGGAGATGGTCTCGGGCCAGTTAATTCCGAGAATGCGACGAACATAATGTTCCCATGTAAATTTACAAACCGGTAGACCAGGATCAAGACATATGACTTTTTATCTCTGTACTTTATCTGCGCTAATATTGGCCTTCCTTTTCAGGGTTCCGTAACGAAAGGGTAAAAACGGGTTCCTGTTATTAAGACTCCACGGTCCGTCTGTCTGTCTGTATATCTGTATATTTGTCTGTCTATCGGTCTGTCACCATGCTATATGTCATGAACCGTGGTAGCTAGACAGTTGAAATTTTCACAGATGATGTATTTCTGTTGCCACTATAACAACAAATACTAAAAACAGAATAAAATAAGTATTTAAGTGGGGCTCCCATACAATAAACGTGATATTTTTCGATTTTTTGCGATAATGGTACGGAGCCCTTCGTGCGCGAGTCCAACTCGCATTTGGCCGGTTTTCCTATTATACCTATCCAACCTGATTTTGAGGTTTGGTACGGAACCCTAACTCGCACCCTGACACGCATTTGGCTGGTTTTTTTTTTCAGGTCTACTTTCAGTTCGTTGTTCGACAAGCGTTCCCGCAGAAAGTTTGGGAAAATTGCTACTCGAATCTCTCTATTTTTTTTTAATATTTTGTTAGGTACTGAAACAAGATATGATAAATCATTTAGGTATCACTTAATGTACCTAATTAAGTAAATTTAGCAGGCAGTCTCGAGCGGGATTAGGGACACAGGATGTTTTTCTGAACTAATTAAGACATGGACCACTCCCGTCGGATAAATAAGACGCTCGCAAAAGCTATTGAACTATAATTTGGTTTTATTCTAATTTTATTAATAGACAAATTTAGTAACATTACCGAAAACTTATTTGGCAACGTTAGCTTCTCTGCAAGAGCTTATACTTAAATGTATTCTAGTCCTTGTCTTGCATATTGTAGTTCTCAATTTAAAAATCTTGATTAAGAAAGACTCAAGACTCAAGGTTAGACTGAATCTTTAGTAAAGTAAAGCGAGACTTTATACACGGAATTAACATAACTGGTGAAATTTGTGTGTAGCTGCACCTCTGCACAAACCTTCGGGGAATAGGTACTATAACACGTTTTGTTATGTTGTTGTGTTGTATTAAAACTAGAAACCTCAGAAAACGTTATTCCAGTACTAATTACAGGACCACACACAACGCTACATAAACTGCATTAATCATGATTCAAAAAACAGACATCGCGAGGTAGTATCATCAGCGACAAGTAAATGAGCCTTTTCAGGGTTCCATAGTCAACAAAGAACCCTTATAGTTACGCCATGTCCGTCTGTCTGTCCATCCGTCCGTCCGTCCGTCCGTCGAATAGGTTACTTCTAGGCAAGCGTGCTTCACCGTCGACCACATCATCGCTTACCATCAGGTGAGATAGAGGTCAAGCGCGAGCCTATTGTCAATAAAGAAAAATCCGTCCACAGCTTGGTTGAGAGAGTCTTAGTACTAGAAGGTATAATTTGGCATGGTTATACAATATAGGTACATATTAATCACGCCGACAAAGTGGTAAAATAAAGCCATGAAAAAAATGTTTGTTTAGGGTACCCTGCACACCAAAGTGTTTTTTTTTTGTCGTCTGTCCCATTGTGTGGGGTATTCTTGGATCGGCCATTTAAAAATGTTACGGATGTGTGAAAACCATTTTCGATTCAGTGATCCATTTGCGTAAAAATAAGCATAAAAAGGGTTATTTTTGTAAGAGTCAAGTATGACCCGTGCCAGCTAGAGGGTTGCTTTTGGATATGTGGAAAAAATCACGGCAGTACTCGTAGTATATCTATACTAATATTATAAATGTGAATGTAAGTTTCTTTGTTACGCTTGCACGCAAAAACTACTGAACCGATCATCATGAAACTTTGTACATATATTCTTGGAGATATTAGAAGTAACATTGGATACATTTTATTAAGAAAAAAACTTTTTTTTGAGCTTCACCGCGATCGAAGCCGCGGGTAAAAACTAGTATTATATGTATAATGGAGCGCACGGTTGGCGCAGTGATTGAGCGATTTATTCCCGCACGGAACAAATAGTTGTATGACCTACAGATAGTTGTTCCGGCTCTGGGTGTCTTGCGTGTTGTGAGTTTAAATGTTTGTAAACGCACCCACGATACAGGAAGAAATACCTAGAGTGGGGCAACGTTAAAAAAAAAAAAAGGAAATATGTCGCATAGCCATCTGTTGACGCCAGACACGTAAGCCGTTCATTAAACGCCGGCATCCAATTGGAAGCCTAGGCCGATAGTTAATTAAACTAGAATGATTCAACATTTAACAATTTGATGTATTGAAAGTTTGAGCGCTTTGAAGATGACTGACCAAGACTCAGCCAAGTGATTCAAATTAAGTTCAGTTTCTTTTTCACTGCGGCGTTAATAGTCACCAAAACCGTTAGTCCCACAATGCTCTAGTCCCGCTATGCTCGACTCATAAAATACCTACTTAAAAGTGCTGCTATGCACGAAATCACATGCGCGGACAGTGATATTGTTAAACCATTTAAAAAGTAATTTATAAAAAACCTAGTATGTAAATTACGTTACTATCACTTTTCTTTTCAAAAAGTTAATAAACGTTCCGTCTCATCATACTGACGCATACTCGCCACGCCGCCACTCAACACGTCGCTTCATTCATTTTAAAAACATGGTTTCCATCCATTCCATAGAACTGTGAAAAACTTGTCTTGCCGTAAAAGAGAAAATTAGTCCAAATATATTTTAAACTAAGATTTCGATATTTTTAATTTAATTTCAAATTTTTGCGCTTCCTGCTCAATTTAATTGTATTCAAACACTTTTCTTTCCAACTGTACCTTCCATTGAATCGAAGAATTGCGTGCATAGCGGACCTTTTTTGTAGGTATTTTTCGAGTCAAGCATAGCGGGACTAGAGCATAGCGGGACTAACCGACCAAAACAAATATGGCGTCAACAGCACAAACCGTGACTGTTATTTTACGTTCTTGTGTGCAATTTTGTGTGAAATTAAAGTGTGATATTGTCAAAATAGTATGAAAACATAGAGGTGCCAAATAATACTATGTAATGTACTTGGAAAAGTAAACATTTTGTATATTGGACAACAGTTTTCGAACGGCAAAGTAAATATTGTCCTTTCGTTAGAGCAATATTCGGTGCTTTCATTGTTTATGAACCTTAGTAATGTTACCTATTTATTTTGGTGAATGTAGCTGTTTATACGGAACACTCTGTGCGCGAGTCAGACTCGCACTTAGCCGGTTTTTATAATGAACTTTAAGACATGGTAGAAAAGGAATAAAACGTCCATGTAGTCATATACTTGAGAAAAGGGCAGGATGACGAAAACAACATCTACTAGCTGACTGGGTAAACAAGGGACCATGGAATTTTAAGATAATATTTTGTCAGTATGCCACTCTAAATATTTACAAACCTCTATCATCGTCATCATTTAGCTGTCAACTGTGAGATAAGTTAAGTATTTGGAATTATTGATGAGCTTTTTTATGATTATTGTTAAATTTATTTAAATTTATTGATTTAGATTTTTGTATTTTTTTTAATTTAATATTTTTTATTGTAATTTATTAATTTTAATTTTTAATGTTTTTTAATTTGTTAATTTGGTAAATCTGTTCTTGATTAACTGTAATGTATTTTTTGTTGTTATTATTATTGTATACTAACAAACATTTTTGTATGTATAACCATAAGGTGCATGTTGTGTTAGCCTGTAAGTAATTCTTGCACTTGTACACCCTGAAATTTAATTGGTTGTTTTCCCGCGGCAGAACGACTTGCCTTAAGGAGTACTTTCGAAGTATAGAGTTAAAGTAAATAAATAACGATGTTTCTGTTTTAAAATAATTAAAAAAATATTCATCAACTCGAAAAAGTGAGTAACAATAGTAACTCTAGACGTAACTTGTAGGTACTAGGTACTACTCGTGTCACCACCTACAAAGAAAACCGATGCACAATATAATGTCAAACCAAAATAAACTCTCGCACGTTGTGATACGGCATAAAAGTTTGCACGCAAAACAAACGAGCGAGCCACAAGCCGACAAAGCAAAGACCGATTTATTAAATGTTTAAAGTAAAATAAGCTCTCGCGTGTAACTATACGGCATAATCTAGCCCGCGCGTAACATGATCAAACGGAGCCGCCTTCGAACCTAATCCTTTCGACGGTGACCTAGCACCCGGTTCAACGGCCTGCTGTCGTTCGGCCGTAGATATCGGGAGGTATACTATTGGTTCGTGATCGCTTTCGAGTTTAGTTTTTCACAATGTTAAATATGCCAGTTTTTGTTTCTAATATTTTATATAACTACGAAATATTTTATATAACTATTATTACATAGACAAAACCATTTCGCTGCAGGAAAACAACCATTTAAATTTCACGGTGTAAATGTATAATTATGCAAAAATAATTTTAAACGTTTTTTGTGTAATCAATTGTTGGTTAACCTAAATAAATAAATAAACTGCTAGACATAGGAGCCAATCATCATATCTACCAGTCCTGTGTTTATACATCGATTAAAAAAATCCGACTGCTTGGAAAGCGAACTAAAAAGACGTAAACAAGAAGAAAATCATGCTGTGCAGTCGGAGGATACATATGCGCGAGCCCGACTGACCAAAACCAGATGTATCCTCCGACTGAACAAGATGATTTTCTTCTTGTTTACGTCTTTTTAGTTCGCTTTCCAAGCAGTCGGGTTTTATTTATTATTTTTAAATATTTTTTTTTACAAGTTTTTAGTTTTTTTTTTTGTGTTATGTACATTCAAACATACAAGTGATGTATATTTTTGTAATCACCTCTTAAAACCCTTTATTTTGATGGGTTTGGAAGAAAAAAACAATTGGGCCCCCACAAGATGGCGGCCAAAATCCGCCATTTTTCTATTATCTAATTTTAATATAGCCAGTGACTCTTGCAGGGTTAAGACGAATCGATTGACGTAAGAATCATCAAAATCGACCAACGCGTGTATGTGGCGTTCTCTTTAGAACGCCACATAGGAGCAAATGTACATACATATATAAACTGATAAACACATTACCCTCCTTCGGCAGTCGGGTAAAAAAGGCCAAAATGCTTTGTATTAACAAGTTGATACGCCCCATAATTTTAGACTTTTTGACAATCATTATCACGGACAGAATTATACCACTTTGCAAGAGGCTATCACGCGCGGTGCCCTCCGGAAATGCAGTGTCCTCTACATAAACTTACAAGTATTCAATTAATACGTCCTGGGAGCAATGTGTTCCACCCACTGTCATTTAATTTACCCTCAAAACACAATATTGAGGATATTCGCATTTTTCCTGCATTAATGCCAGTTCGATTTATAAACCGGACCAAAATAGGAATCCACCTTGTTTTGTTCTACGAGATTACGACAAGGGCCATTGGTCCGGTGCTTGTCCGTGCATTATGGGCACAGATTTTGCGAATCTGTAACAATAATTTTGCTAAGGACCCATTATTAACACACAGCTATGCTAACATTTTCTTGTCCTAAACGATGTCCTTCGTTTAACCAGTCAATCTCAACAAACAAGTACCTCCATACTAAGTACTAAAATAAATAAATAAATAATAGATCCGTAATAACGCAGACTCAGTACAATCAAGTGCAATAAACATAAAAAAATATCTACATCTGCGACCGCGCAGATACTAGCGTATTATTACGCAGATTACGCTGTTTTATGTCCAAGGAATGCCTAGATGTGTATCTTTATTTCGCAACCCTTAGAATAAAAGTGACCTAACTCAAAATACCTGTAATTTCTGATGTTGCTATAAATTGACCTTGAAAAGCCTACTCTACTACCCTTTGTTGAAAAAGAGTCGAAATTCTGAGTAAGAAAAGGACAGCATACATATCGCTCAGCTAAAAGGAGCCAAATCCACGAGGCTCCTTCTTTCCGAAGTGTGACCGTGCCGATAACAGAACATTTTGAGTTTCTTGACGTTACGTTGTTATTAACCCTCAATTTTGGTCCATTCGTTGTGGCAAAAGCTTAACTAGCTGCCAAAAATTTGGGGATCCTTGCAAAGGTGAGACGGTAATTCACGCCAGAACAATTGATCAACTTATACTCGTATTAAGCGCAAGTTCGGTCATGCATGGAGTACTGCTCTCTGGGACGGATCTGCCAAGTACCAGCTGGATGCACTTGAGACGATCGATAAACGGGCCAAGAGGCTCTTCGGCAATGAGATACTGGTACATCGACGCCGAGTTGCCAGCCTGTCGGTTTTTTATCGGTTACATTTCGGAGAGTGTTGCGTTGGAATTGCATGCACTAATTCCTCCTAGCCCGTTTCATCACCGGATTACAAGACGTACGGCGATGCGTCATTGCTCGGTACATGGTGGACATCGAACCTCATGAGTTCGATGTCCTTCAAACGTTTTGGGAATACTTTTACTATGCGTACAGCTAAAGAGTGGAATTTCCTGCCGGCGTCTGTATGTCCTGATAGCTACAATCTAGCAGTCTTTAAGACAAGAGTGAATAGGTTTCTTCTAGGCAAGCGTGCTGCACCGTCGACCACATCGTTTCTTACCATCAGGTGAGATAGTAGTTAAGTGCGAGCCAAATAATAAATAAAAGTACTCACAAACCCCACGCATAACATATCATCTCATTCGTCACTTGAGTACTCAGTCGACACTATACGGTAATCACTCATTTGAAGACTTTTTCTTAATTTTCCACAAATTGCACATTTTGAGATGAGCCACTTTCATTCTTAGCGTGCGATTTGTCGAGGTCGAATGATATATGGTGTATATTGAAGTAAAGGGTTTAATCATGAAATAATTGTAGTGACTGTCTGGGATCTGGTATGATTTGCAGGTCTGGAAGAAGATTATTAAGGGCCCTTGGTTTGATGGACTGAATGCTACTACGGCTTGATAGACTAATTACGGGTGATGAGGGACTGGAAGTTGAATGGTAACGGTAATGACTTCTCACAGTATTGTGACTCGGCCCTGTCCTTGAAATAAGTGCCTATAAGCACGAGTCACGTAAACACGCGTTAGGGCTGCCCGCTCTACCTAGTTGAGTTTCTTTCTAGTTTTGTGACTGTAAATATCTCAGATTCTTTTCTCTAATCTGAGGTAAGTATTATATTTTTTATTATACTTATTTTAAATCTTACTAGGTAGGTACCTACCATTTATAACTGTCATAGGTAATCATTCCGGAAGGATATTTCGTCTAATTCAATAATATATGTAAGCAGCTAAGTACATAAGTAAGCAAATAGCCTATTCGAAAAACTACCTACTAGTTTTTTTAACCCGAGCGTAGGTAGGTCACTCGTGTGACCACCACCCTATCCACTTATTTATTTATTAATCCAGGTATTTTACTCAGTGGGAAAAGCGAAACACCTACCTATTAAAAAAAGAAACAAATTACGTGCTAGTAGGTTAGGTATATGTTTTTTTTTGTCTTGCCTTTCGGAGGGTCATTTATAAAGGTAATTTAAAAAATGGTATCTCTGGGAGCGTTATAGAAGAATTCAAGCAACCAAAAACAGCACAATATAGTCTATAATTGCTCTCTGCCATATTAAGTAAGTACTTGTACGTATTCCAATCAAATTTTCACAAATCGCACGCTTACTGCTTACAAAACCATCACACCGTTCGTAATGTTTGCGATTGTAGTTGGCTGAACTCGAGGCGCATATGACTCGAGTTCCGACCGTTTGTATGAAGATAGAATACTGTTAGATATCATTACCGTGAAATGGTAAATCTACCAACTGATCAGTTGGTTGTTGGTGGAATCTAGTACAGGCTTTTTTTAACAGAGCGAACAGATCGATCGATCACGTTAGTAAAACTGTTCCATCTTTCCACGCCAGTATAGTATATTTCCCTGCCTCTGCATCTGCATCTCTGTGTAGAGCACAATACCCCACATTATGACATTAATATACATCTACTGCAGTTTCTTGCCTAAATAAACAATTTTTTATTAGAAACGTAAAATCGCTGTGGATGTTCCACAGCAAAAGTTATGCAACTAATGACTTCGCTCGTCTAATCCATCTGTCTATTAAGACCCATTGTAATTTCTCGTCAGACAAATCTGCCCCACTAATAAAGGCCCCGAGCGATGAATTTGTGACTCCTAAGGCTTCCAAGAAAAGAGGACGGCCGTACTTTAGCTAAAGTACAGCTATCTGAAAATTTGCCGATTTTATTTATTCAGTTTTTTCTACTGTCAATAGATTCTGGATAAAAATAAAAACACCCCGACTTTTTTTTTACTTTTGTCATGGGTTTGCTCTTGACTCTAGTCAATGTCAGAGGTGATAGAGACATATTCGACGATGGAGTGACCTTACCCAGAAGAAGCCTGTTAACTCTAACTTTGAAGCTTTGCTTGGTTTACAAACCTATTTTTGGTAAAATTAAGTCTTCGATTAAAAGCTCGCATATGATTTATAGTTGATAAAAAGCATCGATTTTTATTATGCCACGGTTTTTAGGATTCCGTACCTAAAAAGATAAAAAAGGAACCCTTATAAGATCACTCTCTTGTCCGTGTGTCACCACCGATTTACTCAGGAACGGGTAGATCTTGCAAGTTGAAATTTATAACAGATACTGAGGTCTATAGTCCCTATTAGGTGTATAAAAATCTAGGTCCTGAGTCAACACGATAAAAAGATATGGGCAAATTAAGATTTTCGCGAAAACTTGAAAGTACCAAAATTTACCTTAATTTTCTTTTTTTTTGGAATTTTCCTTTATTTGTGCTGTTAGATCTTACTTTTTGCCAAATTTTGTAATTCTAGGTCAACGGGAACTATCATATAGGTTTTCGACCCAAAACCTATTGGGCACTTCCGGGTATCCTAGAATTAAAGGGTGTCAACACGTACATAGTTGGCGCCACCCTGGGTACGGAACCCTTCGTGCACGAGTCCGACTCGCACTTGGCCGGTATTTTTGTTTTACGTCTATAACTCAAAATAGGTTTATGTCAGATAGCGGTAGTTATAGAACGATAGAAAAGAGAAAATTAATTCCACTACTTTCTTTCTTCGTAAATATTATTCGTACCTCGAAACTGATCCTCAGAAACCTAATTAAGTTTATTTAATCAAGTAAATACTACGTTATTTGTTCCAGATAACTTCGCAACTTCTTGATTAATTGTTACCGAAGAATAAATAAAATAGTTGCTACAAAAAACTATTTACTTGGGTTTTGTTGGGAAGTTACCGGTTCACCGTGTCTAAATATTTGCTTTCTTGTTAGGGTAACAAATCTGCTGGTAACGGGATCTATTTAAATAAAATCTCTACATGTAAGCACAGAATAAATAATAGTAGGTACAGACATGGTAATTAAATAGATGTAAGTGCTTAATGTGTACTTATTTGTGGGTAGTAAGCGTTTTGCTAACTAGTGGAGGTGGAGGGGAAAGCGCAACGCAATGTTTAAAATTATCATTAACGTCTAAAATGTAGCAGCAGGCGGTCGTGTCTATGGCGCTCGTGGTAATGCCCTTTGTAATTTCGATGGTGCGTAAAATATGTGCAACAATAATAAAATAGTTTGTTATGCTCCAACTGTTGTGTGTGCCAATATATTTGTTCGCGAAGTATTTTGTAATTAACTTTTGCTCATAACTGCATGCGTTGAACGCTGTTTTAGTTAAGTATAATTACAAACTATCAACGATGTGTCTTTTTAATTTTATGATTTCGAAAGTAATCATTTGAATCCAGCATAGTGCGAAAAATATTTATTTATTAAAAGTTCATGAAGCAATTATGTGCGTAGGCGGACATAATGCCCTAATTTGGTGGATTTCCACCAAACTGATCAAAAAAATTATCCTGTACAAAACAAGAAAGTTTATTGGCGGTGAAGCCAAAAATGTTCTGAATATTCAGAGTAACGGCATTTTCCACCGGCGGGCTTATAACGTATGGAACAGCAAGCAGCAGTAACTAAACAATTATTGCGCAATCAATTTAATGACCGGGCTACTGAGGCCTTTAAGTCATGTTTTTTTACAGTCTCTTTTACAGAAGCTATTAAACCTGTCCAATGATTTATAAAATGTATTGTTTGATTAAGTAACCAGCTTATGAAAATGCAACACTTCATGGAGGCTGTGTAACAGTAAATATGACAGTAAATATTGGATATTTTCATTACATAATTTGAAAAATTTATTGAAACTAAAATGTAAATGTGTAAAATCGATTAAGATTTCTTCGTAATAGTCGATTGTTATAAGAGATCGAATCGATAACGCATTAGGAAATCACTAAATAGACATCATCATCTCGTATTTGAGCCATGAAACGTAAAATAGATCTTTGAACACTCTTGTTTTCCAGTTTACTTTAGACATTGGCAGAATAGTCGACATCGGTGCTTGCCATATAAAAATAAGAAGATACTTATTGCGAACTTATCACATTCCAAGCGTGTCAACCTTTCTGGCAAGCTTCGCTGAGGTAGCTAACACTACAATAAATAAAAAAGAAGCCTCCACTTTACCGAGATCTTAACTGTTTCAATGATTCAACAAATTTTCTAGTTGCGTAGATATTTGAAACACAAAACAAAACCAATTTGTCATTACAATATTCACTAGGAATTAATTTGCGGATAATTAAAGTAGCCACTTAACACACGAAAAAAGCCGCCAAAACCTCAAAATCTCCTATACCTACTCAGCCATCAGCGAGCTATTGGCAATCGACCAACAACAAGGGAAAAAGTAAATCGCAATTTGACAGCCACATTTGCTCGCCGATGGCTGTCGCTCTGCTGTCAAAACCCATGCGTAATACGAAATGATCGCGATCACCGTGCCATAAATGCACATTTTAGTTTTATTGTTTGCAGTGCTGTCGTAGAATTATTATGGTGCGGCTATCGCTCATACATAATGCGGATACGCGATCGAAGAGCAATTATTTTGCAAAATAAGCCTGTCGATTTTATGACGTAAAGCGATAATCGCGCAATGATTGCACAATCTCTGCACAGTTATTGCTGATTGCTGTTTCATACGTTATAAGCCTGCCGGTCTTTAAAAATAAATTTTCACTAAACCAGCAGCTAAAGCGCGTTTGACAATTTGGAAAATTAATTTTGTGGTAATTTTCGTTCCAGAAACTGGACCTAAGACAGTAACCAAATAAACCCTAAAAGTAATCTCTTAACATCATTACAATCTGATAAAGCCTGACTTCCCCAATGACGCGTAACCCTTATCTCGCGACATAACTCGTAAGGGCAGAGTGCACGACATAGGCAGTTTAAGAAGGGTTGGTTCCAACTTCCATCCCAAGGGCACGATGGTAAGTGCTCACCACCCGTGGACTTAAATTCATAAGTTACTTATAAAATTGTGGAGATTAATCGGTTCTTGCTTTTCGAATTTAATTTTTGGAAACTTAGGCGGGAGTTAAACTTTTTGCTGGGTTGGAAGATTCCCAGAACCTTTTAAGGCATAGATACAAACGCGAACTTTTCCACTTTTGTCATTCGAATAGTGCCGATGGGAATTTTAAGAAATTGGTTGCAGTAAGCAGTTCAGTAAAATAACTAAAGCCTGATTTTTAGATATTAGCATATTTTGTTTATCAAAATATAAACGATATCCAGAATCAGCGGCCCGTCGAACAATTTACCTCTAAATTTATATTTACTTTTGTCGATTTTACTAAACAACACTCATTATATTAAACACTGCTTATGCCTTTATTTAAAACATATAAAAACGTTATAAGATAAGATAAGATATATTTATTTTGTAAAACATGCGTACAGTATGAAGGTCTTATATTAATATGAGATGGCTACATGTTATGCCATTTATGGCGTACAAAATTAGTTGCACTAGACAAACAGTACAAAAAAACACAACATAAAATTTAAATTAAATTGAAATTACGATGTCAAAATTTAAATTCAATAAAAAATTACTATGTCAAAATTTTAATAAAATTGAAATCAGAATGTCAAACTTTAAATTCAATAAAAAATCACTATGTCACAATTTAAATTCAATAAAAATCACTATGTCACAAATAGGTAGCTTTAATGTAGCTAATTACAAATTGTAACAATTTAATACATAGTTATGAAGCTGGGCCACCTAGATTTTACCTAGATAAATTACCATCGACGGTGGTCGACGACCATATTATTATTAATGTTCACATAAAACTTATTAATTATACTAAATTTATACACGACATTGTTGCGCGTCAGTAAATTTATTAAAATACCAATTACTGTACTTTGTAACACGACGTTATTAGTGAGTCGACTTTGTTAATTTACCAGTGAAAGTTATAACAAGAACTGTGATTTTGTCTGTACAAAGTCGGGCAGACATTGTTTCTGAGATTGTTAGAGAACAAAAAGTCGTCCTTTTCAGTTTTTAACTTAGAAAAGCATTTTAGGTAATGTACCAGGCGGACGTGATCACTTGAGGTAGGTATACTGGAGGTTGTAAGGCTCCTACTCAAGCGCGTTGACGCTCTGTACCTATAGTTCAGTTTTTTCAAGAGTCCTGGCATCTAGAATGTTGATTGATGGCTGCTATGTGTTTATTGGTGAAGGCTTCTTAAGTAGGAAATGAAAGCCCCGATTCTTCATGACTATTTGACGCATTTCTGCAGGTCCTCAAAGAATAAAGATGTGTGGACTAGACTAATTGCTACAATTCGGTCGACGCGCATACTATCGTACCCTGTCAATTTACTTTATTGAGGACCCCGAAATCGTATGAAAAATTCGTTTTTTAATCTGAGTAATTTTCATTACAGACTTAGCCTATAAACCAACAAAACCTCCCTTATCCCTGAAGGTATCATGACGTGTTATATATGAGTAAATGCGCTCCAAAATGGCGCATCCAGTGACCCCTTAAGCAGGTCCGTAACTATTTACCCTGAAGAGATTTTTCAGGAAGAATGAGGAATGAAGGGATATTTTGTTGATTTTTCAACTTGGAAGCTATTTTATTCTAAAACTATACGGCTTACAACTAGGATATTACATGGGTCTTAAAGCCCTTCTATAAGACTGTAGAAATGCTGAAATTTATATCTCCCAGGCGCGCAGCCGCCCGAAAGCGTCAGAAGGAAGAAAAGGTACAAAATTTTAACATAAAAAGTTAGTTTATATTTCAGCTATCTGAGGGATTTCCACCCACCAAGAGCCACCCGGTAGCCATCTTGACAGGCTATCCTAGGGTACCACTTTGGTGTGTGCAACTTCAAACCTCGAACGAGTATTCACCCTGGAAGGGCCGATTCCACGAAAAACTTATGGGACCTTGTAACCTGGCACGAAGGCTGTCTCCCCAACCACCAGAGCTAGGCTCCTAACTGAAGTGTGGCTGGGGAGACAGAGAAATGTACTATCGAATGGTAGTACCCTGAGGGGTATGCCGAAAGTTCTTCAAGTACTTGGGGTGCCTGGAAGCGGTTGGGTTTGTAAAAACTTGCGCGGTCCCATAGCTTGATGACTTTGTTTGTAAGAGAAAGTCTAGTCGATATTCATCGTCATCTTCTGAATCTGGGCGCCTGCCGACAGGTTCCCGTAGGTAATGCTTCAGAAAACATATCAATAACCTATCTAGGTATAAATCTAGGTTACCTAGAAGTGCTAAATCGAAAATAGCAAGTTTTCTGACCACTTATTTCAGGAAAATGTATGTGTATTCACCGTTCCAGGGTGAGATACTATTAGCCCTTGCTATGTACTGTTTTTCAGTCATAGACATATTAAAGCCTATGTGTTATTCTGATGTTTAAGCTATACTAGTTTCTGCCAGCGGCTTTTCCCGCGTGAAAGTCGAAAATTATCCCGAGGGTACATATTCCCGGGATAAAAAGTATCCTATGTGCTATTCCCGACTATAATCTAACTCTGTGCCAAATATCATCCAGAGCCGTCGAGCCGTGTAGGCGTGAAGATGTAACAAACATACAAACACACACACAAACTTTCGCCTTTATAATATTAGTGTGGAGTGTGATGTGATAGTGTGATTTCTCTAAAGTTACATCAAAATCCGTTCAGTAGTTTTAGCGTGAAAAAGTAACTAACATCCATCCATCCTCACAAACTTTCATGTATATAACAGTAGTAGGAAGTAGAATACAAACCTGCCTTACCTTTGGCTGTTAATAAGAATAAACTGTAATAACCCAAACATATTAACCAAGATTACCTATAAGTACTTAGGTATTTAAATTGAAGTGATTACCGTTAATTGTAACGCTCATGCACAGCAGTAGAGGACTTTTAGCGGTCCTCATAATAACAAAACCAATGAACTTTGAGTCTATCAAGATTCTAGACACGCGCAACGCGAATCCAAGTTTCATTTGAAGCTTAATTCGACTTAATTCTTAATTCAATGCCGACGTAGGAGCAAAGCTGCTTAGAACTGAAAGAAATACGAATCTAATTAAAAAACCTATTCACTTAGGTGCTAAAACTTAATCAACTGTCTAAATACATCAAAGGTTGAAGGAAAATGTATATAAGTAATTTATCTTGCTCTATAGTATCTCTAAATATTGTAAAACAAAGTCACTGTTCCGTACCCAAAGGGTAAAAATCGGGGCCCTATTACTAAGACTCCATTGTCCGTCTGTCTTTCTGTCACCAGGCTGTATCTCATGAACCGTGATAGCTAGACAGTTGAAATTTTCACAGATGATGTATTTCTGTTGCCGCTATAACAGCAAACACTAAAAACAGAATAAAATCAATATTTAAGTGGGGTTTTCAAACAACAACCGTGATTTTGTTGCCGTTTTTTTGTGATAACGGTACGGAAGCCATCGCACTTGGGTGGTTATTTGATCCGTAGTTAACTCAACCAATGGTTATATATGCTAACCAATGGTATCAAATTTCGATAAAACGCGTTTATTCGTCAATAGTCTAACAAATAGTCAAATAAACTAACGTTCTAGTTTCGTTTAACTCTCCAACTCACAGACAGCAAACAGATTTTGATACGGTTTTCAGTTATAGAAAGAGTGATAAATGAGTAACGTTTGTATTCTACTTCCTACTTCTGTTATAAACGTGAAAGTTTGTGAAGTATGTTTGTACCTCTTTCACGCAAAAACTACTGAACGGATTTTGATGAACCTTGACAGAAATCACAATCACAATCATCAATTACACGGGCGAAAGTTTGTGAGGGTGTGTGCGTGTTTGTATGTTTGTTACTTCTTCACGCGTAAACGGCTGAACGGATCTGGATGAAATTTGGCACAGAGTTAGATTATAGTCAGAAATAACACGTATGATACTTTTTATCCCGGGGATATGTTCCCTCGGGATAATTTTCAACTTTCACGCGTGCGATGCCGCCGGCAGAAGTTAGTATAGTTTATACATCAGAATAACACATGGGCTATAATTTATAAACATATTGGGAGAAGTACTAATACAATGCGGGCAGAGCCGCGGGTGGCATCTAGTACTATTATAAAAACGAAAGCTTGTGTGGATGGATGGTTGTTTGTTACTCTTTCACGCTAAAACTACTGAACGGATCTTGATGAAACTTTACAGTAACATAGCATAGACTTCAGAATAACACATTAGTTATAATTTAAAAAGATATTGGTGGAAGTACTTACACCACGCGAGCGTTGTCGCGGGCGGTAGCTGGTAAGTATACAATTTGTCCCGTGTGAGGTTGCCTGTGATAATATTATAAGAAGTAAAATTGTTTATATTTTTCTTTGTAAAATGTTATTTCTAGACATCCTGATTCGATCATGAAAACGTTCACTGATAGTAAAGATAGTTTAACTCATCTTTTGCGCGCGGTGCCATGTGTGCGTGCACTGTGCTTACGCTTGTAAATACACACGGGACAGTGCAAACAACCACCCACACATGCTTACCTACACATAGAGCCGCGCGCAAAGAGTTCTTGTTTTACCTACGCTACACTAGCGCTGAGTATCACAGGTTTCGTTTTATACTGGAAAAAAAAAGTTTTTATAAAAAAATACAACCGATTTCCAAATAAAACACTACAAAGTAAAAAATAACTTCAATTTCGGAAGTCGGTGTTCCTGTTTTCGAATCTTCTTTTTCTTCACCAACTTCCGAAATAGAAAGTTATTTTTTACTTTGTAGTGTTTTTATTTGGAAGTCGGTTGTATTTTTTAATACAAATAATGGACCAGTTCTATAGGCTAGGTACCTATAATGCCCAAAGTGAAGCCAGAATAGATTAAACGAATAACATGAATCTTAAACAAAACCGGTGGAATGAGAGTATACCAGGGTGAACTGTTCACACCTGCGTACCCCTTAAGAGCGTACCAGTGTAAAGTTATGTTATGAAATGGTGTAAACAATAAATAGACATGCGATTGCAGCTATCCCGAGTGATTTGCCGTAATTTATTGAAGAGTTCTGATGTATATCTCCGAAGTTCTACATCAAATCTTGATGAAAATTAAATGGGACCACATGACAAGCACCAGCTTTCAAATACAAAAATAATCATCACAATCGGTTCACCCAGTAAAAAGTTCTGAGGTAACAATTTTTTTTAAAAACTTTTCTACAAAAATTACAACCGACTTCCAAACAAAAACACTACAAAGTAAAAAATAACTTCAATTTCGGAAGTCGGTGTTTCTGTTTTCGTTTCTTCGTTTTTTGACTGCGACTTCCGAAATTGAAGTTATTTTTTACTTTGTAGTGTTTTTGTTTGGAAGTCGGTTGTAATTTTTGTAGAAAAGTTTTTTATTTTCCACTTTTTAGTTGTGGTACATAATATACCAGTTCTATAGGCTAGGTACCTACGCGTATAGTGCCCAAAGTGAAGCTAGAATAGATTAACCCAAGACATGAAACTTATACAAAATCGGTGCAATGAAAGCATACCAGGGTGAACTGTTCACACCTGCGTACCCCTTTAGAGCGTACCAGTGTGATGTTATGTTATGAAATGGTGTAAACAATAAACAGACATGCGATTAGATCTATCCTGAGTGATTTGCCGTCATTTATTGAAGAGTTCTGATGTATTTCTCCGAAGTTCTTCATCAGATCTTGATGAAAATTAAATGGGACCACACGACAAGCACCAGCTTTCAATTAAAAAAAGAATCATCAAAATCGGTTAACCCAATGAAAAGTCCTGAGGTAACAAACATAAAAAAAAAAAACAGTCGAATTGAGAACCTCCTCCTTTTTGCGAAGTCGGTTAAAAAAAGCTGGCGAATTGATAACCTCCTCCTTTTTGGAAAGTCGGTTAAAAATACAAGGGTCCTGTGGCCACGGAACAAGGCCGCGGGACAAAGCTAGTGCACAAATAACACAAGACTCGTAACAGTTACATAGTTAAGTGAGACAACTTTATTGAAATTTACGTTTCAAAATGTATTTATACATATGTTTTGTAACATTTTTGTTTATACGGCCTTAATAATTCCGAGTTCAAAGCATTGAGGCTAGCTTACTAACATAATAAGCGACAAAAGTCACATCATTTATGTAACATAAATAACACTTCAATACCACCAAGTCTTTTAAAATCGAAAATTTACTTAAACAGGTTATTTGAAAGCATATTTCTTCCTAATTTTAAACTATAAATAAACAAACAAATGTTTTTCCCAAAGAAATCACCAAACACTTTACATGTTATAATAAAAATCTGTTATTTAGCAATAAAAGAAAACTTTTTCTCAAAACAGACGAGATGTCTCCAAAATTATGTAAATTTTATTCAGAATCCATTTATTTCCACTGCATATTTTTGTTAGACCATTAAGTTTAGGATCTAAAACAAAGTTTTTATGATAAAGATTAATATCTTGCTGAAAGTGAAAGATTGTGTAGGTTTAGGTCTCATGGTAAGCGATTATAAGGCTGCCTGTCTACAGGAGCAAACGGAGAAAGTAAGAACTAGAAAAACAGCTGTTGAACCAGCGGTGTAATCGCGTAACAACGCGTTTGTCTTCGGAAATCATCGCATTTCCTAATATAAACGCAAGCTAATTTCCATGTTCGTTACAGATTTATCGTGTATAATAATTTGAATTCAGAAGTAAGTACTTTATTGATGTTTTATTTTGATTTCCGTGTGATATTTATAGAGCTGTAAAAATAGCAGATTTCCTCACATTTTTTTTAAATATATTAAATTTAGTTAAATAGTAGATTGTTTACCTAGGGAGCAAAAAGCTGTTTTAAAGGCGAGGGTGTTTCTTTGAATCCAGAGCGGAGCGAGGGGTTCTAATGTAGAATCCTGAGTGCAACAAGGGATTCAAAGTATGTCACTCGAGCTTAAAACAGTATTGCTCCCGAGGTGGACACTCTACTTTTTATCACACTCTATGAGAAAATAAGTGCAACTTATGAACAAGAACGTTATGTTTATTTATTTACATAAAATTAAGAACCATAAGACATAAAACAAAATAATTAGAGGCTAAATGTTTATATTTGAACAATTATGGAAGTGCATTGTAACAATTTTATTAGTGCCATCCGTTACAGTTGTAGATTTATTTATAGCTTGGGAATTAGAAATAGTCTCAGAAAACGGTGTCTCAGGATGTAGTTTTTGAGAAACTTGAATATAATAATTTCACTTGAGAAGACGCACAAATTTTTTATTATTCTAAAATCTTAATTTGAAACAACTACGAACGAAGGCAGAATACATTTAATTTCGCGAGTTGTTTATTTTTCATTAACTTTTTTTTTTAATTTAGCGCTCTCAATTTTTCAGCCAGTCGCTTATTCAATAGATTGTTCCCGCATGGTTTGTGATTCATCTCTTTGCTGATTGGAACATTTACTAACAATATCCACATTCCAAATTTAAACCAATTTTGGTCCCTAAGGGATTAATGAGCTATTTTGGTCCCTGTTTACGAAGAATAAACTAGCTCTTTTTGAATAGATGTGATAAAAAGAGTATTAACAACTCTATATGCTTCCAAGTTAATTTAGAGCGTTCTATATAAGTTTCTCTGTGGCACTCCGGTCTGCACCAAGTGCAAAGGGCAACTGATTGAAATCCGACGACTGGCGAAACACGAAGTTTGCCGAGTGACGTTAAGAAAGTAATAGTACTGGACCTAGTAGTAAACTCTTTAAATTTTTGATAATTCAACAATATTTTTTGCGTTTTTTACGTTGTCGAGTAGACGCATTTTGATCATATGAAACAGTGGATAAGGAATTTCTTCGGTTATGATATAAACCGTGATTACGCAAAAAGAGTGCAGAATAGGTATGCTCTTCGGTAATCTTCGTGTTTCCGAATTAGCAAGAAAGTAACTCTACTGACTAAATCGTCGGCAAAGCTTCTAAGTTTTGTTCTATTGCACTATGTATGAATTTTTATATTTTTTTGGTTACCTATATTCCGATCGTATAGATCGTATTTTTCACTGAAAAATTTTTAGTATTGTATGGAGGTGCTGTTTTATTTGTAACCAATTTTAATACAAAATAGGTTTAAAAATAAAAACCTATTTAAAATGGGCTTCTATGGTAGTCAAAACTCTATATTTAATCTCATCACCTTATGATCGATAACCGAAGACGCACCATGATTTCCGAAGTAAATACCTACTTTACTAGAATATCTATGCCAGTTGAAAACAAAAACATTCACGTCAACGTGAATAAAGTGGACAACGTTGCACTTCTCTTCTCCCCGTTTATTGGACAGGTAGCTTTAGATAGTTATCGGCAATAATATATCGGCTGATATAATCGCAATGGGATCCGACGATGCACTTTACCGATACTATCTTCAGTATCGCTCTGCAATTACGTTTTTATTGACTCTCTCAAGCACTATTATGCATATAGAATACATGTCAACTTGTCAAATGGTCACCTTTATAAAATGTTCAGGAGGTACCTAATGCAGTGGCGTATTTACCGTTAGGCCAAGAGAGCCATGGCCCTTGGCGGCGGGCTACGAGGGGCGGCGCAAATTTCTACCAGCCTGCCTTACTGACATGCTCTTCTACCCTATCACCCATTAATGTCTGGTCCGACATTAGAAAATCTAAACTGTTTTATGGTGAGGTGCTTAAAAACGTCAAATGTTGCCTACTGGATACGACTCTTCTCACTTTTTGAAACAGCGCTTACCATGTCTCAAAAGATAGAAGAAGTGAAGTACTCGCCCCAGGATCAATATCACAAGTGTCCCCTTGTTTCTCTACAGCCAATATTTTACCTGAACAGGGACACAGCAAAGCGATAACGGCTCTTATTAAGCCTAAGAGCTTTTAAACGAACAATGTAACAAAGGCTAATTTACATAGTTTCACTTACAAAGCTAATTAGTAGCGCAAGGATTTTTTGTTAAAGCTGTGAGTCGAATCCCGATGGGAAGAAAATCAAAGTGAATGGGATAAACTTGATGTTGAAAGTCAAAAGGATTTTGGGTGGTTTCGTGTAAATATATACGAGGTAATTTTGGAGCGACTGACTAAAAATTAAAAAACATGAATGACATGGATCTGACTGAATCCCTGCGATCAATAGATATTTGTCATGTTTGTTTACAATGCCACAGGGTTACTGATAACATTTTTGAGTCAGTCTAAACTTTGTCAACAAATCTTATAAAGAGATAAAATTGTACGTTTCTATGTTTGTTTGTAATACTAGTACTACTATCCTACTAATATTTTAGATGAGATAGTTTGGACGGATGGATGTTTATGTTACTCAATCACGCAAGAACTGCTCAACGGCTGGATGTATAATTTTCATACCAGTATAACGTTTCCTTGGTATAAGAAAACACTTTGCACATGGGTGGAGCCGCTGGGCTGACAGAAGGTAGTTGGTAATATCTCTGGAATTTCCGATTGGTTTGCGAAACTTGATTTACATTTTTCTTTTTAAGGCGCAGATACCCCTGAGTAGCTGATTTTAAAATGAGAATCACGTCAAAACGGCTAGTTGTAATTTTTTAGAAAAAATATATGTTACATAAGATCATTTTCTTAATAATTTGATCTAAGAAAATTTTGAGTTTTATTCTTATAAAATGTTGTAATTAATTTGTAAAGTTATGTCTATAACGGACACAAACACGACAATCGCGCCTAAACCGCTGGGCGTATTTTAATCAAATCGACACCATCTCAAAGACAATTTAATTATCTACATTTTGATCTGAAGTTTTTTTTTTTTAAACTCATAGAATAATAAGAAAAGTACAATAAACTACAAAATTTTGGGTGTGAAACGAGTGCGCGTTTTGTTCCCTCAAGGTTGTTGGCGTTAGTCGTCGCCTTAAGGCAAACGTTGCCCCATACTAGGAATTTATACCTGTATCGTTGGTGCGTTTACAAACAATTAAATTCACATACACCCAGATCCGGAACAACTACGTCACTGGTTAAAATTAGGCCACCTACCAAACCGGTTGTCGTAACTGTTTCAAAATAAAAACATGTTCAACGTTTTTTTATTGATTATGTGTTAATTCTTAAATGAAATTGCACTGCACTTTTAAATTTACCAACTTAAATTTTTTAGCAATACCCAAGAAAAACTAAGAAATGAAGAAATGAGTAAATCATAAAAATAGAAGTGGACAAATTTTACTGTCCATCAGTTTATATGTAGGGTATACAAAATTTGTTCCGTGCGGAAATCGAAGCCGCGACACGCAGCGCAGCAGCCGACTTATAGCTGATACAGAGAGATACACTATCTCTGAGTGCCATTGGCTACTTTATCCCGCAAAAACGCACGATTCCTGTGAGACATTCCACGGAAACAAAACCACAGGAAATAGCTAGTCCATTATAAAATCTTTGTCACCGAAACAAATTCTATATTCAATCAATCACAAACAGCAAACACGACTTTTGACAGCAGATTTACAAATCAAAGGCTTACTGAAGCCTCCAGAAAGCGTTGGTTGAAGATTACTTTCTTTTACCACAGATGGGAAAGGGTTGAAAACTTTTCTTTCGCGGGAACCGCTAAATGTGCTTTAAAAATGTTGTTAGTAGAAAATCGTTCCATGCTACGCTTGCACGATACAGCAAACTCGCGCGAGTCACTAACACACATCAAGGATGTTATGGATATGAAATTTCTGATCTGGACACGGTTACGGATATGAAATTATTTCAGATTATCCGTTAGTTTCAGATAGTTTCGGTTGCTGTTAGATTTTTAAGAAGCTGTAAAAAAAACAAATGGGTATTAAACTTTATTTCTAAGTGATTCGCGCTAGTAACTCAGCTCGACCGGGCAGCATAACCTATCATAACGAGTATCACTTTAAGACTACGCCTGTATTCTACATTATCCGAAACGTTTCTATTGGATTCGTAATTTATTTTGGATTGCCGATTGTTTCGGTTACGGAGCTCTTTAAAATCCATAACATAACATCGCGCCTACATTCCTGAAAGGTAAGGCAGAGAATCTATAGAACACTCATATTTCACCAGTTTTCTTTAAGTCCCATGTAATAAGGGTCATCAACAGAGCACAAATCCAGACTCCGACTTGGCTACAGAGAAACTCCAGATGAAAAAACCCAATAACACTTTACTTGACCCGGGGTTCGAATCCAGGACCTCATGCTCAGTTGACGGCTCGTCGTCCGATAAGGACCAGATCCGAGGCGACGGCGCATAGTGCGCGCGCCTCAAAAAGAGTCAGCAGAAACTGGCCGATGCCTGACTGGGTCGCGGATAAATTTGAAAGAGAATTACCACGGTCCTGATATAAGCAACTGAAGGAACACGGGTGGGTTTTAGTCAGTAAAAGTCTGACACGCGCTCCCGCTTCACCCAGTGCGGGAGAAATCATTGGAAGAATTCAATAAAAAGAAAAAAATGTAAAAAAAATGGACGTCATGCTTTGGTACCTCTTGTTTTTATCATTTTTTGACACCGACTTCCGAAACGAAACTTATTTTGCACTTTTTGGTGTTTTACTTTTGAAGTCGGTTTATTTTTTTGTGAATAAGTTTTTATTTCTCTCTTTTTAGTTTTAGAACACACACACTAAAATTACATCGTCCACGTAAACACAAATTTTCATAAAAAAGATGTTCATAAAATGAAAACTACTGGACCAAATGACATAAAATTTTTATGGGACCAAATGGCAACTATTCCGCATCAAACTACAGAATCACGTAGATTCGATCATAAATCTCAGCGTAATCGGTGTACATACATAAAAAAACAATCGAATTGAGAACCTCCTCCTTTTTAAAATCAGTTAAAAAAGATCCCCATGCTCAGCAGCAGCGCTTGTATCTAGAACAACGAGGCGGTCACACAGCACACTTCTCCGTGATATACGATTGTATGCTAATTTTTAATTCTATAATGTGTCACTCTCAGTATTTATAACCTACGCGTGCATTGGCATTTCTTTTTGATTAATATATACATTCGTAATGGACGTTTATAGTTCCATTGTCAATTATTATTAATCACAGCGACTGCAGTACCGTTTTTTATTTCATTAAAATACTTTCCATTTCTGTTTTGTTGTTTTCACTCTTGTTTAGTATTTTATCTGCTTATGTAATTGTGGGCGTCCAAGCATAAAGGGTCCAGTTCTCGGCATTAAGTTTCCGAGATTTACGTAGTATTGTAAAAATGGCCTCATACAAACACAAGTACAGTTTCACCTTCAAATATCTGGGTAAAAATGTGCTAGTTTCTAAATATTTTTAAAATCCTTATTTATCATCATCATGTCAGCCGAAAGGCGTCCACTGTATACAGGCCTCCCCCAAACGTGCCCACATTGATCGGTCCCGTGCATCTCGCATCCAGCGGATCCCCCGCAACCTTCACCAGGTCATCGGTCCACATGCAGCCGTGTTGCGTAAGTGCGCAAAGAGTTCAAACTCTATCCAACCGACCAAATCGACCATTCACATGCGAGATGAATGACGCGATGTGGATTTCCGTTTTGTGTACAAACAAAACAAGTGCATTCTGAATTTTTGTATCGCAAGAATAGGAAAATCAAATAATTAAACCACACACTCGCAGGTTTTGATCACAGTTTAAACATACTGGTATTCATTGGGGAAATTTGTCCTAAGTCTTTGCTCAAATTATTTTTTTCTTTTCTATTAAAATATCGAAAGGAGAGATGGAAAATAGCGACTATGTGACCAAATTGGGTCTTATTATTTCAGCGCAAATGCCATTTTGTTCTTCAATATCGAATTCTAGTTAACTTGATCGCTAGCAAAACAATAGCACAATCTACGAAAACAAACACCAATTCGATAAGTCCCAAATAATTTTCTCTAAACTAACAAATCCTATTCCAATTATAACTAAAATTAAATAAATGTATTCTTCTAAAGCAAAGCGCTCACGACCGGAACATAAATATTAAAAAATACATAGCAATTCCCTTAATTGTGAGCGTGGTCATAACATTTAAAACCATAATGAAATGGTTCAAGCAATAACCACAGAGCACCTACACGACTCGGTGGGCATTTCTAAAGACGGCATCGGGATTGTACCAAAAATTAAAACCCGTACGTAGTAGACGTAGAATATATTGAGCGTTCCATATCCGGTTGAGAAGTGAATACGGTAAGAAAAATAAGAGCGAGACAAAGCTATCTTGCGGCCACTTGTTGTCTATTTCTAGAATTCAGATTGGTTTGCGTCAATGGCTCTTACATTCATGGTGTTGTAAGAAAGAGATATGTATTGATCACCCATTTGCCTTGTCTCTTTCTACAGAGTAGTAAATTTTGTGACGGTATTTGTTCAGTTCATACCTGTCGAAATTTTTGTCAGTGACTGTCACTGTTTACTCATCGAAATTGACGGTCCGTTATAATTTTCTATGGCTATAAAAGCCCAAGCTGACAGAGAGGGATACATCGCACTGTGAGGCGAATCATGGCAGCTTAGTCTCACTGCAACATAGTGACCGCAACCGCTCTGCCAGGAATGTACCAATGAAGAGGAAGATGACAGTCATTCGGCTAGCGCAATTTTTGCGGGCACAAATATTGACATGGTGTCTCTGGTCACTGCCGGGAGAGGATATTCCGTGCTCTGTAAAGCTACAATATTAATTTTTGTATAACGAGCTTTCATTGAGGATTACATAACTATAATTACTAGTAATTTATAGTTAAACAAATATTTTGTTGGTAATATTATAATTGGAAATGTTGCCAGATGCTTTTGTTTATTTGACTCGGATTTAAAGTGTGTTTGGATTTGGTTGCGGCAAGAAAGTAATAATTTTTAACCGACTTCAAAAAGGAGGAGGTTCTCAATGCGACTGTATTTTTTTTATGTGTTACCTCAAATCTGTTTACAAGGTAAACCTATTTTGATGATTCTTTTTATTATTTGCTTCTCATGAGATCCAATTTAAATTTGATTAAGCTCTGACAAGTAGTTTTTGAGTTATTCTTAATAATGAGTATTTTCATGGTAATTAATGTAAGGTACCAAAACCAAAAAGACAAAAATAAAAAACATTTTACAAAAAAATTTAACCGACTTCCAAACCAAAATACTACAAAGCGAAAAATAACTTTATTTTCGGCAGTCGGTGTGAAATACGAAAAAATTAGGTAGGAAGGACACCAACTGCCGAAAAGAAAGTAATTTTTCGCTTTGTAGTGTTTTGTTTTGGAAGTCGGTTTAATTTTTTTGTTAAAAAGGTTTTTTACTTGAGACTTTTGTTTGAGAGTAGTAGTTTACATTGCGGACGTTTGGGCTTATTTCAGAAGGCTAGAAGTGAACACATGGTATTTTTATTGGAACATTAATTGAAATATATTATAGAGTTATTAGACTCTGCCAGTACAGACTTGGCCTTAGAGTTATTGGGTTTGAAAATATAGGAAACCTTTTATTTTAACACCATTTACATTTAAACTCGTAATAACAATGCATTCGGCTAATATAAAATTTACGCTTTAGGTAGATAAAATGTTGCGATAAATCTTATATTAATGAACAAAAAAACTCAGGAAGTTTAACAACTGATCAGCAGATTCTTAATTTTAATGTTGGATACATTAAAATTAAGAATCTAGATAAGAATAGAGACATTGAATTTAGAATCCGCTGAATAGATCAGATTTTTTTATTTATAAGGGTGATTATTTTTAGAATCATCTTCACTGGTCACAACGATAATTCAACAAAGCTATGCATACCCGCAAAAGAAGTTTTTTTTTCCGAGAACATAGCCTTTTCAGAAACTTCAGATTGACCTACTTTGTAACCAACTTCACACAAATTGCACAAAGAATTCCTTAAAACAAAGAGATTTAATGAAACAATAATTTCAGAAACCCAGACCGAAAAAAATATTGGGTCTTGTGAACTTTTTCTGACTAGGAACAAAATATAGTTTTTATATTTGCTAATTATTAGTTTTATGTTATTTTATTGAAGTTTTTTTATTTTCTATTAAGTAAAATTTGGTTTTTAAAATTAAAAAATTTGTTCGGTTTTAACCGAAAAAGTTTTGTAAAAATTTAAGCAATCTTTAGTTATTAGACAATGAACTTTAACAAAATAATAAAAAGCTAGTTTTGTAGCTAGCAAGAAAAACCGACCAAGTGCGAGTCGGACTCACGCGCGAAGGGTTCCGTACCATTATCGCAAAAAACGGCAATAAATCACGTATGTTGTATGGGAGTCCTACTTAAATATTTATTTTATTCTGTTTTTAGTATTTGTGAAATGTTGTTCTGTATTTGAGAAATGATGGTCGATTTGGACGATTGGATAGCGGTCAAACTCTTTGCTTTGCCGTATTCAATTAAGTAATACGGCTGCGGGTTGCTACTAAGAAATTCCAGATGGAAAAACCTAGTAACACTTGGCCCGACCCGGGCATCAAACCTTGGACCTCATGCTCAGGTAGCGCTTGCGACCACAAGACCAACGAGGCAGTAGTATTGTTATAATTAACATAACATAGACTTAACATCACACTCGTATTCTCCGAAGGATTAGACAGAGATGCATCGTTAGTGGGTACACTCACAACTCGACAATAATACCTAAGTAGGTACTTCTTATACTTGGAAATCTCTTAAGGAAAGACAGTCGTAAGCCCATTGGAATTCCCCAGCGGCATGTTCTCAAAGCCTTGTTAAGAACTATGATTTTAACCGCGATATTCTCGACTCGTAAAATGCCTACTAAAAAGTTTCGCGATGCATCAAATAACACTCGCGGCCAGTGATGAAGAAATCTGTTACAGTGTATTATTTAATTTACACATTTAAAAAGTAAATTAGGAAAACCTAGTACGTAAATGCCGTTACTTTAGATATTCGCGAGCTGGCTGACCAAAATCAAATGTATTCTCCGACTGCACAGCTTGATTCTCTTTTTAGTTCGCTTCTGGCTTATTAGGCGTTTCGGCCGCTGAGTTTCGTCCGATCCGGTCGAAACAATAATTTTATTTTATTAATATTTTTGAGTGGTTATTTTTTTACATTGAAACATATGTGTTATATATTTTTAAAATCACCTCTTAAGATCCTTTAATTTTATACCCCACACGATGGGTTTGGAAGAGAAAAAGAAATTTGACACTTGCAAGGTTAAGACGAATCGATTGACGTAAGAATCATTAAAATCGGCCAACGCGTTTGGTCTCTAGAACGCCACATAGGAACAAATATACATACATACCCTACCATACCCTCCTTTGGCAATCGGCTAAAAACTTCATTTAAGTTCCGTTTCATTATACATAATATTATATTATCTGTGATCATACTTACGCACACTCGCCTCGCCTCGAGGAAATCTTGTCGTATCTGTCTTCAAAATTGGTTTTGGATATGCGTGCTCAAATATCACCATTGCTTGCTCATTCATTCATTGACGACGATCTAATGAGTTAGTGATTTTTACTAAGTAGACTTTTATGTAGCAAATTGGCAAATGACGTGGTTGCCACAGCCGCTATCATCACCTTTAAGGACCTACAAAATTAAAAGAAATATAATTTGCGATGACCACACAATACAAGATAAAAATCTTCATAAGACAGCACCTGTAATTTGCTGTTATTTAATTAATAACATGCATATCTTAACAACAAATTAATATAGTATCTTCTTCTGCCTAGCCTTTTCCCAACTATATTAGGGTCGGCTTCCAGTCTTATCGGATTCAGCTGAGTACCAGTGTTTTACATGGAGCGACTGCCTATCTGACCTCCACAACCCAGTAACTGGGTAACACGGGTACTTGGCAAGACTGGTGTCAGATCTCAGGCTTCTGACTACCCATAACGACTGTCAAAGATCTTCAAATGACAGCCGGGACCAACGGCTTAACGTGCTTTCCGAGGCACGAAGGAAACTCGGTATGTTGAAAATGGTCACTCATCCACGGGCCGACCTAGTCAAGCATTGCTTAACCTTGAAGTTCGATTAATTAATATAGTATAACACCTAAAAACTATAAATTACTTAATTCTTTTTACAATATTAACAGTATTTCTTTTACAGCTTGTTCGACAAAGGCCTTGTCTAATTATTCCATTTTGTCTCGTCTTTTCGTGGGTTGCTATGTAAATGTCAGATATTATTCCTAAAACCTATTGTTACTCTTGAAATCAGCACTCAGCAATCTCGGCAGAATTGGGTAGTTTCTCCGAAATAAGTACTCTGTAGTTACCTACCTTTATCAAGTGATTAGACAACAAAAGGGTTACTACCACTAAAATACGTAATAACGTAAGTACTACACAAGATTAATGGCTCCCCCGAATGGTTCCCACAATCACTCCCAATCCCTGTCATACCTTGTTAGTTTTTAATTTAATTACGTGAACATTCTAATACATTAGATGAAATGCTTCCTTTACCTCTAAACTGGACTGGCGAACGAATTTCCATTAAATAAATGAATACTTTAATGTCATTAGTTGCTCGGTCTTGACCGCTTCTTTACGTAGTTTTGAATGTTTATTTAATTAAATTACTGTGACGCAATATTACTGGCTGTTTTTTTTTGAAACATGTATAACAGTTTTAAAGATATACTATGTTCTATTTTTATATACTCAATGATTCGAAAATGTAACAATTAGGACCTTATAGTGCAAACTGAAATTAAGATGGACCGTTGACCTAGTTAAGGCTGCAGGAATACGAATGAATGTGAGACGCACAGATCACCGATCGATGTGGACTTATTACGGCTGATATTATGATCATCATCATATCAGCCGGATTCCCACAGCCTTGACCAGCTCATCGATCCACCTAGAAGGAGCCCTTCCAAAGCTACGTCTTCCGGTACGTGGTCGCCATTCCAGAACTTTTCGGCCCCATCGGCCATCCGTTCTGCGAGCAATGTGTCCTGCCCACTGCCACTTAAGTTTCGCAATTCTTCGGGCGATGTCAATAACTTTGATTCTCCTGGGATATCCTCATTTCTGATGCGATCACGCAAGGAAACTCCGAGAATGGCCCTCTCCATTGCCCTTTGGGTGACTTTAAGCTTTCTGAGGCTCATTGTGAGCGACTTTCATCTTGAGACACTGCGGTAAGTTGGACGAGAAAGTACCGAGCAACTTAACGAACGCCGCCCAACGGATTCGGATTTGACGGTTTAAGACCTCAATCTCTTGCTTTTACCCCAATTTACTTGGTGTCGGCTCAACTGAACTGTCTTCTTCTTCCATACTTCTATGTAATTCGTCATCATTGAGATGAGTACCTTTCAAGGCATACCTTTCATCTTTCAAACAACATATCCATCCTCTGGCCTTCACCTACACATCGACATTCATACTCACAACTTTCTTCACAACATTTGCCCCATTCCTCAGCATTAAAATTTTTGTGTTTATGTTGTACTCAAGGAAAAAACATGTGGAATTTTTGGTCGAAACCATCGTTAACCCCCTTTTGTGAAACAAAAAGTTTTTACTTTGGAAATGAAGTGATTTTCGCCGTTACAGTTGATGTTCCTTTGCCCTTATAAATATTGGGTAGGTCAAACTTTTGCCATACCATGGGTTTAATTTTCACAAGATTTTGTTTAATTTTACCTGTTTCGATATTTATGTGTATGTAATCAAAGCTTGCAAGTTAAATTCAACCCACTTCCCGGTGTACGATTGAGCTGAAATTTTGGGCATACGTTTGTTGTGAGCTTTTATTTAACTTGCAATGTATGTATGTATGTAAGTGTGTTCGGGTCAAATCTTGCAACTGAATTTTAAAGCAGTTATCCTCCACCGATTAAGATGAAATTTTGCATTCACGATTAGTTTAGATGACAATGTATGGTTAGTTAAGTGACGTCATTCTTAATCCAATATGGTGGACGGCCCAAGATGGCGGACTAGTTATTTTTTATGCACTGCCATATCAAATGAAAGGGTTTGCTGAGTAGAATACGAAAAAAGCTTGTTTAAAAAAAAACTTTTTTTAATTAATAATATTTTTTCGTGACAATGCAATTTTTTATATAAAAGCTGAAGTTAGCAGCGGAGGTATTTGAAGTATCGTGGTGGCCCAGTGGCTAAGACCTCGCCTCTCGTGCAGGCTACTACCAATGTGAGTTTTTCAAGTTCATATGCTCATATGTTATATATATACTTTCTAAATTTATCTTAGATATCACAGGCAACGGTGAAGGAAAACATCGAGATGAAACCTGGACTTATATAGGTAATGTAAGTCTGAAATAGCCAAGTCAGAGGCCTGAGACGTGGAGTTGCGAACACCAGCCCGTCTTAACTTAACTTAACAACCGACTTCAAAAACTAAAAAAAAAATAGGTTAGTACCAAAGGCGCTGACTTCCGAAAAACAATTTATTTTTCGCTTTGTAGCATTTTGTTTTAGAAGTCAGTTAAATTTTTTGTAGAAAATATTTTTTTAATATAAAATTTCCTTGTTAGTCCGTGTTCGTGACTAGAATAATTTACAAACGTATTAGTAGTCTCTCAATTGTGTGTTTTTAACACAGTCTGTATTACTAAGCACGGGTTTCCTAATTAAGTTCCTACTCGTAGTTAAGAATGTATCAAACCTTACTTAAATGATGATTTTATGACTAAAGAACAGTTCAAACTCAACTTGAAATACTTAATTCAGGTATCGAAAAACACCTTTGTAAGTTAGTGGGCTTCGGGCTCAGACCCGTTATTGCTGCTTATCTTTTCAATATGTACTGAATTTCTATAGAAAATGCTAGAACTGAATAACCAATCAAGTAACTCAGTGGAAAGTTCCACAGATACCCGCAAACTATGTGTTGGCGTAGAAGCAGGAACAATTGGCATCAATTGAGATTAACCAGATGCCCTGAATCTCTCATTTCTTGGGATGATCTTTATCGGCTTATCCTATATTATAACAAATTGACTGGTGGGATTGTAATAGTGATGGATGGAACCATTAAAAGATCACTTCGTTGTCTGCCTGTCAGTGTGTGAAGAACTTTGTCTCTGGAACGACTGGAGGTATCAATTTGAAATTAATGTCATATACTTAGGTCTGCAATCCCTAAGAACAGTGAAACCAAACTTCTAGATCAACGGAAACAAATGATACCGCCGTTTATGTCGCAAATTTGAGGAATTGCAAGGGAATCAATACCTATAGAGTACTCTCCGTTCACCTAGAATCATGAAATTAGCCAAGAAGTCGCAATTTTTACTAAAAATATGTAAATTCTTTCTAACGTACATGATTCTTTCGTAAATATTTTTACAAGTTACCATCATGATGTTAATGTCCTTAAACCTACAAAACCAAAACCTTAACCGAACCTTAAGCCTACTCCCAACTAGGGAGTAGGCTTATTCAATCATTATATTACATTGAAGGATAGGAGATACTTGGCCAAAATTAAACTATCTATAAACTTGCCCTTAAAATAAAATGAGATGATGATTTTAATATGGTAGTATTTTGGAATGAAACAATAAAGCCCTTGACGCTGTTTTCATCATAAATTATTATTCAAAATTAACTTTCGTCGAAAAGCTATTAAACTTAGAAGGATTACGAGTCTGCTTCACAGTCTTGATTCACCATTTTTAAGGTTACTTTGTTTTTCAAAATAAAAATAATATTGAATGTGGAATTCTAGATGCCTCTAGGAGTAGAGGAGAGGATGACTATGAAAGATGGATAGATTATTTGAAAGATACTTTCTAGATATCATTCAACCATCAGAAAAAATGAAAGAGAAAATGCTCCGTCGACATCAAATAAATTGTGATGAAGGCAAGTGAATCATGATAATGAAAAACGAAAATAAACTCATCTATAGTCGACACAATCTAAGAAGTCTGATTTGACAGCTATAAAATAACTAAATAATAATTAAACTTGATGCTTACGAATGATACTCGTTGTTATTGTGTATGGGTGACATAGTAATTGATTAGGATTATGAATTTGATTTTCAATTTCTAACGTAGAAAGTTTTTGTTTTATTTTTTCTTTATTTATTAGGGACTTGTTACCAACAACAGGTTATGTCGGCTCCATCTAATCACTAGCCTAGTTACACACACTTCTTAACACTATTTAGGATAAACTTATAAATAAACTCAGATTTAATACTTGCAGGTACAGCTAACACAGATTGAAATTTGCCTAAATCTAGTAAATTTAATTTTAATCGCCTACATAAAAGTTTTCTTTCTAAATGATTTCTAGTGCAATCCAAAAGGAGATGTTGTACATCTTCTGGTTTATTGCAGGCATCACAATCAGGGGAAAGGGATTTTTTAATTAAAAAGGCAAATTTCTTTAATGGCATATGTCCCGAACGTATCCTAAATGCCTTTTTAAGTAATTGCCTACCTAATTTAACGTCAGAAAACCACGGAATTCGAGGAGGCTCACATTGTATGGTTTTGTACCATATTCCTTTTTCACGAGATCTGATGTCAAAATAGATTGTTACGATTATATTTTATGAAATTCCTTTATCACTACATATTATAAAACAAGAGGGACTTTTCCGAGTCTGTACGCGATAAACACAACAACTACTGAACCGATCTTCATGCGGTTTTCACCAACAGAAAGAGTGAGAAACGAGGAAGGTTTTTGTATATACTTTGTTACGAGTGAAGCCGGAGCAGTCGATAGTTAATTATATAAGGACGGTCAAACATTAAGAAATAATTTGAACGAATAATAAGAACCCACGACTTGATTCTCAAGACGCAAAAATGTAATGAAATTGTCCGCTGGAAAATAAAGGTCAATTAATTTTATTGGCAATAGTCTTGTCCACCCAATTACTTGGGACTTATCAAAATATAATTGGCACATGATAGAATTGAAATATCATTTTCTGCTTAATTTAATTTCAGTGGAAACAGTGCTTTAAGAGAAAAGGCTGTTTGTCTACTTATTATATATAAAATTAATAGTCTACAAAGATAAGTTTTCAAGTTAAAACAAGATGGCTTTTTACTTTATATTTTCTTCCGATTCCCATTCAAAAAAAGAACAAATTATTAAAATGAATTTACAAAGAGACTGTATCATTTGTGTTACCGAACGTTTACGCAGTGATACTCGTATTAATGAAAAGGGAATCAGTGATAGCGTAACGGTTAACAGGACGGCAAGGAAGAAGAAACCATTTTGCGCCGACCCCAAGTAACATGAGACAAAGGCAGGAAGATGATGAATAAGCCCGCCTGATAGATTTTGGATAAGATTTACACTGGAACGAGGGGGCCAAGAAAATGGCTCTTCTCTTTTATTTTTAACCCCGTACGGAAAAAAGAGGGGTGTTATAGTTATAATTTTGAGGTGTGATACCTGTGTGTTTGTGTATCTGTTTGTGGCATCATAGCTCCTAAACGGATGAACCGATATTGATTTCGTTTTTTTTTATTTGAAAGGTGACTTTATCAAGAGTGTTCATAATTAAGTTTGATGAAAATCTGTTCGCTGTTCAAAAGTTATGGGCGTTCTACTGTTTTAATCGGGGTGTTTTCGCAAGATATCCTGTCATATTTACGTGTTCAATAGATTTGTCGATCAAAGCGTGTCTACTACTAGATATAAACTTTGTAGCATGAAATAAAATGTGTCACGGGATTTTTTTAATTTTGCTTATTACGCGAGGTTTTTATTCACCATCACAAACTTTTTCAGACAAAAGATATATGAAGGTATTCAATCAACGACAACAATGTATGCATATATGTCTAGTTTAAAACAAAAAAATACAACCGACTTCCAAATAAAAACACTACAAAGAGAAAAATTACTTCAATTTCGGTGGTGTTCCTTTTTTTGTTTCTTCGTTTTACGACACCGACTTCCAAAATTGAAGTTATTTTTCACTTTGTAGTGTTTATATTTGGAAGTCGGTTGTATTTTTTTGGAAAAAGTTTTTTATTTTCACTTTGTACATAATGAACTAGTTCTATAGGCTAGGCCTATAATGCCCAAAGTGATGCCAGAATAGATTAACCCAATAACATGAAACTTAAACAAAACTGGCGGAATGAGAGTATACCAGGGTGAACTGTACACACCTGCGTTCCCCTATAGAACGTACCAGCGTGATGTTATGTTATGAAATAGTGTAAACAATAAACAGACATGAGATTGCAGCTCTCCCGAGTGATTTGCCGTCATTTATTGAAGAATTCTGATGTATATCACCGAAATTCTTCATCAGATCTTGATGGAAATTAAATGGGACCATATGACAAGCTTTTAATTAAGAAAAGAATCATTACAATCGGTTCACGTATTAAAAAGCTCTAAGCTAACAAATGTAAAAAAATGCTGTTGAAGTCGGTTAAAAAGGATAAAATCAGTTCAGTACATGTTTGCCTGTCTAACTCGACAGAATGTCCCGACAACAACAGTATTTTTTTTTCTTTGGTAAGAGTTGACTTTGCATTAATTGTGCCTTTGATCGATACCTAATGCCCAGAAGAAATATGGATTAATATAAAAAAAAACCGCGAAGTGCGTGTCGGGCCACGCGCAGTAATAGGGTTCCGTATTTTCATAATAATGCGGACTAAGAAAAGGGTTTTTTGTTGTAACATGACACTATAAGGGTTCCTAGTTGACTTCGGAACCCTAAAAAACAGGTTGTATGTATACCGCTAGGGAATATATCTCGACGTAGATTTACGACATTACTTCTTTATTAATATTGTAATAAATTCAGAAGATATAGTGGAAAGTTAATGCAGATGTTTAAGGCAATTAATAAACAAACCGTTTAATAAATTGAAACGATAACCTGTCGGATATGTCACAAATAGTTAACCTGTGGAAAGGCGTGACTTGCCGGCGAGTTTTCACATAACGAGTTTATATAAACGGTTAGAGTCCGTTACAATGGAGGAAAATTCAATATGGTTGCGGGATATTTAAATAATGAAGAAATGCTTGCCTATTTCCCACAGCTTAGGGCGCACGGTTGGCGCAGTGGTTGAGCGATTGACTGCTGCGCTGCGTGTCGCGGGTTCGATTCCCGCACGGAACAGATATTTGTATGACCTACAGATAGTTGTTCCGGCTCTGGGTGTTGTGTATGTGAGTTTATAAGTTTGTAAACGCACCCACGGTACAGGAAGAAATTTCTAGTGTGGGGCAACGATTTTAAAATAAAAATAAAAGTTTCACTACCCCTTTTAAAGACACCGTGTTACAAAGAACCCTATGGCACTAAGCAATGATATAGTTTTTTTATCATCATCAGCCGTTTTAATGTTCCCACTGCTGGGACACAGGTCTTCTCTCTGTTGGAGAGGGAATGGGCCTTAGCATAGAATTAATAATAGTAAAGGCCTTAGTCCAACCCGTGGGCCCATTGCGGGTTGGTGGATGTCACATGTCTTCGAATTTTTGGTTCTAGGACATTTTCCTCACGATGTTTTCCTTGACAAATTTTGTGAGCAGATGTGATGAAATAATTTACATAAAGTTTTATATAAGTGAAAAATAAATATAAGCAACTGCCAGATATTACAGCACAGTCCTCCAAATAATAGCGATTTTGCCCCTGTTAAAATTTTTATGAGATGGTGGTAGGCTACTAAGGATACCGCATTTATTGAAATCTGTTCATTCGTTGTATGCAAATTTACTAATTTGATGCAACCATACTTAAAACTTATGTACCAATCAACTACAATATAGCTGCTGGGAACAAAGCTCCACGCATCAGATGGCTTAAGGGCCTACATCCGCTTTAGTGCCGTAAAACGGTTAAAAGGTTTAAAAAAAATATAGATTTATTATTGTTTCATGTACATTATTTTTTTATTATGTTTTTTTCGTATAACAAATAGTTTTACTTTAAAAAAATAATTAGCAACACAATATTTTTCGCAACTTTTGGATACTCCTCCAAAACGACTTGGATGTTTAAAAATATTTTTACACAGAAAAATTGATATCTGTAATTTCTTCGTAACTGAAATAGCATATGTTAATCAAATAATATTTTGTAAACAAAACTGTTCACAAGGAGGTTCAATATTGATATTTTGGCTCCGAGCGGGCGCACGGCCAGTACTGCGTTTACATATCGCCTTAAGAACCAATTCCAGGGAATATTGGCAATTTCTTGGAAATCCTGAAGGAAGACCTCTGCTCCCGTGTGGATTTTGGCCTATCCCTCTTGTGGACTAAAACTAAATCTCTTGTTATATATGTAGGTAGTATGTATGTAGTAATATTATAACCTGCCCCGTAACATGACATGGCAAAACTCCATGGTTCGACTGTGAAAAAGGGCAGATGTATTTTATACAAGTCATATACATCTGTCCCTTACGCACACTAGAATTAACCTTGCTCTAAGAGCTTATGGTTACCCCCCTGTCTATTTTTACAACGGATTGTTTAGATTCTATCAATCGTAAGGTCGTAACCCTAACTCCGTCCATAAATGGAAAAGTTTAAATCATAAAAGGTTTCCATTTAGGGATTACATCTGCTTTTCATATGTGAACACAAACCCATTATTCTTTTCGCGTATAATTAATACGTAACCTGACGGTTGACAGTCGGTTATTACTCACAAAGTGCCGTGAAAGGGTTTGACCATTTATAATATAACGTAATTTTATAAGGTGTGGAACTGTGGACACAATGTTCTTTATTTTTAACTAAGAACATGTGGGTGTGAGATCCAAAATAATTGACTTGAAAAATGAAAACATGATAAAAAGTAGGATTTGTAATTGAGGTTGAGGTCGAGTACCTTTATACGACACCGCTCCCACCCGGCAATATCGGCGGTCGGCGCGGGGACAGCAAGTCGACTGCTAGTTGTTAGCGCGTGGACAACTGGTTGCCTGCTAGCTGTCGGCGCGTGGACAGCGAGCAGTCATCTGCATTTAAGGCGGTGTTGTGACGGGGTGGTGTAAGCCTTGTGTGTTGTACCTTTAGTCGGCTACGACCTTTCAGAATGAGCTGTGTTTTTAACAGTGTCGTTGTAATTAACGGCAAAATTATTTCTTTTTATTAAATTAACAAGCTAGATTCTGCGAGCGGCTTTGCCTGCGTGAAAGGTGGAAAAAAACCTAAGGAAACTTACTCTTGCGATTTGAATTGTATATGGACTTCCTTTGGCGCACTTAGAGTCTCATTCGGTCTGTTGTGCTTGGGATTACTCCTGGGAAAAAAAGTGCCTACGCAAATGTCCTTCTCTAAGGACCAATCTAACTCTACAGCAAAATTCATCAAGTTGGTTCAGCAGTTTAGGCGTGAAAATTGAATTTAAAATATTAGCATGGATAGTTATGGCAAGATTAATTATTGATAGTATGGATAACTTAAGCAAGACTTTAGCGTTTAATTAAGGCCTTGAAGGAAATGACCGAAGGGATAATATTCAAGTAACCCATGGTCAACCAAAAATCTTTAATCTGCATTATGGCGTTTACTTAGTTGAAAAGCACTTAGGCAAGTGTTAATCCGATAATCTCAATCAATTAACAGGTTCGTTAACCTTGACCGCCTTCCAAGTCTAATTAAGTTGGTATCTATTAAAAAATAATGTTTCCAATGACCAAACAACCTTCCTAGTTTTTGAAGTTTAATGTAACACAAGCTTTCTTTTCATGTATCTTTTGTAGCTTGTAGGTATTTATTAGACTAACATAATTTATGTAAAAAATGATTAAAGTTAAAAAATAGTAGGTAATACCTACAAGCAAAAGTGTTTCAGGGCATTCGATTTAAAGGCGGTTACGCACTATAGTACGAGAGCTAGCAACGTAGGGGAAACAAGAATTTCAGGTAGGCCAGTTTTTAGATACTTAAATAACATCATATAGAAATTTCAGTCATACTAAATTATTTCGAAAAAAAAAAAAAAAACAAAATTAGCTTCGGCACAGTTAAAACAACAATAAAAATATCAGGCAATAATAGATTTATGTTGCAAAAAGTTCAATAAAAATAATAAAAACAAAAAGAAACTTCTTAAAATGATTTGAAAATTAATATTTTACCTGTACAGGCAGGATGCGCACTGATGAACGCAACCACTACCGCCAGCCAGATAGCCTGTATGACGTCCGGGAGAGTGAGAGAGATAGCATATCAAAAAACTGGCCTACCTGAAATTCTCTCTCAAAAACGTTGCTAGCTCTTAGATTACTACTACATCTGATTCGAGTTCGTGATTTGCGTTCCGAGTTCTATAACCCTGACCTTTGGGCTTACAACACCTGTGTTTCAGGGTCCAGTCCAGATATATGTACGGAACAAATGTTTTTAAAAGCAAGTGTACAATGGGCGGTTTTATCGCACAGGGCAATCTCTTGCAGACAACTTTTGGAGTTTTTGGTATAGGAAGTTTAAATTATTAAAACCTTTATGTTTTTGTTTAATAGTAGAACAAGTTATGATGTAAATGTGTAGTTGCGTCCAAGGACTCAAAAATGAAGTCGACGTTGTTGCCATCGAAAGTAGAACCTGGATGAGGTTGGCACAGAAACATAGTGATTGGCACAAGAAGACAGAAGCCTATAGTCGGGCTGTGGATGATGTTGATGATGATGACGTAATTTACTAAATGCTCAAAGAAATGGTGTCATTCACATCGTTCGTTTCTTTTTCATAATTCATTTAAAACATTGTATTACATGATGACTATTTACAATTATCGTTAACTTTATAGTGTACTACAATAAAATGGAGGGTGTGGTGCTTCATTCCTAGCTAGGTTAATAGATAAGCTGTGTTAAGGAGTACAGTGCCGATCCCGAAGGAAAGAAATGATACAATCGTACACATTATGCATTATGGGTGCTCACCAAATCTCTGGGCCTCCCCGAAGCAGGCTTTCCGATGCGCAAGGCACGAAACGGTGCTGCTTTTGATGAGATGACATTTACCACCGCGCAGCCACTGTAGCCATCCTCAGGGCAGCCAAGAATCTTGGTGAAAACTGTACATTATGATGTGCTTACTTACAAGCAATCTTGATGCATAAGTTAAAACATTATAAAAAGCAAAACAACAAGTAAAAGAAATTTTTGGTGGTAATCAATCATCATTGTGTGCCAAATAAATATGTTCATTTGCTTCTTTCTTTTTGTGATATTGTCGTTGAAATGCCGAATAAATAAAAAACCGGCCAAGTGCGTGTAGTGCGTGTGTGTCTTCGTACGTTTGGGGTGCCGTACCAAACTGCAAAATTAAGTTGCTTGTTGTTACAAGAGAAAAAAGAAGGAATTTCAAAGAAAAATCTGATTTATCAATATATTGGTATTTTTTTAGTAAAAAATATTTGATAATAAACATTATCAGTAAATTTGAAGTTCATAGGTCAATGGGAAGTTAGAAAATTCCTCGGAACAAAATTTTGTGACAGTCGACTGACAGAAAGACAGACAGACAAGTTAGTGACAGCAATAGGGTTCCGTTAGGATCCTTCGGGTACGGAACCCTAAAAATCTATTTTGGTCATATCCAGAAGCAACATTATTCCACCCAACACTTAACCATCGATTGGGTTGGTACCATAAATTTAATTCGACACAAAAAAATCGAAAGTCTCACAGTAGCATTCTCAAATAAGCTTGTACCTACTGTCACTCGCTATAATAACTTAAAAGGGCACAGTAGTAACACACGAGTATCTCGCAACAATAACATGATAGATTTATCTTCCACTTTAAGTGAAAGTAACTTAAACTTATGTGCTTAGACCCGAGGGGCCTGACACTGGCCCTTGTAGCACGATCATAACTGTAGCTTTATTATTAATGTTATCTATATTATAAATGTGATAGTGTGTCTGTTTGTGTTTGTGTGTTACATTTTTAACTGACTTCAAAAAGAAGGCGGTTCTCAATACGATTGTATTTTTTTTGTGTGTTGCCTCAGATCTTTTTGCTAAGTGAACCGATTTTGACTTTTTTTTTTGGAAGCTGGTGCTCCTCATGAGGTTCCATTTAAATTTGATTAAGATCTGGAGAGTAGTTTTTGAGTTATTCTTAATAATGCGTATTTGACATGGTAATAATATAAGGTACAAAAATTGAAAAGAGAAAATAAAAAACTTTTCAACAAAAATATTAAACCGATTTCCAAACAAAACACCACAATTTTTGTTAACAATTATTTTGCATACATACAAGGAGCAGCAAAATAAGAGCAAAGTTGATGGCTTATTTTTAAAGAAATGTCTAAAGATTTTTGACTGGTAAAGTGCTGAACAGATTTTAACCATATCGATAACTCCTAGCAAAGGTATCTCTGACACAGTCTCAAAATAAATGAGACAAATCGTCAACCGCGCGTCAGGTTTTGGTTGAATGAATTTTCAACACGTCCAAGAGCGTATCTCCTCTTGCTTTTAATTTTTGACGCGCCGATAATTTTATTCCAAAAACCGGAGGTTTGCCGTCAATGGATCATCATAATATGGGTCAAGTCTTGTAACTTAATCTTAAAGCAGTGATCCCAATGAATGAGCTGAAATTTTACTGTATACACATTTAGTTTGAATGACCTCGCACGGTTAACTACCGGGCACTTTTTAACATTATAAAAAGATTGTTCGTTGCCGTCATTTCTGAAACAATTAAAAAGCCATTGTGTCTCGCGCGAGGCGAGTCCTTGGCAACCAATGTTTTAAAAAAGTTTTTTTAAATAATTTTTTTTAAGTAAACCTCTGAATTGATTCTTATAAAATTTTGTAAAATCACAGCTTAAGGCGGATATATGCCCCAATGTTAAAGCAGTATTGGCCGTGCGTCCGCTCGGAGCCAGAATATCAATATATGTAGAATCTCATTTCGGACAGTTTTGTTTGATAAATATTCTTTGATTTACGTATGCTATTTCAATTATGAAGAAATTCTTGCCATACATTTTTCTGTGTCAAAATATTTTTAAACATCCAAGTCGATTTGGAGGAGTATCCAAAAGTAGCGAAAAAATATCGTGTTGTTATTTTTTTTAAAGCAAATCTATTAATTACACGACAAAAAGATGTTTCACAAATAATGCACAAGAATCAATAATATTTTTTTTTTTTCAAACCTTTTACCCTTGCCGTTACTAAGGAGTATGTTTAGAAAGTAACCGTTTTACGGCACTAAAGCGGTGGAAGGCCCTTAAACCCTAAATGAGAATTTACATAAGTTTAGGAAGACAATTCCTAAAAGAGTTAGGATGTTAAAGTTTACAAGAGGAAACAAAAATCCACGCGGACAAAGCCACCAGCAAAACTTAAGTTAGTAATAAACTTAAGATATGTGAACGTTTGATGGCCCACGATGAAAGTATAATATCTGACGTTAATACAGTAATAAAATAAAACATCATGTTACTTTGTAAGTAGATAATTACATGGCAATTAATGTGCTGTTATGTACCTCATTAGGTATTGTTAGACAACCAGTAATGCCCACCTGATGAGTCGTGACCTTTTCATATTTACAACTGTATTAGCTCGTAAATCATGTCCATATAAGAGATAGCTTTTTGACCGTTATTTGGAGGGTGTCCATGTTTATATTTAAGTTGTAGAAACCCTTTCGCGCTTTCTAACGCTTTCTAATGACAAAAAATTGTGGAAGCTTGCCTCGGGAACTCCAATAGCGTTGTTCTTCCGACTCGGTCACTTGCCCAGTTACAAAACCTTACCAGGATGTCAAGGGCAAACATGTGGTGAGCATAATGAGAACTAACTAGGAATACATATTGGTGATCTGCCTATGGATCCTGGAGCTCTTGTCAAATTTTATGAATTTTTTGGATTGACCATGTGAGATTTTGGTAGCAAACAATTTTATCAGTACCGAAGTTTTGGACTATTTTGAAAGAAAGAAAAAAAAGAAAAATTGTTCTCTTGTTATTTTCTAATATTTATCGCTATCAGAATGCCACTCAGGCCCAGTTTTTAGTAGTTAACTCAACCAATGGTTAAAATATGCTAACTCATGGTTTTAAATTTCGGTAAAACACCATTTTTAGCCGACTGCCCAAAAAGGAGGAGGCTATCAATTCGACTGTATTTTTCTTTAGGTGTGTTACCTCAGAACTTTTTACTAGGTGAACCGATTTTGATGATTCTTTTTTTATTTTAAAGCTCGTGCCATCTTTATGATATACATCAATTAATTAATTAAATCTTCAATTAATTATGGCAAATCACTCGGGATAGCTGCAATCGCATGTCTGTTTATTGTTAGACCATTTCATATAATCACACTGGTACGCTCTAAAGGGGTACGCAGGTGTAAACAGTTGGCCCTGGTATACTCTCATTCCATCGGTTTTGTTTAAGTTTCATGTTTTTGGGTTAATCTATTCTGGCATCACTTTGGGCATTATAGGTACACCTAAAAAGTGAAATATTAATCGTTTTTAACAAAAAATACAACCGACTTCCAAATAAAAACACTAAAAATAACTTTAACTTCGGAAGTCGGTGTCAAAAAACGAAGAAACGAAAATATTTGGAATTCGATAGTATTTTTTTGTAAAAATATTTTTATTTCATCAATTGTTAGCCTCACCAATGGTCAAATAAGTTGGAGAGTAAATTATTTGACCATTTATCACGCTAAGTATTGATGAACAAACGCGTTTTACCGAAATTTGAAACCGTTGATTTGAAAATTTAACCATTGGTCAAGTTAAATACAGATCAAAAATCTGGGCCGTAAGCCTAGTTTTTTGATCCCTAACAAATGAAGAAAAATGGCGTTTTAGCGAAATTTTAAACCATTGGTTAGCATATTTTAAACGTTAGTTGAGTTAATTACTCATAAAAAATCTGGGCCTAGTCTAACCCTTTGCTACGCTTACAATTGAAACGATTTTACTTCAAAACCACTATTGCGCAACGCAATTTCCGCCAAGAACGTCTGCCTAGAAATTGGAAGCTTAGATAAACTTGTTAACACGGAAACACGGAAAAAAATGGGCAATCAATTAAATACTACCCACATTTATAGATAAACAACTTAACGTTATCTCTCGTAGTTATGTTATTTTTCACAACTTTTACGTTCCGGAAAATTGATCGTCAAACGAATTAATGCGCATACTTATCTCAACAGCATCTGGTATTATATAACATGTTGGGACATGGTCGTTTGTTATATAAATAAGAAATATGCCCGTTAAGTGCGGCAAGCATCGTCGCACTATGAGTTAGAGTGGTTCCGTATTTTTTCTTTTGCCACGTAAACAAAAAAAAAAAGATGATGATGAAAATACGATTCAGCACGATCAAATTTCGTGTTACGTCACGGTGTGCTACACTTTATACTTAGAAAATGATGTCATAAGCCGACACACCTGAACTTTGATGAGTTTTATCATTGTATTTTTTTATTTGTTTGATAGGGTGAAAAATACGTGTCCAATATTATTTGATAATCTCACTGACGGACTAAATAGAATTATCATTTGACCCAAGAAACATCCCTATTTCGTATTTACGTTACTTGCATTGAGCTGACGTCTTAATAACTTTGCAAGCCTGGATAAACTTAAACTAAAGCTACGAGTATTTTTTGAAGCTGTAAAAGGAAAACTTATGTTGACATAGACGACATATACATCCATAACTAGTTTTACATGAACAAAGGCCCAACTTACGTTTACCCTAACACCTCAAAACATCCTTGAAATCGCGATAATGTCGAGTACCCCTTCCAAGGTTGCACATCTCTAAATTAAACCAAAAGCAATGTCTATTGCTTTTAATATAATTTGTAAGAAAGAAATGATATTAATTTGTGACCCTCACAGGAGACACGAGAGATAAGCAAAAACAAAAAAATAAATAACAGTGAAATACATCTCGTGCGAGACCAAAAAGGCTTCTATCTCGCATGCGCATGTGGGTGTGTAGTGTGTGTGTGTGTGTGTGCATGTAATTTAGAGATGCGGTTACAAAACCACAGCGACAAATCTCGTAACACACTTTTAGATTGAGTCATCTCTAAGGCTTTCCCATTAAACTACGGGTCCCTAAAATATGGTAGTCATTTCCACTTGTGTCCAATGACATTTCATAGATATTTCGAGTGGCACTCGAAACACGTGGCCGCGAGGGGTCTGATGTTGAACATGGACGCAGAACAAATAACATTACCTACATATCATTCTATTGTTTACCATTATCGTGGTTGCTTCATCAAGTAACTGGAATGTATAAAGCATTCCATCATAATTTTTCAACAAATAAATATTCAAAATTTTTCTAATATTATAAATGCGAAAGTTTGTACGGATGGACGTTTGTAACTCAATCACGCCAGAACAGCTGAACGGATCTGGATGAAATTTGCCAAAGAGATAGATTGTAGTCTGGAATAGTACAGGCTAATTTTTATCCGGGTATAGTGATCCCTTGGGATTATAACACACATTTGACGCGGGCGCATCCGCGGGCAGAAGCTAGTTAATACATATTTCTTGGCTAAGTAATAATACCCGCACGGTTCGATCTTCAAGGTTAAGCAAAGCTCGATTTGGGGATGAATTACCATCCATTATAAACCGAAACTCCTCGATGCCTCTGAAATTACGTCAAGCCGTTGGTCCTAACTGTTATATAACTACTAACTGTTATATGTATTTGTAAATTTTTAGGGGATCTTGAAGAAAAGATGGTAGATGGAAGTAGAGTAAGAAAAAATATTATTTCTACAGAATTTTTATGTCTTATCCGCTTATCTTCCCTGGTTAATTAAGTTTGCGGGATTCAACACAGTCGACAGGTTATCGGGATTCGTTGAGCTTTATTGACTCGGCGGTTTTTCTGGTGGTCGCCACCGTTGATTCTGACCAAGAGTTACAGTGTTTGGCAACAGTGTGACGGGCTTGTCCATATAACAAAAGACTTGTTTTACATAATGTTAAACGTAGGTATCAGAACTTTCCATTTATAAAGAATCGATGTGACACATGTCGAAAGGTATACATATTTCGCCAGAGTGACATCAGACATCCAACGCGGTTGGTTCAAAGCCTAAACCTGTTAGCAGTGGGTTAACAATCGTGAGGTTTATTGCTGCAGTTCTTTTGACACCGCCTATCAATCAGTTTCAATCTCCAAACAACATCATTACCTGTTTTATTCCCTTCGAGACGAGACGCGAAATCATTACTTTGGCGGTAGGTTTATGTGGTTTCCGTGAAATCAGAGAGTAATGTGTAAATACCTTCGCAAGGCGAGGTCTTGAATAGGTGACTGTCGAAAGGAGATAAAAAGTTGGTTGAGTCACCCGATACGCATGCCGAAAGGAGTTAATCCGCATGATATTTTAAATTGAAAAGATAAACCAATCTATAACTTAATTATTTATTTACTCGTTGCATCAATGGAGCACGAATCTATACTACTAATATTATAAAGCTGAAGAGTTTGTTTGTTTGAACGCGCTAATCTCAGGAACTACTGGTTTGAATTGAAAAAAAAAATGTGCTGGATAGTCCATTTATTGAGGAAGGTTATATATAGACTTTATAATGGCGGAGCACAAATGAAAAATGTTGCAAAAACGGGCAAAATTATTTATTTTTGAGAGCTTCCGTTGCGTGCGCTGCGTAAGCGGTTCAAGTTACGCAAAAATCATGTATGTAGTGTAGGTAGGATAGGCTAGGTAAGGTAAATGGGTAGGTAGGTAGCCAGTTGACGGGAGCGAAGCCGCGTGGGTCAGCTAGTTATTTATATACTCGTTACATCAATGGAGCACAAATTTACATTAATATAACTGCACGTTTTCTCCCGATGATTTTAACCCCCAACGAAAAAAGAGGGGTGTTATAAGTTTTACGTGTGTACCTGTGTTTGTGTATCTGTCTGAGGCATCATAGCTCCTAAACGGATGAAGTGATTTTGTTGTTTTTTGACCTTATCGGGAGTGTTCTTAGCTATGTTTGATAAAAATCGGTTCAGCCGTTCAAAAGATAAGGGCGTTTTACTGTTTGAATCGGAGTATTTTTACTTGTCCTTCACCGTGATTTAGTGATGTCAGTGAAGTCTTAAGAACCTAGGTACTTAAAAAGTACATATGGATTGGAAAGTCACATTGTTACTTGCCCAGTAATTGGTAAAAGTAGATCTTATTTGCTTCATAATGTTCTGGTTTTAAGGGTACACGTGCCGTGGTATTTCATGCTTAGAATGTAATAGAATTACATTTATTCGACATAGATACAACACAACAACAACAAACATGGAGTAGAAAACGGTAAAGGAGTGCAAAGACAAATTGCGCTGAACGTGCATACCGAAAGGGTTACCATCTCAGCATTTGCTGGGCGTCAGTTACCCAGCGCTGGTTTTCAGTTGGCACCCCGAGCAGCGACACACGGACGTGGGTAACAAAATATAATAGATACACACATACAAATGAGTCTCCGGACAGATGTCTGTAGCTAGCGGACACTACCATTATTTAGGTTGTCCATGTTTTTTTGCCAACCAATAAAACAAATTGCGACACTGGTGAGTGTCGCCTACGAGACTCGGAACAAGATTTTCACCTCGCAACGGTCAAGGAACTCTTCTTGTTAATGGATCTTAATGCTTGGCAGGTTAACTGTCGGGCTATCTAAGATACGTGGTGCACAGTAGCAGTCGGTTCCTCGTTCAAATCGGTTAGTTAAATTTAATAGGTCGTTAAATACGGGATATAATTAAGATTTTTCTACTTTATCGGTTAACCTCAATCGCTCTTTAGTTGCAATTGGAATTTTAAGACGACACAAGTCTTTTGATGTGCCTTTTTAATAGTTACGTACAGATGTGTGTTAATTTGCTATCGGTTTCGTGGACGGCACACAAGACAAATATCATGATATTTAAGGACCACAAAATTGAAAAAAAATGCCAAGATTGTCGAATTTGTGCCCCCGCAAGATATTTGATTTTGGCCATATTGCCCGTAAACCTGGTGACAACTTACTAAAGGTAACTGGCACTGGCAAAGTCGAAGGTAAACGGCCAAGAGGCAGAAGTCCTATACGCTGGTCAGACCAAATCCGAACCTCGTTGAACATCAAAGCATCTGACGCCGTGCATGTTGCTGAGAATAGGAGCAGGTGGAGAAACATCATCAAAGAGAGAGTTTTAAAATCATGAAGTGGTCACGACCCTCAGCTTTGGGGAATTGACACAAGGAGGAGGAGGGACCGGGTCCGATTTGAGCTAGTCGTCATCATCATCAATCTTTTTAATTCCCACTGCTGTGTCAAAGGCCTTCTCTCTGTGAGAGAGGGAATGGGCCTTAATCCACCACGCGGGCCCAGAGCGGGTTGGTAAATTTCGCATGTCTTTGAATTTTTTTCATTCTAGGACATGCCAGTTTACTTACGATGTTTTTCTTCACCGTTTTTAGAGCAGTGGTGATGAAATAATTTACATAAAGTAAAGCACCCGCCTGGGTTCGAACCCACGAATTACGACACGTAAGTCGGGGCCGTTAACACTGGGCCACCACTGCCCTGGGCTAGTTTTGAAAGCAAAACTTTTTACTGTCTGGGTTTGATCGCCACTTCGGGGAGTGTTATTGGATTCTTTCCACTAGACATACTAAGTAACACAGCCCAGTCTGGATTAATATTGTGTCCCGTCAACGGTAACAGACATCCCTATACAGAACATACATACATACTACCATTTTATCCATGCGAATCAATCTCTGTTTGTCTGTTTCTTAATGGATGAACAGATTTGGATGAAACTTGGCATAATGTTAGATCATGCTTTGAATTAGGACATAGGATAGATGTATCTTGGAAGAATGTTATCTTAGAATAACTTCCGATTTTCACGCAGTTACTGTTACGAAGTTACTGTCAGAAGCTAGTTCAATATAAAGTGATGACATGTGGACGAGTTGTACCAGAATGCTGCCATACAAAAACTATACACTAAAGATAGGTAACTGAAAAAGCAGTTTTTTTTACATTTTGAGAAACAGTATTATGTTCCCTTGATGTTATTCAATTTAAGATTTATCCAAAATCTTAATACGTTGTCCTTTGTAGCCTAAGGAGCTCATTAAAGTAGATATAAATGTCACCACAAGATGCTGTAAGTAATAAATGAATAGATATACCAATGTACAGTATGTTGTCACACCACGGTAAACTGTGTTTACTACCGCTTCGGGGCATAAATTAAATCCGTATGTTAAGTATTGGTGAAGCATATGCTACTATAGAAGCCCCAAATACGGTAAAACCTAAGATTTACCAAGTTTTACTGGTAAATCTTAGGTTTACCAGTAAATCCTCTACGTAGGGTCTGTCTTTTTAACTTTAAAGCCTATTTATGGGTCTACTAACTTGGGTTGTATGTGCTATGGGGCGCCTGTTTGGGGTAATAATTACTTCAAAGTCAGCGTTTAGCTTTGATATTCTTATGCAAAGCATACAGGTCAGTTAGTACTGAGGCCTTACCGGTACTTGCTGGCGTACTTCCGGTCGACCTTGAAGTGCGGTGACTTGCTGCAATATACTATTCCGCACGAGAGACCATGGACGCGGACTTTTTAACGCGGAGTGACCGTGAGAAAATCTTTAGATTATTTAAACCACATATAGACGTCTGGGAGGAACTTTTATCCGAATGTCAATGTAGGTGGGATAATTCCATCAAGGGCCGACACCTCCACCAATTCTTTTCAACCGTTCGCGTGCGGCCAGGACGTGGCTGGAGGTGGATCACTGTGTTACCCAATTTCTCACAGGGCATGGTAACTTTAAAAGTAAATTATTTTCCTTCAAGCTCGTTGCCTCGCCTTTATGTCAGTGTTCTACATCTGACTGCGAATATGTACAATCTGCACATCATATCTTATGAAAGTGTATTCTTTGGCAGAATGAACGCAATATTATGTTGAATAATGTACATTCTGCACCAGCAGCTGTTTACTATACGGACCTTGTCACAACTAGAACAAATTTCTGTGCGTTCAAGCGTTTTTTCCATACCTATTATTGGAAACAAATATAGCAGCTCACAATGTTAGGACTCATTAATATTAATGCTTATTTTTATCCGTGCTAGGCACTTGGGCTTATTCTAGTTGTAAACGACCCTTTGTGCCTATTGGCCATGTTTGTTCTGTCTCCTGCTTGATATGGAGGGAAGTGGAAATTTATATTTTTTGCTACTTCTCCGTTATTCTTTTCTGATTAATTTCGTTGCGGGATCCAAAACAGTTAAATTCATTCCGGGACTTCGTCGAGCTTCATTGCCTCGGCGCTTTTCTGGTGGTCGCCACTGTTGATTTTGACTTTGAGGAGAGAGAGGTTTTTACCATCAATGACATGGTAAATTTTAAGATTGACCTCAGTCTTGTCTACGGTGTCTAGCCGAGTCTTACAGTGTTCTCATAATTTCGTATCATAGTGTGTCACAGAAACAACAATTCTATAACATTTACGAAGACTCTGAGTAAATGCACGAAATTAGCGACATTTCGGCCTTTTAGCTGTAGGACTTGGTAAATATTAGGTTTTACCGATGAATCCTAGGTTTTACCGATAAATCCTAGGTTTTACCGATGAATCCTAGGTTTTACCGATAAATCCTAGGTTTTACCGATAAATCCTAGGTTTTACCGTAGTTCGGGCTTTTACAAACATACACCACAAGATAAATAATACCGGCCTGTTACTGTTTTACTGCAGGATAAATGCCTCTTCTCATACAGATAAGGTACGAGCACAAATCACCACGCTTGCTCAAGTTGGGTTGGCGATTTCGAACTTATATTAGGTAACTATAAGTCCAGATTTCCTCACGATGTTTTCCTTCACCGATGTCAACGATGTCCAACAAACAACTAAGAAAGTAGATATGAATTGAAAAAGTCGCATTAGTACATTGGATTTCAGCCCACGACCTTAAGCCACAGAAACGACACACGCGAACACCAAACTACAAAGCGACTAAATTTTTGGTTAAAATAAGCCACATTTTCAGCTAGATATAACCCATATTTCAGAGCCCAACAGCCAATAAAACAGCAGTGTTTGTTAAAAACATAGTTCCTTTTACACTGGAACGTAGCCAAAGTTGACGTTTTATTATGACCAGCAATTTGTCAAGTTATCAAGCGCGCCCAAGTTATGACGGGCCCGATCAGAGATAGCACTTTGAATCCTCCCCTTCCCTAAAACTTTTGTTTTAAATGTTAAGTTTGCATTAGGTACCTACATAATTTCTGGGTTATGTTTTAATTGAATAGTTTGATTACTTATATTTGAGTAGTTAAGTGGAGATTTGAGGAATGCCTTCCTACGTTGTATCTAGATAGATTGCCTCGTCGGTCTAGTGCAGGGATGGCGAACCTATGGCATCCGTGCCATAGGTTCTGTAGATCTTGATTTTGAGCACACCAATACAAGTTTATTTAGCATCCAGGTAAATAAACTTGTATTGGCAAATTTTAAAAACTTCTGACTTATTTTTATTTCATATAATACCTATAAACAAGCGATTCTTGTATATACATATATAATCTGAATCTCGGTAACGGCTCCAACGATTTTCATGAAATTTGATATGCAGGGTGTTTCGGGGGCGATAAATTGATCTAGCTAGGTTTCATTTTTAGAAAACATCGTTTTCTCTTTTTAACCCGAGCAGAACTCGGTCGCCCAGGTACTGCTTTTTAAACTACCTACATAATTTATGTAGTAGTAGATACTCCAAAAATATAAACTAAGTATATCTTGCGAAAATACGCGTTAGACGCCCACAACTTTTGAACGGCTGAACCGATTTTCAACTAACATTGCTAAGAACACTCTCATAAAATCACCTAACAAACAAAAAAAAAGTAAACCACATACAGACACACAAACACACAGGTACACACGTCAAATTATAACACTTCTCACTCCTCTCCGTCGTCGGGGGTTAAAAACATGAAACTGTAAATACTATGCTTGCTGTATGGTTTTTGCGGTTAAAATTATATTTTTTGTCCTTTAAGACACTAAGTCTAGACTCTTTGACGGCATGTCATTGTCTCATATAAAATACAAATATATTTTAATGGCACTTTCTCTAATAAAGGTCTAGTGGTCTCGATGGGTATAGATCAATATGAGGTGCTGGGTTCGATTCTTGAGTTTCTTTTTTTAATATGTTTATTCTACTGCGGACATAGTTGACCGCACCCTTTTTGATTGTGTTTATTTGTTTGATTGTTTTCATAAAAATTACAATTGTTTAAGTCGGACATTCTAGGCTTACTTAATATTATCGAATTTTTCCAGCTGGAATTTCTCAGTAGTAGCCCGTATCCTTGATTAGTGCTCGGTTGCAAGCAATAATGTGGCGTAATGTGGTGTACCATAAGTACCCCTCTGCCTGACCCTTCAGGAAAAACATGGTATTGCTAGTATGACTTTCAGTTAATAATTTAGTACTACCGGTGTCTTCCATGGTAGGTAGGTCAATTAGTTAGATATAATCAATCTCATTAATCATTCATCATCAACATCAGTCTTATAATGTTCCCACTGCTGGGACACAGGCATCTTCTCTGTGAGAGAGGTAATGGGCCTTAATCCACCACGCGGGCCCAGTGCGGGTTGGTGAATGTCACATGTCTTCAAATTTGTTTGGTTCTAGGTTCTAGGACATGCCAATATCCTCACGATGTTTTCCTTCACCGTTTTAAGAGCAGTGGTGATGAAATAATTAACACAAAGTAAAGCGTCTGCCTGGGTTCGAAGCCGGGACCGTTACCACTGGGCCACCACTGCTCTCAGTCTCTGTGTCATAAATCATTAAGTTGTAACAAATCAATCATCAAACTCATTAATCGATTAACAGAAAACATTAAAAAACGAATAAAAACAAAACTTTAATTACTCAATTCGACTTCTTACAAACGGACTCATGTGAGAGCTTACGAAGTAAACTGAGTTGTGTTTGAAGTAAATTAGAAATCAATTACAAGTTCTATCCAAAACGAGTTAATGAGGCTTCTGCATGTAATGCTGGACTGTCGATTATGTACTAATGGAAAGTGGTGTCGGCTGCCACTGTCAATGTTGTGCAGTAAGTAGTGCAACTTCGGATTGAATAGATAAACGCACGCTCACCGAGAGCCGATGGGATCAAGATCTTCATCATTCTCTCGCCTTTTTGTCATTAATTCGGGGTTGGCATAACATGTTCTCTTAAATCTTTATTAGTCATTATATCAGTAGACACATCTTTCACACAATCCATCAATCTGTCTTTCTGTCTTTTTCTTGGGGTCGATCTTGACGACAGTAAATGCATGCTTTCAGGTGAACCCATCGGGCTAAAACAAATCAATGAAAGCGCGTTACCTACTATATGCATGGGGGACATTAATAGTTGTGACTGAATCCTCCATCCGGCTTACGCCTGGGATGGCCTCCCATTAGGTGGACCGATGACCCGGTGAACGTCGCGGGAATCTGCAAGAAATACAGGGCTGAGTGATTTGGTGAACTGACGATGCTTTGTCTGTATCTAGCCAAGAATTTATTTAGATTGAAATAACTACAATCCTTTCTATCATTGTTCGTGTCACGTGTGAATTCAATTGTGTGCTAGTTTTTCACATACTGCTGATTGCGCGCCGATATTTCAAGTTCACTCCCAAGTTGAGACACTGAATAAAGACACGCAGTGTCACAGACTATCAATGTCGGTACGGCGACCATGTTAATACCGATTTAAGTTTGTTTGGTCTGTCTCGCCTATTGGAATAGCCGACGGGCGCGGGGCGTTAAAAAACTTGAAACAGCGCCCGAGTCATTAAAATGTCATTAGGTACAAAGCTCCGTGAAATAAAAGTGTTGTTCTGTGACATACGGACATTTTGGATAAGAAGAGTGATGGAGATTTTTTAGGAGTATTTTTTAAAAGGTCAGGGTTCCATTTTACCTTTGAGAATTGCAACCAAAACAAAAGATAGAGTTTTTAATAACCCCATTTTGGCCATATTCAATCTAAACTAACCAATATTCTAGTGTAAAGAGGTAAACCACGAAGAAAATGGCGGAACCAACTAGACAGATTTCGCCAGAACTGGAAGGAGAAAGCGCGGGCCGTCTAGAGTGGAAGGAGTGGAGGCAGGCCGTTGTCCAGGAATAGGACAGAACACAATACCGAGGTTACATTTTTTAAAAAGTGAAAGTACTTATTATATAAAAAAAAACACCGATAGGGAGGTTAGGACCCATTAATATGAATGATATTTTCGTATCCGTGGTGCTAGGCAACTGGGCTTATCCCAGACTCCCGACCCTTTGTGTCTATTGGCCTTGTTTTTCTGTCTCCTGCTTGATATGGAGGGAAGTGGCAATTATGTTTATTTTTCCTACTCCTCCGTTATTCTTTTCTGAATAATTTCGTTGCGGGATCCAAGACAGTTAAATTCATTCGCCGCGACTTCTTCGAGCTTCATTGCCTCGGCACTTTTCTGGTGGTCACCACTGTTGATTCTGGCTTTCAGGAGTTGTGGTGGATTGGGAATATTGGTTGTGGTGGGATTGATAGGAACATAACTCTATTGCTTATTGCATGATATGCGATGAATCCGCGGTAAAAGGTTCACAGTATTGTGCGTAATATTTTATTGGTAACAAAAAAAAGGTTTTTTTGTTTTCCACGTAAACGCAAGGGGCGTTTAGGTGGAATGTATGTAAAACAAAAAAAAAACAATCACAGCTCTTTTTTGTTTATAACTTTTTAGTTATCTTTTGTTTTCGAATTAAGTTCATTTAAATATATAAGTGATGTATATTTTTGATATCAACTCTTGAAACCCTTTATTTTGATACCCCACACGATAAAATGGGCAGAAAAAAAATTGGACCCCATAATATGGCGCCCAAAAATCCGCGATTTTTCTATTTTCTAAGTTTAATGTAGCCAGTGACTCTCGCAAGGTTAAGACAAATCAATTGACGTAAGAGTCATCAAAATCGGCCACAGCGTTTGGTCTCTAGAACGCCACATAGGAGCAAACATACATACGTAGACTGAAAAACACATTACCCTGCTTCGGCAGTCGGGTAAAAACCATCGGTCTATTCTATAAACACTTTACCGTGTAAATTAAAGTGGAGTGAGCTTGAACTGAACTGTCATTCGAACATCATCAGCCTTTTGATGTTCCCACTGCTGGGACACAGGCCTCTTCTCTGTATGAGGGCATGAGCCGTAATTCACCACGCGGGCCCTGTGCGGGTTGGTGGATGTCAATTGTTTTCGATTTTTTGGTTCTAGGCTATGCTGGTTTCCTCACGATGTTTTCCTTCACCGTTTTGAGAGCAGTAGTGATGAAATAATTTACACAAAGAAAAGGGCCTGTCTATGTTCGAACCCACGACCTTGTAAGTCGCGCCTGTTACCACTGTTATGTCAAAATAGTAAATCGGATTTTTATTAAATTATGTTAGATGAAATTCTACTATAAGTATCAGACGTGCAATTTTCGTATTTTTAAGGAACGTAATTATGTTCTACGTATTCCAATTATTCTGATCTCAATATCAATATCTATCAACACGTTTACTTACCTTACACTTTGAGATTTTTTTGACATTGATTGTCACCGAGATAAGACTGCAAAAATTTAGACGTTTTTTAAGACGATGACTGTCGCCAACGACCTTGACGGAACAAAACGCGCACTCGTTTCACACCCGCGCGACCCAAAATGCAGTAGTTTTTTGTACTTTATTTATTGTTCTATGACTTAAAAATAAAGCTTTAGTTCAAAAAAGGGATGGTGAAAATTTCTATGCTGTGGTTTTGGTGCGATTGTCGTTTTTTTTGTCCGTATTTGACAAAATGTATACGAATAAAACTCAAAACTTTCTTGGATCAAATTATTAAGAAAATAATCTAATGTAACATATATTTTTTTCCAAAAAATTACGACTATCCGTTGATACTAATACTGTGCCTTTGACACTGGCAGAATAGTCGTCAACGGCTCAGTTCTTAAAAAAAAGGTACGAAAATTTGGCCTTCAGTAACGTACTTCAATTCAAAGTCGAAATCGAATTTCTCTTAGTTTGAAGGACAATTAGATACCTACTACACATCGTACACGTTTCGCAGTTATCCTTGAGTACCAACCGCAATGAGCCCAGTGTGGTCTTCATCGACATATCTACTCAAAACAAATACTAATGTAGAAATAATAGTAGCACTTACGAAGTCTTAGGGCAGACTCGATGCCTACAATATTTACTTAATAGCGCAAGTTTCATATAACATCTATTAAGGTTTTATTATATTAGTACTTGTACCACAAGTTTCATAAATGGTTTTAGTACAGGCTATTCATATTTATTTCGATATTTTTGTAGTAGCTTCTGCCCGCGGCTTCGCCCGCTCGAAAAGTGTTTTACTATCCCAAGGGGACAATATACCAGAATAAAACGGAGAGTTATCAGACGCTCACTCATCTGGACTGGAACACCATTGTTCCTATAGCTCACACTGTGAAGGGATTTATATCGACAGCACCCTTTCCCGGACCACACAATTGCAGGTCAGTCGTAAACTGTTTACGTCTGCGGGTTCTCTGAGACGCCTTCGTAATCTTTTTCCCATCACCATTAAAATTGCGCTAGCACAATCTCTTCTTCTCCCTATCCTGGACTATGCTGATGCCAGCTATCTCTATCTCACCCAAGACCAATTGGACAAGCTTGAGCGGCTTCAAAATCTCTGTATCAGTTTCATATTTGGCTTGCGCAAGTATGACCATGTTTCTGTGTCTCATGTCTTCGCCGGAATGCCCAAATACTTCCTTTGCTTCTTTGCCACATACATTATTTGCTTCTTTGCCACATACTTTCTTTGCCACATACTTTCTTTTCCACATCCTTTCTTTGCTTCTTTGCCACATACTTTTTTTTAATCCTTCTAGTTTTATCTAAAAGAACGCTTTCAGTTCCTCTGTGACACACAGGTCCTTGAGATCATCGGAAAACCCAAAATTAAGCATTCGTATACATTCCACATCCTCCTTCAACAAACCTTGCACGGTCCAAGTAGCTCGTTTGTGTGGCCATTACCAACATTTAAAAAAATTGTGAAGAGGCATTTCCTTTCTCTGTAACTATTATTTGTTGTTTTTTTCACCTTTCTCTGTTCTATATCAAATCTATCTGTCTCTAATACCTTTAAACGAGCAATTCTTGTAGGTATACATGTATATATATAATCTGAATCTCGAAAACGGCTCTAACGATTTTCATGAAAATTAGTTTGCAGGGGGTTTCGGGGGCGATAAATCGATCTATCTAGGTTTCATTTAAAAAAATGTCATGTTCTCTTTTTTCATCTGAGCAGAGCTCGGTCGAGGTACTTTGATATTTATTAGTATATTATTTTACATTGCATTTATATACCTACTTTATGTTATTATATCTAAGTAATATTAATGAAGATATTTTGTACAATATCAGCCTTAAGTCTATCTCTTCTCGTTCAGTCCATCCAAAATTTGCCCCATATGCGATAAGACCGCCCATCGTACACTAATCTTTATAAATGTTTTTTTCTGTAATTATTTAAATGGTGTACAATAAAGTATATAATAAATAAAAGTAAATTGTTAAAGTATGTGTGTATATTCATCATCATCTTCCTGCCCTTATCTCATGTTACTTAGGGTCGGCGCAACACGTTTTCTTCTTCAGTACCGTCCTGTCCCTTGTCACTATCTCTATCACTGAATCCCTTTTATTTCTAACACAATCCATCAATGCTTTCTTTAAGAATAATTATTAGTAATATAAAGAGAAGGAACTGTAGACATAAATTAAATTAATTGATTGATGCAATCGAACACTTGTAGCTTGACACTTTTTTTTTTCTTCTTTGCTAATTTCCGCGTTGCTCATTTTGACAGCTGTCAAAGAACTGTTAAAGTCAGTACTTACATTTGCACTAATACTTCACAAAAGATAGCTTGATCTCTGCGACATATGTCAAACTGACGTATACGTTATTGTTAGCCTGTCAAGCGCTATTGTTACTGTATTGATACTGACAGCTGTCGCAGAGATCAAGCTATCATTTCAAGTCAAGATAGAACTTGTAATTATGTTTGGTATCTTTACTATGACCTTATCATCTAGTTTACCCACAAAATACCTTCGTTTAAGCTTAATTAAACATGGTTAATCGATAAAAAAATCTATTGCAATGGAGAATATTCGTGAAATGCTGTTCATTAACGGTTGTAACCTGAATTCAGAGATATTTAATACTGATAATTGAGCGAACGAATGCAGAGCACGATTTAAGAATGCAAGTCGTTATTTGATAGTACTTTTAGTATAAAACAGATCACGATGCTTTCACATTGAGTTGGAATATGTATCGGATATCTGAATGGACCATAAAACAGTTAAGATACGAGAAAAAAATTCAGACCCACGAAACTATTTAAGATGGGTTTAGAGATTGCTTATAGTTATACCAATGGTGTTTATTTACATCGAAAATGAGCTTGTTTTTACCATTGGTTGTGGAATGTCTTAATATATACCATGTCGTTTTTATTAGTTTTGTTAGTGATGATGACCAGAAACTCTGTAAGGTCAATTTGTTTTATTATTTGACACTGTTTTGCAAACAGACAAAATGTTGTGTGCTTTCTTTAGTAATTATAGGTAAGCACCAAATCACTTCAATCTGGCATTTGAACCAATCATAATAATTAAAAAACGTGTGAAGGTGAGACGGTACTTCACGCCTGAACAGCTGCTCAACTTGTATAAAGCGCAAGTTCGGTCATGCATGGAGTACTGCTCTCATCTCTGAGACGGATCTGCCAGGTACCAACTCGATGCACTTAAGTCGATTGACAGACGGGCCAAGAGACTTATCGGCAATGATGCGCTGGTCGACTCAAAGCTGCAGAGCCTTGAACACCGACGACGAGTTGCCAGCCTGTCGGTTTTCTATCGGTTACATTTCGGGGAGTGTGCGATGGAACTGCACAATTTGATGATGATACTTTCATTGTGCGTACAGCTAAGGAGTGGTATTCCCTGCCAGCGTCTTTGTTTCCTGATAGCTACAACCTAGGGGTCTTCAAGGCAAGAGTGAATAGGTTACTTCTAGGCAAGCGTGCTTCACCTTCGACCACATCATCAATTAACATCAGGCGAGATAGTGGTCAAACGCGAGCCTATAACAAAAAAATAATAATAATAAAACTAAAACCCAAAACAGTTAGCAAAAACTTTTTATTAAAGCATTCTATCACAAAACTCTCTGGTCAGAATTAATTAAACACAAATGTTTAAAGAGCCACAGAAACATATTTGCTACCACAGTAAATAGTCTAAATTCTAAATAACGAACACATTTCGTGGAATCAAATTATTTGCTGAACACCAAGTTTGTGAAATTAAATTCTGGGAATGTTTGAACATACCTGACAACCCGGAAAGTAATTATGCCTGAATATGATTCAGTTATAAGAGGCTTTATAAGAGGCAGACAGTTTTCATATAAAATATCTATTGAGTGAGTACTTCAATGGTCCATTTTCCAGGACAGTTTGAAGGACCTCCACTCGGCTGAGTCGCTATGACAAAGGACAAAAGCCCACGATTAATGCCTATGAACATAAAAAGCTAAAACTATCAATTTGATGATTCAAAGGTATAGCCGTTTTCGAAGACATGTAATGGAAATAGGAGTTAGTTCTGTTTAACATTCAAAATCCTCACCATTTCAGCTGATAGATGTTCTACTGGACCATATATACACCAAGCTTTGTCACATCGACTGGCCTTGTGCTTCCCGCATCCATTAAATTCTCACCTCCAATATGACGTAGGCTATTTAACATCAGCACATAGATGGCAGATTTGCTATCTACGTACTCGTATATTGGCATATAGTTCAATTCAGATCTACATAATATATGAATTCCACATATCGATTCGACCATTCAAAAAATTGGTCGTAAATTGATTCGAAAGGGAACTAAGAATTTTGTATTTCATAGTACTAACGGTGAAAGAAATCTGAACTTCTTCGTATGTTTGAGTGTATCATTGATAACTAAAATAAAACTTGTTATAACAACCTGTTGAAAAGTTAAACTACTCGAGGCAAATTCCTATGAGCAAATGAGTGATGATTATCGCCTATAAAACCTCAAAAATTTGGTCGGAGGTGCCAATTATATAATTGGACACAATGTGGTTGGAAATTGAATAAACCTGCTTAATGCAATCATGAAGGTATTTTGGTATTTTCATTAATATAATTATGAATCTATAATAGTTGTATTATGTATTTATAAGCCAGAGGTCAAACTTACTTTATACGTGTTTGTCTGTTCGTCAATGACGCTTTAACGGCTGAATAGATTTTAATGTTATTTGGTACAGATATAAATTACTAGCTGTGCCCGTGGCTTCGCTCCCGTCAACTGCCTCCCTACCCTACCCTACCCTACCTACCCTACCTACCCTACCTACCCTACCCTACCTACCTACCCTACCTACCCTACCCTACCTACCCACCCTACCCTAATTAATAATGGTAAAAGTAATAAAGAGATCTGGCCGACCGTAATGACGAACATATGAAAAAAAGTAAAAATAAAAAAAAGGGATAAAAAGTATCCTATGTCCGTCTCCTGGTTCTAAGCTACCTCCCCACCAATTTTCAGCCAAATCGGTTCAGCCGTTCTTGAGTTATAAAAAGTGTAACTAACACGACTTTCTTTTATATATATAGATGTCTTGGATAAATATATAAAAAATATATAAATATGGGATACTTTTATGTCGGTTCACTAAGTAGTTTGTCTACTCTAAAATATGAGTGAAACCGCGGGCAACAGCTATTTTGCAGTTAAAGCAGAAGTTAAAATATCAAATTTTTTGGTTATTGTTTTTCTTTGTTATACTTTGTATAACTGCCATGGTTATTCATTCAGATGTTTCAATTAGCCGATTTTTTTTGTCCAGGGAGGTGACCAGCTCTTAGAGTAAGGTTAGTTTGAGTGTGCGTAAGGGACATATGTATCAGACTTGTATACATCAGTCCCTTTTTTACAATCGAACTATGATATTTTTGACTTATCGTAGTTCGGGAGCAGGGAAGCATTTTCATGTTTTGATAGATTGCTAACTTGCTAGAAAATTTCAATGCGGTTCTCAGTAAAAGTTATATTATTGGACATTTAACATTTATTAACGATTTCAATAATATAATACCTAGGAGATAAATAGATCTTCGCTTTGTGAGTTTTATGAAGTGGTGTAAAATAAAGCTAAACCAGCTAAACTAACTTTTTATCAACAAAATTAGGTCCTCGTAGTATCTTATATTAGCTAAGCAATTTAAAAGACATCATATTCTCAAGCTCATATAAATAACTCGATCCTGCGGCAGAACATGCAACAATAATAAATTGACACGAAAATGACTGACGGCCTCTCAAAACCTTGGGCTCTTATGTGAACAAACTGATATTCTATGAGCGGTAGTGATTGTTGAAATGCCAAACTTATTGTCAGTTAAATCATTTATTGAAATTAAATCGTTTATAAAGTATTTTTGAATTGACAAGAAAACGATGAAACTAGTTACACATTCGCATGCGTTTGTAGTTTTCGTTGAAGAAGAACGTGCAAGAAACTCCACGGACAGGTTAATCTTTTCCATTAGTAAAATTTAATTACAAAGTAATTGGTTACTTCATTGTGTTGTTGGATAATTACAAATAAGTGAGAACGATGTAAAAAGACGTGCACGTCAAAGCGTCAAGAGTAAAACCAACGACTAAATAAGTTCAAAAACTAAAACTCGACTACTGAAAAATCACGCTCTAAAAAGTATGAGACAAGAAAATATTTTCATCTGAAATTTTTATGTACAAACTATGCCGTAAAGGATAACCGTGGTCGTATGCCACCTACTGTAACAAAACAATATATTCTGCAAAGTGGCATAACACCCCTCTTTCTGTCTGGGATTAAAAACGGACAAAGGCAGCTAAATTATGACTAATCCCAACTGACGGGACCCGCTTACGAATATGACGCATGGATTGGCTCCACTCAGCTCAACCATTACGAAGGGAACCGAATGGTCCAACAAGTTTGCCACCATCAGAGCGAAATTTGCGAGACCGTGAAATATCGTGTATATACATAAGTGCCAGCGACGTGATGTTTCTCTAGCGCGTATCATTGCTCCAACGCCGCCACGAACTAATGACATGACGTCAAATCCTGCATCGCGCAAGCAAAGTTTTCGGCGCGATTTGACTGTTGTTTAACAGTCTTACAATAACCGTCAGGAAGTTGCCCGGACCAGACACAACGCCCGTCTGGTCAAAGGATCCTCCCTTTTCAATGGATATATGGGGGATTTTCGACCCAGTTCCCATACCCCCAAACTTGTGACCCACGAACATGGACGGCAGAGCTGCTTTATCGTGATGTTATCATTACTTCCTCAAGCTTTCGAGCAGCGAGTCATTCATTTTTGACTATACGACAAATGCTATCGCTTGTACAGTCACGTTACGGATGGTCTGAAGCCAGGAAATCTGACACCAGTATTGCCAAAATTTATTCAGCGGTCTAAGGGACAGTGGCTCTATGTAAATTACTGATACTCAGCTGTATCCCGTGAGACTGGAAGTCGACCCAAATATAGTTGAGAAAAAACTTTTTAACAAAAAAACAAACCGACTTCCAAAAAACAACACTGCAAAGCGAAAAATAACTTTCTTTTCCGAAGTCGGTGTCTTTGGTACATATTGTTTTCCGTGTTTCGACACAGACTTCGAAAAAAGAAAGTTATTTTTCGCTTTGCAGTGTTTTTTTTTTGGAAGTCAGTTTGTTTTTTTGTTAATTTTTTTTTTATTTATCTCTTTTTAGTTTTGTTAGGTACCTCCAATTGTCATAAAAATCATATATAGCCAAAATACATCTCATGACGATTCCAATAAGCCCAAACACGAATGGGACATATTTTTTTATTTCGGAGTTCCAGTGACTACCTGCTGGCTTCATCATCAGATCAGTTCGATGATACCATTTTCATCATAGTCGTTTAACTATTCGAGATATCTTATACCCATGACATATTTAGCATTAAGAAGTTCCCTTTGCCATCTGTGGTCTTCTTCACCAGTTCTACTTCACCAAATGATACTTTCTTAGTGCAAATGATTGCATTGTTGATGAAAATACCAAAATCGCTACATGTATGCCTATAATATTTGAGGAGTTCCCTCAATTTCTCCAAAATCCCATTATCAAATCTTGACCTTATGACTATAGGACCAACTAGGTAGTCCTCTTCCTTTCAAACAAATGAAGAATTTTCCAAATCGGTCCAGGCGTCTTTGAGTAATCGGGGAACATACATTAAAAAAAAAGATTCCGACGAATTGATAACCTCCTCCTTTTTTTGAAGTTGGTTAAAAAGTTTGGGCAGATTGAAGTCAATCCCAATCATTTTTAGAAGCCATTTACCCGACTGCAAGGAAAGGGTTATGTTTTTCGCGCGTATCTTGTATGCTTGTTTGTTTGTATGTATTTAATATTCTTTATTACCTCATATCTTTCAAACCGCTAGACGGATTTATATAATTAAGACATCGTTAGATACGTCTTGACCGCCCTAGATAGGTGAAGTTAAAAAAAAAAAACATGGCGGATTTCAGGCGTCATATAGTGCGAGTCCCATTTTTTTTTCTTCCAAAACCGTCTAGTGCGGTATCAAAATGAAGGGTTTTAAGTACTGATTACAAAAATATAAACCACTTATATGTTTAAAAGTAATTCGAATAAAAAATGATAGCTAAAAAGTTGTAATTAAAAAATGATATTTTAAAAATCAAAAACCCGACTGTTTAAGAAGCAAACTTAAAAGCTATAAACAAGGAAAAATCATGCCGTGCAGTCGGAGGATCAGAGGGTCACCCAATTCGCGAATATGTATCCTGATTTTTATTTTTGTTTTTTTATTATTAACTTGCAGTGTCTGAACATACAGATATCATATTTTGCAACTGAATTTTAAAGCAGTTATCGCTTTTTTCAAAATTATGATTAGGAAAAAATATTATGACAATATATATCGCTAATTTAAAAAATGTTACTTTGTCTAATGTTTAATGGCAACCGCCATGACAGTATGTCACGACAACTTAAAACTTCTTAATGATGCAACAAAACAACTTGGAATTAAGTGTCAACTATCACGAATGTCCTGAAAGGTTGTAAAGTCAAGCACTTTAATTAGACCCCTGTATTCTGAAGCGCTTTTATGAGTCGCCGGTAGCGCTTTATCGCTTTCCGATTACGATTGCCATCTGAGTGGAAGTTATGTCGATAATTCAGTTGCATAAATGATTTTGAACTTTGCGTCTTGTACTTTAAAGCTTAAATTTAATCGTGTATGGGTTATTAAAGAGTGAAAATGATCGTTTTGAGCAAAGTAGCAGATTGTGCTAAGATTGCCATGTGTGTGGTCTAAATATTACAGTGTTGCCACATCGTCGTCTAATTTGAATTGAATGTCTCCGTCTGTTGTGCTTGAATGGCAGCTTAGCGAGCTTCGTTTAGAATTTGATTATAACCCAACTCATATTTAGGGCCCTATACACACTAACATTCAACTAAACCATTTTATTTTATTGTTAATTGAAATGAAATAACTGAAGTTTTTGATGACATACAGGATGGTACCTAAGGGGCCTAAAAATGTTCGGGCTGACGAAATAAGTTATTTTTAACCGACTTCCCAAAAAGAAAAGGTTATTAATTCGACTGTATACATGGGTGTATAATAATCTTTAAAGTGTCGATATAACTGCAACTTATCTGCATAGAGATGATCGTTAGAAGTTAGGACCTAAGTGATAGCATTTATGAAAATCAAGAAGAGGAGAGAAGAGAGGACGCCACCCTGAGGAACGCCCGCAGTCAAGTCATCGTCAAGTCATCGGATCGAACAGACTGTGTAATAGTGTGATATTTGTGTAATTATATTAGTAAGATATCTGTCCATCCGTGTCCTATACATTTACAATTAAAAAAAAAAAGAGTTAATTTCTATAACAGTAAAATCTAATATATCTCGGGAACCTGGGTGAATATTTTTTTTTTCTAATTATGGATGAAACTCCTCATTATCAGTCTTTTAATGTGCGCCCACTGCTGGGACGCAGGCCTCCTTTCTATGAGAGAGGGAATGGGCCTTAATCTACCACGCGGGCCCAGTGCGGATTGGTATATATTGATTCACGTGTCTTCGAAATTTTGGTTCTAGGACATGTCGGTTGTCTCACGATATTTTCCTTCGGGGACGTTACAAATGGGCCACCACTGCTCTATAAATCACTTGCTCTCTCACCTTATAAATCTCTGGTATATAAAACGACGAGATTTTTATAAGTTTTTAAACTGTCATGGTCACTAACACTAATATTAACATTATAAGCGGGATATTTACCATGTTTACTGTTTGTTGCTAGTTTCCGATATTTCGGTGCTGTTGCAAGCACCATGATCACGGATAAACTGAAGTTATTGCGGGTTAGCGCCTTAACGGTCTGCCTAGTAAACATGGTAAATATCCCGCTTATAATGTTAATGTTAGTGCTGACGAGATTTTTGTTTAGAAAATATGAACAAGTTTAAAGAATTCCTGCAAATTACTATCAAGATGTAAGCATTATGTGATCATCCACATAATGCTTACATCTTGTTTCTGGGGACATTTGCCATGTTCTATCGTCTATGTTTTCAATTTAAAACAATAAAATAAGGTGACACAAACGACCTCAATGGGTGACACGAGGAATCAGAGCCTGTAATAAAAAAGGGCACTTTCTTGGTCTTACCCTTTTAACCGATATGAGTCGAATAAAAGAAAATTCAAAACATATATTGCTACGTACAAACAAATAATTAAGTTAACCCAACGCGCTCGAAATACACATAAAATAAAATCTACAGTTATGAAATCAAAAGCGACATGGGAGATCATAAATCAGACCAAACCAAAACTACCTAAGAGTACAATTGAAAGAATAAAATGGGATATAAAACAACACGGTGACGTAGCTAATGTGTTGTTTAACGATTTTTTTATAGACAAAATTAAACTCTTCTGTAATACGCACAAATCGCGTCAAATATATCCAAATCGAACCACTCTAACTCTGTTTATGGCGCCTAGCCACGAAGACGACATAAAAAGAATAATAAAAGCCTTAAAAATGAAGAGTGTAGGGTATGATGGTATATCGACAGAAACGATAAAGTATGTATTAGACAGCATTAGTAGTCATTTGAGTTCATAATTAATTTATGCATAATGCGAGGTATATATCTAACCAAACTTAGACTGCAGTAGTAAAACCTCTGTGTAAAAAAGCTGAAAGAGATATAATGGAATTTCGTAGACCTATATTGCACTTGTTCCGATATTCTCAAAGATATTTGAAAGTACACATACAAACAAATTCAGAAATATCGAGTAAGGCAAGACATCTCACTGAACAACAAAAAGGCTTTAGAAAAAATAAAACTTCAATATGGCCATATATGACCCCCTTAATAAAATAATTGCTAATGTTGACCTTAATATACTAGTTTGTTCAATCTACTGTGATATGACTCAAACCTTTGATTACGTGGAACACAATATCTTGCTTAACAAGTTAGTAGCTTATGGGATACGAGGAAATATCCTACAACTTATTGAGTCATATTTAAAAAACCGGAAACAATATGTGGAAATATCTCAAGTAGATCCAAAAACAAAGGAAGAAAGGGTCTATCGGTCGCGTAGTAGAACGAACGTTTATGGTGTGCCACATGGGAGCGTGCTTGGCCTTCCAATATTTTTACCATACATAAACGATCTGCCAAAAGCTACGAACCACCATAAGACACTGTTTACCGACGACAGCAAAAGTTATCATTGACTGTAAAGACAAAGTAAATTATAATAATAACGTTACTAATACTGTACATTCAATAATAACAGGGCTAAAAAACAATAACCTTAAGATAAATATTGACAAAACAAAATTAATGACATTCAACCAACGTAAAAATAAGACATTGTTAATGAAAATCTGAAGATTTTTTTATTTTAAATTATAGAAAAGATCCAAGGAAAGAAAACATCTCAGATTAATAGTTTAACAATTATCAAACTTGCGATAATCATGTTTAAGCAACAAAAAAAAATTATTTAACTATTGCATAACTAATTGAGAAAATCTCGATAAAAATTGCCGGTGGATTATTGTTCATTTATCTATCCAGTAAGTTCCTGATATTTTTTCATTTCTTAATTTTCATACTTAGGTACTATGTTGAAATAAGTTTTAACTGCCGTATTTTCAACTCTCCGGGAAAATTATAAATATTGGTCCTACAGTTCTGATAGTTGAAATTTTTTTTTAGGAAATTTCCGCTTCTTTTTAATTCTTTTTTTTAGATTTCAAAAATCTTCATAAGTATTTGAGACATTTGCAAAAAAACAAACCTCCTTTTTATTTTTCAGTAAATTGCTAAACTTTTGCAAATTTTGCGAGTGGAACTTTACTTTTTTTTTAAATCATTTGCCTGCTATGCCAAAACGAATGATACCTTGTTAAAATTTTGGCAAGACTGCTGAAAAAGTTGAACAAAAAAGCATTTGTTGACTAGACTATTACACGTATTAAACATTACATCAACTTTTTTTGTTTTACACACATTGAACTGTAAAATCCCATATTCGAATATCCATTGGCCTTCTTAGAAAACATCATCCCTAGAAATGCAACGAAGTGTAATCTAAAGTAATATTATGATGAGGTAAAATTGTTTGTTTGTATGTTTGTAAAAAATAATCTCTGGGAGTTCTAGATTACGAAAACTCACTCATAGAAAGCACTATCGTCATCATCATCCCAGCCCGACTTTGCCCACTGCTGAACATAGGCCTCTCTCTTCTTGTTCCAATCCCCACGTCCCTTCGCCAGCCTCATCCAGATCCTACCCACGATAGTAACAATGTCATCTGCCCACCTCACCAACGGATGTATGTGTATGATAAAATACATAAATATTTTCTGCAGGTCCTTGGACGCCACTCGGTCACCGCCTTAGTCCACCTATCACCAACGCGCCTTGCCAGGTGCCCTGCCCAGCTCCATTGGCAGTTCACTTGAGTGGCATGGGTTACTTTTTATCCCAAAAATATGCGCAGTTCTTGTGGCCTTGGGAGTGAATCCACGGGAGAATATACGGAAACATACGGAAAACTCAGATAAGCAAAACCATGGGTTACTACAATATCTTATGCTCGAACAAATATTACGTATTTTCTTCTGTGACCCTTTAAGATTATTCGTCAAAGTGAACGTTCTGTCGACCTACAGCTAAAGTGTCCCTATCTGATATAACTATGTTTTGAGCCAAAAACGAAAAACATATAACTGCGAATTAATAATAAAAATAACAATAATAAAAAAAAACAGGGAGGGGTGACCGTTCGCAAAAAATAGATCTAATTACACAATTTCGAATAGGCACATTTAAAATTAAATCTCTTACTTAATATTATCCAAAAAAGGTTGGGTTAGGTTAGGTGGTTTCCCCCCCGGTGGGTTCCCGCATTGTCGAGGCGGGGGGGCTCAGTAACCGTGGCTTGGACAACCACGGTGAAGCGAAGAAGAACCCGAGGACGGGCCGCTCGTCAGGGCTTTTGCCGACAAGCCGACGACGTAGCGGCCAATAAGTAGGTTGCGGTGGCGTATGGGCGCCATCGCAACTGAGGCGGGCCGCGATGTGGTACAGTAGGCATCGTGGCTGAGGGTTGGAGGCCGCGGCGGGAGAGGAGTGCCGGTATTACGGAGCGCCGCTCGCCCTACCCACCGCGGCCTGCGCGGGGTCACCACCGTCTGATGGCGGATGCGGTGGGGCCGCAGGGGAGGAGGAGTGTCGGTATACCGTTGGCCGCTCTCCCTATCTCCTGCGGCCGAAAAGTGGTAGGTGGCGGGGCCACTGTCCTGACCCGTCACAGGGGGACCAAGGGTGCCATACACGGGGTCGTCTGGCGCCCATGTGCTGGTTTGGTCCCTGAGGTGGTCACGGCGTACAGTGTGTTCTGGTGCGCCGGTGATGGGGGGTAAACCCCAGAGGAGGGTCCGGAGACGGACAGCCGCGGCGGGTCCGCGGTTGTATGCTACGCGTTCCCGTGTTCCCGCCATAAGCGGCACAGGAGGACACCGTGGAGTTTTAGTGGGTTACAGTCCCACATAACTGCGCTATCTCCCCGTGGTAGCGCAGTATGCATGAGCATTTCTCCACGCTAAAAAAAAAAAAAAAAAAAAAAAAAAAAAAAAAAAAAAAAAAAAAAAGGTGGATTCAGAGCGGAGGTCAACAACACAATGAGGATTTCCACCCCGGAACAAAAAAGAAAAAAGTTTAGGTGGGTTAGGATTTATTTTTCATCCGGAATCTATTGAAGTTGAAAATTATTTATATATGTACAAACAAACACAAAATCGTGATCGATAGAGAATTTTTAGCTGATTACGGAAGTATTGAAAACTCAAAATCCGCCAAATGAAACTTATAGGACGGCATCGTTCTTTTACGATGGTATATTTTAGATACGATGGCTGATGTTTTTAGAAATAGTTTTGTTTAGAAAGTCGTTCGATACCTCGTAGAATCGTGTTTGGATGGTTGGCATATCGGTGACTTGGGGCGGCCATGGTTTTGTGGTTGGTGGGATGAAAGAGTTGAAACTGAAGTTGTGAACATACAAAAAAAATGTTTTGTGGTTTAGTCTAGACTAATTTTAAATAAGTTTTTAAATGGTATATACACTGTCTTATAAAATCGGAATTAATAGGTTTGTAAGTAACGATTACATACCCACATAGATTGTGTGTGGCTCTACAGCAGCCTTATTGCGTAATGAATTCGGAAAGAGCAAAGGGCAAAGAGTATGAAAAATCGACCAATCACATGCGAGATGAAAGACGCGATGTGGCTTTCCGTCTATGTGATTGGTCGATTTTTCATAATCTTTGCCTTGTGGTCTTTCCGAATTCATTACGCAATAAGGCTGCAGGTTAGATTGTTGTAAAACTGTGTCTAACGAAATAAAAACCTTCTTTAAACCTCATGAATGCTAAAATTAAATTCTAATCGCAAATTACCTGTCTACTTAGTTTTTCATAAAATTTAATAACCTGAATTGTTAATATAAAAGCAAAACTTTTGTGTTGATTTTAAGACAGTTAACTAACTCAGGCGTAGACAAAAAAACAATAAAACAATTTGTTTTTTGTTCAAACAAATCAGTTGATATTAAAATATCAGCCATTACAAACACAGATTGTAATTTAAACTTCAGTCAAAAATAAAACGAAGTATTTGAAAGATACTCGTATATATTTAAATAAACTAATAAGGTTAATAAAACAAAACAAGAAATATTAAGAAGAGTATGAATATTATAAAGAGGAAACTAATACTGTTTGTTTGTTTGCGGGGGTAATCGCTTAAAATATTGATCCGAATATGCGATATCTTATAAAAATTATTAAACGGATTCAAAGCTGAAATATTTATTTATTTAAACTTCATGTACAATGGTGATACATAGGCGGACTTAATGCAGCAAGGCATTCTCTACCAGTCAACCTTTGGGTTAAAAAGGACACAACAGTGGTAGGAGTACAAAATAAAAAATAAAAAAGAACAATTATTAAAATCTGATATTAATAAACTATCCAACTAATAAAATACATAAATATTTTCTAAAACAATAGACTAATAAATATTATAATAAATACCATATAATTATTTTAAATGAAACAGAAATTTAAATATAATAACTATGACGAAGACCGAGCTACGTAAGAGAGGACGAGTAATAGTTTCGGATTCTACGCTTAAATGAAAATTTATTCTCAGCTTTTTTGATGTCAAGGGGAAGCACGTTCCAGAGTTTTATAGTAGAGATATTGAGATACAGACTAAGATAGGTAAGTACCATTGAGTGGTATAGTCCACTTCTAATATCGAAAAAAAAACAATTCTGTGGGACAAGACAAGGGCGGCAAATGCTAGTCCCTCATAAAGAAATGTGTTTAGTTTGATCTATCTATATAAATAAATAAAATTGAAGTTTCTGTAAGTAATATCAAAATAACAACGTTTTCTTGAATGTGTCGCATCAAGGCTGGCCGGTAGATGCAAACCATCGGGAAGTCAGGATGTATTCCCTTAGGTTAAGACATCGTGTATGGGCAGGTCGGTGGGTACAGTCGTGCAAATGAAATAACATAAATTATTCGATACACTGGGTTTATTTAAATAGTTCACAGTTACAATCTTGCTCACTAATATTACTGATCGATACTGATTCTACAACGTCTTAGCTCCAAGGCGGTCAATACTCAACTCTTATATTCTGTGCCCCCACCACACAGGTCGTTAGAGGAAGCGCGCCGCGTAGTTGTTCTTGATTTGCCGACAGGTGGCGTGCTCGTGATTTGTTTTGACGTCCGTACTATTGACTAAACCCGACAAAAGCATGTGAAAGTATATACGGTACTAATAACAAATACACAGTTTTGTCTGTCTGTCTGTCATACGGTACTAATAACAAATACTCAATTTTGAAGATTTTTGTCCGTCTGTCAAAATCAAAAAAATCAAAATCAAAATAGTTTATTTCAAATAAACCTTAAAGGTACTTTTGAATTGTCAAACAAAAAAAAATATGACTCTAGTTGCAAATTCGCAAACGTCAGTAGATCTCAATGGAGAAGAATTTGCAAGAAACTCCACGGACACTCTTTTCCATCAGTTTCAATTACAAGTTTTTGGTTACATCATTCTTGTTAAGAAATAAATACATATATGTGAGAACGATGCAAAAAGACATGCACGTAAAAGCGTCTAGAGTAACAAACAATTTCAACATAAAAATGCAATAACAGGCCGAGGCAGCTAAGTTATGACCAATCCCAACTGATGGCGCCCGTTCACGAACATGACGCATGGATCGGCACCACTCAGCTCAACCATTATGGAGGGAACCGAATGATCCAACACATGTGCCACCATCAGAGAGAAATTAGAGAGAGCATGACACACTCAAATGCCAGGGCACACAGAAGTTAACCAACGACACATAGGTAGATTTACAGTCGGAACATAGTACTCACACATATGCTGGGCAGTTATATAATACTAAAAGAAATTGAGTCTCTGTCTGTCTGTTCCGGGTAATCGCCGAAACAGCTGGAATCGATTTTGACGGGATTTTCACTGGTGCTATAAGGAGCAACATAGAATACTTTTTATCCCAGAAAAATTCACAATTCTTGTGGGGAAATTCCAAAATTAAATACTTAATAAAATTACGAGTTTGACGCGGACGAAGTCGCGGGCAACAGCTAGTACTAAATAAAACTGCAGCACTGAATTTTGCTTTCACTTAAGATCCTTTATGCCTCCAGCATTTTGTGTTAGTCCTCTTTTAAATTCCATTCAAAAGCTTTATTAGGCATACGATACATTTATCAGATGAATTCTTCATTAATAGTATACAATTCAGCACTTTACATTACACGTGTTCATTAAATTAAATACAGAGGATGTATAAAGCACTACTTATGCTCATATCAAAGAGAAGCCAAATTATAGAAGGAATGTAATATTAATGAAGAATCCTCTTTTGGGATTTAGAGAGGAAAGTGTTAGGAGATGAAAGATTGTAGTAAAAATGTAAGCTCTCAAACATAAAGGGTTGGGAATGATATCAACAAAACAATACATAAAAACTTTTTTTTCAAAAAAATACTACCGACTTCCAACTAAAAACACTACAAAATGAAAAATAACTTCTTTTTCGAAGTCGGGGTCTTTGGTAGGTACAAATTTTTTTCGTTATGGACACCGACTAAAACGACAAAAAAGATTTTATTTTTCACTTCTATGCTACCTAATAGGCAAATCTTAAGTAAGGTATTTATAATGCCAGAATAGATTACCCGTTTACCATGCAACTTGAAAATAACCGGTGAAATGAGAGTGTACCAAGGTGAACTATACACATCTGCGTACCCCTTTAAAGCGTACTGGCGTGATGTTATGTCATGAAATGGTACAAACAATAATCAGACATGCGATTGTAGCAATCCCGAGAGATTTGCCGTTATCTATTGAAGAGTTCTGTTGTATATCTCCGAAGTTCTTCATCAGATCTTCAACATATTAAAATGGGACCAATTTCGCAACATAACCTATCAAACAAAAAAAGAATTTTCAAAATCGGTCCACAATTAACGGAGATATCGGTGAACATAAACAAAAAAAAAAAACAGTCAAGAAGTCGAACATAGAAGTTCCTCCTTTTTGGAAAGTCGGTTGACAATCCTCCAAAACAAAAATATACAATGCGATCTGACGCTAGACAAGAGACATTCTATAATCAAAAATCCAAATTTGTATAGGATTGATAAGCGAGATCGAAAAATCACGTGGTCAACCCCTTAAATTTCGACATTTCGACTATTTCCTCAGCTGACATCGAATGCCACTTATCTAGAGCCTCAGAGCCTCTGTTACTTAAAGTATAAATAAGTCTAATACTCGCACTTCTACAATAGAAATACTGTATTAACAAAAACACCAAAAATCATGGTCACTTCCCATTGAAAGTCATTCAAACTTAATAGCTCTATCGGATGTAACTGTGTGACCACTACAGTGTTCGTGTTTAACTATCAGCGTCATAATGTAACACGAGCTATGGGAACACACCATAGGCCAATCCAGGGTTAGCGCACGGTGGCTGGGGCGGGTGCGATAGCGGTGACGGGAGCGATTTTGTAGCCACAGGACATCGCAACGAACTCTTAACTAAATAGCCCCACGGTACGATATTTCAGGTTAAGCAACGCTTGGCGAGGTCAGTCTATAATGGATGACCTGTAGGTATATATCGAGATTCCTCCTAGCCTCGGAAAGCACGCTAAGCTGTTGGTTCAGGCTATCATTTGTGGAATTTTGACTGTTGTTACGGGTAATCAAATCATCATCTAGAAAATTTGACACTATAGTCCATTCGCGTTAAGAAAATAGTGAGTCATCGGCCTAGCTCTGTCCCCTAGCCAATTGGGTCACAACAAATCTAATTCCCCGACAAACAAAACCCCCGACACGATATTTTGCGCAAATACCTCGATTCAGACAGTAAAACGTCCATATCTTTTGAACGGCTGAACCAATTTTCATCAAACATAGCTAAGAACACTCCCGCTAATATCACCTTTCAAACAAAAACTAAATCAAAATTGGTTTATCACTTTAGGAGCTATGATGCCACAGACATACACACAAACATACACGACACACTTCAAACTTATAACATTCCTCTTTTTCCGTCGGGTGTTAAAAACAATAGTCGATCGCTCGCTGACGAGGTCGCTCCGTCACGCTCACGTCACGCTAGGCGCCCTCCATAGTCACGCAAACGGCAGTTTCCTATGAACGATACTTAAGCGCCCGCGAAAGCACCTCACCCTGTCCGTGGCCATAAATGACGGTGTTTGCCGCCATAGGTGACGGTGTTATCAGCCATTTCATTATACCGCTGTGAGATATTAACCATCGGGCTCATTGACGGCTGATAACGATATCTTAGAAGAATTTCTTCTAAATTGAACGCGGCTACGTTTAGTTCCCGATTGGTATTTAATTTGGTTTTATTTCTTGTAGATAACGGTTTTAAATGGGCGCGCAGTATGGTGATTTTGTAAGAGTTTTGGATAAAATAAAATGAAATATTAACATAGTTTTTGAGCATAAGTTTCGACTGTAATAGCCATAGAATACCAAATCGTTTAAGGCCGTAAATTTATATGAGAAAACTCATTTGCACGGTTTGTATGGTAAGTTTTGACAATGCCGTAGCCCAAGGGTCACGTAGTGGCGGACCTCGGTCCGAATCCGTACCGCCGACCTATCTTGTGTGGACCTTAATTTTTTAAGAGCTATCTACTCGTTATTTAAAAAGAAATATCAATTAATAAAAATACATTAAATTTCAATATAATATTGATTCCAAAATGGTTGTATACTTTTTTTTTTACAGAAGTATTTGTTTAACCTCCTTCCAATAGAACTTTAAAAATGAGAAATAATCATTGATAGCATGCATGTCCTCGTAAAGTGTTCATTAATAAATTTTTGTACTAACACTAATGGATAGACAATTTGATGACCAATTTTCGATTTTTAAAGATTTTATTCTAAAATCTGGGAGTATGCACTACTGTAAATTCATGCGCCACCAGTATGCCGCTAGGGCACTAGGAATGCTCAAGATTTTTTTGTCAGGGTACGGCCTTAAGTAAATAGTACGGTACAATATAATTTATTTGAGTGAGTAATTTATCCCGCTCTTTGTCTTAAATTGCCGTCGATTCGACAACGGACGAATCATCTCATCAAAATCTTCATTGATATTAAATCTATATTAACATATTTTTAGGTATTAAAGTTTATTATTTCAATCTTGTATGCGAAACGCTCGGGATCGGTCAATGTGGTGACGCCTGGGGGAGGACTATGTCCAGCAGTGGACGTCTTTCAGCTAAAATGATAAATGATGCTTTCAATCTTAATTTTTTTTTGGTACGCTTCTTGGTTTGGCAAACTCAGTCGCAGCTCGCAGCACAAACTATAGAAAAAGTTGAAAAAAAAACAAAATACTTGTGCGGTTGACATATTCTTGCAGTTCTTTTTCTGAATAAGTAAATAAATACCTATTTACTTACTCTTATTTATTTACTGCAATCATCAGCATTTTTATGTTCCCACTGCTGGGACACAGGCCTCCTCTCTGTGTGAGGGCATGGGCCGTAAACCACCTCGCGGGCTCAGTGCTGGTTCAAATGATTTTAAAAATTAAATCATACTCATGGCTATCAGAAACACATAGTAGGAATTCGTGTGTTTTTTAAATAAAAAAATGTACTACAAAAATTAAAAGTATGAAAAAAACTTTTCAAACCTTTGCCAAGCCGGGTTTTTACCGGTTGCAGGTACACAAGGGGCGATTGCCCTATCCGACTGGAAGACACGATATCTCTTGAGAAGATTAAAATGTGAAATAATTGAAACAGCTAATAAAAATTCATTACAACTGCTCTGCCACCATCTTAAGTATACTTAAGGCGATATATACGCTCCAATGTAAAGATGCCAATATATCAATATAGAACCTTCTTTTGAACAGTTTTGTTTGCAAAATATTATTTGATTTACATAAGCTATTTCAGTTGTAAAGAAATTCCAGCCATCAATTTTTCTGTGTAAAAATATTGTTCGGGGTTGGGGTGAGATAAATATAAACTAGGATTAAAGATTATAAAGATAGGTATAATTCAGTAACTTAACTGGGATAACTATTAAAACTAATGAGGTGAATGAGATGAGGTTGAGTCGCGCCCGATATGCTGGCCGAAAGCGTACTGACTATTTTACTTAGGTAATACATAAAATATTCAGGGCATAGCGCGCGATGTCGCAATTATGCTGACATGTTTATTATTGTTCGGTGATTATCCCGAACATGCTCCCGAGGGAGAAAAGGATGAGGTTAGTAGGTAGGTATAGTTACATGGGTAATGAAATTAATACTAACAAGGTGAAAACAATGTTCAACTAATACTAAAATAGTTATGTAGGGTGAGTTATGTTAGTAGGTGAGATTAAGTTAACCTTACAAATTAAACAGAGTCGCTACAGTGTAAATCAGGAAGAGAGAACACGCGAAAGATCGGTGAAGAACCTCTATCTTCCTTTTTTTGTAAGCACTCACTAGATAGCGCTAGTCGCTTAGGATCACTTTTCACTGGTTTACTACTAGATTGCCCATTTTCCCTAATTTCACTACACTCAATCACAACACTATCAGCAACGGTGTGTGGAGATGGCACCGCAGTTGCCGCAGGGGCTGTAGACCGCTCTGCTGCAGAATTGGAGCGATTTCCTTTACGTTGCCTTTGACGCCAACGTTTAAAACAGTAAGCTGCCACCAATAACAAGATGCCCAATATGATGAGATATATAGCGGTATACTGGTGGACGTCGTGGTAGGAGATATTAGTGCTCAAAGGTTCACTCTGCTTCATGATCTCAAGACTTCTCTTAATGGCTTCAAATTGCCTGAGGTCATCTGAGTTATTGGGATTATGCTCATATGAGATTTCTGGCATAGTGATATTTATTATGTGATTAATTGGTGATATTTCAGGTGAGATAATATTTCTCGTCGTACTAATTTTACTAGACAATCTTTTGTTTGAGTACACCATAAAATTTTCTGTTTTTACTAGACAGCCTTCCCCAACACGCAACAGACCAGCATCTGATAACCTAACTGCCTCAACTTGATTTTCACATAGAAGTTTGACGTTACATTCATTGCAGCATAAATAATAATACTTGTTTTCTGATGTTAACTCTCTCCAGTCATCCTTGCACGGGGTAGTTTTAGTTTTACAAGTTCTTGTGCCTGGGATCGTCTCGCATAGACTATGATCATCTTTCATGTGGTGAATAGGCTTTCTGATATGACACAGAATAGTCACAGGGTTTTGTAATACGCATGACTGCAGATCCGTGTCTGTGATAGTTAAATAAGAATCCTTTCTCATGTTGATGGCTGCTAATTCAGAGATAGTTTCGACCTTCATCATCCTGTTATCTTTCACAATGCGTGGATCCGGCTCGAAGGACCAATGTTCGGGGTTGGGGTGAGATAAATATAAACTAGGATTAAAGATTATAAAGATAGGTATAATTCAGTAACTTAACTGGGATAACTATTAAAACTAATGAGGTGAATGAGATGAGGTTGAGTCGCGCCCGATATGCTGGCCGAAAGCGTACTGACTATTTTACTTAGGTAATACATAAAATATTCAGGGCATAGCGCGCGATGTCGCAATTATGCTGACATGTTTATTATTGTAGTTTTAATAGTTATCCCAGTTAAGTTACTGAATTATACCTATCTTTATAATCTTTAATCCTAGTTTATATTTATCTCACCCCAACCCCGAACATTGGTCCTTCGAGCCGTCGGAGCGGGATCATTACGCGCGCATCTACTAACTGTGCTGTGTGAGTGTCTCGCTTGGAATTTATTACCAGACCCTGGTAAACAGAACTGATCGGATTTACTTTCCGAAAAGTTCATCATCCTGCTGATCCTGATTGAACCTGGTTTATACGAAAGCATCGCGTCATCTCATTGCGCTGCTACTCCAGGTTTGTTCTTGCAGCCATCGCAAGGACATTTGATCTCCAAAGAAGCCATCAGCACAAGTAAGGTCTCTTTTATATCTTTAAAATGTCGGAAATGGATGACATTTTAGCAACCCAACAACAACTAATCGAAGCCGTAGATAAGCTCTTCACCAATTTCAAGAAGGATGGTGCAGAGCGCAAGACCGCAGAATACTTATGTCGTCGATTAGCTGTATTGGAACAATACTTTACAGAGTTCCATAATAATCACATGACTTTGATATCTTTTGGTGATCAATCTCATACATATTTCAGTACTGACCAATACGATCAAATGAAGGAGAAATATAACAACATTAAGACTATTATACAAAGCTATAACCCTCTCGCAAACAGACCGCAAACCCCGGAATTGAAACCTCCTTCGTTCCAACCTACTGCGGAATCTCAAACCTCGAACCTCGCATCCCACGCTGCTTCTAAAACCCCTGCTCTTGAAGAGAGTAAAGCTGAAACTCTCTTCAAAAAGCAAGCTACCAATTTTAAGGCTTTCTTGAGAACTTCTTCCAATATCAACCTTGATCTCGTCACGGAAAAATGGGAATTTGAAGATATCCTGAAGACTATACAATCCCGTTGGGCGGCTATTGACTCGCTTCATTGGGAGCTGGACAACGAGTATGGCGGATCAAACCCCAAATACGAAGAGCAATTCACCCATTACGAGGAGTATTATAACAAAATAAAGAAAGACATCAATAAGAAAATGTGGTCCGTTGCGCATATTGAAAAATCTACTCCCAAAATGGAGATAGTCACCTTTGATGGAAACTACAATAAGTGGATTTCGTTCAAAGACCTTTTTACCGAAGCAGTGCACAACAACCCCTCTTTGTCAAATGCACAAAAGATGCAGTTTCTAAAGAGTAAGATCAAAGGTGAGCCCGAAAAGTTGATCCAACATCTCCAAATAAGCTCCAACAATTATCCCGTATGCTGGAATATCCTCAATCATCGTTATAATAATAAACGACTGATCTTTACATCTTATCTTAACAATCTCATGAATATCCCCGCAAACCAGCATCAATCATCAAATCATATAAAACGCATTCACGACACTACATATGAGAGCGTGAATGCTATCAGGAATCTGGGAGTCGATGTGTCTTCCTGGGACCCATTCCTGGTATGTTTATTGTCTCAAAAATTGGATGCAGATACATACGAGGATTACCTACAAGCCTTAAAAGCCCCGCGAGAGTTGCCCGTCTTGGAAGATTTCCTTAATTTTTTGGAAACTAAATTTATGATGCTGGAAACTTCACGTAAGAAGATTGAGAATTCCACGCAGAAATCACCCCCATCGCAATCCAACAACAATAATAAACCATCATTTTCAAAGGGTTCCAATTACAAACGAAATTATAATAATCCTATAAAGAATTACTCAACAAACCAAGTTTCGCAATCGTCAAAGTCCAAACGCAAAATTAACTATCGCAAGCAATGCCCTATTTGCGACTCCAATGATCATCGAATTCATGCATGTCTAAAGTTATTGGAATTGCAACCTAATGAACGAAAAAATGCTATTGATAACTTGAAACTTTGCATCAATTGTTTACATTATCACGAAGGCAAAAAATGCCTTTCCGAAATAAGGTGCAAAGAATGCAATAAGGAACACAATACCATTTTGCATGAATCTTTTACGTCACATCGATCAGGGTCAAATGCAGCCACGATTACGAAATCGCCTTCTCAGCAGCAAGAAACTAACACAGTTGCATCGCTTCGTAGAGAACCCTCAGAAATATTGCTTGCCACAGCAATAATTAACGTACAAGCAGTGGACGGATCTTACCATAAAATGAGAGTTCTTTTAGATCAAGGGTCACAGACATCCATTATTAGGGAAAGCGCAGCTCAGTTGTTAAGACTACCGCGACGGAAATGTAACGGCTATATCTCTGGAATAGGCAATAAGGAAAACAACTGCAAGGGCATGATTACCATCAAATGTTCGTCGCTGGTTAGCGATTTCACCTTTGAAACGGACGTTTATATAATGAATAGACTCATAAATAACTTACCCAGCTGTACCTTGCCTAAGCCAGACTGGCCTACTCTGAACCAAATAACTCTTGCAGATCCCGAATTTTACAAAAGTAGGCCTATTGATATCTTATTTGGGGCAGATATCTATTCCACTATCCTTATGGACGGTATCTGTCGATCAGAAGGTGTGTTGCCCATTGCCCAACAAACCCAGTTGGGATGGATCTTAAGCGGCAACTACAAAACGTACCATTGCAATGTGACCCTAAATAATATCGAAGATATGCAGCAATTTTGGGAAGTGGAGGACATACATGAACCTCTAGCAATATCAGAAGAAGATCAAAATTGCATCGAATTTTACCAAACTTCGACCTCCAGACGGGCAGATGGAAGCTACGTCGTTAAAATACCCTTCAAAGAAGATTTTGAGAACAATTTAGGCGAGTCGAAAACAAAATCGATTGCTCAATTTTTCCAAATAGAGCGGAAATTAAGTAAGCAACCAGCTCTGGCATGTGACTATAAAATGTTTATTTCTGAATACTTAGAGCTCGGACATATGACACCCGTTGCGCCACACGTACAGCCGGACTGCTACTTGTCGCACCATTGCGTCCAACGATCTGAGTCATCAACTACCAAATTGCGTGTTGTCTTTAATGCCTCGGCAAAAACCTCGAGCAGATACAGCCTCAATGATCTCATGTGCCGAGGACCCAATTTACAACAAGACCTTCAGAGCCTTATCTTAAAATGGAGACAATTTAGATACGCTTTTACAGCAGATATAGAAAAAATGTTTCGCAAAATCTGGCTACATCCCGATGACCAGAAATATCAGAAAATTATCTGGCGAAACCATCAATCTCAACCTTTAAAAGAATACCAGTTAGCGACAGTTACCTATGGCACTAAAGCCGCACCATTTTTGGCCATGATGACACTGAAGCAACTGGCCATCGATGAAAGGCCAAACTATCCACAAAGTTGCGCTCCTGACATCTTAGAACACTCGTTTTACATGGATGATCTCATGCATGGTGAACACTCAGCGACAGCAGCTAAACAGCTCAAAGCAGAGATGATCAGCCTCCTCAAATCAGGCGGATTTAATCTCAGAAAATGGCGATCAAACTTGCCGGAATTAATAGATAGTTCAGATGCACTTCAAAAGGAAGACTTTGACTTTAAGCAACCGGAATCAACCAAAACATTAGGTCTTCGGTGGGAACCCAAAAATGATCAATTCATTTTTCATCCTATAGAATTTATCTCCAGAAACATCCTTACAAAAAGACAATTCCTATCTCAAATATCTAAAATTTTTGACCCCTTGGGCTGGTTAGCACCAGTCACAATAAAACTTAAGATCTTGTTCCAAGAATTATGGAAATCCGACCTGGGTTGGGACAACCCTGTCCCTCAAGAAATCGCGTCAGAGTGGAATACTATTAAAGCCGATCTATCTCATATATCTCGATTTAAAATACCACGTTGGATTCAAACCCAGGCAAAGGATATCATCGAACTCCATGGCTTTTGCGACGCTAGCACAAAAGCATACGCATGCGTCGTGTATTGCAAAATACAGAGAGAAAATGAAACTCATGTGACCCTTATTGCAGGGAAATCAAAAGTAATACCGCTGAAAAAACCACAATCGATACCGCGTCTGGAACTCAGCGGCGCTCTCTTGTTGTCAAAACTTATGAGAAAAATCATCTCATCCCTATCGAGCTACAAGGTGCATGTTTATGGTTGGATTGATTCAACGGCTGTTCTAGGTTGGTTAAGTGGTGAACCGGAGAAATGGAAACCCTTTGTTGCGAATCGAGTGAGGCTAATTACTGAAATAATCCCTAAAGATAACTGGAGTTACGTAAAATCCAAAGAAAACCCCGCAGATTGCGCAAGCCGCGGTTTACCTGCTGCTCAATTAGCCTATTATTCACTGTGGTGGCAAGGGCCCGACTGGTTACCACAATATAAGCCTACAGAATCTCATAATATGCCGATTTATACGAGCATTACAAACGCAGAACTCAGAAAGAAAGAGGCAGTAAATACGGTCATTTTTAACCCCGAAAATTCAATAATCAATCAACTATTACCAAAATATAGCACTTTAAGGAAAGTTACCCGAGTATTAGCTTACATCAACAAGTTCATCGACATTGTTGCTTACAAGAAAAAACGCACAAGTTTTCTTACTCTGCAAAATATAAAGACAGCAAGAGAAATGGTAATTAAGCACGTCCAAAACGAATATTTCTACGAAGAAATATCACGGCTGAAAAGGAATGAACCACTAAATAAGAAAAGCCAGATTCTTAATCTCAATCCCATACTAGACAATAATCAAATGCTCCGTGTCGGTGGCAGACTTAAACATTCGAATCTTGATCCAGAAATGAAGCATCCTATCATAATCCCGAATCAATCGAAACTGGCAGATCTAATCATAGATGAATCCCACGAACTTGTATTTCATGGTGGAGTAAAAATGACTACTGGATTTATAAGACACAAATACTGGATTCTTGGTGGAAATAGAGCCACAAAGAAACGAATAAGAATGTGTGTCAAATGTAAAAGAAACAATCCAATACTACAACATCAAATCATGGGTGACCTACCTCCAGCACGATTGATTCCTAACAGACCTTTTTACCACACAGGAATAGATTACACCGGACACATCCTTATTAAGGCCAACAAAGGCCGTGGCATTAAAACCAGTAAAGGATATGTCGCAGTTTTTGTTTGTATGGTGACCAAAGCCATACATTTAGAAATTGTCTCAGATCTCACAGCGTCAGCATTTATTGCCGCGCTTCGTCGAATGTCGGCTAGAAGGGGAGTTCCAGGGCACATCTATAGTGATCAAGGAACCAACTTCATAGGAGCCAACAAAATTTTAAAACAAGAGCTTGCCGAAATCTCCTATATCTTGTCGGACCAAGAAGTAACCTCGACAATCGCTGAAATGAATATTGAGTGGCACTTTAACGCTCCATCATGGCCATCTGCTGGCGGACTCTGGGAAGCTGCAGTGAAGAGCCTAAAACATCATCTCAAGCGGGTCGTGGGTGAGCAAAAATTAACCTACGAGGAATATATTACCCTACTAACCCAACTCGAGGCTTGTTTGAACTCCAGACCACTGTGCCCTCTGACAGAAGACCCTGAGGATTTGGATTTTTTGACCCCGGCTCACTTCTTAGCAAGTGGCCCCAACTTAACGATTTTCGAAACAGAGCATGACCTCAGAACACGGTGGCACTTGACGCAAAAAATCTATCAAGATATATGGGATAAGTGGAAGACTGACTACCTCTCGCAGCTTTCTACGAGAGTCAAATGGCGACAGCAACAAAGGAATCTCAATCTTAATGACATCGTCATTATAAAGGACGACAACCTTCCACCAGGAAAATGGAGTCTAACAATGGAGTCTAATGGAGTTTGGGTAATACATAAAATATTCAGGGCATAGCGCGCGATGTCGCAATTATGCTGACATGTTTATTATTGTTCGGTGATTATCCCGAACAAATATTTTTAAACATCCTAGTCGTTTTGGAGGAGTATCCAAAAGTTGCGAAAAAATATGCGGTTACTAAGGAGTATGCTTTAGAACGTGCTACAAAATTCTATTACGTATAACAACTCCATTCTGCTCCCGTCTAATTTTGTTCGAAATCATTATAAGACTTAGGCCCGCATTTTACAGTTAACGGTAGGCAAAAAATACTCTTTTACGATATTACTCTCATTAACCAAATACCCGTAATAAAAGGGAAAAATGGAAACGTAATCAGAATTCGAGTGAAATTACCGGTAAATTGAAATATGAGTTAATACACATTCAAACTAAATTAATACAATATAGTATATGGAGGTAAAATTGTTTGTTTGTTGTTTTAGATTAGTCTAGTTCCCCAATAGAAATGGGGGATCCCCGTACCATGACGTGTCAAATCTATAATGGTTCGACAGTAAAAAAGGGGCAGATGTGTATAAGTTATTTACATCTGTCCGTTACGCACCCGGGCAATTCAAACACACATTCTAGGTCCTTGACATCATCGGAGAAACTGAAATTAAGTATACGTATGCATTCCACATCTTTCTTCGACAATTTTTATTATTAAAGTTCAAGCCGATTCGATCGATTGTGGAATGCATTATCTATTGAAGTGTCAAAGTCAATCCTTACCAACATTCAAAAAAATGGTGAATTAGCCATTTCCTTCCACTATAATTAGTCTTCTCCTTTCTCTGTTATATTTTTGTTATTTTGTAGTATATTGTATTATTGTATGTATGTAATTTATGATATTAACCCTAAATTTCTCTCCTCTCTTTCAGTCCATCCAAAGGTTGTCAGTAAGTGATTGCCCTGTGCGATAAGACCGCCCATTGTACAGTTGTTTTTATGTTTTTTTGTTCTGTATATATATTTTAGGGGCGTACAATAAAGAATATAATAAATGAAAAATAAATAACCTTGCTCTAAGAGGTTATGGTCACACCCCTGATCACGAAAATTCATTAGTTAACGGATTGCCACGTTACATATCGCTGATTATCATATGGGCTTTTTATCCCGTAAACATTTAAATTCCTGTAGGATAGACTACACGAGCGGAGCCGTGAGCAAATCTAGTAAACATTAAAAAATATCTACTATTGCTAAGCCTCGTTTCTGGAGACGCGGTGCGTCGCGCGGCGCTTGCAGCGCGGCGGTGCCATCCGTGAGCTCCGCCTGCATCTCAAGCAAACGCGTAAAAGATCGCTTCTCCGAGAACATTCTTATATTCTTCTCCACGTAGGTATTTTCCGAACGTATGGTAGTATCACTTAATAACGATCCAGCCTTTGTTGTCCTCCCAGCGACGCCCTGAGCCCACCCCAGAGGGGGTAGCCCTCAGCGTGGTCGCTTAGGTTTAGCTTTTGTACCTGGCTGGAGGCTACAGTTTAGTCTCCACATGGAACACTGGTTCAGCAGATAGTAAATCACAGGATTTAACTGCGCGATGCAAGGTTTAAAAAAAAATCTCATACAATGCCAGTATTGTTTGAATTTAGTGCGGGCCGCACCGCTTGACGCGACTCGCACAGTCCCGCGCCTCCAGAAACTAGTGTGTTACTTACACCCCAAAAAATGCACAGATCCTGTGAGCGAAGCAGCGGACAAAGGCTAGTTTTTATAGCAACCATTTTATATTATGCAGATTCTTATATAAACTACTCGTCGTACTTAATGATGGCGTTTAGTGACTTAATTTTATATGACCACTATCTTTTAAATGTAGGTACAGCAATTAACGATCATAAATTCAACTAATCGTACAGATATTAACATTAAAAGTAATAAACCGACATTCATATAAAAATATTTCTCGTACTCTGTGTACATTTCATCCTATCCTACATAATTATATTCATTAATAGAAGGATCCTCGCAACACGGCTGGGTTGCCAGTAAAAATAAATAAGACCACAAATTGAGATGACTCGGAGGTTCGATGTGCCCTTTAAACAGGGTTGTCAGGGTCGGGGAAATGAAAAAATATATGCGTCCAGTCTGAGTTCTAAATATACTGAATAGATACTTAATATAGGAAGAAATGTGACTCTGTAGGCTTGTATAGGAAATAAACATTGTATATTATGTCTGTTGTATGCTCATAAATCATTAATTTTATTACAGATGGGAACAGTGGACCTACTTTTAAAGTTCTTAGAAACAAAAATACGTGCTACCATTCTGGGTGACTTTTAATTCATAGGGAGTGAAAATACTTAACAATGAGTGGTAAGTAAACAAGGAGTGAAAATACTTAACATTGTTAATTATTTTCCTACGGGACCAACCCCATCCCCTCCCATCCCTTTTTTTTTGGTTTTTCGTTTTTTTGGTGATTTCTCCCGCTCTGGGTGAGGCGGGAAACAGTTCCTTCAGTTGCTTGAGGAGGAAATTACGAAAAAAATCCGCTGTTCCCTACATCTGACGAGTTATGCAAAATATAATGTACTGAACTTCTGATATATATTTTTTTCATAGCTGTTTCCATATTAATTGTTGTTGCATGCTTGTTTGTTTATTTGTGTATATATATACACACAAAACTCTAAAGAGAAAGAATATTACACAGATTGCTAATGAATTATACGTCACCTAATAGGTAGGTAAAAAAATTAGATATTGATTAACAGCCACACTACTTCTACCTCTATTATTATTATAAATCAGATTTTTTCATGTTATGTTAATAAACTTTTCTTTCCCACTTTTTTCGGACTTACGTGCAATATGGCAATTAAGTCTCACCTGCCAACCCTGCATGCAACCATCCGTAATTATACACCGTTCGTCTACTGAGGCCTTTATAATTAAATTCCGAAGCATCTGCACTTATCATCACTTATAATAATTAAAAATTAATTATGACCCACTGGGGAGAGTGTAGGCTTCTTGGGTTCTATCGTGGACTTCTGTTATTAATGTTATTATTATTATTAACTCATTCATCTGTTAGCTTAAAAGTGTTTGACTAGAAATTCGTATGCTAGTAGGTTGTTTAAATCAGTCTTTTAAATATATCTCCTTTTTTAGGGTTCCGTACCCAAAGGGTAAAAACCAGACCCTATTTCTAAGACTCCGCGGTCTGTCTGTCACCAGGTTGTATCTCATGAACCGTGATACTCGTAGCTAGACAGTTGAAATTTCACAGATGATGTATTTCTGTTGCCGCTATAACAACAAATACTAAAAACAGAATAAAATAAATATTTAAGGGTCTACATACGCTTTAGTGCCGTAAAACGGTAACTTTCTAAAGCATACTCCTTAGTAACGGCTAGCTTAAAAGGTTTTAAAAAAATATAGATTGATTATTGTTTCATGTAAATTATTTTTTAAACATGTTTTTTTTGTATAACAAATAGTTTTGCTTTAAAAAATAATTAGCAACACGATATTTTTCGCAATTTTTGGATACTCCGCCAAAACGACTTGTATGTTTAAAAATATTCTTATACAGAAAAATTGATGGCTGGAATATCTATATACCTGACATAGCATATGTAAATCAAATAATATTTTGCAAACAAAACTGTTCAAAAGGAGGTTCAATATTGATATTTTGGCATAGAGCGGGCGCACGGCCAGTACTGCGTTTACATTGGGGCGTATATTATTATCGCCTTAAATTGGGCTCCCATACAACATACGTGATTCTTTTGCCGTTTTTTTGCAATAATGGTACGGAACCATTCGTGCGCGAGTACGACTTGGGCGAATTTTTAATCCGTTGGTAATTTTTCTATGTCGCCGTGTGATTTGCCATTCGCCGGCCATTGTGCACATGTTTTGTAAGTATTTGTTCTGTGTCGATACGGTTTAAAGATTTCTTAGTATTACTTACTGACAAAGTATAATATTAAATAATATTTATTTCTGCATGAAATTGTACAATCTCCGCTGTCTCGGCCAACTTTTTCTATACATTCTTTACAGCTCAATATGGCATAACAGGCATTTTTCTAGATTTCGGTAGATTAACTTTGTCAATAATGCTAAATGAAAAGATTACGATAATTGATCGTAACTTTACTCAGGTTTTTGACACGTGAAGTACCTACATACAATCGCGTCATCTGCTTGGATTTATGTCTGTGATTTTATATCACTTTAAAACAAAATAAAGTTTTCCAACAAACGGAGTGAGTGTTGAGCGAGTGTTGTGTTTTGTATGCTTGTGTTGAGTGGGTTTGAGTGAGTGTGGTGTGCTTGTGTTAAGTGGTGTGTTTATGAGTTTAACTTAAATTTAAGGTTTTAAGAAGATCTTCTATAGTTTCGTAATCACAAGTAATTAGGAAGTTCCATAGTTTGGATTTGCATTCTCGTTTACTTAACGTGTGTGTATGTTTGCGTGTGTTATGTATGTTTATTAGGTATTTTATTTTTACAGAGAAAAAAAGGGCTTATACTTCATAAAAGATAGCTTGATCTCTGCGACAGCTGTCAGTATCAATACCGTAACAATAGCGCTTGACAGGCTAACATTAACGTAACAATAACTTATACGTCAGTTTGACACATGTCACAGAGATCAACCTATCTTTCATGAACTATAGTTAGAATATTTTAGCTTACCTACTTATTATAATTATTGTCTGGTTCATTAAATTCATGAAAATCTAACATAATATTAAACCCTACGCTCACATCACTATACCTACATCACTACATAATTATAAAACAAAATCTCCGCCGCTTCTGTCTATCTATCTGTTCGTGATAAACTCAAGAACTACTGAACGGATTTTCATGCGATTTTCACTAATAGACAAAATGATTAATGAGGAAGGTTTAGGTGAATCATTTGTCAAGGTTTTGTGTCAATTGGTTGAAATATGACGATAATTGTTGAAAATGTCTGAAAAAGTCAAGCCGCCTGGGAGCTTTCAATCAAAAACACTGCCTAATGGTGGAATTGTTCCTCTTTTATAGGTCTACAGAAAAGCCAGCGATGGCATATGTCTACCATTTAATGATAGCTTACTACATCCATTCTTACTTAAAAAAAATAGTCTCGAACAATGCGGTAATTCGAAAGCTATTTATACGGATACAATATTATACCTTAACAAATTAAATGCGTTAGTTACCTTAAACATTTCATGCACATTATGATAATCCTTTACACCATATATAATTTAAATTAATATCTTAGGAGTTATCGCAAAATAAAAACTAACGCTTGCGAAAGTAATTTAAGCGTGGGTCTCACACCGATGACGAGAAAAAGACATTTAGGAATAGTTATGCTGGTCGCGGATAAAGTTACCGCGGCCCTGGCTCAAGCAACTGAAGGAACACGGGTGGGTTTTAGTCAGTAAAAGTCTGTCACTCCCTCACGCCTCACCCAGAGCGGGAGAAGTCATTGGATGATTACGCAAAAAATTAAAAAAAAAACAAAGGCATATTACGCTCTCTCTCTACTACCCGTGCGAAGCCGGGGCGGGTCGCTAGTATCTTACAAAAGATACTTCTCACAATTGTCATTATTTATTTCCACAGAAAGTTTACGTAAGTTAAGACAAGAGTCTCTCGTGTAAGTCCATCTCGATAATCAATTTGTACAATTTACTTGCAACTTGCCGTCGATAGAAAAGTGACTGTTTTTCTTCCATCTAGGCCAGTTGAATTACTTAAGGTTGACTTATACGACTTTCGTGAACGTTTATACTGTGGTTATCTACAGAATTAGTTTTTAACCGCCGACGAAAAAAAATAGTGTTATAATTTTGACGTGTGTACCTGTGTGTTTGAGTATTTGTGTGTTTGTGTATCTATCTGTGGCATCATAGCTCCTAAATGGATGAACCGATTATGATTTCTTGAATTTTTTTGAAAGGTGACTTTATCGAGAGCAGTTCTAAGCTATGTTTGATTAAAATCGGTGTAGCCGTTTTACAGTTTTAATCGGGGTATTTTCGCAAGATATCGTGTCATAAGACGTCGATGTCGTGTCGTGTTCAACAGATTGTCGATCGAAGCGTAATAAATTATGTAGCATGAAATAAAAATGTGTCGGGGGTTTTTAAACTTTACTTGGCATGTCTGAATTAATGTCTAACTAAGCAAGTACAGATTTCTTCTTCCTCTGCACGTTCTATCTACATTACACTTACCCCCCCATTTCTGAATGAAGAGTTGATTTTGAGTATTTGTCAAACTCAACTTCAGTCTGAAAGTATAAATCTAACTTTGGCTTTGAAGATGATGGTATTTCTCTTCTCCTTGTTTCTGGTAGGTAAATCAGAAATTATCGAAAACGATTTAAAATACCTCCGACACATATTTCCTCTTTAAACCACATAATTTATTTGATAGTAAACTAAACACGCTAAGATTGACAATCCATCAAAATACACGATATCTTGCGAAAAACCCAGATTCAAATAGTAAAATGCGGATAACTTTTGAACGGCCAAACCGATTTTAATCAAACATAACTAAGAACACTCACGATGAAAGGCGGAACTACATATGCGTGGCGTGTCGTGGCACATACTGGCGTGGCGCTGATTGTGCACATTAAGCTGACGTGTCGTGGCGCGCTATTTCCGAACAGTATAAACTGAAGATTTGCAACGTGTAGACATATATGTTTATTTCGGATTCGGATGATGATTTCGATGAAGACCTTCAATTTATTTGTATGCACCTATATTAAATCTACATTTTATATTTTAATCTTTTTTATTTATTTATATATTATATCTCCACCACTCTTGGTTGACTGGTAGAGAATACATCAGGCTTTAAATCCGCCTATGTATGTACTTTTACGTTGCAGGAAGTTTAAATAAATAAATTTTGCCTAGCAATGAAGCTTCTTGAGAGCAAAAAAAAAAGAAGGCAAGCAATTTCAGCACGATACTCAAAATGTGCCTCTAACCATACTAAATGTATGAAACCGATATACTACTGGCGCGCCACGCCACGCCACACAAATGTGTTTCCGGCTAAAGTCACCCTTCAAACAAAAAAAATCAAAATCGGTTCATCCGTTTAGGAGCTATGATGCAACAGACGGATACACAAACACATAGATACACACGTCAAACGTATAACACCCCTCTTTTTCTGTCGGGAGTTAAATCACAAATTGTTGGTAACCAGATCTGCACTTTCTGAGATGGCTTCCAACAAACAAACAAACAATTAATCTGCCTAGTGTTTCTCAACCATATTGGCGTCAGCTTCCAGTCCAACCCAATCTAGCTGAGTACCAGAATTTTACATGGAGCGACTGCCTATCAGCAGTGATGGCCCAGTGATAACGGCCGCGACTTACAAGTTTGTAAGTCGTGGTTTCGAACCCAGGTAGGCGTTTTTGTATTAGTGTATAAAGGGTGAAAGTGGCGGGCGGACAGGCCAATCGTATTATAAGTCAAAAATAGGACAAACAATGGAGTTATAATTAGTCCGTTGCTTACTTTGTAGCTACTAAAATTATACCTTCAAGGTTTCTATGTACGGGGTTTAATCCAAATTAAAATACTATTTTAGTATAAAGGAATTTAATTACTGTCTGTTTGTTAACTTATTTTTAAAATAAAACGCCTTCTATCTTACTATCACACTAATCGCTCGTAATTTTATAAAAGCGAAAGTTTGTGTGTGTGTTTGTATGTTTGTTACTTCTTCACGCTCAAACGGCTCGACGGATCTGGATGAAATTTGGCACAGAGATAGATTATAGTCTGGAATACCACATAGGATTTTTATCCCAAGATAGGTTCCCTCGGGATAATTTTCGACATTCACGCGGGCGAAGCCGTTGGCAGAAGCTAGTAATATTATAAATGCGGAAGTATGGATGTGTGGATGTATGTCTGTTACTCAATCACGCCAGAAAAGCTGAACGGATCTGAATGAAATTTGGCACAGAGATAGATTATAGTTAGGAATAGTGCAAAGGTTACTTTTTATGCCGGGTATATGTTCCCGCGGGGTAATTTTCGACTTTCACGTGGGCGAAGCCGCTAGCAGAAACTAGTTTATTTATAAGTATTTGCTTCATCATAGTCGTTTAACTCTATTCGAGATGTCGTATAGCCGTGACATACTTAGTAATAAGGAGTTTCAGTGGCCATCTGTGGTCTTCTTTATCAGCTCCACTTCACCAGTTCCACTTCATCAAATGATACTGTCTGAGTGCAATTTTTGCATTGTTAATGAAAATACCAAAATCGCTATAAACATGCCTATAATATTTTAGGAGTTCCTTCGATTTCTCCAGGATCCCATAGTCAGATCCTGACCTGATATCCATGGAACCACCTAGGAAGTATACTCTTTCAAACAAAAGAAGAATTTTCCAAATCGGTCCAGGCGTCTTTGAGTAAACAGGGCAAAAACATTAAAAATCATCTCTTAATTAGAACACAATTATGTCGACCCCTTATGTAAAAGTAAAACCAAGTCTTCTTTCTTTTTATAGTCCGTCTAACCAATTTTGAGTTCTATCCCATAAACATCAGGATGACATAAAAAGCATAAACCTGTTACCAAAACCAACTGTTTACTACAACTACCATTTGTCGTATTACCAACGCAGTAGAAGTCAAAATCGGTTGAACGGGCTGTAAAATGGGCTTATTTAAACGTCTAATGTTATCGCAAATGGAGTATAATTATCCGACTTACTTTTACATTCGATCTCACTACTTTTTGCGGTGGAAAAACTGTGCCGCGAGACTTGTATTTTTAGGGCTCCGTACCCAAAGGGTAAAAACGGGACTATATTACTAAGACTCCACTGTCCGTCTGTCTATATGTCTGACACCAGGTATCTCATGAACCGTGATAGCTAGACAGTTGAATTTTTTACAGATGATGTATTTTAGTTGCCACTATAACAACAAATACTAAAATCAGAATAAAATAAATATTTAAGTAGGGCTCCCATACAATAAACTTGATTTTTTTGCCGTCTTTTGCGATAATGGTACGGAACCCTTCGAGCGCGAGTCCGACTCGCATTGGCCGGTTTTTACATGATATGTTTTTGATGAGATGTTTCTGGTTTTTGGTTCCTTCGAGAAATAGCTACTGTGAAGACTCTGCCTATTTAGAGGCAATTTACTTGCCTATAAAAAAACTGCCAACAGATAACTACTTAGTTTTGGAAGGTAAAAGAAATAGGAACGCTTGTCAAATAATAGAAGATGTTTTTATTTAGTATTTATTGTCAATTCGATAGAAGCCTAGCCTAGCCCTGATAGTTAATATTATGAAAAGGTATCTAAAATTTATTGGTTTGTTTATGTATACAAAAATGTAATCTCTGGGAGTCTAGCATTTTCTTATTAAATATTCTATCAAGATTGCTTCAGTATTTGCATACCATACTCTGCTTTTATCTTAGAAAAATGCACGATTTCAGTAGGACAGATCAGGTGAGCTACACCGCGGGAAAAAGCTAGTCCAGAAACAGTTGATTGCTTTAGTAATACGTCATTATGTTCTTTTGACCACAAATTCATGATTTCGATCAAAGGAGCCTTCCCACGCTTGGTAAAACCGCAACAATTACTAAATTTCCAAAACAGTCGGTCCAATTTATATTACCGAGGTCACTCCCAATCTGATGTCAGATCTTGTGGGAACCCCTTGTCGAGGAAAGGGGGACTTGTACAAAGATCGCAGGGCAATGTTCTTTTATTTTTTTTTGCAAAATCCTTACAGAAAAATATTTGAGGAAAATCGTTGATTTTGTCGAGATGAATTTTCAGTATTTCAATGGCTGAAAATAATCATCCATATACAATCTTATTTATAATAAGGTTGGAGAGGGTCCTCAAATTACCTGGTAGAGCTTGAATAGGAGTTGAGGAGTTATTTAAAAAAATAAGTGACTACCTCGCTGGTTCAGTGGTCGCAGGATCTACTATAGAGCATGATGTCCTGGGTTCGATTCCCAAGTCGAGCAAAGTATCGTGGTTTTTTAGGATTCCCTACCCAAAGGGTAAAAACGGGACCCTATTACTAAGACTGCGCGGTCCGTCTATCTGTATGTCACTAGGCTGTATCTCATGAACCGTGATAGCTAGACAGTTAAAATAATCACAGATGATGTATTTCTGTTGCCGCTATAATAAAAAACACTAAAAACAGAATAAAATAAATATTTAAGAGGGGCTCCCATACAACAAACGTGTTTTTTTTGCCGGTTTTTGCGATAATGGTATGGAACCATCCGTGCGCGAGTCCGACTCGCACAGGGCTTTTTCCATCTGTAATTTCTATAGCATCCCGTAGTCAGAATTTGTGCCCGGTTGATGGACCCAAAATAAATGTGACTGAAATGTTTTCAACTGAATTGAATCATGAATGTTAATTGTCAACCGCACGCTAACTAATGTGACTGATTAAACACAGATATAAAAATATTTTTTTTAATATCTCATCTGATAGTAAGCGATGATGTGATCGACAGTGGATCACGCTTGCTAAGAAAAAAACCTATTCACTCTTGCCCTAAAGACCCCAAGATTGTAGCTGCCGGGAAACACAAACTCCGGCAGGGAATTCCACTTCTTAGCTGTACGCACAATAAAAGGTTAAATCAATTCAAATCAAAAACCATAAACATCACTTGTGTTTAGTTTGTGACGTGTCTATAATAAACTTTATCCAGAAACCGGATATAGGGAATAACATGTCTGCCGAGGCCCCCAGGATATGTCTGTTAAGGCCCTTAGATGTCACGCCAAGAGCGTTTCCAATCACTTATATTACTGCTTAGTAATTATCTTAACAGTTAACTAATAGAATATTAATAGATATTCTACTCCCGAGGTGACGTGTATGATTTGTCTACTGTCTCTTACTGTTGCAAGAGGAACTTCTCTATGATTTATGCTTCCCGCATGCCTAGTTGAATGCGGAAGGAATAACTATTATCGTTAATAATGTTTAAAACTTTAATATCGGTGCAGTAGTATTGATGTACTTACTATTTTCTTGCTTCTGTAATATCGTATTTAGTTAGGTAGTTTAATTTTTCAGTAGAGGCGATTTGAGTGGTTAGTGGTAACGGCGACAGTTCGACCCCAGGCAGGGAATTTACTTTGAGTAAGTCAGTATTTGATCACCACCGCTCTCAAAACTTTGACAGAAAATATCGTCATGTCCTACAGCCAAAAATCGAAGACATGTGACATCCACGTGTGACTTCTGTGCCCCAGTATTACGTACACCATAGGCAACCTATTTGCATTTGGGGTCCGTGTTTTTTTAAATAATATGACCGTTGCAGTGTGTAAGATTTACAGCCTCCTAACCCCCAATCAAAGATACCTGAATATATGTATATTATAGATTTTTATCAAATATTAATTTGCAAAATTTTATTTTGTTTCTTGAACTACAATAGTCATTAAATTACCAAAGTACTCATGTACATTATATTTTACTGTTTACGTAAGGTCCACACATAATAATATCGGTGGTCCAGATCCGGATCGCGGTCTGCCATTTGGTGACTCCTGCTAAAAACTGTATTATGGTATATTTGAAAACTTTGAATTTCAACAATCGATCTTTATTTTTCAGTCTCCCTCCGTGGATAAGGATACCAACTAACAAAAACACACATAGGCCTACTTGCAAGAAAAAAATAACTCAGAGTTATTAACTAACACGAGGTTAAATTGCAAATATTGTATGAAAAACTGTCATTTAACCTCTCTGAGTTAACTTTTTCGTGCAAGTGGGCCTTATTCAACAGAAAGGTACCATAATTTAAAGCAAACAAAAATAAAAACTCATTCCAGTCAATTATAATTATGATTTAATTACGTAGATATGATAAGTGTTGATTGTTTCAAACATAATGACGGGTCAGGGCCCCTGTGGCCCATGAGTATTATAATTATACGGTGTTTGCTCGTAAGCGATGAGCTTGATGATTTTTGAGATCCCCCAAAACGGTTTATACAGCCAAAAATTACGTGAGGTAGTTTATGGCCCATTCCCTTTCACAGAAGGCTTGTGTCCCAGCATTAGGAACACTAGGCTACTTATGCTATTTTTCAAAACTTTTCGGAAATATTTCGATTTTCGATCTTAAATTCGGAGGTTGTCAGTCTCCCTCCACGGATTCCAACCTTTAAAAATATACTTAGGCTCAGTTTTTTGATTCGTAGTAACCACAACTAATGATTAAAAACCAATAGTTTCAAATTGGTTCCGCGCCCACTCGACCCACTTAGATTTGACCCGAAAAATTTTACCTGCTTTTTCACTAAAAATTCATTGCCATTTGTACAGTCAGGCAAAGTGATATTTTATTTCTAAACAACTTAATTGTACATAGAGTATTTAACATTTTGTTACGATAAAAAATATCAAGAAAAAGTTGTCCTAACACTACAAGAAACTGCTCCATTGTTCATTATTTCAAAATCTATTTAATTATTTGTATATTTTTTCACGTCGATTATTTATAGAAATAAATTGTTGATTCTATACTGGAAACTGTAATCTTTAAATTGTTTTGTTATTACTTGAATGTTGATTATGTTTATAGTATATTTGTAATTTTCAATTGTTGAGTTTTTATTGCTGCAAGCTTTATTATTTTAATTGTGACGTTCCTACCTAGTTCTGTACTGTTTACTTATAATCTGTGATTTTTACTACAACGCACAAAACGTATACTATATTTAAAAAGGAAATGTGTTGAATGTTGTTGTTGTTGTGTTTTATTGATTTATTTATAAAAACATTATTTAAATTTTGCACTCTCCGTGGTGCAAACGTTAAATCGACACTTTTTTTTTCTGAGTATACATCGACGTTTTCACGCCTATCAAAACAGAGATATCCAGGTATTATTTTTCGGGTCGAGTCTAAGCGGGTTGAGTGGGTGCGAAACTTTCAGATTTCTGTAAATTACGTTATTATTATGTTTTTTAAACTTTAGTTTCTCAGGTAAGAACCTAGTGTTTTTATAGGATCTCACGGATGTGTACAAAGGTGAAATCCTAAATTTCTATTTGAGCTGGTAAATTATTTTGTACTGCAGTGAAATTGTAATATTTGGTTGTTGCAAAAATTTAACCCCCGTTCCAGTGAGTCATAATTATGATTTAATTACCGAGCTATGATAAGTGTTGATTGTTCTGAATACAATGACGGCCCCTGTGGGCCGATGAATATTAAAAATTATTATAATTATACGTTGTTCGCTCGCAAGCGGTGAGCTAGATAATTTTTTGAGATCCCCCTGTGTTGGGAAGGAAACTGTTTTGATAAAAGTGCACTTGGTTACAAGAAGGAAATTTTTAATTAAGTTCTTTTGATCCTAAACGGAAACGAATTTCTTACTTAAACTTATTATCGGTTTCACTGGCAGTATGGAACACCTAATTGTAAGGGACCTTCCTGATTGCCTATAGATGACGCCGTTTAAATTGCGTCAATAGGCAATATAAGCACGTATTTTCTAAGTTTGTTTTATGCCGATGTATAAGCTAAATTTCTGTAAAGTTTTATTCAAAATCCGTTTTGCCAAAGTAAGAAACATCCATCAAAAACTTTCACGTTTATTTGATAAGATTTCAAAATAGAATGGAATACCCTTTTACTTACTCGTAGAATTCAAAACTAAACAGAGTTACGTTAAAACAATATTACTAAAACGAAAACCGCAACCTTAATAGGTAAAACCATTTAACCAAAAAAACTTTTTCATAAAAAAATACAACCGACTTCCAAATAAAAACATTGCAAAGTGAAAAATTACTTCAATTTCGGCAGTCGGTGTACCTATTTTTGTATCTTCGTTTTTTGACTCCGACTGCCGAAATTAAAGTTATTTTTCACTTTGTAGTGTTTTTATTTGAAAGTCGTTTGTATTTTTTGTAATAAACTTTTTATTTTACACTTTTTAATTGTGGTACTTAATGAGAAGGTCTCTATAATGGCCAAAGTTATGCCTGAATAGATTACCCGAATAACATAGAACTAACATAACCGGACAAATGAGAGTGTACCAGGGTGAACTGTATATGGCTGCGTACGCCTTTAGAGCTACCGGCGTGATGTTATGCTATGAAAGGGGCGTAAACAATAAACAGACATGCGATTGCAGTAATCCCGAGAGATTTGCCGTTGTTTATTGAAGAGTTATTTTAATATCTTCGAAGTTCTTCATCAGATCTTAATCCAATCAATTACAATCATTCAAATAAAAAAAATATCTTCAAATTCGGTTCACCTAGTGAAAAGTATTGAGGGAACACACAAAAAAAAAAATTCTCAACTGGACACATACCTTACCATTATATTTAACTACCTGAGGAATTACTTATCGATCGTGATTTTAACCCACGAAGTTAACGGGTCTACCCGTAATATTATTCCAGATTAATTTATCTAATTCACTTTAACTCCATTATTCAATAATTAAAGCTATCATGATTGATGTCAACAGTTGGATTTGGCTGTAAGCCGCTATCTCTTAAACATTTTAACGTTTCATTCATTACGTTGTGACAGGTTTAATATACTACCGTCCTTTAGCTAGAATGCCACTATCTGACAATTTACCGACTTAAGTTTTTTCATGACATCGTAAAAAATCAGTATTTTGGCTGTATCTCAGTAGTGTATTATTGGGGGTTCTGCATCACTTGCTCTCGCTTCGCTCGAGCGCGTTATGCAGAACGCCCCAATAATACACTACTACTATGGTCTGCCTCAAATTTTGACACAATTTATGTGAAACAAATTTCATTCCCTGGCAGTATCTGGTAGCAATCAATATCTTCTAATGCAGGTAAAACTAACGCACGGGCTGTATCACTCTCCTGATGAAATAAATCTGCTGTTGCTGTCGATATACTACTCCCACTAGTCTTTGACGAACTCGCAATCGATTTTTCATTATCAACCTGTTTGTTGATAACATTAACGAATGTGCGAAGAAGCTCACCAGACTCGCTTTTGAGTATAAGATACTTAGTATTTTTCAATTTAGATTTCTCTGGATCTTCCAACTTCTGGTAAAATAAATCTTCTGTTTGTGTTTTAACATTATCCTGGTGTTTTAATTCACCTACGTCCGATATTTTTTTTTTAGGGTGCATATCTTGAATATGTATTATCTCACCCCTAGCATTCTTGAAAATCATTTTACGAATGCCATCTAAATTAGATTTCACTGAGTGAAACATTATAAATAACATCAATAAATGTAATTATTTATTTAAGAAATAAATTTAATATTGAACCTTTGCACTGTAATATTCAAAGTTAAATTGCTGTGATGCACGACGCCTATGTAATATATACCCATAAATTGACTCATTTTTAAGTGCAATGTGACATCCTATACATTTACACTTTAATAGGGTAAGTATTCCAAACACTTTTTTGTAATATAGTTTGTGCCCTTCACAGCGTTTAAATAAAAACATTTAGGAAAATGTATGGCATGTTGCGTCCAAGGATCATCATAAATCTCCCAATCTTCAATAACACCTCCACATGAGAAACATGCTGCAATATCATTTATACTATTTCCATAATAAAAGAATCCTGCGTCAGCCATTTCCATCACTAATCTTTTCTTTTTATTAAGTGTCCCCCAGTAATAATTAAATGAAAATTCACGCATTTTAAATGTGTTATACATGTCATATCGAGGCTTGTATTCATTTTGAGACATGTTTTATTGACTTTCTAATTCAATTAGGTACAAATGTATAATGGTATGGTCCAGCTTTTGTCAGCAACATATAAAGACTGGACAGAAGTAGGAGGAAGGGGAAGAAAACTAAGATGCATTTCACCTAACTACAGAAATAAAAACAATAAAATATTTATTTTAGAATTTTATTGTCAACACACCACTTATTTAAACACAATACATTTTTTAAAGCACATACAGAGTCATGATAAATACAGTTATATAAATCTTGAGAATATTTATATTGATCGTATAAGCTTATCAAACTTGAACATCCTTTATCTTCTAAATTGAATATATTACAATGACTATTTCCTAAAATATGCTTTAACCACAACACTTTTTCTAAACCCTTAACGTAGATACATTTATCTCTTAAAATATCTATAACCAAATTCTGATAATTAGAATAGGGAACAAATCCTTCACGCCAGCGTATCTTTCTGTTACGTTCAATCCAACTTACTTGTTTTTTTTCTTGCTTCGTTAATTTTGAAAATGGAAATGGTGGCTTAATTAAAAATATTTGTAATGTTTTATTATACAATATGGCGATTTCTTTTATTATAAATTCATTTGTTTCTGTTTTAAAGCCTTGAATATCCACAATAGCAATCATGATAACCTGCGCACGATGTTGCTGAGAGGTTTGTATTCTACAAGTCGATCGTTTATAATCAAACAATATGCAGTCGTCTTATCTGGTATTGCTGTAGAACATTCAATTTCCAACCTCACGTCCACTGGACCAGTTTTCAGGCTATCGTTTTGTCTTGAACAGTCTAAGATAAAGAGAGGGGCTTTTTCTTTGAATTCCTTTAGGTCAAGCAACGGGTCTACTGGATAGTTGTAATACGACTGACGAAATTTCACAAACATTTCGTATAATATACTATATTTGTTCTCAGAAAACTTTAAACCTAAAGGTTCATAAGGATAATATTGTGAATTCAAAAAGAGCGTAACGTTTGTTACTTCACAATGATCGAATACTGAACTATCTTTAGTTTTATTATTTTTTCGATTAGTTTGTAAACAAAAAATTACATATCTGGGTTTTTCTAATTGTGAAGCAGTTTTAATAGACCAAGAATGCTTTGTTGTTTTAGGTAGTAATGGATACTCATATAAATCCCAATTTCTATACGCCATCTGAATAGGCTTATCTTTTTCTAAATGTTTTAAAAGTGACAGTCGTTCTCGGTCTGATACTTTTATGTGTGGCACCCTCCACTGAACTCTTTGCACATCTATTTGAAAATTAGCAATATCATCAGTAAGGATAATGCTATTTAAATTAGTGTTACTTCTGTTCAGTATAAGTTCATGTTTACAATTTATCACTATTTTATTGTAATCCTCTGCAAACCCTAAAACTTTATTTAGTGGTATCACAGCACTAAAATGCCCATCACTTTGAAATCCCTCTAAACACCAACCCCATAGGGCAGCAACTTTATTTTCTGCTTCATTTAATGAGATGTATGATTTTATTGTTGACGTTATTCCAGAATTTTTTATGCGGTCTATTTCAATACCATTCATTTCGTATCTAATGTCTTGAAACAAAAACATAACAGGGTTGTTAGTGAACGTAACATTTTTCTTGATTGGATTCCCATCTTTACCGAAGAACTTCGCCTGTCCTTCGATGTAAATTGAACTGGCTGATGGTAGCACGTATATGTCTTGCTGGTGGAGGGGAATTCTGATTTCATCGTTTTCTCTAAAGCTGCTATTGTAGGGATTGTATGAATGGACTTCATAACTTTCGATCGAAGTGTCAAAGTGCGGTAATTCAGCAATCTGTAGTATATTCATATTTTAAATCCTAGAGCTTTAAGAAAATCTTTATTTACTTTAGTCAATTTCTTAACTTTTTTCTTGCGTCTTTGCACCTTAGCAATCGCAGAAGAACTAAGACGTTTTTCATTCGCTTGAGTGTTTTTATAATATACTATCATTTTGTTTTTCTTAAATGAAGTCGTAACTGAATTTGTTTCTCTCCAAAGTTAACACAGTGACCAAATTGATCTACAATCTTAACCGATATTGATGAAATTATATTTTTGTTTACTGGAAAGTAAATAACATTTTGCGGTATTTCAACACACTGATGGCCTGGAGTAGTATCAGACACGAATTCGTGAATAAAATGAGTTGGTAATCCGTTGCAATACGAACTGTGAACAAGATCACATTCGATTTTGATTACAGACAGACCTCTGTTAATAATGGGGTTATTTGGTGTTGATTGTAATACTGAAAAGTATATCAAACCGCACTCATATTGATCTGACAAATGCAGCGGTGGTTGAAAGTATGAAACCAATTCCGATTTATGTCCAGAGATGGTAACCGTAGTAGACATGCTTCTATACTGACTTCTTTCGGCAGATCCTGTTTATTTTATTCTTCCACTACACCAAAAATTGTTCAAAAAGTTTAAACAAAGATGTCCACAATTATAAGGGTGATCACGCTGAATATTATCATAATTATAATGAACTTTGGATCCCAAGTATTTTATAAATTCCTTTGGAGGCTTAAGATTTCCATAACTATCAAAATATTCAATATAATCATTGTATTTTGCATAGGCTACCCAATGAGAACCAAGATTTTTAGAGCTATCTAAATTTATAACACCGCATTCTTTTTTAAAAGGGTGTTTAGGGAGCTTATCTCTCATAAAGACGCCTCTGAAATAGGGAATATTATTCCCATACTTCAAAATGTCTAAATTACTCAAGGCTCGATTGGGTAGCCGATATCTTAGTTTTTTTCTTTCGATACAAAAATTCCGAGTCCACCTTTATATGGTTTAAGGTGTAGTCCTTTTCCGATGCAGAGAGCTTCCATTTTTTCATTGTGTCTCCTCGATTCTATGAATAATTTTTTTGCCATCTTGAATTCATTTATGGTTTTAGCAATACCAGCTGCACCGCCTGCTAAAGCTCCCACCGCAGATAAGCCCGCAAAAATCGGAATCAAAGGCAATACTCCACCAGTTTTTGGTATAGGAATAATACGAGGAAGTTTAACGGATGAATCATCAGCTAATTTTCTGGCAGCAGCCATAGCTAATTCTATTGCCACTTTCTTGCATTTCGGTTTTAATTTTATGATATGTCTTTTCGTTTTTCTAATAACATTTTTAAATTTGTTTTTTAATGCTTTTTCAGGTTTAATTTTGGGAGAACACTTTTTGCTTTCTTTTTTTAGGCCAAAACCAGTTTTGATTTTTGTTGCCATAGCGCTGCTTACTAAGCGTGCTGACAGTTTTTCTCCTACAGTCGCATCTGAGGCAAGTGCTCGCTCTTTAGCCATATTTAACAAAACTAAATCTGCCTTGTGGCGATCCTTTAGGTTTGAAGACTTGTGATAGGCAATGTCGTGTTGTTTGCAATATTCGTCTAATTTATTAACACCTTTATCTCCACGCGTAAGCCTTTTAATTAATTTAGTGCCAGGCCCGCAATAATTGTATCCCGGTAAATGTAACTCAAATGGTAAATGATTTATAATCCAATTGAGAAGACTACTCTCTTCAATACCCATCATAAGACTGAAACATTTGGACTGAACACTTAATAAATATTCGATTTATCAATCCAACTGTTTTCAGAAGAAGGCAAGCCTAACCATTTTACCAAAACCCTGTTTCCTTTCCTTCTAAGAACTTTTTCAACCAAATATACATGAGGATTTTTTGTCTTTTGAAGCTCTTGTACATAAAATGCACCTAGAATGGGTTGGCCCCTGATTGCATCTTCAATTAAATAGGTGATAGGGGTTGTTTTTTGAATTTTTCGAATTTTAAATATTTCTGTCGACCAGTTGGGAGTATATCCTTTTTCAAATGTCCCCTTATACTTACTAATGCGTACATAATCACCCTCTTTAAACTTGCTTTTTATGCTATCGGTTTTTACCAGCCTGAAATATCTTTGTAATATGCGTTGTTTATTATTATTGTCCACGTTTGCGGGAATTTCATCAATTGTGCGATGATAGGTGTGATTGTATTCATAAATAACTTTATTAAGAGTATTATCGATCCAGTTATAGCTTCCTTTTAGACTAAATTCTTTATAAAGTTTAGACTTCAATGTTCTGATGAATCGCTCAACAATTGAAGCTTTTTTTGTTGAGAAGGTTGAATAATGATTAATATGATAAGATCTCACAAGTTTTTTAAATTTATCATTATAAAACTCTGCCCCATTATCAGTTTGCAGATTTTTAGGCATACGCCCTTTTTCCAATAAAATCTTGAAAGAATTGCATACAACATCTTTGGTCTTACTTTTCAAAGGAAAGATCCATGCATATTTTGAAAATGCGTCAATAACAGCAAGAATAAATCGAAAATTTTTATTGTCTTTAGAAATTGATTGCATATCAATTAAGTCCGCTTGCCATAAATCATCTATATCTTTCATAATAACATGTCTTCGCGGAAAGTTTACCCTTGCATTTTTATGAATTTCGTTTACTACGTCGGCTTTACTCATATCTTTAATTCAGTATATCAACATTTGTCTTGAACCCACCATTGATACTGAATAAAAACCATAGTATCTCCACTATTTATTATTGAATTATGTCAGCTTCTTTTAATTCTTCAACTATCGATAAAATTTCATTATCATGATTGGTATTGCCAGCATCTCTCGAAGCTACTAATAATTTTAATCTCTCAACCAATTCATTGGGATCATCCCAATATATCAAGTCGGTGTTGTTTTTGTACTTCTTTAACTTTGGCAAGTTTCCTCCAAATTTAGTGTGAACAAGTTTATCATCGTTTGACGATTCGGAAAATAGGTGTTTGATTATTTTACAATATTTTATACCTTTGTCACCTCTTATTTGACCTTTAGGATTAAAATCTCTTTTATGTGCATTTGTATAATGTAACATATCCTTATAGACAAGTTTATCTTCGCTCGATATTAACTTTAAATCAGGTTTTCTTCGGAGTAAAAGTTCTTTTAGACCAGCAGTTAAATTGTAAGCTTTGTCACCGATTTTAATTAAAATGGTACTTTCGTTATTCAAACTATCAACTTTAGAAAATGATACTGTTGAATTACCCATGAATAAAGTATTGTTTTCACTTCTGATTCCAAACGGTATACTAATACCATCATAAATACCAAAGATGTCATCACCTTCTAATGAAATTTCTAAATTATCAATCGATTCCTTTTTAGCATTTTGTTCGACTAATTGGGTAGATTTTATTTTTGGATCGTAATAGTCATTGAACTTTATAGATGAACTAGCATTATTTTCATCGGATTCGATTCCTTCGGAATTTTTTAGAGTTGTATTTTCATTTTTATTATTTTTTTCTGCAGATTTATTAGAATTAACTAAAGTCTGAAGAGGATCTGTCACCGGTTTTAGCATTTTATCAAGTGACAAGTTCATTGCATGTTCCTGATTTTTCATATGTTTTATTTTATTTTTTATGGAGTCAACAGACTTCATTAATTCCATTTTAATATTTTTCTCCATATTATGTAACCACAACTGTATTCAATTAAGAAAGGAATAACACTAGCAATGTTTTTTGTATACAATTCATTTATATGTACATGTATTTGCTTTCATTCAAATTTAAAAAAAAAATCAAAATTCTGTCTGTACCTTCCATTATTTAATGATGAGTCTTTGTTAATAAGAAGAAAGTTGTAAGGGTTACTCCAAACACTTTTACAAATATCTTTGAACTGATTCCACGGTACATCAGAGTTGACATGTTCTTCATAGATGTGCTTTAAGTTCACATCATCTTGTTTAAATATTATAAGAAAGTTAGCATTATCGCGTAACAACTGTTTCGGGATTTTTGAGTAGGTTTGCGATAAATAAAAGCAATCAATTAGCTTATGTCTACCCATACAGAAATAATTGCGGATATTTGTTTGATTTTCACATACAACATCATCAAATATAAATACAGAATTTGGTAAAGCTTCACTCGGAGATATGACATCTTTATCGTCATTGAACTCATGAAATTTTATCTGAGGCACTCTTTTTAATACTTCCCGTAAAAAACAATATTTTGGTTGAAAATTAGTCTTCCAGTAAAGGTAAAGGTTTTGAAATTTGAGCCCATTTTCATGCAGTAACAAACTGATCACAACGTTTGTTTTACCACAATTTGAGGGGCCGCAAATTATACAACGAATCGTATTTGGCAACAAAGCGCTATGTCTAATCTCTTTAGGAGACTCACCAAGATTTATATTTTTAACGTTAAGTGATATGGGTTGTTTGATCAACTTCATCTTGTCAATTAATTTAATTATTAACTAACATAAACATATATACTTTATTTGGGGCTATCTTTAGACTTGTCCCAACAGGAATGGTTCTAGTCTCATCTTACAAGATAGGTATGTATATTTAAGAGCTACGTAATGATCCATATTACTCATCGCAAATCAAATAATTTTTGCACGTGTTATAAAAATAAGCGATCACTTCACAGCTGGTGTTCTATGCATAAGGAGGTCGTTTTGTTAACGATTTTATATTTTCAAGGTAAGGTTTTTTTTTTAATTTAATTAATTAATTATTTAAACTAATAATAATAAGTATGTAATGCATCCCTTTTTTTTTTACAGAATTATGTCACACTCACCATCGTACAGCCCCGTTGTAGATATGACTGCCCCGCAAAATTTAGCGGTATGTAACTAATAAGATTATCTTAAATCAAACATTAAATCCATAGTTCATGCTGTTTAGTTATAATATTCTTAGTATTCTTTCAGAATGCGATAGAAGACTCAGACCCTGTCACCAATCCGTTTTACTATGCTCAAGATGGGGAGAGCTGGTATGCGGAAGTAGCAGCTAAAACATGTGAGGAGAGTCGAAAGAAAAAAATAGAGGAACGAAGATTCAAGAAGAAAAAAAGTAAATCTTTTAAAAACTCTTCTTTTATCATGCGTAAGGAGCAAGGACGTGTTCGCCAGTTAATAAAAATTATGGTTTTTGATTTGGAAGGCCGTGATATGGAAGAAATAGACACTGAAACTGATAATGCGAGTGTGAATGTGCAGTATTTAGTGACAAGTGATTATGACGATATTGTTGACAAAACTGATCATTTAGTTAGTAAAATAGTACAAAAGTTAAGCAAATCTAATGTGTAATGTTTGTTATTGTTATTATTGTAAAAGTGAATTTAATTATTATTTGAATGTATTATTGTTAAATCAAAAAGAAATGTTTAAATTAATCGGGTTCATGTTATACCTGTATAATAAGACAGTATGAATAAATCAAACAACTGCTGTAAGATTACATAATTTATTTATTTCACATATTATATTAAAATATATAATTATTAGTACTTAAACTACAAACTAACAATTCAAGTTAGGTATTATTAATACAAGATGCTCAAATACATGCAATAAATAATATTCGAAAAAATCAATAATTTGTTTTCATTTAAAATATTGTTTTATGATGACCCCATGGTAAGGTTGTTATCTTATCAGCCATTATTTGTCGTTTATCATCGCTGTTTGACAAAATTACTTTATTTATCTTTTGAGTAAAAATTCTATGATTCTTAGATCTAATAATACACATATCATCTCTGAGTATTTCATTGTTCAGTAAAACCTTTTTATATTTTTCTATATTCAGCTTTTTTGTAACACATTTCTTAACACCTTTAGCTTTCTTTAAAGTGGAAATTTTAGAATCTATACAGTATAATTTTGCTCCCAAACCTACAAATTCTGATATAATTTCACCACCCATCTCATCTTTGAAGTAACCAGGTGTTTTAGCATTAACCATTGGTATATTAAATACATTATCTTTTTCAAAGTTGCTAGTATCAAAATATTTTAAATGTGCTTTTAAGTCTTCGTAAAAATCCTTTGTCTGTATTAAATATAGCAGACTGTCAGTGTCTGTATAGCAAAGCTTTAATTTATTTTCGTAAATTCTTTTCATGACCGAATAGTGGAATTTATATAAGTGACATTTTGCAATTTCTAAAATACTAAATCCGATATAGATTGGACGATCTAAAACTATTTTTGTTTGGTTCATTTGAATTGTTACAAGAGATTCTGAAATAACAGAAAAGTTATTGAAATTAGGTGCGCTAACATATTTTTCAGCCCCGTAAAACTTTTTAGTTCGATTAGATTTGTCTCTCCATATATTTACGAGCTTAACATCAACTTGTTTTCTTTTATTCTCTATGGTTTTTCCAAATATAGAATTATTTTGTTTTTTAAAAAAATCTCTTTCAAAATCAGAAGTTGCATTTTGCCTCAGCCCAGTATTTAAAGAAATATATGATTCTAAGAATTTACTTTGGTGAAATGCTAATATTCTATATATTTTTAACAGTTGTAAACCATTATTTAAGCATTCTTTTAAATGAATATAATGAATAACATATCTATGTTTATTGAAAAGATTAGCAATAAGTTTAGCATTTCGACTACAGAACGGAACAAATTTTTCGGGCGCAAATGGTAAATCGGAATGGTTATCATGCAAGTAGTCAGGGTAATGAAGATCTACTTCTAATATAAATCCAATATCAGAATCAGATGATAAGCTCATAACATCAAAATTTAATATTTCCTTCTGAAGGAGAAACCTAAATCCTCCTACTGGAAGCTTTTGCATCATAGCATATCCATATAAATTAACACAATCAAGATAAATTAGAAAACTATCAGGTTCTTCACTATTATAGTCGGTAAGATATTCATTATTTGCCTTAGCATATCTGAGTGAACATTGAGCAAGTCCTCCTCTTATACCCTTTTCTATCATTTGATATATTTCTAAGTCAGAGATTAGATCTAACTTGATTTTAGTATACAATAACATAGCATCCCAACTTAAGGATGGTGATGAAACGTAATAGCAAGGATCCAGACCATAATTATTTAAACTCATTTTCCTAAATTTTTCAAAAACATCGCACAGAAGTAAAACGTCACATTTAAGATACAAATCGGTATATTCACCCAAATTTTTTATATCAAAAGTTTTCCAAACATTTAAGGCATGCTCATAGTCTTTATCAGATATAGATTCAGATGTAAGTTTGTTGAAAAATTTTGACGGTTCTGGTAATTTATTCTCATCATATCGTTCCCAGGAATCTATGTAATCGTAACAATAAATGCCTTTTCTTCGAACAATATCAAATAAAGTATTATTATTAAAAAAAGATTTTAAATGTTTGAAATCTTCAGGGTTCATAGTCTTAACCAATTTGTCCATACTTGAGCTTAAAAAATTATATGAGTCAATAAATTTCAATTTTACAACATTTGTTGCATTGATGGTTATGAATTTTGTAAATGAAATATATTTCTCTTTAGTTCTCGGTATGAGATGAATTCGACCGTTTATCTTTGAAAGTTCATTAATAAATAAATGACTGTCATAACCGGATAAGTTATGAAACACTATGGGTATAAAAGTGCATTGCTTTGCATTTAAATTGCATATATCATGCGCAGGTCCTCTATATTTTCCAGTAAAGTGATCATGGTCCTTAACAATATTATCATTACACGAAAACTTATTTTTACAAATATGGCACTCAGTGCTGTTGATAAAACATCTATGTTCATCCTCAGTAAGCGGTATCATATTTTCACTCTCTAATAATACTTTATATAATCGTTTTACATCATTAGTCAAAGATTTGACAAATTTCTTAGAACAATCTGGCCCTCGGTAAGATACGAAATCATTTAATTCGGGATTTGAATTACAACAAATATAGTAAGCAAAACACGTAGCCTCATGAACTTGAATATTTTCTACATGTGTTGATTTATGTTTGTCAGAATATTCACGCAATAAACTTTCAAAATCACCATAAATCACTATTGGTACTCTTTGAGTTCTTTCATAATTTATGAAACTTATTTCAGTACCCTTCTCAGGTAATATGGTTTGTATTCCGGCACATTCGTGACAATTCAATTTCTCTTCAGTGTGAAAGTAAATAAAACATTCATCACATAAATATATTTTACTTTTATGTTGGGTCAATTGCTTGTGTACAAGTTTTTCAAAGCTTTTAATTAAACAGAAATGACTCTTTCTATTGTTGCTAATGTAAAGCAAATTGACATGGTATAAACGACGTGATTTTGTTTTATATAAGGGACCTGTAACTGTAACATTATTATCTAAACCGTATATATTGATACTGATATTAGAATTGCTTATTTCAAAGCGCTTAATGTCATTGAAACTAGGGGGAAAACTCATGTCAGAAATATTAAATAATTCGGAATAATGTGGATATGAAGAAGTTCTGTTTGGATTGGTCTTTGCCGGAAACATATCAGCTACAATACACCAAAGAAAACAATGTTGGTCTTCATTTTTTATGTTTAGGCATGATTTAGTATTGACAATACGTTTAGGCAATGGTAAATAAGAACCACCTCGCAAAGGATTATATTTTACGATATTAATTTCTAAATGACTGATAGACTCAATTGTCCAACCTGACTCAGACAGTTCAAATTCGGAACATTTACAAATAAGTTTACCACAAAATGATTTATATAAGGACAAAATATCTGTGTTTTGCACGACTACATTATACTTTGTGTTAAATGACTTTAAAGATTTTTCATAATTTTTTGGTAATATATACCAAACAAATAGTTCAAAATTAACTTTTACCGATTTATGTTTTTTCATCTGGTCTTTGATAAGGTAACAAATCGTTTCAGAAATTTGTGTTAAAAATAATTCAAGTGAAACGTTAACCATTCTAGGATTCACTCTATAACTGATTATCCGATTTCTAAAAGCTGTTGCTATTATATGAACATTATCAAAACGTGTCTGTAATAAGCAATTCGATTTGTGTACATTAGTTTTTTTGTGTGCAGAATATTTCGGAACTGAAACGTTACAGACTTCACAGAAAAACATATTTAGATAATTGTAATTGCAAAAACTATCTTAAAGTATTTAAATATTCTGGATTTCGGATATTAATTTCCTGTAAATTATTATTAAAAAACGAAATTTAAAGTGGATAAAGTTTAAATGTAAAACAAATTACAAATCGAATATTATAATTAAAATAATATCGAGTATTCTCAATGTTGAGATTTCTCAGAATCGAGTATTTTTAATATCGAGTATTCTGTTTCTTAGTATCGAGTTTTCTTAGTATCGAGTATTCTTAGTATCGAGTATTCTTAGTATCGAGTTTTCTTGGTATCGAGTATTTTTAGTATCGAGTATTTTTTGTATGAATTTTAAAGTGGATGAAAGTTTAAATGTAAAACAAATTACAAATCGAATATTATTATTAAAATAGTATCGAGTTTTCTCATTGTTGAATTTTTCTCAGATCGAGTATTCTTAGTATCGAGTATACTTAGTATCGAGTTTTCTTAGTATCGAGTATTCTTAGTATCGAGTTTTCTTAGTATCGAGTATTCTAAGTATCGAGTTTTCTTGGTATCGAGTATTTTTAGTATCGAGTATTTAGATTTTTAATATTTCATATATTTGAGCTTCCTGTAAATAAATCACAATTAATAATATAATGAAAATAATATTAATAAGTATATTATATGGATTACATTTGTTTAATAAGTAATGTTTTAGTATAAGTCAGTATCGAGTATTCTAAATATGATATTTTAAAGTGGATGAAAGTTACAAACAAATTACAAATCGAATATTATTATTAAAATAGTATCGAGTTTTCTCATTGTTGAATTTTTCTCAGATCGAGTATTCTTAGTATCGAGTATACTTAGTATCGAGTTTTCTTAGTATCGAGTATTCTTAGTATCGAGTTTTCTTAGTATCGAGTATTCTAAGTATCGAGTTTTCTTGGTATCGAGTATTTTTAGTATCGAGTATTTAGATTTTTAATATTTCATATATTTGAGCTTCCTGTAAATAAATCACAATTAATAATATAATGAAAATAATATTAATAAGTATATTATATGGATTACATTTGTTTAATAAGTAATGTTTTAGTATAAGTCAGTATCGAGTATTCTAAATATGATATTTTAAAGTGGATGAAAGTTACAAACAAATTACAAATCGAATATTATTATTGAAATAGTATCGAGTATTCTTAGTGTCGAGTATTTAGATTTTTAATGTTTCATATATTTGAGCTTCCTGTAAATAAATCACAATTTAATACCTAATGTAAATAATATTGTGGATTACATTCGTTTAATAAGTAATGTTTTAATATAAGTATAAAGAAGAGTATATGAGTAAAATAGGTATCACAATAATATTATTTTATTCCATCAAATAATATTATTTGGATACAGAACAGGCTGCACGCCCTTAAATTCTGCTTTCGCTGCAGATACAAGATTATTAGTGGCGCGCCAAGTCGCTGAATCGGAGTATACAGAGGCCCTATACGTGAGGAGCGCTTGCTTCCATCGGTCCTTTCCGAATTTTTCAGCGTCCCTATGGTTATAAATACGGAGCTCGATATAATAATCACCGCTCCGTGTTAGGTCCTGCTGATAGGAGTTTCCAGAAGCTGTTCTTCTGGACAGGGACGATCGCAGTGCAGCTGCCCTCACCGGTTCAAGATCTCCCTCTTCCTCCTGTAAACATTGTTATAAAATAGCATTAGATAAACATATTTGAGAGGAGCAGAGGAGAGCAGTGGTGACCCAGTGGTAACGACTGTGACTTACAAATTGTAGGTTGTGGGTTCGAACCCAGGCTAGCGATTTACTTTGAGTAAATTATTTCGTCACCACTGCTCTCAAAACGGTGAAGGGAAACATCGTGAGGAAACCGGCATGTCCTAGAACCAAACATTTTAAGATATGTGCACAGGGCCCATGTATCTGCCACCCGGGCCCACTCCCTCTCACGGAGAGGCCTGTGTCCCAGCAGTGGGAACAAGCCGTCAGATTGAAATCCTATAGGTAATTATAAATCTTAAACACATGTTTGATGAAATATATATTTTTTTTACTCACCGAGGAATCAGCCACACAAATCCGCTTGATTTTCTTAGGCCTCTTTGGTGAAGTATCGGTTTCGGAATCAGACTCACTGCCAAATAATTCTTTTACAGGTGGAGTTGAGGCCGCAGCTACTTTCTTCGATTTGCCTTTGCCTTTAGCCACTTTTATTTTCGGCTTTGTATTTCTTTTTGGTTTAAACGATGTAGAGGGCTCGTTGGGATGCGACTCTACATCGGATTCAAATGGATTCACAAATGTCGACCTAAAATAAAAAGAAATAGTATATAAGAAGTTATACAAATGAACGATTCCTAAAAGGATAGACAGAGTAATAGAACACTCTCTATAGCAATTTTCTCTATCTGGAAATCGATCCTTGAATACTTAGAAAATTGAATAAGTCGTTATTTGGTTCTAGAACTCAGCGTCAATACTTCATGTTGTGAAATGGTAGTAACGGTTATTAAACCACTGCACGAGAAGCAAACAAAATAACTCAATAATAAATTTTAATTAGATCTGGAATCGAACCCAAAACTTTGCATTCGACGGTGACACTGATGTTGAATGGGCTACAGGGAACGTAAGAAATAAAAACAATTAACACATTAAATATTTATACCTTGGAGTCGAGCCAAAGATTTTACGTTCAGCAGTTATACTTGTAGTCTACATCATCACTGAGTTACTAGTAAGTTTAAACCCGTAAATAAACAATACTTAAAATTGGGAATCGAACCCTAGACTTAACTTTCGATTATTGCATTTACCATCACTAAATTGCAAGTGCAGTAAGTTATACAAAAAAATAATGTGATACGTACATACTTGTTGTGGAAGATATAAATTTGCACACTTAATCACTGAAGATGATGGAACTCGTCACCAACACAAGAACACCAACAATTCACAAATAACTGATTATGATTGATGGATGCGTCATTGAAGGGACTTATTTATAACACTTTTACGTAAGGTAGCGATTATATTAATATTTGCAACTATTGTTTTAATGTTTCACTAATATTTGACTTGTAAATTATATTTTCATCACTCCTTAAATAAGGTCTATAATCATTTGTTCTTTATTAGACACTATGCACACAGCCTACAATTCCATTTTTGGGGCGGTGGCGACACTCTGTCGCAGCAATCTGAGACGAAAATCTAAAAAGGAAGTTGCATGTACCTTGACCATTCAATATCGGTCTATGAAGTCTCACATTAAAATGGTAGCAAGAGGTTTTGTAAACACTTACCAAAATAAGTTAAGCCTAGACATTACATTTAGGAAAATGTATGGCATTTTACATTCAAGGATTATCGTAAATCTCCCAATCTTCAAAGCGATCCAGTATTTTGTCACATTTTTCGACGACACGTATGGCGCATTGCTTAAGAGCTCGTCTCGCTGCATCACAATGTAAATATTAGTTTATAAACGTGCTGCTACTAAATGTCCCAAGTGTCGCGGGTTCAATTCCCGCACGGAACAAATAAGTATTTGTTCCGGTCTGGATTTTGTTTTCATGTTTTATTTTTACCATTATTTAATTTAATAATAATAATACTCTGAAAAATGAGCAAGTATGAGCCTGGCTCAAAACATTCTTTAGGTACTTACTTAATGGTAAGGAGGTACGATTGGTGCAGTGGTTAGATTGACTTCTGCCCTACGTGTCGTGGGTTCAATTCCCACACAGCAAATATTTGTATGATCTACAACTAGCTCCGGGTCTGGCTGTCTGTAAAATGTATGTCTGTCAACGAAAGAAATCTTAGGATCGTATCGTTTTATTCTTGGCTTTGTGCTAATAGTCTGTTGATATCTATTATTTTTTAATAGCATAAAGTGTAACATCGGTTCCCATGTGCCTAATGAACCTGCTGGAATTTATCGGGTGCAGATCCAAACTACTCGCTATTAAGAATTACGTTATAGAAAATAAAATAACACTGGACCTTGGAAATCAAACTGGGTTCCTCATGCTCAACAATTGCAAAATTAAAATCGCTAGACCAAAGAATAAAATAGATAAAATGCAAGTAAATTCTTGAACTACTAATTGATGCACTCTACATTGTTTTACCTAACTACTTTAAAAGCATCACACTTTCGTCAAGTAATATAAAATATAGGGACATAAGTTGATCAAACGAGTCGAACTTGATATGGTTGTTTATAAATTTTTAGTACACATCGCACCGTTGATTGAGGCATTCTGCATAACGCGCTATTATTTATTCCAATGTTCGACATCGCACCGTTGAATGAAATAAAAATATTCAGCCCGTATTGCAAATTTGAGGCAGACCATAGTAGTAGTGTATTATTGGGGCGTTCTGCATAACGCGCTCGAGCGAAGCGAGAGCAAGTGATGCAGAACCCCCAATAATACACTACTTATCTCATGAACCGTGATAGCCAGACAGTTGAAATTTTCACAGACGATGTATTTCTGTTGCCGCTATAACTAATACCTATACTAAATACTAAAATAATAATAAATAATAATATACTAAATAATAATAAATACTAAAACCAGAATAAAATAAATATTTACGTCAGGCTCCCATACAACAAACGTGTTTTTTTGTCATTTTTTGTGATAATGGTACGGAACCCTTCGTGCGCGAGTCCGACTCGCATTTGGCCGGTTTTTAATCAAGAGTTTCCGGATAAAAACAAGCTTTCATATTGATAAACGAGTTTTTAAACAAGCTTTTATATTTCAAAATGGTATTGTCACCAGAAACAAACGTGTATGCAAAATTTCAGCTCAATCGGATACTAGAAAGTGGGTCAGGGAATTTAACTTGCAAGATTTGATTACAGACACCGGGACCGGGACAGGGGAAAGTAAATAAAAACTTGTAATAAAAACGGCCCGAATTGCTACATTATAAACCTATTTTTAATAACAATAAGTCATTGATTTAAACTAAAAATACCTATTCGAAAGCGCACAATTTGATCTATTTTTGACATCGGATACTGTCACACATGTTTTTATAGTATGTTATTTCGCGGTTTTTTTGTTTTTCATCTATAACTCAAAATATGAGTTTTTCAGATAGTGACACTTTAGCTGTAGGTTGGCAGTATTGGTACTTATATTTTATTATGTCGGTATATCTTGAATTAGGTTAATATGGTAAGTTCTTGATGAAGTAACTTGTAATAGCTACTTCCGCGAAGTTATGGCCTATAATCGATAGGTTATGTCTTACTTGACAGCATTCAATAAAAAAATTATAGGAGTTTAAGTTCCATGTTATAGGATCGAGCCAATTACAAGAGCAGTGGTGGCCCAGTGATAACGGCCGCGACTTACACGTTGTGGGTCGTGGTTTCAAACCCAGGCAGGCGCTTTACTTTGTTTAAATTATTTCATCACCGCTCCTCTTAAAACGGTGAAGGAAAACATCGTGGGGAAACCGGCATGTCTTAGACCCAGAAATTCGAATACGTGCGATCCACCAACCCGTATTGGGCCTGCGTGGTGAATTACGGCCCATTTCCTCTCAAAGAGAGGAGGCCTGTGTGACTGTGTCCCAGCAGTGGGAACTTTAAAAAGGCTAATGATAATAATGGTGATGAGACTCTTCCGACCCTCGGCAAGGATGTTAATCCATTTGTCCCGGTTGTCAATTTTTTGACAGTAGTTACGGCTAATCAGAAGCTTAAAACCCGACATGAGTCTTGCCAAGGGGTGTCGTGTATAAGCTGCGAACAAATTATCGGACGTGTCTGTAAGGCGCGACTCACAGCTGCGACTGATATATGTGCACAGTCGTTTGGGACGCTGCTTGCGGAATCGTCAGGAGCGCTTATTCAACGAAGATAATGTTGACTGAGAAACATGTCGAGTAGTGAAAGTGAGGACGATATTCTGGCATTAACGGCGGCTGTTTTTTAAGTTCTAGGATGTTCTGACGCCAGGTACACGTCCCACACCCCGTACAAATCGTCCGCAGACGTTTTCAGCTGACAAAAACATCCAGCGGGCCAGATGTCTACCGGATGTCCGAACGCCTAAGGTTACGTCCGATAGCTTGCAAAATTTATTGCACACTAGCTGTGCCCGCGGCTTCGCTCCCATTAACTGCCTATCTTATCCTACTTACCTACCTACCTGTACCTACCCTACTTATCTAGATCTACCTACCTTACTTACCTTTCTACCTACCTAGATCGAGCGTTCACTGCACAGACTACTATTTACTCTAGGGAGAAGAATATCGACTTCATACAAAAAAGTAAGGACAGATTTGCTGCGCGCCATCTAGTAGCACTCGAGAACACCACACCATAATAAAACTTTTCAAAAAAATACTACCAACTTCCAAATAAAAACACTACGAAGTGAAAAATAACTTTCGTTTTGGAAGTCTTTGGTAGGTTGGAAGTCAGTAGTTTTATTTTTATTTATTTTTTCAGTTTTTAGTCGTTCCATTAGGAATTTGGGTTATTATAGTTACCTTACTAAAGAACTTGCCTATTAAGGCAAGTTCTTTAGTAAGGTGACTATAATGCCAGAATACTACCCACACACTACCCGAATATCATGAAACTTGAACATAACCGGCGAAATGTGGTTGTACCAAGGTAAACTGTACACATCTGCGTACCCCGTTTACAGCGTACTGGCGTGATGTTATGTTATGAAATGGTTTAAACATTAAATAGACATGTGATTGCAGCAGTCCCGAGAGATTTGCCGTCATTTATTGAAGAGTTCTATAGTATATCTCCGAAGTTCTACATCAGATCTTCACCTAATGTAAATGGGATCAATTTGGGCACATATTCTTTCAAACAAATAAATAATTTTTAAAATTGGTCCACAATTGACGGAGATGTTGGTGAAAATAAACAGAAAAAAAAACATTACCGAACATAGAACCTTCTCCTTTTTTGGATAGTCGGCTAACTATATTTATCCATAGCTGGGACACGAACTCGCAACCTTTAGTGTAAAAGGCCACCACGTTTATCATTAGGCTATTCAGACGAACAATAGCGGCATCGAAATTACGAACCACATTGCACCGTCATTATTGACATGTATAATTAGAGACCTAAAATCGCATAAAACGTATTTTTTAGTTTCTGCTGATTCTTTGCGCAAAAAACAGGACCCTGTCAACCAAGCTTTTCGTCACCAAACGGCTCAAATTACCAATTAGGTCGCAGTATTTGCACCGCTTGGGGGCCTCAGCAGCCGCCGCTGCAGCGCCGGCACAGCCCGCCGAACTAGGAACATGAGATGGCGTAAGGGTGTCGACACAGGTTGTGTCCAACACCAGAGGCCTACCCACCTTCCACGGCACCATTGTCATGCCATCTGGTCTCTTCCCATCGTCACGTACCAAGCCGCTAGGTTCTAATACAGCTGATACACCGTCGGTGATAAGGCCTCGACGAATAGTGTCATTGATGCTGGCGTTCCGTGATATGCGTCCTGTGCTCTTGCAACAAGACAGGCCATGGGGCCCAAGACTGCCGATAGCTGCACCACATTGGCACCGATGTGGAGGAACACAAGGTGCGCCTAAGCGTAGACAGGTTGGGAGCCGAAACGAAGAGTGAGAGGGAGTGCTTGAAGCCACAAACCCGACTACCATTCCCCCACAGACGGCAGATGCGCAGGCTCAGCAGTACTGGACGATGTATTTGTAAGGTTATTCTCTATGATACTGCAGAGCGGCACATCCCATCATCTCTGGGAGAACAGGTTGTCGGGCAAATCGCACTTACGGTAAAAAAACCGCACGGTAGAAAAGCCGCAACAAATCTAGTATTTTCACCACACCGCGGTGCAGATTATAGGAAGCGGAGATAGAAAGAGGAAAAAGTCGCGCGGGGCTTTTTATCCGCATTCTGTGTTGGTTATGATTCAGTACGCGGATAAAAAATCGCACAAGTAAAATCCACGCGGCTAAAAACCGCAATGCTTGCTAAGCCTTAGTTAGCAACTGAATCTTTTCTCATTCTACGAGTATCAATGTAAGTATGCTAGACACAAAAACCGCTCCATCACTCCGGCTTCCATTTTTCTATCAAATACCAAGTAATATTTTCTATTTAATACGACAGTAGAATTAAAACAAAAGCTGCATTTTCAATTAATATCGCACAGAATAGACAGTTTCTATTATAATAGAGTTTCTAGTCAATTGGAACGTTATTTAACAGAAATTCTGAAGCCGAGCATATGTTTGAGTTATTATTATTATAATAGACTTTGATAATGTTTTAATTACATTGTATTACATGTTAATTAAATGTAGCTATGACATCGTATTGTTCTACTAATCAAAACTTTATCTTGAGAGAAATCGAATAAATTTTTTAGTAAATGGGTTAATCTTTAGTGAATAATGAGGTCTGAGAGCTAGATTGAATTTAGAAAACTGTTGTGTGGAATTTGGTAAGTGGTACTTAGTTATTACCCAACTAATGGAATTGTTATTAAATATTTCTTATAAATTATTTTATTTATTTATTTAACCATTAATGTACACACACACACAATAAATAGACAAGAAGAAGGAACAGAAAATAGGTACAAAGGTATGCTTATTTCTAACGAAACCACTTCCAGCATACCTGCGAGAGGAGAGTTACAAAAAAAGATATGAAGACACCGTGTGTAGAAGGGAAATAACAGAAAATATATAAAACAATTCACAGTAAAGAAGAATACAGAAAATATAATTTATATATACTCTTATATACATGCATACTGATAAGATGCATATTGCTATTTTATATTATTGTTAAGTTATTTTTATTGTTTTTACATATTGTAAACAAAATTAACTTTGAAAGGATCGTAGCAACTGGCGATAGCGTTCTGTAGTTTCTGCCTACTCTTCGGGGAAAAATGTGTGAGTTTATGTATGTATGTAAAAAACCTATAGATACCTGTACCATTGAATGAAAACAAACAGGCAGCCCACATCTTGGTCCTTGGACATCTGCAATACCTGCGGTAACCTTTTTGAAGTAGAATCTCTCCAATTTATAAATATTTCTGGGCTTACATAAAACCAACCCAATTTGCTTTCAAACTTCATTAAAAAGAACTTGCATAACTTAATCCATAATCACCATAATGCACCTTGCTTATGCAACTAAACACACATTATAACAACGGCGTTAAAATAGCATGCAGCTATCTTCGATTCTCTTAATGCAATCTGCAGCCGGCGAATATCTCGGCCCGGCTAAGGAAGATGTCATTCCTGCGGCATCTGACATCGGCTTCCGGCGCCAGCTGGCCGAATAATCTGAAAACCAACTAACCACCAAGCTAGGTAGTAAGATCTTCGTATTGGCCGCGTAGGCTGTCGACTGCATGCGTTGGAGTACAAATAAAGAAGTTTGCTTAACTGCTGCCGGATCGTAGGTTTAATATCGCTTTTGGTGTTTTGTGGTGCTAAATAACATGAGCATGATGAAAAATGCCTATACATTTCTTTCAATTTCGAGATTTGCGCCTCAAAATAAAGACATAAGAAAAGTCATGGTTTGGACAACGCCAAAAAAACACAGCGTTGCCCACAATAAAACGAATATGTATCTACATGTATTTATAGTTCATTTGCGATAACATTAGACGTTTAAATTAGCCCATTTTACAACCGATTTTGACTTCTATTACGTTGGTGATACGACAAATGGTAGCTGTAGTAAACAGTTGGTTTTGGTAACAGGTTTATGCTTTTTATGTCATCCATATGTTTACGGGATAGAACTCAAAATCGGTTGTACGGCCTGTAAAAAAGATTTGGAAACATGTCTAATGTTATTTCAAATGGAGTTTAGATAATTTGAAAGAACCTACGCTTGGATGTAATTAAAGAGTAAATCGACCAAAGTCACAGAAGTAGTTTCGGCGAACATTTTCTTAATATTTTGAATTCGCCACTCCAATGGTGATTGAGGTGATTGATTGATACACAATTTGAGGTAAGTTTACGCTCTAAATATAGAGAACTGAAACTAGTTCTATGTTTCAAATGTGGCTACGGTACCCTATGTAAAGTGGCATGCTTGGGACAGCAGCGTATGTCGATTGCCGATTCAAAGGGTTGCGTCGCGCATCGATAAATCCCCTAGCGAGAGCATGCATTGCCGCTAAAACATTTGCGATGTTATCGAGACCTAAATTCGTCGACAAAAAAACACTGACGATGGAATTCAAAGTTCTCAGCATTTAATAGCTTATGGTAGCTTCGCACGTGGTCATTTCAAAAATTATCCCATAAGAATAAGAGTAATTTGTTAAAAAATAAGTACGTTCACAAAAATGTACATTATATGCATTAGTATTGTCTGCGCCGTATTAAAAATATAAATTAAATATTATAAATATTTACTCACGCACTCAAATTATTAAAATAGCAACACTTACATTCATTTCACATCATTCAATTAAATACACGAGGACCAATCCTTAACTCCCGCGCACCCCCCATTCCTTTTCCTATCCGCTGTTCAGTTGTCAAAAAATCGCAACTCCGGTAACGCGTGTGCGCTCCCGTTCCTCTCGCTCTCAAAGAAAACTCAAATATAAGTGTTGTGTGTGACAAACAGACTCTGTGGGTGGCTTACCAGCATTCAACTATAGTGAAAACTCCACTGCTAAAACTATCGAAGGACATTATTATTCAAAGCTCCAATCCTGCACCCGTAAGTACCTACCTACTGCCTTTTTTCCGCTGCGCCCACAAGTATTATTTCTAAAACAATGGTATAAATAGTAATTATATGTAAACTATACCTAAAATATTTTATTACAACTGCAAGATTTTATACAAGAATTTCTATTTTTGGTAGGGACCTGCCCGATTTAGGTTCTTTCAAACCTGTGTTTCAGGCCATCACTTTACATAAAGCAATATTGGGTCAGTTAAGATAAAAAAATTGCATAGGTCCTTATCCAGGCCATGATTTTATAAGTACCCGTGACACAAGCATGCAAATCAGTGCAGTCGTAAAGGTCTGATTTGTTATTCACAAACAACCAAACATTTATACACCGTTTTTTGGTCGTTCAACACGTTCGTTACCAAGGACTCGCCTCGCGCAAGATACAATGGCTTTTTAATTGTTTCAGTAATTACGGCAACGAACATGTTAAATCCTGTAGAGGGTCGATCCGTTACATAAAACAGTATCCATTTTTAAAGATAAAAAAATAAACACATATCACAAAAAATAAACGGTCTTCCAAAACGCAGCAAAATAATAAAACAAGTGTTACCAGAGACATCGATTTCCGAAACGAAAGTCATTTTTGCACTTTTAAGCGTTTTGCTTTGCAACCCGGTTTTTTTTGTTTTTTTTTTTAAAATTTTATCTTTACAAATCGAGATAGAGAAAGATAGAAAGTGGAAGTTGGGAAGGATTGTACACAACATCTTTCAAACTTGAGACTTTATTCAAGTAGCAATCCAAGGGCCTTCCTACATAAAAATAAAACTTCGTCTTTAAAACGCTACCGGCTATCTGCGTACCTAATGGAAATGGTCCTTAAGAGATGTCGACTCTGTTACTACCGGGGATGTAGCGGAGGAAATTTATTTCTTTCAAAAAATCTAAATCATAATAGTTTATTTCAAATAAACCTTAGAGGTACTTTTGAACGGTCAAACAAAAAAAAATATAAAGATGACTCTAGTTGCAAATTCGCTAGCGTTAGTAGGTCTCAATGTAGAAGAATTTGCAAGAGACTCCACGGACACTCTCTTCCATCAGTTTCAATTACAAGTTTTTGTTTACATCATTCTTGTTGAAAAATACATATATGTGAGAACGATGTAAAAAACGTGCACGTAAAAGCGTCTAGAGTAACAAAAAAAAATTACCAAAAAAATGTAATAACAGGCCGAGACAGCAAAGTTATGACCAAACCCAACTGATGGCGCCCGTTCACAAACATGATGCATGGATCGGTACCACTCAGCTCAACCATCATGAAGGGAACCGAATGATCCAACACACGTGCCACAATTAGAGAGAAATTAGAGAGAGCATGACACACTCATCTGCCAGGGCACACAGAAGTCAACGAACGACACATAGGTACAGTGTATGGTAGATTTACAGTCGGAACATAGTACTCACCCATGTGCTGTGCAGTTATTAATACTAAAAGAAATTGAGTTTATACAATACAAATATATTCATAACATATTTGTATTGTGTGTATCGTTTAAACAATACAAATTTATTTAGGTAACAACATATATGTTTTTTTTTTATGAATATTCTACCGTGGACATAGTCGTCCGCGCCCTTTTTTACTGTGTTAATTTGTTTGATTATTTTCATAAAATTACAATTATTTGACTCCTACGTCGGACATTATTTCTAGGCTTACTTAACTAACTTAAGTCTACGTGAGTTCATCTCTCACTAAATACTATATATATATGTTTTTTTTTTAAATTATATATTACACACTGGCATTACAATTTTATATGTTTAAATATTAATGTTTTATGGGTAATTATAAGTTTGCCTGTACACCCCTGTGCAACTGGGATATATAAAGTTTTAAAATTAACTCTAAGAATTTCGTAAGGAGACCTTGTATCGATAAACAAAACGATTACAAACAAAAACAAAATGATTTTAATACTTCATAAAAACAATCTTCCTAACTAAGAACACTACCTACGTATTCCAGTTCCTACTGCGCTCTGTGGCGCGGGTCGATGTCTGCCAGACCGGCTGGCCTGGAAGTTCTATGGTGCGCTAATTCAATCAAATATGTATCATTTTCAACCGTTTTAAGGACATAAAATTATTTGTATGACACAAATAATTTGATTTCTTTCTTTTAAATATTGAATAATTTTTTAAATATTATATTATACATCTCTGTAAATTGCTTAGAGTTAATTTATTAACACCTTATATGCATAAAACATGCGATCGGACTAATAAATTTAGCATGGAAGCTGATGATGATGAAAACTAAATTAAGCATTTAAAAACAAACTTTAGCTAACTGTGCATTTTCATCCAAATCAGATATGTATGCAAAATTCAGTTGTAAGATTTGACCCATAAAAACTAATTATAACCAACTAACTTACAAGGCAAGTTAAATAAAAGTTGAGAAGCTTTTTCAAAGAAATATCGACCTAGGTGATTTCTTAGTGCTTCTTCAAATAAACTTGGTCCTCTAAAGGACGTGGAAGCAAAAACTTTATACTTCGAGTAATATAAATATGATTGTCTGGATGGGCATGGAGTTTCTTAATTGTGTTATTTGTGAAAAGAAATCCTAGCTGTGTTGACCTCCACCCCCATAGCTCTAAATATAAGGGTACGTTCACACAGAACATCCGTATTTCCAGGATCGTTTTAACGGATCAGTCGCTACTGGAGTTGATGTTCACACCACATTTACAGTAACGTTTTAACGGATCGTCAACTTTCTACAAGGACTGACGTCCGATAAAACGGATCAGTATTTAATACTGTTGTCTGGTGAACTCGCTCATACAACTACCTACATCATTGCGAATAAAAACGTATTCGATGAACCGTACCTGTAAAACGGACTGCTATATATTAAGTCGGATCGGTATTTTTTTCTGGATTCGGAATACTGTCATGTGTGTGAACTCACTCATACAAATACATACGTCAGCGCCGAACAAAAACTTATACGATAAAGCGGATCTGTAAAACGGACCTCTGTGTGAACGAGCACTTACTAGGTTTTGTCTGTAGCGACACTACTTGGTACAGCCCTAGGAAGGTTCATATCAAAATAATGTGGATACCCATACCTACTTCAGATTTCCTTGCTAATAAAACAAGGTTACATTCATTTATCTGTGCAGTGTGATCATTAATTTGCTTCATTTGTGAATGATCATTCCTCTGTCAATTAATGAACTTTCTGTCAGAGGTTTCGGCACAATTTCCTGTGACGGTTACTTTTGCTTTCTTGTGACTTCCCATCGGAGTATCCTCCTTGTTAATGAAATTCTCTTGTTGTTTGTAAGTTCATGGTTTATTACCAGACTACGGCGAAGCCAAATGGAGGGTTATTTACATTTTTAGTAGGCGTTGGAGAGTTGGTTGCGTTTTTATCTTTTATTTTTGTCTTTAAATGACAAATTACTTTGCATATATTTTTTGGATATGTTTGTGTTCTTACGCTTGGTTAAGTTTCTGATTAAGTGAAGGAACCATGTATAGAAATTCTCGTGTTAAACATTATATAATGATGGATGTTTTACAGACAAACAACTTGTAGATTATCGACATGTTTATATTCCATGGATAAAGCTTATTTTAAAACAAACAAACCTTATAAGGTATCACAATAAGTCACCGCGACATTTACAATCTCAAGATTACAAAAATAAGTAAAAATACATTACCTAAACTAAATAAATATTCCATAAAGATTTGACACACAAAATATAGTATGCGATTAATATAAATCCTACTACACGACATCATCTTAATCGAGTGCCATTTCTGTGTCAAACCGAAGCTTATAAGGAATATTATGTAAGACAAATATTTTCTCTTTGAAATCATTTCGTGTATTGTGATAAGATTAACATTATTTATGTACGTAAAACATCCCACGAATAAGGCAAAGGTTTTTGAATTAATCCTAAATGTAAGAATGTGACTAAGCAAATACGCAATAGGCGTAAAAGGAAGATATTTTTTTTTGTAAACTAATGCCCGATTTTTAGATCCGTAGTTAACACAACCAATGGTTAAATATGTCAACCAATGGTTTCAAATTTCCGTAAAATGCGTTTTTTCATCAATAGTTAACCCCAAAAATTGTCAAATACGTTGATGAGTTAATTATTTGACAGTTTTAGGGTTCCGCAGCTCTTAGCTCTTCCTCTCCTTAGTACTAGAAAGCTATAATTTGGTATGTATATATATATATATATATAATGCCGGCAAAGTGGTAAAATGAAATAAAGAAAAAAAACATGTTTTTCAGTGTCCTTCCTATAGACGTTAAGTCGGGATGTTTTTTTTTCTAGTCTATTCAATGTTGTGAGGTATCGTTGGATAGGCCATTCAATGATATTACGGGTCTGTTGAAACCATTATTCGTTTCAGAGATCCGTTTGCGTAAAATTAAGCTTTATGTTGCACATTTTTGTTAGAATCAAGTGTCCCCCCCCTGCAAGCGAAATGGTTGCTTTTGGCTATGTGTAAAAATCAACGGCAGTAGTATATAATAAAGAAATTAAAAGGAAAACTATCGCAGCTAAGAAGGCTTTTCAAGTTTATAAGTAATAGTCGACCAACTTATAAAATGTACTTGGAATAGTAAAAATTTTGTACAAGTGCCATTGAAAAATTACTTAAATAACGTTGTTATTCTTGTGTAAAACAGAGAGTAAATTTATATGCTTACGAACCATGTTAAAATATACAAAAAAATCATAACATCCTTAATAATAATGATTTTCTAAATTAATAATGTTTAAGCTCGAATAACGCATTGAAGTGGGCGGAGTCGTTGGCAGTATCAGTCCGTACGGCGCACGTTGGTTGTTTGTTCCTATCATTGAATACTTAATTTGATTTTACTTTTCGGTAATTGAGTAGATTGTTTGAAAATACAAAAATGTTTGTTTTTGGTTTGTAAATATTTGGAGATTTTAACGAAGACTATCTCTGTAACGACAATAGTGCGGTATTCAAATTATTAAGTGACGCTGGTTATAAATTTTTATTACAAACGCTTGCCTCTACCCCGGTTGTACTGAAATAGATAATATTTTTTTTACTTCACAAGTGAAGTTGGATTTTATAACTCCTTCTTCAGTTACCATCGTCCTATGTGGGCCCGTTTTTAGACGTTGTAAGTCGCTGAAACCATTTAATGTTCATGTGTCAACACAAAACCCTCTTCTTAGTCCGCATTTTGATGCAACTACGGAACTCTATTACTGCCCGTGGCCCGACACGCACTTGGCCGGTTTTTTAGACTTACGATTGATGAAAAACGGGTACTGAAATTTTATTCCATTGGTTAGCATATGTAACCATTGGTTAAGTTAACGACAGAACAAAAAACTGCGCCTAAGAATGAGCATGAGGTTTACATATTATTTCATTGTATTTTAATACACTTTGTCAATCTCTTACGGTTGGTTGTGATATAACACAACAAATCCTAATAGTGTTGGAAGTTTCAAGAAAATATTTTTTTTTTTTTTTTTTTTTTTTTTTTACTTTTGATGGGTTTGCTCTTGACTCTAGTCTAAGTCAATGACAGAGACAGAGTCGACGATGGAGTGAGCTTACCCAGAAGAAGCCTGTTCACTCTAACTTTGAAGAGATTCGGGATTCGGACTTTTGCTCGCTTGCCTCGTTGTTCTACAGGTCGCAAACGCTACTACTGAGGTCCTGCGTATTATACGCGGATCAGGCGATCTGATTGTATGTCCCTCCATTTAGACTTTTTCAGGAGCTTTTTTGAAATCTGGATTTATATTCCCGGCTATGGTGGCCTCCTATAACTGGTGGATTTAATCATAACTGTCAAAATGTGGATGTAGGTACTGTGAGGACTCCTCATCCATAGAGGCAATCTCCTTGACCTCCTCCACCATGTCCTCGTCCTCCTAAGACTGATGACAGATAACTATTTAGTTTTGGAAGGTGATTGAAATCGGAACACATTGAAAATAATTGACGATGGTTTTTTTAGCTTTGCTGGTGATTTCAGTTCAGGACCCGAGGTGACGGCGTGTAGTGTTCACGCGTGCTCCTCTTAGACGTCGCGGGAGGAATCAAACCCCTCACTCCCTCCCAACCCGAGGTCGAAGCCCGCAGAGGCGGGCCGGCACTAGCCGGGGGTTGCGGAAGTATCGTTGTTCCCGCGACCCCCGGCGGAGATGTGAGATGGACCACCGAGCCTTGCCAACCCGGAACAAAAAAAAGGCATGTTGCTGATACAATATAATATATCAGAATAATTTCTGATTATTTTTAGAGCCCTCTGAGATTCCCCCTCATAGTACTATGTACATCTCTGCCGAAACCTTACCATCAGGTGAGATAGTTGCCAAGTGCAAGCCTATTTATATTAAAAAAATATTCAGGGTATATAGGCGCGAAACAAGATCAACGAGGCCGTAACCTATTCACTCTTGACTTTTCCGAATATACACACACTAGCTAGAAATCAAAAAAAAAATGACTATTTAAGAACTGTTCAGCCGCATTGTGGCGTGAAAGAGTAACAAACATCCATCCATCCATCCTCACAAACTTTCGCGAGTATAATGGTAGTGGGATTGCTAGACAGTGAAGCCACTCATCAGGTCCTCTCGCTGCCAAAGCAAATTGGCCCTAATTAGTGGACCGATTCATTAGTAGTTAGAACGCGTGTCGTCCAGACGAGAAGTCTTTAAAAATGTTTACCATCTTGAACTTCTGTCAACAAATTAGTGTTACGCCGTGAACATGGTATAGTGATGGACGGGTTTCAAAAATACTTGGTTGGAACACAGCACAGAGCAAAGAAACGACTCGGCGGCCGCTGCTAGTGGCGGTATTGTCAATACTTTCCATAAAAACCAAGCGTGTCATAGTTTTAATCGCAGTACGACAGCAACTTATTGGAAACAGACGGCGTAGGTCGAAGTCAATCTAAAAAAAGAATCACATTGACCACTATTTATACTACGTAATGTGTAGATTTCTATCGAGATAAAAAAGACGAGCGCACTCGATCGAATGCCTGTGAAAAAATATGTTTTAGATTGAAGCGACTCCGTGTCAATGTGCCCTGACCTTTTCAGAGCGGTGTCCGTCAGTTCCGCGACTATAGTTCTCACTCAACGCACTTTCCGCGCCACCAATTATTTTACTTGTACCTAATGTCATCTTTAGTCGCAGCGCCGCCGGTTCCTTGCTCTATGGAACACATCGACCCGTTTGTCTGACCTAAAAATAGTAATTACTCAATTATTCTGTTCCTAATTTATTAGAAACGTACGTGAAATACTATCAAAAAGTTTGTAGCATACACGTGGGAGCTTTTACCCCAAATTTTGTAGATTTTCCGAAAAAATGTGATAAAAGAAAAGTTTTTAATTTCCTCTTTTAGAAGTTTTGGATGTTCTTGTTAGATATATTTATAATTAATGATTTATTTAGTATTTGTACTTCAAGATCGTGTACTGTGGGACTCTCACTCTGGGGGACTCATAAGCTAGTAAGCAAAAAAACAATCAAAACGAGGTCTCATATGTACTCAAAATATGTAAAATAATAAAGGCTGTTTGTACTTGAATTAAGGATTCGAGATAACTTCAATCTATTGCCACCAACTTAAGTATCGAATTAAGCGTTATGTATTTTAAAGATTGGTTTATATATAAGTAACCATTTGTCTTCAATAAAAATCTTTTTTACAAAAAAATACATGTCTTTCGTAGATATCATTTGTTTGCGTTATGTACACCGACTTCCAAAAATAAAGTTATTTTTCACTTTGTAGTTTTCTTATTTGGAAGTCGGTAGTATTTTTTTTGTAAAATATTTTTTATTTTTCACTTTTTAGTTGTATCTACCTAATAGGCAAGTTGTTTAGTAAGTTAACTCCAGAAAAGATAACCCGAATATCATGAAACTTGAACATAACTGGTGAAAAGGGAGATCTGCGTACCCCTTAAGAGCGTACTGGCGTGATGTTATGTTATGAAATGGTATAATCAACAAACAGACATACGATTTCAGCAATCCCAAGAGATTTGGCGTTATTTATTGATGAGTTCTGTATATATTCGAAGTTCTTCATCAGATCATCACCAAATTAAAATGGGACCAATTCCAAACACTCTTTCAAACAAAACAGAATTTTCAAAATCGGTACACAATTGGCGGAGATATCGGTAAAAATACACAAAAAAAAACAAACATGAAGTCGAACATAGAACCTCCTCCTTTTTGGTAAGTTGGTTAAAAAAGCCCTAATAAGTTTGGGCTGCAATAAAATTTGATCTTTGTGTTGTATTACAAAGAGTTTTTGTTTCCTTTTACAAATTATTTGGAATTCAAAATTCTAAGGATTGTATTATAATAGTTATAATTTCTTACCTATTATAAGTATAGGCCCACTAGCGCCAAAAACTTAACACAGAGTTATTGCTAACAAGATGTTAAATTAAAATATGTCATACTCGTACATAATGAGCCCGTGTCGGTTACTAACTTGGAGTAAGAATGAAAAGCCAGGGTAGAGCAAGCAGGCCTTAGGCTCATTATAACGTCACTGGCTCATAAAGAGGACACGCCAATTGTGAATTTAGTTTCAGATAAAGGAGATCAACCACTCTCTTTGTACAGCATGTAACGACTTTGTATATCAATCAATATAAACCTTAATGTACAAGAATACTCACAGAATTAACTTGGTTTTGATAACTAGTGGGCAAGTCTAGATATTTATAAAACGGCGCTATTCTGTAATTTTATTAATAAAAGGGCAAAATGCATTTCGATACATGGGAACAATTTACTACAGAACCTTTTTTTTGTCGACAGAGATGAATTAATTATGAAGATTGTGCAAGGTGAATGTTATGAAAAATAATGCACCTACAATGAAATAAAATTATTCATTAAAATCTTTTTTTAAAACAAGCTTTTTTCTTAATCTTCTCAGCAAACCCTTTCATATGGGTATCATATCATGTCAGTGCATAAAAAATAACTAGTTCGCCATCTTGGGCCGTTCGCCATATTGGATATAGGATGACGTCACTTAGCTACCCATGTATTGTCATGCAAACTAAACGTGCATGTAAAATTTCATCCAAATCGGTGGAGGATAACTGCTTTAAAATTCAGTTGCAAGATTTGACCCGAATACACTTACATACATACATACATTGCAAGTTAATAAAAAGCTTGTAAAAAGAATGTACATTGTACAACGCGGTTCCAATTTGGCTGATCTCCTTTGTATTTTATTGGCATTCCGTTCGAACCGAAAGAACCTTGTAGTAGTCTTCCTAATACGTCACGTATGTGTATAGGTACAGTTACACATTGTATGGCAAAGGGTACTTTCGATTTTCCATTTGGTCAAGGTCGAGTCAGGGTTCAGCAGTGTTGCCAGTGACAGATAGTCAAATATTACATGAGACATCTCAAAAAGTTACATTTTTATGAGAAAAGTTACACTACCTTATTTTATGTGGAAAATTACACATTAATACGATCACTCGTTCGCCGGAGTAAGCGATATGGAAGATTTAAAATTATAAGTGAGTCAACGTCAATTTGTGTGTCATAAAATTAGGTGCAACAACACGATGAACGAAAACTTGCATAGATGCGTTCCGTTTCACGATTATTTTTTGTTTGCTGGCAAATATTTCGATATTTTTATTAAGTCCTAAAAGTTTACATTTTGAGTCGTTTTACATGGAGGTTACATGAGAAGGTCAAAAGTTACGTAAAATGTAACAAAAGTCACATTCTGGCAACGCTGGGGTTCAGTTTTGTAATGTCATACCATTGCAAGCTATTCTAGCTTCAGCCTGTGTAACTGCCTCGTTGGTCTCGCATTATTGAGCGTGAGGTTTCAAGTTTGATTCCCAGATCGGCCAAAGTGTTTTTGGGTGGGTATTGCTGTGGTAGCCCGGAGTTTCGAAGTTGGCGGTGTAAAACTCCCGTGGATACCCCTCAGTAGCTGATTTTATAATGAGAATCACGTCTAAAAGGCTAGTAGTGATTTTTTGGAAAAAATATGTATGTTACATTAGACCATTTTCTGATCGATGAACATCTTGAGATTTATTCGTAAAACATTAATTTGTAAAGTTATGTCTAACACGGACAAAAAAACGACAATCACATCAAATCCAGCGGGCGTATTTAATGAAATATTCAACATCTCAAAGACATTTTAATTACCTTAAGTTTTTTTTAAGTCATAGATTAATAAGGAAATTACAAAAAACTAATGAATTTTGGGTCGCGCGGATGTGAAACGAGTTCGCGTTTTGTTTCCTCAAGGTCGTTGGCGACTCGCGCAATCTTAAGCCCTTGCAAGCCTGATCTCTCTCCGGTCGAGTCAGATTGCCTTTCTATCTGACTATGAAAGTGAGGGAACAGATCACACACACAGATCACATCTGTGTATGCGCACACACTTGTGCACTATAATATCTCCAGCGGATGGCTACTCTCTACTGAAATTAGCCGTCGTGAAAGAAATTCGGTCTGAAGGACAATATCAGCAAAGACCAAAGATCTAGTATCATTCGGTAGGGACAACTTACGAGCATAGTTGCTTACATAGTGTAAGCTCGATACTACGTAATGCAATGCAAAGGCATATATTTACATCAGCAAGTGAGATGAGGATTGATTGACTGTATGTTTACGCTTTCAGACTGAAATCATACCGGGAACCTGTTAAAACTGTACCTGCCGTACTATCAGAATTGTGAGTAACAAATTTATCAGTAAGTAGACAACACTGAATAATGCAAATAAATAATGAATAGACGTAAACTTTAAAGTGCTGACTACGTTCATTTAAGAGTATACCACAAGAATGATAACTATTATGCATGATGAATTTATACATAAGACCGGTCTTGTGGTGCACCCTCATCACCATCATCATAATTAACCTTTTAACGTTCCCACTGCTGGGACACAGGCCTCCTCTCTGTGGGAGAGAGAATGGGCCATAATCTACCATGCAGGCCTAGTGCGGGTTGGTGGATGTCACATGTCTTCGAATTTTTGGTTCTAGGACATGCCGGTTTCCTCACGATGTTTACCTTTACCGTTTTAGAGAAGTGGTGATGAAATAATTCACTCAAAGTAATGCGCCTGCCTGGGTTCGAACCCATGAGCTACGACACGTAAAAACGGGCCGTTACCACTGGGCCACCACTGCTCTGCAGGGTATTTTTCAACTAAGGATAATGATGGAAATTTATCCTTCATCCCATTGCAGTGTACTACTGGTTAAAGGCTCGTCTCAAATTGTGTTAGAACTGCCTCAGCATCTCTTAAGGCCTCTCTTTCAGAAAGTCACCACGGGACAATCCTTTTTAATGTACGAATATACGTTTTATCCAAAGAACAATAACAATTATTGTATGAAAAATGGTTGTCGCATTGTTGCGTCACGCCTGTCTGCGGGCATCTTAATGATCAGGTGCTTATACCACTTGTCGGCGAAACAAAACCAGCAGGGGTACCACTATTAATTATTGTAATGGAGCCAAGTTAATTAATGACATGACCACCTCTACACATGTACTTTTTTATGATGTTGGTATTTTGTAAAGCGACTTTGTATGTTAGTAGTATTTTAGTATATAAAGCGGTAGAAGCCCTGACAAGGTGGACCGATGACCTAGTGAGTGCCAGGGGAGTCCGATTTATGCGAGAAGTACAGGATGACAGGACGGCAGGCTTATTTACGTATCTTGTACTAGCAAAACGATAGCGATTTTTGCGCAAGAATTGCTCTTCAGTACAGAAGTTTTAGAATTATTGGCGATTTTTTTTTAAATAAGTTCTTTTGACTTAGAGCGGGCGATTCGCAAACGATTGTTGAAACGGTTGGCGTAGTGGTTGAGCGATCGGCTGCTGCGCTGCTTGTCGCAGGTTCGATGCCCGCACGAAACAAATATTTTTTATGACCTACAGATAGTTGTTCCGGGTCTAGGTGTCTTGTGTATGTGAGTTTAAATGTTTGTAAACACACGCACGATACAGGAAGAAATTCCTAATGTGGGGCAACAAAAAAAGTGTAGGACCTATCATAGGCATTACCTACACTGTAGGTAATGCCGACTTTTATTACCTAAAGCGTTTAATAGCGCGATGATTGCTGATTGCTGTGTCTTACGTAATAAGCCTTTTTTTTCGTTGTGTATTGCTTATGCATACTGCGCTACCACGGGGACATAGCGCAGTTATGCGGGTCTCCAACCCACAAAAACACCACGGGTTTCGTTCTTTGCCACTTATGGCGGGAACAAGGGTACGCGTTAGCACTCACCGCGAACCCGCCGCGGCTGTCCGTCATCGGACCCTCCCTGTGGGCAGTACCCTCCATCGCGGCGCACCAGAACACACTGTATGCCGTGGCTACCCCAGGGACCAAACCAGCACATGGGCGCCAGACGACCCCGTTTATGGCACCCTTACACCCCTTGTGAAGGGTCAAGGTCAACCAAGCCACGGTTACTGAGCCCCGCCGCCTCGACAATGTGGAATCCCACCGGGGGGGGGTACGTAATAAGCCTCCCGGTTGATGTGGTATGAAGGAGGCGTATATCCCGCAGTGCAAGTTTTTCGGCAAAAGTTTTGATGATGATAGTTGTTAGGAAAGAAATAGGTTAGGTATGTCCATAAACAAAATACCTACTTATGTAAGTTTTTCGCGTTTTTCTTGAAGGTCATAAATAATAGAATAAGTGCTTAGTTTATCCTAAGCTAATAGCAAAAAAGAAAATCAATACAATAGGTAAGGTACTACACAAAAGATCCTAAAAGCTATTTAATTAGCATGGATTTGCGATTTGCAGTTGATTGAAAGTCACTACCTACTTGTTGTTATTCAATTGTTCTTTTTTCGGTAGCCGTTAGCAGCGCTGTGATATTTTTATAAAGATGTAATACCTAAACAATGTCTCGAATCTTAAGGGCACAAGCTGAGGTCACTCGAGAAGCATTTACAAACGAACGTTTAAGTAAGAAAAGACGTTTTTAAAAGACATTCTTGTATGTTCTTTGTCATTCAACAAGATACAAAGTGCTTTCCCAAGCAACATTTGTCACGACTCCTGTTCCACAATATTACCTTAGTGTTGTACCACAACCTCTCGGTATCGATTATCGATTGAACGTCGCAGCGAGTCGATAATATATCGCAGGTCAGACTCTCAGCATTAACCTATCAGTTTCGAGCCGCGACTGGTAAGGTGGAGCTTTACTGCAAGCTAAGCTATGTTGTTAAGCGATAAAGTCTTTAAATTAGTAAATCGATGTTTAAAAGTGCTGTTTGTTTATATTATTAGTTATAATTCGTTTAAATATCATTATTATAATTATGTATAGGTTTACTGTGGTTATAATATGAAGTTAATTAGGACACAGTATAAATATGCACAAACAGTACGGAAACTACCTACAAACGCTCGAAACGGCACACTCGCCTAAATATGCACATCGATGAGAATTCTATGCAGTTTTCGCGATGCTGTCAGTAGTGCATGCCGCTTAGGGGTCTCATCGATGCGCATGTTTGTGTGAGTGTGCCGTTTTGAGCGTTTGTAGGTAGTTTCCGTACTGTTCGTCCATATTTATACTGTGCTTAAGATAAGCACCGTATAAATATGGGTCCTCGGTAACACCGATAAGGTATCGCATTGGGTGAACTTCTGCAAAGATATATGTGATAAGGTTGAAATAAATAAATATAACACAAATGTAACACGAATCTTAGGTTCGTCTCCAAAGAAAAAAAGCCTGTTTACAGAAAGTTAAACTTTGGACAAAGATCTGAATTTTGATTTTATTACAGACAGAACTTGTAAAACTCTGCTAATGTACACAATGCTAAAGACAAACATATTAAGCATTTCCTAAAATAGAATTCACAAAGTGAAGTAGAATTTAATGTCCCAACTTTAAATTTATTATGCGTACAGCTAAGGAGTGAAATACCCTGCCGGAGTCTGTGTTTCCGGATAGCTACAATCTAGGGGTCTTTAAGTCAATAGTGAATAGATTATTTCTAGGCAAGCGTGCTTCACCGTCGACCACATCATCGCTTACCATCAGGTGAGATAGTGGCCAAGCGCGAGCCTATTGATAATAATAATAAATAAAAAACTATTCAGAAACCAGATTACTCAAAGTTTTTATGTGTAACCATGTAATACTAACTTAATCAAAACAACAATTTATAAATTTTTAGCATAAAAATACCAAAACCTTCTTGTGATTTACATAAACAATATCCAGAATCTCAGTAAAAAAGACAAGTATCAAACAACGTGACACAGCGATAAATATAATCGCTCCGCTTTCCTTGAGAGCAGTACCTAACAGGAGTAGTTTATTACAGCTCATACGCGCTACGTAATTTGAATGGGGGCTGTGTGAGAGTTATTTATAGCTTTATTTTATCCTCCATTCAGCTCTATTTGTTACATACAATAGTATTTTGGGCTAGTTAACTGCTGGAGGTAATATACACTGTACAGAGGCCATAGACTAGTGACATTCTATCATCGAAAGCGTGCCGATAGCGATTGTCGAAAAAAACATAACAAACAGAAGTCGAACATAGAACCTCCTCCTTTTTGGAAAGTCGGTTAAAACACAAGACAAGACAAATTTGTATGGGATTGACAAGCGATATCGAAAAATCACGTGATCAATCCCATACATTTTGACATTTGAACTATCGCCTTCACTGAAATTGAATGCCACTTATCAAGAGCCTCAGGTTTTAATTTGTGAAGTTACCGTTTTTTTGAGGACATTTATTTTGTTTTTTTTTTATGTATTTATTTATTAAAGACCAGGAGGAGCTCGTGGCTTATTAATAACAGCCGCACTGGTGGATTATTAAGGTTAAGCAACGCTTTACGAGGTCGGTCCGCGGATGGGTTACCATTTCAACATACCGGGTTTCCTCCGTGCTTCGGAAAGCACGCTAAGCCGATGGTCCCGGCTGTCATTTGAAGATCTTTGACAGTCGTTAAGGGTAGTCTGAAGCTTGAGATCTAACACCAGTCTTGCCAAGGGGTACCGTGTTACCCATTTACTGGGTTATGGAGGTCAGATAGGCAGTCGCTCCATGTAAAACACTGGTACTCAGCTGAATCCGGTAAGATTGGAAGCCGACCCCAATATAATTGGGAAAAGGCTAGGCTGATTGATTTATTAAAGACCAATTTGGTCCAAGTTGCGGGCATTCACTAAATCCAAGACGCACGCTGTGGACGTCTTTCAGCTGAAGTTATGAAGATGAGGATGGCATCTTCTTCCTGTCCTTAACCCATGTGACTTGGGGTCGGCACAACACGTTTTCTTCCTCCATACCGTCCTGTCCCACCTTTTTCTTTAATACGAGTATCACTCCTCACACAGTCTATCCATCTTTTATTTGGCCGTCCCAATCCCATGCGTTTCATCCCTCCTCATCACATGACCATATCAAAACAAACGGTTTCCTATCAACTGTTCTGTCACTGGGGGCGCCACTTCCAAACTTCCTCTAATATACTCAATTCTCGCTTTATCCATTCTCATCACTCCGCACATCCATCTCAACATTCTCATCTCTGCTACATCCAATCTCTCTTCATCCATCTTTTTCACAGCCAGATGACAATGATGATGATAACGTAACCTGTCTCTCCGAAGAGTTATGCAGGGTTATATAGGGTGCATCAATGAGATTTTACCAATAGATCTCATCTTCATTATAAAGAAATAAAAACATGGCGATATTTTACTTTAGCTTACATAGGACCTATGGAACTTTATTTCTGTCAATGAGTACGTTAAAAGATCACAGAGATATAAATAGGACCCCGATGTCGGAAAGAGATAAACAAACTGTCCAAACGTACGTTCGTGTCGCGGCCAGACGCAGGACGGACTGAGTTAACTCAAGCTGGACAGCTTGTGTTTGTATTGCCGCGCAGACGTCTCTAAAACGTACCTCATTATACATCATTGGGGTGCACACCAATATTACAGCTAAGTTTCGCCAGTTATATTTAAGTCAGCGCAAACCCAGACTTCAGGCTGCTCAAAGACATCTCAAATGGATCCCAGTTACAGACTCGGGTATCAAACCCTGGCAGGATTTCAAGCTTAGTACTCAGTTAAGTTGTGATCCCTAGACTAACGAGGCTGTTCACTAAGGAGAGTGGAAAAGATACTTCAGGTTACTTTAGACTTAAAACGTTTTCTATCATCTCAATACCTACACCTATCTTCATGGGCGTCGCCTAGGGGGGGCAGGTAGGGGTAATCACCCCCTCCTAGATATTCAGAAAAATTAAGCCAAATGCAAAGAAATCAAAGTCCTAAGTTCAATCATTTAACAAATCTAACCGTTTTTGATGTCTTAAAAGAGACAAAAGCCTTTTTTCCTGAAATGGGTGAATCGTTGAAAATCTTGATCGTTTTACCGTGTCCGGTAGAGCGATCGTTAGAACCAATATAGGGGAAAATCGCCTCAATGATCTGCCAATGATGCGTGTGCACAGAAAACTTACAAGATTTTCATAATAAATTAGTGGTCGAGAAGTTTACAAAAAGCCACCGAAGATTGTATTTTAATTAACTTAATAAAAAATAAAAGATTTCGTTCGACTACTTTGTTTAAAATCTTGTCATGAATCCAAAATCTTTTCATCCTATTATTGTTTTATCCTATATTTTGTCCCAAATTCTTTTATTCTAATATAATGTAATAACTTTGTTTGCAAGTTTTATTTATTGTACATTGGATTATGTACCGTTCTTATTACAATCGCCATAGGGATAACTCGCACTACTAGAGTAAAACTAGCTTCTGCTAGCGGCTTCGCCCGCGAGAAAGTCGAAAATTATTCCGAGAGAACATATTCCAGGGATAAAAAGTATTATATGTGCTTTTCCTGTCTATATTCTATCTCTGCGCCAAATTTCATCCAGAATCGTTCAGCCAATCTAGCGTGATTGATTAACAAACATACACACATATTAGTAAGAAGTAAGATTCATACTTTTCCCATCGTCCATATATCAAATAGCCCCCTCCCCCCCCGTAAGCCATCGGCTGGCAACGCCCTTGTCTACCTTTGAAGCCTAATCCAGACAGTATTCATCCTCTCAGTTAGCAAAACCTCGACAGTTGTGTCGCTGTCAAAATGTTTGATACCGATGTAGGCACCAATAGCTTTGCTGTGGTATTAGCCAATCCAAACAGCCTTTGTATCAAACCTTTAGCTTTAGACTGCCTGGATTTTGATCTGGCTAACTGCGCAATGCCTAAACATGCCTAATATTGTGGCAATTTTACTGTTCTTGTTCAATTGGAACGCTGGAAATTTGATCGCTTTATTCACTACAATTTTGGTTATCATGGTGGAGATTTTTTTACGCCTGCGTTTGTTTTGCCATTTCTTCTCAGAGTTAGTCAGACAGATAAATTTACAGAAATAACTTCATTTCTTTTCGTCCGTTCAGGAACACGGACAGATGTATCTGACTTGTATAGGAATATATACTACAATATGTATATATATAATTACATACTTTTATATAATACTTACATAATTATATACAGTATACAAATACTAATATATACATCTGTCCCTTACGCACCACGAAACGAACCTTGCTCGAAGAACTCATTCTTTTTAAGCAGACAATTTTCAATTTTCTAATTTTCTTTATTTAGGATAAAAAATCACCCCTGCCCTATTAAAGTTGGTGCTATGCCTAAAAACTTTTTATACGGATACCATTGCTGTTACAATTTTCACTGTACCTAGGTACATATTTATTAAAAGTATACATTTAAAAAACACAGTAAATAAGATTTTAAAAAATATAAAAAAGAGCAACATATAATTAAGCGTTTTTAATCGACATTAAACAGTTGAATGTAACGGTCAATTAAGAAACAATTAACTTTTCCCTACCCAATAGGTAATTATTTTTATATCCGTATATAAATAGTCTGAATAAAATACGTTTTCAGTTGTATTTTAACTTTTAGAAAACTATCCGGCTATTTTAAGTTCAGTAAAAGTGTGAAGTTTTCTATTTTATTGAAGTAAGCTGCAGATGGTTTTTATAATACTTTAAAATTGCTGGAAAATGTGAGCTCCACGAAGATGCCGTGTTTTCCGAACATTAAACGTGCTTGAGTTGTTGCAGATACAGCTTAGAAAAAGGCGAAATAAATGTGTATGAATTTCCTCTGATCACTGTATAAGAGTGATTTTTTTTGTTTCTTTTATTCTTCGGGTTATGTTGGTAACCTTGATTCTCTTGCGGAGTAGCTCATCAGTGTAATCACCCCAGTCTGATGGGAAATGCCACGACTAGGCCTAGATAATGATGAATTACGAAGATACGATGAATTATAGATTGATAATTAGCGTTCTAGCACTAACAATACCTTCACTAACTTCCAACGGATTACAAAACTAAGTACTACTAACCTACGTAGGTGTAGTTTCGATTCTCACCCACACTTACCTAGATACATCTGTAACACGTGGGAGGTGTTTGTTAACCGTCTAGCTACTTAGCATCAATTCGCGATCGATATTCAAAGTTTAACCGTTCCATTAACAATCCGCCAAGTTGGCCATACTGCCATTATGACGTCACGAATACGCTCACAGTTAACAAACTTCCGTCATAGACTATGAATACTGTAGCAGCGAACTATTCTTGTGTTTTCCTTTGTACGTAAAGTACACTTATTAGTTTAATAAGTTTAATTGGCTTTTGTCTAACACGATATGTTTTCAACTTACTTACTTAACTTACGTTAATTTTGTTTAATGACTCGTAAGTGGAGCAAAAACAAGCACTATTATTAAATTCTTAACCCCGGTTTTCCAAAACTCGATAATCGGGTTGTTTATGTAATCGACGAATAATCGCCAGTTATCTGCTGTAATTGACTGTTGAAAATTCATTCAGCCAATCATAGCAGATAACGCATGCTTGACAATTTGTCACATTAATTTTGCGATAATTTAGCGTCGAGAAACCGGACCTTAGTCTTACTAGGTAGCTGTTGTCGTTATTATTGTATATTGGGCATAACCTATGGAACTGGCCCTTTTTCCGTATTCTGTAACCCAGTATTAAATGAATGAGTACGAGCGCATAAGCAAAACGTTATATTCCTGACTGCGTTGGCATCTTGGCAAGTACATAAAATTCAGAGTCTAGTCACCTAAGCTATAGATATTACTCTTTGAAAAAAAATTCGGTCTACAAACCGAAGAATGAACAAGCGGGGTACCTATTGCATTTTGATTGCCCCTACCGATTGATTGACAGGACTGGACAGAGATAATAATAATAGAAATTGCCGTTGATTGAATTCCTAGCCCTCTTAGGATTTCCTGTCTCGTGAGACAACTTTGAGATGCAACTACTCTAAGATGCGTATTTATCTAAATCTCAGATGACAAAACATCAGATTTTGTACTTAGATGAATTGATTAAAATGTATTGCCTCTTACATGACCAGAAGGCAATTCTGAAAGCCATGGTGTGAACCGATCGACCGACAGGCCTTTGTGAATGCAACGGTAACGATGCCTGTAAAGGAAAGACGTCAAAAACCTGCCAAGTCCGTAGTTCCGTACATTTCATGTTTGTGTTTCGACATGAGCTCAAAGGCTCGAGCAAACGCGACAATATGACGACGCGTTTTCACAGAAAAGGTTCTTAAATTTGCTTTTTTTTTATTATTTATGGATATGAGAAATTGACATTCTCTAGCGATGGCGATGTTCGAAATTACATAGGGCCAAAATCCCACCTTGAAAGTGAACAGAGGAGTTTCGCATCTATCCGAATTATTATTTAATCACTGCTTCTGTTTCCTGGACTTTTACATTGTTTAAGTTTATGTTGTAAGATTGAGGTGGAATTTGAACAGGTTTGAACTCAAGCCTTTTGACATTCTTTGTGATTGTAATTAGGATTTTGTTTGCAAAACAGATCGAAATATTCGGAGAAACAGAAGACTTTTGAATTACATTGAGAATTGGGGATTAGCTTTAAGTTTCGCTAATTTTACGGATGATTTTGTTGTACAGGGAGATCTTTATATTTTAATCCAGAGCCTTTTTGATTTTCTGACGGTAGGGTTGTATTTTGGTTCAAAATGGGAACTTATTTCGTAATCTACATTAATATTTATTACAAAGGGTTATTTAATTGTATATTTGTTTGATTTTAGGGGATAATCTATCTGTCGCATCAAGGGTGGCCGATAGATGTAAACCATTGGGAAGTGTAGTAGGTATTCCCTTAGGTTAAAAATCCTGCGTGGGGCAGGTTGGTGGGTACAATGGTGAAAATATAATCACACAAGTTATTCGACACACTGGGTTTATTTAAATAGTCACAACTCACAGTTATAATCTTGCTTACCAATATTACGGATTGACACCGATTCTATGACGTCCAGCTAAGGCGGTCAGTACTCAACTGCCATATTCTGCTGTCCCCACCACGCAAGTGGTTAGAAAAACCGCGCCAATGCGTAGTTGTTCTTGATTTGCCACCAGGGGCGAGCTTGTGATTTGTTTTGACGTCCGAACTGTTGACTAAACCCGACATACGGAAATACTGATTCAATTTGTTCAGTGTTAGAAACTACAATTTCGTTGATACTTTTATTTTGGGTATTATAGGTTACGGACGCGGAGTCAAATTAAAAAGATTCTGTATGGCAAGATTTTTATTTGGCAAGCAAAGCCGATGACGACTATTATGCCAATATCTAAAGTAAATTGGAAAACAATAGTGTGAATGTTATTAGTAATTAAAAACTTTTGAACAAAAAATCTTTTGTATAAGTCTTTTGTAAGTATCCATTGTTTTCCGTTATTTGACATTGACTTCAGAAAAGAAAGTTATTTTCTCTTTGAAGTGTACAAAACACTACAAAGAGAAAAATAACTTTGGAAGTCAGTTTGATTTCTTGTTAAAAAGTTTTTATTTTCCGCTTTTTAGTTTTGGTAGGTACCTCCAATTAACATGAAAATCATATATAGCCAAAGTAAATCTCATGACGATTCCAATAAGCCAAAACACGACTAGGATACATTGTTTTCTTCTTCATCCGTTTCACTTTACCAAACGATACTTTCTGAGTGCAAATAATTACATTATTGATGAAAATACCAAAATTACTACATGTATGCATGGTATATTTGAGGAATTACCTCGATTTTTCCTTTTTAACAAAAAAAGAATCATCAAAATCGGTTCATAAACGACGAAGTTATCTGCGAATACACGTAAAAAAAATATATATAAATATACGGTCGAATTGAGAAACCTCCTCCTTTTTGAGAAGTTGGTTAAAAAGAGAATAACATAACTTGGACGAATTTTTGAATATGACAGTACATAATTATTATCTAACCTCAAACCAATAATTAAAATCTCACATCATACTATCTTGCTAATGGATGGAATGGATGGATGTATGTTTGTTACGCAATCACGCCAGAATGGCCGAGTGGATCTGGATGAAATTTAGCACAGAGATAGATTATAGTCTGGAATAGCACATAGGCTTTTTATCATCCCGAGAAAAGGAAAAAGTTCCCATGGAATAATTTTCGACTTTCACGATGGCGAAGCTACTGGCAGAAGCTTGGAATATATATACCCAACACTAACAGTCCCCTTTCCGAGCCATTACACTCTTTACTTTAGAATTCATTACGAGGCGTGCTGTTTGCAATGTTTTCCTCGCTCGCTTGTCAAGCTGCTTTATTGTCACTTTGTGGCTTTAAATTGTATTGGAGTCACTGGCTATACAATTGTATTTAGGTCAGTAATCCAGAAGGAATAAGATATCAAGAGGAGTGGAGTAGTCAAGAGTGAATCGGTTTCATCTAGGCAAGCGCGCTTCACCGTAGACCACATCATCGCTTAACATCAGGCGAGATAGTGGTCAAACGCGAGCCTATAGATGATAAAAAAAGTATTGAACTACTAACTTTTTCCAGTGTTTTAAGTCCCACGAGAACGTACCACACATGGGGGTCAAATCCCTTAGCACGAAGTCCGTAGTTTCGGTCTTCGTTACGGGCTTTTCCTACTCCGTATTACCTGCGGACGGATGATTCGTTCGGGGCCCGAACTAAGAATGAATGACAACACAATTTGACAGTTGTACCTATTGCCGATGTGTGTTTACCGGTCCAAAATATTGAACTTAACACATGTTTTTCACTCCGACGTTTCGGAGTACTTCCGGAAGGGGCCCGTAACTTCGTTGATGGGAATAGGGAATAGATTCCTGCACCGTGACAAAAAATATCCTTTGTCCCAATGCAGGCCATGATAAAGATGGGTTCAAAATTTCATGGAAATCTGGTTAGCCGTTATGGCATGAATCATTAAAAAGATCTTAATGCCAAAATAACGGCCCAGAGTCTCTGTCTATAAACGAAAGGCTTTTGATAGATATTGGTAGAAAGGTGAAATTTTATTGGGTTGTCAAGCGCTTGTACACAAATGTGCAGTGGTGGACTTAAGACGATATATACGCCTCAATGTAAATGCAGTACTGACCGTGCGCCCGCTCGATGCCAAAATATCAATTTTGAACCTTTTAAACAGTTTTGTTTGCAAAATATTATTTTATTTACATATGCTATGTCAGTTATGAAGAAATCGCAGCCATCAATTTTTCTGTGTAAAAATATTTTTAAACATCCAAGTCGCTTTGGAGGAGTATCCAAAAGTTGCGAAAACTATCGTGTTGCTAATTATTTGTTATACGAAAAAACCATGTTTAAAAAATTATGTACATGAAACAATAATAAATATATATTTTTTCAAACCTTTTATCCTAGCCGTTACTAAGGAGTATGCTTTAGAAAGTTACCGTTTTACGGCATGTAGGCCCTTAATGCCTTAGGCATTTTCTTCCAGTCGATCTTTGGTTGATGCAGACACAAATATTGGTAATATTGTAATCACTACAAGGTAACTTTTTATTCAAATACAAAGCTATATATAGTATATACATACAATATACTCAAACAAATAAACTAAATCTTACTAATATTATTAATGCGCAAGTTTGGATGGATGTATATTTGTTACTCAATCACGGCAGAACAGCTGAACGGATCTGGATGAAACTTGGCACAGAGATAGTCTATATTCTGGAATAGCACATAGGGTACTTTTTACCCGGAAAAATGTACCTACGGTTCCCGTGGGACTACTGCCGACTTTCACGCGGGCGAAGCCGCTGGCGGAAGCTAGTACACGAATATACTTAAACAGTTAGTGGTAGCAGATAATTGGAAAACATTATCGCGTGACGATACTACTGCTAACGTCTTACGAAGGTGCTCGCAAGCTTTCTCTTTGAGTTCCAATCAGTAGGTTACTATCAAAACGTCACGTGATCAAACCCTTAAATTTTGGCACTTCCACATTCGCCATCGCTGACATTGAATGACATTTTGTATAGACCCTCAGCAGGTTCCTAAATCTTTCATAATACTTTGATTCGCTATTCCTCGATCATTTCTATAAGTAACTCCACAGCAACGTAGAACCCCATTTCTTAACCAAAACATAAAAACGACACATTTTTCATAGTTCACACACCATTAAGCTAAGCTCATAAAGCTTGTGTCTAACATGTAAACAAAAAAAAACAAACACGGTTCCGACGTTCGCAGACAATAAAAAAATAAAATATAAGGTAAGTGTCTCTGGCCGCGTTAGGTGGTCACAGAGTAAAAAATAATAATGGAGAGCGGTCTTCTTACTTCCGTCGGCTCCCCAAAACTAATGGGAATTAATAATATGGGTATGTTTTGAGCTTGTCTTTTTAATGACAGACCCCAGGAGGGTGACCATAAGCTCTTAGAGTAAGGTTATTTTGAGTGTGCCTAAGGGACAAATGTACTCAAAATAACCTTACTCTTAGAGTTTATGGCTACCCCCCTGGGATAGCTATCGTTTTTAAAATGATTCATTCACTTCACTATTGTACCTTATGTTACCCTACTCTCTACTCTACCCTACCTACCTACCCTACCCACCTATCCTACCGTACATACCTACCCTACCCTATCTACCTACCCTACCCTAACTTACCTACCCTACCTACATACCTACCCTACCTACAAACCTACCCTACCTACATACCCACACTATCTACATACCTACCCTACCTACATATATACCCTAGCTACATACTTACCCTAACTACTACTTTTCTTATTTTCAACAATCAAAACAACTTTTCTTTTTCTATCTAAGAACCCTCTCCTAACAATAACAAACACAAAAATGGAATTAGCGAAATCGGTAAAGCCATTCTCAAGTTATTGCATGACCAGGAGAAATAGAGGTTCATTTTAACCGACTTCCCAAAAAATAGGAGGTTATCAATTCGACTTTTTTTTTGTTACCTTAGAACTTTTTACTGGGTGAACTGATTTTATTGATTCTTTTTTAATTGAAAGCTGGTGCTGGCGGTCTTGTGGTCCAAACTTACAAATTTCACAAAGATCTGATGAAGAACTTCGGAGATATACATCAGAACTCTTCAATCAATGACGGCAAATCACTCGGGTTGGCTGCAATCGCATGTCTGTTTATTATTTACACAATTTCATAATTATAACATCACACTAGCACGTTCTAAAGGGGTTACAGTTCACCCTAGTATACTCTCATTCCACCGGTTTTGTTTAAGTTTCATGTTACTGGGTTAATCTATTCTGGCTTCACTTTGGGCATTATAGGTACTGTAGCGTAAAAAAAAAAATTGTCACTACATGTGTCACGTTTAATTTTGACGAATAAAAGATAAAATAAAAACAAACATTGTTCAACATAAAAAAATATACAAAGAAAAAAGGAATGGCGACGAAAAGGAAGACTATCGGTAAGGTTGGGAAATGGATTGTCTAGAATAAAATTTGTAATTTTGGAAAATAATGCCTATAGGAGAGAAGGGGTTGCAACCGCTATCCGGCCCTAGGCGCGATTAAAATATAACCGTGCATAAATGTAAAATTAAAAACGGTTCATTTCACGACCTTTTGACACGAATAGGTGATACATATAAAAAACTATTCAATAAATACTTCGCTATTGCTACAAATTATAAAAAGTGAATAGGAACAAAATTTTGGGATCACTTGACGCGGAGCGATGTCACGACGTCCTCCCGGGGTCTTCACTCGTATATTATGGAGTCACCCCCGCAAGCACACGCTTCCCGAACTCAGTCGGTGTTGAAATAACTCGGAACATCAGTCCACAGCTTGTTATATATTCCAAGAACCGATTCTGAGCGAATCGGTTCTTTGCAACAGACGGCCTTATGCGCCGGTAACTCGGAAACAAATTAAATTCCTGGTGAACAATTGACACTCTCAGAAAGAAATGTCCAATAATGCTGCAGAACTAAATGCAACATATTGGTTTGCATGGACGCAATGCGATATAAATCCAACGATTTGCACTTGAAATTTTCTTAAAAAAAAATACTAAACGTGTTACTTCCAAGTAGATACGTCGCCAATTCACAAGAAAAATTTTCTCTGTCCTCCAATGGAATGATCAAACTTCTAAGTTTGAACCGAAATAAGAAAAAAATTAGAAATGAGGTCGACTTACACGAACGGAATAGTTTTTATTCAGCCGAATCAATAGGCAGCGTGATAATGCTGCAATACCCCCTTTCTAAGAAAAAAAAAGGACGAAAGTACGAGTGAGAAGAAAGATAAAGCTGGAACAGGCAATGACAACAGCAGGAATCATTTCTGAATCAAACGATATCGAAGTGCAAAAGATACTGAATAAACACGGTGGCCACCACATCTAAACGTTATCCGCGCGAACTCGCGATATCTCGATTACATCTATGGAGAATATGAAAGAAAATAACAAACTCATAAATCTAAATATATATTGTTCAATTAGAGACAAACACCAACAACTACCACGTCCTAACAACTATGAAGAACAACCAGGGAACTATACATCTAAGTAAAGCTAGCCTAACTTAACATAAGACTTAACTATTACCTAACAACAATAAGAAAAAACCCGGGGATCCCCAAAAAATAAATAACGTCAACACGTAAAGTCCAACCTTAGTTATAGAAACGAAAGACAAGTTGGACAAAAAACAAAAAAACAAGTTTGAGAAAGAAAACTTAAGTCAATTAAGTCAAAGAAGAATTCAAGACAAAAAAACTCAAATCAGAGAACTCAAGTCAGAAAACTCAAGTTTAAATTCAAATTAAATGTAGAATGACACACCATTTGTGTTAAACTAAAAGAAATAAAATAACCTGAGAACACAGGTTGACACAACACAGAAATAAATAGATGTCATTATTAACAGATAATTCATGAAGTTTTTAACATAATCAAAAACTTATGCAAAGAAATATTCCCATAAACCAAAGAGGAAAAAGGTTTAGAAAGCAAATGTTAATGTTAAAATGGAACAAAGAGAATTCAATCAAATTTATTTTAAGATATCTTTGATATGATATTGTCCGGAGTGGACTGAATCACAATCCTGGAGCAAATATGTGGTCCTAGAAATGACTCTTATTACACGGCACTTAATAAAACGTGGAGCAAGCTTTCCAGAAAAAAAATCATTTCCAGAAGACTTGGAAAAGTTCTTTCTCCATACAGTATCACCAATATTCAGAGTGATAGCTGATCGATTAGAATTATATGCACGAGAGTTACGGAGGAAAGCTAAAGAAAGATTATCAGCTACCTTTGCATAAACTTCGCTGAGAGAGGATAGGTTTGAAGCATGACGAGCCCGACTGTCTGCCAAATTAGAGCTTCGAGTCTGACTATCTACACGACTGCTATCCATAAGGACCTCTCTACCAAACATAAGAAAGTTAGGCGTAAAGCCAGTAGCTAGATTAACACAAGAATTGAGGTAAAGCTTAACTTTAGGTAACATTTTAGCCCAACTTCTTTGGTTTTCACCAACCAAAATACCTAAACACGTAATAACACTTTGGTTGTATCGCTCAACCGTATTTGCTTGGGGTGTATAATATGGCGTAAAAGTAGGTGATTGAATATGAAAAGATCTGAGAAAATTAAGGAATTGATTACTACGAAAAACTGTAGCGTTGTCGCAAAGAATAGTACGCGGAACCCCAAAATTAAAGAAAATTTCAGACTCTAACGCTTTTATAACAGAAAGAGCGTCAATCCTTTTCAGAGAAACTAGCCAAACATATTTGGAAAAAACATCTACCATAGAAAGGATATATTTATAACCATGATAAGCACAGGGCAACGGACCAATTATATCGATAGAAATCATCTGTAAGGGCAAGGAAACCTCTTTAGGGTAGCACATCTGACCGCGAGGTTGCGTGTTCGAGATTTTATAGGCTTTACAAACCTCACATTGACTTAACGTCGAAGTAACGTCACGGAACATATTTGGCCAGTAGAACAACTCCCTAAGCTTTAGATACGTTTTAGTAACACCGGGATGTATCGAAGGAAAACTATTGTGAATTTCCCAAATAGCGTCTGGAACCTTTTCAGCTGGTAACACCACGTGCCATGGTTCAGAAGATAAAGGACTAGTAACAGGCATGCGTCTCATGAGGATACCGTTATTTATAGCGTATGCTGGGAACATTTGTGGCGTGTCTCGAGCACCTATATACACCTTCTTATACCAACGGTCATTAGTATGTTCAGGACCCTGGTCAAACGACACAGGATTAGCATAGATCCTGGATAGAACATCGGGGACTATATGTTGCGAACCTTTACGATGCACAATATCAAAAGTATATTGGGAGATAATAGTAGCCCAACGAGCTAAACGACCAGATGGGTTGTTAAGAGTGAGGAGCCACTTAAGGGCCATATGGTCTGTTATGACTGAAAACTTCATCCCATCTAAATAACATCGAAAATGTTTAATTGAATCCAAAACTGACAAGAGTTCACGTTCTGTAGTACTATAATTGCGTTCAGTTTGAGTGAATAAACGCGAATAATAGGCGATTGGGTGCTCAACATCGTCTATCTTTTGTGTCAGTACCGAACCAAGACCAACAGCTGATGCATCACACTGCAGGATGAACGGCTTGGAGAAATCAGGACATGCCATAACAGGCGTATCGATTAGCGCTTGTTTCAACTTAGTGAAAGCCTGATCGGCTGCATCATTCCAACTTATTGGATCATTACCCTTTCTCTTACCGATAAGGGCAGTAAGCGGAGCAATTATAGAAGAAAACCCTTTAACGAAACGCCTATAATAGGAACACATACCAATGAAACCGCGTAATGACTTAGCTGAAGTGGGAGTAGGATAATCTTTAATAGCATCAAGTTTGCCGGGATCGGTTTGAAGTCCCTTTTCATTAACTATATAACCCAAATATTTTAGTTCGCTTTTGCAAAACTCGCATTTTTTCAAATTTATAGATAAGCCTGCTTCTTTAAGTCGAGCAAGCACCTTCCTGAGCAGCGCCATATGACCAAAGAAATCTTTAGATACGATTATCAAGTCGTCGACGTACCCAAAAATACAGTCGTCACTGGTAGAAGTAAACTCGAAATTAACGATCATATCAGTAAGGCGTTGCATCTCCGAAGCAGCGTTCGTTAGACCAAAAGGCATCCTAACAAACTCAAAGAGACCACGTTGTGGGACAATAAATGCTGTTTTCTCACAACTTTCTCTATCAGCAAGTGGAATTTGCCAGAAAGCACTTCTAAAATCCAATGAGCTAATATATCTAGCACCACGAAGGTTGTCGAGGATATCGTGAATACGGGGAAGAGGATAAGAATCTCTGATTGTCACACTATTCAGTTTTCTACTGTCGACACAAAACCGAACAGAACCATCCTTTTTTGTCACCATTACCACAGGACTAGCCCATGGAGAACGAGAAGGACGAATAACACCCATATCTAACATTTTGTCAATCTCTTCATTGAGAATCTTCAACTTGACTGGGGATAAGGGATAATATCTTTGACGGATAGGGTATCCCGTAGTATTAATTTTATGGGACAACCAAGATGTCTTTCCAAGACCAACTTTTTCCGAAGAGATAACTTCATACTCCTTAATAACTTGTTGAAGACAAGACTCTTGATCCGGCGATAGGATGTTACGAGGATGAATATAACGAACCTCACTAACAGAGGAAACTTGAGGGGGAGAGTGCTGAACAGAAGGGATAAACATATTACCATCAATATTTTTATCGAAAGCCTGACTAAAAATAGACGTCAAACCGAATTTATTCCAAAATTCGATACCTAAAATAACAGAAGATGACATCGAACTTGCCACTAAAAACTCATGAATAAAAGTTGTACCGTTAAATTTAACTGGAAGATGTACAGAACCAAGAATATCAATCGGTGAATTATTAGCCGATATAACACGGGGACAAGCGTCTTTTGATGTCAAAGAAATACCAAGTTGCTGAATAAAATTATCGTTAACAAGCGAAATCTGAGCACCAGTGTCAAGCAATGCTTTAACAACTCTACCACATAATAATACCTCTATAAACGGTCGGTTATCAAATGAATCTGTAGTAAACACTGGGGATACTGTACGAAAAGAAGCGTATCGCCAGTGGTCTATGCATTTTTTGGATTACATTTCGGACATTCTCTAGTAATAAATCCAGGAGTGCGACACTTAAAACAAATCATGCCTGTGATCTCTGGGCAAGAGCGGTAAGAATGACCAACTTTGTTACATTTTAAGCAAAGCTGAGACTGACTACAACTAGGACAAGTCCGAGGCTTACTAGTTGTTGGTTGATGGGAAGTTTTGTTCGGCCTGGGTTTTGGTGAGTTAACAGCCTGAGAAGTCGACTGGTCGGCAACACAATCGAAACTGGCTACCGCCTTTGGAGGTTTTAGAAAGGACTCGAAATGAGTAACAGCTTCGATTAAATTATCGATGTCATGAAATTTTTGGATGGACAAGCAAGGAGTGTACTTTGGCAACATGTTGTGAGTGATGATCCGCAACAACTCCGATTCTTCAATAGGCTTGCTCAGTTTAGCATTTAAGTAAGAAACCTCGATAATAAATTCTCTTATTAGCTGTTCCGGTCTCTGCTTGAGGTTACGGACCTCCTGGCTTATCTTAAATTCAAAATCGGTCGTACCGAATGTCCTAAAAAAGGCTTCTTTGATCTCAAAGAAGGAAAGATCCGGACGACGGATTGACCTAAAATATTGAAGTGCGACACCTGACAAGACTTCATGGAATCGCCTAACTAAGTAACCATCAGACAAATTGTCGGCCTCCCTGCACTCTTCTAGACTCGTGAAAAATTCCCGTACGCAGGTCTTTCCATCGAAAACAATCTTCCACTTAGTAAGAGAGAACTGCCTGGTAAATTGTGGGCGTTCATCAGATCTTATTGGAGAAGGAACAACACTTTGTGAGGAAGCGCGAGAAGCTCTTGGCTGAATGGGACAAGGTGGTGGTCGCGAAATGATGGGACTATCACAACGTGGAGTCTCACCAATAGGGAACTCCTCTTCTGACATGATGTAACTAGTATAGACCTAATAACGAATGAAAGAACAGACAAAGGACGATTGAATCCTAGCGAAAAATAAGCACGGCATGAACAGCTGGACAAAAATAATCCAGCAACCAGCAGTCAGCGAACGCCAAGCTAGTAAACAAAGATCTAGGCTAAATAAGGAGTAAAAATCAGGAAACCTATCGTTATATTTGCTGCCATAAGTGGATAAAATAAAAGACGGTTATGTGTACTATAGTTCACAAAATTAAATTCCATTAAAAAACATTACATTTCATGAAAAAAATATGTCAAGGAAAATAACAGCTTCACAGATCTGTACTGGTGGTATAAATCCTAGAATACCTTTCTTGAATGGAAGAATATCAGCGTCCTGAAACAAATAAGCTTAAGAATCATTAGCTCCCAGAGGGAGTGACCATCCTCAATAAAGCAAAAAAAATAAATTATGTCGAATCATTTAAATTTCAAAGTTATTAGGTAAAAACACTTACTTTAGTTGTTCGGGCGCCAATTTGTAGCGTAAAAAAAAAATTGTCACTACATGTGTCACGTTTAATTTTGACGAATAAAAGATAAAATAAAAACAAACATTGTTCAACATAAAAAAATATACAAAGAAAAAAGGAATGGCGACGAAAAGGAAGACTATCGGTAAGGTTGGGAAATGGATTGTCTAGAATAAAATTTGTAATTTTGGAAAATAATGCCTATAGGAGAGAAGGGGTTGCAACCGCTATCCGGCCCTAGGCGCGATTAAAATATAACCGTGCATAAATGTAAAATTAAAAACGGTTCATTTCACGACCTTTTGACACGAATAGGTGATACATATAAAAAACTATTCAATAAATACTTCGCTATTGCTACAAATTATAAAAAGTGAATAGGAACAAAATTTTGGGATCACTTGACGCGGAGCGATGTCACGACGTCCTCCCGGGGTCTTCACTCGTATATTATGGAGTCACCCCCGCAAGCACACGCTTCCCGAACTCAGTCGGTGTTGAAATAACTCGGAACATCAGTCCACAGCTTGTTATATATTCCAAGAACCGATTCTGAGCGAATCGGTTCTTTGCAACAGACGGCCTTATGCGCCGGTAACTCGGAAACAAATTAAATTCCTGGTGAACAATTGACACTCTCAGAAAGAAATGTCCAATAATGCTGCAGAACTAAATGCAACATATTGGTTTGCATGGACGCAATGCGATATAAATCCAACGATTTGCACTTGAAATTTTCTTAAAAAAAAATACTAAACGTGTTACTTCCAAGTAGATACGTCGCCAATTCACAAGAAAAATTTTCTCTGTCCTCCAATGGAATGATCAAACTTCTAAGTTTGAACCGAAATAAGAAAAAAATTAGAAATGAGGTCGACTTACACGAACGGAATAGTTTTTATTCAGCCGAATCAATAGGCAGCGTGATAATGCTGCAGTACCTAGCCTATAGAATTGGTCCATTATGTACCACAACTAAAAAGTGAAAATAGTATTAACAAAATGATTTTTTTTTTACAAAAAATAAAACCGATTTCCAAATAAAAACACTACAAAGTGAAAAATAACTTCAATTTCGGAAGTCAGTGTCAAAAAACGAAGAAACAAAAACAGGAACACCGACTTCCGAATTTGAAGTTATTTTTCACTTTGTAGTGTTTTTATTTGGCAGTAGGTTGTATTTTTTTGTAAAAAAGTTTTTATACATCTAGATGGTTACCTGTTAATAATGGCGGAACCTCTTATGCGTGGTAATGTCAATTGCTAAATAAATCGTTGGACAAAGTATAGCTCTTTTTCGTGGCTTTACTTCTGTCGGTTATCCAACTAACACGATGCAAATTTTTTGAGAAAAATATTTTTTTGAAGTCTATAGCAAACAACGGTAGAGTAGCGTTATATCAATATAAGAATTTTCTAAATCAAATCAGTACTATACCCAGCGATTGCCTTTTACAAACAATTATAAACAAATCGATATGATATGAATCAACAATTTAAATATTGCGATTCACCATTATAGAGGTCATTGGGATACCCTTTTGAGCAATTTAATTGCACGGCCCGATATTGAAAAGTGACCATTACAAGAGGAAGCTTCAGGGTAAACAAATAGTTTCATAATAGTCTGGTTGTTCTAGTTTAATTGTCTAACTGTAACAGTTAGTCATTTATCAATGGAAATAAATTGGCATATTGAGACCGATTCAATCAATAGTCGGATTCAGTTTGTAATTTGTAGAATGTCGAAATATTTTGTTATATTTCTGTCTGTTTGTTACTTTTTCAGAATTCTTAAAGGCTCTGTAGAATCAAGATGAAACTTGGCAGACGGGCAGACAATGTCATAGATGAGGACACAGGTTACTTTTTATCTCAGGAGCATGTTCCCTTGGAATGATATCCGAATCTCACGCAGGTGAAGCCGCTAGCAAAGGCTAGTTAATTATGATTCCCTGAAAAGTTTAGCAAGATATTAGTTATACACACACAAGAGGAAACAAAATTGAGACTGGTAAAAATGCTTCTTGCTGGTTTTGGAACTCATTCGAATTTAGAATCGATATGAATTTGATTTGAATTTTAAGAACGTGTTGATTGTTTAGTGCAGGACAGATTAGATTTATGCGAGCTAATGTAAACATGTCATTTCATCAAATATTAAAAGTCCGCCAGGGCTTTCTATATTTATTGAAAACCCTTCGATTCGGTTTTGGAAGATGTCTCAAACATCTCTTGCAGTACCTACCTAATAAGACCATTCTTCTCCTTCCGTCATCTAAATATTATCTTTCGCCTTAGCCCAGTAGAGAGCCTCTAGAAAAGTGGCATTCGATGTCAGCGAAGGCGATAGTCGAAATTTAAGGGATTGATCACGTGATTTTTCGATATCGTTTGTTAATCAATCCCATACACATTTAATGATAGATTATCACTTGTCTAGGGCCTCCAAAAGCTATCGATCCTATAAATCTCTGAAACAAAACACTATCGGCGGTCTTCTGACACTTATTTAAAAAGGTTGGTGCACCAGTTAACGACATTTTCACGAAACTTTATCGTCGATAATCGCGTGGCTCGACCCACGTCCGACACGACCGACTTCAGAGAAAATAAAATAAAACCAATTACGGGAACTGCGGGATAATTTACGAATTGAAAACCTATGGTCAAAGGTCACAAAGGTAATGATTTCTTGCGAATAAAATAAGATATAGTAAAAAACAGAAGCTGATATCATCTATACATACTAATAAAATTGGAGTGTCTGTTTTTAATATTGTAATAACCGTTTTTTACTACATGTATATGAATATAAATAAGGTACATACACCAAAATAATTTTTTTTACAATTTTTGTCTGTCTGTCTGTCTGTCTGTTTGTTCCGGCTAATCTCTGAAATGGCTGGACCGATTTTGACGGAACTTTTATTGGCAGGTAGCTGATGTAATAAGGAGTAACTTGGGCTACGTTTATTTTAGAAAAATTCTTTTATTTTAGAAATTTGTTAGGCGGAACGAAGTTCGCCGGGTCAGCTAGTAAAACATATAATGATTCTACTTTACAAGCTACATTACTTCCTGTTCCTGTTTCTAGAAGATCATGAATTAAAGGTAAGCATTGAGGATGAAGATGAGACTGAAGTAAGTAATAAGATACTTTTTCCGCAGGAGATGAAATAAATCCATTTCTATAGTAACTGCTACATACTAACGTGTTAATAACATTAGATCTAAACCTCTCAGACCTAATAAAAGTGCCACGTGAAAAAATTACTTCATAATAACATCGCTAGCCTCCCACAAATTCAATTATGATACGAAAATAAACTCGTAACAAAATTTTATAGACCATAGTCTAACTTCATGAGTCTAACCCAGATTATTTGGCTATTACTATACTATAACTTCAAGACCCCTGGAGAAGAGGAGTTGTTAGCTATATAATGTTCTGGTGGCCCAGACCTCGCCTCTCGTGTTTGAGGTCGTGGGTCCAAATCCGGGCAAGTACCAATGTGACTTTTGCAATTCATATGTACTTTATAAGTTTACCTTGGACGTCGCTGACAACGATGAAGGAAACATCCTGAGGAAACCAGGAGTTACAGTTTAATATTTGTGAGTTGATTTATTATTATTGTTTTTCATCATCATATCAGCCGAAAGACGTCCACTGCTGGACATAAAACCTCTCCCAAGCGTCTCCACATTGAGCGGTCCCGTGCTTCCCGCATCCAGCGGATCTGGTGAGGGAGCCTTCCAACGCAATGTCTTTAGGTTCGCGGTTGCCACTCCAGAACTTCATTGCCCCATCGGCCATCCGTACTGCAATCAATGTGCCCTGCCCACTGCCACTTAAGTTTGGTAATTCTTCGGGCTATGTCGGTAACCCTGGTTCTCTTGCGGACATCTACATTTATGATTTGATCACGCAAGGAAACTCCGAGTATAGCCATTGCCCTTCGGGTGACTGTTTGCTGTCTGATAAAGGGTCGTTCCATGTAAAATATTGGTACTCAGCAGTCAGCTATATCCTCTTGAAATTAAAGCTGATCCTAACATAGTTCGGAAAAAGCTAGATGGCTTTCTCGAATAGGTTTGAAATATATTAGAATGGATTCATTTTGTTTACGACGTTCTTGTAATGGCTTTATGAGGCAACATTCATCATCATGATCATTAAAGCCGAAAGACGTTCACTGCTGAACATAGACCGCCAGGCTTCGCTACATTGACCGATCCCGCGCGTCTCGCATCAAGCGGATTCCCGCAACCTTAAGGGCCTTCCACTACTTTAGTGCCGTAAAACAGTTACTTTCTAAAGCATACTTACTCCTTAGTAATGGCTAGGTTAAATGATTTAAAAAAAAATATATATTTTTGATTCATGTACATTATTTTTGAAACGGGTTTTTTTCGTGTAACTAATAGTTTATCTTTAAAAAAATAATTAACAACACGATATTTTTTCGCAACTTTTGGATACTCTTGCAAAACGACTTGGATGTTTAAAAATATTTTAACACAGAAAAATTGATGGCTGGAATGTCTTCATAAATGAAATAGCATAATTATGTAAATCCAATAATATTTTGCACAGTTTTGATCCGAGCGGGCGCACGGCCAGTACTACGTTAACATTAGGGTATATATTATATCACCTTAACCAGGCAACATGCTTTACTTACGTTTTAATATATTTCTACGATTCGTCAAGTAGTTTGATTGAGTAGTATAGCTGCTTCTCTTCTACAATAGCTACTAAACTATTAAGTACTACACGATCCCAAGAGGAATCGCTCAACATAGTAATTTCAGCCGACATCAATATGCAGCATTTGTAAAATGTAGTTTTTTCGCCGGTTGGAGTCTGAAATAAATTGCGGGATTTAGCATCCCTTACCCTAGGCTGGTAAGCAAGATGGCGTAGCGCGGGAAAAGGGTGGGAATAAGTAATTGGTAGTCATGCGTAGTTTTATGAGACCTATTTACCTTCTAGCTTATTTTTATACCCGCAACTATTTCTATGCAGAACTTTATCTTTAGCTTATTTATGTATTTTATAATATATATCTTTTAATAAAAGGTTTACAATACACTTTTTCAAAAATTTCTGTATCAAATTTCATCAAAATCGGTTCAGCGGTTTAGGTAAAAACGAAGCAAACATATAGTCTTGAACATTACATTTTGATGTTAAGTATTGTAATTATGTAGAATATTATATCGATATTCATTTATGGAAATTAATTATAACTCGAAGTCTATCATTAAATAAATATGTATAGTTGCTGATAATTATATACAAAAGTAGATATTTAATTATATAAGAACGTTCGGCTTTTTTGTAATAATAATTATATCAAAAAAATTACAATCTATTTTATTCTGACAATACGAATAATATTTTCCCATTACATGGCGAACATTGAACACACACACACATATAAAATGTTTTGGGAATATTTGCAGAGTACTAAAGAGTGCGAACCCCGGAGTCTGTTTCCTGATAGTTATAAGTTGGGGGTCTTAAAGTCAAGGCTGAATAACTTACTTCTAAGTATCCGTGCTTTATCGTCAACCATATCATCGATTGCCATCAGGTGAGTTAGTGGACAAACGCGACGCCAGGATGCCTAATTTTATCTTTATGTATAAATAAAAATGTGTGGTGACACTTAAGGGAAGCTTTTGTCCAGCCTGCAATGGACATCTTTTGGCTGAAATGGTGATAAATAAAAATTAATATTTGTATATTCGTCCTGTACGCGTTTCTAACCTATAAAATAGATATTTATCTATATTTTTTAAACTTAGGTGGATTATTCTGCAAAACACTTTTTTACTTTACGGTGGGGCATTGCACCGCATACCAGGAATAACTAGCTGAATATAAAAAACGGCCAAGTGCGTGTCGGACTTCGCACATTCAAGGTTCCGTACCAAACCGCAAAATCAAATTGGTTTTAATAGGAAAAAAACTGGCCAAATGCGAGTCGGACTTCGCATATTTAGGGTTCCGTACCAAACCGCAAAATGAAGTTGGCTGTAATAGAAAAAGTGAGGGAAATTAAAGAAAAATCAGATTTATCAATATATTAGTATTTGTTAGGCAAATTTGAGTAATAATAATCATTAACACCAAATTTGAAGTGCTTAGGTCAATGGGCAATCAAAAAAATTCTTCGGAAATAAATATTGTAAAAAGCACTGACTTTGGTGACAATGGCACGCAAAAACGCTAACTTTGGGAAACATTCCTTTACTTTTCAATATTTATTAAAACAAAAAGTATAGTATTTATCTACTTAACGGTTTCTAAACTACGATACCCCACTCGATGGGTAGATATTTTTTTTTTTACTCTGTCTTTATCTGTATGGGAATCTACCTATTTTTGACAATTTTTATAGCTTTGAATCAACAAGATGCTTATACTGTGAAAATTTGAAGACTGTAGCTCCAACCATATGGCTGTAAAACCTGTGTGACAGACAACGGACAGACAGCTGGACAGCCAGACACGTAGGTGACAGCAATAGGGCTTCGTTTGGACCCTTAGGGTACGGAACCCTAAAAACAACCAAAAATAAAACATTTTTTTTTCGCCATTCCTTTAAAATATACATTGTTACACTTTTGTGTTCCAATTTTGGTACAAATTCAAGATAAGCGTAACTTTGATAGCAAAATAAATAATTTTTTACCACATAACTTACTTGGAGAACTTTACTATTTAGAATAGTAATATTATATTTGACGAAAAGTACACAATTACAGGTGATATTTAACAAGGTTATAACTGGCGAGGTACAAAATACATTATCAATGACCCCCATGCTAGGGAAACCTGTGTTATAATTTAATAGAAATTGTTGAATAGTCACAATGAAAGGGATCATCATTCAAACTATATCACGCAAGTAGTGCTAGGCTCACACGCGCACACGCGGGTGTCAGTAGTCCACACCTGACCTTTTAAAAGGACACCAATAAGGTCAGTGTTAATTATACATCACACACGGTCGTTATTTATGAAACTAACTGTCCCACGCGGCTTCGCTCGTCAACTGGCTACCTACCTACCCTACATACATGATTGTTGCGTAACTTAAACCGTTTACGCAGCGCACGCAACAGAAGCTCTAAAAAAGGAATATTTTTTCCCGTTTTTGCAACATTTTTCATTTATGCTCCGCTCCTATTTGTCGTAGCGTGATGTTATGTAGCCCATAACCTTCCTCGATAAATGGACTATCCAAAACAACGAAAAGAATTTTTTTATTCCAACCAGTAGTTCCTGAGATAAGCGCGTTCAAACAAACAAACTCTTCAGCTTTAAAATATTAGTATAGATAACTATTACAAAAAATGAAAGTACTTACTTATGGTTGAAGTCAGGTATTTGTCCCAGTTCTCAAGAAATATCTCTTTCAAAGGAACGAGCTTTGTTCGCTTGATTAGTTGACGCAATGGTAATAGAAATTTGATGTTTCCTTGTCAAATATTAAAAATTTTCATATTACTTTGCTCGAACGAATGATGGGGCCTAAAGGGCAGCGTTGAAAGGCTTCCCACAAGTTAGACTGATGATCTGAGGACAGCCGCAAGAGTCTGCTAGATGCTAGAAGCACGGAGCTGGCTAATATAGCCACGTTTTGGGGAGGCCTTTGATAATATTTTTTTAATATTGGAATGATGATATGGTGGATTTTACTTTTCTCATCATATTTTACTTTGTTGTGTAGTAACGCTATCTATCCTTAATCCGTATCACTTCCATAATAATGTGACAGTCACATTCACAGATAGATAACGCAAGTTCTTCCATCTGCATGAAAACCAAGCGTGCCACTTTTTCACAAACAATTTAAAAACAAATTTGCTTACCAATGAAAGAAAACATTTCCAATGCCTCGGCCAACTTTTTCTATACATTTTTTAGAGCTCCATATGGCATAAAATTTTTCTATATTTAGGTGGATTTCCGATGCCGATAATGCTAAATGAAAAGCTCAAATTACGATCATTGGTCGTAACTTTAGTCCGTTTTTTGGCACGCGAAGTACATACAGTCGCGTCATCTAGTTAGATTTATGTCTGTGGTCACATTTCTTATTTATTCCATGTCATCATCATCAGCCTTTTAATGTGCCCACAGCTAGGACACAGGCCTCCTCTCTGTGAGAGAGATTGGACCGTAATCCACCACGCAGGTCCAGTGCGTGTTGATGGATGTCACATGTCTTCGAATTTTTGGTTCTACGACATGCCGGTTTCCTCATGATGTTTTCCTTCATCGTTTTGAGAGCAGTGATGACGAAATAATTTACACAATGTAGCACCTGCCTGCGTTTAATCACACGAACTTTTATCTTTTTTTTTACTTGGAGAAATGCTCATGCATACTACGCCACCACGGGGAGATAGCGCGGTTATGTTGGACTCCAACCCACTAAAACTCCACGGTGTCCTCCTGTGCCTATTATGGTGGGAACACGGGCACGCGTTAGCACTCACCGTGAACCCGCCGCGACTGTCCGTCATCGGAACTTCCTATGGGGAGTACCCCCCATCACCGGCGCACCAGAACAGACTGTACGCCGTGACCACCTCAGGGACCAAACCAGCTCATGGGCGCCAGACGACCCCGTGCATGGCACCCTTGGTTGGATAGGTAGAGCGGCCAACGCTATACCGACACTCCTCCTCCCCTGCGGCCCCACTGCGTCCACCATCAGACGGTGGCGTTTCCGTCCAGGCCACGGAAGGTAGGGAGAGCGGCGCACCGCAATACCGGCACTCCTCTCCCGCCGCAGCATCCATCCCTCAGCCGCGATATCGTATATGCATGTATGGGAGGCCCCATACGATACCGCGGCCCGCCTCAGTTGTGGTTACGTCGTCGGCTTCTCGGCAAAAGCCCTGATAAGCGCCCTCCTCCTCTTCGCCGTGGGTGATCAAGCCAAGGCTACTGAGCCCCCCCGCCTCGACAATGCGGGCATCCACCGGGGGGGTCGAACGCACGACCTACGACACATAAGCCGTTACCTCTGTACAACCACTGCTCTCTTTAAGCATGTTTGCTTTAAGCTTGTTTTCCATTGTCATGGTGACTGAGTCAAGTGGAGGTCCTTCAAACTGACTTGGAATTTGAGTCTTTGTCAGCTTTCACAACAACGAAGAAAACCGGGTAATCCTTTCTAAAAATATAAACTAAAGACAATTACTTTACAACAAGGAATTGTAAACTGCCGCTTTAATATAAAATTATTATTTCCTTCATAATAAGATGTTTCGAGTGTTGAAATTACAACAAATGAGCTCTGGAATTACGTAAACAACTGCCTCATGAAATGTGAACCTTTAATGTTTGCTAAGTCAGTTAAAAGTACCTCTTTATGCTAATATTTGAGTTCATCATTGAGCCATAAACAATTTATGTACCTAGATATACCATGCCTACGTTAGGTTGGTTTGCGAGTGAGTGTTATGTTCCAAATAATCGCAAGCAATAAATTTAAGGAAATCACCACTTCTGCGATATATTTAGTTAGCTATTTGTCTGAAAAAATTAGCGATGGTCCAGCTAATGAATAGTTGTTACCTACCACTATCAGATACATAGATGTGATACCAAAGAGATTAGTAGGTAATCCATTGTCAACCCTGTGGTGCGAGTTCTCCCCGCGACTGCGACGTGAGACCGAGACGTGCGACCGAGGCACCGAGCATCGGCCGCGCGTATTGGTCTCGGGGGTGTGTTCGCGCGCGAGACCGAGACTTGTGTCGCACAGAAACTCTCCTCGATTCTAACCGTTAACATTACTTATATTGTTGGTTTTTTTATTCTACTTTGCAATGGAAAGCCTCAAATTACTATTGGAGGAAGAAGAACACGACGATATTATATTATATTATTATTATAAAATAAACAAAGATTGGCTATTCATGGACCAAGTGATTAATCTGTGGACTATGTATAATGCCCGGGCATAATGAATCTAGTGAAATCGGGCAATGTAATGAATACTGATTTAAACTTCCATATTTATATATTGCTACGAAACGGTTGCGCAATTAGATAATTATGGTCAATGAATTAGTCCAAGAGCGAGCGATGCGAGCTCGGGAGCTTAAGGCACGCCGACACGGATAGGTTAGGTTCAAAGAAGATGACTCTCATACAAAGCCGAAGGACAAGGATTCACGCGTCTCCTGCCACAGTCGCGCGTCGCGGACTCGCGGTCTCGTATTGTAAAAGAGAATAGTAGTAGAAGCACATCATAGCAAATTCAACGCAAAATAAAAAGTTAGCGACCTTCCTGATGGGTCGACCTGATTCGGTTTATATCATACCGATAAGCGATTTTTACAAACTGAAATTGCAATAGTTTCACATGGACGAAATGCGTTGCAACTCGTCCGATTAGCACCATATTTTTTCTTAGAAAGTGCGCGATATCGCCTATTGACGTAAATAAAAATTAAATTGCTTCGCGCCATTGGAAAGGTATCTTATACTTAAATATGGCAGTATTTATACCAAGGAGACCGTTAGCTTTATTGAATAGCAATTTTATATTTTGTGTCCATACTTACCAATATTTTTTAACCTCTCTGTTGATATTGTTACCTTACATAATCCTAAAAAAAGAAACGAGCTTATATCTTTTAGGGTCGATCCTTAATTCCCTTAGTTTAAAAAAAGGCTGAGGTTACATGAATATTAATAAAACCCTCTTTTATACCAGTGTGTTCACAGGATTATTAATATACTAGCTTTTGCCAGCGACTTTGCCAAGCGTCAACGCGAAATTCGCTATCCCACAGGAAGGTATGCCTTTTCCCAACTATGGTCTAAAGTCTCTCTGATGATGGCACTGTTGGATCATTCGGTTCCCGTCATGATGGTTGAGCTGAGTGGTGCAAATCCATGCGTCTTGTTCGTGAACGGGCGCCATCAGTTGGGATTGGTCACAACTTGGCTGCCTCAGCATGTTTTTAAGTTGGTACTTTTTGAATTGTCTATTTTATTCTAGACGGTTTTACGTACACGTCTTTTTATATTGTTCTCACATAATGTATTTTGCCAACAAGAATGATATAACCAAATACTTATAATTAAAACTGATGGAAAAGAGAATCCGTGGAGTTCCTTGCACGTTCTTCTCCATAGAAACCTATTGACGCTTGTGAATGAGCAACTAGATTCATCGTGTTTTTGTTTGACAATTCAAAAGTTCCTTTAAGGTTTAGTTGATATAAACTATTTTGATTTTGATTGTGTCGGGATCTGGTTCCAATCTAACAGTAATTTACCCGGAGCGACTGACTGCCTATGTAACCTCCATAACCCAGTGATTGGGTACTACTATGACCCTTAGCAAGACTGGTGTGTGATTTTCTGGATTCTGACTGTACCACGAGAACATGCAAGCAATGGACCGACCTGCAGCCTCATTGCGTAAGTGAATTCGGTAAAGAACACATACAGCTAAGGGTGACGACACCTTTAAAATAACGACTTTCATATTGCGTATTACACTCGAAAGGTGATGATAGGTCATGGCAAGGATATGTGAATTCAACTAATAGGGTGGAGGAAGTTATTGACCCAATACCGACAACATTTAAAGGAAATGTGTCTTAATCTTTCATCGAGCTGTTCCCGTTGCCCTGCCGATCTCACTTACGCAATAAGGCTGAAGATCTGGCCTGCAGTAGGCGGTCCATTGCATTGGAGACAGAGAGATATGGCGACGCATGTCAGCCCGAAATCTCATTGCAACATGATGACCACGACCGTTCTGCCAAGAGTGTACTGACCACAGATATAAATCTAACTAGATGACGCGATTGTATGTACTTCGCGTGTCAAAAAACGGAGTAAAATTACGATCAATGATCGTACTTTGAGATTTTCATTTAGCATTATTGTTACTGGAAATGCACATATCTAGAAAAATGCCTTTTATGCCATATTAATGTGTAGACTGTATAGAAAATATTGGTTAAGGCATTGGAAATGTTTTCTTTCATTGGTAAGTCAATTTTGTTTTTAAATTGTGTGTGAAAAAGTGGCACGTTTGGTTTTCATACGGATGGAGGGATACATGGATAGAACATGACCTGATTCGGGCCATGTTCTACCCGTGCGCCAAGATTCATCCAAATACGTTCAGCCGTTGTGTCGTGAATAACAAACATTCAAACGTACATACTGATAGTATGTATTTTAGTATTACATAGAAGGATTATATGAGAAAACATTTTGTTGAAATAATGTAGTCTAGTCTACATTAGTTCTTACTTTATATTCTGTTTCAAGAACATGCCTAATTATACAAGCATGTTTCATTGCAAGAAGACGTCTTGTTCGTGTACTAAGGCTTAAGATTCAAGCTGAGCTCTTTACTTAAGTATTTCATAATTAAGTATAATCTTAATAAACGAAAGAATTTAAAAACAAAATAAAATGTTGGTAGAAGGTTTAAGTTGAATAACTTAGCAACTATCAACTAAATGTATAGTCACATCAAAGAGAAATTTCCACGTTATAAACTAGCTTTTTGCCGTGGCTACGCACCCTTTGTCTATTCCACAGGAGTCTTGTATTTTTTTAGATAAAAAGTAGCCAATATAATACCTAGCGATTATGTTGTGTTCTATCAATGAAAGAATTTTCGAAATCGTACCTTTCATAAGTTCGAAAAATATTTGACCGAATCTCATTAAAATGAGATTCGAATCATGGTCAACTATTATCGTTTCGTTTTTTTTTTTATTTCATCGAAGTTATGTCTGCCACTGTCTCAGTTGACCTATTATCAATTCGGTTGTTTTTCGTTACTCCGATGTTTCATTTGGTCGAAAAACTTTTTACCGAAGTTACACTTAGCCGAAATAATAATTGTTCGAAGTATTTATTTTTGTACGAAACGAATATCAAAATACTAAGTGAGAGAGAAACAGTGGGCGAATACAAATGTTTAAAACAGCGACTTGAAAAATAGAATTTGTTTTCTATTTCTGTCTGCAGGGTCTAAAGTAACATAACATGTGTCGGGGTGCCCTATATTCCCGAGCTCACTTCGATTACTCTTGGAATAATTCTTTAAAATAATTATGTAATAAAAATGTCTAATGTTTGACTGCTATTAATAATTCATTTGCATGAAATTTGAAAATAAATACGTAAAAACAGACAAGACTGCGTATAGTCGGTTTTGCAGCGATTCGTTCCTGTCACTAAATTTTGTAGTACAACCTATTGACTTTTTGTGAAATTATTTCAATTTTAAATTAAAAATTCTACCAAGTAACCGGCTATATATTTGTGACCAAATAATATTCCGTAAAGTGTTGTTTCGGTGTGATGAAAATATGGCAAATGAAAAAAGTTCAAAAGAGGCTTCGGCCAAAAGCAAAAAGTTATTTTGTAAATCGGCGAAACGAAGTTCGGTAAAATAATAAATATGCCACATGATACTTCAATGATCTGAAAATATGTTAAATAATGCATATAGCAAAAAGGACGTCGGTCAATAGTTTTCGGTAAAATGTAATTCGAGCAAAAAAAATCGGAAAAGTGATCGGTTCCCCGTATATGCACCCTTACTGCCTAAAACACTAAACCACAGTTTCCATCACTACCAAAAGTAGATAATAATCCATTGCTTCATCAGTTTAAAAGCCGTATAATCAACAGTGTAAAACACGCAATGAATACTGTTGAATTGTCAAACTAAAGAAGTTTGAAATCGATTCCATGATTTAATAATTTACACACAGACGAACAAAAAATTTCCCTGCTCTTTAATAGTAGTATAGATAATATCGACCGCAACAAAGAACAAAAGACAACTGCATTTTTTCGAATTTCACTTTTCTCAATTTCTATTAGTATTTTATTGCGCACATAAAGACAACTACACTCTAGTTTGGCAAAGTACAACAAGCACACATCTACAGTAGTAGTCCGTGTATGCGATGTACAATTCCAGTTGTATGTTTCAGCATGGGCGGTTGACTTTTTTAAACTAGTACGAATGCACTTAATTAAACCTATAACCATTTTTTTATTCTACATTTCATGATATTACATTATATTTAAGAAAAATTTAAAGTTTAAGAAATAAATTATTGTAAAGTTGGCAAGAAAACGAAAACAAACTGACCACTGTTTTCTTCAAAATGCATATTAATTAACCATTGCAAAATTGAAAAAATGTTCTAGTAGAAGTTGTAACATTTTCGAGTTAAAATGCTCACCTTAAAACTAGTAATTTTGTAGATAGCCGTTTGTACTTTGCTGTCGTCGATATTATGTAAGGTTTTATTTGAATAACACACAACAATTCATTAAATGTACAGTCACATCAGCGTCAAATGTCCATATAAAAAGAACACGATCGTCAAGGGCCATTAAGTGCACGATTTGTTTATTTTCTTAATTAAACATTAACGTATCCGCTTGTTCGTACTTTATTTGACTTTTTTACGGTAACTTTGTAATTACGAGAGTCACTCATTAAACATCTGTTTTTTTTTTAAGCTTCGGGTATTGGGACTTTGAGACACGCTATAAAAAAGTTTCCAATAATGTAATGTGTGAATTGTGCTGTAAACTTCGTCTAACAAACTTTAATTAAGTTAAAACTTTGAGGAATTTACCTTATTAACGAAAGAGAGAAATTAGGGTTGCCAACGAAATAAGGAACCTTGGGAAGACTTTTAAACTTCGATTACATGGGATTTTTTGGTCTTTTGACAATGGTTTTGCAGCATTTTTTTATTTTGGCTTGAAACGGCTCTTGATTCTAATAATAAGCGATGAATGAGGTATATGGGTGCGAGTTCACTGCGCGACCGTGAATAGAGACCGAGACATGTGTCTCACACAAACTCTCCTCGATTTTAGTAGTTAAAATTAGTTATATTGTTGAAAATTATTATTCCACATTGCAATGGAAAGACAAGTTAAAAAAAAATACAATTAGGTGAAGAAGAATAAGACAATATTATATTATTATGTTAAAAATAAATAAAGATTTCCCATCAACGAATTGTATACAATTAGAGGCCAAAAAATATAGTTTTCAGTAGGTATGGAAGTGAAAAAATGTTTTGTTAAATGACAAAATGTTCGTTGTTTCGGGTTCATTTCGAGCGAAATCGCTCGTCTAAGCCGTCGTCAAAGCCTAAGGACAAGTGGTGTCACGCATCTCTTGCCTCGGTCGCATGTCGCGGTCTCGCGTCGCGGTCGCGCGTTGAACTCACACCTAAAAAAGCTGCACGTTTTGGGTACAGAGGAGAGGGGAGAGGTGCATTGTTTGCGCTTCGGCTCCGCATCCAGACCTTGCTACTGATCCGTCCAGGTAGCCTTACTTTCCAAGGATGGATTTAAATATGTCTGTGTGGCACATTCTCCGAAGTGCAGTTAAATAATACAAAAAACTTTTCGTAGAACCAACTTTTCCTGAAGTATAAACCTATATTAAATGGTTAAAACAAAGTTTAAAATTATTTTAACTAGTTGGATAATACTTGTTATACGTAGTTACGTACGTGTTTTAAAGTTCCAGCAATGCTATTCAAGTCATGTTGGCTCTCAGTTGAAGTTTTCTCTAGTTCTTATAGAAATGAAAATATTCTTATTAAATATGACGTTTGTCGAGGGATATTTATTTTTGTCCCGAGTATTGAGGTTTTTTATTTATTAAAATTCCATACCTGCGATAGAAAGATAGAATAGAAAACGTTTATTCTTCGACGTAGACACAATACTGGAATGATTGTGTGTGTGGATGTATGTTTGTTACTCAATCACGCCAGAACGGTAGAACGGATCTGGATGAAATTTGGCACGTAGATAGATTATAGTCTGGAATAACATATAGGCTACTTTTTATCCCTATGTTGTAATGTTTCCTTGGGATGATAAAACACTTTTCACGTAGGCGAAGCCGCTGACAGAAGTTAATAGGTAACTATGTTTTCGGTATTAGTTTTTTATTTTTTTTATAATAGATTGGTTTGCTCATGACTCTAGTTTAGGTCAGAGGTGATAGAGACAAAGTCGACGATGGAGTAAGTTTTAATTTTGAAGAGGTTCGGGTCGAATGCGTTCGGAAACACAGACACAGGCAGCGAGTTTGAAAAAAGAACGCAGTTTAAAAATTAAGGGGTGGTAAGTAATGAATAACAGCCGGTTGGGTTGAAACCCATAAACCCTTTCATTTGATACCCATATCATGGCAGTGCACAAAAAATAACTAGTCCGCCATCTTGGGCCGTCCGCCATATTGGATTTAGAATGACGTCACTAAGCTAACCATATATTGTCATCAAAAAGTTTTTTTCAAAATATCATAATCGGTGGAGGATAACTGCTTTAAAATTCAGTTACAAGATGTGACCCGAACACACATACAACTTATTATATATACATTGCAAGTTAAATAAAAGCTTGTAAAAAGATCGCAGTTTGCAAATTCAGGGCTTTACCACAAATTGGCTTAAATATGAACCTTACCTTAAATTTCAATTAGGTTGATACTTATGAGCAATTCAAAAACCGCAACCTTCACCATTTTTGACTCGAACTAATTTATTTTAAACTGTTATTACCGACATTTATAAAAAATATGGCAACCCTGAGATTGATTGAAGTAGGCGTCCCTAGTTTGGGTACATTTGAAATGTGTGAAATAATCGAATAGTACCTTGATTATATACGAAGTAATTTTAAGCGTGATGCTTTCATTTAGTGTGGGATCAGTAGAGGTACATCAGGTATTACGTTCCCTACGAAATATTCGAAAGTAAAATTGTACCAATGAGCAATTCGCTAGTCAAATATCGATGCGGTAAGTATCAATTAGCGTATGGAAATTTAGGCATTTTGAGTAAACGTTTATTTATTTATTTAATACTTTAAACACACAAATGTACAGAGGTGGACTTAATGCCTTAGGCATTTTCTACCAGTCAACCTTTGGGTGATGCAGAGATAAATAGTGGTAGGTGCAATAACGATAATGAATGGATAAAATATATATACAATGCATAAATATAAGCTAGAAATAATAAATAAATACAATACAATTATACAATAAATAAAAAAAACGTAATATAGGAACATACCTAAACAATTCGTAGAAACAGACAATTGGAAAAAAAAAGTGCTGTGACGATACTGCTGCCAAATTCTTGCGAATGTGTTCGCGAACTTTAACTTTGAAGGGTTTTCGGTTAGTTGCCATCCTAATTTCCTGGGGAAGCGCATTCCACAGAGAAATAGATTGAATGAAGAAAGAACGGTGAATGAAGTCAGTGCGGTGAGTAGAACATTGCAGAAGGCGGTAATTTGAAGATCGTAGATTTTTAATTGTGGCAGAGTCAAGAAATGAGTACAATGTAGTTAGAGCCCTTTGCTCTCTGCACTGGCGTATGGGAAACCACTTTAGGAGCAAACGATGCGCAGAGACATGATCATATTTATGCAAATTGAAAACAAATCGAATGCAATAATTTAGTAGATGGTCAAGTTTGTTGAGGAGATCTGCATTAAATTCATAGTAGCACACGTCACCATAATCGATGATGGGAAAAATTAGGGTCTGCACAAGCATTGTCTTTGGTCTAAAGAACGAATCGATACCTCCGGTACGATTCTGATCTGGCATCATTTTAATACCATCAACCGTATTTTTATTTTTATTTTCTCGGTGGGAATCCTTCAAAGGGCACCTGGACTTTTGGGGAAAAGACCTGGGAGTGTGGGATTTTTACCTCACTTAAACCACGTCACTGATCACCATCAGCACTTAGAAGGGTGACCTCTCAAAAGACCACCCCGGAACCCCCTATGTGCAACACCTGTTGGAGCACATCCCTGGGGATATTAATAAAGCACCTCCCTTGAGCCTGTGTGCCACCGTCTTTCCTGGAGTCACTTGGTGGGTGAACTGAGTCCCCAATCTGACAGCCCATGCAAGCGATGCAGGCGGGGTTTCAGCATTTTAGGCATCGTGGCGGTTGCCTCAACGACCTCTTCTTCTGCGTGTGGGATCAGTGTTCTCACGATCCGGCTCGGCAGCCTCCTTCTGTACCAAGTCGGTCTCACAGAAGGAGGCCATTTGCCTCCAATTTTTTGTTTCGGCCAGCATGGCCCTCACAACTGCTGGCAGAGGTCAAAACAATAAATTTAAGGACACAGTAATTCCTCCCCTAATTTAATAAAATAACTAACTAGCCCCCGATTACAATCTCGTTTTGATTACCCTTCATATTTCGATCAACGCGAATATTATCTGCCAACAAAAAATCACAGAGAAAATGATATTACCTACATTTTTGAGTGACATAAATAACAAATAGGCAATCTGTAGAAATTTGAGCGAACATAATCGGGCGTCTCGAAGCCCCACGCTCCGGACCCCTGAAATCATAAGGAAAATACGTTTTGTTTGCGATTGGGACCCATTAGTTGTCCGATGTGGTCATCACAGATTTATTTATCAGAGATTGTATGTGTAGATAGCGAATTTGTGACCCTCATTTGGACTGAGACATGTCTGGCAAATTTATTTGCTTATTTTTTAATATTTAGGCCAGTGGGAATAGTTTTTTTTGTGTTAGGTATATTGCGTTTGATAGTGAGATATTCTATGCCTTTTTAATAGGTCGAGGTAAAGTTAAGTTATTTTGACAAACTTAAAATTAATTTTAGTTTGTCAGAATAACTCTCAAACTTATACAATAATATAAGTTTAAGAAGCTTAAGCAAGTATATCAAACACTTGGGTTTACTTATTTATTTATTTTTTCTTTAAAAACTGTGCCCCACATAAGGAATTTCTCCCTGTATCGTGGGTGGCACACAAAACAACCAGATCCGGAACAACTATCTGTAGACCTTACAAATATTTGTTCCGTGCGAGAATCGAACCCGCGACACGCAGCGCAGCAGCCGATCGCTCAACCACTACGCCAACCGTGTCGTCCTCAACCACTACGCAAACCAATCATTTTATAGGTGACCAAACAAATTTTTCGGAAAATAATCCTGTTTCTAGAAAGTAGGGACCATAAAACCACAAATAGGCGCCGCTAAACTTGATTTACATTGTTAGGAGAAGGTTATTATGGAAGTTGGAAGAAAAAAAAAATGGTAGTTAGGGTAGGTTGGTATGGTAGGTAGGTAGGGGTATGTTTGTAGGTAGGGTAGGGTAGATAGGATAGGGTAGGTAAGGTAGGGTAGGGTAGGTAGGTAGGGTAGGGTAGGTAGGTAGGGTAAGGTAGGGTAGGGTAGGCAGACGGGGTATTAGAGTATTTAGTCTGAAGCAAAGTGCGACTGTGTCTTACTTCATCTAGCCTGTGTAAACTGTTAGAATCAATAATGGAAGCATTTGTATTGAAGGTAGAAACGTGATTGTCTACACATTAAAACAAGTTAAAATAAAACTTGAAAATCCCCCGACATAAATACCTCTTTAAAGCTACATAATTTATCTAGAAGTAAACATGATTCGATCGATAATCTATCGAACACGTAATTAGGGCACGATATCTTGCGAAAATACCCCGATTCAAACAGTAAAATATCCATAACTTTTAAACGGCTGAAACGATTTTCATCAAACATAGGTAAGAACACTCTCGATAAAGTCACGTTTCAAAAAAAAAACGGAATCAAAATCGGTTTATCCGTTTAGGAGCTATAATGCCATAGACGGAAATACACAAATACACGCGACAAACTTACAACATCCCACTTTTTCCGCCGGGGGTTAAAAACAGTTATTTTTGAACATGACAAGATCGTAGTACGTGGTGTAGCTTCTGCTAAAATGCCTAACCCAACAGAAAAGCGGTGTGAGTATATATTTGCATATTAATAATTCTAAATACCATTTCAACAAAATATTGTAATTGATATCAACAGCACGGTTGATTCTAATTAAAAAGTTCCGTGAATACGAAAAAATGTCTGATTAAAATAATTTACGCAGTCAACCGCAAATAAATGTAGGTTCTGTTATTTTTATTGAATAATCTTTACTTTATATATATAAGCGAAAGGTCACTCACGCACTCATCACGAAATATCGAAAACCGCTTGACGTATAAAAATGACATTTGGCAGGGAGGCTACTCAAGTGACGTAAGTGCGCACTAAGAAAGGATTTTTCGGAAATTTTACCCCGAAGTGGGTAAAATAGGAGTTGAAAGTTTGTATGAAATTTCTACAGTTTGTAACTTTGCAATATAACTATAATTTTGACACGTGAAATTTCACATTTAAGCTCTTGATTGATAAAAAGAATTCATTTATTTATTGGTTTTTGGAAAATCTAACTCTAAGATGATTAAATAGGGGTTGAAACTTTATGTGATTTTTTTTCGGTTTGGAAGGTAAAACATCTGAAATTGTTGGTTAATAAAAAACAATTCGTTTTTTTTAAGTTCGCAAATTCGACCTCTAAGGAAGTAGAAAAGGGGTTGAAAGTTTGTATAAAATTTCTTACCTTTTTAAGTTGGACACCTGAACTTTTAGATTCATACTCTTGGTTGATAAAAGAATTCATGTATATGTTGGTTTTTGGAAATTCTACCCATAAGGAGGTGAAAAGGTGAAAATTCGTTGGGCTTATATATTTGAAACTTGGCATTAATACAAACCTAATTAAATAGTAAAGGTTTTAATTATTAGTTTTTCAAGACTACTCCTAAAAGACGATTTAGAGGGTGTTAAAGATTTTTAAAGAATTTTACTGTACAGAGCTTCTTTTTATGATGTAGGCGAGCAGTAAGAAGGGATTTTTGGAAATTCAGTCTTTAAGGGGGTGAACTAAAAAGTCATCTGTAGGATAAAATACGGATCGGAAGTGCTAATTTTATTGTTTATATAGATTAGCTACAGACAATTGAATGACACTTTGTTTTGAAGTCCAGACGCCCTATAGACAAGTGACATTTTATCATCGAAAGCGTGGTGATAGCCATTGGAAACCTGTCAAAAATTTATAGGAATTTCAAACGCTAACGACATGTCACGTGATCAATCACTTGGCATTTCGAACATCGCCATCGCTGACATCGAATAATACATGTCTCTGGTATTGACCGCATATTTGCTTAATCTTTTTTTACAGCTCTGAATACGGCTCAGTCCATTTCTCTATATCTACGAACCAGATCAATTAAAAGTCAAGATGGAACGTCGCAAACAACAAGGTGACGCCCGGCTAAAACTATGTATGTATACGGCAAGGCGTAGTTTTAACCGGTATCACCTTGTTACTTGCAACGTTCCATCTTGACTTTTTATTTAATCTGAGATCTACGGTTGAAATGAAACGTGCGTTAATTCATATTAGTCTAGAATTCCACATAAATATTCATCCAGCTCAAACGGCGCAAATATAACAACCTTATTGGGAGTTATGTTCGAGCCGTTTGGGCACATTGCCATTAAACGTGGCAATGCTGCCAGTCTTTAACGGCACTTATCATTTTGACAGCGACGACGATGAATTTTTTGACACCCCTCTTCCTTTTTTGCATATTTTTTTTTTCGTGGTTGTGTAATCATCCAATGACTTCTCCCGCTCTGGATGAAGCGGAAGGGCGTGTCAAACTTTTACTGACTGTAGTCAGTAAAAGGTAAATGGTTGTATGGTTGTAACCCACCCATGTTCCTTCAGTTTCTTGTGCCAGGGCTGCGGTAACTTCAGTAATTATACAAAATTGCAAGTATAAGCTTTTCTGTCTGTTTGTTTGTAATGTTTTCTCGATTTTCGCACCTAAGTCGCGAAAATGATCTTAATGTTTAACATACCACGGCTCTACGGCCAGGAGAAAGTCATAGGATAGATTCTTTTTATGAACATACCTCGGGCAGAGCCGAAGGCACAGACTAGTACATTAGATCTATTGTCATAAACTTGTAGATATAATACCGTCTTAAAAGAGAACACTTCATCATTTATCAAGTTTATTTTGTCACCACTCCACTGAAATTCAACGAAATATGGCATTGCTATGAAACTTTAGCCGACTGCTGCATCTTGTGACAGTTCTGTTTTAGTCTAGTTTAAGGCCTCTCGCCCTCCCTTTCTGTTTTCATTCCTTGGGGTTTGGACAATTGCGAAATAATCTTATCGATAGGCTTTAAGTTAATTTTCACTTTAGAATGTAGGGGTAAGTTATTAAGTCCTTACCAACGTTGTTATAACTGCGACGTTGTTAACACAGGTACACACGTCAAACTTATGACACCCCTAATCCCCAATGACAACCCCATTTCATGTCCAGGCTATCACTGTCCATTCCAGGTTGCCTGGAAGAGATCGCGGTATGCGATATATATGTATGTATTTTAGTTTTATGTTTCCTTTTCTATGTTTTAACTTGGTGTACCTACAATAAAGCATATATAAATTAATAAATATCCCTCTTTTTTCGTCGGAGGGTTAAAAATCAAATCTTCGTTATAAACATAACAATGCCTTCTTGGTACATCGTAAAAGAAGATTACACTTAAGTTCACGATAAGCACTAACAAAGAAATGAGATAGACAATTAAACCATTTTCCTTAATAGAATTCCGTGTATAAATAATTTTAGATTGTTATTCCCCGAAGTAAAGGGCCTGACCACAAATTGCCTTCACACAGAAAATGAGATAAAGACCATTATACCAATTGGAGCTTGTTATCGGAATTGCTTGAAGATATTGCACCATCTAGTGTGGTATATTATTGTGCAATAATGTGTAGGCTATTTTTATTGACATTCCTTAAATGTGGTTGGCTAAAAATGGGCCGCGTTTTCAGGGGCTTACAAGGGTCAATGTATGGTGACATAGTCGGAGCGAATTTCTAAACTTATACAAAGCATATTGACCCCTATCTGCATAACGTAATTCACATATTTTTATTCCGAAAAAAAATACGATCGTGTTCAAAACTTCGAAGGTCGAATGCGATAGTAATTTTTAGTGGTAAATAATTATGCTAAATGCATAATTGCGCTGAAAGACGTAACTTTGGAATTCCTCCCTCTAGATGGAGCGACGACTTAGTCGAGGCTGCGGGAGTCCGGTAGATGCGAGACACACAAGCTTGGGGGAGGCCTATGTCCAGCAGTGGACGTCTTTTGCTAAAAAACAAATGATTAACGTTATCAATTTCATGGTGTTTCACCGGCCTATCCAAATGTCCTTTCTTTGGTATTGTTCGTCGAATCGTTGAGCTCCTTAAATTCTGAGTTGAGCTGCACGGTAACTAACAAATGCGTGCACTGACTGGTCGGATCCACTCTCCACTCAATCTGTCTGGTTCTTTCCTCAAAAGACCATGGCCTTCACGTAATCTGACCAAGGTTATGTCAGGACTTTAAAGAGTCTGTGACCTCTGAGTTTGTTTCGGCCTTTCTTCCCAGATTAGTCAGATAGGAAACGTCGACATCTTCTATTTAATAAAAATATGATTATCGTGTAAAAGTGTTTTTTTTTTATTTGTTAATAAAAAAACCTTTCTCTCGCTATCAGCGAAAGCAATTCTTGAACGTCCAAAATGTTTAACATTGAAATACGCCACTGAAATGCAACCATTTAAATTGCTTTAATTTTGACTTATCGACAATTCATTGTTGTTGCTAAGCGAAAATCTCTTTGGCTAGAGCGTTTAGATGCGGGGCGAGGGGTTATCGTCGATTTACTCCAAAGTCGATTCGTCACACTTTTGTAAGTTCCATATATTGAAAGTAAATTCGCCATAAGCATGAAAAAGTATGCGTCAATACTTCACAGGTAGATTAGGTTGTTGTGAATTCGTCACATATCTTCACTTTATTCCTTTTTTTTTTAAAGTACCGTTAGCAAGCAATATTCTAGCTCTAGGGTGTAAACCTTAAACAAATTCTTCATGCTCCAGCCCTTGAGACTGGTTATTGGTTACAGTTAGGTATCCATCTAATTACATAATCATCATTACACAAACATCTTATTACCAAATATGTGAAATTTATCAAATTACTATTTAATAACTTAAAATAAAATCTAGAATCATGAAATTGCGCGAGAACAAAGATCTAAAATATTAAATGACGCAGGTGGGGTTTCAGCGTATTAGGTGTCAAGTCAACTGAAAGAACACGGGTAGGTTTTAGTCAGTAAAATTCTGACACGCCCTGCTGCTTCACCCAGAGCTGGACAATTCATTGGATAAAATTCCACCCTAAAAAAAAGCTCCTATATCTATTTCATTCCTATCAAGTGTTTGATTTTTTTCTTCAGATTCTACAGAGAAAACAAATGTGAGGAATTTACAATACTCCAAAATAATTTAACACAAAAAAAATAAAAGTGTGACGAATTTACACATGCTTTTTTCTGTGCCGAATCGACTTTGTGGCAAATCGATAATAACCCGGGGCGAGCATGGCCTACTGTGATAGGCTTGAGTCACACATTTTTATCACAATTTAGGAGCAAAAACCGTGATAAAATACGTGACTCAAGCCTATCACAGACGCCGTACTCGCTCGGCTGGCTCTTGTCTTGTCTTGCTTCTAAATAGAATATTATATAATAGTATAGAATATTATTTATTTGCTCAGAATGTAGGTATTTACAATAAGGTGGTTACAATAATATTAAAAATCCTTGTACATTCGTTTTGGCATGCAAACGTTGATGCAATGTATCATCAAACTTACAAACATTGATGCAATTTATCATCAAACATTCAAACATTGATACACAACACAACTAAAATTTATCAGCTAGAAAATAATAAAAGAAAATCCGACACGGAATAGTAACATTTATTTATTAAAAGCATAGTTAGTTTCTTTTTGAAACTTGTTACTGATTGCTCTTTGTGTAATTAGGAGTGTGGTTAAAAATAACCGGTGCCATACCAAAAATACTTTTCCTCAACAAAGCAGTCCTATCCACCTGTACGTAACAAGTTTTGGTATTGAGATCGCAAAATTTGTTTCGGCATCTGCTTTCCGATAAAGTTAAAAATAATTGTCGATTACATTTAACAAAAAGAGCAATTTCTAAAATGTAAAGGCACGGAAATGTCAACAAATTATGACTTTTAAAATAGGAACACAGCTGTCAGTAACTCTTAAAACTAATATTGATCCATGATCTTGCATATTCCACATAACCTTGAAAATTAACGCAGAAATAACTAAAAGTACAGTTTCCTTGGCTTGTATTTTTGCACAAGCAGCATTAATACTTATACGCTTACTACTGAAATAGTTTTACCGCCTTTTTTAACCCCTCACAATCATTCTGGCCCTTTTTCCTGTTACAAATATTTAGAAATAAGTTCTGTTCTATTTATTTTAGAAATAAAAACTGTTTTTCTAATACCACTCAGCAGAGTTAGCTTCTATGTTCTTGAATATTTAGATAGTTGAAATGGTTTACGTGTTCTGAGACTGTTTTTATTCTAATCAGCCTTCTGAGGATATTTTTCTAGACTAAATGAATAATAGATTTTTAAATTAGCAGCTTTTAGTTCATTTTTCAACTCTATCCTTAGTTTTTAGTGTATTCAATGTTTTAATCTTACTTTTAATCGCATTTAGATTATTTCAAGAAGGGAAGTTTCAACATAACATCACGCCTTTAATGCCCGGAGAGTTAGGCACGAGGTTTAACATACCTACAGTAATTACGCTTACATTTCGCTAGATGTTTAACCCCTTGAGTGCCTAAAATGCGGATCCACGCGAGACACAATTGTTTTGGTAATTATAAGACCCATGTAACATATTTATTCATTTATTATATTCTTTATTGTACACCATAAAAAATACATACAGAACACACATTTTCAAACAAAGTGTACAATGGGCGGTCTTATCGCACAGGGCAATCTCTTACAGACAAACTTTGGATGGACTGAACGATAGAAGAAGAATAGAATAGAAAAAGAAGGGCTGTCAGTGTGTGTGATCACAAATAATATAACTTACTTATGCATAATAACATAAAATACATACATACCATACTACATAACTAATATACTAATAAATATTTAATATATGACAGAGAAAGGTAAAGACTAAAAATTATACGAGTAGTAAAAGGTAATGCTCCTTTACCATTTTCTTAAACGTCGGCAGTGTTTGAGCGGGTCTAATTTCTATAGTTAATACATTCCACAATCGAACTGCTTGAATCGTAAAAGATTTGTCAAAGAAGGAAGCATACGAACACTTAATTTTAAATTCTCCGATGACCTCAAGGACCTAGAATGGGTGTCACGAAGGAACTGAAAACGTTCTTTAAGATAAAAAGGATTAAAGAGCACATTATAAAGCAAAGAGTGACTCGAGACTGCTATTGACAAAATAATTCCCGATGGAAAACCCCAAAAAAACACTTTGTTCGTCCCAGAAATCGAACCCAGGACTTCGATCTCAGCGATAGTGCTTTCATCCTCTAGAGCAACGAAGAACTTTCAAATCACAAACAAAACGTGACGTCATTAGGGCCCACATAAACAAAGTTAAATTTCTAGCAACTGCTTTAGTTTCGTATCACATGATTACAATGCGGTACCACGTCGTTTTGTCTCTATACTGCCAAATGCCGCAGTTATGTAAAACGCCTAGCTGTTTTTGCAGCGACCGAATTAAAATTCTGACTGCGACATACATATAATGTTTTAAAAAAGTGTCTGTGTTGCTTGCTCGCCGTTTTTAAAATCCTCAATGGACGGAAGCATCACATTTCTACTGGTTACTGCGTACAATAAAAAAATATAACATATTAATGAGATGCAGTTCCATTTTTACAATACATTTGTGAGTTTAAGTAGGCACATTTTCTTGGCAATTTTCTTTTTCTATACTAATATTATAAAGAGGAAAGATTTGTATTTTTGTATGTAACGATTAAACTTAAAAAACGACTGGACCGATTTCAAAAATTCCTTCACCGTTAGGAAGCTACACTATCCCCGGGTGGCATAGGCTACTTTTAATTCCTGTTTTTCGACGGGAACGGCAACTACGCGGGTGAAACCGCGAGGCGTCCGCTATTTGTACCACAATGATACTAAGGCCAGATTGTTTCTTGGTAAAATCACTTTGACTACTTATACGGGTTCCCTATCTAACTGGATGTATCTGAACACCAATATTTTACATGGAGCGACTGCCTATCCAACATCATCCAATATCTGGGTCACACAATACCCATTTGCAAGACTGATGTCTGGTGTTCAGGCTTTTGACTACCTGTAAAGACTTGTAGCGGCATCAACGACGCCACCTACGAACTAATATCATGACGTCACATAAATCCTACATCGCACAAGCAAAGTTTTTGGCGAGATTTCAAAGTATACAACAGTCCGACATCAATCGTCGGACAGTTGGCAGGAGCCACGGCCGGAGCAGACACAACACCCGTATGGTTGGAGGATCCTCCCTTTTCAATGGAGGTTTCTAGGACTTTATCCCCTTTTCCGCATACCTCCAAAGACTCTCAAAGATTTACTGGGAACTGTTTAAGGGCATTAACATCATGACGGTACCTTGAATTTACATGTTTTTAGTAAAAAACGACGACAGACATAATTATGTAACTAGAAATAGGGACCAATTAATTCAACCAGGTTTCAGGCTGGCTAAAGTAGCATCATCTTTTATGGGGTACTGTATAAAATGTTACAATAAAATACCTCCCACATTCTACAACTGAATGAGATGAAATTTAAAACTTGTATAAAATGCACACTATATGCAGGCAGGCATATTATAAGCTGGGGGATTACATTGCTGATAAAATGCTTGGCTCATTGCTGGTCCTGCTCCGCAGCCACTAGGGCGCAAATCATGTGATAGGCAGAAAAGTTTTAAAATATTTTTGGAGCTGCTAAAAACTGTATGAATATATTTGTATTGTATAAACTCAATTTCTTTTACTATTATATAACTGCACAGCACATGTGTGAGTACTATGTTCCGACTGTAAATCTACCATTCACTGTACCTATGTGTCGTTCGTTGACTTCTGTGTGCCCTGGCAGTTGAGTATGGCACACGTTTTGGATCATTCGGTTCCTTTCATGATGGTTGAGCTGAGTGGTGCTGATCCATGCATCATGTTCGTAAACGGGCGCCATCAGTTGGGATTGGTCATAACTAAGCTGCCTCGGCCTGTTATTGTATTTTTTTAAAATTGTTTGTTACTCTAGACGCTTTTATGTGTACGTCTTTTAACATCGTTCTCAAATTTGTCAACAAGAATGATGTAACCAAAATACGTAAATACAAACATACATACATACTTAGACTGCTAAAATCATAACCCTTCCTTTTGGTTTCGCCGTAGTCGGATAAAAATAATATAAAAGCAAGTTTTTACTTATGCCGCTTATTCTGGCAATATAAATTCTTCAACAGTAATGGAGCAAAAATGCGAAAAAGGATGTCGATATTTAGCTATTAGGAATGGAAAGAAATAGGAATAGCAAATGGGCATATATTTATAACCCACTCGTTTCTGAGTAAGTACAATTAGTCTTTTTCAACAAACGTTGTTATTTTCCAGTTTGAAAAGTAAAAATACATTGTCACCGATGACCACTTTGCTACTAGCTGGGGACTACTCTGTGGGGTACCTGCTTGTAAGTCACGAAATAAAATTAAATATTTTTGTAAGAAGCTTGCAGTATAGTAATGGCAACTAGCTTTTTCTTGCAGCTTCGCTTCCGTCACGGTTATGTTATTATACAGTATTCTATCTTCATACAAACGCTCGGAACGCGAGTCATACGCGCCTCGAGTTCGGCAAACTCTCGGTACTTAATTACAGTCGCGAACAAGCCGCGGTGACGAATGAACTGTGTGATGGTTTTGTAAGCAGTAAGCGTGCGATTTGTGAACATTTGATTGAAATAAGTACAAGTACAGTTCATTTTCTTCGGCAAACTTCGTGTTTAGTCAGTCATCAGCTTTCTATCAGTTGCCCTTTGCACTTGGAGCAGACCAGACTGTCTAAATCAACTTGGAAGTATATAGAGTTGTTAATACTCTTTTAGCTCAATGTAATTTATTTAAAAAATGGGCGAAAAGCTGCTAAAGGAAAATAGTTTTACAGCCCTATATAGTTCACAAGGAAAATAAACACTACAACAATACTCACTTATTACGCACTTATTTCTGAATTCAAATTATTATACACGATAAATTTAATAATTGATGAACATGGAAATTAGCATTTGTTTGTATTCGGAAATACGATGATTACCGAGGGACATTAAGAAAATAGTTTTACTGTACTACTTCTAGAAATCATAAACTATATTGTGCTGTTTTTTGGTTGTTTGAATTCTTCAATAACGCACTCAGAGATAACATTTATGAATTACCTGGTAATTCCGAAAGGTTAGACTATATAATATTTTTATGTAACTACTAGTACGAAATTTGTTTCTTTTTAATAGGTAGCTCAAGTTGGTCGATGAAACTTAAATATTGTAGTCGGGCAGCCTTATCGCGTGTTTACGTACCGCGCAGCTGTAGGTAATTAGTTCAAGGACAGAGCTAAGTCACAATACTCTATAGATATTATTACTGTGCTTCCGTGGTCTATCCCGCAGGAACCGTGATATTGCCTAGATAATAGATAGATAATAGATTGACAATCAATGATGAGTGATATTTGTATCACTGAAAGCATATCGTAATCGGATGTGTAACAAACAATTTTACCTTTTTTAAATGCTGTGGTCTTCAGTAAGTGTAAGAGTACACCAACTGGATACCTAAATAATTATTATGTGACATCTATTTCGAATATCCTTTGTTGGAGATCCTATATAAAAAATAATTCAAACTTGGTACGTCTCCTAGTTAGAAAGCATACTTACCTACACTTAGAGATACACGACCTAGCTATTCGAATATTTCTCAGGAAAATCTTACAAAAACCCACAGAAACTAATGAAGCAAGGAATATTCCCTGCCAAAAAACAACAGCTAACCCCTCAACACAAAATGGCAATATACATAACGAAACAAGAACGCCATTTGAGAAACTTCTAACGCAAATATTCCTCGACGAAATATTCTTTCACGAAGTTCAAAGAAATTAGGTATTCTGTGTGAACTGCTCGAGATATATTTGTGCTCATGTGTTGGGGCATTAACATTCAGAAAACGGCTTCTTTCGTGTCTTGGCACGAAGTACTGTTGTCTTTTAAAAGGACTACACCTATTTATCAGCCTATGTTAATATCTAGGCCGCTTTAGGATAGGAACCATCTTATAAATGTGTCATCCACCAACCCGCACAGGGCCCGTGTGGTGAATTACGGCCCAGTCCCTCTCCCTGATAGGAGGTCTGTGTCCCAGACGTGGGATCATTATATGCTAATTATATGCAGAGCTGAACAAAATACTTGCCTTGCTTTATTTAAAATCTCTCATGTATTTAAAATGCCAAATACAAAATATTTTTAAGTCGTGTATTTGAAATATCATCATCTGCCTAGCCTTTTCCCAACCATGTTGGGTTGGCTTCCAGTCCAACCGGATTTAGCTGGGTACCAGTATTTTATATGGAGCGACTGCCAATCTGAGCCCTACAACCCAGTAACTGGGTAACACAATAACTTTTGACTAGACTGGTGTCAGATATCTGGCGTCTGACTACCCGTAACTGACTGACAAAGATCTTCAAATGACAGCCGGGACCAACGGCTTAACGTGCTTGCCGATGCACGACAGAAACTCGCTATGTAAAGATGGTCACCCATTTACGGACCCACCTCGGCAAGCGTTGCTTAACCTTTGAAGATCTATCCGTGCGCCTGCTATTATTCAGCCACGAGCTATCCATGTCTTCAAATTTTTGGTTCTAAGACATGCCGGTTCCCTCACGATGTTTTCCTTTACTGTTCTAGTATATTAACTATTTTTATTTAAATAATACATAATACAGTCAGTTGTTAGGTTATGACAAGATGATTGGCAAATTATAATTACATAATTGTAAATAATTATAATTGTCAAATTTAAAGATTGAATATATTTAGCGATCGCCATTCGGATTACGAAAGCTATAGAGCGCTATTTTCTGCAGATCGCATCCCATTAACAAAATTGCTAAATGTATTTATATTCAAATGTATTTGGAAGCCATCTACTGAATACCACAGCATCAGTTATTTTGAATACCAATTACAAATTACATTTTTAAGAAGTAACTGAATTACAAATACCAAATATTTGTATTTCAATTACGCCCAGCCCTGCTTAAATATGTTTGTAAAAGGTATATGTACTCTGGAAGTACAGCAGCCTTATTGCGTAAGTGATTACGGCAACGCAAAGGGTTTGACCGCTATCAATCGACTAATCAAACAGCGGAAATCCACATCGCGTCATTCATCTCGCATGTTATTGGTCGATTTGATGGCGGTCTAACCATTCGCCTTGCCGAATTCACTTGCGTAATTCATTCAAAACATTCTTTAAAAAAATATAAACTTGAACACCCATTTTGTACTAGTTTATTTTTTTAGTCCGTAAAGTGCACAGTTTCTGCGAAAAAGACACTAGTGGTGAAGCCGAGTGAAGCTTAGGAAAAGCAATAATATATTAAATTGACATCAACATCATCAAAGCTTAAAGCGTTTGAAGCACAGACATAAATCTAACTAGATGACGCGATTGTATGTACTTTGTCAAAAAACCGGCTAAAGTTACGACAAATGATTGTAATCTGAGCTTTTCATTTAGCATTATCGGCACCAGAAATCCACCGAAATCTAGAAAAATGCCTTTTTATGCCATATTGAGCTGTAAAGAATGTACAGAAAAAGTTGGCCGAGGCATTGGAAAAGGTTTCTTTCATTGGTAAGTAAATTTGTTTTTACATTGTTTGTGAAAAAGTGGCACGCTTGGTTTTCATACAGATGAAGGGACTTGCGTTATCTATATAAATGTATGTCTGTGGTTTGGAACTTAAAGACTAGATTAGATGTCCGAGATGATAAATAATGTTTTAGTCTTTGATGTGAATATTCTTATTAAGAACGATAAATGTTTGGTTTAGTAGTTTAATGTTTTGTTTCTCTAGTGCTAAAATAGGTAAATATGCAATATAGTGTAAAGGCATAAATATTTATATCTCCGGGCATTAAATAGTCAAATATAGAAAGTTTTTCATTTGCCTCGGGGCCGCCCTTATCGCTTTTGCTGGGTTTCAATTTCTATATATTCAATTTATTCAAAAAAGCTTGAAATATATTTGGAGTTTTATTGCTCAACACAAACCTGGTGCTAAAAATTCAATCTGACTCGGAAATCTCGTAAAAACCACGAGAGAAATAACTGGGGACCTTGCTATACAGGTTAAGTTCGTGGAAATATTTGCTCGAATATTTACAAAATACACAAAGGACACAAATCTGCTAGGCTGGCGTGGAACTGTGGCTGTGGTAGAGGCTCTAGCTAAGCAAAATATGATTCTATCACCGAAGGAAACGGTTGAAATTCCAAAATCTATGGGATTGTTCACGTGACTTTCGATAGCGCTTGACAATTTCATAAAACTTTGACATATTTATAGTTACTACAGTTACATCACGATGGTTCCGTTGATATTTTGATAGGATGCCACTGAACTATACTCCATTTGCGATAACATTAGACGTTTAAATTAGCCCATTTTACAGCCTGTTCAACCGATTGTGACTTCTATTGCGTTAGTAATACGACAAATGGTAGCTGTAGTAAACAGTTGGTTTTGGTAACATGTTTATGCTTTTTATGTAATCCTTATGTTAACGGGATAGAACTCAACATCGGTTAAACGGACTGTAAAAAGATTTGGAAACTTGTCTAATGTTATTTCAAATGGAGTTTAGAGCCTCAGCACCTGCCCCCCTAGCCAAGTTACAAACGTTTCGTATCGAATCTCTTTCTACAATCGTTAACGCCTTCCATTTGTTTGGTCTGACCACGTGACTTAACGTTCCGATGTGTCATTCCCATACTTTGATTTGTTTTCTTTTTATCGATTGTAGATTGTCAACTTGGCTACAGGTGCTGTAGCCGAGTTGGTTAGGGGGGCACGTCATACTTGCAAGATATGTGAGGACAGTTGACCGAGGCTCGCCACATACTGGGTACGTGAAGACGGGCGTCGTCACCGACGAAGATAGATAAAATGTTGACGTTACGATTTTAACTTGTTTCTGGCAGATTGGCTGAAGAAGGCATGAGTTAAAGAGAGCTGGTAAAATATCGAGGAGCCCTTTGCCCATAAGCTGTAACTATAAGAAATGCTAAGAAAAACAAAATAAACAGTAAGTCGATAGACTAAACATAATGAAATACTTAAGGGGTAGGTCTTTGTCCAGCAGTGAGGCAAGATAGACAAGCAAAAATTTTCAAAATTCTGTATACCTTGCAATTTCACCGTGAAGATAACTGTTTTGAAGTCTTCTCATATTGTGAGTTAAACTGCCGATACCGTCATAGGAAACAAAACATCGCAACAAAGTTCCAAAGACTCAGTTATCCCAGTGTTGTGTGACTACAATACAAACTCCACGGTCTAACGCAGCCCAGGTTTTATTATAAAACTTTTTTCTATTACACAAGTTGAAACATTAAAACGAAAACTTGTATAATATCCTGACAATAACTATTTTCTGATTCACCCGCCAGGTGGCGCATGGCGCATCATTTATTCAGATCCGGGAATCTAATAAAACCTCTTGTCTTTCCGACATTAAGTTACCTTTATAAAGGTATAAATTGGTAAAATAGGTCTGTAAAGCTGTCAGGGCCTCATTTCTTCAGCTTATTCATCCCAGCTGTCCCCGTAGGAATTCCCGAAGTGATCGTTTCAGGGGTACTTCATTCATTACGGCCACCCTCTTTGTCTTTAAGTTGTACAATGATGTATAGAATATAGAAGAGACGGAACAGATGAAGTTCGGTGTTCAGCTAGAGCGGTGCTCGGTCAGTTGACCAAAATATTAAATGAAAATAGAAGTTTGTTAACTTTATTGCGTTCCAAGTTATGAATTAACAAACAACTGTTCTTCTTGAGGCAGATCTAGACTGAAATGCAAGTTCTGCGTGGTTTTTCATAGATTTTTATGAAAGAATCAAATTGCGATGCCATATCGCTGATAGACTTGCTTATATTTTATGTAAAGACGAACTTTTCAACCTTGAATAAATAAAAAAAAGCATCATAAAGACATGTCAGTTACTTCTACAGGCAGACACACAGTAAACCACTTGGAATTGCGACAGACGATCGTAAATTGCAATCATACAGCCAAATCATATTTTATTATATTTTTATGAGTTTTTATTATTTTAAAAAGCTGTATACATAAATCTGAAAGCGTACTGGTGACTATTTGTATGCGGAATGTACCTAATATCGCCTGAAAATACATATATTTTTCTGGAAAGTTGTTTATTATTTAACTAACCTAAGTTGTTGTTGGATAAATTTAAATCACATCAGATAATATATATATATAATATCACACTAATATTACTCGTATAAGGCCAAAGTTTGTGAGTGATTGTGTGCGTTTGTATGTTTGTTACTTCTTCACACTCAAACGGCTGGACGGATCTGGACGAAATTTGGCACGCAGATAGATTATAGTCTAGAATAGCACCACACATACACATAGGATACTTGTTTATCCCGCGATTATGTTCCCTTGGGAAGAATTTCGACATTCGTGCGGACGAAGCCGCTGACAGAAGCTAATCTAAATAAAAAAAATGATATTATGAATTTGCGACATCAACAAAGTTCAGAAAATTATCAGTAACATTATTGCAATTGATTTTTATATTAAATAAGAATCCGTGAAGTGAGTATGAAATAAATATTTTTATCAAATTACTTAAATGTTTCGTTCAATCATGATTTTTGATACGTAAATGTAATACAATATCTATGCTAGATATATGATAATAATATGAATAATATAATATGATAAAATATAATAATAAGCCTCATTACAAAATGAAAGCCCGCTGGCTTTAAAACTAAACGTATTGCAAACTGAAACCACATCATATTGTGGGTACTATGTAATTGGTTTTTCTGTCCAATACTATCATGAAGCAATTAGTAGCTGTACCTATATCTGGTTTTATACGAGTACGTGTGACTTATGTCATATTACCAATATTTTATGCATTCATTGACAGATACGAAAGATTTTTGATGTATACGTTAGTAAAAACATTATTCTCCTTCTGGGTCAGTCGGATGAAATCACACAATTTACTCGTTCGCAGCGTAAAAGATTCGATTTAATTTAGTAAACTTTTTATTTGCACAGAATGTTGCCACAGTTAAATAAAAAGTTTAAACATACATCCATTGCTCTTTTCCCAACTTATTAATTTATATCCTTAAGTTATCCTAATTCACATAATCATTCGTTCATTGTGGTCACAATTTGAACAATGTGTCGAATTTAAAAAATGAACGCATAAACTTACCAACCCCGATCCTCAAAGGAAAAGTAAATGGACTTCCAGTCACCCGAAGATCATTAATAAAAGTATCCTTCCATGGCGAAGACTCAGTCCCCATCAATCTTGGCGTTGAGCTAGATATGAGCGGCCCCTAACCCCAGGATCCGTTATCGAGTAGTATCTGAGGACTAATAGTTGAAATTTAGTCGGGGATCGTGGATATATACTGTCAGGATCTTCATTACTCATCATAAAACCAGGATATTGAGGATGTATTTTTTAAGGACTATGCTTATGCGTAGAGATAGCACATTTCTGTTACCTATTCTGCTAAAGCTCTTACAGAGAGGCACGATGCGACAATGCAATATCCGCTTTCCACAGAAGTAGTTCAACCATAGAAATCAGTTCATCGGATATATTACCCGAAGATCAATCTCTATGAATAATAATATTTATCGAATACGCGTCGCCGCATTGTCGCGACGCCGGATTTCAATCTATGCTTTTGAAGTTTGGTTCTTTAGTTTCTGCCTAGGCACTTTCATGAGAAAAAGGCTGGTGTTTATGTATAAATTTACTATCTATGTATAAACTTGTTCACTCATGTTCAAGAATCGGGTCACAATCACATCCATAGTTTAATTGGTGCCCTTTGAACTCCTACTGTCTAACTTAAGGTATGAAATCTGTATAGTTGGAAGAAAACTGTAAAGTTTCGCGCAAACAGGTGCTGAGCGATAATGCGACGTTTATTAAAGTGCTCTGCAGAAATTGTCAATGTCTACAGAAGTCTGTAACTGTGACGACTAAATATCAGCAACTATTTGCTGAAATTCAGTCGTATTTGGTTCATCATTATCACCATAATTTCAGCCGAAAGACGTCCACTGCTGGATTTAGGCCTCCTCCAAGCATCGCCACACTGACCGGTCCTGTGCGTTTCACATCTCGCCCGCTCCGCTCCCCTCAGAGTCCAGCAGCCTTGAGCCATTGCTCCACCTAGAGGAAAGTGTTCCAACGCTGCGTCTTCCGGAACGCGGTCGCCAATCCCGAACTTTTCGGTCCCAACGACCATCAGCCACTGCGACTTAAGTTTGTCAATTCTTCGGGCTATGTCGTTAACCTCGGTTCTCTTGCAGATGTTTTCATTTCTGATTCGATCACGCAAGGAAACTCCGAGTATAGCTCTCTCCATTGCCCTTTGGGTGAATTAAAACCTTCTGATGAGGCCCATTGTGAGCGACCACGTCTCTGTCCCGTAAGTAATCAAGTCAATAGTCAAAATGGTCTTTAACTCAAGAGTGAATAGGTTACTTCTAAGCAAGCGTGCTTCACCGTCGACCACATCGTCGCTTACCATCAGGTGACATAGTGGTCAAGCGCGAGCCTATTGATAACATTATTTAAAAAAAAAACACTGGCCCGGCAGCCCGCCTACCCTCGACAACGATAGTAATCGAGGTAACGGCGTGGCAAGGGGTGCAAAGAATCCCCGGACAGGAACTGGCTACCAGAATACAAACAGTAATGGAATAAATATTGACTGAACTACAAATACATGCGCACAATAGGTAATTTTCAAAAGCAATTAAAACTATGTATCTACCTAAGGGAGACGTGTATTTTATAAGGGGTTAAGATAATAATTGATTATGATACTATAAATCTTGTAAGGGATTAACCTTCGCCTGCGCTCAGTAATCCAATTTTCTTGGCAAACTACTGGGGAAGGTAAGTAGGCAACTGTTAACTTTAATATTAGATTAGCTGAAAACCATTCATGATTTGTCCTCACGTAATCATGTAGGTACGATCTTTAAGATAACAATATCAATACTACGGTTTATCTATTGTAGATGGATAGAATAATTCTTTATTGTTACACTCCATAATTGTAACACAGCATTTTTTTCAGCAACATTCGACATTTTTGGAAAGAGCTAGGTGTATTTTGTAGTTTAATAGTACAGGGAGAATGCCTAGAAATAAATAAATCGATCATGACTTGGCATACCGAAAAAGGGTGTTCATTCATTCGCGAACAGTAAATTTAATGATCCATTGCGAACTATAAAAAGTAAAAGTTGTTTCGTCATGGTCCTAAGTACAGCCTTTTGGCGAAATCATAGGAATCACAGGCCCTAGATAACTAGAACCTATATCAGCGATATCACACTATTAAGTCTTAAGCGAGCTCTTAAACAGTTATTTATGGGTATAATTACAAATATTATTTTTGGTTCCTAAAATGGATCAACGGTCACCAAATTCTATCCAACTCAAAGATTAATATTACTACCAAAAATCTTACTCCAAAATAGTAAGTCGTCATCCATTGGCGAGAAGAGATTAGTCCAAGAGCGAGCGAAGCGAGCTCGGGAGCTTAGGGCACCCCGACACGGACAGGTTAGGTTCGAACGAGATGACGGGAGCTGAAGTGAGCGAGCAAAGCGAGCGAACTCGGCTCCCGTCATCTCGTTCGTGTTAGGTTACTTTAGACCCTGCGGACGGAAATAGGAGCCCCGCGCAGCGGGGCTCCGTCGACTATGTTGCCAGAGTACTAATCGTACTTGAACCTTGAACCTCAATATATTTAGCGAATTCCATATAACGATAAATAAGCGACGTACGTCTGGGAACCCCAGTATATTAATTGATATTTGGGAAATATTCTAGCGATCGTTAGCTTTTTTAGCCTAACAAAAATGACCAAATTAGAAGTCATGGTATTACATAATTGGTAACATCTAAGTAGTGACAATATATAATATTTGGTCTAAAGTGTATTTTAAAGGCGTCCATATATTTTTTTGGCAGTCAATAATACGAAAAAATGGATTTATTTCATAATATTTTAGGAAACGTTATTTGGTGACCATTTATCCATTTTGGTAACCGTTTAGAATTTTTTTGGTAGTAAAATAGGTACTTTTTTGGGCGGTGTTTAAACACAAGCCGTTATTTATTAGGGTGCACAATAAAAAAATAAAAAACTAATTTAAAAATCGAAAACCCGACTGATTCAGAAACGAACTTAAACAAGAAGTAAATCATACGGTAGATACAGCCGGAGGATACATATTCGCGAGCTGTCTGACCAAAACCAGATGTATCCTTCGACTGCACAGCATAATTTTCTTCTTGTAAATGTCTTTTTGGTTCGCTTCTTAAGTAATCGGGTTTTATGAATTATAACCCTCAACAGAGAAAGTGGGGTGTTATAAGTTTGACGTGTGTACTGTGTGTTTGTGTATCTTGTCTGTGGCATCATATCTCCTAAACGATTGAACCAATTTTCGTTTTTTGTTCGAAAGGTATTATCGAGATTTTCTCAGCTATGTTTAATGAAAATCAGTTTAGCCGTTCTAAAATTATAGGCCTTTTGACTGTTTCAACTGTTTTCGCAAGATATTTTGTCATAATTGCGTGTTCAATAGATTTTCGATCGAAGCATGTCTAGTAGACATGCTAAATTAATGCCAGATAAATTATGTACCATGAAATAAAATGTGTCGGGCTTATAATTTTTTTGTGTTAATTTTTAGGTATTATTTTTTCTTACCTTTCATTTTTTTTTTCGGATTGCTTTTAAATATATGAGTGTTTTAAACATAAAAGGGTTTTTAAACATATAAGTGTGTATCGTGTGGCATATGTATTATTTTACTGAACTACATTTCGCCGATTTACAAAATAAGTTTTTGCTTTTGGCCGAAGGCTCCTTTGAACTTTTTTCATTTGCCAAATGATTTACGCAACACCGGCACTGAAACAATATTTTTCTGAATATTGTTTGGCTACAGATATAAAGCCGGTTACTTGGTAGCCCTTTTAATTTAAAATTGATATAGTGTCATAAAAAGTCAATAATATGTTGTGTTAAAAAATTTAAATTTTGTGATCCGACTTCACGCAGTCTTGTCTGTGTTTAGGTATATATTTTGAATTTTCGTGCAAATGATTTATTAATAACTGTCATGCATCAGACATATTTATTAATTAATTATTTCAAAGAATTAGTCCAAGAGCGACCGAAGCGAGCTCGGGCAAAATAGGGCACCCCGACTCGGATAGGTTAGGTTCGAAGGGGATGACGAGAGCTCGCTCGCTTTGCTTGCTCACTTCAGCTCCCTTCATCACCTTCATGTTAGGTTACTTTAGACCCTGCAGACAAAAATAGGAGCCCCGCGCAGCAGGGTTCCGTCGACATATTTTTTTTCATGTCCCTGTTTTAAACATTTGTTTTCGCCTACTGTTTCTCTCTCACTTAGTATTTCAGAAAGGCGTATTCAGTGTTTTAGTGTTTAGCATTTTAGGAGTTAATTATTATGCGTATTTGATGTGCTTATAAAAAAATATGTTTTAATATGATTATGCGTAAATAAATTAATGCTGTAGAATGTTATGCTTAAACATTTTTATGATTAGAGAAATTATCTTTAAAAAAAATATGCATATGCTGTTTTGCGTAAATATAATTAGTTTAAAGAAAAGTATGCCATGTTATATTATGTCTTAAAATTTTATGCAGATGGATAGGGAACCATGAAATAGTGTGCACAAACTTTCTAGGTGTTTAGTGCAATGAAAATATGGTAATTAAAATATTGGTTTTCGTATAATGAATGTTCGGGAACATAATACTTCGAAAAAATGTTACTTCGGCTAAGTGTATCATCGGTTAAAAGTTTTTTGATCAAATGAAACGTGGGAGTAACGAAATAAATCGAATTGATAATAGGTCAACTGAGACAGTGGCGGATGTGACTTCGATGAAGTATAAAAAATAATATATGAAATATAAAATGAATAAATAACGATAATAGTTGAAAAGTTTTAGGTGAAAGGAAATTCGGTCAAATATTTTTCGAACTTATGATAGGTAACCGCGTTGAAGAGTGGTGCCAACTTAGGGTAATTTACCCTACATTTAGAGTAAAGTTTAGTCAGCAGGGTAATTTTTAAGATACAAACTCGGTGAGAATAATTTTGGAGTATTTTTTTGTTGATGCTTTAATAGATATTGTCAACTTAATTTAGTAAAAAAAACTTTAATGAAATGCTCTTTTATTTAAATGTTTTCCTTGAACTCGCAATCTCTTAAAAAAATCTTTCTCGATACGCCTATTATAGCCCCAATGAAGTAGTTAAGTACTCGGTATTTATAGGATAAACACCCGATATAATCATGGTTTCAAATTTTCTTAGTAAATAATTATATAATTATAGACTAGCTTCTGCCCTCGTCTTCGCACGCGTAAAAAGTGTTTTATCATCCAAAGCGAATACAGACTATCCTATTTCTTTCCCAGGGTCTCAAACTATCTCCATGACAAATTGCATCTAAATCGGTATAGTAGATCCAGAGATTACCCCCTACAACCTCACAACTCACAAACTTTACCTCTTTATAATATTAGTATAGATGTTATTGTCTCGTCTTGTGTGTTATTTTGCATAAAATGTATCAAATATAGATATTAAGATGAAGGAAAGCAAATGAAAAAAAGTTAGGTTAATTTTTTATTTAACTTAAAATCTTGAGTAAATTGAGATGAGACTTAGGGTAAAACAAAAACAAGACCTGGCTAATCGTTTCGTCGAAACGATTCAACTGTCATCCGATATTGTGTCTGTGTGTACCCGATATTATTGGTTTATGGAAATCAGTCATCATCTTCCTGCCCTTGTCCCATGTTACTTGGGGTCGGCGCAACACGTTTTCTTCTTCCATTCCAGGTTTATGGAACTCAGTCGCTTCATGTAAAATTCTGATATTCATCTGTCAGCCTAGAAACTGAAGCCAACATAGCTGGTAAATTGCTTAGCTAAGCAGATTGAAAGAAGAGAAAGAAAGAAAAAATATTTATTTGTGACCCGCACAGGAGAGACGAGATAAGCAAAAAAACAAAAAATAATAAAAAATAAATAACGCCGTGCGAGACCAAAAAGGCTCCTATCGCAGCATGTGCAACGATATTAAAAAAGAAAATAACGCTGCGCTGATATTCTGATAGGGCCCACTGTTGAAGCTATGGACACATTCACGGAAACGGAACATACAATATATCATACTAATATTATATGTGAATGTAAGTTTGTTTGTTACGCTTTCACGCAAAAACTACTGAACCGATCATCATGAAACTTTGTACATATATTCTTGGAGGTATTAGAAGTAACATAGGATACTTTTTATAAAAAATAAATATTAATGGCTTCACTGCGAGCGAAGCCGCGAGTAAAAGCTAGTAAGGAATAAAATATAATAAAAGAAATAATAACAAAATAGTATAAACATAGAAGATGAGTCACAGTATGTTTGTGTATAACGTATAAAACAAATATATAAATAAAACAATAAATATACGACCAAAAACCAATGCTTGCTTGGTCTTGAATCCCGCAACGAAACAATCAGAAAAGATTCAATCCAACACTTTTAGATACGTGTGTAAGCCCTTACACAGCATTTTTACTTTTTATTTTCAAGCTCTGTTGCGCATGACCATTAATTGATGAACGAGTCACTTGACCGGGAGTTACTCGTGAAAATTGACCGATTTTTAATTGGTTTCGCTTACCGCTTTTACTTGACACTGTGTCCATTTATTTAGACTAGCATTTTAGTAGCTTCGTCCGCGTACCTATATGTCGAAAATTATTACACGGAAACGTAGAACCAGATTAAAAAGTTCCATAAATGTTCTTGGCTCTAGACAAGTGTCAAAGTGACATCTACGTACTGACGTGTCTACCACAAAATATTAGACGACAGCGCTTTATATCGCTACAATATAACCCGACCAAGTGAAATTGCTCGTTAGTTTCGTATTACACGTATGTTACTTTGAGTTGATTGATTTTCTGATTGAATTGTCGCTACGTAACTTAGTAGAATTATTTATTAACAAAACTTATAGCTTCTCATGACGGGGACTTTAGGCGTTAGCGATTGTCGAAATGCCAACACTTTTGACAATTTAACTTTTAACTAGAGCATAGCAGATTCACAGACTTTTTGACAATATTAATTGCTGATATATTACCAGTTTGTCTAGAGGCTCTTATCCAGGACATGGTCTACTCGAGTTCCCGCCAGAGCAGAGAGTTATTAATTAACAAATATAAAAACTTTGTCGGAAAACTGAAGCGCAGATACTAAAACTAACTATCACATTAATCTATAGTTGCACGAGGCTGTCAAAACAACGCGGATCCGTGCTTGGCATGTATAATGGAGGATTATAAGTTTCATATTTGTTGTGTTGACTTGCTAGACCGCGTGTATAGCTTCTTGTTTGTGTATCAGTTTATATCTAAGTTGTCGTAAATTGTATTTAGCTGTAGTTTTCACACTACTGCAGGACCTCATCATCATTGGCTATTTATTTAATACATTTCTCACATAAAACACCGCGGATCCGTGCTTGGCATGTATAATGGAGGATTATAAGTTTCATTTTTGTTGTGTTGACTTGCTAGACCGCGTGTATAGCTTCTTGTTTGTGTATCAGTTTATATCTAAGTTGTCGTAAATTGTATTTAGCTGTAGTTTTCACACTACTGCAGGACCTCATCATCATTGGCTATTTATTTAATACATTTCTCACACAAAACACCGCGGATCCGTGCTTGGCATGTATAATGGAGGATTATAAGTTTCATTTTTGTTGTGTTGACTTGCTAGACCGCGTGTATAGCTTCTTGTTTGTGTATCAGTTTATATCTAAGTTGTCGTAAATTGTATTTAGCTGTAGTTTTCACACTACTGCAGGACCTCATCATCATTGGCTATTTATTTAATACATTTCTCACACAAAACACCGCGGATCCGTGCTTGGCATGTATAATGGAGGATTATAAGTTTCATATTTGTTGTGTTGAGTTGCTAGAACGTGGGGCTTCTGGGTATATATATTTAATTTTATCTTTCACTTGTCAAAATGAAAAATCACTGCACTGCAGATGATACTATCACCATCATTCTCTCATCCTTCTTCTTCTTCTAAATCTATCTAATTTTATATTAGTTTTCCTTTCACCTATCACCCCTTTCTAGCAGTCCACCCATCGTTGCTTTGATCTCCCTATTCTACTTAGACCTACATATGCTTATTTATGCTTGTCAAGGACGTTACAAACATTTATATTTATAATATTACTAGGAAATTGAAGATAATCTTTTCCTTTATTTCCTCTATAAAAAGATTGTTTTGTTTGTGATTTGTCTGTTTGTCGAAAAACTGAAGCATAGTAAAACTAAGGTTGTAACTATCAAATTAATCTGCAGTAGCACGAGTCTGCCAAAACAACGCGAATCCGTGCTTGGCATGTATAATGGAGGATTGTAAGTTTCATATTTGTTGTGTTGAGTTGCTAGACCGTTTGTGTAGCTTCTGGGGCTATAGAGCTTGTCAGAATAGTATCTAACCGAAGATTTTACATTACTTCCAAACACTGCAACTCCTGAAACCCAGAGTCAACAGTGGTTACTACCATAAAAGCGTTGAGACAATGAAGTGCAGCGAAGATTACCAAAGAAACGGTGTAAAAAATGAATAAATAAAAAGCTTCGGAGGAGTAAGAAAAACATTATTTTTCTCAAAAACATCTGACCGTGTCAGTTTTTTTTTTTTTTTTTTTTTCTAAGTGGCGTCTCACAGTTCGGTCAGAGTGACCGGATACTGCTTAACCGGACTACCCTGTGGAGACTAAGCTATATTATAGCCTCCAGCCAGGCTTGCAAAAATTCTAAAACTAAGCGACTGCGCTGAGGGCTACCCCAGTTGGGGTCGGACCTCGGCTCAGGGCGTCGCTGGGGGGACAACACAACTAAGGCTGGATCTTAATAAAGTGATTCTACCATCCGTTCGGAAAAAGCCTACGTGGAGAAGAACGGACAAGAAACTCCGATATTTTCTAACGTTAATCTAACTATATTTATTGCACAGCACGCGGGCTGGCTTGTAGATCTTGACGGGGACTTCGCGACGGGCCTCGGCGGCGAGGACGGAACGAGATCGGTCTGTGTCTTCGAAGACCGTGTCAGACAAACAGTATGACCCTTATATCTGGAACGTCACTATTGTAAGGTTAAAGTGATAATTGTAATTTATAATTTTGGATCACGAAACATGGCTCGAGTCTGCCTTTCAACCAACAACTGTTACCTATTTAAACTAAATATGGCTCAACGTTTATTCCCGGGCTTCACTTAATCAATCACGTTCGAATAACACAGAATACAGCGACAAACACTAATCCTGTAATCCTATTGGACGTTAGTAACTATGTAATAATCTATGCTATACGCAAACTATAATAATATCCTAATTACAATATACCACTTCTAGTACGCATAAATCCACAACACCTGATAAGGGTGACAATGAGCCACAGTGACAAGAGACAATTCCCGTTTGCCGAACGATAAATAACTTTCCGTAAATACGTTCACGCTGTGTGGTAACCGCCGTCGCGTCATTTATCGTCGAAAAAGACCTATTGGATGTTTATTTTATTGCCAATATTGTGATAGTTATGTGATGTTGGGTAATAGAAAATATTAGAAAATGACATAACGGTAGCTGTCACTTTGCTAGGCGTGGCAGACTTTATGTCAGTTTTCACTAACAGTGGGTGACACATTTATTAATACCAACATTATAACAGCGCACTTACACGGACCTTATTGGTGATGTTCTTCAGAAAGGCTTGGTGTATAGTACTTATATCCGGTGTGTTTTTATGACCTTATGTATCAATAAGGGTACATATTTGAACGTCGAAAATTAAAATACCTACGGATAAAGTGTCACTGTCCAAAACATCGAAAATTTTAATATCGATTGTATCGAAAATTGTTATACCTAAGCTTAAAATGTCGAAGATTAAAATGCCGAGTGATGAAAATGTCGACTGATTAAAAATGTCGATAGTAATTATACCTATGTTCAAAATGTCAACTTTTAATACATCTAAGTTCATTATATTTACGTAAAAAATACCTACCCGTTAAAATATTGAACTAACTTTTATTTATGTGGCAAAAATGTAGGTAGATTTGAAATTGTCACACTCTTCCTGGTTTTAATATAGAATAGGTAAGTACGATTACTATTTAAGCAACAAAGTCGACGGAACCTTGGTGCGCAGGGCTCCTATTTCTGTCTGCATGGTCTAAAGTAACCTATCATCTCCTTCGAACCTAACCTATCCGTGTCGGAGTGCCCTAAGTCACACATCCCCCCATCCTGATCCCGATCCTAACATCAGCGTTGATGAGGGAAACAAAAGTAAATTAAATTGAAATTCAAAAAACCCTTAACAGTTAAATACAGCTAAAAAAAAGAAGACTAAATGTGCGAATAGAATAAAAAAAAAAAACATTTTCTAATTATCCGGGTTTTCGCAGTATCCGAATTATCAAATTACCCTGTGACATTCATATTAAATAAATACCGATATTCAGGCCATTCGATACTCTGTACTTTCGATATTTAGGTCTTTCGATGTCACTTTTGTAGATGATTAGATTTTATATATATTGGACGTAGGTTATCTGACCATTCGACATAATAAACTCACGTTATTTTAATTTTCGGTTATAAAGTCATTCGGTATTTAAATTTTCGATGTTTTGACATTGACATTTTACCCATAGGTATTTTAATTTTCGACGTTCAAATATGTACCCATATATAAACGTAAACTAAGCTAAAGGAGAATGTGAGGTTCTGTAAATCTGTAGTTTCTCTTTTCCCGTCAAAAGAAACACCGTGCATACTGAAATAATATTGTGCATCAGAGTTAATTTGTGTTTGTTCATGTTCTGTTATAGTTGGCAATAAATGTTTTTTCTTTCTTTCTTTTATTTACCTTTAACAGAGCAATGCAATTCCCTATTTTTTTAAGAAACTTTAACATTCGTATCTCAGTCATAATCTGTAAAAAAATTCTTCAATTGCATAACATTTTGAAATTAATTATCGCCGAGATGATGATGAAGTTGTACGAGAACTAGAATTCAAACGTGAAGAGTTGAGAATCCAAGAGGAGAGCAATGTTTAGGCATTAATTTACGTTATTTCTATACGGTACTTATTACAAATATATAAAAAAGATAAAGGTGAATGATATCGAGATGGTCGCGTTATTCGCCGCGCTGTGTTCGGCGCAACCGGTTGACAATTCAGCAACCGAGCAAACAGATACTTCTGGAGCTTTACGTTTCAAGAGGAACGCGATGCTAATTCTTTCTAATTGTCGTCTAGAAAGGAACGTTTTCTGCTTTCCTGATGATGACTACGACAATACCGAGAAGAAACATATGAATAACGTCCAGGATAGTAGCAGACGATGCAAAGATTACAGAGGACAGACGATATTAACTTCAAATGGATCTAACTTTCAGAGAATACTTATCATAATGTAAAACCATTTTTCCTTATTATTATACGGACTTCATGTAAATGTATTCTCACACATAATTAAGCTAGTAATAACTAAAGTAATAACTAACTTCATTATGTGTGAGAATACATATACATGAAGTCCGTAGAATGGCTTCGTCAACTTTCAGAGAATACTTACTTGTCCTAATGTAAAACCAGTTTTCCTTATTATTATACGGACTTCATGTGTTTGTATTCTCACACATAATTAAGTTAGTAATAACTAAAGTAATAAGTAACTATAAGTACACACAAGTCGCTTCGCTTCGCTATCGCGAAGTAGCTCAATTTTACGGATGCTGCCCAATCATCATTTGTCGGGCACTGTTCCAAGGGGCAGTAACTAAGTTTTTTGACACAAAGACTTAATTAACCACACTTTAGCTGGAATCCAGGACAATAGAAATAATTGAAGATAGTTAGGCCATTCTACTTTTAACGGGCAAAAGCTTGTAATAGTTTTCCAAATTCGATTTTATTACTTTTATGAAAAATATAACGTATTTAATGTATACGACGGTTATTAATTTAATGAACCTAGTGTCGTATAAATTACGGGCTCATTAATCAATTTTATAAGTAGGTAGATATATGGTAACAACGTTGTTCTTCTTCGTTGACGCGATCGTTTTGCAGGTCGGGGCTACAATTTACAGGGGTAAGCATTAACGTGAGATTTTTTCTAAAATAATTATCTCCAGAACTATGGCGTTTGATATACGTAGGAAACGGCTTGACCATGCAGTATGGTTTGTTAATGGTCATTTGCGATCAATGCTCTTCGAGAGTGAGCTGTACACCCATCGACAATTTTGGGTAGGTACTTCCAAATTGTCCCTCGAAATGTGGAATGGCCTAGTTACAGTCAGCCCAATGAGGTGAACGAACGAATGCTAATTGGAACTGTTGTTACTATTTAATACCGTTACCAATTTAGAGCGATTGGTTATTATTTGAATAGGACTTACAGGTTGATTACTCAAACGAATCTCTAAGGGCTCTAAAGGGTTCGCGTTCAGTGTATTTACGCTTTTCTCTTCACCATTTATTTTGAATAGGGAATTAAATACTCTTCGGATGTTGTACCAATTAATATAATAGTACCTACCTAGTAAAACGAAGGAAGAAAAAAAATGTTATTCCATTTTATAATTGAATTCGAATTTCGAAGCCCGAATACTAACAACGCTTGGCACTTGATCACGTTTCCATCGCTTTTAAAAAGAGAAGCACTTTAATTAAATCTGACAGTTGACCGTTTATGATCTTGCAATTTCGTTCTAAGGAGGTTTTAATGGTAATCTACCTTTGGCCCGTAGCTTCACTCGCGTTGAAGAAGAATTATGCAACCGTGCATTATGAAGTAAGTAGTCTTATTAATAAATTACAACATAGATTGCGTAGTTTAAACTATTTATCTATAATAACGTAATATAACAGAAATGATTATTTTTTTATTGGACGCGTTAATTTTACTAGAGCTACCAAAGCAAGTTTTAATAAACTAAAACCTTTAACCAACACGGAAAAATCGCATTATGACCTGACTCTGCAAAAGTTACTAACAAGCAGAAAAGCAGCTTTATTATAGAATACATTAAACATTACCTTGAACGGCTATTAGCCGTTACTTTTAATGTCTATCCCTCGACACGCCCTTCACCTTTAAAAACAACTCAATTAAATAAACATTTATCAATACGAGAATCTTCAAACTATTTATAATATTTTTATCTTTATGTACGGTGTCGAATATCATCATCATAATAATTAATTACCTGTATAAACATACAAATGTGTTTTAATAAGAACCATCGATAAGAACAGAGAAAGAAGATTCAACGTTAACAACTTAACACCACGCCTGTAAGCCCCCAAACGGTATGGCAGAGGTGCAGGTGGAGGCAAGTCCCATGCCAATAGCACAGATAATATAATACTAGCATACGGATGCCTCATCCCATACAAAGAAACCGTGCTGACGTAACTAGCATTATTCGTCTGATTAAACTGATTAGTTTTTGTACATCGATCGCGTTCCGTTCGGTTCCATGGCGAAAGATAGATGGTGTTAGCAGCGACTTGGAAGTAAAAGGGTTTACTCAGTTCGTAGTTTTCTTTAAATACAGTGACGATCTTTTTATAGTATATTTTCGAACTTTTTTACAGCTTTATTGCACCAAAATGTGTTACAATACATATTTAAACAATCGAGTGGGATGCCACAGAAATTTAAAACAGTGCCATCTATTGGCATCAATTTTAAATAATCCGTGAAAATAATCTTTTAATGTAAATTAAGTTCCTATCAACATCAACGAGAGTTGATTAAACAAAACATAATTTTTTTATGTTCAATTCCAAAAAATGTTAATTTTACACACGAATTCGATATGAAATCGGTGCATATAGCGCCATCTAGTGAGATTTATTTGAACCAAATTTTCTTTCTTAGCGCTGGGTATTAATATCAAGCCTATTGCCACAAACCGGGCACAAATCCCAATAACCCAATAACTCTTTGCCCAACCCAGTAATCGAAGCTAGGACCTCAAGCTCAGCAATAGCGGTTTCGAAAACTATACTATACGTACACAACTTTAAATAGAACCTAATTAGGTCAAGCTTAAAAATACTAATTAAAAAATAATACAAACTCAGGAAACTGATTAAGGATGGCTTAAGTGAAGAACCATCTTTCGTCTCTTATTATATTTCGTGGATATCAAATTTATTTTAAACTAAAAGAAAGTTGGAAAAATTAAAACTTCCGCCGACAAAAGAAAATTGGATGAAAATTTTTAAAATTAACATAAGATATTTTCTTTTTCCCGTAATAGCTTGAGGTTTCTCATACCCCGGATTATTGTAACATTATATTTTCCTCAATTTTTGTGAGCTTTTAGAGGGGTTATACTTATACTGAAAAAACCTTTCAGGTCATGAAGTGCTCATAATGCCTAAGAAGATTTACTTAAAAGATGATGTGGCTTGTGTATGTTTTGAGGGCGTACGTGAGTAAAATATTAAGCTTTGAAATATTAACTCTCTGAAAAGATGACTGTTTCAAAAACATACCTTAATATTCCAGCTGAACTCGACACAATACAGTCAATAAATATTCGAAAGATATCGTGAATTTGTGAATAACTTTTGGCCAAACACAATTCAAGTATATCACGAGACCCCTTGTTTCCGTACGATCGCGTTATTTATGCCGCGGCCACTTTCCGGTATGCAAATAACTCACATAACTGACACGCCTGCGGACAGGTTTCCACCAGCCTACCCGTACACTCAGCTGGACCACAAATCTACTAAAATAATAGCCGTCTCATTCAATTCTCTAGCTCTCGTCCTGTAATGACTCAGTTGAATAGGCCACGCTTCAAAAGCCGGACAGTCCAAAACCGACTGCGGTGTGAGACGCACGCGTTGCCCCGCTGCGTGGATCCGAACGTGTTTTACGAAATTCGTACGCTGTTCGCCGCGTTCTTAATTCAAATTAAAAACAGAAACAAAATATTTTCAGAGTGCTATTTGATGTGTATCCGAATAATTAAGTTTGTAGTGTATGTGAATAAATTGGAATTAAACCTATTTTAAATGGATGAATGAATTCTGTGGCGATATTTTCATATTTTGAATAAACTGTGTGAATTATTAGTGTGGTTTACCTTGGTTCGTGTCAAATATTTCAACAAAACTACTTTTGTAAGTTATTTGCATTTTTTATGGTCTTTGATTAATATTTAGTGGTGTTGTAATTATTAGATATAATTATATCGTTTGGTGTTCGGCATATTTTATTTATGTATTAGATAGAATTAATTGTGTTTCGGAAGATTACTAATGACAGTAGGCGCATATTGATAGACGTATAAAATTAGTTAATTATCTTTACGAAATTGCCTGTTTTAGCATATTTTTGTTAGGAGTTCGTAATTAATGTCTTTTTGGTCGTAAATAATTTTTGTCGCATAAAAAAAAATATTGTGGAATTGTTTGCCCGCAGTTTCGATCGCATGATAACTTTTAACCTCATAAGGATCGATAAAAATACCAAAACTAGGTAAGTTATGTGTTTCTTTAATTTTATTAAAGGTCATTGAGTTTCGACCAAATCTGACCACAAACAAAAATGTTCCATACAATCTTTACCGCCCGTTAGGGGTTGAATTTCGAAACACCCCTACTTATTCATTATAAACATTGTAAAGGGAATCATTGCAAAATATGTATGACCTTTAAAGATCCAAAGATTGATAAGTCAGTGTATGAGTTAGGTGAATTAAAAAAGAAAAAGCCTTTATTTTATATTTTTTTTACAAAAATAAATAATTATATTATAGTTTATATTGTAAATTATTGGCGTTAGAATTGGTGACTAAACGAACATTCCCGCGATAAAGTTTATGGTGTGAATGCAACTGAAAGCTAAATTAATTGCATCCCCGAACATCCCCCGCTGATCAATGGACATTTACGTTGATCTAAATTATGGGTACCATTTATTAGGTAACTTATGTACTCGAGTTACTTATAAGTTGGCCCTTCTGAACTCTATTCTGTTTTAATTCTAAGTTCTTCTTTTTATGTAGCAAGTAACATTTTTTGTAACCAATTTTTAATACATTTTACCAATTCTATTTATTAATGTTATCGATTTCATGTACTCACTCACTTGTAATAATAATTAGCGCTTATTACTATGTAAGTTAGCTGTTAGATTCTACATAATTGTGAATGTGGTGTTTGCCTATACCTAAGTAATTGTTGCACTGTAAGATAAGTTTAAGCATGTATTTTTTGTTATAATTAAGTGTAAACAATTGTTGGTGAACCTAATCAAATAAATAAAATAAAATCAAGTAAAGCCGATGACGACTTTTTTGCCTTTCTATAATTTAAATTGGAAAGCAAGTATGTTTATTTAGTATAATATATTATTTTCAATGTGAGGGACTGAGACACAAATAATTCTTCTTGACACTTTATTAAACTTTTTTATTAAACTTGTCAACTGTCATTATTACTTAAGTTAGTGGCGCTTTATTATTTTTATTGGAATGTAATTATATGTTATATTTTTTTAAATATTCGTTCAGCAAGAAAAATCTGCGAAAATGTTATTTTGATATTATTTGCTGACTATTACATTATTTTTTCGGAACAATTTAATCATTTTTGGCGACCACTGAAAACAGCACAATTCATTTTATTTATTAACTGAATACATTTTGCAGTTGACCAAAACCTTTTTAATTAGCTGACCGTTTTAATAACCATTTTTATTATGACAAGGTTCTAACAGTTCATTTCATTCGGCCGACTGTGCCGCACTAATTTAGGTCACTAGTTGCTTTAATCCAGCATACTAAAACTAAGTAAACTTTAAGCTCAAAGTTACTACACACTATTTATGTTGTACTAAATTCTCGGCACATTTTTCAGGTCGTAAATAACAGTTTTAGTGCTAGTACTTTACTACACGAAAAACCATTTTAGACCATTATCGGTAAACATAAATAATTATCTTTGGGCGTTAATTTATTATTATTTTTACTAACTTCTTGACATTTTCAATCATCGATTATATGATGAAAAGTTAAATGTAAAACCACTTTTTTCTGTCAGAGTTCTGTAGGAAATCTTATCCTACGATTCCAAGAATATGAAACAAGGAACTGTCGGGGAACGAAAATATTCCGCAATTTTCAATTTTGTTTTCAAACAAAATGTTCTAAAATAATCGGAAAAATATAATGAACCTCGACATGCTTAACATTTTTATTCTATACCTACATTTTACACAGGCGTTGTAGTCTTAGAGACTGTAATGTATGTCTCTCTCTCTTGTTTGGTCCCTCATGTCTGAAGATCGTGTCAGCATCAGGGTTGCCTCTGGAGCGGACGATCTGCCTCCTCCGGTTTCTGTCCATCGCGTCCCTTCGTCCATCCGTCCACGACCTTGCAGAATTTGGAGGCCGACGAGTCTTTCACTTGATCGGTTCATCTCGTTGGTGAACGACCGCACGATCTTTTGCCTTCGGTGTTCCCAACCACAATCAGCTTTTCCAAACTCTCGTCACCTCTGCGCATTGTGTGACCAAAATACGCAAGAATGCGTTGTTGGCAAATAGTGGACAAGCGATTCTTTATTCGGAGCTGGCTCTGGATCGATGCATTTGTGCGTTTCGCTGTCCAAGGTATTCTTAGCATTCGTCTCCAACACCACATCTCGAATACATCAATCATTTGTCTCTCTCGGGTTAGGATTGTCCACGTTTCCACTTCCTACAGGAAAATAGGGAATACCAGGGCCCGTATCAATCTCATGTTGGTAATGTGTGTAGGTATATCCATTATCGAGCTTAAAATTGCTATTCCATGACTGTACATGAAACTACAACGCCTGAGTAAAATTTATACTCAGGCGTTGTAGTTTTAGAGACATATGTATGTGTGTGCACCTATGTAGGTGTCTGTATAGGTACAGAACTTGTAAGCGTGACATTGGATTATTCCTCGGAGTTCCTGAAAGCTTTATTATGTTAGTACTAAACTTGAAGATCGGTATTATGTAGGTCTACTTACATGGAAGAGAGATAAGCTTATTCTTGAAGTTCACAAGAGGATTATGATATCAGGTTAGAGTGTATGTGATGAAGATTGATCATCTTTAGTAGGTCAAGGGACCTGTGTGAATTTTTGAACCCATCGAACCGCGTGGCGATTTCGCTTAAGGCTGGTATATATATTATTTAACTTGCTGTGCCCCCGTCAACTGCCTATCCTATCCCACTTACCTACCTACCCTACTTATCTTCCTATCTTCCCTACTTGCCTTTATATCTATCTAACCATTTTGTTTCTAGGGTCATTCTTCCGCAGAGAATCTTAACACTGCCATTCAGAAAATGACGACAAATGCTTGTGCATTTGATGTCATTTTCTGAATGCGCCATCTTTTAAAAATGGAATTCAACTGCCCGAGTATCTGAATTGCGTGTGTTGTGATATTTTACTTCTTGAACACTTTTAATTCATATATCTTTTGATAGAGTGAATCGATTGAACTAAGTAATACTTCAAGTTACGCCCAATTTTTATGTATAAAAGTTATCTACATTGGTTTCGTACATTTTACGTGATCCGTGCACAACTAAACAGACAAACGGATAAAAAATGAAAAAATGATATCTTTTTTGGAAATATTTTCGATGTACAAAAACGAGTTTTATACAGATTTATTATATTTATCGATGATATTGATTGATTGATGATGATTTTGATGATTAATTAGGTATTTATATAAAAAGTAATAAACACCTTGTTTTTCTTTTTTCTAGTAGATTTGACCTCTTTACGACCAAATTGTCAGCCATGTACTTATGTTACCAATGATTGCTCTAAGGCTTAACACGCATTGCGATTTTTATTCGCGCGAATTTTTACCGCACATTCTGCGACATATGGAATTGTGTGAAGCTGCACGCATTGCGATAAAAAGATCGCGCGGAAATAATACTGCAAAATAAAAAAAGAATATAAATCACAATGCGTGTTAAGCCTTAATAAAAACATATGTTAAACAAATATGTTCTTCAACAGATGTGTTCTATTTAATATTATCTCTTAAAAAACGATATGTCATGAAATAATATCAGTTCGTCAAATCTCCAATAAAATCCATCATGGCGGCGTTTTTCATCGAATGGAAAAAAGGTTTATCAAAACCTTATCTTTACAAAGTTGTTTCAAGGTCAGCCACAACTCTGTGATTTCTTTGGTTTTGCACGTGTATATTATGATTGGCATAGTTACCAAAGGTTGTATAACGGCGTCCGTCTATCAGCCACATACTGAATGATGAATGAATTGGAATGTATTTTGTATGTCCGCAAAAATCAAGGACTTTTCAAAACTAGAAGCGACGTCCATAATTAAAAAACACGCAGTAAGCATGAAATTGTAATACACAAATTCAGATTAATGAAAACTAGCAAGTCTTTTCTTATAAATAGTATACGCTTTTATAAAAAGTTGCCAAAGTCAGTTCTAGAACTGACCGATGGAAAGTTCAAAAACTACATCAAACGTGTCCTTATTAAAAAAGCATATTATAAAATCAAGGACTACGTTGAAGATAAAAAATTTGGTTTTAGCTCCTTCTGCGCATGCGGCTTCCCTGGTAGCTCATAAACGGCACAAATATGTGGATATCTCTAAATTCTCAATCTCAATTTTTAATTTTAGACTTTTTACAATGGTTTTCAATCATCTTTATAGCCCTTTGCTAAGAATAGACAACATTTGTGCCACATGTTAAATTTGGTCTTGTTAAACATTTTTTTTTATCTTTCTTTTACTGATTGTTATGTGAGTGTGTGAACATTGTAGGCCTGCTAGATGTCTAGATTTGTATCTCGATTTTTTTTTTCTTTTGTTTTTTTTTTAATATATAATCTTTTTTTTCGTTTCTTACGACTTATTGTCGGGCCTACGTTGTCCCCCCATATCCAAGTACTAACGCTGTAACATGGAAATATTGTAAAACCAAATAATTTTTTAAAAGAGTAACCGGAGTTTCTTGCCGGTTCTTCTCCATAGGAAACGACCAACCCGAACCGTGCACCTTTTGTCGACGTTTTATAAGTAGGCCGAGGTGAAATAAAAAAAATTGATACTGATTTTTACGAAAGACAAAGTTCTCCTCTCGACTTGAACATATCGGTACAACAACCATGGGGTAACTGCCCACCAGGCACTACTCTCGTCTGGTCGGAGGATCCTCTCTTTTCAATGGAGGTTGCCGAACTTTATACCCTGTTCCGCATCATCATCATCAGCCTTTTTAATGTTCCCACTGCTGGGACACAAGCCTCCTCTCTGTGATAGCGTCTGTTCCGCATACCTCTATACTTGGTCCACGACATGTTGTATTATACATGTCGTGGACCAAGTATATGTGTGCACTATGTATAATGCCCGGGCATTATGAATCTAGTCAAGCCAAATCGGGCTGTAATGAATAATGATTTAAACTTATATATTTATCATATTGTCTGGTCATTATGAATATTGCTACGTAACGGTTGGGCAGTTCGATAATTATGGTCAATCAATGAATTAGTCCTAGAGCGAGCAAAGCGAGTTTGAGAGCTTAGGGCTCGTGAACACGGATAGGTTAGGTTAGTAGGTAGTGTGCGAGCAACTCAGCTCCCGCATCTCGTATGTCGTATTTACCCATTATATATTAAAATTAATGTAAAAAATATGTTTTTAATACCCGCCCCAATAAGTGATGGGCATTATTCAGAAAGCCCGGTCAATTTAATTATTTCTGTAGTTATTAGCATATCACCAACTCATATTGGGCATCTTTAAATTGTCTGGGCATTATGAATAATGCCGTATTCATCACTTAGTCCATAACATACATGCTTTAGGTTTTACATACGTCAGAGGCTTTAACAATTGACGTTCTATTGATTCTATTAAAAACAGCAATGCGATAGCGATTGGATTAATTTTTTACAAGCTTTTATTTAACTTGCAATGTATGTATGTATGTTTGAATGTATGTATGTAAGTGTATTCCGGTCAAATCTTGCAACTGAATTTTTAAGCAGTTATCCTCTACCGATTAAGATGAAAATTTGCATACACGTTTACTTTGAATGACAATGCATGATGAGCTAAGTGACGTCATTCTAAATGCAATATGGTGGACGGCCCAAGATGGCGGACTAGTTATTGTTTGTGCACTGCCATGATATGAGTATCAAATGAAACGGTTTGCTGAGAAAAATACGAAAAAAGCTTGTTTAAAAAAAAAAAAAATTAAGGAATAACTTATTTATTATACAAGCGGGCGAAGCCGCTGGCAGAAGCTACTAGCTAGTAGCTTCTGCCAGCGGCTTCGCCCGCTTGTATTATACATATAAAACTTCCTCTTGAATCACTCTATCTATTAAAAAAAACCGCATCAAAATTTTACCGTTGCGTACTTTTAAAGATCTAAGCATACATAGGGACAGACAGACAGCGGGAAGCGAGTTTGTTTTATACCATGTAGTAATAATCGTAATGTCACGTGATCAATCCAATCACTGACGGAATGACACTTTATGGCGGAAACACACTTACGTGTCGTGCCGTGGCGTGGCTCCTTCTGACACAGTTTACTGGCTACAAAACTCGTTTTGTTACGACTGAAGCTGCAACAGAGTCGTTTGATAGAATAAGAATGAGGTCATTTACTGTTATAGGCACTTATTTTTTTACATATATTACATATCTACGGACTGAATGTTCAAACTTTTCTTCTTCTAAATATGAATTAGTGTTCAAAAATATCTCGAAAGATTTCCTAAAAATTTAAAGTTAGGCTTTTAGAAAACGCCTTCAGGCAATAAGTCCGCATAAAAGAAGTATGAAAATGTATACTAAAACAGAATATACATTTGTAGTCGCTTGCCCTGAAGCTTTTATTTATAATTTGATGGCCAGCCTAGCCTCAGGAAAAAACAAACCCTTATAAATAATAAAAAACAAAATCAACGCGCCTTGTTTTTGTTTCATCTGACGACTTAAAAGAACACTGTTGCCGATAAGCTGAAAAATAACACAACATATATTTTTATAAATTGTTGTCTGCGTTTGCTAGTTTTATTTCTACCTTAAGGTCCACCATAACCTTAATTCAGAGTTAGTTGCTAACACGAGGTTATATTGATAATATGCTAGGGCATAATGGGCTCGGGTTAGTTGCTAACTCGGAGTAAGTAAGAAAACTCAGGTTGGGGCAAGCGGGCCTAAGGTAACAAACAATTACAATGAGAAAATCAAATTCAATGGAGATGGGTTCCAGTTTCTTATGCTACTGTCTGCAGATAACTATTTTAAAAAGACACTTTGACAGCTAAACACAATGCTTATTTGGACAATATATATATTATAATCCCCGGCACGTTTGTTGGCAAGAGTCGTTAGATGCGCAGAAGTCGTTTTTTACGTATCTTTGGTAGTGAAGCGGGTCGCGGGGAACGTTTAGGACCGTTCCGAGCGCGCGATTGGTTGGTCAGTTGACAGAAGAAGCGACTGACCAATCGTGTCGTGTCCGCGTTCCGTTCGCTCTATATGGTGGTTTAACAGTTCGCGGAATATGCGCGAACTTACTCCCACTACGTCAAAACTTGCCAACTTACGTGCCGGGCACTATACATTGCTTCATTTTCAAGAACAATACGATCCAATGAGAGAGTCCCCAGAATAATTTGACAAAAATAATTTCACTTCGAGTAAAATAAATGAAAATACATAGACCATCCGTATTTGAACAAATGGCAGAGATTTTCACCATTTCAAGATAAAGTTTTATCTTTTATTCAGAGAGGCGTTATCTCTGTCCTGCTATGCCTCCATTCAGTCAGACTATGGCCCACAGACTGACGACGAACTTAAAATTTTCCACTTTATTATTTTTATCAAACTCCGGGCTTTTTATTTAATATATTTTCCACTGGAGACCGGGCGAGGTTAATTACTTACTTTTTGTGTGTGCCTTTGACTTTCATTTGATTTTAGGTCATTTTATTAATGTGTCGGACTTGCATTTTTGTATAGAGAGGAAGCTTTTGACGTTGCGGACTACGCTTTTAAATTTTCATTACGGTTTTGCTTATCTACCGTTGTGCTGTTCTGATTTTGAATAATTTTATACACTTTTTTCCCTTTCATATTTTAATATTGAAAGCCGTTAATAGTGTTGGGCCACCATTTTCATATTCTCTCGATATTCAGATAAGGGTGAGATTTAGGGGTGTATTACTTTCTTGCGAGGTCGGCGGGGTGGGGTAAAAAGTCGGATATATCAGCTGGCGTTTTCCCTCGCTGTCGTAAAACAATTGCTGGAATTGGGTCACTGTCTGAAGGCAATGGCCTATTGGCGCTGCAGTTATGCATAATTTGTAATCTTTGCGGCTTATGATTGTATGAACTGCTATTGATTGATCGTTTGTATCATACATACAAGAAGTGTTTGCGAACGCTCTCGTGATAACTTCAATTCCAAGTTGTCAAATAACTAATCTTACGACGTATATCTAATTATAAGTTTAGTAAAATGGCCGACAGAACTTATTGTAAGGAAAAAAAAAATAAAAAATAACGAAAAAGCCGACTGCTTAAAAAGCGAACTAAAAAGACGTACACAAGAAGAAATTCACGCTGTGCAGTCGGAGGATACATGTGCGCGAGCTGGCTGACCAAAATCAGATGTATCCTCCGACTGCACAGCATGATTTTCTTCTTGTTTACGTCTTTTTAGTTCGCTTCTTAAGCAGTCGGGTTTTTTGATATTTTTTATTAACTTATTTTATTTAAAACATTTTAGTTATTTTTTTTTCGAATTTGGTTCATTAAAACATATGTGTTATATATTGATTGAACATATGTGAAATCACCTCTTAAAACTCTCACTTTGATACCCCACACGATGGGTTTGGAAAAAAAATTGGGTCCCCACTATATGGCACCGAAAATCCGCCATTTTTCTATTTTCCAATTTTAATGTAGCCAGTGACACTTGCAGGGTTAAGACGAATCGATTGACGCAAGAATCATCAAAATCGGCCAACGCGTTTGGTCTCTAGAACGCCGCATAGGAACAAACATACATACATAGACTGATAAACACTTTACCCTCCTTCGGCAGTCGGGTAAAAACTCTCACAAAAATTAAAAATGATTCGTTGAGTAAACATTTTAGGCGTTAGAAAAATCTGTTCCTACTTAATCGTCTATAGAAAATGTTTGGTTGACTTCTATCAACAAAACAGTCAAAAGAACAAACGGCATTGGATTTTCGACACAAACACAACCTTTCAATCCAATATATGAAAAAAAAGCCCAATATCACGCGTATTTTCAGTTATTTAAACAAAATGTAGCGAATACCAGGTCACGATTCAAACACACGGCGTTTCTCATTGAAAACTACTAACTGGGAAACGCAGGGAATATTCTCTCAGCCTGGATATTGCGACTATTCACAACTGACTTACACAAACGAACCAAAAATTTAATTCCTGGCTGAAAAATGTACAGAAGTGACAGTTAAATATTGTTCAGCCACGCGCCGTTATGTACAATTTTCTTTACTTTCGTTGACAACAAACTTAGAAAAAACCGCTTGGATATTCTGTACGCAGTTAAAATCAACATGGAGATCCTATACGTCATTTCTGACGTGACTTAGTACATTATGCGTAAGTCTGGTATTTTTTTTGTACGTAAAGAAAGTTATCTGATAACTATCGAAAGTAATCTAAGTACTTTGAATAGGGTTACCAAATCGACTAGATAAATAGTATCCTACTACATTTATATTTTGGACCAGAGACCCTAGACAAGTCATGCGCGATTTTCAAACAGGCAAAAAAGAATGGGTTTGACGAGCGATATCGAAAAATCACGTGATCAATCCCTTACATTTGGAAATTCCGATTATCGCCTTCGCTGACATTTAATGCCTCAAGGGGGTGTCCATAACTCCTTCACACTCAAAATAACCTTGCACGGTTATTTTGAGTGTGCGTAAGGGACAGATGTATATAAGTTGTATACATCTGTCCCTTTTTCCTTAGTCCAACCATTATAGTTTTGGCAGGTCATGGTACGGGGGCAGGCTATCATATAATCATCATCAAAATTTCAACCGAATGAGTTTCACTGCTGGACCCCACATTTAAGAAAATTATACTCAATAGACTAATGTCCTGATGTCAAACCCTTTTTTTATAAAATACATTTTCTTTTTTGTTATCAACTGTTTTTTTTTGACACCCGAAATGTTAATCTCTTACATAAATTAAATAAAACCAGGCTGCAACTTTCCCACTGTAGGGCAGAGGATTCTTCTTATACAGAGAAGGCACAAGCACAGATATATTTCTAACTAGATAACGCAATTTCCTCCATCTGTATGAAAACCAAGCGTGCCACTTTTTCACACACAATTTAAAAACAAATTTACTTACCAATGAAAGAAAACATTTCCAATGCCTCGGCCAATTTTTTCTATACAGTCTTTACAGCTCAATATGGCATAAAAAGGCATTTTGTAGATTTCGGTGGATTTTCCGATGCCGATAATACTAAATGAAAAGATCAAATTGCGATCATTATCGTAATTATAATCCATTTTTTGACACGCGAAGAACATATAATCGCGACATCTAGTTAGATTTATATCTGTGGGTACGAGCATAATCACCACGCTTGCTCAATACGGGTTGGTGATTTCTAGTCTAATCTTTTATATTTCTTTTGAATTATTTTGGCAACCCTAACTGTGAACCTCATAATTACCGTATATTATTACAGTATAACTTGACCTATGTATTCGTAACATTATACGTCGGCGTTCATACAATATGTAAGTTTAACGTTCTCGCTTATTTTGATTAGCTAGGAACTCGCCGCCGGAATAAATTATTCAATACAAATCGCTCTGTGCACCTAATTTACTAATTAAGGACAAAAGCTGGGACACAATGAACTGAAACTATGCGTATAAAACATTAATGTGCGTCCGGCCTTTGAGTTTGTTAGTAGTTGTGGACGCGCGTAGAACGGTAAGGTTAGGCAATTTTGTGAAATATTTCTTGCCCGCATAGCGAGCGCGTTACCTTAACGAACTATCATTAGAGTCGGTTGTGTATTTTTTTGTAAAAATGTTTTATGCACGGTGCAAGTAGAAAAATAAATTCTAATAACAATATTTTAAGGAGAAATAGCATATTATTATTTGTTGTGGACGCGCTACTAACAGAATGCTTTGGTGATTTTGTAAAATATTTCTTTCTCGCACAGCGAGCAAATTTTACCTTAGCGGACTTACCTTTTATTTGTAGAGTTGATTGTCTTTAGTAGGAAAAAATAAATTTAAAGGATGTTGCAAATTAAAAAAAAAAACTAATAATAATTTAATGAGATATAAATTATTATTATTATTAGCTGTGGATGTACGCGGGACGGAAATCTTAGGCAATTTTGTGAAATATTTCTTTCTCTGATAGTATACATACTATCAGAGAAAGAAATATTTCGTAGGAAAAATAAAATTTGAAGCACAACTCTAATGGAAATTTAAAATTCTGACTTCCTTATGTAATCTGGGTTTTTTTAGGCCCAAGTGCTACCAGACATTATATTACACTTTAACTTTTTAATTACACTTTAACTTTTTAATTTTTAACGCCTTAATTACACTTTAACATTTTTAATTCTCTTACCTTAGTTGACTATTCATATACTCGGTACTCACAGTAAAAGTTTTAATAATTTACTATTTCAAACTAAAAGGTGTAAAAATGAAAATACCAGAAAGTGTTATTTACAGCAAGCACTTAAGGTGAAACAGTACGTATTCTACTTCCTACTCATTTATAAATGCGTGGCGATGGGTGGAGGGCTGTTTGTTACTCAATCACGCCAGAACGGCCGTACGGATCTGGTTGCAATTGGGCACAGAGATAGACTTTTATCCCAGTATAGTCCTCGCGATAATATAACACTTATCATGCGGGCGAAGCCGCTGGCAGAAGCTAGTACGATATAAATTTTACGGAATGCCGAATATCATTACGTGGTTCTCACATTTTTAGAAATGAAAACTTATTGTATTCAATATCTTTTATGAATAGATCGTTTAGGAATACCGGTTATTGTGTCGTAATGAATGTAAAAACATATTGACTCGTTTATAAATGAAATACTTACATTACATTCAGTTATGAATGAAATTCAATTATGTAATATGAATTTCATTCATGATTTTTTGTCGAAATGTGAACAATATTATTTTTTACAATATGGTAAAGACGACACCATTGCACACGAGCTTGAGGACACAAAACACACCCTCGTTTCACACCCGCGCGTCCCAAAATTTTGTCTTTTTAATAATTTCCTTATTATTCTTTGACTTTAAAATAAAAAGCCGTAGATCAAAGTATAGAGAACATAGGTGAAAAAAAAAAAAATACGCCCTGAATGTTTTGTTTGCTGTTTTGGTGCGATTGTCGTTTTTTTGACCACGTTAGACATAATTAAGTTAATTACACGATGTCATACATATAAAAACACATAAAACATACACAAAAAAAAACATACAATTTCATATTTTCACAGATATATTTATTAAGAAAATGGTCCAGTTTATCATAACATTATGTAATTTTTTCATAAAAAATACATATAGACGTGGTGTTCATTTTAAAATCAATTAAAGTCATATAAATTATCTGGGCCTTAAGTAAGACTCGATTTACGAGAATGTGTTTGAAAAAGTTTCCAGTGTAGCGTAATGCATTTTAATAGAACTCCTATACCCCTTATCCTGAGACCCTTTTCTAAACTAGGGAAACTGGGGATAGAAGACTAACTCTTCATTTATTATGTTTATAGAAATAATTATGTTTGATAGTGACTCTATGAGTTAAATAAGATTATTAACATCTTTATAATAATTAGTCACAGTTATTGTTTTTTTTTTCTACAATATAGGAAATCTTATCCAACCTACCCCATGATCGGGGTAGAAGCATCTGCGAGTGTGATAAGAGTATCTAGATAAATAAGATTCTATCAACGACAACAATTGTCGACAAGTGAAATTGAAACATTTAAAAAACCCTCGACACATTTTTATTGCATAACTTATCCAGTTGTAGACATGCTTCGATCGACAATCTATTGAACACGTCACTATAACACGATGTCTTGCGAAAACACTCCGATTCAAACAGTAAAACGCCCCATAACTTTTGAATGGCTGAATCGATTTTCACCAAACATAGATAAGAACCTTCAGTAAAGTTATCTTTCAAACAAAAAAAACTAAATCAAATTCAGATTATCCGTTTAGGAGCTATAACGCCACAGACATACATAAATACACAAATTTTTGCTGAGGAGTTTGTGGCAACCCATCCCTATAAAAACGATTCTTCTTTACTCTAGTTCTTTATGTCCATCCAAAGGTTTGATATAGAGGATAGATTGTACACCAAATTTAACTAATTTGGTGTACAATCTATACCAACATTATAAAGAGGAAAGATTTTTTTTGTTTGTTTGTTTGTACCGAATAGACTCCGAAAATACTGGAACGGTTTTAAAAAATCTTTCACCTATGGAAAGCTACATTATTCCCGAGTAACATAGGCTATAAATTATTTTTATAAAAATTAGAGAACCTCATGAAAATTGCAATAATGTAACCCAAAGTAACAAATGTTGCCTATAAAATGCATTATTTCGCGTGCGCTAAGAAAACTATTGATGATAAATAAAAAGTATGTACTACATGATTGAAGTACTCATTATTAACAACAAAAAAGACTGCGAGAGAATATATGTCACTATCATAGTTAAGCCACAACAGCAGCTTTTGTGTTCTAAAATTTAATAAGATAGCTGGTAGAAATAAAAGTTGGTTACATTCGTATTGTAGTATTAATTCTTATTCAAATAAATAGTTTTACAAATTGGTAGGTAGGGAAGGGTTGGTAGATAGGTAGGTAAGTTGGGTGGGTTGGTAGGGTAGGTTATGTAGGATAGAGCAGTACAGGTAGATTAATCTGTAGGGCAGGTACGTAGGTTGTTGGTTAGGTGGGTAGGTAGATGGGTATGTAGGTGGGTAGGTAGGTGGGTAGGTAGGCGGGTAGGTAGGTAAGGTAGATAGGTAGGTAGATAGCCAGTTGACGGGAGCGAAGCCGCGGGGGTCAGCTAGTAAAATATATTCTATTTTAACGAACCCCGGCCTCCCCTACTTCTAGAAGTAAAGTCCGCAGCGATCCCAGTCGAAGTTTCCGATCAAGATCACAATGAGGCTACTTTATCTTTACAAGTTATATTGAAAATTTCTTCGTAATATTGCCTCATGGAAGTGCTTTAAAGCGCTACTTAGCTGCAAGCAGGAAATATAAGGTTATTTAATCAATTATTTTTCCTATGAAGTGTTCTTGGTTTCTAGTCGGAGTTTATCTAAGATTAACTCGGTCTCGTTGGAGTATTAAATCTACGTAAATGTCTTGTTTTAAATAACGGAACTGGTGTTGTAAATAGTTAGAACATTATTGATTCGTTTTTGGTTTAGCAGAGGGCTTATTGAATCCTTGCTAAAATTAAACGTCAAAGTCAAATATATTTATTCAACTAGGCCAAAAAGCGGCACTTTTGAACGTCAAAGAATTAAAATTTACAAGTAATAAAAATTGATTCTACCGTGCATTCGGAAAAGTAGCTTGTTATGGAGAAGAATGCACAAGAAACTCCACACTTACCCTTTTTAAAAAAATATGTGTTTTACAATATTTACATAAGTACATACATTAATAAATTCATATATGTGAGGACGATGCATCCAGAATAGCACTACACACTATACTACGTACAGGTATAAAGTATTAAAAGCATTAACAGGTAAATTTGATAAGCATCCGTTGTTTAATTTATTTTGTAGGTAGGTGCTTATGCTACAGAGCGCTGAGTATAGGTTTCTTCTCATTTGTGGCTAGTCAATTTGAGTTCCATCCAGATCTTGATTTCTAGGCCAACCATCAATCTGGATGTTGGTGTGCCAATCCTTCATCTACCATCGGGTGGTCAGTCATTTAGAGCTCAACTTTATTTGGCATACAAACATAATATATGTGAAACCTACCAAACACTTGACAAAATATAAACTTAGTCAAAATTAAATCTTGTGAAATAGTATCTTTAATTGTAGCTAGCTTGAAATAAAAGTCTAAAAATATATTTTTACGTGTAAACAATGTTGAGTAGTTCATCCTCTCAATAAACTTACACATTAACACATAATGCTTGTCAAGCAAAAAAATGTATTCACACGTCCAAAGAATTAGCTATCGCCTCTCTGAATATAATGTCATCCGCAACTTATTACATGCATGGCCATACAGTGTAATGTAATATTGTGATCCACTAACATGAACATAATGACGACATTACGGCTTATAAGGAAATGCGGTATATATTTGCCAGAACATCGACTTCATTATGATATTTACTGTGAGTTTTCAAACCAGATATTCTCGTAATTTATCAAGCTTGGCAACCCGTATGAGTTTATTATTGGAATATTCTCGGAGAATATGAATTCTATTTAGTAATTATATTTTACGAGTTTCGTAAACGTTCGTAGGTGCCTTCGCCGATGGATTGTTTTCGCGGCGTACTTGCACCGTGAACGCGATACTAACGTAGTTTCGATACAATAATATCTAACTGTCTACGAAGCGTAGCAGACGCTGCGTAACCGAACCGCGTAGCAGATGCCGCGTAGCAAACGGTCCGTAGGCGTCTACACGGCCGCTACGCTCGCGTGTCGGTCGACGTTCTTACACTGTACGAAAGACCGGAGCGAAAATTGACCTAATTTCCCCTACCCGCCTAACATTGTATGCTCGTTGTCACTACCGCTACGCGATACCTAAGCTAATGCCTTAATATTATTCAACCCTTCGATTTTCAACTGTCTGTTCTAAGTCAGCTTAAAAGCTTGCCAAAAGTCAAAAGCGAGCTTTTATTTAGGAATTAATTTACGTGTAACCTTTATTTGAAATAATCAATAGTCTTATAATTGATAGAACATCATTCTGAGAATTTCCTTTGGCATATTGTTACCAGGAATCCGAAATTAATTATATCAGTCGTGCTCGCGATTGAATCAATTAATCACTAATTAATGGAATACTACTAAATAATTAACAAAAGTAGGCAGTGGATATCGGTTTGAAATGACACCAATTCGAAATTGGAACAGTGATGTCGGGGTGAATTCGGCATTTTTTTAAACAAATGTGTTCGGTTTTATTTTTTGCTGGAAAGTTTTTTGCGCCACTTCTTCTGCCCAGCTTTTTTTATTATTATGATAGGCTCGCGCTTGACCACTACCTGACATATAACACACACACACACACACACACATAAACACTGCAAAAGTAGTGACGTCGGGCGTTTCGGGGGACTGTCTTTATGTATATCTTTGACGTTAAAAAAATGCTAGCTCTTAGCCTAATTTGACTAAATTTTAATTTTGATTGTGGTATATGACTTGATTTGTTTTATTGGATTTTTATAAAACTAGAAAAAAGATGAGAAACTGTAAAAAATAGCAAAATTAAATAAAAAATGTGAAGCGTTTTAAAATTGATAAACAGAGACCGCACAACAAGCGTCTGACATCATACAACTATTACGCCACATTGACTTCACGCCAGTTATTGCAAAAGACTTTTTGCGTGACAAGGATAGGAGAGTAACTTGATAAACTCTCAATTTTCTTATTCTTAATTATTTTTTTACAGAACACATAAACACACCGGCAAAATTAGCGGAACAAAATAAAAACGTATTTTTTTTTAATACGGTTTAATTTAAAAAAAAAGAAAAAATGACAGGTTTCCTTACTTAAAAATACACCTTTTAAAAAAATCAGATCAGATTTAGTACACTTTTTGTGAGTCACATGATTTTATGTGAAAACTGCACATTATTGATTTTTAAGGTAAGTAGGAAAGATAAAAAAATAGAAAAAAAAAATACAAAAAAAATAATACCACATGATATCGAGTGTTTCCTCCGAGTTCTTTTAATAAGGTTTTAACTCGCCTAGACATATTAATAATAGTGTTATTCGATGTTTCATGTGGTAGTCTCAATCTTTCCTATACAACAGCGCTTCGCAGTTCATCCAGATTGACAGGTGTAGGTATTATGAATGTTAACCTTTGTTTTAGCAGGTCCCAAACGTGTTTTATTGGATGCATATCTGGTGATCTCGTCGGCTATTCCAAAACTGCAATATGTACATTTTTTAGATAGACTGAAGATGAAAAAGTAGTATGCCTCCGAGCATTATCCTAGATCAAAAAGAAGTGACCCCTGATAAAGAGGCAAATGCTACCACATTTTATTCTTAAATAACACTTCTACAGCTATCTGCAATAAGATCTCCTCCATCGATCATCACCAGGTCCGTACGAGCTCCCAATCATATCCTACCTGAATCCAATATGTTCCTCTACATATGCCACGGCACAGACATGTATTTAACTAGACAACGCAAGTCCAACCATCTGCATGAAAACCAAGCGTGCCAGTTTTTCACACACAATTTAAAAATTTACTTACCAATGAATGAAAAAATGTCCAATGCCTCGACCAACTTTTCCTATACAGTCTTTACAGCTCAATTTGGCATAATTGGGCATTTTTCTAGATTTCGGTGGATTCTCGGTGCCGATAATGCTAAATAAAACGCTCAAAGTATGATCATTAATCGAAATTCCGTTTTTTGACACGCAAAGTACATAAAATCGCGACATCTAGTTAGATTTATATCTGTAGTTTAATTTTTTACAGATTATGTTGTTCTTGTTCATGATAAGATAACACATTTAATACCGTCCGTTAATTTAATTTAAATGACTTCCACACTCATCACCATACAATATTTTAATCTATTAGTCCGTGGACTAAAGTCGATGTTTTCTAGCAAAAGTAATACTGTTTCTAAGGAGATGTGCCTAAATTTATGGACCTTTTGCGGGCATGAACGAACCAAAATCAGCTTCATTCAACCTCTTTCGTACCGTAAGCTCACTTACTTTTGCACCTTGAATTTCCTTCAGCTCATTTCTGGCTTGAACGCCTCTAAACGCAGGTTTGAGCGAATGCGAAACTGAATGAAACGATAATTTCTGTTGGAAGTATTGGTTTCTGCAATGTCCTGATCTTCTTACAAAAACATTAGTCTCTGAATCAATGGAAAATGCAATGAGTGGTTGAAACAGGTTAATGATGAATTAAGCACATCCTCTGTAGGTTTAATAATTTCTCCTCATCTCAAGTACCGTGGCCCTCTCAGTTGGGCACAATTACGTCCATAACTTCGAAAAAGATCTGAAGATTAAAATTAAAAAAAAAACAACTCAGTATGTCAATGCAATTTATTCGAAATTTTAAAACTACCACAAAGTGGCAATAAGCGGCATTCTCTCAAAATTATGTAAATTCGAATACAGTTAAAACAATTGCATGAAAGTTGACGTTCAATTGTTTTATCAATTAGTCATATTTGATTTCATTATAAAAGAAAATAAAAACCACCCAGTAACAATGAAAAATATAGATTTAAGATAATTTTTCTTGTTCCACAAATGAGTTCTTTTTTTTTAATTTGTTTAATAGTTTTATATTTTCCTCTTGTGTCTCCTTTGCGAGTCACTTCGTCCATATTTTTTTCTTTTTTTATACATACATTTTTAATATTAGCCAAATACCCTTGGTCACTTAAGTGAGGTCCCAAGTAAACTTTACAGAATACGCCTACTGGCCTACTAAGTCTTATCGACGATGTTAAATCAGTAGGTACAAATAACAGTTTGTCACAGCGGTCATGGCTTGTGGTCAACTAATGTCTGACCTAATATGACAATCAAACCGCGTGCAAGACTAGGTGGTTTGATTGTCAAATCACTTACGATCATGTGCATATCTTATTACTTCAGACAGCTTAATTGAGATAACAAACCTCCGAGATGAAGTTCAGTTGCATTGTGACTAAATGTTTTGTGACATATTTTAATTGTTTTGGCGTTTTTAATTAGTGAATCTATGTTTACGGTTTCTAGTGAATATTATCCTTGCGTCATCTTATGTTCCAAGTACGGTGGGCTGTGCCAGCGCTGCCGTTGCGGCTGCTGAGACCCTCAAGCGGTGCTAATACTGTCACCTTACTTGTAATTACAGTTTTGAACCGTATTGGTCGAAACGCTTGGGATATGATCCCGAGTGCGCACCTCCTTTTCAAGGATTTTTCTCGCCGGCTTATTGACTTTTTGCGTGACGAGTGTTTGCCCAAATAATCAGCATTGCCATTCAACAAAGTAAAAATGATGCCACTTTTCTTGATACGTTTCCGTGTGACACCGATGTTGTGGACTACTTTGTCGCCGAAATGTCTAGTATGCAATTTTTTATGCCTATAGAATGCATGAAAACTAGGTTAATTTTGCCTCTCGTGGGACCACGGGCCAAAGTACACCGCGCGGGTGTCGTGCGATCGATGGTCTTTCGTGGGGCGCGTGTTTGGTCAAACAGACTATCCGGTGTCCGACGCTGCTGGACTAAAATTAATAGCCTGCAGCGGAAATTGAGGTTTTCAGATGTGAACCGTCACATCTTAAAACTTGAAACTTGTTTTTTGCCCGAATAATACCTCCTAAATAACCCTATTTAGGAATTATAATTCGGCAAAAAAAAATACTTTGGCATACCATTTTTTTTTTTTAAATTTGCTTACCATTATTTTATTTAATAATACCTCCTAAATAACCCTATTTAGGAATCATAATTCGGCAAAATAAAAATTACTTAGGCATACCATTATTTAATTTTTTTCAATGACTGCTGTGATGTAATGATTGTATTAACCTATTTTAAGATCTGTATTACTATAATCTATGCACCTTTGTAACCATTTATTTATGCTCTATCCTATGAAATATAACTCAGTATTATTCGGTCATTTACTGGATTCATTCACCATCAACACCGCACCTTACAAGACTAAAGTTGAATTTGACAAATATTCGACTTCAAACGTTTTTATTTAGAAAACAGACTTAACGAATATCTAAATATAAAGGATTACAAAATTAAATATAAATCTACAGCCCTTTTTTCTTGTTCCACCAAATAATCCTACAACTCGAAGTGCATTTGCATTTCCATCATCCGTCTTTCAACTCCTATAAGACGTGAACGGCGATCAAAAATGTATTAAGGAATCGACACGGTTACAGCAAAGTGTAATCCCTGGAGAAAGAAGTAAGCTTACAGCACACCTGTTCCTGAATATTTACTTGAAAAATGGTGCAGAGTAGAAAGACATATCTTCCACTTAGCGAAATTTGAAAGCGATTGTCTCCCAAAGTAGTGATTGGGAATTATGAGATATTGTTTAAAAAGTTGGTTACCGCGAATAAGTTTTTTTTAGTATTTCACGAAAGCTTATTCAAAAGCTGTTAGGCCGAGGAGCTCTTGGCTATATGATAATAGTAGCACGGATCGATCTTCAAGGTTAAGCAGCTATGGCTGATTCGTGGATGGGTAACCATCTTTACATAACGAGTTTCCTTCGTGCCTCGGCAAGCACCTTAAGCCGTTGGCCATAGCTGTCATATCAGGATCTAATACAGTCGTTACAGGCAGTCAGTAGTCTGAAATCTGACACGAGTTTGGGCAACGGGTATCGTGTTACCCAGTTACTGGGTTGTGGAGATCAGATGGGCAGATGCCCCATGTAAAACACTGGTACTCAGCTGAATCCGGTTAGACTGGAAGCCGACCCCAACATTGTTGGGAAAAGGCTAGGCAGATTGATTTACTGAAAAGCTGTTATAATTGAAATCTAAACTAAGATGAAGTATGAAGAGGTAAAACTGTTCGTCTGTTCAGTAAAGGTTATCTCTGGAACTAGATACAGAACCGATTACGATAACTAAGTCATTGATAGAAAGCCACACTACCGCTTAGTGTCATAGGGCGGTTACGCACTACATCCGATCCGTTTCCGTAAAATTTCGGTTCCAAAGTAGCACTAGTACTTCTTGTAGAAAAGCTTACGCACTACATTCAAACTCTATCCGTCATAATCTGTCATAATTCAGCACATTTTGAACTCGGAGCTTAAATCAAGGATACGGACGTGTAGTACGTAACCAACCTTAGGCTAGTTTTTATCCCTGCTAAATGCACGGTTCCAGAAGGATAGTCAAAGAAAGTAGAAGCAGGAAATAGCCAATTATACAACAAAATGAAGAGGAACTGCCCTGTTTTACACTTCTTTCAACATAATTAAGTTTTAAATTGCAGTCTCTGCGTCACTCTCTTATTGCGGACTCCGCAATTCAAAACCACGTAATGCAATTCATTGTCTACAAAACGAACAGAAATGCAACCTGCACCTGTAGCGAAGTTGACAATCTACTATCGATAACGCTAGTAGAAAACGAATCAATGTGTGGTAATGACACTTCTGAACGTAAAGTCACGTGGTCAGACCATACAAATAGAAGGCGTTAACGATTGTAGAAAGAAATTCGAAATAAAACGTTTGTAACTTGGCTAGCGGGGCTGACAATTAATCGCTCGTTTGTTACACGTTCAGTCGCTACCACAGCCTCATAACATACAGTATATCAACAGCCTACCAGTTACCAGTGTTACCACCGCCACAAAACCTGCTCAATTTACATTGCCGCGGAATGGAATGGAAGCGATTTTTTGCAAAATTAAAATTGCAGTCTCTGCGAAGCTTATCGTGGACTCCGCAATTCAAAAACACGTAATACAATTGTCCATAAAACGATGCAAAATGCAACCTGACAATCAATTGCTCGTTTGTTACATGGCCAGTCGCTACCACAGGCTCATAACATACAGTATACCAACAGCCTACCAATTACCGGTGCTACCACAGCCTCAAAACCTGCTCAATTTACTTTGCCGCGGAATGGAATGGAAATATTTTTTTGCAAAAATTGTACTGTATACCATAATGAACTTTATGCCAACTGTGTAAAGTACAAACAAAATACGAGCCACAAAAAAGTCGCGCGTCTGCCGGGGAATCCTCGCTCATTCGCATTCAAGAATGGCTCGTATTTAGTTTGTACGTTACACAATTGACATAAAGTTCATTATGCTGTGTACAAAAATTCGCTTCCATTCCATTCCGCGCGAATGTAAATTGAGCCATACAGCACACTCACAACCTACCAGTACATCAGTGTTACCACAGCCTGAATACAGTCCCACTATGCACTACAGTCAATGCATGCAACCGCAGTCTCCCAGAGTAATCACGTCAATAATATAGCTCACTGTAATATTGAATCTGTGGCTTCGATGCACTGAATGCTGAATTTATCACAATACTTCATAAACGACCGGCGGATATTTAAATATTTTAACTGCATTTGTGACAGTACCAACCACTGCGGGAAAAACGCTAAGAATATTGATCACCGTTGTTGGTTGTCAAGTTTTGTCTATTCAATTCCAAGTATTCCGACAGTGTTTTGATTTTTTCCGTAAAGGACCTTTAAAATAATAATACAAGCCTATAACTGTCCCATTAAAGGGCAAAGGCCTCTTCTCGTACAGAGAAAGCACGAGCATTGATCTTCACGCTTGCTCAAGACGGGTTGGCGATTTCAGACTTATATTATCTTAAGTCCAGGTTTCCTTACGATGTTTTTCTTCAGCGCTGTCAGCAATGACCAAGATAAACTTAGAAAGTACATATGAATTTGAAAATGTCACATTGGTACTTGCCGTATTTAAAGCCATGACTTCAAGCACGAGAGGCGAGGCCTTAGTCACTAAGCCACCACAACATTCAGCCACCACGACACTCAGCCACCACGACATTCAGCCACCACGACACTCTGCCACCACGATACTCAGCCACCACGATACTTAGCCACCACGACACTCAGCCACCACAATACTCAGCCACCACGATACTTAGCCACCACGACATTCAGCCACCACGACTCTCAGCCACCACGATACTCAGCCACCACAACATTCAGCCACCACGAAACTCAGCCACCACGATACTTGGCCACCACGACACTCAGCCACCACGACACTCAGCCACCACGACACTCAGCTACCACGACCTAGGGCGACTAAAAGGCTTAGACAAAGATTCTATCAGCGACAAGGATTATCAAAAAGTCCAAAATCTGAAAGTTTGACATGCATCAACGAAGTTTTACGTGGTCAATCCGTTTTTTGGCATTTCGACAATCGCTTTAGTAAAATGTACAAAATGTATGGAGTTGGCATGTGCTACCCATAGACTATACACTTAAGTACGTGTATAGAGAGTGCTACCTACCAAAATGTCACGTGAGGCTAAGTGTCATTCTATCAGCGATAGCGATGGTTGAAATGCCAAAATATAAAGGATCGATCACGTGACATTTAGATAGCTCTTGACATTCCCATACATTTTTGATATTTTCGCTCTAAATCGCTATCGCGACGCTTTTGAAGATAGAATATCACTTGTCTGGGGCCTCTTATCACTTGCTCCTTACCTCTTTTGACATTTCGACAAAAGAGATGTTTTCTGAGTAGAAAAATGAGTTAATAAAATTAAACTCCGTCATTGAGATTATCAAATAATATTGAACACGTATTTTTTGCATTATCAAAGAAATAAAAATTTACAAAGATGAAGCGCATCTAAGTTCAGGAGTGGGAGCTTGTGACGTCACTTTGTCAGCACATAGTGACGCACACCGTGACGTCACACGATATTTCAACGGCCGACATCCTCGTAATATTTTGTTTACGTGGCAAAAGAAAAAATACGTGTCCAATATTTTTAGGTTATCTAACTGACGGACTAAATAGATCTTTTTTGTCAACAACCCTATTGCTTTAGCAGATTTAATTTACGACCGAATGTTACCGTATGGATCCCAAGTACCTAAACAAAACAATCTCACAAAATAAGCCAAGCGAACACCGTACACGTATTTACCATTCATACAAATCCTTAAGCTCCTTACTTACCTATAAGTAGGTCACGAAGTACAATGTGCTGAGCACACCTTAACACTGTGTATTCACTCTGTGTCGCCAAACCGCGAGTTACAGTGCGACACGAACTTGCAATCAATCGTGCACTGTAACACAACCGGTTGCTGCCACAGCCTGTCGAGATACCGCTGGTAAACTGGTGAGGTACGAGATTTCCACCAGAATCGAAGCTTCGTGTCTTTTTTTTTGCAACGATATGTGTAATCGCGGTATGAAAAGTTTAGTGCTACTTATTCAAGGTCGAAACTTGAATCATTAAATATCGGTACGAGAAATCGTAATTTGTACCCACGATGCAGAAAAATACGTTTCCTTGGATATTGCTAACTCTTTTCCTCTGTGAATGTTCATGCCAAGCCTATCATCCTGTATTTTATATCTCGTGTGATCTGTCAGTCTGCATGCCTACGCTCTACGTGTATACAAATCGGCTTAGCAAGAGGATAATTTTATTTGGTTCTCTCTCTTTTTTATGATTACCCGACAGCGCGACGCAAAAGAGCGTAATGTGTTTATCAGTCTTTGTATGTATTTTATGTTTATTTCTGTGTGGCGTTCTAGAGACCAAACGCGTTGGCTAATTTTAATGATTCTTGCGTCAATCGATTTGTGTTAACCTTGCGAGTGTCACTAGTTACATTAAAAAAATAGACAAGTGGTGGATTTTGTATGCCATATTGTGGGGATCCTAACTTATTTTCTTCCATTCCCGTCGTGTGGGGTATCAAAATGAAGGGTTTTAGGAGGTGATTACAAAAATATATATCACTATGTTTTAAATAAATTATAACAAAAAAATATAAATTAAAAAAAGATATAAAAAATATCTGAAAATCTGACTGCTTACGAAGCGAACTAAAAAAACGTAAGCAAGAAGAAAATCATACTGTGCAGTCGGGGAATACATAAATATGGTTTTGGTTAATCAGCTCGCGAATAAGTATCCTCCGACATCACAGCATGATTTTCTTCTAGTTTACGTTTTTTTTGGTTTGCTTCTTAAGCAATCGGGTTTTCTGATTTTTTGAATCCATTTTTATTATTTTTCAGTATTTTATATATAACGAATGATGACAGCCATTGCCAAGCACGAACCGGTCCGGCGTTATTAAATAAAAAAATAAATCATAATTGGAATGGAACTTCTCAGTAGCAGCCCGGGGTCTCTCTTGGGTCCATCATCATCATCAGCCTATTTATGTTCCCACTACTGGGACACAGGCCTCCTCTCTGTGAGAGGGAATGAGCCGTAATCCACGCGGGCCCAGAGCGGGTTGGTGGATGTTACATGTCTTCGAATTTTCGGTTCTAGGACATGCCGGTTTCTCCACGATGTTTTTCTTCACCGTTTTGAGAGCAGTGGTGATGAAATAATTTACACAAAGTAAAACGCCTGCCTGGGCTCGAACCACTGGGCCACCACTGTTCTCCAGGTCTTGCCCTTCTTCTTCTTCTTGCTCGGCCGTCTTGGGTCCAGTTGAGAGCAAAAGGTTCACCCCCATTATGGGACTTAAACATGACTGGCGTTTGCTGAGGTGCACCTCTGGATAACCTGCATGGAATATAGGTATAATATCAAGTTATATTGTGAAAATAATGAACCGTAGACCATTGTCACCCTATCAAAGAAAGCTTCAGTTTAGTCTCTGTTATACATTACTCTGTGCCCGAAACCGTAACCACAGATCTATGCGCGCTCTTGCGAGCTAATCGCGTTAATGTGAACTAAACAATTAGCAATACCACTGAAGCTCCTTTTAATAAGCGCTGGCTAAATTCGTATTTTAAAGCAACAGCTGCAACTTGAAATATGGCACCTAATTTTGAATGTTCCAGTTGTGTAAATTTGAAATGAAAACAATGTAAAGAAATTACTTTATTGTTTGTAATTTTGTAAACATGTTAAGCCGTTTGTAAACAATGTTTCGGATACACAGTTAATAAAACATGGTGTAAATCTTTACACGAACAATGTTTGCGAATTTGGCTTCCATATCATGTCCGCAAATGATCGTGTTTCAAAAATTTGGTTATTGTTGTGAAGCTTTGTTTTTAACTCGCTTCTATTAACTTGGTATGTATGTATCTATGAATCTATGTAACGGAATCTTTGAACGTAATTTTTACCCCATTCAAAACGTCGGATTAATTTGAAACTTTGCACTTATCAAGGACCGATGACATAATTATAGTTGGTCCCATTATCCTAACCAGCGTCTTCAGGATTAGCGATTGAACCAAAAAGTAAAAATAAGTAATAGTCAAAAAAACAAACTAAAAAATACGCTTTAAAAGAAAACGAAACAAAAAAGTAGAAAATAATTTTCAATAAATTAAAAAGTAGAAAATAATTTTTAATAAATTAAGTATAGCATGATTAACAAATAAAAAACATTGTAACCGTGAGGCGCTTGATGTCAATTGTTATAAGTTATATTTTATTAACAGATATTGGTAAAAGAAGAGTCATTTTGAAAATATCTTAATTTAAATTTATTGAAAATTATTTTATAAATAATATTTAAAAAAAATATGGTTCATAATAAAGTATACTCTATTCTATTTTTTCCTGATACAGTGTAATAAAAAAAAATGTTTATAATGGACATTGGTACACAAATATTTGGACATTGATATCAAGCTGCCTGCCTTTTTCCAACTATGTTGGAATCTGCTGCCAGTCTAACCGGATTCAGCTGAATACCAGTATGTATTTTTTTTTGATAAGCTCTTGATTGACCACTATCTCACCTGGTCGACGATGCAGCACGCTTGCTTAGAAGAAACTTATTCACTCTTGACGTTACATGGAGCGACTGTCTATCTAATCTTATTCCCAGAGGTAACCGTGTTTGTGTTACCTGCCTAGTTAGGACAACACGGTTACCGCTTGACCAAACTGGTGTCAGATTAAAGGCTTCTGACTACCCGTAACGACTTTTAATTAAGTCAGTTATCTTCAAATGACAGCTGGGACCAGACCAACTGCTTAGGGCGCCTTCAAATTAGAGGCGTGAGGAAGCGCTGATGTGGTGCTACCAAAGCGAAGCGCTGCAGAGGCGCGACTGTGTCGCAGTAGATGCGCGTCAGTAATGCTTCGGTAAATTATAGTGATGTTTGTCAGTTAAATTCCAAAAACTTCCTCAATAAACACTTTCAATGTCAAGTTGATCTGCATTCATATAGAGGTTCAATACATATTAAAAGCGTGTGCTTTTGGTCTCGCCATGTAAAGATGGTCACCTGTCCACGAACCCACCCCGACAAGCCTTGCTTAACCTTGAAGGTCAACCCGTGCAGCTTTTATTATTTAGTCACGAGCCTTGACCTTTATATTATTGAATAAACATGGATAGCGCACCTATATATGGAAAAGGAATGCGTTAATAATCGAACGATCTAAAAAACGATTTGAAAAACCGGCCAAGTGCAAGTCGGACTCGCGCACGAAGGGTTCGGTACCCAGGGTGGCGTCAACTATGTATGTAATGGGACACCCTTTAATTTTCAACTTTAAAAAAAATTGAAAATGATGTTTTCTGTCACCGTTTTGAGAGCAGTGGTGATGAAATAATTTACACAAAGTAAAGCGCCTGCCTGGAATCGAACCCATGCCCTACAACATGTAAATCGCGGCCGTTACCAATGGGCCACCACTGCTCTCCTCTTGCTGACTATAAATAGGCTCCTTTTATTCTAGACAAATGTTATGTTCCTTTGGGATAGACCACGTAAGTGAAGCCGCGCGAAAAAGCTAGTACATAAATATTTAACAAGTTATCACTATATTATGCGCAATATGTTTGGAATTTTTCCTTTATTTGTGCTGTAAGACCTTACTTTTTGCCAAATTTCGTTATTGCCATATAGGTTTTCGACCCAAAACAGTACTTCCTGTTGACCTAGAATTGTCAAGGTTAAAAGCAAGGTCTTGCAGCACAGGTAAAGAGAAATTTACGAAAAATTTAAAATGTTGAAAATTAAGGTAAATTTTGGTACCCACAAGTTTTCGCGAAAATCTTGCCCATATTTTTTTATCGTATTAACTCAGGAAATTAATTTTAATACAACTAATAGGGACTAATAGACCTCAGTAACTGGTAAATTTCAACTTGCTACGTCCACACGTTCCTGAGAAAATCGATGGTGACATACGGACAGACAGACGGAGAGACGGACAAGAGAGTGATCTTATAAGGGTTCCTTTTTTTACCTTTTGAGGTACGGAACCCTAAAAAGCAAGTTGATTTTAAATACTAATTTAAAAGCAACTTGCTTTTTTATATCGTTTCGCTCTACTCACAAAGTCATTAAACGATCTTGACCCTGTCAATTCCGCTTGAGTTTGTTTTTATGTCAATTATCCATTGACTTTAATATCGTGTTAAACATATTATTATGCCCTTGGCACTTTAAAAATGTGTCCACCTCAAAAGCCTATCTGAACTCCATTAACTACTACTAGGACAAAATAGGATAGATGGACCTCCTTTTCCGCACTAAAGACGCCCATTTGGTCTGTCGTGCTGGAAAACCTCCTCTCTGCGAGAGAGAATAGGCCGTAAACTACCACACGGGTCCAGTGCGGGTTGGTAGATGTCACATGTCTTCGAATTTTCGGTTTTGAGACATGCCGGTTTCCTCACGATGTTTTCCTTCACCGTTTTGATAGCAATAGTAAAGAAGTAATTTACACAAAGTAAAGCGCCTGCTTAGATTCGAGCCCACCTACAACTTGTGAGTCGCGGCCGTTACCACTGGGCAACTACTGCTCTCTGTTACTACTGCTACTATAATTATGTAACTTGGTGACACGGTATACCTTGGCAAGACCACAGTAAGTTTTCCTGGTTTCTGACTACCGTAACAGCTGTCAAAAATCTACGAATGACCAACGGCTTTACGTTTCCGAGAAATGAAGAAATCTTGGTTTGTACTGTAAGCAAGCACCGACCTTGGCAACCTCTACTTAACTTTGTAAAATCGACCCGTTCGGCTGTTGTTAGTCAAGAACTTCTTCAAGTTATGTCGAACTTAAAGATTCAAATAAGTGTCCAAAAACAACTAACCGACTTGTTGTGTTAGTTCATTATTTCCAAGAAAATATTACAAATAATTTCCTTTTTCACACCAAGATTCGTGAAAATTTCATTAACGGCGTCCTTTTTATGAAAACTGGAAAATACATTCATACATTTCCCGACTTAATACCGAAGAAAAGTTTTCTTATTTAATAATCGCTTTCGGGAATAACTTGGGACTTTTGTTAACGTTATTTGCCAGGATTTGTACGTGTACCAGGTACAGTAAGCGTCAAATTTAATGGCGGTTGTAAAGAACGCTACTTTTTGCGCAGTACCTCTCACCCCCGCTGTCACATGAATTTGCTACTGCGTCGTTGAATCTACCTGTCCTTATCATCATGTTAGCCAAAAGACGTTCACCGCTGGACATACGCCTCCCCCAAGAGTCGCCACATCAATCAATCCTGCGCGTCTCGCATCCACCGTCCACAGCCTTAAACAAGTTATCGGTATATCTAGAGGGAACCTGAGAACCTGTACCTACTTATTATTAGATTCTCCTGTCACTTTCAGTGCTTGATCAGTTTGTTTGAATAAATTAGTTGAGGCTTGATTAAATTACTGTCCGTTTACTCACTCGTAGACAAGTTTTCTTCTAGTAATAACATGTAATTTTAACTTTTCAAAGGTGCAACCTAATTTATTGGAAATGCAAAGTAGCTATTGACCTTGGCTTTCGTGGACTGGTCATAAGACTAAACATAATCGAAACTAAAATTATTGTCTAGGTACTAAACTAATATTGTATAATTATTATTATTTTTTAATTTAAAATCCTCCGACACATTTTTATAACATGCTACATAATTTATCTAGTAGTAGATGCTCTTCGATCGACAATCTATTGAACACGTAATAATGATACGATATCTTGCAAAAACACCCTGATTCAAATTATAAAACCCCCATAACTTCGGCGTTAGCTAACGCCTGAGCCGATTTTTATCAAACATAGCTAAGAACACCCTCGATAAAGACGCCTTTCAAACAAAAAGAATCGAAATCGGTTCATCCGTGTAGGAGCTATGATGCCACAGACAGATACACAAATACACACGTAAAACTTATAAAAACCCTCTTTTTCCGTCGGGGGTTATAAAGAGTAAAAATCACTGGAATTTAATTAATTATTTCACTGATAAAAAGCTCCATCACTGTCATAGGCTGTAAGTACCTTATCCCTGAAAAATGGAGAATCCTGAGGTTGCCCTAGTCGGCAGCACGATCTACTTTGAGGCCGGGGTTAAAATGCATGCTATCTCATTCGACAACACATACGAAAGAGATTGACGCTGTGATGAGCAGTAAGAAGCTAGTGCGCTTACAAATACACACTCATGGTATAAAAATAATAAATGGTTGATGATTTAGAATGAAAAGGAGCGCGCGAAATTTGCGCTTGAGTGTGAGTATCATGAAAAAACTACTGAATGTATTTGTTTAAATTTAAATTATTTGCATTTCTTCAACTGCTAATCTATCCCTGTATGGTGACTGCTTTGCAATTTTTCTTCTTTTCATGGTATTTATTTCCGCCCAAAGATGCGTTGAAATTAGTGTTGAAATATGGAACTTTCGACGCTCATAACATTCAAACACACGTTTTTTTTACTGTTTTTGTTTCTTGATAATGATGAGACAAATTTATATCATATTTTATTTCGAGCGTACACCGTCAAACAGTGGAGTAATTGCCCTACTACGTTTGTATGAAAGAATGACTGAGACGGGCAACCTGTAATCCAAATATAGAGATTTGGCAGGTTTTCTATGCAAAAGATTTCAAACCGCCATGTTTTATTCTTCATTTAAAAGTTATCTGGCGATTGAATTTCGGGCTTTTGAGAATTTTGTCACCTGTATCAAGAGATTGTTAGTTATAACGCGAGCCAACCATTAAAAAAAACTATTAATAACAAAGGTTTGTTTTGTCTTAAGACAATCTAAAAGGCAGTCTGTCATCTAATTAAATTAATTTCGGAAACAAACGCGGTTTCGTCTGAAGATGACATAGTGTTAATCCATGTCACACAACATGAAACAACACGGGTATTAGCTGAAGATTAACGTTCACAGCATCATCCCTTACTGACATTATTCAGGATAAACCTGGTTATTATGAAGCTACCTTATGCACACGGCTTCTCTCGCGATAAAACCTTTTACTACCCCTTTTCACTCCTGGGGTTGTTTTATGGATTGGTTTTCAGCCTGTTTTATCCCAAAGTAGGGAAAACCCTCCCTTCCATACTTCCAGTTTTCTCTATTTTTGGCTGGTGTGGATCACTCCTGTCTGTAGTATCGAGCTCATAGGGATTGCATTTTGAAATATCTTAATTCTTCACGCCAGAACGGCTGAACGGATCTGGATGAAATTTCGCACAGAAATGGATTATTTTATTTTATTTATTTATTTGTTTACCGTCGCACTGGAACGCCTTGCAGCAATTACACCAATGGGGCACAAACTTACAAATACTAACAACTATAAGTCCAGGTTTCCTCACGACCTTTTCCTCACCGTTGTCAGCTATATATACATACATACACTCACGCCTTTTTCCCATGGGGTAGGCAGAAACTACGGAACACGTTGTCAGCTATGTTCAAGATACATATGAATTGAAAAGTCTCATTGGTAATTGTTTGTGGGAAGGCGCTGGATGCGAGACGCACGGGATCGATCAATGTGGCGACGCCTGGGGGAGGCATATATCCTGCTGTGGACGACTTTCGACTGAAATGATGATGATGATGATGATTGGTACTTGTCCGGATTTGAACCCACGACCTCAAGCAAGAGAGGTGAGGTCTTAGCCACTGGGCCTCCACGCCATTATAGTCAGGAATAGCACATGGGATACTTTTTATGCCGGGAATTATGTTCCCTCGGGATATTTTTCGACTTTCACGCGGGCGAAGCAAGCAAGCAATAGCCTAGGACGTTGATACATCAGTCAGGACTTATCTGAATATATATGGATATAGTTATACAGGTAGTTATGTAAGCTATGTCATTAGTTACTCACAGTGAGCTAGCAAGGTGATCAATGCAAGCTTGTTTGTTAGCTGGTTGGCTTATCACATCATTTTACAAACGAATTTGTGATAGCAGTTTCTTATTATGTGATGAAACCTGAATTAGGTGCTTAACAATAGAAAATCAATTGTTTCCTAATTACCACATACCACAGTTTAGAAATTGTATCCGTGAAATATCGTGTTCAAATAGGTCAGTAAAATAATACTATTTGAATGTTGTAAACTCCAACAGCTTATCGTCGATTGCAAAAAGAACCTTAAGAAATAAAAACAAACATAGCCACGCAAAACAGCGACCCTTTTAAATTACAAAAACATTGTTGACTTTTCTTTATCTCGATCCTTACAACCAAAATAAGTGGTAAAGTTTTCTGTATGATAAAGTCATAAACAAGTTAATCTTATTGCTTAATATTTTATAGAACACCGAGTTGGAATTAAAACAAATCGATTTCACGCTTTCGTTTAAGGCTCCAACATTTTCAGGGCTGTCGAAAACTTTTCAATGTTGTTGTGAATTACAAATTGCCCAATAAGGTACTTTGCAAGGTTTTGTTGGGAAAATCAGTATAATATTCTTTTTTTGAATGTTTGGAAACCGAACTCAACTGGCATCATTTGCAGAAGAGTTTGTTTCGCCAATTCTTCTATATAGTTTAAATACTGAGAAGTGGTCTTTTAATACTTTTGATGTTCATAAAGAGTTGTAAATCTCAGGCTTATTTGATATTGGGATGTTTGCTAACCAATCTCGCCTTAACAGCTGAATAACAGCTGAATGGATTTGTATGAGAACATAAGACCATGGTCTGGATTAGGAAATGGAATTATTTATCATCCAGTAGTATACAGGGCTACAGGGTAAATCAACCTGGTTTGGTTGTTTCTATCATTCCTGTCAAATTTTACACTGAAATGCAGCCCAAACTTAAACATTTTGATGATAATGAACATAGAAGTCTTTTAATTGCTAATTGTTTGTCTATTGGATTTTTTTTTGATGATAGCACGTACGATCCTGTGAGATGAAATCCGGGTGTCACTCGGACGAAGCCGCTGATTAAAACCCGTATAAAATTTATATTTCTGTACATATATAATACCTTTAAACGAGCAATTCTCGTATATATATAATCTGAATCTCGGAAACGGCTCCAACGATTTTCATGAAATTTAGTATGCAGGGGTTTTCGGGGGCGATAAATAGATCGAGCAGAGCTCGGTCGCCCAGGTACTTCAGTTTAAAGTAAGGAGGAGGAGGCAAAAAGTCACACTTCTCGCAATCCTCTGCCTAGGACCAACCCAAAACCTTTCAGCTGTTACCTCCACACCTAAAGTTAAAGCACTTAAAAATAATAACGAGGCAACTTCGTAGGGTTGTCGCACAATTACCCGAGTCTACAAGCCTACAAATGCTTCAATTTAGCGCGAAAACAAAACTGCTACGTGGCAGGTACAACGCCACTTTAGCCGTCTGGCCTGAAGCTGAGAGACAGCCCTATTTATAGTTGGCAACGTTTAGGCCACCTCGAATGGACGCAGATTTTATTGTGTTTAAATGATTTTTTTAGTTCGTTAAGAGAAAATTAGTTAATTGTTCACTTGTGAATTCGATAGGCAGTAGATCGGTTTATTTAGTGACGATTGAGAGATCTATGTAAATGTGGATGAATGAAGTGGGAGAGGAAGACCAAACCAAAGATGGATGGGTTGTGTGAGAAGTGATATGAAAGAAAAGGGAGTCAGGGATAGCGTGATGGTTAATAGGACGGTATGGAAGAAGAAAACGTGTTGCGCCGACTCCAAGTAATATGGGACAAGGGTAGGCAGACGATGATAAGAGGTCGATATATTTCATTTGAAATTATCATGATGATATAGGCATGCGGTTTACTTTGTGTAAATTATTTCATCACCACTGCTCTCAAAACGGTGAAGAGAAACATCGTGAGGAAACCGGCATGTCCTAGAACAAAAATATCGAAGGCATGTGACATCCACCAATCCGCACTGGGCTTGCGTGGTGGATTTCGGCCTATTCCGAGAGGACGTCTGTGTCCCAGCAGTGGGAACATTAAAAGGATATTGATGATAATATGATACTGTACTATTACTGACAGAACTGATTATTTTTGCAATTAATAACTACATCCTTTTTATTTACATCAATTAATCTTGCCGTATTTTTTTGTACTGAATGGATGGAAAATCCAGTTTTGAATTTTTATAATACGATTTTGATGATTATTATAAATTAAAATCAGTATGGTCAAAAGTATTTGATGTGTTTTGCTCAAGGGCAAAGATTAACAAAAAACAACACTGTTTTAGACAAGAGTTTGTACAGGATGTCCATGAACTTAGATCGCATACTTCAGATAAACTTGTAGGTAAGTATTTACTAAAAACTATGTACTTGGGTCAGTAGCTACTATGTATCTATATGTAGTATAGTAGAGTTATTCTGGGTGCATCGTCCACGCGTATATGAATTAATGTAGGTATGTATGTATATATTGTAAACCATTTTTTTTAAGGAATACCTATAGGTATGGCGTTTCTTGTCCGTTCTTCTCCATAACAAGCTAATTTTCCGAATGGAATACTTGTAAATTTAATAATTAAATTTTTTTGACGTTCAAAAGTGTCGCTTGATGGCGTTTGAAATAAAAAAAACATTGACTTTTACTACTAACATTGCATAGCAACGTAAACCTTTGTATATATTAAGACATTTTCCTCCACTCCACTCAACTCATTCGCCATTACAACGCAAAAAAACACTCGATTGATGTCCATAGATAGCAAATTATAACTGTCAATTCTATTGCAGGAGGTTGAGTCGAGTAGAAATAATGACTTATTGTATTCCGCAGCATAACCCTTACTCAATTCCAACTGTGTGTGTGTTTAAGTGAACAGTGAAATGTCAATGAGTTTGGCAAACGATTTTTCAAGTTGACATGTGATAACGCAAGTCGAGCACGTTGTTGTCGATTTATAACAAGCAATAACAGTCAATGGAGAAAAAGAAGATGAGCATGTGATCCAGTATAAGAAATATATACCCTCATATTTAATGATAATAAGGATTATAATATGGTAGATAGTAGACACATCATAATAGATTCATCGCAAATAGATTGCTTGGCTAAAGCACAGGCTCCCTACTTGAAATTGAATGACGTGAGATCGAATAACACTTGCTCGAAAACGTTTACTCAACAGTACTTGAAATCGAGAAATTATGAGCGTGACAGTTCATTACCTCGATGCATCAAAAACCCCAAATAACTAGAAGCTCGAATCATCGGCAGCGCGAAGGCCCATTATCTTGAAACACCATTTCTCGCCCGATCATCTAATACTATCGAGTAAACGTTTTCGAGCAAGTGTTATTCGATTTCAAGTAGGGTACCCCTAAATCTCGTACCGATGATGTTAAATAATACAATTTGTAATTCAATGTAGGCAACCTTTGGATTCAATGAACTTTTTGTTAAGGCAGCTTAATATCACACTAATATGGTTGGATTGGGAATTAATTAACCTTTTATTTGATATGTAATTCGATGTAATAACTGATGAGGGTATATCAATAACGCTTAGTCACCTGGCAATCTTAATTATTTCGACTCTTTGGAGTATATTATTTTACCTAATACTCGATTTTCATATCTTTACTTGTGGAGGGGCCGAGAAATAACTCGGACACTTCGACCCATTGGGATCCATTGTGGTAGTCCCTAGATAACTTACTCCTCCCCAATCTCGTTGAAAACTCTTTGAAGGTGTTCCATACGTTCCGTATGTTCCTCACACAACCTGCACACGGGTGTCGCGGCTAGACCCATCTTCATGAGCATGTCGTTGGTTCCAAAGTGTACAGTAAAGGCCCCAAGCAGGTAGCGGATTTGCCCCCGTTCATATTCCAAATGCATTTCCAGGCTTTGAACGTAGAGCTTAGAAATTTCTCGGAGTGTTGTAGAGCGTGTTGATCTGCAAACTCCCTAAATGCGGCTTTTACGAGACACATCTAAATGCCTACACATGGTTCTGGGCCCACAAAATCATTTGCTGAGCCCTCTCTTGCCAGTTCATATGCCACTTCGTTACCATGGATTCCTTTGTGCCCAGGGACCCACATCAGTCTTACCCTGTTATGCTTCTCAAGCCTGTTTAGAATCTGGATAGCATCCAGAATAAGTCAATTTTCATAAATAACCAATCTAGGAAGTTGATCGAAAACGTCATCGCTACGCGATTTAGGTATGCAACCTATTTACGATGCATCAATTATCTACCAGTACCTATATAATTATCTCCCATTAAATCCTTATCATCATGAGGGTATGTATTTCTTATACCAAATCTCGCACTAATGACTCATGCTGCGGAATACGGTCCTTAGACTGTTGGAGTAAGTCTTATATAAGATTTTTGAAGAACATTATTGAGGTATGCGTAACAGGGTGTAAATTCCCGCAAACTGTATAGAAAAGGAAGGATTCTCCGAACAGATAGGTGTTGTATCTGGTGGGATGGGTGTTGTGTCTATGCGAAGCAGGATGTAAATTCCCGCAACCTCTATAGAAAAGAAAGGATTCTCCGAACAGATGGGTGTTGTATCTGGTGGGCAACTGCCCGTTCTTGTCGGGATTTCGTATGTGTCAAATCGCTCAGAGAACTTTGATTGCGCGATATAGTGTTCGTGTGGCGTCAGTGTTTTTGTCGTTAGTATGTGACTGTGTAGATGCCGCGACAACATAACAGCACCTGTAGCCAAGTTGACAATCTACAATTGATAACGTTAGTAGATAACGTATCAATGTATGGGAATGACACATCTGAACGTTAAGTCACGTGGTCAGATCATACAAATAGAAGGCGTTAACGATTGTAGAAAGAGATTCGATACGACACGTTTATAACTTGGCTAGGGGGGCAGAGGCTCTAGATAACTCACATTCTATCTACGTAAGCGCCGTGACAGTGATTGGAAAAATGACGAAAATGCAAAGGAATTGCAAGTGTATTTATTCAAGCTTCATTTACAATAATGGTACTCAGGTGCAAGGTTATTTCCTAACCTCTTAGAGCAAGGTTATTTCCAGTGTGCGTAAGGGTCATTTTTTCACAGTGGATCCATTATAGTTTTGATACGTCATGTTACGGGGGCTGATGTACTTAAAAGGCAATCTCTGAGACTGTCTGATATCACCAATAACACTTCACGACTCGGGGATCGCGTCAACTGTACCAGTGAGACATTCAAACAGTACTAAATAGGTTCTACGTCTCCATTGAGTCAAATAATTGAAATACTTCGTACTCATTCTAAGCTTTAATGACACTTTCTCTATTGCGAAGACCATTATTATTTCCGGCAGATAAATATCTTGCAGAGAGCAGTTTCAACAAAACTTGTTTCCATTCAAAAAACTATCAAGTCACTAACATACGAGTTGTTTTTAAACTATAACTGTTGCTTTTTAGCATGACAATAAAGGTCATTGCCCTTTCCCTGATATTTTTCTTATGAACCCTAACAATCATCGTCGGGAGAGCGCGACCGGTGCGAGACCCCGTCAATGAATTATATTGACCTGCTGGTATCGTTTTCTAATAGTAGATGTTGAAGATTATTTGGTTCATATAGGTCCAGTGCTCGTGGCTAAATAATATCAGCCGCAGGATTGCGATCTTGGAGGGCGGTCCGTGGATGGGTCAATTTCGTACCAAAAATCTCCTGTCTCTCGGAAAGCACGTCCAGCCATTGGGCTCGGCTGACATTTGAACATATTGGACGATTCGTTACGGGTATTGAGAATCCAAGAGATCAATCACCCAGTCTTGCTATGGGGTATCCTGTCCCCAGTTACTGAGTTGTGGATGTCAGATAGGCAGTCTTTTCATGTAAAATATTGGTACTCAGCTTAATCCAGTTAGAGGGGCACCCGACCCGTTAGGAAAAGTCTAGGCAGATTGATTGAGGTGGGTCAATGACCGTTATTGTCACTCTAAAACGGAACAACTATACCTTCAAACATACCAATGACTCGTAGAATATATTAACAATATTGTCTTGGCCTTAAGTTTAAGTTTTTTGCCAAACTTTTTGTCCAAACCAATCAAGGGGTCAAGTACGTCCACGGGCTATTAACGTTACTTTACAAAGTTCAAGTTTTAATGTTCTGTTCATTATCACGTCAAAACGATTCTATACGCTCACAACACCCGTGTAATGAATGGTTGGAATCTGTGATTGATTTTACCCATTTCCTGTAATTACACGGTTTGGTGACAATACAACAGTGTCTGAAATTGGTACCTTACTCGTATGTAAAATACAAATTTAAAAGGTGAACTCAGGTACGAGTATGTAGATTACACACGAATATTTTTTTACGTCAATATATATTGATTAAATAATAAATATTATTATTCAGTTGCAGGAGCGTTGGGGCACGGACCGATCAATGTGACGACGCTTGGGGTCTTTCGGCTGATATGATGACTTGAAGGACCCAGTTCAATGTTGCTAATCTCAGCTATAGTTTTAATAAAGACAACTTAATGTATTGAGGTTGTACTGCTACAACTTACACAACTTCAAACGAAGGCCGTTGTATCGGAACATCATCGATTCAGTACAAACCACGGCAAACATTGCTTAACTAAGTGATCTACCGATCTTATCTTACGACCGCCCGGAGAAAAATAATCCAATATAACATGTGAAATTAGTCGGCAAACGAGCCCGAAACTTGCTTTACGTTCCCAAAGCTGTTTCTATCGGTAATCGATAACATTAAATTTTAGTTAAGACATTTTATTTGAGTTAAAAATGCGTTAAGTGATTTATATGGCTTGGTCAGTTATTAATCTTGAAGCTGACGCCTCTCTCTAAGATCAAAGATCCCGGTCCGATTGAAAACACCCGTGGCCCTTTTTTTCGATGAGCTACCAAATTTCTAATTAATTCATCAGGTCAGTTATATAAACATTATTGCCTGAGTTTCGACATTGTTGCGATCGGAACGCTTCGATTCGACATCAATATACTTTAAAGACTTTTTTTTTCTATGAATGACTCAGGTTTATCCAAAGTGTTTTATTTTTTTTGTTTGTTTTAAAAACTTACAAACAAAAAAGTTAAAACGTACGCTGGTTAATCCTCGGTAGTGTTCGATCACTGTAAGCTACTTTTTATGCTGGGAAAATGTACAATTTCTATGGGATTGGCCACTATGGCCACGGGTGCGAACTCGCGGGGAATGCTAGTCTAAACTATAATATTATAAAGATGTAAAATTTTTGTGTGTTAAATGTTAATGTCTGGATCTTGGAAGTATTAAAAGGACCTTGGAATAAGATACTGATCCGATTATACAAGTATAGTTGAATATGTTATGGACCAAGTGATATACGGCATTATTCGCGCAGTTTGAAAAATGCCCAATATGAATAGGCAATATGATAAAAAACTATTGACATGATCAAATTGACCGGGCTTTCTGAATTATGCCCATCACTTATTGGGCAGGTTAATAAAAATGTGTTTTTATTTAAATTATTATAATGTTGACATTGATTTTAACATAGAATAGGTATTTAAGTTTCGGGCTCCTGTTTCTGTCTGCAGGGTCTAACCTATCCGTGTCGGGGTGGCCTAAGCTACCGAGCTCGCTTCGCTCCCTCTTGGACTAATTCATTGACCATAATTATAATCGAATTGCCCAACCGTTACGTAGCAATATTCATAATGACCAGACAATGTGATAAATATAGAAGTTTAAATCAGAATTTATTACATTGCCCGATTTGACTTGATTAGATTCATAATGTCCGGGCATTGTACATAGTGCACATATTAATAACTTTGCCCATGACATGTATAAGTGAAAGAACTTCTCTGTTAGCTACACTATCGATAAGTTTATTTTCCATCCCGGACCAGACCCCATGGGTGCGACGGAAGCAAAGCCACGGGCAAAAGCAAGTTAAATGTATTCTTAGAGTTCTATTTATATCCAGTAGTATTGGGTATCTAGGTGGAATGTTGAAGGGATTCCTGCGAGCTCTTAGAGAGTTATTACATATTGTAGCGCAGCGTCTGACTGAATTCCGGCTCCGGGATTCATGGCTGCAATGAACTTGATTTTATTTGACATTTTATTAAGACTCGCATGAATATATACCACGAACATGTTTTTAGGTGGTTTTCGGTAGAAAGTCGTTTTTACGTTTTAGTTACCTGACAACGGTATTATTCCCTTGGGGGTGCTACCGCTCGGACTTATAGAGGTCACGGGTTAAAGTGTCAAACCACATGTTTGTGGGTATAGGAATTGCTGTGTCATGCTGTCACTGGTCACGTCGTTTGGACGTGAATTCCTTTAGGAACTGGTTCTGAGAGCTAATCCTTCTACAGCTCAGAATTAAATCTTGTAGGGTGAGAGAAAATGTTAAGGTTTTGAGTTTTATGAAGAAAAATAACCTCTTAAAGATAACAGACAGGTGGGATTTGACAACGCGTCACCAATTTTGATAGAACTTTTTGTACAGGCAAATTCTGTTAGAAACATTTCTAAGAAAAGTGATCGTCGCATCGTTGTCACGTTGTCGAGCCGTTTATTTCTCTGTAACGTTTTTACATCTAAACCGCTGAACGGATTTCGACGAAACTTGGTACATGCATAGTCTATGACCTTGATTGATTTTCATCCCGGTGATAAGTGCTTTTACGTGGCTCGGTTGAACACGTCAAGTACATAAAAAGGTAACATAAGCTTACAAAAAGTAAGAAAACAGTTAGTGCCGGCACAAACAAAACGCTACGTACCTACCTATCATATCGCAACCATTCAATATTGTAATTTTTCGAAGATTATAATGTCAAGGTCGGCCATGAGTAGCTGATTTTAAAATGAGAATAATGTCTAAACGGCTGGTCATAATTTTTTGGCAAAAATAAATGTTACATTAGACTATTTTCTTAATAATTTGATCTAATAAACACCAAAATTGCTTAGGTCATCAGACAACTTACGACTTCAAATTCCAACACATTGCACGACTTTTTTGGATAAATCCTTTACTGTCCAGGTACTCGTCTGTGGAATGCATTGCCAGATCCAATCAAACGTGCTCAATCATTGCCTGTGTTCAAAAGACTCTTAAAGGAACATTACCTGTCGCTGTCTTCGTCTTAGCGTGTTGATTTCAAACAGACACTGTGATTGTGATTATCAATAGAGTCATTCATAATTTATTTTTATTGCCATTATATTTATGAATATATTACATAGCATATGTATTTATCTGTGTATAATATAGTATTTTAACAATGTTATTGTCATACCAATGACAACCCCACTTCATGTCCAGACAATTACTGTCCATAGAGTCTGTCAAGCGAGTCTAGTCCCATGAAAAAAGCGGCAAATTCAAAAATCTTTCAGGTGTCAACACTGACAACAATCTTTATAGTAGTTTTCACATACAGATGCCTCAGTAAGTTTCACGGTCATGAACACGACGTCTGGATCTAAACCAAAATGGAAATCGTGATCACATCACAGTAAAATAAAAAAAGTCAGATAAGTTTATTGTGCTGAAAGTATCAATATGTTGTTGCCAACCTACCTGATGTTGAAACGATTTCATCCAAAAGTCGTCGTTTTTGCGATAACACGTCGTCAGATTCACTCTGTACATGATTATATTTATTAATCATTGTAAACAACAAGCTCCTGACACTACTTTTAATAGGTTTCGGCATTATAACATTAAAAAACTCAACAAAAACCGGATTATTACGAGGTTATAACAGAATTTGTGACAATCTGTTTGACAGATCATAGTATTGCCATTATAAGAAATCAGTAAAAGGGTTGTGGACACGACTCGCTTGACAGACTCTACCAGGTTGCCTGGAAGAGATCGCGGATTGCGATAAGGCCGGTGTACAATAAAGCATATAATAAATAAATGAGAAAATTTTGAGTTTTATTCATACAACATAATGAAAGCAATTTGTAAAGCTATTTCTAACATGGACAAAAGAAAAACGACAGTCGCATCAAAACCACCAGGCGTGTTTTAATGAAATTGACAACATTTCAAAGATTATTTAGCTGCCTACATTTTGATTTAAGGCTTTTTTTAAGTCAAAGAATAATAAGTAAAATACAAAACACTCATGAATTTTGGGTCGTGCCGGTGTGAAACGAGTGCGCGATTTGTTCCCTCAAGGTCGTTGGAGACTGTCGTCGTCTTAATGACTCAATTAATTAGTATCAGTTTTAAAATCTGCTAAGTAGAAATGGGATGTTAGGGCAAAAATATAGGCAGAAGTGTATTGTATTCTAGTATGTTTGGCTAGTAATATTATACCTTCGTAAATGTCAAAAATGAACCCACAGGAACGTATTGTTGTCGGTTTTGGCGTAGTGGGAGTAAGTTCACGCAAATTGCGCGAACTGACCAACCACCACATAAGCGAACGGAACGTGGACGCGACGCAATCGGTTAGTTGATCCTTGTGTTAATTGACCAACCAATCGCGCTCTCGGAACGGTGGTAAACGTTCCCCGCGTCCCGCTTGTTAACCAAATAGACCTAAATACAAAATCTGGCCAAGTGCGAGTCGGACTCGCACACGTAGGGTTCCGTGTCACTATCGCAAAAAACGGCAAAAAAATCACGGCAACAGAAATATATCATCTGTGAAAATTTCAACTGTCTAGCTATCACGATTCATGAGATACAGCCTGGTGATAGAGAGACAGACAGACGGACAGTGGAGTCTTAGTAATAGGGTCCCGTTTTTACCCTTTGGGTATGGAACACTAAAAACGACTTGTGCGCATCTAAAGACTCTTGCCAAGTTACGTGCCGACAACTATAGAAACGGGATAAAATTATCATATGTCCTAATTCAGTTTCAATAACCGTGTTTAAATTTTTATCCATACAGCCATTGATGCGGGTTTGATTAACAAAGCATGACATTATACAATAAGAAGTAGGCTTTCAATTATTCCAAGTAAAAAAATGTTCAAGGAAAACCTGGAATTAAATATTCAGCAATTTGCAGTAACCAAATAAAACAAAAATGGTTGATATTCAAATGTAACCTTTACTTTGCAAGCACATCAATAGAAATGACACTTACCCACCTGCGACTTACTGTTTATTAAGCCTGTACACTTAACTCATTTGCCGTGTATACTTAAATTAAGGTTCCGACAGAAAAACGCGACGCGTCAATGCCACAACGCTTTTTCATGGATATTGTTCTAATATTAGTTATATTATTTTATTTTTTTTATTTTTTAAATATTTATGACAATACAAAATCGCCTTTTTAACCGACTTCCCAAAAAGGAGGAGTTTCTCAATTCGGATGTCGATATTTTGATTTTCATAGAAGTAAATCTAACATAATTTGTTATCATTATTTCTCAAAACTTAGGCAAAAGTTTCATGGTTTACGAAGAGATAACATGGAAGATGCATAGGTTTGTAATTTTGAAAAATAAAGCAAATAAACAACATTATTTTTATTAATACGTATACAATGTTCATCTACCTATAGATACAACAATGTATTAAAAGCGCGTTGTCGCACTGTTGCGTCTGCGGGTACCTTAATACACGTGCATTTTCTACGACTGTAAACACGTAATTATATTGTAGTTCCAACCAGTATTATGTATGCATTTTTCGAGCTGTTTCTCACATCATTAAGTCCCTTGGAATGGATTGTAAGCGACGGAATTGTAGTCATTAAGGTAAAACACTCACACTGTAATTTTCTTTCATTGTGTTTCAACGGTCAAGCACGAACGTTCCTTGTTTCAATGTTAAATTAATTAAAATCTAGACTTGTGTTTCGTAACTATACTAAATCACCTTTTTAACTAGCATTTGCTCGTGGCTTCGCTCATGCATGATTTTCAGCCTCAATGAGATTTTTTTATTTATTTAATTGTATCAAATTAAGACCAAGTTTCAAGATTTGATCACAAACAATCGATCGGTCCGTGGTTGGACCATCCATTACGTCACTAGAGCCCTCCGTGCCTTTAAAAGCGTGTTAAGCGGGCTAAGCTATTAGTCCCGACTGTCATTTAGAGATATTAGACAGTCGTTACTGGTAGTCAGAAACAAGATAATCTGATTCCAGTCTTGTCAAGGGTGTCGTGTTACCCAGTTACCTACTGGGTTTTTCGAGGCCATATTATAGGATGTCGTTCTATTTAAAGTACTAGTACCACGGTGTCCCAGCGCTAAGAAATAAAATTTGGTTCAAATATATATCACTAAATGGCGTGATATGTATCGATTCGTTATTGAATTGTGTGTAAAATTACCATTTCTAGTATTGATCATAAAAATTGTATGTGCTTGTTTTACCCCCGGTTTCTCAAACCTCGATTATCGAGCTGTTAACGTTATCGACGAGTAATCACCGGTTATCTGCTGTGATTGGCTGTTGAAAATTCATTCACCAATCAGAGCAGATAACGCGTGCTTGACAATGTGTCACATTAATTTTGCGATAATTTTGCGTCGAGAAACCGGGCCTTATCAACTCTCCTAAGCACAAAATTATGAAATATTGGGCTCTTAATTCACATTTCAAAGATTAGTTGAACGGATCATTTTAGATTGATTCCAATAGATGGCGCAGTTTTAAATTTCTGAGGCATGGCACTTATTTTTTTTTTGTTGTAACAGTAGTATACTATAAAAAAATCGTCACTGTATTTAAAGCGAAAAAATGGTCACGAAACGAGTCAACTCTTTTTTCTTGCAAGTCGCTGCTAACACCATCTATCGCCGTGGAATGGAAACGAATGCGATCGATGTTCTTTTAGTAAATAGTCTGTATAGTCCGTCGAAAAACGCTAGTTACGTCTGCACAGTTTCTTTGTATGGGACGAGGCATCTGTATGCTAGTATTATATTACCTGAGCAAGTCAGCTGCAGATCTGATTGGACTGAAATCCGACCACGACAAAGTTAAGATTGATTGTGTTTCAAGATCAAGCACGAGCTTGGTCAAGCACGAGCTTTCCTTGAGATCCTTCTTTCAATGCTAAATGAATTAAAATCTAGACTTCTTTACCTACAGTAAATTATGTTTAACTATGTATCATTAGATTATTAATGTGTCCGCCGATTGACAAATGGGTGACAGCAAAAGGTCAATTTGTGTTTCAATCAGTAACGTAAGATTGATTACGGTTAATTTAATTAAAAAAACGATAAATTAACTCCGTATCATGAAAACGTGTTATTTGTTTTTATACGTTTCTTTCGTTGACATATTATAACCGAAAAGACAGACAAAAAATATCTTGTTGGGCACACTAAGGCCCAGTTTTTAGATCTGTAGTTACCGTAACCAATGGTTAAATATGCTAACCAATGGTTGCAAATTTCGGCAAAAAAAAAACACCATTTTTTTCAGTTGTTAGCCTCACAAATAGTCAAACATGTTGGAGATTTTATTTTTTGACCATTTATTAGACTAACAGTTGTTGAACGTGTTTTATCGGCATTTGAAACCATTGGTAAGCATGTTTAACCATTGGTTGAGTTATCTACGGATCAAAAAACTGTCCAAGTGCGAGTCGGACTCGCGCACAAAGGGTTACGCAATAAAACGGCAATATTTCACGTTTGTTGTATGGGAGCCCCATTTAAATATTTATTTTATTCTGTTTTTAGTATTTTTGTTATAGCGGCAACAGAAATACATCATCTATGAAAAATTCAACTGTCTAGCTATCACGGTTCATGAGATACAGCCTGTTGACAGACGGACAGACAGAGAGACGGTTCGTGGAGTCTTAATAATAGGGTCCCTTTTTTACCCTTTGCGTACGAAACCCCAAAAACTGAGCCTAAGGAAGTTGAAAAATCACTCAAGAGTTAAAGAATGACTTAACAGAACACCACGCCTGTACTCCTGGATTACATTTCACTAGTCATGTCACAGAATATTAAAACAGTCAAATTAAAAAATCATGAATAGACATCACAACAAAACAAACAAAAAGCCATATTATGACGGTGTCATTAAAAATAACACGCAACCGGCCGACTAGATCTTTACGTAACGCCACTCGTAAATTGGAGTGTAGTTCCGAAAAGTTACGAAAACATGAACTTTCGATGGCAGTTACATCATTCTTATCTTGCGGCGAAAAGGTTAAGCTACCATCCTATAGCAAGTGTACCGTTATCTGACAAAATCATATTTTTGTAGTTCCTTATTATTTTCATAGACGAAAAACAAAAAAAGTTCAGTCCATCCAAAAGTTGTCCGGTAGATATCACTGTCAGCGATAAGACCGCCTTTGTACTAGTTGTAAATAAGTTCTTCTTGTAAAAGAGAGGTGTGAACCTAACCTAACCTAACCTAACCTTTTTTTTTTTTTTTTTTCTCGCTGGGAAAAAATGCATTACGCATACCCACCCATTGGGGGAATGGGGGGGGGTATGTGGGACTCCCCGGAATGAATCCGGTATACCCACTAAAATAACCCAGCGGCACTCCCGCATCGTCTTGAATTGGAGGAGGACTGGGAAACTGGCAGAGCCTTTACGTCCAGTCCCCCGCCGACGACCGCCCGCCTTTACAGCGGGGCCTTCACGCCCCTCCCTCAGTGGAGGGGCCCGGGAACGACCGCGAGTGCTCGGCCGTTCCCGCCCGACGAGGGTGGTGACTCGTGCAATGCGAGCGAAGGCGCCCCCGCGCCTGTCGCCCGCTAGTCACCACCAGGAGGTGGGAGGAGACGATCGTACAACCGCCTTCTCCCACCCCTTCTTCGCCTGCGGTGCGGCGGCGCGAGAGGATCGTCCTCCCGCGCCCGCTCCGCCGCCTCCTTTTGCGACATCACGACCTCGCAAAAGGAGGCAACCGCCGCCCAGGCCTCCTCACTCCCCAGCATGGAGTAGACCACGCTGGGAAGTGAGAGGTCCCGCCCGATCACATCGGTCAGGGCACGGCGCAGCTCAGCCCAAGCCGAGCACACCTCCAAGGTGTGCTGCGCCGTGTCCTCCACCGCACCGCAGTGGTGGCACGCTGGGGTTTCCTCCCTCCGGATCCGGTGCAGGTGCGTTCCGAAACAACCATGTCCGGACAACACCTGCACCAGACGGAACGAGAGGAAACCATGTGGCCGCTCGAGCCAGCCCTGCAGGACTGGCCCGAGCGCGTCCAGCGTCCGGCGTCCAAAGGCGGCGGTGGCGAGGTCCTCCGCCCAATGGAGGACGATGGCGTCCCTCGCCTCCCGCCGCACGGCCTCCCGCTCCTCCATGGCGGGGCGCTCACCCAGCGCCCTACGCCGCACCGTCCAATCGTACACTCTGGCGAGCACCCATGCCTCCAACTCCCAGGGAGGGGTGCCGGCCAGAGCGCACGCCGCCGAAAAGCCCACTGAGCGGTACGCCCTCGCCACCCGCTGTGCAATGGCCCTTTGTGGCCTGCGGATGGCGGTTGCATTCTCCCTCCTCTGGAGGGAGTCCGCCCAGATGGGCGCCCCGTACAGGGCCATGCTGCGTAGGATGCCGGCATACAGTCGCCGGCACCGTCCGCTCGGCCCCCCGAGGTTGGGGAGGAGCCATGAGAGGGCGTCCGCGGCTTTCAGCAGGCGCGTCGACAGCCCGCTGAAGTGCGGGCCGAAGCGCCACCTGCTGTCCAGCACTAGGCCCAGATATTTCATCTGGGCCTTCACCGCTATTCGGACGCCCTCCACGACGATATGGGCATCTGGAGGGCAGCGCTGCCGAGGCCCGTGGAAGAACACGGCCTCGGTCTTGTTCAGCGCCACCCTCAATCCCAGGCGGCGGATCCTCTCTGCAACCAAGGATCCGCCCGCCGAGGCCAAACAGGCCGCCTCCCAACCTAACCTAACCTAACCTAACCTAACCTAACCTAACCTAACCTAACCTAACCTAACCTAACCTAACCTAACCGAAATAATAAATATCGAAGCTGTTAATTAATTACTAGCCGTCCCACGCAGCTTCACTCCCGTCAACTGGCTCCCTACTTACCCTACCCTACCTACGCTACATACATGATTTTTGCGTAACTAAAACCGTTTACGCAGCGCACGCAACGGAAGCTCTCAAAAAGGAATAATGTTGTCTGTTTTTGCAACATTTTTCATGTATGCTCCGCTCCTATTGGTCGTGGCGTGATGTTATATAGCCTATAACCTTCCTCGATAAATGGACTATCCAACACAAAAATAATTTTCAATTCCAACCAGTAGTTCCTGAGATTAGCGCGTTCAAACAAACAAACAAACTCTTCAGCTTTATAATATTATATATAGTAAAGATAAATCATGTACGAGAGCTTCCGGTGTTCTTAAAATTGGATCTAATTGCGCACTTTCGAATAGGCACATTGCTAATATAAATCAATGACTTGTTTGTAAACATAGCAATTTGAAGCGTTTTATTTTTATCTGGAATCTATTGATAGTAGAAATATACTGCTTAGACAGCTCGATAAAGATCTTTTCGCGGATTACGAGGGCATCAAAAAACTAAAATCGGCCAATTGTCGGATAGCAGCACTCTAACTAAAGAACGGCAGCATGGAGATACACAAAACGAAGACCAAGTTTCAATTGATGTACCATTTATCAAATTCTTGTGCGCATTCCCGACATTTTGAGACATCGTTACTGTTAGAGAAGGCGTAACAAAGGCAAATGTAATATTTTTGTCACATCTAGTCACGCGATGTGGGTGTCTACATTATATCCTAACATTTTCAGAACGTATGTATGTATATTTTGAATTCAGAATTCGAACAGAATTTGAAAAACCAACTCTACGATATACATAACTTAGTTCAAATTCCATTAGAACCCATTGGTAATTTTAAAAGCTTTTTTAATACAAAAGTCATTTAAAAATCAACTTAAAATACACAACACTAAAGTCGATACTTGAGTTGGTGCTCTATTTATAAATTCCAGTACAGAAATACTTCACACAATTTCGCGTACGTGAAGACTCAAAGGGTTTCTATTATATAAATATGAAAGGTGTGATATATCCTTGTTCGAGATACACCTGGATGTTTGAAGCTTTCAGTAAAACTTTTCATCATTCATGTTATTCATCTCAAGAAAGCATCATTCATCTGTACAGACGCTTCTATTGATGGCTTTACAATTTATGTAAATCCGGTGTAGAGTCTACAAAAAAAAGTAATTGAAACGTCAATCAACATCATTATTGAAATGTTTTAAGCTATTGCAAAATAACATAGAGATAAAAATATTGACCATCCAAAAAACCTGACCTATCAGCCATTAGTTGACAGGCCCACGACACCATTAAATCATGCCTTACATAATGTCTTCACAATATTCTCCACATAAACTGATTCTAACATTAACGCCCACGTTAACGTTAAGTTAACTTAAGACTAAGTTTAAACTAACTATAGTTACTGTATCTAACCTTGTTACTTGGAAAATGCAAGACAGACAGTCCTCTGGGTATAGAGTTGTTCTCCATAGAGACTGTGGTACGAAAGTACGATCGATTTATGTACAGTCGACGGCATAATTTGGTCTGCACACAAAGCACCGGGATCTCTCAGCGGCAGCTTATAAAGACAGCACTGACAAAACTTTCCATACAAACTAAGCGTGTCAGTGAGTGTCACCTGTCTGACATTACTGTGTCATTAGATTAGGTACTGTGACAGCCAAAGATCAGTAGTGCTATTTTCTAAGGATACAGCCTTGGGCGCAGCGCTGCGCTCAAGGCCTCTGAGCAGGTATTTTGTGCACTCGCAGAACAAGATAGTTAAGCAATATCGGTCTTTCACTCTCGGGTGAGTAAATTTCAATATTTTAGCGTATGTAATAACTTTTTAAACACAAGTAGATGCAAGACCTCCTAACTCCGACTTGCGTAAATTTAGCAAGATATCGTATCTCCACCTACGCAAGATTCTAGCAGAGTTACAACAGAAGTTTCATATATAAATCAGCTCCAAGTAAGTGTTATGTATTTAGATTTTGGAAGGCCTCCTACTAGGTGAACCGATAAGCTGGTTAGGTCTGCGAGAATTTGCTGAATGCAAGACGAACAGGACCGGTCGATGAGGCGACAACTGAGAGAGTCCTATATTCAGCAGTAGGTAAACGTCTTTCGACTGAAATGGTGATGACTTAGATTTTGAAGTTAACGACGAGTTTGCATTGTGAGACAAGTGACATTCTATCATCGAAATCGTTGCGATAGCGATTGTCAAAAAGGCAAAATTGTATGGGATTGACAAACGCTATCGACAAAGCACGTGATCAATATCCATTAACACTTTGACATTTCGACTATCGCCTTCGCTGACATCGAATGCTACTTGTCTAGAACCCCAGGTTAGTTATCTTTTTTCTTGACTGTACATGGTGAATACTACACATACACAGTACACACATCGACCTTGTAACGTCGAGGCTTATAACAAAAATATGTTCGACATTAAGTATTTAAACGTATTCGGTACATATTATTATTAACCTATATTGATAAGGCAGGTGGGACTTCTAATTAATACGCTTAGTCGCTTACCCGGGACAATTTTCTTCGCTCAGGGTATACTTACTGCCCCCTGTTCCACGCAATATTTCAGCTGTAATAGATGCCTTTGCACTATATTTAACATAGTAACGATATATAGACAGAGTTAATACATTATTAAGAGTCGGACGTGACCAAAGCCATTAAAAAATATTGGAGTAGGTAATTATTTTGATAGAAAACATCGAATAGCTATTTTGTTTTCTTACGGTTACTCAATGGTCTTATAGTTTTTACATTTCATGTGATATCATTTGGAGTTGGATTTAAGAAAATACATCGTTGAATTTATAATTTAAAGAGAGCGACATTTCAATGCCTTCATTTTGTGGCATTCGTAGTTTGTCATCAAACGCCTTTCCTGACGATGTCGACTGGTTTTGAGTACCTGCTAAAAATATTTGAAAAAAAAAAATGTATTTTAACTTTTTTTGTATCATCATAATATCAGCCGAAAGACGTCCACTGCCGGACATAGGCCTCCCCCAAGCGTCGCTACATTGTTCGGTCCCGTGCGTCTCGCATCCAGCGGATCCCCGCAACCTTCACCAGGTCATCGGTCCACCCGGCGGGAGGCCTTCCAACGCAACGTCTTCCGGTTCGCGGTCGCCACTCCAGAACCTTTCTGCCCCATCGGCCATCCGTTCTGCGCGCAATGTGCCCTGCCAACTGCCACTTAAGTTTGGAAATTCTTCGGGCTCTGTCGGTAACCCTGGTTCTCTTGCGGATCTCTACATTTCTGATCCAATCACGAAAGGACACTCTTAGCATAGCCCTCTCCATTGCCCTTTGGGTGACTATAAGCTTTCTGATGAGGCCCATTGTGAGCGAACACGTCTCAGAGCCATAGGTCATAACTGGCAACACACACTGGTCATAGACTTTCGTCTTGAGACACTGTGGTAAGTTAGTTATTATTATTATGAATTTATTTAAAATAGGCTCGCGCATCGTCGCGTCGACTACATCAGTCGACGCGACGGTGAAGCATGCTTGTAGCTATCGGGAAACACAGACTCCGGCAGGGAATATACACGATTGTTTATACGTATGGAAGTCTAAGAAATATTTAAATTGTTTTAGAGCTATATATACAGTTAATTCTTTGTGATGCAAGTTTTGATATTTTCACCGGCGAAATGAGTGAAGATAATAAAAAGAAGAACTAAAACCCGAGTATGTAAAAAGCTCTGAAAGGGCTATAAGGGTATAGAAGCTATGAAACAAGAAAATAATATAGATAGTGGTCGTATCACTATCTTCCAATATTATTTTCTTGACTGTAACTTATTTAATTTTCAAATTATTTTGAGATTTTATTTTATACGAAATGTGCGTACCTAGGTCCACTTTTGGTTTTGTCATAGTCGGGTAAAAACAAGCAGCCCAAACAAGTACTTAATATGTAATAAAGAACCTTTTTAATCTCTTCCGTAAAACAAATGAACCCAACAAAACGGCACTTCGTATTCTCGAAGCCGCCATTCCGCGCTTCTTAGTTTAAATTTTTAATTTGTCAACTCCTGCAACTAATTGTTTCATGTCAACGACACTGCAAGCCAGATGCGCGTAGGGTTACCAGATGTCATAAATATTCACAATTTTTGCAGTAATTGGGTACGTATTTAAAAAAATAGAAAGACAATTTTGAAGAATGATAATAACTAAGAAATAAATAAAAATAAACATAAATAAATGAACTTATACACAACAATAACATAAATTCCTAGCGTGGGGTAAAGTTTAAAAAAAGGAAAAACTAAGAAATTATGATGCCGAAAAACTCAATCAAGTAAATATTATTTAATAACATAGCTAATAAAAACAAGCTAATAATAGTAGTTTATGTAATGGTCATATGTTAGGGGTTATTAAAACACGAGCGTGGGTTTATCACATGAGGCGAAGCCGATTGCGATAATGATATCACGCGAGTGTTTTAATACCTAATTATATGTCGTTGGATTCACCACTTTATCTTCACTCAAACAGTTGAAATAATCAAAAGTGTAAACGGAAAAAAATAGTGGTATGGCAAGCAATTTAGATTCTCATTGGGTATGACAGCGCAGCGCGCGCATCCATAGACACTACATGACACTACTTTTCTACATGCAGTTGTTTGAAAATAGAAGGAAAATGTTGCACCGTAATGGCTTTTTTTTTTAAATTTTAGCTATCCACGAATATAAAGTACGTTTATATACATGATTTTTTGAATTCATATTTGGAACATCACGTTGTGAATGTAGATAAAAACAATTATGTACAAGCAGGTATAAAAAGGGAGAGGAAAAGAACTTTATCGGTCTCGAAAAATTCGTACGCAAAATTGGTTATTCATTTAAATATTTATTTTTAAACATAACATTTTTTTCATGCGGTTACCTCCTCATAAAAAAATCTCGCAAAACTTTTTCAAGCAAACTTGGACTTTTCTCAGAAAATCACACTTTTAATCTGGCAACCCTTAAGTTGAGTATAATTAGACAATGGAGCCCTCAGCTTCAGAACATATCCGAACATTACAGAACTTTGAGCAGCTTGTTCAAATTTCATTATATTTTGTTGACGTGTTCCCCCATTCAAACTGCACATATGAAATGCTTTGTAAATACTGGTCTTATTTATCAGTGGAAGCTTTTAGTTAATTGTTTTTCTTTTAATAACTTATTTATATTTGTTTTTCGAACATAAACACAAATATTTTTACGATGGTGGTCACAAAATCTATTGCTATATCAAATAGAACAAAAAAAACGGATGAAACTACTTGAATTGAACCTCTGAATTTTAAACTAGCTGCGAAACAGGCTAGGAATAAAAAGTTTTCTGATTTGCCTACCACATGACCCTAGAGAGTCCTCGCATGCTCTTAAATCTACCTTAAGGTCGGACTTGACTTCTAATTTTGAGTTATTCATGGACAAATGGGGATGCAAACCCTATCCACCCTTTTTGTGATCAATGAAAAATTCTGAGAATACAGAGGGAAAGAAATTTCGAGAGAAACAATTGCCTGGCTGTGAAAACAATTCGCTCTTTGTGAAATATTTTGTCGGTGAATGAAGTTAAAACATTGGGTCGTTTCGAGGTTACGTACGGGAGAATTTTTAGTCACTTGCGGGACATTCAAGATACCTTTACAGCGATCTAAGCTGACATGGGTTTTTTTGAATAGGCGAAAGGTTCTTTAAATTTTTACCCTCCTGAGCCAGAAGGAGGGTAATGTTTTTATTTGTTTGATTCATGTGACAAATACGTAGTGTAATTCATTTAGTTTTGTTTGTTAGTTGGTAGACAATTTAATCATCCCTTACGTATACCTCTAAAGTACATCTAATGAGAGTAGTTACAAACACAGTTTATCTAGGGTACATCTGCGGGTACACACAGGTTTAATGAGCATACGTCAGATACAATAACAAACAAAAGTCGTTTCATGTATTTCTTTCATATCCAAAACAAAATGGTTCCCTTCCAATTGTTATTTCAATCTTTTTGTTATGAATAACAACAACGCAGGTACTAAACAATGTATTTTATATTAGAAATCTTCATCTTTTATTTTTTTACAGAAACACTTCAAAGTGAAAATTACATAAAGATCTTTCATCTGACACATTTTTTTTTCTTTTCAAAGATTTTCTAAACCTTTTTGAAATCTGAAATGTTCTTTAGGCATAGTGAAATATCCTAAATCTAACCAATCAAAAGCTCTCAAGGTTGACTCCAACCCTCTTTTTTTCTCTAGCTAATCCATCATAGGTATAAAGGATGTCCTAGCCTGTCAGGGTATAATTTTTCAGCGATGATACATGGTGCTGTATTTATTTTCATGCATGAATGATCTGCTTTGTATTAAATAACAATGTTTTATGCTCATATCGTTTTTCACGTGAATATTATAATGGTTGAATTTATAATCTATTTTGTTTTTTCTTTAATTTTTACGATTGCGTACTTTGAATTTGTGGCTCAACAACTACAGCCGGGTTAAGGCAGGAATAGGAGAAGGTTAAGCAAAACCTTCCGAGCTCAACCTATGGATGGGTTACCATCCTTTAGTGATCCAGTGGCTGATGACTTATTTTGTTCTTTTTGATAAGGTGGTAGGGTATTAATTTTTTTTTTTTTTTTTTTTTATTACTACTCACACACACACATTGTAGCTCACTATACACTTATTCTTCTATTATTTAATTGAACATTACTTATTTACACATTTTACACATCCTTAAATTGTATCACTCATGTCAAATTATTATGTATAGATTATATTTTACTTTGTTACCCACGTCCGTGTGTCGCTGCGGGGTGTCAACTGAAAACCAGCGCTGAGTATCTGACGCCCAGCAAATGCTGAGTTGAACCCTTTCGGTATGGGCACGTTCAGCGCAATCTGTCTTTGCATTTCTTTTTTGTCTTTTACTCTATGTTTGTTGATGTTGTGTTGTGCCTGTATCGAATAAATATTTTTCTATTCTATTCAGCGGCGTGATGAAAATCGTTTTTTTTTAACGCCACCTAAAATACCGACGTGTTTTTTACCGCTATAAGGAGTCGTTTCGATCGAACTGCTACTTTTCGCGGTACATCTGTTCCTGCAATTAATCGACTCGAGCTCCTAGGCATTGAGTTGACATCTAGTCTCAACTTCGGTGCCTCCATTGAGTACAAAGGCCAAATTGCGGCCAAAAACTGGTTATTTTAAATAGAGTGAAGCGATAGTTTACGCCTGGACAGCTTTTAACAGGTGATACAAAGCGCAAGTCCAACCCTGCATGGAGTATTGCAGCCACCTTTGAGATGGCTCAGCTAAATATCAACTGACTCGGTGGAACGCAGAGCCAAGAGGCTCATCGGCGACGTTAAACCGGTGGGCCCCAAGGTTGCCTGCTTGTCGGTCTTCTACAGACTGTACTTCGGTGAGTTTGATCAAGACCTCCTCGACCTCATCCCACCGGCCCCTTTCCACCATCGGACATCTAGACGCACTGCAAGTTAGCATCCTTACCTGGTTGCCATTCCAACAATTCGCACCAAGCGCTTCCAAACATCTTTCATAATGCGCACAGCGAAAGAGTGGAACTCACTACCTGCGTCTGTGTTTCCGAACGCATTCAACCCCAATATCTTCAAAGTTAGAGTGAACAGGCTCCTTCTGGGTAAGCCCACTGCATCGTTGACGTTTTTTTTTTTTTTTTAAATCTTTGCCCTACTCTAGGAATTTCTCCCTGTATCATGGGTGCTTTTACAAACATATAAACTCACATTCAAAACACCCAGAGCCGGAACAACTATGTGTAGGTCATACAAATATTTGTTCCGTGCGGGAATCGAACCCGCGACACGCAGCGGAGCAGTCAATCGCTCAACCACTGCGCCAACCGTGCTCCCGAAGCTTTGTCTCTGTCACATCTGACCTAGACAAACAAATCTGCAAAAAAAAACCTCGTTAAGCCGTTGGTCCGAGCTACCATTTTCAAATCTTCGACAATCAGCTATGGGAAGTCACTCCATATAAAATACAGTACAATCAGATGCATCCATTTTCGTAAGAAGCCGTCCTCAAAATACACGCAGCGTCATAGAAATCACACCTTTTTCTCCTTATCTCCTTCAAAATAATTCAATAGTTAGAGTGTGACTATGGCACACCATTTGAAAGACAATTTAATCAACTCTCCAAAAAAGTTAAGAATTCTTGGTTTTATTGACCAAGGCATGAAATAAAACGGGTTAACTGAATGCCAGAAAAATAAGTTCAGTGTTGTTTTTTTTGCTGAACTTGTTCAATTGTGTTGACTTTAAAGTCTGGAGTGCGAATGCCTCTCATTTGACCTTGGTCAGCCGTTTTTTACCCTTTAGGCTGCTCCAATAAAGTGGCACCTGTAATGCGTATTTTAACAACAATTTAACAACTCATGCTTGAATAATTGTGTCATTTATGAAATCTAACTGTTGTTAATCAAAAGTTCATTGAACATACTTTCAGCAGATACGAATATTAACTGGGTGTAATGCAGGAAAGGCTTGAATGCCAGTTTCGGGATAGTGCGATTTATTTGATGCTTAGTGTAGTTGGTGCAAGGCTCGGTAGTTTGATTGACCTAGTTTCCCTTATAATTTTCTACCTACCCAGTGATGGGTGCCTAAACACTGATATACCTATTATACATCCGAAGCGAGCTATGCCACTAACCGGACATGGCCCCTTATCAAAGGTTGTTGTGTCAATTTTCTCAATCAAAAATCCAATAACACTCCCTAGCCCTTGAAATGAATTTAGGATCTTCTAAATAACAATTGTGGAAGTACCTACTTGGTACCAAATAACATCACGCCTGTATTTATTGAAGGGTCACGCAGAAGTGTGCCTTCGTACCACTAGAAGCATAAATTTTATTTTATAAAAATAATTATCATTCAATAGTTTTGGTTATCATGATAAAGTAAGTAAGTACATATAGAGTGTAATAGCAGTAAAAAATATCTTCGAATTCAAATCTTAATTGTTCAACACAGTAAATAATTGTACATTTCCAGATGTGATTTGAATGCGCACTTCACTGTGTTGTACCAGTTTGCATGCAAAATTATTATTTAAATGATACAATGTCACGAATTGAAACAGTCAAAGAACAGGGAATGTCACAAGATTAAATTTTTCTATTTTTAGTTGGCAAGCAAATCTTTATCTACCGTAGTTTTATTCTCAATCATTAACTTTTTTTAAAGTCATTTTTGTTTATGGCCGAAACGAAAAGAACTGGTAATGTCCATGACATACCGGTACGATTAAAATTACATACTTTTAAAATTTTAAATGCGTTTTTCTCAAAATCTATTTTTTAGGACATTCCCTGTTTATGCCTGTACCCTTCAATTATTATTTATATCATATCATGTCTCATCTCATCTTAAATCAAACACTATAAAACGTAAATGAAAGACTTTCTATACTAGGTATTTTTTCTAACAAAATACAATTTTATAATACCGTAGCGCTTGCAACCAAAAAATAAAAAATAAATCTTTATTCGAATAAACACAATGCTGAAATAAAAAATAAGTCCCGCAGTCTTTTCAAAAAACCGAATATCTTTCTATAAAATTTTCAAAGAATATCAAGCTCGGAGATCGCATGCAAGCATTTGTGTACCCAGGCACAATACATTAGGTACTTTCGAAGACAGTTCTAAGTTTTCGCAAGTAGGGCGAGAAACAGCGTGAAATCGATCATCGGGCCGAGGTGGAAAATTTAAAATCCATTTAACTTGGTCATGTCCACACTTGCGAAAAGGTTATACGTTATACAAAAACGTTATTCGGAAATTTTATTCGAATTATTCGAATTACACAACATTAAGTGCGGAAGTTGGCACTGCAACTGTGTTTTCCGGGCAAGTGTTCCCGAGGGAGACTTAAAACCAGGTGAGCAGATGTAGTGCACCAAGATATTGCAACATGCAATGTTTACGAGTCGTGTCAAGGGCAGAACAAAGCAGTGAATAAAAATACCTACTTTGAAAAGCTGACCAAAATAACTCGAACGCATTTTCACTCGTGGGCCGCGTTTGATTTATATGTTAATAGATGCAGTGGATAATAAATTACGGTTTCACAAATCGCATGAGGGGCTAATCGAATAGCGCCTTAATTTAGAACCTCTCGACCATAGCTCAATTATGGTATTTTATTTGCTCAGACACCGTTCTATTGTACTAATATCCCCTTTCTGAATTGAGAAGAATGTTTTAAACTCAAATATTTGACAGGATTTTGTGCTAAAGATGAGTTAAATCGGGTCTAAATCTTCCAATTGAGTTGCATTAAACTACCATAGACAATTCATTGCCATGATGAAATATGATTAGGTACGTTATTATGACAGAAACTAATAAATCGACTCTGTTCGTTATCGAACAATTTTGTTACCACTAATTTGGAATAGCCGCAGGCTTATACTCATCATCTGATTTGAATAACAATAGGTCAGTGCAACATGATTATTCCAATAGAAAAAGACAATGATTCAATTGCTAAAATATTTCGGAATCGCGCATCACTGGTCCGTTCTATTCAAACGATGGTCCGAATCCGAATAAATCATACGGTAAAAGTTCAAATAAATACTTAACGTTCCTTATTGACAGAAATAATTAATCATTGAGCAATATTGTACAATGTATTGAAGGTAATTAAGTAATATGCTTCGTTCACACGTCTCCAGTACCTATTATGAACGTCGGTTTGGTGTTTCAATTGATAAATGTCAGATTACAAAATTACTGTTGATTGTAAAGACCTCCGAGGTTAAGAATCGAATTATCATTCTACAACCTTTTTTAAAACTTGCCTTAGTTGGTTGGTGCCAAATCTTGCAGCTGAATTTTGCAACAGTAATACCCAACCGATTTCCAAGCTCCCAGGAATGTGCTTTTTTTAATGAACAATTTAATCTTCAGTAGACCTGTTCAACTAAACTTATATCACAGAATAATATCAGAGATAAACTGTCATATCAAATATAGCAACATATAACGTCAGAAACAGACTTAAGGTGCCGTTTTTTTCTACACACAAACATTAACTAATAATAATAAAAAACCCGACTGCTTCAGAAGCGAACTAAAAAGATTTTCTTCTTGTTTACGTCTTTTTAGTTCGCTTCTTAGGCAGTCAGGTTTTTTGATTTTTTTAATTACCTTTTTTCATTTATAACTTTTTGTTTTTTTTTGAATTTGGTACATTTTAACTTTATTGTTATATATTTTTGAAATCACCTCTTAAAACCCTTTATTTTGATACCCCACACGATGAGTTTGGAAAAAAAATATTGGGTCCCCACTATATGGCGCCGAAAATCCGCCAGTTTTCTATTTTCTAATTTTAATATAGCCAGTGATACTCGCAGAGATAAGGCGAATCGATTGACTTAAGAATCATCAAAATCGGCCAACGCTTTTGGCCTCTAGAACGCAACATAGGTACAAACATAGACTGATAAACACATTACTCCAAAAAGTTTGTTCTATATAGTAGAGAAATTTCGGCACAATTTCTATAAAATCGCGTTCTCGCATTATGCCGTCGCGCTTGTCGGTGTGGACCTTAACTCGACTAAACACTGGCGAAGTGTAAATAAGCCTTGAGTTACAAAGTCGAGGACAACTAAGTACGATTACGAAGTAATGGTTTCAAGCGAAGCATTGAGTCAGTTATTAAATATAATTTTGACGAGTATTATGCTAATCCTGTCGGTTTTTGTAAACGTTTATTATAATGAAATCTCTATTAGCATACTTTATTCGGTGAATGGTCATTTTACTGTTTCATTTTTAGGGTCCCGTTGTTGGAAAAGGTTATTCCCCTGATTGAACAACAGTACTTAAATATAATTTACGAACTTGATCGAAAGTTTGGAGAGTTTATTTTAAACGAGATTTAGGGACATTGATTAAGTACTAAATCTTTTTGCAACGGATTACAGTTTGTTACAAAATGTTCCAGGAAACTCTGAAAGATTTTTTTTTTCGTGATTTTAGTAGGTGAACTTAAAAAAAGCATGATGACTACAACCAAACCCTGTACATTATGTTGTCCGATAGGCACTTTTTTGATTAAGGGACACATATGACAATGTGAGGTGGATTGGGTAGTTAACAACACTAATCTTTTGACATATTTTAAGAGCTGTGTGTGAAAACGCGATTGCCGATTTTTTTTTCCAGTTTACATACATTCCTCAATGCCTCCTCATGCTTTTGTAACAGCCTCATTTTATCCAAACGCAGTCGTAAAAATATTTTGTTGACGACGAATTGAAGATTTGATTGAGGGTATCCGCAGGAAGACCAAAGTTACCTGCATCGTTCAGAAACCCGCATTATGCTATCACCAAAAAATCGTACATTTACCACTGCGCCCACGTGGTGTATTACATATTCCCTCTCTCACAGAGAGGAGGTCCCAGGTCCCTGTCCCAGCAATGGGCAGTTGAGAACAGTGCAAGTCCAATGATGACTTGTTATAATATTATTAACGAAGTGTGTCGTACAGCATTGACACAATGGCATGCTGGACGCAATGAGCGGTTAGGTAAAGGCTGCTGGCTGGTTCCCGAACCCCGTTAAAGTTTTTACAAATATTCCTGTCTCGCGCTCTTCTTTTTAGTAAAGCTCATGCGCAAAATCAGCTTCGATATTTTCATTGCTGACTAAAATTGTCTGCAATGTCGCGAACCGCACAAATATCGTCCGCGGGCCGCATGCGGCCGCAGTATGACGTCCACTGAACGAAAATTTTAAAAAATCATGGTGATTACTACGGAAAACTCTACAATATGACGCCCATAACATAATTGGCAGCTGTGATAAAAAACAGAGTTAGATATCAGCTAATAATTCATCGTTCATAAAATTCGTTTCAGTATAAAAATAAAATTCCGCCAGCACACTCTATCAAATATTTTCATTGAGCCGAGTCTAGCGGTTTTTTTAAACATAGTTCATTGGGAGTTCATGTTCATTGGGAGTATTAAATCAATATTATGACAGCGATTTTTATGTCTGCCTTCGGATTTGGTAAACATTATGGGCTTTATTCATAAAAATCTCCACGGGGTTTAACAGATGTTTAATTCAATCTTTTGATACATAATTTGCATTAAAAATCTTTTAATCAATTGCCAAACACCGACGAGATTTTAACAAGTAAGGTTGTAGATTTAAACGCCTTTTATGTGGATAGGGCTTATATAGGGTGTATTTTTAGAGGACACAGTCACAGTAAACAATGCTTTGTCACTATAAGATCTTGTTTTGTTTGCTCCATGAAAGATAGAACATGCTTAACTATTTTACTGGCTCTGTATTATAATAATATCAAAGTCTCGAAATAACGATCCATTGCTAAATGAAAATGAGACACTGACAGTCAAATAAAACATAAAACCGATTCGTATTATTTTTCATTTAATGGCCACTTCATATCACAGTTCGTATTTTGATCTCAGCTTTTTTGTAGTGATTAAAATATACTTTACTATGGAGCATTTTCTCCTGTACAGTAGTTTCAAAAGTTATTATGAGTCCAGACTTGGGAATTTGGAAACTGACGAAGGAATAAACGACTAGACTGTACCTACCCGCTTTGTTGTTACAAGAGAACGTTCTTAGAAGACTGTCTCATCTTAATAATCCATCCTGTAGTTTTGTTATTTGATTCTAACTCAAAACTTGTTTTACAAAAAAAATCCATTAGGTATAAAAAAACCGTATTTATTCATTTTTATACTGGTGACCTAAATCGGCAACCTTCGTGAAAGTGAAAAATCCCTAATGTATGCCTTCCGCTTCCTTTTAACAAACCCGTTTCACTTTTAATAAAAATATATTTAACGAGTCATGATGGATTCATAAACGTAATGTTTTTAAATCGCTAGACTGCCTCGTTGGCCAATTTAAGTGGCTGCTAAGTGTTGGGTCCTAGATTCAGAATCTAGGTCGGAAAAAGTTTTATTGGGTTTTTCCTTCAGGAATTTGTGACTGATTAATGGTGATAGGCTCTTTCCTGTTTAAAATTTAAGGGAAATATTTACAAGTCCGTGATTAGACTGTACTGTATGGATCAGCATGTTGGGCTGTGAAAAAGATGGATGAAAAGAGATTGCATATAGTAGATATGAGAATGTTGAGATGGATGTGCGGAGTGACGAGAATGGATAAAGTGAGAAATTAGTATATTAGAGGAAGTTTGAAAGTGGCGCCACTGAAAGAAAAATTGAAAGGAAACCGTTTGTCCTGGGTTGTCATGGATGAAACGCCTGTTACTAAAAGAGTTATGAATATAAATGTGGATGGATGCAGACGGACGGGATGGCCAAAGACCAACCCCAAGTAACATGGGACAACGGCAAGATGATGGTGATGAGGCTCTTTCCCATATGAGATTTAAATATCTTCCTCCTGCTCGTGGGATTAAACCATCAATAACTGTGTCCGAGTCGACTTCTAATCAAACCTATTTGCATCTGATTCTTAATACCTCTCTAATACAGAACGACCACAACCCTGATTGGGTGACACAATACCCTCTTTTGAGAAAAGAATGGTGGGATCCTGGGATTTAAACATAATTGAATTAACAGGTTAAAATTCAATAAGTCCCCCTATGTGTGAATGAAATGTAAATCATCATCATCATTTCAGCCGAAAGACGTCCACAGCTGGACATAGGCCTCCCCCAGGCGTCGCCACATTGAGCGATCCCGTGCGTCTCGCATCCAGCGCCTTCCCGCAACCTTAACCAGGTCATCGGTCCACCTAGTAAGAGGCCTTCTCAACGTTTCGTCTTCCGTTTCGTAGTCGCCATTCCAGAACTTTTCGGCCGCATCGGCCATCCGTTCTGCGAGCAATGTGCCCTGCCTACTGCTATTTAAGTTTGGCAATTCTCCGGGCTATGTCGGTAACTTTGGTGAATGTTAAATAAAATAAAACAAATAAATAATTACTGAAGGTCTACATACTTCTGCATACTCTTTCGTGGAAAACAGGCTTGAAATAAATTTAAATTTAATTTTTCAATATCTTCACAGTAGCACATAAAAAAAATGACGAAACAAAAATCCAGGGTAAGTATTGATGCAGCAATTCCGGCATAACTCTCTCACTACCAAAAATATTATCGCAATAAAAGATGGAGGTTCCGATAGTGATTACATGAATAATTGATAAAAGGCAGGAAGCAATCAGCTTGACGATAAGGATTCACTTTATTGCAATGCTCTTTCAACCAGCCAATATATGACCGGCAATATTATACATGTTGAAAGACGTAAAATATCGCAGTAGGTATTAAGCCTTTATCTGTTAATGACTGACTATTTTGGTGGTATGAAAAACTTTTTAACTGACTTTCCAAAAAGTTTAATGTTTGGTTGTATGTTTGTTTTTTTTGTGTATTTTCTCCGATTTCCCCCGTCAATTGAGGATCGATTTTGAAAAATCTTTTTTAGTTTTTTGAAACAAAAAATGACGGCATATCTCTCGGGATTGCTGCAATCACATGTCTGTTTGTTGTTTACACCATTGCACATCGACCACTGCCTGTGGTCACTGCCATATCATAACAGAACATCACGCTGGTACGGCCTAAAGGGGTACGCAGATGTGTACAGTAAACCCTGGTACACCCTCATCTCACCGGTTATGTTCAAGTTTTATGTTATTCGGGTTATCTAGTCTGGCATAATTTTGGGCATTGTAGATTTATAGGCAAGGTACCTACAATGCCCAATGTTACTACTATAGAACTTGCCCATTATGTACACAACTAAAAAGAGTAAAATATTTTTTTTTTGTTGCTTTTCCGCAGTCAAAAAAAACTTTGTTTAGTGGTTTGACTCATATTGGCTGACTCACTCGTCGCCATTTTTTTTTTCTTTATAGTTACGCAACTTTCAAAGTGACTAATCCAAGCTTCCATAGGAAAAGTTCAATCTTTTGCTGACATTTTTTTTTTTTTATTTTGTTCTAATACCAACAACTAATACCACTGGTATTTGTCTCAACTTATGTTTATTTTCTTTTTCTCGGAAGTTTTGTATGGGAACCATGTATGAAACTTATGTTGTAAGAATCTCTATGAAATAAGCTATCATATTTCAAATGGATTTATCCAGTTATACCTTGTTATGTATTGGTAATTGTTGTGTAAAGTCAGTGTCACCGAAGGAGTTATATATTTACTCTATTTTGTCTCTGCATCACCCAAAGGTTGACTGGTAGAAAACGCCTAAAGCGTTAAGTCCATCTCTGTACGTTTGTGTGCATAAAGTATTAAATATATAAAAAGCCAGTGGCATAATCTATACTAATATTATAAATCCGAAATTAACACTGTTTGTTTGTTTGTTACCTTTACACGACCAAACGGCTGAAGGACATAGGATACTTTTTATCCCGTTGGTGTATTCTCTTGGCTTGATAAAACACTTAGTACGCAGGCGAAGCCACGGCCAGAAATACAATAAAAAAAAATTGTCGTCGCCCAAAATTATAACTTAACACGAAGCTTCGTTATCAACTCAAGTCATGTTTTTAGCCGATTTCAAAAAGGAGGAGGTTCTCAATTCGACTGTATTTTTTTTATGTTTGTTACCCCAGAACTTGTTACTAGGTGCACGGTTATTAGAAAGCTGATTCTCATTTGAATTTAAGTTTGATCAAGATTTGAGGAGTAATTATGAGTTAACTTTATTGTGTATTTTCATGGTATAAGGTACCAAACTAAAAAAAGAAACATAAAAAAACCTTTTAAAAAAAACATTACCGACTTTCAGAACGAAACACAAACAGTCAAAAATGAACAAAATTGGCACCAAAGACACCGACTGCCGAAAAGAAAGTTATTTTTCGCTTTGTAGTATTTTTTTTGTTAGAAAGATTGTTTTTAATCTCTCAAATTGCCTGAACGCCGTGCATCTTTCATTGATACAAACCAGCAATCAGAATCTTAGTCCACAAACAGAGAATAGCCTCAGTTGCGTCATATTAATCAATTCTAACGCTACACTGCCATGTAATTAACAATAATACCAGCTACTGTTCGCGATCAAAGCACGGATATTGTCTAGACAACAATGTACTTAAATAAATAAAAAATGGCGAAACTAAGTTTGTGCCAGTTTCCACGGATGGTCTTGCCAACCAATACGGGGCTTACAGCAAGCAAAACCTAAGCGAAACGGCTAAAAGTTCAAGAAGAAACTGTTTTACAACAACGCTGGTAACTTTTAAGGCGATCTTCCATTAGGAGAATCCAATTCAAGTTGTAATTTTGAACTATAAATAGACCAAGAAATGACATCACTTATTTGACCCGGCCTTGGAATAAAAATTGATTCACGTTTCATTAAAACATACACATTATGTAGGTATAATTAATCGTATTAAGAATTATAGACAATTATACAATTTTAGAACAACAAATATGTCATGGTCATAACATCAGGATGGTCAACCCATACTTTTAGGGCCTTTTTACTCATGCACTAGCTGACCCCCGCGGCTTCGCTCCCTTCAAAATTATAGCCTATGTTACTCGGGAATAATGTAGCTTTCCATGGGTGAAAGAATGTTTCAAATCGACCCAGTAGTTTCGGAGCCTATTCGGTACAAAAATACAAACAAACAAAAAAATATTTCCTCTTTATAATATTGGTATAGAAGCGGTCATTAAAAAACAACTTAAAATACATAAAGCTAAAGTTGATACTTATTTGAGCAGATGGCGATGGATTGAAATTATCTCGAATTCAACTACAGTCATTATCATGCTCAGCCTAACTTCGCCCAATGCTGGGCAATCTCCACGCTCCTGTCCCGCACTTATCCAGGTAATACTGACGATGGCAACAATGTAGTCTGCCCATCTCACTTTGGACGACCAACATTCCTTCTGCTTGTCCTTGGATGTTACTCAGTCACCGCTCCTTGCCATGTGCCCAACCCCATTTGAGTTCTATAACACGTTTTCCGCATAGTGCAATTATTTTTCAATTATCACTAATCATATGGAAATACCGTTCTTTGATTGAGAACGCTATTTAATAACTGACAAGATGTCTACCGCATGATTTGCCGCGCAAAAAAAAACCGTTAAGTAATTCAAGTGTTTTCGGCTCATCATTCTCACGGAACTGCCACCCACAAGGAATGATGTGTACAGTTGAAATATAGGATTATGTCATTAACATTTTAGCATGCTATGCGTCATGTATGTTAATCCCCATAACGCGTTAATATGCTATTAAGGCTTTATGAGTGGTTTACGGATTTGGGTATTTTCCTGTAACATCTTAAAAAATCAGCAATCTATATGTATAAAAGAAAGTCGTGTTAGTTACACTATTTATAACTCATGAAAGGCTGAACCGATTTGGCTGAAAATTGGTGGGGAGTTAGCTTAGAACCAGGAGACGGATATCGGATACTTTTTAACCTTTTTTTTTCTTTCTTTTTTTTTACTTTTTTTTATATGTTTGTCATTACGGTCGGCCAGATTTCTTTATAACGTTTACCATTATTAATTAGGGTAGGGTAGCTAGGGTAGGGTAGGTAGGGTAGGTAGTGTAGGGTAGGTAGGGTAGGGTAGGTAGGGTAGGGTAGGTAGGGTAGGTAGGGTAGGTAGGGTAGGTAGGGTAGGTAGGGTAGGTAGGGTAGGGTAGGTAGGGTAGGGTAGGTAGGGTAGGGTAGGTAGGATAGGGTAGGTAGGGTAGGGTAGGTAGGGTAGGGTAGGTAGGGTAGTGTAGGTAGGGTAGGGTATGTAGGGTAGGATAGGTATGTAGGGTAGGGTAGGTAGGGTAGGTCGGGTAGGTAGGGTAGTGTAGGTAGGGTAGGTAGGGTAGGTAGGGTAGGGTAGGTTAGATAGGGTAGGGTAGGTAGGGTAGGGTAGGTATGGTAGGGTAGGTATGGTAGGGTAGGTAGGGTAGGTAGGGTAGGTAGGGTAGGTAGGGTAGGTAGGGTAGGTAGGGTAGGTAGGGTAGGTAGGGTAGGTAGGGTAGGTAGGGTAGGTAGGGTAGGTAGGGTAGGTAGGGTAGGTAGGGTAGGTAGGGTAGGTAGGGTAGGTAGGGTAGGTAGGGTAGGTAGGGTAGGGCAGGCAGGCAGTTGACGGGAGCAAAGCCACGGGCACAGCTAGTATGTAATAATAGTGACAGCTAGGTGGCGTTTTACTGGTTTTCTGCTGCGACCCAGTTAGACTGAAATCTATCCGCAACATAGTTGGATAAAGGCGATAAGGCCGATTATGATTATTTTAAAAAAACCCCACTGGAACTGGCCAGTAAAAAATCTCTAGTCCATTCCTCGCTCACTGTATTATGCAGCGCAAACATATTATTAACCTGGAATAATAGTGCTGTGAAAACTAGACGCCTATGAGTAAAAAGAACAGAAACCATAAAGTTATTCCGATCACATTTTAAAATATAGAACATCAATCAATCAATCAATCTGCCTAGCCTTTTCCCAACTGTATCGGGGTCGGCTTCTTTTTAAATATAGAACATTAATGGTGCTTTTTCTAGAAGCGGTCCTTTGAGTATGAAGCCATAAAGATTGAATTAGAATACTGAAGTCCTACTAATAAACTCGGTACTTATACCACGACAGTGGACAACTTTTTAATGAACATCTTTCCTTTACAAACAGCAGTTTCCTTTTAGTTTTGTTGTCCATACTTCATTGTATAAATATTTGCAAAATCTAGTTCGTTTTGAAGATAGGATGCCTAAAAGCTAGCGTGCTTAAACGTAAACCTGATATTTAATCAGGTTTACGTTTAGAAGCTTCGAACATACCTACATTTGCTAAACAAACAGTTGAGGCTTCCTGAGACAGACGCGACGTGACAATGCCCTATCTATAGAAAAAATTCTATGAAAAGAGTTGTCACATTGTGGTCGCTTTGTCGCATCGTGCCTATATTTGGGGGACTTATAAGTTATCACAAAATTAATGAAATTATTTACCGACAAAATGTAAAGTTGATTTTAACAATAAAACACTACAAAGTGAAAAAATATTTTCCTGTTGGTTTTCGTTTTTCGACACCGACTTCCGAAACGATAATTATATTTCACAATAGGACCACAACGACGATATTTATTAAACAAAATATTAAAATGAAATTCGTTGAACATAAATAGAAAAAAACATACAGTCGATCATAGACTGCTCCTGACTTCCTATTTAAAGTCGGTTCTAAATATAACTTTTGAAATTACTGTTTACAATTTTTATATCGGTACCACATCGGTACTATCGATCTAATTAGGACAACATGATAAAATATTGATACTAGTAACTCATTTATTATTATATATAGGACACCTAGCCAACAATTAAAAGTTGTAAATTTCAATGTTTTTGAATATCGTGTAGGTAAATGGTTTTACAGCTCTCACAGCTACACTGCTTCTGCGAATCCATTTACAGCGAGTTTAAATGTTTAATTGGTACATAGAAAATTCTAAATAAATGTAGGATTCCTAATAAACTACCAACATTTTACAACCTACCCTCAGTTTCCCAGCACAAAATTATTACAGAATTAATGTGACAAATTTTCACACGCATATTTTCAGCACGCGTTGTCTGCTGTGATTGATCTCCAAACATCCGACAGAACTCAAAATCTCCAGACAAACAAGTTCTCGGAAAGGTTCTTTATTTCAGATCATTTCTGTTATTAATTTTTCTCGATATATATACATATATATACGATATATATATAAGAATATATATATACATATATGTAATCTGAATCACGGAAACGGCTCCAAAGATTTTCATGAAATTTTGTATGCAGGCGGTTTCGGGGGCGATAAATCAATCTAGCTAGGTTTCATTATTAGAAAACGTCGTTTTCTCTATTTTCACCCGGACAGAGCTCGGTCGCCCAGGTATTTTATTTAATTAAATAAATGCACGTGACGATGTAAAGGCCAGGGTGGGTGGTTTTAAACGTTACGGACCGTGACGGACATATTATTTAAAAAAACCGGCCAAGTGCGAGTCGGACTCGCGCACTAAGGGTTCCGTACCATTATCACAAAAAAACGGCAAAAATACACGTTTGTTGTATGGGAGCCCCACTTGAATATTTATTTTATTTTGTTTTTAGTATTTTTTGTTGTAGCGGCAACAGAAATACATCATCTGTGAAAATTTCAACTGTCTAGCTATCACGGTTCATGAGATACAGCCTGGTGACAAACAGACAGACAGACGTACCGCGGAGTCTTAGTAATAACTCTATTACCTTACCTACTACTTTACGTGTTTACCCTTTAGGTACGGAAGCTTAAAAACCAACCCCAAATGAAAGTAATTGGTGACCCCTCGTCTAAAGCCTCGTCTGCATAACAGCCTCTAAGGGATCACATAACAGGCAATGGAGTTCTGTTATCACATCAGTGGGGAAAACGCGTATTTTAAAGAAAATTCGCATTTCAGTCGCAAACTGTCAAAAACATTCCCCTTCTTTGCATAAAAAGTTTCTGACATTGAGTGTCACCGAGATGGCATTGCAACTTGAATGTAAACGATTTTTAACCAAATTCAAAAAAGGAGCTAAATAATGTGTTTAAGTACGAGAGTCGGCCTTCTGACTGCAAATTGTGATATCACTTGACAGAGACGAAATTGAGGGACGTTGCGTCCGTTTCACTTCAAATCAAGAAATCAAATATTCGAATGGAACAATAAACACTCGACCACTTTACTTATTAACTTCGTTTCATAAAACACGAGGGAGGTTAACCTTAGACTGAGACACAACTTATGTGTATTTATCTATCTACCCAGTCCCTATCAATCGATCGAAGCAGGGTAGGGCATTTTGACGGGCCATTCCGGCCAAACAAAATGCCGTACCCTGCTTCTTCTTCAACATCATCATCATCATTACAGCCAAAAGATTTCCACTGCTGAACATAGGCCTTCCCCAAATGACGCCATGTCGATCTCGACTAAATTACATTTTTTTTTAAAGGAAATTTAGACCGCAAGCGATACGAGATATCGCAACTTACATCTAAAACATTATTGTTCGCTATATTTCCGAAAATGTAGAAATAACGCGCGGTATCACGTTTGCGGACGAGAGCTTAATCTTTTATCAGCCGTAGTTGCCTGTTACGACCCCCATGGGGGCCAATGCGCGAACCTATTCTTAGGAGGGGTCCACAGCCACACGATATCACGTGATGTCATATCAGATAGATTAAACTACCCCGAACATGAAACAAGATAAAACTCATTTCAATCTGATATTATTTTAATCATATAAACAGACGATCTATAGTACCCACACATGTTTGCATGAAGGTTTCCGTACATCGTTGTGACGTAACAATGCCACAAGCAAATGCAATAGTGAGATAGTGGTCAAGCGCAAGCCTTCAAAAATAAAAAAAACGGTGTGACGACACTTTTTAATAAATTTGGATTTTCGATACAAAGTTGTCGTCAAATGACCAAAATTTGTATGGGAGATAATTTTGTTTTGGTCTGAGAATTGTCTATGATTGCCTTGGAGAAAGTGGTTCATATACAAACAAACTGCTGCTTTTAACTCATGTGGGTAAAAGCAGTTTTTAATCCCCGACGGAAAAAGAGGGGTCTTATAAGTTTGACGTGTATATCTATGTGTTTGTGTATATGTGTCTATCTGTGGCATCATAACTCCTCAACGGATGAACCGATTTTGACTATGTTTTTTTTTTTTGGTTTGAAAGGTCACCCCCTGTTTTGTACAATTTCTATACATACGCATCGTCAAATTATCGCGTCGCGCTGTCTTTCCTCGGGAACTTTAACTGTTGAACGGTTCGGTTTCTTTCTTGGAATGGCGACGACAGTTGCACAGACAATTCTAATTGTTCCTTTTTCTTACAGGTACTAAAGAGCTTCGCTCTTTGAGTGCAGAACTTTCCAGCCCTCTCCCTTTTTGTGAGTACTCATAATTATAATTAATAATTAGTTTAAACTTTATATTCAGTATTGTAACAGAAAGAATTAAAAAAATCCTTAATATTACTTAGTACCTAGCGCATCATGCACTTAATTTGAAGTTGGATGAAATTTTTTATTTACTTGTAATAAGATTCCCAAAAAATCATGATCCTTTTTGTTAGCCACATTTCGTAATTGCTCTACATTTTATCAACCGAAACTTTCTTTCCAACAAATCGATGTTTGTTCCTTTGATTTCGACAATTGCTCTTCAATATCACTTATCAACTTCTTTATTATTTACTCCAAAAAGGGGTGTAATTTCACTTGACAGGAGGTGTAATTACATAGACGCCAGGAATAATATAATACTGATGTTTCTCATTCCATTTGATCCGATACCATCTGTTATTGTATGTAGGCTACACGTGGATTTTTTTACCTAGTGCCTATATTGATCGGTCTAAACCAGGGATTCCCAAATTATTTTGGGCAAGAGACCCCTTTTCCAAAATGAATTGATATCTCAGACCCCCATAGCCAAATTACTCTAAAAATCCGCTTATTGACTTGTCGAGTTTTTCATCTTTTACGAACGCTTACTAACTTGTTGAGTTTTTTAAAAGTACAACAATGATACTTCCTGCTAAAATATTAGTCATTCTTATAACAAGTTGGTAAACGTTACACAACTTATACAGTATATTGAAAGTTTCAAATAAGAACTTGTATTAATAGTAAAATTAGTTGTCGTTTATGTCGAACCCTTGGGAAACCGGTTTTGACACCGAGGGGTTGATATCGACCACTTTGGGAATCCCTGGTCTAGACCTACTACTAAAAATCTAATATCCAAAAATTCTAATCTAATATTCTCTCTCTACTTTCATTGTGTTCGCCTGTTAATTTCCACTGTCATTTCTAAGCTTCCATAAAGCCTTTTGTAATCAGCCTTAGTATTGAAATAGTTCCACAGCAACCAAGATTGTCAAATGGAATTGTGATCATAGTTTCGGGTTCTATAAGAAGATCTATATAGAGATGCTTGTGTTAAATTAATAATAGGGTACTTGACAAAAACTTATAACCTAAAAATATTGGACACGTATTTTTTTCTTTTGCCACGTAAACAAAAAAATACGACGATACAGTGCGTTGAAATATCGTGTGGCGTCACGGTGTGCTACACTTTATACTGACAAAGTGACATCACAAGCCCCCACTTCTGAACTTTGATGCGCTTTATCTTTGCCAATTTTTATCTATTTTATAAAGGAAAAATACGGGTCCAATATTATTTGATAATCTCACTGACGGGCAAAATAGAATTATCATTTTTCTACCTAAGAAACATCCCTAGAGACACACAGATCGATCTTGGAGTGGCCAACTATGACATAGCAATACTCCTCCGAGTCTCGATAGTTGTTATTTAACACGTTAGGGGTGGTCTTAAGCTGAGAAATCTGACTCCATTTTTGCCTTATGGTTTATTTACAGGGTTTTGAAGTTTAGACAGACGTTCGATCTTTGGAAAATACTAGTACTCAGAATATACGGTTAGACGGGAAGCGGACTCTAAAATGTTTGGCAATATGCTAGGCAAATTGATTCAGTTTCGTATTTTATTATACGAAAATAAGAATGAATAGATTTAAATCGTCTTTTTAACTTAAAACATGATTGCATAAAAAATCACGTTTGATGTATGGGATCACCACTAAAATATTATTTTTATTCTGTTTTTAGTATTTGTTGTTATAGCGGCAACAGAAGTACATAATGTGTGAAAATTTCAACTGTCTAGCTATCACGGTTCATGAGATACAGCCTGGTGACAGACAGACAGACAGACGGACCGCGGTGTCTTAGTAATAGAGACCCTGTTTTTACCATTTGGGTACGGAACCCTAAAAAGCCTCTCTTAAGGCTCTTATTCCGCTACAGTGCTGTAAAACGGTTACTTTTTTAAGTTTACTCCTTAGTAACAGCTAGGATAAAAATTCAGAAAAAAAAAATATTACTGATTCATGTACATGCCCCTAAAGTTTCATTGGTTCGGAGTCACCCAGTCGACACCGGCTATCGCTGAAAACCAGCGCTGTGGCTCTGTCTCGCACCCAAGTCCCAGCATTATGCTGAGCGATGACCGTTTTGCGTAGTTGTGACGCATACATTGTAATGATTGTATTTAAGATTTTTTGTTATTTTTATGGTATGCGTCGTGCCTGGCGCAAATAAACAATTTTTCTTTCTTTCTTTCTTTCTTACATTATTTATGAAACATAGTTTTTTCGTATGACTAAAACTTTTGCCTAAAAAAATAATTAACAACACGATATTTTTTCGCTTCTTTTGCTTACTCCTATCAAACGACTTAGATGTTTAAAAATATTTTTACACTGAAAAATTGATGCCTGGAATTTCTTCATAACTGAAGAAATTATGAAATATTATTATTATTAATTATCAATTATTCTGCATATGTAAATCAAAAAATATTTTGCAAACCAAGCTATTCAAAAGGAGGTTCAATATTGATATTTTGGCTCCGAGTGGGCGCACGGCCAGTACTGCGTTAACATTGAGGCGTATATATCGCCTTAATATTGGGGAATGGTATACGCCTTAGTGTCGTCGTTTACGCTATTTGCTTTTGTTTAATAAGAAGACGTCTGAAGATGCTACACGAAGTACAAAAGGAGTTTGTACTTCATGTAGAACCTTTGTAGAACCTACTTTATATTTGTCCTATGTGAAGTACATACTTCGGTAAGTACTGAATCATGTTAACGTTACAGAAAATCAATATCAACACAAACAAAGTCTGCCGAACAGAATGGTTACGGCGTTCGTTCGTTTATTTATTTATTAAGCAATGGAAGTAATCGTTGTTTCTCTTAGTATCTTCTGTTGTGCGTATAATTTTATATAACAACTAGTTTCTACCAGTGGCTTCGCCTGCGTGAAAGTCGAAAATTATCCTGAGGGAACATATTCCTGGGACATAATCTACCACTGTGCAAAATTTCATCCAGATCCGTTCAGCCGTTCTGGCGTGATAAAGTAAAAATCATACACACATCCAAACTTTATATTTTTTTTAGTAAGATAGCTCTTAACAGAGTTTATCTGAAATACTAGCTGTCCCACGCGGCTTCGCTCCCGTCAACTGGCTACCTACCTTCCCATCTAAACCGTTTACGCAGCGCACGCAACGGAAACTCTCCAAAAGGATAATTTTTTCCCGTTTTTGCTACATTTTTCATTTATGCTCCGCTCCTATTGGTCGTAGCGTGATGTTATAAAGCTTATAACCTTCCTCGATAAATGGGCTATCCAACACAAAAAGAATTTTTGAATTCCAACCAGTAGTTCCAGAGATTAGCGCGTTCAAACAAACAAACAAACAAACAAACTCTTCAGCTTTATAATATTAGTATAGATATGAAGTTTAAGAACATTTAAGAAATATTTTTTTTATAATTTCGGATTATAAACAAGCGACCTAGATAGACTGCGAAACATAAGCTCATTTTAAAACTCATAAATATAGAGTAAGCCCGGTTCTTGAATAATGTTCTGTCACATAATCCTCTTGTATGCCAAGTAGGCACCTACTCTTCATTTACCGGCAATAACACTAAGTGCTACACTTGAAAAAGGTCAAGCTACTCTCACACACCTGAAAACGAATTAAATGGCAACAGACAACACATTCCCGAGATCTCGACATAAAAAACACATTTCAACATGCGAACACAGAGGCCTAAACAAACATTACAAAAAACTGAATTAAAAATGGCGACGAAAATGTACAGGTAAGCACAACTCCATTGTACGCTAACCATACGTATTGTTGCGTAAAAATCGTTTGTACCTTCGCGATCAAAAAGCAGAAAATACTTCAAATGACTTACCATGTTTCTGACGTCTCTTTTTTCCCAAAATTAGGAGCGACAATGTCCTAATCAGGCATGATATTGTTTGGGCACAAAAACCTTTAAATATGCCTTGGGCATCCGGTTTCAATCATGGTGCTATAGCAAAAAAGGTGGCAAAAAGTGGCACAGCAATTTCCATATAATTGGCATGGCAAATCTGTTTGTTGATTGCCACCAAATAAATAAGGAGTTAGTCATCACAGTTCTATATGGGGCAAACAAATGCCAAAAATAATGAGCACTCACTGAACTTAATTCGTTATTAATGCGTGGAGCATGTTTTGTTTTAAGTGTACCTAATTTAAATTAATCGAAAGAGAATTTACTTCTGGCCTGCATAAACTATTTTACCACAATATTGTTTGAGACCAGATGCAACGTGATTTCAAAACATAAAACATTACGCTATGAATGCAGAGGTGCATCTACAGAAACGTCCGGGTGACGCTCGTACGTCTTACGCCACCCTTGCTCACAAGTACCTCTTTCACAGTAAATATATCACTCCAACCAGAAATATTAACTAATATCTTATCTTTAACGTCGTCTGTCAAAATTTCACCATCCAAAATTAGGGCGGGAAGTCCATAAAGCGAAAAATGAAAGGGACTTAACTCAAAATCTTTTCAATTTATTACCCCCTTAATTATGAAAATCTATTTTGTATTTAAATTAATGTGCGGTAGAATATAAACGTGCAATTGAGTTTTAATTCGAATGAAACAATTTCAAAGCGTGTTTTAGCTTTGATAAAGATACAAAGACGCGTATGAATGTTCGTTAATACATTTTTTTGTTACTGTCAGTTTTTGCTATTTAATTCACATGTCTTGTTAAGTTCATTGACGTGTTAAAAAGAAAAACCAGTCACCTTCACCAGGATGTCTTTTTTAAACAGATCGAATGACTAAAAGCCGCAGAAGTTCGTAGAACCCAAAGGAAAACAAATGAAGAGGACCTTTCAACCAAGCCTTTGTATTTTCAACGTCAAGTGTTTGTCAATTATGCTTAAAAATATAAAATTTCGTACACAATTGTGGAATAATGAGAGGCTGTAGGCGACGAGCACAATTTGCGTTAACAAACACGCACGGCTGGGTAGTGGGTACCAGGGCCTCATATATTAGTAGAGCTGAAGCCAAATTGATACATATACGCGCCTGGTTTGTGCTCAGTTAACTTCTACAGCTTGCGCGGAATGATAAGCAGACGATACATTAGCTATTTCTTTTATCTTCGAAAATCGAAATGGAGGAATACACTTTAGTATTTTTTGTTTGCGTGGCAATAATAAATTCTATACAGACTGAGTATCGGCACATGGTATTAGGAGCAACACAAACTCGATAAATAAATTGGTTACAATAATGCCTTTTCAGTCTCAGGCGTTGCACAGAAGGGGTTCTGGGGTGTCCTATTATGAGGTCAACTGGTTCCATGATTACATGATTCCAGTGGTAACGTCGTGGGTTCGAACCCAGGCAGGCGCTTTACTTTGTGGGCATACCGGCATGTCCTGGAACCAAAAATTCAAAGACATGTGACGTCTAACAACCCGCGTGGTGAGAGGAGGCCTGAGTCCCAGCAGTGGGAACAATAAAAAGGCTGATGATGTTTTTAGTGAGTTAAAAATCCCACCACGCGGATCTTTTCCCCAAAAGCCCAGGTAATTAACGTTTCCCCTCGAAAACGTACGAAGGCAAGGTACTTGGCACAGACATAAATCTAACTAGATAATGCAAGTCCCTCCATCTTTATGAAAACCTAGCGTTCCACTTTTTCACAAAAAAATTTACTAACCAATGAAAGAAAACATTTCCAATGCCTTGGCCAACTTTTTCTTTACATTCTTTACAGCTCAATATGGCATAAAAAGGCATTTTTCTAGATTTCGGTGGATTTCCGGTGCGGATAATGCTAAATGAAAAAAAAGCTCAGATTACGATCATTGATCGTAACTTTACTCCGTTTTTTGGCAGTCGAAGTACATACAATCGCGTCATCTAGTTAGATTTATGTCTGGTGGTACTTGGTAAATAAATTCGCAACAATTATGCCGTAGGCTCGTAGCAGTGCTACGGAAATTGCTACGCCAACACACTAGGCATGATCGTCAGAATTCTGATCGTTTATTTACAAATGTTCATTCGCCTGTTCGCCTAGTGCGTTAGGCACTTACTCGTGTAAGCCAAGCAAGCTGCCTTTAGCCAAGCTTTATTAAGGCCATACATATTAAAATAACTGCAGTGTCTTGCAAGACTAACATTGGTAGCGTACAAAATTGTTTTAGCTGAAGAAACTGCGTTGTAGTACAATTTGTAGACATTATTAGATCACATTACGGTAGTTAGTCTGCAAAAACACTTGAGAATAATGCTCGTTAGTGCTTTATATAGTATGTTCATTTTATGACTTGAATAAAAACTAACTTATAATAGTTTTTCATGGAAACCTACTGGTACAAGATTGAAGCAATCTTCTTCTTCGTAGGCTTGTCGCATTTTAGGTAGGGTCGGCTCTCCTTATTTCACGGCGCCAAGACTTTCTGTCACCATGTCAATGAAGCTCAACCTCGGACTCTTTTGCAAGATTTACAAGATTAAGGCAATATCGACCATAATTTAGGGCTTAGGTACTAGCTGTGCCCGCGGCTTCGCTCCCGTGAACTGCATATCCTACCCTACTTACCTAGACCTAGCTACCTTACTTACCTTTCTACCTACCTAGATCGAGCGTTCGCTACACAGAATATTATTTACTCTAGGGAGAAGAATATCGACTTCATACAAAAAATAGTAAGGACAGATTTGCTGTGCGCCATCTAGTAGCACTCCAGAACATCACACCGAAACAAAAATAAAAATAAACTTTTTTTCAAATAATACTATCGACTTCCAAACAAATACACTACAAAGTGAAAAATAACTTTATTTTTGGAAGTCGGTATCTTTGGTAGGTACCAATTTTTTTCCTTATGGACCTCCAAAAAGAAAGTTATTTTTCAGTTTGTAGTGTTTTTATTTGGAAGTCGATAGCATTTTTTGATATAAAGATTTTTTATTTTTCACTTTTTAGTTGTATTTAATAAGCAAGTTCTTTATTAGTAAGGTACCTATAATGCCAGAATAGATTACCCGAATATCATGTAACTTGAACATAACCGGTCAAATGAGGGTGTACCAAGATGAACTGTACACCTCTGCGTACCCCTTTAGAGCATACTGGCGTGATGTTATGTTATGAAATGGTATAAACAATAAACAGACATGTGATTTCAGCAATCCCGAGAGATTTGCCGTCATTTATTGAAGAATTCTATTGTATATCTCAGAAGTTCAATTTGGTAACATACTCTTTCAAACAAAAAAAAAATTTCAAGATCGGTCCACAATAGACAGAGATATCGGTGAGCTTAAGCAAAAAAAAATACATAATAATGTTGAACATAGAACTTCCTTTTAGGAAAGTTGGTTAAAAATACCTATCCATAGCTGGGACTCGAACTCGCAACCTTATGTGAAGTAGGCTACCAAGTTTATCATTAGGCTCTTCAGAAATTCAAGGCAATAGCGGCATCGAAATTACGAACCACATTGCACGCACGTCAACGACATTATTGACATTAGTAGTATGATTAGAGATCTAAAAACTCATGAAGCTTTTTTTTTGTCTTGAAATATTATTTGTACTCTAGCCACACTTGAAATAGACCTTGAAGGTATATCGTTGATTCGACATAGAGAGATGAACCCCTGCCCTGGTTCGCTGCGTACCCGCACGGGGGAGCGGCAGGCAGGTTTTAGGGATCCTAACTACCTACCAATTTTGTTTCTATGGGCATTCATCCGCGGAAAATCTTCGAATATGGAGCACACGTATGTTGCACAACGCCATCTATCGAATATGGAGTTCAACAATCCGGGCTGAATTATGTATGTTCCAATATCTTACTTCTTGAACACTTTAAATTCATCTAACTTTTGATAGAGAAAACTGATTTCGATGAAACAAAAACTGAATAATACTTCAAGTTACGCACAATTTTCATATATAAAAGTTATCTACATTGGTTTCGTACATTTTACATGATGCGTGCACAAATAAACAGACAAACAGAAAAAAAAAACAAAATTGCTGGAATAGGTTCTGTTGGTTCTCCTTAACACCCTGGCTATTTTTTTTAATTATTTCGATGTACAAAAACGACTTTTCTACAGATTTATTATATGTATTGATAATACAATATAAGACACAAAATATCTAAGGTCTATATCCAAAAGTCCCTAAGACTGAAACTTGCCACATTTCAAACGATTCAGTCGCCATGAAAACGGAAATATCCTCGATTAATGTCAATAAAACAAGCTACAACTTAAATTTAATTGAGTCGAATTGGAGTAAATGACATACCCCCGATTTCTGTTAAGCATTTGAAGTTGAGTATTTGTCAAACTATACTTTAGCCTGAAAACCTGTCAACATTTGGCATTATAGTAGGATTTGATACAAACTTCAAATACTCAATTCAGAAATCTGCCCATAGAATACGTTTAGATTACAAACACACCAATATTATAAAGGCGGAAGTTTGTGAGTGTGCGTGTGTGTGTGTGTGTCTGTGTGTGTGTCTGTGTGTGTGTTTATATGTTTGTTAATTCTTCAAGCTCAAACGGCTAGATGGATCTGGATGAAATTTGGCACAGAGATAGATTACAGTCCTGAATAGCACATAAGATTTTATCCCTGGAATATGTTCGCTTGGGATAATTGCCGACATTCACGCGGGCAAAGCCGCTGGCAGAAGCTAATATCTAATAATACATAAAACCTTTAACCACTATTAATCTATTGTTTTAGAAATTATTTATGTATTTTATTAGTTAGATTTAGTTTATTAATATCCGACTTTATTCATTGTTCATATTTTTACACCTACCACAGTTGTGTCCGTTTTAACCCAAAGGTTGACTGGTAGAGAATGCCTAGCTGCATTAATTCCGCCTATTTATAACCATTGTACATAAAGTTTCAATAAATAAATAAAACCCTAGCCCAGTATTAATAATTAGTATCACAACGATCATTAACAATGTAATTAGTCGTGTTTAGATTAATTTAAAAGTTTGACGTGTGTACCTTTACTTTTACCGTTTTTGTATTTGTCTGTGGTATCATAGCTCCTAAACGGATGAACTGATTTTGATTTCGTTCTTTGTTTAAATGTTGACTTTATCGAGAGTGTTCTTAGCTATGTCTGATGAGACTTAGTGCAGCTGTTCAAAAGTAATGGGCATTTTACTGTTTGCATCGGGCGGTTTTCGCAAGATATCGTGTCATAATGACGTGTTTAATAGATTGTCGATTGTGATGAAAACCGCTTGACGTACAAAGATGAAATTGGACAGGGAGGTTCCTCATGTGACTTAAGTGCGCACTAAGAAAGGATTTTTGGAAATTCCATCCCCAAAAAAAAGGTTGAAAGTTTGTATGAAATTTCTACAGTTTGTAAATTGGACACGTGAAATTTTAGATTTACGCTGTTGGTTGATAAAAAGAATTCATGTATTTATTGATTTTTGGAAATTCCACCCCTAAGGAGGTAAAAAGATGCAAATTTGTTGAGCTTATATATTTGAAACTTGGCGTAAATACTAACCTAAGTAAATTTTAAAGGTTCCGTTTATTAGTTTTTCAAAACTCAATTTAGGGGCTGTTAAAGATTTTTGACAAAAATTACTGTACAGTGCTTCTTTTTATGATATAGGGGAGCACTAAGAAAGGATTTTTAGAAATTCAACCTCTATGGGGTTGAACTAAAGAGTCATCTGTCTCGAGTCTAGTTCTAGTTAACTGCAATGCCAGGTATCCTCACAATGTTCTACCTAACCGTTGCCAGCGATAAAACATGTAATGCCATGTTATTGTGTAAGTAATTCAAGCTTGACATATTTGCACCAAAAACATCGTCGGACAACCAACCTGCATTTAAACTATGCTTTTTGACTTGGCAAGTTACTTGGACAGCTCGGTTAAAAGCATAGTGTTTACATAACAAGCGATATACGGAAGCACTGAGTGATATATTTTTAGCAAGCCGATATACAGCGCATGATAGGTTCCTATAAAAATATTGCGAAAATGGGGCGACAAAGGTGATTGTCATACAAGGGATAGATATTTAAGAACTTCGACGTGACATATTCTTTGAAAACAAAAAATTGTAGCTACTAAGGCAAAACATTACATACAAGCTTTTCCCCGCGGCATCGTTCCAGTGGCGCACCCCACTGTACTCGTTTTCGGGAAAAAAATAAGCCTGTCACTCAGCAATAATGTAGCTTTCAACTGGTGAAAGAATTTTCAAAATCTGTTAAGTGGTTTTTGAGTTTATCCATTACAAACAAACTTACAAGCAATCAAATCTTTCCTCTTTATAATATTATAATAGTGTAGACCTAACTTACAACTATCCATAACAACCGTTTATAGCATCCATATACTCACGCCATTTGCCCAAAGGAGTAGGTATTGATACCACAGAATAAATAATAGTACAAGTACAGAAGAGTCACTTAACGCAACTTATGGAAATAGAGGCTCTTGCAAGTAAGCAACAAAGTGCAATTCAGCTCGCATAAGCGCTCATTGCCTAACGCGATATTCACCTAAACGTTGCCGCTCTCTTCTAACGCGTAACTCTATTGCTGTCTGACGCGGAGTGATGCGCTAGGGTTGTCGGCTTGCTGCTGCTGCTATTATATTCATCGTCTATCTACCTTGTTGTTGTACCTAATTTGGTAGATACCTAATTATTAGTATTTTGCACACCTATTAATTCTTTTAGAAACCCCAAAAAAGCTTTTTTTTTATAAAAATCTCTTTCTCATTATTCCCCCTACTAAGGACAGTTACAGAGTATTTATGTGATGATTTAAATACAACAAAATAGCTTACCTTTCATCAACTTATGGAACTGCAAAAAAGGATAATATCGGTTCCTTGTTCTTTCCTTTGTTTAGACACCCGTAAACGCAACTGTATTTTTTATACGAATCATTATAAGATCGTTTAGAAGTCATCATTCTTTGCAAAAATCACAGTAGGTACAAATAATAACTCGGCTAGCGTGCGAGCCGAGCGCTAAGCGGCAACCACTGCGATACTCCTTTTCACAAGGAGCGTCGGCCGATCGTACCTAAACTGCGAAGTGACACCCCCCTGGTGATACGATCCCTAAGCGCTTTTTAGGGTTCCGTACCCGAACGGTCTAAACGGAGCCTTATTGCTGTCACTCACGAGTCTGTCAGTCGTCTGTCACATAGGTTTTACAGCCAAACGGTTGGAGCTACAGTTTTCAACTTTGCACAGTATAAGCATCTTTGACCCAAAGCCATACAGATTGTCAAAAAATATTTTTAAAGGGTTTTAAGGAGGGCTCCCATACAGTTACAGCGGCCGGTGAAAAAAAAAATGTCCTTCCCCATCGATGGAGTATCGTTATTAGAGCTCGGGCAGTAGATGAATCTCTTTTTTAATATTGCATAATAAAGAAATGAGAAGCCACAAAAGAACAATTTTTTAACTTCCGATTGACATATGAACTTCAACTATGGTAATATTATTTATTATTACGTATATTTTACAAACAAATACCAATATATTGGTAAATAAAAATTTTCATTGTCATTTCCAAATTATTGATAGTTTTTGTACGGAATCCTAAATTTGCGAAGTCCGTTACGCACTTGGCCGATTTTTTTGCTTCCTTTACGCTCATGCACCTGGTCATACTCCTTCGCCGCTAGTGCGTTCTGATCATAACCAATAAGACGACCACATCATAAAAGTATTATGCTTAAGATTTAGCGCAGGTTATGTCTTGTACGTTAATCCACTTTTGAGGAAATCCTCATGGATGTTCTGCACCATCGAAGCCTGACACAGATAGGACTGCATGTCAGATTTTTAAACGTCTGCCCAAAAAAAGGAGTGTTATGTTTGTGAATTTATTTATTCCACCAATGTATGTGATATCGATAAAAGCATTGCGTTATCCCGAATAATATTGGCTGGAGAAATATTTAAAAAAAAAATAATGGAGGAGCCATGGTTCATGAAAAAACCGGGTTTTTTTTTCATAAAAATATTTTCGAGATTCATGAAAAAGATCGCTAAAAGAACTAAATCGCTTCAGGGATCTTAATCACAATTAAACAACATAAATAAAAATAGTTTCGCGTTATTATATCCGCGATATTGATGCCCTTCTTTCTTATCATTAAAAGCTATGAAAAACTATATAAATAATAATAAAAAATAAAAACACGCCCGCCTTGTCAAAAAACTGAGTTGAAAATTACTTGAAAAAATCGCCATTGCCGCCAGTAATTTTTTATTCAGTTTTTGACAAAGCAGGCGTGTTTTTTTTTTATTCGGACTAAAACCAGCTGTTCTTGCCCGGGCTTCTGACTCTCAAGAGTCGTTAGTATCCTTACTCTCTCGAAACTTATGACCCGGAGAACATTGAAATAACAATAATCCACCCACTTTTACCCTTTCTGGAATCATTTCGAACAAACTCTACGAAATGGAAATATTTGGGTATGTTATTAGTAAAATACCCTCTTTTCCCTATGTGAATAATTTCCGGGAAGTATCTCATCACTAGTTCCACTTCTATGCCAAGTATTTCGGAGAACAGACACAGACATACGATCCAATAACTTCGACCTCTATTTACTCTAATTTACGTACAACAATAGCTTGAAAAGGAATTTAAATTAGGTACACAAACGTCGAACCAATACAGTTTAATATTAACATGTCGGTGAATACACAGTATCGATCAAAGTTCCCCGTCTCGTAGTACGTTTAGAACACAGAGCACGGAACGAAACAGCGACTAGAGACGGCATTCCTTATTATAATATACCACTGTGTAGTGCAAATGTGAGCTGTCAATATGTCTCTGGCATTCAATTTATATGAATCATCGGTGAAACTGGCTTACTAATTCGCTTGAAAAGTTTTTTTAATGTCATTTCTAGCTATGGCCGACGAATCGTCTCGTCGCTCTGTGGTCTACGACATATTGGACCCAACAAACCAATATGGCGTTATTGGCCCAATATGTGGTCGCCAACATTACCATAATGTCCAGAGAGATTTATTGTCCTACCCAGACGCTGACCTTAGCGAAGTTTATTCGTTATAAGGTAATACTTATAAAAGTTATAAATATGATTTGTGGCAAGCAACTTCAGTAGGTATCTTTTATGGACTTGAGTAAAATATTTTTACGCGCCAACTGTAACAAGAAGGATCGTTTGTGAAATGGAACTACTTTCACGGATCACTTTGTTTAACTTTTTTTTTATTTCTTGACGTTTCGTGTCCTTATGGCTCAGTCGTGGGTGGAAGTAGTCGTGGTGGGTAGTCCTTAGAGGGTTGGCTGTTCCAAGTTTAAATTAGTAAATATACACTTCGTGGAACAAGAAAAGAGGCATTAAGTGTTTGACTTTCTCTTAGCCGTAATTTGATTAAGTAAATTATTGATAAATTACTTGAATTTCTATTAATACCGACGACAAGCGATCCCTTCTAGCTTCCATTATCCCATATTTACCCACGCCTCCCCCTATAAGTATGTATAATGTACTACAAATTAACGAGAATTCCTTTAATTATTTTCCTTTCTATACAAAAAATAGCTCAAACTTAATTAAAAAAGTACGATGTTAAGAGAGAAGCTCGTAGCCTAAACAAAGATGTTTTTCAGCAACAAATTCTTGAGATAAAATGCTTAATTATACTAACTAAAAATATTAATTAGTATTCTATGGTGTTAGTTGAAGAAGTCGTATTAATTAAATATATAACTTTTCTTAGTCCGACCATAAATATAGAAACTTTGTGGAAACATGCCAGGTTTAACAAAACAAACCTTTTCATATATTTCTGGGTGTAAGAAAGAGGAAATACGCGAAATGTTTCAAACTAGTTGTTGCCCGCGGTGTTGGTCGCATCCTAGGAAAAAATTGTACCTGTAGGTGAAATAGTGGTCAAGCGCGAGCCTATCGATACTAAAATAATAATAAAAAAATCTTTGTTTAAGTAGGTACCGGCGTAAAATATATTTTTGGTAGTTAGCAGTCTTAAAGTCCCCGTCACGAGAAGCTATAATTTTTGTAAACACACATTCGCATTCCTACACAATACACCCCAACAACACACAGACTTGTTTCAGTACCACAGAACATTAGACGATAGCACTTTATATCGCTAAAATATAACCCGACCAAGTGAAATTGCTCGTTAGTTTCGTATTATACGTGTGTTACTTTGAGGTGATTGAATTTGGGGTTATATGTTGTTGATTGAATTGTCGCTACGTAACTTAGTGGAAGTTCTTTATTTATTTTTTTTTTATTTACTTCAGATACAAACGATAAACAAAAAACATCGTAAGGAAACCTGAAATTATAGTTAATATAAGTTTGAAACCGCCAACCCGCATTAAGCAAGCGTGGTGTTTAATGCTCGTCCCTTCCCTGTATGAGAAGAGACCTGTGCTGTGCATTGGGACAGTACCAAACTGGTATTATTATTATTGTAAATACAAGCTATGTAATAATCTAGAATTTAATAAAACTGCATACCTACCGTCATTTAAGCCCGTTCAGCCGTGAGCTTATTCGTGATGAACTAAGAAACATACAAGCTTAGATACATATTTCAAAGACAATTATCATTACTTTTTACACGTCAAAATATCAAAGGACAACGACCATAACCGACAAATAATTTATTCAAAGCAAGAAATCTGTAAAAAAATATATATATAAATTATATATTTATTAAAAGTCAGTAAAAATCCGCATTTTAAAGCTATGTTATTGTTACACAAACATATCTACTTATTAACTGTTATCTAGAATAAAAAAACTTCACAAAAAAATTAAACCGGCTTCTAAAACAAAATATTCTAAAGAGAAAACTAACGTTATTAATAAGTCAGTGTCTTTGGTAGATTGGACGTTGACATCGGCCCCTTAATTTTGGTTCATTCATTGAGGCAAAGGCTCAATTGGCTGCAAAAATGTTGGGGATCCTTGCGAAGGTGAGACGGTACTTCACGCCTGAACAGCTGCTCAACTTGTATATAGCGCAAGTTCGGTCATGCATGGAGTACTGCCCTCATCTCTGGGACGGATCTGCCAGGTACCAATTTGATGCACTTGAGTCAATTTACAGACGGGCCAATAGACTTATCGGCAATGATGCGCTGGTCGACTCAAAGCCTTGAACACCGACGACGAGTTGCCAGCCTGTTGGTTTTCTATCGTTTACATTTCGGGGAATGTGCGATGGAACTGATTCCGCCTAGCCCTTTCCATCATCGGACTACAAGACGTACGACAATGCGCCATCGGTACATGGTCGATATCCCACCCATACACACAAAGCGTTTTGAAAATACTTTCATTGTGCGTACAGCCAAGGAGTGGAATTTCCTGCCGGCGTCTTTGTTTCCTGATAGCTACAACCATCGGGGTCTTCAAGTCAAGAGTGAATAGGTTATTTCTAGGCAAGCGTGCTTCACCTTCGACCACATCATCACTTAACATCAGGCGATATAGTGGTCAAACGCGAGCCTATAACAAAAAAAAGAAAGCAAAAAATAAACCTCTTACTCGCTTCGGGGAACCACAACGTAAATAAAATAAACTGAGGCAGACGTTGACAGTTCCCCGACGCGAGTAAAAGGTTTATATTTTGCTTTTTAGAGGTTTTTCTGTCGGGGGTTTTTTAAATTTGTAATTTTATTTTTATATTGAAACTGGATAAGCGCTGTCTGGTGACGGTATGGAGAATCCCCTTTTTTTGAATACATTTTGACATACGAGATCGTTTACGTTATCACGAGTGAGTACCTAATTTAAAAATCTCAGAATAAGTGTCCAAACAGTTTGAATTTGTCACCGGAATAAGCCTGACTGCTTGGAAGTTTCGCACCGAAGCCGAAGGCTCGAGAAAATAGGGGAGATAGTAGCGTAGTTTTGAACGCGTTTGAAACGGGAGATTAGTGATATCTCTTTTCCATGTCAAAGTAGAATATTCTTTATTTCAACTAAGCTATTATGTGGCACATTTGAACAACAAAAATTTAAATCTAAAAGAAATAATAATGTATTCTACCGTCCACTCGGAATAGTAGCTTGTTATGGAAAAGAAGGGACAAAAAACTCCATGGATACAGCATAGGCATAATCGGGCAACAAAGTTCCCACTATCTGGACACAGACAGGAAGCCTCTACGAGACGTGGCCTATGTCTCACGTTGCGGTAACCCATCAGCGCATCACAAACACGCGGGTTCATCGGGTGGTTTTGTTGATGAAACATGTCACTGGTCTATGTATTTTGGTTTCAGAATAATGAAGAAAAACATCGTGAGGAAATCAGCGTGCATATTCTAGGTTTTTTCGTCCTAGAACATGCATGTGTCTTTCCGATGTAATTCTTCATCGTTCTGAAAGCAATGTAACTAACAATCTATACAATTTAATGTACCTGGTATAACATTTAAATCTGCTTATTGGGTTTACCCATCTTTTCCATGAAGATACACGTTAAACCGATTCGAACCAAATTTTAGCTTTAAAGACATTTTTGCCCTCTCTAGCCACCACTCCTCAATACAGTTGCATATTTGGCTAGACACAGGCCTCTCCCAAAGCCTTAATATCCGTTTCTCCACATCCTGTCCGCACCTGCAGCCATTCTCACGTACCAAGGTGGATCTACCCACGTTAGTCGGTTCGCAAATATTTCTTGTAGAAATCGGTTTTTATGTAAATTTTATGAAAGAGCCATCCTAAGGGTCTACTCATACCAAGACACGACAAAACACGAGTTTGCGTTCACGTTTTTAAATTGGGATTGAGATAGAAAATGGAACGAAATAAATGAATTTGAATTTGAATAAATGTCACCGAAAAAATTATATTTCAATATATTTTCGTAGGTGTATTCGAAGTCTTCCTCTGATTTATGTACCTTTTCGTGCAGTAAATAAAGTTCTATATTGTATAGCAATTTTAAAAGTAATTGCAGGGCTATGTGTGGAATAAACTTTAGCACAAAAACCCAATACTCGACGTGGGTCCTCATATCTTTAGTCACATAAAAATAGAATTCCCAAATCTACATAATAAAGAAATAAAATATTAACGACCATATAAATAGCCTTGTTTTTATCAGATTTATGTTTTTTAATTCAGATTCTACCTAAATCTAGATTTAAAGTGTTAGTGTTACGTCCCTATAAATTAATTAAGTATTTATTTTATTCAAAGACTTTTACAGCTTGAAATATAAATTATAGTATTGTGACAATATCACAAATTTATTGTCAACAGCCCTAAAAAAGAAATAACAATTCAGTCCTAAATTCATATGTTTCCAGAACCTACGTTATGATTTCCATACTTCTGCGAAACTACAAAGCAGTTTGTTGTCCTCCCATGTTAATAGTACCGATTGTTTAATCCTATCTACATTTTGAAGAGAACAACACACAATAAGCACATCCGAAAAGTAGAGCTATTGTGCAACGTCCGTTTCGAAAATCGAACTCATTTGTTTTTCACATCTCGACAACGTTCGAATTTAGAATTGATTCAGAACAGAACAGAACGGCAATATAATTATACAAATGGCGGTCATACCGTCAGTATAGTTGGTAGTTATGGTTAACCATGACTGGTCTGCCGATGTTTTCAGTAAACCGTGAAAACTTATGGAAGTGAGCTGTTAATTCGTAGCTTTAAAGAGTACGAGCATGACACTTCACCTCAGACTGACTCGCTGATAACCAATGTGATTGCGCTGCCCCTGTTCAATACACGACCCAGGATGAACAGACTCATGTATATTTTTGTATTTTTTAAATTTTTCTGTGATGATAAATAAAAACAAGCACGTAGATAGTCAAATGAACCCACACAAAATACATGAGGATGAATGCAAGATGAACTATGGTATGAAGGATAAAAGTGCGAGTGGCATGAGAGAAGAATAGTATGAATGTGTTTGCAATCAATAGGCACCAATATTGTTGGTGGGGATTAGTATTTAAAAAAAACCCTCGACACAGTTCAGGAGTCTCCCAAGTGTCCCATACACCAGCACTTTTGAAGATCTAATGAAAGGGCGCGGACACCATGTGCATGTCTGTGGATCAATTGTCAGGCAGGAGTGGTATTTTAGTTGGTGAGCACCGAGGTGAGTCCGACACAGCAGAGTTCGCACGTATGTGAGGCAGCTTGGGCCTTCATAAGAATTGCCCAATCCTGGCGAAAAAAAAAGTTCTAAGGAACATCAATGACGCTGCTATTATCTTGGCCCACTAGTGGCCTCAAACTAGCTCAGAAGTTAACCATTGTCTCGAAATGAAGGTGTTGGTAGTTTTTAGCCTGGTCATCACTCCTAAACTCCTTATATTAATAAAAGTACACTACCAAGGTTATTCGAAGAGTAAAACCGCAGTAAAACGGACAGGGTATAAAATATCCTCACGTTCGGCGTCGCCTCGGTCTGGTGTACGCATAATATCCGATTTCCACGTGTGTTGGTTGGCTTATTTGTGCTTGTTGGGGCTATTAGGAGATGTTGACTGTATCGGGTTTCTGTACTAGCACTGGACTGCTTCCTTTATTACGGGCGCCATTAACGGATAAATTATTGTGGTGTTCGCTCTCCTTGTAGAGATGCTAATGTAGGGTGGGATAGGGCATTTCGTTTACTAGCTACCTGTAGATACAGGACTGGCGTACTGTGCTTTCGATTACTTAGCTACTTTTATCTTACACTCACTTATTCTCTCTATTTGGGTTTGCTGAAACCATAGGACGCCGCTAGCTTACACTCACTTATTCTCTCTATTTGGGTTTGCTGAAACCATAGGACGCCGCTAGCTTACACTCACTTATTCTCTCTATTTGGGTTTGCTGAAACCATAGGACGCCGCTAGCTGTTGTCCTTCCATACTCCTTTTGCTTCTTTTACATTCGTTCATCAGTGGCCTTAGTGCGAGTGCGTCATTTTGTATTGAAACTAAATGAGCGATGTCTGCTCACACTACAGTGAAACACAATTATTCCATACGATTTGGCTTGAACTTTTACATTAACAAAAATTAAAGAAATTAGGTCTGACGTTGCCTTGGCTGGAGGCTATATTGTTTTTATTTAGGCCGCTACAGGTAATTCCTTTTAGCTTGAACTGAGGAGGTCCCTCATAAAAAAGAACTTAGGTCATACTTGCACACGTTGGTTTTGAGTAATACGAATACGAACATGACTTTTATGAAGAACATCACCAATAAGATATGTGTATGAATTCTGGGCGTCGCCTCCCGGCGTTTCCGACTTGCCTTCACTATTTATCTAATACAACGTAAATATACACTTGTACACATTTAATAACAAACAGTTTTGCTTCTTTATAGCGCACTAGCTTTTGCCAATGACTTTAGCCGCGTAAAAGTCGGGAATTACCCCAAAGGAACGTACAACCGAGTTAAAAGTATTCTTCGTTCTAAACCAGGGAATGGTCTGCCCGTGTGCCAAGTTTAATCCAAAGATGAAATTAGTTAATAAACATCTGGACATTTATAATATTACTATAGCTTGGAAAATTCGTACGTGACACTCCCATGGTCCGCGGGCGCAGGGCACGTAAGGCACCTCCCGGTGGGTTACCGCATTGTCGAAGAGTGGGGGCTCAGCAACCGTGGCTTGGTCACCCACGGTGAAGCGAAGAGGAACCCGGAGGGGCCGCTCGTCAGGGTTTTTGCCGATAATCCGACGACGTAGCGGCCAACATGTAGGTTGCGATGTTGCCTGGGCGACATCGCAACAGACGCGGGGTGCGATGTCGTATGGGGCCTCCCATACCCATACGATATTGCGGCTGAGGGTTGGAGACCGCGGTGGTAGAGGAGTGCTGGTATTGCGGTGCGCCGCTCTCCCTATCTTCCGCGGCATGGACGGGCTCGCCACCGTCTAATGGCGGACGCGGTGGGGCCGCAGGGGAGGAGGAGTGTCAGTATAGCGTTGGGCGCTCTCACTATCCCCTGCGGCCGAAAAATGGTAGGTGGCGGGGCCATTGACCTTGACCCGTCACAAAGGGACCAAGGGTGCCTTACACGGGGTCGGGGTGGTCACGGCGCACTGTGTGTTCTGGTGCGCCGGTGATGGAGTTTACTCCGCAGAGAAGGGTCCGGTGACGGACAGCCGCGGCGGGTTCGCGGTGAATGCTAACACGTGCCCGTGTTCCCGCCATAAGCGGACACCGACCACCGCACAGAAGGACACCGTGGAGTTTTAGTAGTTTGGTATCTCACATAACTGCGCTATCTCCCCGTGGTAGCGCAGTATGCATGAGCATTTCTCCAAGATAAAAAAAGGGCACGTAAGGCAGCAGGGGTGGTATAACATGCGCGCGGGACGGGGATCACCTGTCGGGCGAAACGTAGCGTCATCGCACCGTCACATTATTGAGTAGTAACGCCCCCTCCACCCGCGCAGACCACGGGAGTGTCACGTGCGAATTTGCCAAGCTATAGTAGGATAGCGATAGCTTGGCTTTCAACACAAATTGAGCTATTCCTCATAGCTCATACTGTGGTGAAATTATTAGCCCGTTAGCAAGACTCATATTTCCGAGGTAACTGCCCAGGGTGCACTTAACATGAGACTGCATGAAATACTTCGCTATATACGAGTACATTTAAGTATACTCGAGTGAAATAGACTTCCTCGTTGGTCTAGCGATCGCAAGCGCTACTGCTGAGTATAAGGTCCTGGGTTCGTGTTCCCGGTCTGGTAAAGTTAATATCTGGAGAAATGTGGTCCGACTATAAGTACACCTTTACCCAACCTTTCGGGGAAAAAAAGCGTGATGTTAAATATGTATGTATGATTTGAGTATTCAAGGCTACTTAAAGCCATGGTAGGAAACAGTGAATAAAACTCTTACATTGCGCGTTCAGCTCAAATGTGGGGTCCAGCAGCATTAAACTTAACAAGATTAGCATCGCCCCATTCGGAGACTGCTTCCAAGGACAGATTCAAACGCTCGGGCCTAACGGAGACACCGGATCTGAGACCCAGTAGCCCGTGCATTGCACAAATATTTCTCAGCAACAGTGCTGTCGTCTGTATACTCAAAGGTTTTAGCAATTCATATTTATAATGTTGCTGAGAGTACCGACTCCTGAGGAACCCCGACATTAATATCCAATTGATCCTACGAGCAGCCTTCGATTACCACTCGAATAGACCGATCAGGAATGCGAGTAACTTCGGAGTCTTTAAGTCAAGAGTGGATCCGTTACTTTCAGGCAAGCGTACCCCATCGTTGACCAAATAACCGATTACCATCAAGTAAGAAGACAAGCCAATCCATAATAAGACAAAAGTAAAGAAAAATAAAAGATATCTCACTTTTCCTTCGAGGAGAGACAGTTTAAATAAATAACTTCTTACGTGACATAAAATCCCTAGGGAAGGAGTACGAAGGCATATTTTGCAGATGGAAACCGGAAAAAAAGACAAGCCAACTACGTCGCTGGCGTTTTCTAGTCCTTAATGGATTATTAGGAGAATTACTTGCAACAGGAAACTGCCACGTTTACGACGCCATTTTCTTGTAATACAGCCCAGTCATGACAATGTTGTCAACATAAAAATCGGTAAAGTTGAAACGACAAATGCATTTCGCCTAAAAGTTTTAATAAAACAAGCTGTCCATTCGCTCATTAAAACACCCACAGACAGGTGTGACGTGACAATATGACAACGATACAACAACGAATTTTCAATATTTAAAGCTATTTTTGAATAATTTCTACGTCAACGCGGTGAACAATCTTTGTCACACTGTCGCACCTCTCTGCCAAAGCGTTTAGACAAAATTTGTGTCACGAAGTGTCCATAAATATTATTTTGTCTTCTCACGCAACTTAAAATCCCTGGGGAAGGAAAAAGAGAAGCCTGACATATTTTGTAGTTGGAAACCGGAAAAAAGGCAAGCCAACTACGTCGCTGGCGTTTTGCAGTCCTTAATGGATTATTGGGAGAATTACTAGCAACAGGAAACTGCAACGTTTACGACGCCATTTTCTTGTGAAACCGCGTAGTCATCTCATGACAATATTATCTTCATAAAAATCGATAAAGTTGAAACGATGAATGCATTTCGCCTAAAAGTATTAATAAACCAGGCTATAAATTCGGTTATTGAGGATCACATAGAAAGGCGCGACGCGACAATATAACAACAATACAACAACGAGTTTTCATAGTGGTCTCTATTATAGAGCAATTTTGGAACAATTCCTACGTCAATGCGATAACACGTCTTTGTCGCACTGTCGAACATGTCTGCGGGAGTCTTTATGCAAAATTGCTGTCACGAATTAAGCATAAACAATCTTTTGTAATAGTTCCTGACACGTTGGCATTGATGTTTCATAACTGCATTTAGAGGAATGGAATTGCCAGAAGCGAGTGGAAATTCGGTCATCAGAATTTCATTATGAAGAGATTAGGTTGCCGTCGCTCTCTTGTAGATACAAAGCCTTGGGTCGTTTGACACGTGTTTTGGGTATCATTTTTCAAGGAAACGTGATTTTGCATGCCTTTTGTCTCGTCTTATATACTTGCCTTGATGGTCATTAATAATTTGTTCATAGATTCGTAAGCTGCCATTTCTCTTTCGTGTAAAAATCTTCATGGACACTTTCAGTCTGATACTTTCTGAGTCCAAAGAGTCCTTAGGATATACGGTAAATTTCAATAGTGTCCTGCCAAGTATGATCAGGTCCCAGGAACCTACACATTTGGGACTCTGCGTTGCACAAAGTCATACCCTCCAATACGGTTCACTGTCTACGACAGCCAATTATATTGATGTACTTCCAAGAGTCAGCTTATAGACAGTAGATAAAAACCTCTCCCATACTTATACCTAACGCCCGCGATACTAAAAGTCATCACAGCTGCGAATATAGCGCGCATTTGCATCACTTCCGAATGCGCTCTACAACTAACTATTCATACTCCAACTTTAAGATGGAGTGAAACATACCGCCTAACTTCTAAGGGACGGTAACGGTATTGAGAAGTCCGTCGGTGAAATACAAAGCGATTCTGTGTAGTTTACGAGCGTCCGACCATAATGTTGGGTTAACATGACCACTAAACGTTAACTTTAGACATTCATATTATTTTCTACGCTTATTTACCTATTTGTAGTTAGTTAGTTGATTTGTTTAGCTTGTTAGTTGTTTTCTTTATTTTTTGTATACGACACTAGCACTCCGCTCGCGACTTCGTATTTTATCCTACAGATGACTTTCTTATGTGCAGTTAGTGAAGGCGACCAAAAATAAGCTATTGTTAAATCCATAAAAAATGTGGTATCGTAGATATCTAGGGATTTTTGGTTTTGGACGATTCGTTTTTTGATTCATTTTTGGTTACATTTTAGGCAGAAACCTCCAGATCGTATCTACCGGGAAACAAAGACTCCGTCAGAGAATTCCACTCCTAAGCTGTACGAATAACAAAAGTGTCCCCAAAACGTTTAGTGCGTATGTGTGGGATGATGAATGATGGTTCAGCGATGTTTCTCGTTCTGTGAGGAGATTACATAGATGCTGGTATAGCGGCGAGCCTGAAGCCGTCAAACTGGTACAAATCCAGACTGGAGGCTTTTTAGATGTAACAGATGATAAAACCCAAGAACACATTTCTCAACCTGATGATCGAATCCAGGACCTCATGCTCAACAGCAGTGCTTGCGCTCACTCTATTATGTATTATCTTGTTTAGGGTTCCGTACCCAAAGGGGTCCAAACGGAGCCCTATTGCTGTCACGCACGTATCCGTCTGTCTTTCTGTCGTCTGTCTCACAGTTTTTACAGCAAAACGGTTTTTTATATGTATTTTCTACCGCGGTCATAGTCGTTCGCGCCCTTTTTATTGTGTTTATTTGTTTGATTCTTTTTTATAATATTATAATTATTTGACTCCTACATCGTACATTATTTCTAAGCTTTCTTAACTAACTTAAGTCTACGTGAGTTCATCAAAACAAAACGGTTGGAGCTCTTCAAATTGTCACAGTATAAGCATCTTTTTTACCCAAAGCCATACATTTGTCAAATAATATTTTTAATTAGTTTTTGGGGGGCTCCCACACGCAAAAAGGAGGGTGCGAAAAAAAGTTTGACCTATACCATCGAGTGGGGTCGTTGTATAGAGTACTGTATTTTTGTTTAAAATAATATTGGATAATAAAGGAATGAGAACCACCAAAGTCAGCTATTTTTTCAAAATTTTGTTCCGAAGAGTTTTGAATATCCCATTGATCTATGAACTTCAAATTTGCTGATTATGTTTATTATTTCGTATGTTTTAGTAACAAATACCAATATATTGTTAAATCAGATTTTTTTTTGAAATTTCCAAATTTTGCCTATTAAATCCATCTTGTTTTTGCGGTTTGGTACGGAACCCTCTTCTTCTTTTCGTGTGAGGATGTGACCACCTCTGGTGTCAGAGTTAATTAGCCGCCTCTGGGAACCCCACAGGCCTCTGACTTGGCTATTTCAGACTAACATTAAGTATATAAGTCCAGGTTTCCTCACGATGTTTTCCTTCACCGTTGCCTGTGATGTCCAAGATAAACTTAGAAAGTACATATGAATTTGAAAAATCACATTGGTACTTGCCCGGATTTGAACTCACGACCTCAAGCAAGAGAGGCGAGGTTTTAGCCACTGGGCCATCACGACATAACCCTAAATGTGCGAATTCCAACACACACTTGGTCGGTTTTTTTTTTCTTGTTTATTTGAAAATTAAAAGTTCTTTTTTTCAAATCACATACTTTTTACTACGGCTATTATCATTAATTTTATCGATGATTGAACGCTTTTTCAATATGAATTAATCACATAGGAATTTTAAAATGACACCGTAATAAAATACTTTCCAAAAAACAATCTGGTTTGAGATTTTATTTAATTTTAATTAGTTTGACTAATGTATTATTTGTGATTTATATCGCTTTTATTCTTATGCCATCTTCATTTTAGAAAAAAAACTGGCCAAGTGCGAGTCGGACTCGCGCACGAAGGGTTCCGGACCATTATCGCAGAAAACGGCAAAAAAACAAGTTTGTTGTATGGGAGCCTAACTTAAATATTTATTTCATTCTGTTTTTATAGTATTTGTTGTTATAGTGGCAACAGAAATACATCGTCTGTGAAAATTTAAACTTTCTAGCTATCACGGTTCATGAGATACAGCCTGGTGACAGACAGACGGACCGCACCGTCTTAGTAATAGGGTCCCGTTTTTAACCTTTGGGTACGGAACCCTAAAAACAAGCTGATATCTAAAACATATTTTTAGTACCGCTAATATCATTAATTGTATCCATGATCGAACGATTTATTATAATATTCAATGATAAAATAGGCATATTAAATAGTTACGTATTAAAATACTGTTGTTCAAAAAAACAATTTAGATAGAGCAGATTTTATTTCTTTTTTTATGGATGTTTCTAATGTATTATTTAAATAATTTGAGATTTAGGTATATATATATATATCATCTCTTCTCACCTCGATTAAAAGACTCTTAAGGTCATGACATTTTTTTCAAAACTTGTTCATTTTAATAAATAAAAAAATAAGAAAGGCAGTGGCTTTACGATACCGATAACTCACGGAGCCCGCTCAAATAAAGGCGAAAATTCAGCGTAGATCTTCATTAACGTTATGCGACTAAGTTCAACCTAGACATCTAGTACGTAATATGGCGAAAGGTATATCCTATTCATCACTACTTCTTCTCTTGTATGAGAAATGAATAACTAGCTTTTAATGAAATGGTGAATAGGTATAGTTGCCACTTTGACGTCGATATGGTTAAAAATTACTGACAATAGTGAAGGAAAACATCGTGAGGAAACCTGGACTCATATACAATGGTTATAAATAGGCGGAATTAATGCAGCTAGGCATTCTCTACCAGTCAACCTTTGGGTTAAATCGGACACAACTGTGGTAGGTGTAAAATATGAACAATAATTAAATTCGGATATTAATAAACTACCTAACTAATAAAATACATTTTTTTTATTTATGTATATTATTTAGTTTTTCTAAAACAATAGACTAATAAAGGTTAAAGATTTTCTATATTATTAGATACTAGCTTCTGCCAGCGGCTTCGCCCGCGTGTAAGTCGAAAATTATATCGAGGGAACATATTCCCGGGATAAAAAGTATCCTATGTGCTATTTCTGACTACAATCAAATTTCATCCAGATCCGTCCAACCGTTTGAGCGTGCAGAAGTAACAAACACACTCACAAACTTTCACCTTTATAATATTAATAGTGTGATTTAAGGTTCCCCTTGTCGACGGCACGACCTATTTTGTGCGCGAGGTTAAAATGCATGTTATCTCATCCGACAACACGTGCGAAAGAGATAGATGCTGTGATGAGCAGTAAGAAAGTAGTTCGCGTACGAATTAGCACTTTTGCAAATTTGTATCGAAATGGATGATGATTTAAGACGAAAACGAGCTCGTGAAATTTTATAAACAGACCTTTAGGAGTCTAGATATCATGAAAAAACGACTAAATGTATATTACCAAAATAAAATTATTTGCATTGTTGAATTACTAATCTATTCCTGTATGGAGGCCGTTTTGCAATTTTCCTTCTTCTTATGGTACTTATTGCCGCCCAAAGATGCGTTAAAATTAGTGTTGAAATATGGAACTTTCGATGCTCATAATTTCAAATACATATTTTTTTTTACTTTTTTGTTTCCATACAGGGCTAGGTAATGGTGAGATAAACTGATATCATTTTTTATTTTGAACGTACATCGTCAAACAGTGGAGTAATCGCCAGACTACGTTTGTATGGAAGAATGATCGACTAGTGTAACCTTAAGTTTGAAATCGCCGCGAGTGTGGTTTTCAATGCTCGTGCCTTCTCTAAATGAAAGTGGACAGTTACATTATAATTTGACTAAGGCCCAGCTCACCTGAACCTTTCTGATGCGGTCACCATCACCACAAATTCTCAATAGTCTCGCATCAATCCTATAACTTGGCACTCAATGAGTACTTACAGTGAGAGATGGCATTACCTCGCGCCTCTCCTACTATTTATTATTCAAGGGTATTCCGTCCTTTTCCGACTGTTACGAAATATGTGAATGCTTATATGACTTCTAACATATTGCACTCGCTTTTCCATTTGACATCAAGGTCTTACGGTGACAACTGACACGATGTTTAGGGTTCCAGGCGAATAGGGTGAAAAGCGAAACCCTATCCCCATCAAAATACATTGTTGTATCTTCTGAACTGTAATAGATAGACACTTGAAATGTTCACAGAATGTTTGTGTTACCATGGCCGTTATATGTATAACGGCCATGGTAACACAATTGTATGTACAATAACTTTTTTACAAAAAAAATACCGACTTCAAAAGCAAAACACTGAGAAGTGCAAAATTGCTTTCGTTTCAGAAGTCGGTGTCTTTCGTACCTCTTGTTTTTTTTATCGCTTTGCGACACCGACCTTTTTTTTGAAGTCGTTAAAAATAAATACAAATGTCGTTAAATCGTTATATCGTAAATACGGTCGGACTCGCGCACCAAGGTTTCGCAATCTATACTTATCTATACTAATATAATAAAGAGGTTAAGTTTGTTAGTTTACTTGTAGTAATCTCTGGAAATACTGAACCGATTTTAAAAATTCCGTCACCAATAGGACGCTACATTATGCCTGGCCTATCTGGGTGTCACAGGCTACTTTTAATCCCGAAAAAATAACGGGTCTAGCGGGGTGGGCCACGGTAGCGAAAGCGCGGGAATAAATTTAGTAGGTACCGTATAATTTAGCATTCGCAAAACATAGACTGGTTGCAGTTGTCAAAGTATCTAAAAAAAAGTCATAAATGCTTATAGTTTGCGAAATGGTATGGAACCCTTCGTATGCCAGTCCAACTCGCACTTGACCGGTTTTTTGTTTCGTAAACGACCACGTTGAACTGAATAGAATAGGACACCCGCAGCACCAAAAGGTTGTGACAAAAATTATGGAAACGTCACAGAGTTTTTGTTAAGACGGACTTGGTGGGACAAAGGGCTTGACCCCTAACTTGACCCTTGGGTACCTAGTATAACTTGAAAACATGTAGGTATATTAGATAAAATATTCGTCTTGGGTAGCACGTACCCAAGACGAATATTTTATGACGCTAAAGACTAAACAATTCCGTATTTAATAAGCTGACCTTGTATAGTGTTTCCGTACAAGGCGAGATCAACGTATTATGTAGTATTAGCTTAAGGTTTCCCTAGTCGACGGCACGAACTATTTTGTGCGCGAGGTTAAATTGTATGCTATCTCATCCGACAACACGTGCGAAAGAGATAGATGCTGTGATGAGCAGTAAGAAGCTAGTTCGAGTTAGCACTTTTGCAAATTTGTATCGAAATGGATGATGATTTTGGACGAAAACGAGCGCGCAAAATTTTATAAACAAACCTTTGGGTGTCTAGATAACATGAAAAAACGACTAAATGTATACTTCCAAAATAAAATTATTTGCATTGATGAATTACTAATCTATCCCTGTATGGAGGCCGTTTTGCAATTTTCCTTCTTCTTAAGGTATTTATTGCCGCCGAAAGATACGTTAAAATTAGTGTTGAAATATGCAACTTTCGACGCTCATAACTTTCAAATATTTTTACTTTTTTGTAATTATGAGTTAATGATGAGACAAATTGTATCATTTTTTTATTTTGAACGTACATCGTCAAACAGTGGAGTAATCGCTAGACTACGTTTGTATGGAAGAATGATCGACTAGTATAACCTTAATATGTCGTATTGATGTGGTGGTGGTGTGTGGTGTGGTGGTGATAGAAAAACTAAGAACCGAATGAAAATAATAAAAAAATTAACAAAAAAAAAACACTACAAAGCGAAAAAATCTTTCTTTTCGGAAGGTGATGTCAAAAACGAAGAAATTGGTACCTAAGACACCGACTTCCCAAAAGAAAGTTATTTTTTGCTTTGTAGTGTTTTGTTTTGGCAGTCCGTTTAATTTTCTGTATGTCATCAGGTCATTTACCTTTTCACGTCTGAACAGATTTGGATGTTACTTGGCACTCTGGGTACACTGAGTAGATCAAATCCAGGATTAATACATCGAATATATTTTGAATAAGTAATATTAGTGTGATTTGGGATGAAAAAACACTTTTTAAATTATGTCTTCTTTAAACGAAGCAGTTTCTGGCAATAGAACTAAAGAAGACCCAATTAACTACGCACAGTTTCCTAGAACCAAGAAACTGCCAGAAGTTGAAGCTTACAGTTACAGCAACCACTATCAATAAAACTTTAAATGCCAACAAACTTATTTAATTAAAACATTAATACTTGATACTTGTACATTTTGAAAGAGTTAAAGATCATATTGCTTTAGGCGTACCTACACATGACCTGGGGAGGTCGCAGCCTTGGCCTTTCACAAATTCACGGAATTTCCAACCTTATGTGAAATATGAAGATAAATTCAGACATTTACCCACAATTCTAGGAATTCTCTCCTCTGTCCTAATTACATATCAAACACGTCCAGTTTATTGTATGGACCATCACACAATATTCCCTGGCGGAGTGGATAAAGGTGTAAATAGTACACCCACATTACGTCGTTTACGTTTACCAATTTTTTTTGTTGTGTCTAAGAAACAATAATATTGTAATATTGAAGTACACTGGGAGGAAGGCGATGTCGACTGTGACACAGATTATACTAGCACAGTCGTCAATGTAATCTCTTACGCATGATCAGTGTTAGATATTCATTTCATTGTCATTGGTCAACTTAGATTAAGAGAAAATTGTAAATTTGAATGTTACAAATAAATTATTTATTATTATGTTATAGGGGGTGAGTCCATTGCAGTTTCATCACTAATGGAGTCCAATAATTAAAGACCCCATTCTATATACAGGTTGTAAGAGAAACTATAAAATTTGTTTGCATAACTCTACAAAGGTTCTCTGTCCTTTCGCCGAAAATTGGTGCCAGATTTTCACTTGGCAACTAACGTTTCGCAGAATTTTATTTCACCGAATAATCTTTTGCCAACTTATCATATAATTTTGTTTTATTTCCCTACCTCACAGTTACCAACTGTACGTTTGGTCTGCTTTTCATATGACACATTTTAAAATGCCAACTTTCAAGTAGCAGAATGTTTTAGTTTGCGTAATATTCATTTAATTGTTTATTGTTTACCAAATCTAGTAGGGTTTCGTTTAATAATTATGTAATCTAACATCATCATCCTCCTTCGAACCTAACCTGTCCGTGTCGGGGTCCCAAGCTCGCTTCGCTCGCTCTGGGTATATTCATTGAAAATACACTGTTACACTAACAAAACAGTTGTGTGGCCTAGTGAAATGTTTGACATATGATAAATGTCCCAAACGTTTTGTGTCATTAAAATAATCACCTTAACAATAATTCTACCAAATGAAACGTTATCACAAAAAAATTTGCTAATCGTTAGTTGTCAAAGTGAAACATCGGCGAAGCGTTGGTTGGCAAGTGATAATCTGCCAAAACAATTTTCGGCGAAAAGGCAGGATACTCTCTGCAAAATATACTTAACAGCTGAACAGGGTTGGTCCAATATTAAAAATTGTTTATAATGATGAGTACATACAGATTACCTGCCTAAAGTCTGGTCAGCTCTAATGAAATGCCCTGCCAGAGTCTTTGTTTCATGATAGCTACAACCTAGGGGTCTTTAAGTCAAGAGAGAATAGGTTACTTTTAGGCAAGCGTGCTTCACCGTCGACCACATCATCGCTTACCATCAGGTGAGATAGTAGTCCAACGCGAGCCTATGGTTATATAAAAAATAAAAATAATAGTCTGGTCGACTGTAAAGAGACTTACGACCCTGCACCGAGTTACATCAGCCTAAATGGGCTGATGTGTAAGTAGTGCGCATAAGTTTTCTTCTAGTATACGGCATCTATTGGTAGGTAAATTTATTAGACATAGTATAATTGTGTGTATGACCTTTTCAATCACGTTTTTCCTTTTCCAAAAAGAGTATAGCTCTTTCTGGAGATGGCATATATTTTTTAAATTTGGGTTTGGTCTGTGGATGAGACACAAATAAAAGTAACTAGTGAAAAATAAATTATTTTCAAATTTTTCGTAACTGCCTGAAGCTGATTTCGAGTTAGAGGTCATCATCATCATCAGCATATCTAATGTTCCCACTGCTGGGACACAGGCCTCCTCTCTGTGAGAGGGAATGGGCCGTAATCAACCACGCGGGCGCAATATGGTTTGGTGGATGCCACATGTATTCGAAAGTCGCTGATAACGAAAAGGAATTATTTATTGAGCAAAAAAGTTTCCGTAACTGCCTACAGCATGTAGGGGTCGCCGTGTTTACTGTTTAGCATACCTACCTACTTTTTTGTTTTCCTTTATTATTAGTTACTTCCTACCCACCTCAAACCTACATAAATTTCACAAAAGTATATATATAGGTACCAATCACATTAATAGTAAAATTTCGAAAGTTAATTTTTATTATTTAATACTTTATGCTTATACACACAAACGTACAGAGGTGGGCTTATACATTTTCTACCACTCAACTTTTGGGTGATGCAGAGACAAATAGTGGTAGTTACGATATTATTATAGTTCATTTTTTTAATAAATATTTTATATTTATTAAAAAAATGAACTATAAAAACAATATCATAATTATTATACAATACAATGTACTGAAACAAATGAACTAAAGACCGGTATATACTTAAACAATTTACTGATCGTATATTAATGAGAATTAATACAAGATATACTCAACATCGATCTACAATTCCCTTCATTCTTCCCTCCACCCTAATTATGTGTTTAACCCGACCATTTTATGAACCAAAGTTAATATTTAGACAATCGAATTTACTTTTAGATAAAACATCGTACATACATCTGTGGCTACAAACACAGCTGGCTACTGTTAGGGTTATCAAACTCATGTTTGAAGAATACAAAAGTAAATCAATTTCAAAGTACAAAAAATTATTTCATGTAAATCATTAACGAAACACATTTAAATTAGAGAGAGCAGTGGTGGCCCAGTGGTAACTTACAAGTTACTTACAAGTTGTAGGTCGTGGGTTCGAACCGAGGCAGGCGCTTTACTTTGTGTAAATTATTTCATCACCTCTGCTCTCAAAACGGTGAAGGAAAACATCGTGAGGAAACCGGCATGTCTTAGAACCAAAAAATCGAAGACATGTGACATCCAACAACATGCACTGGGCCCGCGTGGTGGATTACGGCCCATGCCCTTTCACAGAGAGAAGGCCTGCACGCACAAAGGACAAATGCGAGTCTAAGTGCGGAAAACGGTTCCATTTATCCTATTATATCTTGGATAAGAACAGACAAGAAACTCCATTATGAAATGATGGTTACCTGTATAGTATTATTGTACATTATAAATTATGCTCAATCGAAAATGAGTACAATACTCTACATTAGAGTACGGATGACAACCCTAGCTACTGTTTACAAAATCTATATTTAATACTAAAATATTCAATGTAAATATTAAACGGATATAAACAGTTTTACAAAAGCGGCAAAGGTTAATGGATAAAGATTTAGGCATAGTATTAATTTATACCTAACGGGTTGCGGTTTGGCATTAATCATTGGCGAATTGATATTAATATTGAAATAACGCATTATTAAGAGAGGTTCCGTCTAGATTATACTTCTTTCTGAATAAGAAAAAACTGATTAGGCTTAGTATCAATTTAAACAATTCAGCGATATATCAATGATTGTTAACCGATTGTAATGATTATTTTTATTTGAAAGAGTAAAATGTTCCCGAATTGGTCTCATTTAAATTTGGTGAAGATCTGATGAAGATCTTCGGTGATATTCTGGTGAACGCTTCAATATATGTATTTTTTTTTTTGAGTTGTGGCATAAATTTTGAATTAACGTTTAAATATGAGAGGTTCCGTCTAAGTTGTCATTATTTCTGATAAAGGAAAACCCGAATGAGGTGCAGTCATAATGTATACGGTATCGAGTTGAGGCATTAATCTTTTGCGAATTGGTATTAATTATAGGTATATCTCTTTTTGGAAAACAAAAAAAGCTGCTTGAAAAGGTCACTTATAAATTACGATTGTAAATTATCACTAATAAATTACGATTGAAAATTATCAATTTATCATAGAACAATATTGACCAATGCCAAATTAAAAAAAAAATATGCCATCTCCAGATTGAGTTATACTCTTTTTGTAATAGTATTTATTTACTTTCAGCCTATTCTGTACCACTGTAGGGCAAAGTGGCCCTTCATCCTTCTAATCCTCCCGGTTTAGGGCAATTGGGGACCAAACCTATCGATAGGAATCAAGTTCATCCCGTTATCTTCGCCTGGGTCTGCCGCGGTGTCGTGTGTGTCGTGTGTTGTATACTCTTTTTGGAAAAGGAATAAGCTGATTGTAAAGGTCACACACAAAATTATATTGTGTCTAATAAATTATGTTATGTAAATTATCAATTTATCATAGAACAATATTAACTTATCCCAAATAGTAAAAAACACGATGAAAAATTAAGAGTCATTTCGTTAACACAAAGGGCGACGCATCCTCTCGTCTGAGTCATCACATTTTTCAACGCCAACAAAAACAAAGTATTCATCTTAATTTGTTTGTGCTCATCTCCAACAGTTCCGCAATCCTGTCTCAACAGTATTTGCTAATCATTACTAAGACAGTTCATTAATTTATTTTCAAGCATCCGCAACTTTTATCCCTTTCGCAAGTTCGATTATTTCGAAACACAATTTGGGATTCTGTAAGGTACTTTATCTTCTTAAGATTGTGATAAAGAGGATTCAAGATCTGTTGTGCAAATTATATAGATATTTATCTCTGTAAGGCCAAGTATTCATTGAAGCGGAGAGGAGCAGAAAGTGCATAGGAAACATATATACCAATGGAATATCGCATGTCGTTCCGCTTCACTTCAACAGGTAAGGCTAGAGGCTACTGCGAAGCGTAGTAAAGATTTATACATTTTATTCGCCGAATATACTAAATATTTATAATAACTCTCCCTAACTCGTTCCGTCATCGAAATACAAGATGTACGGCGATGCGCCTTCGGTACAAGGTGAACATTAATTCACTCATACGCACTAAACATTTTGGTCATAATTTCATTGTGCGTACAGCAAAGGAGTGGAATTGCCTGTCCGAATCTGTGTTGCCTGATAGCTAAAACCTTTTTTTTTTACCGTGACCGTGTGGTATCCCCGGACCAGCCGAATTGCCATGACCCTTTGGGACGCGTTCAACCGGTGGGCTGGTCGCCACCTCAGCGAACGCGCCCACACCGGTTCCCCGTAAAGGGCCATGGACCGCACGACCCCGCGTAGAGTCTTTCGGTAGGAGTCTTTCGTTTAGACCCCTAGATTGGGCAGGAGCCGCTTCAGGGCAGCCCCGGCCCGCTCTTGTCTGCCAAACGTCGGAAATGCTCCACGAAATTCCACTGACTGTCGAGGACGAGTCTCAGGTACTGAACCCCTTCGGAATAGGGGAAATCCCTTTCCCCTATTCGGAAACCCGGTCGCGCGTTCCGAAGACCATGAAAACGCATGGCCTTGGACTTGTGCAGGGCCACCTCGAGTCCCAATTGCCGGATCCTCTGATAGCTACAACCTGGGGGTTTTTAAGTCAAGACTGAATAGGTTACTTCCAGACAAGCATGCTTCATCTTTGACCACTTCGTCGCCTGCCACCAGATAAGATAGTGGTCAAACGCGAGCTTCTTTCACTTCGAACACCTTATGATTCTTGCACCGATCCTGAAGTTTCCCTGGGATTGAAATAGTATACACTGCACCTTCTGTCCTCGCAATTTCCAAAGCTCATATCAGACTGTAACAAATAATACGAATCGAATAAGTGCAAAAGCGTGAAAAAGCAATGTAGCGGAGTTACACAGTTCACTGAAGCGTGAATGACATGAATTTAGCGGCAATACTATTGTTTAATGTTTTCCTAGCTCCGTTCCGTTCCGCTCATCTCTGCTCCAATGTACCGTGGCCTTATTTCGAGATCGAAGTCTCAGATTAGCCGTGAAGTTGTCTTGCGCTTGCAAAGCTTGTCTAATCAAAGTTTTTGTTGGGCAAGGTGTAGTACAAATTACAAATGTCTGATGCGATTGATATGTTTGTTTTAGAAGATAGCTCGAGTCGGAAAAAAAGATTGATTGTAAAAAACAGCGGGATAAATTGTCTGTCTGAAGACTGACTCTTAACTTTAAGGGCCTACATACGCTTTAGTGCCGTAAAATGGTAACTTTCTAAAGCATACTCCTTAGTAACAGCTAGGTTCAAAGGTTTGAAAAAAATATATGTTTATTATTGGTTCATGTACATTGAGGAGCTCGTGGCTAAATAATAACATCCGCACGGTTCGATCTTCAAGGTTAAGCAACGCTTGACGAGGTCGGTCCGTGGATGGGTGACCATTTTCAACATACCGAGTTTCCTCCGTGCCTCGGAAAGCACGTTAAGCCGTTGGTCCCGGCTGTCATTTGAAGATCTTTGACAGTCGTTAAGGGTAGTCAGAAGCTTGAGATCTGACACCATTCTTGCCAAGGGGTACCGTGTTACCCAGTTACTGGGTTGTGGAGGTCAGATAGGCAATTGCTCCATATAAAATACTAGTGCTCAGCTGAATCCAGTAAGACTGGAAGCCGACCCCAATATAGTTGGGAAAAGGCTAGGCAGATTGGTTTATGTACATTATTTTTTAAACATGGTTTTTTCGTAAAATATATAGTTATGCTTTAAAAAAATAATAAGCAACACGATATTTTTTGCAACTTTTGGATACTCCTCCAAAACGACTTGGATGTTTAAAAATATTTTTACACAGAAAAATTGATGGCTGGAATTTCTTCATAACTGATATAGCATATGTTAATCAAATAATAGTTTGCAAACAAAGCTTTTGAAAAGGAGGTTCAATATTGATATTTTGGTATGGAGCGGGCGCACGGCCAGTACTGCGTTTACACTGGGGCGTATATAACGCCTTAAGGGACCTTACCTACTGTTGGCGCGCCGCAACATAAATTGCGTCGACAGGCGATATCGCCCAACTGTTTTCTTCGACTTCAAGTGTAAATCGGTCGAATTACACCACATTGCGTCCATGACCATACTTGCAATGTCACATAGTAAAACTTGCTTATCGGTGTGATACAAAACACTACAAAGTGAAAAATAACTTTCTTTTCGGAAGTCAGTGTCTTTGGTACCTTTTTTTTCGTTTTTGACACCGAATTCCGAAAAAAAAAAATATTTTACGTGTTGTAGTGATTTGTTTTGGAAGTCAATTAATTTTTTTGTTAAAAGGTTTTTTATTTTTGGTATTTTATATTACCATGAAAATCATTAATAACCAGAGGGGCTTCTCATAACAATTCTAACAAGCCTAAACACGACTGGGATACATTGTTTTATTACAGAGTTCCAGTGCCTACCTTCAAGCTTCATCACCAGATCAGTTCGATGGTACCATTTTCATTAGTACCATTTATTTGAATTTGCTTCAACACAGTAGTCACAGTACATTTAGCTATTCAAGATATCCTATACCCAAAAAATAGGTACTTGGCTTTGAGAAGTTGCAGTAGTCACTTCATCAGTTCCACATCGCCAAATGATACTTTCTGAAACAAATGTTTGCAATGTAGATAAAAATACCAAAATCGCTATAAAGTTCGAGGAGTTCCCTCTATTTCCATGGAATCTCCTCATCAGATCCTGATTTTTTGACAATGGAACCACCTCGAGAGTACGAGTATATCCTTTCAGCAATTTTATTATTTAATATTTCCTTAATTGACGGAGTAATCGCCTAACAAACATGAAAACCAAAAAAAAAACTGGCCAAGTGCGAGTCGGACTCGCGCACGAAGGGTTCCGTACCATTATCGCAAAAAAATAGCAAAAAAATGACGCTTATTGTAGAGGAGCCCCATTTAAATATTTATTCTGTTTTTAGTATTTGTTGTTATAGCGGCAACAGAAATAAATATCAACTGTCTGGCTATCACGGTTCAGTCGCGGATAAATTTGAAAAAGAGTTACCGGGGCCCTGTTGTTAACTCGGGTTTTAGTCAGTAAAGTCTGACACGCTCTCCCGCATCACCCAGAGCGGGAGAAGTCATTGGATGATTTCCGAACCAAAAAAAAATCTGTCACGGTTCATGAGATACAGACCTGCCTGTTGACAGACAGACAGACGGATCGTAGAGTCTTAGTAATAGGGTCCCGATTTTACCCTTTGGGTACGGAACCCTAAAAACAAAACATACGGTCGAATTGAGAACCTTCCCATTTTTTGAAGTCAGTTGAAAATGGAATTTCATCGAGATATCAGGACTTCAGGAGGGTCGTTTAAACACGTCTGCAAAAAAAGTCCGATTGTAAAAACAGCGTGACAAATTGTCTGTGCCTTAACTTTAATTGTTAACTGGTCTAGACTCACAATTAGTCCCAACTATTACAGTCCGTCAAATCTAAGAAGTACCGTTTGACAGCTATAAAAATACGTTGTATAAACTTAAGTTGATGCTTACGAATGATACTCGTTGTTATAGTGTATAGGCAGCATAGTAATTAATTAGGATTATGAATTTGATTATTCGTAAACTTTCATACAAAGTTATCACGGCAAGTTAAATGAGAAACGTCATCGGACTTCTTAGATTTGACGGACTGTAATAGGTACTTGTCTTAAAACAAACGACTGTTATTGACAAGAATTAATTGATTCTGCATGGCGTGTTTTTAGCTTACAAATGTAGGATTTTACACTATAAACGACCGGCCTTCTTAGGCTCGACGAGATTCGATTTAAATCACACCAAGGAATTATGGACGCGATACAACCGATTTGTATATGAAATTTTCTTAAAAAATACAAGTACGCGATATCCGACCGATAGTGCCTATAGACGCAATTTAAAAAAAAAAAAAAAAAAAATCTAAAAATCCGACTGCTTAAAAAAACGTACTAAAAAGACGTAAACAAGAAGAAAATCATGCTGTGCAATCGGAGGATATATATGCGCGAGCTGGCTGAACAAAACCAGATGTATCCGCCGACTGCACAGCATGATTTTCTTCTTATTTACGTCTTTTAAGAAGTCGGGTTTTTTGTTTTTTCTGAATTATTTTTTTTCTTACAATGTTTTAGTTTTATATTTTTAGAATAAGGTACATTTAAACATATACCTAAGTGTAACCCCACACGATAGGTATTTCACAAAAATATTTGGTCCGCCACAATATGGCGCCCAAAAGCCGCCATTTTTCTATTATCCAATTTTAATGCAGCCAGTGACACTCGCAGGGTTAAGACGAATCGATTGACGTAAGAATCATCAAAATCGGCCAACGCGTTTGGTCTCTAGAATGCCACATAGGAACAAACATACATACATACACAGACTGATAAACACATTACCCTCCTTCGGCAGTCGGGTAAAAACTCCCTAACCATTATTCTCCCGTGCCATAATAACTATAATTTGCAAATAATATCATAACCATTGCGTGGGTATATAATTTGAGACGCTGGTAACCTAAATATACAAAATTATTAAGCATAAAAAGGGTACTGTTTGACCAGTAGCAGTACGGTTCGGTAGATCACGTACACGGTGGGGCCACGAGACGAGCGATAATCAAATATGAAAAAAAATCACCGGTTATAATACAGGGTGGAACAAAACTCACGTTGAAAAAGTGTGTTTTTTAGTCATACAATTTTATTAGAAATCGATTACATCGGCTGTCAAAATACGAAATGTAGGGACGAAGAATTGTTACAATTTCTTGAACCCTTGTTTTATTACTATCTGATTTAGTGTCTTCTATGATTAAGATCAATGTGGTCGCAATTTGTTGATGCAAACAACACAAGTTTTATAATTGTTTTTCCAAGAACAATGTAACCCGATTACACTCAACTCAAAAGCAAGCAAATACAATCAACGCGCCTAAAACTAATTTTCGTTTTCGTCTACGATTTAATCAACAATATCAGGAGGGTTTAACGGCAAACCGCTTGAATTACAAACACTACGTTTTCATTTAAGTTCGTGGGTCTCTCGCAAGAATGCTAATTCTACCTTTACTTTAGTGTTGTGGAACCCACGGAACCGTTCTCTCACACAATCCAATATTGTTTTGAGTATTCATGTGGAATTTGATGGGCTTTGGAAGATTACTTACCTCGGTATGTATGTACAGTACAACTATTTTCTTAATGTCCCTCGGCAATCATCGCATTTCCGAATACAAACGAATGCTAATTTCCATGTCCATCAATTATAAGATTTATCGTGTATAATAATTTGAATTCAGAACTAAGTACTTTATTGTTGTTTTGTTTTGATTTCCGTGTGAAATATTAGCAGCTTTCCTCTCATTTCTTAAATAAATTACATTTTGTTAAAAGAGTATTAACAACTCTAAATACTTCCAAGTTGATTGAGAGCGTCCAATCTGCACCAAGTGAAAAGGGCAACTGTTAAAAGTCCGACGACTGACGAAACACGAAGTTTGCCGAGGAGTTTTACGATATTAGTTGAACTGTATGTATGTTGAACCGATCTAGTTTGTAAATCTTAGCTTTAATTTCAATATGATAAAAATAATACGTATCGTCACCATCATCATCGTTTCAGCCGAAAGACGTCCACTGCTGGACGTAGGCCTCCCCCAACGTAACGTACATATATACCAGATATAAACAATCTATTACATATAATTTTTTATCCCGGAAATCATCCTTAAGAGGCTGGAAAGGTTTCTCAAGTACTAATGCTACGCAGTCGAATTTGCGAGCAAAAGATAAAGAAGCGAGGGGCCTTACCATGACGTGTAAAAACTATAATAGTACGACTGTAAAAAAGGAACAGTGCTATTTTCCCTGTATAGCTCCGTCCCTCCGTCACAGTGAAAACATGATAATTTTGACACGTCAAGGTAGGGTTCCTGATTGTCGTATTCTTCGATCGAATGATTTATTGATCGAAGGTCTTATTGAACAATTATACTCGAATTTGACTTGACCTTTTTACTATCTAAAGGCTTGCGCTTTACCACTATCTACCTGATAGTTAGCGATGATTTGGTCGACGGTAATGCACGCTTGCCTAGAAGTAACTTCTTCACTCCGGTAGGGCATTCCAATCTTTAGCTGTACGCACAATAATAGTATTCCCAAAACGTATTTCAGTGCGTATGGGTAGTATCCCCGTACGTTTTGTTGTCCGATGATGGAACAGGCTAGGTGGAATTAGATCTCCGAAATGCAACCGATAAAAACCCGGCAAGTTGGCAACTCAGCATCGATGTTCAAAAAGGCTCTGGATCTTTGACTCGAACTGTGTCGATAAACTTTTATCTTCTCGTTAGAATAACGATCGTACGTTTGCGATATGCATATTTTTTTAAAGATAAAAGCTATACCTTATTAACTATTCCTAAAGATCTTATTTTTATTATTATTCTTTATTGCACACTGAAACTTAAGTTACCTACATTGCAATCAAATAGTGTCTCCATGGAAATTATAAATATTACCTAGGGACAAAGGCGAGCTTTATTAACTCCGAATTGAGTTTTGTGACAGAAAACTCAATAAAAGTAATTATGAGATAGTACTCTGAGGACTAAGAAGTTCAAAATCTTAAGATTTTTTTTATTTCAATCCAGTCACCGTTTGCTAAGACCAAATTGCAGGTTTTCAGGTGCTAGACATTTCAAGATATTAAAGGCAAACTTCTTATACAGGGTGCCTCAGAAAAAACTAAATTTGTAGATGTATAAAAAACAAAACAAAACGTTAGATTACAAAATCAGAAACTGAAGTCATGAGAAAATTACTTTTTGAAAACAACATTATTCAAATGTCGTCCAAGCCCAGACCTCACTCACACCTCCAAGTTGAGTAGGAATGTTGTTCATTACTTGTCCAATGTTTTCCTTCAATTCAGATATGGTTGATGGATTACTGTTGTACACCCGACTCTTCAGATAACCTCAGAGGAAAAAAACCGAGGTATGAGATCTTTGTGCTTATGCCGAGTTTTTTTTAACGTACTCATTCGTGATAACGTAAACGATCTCTTATGTCAAAATGTATACAAAAAAGAGGTTTCTCCTTAACATCACCAGACGGCGCTTAACCAATTTCAATACAAATTGACGTTAACGCGATTGAGCGTGAGTAAAAACTCGTAGTAAGGCCTCTGGGATGTTCAACTTCCGAGTTGCGTTTTCATGAATGTTAGAGGTTGCTTTTTTTTATTTTTTTTACTATCAGTAGGCTCGCGCTTGACCACTATCTCACCTGATGGTAAGCGATGATGTGGTCGACGGTGAAGCACGCTTGCCTAGAAGTAACTTATAAGTGCTTGAGCCGCAAAGGACAACATTTGGACAATGTTATTTTCAAAAAGGAAATTTTCCATGTCTTCAGTTTCTGATGTTGGAATTTAACGTGTATAAATACATTTGTTATTTTTTATGCATCCACAAAGTAAATTTTTCAGAGACACCCTCTATTTCTAAACATAATAACTATGCATTCTCAAGTTATTCACTTTTAATATCTTTTGATAACTTTTCCTTTGTACAAGTTGTTAACAGTTAATAACAAAGAACCTTTTATGTTTTTCTTTCTTTCATGTAACGAATATTCTTATATAGTTTTCAAATAAAACAAACAAAGCATTTATTCTTTGCTTTGAAGTTAGGTTTGTTTTCATACGCATTGTCGGTACTAATCAATTAAAATTAATTTTCTAAGTTAGTTTTGTCAAGAATATATGAGATATTTAAGAAATTAAAAGCTTGTTTCAGTATTTAGGTACTGTAATATTTACTGCTTTGTAATTTATTACAGATTGATTATATTAAAACTTAATACAAATTTATTATTATTGGTTGGTTGGCACGCTAAGCTATAAGAGCCCCTTCACATTACCGTTTGTCCAGCGTAAGCGTTCGATGAACGTATGTGCAGCGCAGGCACCGCGACAACGCTGTTTCAAGTCTCTGCTGGGGCACATGAGTATGCTGCGCCAGTTAATATAATACCTAAACGACATCGAAATCGTGTGAAGTCTGCGTCGCGTTAGCGCAGTGTTCAATTAACTGCAGATAAATCGCCGCGACAAAGTGTGCGCTGCGTATACGTTCATCGACCGCCTGCTCTGGACAAATGCGAGTGTGAAGGGGCTCGAACTCTGCAAACATATGTGATTGCTTTCCAGAACAAATTTCAATGGAATTCAGAATTCTAAATAATTATCATATTATGGAATAACACAATCTATGTCCATACGTAACAAAGTTAAAATTCTATTGTAGCCCATTCTTTTTAGGGTGTTTCTAATACAAATACACAATGCTATAGTCGATACTGACTTGGTGATGATTGATTAGTATTCTCTCAAATTATGAATACTTGTTAACAATTTAAACATGTTACTACCAGATCTATCAATTCTGCCAAGGCGAAAAAAAAAACAAATAAAAATAAATATAAAAAATCACCACATATTATACAAGAAATTCCTAGCCCCGCTGCCTTCATGGCCCCAAGCCCCACCATGAATAATACACCGTGAAGCCACAAGACGAACCGGAACCGCAGTGACCCTTGCCTTGCCTTACGTTTCCGTTCAATTACCTGGATCTTGTTCGATGCTAATCTGACGATTAATTCTGTTTGTTTAAGGCCCTCGCGCATTGGGAGACAGCGGCGGCCATTATCGTAGCAGTGACCACCGCGTACAACGTCATACAAGTAAGTTAGTTAAATAACTAAATAATAAGTTGACATAGTATAGTTTGATGAGAGAAAGATAAAAAAAACAAGTATCTTGACTTGGCTCGCGAGGTTATAGACATGTGAGACGACACAGCGATCATTGTACCGATAGTCGTGTCAGCCAATGGCGTTAATAGCCACGAGCCTCGAGCAACACCTTAGGACTTTCGTTAGGCGGCTGGGAAAAGGGCCTGATCCAGAAAGCAGTACTGCTGGACACGGCTCGTATTGTTAGGAGATTCCTCTCTCTGGAGCCCTGACCGCCGGTTGCTTGGACCCTGTTCCCGATACCGGAGGGCCTCTATTTTTTTTATTTTTAAATTGTTTTCTTTTTTTGTATGTGTTTTATACAAATATAAAAAATGTAACAAATTAAAAATAATAATAAAGGACATAATAATAAGTTTATTACCAAAAAAGCCAAATTAAATAAAAAAATCCATCTCAATCAAACATAAAAACGCCATTACATGATGTACAACACGATGCATTATTTGATACAGAGTGAGCGTCTGTGTCTGTGCTGGTATAATCTGTATTACAGACACAGGCGCCTTCCTCTTACAGTTCAATTACAATAAATTGCTGCACCTTGTAGGAGTTTTGGTAAGCATAAACTTAGTTTAATATAAGTACTTAACACTTATTAAAATTTATGTAAGCAAGGAATGGCTGTATGTGTGGGTTCTAAAAAGGCGTCAATATTTAGATCTTCGTAATACTCAAACGCTTTAGCCCCAACGCTCTTTTTAACTCAGAATGTATAGAACTGCTCGTTTTTTACTTTAAGAAAAGTGATAATTTATCTGCATATTCTCTATGGCCATAGTGATTGTCAAAAGTCTTCACATGCGTTATTGAAATATAATGTGGTCAATTTCAAAACACATTTTGGCTTTTAACAATCCTTATCAAATGATAGTATGACGCTCTGTTCTAAAATCCGGGACTCAGGTGTGATTGAAAGAAGTCCAAATCCAAAAAGGCTTACCGAATTTATCGTTCATCATCATCATCAGCCGAAAGAAGTCTACTGCTGGACATTGGCCTCCCCCAGGCATAGCCACATTGACCGATCCCGTGCGTCTCGCATCCAGCGCCTTCCCGCAACCTTAACCAGGTCATCGGTCCACCTAGTGGGAGGCATTCCAACGCATCGTCTTTATGTCCGTTATCGTTCATCATTGCCAAATAAACAAGTGCTGATTGAACTTTGTCATTAAGTATCCTAAAGCTTTACCAAATTTAACATTCATACTCAAAACATTCCTCACGACATCTTTCCTATTATTTCTTATTTGCTGCACCTTACATTTATTTTTCCAGCTTTTATTTAACTTGTTATGTATGTATGTGTGTTCGGGTCAAATCTTGCAACTGAATTTTAAAGCAGTTATCCTCCACCGATTAATATTAAATTTTGCACACATGTTTAGTTTGGATGACAATGCATGGTTAGTTAAGTGTCATCATTCTAAATCCAATATGGCGGACGGCCCAAGATGGCGGACTAGTTATTTTTTTGTGCACTGCCATGGGTATCAAATGAAAGGTAAATGTTTATGAATTTATTAATGTAAGTATGTACTTTAATATTGTAAAAGCTTATTTTTTTTAAAAGAGTAAGTATGGAGTATCTTGAGCGTTCTTCTCCATAATAAGCTACTTTGCCGAATGCACGGTAGAATCAATTTTTCTTACTTGTTAATTTTTATTGTTAACGTTCGAAAGTGCCGCCTAATGGCCTAGTCGAAATAAATACATTTGTCTTTGACTTTGAAGGGTTTGCTGAGAAGAATACGAAAAAAAATATGGATCATTTTATTTTCAAGTAACTCGACAAAATGTATGGAGCTGCTTGTATTTTTATTTTACCTCGTAGTTATAATCGTGACAGTCTAAGAAATCCGATGACGTTTCTCATTTTACAAGCCGCGATAAACTTTGTAAGAAATTGAAAAATCAAATGCATAATCCTAATTAATCACTATGTTACACATATACTTTAACAACGAGTATCATTCGTAAGCATCCAGTTTAGTTATTATTATTTTTATTGCTGTCAAATCCGACTTCTTAGATTGTCACAACTATAGAGACACAAAACGACCATATAGCTCAGGCTTTAAGGTTGTTGGTAAAATAATTGTCGATTTGACCATGTGCCAGTGTGCGACAAGGCTAAGGTTTACCCCAACTACTAATAACTCTTTTATCTTCCATTAATATCTAAATAACGGAGAAAAGCTTTTTCTTTGCAAAGATTCTTGAGTTAATATGTAATCTTTCTTTGTCCTTATGTTGGTTGGCTATAATGAAGGATGAGGAAATCGTGTTAGAAGGCAGTATGTCAGTGATTATGAGATACGGAAGTGCAAATAGGAGATAATTAAATGACCATGAACTTTTGTATTACATATATACTCACATAGTAAATGTGAATATAGCTCTGTCTGTTTGTTACATTTGCCCGTCTTACCGGCTGAATGGATTTGGATGAAACTTGACACACAGGTAGATTATGTCCTGGATTAGGACAAATATCAGCTTCAACTGTTTTACTTACTGACCAACTTACTTGACTTAAGGTTTAAGTCAAGTATGTTTTTCCCCTAGACCTGGGACAGAGGGCGTCCATCGCAATCGTTCTTAACGCTTCACCTCGCTTCACGTCAATCCAATGCTCGTTGCTTCTGCCAACACTAACTGACTGGCTCCTTGACAATTTGCCTGTTAAATAGTTTTTTTTTTTATAATCGGTAGGCTCGCGTTCGACCACTATCTCGCCTGATAGTAAGCGATGATGTGGTCTACGGTGAAGCACGCTTGCCTACAAGAAACCTATTCACTCTTGACGCTGTTTTGTTACTGATTATCAGATACTAAATTCAAATTCTCTAAAGAAAATTTGATAATAGAATGTTTTATAAATAAGGGAGTTTGACATCAAAGTTAGGATTAATAATGTCATCCAAACTAAGATACCAATCGGTTTTTATAACAGCAAAGTCTGTTAACACTGTCTAGTGGAGCAGTAAATAATTTGCCGCTAGAAAACCCATCTGTGGCTGATAGGCAATTTTTTCATAGATCAACATTTATGGAGACTATACAAAGACAATAGAGACAGCCTTTTATATTTTATCGAGCATAGAGCAGGATTTTTCATCTAAAATGACAACAACACTATGTTTAAGGCGATATATAACTAACTGGCCGTGCGCCCGCTCGGGGCAAAAATATCAATATTGAACCTCCTTTTGAACAGTTGTGTTTGCAAAATATTATTTGATTTACATATGCTATGTCAGTTATGAAGAAAATCCAGCCATCAATTTTTCTGTGTAAAAATATTTTTAAACATCCGAGTCGTTTTGGAGGAGTATCCAAAAGATGCGAAAAATATCGTGTTGCTAATTATTTTTTTAAAGCAAAACTATTTGGTATACGAAAAAAACATGTTTAAAAAATAATGTACATGAAACAATAATAAATATATTTTTTTTCAAACCTTTTAACCTAGCCGTTACTAAAGAGTATGCTTTAGAAAGTTACTGTTTTTCGGCACTGAAGCGTATGTAGGCCCTTAACATAGAGTTATTGTCTAGCTAGATTTTTTAAATCAACTATCTTCTGATAGACGCTTAGAAGTCGGTAATTAGCCCAAGGGAATGTACTACCGGGATACAAGTATTCTAGATCATTCTTCAAAGTCTTGAAACCAAATGAATCAATCGATATAAAAAAGCATCAAAATTTGTTCAGCAGTTTCGATTGAAAACGTAACAAACAAACAAACAGATTGACAGAAGAGTTACTTTCGCTTTTATAATACGAGTATTAGCTATAATATTTTCTTTTATATTTTATATTATATGACCTCACTTCTCTTTTCGATAGTGCCATTTTCTTGAAAAGTTCCCACAATAGTTTTTAATTCACGAACTGCATCAAGACGGTAACTGGATTCTATACGTTCACTGAGTTGTTCAAGTAGTTCTCTTGCAACTTGATAACGTTGCAGCAGTATTTCCCATTCATTATTCAGCTCTGGATCTCATAACGTTTTCAAGGGCCGTAAGTGGTGATATTCCAAAACGACAGCCTTCCTATTTTGCTGTAGAAAAAAATATTGCGTTTGGTAAATTCTTTTGGTGGAAAACATCGGGGGAAGCTGTTAAAATAGTGCAATTGATGACTTTCTTCTGTATATATTTATCAGTCGTCAAATTAGTGATCTAGACACGCGGCATCGTGTCAAGCCAAGTTCAAGCAAAAAAGGAACTGGTGACGCAGCAGCTGTGTGTAATATTACACGAACCATTTGGAGCCGCTTTTGTTATCTTAATAACTCAAAATCTATTTTATCATACACCCTTGAAATTTGGTTAAGTATTAAAATCCTTAAGATAAACTATACCTAAACCAAAATTTCATAAATGTAGCCCAAACGGTTATTTAGATATTAACGTGCAAAAACTACCCAGTTCCAGATGACCTAGAAAGTTCAAATTTGGCATCCAGATAGGTAGTTGGGTAAAAACAAAGGAATAAATCAGAAACCAGTAATTTTTTATCATTTTATTATAATTTTTCAATTAATTGATTCTATTAAGAACACTTACCTAAAGTGTCTGTAATCTAAAAATCAGCAATCGAAATTGATAACAGCCAGTCTTTAAGTGGATTTTAAGGTCTTCACGTGAATATCTAACGAGTGGAATACCACCCTTTTTTTAATATCAATAAACTAGAACGAGTCAAGACCAAGTTTCAGATATCAAGTAATGTATTTTTTCAGAGGGAACAATTCCCTATTTGCTTAGCATATGCTATTACCATCCACAAATCACAAGACCTTAGCTTTGACAACGCTCTTCTCAACATAGGCTCCTCTTTATTTATTAAAGGGCAGGCTAACGTTGGACTCTCCAACGTTAAAACCTTAGAAGAAGTACAACCGACAAGAGACCTCTATTGAAGAGTACAACCGTCTGTGCACGTTATACCGCCCTGACCTGGCCAAATAAAAATAATAATAAAATAAAAATAAACAGAAAACGCGTAAAAAAAATCCGAATACTGAATGGGCAATTCACTCAAACATTTCAAAGGCACCAGAAAATATAGAAAATAACACAAAAAATACAATTGTACCCCGTTAACGTAGGAAAATACAGTAAATGAACAAAAACCATTTGGTATCAATATTATTACGAATTCATTTCTTAATTTCTGTACAAAAGGTAATGATATCCTATCAAAAACATAAATTTGAAAAAGGGAGCCAATTTCAATACTAAGAATATGCGCGGTTGTTGACTACACCGACAAAAGAATTGACAACTAAATGGGTGCCAAGTTCTGTATCCTGAAATGTATTTACAAGAACATAAAACATTCTAAAATAAATTTAAAAACACAATTTCTCGCTTTGCTCTGCTACAACAATATTTGCTATTTTAAAATATAACTTCTTAAATTTGAAATGTCGAATTATTTACATAAAGCAGATAACTTACGATACTTTGTAGCTCAAGAATTGGCTTCAACTCTTTTGTCGGTGTAGTCAACAGCCGCGCATATTCTTAGTATTGAACTTGGCTTCCTTTTTCACATTTATGTTTTTGATGGGATTACTTCCTTATCAATGAAATATTTTACTAAAGAAGGCTGTATATTATCTAGCTGCCTACAATACGTGTCACCAAACCTTTGAGTTTTCCTACTAACAAAGTGAAACAAACTCCCAAAAAATATCATCAAAAATATATCACACACCTAACTCGAGTCGAACATACAGCCTACAAGAAGCCCAAATAGTTGACGTAACAAGTTCATCAACAGTAAACGCACAAGAAAAGCTAATAAACATCTACGATAAGAAAGAACTTCCTCCAACTTCACAAGGAACGAAAATTAATATTCTCCGGGCCTCTCTTAAGAACGTTATTAAAAAAGTATCAGCCGTTTTCACGCAGTGTGCATGATAATATACAAACACTACTTCTTCCGTCCTAAGAACTTTGTCGGTGTGAATTACATTATGTCTAACGAAGTTATCGTCAAGTTTTTTGCCAAGCACTCTTTTGATGCTTTTAACTTTGGTAATAATTTTGTTAGTGGTAACATTAATGGTAATGCTATATTAACGCAGGTTGGAAAGCTGTGAGCTATTACAGAAACCATAAAAGGAAGTGAGGCAGTAACTGTAAAATTACTGACTTGGATTTTGATTGACGAACAATTTGGTTGATAGCTGATAGATATTAAAATAGACAGCCCGAATATTAGTATTGATTTGATCTAAATGGCTACCGAAGCTATTTAAATTAAGCAATGCCAAACAAAAAAACATGGAAAACAATCGAATGAATTCCAAATAGACAAAGAATCGATCCATTGCATTGTTGAAAGTAAAAAACCTTCTTATTCGAAGAGCTTGGTGAAGTTCATCAAAGTGGTCAAAGCTTAAGAGTTAAGAGGCTTACAATCTGGAAGCAATGAGCAAATACTTCCGCAGAGCCTTTGATCTGACAAAAATTTTATGACAGTGATTATGCCTGTGTCCCTCTAAGTTAAAAAGTGAAACTTCCGAACTGGTTATGTTTACAAAAGTTCTAGATAGAAATAAAGAATCCTATTATTGAAAATGTCGAACCAATTCATGAACATGGAAAAAGCAAATAAAATAAAAGCGGTATTAATGCTTGAGTGAACATTTATAGTTCTGAATTATTCAATAAAAGCAACCTCCAAAGAAGAGGGGTGAAATGAAAATTTACATCGAAAATAATATCAATATTCTTGTAATAATATTGAAACCTAAAATTCACATTGATATTTCGTAACTCGAATTCTGAGTAACATCCATCTAAAAAATTTTTCATTTTCTTGTTATTTTCCAGTCCCTAAAGTTTTATGCTGCCTTTCTGTTATCTTGTTCAGCCTAAAGTATTCGAAACTCATTTCATTCACTGTTTACGTATCTCAGGATTCCCCCCCTTCGATAAACAAGTGTGTATTACGTTTATCTTTCAAGTTTATGTTCTACAGCCTGATATTTTCTCGATTACAGACGTATACAGCATGTACATTTTTATTTTAGCTTCATGTGATATATCGACCATCTTCCAATTGTTTATTCTTGGTACACACGGAGCGAACAAACCTCTTCTTCTCTCTCATAGATATTTGTTTGGCAACTACAAACGTTTTCGCCCCAGTTCATTCGTTAGCACAAGCTTCGTACAGGTAAACCTTAGCTTTGATCAGATACATAATATGGAGGTAACTTGAACGTGGCTTTTTGGTGACAGAGAACCTTTTTTGTTAAATTGTTTGAACAAAGAATGTAAGGAAACCTACAATGTATGTAGAACAGGAAATTTGTCTTAATCAAAAACTTTTTTACAAAATAAAAAATTACCGCCGAAATCACGAACTGAAACGCAAAACGAACTGAAATACAAAAATCTTGCGCCAAACAAACAGACAAGCAAATCAATTACTTCAAGTGTAGAATGATTTTAGCTAGGTTGATCTTCGTTGATTGTTTGTTTGACGCCGCCTCAAAATGCTAGAATAAAATAATAATAGGTGTTTTTATTTTTTTGTATCTTAGTTCGTTATTTCGTCGGTAATGTCTTTTTTTGTTAAAAATGTATTTTTTCGCTTTTTAGTTTACTTAATTTCAACAGAATCGGTTCACAATTGAAATTTCAGTCGGTAAATTATCAATAAATCCTTTTTTCTACTTTTAGGAGTGGATATTATTAATATATATATATATATATATATATATGGTACCAATTTTGAGGTATACTCACTCCAATAAAAAAAGAATTTTAGAAAACGTACCCCTCTGTAAAAGGTTATGCGTGGTCATATTGCTACATTACGTGTCGAATAAAGAACTCCCAACTTTTTATTCGTCGGCTAAAAAGTCTGATAATCTTTCTGCACCCTTGTTATTTACAAACACTCTTCATTCGTGTGCGTAGATACATATCCGGTCAGATATTCTATTACAATCTAAATTATTGTGATTTATACTGGCTAACCCAATCCGATAATACATGATCCCAAATTAATCCAAAACCAAGTTCCAGCAAACGAGAATCCATTTTAATATCTGTTCATTATTGAAGCTTTGGTTTTAATTAAACCAATAATAGCGAATTAAGCAACAAAACAATATAATAGGGTCATTAATCACCATCTAATCAACGTTGATTAAGAGTTAAATGAGAAAATATCAAGAGAAAACGATCAAAGAAAATCCTTGGAAAAGTTCCTTGTAACGAAGGAGCCCTTTTGTCTCGAATTTAATTCAACATTTCTCGGGCTTGATTCAATTGTGCTTACAAAACTGTATTATTAGTCTTCTGTATTATAATTATATGTTTATAATTAACATGTTTTGACGTGGTTATGTTAGGCGTGTTGACGTGTGGTTGATTCATATACGATTTCACGTTAATTAGTTATATATTATGGCGCTATAAAACGCTAATAGGATTATATGACATGGTGCCCGTCAGTTTTCACTTGTACACTGTAATGATATATAGTTACATTTACATTTTATTATGTTATGGCATGGTGGACCATAGAATGATGGTCGAATATAATTTTCCATTATAAGCGTGGCATATCAGAAGACTGGCATTATTATGTACCTATATCAATGTCATGTTCTTTCTCAAAGAAGCTACAAAATTACGGTGAAGGGAAAGCTCCTTGAGTTATCAAAAAGAAAAAGAAAGAAAAACATTAAAAAATATGAAAAATATTTTTTTTATCTAAAAGAATCGAGAAGCAGAAAATCCGTGGTGGGTACCTAATAAATGTTAAATGAGAAGGGGCCTTTAATCTGGAGTCGACCAACTTGCTCAAACATTTGATGTTACTTACATACCTATAAATATTGATGTTTGTTTGATCTGTTGTGTGGTCGCTGATAGTTGTATAACGTAGTTTTTGTCTTCAATCACAGTTACCTACGTTAATACGTGCAATACATTCGCATCTACAGACGTACGTCTCTATACCACATAAAATTATGACCCCTCATACATATTAAAGCCTATTTAACAATTTACCGAACTATACGTCGAGAAATTAAAATTGATGCAGCAAATTCGTGCCTAATTGGGCAATAAATATAGGATCGGCCGTTATAGATAAAATATATTGTTTTAGGCGTAATAAATAACTGCGGTGATAAAAAAGAAATAAAAGGGATCGAAGATAATGGATAGCAAGATTTCTCTGAAAATTCTATCAATATTAAAAGGGACCATGCGTCGTCCCCGAAGCGTTCAACTCGCGTGATAAGTTTTATCCAACTCTGTTCAGACGTTGAAAGAAAGAAACAAAAATAAATATGAACACAGCATTGAGTTAAGCTCGCCTTTGTACATGTACTTTATTTTCACGTATGTAATTTTGTTTATTTTTGGTGTACAATAAAGAATTAAGAATTAAGATGCAGGCTTGATTGATTAACACACATCTCGACTTTCAATGAACCATGGACGTGACCTTTGTATGAACTCAAGGCCAGCTCAAAAAAAAATCCATCAGCATAACCATGATCTGGATTCATCATCATCAATCTTTTAATGTTCCCACTGCTGGGACACAGACGTCCTCTCTGTGAGAGAGAATGAGCCGTATTCCACCACACGGGCCCATTGAAGTTTGATGGTGACATCCATCAAACTTCATGTCTTTGACTCTTTGGTTCTAGGACACGCCGGTTTCCCCGCGATGTTTTTCTTCTTTAATTTACACAGAGTAAAGCGCCTGCGTTCTCACCGACCGTCGACGTTAACCAAAAAGTAGCCAAGTTAAAATGGGACTGGACCGGTCACGTCTACCGCATGTTGAACGGTCCATGGGCTAAATCAACCACAATGTGGGTCCCTGAAAATTTCCGGCGACACCGCGTTAGACCCAGGCGAGGATAGCGGGATGAACTTGATGCCTACCGACAGGATTAATCCACAATTGGCCTGTGCCAGGAAGATTGGAAGGAAGAAAGAGAGGAGGATTTGCCCTGCAGTGGGACAGAATAGGCTGAAAATAAAATAAATAAAGCGCCTTCCTGAGTTCGAACCCAAGTAAACCTACAACTTGTAAGTCGCGGCCGTTACCTCTGGGCCACCACTGGTCTCCATACTGAACTTGATTAGGATCAGTTTTTTTTTTATCTTTGAGAAATGCTCATGCATACTGCGCTACCAAGGGGAGATAGCGCAGTTATGTATACACTAAAACTCCACGGTGTCCTCCTGTGCCGCTTATGACGGGAACACGGGCACGCGTAAGCACTCACCGCGAACCCGCCGCGGCTGACCGTCACCGGACTCTCCTCTGGGGAGTACCCCCCATCACTGGCGCACCAGAACACACTGTACGCCGTGAATCTAGGATGCCGGCAATCCTTTGGAAATTCTGGCGTGCGAAATAGCTGGCAGAAGCAAGAAAGTTAAAAATTGCATTGCCACGAGAAACAAAAGTGTCCACAAAATTTCAGCTCAATCGAAAACCTATATAAATTTAACTTGCTAGCTTCGATTACGTACACACACACACTGGGATAGTAGAAACTAAATAATATAAGACCTTGTAAAAAATAAAAAAGGTTCGATGGTAATGAGTCTCTGAGAATAAAAATTGTCAGTTTGCTTGAGTAAGTAAATAAAAGAATTTCTGGGTGCCAACATTTACACTTCCAGAGATTTATTGTACCATCTAATCCTTACATTAATCCGATTAGAAGCTGGATCAAGAACGGCAACATTTCTCTTTTTTATTATTTGCGAAGAAATAAATCGCCGTTCTAAAAAAATAAATGAATCCTATCCAGCGAAGGTATCTAAGTAATTAAAAAATAGTCAATTAATTAAAAGCAATTGGTAGCTTAAGAACCTAGACTTAAAGACGATAAATTAGCCATTTTAAGATTTTTAATCTCAGCAATTTAAGTTGTATTTAGATTAATTGATGCTCAAGCCCATAGAAATTTAAAAACAGCTAAAACCTATTAATCTAATCTTACTATTCAATATCTGACTAATATTAAAAAGGCGTCAGTTTGTGAGTGATTGTGTTTGTATGTTTGTTCCTTCTTCACGCTAAAACGGCTGGACGGATCTGGATAAAATTTGGCTCAGAGATAGATAATAGACAGGTACGGTTAGTCCCCCTATACTCTAGTCCCTCGACTCGAAAAATACCTACTAAAAAGTTTCGCTATGCACAAAATCTGAAAAATGAAGAATACTGTTACAGTGTAAAATTTTATTTAACCATCGCTAAGAGTCATAGGCCACTTTTATTTATTTATTTATTAATCACAAGATCCACAGCTCTTAAAAATATCTTAACACACTTATTGTCCCGCATCCTGCACGGTTTGTGTAGGGTAGGCCACGCAAGTGAAGCCGCGGGAAATATCTACTTCATTAAGGCGAAGAAACCAGAAACAGACTCATAATTTGTTTGATTAAAGTGTTTTTTTAGCTAAAAGTAATCAGAGGCTGCGCCAAAAGTTACTTCTAAGAACTTTGTGGTTTCCGAAACACATTACAGAAGAAATCTCGATATTAACTTTTAACGGCAAAATAGCCTCTTACTGACCTTTTAATTTTTTTATCTGTATTACTAATTTACTAAACAACATATTTCGTTAAAATTAATAACAATGACGTATCATTTCGGCATGCAGAACTTAGAGTTGAGTTTAATTTTCAAGGTATGTCTAACGCGGCCAAAAAAACGAAAACCGCATCTAAAACACCGATTTTAATTTTGACCATATCACACATTTTGATTTACGGTTTTTTTTAAATCAAAGAATAATAAGGAAAATACCAAAATCGGCAAAATTTTCAGTCGCGCGGGTGTTAAGCTTGTCTGCGTTTTGTTCCGTCAAATTTGTTAGCGTCTGTCGTTGCCTTAATATAGAAGTGGGTTCCTGCCAATATTATGCAATTGGTCTCACATATGACCTCTTGAACAGTTCATCGCCTGAGGGTTTTTACTGACTAAATTGGTGCGACGCAGATATACCATACAATTAAAATAATTAAGCATTTAATATCTATCATAATAACCCAAATATATCTTTGAAGCTTTTTTTGGTTAGCCGTAACATAAAGATCATAAAACAAAAAATGGCGTGTAGGTACAATCAACTTTGTATAACAGGATTTCTAAAACTGGACCTGAGAAAAATATGCCTAGGTAAGATATTGATGTAATTTGAGGACCCCGGCATAATTTGTGTTTTTTTTATGTATGTCAACTAGAGGTGCCACGAATATTTGGTATTCGGTCTATTCGGCTGCTTTTTTACTATTCGGTATCCAGCCGAATATTACGAAACATTCGTTCGAATACCGAGTAACAAATCATGACAAAACGTATTATATAACTTATTAAAAAATGTTTAATCAAAAAAATCAATATATTTAATACTTACAATTAATGAGGAATGAAAACAATTTTTCTTCATAAATTACACTTGCTCACTATATACACTGCTACCGGGATAAGATAAATAAATCTTAAAATCTAAGAAAATTCTACTACGCGTGTTGTGACCCGACCTAATCGCGAATTAAACAAATTCCCTCACGGCTTAGTTACCGCACGCACTTCAATGAAGCAGCTTGGAATTGGAACCTGTCACCCACAAAATGTACCAAGTATCGCCGAATATTCGGCGATTCGGCCGAGGTCCTAGCCGAGTTACCGGTATTCGGTATTCGGCAAAATCACTATTCGTTTTATCGACCATGTCAAACTCAATAAGGAATTCAGAAGGAAATACGACGCAAACACTTAAAAATAGCAGGTATTTCGTAAAAAAAATAGCAATTTTATTTATTTTGAGGCTGCGGTAAAAATTCAAGTTAATTATATTTCTGAGAACTTGGTTGTTTCAAAACAAGTTTTAGAAAAAAATCATCGAGATATTTTTTATGCAAATGAACGGCTAAGTTACCTTTTATTTTGAACTTATAACATTTTAATCCGTGTTACTTGCCAACTTACGCTGCTAAAAATAATAATAATTGGTGATTAAAAATAAATAGTAATTCGATAAAATACTTCACACTTTGAAATTGGTACTATGCAAGCATTGTATCATCATTTTTCTTTTTCTTTTCCGTCGTTGCCTCACTTCGACATTTGAAACATATTTATTTTTTATGCGCCATTTTCATTTTACTTCTACGTTATTTTTTTTATAGAACGTCTTGAGTCAGGCTTAAGCTTTATAGTTCGCTGATTTTTATGGCTACTGAACCATTGATACGTCAATATATTATGATATAGCGACATTTCGTAAGGTCAGCTGTCATCATTATATAAATGAGAATTTCCAAATGAATCGCAAATAAGTAGATAATCATGATGATTGATGAGATTTGCGGCTTTATAATCTGACAAATAGGCACGTACATTTTTAATTTAAAAACAAATTACTGATGGAAATAGATGGTGCGTAAAACCGTTTTAAATTTTGAAACAGCAAGTGCGTAGGTAGCTAATTATTATTGTACAAGAAAACTTTTGATTAACAATAAAAATCCTTTCAAAATTCTTCTATGGTACCGAAATTCATTACCTACTTAGGATAGGATAAATCTCATTTGGTCCGTTGTGCATGCAAGCCTCCTCTCTGCCAGAGAAAATGGGGCGTAATCCAACACGCGGGCCCCGTGCGGGTCGGTGGATGTAACATGTCTTAAAATTTTCGGTTCCAAGACATTGGTTTCTTCACGATGTTTTCTAACTTTTAAGATAACATTTTTTTTCGAATTAGGTACATTAAAATATATAAGTGTTGTATATTTTTGAAATAACCTCTTAATACCTTTTATTTTGATAGCCTACACGATGGGTTTGGAAGAATAAAATAATTAGGACCTACAATGTGGCGCCCAAAATCCGCCATTTTTCCCTTTTCCAATTTTAATGTAGCAAGGTTAAGACTTACGATTGACGTAAGAATTATCGAAATCGGCTAACGCGTTTTGGTCTCTGGAACGCCACATAGGAACAAACATACAGACATAGGCTGATAAATACATTACCCTCCTTCGGCAGTCGGGTGCAAAGGATCCAGTCTATCTCATCTGATGGGGTCGCCAGTACCACTTTATCTTATTTTCGTTTATATATTTGAGCCCAGTAGCTGGCGCGATCACCAGTACCACGAATTCTCAATTACTCTACAGTCGATTAAGAGAAGAACGAAATAAAATAAAATAAGCCTTTATTGCTCGTTACTTTATCTATTTACAATATACATACTATTACTTTTTTTACGAGATTATAACTTATTTAGATTATTTACACTATATTTAGCACATTATTTTTAATTTTTCACGGCTCCTGGTTATTGTAACTCACACCAGCTTTTCTTTCGAATAAAGCTTCCTCTAAGGCTCTCCACTTGACTCTGTCTCTCGCTACCCGTAACAATTCTGGGCCTGCTACTTTCATGAGATCGTCTTCCCATCGCTTAAGGCGATATATACGCCTCAATGTTAACGCAGTACTGGCTGTGCTGGGCATCTCTGAGCCAAAATATCAATATTAAAACTCCTTTTGAACAGTTTTCTTTGCAAAATATTATTTGATTTACATATGCTATTTCAGTTATGAAGAAATTCCAGCCATTAATTTTTCTGTGTAAAAATATTTTTAAGCATCCAAGTCGTTTTGGAGGAGTATCCAAAAGTTGCGAAAAATATCGTGTTGCTAATTATTTTTTTAAAGCAAAACTATTTGTTATACGAAAAAAACTTGTTTAAAAAATAATGTACATGAAACAATAATAAATATTTTTTTTCAAACCTTTTAACCTAACCGTCACTAAGGAGTATGCTTTAGAAAGTTACCGTGTTACGGCACTAAAGCGGATGTAGGCCTTTAACCTGTCATCCCCTCCTTATTTTACTTACTCTCGGCTACTAATCGGTAATCGGGTAATTATTTCTGCCCCCTTTTTTATTTTCTCTCAGCATATGTCCTGTCCAACGCCACTTCAATTTTATCTATACCATTTGTACATTTTTGAATGATGTTTTTTTCTATTAACTGAGGAGGAGCTTGTGGCTAAATAATAACAGCCGCACGGGTCGATCTTCAATGTTAAGCAACGCTTGACGAGGTCGGTCCGTGGATGGGTGACCATTTTCAACATACCGAGTTTCCTCCGTGCCTCGGAAAGCACGTTAAGCCGTTGGTCCCGGCTGTCATTTGAAGATCTTTGACAGTCGTTACTGGTAGTCAGAAGCCTGAGATCTGACACCAGTCTTGCCAAGGGGTACCGTGTTACCCAGTTACTGGGTTGTGGAGGTCAGATAGGCAGTCGCTCCACGTAAAACACTAGTGCTCAGCTGAATCCGGTAAGACTGGAAGCCGACCCCAATAAAGTTGGGAAAAGGCTAGGCAGATTGTTTTTTTCTATTAACTTATTTAGCTGTATTTTGTCTCTTCTTCTGACGCCCAATACACTTCTCTCTATCCCAATCCAATATTTATAATGAGGCAAATTTATTTAAAGAATTACATAACTTCAGACACGTTGCAAATTTAAAGGTTTAAATTAAAAACCTTAATACATTTACAATCTTCGCGTGGGTGGGGAGACTTATGGCCTGTCCTATTGATAATGTGTTAAGTTATGCCGCTTTTGATATTTTATTATATTATGTTAATGTTATATGTCTGCTGTCCCTTCTGTCGATCCTAATCATGTTATACAACAACGGTCTGTTAAATATTCTTGCCAAAATAGTTCAAACAACTTCCAATAACATTTTATTACCTCAATCCATTAGATATTAAATACCTTTGTTTGAAACTCTGGAAAAACCATACGGATAAGGTCAACGGGTTTAGTGCCTACCTAAGGCCCAGGACACAGTGAGAAGCTTATGTGGGCGCGAAATAACAAACATATGAAACCGCCGTTTGCGTCCATACTGAAGTGTACCCTAGGGCGTCGGATCGGAGCAGTCTCGCTAGCTAGCGATCGTCTATTGTTTCTCGCCTCTATTACCCGTTCTAAGTGGCATTCTAAAGCCATCAAATAAACAATGAAGCGATAGCGCGGTGAAGCGTTTTTATTTTGTATGTATGGTATCTCTTGAATCTAGTCAAATAGAAAAGCGAAAGCGAACCGATACGTGTCGATACCGCGGCGAACCGAAAGGCGTGAGACGCCATGACAAACCAAAGGCGAGCGCGAAGTGTGGCGTGAGCGGCTAGTTGTATTAGCTGGCGTTGTATGCATGACGACAAACAGAAAGCGAATGCGAGACGCGAAGCGAGTGCGACGCGCGAAGACGGTTGTGTTTATTTACAAATTCAAAGCTACTGTTTCGCTATTAGTTCGCTGCACCTAGTTTGACGTCTCCGCTTCGGTTCACATTCTCCAAGTTTTCAGTTCGGTTCGCAGTTATCTGACACTGGCTTATCAACGAACACTTCGCGATTGCGATTGGTAAAATGTCAAAACTGTATGGGACTTACATTTGGCATCTTGACTTTCATCGTCGCTGATAGAATGGCACTCTCTAAACACTAAAGCCTCTGGCGGGGCCATGCAAGACGTGACGGAGCGGCCTCACAAGCGAGTGATAATCAATTATTTTTCCACCCCGAGGAACCACGACTAATCTGTGCCCGCAACAACAACTCGCTATTCACTATGGTCATCTAATCGCTCCCGCAACCGCGGCCGCACCCGCTATATTCTTCTGGCGTTTATTACGGATAAGACCTTAGGAATTTACCTGTCTATTTACTAAGAATTTTAATACACACTATTTTATAGGCGAATCGAAATATCTCAACATTTGCATAAAGAAATAGCCAAATATGAGCTACATTTATGAATCGCATAAAATTGAATCTTAAGTAGACGAATTTAGAGTCGAAATACCAGTTATTTAGACCAATATTGTAGGATGAGACTAAATAGATTAACGCTTCAATTAAAGTTGAAATTATTCGGAAACCGCTAATTGATTTAAATAAAGGATGGTCACAAACAAAGCAATTCCATTAATTAGCTTTGTCCGTTCTTAATACGTCTCAACGACTTAACATCAATCTTGTTTAATTTGAATACATGACAGGAACAACACTTGACAGATTAAAAATAACATCATTTAATCTATGGTCTTGCGTAATTCTTTGAATAAAAGACGTCCTCGAACTGACAGGTTACACAAAAAAAAAACAGATTATAAAAACAGTACTATTAAGATCATTATGGAAACTGACATAAAAGCACTTGTGTTAAATGTTACGTAGTTCCTATATTAAAAATAAATCATTAACGACCGCCCACGTGTTGCCTTGATTTAACTCCGATTACACAGCCTAATGTTGTAAAACCGCAGTTCGAGTACACCACCCAAACACACTAAACGTTTTGGAAATACGTTCATTATGAGTACAGCTAAGGAGTGGAATTCCCTGCCTGTGGAGTCTGTGTTTCCCGAGAGCTACAAACTAGGGGACTGAATAGGTTTCTTCTAGGCAAGCGTGCTTCACCGTCGACGACATCATCGCTTATCATCAGGTGAAGTAGTGGTCAGACACAAGCCTATCTACTATAATAATAAAATAGTCTGCCAACCGCACCATACCTTGAGTACCAACCACACACAATTGGGCAACTCTACGTCGAACAGGCGTAATGACTCAGTTTACTGGCCTTTTCGACTGATGTCCATCCATTTATCATGTTGACTGTAAAATATGCGCCTGATGAGCACACAACAAACGGTAATGAAGTGTGGCAACCCTGGCGTTTGACAATTAACGTCGCTTAGACCCGCAGCTCAGTGTTGCTACATGCAAATAGGTATGATTGTAGAATTAGCATTGGGAATCAGTGATTGATCATGCTGGGTTTAAAATTGTTGCCAGCAAGAAAATGTGATTTGGGGTTTCGTGAATTGCCTTATTTTATTAAAATTAATAAGAAAAACCATGGCTACTATGCATCGTAATCTCCTTCTTCTTCTTTTCAAGATTAATGGTTTAACTTCTACGACAATTTGAGTCCTAACAGAGCAACCTAAGTGGTGTTCTTTAAATCCTCAAAACTGTAGATATATTTGGGCACTCCAGCATGTGGACTCGATGTAGACCCTTTATTATTTCCATTGTATTACCTATACAAACATGTTCAACCCCGAGGCTAAAGCCACGTGAAAATAGTTTCCAAATCCCCGGGTTCGGTAACACCTAAATCAAACATAATATATTCAACCCTTTTTTACAAAATTTAATTTAAACTCACGTACTCGTTCCGTCATAGCGTGACTTATTGTTTTTACATAATCACTTTTTTGAATGACATTCATTTTTATGAATACATACAGGGTCTACTCGAGTATAATTCGGGGATCCTGACCTCGGCGTGAAGAGCTCATGAATAAGGGTTCCGGTGGCGTCCGAATTAGGCAGGTATGCCCGAAATTAGGGTTGTGATGGAACTTCGCAAGTGCGGACCTTCTGCAAAATATCTGCATCCGCTTCTGTAAGTTTTTTGCAGATTTGTAACGGAGTTTTTTTACTTTTTTTAGTTTTTTTACTTAGTACTCTGTAATATTATAAATGTGAAAGTTACTCTGTCTATATTTCTGTCTGTTAGTTTGTTACAGTTTTATGCCTTAACCATTAAACCAATTTTGATGAATGTTAGAATAGAGACAGATTTGATTTGATACTTTTATCTGTTCCTTTGGGTGAACTCCCCAATTTCAAGCGAGCAAAGCCGTTAAAAACTAGTCAAGTTAAATAAGCAAGAAATATATATATATTTATATTTCTAGCAAGCGGTTAGTCGACTCTTCACGTGACCAGAGGGCTGGGCTTTTCCTTGGCCAGAGAATCAGCATTGCCATCCAACGTGGCAATGCTGCCAGCGTTCTGGGCACTTTTCACGTTGACAGCGATGTGGACGAATTTTTTGACGCCCTATGACCCCTGCCCTTTTATACGTGTTCGTCGTATTTTATCTTTATTTAAGTGTATATATAGGTAGTTATTGTTAATTAAGTATTATATACTATGTAAATAATAAAAGTCTGTACAGTTAAATAATATATAACTCGATGTTTCAGGTTTTTGCTCCCATTTCATTACTAGGTTCTATTCCAAATGAGCAACTATTTAGTGAAGCCAGAAAAGCGACAAAGCTAATCAGGTAAAAAAATTGTTTTTCCTAGAAAAAATGTTAATTAATATCTTTCCTTTTCCGCCTCCGCGGCGAAGGCGGATTCGCCTCCGCTAAATAACCTCCGTAACATCTCTACCCAAAAATACACGTGTGGCATGAAGATGTATGCCTCGCTGACCCTTCAAGTTGAATTTACGAATCTGGTGTATTTACATGGATATTACTTAGGCTAATCCGGATAGGCAGGCATTCCATTTTTCTGGAACTTGCTTGGTGAATATTTATTTCGTTCTTCGCTTTTTTGAAAGCGGACTAGAGGCTCTAGACAAGTGTCATTCGATGTCAGCGAAGGCGACAATCAATCAATCTGCCTAGCCTTTTCCCAACTTTATTGGGGTCGGCTTCCAGTCTTACCGGATTCAGCTGAGCACTCGTTTTTTACGTGGAGCGACTGCCTATCTGACCTCCACAACCCAGTAACTGGGTAACACGGTACCCCTTGGCAAGACTGGTGTCAGATCTCAGGCTTCTGACTACCAGTAACGACTGTCAAAGATCTTCAAATGACAGCCGGGACCAACGGCTTAACGTGCTTTCCGAGGCACGGAGGAAACTCGGTATGTTGAAAATGGTCACCCATCCACGGACCGACCTCGCCAAGCGTTGCTTAACCTTGAAGATCGACCCGTGCGGCTGTTATTATTTAGCCACGAGCTCCTCAGCGAAGGCGACAATCGAAATGGCAAAATGTAAGGGATTGATAAATGTGACATTTCGATAGCGTTTGACATTCTCATACCATTTATGACATTTTGCAATAGCTACCGCCACGGTTTCGTTGTTGTTACTTGTCCAGAGCCTTATGTTTACGTCTTTACGTTAGACAACAGAGTCATCAGTGTCCTCTTGTCTGCCAATTATAACTACACAGACACACCCACATAAACCCACATTCACACACTACTGTAGTAACACATATATTCACAAATTCACACAACACAGAGCTGATAATTACTGTATAAATCATTGTTTCTCTTTGTTCTTAAAAATGCAGTTCTTAATTTTAATTTTATTAAGTCTCAATATTGTTAACTAGCAAATAATGGAAGGAGCGAGACAAACCCAACACAAGTATTATTAATTAATTGGGGCTGTCTCATTCACATTGGTAAATGACCGTTTGAGACACAATAAACATTTCTTTTTATGTTTTCATCTTGGTTGTCAGATGGTGGTGGCTTTTGCAGGATGACAATTGAGGCGTTCTGCTTTTTGAACTCCAATGCAAGACCTTAACAGAAATCTTTCGTCTTTATATTGGAGTGCACAATTTTTGTCCAGTTGGCCATAAAACGCGTATCGTTAATCTTCTTGTATGATCTACTAAACTTTGCCAGCAGTTTCACCAAAATGAAAATCGAAAATTTTCACCAAAATGTCTCTACTACTGAGATAAAAAAGTTTCTTAGGTAGATATCCAGGCCATGGTCTTCACTAATGCTAAATTACACCTAAATCCGATCCATCGTCGAGGAATGATTGATTTAGAAACATCTATACATCTTAACGAAAAACCTATCACCTTCATAATATTAGTGAGAAATAAGATTCACGTCTTTCATGTTTTTTGCTTTACTTTTTTAACTATTCTTTATTTTGTTTTGTATGTCCAGAAAAATTATGTGCCTCTAAGTTTGTGCTTAATGTTACACTAGTCGGTCATTCTTCCATACAAACGTAGTCTGGCGTTTACTCCACTGTTTGACGATGTACTTATCATTATCTAGCCTTGTGTGGAAACAAAAAAGTAAAAAAAAAAATTTGAATGTTATGAGCGTCGAAAGTTCCATATTTCAATACTAATTTTGACGCATCTTTGGGCGAAAATAAATACCATAAGAAGAAGGAAAATTGCAAAACGGCTTCCATACAGGGATAGTTTAGTAATTCAAAAACGCAAATAATTTTATTTTTAAAATATACATGTAGTCGTTTTTTCATGATATCTAGACTCACAAAGGTCTGTTTATAAAACTTCGCGCGCTCGTTTTCGTCCTAAATCATCATCCATTTCAATTCAAATTTGCAAAAGTGCTAATTCGTACGCGAACTAGCTTCTTACTGCTCATCACAGCATCTATCTGAGTGCTAATTCGTACGCGAACTAGCTTCTTATTGCTCATCACAGCATCTATCATCTGATCCGCACGTGTTGTCGGATGAGATAGCACGCATTTTAACCTCGCGCACAAATTGTTTGTACCGTCGTCGACTAGGGGAACCTTAATGAAAGTATTTTCTTTCTTTTCTGTTTTTCGTGGTATGAACCACTCTTTAAAATTACCGGATCAACTCAGGGCTAAACTTAAATATCATTAACTCTATTAGTTGTCCGGGAAACAATTACAGCTTTCTTTTTCTTAAAACTGTTTAAACTTCAACTTGGCTCCGTTTGGCTAACAAAAAATATCTATTTAGTTCGTCAGTTACATAATCTAAAAATATTGGACACGTATTTTTTCTTTTGCCACGTAAACAAAGAAATACGACGATACAGTACGTTGAAATATCGTTTGACGTCACGGTGTGCTACACTTTATACTGACAAAGTGACGTCACAAGCATCCACTCCTGAACTTTGATTCGCTTTATCTTTGTCAATTTTGATTTATTTGATAGAGCAAAATACGCGTCTAATATTATTTGATAATCTCACTGACGGACTAAATAGCATTTTTTTACTCAGGCAACTAACCTATTGTAGGTACTAAATAAAACCAACTTTATCCTACGACTTCGCTCCCATGACATATCCTACCGGAATCTTGCATTTTTCCGCTATAAATATGTAATATGTAACCTGTGGCACTCAATAATATTTAGGTGTTGTACTTCTCACTAAAAATTTCACTTCTGGGTAAGATAATTTAAATGATACGTAAAAATGTTAACCACTCTGCAACAAATACCGGGCAACTCAGGGTTCACCAGATGTCTAAATTTAAGTATCATCACCTCGGAGTGCCTGCGTTCCTGGTAACAATTAGGTACAGCTCTCTTCTTCGTGGAACTGTTCAAACTTGAACTTGGCTTCGTTTACCTAACAATTGTAGGTACTTTAACTAACTTTAATCCCGTGGCTGGCAAAATGCTCCGCTATTCAATAAAATCATAACAAGATTGTATTGAACCTCGAACAAGATAAAGTTTCCTTCTTAATAAATGAGATGAAAACTGTTACAAATTGCCTACATTCACTATTAAGGCCTATATATACTTATCCTAATCTTTATGAAGGAAAGTTCGTCATCATATAAAACAAATCTATACATATAAATTTAATTGGAGTGTCTGTTTTTAATATTGAAATAACCGTTTTTTACTACATGTATATAAATATATATACGGTTCATACACCAAAATAAGTCTTTTTACAATTTTTGTCTTTCTGTCTGTCTGTTCGTTCCGGCTAATCTCTGAAATGGCTGGATCGATTTTGACGGGACTTTTATTGGCAGGTAGCTGATGTAATAAGGAGTAACTTAGGCTACGTTTATTTTAGAAAAAATCTTTTATTTTAGAAATTTGTTAGGCCGAACAAAGTTCGCAGGGTCAGCTAGTATATAAATAAAACATCATACTAATATTATAAATGAGAATGTAAGTTTGTTTGTTGCGCTTTCACGCAAAAACTACTGAACCGATCATCATGAAACGTTGTACATATATTCTTGGAGGTATTAGAAGTAACATAGGATACTTTTTATTAAAAAAATAAAATATTTTTTTAATGGCTTCACTGCGAGCGAAGCCGCGGGTAAAAGCTAGTATTAAATATAAGACCGACATCCCGACGCATGGCTCGATAAACAATTTTTGTTAAAACCATAGACAAACGACAGAGCGCGCGATTGCAGGCAGTCAAAAAGAAAAAAAATATATTAACATCTATGCTACGAATTAAGTAGAAATAACAAAAATACTTTTTGCATATAAATGATTTTTCTTTCTTACTTTCTCTCAACGCAGTGTCACTAACTTACGTTATGTTCATTTATAACAAAGGGCCGGTACTCACATTCCGATACATTTCTCATCTAGATACGCCATCCATTGTATTCAGAAATTAAAAATTAGTAGTGATAAGCTCGTAAATATGGCTGTCCGTATCTGAATCTGTCAGATTATGTTAATACATTGTTCCACAAACAATAATAAGTTCGTGACTTTGCTATCTCGTGTAATCTCATCTTTAGGATATCTGTAATTGTGTTACCGCATGTTGTAAATGTTGTCATAAATAATATCTTATGTTTTGGTGACTAATGACTGTACTAATGAATGAACTGTTTCACCACCAACGTTTGGACCGATTAATGTCTGTGGTAGATGGTGCCCCAAGAGACATTCTTCATTTTAGCCATAACGGCTTCATTTTGTCGTTCGAAAATGGTGTAATGGTGTAATACTAACAAAATGGACCTTTTAGACTGCAAATATAGGTATGGGTAGGGGTAAAAACGGGACCCTATTACTAAGACTCAACTGTCCGTCTGTATGTCTATCTGTCTGTCTGTCACCAGGCTGTATCTCATAAACCGTGATAGCTAGACAGTTGCAATATTCACAGATGATGTATTTCTGTTGTCGCAATAACAAAAAATACTAAAAGAAGAATAAAATTAATATTTAAGTTGGGCTTCCAAACAACAAACGTGATTTTTTTGCGATAATGATACGGAACCCTTCGTGCGCGAGTCTGACACTTCATTTATACCCAATAGGGATAAAAACGCTTAATAATAATTAAGCATCAGGCCAGTAGGCTTAAACCGAGGCAAGCACATTACTTTTGTGAGATTTATTTCATCACTACTGCTTTAAAAACGGCGAAGAAAAACATCGTGAGGAAACCGGCATGTCCTAGAACCAACACTTCGTATTTCGTAGACATGTGACATCCACCAACCCGGACTGGGTCCGCGTAGTGGATTAAGGCCCATTCCTTCTCAAATAGAGGAGGCTTGTGTCCCAGCAGTGGGAACGTGAAGGCGCATATATTGTCCAAAGTTAACGCGGTACAGGCCAATTGGATTTTGGACCTCCTTTTTGACAGTTTTGTTTGCAAAATATATTTTGATTTAGGCACATATCGTAGGTAGGTTAAGAAGAAAATCTAACCATAAATTTTTCTGTGTAAAAATATTTTTAAACATCCAAGTCGAGGTCGAGGGGGAAAAAGAAGCAAAAAAATATCATGTTGTTAATTATTTTTTTCAAGCAAAGGTATTGGTCATATGAAAAAACAATGTTTCACAAATAATGTACATGAATCCATATATATGTTTATTTTTTATATAAGTTTCACAAATAATATTCAAACCTTTTAACCTAGCCGTTATAAGGAGTAATGCTTTATAAAGTAACCGTTTTACGGCACTAAAGCGTAGTAATGGCCGTAAAAGACTGATGTTGATGAACAGTTTTCCCGACTTCCACCAAAAGTTTGTCGAAATTGTAGCGCCTGACTGTCAGTGTCAAGTAACTGTCAAGTACTACAAAAGTTACACATGATTTGCCATGATCAAATTAACACTTGCCAATGCCATACATTTTTGAACTTTTCGTTTGTGGTTTTTGATAGAATGTAACCTTTTTCCAGCTATTATAGTCTATCAAAGCAATTAGTTTAAAAGATTTCATTTAATAGGGGGAATTACGGGTATATCTATTTACAGGTTCTTTGATTTACTGCTTTAAAAATACGACCCTAATTTGGGTAGGTGACAAAAGTCACTAATGAGACGGCAAAAAGTGTTAACGGACACGTGACACATGCTCTCCGAAACGGTCGTCAACACAGATATAAATCTAACTAGATGACGCGATTGTATGTACTTCACGTGCCAAAAAACGGAGTAAAATTACGAACAATGATCGTAATCTGAGCTTTTCATTTAGCATTATCGGCACCGGAAATCCACCGAAATCTAGAAAAATGCCTTTTTATGCCATATTGAGCTGTAAAAAATGTACAGAAAAATCCGAAACGGTCGTCAACTTGGTAGCACGCTTGGTTTTCATACAGATGGAGGGACTTGTGTTATCTATTTAGATGTATGTCTGTGTTCGTCAATTTGTAGAAAATAAGTATCTTCGTAGTTCGTAAGTATCTTCTTCTCTGAATGTAGTTTCTGTCGATGCCAAACCCGTGTGAGAGACGTGATTAAGTAACAAAAATCAAATCAAAACATAGACATTCAAAATCATAATATTAGCAGGAAAAGCCAATATGTAGCGGGGTTCAATGCCCAGGATAAGCCGTAATTACCGACATTTAGGTATGGATTCATGGAAGTTAGATTAATCCTTTGTTACTGGAAAGCTTAAAAAATGAGGATAAACATGTTAAAAAAACAGTAGAATATCTATTGTTCGAAATTGGACCAGTTCCAATAAATAGCAATCAGCTGGTCCCCTCTTATGTTTATTGGGAGTCGACCAAATGGCTAACAATAAAATGTGTGAATTCTTCTCTCAATTTTAGGATAAAAGCCTTACCAATGGTTGTAGTCTCTGATACACTTTGAAACTCGAACTGTATCCACGTTTAGCCCATAGTCTGAAGAATTGCCAAAATTAAGTGACAGTGGGCAACATTGCTCACAGAACTGATGGTCGAAGGCGCCGAAAGGTTCTGGAGTGGAGACCGCGTACTGGAAGAAGAAGTATTGGAATTCCGAAGGACCGATGACCTCGTAAAGGCCGCAGGAATCCGCCAAATGCAAGAAGATTTGGCGACCCTTGGGGGTGCCCTATCACCAGCAGTAGACTTCTTTTGACTGAAATGATGATAATGATATTTATTAGGATTAGTATTTTCTAATCCTAATAAAGCTTTTAATACCTTCTAAAAGGCAAACAAGTAAAATTAAGTGCCTAAAAACACCTTTGTTTTACTAAAAGCAAATTTTCACAACAAGGTTATTATGGAGAACTTCTATTTGGCCTATCGAGTTTAATCTTTGTTGTGATATTATAATTAATATCTCAAAAGCGATTATTACCTAGTAACTTATTAGCCAGTAAACAAGTAAAACTAAATTACAGTTTTGTTATTTTTGAAAGCTCGCAATAAGCTTGTTTTGGACAACTTCTGATTTGCTTATCAAGCTGAAACTGTTTGTAGGACGAAATTTTCCGTTCCGCTGTTAATAAATTTATTTGCTTGTTTCATAACGGAGTATTTTATTGTCCCAACGTTAAGTTTTAGATACAATAAAAAATATGGAAAACAGCATAACGTAGTCATGTTGATGACAATAAATTATTAAGGTTTGCTTAGTAGTCCCCCCGGTGGGTTCCCGCATTGTCGAGGCGAGGGGGTTCGGTTTGGTCACCCGCGGTCAAGCGAAGAGGAATCCGAGGAGGGGCCCCTTGTCACGGCTTTTGCCGATAAGCCGACGACGTAGCGGTACCACTTGGGTGACATCGCAAGTGAAGCAGGTCGCGATGTCGTATGGGAGAGATCGTGACTGAGGGTTGGAAGCCCCGGCGGGCGGGCTAGGAGTATTGCGGTGCGCCACTCGGGGTTTCCACCGTCTGATGACAGACGCGGTGGGGCCACAGGGGAGAAGGTGTATCCGAAAAGTGGTAGATGGCGGGGCCACTGACATGACCTATCACAGGCAGACCAAGGTTGGACACGGGGTCGTCTGGCGCCCATGTGCTGATTTGGCCCCTGGGGTAGGTCACGGCGTGCAAAGTTTTCTGGTGCACCGGTGATAGGGGATACACCCCAGAAGAGTGTCTAGTGACGGACAGCCCCGGTGGGTTCACGGATGAGTGCTTTCGCGTGCCCGTGTTGATCATTCTTCCATACAAACGTAGTCTAGCGATTACTCCACTGTTTGACGGTGTACATTCAAAATAAAAAATGATATCAATTTGTCTTATAAATATATATATTTGTAAGTTATGAGCGTCGAAAGTTCCATATTGCAACACTAATTTTAACGCATCTTTGGTCGCAAATAAATACCATAAGAAGAAGCAAAATTGCAAAACAGTCATACAGGGATAGATTAGTAGTTCAACAATGCAAATAATTTTATTGTGAACATATACATTTAGTAGGTTTTTCATAATATCCATACTCCCAAAGGTCTGTTTATAAAATTGCGCGAGTTTATTTTCGTCCTAAATCATCATCCATTTCGCTACAAATTTCCTAAAGTGTGTATTCGTACGCAAACTAGCGTCTTACTGCTCATCACAGCATTTATCTCTTTCACACGTGTTGTCGGATGAGATAGCATGCATTTTAATCCCGCGCACAAAAAAGTTCGTGCCGTCGACTAGGGCAACCTTAATAAAATGTTTTTGCTTTCTTCGCATAAAACAGTACACCTGCCATGTCATCTCTTTCTTCAACACCCTTGGTTGACTAGTAGAATGCCTTGCTAGGGCATTAAATCCGCCATTGTGCATGAAGTTTCAAATAAATTAATTCACACATAGTAACTTGAGTAAGGTTCGACGCGTTACATAAAGTTCCATAGTATATTAATTTGTCGCATTAATTTACAAAGTACGTACGTTACGTCACAGTTTCACAAAGTAGGCTAACCCAGTAACGTGGTCACAACAAGTTTAGTTTATACTGAACAGAAGTTAGACACAGTTGTGACATTTTCAGAATTATGCTTGGTTTGTAACTGAATAGCCGGTAATAAACTCAGTGGAAGGACACTAATAATAATATATAATATTTATTCGCGGAAAATTACAGTTAGGTACAAGAAAATATGCGGATATATTACAAATAATAGGTAGAAAATTATTATGACACAATATTGTAAGTAGCAAGATCTGTACTTATAGATTAACCCTACCTCTTAAACTAGGATAACATGTATCTTAAGAGACTATGTTCGGCTATTAGATTCATTTAAAACATAATTTGTACAAATACAACAAAAGGTGAGTTGTGTCGATCTGGCTTTATACTTAGCATAATAATACTTATTTTCCTAATTTAGAGTTCGTGTAATAGTGTATGGGGTTGAATGAATACTTTGGGAAGGTGTTCATTCAACCCCATCCTTGAGCTTGAGAGATTTATAGATCATTAGATAGATCATAGATATTTTATAGATCAAGGTTCTATAGGAAGGAGGAGCTCATGCTAAAATAAAAACAGCCGCACGGGTCGATCTTCAAGGTTAAGCAACGCTTGCCAAGATCGGTCCTTGGACGGGTGACCATCTTTACATAGCGAGTTTCTTCCGTGCCTCGGAAAGCACGCCAAGCCGTTGCTACCGGCTTTCATTTGAAAATCTTTGACAGTCATTATGGGGTAGTCAGAAGCCTGATATCTGACACCTGTCTAGCCAAGGGGTATCGTGTTACCCCAGTTACTGTGTTGCGGAGGTCAGATAGGCAGTTGCATAGTTGGGAAACGGCTGGTCAGATTGAAGGTTCTATAGGATTGAGGAATGCGGAATATGTCATCATTAGAAAAGTTTGTGGAATTTGAAAGGTGGATTGATTAGAATTAAGGCGCCGTGCTCAACTTGTCGGTGCGCTTTCATTTTTGTGTCAAATCTGTAAAGAATCACGCACTCGGTAAAGAATCTGTGCCAATACGTCTTAGGCGCCTTCCTGACTGAATAGTTTCGGTACAGATTCTTCACCGAGCGCATCCGCGTACAGCTTATGTTCAGATTCGGTACATAAAAGAAAATAGACCGAGCCGGTGAGCAAGGAGCAAATGTATTGAAAACCAACCCCGCGGACCCAAACAATTTGGCAAAGGGTAGGGGATAATGATGAGTAATGTTGCTTCGTCTTATTTCAAGGTTCTGAGGTTGATTCGCAGTTCCAAGAACATTTAATTTGGTATTTTCTATGGGAGTTTCTGAGTAGCGGTCTGAAGTCTGGATTACCTAAGTAATTAAGGCCCTAAAGCAATTCGCTACCTGCAACTTGGGACTTAAATTAGAACTGACGAATCGTGAATGACCTACGTCTCTCTCTCTGTCTACGGTTCAGGTCCCTTCTAAACTAACCCTGGCAACAACATAAACATAGGCCATAAAAGATACCTACATCATATTAGTTAAAAACACAGAGTACCGCTATGTCTAGACAGCCACTGCTCGACGGTATTGTCAAAACTTTCCATGCAAACCCAGCGTGTCAGTTAGTGTCACGTCACCGCTTATTCGTCGAAATGAGGGTTATCGCATTTGAATTTGCCGCTTAGAGTTCTTCAAATGTCAAACTACATAGTTTTTGGCTTTTAGCGCTAGTTTATTTACAACTATTTTTATGTTGTGAATATTTTCCAAATTATACGGGATTCACCAACCACTGCTTGAATAGAGTTTTGTGTTTCGGAAATTTCTATGCTCCTTTTTTCGAAAAAAAAAAGGCTGAGAGTAACTGCAGCATACTCGATTTTATAAGTATTTAATCGCATTTTCAAGGCATCTGAAAAAAAAAAAAAACTTTGCTTCAGTGCGCGTAGTACTTAGTAATAAAAACGTTTAACAGGTAGGTAGGTATATTTAAAGACTTTACTCGCCAGTGGCGTCAACTGGTGAGCACAAAAACGGAAGCCCTCATTGACGACTCATAACAATTTTTATTTGGGCTATGACAGCTGATACTTATGTAGTGGTGGCACATATACTGCCATATACGAAATAAAGTCAGACCTGATATCACTCAATTCTGCACCGCGCAATCAAAGTTCTCGCGATGTGAACATAAACAACAGGCCTACAGCGAACCATCGGGCAGATGCCCACAAAAAACGGCACCCGTCTAGTTGGGGGATCCCCCTGTTTCAATGAATGTTGCGAGACTTTCCAACCTGTTCCACATACGTCTTACAATAACCTCTACAACGTGTAACAGAAATAACGCCAAAATTTTAAAAAGAAAAACAACAATAAATCAAAAAATCAATAATCTTAATATTTATTAGTCTGTTGTTTTAGAAAGTATTTATGTATTTTATTAGATAGGTAGTTTATAATCCGACTTCAATTATTGTTCATAATTTTTATTTTGTACATTTGTACCTACCACTGTTTTGTCCTTTTTAACCCAAAGGTTGACTGGTAGAGAATGCCTTTCTGCATTAAGTCCGCCTATGTCTCACCTTTGTACATGATTGTTGTTTATCGTCGTAATGGCCTAGTGGCTAAGACCTCGCCTCTCGTGCTTGAGGTGTGGGTTCGAATCCGGGCAAGTACCAATGTGACTTTTTCAAATTCATATGTACTTTCCAAGTTTATCTTGGACATTGCTGACAACGGTGAAGGAAAACATCGTGAGGAAACCTAGACTTATAGTGAGTTTATAAGATTGTGCTCCATTGGTGCAATTGCTACAAGGCGTTCCAGTGCGAGGATAAACTAATAAATAAATAAAGTTTAAATAAATTAATAAAAGGGATCATTGTTCTCATCAAAATGAACAAATTTTACTATGAGACCAATCCTGAAAACTTTTTCAGGTTTAGTGTTTTTTGCACGTAGTCAATAATCAAAGCGTATCTTTGTGTGTCTGAATTGGCTGCAAGACCCTGCGCAATTTTGCTATTTTCGTGTCAATGTTGAAGATGAAAATAGCATTGTATGTATAACTGTCTCTTTCACTCGCTTACGTTTGACGCATCGTCCTTTCTCGCTTACTCTAAGCAATATACTCGATGACAAACTGTTTCTTGAGCAATGGTTGGCAGAGCCAACTTCAGAGACACAAAGATCTGCTGTGATTACTATATACATACTTGTTCTTAGCGCATATTGTACGGAGACGAATAATATTAGTAACAGCGCCTTTAGTCGAAGATTCTGTGCTCTATGGTTTAAAAACACAAACACACGGTCGTCGACCGTAGGCACCTAATCTTTTTTGCGCGTCAAACTAGTTGACTTTGAGCCTATGACCGACCACACCCAAACCAGATCTATTAATTTACAGCAATTTAATATGTCCAATGGGCCCCGCTATTTTGGCACCTGTGGAGATTTATATGTCTATCTACGATCTACGCGTTAGAAAATTGACACCGTATGTGAATTAGGCCGTTACTTGTTCTAATGTTATTTGAATGTGGAACTTCTCAATCGATTTTTTTGTTTTGTTTTTGGCGCGAACTTTATTCAACTTTTTATAGTACGAAGAGTATTTTTTTTTTTTATTTGTTATAGGCTCGCGCTTGACCACTATCTCACCTGATGGTAAGCGATGATGTGGTCGACGGTGGAGCACGCTTGCCTAGAAGTAACCTATTCACTCTATGAGTATGGTACCTATAATAATGAACAGGATGTTACAAAAACAAGGCAAACTCTGAATACAGGTCATTAAAGTCATCATTACAACAAACATCTATGGAACCAACCCTGAAAACACGAAAATAAATCAACTGCGGACATTTTTGATTTTAGGGTTGGTCCCATACTAAAAGTTTTTCGTAATGATAATTAGATAACCGGTGACCTCTTTTCAGGTATTGTGTTGTTGTACACCTGGTCTAAGTAATTTTTTATACATGCATATTTATCATGTTTCTTTACCTGTCGCTGTGATTATGAATTGATTGTCATCATTTTACGTATGCATTTATGTTTATATTACATAGCATATGTATGTATCTGCATATCTTTTATAATATATATATTTTCTTTTTTTGACACTGGTATTGTCACACCACTAACAGCCCCACTTCGTGTCCAGCAATTATTGTCCATGCCTGGTTGCCTGGAAGAGATCGCGGAATGCGATAAGGTCGCCCATTGTATGTATTTTTAGTTTTAAGTTTCCTTTGTAATTGTTACTTATGGTGTACAATAAAGTATATAATAAATAAATTTATTCTTTTCCGGTTGTGTCGAATTGCCGTACCGTTCCATCGAACTATGACAAATTGAGAATGATGGAAGAGGTTATGCACCTGTGTTTCCGCACACACTTGTGCAGTAAAAAAGGATATCTCAGAATGTTTATCGATATTGACATTTTAAAAAACACTAGAATTAGTTCAAACTCGTTTTATTTACTGTTAAATTAAAGAGAATTTTTTATATTTTGTTTATGAAAATCAATAGTTTGTAAATGCGAACCCTCCACTTCCTGACGCTCTTTTAGATTGGAACTAAAATCTTCAATCAGTCAGAAGGATTATTATTATTTATTAAACGTTAACCTCAGCACTCATTATACTAGCATTACACCTAAAGGACTCCTGATATAAAATGTTAAGATTAAAATATATCTAAACAAAGTTCATAAATTTATGTCAGCCTTCCAAAATTGTTTCATACAGTGCCTCTGGGCAACAATTATTTCAGCTACTGAAACAATATTCTTGTTTAGCTCAAAACAAAAGTTTCAAATGTCAGATATAAAAACCTATTCTGATAATACGTGAACAGAATGTTATTTAAGTTGCTGAGTTAGGCCGAAATATTTGGTTGGTTTTGGCACAGATAATATAATACTAGCATACAGATGCCTCATCCCATACAAAGAAACCGTGCCGACGTAACTAGCGTTTTTCGTCTGATTAAACCGATTACGTTTGTACATCGTTCGCGTTCGGTTCCGTTCCATGGCGTTAGATAGATGTTGTTAGCAGCAACTTGCAAGTAAAAGGGTTTCCTCGGTGCATGAATATTTTTTCTTTAAATACAGTGACGATTGGTTTTATAGTATTTTTTTGCACGTTTTTACAGTTTCATTGCACCAAAATTGAAACAATCGAGTGGAACACCTCAGACATTTAAAACCGCGCCATCTATTGGCATCAATTTTAAATTATCCGTTCAAATAATCTTGGAAATGTGAATTAAGAGCCCAATATTCCATAATTTTGTACTTAGGAGAGTTGATTAACCAAGTACATACAATTTTTATATCCAATTCCAGAAAATGTTATTTTTACACACAATTCAATAACGACTCCGTACATGTCGCACCATCTAGTGAAATTTATTTGAGCCAATGTTTTTTAAGCGCTGTTACACCACGTGGGTTTTGGTGAGACTAGTTATCAGAAGTCTGGGTTTCTAATGTCAGATATTCTGATAATCGATACCGCCATTTTGTACTTGTGTCTAAATGCCGTATTTGATTTCTGATGATGAACGAAATAATCGACGCATCACAAATTAAGCAAACGTCAACAACGACTGGCTGATTATAATAATACAATAAATCAATAACAAAGGCTAATGCGTTTAACAATTTGTTACATTAATTTTGTGTTTTAGGGTTCTGTACCAAAATGGTAAAAAGGAACCCTTACCCGACTCAGTCAATGAAATAATTATTTTTTTTGCTACTTGGACTGAAAGAGAGTCTTTAAAACTTTTAAGTATCTACTAGGGTATGTGGGGTGTCATATGAAAGAGCGCTATTTGCACATTCTTAAACTTTTTCCTTTTTTTTGGACCGCATGGTTTTCGTTTTTTGACAAAAAATTTAAAAAAATACCTCTCTACCCCTTATCACCGAAGTTTGCATAGAGAACAATCTGAAATTATTTTATGTGATAGAAGTTTATGTAAAGATTACAGGAAAAATAAAACGATGTCTCTCAATAGCACACTTTTTCAGAAATCAAAATTGTCAATAAAGATATAATAGAAAAGTACAGGCCGCCTGTTCAGCCTTCCACCTGTCCGCCTGTCCGCCCATCCACCTGTCCGCCTGTCCATCTATCCTACTTTTGAAGGACTGTACGTATACACATCCGAAATATTCATATATGATGGTACGGAACCCTTGGTGCGCGAGGCCGACTCGCTCTTGACTGGTTTTTTTTTCGTTCCCGAGACAGGACCTAACTGTTTTAACTAAGCGTCAACCACAGCCACTGGAAGCTTAATCTCCCTGACCGGCTGATTCGATTCACTCATGATATAATTCCATTGTTTACATCAGGCATAATGAATGTGTCCACGCCACAGTAATATGAATGCCAATATCAATTAATATGGTTTTCATTGAGGTTAATTATACCAAACAAAAGCACAAAATATGTCGAATTCCAATTCCATTTTCACAGTTTTCGGTAATCAAACTGTGAAATTATGCCCTCCGCAGACGTAGCAATTTGATCGCCGAGGTGTGGCGGTTTATGACAAGTTTCACATAACTATGAGATACTGCGCAGACATACTCGTAGGAGCTTAAAATTCTGATGATCGATAGCTGTTGTGATACTCGGCGGCAAAATCAATTTCATGTTGCTGCTATTATCAACTGACAAATTAACACCACTTGTACCAAGTTGCTGGTTTCCGCAATTGGCAAGTGCAACGTTTCGAGCGACTTCACTGCCTCCCCGACCCTTGGAGTGCCCTACAACAGTCTTACTCAACATCAAACGCGGGAACCGTAAATTGAAACATTTAAAAAGTATTTAGTTGCGTCAACTAAAGTTCCTCGGTCTGCGAAACACCTTACAGCTACCAATCTTCGTATTTAAATCAATTATACGTAATTTCACATCATAATTTGAGTGTGACGTCCTCAATTGTCGAGTGAATGCTAATCACTATCTCCCTCAGGTAACCACTTACAATTTGAAATTAAACTCAGATGTTTTTAAAAGTACATGAAAAGCACCAAATAAAAAATCGGTTTACCTAGTAAAAAGTTCTGTGATAACAAACATAAAAAACCGGCCAAGTGCGAGTCAGACTTGCACACGAAGGGTTCCGTACCATTAACGCAAAAAAACGCCAAAAAAATCACGTTTGTTGTATGGACCCTCACTTAAATATTTATTTTATTCTGTTTTAGTATTTGTTGTTATAGTGGCAACAGAAATACATCATCTGTGAAAATTTCAACTGTCTAGCTATCACGGTTCATGAGATACAGCCTGGTGACAGACGGACGGATCGTGGAGTCTATAGGAGTAGTAATTGGGCCCCGTTTCTGCCCTTTGGGTACGGAACCCTAAAAACAGTCCTCCACCTTTTTGAAGTCAGATATAAAACAGGTTCCATCTATGACCTGTGGTGGTCTCTCAGCGTCAGAAACAAACTTACTCGGGCACAAATAGCTATGCCTTTATGAATGCTGTCATATGAATGTCACCGTTACAGTTTTCAGCTTGCTTCTAAACAAACTTTTACATTTGAAACAAACTGAAATAACGAGAGTGACCAGTGTTTTACTTTCGAGGTGAAAATAACTGTGGACACCATTTGCTTTTATGTAGATGTTTAATTATATTATCATAAACTTTTAGTTTTATGTTGCTGTAAAAAAGTTTTGACCTGTAACGTTAATGGGGAACGAAAACTTTTTGAGAAGTTTATTTATTTCATAGCCTGAAAGGTCCACTATATTTTTATTCTGTGTCACTAACACGAAACATGAAAGTTCGTTCTGCGTTTAATGTCTCCGGCGTCGATGAGTAATCTCCGTTGGGATTTGCTACCTAAGGGTTGTATTCTATTTTATAGTACCTATTTAGAGTGGGAAAACTAAAAAAATCTAATTATATCTTTCTTAATATTATTATCTTTACTATTTTTAAACCAACAATCTACACTTTTGTGATTATGCTTCTTACAATAGTTACAGTAAATACCTTTTTGTTACAATTTGCAGTCCTGGATTCAGTCTAAGATTTTCTTGCTGACCTGGATGCAAATTCTGTTGACTCTTCCTCTTCATGCTTAGAAGTGGCACGCTGTTCTTCGATCAGTAACCTTGTTTTTAGTTCATCCATAGTTCGCTTTTCTGCTGGCACCGATTCCCAGGCTGATAATAAGTGTTGAAGTCCGTCAGTTAGATAACCTAAAAATATTGGACACGTATTTTGTCTTTTGCCACGTAAACAAAAAATTACGACGATACAGTCCGTTGCAATATCGTTTGACGTCACGGTGTGCTACAGTTTATACTAACAAAGTGACGTCACAAGCCCCCACTCCTGAACTTTGATGCGCTTTATCTTCGTCAATTTTTATTTATTTGATAAAGTAAAAAATACGGTTCCAATATTATTTGATAATCTCACTGACGAACTAAATAGAATAATCATTTTTTCATCCAGGAAACATTCCTGTTAAGAACGTCCTAGTCCAACTTTAATGGCAAAATTGTAAAGGTTTTCAGTCTAAGGTTGAGTTTGACGATTACTCAAATTCTTAATTAAAAAATCGGACGTAAGTAGTTCAATTCAGTTTTGATAGTTAGCAAACTCTTTAAGTACAACAGCAGAATACTTTCCTAGACCAAACGAGTAGGTAGGTGTATTCTATTTGTTATTAATACTCATGATATTTTCCTCTTTTCCAGATAACCCCTAAAAACATCATGAGCCTAAGTCGATCGCACAGGTGATGTGGCGCAACTCGTGACGAATGCACGAGGCCAGCGCTCCCCTCGACCAATGAGAGAGCAGCGCGGGAGCATGGATGGGCCGTAGAATGCGCCCCACTCCGGCGCCGATATACATATTCCTTCTCATCTGTACCGGTGGCTATGCTTTTATACCTGGAGTTGATGGTAAGACTTTTAAAGAAATTACTAAAATATTAATAATAATAATATTATTAATGCCAAGGATAATATAATAGTAGCATACAGATGCCTCATCCCATACAAAGAAACCATGCCGATGTATATAGCGTTTTTCATCCGATTATACTGATTATTTTTTGTAAAACGATCGTGTTCGATTCTGTTCCATGGATATGGATGTTGATCTATCTATCGCCGTGGAATGGAACCGAACGCGATCGATTTACAAAAATTTATCAGTATAATCAGACGAAAAACGATAGTTACGTCAGCACGGTTTCTTTGTACGGGATGAGGCATCTGTATGCTAGTATTATACTATCTGTGATAATGCGAATCAAGAAGTCAATTGATTGATTTAGAAAGAACAGAGACGTATTTAGATAATACTGGTAATGTTGTCTCATGCTGCAACCACAATCCCAACCCTAATAAAAATCTTTTAAAGAATCATGTCCAACAGTGCACTAATATAATCTGATTATAATGATAATGTTGCCACACTTTTATTTTTATTTGCCAAACGAAAGGTTTCAAGTACCATAAAACCTTAAAATCAATAGCTGTTGCTGAGCTATATTTAGCCATTAGAACAACAATAACACTCAGCAAGTCCTCAAAGAAAATCGTAAAACATTTTTAAAAAGATCGAGATCCACAGACCTCTCCCTTAATTTCCAAGTCAAGTTTTGGAGTCCCATTTGGGCGCCCTTATCGGATGACAGCTAAGAACCCGCAAACGTCAGATAAAACAACACTAGAAAATTCTGTATGGCTCAAAATAAATCTCTAACAATTCAAACAGTACTCCGGCAGATTTATTGGCTAATATATCTTGTATGTGTCAACACAATTCAGGTCTGTAATGTCTGATGCTTACTTAGATTTATTAGGCAACCTTGTAATTTACGGTTGTCTGCTTAAATTTTGGAATCTGTATTCAATATTTTGCTTAAAAATTATATAAGACCGAAAAGCCGTTTTTCTTAGAAGGACCATGAGGGCCTTTACCGAGCTGGTTGGTCAAATAGGAGTTGATTCGATAATCGGTAGATTCGGTAATTAAATAAAACTACACACCTCTGGAATTAATTTAATACCGTGTGTATTAAAGACGCGATTGAGCGGAACAAGAGCTCCAAGGTCTTTGCAAGAGATCTGACTATTGGACAGAGCCAGCTCACGAAACTGAAGATCGATGATGGCATGATCGTATCCGCTAAACCGGAGCTTCTGAGGGAGATCGAGAGATTCTATTGGCAGTTTTACAAGTCAACCAGTAAACCTGTCGCAAATCTAGTAAAAGACCCTAGAGCTAGATTGACCCGGCATTATACCGAAGACATTCTGGATATCAGCCTGTACGAGATTAGGATGGTTCTTAAGCAGCCTAAGAACAACAAGGCACCAGGTGATGACGGAATTACGGCCGAACTCCTGAAGGAGGGTGGAAAACCAATACGGTTAAGGTCCTTCAGAAGCTGTTTGGTTCCGTCATATTCGAGGAGAAAACGCCACAGTCATGGTGCGGGGGTGTGGTGGTACTCTTCTTCAAGAAGGGAGATATTACCCTGTTGAAAAACTATAGGTCCACCTCACTTCTTAGCCATGTCTACAAGCTGTTTTCAAGAGTCATCACGAATCGTCTTGCGCTCAGGTTTGACGATTTCCAACCTCCCGAACAAGCCGGATTCCGTAGAGGCTGTAACACCGTAGACCACATATATACTCTGCAGCAGGTTATACAGAAGACCGAAGAGTACAACAAAGAAAGCCTTCTATTCGACCGCAACTTGGGCTGTACTGCAGTCTCTCCAACGGTGCCAAATCGACTACCGGTACATCGAGGTGTTGAAATAATTGTACAAAAACGCCACCATGTCAGTTCGACTTCAGGATCAGACCTCGAAACCTATCCTTCTGCAGTGAGGTGTGAGACAGGGAGACGTCATATCTGCGAAACTGTTCACGGCTGCACTGGAGGATGTCTTCCAGGTTCTGGACTGGAGAGAGCAAGGCATCAACGTCAATGGTGAGTATATCACTTACCTTCGGTTTGCCGATGATGGACATGGCTGAGGCCATGCAGGAACTCAGTATAATGCTCGATGACCGACTCGATGCCGATTGGGCAGAAAAGTTCTGGAATGGAGCTGCGAACCGGAAGACGTTGCGTTGGATGGCCTCCCACCAGGTGGACCGATGACCTTTTGAAGGTTGAGGGGATCCGCTGGATGCGGGACGCACGGGACCGGTCAATGTGGCGATGCTTGGGGGAGGCTTATATCCAGCAATGGACGTCTTTCGGCTGATATGATGATGATGATGACACACCTCTGCGTAATCTTTACGGTTCCACCATTACCATTTTTAACCCCAGACGGAAAAAGAGGGGTGTTATAAGTTTGACAAGTGTACCTGTGTGTTTGTGTCTGTCTGTGGCATCATAGCTCCTAAACGGAAAAACCGATTCTTTTTTTAAAGTTGTTTTTTTTGATAATATTCTTAGCTATGTTTAATGAAAATCGGCTCATCCTTTCAAAGTTATGAGCGTTTTACTGTTTTAATCAGGGTGTTTGCGCAAGATATCGTGTCATAATTATGTGTTCAATAGATTGTCGATCGAAGCGTGTCTACTAATAAATAAATTATGGAGTGTGAAATAAAAAAGGTGTCGGGGTTTTTGTAAATTTTACTTTTAACGGGGAATACAGCGTTATGTTATGTTATGTTACACTTAAAATAACACCACCCTGTAAATTACAGGCTCAGACACTCAAACCCATTTACAAGCTGTTTGGGGGGACAGCCCCTGCAGGGAAAATGCCTTTTCATATACGAGCAATATTTGTATATATAATATATGTATTTATATATATATAACCACTCTCTTAAAAACGGCTCTAACGATTTCGATAAAATTTGCAATATAGAGGTTTTCTGGGATGAAAAGTCGATCTAGGTAAGTCTCATATCTGGGAAACTTTGTTTACTATTTGCACGCAAAAATAAATAGCCCGTGCAATGTGGTTTGAAGTTTCGTTAGTTTTTGATTTTATTATATTTTTAGATATTTTATTTATGGTTTTTTAAATTTCATTTCATTTTTGTTAAAACATTTTTTTCTCTATTTTCACCCGAGTAGATCTCGGTATTCCAGGTACCTTATATAATATACTGATCAGTTCAGAGATTTTTACCAATGAGGTCCTACCTAGTACTTACATTTTAATTAGATATTTTTGATTGTTATTAAATAGGTGGTGGTTATTTGCCAGGTCCCGTGTCCAACGTGGAGGCATTGGAAGGCGGTGACGTCACGCTGTTCTGCGACTCGACCCCTGACTCCACTGATGACGAATTCATGATCCTGGTGTGGTACAAGAATAATATGCCCATATACAGGTAAGATTACAATTTCGATTTTTCTTCTTCTATACTTATTTAAAAGATTCCTGTTTTTTTTTACCCGACTGCCGAAGGAAGGTAATGTATTTATCAGACTATGTATGTATGTATGTAGGTATGTGTGTTTGTTCCTAAGTGGCGTTCTAGAGACCAAACGCGTTGGCCAATTTTGATGATTCTTACGTCAATTGATTCATCTTAACCTTGCGAATGTCACTGGCTACATTAAAATTAGAAAATAATAAAATTGTGGTTTTATGGCGCCATTTCGGGGACCCATTTTTTTTCTTCCAAACCAATCGTGTGGGGTATCAAAATAAAGGGTTTTAAGAGGTTATTTCAAAAATATGTTTAAATTTACCTAATTCGAAAAAAGAAGTTATTAATAAAAGAAGTTAATTAAAAAAAAAGCCGACTACATAAGAAACGAACTAAAAAGACGTAAAAAAGAAGAAATTCTCATGCTGTGCAGTCGGAGGATACATCTGGTTTTAGTCAGCTATCCCGCGAATATGAAACCCGACTGCATACAGTCGGGTTTTTTTATTTACTTTTTTTTACAATACTAGCCCACCGTTATCGGGAAGGTCAACCTACCGGCGGTCAGGGCTCCAGAGAGAATCCGGTGTCTGAATCAATCCACCTTTCTAAAGAGAAGCTCCTACTAAGGTGTTGGTCGTGGCTCGTGGATATGAAGCCATTGGTTGACACTATAAAACCGCGACGACCTCTAAGCTAGCCCACCAACAGCTACTATCACGTCGCCAACGGTGTTCTGACGTGTCCGTTTTGTGATCGGATTTTTTCGGCTCAGGGTGGATATGTAAATCACATAAGAGCACATAACAGAGCAGCAAATCTGAGCTCTCAACTTTATTGAGTAGTCAATGAAAGCGGTTGCTGTGGCTGAAACAGACTAGATAACATCATCATTACTATAACAAACTAGCTGTCCCACGCGGCTTCGCTCCCGTCAACTGGCTACATACCTACCCTACCCTACATACATGAATGTTGCGTAACTTTAACCGCTTACGTAGCGTACGCAACGGAAGCTCTCAAAAAGGAATATTTTGCCCGTTTTTGCAACATTTTTCATTTATGCTCCGCTTCTATTGGTCGTAGCGTGATGTTATATAGCCTATAACCTTCCTCGATAAATGGACTATCCAACACAAAAATATTTTTTCAATTCCAACCAGTAGTTCCTGAGATTAGCGGGTTCAAACAAACAAACTCTTCAGCTTTATAATATTATATAAGTATAGATATCATTGCTGACTCGCTCGCACTTTCGTTGTTCATCCGTCGCTTACAATCAAGCGAGATAGAGGTCAAGAGCGGGCTCATCAGGAACAAAAAAAAAACTTGCTACTGCCTCGCTGATTTAGTGGTCGCAAACGCTGCTGTTAAACATGAGGTTGTGGATTCGATTCCTAGGACGGACAAAGTTTTATAGGGTCCTCAGTAATATCTTGGAGTCTAGATACATATAAATAAATAAACAAAATAATTAAAAAATATTTTATTTTTAAAAATCTAAACAGCTTAAACTTCGTAATTTATAAAATGTCTCTGATTTCATTGTGCCTCTTTGTATAGTCCGCCTCTAAAAGTTTCCACTAGGGTCTGTCTTGACCAACTCGTAGACCCGCCTTGGACCAGCGGTCTTTTAAATTTCTTCCTCCAGTCTGAGACACTTTCTCCCACGGGTTCTTTTCCCATCTCTTGGGTACCAGTCTGTAACTGCCTTGCTCCATTTCCCACTGTTGTCGCGCGTCATATGGCCGTTCCTACTCCACTTTTGTTGGTCTATTCATGTGAGGATGTCGGTAAGTTTCGTTTTCGTCCTGAGGTCGGTATTTCTGATTCTGTCCTGACGTTTGAATCATATGATGCTGCGCTCCATGGCTCATTGACATGTGGCAAGCTTATCTCTGATGTGTTTGGTAAGTGCCCAGGATTCGCAGCCGCAGGTTAAGCATGACATATGTATATAGTTCTCGCCAAACTTCTTGGCCGCCGTTGTTGGCTACAAGGCTGCGCACTAGTAAATCTCATACAAAAACAGCACCGATCCGTGCCTCGCGCATCGGAGAGCCAACTTCAGTCAGGGTGGCCAAGAAGTTTGGTGAGTACTATACAGATTGATGGCAAAAGACTCGCCTCTTATGTGGTAGGTATTTCCAACAACATTCGACAGTAGATACTGTGATACAAGCCGCTGGAACTGGAAAATCGTGTTACTAAACAGGGTTGCATGTAGTCGCGAAAATAAAGACCCGAGAAATGTATCGCAATCTTTTGAGTTCCCAGATAACAATATATCTAAATATATCAGGGTAGTAGTCTCCCTTCCTCCTCGATAAGGTTATTCCCAAAATATAACTTGGTAATTAGACGGTAGATCGAGGTGTGATCCACAGGTTTAGTTTATAAAGGGCTATTTGAGTAACGAACTTTGCTTACAACACCTCTGCTGTTGACACTTATCGCAGCATACGAGAAGTTGGCCATTATAATATCAGTTACTAGCTGTGCCCCGCGGTTTCAGTGTTAGTTTCGATTCTGTGGGAATATTGAGATACAAAGTAACAGCTATAGGTAACAGGTATGCACACACTAGATTAGGGAACGTCGCGACGACGTCGAACGGTTCGCGTTTCCCTAATCTCGCATTTTTTATACTCGTGATAACTTCGAAATTAAATGTCCGATTCGAATAAGTTAAAAAGTATTTTACTGCTACATAAATACCCTTGATAATGAAACTATTTATTTGAATAAGAATTAATACTACGATACGAATGTAACCAATTTTTGTTTCTACCGGCGGTTTTTAGAACACAAAAACTGCTATTGTGACTTAACTATGTTAGTTAAATATATTCCTTCACGGTTATTTTTGCGGTAATAATGAGTACTTTAATCATGTGCTACATATTTTTTATGTATCTCAGCGACAGTTTTCTCAGCGCACGCCAAATAATGAATTGGCAAAATTTTGCTACTTTGGGTTCAATTATTGCAATTTTCTTAAGAATCTCATATATTTTTTTTAAATATATTGTAACCTTTTCTACTCCCTGATATTTTAGCTTTCTATTAGTGAAAGAATGGTTAAAATCGTTAAAGTAGTTTCGGAGCTTATTCGGTACAAACAAACAAACCTTTCCTCTTTATAATATTAGTATAGAAGTATAGATGATGACCAACTTCTCGTACTGAATATTCTGAACACCAGTACAATTTCTCAGTGTTATCTAACTCCAAGGTATGGAAAATATCTCCATTTTCCTCACTCGTCAACGCCTTTTCTATCATTCAACAGAATAAATTAAATCTAAGCGATCCGATCAACGAACCCACACACACCATTTAAATCCCACAAGCTCACAAACAATCAAACCAAAAAGTAGTATTATTTATTCTACGCGAAGACTAAGCAGAAACGTAAACAAAAATAGGGAATGGGAACGAAACAAAAATAGGAACCGACCGAGTCCTGTATTCCTGATTTACACAACCGCTTTTTTAACGTTCAAAAAGAGTATAAAAAGATTTGTGGTGTGAGAAAACTACGTACTTGACTGGTCTTCGTTTTCACTAGCACTAGGTGCCTTAAGGACGCTGTTAGATTTTCAACTTTCAGTCCTAAGTCAGGGGGTTGTAAATCAAACAGCAAGATTTGTTTAATTAGGCATTAATTTAGGTGTCGCCTACTGGTAGTGAAAAGAAGAAGTAATGTTCACAGCTTTGCATAAGAGCTTCCACATTTCAAAAGAAGCGTTGGAATGTGAACAACCTTGTCTTTTCGCAAAAACCAACTAAACACCCCTCTTGCTACGTTTGATACAACACCGCTTTTGGAAATTAGCAAAGGCATAAACGCGTTCATGAAAGCTTCATACGCGGGTATCCACTTGCTCATTCCATCGAAAACGACGAGCGTTTTGAACGCGTGAACCAGATCTAGCAGTATAATCTTGAAAGGAAAACGCTTGTGGCAACCAAATAAGTTTAATACGAATCATAATTCATTTTACGGAAATTATCGTGGAATAAGTATTTTACAATCTTTTAAAACATCAATTGTATTCGTATATCGTCATAATTTCACGATACGTCTCGTTGCTAGCAAATTCAATTTCGGGAACTACATTTTATGTTCCAAATTATTGTAATTCTAGTAGAGTCTGATTCAAAATTAATTTTTATCAACACATACAATATGAAACAGCACAGCAATCTGCAGAAAAGAAGTTTGGTCGTGAGAAATTTAGAATTTGAATTCGAATTTGTCGTTTTGTGGCAATGAAATACTTCTTTCTTAATTCCACGGGCAACGTTAAGACCAAGGCATGCCTTTCTACAAATTGAAACATGTAAACTGTTATATAGCCTAACCTAACCCTCATTTTTTTTCCACAGCTTCGAGGTCCCAGATAAGCAATGGTCGGAGCCGTCCTTCAACACCAGCTCCAGGCTCCGCGCCGACATCCGCTCCCAGCCTACTTCCGTTACCATATCTGAATTTTTGGAAGACGACCAGGCCATGTACCACTGCCGCGTCGACTTCCGACTTTCCCCCACAAGGAATGTTGGCATCAATGTTACTGTTGTTGGTAAGGCTTTTATTATTATTTACCAAAGAGTGCAACAAAAAAAAATATAGACTATACTCTAATTTTTAATTTCGTAGATTTATATTTTTTTTTTTTTTCATAATCATTTGTTTTTTAATTTCGTACACTAAACTGACATTTGGTGAGTTGCCACTTTATCGTTACTTAAAAATAGTGTGTACCCTGATCGATCGAAAGTCGATCGAAGATCGAAGTAGATCGAAAACGGAAGTGGGTATGTCACTGAAAATAAATATATTTGTTAAGAAACTACCGTCCCTTATTTAATTTCTACTCTTTTAAGTCAGACAACATTCTTTCGATCACATTAATTTTATTGTTGATTTCTTTTTTATTACAATAATAGTTTATGTGCTATGTTTATTAATACGGTTATATTTAAATCTATTACGTTTATATTCATAAAACATTTATTTACACCAATTACTAAAACTTCATTCATGAGTCATGTCACATTGATTCGATGAATCACTTGTGTTTGAGCCTTACCTACAACACTATGTTCCGCGCTTGGAACATTAAAAAAAAACTTTGATCTACGAAATTAAAAATCACAATATAATACATAAACTGTATACAACTGACTTCTACCAACCCGAACTGAGCCCGCATGGTAAAGTGTGGCGTAATTCCTCTTACAGAGAGGAGGCCTGTGTCCCAGCAGTGGGAACATTATACTTAGGATTATTATGATCATTATTATATGTCATCCAAGACACAGCCTGATATTAAGATACCACCGTTACACGAGTAAACAGGCACGCACTTTATGCCTGGAGGCTTATATAATTTGATTTACTTTTTATACTTGAGTTTGTTTGTTTTGTTGGCATAATATTGAGTGTGCAAGCTAACAAGTGGCCATAAATTAAATTTTATGATATACTAGCTGTCCCACGCGGCTTCGCTCCCGTCAATTAGCTACCTACCTACACATTTACCCTACCTACATTACATACATGATCGTTGCGTAACTTTAACCGCTTACGCAGCGCACGCAATGGAAGCTCTCAAAAAGGCATATTTTTTCCCGTTTTTGCAACATTTTTCATTTATGCTCCGCTCCTATTGGTTGTAGCGTGATGTTATCGAGCCTATATCCTTCCTCGATAAATGGACTATCCAACACAAAAAGAATTTTTCAATTCCAATCTAGTTCCTGAGATTAGCTCGTTCAAACAAACAAACAAACAAACTCTTAGCTTTATAATATTAGTATAGATATAGATTAGTGAGTGTTTATATTCGCCAATGTTAACGTGGTACTGGCAGTACACCCGCTCGGTGCCAGAATATCAATATTGGACCTCCTTTTGGACAATTTTGTTTGCAAAATATTTTTTTATTTACATATCCTATGTAGGTTAAGAGGAAATTCTAACAATCAAAATTTTTGTGCAAAAATATTTTTAAACATTTAAGTCGTTTTGAAGGAATATGCAAAAGAAGCAAAAAAATATCGTTTTGTTAATTATTTTTTAAAGCAAATGTATAAGTCATACGAAAAAACCATGTTTCATAAATAACGTACATGAGTCAATAATAAATCTGTATTTTTTTTCAACCCTTTTAACCAGCTCGTTACTATGTTAGTATGCTTTAGAAAGTAACTGTTTTACGGCACTAAAGCGGATTAAGGGCCTTAAATAAAAACAGCCGCACAGGTTGACCTTCAAGGGTAAGCAAGGCTTACCGCAGTCTGTGAATGGGTGACCATACCGTGGATCCGTGCCTCAGAAAACATACGTTGTACATCTTCGACATTCGTTACGGTTAGTCAGAAGCCAGGAAAGGGAGGAAAGACACCAGTCTTGCTAAGGGAAACCATAATGATACACAGTTACTGGGTTGTGAAGTTCAGATAGATAGTCGCTCCATGTAAAATTATGCAATATGACTCCAACATCGTTAGCTGCTAGGCAAATTGATCATATTTTAAAAACTGCTTCTACCCTTGTAAAAACTTTCTCCAAGGAAGTTACAGTCAATTCTCAAACACTTTATGAAAGTTATTTTGATTAAAAGATCGACTTAAAAAAATATGCTGTCTTGTGTACGGAAACTAAACTTGTTTTGTTTTGACATAGCAATAGTAGCGGTCATTATCCTTTACCTAATATCATATCGTAGGAACCCAAAACAATAAAATATTATATCTCGTTTTTCACGATAGATACTCGTATTGAGTTTATGACGTTAATTTCCGATTTAGAAATTGAGAATGTCAATAAAAGGTGGGTAAATGGCCGTTATTGCCAGGCTAACACGCAACATGCAAAACCCATAACAGGTGATCAACTCCACCTGATATGAAGCAGTCATTCGGTAATGTACTTCTGAAATACCAGAGTCATCTTTGCTAGAGACACAGATAAATTTTACACACAATTCAATAACAAATCGATGCATATCGCGCCATCTAGTGATAATAATTTGGAGCAATTTTTTTTTCTAATTTGTTACTAGCTGTGCCCTTGGCTTCGCTCCCGTCAACTGCCTCCCCTTCTCTACTTACCTACCCTCTCACCTAGTACTGTACTTGCCAGGACGAATAACTCAATATCCATTAAGTAAGCTAACTCTGAAAATGATTTTGCTGGCAAACTGTTGTATTCCAGTACGAAAAAAAGTGTAGAACTGTGTGTAAATTATATGCTGGGAGAAAAAGGCATGGATGGAAAATGTGTTAAATATTTAACATACGTACTTTCCCAGGATTTGCGCCCTTTTATCAGTCTATATTTTATGAAGATGTTTTTCCTAGACATTTTTCTTGGATTGTCTGGTTGGCTGGCGGAAAAGCTTCATAATACACTACAAATCTCCTGTAACAAATGTGTGACAAATGGTTTAAGGGAAGCTTTCTAACATATATCATTTATATTACCGTTACACATTATAAATTCAATCATAGTAGTTAAGTTGCTTAAACATAGTATAGGTCACGGTATTAGGCCATGTACACAACGCTAGCAACACTGATGGAAAACCAATTAACCAATTTTCGTCGAGAACACGATCAAATGCCTTTTCTTGCAAGCTATTCTTTAGTTTCTCCTGACCCGCAGGCTTATAACGCAAGAAGCAGCAAACAGCAATCAGCAATCACCGCGCGATCAAACGCTTTATGTCATAAAAGTCGGCATTATCTACAGTGTAGGCATTGTAGGTCCTACACAATCGTTTGCTTATCGCTAGCTGTTTGTCAAATGCACTTATTTAAAAAAAGCCGCGAAAATCTCTAAAACTTCTGTATTGAAGAGCAATTATTGCGCAAAAATCGATTTCGTTTTGCTCTTTCAAGATACGTAATAAGCCTGCCGGTGTCTGTGTATGTAATCAAATCTTGCAAGTTAAAGAGAGATCTCGATGTTCAATTGAATGAAATTTTTCACACACGTTTCCACCCTTAAAACCTTTTGGTGAAAAAGAGTTATGAATAAGAAAGGGACAACCTATACATCGGTCACATAAGTCCAAAAAGTACAGTCAACAACTATAATTTTTGAAAGACATTTTTGCTCATTGCCCGCAAAATGTACTTTTTGAGATAGGTCACTTTCATTCTGAGGGTGCGGTTTGTTTCTCGTAACAAAGCAATTTTTTAAACAAAAAAAAAGTAACTAAAGAAATAATATGTAAAACCTTTTTTTATTAATTGTTAAACATTTAATATTCACCAAAGAATAGACAAGAAACCGATTGTAAAAACCCAGCATTATAAATTAATTATATTCATATTGCAAATATTTCAATCAATAAAAAAATAAAAATCTCCATGTGGTAACGAACGCAAATATATCGATATTTCTTTTATCAAAATTGATTTCCATAAATTAGCATCAAGGAATGGAATAGCTACCACATAAAATTAATAGTTCATAAAAATAAAAAAGATTGTAGAAAATATATAGCGGTGTTGAATCATAATTTGGTTTACAACTTGACGAAAATCAAACAATATAGTAATGTGGAATCTTCGAAGCCTTTTCCCAACTATGTGAACTAGTACCTCGATATATATGGACCAAGTGATTAATCAGTGCACTATGTAAAATGTCCAGGATTATGAATCGAGTCAAGACAGTCGGTCAATGTAATGAATACTGATCTAAACTTCTATATTTATCACACTGTCTGGCCATTATGCATATTGCTACGTAACGGTTGGGCAATTCGATAGTTATGGTCAGTGAATTAGTCCAAGAGCAAGCGAAGCGAGCTCGGGAGCTTAGGGCATCCTGACACGGATAGGTTAGGTTCGAAGGAGATGACGGTAGCTGAAGTGAGCGAGCAAAGCTAGCGAACTCAGCTACCGTCTCTAGCATGCTCTTCATGGCCTTCATGTTTGGTTACTTTACACTTAACTGAAATGGGAGCCCCGCCCCACTTTGCCCCTTAACTAGTAATCATACTTACCTATTATATATTAAAATCAATGTCAAGATTAAAATAATTAAAAAAAAAACACATCTTTTTATTACCCGGCCTAATAAGTGGTGGGTATTTTTCAGAAAGCCCGGTCAATTAAATTATTTTAATAGTTTTTATCATATTGGCTACTCATATTGTGTATTTTTCAAATTGCCCGGACATTATGAATAATGAATGCCGTATTAATCACTTGGCCCTTGGCAAGACAAGTGTCAGAATGTCTGGCTGTTGACTACCCGTAACGACTGACAGAGATCTACAATTGACGCAGTTGGCCACCAACTGCTTTCCGAGGCACGGAGGAATCTCGGTTGGTCACCCATCTATTGATCAACCGTAAGCAATAGTTGCTCGACCCGTGCCATTGTTATTACTTACCTTACACCACGAAGTAACTAAAGTATAGAGGAATAAAAACCAAATAAAAATGGTTCGGTACATAGGAATGAATAACTCCTAATGACCCTCGCTTTGAACACCTGTGGCACATAGTTTTAACTACACTAGTATGTTAGTGAGGCAAAAACATCCAGTTTCATTACTATTGTAGCGCTATGTATTTAGTAGATGAAAGGGTACTTTTATTTTGTTTTTATTGGGCTTCATTAAAAGAAGTGGAAGGGTGAAAGAAGGTTTGATAAGCTGTTATTGATAAAAGAATGATGATAAGTTAATTATTTTTTCTGAACAAGTAACTTGTCAGAATAGGGCAATGCACATAATATTAATTTGTCTAATCTTAAGTAGGGTGTCAATACCATTAACTATGTCCCTTTTTGTTATAGTAAGGCTATTTCCAAAAAGAAGAACTACAGTAGTTTGCTCATTCAATTGTGTCTGTTGAATTTTATGAATAAGCTCATTAAAATGCAGTTTATGATAACAATGGTTCAGTATTGTATGTTTAGAACAGTTATTATGTTTAGTTTAAACAAAGAACCAAATCCTGTTCCTGATCTATCAGAATATATTAAGACATTACTTTTCGTGCCCAGTAGCCCAGACATATTCAACCGTTGGTTCAACACGTCAGTAAACAATATGAACGTATTACTCTGAAACAAAGGAATGAAACAGGTGTCACTTTACGTTTAAGTACATGAAAATATGTTTGCTTGCGTCACGGCATGAGCAATAGCTAGGTATATCATATTAAGGGCCTACATGCGCTTTAGTGTCGTAAAACAGTAACTTTCTAAAGCATACTCCTTAGTAACAGCTAGGTAAAAAGGTATGAAAAAAAAAATTGTTTCCTGTAAATTATTTTTTAAACATGATTTTTTCGTATAACAAATAGTTTTGCTTAAAGAAAACTATTAGCAACACGATATTTTTTGCAACTTTTGGATACTCCTCCAAAACGACTTGGGTGTTTAAAAATACTTTTACACAGAAAAATTGAGGGCTGGAATTTCTTCATAACTGACATAGCATATGTAAATCAAATAATATTTTGCAAACAAAACTGTTCAAAAGGAGGTTCAATATTGATATTTTGGCATCGAGCGGGCGCACGTCTAGCACTGCGTTTACATTGGGGCGTATATATCGCCTGAAGTCTCCTAGCAATCTCTCTGATGCCAAAATTCTCCTCTTGCAAATAGACTATTCAGCAATTGAGACGTTATAATAAAAAAATTAAAAACAAAATAAAAAAATTGTAAAAATACGTTGCTTTTCGCAATTTAATAAGGCAAGGTAAAAACGTTTGCGCGTAGTCACATTTTTATTTTCCTACCCTTAACCTTAGTAACATTTGACTACCAGTTTTATTATGAATACACATATTTCAACTACCCACTTATTACAAGTAAGGCGAAAATATTACCTATTTAGAAATTAATTTAATATTTGAAGAATGTGTCCGTCTACAATTCTTTACGATAATGCAACAAATACTTATTGATTAGATTCTAAATTGAAAGCAAAACAATATATCATCGACGCAGGATTTGAACTCACATCTTGTTCGTCTCAGCCTTATACACGAATCACGAGACCAGATCTACTTGAATATAATTATTAAAATAAGCTAATAATAGCAATGATACTAATTACATTTCAATACTCTGATAAACTTTTAGTTTTACAGCATAAAATCAAAATCGCATAATAAATGGTTATAAATATCCTAATTCTAACGTTTTAAAGATCAAATTTGCGTATCTGTATTATTATTGTATTTGTTCATCGAGTAGTGCGTCTGAAAACTCATACAAATTAAATTATCCTTAATGTTACAGGCAGTGGGTTCAAATTCGTTCGTTTTTAGGGTGGGTCAGGTAACAGCTATTACCGACTGCATTACCACGCCGTTTACCCCGCTGTCACGTGTAGTTACTTAAAATTAAAAACTTTGATTTTTGTATCGTCATTAGGTCTGCATAGTTTCACTAATTACCTCATTTAATTAAACTGTTAGAAAGCCTGTTTAAAGGTTCTCGCCTGGTCAAAATCGTGGCTCTTCAACCAAACTGCTGGGCAAAATTAAAACATCATACGAAAGCTAGAAGATTCCTAATCACAACTTTAGTTCGACCAAGTTTAGTAACCGCCTATTACCAGTAGAATTACGTTCATTGTTATGCATGTTTTAATTAGGACTTGCCAGTTTGACGTTTGTGTAATTAGATTCAGACTTCCAATTGCTGTTTTGAGGCAGGATTACCATTTGGAAAATTGTAAGGTCCTGACAAAAAACCCGGCCTTTTATAAAAATAATCGGACATTTCACATTATTTGATTTTGAATGATTCAGTCTTCTTTTCGTGTGAGGATGTGGCCAACTCTGGTGTCAGAGTTAATTAAGCCGCCTCTGAGAATCCCAAAGGCCTCTGAAGATATTTCATTTAGAAACAATTTAAAAAAATCAAAAAACCCGACTGTTTAAGAAGCGAACTAAAAAGACGTAAACAAGAAGAAAATCATGCTGTGCAGTCGGAGGATACATATTCCCGAGCTGGCTGACCAAAACCAGATGTTGTGTGTGTTCTTAAGCAGTCGGGATTTTTGATTTTTTGAATTTGTGGCCTCAATGACCTTAAGCTTCTTAATACTGCCGTGAATTCGCATTTATCGCAATAAAACGAAGAGCTTTTGCTGTACAAGCCAAACATCCGGACAAATTAGAAGGCCCGACAAGGTCCGGACGGGAAGCTAAATATCCGGACATGTCGGAACAAATCCGGACGGATGATAACCATAATTATAACGGACTAATTTTTAACACGAGTCATATCTAAGAGAAAGAAGTAAAATTATTTGTTTACTTGTGGGAGGTAGTCTATCGGCGTAAATCACTCTACCTAGTATTTTTAACCGACTTCAAAAAAAAGGGGTGGTTCTCAATTCGTCGGAATCTTTTTTTTCCGATTAAGTTTAGGTCGGCTTCCAGTTTAACCGGATTCAGCTGAGTACCAGTATTTTATATAGAGCCAGTGCCTATCTGACCTCCACAACCCAGTAACTGGGTAACGCGATAATTCTTGGCAACACTGGTGTCAGATTATACCGTAACGACGGTCAAAGATCTTTAAATGACAGCCAGGAACGACGGCTTAAAGTGCTTTCCGAGACAGAGTAAACTCGTTATGATGCCGACTGTAGTCTCGCGCGGGAGATGCCGAGGGGCGCGAGAATTATGAACATAATTGGTCTCAGTACTGAGTTCAGTCATGAAGTATTTTGTTTAAAAACTTAATGGACAGCGTTTTCCCGGGCTCTCGTGCGAGAATTTAGAACGGTTTAAGATGGTCACCCATTCACGGGCCGACTTCGGCAAGCGTTGCTTTACCTTGAAATCGATCAGTACGGCTGTTATTATTTAGCCAAAAGTTCCTACGGGTAGTCTCTGGGAAGTTAGCCTCTGGAAGTGCGGATCCTAAAACTAAAAATCTTTCACTGGTCTGAAATATTTACTACGAGTATCACTAAATGTGAATATCCGTTTCTGTGTAAAAGAGGTAGGCGATTGGAACGTAGCCGCGAGAGAATGCTAGTTGTCTATACAAATAAATAAAATTGAAGCGTCTGTATGTAATGTCATAATAACAACGTTTTATTAAATGCATGTGAACGTATAAACGGTATTAATAACAAATACGCAATTTTTATGATTTTTGTCTGTCGTTTGTTTCGAGTCATCACCGAAACGGCTGGACCAATTTCGACGAGATTTTCACAGGCTTAAAAATATAAAAAAAACTTAGACATTGGCAACACATTATACTATACGTCCCCGACAAACTTTGGAACTACTACCTACTTTAAAGAGACAATGACTTATAAGTTTTATTTACATTTTAACTCTAACCATAGTGCTACATTATAATTTTAAAACTAAACATTCACTCATGAAGCCCTCGAGCTTCGAGCAGTGTTGACATCATTCAAATCTGACCAATTAAGTTTTATTAATGTTAATTAATGCATGTATCAACATTCAAGGTCAAACTAATTAATGGCGTTGTTGTATTAACATAGAAAACTTATTGAAATTCTTTTCTTGGCCCACTTGCGCCAATAACCTAACTCAGAGATAGTTGTTAAATTAAAATATGTCATAAGTAATGGACCCGTGTTAGCTACTAACTCGGTTTTAGTAAGCTAACTCAAGGTGGCACCAGGTTTTCTTTTTCATTTATAGTTGTCAAGTTTGTCGGCTTCACAAGGCCTCTGTTGACAGCGCAATTTTAAGCATTTTTTGAGGGTTCTAACGACAATGTATCATCAAAAAAAAAGTTAATTTAAAAATCAAAAACCCGACTGCTTAAAAAGCGAACTAAATAGATATAAACAAGAAAAATCATGCTGTGCAGTCGGAGAATCAGGGGGTCAGCCAGCTCGCGAATATATGTTATGGCCTATGTATTTGTTATACTAAAAAACCATGTTTCAAAATAATGTGCATGAAACAATAACAAATGTATATATTTTTTTCAAACCTTTTAACCTAGCTGTTACTAAGGAGTATGCTTTAAAAAGTTACCGTTTTACGGCACTAAAGCGTATGTAGGTCCATAAATCAGTCAGAGTTAGTTGCGAACACGAGGTTAAATTGACAGTTTGTCATACAATATTGTGAATTTAACCCCGTGTTAACAACTAACTGAGTTAAGTTTTTAATGCAGACGGGCCATACAAATATCAAATGACTTTACTTCTTTGTTATACTACTCGTAATTTCGATTTCTGCAAATTATTCTCAGTTAATCTCTTATTTGCAAGCTTGTTTATACGTGGTGAGGGGGAGATTCATTAGGTATTATAAATTATTCACTGACACCTTCGAACAGAAAATTTCAACATGAATTCCATTTAAATTTATTTGCAAACTCAGATTGAATTTTTAACAACAACTTTGAATTAAAATTGATCACCTGTTCCGCTTTTAATAAATCTTGAAGGGATCTAATAAGTACCGTGGCTTTATCTTCCTGCCACATGCTTACGTTAAAAAATTACTTCAAAAAGTAAAGCAATCATTTATCTGGTGACGTGCGTTCGTGACGAGCGCTGGCACGATATTGAATACATGAGAGCTTTTTGTTTTCGCTCTGGCAACCTTGCATTACTTTTTTATTGCAAGAGAGAATTATTTTTGCTTTTCTTTTGTGTATGTACTGCCACGATATGAAAAACTGTGTCAGTGTACTTGAAAACATGTTTTTCGTGAAATGTGGAAATAATTATTTTTGACTAGAATGCCGAATTCAATGAAAGTAGTTTATTTACATATCACCACGATTTGGTGTTTTGAAAGGTGAACTTATCCATGAATTAGTAATCATAGAAGCTTTGATTTACGGAAGTCTTAACTTGATTTTAATATTTAACTACAATGTAGCGTCTATAGAAAGGATTCACAGAAAAAGAGCGCATTATTTTTAAATCTGTTGTAAGTCAAACATGTTGAAAATACCAACGGCAGACATGTTTATTTTGACGCCTGCGTACTACAGACGAACGATGAATGAACGTTTCTCAGAGCATTAGCAAAGGAAAAAACTTCGTCTTGTAACTTTAATCGGCCATGAACGAATACATTATGTAGGGCCCCCATCCGTCTAGATTCTCCCGGATTTATCTCAGACTTCAAAAGTTTGGAAGTCGTTACGAAAAATAATTTACGACTCAAGTTTTTACGAATTACCTACGATTGGTGAACAACAAATTAATATTTCAATTTGAATATTATTTCTTGTGCCGCGTAAATACTTGTTATTTTGATTTTGACACACATTGTGAACGGTTTCGTAAATGAATAGAATTGTAAATTTGATAATTCATTCATACTTGGTTCGTGAATGTAAATTAAACTCGTATCAATTCAGTACTAGTTGTTTACAAACATAATTTAGATAAGATTGTCGACTGATTTTAACTTAACATTTTAAGATTGTTGTTTAAGGTTGCTCTAGTCGACGGCACGAAATATTTTGTGCGCGGGGTTAAAATGCATGCTATCTCATCCGACAACACGTGCGAAATAGATAGATGCTGTGATGAGCAGTAAAAAGCTACTTCGCGTACGAATTAGCACTTTTGCAAGTTTGTAGCGAAATGGATGATGATTAGGACGAAAACGATTGCGCGAAATTTTATAAACAGACCTTTGGGAGTCTAGATATCATAAAAACGACTAAATGTATATTTTCAAAATTTAATTATTTGCATTGTTGAACTACTAATACCCCTGTATGGTGGCAGTTTTGCAATTTTCTTTCTTCTTATGATATTTATTTTCGCCCAAAGCTGCGTTAAAATTAGTGTTTAAATATGGAACTTTCGACGAACATAACTTTCAAATATTTATTTTTTTGCTTTTTTGTTTCCATACAGGGCTAGATAATGATGAGACGAATTGATATCATTTTTTTAATTTGAACGTACATCGTCAAACAGTGGAGTAATCGCCAGACTACGTTTGGAAGAATGATCGACTAGTGTAACCTTAACACCTAAAACCGATAGCTAATCCTCGATAGCTAATATTAGTGATCGAAGCAGTTAATATTACACACGTTGATTATTTGGCCAGGGTTGATTTTATGGTTACAGGGGACTTGCTCTAACGTGTCAAAACTATTTATAAAGATTTTTGCACTGTGAGAGAAAGACGGGTTTATACAGTACCAATACCACTATCCCTTGTTCACAGCGGAAACATGGTGGCGTTGATACGTTATAGTACGGCCCCAGTACTTGCGAAAAACATGAATCTGTTTGTCCTCGTGTAGTATTAATTTTATTTATGTAAATCCAAGTTTTTAGTTGCCAATAGAAGTGGCTAATAGAGAATTTTATGATCCACTAGCTTCTGCCAGCGGCTTCGCCCGCGTGAATGTCGAAAGTTAACCCAAGGGAACATATTCCCGGGATAAAAAGTATCCTATGTGCTATTCCAGACTATGATCTATCTCTGCGCCAAATTTCATCCAGATCCGTCCAGCCGGTTGAGCGTAAAGAAGTAACAAACATACAAACACACACACACACACTCACAAAATTTTGCCTTTATAATATTATTGTAATAAAAATAAAATTAGCATTAAGAAAATTACTTAACCGATTCCTAATTAGTTTACATTTGATACGACTAGTTCTTTCGTGACCAAGCCCACAGGAAACATGTATTTTTTAATTATAAAACATAACTTATGTATGACACTCAGTAAAAAAACCTTTCCAATTCATTACTTTCAGAGATTGCAAACAAAAAAATTACCCTTTTAAGTATAAGTATTATTTAGTATTTTTTTGCGAGATTCTACTATTTATATTTTACATCTTACTTACCAACCCTAATATTGTTTGTAAGATCATAAAAAATCCATCCGTTATCCCTTTTCAAGTAATATTTTATCCCGGATCTAAAGTTAATCGGGTTACCCTACTGAATAGAACAATGAGATACATTAGTCCTGTTTATAAAAAAAAGCTTTCAAAGATCCCTCTGTTCGCTTTGCACAAAGGAATAAACCATCAAATGACAGGATAAAGCTTGTGTCTTCCGGAAAGAGTAGGTGTACGTACACGATACGACATATTGGGTATTAATATTGAATGATAATATTCAAATCCAATTTTATATTGAGGAAATAGGTTGGTAGGTAATCTGAGCTTAGGCGCGTTCACATGAGCGATTTTGTTCGGATGCATTCTTTTACCAGAATCTTTGAAATTCATTCTCACCGCAAACGTTTAGTGAACGAATTGCAGCCGGGGTGTAAACGCAAATGAGCACAAAGCCCTCGCGACGCGAATTCGCGATACCAACGTAATTACTTGATTATGTAAAGTAACGGCAAGACGCATACGCGATTCAAAGACTATTCAAATCCACGATGCAATTCACTGCACGTTGCAATTCATTTCTAGTGTGGGGCAAAGGTTTATAAAGAAAAAAGAAATCTTCTATCACTGAGCTCAAACAAAACTTAAAATATTTACATCATTTAAATGTTCTCTGTTTTAAAACAATGTTCTTTTAATTTTGCACTTTTTGTTTAACTCTGCTTGCTTTTGAAATAATTTACTCGTTTACAAAATGTTTCCACGTTCTACACAAACTTTCTTACCTTGTTTCACTTTACTTTGTTTCTGCAAAAGACAATTTAGTTAATTATTATTATAAATTCATTTAACTACTATTAAAGTTTAATTTAGGTATCCATCCTACCCATAATATTAAAAGGTATAGGTATTATTGTGTATGTACTTAACTAATGCTTGCAAATCAAAGGCTTGCAAGTTAATTTTGAACCGGTTCCCGGTGTTCGATAGAGCTGAAATTTTGCGCATACGTTTGTTTTAGAGTGGGAGCTAGCAGGATTTTGAGCAAACATATTCAAGGTGAAAAGTTGATAGCTTAGTAGGTACTGCTTGCTGAGGGAACACCGAGAATATTTATCTGAAAAGTTTCAGATAAGAGCCCTTTAATCAGGGATTCACTTTCAGGTTTACAAACACTTAACGTGTAAGCACGTGCATTTTCGTTTGATCCGTTGCGGCATGACGCAAGCTGACATATATATATATAACATAATAGGCAAATCTGTCAAAGAAATTGTGGGCTTTCCCTACTTCTGATGACTTTGAAAACTTCGATTTGGGAAATTTTTCGCCCTGAAAATGCTTGCATAAAAGCCTGCCAGCTCCCCCTCTATTTAACGTGGCAATGCAATTTTTTAATATAAAATCTCGGTTTCAAAAATAACATTTTGAATAGTTATGTACTTATATAAGTTCGTTTTATTTAACAAGGTGTTAGGAGGAAAGATTGTGTTTCCAAAAAATATTTCAATTCACATTACCACCTGCAAGTCAATCAGGTATTTAGGTAGGTACAGGTGGACTTAAAATGATAATATCTTGAGATACCAAAGTCGTAATTACATACCAGGGGTTGCACATTTTTAGTGTAAATGAAAATCTGCAAAATACAGCAGTAGCTCCATTTCAGTGGCGAGAAACATGATACTTAAAGTCGCTAAAACTATTTTGAGGATTAACTCGCTAGACAAGGCAAGATGACATAGTTTAAGACTCCGTACCAAAATGTCCTATTTGCAAAACGACCTTGTAGCAAATCGTCCTATAAGCAAAATGTCCTACTGTCAAAGTACAGTTATACTGAAAAATAACTATCGATTTTTCGTCATGGCTATAATTTCTTTTGAAAATAAAATTGAAACAAAAAGAAGAATTTGGCGCCATAACTGACCGCGCCGTGTTTCGTGCCTGCCTTCCCGAGAGGAACTTCGACCGAGGGTGGCGTGGTCCACATCATGTCGTGCGGGCCAATACCTGGCTATGGAAGTGTGATGAATTACACAAGCACTCCAGCGCCCAAAACAGAGGTATTCGAGTCTGATAGACCCTTCCGTCCGCTCCAGGGCGGCAAGCATCCGTAAGAATTCCACACATAGACCGATTTATAAATTAAAACTGGATATTATCACTTTGGAACTGAACGCAAAAAAACAACACATTATGTCACTTGGATTTTATTTTAAATTTAATTTTAAATTAACAGTCTCAGCAAAATGTTGAATAAAATTATTCCTGTAAAAATCTCCTAAAATTGTGTGGTATGCTGTACCATTGCCATTATTTTGTTTGTAGAACGTTTTGCTACTAGGTCATTTTGAGAATAGAACGTTCAGGGGTGCTATTCTCTAAGGAAACAGCCTTGAGCGCAGTACTGTGCCAGCGACGAATCTACAGTTTGGTATTCGCTAAGCCGCGAATAGCGACACTAGCGCTCTAAGCTGTGACGGCCGTGAGTTTGAACTACTCAATGTCGAGCAAGTTGACAGTTCTTCATACATTTTGGTATTCCGTAAGAAAAAACAGCGTCGAAGACGCTCGCAGCCTGACTTACAGCCTCGTTTTTATGTGTCAAATCCAAAAGCCACTATTTTTGCGCGTAATTCTTCTTGGATTTTAATCTTACTTATATTGTAAAAGTTTATGTGAAAGTTTCGATATAATAGATGTGTGTGTGGATGTATGTTTGTTACTCAATCACCCCCGGGCGGATCTGGATGCAATTTTGCATAGAGATTATAGTCTGGAATAGCATATAGCCTACTTTTCATCCCGACATAATGCACCCTTGGGATAAGACGAAGCCGCTGGCAGGGGCTCGTTATAAAATAAATTATATCGATTAATTAAAAAAATGGCAGCTCGGTTATTTAAATTTACTTTTATTAGAAGAAGCTAAGAAAATTAATGATTTTAACAGACGAGAGGATTAGCAACGTTGAAAACAATATCCCCGGGATATTGACTTTATCCATAGTTTCAGGCTTTCTCAGGATTAAATAACATATTGGAAAACAATTTAGCTCTTAGCGTATAGGCATTTTATGTTTCATATGAATGTAAACTTATATAATTATTATGTAACTAACTGTTGCCCACAACTACGTCTGTGTAGCATTAGTACTTCGACTAGCCATTTTTTTATATCAGGCAATAATATTGAAGGTATATGGGCCGCCTTATTAGAGAAACTATTATTTCACCATTCAAACTTCCACCCCACCGAAAGATTTCCATGATAAAAATTATCCTATGAAGGAAATAGGATAGTTACCTACGGTCTCGAAACTGTTTCCACATCCAATTTCATCTAAATCGGTTCACCGGTTTAAGTATGAAAAGGTAACAGACAGAGTTACTTACGCATTTATTATATTAGTTTGGATTTCACAGGTTAATTAGTAGCTTTTATTATTAAAATTATGAGTCATAAATATATTTGAGGACATTCAATATTAAGTAAGATTTATTGCGATGTGAATCACTTTTATTGGTCCGGCTTCATCATCATATTAGCCCAAAGACGTCCTCTGCTGGACATAGGCCTCCCCCAAGCGTCACCACATTGACCTGTTCTGTGCGTCTCGCATCTAGCGGAACCCCGCAACCTTCATAACCTGCCTTCCAGCTACATGCTGAATCTTAATTGGCATAATTCTTGTTTGTACAAGCAAACATGTGCATTAAGACTGCAAAACGGAATAATATATTTAGTATGGAAAATAATTATACATCCTTACTAATATTATAAATGTGAATGTAAGTTTGTTTGTTACGCTTTCACGCAAAAACTACTGAACCGATCATCATGAAACTTTGTACATATATTCTTTAAGGTATTAGAAGTAACATAGGATACTTTATATAATAATAATAAAAAAAATGGCTTCACTGCGAGCGAAGCCGCGGGTAAAAGCTAGTAATATATATTTTGAGTAATAAAAAAAACTTAAAATGACAAAACTCAAGATTTATTTATTGAAATATTTTCCAGTAATCAAATTTTATTCTATAATAAATACCCTTTTAGTTTCTAATCTCAAGTATTTTTTTTAGAATCTTTTATCACTAAGTTAGTATAATTTAAGTAACTTATGCCAATAGTAGTGATAATCTTTCAGTACTTTCACTTAAGTTTGTATTACAATTTCTTAACATCTTTCATAAACTAAACATAATATCTGTGTGTATAAAAAATTAATATTAAAATCATGTTCTATGTATTCAACTTAGTGCAGTGCTTAGGTCTCTCTTGACCAAGACTCTCTTATTTCCTGATACATATCCAACATCGTCCACTGGTTGGCTATAAGGAGTTGCTGGTTTTCCAAGCGCCTCTCTTCAATAGCGAAAAAACATTTAGTTAATCTCCATTTGTGAATGGTGTTTGTGAAATGAGCGTTGGATTAGATAGCCTCGTACCGTTAGCAAACGACGCCTACAAGGAGCTGTGAACATAAACATGCAACAAATTACTATTTAGAGGTAAAAAGATATGCAGGATACTAATGTATAACAACATCAATTCAGCTCTCTCTTTCTGAAGGAATATATATTATAGGTTACACATTTTAGTATTGCAGGTTAATTGATATGGTTTTGGCTACTGTTAAAAACCCCAACAACTTGTTCCAGCCCAGGAATTAACAGTGAGAACACTATTTAATTATCTAGAGCAATTCTTACACTGAACCAACAATTAAGCTAAACTTACATGTAGAGGCAATTGAGGCAACTCTCCTATGAGGAACTACAGGTCGTCAAATAGTAATACGAAATATAAACAAGTTAGTGAAATATAAAAAAATAACATACCTAGTAAGACGTTTCTAAAAACCTCCCCACTTGTTTTGTGTTCGGCTGGATTTCCATTTTATTTTGTCCATACGTCAAGATGGCCCTGATTTTACATCCTGTAAATGTATTTCAACGCAGTACTGTTATATTTTATCTAAAGATAAACATATTATATATTTCTTGGACAACAATAATATTGTCACATTGTCACTGTACATATACTATATAATAATACTCACATTTCACACATCCACAGAATGTTAAAATAAATCGTTGTGAAATCATTAAAAATTTCAAACTTGAAAATAGTTTTAAATATAAACAAAAATTATCAAATAAAAATATAGTCGGTTGCGATTTTGAGTATGGTGACAGCATCACAGCTCACAGAGCGTTGCTTTTACTTACGAAATAGGCAATGGAATTGTCATTCAGCCTTAAGATGTATTAATAAAAATGCATTATTTAAACTCTTATAACTATGGAATCGTTTGTACTTTCACTCTATTACTTAAAATACATAAAAGTAGACCTGTATTATACATTTTAGGAACATAAAACTCTCAGTCGAGATTTATCGATTATAATTTAAAGATTTTGTTTCAAGCTCTAATTCGTTTACGAAAATGTGACGGGAGATGTCAGCCTACAGTTCGTCGACGACCATAACCGCGTTAGAGAATACCGTTTAAATCAGCGCTGCACGATCGGTCGATTTCTAAGCTGTCTCACTGACGAGCTCGTCGATGAGCACAGCCAAGAAATTGTCTCTTAGAGAATAGCATGGCTGCTCATATGTCGTTTTGCGAATGGGACATTTTGATACGGAGTATTTTAATTTAACTTACAAAGAGACTTTTTTGCCAATCTTTCAAGAGGTAAAAGTACTTACGAAAATTAACAACTTTTACTATGGGTCTCAATTTGAAAATAAAAATATTATTTAAAAAAGGTAAATATTCCTTTTCTTATATAGCTCAAGATGGGCGTTTGATCCCATAGGAAACGTTGTTCATATTCATAAACTCCCTGAAATAGGTACTGCCAATGAATTAAAAGACTTCGTAACTTTTCAAAGTATGGTAACTTAGTCTTTATTGGTACCTACACGAGTATTAAGTGTGAAGTTCTAGGGTTTAAATTAGCATTAAGAGTTCAGAAATTTTCCTTATCGGAAATTAATAGCACGGTTATTATAACACGTGTCGGCTGAATACCGTCATACAGATTTATCTATTTGGGAGTCGCGTTTTATCAGTTACATTTCGAGGAATGTGCGATGGAGTTGCATAGATCATGCCGCCCAACCCGTTTCACACGTACGGCGATGCACCATCGGTAAATGGTGGACATCTCACCCATACGCACTAAACGTTTTGAGAATACTTTTTTATGCGTACAGCTACAAGCAGTGGAATTCCGTGGCCGGAGTCTGTGTTCTCCGATAGCTACAATCTAGAGGACTTTAAGTCAAGAGTGAATAGGTTTCTTCTAGGCAAACGTGCTTCATCGTCGACCACATCATCGCATACCATCAGGTGCGATAGTGGTTGAGCGCGAGCCTATAGACTATAAAACATGAAACAGTACGGGCCTGTTTCACAGTAGATACACAATTTTTGGCCTCGTTTCCACCTCCTTTGCTGTATACGATCAAGCGATCGATCATAGTACACCTCGATGACCTGCAATGTAATGCAACTTGCATGTGAGCTGGTTGCATTTGGAAACGTGGCCTTAAGCGCTATAGTTGTTACGTTTTAGAACTGCAATAGTGGGCATTGCCCTTTCGCTAATACGAGTATCACAAACAAACTTACATTCACATTTATAATATTACTAGCTTTTACCCGCGGCTTCGCTCGCAGTGAAGTCATTTTTTTTTAATGTAAGGTATCCTATGTTACTTCTAATACCTCCAAGAATATATGTACAAAGTTTCATGATGATCGGTTCAGTAGTTTTTGCGTGAAAGCGTAACAAACAAACTTGCATTCACATTTATAATATTAGTATCGGTAGTAAGGATAACCTATGTGTTATTCTGATGTATATGCTACATTTCTGTAAAGTTTCATCAAAATCCGTTCAGTAGTTTTTGCGTGTTAAAGTTAAAATTCTAACCACAAATTTTCTTTATAAAAATACTTTTAAACATCCTAGTCGTTTTGGAGGAGTATGCAAAAGAAGCGAAAACATATCGTGTTGTTAATTATTTATTTAAAGCAAAAGTATTACTCGTACGTAAAAACCATGTTTCACAAATAATGAACATGAATCACTAATTTTTTTTTTTTCAAATCTTTTTACCTGGCCGTTACTAAGGAGTATTACGAATTTGGAAAGTAACCGTTTTACGGTACCAAAGCGGAGTAAGGGCCTCAAGGTTGCCCTAGTCGATCATTGTTCCATACATACGTAGTCTGGCGATTACTCCACTATTTGACGGGGTACGTTCAAAATAAAATAAAATTATATCAATTTGTCTCTTCATTATCTAGCCCTGTATGGAAACAAAAAAGTTAAAAAAAAAAAAAATTGAAAGTTATGAGCGTCGAAGTTATTTCAACACTAATTTTAACGCATCTTTGGGCGCAAATAAATATCATTAGAAGAAGGAAAATTGCAAAACGGTAACCATACAGGGATAGATTAGTAGTTCAAAAATGCAAATAATTTTATTTTGAACAGATACACTTAGTCGTTTTTTCATGATATCCCAAAGGTCTGTTAATAAAATCTCGCGCTCGTTTTCGTCCTAAATCATCATCCATTTCGCCACAAATTTGTAAAAGTGTGTATTCATACACGAACTAGCTTCTTACTGCTCATCACAACATCTATCTCTTTCGCACGTGCTGTCGGATGTGATAGCATGCATTTTAACCTCGCGCACAAAATAGTTCGTGCCGTCGACTAGGGCAACCTTAATGTAATTTGTACTAAATTACGTACCAGATAAGTTAACCGAAACTTTACCGGAAACGATAAAGTCTACTTTCATAAATGTAAGCTTGACGTGTTAAAAAATTACCTCAGACGTTTTCGTTAATCTTAATACTCAAGAGTATGAAGATGGAGGTGCGTGTTACCCAAAATAGAATGGCTTGAACCACCCATAGGTCCCATGAGTGTCGTCAGGTGCGAAGGTAATACAAAAAATTACTCACGCCTGTTTGTACCTTGGAGTAAAAATATAATCAGAGTATATATGACTAGAGGGTCTTCAAATAAATGTCAATTACCGTCTTCTGAGTTTATCGTCGCGGAGTGTTTCCTGTTTCCTATATTATCCTATGACATTTCTAAAATTAGAGCACTCTTTGATATTACACGTTAGGTATCGTGGCATGACGTGTTTTTTTTTTACCACACACCGAAAGTATCAAAAGATTTTTTTTTATCTCTTCTTTGTTTACTGTCTCAGTGCTATTGGACTTTAAGTAAATTTTTTGAAGTGATTAGATGTCTTGGTCGGTATGTGTCCTATGGCACATCCTATTCACTTATGTAGCTATGTTTGTCTGATGAAGTCTTGAGGTATTTTGTACTTAAGCCTTCCGGACCCTGTCCCATCCATAAGGTGGCTTGCCAGGATGTTTGGGTGACGTGTAATTCGTTCCTTGTAAGACTTGATGTAGTTCTTTACCTATTCTTTGACGGTGGGAATCGTCATATCATGGTGTAGAGCCTCATTTGGTACATACCATGGCGTATTTGTGATCTTTCTTAGGATCTTATTCTGAAACCGCTGTATGATCTCAATGTTGGAGTGTGATGCTTTTCCCCATAGCTCCAGCAGCGATAGGTCCAGATAGGTTTGATTATAGCTTTGTATAATAGGGTTTTATTTCTATATGGTATCAAAAGATAGTTTATTTTCAAGCCAAAGAAAGATGTTTTTCGACCTTTACGAAAGAATACTTTCTTCTTGTCTACGAATGAAGTTGCAGAATTCTGTCACATGAAACGTGGCCACAGATAAAGCTGCTGTAAATCTTTAAGATGATTTATATGTCGTGGTGGCCCAGTGGCTAAGACCTCACCTCTCGTGCTTGAGGTCGTAGGCTCGAATCCGGGCAAGTACCTTTGTGTATTATTCAATTCATATGTACTTTCTAAGTTAAACTTGGACATCGTTGACAACGGTGAACGAAAACATCGTGGGGAAACCTGGAGTTATAGTGAGTTTATTATAAGATTGTGCTCCATTGGTGTAATTGCTGCAAGGCGTTCCAATGCGAGGATAAACTAATCAATAAATAAATGAATACATCCACGGTTCCGTGTATTAGTAAAAACATGGGAACGATCACCAATTAGTCTGCATCGACTACAAATTCTTTGCTAGCCTTGATCACTTGCAAAGCTAAATGCTCGAATTTCTGAAAGTGAATTTTCCTCCTGAATTCTGATATCATTATAGATATTTTATTACACCAACAGCACTCAACAATGTATGTTACATTGCAATTTCGTAAAAACAATAATACAGTAACTAACTAAAGGTACTGGTATCTCTGGTCATTAAAGGTGTACATAGGTTTTACCATGGTGGACAACAACATTAATTATAGTCTAATAATAAATAATTAAAACAATTAAAATTAATTGTTTTGTTCAAATAAATAAATCTATATAAATAAAACCTTATTTCAGAATCACTTCCATATTTATTAGTAACAATGTAAACTTATAAAATAGTGTTAGTAACATTTATTCTAAGCTGTGAGAGGCACACCGATCCTAAGGCATGATTTGACTGCGTGCAGTCGTATCCAGCGCCCCAAGATCGGAGAGTCCCACCTATCAGCCAACGCTCTAAGAATGGCGTTGAGGCTGGCGCTAACACGGCGTAGTAGAGATACGCATCTCTTGCGCATGATGGCTGCAAAACCATCAACTTCCGCGTCGGCAAACATGCCGGACGCGCTAGAAAAGCGCGGCAGCCCCATCAACATCCGGAACGTGTTGTTATATTGTGTGCGCAGGCAACCATATGCCCTCTGCGTAATGTTCACCCACAGGCTGCACGTGTAAAAGGATTAGCAGTAGGCTTTGAAAAGCGTCTCCTTAACCTGAGCCGTACAACATGCAAACCTGCATCTCTAAATCGTTAGCTGAGCAGACTGCTTTAATGGCCGTACTCATGTCCGATGTTGCCGAGATTAAGTCCCAAAACTTGGCTATCCAAAAATCTAACGAAGAGATTATCCAATCCGTGAGTTTCCTCAGTTTGAAGTTTGAGGATATGAAGAAGGAGATAGAAGATCTAAAGAGTGTGCGGGATGCGCAACAAAGACATATAGAACATCTTGAAAAGAGGATTATTGACCAACAGGTTAAGTCTCGGTCATCTGCCATCGAAATTCGGAACGTTCCTGTTGCTGACGCCGAAACCAGCTCCAGTCTTTCGAGGACAGTGATCAAGATTTGTGAGGCTTTGGGAACCCCCATTGGTGACTCCGGTATTCGTGACGTGTATCGCCTACCCGGGAAACCCTCTAATACTAACTCTCCGCGCCCTATTATTACTGAATTTGCTACTGTAAGTACCAAGCAAAATGTCGTATCGGCAGTGCGTTCATTTAACAAGAGCAGGTCTAGAGATCAGAAACTCAATACCTCGCACGTTGGGATGCCTGGGAAGCCCCAACCAATTTATGTTGCCGAGCACCTGCCTCTAAGTGCAAGAAAACTTTACCACCTAACCCGAGAGTTTGCATCGAAGCACGCATACAAATTCTGCTGGGTCTCCAATGGAAATATCTTTTTGAGGAAACAGGAAGGAGACAAGCATATACTGATAAACTCCGAACAGTCTTTCCAAGATATCGAATGTAAATGACTATACCATGCTCTATTCCTATTAATGGTTCCTCTCCGATACATTCTCACTTTTTTCAAAACACTACAATTACTCTTTACTTTAGATTTTTTACAAACTCACACAACAACACATAACAATAAATACACACACCTCTCAATATATACCATTACACTAGTCAATTATTATCCAGTGAATATCTATGTACCCATAAGGTTCCAACCTCGTTGTTTTTCTCTGTATTTGGAAATTGTTTTGCTCACTTACCCTACTGTATTGTTTATATGTAACTACAAATGGCGAATATAAATGACATTTTAAAAGAAATTGATGCCAGCACGTGTAAGGGTACTTCTTTCACCTGCTTACCAGAGGACTGTCGACAGCATGTTATCTCATCTCCTCCTGGCAACCTCAACCTTCTACATCTAAATATCCGCAGTGTCAGTAAAAACTTTGACCACCTACAAGTCCTCATTAACCTAACAAAAATCAGCTACGACGTTGTGATTCTTACTGAATGCTGGCTCAGTAAGGTTGTCTGTATACCTGTTTTGGATGGGTTTCTAAGTCACTCCTCCAGTACTAACTACAACCAAAACGATGGCATTATCATATACACCAGATTGGGGTTACAGGCTACTGTGCGGGAACCGAAATTTGAGGGAGGAAATTGCCTGGTATGTGAATTGGGTAGTAGTAAATTAGCAGTAGTTGCTGTTTATCGTTCTCCCTCACTTAACTCAAATAGCAGTTTCAACTCTTTCTTATCGCACCTGGACGGTGTATATAGTGGAATTTCGCGGTACTCTAACATCGTCCTTATGGGTGACATGAATCTGGATCTGTGCCCGACCAACAGAAGTGACAGAACTGTCGATTACCTGATGCTAAATGCCTCTCATGGACTCTTGCCCACCCATCTCACCCCAACTCGTTTGGAGCGATGCTTAGACCATATTTTTCTTAAGTCCAACCTATCATCCACTTCTCTCATTTTAGAATCACACATAACAGACCATAAACCAATATTCTTAAACATTTCTAACTTTGATCCACCGCGTAAGTCTCTCCACAAAGTCACTCGATTAGACTATCCAGCTATAATTACTGATCTCGAGAGTTTAGACTTCTCACCAATGTATAAGACTGAGAATGTCAATACATCGACTTATATATTTTTGGACATTGTTACTTCCATCGTCTCTAAGCACTCACTTCTGGTAAATGTTCCCAGGAAAAAACATGTTATAAAACCCTGGATTACTCCAGGGCTATTAAGATGCATAAAAAATCGGGATAGAATGCATATTAACGCCAAAAAATCTCCAGACAATATAATCCTTAAAAATACCTATACTCGGTACCGCAACTTCTGCAACGATTTACTTAGGAAGTTAAAAACAGCTTATGACACAAATGAGTTAAAGAAAGCCAATAACTGCCCCCGTAAGCTGTGGCAGGCAATCAACTCAATCACACACAGGCACAAACCGCGCAGTGGTCCCTCTGAACTGCTGGATTTGAAAGGTGATCACAGGTCCTCAATTAATGAGGTGTGTCACTTTTTTAGCTCAATAGGCAGCGTCCTAGCAAATAACATCACTTCACAGCAGCATGCCTCTAACATGCCAGCCTCACACCTTTCCACCCCTGACCACAGGCCCCAATTCGCGCAAGCCAATTCCCTCGCTCTTTGCGAGGTTAGTGATTCCGAAGTCGAGGCTCTTATTCTCCAGCTACGTGATAGGAGTGCCGCGGGCTGGGACGGCCTGTCACCTCTGTTATTAAAATGTACTCGACATGTCCTGGTTCCACATATAACTTTCCTTTGTAACCTTTCCCTCAGGACAGGCGTTTTCCCTGATGCTTTTAAAAAGGCTATTATTCACCCGATTTACAAGGGCGGGGATAGAAACTGTGTCTCCAACTATAGGCCGATTTCAGTACTGCCGGCTCTCTCTAAGGTCCTGGAAAGAATCCTAAACAACCAACTTAGACGCTTCCTTGATAAATTCCAGATTATCTCTAGCAACCAGTACGGCTTCAGGTCAAATTTATCTACAGAAGATGCTGTATTGGAGTTAACGCAATCGGTTGCTAGAAAACTAGACAATAATATCAAATGTCTTGGAATATTTCTAGACCTTTCAAAGGCATTTGATACAGTTTCTGTTCCCATCCTCCTCTCAAAGCTTGAAGAAGTGGGTGTTCGGGGTATTACTTTGGATTTATTTCGCAGTTACCTTACAAATCGTAGGCAGTGTGTCAAAATAAATGCTGACCTAAGTGACGAAGACATCATATCCTACGGCGTTCCCCAGGGAAGTGTTCTTGGTCCTACATTATTCTTGGTTTATGTTAATGACCTATGTATGATGAACCTCCCTAATTGCAATATCTACGCTTATGCTGACGATACTGCAATTGTAGTACACGGACCAGCCTGGGGTGTGGTGAGGGAGAGTGCGGAGGCTGCTATGTCTAGGATTATGTTATGGCTAAACTCTAATCTGCTAACGCTAAACATAAACAAAACTACGTTTATTCCTTTCGGGTTAAGACGTGGCAGTTCTCCTGGTTCTGACTTCACTCTTGGAGCCCACTCCTGTCATGATCCTTCATTACTTTGTTCTTGTCCCACTATGAGTCGTTCTAGTTCCGTAAAGTATTTGGGTGTTCATATTGACTGCGGACTGCGGTGGGACAAGCAAATTGAAGTTCTAACTTCTAGAACAATGCGTCTAATTCACATATTCAAATCTCTTAGAGCTGCTGCCGACCTTGTCACTCTAAAGATGATATACTTCTCTCTGTGCCAAGCTATACTGGGGTACTGTATAACGGTCTGGGGTGGAGCGGCTAAAACCTATCTTCTTCGAGTGGAGAGAGCACAAAGAGCAATACTAAAGGTAATGACCAAAAAACCTTTTAGATATCCAACAACTGAGCTCTATTCTAACTGTAAAGTGTTAACAGTACGGCAGCTCTTTGTGCTCAAGTCTATTTTAAGGACACATAAGTCCCTTCCTCCGCCGGACCGCAATAGACGAACCCTAGCACTTCCCAGGACCCAGCACAGAACCAGTTTCGCTCGACACCAATATTATATCCTAAGCCTGCATTTGTATAAAACAGTTAATAGGAATTTAAAAATAACGGACATGAACTCCCATAATCTGAAAAACAAACTGACTGAATGGCTTCTTCGTAGAGACTACTCATTTACGGAGTCTCTTCTCATATTTTTACGTTAATCCCAAAGTTCATATCACAGTTCTACGTCATTCACTCATCTAGTAATTCTCACACCTGGATACATTCATACATCCACTCATTCTCACATACTTTCTTCCATACTCACCTCTCTCACACATAATCACTCTCGTACACAATCAGACTCACAACACAATCACTAACAAACACATTTATACACTGTTACACATACATAACATGAAGACACTATTTTCGCGCTTCCCTCTGGCTGCAGCTATAGCTACATAATTTACCGCCCTGTATGGCCTAATCACTGTCTCCTAAGATACAGGAATACCTAGTTTAGGAGACAGGGTTTACATTACTGTTACAGATTTATGTAGATATAATATTGCTTTGTACAAATATTTATTGTGTCATAAATCATGTGTGTATGGTGAATAAATGATTATTATTATTATGCCATTTATTCAATTTTTTACACATCTACTATTTACATTTTTAAATATTTCTTTATAAAAACAAAAAAAACAAAAAAAACATTTAAAAATATAAAAAATAATGGTGGTCCACCGGTGTCGGGAGCAGAGTCCAAGCTACCGGTGGTTAGGACTCCAGAGACAGGAACCTCCTCACAATGCGAGCCGTATCGAGGAGTACTGCCTTCTGTATCAGGCCCTTGATCCAACCGTGTACTGACAGCCTCGACAGATGGTCGTCGAGGCTCTTGGCCATCAGGCCGTTGGCCGTAACAACAATCGGCACAATGATCGCCGAGTCCACATTCCACATGTCGACAACCTCGTGTGCTAAGTCGAGATACTTGATTTGTTTCTCTTTCTCAGCTTTCACGAGGTTCTCGTCATGCGGGATGGTGACATCGATTATCATTGTGCGGCGCGCTAATCGGTCTATCACCACTATATCCGGCTTATTGGCGACAATAGTCCTATCAGTGATGATAGACCGATCCCAGTACAATGTGACATGGTCATTTTCGAGAACTGGGTCGGGCACATACTTGTAATATGGTACCTCAGAATCCACTAGATTGTACTTCAAAGCAAGTTGCTGGTGAATAATCCTGGCCACTTGGTTATGCCTGTGTAAGTACTCGCCGTTAGCCAGACGAGAACAACCAGAGACTATATGTCTGATGGATTCACCCGGACGGTGGCATGCCCGACACATGTCAACCGTCCCGTCCTTCATTATATGTCTCCGATAGTTATTCGTCAGGATAACTTCGTCCATGATTGCACAGACAAAACCTTCAGTTTCCCCGAAAAGGTCACCGAAACGTAGCCAGGACACAGACGCTTGAAAATCTACATCGGGCCCATGGAGAGCCCGATAGAAGCGCCCGTGTAGCTCCTTGCCTTGCCATACCTCTTTGCGTTCATCAGTAGTTAGTATTACAGGTTTGCGCCAGTTCTCTTTAGCCATAGACAACGGGGTGAATCCCTTGTCCACTGCGACCACATCCCGGTGCATACCCACTTCAGCTTTTAAAAAATATTCTCTGAGACTGCACACTTCGCGGTTGTGAAGAGTCTTGGCGTTTAAGAAGCCTCGACCGCCACACTTCCGCGGAATGTACAGTCTCATCACCGATGATCGTGGGTGATGCATCCGGTTTGCGGTCAGCAGTGTCCGGACTCTTCTGTCGAGGGCGTCGAGCTCGGTCTGAGTCCATTTGAGTATGCCGAAAGAGTACATCAAAACCGGCATGACCCAACTGTTGAAGGCGCGCACCTTATTTCCGCCTGATAAAAGGCTATTTAATACCTTTTTCAGGCGGCCAAAGAAACGCTCCTTCAGCAGTTGCTTCATGTTAGTACTGTTGATGCCCAACGCTTCCGACATACCCAAATACTTGTAAGTTTCAGTTGAGGAGAGGTGTCTAAGGTGTATGGAATCAGAGAGTTGAATTCCCTCGGATTCCATAATCTCCCCTTGCTTTACATGCATGACTGCACATTTATCCACACCAAATTCCATCCTGATGGAGTTACTGAATGTTTCAGTTAACTTCAGTAGCTTCGTCAGTTGGAATTTGTTGGGAGTAAAGAGTTTCAGATCATCCATGTAAAGGAGGTGAGATATGACCTGACCACCTCTTCTCAACCGATAGCCTAAACCTGAATCCTCCAGCAGTGTACTTAAAGGATTCAGGGCTAAGCAGAACCAAAGTGGACTCAAACTGTCGCCCTGAAATATCCCCCGCTTAATCCATACAGGCTCATCATCCCCCTGAATCGGTCGACATCCCGGATATCGAAGGACTGTCTTCCACTGACCCATACATGACTCAAGGAAGGTGCATAGAGTTGCATCTATTTTGTACAACTCCAGCACCCTCATGAGCCATGTATGTGGCACAGAGTCGTAGGCCTTCTTGTAGTCTATCCAGCATGTCGACAGATCCTTGCGGGATCGACGAACCTGTTGGCTTATGGCCATGTCAATGAGGAGTAGCTCCTTAGTGCCGCGGGACCCATTCCTACATCCATTCTGAGAGGTAGACATTATTGAGTTATTTTCAATGTGTTTAACAATTTTTACTCTCAGGATGGATGTAAGAAGTTTATAAACCGTCGATAAGCAAGTAATCGGTCTATAATTCTTGGGTTCCGCGGGACTACCTGTCTTATGGAGCAGATGGGTAACGCCTGTTGTTAAAAACTGTGGAAGCGACCCAGACTCTAAACATGACTGGAATTGAGATGCCAGAAACGCGTGTGAGCTGCTATACCATTTTAGCCAGAAGTTATGCAGTCCGTCCGGTCCCGGAGACTTCCAGTTCGGTAGTGGACGAACTGCTTTGGCTACATCAGATGGACTGATGATCACTTTTTCCATTGATGGTATAGCTTCACACACGCGCTCAACATCACGCATCCAGCCGTCCTCAGTGTGACAGACGGGTACCGACCAGATGCTTCGCCAGAATGTACTCGTGGCGACATCATCCGGGCGGCACACGTCAGCCACATTTTGTTCAGGTCGCTCCCAAGTTCTGTATACCCACCTCTCATCACTCTGGAACATGCGATTCTGCGAGTACCGGTCAACCCGCCGCTTATACCGCCGAATACGACTGGCCCATGCACAAACTTTCTGCTTCAGGAAGTCGATGCGCTCCGTGACACTGGACATGTATTCTCGAGGACTGATTCCAGTCCCCGAAAATGCCCGCCTCACGAAGCGCATCACACGTGGTCGTGTATTGCCCTCCCTGAAACAGTATAGTTTGCCGATGAGTACTCTGGCCCCATCGATACGCCGTTCGATCCTGCATTGCCAGGCTGGCACAGCAGGCTTTGGTCGAATAGCCTCATTTGGGAACTTAACTTTGGCTAAACGACATGCTGCAACAGCCCCACAATACAGGATTGAGTGCGTATCAACGAGGTTCTCGCTGCTCTCAAAGATGTTCTCAAGCAGCGAGTCCAAAGCACACACCAGCGCCCTATTTTTCTTGTGCATAGGCAACCGTGGTAATCGGGGTCTAAGTTCAGACGGAGTGGACCTGTACTCGCGGAGCGCATCCTCCAGTGCGCTCCTCAACCTTTCGTTGCACTGGCTACTTACTGAAACAACCCTATCATCTTCCTCAACATCAACTTGAATGGACCGTGGCGGGACTACAATAGTGGTTGGCGGTGCCACGGTCTGTGTCGGGGTTGAAATGATTTGGTTGCTCAGCACTTCTGAGCGCAGCCTATCAAGTGCGGCGTCGTCCAACCTGTGATTATGCTGGATGACCCGCACCTGATCCGACAATCGTTGGGCCGAGACATTTACCGTTGGTTCTAGGTCCCGAAACAGAGACAGCATCCTAACACGGTACGCAGTGAGGTTAGTTCCCCCCTCTGTAGACCCGTAATATGCGCGCATGACATTCTCATTCATACCTTGAGTCCATCTCATGCGCTGCACACAACCACCGGCAGCGGGGACCCGGCTCGGGGCCGGTTGGCCCCTAGATCCCAAGCTCCTCGGTGGCCGGCCTCTCCCCTGCCGACGTACAGGTGTTGGCGACGTCGGCGGGGAAAAATACTCGTCGCTTGAGCTCGACGCAACTGCAGCCGCCGATGATACTGGTGATCCGAGGTCCGGCGGCGGCGAGGCGGAGCTGAGCGACGAGTCCGGGGGTGGATGGCGTGCGCGATAGGCTGCTGCTCTGGTCAACATTCTTTAACTTTTCCCATACATTTTTCCATTGTATATATTCCTTAGTTGACGTCTGTCAGTGACGACTTCAACTGGTTTCTTGTAATTTAGACATTTTTTATTGTATTTATTGTGGTTTTATTCAACTGTATATTGTGGGTATTTTATAATTGGTTTATTTTGGTGTAAATGGTTTCTAAGTTTGATGTTTTTATTATTATTATTATTATTATTATGTCCTTTATCAATTACATGTCTTATAAATTACATTTTTAAATATTTTTATAAAATAAATTAAAACAAAAACATTTAAAAATATAAAAAATAGAGGCCCACCGGTATCGGGAACAGGGTCCAAGCTACCGGCGGTCAGGGCTCCAGAGAAAGGAACCTCCTAACAATACGAGCCGTGTCCAGCAGTACTGCTTTCTGGATCAGGCCCTTGACCCAGCCGCCTAACGAGAGCCTCCTAAGGTGTTGGTCGAGGCTCGTGGCTATTAAGCCATTGGCCGACACGACTATCGGTACAATGATCGCTGTGTCCTCATCCCACATGTCGACAACCTCGCGAGCCAAGTCAAGATACTTGATTTGCTTATCTTTCTCAGCTTTCACGAGGTTCCCGTCATGCGGGACGGTAATATCAACAATCATTGCACGCCTCTCGATTCGGTCCACCACCACAATATCAGGCTTATTGGCTACAATAGTCCTGTCAGTGATGATGGACCGATCCCAGTACAATGTGATACTGCCATTATCGAGAACTGGGTCGGGCACATACCTGTAGTACGGTACCTCCGATGCCACAAGAGTGTATTTCAGAGCAAGTTGCTGATGGATAATCCTGGCTACAAGGTTGTGCCTATGCAAGTACTCTTCGTTAGCTAGACGAGAACAACCAGAGATAATGTGGCGGATCGATTCACCCGGGCGGTGACATGCCCGACAGATGTCAACCGTGCCATCCTTCACAATAAATCTCCGGTAGTTATTCGTCATGATAACTTCATCCATAATTGCACAGACAAAACCTTCGGTTTCCCCAAAGAGGTCACCGAAACGCAGCCAGGCTACGGACGCTGATTGATCTACATCGGGCCCATGTAGGGCCCGGAAAAAGCGTCCGTGAAGCTCCTTACTCTGCCATACTTCCCTGCGGTCTTTAGTATCAAGCACTACAGGCTTGCGCCAGTTCTCATTCGCCAAGGAGAGCGGGGTGAGTCCCTTGTCCACAGCCACTACATCTCGATGCACACCCACGTCGGTGTTTAGAAAGTATTCCCTGAGATTGCATATCTCGCGGTTGTGGAGATTTTTGGCATTTAAAAAGCCACGGCCTCCACACTTCCGCGGGATATACAATCTCATGACCGATGATCGTGGGTGATGCATTCGATATGCAGTCAGCAGTGAGCGGACCCGCCTATCCAGGGCGTCAAGTTCCGTTTGAGTCCATTTGAGTATGCCGAAAGAGTACATCAATACCGGCATGACCCAACCGTTGAAGGCGCGCACCTTGTTTCCGCCCGAAAGAAGGCTATTGAATACCTTCTTCAGGCGGCCAAAGAAGCGCTCCCTCAACGATTGCTTCATGTCAGTAGTGCTGATACCTAACGCTTCCGACATACCCAAATACTTATAGGTTTCGTTTGGAGAGAGGGCTCTCAGGTTTATGGAACCCGTGAGTTGAACTCCTACGGATTCCACAATCTCCCCTCGCTTTACATGCATGACCGCACATTTGTCCACACCAAACTCCATCCTGATGGCGCTACTAAAAGTTTCAGTTACTTTTAGTAGCTCCATCAGTTGAAGATTGTTGGGGGCAAATAGCTTCAGGTCATCCATGTAAAGGAGGTGAGATATAACCTGACTACCTCTCTTCAACCGATAGCCCAGCCCTGAATTCTCCAAAAGCATGCTTAGAGGATTCAGGGCTAGACAAAACCAAAGAGGACTCAAACTATCGCCCTGGAATATACCTCGCTCGATCCTTACAGGTTCGCTATTCCTCTGGATATTTCGACATCCTGGATAGCGAAGGACTGTGCTCCATTGTCCCATACACGACATCAAGAAGGTGCGTAGAGTTGTATCTATTTTATACAATTCTAGCACCCTCATGAGCCATGTATGAGGCACCGAGTCATAGGCCTTCTTATTATTATTATTATTATTAACGTCTCACATCGAACAGCCAGTGACCTGCGCTCCCGTACTACATCAACATTTTCTTGAGAACCAATGACCCAGATACTTAAAATTTGCAACTCTTTTTAGAGGTCTGTCGCACAGCATAACAGGTGGAATTGTGCTGTAGCATTTACTGGCAAGAACTTACACGGTCCATTAATAATATTGTTTCAAGTTTAATAGTTTGTAATGAGATGGGTTGTGCCATATATCATACATTTATTATATACTAGCTTGTACACGCGGCTTCGCTCGCAGTGAAGGCATAAAAAAAATATTGTAATACCTCCAAGAATGTATGTACAAAGTTTCATGATGATCGGTTCAGTAGTTTTCGCGTGAAAGCATAACAAACAAACTTACATTCACATTTATAATATTAGTGCGGATTATATTCATCGGTCATTTATAAAAAATCCTGGCTGATAAATAAGTTACACCTTATCTTGACAGCTGAAAAAATCCTTTTTAACCAGTTAAAGAATCATAATAATTATAACATTATTTTTATCTTTCCAGTGCTCCCTAGCCCGCCATTCTTCATGGACGAGATGAACAACAAGGTGGTTGACAGAGTGGGGCCCTACCACGATGGAGACACCCTGATGCTGCGCTGTCTCGTCATAGGAGGTGAGAAAACTCTTCTTTTTGCATGGCTGCCACATTGAGTTGGTTTATGATGTCCAACATCCCTTTTGTGCCTATTTGCCTTCTTTTGTGGGGATCCGTACCCGAAGGGTCTAAAGGGAGCCCTATTGCTGTCACTCTCGTGTCCGTCTGTCTGGCGGTATGTCTGTCCGTCGTCTGTCACACAGGTTTTACAGCCTAACGGTTGTAGCTACAGTCTTCAAATTTTGTACGTATAAGCATCTTGTTGATTTATAAAAAAATAAAACGATATTGGCAAACTAATGAATGAGAAGCCGCCAAAATAAGTTCTTTGAACAAAATTATGTTTCGAAGAATATTTTAACTTCCCATTGACTTAAGAACTTAAAATTTGATGATAATTTAATTTTGCGGTTTGATACGAAACCCTAAATGTGCGAAGTCCAACACGCTCTTGGCCGATTTTTTTATATCGGGGGGAAACCTCCAAAAGGCATTCACCCTCCCCCCTCCCCTCTCCCGTACCCAACTCTACCCTCCTCCTCGTCCCTCTCTCTCCTTCTCCAAAGATTTACTTTTGGGGAAAATACCAAGGAGTGTAGATTTTTACCAAACTGAAACTTCTTCGATGATCACCATTAGCTCATAGAACCTTTTAAAAGTTACCCCAGAACTTCATTTGTGCAACGCCCGTTACGGCACATACTTGGGGAGACTGTAATAGAGTTTCCCCTGAGCCTCGAAGTGCACGACTGCACGTGATCCCGGTACGGTGAGTGTGTGTGTGAGGAGCCAGAAGCTCTGTTCTGTCTGCTACTTGATAAGGAGGGCAGTAAAGATTAGGGTTTCCATGACTTTTTAATGTTGGAAATGTAACATTAGTAACATATTATTCTTTCGAAGTATCATAATACATTTTTCCCGCGAGCTTCATTTTATTTTCTAGCCTTTGTATGAGAAAAATAAATAAAAGTGGCCACACTTTTTGGTAATATGTTTGTTACTAATGATTTCAAAGTCCAATAACAAAACGTGATTCTTAAATCTCGGGCTATTATCATCATCATCAGCCTATTAAGTTCCCACTACTGGGACACATGTCTCCTCTCTGTGAGAGGAAATGGGCCGTAATCCACCATGCAGGCCCAGTGCGGGTTTGTAGATGTCACATGTCATCGAATGGTTCTAGGACATGGTTCCTCACGATGTTTTTCTTCACCGTTTTGAGAGCAGTGGTGATGAAATAATCTTCTCAAAGAAAAGCGCCTGCCCGGACTCGAATCCACGACCTACAACTTGTAAGTCGCGGCCGATACCACTGGACAACCACTGCAATCACCGGGATATCGTGTCACGTTTATTATTTGGGCATTTCAGCGGAGGTATTATCCACTCTATGTTACTCCCGCTCTGCAAGATCAGGTAAGGATATCTACCTATTCCGATCCTTGAGCATTTTAAACAAAAATAGACAAGCTACAAATTTAACACAATGGTTTCAAAACCTACTACCTACACGAACTATACTCCATATGCGATAACATTAGACGTTTTAATTAGCCCATTTTACAGCCCGTTCAACCGAATTTGACTTCTATTGCGTTGGTGATACGACAAATGGTAGCTGTAGTAAACAGTTGGTTTTGGTAACAGGTTTATGCTTTTTATGTCATCCTTATGTTTACGGGATAGAACTCAAAATCGGTTGAACGGACGGTAATAAGATTTGGAAACATATCTAATGTTATTTCAAATGGAGTTTAGGACATTCGAGGCACAGTTAATAAATAATCTATATAATAAGATAAATGATTTCCTTCACTAGTTTACCCGCTGTCCGTCCGTATCCCTGTAACGTCGGTAATACTCGTAAGATCGGACGGGTACTAGTCAAATATTAGGCTTATTTTCATGATATTTGAAAACTCATTTACTCAATACTAACATATTGCTGAATTGCAAAAATAAAAGCAATTTAAAATTATCTATTTATGATATATTGTCAGTACCATAGGCATAGAGAATGGACTCAGAAATACTATCGCAAAATTGATCACTGTAATAAATAGAGAATCTATGAGCCCTAATTAGCAGAACTCATCCGCTCCTGCAAGCCTTAGACGTGGACCCAGGCGCGGATACAGGGGGTGCAACGGGGGCAATTGCCCTCCCTAGGTCTCCAAACTATTAGCATGAATGATCAACATAAAATTTATTATAAAAATTTATTAATTTATTATTTTTTTATTTTATTTACGAGACAGAGCCAGCGCTGTGGCTATGTCTCGTACCCGAGTCCCAGCATTATGCTGAGCGATGACCGTTTTGCGTAGTTGTGACGCATACTTTGTAGTGATTGTATTTAAGATTTTTTATTATTTTAATGGTATGCGTCATGCCTGGCGCAAATAAACAACTTTTCTTACTTTCTTTCTTTATTTTTATCTCCGAAGCAAGTCGCTTAAATTTTTGAGCTCGTTACGCTCGCTTTCGCAACAAAAGTTTTCGAAATTCTGATACATTTAAGAATGGTCAAAACCTGAGCTATATCTATTAATGAAGTCCTAACATTTCCGAGCACGCTTCGCTCGTTCTTGACCACAATGATTTTCAAGTTTACATTTCGTCAAAAATACTTATGAAAAACAAACCCAAGAGGATTATTAATACGACCTAAAAAGCAGGAACAGCACTTTTTTCAATGCCACCCCCCAAGAGAGCCATGTACCCCCCTCTCCCCTGAGCGAAATTGCGCCTGCGTGGTCCAAGAATTCTAGATAAAACAACTACTGGCCTCACGATGGCATTATCTCTCTTATAATTTTCTGGCCATATTCATTTCATACCTGAATATGACACAATATTCTCTATGTCTATGATCAGCACCTAGTTAGCGTCCAGAAGTTCCTCCAACTAACAAGACAGCATGCAGACATGACTTTATGTGTCCCATCATTTGCATAACCACATGACATGAGCACGCCAGGCTGAATTCTCATTACACCTGATTTAATGAGCTGACACACAGAATCTGTCCTTGATAAGCACGCGAGTAAATCCAATTTCAATTATACATTCCTTATTAATATTATGATCATACGACTCCGAATGTCAAGCAAACTGGAGTCAATTCACTAATTGATCATCAAGAATGTATGGGCTTGGGTTTCGATTAATTAGGTCATGTTATAAGTAGCAGGATTATATAATGGATGAAAGTACGAAGGGCTAAGAAGAGTCGATTCATTAAGACCATGTTTGTGATGGATATCTTTCAAAAAGTCAAGAAATCAAATCTCCAGTAGGTGTACGCTGACCTCTTATTCAATTGAAATTCTGTACGTACTACGAGTATTCTAGGCCCAAGGTAAAAGTGTTACCACCGACGAGAACTGTATAGTAGTCACAGCGGAACTTTGTGTCTCTGAAGTTGGCCGCAAGATCCTGCGCAGTTGCTATTTTTGTGTCAATGTTGAAGGAAAAGATAGCATTGTATAACTGCCTCTTTCACTCGCTTACGCTTTGTCGCATCGTCCTATATCGCTTACTCTATGCAGTATACTCGATGACAAACTGTTTCTTGTGCAAAGGTTCGCAGAGCCAACTTCAGAGACGCAAAGATCCGCTGTGACTACTGTACATGCCTATGACCTGATGCTTGAAAGTGGACAAACCAGACCCTGAATAAGTCAAAATTTATAAATTGGGTTACCTTGTCCTAGGTTCAAACTTTGCTGCCCAAGTCAGGAAAATGTTGTTGAGTTCTTCCGTCTAAAATTTTTCTGTCGGTGTCTGGATTTGTGCACGGTTGTGCCAATACGCTCGTCCCCTATAACTTGGGACTAAAACGTAACTGTCGTTTGGTTGTATTATAGGTAGGTACTCCTTACCTTTCGGGGACGCAGGGTATGTTATTATTAAATTATCCCACATATTTTACCGTATTAAAATACTTGGTAACAGGAAACCGAAGTACATTCCTATCGTTAATTTCATGTACCTACTTCTCATTAATTACAGTAGCGAGTATACTTCTTATTAATTGCAAGTAACGACATCCGATTCTTAATTAAACACCGTTCTGTAACTTAGCAACGTCCCCGAAGCTAGCAATGAGCTTTAGGGTCAGCTCACAACGAGACGCGACGCGATGACTCGCGCTGTTTTAGCGATACAATATAGATATCTTTTTACTACACAACATAATAACAGCAACACGGCTTGTTCTTCAAGGTTAAGCAACGCTTGCCGAGGTCGGTCCATGGATGGGTGACCATCTTACATAGCGAGATTCCTCCGTGCCTCAGAAAGCACTTTAAGCCGTTGGTCCCGGCTGTCATTTGAAGATCTTTGACAGTCATTACGGGTAGTCAGAAGCTTGAGATCTGAGACCAGTCTTGGCATGAGGTATAGTTACTGGGTTGTGGAGGTCAGATAGGCAGTTGCTCCAAGTAAAATACTGGCACTCAGATGAATCCGGTAAGACTGGAAGCTGACCCAAACATAATGGGGGCTACCGCGTATGAATTCGCCATTAGAAGCGCTGGCGTGAGGCGATATGTCAAATTTCAAAGTACGAGTATTTTGGCTTTTTTTTTTATTGCTGTGATTATTTTCCAAATGTGGCAGATTAAGATAGGTACGGGATAACTATTGCATTAATAGAGTTTTATGTTTCGGAAAATGTAATTCTCCCATTTTTTCCAAAAAAAAAGGGTTGTGCAAAACTGATTTTATATTTAATCGCTTCCTTGCGCGTTATAACAACGTTTAACAGCTATATTAATGGATCTAGGTCAACTGTCTAAGTTTAAAATGGCTAGGTAGATTGATTTACTACACAAAAAGCTACACATTTCAGTGAGAGAATTAAATAAAAGGAAACACCTTCCGCGACGTGCGCTCGATGCGTCTTGAGCCGCAGCTTGACATAGGATGATGTGCTTCTTTTGTTTACGTAATATAACAACACGCCTGCCCGTATTCCCCACAGGGTTAGGCAGAACAGTGGTGGCCCAGTAGTAACGGCCACGACAAGTTATAGGTCGTGGGTTCGAACCCAGGCAGGCGCTTTACTTTGTGTAAATTATTTCATCATCACTGCTCCCAAAACCGTGAAGGAAAAAATCGTGAGGAAACCGGCATGTCTTAGAACCAAAAAATCGAAGACATGTGGCATCCACCAATCCGCATTAGGCGCGCGTGGTGGATTACAGCCCATTGCCTCTTACAGAGAGGAGGCTTGCTCTCACAACGGACCAAATTAGAGTCCATTAACGGGGCACAAGTCGAGACTTAGGACTGCTATTGAGAAATTTCTGAAGGAAGGACCAGTAAAAGCAGAAGCGTTTGCGATGATTAGACCAACGAGGCAGTTTTCTCTTTTGTTTCGATTTTCGAATACGCCCCGCAGCTTCTAAATACGCCTCGCAGTGACGAGCAATATTCACAGCGCCGCGAACTTTATGGGGCCTTACTGCGACGTCTTCAATGTATTATACTTCTTGTTTGAGACAGTGACAACATACGGCAGGAATAGCATTATCCTTTTTACAAGTGGCCCCTGACCTCTTCAAATATCGTTTCGTCGCGTCGCGTCTCGGTGTGAGTTGACCCTTAGAAGGTTTTTCTTTTAAAAAGTTCGTCGTTCCTGCGAACCACGGCAAAAGATCAATTAAATACAACTATTTCACTAAGGTTTTGCTTGCTTTTAACTTGTTCGAAAGTATTTCTTGTAAAACTGTCGTTACAGCCAGCTCGTACCGCGGGTTAGTTTTGGCAGATCGGAAATTCCCTTTTCATTAAATAACTTGGCTAAATCTAGAGTGTGTTTTAAGAGAAAGAGAAATTGATTTCGAGTATAGGAAATACTTTATTCTCTGTATTTACTTAGCTCTTGCGGATTTGTAATGTTGACGAAGTAGACTGCTCTAAAAATTACTCTGCGTGATTTTCCTAGAGGATTCCCATCCCCTACAAAAAATTGCTAATTAAAATTCTAATTCCTTGGGATGTTAACTGAAAATTTGTTTTTTGTCCGTCAGGTAGATTAATAAAAATATTGGTAATGTTTTTTTTTTCTTTTGACACTTAAACATAAAGTGACGACGACATAACGCTTTGAAATATCGTGTGACGTCACGCCGTTAGTACACTTTATACTGACATAGTGACGTCATAAGCTCCCACTCCTGAACTTTGATGCGCTTTGTCTTTGTAAATTTTTAGATTACATAGATTTATCATTTTTCTACCTAAGAAACATCACTACTATCATAATGCATTTAAACGTTATGTTCTTTTGATTTCGCACATAATTCGTACAAATCTATTTTATTATTTTAGTTAACGTTGGTGAACTTTTAAAATATGTTCCATACATACTATACCTCTATTTTATTCAATCATCATCAATCATCAGCAGTGGGAACATTAAAAGCCTATGACTTTAGTCAATACTAGTATCAAACACTATACGAACTTCCCTAAAGTTTCACCTTACAGTATACTCACCCCAGGCCTTGAAACGTCCACATATCAAACGTGTGTTCATTACCAAAATTCCTTCTCTAGCATAGACTAATATATATTGTTCTCTAGTTCCACCAAATAAATAAGTTTATGTTAGGGTCGGGTCGTCACTATAATTCAGAGGGTCGCTCGAACTTCGAACTTTGCTACTACCCACATTCCAACATTTCCAACTGCTGGGCAGACGCTGTCCGGTTATCGCTTCATTTTTGCCGACTACCCTCGTTTCAGCATTATTTTGCCCCAAATAAATGTTTGTATGAGTTTGTGAGATAGTTTGTTGGTTGGATGTTGGTAATCCGTTTGGATGTTTATTCCAGAATTCATTTCGGAAACAGGTATTCTGATTGGAACCAACTCGTGCGTCGGTCATTTTCTCCAAATAAATGTCTGCAGTCATTGCAATAAACTGTCTTTGTGAGGCATGTGAGCATGTTTACCGTTGTTTGGCATTTGTTATAAGTACTTAATAAGTGTCCTCGGAAAATTCGATAAATCGTAAGATACCAATCAAACAAACTACTACCCTACTACCAAATTACGGTAATATACGACGGTGAAAACGATTTTAATTGGTGCGAGTAACCTTAGGTCAGCCTGGCCATACAGCCTGGACATACAGTAACCGTAGGTCAGCCATGGACATACATTAGTGTAAACCTGCAATAATGTATGTCCATTGTGATTTATGTACTTATTATTTATTTCTCCTGCAGGTCGTCCTCCACCCCGCATAAGCTGGTACTCTGGCGACACCCTGGTGGACGCCTCGGACGGGGACAGCGAGATCCCAGCAGTTCGAGAGAACGAGCTCTACCTGCCTCTGACGAGGGACAACGCTGCTGCACTCTCCTGCAGAGCTTCTAACACTCATCTTGCTCCACCTATTGTAGCTACCTTGGGAATCGAGTTGTATTGTAAGTTTTACTACATTTATTTGTCTTTCCACCTACAGATATTCTGATATTGCATCACCATCTCAGCCGAACTACGTCCACTGCTGGACACAGCCCCTGTGCGTCTCGCATCTTTCGGATTCCCACAGACTTAACCAGGATCAGGAGGAAGTCAGAGGCCTGTGGGATTCCCAGAGGTGACTTAACGAACTCTGACACCAGAGGTGGCCACATCCTCACAAGAAAAGAAGAACAATGACCAGAAGGATATTGAAAAGACATTCTAATACTACCCTGGAATCAGTTGCGATAATCGGGTAACATGACCTCCGTTAAAAAGGAAGAAACCTTAGACAAAAAAACAGATTGGAGATTTCGACAGTGCCACGTCAAAAATGAGGGATCCCTTCTTTTCGCATAATGTTCTTTATCCTAATATACTTCGGCATAACGATTTCGGCACAATTTGTTTTGGCATAATAATACTTCGGCATATTTTTTTTAGGCATACATTTTATGTTGGCATAATCATCTTAAAGACTAATTTGTTTTGGCATCAATTTGATTCGCAAAACGTTAGTAGGCCTAATGACTATTAGCATAATAATATTTAGGCATACAATTAATATAAATAACAAAAACAATTTTCATGCAAATGATTTATTATACATAACATTATGTAACTTAAACGATTTTTCAATCGCGATATAACTTTTATCTGAAGAATATATTAGATGTTTTGACAGTTTTTGTATAAAAAATATGTATAAACTTCTATTATGAGAAATAAATATGGCGGTTATTCCTCTGATAGAAGTAAACTGATTGAAACAGTGGTCCTTAATTATGTATAATTATTTATTTTAGGTGTATATTTTTAGCAATTGCTTGTAAATATGCTAGTTTAGAAGTATACTCATCTTTTTTACTACTAATTTTTTCAATTCTTTTGGGTTTGTCCGTGTATTTTTTCTTTTTTTTGGTATAAGTGATGTTCCGACATACAGTTTATCTATTTCAATGGTTTGATGTTTTATTTCTTGAACGATCTTTTTTGCCAAAAAATAAAATCCAGGATGGTATTTTCCCACAAAATGTGCAAATCTATTGTGCCATGCCTCTGCATGATTTTGTGTCCTAGGTCTATTTTCCTTTTCTAGTAGATACGTACTCCAGACTTTGGGTGGAAATGGTGGTGGTGCACTTGTAGTGCCCTATACATAATTCTGATCAAACTAATTTGCTATAGTTTCTATATCAATTAAATAATATTGTTGGTTAAAAAATTAATATGATGTGCAACAAAAGTTAGTGACAGAACCGAATTGCTGCAAAACCGACTCTACGTAGTCTTGTTTGTCCTAACCCTAGAGTGTAATTTAAAATCGCGTAGGCGCGTAGGGGCGAGGCGGCCCACGGGCTGAGGAGCAGGCGGCTGCGAGCGAGGTGGTGAGCGAAAGCCGTCTGCGACGATTAGCTCGCGTGGGGCCGCCGGAAGCCCGCAGCGCCGGAGCCGAGACAGAAACCCTGCCTGCTGCATGTTGCCTGCTCGCTTGAATGCTGCATGCTTGCTTGCATGCTGCATGCTTGCTTGCATGCTGCATGCTTGCTTGTTTGCTGCATGCTTGCTTGCATGCTTGCTTGCATGCTGTATGCTTTCTTGCATGCTGTATGTGTAAATAAATTTATGCTTTAGGATATTATGCTTAAACAAGTTATTCTTTAGAACTTTATGCTTAATAAATTTATGCTTTAGAATATTCTGCTTAATCATTATTATGGTTAGAGAAATTATGCTTAATAAAATTATGCGTAAGCTGTTATGCGTAATTATATTATGCTAAAATATAATTATGCCAAACAAAATTATGCTAAGATATATTAGGTATTAAAATTTTATACAAATGGATAGGGAACCCAAAAATGATGAACAAAAATTTCACTTTTCATGAGAAGAGATACATCTATCGCAGCCATCTAGTTAAATTAACCAGCTAAATGGACGCCTCGGCCGTTTTTTAAAGGCTTTAGTTAAAGCCAATTAAATGGCTGAAGGACAACCAACCAAGTTATTAAATCTTGTTTGAACTTTTGAGCGAAGCGCAATAAAAACTGAAGTAAAGTGCCTTAATGAACGGCCTAGGCGTCCAATTAGCCGGCTTATTTAACCAGATGGTTGCGACTTATACATTAGACTAGAGATAGAAAGCAGTGTTTATGCTACGCATCCTGTGGGGCTTGTATCACTTAAGCCAATATAGCTGGTTTATTTTTGTATCGTTTACCTTTTTCGAACCAGGGCGAAGCTTAATTCATTTTGTATAAAATATTAGAGAACCGCATGTTCTAGAACCAAAAATTCGAAGACATATGACATCCACCAACCCGCACTGGACCCGCGTGGTAGATTAAGGGCCATTCCCTCTCAAAGAGACGAGGCCTATTTCCCAGCAGTGAGAACATTAAAACGCTGGTGGTAATAATAATGAAATATAGTACCGGACTGAAAAAGTAAAGAAGACATTATCTTGTAGTTTCATCTTAAACCATCAATATTATTGTTAACAGTGCCTGCATACAACGTATCAATCCATTGGGTGCGCGGCACGGTGGGTGACGCCCTGCGCGCCGGCAGCGTTGCGCTGGCGCAGTGTACGGCGCGCGGCTCCTACCCGCAGCCTGAACTGTCCTGGTGGCTTGACCACAAGCATCTCACGCATCATAGTAACCAGGTAAAATTACCAACAAAACTCTGCTTTCTTTTTGTTAGTCTTCTGCTGTTATTATCTGCTTAATTTCGTTGCGGGATCCAAGACAGTTGAATCGTTTCCTGGACTCGACAAGCTTCACTGACTCAGAGCTTTTCTTGTTGGTCACCACTATTCATTCAGGCTTTCAAGAGTTGCGGTGTTTTTGTGAGGTATGGTGGCCCTGTTCCAGTAAAAAAAGCCGCCCAAGTGCGAGTCGGACTCGCGCTTGAAGAGTTCCGTAATATTATCGCAAAAAACGGCAAGAAATCATATTTGTTGTATGGGAGCCCCAACTTAAATATTTATTTTATTCTATTTGTATTTATTGTTATAGAGGCAATAGAAATACATCATCTGTGAAAATTTCAACTGTCTATCTATCACGGTTCATGAAATACAGCCCGGTGACAGACAGACAGACGGACAGTGGAGTCTTAGTAATAGTGTCCCGTTTTTACCCTTTGGTTACGGAACCTTAAAAATACCAACAAAATCCTCGGCCCTCGGATTTCTTCGTCGAACAAAGAGATTGGTTTTCTCAACAGTGGAAGCTCTACATGTGCCCGTTTGATGGTATTGCCATCAAACGGGCGCGTTCTATGACATGGAAAGAAAAGAAAAGAAACAGAAAGAAAACACATTTATTTGACTCAAGCCAGAGCACACAACATAAACATAAAAAACTTAAACTAAACAACAATAATAACAACACAACAACATGGGACTTAAGCATTACCACAGATAATATAATTATAGCATACAGATGCCTCATCCCATACAAAGAAACCGTGCCGACATAGCTAGCGTTTTTCATCTGATTATACCGATTAGATTTTTGTAAATCGATAGCGTTCGGTTCCGTTCCACGGCGATAGATAGATCACCATCTATATCCGTTGAACGGAAGCGAACGCAATCGATGTAGAAAAAATAATCAGTATAATCAGTACAGTAGATCGGCGCGGTTTCTTTGAATGGGATGGTGTTAGGAGTCTCACCACTGGCATTACCAACATAATATCTGCCTAACCCCTCGTGAAATAACTATGACATCATACGTCATGTTATATTATATATAAGTAAGGCTAGGCCTTTGTATTAGAACTTCTTACACATTATTTGACTCCCAATAGCCAATCGCCTGTTTTGTGCTTTTTAATCGGAAAGCAATACCAATAAAGGTAACCATTTCTAAGTTAAACTATTGGAATTTACACTTAAAGTTACACTGAGATACTTTCAATCAGAAGTTTTAAAGATTTCCATCTCGCCAAAACAAACCAGTTAAAAGGTAATGTAGTTACACTAGGAAAGAAAGTTCATTTTGTTTTTATTCTTTCCTATCTAGCAAATTTAGATCAGTTAATATCTATTACGAAAAAAGCAACCCAATCTTAATGAAGCAACTCACGGTCCGTCCATTATGACTTACAAAAAATCGCAAATCCGGAAGAGAATAGAGAGGAAATCAATTGACTAACGAGGGCTCCAGGTAATTATCTCGCGTCAATCATCGAAAACGTTGAGCTCGCAGGTAATAGGGAGGTGCTCATTCGACAGAATTATGATTTGTGTCGTGTACAAAGCCGTAACCACATAAAGGGCCTTTGGAGACGAGGGTAGCTGTTGTGTAAGCAAATATTGTTATTACGAGGGTAGTTGGTACTCGGTATGTGGATTTAAACGGTTCTTCGGACACGTTACCAAGTTCTGTCCAAATTTTGTACTACTGCAGACGAAGTTACTAAAATAAGTAAATGTGAATATTTTACAAGATTTTATTTTATTTCACTTATCCATGTGTCTGTGTGTGTAATCACAGCTTGCAAGTTAAATTTGTACCAATTCCCGAAGTTTGATTGAGCTGAAATTTTGCACTGAAAGTGACGATAGTGTTTTTTTTAATTTAAAATGCGCTCGCGCTTGACCACTATCTCACCTGATGGTAAGCGATGATGTGGTCGACGGTGAAGCTCGCTTACCCAGAAGTAACCTATTCTTTCTTGACTTGAAGACGCCTACATTGTTGCTATGGGGCAACACAGACTCCGGCAGGCAAATGCTCTCCTTAGCCTATACGCATAATAAACGAATTCTCAAAACGTTTAGTGTATCGATAGCGCATCGCCGGACGTCTGGTAGTCCGATAATGAAACGGGCTTGGTGGAATAAGATCATGCAATTCCATCGCACATTCCCCGAAATGTAAACGATAAAAATCCGACAAGCTGGCAACTCTGGGACGATGTTCAAGGCTCTGGTCTCTAATACAAGTTGAGCATCTGTTCCGGCGTGAAGTACCTTCTCACCTTTGCAAGTTTTAGTATAAAAGCTTGTTTTACTTATATCATTGAGTTTGATCTTACCACATTATTGAAAACATCTTAAAGAAACAAAATCAATGTTCACGGATCAACCCATATTGTATAATCCAATCTTCGTTTCCATAATGAAACTAATCCCGCCAGATTCCGTGAGCAAAATATACATTTAAATTGTCAAGTAAACTTGTAAGGTAATTTTATCTTGAGTTGAAGGGAATTTTCCTATACCTTATGAAAGCAAAGTTATTAAGTAATAATGTGATATGGCTTGATAATCGACGGTCAAATTATGTCATCACATATTCACTTTCACGTTATTAAAGAAATTATGTTTGTTCGAATACCTGTATAGATAGAGTAATTTCGTAATGTTACTTATTTTAAGTGGTTGGAAAGTTCTAGTGAATTCAATTAGAATGTAATACTTATCTATTATTCATTTGTTTTTAACTCTCTTTTCCTTTTATTGCAGACTTGGTTCAACTCATCTCTGACAGCGATATCATACCTAGAGCTAAGTCCCGCGGTAGGCGAAAACGGTGCAACTCTCGCTTGTGTCGCTACAAATCCGATAATGGCGCCCAACCGGGGCTCCAAAGCTGATGTCATAACGCTTAATGTAACATGTGAGTTATCATACCGATGTATTAATTAGACTTTTGTGACTAGTTAACCGACATTAATGTAACTTATGCCTCCGTTTTCATCAAACTTATAATGGCGCCCAACCGATGTCCCAACTGAGCGTCATTAGGGATAATTTTGAATCCTAAATGTTTAAATACATACCTAGCGGAATTTTAACTAGACCTAAGCACTAATTTAGCCCACAGAAATAAGACTTTTATCTTCGATGTTACCAGATTAAAAATGGCGCCCAACAGAGGTCCCATCTGGGCGTCATTAAGGCCGTTGTCTAAGCAAAAATTTTAGTTTTGAAGACGTAACGTTTAATAGTACTGGTTAGTCATCGTTATTACTTGTACTTATAGCAATGTACTGTTATGTTCAAAGTTCTGTGTAGGTTTCAAATGGAGAAATTTCTTAAACTTGTAAGTAGTATTGAGGTAATATTGAATTGCCTTTGTATTTTAAACCCCTACTAAAAAAGAGGGGTTTTATAAGATTGACGAGTGTATTTGTGTATCTGCCTGTGGCATTGTAGCTCCTAAATGGATGAACCGATTTCGATTTATTTTTGTTTGTTTGAAAGGTGACTTTATCGAGAGTTTTCTTAGCTATGTTCGATGGAAATCGGTTCAGCCGTTCAAAAGATATGCGCATTTCACTCTATCGATCGGTGTATTTTCGCAAGATATCGTGTTATAGTTACGTATTTCGGTGGATTGTCGATCAATCGATACGTGTTAACTACTAGGTAAATTATATAGTTTAAAAAGGTATTTATGTCGGTGGTTTACTAAATTTTAAATTATACTTGTTCGTTAGATAAAAATCACTATGAGTCATTTTTGACTGTATCGGTCATCCATGGATCCAAATCCATATCCCTACGTTAATTCGAAATATCATAACGTTCAAAACTACTTAAAATATATCATATCTAAAACTGAGACACTCAACAACACAATTCTGCGTTACTACAAACTCGCTTGTGGCGCCCAACTGGGTCTCCAACAAAGAGAATATAACCACAGTGGTTATATCGTGTTTGGTCTCCAAGGTTAACATCATTACACATGCTTGCTATTACATGAAAGTTATCTAAATAGTTCATCTAGTAATTGGGTGTTTAAGGTTCCATTTTGTAAACAGTTTTTTGTAAATTAGCTTCAGCCATTGCCTCGTGGGAAATAATTGTTACGAAAATAATTGTATTTTCTTCTGTGAAACAATTGAATTGGATATTTTAATTAGTGCTAAAATTTTACGGAATGGGCTTTCTCCTCTGTAAAATCCGATCACCCATTTAAAAAGCGATTAGATTGGTAAACATTCAAAATGCCGCTAAAATGGGGTGAATAGGAATGCAGGAGAGAATGGGAACACAACTTTGATTAGGATTTTATCTTTATAGCACTTTATTATTAAACAAAGCATGGATTTTAATATAATTATTTGATATATTGACGTACCTACAAAAATGCTGCAAACAATTTTTAAATAACGTGACGGTACATAGAGAAATTCCAAGTGCGGGGCAAAGATTAAAAATAAAAAATCCCTTCAAGGTTTTGTTCCCATTCACCCCTGTGTTCCTATTGACCCCTTTTTACGGTAATGACTATCTTCAAATACGTGTTTCTAAATACTGGCTGCCTCGTTGGTCTAGTTGTCGCAAGCGCTGCTGACCTGGTCCTGGGTTTGATGCCCGGGTCGGATAAAGTGTTATTGGGGTTTACCATATGTTATGTCTCAGTAGCTGCCCGGAGTTGTCGCAACGCGGAGAGCAATAGACTTGCCTCCTATTACATGGAACTTAAACATAACATTAGACATTTTATCTACACTCACAACGTAATGTCCAAAATATAAATTCAAAAAAAAATGTATTAACACCTTCTTTATATTCGTGGACAGGTAATATTTTAAAAAAATACCGTCACATTTTCCCCCGATTTTCAAACAACTGCATCATAAAATTACTTTTTAATTTTTACAGCTCACTTTTACTTTTTAACTTATTGGCGCTTAAGGGCTCATTGACTTTTTTTCGTTGCCAATTTTGTTTTATTTCAACTGTATGAGTGAAGATATATTTTATTCTATTGTTTTATTGTTAATTGATCTAAATTATTATTATTTTATTTTAAATCTCATAAATTTTTACATATATTTATATTACATTGAAATTTTTCCTATAATTCATTATTTCTGTACACAGAATTGATGAATAATAGGCAATATTTTATAATAGTTCAAATTAGATTTTTTATTAAATTATTGTATTTTGTGAGATTATTTTTGTGAATGTTGTGCACGTCTGTTATTTACATAAATACCAGTATAAGACCTCATGAAATTTAATAAGTCCATGTTTGTGTTGTTGATGTGCCTTAGATAAATAAATGAATAAATAACTGGCGAAATCTAGGTGGGTTAAATTGCCGTCTTTACGATAAGTGCGAAACCTAAGTTTGAGCAACTTTCGAAAAAACCGCGGTAAAAGATTTAATTTTTGTTGTGTTTATATCACCATCATTAGACATGCTATCAACATGAAACTTTCACTGGATTATGTATAAAAATTAACAAATTATTATTCGGCAGCGAATGTTTTAAATATGCAACAATTAGGTTATGTTTAGGACCATTTTGTTCATAGATATAACGTTTACTAGTTATATCCGCAATAAGTAGTTTACTTATTGCAGTAATAGTTATAAAATGAAGATATTTCGCTTTTGACCAGTAATTAATAATTAATGTGTGTTATACAGTTTTATAACCATAAAACTGTGCGAAAGCATCTTACTTTTGCGGTATTTATTGGTAAGACATGCTTGTCTTCACAAATATCTGTCACTTTTTCAAAAATTGTTTATGTTATGTCATAACATATCTGCAATAATTCAAAATTATTGCGCTAATAACTACTAATGAAGTGCTTAAAATATTGAAATGTTATAAATAAATATGCAATAATTATTGTGGTTATTGTTAATAATATTACTAAGTATTTTAACAAACCTTTTCAAAACTAAACTTGTGTCCATTTTGTTAAGTAAATCACAAACCATGGGCCAGATGTTGCAGTTATGCTTAATTAAGAAACCGGATAGATTATAGGCACAAAAAGTGTCTGAGAAGAAAATGTGCTACTCGTTTTGCTGATTACGGATATGAATGTGTGTAACTTTGTGAGGCCCCAAAATCTGATTTATTGCACTTAATGTAAGGCCGGCAGTAATATGCACCTCAGCCCAAACCTTCGCGGAATGCGGGTGAGATGTTATGCTTCTACATATCTCTCTTTGTGTTTCCAGATAGTCCAATGGTGGACGTGATAAAGCTGGGTGACGGTAATCTAAATGATGTGGTTGAGTTAGACTCACTGCAGCTAGAATGTGACGTCAGAGCCAACCCGCCCGTTGAGCAGTTTATGTGGTATTTCAATGTAAGTTCTTGTCATTATTTAAACTCTGTTGTTCTTCAATCAACAATACCAAAGCGATATCGGATTGGCAAAAAAAATACGTCTCGGTAAATAACAGCTCACTTGTTACGTGAGTTCTTATTTTGTTTAGTTCGCTTGAAACACAGCCAATGTTAACACGTTTCACATTGCCGCAATGTGTATTCAAAAGTTGCAAGAATTTTGCCTGGTAAAAAGCAATTTATCGGCCGGAGTACTTACTAACGTACTTACTTTTATCTTACTTCCGGTAAGTACATGTAGAATAAGTTATATTTTAAGCTTTAAACTAATAAATAATATCAAATTTCAAACAACAACAAAATTGCCGATTTTATACCACTGCTACAAATTTTTGGTCAAGGTTGGCCAAGCGTGTATTGGCCAACCTTGACCAAACATTTGTTCCAAACTTCGAAGAAGCCAATTAGCAAACAGAAACGAAACAAAACGATGTAGCTCGTAAGGCAATAACGGAAAAAAGTACTTTATTTGTAAGGTTTATTTCACACAATATGTTATTTAACCTATTATACGTGATCCGTTATCTAGTTGGTATTGTTGATCAAAGCCGTTGTGCTTAAAAAATTACTTACTATTTACTTATTTCTGTGACAATAAATGCTTAAATTTTTCTTCCTTTAGTTGTTACTTTTATGGATTGACTTAAATGACTAATTATTTAAATGTTTTTAAATTTACATATCAATCGGCGTAGTGGTTGAACGATGGGCTTCTGCGCTACGAGTTGCGGGCTCGATTCCCTAACGGAACAAATTTCTATGGCCTACATATAGTTGATCCGGGTCTGGGTATTTGTGTATGTGAGTTTGTAAGTAACACACATACACGAACAGTCAAAATTTAATAAGAAAAAATATTTTTTTAAGGACTGTGTCCGCGGTTACCGATATAAATATGTGTTTTTTTTATTAATCTATCAATATTTTTATCGATATTACAGGATATAGAAATAAGACCCGGTGGCATCTGGGGCGACGCAACCTCTTCACACCAGCTACTGGTAGAAGAAGCGACGCGAGCGCACGCCGGACGGTACGCCTGTGCGGCAGCCAACGCGATAGGAGAGACCAGATCTGACACTATTGTCATTACTGTTTTCTGTAAGTTCTTCGACGCTACAAAGTATAATATACTACTAATATTATAAATGCGAAAGTTTGGATGGATGGATGTTTTTTACTCAATCATGCCAGAACGGCTGAATGGATCTGGATGAAATTTGGCACAATTATATTCTCGAATAGCTTTATCGCTTTTTATCCCGGTATAGTGTGCCTGCGGGATATTAAGACTATTCACCCAGGTGAAGCCGCGGGCAGGTGCTAGTTATTACCTATCATCATCATCAACATTATCAGTCCTTAATGTTCTCACTGCTGGGACAAAGGCCTCCACTCTGTGAGAGAGGGAATGGACCTTAATCCACCACGCGGGCTCAGTGCGGGTTGGTGGTTGTCAAAAATCTTCGAATTTTTGGTTCTAGGACATGCCGGTTTCCCCACGATGTTTTCCTTCGCCGTTTTTAGAGCAGCTGTGATGAAATATTAGATAACCAGAGAGGCTCGTTTTTTGCCTAAAAAATCAGCATTGCCATGCAAGATCGTAATCCTGTCAGTCTTTTTAGGCACGTTTCCAGATGACTACGATCTGGAGGAGTACTTCGACGACTAAGCGTATTTTGACTTTTTATTTATGCGTTGTTAGATTAAGTATAACTTACATATTGTAACAATATGGACTATATATTAAACTAAACGGAAAGGAACTATATATTAAACGCTGCTTATAGGTTTTAAATATTATTTTAAATGTGCATTCTATAAAATGTTTACCATGCCATATAAAATGAGATAAAATGAAATTAAATCAATAATTCATTTGATCGTTATATTAAAGATCATTAGATCTTTTGTTATTTTTGCAAAAGTTACACTCCCCTTTCAGACAGGAACAGGTATCGCAACATACGAGTCAGCTACGGCCAAATTCTTTGTGCTACGCCGTGGCGCTTTGTGAGACACCATAGCACAAAGTTAGCTACGCAGCAGATCGCCGTGTAACTACATGGTTTTTATAAACTGAGTCTTCACAAAGATTGATTTGATCTTGAGCCGAATTACCAACCACAAACTATGTCCACAATGAGCATGTGATTATAGATTACTCATTGTTTAATCGATCAGGATAGAGATAAGATTGATCTTGTTTATTATTAGAAAATATAAATTGCCGAATTATCCTCCTAATGAGGTTATTACGACTGGAACGCGGTACAGTCAGAGTAATTGATTCATGACTTGTTTGAAAACTTTAAAGAAAAAAGTTTTTTTGAAATGTCTCAGGAGGACATTTTTAAATAATATAGAAACTACGTATATGCCAATACAGGAGATTGTTTAAGATCGAATTTTCAATGATTATAATATTCAGTAAGTATAGTATAGGAAAGTATCTAAGCGAATCCGAAATAAGGTAAGATCCGGTTCGGTAGTTTTTATCCAATCAACTTCCTTTTGTATATATCAACAGAGGTTCGGTTCGGTAGTTTTTGTTGACTACACAAAAGACATTATACAAACTAGTCTTATGTAGATCCGATAGTATAGTTAAACCAATTTATTGAATAATTGAAATGTTAATTCAATCACTATTTTGGAAATAAACCTGCACATTACCCTTTATTACAGACCCACCAGAATGCACAGGACACGGCATAAGACTCGTCAAAGAGACAATACACTGCGTCGTCAAGGCGTTACCAGCTCCCGACACCTACTTCTGGCATCTGCAGCCTTCTGGCTTCGAGATCCAGCACCTGACAACAGGATCCCCTCTATTACCCCTCGATCAGATCACGGGGCCTTTAGCGGAGACCTTAAAAGCGAGCTGTGAAGCCAGCAATGGGGTGGCATCGCAAGAAGAGGCCTGTGATAGGGTGTTCACGTTTGAGCATTTGAGGCCTCCGCAGCCACAACTATGCGATATAGCTTATGAGTTTGGGGAGTTCCAGATGAGATGTTTACCAGGTGAGGTAATCGTACTGACTAAGCTTTGATTGCTCATCTTCTTCTTTACACGATGATTCGACTCAAGTTTTGTCCTGGTTACGGATAGCTCATTGGCCTCGTTACCTCGAGTGGATCTCAATAGAGATGTTTCCTAGCTATAAAAATGATAATTCTATTTAGTCTATATTTTTATTGATATAATTGAATAAAATTTAATCCATCAGTGAGATTATCAAATAATATTGGACCCAGATTTTTTGCTATAGCAAATAAATGAAAATTGACAAAGATAAAGCGCATCAAAGTTCAGGACTTGTAACGTCACTTTGTCAGTATAAAGTGTAGTACACCGTGACGTCACACGGTATTTTAGTAATTATTTGCTTACGTGGCAAAAGAAAAGATACGTGTCCAATATTTTTAGGTTATATAACTGACGGACTTCATAGATATTTTTTGTCTATTGCTTCAAAAATCATTCGATCGAAAAAAAAAACGTATATATTTTGAACACCGAAATAAAGGAATTGTTTGCTGTTGCAATCTGAAAGCCAGATTAAAAAAGAAAGGTTTTTTTTTTCTTGCTTGAAGCAAATACAGACTCTAGTCAAAGCTCCAACAAATTTACCCATAACCCAATCTTTTTTACAGTTGAAAACGCGACATACTACGAAGTGTCAGTCTGGCGAATGTCGGACAGCAACTCCACGTTAGTGCTGGAACGTCGAGCTAGCATGGGGTTCGGTAGCGGACGGGCTTTGGCTGCTGCCGGACCGGGCGCTACCGGTGCCGGCATGTCCGGGGGGCTCGCCGTCCGGGCCGGGCTGGGGGCCGTACGGCGAGGCGATGAGGCCGGGGCGAGGGCTTGTAACAGATATGGCTGCTCGACGCCGCTGCTGCTGAGGCCGACGGATACGTTGCTACATGCTGCTGATCCGCCTTGGTGGTATAGTGAGTATACAGTAAAGCTTATTTCATACGAAATGGTGGCTTGACTGCTTTTTTATCAAACCACAGTGTTTAGTTTTAAAATAAATCGGCTCTTAGAATTTTTAGAGTGATTCAAAGTTATTAAGCAAGTAAGATGTACGATGTAAGTAAGATAACAACTAGCGACAGCTATAGGTCAATACTAAAATTACGATAGACCCTGCAACCCCAAACGCCCAAACAAAACAATCGGAAATTTTCACATCTCGACCGTCGCGTTGTCTATCACTAGCGACACCTAGTGGGTCGAGTTATAACTACAATGTACAAAAGCTTCGAAACGTCACTTTCACATATCACTATTAGCTACCGACATCTAGTGGGTGGTACGGTAACTACTTGCAATGTCATGTAACAAATAAATAGGCGCTAACGACATCTTTTCGATGTCAGGAGTACTTTTAACCAACTTCAAAAAGGAGGAGGTTCACAATTCGACTGTTTTTAGTGTTCCGTACTCAAAGGGTAAAACGGGACCCTATTGCTAAGACTCCACGATCCGTCTGTCTGTCTGTCTGTCCGTCTGTTACCAGGCTGTATCTCATGAAGCGAGTTAGCTAGACAGTTGAAATTTTCACAGATGGTGTATTTCTGTTACCGCTATGACAACAAATACTAAAAACAGAATAAAATAAATATATAAGTGGGGCTCCCATACAACAAACATGTGTTTTTTGCTGTTTTTTGCGATAATTTACGGAACCCTTCGTGCGCGAGTCCGTATGCACTTGGCTGGTTTTTATATTATTCTTATATTACCTCGTAACTTTTTACTAGGTGAACCGTTTTTTATGATTCTATTTTTATTTGAAAACTTCTCATGTGTCCCATTTAAATTTGATCATGAATTTGATGTGATGGATAACTTCGGCGACATACAACATAACTCTTCAATAAATGTAGGAAATTGCTAATTTTTCGGGATTGCTGCAATCACATGTATGTTTATTGTTTACATAAAGTACACCATTTCATAACATAACAAATCACGCCGGTACGCTCTAAAGGGCAGATGTGTACAGTTCATCCTGTTAAGTACACTCTAATTTGTACCACAACTAAAAAGTGGAAAATATTTTTTTTTACAAAAAAATCAACCTACTTTCAAATAAAAAAACTACAAAGTGAAAAATGAAAACTTTTCCAATATTACAACCTATTTTCAAACAAAACATCTAGAAAGTGAAAAATAAGTTCAATTTTGGAAGTCGGTGTCAAAAACCGAAGAAACAAAACCTAAAGAAACAGAAATAGTGTTTTATGACCCCCGAGACGGAAAAAGAGGGGTATTAAAAGTTTGACATGTGTACCTGTGTATTTGTGTATCTGTCTGTGGCATCATAGATCCTAAACGGATGAACCGATTTTGATTTCGTATGTTTGAAAGGTGACTGTATCGAGAGTGTTCTTAGCTATCTTTGATGAATATCGGTTCAGCCGTTCTAAAGTTACGGGCGTTTTACTGTTTGCGCCGGGCTGTTTCGCAAGATATCGTGTCATAATTACGTGTTCAATAGATTGTCGATTGAAACGCGTCTACTACTAGATAAATTATGTAGCATGAAATAAAAAATGTAAAGGTTTTTCTAAATTTTTGCATTTTATTTGTTATGAATCAGCTAATACTGTTTAAAAAAAATATTTCTCCTATTTTAATCTGAATAATGATATAGTGCACTACAAGGACTACTAAAAATAAAGTTAAATTTAAAATCAAACCCTCTTTTATTTTCAGTTTTCCTAGAAAAAGACGTGGGCATATCAATAGGCGCCGTGGTGCTGGTGGCGGTGTTCATCATATCCTCGGTGCTGCTGGTGCGACTGGCCAGGAGGCCGCGCTCCAAGCCGCAGCCCGTCATTCAGGTGCTGCAGCTCGATGACGTGGCCAGGAACTATCTGGATAACATTGGAGGTGGGTAAAAGCGGCGGGATGGGCAGCCAACATTGTTGCAATCACGGGAACCTGGAAGAGGCTGGCACAGGAATGTTCAGTTGAAGTCGCATACGTACCCGCAGCCACCGACGCAAGTGTGCGAGGGAACACCAGGGTGGTTTTAGTCAATAATTTAATAGTCTGACAGATCCATCCACCGAGAGTGGAGGACATCCATGAGCATTATTTCCACGAAAATATAGGAACGTGGGGTTTGACACAAGAAAAGAGAGGCAATGGTTAACAATACAAATACTTCATTACCATGCCAGCTTGTACTGCCTTTTTGTATCCAAAATTATAGAAGTCTTAACGAAGTAGGTACCTATAGAATTAGGAAGCAGAAAGGAGACTTATATACCTAGTTTCACTAAACAGGCGACTAGAGATGTTACTAATATATTCGTCATAGGTACGGGTATTTTATTATAAGCCACGTATATACGTATTAGGATAAGCAATATTTATGGTCGATCGCGAATATAGAGTAATAAGTTACCAGAAGCCTTTAAGGTTCCCCTAGTCGACCGCCGGAACTATTTTGTGTGCGAAGTTAAAATGCATGCTATCTCATCCGATAACACGTGCGAAAGAGATAGATGCTGTGATGAGCAGTACGAAGCTAGTTCGCGTACGAATTGGTAATTTTGCAAGTTTGTATCGAAATGTATGATTTAGGACGAAAACGAGCGCGCGAAATTTTATAAACAGACCTTTGGCAGTCTAGATATCATGAAAAAATTACTAAATATATATTTTCAAAATAAAATTATTTGCATTGTTGAATTACTAATCTATCCCTGTATGGAGGCCGTTTTAAAATTTCCTTCTTCTTATGGTATTTATTTCCGCCCAAGGATGCGTTAAAATTAGTGTTGAAATATGGAACTTTCGACGCTCATAACTTTCAAATATTTTATATTTTTACTTTTTATGTTCCATTTTTTTTATTTTGTACGTACATCTTCAAACAGTGGAGTAATCGCCAGACTACGTTTGTATGGAAGAATGATCGACTAGTGTAACCTTAAATGAATACGGCAACGCAAAGGGTTTGACCGCTATCAATCGACCAATCACACAGACGGAAATCCACATCGCGACATTCATCTCGCATGTAACTGGTCGATTTGATAGCGGTCAAACCCCTCGCTTTGCCGAATTCACTTGCGCAATTCGGCTACAGGTATTCGTCAAATAATAGGGACGCGTAATAGCGAGGCGACATCAATTCACTAAACTTTTTAAATACGCCAACATAATCAACGTTGACAGTCCTAAGCCTGTTAAAGTATGAAAGAAAATGTATTCACCGTTTCAGCAAATAAAGTTATCTGAATTTGAATCACTTCTCTAACAGTTTCACTATTTATCTTGCATATCACGAGTATCTTGTATTTCATAGTAATTATTGTGGGAATATTACACAGGTATCAATAATAGATTGAGTAGCATTGAATTGGTTCACTAATATTTGACTAATACCCAATAATAGGTATGGTATCATAGTATTATGCGATAACTAATATATTGAATAATTAGGAGGATTATCTAAAAATGACTCTAATATAACATCTCTAAAGGCGACACCTAAATTTATGGCCCATTTTTTTTTCTGATTCCAACTTTAGCCCAAAATAAATTAAAATTTGTGAGTCTGCCACAAATACACAAAGCTCCATGAATCCTTTATTGACCCTGTATTCTCAACTATTCCAGAGCACAAAGTGCACGCATCCTGCAGCTTACGCTCATGCAGTAGCGGCTACTCGGACGCGTCGGGGGAGTCCGCCCCCGCAGTGGAGCGGCGCCGCAAGCCTGTCCCCGCCTGGGAGCGCTGGGAGCCCCCTCCTCCCGACGTCACCCTCACACTACATAGAGAAAGTGCTGTTTAATTACTACGACTGATTTAAGACATAGCTTCGGCTTTTGTAAAACCTGGCCTAAGCCTTTGTATTTGAATTTGTCAAAACAGCTGTTAAAATAATAAATACACTACTGGATTTATTGTAAATAAGGTTACTTTTATATTTCTTGTTCGACTGATTCCAGATGTTTCATATTTTTGGTTTCATCTTTATAATCTGTTCAAGAAAATGAATGAAAACCAACAAATTAGTGACGTCGCTTGAAAGTTCTATAAACAGTGGTTGAAACGGCGAAATACTCAATTTGAATTTAGAATCTGAATATGTTAATCATTTCACTTAGTTTGGATCTGGCTGGTCTAATAATATTTCAATCAAGTTGGCGTTTTCAGATGTTTTTTTCTGTAGGCTGTTACACTTTTCAAACATTAAAGTTGTCTACAGAACTAACGTTAAAAAACCCACGTTGAAAAATAAACTATAAATAAAATAGAAATCTAATCACACTGCCATAATGTACAGTTTAAAAAAATATCGTGATATTAAATCTACAAAATATAGAATAGAATAAAAGTTATTGTTGCGCCATCTATTGTTAGATTTTCAAAACCTTTGCTGCTGTTAAATTATACGACTTTTCAAAAGTGTCTGTTAAGTGTGTCTAAAAGATTGCATTTTATCTGACATCATTTTGAATATTGTTGTTTGACAATGTCTACGGAATTTGAATGATCGAATCGCTAACTTTTTACTCATACTTAGGTGTAAAGGGTTACCATCGTTCATATTCCAAACTCAAAAATGAGTAAGACAAAAAATAAAACACATTTTATTTGTAATGTGGTCTAAGTGAGATAGATCTAAAATAATGCCAACAGTTGAAAACTATTCGAGCAAAAAATACTCGTATTTTATCTACTTTGCCAATTTCAAATGCATTTGATGCAAAATCAGTTGAAAATCTATTCATTTCAGCCTTGTTAAAAGCAAAAGTGTCTTTATAAGTAAATAGTTAAAAATGCATTTATTAATTTATGATGGATTATGCTATAATCTTGTCGTTGAACCATCCATATCACTTTTATCTGTGCCATGACATGACCCCTGAAAAGCTCCAACGAAAAAAAAAAACAGGCTTTAAATTATTAAATATATTTGTTTATTACAAGCTTATATTTAGACATATTATATAATTATAATTAAGTAAATCTAATAATAAATAAATATTTGAAACTAAACATTTTGTATATTTATTTGTCTGGAATATCGCCTCTACCTCTGTTATTCTTTTCCTTTACACTCACGGATACGCCATTATTGTTACCTTTGACAATTACAGAAGAACCATCAGCATAATTTTGTTGGTAAGAATATTTCTCATTTTCTTTTACATTTACAACTACTGGAACATTTTCATAAGAAGTTTGGATATTTTCTCTTAATACTTGTTTTGCTTCATTTGTGCTGTCTACTACTACATGACTTGTAACACTCGGAGGTTTATCTGTTACCTTATTTGTAAACACAACAGTTTTCATTTGAGCTTTATCTTCTTTTTGAGATACAGTATGTGCTTGAATATAATGATTAAAATTTGTTTTCACATTGGTTTTTAGAGGGCTACTTTCTTTTGGCACTTTCCCTGTATTAGGATTTATCTGTAATTTATAAACTTTGCTGGGAATCTTTGCATTTGCAACATTATCTTTCGAACCTACAATTGCAATAGCTTTCATTTGCTTCATAATCTTCTCATTTGATACTACATCTTCCTCGTTGTTGTTGTTCACATGTGTGATATATTGAGGTGGGATAGGCCCTAAAGTCTGATCCAGGTCGACCTTGTCACCAGAACTAGTAAAAGCTTGTATTTTCCTAGTCTCTGGATTTAACTTGTCTTTTGTGACACTAATATCTTCCTCAAAATGCAGAGATTTGTGCGAATGTAAAGGTACTGGACGAGGATTTATAGCTTGAGTCTTCGTAGGCCTTAAATTATAACGTACTGGACTATCTTTAAGATGTCTCACCTTATCAGCAACAGTTTCGAATCCTTCTGCGAAAATCTCCTCACGAAAAGAATTCTGTCCGTACAAATTGGTATCAACTCTTGGGTATGAGAAATCCATAACTGGAGCTGTTTGATACTGATATTTTTTTTGGACAGGAGCATACCGATTCGATTCTGCACTCTGTACGAACGAATTTGCCTCTACACTTGGATATGAGAAATCCAAAACTGGAGCTGTTTGATACTCATATACTTCTTGGACAGGAGTCAACCGATTCTCGCCTCCACTCTGTTCGGACGGTTTAGCTTCCACTCTTGGGTATGAGAAATCTACAACTGGTGGACTCTGATAGTGAAACGTTTCATGGACAGGAGCGAACCGATTCGGCTCAGCACGCATCACTATAGCATCATCAACCGTCTTCTTGATGCACGTCGGTAGTTCAGTCTTCGTCTTTATAGTTTCTAGTACTTCCACTCCAGGGTGGATATGACCCGTATACATCATCACTGGCTCGTTGTTCTGCATTTGTTTGTACGAATGTATCTGTTCAAACGGCATTTGTACTTTCACTTTTTCTTCGAGAGGCCTGACTACTTCCTTAAGCATCGGTTTAGTTTCAATTACTTCTTTAACAATCGGTCTTCTTTCAATAACCTCTGTAAAAACAGGTCTAGTTTCGATAACAGGAGCATTAATCTTTTCTTCAACCACATATTTAGGAGTGTTTAAAGAAGAAAACACCGGGTGAACAGTTTCTTTCATCACATTATTAAATTTTCCATACAATATGCCGTTTGACAGCAACGTGTTGACTTCTTTCATGGCTACAAGAGTATCATCTTTCGATTTCGTGCCAACTACTGATCCAAAAGCATTAAAGTTGACTTTTTTCACTGCTGGAGGATACACGAACTCTTCTACAACAGCTTTCTTTGGAGCAACCTTGAACATAATGTCATCATATCCAGGTATAAAAGGATAGAGTTTGTATATATTATTTTCCTGTAGAACTGGTGGTGGCTGTATTTTGATTTGGCTTTGTCCGAAGATGGCCGACTTAATCAAATTCTTGAGGTATGTTAGGTCTCTTTTGTGACGTACATTTTGAGATGCTATGGCGACGCTTGCTAGTAGCAAACACTGAAAGAATAAATTGCAGAATTAGGATGGTGAAATATAACACAAAAAATAAGATAGTAATAGATAATTATATGGAAACTATTGTGAACAGAAACTAACAAAGATAGTACGAAAACCAGAAAAAAAGAGTCTTAAGTAGACAAAATAACATTCTATCAACAATAATTTAACATATAGTCGAAAAGTCAAACATGAATTGAGGCTCTAGACAAGCCTCACGTATCTTGGAACTTTTAGTTACAAAATAAGGTAGATTAAGGCAAAGCAAATTAAGGTAGATTCCAAATTAAAGTAACTACCTATACCAATAATCAAAATTATATGGAAGGAACGAAGGATCACGAAATAAATATTTATACTCACAATAAAAATAAACAGCAGACGCATTATTACACAAATCCCGCGAACGTCACTATTGGTAAACTTCACTCACGTACTACTTTCCAGAAACTGAATAAAAATCAACATCGACTTATACTTATATATAGTCATCCTTTAGAGAGAAACCCCTCATTACAGAAAATAAACTTAAATGGGAAGTGATAAGTTAACTGCTTTGACTCATAGAAATTTGCAACCGTAATGAATCGGCAAAAGAATGTTAGTAATAGTAGGTACATTAATTAATCACTTTATAAGTATTGTCATTAGCTAATGCATCAAGCTTTGGAAAGTAACAAATATGCGAGAGGTTTAAGAATTAAGGGCCCTTTTTAGGATTCCGTTCTACAAAAGGTAAAAAGGAACCCTTTTAGGAGCTGGAGCTCCAATTTCTAAATCAACGTAATCAAACGATACACCCGTTTATGACGCATATTTGACAGTAGCAGCAGATGAAAAAAATAAAAAGAGAGAGAGATAGTAAAAATGTTCTGTGAGCAGATGAGTCAGTACAACATGGTGTGTTCGTCCTCCATACCACAGAGAAACTTATATACTCCATACGTCTCTGTCAGTTGTCATCTCAGTAGTCACCCCTTTCTAAACATATAAATCCTTCATACAGACCATCTACCGTTTTCTGATCTTCCCTTGCTCTTGTATCCATAGAAATCAATACATAAATGCATACATACAAATAAATAAAATTGAAGTTGCTGTATGTATCTAATATCAAAATAACAATGTTTTATTTAATGCATGTGAAAGTATATACGGTACTTCATCATCATCATCATCATCATATCAGCTGAAAGACGTCCACTGCTGGACATAAGCCTCCCCCAAGCGTCGCCAATTTGATCGGTCCCGTGCGTCCTGCAACCAGCGTAACCCCGCAACCTTCACCAGGTCATCGGTCCACCTGGTGGGAGGCCTTCCAACGCAACGTCTTCCGGTTCGGGGTCGCCACTCCAGAACCTTTCTGCCCCATCAGCCATCCGTTCTGCGAGCAATTTGCCCTGCTCACTGCCAGTTTGGCAATTCTTCGGGCTGTGTCGGTAACTCTGGTACGGTACTTACTAATAACAAATAAGCAATGTTTATGATGTTTGTCTGCCTCTTTGTGCCGGGTAATCTCCGAAACGTCAGTGCCGATTTTGACGGAACTTTCACATAGCTGATATTTTAAGGAGTAAAATAGACTTCACAGATCCTGTGTAAAAATTAAAGAATTAAATAAAAAGTTTAAGAGTTTGACGCGAACGAAGTCGCTGGCAAAAGCTAGTTAAATGTTACTGCTCATTACAATTCTTAAAGCTATCCACATAACTTTTCAGTAACCGTGCCACTTTCAGACTTCCTCTTATATATAATTATATATACTCTCTTTTGAAAACATCATGGATTCACAATTAAAATCGGTTGTGCAAACGGAATTCTGCAATCATCAGCGGAGAGAATACTTTTATTCTCGTTAGTAAAAGTGTAGATAGACACATTAATAGACCAAGATCCCAATATTCTGTAAATCATACATAAACATAAGCACTCAGAGTTTAAGGACTCTTAGGACCTGGCATAGTTCTCGCCAAACTTCTTGGCCGCCTTGAAGTTGGCTACAATGGTTGCGCAGTAGTAAATCTCATAAAAAAACAGCACAGTTTCGTGCCTCGCGCATGCAAAAAGCCAACTTCGTTTGTCGAGAGCTATACTCGTACCTGTAAATTGGCCGCTAAGCCAAGTTATCAGATATGCGTCCCTACGTTCAAAGTTCATACTAACATTATCCCACACCATTTGTACAGAAAGAAGTTAGAAACTTCTGGGTTTTTGGACCATAAGGACAAATTGCCACTGTAGATATTGTATCGAACCTTAGCTTATAGAATAGAATAGAATAGAATATACTTTATTGTACACCAAAAAATGAAGTTACACATCTCTTTTACAATAATACTTATAACTACGGGTACAAAGGCGGCCTTATCGCTGACAGCGATATCTACCAGACAACTTATGTGCTTAAGCTTATGTGTTATCCTCTTATTAAACGTAGCCAGCACTTTAATTTTAACGTCTATTCATTATTAGTTTGCAACAAGCGGTGACTGGACGTGCCATTCAGTACTGTCTAAACACAATTTGAAATAACATTAGACATGTTTCCAAATCTTTTTACAGTCCGTTCAACCGATTTTGAGTTCTATCCCGTAAACATAAGGATGACATAAAAAGCATAAACCTGTTACCAAAACCAACTATTTACTACAGCTACCATTTTTCGTATCACCAACGCAATAGAAGTCAAAATCGGTTTAACGGGCTGTAAAATGGGCTAATTTAAACGTCTTATGTTATCGCAAATGGAGTATACTTACTGATAAATCTGTTTGTTCCAAAAACCCAAACCCTAACTTGTGTTACTAGTGAACACCACAGCTTATAATAAAACCAATACTCATATTAATATAATGTTTATTAATAATACTAATGGAAGACAAGAGTTACAATCAGTTGAGTATCGTATGATCATGTCCACTTAGGTACATAATAATACTGTTTACCTACTTATTGTGTGTTACTTAAAAATATCTAGTTTTAAACGAATAATTTAGTATAAAATTATGATGATTAGTCTAATTATATGTTTGTATTAATTCGAAGAAGGTTAAGGTTACTGTAAATAGATTCTTTGGTTTCATGAATGAAATATTATGACTATAATAAATAATATAGAGACGACACCAAAAACAAACATTATATATTTATAATACACAAAAGAAAAACCAAAACAAAACAACCAAAATAAGAACTTTACATTCTGAAAAAAAAAAGTAAAAACTAAAATTAGGTACCTACTCACAATAAAAATTACTTAATAATTTTTTCATTGACATCCAGTGACCTCTTGATATCGTGTAGATAATTTTCGTCGTTGGTAGTGAATGCAACACAAAAGGATACGAACATTTGCATCCACTTTAACATGTTTTGTAACAGTTTTATCAGTACAGCAGTAAAGTACATAAATGACAGCAGAGATGCTCTACAAAGCCAAATATTTTCGCACACTTGCTGGTTGGCATCTTACTTAGTAGTATTGCGAATACGGAGTACGGACAGCCTCACCATCTTATTATGTCCTTTTATAAGATATTTAAACGCGAGAGAAGAAACCAGATTCATCCAGCTGTCCGCACCTACCAGCCGGGCGAGCACGGCCTACTTTGAGTCACAGATTTTATCACAGTTTAGGAGCAAAATGCGTGACTCAAGCCTAACACAGAGGCCGTGCTCGCCTGACAGGGCATCCCCAAAATAGTGACTTAAAATAAGAATAAACTATGAGATCACTCGTTTATATAAGACTGGGTTCAAACCCTATAATCATATTTCTGGAACTTTCTAGAACCTTCCGTTTACGCGCACCAGGGCACCTCAGCATCGAACACGTGTCTTGTAGGATGGATGGCGTGAGGTGCATGGTGGGGTTGCGGGGAGCCATGCAGCAGCTCACACATGAAGCTGATGTAGGTGATGGCCAGCCTCAAGGTCTCGATGCGGGAGAGGCGTTTCTCGTAGGCGAAGGTTGGCACCTGGATGAGTGCATAAACATCATTAGAAAAGATCTTGTTAGTATTGAAGTAAGAAGTACAGGAACATTTATTGCCAACATTGTTAAATTTTATTAACGATTTCTACAATCATTAGTTTCATAGGCGTTTCAATATAGCCACGTATTTTTTTTTAAATAAAACTAGATTTTATTTTTATTTTCGTTTTCGGCCAAAACTTTTACAGACTGGCAGGACTTAAAAATAATCTTAGGGGGAAGTTTGCAGATCACAAATTAACATTTACGATACCTTCGCAATCCGGTTATATTCTTGAAGAGTTTGATTAAAAAACTGTCACATCCAGATGTTTTACCTGCCCCAAATCCTTGCTGTCTGATGAGTCTGATATTTTGAATAAAGAAAGCAATATACTTAACTTTGATGTTGCTCATCTCCTCCGCTTCGGCCAACACGGAGGATACAAATCTCCCAGCGCAGCTTTCAAAGACTGAACGACAACGGCAACATTTAACATATGTAATGTTATACGTAGGTACAATTCCTCCATTAGCTGAAGTGTTTCATCTTAAGCATAAGACAAGTATCTTAGCCAGCTTTTCGAAATCTTAAATTAAGTTATAACATACTTATGTTGATGATGAGGCGACGCACCGCGCCGTGGCAACGCGTTACCGTACTTTTTTATTAGTGACGCTGGACCTAAGATTAATTTGGTGATAATATCAAGTACAAACCTTCCTCCGCAACCTATCGAAGCCCTCATTAAGGTTGAAGGTCCGTCGTTGCTCACGAATGTTGGCCGCGCGACGTTGAGCGACGGAGGCGACACGGTGCCTCGCCTTCTTGCCACCTGGGTACGACACGCACGGGTTTAGCTTAAGCTGTTAATACCAACCTTCCTACGCAATTTATCGAAGGCTTCATTGAGGTTAAACATGCGTCGTCGCTCACGAATGTTGGCGGCGCGACGCTGGGCGACGGAGGCGACGCGTCGCCGCGGCTTCTTGCCGCCGGAGGGGATGCGGGAACCGGCGCGGCCGCCGCAACCCGCCGCCGACCACACTGGTCAGGCCAATTTGTTATTTATAGGGAATATAAAAGGCCTACCATTGATCCCCAGGCAACTTTACCACAGACTACCCTCTGTTTAGTCGTACGTTCGGTGAACCAGTGGGCAGTCTGTTCGAGTTGGATCATCCCAAGACCGCGTTGTTCTGATAAGTCAAACTACGGCAACAGTACCGTAAGATTATGGCATTACCGTCAGTCAATACATAATAAGAACACAGTGACAATGCTGAACAAGGAGCTGTTACAGCACCATTCAACTAATCCTTCTTAGCGCGACGATGGAAAAAAGCCTTTTTTTTTGTAAAATGCCTTGTCTGGCCAATTATTAATGCACGTACCCTTTGCCTTCTTGGAGATAATAGGAACGAACGATTTCCACCCACAAATACTTTACATACACATTCTTAGGTTCATAAGCCGCCAGCAAATATTTTCTTAAAAAAGGTTGGTCAAAAACCGAACAAGGAATTTGCCCTTTACTTATGCTGTAAGACCTTGCTTTTAACCAAAATTGACAATTCTGGTTTTGGGTCGAAAACCTATATGGTAGTTCCCGTTGACCTAGAATTACGAAATTTGGCAAAAATTCTTACAACACAAATAAAGAAAAAATTCCATGAAATTAAAAAAGTTGAAAATTAAAGGGTGTCCTCATACATACATAGTTGACTCCAATTAAGATAGTCCTCTGAATTGTATGGGCGCTCATACAATTTAGAGGACTAGTTTGCTATAATGGTACGAAACCCTTCCTGCGCGAGTCCGACTCGCACTTGGCCGACTTTTTATTTTGAGCGTACACCGTCAAACAGTGCAGTAATGGCCATACTACTTTTGTATGGAAAAATGACTGACTAGGGCAATCTTAAATATCTATATCAGGACTTCGATAATTTTTACGACAGAGGCCAAATATACCTTGTGTGGAAATGTGGATTCTAAATATTCAAAGCTAAAAGTATATAATAAGAAATATTCGCATTTTGCTGATATGCAAAGGTCACTAAAATCTGCGCTAATAGTACCTGTCGCAGAGAACGGTAAATTGAAGAAGTGTTTCAATAGTGTCTATCGAATTAATTTTTTCTTCGTGTCATCAGCAATTCGCCCAGAGCCAGAGAAAAGTAAATATAGATTTCCACAACAATTCAGCCTGTTATAATTCACTGCAGGATACCATAAGTTAGACCTCAACTCCCGGGTATGCTCAAAAAAGCTCTTAGGCTATTTCCTGACGGTGAGACGTAATTTAAATTGCGTCATTCGTTTATCAGTCTATGTATATGTTTGTTCCTATGTGGCGTTCTAGAGACCAAACGCGTTGGCCGATTTTGATGATTCTCACGTCATCGATTCGTCTTAACCCTGGCTGCATTAAAATTGGATAATAGAAAAATGGCGGCTTTTGGGCGCCATATTGTGAGGGCCCAAATTTATTTTTTCTTCCTTAACTATGGTGTGGGGTATCAAATTAAAGAGTTTTAACAGGTGATTTCAAAAATATATTATACTCATATGTTTAAATGTACCTAATTCTAAAAAAAAATAACTTAAAAGATGTAAATAAAAAAAGTTAACTCAAAAAATCTAAAAACCCGACTGCTTAAAAAGTGAACTAAAAAGACGTAAAAAAGAAGAAAAGCATGCTATGCAGTCGGAGGATACATCTGGTTTTGGTCAGCCAGATCGCGAATATATATCCTCCGACTGCACAGCATGCTTTTCTTCTTGTTTACGTCTTTTAAGTTCACTTCTTAGGCAGTCGAGTTTTTAGATTTTTTAAATTAACTTTTTTTTAAAGTAAAATTCAAGTGCATAACGTCGAATTACATCGCATTGCGTCCATGTCAACAAACTTGCATTTTCTGTGTGATATAAATCGAATCGCGTCGCGCCGGCAGGGAAGGGCCTTACAGCTACAATAGCCAATAGACTAGCTTTTTGCCTATTATTTTGAGGCTTGTTTTCAGGCTATCCGAATGCATGGCGGATGGTCGGAAGTTTTCTTCAAAAGGACTTAGAATTTGGGTGTTAACGTCTTTTCAAGGAACGGAGGGGTCTCGGCCGAGTCTACCAACACAATTAAAGTTAATAATATAAAACAATAGTTACCTAGGTCAGCCGGCGGGAACGCCAGGATGTCGGGATACGGCACGGGTGCCGGCGGCGCGTCCCACAGAGGCCCGTACGGAGACACCTCGCTACCCTAAGGAACAAACAATCTATTAAACTTAGTATTTTGCAGTTTACTCTTGCCATGTATAGAAGGAAAAGACAAACATAGTCCTGTCCTCTCTGGTTGGGTGTTCTTCTTCTCAAACCGACGAAAAATTCTTTATAATAACGAACTCAGCTCCCGTCATCTCGTTCGTGTTAGGTTACTTTAGACCCTGCGGACGGAAATAGGAGCCCCGCGCAGTGGGGCTCCGTCGACTATGTTGCGTGGCTACACCTAGTTCTAACCGGCTAAAACTAGGTGTAGCCGCACTAATACTAGGTGTAGCCGCACTTCGGGTATTAGCCGTAACAGATATATTACATACACATTGATAAATTGTCGTCATACTTTGAAGGATGAGCAAAGGAAGGGCGATTTCTTAAGTTTATAGAAAATATATGCCGGAGATCGTCTAATTGTGAAAATATTATTTCACTAGGGACACTTGGTCACTCACCCTCTAGCCATAAGGGTCATCCATGGCTTGCTATAAGCACCAGTAGTCTTCGAGCCTGCCACCCAATATTTTCTAAATAAATCAATGACTGGTCAAAAAATTTAAACTAATCTTCTCTTCTACCTCTTTGGTGTAGATACGTTGGCAAAGATTCTTTTATAATCAGATAAGAGAAAAGAAACAGGTACCGCCCGCGGAACACGAGAGCGGTGCCGCTATCGTGATGATCTGATCTGATCTGATCTGTTTTGTCATTCATCCTATACGAAACAGAATAAATAGGGATGTTTCCTAGGTAAAAAAATATAATTCTATTTAGTCCGTCAGTGAGATTATCAAATAATATTGGACACGTATTTTTTGCTTTACCAAATCAATCAAAAATGAAAAAGTTAAACCGCATCTAAGTTCAAAAGTGGGCGCTTGTGACGTCACTAAGGCGGTATAAAGTGTACTAACGGCGTCACGTCACACGATATTTTAAAGCATTATTTCATCGTCACTTTATGATTACGTGTCAAAAGAAAAAATATGTGTCCAATATTTTTTATTAATCTACCTGACGGACAAAAAACTAATTTTGAGTATGATGGTCTTTCGGTAAAGACTTTCAATAGAGCAGCGACCGAACTTCTCCAACATTTCGACATTAGTTTTTTTTTATGACATAGTTTTACTGTGAATGTATGGGTAAGTATTCCTATTTTAGTTTTAAGCAATGAAAAACAATACCGGTAATTAAATTAATGTGGGATCGTATTCATCCAAGATTCCTCTTATTGCTGCACTTAGAGGCCTAAGCTCGATATGATAGTCCAGAATTTTACATAGAAAGCAAAATAGCAAACATATAAGTCCAGGTACATACTGCAGAGCTGCTCCAGACGTGCGGCGTCTCGCTGCCGTATGACATCAGCGGGAAATGAATCTTGATACCTTTGCACAGACTCCGGGACAAAACTCACACCTCCACCCACTCACTGAGCTGTAGGGACCGACTCACTGACAGTCTGACCACCACGGACCGACCAGAAGCCACCAAGCATCAAAAGGGACTAAATCAAATTATTATATCTTCACGCTATACCGGGAGCTTCGCAGTTTTATTAATTTTATTTGCCAAACAAAAATACACTCAAAACTTTACGTTCTAGAGTCTATATTAGTCCTCGAAGGTCTTAAATTCAGCCCTAACCATAGTAACGTCAGTCTTCTCGCTCCTGATTGGTGGAACGAAGGGTGAGATGAGGGTGGTGAGCTGTGATTGGTCGCAGCAGGCGCAAGAGGCGGTCTGTATCGACCTCTTGCTCTCCTGAATTTTTCTGTAAAACTGTAAAGCATGAAAATAGTTTGCATTAACTCGTACGGAGTGAATTTAATGTTGCTCATTTTAATTTACAACAAAGTAGTTTATGTTTTATGAGTGAATAATAAATTGTATACATTAAAATCGTGACAATCTTAAGAAGTCGGATTTGACAGCTATAAAAATCTATACAATATATAATATTATAAATGCAAAAGTAACTCTGTCTGTCTGTCTGTTACGTATTCAGACTTAAACCGTAGAACCGATTTAGATGAAATTTGGTATGGAGATAGTTTGAGACCCTGGGAAGGACATTGGGTATATAGTTATATGTATAGTTTTTATCGCGGAAATCATCATTTAGGGGGTCGACAGTGGGATAGAAGTTTGTATGGTTAACTAATAATTTCTCAAGTAAGGCGGCCCAGACACCTACAATACGAGTATTTAGACGCGATATAAAAAATTAGGCTATTCAAAGTACTAATGCTACGCAGACGAAGTCGCGGGCAACAGCTAGTACGTTATATAAGTTAAACTTGATGCTTACGATAAATATTCATTGTTATAGTGTAATGGTAACAGTAATTAATTAGGATTATTAATTAGATTTTTCGTAGATGTTCACAAAAAGTTATCACATCATGTAACATGAGAAATCGCGTCGGACTTCTTAGATTATCACGATTGTAATAAAAACATTTTTAATAAGTTTGCTTTTTGAATATACATGGGAATCGCTGGATGCGAGACGCACAAGTTCGGTCGATGTGGCGACGCTTGGGGGAGGCCTATCTCTAGCAGATTATTTATATTTACTCAAACTCACAAACTGCTGCATTTTACTACACTCACATCAAAAGTCTCTAGGTATCAAGTACATTTTTAACTATAAAAAAATATCCTTTTAATCAGTGGCGTAGCTAGTCTTAGTCTTCCCTGTATCAGCTTTTATTGTGGGCCCTTTTTACCCGAATGCAGCAAAACAAAGGCACAATGAAAGCTTAACTATCCAAAGTCAGGATTCTTGATTCGGAAATCCATCTTTTATATAAACAAACATTTAGAGCGAGCAAAGGAAACTAGAAAATTGCAGTATGGGACGCATACATATAGATTAAGCTATCATCATAACAAACAACTTTTATCATCTAAATTTATCCATTACAGCCCCCTAATCTATTAAAATTTGAGATTTTGGACAACATTTTACGAATTGATGCTTCCACATGTTGGCGCCCCTGTGGATTAGGGACCCATATCATTGAAACTGCTGATACCGCGGTAGCTACGCCCCTGCTTTTAATATTTACCAAATCTGGTAAATATTAAAAGCAGGCTGACTCCAGACAGGCTTCTTACTTTAATTCCTATGTTTAAATTAACAACTCATCCCTATATTTTACAAAAAATATTAAAAATTGCAGTTTTTGCAATTAATGTCGTCAATGAAATGGAAAAAAAAGCAAAGATGAGTAATAAAAAAAAATTGTTAAAATATATATAATCTGAGTTTCTACCATTGACACGAATCACACAATCACAGCGATTTAGCATGCTGAAAATCAGTTCATCAAAATCACTTTGAGGTATGGCCGCCCACGTTGTTTTTAAGAAGTCAAAAAGTTTTTGTTGGATATGCATGGCATCCATATCGGCAGAGCTCTTCTTTGGAGCATATCCCATGCGTGCTCAATTGGGTTGAGGTCTGGCGACTAAGCAGGCCACGGCATTTCATTCCACATAATCTTGCTTCCGTTGTTTTAGTTATAATTTAAAGAACATCCTTGGAGCATTCACGAGGACTTGGACCCTTATAGTTTCGCTATGTCCGTCTGTACGTCCGCAGCTTAGCTCAGAGACTCTGAGTATTAGAAAGCTATAGGTATTTTGGCATGGATGTGTATATTAATCATTCCGACAAAGTGGTAAAATAAAATCATGAATAAAAGATTTTTCATGATTAAGAATGTAAAATTTAGCTTTTAATTGCAATATTTTGTTAGAGTCAAGTGTCCTCACTCCCCCTGCCAGCGAAATGGTGGGAAAAAAATCACGGTAGTATTGTATATGTCGTAGGATGATTTGATAATTCGAATCTTCGCGAAAATCCTAGGGGTTTTGCGAAAACGCGGATAATTAGACATAGGCGAAAAATTATCCAAGTACGATTAGTACTTTGGCAACATAGTCGACGGAGCCCCGCTGCGCGGGGCTCCTATTTCCGTCCGCAGGGTCTAAAGTAACCTAACACGAACGAGATGACGGGAGCTGAGTTCGCTCGCTTTGCTCGCTCACTTCAGCTCCCGTCATCTCGTTCGAACCTAACCTGTCCGTGTCGGGGTGCCCTAAGCTTCGCCTATGTCTAATTATCCGCGTTTTCGCAAAACCCCTAGGATTTTCGCGAAGATTCGAAGTATCAAATTACCCTACGACATATATAATGAAATTAATAAGAAAACTATCACAGCTAAATTGGCATTACAAATTTACGAGTAATAGTTGACCAACTTATAAAATGTACTTGGAACAATAAACATTTTCTACAAATGCCATTGAAAAATACTTAAATAAAGTTGCTAGTTGTCTAAAACAGATATTAAATATATGCTTATGAACCATGTAAAAATATACGAAAATAAAATCATAACATCCTTAATAATAATGATTTCTAAATTAATAATGTTTAAGCTCGAATAACACATTGGAGTGGGCAGTACCCTATGGCCTTCCCAAATTTCATCTAAATCGGTTTAGTAGATCCAGAGATTATACCCTACAAACTCACAAACTTTACCTCTTTATAATATTATTATTAGTATATATTAGTAGTTAGTATAGATAGGGTTTTGTAACTGAGCCGACACGACCGTGCCGAATTTTCTCATCTTTTCTATCTTCTTAATACTTCTCTTTCGTCTTTCTGCCATCGGTACATGGTGGACATCTCACCCATACGCACTAAACGTTTTGGAAATACTTTCATTATGCGTACAGCTAAGGAGTGGCATTCTCTGCCGGAGTCTGTATTTCCCGATAACTACAATCTAAGTCAAGAGTAAATAGGTTATTTCTAGGCAAGCGTGCTCCACCGTCCACCACATCATCGAATAAAAAAAGTATACAAATAAAGCTATACAAAAAGAAAAAACACAGTGGACGTCTGTCTGGAGTATCCCAACTCTCTACTTTTTTTTTTCTTAATACTAATCCCGCTCAACAAACTTGGCGCCATTTTTGTGCAAACTCATTCATTCCATTCATCTTTCATGCTTCTCGTACTATACTTTTATTCTTCATTCTAATTGTTCATCTTGCTTACATCTCTTGTATTCCGTGGGTGGGATTCCCACTCTGTTTAATTACCTAAATGCAGCTTTATTTATTTTCATATTGTAAATGTTAAAGTGCTATAAAATATACAAAAATGTTACTTATAAATACAAGAATGTGCAAAAAGTGCTGAGGTACAGAAGTGCTGTTTATCATAGAGGAGAGAATCACAATATTTAATTTTACCTTACCAATAGGGATGAGAAGCACAACAGTGCTTATTCATAATACAGACAATCTTTTGTTACTAGGTACTACCCCAGTGCACCGTTTGTCATTGCAGTTTTGTGCGTGCTATTTCTATGCTTCTTACAAAATATTATAATAATACTGGTCAAGCATTGAGCCACTTCAGCTTCGGTTTCGTGCAAAACTCTCTATTTTTAAACGACTTTCCAAAAAGAAGGAGGTTCTATGTTCGACTTCGAGTTTGTTTTTATTTATTTATTTTTTTTGTTCACCGATATCTCCGTCAATTATGGACCGATTTAAAAAAATCTTTTAAATTGTTTCGAAATTGGTCCTATTTCAATTTGGTGAAGATCTGATGAAGAAATTCGGAGATATAGACCAGAACTCCTCAATAAATAAAGGCAAATCTCTCGGGATTGCCCAGCAATCACATGTCTGTTTAATAGGTACAACTAAAAAGTGAAAAATAAAAAACCTTTTTACAAAAAATACTACCGACTTCCAACTAAAAACACTACAAAGTGACAAATAACTTTCGTTTTCGATGTCGGTGTCCATAACGAAAAAAATAAGTACCTACCAAAGACACCGAATTCAAAAAAGAAAGTTATTTTTCACTTTGTAGTGTTTTTAGTTGGAAGTCGGTAGTATTTTTTGTAAAAAAGTTTTTTATATCTTATCCCAGATCGTTTCATCTTGTCCTCTTTTTACACTGATTAACATACCCAACTTGTCATAAAGCACCTGCACCCAGTAAAACTAATTCGAAGCACATTGGCTAATCTGTTATTGATCATATCGCATTATCCAGATAGGCGTAACCCGGACAGATGGCAGATTGGACACGCAGCATGCATTGTCCAATATGGAATAGTGTCAGAATTGGGGATATTTGTCAATTTCTGACGCGAAATTAGTGCGGATAGGGTAAAGCTGTATTCATTCATGCTTTCATCGAGAGTTATATTGAAATGTTAATTTTGATATTTTTGGGTTGACAACTGTGGTGGTGACTTCATCGACATCGTCATGCGATGATTGGATATGGAATGGTTTTCGTTGAGTTAGATTAGTTTTAGTTTAAATTAGATCCTGTGGCACTCGCTTTTCCTTCTTCGGGAGATTACCTTCTAAGATATTTTTCTTTTCGAGCCGATTGTAAGATCTGCATATTTTTTTTTCAGCCTATATTTTGGTCAGGTCTATATGCAATTGTTGGGTTATACGATTGCCTTCAAACTTTTCTATCGGCAAACTATAGGCCGTCTGTTAAATCAGTATGGCGATCCTATCACGAGCGCATACTTGCCGATTGTTTAGTCGGTCGACAATTCAGATAGACTCATTATAAAGATAACTCTCTCCTCTCCACTCTCTTCAAAAAAAGCTGCTTAACAAAGCAGTTTTTTCTAATAAATTCTTAGGAAAGATAATATAGAATCTTTTTTCGGCCCACTGTTATCTAGTTTGCGCATTAACTACCAACCCGACTGTTTAGTTGTTCCTGTGTGCCCGCTAGCAACCTAAACCTACAAAATTATCGAGCGATAAACAGTCTGTTTCCGGGAGCTCTAAATGGTTAAGATTAACTAAACGCCCTAAACGGCCATCAATACCTAATAATCAGGTTTTTATCTTAGGATCCGGTGCTCAAGGTGCGTTTGCGTCCACACACCAAATTAAACTTTGCCACTTTTGACTTTATTTATTGATTTTTAAATACTTTATTTATTTATTTGTTAACATAGGTAAATAAATACAGATCTTATGTTTGATGAACAGAGCGCTATGTTATGCCAGGAGGCGTACAAATATGTTGTGCAAATCTAGCTGAAGATAACAAATATTTGAAAATCATGCATAAGTATGGTATTAAATTAGAAAATAAATTGAAAAATTACATATTATTTAATACTCCAATTATGTCAGACTTAAATGAGGAATTATTAAAATGTCAAAATAATTAAAGAAATCTATGTCAAAATAATTAAAAATGTCAAAAATAATTAATGTCTAATTGTAATTCTAAATTAATTCGTCATTCAAGTATTCGTCAATATTATAATAACTTTTATCAATTAAGAACAATTTCATTGTTTTCTTAAATTGTGTAAAATTTAATTCTTTTATGGCGTCTGGAATTTTATTATAAATGCATGGAGCCATACCCAGGACACGAAGATACTGATTTCTAATATGTATATCGCCGGTAGCGTAAGTATTTTCAATGATTTAAAGTACGGTGCACAGCTATTATTTGTTTTCAGACCACACATGGCTCTAATGCACCTTTTTTGTGCCTTGAATAGTAATCCCTTATCCGTGGAATTACCCCAAAAAATAATTCCGTATCGTAGAAGTGAGGCTACTAGACCATGATAGGCAACAAATAACGCTTCTATATTTACTTTCCTAGCTAATTGAAAAAGTGCGTAGGCAGATTTATTAATTTTTTTACATAGCTGTTCTATATGAGCTTTCCAATTAAGGTTATTGTCAATAGGGATACCTAAAAACTATACACCGTGAAATTTAAATGGTTGTTTTCCCGCAGCGAAATGGTTTTGTCTATGTAATGCAATCGTTTCGTAGTTATATAAAATATTAGAAACGAAAACTGGCATATTTAACATTGTGAAAAACTAAACTCGAAAGCGATCACGAACCAATAGTATACCTCCCGATATCTACGGTCGAACGACAGCAGGCCGTTGACCCGGGTGCTAGGTCACCGTCGAAAGGATTAGGTCCGAAGGCGGCTCCGTTTGATCATGTTACGCGCGGGCTAGATTATGCCGTATAATTACACGCGAGAGCTTATTTTACTTTAAACATTTAATAAATCGGTCTTTGCTTTGTCGGCTTGTGGCTCGCTCGTTTGTTTTGCGTGCAAACTTTTATGCCTTATCACTACGTGCGAGAGTTTATTTTGGTTTGACATTATTTTGTGCATCGGTTTTCTTTGTAGGTGGTGACACGAGTAGTACCTAGTACCTACAAGTTACGTCTAGAGTTACTATTGTTACTCACTTTTTCGAGTTGATGAATATTTTTTAAATTATTTTAAAACAGAAAAATCGTTATTTATTTACTTTAACTCTATACTTCGAAAGTACTCCTTAAGGCAAGTCGTTCTGCCGCGGGAAAACAACCAATTAAATTTCAGGGTGTATATTTACTTTTACTTCTTCTATTTCGTTGCCATTGTAATTGACACGAATTTTCGGGGCTTCAATTCTTAGGTGGAAATGCATTACTTTGGTTTTCTTAAGATTGATTACTAAATTATTCATATTGAGATTTAATTAATTATGTTAGTTAGAGTATTATTAATGTCAAATTGATAAGTATTTAAGTCCTTACATTTTACTATGGCAGTGCTGTCGTCTGCAAACAAAATCATTTGTTGTTGTGTCACTCTTGGCAAATCATTTATGTAAATGAGAAATAAAGGTGGCCCAAGCACGCTACCTTGAGGATATTTTATACTCCTGAAATTCGACACATACGTTCGTTCCGTTTTGGCTTTTGCGCACACTCTTGTGATTTCAGTACATTGCAATCTATTACTTAGATATGATTCTAGGAGTTTTAAAATGTTCCCTCTGATACCATAGCAATGCAATTTGTCTAGAAGGATTTTGTGATCAACATAATCAAAGGCTTTAGTCATGTCTGTGTAAACAGCGCAGATGGGAGTCTTTTTATCAACGGCAGACATAACATTATTTAAAAGGTCGCCATATTAATTGTTTTAATTCGCCGAAAACCGTTTTGTTCTTTGCATCATATATTATATTTGTGAAGATATTGGTATAGCGAGTTATAAATAACTTTTTCAAAGATTTTGGAAAAAACAGGAATTTTAGCTATTGGGCGGTAATTTTTTATATGCATCTTATCTTCCTTTTTGTGTAGCGGTTTTATTATGACTTTTTTCCTTCTGGATAGATGCCCTCGGTAATAACCATATGAATAATACACCTATTACTGATATTGTACACCAGAAAATACAGGAACAAAAGAAACTTAAAACTAAAAATATATACAACGGGCGGCCTTAACGCATTCCGCGATCTCTTCCAGGCAACCTGGAATGGACAGTGATTGCCTGGACAAGACATGAGGTTGTCAGGGGTGCAACAATACTAAAAAGATATATATGCTATATGTTCGATTCTTATTATCGAATTGAGGGTAGTTGGTAAATCATCACTAAACTCGCCCTCGACCTACGTCGCGGTTCTATATATCCGTGGCGTGCAGTACGAATTAGAGAATTAGAGCCCTGAGCTGGATGAACGTTTCTTCCTCTCTTGTTGTGAACGTGTCTCAAGCTAAACGTTTTAGCATCTTTAGTGTTTGTGGACTCACTACCGTGTGGTGTGCGATCTTCAAGACCTTTGAACCCAGAGTACGTCTAGACTGCCTATCTGTGAAGTGCCGTGCACGCCGCAGGTCTTCTGCTGACCTGGGAGTTGAGACGAGGTAGGTGGTGTTCAATTGCCTTCTTGGAAATAGTAGGAACGAACGATTTCCACCCACAAATACTTTACATACACATTCTTAGGTTCATAAGCCGCCAGCAAATATTTTCTTAAAAAAGGTTGGTAAAAAACCGAACACTATATAATAGATACATAAATACATACATATTTAATATATAAGCCGTGAAAATAAATGACATGTGACAATCATAGACAAAGTCAGTCAAAAACTAAGAGTATAATATGATTACGGCGACTAGTAATGTTCCTTGATGAGTCTTTTAAATACAGGCAACGACTGAGCGCGTTAATTGAGTCAGGCAATGCATTCCACAGACGAGCAGCCTTACTATCTTACTGCATTACTTTCGTATTGCATAATTCACTCAAAAGGGTTGGTCATGGAAAGGATAGGTGAATTTAACTCGTAGGTTGGAGGACAAAGGTATTATTTCTAAATTATTTACGCAATACCGAAAACATTCATTCATTCTTCCATGGAGTAGTTCACTTTGCCCTGCCGAACTAACTTACACAATTAGGCAGCGGAACTTAATTATTTCTTCCTGAACTATGTCCCAAAAGGTCCTAAATACACAGATTTAGGATTTTCACTAACAAGGGTATCCTTATCCGTGTCAAATTATGAGATTTAGCAAAACATGTTAACGAATTACACGCTTCAATTACAATAGAAAGGGGGCTGTTATTAAAGTCAGGGGATGTTAGGGCTGGAGCGGCCGCACGTGGCGCCGAGGGACAAAATATGTTTTGATATGATAACTAATGCGCCGTATTGTGATCTAATTGTTTAGGGGGCTGCCTTGTTACGCAAGTGTTCTATTTTATAGTGGTTTGTGTTTTGAATTAACTAAAGGGTGATTTTTTTGCTGGTATCTTTTTGGCAACACTGTTTTTGACAGATCACGCGTGAATCGTGTCTTGTGCCATTGTCAAACTTGTTCAGTTTGGTCTATAATTTAACCATGAATCGACTTACGAACGAACAACGCTTGCAAATTATTGAATTTTACTATCAAAATGCATGCTCGGTTAAGAGAGTGCATCGCGCACTTCTTCCAATTTATGGGCAGTTTGGTCGGCCTACTGAGGCAGCTATGGAAGAATTGGACATGCCTGACATGTGGTTTCAACAAGACGGTGCCACATGCCACACGGCACGCGAAACAATGGCCCAATTGAATGCCGCCTTCGGTGAACAGTTTATCTCACGTTTTGGGCCCGTCAATTGGCCGCCTAGATCGTGTGATCTAACGCCTTTGGACTATTTCTTGTGGGGCCATGTTAAGGCTCATGTCTACAGGGATAAACCAGCAACGATTGACGCACTGGGAGCCAATATTGAAGCATTTGTTCGTGATATACCGGTGGCTGATATGTTGGAGAGAGTGTGCCGAAATTGGGCCTTGCGAATGGGCCATCTAAACCGGAGCCGCGGCCAGCATTTGCATGAAATCATCTTCAAACATTAAATTATATTGATCGTTCTATCGATTCCAATAAAGATTTCATCAAATTTTTCAAATTTTTTGTGTATTTTTTGAAAATCAAATCCTATACCTCTTAAAAAATCACCCGTTATTTGAAACTAATGTATCTATGAGTTTAGAGCTATGAAATATGTTATTGGTGTGTTGTACTGCTTAAAGTTTGTAGGTATGGCTCTTTTCTAATCGTACCTTGACTGTCAAGGTCGGTACTATAATGAGGGTGGTTCACCTACTCCACACCTTCTATAGACATGTATCCGATAGTCCGTCTGGCGGAGAGAGCTGGAGCGTTGTCGTGGTGGAGGAGGATCCTGCTTCTTGAGCGCTGCTGTCTAACATTTTCCAAGACAACTGTTAACAAAGACTGCCCTACCAATCTGCAGCAAGTCCTTTTACCTTCTAGCACTGACCCGTCCTTCCAAAGAATGAGGCAATCATCTTATCCCATGACTTCTGCCCTTCTTTACTTTTGTCGGCAAATCTTAGTAAGAAAACATCCATTGCGCAAATTGTCTTTTTTAGTTACGGATGCGATCAAATACTTCGAATCTACAGATTCCCAAAGGGTCCCTAATTCGAAATTTTAATGAATTTTTCGGCGACTGGTTTTCATCGGCAGTGGGTCGATTACGTTGCTGCGATTAACTCCTAGTCCTATGCAAACTACTTTACAGCGATGTATCGATACCTGATTCGATCGATAGACCAAATCATCCATTTAGTGTATTGTTCTATTCACATCTTTACTATCGAAACGGCTATAAATCTAAATAGATAACGCAAGTCCCTGTATGAAAACCAAGCGTGCCACTTTTTCACAAACAATTTAAAAACAAATTTGCTTACCAATGAAAGAAAACATTTCCAATGCCTCGGCCAACTTTTTCTATACATTCTTTACAGCTCAATGTGGCATAAAAAGGCATTTTGCTAGATTTAGGTGGCTTTCCGATGCCGATAATGCTAAATGAAAAGCTCAGATTACGATCATTGGTCGTAACTTTAGCCCGTTTTTTGGCACGCGAAGTACATACAATCGCGTCATCTAGTTAGATTTATGTTTGTGGTCATATCAGACACGATAGATATCAATATCGTTTGTGGACTTTTAAAATTGTGACTTTGTGAGCTAACACTACTGACCCGAATGAAAAAATTAAATATCCATCTTTATTTTAATCCAATCTTTCTAATAGCTACACGAGCGTACAATCGCCTTTTCTACGCAAATGCGCTAATATATTTTTAATAAATCGGAACCGAAGATAATGCAACGTTTGGACACACTTTCACACATTGCGGGGATGACGCGGGGTGACTTTGCAAAGCGCATCAACTTAGGGGTTGATATTTTCATTTTTCTGTTTCGATTTTGTTCATTTCATCTATGTTTTGACGCACGATTTTGACTGTGAGTGCTGCTGGTGTTATTTTCGATGCTGATCGTACCTACAAAATAATTAAGAACGCAGATGTGTGCACCTATGTTGCTGTGAAGACGAGCCCGATTGGTTACTTTCCTCTAAGAGTCGAGCAAAATGGTCAGTATTTGAAGGTTTATAGGCAACAAGGTGCGTATGCGACGGTTGGCGCATTGGTTGAGTGATCGACTGCTGCGCTGCGTGGTCGCGGTTCGGTTGCCGTACGGTACAAATATTTTAATGGCCTATAGATAATATGTTTTTAAATGCATAAAGATAAATAACTTTCAAATATATTTTTTTTTACTTTTATGTGTGCATACAGGGCTAGATTATGATGAGACAAATTGATATATTTTTTTAATTTTGAACGTAACATCGTCAAACAGTGGAGTAATCGCCAGACTACGTTTGTATGGAAGAATGATCGAATAGTTTAACCTTAAGATAAAAATCAATCTCACATGCAATCGTGTTTCTTTCTTCATGGTGAGACTGGCTAGTATTTTCATTTGCGCTCTTATTAAAACAATCCCAAAACGTGTCTTGAGCTTCGCGAGATACAGCTGATGCTCCTCTTCTCTACTTTATTTAGCCGGTGTTGAAGATGAACTGCTACTGGAGAACTCATCGCAAAACAAATTAGGTAATTACTATCACTATTCAAATATAAATTACGTATTTTTTTAACTGACAAAGCTTACTACACTATCCAAGATTTTCTTAATAATTAGTACCTACTACAATCTATCACCATGCACCTAATTCTTATTTTATAAGATTTGCTTTATATGTGATACCTATGATTATTTTGCATGTTGGCTTAATTATTGTATGCCTACAGGGCAGGACATAATGGAACTGTAATTTACCTAACATCTGTCTGTATACACTATCCTAATATCTTACAATATATAAATTTTATTTGATTTGATTACTTAAGAAATTGGCATTTACGAGTAGTAAGGGGGGAACATAGTCGGTTTTTTTTAATATAATATTTTTATTTAATCAAAGTAGGTATGTACCATTGCTATTTATGCACTTTTGCCATTGTTCATTGATCCCTTTACTAAAAAAAACATTCGGACGGGAATCAATAAAATCTTTGAAGGCGCTTTGGACTGCCCCATCGGAGATGAATTTTTTCGCTTGCAAGAAGTTATCAAATTTTCGAAAAAATATGGTAATCTGTTGGAGCAAGGTCCGAGGAGTACGGTGGATGTCTTAGACATTCCAATTGAAGCTCCTCTAATTTGGTAGCCATCTATTGTGCAGTGTGTGGTCTAGCGTTGTCCTGAAGCAGTAGTGGCCTAGAGCGATTGACCAGCCTCGGCTGTTTAGCAGCTAACTTTTCCATCATGGTTTGCAGTTGCTGACAATAGACATCCGCCGTAATCGTCTGGCCAGATTTAAGAAAGCTGTAGTGAACGATACCGGCACTAGTCCACCAAACGCTCACAACCAATTTTTTTTTGAGTCAATTTTCGCGTGGGGCAGGATTTGGCTGGTTTGCCAGGCTTCAGCCATTGCGATAAGCATTTCCGATTATTGTACAGGATCCACTTTTCATCACAGGTTTATTCGATTTAAAATCCCTTCATTATTGTGCCGGTTGAGTAATGTTACGCAGCAGTCGACGCGCGTTTGACGGTTTGCTGCACTCAACTCATGAGGTATCCACCTCTCAAGCTTTTTCACCTTCCCAATTTACTTCAAGTGGATTAAAAAAGATTTGTCACTAACACCGTAGCCTGCAGCTAATTCGGACATGGTTTGCGATGGATCCGCTTCCACAATAGCCTTCAATTCTTCTTTATCAACTTTGGTCTCCGGCCGTCCACGGGGCTTGTTCTGCAGGTCGAAATTTCCAGAACGAAAACGTTGGAACCAAAAACGCACTGTGTTTTCTATTGCGACACCGTGCCATACACATCATTAATCCTTCGAGCCGTTTCTGCAGCACTGGTGCCACGATGGAACTTGTACCTACTCGTAAATAACGCGATATTTCAAGTTTTCCATTTTGTAAACTGACTGGCGCAAAGAAAAAACCAAAAGAGGAAAAAACAAATTAATTACGGTTTTCCAAACACAAAAACATGAGTAAATAGCTAAATAAATTCAAAGTTGGAATTCAAAACCAAAAAGGATATATTTGAGATTCAAAGTGGCAAAGTGATACGAGAAAACGCCAATTTCATAGGTAAGGACTTAATATTTAACCCCAACGGAAAAAGAGGGGTGTTATAAGTTTGACATGTGTAGGTAGGTACCTGTGTGTTTGTGTAGGTATTTCTGTATATGTCTATGGGCATCACAGCTCCTAAACGGATGAACCGATTTTGATTTCGTTTTTTTTTGTTTGAAAGGTGACTTTATCGAGAGTGTTCTTAGCTATGTTTGATGAAGTTATGGGCGTTTAACTGTTTGAATCGGGATTTTTTCGCAAGATTCTCTAATAACGTGTTCAACAGATTGTTGATCGAAGCGTGTCTACTGCAAAGTAGATAAATTATGTAGCATAAAATAAAAAAAATGTGTCGGGATTTTTTTAGATTTTGCTTGTTATATATTTTGCCAATGGAATCGCATGGCTCCTGGCGAGGTCTTTAAACCACCCCCAAATAGTTCGTTTTGAATCTCGCTTCTTGCGATGCTCCAAACGGCTGGTTCCGCCAGATATCCGGCTATCCGGCTACAAGGTTTAACATCTGGTATTCAGCCAAAAAACCAACCGTTTCATTTCTATTAACTATGACTTCTTTGGAGAAAGTTGTTCATTTACATGGACAGAAGCAGTTTTCAAAATATAATCACATCTTTTTAGGGTTCTGTAGTCAACAAGGAACCCTTACAGTTTCGCCATGTCCGCAGCTTAGCTCAGAGACTCTTAGTACTAGAAAGCTTTAATTTGGCATGGTTATACAGCATGGATATTTATCACGCCGACTAAGTGGTTATTTTTTTTTTCTCGGTTTACCTCCAGTACACGTAACTGGGGGATACTTTTTTTCTCGTCTATCCCTTAGTGTTGGGTATCGTTGGATAAGCCATTCAAAAATGTTACGAGTCTGTGAAAACACTTTTCAATCCAGGGATCCGTTTGCTCCTTTTAAGCTTAATAAAAAACTTTTTTACAAAAAAATACTACCGACTATTTACCGATATTTTTGGAAGTCGGTGTCTTTCGTAGGTACCATTTGTTTGCGTTACGGACACCGACTTCCAAAAACAAAGTTATTTTTCACTTTGTAGTTTTCTTATTTGGAAGTCGGTAGTATTTTTTTGTAAAATACATAGTTTTTTATTTTTCTCTTTTTAGTTGTACACCTACCTAATAGGCAAGTTGTTTAGTAAGTTACCTTAACGCCAGAATAAATTAGCCGAATATCATGCAACTTGAACATAAAGGGTGAAATGAGAGATCTGCGTACCTCTAAAGAGCATACTGCGTGATGTTATATTATGAAATGGTATAAACAATAAACAGACATACGATTGCAGCAATCCCGAGAGATTTCCCGTTATTTATTGAAGACTTCTGTTGTATATCTTCGAAGTTCATCATCAGATCTTCACCAAATTAAAATGGGACCTCTCGGGATTGCTGCAATCGCATGTCTGTTTATTGTTTATTTCTACGCTCTAAAGGGTTACACAGATGTGTACAGTTCACCTTGGTACACTCTCATTTCACCGGTTATGGTCAGTTTCATGATATTCGGGTAATCTATTCCGGCATTATAGGTACTTTAAAAAAAAAAATTGCAACAAATTACTACCGACTTCCAAATAGAAAAACTACAAAGTGAAAAATAACTTTCATTTTGGAAGTCGGTGTCCATAACGCAAAAAATTGGTACCTTCCATCACTGACTTCCAAAACGAAAGTTATTTTTCACTTTGTAGTTTTTTATTTGGAAGTCGGTAGTTTTTTATGCAGTAGTAAACGAAATTAAAAGGAAAACTATAACAGCTAAGTAGGCTTTACAAGTTTACGAGTAATAGTCGACCAACTTATAAAATGTACTTGCAAAAGTAAACATTTTGTATATTGATGTATGGGAACAAGTTTTCGAACGGCTAAGTTAATTTTGTCCCTTAGTTAAAGCAATGTTCGATACTTTCGTTGTTTATGAACGTTGGTAATGTTACCTCTTTATTTTGGTGAATATAGCTGTTCATACGGAACCTTCTGTGCGCTAGTCAGACTCGCACTTAGCCGGTTTTTAATTTTAATATTTAAAGCTTTATGGCTCAGTGAGTAATCCAATTGAAATAGTTGAATTAAGACCAACGGGATAGATTTTAGAGCATTGTGGTTGATTCGCATTTGGGTCATTGACAGTTCAAAGTAACGTTCTAAGATACGGTTTGGATAGTCGGGCTGTCGAGTACTGTTGTTCGTAAGCTAACTTAAAATGAGCCAGCGAACTACAAACTTCCATTTCAGGCCCAAAAATAGTATTTTGCAGTAGGAAAAATAAGAAAAACACCAGCTTAATCAAATACATTTTGCAAACTGAGAATGAATGTGACCTAACATAAAAAATGCAATTTGTGTGAAATGAGCAAAAATCTTCAAAAAAGTAGCTATAGTATTGATTACTAAGTGACCGATATACATCGCCTCTCTTTTTCACCACAGGCTTTTAGAGTAGACTTTTTAAGGTGAATTTATAGCGAAATCAGATATTACGGAAATTTTGAGTTAGGACACTTTCAACCTAAGAATGCAATTTTTTATTTATACTATCTTATATATAATATATTATAGCTCTTCTCTATATGCTATTATCAAGTCTGTGAGTCGGAGCGTTCGGCAGCTGGCCCCGAGTCCCTCTGTCAGGAACCCTCTTTGGCGGTAACTTTGCCGTTCTCCGTCGCTTTGGTTGTGATGCGCTCCATTACCTCGTGGTTGTAGGTCGAGTGTAGCATTAGGCCTAAGACTCCAGCTCTGTTGGAGAAAATAATCATTAAGAATTATCTTGGTGACTTGTTAGAGGATTGAAGTTAGGCTTAGCACGCACTGCACATACAATACAATACAAATTCACAGAATTTATATTTTATTTTCTGCTGTACTTACATAAACTATTGCGTGAATTTATATGGTGTATTAATTATTACAAATAGAGTTCCACTAACCTAGAAGCCATAGCCAGTCTAATACTCCTCTCCTGCTCCACAAGCTCATCCAACTTGAGCCACTGCCGCACCCGCTCCATGTCAATCTCAGCTCTCCGCAGTTTCTCCCATTGGTAGTGCTTCAAGCAAGCTTTCTTGGGGGCCCGGCAGAACTCTCCCGTAGGCTTGAAAACGTTGCGGACAAGGGGACAGCCGCAGACGTCTTGATCACTCACTTTGGGATCTTTGAAGTGTTCTGGGCACATTACCTGGGGAAAGCAAGAAGAATTAGATTGAAAAGCTTCATTTACCTATGGTAGAACAATATAGCTAAGCGAGTGTCAATCCTGGCCCTTTTGTTGGCAGCCGGTTTTAAAGCCTTTGATATCTTCAAGACAGAGAATGGATTTGGAGGTCTGCCTCCTAACCTTGCCAGTTTTTCTTCATCATTCAGTCAAAAAGAGAACTGTCTCCTACCCAATACAAGGTTGTTTTTCCACATCCACGCGGACCGTACACTTCGCGGATCATTCGCGTGTCGGACATTACATTTTTGTCTATAAAGGTGCTAATTACACTGTTCTCTGGCTTCCACGCGGGCAGATCTACTGGCAGATACTAGTATATCACAATAAAACTCTAATCTAACCACGTACCCTCAATCTCTTGCAGTAGGTAGCGTTGATAGGGTTGTAGTAGTCGCAGAACATGCTCTGTCCGTCGATGCGCGTGCGATGGCGACTGCCGAACGATGCCTGCGCTTCGTACTTTACGAAGCACTTCTCCATGTGCTTGACTGCCGTGCGGGAGTGGATCTCGTGGCCGCAAGTGATGCAGTACATTGAGGTTTCGTCGTCGGCGTCCTGGGACATGGAAAAATATATTATTTTAATAATTATCTTCGAAAGAATTCTCCCTAACCACACGTCCACTATAATAATTTGACATTGAAAGGCACATGTGTTCCCTGTTCCGGTCGTAGCCATAAGGGCAGCTTTCGTAGTTAAATTGATACTGCTGATATGTTGACAGTCCAAAAATTTGGTAAAATACGTTCTTCTTCCATAAATATTTAATACCATGTAATTGGCTGAGCAGAGAATGCTTGTACTTGTCAGCATTTATTGGTTCCTATGCTAAACTTTTCTGAACAAGAAAATGGCAGCGAAACTTTACGCTTAGAAGTGAAAAATCCGCTTTTGTTGCTGACAGCCTGTATTATATTACTTCTAGGCAAACACCTACCCAAGATCTTCAATCTTTTTTTTCATCTTCAGTTAACTAACAATAAAATCTTAATGTTTATAAATAGTCCTTACCTTATCATCAGTATGAACAATAGTAGCGTTCTTAGCCCTGGCGACGATCGCGTCCAGGTCAGAATGCTGCGTGTCCAACGATCTGAGAGCAGCCTGCGCACGCGCAAGTCCTCCGCGCACCACCTCTAAAGCCTTGCGGTTTGTTTGTTCGGCCACGCACGTGGAGAGGGACCACTCTTGAATGCGTTGAGGTAGCACCTAAAAAATAATGTAAATCGTTAATAGAGTTTAACTATGAAAGCCAGCTTTTTCTTGTCGTCCTATCTATATGGATTTTAAATTATCTTTCATTATAATGTAATTGCATGATAAACTTGACTAGGCCATGTTCTAGAACTGGTTATTTGTAATAAAACTCTGTTAAGCCGAGTTTTGTGACATACTTTAAGCAGTACTGACTAAATGGATTCTGCGTTACAGATTTTTACAGTTTCCACTTTCGAAAACCAGACAACTGGCGAGCCTCTGTGGTTTGTAGGTGAGATATGAAGTCCTCTATATCAACACTTGCCTGATAAATCCTAGCAGTGGCCAGCCTCATCCCGCACTGCGCGGAACAATACTTGGAGCCATACAGGGCCGCGCGAGAACACTGTGGCCCATAGCACTGGCGAGCCTCTGAGGTTTGTAGATGAGATATGGACTCTTCGGGTTCATGCTGCTCCCGTTCATGGTGCTTCTTCTTTACTCTATTGCTGCTGCTGCGAATTGAACTAATTCTTTTTATTGAGAATTAGTTTTTAATAGAAAATGTTGATTACAAAGATAGTTTTTCAAAACCTGGAACTTTAAAAATTGTTTGCAAAAATCCTGTCCAATTAAATCAGATATTTTGATAAATGATATTTTCTAAGAAACTGTCAATGGTTTAAAGATTGCACCATGTTTATAGGTAATTTCAGTGTTTCATCACTGTCTTTATTTTGTTAGTATTTAAACTGTAATTTAAAATAACATTATAATTAAATAACTCAAGACTGTTTAAAACAATTTATCAGCTTCAGGTCTATGAACTTGTGGTTTGAACCGAACAGCCCATAATGGCACCAAATGTAACAAGATTTATAAATTTTTTTAAACAGCTTTTATATCAAAGATTACATTGTCACTAGAAACAAACGTGTGTGCTCAATTGAACAACGGGGTGACGGTAAGTGCGCCAAATATAACTTGCAAGCTCTGGTAACACACAGATTGGGACAGGTGAAAAAAAAAAAATCGTAAATGTTGATTCATTCTTACCTTGATTGTCTGGAAGGCTTTTTATTATTCTTAATACACAAGCGCATCTTGCACTTGAGCTTCAATTTATTACTGCTGCTATACTTGTACATGTCTTCACAGGCATCGCAGCTGAAAGATAAATATTTCTTTATTGTTTGATCAGTATTGTAAAATATCTTCATAATATTATGTGAGTTGATCAAATATTTATAATAACTGCAAGAAAGGATAATTTAATGTTTCTGATTGTTTTGAATACTTGGGCATAAACATTCATGACGGACTTTACTTCTTGTTTAATAATACTTTATTAAATATGTGGAACTTCAATCTTCTCTTAATAAAAAAATACTAATAAAGAAATATGCTGCTCTCAAAAGAAAAATATATTTTTTTAGCACTTTTTTTTTTCCTCCAGCGTTAAAAGCTCAAGCTACTGAAGGTGCATAAACATCTTGATTGTTCAGCCAGATTGCTAGCAGGTTTCATTGATTATGTTGACTGAATACATAAATTAGTTAATAGGCTCCCGGAAAGTGTTACGACACTTAACTTCTTTCTGGTTGGATGGATAGATTTTTATCCAAGCTATTTGAAATACATGCATCAGCTTATTAGTTGTTAGTGTGTCTTACCAAATAATAAAAATATAATAACTTTTTGTCAACTTCTTGTGATTGAAATGCCTATAAGTTAATAAATGGTGACAATACTACTTTGGTTAATACTTACTGCCCGCAGTCATTGAGCTGCAGACATCCAGGACAGTCTCCGCATCCATCTTTAGTGCTTGGTCTCTTTGAAGATTTGTTCTCTGAATGATCTTTCTCTTTGCGCTTCTTTTTTCTATCATCACGTGGGGCTAAAATGTTTATAAATATAGTTTATAGAACAGAAATAGTAACCGCTCAAGGGGAAGCAACAGATGCTGATGTTGTTCCGTAAATGGGTGGCCATCCATTACATGCTGTGCCTAGAAACCATGTTAGGTCTTTGACAATTAGTATGCTAGCCAGAAGCCAGAAAATCTGGCACCAGTAATTGTCCTCTAGACTGTTTTTCACACATTCTATAAAACTAAATAAAAGCGTAACTTACCAACATCACCCTCATTCTCTCTCTTCTGTGGTCTAAACCTTGTTTTAAGAGTTGGATCTTCTTCTCGGCAGCGGTCACAAAAGTAGTTCTTAATATACTTTGCTTCTCTCTCCGATATGTTTATGCAATCTCCGTGATACCACTCCTCACAGGAGTCACAAGCTCTGAAATCAATTATAAGTATTAACTAACTATATTAGTCATTTATTGTTAATGTAAGTCTCAAATAGCCACGTCGGAGGCCTGTGTAGTTCCCAGAGGCGGCTTAATTAACTCTGACACCAGAGGTCCACAAGAAAAAGAAAGAAGACTAACTATATTGATGATCCTCTCATCTTTTAATAGTGTGTACCGGTTTACTCGTGCCATCACTCAGATACTAGAGGGTGACCTGTTTGCTCCACTTGTTTTTTAGCCCCACTTAAGATGATCAATGCGAGGGAGTATACTTGTGACTTTGTTTTTCTTCCTTACTTGAGCGTTCCATATTCTTTCGCTTAATTTTATACCCAACATACTTCTCTCGATCGATCTTTTGCATTTTGCGATTTTCTGCCTGTTTCTATGTAAGAGATCAGGGCTCACAGCCATAATGTCAGTCAAGGAAAGATGCATGTGTTGTATATTTTGCATTAATGTGCACATTTAAGTCTTTGTTTTTCTTTGCTGTTTGCTGTCAATACAGTATGTCAACTTTGGGTCAATATTCATTGAGATAATTACATTTTTTTAAGGTATTAGTCTGCTACAAATTCTGGAGGAGGAGCTCGTGGCTAAACAATAACAGCCGCACGAGTCGATCTTCAAGGTTAAGCAACGCTTGACGAGGTCGGTCCGTGGATGGGTGACCATTTCAACATTTTCCAAGAGTTTCCTCCGTGCCTCGGAAAGCACGTTAAGCCGTTGGTCCCGGCTGTCATTTGAAGATCTTTGACAGTCGTTACGGGTAGTCAGAAGCCTGATATCTGACATCAGTCTTGCCAAGGGGTATCATGTCACCCAGTTACTGGGTTGTGGAGGTCAGATAGGCAGTCGCTCTATGTAAAAACTGGTACTCAGCTGAATCCGGTAAGACTGGAAGCCGACCCCAACAATAATTGGGAAAAAGGCTAGGCAGATGATGAGTCTGCTACAAATTCTGTATCCACTTCTGCAGTGCATTTCTTACATGACATTTATTGGTCAGTGGGTGGACTTAGGGGCGGATTGATTAAACTTATGTAAAGGCATGTGAGGAATACAAATGCTATAAAAGTTACTCACATCATAAAACGGGAACTATCCGAAGAACGGCATATGCAATACGCCTGGCCGGCCTGATTTAGCAACGTCGTAATTTTAGACTGCCGCTCAGGCAAGTTAAACTGCTTTGCTATTTCTGCTTTCTGCAAAAGAAATACTTCGAGTGAGCAACAAACGCTTACGAAAAATCCTTCGTATTGGTACTTAGTTTTGTTCTTTGAACTTACGCTCTGCTTGTATTTCTTGTCACCCATTTTGTTCTAATTATGTATTCCCATTAATTAAATATATTATCGTGTTGCTTACAGCTAAAGCGATAATTTACGGAATTAAAAACAAATCTCACAAGCTTTCTACAAACTTGTCCATTGCAATTTGACCATAGACAACTGACAGTCGCACAGAATACAGATAAATATGTAGACCCATAAAGAAAATAATGTTTTCTTTTCAAGTTCGTGTCTTTTTTGAACCCCTATGATTCTGCCTCTGCGATTTTTCAATACAGGGTTTTTTTTCTTTCGTTCATTAGGTACTCATTTTAGTTTGTCAGACTCACAGAGTTAAAGAGTTTTAGGGCTGTTGCGCCTCACTGAATGAGTCCGGTCCACTGAATGTACGATTATAAGATATTTTAAGAGGTTTGACTCACTTGAGACTGGCTAGAAATTAAACGCGATAAATCAATAGCTTATAGGGATGAAGAACTGTCAGTGCCACCTGCTGTTACCATAACAACGATGATTGTTTGATTGTTTATTCTTATAGGTTACAAAGTTTCGATTACTATCAGTCTTTGTAGAATAGAGCAAAATATCAGAAAATTATCAATCATGGAAGACTTAGATACTCCACAAATTATTACACACGTTGAACATAACATTAACCATTCCATATTCGATTGTAAATGGATTCCATGTTCTGCAAAGTTTGTAGTTATCGGTTTGTTGCCGAAAGGAACTGGTATGTTAGAAGTATATGAAATCACGTCTGGTGAAGTTCGTAAGATAAAGGAGATAGAAAGGCCGAACGCGTTCAAATGTGGAACGTTTGGGGCCAGCAGCGATGTGGAAAGAAGATTAGCAACTGGTGACTTCAAAGGCACCCTAGAAATATGGTAAGCCCCTGTTCAAAACATTATTTATTACTTGCCAATTTCTATCGGTGATATACATTAATACATTAGCTCTGCTCCTCTGAAAAAAGCCGACAAGACAGCTTTAAACTTACCTTTTTAAACAAGTTGTACTTACCTTATATTGTATTCTTTTTTTTGCACAGGGACTTAGAGAAATGTTGCCAGATGTACATAACGAAGGAACATACTGATATAATCAATTCCATAGATGCAATGGGTGGCAATACAACAAACTGTGGTGCTCCTGAAATTGTCACTGGCAGCCGAGATGGTAACTTTTCAGTCTGACTGCATTTTTATTAGCTTTACCCTAAAAGTCCGTGTTTAGTATTACAATCATCTAGTTACTAAGAATCTAGGTTAAAATGCCATTCTTATGAATACTTTGAAAAATATTTCAGGCACAGTAAAAGTATGGGACCCACGTCAAAGAGGCAAACCGGTTGCTAACATGCAGCCTATGAAAGGAGAGACGAAACGCGATTGCTGGGCTGTTTCCTTTGGGAACTCTTTCAATGATGCAGAGAGGATTGTAGTTGCTGGCTATGACAATGGAGACCTGAAGATGTTTGATTTACGGACAATGTCTCTGAGATGGGAATGTAATTTGAAAAATGGGGTAAGTAATTTATTTTATTTGTTAATCTTTTTTTAATGAGAAAAAAAATTAACAGCATTGTTATAGACATGGTTTGTACTATCCAAGTCTTTAATGCCATATAAAATAGCATTGGACCAAAATATATGTATATTTTTTTTTTTACCATTTTGATGAAAATGATTTTTTTACAGGTATGCTCTGCTGAATTTGATCGCAAAGACATTCCAATGAATAAGTTAGTTGCAACAACTTTGGAAGGAAAGTTCCATGTGTTTGATGTAAGAACACAGAATCCTAGTAAAGGTTTTGCTCAAGTAAGTACATACAAGCAACCTATACCTAATACCTACCTAGTTCGATTCCTGCAATTCCCGCATGGAACAAGTATTTGTATGGCCTACAGATAGTTGTTCCGGCTCTGGGTGTTTATGTAGAGAGTTCTATGTTTGGAAACGCACCCACGGATACAAGAGAAACTGCTAGTGTGGGGCAGTTTTTTAAAAAGAAAAATGTAGTTCATTTTAAATACTTTATTTATTTATTGAAGGTATCTTGAATGTAATTAACTATTTATTTTGTTGAGGTGCTGGACAATACTAGCAAAAGTGGGACAATATGGGTGGCGAGTCATGTTCCTCAGAATCGGGATATTTTCGTAACTTGTGCTGGCAATGGTCAAGTCTCCTTATGGAAATAGTAAGTACAACAAGAATACCATTACACAGAAGGAACCAGGTTAGAAGCAGGTTCCTCAACCCTGTTTGCCTAGCTTTCCATCTGTGTATCTTAGATTAGAATGTGATTTCAATTTCGAATTGAAATCACATTCTAATCTAAATCTAAATTGAAATCCCTTTCCAGTGAGTACCCCGAACACAGATACCACGTAGACGGTCAAGGCGTATCCAGCGGCGTCCCAGGCAAGCTGAAGCGACTCCAGCGCATGTTCATCAGCTCCCAGCCTATCAACGCATGGGAGTGGAACAGAGATCACCTCGGATTGGCTGTAGCTACTGCTTATGACCAGTATGTTAGGGTTTTAGTCACTACTAAACTTAATTTGCAATAGTTTGTTATTTTATACGTAAAAGTACTTATTTTGAAGTGTAACTTGTGCAATGTTTGCTGAAATATAATTATGTTTGAGTAACATTGCATCTTAAATTCATTATCCACTTAGGCCTGCTTGCATCACCCTGGGTTTAATCTAACTCCCGAGTTAGCAGCGTCCACTTGCACGAAAAACATAACTAACACGGCCAATTATTTGTGTAACTAGCTGTTCCCCGCGGCTTCTCTCCCGTGGACCACCACACACGACCCGTTTTCGGTTTTAAAAATAGCCTATGTCACTCAGGAATAATGTAGCTTTCTATTGGTGAAAGAATATTTTAAATCGGTCCAGTAGTTTCGGAACCTATTCGGTACAAACAAACAAAAAAATCATTCCTCTTTATAAATATTGGTATAGATAAACCTCGTGTTAGCAACTAACTCTGAGATAAGTCTTTGGTGCAAGTATGACTGTTGGCGACTGGCTGGTGCAACCTTTTTTGTATATATTAAACCGTTAGCTTTTTTGTACTGACAGTGTTTTTGACACATATTTTTGGCAGGTTTTGTGTGCGTTTCGATTAATATGATTTGAGTTTGTAACTATTATAACATTAACGAGTAACTATCTAAAGTGTTTCATTTAACATTACTATACAGTCCACCAATCGTCCGTAATATTTGGTCCTTACGAAGCCTAAATTTATACCTTTTCATCCTAGTTTTCATTTTTTTTTCACAAACGTCATTTTCACAATGGTAGTTACTCGTAGTCAAACTAAATCGCAATATGCGAATCCGACGACACAAGGCCCAGGCGGAGCACATCGCGAGGACAATTCTCCACCCCGTCTCCGCGAGCGCACCGAGCCGCAGCCGAGCGGATCGCATCAAGCGGCACACATCTCTGAAGGTGAAGTAGCTTATTTAATTCAGCAATAGTGCAGTATAAATATACAAACAGTACGGAAACTACCTACAAACGCTCGAAACGGCACACTCATACAAACATGCGCATCGTCGAGACCCCTAAGCGGCTCGCACTACTGACAGCACTGCAAGCGTTGCTTAGGGGTCTCGTCGGTTCGCATGTTTGTGTGAGTTTGCCGTTTCGAGCGTTTGTAGGTAGTTTTCATACTGTTTGTATATTTATACTGCACTATTGCTGAATTAAATAAGCTACTTTTTATCCCCAAAAATAAAACGGATCCTGTGGGGTGGCCTCAAGTGGGTGCAGCCTCAGGAAAAAAGCAAGTAGTAAATAAAACAACATGTAAATTTTCTAACTAAAAGAGCGATTTATTGTTAGCCCTAGTACTTAGGTACACATTTATGACCACTAATAAATTTCAAGTTGATTGATCGTGCGCGCCAGACTGAAGTCGTGTCGAGCTCATTGTATCATGAACAAAAGTCTTTAGTGTAAGCTTTGTGGATAGTTAAGTTACTATTTCATGTTTTAGTTATTTTTGTACTTAGATAATGAATAGAAAGTACACAGTACATTTAATACCCACATAACTTACACTTTGGCTTCTGAACACAATCAGTCGTATTGATAGGTGAGACATTTTTTATCTCGTCTTTACCCACGTCTTAAGAATGTCGCGACGACTAGTCCACATAAAAGCGTGACTGACTACATTCTTCACCCTAACGAAAATAATGCTAATTAATTCAAATCGTATTACATCGCTACTAAGTTTAATCGTATGGTCCAGTAACCACACTAATAAAATTAATTCAAAATCATCCTTCATATCATGGCTGATAACATTTCTACCGATTCTTTAAATAAGCATTCAGTTTTAAGTCTAAAACGATGATGTGCAATCCACTTGCATTTTGTAGTTCACAATTTCATCTGGACAACACATTAGTTAATGTTACGTGTAACCCCTAACTAGTGAATTGTACAAAAACTAAATTTTCATACTCCGTAAGCTAATGTTTGCTACTTCTATAAAACTTACATTATTTTTACACGAACTTATTTAAATTTCGATCAGCTTGTTATAAAGCCAGATTTGTGTGTTTTCGAATATTTGAGATCGCATTCGAGCAAGCGATTTTTTGCATTAATTTGAGACCTTTTTCTCGATGGTTATTATAATAGATTGTATGTTGAACTTTAACAATGTCCAATACACAATTTATAGGAACTGACGTCTAGAGGTAAGACATTATGACGCACTAAATATCCATATTGTAAAACAGGTACTTCGAGCTATCTAATGTAGCTTCCCGGTCATTTGCATATTGTTGCAAGAATATTTAGTGCGCCACTTACTTAAGGCCTCAGTTTTCGCAAAAGTTGTGTAGTCAACTGCGAAATAATATAACCAATAGAAACTATCAGACCATCCGATATACTATGTTTAGTATTGGTGTCTAGTCATTTTTTTATTGTTGTCGACATATTCCTGCCTATAACTACACCAATATTCACAGCTTGTAACATCGATCAACATCATAGACACAAACCGTCTCTAAATATTAACAATGCTTATAACTGATTATCAAATTGAAAAAAATAACTGCTTATGCTCTATTTTATGTGTTTATTTTAAATATTATCTCCAATATGTTGATTGTCAGATAAGAAATGAGATGAATCTTATTAAACATATATCAACTTAGTGTTTGAAGCTGACACTTCTACCGCTAAAAGGCTGGCTCATACTTAACTATTAAACATCTCACACGCTAAAACCAACATAAGTTACTTACCTACCATGTATAGAAATGAATGTACGTTGAATATTTACATTTGATTAGCTTACAATAATAGAGCTGGTACTACACTATCGACGTGGTACATTGTATGTTTGTCTGTCCCTATTATGTATACCGTGTTTGTGCGGATTTTTCGTATCTCACGGCTTTGAAAAGATTATTTTTACTATTGTGAACCATAAAAGGCTCAAAAAACATTGGATATACCAGTTTTAGCTTTGGAACAGAATTACCAAAAAAAAAACCTGCATGTTTGCACATGACTGACTGACGGTCAAGTGCAAACCTTTAGGATTTTTGGTCATTATCAGATAGTATAGTACCGATCATAAAAATATTGAGAGGCATGTGCAATCAAAGTTATTATATTCTAGAAAGTTTCAAACGAAACATCTACTAATTAAATAATTCAGTTCATTCATAATTACTTAATTCTAGCAATAAAATCAGCACAGCAATGTACAAAGCATTAAATATTTTTTGTTATTTCCTGAATTTTCTCATCGCCATAACGTATCTTCTTACATTTTGTGTTCAACAAATAAATATGAATATTTTATCGCAAATTTATAACGAGCCTTAAGTTAACATACAGACATCGAAAACATAGTATTATGAACGTAACATATTTGCATACATTAGAAATATATCGCAAACTGTTAATAATTAATATTCGATGATAAAACATTTTATTTGTAATTGCGAAATTAATGTAATAAATAAGTTTAAAATCAGGAAAGTTGGATATAATTTTATAAATAAATATATTGTCTTAGTGAAGCCACAGTGTCGTACTGTGCGTGCATGTAGTCAGTGTGTGGCCATGTGCGGCCCTCACGGCGTGAGGATGGCCTGGCCACACGCCACTGTTGCCTAACGTAGCGCTAGCTAGTAGGTAGTCGCGGGGGCGGCTAAGCCTGCCGCATGCCGTCATGTTTCACGTCCGTTAATGCACTTTTTACGCACACGCCAAATTGCCGCTGGCGACCTGAAAGGAAACATGTTCATTATTATTCCATAATTGTATAAGGCACAATGTCTGTGCCCGTTAGTGCAAAGATCTGGCTAGGTTTCTCTATGATATTAAAAATATTAAATAATTCTTTTACAAAAGCCATACAAGCTAGTCGCTGCGATGTGCCTGCGCAAGTCGTACTCTCCAAAATCTTACGTCTCTTTTGCAAACTCAATTCGGTCTCAAGGGACGAAACTAAAAACTAAGCTTTTAAATACGTTAGCAAAACATAATGTTTATGTAAATGTATTAAAATAAATACATATAGGTAAACAAAACCAGTTGGTGTTGGTTGAATGTGGTTAGAAAATGTTTTCAATTAACGCGATAACATCTGCTTCCGTTTGAATGCGTATTCAACCTTTATAAATTATTTATTAAGTTCAATTCAATGACGATGTTTGTTCATTGGTTTGTATCCTGCAACCTATGGAGAGAACAATAATGTCCTTCCGTACACCTGTTATCTTGGTATCTAATCGTTTGTTTTTATTGTTTCGATAGCTCATAGCTCTACGGATTTTCTTTAATGTGGATAATTTGATGGTTTTAAGTATTTAGGGACTTTAAAAAAAATGTCCGCAAGCCCGCGCCTACGGTGGTTGGGCATCGGCTTGCGACTCCCGACACCCAGGGCGTCTCCTACGGCAGCTAGGGGCGTCAACGTTGTATCTCCTGCACGCGTTCCGCTTCCTCCTTTGTGAGCATTACTGCTTCGCATTCGCAGAAGGAGGTTCTGTGCCAGCCTAATCCATATTTTCTCGCGGCGTTAGCAATGTCGTCTGCACATCCATCTTTAATCCGGCTAGGTGTGACCAGAAGTTCAAGTATAATAAATTGTGAGTTACCTGTGCGAATGGTGCGAGATTCAGTCGAGGTTGTCCTGGAAGATAAGCCGCACGTAGCCGGGCGAGCCCTGCAGCGGCGCGGCGCAGAACGGGCAGATGGCGTGGAAACCGTTGGTGCCGTGCGGGATGTCCACGGTGGCCCAGTATCTGACGAAACAATAATACATGTCATAGTAACTGATAAATCGCACTGGACCTCACCAGTGCGATGCCTGTTATGGAGAAGTGTCCCGCCACAAGCTGATGTGACCATCGGGGTGGTTTTGGTAACATAAGAATCCCACAATTCCCAATTTCATCCAAGAGTTGCAGCCAAAAACAAAAAAGAAACTGACTCCAATACCCTCCACTAAACCGAAATACAACAATGATACTTGGCGACACTAAATAGTTTTCTTAAGGTTCCTCTAATCTGAGTTTACTGCAATATTTTCACCTAATTTACCGGAGTGGCTGGACCACACTTGAAATATTACCGGAGATATGTTGCGACCATACATTGCCTGGTAAAAATATCCCGTTAAGAAGCATCTAAAGATGTATAACTTACTTGACAGTCCTCTCCGAGGCCATGTGTCCGCAGGGGTTGAAGGCGTAGGTGGGCGGGCCGGCGTCCACGTAGAAGGCGGGCTCGATGCCCATGCACACGCGCACCACGGAGCCCGCCGTCAGGCACATGGGGCAGCGCCGCGACCCCGACTCGCTGCCTTCGGCGCCCCACGAGTGCTCGCCTGGGGAACACAATATAGGTAACAAACTGTCCACGGCTTTTTTGTTGCTGTATCATAGTAAGGTTCACAGCAGTCGCAGCCCGATCAGGTGGTCTGACCAAATTCACTTATACGATGCATTCCACGACACCAAGGACAGAGATAGGGGGAATTATGACCCTCAGCAACGAGCAAAACGACGCGAGGAGGAACCCTATAGATTGACTTCTGATAACTTAAACTTGAAGGTTCGGTTTTGATAATGATAACGGAAACAAACCTTAGGATCCAATATAATGGATATATTTTGGTAATGGTGTCATTGGGTAACTAAGCCTGCCTGACAATTGGCACGCTACAATACACTTAGAGCACAGAAAGCCAGGCTTTCTCAGAAACGAAAAACCTGATACTTATAAAAATTTCAAAATCTGGCTTTTATAATTCAATATTCTAGAATACATTTTATATTTTGTTTTATGAATTATAATAGACGTTTTAAACATGTTTATTCATCGACATTAATGATTTAGCGATATCGAATAGAACGTAACCAAATATTTTGCCCAGTCACGATCAACAGTCACCAACTCAAAAGTCCGCAAAGGAAAAACCCACTACACTTCCATTTTGGGAAAGGCCTATACCTAGTCTATTGAGATAAACTTCGCAAATTGGCTCGCAGAAGACAAACAAATAGCTTATCGGACGTTTATATCACAATAACATAACACACTTTCCTAAATTCATTTACATAATAATATTCGAAGCATAAAAACAAGTTCTAAAATACATACTCAGTAATTATCTTGTATTATTACAATTTGCCTATTTACCCTATTTCTTTTTTGCCTTATTAAAAGTATTGTTGAGGATAGCTTTTAGTTTAATTAACTTTTATCTACATTAACAAAAACATATTATTGTTTTTATTCCGAGCCCCGCGCTCCCGTGAATAAAAAGCCTGCCAACTTGAAGGTCACTTCAGTTGACAGCTCCATATTTCAGATGCAATACCATCAGGTCTTATACCTGAAATACGGCAAGTTCCACTGTGCAAATAGCCGCCTTTCACCAAACCGTACCAGAGTAGAGAAAAGGGACTCCATTTGCCGCACTTAAAGACTCCCATTCAGTTCGTAGTGCGTGGGTTCCTAGTTAACATAGCTAGCCTAGCTCCGGCCAGAAACCACTGCAGTTTCCTGAGGCCTGAATGACCTCATTGTTCTGAGGATTTCTGCACGTTTACAAGCCGTCCAAGTAGATTCAACCACCCAAGTTGCCTCGGAATGCGATCCAAAACGACGTGGGCGGTTGATTTGGCGCCAAAGCAGCCTCTACAGAGTGGGTTGTCCACCAGACCGTATGAAAATGAAGTATATTTACCTTGCACATGTCCACAGTTGAGGTACACGTAGGGCTGGTTGAGGTCCTGGTGCGCGGAGGACAGCTTGCGCGGGATAACGAGCGTGTTCAGCCCCACGGGACACTGCGGCCGCCCCGCGTTCAGTTCGTCCACTAGTTGTTCGAGATCGCGTTTTGTCTGTGGAAATGAGAATTGAAAATGAAATTTACAAAACAATCATCTTCCCTAGAGGAATCCCGAAGGGTTAGGCAAAAAAAAAAAGACAAAGTTTGAATTCATCGGGCCTAAATAAGCAAATAAAGTCCTAATGGATAAATCCAATAATACTTTTGTCTAAATCTCACGCTCTGGAGTAGCGCTTGCCACCAGTCTAACCCACAAATGAACAAATTTAGGTCTTATCTAACTTTTCTAATTTTTTCCGTAAACCTGATTTGTTAACGAAAATATTTTTATTTTGCCTTATCAATAAACATATTAAACCTACTGGCCGAAGCAATTACTATAACGCTAATGAAAAACTTTCTTTTCCGGAGTCGGTGACTTTGGTACTTATTGTTTTTCGACACCGACTTCGGAAAAGAAAGTTATTTTCCGCTTTATAGTGTTTTGCTTAAGAAGTCGGTTTAATTTTTTTGTTAAAAAGTTTATATCGCATGACGATTCCAGTAAGCCCATACACTACGATGTACAATAGGGTACATTGTTTTATAACGGAGTTCCATTGCCTACCTTTCGGCTTCATCATCAGATCAGTTTGATGGTACCATTTTCATCAGTACCATTTATATGTATTTGCTTCATCATAGTCGCTTAACTATTGTAGATATCTTATACCTGTGACATACCAATCATTAAAGAGTTCCAGTGGCCATCTGTGGTCTTATTCGTCAGTTCCACTTCACCAAATCTAATATCAACAAGCAATTCTTGTATATATGCATCTATATAATCTGAATTTCGGATACCGCTCCAACGATTTTCATGAAATTTAGTATGCAGGGGTTTTCGGGGGCGATAAATCGATCTAGTTAGGTTTAATTTTTAGAAAACATCGTTTTCTCTATTTTCACCCGAGCAGAGCTCGGTCGCCCAGGTACTGATTACTGACTTTATAAAAATTTGGCAACAGATATTCAGAAATCTGTGTTAATGAGATTTTAATCAGATACCTACATTTAAAATTTGTCACGACGGTTTTCAATAGATTTACGTCAGAGAATACCCCAATCACTTCGTCACCTTTCTTTACAGAAATTTTAATGTGACGTCATGCTGACTGACAGGACAGCTCATCTTGTGTTTCTTTCCCCCAAAGGGCATTTCAGAAATTTAATCAGCAGAAAATAGTCCAAAATAAATATGAAGATATGTTATTGTTTGTTTTTTTATGTTCATTCGCAGACTTAGGATAGGAAACACCGACTTCATCTCGTTTTATTTTGTCGTGTAAATGTTTGTCCAAAACAATTTACAGTAAATATAATTAAACTTACCGGTGAGTTCTTAAGTCCTTCAGCACTCCTCCACAGTAGCGTAGCGCCACATAAATCTATCATGGTTCCGTCACTTAGGACGTTGGTCTCCGCTTGACAGGGCAGGCCCTACAAAAGAAACAATAAAACATTCTTATTATACTGGGAACATACGTAGAATAAATAAATATCGGCAAGTTTGAACGTTGAAGGAATATCTCAAGGGTTTCCCACGCGTGTTTCAAATTCCTAACGAATTCTTAGAACTATTTGTCGTCACCTGTTTCTTTGGGTTTTACTATTTATTTTGCAGAAGCAAACCATCTGGTGGTCTTACATCAGCACGCGATTAAACAGATATTTTTTTTTTGTGACCTAAAAACTTTTATGGGCTGCCGATCATATTTTTTGTTCAGTCCGGTTTCAACTGGTTCATTGTAAGTCTTCTTTATGTCATAATGTTGATATTGAGCAGGCTCTTAACGTATTGTCTCCATTGGGAAAGATGGCTAGGATTCCAAGAAGAAACATCCTGGCAAAAGGCAAGATGACGTCAATCTGCACAAACTTTTTCTATGGAATCGTCCGGAACACAGACATAAATCTAACTAGATAACGCAAGTCCCTCCATCTGTATGAAAACCAAGCGTGCCACTTTTTCACAAACAATTTAAAAACAAATTACCTTACCAATGAAAGAAAAAAAATCCAATGCCTCTGCTAACTTTTTCTATACATTATTTACAGCTCAATATGGCGTAAAAAGGCATTTTTCTAGATTTCGGTGGATTTCCGGTGCCGATAATGCTAAATGGAAGCTCTGATTACGATCATTGATCGTAACTTTGCTCCGTTTTTTGGCACGCGAAGTACATACAATCGCGTCATCTAGTTAGATTTGTATCTGTAGTACGTACACTTTTTTGTCTCGGAAATCAGTGTCTCTCAGGTGACATTTAAAAAAAGAACTGACCTATCAAAATTCCCAAGCAGCTGTTTAATGACTCAATGTCTATCCACGTGGCTCCGAAGTTCAAGCTTCCTAAGTTTAAGATAATTGTAACTTAAGTTGCACATTACTCGCAGAACGGATGGTCGATGGGGCTGAAAATACCTGGAGTAGTGTCCGCGTACCGGAAGACGCTGCGTTGGAAGGCCTCCAGAAGGTAGGCCGATGTGGCGACACTTGGAGGAGGCCTATGTTCAGCAGTGGACGTGTTTCGGCTGAAATTATGATGATGAAGTTTAAGTTACCTTCTGCTGTGCAGAGCGGCTCTCCCTGAGCGAGAACACGGCGCCTCCAACGGAAGTCTCGCGCCACGGCCCACAGGTGGCACTGCCGCCACAGAAGTCACCACGCGGATGCATGATCAAGACACCATTTGTCGTGAGTCCATCTATTTCGTGGTTCTCTGTCCATTTTGTCGCTTTTTCCTGGAAATTATGATGAGACTTTAAAGTTTTGGCGGTATGATTCACTTTCTGATGGCATAAATCAGGCGCATTATTAATATTAATACAATTAAGGTATTTTTGCACAGTTCCATGCATAGGCAGTTATTATCCATCTGTGTCTACTGCCCATAATTATGTCACGCCGTGAACTGCGATAGACGGAGTGCATTAATAAGGAAGACCTATCCTTAAATTATCTTCTATTCAAGAGCAGAACAAATCCGCCAACATCACAAAGGTTGCTTCAAAAAGTTCTGAATGTCTGACATTAAAAGATCGCTGAATGTAAGTGGCGGCTCATTGCGAGTAAATGGCGACTAAATTGTTGGCATTAGCCATTCATTTACGTGAAGCGGCTACGTCACAGACACCTACAGATGACGTCAGAAGTGTCAAGTCTGTGTACTAGGTTTGTACTCAGTTTGTACCAGTGACAGTGATAAAAGATGTCTGTGAAGTGAAATAAAAGGCCGACATAAACCAAGCAGGTATTCTTAGTAGTTGTTTATTTCTTACTCAAGTTACAAAACATCCTTTGAATCACTTATCGTCAACCTACGCCTCATAGTGGTTGTATCATACCTTGACACGTGGCCTAAAACCTAGAATAAACCTCGTTAAGCCATCATTGATCAAACATCGGCTTAAAGTTCCGACCCACGAGGCAACGATCGAATTCGTTGACATTACATAAAATACCAAAATACTCGTTCAACCTTTCTTACGGTAAAAGTATCGGTCACTTACCCCTAAAAATATATTTCTGGAGGAGTCAAAACCGGCTGCGTAAATGCGGCAGTTGTTGACATCGTTGCGGTCTGCTATGATACGGCATGCGAACCGTGATATTGTGCTTTGCAGGACTTTTGTGTCTCCACTCTTGTCGCCAGCCACTGTGTCCATCACTACGAAGTCGATCGGGGATTCCGATGATCTACCGATCTGGGGACAAGGAAATATATCGGTTAATTATATAATAAAAAAAGAAGAAATATATAAATATATATATATTACTACCTGTTGCCCGCGATTTCGTCTGCGCAGCAATAGTACTTTGAATAGCCTATTTTTTTATATCGCGCCATATTATTATAGGTGTGTGGGGCGCCGCCTTACTTGAGAAATTTCAAATTTTAGTTCACCATACAAACTTTTACCCCCCTGTCCACCCCTAAAGGATGATTTCCGGAATAAAAACTCTAATTCTATGTCCTCCCCAGGGTCTCAAACTATTTCCATACCAAATTACATCTAAATCGGTTCAGCGGTTTAAGCGTGAAAAGGTAACAGACAGACAGAGTTACTTTCACATTTATAATATTACTAGCTTTTATCCGCGGCTTCGCTCGCAGTGAAGCCAATAAAAAAAACTTTTTTAATAAATAGTATCCTATGTTACTTCTAAAACCTCCAAGAATATATGTTTCATGATGATCGGTTCAGTAGTTTTTGCGTAACAAACAAACTTACATTCACATTTATAATATTAGTAAGGATTAAATTAATTGGCGAGATGATTTTAAATACTCCTCAGTTGTTGTATAATCTGCAGGATATATTTTTATTGAAATCCACATAATATTTTCTAGTATTATTATGTAGTCACAAGTTCTTAGTAGTTTCAGTAAATAAGTTTCCTATAAAAATGATTTGTGGGCCGGGGAAATACCGAGATGTCATTGAAAAATCCAAAGCATAAAACAAAATAAAAACAATGAGCTGATAAAAGATTTGCTTGCGAGAGTGGAATTCCCGAAGTGTGTTATATGAATGATAAAATCGAACGATAATAAGAAGTCATGGGTATAACATCAGAAATATTTTTTAATGATTAGATAATTTCCTATCTATCCTATGCCTAAATAAATTGATCGCTTAACAACGGCATTGAAACTGTCAGTTGAACTCTGAGCACCGATTTCTTCATGACCATAAAAAGTGTAGACTGAGGAAATTGGACGTGACAAAGGGTTTTTTTATTGGTGATTAACGAGTCAATCCTCAGGAACAGCTAGCAGACTTCAGTAGGCGAGGAGTGTGAAGGCTGCGTTACGTCACCCGTTCCACAGAGTGACTGCAGCGCTCTGATTGGCAATGTCGAGAAGCATTCGCGAGCCTCCTGTCAAGTGCTCCTCAAAGTGCATTGTGAAGGCCAGAGGAAGTTGTGAATGTTCAAATTTTTGTAAAACATAATTGCTAGTAATAGCAACACTAAAGCGATTCGCAACAGAAATTTCCCGGTTCATCTAAAATTGTACACCACGACTTTCCTCTAAAGCACACTGACTAATCGGTGCTTGTTACAAAACAAAGTCTACACTGTATTCCCACGGAATGATACGTACAGAAAGTTCGATACAATCTGGAATTATTATCGGGTCCGCGGTCTATATCAGTGGTAATTATGTTAAAATATTTAACAATTCGTCAACGGTGTCCTATTTTTGTTTGGCAATTACGCACCTTATTTCTTGAGCCAACTGGGACGTCAGCATTAACATTTTATTTTTATACCGCCACAAGGCATTGTATTTACAAATTTTAAGTATTTTCACGAGTTATGTATTTGTAAGGTTACCTTCAAAGCTGAAAACGCTCAAGTGTTCCCTAATTACACAGATCGTTTTCGAAGCAATCTTTTAATTCCCAATTACGAGAAATTCGAAATTGAATTTCACTCGATGTTGGGTATATCGTAAGATGGTGTTCAATTAACTTATAATAACTTGAGTTTACGAGCATAACGATTTGATGGAAATACGTATTTGAACCGTGGCATCCATTTCGATTAGGTACTTCGTAAAGCACAAATCGGAGAAGATAAGCGTTGAAGTGTAATAATTTAAATTACAAAATGATCGGCTAAGTTCACACACGCGTGATCACGCACATTGCGTTCAATAAGTCCGCGGTGTAAAGACAATGGGTGAGGTGAATGCGTTGATCCGTCAACTTCGGAATTTGTTGCGTTAAATGGCAATGTTTGCAATAGTGCAGTAGTTGGAAGGAGCATATCGTAGCGAGTATAAGAATACAGATTAGCGTCATCGACGCCGCATTGCCGCTGTTGGTTAAGGGCCTTCCACCGCTTTAATGCCGTAAAACGGTTACTTTCTAAAGCATACTCCTTAGTAACGGCTAGGTTAAAAGGGTAGAAAATAAAAAATATTGATTATTGATTCATGCACATTATTCGTGAAACATGTTTTTTTCGTGTAACTAATAGATTCGCTTTAATAAAATAATGAACATAATGATTTTATTTCGCTACTTTTGGATAATCCTCCAAAACGACTTGGATGTTTAAAAATATTTTTACACAGAAAGAATGATGGCTAGAATTTCTTCATAACTGAAATAGCATAATGCAAAATCAAAGAATATTTTGCAAACAAAACTGTCCAAAAGAAGGTTCAATATTAATAATCTGGCTCCGAGTGGGCGCACGGCCAGTACTGCGTTAACATTGGGGAATCCGGAATTTATACGCCTTAACTTAAAGCAACGACGTGGCGTTTGCGTCACGATCCCGGCGCGGAACCGCCGCATACATTACGAGTACACGAGGCCCTGCATTATGCACTTGTGAAATTAACTTTATGACAATCGATCGGCCGACCTTTACTCAAGGCTGAACAGGCAAGGGAGTCTTCTTCGTACTTTTACAGTAATCGTCTTGTTCTTGAGAATACGTAAGACACGATAAGATTCGGAGTTCAAGTCACAAAATAAAGCTCATACACACAAAATTACTTTTCCAAAAACTAATCTAAAATGAGCTCGAGAATGTATTCCTCGTAATATCATAAATGGTTCGGACTATTCTAAGCGAGCCAGTAACTGAATAGGAGATCATTACTCCATTTTGTCGTGTCTAAATTATATCGGAGTGGCACTGAAGCCATTGCACAACGCCAGCTGCGTCTAGGTTTCAATTGAGCAATTCTGAATGATATTTTTTTCTCCCCAAACCACAGAATTGGATCAGCAGGCGTGACGAGAGACTAAAGATGGTGGAGATTACATGCTATCCGGTTACCATCCCGTTATGTACCGACCGTGTTGCGTCCAGTGCGTTTATGCCTTAGCACCAAGACCAATCTGATCTAGCCACGGTTAAATATTAACCAAAACAATCGATAATTACATCTTGTGCAAAGAGATAAGAGCCGTCTCACGCACAGGGTATCGGTCGTGTTTCAAATGTGTATTGTTCTCAAAGGTCTGTAATTGCGTAGCTATTTCCAATATAATATTTCACCGTCGCCATTAATCCTCCCACGAGTATAATATACGGCGTAAAATTGACCATAAATAAGGTTTAACGAGAAAAATTCAATGCTATTTATTGTTCCTGAATTTAAATAATTCGGCCCGATTGTCTTTTTACCATTGACCATACCAAGGTTAAATGTCGGTCAAGGTTTAACGGGTGCTTAAACGTTGTATTATGTAAATTGAAGTATTACATGATAAACAATGCACATAAACGCGCATAAAGCGAACGTATAATCAACTCTTATAAATTCTATAATGTTAACAGGTATTAGAGTGCTGTGATTTGCCAGGGACTTACGTCAATAGACAAGAGCATTTATTCATTACAATCAGCTGTAATATTAGTACAGATGCTGCGAATAGTTTTTTATAGCGAATAGTCGAATACCGATTAATCGCCATTCCCGATGGCGATTAGTCGAATACTCGCCATTATTACTCGACACAAAAAAATAATATAAAGAAATAGTTTATTTATTCCTAACTAGCTTCTGCCAGCGGCTTCGCCCGCGTGTATTATACACATAAACCTTCCTCTTAAATTACTCTATCTATTAAAAAAACCGCATCAAAATTCGTTGCGTAGTTTTAAAGATCTAAGCATACATAGGGACAGACAGACAGCGGGAAGCGACTTTGTTTTATACTATGTAAGAATTTATAATATTAAACTTGTAGTAGTGTCTCAACTTAACAATCGTTCGGTGAACATACATGAAAAAAAAACAAAAACATACATAAAGTTGAACATAGAACCTCCTCCATAGGCTTGATCCCAATCGTGCAGAAAAATCTGCCCCTTTTGGATTTTTAAATGATAATAATACTGTGTGTTTTAGAGTAGTTTAGACAACTATTCGCCGAATTTCGAATAATAGACTTCCAGGTTTCCTATTATTTGGAATTCGACGAAAAACATAAAAATTTAGAGTGGTGCCGAATAACCGAATAATAGCGAGTATTCGCGGCATCTCTAAATATTAGTGTCAGGATGCGCCATTTTGTGCTGGCTATCGGTAAGTTAATGCAGTGGCCGCCTGTAACTGATATCAGCTGACCGCAGCCAGATAAGTAAGACGGCCCAACATTCCAAACCCACAACTGAGCGATATATAGAGTAATTAGAAAAACAAGAAATAATGGCCTTAATGATTTATTCACAAAATTTTCCATTATTCTTATCGCAGGTAAATAGCAAGCCTCGATAGTAGTTGGAACTGAATTAAAATTCTACGTGGTCCTATTGGCGCCCGTAAGAAAAGACTCCTTTGAACCGTTTAGTCCTTTATGGTGAATTGTGTCTGGCGCGTGCTGCTTCTTCCAGATTGGCATTTGAAAAGGAAATTCGATTTAGTTCTTTTTTCGATATGTCCGTTTTTTATTCTTGGCTTCCGAGATATTTTATGCCATGGAACATTACATGGAACTTCAATATTCAAACGATCGAATTTGTAAATTCGAAATGGAATTTCAATTGGCTTCGTTGAATGTGCTCCCAGTCTCCTATATTGCTATAAATAATTGAATATACTGTTTTCAATAATGAAGCCGTGTAAAAGACAATAAATATGCCCCTTCTTACAAACAAATTCATAGCAACCGCAGGTGTGAGCGGTTAAGGCAGGGGCTGTGCTTCGAGCCGGCGAGCAATGAAGCCACCACTCGAAGGCAATTTCCTTTCCATAAATTTGATACTGGCGTTATCACCGCGCTTCGCTAGCTTTACAATCTAATTTGAGAATGGGGAAGTGGTATCATGTTCGCTATTTGACTGGCATTGTCATTGAAACAGGCATTTGGTTGAAAGAACTTCAACAAAACGATTTTGATGGGCGATAGCACTGTATGTTGTTCCCCCCTACTGGTTTCTATTGAAACCGTTTATCGTAAATCTCAATCTTACCCACAAAATTCCACACTAAAAGTGGAATCGTTTCAGCCAAATTCGTTACAAAAAATCCTAGACCAAAACATAATTGCATTTCTCAAAAATGTTTTTCTTTAGAAAGTACCGTCTGTCTGGCGGCGGGCGCCGTTTACCTGTACAGGCAGCGGTTAGTGGCTGTACATTCATCTGCTTCCTGTTATTCGACTCTCGCCACTCGACGTGGCGATAAAAACTCAGGTACAGAACAAATACTACTAAACACATTGTTCGTATAAAATTCACTATAATTTTTCGGTAAATAACGGAGAAACTACATTCCGCTTCGGCAGATTTTTGAGTCCTCTATTCTTTGCCGGTGTAACGTATTAAACTTTTTGTTGCCGATTTAAGAATGTCGAAAGTGGGTGCTATCGATTCACATGTAGTTACGAGTACATCTATCCATTGATTTTTGAATAAACTTCACTGATCAATTCGTTTGTGCAATGCTCAGTTAAGCTCGATTTAATTCCGATTAAACAAAGTTATGTTGTGAGCTCGTTGAGAATTTAATACGCCTTCAATGGAGTGCTATGCAAATATAACAATATCGGCTAGGACTGCCAGATGTTCTGCAAAAGTTAAAACATTTTCTTCTTGTTCTAAAGCTTCCGACAATATGCCCGAATCCATCATGCGATTTAAATAATATCATTAATTTTCCGAAAGCGTTTTCCAATACCATTTATTTGTACAGTAATTACGTACAACAACGAAAACAAATGCGTAATTGTGTACGAAATATATGAAGTGGATTCTGCCTTGACAGCGATCGAAGACAGAGCATTCGATATCTTCGTGTAGGCGGCAACGTAGGCGAAGATACGGGGGCTCCACACGACTGTCTCCAAAACATTCAGTATGCATAATTAAACTACATTATCTGAACAATGAACCTACATAATTTGGCTTATTCTAATCCCATCTACATAATTAGGTTCGAGCCAAAAAGGAATGGAACTATAACAATTATAGAACCATTGCATGATCCAGATTATTATCGGCCATTGTAAGCATAGTTGGTAATCTGGCTCAGCTTTAAAGAGATCCAATTACTTAGCGTATGTAGTCTGCCTGCACGCTTTCACACTTGTATGTACTGATTTGTATATATACTTCAGCCATTTTGAAGATACAACGTATACTAACAAAGCAAAACAGCATTTTTTGGGGCTACCCTCTACTCAACAACAAAAATAAAACGAATTCGATATAGAATGTTGGATCTGTTGGAAATCGATTTAACTGAGTTAGTACAGATGTAAGATAGTTTGAGAACATAAAAATATAAGGTCATAGGACTAGCAGGTTAGATTCCAGCAGACCTAAAATTTTGACCCCTAATGTCAGCTGATTGGGCTTTCAGTACTTTGTTAGTAAATATTGTACCTTCATCTTGGCCAGAGTATAATACCTACAGCTATATTCAAAAGTAACAAGGCGACATGATATCCTGGTAGGCTCCAAAGGCGATGACGTGGCGAGTTAAGGCTTCTATCTAACGGATTAGGCTGAAATTGAGAAAGAAACAAGAAAATGGAAACATGAAAGGCGGCCTTTGTTCTGAAGAACACAACAGCTGATAATAAAAAGAAAAAGCAGTCCAAGTACGAGGACCCTCGCCAAATACGGCGAAATTTGTTTATATTACCAAATGTAGTTTTGTAAACTCCTGAGCCTCGTATCCTTGCATGTCATAAGCATGTTACGGCACGTGTTCCGAGTCGACGCATCTGCTCATGCCGATATGCGGATACAACATTTCATTTGGCTACCTGGATTTTCCACAAAAACGCATCAAACTATTATGAGCTCTGTAGCTATTAACATACAGATCTTGTTACATAAACTCGTGTGTTAATATTAAATAGGTTATGAAAACGTGAATGTAGGGAAATTGTGTGGGGTGCCCGTTGTTCGCGATGCCGCTGGCTGACTGTCAAACGTCAATAGGCAGCTTCCCCTACTAGAGGACGTCTCAACGGAAGGCCTTTTGAAAAGGTCGAAAGTGATTGACGTGAAATGAAGAAGATGGTTGAATTGGCCGGTAAATTGGGACGTATAAATGAGTTACGAGGAAACATTCATGTTTTATTTATCATGTCATATCTGACACTGGCCGAGTCACAAAAGTTCCGCCTTGAGGTTTGTCAAAGAGCAATGGAGCGCAGCATTCTGAGCGTAAAAAGAGTTGACAGGAAAAGAACCTAACCTAGACCGGGGATCATAGACGGAGGAGTAAGGGCTGCCAACCTAAAATGGGTTTGTGCGGGTCAGGTTAGCCGCATGACTGGGGACCGCTGGGGAATAGTCTCTACAAATTGGGTGCCTGAGGATGGACAACGCCGACGAGTCCAGCCTAGAAAGAGGTGGCGAGACGCTCTAGACACTCTAGACTGCAGACTGGTCCGAAGTGGCTCTGGAAAAGAATATTTGGATGTATTTGGGAGAAGCCTTTGCCCAGCAGTGGGAAAGTATAGGGTAATAAAAAAAACCTGCATTTCTATGCCATAAGGTGTATTGGCTGGCAGTCAGAATTATTTGTTAATGTTTTGAATGGGATCCTGCCGTTTTGCCGAAAAGATTTTGCCAAATTTTCATTACCCAAACAAATTTTAGCAACCTTTTTTTATACCAATGTAATATTTGGAATAATTTTAGTACGCACATTTTCATTTGGTCAAATGTTTACTTGGCAGATTGTTACCAAGGATAATGTCATTAAGGTTTTTGGTCTTTAATCAAATGATTTATTACAGCAAACAATATTTAGACAATAAACGTTTAGTCAAATGAATTGTTATGACAAAAAATATAAAGGCAAAAATGGTTAGGTTAGGTTAGGTTAAAACTGTGACCACCTACGCACGAGCCGAGCGAGCGTAGCGAGCGGTGCCGCGGCAGCGGCCGGCGAGTGCCAGAAACGACTAGATTATATAGAAAAAAATATGGAAAAAAGAGATTATTTTTAGGAGGCTATCGAGAGAAATAATATAATTATAATAACATTATTATTACCTGTTTAATTTTTGTCATTGGCTACGCAATCGACTAAACAGAAATGGTAAGTTTAAAACTGACGACACCAAATATTTGGCTTATTTAATTTTGCGTAAAATATGTTATACCAACTGAAATATTTGACTAGATAAAAATGGTAAAAGTACTAGTTGGTGAACAAGTTATTGTTCAAACGTTCACTTGCCAAACATAGGTTTTCGTAACAATTATTTGTAAAGAGATTGTTTGGTAAGTAATAATTTGGCAAATGAAGTTATGCGAAAATTTGTTTGGGAAGTGATAATTTGGCAATTTCTTTTCGGTAAAACAAGGGAGACCCGTTTTGAATGCTGGAAACCACAGATATAAATCTAACTAGATGACGCGATTGTATGTACTTCGCGTGCCAAAAAACGGAGTAAAGTTACGATCAATGATCGTAATCTGTGCTTTTCATTGAGCATTATCGGCACCGAAATCTAGAAAAAATACTTTTTTGCCATATTGAGCTGTAAAGTATGTATAGAAAAAGTTGGCCGAGGCATTGGAAATGTTTTCTTTCATTGATAAAAAGTGGCACGCTTGGTTTTCATACAGATGGAGGGACTTGCGTTATCTAATTAGATTTATGTCTGTGCTGGAAACCAAGCCACCTTGATTGCGGGTTGTTGACTAAAACTTGTGGTGGCAATTATTTTCGATGCTGATATGGTAAAACCCATATTTGGTCAAATCAGGCGAATTCTGCTAACAGTTTCAGGAAGTGTTTGGATGGACAAAAAAGAATCACGTATCTTTAAAAAACATATCCTTGACCTAAACGTATAACTACATAGTTTCAAATACATGACGAAACTGCGAAGTTTCGTTCAATTTTGAACCTGTAAGGCTAATGCCAATTGTATGCTACCTACACAGCCATTACGCTGCACTGGCATGGAACATTCACCATCAAACCACAAATATATAATCAAGTAGCTATATGCAAAGTAGTATGTGCCTCAAGGTATTATGTGTAAGCTTGTTAAACTTGGTTTGCTGGTTCAGATTGTATGGTGAAATTAGCCGTGTCGTTTCTGGAAAAGAAAAGATCTACAACTTTCCTTAAGGCTAGTAACCTCGTTTGTATGTACAACTTAAGAGTTTTAGACATTCGTGGGTTAATATACATAGGTGGCCGGTAAAAACCACTGGATATTTCGAAGGATAAAAGGTGTAAAGACCACTGTGGTTTTAGTTGATCAAAGTCTGGTTTAATATCTAACTTTCTATACAGGAAGACTTTAATATGTCTAGTCCAGCAACGAGTATTTTCGTAAACAATTAAATAGGTGAAAGTAAAACAATGACACAACAGGTAAAATTAAAAAAAAAACCTCGACATATTTTATTTCATGCTACATAATTTATTTAGTAGCAAACACGCTTCGATCGACAATCTATTGAACACGTAATTATGACACGACACGATATCTTGCGAAAACACCCCGATTCAAACAGTAAAACGCCCATAACTTTAGAACGGCTCATCTGATTTTCATCAAACATAGCTAAGAACACTCTCAATAAAGTCATCTTTCAAACAAAAAAAACCCATATCAAAATCGGTCCATCCGTTTAGGAGCTATGATGCCAAAGACAGAAACACACAGGTTCACACTTCAAACTTATAACACCCCTCTTTTTCGTCGGGGTTTAAAAACAGAGGACAACAGAAGTGGTTGGTGGACATGGTAGTAAGTGAATGTACCAATAACCCAAATACTATAGGTCCAACAAGGGGCCAACAGACAGCTATCTTGCAAAGCATGTCAAAAATGCACCAGCATCAGTCAAAACCCAGTGATGCTGCTGCAATTGCTGCAAACAGTAACAATACCAGGTATAGATAGATATTGGTCGAATTCCGGCGCACAATGAGGTCGGCCCACGCAAATGGCGCGAAATGGGACATCCTTTGTTCTAGTTGCATGAGCTGCATTGTTGTTTCGCAAGCTCGCGTACTAGAGCATTCATTAAATTAATTTGTTTACACAATGATCGGCAGCACTGACGGCTCCTTGAATTATTTTCCAATTAAAACGTGATTAACGAGGCGTTTACGAATATAAATTTTGTTTGGATTTTAACCTAGAAAATAGTCAAGAATTCTGTTCGCTTTTTCTATTTTTATCTGATCCTAGTAATTAAATTACAACGTTATTTTTCATGCATATATATTTCATACTGCTAACACAAAAATAATTAACGTTTGTAGACGTAAAGAGCACGATGTATTGCTTATTTAAAAATAATTACATTGAATTGTACTACTAGAAAATAGCCTCCTGTCAGTCCAACAATACCACCATGCCCGTCGCGAATTCGGGTTGTGGTCGCATCTGTTGGCGCTCAGAACGCGTTCTGGCTTTTCTGCTCTGCCAGAACGCTTTGTGATCGAATATTGTGAAAGCCACAAACCGAATTCGCGTTGCAGCCTATTATCAGAACGCGTTGCGGACAGTTTCAAGGTACCACAACACGAAATTCGCCAAAAAATAGCTCAGAACGCTTTGTGGCTTCTTAATGTGGCTACAACACGTTCTGAGCTATTTTTTCGCTCAATGAGCGTTTTCGATCTTTGAGCGTAACATGTATAAACCAGTAAAAGTAAACATTTCATGTTATAGAAAAAAATACCCAACTATCGGAAATAAACAACTTTACACGAGCTTCCGCCCGCGGCTTCGCCCGCGTAAAAAGTGTTTTATCATACAAAGGGAATACAAACTCCAAATCCTATGTCCTTCCCACGGTCTTAAACTACCTCCATGTCAAATTTCATCTAAATCTGTTCAGTAGATCCAGAGATTCCCCCTACAACCTCACAAACTTTACCTTTTTTACACGCTTTTATTAGCTTGGTATGTATGTAATTATGTACTGTGTATGTATCTATGTATCAATGTAACGGAATCTTTGAACGTGATTTTCACCCCCTTCAAAACTTCGGATTAATTTGAAACTTTTCACACTTATCAAGGACCGATGTATTGTAAAAAAGCTTGGGGTGCTTGATGTCAATTGTTATAATATTTTATTGACAGATAAAAGTATAGTCATTTTGAAAATATCTTCAAAAGCATCCCACGCTTTTTTACAATATTTTTTTTTTGTTTGTCACACTTCTTTGTTATAATAATAGCATAAAAAACTAAAATAAAAAATAACTATAATATTATTATAGATTAAATAAGTGAAAGAAATATGACTATTAAAAATATTCTTTCATGGACACATTTCCTAGCACGGAAATAGGGAAATATAATAAATTTCACGACACACGATATAGGTAGCTATTAATAAAACGTTTTTTTTAATAGGGAAAACGTAATTCATGTTTTCCCTAATAAAAAAAATGGAACCAACCTAGGGGAATTTAAATTACGGCTGCTATGGGGAAACTAAAAAACCGTGGTGGAATTCTGAGTCACAGAGATAACGAGGTGATTCACCAAAACACATTTAAAAAAAAATTAAAAGGAAGGAATCGCAATGTCGGGTTAAAGGCTGCTAAAGCAAGTAAATTTAAACAAGTCTGCGGGTCCTGATGACATCTCGCCCATATTCATCGTCAACTGTGCCAAAGATCTTTCAGTGCCTCTGTCCATCCTTTTTGAGAAATCTCTTGCCACTGGCGTGGTACCTAAAATATGGAAGTCGGCATATATAACACCAATACATAAAAAAGGGTCAAAGACATTGGTCGAGAATTACCGACCTATTTCGAAGCTGTGTGTTTGCTAAAATACTGGAGAAAATTGTGCACGCGCAGGTTTCTTCGGCACTCAAGCACATCTTAATTGAAAGCCAGCACGGCTTCGTGAGGGGTCGGTCGACCACGTCTAATCTTATTGTCTGTAGCGACTACCTCTCTGAGTGTATGTCGCAAAGGTCCCAAGTCGATGTTGTATATACCGATTTCAGTAAGTGTTTCGATCGGATAGATCATGTGATCCTGTTGCGTAAACTTTTATTGGTGGGCATCAGGGGCGATCTTTACCGGTGGTTCAAGTCCTATGTGGAGAGCAGATGTTAGACTGTAGTTCTGAATGGATACTGGTCTAAACCTATGAACGTCCCATCGGGGGTTCCCCAAGGATCCTTGCTTGGGCCATTGTTATTTAATATATTTATCAACGATATCTCTTCTTCATTCCGGTACTCAAAGTTGTTACTCTACGCTGATGATATAAAGATAATGAGACAAATAAATACCCTGGCGGATGCTCATCTATTACAGGCGGACCTTAATAGTTTTCAAGGCTATTGTACAAATAATAAGTTGGATCTGAATGTCTCCAAGTGTTATGTTTGCACCTTTACACGGAAACCTACCCAGATCGTCTATAACTACATGCTGTTGGATACAACACTAAAAAGGATCAACACCATCAGGGATCTGGGAGTTACCTTTGATGCTAAGCTCCTCTTTGATGCGCATATAGATAATGTAGTCAAGAAAGCATCAAAAGCACTTGGTTTTATTCTCCGGGTGTCCTCCGAGTTCAAAAATATTAAAACTATTAAAATACTATACTGTTCCTTTGTCCGTAGTCATTTGGAGTATGCCTCTCAGGTCTGGAACCCCAATTATAATGTCTACATAAATCGTATTGAGAGCATACAGAAAAGGTTTTTGAGGCACATTCAGTATCGGTCTAAAACGTTTATATCGAATTATACCTACCGTTGCAAAAAATTTCATATCCTTCCACTCTACGAAAGGCGAAAAATATCAGATCTTGTGTTTCTTTTCAAGATAACCAATGGAACAACTGGTGTTACCGAGTTGCTTCACAAAGTCGGGCTGCGAGTGCCGTCTGTGTTCTTGCGTAGACCTCATTTATTGTACACCCCAGTGGTAACCACTACGTACAGATGGAACTCGTACATGATGAGAGCGAGTCGTATGTACAACACAACCTGCTGGGAGGCTCCGATCGACATTTTCCATACTAGTTTTAATAAATTTTATGTGATTGCTTCTTCGAGCGTAAATAGTAATTTTACTGTTTGGTGTTATGTACCTACATATGTATATTATCTATTATAAATTTTCAGTTTCATATATATTCTATTTACTATCAGTGGAAACTTGTAATTGGCCATATTTTGTATAAACTATTACTAAATGTCTGCTTAGCTGTAAGTTTTCCTAAAAATAAATAAATAAATAAAAAAAACTAACCGTAATTAAAAGACTACATTGACGTTTTTTGTTACAAAACTTCGATTTCTGAATTAAGAATTTGTATCTCTACTCCAGCCCGAAAATCTGCCAAATTTTGACATTAACGTAGGGTTTGATAAGTTCTAACTCTAAATACACAATTCAGAAACCGGTCTTAATTCATTTAGCTTCCCGTTCAATGCAGTCATACATAATGTAGAATTTAACAATCGGGCAACCAGAATTTTGATCTCAAATATATCGGGAATAGAAACGGTATAAAATGTATCGGGGTTTGCCAGCGGGATCGCGTTTGGGGAATTCCGATGCGTCTGGCATTTTCTGATATTATTACCGTATCGCATAAAATTTCGAAGAAAGCCACAGGGCACAGCCCGGTGCAAATTCTTTTTTTGCATTATTTCTTCAAACATTTTACTGTCATTAGGTATTACAATGCTGAATTCAAGGTAAGTCAATTACTACAATATAATACACACTGCACATTATCTCAAAAGTGTGTGTAATTTATGTCTCGTAAGTCATTAGATGCTGTCGTTTTCGCATCATTGTTTTCTACATAACCTTACTGTACTGACGGTCAGTGCGTAAATTGCCGAACACTATCCATTCAGTAGGAAAAACATACGTCGGCTATACAATACGACAAAACAAATGTCCTATACAAACTTAAATTATTACTACAATGATTCTTAATGAGTAGCCGATTGTTTGCCATTGTCTACATATTCGCACATGTTCTGGCCATCCCAATTCTCGGCGCCATTGTCCAACGAACAAAGGCCATATTCCAAGATGGCTGGCGGCAAGTACAATCATATCCACGTCCTTAGTCGCAGTCTTTGAAAAAAATGGAATGGCCTGATGAACGCCGGCGGGCGGTTCTACAGATGACCCAATTTGGAGCGTCCCCAAGGTACGAAATGAGCCTTTTACGAATCAAGAGCTGCGTTTCAAGCCGAGGAAAGTACTTTGATTGCGTTTAAGTTCCGGTATTACTCGTGTTGCTTTTAGTGAAATTAAAATGAAGATTCGTCGCCCAATAAATTCTTGCGGTGACGGTTCCAACGCTTTCAAGAATGTTACTTACTCTAAGAGCCTAAATAGCGATACATTCTAATAAATTAACCAAATCGTGTTATTTAGTGACAGCTTACTAGCTAACGTTAAACTGATATTAATTCGTTCTGACTTTACTGAATAAACAGTGCTGAGAATTGGAAAGTAGAGAGAGAAAGATCGAAATACATCAGATTTAACATGTGGTAAGAGAACTTAAACCATGGCATATTGAAATTAAATTCAAACTACTATAGTTTGAAACTAGTCCAGAAAATATCCTCATCGTCACATTGATAGAAAACATTGCCATGTTCTAACTGAAAATAATGTTTAGAAAAGAATACTGTTTTGTTTGCACTTCCAAACTTTCGTTTAAAACTAATATTTAGTTTGTTATATAACACAATTAATAGTCGCATAGTACGAGTCTGTTGTACTTGTATATGTCACAGTTAAAACCCGTTTTTCGTTAGAACTCGTTTTCCCT